>OX387376.1:47367991-52570491 GCA_947563715.1 Lycia hirtaria | reverse complement strand
GCCGCTCAGTACTGAGTAACAGTGGTATAGACCCAAATCGAACTCTACAAAGAGAGACAATCGACACCAATCTTCCTATTGGATATTGGTTATTGTTGTTTAATATATCATAAATTATATAACCATAACGACGCCTTATACACGTCGAATATTTTAATAGACAAGTATATATAGTAATCTATATAAACGACGATCTACCATGTCCCTATACAGATCGCCCGCAAAAACTAATATGGACCTAAACGAAGGATCGGATCAGGACACCATACGAGACACCGCAGGACGGAGTCAAAATAAAGCCGCACGTAAGATCCAGGAAGCGAAGGATATTGTAGAAAACGCGAAACTGTTTTTATCCTACAGTGGCAACCTCAGAAGAGACGTCAAACAAACGGTGACGGAGGCACTGGACGAACTCCTTTTGATGGTCATAGAGGGGGCCACCAACGAACGAAAAGAATACCCTGGACAAACCCAAGATTTGGGAAAAGTAGAAACACAGACAGGACTTTCAATTAACGCAAAGAAAATAGAAGAAATGCTAGAACAACAGGCATACACCTTACAGATGAATACTGAAGAAGTAAGAAAACTGAGGGAAGCGTTAGAAAGTCAAAATCAAACGGAAAGGACAGGAGATGAAATAGGAAATGAACAAATTTTAGAGGAAGTGGCTCAGATTAGACAGATAGTGGAAGTCACTGGACAAGAAGTCACAGCTCTCAACACTCAGGCCGAACAGAGGACCTACGCTAACATCACTGCAACTCCAAACTGCAATAAACCACCTGAACACGTAACCTACCATTCTCTGGTGGTGACTTCCAAAATCAGCACCGACACCGGAGATCAGATTCTGGAACAAATCCGAAAGGAAGTAAACGCCACAGAGAAGGGTATTCAGGTGGACAGAATTAGGAAAGCAAAGAACCGGAAAGTGATTGTAAGCTGTAGGTCCGAGAAAGCTAGAGACAAAGTGTTGCAGAAATTGGAAAGAGCGGAAAAACTCGAAGTAGAAGAAATCTATAATAAGAATCCTCTAATAATACTAAAAGATGTCCTACAGGATGTACTACTCCGAAACAATTTCCAGGATATAGAAGAAGCAATAAAAAGGCAAAATAAACAATTACTACAGGGACTGGAAGGCACGGATACCTTAATAGATGTGTTATATGTGAAAAGGGCCAGAAACCCGCACACAAGCAGCCTGGTTGCAAGGGTCTCGCCAATGATATGGCAACGCTTTATCCAGGCCGGGGCAGTTCATTTAGACCTGCAGCGAGTACGGGTGGCTGACCAGTCACCCCTTGTACAATGCTCGCTCTGCCTCGGTTATGGGCATAGTAAAAGATTCTGCAAAGAAACGCAAACAACATGCAGCCATTGTGCGGGACTGCACATGAAAAGCGAGTGTGCGGATTTCCTGGCAGAAACACCGCCAACGTGTAGTAATTGCCTACACGAAAAATTAGAAAAAGTAGAACATAATGCATTTGCTGAGGAATGTCCGATAAGGCGGAAATGGGACTCTCTCGCCAGAGCCTCTGTGGCCTATTGTTAAGGTGATGCCGGATACCTATCAGCATATAATTAAAATCACTTTTAAAATAGTAGCTCGTGCTAAGGAGACAATCTACAGCATACCAAAAATAAAGCCAGTCTTTGATAAAATACGACCAAAAACATATTTCTCGGAGTATTCAAAATTAAAAAGGAACGGTAAAATTAATATGAGAAACAAAGCAGAACAACGAATAGTTGATGATATAGTGACCTATACCTCCCAACCATTGCACAAAAATAAGAGCGAACAAATAAACCATGTAATGAAAACAAAAAGAAATAAACAAAAGTGTCCAAACCAGTACAAAACCTTACTGCGACGTCAAATATTAACAAGCACAAAAAGGCAAGTAAATAAGCTAACAAAATATTGTTGAAGTATATATATAAAAATATACCCACCAACAATAGTAAACAATACCAAAAGTAAAAAATCAAAGATATATAAATGAATAAAGACGTGGACACGATATAATTATCAAAGACAGTAATATGTGTAAAAAACTGTTTGTATAATAATTAAGTATGTATAATAGTAAACAATAAATGAATTATAGTGGTCCTTATATAAGTATACCAAGTAAACAATATAAGTAAAATAGAAATGTAAGAAATAGATAAAACAAAAATTGTAAGTTAGCAATATAAGAACAATTAATATTAAGAAATTTATGTATAATTAAAATTAGCATTAAAATGTTAATAACTAGTATGTAAACATAAAAAGAAAAATAAAAACCATAAATGGCAATATGTAAAGACTAAATATAGTGTAAAAACAGGCAAGTAAAATGTAACCCCATATCATTAAAATTTGGAATTACACATAAAATTTTAAAATGAAAATGAGTTCCAGCGATCAAGAGCCGCGGCATTGACCGTTTGAACTCGGACTCAATATTGCAAATTAGTAAATTTAGAACAGTCAAAAGTACATATAATTAAATAAACTTAAAATGGAAAAGTAATAAATAATGTAACAAGAAATAAAGCTGAGAAATAGGAAGGAAGTAGAAGCTAAGATAGAGATAAATGTAAAAATGTTGTAGAAAATCCATGTAACTAAATATAATAAATATATAGTAAAAACAATAAAGATGTAAAATGATATATAAGTAGAGAGAAAGGAACGGAAGTAGAAGTAAGAAAAAGTATATAAGATTAAGTGTAGATAAACTATGTAAACAAACAAAATAAATAAATAGTTGATAGGTAATAAAGAAACCCTGGCACGTCATATCCTTGACCACCATATTAGGAAACCTTAGCTCGCGGGCCGGGCCTATGCGCCCGGACAAAAAAAAAAAAAAAAAAAAAAAAAAAAAAAAAAAAAAAAAAAAAAAAAAAAAAAAAAAAAACCTAACCTAACCTAACCTAACCTAACCTAACCTTTTTTTTTTTTTTTTTTTTTTGACCCAGAGGAAATCCTTTATGGATACACACGACGCCCCGGGGGAGGCGCGTGGTTATGTGGGAGTCCCGCCCAGGCAGATTGCCCGGTGTACCGGGTTACCCACTAAAACCTCTGGGGTGTTCCTTCCTGGCGCTATGTGCCGAGCCTATGGGAGCACTGTTCGCACTCACTCCACGGACCCGGCGCGCTCTGGTCCCCTGGGACCCTTCCCTAGTAGGGGTGGAGGTCTGGAGATCTCCACCCCTCTTCCTTGAGTGGCGCGCGGAAACACCGCGCGCGCCACCTCTGGGGCTACGCTCGTCAGGTGACGGACCCCCCCGAGTCCGTCCCCCAAGGCCCCTTCTATGGCGGTCGGAGGAGGGCGTGGAAGATCCTCCTCCGACGCCCAGGACGACGGCGGCGCATCGGTAGGTCCGTGAGGGCCTCCCGCTCGCGCTCAGCTGTCTCCTTCCGGAGCATTACTTGCTCACAGAAGGAGACCGCCGCCTCCCACGATCTCTCACTTCCGACCATTGAACGAATCAATGCCGGCAGAGAGAGATCGTTCCCTACAACTGCGACGAGGTCACGACGCTCGCTGGCGAATGCCGGGCATTCTTCCAGCGTATGCTGCGCCGTGTCCTCACCGCAGCTGCAATGGTGGCACGCGGTCGTCGGTTCCCTTCCAGCTATATTGCACAGATACTTCCCAAAGCATCCATGCCCGGAAAGCACCTGCACCAGCCGGAAGGTAATCGACCCGCGCACCCTGTCCAGCCAGTCCTCTAGGACAGGCCGGACAGCCTCGACGGTCCAGCTCCCGGCCCTGGGATGGGCCAGTCGCTCCTTCCACTCCCTCACCATCGACCGTCGAGCGTGGAACTTCCACACTTCGACCTCCCTCGGTGCCGGACTCTGTCCGGTGCGGCGGAGTTCAGCGCGCCATGTGTACATGTTCGCACGAACCACCGCCTCCAATTCCCAGGGAGGTGACCCGGCCAATAGACAAGCCGCCTCGCCAGAGATAGTGCGATACCCGCGTATCACCCCGGTGGCCATCGCCCTCTGCGGCTGCCTGAGGAGGGCAGCGTTCCGACCATCCAGGGCGTCCGCCCATACCGGCGCTCCGTAGAGCGCCATAGACCGCACTACCCCGAGGTACAAGCGTCGGCTGCTTGTCTTCGGGCCCCCGAGATTCGGCAGCAGGCGCTTAAAAGCACCCGCCGCGCTGATCAATCGGGGGACCTGCCGCGCGAAGTGTTCGCGGAAGTTCCACCTTCCATCGAGATGCAGTCCAAGATATTTCATCGAGGACTGCACCGCGATGGGCGTCCCGCGGATAGAGATGACGGCACCCCTTGGAGGCGCTCGTCGGGGGCCATGGAAAACCAAGGCCTCCGACTTGTTGAGCGCCACCCGGAGTCCCAACCTCTCTATCCTTCCCACCACCTGCTCCACCGTCGCTGTGGCAAGACGGGCAGCGTCTTCGTAGGTCTCGCCCCGGGCGAGCACAAGCGTGTCGTCTGCATAGCAGACCACGCTGGCGCCCGGATTGAGAGCTCCTCTCAGCACCCAGTCGTAACCGAAGTCCCACAGGATTGGCCCTAAAGCCGAACCCTGCGGTACTCCGCACGACATCTCCCTCCGCAGCTGTCGACCCTCCCTCCCCGTGTACGAGACGAATCTCCCGGAGAGGTAGGCGACGGCAACAATCCGGATGAGGTGAGGTGGCACTTCATGGGACTTCAGTGCCTCCTCGATACAGGCCCATGGCAGCGTGTTGAAGGCGTTTGCGATGTCGAGAGACACCGCCACCATCACGCCACCCTGGGCCACTGCCTCGTCCGATAGGGCCTTCACACGTTTGACTGCGTCAATCGTGGAACGGCCCGCCCGGAAACCGAATTGTTGGTCCGACAGGTTCGGACCGACCTCATTGAGATGCCGGACAAGGCGACCGGCTATTACGCGCTCGAATAGCTTATCAGCCTCGTCCAGCAGCACAATGGGGCGGTACGCAGAGGGAGAATCTGCTGGGCGCCCGTCCTTCCTCAACAGGACCAATCTGCCCGAACCTAACCTAACCTAACCTAACCTAACCTAACCTAACCTAACCTAACCTAACCTAACCTAACCTAACCTAACCTAACCTAACCTAACCTAACCTAACCTAACCTAACCTAACCTAACCTAACCTAACCTAACCTTTTTTTTTTTTTTTTTTTTTTTTTTTTTTTTTTTTTTTTTTGACCCAGAGGAAATCCTTTATGGATACACACGACGCCCCGGGGGAGGCGCGTGGTTATGTGGGAGTCCCGCCCAGGCAGATTGCCCGGTGTACCGGGTTACCCACTAAAACCTCTGGGGTGTTCCTTCCTGGCGCTATGTGCCGAGCCTATGGGAGCACTATTCGCACTCACTCCACGGACCCGGCGCGCTCTGGTCCCCTGGGACCCTTCCCTAGTAGGGGTGGAGGTCTGGAGATCTCCACCCCTCTTCCTTGAGTGGCGCGCGGAAACACCGCGCGCGCCACCTCTGGGGCAACGCTCGTCAGGTGACGGACCCCCCCGAGTCCGTCCCCCAAGGCCCCTTCTATGGCGGTCGGAGGAGGGCGTGGAAGATCCTCCTCCGACGCCCAGGACGACGGCGGCGCATCGGTAGGTCCGTGAGGGCCTCCCGCTCGCGCTCAGCTGTCTCTTTCTGGAGCATTACACGCTCACAAAAAGAGACCGCCGCCTCCCACGATCTCTCGCTGCCGACCATTGAACGAATCAACGCCGGCAGAGAGAGATCGTTCCCTACAACTGCGACGAGGTCACGACGCTCGCTGGCGAATGCCGGGCATTCTTCCAGCGTATGCTGCGCCGTGTCCTCGCCGCAGCTGCAATGGTGGCACGCGGTCGTCGGTTCCCTTCCAGCTATATGGCACAGATACTTCCCAAAGCAGCCATGCCCGGAAAGCACCTGCACCAGCCGGAAGGTAATCGACCCGCGCGCCCTGTCCAGCCAGTCCTCTAGGACAGGCCGGACAGCCTCGACGGTCCAGCTCCCGGCCATGGGATGGGCCAGTCGCTCCTTCCACTCCCTCACCATCGACCGTCGAGCGTGGAACTTCCACACTTCGACCTCCCTCGGTGCCGGACTCTGTCCGGTGCGGCGGAGTTCAGTGCGCCATGCGTACATGTTCGCACGAACATCCGCCTCCAAATCCCAGGGAGGTGACCCGGCCAATAGACAAGCCGCCTCGCCAGAGATAGTGCGATACCCGCGTATCACCCCGGTGGCCATCGCCCTCTGCGGCTGCCTGAGGAGGGCAGCGTTCCGACCAACCAGGGCTTCCGCCCATACCGGCGCTCCGTAGAGCGCCATAGACCGCACTACCCCGAGGTACAAGCGTCGGCTGCTTGTCTTCGGGCCCCCGAGATTCGGCAGCAGGCGCTTAAAAGCACCCGCCGCGCTGATCAATCGGGGGACCTGCCGCGCGAAGTGTTCGCGGAAGTTCCACCTTCCATCGAGATGCAGTCCAAGATATTTCATCGAGGACTGCACCGCGATGGGCGTCCCTCGGATAGAGATGACGGCACCCCTTGGCGGCGCTCGTCGGGGGCCATGGAAAACCAAGGCCTCCGACTTGTTGAGCGCCACCCGGAGTCCCAACCTCTCTATCCTTCCCACCACCTGCTCCACCGTCGCTGTGGCAAGACGGGCAGCGTCTTCGTAGGTCTCGCCCCGGGCGAGCACAAGCGTGTCGTCCGCATAGCAGACCACGCTGGCGCCCGGATTGAGAGCTCCTCTCAGCACCCAGTCGTAACCGAAGTCCCACAGGATTGGCCCTAAAGCCGAACCCTGCGGTACTCCGCACGACATCTCCCTCCGCAGCTGTCGACCCTCCCTCCCCGTGTACGAGACGAATCTCCCGGAGAGGTAGGCGACGGCAACAATCCGGATGAGGTGAGGTGGCACTTCATGAAACTTCAGTGCCTCCTCGATGCAGGCCCACGGCAGCGTGTTGAAGGCGTTTGCGATGTCGAGAGACACCGCCACCATCACGCCGCCTTGGCCTACCGCCTCGTCCGATAGGGCCTTCACACGTTTGACTGCGTCAATCGTGGAACGGCCCGCCCGGAAACCGAATTGTTGGTCCGACAGGTTCGGACCGACCTCATTGAGATGCCGGACAAGACGACCGGCTATTACGCGTTCGAATAGCTTATCAGCCTCGTCCAGCAGCACAATGGGGCGGTACGCAGAGGGAGAATCTGCTGGGCGCCCGTCCTTCCTCAACAGGACCAATCTGCCCGTCTTCCACAGCCTTGGGAACCGACCCCTCTCCAGACAGGCATCCAACAGCCTACGGAATCGGTCCCCAAGCACCTCCAGAGCCACGACCCATGCCCGTCCAGGGATACCATCCGGCCCGGGGGCTTTGTTCTTGGATTTGAGCCTAAGAACAGCCGCCCGGAGCTCTCCCTCGGAAACGGGGGGTATACGCTCCTCCTCGACCTCCACCCGAGCAGGCGCCATTGCCGGAGGATGAAAGGCCGCCCTGTTCGGAAACAGTGCGTCCACAACCTCCCCCAGCAGATGCGGCTCGAGGGTCTCGGTCAAGGGTGGCGCCCATGGACGGATCTTCCGTCTGACCTCCTTGTATGGGCGCCCCCACGGATCGTGGCTCAGCGTCTCCAGCAGCTCGTTGTGGGAACGTGCCTTTGAGGTGCTGATGGCTACTCGCATATCCCGCACCCTATCCCGGTATATGCTGTACAGCAAGGCCTCAGCACCTTCGTCCCTTCGCCGCCGTCGACGCTGCCTGGTGTACCGACGTCTTGCTTCCACGCAACTGCTCCTCAGAGCAGCTATCTCGTCGGTCCACCAGTACACCTGACGTCGACGAGGAGGCGGTCCAGCTCGGGACATGCTGGCGTCGCAAATTTGCGACATAGCAGTCCGGAACCACTCCGCCTCCTCGTCGACATCTCCCACCTCCGCCGGCGCGGTCAGCCAGGCCTGGACAATGGCGGCCTCCAGCAACGCCTCCTTGTCCATCGTCCGCAGAGCCCATCTGGGCTGCGTAGGGGTATACCTCCCGGAGCGGCGAACATCCGCAGTAGCAGAAGACGTGTCCACGTCGAACCGGATGTACCGGTGATCGGACGCGGTCTCCACTTCTTCCACTACCCTCCACCCTCTGACCATGCTCGCGATGGAAGAGGAGGCCATTGTCAAATCGACAATAGACCCCCCGTTCCACCGCACGCAGGTCTCCACCGACCCCTGGTTTAGAACCAAGAGGTCGTTGTTCGCCGCCCACTCCTCCAGGATCTCTCCTCGAGAGTCAGTCGCTGGGCACCCCCACACCGTGGCTTTGGCGTTGAGGTCCCCCACAACAAGCGCCCGACGGGGCAGTGTGTGCCTAATGAGAGCACCCACCCCGTGCAGGAACGACTGAAACTCCGAGAGACTCCTGTTGGGAGAGAAGTACACCCCTACGAGGACGATGTCTCCCCATTTAGCCGCTACGTAGCCGCTACCCCTCGCTACCACCGGGAAGGGCGAAACGCCGGCCGAGGATACGATGGCCACCACGCCGTCCACGTCCCCCACCCAGTTATCCCGGGGGGGGACGAAGTACGGCTCGGCGACCACCGCAGCCTCTACCGACCACTCCACCACCGATTGGACAAACAGGTCCTGTGCGGCGGCAGAGTGGTTCAGGTTCGCCTGGAGAAAACGACGAGCCATGTTAATCGGCTATCGTCATTATCTCCATCCCTTGTGGCCCCTGAGAGAGGGGAGCGGCATTGGACGGTCTGGCGACTGCCTTGACCGTCTTTTTCGGCTTCGGGGGAGAACAGGCCTTACCGCCCATTCGGTGCTCCGCCGGCTTGCCTCCTGCTGCACACAGCATGCACTTCGGCGCTGCTGCAGTGCATAGTGCCGCCTTGTGCCCAGGTTTCCCACAGCGATAACAAGCATCGCTGCGGTCTACCTCGGCGGCGCACTGAGCGCGCACGTGCCCCTTCTGCATGCAGCGGAAGCACTGCATCGGCCTGGCCTCGAGCACCGTGACTCGCGCCGACACCCATCCGACCAAAAGGCGGCCTCCCTCACGAATTTTCTTCGTGGCCTCGACTGGGCAGCGAACCCACGCGAAACCGGCACCCTGTGCGGCTAGGCGGATTTCTCCGACCTTAACGGCCTCCACAGGGCAGCCTCCGCGCTGGGCAATAACTGCCGCCAGCTCGTCCCCGCTGACAGAGTCATCCAGTCCCGAAATGCGCATTTCTGCGCATTTAATGGGCCTGGAGACCTGCAGCGTGTTCGGACCTATAGCCTGGCGAATCAACTTCGCGAGGGAGTCCGCCTTCCCGCCACTTGTCGCACCCGACACCTCCAGCTTTCGGGCCCCTGTTGCAGTCTGCCTGCATTGCAGGCCCGCACCCTCTATGCCGCAGCTGGCGAGGTCGATCTTCGACCTCAGCTCGGTCAGCACCTTGGCATAGGTCATGCCCTCCTTCAAGGCCTGTGGCTGCAGTGTAATCACTACAGCCGACGACCGAGGAGAGCGCAACTTTGCCTGCTGGTTCCGCGGTTTTGTAGAAGGCACGGGCGCTTGCTTAGGAGCTCCTTTGCCTTTTTTCCCCCTTCTATTCCTCTTTACCACCGTCGACCAACCTTCGTCCATTGACTCCGGTGGTGGCGGCAGCGTCCGGGCTTGTACGGACTGCGTTGGGGTTCCCCTTGCAGGCGGACGCGAGTCTGCCTGCTTGGGGACCCCCTTCGCAGTCTGGACTTCCCTGGACTTCCCTTTTACGGGAACTCCAGGGGTCCTTTTCCCTTTCTCCCCTCCGGTGGGGGGTTTGCTGGGGGTATCCACGACGGTGGCCTTCCTGCGATCAGCAGCCAGTGGCGGCCGGATACGCTGCTGCGGTAGGAGCCGGTCCTCGATTGATGCCAATCGAGTGTTCACCATGCTCCCCACCTGCAGCATGATCGACCGCCTCATTTCCTCCTCCTGCAACGAGGCTGACGCTGGAGCACACGCCGTTGCGTCTGCCTGCTTATCCGACGCCCGTCCGGATGCCAGAAGTGTGGGGGCCGCGCGCATCTTTCGCAGCTCGCTGCGAAGTTGCCCCACATCGTTCCGCAGGTCTACCACCTCTGTTTCCAGACGGGCGTTGGCCGCCTTCAGCCTGTCCGTCTCCTCTGTCGAGGTCCTCTTGGATAGGGCCTCCACAATGGCCCTAAGAGACGCCGCTGAATCCTTAAGGGCGCGTTGAAATGCACCCTTAAGGTTGCCCGACTTGGACGCCACCATGGTTATGGTCCCGACGTCCTCCAGTGCCTTACGGCCTAACTCGGAAACGAGCCGTTCGTCTCCGCCGTGAAATGCCGCAACCAAGTCTAGAACTGGGAGGCTGCCCTGAGAACGCTGTTCCCGGTCTACCAGCTCTCTCTCCAATTCTGACCTGGCTGCCTCGCGCTGTTGGGCGAGGTATTCCTTCCTCCTCGTTTTCCCTGTATCACTCAGGGCTCCAGTTGATAGGGCAGGCGTACTGAACACCACGCGAGGCAAGTCCTCATCACTGAGGTCATTCTCACCGGTGTCCGTACGCTGCCGCTTGGATCCAGCTTGCTGCCAGAATCTACTTCCATCCAGAGATTCACACGATTGTGTCGGGCCTCCAGAAGCCTGCGCTTCAGACGCTCCCAACACAATCGACTTTCTCCGAGTGCGGGACAGGGATTGGGACCTTTGTACCTTCCCAACACTATTCCGCCTGCTTCTCCTCCGTTCCATGGTCTCCTTCTTCTTATCTTCCACTCTCTCTCTCCGTGTACGATAGCCGAGGCTATCGAGGCGATTTGTGCCCCCCCCAGAGTACGCGGGGCAGCGTGCCGAAGCACGGAGGGATTCCCCGCCAGACTCGCTGACGGGACCCTCCTGGGTAGTCGTTTTCAAATGCGCCATTACATATTGTTTGCTCCATTTGGGGTGGAGCTCCCCTGGGGGGGGTCTAATGGCCAAGCCTCCCGCTGACCATGCCCGCGCGCGAGCCGGGAGTCGCACCGCAAATTGCGATGCGGCTCCCGACTCGCGACGCGAACACTCCTCTCGGCGACCCCCGAACCTTAGGACTTGGTATGCTCCGCGCGGCGACTCCCAGCACGCAACTGATCCGAGGGACCAGCCGCCCACGAAGAGTCGCCACGCGCAGCCGTACACCGATCCATCGCAGATCCACTGCACCCCCGCTCGAGTCCACGAGCCTTGCTCGTCCACTGTGCCCTCTGCTAATCAGAGGGACACGCGGAGAGCCCTCATACCACACGACCTTCTGCACGAGCTCTACACAAAAACGTGTAGATCAAGTGAAGAAGGTCCCATCCAACACCCATTTCGCGCTCGTCAAGCCGCGTCGGTCCCTCATCCACTATGCCCCCTAAGGGACAAGCAGAAACGGCCCCCGACGCGGCCGTACGAGCCGAAACTCATCGGCCACCTGCCGATCCTCCACCAGCTGGCCTTCATCGCGCGACCCACACAAAAAGTGCGTAGGTCGCGCGCGGAAGGCCAGCATACGGACTCTCAGCGTGCGACTTACACGAAAAACGCATAAATCACACGAAGAGAGTCCCTCCGCACGACCTTCTGCGCGAGCTCCACACAAACCGTGTAGATCAAGCGAAGAAGGTCCAATCCCACTCCCATTTCGCGCTCGTCAAGCCGCACCGGTCCCACATCCGCAATGCCCCCTAAGGGACAAGCAGAAACGGCCCCAGACGCGTCCGTACGAGCCGAAACTCATCGGCCACCTGCCGATCCACCACCAGCTGGCCTTCATCGCGCGACCCACACAAAAATGCGTAGGTCGCGCGCGAAAGGCCAGCATACGGACTCTCAGCGTGTGACTTACACGAAAAACGCATAAACCACACGAAGAGAGTCCCTCCACACGACCTTCTGCGCGAGCTCCACACAAACCGTGTAGATCAAGCGAAGAAGGTCCAATCCCACTCCCATTTCGCGCTCGTCAAGCCGCACCGGTCCCACATCCGCAATGCCCCCTAAGGGACAAGCAGAAACGGCCCCCGACGCGTCCGTACGAGCCGAAACTCATCGGCCACCTGCCGATCCACCACCAGCTGGCCTTCATCGCGCGACCCACACAAAAATGCGTAGGTCGCGCGTGAAAGGCCAGCATACGGACTCTCAGCGTGTGACTTACACGAAAAACGCATAAACCACACGAAGAGAGTCCCCCCCAAACTAGACCTTCAACTCGCGATTCACACAGGCGTGCGAACCACTCGAAGAAGGTCCCCCCTCCCGTCGGTCTTTGGCCACTGCTAACAAGATCCCCCCAAAAGGAGAGAAGTTATTAGCAGTGTTACCAGGGTGCACCAGCCCAACGACTACTCTTCCCCCCCATAAATGGAGGAGAATAGTAGTAGTCAGGCAAACGTGGAGGCGACCGACCCTAAAGCACCCCAACCTAACCTAACCTAACCTAACCTAACCTAACCTAACCTAACCTAACCTAACCTAACCTAACCTAACCTAACCTAACCTAACCTAACCTAACCTAACCTAACCTAACCTAACCTAACCTAACCTAACCTAACCTAACCTAACCTAACCTAACCTAACCTAACCTAACCTAACCTAACCTAACCTAACCTAACCTAACCTAACCTAACCTAACCTAACCTAACCTAACCTAACCTAACCTAACCTAACCTAACCTAACCTAACCTAACCTAACCTAACCCGCGTCGAGCGCTCCAAGACTACTTACCGCGACCTCCGCAACCTTCGCGACCTGCGCCACCGCAACTCGCGCCACCGCGACCTCTGCCACCTGCGCCTCCGCAACTGGCGCCACCGCGACCTCCGCGACCTGCGCCTTCGCAGCCGGCGCTGCCGTGGCTCGCGCCTCCGTGGCTTGCGAGACCGCAACACGCGTGACCGCGACCCGCGCCACCGCAACCGCGACCTACCGCCGCGACGGTCGACGGACGACTGCGAGGCGCTGCCGCAACACGTGCCACCGCGACCGCAACCTGCGCAACCGCAACCTGCGCAACCGCAACCTGCACAGCCTGCGCCACCGCGATCTGCGGCACCGCAGTCGCAACCCGCGCCACCGGAACCGCGCGACCGAAGGAGGACTGCGGACGACTTCGTTTGAAGTAGCCACCGGTGCGACCGGACACGCCGTGACCCGAGCAACCGCGACCCTGCAACGGTGCAACACGCACAACCGGACAGCGTGACCGAGGGAGGCCCCAGTAGCCGTACACGCCTGACGCAACCGGACACGACGTGGCCGGAGCAACCTGCGCAACCTGCGCGGCGCGACTGTGCGGCCGCAACCTGCGCCACCGAAACCGTGACCTGCGGTTTCTGAAGACTGTGGGGATCTCACGCCACCGTCACCGAAACCGCGTGACCAAATCCCTGCCGCAGCAACCGACGGAGGATTGCGGGGGATCCCACGCCACGCACCGCCACCTGAGCTGCCGCAACACGCGCCACCACGGCCGCGATCAGCGCCACCAAAACCGCGTGACCGAATCCCTGCAGCGGCAACCAACGGAGGACGGCGAGGATCCCACGCCTTGACAGCCATCTGCGCTGCCGCAACACGTGCAACCGCAACACCTGCAACCGTGACTCACGCCACCGCGACCGCGACCTGCGCCACCGCAACAGCTGCTCTGGCTGCTGTTGCGCAACCGCAACGCAACCATCTGCGACGAGGTGAGCCGAGTTGGCGTCGGCAACGGTCTACCGGAGGCGTCACCATCACCGGGACTGCTGCCCTACGACCGGAACACGGCAAGTGCTCCTAGGAACTTAACCAACTATAGGATTTAAGTACCACTTAGTAACTATTGTTTTCTGTATTATCAAAACCTATACTTTGATGTAACTTCATTGCTTCGTCTTATCATTAGGTGTGGAACCTAGCAAGAGTTGAGTCTGCCCTGGGCGGTACTAGTGGGGAGTGTAACAGTTGCTTACCGACCTATGCCATAGTGTTTCGCGGTAGGGTTGGGGGCTGCTGTACAGGTTGCGCCTGCGGTGCCCGGTTGCGGTGGAGCGAGGGAAACTGGCCGGCTGGATCCGCTTGATGTAATTCTTGTTTTGTGTGTCAAACTCTTTATGAATAAGCTTATTGCATATTCAACCTACTAATAAATTTAACCTATTATTGTGCATTACTGTGTCTTACTTATCTTAATAGCGTATGATAGCGCTGAACAGCGTGTAGAGCCGCCAGTAAGCGCGTCAAAAATTTTATCAAAACTACTGTGGGGGAGGCTGTTGTAGCTCTGGTCAATTATTGGCGACAACGATCTAGGTTGCGCCAGGTTGCGATCGGGTAATCTTTTTCGCTTTGCAACGGTACTTGCGGTGCCGCCGGTTGCGGTGCCACCGGTTGTGGTTGCGCCGGTTGCGTCACCGATTGCTACTAACTAGGCATTTCGGAGTTGCTGCTGAGGTTGGAGACGCGGCCCTTGGAAGAGAAGAAGTAGACTGGGCCTGAGGATACGTTCCGACAATTAAGATGTCCACCAAATCTACGGGTACAAGGGCGGACCGGAAGGAGAATGCGGACCGGAAGCCACGCTCCGAGGCGGGGGGACGCAGGCAAGTGGTGGCAAGAGGGGGATCGGCGACGTCAGCGGCCTCCGCCCTTAGGCTGAGCGCTGAAACGGCAGGAGCTAGTGTGACCAGCCTCCACAGAGCGGAGCCAGTGCAGTGTCTGGTCACACCTGCGGAATCGGCGCTCGACATCGAGATGGACAAAGGCATGGAGCTCGCTGAATCAAAAGCGGGAAGCCCTGCTTCTGGCAGCAGGCCTGTTATAATAGAAATGGCATCTGACTGCTCGGACGTGGAACTTCCAACGTCCGGCACTGGAATTGTAACAGGATTCTCGGCTAGGGGCCATTTGTCGTCACAGGCTAAGGATGCGCTCAACACTATGGAGCAGAGACAGAGGACCGCAAGAAGCACAAGGTCCGAGCCCCTGATTAAGAAAGCCCTGACCCAGAGCACGGCTGCAGCCGCAGCCTCTGAATTGCAACCGGGTGCACGGCTGGAAGTTGTCTTGCGATCACCCGTGGGCTCGATTGCCAGCGTCACTGACGACGAAGATTGGTCGGACTTGGAGGGGGGGGGTAGCGTGGCGAGTGGTCGTACGAGCATTCTCCCCTCCTCAAAGACCGGACCAACGTTGACGATGGAGCATGCTGGCAGGCGGGCCAACCAACTCCTGCAGACGGGAAAGGAAGCTCTGGAGGCAGCAGGGAATATGAAAAGGGAGTGTAGAG
The DNA here is from genome assembly GCA_947563715.1 of Lycia hirtaria. Classification (NCBI taxonomy): domain Eukaryota; kingdom Metazoa; phylum Arthropoda; class Insecta; order Lepidoptera; family Geometridae; genus Lycia; species Lycia hirtaria. Next base: position 52,555,187 of record OX387376.1, on the reverse strand, counting down.
TGGCTGCAGCTGACTCACTCCAACAGCTATATGAGATGGTCTTGGCGATATCGGACTCCCGATCTAGACATAAAGTCAATCTAGAACAAGAGATGAAGCGGTCGGCGAGGGAGGTCGTAAGAATTGAAAGACAACATAACAAACAAATTGCTGATATACAGAAGAACCACTCAATGAGAATAAAGGAAATAATGGAAAGGCAGGAGGCGACCCACAAAGTGTCGGAATCAGTCCTGGGCTGGCTAAACTTTGAACTCAGCGACCCCTTGAAAACAATAGGGGAGATTCATAATCAGCTCAAAAATATCGAAGGACAGCTCAGTGAAGCAAGTAGTACTCACCCGACTGACTCTGGCGAAATGTTAACTAAGGAGTATAAGGAAATTTCTGAGAAACTTGGCTTCCTCAGAGGAGACGTCCATGAAGTCCAATCTTCCATACGCGCAGTACATAGACAGATACAAGAGACACCATTGCCGTTGGCAACCGCAACCGCGGCCGCGGCCGCAACCTCTGGGGTTGCGGTTGCGGAGGAGGCCGCAAGCGGACGAGTCGAGGCGGGCATATCAAAGGTATTGGAGGAAATTAAGGACTTGAAAGAGGACGTCAAAAATAGTAGGGAAAGCATGGATGTGGAGTCACCAGCGGAAGCTATACGTGTAGAACTCACGCCCATAAAAAGCCAATTAAAGGAAATACAGCAATCCATAAGGGAGATGAGAGAGGCGAGAGAAGCGGACCTAGCGACCATACTAATGAGCGGGCAGGCAGGAGGAGGAGGAGTAGGCACGGAAATTGCCTTTACGGAGATTTCGGGCAAACTTGAAACGCTGGAAAACGCACTCCGAGATGGAACCCTGGTAGCTTCACCCGCCACTGGAGAAGATCAGGATGCTCGAAACCAGCGGAAAATGCCCCCTACAACGTACAGAGAAGCACTCCTACGGCCGCGATACCCGATAGTTGTTGAGTCGGTTAATCCACTGCACTCCAGCCAGGACGTGGCAGGAAACCTAAGAAAGGGCGTTGACGTCATAAGATTGGGAATAGCAGTAAGCGGAGTTAAGAATATAAAAAACCAAAAGATAGTAGTTAACTGCGAGTCTGAAAACGATCGCATCCGCCTCAAGGATGCAATTATATCCTCTGACCAAAAACTAACAGTGTCTCAGCCAAGAACGCGGAAACCTATGATTAAACTCATAGGGGTGGCAAATGATCTGAGCGATGCTGAGATTGAATCAGCGATAACAAAGCAGAACGCCAAGCTTGTATCAGAATTAAGCGAAGGTGACACTAAGGTTAAAGTTTTGAGTAGGATAAAAAACCAGAGCAATGCGCGAACAAGAATTATAATGGAAGTAACACCTGCATTATGGAACAGGCTTCGAGAACAGGAGGTCAGGGTGGGATACCAGATAGTTCGAGCAATGGATCATTCCCCGATTACGCAATGTTACCACTGTCTGGGCTTCGGACATATAGCACGCGAGTGCAGGAACGAAGCACATTGCGGATACTGCTCAGGAAAACACGAGACGCGAGAATGCAGAAGCCGAGACGGACCGCCTAATTGCATCAATTGCATGCAGATAAAAGGCGGGGCAAATAATTCGCATCCGGCGTATAGCGAGGTGTGTCCTGAATGGAAAAAATGGGACAGGATATCAAGAATGGCAATAAATTACTGTTGTTAATTAGAAAAGGGCACTACAAATAAAAACACAGGCAGTCTAAATCACGCGACGAGAGTTTGCCCCTCGTCCAACCAACATAAAATAGCAAAAATAAAGTTCGCTCAGGCGAACCTTGGAAGAGGTTTTTCTGCCACAAAAGAATGTATTCATGCTGCTTTGGTTAGTGGAGTGTCTATTTTGATGTTGCAAGAGCCGTATGTAGGATCGAAAGCGCACCTCTCTGGGGGTGGATTAATCATACAGAAAAAAACCACCGACAGAAATAAACCGGTTAGAGCGGCAATTGTCATCATGAATAAAGAAATAATTCCAATTATAAATACAGACCTCATAACAGAGACAGTGGTGGGAATCATAATAAAAACTGAAGATAACAGTAAACTGGGTATAATAAATGCATACCTTGATGCGACAATGCCCCTTTCAGACGACCTTGAAAGGATACAAGCAGTTATGGAAACAATAGGGACAGACAGAGTGATTTTGGGGGGAGATTTGAATGCACATAGCCTCTGGTGGGGTAGCGCAAAAGAGGATAAAAGGGGACGGGAGTTCATGAGATTTGCATCACAAATGGGCCTACATGTCCTTAATCATGGTACAACACCAACTTTCAGCGTATATAGGCAGAGGAGAATGTGCACTAGCATAGTTGATGTCACTCTCTGCACCGAAAATCTAATAAATAAAATAAAAAACTGGAAAGTTGATACTCACGCTGTAGCTCTCTCGGACCACAGACAAATAGTATTCGATTTGGAAACAAATGGGAGACCGACGACAGTGTATAAAGGAACGCGCAAGTATAACACGAAAGGGGCGGATTGGACGAGTTTCAGGGAAAACTTTATTAGCAACATAGCAATTTACTCCCTAGATTTGAAAAGGGTAAATGAAGCAGAAACTCCAGATGAATTGGAAAAAATCGTGGTGGACTACACTATGGCGGTGGAGGAAACATGTAAAAAAACATTGCCAAAAATCTCCACACGCAGGAATCAGAAGGGAGCTAGATGGTGGAATGAGACCTTACAGGAAAAGAAAAGAGAAGTAAACCGTCACCGGAAAAAGATCCAACAATCAAAAAACCCTAACAGAAGACCTCATCTAATACAAGAATATATAAGCCAAAAAGAAGAGTATCGGGCGCTGATGGAAAAAACAATTAACGAAAGCTGGAAAACATTTTGCACTCTTGAAGAAAGAGAGACGGTTTGGCAGAGGTCCTACCGAGTTCTCAAGATATGTGACGATCATAAAGAGGACCAATTGCTAAGACCTACACCTACATCAAGAATGCTGGACACGGAAAGGTCGGCGGAATTGCTTGCCGAAACATTCTTCCCACTAGATAGCGAAAATACCGACAACTTTGAACAGAATAACATTAGGAGATGTTCAGAAAAAATTAGTGATAGTATAAAAAACGACTCCAACTACCCAAATGAGTATATTCATTTTACAACAGACGAAATCGAGGCGGTATATAAGAAAATGAATCCGAAAAAGTCACCAGGAGACGATGGTTTTTCGTCGGATATATGTATGCAAACATATAAAGCCAGCTCGGAAGTGCAACGAGGGATTTTTGACAAGTGCCTTCAAATTGGGTATTTCCCAAAGGTCTGGAAGAGGGCGCGGATTAAGGTTATCCCAAAACCAGGAAAGGATGACTATACGCTGCCCAAGTCATACAGACCTATAGGTCTCCTCCCAGTCTATGGCAAGGTGCTAGAGAAGCTGTTAATGACTAGAGTGGGATGGGAACTGGGTGTTGCGGGGAAACTCAATGGTCGCCAGTATGGCTTTGTACCACAAAGGAGTACGGAGGACGCGCTCTATGACGCCCTACAAATAATCAAAAATGGTATAAAAGAGAAGAAACTGGTGGCAGTGGTTTCATTGGACATAGAAGGCGCGTTTGACAACTGTTGGTGGCCAGCCGTGAAAACAGAAAACAGAATTGTTTAAAAAGAAAGTAAATGGGAAGGAGCTACAACTCATCTTTAGTTATTTACAGGACAGAGAAATCACACTAAAATACCTTGAGGAAACAGTAAAAAGGCCCACGAACAAAGGATGTGTACAGGGGTCAATCGGGGGCCCTCTTATATGGAACGTACAACTCGACCCGCTCCTAAACGATGCGGAGCGACTCGAAGCGCACATTCAGGCATTTGCTGATGACATACTGGTCGTGGCCTCGGGAGGGACCAAAGAGGAATTGGAAACGAAAATAAATGGAGCACTAAAGGTGGTAGCTGAATGGGGCATTAATCAGAAAATGCGATTTGCAGCCCATAAAACCCAAGCTATGATCATTACAAAAAAACTGAAATATGAAATGCCGGTTTTGAAGCTATCGGGCGAGGTACTCGGGTATACTGACTCCATTAAATATCTGGGGGTATTAATAGATAAAAGGCTAACGTTTGGTCCCCATATCGAAGGTGTCACGCGCAAAGCGCTAAACATCTATAAAATGCTATCACGGGCGGTTAAGACCGAATGGGGACTAAACCCGGAAATTACAAGGCTGCTTTACCTGGCAGCGGTCGAGCCTGTCATTCTGTATGCGTCTAGCGCTTGGAAAGACGCATGCGGCAAAAAGAGCATTCAAATGAAGTTAAACAGGATAACAAGGCAGTTTGCCATAAAAATAAGTAGGGCACATCGGACCACTTCCTTGATGGCGAGCGCACTTCTAGCTAGGATATTCCCACTGGATCTGAGAGTTGTAGAAAACGCGGGCTTATACGAGATTAAAAGAGGGAAGCCTCTCGCGGAACTGCCTGGTCGCAGGATGGAAGAGAGGGTTCACCCCTACCAGTCTGGACACCCGGCAAGAAGGTTGCGCCTAAAATACAGATCTATCACTACCCAACAAGAGTCAGACGACGTAATTGGTTTAAAGATCTATACTGATGGTAGTAAGATAGAAGGGAAAGTGGGCGCAGCGATGTCTTGCTGGGATGAAGGTAGGGAGTGTAGTACTGCGAAGATGCCGTTGGCCAGTTACTGTAGCGTATATCAGGCGGAACTGGTGGCTATCAGCAGGGCAGTTAGATATCTTATCCATAGAAAGCAGGGGGCAATTATTAGCGATTCAATGTCAGCTCTAGAAGCGTTATGCGACCAAAGCACGGAAAACCCAATAGCAGCAGACATCCGGAGTTTAATACAAGACAATGCTATAGATGTGGATCTATACTGGATAAAAGCACACGCAGGCATAACTGGAAATGAAAGAGCTGATGAGCTAGCTAAGGAGGCGGCTCTTAAATCTAAGACAGCTCCAGCTTATGACGCGTTTCCACTCTCATACGCGAGGCGAATTATGCGAAACAAAACAAAAAACGTATGGAAAGAAAGATATGTGGCAAGCCCCTCGGCAACAACTACGAAATTATTTTTTCCAGACCCAATAACCGCGTATGGAATATTAAGTAAGTTAGAGGTGGGAAAAGTCCGAACACAGCTCCTTACGGGGCATTGCGGGATTAACCAATATCTGCATAGATTTAAACTCAAAGACAACCCGTCCTGCACTTGCAATGACAGTTCTCCGGAAACAATCTTGCATATACTGACTGAGTGCCCAAAATATGGGCTGAGGAGAATGGAGTTCGAGTGGAGGACGGGTAAGTCAATGACTAGTATAATGTTACAGGATATTGTATCGGATAAGGAAAGCCGGAATGCGTTCTTTGAATTTGGAGAAACGATATTAACGATCGCGGCAAGGGCGAACGGAGCTCGGCTATAAAACAGAAATCCCCTAGCAGTATTGAAAACAACCGCAGATGAGACACAAAATAGTGGCGCAACCGGTGTGGCGGTGTTAAATAGTGGCGTAAATTGTGATACCGGAAGCCGCATCTCGCATCTCGGTGGCGCAACCGGAAGCTGAGCAACCGGTGGCGCAACCGGAAGGGTTGAAAAGGCGGTGGCACAGCAACGGAAACTATGTTTTTTATCCAAAGATTTATGCAGGGCGGACTCAACTCTAAAGTAGGATTAGTAGATAAGTAGTAAATAAGTAGTTTTATAAGTTAGCAAATAGAAAAGTTTGTTATATATATGGGACAAAAGAGGGAAAGTGCAGGGAAACTTGATAGCAAATGAACGCCAGCAGATGGGTGGCGCAACCGGAAGCTGAGCAACCGGTGGCGCTGCAGTCGGATAAGCTAAGGTGCACTTAAATGTTTTATGCAAGGCATGCAACACTATGTAACGTGTATTTAAGTTTGCTTAGCAGAAAAATGTGATTTGGTTAAGAAACTGTGTTACCGGAAGCAGCTTCACCGGTTGCGGCGATGCCGAGGACGACGTGGCTGGCGGCGTTGCAACCGGTGGCGGTGTAACCGATGTATAAACGTGTTTCAGGAAGGCGCAACCGGGCGCAACTGACCTACTGAGGTTACCATAGGCCTAGCTAAACATAAGAATTTTGGTGTGGCAATGACTGCGACGCTGCTGGAAGCAATTGCCTGATATTATTAACTTGATATTTATTAACTTGATAGCAAATGAACGCCAGCAGATGGGTGGCGCAACCGGAAGCTTAGCAACCGGTGGCGCCGCAGTCAGATAAGCTAAGATGTACTTAAATGTTTTATGCAAGGCATGCAACACTATGTAACGTGTATTTAAGCTTGCTTAGCAGGAAAATGTAAAGTGGTTAGTAAACTATGTTACCGGAAGCAGCCTCACCGGTTGCGGCGCTGCCGTGGACTACGTCGCTGGCGGTGTGGCAACCGGTGGCGGTGTAACCGATGGATAGAATAAAGAAAAACTAACCTAAATAGCTGACCTACTTAGGTCACCATAGGCATAGCTAAACATAAGAATTTTGGTATGGCAATGACTGCGACGCTGCTGGAAGGAATTGCTTGATATTATTAACTGGATACCTATTAACTTGATGGTAAATGAACGCCAGCAGATGGGTGGCGCAACCGGAAGCAGAGCAACCGGTGGCGCCGCAGTCAGATAAGCTAAGGTGTACTTAAATGTTTAATGCAAGGCATGCAACACTATGTAACGTGTATTTAATTTCGCTAAGCAGGAAAATGAAATGTGGTCAGTAAACTGTGTTACCGGAAGCAGCTTCACCGGTTGCGGCGCTGCCGTGGACTACGTCGCTGGTGGTGTGGCAACCGGTGGCGGTGTAACCGATGAATAGAATAACGAAAAGCTAACCAAAATAGCTAAAATCAATATTAAAAGTAGTTTAGTGATTAAGTAGCCTTAGAAGTTAATAAATAGATAGGTTTGCAATATATATATGACAAACACAGTATCTTTAATCATTAATTATCAAGATGTAAAACGTAGAATATAAGTAGCAATATAAATAAATTAAAAAGTGTACTTAGAAATGGCGCCGTGTCCGGTGCGACCTGCGCTACCGCAGCATGCGCAACCGCAACACGCGCAACCGGACACGCCGTGACCGGCGCAACCTGCGCCTCCGCAAAGTGCGCAACCGCAACATGCGCAACCGCAACATGCGCAACCGCAACATGCGCAACCGGACGCGCGTGTTGCGGTGGCGCGGGTTGCGCTGGTCATGGGACACGCCGTGACCGGCGCAGCCTGCACCATCGCCACAACTAGGTAATAGGTAGTCTAGCTGTAACATTGTAAATAGAAATAATAATAATATCTTTAATCATAAGTTAGTGAATAAGTAGATCATATATAAAAAAAAAAAAAAAAAAAAAAAAAAAAAAAAAAAAAGAGATTAAACTTAACAGAAACAACACAAATGATAATAAAGCCTTGTATTATTCTACAACAAGGAACTTGAACGGAAAAAAAAAAAAAAAAAAAAAAAAAAAAAAAAAAAAAAAAAAAAAAAAAAAAAAAAAAAACCTAACCTAACCTAACCTAACCTAACCTAACCTAACCTAACCTAACCTAACCTAACCTAACCTAACCTAACCTAACCTAACCTAACCTAACCTAACCTAACCTAACCTAACCTAACCTAACCTAACATTCTTGGGCTCTGGATCGACAGTAAGCTGACGTTTAATAAGCACGCAGGATACATTTGTACCAAGGCGGCAAACCTATACAAGCAACTGTCCAGAGCCGCAAGGATTAGTTGGGGGCTGCATCCCGAAGTCATCCGAACCATATACACGGCGGTGGTTGAACCGATAGTTACATACGCAGCAAGCGTCTGGGCCCCTGCGACTGAGAAAATCGGAATCCAGAAGAAACTCAATGCTATTCAGAGGGGCTTTACCCAAAAGATGAGCAAAGCCTATCGAACAGTCTCCCTAAACTCGGGACTGATCCTGGCTGGGGTTCTCCCACTTGACCTGCGGATCCAAGAGGCAGCTGCTCTATACAGGGCCAAGAGGGGGGAACCACTGCCTGGATTAGGAGACAGGGAGATTGAACGAAGAGTAGCATACTCTGAAACGCCTCACCCAGCAAACCATAAGGAGTGGAAATTCATGTGCCTGGAAGACCGACTGCAAGTGAATACTCACGCTACACAAGCAGTATTAATATACACGGACGGTAGCAAAATTGATGGTAATGTCGGAGCGGCATTGTCTCTTTGGAGCAATGCTGCCGAGACTAAAAACCGGAAATTAAAGCTACCGTCCTACTGCACGGTCTACCAGGCAGAATTACTCGCAATATGTAAGGCTACGGAAGAGGCGCTTAGAAGCAAAGAGGTTGACTTCGGAGTACTATCCGATTCGAGATCGTCGCTGGAGACGATTGTAAATGTCCGCTGTCTCCATCCCCTCGCAGTCCAAGCACGGAAAAACTTAGAAGAGTGTCACGAGCAGAACAAAAAAGTTCAGCTCTTTTGGATTAAGGCACACGCGGGACTCGAGGGGAATGAGAGAGCGGACAAACTTGCAAAAGACGCAGCCCATAATACTAAATCAAAACCACAGTACGACAAGTACCCAATATCATTCGCAAAGAGACACATTAGAATTGATACAATAGAAAAATGGAGCCATCGATATGCTATCGGGAACACTGCCGCCGTAACGAAGGTATTTCTGCCGAATGTTAAGACGGCTTTTAAAATAATAAAGGGCATAGAATTGACCAACGAAATCACTCAGGCTTTTACCGGACATGGAGGATTCTCAGCATATCTTTATAGATTTAAGTTGCGGGACAGTCCTTCATGTATTTGTGAGCCTGGAGTAGAGGAAACAGTCACGCATGCACTCACAAGCTGTCCAGTCTTTGCGAAATCAAGATTTGAACTTGAGCAAGAAATAGAGACTGAAGTAACTGTAGATACACTTTCGGAGATAGTTAGTAACAAAAACATGTGTAAAATATTCTTAAGATATTGTAAATATGTAGTAAAGGAAATGAACATAAGGAACAAAGATAAATAAAACTATTGTTGACGACATATTGAACTATGCCCACCAACCATAGAAAATATATATACTGATGTAAAACATAGAATAAAAGTAGCAATATTAAGAAAATAAAAATGTATTAGATATAGAAAACAGTAAATAAAATATAATGTTAAATAAAAATTAGGGAATAGCAAATTACCGCTATTCTCCTTAGCCATAACTAGATAGTAAATAAATCTAGCTGTAATAGTAGAATTAGACCCTAGCAAAATAAGTAAAATGTAAAAAGTCTAAAATGCATAATAGAATAAGCAAATGTAACTACATAAAATAAGATAAACTGGATAGTATAAGTAGCATGGATTGACTCCAGCGACCCGAACATCTTGGTGCTCGGACCGCTGTAGCTCAACATTAAATTGTAATAATAAATAAGTAAAAACTAAATAATAAAATAAATAAAGTGAAATAAAAAATGCCCCAGCCCCCCATATCCCTGACAATGTTAAGGAAAGTTAGCTCGCGGGCCGGGTCTATGAACCCGGACAGGTAGGAAAAAAAAAAAAAAAAAAAAAAAAAAAAAACCTAACCTAACCTAACCTAACCTAACCTTGCTTGCTTGCTTGCTTGCTTGCTTGCTTGCTTGCTTGCTTGCTTGCTTGCTTGCTTGCTTGCTTGCTTGCTTGCTTGCTTGCTTGCTTGCTTGCTTGCTTGCTTGCTTGCTTGCTTGCTTGCTTGCTTGCTTGCTTGCTTGCTTGCTTGCTTGCTTGCTTGCTTGCTTGCTTGCTTGCTTGCTTGCTTGCTTGCTTGCTTGCTTGCTTGCTTGCTTGCTTGCTTGCTTGCTTGCTTGCTTGCTTGCTTGCTTGCTTGCTTGCTTGCTTGCTTGCTTGCTTGCTTGCTTGCTTGCTTGCTTGCTTGCTTGCTTGCTTGCTTGCTTGCTTGCTTGCTTGCTTGCTTGCTTGCTTGCTTGCTTGCTTGCTTGCTTGCTTGCTTGCTTGCTTGCTTGCTTGCTTGCTTGCTTGCTTGCTTGCTTGCTTGCTTGCTTGCTTGCTTGCTTGCTTGCTTGCTTGCTTGCTTGCTTGCTTGCTTGCTTGCTTGCTTGCTTGCTTGCTTGCTTGCTTGCTTGCTTGCTTGCTTGCTTGCTTGCTTGCTTGCTTGCTTGCTTGCTTGCTTGCTTGCTTGCTTGCTTGCTTGCTTGCTTGCTTGCTTGCTTGCTTGCTTGCTTGCTTGCTTGCTTGCTTGCTTGCTTGCTTGCTTGCTTGCTTGCTTGCTTGCTTGCTTGCTTGCTTGCTTGCTTGCTTGCTTGCTTGCTTGCTTGCTTGCTTGCTTGCTTGCTTGCTTGCTTGCTTGCTTGCTTGCTTGCTTGCTTGCTTGCTTGCTTGCTTGCTTGCTTGCTTGCTTGCTTGCTTGCTTGCTTGCTTGCTTGCTTGCTTGCTTGCTTGCTTGCTTGCTTGCTTGCTTGCTTGCTTGCTTGCTTGCTTGCTTGCTTGCTTGCTTGCTTGCTTGCTTGCTTGCTTGCTTGCTTGCTTGCTTGCTTGCTTGCTTGCTTGCTTGCTTGCTTGCTTGCTTGCTTGCTTGCTTGCTTGCTTGCTTGCTTGCTTGCTTGCTTGCTTGCTTGCTTGCTTGCTTGCTTGCTTGCTTGCTTGCTTGCTTGCTTGCTTGCTTGCTTGCTTGCTTGCTTGCTTGCTTGCTTGCTTGCTTGCTTGCTTGCTTGCTTGCTTGCTTGCTTGCTTGCTTGCTTGCTTGCTTGCTTGCTTGCTTGCTTGCTTGCTTGCTTGCTTGCTTGCTTGCTTGCTTGCTTGCTTGCTTGCTTGCTTGCTTGCTTGCTTGCTTGCTTGCTTGCTTGCTTGCTTGCTTGCTTGCTTGCTTGCTTGCTTGCTTGCTTGCTTGCTTGCTTGCTTGCTTGCTTGCTTGCTTGCTTGCTTGCTTGCTTGCTTGCTTGCTTGCTTGCTTGCTTGCTTGCTTGCTTGCTTGCTTGCTTGCTTGCTTGCTTGCTTGCTTGCTTGCTTGCTTGCTTGCTTGCTTGCTTGCTTGCTTGCTTGCTTGCTTGCTTGCTTGCTTGCTTGCTTGCTTGCTTGCTTGCTTGCTTGCTTGCTTGCTTGCTTGCTTGCTTGCTTGCTTGCTTGCTTGCTTGCTTGCTTGCTTGCTTGCTTGCTTGCTTGCTTGCTTGCTTGCTTGCTTGCTTGCTTGCTTGCTTGCTTGCTTGCTTGCTTGCTTGCTTGCTTGCTTGCTTGCTTGCTTGCTTGCTTGCTTGCTTGCTTGCTTGCTTGCTTGCTTGCTTGCTTGCTTGCTTGCTTGCTTGCTTGCTTGCTTGCTTGCTTGCTTGCTTGCTTGCTTGCTTGCTTGCTTGCTTGCTTGCTTGCTTGCTTGCTTGCTTGCTTGCTTGCTTGCTTGCTTGCTTGCTTGCTTGCTTGCTTGCTTGCTTGCTTGCTTGCTTGCTTGCTTGCTTGCTTGCTTGCTTGCTTGCTTGCTTGCTTGCTTGCTTGCTTGCTTGCTTGCTTGCTTGCTTGCTTGCTTGCTTGCTTGCTTGCTTGCTTGCTTGCTTGCTTGCTTGCTTGCTTGCTTGCTTGCTTGCTTGCTTGCTTGCTTGCTTGCTTGCTTGCTTGCTTGCTTGCTTGCTTGCTTGCTTGCTTGCTTGCTTGCTTGCATGCTCCACCTATCTACCTCGATGCTCATGGAAGTCAACATAAGGCCAATATAACAAATTTACCAAAAAAAAACTTACCTCCATCTCTACTAAGAAAATGAGGCCCATTGGAGTAGAAATGATATATCTAGCAATATCAGCTCAGTTTATCTCATTTCTTCTGAGTAATTCAAAATTGAGAAAAATATTACCTTGTAACAACCTGTACATATACATATTTAGCACATAGAGCAACCAAGCACTCAAAAAATGAACAGTCACTCGAATGTGGTCATGCCTCTAAATTATTTTTGGTTATGTTTGCTCTATCTGCAAAAAAAAGCTGTAAAATAAGGTATAATTAATTACCATCTATGGAAAAATAATTGATTTGGAAGATAAATAATTGACAATCGATACGGACGGATCAGAGGATACGTAACTTATGTATAAAATCACTTTGAAGCCTCACAAATATAGCTTTTTCAAAAAAACTCTTCTGTAAAATTTTACCAATGGTAGTTCGGTCGAACAAGCTCTAAAGCAACAAATTCCAAATAATGTAAGTAGATCATTCGACTATGACGCATACTAAAAAAGGTCGGTAGGTGACCAACAGATAATCCTAGGTTGCATTAAGATCAAAGACTTACATTTGTTCCATATTATAAGCAATTAAAGCTCTTCATAATTATGTTTTTAACTTTCACGCATTAAACACTGATCAACTTGTTATTTTTTGTGAAGAAAACACTGTATAAATAACTCTTTTACGAGAATTAATTAATAAAGTAAAACTTTATCCATAAATCACCGATGAAATCCAATCCAATCCAATCCAATACCAAGCGTCAATGCCAAACAAAAGAGCTCATGGAATGCGGTGAAGTTCTAAAATAAAATTTAATTTAGTGGCCAGGGCCAAAAAAGGTTTAAACATTATTTATATAAAAACTTATTGAGTGCTACAAAAGAGAAGGTTATAAAAATTGATATAATAACAGAAAAATATAAAAGAAATTAAAAATATAGATAAACATTGTTTTTTTTCAATTCCTGGTATTGTTGTCATGGTTTGGTAAACCAAATACCTTGTCACAAATCTTGTTACTTTTTCAACTTTTCATTTAAAAACTTATGTGTGTTATTTTTGATTTCATAAGTTTGAGGTTGTTTTACCTTTATAACCATAATTGACATAGGTATATTTTGTCTAGAAATCGGTACGAATTACGAAAGTAGAATAAAAAAACGTAAAATCGATGGTGCACATCACAAATAGGTATAAAATTTACTGCAAAAACAAAAATAAAGAAAAAAGCAAAAGTAAACATTGAAAATACTTTTTTTTTTATTAATTTGCCCTACGGGCTGACTAAGGCCGTTTAGCCATATAGGTTCCGTCACGTAAAAAGAACACTGGTTTGTTCGCGCTTACGAACAAACCAGCGTTTTTTTTACGTATCGAGAACTAGGTATACTGCCTTTTGAAAGTAATAATTGATTCATTCTATGATGGAGAGCAAAGAGTACCTTTTACGGGTGGAGAGCGAGTTTACCAAAGAGTATGAAAAGTATAGTGTTCTTTTCGCCCATCTGATACCACCAGGGCCTCAGCGATGTAAGTTAAACTGTTAAATCGATAAATGTGGCTCGTCGCACTTACGGTACAATCAAGTGTGAGAAAAAGAGATAACCATAGCTTTCTCGCACGTCTTGAAACTTGATGAAACGATGCGCTCCTTTAGCCACTACCCCCACCGCAGTTCATTCTGTTGCTGGTCAAGTGTTATGTGAGGTGTGTCTTTATAAATTCTTCAAAATTTTAATAGTATATTGTTACCCTAGGGGTGAAAGTAACTTATTCAGTCCCGAGACGGGGTTTGGCGCACGAACGAAGTGAGGGCGCCAATAGTTCGAGGTACTAAATAAGTCTTTAACCCGAGGTAAACACTGTGCTTTTCATTACGAATACAAGGAAAGTAAAAATAAAAACACGAATTAGCTACAGAAAAAAATGAGTAAATGAAAAAACAAATGATGATCGGACTGCTGCTTTCCTGCCTATTTTGTTTTTTTTCTGTGGCCGGCAATCTATTCAGCCAATGTTTTTCATTTTTATTATTAAAAAGGTAAATATTTTGTCCAAATCTATGTTATTTTAAAGAAATTGTTGAAACTAAATTATAATAGTTATTTAAAAAATATATATTCTTTAATCAATATATTCAATAATCTTTATGTTATTTCAATTTTACATCGCGCTGTAATAGAGTGGCATTAAAGAAAGTTGGGCATGGCTCAATAGAAACGTGAAAATAGAACTAGTTTTTTTTTATTTGACAGCTGGCAGTTGAAAGCGATTCTCCCTAGGGCTGAAAGTATTACTTTCAACCCGCTCTTCGGGCAACTTCAGACTTGTAATGAAAAGTATTTTAAACAAGAGATAATACTAGTTGATTTAATATGTGTACCGTTCCCGGTTATTCAAGCCAGCCCCCGTATTCTGAACCCATTCGGTTTCGGAATCGATTCGATTTGTATATCTTCGTCTCTGTCATTCTCTATGGAAATGATAGAGACGGATATATACAAATCGAATCGATTCCGAAACCGAATGGGTTCAGAATACGGGGGCAGGTCGGTCTTATAAAAGATGTTAATACTAAAATATAATACCATCGGTAAGTCAAGCTTATATTATTTCGCGATTTTCAAAATTCCTAATGGAATTCCAGCCTCAAATTTTAGTCCAAATCAATAATAGTTTCAATACGCGTCGTTTTTCTTATGATTTTTGTGACTAAATAGCTGTATTTACCGTAAATTAATATGAAAACAGAAGCTCTCGCTTTGTTTGACATTTCAACTACTTCATAGTGTTGGGGTAGTGCTATAGTTCATCTCATGTGATACTGCATTCGATTCGATTCGATTCCGTCGTTTTCCGTGCTTCGGATTTCTGGTCAACTGAACTACGTACAAAATATTTTTTTGCATAGTACTGGTTGACCAGACCACGGAAATTTCTATAATTTTTTTGTGATTCTTAATTAGTTTGACCTTTGTAGGGTTCCGTAGTTAATCATAATTGAAAACCATCAAGAACATATTTACTATTGTGAAGTGTGACAATTGAAAATTGAATTAAATTTTCATTTTGAAAGAAAATTAATAATTGCATAAAATGTAATTTTCGAAAATAAATTTTAGACCAATGCTGTCCTACGGTTCGACAACAGGTGGGCCAGTGCTACTATTTAGTCGAAATTCCATTATGAACTTTTAAAATTTCGAAATAATATAAGCGTGACTTATCGATGGTATGATATTTACCCGACTGCAAAAGAAGGAGGGTTATGTTTTTCGAGCGTATGTATGTATGTATATTTCTTTTGCACGCCCTAGAGCCTAAACGGCTTGGCCGATTTTGATGTGAGTGGTGTCAATAGATTCGTCTTAGCCGTGAGAGTGACACTGGGTACATCAAAATTAAAAAAAAACAACAAAATTAAGGATTTTTGGCGGCAAAAAGTAATCTCAAAAAAAAATTGTTTTCAAAATACATCGAGTGTGTATTTTAAAAACAATTATATCAAAATAAAGAATTTTAACAGTGATTACGAATATATATATAACTTATATGTTTTATTGCAGTTTGGAATAGGAAATGCTAATAAATCACATCACACGTACCGTAAAGACAAACATGAAACCACACACTTCTCTCCCACGCTCCTCTCTCTGTGTGGTAGTTGTTTTAAACAAGCACTAAAGTGACGTAATGTTACACAATTCAAATAATATAACTTAGTATTTGCTAGGATGATTTACGATAATTAATATGATTTGGATTACAGTGAACGTCCATCGGACAAAGGAATACGAGAGACAGTGTAGGTCGAAAGCGAGAAGGAGGAATGACACCGGATGCTCCTCCAGTAACAATAAAAAAAATATCAATTTTTTACAAGCTATCACTGCTATCACAGAACATCAAATTTCTTTATCTATGGAGTCGATAGATCAGTGTAGAATTTATAATATTGCCAACAAAAAAACATACAGTTGAATTATGAACCTCATTCTTTTTGAAATCGGTTAGAAATATAAATGTGTGCTACTTCAGCCCCAGCAAAATATAATGGACTTTCTTTACTAGCTCGCATTATTGACTGATCCCTATTTGAACTGTAAAAAAATACGATTTTCTTACTTTTATTTGAAAATTAAAATTTTGAAACACAAAAGAATCGAACTTTAATCGATTTTTTTAACAGTTAATCGAAATCTTTAGCGGTATCAAGTCACTAAAAAAAGTTTGTATATTTAACAGTAGCAGCCGTCAATTTTTTTTTCTTTTATTGGCCACGATTGGCTCATTTGCCAAAATAATATGTTAAAAGTTTCATGAAAAAATACAAATAATATAAGTTTTAGTCACAATCTCAAGTTACTTGGTAAGCCAAGTAACTTGAATCTAAGGATTATAACGAGATACTCGGTTGATAGTGAATCAAGTTCATGTCATGACTTGGTTATTTTACTAGGAGCTGTTAAGGACTTTGTAAGTTACAACGTGAAGAAGTATGTTTCATCACTCTCATTTCAAACTCGTGCGCGTAAACGAACACTAATAGATTAAAAAAACATCATCTTTACAAAATCTTTATGTGAAATAACACAAGTTTAGAATAATAAAAGAAAACTGTGACATTTTTTTATTAAGTTCCCGCGAAAAACCTACCGAATCGAATGGATAACCTTCGATAACCCTATTCACAAATTCGAATGGCACCAGTCGGTACCAAATCGGTAATGACCTCGTGTTACCGATAGGATAACATAGACAAGCTAGTTTTCAGAGTCAGTTTCATGTTTTTAGATAGGTGATTCGTGATAGAAGTAAAAAAATGCTTAATTATGACCAGCGACTGACAAAATATGTAATTTATTGCATAATATACATATAACTTGATCCATCATATTAATTATGGCATATAATTCTTTGGTAAATTTGTAGCTTCAATAAGTGAAGCATGCTTCGAAAATATCTTGTTGGTTGTGTGTGTGCATGTGTGTGTGTGATTTCAAAGTTCTTCTATTTTCTCCCTGTACTCGTGCATTTAATGTATTTGCCATTTATTAGTAACAAGTATAAAATATTTAATATATTTAGAGCGCCATGCGTGTAATCTGACTAAGCTCTCCAACTATAAAATATTACATTTTGAAACTTTGGAAATCATAATTAGGGGAATTTTAAAACCCGTAAAATCGGTACATTTGACTATTAGGTGAATATATTATGTCAAATTATGGAAAATGGTAATTGAAAATATCAAAAAAGTGCTCTTATATTATTAAAATGTATTAGTAAAATGTATTCGTTATCACTCCCGACAGGATAAACCTGTCGGGAGCGATATCGAATTAGCCATCGAATTTATATGTCAAATTCCTTCGGATTCGAGTTTGTGAATCGGTCTACCCGAATCCCGGCGGATCCAGTTGAGGATGAGTGGAGATTGTCTTTGGTTTCTCGAGATTTCTATACTAAAAATGGGACCGACGGGCATAAATTCGAATTCGTGAATACCCATTGGAGTCGAATGGAGCTTTATTCGGTAGCCGGCTCATTACCGACAAAATTGACAAACCGACAACCGATTAGAACTAGAATAAGGGTGCAGACCGCTCACTGCAGAAGAAAAAAATAAGCTATGCTTTATTTTTGGCCATCTTGTTTTAGTGTCAGCTGACGTTTCACTTTTTTATTTAGAAATTGGCATAAAAAATATAGCATTTAGCCTACTTTAATTATTGTTGGAAATTAGGTATACTACTTTAATACTATGTATTTATGTTTTCATCTATTCTAGCCTACCTTTATTTTAGAAGACATTAAATAAATCAATATGCTATTTATCAAATAATTTATTTTTTAACTTCTTTTTAAACTTATCATAAGCTTTCTTTTGCATCGCAGGCAAATCTTTATTATTAAGCCTTAAAATATTAGTTCCCTTCAAAATTTTGTTTATAATGTTACACCAATTCATTATTGTAAATCTCACAGTCAAAACTATAAAGTGAGTCAGGAGCACTGATCTGTGTTCAGTACATTCAATGAAATCAAATGAATACTTGGCAGACTCAATGTCCCTGGCTGTTGCAGCAACTCTATTTTTGTGTACATTTATTTCCAAGTATTCATTTGTTTCCTTTACGACTGTACCGAAACACCTTACTGCATTTTCGGGTGGGTATCTTAATAACTTTTTCGCATTATTAAATTCTCTGTGACTTATCCAGTCATGAATATTTTGTTGCTCTGCCCCCGTATTCTAAACCCATTCGGTTTCGGAATCGATTCGATTTGTATATCTCCGTCTCTGTCATTCTCTATGGAAATGACAGAGACGCAGATATACAAATCGAATCGATTCCGAAACCGAATGGGTTCAGAATACGGGGGCTGATGTCATGCTGCTTGTGTAATTTTCACAATATTTTTTTATATTTTTAATTTATTAAAAAAAATCTAACTACCCATCCAGCAGTATAGGCCCTCGAGTGAACATTCATTCGTGGGTGGGTGTGTGTGTGTATGTGTAAGAAATTTTATATCTTTTTATAGATTTCCATCAGATTCAGATCAATTACGAAGTATATGGATCTGTGGAAGATTGTAGCCGTGTGTACGTGTGCTCATAGTTGCAATATATTGTCGCTTACAAATTCAAACTACGAGTGTAAGCATGTATTTATAAATATTTTTAATATGATAACATCAATAAAATATCATACAGTTATATAATAAAACTCACTCCCAACTCCCAATCTGGGGGCACGGCCGTGCACCCGCCATGTGAGCCAGCGGGTACGGCCGGGACTATCTTTTCTCGAACACATTCGTCGGATTTTTAGACCCTCATAGCTTCGGCCTCGATAACACTAGAGGGTTCAAATTTTCAGGATCAAGTGTGGTCCACGGTCTAATAAAATTTTAAAAGTTTCATGTATCTAGCTTTTATACTTTCGATTTTATTGATACCTAAAATACGCCGATTTGGCACAAATTAATTGATGATCATAAAAAAGATAAAGTACTTGCTGAAGTCTTAGAAAGCTGAAATTTTGTATGTAGGCTACAATTTGCACACAAACAACAGAAAAATTAAGACATTTGTAACTTTCACCCTCCAACCCCTATTTGGGGTTATTTGGGGTTATCCCGTTCTCGTCATCAAAAGTCTAGGGTACTTCCAGAGGTCCTAGAAAGCCGAAATTTGATATGTAGGCTACAATTTGCACTCAAACAACAGAAAAATTAAGACATTTGTAAATTTGAGATTGATTCAACTTTGATCAAGATTGAAGGCTTACAGAGATAAGTATTGTAGCTTTAGATTTTGTAGAGTTAGCGGCTTGGCTCTTCAGATTCAGTCAGATCTCATCTGATATCTTTTTGTCAGTGAAAGTGGCATGACAATGCGACACATGGCAACCAATTTTACATGAAATGTTTTTGGTGGGATCTATTTTACCCGAATTCTATAGGAATATTATACAATGGTATCAATATCGCTATCTCTTACCCGGTTACTTGATTCTTGGTCTATGTTAGATACTTTCATTACTCTTTGGAGTTGACTAGTTTTGACACTGACAGTTACAATTGAAAAACGTTTTTATTTACAAACCCGAGAAGGTCGTGACCAGTCGTGATATTCGGAATGAGCTCAGAGCAAGAATCACAGGTCTGAGGGAATGAGTAATCAAAAACCGGACAAGTGCGAGTCAGACTCGCCTACCGAGGGTTCCGTACAAACCAGTAGATAAAAGGGGGAAATTATATACGACTTGAATTTGAAAATGACTATAATATATGTGACTTAGATTATGACTAGAACATTTATAACTTATTTTATTCAAAAAACTTGAAGAAATTGTATTATTTGACACTAAAGTAAGTAAGTAAGTTCGTATAGACTGAGTGGCCAGCCCTTGTCAAAGTTAGTAAGCTGCCGAAAGGCCTCTGACTTGGCTTGACGATTGCTGAACAGCCGGGACCTACAATTTAACGTGTCATCCGACCCACGGTAGCGCTCAGAAAGAAATGCCACTCACGGTCACCCATCCGAAGACTGACCGGTCCGTCCGTTGCTTAACTTTGGTGATCGTTCGGGAACACCTAGTCAAGCTACGCCACGAGCGCTACATTATTATTATTTGACACTGGTAAATGCTTTATGCGGGTCTAAATCTAATTTATAAAAAAATCAAAAGTTTATTTAAACTATGATCCTTACATTATTTAAGGTCTAGATACCTAGTAAGCGCGCAGTAAGAACTTTCACTAAAAAGGCACTGATATTGACAACTCCGATCGACCCCCCTCCCGGCCCCCGCCAAAAGCCCATCAGTCATTCAGGATCGCTCGCCGCGTGATTAAATTACGAATATAAATGTTTTAATAAAAAAAAATCAGTTTGTGCTGTAAAATCCTGTAAAAAATATCCAGGAAAAAAAGAAAAGTGTGTAAACATCACATTTCGTAAATATTCAATTTTCTGATGTATTTCTTATCAAAATGACAAACCGAAATTTAAAATGAATTAAAAAATATTGAAATATGGCGCCATAATGCTTGGTGTTGCCAAGGGTATAAAATATATTTACCAATGATAAGCTTTGTTTTTGGCCAATAACGGAAAAGTGACGAAAGAGTTTTATTACCTATTATAGTGACTGTTAGTCTTAAGCACTTTCTGCTTCATATGATGACGAGGGTCTGACGAAGGTATCAGATGATTGCCAATGGAACACCCTGATGGAAAGGACTAACACAGTCCAGTTTGGGCTCGTTTACTTTGGTGTCTTAAGCACTTTCTGTTTCATATGATGGCGAGGGTCTGACGAAGGTATCAGATGATTGCCAATGGAACACCCTGATGGAAAGGACTAAGACAGTCCAGTTTGGGCTCGTTCGATGGCCTGATTAGCATCACATTTACAAAGACGCCTGAAAACACTCTCCAGAAAAGTGTGTAGGTGTAGGAATCTACCATGCTAACTATAACATAGTGCCAAAAATAAAATGTCCACCTGAAACGTCAGTGTTCTCTGGTGAGTGTCTTGGCATTGTTAAAGCTATCGAATATGTTATACTCTGTAATTTAAAAAACAGCTTAATCATCAGTGACTCTATGAGCACCTTACAGGCCCTTCTGAAATTCCCCTTTAATTCAAAATCTTCCTACCCTCTTATTATTGAAGCCAGGATAAAATTACATCTTTGTGTTCTTCTAAATCTAACAGGGAGGCAATTCAGTTATTCAAAACCGATCCGTTACTGAACCTTTTGCGAAGCATTTCCTGTCGGCTGCTATCATTTTTTGATTTAGTAACGAGCGAAGTACGTGTTACGTTTCATCAAATGTGTCAATTGTATGACATAAAAGTGACTGAATCAAAAAAAATATGGCAGCCGACGGGAAACGCTCCACATATGGTTCGGCTATGGAGCGGTCTTGAATAACTGAATTGGGCCCCAGTAAATTTTATTTGGATTCCTAGCCATTGTGGTATTTTGGGAAATGAAAAGGCGGTGGGGCTTGCCAATGAGGCAGTGGAGTGTGGTGACCTATTTCCTATTCAAAATTACCCTCATGATTTAGCTGCACTTCCTAAACTGCATCTCTGGGATTCCTGGCGTGCAGTCTGGGAGGTTAGCAGCAAGTGTACAGGCAAACATTACGCAGGTGTTCAACCAGTGCTGCAGAATAAACCGTGGTTTAGCTTATTCTTGGTAAAAAGTCCATTTCGGTTTTGATTAGGATGCGCCTAGGTCATTCTAGTTGTCCTGCTCACCTTGCGCGATTCAAAATTATAGATAGCCCACTATGTGAATGTGGTGATTATGGTGACTTGGACCACATTTTTTTCTCCTGCCCTCTAAATGATCATGCTTCCCTCTACTCTGACTTAATTTCCCTTCATGTCCCATTACCTGTAAATATTATATTCTTAGTTGTTGTTCACCTGCTATTTATACAACCTTATCTTCTTAATTAACATCTCTAATTATAAATCTGTAAATTGTTTTAAACATCTATACATTCTTACGATATATATATTATATTTATTTCTTTTCCTATATTACCTAACTCTCCTGATCCTATCTTATCCTCTGTGTCTCGTTTCCCTAACTTTAAATTAAAACGATAATATTTACGAAACTTGAAAATGGCATCTGCGCAAACCGTGCGAGTCCAAACCCTGTGAGGGACAAAAAGAAGAAGAAGAACTATTGTGGTCATGAACTATTATAGTTCTATGATTCGTCTGCGGCGATACCGTCGTCATCGTCCTTGGACATATTACTTTATAATTTGTGGTCGCCATTGGAGTGGTAAAAATCAAAGATCTCGGTAAAAATAAGTTGAAGACAAACATTAACTTGGTTATAACAAATGCACAAGATGTGTGAAAAGCCAAAAAAAACAAATATTATGTGTTTACAGTCAACGTCTTAGACCATCAAAAAAATTTTAGATGGTCTAAGGTCAACGTAGATAACTCTGACTCTGCGTTAAACATTGTACGTAGTCTTTTTAGAAGGTTCTCGATTTATTTTTTCCCTAACAGATTAGTAGTCAAATTAATAAATTAACAGTCGTTTTGACTACTAATCTCTTGAGAAAATAATTAAAGACCTTTTAAAAAGGCCACGTGCAATGTTTGACGCAGAGTCAGAGTTATCGACGTTGACAATATTATAGTTAAAGGTATAAAATCATTATTGATTACCTATCATAATCATGAATGAAACGAAGTAGAACCACAAATTATAAAGTAATATGTACAAGGAGTGAAATAATGAGTAGAACTACTCGACAAATGGCAAATGTGGAAGCACGATGCCAACATCAAGAAAAAAAAAAGTAGAACTTTTATGGCGGGAACGTCTTAGTAACATGATATTGCTCTGTTTTATTTTCCTAAGCTTGTGTTATTTTGTTTTGAACGTTAATGATATAAAAATGATGGTGTTAAATTCATTAAGTGTTCAATCAAGTGCGTGAGTGTGGGCAAGTGAAATAAAGCAGTGAAACGTGTGATTTTACGTTGTCATCAAAACTCCATAGAAGCTTCTTGTAAAGTCGCTTTGGTCGCTATCACTTTACTTAGACAAGCAAAGTAAATAGGGCGAATTCTGTGGAGGCAAGACCTGAATTTGAAAATGACTTTTTAAGTGACTTAGACTGTGAGAACACTATATACCTAACTTGTATTATTCAAGAAACTTGAAAATATTTCAATACTTGCAAATCGCTAATCGCGGGGTCCAATACAAAAAAAAAGAACCAAGTACCGTACCAAGACCAAGTAGAACATATTATCAAGATAAAAATCCCTAGGAGCAGAGTTCATTCTAAGTCTGTAAAAATCCCTTTTTGTGGAATTTGTGGACAACTGGACAAGGCTAATTAATTCTCCTAATCTGGTGCTAATTAATTTCAATCAACTCTCTTGTCTGTGATTTCAATTTTGTACCTAAAGGGATGGGTTTTTTTTTTTTTTTTTGTATTGGACTCGCATTAAAGCATTTGCCAGTGTCAAATATTTGGATTTTTTCATGTTTCTTGAATAAAACAAGTTGTAAATGTTCTAGTCACAATCTAAGTCACTTAAACAGTCAATTTATAAGTCGAGTCCTGCTTCAGTAAAGTGGTGGCGACTTTACTAGACGCTTCTATGGAGTTTTGCCGACGACGAAAAATCACACGTTTTACTGCTTATTTCACTTGCCCACACTCACGCACTTTATCGAACACTTAATAAATAAAACACCACCATTTTTATAGCATTCATGTTCAAAATAACACAAGTTTAGGAAAATAAAACAAAGCAACAACACGTTCCTAAGACGTTCCCGCCAAAACTCCAAGGGATAGGTTATACTTGCAAAATCTCATACCAGGGCTTCCAAGTGCGCCCACATAAAAATACCAGCGCCAAAAACCAGGGCTAAAAACCCTTAAAAGTATTTTTTCGTTAAAGATAATTGATTTGTATTTTAACTAAGACAAGGTGCACAATTGCGTAACAAGTATTTCTACCAAAATACTTGCATAGGATATTGTTCATTCTATACGTTATAATAAGAAGCATACCAAACATGACTGAGCGAGCGCGATATATATTGCTTGCCTACTTCGTTCAGTATATTTGACGATGACACCCTAGTGAAGCGCCAAAAACCAGGGCTTAAAACCTTTGTAAGTATTTTTTTCGTTAAAGAAAATTGATTTGTATTTAAGTAATGATAAGGTGCAAAATTGCGTAGCGAGTTTTCAACAAAATACTTGCATAGGAAATTGTTCATTGTAAATGTTACAATAAGAAGCATTTTAGCATTCGCGAAATCCAGTAAAGTAAATACTTTTAAGACTTTTTCTCCTTGCAAGTATTTCGGGGCGGCACCTGGTCGGCATACTTGCAAGCAAATATCTAGTCGCGTAAATACGCACCATCCCTAACTAGGTAGGTAGCCTATAAGCCTACCTATTAGTTTTGGCGGGAACGTCTTAGTAACGTGTTGTTGCTTTGTTTTATTTTTCTAAACTTGTATTATTTTTAACATTAATGCTATAAAAATGGTGGTTTTATTCATTAAGTGTTCAATAAAGTGCGTGAGTGTGGACAAGTGAAATAAAGCAATAAAACGTGTGATTTTACGTTGTCGGCAAAACTCCATAGAAGCTTCTAGTAAAGTCGCTACCACTTTACTGAAGCAGGACTCGACTTATAAATTGACTGTATACGTGACTTAGATTGTGACTAGAAAATTTACAACTTGTTTTATTCAAGAAACTTAAAAAAATCCTAATACTTGACACTGGCAAATGCTTTAATGCGGGTCCAATACAAAAAAAGAAGAAGAAGCCTACCTATTCGCCAAAGAGTACTATATTATAACGGGAATGCTATTCGCTTAAAGTAACTTATTTAGACGGACTACGGAGACCTATTCGTTCGTACCAAACCAAAACTACTAAGGGAGAATATTCAAAAAAAACAATAAATTGCAGTGTGATTTCAATTAAAACTTAAGTGAGCCCTGCTTTAGATTGCGAATATTTCGATTGTTTATACCATCTATGGCCTCACCGGTTATATTATTTAAAGAGCGTATAATTAAAGTGGTGTAGAGATGTCATGCTATGTGTTGGTCCGACGCGCGCGGCCAGAGGATGAGGCGGCGCGTGCGTCCTTGTTGGGGGACTCCGCACATGACCACTTCCTCGACGCTTTCCTCATGTTTTTCTTCCAAGAGGTAAATACGTTTGTCCGCATGAAATATGGCTTGATACTGTTCGTAACCGCTGTGTACTTTAGCTTTATGACTGAATACTGACAAAATACTACCTGAGCGGCTAGTCCACACAATATTAGTTTTTTTATGTGATTCTAATGATAATCCTCACCTCCTTCAGACAGAACGGACACTCTCCCACTCCCCACGCTTGCCCTGTTGCGATCCAGAAGGCTGTCACATTTTTTAATAGGTATTCGTTCTTTGACTGAGATCCACTAAAGAATTATCAAATGTGGCCGCCATTTATAATCCTGTATTACCCACTAGAAAAGATAAGAACTGTGTGCAATTCACACTTGGCTGATTTTATGGTGGCCATGACTACAAACTTGTTTGAGGACTGGACCTGTTGTGTTTCAGTTTCTTAACCTCATTGTTATACGCTACTCATCTTAGACAGACTCTGGAAGTATTCTTGAAAATATATAAAACATACATTAGGTCACTACTCGAGTATGCTTTCTAAATCTGGAGTCCATACTTTATAGACTTTATGTTTGACTGTGTCCAGAGAAAAACCTAATGCTCAAAGACCTCAATAGAGTTTCTCAACTGGTAGGCCTCAAGATGAACATGGACAAAACTAAGGGTATGTTGAAGGCCCATGTAGTGCCCACCCCAATAACTAGGGAACTTCACTCTCGAAGTTGTTGAAGAATACATCTACCTAGGATAAACAGTCCGACTAGGCAGGTCCAACTGTGCGAGAGAGGTCAATCATCTAATTCAACTCGGCTAGGCAGTATTCGGGAAACTCTAAAAGTCCCTTAAGTCGAAATTGTATGACTAGTGTGTGCTGCCAGTGATAACATATATGGCACTGAAACTTGTCTCTTACTATACGTGGCCTAATAAGGAAGCTCAGTCACACAACGAGATATAGCTATGGAGAGGGCTATGCTCGGGTCTCTCTGCGAGATCATATCAGAAAAGAAGAGATCTGTAGGCGTACAAAAGTCACCGACGTAGCATAGTGGATTAGTTGAAGTGGCAGTGGGCAGGGCACATAGCACTTAGAACCATGGGCGTACCCAGCTGCCCCCCCCCCCCCCCCCCTGGAAACTCGCAGAAAATATATGAACTCGCCTAATTACTAATCAAAGTTTAAATGGGGCCTTATGTTCTAACTTTTAAATAAACAGCGCAGTAGACACTGGCAAAATACACGGTGCAATTATTAATGGAGACCACGAACCGGCAAGCACAGCATAGGAAGAGCAGACACAAGGTGGACAGAATATATCTTACAAGTGGCAGGAAGACGCTGGATGCAGGCCGCTTCCAACTGGTCTTTTTTTTAAAATCCATGGGGGAGGCCTATGTCCAGCAGTGGTTTTCTTGTGGCTCAGATGATGATGATGAGAAAAAAGCCACCAAATGAGAAAACCATACAATGAGAGATGAAAACTTTGCTCCTCACTACTCTGAAGTGAGTAGTTACAGCCGAATATGTCGTAAAAAATGTACATTTTGACACTCACAAGGGAATCAAAAAATTTGGCAAGAAGCATTGTGATAGTACACATATAGTAAAAAAAACTAAAATCTGGTCATTTTTCATCTAACCACAAATAAATGTGTCTTTATGTAAGGAATGAGGCTCCAAATTTTAAAGTGAATTAATCGTATCATGTGGGGTATTATATGAATTTTAAAGTAGTAGTAGTAGTAAAGTAAAGTAGTAGTAGTAGTAGTAAAGCTTAATTAGCACAAGCTAAAACAAGTCTTTAAATATTTTTACGATGTATATTTTTCGGTATAAGAAGGAAAATATAAAAAAAAATATTTCCCCCTTTTATCTACTAGTTTGTACGGAACCCTCGGTGGGTGAATCTGACTCCCAGTTCTCCTGTTTTTTTTTTATATTTTCCTCAACCGAAAAATATACTTACATCGTAAAAATATTTAAAGACTTGTTTTAGCTTGTGCTAATGAAGCTCTTTCATGTGATACCCCACATGATATGGTTAACTCACTTTAAAATTTGAACCCTCCTTCCATGCGTAAAGACCCTTTTTGTGATTAAATTAAAAATGTTACAGTTTTTGGACTTTTCTTTTATGTGTACTATATGACAATGCTTCTTACCAAATTTCACAGTTATAGGTCAATGGAAAGTACCCAAGGCCGTAGACAGGGGGGGGGGGGGGGTTTGGGGGGTTCAAACTCCCCCCGAAATCCTGGCCATTATCAAAAATCCTTCCAGGCTTCAATTATTTTATAAAATGCTTCAACAAGGTTCGCGCTCGCTTCGCTCGCGCATGTTTGTTTCGTATTGATCTTTATTTGTATTGATCATTGAAGTGCCGTGAGCTTTCTAATACGAGCAAATAATTCACAAAAAATAGCCACAAACCAAAAAAAATTACGCGTTCTTGTAAGTATGTTTGTAATTTTCTATAAACTCATATGTTTATATTTAGGAATATTAAATTGGCAATCAATGCATTCAAATGGTTGTATTTATAATTTTTGATAGCGTTAAAGTCGCTCTTTACCAGTCAGGTATTTCCTTTTAACACAGTTACTTGTTTGATTGATCTGGTCCACGAAAATCTAGGACTCGCTAACACGATCAATGAATCAAATCACTTCCATGATTTAATATTAAAAACCTTGAAACAATATTTTATTTTGACATGGAAGTACTGTGAGTTCATTAATACGAGAAATATAGCATATTAACTATAAAACACCACTAAAATTTTCGCGCTCGCGCATTATTACTATTTTGACATAGAAGTACGGGTGAGTTCACAAATACGAGAAATTTAGCATATTACTATAAAACACTACAAAAAAAATCGCGCTCGCTTCGCTCGTGCATTAATATTATTTTCACATGGAAGTACTATGGGTTCACTATACGAGAAATAAAGCATATTACCATAAAAACACCACTAAAATTTTCGCGCTCACGCATTATTACTATTTTGACATAGAAGTAGGGTCAATGTGCTAGTTCTCGTCCAGTTAGTGGAGTTGTCAAGTTCGGAAAACAATATAAAATATTTGACTATGCAATTTGTATAAGAAATTATTGCAATATACTCGTCATATACTCTATTTTGATAAAATGTATTTTTTGTGGTTGTAAGTTTACTGTTTTTTTTTAATAATTCATAAAATGCTCAAAATTGCTGTTTTGCTAGTTTTCGTCCACAAAATTCAGTTCTTGTCCACCTATTAGCTAGTTTTCGACCACTCACTTGGAAACTTTGGAATTCAATAGGAAAATATATACTTAGGTACATTTAAAGAAAGTCAGTGATTAACATTTATTATCTTACATTTTAAACATCTGTAATTATTGAAACATCTCTAATACCTTCAATCTTTAACATATTTTTTTTACTGAAACTATAAAATTTAGGAATATGAGATAGTATTTTACTTAATGTACACTATATTTTTACTTTAATTATGAGTGTATCTATTACAGTAATTAGTTATTTTATATTATAGTTATATTTAAAAAAATATAATCTTATTTTCCTTAATATACACTATATTCATAGATGAATACTTTTATAGTATCACTGGGTAACACTGATTCTTCTGTAACATTGACTCTGTCTTTATTTATTACCTTCTGCAAAGCAAAAACAATTTCATATTAGTATATTTCAAATTTTCATGAAATTTCTGCTATAAACCAAATACCGGTCGTAAACTGACATGTTCCCCTAAGCATTTTTAGTTTCTGACCGCATGATTTTCTAATGCGTATTTTATTACGTAATAAAAAAAAGTGGACGAGAACTGGTAATTAAATAGTATCCGCACATAAGGTTCAAATTTCTAAATTTCATTTACTTGATTTTCACACATTATTAAATAGCGGAAACAACCTTATTGGACGTAGCCAAGCTAGTCTCCGACCACGTGGTCGAAAACTAAATGTTCTAAGAAAATGGTATTTCAGTTCTTGACCACTTAATTTTGTTTCTTTAATAGTGACATTCAAAATAAAAACGATGTTTCCCACATTCTATAGATCATAAACAAGGTCTACTAACAGTAAAAAAAAACAAAATATAAAAAAATCAATAACATACATACTGTGAAAGTCGCGGTGTGCCACTATTTGTTTTGTAATATTCACGTATCCACATTGGGTCGATACCAACCGCCAACTGTTGTTTTTTTTTACGAGTTACACATACACATTAGGCTTTGTGTGCTTGTGTGTATATGTGGTTAAGTCTTCAGTCTTGCAAAGAAATATTTTTTTTTTTGTTTTAAGATTGACAGTATTGCTATTTTTAAACGATTTGTAAGAACGATCCGTCGGACAAGATCTGGTTGTGGTCGGCGAACTGGCACATTGACCTGTGAGTTCAAAAATACGAGAAATTTAGCATTTTACACTACAAAAAAATATTCGCGATCTCTTCGCTCGCGCTTTCATATTATGTTGACATGGAAGTAATATAGATTCACTAATACGAGAAGTAAAGCATATCCCATCAAAAACATAACATGTAAAAAATATGCGAAAAATTAGATCACAACATAGACATAAGCTCGTTGTACCAAAATCAACTCTTGTAATGCACAGTTCTGGCCCTAACTCGATGGCGGTAAAGATATATAATAAGTTACCAAATGAATTAAAGGATCTAGATACAGAAAATAGCTTTGTCGTGAATCTGAAAACATATCTGGAAGCCAATTGTTATTACACTCTTGACGATTTTTTAAGGATACATTTGCAAAGATCAAAATAGAGCGCTCCGAACCTCATGTTGCCATGCCCCTATAGGGCCATATGTATTTTCATTGTGATATTTATATAGACATTTGTAATGTACATATGACGCAATAAATATATGAGTATGTACAAAAGGCCAAGTCTCGCTACGCAGCTCTCCTACTACAAAAAGTTGTGAGATCTAATGTAAAACCAAGTCAATTAATAATTTTAGTACTATCTATGAGAGTATTTATCCAACTATTTTGTAAGAAATTGTGATTTAATTAGTTAACTAACTTTTGTAGTAACCGTAACAATATTAAACATCTTAGAAAAAGGTGAGACCAAAAAAGAAGTCTATCAAACGACAAGAACATATTGACTTGACGCATAACGCTGACATAGAGGAAGTTACGGGAAAAAACATACCAAAAGTACGAGATAAAAGTAACGAAATACCGAAACCTGACCCAAAACAAAAGGCATCAGGACTGAAGTCAATACTTACACCCTAAATTTGTATTCTAAGCTGTGATAAACGTAATAAGTTACTCTCAATTGCGGAGGACACGTGGGGCAGCGTTAAAAACTTCTGCCACTATCTTCAGCCTCATGGAAATATAAACTCACTCTTCACGGGTATAGAGTTAAAAGTAGCAGATTTTACAATGAAAGATGTTTGCATAGTAATAATAGGAGAAGACGATTTTAAAACGACAAACAACTATTTTGACTTGGTCGTTATGATTAGAGAGACTTTACAGAAAGTCAATAATACAAATATAGTAATATGTCTACCTACATACAAGTACGGACAAATGACGGAACTATATAATCGACGAGTAAAAAACTTCAACAATCTTTTATATCTCGACGCATTAACACATAACTACGCATATATATTTGACTCGAACAGGAAACTTAAATACGATCATACTATGTTCTCTAGGAATTCTGGTACAATCAACAAGCTTGGTATGCAGATAAATTTCAAGACATTAAAAAACTATTTCACTGGAATAGTAAAAAACAACGGAAATAATAATAATCAGGATGTTATCGAACCACTCAATAATAATATAAACAAAACCTCATTTTTTCGTGAATAGGGTCAATGTGCCAGTTCGCCGACCACAGCCAGATCTCGTCCATCGGACGGATCGTTCTTACAAATCGTTTAAAAATAGCAATACTGTCAATCTTAAAACAAAAAAAAAAATATTTCTTTGCAAGACTGAAGACTTAACCACATATACACACAAGCACACAAAGCCTAATGTGTATGTGTAACTCGTAAAAAAAAACAACAGTTGGCGGTTGGTATCGACCCAATGTGGATACGTGAATATTACAAAACAAATAGTGGCACACCGCGACTTTCACAGTAAGTATTTTATTGAATTTTTAATATTTTGTGTTTTTTTACTGTTTGTAGACCTTGTTTATGATCTATAGAATGTGGGAAACATCGTTTTTATTTTGAATGTCGCTATTAAAGAAACAAAATTAAGTGGTCAAGAACTGAAATACCATTTTCTTAGAACATTTAGTTTTCGACCACGTGGTCGGAGACTAGCTTGGCTCCGTCCAATAAGGTTGTTTCCGCTATTTAATAATGTGTGAAAATCAAGTAAATGAAATTTAGAAATTTGAACCTTATGTGCGGATACTATTTAATTACCAGTTCTCGTCCACTTTTTTTTATTACGTAATAAAATACGCATTAGAAAATCATGCGGTCGGAAACTAAAAATGCTTAGGGGAACATGTCAGTTTACGACCGGTATTTGGTTTATAGCAGAAATTTCATGAAAATTTGAAATATACTAATATGAAATTGTTTTTGCTTTGCAGAAGGTAATAAATAAAGACAGAGTCAATGTTACAGAAGAATCAGTGTTACCCAGTGATACTATAAAAGTATTAATCTATGAATATAGTGTATATTAAGGATATTAAGGAAAATAAGATCATATTTTTTTTAATATAACTATAGAAGAACTTAACTATAAAAGAACTAATTACTGTAATAGATACACTCATAATTAAAGTAAAAATATAGTGTACATTAAGTAAAATACGATCTCATTTTCCTAAATTTTATAGTTTCAGTAAAAAAATTATGTTAAAGATTGAAGGTATTATAGATGTTTCAATAATTACAGATGTTTAAAATGTAAGATAATAAATGTTAATCACTGACTTTCTTTAAATCTACCTAAGTATATATTTTCCTATTGAATTCCAAAGTTTCCAAGTGAGTGGTCGAAAACTAGCTAATAGGTGGACAAGAACTGAATTTTGTGGACGAAAACTAGCCAAAACAGCAATTTTGAGCATTTTATGAATTATTAAAAAAAAACAGTAAACTTACAACCACAAAAAATACATTTTATCAAAATAGAGTATATGACGAGTATATTGCAATAATTTCTTATACAAATTTCATAGTCTAAATATTTTATATTGTTTTCCGAACTTGTCAACTCCACTAACTGGACGAAAACTAGCACATTGACCCTAATTACCTTCATATTCTACACCAAAATATTGCGGGTCTCATCAACAAGACAGACAGACTAGTAATTGCCCTGGATCAACTAGCAGAAAAGAGTATTATTTCAGATGTGTTGTGCATAACGGAGCATAATATAATGGCTGGTTTCGAGCAACATGTTTATGTTCCTAATTATACACTAGCTGCATCTTTCTGCAGAGACAGTACAAATAAAGGTGGTTCGTGTATCTTAGTGAGGAATGGACATGAATGGAGAGAGGTTCCGGAATTTAAAAAAAAATCACTGACCAGTGTCTTTGAGTGTTGTGCCGTAGAATTGATTAGACATAAATTATTGATAATATGTTTATACAGAGTACCTAAAACATCAAATTTAAAAACTTTCTTATGTAAACTGGATAAAATATTGAGCATGACGAGTAACAAAAAATATGAACAAATCGTCATTGCTGGTGATTTTAACATTAATATATTAAAAGCATCTAATTTGACATCAGACTTCGAATCAATTCTAGGAAACCATAATTTTAAATTGGCGGTGAAACAACCGACTCGCTTTGCAAGCCAAACATGTATCGATAATATGGCATATAACTGTAAAAAGATTTGTAATACGGAAGTGCACGAATTAGATTTATCTGATCACAGTGCTTTAGTAATGAAGTTCCCAGTCCATAAAAACGTGCTACTTAAATTCTGGATGAAAAAGCAGCGTGATTATTCTGTTGAAAATATTAATAAATTTAAAATGTGTCTTAGTAATGTTTTATTCCAAGAACTATACAGCTTTTCTGACGCAAATCTTGCATATGATTACTTTTTTTTAAACTTCAAAATATACTATAATTTGTGCTTTCCATATAAAATAGTTATTATTAGAGTTAATAAATCCATAAAGTGGTTATCACGTGGCATAAAAATTTGTAGCAAAAACAAAAGAAATTTACTTTGGAAATATAGACTGAATCCTACAAAAACTAATAAAAGTATCTTCCTTAATTACTCAAAACGTCTTAGAAAGATCATTGTTCTAATTAAACGGACACAAAATAACTTTAAGATAAATTCATCTCATAATAAGTCAAAAACTGCATGGCAAATCATAAATAGTACCAAATTAAATTTACCTAAAGAAGCCATAACAAAAATTGAACAAGATAATGAAGATATAACGGATCCGATAGCTATAGCCAACGCATTTAATAATTTTTTCATAGATAAAATAAAACCGGTCCCTGAGTCAGGATATAAAGTGACTGCTAATATAAATCATAGCAAAGATTCTATGTTCATGGCACCAAGCACGCCACAAGAAATAAGCAAAATAATACAAAACCTTAAAAACACTAAAAGTGTTGGTAATGACGAAATCTCAACTTTCATAATAAAATCAGTAAGTGAGTATGCTAAGCCCTCTAAGCTATATTATTAATTTGTGTATATCCACAGGCACATTTCCGAGTTCTCTGAAAACGACCATTATTAAACCTTTATTTAAAAAAGACAATAGAGAGAAAATGGAATGCTATAGGCCCATTGCACTTATATCGATATTTTCAAAAAAAATCGAGAAGTATGTTTATAATGAGTTAAATGATTATTTAGAGAAAAATAATATTCTATGCAATGAACAAAAGGGTTTCAGAAAAAGTAGAAGTATTAATATGGTCATATACGATTTCATTAAAAACGTCTTAATATGTATGGATAAAAGCACTCCGGTGTGCGCCATATTCTGTGATATGACGCAGGCGTTCGATTACGTAGATCACAGAATCTTAGCTAGTAAATTAGAAGCGTATGGAATACGTGGCAACGTTTTAGATTTGATAGAGTCTTACCTAGCAGATAGAATACAAATCACGGAAATCAGTCGAGTCAATCTTAACACGAAAGCAGAAGAAATATATATGTAGATCGTATGAACGCAAAGTGGCGTACGGAGTTCCACAAGGTAGTGTCCTGGGACCACTTTCATTCATAGCATACATAAATGACTTGCCTAATGCTACATTTCAACCTATGACATTATTTGCAGATGATAGCACTATCACCGTAGCATGTAAAACACGTGACTTATGAAAACGATATTGTTAAATCTTTGACCTCAGTTATATCTTGGCTTGACAACAATAACTTAAAAATTAACCTAAATTAAACAAATATAATGCATTTTAGACAAAGAGGAACAAACAAAGGTAATATTAATGTAGCATATGACAATAACATTATAAATGAAGTAGAAAGCTCAAAATTTCTTGGATTATATATTGACCGAAAATTGAATTGGAAATCACAAATAGAGCACCTTTCGAAAAGAATAAGTAGCCAAACATATGCCATCGCCAAACTAGCTCGTACTCTAAATATATAATCTTTACTTAAAGCCTACTATGGGTTAGTTGAATCAATTTTGAGGTACGGGATTATTTTTTGGGGGAATTCAACAGATAAAATTATTATTTTTAAAAGGCAGAAACGCTGTATTCGTTCAATGTTTAAACTCAAAAAAAGAGATAGTTGTAAGCCCTATTTTTTAAAGTATAAAATTCTTACACTTCCGTGTTTATACATTTTAGAAACGGCCCTTTTTGTAAAAACAAACCGGGAGCGATTCCCCACACTATCTGATACTACTGTAAGAAATAGGCGCGACCAAGACAAACGGCGCGTACATGAAGGAAAGACAGCACTGATGCAAAATAGCATCGTATGTATGGGTCCTAAAATCTACAATAAGATTCCTAAGTCAATAAGAGACCAGAATAGTAATTTATTTAGAAAAAAGTTGAAGGCATTGTTATTGCAGAAATGTTTTTATTCTATCAATGATTTTTTAAATGACAAATTTTAATTTTATTGACATTATGTGTATCTTTTATTGCTTCTGCTTTGTCTTATTTTATATATTTTTGGTTTGTGTATTAATCTAATAACAAATAATAATAATTATTATTTTTTAATTTTTCGCATGTGCATGATGCTATCTACCTGACATTTGTACGCCTAATCGGCACAACATGATTTTAAGCGACTAAATTTAGTGTAACATCTTTTATGCACTTGTTGTATAAAATTCTCGTGTTGTATGCAAATAAATTATCTTGATCTTTATCTTTATTTCTTTAATAATTAGAATGACTTGGCAATCGCACATGATTATATAATCTACGTACAACAAAATCTACCTAATATTATATGCATAAATTATGCTCGCAAATCCTATTTAAAATTAGGACTATTTCAAACAACAGATTAATGTTTATGTGATTGTGTTGTCGTGCGATGGCCAAGTCATTTTAATTATTAAAGAAATAAAAATGTTTAATATCGTTACGGTTACTACAAAAGTTGTTAGTTAACTAATTAAATCACAATTTCTTACAAAATAGTTGGATAAATACTCTCATATACTTAGTCTGGCCATAAATACTGTTACAGTTAAAAATAAGAAAGATATTACATTTGAATTTGGAATCTGTCATTTTTATACGATTGTTCATTGAGTTTTCTAATTTTGGCGCCAATACATTGTACAATATTTTGCGATATTAAAATGGAGTGGGGTGATAAAGAGAACCGAATCGCTGTGATTGCATTACACAAAGTTGGTATGGAGCCAAATGCAATTTTTAAAACTCTCCATACGCTTGGTATTAGTCAAATGTTTGTGTACCGGGCTATTAATAGGTACAATGAGACCTCCTCTGTTTGTGACAGAAAAAGATCTGGCCGTCCACGTAGTGTTCGTACGAAAAAGGTGGTCAAAGCAGTAAGGGAAAGAATTCGAAGAAATCCTGTCCGAAAGCAAAAGATTTTATCTCGGGAGATGAAGATAGCACCCAGAACCATGTCGCGTATTTTAAAAGATGACTTAGGACTTGCAGCCTATAAGAGACGCACTGGTAATTTTTTAACTGATAATTTAAAAAGAATAGGGTGGTAAAATCGAAACAACTACTGAAGCGGTACGCAAAGGGAGGTCACAGAAAAATTTTGTTTACGGATGAGAAAATCTTTACAATTGAGCAACATTTTAATAAACAAAATGACCGTATTTATGCTCAAAGCTCTAAGGAAGCTTCCCAATTAGTCGACAGAGTGCAACGTGGGCATTATCCGACTTCAGTGATGGTTTGGTGGGGTGTTAGCTATGAAGGAGTGACTGAGCCATATTTTTGTGAAAAAG
Organism: Lycia hirtaria; assembly: GCA_947563715.1. Classification (NCBI taxonomy): domain Eukaryota; kingdom Metazoa; phylum Arthropoda; class Insecta; order Lepidoptera; family Geometridae; genus Lycia; species Lycia hirtaria. The sequence continues at coordinate 52,518,716 of OX387376.1, read as the reverse complement.
GTATCAAAACATCGGCACAAGTGTATCAAAATGCCATTCTTGAGAAGGTAGTTAAGCCCCTTAACAACACCATGTTCAATAACCAAGTATGGTCCTTCCAACAAGACTCGGCGCCAGGTCATAAAGCTCGGTCCACGCAGTCTTGGTTGGAAGTGAACGTTTCGGACTTCATCAGAACTGAAGACTGGCCGTCGTCTAGTCCTGATCTTAATCCGCTGGATTATGATTTATGGTCAGTTTTAGAGAGTATGGCTTGCTCTAAACGCCATGATAATTTGGAGTCCCTAAAACAATCCATACGATTGGCAGTGAAGAATTTTCCCATGGAAAGAGTGCGTGCTTCTATTGATAACTGGCCTCAACGTTTAAAGGACTGTATTGCAGCCAATGGAGACCACTTCGAATAAGCTTTTATATTTTAAATTGTTTTATATTTATGTATTAAACTAACACACTGTAAAAGTAATAAATATTATTTGCAATAAAAAAATAATTTTTTTCTTCGTGACAATATTTATGGCAAGACTAGGTATAGTACTAAAATTATTAATTGACTTGGTTTTACATTAGATCTCACAACTTTTTGTAGTAGGAGAGCTGCATAGCGAGACTTGGCCTTTTGTACATGTTATGTTTTTGATGGGATCTCATTTCTTTTTGTTGGTCTTTTTTCTTTTCACGTATAATATTATTTTGTACGTCAGCTACGGAGTTTTTCAAAGCCCACTCCCTGTCTCTGTGGACTTTTTGCAGATGTTTTGATGTAGGTACTATCATATCTTGCACATATGAACTATTTACTTACCTATTTACATAATTGTAGGTAGCGTAAGTGATGGGAAAATGTATAAACTGCAAGAGTAACTATGTAATGTGTATCTATCTCAGTATGAAATTACAGTATGTTTTAGTTTTTCTTACTCTATAGGCTGATCACTAATTGTGTTTCAAACTTAAACATGTGAATTCGAAAGGTAACTTAGAATTTTGATAAAGGGTGGGTTTGTTAGTGACAAAAGCTTACCTCCGATACTGGACACGCTGCACCAACTTATACATAGGTACATGTATAAGTATACTATAGGTATAAGTATACTTTAAGAGACATCGTCTGTAACTGACTGTGCTTATTCGAGATAGATCTACATTTGACTACCAAATCGCCTGATGGTAAATAATGGTGTGGCTAAAGGTGGAGCACGTGTGCATCTAACCCATAAACATGAGACAACTCAATGATTGTGACTTTGTTGATCTATAAAACATAATGACTGTTTTTTAATTTGGTAATAGACCTGGCTTGACCGTCAACTCGCCTGTTAGTCGTACGTTTTAATTAGCTAAGCTATTGAATGTCACTTAGACTGTATGTATTTGGAATGACACACGCTCAGTTTCAAATTACGTTGTTTTAGTTTTTCTTACTTTACAGGCTAAACACTAATTTTGTTTAAATATGTGAATTTTGAAGAGAGTACCATATAATTTTGATGACGGGTGAGTTTGTCAATTACAAAAGCTGGCCTTTGATAAGCGACACGCTGCACCGACTTATATAAAAGCACAGATATAAGTATACTATAGGTCTGGGGGCATATATATAAGTATACTTTAAGAGATATCGTCTTTGACTGTACGTTTTTATGGGCGGAATAAGGTCGTGCTGCTCTTGCGCACACTTGACGAAATGGATCCTTTACGTTGATGCTCGAGACTAAGTAGCTTCTTGGCAACTAGTTTATTATCATCTGTTATAACATCTTGGCTCGCCAATCAACGGACTCCATTTAAAAATTTCCGGCTATACTTGTCTGCATCGAAAAAAAAGATGCTCGAGACTAAGTAGCTTCTTGGTAACTAGTTTATTATCATCTGTTATAACATCTTGGCTCGCCAATCAACGGACTCCATTTAAAATTTTCCGGCTATACTTGTCTGCATCGAAAAAAAGGTGGCTTTATAGTATTCTTTTTTTTTGAAGGGTGTTCCCAAGTGATCCCGTAGAAATTTTATCAAATTCGCTTCAGTATTTTGGTTTCATCAGCATCATTCATTTCATGTCATCCAATCCAAGTAATAAACGATTGCGTATTTTGAAGTTTTTTTTTTGTTTTTTAAAGAATTACTTATTGAAAAGGCCTTCCTATATTCCACTTTACTCTATATTTACCTAAATACCTACCTATCAATCGGCTCAAGCCATAATTTTGCGGGTTTAACCGATGAAAACTCACATGAACCGCAAAGTTAAGTTAGTAATCCTATATAAATGTATGAAATTACAAAGTTACTTATGCAGTTAACATATCTCGAGAATGGGACTGAAATTGTTATATGTCTTAATTTTTCCTTACTTTGTAGGCTAAACACTAATTGTGTTCAAAGTTTCAAGCTCGTATGTCTGCTAGAAGTACCTTAGAATTTTGATGATCGGTGAGTGAGTAGATGAGTCGGTGACAAAATCAAGGAAATTTAACTTGCAATAATTCTTAAACTACAGGTTCAAATTGAATGAAATTTGGAAATGTACTTAGTACTATTATACTCTCTTTGTCTCTGAAATTTCAGGCTTCTAGCTTTATCCACAACAAAGTTACAGGGGGGGGGGGGGGTCAAAAGTGCTCTGAATGGCTTCGAGAAAAGGATGGTACGGCATGGCCTTGCCGCTCGACTTGGCGGAGCCATTGCCGTGCCCCCAGATTACTAGAAAACACCACTAAAATTTTCTTTTTTATTACTATTTTGACAGAGAAGTACCGTGGGTTCACTAATACGAGAAACAAAGTATATTACTATAAAAGTACTACAAAAATTTTTGCGCTCGCTTTGCTCGCGCATACTTATTACCAATAATTGTTTATATTTAGGTCAGGGCCGTAGCAAGGAATTCATTTCGGGGGGGGGTTCAGCAATGGACATGGGCATAGCTTATAGCCTTCTCATAGCGGGAAGGGGGGGGGGGGCAGGGTCTGCGGCCATGTTGTCCCATATCTTACGTATAGTGTGCGAGCGTAAAAAAATTAGCACTTTAATGTCCCAAATGAATACCAAGTCTGTCATAGCAAAATGTGCTATTATGTTTGGGTAGTATAAAAAAATTTTTTTTTCGTTTTAACGAGCACTCAGCGCTTGCACGATCTAAATATAAACAAAAATAGGTAATAAGTATGCGCGAGCGACGCGAGCGCGAAAATTTTAGCAGTGCTTTTATAGTAATATGCTTTGTTTCTCGTATTAGTGAACCCACGGTACTTCTCTGTAAAAATTGTAATAAAGCGCGAGCGAAGCGAGCGCGAAAATTTTAGTGGTGTTTTATAGTAATATGCTTTATTTCTCGTATTAGTGAACTCACAGTACTTCTATGTCAAGATAGTAATAAATGCGCGAGCGCGAAAATTTTGTGGTGTTTTTATAGTAATATGCTTTCTCGTATAGTGAACTCATAATACTTCCATGTGAAAATAATATAATAATATCAATGCGCGAGAACGCACAAAAATTTTTGGTATGTGGCTATTTTTAGTGAATTATTTGCTCGTATTAGAAAGTTCACGGCACTTTAATGATCAATACAAATAAAGAGCAACATGAAACAAACATGCGCGAGCGAAGCGAGCGCGAAACTTTTTGAAGCATTTTATAAAATTATTGAAGCCTGGAAGAATTTTTATAATGGCCAGGATTTCGGGGGAGGTTTGGACCCCCAAACCCCCCCCCCCTGCCTACGGCCATGATTTAGGTCATGCAAGCGCTGAGTGCTCGTTAAAACGAAAAAAATATTTTATTACTACCCAAGAGTACTAGAAAATTTTGCTGTGACAAACTTGGTGTTCATTTGGGACATTAAAGTGCTCGCTACGCAGTATAAGTAAGATATGGGACAACATGCCCCCCCCCCCCAGCTATGAGAAGGCTATATAAGACGAACTATAGCCGATTTAACCTATTTTATCAATATACTCAACGCAAAGATAGATAATACAGAGTTACTTAGTAAAATTTTATTTCATACACCTTCCTTCAGATCCAGACACACGACACTTTTTATATCATCTTTTGCTAAGAGAAACTATATCAAGGGTACTTTTCTTCACAGAACCACGTCGTCTATGAACAAATACTTATCAAAATATGATATTGATATATTTTTCAATAGTGGGAATTTAATACGTTCACAATTAACTTCTGAATTCTTTGATTCACAAACTTAATTAATTTACAAATTACTTGAAATTGGCCTTTATATTTTTTTTTTTTTTCCGCTCGGTATCTTTTCACCTGCAAATATTGTTGAGATTGGTATATAGATAAGCGCGTACAGCGTCAAGCTTTATTTCATATTTTTCCAAATTATAGGCGAAAACTTGTAACTAGCCTCGTCATTTATATAAATGTATAGTTTATTTAAGTATTTAGGCTGTAAGTTTTCCTAAAAATATAAAATAAAATAAAATAAGCTACGCCCATGTCCACCGTCAACCCCCCCCCCCCCCCCCCCCCCCCCGAAATGAATTCCTGGCTACGGCTATTCCTGAAAACGCTTTATAGTTCCACTATCATCGTACGGACTGCTAGAATGTGGAATACGCTTCCTGACTGGGTCTTTCCCGATATATATAATCTGGGTGTCTTTAAATCGCGAGTGAATTGGTTTCTTCTAGGTAAGCGCGCTCCATCGTAGACCGCAACGTCACTTAACATCAGGCGAGTTGGCGGTCAAGCGCGAACCTATTTCTACATAAAAAAAAAATATTACATAAAAATTTCAAAATCACATATGCGAATTAATTAGTTAAAATGTCCAAAATAATAATCTAAAATATTTAATTAAATCGGTGACAAATCAGAAACTGATGTAGTTTCTGCTGCTCCTCTATCACCAAATAAATAAATAATTTTGAATAAAATATCTAAGAGGTGAGGATTACCATTGGATTGGAGTCACATTGGTTTTGCAATCCTCCACCATGTAGTTAAGTGTCCGCATGTACCGATGTATTGACACGCATGTGTGTGTGTTCAGTTGACGCTGCAGTGCGTGGTGTTGTGCGGCGCCGTGATGTTCATATTCTGCGGATCGTCCGTGGGCGCGTGCTGCGGCCTGGTGCCGGTGGCGGCGGCCGCGGTCGCGTGCTGCGTGCGCGCCGCGCATGCGCTGCACGCGGACCGGCAAGCGCGCGCGCTGCGCACAGAGCTGGCCGGGTGGGTAGCGGAGGCGCGCGGCTCCCCGTACGACCTGGACGCGCCACCGCGCGCGCTTCCCATCTACACGGAGGCGGCGGCGCGACGCCTCGATCTACACGACAAGGGTGCGTACGTGTGACGAACAATAGCTCTGCATTCGATCATGGAAGTCTTAAGATCTGTACGCATGGCTGTAGGCAGGGTGGGCCCGAAATCCTGGCCATTATCAAAAATCCTTCCAGGCTTCAATAATATTATAAAATGCTTCAAAATTTCGCGCTCGCTTCGCTCGCGCATGATTGTTTATTGTTGATCTTTATTTGTATTGATTATTAAAGTGCCGTGAACTTTCTAATATGAGGAAATAATTCACTAAAAATAGCCACTAACCAAAAATGTTTGCGCGTATCTTGTAGGTATGTTTATAATTTTCTATAAAGTCATATGTTTATATTTAGGAATATTAAATTGGCAATCAATGCATTCAAATGGTTGTATTTAATTTTTGATAGTGTTAAAGTCGCTCTTTACAAGTCGGGGTATTTCCTTTTAACACAGTTTCTTGTTTGCTTCATCTGGTCCACGAAAATCTAGGACTCGCTAACACGATCAATAAATCAAATCACTTCCATGATTTAATATTCAAAACCTTAAAAAATCTTTTATTTTGACATGGAAGTACTGTGGGTTCATTAATACGAGAAATAAAGCATATTACTATAAAAACAACACTAAAATTTTCGCGCTCGCGCATTATTACTATTTTGACATAGAAGTACTGAGTGAGTTCTTGTGAAACGAGAATTTTAGTATATAAATTATAAATTAATTATAAAACACCACTATAAAAATTTCACATTCATATTATTTTGAGATGGAAGTACTATGTATTCACTAATACAAGAAATAAATTTAAACGCTTTATTACTATTTTTACAGAGAAGTACCGCGGGTTTACTAATACAAGAAACAAAGCACTACTAAAATTTTCGCGCTCACTTCGCTCGCGCATTCATATTATAAGTATATTGACATGGAAGTACTATGGATTCACTAATACGATAAATAAAGCATATTACTATAAAACACCACTAAAATTTTAGCGCTCGCTTCGCTCGCACTTTATTACTATTTTGACAGAGAAGTACTGTGGGTACGAAAAACAAAGCACTCACTTCGCTCGCGCATTCATATTATTTTGACATGGAAGTACTATGGATTCACTAATACGAGAAATAAATCATATTACTATAAAAATACTACTAAAATTTTCGCGTTCGCTTCGCTCGCGCATACTTATTACCTATGTTTTTGTTTATTTAGATCATGCAAATGCTAAAATTATATTACTACCAAAAATAATAGAAAATTTTGTTATGACAAACTTGGAGTTCATATGGGACATTAAAGTGCTAGGAGCACGTTATACAGCATATTGCAAACTGCTACGCTCGCACATCATAAGACATGGGCCGCAGACTCTCCCCCCTCCCCCCGAAATGAATTCCTGGCTACGGCCCTGTCTATACGTACCCTATTTTTTTGAGGCCGGTGCTTGTCTAAGACTTAAAGTTGGTGATAATGACGCACCGACGTCAAAAATAGTTGGGTTACGTAAATACCTACATGGGTAGACGCCCAGTTTTAATTAAATTTTTAGAGTTTTCTAGTAAACAATGAACCCTTATAGTTTCGCTGTCTCTGTCTGTTCGACCGCGGCTTTGCTCAAAAACTATAAGTACTAGAAAGCTGTAGTTTGGTATAGATATGCATATTAATAATTAATGCTAAGAAAATTGTAAAATAAAATTTTGAAAATAAAAAATAATTTTGGGAACCTCCCCTACACGTAAAATAGGGATGATTTTTTTCTTTGCAAAAATTAAAAAATGCGTTTTTTCGTAACCTCCAACGAACTATTTCGTAATAAAAAAGTATTTTACTAGAATTATTCTAAAGAATGCGCATTTACTCGTACAATCTTTTACAGCGGTTTTACGCATCCTTTCTCACAAAAAACTTACAGTCAACAGCGTATCAAGCGTAAGGAAATCGTAAGTTAAGACTGCAAAAACTGCTATTCTGCAGTCGGGTATTTTGTTTTTCTTTTAATATACATACTTGTCAATTGCAGCAATGGAGATGGACATACGTCCGCGGTACATATATTATAATGTGCGAGCGAAGCGAGCGCAAAATATTAATGTTTTTTAATAAATTTTTCATTAAGTAAAATGTTGTATAACGGGTTCCTAGCACTTCCCAGACAAACACCAACTTGGTGATATCAAATTTTCCAATGAATTTTTGGGTAGTAATATGATTTTTGTACGTTTTCACGGACTTCACCAGTTTTAACGAGCGTTCAGCATTTGCATGACCCAAGTGAACAAAAACAGGTAATATGTATGCCCGAGCAAAGCGAGCGCGAATATTTTAGTAGTGTTTTTATATGCTTTATTCCTTGTATCAATCAGTCCACAGTCATTCCATGGCAAAATAGTAATAAAGCGCGAGAGAAGCGAGCGCGAAAATTTTGAAGGTTTTTAAAATTAAATCTTGGAAGTGATTTGATTCATTGATCGTGTTAGTGAGTCCTAAATTTTTGTGGTCTTGGTGAACCAAACCATTGACCATTGATTGCCAATTTATTATTCTGAGTTATCATCATCATCTCAGCCATAAGAAGTCCACTGCTGAACATATGTAAGAGGTCTTCTGTCCATCTCGTGGCTGGTCTTCCCACGCTGAACTTGCCGGTGCGTATTTTCCACTTAAGAACTATGTGCCATGCCCACTGCCACTTCAACTTATTAATCCGCTGTGCTATGTCGATGATTTTCATACGTCTACGGATCTCTTCATTTCTGATACGATCTCGCAGAGGAACTTCAAGCATAACCCTTACCATAGCTCGTCGCCATAATTAAATTTAAACATGACTTTTTAGATAATTACAAACATAATAATAATAAATAATAAAGCCATTTATTCCATATCTTCACTTTGTTATACATTATAGTGTTTGTTGGTAAGTTATCGCTTAAAATTATTAAAAAAATACTTATAATTAACGTTAGTATTGTTTATGAGATATGGACCCCTGTTTGGGTAAAGGCCTCCTCCATCCTCCCATTTTCCATGACTCCCTGTCCTTGCCTGACTTTATCCAGTCGTTTCCTGCGACGTGGGTTATGTCATCAGCCCACCGTCTTAATTGTCGACCAACATTCCTTTTCCCCTTTGGTCCTTTCCACCGTGTGGCTTCAATGGTCCATCTTCTGTCTGGGTATCGTGAGATGTGACTGGCCCATCTCCACTTTAGTAAGAGTGCGTGCCTGAGAGCATCGGTGAGTTTAGTTTTTTGACGAATGTCTTTGTTCTTGATTTTAGGTATTCTTCTAATTTTCAACATACTTCTTTCCATTGCTGTTTGACTGCATTTGATTTTTTGTTTTATTTTGTTTGTAAATACCCAAGTTTGGCAACCATACAACAAGCAGGGTAATAAGCATGTATCATATATTGTCCTTTTCATGTGTAAGCTTTAGTTCCCTTTTAGGATTTCTCTTAATGCCCAGAATTTCTTCCAAGTTGCGTTAATTCTTCTTGTTACTTCTTCTTCATTGCTTGACGTTTTGAATGAAATTTGTTTTCCCAGGTAAAAGTATTCACTGACATATTCTATGTTGTTACCTTTTATCACTATCGGGTGTTCACGATTGTTGGTTATTATCTTAGTTTTATCTATATTTATTTCCAGGCCGATTTTGGAGCTTTCGCAGTCAAGTGATCTCATAATTTCCTCCAGGTCTTTAACAGTTTCGGCCATTATAACAATATCATCGGCGAACCTCAGATGGTTTAAATAGTGTCCGTTTATGTACACTCCCCTGTTTTTTCAATCTAGTTTTTAAAAAATATTTTCAAGTACTGCTATAAACAGTTTTGGGGATTGAGGATCTCCCTGTCTAAAGCCTCGTTCTATGTTTATTTCATCTCCTCTAGTTTCTAATTTTATTCTGCTAGTGCTTTTTGTATAAATATTCAAGATATTTCAAGATGTTGATTTATTTAGAATTAATGTTTGATTGTTATAGTGCGTTCCAGATTGAACAGTGGCTAATACTGTCAAAAGCTTTGCTGTAGTCAATGAAGGCCACATACAGAGGTCTATTGTGTTCTCTGTGTTTTTCTATGACCTGTTTTAATGTCTGTATGTGGTCCATTGTACTAAAGCCTGATCTGAATCCCGCTTGTTCCTTTGGTTGCTGTTTATCAATGTCGTCGGATATTCTCTTTAATATTATGGATGAAAATAGTTTGTATATACTTGCCAACAAACTTATGGGTCTATAATTCCCTATGTCTAACGGGTTTCCTTTTTTGAAGAGCAAAATTATGTCCGATGTACACCATTGTGTTGGTACTTTTCTTCGTTTAGTATCATATTAAATAGTTGCGTAAAGTGACGAGTTAAAATAGGTGCTCCTATTTTAAGGGCTTCATTGCATAATCCATCTGGTCCGGGACTCTTCTCAGCCTTTAATTACAAACGTACCTACAAACAAACATACGCGCTACTTCCTTGGCAGTCGGGAAACAATTTCTAACAATTTAGTGATTATTTTTTAACCGCCTTCAAAAAAAAGAGGTTATCAATTCGATCTATATGTTTGTAATATTGTCAGAATTGTACAGTTTTTGTATATGTTAGTCTATACAAGATTCTAAGCATGTGTGCCAAATTTCATAAGTGTATGTATATTTTTCCACATATTACGCAGAAACTAGAAGTCGTATTGCAAAAAAATATTTTTTTATTGAATAAAGTATCTTTCAACTTAGGAGTCACCGTAAGTTTTATCAAAATTGATTCAGTAGTTTTCAAGATGTGGACTTTAATTTTAAATTATGAGCGTTTCAACGACGCTCTACAAACTACTGGGCGAATTTGAACAAAATTTGGTAGGTTTATCACTCATCATGGGCGTATATAAGCCCCCCCCCCCCCCGGACTCCCTGGACCCCCGTCCAGTGGGACCGGACACCCCCCCCCCCCATGGCATTGGCCGATAAAAATTATTAAGTGCTGTCAAAATTCCGGAATAGGTATCGCGGATGGCACGCATGTTACAAAATACGAGTATATATAAAAACCTGATGTGCGGTAATTGGTGTGCATAACTACAGCTTAGCTAAAGAGATGCAGTATGACCCATGTTCGTCTTTCGCCCGTGCATACTACAAACGCGTATATCAAATGGAAACTATATATTTTTACCCGATTGCGTAAGAAGGAGGGTAATGTTTTTAGAGTGTATGTATGTATGCGGGTATGTATCTATATGACAGCCTGAACGGCTTGACGGATTTTGATGTGCGAGGTTGATGTGTCATTACAGTCGTAAGTAGGCTATATTTTTTGTAATCATAATACCTACGTATCTCTTTCAAAAATAAAAATAAAACGTTTTTTCGTAATCACTAACGCACTATTTCGTAATAAACAAGTGTTATTAGAATTATTCTAAAGAATGCGCGTTTATAATCTTTTACAGCAATTTTACGCATACTTTCACACAAAAATCTTACACTCAACAGCGTATTAAAAGTATCGAAAAAAACTAAACTTAGACTGCAAGAAACTGCTTTTCTGCTGTTGTTTTTTTTTTATATACATACTTTTTAAGAAACCCTAACTCCATCTCTGTCATACCTATACAAATTGAGAGAGATGGAGATATAGTTTCCAGGCCGATTCCGAATCCGACAAGTTGTGAACAAGGCCGTAAGCAGCCGGGGGGCTTAGGGGTTCAACCTACCCTCCCCCAAAATATCCTGGCAATTATGAAAAATCCTTGCTCTTTTAAAGTTTACTTAATTTGCTTCAATATTTTTCGCGCGCCAAAGCGAAGCGATCGCTCGCGCATGCCCATATTTTTGAAGATATAAAACGACTGAATGAACTTATAAAAAGATCTTCGTTCGTAAAACTAGAAAGTAACATCGCTAAATATCAGGCGAGTTGGAGATCAGCCGTAGATATATCTTAAATAAAAAAAACACAAATATTCCATGAAAAATTCAATTCGATCCAAGCAAATTTTACATAAAAAAAATATTTTTGCGTTAATAATTTCGCAAAGATCGAACAAGACTCTTAAAGTGCCGTGCTTAAAATTTGAAATCAATGCATTCAAATGGTTATATTTATATTTATTGATAGCGTAAGTCAGTCTTACTCATCCAGTCAAATATTAATTTTTTTTTAAACACTTTTATACTTGTTTGGTTCATCTGGGCTACTTTCTAACACGATCAATGAATTAATTATTTCCAAGATTTAATTTTAAAAACCTTAAAAATTTTCGCACTCGCTTCTCTCGCGCATTATTAGGTACTATTTTATCATGGCAATACTGCGGGCTCACTAATACGAGAAATAAATTTTATTACTATAAAAACACTACTAAAATGTTCGCGCTCGCTTCGCTCGCGTATGCTTATTATCTATGTTTTTGTTTACTTGAGTCATGCAAATGCTGAGCGCTCGTTAAATCTGGTGAATTTCGGTTTTCCTCTAGTTTAATATGAATTAATATTGTTCCGACGTTACTTTTACACTTTATACAGTTATACGTTTGTCCGTAATTTAATTTTCGTGTAATTAAATGTTTAAAACTTATAATTATATAAAGATTATAATTATATAAGCATTGACGTTTAGAAACTAGTACTCGTCTGCGTATAGTCTGCGCAAAGTCTGAGCAAATAAAGAGGCAAATAGTAGTATATTTTTAAAAAAATGTACCCGCGGACCCCCCCCCCCCCCCCCCCATGAGAAAGCTATAGCTACGCCCATGTCACTCATACTATATGAAGGTGAAGGTTCTAGCATACTAAACGCAAAAATTAGGCGTCACAATAGTAGTGAAGTGTGTTTGAAAATTAAACTAACTTATCCAGTGAGTTTTGTGAATACAATTTTTAGTTTCAAACAAAACGAGTAAATAGTCCAGTCAAAATAGACATTCAAGTTAGCCATCATTCGCATAGAGCTGAAAATTGGTATAGACGTTAAATTTAAGTAACTTTTTTTTTACGAAAACTGAGAAGTTTGATTTTTCACGGTTTTTTACGGTTTTTTGTGACTAAGAAGGCTTTACAAATTATCGAGTTATAATAGTTGATCGGATTAAAATAATTACTTAGACAAGTCAAAAATGGATATTAACATAAGTTAACTCATATGTTAGAAATGATGAAACTCAATCTCATATGATGAAACAAGAGACCCTGTTTCAAGGGCACATAAATTATGATACCTAACTACGGAAGCCTACATTGCCCCTGGCACTATACGATATACGCACTATACGATATACAGGTGCGTGCGGGCGCGTGGTCGGCACGGTGAGCCTGTCCGAGTGGCGCGGCGCGCAGGCGCGCGGCTGGGCGCACGCGCTGTCCGTGGCGCGCGCGTGGCGGAGGCGCGGCGCGGCGCGCGCGCTGCTCGCCGCGCTGGAGGCCGCCGGCGCCGCCGCCGGCCTGCACTCGCTGGAGGCCGCCTGCAGCGGCGTGCAGGCGGCGGGCCGCTCCGCGCTGCACGCCGCGCGCTACTCGCTGCGCGCCTCCTACTCGCGCCCGCTGCTCGGCGCCGCGCTCGCGCTGCCCATGGCGCGTCTCGGCCTCGACCTGCCCGCGCCTTGATCGCGACACTGCACTACACTACACGCCTGTGCCTCGCTTCACGTCACTGTGATAAACTAGCCCTATTGGAATACCTACTATTCTACCTACATATGGTATGTGAAAAAAATCAATGAGTATTTTGAACATGCGGTCGCATGATCACACAAGCTGTTGAATGTTAGCGACACTCGAGTCTCGATTTTGAGTTTTATTTAATGTTTAGTATCCAATTTAATTATTTATTACATTAGTACTGTTGTAGTCTATGAATAAATAAAATATGTATTTTTGTCTATGACGTTTGCCGCTCTCTTGTGAATTGGACCTTGAAGAAATATAATGTCGTAAAAGCCGATTCCGTTTTTTTTTTTTTTTTTTTTTAATTCAGCTTTTAGACGTTCTTGTAATGAATAAGGAATTCTCCTGATTGGACAGACTTTGGGTTGTACACTGTTATCAATGTCTAGATGTGCCTTATATGGCAAACATCCTAAGCCTTCAAAAGTATTTAAATATTTAGAAACAATGTTTTCGACTGACCTTATGTTGCTCTTGTCTTGCACTCCAAACACTCTTTTTACAATACCAAGTTTTTCACATGTATTTATGACCAATTATAGTTGAACAATTGCAATCGACTACAACAAAGTACAATTTTGCAGAAATTCCGTTTTCAAATTGACAATTTATTACACAAGTACCTAGATTGGGCACTAATTCTCCTGAAAATGAAAAGATTTTAGTATTTGACCTATTAATTTTCATATTTGAATGAGAGAATTTACAAATTTTGTCTAAGGTTTGTTTACTAATGACATTTGTTTCAGCTCCAGTATCGATTTGACATTTTACTTTGTAATTATTGCAATACATATCAATTTGCCAGCCTGAAGGGTTAGAATTATTACTATTTATGGCATTTATGACAAAACAATCTGAAAAATCTTCCCTTTTTTGTTGGATATGTCTTACCTTCTGACTTGGATTGTCTTTCTTAAAAAAGCATTGATTGGCAAAATGGTTCTTCTTTTTACAAATATTGCAGGTTTTTCCTTCTGCAGGACACTTGAATCTGTGAATCTGACCACATTTATTGCATTTCTTCTTAGACTGTGATTTATTGTAATTGAATCTTTCCGCTGATTGATTTCTGAATTTTTGATTATTTGTGTTGCGTCCATTTGTTTGTCTTGACTGACTATAGTTATAGTAATTTGGCTTCTTGTCGACTTTTTGTATAGAGATTTTTGATTTATCGCCTTGAACTAATTTATTTGATCTTTCTTGGGAAAGTTCCAAGCTTTTGGCGATTTTCATTGCAGTTTCTACAGTTAAGTCTTCTTCCTGTAAAAGTCTTTCCTTGATATGGCTATTCCGGATTCCATGTTAGTAAACATGTCTTTGATAAGTGTTTTTTTCAATTCGCCGAATTCGCATGATACTGCTAAATTGTTTAAGGTAGTTAAATATTCATCCATGGATTCATCAATTTTTTGATTTCGAGTGAAAAAGTTATATCTTTCGACTGTTATATTGGTGTGAGGACTGAATTTCTCATCATATTTTTGTAAGATTTCTTCGATTGTCGTTTTTGCACGATCAATGTTAAAACTATTAAATATTTCGATACCCTCATCTCCAATGGCGTTTAATAAAATGTCTGTCTGTTTTTTACTTGGGAATTTGTTTATCTCGTTAGCATCACAGAATATTTCAAACCGTAATTTCCAGTTTTTCCATTTCTCGGCAGGATTGTCAGCGTTTTGGATAGACAATGGTTTGATTTGTACCACGAATATATTTTTCTCCGACATTTTGTTTTTACTCACATGAAAAAAAAATCTTCGCCTATTAGATTATTTCTTCCTTGCCCTTATTCCTTGTGACTTCTATACAGACTTTATTACTTCTTACACTTCTGACACCATGTTGGGCTTTTGGGTGGGTTTGTCCTTATTATTTAATAATAAAAATACGGAATCGGCTTTTACGACAAGTACAATATAATTCGGTAGTATTATAGACAAATAATGTAAGAAACTGAATATATTATGAGATAAATGTTATCGGCTTATAGTAGGTATATGTATTATAAATAGTTTTATACAAGATTGTCTACATACTTAGTTGTTGTTTACATATATATTATTAAAGTTAAAAAAAAACAACTTCAAATGTATGACATTTTTTCAGTTATTTTGTCTTTGATAACAAAATAACTGAAAAAATGCAATTGCATCCTGAACCAATTTTGATAAAATGTACACGGGACAACCTCTATCATCAAAAATAATTTATAATTGGCGGAGTAATCGCGTTACAAATATAAACTAACATATGTACACTCAAATTGGGATATTTTTGGAATTCTGGTAATAAATGGAATAAAACTATGTTGTGATCAATTTTGTACGATGTATTTTATAAAAAAAATACTTTTACAATTAAACATTAAGTACTTGTAATCAGCATTTTGTTTGTCCTTCACATATTCTCGGCTGAAATATTTTTTACGAATCTGAGAAATTTGATTTTTCTTTCTGCAGCAAGATACTATGGATCTGCGTATATGGTTTTAATTTCAACAGGATACCTTCACGCGTTCCCGAGATACAGGGTTTGACACCCGGACGGTCCGTCCGTCAGACAGACAGACGGACAACGAAGTGATCCTATAAGGGTTCCGTTTTTTCTATTTGAGGTACGGAACCCTAAAAATGGAACCCCGAAACTATACGCTCCTAAATAAATTTCCAAATCAGTTTATAAATGTTAAATTTTGAGGTAATAACCTCCTCCTTTTTAAAAGTGGGTTAAAATATATATTGCGATTCGAAAAGCATACGATTGTTATAGTTGAGGTAAGAAGACATCGGTCCGCGCTGCTCGTACAACAGTCGGTCGGCGGGCGTCGCACGCGTGCGCCCGCGCCGTCTGACCTCACTTCTTCACCGGAAACAGCACTTGCATCTTGGACGCCGCTACCAACACCTGAACACACATTACAATTACGAACATCCTATCTGACGCGAATGAGCGTGGCGCCTCACCACGCCAAACTCGCAATCTATATTACACTTTGGAACACCTACGTCGTCACAATATATATACCGGGCATCAGTGTTGTTCACCCTACTAGCCTACTAGCCACGCACGAGTGGAGGGCCACACCTAACTGGTCGTTGGTAATTGGAGCGTTCCTGATATGTTACTATTTTTAGGGCTCATGTAACATACGCACTCTGTTGACGAACCAATAAAACATAATAACATAGATAGATGACGCTAAATAATTCTTTTAGTACGGGACCGCACTGCAAAAAGTAAACCTCATCGACTACCAAGATGAGACCTATATCAGAATTAGATGATTCCGTAATTGATGGGCTTCCTGAATCATGGCCGTAGGCAGGGGGGGGGGGGGGGTCTGGGGGTCCAACCCCCCCCCCCCCCCCCTAAATCCTGGCCATTATAAAAATTCTTCCAGGCTTCAATAATTTTATAAAATGCTTCAAAAAGTTTCGCGCTCGCTTCGCTCGCGCATGATTGTTTCATATTGATCTTTATTTCTATTGATCATTAAAGTGCCGTGAACTTTCTAATACGAGCAAATAATTCACTAAAAATAGCCACTAACCAAAAATTTTTGCGCGTTCTTGTAGGTATGTTTGTAATTGTCTATAAAGTCATATATTTATATTTAGGATTATTAAATTGGCAATCAATGCATTCAAATGGTTGTATTTATAATTTTTGATAGCGTTAAGTCGCTCTTTACCAGTCGGGTATTTCCTTTTAACACAGTTACTTGTTTGATTCATCTGGTCCACGAAAATCTAGGACTCGCTAACACGATCAATGAATCCAATCACTTCCATGATTTAATATTAAAAACCTTTAAAAAATCTTTTTATTTTGACATAGAAGTACTGTGGGTTCATTAATACGAGAAATAAAGCATATTACTATAAAAACACCACTAAAATTTTCACGCTCGCGCACTATTACTATTTTGACATAGTACTGTGAGTTCACAAATACGAGAAATTTAGCATATTACTATAAAACACTACTAAAATTTTTTCGCATTATTATTATTATATTATTTTCACATGGAAGTACTATGAGTTCACTATACGAGAAATAAAGAATATTACTATAAAAACACCACAAAAATTTTCGCGCTCGCGCATTTATTACTATTTTGACATAGAAGTACTGTGAGTTCACAAATACGAAAATTTTGCATATTACACTAAAAAATTTCGCGATCGCTTCGCTCGCGCATTCATATTATGTTGACATGGAAGTACTATGAATTCACTAATATGAGAAATAAAGCATATTACTCTAAAACACCACTCAAATTTTCGAGCTCGCTTCGCTCGCGTTTTATTACGATTTTAACAGAGAAGTACCGTGGGTTCACTAATACGAGAAACAAAGCATATTACTATAAAAGCACTGTTAAAATTTTCGCGCTTGCTTCGCTCGCGCATACTTTTTACCTATTTTTGTTTATATTTAGGTCATGCATGCGCTGAGTGCTCGTTAAAACGAAAAAAAATATTTTTTATTACTACCCAAACATAATAGCACATTTTGCTATGACAAACTTGGTATTCATTTGGGACATTAAAGTGCTCATTTTTTTACGCTCGCACATTATACGTAAGATATGGGACAACATGGCCGCAGACTCTGCCCCCCCCCCCCCCCGCTATGAGAAGGCTATAAGCTATGCCCATGTCCATTGCTGAACCCCTCCCCGAAATAAATTCCTGGCTACGGCCCTGTCCTGAATACCTATTAGAGGATTGACTGCGAAAATCCTGCAGCGTTTCTTGTGGGAGCCAAATTTCCTATTGATTTTTTGATCTTTTGAATGGAATATCCGATTTGAATAATAATTTAAAAATTAATCTCCAGGTATTAAAACAGTCTTGAATACAAAATCTGAGATTAATCGCCATATGAGCCAGCGGGCGCGGCCGGGACTACTTTTCCTCGAAGCGATTCGTCGGATTTTTTGGCCTAAGATATGAGAGCTTTGGTCTCGATAACACTAGAGAATTCAAATTTTCAGGATCGAGTGTAGTCGACGGACTTATAAAATATAAAAAGTTCTAGCTCTTAGACAAAAAGTTAATCTAAAGAGCTAAGCCGCTAACTCTACAAAGTCTAACACTACAATCCTTATCTCTGGAAGCCTTAAATCTTGGTCCAAAAGCATGGCTTGGCCGTTTCAGGAAACTATTACATTACTATTCAAATTAGACTATTCAACATTCAAAAGCAGAGACTTTAGTTTCTCTTTCTTTTTCTTCTTTATAATTCCATGTGCGACATGAGTGTTTCTAACCCACAGCCGCAAAACGGCCAAGCCATGCTGTTTGAACAAGATTTAAGGCTTCCAAAATAAGGCTTAAAATTAAATTACATATGTCAATATAAAAAAATATAAAAATTTATAGCTGAAAATTTAAACAGTAATATAGTCAATTTTTTTTTTTTTTTTTTTTTTAACACGAATAAGTCCGCGTTTGACCACCAACTCGCCTGTCGGAAAGCGAAGATGTGGTCGAAGATGAAGCACGCAGACTTAGAAGATACCTATTCACTCTGACCTTGAAAAGACCAATGTTGTAATTCTCAGGGAACAAAGAAGCCGGCAATTTGTTCCACTCTTTCGCTGTACCGATAAGAAACGTAGAATTAAACCGTTTAGTACGAATATTGGGTAAATCTACAATATATGGGTGGTAGTGTGCTGATTTTCTACTAGTTCTGTGGTAGAAAGGAGATGGTAAAATAAGGTCATGCAGCTCAGAAGCACATTCTCCGAAATGTATCCTGTAAAAAATTGACAGACTTGCTACCATACGGCGGTGTTCCAGACTGAGTAGCTTTTTAGTAACTAGCTTATCGTCACCAATGAGTCGGACAGCACGCCGGTCTACCGATTCTAGAGCTTGGAGCTGGTATTTGGCAGCACCGTTCCAAAGATGGCAGCAGTACTCCATACACGATCGGACTTGCGCTTGATACAGGGTGAGCAGCTGCCCCGGTGTGAAGTACCGCCGGACCTTGTTCAGAACGCCTAGCTTTTTACCAGCCAACTTAGCCTTTGATTCAAGGTAGGTTCCGTAGTTAAGCGTCGGAGTAAGGGTTAAGCCCAGGAGATCAAGCTGACCCGCCAATGGTACAGGAACATTCCGAAAAATTGGGGATAGTGTGAAGGGACACGTTTTAGCGGAGAAATGACATGCTTGGGTTTTATTTGCGTTGAATTTGACTAAATTCTCGTCTCCCCATTTAGATACATTTGTGAGAGACCGATTCAACCGCTCAACCATATCTTTTCTCAACGCTTGTATTTCCGCCTTATTAGCTCTGGGATTGGAAGTGTACCTTTCTACAACTGTGCTATCATCTGCGTATCCAAAGATGCCGGAAGTAAGCAGATCGTTAATGTGAAGCAAAAACAGAGTTGCAGATAGCACGGACCCCTGAGGCACCCCGGCATTAATCACCAATTGATCAGACGAGCAACCATCAATGACTACTCGAATTGATCGACCCCTCAAGAAGTCAGCGATCCAGGTACACAGCGCAGTCGGTAGCCCGTATGAAGGAAGCTTGTTTATAAGGCTTTCATGCCAGACCCTATCGAAGGCTTTTGAAATGTCGAGCGACACAGCCAATGCTTCGCCGTGCCTTTCGATTGCCTCACCCAGTAAGTGAGTAACATACACAAGAAGATCCCCAGTCGACCGGTTTCGGCGAAAGCCATATTGGCGATCGCTGAGGAGGTTGTTGTCTTCTAGGTATGCCATGAGCTTCTTATTGAGGATGCGCTCCATAACTTTACATAGGATGGAAGTGATCGAAATAGGTCGATAGTTGTTAGGGTCTGCACGACTTCCCTTTTTTGGAACTGGTTGGACGTTCGCAAGCTTCCAACATAACGGGACCACTCCCGTATCTAAGGAAAGGCGGAATAATCGTGTCAAGATTGGAGACAGTTCCGGTGCACAGATTTTCATCACTATTGCCGGTATTCCGTCAGGGCCACTCGCTTTACTCACATCTAACTCCCTGAGCGTCTTCAACACCTCTTTATGACTAATGCGGATATCGCTCATAGTAGCATCACACCGAGGCACTGTAGGTGGGGTTTCGCCAGAAGTGGTAAGACGCGAATTGTCTGCGAATAGATTCGCAAACAAGTTTGCCTTCTCCTCAGCAGAATGAGCGAGCGTCCCATCGGGTTTCAATAGCGGAGATAATGAGGTGCGACAGAAGTTTGACTCGACCGACTTAGCCAAGGACCAGAACGCCTTGCTACCGGCTGGGTGAGAAGCCAGTTTAGCGCCAACTCGGCTAATGTGGTCGAATTTAGCTCGTCTTATTGCCTTCTTACTAGACTTGGCGGCTTTATTGTAGGCTTTCTTCCTTTCAGGCAAATCCGAAGATTTGTGCTTACGGGCGTTGACCCAGGCCAAGTAAGCCCTGTGTTTAATCGCGTCTGCGCTATCGCATGCAGCATTAAACCAAGGCTTAGCCTTAGCGGCAGGAGGAATGTCTGAGTAAGGTATAAAGTACTCCATTGCTTTGGTCAACACCTCCGTCACAGCGCTTGCACAAATAGTGGGGTCCCTAGAAGAAAAGCATGTTTGTCGCCAGGGATACGATGCAATGAAATGCCGCATCTCATCCCAGTCTGCCGATTTATATCGCCATACCCGTCGTGTGCACTTGGGGCTAGGATCAGGTGGAAAATATGACGATACTGATCTTACAACACAATGGTCGGAACTACCGAGCGGTGGGAAAACCGACACTGAATAAATGTCTGGATCATCGGTCAACAGAAGGTCTAGGCAGTTAGCTGTGTGACTCTCAACATCTGGTACCCTTGTGGCTTCTTTGACCAGCTGGGTGAGATTTAGCGTTGTCGCTAACTCGTACGCCTCTCTCCCTGCATGGTCAGTCTTTTGGTGCGGAAACAACCATTCCTTATGGTGTGCATTAAAGTCCCCGAGAAGAACCAATTGAGCCGAAGGGTATCGCTCAAGGGCCACATCAGCAGCCTCACTCAGATATTTAAATAACCCGGATGTCTCTTGATCTCCAGTGTGTGAGCGGTAGACACCGGCATAGATAATTTTCTCCAAGCCAGTGTCAACTAAAACCCAGAGAACGGAAAAGCAAGGTCTTTCAAGGTCTCGGAGACGTCTTACACAAATGTCGTCGCGAATAAAAAGGCAGACACCGGAATGTGGCTTGAAATTGTGCTCCAGAATGTAACCTGGGTGGTGAAGGTAGGTAGTGTCTGCAGGACGTTTTATTTGCGTCTCCGTGAGGAACAGTAAGTGCGGCTTACTTGACTCGAGGTGATGGTGTACCGAGTCAAGGTTGGTATGCAGGCCTCTGATGTTTGTGAGGTGCACGTGAAATGAGAGGGCGTGCTTCCACTGTTTAAAAGTCTTACTATTTCTCTTTGTTGCCATAATTAATAGAGTGAAGATAGGTATAAGAAGCAGCAGTTGAGCGAGATATTTAGCGTGTCCAGTGACCCCCAAATGAAGATACCACACCGCACGAAGACTAATCTGGAGACTGCGGGGACGCCCGTACCCCCCCGAAGATGTCCATGGGGCCCTCTCGTCCGGTCGCCAACCGGCACCATGACGCATCACCGGGATTTTTCGCAAGATGGCGGGGCAGCCTTTCTCAAGTGGCTAGCTTGTTACTTGGGCCCCCAACTATCTGCGGTCGGCCAGTGGAGAACCGTGCTACGGATCCCGCTACCCTCCATGATCAGCCATCAGATGTGGTATCAACATGCGGTGTACTCAATCGGAACTTCGCCATAATACAACTGCTCAGACCTGCTTCCCATTATGGCTTCACCGGACCACATTCCGAAACACGACCAGGTCGTTTCACGGCATGACTCAGTCCGGTGGGTGGTAACAAACCACGGCCGAAGCCTCCCACCTGAGTGCTACCCGTTTTGCACCACCCAGGGGCTACGTGTAGGGATTCCAATTAGGGTGCTCTCCTACGGACGCGGGTAACTCAGCCCCCAAGTCAATTAGTTAAAAATGTCAGAAAAATAATTATAATATAATAAAAATAGAATGTCAATATAAAATAAAATGTCAAATGGAAAATTTCAATATTTTAAGAAATGCTCGACTGCTTATGTGACATCACCTCACAATAAGACAAGCACTGTGACATGATGTCCCTCCATTCGCCCGCCAATAAGTCGCACTCTGGATTAGTGTCAAGAAGAGAGTTCAGCGCCGCAAGGGATCGCGGTATCGGTGATGTCCGGTGGGCAACAGTTCTGCACTTCGGAACAAAAAACAGTTTATGTTTCCGGCTCCGAAGATAATTATCAGGGACGAAAAGATTGCACAGTTTTTCAGCAAGATCTGGAGCGTCCACTTTGCTGTGCAATATTTTGCACATCATCCCCAGTTGGTCGTGGTTTCTTCTTACTTGCAACGAGTTGTACCCTAGAGCACCGTGCAAAAAATCCGTTGGGGTATGAGGGTAGTACCCATATCTGCGTTTATAAAGGTATCTGAGGAAAGCCTTCTGAACCTTCTCTAATAACAAGGTGTATTTGTTCTCATGCGGGTGCCACACACATGCACTGGCCTCTAGTTTGCTTCGAACCAATGCACTGAAGATAAGCCTCACGACCTCATCGCTTTGGAAACCCTGAGCGTTACGGAGCACAAAGCCAAGTCGTTGATATGACTGCTTAGCAACTTCAATGATATGCTCATTAAAGGTTAGCTCTCGGTCGAACGCGACACCCAAATCTTTCAAAGATATAGCACGTGATATCACGTCCTGCCCTAATCTGTAATTAAATTGAATTGGGCGCCGCCCTCGGCCGAAAGACATAACAAAGCATTTAGAAGGATTGAAGTCCATCTTGTTTTGTATGCTCCACTCATATATCTTGTCGATGTCTCTCTGTAGCTTACGGCAATCCTCTATAGTTAGTGTTTATTTCCGTATATAGTTTCAAGTCATCCGCATATAAGAGACATTTTGCATGCTCTATGACTGTGGGAAGGTCATTTACCATAAACAAGAAGAGAAGAGGACCCATTAAAATAAAAAAATAAATAAATAAAATAAATTACTGATCCTTGACTTACTCCAGAAGGCGTGTAAAAGAGTCCAGACTCGTACAAACCATGACGCACATACTGCTGCCGATTGCGCATAAAATCCGCTAGGAAAATTAGAAGTTTGGGGGTAAAACCCAAAGCACTGAGTTTTCTCAGCAGTACATCATTGTGGACTCTGTCAAACGCCTTCCGAAAGTCAAAATAAAGCACATCTACTTGGACACCTTGATCAAGCTTGGTAGAGACATAGTCGGTAAGCGTTAGGAGATTAGTATTTACTGACCTCTTTCTGAATCCATGCTGTTCGTTGCATAGTAAATGCTCAGTTTAGTCATACATTTTTTTATGAAGTATGCGCTCAAAAACTTTCGCAACAGTAGGTAACAACGCTATGAGTCGGTATTCCTCCACTGACCCTTTGATGGAGCTTTTAGGAATTGGTGTAACTCGTGATATCTTCCATTGAGGAGGGTAGATTCCGTCGTTTAGCACCAGGTTAAACAGACGACAGAGAGGATAAGCTAAGAGCATCTTTCCTTCCTTAAGAAGCCACGGTGGAACACCATCACAGTAAACAGGTAAACAGTTTCGGAGAGACGTCTCCCTGCCTCACGCCTCTTGTCAATGAAATTGCCTCTGAGTTCTGGTCTTGTACTCGGACTGACATGGTGGCGTTGTTGTACAAACACTTCAGCACTTCGACATACCGATAGTCAATACGGCATCGCTGGAGAGCCTCAAGCACCGCCCAGGTCTCGATCGAATCAAAGGCTTTCTCATAGTCCACAAACGCTAAGCAAAGGGGCAAGTTATACTCTTCGGTCTTCTGTATCACTTGCCGTAGCGTATGATAGATAGATTCATTTATTGACATATTGAAACATAATACTAAAATTAGGCACAATATTTTGTACACCAATACATAATAATAGTAAGCAATATGTCACGTCAATTCACAATGGATGTGGTCTATGGTACTATAGCCTTTTCGGAAACCGGCTTGTTCGGGAGGCTGGAAGTCATCAAACCTGCGTTCAAGACGATTCGTGATGACCCTTGAAAACAGCTTATAGACATGGCTCAGAAGCGAGATGGGTCTGTAGTTCTTCAGCAAAGTGTTGTCTCCTTTTTTGAAGAACAGCGCCACCACGCTTCTGTTCCATGCTTCTGGCGTTGTACCTTCAAGCACGACGGAATTGAAGAGCCTCTGAAGGACTTTCAGTACCGGTGTTCCACCCGCTTTCAGTAGCTCTGATGTAATTCCGTCGTCGCCCGGTGCCTTGTTGTTCTTGAGCTGTTTCAAGGCCATCCTAATCTCGTACAGGCTGATGTCCGGGATATCTTCGGTATAATGTCGAGTCAGTTTGGCTCTTGGATCTTTGCCCAAACTGCTAACAGGTTTTGCGACCGATATGTATAACTGTCCATAGAACCTCTCGATTTCCCTCATGACTTCTGCTTTGGTCGACGCTATACTGCCATCTTCCATCTTCAGCTTCGTCAACTGGCTCTGCCCAATAGACATGTCTTTTGCGAACACTTTGGAGCCTTTATTCCGCTCTATCGTCTCTTTAATACGATTAGTATTAAAGGTACGGATGTCGTGTCGCATAGACTTTGATATGAGTCTATTGAGCCGCCTATATGACTCGGCGTCACCGGAAGACTGCAGTTGCAATGAGCGTCGTTCAGCCATGAGGTCGAGGGTATGGCTCGAGAGCTTTTGCGGTCTATTTGTACGGTGGGGTTTATAAAACTTCGCGCCCACCGTACGGACAGTCTCCACAAACTTGTTATTGATCTCATCATTATAGAATCTACATACAACAAAATCTACCTTATATTATATGCATAAATTGGCTTGTAAGTGCTATGTATAATTAGATTAGGACTAGTTCAAACTACAGATCAATGCTTGTGATTGTGTTGTTGTGCGATGGCCAAGTCATTCTAGTTATTAAATAAATAAAGATGTCTAATATCGATACGGTCACTACAAAAGTTGTTAGTTAACTAATTGGGTCACAATAATTACTAATATTTACTAATAATTTAATTTATTTCAGACCAGTAAAGTCAATATTGACACACAAGAAAACATAAGTAAATAAACACACACGGTGTGTTTTTTTTTTTAAATCAAATTTCCGGTGAAAGCATCAAGATTTTTCGTTAGTGGATCAAATTTAATATTTATGCGAACAAATAAATATGAACGAAGACTTATAATATTTGGCGACAGGGATGGATTAGGGTAATCAAAAAAGTTTAGATTTTTTATGTTTTTTTTTTCCATAAATAAACGTGCGCTTAAATTTCCAATTCTTGAAATCCTAGCTTGAGCAGGACGGAAGCAGGGCTGGAGAGAAGTCAGACCGGGGCGGTAATAGAGATCGAATCCCAACATGAGATAGTAGGACGGAACGGGAACGAGTTGTGAGCAAGATTTAAGAGCGCCAAATGATGATAGGTGGGAATGAGATAGGTGCGACCTGGAGCGGAATGGGTGGAATAAGTGCTGGACGTGAATAGAACGGAAATAGCGCTGGAGCGAAAAGAAAATGCGGCGGGGGATCGAGGTGGGGGCAGGGCCGGAGTGAAGCAGGAGCGGAACGAAAGTCGAAAGATGGGAGTGAGATTTGAACCGTGTGAGTAGACGGTAGCGGAGCGAGAGTGAGTTGAGAAAGTATCCAGAGCGAAATGTGGGAGTGAATCAGGATTGCGACGGGAGTAAGGTGAGAATAGAGCACATGTAAAGTAGAAATTCAATGAATATAGGATAGGAGGAGAGGGGAGAGGAGTGGAGTCAAAGCAAAGTTACAGCGGAATAGATAGGCGGCAGGTGTGGGGTAGGCATGGGACAAGTTCGACGTGGGAGCAGAATGAGTGAGTTGCAAGAACGGAACGGAGCGGGAGATGGAGTGAGATGGTAGTATGACAAAGGATTTAGGTGCGGGATATGAGTGGTATGGGAGAGAGGCGGGAGCGGAATGCGAGTTGGTTGGGAGCGAAGTCGGAGTGGGAGAGGAACTAGGTGTAAACGTTATGAGCGCGAGGACGAAGTGAAGTAGTAGAGTGGGAGCGAGGCCGGAATAGGACAGGATTTGAATGGGAGCGGGTGATAGCAAAACGGGAGCGCGACGGGAGCAAGGTGGAGTGAGATAGATGTGAGGTAGGAGCGGAGTAAGTGCAGGGTGGGAGTGGAGTAGAAGCGAGGTAGGATCGGGACAGGAGCTGAACGGGAGCAAGGTAGGAACGGGGCGAAAAAGGGACAGGAGTTTATATTTCATTTAAATAAATCTACGTTTGACCACATACTCGACATAAACAGATTGGGTTGGCAGTTAGGTTGAAGCGCATTAGGTGTGCTTTTTTACGCGTACGAAGTCGCGGGTAACAGCTATAATAATATAAAAGCGACATTAAACTCTGTCTGTCGTCTGTCTCTGTGTATTACCTCTTCACGGCTAAATGGCTAAGCCCATCATGAAATTGGCACAGATTCTTTAGGACCTGCAGAAGGACATAAGCTATTTTATCATTATCACTGTATTTCATCACTACGCGGGTGAAACCACGGGGCGCAGCTAGTTAATAAATAAAAGTAATAAAAAAATGACTTCAAAACAATCTAAGAACTGAAAAATAACAAGAATTTTTTTATCAAAACTGGGCGTCTACCTAAGTAGGTACGTACACCAACTGGGCGTCTACCTAAGTAGGTACGTACACCAACTGGGCGTCTACCTAAGTAGGTACGTACACCAACTGGGCGTCTACCTAAGTAGTTACGTACACCAACTGGGCGTCTACCTAAGTAGGTACGTACACCAACTGGGCGTCTACCTAAGTAGTTACGTACACCAACTGGGCGTCTACCTAAGTAGGTACGTACACCAACTGGGCGTCTACCTAAGTAGTTACGTACACCAACTGGGCGTCTACCTAAGTAGGTACGTACACCAACTGGGCGTCTACCTAAGTAGTTACGTACACCAACTGGGCGTCTACCTAAGTAGTTACGTACACCAACTGGGCGTCTACCTAAGTAGGTACGTACACCAACTGGGCGTCTACCTAAGTAGGTACGTACACCAACTATTTTTGAGGTCGGTGTCTGTATAGAACTTAGTTGATGATAGTTTAGGGCCTGAACCTGATGTCGTCTACTCCACGTTTTCAGTGGGCGAGTCTGACTCGCACTTGTCCGGTTTTTTATAAGTTCGTTCAGTCATTTTATATCTTCAAAAACCGGACAAGTGCGAGTCAGACTCGTCCACCAAGGGTTCCGTACAAACTAGTAGATAAAAGGGGGAAATTATATTTTTTTTTATATTTTCCTTTATAAACCGAAAAATATACCTACATAGTAAAAATATTTGAAAACTAGTTTTAGCTCGTGCTAACGAAGCTCTTTTGATACCCAACATGATGCGGTTAAAGCACTTTAAAATTTGGACCCTCCTTCCTCGCATATTTTTATTTATTTTTATCTACTAGTTTGTACGGAACCCTTGGTGGGCGAGTCTGACTCATACTAGTCCGTTTTTTTTTGGAAATGTTACTCTTTCACTCTCGCCGGTGCTCATCGACCGAGGAGCGCACTCGCTCACTCTCGCCGGTGCGGCTCGTGCGCGCCATGCGAGTCCACCATAACACGGAGGTGCGCGCCATGCGAGTCCACCATAACCTGTTTATCAAAACTACATCGAATGAGATGAATGTGTATACCTTGAGTCTGTGTGTGGTTTGTTCTCGCGCGGGGTGGTGCGCCGCGGTGAGCGCGTGCAGCAAGCGCGGCGCGGGGGAGTCGGTGGCGGGCCGGAGGTGCGCACGCGCCGCCAGCTGCAGCGCCGTGTACTGGTCGGGCGCAGCGAGTCGCAGCCACCGCGCCGCGCGACCCTGCATACACACGTACAGCTGCAGTGAGCTGTGCACCTGCTGTATAACTAACATCGCCAGAACCCTCACCTCTCGATACTTGATGAGGTGCCCCCGAGATGAGAACCGTGAGAAGACGGCCCGCGCCCCGCGCTGTCTGTTTATGCACATGACGTCAAACCGAACCTCCGGAATTACAGAGATGGCTCTCTGGGGATTCTAGCGAGAGCACTCCTCCTCAGAACACGCACCGAATGTATGCTCCACGTTTTTCCAGCTTGGCGATTTTTGTTTAAGAGTCCAGGGCCGAGTGATGGAACCGCACAGAGCGCGTGCATCGACTCGCACTCGATCGCATCTCGTGTCGTTCTTACGTCGTCCTCGCCAAGCAGGGACGCGAGTCCGGCCTCCACGAGCGCGTCGGCGAGCTCCTCCGCCCCTCCGCCGGCCCCGTGCAGCGCGTCCGCGAGGCGCAGGCGCGCGCGCGGCTCCGGCAGCGCCGCGAGCAGCGCGGGCGCGAGCAGCGCGACCGCGCGGCTCTGCCCTGCGCCCGCGCCGGCGGCGAGCGCGCGGTGCGCGGCGCGCACGGCCGCCGCGCCGAGTGCGTCGCGCTCCGCGCACGCCGCGGCGAGGCACGCCCACGCGGCGCACGCGTACCACGCGGCCCCCACCTCCCCCGCCTCCTCGCACCACAGCCACGACTCTATGCGACTCAGCATCTACAACATGCAGGACGCACCGTTTAAATTCAAAGTACATAATGTTGGCTCGTCACGAACGGATCGACACATTTAAAATAATTAGCGTAATTATTTTTTATTGGAAGTTCACAGTGTTATGCAAGAAAACTTTCCTTACCAGTGAAAGTAACTTACATAGAACAACATTTAAATTTACCTACAATTACCTTCTGCAAATTATCACATATATATCCAAATTAAGTAGAGGAAAATACAGATATATATTCTGCATTCAGGGTTATATACTAGTTCTATTAGTGAAAACTTGTAAGGCATTTTAGTTTTTTTTTCTGTGTCAGTCATGATATCTGTTCTGTAGCTGTTTAGTTTCTCATAAATAAATAAATAATTCCTCCGTCCAGCCACTCGGATCCGTTGCATGACTCCATTGATGGATCGCAATATACTTTTTCCTTCACATGAATCCATCATGCCATGCAGTCGATTCCAAATAATGGATTCTCCAAACACTTTTAATTCGAATTTAAATTCCTCAACCTTATTGCAGTAGAATGACCGATAGCAGTCACCACTCACCATCTACTACCTAGGTACTTACCTATATACATAATTGTATGGTGAGATATTTTACAAGAAATCATTTTTATTTTATTTTATATTTTAGTAAAACTTACAGCCTAAATACTTAAATAAACTATACATTTATATAAGTTAGGAGGCTAATTACAAGTTTTCGCCTTTTGGAGTAATATAGGAAATCATTTGGTGCATGAAATACCAAAATAAGCGTTTTGCTTCCACCTTTCTAATGCGAACCGCTCGGGAATGGAATGCCTTGCCGCTGTCCTTGTTTCCTGAAAACTACAACCCGGGCGTCTTCAAGTCTAGAGTGAATAAGTATCTTCTAGGTCTACGTGCTCCATCTTCGGCCACAGTATCGCTTTCCATCAGGCGTGCTGGTGGTCAAACGTAGAGCTATTCTATATTTAAAAAAAACATATAAACGGGTGGGAATTTTTTCATTTCTGTTTTAAACACTACTGATAGACGCCACTGTGATTCGTATTAAAAATATATGCCCAAGTGCGTGTCGTACCACGCGCAAAGTTGGGTTTCGTAGTTGCACATCATGATTTATGTGAATTTAAAATTTAGTTTAAATGAAATTTGCACCAAATTTTCATATCTTCTCTAAGTGCATTTTTGAAGTTGATCGACTTTATCACTCGTTAACTTTTAGATAAATCTAACTCGTTAACTTTTAGATAGATAAAATTTTGGACAACGGCTCTATGAGAGTAGCCGCAACTCTTCGATTAGGAAGTTCCGTTTGCGAGCCCGGTGTTTGTACCTGTGGGGCTAGGGTTGAAGCAGACGGTCATCACGGCTTGAGCTGTACTCTATGTGCCGGCCGAAGACCTCGACATCACGCCATAAATGACCTCCTGAAGCGTGCCCTTGTTTTAGCAGAAGTGCCATGCATGTTAGAGCCCCCAGGTCTGTCGCCACGTGCGTAAGCACGTTCGCGTCCTGCCATCTCCCTGCTACTCAGCAGTCGGCTGGTGCGGGAGCGGAAGCCGCCGCCCGAGGTAAACACCTCAAATACGCATGTCAGGAATCAGCGTATGAATTCGTTCCGTTTGCCGTTGAGACAGCGGGACCGTGGTGCTCTAAGGCAAAGAAATTCGTAACGGACCTAGGCCGCCGATTAAGGGAAAGAGGGTAGGACCCTCGGGCTGGATGGTTCCTAGTCCAGCAAATTTCTTTAGCAATTCAACGTGGAAATGCGGCCAGTGTGCTAGGAACATTCAGGCGGGAATTCGCGCGGGGGGATCATTAATTGTATGGTTTCGGGTTTTGACTCGAAAATTTATCTTTTTTCGGGACAAGTAATTTAATTACGCTAATTTAGAAATGTAATATTAGGAATAAGATTATTTAGTTTTAATTTGACATGTAATTGTTTTATTGTATCTACACCTCGCTTATCGCTTAATATTTCGCAAACGGATCCCTAAATACAAAAATGATTTCCACACTCCACATTTAGATTATAAATGAGCAGGCAGTCTTTAGAATAATTCTAGTAAACCATAGAATATCAGTCTCATGGATTACTAATGATAACCTAAGTTTGGCTTAATTATGCCTGATTAATTTTTTCCATGATATTGTGTAAAATGCTGTTTGGTCGTCCAAATAAATAAAAATAAAATAAATAAATAAAATAAAATAACTTGTACATTACGAAAAAATTCGTTGAAAGTTATGAGAAAACGCGTTTTATTTTTAATTTTGCGAGATGTATTATTATGACTCACTCTTTATTCATCTTAAATCTCGGGTCGCAGCCCGGTCCTTTGATGGGCATCAGTAGAGCCGAAGCCAACACTGAGAGGCCCTTTACAGAAAATAAAAAAAAAACAGATTTTTGGTATGTGGGTGGATGGTGGATGGAACTATTGTACAATATGGAATTAGTCGATTCGGGGCTATTGAAATGAAATGGTTATGACTTATACAACTAGTTAATTGGCTGATGCTCCCACACAGTGAGTAAGATAAGGTACTTCTGTGTGGGAGCATCAGAATGAGATAACGGCGATAACCTGCCCATTTTTTCTCATTATAAAAATATTGAGGCAGGTGTTGACTCGCCACCCACTGAATGGGCCCCCCATAGTGGCGCCGCATGTTGGTGCCGGAGAAGCAACATCGGTGTGGGTGGCTAAGGGTTTTGAGAGGTGTGCTGCGCGTTAACAGAGAGCTACTAGCGGCATTATGCCCTTTAACTTCCACCCTGGAGCTTAGGGTCTTAGATCTTGCAGTTTCCACCACCAAATTTGTTTTCGTTAACGACCGCTAGATGGCGTTGCGTATAGTTATAACTCGCAAACAGTTTATGCATATAATTTTAGCTGTTTCGTTAGGTTTACAGATTTGTTGTCTTCGGCTTCGTACCGAATAAAAAGTACTACAGCATTGACCATCCTTTTTATTTGTACTCGTGTACACCACGCTTACCTGAAAGAGATCGCTTTTAGCGATCTTATCTTATACAGTCACAGCGGGGGCCAACAAACTGGTCGGCGACACTTCGACCCATGAGGATCTTTTGTGTACGCTTTTAGCGATAAGGTCGCCTGTTGTCACACTGGTTTTGTAAGTTCTCTATAAAATTGTATTTGTTAAATGGTATACAATAAAGAGTTTATCTATCTACCTAAAGCCGTTTAGGCGTGTAAGCAGTGTAGGTGATCATAAATAGAAACATACAATCATACATACAATCTATAACATTTATGTATATTCTCTTAGCAAACGATGATGAAAAAAGTGTAGTGTTGAGAGGTGTTTGTGTAATGGCGACATCACCTGCCGTGCGAGGGCGTCGGCTCGCGCCGGTGGCAGCGCGGCGGCGATGCGCGCGTACTCGAGCAGTGCGGCGCGCGCGCACGCAGGCAGCAGGCACGCCGCCGCCGGCAGCGCGGCGGAGAGCCGCGGCGCCGGCGCAGGGCGTGCCTGCACCTGCAGCGCCTGCAGCGCCGTCGCCGCACTCGCCAGCGCCGCCTCGCCCTCCGAGCCCGACGAGTCCGAGTGGAACAGCGCGGGGACGGGGTGCTCCGCTCGCAGTTGCGCCAGCTCCGCCTCGCAGCGGCGCGAGCGCGCGCGTTCCTCGGCCACCGCCGCCGCGCAAGGCATGCTGAACACGCTCTGTCAATGTTCATTAATAGAGACCGGATTATATGCATTTGCATATTTACCTCATTTTCAGCGATCATTGCACATTTTGTCTAAAATTATTATGATTAATATAATTGTATAATTATTTTGAATTGAAGATCACGTAGAGGCCGTTTCTGTATGCGCTCAATATAGTCTAGTTAGTAATGACACAAGATCAAAATGGCCTGATAGCAAAACAACCTAGACAAGTTTCGGCGGGCAGTCACCACGGGCCGGAAGGATGGTTAATAATAAAATCATTGAATTTTAAAATTAAAGACGTTTATTCGCCATGGTGGTAGGGCTATAACTAACTTACCTAACATGCACATATTTAAAATTAGAAATTACAGTTAAGCATAAAAAAACTGTAACAAAAAAAGGATGGCTGGCGGGTCCCGTGCCAGGGCGTCGGGAATGTATTATCGAGTGGTGAACTATTGCTTATTCTGTGGTCAAGTCGACGATTACTATTGATTTAATGTAATATAATTAGAAAAGTGAAATGATCAAATGGAAGGGATCGGTGTACATAACTCCTCCCTCCTTAAGATTAAAATTATCTGATGATGTAATCTGAGGATAATTTTTATCAAAGAAAACACATAATTCAAATGCTATGCTTAATAAAATCTTAAATGTAACATGTAAAAATAGTAATACGCAAACAAAATTAAGAAGATTTAAAATTAGAGGCACTTAAAATTAACATTGTTTTTAGTTCATTAACGCATTTTTCATATAGTTTTTCACTTTGATTGATTTTCACTTCGACTGATTTTCACAAATTAATTAGGTAACTTTCACTTTGCACTGACTCTACATGTAAACACTGAATAGACTGGTACTGAAGTGGTAGACTGGAACTATGATGATCCAGCATTAAAGCTTTGTGAGCAGTGGTCAACCCTTGCACTGTGAGGAGTGGATAGGGTCAGGAAAAGAACATATTCATTTTTTTTTGCGTGAGATATCCTTAACAAGACTTTCTATTCTTAACTGTTAGAATAAAAGTGTACAATTATAAATACCGTTATTAGGTATTGAAATTGGTGACACAAATTGAGTATTCTTATATTTGTTTATCTGCTTAAACTAAATCTGATACTACTTATAAATTTTTAAGACATTTAAATTGAAAACCAAAACTATGTTATGCCCTTTGCATGGGGATGATGAGCACTGACAAAATGATTCAAGTTTTTTTTTCTTGATTTAAAAACATTAATGTAAGTTGCAATATATTTATTTCTAACATGATAAACTTTGTAAGCGTCAATTCTTACTGTTGGATCTTTGTGTCTAAATTTAAACTTATTATTTTTCATTTGTTTCAAGAAGTTTTTTCCTAGATTTCTACAACCCAGGTTGTCATTAATCAAGTTCTGACTCAGAGTAAATCTTTGTTGGTCTTTCATTTGGGTGTCCTGTAGACAGAATTCAGTATCATGGGTGGTTGTTTCCATGTTGCTTTTCCGATCTGGTCTAGTTTTAATAGAAGTCTTATTTGGTATTTTGTCTGTGAGGGTTTGGTCAGTCTTATTACAATTTGCGAGTTTCTGTTCTAATAAGGTATGTTGGTCAGTTAGTCCATCTAGATCTGTTTCAGACAATGGAGTCTGATTAGAATTTGTTTTGAGTTCTGTCAGAGTTGAGGAATCAGTCAACTTGTTATCGCGATCCAAATGGATGGTATCAGTCATGCTATTGAAATTAGTATCACATTGTAATTCAGATGTTAAACTCAGTGAGGAGTTTTCAGTCTCTTTTGGCTGATATTTTTCAGGTGTTTCAGAGACTGAAAAGTCTTGTAAAGGCTTGTATTTTGCGCAGAAATTTGCGTACGATTCGTCATTGCCAATTTGCAATGAGCCTATTTCTATTGGAATTGAATTTTCGTAGAGTATCAAGTGTCCATATCGTTGTATTAATAAGAGTTTTAAGTCAGTCCAATTTTTCAAGTCTGTGTCCGTCGAGATAGTAAAAGCTGCATCTCCAGTAAGATGGCTAGTGAAAACATAGCACAAGTATAGATCTTGTTCTGGGTTATTTTCTATTTTGTACAGATTGTGTATATTTTCGCAACTCTCTATGAAATTTTCTAATGAGTTTTTAACTCCATCAAATTCTGGTATAGATGAAAATAATTCATCGGCTACTAGCCTGAGGGGCGAGTCTTCGGTAAATGGCATTATGTATTCATGTATCTATCAATCTTATTATAAACTTAACATATATAATACATAGCTTATGGGACCTAATAGCCTAACTTAAATAATTTCCTAAACATATCATTCATACATAAAACACATTTGAATTTTAAATTGTGTATGTATGTATTTATTTCTAAACTATTACACACACACACAAACACAAACGATTTTAAGTATCGTGTTTAGGTGGTCTGCAATTCGTACATGAACTTAATACTAAGTAAACCAGATTTTTATAGTCTACGGACCTAACTCTATCTTACGACACGATTTTGAGTAGTCTTCTAATTCTTACGACACGATTTCAGTAGTCATCTAAATCTTAACTAAGTCATTATGAAAACCGACGTTTTTAATTCAGTCCAGGAAACGACACCTTAGTAAAATAAGAGAAGGACATCTCACGTTACATAGGTCTTGGAATAGGCAGGGCCATACGTAGGAGAAATGTTATATTGAAATTTCTCATACATATGGTAGGACATGCAAGGAACAGTGATGAGGAACCACTCACAAGCCGTCCGCTGCCCTCCTGAGTATATAGCTGCCGGCGACGTCTGCAGTCTCCAATCCAACAGGAACCTCGTACATGAATTTTTTTTGCGCGACGCGAATAAAGCCGAATTTATTTGTTTCGTGGTTCTAGGATTAAGGGTGGCATTTTCGTTCCACCAGAGAATTTGATCCGGATCACTTTATAAAATGCACTATTCCCGAAATCCTTCACCGGCTGCGCCAGACAAGTTTTGGCGGGCAGTCACGACGGGCCGGAAGGATGGTTAATAATAAAATCATTGAATTTTAGTATTAAAGACGTTTATTCGCCATGGTGGCAGGGCTATAACTAACTTACCTAACATGCACATATTTAAAATTAGAAATTACAGTTAAGCATAAAAAAACTGTAACAAAAAAAGGATGGCTGGCGGGTCCCGTGCCAGGGCGTCGGGAATGTATTATCCAGTGGTGAACTATTGCTTATTCTGTGGTCAAGTCGACGATTACTATTGATTTAATGTAATATAATTAGAAAAGTGAAATGATCAAATGGAAGGGATCGGTGTACATAACTACCTATTAACGAAACGCCCTCTATGCAGAGCCGTAAATAGGGCGGTGCCACCGGTGCCCAGGCACAGGGCGTAGATTCTGGGGGGCGCAAGAATGGCCAGACCAGGCAGGACTATTATTTTTTCGGTTTGCTCCTGATAAGTTCCCGCTGCGCCCCTAGTGCTCGATTCCAACACATACGTACCTACATGCCAGTATCATTAAAAACGTCTGTTAAATTAGACAAATCATCGCGCTCATTTTTTTGGCAGCGTACGAGCGTATTTGTGTTTAGTGTTTAACGGAGTCAAGCGAAAAGTAAATCTTTAAAAAAGCTTATGGCTTGCTTTACTATCTGAACTCATTCATTTGTGTATTGTGTAGTTGTGAATAATTTAGCAAATATTTTCGAATAAACGTTTTTTCTCCAATTTATACATAAACGCAGTTTATATTATGCTATCTTCCTTTTTTAAAACTATACCATACAAAGTACTTAAAATTAAATTAATTTACAGTTAACTGAAACTTTGCAGGGTGTTATTTTATTATATAAGTATGAAGACCAAAGTGTCCCAAAAATTAAACCTTAAGCATCAGGGTGAGCAACGCATTTGCACTAGTGAACTTTCGTTTGAGTTTTAGTGAGTGAGACACAGTGGGTGGTATAATAGGTGAAGGGACCACATAAATAGTTCATCTTCTTGTTTGACCACATCAGTTCTAGTTCTTTAAAAAAATAGATTTTTCTTCCAAAATATTAGATAATTGGTCCACCAGCACCAAGGTCCTTGTGCTTTATTTTATTACCCTGAATGAAATAAAGTAGGCCTATACGTAGCATTGCTCTAGCTAGGCAAGGCCGTAGGCAGGGGGGGGGGAGGGGGTTGGACCCCCCCCCCCCCCCCCGAAATCCTGGCCATTATCAAAAATCCTTCCAGGCTTCAATAATTTTATAAAATGCTTCAAAAAGTTTCGCGCTCGCTTCGCTCGCGCGTGATTGTTTCATATTGATCTTTATTTGTATTGATCAAAAAAGTGCCGTGAACTTTCTAATATGAGCAAATAAATCACTAAAAATAGCCACCAACCAAAAATTTTTGCGCGTTTTTGTAGGTATGTTTGTAATTTGCTATTAAGTCATATGTTTATATTTAGGAATATTAAATTGGCAATCAATGCATTCATTTTTTATAGTTAAAGTCGCTCTTTACCAGTCGGGTATTTCCTTTTAACACAGTTACTTGTTTGATTCAAATTAATATTAAAAACCTTAAAAAAATCTTTTATTTTGACATGGGGAACTGTGGGTTCATTAATACGAGAAATAAAGCATACATTACTATAAAAACATCACTAAAATTTTCTAGCTCGCGCATTATTACTATTTTGACATAGAAGTACTGTGAGTTCACAAATACCAGTAGCATATTACTATAAAATACTACTAAAAAAATTTCGCGCTCGCTTTGCTCGCGCATTAATATTATTTTCACATGGAAGTACTATTGGTTCACTATACGAGAAATAAAGCATATTACTATAAAAACACTACTTAAAATTTCGCGCTCGCTTCACTCGCGCATTAATATTGTTTTCACATGAAAATTTTGCATATTACACTATAAAACACTACAAAAAAATCGCACTCGCTTCGCTCGCGCATTCATATTATGTTAACATGGAAGTACTATGGATTCACTAATACGAGAAATAAAGCATATTACTATAAAACACCACTAAAATTTTCGCGCTCGCTTCGCTCGCGCTTTATTACTATTTTGACAGAGAAGTACCATGGGTTCACTAATACGAAAAACAAAGCATATTTCTATAAAAGCACTACTAAAATGTTCGCGCTCGCTTCGCTCGCGCATAATTACTACCTATTTTAGTTTATATTTAGGTCATGCAAGCGCTGAGTGCTCGTTAAAACGAAAAAAATATTTTTTATTACTACCCAAAAATAATGTGGTGTTGTTAAAAATAATGTTAATGTCCCAAAGGTGTTCATTTGGGACATTAACATTGGGACCTAAAAATTTGGGACCTATAATATCTAAAAAAAAAATAAGGGCGCAGTTATAGAAGCTCGCACAGGGCGCAGAAGAGGCTATTTACGGCTCTGCCTCTATGTACAGTAATAAAAAAAATGTTTTAGATAGAAGTTTATGTGTATAATAAAAAGAAACCTCGAACCTAACCTAATAATTGATATAACTGAAACATTGTTTTCACTGTACATAGAGGGCATTCCGTTAATAGGTCGTTTTGCTATCAGGCCAGTTTGATCTTGTGTCATTCCGATAATAGGATGTTTTGCTACTAGGTCATTTAGATTTTGTGTCGTTTTAATATGTAGGGCATTTTGCTTTTAGGTCCTTCTAAGATGTAAGTGTTATATGTTACTCATCTTCACTGACAGGACTTGGCTTTCCCCCCTCCCCCTCCCTTCACCCCTGTCCTTACCTTAAAACACAATTATAATGGAGCTAATCATTCTTATTACATATACAGAAAAAATACCGAGAAAAAAGTGATTACAAATTAGTGCGTTACAGTGACAATTATATCAATATATTTTAGTTCAGTTATTTAACATGTTTGTCTCAAGGTAAAAAGCTAATGTCTATAAATAATAAACTAAATTGTTTGCTCCCCCAACACGACGTGGGACGTGGTCCCTAACTATGGGTCTTATAAAGAAACTCAAGGTCACGCAACGAGCTATGGAGAGGGCTATGCTCGGAGTCTCTCTATGAGATCGAATCAGAAATGAAGAGATACGTAGACGTACAAAAGTCACCGATATAGCACAGCGGATTAGCAAGTTGAAGTGGCAGTGGGCAGGGCACATAGCACGTAGAACTGATGGCCGATGGGGCCGAAAGGTTCTCGAGTGGAGACCACGTACCGGCAAGCGCAGCGTAGGAAGACCAGCCACGAGATGGACAGATGATCTCATACAAGTGGCGGGAAGACGCTGGATGCATGCCGCTTCCAATCGGTCTTTTTGGAAATCCATGGAGGAGGCCTATGTCCAGCAGTGGACTTCTTATGGCTGAAATGATGATGATGATGATGAAATTGTTTGCTCACTTGAATAGCTACAAAGCCAAGAGTGAAATAAATAATATATATCCAACTAGGCGAACTCCATACACGCGGGACAATACCATTTTCCAGCATAGTGTCATTATATTTATCTTTATAGTAGAATACTGACACAGTGTGCACAGAAAGAGACATCGCAAATATGAAGTATAATTCCACCATCAAATAGAAATATGCAGATAAATTTTTCCACTTCAAGTACAGGAAACTTTCTACCAAAGGATGCGCCAGCAGCTTCCTTTGGTTTTCACGGTCTTTTGTTTTCAAAAGAGCAGTCACCACTCCTAATTGGTCATTTTCATCTAATGAATCGTCAGTCGATGGTATCAAAACTTTGTAGTCAACAGTGATTTCACATTCGCTACTCATACAAGCCGTATCTATTTTTATATATTCATCCAAGATTTTTGCCAAAAATTCTGTGGGCTTCGATACGTTGTCGATTATTAAGCGTATAGCTGTATTTCCATCTTTGTCTATTTCAGATAGGTCGGCTCCATTGTGTCCAAGGTGTCAGTGTTTTTTTTGAGTTATGAAATAGGTTTAATCCTGTTGTACCCATTCCCGCGGGAATACCAGGATAAAAAGTATCTTATGTGTAAAATCCTTAATTTTGTTTTTTTATTTATTTTGATGTACCCAGTGTCACTCTTTTTAAATAAAAACTACGGGTCACTCACGTCTGTTTTGAGCCGAAATATCCGACTATAGTTTAGATTCGATAAGGTGAAGGTCATGGCACGTGAGAAGTTGTTTGTGCCCCGGAAGGTCAGGGAGGCTATAGAAATTAGTAAACGACCGACCTTTAACAGAGATGGGGGATGGCACTTACCACGCACTTGGAAACCTTGCCTTCATGGAGCTCAGGAAGATGATCGTGAGTCTGGTGGTGATATTGTGAGTTCCGCTTGCTGGAACATTCCCGACACTCACGAGAGTTCTAGTGAAGAGGACACTTCAGCTGAACCGACGCAAGACGACCAGCTTCCCACCCTAACCCTTTTGCAACCGATGACATCACGAGCGGCACGTCGCAGTGCAAGGCGCGTCACCGACCGAGAGTGACGTGTGTGCTGCTCCTTTGAAAAAGACCGCCGAATGCGGTTGAAACTATAGTCGGATATTTCGGCTCAAAACAGACGTGAGTGACCCGTAGTTTTTATTTAAAAATGTGTGAAAACCACGTTAATTTCCACAGTGTCACTCTCATGACTAACTATTGACACCAATCACATAAAAATAAGACAAGCCGTTTAGGCTTTAGGGCGTGCCAAAGAAATATACTTAGTCTGGCCATAAATACTGTTACAGTTAAAAATAAGAAAGATATTACATTTGAATTTGGAATCTGTCATTTTTATACGATTGTTCATTGAGTTTTCTAATTTTGGCGCCAATACATTGTACAATATTTTGCGATATTAAAATGGAGTGGGGTGATAAAGAGAACCGAATCGCTGTGATTGCATTACACAAAGTTGGTATGAAGCCAAATGCAATTTTTAAAACTCTCCATACGCTTGGTATTAGTCAAATGTTTGTGTACCGGGCTATTAATAGGTACAATGAGACCTCCTCTGTTTGTGACAGAAAAAGATCTGGCCGTCCACGTAGTGTTCGTACGAAAAAGGTGGTCAAAGCAGTAAGGGAAAGAATTCGAAGAAATCCTGTCCGAAAGCAAAAGATTTTATCTCGGGAGATGAAGATAGCACCCAGAACCATGTCGCGTATTTTAAAAGATGACTTAGGACTTGCAGCCTATAAGAGACGCACTGGTCATTTTTAGGGTTCCGTACCCAAAGGGTAAAAACGGGACCCTATTACTAAAACTTCGCTGTCTGTCTGTCTGTCTGTCTGTCTCCAGGCTGTATCTCATAAACCGCGATAGCTAGAAAGCTGAAATTTTCACAAATGATGTATTTCTGTTGCCGCTATAACAACAAATACTAAAAATTAAAAAAAAAAAATATTAAGGGGGGTCCCCATACAATAAACGTGTTTTTTTCGTATTTTTTTGCTCAATATTAAAAACGGTAACAGGCAGACGCTTCAAATTTTCACAGAATATTTACTTGTATATTACCTTTCAAAATAAATAATTAAACAACAATAAAGTAAATATTAGAGGGGGGCTCCCATACAACAAACGTAATTTTTAAGCAATTTTTACTCGATCTTAATTAACACAGTGCCGTAAATAGGGCGGTGCCACCGGTGCCCAGGCACAGGGCGTAGACTCTGGGGGGAGGAAGAATGGCCAGACCAGGCAGGACTATTATTTTTTCGATTTGCTCCTGATAAGTTCCCGCTGCGTCCCTAAGGGCGCAGTTATAGAAGCTCGCACAGGGCGCAGAAAAGGCTATTTACGGCACTGAATTAACAGGTAGAAACTTGAATATTTGTAAGTAAATATTTAGAAATATATTAACTATAAAAATAAATATCTAATCTAATACATAAAAACTCACAAAATGAAAATAATCCGTGCATCTAAACGCGGTGCGAGCCGCGAGCGCGAGGCGGCTGCTAAGCAACGGCCGCGTGGGTAGCGGGGGAGGTAACATCACGGAGCGAGCCATAGCCGCGCGTATCCGCGCGAGCGTCGAGCATGCTGCCCGGATGTGTATCGAAAACCTACCTATAAGTTTGCAATTTACTACTTGGAATTTCGTTGATTTCTCGTTATTTTATAAACAGAACTAAACTTTGTAGTATTATAGATGATAGTACGGAACCCTTCGTGCGCGAGCCCGACTCGCACTTGGCCGATTATTTAACTGATAATTTAAAAAAGAATAGGGTGGTAAAATCGAAACAACTACTGAAGCGGTACGCAAAGGGAGGTCACAGAAAAATTTTGTTTACGAATGAGAAAATCTTTACAATTGAGCAACATTTTAACAAACAAAATGACCGTATTTATGCTCAAAGCTCTAAGGATGCTTCCCAATTAGTCGACAGAGTGCAACGTGGGCATTATCCGACTTCAGTGATGGTTTGGTGGGGTGTTAGCTATGAAGGAGTGACTGAGCCATATTTTTGTGAAAAAGGTATCAATACATCGGCACAAGTGTATCAAAATACCATTCTTGAGAAGGTAGTTAAGCCCCTTAACAACACCATGTTCAATAACCAAGTATGGTCCTTCCAACAAGACTCGGCACCAGGTCATAAAGCTCGGTCCACGCAGTCTTGGTTGGAAGTGAACGTTTCGGACTTCATCAGAGCTGAAGACTGGCCGTCGTCTAGTCCTGATCTTAATCCGCTGGATTATGATTTATGGTCAGTTTTAGAGAGTATGGCTTGCTCTACACGCCATGATAATTTGGAGTCCCTAAAAAAGAATTTTCCCATGGATAGAGTGCGTGCTTCTATTAATAACTGGCCTCAACGTTTTAAAGGACTGTATTGCAGCCAATGGAGACCACTTCGAATAAGCTTTTATATTTTAAATTGTTTTATATTTATGTATTAAACTAACACACTGTAAAAGTAATAAATATTATTTGCAATAAAAAATTTTTTTTTTCTTCGTGACAATATTTATGGCAAGACTAGGTACATATGTACACTTGAAAAACATAACCCTCCTTCTTTCGCAGAAAAATCAAAATACATATAATGTACCAGCTGCTTCTCTTCCCAGGCATACTTGTCGGAAATTGGCGTTTATATAGGTGGTAGGCTGACCTGACCCCTTGTCACTGCAAGCCTATAATACATCTTACCCTCTAATCCTCTCCCTTCCATCTAACCCTCTCACCACAGTCAAATGAGGCGACAAACAGCTTAATGGTCTTAGACGCTCTGCCTACCCTGTAAGGGCCAAAGGCGTGTTTGTATGAGTGTGTATATAAAAGTAATTAAAAATCCCGATTTTTATTTTCACTTTCGGTCTTCTGTGCATATAGCAAATAACATGATGTAGGTATTTTGATATTATGGATTTCAAACATATGCATTATATGCATATTTTGAAAACCTAAACATAAATGTATTTTAATACATACCCAGGGGAAGGTGATGCCAGATACCAACAATAGTTGTCTTATAATCATCTAGTAATACAGATTATCTATATTTGAATGTTTATAATAGGTATACATAACATTTGGTAGTAGATTGAAGGAACAGAGGGTTTAGATTAAGTATAAATAATAATACCACGGATATTCTGTGGCTGGAGTTAACAAAGCGGGCATATCAATAAAGTTATAACTATCTTAATTTCTGGGCCCTTATTCGCTATGACCACTGTAATTACAACCACGAGACGTACGAACGCGTGGAATCCAAAAACTTCGGATGGTGTGGCTGATGTTATAGTTATGTTGTTTTCCTAAAAGAGTATTCAGTATGCCACACGGTAGGTTGTCTATGGCGCGTTTTCTGATTCCACTACGTACGTTCAAAAACTTACTTCCGGTCAAACAGAAAATACCGGATATTTTTTACATCGTATAAATATAAGCATATCTTTGTTTAATTCGAATTCTTCTGCATTTAAACACTGTTATATCTTATTAAATACTATTTTTGTCTAGTTTTGAGATTAAAAAACCCAAGTTATTAAAATATAGAGGACGACGAGTGTATTTTTAGAACGAAAATGTATTTATTTTCAACTGATTCTGATTGTCATTATTGTCAATCACTGTCATTGCTTCGTGTAATCCTAGATTGCCTTCGCGAAACTTTGTCCAAATACATATTAAATCCCGTATTGTTCTGTGACTTTGTATTCATTTTGTGAAAACATGGATGTTATACTACGAAGGCGGCATGTGAGGAGGTGGCGCCAACGAAACTCAGCTATACACCAAAGGTTGCCGAGAGATGCAGCGGATCCCCTAGCCTTAGATCCTAAACTATTTGTGAGGAGCTACCGGGTGTGAGGAGCTATCTCAATACACGAATATGAATATGAATTCATCTTGAATACCACATTATTATTTGTGATATACCTATTGTAGTTTTAAAATTAATGATCAAAATCTTTAAATTAAAAAATATAAATGATACAAATTTCATAAAACCTGTTTTATTCCTAACACAAATTAAAAGTTATTTCCCTATCACTGAAGAAGACAGAAATAAAATAAAACAGAGGCAATATTATTACAATTAAAATAATTTATTATTGCTTCAATACTAAGTGCTTAAAAACTGACAAACTATTGCTCTGAGTTAAAAAAATAAATAATCGCAAGAGGTTTATGCACTCATATTATTTAATAATATCAAGCTTGGAGGGACATGTGATAAAATATTTGCTGGAAGGCCGTACATAACAAAAATTAATTAAAGGGTTTTTTTTAATTTGGGTGCACAACTCTGTTGCTCAGGATATGGAGAGCAGTATTAGTCTGTGACAGTTCACAACCGTTTTAATAGGTCCTCCCA
Source organism: Lycia hirtaria (assembly GCA_947563715.1). Taxonomy (NCBI): domain Eukaryota; kingdom Metazoa; phylum Arthropoda; class Insecta; order Lepidoptera; family Geometridae; genus Lycia; species Lycia hirtaria. Next base: position 52,474,589 of record OX387376.1, on the reverse strand, counting down.
TAGAGTTCAACTTGTTGGCAAGCTTCTGCAAATTAAATGCTAAAAAGCTAAGAATTTATAAATACTTTTAATACTTTTGAAAATTTTATGTACACAAATGTCACAAATCGTCTTCATGTGCGATGCCAAAGAATAAAAGGAAAAAAAAACACTTCGAAAACGACTAAACGCGCAAACCGAATGCAAGGAATTTTTGACAGTTCAAAACACTGCCATTACGTACCACCCCATTGTTAAGGATCGGACAAGTGTCATACAGAATACCGAGTTAAGCAAAATTCCGTGACGCAAGTACGGTTTCACGTCAAATGGTCATAGCGAATAAGGGCCCTGGAGATTTATACATAAGTAGTCCGTAACGTCGTCGTCTTACCGAGTCTCGTCCAGAAGAATTGACTGTTATCGGCGGCAGTTCATCAAAATCTTCTTCATCTTCACTTTTATTTATGCTATCGGTCATGGCTTCAGAATTCAGATGTTTGTTGTTTAAAGTAGATGTTTATCTACTCAATATCAATTCAGTGTCATTCACCCACAAGGCCTAGGTTAGCTACTCTACTTATCTTGTCTTGATCTCTAACGTTGATAGAGTTTATAAATACGCTAATACAGTTCCCGTTCATGTACAGTACAACAACATAAATCACAAAAGCACAATAAATTTATTCTTTGTTTTGATTTTTTTATCACTGTTTTGTTTTTGTTTTGGTCTTCTTCTTTTTTGTATTGGACCCCGCGATTAGCGATTTGCCAGTGTCAAGTAGTGAAATATTTTCAAGTTTCTTGAATAATACAAGTTAGTGTTCTAGTCCCAGTCTAAGTCACGTAAACAGTCATTTTCTTTAAGTCTTGCCTCAGTAAAGTGATGGCGACTTTACTAGAAGCTTCTATGGAGTTTTGCTGACAACGTAAAATCACACGTTTCATTGCTTTATTTCACTTGCCCACACTCACGCACTTGATCGTACACTTAATGAATAAAACACCACCATTTTTATAGCATTAATTTTCAAAATAACACAAGTTTAGGAAAATAAAACAAAGCAACAACACGTTACCCGTTTAGTTACTCTATGCACGTTACTATAACGTTCCCGCCAAAAACTCCCACAGCTGCTATCTTTCTATTCTTCTTCTTTTTTGTATTGGAGGTGGACCCCTCGATTTGCGATTTGCCAGTGTCAAGTACTGAAATATTTTCAAGTTTCTTAAATAATTCAAGTTAAATGGTGTTCTAGTCAAAGTCTAAATAACGTCATTTTCACAGTCATTTTCAAATTTGAGTCTTGCCCCAGTAAAGTGATGGCGACTTTACTAGAAGCTTCAATGAAGTTTTGCCGACAACGTAAAATGACACGTTTCACTGCTTAGATTATATATTGTCTAGATGCCTAGTAAGCGCTCAGTAAAAACTTCCACTAAAAAGGCACTGATATTGACATCTCTGATCGACACCCCTCCCGGCCCCCGCCAAATGCCCATCAGTCATTCAGGAGCGCTCGCCGTGTGATTACATTACGAATATAAATGTTTTAGTAAAAAATATCAGTTTGTGCTGTAAAATCCTGTAAAAAACATCCAGGAAAATAAGAAAAGTGTGTAAACATCACATTTCTTAAGTAAATATTAAATTTTCTGATGTATTTCATATCAAAAAGACAAACCTACATTTAAAATGAATTAAAAAATATTGAAATATGGCGCCATAATGCTTGGTGTTGCCAAGGGTATAAAATATATTTACCAATGATAAGCTTTGTTTTTGGCCAAAAATGGAAAAGTGACGAAAGAGTTTTATTACCTATTGACTCTTAGTCTTAAGCAATTTCTGTTTCATATGATGACGAGGATCTGACGAAGGTATCAGATGATTGCCACTGGAACACCCTGATGGAAAGGACTAAGACAGTCCAGTTTGGGCTCGTTTGCTTTGTTGTCTTAAGCACTTTCTGCTTCATATGATAACGAGAGTCTGACGAAGGTATTAGATGATTGCCACTGGAACACCCTGGTGGAAAGGACTAAGACAGTCCAGTTTGGGCTCATTTGCTTTGGTGTCTTAAGCATTTTCTGCTTCATATGATGACGAGGGTCTGACGAAGGTATCAGATGATTGCCAATGGAACACCCTGATGGAAAGGACTAACACAGTCCAGTTTGGGCTCGTTTGCTTTGGTATCATAAGCACTTTCTGCTTCATATGATGACGAGGGTCTGACGAAGGTATCAGATGATTGCCAATGGAACACCCTGATGGAAAGGACTAACACAGTCCAGTTTGGGTGCGTTTGCTTTGGTGTCTTAAGCACTTTCTGCTTCTTATGATGACGAGGGTCTGACGAAGGTATCAGATGATTTCCACTGGAACACCCTGGTGGAAAGAACTAAGACAGTCTAGTTTGGGCTCGTTTGTTATGGTGTCTTGAGCACTTTCTGCTACATATGATGACGAGAGTCTGACAAATGTATCAGATGATTGGCACTGGAACACCCTGGTGGAAATTACTAAGACAGTCCTGTTTGGGCTCGTTTGCTATGGTATCTTGAGCACTTTTTACTGTATAAAAGTAAGTAAGTAATTACGCTTCAAAAAACGTATTTACAGTGTGCTGGTTTTCAGAACAAGGTTTACGGTGCCATTTAAAAGAAAAACAAATAATATCAGAAAGATACCACAAATTTCTTATGTATAAAATAATGACGAACCCTTAGATTATATATTGTCTAGATGCCTAGTAAGCGCTCAGTAAAAACTTCCACTAAAAAGGCACTGATATTGACATCTCCGATCGACCCCCCTCCCGGCCCCCGCCAAATGCCCATCAGTCATTCAGGAGCGCTCGCCGCGTGATGACATTACGAATATAAATGTTTTAATAAAAAAATATCAGTTTGTACTGTATAATCCTGTAAAAAAACATCCAGGAAAATAAGAAAAGTGTGTAAACATCACATTTCTTAAGTAAATATTCAATTTTCTGATGTATTTCTTATCAAAATGACAAACCGAAATTTAAAATTAATTAAAAAATATTGAAATATAGCGCCATAATGGTGTTGCCAATGGTATAAAATATATTTACCACTGATAAGCTTTGTTTTTGGCCAAAAATGGAAAAGTGACGAAAGAGTTTTATTAGGTACCTATTGACTCTTAGTCTTAAGCACTTTCTGTTTCATATGATGACGAGGATCTGACCAAGGTATCAGATGATTGCCACTGGAACACCCTGATGAAAAGGACTAAGACAGTCCAGTTTGGGCTCGTTTGCTTTGGTGTCTTAAGCACTTTCTGCTTCATATGATGACGAGGGTCTGACGAAGGTATCAGATGATTGCCACTGGAACACCCTGGTGGAAAGGACTAAGACAGTCCAGTTTGGGCTCGTTTGCTTTGGTTTCTTAAGCAATTTTTGCTTCATATGATGACGAGGATCTGACGAAGGTATCAGATGATTTCCACTGGAATACCCTGGTGGAAAGGACTAAGACAGTCCAGTTTGGGCTCGTTTAATTTGTTTTCTTAAGCACTTTCTGCTTCATATGATGACGAGGGTCTGACGAAGGTATCAGATGATTGCCAATGGAACACCCTGATGGAAAGGACTAAGACAGTCCAGTTTGGGCTTGTTTGCTTTGGTGTCTTAAGCACTTTCTGCTTCATATGATGACGAGGGTCTGACGAAGGTATCAGATGATTGCCACTGGAACACCCTGGTGGAAAGAACTAAGATAGTCCAGTTTGGGCTCGTTTGCTTTGGTGTCTTAAGCACTTTCTGCTTCATATGATGACGAGGGTCTGACGAAGGTATCAGATGATTTTCACTGGAACACCCTGGTGAAAAGGACTAAAACAGTCTAGTTTGGGCTCGAATGCTTTGGTGTCTTAAGCACTTTTTGCTTCATATGATGACGAGGGTCTGACAAAGGTATCAGATGATTGCCACTGGAACACCCTGGTGGAAAGGACTAAGATAGTCCAGTTTGGGCTCGTTTGCTTTGGTGTCTTACGCACTTTCTGCTTCATATGATGACGAGGGTCTGACGAAGGTATCAGATGATTTTCACTGGAACACCCTGGTGAAAAGGACTAAAACAGTCTAGTTTGGGCTCGTTTGCTTTGGTGTCTTAAGCACTTTCTGCTTCATATGATGACGAAGGTCTGACGAAGGTATCAGATGATTGCCACTAGAACACCCTGATGGAAAGGACTAACACAGTCCAGTTTGGGCTCGTTTGCTTTGGTATCTTAAGCACTTTCTGCTTTATATAATGACGAGGGTCTGATGAAGGTATCAGATGATTGGCACTGGAACACCCTGGTGGAAATTACTAAGACAGTCCCGTTTGGGCTCGTTTGCTTTGGTATCTTGAGCACTTTTCACTGCATAAAAGTAAGTAAGAAATTACGCTTCAAAAAATGTATTTACAGTGTGCTGGTTTTCAGAACAAGGTTTACGGTGCCATTTAAAAGAAAAACAAATAATATCAGAAACATACCACAAATTTCTTAATTTTAAAATAATGACGAACCTGATTGGAAAACTATTCAATTTTGATGAAACTGAACATGCCGCCATCACGAAAATAATATTGTCAAGGTGACGGTAGAGGAGCACTTAAAATAAATAAAAATATTAAAATAAAAACAACTGCGTCAATATCTGCCATCTTTATTAAATTCATTGCAGAACTAAAAAGATAGAAAAAAGATTTCAAATTGAATATTTTATTATGGTTTACAAGTCATCAACAACGTCATTTCATTAATAATATATTAAAAAAACCTGTAAGCTCAGTTAAGCTCAGCCAAAAAGCCCGCCCCGAACTTTACCAGGCGCAAAAGTACCCATGACTCTAGCTGCGTTACCGCGTTGAATAGCGATGGACAACCTTTGCACCAGGTAGGAGCCGGAGCGGGGGTCACTACACTTTTCCCATATCCGGCGCCCTAACTCGTGAATCAAACTTTTGGCTTCAGTGCCCCAGATACCCATGGTCTCGACATCAATGGGTACAAAATCATACCTCACCTCCAAAGCCGCATACTTTTGGCGTTTTTTATTCGCAGCATCTTCAACAGCCGCCCCCGATGCGTGGACCGAGCGACTCAAGTGACAGGCGGCGAAAGTGTTAACGCACGTGGCGTCCCATTTTTTTCCATTTTTGGTTTTGAATAATCTTAGTTGACAGTGTTCACAAACGCAGTCGGAGGCATCTGCTCACTCCGAGTTTCTCTACCTATATCACTAACCAAATTATGAGAAGTGAGCGTGTTATGCCTCCGTTATGCGTCCAACAGCGTTGACAACGCTGTCGGAACGCTGAAAATAAAATATTCAAATTAAAATCTTGTTTCTATCTCTTTAGTTCTGCAATGAATTTAATAAAGATGGCAGATATTGACGCAGTCTTTTTTTTTAATATTTTTATTTATTTTAAATGACCCTCTACCGTCACCTTGACAATATTATTTCCGTGATAGCGGCCATATGCATGTTCAGTTTCATCAAAATTGAATAGTTTTCCAATCAGATTCGTCATTATTTTTAACATAAGAAATTTGTGGTATGCAAATTCTAATACAAATTCAAATAATTTTATTGCAGTTTGTAGGTACTAGGTACATTAAAGATCTTAATATCGAATTATAACAATTCTAGATTTTCCCTATACAAACTTGCCTCTCCAACAGGCATGCAATACTGGAAGTGGACTCACCGAGTAATTTTAAAAATTGACATTAAATAAAAAACTATTATTACAGAAAAATCTAATCAAAATATGAAGTTATCACTTTAATTATACAATGTCAAATTATAATATTAAATTTAATCCATGTCAAGTTATAATTACAATGTCAATTTAATCCATGTCAAGTTATAATTACAATGTTAAATTTAATCCATGTCAAGTTTCTCATTATGTCATATTACTATTATGTCAAATTTCAATCAAATGTATACATGTTAAATTACATATGGCAATGTCAATGAAATCTAATATAATCATATAGAATATGTTTCTGATATTATTTGTTTTTCTTTCAAATGGCACCGTAAACCTTGTTCTGAAAACCAGCACATTGTAAATACAATTTTTGAAGCGTAATTATTTACTTAATAAAAAAAGTTCTCAAGATACCAAAGCAAACGAGCCCAAACGGGACTGTCTTAGTAATTTCCACCAGGGTGTTCCAGTGCCAATCATCTGATACCTTCGTCAGACCCTCGTCATCATATGAAGCAGAAAATGCTTAAGCCACCAAAGCAAACGAGCCCAAACTGGACTGTGTTAGTCCTTTCCATCAGTGTGTTCCATTGGCAATCATCTGATATCTTCGTCAGACCCTCGTCATCATATGAAGCAGAAAGTGCTTAAGAAACCAAAGTAAACGATCCCAAACTAGACTGTCGTAGTCCTTTCCACCAGGGTGTTGCAGTGGAAATCATCTGATACCTTCGTCAGACCCTCGTCATCATTTGAAGCAGAAAGTGCTTAAGACACCAAAGCAAACGAGCCCAAACTGGACTATCTTAGTCCTTTCCACCAGGGTGTTCCAGTGGCAATCATCTGATACCTTCGTCAGACCCTCGTCATCATGTGAAGCAGAAAGTGCTTAATCCACCAAAGCAAACGAGCCCAAACTGGACTGTCGTAGTCTTTTCCACCAGGGTGTTGCAGAGGAAATCATCTGATACCTTCGTCAGACCCTCGTCATCATTTGAAGCAGAAAGTGCTTAAGACACTAAAGCAAACGAGCCCAAACTGGACTATCTTAGTCCTTTCCACCAGGGTGTACCAGTGGCAATCATCTGATACCTTCGTCAGACCCTCGTCATCATGTGAAGCAGAAAGTGCTTAATCCACCAAAGCAAACGAGCCCAAACTGGACTGTCTTAGTCCTTTCCACCAGGATGTTCCAGTGGCAATCATCTGATACCTTCGTCAGACCCTCGTCATCATATGAAGCAGAAAGTGCTTAAGATACCAAAGCAAACGAGCCCAAACTGGACTGTCTTAGTCCTTTCCACCAGGGTGTTCCAGTGGCAATCATCTGATACCTTCGTCAGACTCTCGTCATCATATGAAGCAGAAAGTGCTTAAGACACCAAAGCAAACGAGCCCAAATTGGACTGTGTTAGTCGTTTCCATCAGGGTGTTCCAATGGCAATCATCTGATACCTTCGTCAGACCCTCGTCATCATATAAATCAGAAAGTGCTTAAGACTGTGTTATACCTTTCCATCAGGGTGTTCCATTGGCAATCATCTGATACCTTCGTCAGACCCTCGTCATCATATGAAGCAGAAAGTGCTTAAGATACCAAAGCAAACGAGCCCAAACTGGACTGTCTTAGTCTTTTCCATCAGGGTGTTCCAGTGGCAATCATCTGATACCTTCGTCAGATATCATCTGAAACAGAAAGTGCTTAAGACACCAAAGCAAACGAGCCTAATTTGGACTTTCATTCTTTAAACAGTAATGTTAGGTTTAAATTTCCGGTTGAATAATATCGACACCAAATATTTTTTTAAGTCTCTATGTTTTGGGGAAATATCTATGCACTGGTATCACAAGCATTGTGCACACAAATGTAAATGGTGTAAGCAATACACCCTCGATAGGCGGCTCACTCACACACGTAAAACGTTTTTGCTTCAAATTGAACGATGCGCCTAGTATTTGAACACGGAATCTAGAGGTATATAATCTAAGGACGAACCTGATTGGAAAACTATTCAATTTTGATGAAACTGAACATGCATATGGCCGCCATCACGAAAATAATATTGTCAAGGTGACGGTAGAGGGGCACTTATTATAAATAAAAATATTAAAATAAAAACAACTGCGTCAATATCTGCCATCTTTATTAAATTCATTGCAGAACTAAAAAGGTAGAAACAAGATTTCAAATTAAATATTTTATTTAGGTTTACAAGTCATCAACAACGTCATTTCATTAATAATATATTTAAAAAAACCTGTAAGCTCAGTTAAGCTCAGTCAAAAAGCCCGCCCCGAACTTTACCAGGCGCAAAAGTACCCATGACTCTAGCTGCGTTACCGCGTTGAATAGCGATGGACAACCTTTGCACCAGATAGGAGCCGGAGCGGGGGTCACCACACTTTTCCCATATCCGGCGCCCTAACTCGTGAACCAAACTTTTGGCATCTGTGCCCCAGCTACCCATGGTCTCGACAGCAATGGGTACAAAATCATACCTCACCTCCAAAGCCGCATACTTCTGGCGTTTTTTATTCGCAGCATCCTCAACAGCCGCCCCCGATGCGTGGACCGAGCGACTCAAGTGACAGGCGGCGAAAGTGCTAACGCACGTGGCGTCCCATTTTTTTCCATTTTTGGTTTTGAATAATCTTAGTTGACAGTGTTCACAAACGCAGTCGGAGGCATCTGCTCACTCCGAGTTGCTCTACCTATATCACCAACCAAATTATGAGAAGTGAGCGTGTTATGCCTCCGACAGCGTTGTCAACGCTGTCGGAACGCTGAAAATAAAATGTTCAAATTAAAATCTTGTTTCTATCTTTTTAGTTATGCAATTAATTTAATAAAGATGGTAGATATTGACGCAGTAGTTTTTTTTAAATATTTTTATTTATTTTAGGTGTCCCTCTACCGTCACCTTTACAATATTATTTCCGTGATGGCGGCCATATTATGCATGTTCAGTTTCATCAAAATTGAATAGTTTTCCTATCAGATTCGTCATTATTTTTAACATAAGAAATTCAAATAATTTTATTGCAGTTTGTAGGTACTAGGTACATTAAAGATCTTAATATCGAATTATAACAATTCTAGATTTTCCCTATACAAACTTGCCTCTCCAACAGGCATTCAATACTGGAAGTGGGCTCACCGAGTAATTTTAAAAATTTACATAAAAAAAAAAAACAGAAAAATCAAATCAAAATATGAAGTTATCATTTTAATTATACAATGTCAAATTACAATATAAAATTTAATCCATGTCAAGATTCTCATTATGTCATATTACTATTATGTCAAATTTCAATCAAATGTATACATGTTAAATTACATATGGCAATGTCAATGAAATCTTATATAATCATATAGAATATGTTTCTGATATTATTTGTTTTTCTTTCAAATGGCACCGTAAACCTTGTTCTGAAAACCAGCACACTGTAAATATAATTTTTGAAGCGTAATTATTTACTTAATAATAAAAAGTGCTCAAGATACCAAAGCAAACGAGCCCAAACGGGACTGTCTTAGTAATTTCCACCAGGGTGTTCCAGTGCCAATCATCTGATACCTTCGTCAGACCCTCGTCATCATATGAAGCAGAAAGTGCTTAAGCCACCAAAGCAAACGAGCCCAAACTGGACTGTCTTAGTTCTTTCCACCAGGGTGTTCCAGTGGCAATCATCTGATACCTTCGTCAGACTCTCGTCATCATATGAAGCAGAAAGTGCTTAAGACAACAAAGCAAACGAGCCCAAACTGGACTGTCTTAGTCCTTTCCATCAGGGTGTTCCAGTGGCAATCATCTGATACCTTCGTCAGATATCATCTGAAACAGAAATTGCTTAAGACACCAAAGCAAACGAGCCCAATTTGGACTTTCATGCTTTCAACAGTAATGTTAGGTTTAAATTTCCGGTTGAATAATGGAAAAAATAAAATTGACCCAAATTTAAAAGGCGTTTTGTATGGAGATTATCCTTCTGGGTCCTATGTAAATAGGGCAAATTCTGTGTCGTAACCGATCGATATTAATTTGAAAACTCATCCTCCTCTAACTAATTTTACTTTTATTATTATGATGTGGATGCTTCGAGTCCCACAGTATACGTTCAGCGTGGTAATATTTCAAAAAGCGAATTTCTAATTCACTATCTCAACTGATATTAATCCGATGCGCTGCCATTTAGCTCGCATTATACGTCCGTGCGCATCTATAGTCAGGAGCAAACTGGCACGGTGCCGTGATGCCGTGAATGTGGATGTGCGCGCGTGAACGAGGTGCGAACTGCCGCTAACCCTTTGTCGCGGGACAAAATACCGACTTCGATCGGGGAACAGGCGTGAACGGCCGCGAACGCCGTGAAAACCCTCCACACTTATGTTCACGCCTGTTCGCGGACGTTCACGGCACAAGTGTAGAGCCGGGGTTAAGATATATTTATAACCTCTCGGGGGTGTCCCTACTAGTGGTGTGGTAATATTGGTCCTTGGTATTCTACAGAGATGTATGATGATTAATCACCTACATTTGTACGTCGTAAGAGTACAAATGTAGGTGATACAAACCTACATTTGTACGACGTAAGTAGAAAGCGACCATCGACGAAAATTGCATTTTGAGATACGGCCATTTCAAAGTATTTTGCTGCTGCTACTTTCCCACTTAGTGTTATGATTTAAGTATTTAGTTTATATGAAAGTATATTTCAGTGGCTAGAGATTAAGGTAATAAAAACTCAGAAAATCATTAATTTTATTATATTTTTTTGCAGTTAAAGTTGTGGTCGTCTTCTGCTTATTGCTAAAATTCGTCATATCTGGGGGCACGACCGTGCACCCGCCATGTGAGCCAGCGGGTACGGCCGGGACTATCTTTTCTCGAACACATTCGTCGGATTTTTAGACCCTCATAGCTTCGGCCTCGATAACACTAGAGGGTTCAAATTTTCAGGATCAAGTAAGGTCCACGGTCTAATAAAATGTTAAAAGTTTCATGTATCTAGCTTTTATACTTTCGATTTTATTAATACCTGAAATAAGCCGATTTGGCACAAATTAATTGATGATCATAAAAAAGATAAAGTACTTGCTGAAGTCTTAGAAAGCTGAAATTTGGTATGTAGGCTACAATTTGCACACAAACAACAGAAAAATTAAGATATTTGTAACTTTCACCCTCCAACCCCTATTTGGGGTTATTTGGGGTTATCCCGTTCTCGTCATCAATATTCCAGGGTACTTCCTGAAGTAGTAGAAAGCTGAAATTTGGTATGAAAACTACGATTGGTACATAAACAACAGAAAAATTATGATATTTGTATTTTTCACCCTCTACCCTTATTTGGGGGCTATTACGTTATTCTCATCAATAATTAATATAAGGTACTTCCTGAAGTCTTAGAAAGCTGAAATTTGGTGTGTAAGCTAATATTTACATATGAACCACGAAAAAATTAAGATATTATTACTTTTCACCCTCCAACCCTTTATTTGCGGGAGCACACCCCCTGAGTGTAATCAAAAAGATAGGGTACTTCCTGAAGTTTCAGAAAGCTGAAATTTGGTATGCAAACTACGATTGGTACATAAACAACAGAAAAATTACGATATTTGTATTTTTCACCCTCCAACCCTTTTAAAGTGTGATCTTGTGTGTGTGTCTATATTTCTGTAACACAACATAACTTCGATATGGATAATACTAGAGAGCCCAAATTTTCAGGATAAAAAGTAAACAGTACATTTATAAAACATACAAAGTTTCATTTATTTAGCTTTTGTACTTTAGATATGATTCACATCTAAAATACAACAATTTTACCACTCAGTGAGGATCGTTTATCTAATTAGTTTCAAAAGGCGATACTAGATGGCGTGCGCCTCAAGTTAGCACACGGTATCATTTCTCGCGCTCTGTCGCAAATCAATTTTGGAAGTCGACACGCTGAGGCACCTATGAATCCGTTTCCGTATTTATGGTTGGTCTGTGTTGTGTATTCGTTCGTTCTGATTTGGTTCTCGTTTATGATAACGGTTTGTTTGGTATAAGGATAAATAGTATCGTTTTCGTTCGTTGTTTCATGTTTGTTTAGTAAATATGGGTTTGTATTATATATATATACAATTATACATTAGGTTATAGGTTTGTATGTTATATATATATTATACATTATTCGACTTTAATTGATGACTTGGTTTGTTTTAGGTAGTACTTACTTAGGCTTAGGGACTTATTTACACAGAAAATTATAATACTTTCAACCGAGAGCTTATTTAGAAGCTTGGATTCGGGACCGATCTTCTTAGAGAAGGGGTATTAGGTTATAGGTTAAGAATTTAAGTTATTGAATAATAGTCTGGATACAAGAATAAATCTTAAGTTGGCTTAGTGGACGTATTCCTATAAAAAGGAAATAAGACGAACAATATGAGTAACGAAATAATTTCTTTGGGAGAAGGGCTTGGGCCCTATCGTCTATACTACAGTTCATAGTATGCCTGGAAATGGTTCATGTCTTTTCCATTCATTGACATTTACTCAATCTATAGAAGACCGTATTTGATGTGGCGTTGCAAGTTAAGGTGTGCTATTGTTCGTTATGTTGTAGAATATTGGGATGATTTGCAACTTTATACTTGTGCTGAAGAGTGTATCTGGAAACCGACTCTTATTCACGCGCTATAGTATGGCGCCACATCAGAATTGAAGGTTACAGCAGCTATCATCTATTTTAAGTAATAAGTCAACAAGAAAAACAGGCTATGACAGAGAGTGTACTGCTAAAGAAATGATAACAGATGCACAGGGAAATACATGCCGTTAAAACATAACGTTGCAGAAATTACAGGGTCTCTTACAAAAAGAAATTAAATCCCACCAAAAACATTTCATGTAAAATTGGTTGCCATGTGTCGCATTGTCATGCCACTTTCACTGACAAAAATATATCAGATGAGATCTGACTGAATCTGAAGAGCCAAGCCGCTAACTCTACAAAATCTAAGGCTACAATACTTATCTCTGTAAACCTTAAATCTTGGTCAAAAAGCATGGCTTGGTCGTTTCACTTTCATGGAACTATTACATTACTATTCCAATTATACAACATTCAAGAGCAGAACTTTTAGTTTCTTTTTCTTCCTTGTCCATGTACGACATGTTATGCGACATAAGTATGTTTGTAACTGACCGTCGGAAAACGGCCAAGCCATGCTTTTTTACCAAGATTGAAGGCTTACAGAGATAAGTATTGTAGCCTTAGATTTTGTAGAGTTAGCGGCTTGGCTCTTCAGATTCAGTCAGATCTCATCTGATATATTTTTGTCAGTGAAAGTGGCATGACAATGCGACACATGGCAACCAATTTTACATGAAATGTTTTTGGTGGGATTGTAATTAGCAGAACACATCTAAGTATACGATGTGGTCTCTTTCAGTTTAATGAATTTTTTTTAATAGTTTAAAAAATAGAAACAGCCAAACAAATGGTCGTGTTCTGAATAATGCAAAACAGTCTATAGTAAAAACGGCTGATAAATATTTTAATAAAAAATAAATATCTTTTAAACTTACTAACCAATTTTTCTTTAAATAAAAATAAGAATTACTTAATTTTAGGAACATTTTTAATAGTTTTTTTTTTTTTACGGCGGTGCTCGAGACTAAGTAGCTTCTTGGCAGCTAGTTTATCGTCACCAAATTACCTCACAGCTCGCCGGTCCACTGATTCTAAAGCTTCCAGCTGATACTTGGCTGATCCAACAAAAAGGTGGCAGCAGTACTCCATACACGATCGGACCTGTGCTTGATACAGATGAAGCAGTTGTCCCGGTGAGAAGTATCGCCTAACCTTATTAATGATGCCAAGCTTTTTACTAGCCAGTTTAGCCTTAGATTCAAGGTAGCCCTTAAAGTTCATTGTTGGGGTTAACGTGAGTCCAAGCAGTTCAAGACGGTCTGTCAATGATAAGAATACATTTTGGAAAGTAGGAGACAAAAGAAACTCACTCTTTTTGGCGGAGAAAAGGCAGGCTTGAGTCTTGTTGGCGTTGAATTTGACGAGATTTTCGTCACCCCAGTCGGACACGGCTTTTAGAGCTTTATTCATACGCACAACCATATCTTCTCTCAACGTCTCGATTTCCGCCTTTTTGGCTCTTGGACCAGAAGTGTATCTTTCCACGACTGTACTGTCATCTGCATACCCTAAGATACCAGGTTTCAGCAGGTCATTAATATGCAGCAGGAAGAGAGTAGCGGAAAGTACAGACCCTTGAGGTACGCCGGCGTTTATTGCCATTTGATCGGACGAGCACCCGTCAACAATCACTTGAATCGATCGTTCTCTCAAGAAGTCTTTAATCCAAGAGCAAAAGCCGGCTGGTAGTCCATAAGAAGGAAGCTTGTTAAGGAGACTGTCGTGCCAAACCCTATCAAAAGCCTTCGAGATGTCAAGAGACACAGCCAAGGCCTCACCGTTGTTCTCGATGGCCTCGCTCAGAATGTGTGTGGCATACACGAGAAGATCCCCATTCGACCGATTTCGGCGAAATCCGTACTGTCGGTCACTGAGGAGGTTATTGTCTTCAAGGTATGCCATGAGCTTCCTATTCAGTACACGCTCCATAATTTTACACAAAATGGACGTAACCGAGATAGGCCGATAGTTATTAGGATCGGCACGACTACCCTTTTTTGGAACAGGTTGGACGTTCGCAAGCTTCCAGCACTTAGGGACTATACCAGTCTCCAAAGAAAGACGGAAAAGACGAGTCAGAATCGGGGACAACTCAGGTGCGCAGGTTTTCAACACAATAGCTGGTATACCATCAGGACTACTAGCTTTGTTCACGTCTAGACCTCCAAGTGTCTTAAGCACCTCCTTTTGATTGATGCGTATGTCCTGCATAGTTGCGCCGCAATGAGGTATACTTGGAGGTGTCTCTCCTGAGGTATCTAAACGTGAGTTGTCCGCAAATAGACCTGCGAATAGATTCGCGGCAAAGAGGTTCGACAGAAGTTCGATTCGTTAGACTTAGCCAGGGACCAAAAAGCTTTGCTACCCGTCGGGTGAGAAGCTAATTTAGCCCCAATCCGGCTTATATGCTCAAATCGAGCTCTTCGAATTGCTTTTCTGCTGGATTTGGCGGCTTTGTTAAAGGCTCTCTTCTTTTCACGTGCATCCAAGGACTTGCACATTCGAGCGTCAGCCCAGGCCAAATATGCGCTACAGCGCTGTCACATGCAGCATTAAACCATGGGCGAGCTGCGCCAGAAGGTGAAGCATCAGAAAATGGAATGAAATATTCCATTGCCTGATTTATCACCCCCGTAACGGCATTTGCGCAGTCTGTTGGGTCACAAGAAGAGAAGCATACTTGCCGCCAAGGGTAAGATGCAAAGAAATCCCGCATCTCTTCCTATTTGCTGACTTGTACCGCCATGCCCGCCGTTTGCCTCTAGGTCTAGGATCAGGCGGAGTATAAGACGATACAGACTTCACCAGACAGTGATCGGAACCACCAAGTGGTGCAGACACCGAAATGTAATATCTGTCCGGATCATTCGTCAGCAAAAGGTCCAAGCAGTTGGCTGTGTGGCTGTCAACGTCGGGCACTCGCGTAGCTTCCTTGACCATCTGGGTGAGATTTAGCGACACCGCTAGGTTATACGCCTCTCTGCCTGCATGCTCTGTCTTCTGGTATGGGAATAGCCACTCATGGTGGTGACCATTAAGATCCCCCAGAATAACTAGCTGAGCTGTAGGATATCGCCATTGAACCAGATCTGCCGTCTCACTGAGGTGTTGAAACAGCTGAGTTGTCTCTTCGTCCCCGGTGTGCGAGCGATAGACGCCGGCATAGAGTATCTTTTCTAAGCCGGTGTCGACCAAAATCCACAGAACGGAGAATCTGGAACTTTCAAGGTCACGGAGACGCCTATAACAGATGTCATCGCACGCGTAGACGCAGATACCGGCGCGCGACTTGAACCTGTGCTCCAGTACATAGCCTGGGTAAGAGAGATAGGCTGCGTCAGCCATCTGATTTGCGTCTCCGTGAGGAATAGCAAGTGCGGTCTCTCAGTCTCAAGGTGGTATCGGACTGGTTCGATATTTGCGTGCAGACCTCGAATGTTGCAGAGGTGCACGTGAAGCGAGAGGGCGCGCTTCCGCTGATTGCACAACTTACTACTTTTGGTTCTTTTATTCATGATTATATACAGTGAATAGATGTGTGGAGAACGGTGGGGATGCCCGTACCCCCCCGAAAATGTCCTTGAGGCCCTCTCGTCCGGTCGCCAACCGGCATCAAGGCGCACATATGGCGCATATGGCGGGGCAGCCTTTCGTATGTGGTTAACATACTACTTGGCCCCCCTACTATCTGCGGTCGGCCAGCGGAAAGCCGTGCCACGGATCCCGCTACCCTCCAGAACTAGCCACCAAGCACGGTGTCATCCCCCGCTTTTGAACGGACTTTAGTGTCGGAGCAACTACATAGACCCGTCTCTCACAATGGTTTCACCGGACCACCTCCCGAAACACGACTAGGTCGCTTCACGGGCGGACTCAGTCCGGTGGGTGGTAACCAACCGCGGCCGAAGCCTCCCACCGGAGTTTTGCTGCCTGTTTTGCACCACCCAGGGGCCGCGTCTAGGGAATCAGTGTTAATGGGTATTCTCCTACGGACGCGGGCAGCTCAGCCCCCAAGAAATAATAATTATGTTGCATAGGTTGAAGTGTTTTACTCATATTATTAATGTTTCACAATATAATTTATGATGATTCTGATGTTTTTTTTTGTATCTATCTTTTGTTTGTAAGTCATGATAAAAATACAACGAAACAATAGCAATTTAGGCATATTTATTGAGATTACAAAACGAAAAACTAATAACTAAAAACTAAACTAAAAAAAATGAAAAACTAATTAATGAATCACAGATGAAAATGACTGAAAATCATATAAAATATCTAAACAATAATTGGAATAATCATAACAAACTTCAGAAAAAGGTTAAATACGGTTACGATAAAAGTTGTCACCTGCGCCGCCCAGCAATGCTTAGCATAAAACACGCTAAAGATGTTCTGTTCCACTTTTTTGACTACTACCTTTTATGGGGATGGTCGCTTTCTGATAAACAAAGAATCACAGATATTTATGTCAAATATCGTATCGCAATACTAGACCATCCCCGCGTGAACAATGGTCGCATTCTGTAAATGTACAGTTATTTGCTATAACACATTTTGCAGAACGAGACCATTTCTGCCCCCGTTATGATAATTATAGTAAGTCGTGTTACTGGTGTTATGACTTTTTTTATAGTTTCGTGATCCTGAAATCAAGACCTACATGACACTATTTTAAATTTTTCTATATCTTAATTATTGACAAAGATACGGTAAGCCTAATCACAGTAAGTGTTATGAAGGTTCAACCATTGGTTAAAATAACGGCAGTAAGTAGACTTACTGTATTAAAATTGTGTTTTATTCCATATTTTTTCTAACATATTTACAGTAACATGAATTGCTTTCGGTTATTTTTATTCAAATAGAGTATTTCCACTACTCATATTCACAGTAAGTATAGTTTGCACTGGTTCTAATTTCTATATTTAATAAAAAATGAAACCAATCCGTAAGCATATTTCAAGTAAGTAGTTAAGCAAATATACTTACTGTAACAATGCCTGCACCACAGAGGAATACAATTTGCATTTTTTTTAAGGTAAGACTGTTTACTTTAATTATGCCAAATACATCATTTAAATGAAAATCAAGTTTTTATCAATCTAGCAGTAAAGTCAATAGTTACTGTAAATATGTCTATGTTTTTACCGTCGTACTTAAGCGCAAGGGATGGCGCGAGATACAATCTATAAATTCCAATCCTTAATACCGCTTTTCCTACTTATTTATTTTTCAAGAATGAGTTAAAATGGGTTCAAAATAACATTTGATATTATCACCAATTAAAACATTTAAAATAGAACTGTATTATTCTAGAGGTTACACACAAAAAAAGAATAAAATACTAGAAAAACTGGTAATAACTAGTAAAACCTATTAGTGTCTGAAAATAGAAATTTCGGTTTAATATACCAACTTCTAATCTTCTTGGAGATTAAATAAGATTGTATCAATATTAATCCAATATAATAATATAATATATATTTTTACCGAATGCGATTGCGCTATAATTATTGTTTTCGTATGATCGGAAATAAGTGAGAGATTTTAACTCGGGTACAATTTGGTGCAACCTGACTTTTAATGATATTGAGAATGTACTTGTTCGAAGGCTTGAGTTTATTGTTAGTTATACTATTGATAAATGACTGACTTTGCAGCTCAGTTGGTAGTATGCCTGCCTGCTACGCCGTACCTAGGTCGTAGGTTTGATCCATAGTACAAGCTTTGCTTAGTTTGGGCTAGATGGTGTTGTTGAAATGGTTGGAATGTCCGCCAATATTTAATTGCATTCATTTATGAAAGCTGTAAAAAAAAATCGGTTGATAATAAGACAGCAACTAATTAATCTAATTTTTTTTTATAATTTTTATTTTATATTACAAGTATTTTTGTCTTTATATAGACAACAACTTCTTTCTACTAATATGATTGTTGTAAGACCTCAAAATCATTAACATGCAGATAGTTATAATAAAATTCTGTGCAATTGTAAATAAATAAATATATATTTTTTTTTCTTTATAAACCAAATTTTTCATTCGTAATTTTAAATTATTTCCATGCTTTTAAATAAAATTACTATTCACAAAGCTTAGTTTCTGCCCAATGTCAGTAAAACACGATATTTTAAGGATAGACCAATCTCCACACTCATTCTACGGTTTTTATATAATACGAATGGGTCATGAGTATGAGTATACTTATTTAAATTCTCAATTAGTAGGTGTAAGTAACAATAGTAAGTGAAAACCACCCACAAGCTAAAGAAAAAACTTTTGTAAGGAGAGTCCACTACTGTAGCTTGCTGGCCTGCCCTTTAATTTAATTTTACTCAATAGTATTTTAGGAAATTATATCAGAGATCTCTTTTAAAGCGAATAAGTTCGCGTTTGACTCCCAACTCGCCTGTTGGCAAGTAATGATGGTTGGAGATGAAGCACGTAGATTAAGACACCTGACCTTGAAAAGACCCACGTTGTAACTCTTAGGCAGAAATTATGGTCTCCATGCTCTCAGGAACTAAAGAAGTGAGCAAGTTTTGCAACTATTTGACTGTTCTGATTAAAATATGGCTCAAAATTATGTGAAAATTGCGGTAATAGATAGTAAGTTTTTGACATTCATATATTTATATAGAGGTTACACTAAACATAGTCACAGTAACTTAGAGGGACAGGATATTTCGCTAAATATATTTACAGTATGTTACCCATTTACTGTAAATATGTTTAAGAAAGTGTGAATTGAGCTGATAGAAGTGGTAATTGTAAATACATTTCGTTAGATTAAAAAGAAACTATTCATATTAAACAAATAAATCATATTCAGGATTAATCTACATAAGATTACCTATTGTTATCAATTTGAATATCTGAATTATCTGTTATGATTACTAAAATACACCAATTTAAAAAATTTGACAGAAAATTGCAGTTTCCGAAAACTCAATTTTTTGGACTTACTGTATTTATCATATTGGGGGCAGATTTGCGATGGTCTGTTTCTGCATATTAATAAAATGTACTTTTTCACTAAAATCTCCCAGCCCATCGCGATGGTCGCATTCTGCTTAATGCATTTTCATGGTTTTTAGGGATTTTGCACAGCCATCGCCTCCAATGGTCGCTTTTTACACAATAAAATGAGCGATTATGGCAAATGGTCGCATTTGACATTTTAATATCTCGGATTCTGAATATGATGTCAAGTTAACTGTCTTTGGATAATGTAGCTAATACTAAACCCAAAGCCTAGGGCACTAAAACTCATTTTGCAAAAAATCGAGGATGGTCGCTTTCTGCTTTACGACGTTCATTTGAAGTGTCAAGCATAGAGGAATATTATATACAGTCAAGTGTATTCGATGACGCGGCTATAGAATGTGAAGAAATTAACTGTAGAGTAGCTGTTGCCTGCAACTTAATTGCCGTGTTTTATGTTAAGGCAATCAATGTTCTGCCGTGTACCGTGTTTTTTATGGCAAGCGGCCCATTGCCGTAGAAATGGTAACGTAATGTATTCGTAGTTTTTTTTTTTACTTTCTTTGATACTCTTTGTATCCCAGAGCAACTCTCTTACTAGTCTGTGCTCAGAGCAGAGTATAGTAGTCAATATAGGATGTTTCTAAATCTATGCTTTGCAAAGAGTACTTTGTAATATACGGAAATAGAGAACAATCTTGCATCGTAGAACAAGGTCATTTATGTTCGCATAGAAACTGGCGTCATCTGTTATTCCTAGTTAGAACGACACCCTGTTATATATATCTAAATAATGTATTTAGATGTATTATTTTTTATCAATATTTTATTTCAAGGATTGAGAAATGAAACAATATAATGATTTTCCTTCAGTTGATTTCAAATAAAGGATTTGCATACAACATAAATTATAAAGAATCACAAATGAGATCACGAACAACAAAATTAAGCCTTTTACAACTTACTTAAAGACTATTCTCCAAAATTGATATTATAACTTCTACTACATAAACTATGATTAAAAAATAGCGAGGATTCTAACTGGATAATTTATATTAAAATAGATGTTTAATAAAGTATAGGAAAGTAAATAAGTTTTTCGAAACTATTTTAAGCCCATTTTAACAAAAACCAAAATGCTTCATGTGGGAATTAGAAACTTGAATTCACAAAAAATACAAGCAGTTAATTCAGTTGCTGTTAAGAATCAAACCTATAAAAATTCCAAAGTTAATGAATGATCTGTATGCAAAGGACTTTTATTATTTTCGAACAATTTCCATGGTAAATTCATGATCAGACGGATTTTTTATCAACTTAATCACACGTACAATATTTCTACATTTTTATTAGTTTTGAAGTAATTATATTTTAACGTTAATTGTATTAAACTATTATTATTACATTTGTTTTATGCAAAGTCAATAGGTTCGATTCCCAGCAGGAGGAGTGGATGTTTGGAAATATAAATTTTGTTGTATTTTTAGTTATTGGGCTAGCATTTTTCACTATCACTAGGTACTATATGTATAATATTCGTTGTATGATCAAATTTATATAAAATGTTAGTTGGAATGGGAGTTCTCATCATGATGAACATCTTTTAGGACCAATCATCAAAACGAGAAAAAATCTGTTTTCATAAAAAAAAAAAAGTAAATAAACACCATTGTAAAAATATCTTTCCCACTAACATTGTATATTTACATGGTAAAAGTTGGGCCATACAATTTAGAAAACTCATCTGTGTAAAAGTAAATTAGTTTCATCCTACACATCGCGATATTTTTGCATTACATTCAAAACGAACACACTTTATTTTTAAGTTTGTGCTGTACATAAAGCAATATGTAAATAATACGGGACATAATGTATTATTTTTCAGATACCCAACTGATATATCCATTTTCATAAAGTACAGAACACAATCTAAATATAAACAACTTGTCTTCAAGTTGTTAAAGACTAACTACAGAAATCACAATAGCCACAATCATAGTTGTCTAGTTAACCCAGATGATATTGTTTTGGTTTTGACATACATAACATTTAATAAGTTATGCTTTTTCCTGGTTTCTACGGACAGCGTTACAATATTGTCGAATTTATAGGAAGTTGCCTTCTCTCATGTCAATAACAATTTGGTGGAGCACACATGCACATTGTTGTAATAAGTATATTTGTTTTGTTTTATTTTACAAAATTAATCTTCACAGAGTCCGGGGCCTGTGCCTTTTATAAATTAACTAGCTGCCCGCCGCGACTTCGGACGCGTAAGACATTCGTTCATGTCACGCTCTTACTTGCACTCACTGCATCCCCACCAAGCTAATGCTCCTGTACCGCATCTGCCCTGCGCCACACTTCCGTCCTGCTCCAACCAATCTTCCGACCCAATCTATTAATGTCGAGTCAGTGGTATAAAGTAGATTTATGTATTTCAATAAAAAATAAACTCTCATCCCTTTCTCGCCCGCTCCAACCCTGCTCCCGTTCGGCTCTCAACTTGTTTCTGTTCCGTTCTTCCCGATCTCAGATCGCTTTCACTCCATTTTCACCTTACACTCACTCGCTATTCTGCCTCGCACCTTTCGCACTCCCATTTTGTTCTCATTTTACTTTCTCCTCGCTCCCACTCCGTTCCGTTCCGCACTTGTCCCGTTCCCGCCTCGCTCCAACCCTACTGCCGTCTCACTCTCATTCAACTCCTGTATTCATACCGTTCACACCTTGCTTTTCTCCCGCTCTTACCTCGTTCCTACCACACCCCACTTGACTCACCGTTCCTGCATCCCCCTGACTGACACACTGATACCGTTCCACTTCTGTTTCGCTTCCACCTTGCTCCCAGCCCGAGTCTGTTGCTCCCTTTTCACTCCCACTTTACTCCTGCTCCACACTCACCCCCTTCCACCGTAATCCCACCCCTCTCACTGTAATCCCTCCACTCTCATCTCGCTTACGTCTCACTCCCGCCCCACACTCTCTTCCACCTCGCTTATTTTATCCCATTCTCACCCCGCTCCCGTGACGCTTCCATCCATCACACTAATGCCTCACTCTCGCAAGCTCTGCTCTCTCTTGCCCCGCTCTAACATTCAACCCTGGAACTTCTGTGTAATCTTTTAACTGCCCTCCCCCCGTGTATAACTCTTAATTCGTTCCTCTCGTTACGAAACTATAATACCAGTATTCGTTTGCACTTCTTAGTTAATATAAATACTGGAATTAATATTTCCAAAATTAAAACCTCGTAACTTTTACACAATCAATTACCCCCGTTTTCTACCCCTTAATTCATCCCTGTCGCAAAACTATAATAACAGTATTCGTTTATATTTGATAGTTAATCTAAATACTACATTTCGTGTCCCTAACATTAAAAGCACGGAACATTCATACAATTTTTTACTTCCACCTTTTAACCCTAAGTAGCAAAACAATAGTAGCCGTTTTCATCTGATATCTTAGTTAGTTAATCTAAATGAAAAACTGAAATGAAAATCTGATACAATCTCATATAATTTTATTTTATATCTCATCAAATGACAAAGCATACACCAGAACAGCCTAACTCTATTGGGTTATTAGAAACCGATGAGGTAGAAATATTTCAGTATATTAAGGGTATGAAAAACGATTGTGCAGTCGGAGTGGACGGTATATCAACAAAAATCATCAAACAATCTGCTCCAACACTAGTTCCTATTATTACACATATTTGTAACATGTGTCTCTCGTCAGGCGTATTTCCAAAAGTTTTTAAAACTTCAACTATCACCCCTATTCACAAGGGTGGTAGCGAGGACCAAGTTGAAAATTACAGGCCTATTTCTATCTTGCCCACTGTTTCAAAAATACTAGAAAAGGTTATAAATAAACGTTTAATATCCTACCTTGAAAAATACAAAATTCTTTCTCCCCGTCAATTTGGCTTCAGAAAAGGAAGGTCAACAGAACATGCTGTATCAGAACTTACTGATTTTGTAGTAAACAATCTCGATAAGAAAAAAAAGTTATTGGAGTATTTCTGGACCTAGCCAAAGCCTTCGACACGGTCTCTGTTCCCATCCTTGTGAAAAAGCTTGAAATAGTAGGAATACATGACACGGCCTTGAAACTTTTCGGAAGTTATTTGACAGAACGGGTACAAAGGACTAAGGTTGAAACCATTGTGAGCGGGGAGGAAGCGGTAAACTATGGAGTTCCCCAAGGAAGCGTCCTTGGACCGAGCCTATTCTTAATCTATGTCAATGACCTTTGCAACCTTGACCTAGAATATGGAAAAATTTACGCTTATGCAGACGACACTGCCTTAATATTTGTTGGTAACACTTGGGAAGAGGCCCGGTCTAACGCAGAAAAAGGATTACAAAAAGTGACGAAATGGTTAAGAGATAACTTACTTACCCTGAATATAGACAAGACCAAGTTTATCGCTTTCTCTAACTCACGTGGACGAGTGGCTGATGTGGAAATCGCTATGCACTCGGACTGCACACAGAAACATTGTGATTGTCCAAAATTACAACGGGTTACAAACATAAAATATCTGGGTATACTCATTGATATGCACATATCGTGGAAACCACAAATTGAGGCTCTTAGTAAAAGAGTCCGAAAACTAATTTATATTTTTAAATACTTGCGGGATGTAGCAGACAGAAAATTATTGTTTGGGGTCTATAATGCTCTCTGTAAATCTCTAGTAACATACTGCAACATTTCTTGGGGTGGCGCAGGTAAAACACACATACTTAGACTAGAAAGGGCTCAAAGAGCCGTGTTAAAGGTGGCGACATTTAAGAACTTCCGTTTTCCTACCACTGACTTATATCAAGATTGTAAGGTTTTAATTGTACGCCAACTGTACATCAAGAACATTATTCTAGCTCAGCATAAACTTGTAAATTTAAGCACTGATCGCGAAAACAAGAGGCGAAAAGACAAAGTGTTTACATTACCGACTTTGAAATCTGCTCTTGGTCTGTGACACCAGTCTTTTCTTGGTCCTTATCTGTACAATAATGGTAGTAGAAAGATAGGTAATCTAAAAGAACTTAATAAGAGAGACGCTAAATTAGTACTAGATAAGTGGCTAAGTAATCTAAATTACAATGAAACAGAAAATCTATTACAAATAACTAAATAATAAAATAAAAATATAATCACTAGAAACACACACGGACATGCACCCCCACCATCACAAACTACATATTCCCCCCTCACACATACACACATCTACCACACTCACACACACACACACACACACACACACACACAAACCTAGTACAACACTTTTAAACTTATCTGTAACTAACCCAAAATTAAATTAAATGAACTAAATGAAATATTTACTTTAAAAATGCAAATCATAAATATCATAAAAACGTTACTTTACTTACCCCTTGCAATTGAAGGACACCGTTTCCATCCGGACTACGGACATTCTGAAGGAAAGTAGCAACTGCAGCACAAGATTCGTCTTAGGGCAGTTGCTACACAACTAATAGTCCGAAAATACAAGTTGAGATTGTGTTGTATAAATTAAGTACTTTTTGTAATGTATGTGGCTTGTTATAGTGGAATAAACGTTATTATTATTATTATTATACGTTAGTTAATCTAAATGAAAAACTTAATTTCCCTAACATTAAAACTTTGGACCATTAATTCCTTTAATTTATCCCTGTCGCAAAACTATAGCAAAAGTATACGTTTATGTGTAATAGTTAACCTATACCTATACTAAATACTAACCTACGTTCTATTTTTGCACAAAATTTTGTTCTATTATGAATACTTTTCGCAGTGCACGCCATGTAAGATGTAATAAAACCGTACAAGTGCGAGTCAGACTCGCCCACCGAGGGTTCCGTACAAACTAAATAAAAGGGGGAAACCATATATTTTTTTAGGGTTCCATACCTCAATAGGAAAAAACGGAACCCTTATAGGATCACTTTGTTGTCCGTCTGTCCGTCCGTCCGTCCGGGTGTCAAGACCTTTATCTCGGGAACGCGTGAAGGTATCGAGTTGAAATTAAAACCGTATACGCAAATCCATAGTATCTTGCTGCAGAAAGAAAAATAAAATTTCTCAGTTTTCGTAAAAAAAGTTACAGCCGAATATGTCGTAAAAAACGCACATTTCGACACTCACAGAGGAATCAAAACCTATGGGGTACTTCCCGTTGACCTAGAATTCTGAAATTTGGCAAGAATCATTGTATTTAGAGTACACATATAGGAAAAAATCCGAAAACTGGAGATTTTTATTAATCACAAAAAATAGTGTCTCTATGCAAGGAATGAGGGCTGCCTCAAACGTTCGCTCGCTCGGATCCGATTGGAGGCGCCGCTACTATAGCCTTCCTTAGATACCTTCACGCGTTCCCGAGATAAAGGTCTTGACACACGGACAGACGGACAGACAGACAGACAGACAGACGGACAACAAAGTGATCCTATAAGGGTTCCGTTTTTTCCTATTGAGGTACGGAACCCTAAAAATGTTACTTAACTTTGATCAACGTCTCTAATTCTCTATCTTCTTTCCGCAAGTGTCATTACGTGTCAGCGAGAAGTTGACAAAATATATTATGTTTACTCAAATATGAATAACGTATTTCGCTACGTGGGGTCACATAACGTGAATTTGACGTTGTGCATCTACAATAAAAATTAGACTGACTTCTTAAACTTAAAGGCTAATTTTCATTGTCGATGCACTCACGTTACGTATGTGAACGCAGCCGATGGTCATACGGAATAAGGGCCCAGCCACGGCGCGGAGACGCACGGCGCGACGGCGTTTATTTTTCTATTAGTATTTTTTAAATTCGTAATATTTTTTTAATGGAATGTCCGATTTGAATAATTTGAAAAGTAATCTATAGGTATTGAAACAGTCTTGAATACAAAATGATTTATATGGATAAGGTCTAAGGGATAAGGATTAATACCAAGGTATGGATAACATGGTCTGATTTTGGTCGGTATTTCCATCAACTTTTTAAATGTAAAAAAGCAGTTATAGTGGCATAATAACAATAGTTGGATATATGCCATTGCAACGTTTTTTGTAGATATTGGTATTATCTTTAATACTGTAGAACATTTTTTTGTTCTATCATCAATAGTTTGCGCACCGCATGCCATGAAAGACATTTTATGGCAATTTTTTTTACACCTTGCGTTACATTATTGAAGTTTTAGTAGGGATCCCTAATTTTTTCTGGTATTAAACATAGCTTGTTTTCATCAAGGATAATGTAGTATTCTAGTGGAGAAAGAATTTTTGAAATCGGTCCAGTAGTTTTTGAGTGATAGTTTGTCAAACATACAAAAATACAAAAATACAAATCTTTCCTCTTTATAATATTAGTGTAGATAGATAAACATGTATTTTATCTACTTACATTTTTTTTATTATGCAACTAGAAATATTGTAATATTGGTGTACCCTTGTACACATATTTTCAACTATTCTTGAATATTGCATGTATTTTAATACATGTGTAGGAAATCCGTGCCAGTGCAAGTTTTTACCCAACTGCGAAAGAAGGAGGGTTATGTTTTTCGAGCGTATGTATGTATGTTTATTTTTTTGGCACGCCCTAGAGCCTAAACTGCTTGACCGATTTTGATGTGAGTGGTGTCAATAGATTTGTTTTAGTCGTGAGAATTACAATGGGTACATCGAAATAAAAAAAAAACAAAATTAAGGATTTTGGCGGCAAAAAGTAATCTCAAATAAAAAAGTTTTCAAAATGCATCGAGTGTGGTATCAAAATAAAGAATTTTTAACAGTGATTACGAATATATATATAACTTATATGTTTTATTGCAGTTTGGAATAATATAAATGCGAAGTTTGTGTTAGTTTGTTACTTCTTCACGGTAAAATGGCTTGACGGGTTTGGCTGAAATTTGGCACACAGGTAGTTTATAATCTGGATTAACACTTATGATACTTTTTAT
The DNA here is from genome assembly GCA_947563715.1 of Lycia hirtaria. Lineage (NCBI taxonomy): Eukaryota > Metazoa > Arthropoda > Insecta > Lepidoptera > Geometridae > Lycia > Lycia hirtaria. The sequence goes on along the minus strand of OX387376.1, from coordinate 52,447,183 downwards.
CCCAGGATTCCTACGGGAACGAGTAAAACAGAATTAAACCTATTTCCTACCTCAAAAAATCACCGACACCTGTTCCATTATAATTGTGTTTTAAGGTAAGGAGAGGGGAGAAGGGTGGGGGGAGGTGTTTCGAGTGTATGTTTGTATGTGGGTATGTATGTATATCTGTATGTTTCTATGTGATCGCCTAAAGTCTAAAGGGCTTGACCGATATTGGTGTGAGAGGTGTCGTTAGATTCGTTTTCACTTGCTGAGTGTCAAAGGCTATACATATTTTTTTGTAATAAAAATCATACATCTCACACAAATATAAAAAACGCGTGTTTTTCGTAACTTCCAATGAACTTTTTCGTAATAAACAAGTGATTTTACTAGATTTTTTCTAAAGAATGCGCAATAATCTTTTACAGCGATTGTACGCATACTTTCTCACAAAAAACGTACACTCAACAGCGTATTAAGCGTAAAGAAATCTGAAAGTTAGGCTGCAGTTAGGTTAGATAATCTGCGTTTTGTAATACGATTTTATTTAGTACTTTGTTTAGGACATGAATTAATCCTGAAAAAGTTAGTCTACGTTTCGTATTATGGCGGACAAAGTACTTTTTGGCAGACATATGCATTGGGTGTACCAGTAACCAGCACAGAGTACTTTTTATTTGAAAGTTACCAGTTTATTGATGAATAGACACAGACTAATAATGATGATAATGCAGAGCTGCCATCTGTTATTCTTAGTAAGCGACATAACCATCTTTCGTCACCCGGCCGTCCCCGATATTTTGTACTATGATTGAACCGCCTGATGCTTTGTTTGGAAACTTTGGATTTGGATGTTTTGTTTTCGAGATAAAATAATAAATAATGGTATAACATAAGAATACATCCGTTGTGTATTAAAGAGAGATTGTTATATGGATATTGATTGAGCCATAATAGTGGTGAATGTAGTTGGTGACGATGGCTGATGATAGCAGCAAGGCGCTGCTGCAAGAGCTTGTGTTTGTGGAGCTGATGCAGGAAGTTGAGTACGGAGCGCCCGGCGCGAGACTGTCTGCCAGGCTGCGTGCCGCGCTCGAGAGGTACCCGTCTGTTACACCGTAGCACATAACAACTGTAAGAAATGTACTGGATGCCCTAGTACTGGCAGCTACTGCACTGTGTAGCCCTATTGCTTTACTTAATTCAATTTATAACTTTTTACCCGACTGCATAAGAAGGAGGGTTGCTTTTCGAATGTATATATGTATGTATGTTTCTATATGACAGCCTAAACAGCTTGACCGATTTTGATGTGCGAGGTGTCAATAGATTTGTCTTCGATTCCAGAGTGTCATAGACCAAGGGTCGGCAACCTTGTCATGCAAAAGAGCCAAATATAGAACAATACACAATTTATATTTATTCAAAGAGCCATTTCTTTTACTTCAGTATCTAGGAAGACCTTGGAGATATAATTAGATTATTACGGAAATAATTTGGATAAAAGCGCACTCTCGAGCTTGCCTTTATTCCCATTGACTATCACACGTAACACCCTTAATTTATATAATTTTACGTATTCAAAATATGTGAAACCACTTTTACACTTCACGTCACTTTATAATTACAAGTGAACTGTGATATTGCTGATGATGTAATGATATTCTGACCAACCAAATAATGGTATAAATTATAAAACAATAAATTCAGAAAAAAACATGTTGTGCCTATGCTTAGATACCCCTTTTTATAGGCTTGTGTTTCAACAAATTTTACTCGTCTCTTACAAGGCAACATAATAAGTAATATTCTGTGCCTGCACTAAACATTTTGTGGAAGAGCCGCAGCCAAGGAGTCAAAGAGCCACTTGCGACCTGTGAGCCGCGGGTTGCCGACCCCTGTCATAGGCTATATTTTTGTAGTAATAATAATGCATCTCTTGCAAAAATAAAATATGCGTTTTTCGTAACCTTTAACAAACTATTTCATAATAAACAAGTGATTTTTACTAGAATTGTTGTAAAAAATGCGCATTTATAATCTTTTAAGCGATTTTACGTATACTTTCTCACAAAAAAACGTATACTTAACAGCTTATCAAGCATAACGAAATCATAAGTTAGACTGCAAAAACTGCTTTTCTGCAGTCGGGTATTTTGTTTTTCTTTTAATATACATACTTGTTATAGATATACTAATAGTAATAATACTAGTTCCACCCAAATATTTTTCCATGCGATGAAAAACTGTGATAATGATGAAGATGAAAAGTAGCCTAATTTTGTCTCCAAGTTCAGTACCAAATTTAAAAACAATTGCTTTAGCTTTTATCATGAAAAGGTAACAAAGAGAGAGACATACAGAATTATTTTCACTTTCACAATATTAGTAAGGATTGTAAAATGTATATTTATGGTAGATAAAGGATCATAACCAAAAATATGCTTAATATATTGTCTGGTTGAGATGAGAACATTGACTGGTGTTCAGTGGGAGTCTGTGCCGTTTGTTTGTTGTCTGTATTTAGATTGTTTATATCAGTGTGCCTCATGTCTCAGTTCAGTACATACATTTATAAATAAAGAGTCTTGGAACTGGTTCAAGACAGGTTCTCTGCACTGCTCAAATATTCATTTTGCTGCTCAAACTGGCTTAAGTATATCTTTATATAAATCTGTTGTTAAAGATTTGTAAAGTACTTCGCACAGTATGTTGTTGTAACCAATGTATTAGTAAAGATTATTATATATTATATTTAAGAATCGTGTTGGATCGGTAGAGTGAGCGGAGTGTGTGAGAGTGTTGCTAACCGGCGTGACGTGCAGGATGTGTCCGGGGGAGCGCGCGGCGCTGGTGTCTCGCAGGGCCGGCGGGTGTGCCCCGCTGTTCGTGGCGGCGAGGCGCGGGAACGCCGAGCTCGTCGAGTACCTGGTGCAGGTGTGCGGCGCTCCGCTGGAGCAGCGCGGCGAGTACAGCGCGCCAGCGGAGCGCGCCGCGCACCACGTCACCCCGCTGTGGGCCGCCGCCGTGGCGGGCCGGCTGGCGGCGCTGCGCGTGCTCGCGGACGCGGGCGCCGACCTCGACGCGCGCTCCGACTCCGGCTCCACGCCGCTGCGCTCCGCCTGCTTCATGACGCACCTGGGTAACGTTGCGTACACTACACACCCAACACTACACTACACAAACGGCGAACGGGGGAGCAAGGGGTGCTAAGAATCTCCGGCAGAAATCCGGCTACCACCCCCTGCATAAACGAGGACTGGCCCTGATAATACACAACATTCGCACGATGAGGACAGACGAGAAGCTAGCTGAGCTGGAAGAAGAAATGAGTAGGTTATATTGGGATATCCTAGGATATCCGATAACCCTGAAATCATCCCAAGATGATGTCGGGTCTCTCGTCCACAAGTTCCTCGTTAACAACATTTTTGCCATCAACAGTGTATCGAGCAGGGTTGTGTACCTAATTCTCAGAGTATCCAAGAGGTTCGCTAAAGGTCGTTTCATGGAACTATTACATTACTATTACAATTATACAACATTCAAGTGCAGAGATTTTAATTTATTTTTATTTTTCTTTCATAAAAGTCCATGTACGACATATGTTTGTAACTGACAGCCGGAAAACAGCCAAGCCATTGCTTTTTGACCAAGATTTTAGGCTTACAGAGATAAGTATTGTAGCGTTAGATTTTGTAGAGTTAGCGGCTTGGCTCTTCAGATTCACTCAGATCTCATCTGATTTCTTTTTGTCAGTGAAAGTGGCATGACAATACAAGACATGGCAACCAATTTTACATGATATGTTTTTGGTGGGATCAATATTAACGGCGAGTACATCACTCACCTTCAGTTTTCCGACGATATAGTAGTCATAGCAGAATCGATGAAAGACCTCCGTACGATGCTTTAAAACCTCACTAGAGTTTCATAAGGCAAGGCAAGGCGTTCTGGTCTTTGGTTAAGTCTCTTGAGTCAAACTTCTGTCGCACCTCACTACCTCCACCATTGAAACCCGATGGGACTCTCGCTTATTCTGCTGAGGAGAAGGCAAACTTGTTTGCGAATCTCTTTGCAGACAATTCGCGTCTTACCATATCTGGCGAAACCCCACCTACAGTACCTCAGTGTGATGCTACTTGAGCGATATCCGCATTAGTCAAAAAGAGTTGTTGAAAACGCTCAGGGAATTAGATGTGAGTAAAGCGAGTGGCCCTGACGGAATACCGGCAATAGTGCTGAAAACCTGTGCACCGGAACTGTCTCCAATCTTGACACGATTATTCCGCCTTTCCGCTTAGATACGGGAGTGGTCCCGTTATGCTGGAAGCTTGCGAACGTTCAACCAGTTCTAAATGTAAGTAGTCCAAATTAGTAAATAGTAGTAGTTCCAAATGTAACTAAATTAGTAAATAGTAGTAGTTCCAAATGTAAGTAAATGTAAGTAGTTATAAATGCATATATTAGTTCATAAAAGGCACGGACCCTGGAGTCTGCAGAATAAATTTGTTAAAAAAAAAAAAAAAAACTTCTAAAAAAGGGAAGTCGTGCAGACCCTAACAACTACAGACCTACATATTTCGGTCACTTCCTTCCTATGTAAAGTTATGGAGCGCATCCTCAATAGGAAGCTCATGGCATACCTGGAAGACAACAACCTCCTTAGCGATCGACAATATGGCTTTCGCCGAAACCGGTCGACAGTCTTCTTGTGTATGTTACTCACATACTGGGTGAGGAATTCGAAAGACACGGCGAAACCTTTTTTATTTATTTATTTATTAGCTGTGTCGCTCGATATCTCAAAAGCCGTTAGCCTTTTTTACACCTTGCGTTACATTATTGAAGTTTTAGTAGGGATCCCTAATTTTTTCTGGTATTAAACATAGCTTGTTTTCATCAAGGATAATGTAGTATTCTAGTGGAGAAAGAATTTTTGAAATCGGTCCAGTAGTTTTTGAGTGATAGTTTGTCAAACATACAAAAATACAAAAATACAAATCTTTCCTCTTTATAATATTAGTGTAGATAGATAAACATGTATTTTATCTACTTACATTTTTTTTATTATGCAACTAGAAATATTGTAATATTGGTGTACCCTTGTACACATATTTTCAACTATTCTTGAATATTGCATGTATTTTAATACATGTGTAGGAAATCCGTGCCAGTGCAAGTTTTTACCCAACTGCGAAAGAAGGAGGGTTATGTTTTTCGAGCGTATGTATGTATGTTTATTTTTTTGGCACGCCCTAGAGCCTAAACTGCTTGACCGATTTTGATGTGAGTGGTGTCAATAGATTTGTTTTAGTCGTGAGAATTACAATGGGTACATCGAAATAAAAAAAAAACAAAATTAAGGATTTTGGCGGCAAAAAGTAATCTCAAATAAAAAAGTTTTCAAAATGCATCGAGTGTGGTATCAAAATAAAGAATTTTTAACAGTGATTACGAATATATATATAACTTATATGTTTTATTGCAGTTTGGAATAATATAAATGCGAAGTTTGTGTTAGTTTGTTACTTCTTCACGGTAAAATGGCTTGACGGGTTTGGCTGAAATTTGGCACACAGGTAGTTTATAATCTGGATTAACACTTATGATACTTTTTATCCCAGGATTCCTACGGGAACGAGTAAAACAGAATTAAACCTATTTCCTACCTCAAAAAATCACCGACACCTGTTCCATTATAATTGTGTTTTAAGGTAAGGAGAGGGGAGAAGGGTGGGGGGAGGTGTTTCGAGTGTATGTTTGTATGTGGGTATGTATGTATATCTGTATGTTTCTATGTGATCGCCTAAAGTCTAAAGGGCTTGACCGATATTGGTGTGAGAGGTGTCGTTAGATTCGTTTTCACTTGCTGAGTGTCAAAGGCTATACATATTTTTTTGTAATAAAAATCATACATCTCACACAAATATAAAAAACGCGTGTTTTTCGTAACTTCCAATGAACTTTTTCGTAATAAACAAGTGATTTTACTAGATTTTTTCTAAAGAATGCGCAATAATCTTTTACAGCGATTGTACGCATACTTTCTCACAAAAAACGTACACTCAACAGCGTATTAAGCGTAAAGAAATCTGAAAGTTAGGCTGCAGTTAGGTTAGATAATCTGCGTTTTGTAATACGATTTTATTTAGTACTTTGTTTAGGACATGAATTAATCCTGAAAAAGTTAGTCTACGTTTCGTATTATGGCGGACAAAGTACTTTTTGGCAGACATATGCATTGGGTGTACCAGTAACCAGCACAGAGTACTTTTTATTTGAAAGTTACCAGTTTATTGATGAATAGACACAGACTAATAATGATGATAATGCAGAGCTGCCATCTGTTATTCTTAGTAAGCGACATAACCATCTTTCGTCACCCGGCCGTCCCCGATATTTTGTACTATGATTGAACCGCCTGATGCTTTGTTTGGAAACTTTGGATTTGGATGTTTTGTTTTCGAGATAAAATAATAAATAATGGTATAACATAAGAATACATCCGTTGTGTATTAAAGAGAGATTGTTATATGGATATTGATTGAGCCATAATAGTGGTGAATGTAGTTGGTGACGATGGCTGATGATAGCAGCAAGGCGCTGCTGCAAGAGCTTGTGTTTGTGGAGCTGATGCAGGAAGTTGAGTACGGAGCGCCCGGCGCGAGACTGTCTGCCAGGCTGCGTGCCGCGCTCGAGAGGTACCCGTCTGTTACACCGTAGCACATAACAACTGTAAGAAATGTACTGGATGCCCTAGTACTGGCAGCTACTGCACTGTGTAGCCCTATTGCTTTACTTAATTCAATTTATAACTTTTTACCCGACTGCATAAGAAGGAGGGTTGCTTTTCGAATGTATATATGTATGTATGTTTCTATATGACAGCCTAAACAGCTTGACCGATTTTGATGTGCGAGGTGTCAATAGATTTGTCTTCGATTCCAGAGTGTCATAGACCAAGGGTCGGCAACCTTGTCATGCAAAAGAGCCAAATATAGAACAATACACAATTTATATTTATTCAAAGAGCCATTTCTTTTACTTCAGTATCTAGGAAGACCTTGGAGATATAATTAGATTATTACGGAAATAATTTGGATAAAAGCGCACTCTCGAGCTTGCCTTTATTCCCATTGACTATCACACGTAACACCCTTAATTTATATAATTTTACGTATTCAAAATATGTGAAACCACTTTTACACTTCACGTCACTTTATAATTACAAGTGAACTGTGATATTGCTGATGATGTAATGATATTCTGACCAACCAAATAATGGTATAAATTATAAAACAATAAATTCAGAAAAAAACATGTTGTGCCTATGCTTAGATACCCCTTTTTATAGGCTTGTGTTTCAACAAATTTTACTCGTCTCTTACAAGGCAACATAATAAGTAATATTCTGTGCCTGCACTAAACATTTTGTGGAAGAGCCGCAGCCAAGGAGTCAAAGAGCCACTTGCGACCTGTGAGCCGCGGGTTGCCGACCCCTGTCATAGGCTATATTTTTGTAGTAATAATAATGCATCTCTTGCAAAAATAAAATATGCGTTTTTCGTAACCTTTAACAAACTATTTCATAATAAACAAGTGATTTTTACTAGAATTGTTGTAAAAAATGCGCATTTATAATCTTTTAAGCGATTTTACGTATACTTTCTCACAAAAAAACGTATACTTAACAGCTTATCAAGCATAACGAAATCATAAGTTAGACTGCAAAAACTGCTTTTCTGCAGTCGGGTATTTTGTTTTTCTTTTAATATACATACTTGTTATAGATATACTAATAGTAATAATACTAGTTCCACCCAAATATTTTTCCATGCGATGAAAAACTGTGATAATGATGAAGATGAAAAGTAGCCTAATTTTGTCTCCAAGTTCAGTACCAAATTTAAAAACAATTGCTTTAGCTTTTATCATGAAAAGGTAACAAAGAGAGAGACATACAGAATTATTTTCACTTTCACAATATTAGTAAGGATTGTAAAATGTATATTTATGGTAGATAAAGGATCATAACCAAAAATATGCTTAATATATTGTCTGGTTGAGATGAGAACATTGACTGGTGTTCAGTGGGAGTCTGTGCCGTTTGTTTGTTGTCTGTATTTAGATTGTTTATATCAGTGTGCCTCATGTCTCAGTTCAGTACATACATTTATAAATAAAGAGTCTTGGAACTGGTTCAAGACAGGTTCTCTGCACTGCTCAAATATTCATTTTGCTGCTCAAACTGGCTTAAGTATATCTTTATATAAATCTGTTGTTAAAGATTTGTAAAGTACTTCGCACAGTATGTTGTTGTAACCAATGTATTAGTAAAGATTATTATATATTATATTTAAGAATCGTGTTGGATCGGTAGAGTGAGCGGAGTGTGTGAGAGTGTTGCTAACCGGCGTGACGTGCAGGATGTGTCCGGGGGAGCGCGCGGCGCTGGTGTCTCGCAGGGCCGGCGGGTGTGCCCCGCTGTTCGTGGCGGCGAGGCGCGGGAACGCCGAGCTCGTCGAGTACCTGGTGCAGGTGTGCGGCGCTCCGCTGGAGCAGCGCGGCGAGTACAGCGCGCCAGCGGAGCGCGCCGCGCACCACGTCACCCCGCTGTGGGCCGCCGCCGTGGCGGGCCGGCTGGCGGCGCTGCGCGTGCTCGCGGACGCGGGCGCCGACCTCGACGCGCGCTCCGACTCCGGCTCCACGCCGCTGCGCTCCGCCTGCTTCATGACGCACCTGGGTAACGTTGCGTACACTACACACCCAACACTACACTACACAAACGGCGAACGGGGGAGCAAGGGGTGCTAAGAATCTCCGGCAGAAATCCGGCTACCACCCCCTGCATAAACGAGGACTGGCCCTGATAATACACAACATTCGCACGATGAGGACAGACGAGAAGCTAGCTGAGCTGGAAGAAGAAATGAGTAGGTTATATTGGGATATCCTAGGATATCCGATAACCCTGAAATCATCCCAAGATGATGTCGGGTCTCTCGTCCACAAGTTCCTCGTTAACAACATTTTTGCCATCAACAGTGTATCGAGCAGGGTTGTGTACCTAATTCTCAGAGTATCCAAGAGGTTCGCTAAAGGTCGTTTCATGGAACTATTACATTACTATTACAATTATACAACATTCAAGTGCAGAGATTTTAATTTATTTTTATTTTTCTTTCATAAAAGTCCATGTACGACATATGTTTGTAACTGACAGCCGGAAAACAGCCAAGCCATTGCTTTTTGACCAAGATTTTAGGCTTACAGAGATAAGTATTGTAGCGTTAGATTTTGTAGAGTTAGCGGCTTGGCTCTTCAGATTCACTCAGATCTCATCTGATTTCTTTTTGTCAGTGAAAGTGGCATGACAATACAAGACATGGCAACCAATTTTACATGATATGTTTTTGGTGGGATCAATATTAACGGCGAGTACATCACTCACCTTCAGTTTTCCGACGATATAGTAGTCATAGCAGAATCGATGAAAGACCTCCGTACGATGCTTTAAAACCTCACTAGAGTTTCATAAGGCAAGGCAAGGCGTTCTGGTCTTTGGTTAAGTCTCTTGAGTCAAACTTCTGTCGCACCTCACTACCTCCACCATTGAAACCCGATGGGACTCTCGCTTATTCTGCTGAGGAGAAGGCAAACTTGTTTGCGAATCTCTTTGCAGACAATTCGCGTCTTACCATATCTGGCGAAACCCCACCTACAGTACCTCAGTGTGATGCTACTTGAGCGATATCCGCATTAGTCAAAAAGAGTTGTTGAAAACGCTCAGGGAATTAGATGTGAGTAAAGCGAGTGGCCCTGACGGAATACCGGCAATAGTGCTGAAAACCTGTGCACCGGAACTGTCTCCAATCTTGACACGATTATTCCGCCTTTCCGCTTAGATACGGGAGTGGTCCCGTTATGCTGGAAGCTTGCGAACGTTCAACCAGTTCTAAATGTAAGTAGTCCAAATTAGTAAATAGTAGTAGTTCCAAATGTAACTAAATTAGTAAATAGTAGTAGTTCCAAATGTAAGTAAATGTAAGTAGTTATAAATGCATATATTAGTTCATAAAAGGCACGGACCCTGGAGTCTGCAGAATAAATTTGTTAAAAAAAAAAAAAAAAACTTCTAAAAAAGGGAAGTCGTGCAGACCCTAACAACTACAGACCTACATATTTCGGTCACTTCCTTCCTATGTAAAGTTATGGAGCGCATCCTCAATAGGAAGCTCATGGCATACCTGGAAGACAACAACCTCCTTAGCGATCGACAATATGGCTTTCGCCGAAACCGGTCGACAGTCTTCTTGTGTATGTTACTCACATACTGGGTGAGGAATTCGAAAGACACGGCGAAACCTTTTTTATTTATTTATTTATTAGCTGTGTCGCTCGATATCTCAAAAGCCGTCAATAGGGTCTGGCATGAAAGCCTTATAAACAAGCTTCCTTCATACGGGCTACCGAATGCTCCTTGTATCTGGATCGTTGACTTCTTGAGGGGTCAATAAATTTGAGTAGTCATTGATGGTTGCTCGTCTGATCAATTGGTAATTAATGCCGGGGTGCCTCAGGGGTCCGTGCTTTCTGCAACTCTGTTTTTGCTTCACATTAACGATCTGCTTACTTCCGGTATCTTTGGATACACAGATGATAGCACAATTGTAGAGAGGTACATTTCCAATCCCAGAGCTAATAAGGCGGAAATACAAGGGTTGAGAAAATATATGGTTGAAAGGTTGAATCTGTCTCTCACAAATGTATCTAAAATAATTTAGTCAAATTTAACGCAAATAAAACCCAAGCATGTCTTTTCTCCGCTAAAACGTGTTCATTTACACTATCCCCAATTTTTCGGAATGTTCCTGTACTTTCGGCAGGTCAGCTTGAGTTCCTGGGGTTAACCCTTACTCTGACGCTTAACTACGGAACCTACCTTGAATCAAAGGCTAAATTGATTGGTAAAAAGTTAGGCGTTCTGAATAAGGTCCGGCGGTACTTCACACCGGGGCAGCTGCTCACCTTGTATCAAGCACAAGTCCGATCGTGTATGGAGTACTGCTGCCATCTTTGGAACGGTGCTGCCAAATACCAGCTCCAAGCTTTAGAATTGGTAGAACGGCGTGCTTTCCGACTCATTGGTGACGATAAGCTAGTTGATAAAAAGCTACGCAGTCTGGAACACCGCCGCATGGTAGCAAGTCTGTAATTTTTTTACAGGATACATTTCAGAGAATGTGCATCTGAGCTGCATGCCCTTATTTTACCATCTCTTTTCTACCACAGAACAAGTAGAAAATCAGCACACTACCACCCATATATTGTGGATTTACCCAATATTCGTACTAAACGGTTTAAATCTACGTTTCTTATCGGAACAGCGGAAGAGTGGAACAAATTGCCGGCTTCTTAGTTGGTCTTTTCAAGGTCATAGTGAATAGGTATCTTTTAAGTCTACGTGCTTCATATCCGACCACATTGTCGCTTTCCAACAGGCGAGTTGGTGTCAAACGCGGACATATGCGTGTTAAAAAAATCCCAACGGGTGGGCCTCAAAATGAACATGAACAAAACGAAGTTTATGTCGAACGCCCATTGTATGTAGTGCCCATCCTAATATCTGTGGGGAACTCCACTCTTGAAGTTGTTTACGAATACGTCTAGGACAAACGGTCCCAACTAAGTAGGTCCAACTTTGCGAGAGAGCTCAATCCTCGAATCCAACTCGGCTGGGCAGCGTTCGGGAAACTTAAAAATGTGATCTCGTCCAATATTCCTCAGTCCCTCAAATCTAAAGCTTACGACCAGTGTCTGTTACCAGTGATGATATACGGCACTGAAACGTGGTCCCTATATGCCTTTTAAGGAAGCTCAAGGTCACGGAATGAGCTTTTTTTTATATCAGTCCTGTTTGTACAAACTGTCGCACTGCTGGGCGCGGGCCATCTTCTCATTATGAGAAGGATAAGGCTATAGGAAACGCCTCCAAGTATACCTCATTGCGGCGCAACTATGCAGGACATATGCATCAATCAAAAGGAGGTGCTTAAGACACTTAGAGGTCTAGACGTGAACAAAGCTAGTGGTCCTGATGGTATACCAGCTATTGTGTTGAAAACCTGCGCACCTGAGTTGTCCCCGATTCTGACTCGTCTTTTCCGTCTTTCTTTGGAGACTGGTATAGTCCCTAAGTCCATACTGAGTCCAGTCCATTTTCTAAATATCATCTCTAGAACAGCAGAGAACAATTTAGGCGATATTGGGTCACCTTGGCGAACACCTCGTTCAATAGGGAATTCTTCTCCCATAGTTTCCAGCTTTATTTGAGCTGTACTATTAACGTAAATTTTTTGCAGCAAACTTATGTATTTATTTTCGATTCCCTGACTCTCTAGTGCTTGCCATATATATTGGTGTTCTAGAGTATCAAAGGCTTTTTTAAAATCAACAAATCCTAAATAATATGTTTTGTTGTATTCGTTATATTTTTGAAGTATTTGTATATGAATAGTTGCTGCGAAATCCAGCTTGTTCTTTTGGTTGATTCTCATCCAATGTGTTTGTGATTCGGAACAGAATATTTTTTGAGAATATTTTATAGATATTTGACATTAAACTTATGGGCCTGTAGTTTCCTATATCTCCTTTGTCCCCTTTTTGTGTAACAATATTATTGTCGATTTGGTCCAGTCAGTTGGGATTATTTCTGTATCAATGATTTCGTTAAATATCTGCGTTAGTTTTGGAGCGATTACAGGTAATGTGCTTTTTAATAATTAGATAGATAGATAGATAACACTTTATTAAAAGACCACAATACAGAAACATTAATTATTTATTTATTTATTTATCTGTGTACAAATTGCTCTAATAGTTTCTTCCGTTAATATGTCCGGAATTGGTTCTGAATTTAAGAAAAACTCATTCTGATCTATGTTCTGTTTTTGCTCTTGATCTTGATATAGGTTTCTGTAGTACTCTGTAGCAATCTCTAATATTTCCGGCCTTTTAGTGGTACAATTGGCATGTTTGTCTTTTATGTTAGGCATCCATTCCTTCATTTCTTTTAATTCCTTAAGAGCTTTTCTTATTCCCCCGGTTTTTTCGATATATCTTTTCAGTGTTTTTAACCTTTTTTGTTTTCTTTCTTTTCTTAATTGCTCGTTAATCTTTTTACTTATTTCTGTTATTTGTTGACGTATGTTTTTATCTTTCTTCATTTTCAAGAGTTCTCTCCTACTTTGCAAAAGCTGTTTTGTCTCATTTGAAATTTCTTTTTTGAATTTAGTATTTACTTTTGTTGTTTCTAGTTTAAGCGTATTTATAATATTTTCATATTTTTCTTGTGTTGACCTATTATTATTTCCATCCTTTTCTCTTAGTGCATTGGAGAGATTGCATAGAAGCTTTTCAATGTCATACACACACGTAACCGGAGAATATTTATTATGAAATCTTCTGCTTTTCTTCGAAGGTATCCCTTTTATTGTCGCTCTTAACATTCTGTGATCGGAGTTAAAGTTAAGATTGGGTATTGTTGAAATATTTTTAAAAACTTTCAAATTGTTGCTCATTATGAAATCTATTTCGTTTTTATATAGTCCACCAGGTGACTGCCAAGTCCATTTTTTTTATTATTTTTTTCTTTTGTTTTTTTGGCAAAGAAACTATTTAATATGGTTAGTTTATTTACTTGTGCAAAGTTGACTATTCTTTCTCCGTTTTTGCTCCTTTTGCCAAAACTATGTTTACCTATATTAAATTCTTCCCCAGTACGTCTTTCTCCTATCTGACCGTTGAAGTCACCCATAACTATAATGTTATTATGTGCTTGTTCTATATTTGTTTGTAAATCTGCATAAAAATTTTAAATTTTACCAATGTCTTCCTTTTTATCAGATTCTTGTGGTGAATAAGCCTGAATAATATTCCACATTTTTTCTTTATTTTTATGTAACGGCAGTTTTATATTAAGGATTGCTATTCTTTCAGAAATACCTCTTATTTCTTCTATTTTATCAGCAAGGTTTTTTCTGACTAGAAATCCGACTCCATATAAACCCGGTGTCTCACCTTTATAGTGCAAAATATAATTTCCATAATATTCTATGCTTTCTCCTAGTCTTCTCATCTCGCAAATTCCTATGATATCCCATTTTACTTCTTTGATGGCCAGTTCTAGCTCTCGAAGTTTATCGGGTGTTCTTAGAGATCTTGCATTGAAGGTAATAATATTAATATCTGTCACTTTTTTCTGTGTATATTTGCATTTGGTTGTCTTTAGAGGGTCGCGATCTACTTCTCCCACGAGGACCAATCGGCTTGGGAGAGGGCAAGTAGTTGTATTGTTTCCTTGTTCTGTGGTTTGTTTTGTTTTCCGTTTGCCGATTTCTGGTTGCTACTTCTTATTTATTGACGTATCCCCGCTAGACAAGGAATTTGATCTTTGCCGCATTACATCGAATGCGTTAGCTCTGTTTATATTTTTCATAGACATCAATGTTTGTCGTTTATTAGGTTTTTGTAGTGTTACGGGTGATGTTGAAAATTCTCTTTTTCTTTTTTCAGTGTTTCCGTTATTTTCTTTAACAATTAATTTATCGTATTTCAGATATGCTATCTTTCCATTATTCCTTTCTTCTAACAATTTTGTTTTTAAAGACTTTCTTGTTTCTAAAACTCAATATAAACGGCGAAAAATTGAGCCATCTTAGATTCGCAGACGATCTCCTACTTTGTTCGGAATGCCCTAAAACATTACAGAACATGCTTCAACAATTATCAAATGAAAGTGCTAAGGCAGGGTTGACAATTAATGTGTCAAAAACAAAAGTAATGACTAATTCCGCACAAAGAGAGCATATTAAAATCAACAACCAGACAATAGAATATGTGAGCGAATACATTTATTTAGGTCAAGTAGTATCAACAGATGACTCAATGCAAAAGGAAATAGACAGAAGGGTGACCAATACCTGGAAAAGGTTCTGGTCTCTAGTTGAAGTCATGAAGAACAATGAAATGCCAATCAAGGAAAAAAGGAAAGTCTTCAATACCTGTATTCTACCATGCCTAACATATGGATGTCAAACGTGGGCACTTACAGAACAATTGTCTAACAAAATAACGGTCTTTCAAAACAGCATGGAAAGAAGCGTGATTGGTGTCAAAAGAAAAGTGTAGCCACATAGTTTAGTGTTCGTGATGTGTGATTATATGTAGATAATAAGAGTATGACTGATATAGATAGGAGGCCTCTAGCACGCACCAATATGCCGGAGGCTGGAGGGATGGTGTTAATGAGACACATGCTGGTATCGGTCTAATTTATTGTAACAAATAACTAAGCTTATATACTAAGTACTACGTGCTAGAGGCCTCCTATCTACCTATATCAGTCATACTCTTATTATCTACATATAATCACGCATCACGAACACTAAACTATGTGGCTACAAAAAGACAGAGTTAAACTAAAAAAAGTAAAAGCAAAAACAAAATTTAAAAATGTCCAAACTACTTATAAACAACTAAAATGGAGGTGGACAGGGCATATGTTAAGGGACAAAAGAGAAAAATGAACCAAACTAGTTACTGAATGGCACCCCAGAGACAGTAAAAGAAGTCGAGGAAGACAGTGTAAACGATAGGAGGATGATATAAAAAAAATAGCTGGTCCCGATTGGATGCGGATAGCAAAGGATAGAGAAAAATGGAAGTCTTTAGAGGAGGCCTTTGTCGAAGGACAAACTGTATGAAGACAAACCGCTTGCCGATAAACATGATATATAATGTAAATTTGTAATTTATACAGTAATAAAGGCTTATTTTATTTTTTATTATAGTCCCTAAGTGCTGGAAGCTTGCGAACGTCCAGCCTGTTCCTAAAAAGGGTAGTCGTGCCGATCCTAATAACTACCGGCCTATTTCGGTTACGTCCATTTTATGCAAGGTCATGGAACGTGTACTGAATAGGAAGACCTTGAAGACAATAACCTCCTCAGTGACCGACAGTACGGATTTCGCCGAAATCGGTCGACTGGGGATCTTCTCGTGTATGCCACACACATTCTAAGCGAGGCCATCGAGAACAATGGTGAGGCTTGGCCTTGGCTGTGTCTCTCGACATTTCGAAGGCTTTTGATAGGGTTTGGCATGACAGTCTCCTTAACAAGCTTCCATCTTATGGACTACCTGCCTCCTTCTGCTCTTGGATTAAAGACTTCTTGAGAGAACGATCGATTCGAGTGGTTGTAGACGGGTGCTCGTCCGATCAAATGGCAATAAACGCCGGCGTACCTCAAGGGTCTGTACTCTCCGCTACTCTCTTCCTGCTGCATATTAATGACCTGCTGAAACCTGGTATCTTAGGGTATGCAGATGACAGCACAGTTGTGAAAAGATACACTTCTGGTCCAAGAGCCAAAAAGGCGGAAATCGAGGCGTTGAGAGAAGATATGGTTGTGCGTATGAATAAAGCTCTAGAAGCTGTGTCCGACTGGGGTGACGAAAATCTCGTCAAATTCAACGCCAACAAGACTCAAGCCTGCCTTTTCTCCGCCAAAAAGAGTGAGTTTCTTTTGTCTCCTACTTTCCGAAACGTACCCATATCATTGGCAGACCGTCTTGAACTGCTGGGACTCACGTTAACCCCAACAATGAACTTTAAGGGCTACCTTGAATCTAAGGCTAAACTGGCTAGTAAAAAGCTTGGCACCATTAATAAGGTTAGGCGATACTTCTCACCGGGACAAGTGCTTCATCTATATCAAGCACAGGTCCGATCGTGTATGGAGTACTGCTGCCACCTTTTTGATGGATCAGCCAAGTATCAGCTGGAAGCTTTAGAATCAGTGGACCGGCGAGCTGTGTGGTTAATCGGTGACGATAAACTAGCTGCCAAGAAGCTACTTAGTCTCGAGCACCGCCGTAAAGTAGCATGTCTGTCTATTTTCTACAGGATTAATTTCGGGGAATGTGCGCAATAGCTTCACGACCTAATTCCACCCTCCCCATTTTACTACAGGACTAGCAGAAAGTCGGCGAATTACCACCCATTTCTCGTTGAAATGCCAAAAATCCGTACTCAGCGATATCGATCCACATTCCTGTTGCGTACTGCACAAGAATGGAATTCGTTGCCGCCATCTCTGTTTCCTGAGGCCTACAATCTTGGAATTTTCAAGGCTAGAGTGAATAGATATCTTCTAGATCGACGAACTCCATCCTCAGCCACACCGTCGCTTAACATCAGGCGATCGTAGATCTATCTTCTATTAAAAAAATAAAAAAAAATCTACCACGCTGGCAAAGTGCGGGTTGGCAGACTTCACACATCTGATAATTGAGAACTCTTAGACATGTAGGTTTCCTCATGATGTTTTCCTTCACCGTTTGAAGTTGGCGGCAATCGACAATACGCACATAACTTTGAAAAGACAGAGGTGCGTGTCGCGGTATTCGAACCCAGGACCTGCGGAACGCAAGTTGAACGGTCTCCCGACTAGGCTGCCGGAAACTTGAGCGCAATGAAAACGCAATGAGCTATGTTCGTACTATCTCTACCAGATCGAAATGAGATACGTAGACGTACATTAGTCACCGATTTAGCACAGCGGATTAGCAAGTTGATATGGTAGTGGACAGAGCACATAGAACTGATGGCCAATGGGCCCGAAAAGTTATCGAGTGGAGACCACGCACCGGCAAGCGCAGCGTAGGAAGACCAACCACGAGATAGACAGATGGCCTCATACAAGTGGCGGGATGACGCTGGATGCAGGCCGCTTCCAATCGGTCTTTTTGGAAACCATGCGGGAGGCCTACGTGCAGCAGTGGACTTGTTATGGCTGAGATGATGATGATGATGATGACTACACTACACTCGCTACACCCCCCTCTCGTTCGGCAGACGTGGTGCGGTTCCTGTGCTCGCGCGGTGCGGACGTGCGCGCGCGCAACCACAATGGCGGCACCTGTCTGATCAACAGCGTGCAGTGCGCGCGTCTCACGCGCTACCTCATCGCCCAGGGCGCCGAGGTGGACGCGCGTGACGCGCACGGCAAGACGGCGCTGCACTACGCGATACAGGTCCGCCCTTCCGTGTCCTAACTTACTGAATCTATTATATTCTCAACAATATGAAACTACCGTGGACGTAGTAGTAAAATTAATTAAAACATGACTCTCTTGCTTACGCAGGCGGGTAAAGTCAGTCCGGTATTGCGCTCATTGACGGTGGACATCTTTTATTGCGAATCGATTAACCATCGTTTTTAAAGTTTTAAATCATGTTAACTTCCCCGCTTGTAGCTTTGATCATTCGGATGTTGTTAGCCGTGCTAATTGGGTATGTAAAGAAAAATGCTGAAATAAACAAAGAAAATAATTATTTTGTGTGTTTGGTGCTCTGCTACTCTATTCATTTGTATTAAATTAATTCTGTTCATTATCTTTACGACGACCTTGCTTTCCTACCGTTTTGATTGATACTGCATTTACGTTGACCACTGCTTTGTTATAAGGAACTGTTTGCCTACTGATTGGATAAATTATGGATAATTTTGTACGTGCCGACTCTGCTAACTTACCTAAGGTTGAGAATCTTATCATTCTGGAGTTCATCTCAACTAGCGACAAGAACAACATCGCAAAAATCCGAGGAGCTAAAGAGCTAAAACTTATGAACAATGCCAGGATATGAAATAAAAGTGATTGACAGTACATAACTTCTTTTTTGAAATGATTTTATTGTGTTTAATTATATACCAATTTCATTGTAATTATATAAGAGATTATTTTATTTACATTAATACATTATTTATTTTATTCTGGTTCCTTTTTCTGGTTCATTGTACTGCAGCATCAATGCTTATGGAACATATTCTACGTTAACTTGTTCACACCAGTCTTTTAAAGGTTTCCTTTACTTGAAAAAAACTGTTTATTAGGATTTTTGGCACGAAAGTCGAAACATTTCACAGTTGTAGTTTCTGAATAATATTGTGAATTTGTTTAATTTCAACGCGCAAACACAATCGCGAAGACCTTAGAAAACATTAATTAATTACAACGAGCTTAATATTAATTATTCTTTTTTTCATTATTTATGTTTACACAACGTATTTGTTTTTTCAAAACAAAACAAAAACCGATGATCTCTTGTATCAGTCAGAGACAAAAACGAATATAGGTACATGTCACTGTCAAGTTGACGTATATGTATTTTTTAGTTCATGTTGGCTATCACAACATCTTATTCAGTAGGTAAGATGACGTCATCTTTCCTACTGACGATTTTATCTTTAAAAAAATATTAAAAAATAAGTACTGAACAGAATAAAAAAATATTGAAATTAGTTTTTCTAAATGATCCATCCTATCATATAAAAATATATAAAAAATACCAAAAAAAAACTTTACATACCCAATTGTGCGGTTACGTATTGTTTTTCGTGTGCTAATATTACGGAAAGCAACTACCGAATACTAAGTAAAACTAAGAAGGCCAGTCTGCTGTGTCCCGCCTGTAAGAGCCAGCCTCAGGCCTGCACCCTCGCCAGCCACCCTGGACCAGGTGCTGCGTGAGCTTCGTGACGGGATCACTGGCATCAAAGTTCGCCTGGAGCAGTGGCCTGCTCTCGTGCAACAGGTGAAAGATATTAAAGAAAAATGTCACGTGTTCGAAGATATTATGACCTCTAAAACGACGTCAGCGGAGACGAGGATCGCTGCACTGGAACCTCGAGGTGGCGGTAACGACGATAACGACTTTTGGGGACGAAGCACCATCGAAAACTACTGTGTATCACTGGTTTAGTGAATTTAATCGTGGGTGGTCTATGCTCACGGACGAATTTAGAGAAGGTTGCCTAAATCGGTTGTTGTACCTCAAAATATAGATGGTGTGCGGGAACTAATAATGCACGATCGTCATGTTACATATCGCGAGATAGAGGCGTCTCTGGGCATAAGTAGGACGAGTATGTATCAAATATAACACATTATTTAGCTGTAAAAAATTGTTCACGTCAGATTCCGCACAACTTGAGAATTGACCAAAAACGGGCTCGTGTCGATTGGTGTAAAAAAAATGTTACAAAGGTACAATCAGGGTGCGTCTATAATATCTACACGGGTGATGAATCTTGGATATATGGAAACTAAACAACAATCAACGATTTGGGTGTTCCAAGATGAGCCGAACCCAACAAGTCATTCGTTCAAAAAGCAATTTGAAGCAAATGGTTGCTTGTTTTTTTTGGTATAAATGAACATGTGGCTACAGTACCACTAAAGGATCGTAAAACGGTTTAATTCTGAATGGTACATGACCATTTGTTTGCAAGAAGTCTTTGAAGAAATAAGAAAGAACAACCGACAACGCAGAATCCTTCTTCGTCATGACAGTGCTATAACATAACAACACATCGGCTGAAACAACGCGGTATTTGGAAGGTCAAAAGATCGAATTAACGGGCCATCCGCCGTACAGCCCCGACTTGGCCGACAACGACTTTTATTTATTCCTAACCGTGAAGAATAAATTACGTGGTCAACGTTTTTCGAGCCGTGAAGAGGACGTTCATGCGTTCAACATGCACGTTTCGGAGATACCTCAATCCGAATGGAAAAAGTGCTACGAAAATTGGTTCCAACGTATGCAAAGTACATCGATCATCATGGCGAATATTTTGAAACGCAATAAAACCATAATAAATGCTATATGTTTGTTTCACTTTGTTATTCCGGATACATAAATAGTAGCCCTCGTATGTAGTTCGTAAGCTAGGAGCGAGGTTGGAAGTGTGTGAGTGTGTCCCCGTCCGCAGGAGCACCAGATGAAGACTGTGCGCGTGTTGTTGGAAGCGGGCGCGTCGCCGCTGGTCGTGTCCGCGTGCGGCGACGACGCGCTGCAGACCGCGTGCGTGCGCGGCGCCGCGCCCGCCGCCGACCTGTTGCTCGCGACCGGACTCTATTCGCACGAGCGCTGTGCGGACGCACTCGACCTGCTCGGGGCGACGCACCTTGACGAGTTCAACGACGTCGGCGCCGCGCTCGCAGCCTGGCGCCGCTCCACGAGCATTAGGTACGTGACACGCACTCGACACACACACTGCACGACACGGGGACACGTCGCTCGGTGCTCGGTGCTCGGTGACAGACTATTCATCGCGCTGATTATAGCGTGAAAGGGAAAACATGCCTTTCAAATCGGAATAGAATAAACTGAAAAAAAATGTAAAAAAAAAATATTTCCAAAAGTAAAAGCATACAAATTGAGTTAATAGTGATTTCCGCACTAAGCCGAGCCTGTGCCGCTGAAATTTAATACGATTTCTTAATTCGATTTTCACCTCTAAACCTCTAATTGAACAAACTGTGTTAGCGCTACTCATTTATTCAATACCAACATTAAATCTTAGGAAATATTTGTGCGTGAAGTGCTTGCGTGTGCTAAAGTGTGGCTAGCGCCATCTAGTGACAAATTGAAACATTTCGCAAACATTCCGCCCACCAAGAACTTGTTTCTTAAACTAAACTTATTTAACAAAACATCTAGTGATAAACTCACAATAGAAGTGGGGGTAGAAATCGTACACATAGTGAATACAAACCAACTAGGAAGTACCGCCCACCGTGATATAACTCCAAATACTTAACGTAGGTATCTAAACAAAGCAAAAGTTGAAAAAAAATCAATGATACTACAATGAAACTTTTGCACACTAAAATACATAAGATATTACACAAAATGATATAGTTTCTTTAACATACAACTTAACTATAATAATAATAATAATAAATTGTTTATTACTTGAATAACCTTATTACTAATATTTTACTTAACTTAACTAGATAAATTACAATCCGTTCTAAGAAGGAAACACAATTTGCTCACTGGCCGTTTACATACTCCGTTTTGTGTTTTGATTGTAACTACGCGCACTATATTATCCCTTCCTGGATGGACATCCAAAATTCTACCCATGAGCCACTTAGCAGGCGGCAAATGTTGCTCTTTTATAATGACTACATCATCAATTTTAGGCTCATCCTGCTGAGTAGTCCATTTGTATCGCTTATTTAACGTAACTAAATATTCTACACTCCAACGATTCCAAAAATCATTAACCATTTTGGTTGTTAATCTCCACCTATCTAGTGGATTGACTGTTGTTACACATTTATCGTCCGCGACAGTTAATAACGGTTCTCCTATCAAGAAGTGGCCGGGTGTAAGAGGGAGCGGGTCGTTTATATTATCACTA
Source organism: Lycia hirtaria (assembly GCA_947563715.1). Taxonomy (NCBI): domain Eukaryota; kingdom Metazoa; phylum Arthropoda; class Insecta; order Lepidoptera; family Geometridae; genus Lycia; species Lycia hirtaria. Next base: position 52,424,921 of record OX387376.1, on the reverse strand, counting down.
ATCACTGTCATCGGGCGTGAATTCACACAGGCCTCTACTTGTGCTAATACTGTAGATAATTCTTCATACGTGAGTGTACTCTCGCCAACAACTTTTTTAAGGTGAGTTTTAACCGAGAGCACACCTGCTTCCCAAAGCCCACCAAAATTTGGTGCGGAGGGTGGTATAAAGTGCCAATTTGTGTTCTCTAGGGTCAATAGTTGAGCAATTTCATCGGGCAAACTTGATTTTGCACTGTTAAACATCTCATGCAGCTCTCTGCTAGCACCAGTGAAATTTGTTCCATTATCACTGTATAAGTCTTGACAGTGACCTCGTCTGGCTGTCATTCGTTTGAATGCTGCTATAAATCCCTTAGCTGTCAAGTCAGATACGACTTCAATATGTATTGCGTGAGTCACCATGCATACAAAGAGCGCAATATAACCTCGATATGCTTTAGTTCCTCGCCCTGGGGAAAATCTAACGTTGATGGGTCCTGCATAATCGACACCACAGGATTTAAAAGGTTTGCTAGGCTTAAATCTTGTTGCTGTTATTTGCCCCATGAATGGCGTCTTTGAAGCTCTTGATAATCTCAAGCATGTAACGCATTCTCTGTAATGTTTCTTGACTAAATCGCGAGCTCTTATGATCCAGTAATTACTTCTGAGGTGATTTAACATGAGTTGTGGTCCACCATGCATCGTTTTCAAATGCGCATCCGCTACTATTAGGTTGGTTAAATGATTCTTCTTAGGCATAATAATAGGGTGCTTTTTCTCATAACTAGCATCAGAGAGATCAATACGTCCACCAACTCTTAAAATCCCATCTTGATCCAAGATTGGGCAGAGAGGATGAAGCACACTCTACTTTGGAACATTTCCTCTGAACTGATGAACTCTCGATTTTTTGTTTTGGCTGACAATAAATTAACAGAAACAAGATTGTTATTATCAATCACTCGAAGATATACACTTCCGGCATAAGCTGACATTGACGCATCAGAAATTGCGTGTAGCTCTGTTTTAAATCTTGGTGAGAAATTTAACCACCTTGGTATGCAAATATTCTTGACATGTTCCAGATCTTCTCTAAATCTGACCCATTCTGTTGACAAATCTTCGTCTAAATCATCGTCCCAATCTAATCCTGATTTCCATAGCTTTTGTATAAACAATTTTCCCACTATAACGATAGGCTGAATCCATCCGACTGGATCGTATAATTTCGCTATGTCAGATAGCACCTGTCGTTTGGTAAACTTCCCTTTGACTTCGGGTAAGTTTATTGAATATTCAAAATTGACTGTTTCTTTGTTCCAGCATATTCCTAGAACCTTTCCTTTCTTATCTTGTTGTATGACTACGGAATTGTTCGTACGATGTTTGTTTTTGTCAACGTAGTTTAATAGATTTTCATTGTTACTGCTCCATTTTTGAAGTTCGAAACCTCCAGCATCCATCAATTTGTTCATCTCTTCGTATATTTGTATAGCTTCAACTTCCGAATTACATCCCGTCATCAGATCGTCCATATAGTAATCATTCTTCGTTATCTCTGCAGCGATCGGATACTTTGTTTGTTCATCATCAGCTAACCTTTGTAAAGACTTAACTGCAAAGAAAGGCGCACACGCCGTTCCGAAAGTTAAGGTCAACAGATTCAAATGCTGAATTTCTTCATCCGGATTCGCTCGCCACAAGATCCTTTGATAATTTGTATCTTCATCAGCTACTCGTACTTGACGGTACATCTTGACTAAGTCAGCTATGATGCATATCTTATGAGTTCGCCATCGCATGAGCAAATGTCTTAGATCTTGTTGGAGTTTAGGACCTACTAGAAGATCATCGTTCAAAGAAACATTGTTGACTCCTTTGCATGAAGCATCAAAAACGACTCGTACTTTGGTTGTAAGTTTATCTTCTTGAACTCGAACGACTGCATGGTGAGGAAGATAAACAGCAGAAGGATTATCAATGTCTTTCTTGTCTACTGATTTCATATGGCCTAATTCCTTGTATTCTTCTATTACGTTTAGGTAGTCTTTGTATAAACTAGGTTTCTTTTCGAGCTTTCTTTCTAAATAATTTAGTCTCTTCTCTGCAATTTTTCTATGTTCGCCATATTGGCATTCTGGATCTTCACTTTTAAACGGCAATCTTACTATGTATGTTCCGTCCTCTGCTCTTACTGTTGTCGCTTCAAATATTTCTTCACACTTCTGCTCATCGCTTGTCATCTTTTTCTTAATTGATCGAGGTTCGTTTTCTACTTCCCAAAATCGTTTCAATAAATCGTCTATACTTGTCTGGATGTGTAAACTAATCACATTTGTTGGTGTACATTCTTCCGACATTCTACCTGATATGATCCAGCCAAGGATAGTATTTTGTGCCACTAGATGTCCTCGAGGATGCTTCAACACTCCATTGAGTAGAATGTTGCTATAAACTTCTGCTCCAAGCAAAATGTCGATCTTGCTTGGGGTTGTGTATGTTGGGTCTGCTAATTGGATCTCTTCTAAAGGAACCCACATTGGAGAGAGTATCTCTCTGCTCGGAATTGTTGACGGTAGTGCGCTCAATACGTATGCTTTAACTTCAATTGCATTATTAGGGTTGTGATTTGATTCCACGTTCAATGAAATCATGTGCTTGATTCTTGTATGTCCGTCCCCTAAGCCTGACACCCAACCACTAATTGGTATACGTTTCAGACCTAGCAGTTCTACGGTTGATTCGGTTACAAAAGAGGCTTGCGAGCCCTGATCTAATAAAGCCCTAATAACGAATTTGATGCCGCTCCTAGACTTCGCTTTAATCACTGCCGTTGCCAGCAAAATATTGTAGCTTTGATGTCGCTCATTCTTCGAAAAATTCGCTACGATGTGTGTCTGAGGGGATTGGTATAACAATAGCTTTTTTCCTTGCTATAGGTTGTTGAGCATGTTCCGTCGTCATTGTGTTTGAGTTTGTGTTCTGTGTTATCGTGTTAGAAGTAGCGCCTTCTTGGTCCTTGATAACATGTAAAAGTGTGTGATGTCTCCTACCACACTTCCTGCAATTAGTTGTCTGTCTACAATTCTTGACTGAATGGGATGATCCGAGACAGTTGAAGCAAAGTCTATTGCTCTGAACAAAATTATATCTGTCTTGAACCGATTTGATTCCAAATTGTTTACAATGGCATATATGATGAGAACCATTACAGCATGGGCATGTCGTACTATTATTATTCTTCTCTTCTTGCACAGTTGCATTAAAAGACTTTGTTTTTACTGTTTGTTTCGTAGCCTGTGATACATTTCTGTTGGTTGTCTTACTACTTTCGATCATCTCTAAGCTTCTGAATCTCGATTCCATAAAATCTATAAGTTGAGTCCACGTAGGCAGTTCATCGACACGATACAGTAGTCATGGCAGAGTCGATGGAGGACCTCAGTACGATGCTCGAAGACCTCGATAGAGATAGTAAATCCATAGGGGAGGCCTATATCCAGCAGTGGACTTTTTATGGCTGAGATGATGATGATGATGAGGCAGTTCATCAGACATCACACTTATCTCCCATTGTTTGCGAGACTCTTGATCCAGCTTTGATAGAACCATATACACTATAATTGCATCCCATGACTCCGTCCTGATTCCAATATTGTCTAGACTTTTTAAGCACGACGAAGTAGTGTCTAACAAGTTCTTCAATGCAGTAGAAGACTCGTTCTGTATAGGCTTCAACGAAAATAATATTTGCATAATACTGTTGCAGTTGTATTTCTTATTGTTGTATCTTTTTTAACAGCTGTTCCAATGCCTCAGTGTAATTTGCATCAGTTGTAGAAAAGTTACGAATCAGCAGCTCCGGCTCTCCAGACAAACAGCTTTTCAAATAATAAAGCTTTTGTACTGATGGTACGCTGGCGTTCTCATGTATAACTGACGATAACATATCGTAAAAGGTTTGCCATTCATTGTATTTTCCACTAAAAGTGGGTAGTTCAATTCGAGGTAGTTTAACAACTTCATTGCAGTCAGATTTGGATGAGATTGTCTTCTTTGTAGTATGAGTTTCCACGGTAAGACAAGTCTGGTATACTTCTTTCAATAAAGTTTTATATGACAAATATTGTTTTTGAAACTGATCATAAATATCGCTTCTGAAATACTCCTCTTTATCTCTTTGCTCCTTCGTTGTATTTGTCATAATTTCCTTATGTCCTGTTCTAAAATCTGTCCATAATTCTTCTACCGCTTCTAATCTTGTTTCTATCAATGGCTTTTTAATTTTATCTGTCCCTGTTTTTCGAAAGTTACGTTCTGCTTTAATCAATCTTTCATATAAATCTAGTTGAGGTGCAACAAGCTTCAACATTGACTCCATTTTGAAGATAAATTTAGTATAATAGTATACTCCTTGGATAATTTTAACTACACATAATATGATAGGCACACAGCAGCAAAGTCTATGAAGAACACAAAGTTATTCAAGTCCCGTGTAGTATAAAATTGAACGTATTTTTTCCAAGTCCAGTATTCAGTAAAATAAACTAAGTCGATGGAAACTTCACTCGAAATTTTCTAAGTTCCGTAATCAGTAAAATAAACTAAGTTAATGAGAATTTTACTCTGAATTTGCTAAGTCCAGTATAGAGTAAAATAAGTTAATGGAACGTTCAATCTGGATTTGCTAAGTGTCAGAAATCCGTAAAAAATTTACAAGTCCGAGAATCACTGATTTTATTCCAAGTCTTTTCACTTTACTCACGGTTTACCAAGGTCCATAACACTGTAATCCAAACACAAGTCACTAGTTCACTTCACTTCCTTCTCGGATTTCGGCACCAATATGTTCGCGCTACTCATTTATTCAATACCAACATTAAATCTTAGGAAATATTTGTGCGTGGATCCGAGTGGGGCGGGGCTATAGTAGCGGCGCCTCACACTCGGATCCGAGCGAGCGAGTCCTGTTCATTTTGTAGAAGTTAGTAAACTGCCGGCGTTTGACGCAGTCAACATTGCTTTGCGCGGCCACTCTACTTAATCAAAATTCGCCTAAAAAGTTTTAGTTCCCAGTTGAAGTGAAGGCTCTGCAGGGGGCGAAGAATGTGTTAAAAACCTGTTTTAGCTTATGCTAATGAGGCTCTTTCATATGATACCCCACATGATACGGTTAATTCACTTTAAAATTTGGGCCCTCATTCCTTGCACAGAGACACTATTTTTTTGTGATTAAATTAAAAAAAAAACAGTTTTCGGATTTTTTCCTGTATGTGTACTCTAACACAATGATAATCTGGTAGCTTTGGCCCCCTTAGTTTGAAAAAAACTATATCTGTGAGCATCGTGTACGCCGTCTATATATTTGTACGCCGTGGAGTCGATGGGTCGACTCCGGACGGTATAGTAAGGCTAGAGACGGTATGTGCAGGTACTCCGGCGCGCAGCACGTGCGCAAGCGCGGCGTGGCCCCCGCGTGCGCGGCGCTGGGCGGTGCGCGCGAGTGGCAGACGCCGGAGGAGCTGGAGGCGGCGGCGGGGGACGCGGAGACGCTGCGCGCGCACGCCACGCTCGTCGCCGTGCGCGTGCTCGGGGAGCGACACCGGAACACCATGTTCCGCCTCATGTACAGGTCAGTACCACACCTCCCGGCTCCGGCACGCTACCGTATGTCACGCAGAGTACCCAACACGACAAACCTAACGAGCACTTTCCATCGGGAAGTTCCAGCCCTTTCGTGCCGTTTCCATAATGAAATCGGCTCCTCTTTATAATATAATATTGCATTGTCATCCGATTCACCTACACTTCCGACATTTCAACTCGATCGGATGAGGTGCGGGTGCGAGCAGCCAGGAGTACATTACACGTCCGAGCGAGTTATATTACGTTTATTACTGAACTAGTACTTAAATGCTTACACTACACTACACGGAGACCAGCTCGAACGGGAAGCGGCTCCAATATAACTTGCCACATTTGATTACAGACACTAGGACGAGTGAAACTAAATAAAAGCAAGTTTACACTTAGTATAGTTTAACACTTATTCGTACTTACCTTACCTTACTGACGGGTGTAAACTTAAAATGAAACTTCAGGCGAATACATAACACCTCCTATATATCGGCATCGCGAGGAGTGGGAGGCGTCAGGCTGTCGTGCTAACTGTAACTGTAGGGCGACGTGTGTCCCACAGGGGCGCCTGGTACGCGGACGCGGGCCGGCCGCAACGCTGCGCGGCGCTCTGGACCTGGGCGCTGCGCACGCGCATACAGGCGGACACGCTGCTTCACACCGGTCAGTCTCTCACTCACACTCACACTCTCACCCCCTCACTCACCACTCACACTTCACTCTACACATCTCAGCCGTTCCTAATAGCAAGTTTTCGTCTGTAGATTGGAAACACATGAAATAAAGCTTGAAACTGTACGCGCCTGTCCACCGACCATAACGATACTTGCCTTTGAAATGATATTGAGCGGAAAAATGAAGACAGATCGGTTTAAAGATATTTGCAAATTAATTAAGTTTGTGAATTAAAGAATTCGGAAGTCAATTCGGACTGGAGTCTGTGGAGCAAAATTTTTCAATTAAACAATTTATCAAATATCAATATAATATTTAGATAAATATTTGGTGTCGGTGAAGCGTTAGATGGGTGTGTGTTGCAGACACGTATCACACGCTGTGCGCGCTGACTCGCCTCCTAGTGGACATGTGCTTCTTGAGCGGCGCGCTGGACGAGGACCTGCAGGAGGAGCAGGGGGAGCGGGCCGAGCGCAGCGAGCCCCCCTCGCACGAGGACGTCATGTGCGTGCTGCGGCTCGTGGCTCGAGCGCTGCCCGGTGAGAGCGCACACTACACACTACACACTACACAGTACACACGTCACACCGCACTACTACAACGGCGTGTATCTGCCGAATATCATAATATGTGTCACAAACATTCAACTCTTACTCAGTTTTAAACAAGAATCCAAAATATATGCAAAATCGGTCAAGAAGTCGTCGAGACATCAGGGTTACGCTCATCTCTTGTAGCGATACAAAGTTGGTTTGTGACCGTTTTATTTTGATTTTTAGGGTTCCGTACCGCAAAAGAAAAAAACGGAACCCTTATAGGATCACTTTTTTGTTCGTCTGTCGGTCTGTCCGTCCGTCTGTCCGGGTGTCAAGACCTGTAGGTAAGGCGTGAAGATATCGTGTTGAAATTAAAACCATATACGCAAATCTATAGTATCTTGCTGCAGAGAGAAAAATCAAATTTATAAGTTTTCGTAAAAAAAAGTTACAGCCGAATATGTCGTAAAAACGCACATTTCGACATTCACAAGGGAATCAAAACCTATGGGGTACTTCCCGTTGACCTAGAACTATGGAATTTGGCAAGAAGCATTGTGTTATAGTAATTATACATATAGGAAAAAAAACGAAAACTGGACATTTTTAATTTAATTACAAAAAAATAGTGTCTTTATGCAAGGAATGAGGGTCCAAATTTTAAAGGGAATTAACCGTATCATGTGGGGTATCATATGAAAGAGCTTCATTAGCACAAGTTAAAACAGGGTTTTAATAATTTTTATGTGTAATTTGTGGTTTTTGAAGGAAAATATAAAAAAATATACATCATTTATCTACTAGTTTGTACGGAACCCTCGGTGGGCGAGTCTGACTCGCATTTGTCCGGTTTTTTATTTTGTAATTATGAGACACAAACGTTTAAATGAGCCTACTGCGAATTGTAATATGTTTAACAGTCGCTTCAGCTTTTGTGTCACTCTCTTCATCATCATCATCATCATCTCAGCCATAAGAAGTCCACTGCTACAGGACATAGGCCTCCTCCATGGATTTCCAAAAAGACCGATTGGAAGCGGCATGCATCCAGCGTCTTCCCGCCACAAATCTCTCGCGTCTTCTTAATTGTAGACAAAGCAAGATAAAAACAGGCGCGAGCCAACTTTGTGTCTCTCTTAATTGTAGACAAAGCAAGATAAAAACAGGCGCGAGCCAACTTTGTGTCACTCTTAATTGTAGACAAAGCAAGATAAAAACAGGCGCGAGCCAACTTTGTGTCACTCTTAATTGTAGACAAAGCAAGATAAAAACAGGCGCGAGCCAACTTTGTGTCACTCTTAATTGCAGACAAAGCAAGATAACAAGTATCAATGTTAAAAGAAAAACAAAATACCCGACTGCAGAAAAGAGGTTTTTGCAGCCTAACTTACGATTTCTATACGCTTAATACGCTGTTGAGTGTATGTTCTTTGTGAGAAAGTATGCGTATAATCGCTGTAAAAGATTATTGCGCATTCTTTAGAAAAAAATCTAGTAAAATCACTTGTTTATTACGAAAAAGTTCGTTGGAAGTTAAAAAAAAACCGGACAAGTGCGAGTCAGACTCGCCCACCGAGGGTTCCGTACAAACTATATAGAAGGGGGAAATCATATACTTTTTTATATTTTCCTTCATAAACCGAAAAATATACATCGTAAAAATATTTATCACGTTTCTTGCTCACCACTCGGATCCGAGTGGGGCGGGGCTATAGTAGCGGCGCCTCACACTCGGATCCGAGCGAGCGAGTCGTGTTCATTTTGTAGAAGTTAGTAAACTGCCGGCGTTTGACTCAGTCAATATTGCTTTGCGCGGCCACTCTACTTAATCAAAATTCGCCTAAAAAGTTTTAGTTCCCAGTTGAAGTGAAGGGTCTGCAGGGGGCGAAGAATATGTTAAAAACCTGTTTTAGCTTATGCTAATGAGGCTCTTTCATATGATACCCACATGATACGGTTAATTCACTTTAAAATTTGGGCCCTCATTCCTTGCATAGAGACACTATTTTTTTATAAAATTAAAAATGTCAAGTTTTCAGATTTTTTCCTATATGTGTACTCTAACACAATGCTTCTTGCCAAATTTCAGAGTTCTAGGTCAACGGGAAGTACCCCATAGGTTTTGATTCCTCTGTGAGTGTCGAAATGTGCGTTTTTTACGACATATTCAGCTGTAACCTTTTTTTACGAAAACTGAGAAATTTTATTTTTCTTTCTGCAGCAAGATACTATAGATCTGCGTATATGGTTTTAATTTCAACTCGATATCTTTACGCGTTCCCGAGATAAAGGTCTTGACACCTGGACGGACGGACAGACGGACAGACAGACGGACAAGACGGTTCCGTTTTTTTAAAAACACGTGTTTTTTTATATTTGTGAGAGATGTATGATTTATATTACAAAAAAATATAGCCTATGACACTCAGGAAGTGAAAACGAATCTAACGACACCTCTCACATCAAAATCGGTCAAGCCCTTTAGGCTTTAGGCGATTATATAGAAACATACAGATATACACATATACCCACATACATACATACACTCGAAACACCCCCCCCCCCCTCTACCTAACCCTCTCTTCTACCTCTTCTACCCTCTCCTTACCTTAAAACACAATTATAATAGTAGAGTTGTCGGGGATTTTTTTGAGGTAGGAAATAGGTTTAATCCTGTTTTACCCGTTCCCGCGGGAATCCCGGGATAAAAAGTATCGTAAGTGTTAATCCAGATTATAAACTATCTGTGTACCAAATTTCAGCCAAACCCGTCAAGCCGTTTTACCGTGAAGAAGTAACAAACTGACACAAACTTCGCATTTATTTGATAAGTGTGAAGTGTGATGTGATTTATTAGCATTTCCTATTCCAAACTCCAATAAAACATATAAGTTATATATATATATATATGTGTAATCACTGTTAAAAATTCTTTATTTTGATACCACACTCGATGTATTTTGAAAACATTAATTTTATTGAGATTACTTTTTGCCGCCAAAAATCCTTAATTTTGTTTTATTTTTATTTCGATGTACCCAGCGTCACTCTCACGACTAAGACGAATCTATTGACACCACTCACATAAAAATACGACAAGCCATTTAGGCTCTAGGGCGTGCCAAAGAAATATACATACACTCGAAAAACATAACCCTCCTTCTTTCGCAGTCGGGTAAAAACAGGCGCGAGCCAACTATGTGTCACTCTCTTAATTGCAGACAGAGCAAGATAAAAGCAGGTGCGAGCCAACTTTGTGTCACTCTCTTAATTGCAGACAAAGCAAGATAACAAGTATATTTATTAAAAGAAAAACAAAATACCCGACTGCAGAAAAGTAGATTTTGCAGTATAACTTACGATTTCGTTACACTTGATACGCTGTTGAGTGTACGTGTTTTGTGTGGAAAGTATGCGTAAAATTACTGTAAATTCTTTAGAATAATTATTGTAAAGTCACCTGTTTGGTACGAAATAGTTCGTTGAAGGTTACAAAAAACGCATTTTTTTATTTTTGCAAGAGATGTATTATTATTATTACAAAATATTATTGCTAAACCCGTGACACTCTGGAAATGAAGACGAATCTAATGACACCTCGCACATCAAAATCGGACAAGCCGTTTAGGCTGTAGGCTGTCATATAGAAACATACATACATACAAACATACATCTCTCACTGTGTTATGTTATATGTTACTCATCTTCACTGACAGGACTTGGCTTTCCCCCCTCCCTCTTCCCCCCTCTACCTTATCTCCCCTATTTAGATATTTAGACCTTCGCCGTGGGGTACCGGCTTAGAATAGTACCTCCCCCTCTCTTCCCGTGGGTGCCGTAAGAACCGGCTAAGGGAAATATCACCAGAAGGGGGCAGCAGCACATTCTGCGTAAAACACGACCTACTGAGCTCGCCAACCCACTTGCCAGGCGGACAGACGACAAAAATACCAGGCCCCCAGTCCCCGGCAGCTCCGCTATTCCGGGCTATGGTAGCGGTCCCGGTCACGGCGGAGCAAGGGGTGCTAAGAATCTCCGGTAGAGATCCGGCTACCACCCCCTGCATAAACCACGACTGGCCCTGGTCCTGGTAACACACAACATTCGCATGATGAGGACAGACGATATGGGACTGGGACTGGATATGGGACTGGGATATCCTAGGATTATCAGAAGTCCGACGAGAGGGAGAGGACACGATAACCCTAAAATCCGGTAACCTACTCTACTACCGGGAGGACGACCAACAATTCCAAGGTGGTGTCGGGTTTTTCGTCCACAGATTAACAACATTAAGGTCTCGTTAACAACATTCTTGCCATCGACAGTGTGTCGAGCAGGGTTGCGTACCCAATACTCAGAGTATCCAAGAGGTATTCGCTGAAGGTCATCCAGGTATACGCACCGACCTCTGCACACTCCGATGATGAGGTGGAGGTGATGTATGAGGGCATTAGTAGGGCCATACAAACTTATGATGAAGTCTACACTCCGACCTTCTCGAGCCCATATCTAAGACCCCGAGAGCTTTCAGCTCGAACTATAAAATCGCTTCGAGTGCATGGAGAGCTGCGCATCGGTGGATGAGATCAATAACAGGTTTGTGGAAACTGTCCGTACGGTGGGCGCGAAGTTTTATAAACTCCACCGTACACCGGCAGAAGATGGCAGTTTAGCGTCGACCAAAGCAGAAGTCTTGAGGGAGATTGAGAGGTTCTATGGACAGTTATACACATCGGTCGCAAAACCTGTTAGCAGTTTGGGTAAAGACAAGAGGGCAGAGCCAGTTGACAAAGCTGAAGACAGAAGATGGCAGTTTAGCGTCGACCAAAGCAGAAGTCTTGAGGGAGATTGAGAGTTTCTATGGACAGTTATACACATCGGTCGCAAAAGCTGTTAGCAGTTTGGGTAAAGATCCAAGAGCCAACCTGACTCGACGTTATACCGAAGATATCCCGGACATCAGCCTGTACGAGATTAGGATGGCCTTAAAACAGCTAAAGGACAACAAGGCACCGGGCGACGACGTAATTACATCAGAGCTACTGAAAGCGGGTGGAACACCGGTACTGAAAGTCCTTCAGAGGCTCTTCAATTCCGTCGTGCTTGAAGGTACAACGCCAGAAGCATAGAACTGAAGCATGGTGGCGCTGTTCTTCAAAAAAGGAGACAACACTTTGCTGAAGAACTACAGACCCATCTCGCTTCTGAGCCATGTCTATAAGCTGTTTTCAAGGGTCATCACGAATCGTCTTGAACGCAGGTTTGATGACTTCCAGCCTCCCGAACAAGCCGGTTTCCGAAAAGGCTATAGTACCATAGACAACATCCACACGCTGCGGCAAGTTATACAGAATACCGAAGAGTATAACTTGCCCCTTTGCTTAGCGTTTGTGGACTATGAGAAAGCCTTTGATTCGATCGAGACCTGGGCGGTGCTTGAGGCTCTCCAACGATGCCATATTGACTATCGGTATGTCGAAGTGCTGAAGTGTTTGTACAACAACGCCACCATGTCAGTCCGAGTATAAGACCAGATTTCAGAGGCAATTCCATTGAAGAGAGGCGTGAGGCAGGGAGACGTCTCTCCGAAACTGTTTACCGCCGGTTTGGAAGATGCCTATAAGCTTCTGGAATGGAAAGGGCTCGGCACCAATATTAACGGCGAGTACATCACTCACCTTCGGTTTGCCGATGATATAGTAGTCATGGCAGAGTCGATGGAAGACCTCAGTACGATGCTCGAAGACCTCGATAGAGTTTCCCAACGGGTGGGCCTCAAAATGAACATGGACAAAACGAAGGTTATGTCGAACGCCCGTGTAGTGCCCATCCCATAACTGTGGGGAACTCCACTCTTGAAGTTGTTGACGAATACCTCTGTCTAGGACAAACGGTCCGATTAGGCAGGTCCAACTTTGCGAGACAGGTCAATCGTCTTATCCAACTCGGCTGGGCAGCGTTCGGGAAACTTAAAAGCGTCTTCTCGTCCAATATACCCCAGTCCCTCAAGTCGATAGCTTACAACCAGTGTGTGTTACCAGTGATGACATACGGCACTGAAATGTGGGCCCTAACTATGGGTCTTATAAGGAAGCTCAAGGTCACAGAACGAGCTTTGGAGAAGGCTATGCTCGGAGTCTCTACGAGATCGAATCAGAAATGAAGAGATACGTAGGAGTACAAAAGTCATCGATATAGCACAGCGGATTAGCAAGTTGAAGTGGCAGGGGGCAGGACACATAGCACGTAGAACTGATGGCCGATGGGGCCGAAAGGTTCTCGAGTGGAGACCACGTACCGGCAAGCGCAGCGTAGGAAGACCTACCTGCCGTGTTCGATTCAGAAATGGTCCTTAAAATAAATCGGAACTGAGTTCTCGAACGAAGCCCTCATAAGTCGAACACACATAATTGCATAAAAGTAACCGGTGCGGTGTAGGTGTATGTTCTTGGAGGTAGTTAGATAGATAACACTTTATTAAAAACCACAGGACAGCAAAATTACAAAAAGCTAACACTAATTACTTAAGGCAAAGGTATTGAATTGGCGACCTTATCGCTTAGAGCGACATTCCGGTAGTGTGCGTGTCGTGTAGTGTTGACGTGTGTGCGCCGGCGCAGAGAGCCAGCGGCTGGTGTCGGTGCGGCCGTGGTGTGCCTCGCAGGCGGAGTGCTGGGACCGCGCGCTGCGCTGTCTCGTGCACCTCGCCGTGTTGGCGGCCGCCACCGCGCCGGGCGGAGCGCCCGCCGCCGCCGCCGGCGAGCTGCGTCACGGCACCGACCTCGTGGACGAGCTCGCCGCGCTGGTGAGTCTAACCTATCTTATCGACGGAGACACCTACCGTTTTTGTGTTCCTCGAGGCGCTATCTTAGGCTCCGATCGATCATTTTTAGGGTTCCGTACCTCAAAACGGAACCCTTATAGGATCACTTTGTTGTCCGTCCGTCCGTCCGTCCGGGTGTCTCAAAAATTGAGTCATTTGACAGACACATTTTTACCCTCATTCCTTGTATAAACAAGGAATGAGGGTAAAATTTTTTAAGTTCTTTAACCGTATCATGTGGGGTATCATATGAAAGAGCCTCATTAGCATAAGCTAAAACAGGTTTTTAAATATTTTTACGATGTATATTTTTAGGTTTATGAAAATATAAAAAAATAAATGATTTCCCCCTTTTATCTACTAGTTTGCACGGAACCCTCGGTGGGCGAGTCTGACTCGCACTTGTCCGGTTTTCTTTATTATTGGTTTACAAAACTGAATATATACAATAGAAACATAAATGATATTTAAATGGAAACATACTAGAAATAGCATACGCCCTTCTAGTTGTAAACACAGCTTTGAGAATATTGTAGTGTAAAAAATAATGTATGTTATTAATAATATTATGAATTAAGAAGCATGACTATGCGAATTAATTCAATACTCGTACCATATCACGTTCTACATAACAAGAGTCACTTCAAAAACCCTGAACACATCTACTGTACACACACATGAACTGTACACACACATGTACTGTACACACACATTAACTGTACACACACATGTACTGTACACACGCATGAACTCGCTCACCGAGATTAGACTGATCAACCGAGGGAGGGGGAGGGGGGGAGTCCCGGGGTGGTCACTGCATGCCACTAACCTGACAGAGTCGCCTTATCTTCTGAATACCGCGAATATTCATTTAAAGCTAAAGCACCGTGCAAACTAATCTTCCCCTGATATAAATTATTTAATGTAAAAATATATATTTAATCTGGATGATTTCAGTATAAGGTTAACATTAACAATTTGCTATGATGGTGGGGAAACGTTTGAGCACAAGGATAATGATGATAGTATAAGTATACTTCACGTCCGCGTCTAGTGCCGAGCTACCGCTGTATTTAACTATAATAATGTCTCTAGTCTAGTTAATAATAAATAATGTATCTCTCCCCCCTCCCCCGCGTGCGCGCAGGCCCGCCTGTCCCCGGCGACGCACGCGGGCGGCGAGTCCCTGCTGCACCTGGCGTGTTCCCGGCTGACGACGGTGCGGTCGGCGTACTTCCCCACGGAGGCGCGGCCGCGGGCGCTGTTCCCCTCGGTGCGCGGCGCGCGGCTGCTGGTGGCGTGCGGCGCGCGCGCAGCGGCGCGGGACGCGGCGGGCCGCACGCCGCTGCACGTGGCCGCCGCGCCCTACAACTACAGCGCGCCGCTGGTGGAGGCGCTGCGGCGCGGCGGCGCGCATGCGTGCACGCCGGACGCGCGCGGCACCACCGCGCTCGAGCTGCTGCCGCCGGCGGCGCGGCGCGAGCTCGCCGCCGGCGTCACGCTGGCGTGCCTCGCGGCGCGCGCGCTGCCCTCGCGCGTCGCGCCGCTCGCCCTGCCCCGCACCCTGCTGCCCTTCCTCGAGCTGCACCGCGTCCCGCACCCCGCGTCCGCATCCGCACCTGCGCCCGCGCACCATGACACGTCACATCCATTTATGACAAATGTTTAACGAGCGAGTTAAAATAAGATCTAAATTGTTATCGAACTTATACCTACAGGTATTTAATAGTAGAAATATTTTAAGATGTTTACAATAAATATATTCGAAAACTAATTTGCGAGTATCTCGAGTGTGATGTCCTTGTACTATCACCCACCGTCCTACATTATTATATATTTTAATTTCTCATATGCGGAAAGTGCGCTAGAAGTAGCCTACACACACACACACACACACACACATACAGAGCCGGAAACACCACTTTTCATCCCTGGGGAATATCAAGTTATATTTTTAACATTCATTTTTATTTATTTTAGTAAAACTTGCAGCCAAAATACTTAAATAAACTATACATTTATATAAATTACGAGGTTAATTACAAGTTTTCGCTTATAGATTGCCTAAATAGGAAGGTTACTGTGAACTCTTGTATAACAACTCTACTATTACCACCTGCTCATTAATGTTCCTTTTTACTTCATATAAAGGGTCTAAAGTACGCGATTTAAGCCCGAGGACTTTAATATTGTATGGGATCTCTTTATATCACACTACGACATAATGTAATTTAAATTTGGAACCCAAGCCTAGACTATTAGATTCTACGTCTCATCAATTAATTCTAAGTACCTGGGCGACCGAACTCCACTTGGATTTTTATGTACTGAAAATACGAGCAAACCCGGGTTCACTAAAAATGAAACCTAGCAAGATCGATTTATCGTTCCCTAATCTACCTACAAACCAAATTTCATTAAAATCGCTGGAGCCGTTTCCGAGATTTAGATTACATATATACAATACAAGAATTTCTTGTTTATATACATATAGACAAGAATTCTTAGTTTTCTAAAAAAAATATAAAATAAAATAAAATAATTGCTCGTTTAAAGGTATTAGATAATTACATTGATATTTATTTATTGATTTTATTTTATATGTTTAGGAAAACTTACAGCCTAATTACTTACTTATTTTTTTTATGGTGTAAGTTTATAATGTTTTTAAACTATATTCATATACATAATTAAAATGTCATGTTTTATTATTTGGAAAGAGGAACTATCGTGACAAGAATGGGAACTGACGACTCGAGTACGTATTGCTAATGGGTCATGCTACACGTTCGATATTTATTTGAATCCTATTCAGGATCACGGCACTTATCGATTGTGTAGTATAGTGTATCGACGAATCGTGATACGGATCATCAGATTTCTAGAAATCAAAAATCCACGATCTGTATCGTGTTTCGCGCGATTAATATCAGCGTCTAGTCTTAGAATCGATATTTATTGTCACCCTGAGTGTCAGTATTAAATTTGTCAGCGATATTTGGTCCATTTTTTTCTATTCATACGTCTCTTTAATTTTAAAGCCAGTATGATAGCAATACAAGCTTTACGTATATTATCACTCATTATAGCCAACACGGTATTCCCAGTGGCACAGTCACTCGCCGCCGTACGACGCACCCACCACGCGTCTACCTTGCGCTTGTGTGACATTCTGAGATCGAATGACGCGATTGTTATCGAGTACACACTCTCTCATAATATTACTCGATAAATATTACGATCAATATCGAACGTGTAGCATGCATGCCCCAATGAGAAGGGCGGGCGCACAGCAGCACAGCAGCACAGCAGCACAGCAGCGCCCTCCATGGGAGCTGACGACCCGATTGTATTGATAGTGAAAAATAATGACGCACAGCAGCGCCCTCAACTCAACTCTCGACACTCAAATCTCGCCTAAAAAAAAAAAAAAATGAGAAATTAAAAAAAGTGTGCTCACGTGGTCTACTGTTCGTAGAACTGCTAATAAACAAATACCAAGGAAGTTCAATCACAATGGAAGGAATCATAAACTTTGGTTGTCGCTATTCAGCTGTATAAAACGTGTCGGCTTCATTTCTAATGTTCGGTCATAATTATTTTCCGTGGAGTGATCGTCACGCGAAGAAAAAATATTAATTTCGCTTTTCGGAAAACAAACAGCTGTTGATACACTAAGTAGGTAAATGAATCTATAACACAAAGAAGCCATAATTGTTTTCTCTTATTCAATCAAAGACATTTTACATTTCTAACCAAAATGAAATTTCAAAAATTTTCGTCTGATTATTTCCTATTATTTTTACCCGACTGCGTATGAAGGAGGGTTATG
Organism: Lycia hirtaria; assembly: GCA_947563715.1. Taxonomy (NCBI): domain Eukaryota; kingdom Metazoa; phylum Arthropoda; class Insecta; order Lepidoptera; family Geometridae; genus Lycia; species Lycia hirtaria. The sequence goes on along the minus strand of OX387376.1, from coordinate 52,407,431 downwards.
TTTTTCGAGTATATGTATATAGTATGTGGGTATATTTCTATATGATTGCCTACAAGCCTAAACGGCTTGACCGATTTTGATGTGCGAGGTGTCGGTAGATTTTTTTGAACTCCAATGAGCCTTTTCGTAATAAAGAATTATTCTAAAATTTAATGATGCGCATCTATAGTCTTTTACAGCAGTTTTGCGCATACTTTCTCATAAAAATGTATGTTTGTGATTTTATATAATTCTATACTTAGTCTTATGTTTAAATTTAATTAGGAATAATAAATTTGTAATCAATGCATTCAAATGGTTGTATTTATAATTTTTGATAACGTAAAAATCGTTATTATCCTGGCGGATATTTCATTTTTCTCTTAAGACAGATAATTGTTTGGTTCTTCTGGGCCACAAAACCTAGGACACGCTAATGAATCAAATCACTTTCAAGCCTAAGAGTGGGAAAATAGGGGTGAATTATTGTTCACTCGTAGATTTTAATGCCGAGTTGTGTATTATAAGGTAGTAGCTATTTTAAAAGTAATCAAAACTTAAGCATGTAGTAATTAGTAGACTAAAGCTACAAATGTTTTTAAAATAAAAACTTTTTACAAAAAAAAATTACCTCCGAAAAAACTGAAAAGCATAAAATAATAAACCTGTTTTATTTAACTTTAATAACTAAGTCCTTTTATTATATTTCCATATCTATTGGCAACAAATAGTGGACACGGCGTGAAACACTATACTCGTACCCTCCATCTATTGAGCGCTGCGAACAATTAGTGGACACGGTGTGAAACACTATACTCGTACCCTCCATCTATTGAGCGCTGCGAACAATTAGTGGACACGGTGTGAAACACTATACTCGTACCCTCCATCTATTGAGCGCTGCGAATAATTAGTGGACACGGTGTGAAACACTATACTCGTACCCTCCATCTATTGAGCGCTGCGAACAATTAGTGGACACGGTGTGAAACACTATACTCGTACCCTCCATCTATTGAGCGCTGCGAACAATTAGTGGACACGGTGTGAAACACTATACTCGTACCCTCCATCTATTGAGCGCTGCGAATAATTAGTGGACACGGTGTGAAACACTATACTCGTACCCTCCATCTATTGAGCGCTGCGAACAATTAGTGGACACGGTGTGAAACACTATACTCGTACCCTCCATCTATTGAGCGCTGCGAACAATTAGTGGACACGGTGTGAAACACTATACTCGTACCCTCCATCTATTGAGCGCTGCGAACAATTCTTCATCTATGAATACTTTTAACTATCACGGATTCACGGTTCACGGTATCAGAATCAGAATCAGAATATTTTATTCACTATATCTGAACTTGATTCAAATAAAATACTGGAATGTACTAAACTGTTTTTTATTGTTGAAAAGCTTATAAAAAATATATAATTATGTACAAACAATCACATTTACATACAAAATAGAGATCCTTACATTAAAGTAAACTTCAGAAGACTGAAATACTGAGCGGCTCGCAACAAGCTCTCTCTAACTAGATATCAGATCATAACGGACGGAACAAGTCTCTGTACGCATAAACACGTCTCCTAACACATTATATTAATTTTATTTCACATCGAAATATTTGTGAAAATAGTTTTTTTTTTAATTTTTCCTACTTAAGTCGATATCAATTTATTGCTTATAATTATGTTTTCAAAATAATATGCGGCTCTAGTCGGAGCGTCGAGCGAAACATTACTAGTAAAACAGCTGGTTATAATATATTCACTGCCGATTATATCGACCGGGTGCCGCGTCGTCCTCCGGGAGAACCAGTCGACTTCCCTCCCCCTCCCACCCGCCGCCGCTCCACTGCAGCGCATCTCATTCTTTTGCATTGCTTTTATCCGCGACGGGACCGATTATAATAAGAGAGCTTAACGCTTTAATGGAGCGTTAAAAATATCTCAAAAGACGGCGCTAACAGATGGCGCTGTAATGTATAAAAAAGCGTCAAACTGTGCTGTGAATAGATTATAACGCCATCTATTTTAATCAGAAGAAACTAACTCGGTTTGCCCACAAAAAGACAATAAATAATCCGTGGAGGCTCCACGCGTGAACACAACGACATTAAACATACATTTAGTTAGTTTAATTATAACTAAATATACAACAGTGATTTTTAGTTGATATATACACATGTAATAATGTGTATGTAGTGGAGGCGGGTACAGGGTACAGGGCACAGGGAGTGAGCGTCAGTCAGCAGTGGCGGTACTAGCGCGCGGCGAGCACGGCGGCGAGCGCGAGCGCGACCGCGACCGCGGCGAGCAGCGCGCGCGGTCCGACCGCGGCCGAGGAGGGCGCGCGCCCCAGGCTGCGCTTGTGACGGTCCACTACGAAGATGCGCCCGCCCATACCTGCACGTTACGTGGAGAACATTAACACATATTGAGTTCATTATTATATTTGAAAGTCGTAACAAACATCGCGCTACGCTCGACCGGTCAGTCGTAACAAGGTAACAAATAATACCAAAATTCAATTATTTAAAATATCGTTCCGTCGCAGGCTAGTCCAGGCAGGCTAGTCGATAGCCAAAATATAACATTTTGTTCTTAGGTATATAAATTATTTTTCAAGCGATACCATGTTACCATATTGTTAGTTTCTTTGGGAGAGCACATTCTCTGTTTGAACGATCGCACCGGCTGCAGCGAGCGGCGCCGGCGTCGCGGCTCATACTCTCTACCCAAAAAGAGGGGTATTCAAGTTTGATGTAGCCACATAGTTTAGTGTTCGTGATGCGTGATTATATGTAGAATGATAAGTCATCTTTAGGATACGTTAACATAGATAGTAAGAGTATGACTGATATAGATAGGAGGCCTCTAGCACGTAGTACTTAGTATATAAGCTTAGCTATTTGTTGCAATTTTTTTTTTGGTATCGGTCTAATTTATTGCAACAAATAGCTAAGCTTATATACTAAGTACTACGTGCTAGAGGCCTTCTATCTATATCAGTCATACTCTTACTATCTATGTTAACGTATCCTAAAGATGACTTATCATTCTACATATAATCACGCATCACGAACACTACACTATGTGGCTACATTTGACATTGTATGGCATCGTAGCGTAGCCCTCAAACGGATGTATTGATTTTGATCTAGATTTTTTTGTCAGAAATTTGATCAAGATTTTAGCTATGATTTGTCAAAATCGCATCGACTTTTTGTTTTATGTTTTTAATGTTTACTTGTTTCATTGGTTTGCTAACTGGATGTTGCAGCTGTGACAACTACACGGCATTCTTTATAACAATCTAAGTATACTCGTATGAAAGAAAAAATCAGCCAAAGTATCAACTGGATGTAGCTGTAGGTCAGCCCTCAAAAACGTCCGAGCTCAATGAGGTCTAATTAGACGATTAAAATTTTATTATTCGAAGCGCCAAAATAGACGTCTCTAGACTTCTCAATCTAAATGACGCTTTAGCGCGGGGACATAGTCTTTATATCAAAATCTTTAAGTTCGTCATTATTGTATGAGTATCGGTCGACACAGGACACTATATTGTATGAGTATCGGTCGACACAGGACACTATATTGTACGAGTATCGGTCGACACAGGACACTATATTGTATGAGTATCGGTCGACACAGGACACTATATTGTATGAGTATCGGTCGACACAGGACACTATATTGTATGAGTATCGGTCGACACAGGACACTATATTGTACGAGTATCGGTCGACACAGGACACTATATTGTATGAGTATCAGTCGACACAGGACACTATATTGTATGAGTATCGGTCGACACAGGACACTATATTGTATGAGTATCGGTCGACACAGGACACTATATTGTATGAGTATCGGTCGACACAGGACACTATATTGTATGAGTATCGGTCGACACAGGACACTATATTGTATGAGTATCAGTCGACACAGGACACTATATTGTATGAGTATCAGTCGACACAGGACACTATATTGTATGAGTATCGGTCGACCCAGGACAATACTCGTGAATTTTGTTTTAGACTTTACGTCCACGTGGTGGACAGTAATTAGCCTTAAATGTTAAATATTAAATCATCCTGATTTTTAACCCCCGACCCAAAATAAGTGTTTTATATATGTTTGACATGTGTATCTGTGTGTCTGTCTATTTATTTATTTATTTATAGGAAAATCAACAGCTTTATAACATCGAATATAGAAAATCCAACAGGGGTTTATGATGGAAGTAACTACTTAGTCTGGCCATAAATACTGTTACAGTTAAAAATAAGGAAGATATTACATTTGAATTTGGAATCTGTCATTTTTATACGATTGTTCATTGAGTTTTCTAATTTTGACGCCAATACATTGTACAATATTTTGCGATATTAAAATGGAGTGGGGTGATAAAGAGAACCGAATCGCTGTGATTGCATTACACAAAGTTGGTATGGAGCCAAATGCAATTTTTAAAACTCTCCATACGCTTGGTATTAGTCAAATGTTTGTGTACCGGGCTATTAATAGGTACAATGAGACCTCCTCTGTTTGTGACAGAAAAAGATCTGGCCGTCCACGTAGTGTTCGTACGAAAAAGGTGGTCAAAGCAGTAAGGGAAAGAATTCGAAGAAATCCTGTCCGAAAGCAAAAGATTTTATCTCAGGAGATGAAGATAGCACCCAGAAACATGTCGCGTATTTTAAAAGATGACTTAGGACTTGCAGCCTATAAGAGACGCACTGGTCATTTTTTAACTGATAATTTAAAAAAGAATAGGGTGGTAAAATCGAAACAACTACTGAAGCGGTACGCAAAGGGAGGTCACAGAAAAAATTTGTTTACGGATGAGAAAATCTTTACAATTGAGCAACATTTTAACAAACAAAATGACCGTATTTATGCTCAAAGGTCTAAGGAAGCTTCCCAATTAGTCGACAGAGTGCAACGTGGGCATTATCCGACTTCAGTGATGGTTTGGTGGGGTGTTAGCTATGAATGAGTGACTGAGCCATATTTTTGTGAAAAAGGTATCAAAACATCGGCACAAGTGTATCAAAATACCATTCTTGAGAAGGTAGTTAAGCCCCTTAACAACACCATGTTCAATAACCAAGTATGGTCCTTCCAACAAGACTCGGCGCCAGGTCATAAAGCTCGGTCCACGCAGTCTTGGTTGGAAGTGAACGTTTCGGACTTCATCAGAGCTGAAGACTGGCCGTCGTCTAGTCCTGATCTTAATCCGCTGGATTATGATTTATGGTCAGTTTTAGAGAGTATGGCTTGCTCTAAACGCCATGATAATTTGGAGTCCCTAAAACAATCCATACGATTGGCAGTGAAGAATTTTCCCATGGAAAGAGTGCGTGCTTCTATTGATAACTGGCCTCAACTTTTAAAGGACTGTATTGCAGCCAATGGAGACCACTTCGAATAAGCTTTTATATTTTAAATTGTTTTATATTTATGTATTAAACTAACACACTGTAAAAGTAATAAATATTATTTGCAATAAAAAAATATTTTTTTCTTCGTGACAATATTTATGGCAAGACTAGGTATGTATAGTATTTTTTGTACCATTGACTTAAATAAAATCCCACAATCCGTGACGCACCTACGATTGTCTGTCTGCCTGTTTCATAAATGCATTGGTCGAATGATTCTAAATAAAGATGATTTGTAGTAGAAGGAGTGGCAGTAGAGTGTACGTACCTGCGTGTGTGAAGGAGTGGTAGTAGACGAGGTCCGGCCAGGAGGAGTTGGGCGTGAGGGTCAGGTCGGCGGGGTGGGACGCGTTGCAGTCCCACACCAGCGAGCGGTTGAAGGCGCGGAAGGTGAGGTAGTCGTCGTCGCGCCGCCGGTCGGCGGAGGGCGCGTGCGCCGCGCGACAGAGCGCGCCCGCGGCCGTGGGAGCGAGCCGGCCGCGGCGCGTCACGTGCACGCCGGCCAGCACGCGCGTCGCGCGCTGCGCGCTCTCCGAGAGCCGCTCCAGCCCGCCGCGCGGCTCCGCCGTCACCACCAGCGGGTGGTACTCCTCGGGGGAGTGCGGGTCGTTACCGCCCATCACCTGCGCACACGCACACATACACACACGGTCGTTGATAACTGAGAACACATCAGACGCAAGATTGCGACGCGTATACGATGATACAACCGATAAGAGGAAATAAATGTGTAAAAAATGCACAGTTCGGATGCTATAAATGTATTTATGAACAGCAGAGGACTGACTGCTAACAGTTTAGCGAACCGGGAGGACGCCGAGTCAAACAACTCGCCGATAAATATTAGAAAAGACGAATAGAAACAATAACGGGAATCACTATTCCCAGATCCAGAACAAGGTACCTATATAATGTATTTATATATTCTCCAGTCGATCATTTTACGAACGGATAAGAAAAAACCAGAAACTTCCGCTATCGAATCAGACTCGGATCGGAATCACTTAATAGTACAGCACGTCGGGGATAACGGTTTGTTATGTCGTGTAGGAGGAGGAGGGGGAGGAGAGAGAGAGAGAGAGAGAGAGAGAGAGAGAGAGAGAGAGAGAGAGAGAGAGAGAGAGAGAGAGAGAGCGCGCGGTTACCTTGAAGGTGTATGTGAGCCCGCGGCGCAGCTGCAGGTCGGGCGCGAGCTGCCCGTTGATGTACCAGGCGAGGGGCGCCCCCGCCGCCGCCCCCGCGCGGCCCGCGACCCCGCGCCGCGGGCCCCCCGCCGGCCCCACGGCGCAGCGGAACACGCGCAGCGCGGGGTCGAACAGCTGCGCGGTCTCCCACGGAGCCGGCGCAGGAGACGACCCGCTGTACGCACACACACAACTCACAATATGGCGCTCCGTATAATACGGTAATGTGCCAGGAGTCTTATTTTTGTAACCGGATTTTACTGCTCATGCGAGTTTTAACGCGATAGATATAATTTTACGGTGGAAGTCGACACGCGCAGCTATCTCTCTCGCGCATCATGGCATTTTTAAACATATAAAATAATTTATTTGTAAAAATATCGTGATGCGCGAGAGAGATAGCTGCGCGCGTTGAGCGAACTTTTAAACGAAACGAGATAACAAATAGAAATAGGCATTAGACTATTCTTTAAAAAACCGGACAAGTGCGAGTCAGACTCGCCCACCGAGGGTTCCGTACAAACTAAATAAAAGGGGGAAATCATACATTTTTTTTATATTTTCCTTCATAGACCGAAAAATATACAAAGTAAAAATATTTAACACATTCCTTGCTCACCACTCGGACTCGGAGGCAGTCAACGTTGCTTTGCGCGGCCACTCTGTACTTAATCAAAATTCGCCTAAAAAGTTTTGGTTCCCAGCTGAAGTGAAGGGTCTGCAGGGGACGAAGAATGTGTTAAAAACCTGTTTTAGCTTATGCTAATGAGGCTCTTTCATATGATACCCCACATGATATGGTTAATTCACTTTAAAATTTGGGCCCTCATTCCTTGCATAGAGACACTATTTTTTTGTGATTAAATTAAAAATGTCCAGTTTTCGGATTTTTTCTATATGTGTACTATAACACAATGCTTCTTGCCGAATTTCAGAGTTCTAGGTCAACGGGAAGTACCCCATAGGTTTTGATTCATCTGTGAATGTCGAAATGTGCGTTTTTTACGACATATTCGGCTGTAACTTTTTTTTTTTTACGAAAACTGAGTTTTTTTTTCTGCAGCAAGATACTATGGATCTGCGTATATGGTTTTAATTTCAACTCGATACCTTCACGCGTTCCCGAGATAAAGGTCTTGACACCCGGACGGACGGACAGACGGACAACAAAGTGATCTTATAAGGGTTCAGTTTTTTCCTATTGAGGTACGGAACCCTAAAAATGGTGACAAATGTGAATCTAAACGTAACAACACTGTGACTCGAGCTCCTCGCGAGAACTACTGTTACATTCCAGCTTCCAGCGCCGACTATATTCAGTATTATATAGGAAAGGATAATCCTAGAGGGGATCCTACTCGTATGTAGATAATGATCCTGCGATTACACTACATCTATCTAAACATTGTGTACGTGACCGTTCCGGAGCGATGAAACAACCCAGGTAGACGCTGGATCCAAAGTAAACAGAGTGGAATGTGTAAGTGAAGTGAGGGAACCAGTAGAGTAGAGTAGAGTAGAGTAGTGTAGTGTAGTGTAGTGTAGTGCTCACACGGTGAAGGGCGTGCAGTCGTCGGCGGGCGGGTGCTGCGAGAGGTGGATGGAGACGTCGCGCTTGTGGTAGAGTCGGTGGAAGGAGGGCTCGCCGGCCGCGTCGCGGCGCCCCACCGCCCACACCACCGCCACGGCGCGCTCCGTGGGCCACTCGCGGTCCCCGGCCTCCGCTGCAGGACACCACATGATGAGGCGATCACACCCGCCTTGTCCGGAAGGTTGGCCCTATCTCTAATCCTACTTCCGTAACCGATCTCATGTTGTTACGGTCAGAGGCGTTAAACGCACAACAAGGGTAGTACCATCTGGAGTCCCTCAGGACTCGCATCTGGTTCCTCTCTTTCTCTTAATCTTTATAAACGACTTGTGCAAAACAGTTACATCGAAATACCAAATGCGTCGCTGACGATCTAGCATCGATCGAGCTATTCGAGACGAGCGTGTTGTTGTAACGCTACAGGAGGACACCGAGCCGGCCGAGCCGGTCGGCAGGTCGGCAGGTGGTGCTCCGTTAACGGAATGATGATCTACAGGCACGTCTAAATGTCTTCACAAATATTTGATGTCAGTGATCATTCCTAAATCACGAATCTTACTATATCCTTAATTTATAATAATTATAAATATAATCTAGTGTTGGTAGTTCTAAGCTAAAAGTTACGATTAACATCGCTCTCTGCTAGGAAGATAGACAAGAGCGCGCGGGGGGGGGGGGGGGGGGGGGGGGACGGGGGGACACGCACCGGGCTGCAGGTTGCGGCGGTAGGAGACGACGGTGAGCCCGTTGTCGCGGCGCGCCGTGAACACCTGGTTGGAGTCCTGGCCGCCCAGCGCGGAGTCGCGGCACACGCCCCGCCAGCGGCCCAGCACCTGCAGGCAGGCCGCGCGCGCCGTCACGTTGTAGTCGAGCGCGAGGCCGCGCTGCTCCTTCTCGTCGAAGTACGCGACCGCCACGTCCGCGCCCACCATGGCCGAACGGCTCTCCTCGCCGGAGATACCAAACGCCATGTACTCGTCGCTCTCCATCTGCCGACACACATCACGTTTCATATACACGTCTTTCAGAACCTACATATCACACATCGTTAATATTTCAATCTCTCTCACTTTGCACGAACCACAGAAATGTGTTTTCCCTCAAAGGTTGCTGCCCGTGTTCCCTGGCAACCGGAACTCCCGAGCGAACGTGAGACAAGCTGTCGAGCGTCCGGCGGTACCTCGGTTACAAGCTGTCGAGTTTCCGGCGGTACCTCGGTTAAACTGGGCGTCTACCTAAGTAGGCACGTAAACACGAAACAATCTAAACTGGGAGTCTACCTAAGTAGGCACGTAAACACGAAACAATCTAAACTGGGAGTCTACCTAAGTAGGCACGTAAACACGAAACAATCTAAACTGGGAGTCTACCTAAGTAGGCACGTAAACACGAAACAATCTAAACTGGGCGTCTACCTAAGTAGGCACGTAAACATGAAACAATCTAAACTGGGCGTCTACCTAAGTAGGCACGTAAACACGAAACAATCTAAACTGGGAGTCTACCTAAGTAGGCACGTAAACACGAAACAATCTAAACTGGGAGTCTACCTAAGTAGGCACGTAAACACGAAACAATCTAAACTGGGCGTCTACCTAAGTAGGCACGTAAACATGAAACAATCTAAACTGGGCGTCTACCTAAGTAGGCACGTAAACAACTAGTGATAGTTTAGTGCCTGACACCGACTTCAAAAATAGATGAATTAGGTACTTTTATTTTTTCATTTTTAATAGTATTTACTCGTTTTGTTTGAAAATGCCAGATCCTTTCACATAGTATGAAAAATCTCTATGCCTGTGTCTATCGGTCACACAGCGGAGACCAGGAGACGACCAGGCTCATGGAATATCTTGGCGAGGCGGCGGATTCGGCTCAGCAGAGGTATCCTTCAGCTCAACTAGTATTACTGGGGGACTTTAATAGTCACCACAAAGAGTGGCTGTACCCATACCGGGACACTGACCATGCTGGGTTAGAGACGCGAAAGCTTGCTTTAGCGTTAGATCTCACCCAGCTGGTCCAGCGGGTACCTGACGTTGAGTCGCATACGCCTTATAGAATAGAATAGAATATAATTTATTGTTCAATTGTGTACAGAGATCTTAGGAATATTAATATTTGGTAACAACAATCGTGTTCATAAAGAACATACAATATTTAGAATCTAATACAAATAACAATAACTAAACTAACTTAATGATACGTATCTAAACATGAAACAGATTTAAGACTTCTTTTTTTTTTTATATATCAAGTGTATAATAATAACAAATATACATTATTTGAAGACATTTTTTTGTTTACTTTTCGAGGTATTCTTTTACACTATAGAAAGCTTTTGAAATTAACCAGGTTTTTAAAGATTTTTTAAATTTATATCCATTCAAAGCTTTCAATTCTGTTGGCAGATTATTATAAATAACAATTCCGCTTATGAATGTACTTTTGTGGTACATAGTGTTATTTACTTGGGGAAGACACAAATTGTATCTATATTTTTCCCTTAAATTATCTATTCGACTCGACTTTGCATTGAAGTAAAATTTTTCATTATTCTTTACGAATAGACATAACTCTAAAATATATAGGGAAGCTAGGGTAAGAAATCCATCAGTTTTAAATATATTACGTAAAGTATCGGTACGCTTCAATTTGTATATACTACGTAGACATTGTTTTTGCAATATAAATGTGGATTCAACGTCAACTGAATCGCCCCAAAATATAACACCATAACTTAAATGAGGGAACACATAACATAGTATGCGCTTATTGCTACCGTTTTTGATGCTATACTGCTGAGAACTGATAGTGTATAAACATATTTTGATATTTTGCTGTTTATTTTATTCACGTGAGCTTTCCAGTTCATATGCTTATCTAGTGTTATCCCTAGGAAATTAATTTCATTAATTTCTTCAACTTTGGTTCCATTGTTTGAGATGTTAAGGTTGAGAGGGACAGTTTTATAATTTGAAAATTGCATTACTTTAGTTTTATTAATATTGACCATTAAGTTTAAGCTTTCTAGCCAGTCTGTTACTTTTTTTAATGTATTATTTACTTCTTTTTCAAAATCTGATTTATTTGCATTTTTCTGAGGTATAAAGATGGTTGCATCATCAGCAAACATGACGCAAATATGATTTGTGACGAGAGGTAATTCATTTATATAGGAATTGAATGACACAGGTCCAATGATACTGCCTTGTGGAACGCCTATGTCAATGTCTTGGAATTCAGACTGATGTCGTTCTACTGTTTTTGATTCTTTATTGCTTGGACCTACTGCTGACAACGGATCCAGACCGTTACTCGGTGTCGATTTCTTCGCCGCTGGGAAACTCTGACCATTGTCTGGTGAAATCTGTATTTGTCTGCTCTCCGGCCGATCCCAGCCCTAGAGGCAGCCGGCGAGTGTGGCGATACAAGTCAGCAGATTGGGATGAGATGCGAGCTTTCTTTGCTTCTTATCCTTTGCAGTCTGTATGCTTTTCTTCCAACGATCCTTCAACCTGCGCGGATGCCGTGACCGATGTGTTGCGTACGGGTATGGAGTATTACATCCCATTCTCCGACGTACCATTGTCTGGCAAAGCTCGCCCATGGTTTGGCCCCCATTGCAGAAGTGCGGAAGCGCTAAAGCACGAGGCTTACCTGGCTTGGGTTGATGCTCGTCACCGTAAAGCTAAGGACGTTCTACTGAAAAAGAAAGCATTTAACAAGGCTGCCAAGTCCTGCAAGAAGGTTCTACAGAAGGCTCGCTTTGAGCACATTAGTCGGATAGGGAACAAACTTGCTTCATATCCTGCGTGTAGTAAAGCGTTTTGGTCCCTAGCTAAGTCTGTTGAAGCGAACTTCTGCCGCTCCTCGATTTCTCCCCTATTGAAACCTGACGGAATACTAGCTCATAACGCGGTAGAGAAAGCAAACATGTTTGCCTCTCTTTTTGCGGATTCCTCGCGTCTTGACGCTGGTAGTGCGATACCTCCAGCTCCACCTGCTAGCACGGCAACCTTGCCTGATTTTCGTATTCGCCAAACGGAGGTTCGCAAAACGCTACGCAGTCCTGATGTGAACAAAGCCAGTGGCCCGGATGGTATTCCAGCCATCGTTCTGAGGACTTGTGCGCCTGAGTTGACTCCTGTACTGACGCGCCTCTTTCGCCTCTCCTTTGAGACTGGACAAGTGCCGAAATCGTGGAAGATTGCTAACGTGCAACCTGTGCCCAAAAAAGGCAGTCGTGCTGACCCTGCTAACTACAGGCCTATCTCGGTTACGTCCATTCTCTGTAAGACAATGGAACGTATCCTCAATAACAGGCTCTTGACATACCTTGAATCCCATGATCTCCTCAGTGACCGTCGATACGGGTTTCGTCGAAATCGGTCTACTGGCGATCTTTTAGCGTACGTCACACACATCTGGAGTAGAGGTGCGCGCCGCCGCCTTCTTGTAACGGCGCGCCGCCGCCGCCGCCGATCATTTGAAATTTCGCGCCGAGAACGAATAGCCTTTTTTTAGATTGGTTATTAACATCGCAGATCATTTTTACATACCGTATGGACGATCCACAGTACTCAGATCGTTTCTAGAAATAGTCAGGTGGAAAAGCGGAACACGGGAGTGAGATTCAAAGAATAAAAGAACTTATCTTTGGCATCCATAGCTTGTGTGGCCACAAGAGATGTACGGGTAGCGACGAAAACACCCACCAACATCGTAAAATGTTAACAAAATACAAAGTAGTTACAACATAAAAAAGAGTAATTAAATAAACAAAGAAAGCTACTTTAGTAATATAACTATTATAATAATAACTAACATAAACCTATATAATTTAAAATTTAAAAAATCCACTGTTTTTTTTTAAAACAAAGCCCTAGTCAAAAAGCCACGCGTTGCACCTTGTCGAAATGTGCCCATAATGCTGACGGCGGTGTTCCCTCTTTGGATGGCTAAGGAAATGTGCTGAATAATAAAGAAACTCAAACACGACCGTGGGTCACGGCTTTTTTCCTTGAGTCGTCCCTCCAACTCGCGTACGAATTGTATGGGTTAGGAACACCACGGTCCGGTCATTTAACGACAAACGGCACAAAATCGTACATCTACGCTAAGCAGGCGTATTTAAGGTGTTTACATCTGGCCGCTGTCTCTGCTCCTGCACCAACTGACTGCTGTGTGGCGGCGAGATGGCAAGAAGCGAAAGTACTTAAGCACGACGCAACCCAAAGGAAGCAGTGACCTTTGCTATGGAATCAAAGCGAGACCGTCAGGCCGCTTCGCTTACCGTCTTAACTGGAAAAACCAGGGGGCTCTAAAACCCAAGGCACATAATGATAAATGATAAATGATAAATTCGTTTATTGAGATAAAAACGGAAAAAGACCAATTACAATTATCTCACAATATTAAAAAAATATTCTTAAACAAATGTCTGAGGATTACAAAATATTCATTATATAAATACAATATCATTTAAAATGTCAATACAAAAATGTCAAATGGGCAATACGCCTAGTATGTCAATACAAAAAAAATAATTATGTCATACAAAGTAAAATATACCGTTCAGGTAAGTACTCAGAGTACCAAGTCAATAAACTCAAAGGTTATCGTCAAAGGCACATCAGCAGACACCAACGCTGGCCTAATTATATCGTTAATCTCATGATGCTTTGGTCTACAATTCAATTCAATTCAAATTCATTTATTTCAGATATTAATCCATAATTAAAAAATCCATTAAAAATACATATAAAAAAAAAATGTCAAATAAAATAATCATGAATAATTTAAAAACACAAATAAATAAATATCATTAAAAATCATCAAAAAATTTGAATACAAATAACTAAAATGTCAAATAAATAATAAAAAATGTTAACAATAAAAATAAAAGAAAATGTCATAAGTAGTACTCGTACAGATGCTATCTTAACCTAAACTTCGGCTTGGATCCGGAATGCTCAAGATGGATTTTGGTCCAATGCTGCATTATTGGGCAGTCCAGATCCATACGCCACGCAAACAGCTGTAGGTAGATGTTGGAGCTGACCCGCAAGCGGCGCATCAGGGATGCGACCCGTGACTACGACCAGCGCATCGCGTGCAAGCCAAGCCGTGGTGGCCGTTGGCGTCCTATTCGCACCACAAATACAAGTATGAGATTCGCGATCGATTCAAACATTGCAATCGAGCCGGAGAGGCGAAGCCACTCTCAGTAAGTTGTCATCTAGCAGCGTGCCTGTGTGGAGATAGCAAGGCATGTAACCAGGCGCCGGACTCGGGAAGAGTGGCGACGTTCACTCTAGCCAGCTCGGCCTCTTGGCACTCGCTTAATAGTTGCAACAGATCGTTTTCTGACAATTATGTCGACCCGGCCTCTCTGTATCTTTAGATTCTGAAGCTAATCCGTATCTGAATACCGTTCCATAGCTTCACTACGCATTGTAAAAAAGTGTTTTCCGTAGCTGGTCTTAAAATTACAGCTAAAGATAGATTTCTTTTTAACATTGTATCTCAATTTCTATGCGAAAATTATAAAAAATCCCACGCCGCCGGCGTCGCGCCGCCACCGACGAAATTTCGCCGGTTCGCCGCCGCCGACTGATTTTTAACGCGGCGCGCACCTCTAATCTGGAGTGAAGCCATAGAGAAACACGGGGAAGCAATCGCCGTTTCCCTCGACATCTCGAAGGCTTTTGACAGGGTCTGGCATGACAGCCTCATCAGCAAGCTTCCTTCGTACGGACTGTCCACAGGTTTTATTGCTTGGATATCGGACTTCCTGCGGGACCGGTCGCTACGAATGGTTATCGATGGCTGCTCGTCTGACCAAATGGCTATCAATGCTGGTGTTCCCCAGGGGTCAGTGCTTTCTGCTACGCTTTTCTTGCTGCATATTAATGGTCTGCTGAAACCCGGTATTTTTGGATACGCAGACGACAGCTCCGTTGTAGAAAGATACGTGTCTGACGCGCGAGCCGGTATACCTGAAATCCAGGCTCAGAGAGTGGCAATGGTTGAGCGCTTGAACTTGGCTCTTAAGGCAGTCTCCGAGTGGGGCGATGCCGACCTAGTCAGATTCAATGCTGCTAAAACACAGGTGTGTCTATTCTCTGCTAAAAGGAGCCAATTCCAGCTGGCTCCTACTTTCCGAAATGTTTCGATACCGATTAAGGATCACCTCAAGCTCTTAGGCGTTACTTTGACGTCCACCCTTAACTTTGGCTCCTATATTGAGTCAAAAGCTCAATTAGCTGCCAAAAAGCTGGGTATCCTTTCGAAGGTGCGTCGGTACTTCACGCCGGAACAGTTGCTTACACTATATCAGGCACAAGTTCGGTCGTGCATGGAGTACTGTTCGCACCTTTGGGACGGATCTGCTAAGTACCAGCTCGAGGCGTTAGAGACCATTGAGAGGCGTGCTAGGAGGCTAATTTGTGACGATTCCCTTGTTCGGACTAAACTCCAAAGTCTGGAGCATCGTCGCAAAGTTGCCAGTTTATCGGTTTTTTATCGTATACATTTCGGTGAGTGTGCGTCTGCTTTGCATGATCTCATTCCCCCGTGCCCTTTTTTCTATCGGACAGTAAGAAGCACGAAAAAGCGACATCGTTACATGGTTGATATTCCGAAACGACGACACGTACGAAACGCTTTGACTCCACTTTCATTGTGCGTACCGCCAAAATGTGGAATGCGCTTCCTGAATGGGTCTTTCCGAAAAGATATAATCTAGGTGTCTTCAAATCGCGAGTGAATAGGTTTCTTCTAGGCAAGCGCGCTCCATCGTAGACCGTAACTGTCGCTTAACACCAAGTGAGTTGACGGTCAAGCGCAAGCCTATCGACGAATAAAAAAAATAAAATACCTCCTCTACAATTAAAGTGAGGATGAATTATTATTTTTTCATCTACCCCAGTGTGTGGGGTATCGTTGGAAAGGTAATCAAAAAACATTGGAGGTGTGCGAAAACCATTTTTCAATTTAGGGATCTGTTTGAAAAATTAAAGAATCTCGTAGTTCACGAAACCGCCAAAAAGCTCACCCCCACATTTTGTTCATCATCATCATCTCAGCCATAAGAAGTCCACTGTTGGACATAGGCCTCCCCCATGGATTTCCAAAAAGACCGATTGGAAGCGGCTTGCATCCAGCGTCTTCCCGCCACTTGTATGAGGTCATCTGTCCATCTCGTGGCTGGTCTTCCTACGCTGCGCTTGTCGGTACGTGGTCTCCACTCGAGAACCTTTCGGCCCCATCGGCCATCAGTTCTACGTGCTATGTGCCCTGCCCACTGCCACTTCAACTTGCTAATCCGCTGTGCTATATCGGTGACTTTTGTACGTCTACGTATCTCTTCATTTCTGATTCGATCTCGTAGAGAGACTCCGAGCATAGCCCTCTCCATAGCTCGTTGCGTGACCTTGAGCTTCCTTATAAGGCCCATAGTTAGGGACCACGTTTCAGTGCCGTATGTCATCACTGGTAACACACACTGGTTGTAAACTTTCGACTTAAGGGACTGGGGAATATTGGACGAGAAGACGCTCTTAAGTTTCCCGAACGCTGCCCAGCCGAGTTGGATACGACGATTGTCCTCCCTCGTAAAGTTGGATCTGCCTAATCGGACCGTCTGTCCTAGGTAGACGTATTCGTCAACAACTTCAAGAGTGAAGTTCCCCACAGATATTGGGGTGGGCACTACATGGGCGTTCGACATAACCTTCGTTTTGTCCATGTTCATTTTGAGGCCCACCCGTTGGGAAACTCTATTGAGGTCTTCGAGCATCGTACTGAGCTCTTCCATCGACTTTGCCATGACTACTATATCGTCGGCAAACCGAAGGTGAGTGATGTACTCGCCGTTAATATTAATGCCGAGCCCTTTCCATTTCAGAAGCTTATAGGCATCTTCCAAACCGGCGGTAAACTGTTTCGGAGAGACAACGTCTCCCTGCCTCACGCCTCTTTTCAATGAAATTGCATCTGAGTTCTGGTCTTGTACTCGGACTGACATGGTGGCGTTGTTGTACAAGCACTTCAGCACTTCGACATACCGATAGTCAATACGGCATCGCTGGAGAGCCTCAAGCACCGCCCAGGTCTCGATCGAATCAAAGGCTTTCTCATAGTCCACAAACGCTAAGCAAAGGGGCAAGTTATACTCTTCGGTCTTCTGTATCACTTGCCGCAGCGTATGGATGTGGTCTATGGTACTATAGCCTTTTCGGAAACCGGCTTGTTCGGGAGGCTGGAAGTCATCAAACCTGCGTTCAAGACGATTCGTGATGACCCTTGAAAACAGCTTATAGACATGGCTCAGAAGCGAGATGGGTCTGTAGTTCTTCAGCAAAAGTGTTGTCACCTTTTTTGAAGAACAGCGCCACCACGCTTCTGTTCCATGCTTCTGGCGTTGTACTTTCAAGCACGACGGAATTGAAGGGTGTTCCACCCGCTTTCAGTAGCTCTGATGTAATTCCGTCGTCGCCCGGTGCTTTGTTGTTCTTGAGATGTTTCAAGGCCATCCTAATCTCGTACAGGCTGATGTCCGGGATATCTTCGGTATAATGTCGAGTCAGTTTGGCTCTTGGATCTTTGCCCAAACTGCTAACAGGTTTTGCGACCGATATGTATAACTGTCCATAGAACCTCTCGATTTCCCTCAAGACTTCTGCTTTGGTCGACGCTATACTGCCATCTTCCATCTTCAGCTTCGTCAACTGGCTCTGCCCAATAGACATGTCTTTTGCGAACACTTTGGAGCCTTTATTCCGCTCTATCGTCTCTTTAATACGATTAGTATTAAAGGTACGGATGTCGTGTCGCATAGACTTTGATATGAGTCTATTGAGCCGCCTATATGACTCGGCGTCACCGGAAGACTGCAGTTGCAATGAGCGTCGTTCAGCCATGAGGTCGAGGGTATGGCTCGAGAGCTTTTGCGGTCTATTTGTACGGTGGGGTTTATAAAACTTCGCGCCCACCGTACGGACAGTTTCCACAAACCTGTTATTGATCTCATCCACCGATGCGCAGCTCTCCAGGTACTCGAAGCGATTTGATAGTTCGAGCTGAAATCTCTCGAGGTTTTGGATATGGGCGCGAGTAGGTCGGACTGGGGGCCTGGTTTTTTCTTTGCTTATCATAGGGGGTTTTGCCATTACTCGCCACGCTTGGCATGCGGGTTGGCGAGCGCAGTGGGTAGCGTTTTCCGCAGAGGATGCTGCTGCCCATCTCTGGTAGTATTTCCCTTAGCCGCATTTTGTTACTAATATTTAATGAATCTGTTTACTGATATTTCCATCTGTTTACTAATATTTGATTCATAAAAGACTGACCATCGCGGCGAGCTCGATGGTAACCTGCGGGCCGAACACCTCCCAGGAGGCCTGGTAGTCGCGGTGCAGCTGGCGGCACGCCGGCAGCGACGACCTGCCACACATTTCATTTCATAAGCAAACCCCTTCATTTATTACTGCAAAAGCTACAAAGTCTCGACACTTTGTAGCTTTTAACAGCCTTTCATTGTAGTAATCGTGTGTGGACAAAGATAAGGAAATTCATACTATTACTATTATTATATTTATATTATATGTAGTCGAACATGTGATATTATCAGAAATAAAACTGGAAAAGAGCGAGTTAGACTTGCCCACCGAGGGTTCCGTACAAACTAGTAGATAAAAGGTTTTTTTTTTTTTTTTCCTTCATAAATCGAAAAATATTTAAAAACCTGTTTTAGCTTGTGCCAATGAAGCTCTTTCATATAATACCCCACATGATACGGTTAAAGCACTTTGAAATTTGGACCCTCCTTCCTGGCATAAAGACCCTATTTTTTTTGGACAGACACAGACAGACGGACAACAAAGTGACCCTACAAGGGTTCCGTTTTTTCCTTTGGAGGTACGGAACCCTAAAAATATAGTGATAAGTTATTTATGGTACTTTTATGCGTTGGTTGGTCATATTTAGCCGAGGTAAAGGTTTTACGACTCGTCGGCAGCAGAATCACCTTCGGGTGTACATCAGGGTTCAGACGTGGGTCCTCGTCGCTTTATAATATATATTAGGTAAGAGTGATGTCCTGACTTGTAGTCGTGCAGCGCGCGGTCTGAGGGCGGCACGTTGAGCCCCTCGGAGACGAGCGCGGCGCCGAGGCTGCGCCCCGCCCCCGCGTCCCAGACCGAGATCCAGTTAATGTCGAACACGGTCTTCCCGCCCGGCAGCTCCAGAGTCACGTCCTCGCCCGCGTATGCGCGAATCGACTCCAGGCTGACAAAGAAACATATATTTTCAGAATTCCACGCCTCGAATGGTGAAAAAAAAAAAACGAAGTCATCACTTCGACCTCAGTGTCCGCCTGTTAACAGTTTGGATGAATGATGAGGATGAAGAGAATCAAGTTTCTACATAAATGCGGCAAAAACACATAACACGGCCATTTTGATTGTTATCTCGGCGGCTTCTCCATGGCCAGCGTTTCTTTAAGTGACCGAATCCGGAACTGAGTAAATCAGAGCCAGAGTCCGAGTCATTTAGATAGCAGAATGTATGAGGCTCATGAGTTATATTTGTGCCTCATTTAGATAGCAGAAAGTATGAGGCTAATGAGTTATATTTGTGCCTCATTTAGATAGCAGAATGTATGAGGCTAATATAGCAGAATGTATGAGGCTAATGAGTTATATTTGTGCCTCATTTAGATAGCAGAATGTATGAGGCTAATATAGCAGAAGTTCCCGGCAGCTTAGTGGTGAGACCGTCTGACTTGCGATCCGCAGGTCCTGAGTTCGAATCCCACGGCACGCACCTCTGTCTTTTCGAAGTTATGTGCGTATTGTTGATTGCCGCCAACTTCAAACGGTGAAGGAAAACATCGTGAGGAAACCTACATGTCTGAGAGTTCTCAATGATCTTGAAGATGTGTGAAGTCTGCCAACCCGCACTTGGCCAGCGTGGCAGACTATGGCCTAACCCTTCTCACAATGAGAAGATGGCCCGTTCCCAGCAGTGGGACAGTTTGTACAAACAGGGCTGATAAAAAAAAAAAAAAAAATATATATAGCAGAATGTATGAGGCTAATGAGTTATATTTGTGCCTCATTTAAATAGCAGAATGTATGAAGCTAATGAGTTATATTTGTGCCTCATTTAGATAGCAGAATGTATGAGGCTAATGAGTTATATTTGTGCCTCATTTAGATAGCAGAATGTACGAGGCTAATGAGTTATATTTGTGCCTCATTCTCTACTGGCAGGATGCCATCTCATTCTAATACAACTAACAGTATAGCAGTAGAAAATGATACAAATCGACGCCATGAGTGTAACAATCATATCTCGATATGATTGAACTGGTTCACGGTACGAGTATTGTATAGGATGCAGTACACTCACTATCCGTATTCGTCGGGTATCTTGAACCCCTTGGGGGAGGGCTGCGGTCCCACGCCGGCCCAGAAGTATACCTCCTCACCGCTGCCGTCGTACTTCAACTCGGGGATCCTACAACACATCACATTCACTAGACACATGATACTCGTCGAAATAACTTTTTACGTTATAAACTTAGGTGGTGTTCTGGAAATTATGTATAATACAATTATGTATATTGAAAAATAAATATTGTGTATGGCATAATCTAGCAGCTATTTGAGATCCCTGGAAGAGCTGGTAAAGTAATTATTTCTCACATGGAACAGCAGCAACCAGGCCTATTTGTATTCTCATATTCTCATTTATCTATAACCAGTGGCTACACGGCATAATAATATTTTATAGAATACATTTCATGTGTACTAGTTAATTTATTTAATACATTCTAGGTTACATTAGTCTAAAACAAACAACAATAATAATAGTAGTAATATTAAAATTGAATCTTAATATAATAAATAATATAATAAAATCAAGCAAAATCTGTAAAAATGTTTAAGTGAATATCAACAATTAATTATAAATTCTGTATACAAGTCAAAAATCAATTAATATATAATTAATATTTTTAACTTATTCTACTCTAGGTAGAAAATCGTCCACCTTATAAAACGCTTGCTCAACAAGCCACTTTTTTAAAAGTATTTTGAATGATTGCCGTGAAGGCGCATCTTTTATCCCATCTAGGACACGGTTGTAGACATCCGTGGCCATTACGTGCACCAGTTTGGACGACTTCGCGAGTCGGCGGGTGGGCGCGCGCAGCTTGTGGGCGTGCCGCGAGGAGGACAGGCGCGGGTACTCGTCTAGGTGGTCTCGCGCGTACAGGGCTGCCTGCAGGATAGCCAATGATGGAAGAGTGAGGATTTTCAACGATCGGAAGAGAGGTAGCGCTGATGTATCCTGGGGCACTCTCACTATGGCTCTCACTGCTCTCTTTTGTATCCTGAAAACACGTTCCCAGTCCGCCGAACACGCCCAAAGATCAACACCATATTGCAGTAAAGACTGCACAGATGCGAAATAGCAGTTCCGTACCATTTCTCTCGGCAATATGGCTGATAATCGCCACAGTGCAAAGCAGGCACGCCCGATTTTTAGACATAGTTTGTCTATATGACTTTCCCATGTGAGGGCGCTGTCAACTTGAAAGCCTAGAAATGTTGTATGCGTCACTTGGTCCATCTTATTGTTTCCTACGACTACGTTCAGAGGCTTTCTTCCACGTCCTGAGAGGTCAAACTGAACAAAGTGCGTCTTGGCTATGTTCAATATTAGACCGTTAATTTTAAACCACTGGTTTAAGTCGTGCGCCACTCTGTTCAATTTTTCCTCAAGTTGATCTAAAGTCGGGGCGGTCACTATTGCTGCCACATCATCTGCATACATGAGCACGTATCCATCCTTGACATTCTCGGGGAGGTCATTCAAGAGGAGGGAGAACATTATATTAGAGAGTGAGGATCCCTGCGCCACCCCAATCACGGTTGTGAGCGGTTGCGATTTTACCGTGCCCCCCTCTCCGACGACCACTTGATGCCGATCCGTCATAAAGTCTGACAGCAGTCGCAATAACCCACACTATCCCATAGTGTTTGAGTTATGAAGCGAGAACTTTATGATCCGCAACATCAAAGGCCTTGGATAGGTCGCAAAAAATTACTGCGACTTGTTGCCGACTTTCACGTGCTTGCATAATCCTTCGAATCAACTCCCGAGCGAGAGATGTAGTAGAGTGACCGCTGCGATACGCATGCTGTCTCTCTGATAGAGATGCACTATCCGCCAGGTACTTGGTGAGCCGTACACTAAGACCGTATTCAAAAATCTTGGCAATAGCTGGGATAATAGATACAGGTCGGTAGCTATTTATCTCCTCCTGTCTTCCTTTCCCTTTGTACAAGGGAGAGACTTTAACATGCTTCAAACAATTAGGGTACATACCTTCTTTGATGCACCTGTTGTATAATGATGAAAGTATGTAAGCCATCGGTAAAGCTGCTGTGCGAATCAACGAAACGGAGATATCGTACGCGTCTTTCGACTTCTTTTTCGCCACCCCTTGTATCAAGATGCTGAATACCTCGTGGGGACTGAACTGAGTCAATTTTAATGAACGATCGGCAGGTGAACGTGCCAGTGATAGTGCTTGGGTCGCTGCTATGACGTTGGCGACGGGTGCGCCACACGATGCCGCCGAATTGACGAAATGTAAATTTACGGCGTTTACGGCTTCACTCCTACTGATATATTTAGTACCATCAGGACGTGTCAGCACTTCTGTGTAGTCTCGATATATCTTAGACTTACCAGTTTCAGTTTTGATGACATCCCACATTGATTTCGTTAAATTTGGCGAGTCACGTATCACGTTACAATAGTACTCGCTCCTCTCGCGCTTCAACAAATCCTCATACTTTCTTTGGAACTCGTCAATTTTCGCCTGTAATTCACTATTTGCAGGAAATTTTAGTTGGATATCACGCATGTCTATCAAAAGCGAGTTGAAATTAAATATTTCATCGGTCGCCCAACAAATGTTCTTGTTTGTTATATTGGTCCTTTTCCAGGGAAAGCAAGAGTCGATTTTACTCTTTATTATCCCTATTATGGCTACAGCCATTTCGTTTGGGGATTTCAAGGCGTACCTATTGTCCATATCAGGCCAGTCTACGCTCTCCATGGCAGTAACGAAATGCAGTCGGTTAGCTTGACTATAGCACCTGGCGAGACGGGTAGGCGCGGGTCCCGGGACGCTGGCACGCACCGCGTAGTGGTCGGACAGGTTGCAGCGCACGGCCGATGCTCGCGACTCCGCCACCAACTCACTGCTAATGTAAACGTGGTCCAAACAGGTGCTCGTAGTATCAGTTACTCTTGTGGGAAAGTCAACAATATTATGTAAATTATATATGGCTAATAGCTCATTTAGTTTTTTAAGATCGTTGTTGATCACTCAACAACGTTTATATTCACGTCACCAACCTCCACAATCAGAGAGCTTATTGAGCAAACTTTCAAATACAGGAAAAAATAGAGTTGTACTGGTCAAATTAGATCGATATAAGCATACTACAATAATATTTTTATCGGTCAACTCTATAGCTGTTACCTGAGATATTTGTTCTATGGACAGTTTCGTATAACTATCTAATGCCTTGTAATTTATATTATTTCTTACATAAATACAGGTTCCTCCATGGTCTACATTTTGCCTACAATAATAAGAGGATAAAACAAAATTATTTACATTTATACATTTGATTTCATGTTCTTTGCAAAAATGTTCAGTCATGCATAGTACATCGCATTTAAGATCACATTGTAATGCAACCTCAATACGACTAGTTTTATTTCTTAGCGATCTAATATTTTGGTGTTTACATATTCTGTCTCGTCAGTTTCGCGGTTACTACTGTTACTAATCGTCGCCGCCGTTGCCGCTGCCCTTGGGCCAAGGCTGGGACCTTGTGTGCCGACCCGTGGCGTGTTAACATTCGTCACTGGAACTGAAATAGGAATTTTATTGTTGCGCTGGCTGCGCGTTAGAGCGGCCCCGAAAAAACCAATTTGAGAATCGAATTCCTTGTGGCCACACATCAGGAGTAGTTACTTGGGCCTTGACGCTTTCCGGGATTCCTATGATGAACGAAGCATGCTTATTGGATAATATTTGTTGCTTTTCAACGTGATACTCGGCTTGCACAATTCCATTTAAGAACTGTTTTCCTTGTTCAGTTGTAGTGTCGGTTTTGAATTGCCAAGCCTGCATAAAGTAAGTTTTATCGACAGCCTGTATTCCATAACCATTCTTTCCGCTTCCGACTACGATTGTCTGTTTGCAGCTTGGTACTACGGCGACGTTTCGTTACTGTCTGCCATTCACCTGTATTGTTGCTAACTTCGTCAACTCGTGGACCACCTTGAGCTGGTATCGGCTTTATGATTTGCTTCTGGGAGATCTTTCCAACCACCCCATCAGCTGTCGCTACGTTAGATGTAGATATTTCCTCCGTGGAGTTTACGACTAGCACCGACGGCGGGTTCTTGACTAGACGAAATAGTCCTAACTCTATCCCGATGCTGCTGGGCTGATTTTTCCGCCTTTTTCTTTATCTGAGGCTCCAAATTGCTTTCTTGTAGATGTCGGCGCGGATTATTATTCGAAATGTCACTCTTGTTGTTTTTATTACTAATTTCTACTCTAACTGCTTTCAATTCACCTTCTATCGTATCAAGCTTATTCAGCTGTTCCTTACTGTAAAGCAATTCAGTCCTCAAAAAAGTCAGTTCTTGGATCAGATAGCTCTCGTTAGTTCTCAAAACATGCACTTCGTCCTTAAGCTCTTGGACGATAGTCAATATTCGCTGCATCATCTCCAGGCTGGCAACTTCATGTTCTCCTCGCTCTCCACTAGCTGGTCTGGCGGCCGGATCTACCCGCGACCGATTCTCCTCCTCCTCGTCTACACGGTACGTTGGTGTTCCACGGACCGGTGTGGAACACTTATTGTCGCGAGGTATCACGCTTTTGCAGCTCGGACATAACCACACTCCGGATATATTCGCCTTAGCAGATATATTGACGCGGACTATGATATATCCCATCGCACTTGCCGCACTTAGCGTCCTCTTGTGATGAGATAAATTGTCCGCACCCGCCGCACTTCAACATTCTGGTTAATAATCAGTAATAAGTGGTTGACGCAAACAAAAAAGTTTTCAGAAAATTCACCAGATGGCGTTGTATAATTATTTGAAACTGCTACTCGCCACTTGATGGAGCCACTCGTTACTTATGTGACATTCATTAATTCTCGGTATTATCGTTCATAGATACGGATAGTTTTATAAACTACCTTCTCTGGAAAAAACAACAAACAGTCCAGCGACAATTTGTATACATTTTTCATCGATAAATGTGAAATTTCGTGGCATTCCATACCATAAAAAATTCACTCTTCACACCAGTGCATACCGTTACTTCACACTAATTGCGTAATTGCAGCAGTTTCACTACTATCTTCTGTGAATAATAAGCTCGTTGTCGTCGTCGTGATCCTTGTTTTATTTTTAGATGATTTCGTAACTATCACTTGCTTATTATTGTCATATATATTTCACCGCATTTCCAACACAATTACTGAGTGATTTTGTCCAAGTTTCCGTAAAAAAATAACTTCTTAAATAATATTTTAAATACAGAGCGTTGAAAAAACGATCTAGTGTGTACGGTACCTTCCGGGGTTCCTTGTTTGTCCCTTGATGGTGAGCTCACAGACGTGAGACGGCTGCAACACTAGTGCTGCAAACAAAGTATCAGATCTTTGTTTGCAGCACTAGTCCCATCCCTTAATTCTGATTATTCAAAGAATAGTTCAATGTGTGTGATGTATATACATATGTTTATTGTATTTGATATATAAGAGTAGTGTAACCATGATGGCTGGTGTAGTGTAGTGTAGTGTAGTGCAGTGCACTCACAGGAGCCTGGTGGCCGTGAGCACGCGCACCGGGCGCGAGGTGACAGCGGGGGTACCCGCGAGCGCGGGGAGCGCGCGGGGCGCCGGGGGGTCGAACTCGTCGGGCACGTACACGTCGCCGAACGTGTTCTGCGAGTCGATGTCGTACACCGCGAGCCACTTGATGCGCGACACGCGCTTGCCTTCTGGCAGCGTCAGCCGCACCTCCGCGTTGTAGTACCGCTCTAGGATGTTCGTCCTGAGAACATCGAACATGTTACCACCGCGGCGCGCAACTCTATATCAGATGGATGAGACCATATTCTACATTTTATTTCTAACATGCAGACTGTTATGTTTTTCTGCATTGTTTGAGGATAGTGAAAATTAAAAATAGGCACATACCTTCTAAAATACGACAAGATGTGTAGTTCTTACATACATACAATCACGCCAGGTTTCCCTTGCGGGGTAGGCAGAGCGTTAAACACCGTTGATCGTGGTTAGAGGGTGACGTGGAAGGGAGAGAGGAGATACGAGGGTTAGATGTAATATTGGCTTGGAGCGACAGGGGGTCAGCCAATCGCCTACATAAATTACAATTTCCCTCAAGTCCCTTAACTGACTTGTACAGTATGCCTGGGAAGGGAAGCACCTGGTACATTCTATGATTTTCTTTTTCTCACAGGAAGAGGTGAGAACTACACGCTGTCCCAACTAGGCCACCGTACAAACTATTAGATGTGCATAATTATTGCCCATGACCTAGTTGACCTGACACAGTTTTGTCTGTTATTTTTTTATTTAGATGTATGATTGACCACCAACTCGCCTGATGTTAAGCGATGGTGTGGCCTAAGTTGGAGCTTGTCGATCTAGAAGATATCTATTCACTCTAGCCTTGAAAATTCCAAGATTGTAGGTCTCAGGAAACAGAAATGGCAGCAAAGAATTCCATATGTTGAAAGAAATCACAGATTGTATCCCGATAAAATGAATGTATAGTTTGTTTCAATTAATTTTTGAGTTTGAATGCAGCAGTTGTAGACTTACAGAGTTTGTGAGGTCTTATGGGTTGATACAAAGGGAAAATGTAACACAGAGTATTATGACACTCATGATGACCTCATGCAAGTGGCGAAAAGATGCTGGATGTAAGCAGCTTCCAATTGGTCTTTTATAAAGTCCATGAGGGAGGCCTATGTCCAGCAGTGGTCTTCTTACGGCTGAGAGGATAATGATTATGATACTCAATTCTCAACTACTTGTAACACTAATATTACATGAGAAATCAGTGGATTAATATTATAATATTAGGTACTGACTTCCCATTCTCATCCGGCACAATGAACCCCTGCGGTCCGGGCCGGCCTGCGTCTCCTGCCCAGAAGAATGTATCATCTCCAGTGCCGTCATAGTTGAAATTGACGAGCAGCACCGTCCAGTCGTCTACTGCGTACACCTCGCCAGACACCTGGAGATATGGTGCATATGTTCATGAGGACAATATATATAAATAGATACGACAGATCTCATACTCATATAGGCATTTAGAATCTTTTTAGTTATAAATGTCTTCAGCAAAATATAACATTTTTTTAGAGCCTGTTTAGAAAGAGAAGTAAAGTGGCATTGTGGGCCCGCTGTTCTTATTTCATTATTTTGTTCAACAAGTCAATTCCCATTTTTTGCCAAAATAGTTTATCTTTCCAAACACACACTATTAGTTATTATTAGTTAAGTATTAACGTCTTCCTCTTGTAATCTAGTTAAAAAAACCGGACAAGTGCGAGTCAGACTCGCCCACCGAGGGTTCCGTACAAACTAAATAAAATCATATTTTTTTTTTATATTTTCCTCCATAAACAGAAAAATATACATCGTAAAAATATTTAACACATTCCTTGCTCACCACTCGGATCCCAGTGGGGGGGGCTATAGTAGCGGCGCCTCCCACTCGGATCCGAGCAAGCGTCCCGTTCATTTTGTAGTAGTCAATAAGCCGCCGGCATTTGAGGCAGTCAACGTTGCTTTACGCGGCCACTCTGTACTTAATCAAAATTCGCCTAAAAGTTTTGGTTCCCAGCTGAAGTGAAAGGTCTGCAGGGGCCAAAGAATGTGTTAAAAACCTGTCTTAGCTTATGCTAATGAGGCTCATTCATATGATGATACGGTTAATTCACTTTAAAATTTGGGCCCTCATTCCTTGCATAACACTATTTTTTGGGTTAAATTAAAAATGTCCAGTTTTAGGATTTTTTCCTATATGTGTACTCTAACACAATGCTTCTTGCCAAATTTCAGTTCTAGGTCAGCGGGAAGTACCCCATAGGTTTTGATTCGTCTGTGAGTGTCGAAATGTGCGTTTTTTACGACATATTTGCTGTAACTTTTTTTTACGAAAACTGAGAAATTTAATTTTTCTTTCTGCAGCAAGATACTATGGATCTGCCTATATGGTTTTAATTTCAACTCGATACCTTCACTCGTTCCCGAGATAAAGGTCTTGACACCCGGACGGACGGACAGACGGACAGACGGACAGACAAACGGACAACAAAGTGATCCTATAAGGGTTCCGTTTTTTCCTATTGAGGTACGGAACCCTAAAAATGTAAAGTTAGCTAAAAAAAAATGTATTAGTTTATAAAAGGCATGGACCCTGGAGTCTGTGGTGCTCGAATTTTTCAAATAAAAATAAAAAATAAAAAAAAATAAACAAAATCTAACTTATATATGTAGTGTGTTTCTGTTTCAGACACTAGATATATATTTTTAAAGTTTTTGAATAAAAATTTCTGCAAAGTAACACCTGATTCAATTTTTTTATTTAACCTGTACTGTCTCACTGCTGGGCAAAGGTATCCCCCAATGCCTTCCATTTCCGTCGGTCCCCGGCAAGCACCTCCCAATCCTTCTCAAATCGCCAGATTTTGTCGCACCATCTTGTTGGAGGGCGACCTGGAGGTCACCTGTTTGTTGGCACCCACTTTGTGGAGACAATTGCCTACCTGTCCAGATGCATTCTGTTGACATACCCGCCACTCTCATTTGAGCTTGGCAGACTTGTATCCCATGTCATGGAACACAGTATTGTATTCCTGGCGTGGTCTTGTCATTTAAAGTTGTTTAAGATTACAGGAGCGAGATGTGATTATGAAATGTTTTCTCGGTATCGTTCATCGATTAAAAATAAGATAAAAGCCGATTACGAAGCTTACCAGAACCGACTTAAGTTAAATTTTAAAGATGATCCGAAATCTTTTTGGAGCTATATGAGGTGTAAGCAATCTAAATGTAGCAAAACACAAATCATAAAGAACGGTCGTGAATTAAGCGAGCTGGAATGCGTACAAGGCTTTGCATCGTACTTCCATTCTGTGTACAGCGAGAGAGAACCGACATTGGGCCCGGCGGCGGCTGAGCGAGCGGCGGGGGCGCGCGCCGGCGCATACCGTGTACACCTCGGCCAGCTGACCGAGCGCGACCTACACGACGGCATCCCGCCGTACATAATAAAGGTCTGTCGCTCGGTTTTGGAGAAACCTCTGCTCCACGTGTTCAATTTGTGTCTCCGGGACGGACATTATCCGGACCAATGGAAGCTAACTCGAGTGATCCCAGTACCGAAAGGTGGCTCGTGCTCCGATGTGACCGGATATCGACCAGTAGCAGTCTTGTCGGCGTTCGCTAAGGTGTTCGAAACAGCGTTATACAAATGTATATATGCCCAAGTCAGTTCGCAACTGTCCGATGTACAACATGGTTTCAGACCGGGTCGTAGTACGGGGAGTAACCTGTTGTCGTTCATGGCGTACCTGACGCCGGTCATCGACGGCGGGGGACAGGTAGACTCCGCGTACTTCGATATCCGAAAAGCGTTCGATACGGTCGATAATGACATATTATTGGAGAAGTTTGCGGCAATGGGGTTCACCCCCCACTAACTGAAATTTTTCGCGAGTTACCTTAGACGACGCCGGCAGTACGTCGAATATGCAGGACATGTATCCGAACCTTATTTCACGTTCTCGGGCGTGAGTCAGGGGAGCAACCTCGGTCCGTTGGAGTTTCTCATGATGATCAACGACCTTCCGGAGGTCGTCAGGGATGCGAAGTGTCTTCTGTTCGCGGATGACTCGAGCGCTCGTAATAAGCTGTATTTTAACTCGGCTAAGTGCGAAATGATGAGCTACGGACGCAAGCAGACACCACTGCTGTACCCGTACGAGGTGGACGGGGCGATGATGCAGCGCGTCACGTGTGTACGTGATTTAGGTGTGCAATTTGTACCCGAATTGATGTTCCGTAAGCACATTATCGATATTTGTGGAAAGGCATTCAGGAACTTAGGTTTTATATTACGTCAATGCAAATCATTTAACAACACCGGAGTGTTAAGAACGTTATTTAATGCGCAGCCGGCTGGAAACTAGCGCCATAATATGGAATTCTCATGAAGAGAAATATATTTTGATGTTGGAGAAAATACAAAATAAATTCACATGGTTCCTGTATCTAAAGGAGTATGGCGTGTATCCCTTTTACCCGCTGATGTACCCGAGCCTATTCGTGATCGGCATGGTGGGGTACAGCAGACTGAGCGTGCGGCGCGACGTCACGCTCTGAAAATATATGTGGCGCGTGCTGCGCGGAGAGTTGCACCACCCCGAGATGCTGGAGGCACTGCGGCTGTGTGCGCCGGACGAGGCGGTGCGCAGGCGGCGCGGGCTGCCTACATTCACTATACTATAGTGTAGAACTAATTTATTAAAGTTTTCTCCTACGTCACGAGCTTTAACAATATTAAATACTGTATCCGAAGAGATAGACATTTTTCAGTGTAATTTGACAAAATTCACGGAGGTGGTCCGCATACTCTGTGAAAATATGTAATCCAGGTACTTCATCACATTGGTAATGAACTGTAATGGTGTTGTATCATAATATATAATAAATAAATAAAAAAATTAATACCAGGAATACTGCATTCCATTGCTCTTTGACAGACCCTGAGGTGGAACTTCTGAGCTTTGGTAAGTGACCACGTTTGTGCACCGTAGGTTAGGATGGGCAAGATACACATGTCGACGAGTCTTTGCTTCAGGAGATGGGTAGATCTCCCTTCATTAGCCTGATTCAATAACTTTTCTAAAGTTTAGACAACTTTTTGACATAATTAAATATTGGGCCATCTATGCAACAAGTTTGAAATTATTTTTTTTGGCCTTTTTAATGAAAACAAATTCAAAAAAAAATACAAATTCAAATTCTCTGCCTCCACTGTTGAAACCGGACGGATCTCTAGCTCACACCGCAGTAGAAAAAGCGAATCTATTCGCAGGTCTTTTTGCGGACAATTCACGTCTAGATACCTCGGGAGAAACGCTTCCAAGTATACCTCATTGCGGCGCAACTATGCAGGACATACGCATCAATCAAAAGGAGGCGCTTAAGACACTTAGAGGTCTAGACGTGAACAAAGCTAGTGGTCCTGATGGTATACCAGCTATTGCGTTGAGAACCTGCGCACCTGAGTGATCCCCGATTCTGACTCGTCTTTTCCGTGTTGCTTTGGAGACTGGTATAGTCCCTAAGTGCTGGAAGCTTGCGAACGTTCAGGCTGTTCCTAAAAAGGGTAGTCGTGCCGATCCTAGTAACTACCGGCCTATTTCGGATACGTCCATTTTATGTAAAGTCATGGAGCGTGACCTGAATAGGAAGCTCATGGCATACCTTGAAGACAATAACCTCCTCAGTGACCGACAGTACGGATTTCGCCGAAATCGGTCGACTGGGGATCTTCTCGTGTATGCCACACACATTCTGATCGAGGCCATCGAGAACAATGGTGAGGCCTTGGCTGTGTCTCTCGACATTTCGAAGACTTTTGATAGAGTTTGGCATGACAGTCTCCTTAACAAGCTTCCATCTTATGGACTACCTGCCTCCTTCTGCTCTTGGATTAAAGACTTCTTGAGTGAACGATCGATTCGAGTGGTTGTTGACGGGTGCTCGTCCGATCAAATGGCAATAAACGCTGGCGTACCTCAAGGGTCTGTACTCTCCGCTACTCTCTTTCTGCTGCATATTAATGACCTGCTGAAACCTGGAATCCAGCACAGTTGTGGAAAGATACACTTCTGGTCCAAGAGCCAAAAAGGCGGAAATCGAGGCGTTGAGAGAAGATATGGTTGTGCGTATGAATAAAGCTCTAGAAGCTGTGTCCGACTGGGGTGACGAAAATCTCGTCAAATTCAACGCCAACAAGACTCAAGCCTGCCTTTTCTCCCCCAAAAAAAGTGAGTTTCTTTTGTCTCCTACTTTCCGAAACATACCCATATCATTGGCAGACTGTCTTGAACTGCTGGGACTCACGTTAACCCCAACAATGAACTTTAAGGGCTACCTTGAATCCAAGGCTAAACTGGCTAGTAAAAAGCTTGGCATCATTAATAAGGTTAGGCGATACTTCTCACCGGGACAACTGCTTCATCTGTATAAAGCACAGGTCCGATCATGTATGGAGTACTGCTGCCACCTTTTTGATGGATCAGCCAAGTATCAGCTGGAAGCTTTAGAATCAGTGGACCGGCGAGCTGTGAGGTTAATCGGTGATGATAAACTAGCTGCCAAGAAGCTACTTAGTCTCGTCCACCGCTGTAAAGTAGCATGTCTCTTTATTTTCTACAGGATTCATTTCGTGGAATGGGCGCAAGAGCTTCACGACCTAATTCCACCCTCACCATTTCACTACAGGACTAGCAGAAAGTCGGCGAATTACCCCCCATTTCTCGTTGAAATGTCAAAAATCCGTACTCAGCTATATCGATCCACATTCCTGTTGCGTACTGCACAAGAATGGAATTTGTTGTCGCCATCTCTGTTTCCTGAGACCTACAATCTTGGAATTTTCAAGGCTAGAGTGAATAGATATCTTCTAGATCGACGAGCTCCATCCTCGGCCACACCGTTGCTTAACATCAGGCGAGTTGGTGATCAATCGTAGATCTATCTTCTATAAAAAAAATAAAAAAAAATATGTAGTATACATACACATAATTGTGTAGTATAGTTGTGTACTCATACTTTTTTCTGGAATAAATGCTTTTTTTTAAGAAGTGGTTTTTATGAAAATCCTTTGGCATTCAGACTTTTATATTTTACTCTAGCTGTGCCCCGCAGCTCCATCTGTGTACCTATTGATAAACGATGGTGATAATCAACAATGATGATGATGATGATAAAATGTAGACTATGTCAGTCTCAAAGTTGTCAGCTATCTCTGTACCAATTTTATAACAATCACTTCACTTTGTTTGTTCATCACTCAAACATCAAATCAATGATTTAAACAACAAGGTCTATTGTACAACTTGTTTCTTTTGTAATTCACTTCATTAATAATGACATTTTAACTTTTGAAAAAATCTAAAGCTTTCCTCTATCAAACTTTTTAAAAGTTTGAGTATTTGAGTAATGTGACTGTTATTAAATACAGGCGTAGCTATACCTGGTGATGATAGGAGTTGAGTTTCCCGACGAAGCTGCCCCTGTATGGACCATCCTCGTCTTGCGAGCAGCACTCTGAAACGCAACCAGAGTGGCATTGAATACAACAAAATAATGCAAGAGAAAGTTTCCTCACAGCACTTGCGAATTACTTTGCACACTATCGTACCTTGTGTAACTAGTGCGATCACCACTATGCATAATTTCCACATTTTTAACTTAACTCTAACACTTATCACTACTTTATACCTTTTTACACTTAGAAACCTTAGTCATAACATTTCTTAAATCAAAACTCTTAGACCACTTCGTGATTGTGAATTTGTGACGTGCCGTTCCGAATGAATTTCCGGTTTTTGACAATTCCTTTTACTTATTATGTTCTTCATTGCACAACTTTCAACATATAAGTACAAGGCCAGTGTTACGATTGGTTGAATAATGAAATGGCTACTATATTCACCAATTAAACAGTATATCTTAACTTTCACTTTCTTTGGTGTAAGCAAGAACAGCCAGTGCTGCCAACTCTTAAAAATATTTAATGCTAAATCCATGTTTGTAAAATGCCAAAAATATGCTAAAATTATCGGAATATGCTAACACGATTTTACAGATGTTTTATTATTCAAAATAGTACAATATTCTTATAACAATCAGTAATTTTGTCATACAAACAAAATATTCAGATCCTTGTAATATTTATATGAAAATTTGAATGTTTCGGGGGGGGTTGAACCATTGAATCATGAAGTCCATTTCTGTGGACAAGTTAACGTACATGTAGCAAAAATATTCATTGATAAATAATTTTGAAAGAAGGAATTTATTTATTTATAAGTTCAGAGCTTGAATGTGGCCTGCGGCTTTAATCTTCTCTTTCGTTTCTGCTAATCGTGATTTAGTGTCATGCTTTCTTTATTTTCGTATTCTAATGGCAGTAAGTTGAGTCCATAACGTAAATAAACCATGACGAAACATACAAACTACTGACTTGTATGAGTTGTATGTCAGAAAATAATCGATTTATATTCTTTATGCCACTAACATTGTAATAAATTGACGTACACATCTCTATTTTTTTCCCCGCTTTATTGGATCTAATGTATTTGCGCATTCAACATATTATTTCGTTACTATTGGCCGAAAATTTGCTTGTGCATCCAAAAGCCAATCGTAGATGGAGTTCAACCACCGAGGCTACTTGACGCTAGATGGCAGGATATATGCCAATATTGATGAAACATGACGTGGGACTACAGTTTTTTCTAAACAAGTTTTAGACCGGGAAAATGCTAAAAAATATGCTATATGCTAAATTGAAATTTTTCATGCAAAATCACTCGAAAATATGCCAAATTTAGCCATAAAAATGCTAAATTGGCAGCACTGAGAACAGCTGCTCAAAATTGTGACGTTTTTTTTTTTTTTTTTTTTTTATTAAATATTTAACGGCTCTGGATTCTGAGTCCTTTGAGCCAAACATGTCAAAGATCAGTTTCACTGTTCAAAAATTCACTTCACTTCACAATTTTTCCACTGTGTTTATTACAAAGTTATAGATAGGCTTGAAGAATTTTGGTTTCGATAAAAGTTCAACTAAAGATTCTGGTACAGGTTCGTTCGCATCACATGCTTCCTTTAATTCAGCTATAAGAATTAGTCTTTGTAAGCCATATTTTCTGCAATTCATTACAATATGATCGAGGTTATCTTCAGTGTTACAAAATGCACATAAGGAGTCCTCTACAATTCTCAGACGTTTCATGTGAGCCTTACATAGGGTGTGACCAAATCTCATTCTATTTATGATTGTAATAAATTTCCTGCAATTGGCCATCTTATATCTGTTATACCAAGGTTGGGCGGGCAGATTTCCTTGTATCTTCGCATACCATTTTCCTTTATACTTTATGGTTTCTAACCAGTAAGCTTTCCATAATTGTCTCATGGACTCTTTCAAGAATGAAAAATAATCCGTGAATGGAACTTCCATTGAATGTGAAATATCTATGTCAAATCCAGCAGCTGCAGCACGGTCAGCCTTTTCATTACCTTCAATTCCTTCATGGGAAGGCACCCATTTAAACTTAACTATCTTATTATCTAAGTACATTTCATGTAATTTATCCCTAATTTTATGTATATAATGGTTATTTTTAAAATTAAGATTACTATTCATAATGCTTAAAAGGACACTTTTTGAGTCAGAAACTATGAGACATTTATTTATAGTGTCAATATTAGATAAATATTCAATTGCTTTATAAATTGCTAATGCTTCTGCAGTGAATATGCTACAATTTTTGTTGATATTGAAACATTTTGTTAAATTTTTTTGAGGGTCATACATAGCTGCTCTCACATATTCTAGAGTTTTAGATCCATCTGTATATAATCTATATGTATTCATGTTATTATGGATGAATTCAGCATACTCTTGTTTATTATATACTCGCACAAAATCAATGTTAACATTAAAAAACAAACTATTAAATGTAGATGTATAAATTGGCCACATGTAATCTTTACATATGTTTTTTGTCAATTTGTTAATATGAACCATTATTCCTAACATTTCAGGAAAGCTTCCGGTCATTAAATCAGTGGGATTAACATATGAATGTTGCTGTAAATATAGAGAAGATCTTAAAAAGTTTTCAGGTACAGACAATTTATCAATAACTATAGGATTATTTGAAGCAATTGCTTTTACACAAAATTTCTCTGCTATGTACAATCTTCGGATTATAAGTGGCTCCATGCATGTTTCAATTTCTAAAGAGTTTATCGGAGAAGAACACATTGCACCACTTATAATTCTTAAACACATATTTTGTATGACATCTAATTTTCTAAGTAGTGCCTGACTACTATTCATATAAGCCATACAGCTATAATCAAAATGACTACGCACAATACTTTTGTATAGCATGCTTAAGACCTTAGGATCAGCTCCCCAAAAAGTTCCTGCTAAACATTTTAAAATATTTACTGCTTTCATTGAATTTTTAATGATATAGTCAATGTGTTTGGACATTTTAAGTTTATTATCAAATACTACACCTAAAAATTTCTTGTGTTGAACTATTGGAATGCTTTTGCCATTATAGCATATGTTAACATCACAATCTGGTTTTCCTATTATTAGTACTGAACTTTTTGAGGAATTAATGTCAAGTAATAATTTACCCTTATAAAAGTTTAATAACTGACTCAATGCAGAGTTCACATTGTCAGTAGCAACTGATGAATTTCTATTAATGGAATATATGAGTATATCATCAGCAAATTGCAAAACTTGGACATCACTACTCACAAATTTTCCAATTTGAGATGTATACAAATTATAGAGCAATGGTGAAAGACATGCACCTTGCATTAAGCCTTTATATGCTACTTTTGGTCCATGTAAAATATTATTAAATTTAACAAACAAAGTACGTTCATAAAATAAATTAAATATCCATTTTATCAACTTTCCAGGTATGCCTACTTCGTGCAGTACATCAGCCAATCGAAACAAATCAACATTATCATAAGCTCCCTGGACATCAAGGAATGCACAGACAGCAGTAGAACGAGACAAGAAGCACTTTTTCATATCAGTAGCATAAGAAATGAAACTCTCTGAAGCACTGCGACCTTTCCGAAAACCAAATTGTGTTGGAGGGATTAGGTTATTCTTTTCAACATAATAATCAAGCCTTTGTTTAATCATCTGCTCAACTAATTTACCAATACAAGACGTTAGTGAGATTGGACGATATGAATTGAAGTCATTAGCTGGTTTATCTTGTTTTAAAATGGGTATAACACATTGAACCTTCCAAGCAGAGGGTATTTCTTGATTTTGCCAGAGAAGATTAAGAATATTGAGTAATATTATTTTACAATCTGGATGTAGCTTCTTAATCATTATATAAGGAAAATTATCAAGACCAGGTGAACTATCTCTTCGTGAATTTAATGCTACATTAAACTCCTCAACCGAGAAGTGATCCAGTAGAAATTGAACTGTGTCATTATTGCTATCAAATATTTTATTGAGATTTTCATTGCGAACAGTACTTGGTTGAGCTAATTTATCTAAAAATTTGGGTATCCATTCATCATTTTTATATACATTTCTATTTACATTTATTTTCTTAAATCTCCTAATATAATTCCATACTGTTGATACTGGCGTATATCTATTAAAGGAAGAACAAACATTAGACCAACTATTTCTTTTAGCTTCTTTTATTACTTTCTTTTTGGCAGCATTTCTTTTCTTATATTCTATAAAATCTGATATTGAAGACGTTGTTCGATATTTTAATAAGGCTTCTTTTGCTACTTTAACTGCTTCATCACAGTCATTATTCCACCATGGAGCCGGTACCTTAGATCTGTAGGGTATCGAATGTTTTAATAGAGGGACACATTTATTTCTTAAATTACTTAATATTTCGCAAAATGTTTCATAAGATTTAAGAGGATGAGAATAATCGACTTGAAAATTTTCTGTTAGTTTTTGAGATTCTGTGTAATATTCAATCCAGTCTGTTTTGTAAAACAGATATTTTTCAACTACATCATTATATTGATACTTTGAAGGAGATATCATTATATCAGTAAATGTTGGCAAATGATCACTACCTAATGTATCATCTCCCACCCTCCACTCACATAGTGGAGCAATGACTGAGCTAGCCCATGTGAGATCAATAGCTGAGGCCTGTTTACTAGGAGCTTGTATTGTAGTAGGTATACCAGTATTCAACAGGCATAAATCAGCGTCATCAAATTTGACATATAACTCTCGACCTCTTGAGTTGGTAGATGCACAACCAAAAGCAACATGATGGGCATTAAAATCACCTGTGACTATACAAGGCCTTGGAATATTACGTAAAATAGTCTCTAATTTATTTAATCTAATTCGCCTGTCAGGGGGACTATATACACAAAGTATTGCTAAAGATCCCATTTGAGTTTCTAATGAAATTGATATACATTGTATATCTTCATAAAATTTAGTATTTAATTGTGTGTACTTCAGAGAGTTTCGTATTAGAATAGCTACTCCACCATGTTCATTTTTTGCATTTTTATGCAAAAAGTTGTAGCCTGGAAAGTTAATTGGATAGCTGTTAGTTTTTAACCATGTCTCATTAAGTAAACATATGTCAACATTGTTTTCATTTAGAAAGGATTTTAAAAGGGGTCTTTTATTGTTAACACTACGAATATTATGCTGCATTATACGAATACTTTGATCCATAATTAAGTATAATACGAGGAGAAAAAAAAAACCTATAATTTAATAATTGTGAAACATGTGAAAGGAAATATTTCAACCCCTTGGTTATAAATTAATGTAATTTTAGATATATTTATAGATAAGTAGCAGTTATCCATTATTTTTAAATTGTTTGATTAAAACTTCTTTAACTGATGCAGAGTTTACTATTTTACTATTACCAAGTGTAACTAAGGTGCCTATAAGACCTTTCACAATGAAATCATTTTTTAACATTTCATCAATGAGAAATTCTTTAGTAATCTCTGGAGTGGTAGCAACAGGGATATTCATTGTCACATTTTCTTTTAGAGAGTTTATTTTTGGTTTAATTGATACTGGTGCTGAAGTCTCGGTGGACTGAGATGAGGATGGTTTCCATCTTTTCGTCTGTAATTCTGGGAAGTCAATATTATAATTTTGTACAATATTTGTGGTTTTTAGAGCCTTTGCATAGGTATTTTTATTGTGTTTTTCTTCCAATTTCTTCTTTTTAATTGGGCATTCCCTGGATATGGCCAAATGTGGTCCACCACAGTTGACACATTTAACAATATCACTATTGCTACACTCTGAGAAGTGATGCTCCTCTGCACAGATAGAACATACTTGTTTAGATTTGCATATCTTTGCGCCATGATTAAATTTGAAACACTTGAAACATTGTAGTAGGGGAGCAACATACTCATGTACTCTGAACCTGTAAATATCAAGGTACACATATTCAGGCAGGTATTTAGTGAGGAAAGTAATACTCACTGAAGTGAATGCCTTCAGTTCACCGTTTACCTTCCTGGTAAAACGTCTCACACCGATAATTTCACCTTGGTCCACAGATAGTTTGTTGAAAATTTCTTCATTAGAAATATTAACTGGCACGTACCGTAAAACTCCTACTGTCTCGACCGCACTTGCAGGTATGTATGCCTTGATGGAGTATCTTTTATGGAAACCTTCATTCTTTAAGAAGTTGTTGGCGTTAATCGCCTGCCCAAAAATGATACCAACCTTGGTTGCATTAATGCGTTTAATATTTTTAACGCCTTTTACCTCATTTTTGTATATGGTGGCCAATTTTAATGGGTTCTGGTTACCAATATTTTCGTTCTTGGTACTTTCGACGAACACGGTAAATTCATTTTCTTTTGAATTTTCCGGGAACACTCTGGTGTATCCCGGTTTAATAAATGGTTTATAACACATATCGTCTTCTGAAATATTATTTGCGGACCGCTTTACAGGCTTCCGCTTGTCTCGCTCCGGGGGGTCATCTCTGACCCCCTCAGACATTTTTTTTTTTATATATTTACACTATACAGAGTTTTGTTATAAATATTTACAAAAAATACAGATATTTTGTACAATTTTAAACTAGTTTTTAATTATTTGCGAAAAAAAATTCACTATCGCGCCCTTTTGGTTCAAAAGCCCGCCAAAAAGTAATTGTGACGTTTGTTGAAAGGGTTTGCCAGTTACCTATTTTTAAAAGAAATGTTAAAATTAAAACGGAACTTAGGAACTTTTCGGGTTTGTGGCTTGTTTCATTTTTAACGATTTCGTCGCGTTTTGACCACGCGAAAAACATAACCCTCCTTCTTACGCAGTTGGGTAAAAAAGGGGAATTATATAATATATGTGAATATGTGTATGGTTTTGCTAATTTTTGTTCTGTTAGTGTACCTACCCTCAGCACCGCCGCGCCTTGCCCTAAAAGTACCTATAATATTTATATTGATAATGCGCGAGCGCGAGTTTTCTCATATATTATTCCTCTATGTTTTTTAGTTGTGTTTTGACTTAGGTATGTTTAATTCGATCATCCATTTTGAAAGTCTATGGACGTTATTAGATAGGTAGGTACGTATGTAGATAATTCTTTCATGCTTCTAACGAGTACTGTATTTATCCGTTTCTACAGTAGAAACGTGCTCTAGATACTAGTATAAAAAGAGTAACTCTTTTTATACTAGTATCTAGAGTACGCCTACTCATGTTGTATATTTGCGGATTTAACTGTGTTTGTAACTTCACAACTAGCTAAATGAAAATAGTTTGTAGTTTTATACTAGTATCTAGAGTACGCCTACTTGTGTTGTATATTTGCGAATGTAACTGTATTTGTAACTTCACAACTAGCTAAATGAAAATAGTTTGTAGTTTTATACTAGTATCTAGAGTACGCCTACTTATGTTGTATATTTGCGAATGTAACTGTATTTGTAACTTCACAACTAGCTAAATGAAAATAGTTTGTAGTTTTATACTAGTATCTAGAGTACGCCTACTCATGTTGTATATTTGCGGATTTAACTGTATTTGTAACTTCACAACTAGCTAACTGAAAATAGTTTGTAGTTTTATACTAGTATCTAGAGTACGCCTACTTATGTTGTATATTTGCGAATGTAACTGTATTTGTAACTTCACAACTAGCTAAATGAAATTAGTTTGTAGTTTTATACTAGTATGTAGAGTACGTCTACTTATGTACGCCTACTTATGTTGTATATTTGCGAATGTAACTGTATTTGTAACTTCACAACTAGCTAAATGAAAATAGTTTGTAGTTTTATACTAGTATCTATAGTATACCTACTTATGTTGTATATTTGCGAATGTAACTGTATTTGTAACTTCACAACTAGCTAAATGGAAATAGTTGATTTGAATAGAAAAGAAAGAATAGAATGTAGTTGGTGGCACTAAATAAATTCCTTTCCAGGTGCGGTAAAAAGTAAGGCCAATTCATCATCATCATCACCATTTGTGCCATAAGAAGTCCACTGCTGGACATAGGCCTCCCGCATGGATTCCAAGAAAGACCGATTGGAAGCCGCCTGCATCCAGCCAATTATTGAAAAAAAAACCGGACAAGTGCGAGTCAGACTCGCCCACTCGCTCGGTTCCGTACAAACTAGTAGATAAACGGGGGAAATCATATATTTTTTGTATATTTTCCTTCATAAACCGAAAAATATACATCGTAAAAATATTTAAAAACCTGTTTTAACTTATGCTATTTTTCTTTCATAAGATACCCCACATGATACGGTTAATTCACTTTAAAATTTGGACCCTCATTCCTTGCATATAGACACTATTTTTTTTGTGATTTAATTAAAAATGACCACTTTTCGGATTTTTTCCTATTATGTGTACTCTAACACAATGCTTCTTGCCAAATTTCATAGTTCTAGGTCAACGGGAAGTAGGTACCCCATAGGTTTTGATTCCCTTGTGAGTGTCGAAATGTGCATTTTTTACGACATATTCGGCTGTAACTTTTTTTCAGGAAAACTGAGAAATTTTATTTTTCTTTCTGCAGCAAGATACTATGGATCTGCGTATATGGTTTTAATTTCAACACGATACCTTTACGCGTTCCCGAGATAAAGGTCTTGACACCCGGACAGACGGACAGACGGACAACAAAATGATCCTATAAGGGTTCCGTTTTTTCCTTTTGAGGTACGGAACCCTAAAAAACGTAATAACCTTACCAGATCATCATTACTGTAAACAGAGTTAAAACAGTCTAGGCTCGTAGAATGCCGCATCGATAGTCCGAGCTGCAGTGGTTCAAGTGGTTGCATCACAGCGCCGCCAGCCGTCATCGACTGGCCGGACGGCAGGCGGCGCGGCGGCGGCGGCGGCGCGCGACGCCGCTGCGGCGTCCCCGCCAGCCTTCATCTCGGGCGGTGATGGTGGTGAGCGGCGATTGGCGAAGAACAGACAGAGTGTGCGCGCGCGCAGTGTCCCGCTAGTAGCCGCGACGGTCGGCCGCCTCTCGCGAGTTCAGTGCTACACCACGCTACGCGAACCAACATGCGCGTCCGAGCGCACTTGGAGCTCCTGCTCGCCATCGGTCAGTATCACTCTATACCTATTTTACTAAATGTAACAATTTAAAAATGTAAGCTATATAGCG
Organism: Lycia hirtaria; assembly: GCA_947563715.1. Classification (NCBI taxonomy): domain Eukaryota; kingdom Metazoa; phylum Arthropoda; class Insecta; order Lepidoptera; family Geometridae; genus Lycia; species Lycia hirtaria. The sequence goes on along the minus strand of OX387376.1, from coordinate 52,364,576 downwards.
GAAGAAAATTGACGAGCGAATGGTATAGCTGAGTTTTTAAACGTTCTTTTTTACGATGCGATGTAATCTTGATGCATACTGGAAAATGATCAATTTTATTTATAACTAATTGTATGTTACTTAATGTATAAATAAACTAGTTATCATTTTATTGAATTCCTTTAAATTGTGCATATTTGATGGTAACCTCGCACTTTCAGGGAATCCTAGTGAGTAGCTCATACTATGAACGTGAAGCGATATTATTTACAAAAAAATCGATCATGAATATAGGAAATATGATAAAAACAAGTATAATTTTAGAAAGTTTCCGGCAGCCAAGTCGGGAGACCGTCTGACTTGCGATCCGCAGGTCCTGGGTTTGAATCCCGCGGCACGCACCTCTGTATTTTCGAAGTTATGTGCGTACGTTGTTGATTGCCGGCAACTTCAAACGGTGTAGGAAAACATCGTGAGGAAAGGAAACCTACATGTCTGAGAGCTCTTAATGATCTTGAAGATGTGTGAAGTCTGCCAACCCGCACTTGGCCAGCGTGATAGACTATGGCCTTACCCTTCTCACAATGAGAAGATGGCCCGCGCCCAGCAGTGGGACAGTTTGTACAAACAGCGATGATAAAAAAAAATATAAACTCAAAAACCCCTTGACAAAAACGGCTGATCCGCTTTTGATGAAACATAGCTAAGCACATTTGATGAAATCCACTTTCAAACAAAAAAAAATAGATCAAAATCGATCCATCTGTTTGAGAGCTACAGATACAGACAGCTACGAGAGTCACAGACAGACATCATAGATACACACGTCAAATTTATGACACCCCTCTTTTTGGGTCGGGGATAAACCCTTAATAAACCCTCAATAATAATTTGGACCCTCATTCCTTGCATATAGACACTATTTTTTTTGTGATTTAATTAAAAATGACCACTTTTCGGTGTTTTTCCTATTATGTGTACTCTAACACAATGCTTCTTGCCAAATTTCATAGTTCTAGGTCAACGGGAAGTAGGTACCCCATAGGTTTTGATTCCCTTGTGAGTGTCGAAATGTGCATTTTTTACGACATATTCGGCTGTAACTTTTTTTCAGGAAAACTGGGAAATTTTATTTTTCTTTTTGGAGCAAGATTCTATGGATCTGCGTATATGTTTTTAATTTCAACACGATACCTTAACGCGTTCCCGAGATAAAGGTCTAACACCCGGACAGACGGACAGACGGATAACAAAGTGATCCTATAAGGGTTCCGTTTTTTCCTTTTGAGGTACGGAACCTTAAAAAAATAACGCATTTTCGGAATGGAAATTCTTAGCTAGCTTCTCAACTCTAAAAGAAGTAGCAAAATTCACGTCAGTTATGTGGTAGCCATATTGTTTGATATGCGAAAACTTATAAAAAGTTTTTTCTAGTTAGAGAATTTGATTAGGTATAGTTTGATTAGGTATACACCAGTTGAGTTCTGCGTCGTGAATAACACATATCTCTATAGTGACCGCTGTACATGGTATTATAATGGGAACACCAGCGCCTGGTGCGCCGGCGCCGCCGCCGTCGGCGCGGTAGTAGGTACGAATGTAAGTAGAAAGCGCGTAACGGTATGGGAAGTTCCACTTACATACAGATCGGATTAATGTTAAATTCGCGGTGCATAACTGGATGCTCCAATTGCGGCGCTCGTAGACATAATACGATCTACTCTTCGTATCTTAGAATCTATGCAACGGTACTGAGAAGTTTTACTCAAAAAGGCAATTTATTGTGAAATGTTCTTCCTTCAAAATTCTTCATGCTGAGCTTTGACAAGGAGCTTTTAAAGGGTGGAAGGTACATACCTATTATTAGTGAAGTATCAGCGACTAATGTTGCCAGTAACTATTGGTAGCGATTACCGTTTTCAGTGTTGCGAACGGAAAGTAAACTGAGTAAATTCTTGTAACATATTCTACGGAATAAAAATTTAGAGAGCTGTAAAACTTCTCATCGATTTTATTACCTACCTAAAAACCTGCTAGTCTTCAAATACGTATAGTTTTTTTATTCAGTAATAGGCAGAGCGGCAGAGAATTGAATTCTGGTAATAGTCTTTTGACCACTACCTTCTCTAACTCCGGCCAAGGTTGAGCCTTTTTATTTTTGTAAATTTTGGCGTTTGACTACTTACCTGATGTTTAGTGACGGTGGGTCGAGATGGTAAGGTTTCCGTACATTAACATACGAGCATTGTTTTTATAGAGCGTGGAGCGTGAACGTCGTAGATGGACGCTACAGAACACCGACATGCTATGGTTATTATTGACCTTAAGCAATATATATATATGTATATACACATGGTATTTGTTGTACGTTACTAAGGGCTGTAGATTTTGTTGAATAAATAAATAAATCTCACAATATTTTTACATACTTACATATATAATTATAATCACGTTTATTTCCCTTACGGAGTAGGAAGTGTATAAGGCCGACCATGACCATGACGCCATTTGATGACAAATGTAATATTTGAGCGTATTTAGGGCTATAAGGTATCGGAGGCTAAGATGTAATGTTGGTCTGGTGACAGGGGTCAACCCATCGCCCACATAAACAACGATTTCCCTCAAGTCCCTTAACTGACCTTTACATTACCTATACCCGAGAAGAGAAGCAGCTGTCACATTGTATGGTTTTCTTTAATCCCAGTCCAGTCGGAAGAATGTTCTCTTCACCAATAACTTATTGTCAGGTTTCCCGATCATTATTATTATTATTTTATACATGAACAAGTGTAAAAGCTCATTAACTCGAAATTAACGTTAACTAAATATACTTAATATATGTAAACGCAGGCGCCTGTCTCGCCCAACGCAGTGCTGGGTACTTCTGCACCCAAACAACAACATTTGGATTACCTTTAGACTTTAATCTATTTAGGTATACCTAACTAATATTAGAATATTGAAAGTAGCTCTGTCTCTCTGTCTGTTTGTTACCTCTTCACGATGAAACAACTGAGCCGACCGTTATGAGACGTGGTACAAATAGTATCAGCATTACCTCCGTCGCTGAGTGTGCTGACACGCGGGCGGGAGGCGGGAGCGGGGGAACACCTGCTGATATGAAGACGATGCATGTTATTCATGTGAGCGGTATGTTAGTCTCGTTCTGTGATTATTATGCAAGTACGAGTATATGAACGGGTGTAGTGTCGGCGACCAGCTTTTGTCTGTAGGTACGACGCGAGCCATTGTGTGTTACTTCGGGCGAAGAGCAGGTCTTCGCCTCGATACAGCGATCGTTATGTAAATATGCGGCGCTGCAAGCTGGCGCCGGCGCCGGCGCACAGCGCGGGGACGCGCCCGCGCCGCGCCGTGTGGTACAAGTTATACTTATATAAGTATACGATACAAGCATTAGAGCAAGGCCTTAGGCAGGGGGGTTTGAACCCCCCCAACCCAGGGGGGGGGGGTTTAAACTGGCTGGCAGCCAGGTAGGCCCCGGTGTAGTTCGAGTACGATAGGTACATGCAGGCCGGCTGGTAGACAGGTGGGCCGCGGTGTAGTTCTATTCGAACACGTTTACGTTACAAAAAAGAAGTAATGAGCGAAAGAGAAAGTGCACCTCTGCCCCGAGAGCGGAGGCTCACACAGATTGCGTCACTACTCACTACTCACGATCAGTAAATCGAATTAGCGCAACTATCAGACGCGCCGCCGCCGCCTGCGCAACGTGGGAAAGAGAGAGTCGGACTAATCTGAAATTTCGCAATTACAAAATATACCGTCTTACTATCTCACGGCCATTTCATATAATATTTTAGTAAGATTTTAGTCACATTTTTCCCTTTGGTATTAGACTTGCGCGGTTAGTCCATTTCCCATTCGTATAATTCGATAAGTCTTAATCAAATCTGATAACAAATTGGAGTAAAATTCAGCATGATCATGTCCTAGTCATTCCTTAGGAGAGGTGGAGTATTTTATAGAAGCTACACGATATCATTCCTCAGGAGAGGTGGAGTATTTTATAGAAGCTACACGATATCATTCCACAGGAGAGGTGGAGTATTTTATAGAAGCTACACGATATCATTCCTCAGGAGAGGTGGAGTATTTTATAGAAGCTACACGATATCATTCCTCAGGAGAGGTGGAGTATTTTATAGAAGCTACACGATATCATTCCTCAGGAGAGGTGGAGTATTTTATAGAAGCTACACGATATCATTCCTCAGGAGAGGTGGAGTATTTTATAGAAGCTACACGATATCATTCCTCAGGAGAGGTGGAGTATTTTATAGAAGCTACACGATATCATTCCTCAGGAGAGGTGGAGTATTTTATAGAAGCTACACGATATCATTCCTCAGGAGAGGTGGAGTATTTCATAGAAGCTACACGATATCATTCCTCAGGAGAGGTGGAGTATTTTATAGAAGCTACACGATATCATTCCTCAGGAGAGGTGGAGTATTTTATAGAAGCTACACGATATCATTCCTCAGGAGAGGTGGAGTATTTTATAGAAGCTACACGATATCATTCCTCAGGAGAGGTGGAGTATTTTATAGAAGCTACACGATATCATTCCTCAGGAGAGAAGGAGTATTTTATAGAAGCTACACGATATCATTCCTCAGGAGAGGTGGAGTATTTTATAGAAGCTACACGATATCATTCCTCAGGAGAGAAGGAGTATTTTATAGAAGCTACACGATATCATTTTGCTTGGAATTTCCCAATTTAAGAAGATGTTTCATTTTTTTCCCTTAAATGTTTTTGCGTTTCTATGGCGGCCCGTAGACAAATCAATCTGGATTGCGATTCGTGATTAAAATCAAGGATTACAATCCAGATGGAATGTGTACGAAGATATCAACGCGTCAATCATCTTCGTACACGTTTAATCTGGATCGTGATCCTTCAAATTGATCATGGATCGCGATTCAGATTGATACGTATACAGGCTGCCTATCGTATTTTTTTTAAATTGGATTTGGGCCCGCATAAAGCATTTGCCAGTATCAAGTATTAAGGCGCGCTCTAATCACGATTTCAAATTAGTTTTTCACCCGCTCACCCCTCATCAGTTATTCCTCAGCTTATTTCAGTGGGAGGAATTTCTTCATGTTTCTTGAATAAAACAGTTATAAATGTTCTAGACACTGTGACTAGAACATTTAGATCTCTTAGATAGAGTTGTGATCTATGTCACGTATACAGTCATTTTCAAATTTGAGTCCTGCTTCAGTAAAGTGGTGGCGACTTTACTAGAAGCTTCTATGGAGTTTCGTCGACAATGTAAAATGACAAGTTTCACTGCTTCATTTCACTTGCCCACACTCACGTACTTGATCGAACACTTAATATATAAAACACCACCATTTTTATCGCATTAATATTCGAAATAACACAAGTTTAGGAAAAGAAAACAAAGGCAACAACATGTTTCGATGAGGTTCCCGCCAAAACTCCCTATCGTATATGTGGTTGGGAATTGGGACTACATACATAGTCAGCTAATATACAAAAAATATTAATATTCGACAAAAAGTATTAACAACTGTTTGTTAAAATTTCAAAGTGGTTTCCATTATAAAAATTCCATAATAAGATAGTTTGATCGGGACAAATACACGCGTGTGATGTATACGTACATTTTAATTCTAATAAGAAGAGGCTAAGTAAGAAGCATGTGTTTTCAGATTAATGGCAAACTGCAGCTTGCGATCTTCAAAAAAAAAACCGGACAAGTGCGAGTCAGACTCGCCCACCGAGGGTTCCGTATAAACTAGTAGATAAAAGGGTGAAATCGTATTTTTTTTATATTTTCCTTCTTATAACGAAAAATATTCATCGAAAAAATATTTAAAAACCTGTTTTAACTTATGCTAATTAAGCTCTTTCTTAGGATACCCCACATGATACGGTTCATTCAATTAAAAAAAAAAAAAAAAATTGATAAATTTGAGCACCACAGACTCCAGGGTCTGTGCCTTATAAAAACTAATATTTTTTTTTAGCTAACTTTACATTTTTAAACTAGAATACACTTTAAAATTTGACCCTCATTCCTTGCATGAAGACACTATTTTTTGTGATTAAATTAAAAATGACCGGTTTTCGAATTTTCCTATATTGTGTACTCTAATTATACACAATGCTTCTTGCCAAATTTCATAGTTCTAGGTCAACGGGAAGTACCCCATAGGTTTTGATTCCCTTGGGAGTGTCGAAATGTGGATTTTTTACGACATATTCGGCTGTAACTTTTTTTTACAAAAACTTAGAAACTTTATTTTTCTTTCTGCAGCAAGATTCTATGGATCTGCGTATATGGTTTAAATTTCAACTCGATACCTTCACGCGTTCTCGAGATAAAGGTCTTGACACCCGGACGGACGGACAACAAAGTGATCCTATAAGGGTTCCGTTTTTTTCCTTTTGAAGTACGGAACCCTAAAAAAAAGAAGAAGAAAGTAGTTTATAGACAAACGTTTATACATTTTTTTTTATACATTATAGATCTACGATTGACCACCAACTCGCCTGATGTTAAGAGACGGTGTGGCCGAGGATGGAGCTCGTCGATCTAGAAGATATCTATTCACTCTAGCCTTGAAACTTCCAAGATTGTAGTACTATAGTAAGATTTCACTTTCTTTAATAACTGAGTTTTAGTTTATAATCTGAAACTCATTAACCTCAATCAGAATGGGAAATAAATAAGAAAAAAATTCTACTATCAATAGTACATTGTTACCCTAGGGGTGAAAGTAACTTATTTAGTCCCGAGACGGGGTTTGGCCAATAGTTCGAGGGACTAAATAAGTCTTTGAGCCGAGGTAAGCACTGTGCTTTTCATTACGAATACACGAATACACGAAAAATGAAAACACGAATTAGCTACAGAAAAAATGAGTAAATTTTATTTTACATAGATCAAAAACTTTGGTAAGCAATCTATTCAGCCAATATTTTTCATTTTCATCATTAATAAAAATGGTAAATATTTTGTTCAAATCTGTTATTTTAAAGAAATTGTTGAAACTAAATTATAATAGTTATTTAAAAAAAAAATATTCTTTAATCAATACTTATCTTTATGTTATTTCAATTTTACATCGCGCTGTAATTGAGTCGCTTTAAAGAAAGTTGGACATGGCTCAATAGAAACGTGAAAATAGAACTAGTTTTTTTTATTTGACAGCTGGCAGTTGAAAGTGATTCTCCCTAGGGCTGAAAAGTATTACTTTCAACCCGCTCCTCAGGCAACTTCAGACCTACTTTCAGAGTATGAGTAATGAAAAATACTATATATATATATATATATATATATATATATATATATATATATATATATATACTTATTTTTATTTACGGCTTAATTATGTACCTAATGTAAATTTTATTATGGTGTAAATAAAGTGTTTTTGTATTGTATTGTATTGTACTTATGCACTTTAGGACATCGGATTTCCTTTATGTTGTTTCGTCCGACTTTATGTGACCTCATTGGGCTCTGTAATAAGTATATAAATGATGTCGCCATGGCGGCGCGTCGGCGCGGCGGCGCGGGTGCGGAGGTTCTGGTTCTGCATCCGTTCCCGGCGTGAAACAGTTACGCAAATTATCGAGAAGTAACCAGAGCAGCTCTTAGAACTACTATTTGTAGGTATATTGTCGAGTGAAACAAGCAATTATATTCAAGTTACTGAGGAATGTTACTTGCGAGCCAGCTTATATTTGACCACCAACTCTTGTGATGGTAAGCGTCGTGATGATAACAGATTATGATGGTAAAAGTACGTCCATATATTAGGTATCTATTCAACCTAGTCCTAAAAAATCCTAGATTTTACGAGTAGCTTACTGACAAATAAATCCAAGGAAAATATAAATTATGTAGTGAACGACCTCGCAGTTTCTCTGCGAGTTCGAATCAATTTAAGGGATCCGTAGATATACAAAAGTCACCGACATATAGCATAGCGGATTAGCAAGTTGAAGTGGCAGTCGGTAGGGCACATAGTACGTATAACTGATTGCCGATGGGACCGAAAAGTCCTCGAATGGAGAGCACGCGCCGGCAAGCGATGCGTAGGAAGACCAGCCATAAGGTGGACAGACAACCTCATGCAAGTGGCGGGAAGACGCTGGGTGCAAGCCGCGCTCATCACGACATTTTGGGAATCTATGGGGTATATAGGCTAAGTCTTATGAGATGATTATGATGAGCGTTTATTTTGTGTTCAAATCGTGTATTCGTTCTTTGAAAACGCTTTCTCTTTATAACTTGAGTCCAAAAAAAATACTATATCCATGAGATGACATTCTCTTGGTTGATGATATCTACATACCTACCTACACACCTACATACGTTATTTTATTGTAGCTCGGAGTTGTTTTGGGACTATTTTAGGTATTCTAAAAAGATATAAAGTGTGAAATAGTGATCTGACAACATGATTTACTGCTAGTTAGGAATGTTTATATAATTGTGGACACATTATTTATTTTGATATTATAGTATTTATATAAGCAAGCTGTATGTTAGAAAACTATAACGTATACGTTCTGCATCGTTACGTACGCTGCATCTTTATTATTTCCTTCTCTTTATTTTATGTTTTATTTATTTATTTATTTATGAATGTAATAAATAAATAAAAATAAAATAAATAAATAAATATTTTCTCGTTTTCTTATAAGTTATTCTCGGTATACTTACTTTTAATTATTTTTTTAAACATTTTCTTATAAAATTTATGAAAGTTGCAATTTGGCATGTAGCTATTGAGTAAGCTATTTCTTAAGTACCAATGGAAAAATAACTGGATATATGACTCAGATTCAGACTCGCCCACCGAGGGTTCCGTACAAACTAGATAAAAAAAACTACCGGGCGAAGCTAAAAAGTCATTGATAAAATGGGTAAATTATGTATTTTCTTAAATTTTTGGTTATAATTCGAAAATTACACATCGTAAAATTATTAAAAACCAGTTTTAGCTTATGCTAATGAAGCTCCTTCATATGATACCCCACATGATACGGTTAAATCACTTTAAAATTGGACCCTCATAATTCTTTGCTTAAAGCACCCTAGCTTTTGTGATTAAATTAAAAATGTACAGTTTTTGGATTTTTTCCTTTAGGCAATGCTTTTTGTCAAATTTCATGGTTTTATGTCACCGGGATTTACCCTACAGGTTTTGATTTCTTTGTGAGTGTCGAAATAATGCGGTTTTTGGGACATAAATGGCTCTAACTTTTTTTTACGATAACCAAGAAGTTTGATTTTTTCACATTTGTTACCTAACATTTGTACATATTGATTTCGTTTATATAAAATATTACTATTCCATATGTAGAACATATGTACATTATGCTAAGTTTGTATAGTAGGTACATGGGTAGTTTAGGCAAAACGGTGGGACAACATACATACATACATAGTAGTAGTAGTGGCATGTTGTTATGTAGGAACATATGTACACACACCGTAGGCTGCTAAAGCATAACATTTTCTTTTGGTTTTTGATTTCGAGTAAAAGTATAAATTGTGTCATTAATAAAGATCTTTTCATCCCCCCCATCTTGGAAAGAGTATTTTTGCTCTTCGTTATCTGAGTGCAAAAGCCGCTTTTATCCTCTAGAGGTTAAAGTAAATTCAAATTTAGAACATCGTGTGCACTGAGTTTGTGAATTCAAAACATCATTAAACCTATTTACTTCTACCTCCATGGTGCCGAATTTATCATACAACCTTTTTTAATTTGTTAAAATTCAGACTCGGAACCTTCTTGGTGTACTTTTTTTTTATTTGCTTTGCGCGCGCCATTTTCTTTTCACGACATATTTTTAAAATCTTAGGTTAAAAACAAGAAATTGGAAAACAAGTGAAAAACCTAAAATGAGTGATTCTAGCGACGAAGAAGTTTATTTGACACCAGCAGAATTGACTGAAACTGTTAATAATGCGCAAATGAGCTTTCTCCCTCAACAACCACGCGAGAAGTATTTGAAACAGTACGATATGTTTAACACGTGGCGACTAGCTAAAGAAGCCAAAACTTTCTCCGAAAACGTTTTGTTGGCATATTTTATTGAATTTTCCGAGACCAAGAAATCAAGCACTCTATGGTGTACGTCACAGAATTCGCCCTAATTTGGAGTACGTATTCAATGCTAAACTCTCTATAAACATAAAAATCGATTGCTGTTCGTTTGTCTCGCTAAAACTCGAGAACGGCTGGGCCGATTTACCTGTTTTTGGTTTTCAAATGTTTGTCGTAGTCCAGGGAAGGTTTAAACGTTGAGAAAATAATCGGATCCACTCATTGATAGATGATACGAAGTACGGTCATCTAGTCAACAATAAAGATGAAAAAAGACATACATATCGACACCTATCCTAAATTAGTGGCATTTTTAAAAAGAGCCTCATCTGGTCATCTACCATTATACCTAAGTATTATTTGTTATAATTTAAAGATTATTTTGTAATACTTGCCTATCATAATGTAGTAGTTAATACCTAAACTGAAATAAAAGTATCTTGTGATTATATTATGTAAATGTTTTTTTTGCGTTTAGTCATTTCCTCGCTAAGGTGGGATGAAAAGTTACGTGTTGCACTCGAGTGCAAAGATTTTTCACCTGTTGCTCTTTTGATTCCCTCGCTAACGCTCAGGATTCTAATTTTAGAATCCTTCGCTTGCTCGGTCATCAAAATTGAGCACGCGGTCAAAAAGCAACTTTGCACTCTTGTATAACAAATAACGATTAACATTTAATTTTATTTAAGGTGTGTCACGCAGGCGATCAGATTTCGTTCAGCATTGATCTTAGTTATGGCTTTCGTAATAGTTATTAGAACACAAACAGACAGACAAGAGTAACGACCCTCGACTCCAAATTTAACCTCTTTTGTCAACTCCTCAAATGTAACCGCGTCTGCCGTGGCGCCGCGGCGCCGTCTGATAAGAGATCACAGTGAGGAACCCGTAGACGGTGAGAAACTGTATCTTGACAGATTACAGCCGCGCGAGCGCCGATATTACTGTTCTGTGGTGGGTGTTGAGATACAATGGTGTTCTTGCGTGTGTTTTCTGTTTCGCGTATTTTCTAGGAAAAACGGAGCAATTTAGATAAAATGCGATTCTAGAAATATTAGTAGCTACGTAGTACGGACGTACGTCCGTAGACTTCACTTTCACTCTAATTAAAAGAATAGTTGAGTGATAGAGGTAGTTATCTCTGTTTCTAAACAGCCTTTCATAGTCGAACTTCATCAAACATACAGCCACTTAGATACATTTCAGGCTTGTCCACGACCACTGCTGCAGTCTGCAGTCTGACTGTGCATTACTTAGTAAAACATTGTAATGGTCTGCAACTGACTCTAAATACTACCAATTATTTCTATTCATTCGCTTAGAGACGTGATTTAAGCACATCGTCTCAGTCTTCTATCAAATATTTTAAGTAAAATTTTAAAAACTAAGAGACTTGGATGCAGAGTTGTCTGCCAGCGCGCAGTGATTCAAGTCGCTTTATATAAATAAATAAATATTTGTGGACATTTCACACAACCCCTTCTAGCCCAAACTAAGCAAAGCTTGTACCATGGAACTAGATGGCTGATAGAATACATATATACTTGTTTTTTTTGTTGTAAATATTTACATATGATACATAGAAACACCCAGACACAGAACAAACATCCATGCTCATCACACAAATGTTTGCCCTGGGTGGAGATCGAACCCACGACATTTCAGTTCAGCAGGTAAACGTAAACACACTACCAACTGAGCCACAAGGCCGACAATTCTATATATTTCGTTATATTGTGATTGCGCGTCATTCTGAAGCAGCGTTGATTCAGTGAACCCGGTGGGTACGTTGCGAGCGCAGTCTCCCGCGGTAATCACTGTGGACGAGTGTAATGCCTCCGTTCCGTCCAAAACTCACACAAATAACATTATTTTACACACGAGAAACTGTTCTAGAAAGTTTTGTAACGTTTACCGATGAGATATAGTTGTAATAATGCTGGTTCTATATGAACCATACACTCATGGGTTTATTTGCAGTTTTTTCCACAATTTTAGGGAAAATGATGAATTAGATGAATTAGTCAGGTAGTTCAAAAAATAGAGCAATATAATCGGTTCTTTATAGTATACCCATACTTCAGAGGACTTCTCATATAAATTAATAAAAAAAGATGATAATATTCACAATGTAAAATATATTAAAAAGAGTATTATTAGTATAATTTTATAAGATATAACATACATTTTTATTTACAGAGAATTATTTTCATGTAAAACAGTAATCAATTCAATTCAAATTACAATTTCGTCAATTGAAAACCATCCTGCATCGACCCTGGTGAAATGGTGCCCGTAATGCAAGCAGCATTGCCACACTGTATGGCAATAGCCAACCTTTGCACCAGGAACGAAGCAGAACGGGAGTCACCACTGTTGTCCTTCAGTCTTCGGCCAATTTCACTGACGAGGCCTTTGGCATCCGCTCCCCAACTGCTTGTCCCCAAAGTTATTGTTTTGTAATTATTAACAATTGTTATTTGTGAATATTATTATCATTTTGAGCTGTACTGCAGATTGCGTTGTTATTATTAACAATTGTTATTTGTGAATATTATTATCATTTTGAACTGTACTGCAGATTGCGTTGTTATTTGTGAATATTATTATCATTTTGAACTGTACTGCAGATTGCGTTGTTATTATTAACAATTGTTATTTGTGAATATTATTATCATTTTGAACTGTACTGCAGATTGCGTTGTTATTATTAACAATTGTTATTTGTGAATATTATTATCATTTTGAACTGTACTGCAGATTGCGTTGTTATTTGTGAATATTATTATCATTTTGAACTGTACTGCAGATTGCGTTGTTATTATTAACAATTGTTATTTGTGAATATTATTATCATTTTGAACTGTACTGCAGATTGCGTTGTTATTATTAACAATTGTTATTTGTGAATATTATTATCATTTTGAACTGTACTGCAGATTGCGTTGTTATTATTAACAATTGTTATTTGTGAATATTATTATCATTTTGAACTGTACTGCAGATTGCGTTGTTATTATTAACAATTGTTATTTGTGAATATTATTATCATTTTGAACTTTACTGCAGATTGCGTTGTTATTATTAACAATTGTTATTTGTGAATATTATTATCATTTTGAGCTGTACTGCAGATTGCGTTGTTTTTTTCTGTAAGTGGTATCAAACCGAATATTATTTTATTTATAAATTACTTGATATACAAATATTGTATTATAATTATAAAACATAAACAAAAGAATTGCCGTAAAAATGGTCCAAGCATGAGAAAATAAGAAATGATCCAAAAATAATCTGAACGTTATTTATCTGTTTTGTTTGACTATTTTACAACACAACAATAACCAAAACTGACATTAAAACAATTAACCATTTATTAAAAATAAAAAAACCGGACAAGTGCGAGTCAGACTCGCCCACCGAGGGTTCCGTACAAACTAATAGATAAAAGGGGCAAATTATATTTTTTTTTTATATTTTCCTTCATAAACCGAAAAATATATATCGTAAAAATATTTAAAAACCTGTTTTAGCTAATGAAGCTCTTTCATAAATAATACCCCACATGATACGGTTAAAGCACTTTAAAATTTGGACCCTCCTTCCTTGCATAAAGACCTTATTTTATTTTAATTAAATTAGAAATGTACAGTTTTCGGATTTTTTCCTTTATGTGACAATACTTCTTGCCAAATTTCACAGTTATAGGTCAACGGGAAGTACCCCATAGATTTTGATTTCCTTGCGAGTGTCTAAATCTGCGTTTTAACGACATATTTGGCTGTAACTTTATTTGATGAAAACTGAGAAGATTGATTTTTCTCTTTGCAGCAAGAGACTATGGATCTGCGTATATGGTTTTAATTTCTACTCGATACCTTCACGCGTTCCCGAGATACACCAATATCTTGACAGACGGATAGACGGATAACAAAGTGATCCTATAAGGGTTCCGTTTTTTCCTTTTGAGGTACGGAACTCTAAAAATCTAAAAATCTCTTTCGCAAGGGGATCGCTGAAGTGATTTCTAGGTAAAAAGTACAAAAAACCCCCACGCATGGTTCACTGAGGGGATTTAAAGATTGCCAAAATTTTCACATTTAAAAAATGTCGAGTAAGTGGGCTTACACGAATCTTTCTGTAATAATATTATTTTTGTTTATTATCACCATTTTTTTCTAAATAATTGAATTTTGGCTAGAAACAACTATTGAACACCGGCCAAAATGCGCTCGACAGCTCGAGATGTTTACATAAACAGTTCAAATCTTGATTTTGATATGTCGATTACTGCAAAAACTATAAAGAATTCCAGTAATTTCTTCTTGCTATTCGACAGCTGTTATATAAAAACTTCCCAAAGGGCTTACTTAAGGACATATCAATATTGTCACGCTCCGATGACGCGGTTGGACATATAAACATTGTCACGCTCCGATAACGCGGTTGGACATATCAACATTGTCACGCTCCGATGACGTGGTTGGACATATCAACATTGTCACGCTCCGATGATGCGGTTGGACATATCAACATTGTCACGCTCCGATGACGCGGTTGGACATATCAACATTGTCACGCTCCGATGACGCGGTTGGATATATCAACATTGTCACGCTCCGATGACGCGGTTGGACATATCAACATTGTCACGCTCCGTTGACGCGGTTGGACATATCAACATTGTCACGCCGATGACGCGGTTGGACATATCAACATTGTCACGCCGATGACGCGGTTAGCAATATCAACATTGTCACGCTCCGATGACGCGGTTGGACATATCAACATTGTCACGCTCCGATGACGCGGTTGGACATATCAACATTGTCACGCTCCGATGACACGGTTGGACATATCAACATTGTCACGCCGATGACGCGGTTGGACATATCAACATTGTCACGCCGATGACGCGGTTGGACATATCAACATTGTCACGCCGATGACGCGGTTATCTTATACCGGGTCGGCAGACCATCACAGACCACGAGGCCTCATGACACATGTGACTGTGGTTAGAGGGTTACATGGAAATGAGAGGGTATTTCTGGAGGTATTACAGGGTAAGGATGTAACTATGTATATATATACAATTATTATATAATTTGTTTAAATTCATACGCGGAGCAGGTCTCAGCGGGGCTGAAACCAACACTAAGAAATCCTTTAGATATGAAATAAAAAATACAGTTTGGGTATATGCATGGCTAAAGGAACATTTGTACAATATGGAGTTTAACAAATCTTGGCTCTTGAGAGGAAATGGTTGTGCCTTAGAAAACTAGGGTATGGGCTGATGTGATACTTCTGAGTAGGAGCACCAGAACGAGAAAACGGTACCAGCCAGTTTGACACACTATAATTATGGAATATGAGTGTCGTTAGTTGTGTACTTGGTACGGTCAACCGTCGCCGTCGCCGTCGCCGAGGTTTGTTAAAAAGAAACCAACTGCGACTGTATGCGGCGCGGCGGCGCGCGGCGGCGGCTCGCCGGCGCCGGCGCCTCGCTGCATCATCTGTGATAAAACCTTGACATTTGGCCGAGTTATGCTAAACACCGCACCACAATACAATACACTTCATAACAGTATCACCTGTTCACCTCACACTATCACGACCAATGACACCACATCCAAGTAACTCCACAAACATCACATTGTTATCGGACAACTATAATCTCGAACAAGTTATCGTTTCAAAAACTATAACAAACCGGCTCCAAAATACGTAATTCCTTTACTATTTTGTTATAAAAATCAAACTACTGAACCGATTTTGATAAAATTTCTATGGGACTACCATGAAGTACTATCCTTTCAAACAAAAAAAAAATTTCAAATCGCTCCAGGCGTCTTCGAGTAATCGGGGAACATACATAAATATAAAAATCCGACCAATTGAGAACCTATTTGGGAGCCAGTTAAAAATCACCATCGTGCCATGGCGGATATTCCAAATCAACAACATAGTTAGCACATACATATTTATTTTTATCGTGCATGCTGCTTAAATATCATGTAATACGCTTCCAAAGACGTCCAAAACTCACTGTATTTATGTAGTTCAGCGGATTAGCGGGTTGAAGTGGTAGTGGGTAAATAATAAATAAAGAAAGCATTTATTCCAGAAAAAAGTACAATAATACATATTAAATTTTCTGCCAAACTATAAAATAGTTTATTGGCAGATAAGCTCTCTATTATACTATTATGTACATTCAACAACATTACACATAACAACAACATACAACATTCGTATTTTTAGTTATACTGTTCCTAGTTTGTTTATTATACCTACTTTATATAATATACTATTCTAAATCAACTTCACAAACTCTTCTAGTAATTCAGTGGCTATGCATTTTTTAAATTCCTGTTTATTTATATTTATGAGTAATCGAGTTTTAGGCAAATTATTTAAAAACGTGGGTATGAGATAGTGACGAGTTCTTTTCCCATAATAATTAATTGCGTGTGGGACAGATTTCTTATTTTTAACACTTCTAGTTACAATATCCCCTGAAATAGGTTTAAAAAATTTGTCATTATTAAAGTTTTAAAGGTAGGGCTTACATCACGTAGAACTGATGATGGGGCCGACACCTTCCCTAGCGGAGAGCACGCACCGGCGCACGCGGCGTAGGAACACCAGCCACGAGATGGACAGTGACTTCATACACGTGGCGGGAAGACGCTGGATGCAAGCCGCGTTACAATCGGTTTTTTGTAAATGTATGGGTCCGAGGCCTACGTCCAGCAGTGTCCAGCAGTGGACAGTGGACTTCTCGTGGCTGGGATACGACACTGATACTTACATTCATAAACAGGACGTCTCTTAGCTGCGAGTAAATCAGTTTTGTTCTAATTACGCGTGATCAATTGTAGGCGAGTGGCGGTCAAGCGCGAGCCGCGCTACCAAATATACGAGGAAAAGTAATGGAAAATAAAAGTGAAACAGTAAAGATGAACGTAAGTGTAGTGGTGCAAGTTGTAGCTGCGTGTGGATGTCGGAGGCAGTCGGTTGTGTGCGTGAAAGCTCGCGGGTCGGGGAGCAGGTTCCACACCCGGCGGCACTGCCTCCTGCAAGCGAGATGTTACCGACAACATGCGACCGTCACATTCATTCAATATCTACAATGCTGCTAGTATGCTGAGTACACTGCCGACTGGTATTATTTTTGCATTTAGATTATCATTACATCGATAACTGCGACCTTAAAATTGCATTTTGTAAGCAGCTTGCAGCTAAGTATATATTTTTTACTGGAGAGTAAGCTAAGCGAAAACATGGGACAATGTCAATCCTGTGCTGTCGAAACATTTCATTTGAAGTGGTTAGGAACGCGCCGGGTCCGGTCGTCCACTCGGGTCACGGGGCAGAACCGTCGAAGAGGCATCTGACAATTTATTATGTGAATTGTATGATATAATGTTCCGCGAATCGTCTTTGTTTTATATGTGTACGTGTACGTAAACTCGTGTTTATGTTTTCCACATTCCGATACTAAGTATAATCTGGACAAAAAATAAACCCGTTCCGCGGCGCGTGCTGAGTCCGCCCTCGTGCCAGACGATGCGCTCTAGTCTAGACTAGCTTTTGGAATTCAAACAACTAAATTGCCGTTTTAAAAAATTACTTACGATTTATTACGCTCAAATCAGCGATCGACGCGACAATCGACCGAGTGAACGAAGCGACCAAAGGTCTCTGCATCAACTAGCAACATTTTCTTTCTTCTGCCCGGGTGTATGTCCGGACAACACTTAGTATACAGGTTCTATAACTTTACAAAAAAAAAAACTTAAAATACGATGAGCGGTCAAGTAGGACTAGTGGGAGGAACCGAATCACTCGCGGGTTGAACATCTCCAGATTATGACTATTTGGGAAGACCCATGCAGGAAGCGTATTACACTTTATCAATATTTTGTAACACCTGCGTTTCTTAAATAAAAATTGTAGCACTATGTTGATGGTAAGCGCCTGATGGTAAGCGATAACCGTCGCTCATGCACAACTGCAACATCAGTGGCGTTACTGTTGCTTTGGTAACCCGGAGAGGTGCTTGTAGATTATGAAAAAGCTCTTTGTTAAACCTTCCGAGAAAGGACATTACACAGTTTGCTTGCTCGCGGAAGGAAGAACCGGGAGAAGCTGACTGTATGGGATTTCCAGTTATACAAAATGTGGGGGTGAGATTGTTATTTAATTAAGATTGTTATAGCCTATTAATATTATGTATGACCAACAAAACTTACAAGTGAAAGTTTCCAATAGTCGGTAGTTCGGGCGCTCGAGGTGTGGTCACTTCGGACACCGGACACCCATCACGAATATATAAACAGATATTAATTAAGAGCGAGCATGTGAACGAGGTGTATCAATAGCTGGTGTGACCTTAACCCACCGTCATTTTCCCACACGCCGCGCGCCGACGCCGCCGGGAGGCAGCGTAATACGGTATAATGTGCGCCGGCGCAGATATCGGCCCAGATTTTGAAGTGCCATTTTATTAGGTGTGCTTTAATTAAATTAAAATATACGTCACTAACTTCACCTTGCAGTTTTACTCGATTTTCAATGAGAACCTTTCAGTTTTTCGAGATTAATTAAATGTAAAGTATGCGTTCAAACTATGATAACCAAGGTAGGTATCAAAGATGCCGTATTTTTTTTTCCTTTTTTTCAGTAGTAAAAATGTTGAACAAACATTATGTTTAGAACGATTATTTTGCAATAAATACCCCACGTGTGTGTGTGTGTGTGTGTGTGTAGTGGTAGGTCGCGGGGCGCGGGCAGCCCCGGCCCCCGCAGCGTTCCCCGCGCGCGCCTTTGGCTCGGCCTACTGTACCTCGGTACACGATTTATACATCTTTGTCCAAGAAGGGATATACATACAATATTTCATATTAATTTTTACGAGGTTCTACCACTTTGAAAATTATCGATAGTTTCTCTAGGTATTCTCGAAAGATCACCGATGTTAAGCAACGGTCGGACCGGTCAGTCTTCGGATGGGTGACCGTGAGTAACATATTTTTCTGAGCGCTACTGTGGATCGGATAAAACGTAAAATTTTAGATCCCGTTGTTTGTTCTCAGACAGCAATCGTCGAGCCAAGTCAGACGGCTTCCGGTGGCTTGGTAACTTTACTTGACACTAGGGCTGGCCACTCACGACCATACAATCTTACTTATAGTGAAAAAAGCATCAACTAGTTACATATTTTAGAGTTATTTATTAAGAGTGACCTGCAGGTTCCTTCCAATCAAGGAAGAGGTTGGCACTTCACCGGCGCCGGGCTGCTAGCTGCGCACGACGACCCGCGCGTCGACAGAAGAGAACAGAAGAGCACGCCCGCGCCGGTCTAACCTCAGCCTTCAATAGATAATGCCTAGTTCCCAAGCACTCGCTGATCTCACCGCTTGAATAACAAACAAAATAGAAAATGAAGCTTTATTAGCTAACACGAGAGCGTCTCAGCCGGCTGATCTAGGAGACTCCGTAGATTGTGTCGGAACACGAGAGCCTCTCCGCCGGCTGATCTAGGAGACTCCGTAGATTGTGTCGGAACACGAGGGCGTCTCAGCCGGCTGATCTAGGAGACTCCGTAGATTGTGTCGGAACACGAGAGCGTCTCAGCCGGCTGATCTAGGAGACTCCTTCGTAGATTGTGTCGGAACACGAGAGCCTCTCAGAATCAGAATCAGAATACGTTTATTGCTTCACTGTGTACAAAAGTTCTTATAAGTAGACAAGTCTCAACAGCGTACCCATATCGGGCATGCAATATACAATTATTATTATTATCATTAAAGTATTAGGGCAAGTTCCTAATACTTTAATGATAATATACACCTTTAAGCACTAAAACTACATAAATATACATATATTATTTGCCTACTACAAACATCTAAATATGGATAAACTAATTATAAAAATATTCTTTTAGACTGTAAAATACTTTTGAAATGAGCCAGGACTTTAATTTAATTTTAAACTGTGATATATTTAGTGACTTTAATTCAGTAGGCAATTTGTTATATATTTTAATGGCGGTATAAAATGAGCTATTGTAAAACATGGAGTTGTTTGCTTGACGTATGCATATATTGTACTTTTGTTTGGAGCGTAGTACATCTACACGACTAGAGGACACATCGAAAAAGTAATTTTCATTATTTTTAACAAATAAACATATTTCTAAAATATATATTCCTGTAAGCGTGAGAAAGTTATTATCTTTGAACATTCCACGTACGGTATCCATACTTTCTAGATTAAAAATAGTCCTGATACATTTTTTTTGCAACAGGAAAGTCGACTCTACATCTACTGAATTTCCCCAAAATATTATCCCGTAACATAAATGAGGATAAACGTTACCATAGTAAGAGTTTGTAGCGACAGATTTGGAGGTAGCGTTTTTTATAATAGATAGAGCGTAAATGTATTGAGAAATTTTGGTATTTATTTTTTGTATGTGTTGTTTCCAGTTTAAATTTGTGTCTATAATTACACCCAAAAAGTTTGTTTCGGTGACTAGATTTACGGTGTTATCATTATTTGTTATATTGAGCGGCAGAGCTTTTTGTTTATAGTTTTTAAAGTGTACTATTTTTGTTTTATCGATGTTTACTTTTAGGTTTAGAATTTTTAGCCAATTACAACATTATTAAGAGTTTCGTTTATTTTATCTTCAAATTCTTTGAGATTTTCTGTGGTTTTCGGGATGTATATTGTTGCGTCATCAGCAAACATGACGGTTAGATTGTCTACAACTAATGGTAAATCATTTACGTAGATTAAAAATAGCAGTGGCCCGAGTATACTGCCTTGTGGCACACCTATGTAAATTGTCTTAAAATTTTAAAGTATTTCTTTAATTGTTTTAGTTTTCTTATCGTAAGTTTGAAGGGATATGGCTTGTTTTCTGTTATTTAGGTAGGATTCAATTAATTGTAAGGCTTGTCCTCTAATACCAATATGTTCCAACTTATTTAATAATGTTTTATGTACAACACAGTCAAAGGCTTTAGATAAATCTAAAAATAACGCTACTCCTGGTCTTTTCATATTAATATCATGCCAAACCTGTTTAAGCATTTTGAATATTGCTAAAGATGTGTTTTTGCCTTTTTGAAAGCCGAATTGATTATTATTTAGTATGTTGTTTGCAATTATAAATGATTCTAGTCTATTGTAAATAACTTTTTCGAATATTTTAGAGAAACATGGTAAAAGTGCAATTGGTCGGAAATTATTTGGGTCATTTTTGGCTCCCTTTTTATGTATCGGTTTGATTATGACTCTCTTCAACTCCTCAGGAAAACATGCAGTCGATATGGACAAATTTATTATATGTACTAGGGGATCAACAATGTGCTCAGCCGGCTGATCTAGGAGACTCCATAGATTGTGTCGGAACACGAGAGCCTCTCCGCCGGCTGATCTAGGAGACTCCGTAGATTGTGTCGGAACACGAGGGCGTCTCAGCCGGCTGATCTAGGAGACTCCGTAGATTGTGTCGGAACACGAGAGCGTCTCAGCCGGCTGATCTAGGAGACTCCTTCGTAGATTGTGTCGGAACACGAGGGCGTCTCAGCCGGCTGATCTAGGAGACTCCTTCGTAGATTGTGTCGGAACACGAGGGCGTCTCAGCTGGCTGATCTAGGAGACTCCGTAGATTGTGTCGGAACACGAGGGCGTCTCAGCTGGCTGATCTAGGAGACTCCGTAGATTGTGTCGGAACACGAGGGCGTCTCAGCCGGCTGATCTAGGAGACTCCGTAGATTGTGTCGGAACACGAGAGCGTCTCAGCCGGCTGATCTAGGAGACTTCTTCGTAGATTGTGTCGGAACACGAGGGCGTCTCAGCCGGCTGATCTAGGAGACTCCGTAGATTGTGTCGGAACACGAGAGCGTCTCAGCCGGCTGATCTAGGATACTCCTTCGTAGATTGTGTCGGAACACGAGAGCGTCTCAGCCGGCTGATCTAGGAGACTCCTTCGTAGATTGTGTCGGAACACGAGAGCCTCTCAGCCGGCTGATCTAGGAGACTCCATAGATTGTGTCGGAACACGAGAGCCTCTCCGCCGGCTGATCTAGGAGACTCCTTCGTAGATTGTGTCGGAACACGAGGGCGTCTCAGCCGGCTGATCTAGGAGACTCCTTCGTAGATTGTGTCGGAACACGAGGGCGTCTCAGCTGGCTGATCTAGGAGACTCCGTAGATTGTGTCGGAACACGAGAGCGTCTCAGCCGGCTGATCTAGGAGACTCCGTAGATTGTGTCGGAACACGAGAGCGTCTCAGCCGGCTGATCTAGGAGACTCCGTAGATTGTGTCGGAACACGAGGGCGTCTCAGCCGGCTGATCTAGGAGACTCCGTAGATTGTGTCGGAACACGAGAGCGTCTCAGCCGGCTGATCTAGGAGACTCCTTCGTAGATTGTATCGGAACACGAGAGCGTCTCAGCCGGCTGATCTAGGAGACTCCGTAGATTGTGTCGGAACAGATGACACGGATCTCAAGTAATGTATACTTTTGTGTTTACTCCGAACCTTATAAACCACACACACACAGTTCTACACGATAGATACAATTATCATACATTTTTAACCGTTTTGCGTTAATTTCATGCGTAATTAATTAAGTAATTGTAACAAGTCACAAAAGCTAATGTATGTTAAAAACAGTTAACTGTTTGTTTATTTAGTCATGCTATGAAAGTTGTGAGTTTTGGTAAAATCACGCAATATCAACGTCAGAAACATCTAATTTGAAGGATTGAATAAGTCGCCGTATTAGTGACTTTAGTTGCATAATTTGTCCATTTTCAGAATTAGGCCAGACTAATCAAGCTACTACCAAAGACAGCTTTATATCATGAGAGCCAGTTGGAAGTAGGGTGTGTCGTCGCGTTGCGTGGGAGTTGTTATAGACCGACTACAGACTAGATTACAATACAAATTATAGCTTATAGAGGTGATTAGTTTATCGCGGCCTGCTGATAGATTGCGCAAGCGCGGCATTGTTAGGGTGCGCTCACACGGCGGTGCGCCGGCGCACCGTTGGGAAATGCCGCATTTCAAAAAATTTTTTTGGACACAACAGTTTATCCTACCGGACATGCAATATTTTTTTCTATCTATTTGACCTTTAAGTATGTATATTTACAACTTGTTTATATTTATTATATTTATCAATTCCATTATAATTAGCAATCTTATCTACACAATTAAAACCCTATGTATAAACAATGCAACATTAATAAATGAGATCAATATAGCTATTATATCTAAACCTTACTTATGTAAATATTTTTCTTATAAGTATCTCTATATTCATAAAATTCTCTTATATTATAAAATGCATTTTCTATTAACCATTTCTTTAGGGCAGTTTTAAATCTGTAACCGTCTAAAAAATTTATATCTATTGGAAGACTATTGTAGATTTTAATTGCGCAATTAAATGTGCTTTTGTGATACATTGCGTTATTCGCTTGTAGGATACGAATGTTATATTTATGTGTTGTGCGTAAAATATCTGCACGAACTGACTTATTCTCAAAGAAATAGCATTGATTGGCTTTTACAAATAAGCAAATTTCAAGTATGAATATACTAGTAAGAGTTAATAATTTATTTTCTCTAAATACATTTCGGACTGAGTCGGTTTTATGTAGGTTATAAATAGCTCGTATACATTTCTTCTGGAGCTTAAATGTAGTTTCTATATTTACAGAGTTCCCCCAGAATATTATGCCATAAGTTAAATGAGGGTACACAAAACCATAGTAGGCGTTTTTAGCAATGTCTTTGGAAGAGATGTTGCCAAGGATAGACAATGCATAACAGTATTTAGAGATTTTTGAATTTGTTTGAGAAATATTTTCTTTCCAATTCAAATGCGAATCTATGATAACTCCTGAGAATTTAGATTCATTCACTTCATCAACTTTAGCGTCTTTATATCTGATATTCAATTGTAATGGTATGGTTTTGTAATTTCTATATTGTAAAAATTTAGTTTTTTTAATGTTCAAACTTAAATTAATTGATTCTAGTTGATTAGCTATTTCTTCTAATGTGTCATTAATTTCTTTTTCGTAGTATTTTTCACTTAATTTATTTTGTGGTATATATACTGTTGCATCGTCTGCAAACATGATGCACTGATATCTTGTGGCTAGGGGCAAATTATTTATATATATAAGGAAGAGCAGTGGACCTAGAATACTGCCCTGAGGTACTCCCAGTGTAATATTTTTAAAGTCGGATTCTATACTTTGAATGGTTTTATTAACTCGGTCGTAAAAATCTAATTTTGTGGATTGGCTTCTGTGTGAATGATAACTTTTGATAAGCTCTAGAGCTACACCTCTTATACATATATTTTCTAGTTTATCTAGTAATATTTTGTACACTACAGAATCGAAAGCTTCCGATAAATCTAAAAATAGGGCAATACCTTTATTTTTGTTATTTACGTCTTCCCATACTTGTTTTAGAAATTAAAAAATGGCCGATGTAGTATTTTTATATTTTTGAAATCCAAATTGATTAGGATGTAATAAATTGTTGTGTTCAAGGAAAGAAGAAATCCTGTTATATATTACTTTTTCATACACTTTTGAGAAAGAAGGAAGAATTGCAATAGGTCTGTAGTTTCCTATGTCATTTTTGGACCTTTTTTATGTAGAGGCCTTATAATCGCCTTTTTTAAGGCTTTTGGGAAACAACCTGTTTCTATTGTTAGGTTTATTAAGTAGGAAAGTGGTGCCGCTATGTGATTTAAGGTGCTTTTTATGGCCAGTATGGGTATATTGTCATGGCCAGCGCTTCTTTTATTCTTTAACTGCTTAACTATGACTTTCACTTCTTGTGGGCTAACTGGGCTTAGGAAAATGCTGTTGCAGTTTTTCTGACCTACTGATTTCTGGATTGGGTTTTTGTTGGGATTATTATTTAGGTTTATAAAGTAATCATTAAACATTTGAGCTATTTTTGACTGATCTTTAATATTGACGTCATTAAATTTTAAACCGTCAATGGTTGTAGGAATAGAATTTGTTTGGGAAGTGTTTTGCTTGATTATTCTCCAAGTTGCTCTGTTTTTATTTTTACTCTGTTCAATATATTTTATGTTCGATTTTTTTTGCGAAGTGGAAATTACTTTTTTTAAAGTTTTGCTGTAGCTTTTATAAATAGTCAAGTTACAATTGTTTTTACTTGAAATTATATTTTGATACATCTTTCTTTTGATTTTACTTGATATTAGAATACCTTTTGTTTTCCAATTAACTTTTCTTTTGTATGTTACTCTAACTCTTACTCTAGTTACTTTTTGGTGGTCTATATACACATATTATAATGTAGTTCAGTTCATTAATGCTTACACCACATATTTCAAAATGTTTTCAAATGTAGGTATTCACTGATATACATACAATTGTATCGATAGTACAAAGGGCGGATACTTTAGACGAATCACGCGCTCGCGGCTCTCTGTCAATATGAAATGATTACCTAGTGTAGTGTAGATTAGTGTCCAACCCTAACTTGTAATGGGAACATTGTTTTACCGAAGTTCGCCTGCCAAACTTTTAGTGTTTGTTTCTGACACTTCTTTATTCATTATAATCAAATTAAAAGAGGTCTGGTGAAGCGCTTCCACCTAAAACGTCAAAAGAGCAAAATCACAAAATAAAGTAATTGTCATTTCGTTGGAGGGAAATAATGTAAAACCGATATAAAACATTGTTAGGTGCTTAATGACAGATTTTCCACTGAAGATGGGAGCCAGGGAGCCGTATGTTACATGCGATGCTAGCAGCACTTCCCTAGCAGTGTAACATGTAGCTGGTATATACGTACAGAATGGAACCTACACTACCGACAGTCCTCGACTTAACGTCCGATCACGTCAATCAGTAAACCGTCATCGCTCCAATACGTGAAACATTTACAAAAATAGAGCATTACCATATGCTGTGAGTAATCTTCATCAGTAGGTAAATGAAGCAACACGAGCGACAGAAACACAAACAAGTTGGCGGTAATCCGATACCAAGCGCAGCCGAGGACAGGTGGCTGACGGTAGACTCTGACTACACCTCACTACACTCCTTCTAAATTAAAAATAACATATTAACGTCACTTTAAGACTAGGAATACTTATACCGAAATTATACTTTACACTGCTAGCCTAAAACTATTAATAATTATAAAATCACAAAAATTCAACTTGTGTAGGGTGTTTTTTTACTGTGCGAGATATATACCTAGATACTGAGATGATGATGATGATGAGCGAGATATTAGACTTCTTGTGATATGACGTAGCACATGTATCATATGGTACATCAATATAGCTCACTTGTGATATGACGTAGCACATGTATCATATGGCACATCAATATAGCTCACTTGTGATATGACGTAGCACATGTATCATATGGCACATCAATATAGCTCACTTGTGATATGACTTAGCACATGTATCATATGGCACATCAATATAGCTCACTTGTGATATGACGTAGCACATGTATCATATGGCACATCAATATAGCTCACTTGTCATATGACGTAGCACATGTATAATATGGTACATCAATATAGCTCACTTGTGATATGACGTAGCACATGTATCATATGGCACATCAATATAGCTCACTTGTGATATGACGTAGCACATGTATCATATGGCACATCAATATAGCTCACTTGTCATATGACGTAGCACATGTATAATATGGTACATCAATATAGCTCACTTGTGATATGACGTAGAACATGTATCATATGGCAGTACAGACATGTGTCCAGTACCACGGTCGTTGGCGGGTGGAACGTGCGCCGGGATTCCTTCTCGGAGAAGAAACGCAGGCTTTTGTGTGCTCTTGATGTCGTAAAGGCACCCTGGCGAGGTGACCCAAGAGCGAGGCGTAAATGAAGGGTTGTCCGTGAAAGAATGTGGTCTTGAGAGTGTCGGCTGAGAACGGAATGACAGACTGCCTTGAGAGAGTGCAGTGACTGAATGTTGATGACTGAAGGCTGAAGACAGAATGTGTCGGGAACGCGGCTTGCGTTTGTATTTATCACCGAACGGCAATAACGGGACCGTGTGAATCTCTTCGGCGATCCCTGTCGTGTACCTGCGATAAGGGTAGCCGGCGCTGTCTGTTGCGCCCGCACCATTGTCAGTCTAATAGCATACGGTACTTTATTACCGTTCGCCGATTTATTATTGTATTACCTACGGCCTCGCTGTTGGGCTCCCTCACCATTAAAACTGCCGTTACGACATCCGTTTATTTATATAACTTAAAACTATCTTAGAAACTACTATTTATAATTAAATCCGTCGGTCGTCGCGAACATTCTCCCGCCGTGCAGCGTCGTCCAGGGCGCTGCATTCTAAAGCGTGAGCGGCGGGCGTAGTCGGTAGAATGCTCAACTTTTTTCCTTGTCTTCTTAGAACTCCGGTAGTGCAGACGTCGACCACCCGGGTAATGTCGTAGGCTCCCGGGTGGATGGCTTTCTCGATCCCGCTCGACCGTATGTTGCAAGTAGGCGTGTTGTCTGCGGCGTTTACGACATCGGCGTCGCCGGCTTGCACGGCGGGTCCGCGGCTGTGGGACTCCCGCCGGTATTGCAACTCGAGGAGGTAGCGGCTTCAGAAGATGTCCGTTAGGTGTCGCGTCACGCGTCGCGCGTGCCGGATGATTTCGGTCTCCGGCGCGGTTATTAGGACCGCGCTGCTTTGCCACCGTGTCCATATACGTCTGTCCTGTCATTTTGCTTGGCGTAGCGAGCTCAGCGTAGCCCTTTTCGAGCCTCGTCTGCTCGTGATGTCTGCCGGCTGACATCGGCTCATTCTTCGTCTGTCGCTTCACGGAGATGAGTCGTCGGAGTGAGTATCCAGTATCAACATCAACTAAACC
This sequence comes from Lycia hirtaria, assembly GCA_947563715.1. NCBI lineage: Eukaryota > Metazoa > Arthropoda > Insecta > Lepidoptera > Geometridae > Lycia > Lycia hirtaria. The sequence continues at coordinate 52,336,520 of OX387376.1, read as the reverse complement.
GCAGAAAGCAGCTGAGATCTGCATAACAAACGTGAAATCTGTATCTGCACCCAGTAACCCTACAGATAGTAAGCGATCACAACGAGCACTCGCTCGACAGAGACGCGATAGTTCGAATACCGCTCAAAATAAGGGCATTAAACACGACTCCACTCACGACCAAACATCCACACATCTACCCATGGCACCACCGGTCCCGCAGCATCGCCGTCAGAGCATCCCTGCCACCAACATCACCACCACCCGCAGCACCAGCGCTAAGCCATTGGCTCAACACTCTAAACCATTGTCAATCCACATGCACCACGACCATCTATACCAGTTCCATCGTCACAAGTTGGTATACCTACAGAACAAGCAGACACACCGGTAGGTACCGATTGGGAGAAAGTACAGAATAAAAGACGTCAACAACGAAAAGTAATTGTAGGGTCCGGTGAGAGAGATAGCGATGTGCAGATAGTCGAACGAGTTAAAAAACTTCACGCTTGTTTCTTTCATCCCGACACGACCGAAGAAATGATAAACACATACATGACAAAAAAGGGTACGACTCATAAGTATAACATTCAAAATCTGAATTTGAAACACACACACTACGCATCTTTCGCAATAACAGTGCCGGCGAGCAAATACGACTTCTTCAAGGAACCCGGGCAGTGGCCCCCCGGGACGGAGATCAGCACCTGGAACTTTCACGCAGGTGCGCGACGTGCATCCCGTCCGTCGCGCGACCACTACACTGCACGAGCATCCGCCACCGAGCCTCCGCCTCCCGTCGCCGCCGCGCTGGACTATTCCAAGAAAAAACATGTCAACAAACAATGTACCTAACTGCCGCAATAATAGCGAACTTATAGTCTGCCATCAGAATGTACAATGCTTGAATATGAAGTCTGTTAACCGATTGGAAGTACTATTACATAATCGGCCAAGTGCGAGTCGGACTCGCGCACGAAGGGTTCCGTACTATCATCTATAATACTACAAAGTTTAGTTCTGTTTATAAAATAACGAGAAATCAATGAAATTCCAAGTAGTAAATTGCAAACTTATAGGTAGGTTTTCGATACACATTCGGGCGGCATGACGACGCTTGCGCGAATACGCGCGGCTATGGCTCGCTCCGTGATGTTACCTCCCCCGCTACCCGCGCGGTCGTTGCTTAGCAACCGCCTCGCGCTCGCACCACCACCACACCGCGGCGCGGCGTGGTGGTGTATTTAGTTGTAGTTGTAGTAGTTTAGTTGTAGTTGTAGTTTTTATGTATTAGATCAGGTATTTATTTTTATAGTTAATATAATTCTAAAGATTTACTTACAAATATTCAAGTTTCTACCTGTTAATTAAGAACGAGTAAAAATTGCTTAAAAATTACGTTTGTTGTATGGGAGCCCCCTTTAATATTTACTTTATTGTTATTTAATTATTTATTTTGAAAGGTATTATACAAGTAAATATTCTGTGAAAATTTGAAGCGTCTACCTGTTACCGTTTTTAATATTGAGCAAAAAAATACGAAAAAAACACGTTTATTGTATGGGGACCTCCCTTAATATTTAATTTTTTTAAATTTTTAGTATTTGTTGTTATGGCGGCAACGGAAATACATCATTTGTGAAAATTTCAGCTTTCTAGCTATCACGGTTTATGAGATACAGCCTGGAGACAGACAGACAGACAGACAGACAGCGAAGTCTTAGTAATAGGGTCCCGTTTTTACCCTTTGGGTACGGAACCCTAAAAACGAGTTTAAATGTAGTACACTAGTATTAACTGAACATTGGTTAACTTCGGATCAACTCAAATGTTTAATTTTTAATAATAAAATTTAATAATTATACTTTGTCCACCTTCTATTGTAGGCCGACAATTCGACACGGAGGCATTTTTGTACAATCCGGTTTAAAATGCGTAGAAAAACAAGACTATCGCGATTTGTCTCGTGAGCAGGTATTTGACGTCTGCGCCACATATATGTCCGACTTCAACATGTTGGTTGTAGGGCTATACCATTCTAATATGACTAGCGTTGACGATTTCCTCGAGCTGTTCGATTCGTTACTGTCTAAAATAAATAACGATCGGTACGACGCCGTGATTGTAGAAGACACAAATATTGACTATGGCGTTGACTCCCCATCACGAAGAAAATTAGGTGATATACTTATGTCCCAAAATTTCACACAGCATATACAATCACCTACCCGTGTGGCGGGAACTAGTGCGACGATACTAGACCATGTCTTTACCAACATGACCAACGAGCGTGTCAAAGCGAGTACTGTGGTATCGTGCGTTAGTGACCACTACGGGCTACGTGCTAGTATTTCTGAGTTTCAGGCACCACCCTTGCCTAAGCATATACAACGCAGAGTGATGACACGGTCACGTATGTACAACTTTGTAGCTGCATTGGGTAACATGGACTGGGGCACAATACTACTAACCCACTAGGATGGTAACATCCTAGCTGACAAAATGATAAACATAATAACAGGACAATTTCACATATTTTTCCCCACCAAATAGGTTACCTGTCCGGAAACCCGAGTCAAATTGGATTACTGACGACATTATAAATTTAAAATATTTGCTATTTGACATTAATAATATAAAAAAAATATTTCCAGATAATATTATCATTAAATTGCTTGACGATAAACTAAATATGACATATAATAATAAATTGTCATTAGCAAAAAAACTGTTTTATGAACATCAAATTAGAAACAGTAGAAACAAATGTAAGACTATGTGAAAGAATCGGGTCGTGCCGTGCGTGAGAGCGCGGACGTCACTGACGTAATACTAAGAAATGGACAACCTTTCCTAAACAAACAGGATGTCGTAGATTTCTTGAACATAAATTTCCTGACAGCCGGCGCCCAAGCTGGAGCACCCCAGGTTTGTGTGACTGGCAGCATGTCTTCGCTATCTTATGCGATAAACTATAATATGACTTCGATATACCTGAAGCCTTTTTCGTATGATGAAGTAATAAAAATAATAAATATAGTAATTTCACCGAAGAGAACCTCTGAACTATATGATCTTTCCATTGCATTACTACGTGAGACATCACATGTACTAGCTTTTCCACTTTCAGAACTCTTTAATCGGTGTTTGAAGAGGGGCATTTACCCACGTGCCCTAAAGAAAGTCAAAATAGTACCTATTTACAAAGGGAAAGGCGACAAAACTTTAGCAAAGAACTACCGTCCCATCTCCATTATACCGGCAGTGGCTAAGGTATTCGAAGTCGGACTGAACAAGAGACTTATAGAATTCTTAGATAGTTTCAATATTTTCACCGACCGACAATATGTATATCGCACTGGTAAGTCCACGACGGCATTGGTCCGTGAGTTGTTCGGAAAGCGATGCAGGCGCGTGAACAAAAACATCAAGTTGCAGCAATATGTTGCGACTTATCACGTGCGTTTGATACGGCAGACCGCAGCTTGATAAGGGCTAAACTCGAACACTACGGAGTGAGGGGGCCAGCCGAGAATCTGATGGCGGATTTCGTTACCGAAAGACGCCAGAGGGTTTTTGGCGATTCAGGCAAAGTCCGATCTGAAGAGGGTGTACCAGATCTGGGGGTCCCTCAAGGATCGTGCCTGTCTAACACGACGTTCGCACTTCTGATGAACGACTTACCAGGGTCAATAAACGACGCTGAAGTATATATGTTTGCGGATGATGTTGCAGCCCTAGTGACAGCACCAAATATGCCTGCATTGAAGCAAAAGCTCACAGGGCTTCGCCTTGAACTTGGACAAAACCTGCTGCATACATTTTAATCTCGCAAACAGACCACAACAAGCCTTGGCAGTAGCAGTACGGGACGTTGCCTTACAGCAAGTACCGTCTGTGTAGCTTCTCGGCTTTCATGTGGATCGCTCATTAAAATGGGATATCCACATAAATGCACTGTGTGCGCGATTGAGCCAGGCTTGCTTCGCCCTCGGTATGGTAGCAGCATCAGCTCCAAGAGAGGCCACACTCAGCTGCTACTTCGCCACAGTTCACTCCTTGCTCATGTACGGAACTGAGCTGTGGGGGAGTGCGGCAGAGTCGGAACGCCCCCTGATACTCCAAAAACGTGCTGTGCGAACTATATCTAGGGTAAAACACGACGTGTCCGCAAAACCTTATTTCATAGAATTAGGCATTATGACGGTACCGGCAATTTTTATCTACCAAGTTAGCCTCTTCATAAGATATAACCTTGACAGCTTTGAGCAGCTCGGCACAACGTATGATTATATGACAAGACATAGGGACAGGTTGAAAACACCGGCTCACACACTCGCTAAATCAGTTAAGTCCGTGTACGTGTGCGATCCACGCATATACAATCACCTACCGGATAGTATCAGGAGTGCATTCTCCTCGAACATATTTAAAACTAAACTAAAATCCCTACTTCAAAGGAAGGCTTATTATAATATTAATGAATATATGGAAGACAAGTTTATTATTTATGTTCAATATTTTATTATTTAATTTAATTTTATGTGATCAATGGAATTGTAAATAACAATTTACCAATAAATGATTTGTATTTGTATTTGTATTTGTTTATATTTGTAGATAAAATCCGTTCAGTAATGTGTGAATTATTGAACGAAAAGAAATAAGTTTACTAAATACTAAATTTTTAAATATAAGCTTATCTATGTAATCATCATCGTCATCAATAGTAAACCGGCTGTAACAAATATATGCGTGCTTTTCTGATGATTACCTCGGCATGTCTTACATTTCTGTCTATTCTTGCATACTTCACACGACGCACCAGGCACGGCGCACACGCACACTTATTATTGTTTTGTTCCTATTTCGTAACTCGGTTCCCATCATCGACATAACCCGTCGGTCGTGATCAAATGCCACAATGTGGCGACTGCTATTGTTACGTAGGTATTACGCCGCACCGTTCGTACATACAGCGATACAAATATTGGATACGAACCGTCATTTGCTGTCAAATTATTGAAACATCTGCTGTAACCGTACGCTCACTAAAAATTAAAACAAAATAATTGTTCTATTATCATAATTTGTCAGAGTCCGAGGATACAGCAGTGGTGTCTAGCAGCGAGTGGTGTCTAGCAGCGGACAATGGGGAGATGTTAAATAAAATATAATTCTCACCGAGAACAAAAAGTCCTCTAATCCTCAAGATAAACAACCTTATACAATTATTGATTGCTTGGATAAAATTAGATTTAATAAAGATATAACACTAGGCAAACGGAACGTAGTTAAATTATACTACAATACAGTTTGCACGTACGAGTATAGACCGAGATGAAGCCATGAGCAAACAGGAAGGAAGGAACGGTTCACAGACAACAAGAGACCAGCGACAGACACCGTGCCCATAAACTATGGTTCTTCATTATAATAAATTAAGCCATGTAGATGGAATACCTTTCTAACATATTACACAATAATTGTTGGTCATTTTACTAAAGATAAAAAAACATTCTATAAACGGCAATTAAAGGTGAAATTAAATAATTATAAAGTAGTTGAATTATCATCCTTAATGAGGTTTTTTAAAGTCTATTGAGAGAAGAAGATAGGTGAAACGATGTATTACCGACGTGGGCGTGTTGTATATATTGAAGAAGTGAGGTGAATCGATGTATTACCGGCGTGTTGTATATATTGAAGAAGTGAGGTGAATCGATGTATTACCGGCGTGTTGTATATATTGAAGAAGTGAGGTGAATCGATGTATTACCGGCGTGTTGTATATATTGAAGAAGTGAGGTGAATCGATGTATTACCGGCGTGTTGTATATATTGAAGAAGTGAGGTGAATCGATGTATTACCGGCGTGTTGTATATATTGAAGAAGTGAGGTGAATCGATGTATTACCGGCGTGTTGTATATATTGAAGAAGTGAGGTGAATCGATGTATTACCGGCGTGTTGTATATATTGCGGTTAAGCCACTTTATTTTTGAATAAATAAAAGTTACCGGTACACGGATAGCGATATTTCAGTCGCTTTATATACGACCGAGCTCGCCTACTCTCGTTCGGCCACCTCTGCATCAGGGTGTGATGACGGCACCATGACAGTGATAACGTGGCTGTATCGCTCGCATTACTCACCATCGACCGGCCGCGAACAATGCCCGGGTGCAGCTGGAGATGACACGGCGCAATGGAGGCGTGAAGCTTCACGACAGTTTAGGTTTGTGTGTCACCGCATTGTTCATAATTATCTACAGAGTGTCACTTGTAATCTAGTTCACAACAAAACGGCACGTACCAAAATATTTTTATTTACTATCTTGCTTCATGTACACTTTTAACGCACTTTTAAATCTTTATCAGTTGATGATAGCTTAGTCGATTATACGTAAACTACCTCTCGGTTCGAATGACAAATAACTGAATGTTTCTAACTAAACTAACTAAATTGTTAAATAGCCACGTTGACTACCTCAAACGCCGGCGGCTTACTGACTACCACAAAATGAACGGGACGCTCGCTCGGATCCGAGTGGGAGGTGCCGCTACTATAGCCCCGCTTCACTCGGATCCGAGTGGTAAGCAAGAAATGTGTTAAATATTTTTACGATGTATATTTTTCGGTTTATGAAGAAAAATATATGATTTCCCCCTTTTATTTAGTTTGTACGGAACCCTCGGTGCGCGAGTCTGACTCGCATTTCCTATTAATCTCAAACTACGCCGTCATAGCTACCTTCAATTGCTTGCTCTATAAAACATGAATACATATAGAAGCAAAGACTTACAAGACTCCTAATGCGATACAAAATATTGTTCCAAAAACTTAACACCAAAATCAGGTGTTTGCTAATGACAGGTCACAAACGTCATTTAATCTTAAACGTCATCTCATCGCAATCACTTCTCAATTCTTACGGTGCCAAGATGGTGAAATGTGTTAAACAATCTTGTAAAAATTACAAACTTCTTTAAAAAAACTATGGAAAACATTATCACCTTCCATCTCTAAGTAGCAAAAATATATTTCTAACAGTATAAAAAGCGAAATGAAACAAATTTTTACGTATTTGTAGCGTATGTTCGTGTTTCACCTATGACCACGGATGCTCCAGTGTTTGAAAAATCGGGTCTTAAATTATGTGAAATATACGCGATGAAATTGTTGAAATTTATTTCATTTCAATAAATAACAATCGCGAATATTAGTATAAAAAGCATATATATGCATTTCATTTCATAAATTGATTTTATTATTTAATTAAATTACTGCAAAGAATTAGAGATGGGTCGATGTAATAATATAAGTTATCGATAACAATTGTTATTTTTACGGACTTCAAAAACGAGATTATCAGTTAGCTTATATTTTTCTTATGTGTTACCCGCATTATTTCGTCATTTAAATTGATTTAAAAATCCTTTCAAATCTCAAAATCACTCAGTAGTTTGGTTTATAAAACAAAATTGCGAATTTTGAAGTCGGTTATTCTAGTTTTGTATACTATAATAATTATGATATGTGAATCATCATCATCATCTCAGTCATAAGAAGTCCACTGCTGGACATAGGCCTCCCCCATAGATTTCTATAAAAGCCGATTGGAAGCGGCTTGCATCCAGCATCTTCCTGCCACTTGTATTAAATCATCTGTCCATCTCGTGGCTGGTCTTCCTACGCTACGCTTGCCGGGGCGTGGTGTCCACTCGAGAACTTTTCAGCCCCATTGGCCATCAATTCTACGTTCACTGCCACTTCAACTTGCTAATCAGCTGTGCTATGTCGGTGACCTTTGTACGTGAAACATGGTATTTGATTTTACGATGAATGTTTATTATATTTTTTATTCTCAAACTAACCTGTGTTAGTTTGAGAATAAACATGCATGAATGAGCACTGTTTAGATTTTCTAGTTGATGCTGTACAAGCAGAACATTGGGCAGATATAGTAAAGCGAAGTCAAAATGATACTTGGTGGAAACTGAATTCTCACTTAACAATTTGTTCAGTGAATTTCAACAATAAATGTAAATACATAACAAAACCAGGGCGCCAGCGTTTACAACATTGAGCAATACCTTCAAAGGTTACTTTAAATTATAAAATCATGACATTAATAACATTTATTCAAATTTAAATTTATAGTCCCATAGAGAAGTTGGAATCACAGAATGTTCAAAATAATTTTCATAATGAATTTTTAGGTCTATGTTGAGAAATGTAGGGGGGGGGGGGGGCACACTTTTTAACTTTAGCGAGCTATATCTCGCACATATCACATCTGAGACACGATAGGGTGGGGGTTAAAAAAATGATCTAGTCTTTATTGTATATATGAAAAACCCAATCTCTATTTTTCATTTTTTTTTTATTTTACTACGGCATTTTGTAGCGGCTCACAAAACACATTTATGTATAAAAATTTGTTTTTATAGGGTTAATAGTCTCCGAGTAAAATGATAAAATGACTGTGACATACGGACAGACAACAAGACGGACATGACGAAATTATAAGGGTTCCCCGTAGTTACTACGGAACCCTAATAAAACGACGTTTCTTGAAACATTACAAAAAAAAATCAAAAGAAAAAATTGGTACCTATAATTACTTATCGATATCGATATTTTAATACCTCTTGGTCTATCTCTGGCTTAATTCATTAAAATCATCAAGGTCATTAAGTTTTTTTTTATTTATTTCAGTATTGCCAGTATATGTTTTCTCAATTTCCCTGTATCATTTGTATTTACCTATACTATATTGTTTGTAAACAGGTGTGAAAATTTATTTATTCAGTAGAATTTAATCAAATTAATTTGGTCCATTACTGGTGCTACATACTTATCTAAACGTATTGTGATAAATCCATTAGATTTCGAGAGGCAGTAATGTGTTAATGAATACGGAGGACAAAAAATAGTGCTACGTTAACCACAATGTAGGAACTTTGCTAAAATAAACATTTGCTGTTTTATCCTATTTTCAAAAATGAAGTTCCGAATGAAATAGCTGGGCGTGGACCGTTGCACTCCAACAAAAAAAACGTAATATATGTTTACCTGACTGTCAACTGATGCGAAAGCAAAAAGAACCTTCGTGATCTTAACCTACATTATGTACACATTTATCACGCACACACACACACATACACACGTATGTTTCACCGTAGCATTAAAATATAGTCTTTCCAGTCACAATTACTTTGACTCATATTCTTCTCAACAGATCGTGCAACTCAAAGTCCGTGTTAAGGCCGGCTTAAAGTTAAATATGACATATCAGAGTCAAAATTGAAATGAAATGAAGTTTATTGGAAAAAATAACTGCGAATGACTTGTACTGAACTACTGAGTTATTTTTTATGAATGAGGTATTAGTCGATTCATTGCCGTTGTGACATCAGTTATATGACGTCACAATTTGTAAACTGCGTGTATAAACTTATTTAATAAATACTATCATCATGAACTGTATTTTTTATTTACAAATAAAAATACATTAGATTATTTTATAAAGTGATGAAAGTGGCGCCGCTGCCTGTTTCGCTCGCACGCGGCACCCTTAGATATAAAATTATTTAAATTACTGATTTCATTTTTGATTACAGAATTTCTTTCAGAGTCATAAGAACACTATTACAATGTATTTACAGTAGCTGTTATTTTATATGTTATATTTTGACCGTGATAAACGTGTAACCGACAATTTTCACGTTTATACCCGAAATTTTCACGTTTATACCGAAATTTTGGTCAAAATAACAAATATAATAATTTTATAGTTTAAAAAACTGAAACAACAGACTTCAAAGTTACTATTATTTCAGTTATATGATTGTATGAATCTCCCATGGACCATTCTGACTTTAATCATGATTACCCGATCAAATCGGGAGATATCCTTTTCAAAGGCAACTTTGTAGATAAATTTGGCAAATGGACGTGTATCTACGGTTAAAAATAAATGTATAAAAAAATGAAGTGTCAAATTGAAAAAATTAAATTGGCCCGAATTTAAAAGGCGGTTTGTATGGAGATTATCCTTCTGGGTCCTATGTAATAGGGCGAATTCTGTGTATAGAAGTATTTATCGTGAATTTCTATGTTCCTAGATATTGAAAGGTTCACAGGTACCTGTACCTCACGAGGGAGCCACTTGCCTTCCTTCACTAATTCCTATCAAATACAGGTTTATACAAAATATAAACGTAGTCGCAAAAGACAACTCAGTGAGGGATTCTACGTGCCCCTTGCCAGTACCAATGTATTTATATAATGTCTTATGTATTGCTTGCATGAAAAGACAACTGAGGGATTCTAACTGCCCCTTCCTTGCCCAGTACCAATGTATTTGACCGAGCGAGCGAAGCGTCTCTGCATCAACTGGCCAAATTTTCTTTCGTCTGTCAGTTTGTTTGTGAGTTTGTGAATTGTGAGTTTGTGATTTGTTTGTATGTTCGTACTCGCGTACAGGGCGTAATTTTGAACCAATTTTGATGAAATTTGGTGTTTAGGTTCTATGGATTATTTTTTTTTATCGTCGGCGATTTTTGATAAGAGTTCCCTTAAAAAGGGGGGAAGTTTATTGCGGCGTTAATTACCAACCAATTTTAATCATATTTGGTAGGTAGGTAAAGTATACAATTATTACAACTTGTGGTAATCATAAACAGAATTGGTCAAGTGGTTGTCGAGATATGACAACCAACTTCAGATTGCGTGTAACAGTGAGGGCGCGTGGATGTGCATGATGCATTTTAGCGCTGAATAATTTTCTTGATTTTACATTTTCTCTATTCATAGAGTTATTATTATTAAAAATGTTTTTTACCGTGAAATAACGTCTGTAAAATCACTTAAAATTGCGAAATCGGCCAAAATTTTACATACGGCCTCCTTAGCTAATATTATGTACTTAGGTATTATATACAGATGATCCAAGGTGAGCTGCAAACAAGCTCTCTCGCGAGGTCTACTGTTCGTAGAACTACTAGTTATATAATGTCTTATGTATCGCTTGCATGAAAAATGCTTCATGCTTCAAAAATGAACCAATTTAGAAAATTAGCAAATAGTATTGAATGACCGGTTCCCGTAACCGAGGACTCCCCTGGGCTATAAAAAACGTTTCCCCATATAATATATAGTAAAATCACGAGACGTTGCTAATATCCCGCAATTGGCTTGAGGTGCGGCTAGGAATAAATAAATGATTGAATAAATCGTAATATGGCTGCATGTGAAGGACACACTTTCTTCATTGGTTGCGCTTTCTATGAAGCAGTAGCCTCGTGTAGCGTCAGTACTCAGTAGGCTAGCAGCCGGCGCGCGGCGGAGTGCGAGACGCGGAGCAGATGACTTGCGAGCGGCTGTCTCTCGGTGAGCGATGCGCGCTTACTATGAAGCAGTAGCCTCGTGTAGCGTCAGTACTCAGTAGGCTAGCAGCCGGCGCGCGGCGGAGCGCGAGACGCGGAGCAGATGACTTGCGAGCGGCTGTCTCTCGGTGAGCGATGCGTGCTTACTATGAAGCAGTAGCCTCGTGTAGCGTCAGTACTCAGTAGGCTAGCAGCCGGCGCGCGGCGGAGTGCGAGACGCGGAGCAGATGACTTGCGAGCGGCTGTCTCTCGGTGAGCGATGCGCGCTTACTATGAAGCAGTAGCCTCGTGTAGCGTCAGTACTCAGTAGGCTAGCAGCCGGCGCGCGGCGGAGTGCGAGACGCGGAGCAGATGACTTGCGAGCGGCTGTCTCTCGGTGAGCGATGCGCGCTTACTATGAAGCAGTAGCCTCGTGTAGCGTCAGTACTCAGTAGGCTAGCAGCCGGCGCGCGGCGGAGCGCGAGACGCGGAGCAGATGACTTGCGAGCGGCTGTCTCTCGGTAAGCGATGCGCGCTTTCACCACCACTGTGCGAGTTGGATGGAGACCAATAACATTATGTCACTTGGACCGCTTTATGCAATGAACATATTTAGAGTATTCATGCGGAAATGTGGTTTTATTGCATATTAGTTCATTTATATAAATTACAACGTAAAATAGCACCGTTTCCGCAATTCTACCTCAAGGAACTGAACTTGGAAAATCTAAGTAGACTCAATGAAATTCGTTATCTGAAAAACTATTAAGACAGACTAATAAACACTTAATAAATGTATCTGAGCGCCAGCTGTTCGATGCGACGCCTAACCACATAATGCTGGTGCGTATCTGGCTCAACGCATAAGCATTGATATTCAACGTGGCAATGCAGTTAGCATGCTGGGTATGTTACCAACTATACATGCTGGGTATGCTGCATACTGGGTATGGGTATGGGTTTGAGCAATTGGATTGTCTTTAGACCTTCATCGATCTGGGGTAATCGATTTAGCTAGCTATGTACGTGTAGTTCGTATATAGTTTTGTTTTAGTTAATAAAGGCACTTGCACATTTAAAAAAAGTTAACACACAAAAATAATACAATGTAATAAAAACAATTGTGTACATAAAATCAATTAAATTACATGTTTGTTCTTTAAGATTTATTTACAGAAACGACATGTAAGAAAAAAACTATACTAAGAACTATAACTATACTTATACTATATACACTTTAAGACTACATAAATAATTTTATTATTATATATATAATACAAAAAACAAATATAATAAAAGTTTATTCAAAAAGTCCACTGGTAGTAGGAAAAGTGGCCAGAATGCTGGCAGCATTGCCACGTTGGATGGCAATGCTTACTTTTTGAGCAAAGTAGAAGCCAGCATTCTGGTCACCCGTCACTTCCACTAAGCGTTTGGCTATTTCTTTGTACAAACTCTGAGCGGCTGGACCCCATGACCCTAATGTTTCGCAAACGGCACAAACATGTACATCCGGTCTAAATATGCATATTTGTGCCGTTTGAGGTTTTCTGCTTTTGTAGCGGCAGCACCAGCTTGTTTGCTAGACTCTGGAAGATGGGACGGCGCCAGTGTGTCAACACAGGTAGCATCCCAAACTAACGGCTGACCCATCTTCCATGGAATAAGTGTCATTCCGTCGGGCCTCTTGCCGCCGTCTCGCATCAGACCGTTGGGCTCTAAGATTGAAGGGACGCTGGCACTTACAAAGGCCCGACGGATGACGTCATTCAAATTGGCGTGCCGCGGTATTCACCCAGCGATCTTACTGCACGATAGGGCATGGTGACCCAGCCGATCCGCCATGTCACCACATGAGCAGCGGTGTGGTATTTGGTAAGGGGCGCCTAAACGGAGAGATACGGCTACACGGAAAGTGTTGCTGTCCAAAAGGTTGCCAATGTTTTTAGATGGTAACGCTTGCAGCCAAAGCCCCGATTCCTATCGAGCAGCAGCAAGAAGACGAGCACGCTCTGTGTTAGAACTTGATGAATCTAATTGCTTTTGATGTTCCAGTTCACAGAGCGGCCCGTCCCACTGCCTCTGAGAAGCGGGTATTTTGGGCAAGGATTGGGCTGGACAAGCTATTTTCCAGCTTTCTACAGCCTCAGCGAGATGCCTAATTTTGAAATTTTGAATAGAAGGCGATAGAATAGCGCTCACTAATTTTTGAGTACTGAAGGCTGATGACACAGAATTCGCCCTATTACATGCTGATGATATAAAAGCGGGAAACGAAACACTAGAAATTTTACGAATACCGATACCTCCAAACCGCACAGGTAACGAAGCCTGGTCCCAAGTGCAATCTCCAAAAGACATATTTAAAATGGTGGTGAGTGTATCCTTTAGAATATTATCAAGCTGTTGTAAAGCTGAAGAATGATTCCAAAGCTGACAACATTTAAGAGAATACATAAATTTTGGGACAAAAAGGCAATATCGAATAATATAATATGTCATATGAGTATGTCCACAAATATTTATTTATTTATTTATTTATTTATTTTAATCTTTGCAGCTATTTTTACAAATACATGTTTCAAGTCCGTTTGTAGATATTTATAGATACGTATGAGAATTTCCCACAAGTATCTAAAGATCATATAAATTAGTATCATAATTTCAGTTTAAAATGTTTGTAACTACACTCTATTTTAATTATATAAATATTGTTAACAAAACATTAGATATGTTTCTGGTTGCCTGGCTTTATCAATATATCAACTGAACACAAACTACTCGTACTCCTATATTCTGGAATACAGTTTTGAAAACTAGCTTTGATAGCATCAACATCAAATTCAAATCAGTAAATGACGTGTACAACCGCGAGACACAACTGTCTCGCGTAAACAGACACTTCACGAATCAATTAATAATTAATTATAATGTTGTTAGAGGTAGGTACTAGTAGGTGGTTATGCTATAGATTATGTGTCACACCATAGAGACGCGTGCGCGTTAAACTCTTTTGTATTGGGCGTGCGACGCGCGAAGTGACTCACGACCTCTCGTCTGGAAACTTTACAACCACGTTACAGTTATTCTTTTTATAAATACGTAACACTTGTTTAGCCGTCGCGTAGAAAGCATGGAGAACATGCTTTCTAATCGTACTTCAATTAAAGTTATGGCTTTGTGTTTATAAAATGTATGATACAGATATTATTATACCTCATCATCATCATCTCAGCCATAAGAAGTCCACTGTTGGACATAGGCCTCCCCCATGGATTTCCAAAAAGACCGATTGGAAGCGGCTTGCATCCAGCGTTTTCCCGCCACTTGTATAAGGTCGTCTGTCCATCTCGTGGCTGGTCTTCCTACGCTGCGCTTGCCGGTACGTGGTCTCCACTCGAGAACCTTTCGGCCCCATCGGCCATCAGTTCTACGTGCTATGTGCCCTGCCCACTGCCACTTCAACTTGCTAATCCGCTGTGCTATATCGGTGACTTTTGTACGTCTACGTATCTCTTCATTTCTGATTCGATCTCGTAGAGAGACTCCGAGCATAGCCCTCTCCATAGCTCGTTGCGTGACCTTGAGCTTCCTTATAAGGCCCATAGTTAGGGACCACGTTTCAGTGCCGTATGTCATCACTGGTAACACACACTGGTTGTAAACTTTCGACTTGAGGGACTGGGGAATATTGGACGAGAAGACGCTTTTAAGTTAATTATTATACCTACTAGTAGAATAACTTTAAAGAGGCCATGAATGTATTTTTTATATTGCAAAATTATTTGAAATACCATAACTGAAAAAAATAAAAGACCGTCTGACTTGCGATCCGCAGGTCCTGGGTTCGAATCCCACAGCACGTACCCAGCAAGTCAGATTTTTAGGTAAGATCCTCCGCGGCTGTTTCGTTATACACACTACACAAAAAAACCTACATGAAACATAGTTGGGGGTCGGGTGTAACAATTGTTTGGTTAGTAATATGATTTTAGAAAAAAGCGCTCAGCGTTTGCATGGCCAAGTAATTAAAAACATAGGTCATAAATAGCGCGAGCGAAGCGAGCTCGATTTTTTTTGTAATGTTTATAGTATATGTACCACAGTACTTCTACATTAAATTAGTAAAATGTTAAACGCGAAAATTGAAAAGGTTATTAAAATTAAATCTTGGAAGTAATTTGATTCATTGATCTTGTTAGCGTGTCCTAGGTTTTTGTGACCCAGATAAACCATACATGTATATGTGTTCAAAGAAAAATGAAATAACAGACTGGATAAGAACTACTTTTCGTATCGTATCGTATCAGCCATGTTTGTACAAACTGTCCCACTGCTGGGAACGGGCCATCTTCTCATTGTGAGAAGAACTACTTTTACACTATAAAAAAATATAAATATAACCATTTGAATTTACTGATTGCAAATTTATTATTCCTGATTAAATTTAAACATATGACTTTATAGAAAATTACAAACATACCTACAAGATACGCGCTACTTTCTTGGCAGTTGGGAAACAATTTTTGCTTAGTTATTTTTTTTTGTGAATTATTTGATTGTATTAGCAAGTTCACGGCACTTTAATAATTATTAAAAATAAATAAGTATATATATTATAAGAAAAACTAAATACCCGACGTTTAACTTACGATTTTGTTACGCTTAATATGTTGTCGAGTCGCAGAACCGCTGTAAAAACTATAAATTCGCATTATTTAGAATAATTCTAGTTTAGGCTTTCCGTTTAGGCTTTTAGGCGATCTTATAGAAACATATCCACACACATACATTTACTCGAATAAACTTAGCCCTCCTTCTTATGCGGTTGGGTAAAATAAATTGGGAAAATATTTGAAACTTTAAAAAAAAGAAGTGTTTTTAAAGTAATATGCTTTATTTCTCATATTAGTGAGCCCACAGTATTTCTATGCTCAAGTAGTAAAAACGCAAGAGAAGTGAGCGCGAAAATGTAGAAGGTTTTTCAAAATTAAATCTTGGAAATAATTTAATTCATTGATATTGTTAACGTGTCCTAAGTTTTTGTGGCCCAGATGAACCAAACAAGTATTTATGTTAAGAGAAAAATGAAATATCCGACAGGGATAAGAACGACTTTTACGTGATCAAAAATTATAAATACAACCATTTGAATGCATTGATTGCAAATGTATTATTCCTAATTAAATTTAAACATATGACTTTATAGAATTATAGAAAATTACAAACATAAGTTTTTATGACAAAGTACCGCTGTAAAAGACTATAAATGCGCATTATTTACAATAGTTCTAGTGAAATCACTTATTTAATACGAAAAAGCTCGTTGAAGTTCTAACGACACCACACACATCAGAATCGGCCAAGCCGTTTAGGCTTGTAGGCGATCATATAGAAACATACCCATATACATACATACATACTCTTGAAAATCATAGCCCTCCTTCTTACACAGTCGGCTAAAAATAACAGGAAATAATCAGGCGCGAGCGAAGCGAGCGCGAATTTTCTCGAAACTTTTTATCAAATTTTAGGTATTTATATGCTGATTTGCTGTTAATGTTGTCACAGTACTGACATGGCTCAAAATACAAAGGATATTAAATAACTTTGAACGATCGGCGAAAATATTCGCTTAACGAACCAGCTGGTTGTTTTGCCCTATATTGTTGGCGGCTTGCTGTCACTTGCTGTCTGTACACCAACACACACACTACACACACAGAATCCGCCCTACTACATAGACTACACATTAATATTAGCAAAAATTATATTAAAAAAACTGAAATAAACCTAATTTAATATGCAAATACCGATTACCTATCTATGTATAATACAAATACCGGTTACCTATCTATGTATAATGCAAATACCGGTTACCTATCTATGTATAATGCAAATACGGGTTACCTATCTATGTATAATGCAAATACCGGTTACCTATCTATGTATAATGCAAATACCGGTTATCTAGGTATAACGCAAATACCGGTTACCTATCTAAGTATAATCTTTGTGAAATACCGTATATCATTTTCCAATCATCAATCATCAATTTCAAAATCCCAAAAGCTCACAATTCGTCTGATGACCGAATCTTTGTAATACGAAAGTTTAATTGTATAGTAGAAAGAAATCGAACGAACCTAATCTAGTAATTGATATATTAATTATTAGATTAGGTTCGTAAGATTTTTTATTATTATTCAATAACCGAGTCTTTGTAAATAGGAAGGTTTCTGAATATAATAAAACAGAAACCTATCGAATCTAATCTGATAACCTGTTCGGGCAAATGAATCGATGGCTAACCAACTGTTGGAATCAGGGACTCTTGTCGAGACAACACTTGGCATCAGACAGTTATATGAAACGATGGCTAACCAACTGTTGGAATCAGGGACTCTTGTCAAGTAAACACTTGGCATCAGACAGTTATATGAAACGATGGCTAACCAACTGTTGTAATCAGGGACTCTTGTCAAGTAAACACTTGGCATCAGACAGTTCTATGAAACGATGGCTAACCAAATGTTGGAAACAGGGACTCTTGTCGAGACAACACTTGGCATTAGACAGTTATATGAAACGATGGCTAACCAACTGTTGGAATCAGGGACTCTTGTCAAGTAAACACTTGGCATCAGACAGTTATATGAAACGATGGCTAACCAACTGTTGGAATCAGGGACTCTTGTCAAGTAAACACTTGGCATCAGACAGTTCTATGAAACGATGGCTAACCAAATGTTGGAAACAGGGACTCTTGTCGAGACAACACTTGGCATTAGACAGTTATATGAAACGATGGCTAACCAACTGTTGGAATCAGGGACTCTTGTCAAGTAAACACTTGGCATCAGACAGTTATATGAAACGATGGCTAACCAACTGTTGGAATCAGGGACTCTTGTCAAGTAAACACTTGGCATCAGACAGTTATATGAAACGATGGCTAACCAAATGTTGGAAACAGGGACTCTTGTCGAGACAACACTTGGCATTAGACAGTTCTATGAAACGATGGCTAACCAACTGTTGGAATCAGGGACTCTTGTCAAGTAAACACTTGGCATCAGACAGTTATATGAAACGATGGCTAACCAACTGTTGGAATCAGGGACTCTTGTCAAGTAAACACTTGGCATCAGACAGTTCTATGAAACGATGGCTAACCAACTGTTGGAATCAGGAACTCTTGTCGAGACAACACTTGGCATCAGACAGTTATATGAAACGCGTTCGATCAAGTAAGATAAAACAAAAGAACGAACCATCAAACCTAACGAATATTACGAGTATAAGAGCTAAAGTAGTTTCGTCTTTGTGTCAATTTAACGAGTCAATATTTGAACGTGTCATGAATCGTGACTCAACGTGGACATTTTTACATTTATACTGCGATACTGGAGAAGGACGTAAGGTATATACTTTTATTTGTAGACAGGTAGGCTAGACCGGTAACTCGCCTGATGCTAAGCAAGCGTTTCAGTCTACGATGGAGCGCGCTTATCTAGAAAATAAAACAAATCATTCGCGAAATAAATGAATTATGAAATAAAAACACCAGATTTATATACCTATACTCACTGTTACACACAATATCAAGTTCGTTGTCTTAGCGCCGCAATATCTTCCCCTCTTTTTATGGGAACCAACCAGCACTCCTATCAAAAATCGCAGACGGCAAAAAAAATAAATAATCCATAAAACCTATACACCAAGTTTAAGAATACGAACATACAAACTCACAAACTGACAGACGAAAGAAAATTTGGCCAGTCGACGCTTCGCTCGCTTGGTCAATTAGTAAGGTGTAAGGTAGCCATAAACTCTTTAAATTGACAAATGAAATGATGTTTAATAGGTATCATGATCGACACCGTTTGCCATGCGAGTGAATCCGCGGCGCACAGCTAGTGCTAATATAATCTAGTAAGATGTGTAATAATGATTAAGTTCAGTTATCCATGAACGTATCGGCATGAAAGTCTAACTGCCTCGCGACAGATCGGAGACTTACTGCTCTGTCCACCCACACACTACATGCGAGTACACGCGCAAAAATGCGTGAAAGCGAACGCGCAGGGAAAGTGATCTTAGAGACGGAACATGGTCACATGCTCACATGCTTCATACACTCACACTACTCACATGTACACAGATAGACACCTGTTTGGTGACTTATTACTTGTTAGGGTGCTTTGATTCCATACGAAAACTTATAAGAGTTTAATGATACATTGAAGTAATTGTGGTTAGCTAAACTATCGGTGCTTAACGGCGGCATTTAGTATTCAGTTTAGTATTCGTGCATAACTGAACATAGCTTCCAAACGCTAAACTTGTAGGCGAGACAATTTACACACACAATTCAGGGAGGGAGGGAATCACTATATTGATATGTAAATCGTGAAGAAGATACCATTGGGAAAATGAGGTGAGTGTGAGGGTGGCTAAAATATTAAATTAAACTGAATCAAATTGTGGATATGCAGCCAAGATCTTTTTTATGATTCATCATCATCATCATCTCAGCCATAAGAAGTCCACTGCTGGACATAGTCCTCCCCCATGGATTTCCAAAAAGACCGATTGGAAGCGGCTTGCATCCAGCGTCTTCCCGCCACTTGTATGAGGTCATCTGAGCATCTCGTGGCTGGTCTTCCTATACGCTGCGCTTGCCGGTGCGTGGTCTCCACTCGAGAACCTTTCGGCCCCATCGGCCATCAGTTCTACGTGCTATGTGCCCTGCCCACTGCCATTTCAACTTGCTAATCCTCTGTGCTATATCAGTGACTTTTGTACGTCTACGTATCTCTTCAATTCTTATTCGATCTCGTAGAGTGACACCGAGCATAGCCCTCTCCATAGCTCGTTGCGTGACCTTGAGCTTCCTTATAAGGCCCATAGTTAGGGACCACGTTTCAGTGCCGTATGTCATCACTAGTACACACACTGGTGTGGCTTTTTTATGGTTCCGTACCTCAAAAGGAAAAAACGGTACCCTTATAGGATCACTTTGTTTTCTGTCAAGACGCAAGGGAATCCCTATGGGGTACTTCCCGTTGACCTATAACTTTGAAATTTGGCAAGAAGCATTGTCTTATAGTACACATAAAGGAAACATTCCGAAAACTGTACATTTTTAATTTAATCACATAAAATAGGGTATTTATGCAAGGAAGGAGGGTCCAAATTTTAAAGTGATTTATCCGTATCATGTGGGGTATTATATGAAATAGCTTAATTGGCACAAGCTAAAACAGGGTTTAAATATTTTTACGATGTATAGTTTGCGGTTTATGAAGGAAAATATAAAAAATATATGATTTCCCCCTCTTATCTACTAGTTTGTACGGAGCCCTCGGTGGGCGAGTCTGACTCGTACTTGTCCGGTTTTTCTATTTAGCGAAGTTGACACATTAATTTTCTCTCAAACGTCGAAATCCATCCACTCGAGTAGATCCAAAGATACATAATATATAGGTACATACTCTCGAAAAACATAACACTCATTCGGCAGTTGGGTAAAAATAGAGGGATATATTTTCTACATCATCTTTCAGACTCTATTTTGTTTTCTATTTTAACGTTTCTTGGTTTTAGTAGCCATAACTATGTTTTATTACATTTATAAAGTTTCCGGAAATATTCCTGCCTCATAATTGACGAGTATCTAACAATGTTCGTCAGGTGCGACGTGAGCATGGAGTGACGTCACACCGCCGGGTGAGCTCTTGTAGCAACAGTTGTCAGATCAATATGACGACATTGTCGGGTGGCGGTGAAGGCGAGATGCGATCGCGAAGCGCTTCCGGCGCGGGGGTGGAGATGATGTAGGATGTGACGTCATTAACGTATGAGTTTCCGGTGTCGCCGCCACACATGGAGGGTGTATCTAGTACGTGTGTATAACCTACAAAATGTTGAACAACATGAAACTAGTATCGCTCAGTTTTTTAGGGTTCCGTACCTGAAAAGGAAAAAACGGAACCCTTATAGGATCACTTTGTTGTCCGTCTGTCCGTCTGTCCGGGTGTCAAGACCTTTATCTCGGGAACGCGTGAAGGTATGGAGTTAAAATTAAAACCATATACGCAGATCCATAGTATCTTGCTGCAAAAAGAAAAATAAAATTTCTCAGTTTTCGTAAAAAAAAGTTACAGCCGAATATGTCGTAAAAAATGCACATTTCGACACTCACAGAGGAATCAAAACCTATGGGGTACTTCCCGTTGACCTAGACCTCTGAAATTTGGCAAGAAGCATTGTGATAGAGTACACATATAGGAAAAAATCCGAAAACTGGACATTTTTAATTTAATCACAAAAAAATAGTGTCGTTATGCAAGGAATGAGGGTCGAAATTTTAAAGTGAATTAACCGTATCATGTGGGTTATCATATGAAAGAGCTTAATTAGCATTTATTAAAACAGGTTTTTAAATATTTTTACGATGTATATTTTTCGGTATAAAAAGGAAAATTAAAAAAAAAATGATTTCCTCCTTTTATTTACTAGTTTGTACGGAACCCTCGGTGGGCGAGTCTGACTCGCACTTGTCCGGTTTTTTTTTCAAATAGCAGCTTTATCGGTAAGGACTACATGGGAAAATGTTTGATAATAGTAATAATGTTTAAGTGATGTAACTGTCGAGATGGACAGACGACCTCATACAAGTGGCGGGAAGACGCTGGATGCAAGCCGCTTCCAATCGGTCTTTTTGGAAATCCATGGGGGAGGCCTATGTCCAACAGTGGACTTCTTATGGCTGAGATGATGATGATGATGATGTAACTGTCTGGGACATAGTTTAAAATAGCTATGAATCGAAAAATCATACCTAAGTATATATTTATATTCTGCATGTTTTCAAAATGATTTTCATAAAAAATATTTTCTAATGCAGTCATAATTATTTATTACTTATGTAAGTTTATTAACGGCAATGTACCTAATGCCAATAATAACTTTAAATTAATTTTTTAAATTTATTGCTGTACATTATGTGGACTTTTCCAGGTCTCCGCATTTAATTAAACTCCGCAATTTCGGGCCACTTTACCGCGCGACTGTACTTACTTGCTTCAGGTGCACTTAATAGTTGATACACAGATACACAAATAAAGATAAAGATATATTTATTTGTCAAAACATGTGTACAGGTGCAGATGTCACAGCGTTAATATCGGTCAAACATGCGTTTACCACATATGGTGTACAAATATGAGAGTCAAGTAGCTTACACTTACATGCATAAGTCATTTCATTGTTACAATATCAATTTAATTAGTTACAACATCAATTTCATTAGATACAATATATTTAATTTATTGGATTCTAATGTCAATAGTTAATATTAATTCTTGTTGAAATCAAATTTGTCCTGTAGGAAGTCATCTATTTTATAGTAGAATTTTGCAGTCAATAAAGCTTTGAGTTTCTTTTTAAAAAGGCTCGTATTAAGGTCTCTTATACTTTGTGGTATCTTATTGTATATCAATGGGCCCATTACAGAAACACTATTTCTAAAAAGTTTTGTGTTACTGTATCGAGTTAACAATTTATTGTCACTACGGTTACGACTGCAGGGCGATTCAGTTATTCAAGACCGTTCCGTAGCTGAACCATATGTGAACCGTTTCCCATCGGCCGCCATCTTTTTTTGATTCAGTCACTTATAAGTCATACAATTGACACATTTGAGGAAACGTGTCACGTCCTTCGCTCGTTACTAAATCAAAAAATGATAGCAGCCGACAGGAAATGCTTCGCAAAAGGTTCAGTTACGGATCGGTTTTAATAGATTCGGTCAATAGATTCTTCTTAGTCATGAGAGTGACACTGGGTACATCAAAATTAAAAAAAGACAAACTTAAGGATTTTTGGCGGCAAAAAGTAATCTAAAAAAAAAAAAGTTTTCAAAATACATAAAGTGTGGTATCAAAATGAAGAATTTTTAACGGTGATTACGAATATATATATTACTTATATGTTTTATTGGAGTTTGGAATAGGAAATGCTAATAAACTTCACACTAATAATATAAATGCGAAGTTTGTGTTAGTTTGTTACTTCTTCACGGTAAAACGGCTTGACGAGTTTGGCTGAAATTTGGCACACAGGTAGTTTATAATCTGGATTAACACAAGATACTTTTAATCTCGGTATTCTCTCGGGAACGGGTAAAGCAGGATTAAACCTATTTCATACCTCAAAAAAATCACCGACAACTGTTCCATTATAATTGTGCTTTAAAGTAAGGAGATAGGAGAGGGGAGGGGGAGAGAGGGGGGAAGCCATGTCCTGTCAGTGAAGATCAGTAACATATAACATATCACAGAGACAAACGGGAGGCAAAGTTTTACCACCATTCTTACTAATCCTTACTAATTAATCCAAATATTATGTATGTGGGTATGTATATATAGGTATGTATGTTTCTATATGATCGCCTACAGGCCCTCCAGCCTAAACAGCTTGACCGATTTTAATGTGCGAGGTGTCGTTAGATTCGTCTTCTTTTCCAGAATGTCACTGGCTTTATTTTTTTATAACAATAATAATACATGTCTCAAAAATAATAAAATGCGTTTTTTCGTGTCGTCCAACGAATTTTTTCGTAATAATTGTTTATTACTAGAATTATTCTAAAGAATGCACATTTATAATCTTTTGGAGCGATTTTATGCATACTTTCTCATAAAAAACATACACTTAACAGCGTATCAAGCGTAACAAAATCGTAAGATAGACTGCAAAAACTGCTTTCCTGCAATCGGGTATTTTGTTTAACATAGATACTTGTTTACTAAGTTCTGTGACGTGTGCTTTCCAATCTAACCTTTGGTCAATAGTTAAACCTAAAAATGTCGTTATTGGTACATTACTTGGTACTGTTTGCTACCATACATAATATTCATATTAGTTACTAA
The DNA here is from genome assembly GCA_947563715.1 of Lycia hirtaria. Classification (NCBI taxonomy): domain Eukaryota; kingdom Metazoa; phylum Arthropoda; class Insecta; order Lepidoptera; family Geometridae; genus Lycia; species Lycia hirtaria. Next base: position 52,312,230 of record OX387376.1, on the reverse strand, counting down.
ACAAAATAACACTTTACTGAAAACCTCTTTAACAAAAAGAGAATATTGAATACCGTAAAACGGGGTTAATACTCAGACACAATTTTGAACTTTGACTTCATTTTTGTTTATTTTTTCAATAGTCAAGACTATATTATATTCTGCTTATATCATGTTTCTTAGCTGTTTTGATAATTTTCTGTCAGCTATATAAGCATTTATTCCTTAATTACAGCCATGGGCGTAGCTATAGCTTTCTCATTGAGGTCCGCGGGTACAAACATTTATAAAATATACTACTATTTGCCTCTTTATTTGCGCAGACTATACGCAGACGGAGGTACTGAGCTGGTGACATTGATGACATTTTATTAATATACGCCGGTATCATGGAAATGGACCGCTGAGCAGAAAATGTTGGCAGCATGCCGGGTACGCTGCCCGTCGGTGGTGAATTTGAATATTTGGATTATCTAGACCTTCATCGGTCCAGTCAGTCTGGGGTAACATGATTATATTGTTGAGTAGTGTATAGTGTATCGTGTGATGCCAGAGAATGCAGGCCGAGCCACACTATCTGGCTCAAGGCGAGCGGAGGACATTTGGCGGCGGCGGCGGCGTGTCTCCCGCGCCGCGCGCATGCGGTGCCGTGCGACAAATGTCAGCCGTACCACTAGACCACTACAGAACATACGCAAAAACATATTAACTGACATTATACCACCTATTAAATAAGAGGCCAAGACCGTGTCGGGACACGCGTATGGTAGGGTTCCATAGCTAATCCTGTAATTTAAAATAAAACAACTTGGCGACTACTTTTTGCTTAGACTACTTTGCAAAAAGGTCCATGATATAGATATAGATATATCTAAGTGTTTTCTATATTTATCGCTATATCTGGAAAAGCTGTAATCACAGAGTGCTCAATTTTTTTTTAATTATAAGTTTTAATATGGTCTACTATCACGATTAATTATGAATTTCAAAGTTCAATAGTTTAGAAATGCAGGGACACACTCACACACACACACACACACCTTTTTCAGCTTTGGCGTGCTATATCTCGCACACATCACATCTGTCAAAATATAATATATTGAACCTTAGTGTTATGAGTAAGAGCCTCATGATGGGGTGGAGGGTGGAGAGTGGAGGGTGGGGGGTGGGGTTGAAGACAATTTCATCCCTTCTTTACATGAATAGTGTGCTATTCTATGTGCATTTTGTAGCGGTTCACAGAACACATCGACATGCTAAAACTTTGGCATGTAGAGGAGAATTTATCGTGCAGATAGTCTCTGAGTAAAATAACTGTGACATACGAACAGACAGACAGACGAACGATCAGTGTAAGAGTAAAAGTTCCTCGTAGTTACTACGGAATCCTAAAGAAACACATTCACCTACGGAATGATAACACTTTCAGCTTGAAATACATTTAAATACTTATGTCATGTATATCGTAAATTTGTTATTTAAATAATAAAATAAGAAGTTGTCCGTCACGAGATGCCCGACAAACCTGAAATAAGAAGTTGTCCGTCACGAGATGCCGACAAACCTGAAATAAAAGATAATAATGTCAGAAATACAAAATGCGTATACAAGCGGTGAGCGTGTCCAATAAAATATAATTGAAAGTATGTATATGTATACTATATATATAGGTATAGGTATACGCAGTATACATTTCACACATAGAAGTAACGAAGTGTATAGTATACATATACACACACATAAGGGAGTCGAGAGCTGTAACGTAGCGGTGCGTGACGGCATCAGAGCTCGTCATGTCATTTTCCGTCAGGCATACGAGTTGTTGTTTCTGTTTATCACAGCTTTTAGGATTGGTGCACTGAAATATTGTTTCTATCCGTACAATATAAGCTAAGATCAAATCTCCGTTGTTGCAGTGTGGTGGTCGAGCGCTTCCGGCGCGTACTACGGCAAGGAGATCGGCGCGCTGTCCGCGCTACACCACGGCGTGCGCGGGCGCGTGTTCGCCGTGGACAGCCGCACGCTCTACCTGCAGGACTTCCACTACGACGGAGAGGGGCCCGGTATGTACACACCACACACTGCACTACTACACCGATACACTACAACTACAAGCAACGAGCGTGTACGAATTTTACGTGTCACTTGTCGTGTACACGCAAATTGCGTTAGTGTGAGTCTGAAGGACAGCTCACTTGTGATCGGTAACAATTTGAACATATTTATCGTTCTTGAATACAAGCTAAACTACTTGCGCGTTAGTGTGTTGTAAAGCTGGCTATACATAAAACGCCCCCACAATAAAATTTCCTCATGAATGCTATTTAGAAAGTAACAGGAAAATCCGTAAGGCAGAGCTACTAATATGAGAAAACAATGAGTGGACTGATAAACCGTTAATCTGCTGACTTGGTGAATATAAATACTGCTTCTGAACATCTGCGAATAATGAAGACGGAGGGAGGGTCGTCTTAACAGAATATATAAGCTTCCCCCAACCTGCGAGTACCCCTACCTGCGAGTACCCCTACCTGTCGACCTAAATGATATACGAATATGGAACATTACTTAATAACTTTATCTCACGTGTCGTTTAATTGTCGAATGTGCGTTAGAGAGTCAAATGAAGAGTAGCTTATCATCTTCGAGCACAGCACGTGTCGACAGGTGTCTAAGCATAGCAGTTTTGTCGTGTTCTACTAGATAATAACACTTAATAAAAATAAAAAAAATATTGTATAACTTTAATACTTGAATTAAAATTTACTCATTATGATTAAAAATTCGCCTCAGCTCCTCATCGTAATGATAGTTTAATAACCTTAGCTTCAAGTATTTAATGTTATACATCTGTCTGAATGTTTCTTTTTATGTGGTTTTTAATAAAGAGTTATCTATCTATCTATCTATAGTTAAATAATAAAACCGGACAAGTGCGCATCAGACTTGTCCACCGAGGGTTCCGTACAAACTAGTAGATAAAAGGGGGAAATCATATATTTTCCTTCATAAACTGAAAAACATACATCGTAAAAATTTTAAAAACCTGTAACCAATAGCTTATGCTAATGAAGCACTTTCATAAGATACCCTTCATGATACGGCTAAAGCTCTTTAAAATTTGGACCCTCATTCCTTGCATACACTATTTTTTTGTGATTAAATTTAAAATGTCCAGTTTTCGGATTTTTTCATATAGGTGTACTCTAACACAAAGCTTTTTGCCAAATTTCATAGTTCTTGGTCAACGGGAAGTACCCCATAGGTTTGATTCCTTTGTGAGTGTCGATGTGCGTTTTAACGACATATTCGGCTGTAACTTTTTTACGGAAGCTGGGAAATTTGATTTTTATTTCTGCAGCAAGAGACTATAGATCTGCGAATATGGTTTTAATTTCAACACGACACCTTCACGAGTTTCCGAGATACAGGTCTTGACACCTGGACGGACGGACAGACAGACAGACAGACAGACGGACAGATAGACAACAAAGTGATCCTATAAGGGTTCCGTTTTTTCCTTTTGAGGTATGGACCCCAAAAAAACTACAAAGCTCAAATAGATACTATTCGGCAGTTCTAGAACCAATAATAGGCTCCATTCCACCATGTCATTGTAAAAATAAAAACATTAAACTTATATAGATATTATATCAAATTCTTGTGTAAACGTTTTTGCTTGCATCGTCCGCCTGTGCAAAACCCGTGCTAAATGAAATAAATGCCTAAGAGATTGCATTACTAATTTTCTTGTAGTTGACAATTAATGACAAGTTAATTTTAGAAGCTCAAATTCCGAGAAGAAACGTCTTATTTTCCACTAAGTTTTCGCACAAATAATGAATACTTTAAATGTTAGCGTTCATTTGTATCCAAATAAGTAATTTAAATAGAAAATGCCCAAGTTCGTCGGTTAGTAGTTTAGTACAGCAGCTGCGGCGGCGCTGAGCCCCTTGTACTAATATCTGAAGCGCAGCAGGCGCTGCAGCTCGCCTCTGTCCTGTTAGAGAACCAATGCGGCACGGCACTGGGGGCGCTGCTGTACTTATTTCATTATTTTGTTCAGTCAATACCACAGAATACTATTTACCCACAAAATAGAACACAAAATACCACCAATTTGGCTGTTAACTCACTTACACAAAGATTATGTCGCACATATAATGAATTTAACGTATCATTGAATGATCTCGACATCTTCAATGATACACTATATGTTTTTAAAAACAAACTGGTAAAGTCTCTTTCTTTGTAAACTGGACTGATTTTTCAAATTTTTTATCCTTTGATTTTATCACTTTCTGATTTGGCTCTTAGATTTATATATAATGAATAAACTTATTAAAACTAATGTAGCAATAGTGTAACCATTGTTATAATGAAAGTTGTATATGCCTGTAATGGGTGATCATATCAGACCTATGTATGAACAAACTAGAAAATTAAGAATGTATAATATGTTCACTGTTGCCGTATCTTAATAAATAAATAAATACTATAGTATAAATACTATTAACATCGAAACGGCAGTTCCTCTTCTTAGCCACGATAGAAGTATAAATTATAATCTATGTAAAGAGTAACTGCAGTTGCGACTCGAGCGCGACGAGCGGCGACCGGCGCGGGCGAGCTGCCCCAACTGAATGTAACCATGCCTACTCTGTGTGCAGCAAATTTTTTGTAAGCGTTTTATTTGTAGTTAACCGCAATATGGAGGATTGTATAACAGTAGAGCAACTACAGTAATACAACAATTTATAGTTTAAATAACTGAATGACTCGAACAAAATAACCCTAGTGTTTAATAGTTACAGCTACTGTAGCTAAATTAATACAAATGTGGGGCCACTTCGAAACGGACTATATTGAATCCAACGCAAAACATAATATTTAATTTTAACAAATACCTACAAAGTTTGCATGAACACCTTATGTATACAATACATAATACAATACATCCACTTTACATTACCAGATTGTTTATTTTCAGTAATATTTTTTTTTATTAGTTCATGAAATTTTTAATTTATTAAAAAAAGTTCAGCTCCTTGTAAGAGAAAAATTAATAAGTAGGTAGGTATGTAGATAGATTCATTCATATTATTTTTATTTTCTTATTTGATTAGGTGTTTGAAACATATTTCGACTTTACATAGATAGCGAAAACCTTTCCTACTAGGTTAAAACTAGATACGTATTAATTTTACCCTCACATTGCATTGCTATGCATTTTAAGGAGTCAGTTTTTTTAATGGTTTGCAAACTGGATGTTACCGCTATAATACGAACATAATTTCATCATACATATGAGTAACAGACTGGCTGAGCAGCCTTCTAGAAGCAAAATAGTGACACTCAACAAATACGAGTAGGAATAATTATAGATAGTGTAAGATACAATAGGTAATAATTGCAAGTACCGTGTTCTTCAGTTTATATAATATTGAAAAGGATATTTTTTTTTGTTGACCGATGTAACGAAAATATCAAGCTCCTGACAAAAGTCGTTATACGTGCTACTTAAGCGGTTGATCGGTGAATTTTGAGCATAGTTTTTTCTGCTTCTTTTTTCTACCAATCAACAAGACATGAAATGTCTTCTCTCCGAAGGTGATCCGCTGAATTTCAACAAAAAGCGTTTTAAAAAGAGCATCAGCGAGCTAAGTGTTGTCTACTTGTCTGCAGGTAACGGCTATCGCTTACCTTCAGACGATGCTGCTATTTGTATAAAATAATCTGTGTGTCAAGTTGAGCTACTGTCAAACGTATACCCGACGGCTACGCGGAGTAGATGTGCGCTGCGCAAAATGTTTTGAAAGGAACCCCTTCCATTGAAGTGGAATGCGCAACTTGTGGACCTCTACATAGGAGGTTCTACAGCGCATCTACCGGGCCTCTACCGGGCCTCTACCGGGTCTCTACTGGGCCTCTACCGGGCCTCTACCACGCCTCTACCGCGCCTCTACCGGGCCTCTACCGCGCCTCTTCCGCGCCTCTACCGCGCCTCTACTGGGCCTCTACCGGGCCTCTACATACACAAGCATAAATACATCTCATAAACACATCTCTATATACATAAGCATAAGTATTTTTTTATATTTATCCAAGCGATGAGATGAGATAAATGTGCAAAAATAGTATTTTGACCGGAATTCGAACTCAGGTTCATGAATTTCGCAGTCAAAGCAATATGGTACAAACCAAATGGCCAGTCACACTTCATACGATGTGTCATAATATAAGCTTTCACTTGAATCATGTTTTAGCATAATTTATTTAGATCCACCCTCTTTTTTGGATTATCGATCTTGGTTCAGTGATAATAAAATTCATACATTTAACGTACCTTGTTGATTTGTGGTAATAGTGATTTTGCAGTTTTAATTAGTTATCTTAGTCTGTTTTGTTGTTCTAAACTGTGTGGTGATAATACACATAATAGTGATTGAAATTAGTTACATTATTATTAGTTTATTATTTTTCTTTGTTTGGCTCAGCTGAAGCACACAAACACAATATTGTTCGTTTGTTTGTCGTCATAATAATGAAGTTTGCCACTGAACGCTCTGCTGGATGATACATTTCTTTGAAAATCATTGCATTTAAACAAATGTTGCGTCTAAAACACTATTATTGGTACTTGTAAGTAGAAGTATTATTTACTTGTATGATATTATTGTCTTTATTAAAATCAGAATAAAACTATTTTTAACAATAAATAAACAATCAAACACCTGTTCACATGACAGCGAGGGGAGGGGGAGTTAAATGAAATAAAATTCCTCAAATTAAATGTTGAAGATAATATTCCTCAAGATGACACCTGATTCAACAGACATACTCTATAGCGTGTGATGTTTTGTTCCAGCTGCGTATTTCTACGTGGGCGCGACGAAGGCCCCGGGCTCCGCGGGCGCGCGGCTGCGCGACGAGCGCGGCGGCGCGGGGCCCCTGCGCCGGTACCGCGGCGAGTCCATCACGCTCTCGCTGCCTGACGGCAAGACGCTGAAGGACCTCAAGTGGTTCTCCGTGTGGTGCGACGACTTCTCGGTAACTACATCACCATATCCTCCAGTATGCTAGAGTCGCCAAGAGCGCGGCGGTGACTCCAATAAAATAAAAGCAGGTACCACACCTGCTAGGGTCCCATGATGAGCTCGGGAAGTTGGCACTTGAATTTTTTGACGAAATGTAGTAGATATGTCGAGTTAGAGTAAAAATTTTAAAAAAGTAAAAGGATTAAGAAGAAAAAACTTATTGGAACTTCTAAATGGCCAATAGGGGATCAGTCTCACACTCATCTCATACTCTGTGAGTACTTTTTATTGTGCTGATGAAAACATGTAGGTACTTGCTATTTTTTTGATCATTTTATGTCCAACTGAATATGAAACGCAATCTATAAATGAAAGCAAAAATAACAGTGATATCTAATTATCTTATACATACATATTTACGCCTACATCCAGAGACCGGAGTCAGGAGGCACTGACCTTTACATCTGTCAAGTGGTCTGTCAGTGTTTCCTCGCCGCTCCTCATCGGCTAATTGAGGAAAACACGCCGACACTACCCTCTAACTTAGAGAACAAACAGCGAGGGCGCGCCGCCACGGCCGTACCGCACGGTATCATGTCGAGGGCGCGCCGCCACGGCCGTACCGCACGGTAACATGTCGAAGGCGCGCTGCCACGGCCGTACCGCACGGTAACATGTCGAGGGCACGCCGCCACGGCCGTACCGCACGGTAACATGTCGAGGGCGCGCCGCCACGGCCGTACCGCACGGTAACATGTCGAGGGCACGCCGCCGCGGCCTGTGCCGCATGGTAACATGTCGAGGGTGTGCCGCCACGGCCTTACCGCACGGTAACATGTCGAGGGCGCGCCGCCACGGCCGTACCGCACGGTAACATGTCGAGGGCGCGCCGCCACGACCGTACCGCACGGTAACATGTCGAGAGCACGCCGCCGCGGCCTGTGTCGCACGGTAAGGGTAACTTACAACCAGAATAAAGTAGCCCCGACAACAAGAATGGTTTATCGGTTGTTGTTAGCGTGGTGGAAATGTCTGCAGGCGATCTGAACATTATATCTAGTTTGAAGTCACTCCTGTCTTTAGTCTAAATACAATAAATGTAGACGGAACGCACACAAGTTGAAGTGAAGTCAACTTTTGTTTAGGAAATGACATATTATTTCGGTGAAATTAGAGAATAGATACGAGTAGTATGAAACAGATGTTTGTATAACGAATAATTTTTTTAGTGTGAACAAAATAGGACACTAAGAAGTATGGCAGGGTAGTCTCAAAGGCGACGTCGGGGTGGACTCAGCATCTATTTTTAGGTACGCAATTATTGAATGACCTGAATTAATAAACTCAATTCAGGTCGACCTGAATTGATAAACTCAATTTCAATTCGTCAGCCGACAGACGAGTATGAACATGAATGATCAACTCAGGAACGTCAGCCGACAGACGAGTATGAACATGAATGATCAAGTCAGGAACGTCAGCCGACAGACGAGTATGAACATGAATTGATCAACTCAGGAACGTCAGCCGACAGACGAGTATGAACATGAATGATCAACTCAGGAACGTCAGCCGACAGACGAGTATGAACATGAATTGATCAACTCAGGAACGTCAGCCGACAGACGAGTACGAACATGAATTGATCAACTCAGGAACGTCAGCCAACAGACGAGTATAAACATGAATGATCAACTCTGGAACTTCAGCCGACAGACGAGTATGAACATGAATGTTATTTGCGTGTGAAATTCACAATAAATGTGGTTGTTCAGGTGAACTTCGGCGACGTGTCGATCCCTCGGGAGCTGGAGTACCCGAGGCCAGTGAAGGTGTCCGGCCTGCGCGGCGTCCACGGCGTCTCCTCCGACCCCATAGTGGTGGTGGACGCGCAGACTCTGCTGGTGCCCAACTTCTCCTACGACGGCGAAGCGCCTGGTCAGTACCCTCACCTCACCACCATACCACTGCTATATCCTAACTAGTCTACACTACTCACTAATAGTATTACAAAAGCGAAAGTAACTCTGTCTGTCTGTTTTTTACCTCTTCACGGCTAATATAAAGGCTGAACCGATCATTAAGAAATTTTAGAACATAGATAAATATTGACGTCCCAGTTCTACTCAGTATGTACATACATAGGTTCGAGTAGGATGTCATGTGAGATAACACAAATAATCACCTGCCGTGAGAATACCATACAGGTAGTATTATAACGTTAATGAAATATTAATATAGTCATCCCGCAATGGAAACCAAATTAATTTTTGTCTGCTGTAATAACCAGATTAGAATGCTCTTGCCATGTGTATCATTTATGTAATTTATTCAATTACATTAATTACAATAAATTTGGTATATTGCGGTATTTTTGGAATTGAGTCCTGAATATCACATTTGAAAACCATTATCTAAGGCTTAAATTGAGAATCAAATAATACACTATTGCAATAATATTAATATTTGTGAGATGAACATGGATGTTTGTTTGTTTTGTGTGTCTGGGTGTTTCTATGAAAAATAAGTATGTATTTATAAATAAAGTAATTAAACAAATTGCTTAATTTGAGGCTTGCTGTGTGAAAATATCCACTAATATTCATTTATTTGTTGTTTAGTTTGCATCGATTATAAAAAAAAAAGTTCATTAATCTTTAACAAGTATAAGTTAAGAAAACTCAAAATGTTCATTAATCTTTAACAAGTATAAGTTAAGAAAACTCAAAATGTTCATTAATCTTTAACAAGTATAAGTTTAGAAAACTCAAAATGTTAATTAATCTTTAACAAGTATAAGTTAAGAAAACTCAAAATGTTCATTAATCTTTAACAAGTATAAATTAAGTTAAGAAAACTCAAAATGTTCATTAATCTTTAACAAAAGTTAAGGAAACTCAAAATGTTCATTAATCTTTAACAAGTATAAGTTAAGAAAACTCAAAATGTTCATTAATCTTTAACAAGTATAAGTTAAGAAAACTCAAAATGTTCATTAATCTTTAACAAGTATAAGTTTAGAAAACTCAAAATGTTCATTAATCTTTAACAAGTATAAGTGTAGAAAACTCAAAATCCTCCGATAAAAAATGGCTGTTCTGATATTCATGAGACATAGCTAAGAACACTTTCGATTAAATCATCTTTCAAACAAAAAAAAAAACAGATCAAAATCGGTCTATCCGTTTGAGATCTACAATGAACACATGCCATGCCACAGACAGACACACAGATACACACGTCAAACTCAAAACCTATATCACACCTCTTTTTGGGTTGCCATCTGGTAGGTACTGGGTTTGAGTATTTACATTTAAATTGTCTCTAAATATATCTCAGTCTGGACTAATAATACTATTCTTTTGTCGGTTATTTTACTGTGTTAATAAAGTCACTTTTCCTTTAAAAAACTTCATAGGTTTTGGCGTTAATTCCCGCCCGCTAATGAGCCATCAAACGGAATATTTTAATGAAACCGTCATCATGGATTACATTAATCATCGCTACACAACACACACACACACACACACACACACGCATACCAGCTATAACACATAATACACACAAAACGCGCACAAAAAACAATAACATTTACATAGTACTTTTCATGTGTAAAAGAGAGTACGTAGGAATTTTAATTTAAAAACTACCTGACACAGATAGAAGTTGCCAGGTTGGGTATTCATCAGTTCATTACCGGACCTTTCCCAAGTTTAATGGCAACTTTTCTAAATTGGCCCTTCCTATAACTATTATGTTAATTAAAATAAAGCCCAAGGCGTAGCTTTCGAGTCCAGCCGCTAGCCGCTAGCCGCTTACAAGCGACGAGAATTAGATGTTGATTGACTAAGTGAACGAAGCGAATAAAGGTATCTGCATCAGCTGACAACATTTTAGAAAACAAAGCCAGGAATCACGTGGTGTTATTATATGTTCTGTGGCGTGAGGCATTCACTTTGCGCGGTAATGCATGCCGCGCACAGCCGCTGCCGCTGTGGTGTAGCATGCCGATATATTGTTTACATTTTCATACAAAGCGAAGTTAGGTATATCATATTTTTTGGAGCACTTAATTCGAAAATATCCTCCAACGTGGACCTTATATTTTAAATAGCATGAGTAAGTACCCTTTTTAGAAGAAACATAAACAAGCGATGTTTCGAAGGGAGTCGTCCGCCCGATATCATATGAACGTGTTTGTAAAGTAGCGGCCGTTATTCAGCGTCGATTGGTTGCGAGTGCGAGAGAGTAACGGCTCATGTACCTAACGGCCGTTAAGAGCGCGATCGGCCGCCCCCACGGCCTCTCCTCTACTTCACTCTTGCAATAAAGGCGTGTTTCGTAACTCCGACAGGTGGGTACGAGTAGCACTCTCTGCCACGCATTTTAAAAATGTTTTGAAATATTATTTTATCATTGATAAGCTTGCCTCTGACCGCCATGTTGTCTTATATCGAGCGACGTTTACGATGCGGTCTACGATGGAGCGCGCTTACCTTGAACAAACTTATTTCCTTGCAATTAATAGATACCCATGGAATCAAAGTTGCTTTTTCAATAATAAATAAATTAAGTATGATTGGGAATTCTTGCCCATTACCAGATCTAGATTTGAAAATAGAAGGTCGCTATTGGACAAGATTCACCTATGAACATTTAGACACGATTTATTCACTATATATATAAGTAGTAGCCTTCACGCCCAAGTTATATATTTGGCGAAAACCTATTTAAATTACGTATTCTACAAGTTTTAACCAACTCTCAAAAAGGAGGAGGATTACTCACAATCGCCTGAAACGATTTGGAAAAATCTTTTTTTTTTAATTTTACCAAAATCGGTTCAGTAGTTTGATTTTCAAAACTAAATTGAGCATTTTGAAGTCGGGTTTTCAGTTCTTTATTATAAATACTTGTAGTACTTTGAATGAAAGTGAAACCAAAGCGCTTCGTAAATTTACCAAGACAAAAAATTTGCTAAAGTGACTGAGATTCCGAATCGAAGAAATTATAAAGAGCTTTATAATAGCTAAATATTTCCATTTGCCTGTGAGGTAGTGAATATATGAATGTACCCTGTAGAGTATTCATTTAGGATATATTGAAACCGTTATATATGGACTAATTAAATCATATTAATAAAACAAAGAGTAAATCACACGATTAGATAATCTATATCTATACATATAATAAGACTGTAATGTGTCAAAATCTGCACATTAAGTATTATTTAAAAAAAATGATTGAAGGTTGTTTAATATACAGAGGCAAAAAATCAAAGGCCAGCAATTTTCAACATTTTTGTCTATCTGTCTGTCTTTACGGCGGGTCTGATGGACGCCGAAACTACTCGAGGGATTTGGACAAACGCAGGATTACTACTTATACTAAGTAGGTAGTAGTAGTAGTAGTACAAAAAGTATTCCAGATCCGGAATACTTTTTGTCCCGAAAAATTAGACAGTTCCTGTGGAATACACTAAACAATATCAACATAACCGATCAGCACGGGGGAGATACCGCGGGGCGCAGCTAGTGTATTATATAATAACGTGTATCAGACCGATCTAATTGTGTTTTAATATTATTTGCGGTTTAATAGATACAACATTTATTATTTGCATTCTATTTTTGACCCCCAACCAAAAAAGAGAGGTGTTATAAGTTTAACGTTTGTATCTGTATATTTGTGTGTCTGTCTGTGACATTAAAACGTCGCTCAATATCAGGCGAATCGGCGGTGAAACGTATAAAAGCTAGAGTTTAACAACTGTATTGTTGGTAAGTATACGGTATACGGTGCGACCGCAATACAGCCCAGAGTAGAAGCGTCACGCGTGACGTGAGTGATGCGCGCTGTTATCTCGCGCGGTAACAGCACGCGCGTACGCGAGTATAGCCTTATTTACGCGCTCAGTTCACTTAAATTTCCTTATTCCGAATCGCAGCGAGATAATATGAAGAGACTATGTTCATCAAGGGTGCGTTTTAAATGACAACAAATAGCTGATAGTACGAGTATTATAAAAGCGAGGTAACTCTGTCTCTCTGTCTGTTTGTTACCTGTCTCCATATGGAGGAACGGGAGAACCGATTGACTGTATCATTCATTATAAGCCCTAATGATTATTACGTTTAATAATTATATGTTAATTAGTAAAATATGTTACAATTAGCCTTCTCGATGAGAGATATCTAACGGCGCGCCGTGCATTAAATCAACTCGTGCCGTGACAGAAAATGGCATGACGGATTCCTGTGCAGTTACGCTCCCACTACGTTATCGCTTTCGAGTTCCTTGTGTCTGATATTCTTTGTAACTGAAAAAAATAATTGATAATTCAACATATTATGGCAGATATTCGTAACCTATTCTATTTGTAACTTTATCGTAGCTTTCAGATATTTACTGTTGATATACTCCGGACTAGGAATTTTCTTCGGCAACTTTAAACTAAGTATAAGTTACAACTCACGGGCAACTTGACTCAACTTACACTTAAGTTGAGTCAAATTGGCCGTGAGTTGTTCAAGTTCGGCAGTTTGTCATGATCGATGTCTCAGCGGCGGCATTCACATCCGCCAACCGCCACAAATTTATATCCATTTACAGAAAGTTGAAATGTATTTTATTTGAAGAAGAACTTTAAATGGGATTTTTTTGGGTACTTCGGCGTTTCGCACCGCAAGTGGTTCGAACCGCGGTCCGAATCACCCATGTGACGTTCGTCAGTGTACAAGAATTACCATCGGAAATGTTTCCAGCTAATTTTCCGGGCGTCGAGTATCGAGAACGCAATGTTAGCCGCCGAGCGCAGTGCTTGTGCTACCGCAGAGGGGCTTCAACTCATTGAAACTCTGGGTTTTTGGCATTTTATCATCTAAAGCTATAATGATTACTTGCTCGTTTACTCGTTTCTTTACTAAAACCTCATACAGAAAGACTAGACTTGCTTTTGAAACGGACATCTTACGAGTATGTAGCGAGCTTTAGGGTCCAAGGGTTACAATATATGTTAGTCATTATCTGAGAGTTTCGTTTGGTTCTAGACGCTAAGTTCTGGGTGGGTCGCGGCGACGCGCCCTCTCCTCAAGGCATCCGCATTCCCGACGAGAACGGGAAGGAGGCTCCTCTCCGCAAGTACGATAGGAAGACAATCGTGCTCACGCTGCCGGGTGTAAGTTATGCTTACATTGGATTACTCTTCATTGGTAGAGCATTTATGCAGGAGCCCAAAGGAATCCTATTCTAACACAGCTCCTTAGAATACTGCATTTGCTATGCAGTATTCCAAGAAGCTGCGTCTATTCATTCTATCACGCCTATTTTCCTATTAATCGGCATTTATGTAGGCGATGGGCTTCTCGCTGGTCAATGCAAGCCAATATTATATCCTACCATCTTATCCCCTCTAACCTTCTAATACCCTCTCTCCTCCATCTAATCATCGAATGACGGACAAATATGGCGTCACTTACTGGTATGTAATGCTCTGCCTACCCCTCACGGGACCACAGGCGTTATTTTTGTATGTACTTATGTATTTTCCTTTACGAGTATCAAAGACCACGAGGCCATTTGACACCTTAATTGATCGTGGTTAGAAGGTTAAATGGAAGAGAGAGGATATTAGGCATAGAGAGTGAATTTGATCTGTGACTGGTAAACGTTTCGAACCGATCGATGAGTGTCGAGTCTGATCGCTTGTGGTGTGTGACAGGAGCTGACCGTGTTCGACATCGGTCACTTCGCGGTGTGGTGCGAGGCGTTCACGGTCAACTTCGGGCACGTGCCCCTCCCGCGGCACCAGCTCGCCCACGTGCCGCCCAGCCTCAAGATGCTCGGAGTCTCGCCGCAGGTACAGTACACACCGACACACGTACACTCCACTCAATAAATATACTGGTCTCCCGTAGAACCTCACTCGACCAAGTCTCTGGCACTCCGTTCTCAAGGTGAATTCGTCGCGTCTTGCCACTACCGCACTTGCGTAACATTTCCAGATGTTCGAGTAACCCAACGCACGATGTGCACTTTAAACATCACCTTACATTAGATCGTACTGCGCCTACTTCTTTAAGTGTTCCTGAGTTACAGCGCACGTGACCCCGATCACATGACACCGAACCAATGGTAGAATCTGCAGAAGGTATCTTTTTAACGCGTTCTTTCTTGACCATTCAGAAGGAGCTATGATACTAGTGTGGTCATTTGTAATAGTAGCATACATTTTTATGATCAGAGTGGTGAGTAGAAGAAGGTTTTCTTCTGAATCATTCGTTTAAATCATCGACTGAAATCTATTGAAAAAGAAAAACTTGTTTCTGTAAAAATGTGTAAAAAGTAAAAAAGCATGTTTATATATACTTATACATAATACAACATGAAATTTGATCACGTTATCATATAACCATTCGATATAATAATATTCTCCTATTTTTGAAGTCGACTAAAAATCGAATAGCAATACGAGCTTTGTGTGCCGAGCTCTGCTTCTAAGTATTAATACGAGCTTTGTGTGCCGAGCTCTGCTTCTAAGTATTAATACGAGCTTTGTGTGCCGAGCTCTGCTTCTAAGTATTAATACGAGCTTTGTGTGCCGAGCTCTGCTTCTAAGTATTAATACGAGCTTTGTGTGCCGAGCTCTGCTTCTAAGTATTAATACGAGCTTTGTGTGCCGAGCTCTGCTTCTAAGTATTAATACGAGCTTTGTGTGCCGAGCTCTGCTTCTAAGTATTAATACGAGCTTTGTGTGCCGAGCTCTGCTTCTAAGTATTAATACGAGCTTTGTGTGCCGAGCTCTGCTTCTAAGTATTTAGAATAAGTGTATATAATAATAAAGCTATAATTAAGCTTTCGCCATGCTCGTGTAAGTATACTTAAACATAGCTTAGTCGACATTGTGAGACTTTCAAGTCTCACTGCGAATGGCTAAAGAGAAGTGCTAACTTACATATTAGCTCCCAACCATCGCAGTCAGCCACAGTTCGGAAACATCTCTCAGAAGCAAACTAGACAAGCCTGTGTAGCCTGGAAATGTTAGGTCAACCGAAAATGTACCTTAATTTCTTCCTGATAGCGTCAATTATGTTTTCAATTTCTTGAAAATCTTTGCGTTTATAACATAAAATAAATAAAACCGCCCTAAACAAGTTTCGACATATGATGAGTTGCAAATGCATGAGATACGAGTATAGTGTGACCGCGTTGAGCAATAGTTTGTGTAAGAAAGGTCAATGATCTCGAGATTGGTAAAATAAACTGTGGACAAACTATACGGTTATAGTTGTCCGAGGTCGACAGTTTATTGCGGCTCCAAATAACCACTTATGGCTGTTTACTTTTGTAAAAGTTTGACTTAGTATCAAATCACTTCAGTTGATGTGTTATCAACCTCGATCGGGAGGGGATTGCTCTAAGAAATAATAGTTACGAATTGTGATCATTCCATTCAATAAATAAATCAATAAAAGACATTTATAAAATTAAAAGGAAAACAATATAATTAACTGAAAAGGGAGAAATAACAACTTTTACATAATACTGGAAAATTAAATTAAAGCTTGGCGTCTACCTACGTAAGTATGTACCTACACTATTTAAAAGAAATCACATACTTTACTTTTAAATAGCTTCATGTCAATTCGACAGTTGCAATTTGATTCAATTCGACTGCCGAGACTTGCTTACATAAATACTAAAGTTAATAAAGCTTGATATGGAGCAGCTGTAAACGTAATTTGTCAAAATCAAAGATCACAGGAAACTATTTAAATACATTTCCATAGCGAGGGTGGTCATCTCTTCCGCTAGAGAGGGTTCACTTCACACAAGCGGGAGCGACCGCGCCTCGGCGGCGGCGGCGCCGACTCACCGCGCTCTAGCTTCTGAGGTAATTGCTGAATACCTGGGGTTGAAGTATTCCACTATAGGAATCCATTGAATATGTAAACGCTGTTTTTTGTGCGTTCTGCTGAAATGTGGAATGCGCTTTCCGAGTGCGTCCTTTCTGAGATATGTAATCTGAATACTCGATACTCTCTTTATATTACTGAATGTAATACTTATAAAGATATAAATCGCGTGTGAATGGGTTTCTTCGGGGTGAGTATGCTTTATCGTAGACCGCATCAATATCTGATGAGTTGACAGTCAAGTGCAAGCCTGTCACCGAATCAATGAATAACTAAGACATGTAATTGGACGCTCTGAAAATGTGGGAACTAGGTACAAACGGAAATCATTACCTACTCATTTGACAATCTCACGCATCTTATTTATTTCTTAGTAGAAATATGCTTCAACAACCGCATTTGAACTTTAGATTTAAACATTTCAAACCCTATGTGGCAGTGCACTGCGCTCGTTATTTTAAGACGATTGGACGATAAATCTTTACATGCCTGAACGTTTTGCTGGAAAAAGTCTAGTTTATTATAACACAAAGTTTCGTAACTGGCTTGATGATGAATCAGAATCACGTTTCCAACGATGCATCGCAACTCATCAGCGCAGCCGTTCATAACTATATTTTATTCAACAAATTCTCCGCAAGCATAATCTCATACTCATATTTTACTGCATACGCTATTAAAACCCATAAAATCCATCCGTCCTTGGTAACCGCGGGCCGGCGGCAGGGGCGGAACGGGGGGAGGGGTAAATGCAGATTTGACCCGATTCAGCTGAGAGCCAGCCAACTCGCATTACTGCAATTGAAAACTATCGCTGAGGTTACTAGTTCGGATTTGTATCATAACCTAGTTTGGTAAATAATCCGTATTAGGTTTAAAGGAGTCAGCTGCGAGTATATATCTGCATGGTCTGCGGAATTGAACATTACTGCAAAATCACTTTCATAGAATGGATTGTGGGGAAAAGAATTCGCACTAAGGGTGGTAATATAAGGTTTGGGTTTTGATTGTTCAATTCACCAATACAACCAACCGTGTGCACTGCGGTTTCGGGGCACAATGTTGTTACGTACTGGACATGAGCGGATGTGCCTGCCGTCTACTAACTACTGTTCTGTAATTTACAAGGTTCTAGTGAATAGATTTCTCCTAAATCGATGTCCTTCATTCTCGGCCACACTGTTGATGGTAATTCTAGAAATTTGATCAAAAGACGGATTTCATCAAAATCCTACGACAGAGGTTAAGCATGATCATCCGCACCCACAGACCACCTGTGTGGTCTGTGGGTGCGGACACAGACCACCTGTGTGGTCTGTGTCCGCACCACACTTGCACTTGCTAACTTTAGATATTAATACGACGTTGAAGCAGTCGCGCACCGACCAGCCTCTCGTAAACAGTATCCTATGTAAAACACTATTATTATAAACGGGATACTTACCGTGAGTGGCTCGCGTTCATTTTGAGCTCCCGATATTAATAATAGTGTATTAATGAATGACCGTGATAGTTTAAAAAAGAGTATCGTATGTAGGTCTGTATCAAGACAGCAATAAACTGAGAACTGTAATCTAAATCGTGAGTAACCCAGATCTCAGACACACGACGCTGTATGACCCACTCGCTGTGCTGTCGGTTGTATGGTCGTGTATGAGGTGCAAGGATGCGCGGTGCACGCTGTCGGCGGCCTTCGGCTTTCGAAAGCTGTGTCGACGGCCGCGCGTGCAGCGTGCCGCGGCTGCCATCAGATCATACACATCGTGCTTCTACGGGAATTAACTCTGACAAAACTCTCAAAGGACAAAAGAAAGAATAAGGGTTCATTGTTTTCTACGGAACTCTAAAAATGGACCCGATACTATCAATTTTCAATATATTAATAATTCAACATATTATTACGTTTGAACCATGTGTAACAATTTTAAATTTAATTTTCTTAACTTACATGTCATAGTCGATTTTCATTGTAGAATTGTTCTAATGTAAAAAAAAGGGTTTCAAAAGTTTTTAAAATTCGGTGAAAAATATAGGATAGGCGCAAATACACATGTTATATTATATTAATAACAGTGCTGTAGAGTGTGGGCCCCACTCAGGATTAATCAAATGCAACAATCAATGAAATTACAATTGACCTGACTGGTATGTTAGCCTTGATAGACTGAACTCTGCTGCGGTATTTATTAGATTTCTTTCGTGATCTTGTACTATATTTTGTTTTTCGTCTTTGGTAGGAACTATTGAAAATAATTAAAACAATTCAGTACATTACCTAGACTATGAAAATTATTGATTAAATAAACCACTGACTAAATTTATGAGTAGGTATTGAGTAAAGTAAAATGTATTTCAGCCAGTAGTGAATCTGAATCCCCGTTAGTCCCGACACGCCACGTCTCAGTCGATATCCCGTCCCGTTCCCGTCCTGTATATCTGAGCGCAGGTTTCCTGTTGCAGAGCCGCAACAAGGAGCTGGTGCAGGCTCCCCCCGGGCCCGTGAGAGCACGCAAGCGGCCGCCCCCGGGGCGAGTGGACGCGACCACCTACCGCCCTCACCTGCGTCCTGGCACCGGCCCCCTCGCCGCACTCACTGACCCTCTCTCCGACCACTCCTCGCTCCACAGGCGCGCAGACTCCTACACACCTCCGGAACAACAACTCGTACAAGACAAACACCATGAACAGAAAACACAAAATTATCAACCAGATAAGGAGCAACCGCAACAGATATTGCAACAAGAACACCGGCAGCAACTGGACGCACAAGATCAGCAACGACGAACACAATCGTTATCAGATCTTTCATATCAACAGCAACAAGATATCTATACACAGCCGGGCGCCAATCAGCAACAGATCTACCAAAACGCTTATCAGGGAGAGCAACCTGACTATCAGCAACAAGATTACCGAGAGCAACTGAGATTACAACAAAATTATCAGCAACAGATCAATCCGCAACAACCGATCTATCAACAGAGCCAGCATATTATTCAACCACAACACTATGCGACACAGAATGAGAACTTCCAACAGCACAGAAGTCAAGAGCTGTACTACCCGGAGCAGCATTTCCACCAACAGTTCGTGTATCAAGGGCCTCAGTACAACGAATACTCTCAACAGAGAGCGTATGAAGAGACGCTGTTAGCTCAGCAACACCAACAAGTCCCCCGGTACAGGCTGGTGCCGTACAGCCAGACAGGGAGGCTCTGAAGGCGAGGCGAGGGCGACCTTGGCCTAGATCCGGCCAGGGCCGGCGCGGGGACGTTACTACATGCGATGCGGCTCTGATTCTTGCGACATCATCCTTTCCTTTTGCTGTTCGTCATCGAACTCCTCCGAGACGTGGCTAGACAGCCCTCAAACATCAATACTTATATTAGCATATCTAGAATTCATTTAACATAAGTACTTTTGAGCGGTTTCTTGTACGAAAGCCAAGCTTATTGCGGTAGCACTCCGTCATGTTAGATTAAATCTACTCAGCCGTTAGTTATGAAACGTTTTCTTCGTCACAGATCTTAAAATGTCAAATTGATCAAGTTTAACACCGTATTTGTTTCAGCGCTGCTAAATTTGTTTTAGAAAGTGGTTCAGGAACCTAATAGAATCGGCGCCAGTGAGTCATCGCGTTACGTTGAACCTAGTCCAAACAATTTGTCACAAACATCATCTGTCAGCGATGAGTGAAAGTATTACTGTTGACCTTTTCACCGCAGAGCCATCCGACCGTCCGACCCACTCACATTTTGAACTGAGCAATCGCACAGACTTGCTTGTTAACAGAACAGTCACTGTCTAAAACATAATTTCAGATCTAAAATAAGCCGAGCTTTTCCTTAACCTTTCAGAACTTTTTACTTATAACTTACTTTACTTATAACTCCTTTTAACTTATACATATATTATGTTTTTCGTTGTAACGTAATTAAAGCGTGCGTTGAACCAGTTTTGGTAAATCGAGACCGTCTTTTGATCCAGACATATTTACGCTTCACCGAGTAGGTACCTACTCACGGCGGTCTATTATGCTGTGCTAATACTTAGAATAACCGTTTCATTTGCTCTTTAAAGACGATCAACTTACCTATGTTTGTCTTTATATTGTCGAAGATAGACTCGGGTAGCTTAATGTTCGATACCTTCAATAAAATTGAACCGAAGAGTTTTCTTCGAGTATAAACTCAATAGCCAGTTTATAGCTTCTATATTTTTATTTTTATATTTTGAAACATGTGGATTCCGAGTAACAATGAAAATATAACAAACTATATCGAGAGAGTAAACTATAGGTATTATACGCGCTAGTAAATTCTTATAAGCAATGGGACTTATTACATTCATTGTTTCTGAGAGATATAATACGGGTCTATTCGTTTTTTTTATTTGCTTGCATTTCTTGTTTGACACGCCCGCGCCGCGCGCCGCCGCCATCGCTTTGTAATAGATGATATTCAAAAGCGGACGTGAATGTAGGCGATGTGAAGCAAATAATGCTTTAAAAAACCTACCCGGCTAGCGCCATCACGTTTGTCTAGGAATAGGGCTGCATCAGGCTCAATCACAATATAGGGGCTGCTTAGTTCATGTTGCCAATTATAAGAAATTACTAGTGACCGAACCTGTGGACCTAACAACCTAAATTTAATGAGATTACTCTGACATTTAATAATCATTTCTACATTTCACAATATAAAATTCACAACGCGTTACTGTTAACAATGTTTTCTTATACCTTCGCAATATTTGAGACTCATCGAAGCAAATTCAAAGCTCTCGTCAATTAGAGCAAATGAGGCAATGAATCAAAGCTGTATTCCAGCACGATTTGCACACGTACGCACACATACACACATTATGGTAATTAGTTACACATAATCGCGTTACAGTCGAGACACGATCTTTGATCGGTGCCGCTGTCGAGGTAATCATATAATTTGGTAAATATTTACTCAATAGTATAGCAATAGAACAGCAACTTACAAACACTGAATCAAATTTAGTTGATAGTTTCCTGAATGCGCTGGAATTACAATTAACTTTACTGTGGTTTAGTATACCACGAGACAAGGGAAACAAAGTATACCACGAGAAAAGGGAAACAAAGTATACCACGAGACAAGGGAAACAAAGTATACCACGAGAAAAGGGAAACAAAGTATACCACGAGACAAGGAAAACAAAGTACACCACGAGACAAGGGAAACAAAGTATACCACGAGACAAGAGAAATAAAGTATACCATGAGACAAGAGAAACAAAGTATATCACGAGACAAGGGAAACAAAGTATACCACGAGACAAGGGAAACAAAGTATACCACGAGACAAGGGAAACAAAGCCCCATATTTGGTGGAGTCTATAATCAAAGCGATATCGTTTCATGGTGTAAATTTCAAAAATTGCTGAAGCGTTGTTGTTCCATTTCAATAGTCTTCGAAAAAGGTGGAGATTGTCAATTCGGTTATATTTTTCTTTTTAGGGTTCCGTACCTCAAAAGGAAAAACGGAACCCTTATAGGATCACTTTGTTGTCCGTCTGTCTGTAAAGACCCTTTTTCTCAGGAACACGTGGAGGGATCAAGCTGAAATTCAAATCAAATACTCAGGTCTACTGTTCCTTGCAGCTGTGAAAAAATAAACTTCTCAGCTTAAAAAAAAGTTACAGCCAAATATGTCGCAAAAACGCATATTTCGACACTCGCAAGGGAATCAAAACCTATGGGGTACTTCTCGTTGACCTATAACTTTGAAATTATACCTATATATCATTAATATGATTCCTCTGTGAGTGTCGAAATGTGCGTTTTTACGACATATTCGGCTGTAACTTTTTTTACGAAAACTGAGTAATTTTATTTTTCTTTCTGCAGCAAGATACTATGGATCTGCGTATATGGTTTTAATTTCAACTCGATACCTTCACGCGTTCCAGAGATAAAGGTCTTGACACCCGGACAGACGGACAACAAAGATCCTATAAGGGTTCCGTTTTTTCCTATTGAGGTACGGAATCCTAAAAATATATAATTTCCCCCTTTTATCAACTAGTTTGTACGGAACCCTTGGTGGGCGAGTCAGACTCGCACTTATTCGTTTTTAGGGTTCCGTACCCAAAGGGTAAAAACGGGACCCTATTACTAAGACTTCGCTGTCTGTCTGTCTGTCTGTCTGTCTGTCTCCAGGCTGTATCTCATAAACCGTGATAGCTAGAAAGCTGAAATTTTCACAAATGATGTATTTCTGTTGCCGCTATAACAACAAATACTAAAAATTCAAAAATAAATAATATTAAGGGTGGTCCCCATACAATAAACGTGTTTTTTTCGTATTTTTTTGCTCAATATTAAAAACGGTAACAGGTAGACGCTTCAAATTTACACAGAATATTTACTTGTATAATAGCTTTCAAAATAAATAATTAAATAACAATAAAGTAAATATTAAAGGGGGGCTCCCATACAACAAACGTAATTTTTAAGCAATTTTTACTCGATCTTAATTAACAGGTAGATACTTGAATATTTGTAAGTAAATATTTAGAAATATATTAACTATAAAAATAAATACCTAATCTAATACATAAAAACTCACAAAATGAAAATAATCCGTGCATCTAAACGCGGTGCGAGCGCCGCGCCGCGGTGTGGTGGTGGCGCGAGCGCGAGGCGGTTGCTAAGCAACGGCTGCGCGGGTAGCGGGGGAGGTAACATCACGGAGCGAGCCATAGCCGCGCGTGTTCGCGCGAGCGTCGTCATGCTGCGCGGATGTGTATCGAAAACCTACCTATAAGTTTGCAATTTACTACTTGGAATTTCGTTGATTTCTCGTTATTTTATAAACAGAACTAAACTTTATAGTATTATAGATGATAGTACGGAACCCTTCGTGCGCGAGTCCGACACGCACTTGGCCGATTTTTTTTTCAATATTTCTTACGTTATAGTCGTAACTTCGTCATTTATCAACCGATTTAAAAAATCTTTGAAAGATATACTTTTAAATTAGTTCCCCATAGAAATTTCATAAATAATCGGCTGATTTGTTTTTAGTTTAGTGAATATGTGTCTATATATATTCTGATTTATAGATCATATTTTTTCACTACTTATGAAGAAAATTGGGTTTTACAATTTATTCGAATTTTTTATTCTTGGCAATTTTTGATCATGTGGCGATCCTCCAAAAAGCGATATCACTCACCGGCGAATTAAATTTCCATGATAAACAAAAACCGATGAATAAGTTTTTTTTTATAAAAAATATATATATATTTCATCATAACCTTAAAGGATAACTTGAACGCCGATCTTCTGTAAAATTGCACGGGTGTAGTGCCATTTGATCGGTCATTCCGGTGCGTGAGAGCGCGCCTCTCACCGGCGGCGGCGCCGGGGCCTTGACTGGAGCCCTGCACTACACGCGGGGAATGTAGCTACTTGCGCCGTTAGCTACGTCGGAACAAACAAACATTGTATCACCTCCACTCTAAAATAAAATCGAATTAAAATAAAGGTTTTTTACCCGACTGCGAAAGAAGGAGGGTTATGTTTAGATACAAGATTTAATAAATGCAATGAATAGATAATGGTCCCGAGCGCAGAAGATCCACTCTGATAATGAGCCAACACAATGAGTAAACACTTTTATTATACAAGTACTGCTAAAATGTTGAATACGTTTTTCGAATTGGTTTTCTTTAAGTTCTCTGGGTGTGTTTAGGTTGTCAGTGATTCGGTTTTACCCAAGCAGACATGATCCGTCCTAGACCTAAAGTTGGCGACCGAGCACAAGACGATCTGCGAATAAAAATGATCACTCAGCCACAGTTTTAGGCTTGAATTATTTTTGAGAGAGGTCAATCGTCGAATACAAGTCGGTTGGGCAGTCTTTGGGAACTCCAAAAGCGTATTTTCGTCAATACCGGCGCACGCAGCGCTGGGAGGCCAGCCACGAGATGGACAGGTTGCAGGCCTATTTTTGTGGCTGAGATAATGATGATTGTTTTTTAACGTTCTGTTATTTTGATTTTAGTAAAAGTTTTGTAGATTATATTATTTGTTATAAAAACCGTGTGATTTATTCATCTCGGTCTCTTTTCATTTATGCAAGTATACTAAGTCAGTAAGTACATACTTAGTTGAAGCGGTGGAGACGTTCGGTTCGCGCGTCGCACTCGCACTCGCACTCGCACTCGCACTCGCACAGGTGCTTAAGTATCGTTTTCGGAGATAAATGTACAAACTCAGCGCGTTATGAAGGAAATTCCGGAAGATTCCATGAAATATTGGCTCATAGATGGGATGTAGCCGCCGCGTGAGAAGCAATATTCCCTCTCGCCAGTACAACATTTCCATATTGGTATTTTTTGTTTTTTGAAAATTTAGTTTTTAACGGAAAATATACTTATTTACTAAATTGCCAAAATGCTTTTTTAACCTCCGATCCAAAAAGAGGGGTGATATGAGTTTGACATATGTATCTGTATATCGGTATATCTGTGTTTGTCTGTGGCATCGTAGCTCTCCAACAGAGGGATCGATTTTGATCTAGTTTTTATTTAAAGAGAATTTCATCGAGAGTGTTCTCAGTTTTGTTTCATCAAAATCGACTTAGCCGTTTTTTTGTCGGATGTTTTTGATTTTTCTAAAGTTATACTTATTGAGCTGTTTCTTGGTGATGAATCATAAAAAGATATGATGAAGATATTTTAAATATTTCCATGTTTGTTCACAAATGTTTCCTCTAGTCTGATTTTCCTCGAAGGCTGGTTCGACACGTTAGTAAAGATCGTTGGTTTGTTGATATTATATTGGTTTTTATTATATTATTGCCTAAAACAACCAAAACATTTTGAATATTTCGCTGCAGTTCGAGTCACGGATCATATTTTATTTTAATAATGATGTTGGTTAATTTTAGTTTATAACATAATGCCATGCAGCATAGCGTTAAGACACGCTAATGGCAGAGTTCCGTAGCAGGTAATGTTTTCGTATTCCATTAAAATACAAAATATGTATTTATTTTGGCAGATTTACATATATTTGAATATATTACATACATTTTATATTTGATCGAATCTATATCATACAAATTAAGTAAGATATTTTAAAACTCTTTTTTTGTAGCCTAATTTACATAGATTAGTTTTGTTTAGTGTTGAAGCAGGAATTATTTTCAGTACATTTATTCTTGTTAAAATATAACAGTGTAAATATGTAGATGAACATAGCCCCCCGGTGAAGCCGCATCGCCCGAGCTGGCCAGTATAGTAATAGTGAGTAGTTACCAGTAGTGTAGCACACCCGCACCCGCCATCCGCCAGGGATCCAGAGGATGTGCTTCTATGTGCCCGTTAACCGAGCCCGGTGACCCGGTTAAGTACAGTGGTTAACTGAGGTCGGTTAACTGTTATCTTGTAGGTGAAAGTTCGCAGAATGTTAACGAACTGCTGTTTGAATCCTTGTTTATTATTATTGAATGTTTTTGGTAAAGTTAAACGTAAGTAAAATAGTGTTAGTAAAGTAGAGTTAATTAATTGTTATTGAAATGAAACACATTTTAACGGATTTATCGCGTATGTTTTAACAATATCAAACAACATATACCAAAACGAAAAGACAACTCTTATCTAGTCTCACCTGTGACCACGGACGATGCAGTGTTCGAATATCACCTGTGACCACGGACGATGCAGTGTTCAAATATCACTTGTGACCACGGACGATGCAGTGTTCGAATATCACCTGTGACCACGGACGATGCAGTGTTCGAATATCACTTGTGACCACGGACGATGCAGTGTTCGAATATCACCTGTGACCACGGATGATGCAGTGTTCGAATATCACCTGTGACCACGGACGATGCAGTGTTCGAATATCACCTGTGACCACGGACGATGCAGTGTTCGAATATCACCTGTGACCACGGACGATGCAGTGTTCGAATATCACCTGTGACCATGGACGATGCAGTGTTCGAATATCACCTGTGACCACGGACGATGCAGTGTTCGAATATCACCTGTGACCACGGACGATGCAGTGTTCAAATATCACTTGTGACCACGGACGATGCAGTGTTCGAATATCATCTGTGACCACGGACGATGCAGTGTTCAAATATCACTTGTGACCACGGACGATGCAGTGTTCGAATATCACCTGTGACCACGGACGATGCAGTGTTCAAATATCACTTGTTACCACGGACGATGCAGTGTTCGAATATCACCTGTGACCACGGACGATGCAGTGTTCAAATCGTCAAGTTAAAACATGATGTGTAAAATCGTTTAAAATTTGTTTCATTTAAATGCGTAACGATCGCGTAAACCTTAGAAAACATTAATGAATTGTTATGTTATAGTTCTCTCTCGAGGTGAACTAATGTTTATACATTCAAATATACCCAGATTAGGTATACTTAGCAGGAAGACGCTCGGCTGGGTGCGAGCCGCAACCAACCGGTCTGTGTGGAATCCCACGGGGGAGGCCTATGTCCAGTAGTGGACTCCTTACAGCTGGGATGATGATGTAGAATAATACGTAGTTACGGTCATGTGCTAGTTTAACTTGTATATCGAGGGTTCCACACGTAAATTAAAAACTGTCCTCAGGGTATTCATCCTCACTTGACATAAATAAACTTATATTCTGAATTATGTGCTTACCAACAATTATATAATGTTTATTTGATAATACACATTTTACAATTATATAATACGTGTAACATAATTTGAACTCAAAAATATTGGAGGTTTGCATGTACACTTTGCCAATCTTGCCAGAAAACTATCTTTATTTTAAAGAAACACAATATCACATTTGAAAGATTGGAAGGGCACATAGAAGCAATTCTTTAATTTAATTTTAAGGTTAAGTTAGTAATTTTATTATTTTGCATTGTTTAAAGCAAAAAAAAAAAAAAAATTGTTTGATATCTTTTTTATGTTAAAATTATTGTTACATTTCATGTTTTTTTAATATTGAAATAAGTATTACAAATAAATACTCAAACAAATACTCAAATAACTGTAAATAACATTTATTACAACAGCAGGTGTGTTAGTATACCTGTTTTTTTAAATTATCATACAATTTTATTGTTTTTGTATTATATGTTAATTTTATGAAGGTAATTAATTCCTTAAATAAATACTCAAGTCGGTAATAAAGTTTACCAATTTTACTTTGAATTTTCTTTTACATTTTTTTTTTAATAATTAATAAGAAGTATCAAAAGACGTAAAAATACATGGCAAATACGTTTAAGATGTGGGAAAATACGTAAAAGGAAACTTATGTTATGTGACAGAAGTTTTTAATAGTACTACGTTATGTTAGATGTCTATCGGTACAAGGAATAAAGTTTCAATTTAGTACAGAGTACACAAGTACAGACTACGACGCCATCTGTAGCCAAACTTACAACTCATGTAATTGAAAGAATACGAACTAATATATTGTTTTACATTTGATAGATCTACGATGGGCCACCTTTGACCTAGATCCTTTATAAGTTTTATTTATTTATAGCTCGAGAAGCCGTGGACGCATTTGATATTTTCAAAAGTTCCCTAAAAAATGAACTTAACAGACAGACAGACAGACAGACAGATACGAAATGATATTATCACGATTCTTTTTTTTCCTTTCGAGGTACCGATGATATAGAACGCAAGTTGCATTGGAGATAGGTGTCACTGTGATTAAGTGACGAGATCAGGGTTGGCGGTAGTTCAAACTATCAAAAGAAAAGAAAGAAAGAAAGAAAATATTTTATTTTTATACACCATACACTACAACAAAAAGAGAGAACACAAGTACAAATAACAAAAGTAAGACTATTGAGCCTAAAAAATATGCAGTTTTCGCTGTAGTATCTGGCGTATCAAAAAAGGTAAGTGCTCAGCGATAATGCTGCTGAGCGATCAGCAGCGCTGATTTTCAGCACTAACCTTCCGACACACACACACACACACATAATTCTGAAGTTATTAACAGTATTGCAAATGAACATATAAATACGTATATATAAGTACATAACAGTTTAATCGTGATGTTAAAGACAAAAGATTTACTGAGATAATTCAGGGCAAAATAACACAAAAATAAATAAATAATGAAATACATATTGTAGGAGAGAAGAAGCTGAGACGCAGCAAGTATTCAGCTATATGACTGAAAAAAAAAAAATGTGAACTAAGGCTAAGGTTCAAAACAATAACATTCTGGGTGATATAGATAAGAAGTTGGGTGGCATTACCAGAAAAACAAAAGGATTGACATCAAATTAAATATCTGAAATCAGGAAGTCAAGAAGCATAAATAATAATAATAAAGTATACCCACTATTAGTTTTTATGCAATTCCAACAAATGCTTCTTACACTTCAACCTAAAACTAAACCAACTTTGAGTGTCACGTATAGGTGGTGGAAGAGAATTCCAACATTTGGTAGCACTAAATCGAAAACTACCACGAAACGCAGCAGAGCCGTGCCTCGGTGTACGCAATAGTAACTTGCAAGTCGTTCTATGTGGATATGGATTACAGTCACGGACCCAAGAAAGCTTAGAGTACAAGTAACATGGCACCTGGTATTTAATAACACCGAATAATAAAGTAGCGAGGTGAAGTGTCCTTCTCTGTTCCATTTTAAGGATATTATGTTCGTAAAAAAATGGGGTAACGTGACTGCGCGGGGGCACATTAAAACAAAAACGAGCGCATGCATTTTGAACTCTTTGGATAAGACGAGAGGTTTTCATGAAAAGACAGGGTCCGTACACTGTGTCCACATAATTAAATCTAGACATTACGAGTGAGTCTACTAGTCTTATACGAATATCAGTACTGATGTAATTCCTAATTTTATACAGAACATTAAGACGATAAAAACTGTTCTTAACAATTTCGCTGATATGCTGTTCGAATTTCAACTGCTCGTCTAAAATAAGTCCCAGATTTCTCGCTTCATGAACCCGTTCAATCATTTCATCATCTATCTTTAGTGTAGGACTGGACAGTGCTATATTTAAAATTTGTTGTTTGGAGCCTAGAATCATGAATTTTGTTTTTTTGGCATTTAATAGTAGCGAATTAGCTGACGCCCAAGCCTGAACTCTTTCCAGATCCTGGTTCAAATTAACTACCGCTGCGTCTATATCACAGGGATTAAAATGCGAATAAAATTGAATGTGAATACACTTAACAACATCAGCAATATAAAGGATAAACAATAAAGGGCCCAGGATTGAACCTTGAGGTACACCTCTAATAATAGCTCGTAGAAGAGAACGTAACACTTCGCCACTCTCTTTTAAGATTTCTACAAACTGAGCCCGTCCACTCAAATAAGAATTAAACCATCTAATGGCATTAGGGTCTAGACCATAAAAATGTAGTTTTGATAAAAGTAAGGGAATATTTATTGAATCAAAAGCACGTGAAAAGTCAAGCAATACTAGAATAGTACTGATACCCTGATCTTGAGAAGCTAAAATACTATCAGTCACGTCAAGTAGAGCAGTGTTGGTCCCTCTAAGCTTCCTGAAAGCTGATTGCAAATCGGGTAAGATGTGTTCCCTTTAGATATTCCGTTATTTGATAGCTCACAACCTTTTCCAGCACTTTAGAAAGACAGGGCAGAATACTAATTGGGCGCAAATCTTTTAGTTCAAGTGGGTTAGGTATTTTAGGTATGGGCTTAACAATTGAAGTTTTCCAAAGAGTAGGGAAAGTGCCAGTCTCTAGAGATTTGTTAACGATTGTCGTAATTGTATCGATTGTATCAAATAGAACTTATTTTAGGGGCTTTGTGGAAAGATACCTTAACATGGAAATGAAATAAATGCTATTTATCTCTCTGATTGTGTGCTACTCCGTACCAAAAACCCTTAGATTGCCAGGACCAGGTTAGGTTGAGGTTGCAAATGTAGCGTAAAATTATTCCGTCTCGGACACACCCGGCCAGGACCCGGCCCGGTCCCGGCCCGGTCGCGGCCCGGTCCCGGATCGATCACAGTATTGTTACACTCGAGATTACAGTTTTATCCACAAGATTAACACGAGGAAATTTGCCTATAAGTTCACATTGTTGGAGAAGATTAAGGCAAACTCCCATGTAAAGTCTTCTGTATTCGAGGGACTGCACTTTACCGAATGTGGTCAAAGGTTACATAACTTCATCACGGTCAACTTTTTTCATCCTTTTATAATTTTGGTAATTCTGTTGTGATACCTACTACCTGATTTGAAACTCTCTATCTGAAACTCTGCTTTTCTCACTACTTCGGAGCTTCCAATAAAGAGTGAACAAGAGTGAGTGAAGTCTATGCTGATGTTTTTTTCTATTTAAGTACTCTCGAATGTAAAAAGTATTAGAACTACGCTATGTATAAAATCACGACGTATTTATACAGTACAATATTATGCTTCATTATAACTAAGTATGGTAGTAATATGGTGCAAGAAAACTTGCCAGAGGAAGTTTTAACGAGCTGGGTGGCAAGGGGCGAGTGGTGAGCAAGGACGGCGATGGCGGGTAACGACACCGGTACTCGCTAGTTAGGTCAGTTTGTTTCATGCGAGTATCTGCTCTTGCAGCGGATACACTATCAAGCAAAGCTTGGAAACTAGATGGTTGATATAATACACATACACTTATTTTTATAAATACATACTTATTTCTTATTTCTTTATTTCAGTTTAAACATATAACTAACAGACATGGTCCAATACATTATACGTTACAGGTTACAGCTAAGATAGGCTAAGAGTGTAGGGATAAACCTACCCATCCCATCGAAAAATATGTCCAAATCAGGGTGTTGAGCGAGTAGATCATTAATAAGGTTAATAAAACGTGGCGTAGGAGCATTGCGTGCGTGAACAGTACGCAGGCCACCAGGCTGCTCGAACAGGCGACGCGCTCGGCGCGGAACCAGCGTGGGGTCGCCCCGTGTGTGTACGTACTCGGATGGCACTCTCAGACGCAGTGCGCTCACCGCGCTCGGATTATTTACTCTGTTGTGGACAACAGAGTAATAATGCATGATGAGCTGCACCTTCCGTCTCAGTTCGTTCAGTTCGACTTATAATACATAGAAACACCCAGACAGAACGAACATCCATGCTTATAACACAAATGTTTGACCAGGTGGGGATCGAACCCACGACCTATAGCTCAGGAGGCAGTCGTACTACCACTGAGCCATGAGGCCTGTCAAAGAAGAAAGGTGTCGTAGTAGCCGAAGATAAAGCACGAACCAGTAGATATAAATATAATCATAGACATCATAATATACCCGCGGTCATCATGGACTTGAACATTGCCAAATGATAGTTTTCATTATATTCCCGAGAGCAATACACATGCAGAAAGTGGAAGAAAAGTAATAACAATAATATTTGTTATATTGTAACAGAATACAGAGACTCCATTCCACACTACACAAACACATATAGTTTTGTTGTGACTTGTCACAAAGTACTACACTCTGGTCAAGCCGGCAGGTACCTACTCATAGAACAATACCTAAACAGCAAATTGCTGTGTTGGTGTTGTTGAGCGTTGTTGTTGTTGTTGTTAATATACAAATTGTGTTGTTGTTGCAGTCGAAGCTAAACTGCGAGGTGCTGCACGACGAGCTCGCGTTCGAGGTGCGCTGGGCGGTCGCAGGGGACAGCATCGTCATGCAGCTCGTCGCCAAACTAGGTAGCTTAGTTTTTTTAACCTTTTAGAGCTCATCATCAGCCCACTGTAGTCCACTACTAGACATAGGTCACTCGCATTGAATGTCACTCAGCCCGATATTTTGCTTTTCGTTTCCAGCCATTGTTACCTTCCGTATATCGTTATTCCATCGTGTCTTAGGGCGTCGTACACTACGGTTGCCGACACGCGGTCTCTATGCTAGAACGCGCTTACCCCAGGAGCCGGTATGGCCGGTCCACTTCCAATTCAGCTTGCTAATACGCTGCGCTATATCTATGATTCTGATTATCTGACAAATTACTTCATAATGGATCGAGGATACGATCAGAGAAACCTCAGAGAAACGTTGCTCTTTCCATAGCTTACTGAGTGATTTAAAATTTATGAATCATGCCAAATATGAGTGTCCACGTATCGGCATCGTAGATCATGACAAGTAAGCCGCACTGAATCGCACCTTCATCTTCATATATCTGAAATTTTAGATCGTACTGCTGGGTAAAGGTCTCCCTCAATTCCTTTCATTTCATGCGTTCTTGTTGTGTGCCTTGCTTTCGGTGCCTTCCTAGATGGATTTACAGCTCATCTTGAGGCACCCAGTGCTGAATACCACCAGCAGTCCGGGTGTATTCGATAGACGTGACCCACCCACTTCAGATTCACAATCTTTTTGCCCATATTTACGATCAAAAACTTAAATCTAACTTATATATTAGCTCTAAGACTTCGAACTAGGCAAGATTACCAGCTTGAAGACCTAGAAGCAGAAACACACTAGATTTATAGGACAGATTTGAGTTTTTGAACATGTATTTCCGCAATTTAACGCCTGATTCAATGAATTTATAATATAATATATAATAATATAATTTATTTCCAAATTAATCTTAAGTACAGATAAATTTACAGGATCGTATAACAATTTATCAGCTTGATACTATAGGTAACTACAATGGGCCCCAAACTAGGCTAAGCCTGTATCTTGGGCGCCCTTTTTCCCGTTTGGTACAAAGTCGAAGCGCTGAGAGTTTGAACACACCTTCTCTAGGTTTTATAAAAATAATATAATAAAAATTTACTTTTAAGTGAAGTTACATAAAACATGATAAGTATTTTCGCAAATTATCCAAAGGTGCTACATAAGCTTAGTTCCAAAGTGTATATGTTAAGAATCCATTATTAATCACAATTTTTTATAATTATTAATTCACAAAAAATAAAATAAAATTATTTACTAAATTTATTCAAGTTAATATTAATCGTTAATTAAAATTATTAGTATTTGAGCACAATTATATGTAGTATGGAGGTGATATGTAATGTGTGTGTGTGTGTGTGTGTGTGTTTGTGTTTGTGTGTGTGTTGTGTGGTGCGTTGGTTTGTTTAGGATGCTCTACTTGTTAGGAACTGAGAAAACATCTCTGAACCTCATTTCACAATATCTGACAAGTTTTTCAGTTTGTATATACGACAGGGATAACAACCATCCTTGGGCTTCAAGTTTAGCTTCTCTTAAGCAGCTACTCGCCATGTCCAAATTTCTACAGACCGAGTTGTAGGTGAATATCTGCACATATGGAGGTAATCGGGAAGCAAAAACAGTGTTTATCCTAGGAAGTGGCAGGTTCCATGAGCGATTTCGTCCAGTGGATATTTGTTTAGCTGACAGGTGGTGGCATTTTACAACAGCGCGGACAATAAATAGCTGACGTACTGTCAACACTGACGCTTCCTTATAAAGTTTGTCTGTAGGGTATCGACGTGCTTTCCCCATCATAACCTTCAGAACTGCTCTTTGAGCTCTTTCTGCTTCTTCCATGTGCGTTTTGGCTGCACCGCCCCAGACTCCCACACAATATTGTAAAATGGATTGACATAAAGTTTTATACACTAACATTTTAACGTCGTTATTCGCAGATCTTCTTAGGATTTCATTATATAAATTAATTGGCGTACTTTCTTTGAGATATAGGTTATATGTGTTTTAAAGGTCAAGTTAATTGCGTAATATTGAATGCAATGTAATTAGTTTTCTTAACATTTAGTGTCAAAAGATTAGCATCCAGCCATTGTGATAGAACCGACATTCCTTTTTCAGCTTCTCGAGATGCAGAATTCCAATCCCTACCGTGAAAAATTGCAACTGTGTCATCGGCATAACAGATTAAATCAGCATTCGGTAGACCGAGCCTCAGTATAGCGTCCATGTACACAATGAACAGAGTAGGAGCTAAAATACTTCCCTGTGGCACGCCGAAAGCTATGTGCAAGTCATCGCTTTTGTGCTTTCCTATTTTAGTACATTGTCGTCTATTGGAAAGGTAACTCGTAAACCAGTCAAGAGCACTACCTCTGACGCCCAGGCATTCGAGTTTTCTCAATAGGATTGGGATGGAGACGGTGTCGAACGCCTTTGCCAGGTCGAGGAAGACTCCAATGCATTTATATCCATTGTCAAGATGTTTTGAAACAGTTTCTGTCAAAAGCTGGACTGCATCTTCCGTCGACTTTCCAGGGCTGAACCCAAATTGGCGATTGTCTAGTAGCTCATGTTTCTGTAGGAAGTTTACGAGTCTCCTATTGACCACTTTCTCAAGTATTTTAGAAGTCATACTAAGTAGTGAGATAGGCCTATAATTGTCCGGGCACGACTTATCTCCATCTTTGTACACCGGAGTAGCTACGGTAGTTTTCCAGTAATCCGGAAACACTCCCGAGGTCATGCTGAGGTTGCATATGTGGGTCAAAGGTTCAAGAAGTGCCACTTTTGCATACTTCAGCACAAGAGGTGTTATGCCGTCATCACCCGGTGCACTATCCGGCTTCAGGTCTTGGATGATTCCATTTATTTCACAGGAATCCGTGGGGGCCAGGAAAAAAGAGTTTGATTTGCAGTTATCCATAGAGATCTGTTTGCACAGTGTCTCTTGCGTGGTGTTCAGTTTGGTTTCATTTCATATTCACGATGCCTATTTTAATGTAAATTGTGTAATGTGTTAATTGTAAAGTAATGCGCGGATAACATTGCGGATAGCTAGTAACAGCTAGTATTACTTATGTACAAAATGAAAGTAACTGTTAATTGTAAAGTAATGCGCGGACAACATTGCGGATAGCTAGTAACAGCTAGTATTACTTATGTACAAAATGAAAGTAACTGTTAATTGTAAAGTAATGCGCGGATAACATTGCGGATAGCTAGTAACAGCTAGTATTACTTATGTACAAAATGAAAGTAACTGTTAATTGTAAAGTAATGCGCGGACAACATTGCGGATAGCTAGTAACAGCTAGTATTACTTATGTACAAAATGAAAGTAACTGTTAATTGTAAAGTAATGCGCGGATAACATTGCGGATAGCTAGTAACAGCTAGTATTACTTATGTTCAAAATGAAAGTAACTGTTAATTGTAAAGTAATGCGCGGACAACATTGCGGATAGCTAGTAACAGCTAGTATTACTTATGTACAAAATAAATGTTTATATATTTACAGAGGACGGTGAATACATGTCATTCGGTATCTCGGGTAGCCCCCACCGGTCGCAGATGGTGGGCGGGGATGTAGCGGTCGCGTACATCAACGAGACGCTCAAGGGAGAGGTGAAGGACTACTACCTCGACGCGAAGAGCCAGTGCACCGGCGCCAGCGGGGCTTGTCCTGATGAGGCGTTTGTGGTGAGCACACCTGTCGTGGCGTGGGTACTTGTGGCGTGGCGATAGCTACATGATAGTGCGATTTTATACTTGTTTCTCACCTCAATTTCATCTTGAGTATATAAGCTACATTTATTATTGATCTACTTTTATGTTAAGTTAACTATGTAAACACACGCTTAATACCATGCTGTGCGCTCTAAGAGTGGATTACGGGATCGACCACATCTCAGCATATATAGCAATATTTCCTGTAATCTGTAATGAGTGCGTAATAAATAAATAAATCAAAACATATGTAAAACTGTTATGCAAAATAGATGCTTGAATAAGTCTCAGTTAGCTAGGTCAGATTGTATGTAAACATGCACTAGATGACCCAACTTACTAACCACCTAGCGAAAACAAATGATGTCTGTGCCCGCTTTGACAACCCATCTTGGCCAGAGACAATACTGCCCTCTCTGGCCGAGAGGTTGTTCATGCCAGATATGCCACGAGTGTTACACAAAGCTTCTGTAATTAAGAATTACTTATAGAATTAGAATAGATGGTTGGCAGGTATTACCTATGTGTATATATATTTTCTGTATCGATGTGTTTTGTCCTCGGCCAAAGCATTATTTACCATCAAGGCAATTCTTTATAATTATGAAGTCGTTGCAGCCCAACATGCATCCATGTAATTTTTTTTAAATATTGGAGGACATTTCACACAACACCATCTAGCCCAAACTAAGCAAAGCTTATATTATGGGAACCAGATGGGTAGAATACATATATAATTTTTTTGTTGTAAATACATACATACATATGATACATAAAACACCCAGACACAGACCAAATATCCATGCTCAGCAGAAATGTTTGCCCTGGGTGGGGATCGAACCCACGACCTACGCTCAGGCAGACGTTTTATTGAGCCATGAGGCCTGTCGTCTGGTCAATGAACTGTGTTTTCTAGTTGAGAACATAATTTCATCACTCTACGTGATTGCACCTAAGCAAGCTACCTGGACGATATTATCCTGTAGTCCCTTCCTCCTCCAGACCACTTTGTTACCTTATTGGATTCCGTAGACTCCGTAGTAGTGCACGGAACAGGTAACGTTAGCTTGATGTACTGAGAAGATGAGGCTTTTGATAAGAGCAGGACATAGTTCCGACAGCAGTTATTTCGGGAGTGGCACGTTAGTTCCTAGCGGCGCGGCCGGTAGTGGCTCAGTGCGCGTCTTGCCCTAATATTTAACGTTGAGCTATATTAAACGTAGGAAGCGAAGCCTCTAAGGAATAGTCGGAGAGCTAGCGCTGTTCCAAGATTTAACTGCTTTCTTATTTTTAATTTCTATAAATTATTTCTAATGTGGAATACGCCTCCCGAATGGATCTTTTTAACATACTTAATATGATTGCGGTGTTTTTAAATCGGGAGTGAATCGTTTTCTTTTTCTATTCAATCGCGCTTCATAGTAGAAGGCACCGTAAGAGTGACGGCTGAGTGTCGTGACTTGCGCAATGTAGGGTTCCATAGTTAGATAATCATAATTTATGTGACCTGACAAGACACCCTGTTTTAGGGTCTCTTGTTTGATACTACGAACACATGAGTTAACTTATGTTAATTTAAATTAAATATTCATTTTTGACTTGCTTAAGTAATTATTTTAAGTTTTTTAGTATTATCAAGTTATGTTAGATAAACATAACTTGATAACTTAACAGTGATTTTTCATTTAAGCATGATGTTTTTCATATCTCCAAAGTCAACCGTTTAGCCGGTAGAGGGGGGCCGGGGGGGCCACGTGATTCTAACAAAAATTATCACTTCAAAGCTTAATGTTTCGCAAACGAATCCCTAAATAGAAAAATGGTTTTCGCACACCCCAATGTTTTTGATAACCTATCAAACAATACCCCACACGATAGTCTAGATGAAAAATATAATTCATCTCCACTTTACGTGTAGGAGAGGTAACCAATTTTTTTTTCAAAATTTTATTGTACAACTTTCTCAGCATATCTATACCAAATTACAGCTTTCTAATACTTTTAGTTTTTGAGAAAAGCTGCAGATGGGTAGATAGATAAACAGACAGACGGACATGGTAAAACTAAAAGGGTTCCCTGTTTATTATGGAACCCTAAAGAGCGTGCTCCTGTATTAATAGGTATATAAATTATAATTTGACAGCTATTTAAAAATGGAGATCATTATGACATCGCTTTTATTTCACTTTAATAAATAAATTAGCAATTAAAAAAAAAAAACTACGGATATTACCTCATTCAACCCCAACCTAACCTAACAAATTTATTGTAACATTGAAAGTAAGTTTGTCTCGCTCTGTCAGTTCGATACCTCAGCTAAAGCGATCGTAACAAATGTTGGTTTTAAGTTTCCAATCATGCCTAAAGAAATAAAATAAAATAAAAACTGTTAGTATGACGCGGTACTAGCCACCTCTCCGGCTATGAATATCTATGTTCCGGAGATTCCGAGGTCGATAGTAATCTGGGATAGATTGCTTTGTGGCAAATAAGGGCCAGTGAACCGAGAGCTGGAGTCAGACGCAGCCCTAGAGAGCTCGGATACTAACTAACTAGATCATTATACACTCACGCACTATGTACCTATTCTAGGAATTGAAGTAGCCTTGAGAGGAAACCTATGAACTTAATTGTTTCTTAATTGTAATTTCGATATAGATAAGATACATTAACTCTTTTTACTCAACTGTCAAAGGATTTATTATTTATTATAGGCTTGCACTTGACCTCCAACTTGTCTGATGTTGAGAGACCGTTGTGATCTCAGATGTATTATGCGCAGGAGAAACCCGTACTACCGCGATCTAATGATATCTACATTGGTTTTATTGGAAAAGATGCACTCGGAATTCATCGAGAGAACTTACTACCATTATTAGTCCAAAACAAAATGCACAGTTATTGGTCCCGTCACCGTTATCAACGCATTATTGGCCAGCGTTAGCTATTATACTTGCCATTAAACTCGTCATTATCAACAACTTTTACTGTGGGACCACCCGGAAATCGTGAAAAAATTATCAGCTGTTCTGTACATTTGAACGATTAATTAAACTTAATGTATTTTACTTACTTTTACATATATCGTAGTAGATCGTCGCGGCTGAGTTCGGACAAACTTTCTACTAACTATATTAACAAATGAAACAAAAAAAACCGTGGACTCTCCAGTCCTCGCATGCATCATAAATTGATGTATAATGTTATGAAGTCATACGCTATCTTGATTATTTAAGCACTACCCCAATGCACTCGTACTAGGGCAGCGTTTCATGGTGAAC
The DNA here is from genome assembly GCA_947563715.1 of Lycia hirtaria. NCBI lineage: Eukaryota > Metazoa > Arthropoda > Insecta > Lepidoptera > Geometridae > Lycia > Lycia hirtaria. Next base: position 52,272,582 of record OX387376.1, on the reverse strand, counting down.
ATTCCAAAATCCCGAACGAAACGCTTTTATTCTACTTTCATCGTGCGGACTTCTACATTGTGGAATACGTTTCCTGAGTGGTTCTTTCCGATAGATACAATCTGGGTGTCTTTAAATAGCGAGTGAATTGGTTTCTTCTAGATAGGCGCACTCCATCGTAGACCGCAACATCGCTTCACATCTAGCGAGTTGGCGGTCAAGCGTAAACCTATTATTACATAAAAAACCCGTACTTTTAATTTAAAAAAAATGTTTCCCCATTCTCCAGGAAGGCACAAACTCTATCCGCGTGCTGAACGCGGCTCTGGTGAACGGCTACTCCATAGTGACGTACCAGCGCAGCCTGCGGGCGGCGGACAGCTTCGACCTGCCCGTGCTCACCAACCAGAGCCAGCCCGTCATCTGGGCGCTCGGCCCGCTCAACTCCAAGAACGAGGTCTCCTACCATCACCACTTCAACAAGGTAACGGTTTAATAGTACAATTATTAGCTTTCATCACTTTGTTATTTATTCTTCTGGATGATAGTTGCATTGATTACATCCGGATTAACATCCCTCTCAGAGCGGGCACGTGTCTCCTGCTGCCATCATTTGCTGCCATTTTTTATTATTTTTTAGATATATATATATAAATATATACATATAAATATATATATATATATAAATATATATATATATATATATATATAGATGATATTTAGAGATATAATTAAATAATAAATAATAAAATAAATTAAAAGTATGAAATAAAAGAAGAAGCTGAATAAAGGTGAAAAAATATTGTTTGGATGTATAATCCAGAAAAATCAAAATACATCTCTATTCTTTATTGCCATGTGCGGGACCAAAGTTCCGAGACTAAATTATATCTTAGAGAAAACTTATAAATGTAGACATTTGTTGAACATATTCCGATGATCAGAATAAATAAATAAATAAATAAATATTGGAGGACATTTCACACAACGCCATCTAGCCCAAACTAAGCAAAGCTAGTACTATGGAAATGAATGAATGAATCCTGTGTGGACCCCCAGGACGACGTGTACCTAGAGTTCGGTCGGCCGCCGGTGTGGAACTGCCCCATGCCCGAGGGGGACGACGAGCGACTCCCCGCGCCGCCTCGCAACCATCAACCTACCGTGAGTCATTGTGCCGATTGTACCGTTGTGCCAATAACTTTACTCTATATTGGCTTTGATCGCTGGAAATGTTTCTTTATAGAAAGTTCGGTAAACAGACTGTTCGTTGTCTATGGACAACTATAGTACCTACATGTATATACATATATAGCTGACGCTTTGAATATATATTTGCCGATTCCTTTACAGTCTACGTTGGAGCTTGGCTTGGTGGTTCGGGAAAGAAGGGCATCCTAAACTCTCAATGTTTTTTTTATACAAGATAGATCTACGATTGACCAACTCGCCTGATGTTAAGCGACGGAGTGGCCGAGGATGGAGCTCGTCGAACTAGAAGATATCTATTTACTCTAGCCTTGAAAATTCCAAGATTGTAGGTCTCAGAAAAAAGAGATGCCGGCAAAGAATTTTATTCTTGTGCAGTACGCAACAAGAATGTGGATCGATATCGCTGAGTACGGATTTTTGGCTTTTCAACGAGAAATGGGTGGTGATTCGCCGACTTTCTGCTAGCCCTATAGTGAAATGAAAAAGCAAAAATCCGTGAAAATTAAAAACGAGCAATTAAAAAGTGGGTTTTTTTTCAAGATGCATGTGGATACATTTTTGAACAAAGACGTCCAGCTGTAGGTAGCTGTACTGGGACTTTGTTACAGGAATGATTTCTTCGAGTTGTTATTTTAACAAGTACCTAAGTTTATTAAAAGAAAAACAAAATACCCGACTGCAGAAAAGCAGTTTTTGCAGTCTAACTTACGATTTCGTTACACTTGATACGCTGTTGAGTGTACGTTTTGCGTGTGAAAGTATGCGTAAAATCACTGTAAAATATTATAAATGCGCATTCTTTAGAATAATTATAGTAAAGTCACTTGTTTGTTATGAAATAGTTTGTTGAAGGTTACAAAAAAAACATTTATTTTTATTTTTGCAAGTGATGCATTATTATTATTAAAAAATATTATAGCCTATGACACTCTGGAAATGAAGACGAATCTAATGACACCTCGCACATCAAAATCGGACAAGCCGTTTAGGCTGTAGGCTGTCATATAGAAACATACATACATACATACCCTCATACATACAAACATACATCTCTGTCTCTGTGATATGTTATGTTACTCATCTTCACTGACAGGACTCGGCTTCCTCCCCCCCTCCCTCATCTCCCCTCTTCCCCCTCCCTCTCCCTTCTCCCCTCTCCTTACCTTTAAACACAATTATAATGGAACAGTAGTCGGTAATTTTTTTGAGGTATGAAATAGGTTTAATCCTGTTTTACCCGTTCCCGCGGGAATACCGGGATAAAAAGTATCGTATGTGTATCCAGATTATAAGCTACTTTTGAGCCAAATTTCAGCCAAACCCGTCAAGCCGTTTTACTGTGAAGAAGTTACAAACTAACACCAACTTCGCATTTATATTATTAGTGTGAAGTGTGATGTGATTTATTAGCATTTCCTATTCCAAACTCCAATAAAACATATAAGTTATATACGAGTATATATTCGTAATCACTGTTAAAAATTCTTTATTTTGATACCACATTCGATGTATTTTGAAAACATATTTTTTTTTGAGATTACTTTTTGCCGCCAAAGGTCCTTAATTTTGTTTTTTTTTTAATTTTGATGTACCCAGTGTCACTCTCACGACTAAGACGAATCTATTGACACCACTCACATAAAAATACGACAAGCCGTTTAGGCTCTAGGGTGTGATAAGAAATATAGTACATACATACATACACTCGAAAAACATAACCCTCCTTCTTTCGCAGTCGGGTAAAAAGTAATTTGAATCTTTATCAGAGGTGCAACTCATTATTCCAGGGTTCAGTGATCAAGCCGAACCCGGTGCCTACGCCGCGGCCCGTCGCGCGGGTCCAGCCGTGGGACATCCCCGCCATCCAGTGCTATGAGCCGCCGGACGGCGTCTTCTACGCGCAGATGGGACCCACCGGGGGGAAGCAGGGATATTCTGCTATTACTGGTTACCTTCTTTTTATTTTTAACTAATTAGAATTAATCTATAAAGCATCGGAAGTCTAGACGAAATCGGTGAAAATTGTAATAATTCTCAATGTCTTTACTGAAATAGAATGAAGTTAACTATGCATACAAGTAAGTAGGGCCAGGCAATACAAGTAAGTAGGGCCAGGCAATACAAGTAAGTAGGGCCACGAATTCTGTATATTTACATTTTATTCGTCCGTTTTTCATAGAAAGACGAAAATTAGATTATGAATCTATTTTACTACAAACGGATAATTGTCTTTATTAATTAAGTTACATAAATTATACGAAGTAAAACTAAAGAATAAATCTAAGTAAAACCGAGTAATTTGAGATTATTTATATTATAATATCATAAGCGTCAAAAGCCAATGGATAGATAAATAATTTCCAGTTAAAGAAAGAAATTTAGAATAAATGATCTCCAGTTTCAGGCAAAGTGCCCAAAATGCTGGCCGTGTATGTAATTTTTTTTTGTTTTTACAAAAATGTTAATAAAAAAATCCTATTAGTACAAGTTCATAATGTTAATCCAGGTCACGTGGGCTGGGGTATCTCATGGTACATCAACGGTCTGCTGATCCCGGAGATAAACGTGGTTCGCGGCAAGAAGTACACCTTCGTGGCGGAGGGAGGGGTCGACCCCGACGTACCCGCCAAGTACCATCCCTTCTACATCACCAACGATCCCGTGGGAGGGTACCATCACAAGACCGATGAGGAGAAAAAAGTGAGCACTTGAGAAGTTTTAAAATCATCATCGGTCGGGATCGCGTTCGGAACAAAGTATTTATTTAATTCGTCAGAGAAGCAGAGTCAGCGACATAGCTCGCCGTATCAGTGGGCTGAAGTGATAGTGCGCCGGTCATATCTGTCGTACCGATCGTCGACGTGTTAGAAACGTTCTAGAGTGGAAGCCGCGTTGTTGTTACACCAGCGTGGTGCAGGACGCCTTGACCCACGATATAGATAACGCATTTCGCGGTCTAACGAAACGGAAACGTGTAGCTCGAGTACGGGTCGAGTAGCGATCCTCGGGAGATGACTATATTCAGCTGTACACTTTGTCGGCTGATGATGAGGGAGTTCTTACATCATCACTGAATATTCTCTAGGTATTGTGTAAAATGTCTACGCCCCAAGTTAACGCGCTACCCTCTCTGATCAAACTGATGACACCTAGTCTAGTGACTTTTTATTGTTTCTGCGATAATAATCCAAGTAGTGAGCTGTAACTAGAACTCAATTGGGAGTCTGTTAGCCATTTCGTTGCCATCATTCCGTAACCGCTTCGTTTCTTCCTTGTGTTGTCCTGTTTTAACATTCCGTTGAGGCGGTCTGTGTCGCCGTTTTTAAAAAAACACAAAATTTTAAAAATGAAGCATCGACGGAAGCTGCATTTAGCGTGTCTTTTGTTCGGGGTCGTTAAATATAAAGAACCGGCCTATTTGTATGACAAGTTGTCATGGAGAGCGAGTAGAAGCTCCCTCGATTGCCGGCAGTGCTCAACTCAGCTCGTGACAGAGCGTCACAGCTCTGCCTCCAAGAGCTGGAACAACATCCCGCCGCCTATAAGGAACCTGCAAACTTTGGATGGTTTTAGATATAAATTAAAACACTTCATTTTTGAACAACAAAAAAAAGAGGAACTTCTAGTAGTAGACACCAGCGCAATATAGTAAAAAAAATATATATAAATTTAAAAACAATTAGTTATGCACAGTTATGAATGTTGTTTTCGTGGTATATGTCGCCAAAATTGAATTTCTGTTAATTTTCTTTTTCTCTGTATTTATTTTGTTTCATTATTTTCTTTTTGGGTTTATTTGTTATATTTTTGTTAACATTTATATATCAACTTGTTACCTGTACCTTCCGTGTCTGTTGATCGTGGGTGACGTCACCGTCGGTTCCAGCGGAATACCAGCGCTGGCTGTTCACAGCCAGCAGTATGCTGAGCTGGGACCGGTTTGTGGCGGACACATCATATTCATATATTGTAGCGTTTTCTTTTGTTTTTGTGCTTAAAGTTAATTTGATGATAAGTGTCTTCCATGAATAAATATATGTCTATGTCTATGTTCTTGCCTTACCTTAATGAAAATATTGCAGATATCAGAAGGGTTCAACTAGATGATGTGGTTTTATTTTATAAAATCGTAGTTAACATTGACACAGTTAGAATAGAATGTTATGTACATATTATGTAACTTTATTTTCAGGGAATAGAGATCTACGCTGGAGTCCGGCGCTCCCGTTCCGGCCAGCTAGTCCCCACAGGCGTGGGCCGACTCTGCAACTGGACCCCTGACAGCGAGGGTCCTGACGCTGAAGAGTATCCTTCCTTCGGGGCCTATCAGCGTTCGCTGACCCTCGTCTGCGAGGCGGGAGAGCCTGGCGTTGTCACCTGGACTCCTGACAAGAACACTCCCGACACTGTCTACTATCAGGTGACACTTCTACTCGTCTACTGCATGAGGATTTCTTCAAAACATTCTGTTACTACAGAAACCTGACTATTTTATTTATTTATCATCTTATTATATTTTCATGAATGGTATGGCATGATAATATCAACTGTAAATTGCTGAAGACATCACAAGTCAAAGTACATGACGTTTGACTAAGCATTATCTAAGAATCACAATAATGTGTAGACAGCATGTTATATGATATATCAATTTTCAATTTTCAAACACTATATTTTCTAAATCATTATGCATCGCCTTATGTACATAATCTTTCATCTGTTTTCTGTTTCAGCCTTCAAGTCTTCTATCTGCATGAGATTCGATTCTGAACTATCTGATGGTGATTGTTTCGATATTTTCCTTTGAAGTTGATATTTTAATGCGCATTGTTATGTTTCAGTGCTACACCCACCGTCACCTCGGGTGGAAAATCAACGTATTAGACGAATGTGATGAAACCGAGGCGGAAGAAAGTCGCGTTATAGAGACTCTCGCTTTACCTGAGGATCTCGATAGCGAAGAGTCCATACAGGTACAAAGCCGCGTCGCTCCGGACAATATATTAGATCAACGAAAAAAACTTGAGAAAATAATCAATACGAAAAACAATTATGACAATTTCAGCAGCATTAGCGGCCTCACGGGGGAAATATTCGAGCAGGATGATAGAAACCAGTTGTATGCGAAGGAACAGGAGTTTGAATTGCCGATATCCAATGGACAAATAAAGGAAGTTATTCAAGCCGTCGAGAATATTGAGACCAAAATGAAATATGACAACAGGAAAAATGTTTCAACGATGAAACCTTTGAGCCAGTACCAAGTTCACGAAGAAGTAAAAGAAATGTTCATACCGGAACTACCCATTAGAGAAAACGAAGAGTACATTGTTGAGACCGGAAAAGTGCCCGAAACCTACTTTTTACCTCCAAATCAAAAACCTTTGACTCTTCAATCCGTTTTGCGGCCAAGCGGGCCGAAGCCAAGCGGGCATATGAGACCTCCATTCAGAAGACCGACTCCTCCAGAAATTAAAATGAGGAGACCTCCACCGATGTTTCAGAAAGTGAACGGTGGCTACCCGCTACCTTTGCCTAATGGTCATGGTCCGCCTCACACAATGCAAAAGAAACCTCAAAAATATCCAAACAATCGCTTGCCACCAAATATGAACCGGCAGCCTATAGGCAATATACCTCCAATAAAATCGATGCCTTCCTTATATACGAAACCAACATTTAACCAAATTCAACACAAACAGCCACCTAAACTAAACGTTCCTGTACAGGGCATTATTTTAGGAAAACCGGTTTCTGCTGACTCGCAGGTTTCCTTGCCATCGCAGAGCCAGACACTAAGCTTGGGTCAAACAGATATTATAGCCAATCAAGTAGTAAAGAGCCAGATTACGTTGCCAGGTAGCATTGATTCCGTTGCTCAACATAGTTCTCCTCAATCATATCAAACCGGTCAGATTATACTCGGTAAGCCAATGGAACATCCTGTGCCTTTGGACCAACAGATGATTCAGACAAAACCTCAACATGTAAGAACGCCTCCTACTCCACCTCCCAATTATTTCCAATCGACGACTCATCGTATTAAACTGAGAAACCAACATCAAGTACAAAACGAGATCAAGTCTTCAGACTTTATCGGAGAATCTATTGATTCTTCGTCTGTTAGGCCTGCAATGAATACTGGGTTCAAACCTGATTCAATTGTAGTTGAGAGTGGATTCAAACCGATTATAAGGGAACCGTTAATGGCTGCCGAGGATAGAATAGCAGAATATGAAGGAAATCCAACCTCTAACAGACGTGAAGATACTGATGTTGAAGAAGATTATGAAGAATCGCCACAGGTCATCAATCATGCATATCCTAGTGAAAAATTGACTGAAACATTTGAACCTATGTTCATACCTTCACCTGAAGATCATTTATTGCCAACAAATGACAGAACAAAGGAAGTATTTCCTAAAAATCATGCAAAAGAAGATCGACCTCATCCTGTTTATGTTAAAACAGAATCAGAGTTAAACGCTTTGTTTAGTAAAAAGAATATGGAAAAAGACGTTCCAGATATGGTAATGGAATCTGATAGAGTCAGTCCACATTACTTGCCACCTGATCCAAAGTTTCCCAAAGAACAGTCACAAAAGCTTTCTAGCGAACAAACATTTACTACTTATGATGGAAAAACTGTTTCTGCTGCAACACTTACGAGTATTCCTGATGTAAATAAAACAAGTTCTAAAATATTCTCTTCTAAGCTTCCTGCAAACACGGAGCTATTGCTAAAATCTCCACAATTTGGACCTTTCAAAGGAGAAATTCCACCTCCGGTCTCTGCTGACATAATAGACTCTGAAATCAAAATGGCAGACTTAAATGCCAGAACGACTAAACTGAAATTAGTTAATCTACGCACGCCAGATAAAACTATTATTGACGATTTGAAAGCTGATGGCAGTGAAAAACACGAAGTTACAGTAAAACCAGATGAAATCTCTGAAGAAGATGAAGAAAACGACGACGAAGAGGAATATGAAGATGACGACGAAGAAGAAAACCATGAAAATGATTCAAAGAAAAGAAATAAAAGAGAAAGCAAAACCACACAATTTGAAAAAGGTGAAGTCGAACAAGTCCATACAAACGGGCATAGTTTAATGCGGAACCAACTCGATTATAATGAAGGAGCACCAAATTCTGCTAGCATTCAAAGACTTTCGACTATTCCAATAGTATTATTAATATTATGGTCGAGAATAATCTAAATTATTAAATTAACTTATTTATTGGACTATGTTAAGGCTTGCCATCGAATGCATTTCATACGGTGATGTTAATTGTATGGGTCTAGCTGTGAGCGTCGTTTTCTCCTCTCCTAGTATTATCGTTGCCCTAAGCTACATCAGATCTGCTATCACTTACGCAATGCAATTCAATACTCTGTTACTCTATAAGGGTTTTGTAAATATTTCTTTAAATGTTTATTATAATAAAATTAGTTTTTAATTTTATTACGTTGTTTAATGATTTTTTAAATGTTTATAATTTTATACATTTATTCAGATTTTCGTAGATAGTGTATCTTCCTTACAAATAGGTAAGTATGTAAATATCAGACCTAATTTAGATAAAAAATGTGCAAGTTATTCTTATCTTAGAGTCCATAGCCCGAAGATCATAATAAAATCGATAGTTACTCTGTCTTTCTGTCTGTTTATTACCTTATTACGCACAAACAGCTGAACCGATTGCTATGAAATTTTGTACAGAGATAGCTGAGAACCTGGAGGCTGAAACAGAATATGCATGTTTTAGTGCAGGACGCAGCTACTTTCAAAAGATAAATAAAATATTATCTTCTGGTAGCACATTCTCTGCAAACATCGATTAGTAGTTTATGGGCTACAGTGTAACATACCTACGTTACGTAAATGCAAACATACGTGGAATGCCAACAATATAACCCTTCTGGCTTTGCCGTAGAATGGTAAAAACTAGTGTGGTGTCACTCGGGATAGTCCTACGTGACATATGTTAGAGAGAGAGAGAGAGATAGAGAGATAGAGAGAGAGTCTAGTTGATGTTGAGCAGCGTGTGCACGTGGTGTATCTTCTTGGTGATGCGTGTGAAGTTGGCGAGCGCCTTCTCCCGCGGGTACTGCGTGTTCACCAGCCGCAGCACGCTGTCTCGCGGCTTGCAGCTGGAAATGTGCTACAATTGTTACGACACACATGGCTCCATTCCGTATACCAACTATTAACGTTTTGAATCTATTAAATTAAATTACATAAGCATGTAAGGTAAGCTACCTGACTCTAATTTTCGTACAACCTATGTGGTAAAAGCATGTTTGACAGATATTAATGCTTAAATTATCATCTCTTCTATCTCTATATTCATCTTCGTCTCGGTCGTCATCTTTTTGTTCAGGTATGTATAAGCTTCACTCTTACAATGCCATCTGCCTCTGTCCTGTGCCAATCGAGTTCAGGTTCAACCCGCGATTGTCACTATATAGTTAGTCCATCGAGCATCTGGACGTCCTACGCTCCGCTTACCTCGCCTTGACATTCCGTCAAAACTATAGCCTTGTACCTATTTGTTTGTCAACTACGAATTCACTTAACAATACATTCTCGAAAAACAAGGTTCTCTACATTGTGTTACGTAAATTTTGTATCTGATTTTGTAATATCCCCTTTCGGAGCTGGCTTTTGGTAAAATGAGAAATCACGTTGTTTTCATATATAAGTAAAGTAGTTACTGCCTGTTCTTGAGCAGCTTGGCCGCCGACATGAGCGGCAGGCCGGCGTAGTCCACGATGTCCACGTCGCTGCCTCGCCGCATCAACTCTTCCACTAGGCTAGTTCTCGCACCTTGACATACTGAAACGAATAACCGTGGACATTTTATACGAGATGTCCGCTACATTTTATACGAGATATCCGCTACATTTTATACGAGATGTCCGCTACACTTTATACGAGATGTCCGCTACATTTTATACGAGATGTCCGCTACATTTTATACGAGATGTCCGCTACATTTTATACGAGATGTCCGCTACATTTTATACGAGATGTCCGCTACATTTTATACGAGATGTCCGCTACATTTTATACGAGATATCCGCTACATTTTATACGAGATGTCCGCTACACTTTATACGAGATGTCCGCTACATTTTATACGAGATGTCCGCTACATTTTATACGAGATGTCCGCTACATTTTATACGAGATGTCCGTTACATTTTATACGAGATGTCCGCTACATTTTATACGAGATATCCGCTACATTTTATACGAGATGTCCGCTACACTTTATACGAGATGTCCGCTACATTTTATACGAGATGTCCGCTACATTTTTCTTCTTCAAGATATTTGCGAATATTTGTGAACATGAAGTGCAGGTATGGATTACGTTTTCCAAACTTAGAAATTAAACGACTTTGCGATAGATTTATCGTATATATCGTAATTAATATTATAAAAGTACATATCTATATGATCAGGGTTCGAGTACATGATGGTGGGTTGCAGCGGGCCGGAGCACAGCATCGCAGTCCTGCATGCGTGCATCTATCTGCTCCGCTGCGCACTGGCATAGTGTGGTTGCTTGATATAAAATGTATGAAAGCGATCTAAGCTGGTACGATGCGCCCTGGTCTGTGGCGCCATATTAAAAGACAAGTGTATATATTTAAAGAAAAAAAAAACACCTACCTGCCCTACTGCAAAAAAGCGGTTTTAGCAGTACCTATACGCTTGATATATTCGTTAGTGCATGTTTTTGCAGTACCTATACGCTTGATATGTTCGTTAGTGCACGTTTTTGCAGTACCTATACGCTTGATATGTTCGTTAGTGCACGTTTTTGCAGTATCTATACGCTTGATATGTTAGTTAGTGCACGTTTTTGCAGTATCTATACGCTTGATATGTTAGTTAGTGCACGTTTTTGCAGTATCTATACGCTTGATATGTTAGTTAGTGCACGTTTTTGCAGTACCTATACGCTTCATATGTTCGTTAGTGCACGTTTTTGCAGTACCTATACGCTTGATATGTTCGTTAGTGCACGTTTTTGCAGTACCTATACGCTTCATATGTTCGTAAGTGCACGTTTTTTGTGAGGAAGTAAGCGTAAAATCGCCGTAAAGGGTATACATGATCATTTTTTAAAATAATTCTAGTAAAATCACTTATTTATTACAAAAAAGTTGTAGGTTACGAAAAAACGCATTTTTTATTTTTGCCACAGTTGTATTATTAAAAACACACAGTTGTATTACAAAAAAACCGGTTAAGTGCGAGCCAGACTCGCCCACCTAGGGTTCCGTACTAGTAAATAAAAGGGGGAAATTATATATATTTTTTTATATTTTCTTTCATAAACCGAAAAATATACATCATAAAAATATTTAAAACCCTGTTTTAGCTCGTGCTAAAGATCTTTTATACGATAGCCCACACGATACGGTTAAACACTTTAAAATTTGGACCCTCCTTCCTTGCTTAAAGACCCTACTTTCTTGTGATTAAATTTAAAATGTACAGTTTCGGATTTTTTCCTTTATGTATATTATATAACAACGCTTCTTGCCAAATTTCACAGTAACCGGGAAACCGGTATAGGTAAACGGGATAGGTTTTGATTCCCCTGCGATTGTCAGAGAGGTGAAATACAGATCTTGACAGACGGTCAGACGGATAACAAAGTGATCCTTTAAGGGTACCGTTTTTTGCTTTTGAGGTACGGAACCCTAAAAATAGCTTAGACGCTAAAGGAGTAAAGACGAATCTATCGATACCTCGCATATCAAACTCGGTCAAGCCATTTAAGCTAAAGGAGTCAATTTAAAACATACATACACTCGAAAAACAATACCCTCCTTTTTATACACACGCACATGTTATATACACGCACATATTTTCGTATCAAAACACATCAGAAGAATTTCTTTGTACCCTCGCACTCGGGCTCCAAGATACAAGCTTCGTGCTTAGTTTGGGGCTCGCTGAACATAATCTTTATAATATACATGAATAAATCTACCACTTTACTGTATTGTTTTTTGCGCCCAAGTTAACGTGTACATAATGTATATTGATGTTCTTTTGGTAAATAAATTGTCTTATGTCTTATGTCTTTTTACGCAGTCGGTTAAAAATGACAGTTGCCAAAGTTGTCAATGAAAAATAATAATAAAGTAGAACCTATTTCAAAATAGTTTTCTAAGGAGATTATCCTTCTGTGCCCTATGTAAATAGGACCTCGAATTCTGTACATTTCATTTTTTTTATTGTTGTTTTAAAAAGCAGAACTATACTTAGTTAGAGTTTGTTGTCTTCTAAAAATAACGATATACTTATTATTATGTTTTATCAAATATTTATGTTAGGAACATAATTTCCAGTTATTCTATCAACAAGAAAGTGAATCTCACGCGCTCTGAACAGCGGTGTCCAGCCGTTGTTGTCCCTGACCGTGACCTCGCCGCGGTCGAGGACGTAGCGCAGCATCTCCAGGCTGCCGGAGTCCACGGCGTAGTGTTCCGCGCGGAGACCGTTACAGTCTCGAGCCTGGGTACACAGGATACACATAGAGTACACAGGAGTTTGATACATGAGCCTGGAGGAAACTTGAAGTGAACTTTAACTGCCAGTTCTCTAAACATTAACAGCGCTTGTTTCTGCTCAAATGAATTGATAAATTAAATGAAGTTTTATAGAAATTTGGAATAACTTGTCGATTCCAGGTGGTTCACAATATCTGTGAAACCTCGATTAAACCGATCTTTTTACTAATCATTGCTAGCACGGAATAAGATGATAATTGATACGTTGACGTCTTCCATGCAATATTTAGTGAACAGATCAGCGGTATACTGACAACAGCCACAGATAATTCAGAAGGGATGAACTTGAACAGATCGTTCAGTTGACCCTTGCCAACATGGTGTCAACATGATCGCAAGGGACAACTTATTGGTACAATGGTATTTAATAGCTAGATCCCATGATCTACCTGACACGGAATTCAAGGCCCTATTACATTAGGCTACCTGAGTAGCAGAGCGTCATCGTCTACCTTAGAGTCAGCTCCCTTCTCGAACAAGAGTTCCGTCAGCGCCAGGTCCCCGGCCAGCACGGCGAGGTGCAGCGGCGTCTGTCCCGCCAGCGACGGCTGGTTCACGTCTGCGCCTAGAGACAGTAGGAACCGGACCATGTTTATATCACCTGGAACATTCAAAGACAGATCTTTTGTTTCACATATTACTTACATGCCCTTTGATTTCTTCAGCCGACTCAAGGCAGTGATGTGTGGTTGTGGTTGAGCCACCTTCCCTGAGACTATACAAACCTTAAGAGTGCAGCGGTTGGATCGTTCTCATCCTTATGAGCGAGAATACTGCGGTGCGACGGGTGGACACGGTGGCTGCCATCAGTCTTATTTTACAGCAAATCTACTTCATATACAATTTTTCTTACGATCGTAAAGGTACGAAGTAAATATTAACATTACAGACTTCAAGCAGACAGAAAACATTTAGGCCAAAAAGTAGGTACTATTACTTTGCCCCTATGAGTATGGATGGACATTGGACAGGTTAAACATTTATTCACACAGTTCTTTTGGTGTGCGGTACCAAGCTACGATGGCTGGAAGAGAAAGCATGTTACTTGATACAAGAAACAAATATAAAAAAATATCGTTTAGTTATCTAATTCTGACGACGATTGAGCTACAATACTAAGTATAAAATTATTATAACTTATTTTTAAATTTGTGTTATAATTCTGGGCCACAATTACATCTACGGAATCCTTTCTAAAAATATTGGTAGAGAGTTCCTGTAGTACCGTGCATTTCCTGCCTGCCGAATCATTTTTATACTAAGAACAAACAAAATACATTTAGAAATACCCTCATATATTCGTGCAGGTCCCGGTGCGAACTCAACTTTTTAATTGCATTGCATTCGACGCCACTTTTCTGTGCGAATTCGCGCCAGAGAGGAAAATATACGTTTAATTTGTAATTTTACTGACGATTGAATCAAGTGCTTGCCTCAATGGTTATTGTAAAAACGTAATAGTCTCATTCGACAATTTTAGTGTTCTGTAATTTTTAGGGTTCCGTACCTCAAAAGAAAAAAACGGAACCCTTATAGGACTTTGTTGTCCGTCTGTCCGTCCGTCCGGGTGTCATGACCTGTATCTCGGTAACGCGTGAAGTTATCGAGTTGAAATTAAAACCATATACGCAGATCCATAGTCTCTTGCGGCAAAGAAATTATCAAACTTCTCAGTTTTCATAAAAAAAAAGTTACAGCTGAATATGTCGCAAAAAACGCATATTTCGACACTCGCAAGGGAATCAAAACCTATGGGCTACTTCCCGTTGACCTATAACTGTGAAATTTGGCAAAAAGCATTGTCATTTAATACACATAAAGGAAAAAATCCGAAAGCTGTACATTTTTAATTTAATCACAAAAAATAGGGTCTTTATGCAAGGACGGAAGGTCCAAATTTTAAAGTGCTTTAACCGTATCATGTGGGGTATCACATGAAAGAACTTTATTAGCATAAGCTAATACCGGTTTTTAGTAAGTACTGGATGCATAAGGATCTCTTCAAAAGTAAATTGCCTATCCACCTTAGGAAAAAACTGATGGATAATACCATATTACCATCGCTCCTCTATGGGTGCCAAAGCTGGGCTTTAACAAAGAACATAATAACAAGAATTATTATGTTCTTTGTTAAAGACTTTCAAAACCTTTCAAAGAGCTACTGAAAGATCAATCCTGGGTTCAAAAATAAAAGATAAAAAACACAACAGAGACATAAGAAACACCACAAAAGTGTTAGATGCTGTCAGTATGCTCTGAAAGTTGAAATGGAAATGGGCTGGTCATGTTGCTAGAGCTACAGACGGACGCTGGAGTGATAGAATCCTGCATTGGTGCCCCAGGGAGGACAGCAGATCGACGGGGCGGCCAAGAAGAAGATAGCACGGTAACATAGTGGAAACAGCTGGTAACAGCTGGACAAGACAGAGCAACAGAGGCGAACATGGCAGAGCGTTGAGGAGGCCTATACCCGAATATGGGCGCCCAATCAAATATGAAGAAAAAAACTGAACAAAATGACATTTATTAGGTTTTTTAAGTACATCTTACTGTATAAATTATATTGTAAGTTATAATGTAGAGAACCATGTTGGGAATAAAGGCTTTATTTATTTATTTATTTAATACCGTTTTTTTTATGTTTTTATTTTTATAGTTTATGAAGGAAAATATAAAAAATATATAATTTCCCCCTTCTACTACTTTGTACGGAACCCTTGGTGAGTTTGCCTCGCACTTGTCCGGTTCTTTTTTGCTAGAGAATAAGTAGTTTCCAGTGATTCGAAACTATTTAAAAATTGGCAATGTGTGTATTTATTGTATAACGAAACAATTACAAACTACACATACGAGTACTTAACTAACTAAGCTACTACACAAAAAACAAAATAGTTTGCCCTAGACCAGTTAAAATCTAAATATAATTAATTGTATACATATATATAAATAATATATCTGTTTGTATAGAAATCGTCCCACCTTTAACATAACAAAACAATATACAAACTACACATATTTAACTATATAACTAGACACTACACAGGTAAAGGCCTAAAGATAATCCAATTGCTCAAACCCACTACCAGTTGACAGCGTACCTAATAGGTATATTAACTTGGTATTAAGATCTAAGATTCTCTCACATTATTTAAATAACAAGAATAAAAGCACCGAAACAAGTTGAACCGATTCCAAAGACATTTGTAAACACAGATACCAGACCAGATGGCACGTCCCGGTCGGGACTCTGAGTCCGGAGCTCCGGACGGTCCAGAAGATGCCGACTCTAACATAACATGTGTGGATTGTATGTCCGGCTTCAAAGCAGTTCAGAACTATCCCCTATATACGCGAGTACGAACATACAAACAAATCACAAACTCACATACAAACTGCAGAGACGCTTTGCTCACTCGGTCAATTAAGAGTCTATTCGCACTGTTACATATAGGGCCATTTACCCCTATTTTTCCATTCTTTCTCTCTCCTGTACCTCCCCTTATGTCCGATATCTACTTACATCAAATCTCTTGGATTTCACATTAAGATTCCGCGACAGTTTTATGTCTTTCCTTCAGCGAAGTCATGAAAGTCCGGAACAAACCAGTTAATTATCCATTGTTTCGTCAGAGTCTATAAATACCCCTCTGACCTCTATTTCTATCAGTCTGTTCTCACCCGTCGTACTCGTCGTCTCTTCATCAGCAACCCTTCAGCCGTAACGCTGGAGTCGCGCTAAGTCTATTATCTCTTCATCAGCAACCCTTCAGCCGTAACGCTGGAGTCGCGCTAAGTCTATTATCTCTTCATCAGCAACCCTTCAGCCGTAACGCTGGAGTCGCGCTAAGTCTATTATCTCTTCATCAGCAACCCTTCAGCCGTGACGCTGGAGTCGCGCTAAGTTCAAGTTCTTGTTCATCGTCTCTACATCATCATCCTTCAGCCATAACGCTGGGGCCGTGTTAATTCAAGTTTTCTAATATATTTATCAACCGCGAAGTGTTAAGTGAAATAACTAATCCATCAGGAATATTAAGCTCCAGAAGCCCAAGTTAAACTATTTAATTGTGTAACTGTGTTAATCGTGTAATTAAGTAAAAGCATTTAAAGATATTTAAAGTGTTTCCTTAAACCCAGAACCGTCAATCCCGAACTACAGGACCAACTCACAAATTATCTACCGCTCTCTTTAATCCTGTAACAGCACGTATACATCGTCATAACTATGATGGGTAGTGTGGTACCGCAAGGTGCACACACATAATTATATGTGTATTTATACGTGCAAATTTAAGCTGCTAGGCGTCTATTGATTTTGAAGTGATAATGCACTTCTCTACCCTGGCTGTACCTTTCTGGAGGGCGGTGGCGAGCGGCGTATGTCCGCTGTGCGAGTTGACGAGCCCGAGCAGGTCCGGCCGCTCCTCCGCCATCACCAGCACCTGCACAGCGGCCAAGGGTCACCACGTGCGCTGCACTGGGATACCTTCACCAGGTCTCGGACGTGCGCCGCTATATCATTTTCTTTACTCTTTTTGTCGTGCGTGAACGTGACGAGGCTACGTGTCTATTGCTCTTTTTTCAGTATTTAGAAAGAGAATAAAAAAAATGTCGCGGCGCGCATATTAGGTCTTCTAGTCTCAATTGTATGTTCGTATGACTAGCGAATCCAAACCCAATAGTTTATATCTAATATATTTTTGCAATTCCGATGTATGTATGTATGAAGCGGCCAAGTGCTAATAGTGACACTCACGCACTCGAGAATTGTGTATGACGTGCCATTGTGCAGTGTCTCATTATTTAAAATAAATTATAGTGTTTGGCTTTAAAAAAACCGGTAAAGTGCGAGTCAGACTCGCCTACCGAGGGTTCCGTACAAACTAGTAGATAAAAGGGGGAAATTATATATTTTTGTATTTTCCTTCATAAACCGTGAAAATATACATCGTAAAAAAATTTAAAAACCTGTTTTAGCTTGTGCTAATTAAGCTATTTCATATGATATCCCACATGATTCGGTTAATTCATTTTAAAATTTGGGCCCTCATTCCTTGCATAAAAACACTATTTTTTTGGGATTAGATTAAAAATTTCAGTTTTCGGATTGTTTCCTATATGTGTACTTGCCAAATTTTATAGTTCTAGGTGGGTGTCGTAATGTGCGTTTTTTACGACATATTCGGCTGTAGCTTTTTTTATGAAAACTTAGAAGTTTGACTTTTCTCTCTGCAGCAAGAGACTATGGATCTGCGTATATGGTTTTAATTTCAACACGATACCTTCACGCGTTCCCGAGATACAGGTCTCAGACGGACATCAAAGTGATCCTATAAGGGTTCTATTTTTTCCTTTTGAGTTACGGAACCCTAAACAGTAAAAACGTAAGGACTAATTTTAAATAAAAACTATGGGTCACTCACGTCTGTTTTGAGCCGAAAAGCTCGACTACAACCGTTCAAACGCATTCGACGGTCTTTTACAGTCAGATTTCAAAACACACGTGAATGAGCCGTAGTTTTTATTTAAAATGTGTGAAAACTACGGCAGTTTCCATAAGAAAGGAATAATGCTTGTAACGAAATGAGATATGTTTTTTTTACTAACTACAACAAAACAATATAAAATCTCCACATGCATATGTAACTAATCTACTATCAAATGTGTCAGAACAAAAGAAAATTAAAAATATCATATAATGAGTGTCCTATCCAACACAATGAAACATATTTGAAACGTAAAACCTGTTGTTTCTTTCGAGATGCACACTGACAACGGAGCGTCTAACCGACGAACATAAATTATTCCGGGACTTATCTGGACTCTGCTATTGATTTTATTTATTTTAGCGTTAAGGTACAGAGTCGCTACAGTGTCTGTAATGAAATGACTCAGGTCATTGACTTTGTTTCCCTTGTTCATAATGAAGACTTGACTCAACTTCACTGTCTGTGGAATAACTCTTTTTTTTCTTTCGAAACAAATGTTTTGATTATTAAAATTATTAAAATTATATAATTATTAATATATTATTATTATATTAATATTATTAAAATAAATTTGCATGATTCAATATCTAATGTAACTTACAACTTACTTTAAATATAATACTTATGTACCTAAAGTAAGTTGTAAGTTTCAATATAATAGAAGATAATTTTGACCCGTATTTGACTGATATGTTGTCCGGTGAGCCTGGACCAGTTTATGAAACTGCATAGAATATTAGGGTAGCACAAAGAGTTATGGAGAGGCCTGGAAACAATCTCAAAGATATCAGCAGTGGATTTCTTATAGCTGAGATGGTGATTATGATGATGATGAAAAAAGTACTGTTAATGAAACATGTTGATAGGCATAATGATGACAGTGCAGGTATACTTATAATTAATGCGGTGATGGCCGAGTTAGGAAAGTAGGAAGCATAAGATCGTCTAACTGTCAGATGGTCAAATAAATTGGCAGCCATTGTCAGGATCCCATCGAACATGACCATGATTGGTTCAGGGCTGAGGCAGGTTAAGAAGAAGAGACATGTAGCAAGGAATAAAATAAAGAATGATTTGTTTTTGATGTTGATAATTAGAGTGAGGTATTTACCTGCTTGAGGTACCCGTGTTTGACGGCCATGCAGAAGCAGACCGGGGACGTGCCATCAGAATCCGTATTGGTCCATGTCTCTGGAGACACTTGTGATTCCAGCCATTTGGGTTTAATGCACCTGAAATTTTGGAACTTCAATAATCACGAGAATCATAATTAAAGAAATCATGATAATGATTAATAACTGAAAACGTGAGTTTTTTTTTATTTAATCCTTTCAAAAAATAAAAAAATTCAAAAACCTACACGTCCAATTGAAATTTTTGTTTACTTACTTCACTTTACTTACCCATTTCCTCTATTTCCAGCGATATCAAGATTTCTCTTCATTTCATTCACAAGCTTCACAGCTTCTACAACTTTCATAATATCGATTTTTGTAAGTTTATTTGTTCTCATATTTTCAATCTTAGTATTATTAGAATCACTTTTATTATCACCGCTGTCTCTGCGACTTTCACCGTTTTGATCTTTTTCAATACTAACATTTTGATCTTGATAGTCATCTAGTTCTTCGTTTAGTTGTTCCATTTTCTCGTAGACAGTGTTTTCATCACCGTAATGTTCTAACGCTAGGTCGGCAAGATGCGGTACAGCTTCTGCTTTCAGGATAACTTTAACCCTGAATTTGTGTGGATGTCGAGGAGCTAAGTTATCTATCCTTTTTGATGTTCTTCCACCACTGGAATTTTGTTAAAAATTGAATTACTTTGCAATGTTTTTAGCATTTTAAAATAATGAAATTATTAAAAACAGCCTTTACATTTTTTATCAATAGATTTTACTTCTACTGTATTATTTTATACTACCATACTCGCCGCGACTTCGTACGCGGCTTCAATCCAAACATAAAAAATAATAATAGAATCTTGAATTCTTCCATAAAAGGATAATTACTCAAATTAAACTTCGATTTCATAGGCGCGATTAAAGAAGTTGATAAGAAAAATCGATCCAAACCCGCAACATCCCCCACCCCACACACACAAAGAAATTAGTTGTAGGTTACAAAAAAGCGCATTTTTTAAGCCGGAGTTGTATTTATAAATCATTGTAATTATTTAAAAAAAATAGGACAGGGAGTGAAAACGAATCTACCAACACCTTGCACATTAAGCTAAGTTAATATTAAGCCAATATTGCACAATATTGCAAGCCGTTTAGGCTGTAGGAGGTAATAAAGAAACACATACGCATAAAAGCTCAATAAAGCTGCTTCTTGCGCACTCTAGTAACTATCAATGAAATTATGAATCCGCGCCAGCGCCACCATTCAACACCAAACCGACGGCAAACATTATGAATCCGCGCCAGCGCCACCATTCAACACCAAACAGACGGCAAACATTATGAATCCGCGCCAGCGCCACCATTCAACACCAAACAGACGGCAAACATTATGAATCCGCGCCAGCGCCACCATTCAACACCAAACAGACGGCAAACATTATGAATCCGCGCCAGCGCCACCATTCAACACCAAACAGACGGCAAACATTATGAATCCGCGCCAGCGCTACCATTCAACACCAAACAGACGGCAAACATTATACAATTTAATTTGACAGTTCTAACAGCAGAGCACTAATGTGGCACTGAGGGCGCTGTTGTTATAATTTCATTATTTTGTTCGAGAACAAGGGCTTTGCTGTCCTTAATTCATTATTATTTTTCAATTAGGTCCCACTTTTTGTCACAATCGTTTTTTATTCAAACAAACTCTAACTAAGCAAAAAAATAGTTTCTGCTGAAAAACAAACCTTATTTAAATAAATAAATATGAACAAATTTCCGAACTTAAAGACAAATTTCCTTTTCACTTCACATCATCATCATCTCAGCCATAAGAAGTCCACTGCTGGACATAGGCCTCCCCCATGGATTTCCAAAAATACCGATTGGAAGCGGCTTGTATCCAGCGTCTTCCCGCCACTTGTATACGGCCATCTGCCCATCTCGTGTCTGGTCTTCCTACGCTGCGCGAGAACTCGAGAACCTTTCGGCCCCATCGGCCATCATTTCTACGTGCTATGTGCCCTGCCCACTGCCACTTCAACTTGCTAACTTCACTTTACATAAGTCATACCAATATTGAGTGTACATACACGTTGTACAGTTCTACACCTGATCAAACATGACACTACTTAAACTATATTAAGACCTCAGCTCTGTCAAAGTGTAGTTTCTACCCAAGTCTACCAACATGAAATCGATGGTAGCGCCGCCGTCTCCGAGACAAACAAGTTTGTGTCTATATACACACTATTTACGTTATAAGCGCGACTATTCAGCCGAGTTGTCTCATTAATGGGCCTCCATCAATGTCGCCCATAACTAATTAATGGAACGTGACCTTCGTATCGGCTTTTGATCATATACACCGTTTTACTCGAACTAATTACTGGAATTAATCATGTAGAACTCTTCATATATTTACTCAATTACACTTTCAAACAAAGAGAGAGAGAGAGAGAGAGAGAGAGAGAGGGACGTGTGACGCGGTTACAGAGCAACTTAAAAACTTTGACCTGACAATACAATCATCAAAACAAGTATCAATGTTAAAAGAAAAACAAAATACCCGACTGCAGAAAAGAGGTTTTTGCAGCCTAACTTATGATTTCTTTACGCTTAGTTTTTTACGCTTAGTAGTTTTTTGTGAGAAAGTATGCGTACAATACATACATACATATACACTCGAAACACCTCCCTCCTCTACCTCCCCTCCTTTCTCCCCTCTCTTTACCTTAAAACACAATTATAATAGTACAGTTGTCGGTGTTTTTTTTTGAGGTAGGAAATAGTTTTAATCCTGTTTTACCCGTTCCCGCGGGAATCCCGGTATAAAAAGCATCTTATGTGTTAATCCAGATTATAAACTACCTGTGTGCCAAATTTCAGCCAAACCCGTCAAGCCGTTTTACCGTGAAGAAGTAACAAACTGACACAAAATTCGCATTTATTTTGTGTGAAGTGTGATGTGATTTATTAGCATTTCCTATTCCAAACTTCAATAAAACTTAAAAGTTATTTATTATTCGTAATCACTGTTAAAAATTCTTTATTTTGATACCACACTGGATGTACTTATTTTGAAAACATTAATTTTTTTTGAGATTACTTTTTGCCGCCAAAAATCCTTAATTTTGTTTTCACGACTCGTTGTTTAATGTTGTTGTCACTCTCACGACTAAGACGAATCTATTGACACCACTCACATAAAAATAAGACAAGCCGTTTAGGCTCTAGGGCGTGCCAAAGAAATATACATACATACATACATACATACACTCGAAAAACGTAACCCTCCTTCTTTCGCAGTCGGGTAATAACGTGGTTAGTTATATTCATGTGAGACTTTTTTAAGAGAGTAATCCAATGAATTTGATATCCACAATGTGACGTTACCGTTGACACCATGGGCGTATATAAGGGGGGGGGTCCAGGGGGTCCGGACCCCCCCCCATGGCATTGGCCGAAAAAAAAAAGTGCTGTTAAAATTCCGGAATAGGTATCGCGGATGGCACGCATGTTACAAAATATATATAAAAACCTGATGTGCGGTAATGTGTGTGCATAACTACAGCTTAGTTAAAGAGATGCAGTATGACCCATGTTCGTCTTTCGCCCGCGCATACTACAAACGCGTATATCAAATGGAAACTATATATTTTTACCTGATTGCGTAAGAAGGAGGTTAATGTTTTTCGAGTGTACATGGGTATGTATGTATGTTACATACATACATACACATGTATATTTCTATATGACAGCCTGAACGGCTTGACGGATTTTGATGTGCGAGGTTGATGTGTCATTACAGTCGTCTTCGTTTCCAAAGTGTCATAAGTAGGCTATATTTTTTGTAATCATAATACATCTCTTTCAAAAATAAAAATAAAACGTTTTTTCGTAATCACTAACGCACTATTTCGTAATATTTTTTTTTTTTAAATAATTATTCTAAAGAATACGCGTTTATAATCTATTACAGAAATTTTACGCATACTTTCTCACAAAAAAAACGTACACTCAACAGCATATTAAAAGTATCGAAATCGTAAGTTAGACTGCAAAAAACTGCTTTTCTGCTGTCGTTTTTTTTTAATATACATACTTTTTAAGAAACCCTAACTCCATCTCTGTCATATTTATACAAATTGAGAGAGATAGAGATATAGTTTCCAGGCAGATTCCGAATCCGACAAGTTGTGATCAAGGCCGTAAGCAGGGGGCTTAGGGGTTCAACCTACCCTCCCCCAAAATATCCAAGCAATTATGAAAAATCCTTGCTCTTTTTTAAAGTTTACTTAATTTGCTTCAATATTTTTCATGCATTCGCATTTCGCATGCCCATATTTTTAAAGATATAAAACGACTGAATGAACTTATCTGAATTAAAAGATCTTCGTTCGTAAAACTAGAAAATAACATCGCTAAATATCAGGCGAGTTGGAGATCAGTTTTACGTAAAAAAAACACAAATATTCCATGAAAAATTCAATTCGATCCAAGCCAATTTTACATAAAAAAATATTTTTGCGTTAATAATTTCGAAAAGATCGAACAAGACTCTTAAAGTGCCGTTCTTAAATTTGAAATCAATGCATTCAAATGGTTATATTTATATTTTTTGATAGCGTAAGTCAGTCTTACTCATCCAGTCGGATATTTCATTTTTTTAACACTTTTATACTTTTTTGGGGTCATCTGGGCCACTTTCTAACACGATCAATGAATTTAATTATTTCCAAGATTTAATTTTAAAAACCTTAAAAAATTTCGCGCTCGCTTCGCTCGCGCATTATTAGATACTAGTTGTCATGGAAATACTACGGGCTCACTAATACGAAAAATAAATCATATTGCTATAAAAACACTACTAAAATGTTCGCGCTCGCTTCGATCGCGTATGTTTATTATCTATGTTTTTGTTTACTTGAGTCATGCTACTAGTACTCGTTTGCGTATAGTCTCCGCAAATAAAGAGGCAAATAGTAGTATATTTTTTTGTATTCGTGGACCCCCCCCATGAGAAAGCTATAGCTACGCCCATGGTTGACACGAGTGTTGACGAGTGTTCCCGACAACAGTCGAGTACGTCCCGCCCGCGGCCCGCAGTCCAGGGGACGCAGTATCGTGGCTTCAACTTTGTATAACACGAGATGTCCGTTATTTAAAGTTTCATGTTACGTATAGATACCTATAAACGACTATCCATTTTGGCAAATTATTGTTCTTCTCCAGTTTGTAGAGCAAGTGCTTCCCAAGGAAGGCGAAAGGTTTCTGCCTCCAGTCCAGGGTGATATCCCTCGGGCGACGCAGAACCACGCCAGGGGCTTCGGGCTGCCAGCTGCTGAACTTGGAGACCAGGTACATTTGAAGGTCCGTCGGATCCATTGCTTGGAAACACTGTTAAGACATTTCCTTTGGCGTCAAAGTGGCGTCCTTTTAATGTTGTGGGTTCATAATCTGCACTCGACAAGTCAACATGTTTAATATAGTTTAATATAATTGTGTTTAACCGACAAATCCATAATGTATATTCAATGAACCAGTTGTCATTATTTAGGAATAGAATTATCCGATTTCGTCACAGTCTAAGTATTGGAAAATTCTGTGCTCATTTCAATTGGTCTTAATCGTAGGTGCGACTAAAAATATGAAATGGTTCAATTTATTACTTATTGTGAAATTTTGCTAAAATACATACTGCACTATACTGCAGAAAAGCAATTTTTGCAGTCTAACTTACGATTTCGTTACACTTGAAACGCTGTTGAGTGTACGTTTTTTGTGTGAAAGTATGCGTAAAATCACTGTAAAATATTATAAATGCGCATTCTTTAGAATAATTATAGTAAAGTCACTTGTTTGTTGCGTAATTGTTCGTTGAAGGTTACAAAAAAACGCATTTTTTTATTTTTCCAAGAGATGTATTATTATTATTACAAAATACTTATTATAGCCTATGACACTCTGGAAATGAAGACGAATTTAATGACACCTCGCACATTAAAATAGGACAAGCCGTTTAGGCTGTAGGCTGTCATATAAAACATACATACATAGAAACATACATCTCTGTCTCTGTGATATGTTATATGTTCACAGACAGGATTTGGCTTTCCCCCTCCCTCCTCCCTTCTCCCCTCTCACCTTAAAACACAATTGTATTGGAACAGTTGTCGGTGATTTTTTTTAAGGTATGAAATAGTTTTAATCCTGCTTTACACGTTCCCGCGGGAATACCGGGATAACAAGTATCTTATGTGTTAATCAAGATTATAAACTACCTATGTGTCAAATTTCAGCCAAACCCGTCAAGGCGTTTTACCGTGAAGAAGTAACAAACTAACACAAACTTCGAATTTATATTTATTACTTAGTGTGAATTGTGATGTGATTTATTAGCATTTCCTATTCCAAACTCCAATAAAACATATAAGTTATATGTATATATATTCGTAATCACCGTTAAAAATTCTTTATTTTGATACCACACTCGATATATTTTGAAAACATTTTTTTAGATTACTTTTTGCCACCAAAAATCTTTAATTTTGTTTTTTATTTTATTTTGATGTCCCCAGTGTCACTCTCATGACTAAGACGAATCTATTGACACCACTCACATAATAAATTACAGTTTAAAAAACTAAACAACACGCTACAAATTATTGTGGTCAAAGTTCATTACAAGACTTCTAACAAATCCAAACACAGCTATGATACGATGTTCCATCATGAAGTTCTAGTTCATATCTTCCGGCTCCATCATCAGATCAGTTCGACAGTACCATATTATTGTATTGTCATCAGAACTACATACAGCTGCCAATTTTCATGACGCTACGATCCTTGGAAGATGGTTAAATTACATTACATTACATTTATTAAATACCTTAGATTTCATTACATAGTTAGTTACATACAGGTCGACCTAATAAAAGCGTGTTAAAAATACGACAAGCCGTTTAGGCTCTAGGGCGTGCCAAAGAAATATACATACATACATACACTCGAAAAACATAACCCTCCTTCTTTCGCAGTCGGGTAAAAAGAAATAAAACAGGCACGAACCTGCAACCAAAGAAAATGAAATATGCTACAACCGAAACTTGTGTTGATTTTTTGATATTGTACTACGGTTGTTTTTTTATATTTTTAATATTGGAAACTTTAGCTTGACCACCGATCCCGCTAGTTTTGAACGACGTTTACGGCCTACGATGGAGCGCGCTTGTCTAGAAAACTCTATTTTACTTGCAATTGTTAGGTCCTGAATATAATGTAGATACAATAATGTCAATCAAAGAAAATCTATTCATGTAGCTAGGTATGCTGTAATTTTTGAAGTTCGTACCTTAAAAATAACAACAAAGCGCTCTGTTTTGTTAAATAATGTAGATTCTAAACCATTTCTTTCTATTATTACGCAGTAGGTGTGAAAAGTAGAGTATGTACCTCGGGGATAAAGGTGTTTTGTCTTGGGCGACCTTGAATCCCTCGTTACACTTTGGATTCTAGTCTTAAATCCCTCGTTTCGCTCGGGATTTAACTATATAACAACCCGTGACATAAAACACTACTTTATCCCCTTGGTGCATAATCTACTATTCTAGCCAGGCACTGGGCTCTATGCAAAGATATAATGTTTTTACTTACCTATTTGTTTCAAGTAGAAGTTGGAGTTTTCTTCAAAATGAGTTTTTACACAGATTTTTCCCGGAAAATCAAAAGAGGAGAGAGGTAGTGTTGACTTTTGACCAGTTTCTAGTGGTTGAACGAAACCAGCGAACAATCGGCAAGTCTCGACTCGAATGGAGTTTGATCGATTTTCAGTTGCTACAGATTGTTATTACTAAAAGTGTGCAAGTTGAATTGTAGACTCTATCACAAGGTGGTTATTTACTGTTTTCGAGTCTGGATATTTCGAGTTTTGGAGCGAACTTTGGATGGAAGCCAGAGGCAGTGTTTAGTAAACAGGTTTCACAAAAGAAATGTCAAATGTGTGTATTTCATTCATTCGTTTTTACAGTAAAAACCACTAATAGGTGCTTTTAATTTGTAGCAAGTTGGTCCTGCCCTGACATTCAAGTTGATACTTGTTCTATACCGTGCAGAAGTTACAAAAATCGGCCAAGTGCGAGTCGGACTCGCGCACGAAGGGTTCCGTACTATTGGTAAGTAGGACCTTTACGTACCTAATAAGATTACCTGTAGGTACACCTATCTACTTAGTAGGTGCTTATGATAAAAAGTTAAGAGAAGAAGTTATTTTATTTAGCGAAGGTACAAATTGCACAGTCAACTAACTTATGAACCTAGTTAATTTTGCAAATAATATCACCTAGATACTACAAAGTTTAGTTCTGTTTATAAAATAACGAGAAATCAACGTAATTCCAAGTAGTAAATTGCAAACTTATAGGTAGGTTTTCGATACACATCCGGGCAGCATGACGACGCTCGCGCGTATACGCACGGCTATGGCTCGCTCCGTGATGTTACCTCCCCCGCTACCCGCGCGGCCGTTGCTTAGCAACCGCCTCGCGCTAGCGCCACCACTACACCGCGGCGCGGCGCTCGCACCGCGTTTAGATGCACGGATTATTTTCATTTTGTGAGTTTTTATGTATTATATTAGGTATTTATTTTTATAGTTAATATATTTCCAAATATTTACTTACAAATATTCAAGTTTCTACCTGTTAATTAAGATCGAGTAAAAATTGCTTAAAAATTACGTTTGTTGTATGGGAGTCCCCCTTTAATATTTACTTTATTGTTATTTATTTATTTATTTTGAAAGGTAATATACAAGTTAATATTCTGTGAAAATTTGAAGCGTCTATTTGTTACCGTTTTTAATATTGAGCAAAAAAAAAAATACGAAAAAAACACGTTTATTGTACCCCCCATAATATTTTTTTTTTTAATTTTTAGTATTTGTTGTTATAGCGGCAACGGAAATACATCATTTGTAAAAAATTCAGCTTTCTAGCTATCACGGTTTATGAGATACAGCCTGGAGACAGACAGACAGACAGAGACAGCGAAGTCTCAGTAATAGGGTCCCGTTTTACCCTTTGGGTACGGAACCCTAAAAAGTGAAGAGGCATAGAGACCGTTGCTGTAGGTACTTATTTCATTAGTTGGTTCAGGAACAAGCGCACAACTGTTCTTTATTCATTAGTAACTAACTTCAAAAAGGAGGAGGTTCTCAATTCGTTGAATCTTTTTAGGGTTCCGTACCCAAAGGGTAAATACGGGACCCTATTACTAAGACGTCGCTGTCCGTCCGTCCGACCGTCCGTCTGTCACCGGGCTATATCTCATGAACCATGATAGTTAGATAGTTGACATTTTCACAGATGATGTATTTCTGTTGCCGCTATAACAACAAATACAAAAATAGAATAAAATAAATATTTAAGGGGGCTCCCATACAACAAACGTGATTTTTTTGTTCGTTTTTGCTCTGTATTGATAACGGAAACAGGTAGGCGCTTGAAATATACACAGAACATTGAGTTATATTATTTACTTTAAAAATAAATAGTTAAATAAAAATAAAATTAATATTTAAGGGGGACTCCCATACAACAAACGTGATTTTTTGCCGTTTTTATAGATAATGTTACGGAACCCTTCGCGCGCGGGTTCGACTCGCACTTGGCTGGTTTTATTTATGTATGTTCCCCGATTACTCGAAGACGCCCGAACTTATTTAGAATTATTTTTTTGTTTGAAACGTGGGATGTGTCCTGGGATGTGTACACATCCCAGGACACATCCCACACATTCCCAGGTAGTTCCATAGAAATTTCATCAAAATCGGTTTAGTAGTTTGATTTTTAAAACTAAATTGCGCATTTTGAAGCTGGATCTTCAGATTTTACAACTTTACCTATAATTACTTGTTTTGTTCAATCGAGACTTTAGTTCCCATTTGCTTTGTTTACCACAATAATTGTTTATCCAACAGATTACCTTAGTCTGATTATATTGTAGAACTAGCTGTACCCGCGACTTCATACGTGTAAGAAAATACATCCGTCGCACTCCAACCTAACTGTCGACTCAATTTATTTGTGTCAAGTATGTGGTCAAACGTAGATGTATTTAAATGAAGAATAAACTGCCATCCCCTTTTTTAACTCACTCCAGCCCTGCTCAAGTTCAGCTCCTGTCTCGATCCCACCTCGCTTCTACTCCACTCCTGCCTCACATCTTTTCTACGTCCACCTTGCTCCCGTCGCACTCCCGTTTAGCTGTCACCTGCGGGAGCAGGTGAAGTGGGAACTCCACCCCTGTCCAATTTCTGCCATATTCCCGCCTCGGTCCCACTCTACTACCTCACTTTCATTTCACTTCCTCCTCGCACTTATAGCATTTACACCTTGATCTTATCCCTCTCCAACTTCACTCCCAGCGCACTTTTTTCTCGCTCCCATTCTACTCCCATTCCGCTGCCACCTCGCTCCCATACTACTTACGTCCCGTACCCACTTAGATCCTTTGTTGGACTCCCATCTCACTCCGTCCCTCGTTTTGTTTTATTCCTGCCCCACACTAATACAGCTCCCAGGTCGTACCTGTCCCATTTCCACCTATATTACTACCACTATATACTTGCCGCACTTAAAGCTTGCTCACAACTCGTTCCTGTTCCGACCCACTCCCTCACGCTGGGATTCAAACTTTATTATCGCCCGGTCTAATCTTCCTCCAGCCCCGCTTCCGTCCTAATCAAGCTTAAATTTAAAATATCAGAAATTCGCTTGAATTGCAAGTCTGTTTATGAAAAAAAGTCATAAAAAATTTCAACCCCCTTTTCATATTCATATTCATATCATTTATTGCGTCATATGTAGGTACATGCAGGTCTTATAATAACACATGTTTATTTAGGGAATACATATGGCCCTATAGGGGCATGGCAACACTTTTTATCACCTTAAGCCATCCCTGGCGCAAAATATTATAAGAGTCTTCGTTCTTATTTATTTGTTCGCGTAAATGTAAATTTATACCTCAATCTCCCCCCCCCCCTCCCCTTAAGTCATCCCTGTTGTTAAAATATAATAACAGTATTAGTTTCTATCTATTAATTAGCCTAAATGTTGTTTTTCTTTATTCGACGATAGGCTTGCACTTGACCGTCAACTCACCTGATGTTAAGAGACAGTTACGGTCTACGATGGAGCTGGATGGATGGATGGTGTTATTTAACGCTTCTAACATGAAAATTGTGGGTATTTCATAGAATAAAATAATTGGAACATAATTTAACAACCTTAGTTCAGCCCTGTCATAAAATATTATAAATGTTTGTGATTATTAATTTGAATACTCAAATACTAAATTTTACGCCCCTGGCATTAAAATTGTGGTATTTTCATGGAATATTTCAATCCTCTGTTAACTTCCTTAATTCATCCCTGTCACAAAAAAATTATTATAGTTGTAATTTGTATTCATTTTATAGTCCAAATAAGTCCAAATACATTTCAAGATTCTAACATAAAACTTAAGGAAGCTTCATACAAACTTTCAACCTTCTTTTGACTACCTTCATTCATCCCTGTCGCTGAAATATAATAACAGTATTTATTTATATCTATTATGTAACCCAAATAACAAATTTCATGCTCTTAACATCAAAACTCAGGACCTTTCATACATTCGTTTACCCCCCAATTTTACCCCTTAATTCAGCCCTTTTGCAAATTTCGTTCTTAGCTGACCTATTTACTCTATAAGTAACATACATGCTAAATTTCAGATTCGTAGCTTATTTTGAGATTTAGTGATGAGCAACGCAATACTCGAAATGTTAAATGTTGTAGTTTAATGCTATATCCCAGAGGAACTATCAATTTTTTTGGGATAAAAAGTATGCAAGATCCTTCTACATAGTATAAGTAATAATCCTGCCAAATTTCGTCCAAATCCTTCCAGTAGTTTCGGCGTCCATTGGACACACCGTACAAACAGACAGACAGACAGACAAAAAATTAAAAAATTGCTGTTTTGGCTTCCGTGTCGATAGGAAGGTATCCTCCAATCAAAAATTTTCAAAAATATGTAATGTACAGAATTTGACCCGTTACAGTCTTATTATATGTTATGTATAGATAGATAAAAGCAAAAATTAGTCTTTAATATAAAAAAATAGAATTAAGTAAGTCGATTTATTAAAAGAAGTAAGTATTGACGAAGTACTAACCTTACATAAAGCGATGTTATAGCCTTAGTCGAGACACGTGGTTGCAGTAAAGTGCGGTACATTACCAGTACCTACAACCGGCGATCATTCGCGTAATACTACAATACCTACTTGTAAACTCCACTCCTCTATACTAAGGGCGCGTTCCCGCCGTGTCGTAAAAGCTTATTGGCATGTAGTTTTAAAAGACTTGATTTAAAAGTGATATTTAAATTGACTTGTTCATATAAAGCACCACACGATAAACTGTCGTTTACGTATTTTTGGATGTAATTAAGGCAGTCTTTAAACGAAAAATATAAAGCGTGACGACGTAGTGGGAACGCTGCCTTACAGTAACATTTATGTATTATGCAGTTAATATTAAATGTAGGGTTCTGACGTGGAGCCTTAAATCGGCTGCAGCAGTGGCTCACGGCGCCAGCTTCATGTAGATCGCGCAAAATGGACGGACTCTCGTGCCAAACGACGGCTGTGCCTCTCAGTAGGAGCCAAAACGATGTAATGTAACCTTTATATAATGTGTGCCAGGACAACGCTCTTATGAATCATCTTTACTAAACAGCCTAGAAGGAAAGTAAACGGTCGAACATGATAAAAATACAAGATAATGAACATTTTCAAAACAATCAACAAAATAAAATCAATTATTTGTAGTAACTAAGTAGGTACACGACTGATGACTAACTTTTTTGACATTTAATAGTACCTAGTGAATTAGTGCAGCAAAACATACTCCACCATCAGACTCATGCTCATGCAACTCATCACTAACCATTGAGTTATCATTGCTGGTCGTTTTAATAACGTACTGACTGCACTCTAACTACGAGTAAATAGATTAAATATAAATCAGTTCATTGAAATTCAATAACAGAAATGACGACGATGAAATTAAAATTAATAAAGTAAATAGGTAATATGTAAACATTCAAATATTGAAGACTGAGAAACGAGATCTAAAATGACCGAGTTGAGTTTTACAATAAAAGCATTTAATTACGGTATAAACTAAAATACTAATATTATAAAGGCGGAAGACTAAACGGCTACCCTGATCATTTCAGTATTGTAGATGCAATGTTTTTGTGTGTTAATTATATATTTGAAGGTATTCACAATTCCAGTAAAAGTTACACAAAGCGCACTACGATCTCGTTTCAGCGGCTTATGAGCGTTAGATAAGTATAATTATGTACCTACATGTATGAGCTTGATTTCACGAGAGTAAAGCTTTGTGTTACCACAACATGTTTGTGTGACATATTGTAATGATTCACCAATAAAATCTGTATCTGTATCTGTATCAAGTGCACATTTAACGTTTTGATTATAGTAAAAAAGGAAATCTGTTTCGTTCGTTTCACTGCTAAGCCGTATGCTGCAAAGTACCTTCCATCCATTTCGGATTTATAAGGTTTGTAATAAATTGTTTGATCCTGCGCCTCTAAACTACACAGAAATAGTATAAAATTAGACTATTTCATGGTTCCAATCAAATAAAAAATAATTACATTATTAATAAAAAATAGTTACTTGATATTGAGAGGCAAAGAGAATATAACTTGTTTGGAGGTAGAAATTAGAAATCCTTTTGAGAGAACAAATGTGAGCTCAATAAATCTGTAAAAAAAAACAAATCTTTTAGATCATAAAATATATTATTTCCTTTCTTGGTAAGTACTGGCGCCATTCTTTGTAACTTTATTGTCTTTTAATTTTCCACTTGACATACATGTTTACAAACAGAGGTATGTATGTATGTATGTATATTCCGTAGCAGAGCAAAGTTTGTTGATGTGAAAGTTTCTCTCAGCGAATCAAGACACCGTCATTTCAATATTATATTTTGTATGAGTTGATAGTCAGGTATAATATTAAGAAATTCCATAAATAAAAGTAATTTGAAAGTTAACGCGACCTTCTCACAAGGCGAGACACTCGAGGAGGCTTGAAGGAACAGTACGGCGAGTACCTTGACAAGGCTCCGAGACAAACCACCAGTGGTGGTCGGTACAGCGCCACTATCTAGATAGCCGTGTCGACAATCTGCCGTCAACATCTTCAAAATGCTCTCATGAAGCTTAATACTTTTAAGACCCTAGTGACTGTGGCTCGTATTGTGAGGAGGCTAGCCTACTGCAGCTCATAGCACTTGCACTGCGCTGTGCTGGTGGGGCCAAAGTTTCTATTAATTACAATAATTATTTTCAAAATTATGTGACCGATGACATACCGTCTTGCTTCATTTTAGATCCCAGGTACGCTAGAAGTAGAACACTTTCTAGAAGTAGGTTTAGGAATTTAAGTGGGCCAATATTCAAATTGGGTGATTGAGAATGTCGTCATCTCAAAAATTCTATTGAAGTTGTAGATATGGAATTTGGTATTGGTTATAAGTAAGTGTTATTCAAGAGCTTAAGTACTACATATCTCGTTATGAGGGGGGTTAAAATGCAATGTCTAATTATTTTTCTTGGAATAAATGTACATGACAGTGGTCCGGTGGGATTCGCCCTCTACTAAATATCTATATTAGAACCAACGTATACGTTTTGATACGTCTCCTGATTTGCTTTAGTGATTCATTTATGTTATTTGTATGTAAGCTGTATCTACGACATTTTTAATTTTTTTTATCAGCCCTGTTTGTACAAACTGTCCCACTACATCTTCTCATTGTGAGAAGCGTAAGATCATAGTTTATCATGCTGGCCAAGTTCGGGTTGGCAGACTTCTTCAAGATCATTGAGAACTCTCAGATATGTAGGTTTCCTCACGATGTTTTCCTTCATTTTTATAATGAAGTCTTTCATAATAGGTATGTTATTATTTCTAGAGCCTGACGAACTTGAGTAATTAATATAAGTTACAGTTATCTACAGACGATGTCACAATTTACCATTAAATATCAAAGCATCTGTGACACTACTCTACTACTTACATTCTCCCCAATTGCCCCAGTGAATTCTTACGTTCAGGTTAACCATAACCATGCCAACTATTTGATATCCTTGCTATAAAAAGAGTTCGTGGTATATGGGCTCGATTTCCTTTGCTTCCGGGCTAGGTAGAGCACATTTATTCCCGCTTTACAAAGTCTGGAGACGAAAATCTCTATATTCCTCATTATTTCAGTTCGGGTCCATGTTTCCGTGGTGTTGGTTACGTCTGAAAATATGTGACAGGTATTGAAAGGCTCGAGTGTTGGATGGCAGCAGCTATCCCTGAACGCCTGGCGAATGTTGAACGGAACGTCGCAGCGAGCGCTTGCTATCGATCGACGCGGCCAGTCGGCGCTCGCCCCCCGAGCGCGTTACACGTGTCCGCGTATCGACCGCTACCGACAATATACCGTGCCATTCCTACTCGCTGTTACCACCGCACCGACCTACCACCACAACCAGGTATTATACAACAACACTTAGGTATCTATCTTAATCGTCGAGTAGAAAGCCATTGTTGTCAGATTTTCGTCAATGTTTGCAGTTCCAATTGTAATTGCCATTTCATGACGCATATACAGCTGATTGGCGACTGCAGTGCTATTTTGTCGGAATAACACATTTCGTAGTGTTCGTTAACGGTGCACTTTTTTGCCCCTAATAAAGCCTGAAGTGGGGCGTTGTTTGCACGAAACGGTTAATTTTATTCACGTGCTATACATTTACCTTATCATTTATCAACATTAAGCTGTTATGTTGTATTTTGGAAGGATATTGAGCGGAGCGCGCGAATTCCTTCCTTCAGCGCCGTAATGGGGGGAACAGATTATCCTCACTCGTTAAGCTTTCTTTTCTAACATTTTCCTAATTGCTTTTAAAGCCTGTACGTTTTTATGTTAATTTCTCGGGCTTCGTGACGTCAATGTGTGTGTAGCTGAGCCTATAGAGCGGTGCTGAGCTATTATGAGCCTTATGTCTTAGGAGCAATAACAATAGACTCTCCTGAAAGGTATTAGCAGTGACAGTTGTTCCCGATACCATCTGATATCTTTAATATTATGGTGGCTCGGTTATCTACTCAGTTGTTATCGGTATCTAAAGTATCGTAATAATCAGTACATTTTTGATTATGTACTGGTAATACTCTCTTTGTAATGACAACATCAGCTGTTCTTAGTGTTCGAGTGTGACCCGAATTGTAGCATTAGTAGCATCCAGTCACACTTATGGAGAAAGAGAGGGAGAAAGAAAAAAGATAAACGGTAAAATTTTATCAAACCTTAGTTATGATAAAATTTCTTATCAAAATTAAACACATTATAATTACTCTACTAATTGTCCAAAATAAAGCCATTATAAAAATATTATTGGTTTTAGGTTACTTAAATACACTTTTAATTCATCCTAAAAGTTACTATAGTACTCTCAATCAATTATAATACTAGGTAATCCCACGGTTTCACCCGTGTAGTAATTAGTAACAGCGATAACAATGACGATAAAATGTAGCCTACATCCAATATCCAAATTATAAGCTATGTCTATATCAAATTTCATAACGATCAGTTGAGAATTTAGTTCATGAAAAGGTAGCAAACAGACAGACAGAGTTACTTTCGCTTTTTAACCGACTTCGAAAAAGGAGGAGGTTATCAATTCGTACCGTATATTTTTTTTATGTATATACACGAATTTCTCGCTCATTCTTGGACCAATTTTTGAGTTTCGTGAATTGGCATATAGAGAAAGCTCCCAAGTTGGTTCTATAATTATTTTAGAAACATTGCTTTATTACTTTTTGTATAATCTCTAAAATTAAAAATATTTTCATTGGATTCCTGAGTGAGTGCGTCAGATTATAGAATCGCAGAGTTCCACTGACACGTTTTTCTTTACAAAAGTGCACATTTTCTAATCTGCGACGACGAAGCATTTGAAATTCAATGACAAATGTCATTCTTGAAAAAGAAACGAGTGGGTGAAGAGAGGTCTCTTTAAAAAGTTTAAATCGTAAATCGTGAGGGATTTATTGAGCTTGAAAGTAAAACCTACTTACCTACTCCTCATCCAATGTGTATAAGGAGCAAATAGAGTTAGTTCAACGCTTGAGCGCCTTGTTTAATTACCTGTCTTGCCATAAATATTGTCACGAAGAGAAAAAAATTTTTGTTATTGCAAATAATATTTATTAATTTTACAGTGTGTTAGTTTAATACATAAATATAAAATAATTTAAAATATAAAAGCTTATTCGAAGTGGTCTCCATTGGCTGCAATACAGTCCTTTAAACGTTGAGGCCAGTTATCAATAGAAGCACGCACTCTTGCCATGGGAAAATTCTTCACTGCCAATCGTATGGATTGTTTTAGGGACCAAATTATCATGGCGTTTAGAGCAAGCCATACTCTCTAAAACTGACCATAAATCATAATCCAGCGGATTAAGATCAGGACTAGACGACGGCCAGTCTTCAGCTCTGATGAAGTCCGAAACGTTCACTTCCAACCAAGACTGCGTGGACCGAGCTTTATGACCTGGCGCCGAGTCTTGTTGGAAGGACCATACTTGGTTATTGAACATGGTGTTGTTAAGGGGCTTAACTACCTTCTCAAGAATGGTATTTTGATACACTTGTGCCGATGTTTTGATACCTTTTTCACAAAAATATGGCTCAGTCACTCCTTCATAGCTAATACCCCACCAAACCATCACTGAAGTCGGATAATGCCCACGTTGCACTCTGTCGACTAATTGGGAAGCTTCCTTAGAGCTTTGAGCATAAATACGGTCATTTTGTTTGTTAAAATGTTGCTCAATTGTAAAGATTTTCTCATCCGTAAACAAAATTTTTCTATGACCTCCCTTTGCGTACCGCTTCAGTAGTTGTTTCGATTTTACCACCCTATTCTTTTTTAAATTATCAGTTAAAAAATGACCAGTGCGTCTCTTATAGGCTGCAAGTCCTAAGTCATCTTTTAAAATACGCGACATGGTTCTGGGTGCTATCTTCATCTCCCGAGATAAAATCTTTTGCTTTCGGACAGGATTTCTTCGAATTCTTTCCCTTACTGCTTTGACCACCTTTTTCGTACGAACACTACGTGGACGGCCAGATCTTTTTCTGTCACAAACAGAGGAGGTCTCATTGTACCTATTAATAGCCCGGTACACAAACATTTGACTAATACCAAGCGTATGGAGAGTTTTAAAAATTGCATTTGGCTCCATACCAACTTTGTGTAATGCAATCACAGCGATTCGGTTCTCTTTATCACCCCACTCCATTTTAATATCGCAAAATATTGTACAATGTATTGGCGCCAAAATTAGAAAACTCAATGAACAATCGTATAAAAATGACAGATTCCAAATTCAAATGTAATATCTTTCTTATTTTTAACTGTAACAGTATTTATGGCCAGACTAAGTATTATCCTTACTAATATTACAAGTAAACTACCTACTTCGAAGTCGATTGTTTCACTTTTATAAACTATACAATTATATAATATTAGTTAAGGCGATACAGTAAAGGGCATCATTAAAATGATTCAATTAATCAATATCTAGTTGAATCTGAATTAAAATCAAGGTGAGCTCTGTCCTTTCCATCATATCATCATTTATTAATAGACGAACAATGGCCCAATACCTAATCATTGAAATTGAGTCATTTTTGATATTACATATACATAAGAACAGCTATGTATATTATGTAAAGCTATCTATACTCTAGCTCTACCCGCATACGCGTGCAGTGATGAAAATGATGATGATTTTGTTTCATACAAAACTGGTTCTCCTAATCACAGACATAACAGAAAATATGTCAGCCAGTTCGGTCAACCAGTTCTAAAAATATGCGCTTTTATACATTTCGGGAATTGCTTATAATTTATACATACATATAGATAGAAAAAAAAAAATTCTATTTCATATTTTTAGGGTTCCATAGCAAACAAGAAACCCTTATAGTTTCGCCATGTCCGTCTGTCTGTCTGTCTGTCCGTCCGCGGCTTTGCTCAAAAACTATAAGTAAATACCACATAATTCGCCCTATTACATGTACTTAAGTACTATTAAGTTGTAATTTGGTATAGGTATGAATATGAATAATGTCGAGAAAGTACATACATAGTAGTGTAAAATTTTGAAAAAATAAAACCGCACAAGCGCGAATCTGACTCGCCCACCGAGGGTTCCGTACAAACTAGTAGATAAAAAGGGGGAAATCATTTTTTTTTTGTATATTTTCCTTCATAATCTGAAAAATATACATCATAAAAATATTTAAAAACCTGTTTTAGCTTATGCTAATGAAGCTCTTTCATATGATACCCCACATGATGCGGTTAATTCACTTTAAAATTTAGACCCTCATTTCTTGCATAAAGACAATTTTTTTTTGTGATTAAATTTAAAATCTTTAGTTTTCGGATTTTTTCCTATATGTGTACTCTAACACAATGCTTCTTGCCAAATTTCATAGTTCTAGGTCAACGGGAAGTACCCCATAGGTTTTGATTCCCTTGTGAGTATCGAAATGTGAGTTTTTACGACATATTCGGCTGTAACTTTTTTTTACGAAAACTAAAAAAAATAATTTTCTGCAGCAAGAGACTATGGATCTGCGTATATAGTTTTAATTTCAACACGATACCTTCACGCGTTCCCGAGATAAAGGTCTTGACACCCGGACGTACGGACAGACGGACAACAAAGTGATCCTCTAAGGGTTCCGTTTTTTCCTTTTGAGGTACGGAACCCTAAAAATTAGCCTTACACGTAAACTGGGGATGAATTATTTTTGTCTACTTCTACTTCGTCATCTACCCCATCGTGTGGGGTATCATTGGATAGTTAATAAAATAACATTGAGGGTGTGCGAAAACCATTTTTCAATTTGGAGATTCGTTTGCGAAATGTTAAGCTTCGAAGTGATAATTTTTGTTAGTTACTTGTCCCCCCCCCCCCTCTACTAGGTAAACGGTTGACTTTGGAGATATAAGAAAAAACATAATCTAGTATAATATATGATGAAATTATATTTGTTTTTATTATTATTGCTTGTTTGGCGCCGACTCAAAATTACTTAGGTATATTTACATTACTTAAAGAACTTTGTTTTTAAAGTAAATTATTATTTGCTTTTTTTTTATTTTTTAGTTCCGTCTATACTTCCTCCGGCACATGTCGGAGACATTGTTAGACCAAACATATTGCGCTAGCAATTTACTCTGTTTTATTAATATTATTTGCTTTAACACTTTTTCGGAGGTATAATTTGTAAAAATATTTTATTTTAGAATTTTTTGTGGCTTTATTCTACTAATTACTACATGCTTAATTTTTTATTACTTTTAAAATAGCTACTACCGTATAATACACAACTCAGCATTGTGCATGTGTAATACACAAATCTGCGAGTGAACAATAAATCACCTCTATTTTCTCACCCTTAGCGTAGGTTTTTTTTTTTAATTTTTATGGAACCAATTTCGAGGTATACCTATCCAATAAAAATAAAAAAAAACAAAATCAGACTGCTCTGTAAAAAGTTATGCATTACAATCAGTGAGTGAACAATCAATCATTCCCTGTTTTCCTACCCTTAGGGTTGGATTTTTTCCCCAAATTTATATGGAACCACCTTCGAGGTGTATAGTGTATACCCCGTGATGTAGAGGGTATCCTCTCCAGTAAAAATAATTATCAAAATCGGACTACTCTGTTAAAAGTTATGCGTGGTCATACATCAAATAAATAATTGTATGTATATATACGCGT
Organism: Lycia hirtaria; assembly: GCA_947563715.1. Classification (NCBI taxonomy): domain Eukaryota; kingdom Metazoa; phylum Arthropoda; class Insecta; order Lepidoptera; family Geometridae; genus Lycia; species Lycia hirtaria. Next base: position 52,232,218 of record OX387376.1, on the reverse strand, counting down.
CGACTTGAGAATCTCCTCCGTTTTTTCGTCAGTTAAAAAGGAAAACTATCGCGACTAAGTAGGCTTTACAAGTTATCGAGATAAAGTCGATCAACTTAAAATAATTACTTAGACAAGGCAATAATGAATATTTCATTTTAATTAACATAAGTTAACTCATGTGTTCGTAGTATCAAACAAGAGAGCCGGTTTTAAGGACACATATATTATGATACATAACTACGGAACCCTACATTGCGCGTGGCTCAACACGCACTTGGCCATTTATTCTTAAGTATGATTAAGTTAAGGAAGGATTTAATAATCAAATAATAACGAAGACTAGTGAATACTTAGTGAGACGAGGCCGGTTAATTTCTTTTGATGTGCCATAACCCAGTTATCATAATGATCGAGTGGTCGATTCTTCTAACCTAATTTCACTAATTATCCGCCTTTGACGATTCCGTAATTTTAACTTAGAAAGTGAGTAAATTCGTTAAATTAGGGCAAAGATAGAATCAAAGTAGAGAATTGTAAATGAAGGCGAATGTAACGTCGAGTTAATGATGCAAAGGAGACGGCCACACGCGCTCCGCCCGCCGCCGCCCCTCGCCTCTCGCCTCTCGACGAGTGTTCTTCAAATGAAAGGGTTACCTGTGTGCTCGTGCCCTTCTAACCAACTGCGAAAACATTCAAGAAATCCCTACTTTTATCAACAGCATGATTTGTATTTCAACCTTCCGGGCGAAGGCACTCGTAGCTTTAGGAGGAATTATGCTTAGGTTGCCCTCATTCACCCCGAAACTTATATAAGATCATAGATATGCAAATGACTTTTGTATTTCTTATGGTTGGGTATTCATATTTTTAAATTGAATTAAGAGAAACTCGTTTGTAAGATTTTATAGTTATGTGTGTGTTTGGGATACCTTTGCCAGTATCAATCTTGGTGATATTGCTTGTTTAATAGGCTCTTTTCCTTGTACATATATTCAAAATGTCTTTTATAAATTCAATAAAAGTAGGTACAATAATCTAATTTGTTGTAATCTAAAGTAACTCAGTCTCGTTGTCTCTCTGCTTATTTCTACTTTTCACGACTAAAAAGGGTGTCTCTCTACAACTTATATTTCAGAGCTAGCAAATCAACAACGTTGCCACACTGAAAAAAATAAACAGTATACGTAACCCGCACGCATTCTATTAAAAGTAATTGTTTTGCAAGGTTAAAATGGAGCCAACATGGTCATTTATCAAATTATTGTATCTGAAAAAGAAAACAGAGTAAAATAGTTAATTTTACTGTTTTACTCCTTCTGTTGATCAACTATTATATTAAATTGTTTTTACGTAAATGAGCGAAATAGTTAAAATTACTGTCGGTAATATGTTGCTATAACTGATAAAAACTCTCTAACCGTTCAAACAGTAGTTATGACTGTTTGCCGCCTAACTGTTTTTATTTAGTTTCCTCAACGGTGTAAAATAAATAATTCTTACTAAAAAATAAGATGTTGCAACTGTGTGAATTCTAATTGTGCAAAAAAAGTGCACAGTTGTTTTTTTTGAGTGCAGTGATGCTTGTTTATAGCTCTCTGATTAAAAACAATTGACAAAAGCTAAATAGCTTAACTGGTTAAGATAAAATTAGGTAGAGTTTATTTATCAATTCTATTTTATTTAATTTACGTTTATATAATCTATTCTACACAATCCCCTGTGCTCATTATAACTACAATATGCATATTGAAATACATATTATATTTCTATGCAATGGTGATGCAAAGCAAAAATGTTTTTAAGTACATAATATTTGGAAACACTTAATTTCGTCGTGTGCGTGGATGTAACGTTTTTATGAAAACTGAGAAGTTTGATTTTTCTCTCTGCAGCAAGAGACTATGGGACTACGCGTTCTTGAGATACAGGTAGGTATTGACAGACGGACGGACGGATAGACGGACAGACTGACAACAAAGTGATCCTATACGGGTTCCGTTTTTTCCTTTTGAGGTACGGAACCCTAAAAATAATAAAAACTTTAAACTAGGGTGTCGCCGGCAGCGGCGCAGGGCCTAAACTGCTGGCGGTAGGGGCTACAGACTCAGAAACTTCCTGACAATTCGACAGTTTGATTTTTCTGTCCAATGGCAGATCTACTGTTTTTTTTTAAATAATCACTAAAATCATGGCGTTAGATATCATTGTGGCAATTTTACCAAAATATGTTAAAATGGACAAAGTTTTTTTTTTTATATCTTATCATAATATCACTACTTACTGACTAATAGTTTGAGCATTAAATGATTTCTCCTCGTCGAGCCATTACCCCCTTCCTCCAGCGGTCATGATAAGAGGCCTTCCGTCAGTTACCATTACATGTGTAAATGGAAATGCATTCGTTCATTAGTTGGCTAATACTCGGCGCGGTGGAGGGCGCGCCGCTCTCTCGGCACTCTTTCCCTCTATACGAGTATAAGTAGTTTCCTACGTCTAGTCTTCTAATCTTTGTTTGGTTAAGTTTCTTTGTTTTCAAGTAATTTTGGTAAGAACGCGTTGTGTGGTTTGCTTTATTTTTATTTTCTGGTTATAGGAACTTATTATGATGTAGCATCTACTTTAAAATCTACAAACATAATAAATATTTTTTTAAAGAAAACTACCTCGAGTCGAGTATTGCTCTTTTTTATTATTTGCGGTTCTGAATTACCTTATTTAAATATCTGTTCTTGTATTTATTTATTTCTTTTACTAAATCAGTGAAGGATATTCTCTATACCAAATCCATAAAATCAATTGCAAAATGAATAAAATTTAGATTTGTTTACACATATTTACCTTTGTAAAGTTACAAAATACTCATAGCCTCTATTTTTCTTTTTTTCCCTTTGTTTCAATTTAATATTTAATACCTAAAATGTGTTTGCTCAAATGATGTATACATGCTTTGGATTATAGTCTGGTTCTGATCGATTGTCAATTTGTCACGTGTTATCTTGTATTATGTAAGGCTATATTCTGTTTTGTATACTTAAATAAATTAAATATTGTCTACAGACGAATTATTTCACCACAATTCATCAGATATCATACGACTTTGTCCTACATGGTAAGCTCTTAGGTGTAGCCTGGTTGTCGGATCAGTCAGACGTCGTCACGTGTTTGGTGACTAATATTGAAATGAAGGGTAGCTAGCCTGTTTGAACTACTAAGGGTAGCTAGTCTGTTTGGTGCGCTTATCGGCACCAGAAACCATCGTACAACTGTATCTGTCTCTCTATATATCTCTCTATATATATATATATCTGTCTCTGTATATATCGGATATATATCCAGGCTAAGAAAAAGAAGCTAATTTCATTCTGTAATTGGATTAAACATTTAAAAATGTGAGAGGAATTTTTAAAATAATATAAATCATTAAGTAGTAGTAAGTAAGTGTCAAATTACCACATGTTTAATTAAAAATAAAATAGTAATACATAATAATAAAATAATTAGTGTTTATTTGGGAAATATTTTTTTAATGAACACTTAAAAAATCAAGTACTTATTCTTTTAATAATCTTCATTTGTTTATGGGATAAATCAACTAATTTTAATAATAATTTGTATTTATAAAAAAGTAATCATTCAGGGTCAGGCCTGGGATATCATCATCTGGATCCCACTCCCAGTCAACCTCTGTTTCTTCTATGATGTCCTCATACCTCGTAAAATAAACCTTATACTATATGAAGTTAAGGTTTGAATTTCAATAAAAAGCTTTCCGTGCTGGTTTAGTTAAATGGAATTTCCCCAACTTTAAATGAGGTTGCCATTTTAGGAAATAATTTGTAGTTTTTCGCTACGTGTTGCCATGGTAGTTTATAGTTCATTTATTAGTATCAAAATAAAGATACATGTCATGGTAGGTATGTAGATTCGAGTTTAACATACGAATACGCAATGTTACTAACAAAAATAATTAAGCATAATATTAATGTCAAAATACTTATTGAATTTCTAATAATAATATAACATAAATATAAATATTATTTCAAACTAATAACAAATGTCATAACATATTTAAGTTTGATCCAATTTCATTACATCATGGAATGTGTAGAATGCGTGCTCGATAAGCCACTGTTTTATTTTTCGTTTAAATGATCCAATAGTGGGCGCATCCAGTATCTCGATAGCTATCACCAGCAATTTCAACCTTTAGCGGTCTGTATGTACGTCCTGATAGGTTAAAATGGACGAAATGAGTCTTTTTGATATTAAGCATTAACCCATTGACTCTGAACCATTTGTGGAGGTCACTCGCGACTTTGTTTAATTGTATCTCGAGTTTAACTAATCTTAATTTTTTATAGTTCACTAGACAGGAAAAAATCAATTGATATAAATTATATCAAGATAAAAATCAATTGATATATATCGTGATATATATCATGATATATATCACGATATATATCAACGGATATATATCATGATATATATCGGCGAACCCTGGAAAATGACAATGAAAGTAAGCGACTACATAATTATGTCACCATCGTTACAGTATCAAACAAGTATGTACCTAGCTTTATTCTAAATCTGCATAGAGTGAAGTGCAACTGCGGAACCCTACCTTGTGCGTCACGTGATCCGATTAATATCAAATATATTATCCAATTATTATTAAAATCAATTTTGATAAATTATCAACATGTCATTGAAAATATGTCGTTCGGTGTTTCAAATCAGAATTGCATTTTGAAATTGGTTGTTTCAGTTTTTTAATCTATTAAAATAACTAATGCAAATAAAATTTCTTTGAACTGAAAATGAAAATATGAAAGTAATTGGTCAAGTACGAATTTGCCTTGTACTATGAGAGGCCTCTGCCTCTCTCTACCTTAGATACATTCGGACAACGAAGTGATCCCACAAATGTTTGATTTTTGTCCTATATAATTATGACTGAACCCTAAGCTACTTAAAATAATCGGCCAAGTGCGAGTCGGACTCGCGCACGAAGGGTTCCGTACTATCATCTATAATACTACAAAGTTTAGTTCTGTTTATAAAATAACGAGAAATCAACGAAATTCCAAGTAGTAAATTGCAAACTTATAGGTAGGTTTTCGATACACATCCGGGCAGCATGACGACGCTCGCGCGAGTACGCGCGGCTATGGCTCGCTCCGTGATGTTACCTCCCCCGCTACCCACGCGTTGCTTAGCAACCGTCTCGCGCTCGCGCCACCACCACACCGCGGCGCGGCGCTCGCACCGCGTTTAGACGCACGGATTATTTTCATTTTGTGAGTTTTTATGTATTAGATTAGGTATTTATTTTTATAGTTAATATATTTCTAAATATTTACTTATAAATATTCAAGTTTCTACCTGTTAATTAAGATCGAGTAAATATTGCCTAAAAATTACGTTTGTTGTATGGGAGCCCCCCTTTAATATTTACTTTATTGTTATTTAATTATTTATTTTGAAAGGTAATATACAAGTAAATATTCTGTGAAAATTTGAAGCGTCTACCTGTTACCGTTTTTAATATTGAGCAAAAAAATACGAAAAAAACACGTTTATTGTATGGGGACCCCCCTTAATATTTTTTTTTTAATTTTTAGTATTTGTTGTTATAGCGGCAACGGAAATACAACATTTGTGAAAATTTCAGCTTTCTAGCTATCACGGCTTATGAGATACAGCCTGGAGACAGACAGACAGACAGCGAAGTCTTAGTAATAGGGTCCCGTTTTTAGCCTTTGGGTTCGGAAAAAATATAGTTAAAATTGTATTTAAACCTTGATACCTCAACTAAAGGTTTAAATTACACTTTACAAAAATCATGAAACGCCGCCGCCGTCGCAAATTGAAACGCCTCGAAGTTCGTGCTAATTACTCTACAATATGAATATTATAAAACATTATTAGTCCTCACTCCGTCGAACTAAACCCAACCCTACGGGAATGATATAAGGGTTATTTTGTATCGGTTTAATTGGACGTGCAATTAAAATTTGCTTTTCTAGGAGTAGGTCGGGTGGGAACTGAAATTGACCAGTATAACCTAGCTCAGGTTATACTGGTCATTGGTCATGGTATTCGTTTCAAGGAATTTGTTCGATCAATAGATTCGTTATAGTAACAATAAACCACTGTTACTTTTAATATTTAATGAAAACGTTGAGATATCGCTATTCTTTATTAAAATATCACTCGAACTGACACCGATTAAAATAATTATTTAGTGTATTGATGTCTATAGAACTGTTTGCTCCTGTCGGTATGAGGTACGGACTATTCAGATATACTGTGGTATGAAAATATATGCAATATACTAAAACATATTGATCGTTCAACAGTTTCGTAAAGAGTAACATCCGCTCAGAATCGGATCTTTCACTCACTCATCAATATTTTTTAAAATATAAAACTTCACAATGTACTTATAAATGTGATAAGACGGAATCTGAAGATTAAAGCGCGCAAACAAACAACACTGTCTCCCATTTATCTTATATATCTTCACTCAGTTATTTTATATGTTTTAAAATGTAGTGATCCCCGAGAGAGATAGCTGCACGCTTTGAGCACAGCCTGTCTTCTGACAAGCGCGCTCCATCGTGGACCGCAGCGACGCTCAACATCAGGCTAGCTGGCGGTCAAACGCAAGCCCATCAATAAACAAGGAAACATCCCTGAGTTGTTCTCGATTTATCTTCTCATATGTACTTTGATTTGCGCGACTCACAGATAATATTACATTTGATAACAGGTATGGCAGTTAATTATCTAAAAAGAAAACATTTCTTCGTAGGTCAGGCTCTGAGAGCAGCTAGTAAAACAACCGGACAAGAGCGAGTCAGACTCGCCCACTGAGGGTTCCGTACAAACTAGTAGATAAAAGGGGGAATTTTATATTTTTTTATATTTTCCTTCATAAATTTTTGTGATTAAATTAAAAATTTCCAGTTTTCGGTTTTTTAACACAATGCTTCTTGCCAAATTTCATAGTAAGGTCAACAAAATTCTAGGTAAGGTTTTGATTCCCTTGTGAGTGTCGAAATGTGAGTTTTTTTACGACATATTCGGCTGTAACTTTTTTTACGAAACCTGAGAAATTTGATTTTTATTTCTGCAGCAAGAGACTATGGATCTGCGTATATGGTTTTAATTTCAACTCGATACCTAAATACGAGTTCCCAAGACACAGGTCTTGACACCTGGACAGACGGACAGACGGACAACAAAGTGATCCTATAAGGGTTCCGTTTTTTCCTTTTGAGGTACGGTACCATAAAAACGGACAAGTTAAGACAAGACGGAACTCACAGTTCCGCACAAACTAGATAAATCGGATAATATTAAAAGGTCGAAAACAGTTTCCTCCTTTTGTATGGGAAACCTTGTAAAGTACTCGTACTGGCGAAAAAGCAGGCTTAACGATTAAACTACGTACATTTTGTTTGATAACTGTTTACTGTTTGCGTGTGAGATTACATGTCATTACTAATTATTTGCGGGATTTTAAGCAGTTACAATGCTTAGTAGTAATTCTTTCGTATTCTGTGGGCTAGGGTCAGTCTCAAAGTCACCTTAGGTGGTCTCGGATATAACTTGTTACACGTAAATGTATTTCAAATGCAAATAGAGGGCGTTTTATAGTTTTGATAAGAGTCACGTGAATTTTAAGTAAACTTATACAATGTGATTAAAATAAGTACACGCTGAGCAGTCCAGTCGTGGCGTCACTGCTGGAATACTAGGTTCAATAAGTACACGCTGAGCAGTCCAGTCGTGGTGTCATTGCTGGAATACTAGGTTCAATAAGTACACGCTGAGCAGTCCAGTCGTGGTGTCATTGCTGGAATACTAGGTTCAATAAGTACACGCTGAGCAGTCCAGTCGTGGTGTCATTGCTGGAATACTAGGTTCAATAAGTACACGCTGAGCAGTCCAGTCGTGGCGTCACTGCTGGAATACTAGGTTCAATAAGTACACGCTGAGCAGTCCAGTCGTGGTGTCATTGCTGGAATACTAGGTTCAATAAGTACACGCTGAGCAGTCCAGTCGTGGTGTCATTGCTGGAATACTAGGTTCAATAAGTACACGCTGAGCAGTCCAGTCGTGGCGTCACTGCTGGAATACTAGGTTCAATAAGTACACGCTGAGCAGTCCAGTCGTGGTGTCATTGCTGGAATACTAGGTTCAATAAGTACACGCTGAGCAGTCCAGTCGTGGTGTCATTGCTGGAATACTAGGTTCAATAAGTACACGCTGAGCAGTCCAGTCGTGGTGTCATTGCTGGAATACTAGGTTCAATAAGTACACGCTGAGCAGTCCAGTCGTGGTGTCACTGCTGGAATACTAGGTTCAATAAGTACACGCTGAGCAGTCCAGTCGTGGTGTCATTGCTGGAATACTAGGTTCAATAAGTACACGCTGAGCAGTCCAGTCGTGGTGTCATTGCTGGAATACTAGGTTCAATAAGTACACGCTGAGCAGTCCAGTCGTGGTGTCATTGCTGGAATACTAGGTTCAATAAGTACACGCTGAGCAGTCCAGTCGTGGCGTCACTGCTGGAATACTAGGTTCAATAAGTACACGCTGAGCAGTCCAGTCGTGGTGTCATTGCTGGAATACTAGGTTCAATAAGTACACGCTGAGCAGTCCAGTCGTGGTGTCATTGCTGGAATACTAGGTTCAATAAGTACACGCTGAGCAGTCCAGTCGTGGCGTCACTGCTGGAATACTAGGTTCAATAAGTACACGCTGAGCAGTCCAGTCGTGGTGTCATTGCTGGAATACTAGGTTCAATAAGTACACGCTGAGCAGTCCAGTCGTGGTGTCACTGCTGGAATACTAGGTTCAATAAGTACACGCTGAGCAGTCCAGTCGTGGTGTCATTGCTGGAATACTAGGTTCAATAAGTACACGCTGAGCAGTCCAGTCGTGGTGTCACTGCTGGAATACTAGGTTCAATAAGTACACGCTGAGCAGTCCAGTCGTGGTGTCACTGCTGGAATACTAGGTTCAATAAGTACACGCTGAGCAGTCCAGTCGTGGTGTCATTGCTGGAATACTAGGTTCAATAAGTACACGCTGAGCAGTCCAGTCGTGGTGTCACTGCTGGAATACTAGGTTCAATAAGTACACGCTGAGCAGTCCAGTCGTGGTGTCACTGCTGGAATGCTAGGTTCAATAAAATCCTTTCATTATGAAACGGTGAAGGACAATATTACGAAGCAATCTGCAGTGTGTTTGTTCACTTGTACAACAAAAAATATTAATGCAAAAAATACAATACAATTATACTACGACGACGTTAACTTATGTTTTTTTTATTACAAAGATCTACGATCAATCACCAACTCGCCTGATGTTAAACGGCGGCGTGGTCGACGATGTAGCTACCTACCTCGACTCGGCTAAGCTGGCTCGTTTAAAACTTGCGATCTTCAAGATTGTTGGGCGTCTCTTATCACCGGGACAGCTGTTTCATTTGAATCCGATCGTGTGTGGAGTACTGCTGGAGCAGCCAAGTATCAGCTGGAAGCTTTAGAGTAGGTGTGTACTAATAAGTAGATAGTACACACCGCTGGCCGCAGGTCACCCACGAGGTGAAGATGATACAGGTATCTAGCACAAATACCCTGTGTATGCGCGCTGGTATCGTATTTTGAATTTAGAACCTAATATAATGGCAAAAGATCTAGGGGTGAGAAAGGCACATGAAAGGACTCACGTTTTTCACTGCTGCTCCCACAGGAAGATCCAGGAGATCACTTCTTATATCACAATTCGAAGATAAGAGAGTTCTGCATATATATCTATAATATTTTTACACAAAATCACCGGAAGAACAATAGTTTTTATTTATTTTAAGGGAGATCACATGACCGCCATTCGGTCAACGAAACAGACTCATCGCAAGTGGTGCGATACGTGAGAGAGACAAGGATGGGGAGCAGTAATTGGTTAGGAAAAAAGGAGAAAGAACTAGTCTTCTGCCATTTATTTCAAGTCGCAATTTAGCGTTAACACCCTGCTTGCAGGCCATCCATGGAGGAGGCCTATGTCCAGCAGTAGACTTGTTTGAGATGATTATGATGATAAAGACATCAAGCACATATTTTTTCCTTGAAAATTCCACTAGTTAGATAAGGACTCGCAGAAGACAAAGGCTTGCTATTGTTGCTTGTATATACCCAGTTCTTTATTTATAATTTAAAGGAAACTTTATCGTCTTGTTGTATGATAATAAACCTGGTCCGTAGTTTGCAGTAAAATAAATTGAGACGAAGACATCATTATGATCTGGATTTCAGCTACTGGAGTTAGAAACAGAAGTAATGAACTATGTAGACAGTACGCGAACATGTTCTGAACTGGTTCAAACTACTTAAAATGTACGAATGAAACAAGTTTCGACAATGTACTACAATGTAATATGTTCTATGTGTTACAAGTGAGGATTTATTATATTAAGATGACAAGTCCGATGTACAGCTATTTACATCAGTGAATTGGTTGCTTTGGTGACCTCTTTGCGGAAACTGAGGGTTTCAATTGAAGACGAAATTACAAAAACAAACCAACTAACAGAAATACTAGTATATCAATGAAGGACGGTACACGATGAGTCTCGTGGAGGCTGAGAAGGACAAGCTCAGCAAGTACCTCGACTTGGCTCACGAGATAACCGTCATGTGGGATGGTAATTTGACGAACGTTGTTCTTATAGTCGTATCGGTGATGGGGTTGATATCAAGGACCCTCTCTATGTAGAACTGGGAGTCGTATTGCATCTACTTACCATAGTGAAGCTATGCGCTAGCTGTGCACTACCGTCACACACCTCGTATATATTAGCAGCCATACAATATAAAATCTATGTGTTTGTTATTCCGTTTGTTGCCCGTGTTTCCAGTAGCAAAATTGAATTTAAGTAAAAATATTTTATTTGTATATTTTTTTAATTTGAATTACTGTATCGACTGTGGAACGTAAAAGAAACGTGTAATAGAAATAGTAATTTACGATAGTACTAACATAATAAAATAATTGAATTAAAAACTCGGTTCTGTTGAGATAATTATATCTTTAAATTGTATGCATGACTAGTAATACTGTGTCTGCAGTATGTCTACGAGTCTGGGAATTTTCGTAAGTTCTTTTTATTTTATTTTTTACAACAGCGTTGCCTCATTAAGAGCTTCTATTTAGCTTTATTTGCTTTTACTTGAGAAAGAAGAGATAATTCAGTAACAATTTTCTATAATTAGCTAAACACAGAGTGCATTTAACATTATAAGCGTGAATTACATTTAACTGATTTTTTTTTGTGATATGTACTTGCCCATGCACGTCCATTATTATATGTGGCGTGTGTCTGGAGTACACATATGTGTGTGTGAGTGTACATTAGTAACTTCCTCAAGCTAAGGGTTTGACCACAAACACATTTCAAGGTGAAATCGGTACGAGGCGAAAACAAAAACCTTTATGTAATGATGTGTATATGTCGAATAGAAACGGACCGTCCCTAATCTGTGTTCGAACCATATTGTCCAAGCTCAAGCTTGATCACAGACATCTGTTTTGTTGTTCTAGTACAGGCACTAATGGTTTTCTAGTCGGATCGAATAAATTGTGTAATCAAGGGCCAAATCTGACCGATGAGTGACCTGACATTTCAATTCAAAGACTAAACTGCTGCTCTAAAAGACATGATGTTTGGAGAACGTGTATCATTGCTACGAGTATGTACCAAGAAAACCAACTTCGAAATTACCCTCCAGAGGTAAAGGCCACAAGGCGCAGCTAGTATTGTTAGAGGAAAGCTCCGCAAATAGACGAGTTATCGTTTAGTAACATAATTGAGCGTTAGCGAGCTGTACACGGTAGCGGGAGATCAGATGTAATCACACGCGTTACACCAGCTCTCCACGGCTCTGCCAGACTACGTGCCGAGTTTGCATACTGTATGTAAAGGTCTATTTAGACGTACGCGATATTAACATCGCGGTATGTTGGAATATTTGTGTGGCTATATTAATACAACTTATGTGTTTGCATTATTGTGTGTGTGTCGACATGATTGGTTTTTTGTCATGTACATTAATTACCCATCTGCCTAAGTATAACAGTAATGTTTTTTTTTTGCGTAAGTATATTTACGTTGTATATTAAGTAGGTACTACCTGTAATTAAATTGTGGAAGTGTTTTTGGTGTACAAGAGTTATCATTAGATTTATCTGTATGTTTTGAATTCACTCAAGAAAATGTTGTTATTAGCAATGATCGTCATTACAAGGGCAAATAGTTCCATTCAAATAGAGCGGAACGTATTTAAAATGCAACGGAGTCTTTTGTTTTATCACCTGCTAATATGCGATGACATCAAAATTAAACATTACATGTCAAAATACAAATAAACGTAATAGGTAACGTAAATATACTAAAAGTTTACATTCTAAAGATTAAAAAATATGTGTATTTAATAATGATATACATACTGTGCCTAAATTATCTAACAAATGAAACCGTAATTCTGCTTAACAATTTCCACTACTCCGCATATAATGTAATCGCTTAGTTTGAATTGGCCTTTACCCTCTACAAACATCAATGTGTGTTGATTCAAAATTAACACAATTATTTCAGCTTATAGTTAAAATGTTAAGTCATCAGCAGTTATTAAACTAATGACTCTGTAACAAATGTGATTTAAACATACAGTTTTTTGACTAAGATAAGTAATAGGTATAATCTATTTTTAGATAAAAATAAATCTCGAAAGTTTGAGATTGACTTAATGTTTATCACCTTTGTAAAGGCGCCCATGGACAGGATCTTTAATTTATGACATTTTATTAATAAAATTAATGCATCAAGCTTAATTTTAAATAAATAATTATAATTACTTTAACTGAAATAAACATTATAATAATGTTTATTTCAAATAAACATTACTAAAACCTATATTATTCTAAAATCTATTAAATCTATATCTAATATCTAATAAACGCTTTTAACTGATAACTGACTTAAATGTCAAAGTTCACCAAAATGTCGACAACGAACCTTCAAAGCGTCAGATATGGTCGCGAGCACGCGTATACAAGAACAGTTTCGCAGGCAGGCTGCGTGTTCGGAGCGAACACATCGATTGTCTGTTAACCGGCGCGCGGCGCGCGGCGTGTAACAGCTAATGCCACAAACATTATCTCTTGTATGAAACAATCAAATCAATGTTATGTAGGTACTCTGTTATCTGAAAGGACACTGCAAGTTAATGATTACTCACCAACTTTTATTATAAACTATATTACTGTTATAAATACAGTTGATTTACTTATAAAATGCGTCTGTAAACCAAATGAGGTCAAATTTTCAAATTCAAATTATTTATTGCGTCATATGTAGGTACATGCTGGTCTTATATTAATACATGCTTATTAATTTAGGGATACATATGGCCCTATAAGCGCATGGCAATATTTATTCGGAACGTCCTATTTTAATTTCGTCAAACTTATCCTTAAAAAAATCGTGTAAATTATATTAACGGTTACTTTCTAGGAGAGTTATCAAATTTAAAATAAAGCTTTCTTCTGTAAAGCTTGTTTTATATTTTTACTGCCACAGAATTAGGGCTAGAACTATGCATTGCTTGATTTGACCTTGGTATTACGAACTTATGTTTATGTTGGAGTCTGGTCCGTCTGCTACTTTTTTAAATAAATCTGGATATTTCCTGACGAATTTATAAAATTCCAACATATTTAGATGGATGTCACTGTTACTGATTTTGAATTTAATAAAGTACGGCTTATGGGAGTGTGGTATTGTCATGGATAGTATGATTAATAAAGTACGGCTTATGGGAGTGTGGTATTGTCATGGATAGTATGATTAATAAAGTACGGCTTATGGGAGTGTGGTATTGTCATGGATAGTATGATTAATAAAGTACGGCTTATGGGAGTGTGGTATTGTCATGGATAGCATGATTAATAAAGTACGGCTTATGGGAGTGTGGTATTGTCATGGATAGTATGATTAATAAAGTACGGTTTATGGGAGTGTGGTATTGTCATGGATAGTATGATTAATAAAGTACGGCTTATGGGAGTGTGGTATTGTCATGGATAGTATGATTAATAAAGTACGGCTTATGGGAGTGTGGTATTGTCATGCATAGTATGATTAATAAAGTACGGCTTATGGGAGTGTGGTATTGTCATGGATAGTATGATTAATAAAGTACGGCTTATGGGAGTGTGGTATTGTCATGGATAGTATGATTAATAAAGTACGGCTTATGGGAGTGTGGTATTGTCATGGATAGTATGATTAATAAAGTACGGCTTATGGGAGTGTGGTATTGTCATGGATAGTATGATTAATAAAGTACGGCTTATGGGAGTGTGGTATTGTCATGGATAGCATGATTAATAAAGTACGGCTTATGGGAGTGTGGTATTGTCATGGATAGTATGATTAATAAAGTACGGCTTATGGGAGTGTGGTATTGTCATGGATAGTATGATTAATAAAGTACGGCTTATGGGAGTGTGGTATTGTCATGGATAGCATGATTAATAAAGTACGGCTTATGGGAGTGTGGTATTGTCATGGATAGTATGATTAATAAAGTACGGCTTATGGGAGTGTGGTATTGTCATGGATAGTATGATTAATAAAGTACGGCTTATGGGAGTGTGGTATTGTCATGGATAGTATGATTAATAAAGTACGGCTTATGGGAGTGTGGTATTGTCATGGATAGCATGATTAATAAAGTACGGCTTATGGGAGTGTGGTATTGTCATGGATAGCATGATTAATAAAGTACGGCTTATGGGAGTGTGGTATTGTCATGGATAGTATGATTAATAAAGTACGGCTTATGGGAGTGTGGTATTGTCATGGATAGTATGATTAATAAAGTACGGCTTATGGGAGTGTGGTATTGTCATGGATAGCATGATTAATAAATTATGGCTTATGGCTTTTTTCGGCCGAGGGTACTTGAAAAAGCAACAGTGTAAATTTTTGCTCATCCTTATTTTAATTAAATAAAATAATAAAACACATAACTTCATAAATATTTCTATGTATAAATAAAATTAAGATTACAGTACCTGCCGGGAAATAGTTTTCCATGCTAAATAACAGTGTTTAGTGGATTTTTCTTTATAAATTACTTTCACACTATATCAACTACCCACATAATGGAAACAATAAGAGAATCTATGTCACAAATGAACACTATCTTCAACAAAAAGCTGGCCGAGTTTGAAGAGAGACAGCAGAAACTGAGTGCTCCTACATCACCGAGTCAGAGCAATCTAGAGGCGGAGTTCACCTGGTTTAAGAGCTTTACCATGAGCGCACTGCGAACTCTGCAATCTCAAGTAGAATTACTAGCTCAGCAGGTGGACAACTTAGAGATGCATACGAGGCGTAAGATCCTGCTCCTACATGGTATTCCTGAAGATAAAAGAGAGGATACTGTGTCCACCGTTGTCGAGGTTGTTACACAGTCACTGAAGCTGAATGAATTCCAGGTTGGAGATGTGAGTCGTTGCCACAGAATGGGTCGTTCTTCATCTGCTGATCGTCCAAGGCCCATCCTCTTTAAGCTCAAGGATTCTTCTATTCGCTCACAAATCTGGGCCGCCAAGATCAATCTCAAGGGTTCCGGCATAACCTTGTCTGAGTTTTTAACAAAAACCCGACATGATATGTTTATGTCGGCTCGACAACGTTTCGGTGTGTCGAAATGCTGGACACGAGATGGATCAGTCTTCGTGGTGGATGGGGATGGTTCTCGACACCGAATCAACTGTTGCGCAGATTTGGATAAGATTGAGGATCCACCGAAAGCCGCACCAGTGTCTGACACGGACAGAGCCGCTGCTACCAAGGCGCCTCCATCGAACGAAAGGTCGAAACGTGTGCCCAGGCCTAAGTTGATTAAATGAAAGCGTGAATAGTAATCAGTAAACAGGCTTTGGTTTCTTATGCAGTTGTAATACGTTCACTAGCTTTCCATCACTGCCTACACACACTGTGCTGTATTTAAATCTTCGTAATTTATGAGATGGGCACTTATACATTGTTCTTTGTTGTCTTTTTAGACTTTTTTATTGTAAATTGTGCCTTTTCAATAGTGTTCTAAATTGTTTCTTGTCGTTTTGTTTTGTAGTTTTGTTTGTGATGGATCGAAGCAATGTCATCTGACATTGACATTTACACTTTTTTTCTCGAGTTTTTGGCTCCACACAATTTTTTATTCAGTCAGTTCATATTTTTATTGGTTTTTTATTTTTTATTTTTTTTTATTACTGTATTATTAAGTTATACCAATAACCATATGACTTTACTAATGTACTATGTAACAGTGTTTAATTATTATTATCGAAAGTTAATTTAGGATGGAGCCGGCAGGTATCGTAAGTATAATATACATATTATAAGTAGTTTAGGTTTTAATTATTGATATATATATTTTTTAATTGTTTTAGTTTGTATTTAAGTAGGTATATAAACACATTGTATATTTATTTTTAGATTAGATACTTATGTTGAATATCTTCACTGATAGTAGCGATAATAGTGATGCATATTTATCTGTTGCTTCCTCTGACTGTAGTATTAGTTCTGATGATACTAGTTTTACGAGTTTGCCTACTCTATCTGAGTCGATTGAAAGTCAATTCTCTGATGTTCCTCACAATCTGAATCTTATTCACATTAACGCCCAGAGCATCCCTGGCCATATCTCCGATATGCAGACATCCCTTGACAGCAATAAAATTCATGGCATTTTAGTGTCGGAAACCTGGCTCCAAGCCTCATTGCCCTCTATTTCTTTCTCTCTTCCCGGCTTTAACCTCATTCGCAATGACAGAGCCGGTCGCGTTGGTGGAGGTGTGGCTATCTATCTCCGTGATCATATACCGTTTTCCATCCTCAGCACATCCCCTCAGCCGCCACCTGTCAACGCTGGTGAACATTTATTTATAGAAATAACTCTCTCGCATACTAAAATTCTCCTTGGAGTTTATTACAGCAATAATTCTCACAATAACTATTTCTCAGCGTTTGAAAAAATTCTCGAAAGTCTAACCCCGTCTTACACACATACAATAATCATGGGTGACTTTAATACATGTTTGTTAAAATGTGATCATCGTACTTACAAACTACAAAATGTAGTAAAGTCTTGCAACATGAACATTCTCCCTCTTAGTGCCACTCATCATTTTCCAAACTCTACCCCTTCTCTTCTAGATCTTGTAATGGTTTCTTCCCCTTATCATGTTGCAAAACATGGGCAGCTATCAGCCGATTTCTCTTATCATGACCTTGTCTTCATATCTTATAAAGTTCGACCTCCGAAAGCTAAGCCCTCCATTATTGTGCAACGCAACTTTAGTGGCATCAATCCTGACAAACTTAAAAGTGACGCTGAAAATATTGACTGGTCGCCAGTGTTGGGTGCAGATTCAATTGACGATAAATTGACCGCCTTTAACACTCTTTTAACTGATCTATATGATGTTCATGCACCACTCCGGGCTATAAAAATTAAACATGCACCTGCACCTTGGCTTACTGATGAAATTAAAATCCTTAAGCATAAAAAAGCAGTTGCTAAAACCAAATACAAGACTCATCCCAACGACGCTAACAAGCTGCGTTATATAGAGTTACGAAATCGCTGCAATGTAGTGTGTCGGGACGCTCAACGACGCCATATCTTCGAAACTGTACAGAATAAGGATCCAGCATACGTATGGAAGTTTCTAAGGTCATTAGGAGTCGGAAAATCACGTCAACAAACAGTTCCTAAAAATTTGGATATCAATGCACTAAACCAGCATTTCTCTGCGTCTCCTCAAATGGATGCTGCCTCTAAATCTAGCACACTACGTAATCTTTCTAAACGCAAGACTCTTGACCTACCTTCTTTTGCCTTTCGTCAACTCACTGCTTGTGATGTTAGAAGGAGCATTCTTTCAATCACCTCAAATGCTGTTGGGCTGGACTCAATAAGCCGTAACATGATCATTCCTATACTAGATTGTCTTCTCCCAGTTCTTTGTGACATTTTCAACTTTTCCATTTCCAACGGTGTGTTTCCTTCTTTATGGAAAGATGCACAAATAATCCCACTACCTAAAAAAAACAACCCTACATCTTTTTCCGAGTACCGTCCCATATCAATCCTTCCTTTCCTCTCCAAAGTTCTCGAACGTTTAGTTCATAATCAGTTAAGTATTTTCCTTACCAGAAACAACTTGCTCAATCCTTTTCAATCTGGCTTTCGTCCGGGGCACAGCACGGTTACTGCACTTGTCAAGATCACAGATGATATACGACAAGGTATGGAGAATGGTCATCTAACCGTGCTGACGCTTTTGGACTTCAGCAACGCTTTTAACTCCGTTGACTGTGATATTCTCCTTGCTATTCTTCGCTCCTCTAACATATCTCCAACGGTAGTTGATTGGTTTCAGAGCTACCTGCGTGGTCGTCGACAGAGAGTCCACCTCAATGAGTTATACTCATTATGGTGTGACACTAATGCTGGCGTACCACAGGGTGGTGTCTTATCCCCTCTTCTCTTCGCTATCTTTATAAACTCAATTTCCAATAATCTATCTTCTTCCTATCACCTCTACGCAGACGATCTACAACTTTATTGTCAAGCTCCGGTTGAATGGCTTTCGGAAGCTGTAGAAGCTGTGAATAATGACTTACGTCGTGTTTCACAGTGGAGCAAATCCTACGGCCTCAAGGTAAACCCAGTAAAAACACAAGTTATTGTACTTGGTAGTCCTCGTATGCTTGGCCAAATCGAATGGGATTCCTTACCGCAAGTCATTCTAGATGGCGTCACAATACCTCTTAGCGAAACAGTGAAAAACCTCGGAATCATTTTCGACCAGTGTTTGTCCTGGGGTCCACAGGTGGCTGAGACTAGTCGCAAAATATTTGCTTCTGGTAGTTCCTTGCGTAGACTGCGAAATTTTCTGCCTATTGCCACTAAAGTTGCACTTGCACAATCACTTTTACATCCTATTCTCGACTACGCTGATGTCTGTTATTTAGATCTGACAGAAGAATTATTGAATAAACTTGAGCGCCTTCAAAATTTCTGTATAAGATTCATATTTGGTTTGCGTAAATATGATCATGTTTCACAATTCCGCACTAAGCTCAAGTGGCTACCCATCCGTCGTCGGCGGGATACTCACATACTTTTCCTTCTATACAGTATTCTATTTATCCCTTCTTCTCCTTTCTATCTCCAGGAACGCTTCAAATTCCGCTCTTCTTTTCTTTCTCGTCTTCTAAAATCATCAGAGAATCTGACGCTTGATATCCCTCAGCACAGAACCAATTTTTATGCTTCCTCATTTACAGTGACAGCTGTCAAACTGTGGAATGAGTTGCCACTAGAAATTAAGCGTGCTCCATCATTAGATGTTTTCAAAACTCGTGTAAAAGCTCATTATGTAAATAACATGGACTAAATTTATTATGTATATATTAGTTTGATATGTATTGTCAGAGATATATAAGTATGTTTATGAATAAGTATATCTATTATGATTAATTATTATTACTCTTTTTTCCTGTAACATAAATAGGTACCTACTGTATATTGTTTTAGTGTATAATATAGTTTTTAGTTACTTTTAAAGGCCATTATCTGTAACATCTTACCTATCCGTGCATGGTTGCCTGGAAGAGATCGCTCTAAGCGATAAGGCCGCCAATTAAAAGCCTAGCCATATTTATCTTTTCTCTGTATTTCTTTTTCTGTATGTGTGGTCTTTTAATAAAGAGTTATCTATCTATCTATCTATCTATCTATGGGAGTGTGGTATTGTCATGGATAGTATGATTAATAAAGTACGGCTTATGGGAGTGTGGTATTGTCATGGATAGTATGATTAATAAAGTACGGCTTATGGGAGTGTGGTATTGTCATGGATAGTATGATTAATAAAGTACGGCTTATGGGAGTGTGGTATTGTCATGCATAGTATGATTAATAAAGTACGGCTTATGGGAGTGTGGTATTGTCATGGATAGTATGATTAATAAAGTACGGCTTATGGGAGTGTGGTATTGTCATGGATAGCATGATTAATAAAGTACGGCTAATGGGAGTGTGGTATTGTCATGGATAGTATGATTAATAAAGTACGGCTTATGGGAGTGTGGTATTGTCATGGATAGTATGATTAATAAAGTACGGCTTATGGGAGTGTGGTATTGTCATGGATAGCATGATTAATAAAGTACGGCTTATGGGAGTGTGGTATTGTCATGGATAGTATGATTAATAAAGTACGGCTTATGGGAGTGTGGTATTGTCATGGATAGTATGATTAATAAAGTACGGCTTATGGGAGTGTGGTATTGTCATGGATAGCATGATTAATAAAGTACGGCTTATGGGAGTGTGGTATTGTCATGGATAGTATGATTAATAAAGTACGGCTTATGGGAGTGTGGTATTGTCATGGATAGTATGATTAATAAAGTACGGCTTATGGGAGTGTGGTATTGTCATGGATAGCATGATTAATAAAGTACGGCTTATGGGAGTGTGGTATTGTCATGGATAGTATGATTAATAAAGTACGGCTTATGGGAGTGTGGTATTGTCATGGATAGTATGATTAATAAAGTACGGCTTATGGGAGTGTGGTATTGTCATGGATAGTATGATTAATAAAGTACGGCTTATGGGAGTGTGGTATTGTCATGCATAGTATGATTAATAAAGTACGGCTTATGGGAGTGTGGTATTGTCATGGATAGTATGATTAATATTTTTGAACACTTATAGTGTTAGCCTCGGTAATATCAAAGAGCAAAAATTTTGCAGGACAAGATTTAATCGGTAGACATACAAGTACATTTTGTTTAATTTATCAGCTTTTACGCTTTCATTTTGTTTTTCATGCTATAAAATAGGTATATCGATTTTGCCGCCGACTCAATGAATAATCATCAAAAATATAGACGACTTTCTGAAGTTCTAGAAAGCTGAAAATATAAAATATAGTTATAGTTTGCACATAAATAACGGAAAAAAAAATAAGTCATGATTATACTTCTAGAGATATTTTTATACATGGAAAAATTACCCTACTCCTTGAATAGTCGAGAAAAATATGTTGAGTAGGGACTTGAATAAAGAATCCCAGTAAGAAAAAGTAAGCCGATAGTAAAGTAGCAGGAAAAACGATGAAACAGAATCCCACACTAGAAGGAATGTGTTGTGAGAGTACATTCCGTACATGTACGTTTGCTTTCGATTCAGCGAGTAAGCAGTAATAAAAACCCGAAGTTAGTTGATCAAGAAAAACATCCGTCCCTAGCTCAAGGTTTTGTCCTCCTTAAATAAAGAAATAACGAGAAAACATTCGCAGGACAAAACTTCATTTCCGTAGAATACTTTACACGTAGAAGAGACAATACGCAATATTTCGCACGCCATACACTCGCACATGCATACCTTACACACTTATAAATGTTTACAAATAGTTCAAATTACGTACCTATTTTAGCTTTAACAATGTCATAGTCAGTTCAAAAATCATCCTTGAACAGGTTTTGTATTTTGTTTGATAAATCACCTCTTTTTAAATATTTAAGACAAAAATATGATTATCAGTTTATTAAAAAAACTATTACTACACGCCGCTACCGCTATACAGTCACCGTTACAGTCGCCGAGTTTTCGAACAAACGCAAACCTATTTTTGATTTTAAAGAAAACACTCTGCTCTTTATTTATTCCTTTTTTTTATTCCTTGTAAGCGCCTGGAAGAATTATTACCCCTAGAAATGGAACAGATTATAAACTTTCTTGTGTTATTTTTGTTATACTGCCACAAAAGTAATTTTCCCTCCTTGCGGCTACTCAAAGACTGTATTAATATACAGAAATACAAACAATATTATATAACCAATATATAGTTTAAAAATGCTATAAATTAGGAGAATTTTCGTGTCATATTTTCCTACTAATTTAATAAAAAATAATAATTTGTTACAATTCCAACGTTAACATAATATTAACTACAGACTACCAGAGACTTTACACCAGATCGTAAATCGTCTTATCATTGCATGTAGTAGGTAAGTTTTTGTAGTTAAATTACACACTTAATAATGTTGAATGTAAAACAATGACAACATATAGAATACTGATGTGAGTTACTGCGAGTAAATCTCGTTCCTCATTACTCAATAACCGCTGTATACTCGTATATTGTTCCATCGTGGAAAATTAAACGATTCTCTGAGCTGAAGTCAATAGTTAATTAATTTCCGCGCGTGGCAGCCCTGCATGCATACTTAACGCGGATACCGGCCGGCCCGGTGCTGGCCGCCCGCACGTCGGCTCCGGACTTTATGGACGATGTGTCCAAATCCTAAAATAATTCGGAGGTCGATGGTAAGCTCGGACCTACGGAACCAATGTCTGATGAAGCTATTTTAGTGGAAAAGGCTTTGTGACGTTTTTGTGTTCCTTCGACGTTGGATATTTTCTTTGGTGACATATTGCCAAAAAATATGAACGTTTTAAAAGTGTGAGTGTGGGAGAGTGGGGGTGAATTTGTTATTTTATATCCGATAGTGTATTGAACGAACTATGTTCAATACTTATTTGTTAAACGAAACGACTTAGTTTACGGTGCTACTCGTATGCTAGGTTACAGTTGTTTACATTGGTATCGTTACGTATTACAAAATAACATAAATAGGTCATAACTAAATATTTTAGTTAAGAAGATTGCTATTGTTAACAGCTGGAGGTATTGGAAATAAAAATCTTAAGATAGGTACATACATATGAGGTACAAGTGTTAATTTACTTCTTAATCTTGGTTTTTATGTAATTAAAAAGGTGGCACAAAAGTTGAAGAGACTATAAAAATATTACAATTTAAAGTAGGCTCATTTGAAATCACACTCTTCATTACAGAAAAATAAACAAGATGAATATGAGCCAACTTTGTATCGCTATAAAGTCAAAGTCAAAGTCAAAGTCAATAGTTTATTGCATTCATTATAGGTTACATGGAGATGTTACAGTACATGTTTGTTTTTAGTAATACAATGACCCTGGTAGGGTGTAGCAAC
This sequence comes from Lycia hirtaria, assembly GCA_947563715.1. Classification (NCBI taxonomy): domain Eukaryota; kingdom Metazoa; phylum Arthropoda; class Insecta; order Lepidoptera; family Geometridae; genus Lycia; species Lycia hirtaria. The sequence goes on along the minus strand of OX387376.1, from coordinate 52,209,051 downwards.
TGGTACGGAGCGGAACAGTTCATTCGATAATTTTTTTATCATTAAGAAACTCGTCTAAGGTATAGTAACACTTATTAATTAATATAGTTTTGAGGGTCTGGGCAAACTCCTGTTCATTTTCAATTTCTTGTAATTGTTGTGGCAACTTATTATATATTTTAATGGCCATAACATGAGGGCCAGAGCTATGCATTATTAATTTGGACGTTGGTAATATTAGGTTATTTTTGTATTGTGATCTTAATTGATATTCTCTTTTCTGGTCTAGTTTTGTAAAAAGCTGAGGATGTTTTTTTATAAATTTACAGTTTTCTAGGATGTATACACATGTAATTGTTAGGATTTTTAATTTGATGAAAAGTGGCCGGTGGAAATTTGGTATACTTATGTCAGGCAATTTAATATTGGAAATGATACGAATGCATTTTTTTTGTAATATAAATAGATCTTTCGCATCTACACTGTGTCCCCAGAGTATTATTCCATATTGAATCCATGAAAATGCGTACGCGAAATAAGCTGTAGTGGCTGTATCCTGGTCAGTTGCTCGCCGGAGTTCTCTGAGGGCGTATGTGAAGCTCGACAGCTTAGCTTTAAGTTTTTTAATATGATTTTTCCAATTTAGGTGCTTGTCAATGTCTAAACCTAGCAGCGTAGCTGTGTCGACGCATTCTAATTTTTTATTATTGTATGAGAAGTGAATGTCAAGAGGCGCTTTTTGATATGGTCTAAATTGTATTAAAGCAGTTTTTGATAAATTTATGTCAAGGTTATGTGCCGTCATCCAGCTGGTCACGTTATTGAAAATGTCGTTTAGTTTATTATGAATATTAATATTATTCTTGCAAGATGTCAAAATAGATATATCGTCCGCGAAGAGTACACAGGATTCGTCAATTTGTTTCGGCAAATCGTTAATATATATTAAAAATAGAATACATGCAACAACACTCCCTTGAGGGATCGACTGGTTAATTTCTATGAGTGCTGATCGGATTATATTTATCATTCCGGTTTTTGGGTCGAAGTTTTCAATTTCTACACATTGAGCGCGATTTTCGAGGAATGATCTAAACCACTTGTGTGTAACGCCCCTTATACCTACGTCATATAGTTTATTCAATAGTATGTCGTATTTTACTTTATCATAGGCTTTTGACATGTCCAGTAAAATGCCGATTGCATATTTTTTATCGTTTAATGTGTTTAATATTTCATGAATTAATTTATACACTGCCAGAACAGTCGAGCGGTTTTTCCTAAATCCGTGTTGAGATTCGTCAAAAATATTATATTTTTCGCAAAATGAGTTAATCCGTTTTTGCATCACCTTCTCAAAAATTTTAGAGGAAGTAGGTAAAAGAGCAATTGGCCTATAATTACCCGGTTCTAATTTTGATGACTTTTTATATATAGGTTTTATTAAAGCTGTTTTTAAGAGATCTGGGAATGTACCTTCATTGAAGGACTGATTGAAGGACTGATTGAAATGGTGAGTGTAGCCCCACGGGACGGAATAAAGAGAGAGGTTTGATTTAATTTATACAGATATGTATCTTCTTCCATTCCTCGAGTAGATTTAGGAAATGTTTCAATACATTATCAGCGAGTGTTGGCAGGGTGTGTGCAGTTAGTATAAAGCGGTCCCGAGGCGCGGCGTTCCATATTGAACTGTTCCAATAACGTCGCGGGCTCAAGGACACGGGTATAATATAAGAAGGCAGCCGCCAAACTCAACCTTCCACGTATCCACCCACCTCACTCACTCCGGGGTGTAGACGCGCTGGGAGATACGATGACAGTGATGACAGTGATGACAGTGATGACAGTGATGACCCGCACTGTACGTATACTTTCAGCACATAACTTTCCCGAATTTGACTTGTTTAACACAACACCGAGCTTAATTAGAATAAATATCAGTAAAAACTGGTTTGATGTGAATCCCTGTCTCGACTCCACTTGCAAACAAGTACAACAGTATCTAGATTCGATGCGAAAACTACTAAATGGTGCTTATTTAACAACATTGTTAGTAAAATTAGATATTTATCACTGCAAAATTTCCGATTAAATAAAATAAATAAATAAAATAACACATGTATACATACAATGACGCCTTTTCCATTGGGTTAGGCCGATATATATAAGTATAGTTTCCTACATGTAAGCATGTACTAATATGTTCTGTGACATATGAAAATATTTGTGTTTATTGTCTTTTGAAAACATGAAATGTAATGTGTATTTTTTTTTCATAAAAAATGTTTCAGAAATTTCTTTCCTATGTTTATTGTGTCTTTGTTAGTGCTTAACCAAAATGTATTAATTAATACATTTTGGTTAAGCACTGTTAAAAGCCCCGGTGCAGGTTTATCCAGCCAATATGTTGTCGTTGCGTATACACAACGTATGTATACGTACATATTTTGATATTTTAGAATGCTAGATTTATTATTTAGATTACATTTATGATTTAGATGCTTAGGTATTATATTTATTATTAAAATGCTTAGATAATTTTGATATTTAAATTTTGAGTAATTTTCTAACTACTAGTTTAAACAAAGCGACACTATTATACAACGTGTAATGAGCGCGTAATCACAAAACAACTGTCGTAGGCAGATATACCGTTTTTAGGGTTCCGTAACTCAAAAGAAAAAAACGGAACCCTTATAGGATCACTTTGCTGTCCGTCTGTCTGTCTGTCTGTCCGTCTGTCCGAATGTCAAGACCTTTATCTCGGGAATGCGTGAAGGTATCGAGTTGAAATTAATAGCATATACGCAGATCCATAGTCTCTTGCTGCAGAAAGAAAAATCAAATTTCTCAGTTTTCGTAAAAAAAAGTTACAGCCGAATAGGTCGTAAAAAAAACGCACATTTCGACACTCACAAAGGAATCAAAACCTATGAGGTACTTCCCGTTGACCTAGAACTATTAAATTTGGCAAGAAGCATTGTGCACTTAAAGGAAAAAATCATTCATTTGGTTGATTCAATGGTCATTTTTACTTTAATCACGAAAAAATAGGGTCTTTATGCAAAGAATGAAGGTCCAAATTTTAAAGTGAATTAACCGTATCATGTGGTGTATCATATGAAAGAGCTTCATTAGAATAAGCTAAAACAGGAGCCTGTTTCAGCTTACTACTGGAGCAGTTGTGCCAGCAGCCCAGAGCCGTGCTCCGATATTTCAAGGAGCTGGGCTGGCTCGGGTGATGCTGGTAGGGGGAAATGCACAATACACCCCTAGCAGGACGTCAGTGCAGGACCCATCGCCCCCACCTCGAATAAGAATAAGAATAAGAAGCTAAAACAGGTTTTTAAATATTTTTACGGTGTATATTTTTCGGTTTATGAAGGAAAATATAAAAAAATATATGATTTCCCCCTTTTATCTACTAGTTTGTACGGAACCCTCGGTGCGCGAGTCTGACTCGCACTTGTCCGGTTTTTTTTAAATGCATACTTATGGTACACACAAACGTCCAGAAAAGACAAACACGCTCTTCGCACACATGTTTGTCCTGGGCGGAGATCGTATCCAGGAAGTACAGTTTCGAAGGCAGACGTGCTGAACTGAAACTGAATTAGGCAAGTAGAAACTAAGAACATACTTTTTTACATCAGAATGAGTTTTTAAAACAGCCTTGGACACAAATTGCTACCAAGAAATGTTTTTATACAGTTGTCTCTGTACTTTATCAATTTTGCATTTATTGGATTCTACTTATAATTATGTAAGAATTTGGCAGCCACTTCAGCTAACGCTCTCTCTGATTGATTCTCTCGCCGGCCGGTAACCTATACCTAGCTGCGTATATGGTTTTAATTTCAACTCTATAGCTTTACGCGTTCCCGAGATAAAGGTCTTGACGCCCTGACAGACGGACAGACGGACAACAAAGTGATCCTATAAGGGTTCCGTTATTTTCTTTTGAGGTACGGAACCCTAAAAAATACAAGTATTCTATAATTTTCAGTCCCCATCGTACAAACTTGATGTCGGAGTTAGATAGCGTTGAGTTGTGTGAAAATGCTTGCCAATGTTTAAAAGCGGAGGCTGGTCTAGTCTCTTTGTATATACATAATAACGATTGTAGGTAATGCAGTCTTCTAACCCTCACTTGGCATCATTTCAAGAAGCACTTTGAAACTTGGCTACTGAACCTAAACCGAGATGACACAGTAGCTCTTAGACCCAGCGTCTGTAAGTAATAGATATGGTTTTCTTTCTTGTATGTTGTAGCGTACGTATAGTTTTGTCAATCATATTTCAAAAGCAGCTGTACCCGCGACTTCGTTCGTGTTAACATGAAGCGCGCGATCCAATGTACGGTGATGTGTAAAGAGTGGGCACCGTGCTATTGTAAAGAGTGGGCACCGTGCTATTGCTGACTCGAACATCTGTCAAAAAGTAACACAAGAGCGATATTGGGCAACCGCGACGACGTCGCTGAACAACTGAACGACAACTCGAAACATACCATGATTCCCACACAAACTGGCTTACAAATAATAACAATAATTAACGTCCGTTGTTAATTTAAAAAAAAAAAACAAACTGTAGATATCCTTTTATGATTTTATTCATAAAAAAAGTTCTAAATCGGATATTTATTTATTTAGTGGTAGAAAACAGTATTCTCCTGTTGTATGAAAAACGCGTAATTAGCTGGTAGGTACTCGTAAGGGATCGCGCCACAACGGTTTTCTAAAATGATCCAGTTGTTTCGACGGCCATCGAGAACACCACGGTACAGACAGACAGACAAAAAAATTGATAGTAATGCAATTCTGTCGCTACAGATTCCAATCATTTTTTTTCGGAAATTATTGAATGTATCAACATAAAGAATTATAGATAGATAGGTAGATAAACTCGAGAACTTCTTTCTAACTTATTTCTTTTTTTTCTTAGTATATTATCTCGTTACAGTCCTAATATACATAGAGATATAAGAAAAGGCGGTACGGCTGTGCCCCTGCTCAACTCGGTCGGTGACACGCCCATATTAGAGGGTAACACATAATATTGGTTTGCCAACCGTAAATTCAAAGATGTGTGTGTATGTGTGTGTGTTTGTGTGTGTTTTATACAGAAGTCAAATTCCATACATTATGTGTCACTTATAAGCCCGCTTTTGTATGAATTAATTGTCCGACGTGTGGTGAAGGCTGAAGCTGATCAGAGGCCAAGTATTTGGTTACCCTTCCATTAGATAAGGCACATCCTTCCGCCGTCGCGCCGATTCAAGGAAGGATCTCTCACGAGCTTCCGCGGATTTTCGCACGGATCTTACAATACACCGCGCACCGACAGGAAATTATGTTTGTCACCGAGTGTCTACCGACACACACTACCATCAGTATAGATATACTGGCTGAGAGCCGCGGCTCGACTCGCAATCGAAAACCTAGGGGATGTCTACGTATTATAAGGAATGCACCTCAAGAATGCATGTCACTGCGACCGGTAGATAAGAATGTGCGTTGATTATGTAAATCAGTCATATTTTAACTTGTATTTACATAATAATAATATATAGATTTAGTAAAATACATATTTTTTATAGAAAGAGCAACAAAGCAAGCGGCTCGCTCGGTAAGCGATTACTGTAAACACAAAACAAAAAGATAGATGACGGAAAAGACATCAGTTAAGAACCGAGAACGATGACGAATGGATCCAGAAGATAATGTAGGAAACAAGTGTCTTGTGATTTTATCTGTACCTATAAAGTGGAATGAATGATGAGTTTGTTACTTTTACATTATCCTGTGATATGAAAATAGTAGTTGGAATTGAAATAATAATTGGATTAAGTTTAAAAGGTATATTATTTTGTATATATATGTAACAGGAACTTCCGAACAGCAAAATCTGCTTTTGTTGTTTTTAGTTGCTTAGATTTATAAATGGTTTGAAATATTTTTCTTTAAGGGCATAGAACAGACAGTCTTTTATCATCATCTCATCCATAAGAAGTCCACTGATCGACATAGGCCGAAAAATCCATGGGGACCATGGAGTTTTCGGCCCCATCGGCCATCACTTCTACTCTACGCCCACCGCCTCTTTAACTTGCTAATCCGCTGTGCTATGTCGGTGACATTCGTAGTCTACGGATCTCTTCATTTCTAATTTGATCTCACAGAGACATATGTGATACTTAAACTGAAACTTTTAATGATTTGTTTTTATGTTACATCTAAGCAATTTTTTTTTGAAAAAAAATATGTTTAGTACTCTTTTCAAATTCAAATTCATTTATTTCGAATATTTAAAAGTCATAGCATGTCACTTTTATACGGATTATTCCGATCTGTAATTTTTCTGATCTTGGGGTTGGGGACTGATCGGAAAAATAGTTCGATCTGTCCCCCTGTTAATAACGAGGGGACAATAGTCACATTAAAATACAGTACCTACAGTACCTACAGTACCTACAGTACCTACAGTACCTACAGTACCTACAGTACCTACAGTACCTACAGTACCTACAGTACCTACAGTACCTACAGTACCTACAGTACCTACAGTACCTACAGTACCTACAGTACCTACAGTACCTACAGTACCTACAGTACCTACAGTACCTACAGTACCTACAGTACCTACAGTACCTACAGTACCTACAGTACCTACAGTACCTACAGTACCTACAGTACCTACAGTACCTACAGTACCTACAGTACCTACAGTACCTACAGTACCTACAGTACCTACAGTACCTACAGTACCTACAGTACCTACAGTACCTACAGTACCTACAGTACCTACAGTACCTACAGTACCTACAGTACCTACAGTACCTACAGTACCTACAGTACCTACAGTACCTACAGTACCTACAGTACCTACAGTACCTACAGTACCTACAGTACCTACAGTACCTACAGTACCTACAGTACCTACAGTACCTACAGTACCTACAGTACCTACAGTACCTACAGTACCTACAGTACCTACAGTACCTACAGTACCTACAGTACCTACAGTACCTACAGTACCTACAGTACCTACAGTACCTACAGTACCTACAGTACCTACAGTACCTGGGTGACCGAGCTGCACTCGGATTGTTTATTACTGAAAATACGAGCAAGCCCGGGTTCACTGAAAATGAAACCTAGTAAGATCGATTTATAGTCCCCTAATCTACCTACAAACCAAATTTTATTAAAATTGTTACCGAGATTCAGATTATATACACACATATATATATATATATATTATATGTATAAGAATTGCTCGTTTAAAGGTATTACATTACATTTATAAAATAAAAATTTAATGTCAACTAGAAATTACATTAAAATTATATCACATTAAAATGATAAGGTCACTTTAACCAGGTCACCACTGCACAAGCACATCACACACTGTGCTCAGAGACAATGTGCAGCTTGCAGCAATGAGCTAGGTAAGGGCAGTCGAGCCTCAGCGGTCGCGGTCGCGGCCAGCATGCTGTTAGGACTTGCATGCTTTTGATAAGACGTTTGAGAGACAAAGAGAGAGAGAGACTGAGAGATTTCTATGTATGTATTTTTGTCAACAAATATTTGAATTGAAACGTTTATCAAATCTACAAAATATGAACAAGTTTTTGAAGTAATACATTGAACAATTAAATTGGATTATCTCAAACCTTCATAAAGATCAAACGATTATAATAATACGTATCTAGAATATTATCTGAAACGATCTGCAAGCTTATTCAATGTACGGATTGTCTCCACAAAGCCGGCCTCCTGGCTGCTGCCTGCGGGTTGCGGGTAGATTGACAGCGTTCAAACGCGCCTGATCTAGACAAACGCCGGCGTCTAGACAGCTGTGCCTAAACCTAAGCCCTGGGTACAAGGACTTCAAATATATTTGTACTCATTGAGTTTCGATGATTTTACTTTGTAATATCGTATAAATTTATTTATTATTTTGTAAGTGTTTCTGTGTGGAGCTATTCGTAGCGGCAAACATATTGAACAATGTTTCACCGTGCATGCCGCTAACTGTTGCTACAATTCAGTTATTATTCTATTCTAACTTCAATCTAGTTGTAATTTTATTGAAGAGGCGAAGAATGCGTCTTCTAACTTTTTTATTATTTACATAAGTTATTGAAGAGGCGAAGAATGCGTCTTCTAACATTTTTATTATTTACATAAGTTATTGAAGAGGCGAAGAATGCGTCTTCTAACATTTTTATTATTTACATAAGTTATTGAAGAGGCGAAGAATGCGTCTTCTAACATTTTTATTATTTACAATAAGTTATTGAAGAGGCGAAGAATGCGTCTTCTAACATTTTTATTATTTACATAAGTTATTGAAGAGGCGAAGAATGCGTCTTCTAACATTTTTATTATTTACATAAGTTATTGAAGAGGCGAAGAATGCGTCTTCTAACATTTTTATTATTTACATAAGTTATTTTTGGAAAATTCAGGTTTTAAATATTAATAATTTGAATGATATAAACAAGTGAATGTGACGATATTTCGCTTCAAACATGTTTTGTTTTTACCCGACTACGTAAGAAGGAGGGTAATGTTTTTCGAGTGTATGTATGTATATGTACATACTATATGTATGTATGTGGGTAAGTATGTCTATTTCTTTATGAGAGCCTAAACGGCTTGACTGAATTTGATGTGCAAGGTGTCATTAGATTCGTCTTCGCTTCCAAAGTGTCAGAGGATATTTTTTTAACATCTAAATACACCTCTTGCACCTCTTAAACAAAATACGTTTTTTCGTAATCTCTAACGAACTATTTACTATAATAAACAAGTGATTTTACTAGAATTATTCTAAATAATGCGCATTTATAATCTTTTACAACGATTTTACGCATACTTTCTCACAAAAAAAACGCAAACTCAACTGCGTATCAAGCGTAATGAAATCGTAAGTTAGACTGCGAGAACTGTTTTTCTGCAGTCGGGTATTTTGTTTTTCTTATAATATATACACTTGTTTACTTCATAAACTCGGAACAAGAGTAGGTAATAAATATTTTTTCCAGGTTAGTAAGTAACTTTTACTAAATGATGAGAAGTTTAATCTGACTTCACACGTACTTAGGCACTTGTCGCGTAACTTACTGCAGATTCTTGTTATACGTAGTAGTAGGTACGTAGATGCTGTTGAGTTTTGCTTCGGTGTCGTGGCAAATGTTACTGATTTATAAAATTACATAAATGCAAGTTTTAGTGTCTTCCACAACGACATTCTGATGAGAACGTGAATGGTCTGACAGTCAACTCGACAATAAAATAATGTAGTTCTTGTGTCTTCTTGAATCCATAACTACTCGTATCTGCAGGCACGCTTAGAGTTCTACTTGCGCTCTATAGGTATCTACGTATAGTTCCCCACGTGGCCTAGGTTCGTTGTCAGCCACTCGCGATGCAGTCATACATAGTGTCAGCCTGAACAAGATATCACCTACAGCAGGTAAAACTGGAGGAGCAGTGCGGTTGAGGTATTCATCAATAATTTAATAGGCAAAAGTTCCCGGCAGCCTAGTCGGGAGACCGTCTGACTTACGATCCGCAGGTCCTGGGTTCGAATCCCGCGGCACGCACCTCTGTCTTTTCGAAGTTATGTGCGTATTGTTGATTGCCGGCAACTTCAAACGATGAAGAAAAACATCGTGAGGAAACCTACATGTTTGAGATTTCTCAATGATCTTGAAGATGTGTGAAGTCTGCCAACCCGCACTTGGCCAGCGTGGCAGACTATGGCCTAACCCTTCTCATAATGAGAAGATGGCCCGCGCCCAGCAGTGGAAGAGTTTGTGTAAACAGGGCTACAAAAAAAAAAACACAATATATACGACAATCTAAGATTAATCCTTACATTATAACGTCGACTTAACTATGAATAATGGCATTTCCTTGTCTACCTCTACCTAAAAACCGCTTATTTTTTTAAATTAAGTTGAAATAAGTATCACAAGGTGTTATTGGTAAATAAATTAACCTTCGATTATCGCAAACATTTTATGATCCCTTACAACAGTGACCCGGTTACAAAGACATACAACTGTCTAATATTAGAATGTCCTGCCGCACGGGCTACACCACCTTAAACGTTTTAAATTCAGAACAAACAAGTTCTTTTACGTGACCTTTTTTTTATTTGTCATAGTTCCGAACGTGATCTGTTCCCAAGGAACACACGCAGCCGTCATAAAGCAGTCCAGAGAAGCAGCCCGTCATAAAACTCCAGAAACATCACGGCCAAGACGGGGTGCAAAGGGATTTCATATACATATTTTCGGGTACTTACCCTTACAATTTTCAAACAATCAAATTTTCACACATAACGCAGTACTACAGACATAATTTCAATAATAGATTGGGTGACTTCGGACTCGAAGACCAATATTAACATTTTGCACTATTGACAAAAGTAAAGTCTGTACCGCTTAATTTCATCTTCTATATGTCCTTTGACAAATTTAAAAATTAAATTCTCAAAGCATATACAATACGGATATTATAATACAAATAATCCCCTCCTCTATTCGTTTGCTCACTGCTGAGCGTCGTGATGCTCCCGATCCTGGTGTGGCAGATGACGACAAATCTCTTTCCATCTCTTACGATCCTCAGCCTGATGTATTGCATCAGAGATTTTCGTGCCCAGATTTTGTGACACTTGGTCGGACCATCTTATTGGGCTGCGTCCTTTTCCCTTTACAAAACCAGCCTGTTCTTGTGGTATTTGTCTGTCCAGGAAGTGCCGGAGTCGGTCGTTGATTACGTGCAGCAAGACCTTGCTCGTGTGTGAGATGAGAGCAATGGTTCTGTAATTGTCGCATTTTTTTGTGGATCCCTTTTTGTGTAGTGGCAGGATAGAAGAATGAGTCCAGTCTTTTGGCCATGTTGCAGTCCTCCACACTTTGTGCGTTTCAGCTTTGTGAGTTTCTGGATTCCATTTTCTCCTAGAGCCTTCAAAGCTGTTACGATGTTACGTCATCAGCCCCAGCTGCGTTATTGTTCTTTAGTTTCTGAACCGCGGCAATCACTTCTGATGTTAGTATACTAGGTTCCAAATCCGTGCCTTCGAGGTTTGGGAACACTGTCAAATTCGACGTCGGCGCATTTTGGTCCAACCTATACAGACCAGCACAGTATTCCTTCCATCGTTCCGCAATTTTTGTGACTTCAGTGATTAGATGTCCCTCTTCATCTTCAATAGTCCATGACTGAGTTTTGGTTTGCCCTGTTATTTGTCTCACTTTTTTGAAAAGGTCGGCTGTTTGATATTTCTCAGCATGTTTCTCAACTTCCACACAAATATTATGCAGATTGCGGTTTTTGTCACGTCTGCAGAGCCTTTGAATCTCACGGTTTATAGGCAGCTGTACTTATCAATATCTGCTGGGGTTTGAAGACCACCCACTTTGAGTTCTCTCATATACATATAATAAGAATATACAATACTTACGAAGTTTTATTAAATTAATAGTTAATAGCTGCTGGAAAACCATAATAATTTCGTAATCTCGAAGGAGACGCCCAGTGTGCCTACTTTCACGGTAATAACCCGAACCGACTCCGGCTGCAACGTACAATCAAACAACTAAACAAGTATTTAATATTAAAAGAAAAACAAAATACCCGACTACTTACGATTTTGTTTACGCTTGATACGCTGTTGAGTGTACGTTTATGTGAAAAAGTATGCATAAAATCGCTGTAAAATTTTATAAATGCCCATTTTTTTGAATAATTCTAGTAAAATCACTTATTTCTTACCAAACATTTCGTTGGAGGTTACAAAAAAGTTTGTTTTTTTTGCGAGAGATGTATTAATATTATTTCAAAATAAAAAACGTGTGCGTCTCGAGATGCCCGACAGAAGTGATAACTTTAACGCCGTATGCGTGAGAGAAAGGGAAGCCAGACAGACTGGCGCCGTAACGCGTTACGTAACGAAGCGGTTTACCCTCCCATAAGAAGTTATCACTTCAAAATATAGACTATGACACTCAGGGAGTGAAGACAAATCTAACGACACCTCTGGCATCAAAATCGGTCAAGCCGCTTAGGCTCTGTAGTCGATAATATAGAAACATACATATATATGTATACACATAAATACATAAATACAGTCGAAAAACATAACCCTCCTTCTTACGCAGTCGGGTAATACGCATAATCGCAGACTAGAGGTTTAGTTTAGTTTCCTCTATAGCCCTGATGTATGAACCGAAATTATAAGTTTTTACGAAACTATAGTTACGTTCGCGGCCCAAGCGTGTTCAAGTGAGGGCAGAACAATTGAAACAAAGAAATTGGTCGACCTCAGAAAACTCAGTTTATAAAACAGACCTGCACATCGAAACGTATTCCTTCTTTAATTTGCTGCCTTCTGGTAGCAAATGCGACAATTCCACATAAACAGAAAGCAGAGTCGCAAAAAGGTTTTCTTTTATACTTGTGGTAAGCCCTAAAAAAGATCTAAACTAAAACCTATCAAGCGAAAACTCTTTTCAGTACATCTCCAGCGATAAAACCTGGCCAGTGTTGCCGACACAAACACCTTTCCCCGCGTGGTTGGTACTCTCACGCTTTGTGTGTGTTGCCAGGTGCTATATACAATAAGCTTACGTAAATTACTCACGATATAGAGATTTACCAAAAACAAGACATATATTGTATTTTTTTGTGTTGAGATTTGGGAAATCTCTACACATTATGGATGGAGGGGATAGATTTATCTTGAGTCTAGTTTATATTTGTTCGTGGCTCGATTGACCATCAACTCGCCTGCTGGTGAGCGACGTCGTGGTCGAGGATGGAGCTCATCGATCTAAAAGATATCAGTTCACTCTAACCAGGTCTATACTAGAACATGTATATTATAATAGTGAAGGCCGCAGTTTCCCAAACTCCACAACAAACAAGAGCCATTGTGCAGACCGCATGCAACCTGCAGTGGAAAGCGATTTGTTTCGGTACTTAAGGCGGGAACCCTTCCGCGCCATCTGCGGCTGCATGACTAATGGTTCTGTACAGTAGAAACCTGTGAGTTATAGCAGTAAGCTTGTATATAGATTGTTTTGTGGAGTATGGACTACAAGCTATAAGTAATCTATTTTTTATGCAATGAACACACAGTACAGTGCTTATATTCATATTCATATTCATATATTGTTTATTGCATATATGGGTACATAGCATATAGGTAGTAAGTAGAAATTAGATCGCCATATCTGCCTTTCGGCATGCAAATCATCAAATCAAAATAATTGTATATAAACATCATCACTTAAAATAACAAAACTTACATTCAGGTATATCCAAAGTCTATATCTAATTGTATTCGCCCTTAACATGCACAAACATACTTACATTTAAAAATACATAGCTTTGCAATATCTTGCGTCTTGATAGAATAGGTACAACTTATCCCTTCTTATTAATTAATTTAGTTGTTCTAATATAGTGAAGTGAAGGGGTAATTGTTTTCTTTAAATACAATATATAACCACAGACTAGTAAAGAATGCAACACCAAAGCCAATAAATACAAATAAAGCTGTCTATTCGCTTTTGACATAACTTTGATTACCTACCTAATAAAAAATTCTGAAAAATATATTACCAATGTTATAAGAGATTTAAAAAAGTTCTCATTTCGATTGCATACTTCAATTTGCCTATAATCATCATCATCTCAGTCACAAGTCCACTGCTGGACATAGCCTTCCCCCATAAAAAGCCCTGATGGAAACGCTCAGACTTGTATCCAGCATTTTACATTTTACGCTGCGTGCGCCGGCGCTGGTGCGTGCTCTTCACTCGACAACTTTTTGGTCTCATCAGCCATCAGTTTTGAGTGTAATGTGTCCTCCCTGCCTACTGCCACTTTAACTTGCTAATCTGCTGTGCTATGTCGATGAAATTTTCACATCTACATATCTTTTCATTTCTGATTCGGTCTCACATCTTGGCCTAGGTTTGCTTTTACCTTATTTAAAACACAGTGCTTACAAAATGCAGTGCAGTGCTTAAATAAATACTGAACGCTTTAACATAAAGATATGACTTGAGTAATTTTCTTACTTTCTTTTGCAATTTTCTAGTACCTCTGGACATTTAAGCGATAGATACATATTTACAACACTTATTTTCTGTAACATGAGTACAAAGTGAGAACACACAGAGTACACAGTTATTGAGATCCATTCCAGCAGTAAATAGCTGTGAGCGATCAAACAACTAACCTCGCGTCTTTCGCAGCTCTTTATCATATAAGACATGGTTTGGAAGACAAATGTGGCAGCGCTAAGCCCGCCTGAGTTATTGCGCAACTTCCGGTAACGCGGGGAGTTCTGTCAACAAGCCCGCTGCCGGTCTGTTTACTTCCTCTAATAATGATCGTTCACTCTGGAGTCTGGCTACAGGGTGTTCTGTCAGCGTCAGGCGTGCCCGCGAACAACTTGATGATTTCATTTGCATTATCTTGTAATTAAATCTAATAACAAGGTTTTACAAGTACAAGCTTAGAAAACATAAATCCCCGACATAAAACATAGTTAAGAATACTCAACCGTCCAAACTCTTTTAAACAAAAAAATATACCAAAATAACTAATACAACTAATATACTCGTTTGGGAGCTATGATACCACAGACAGACATACAATTATACATTTCAAATCTATAACAGCCCTTGTTTTTCGTCGAAGGAGAAAAGTGATTCATAATTACGAGGACATCGTCAGGATATTTTGTAAAAAAAAAACTTCTCTTCGGCGCCATTTTTGCAATACACCTTCGTAATTTGCAAAGATACGAGATAACAAAGTAGAAATATGGTAAGAGCACAATCACAAATTTTTAAAAGTCACAGAAAACTTTCAGGCGAAACTACCAAATGACTGTTACAAAGTACAACCTTCCTGTTAAGAATTGTTCGACCTCTGAGACAGTAGCGCAACCAGCAACATTAAGTATGACCTGAAGATTTGCTGATTTTGAAACCTTTATTTAAAAAAAAAACGCCCGGTATCGCTCAGTATCAGCATAAACAGATCCTAGGTAGTTTAATTAATTAGTCTATACTGCACACCACATAAAACCCTACGATTTTAAGTTACATTTTGCTTTTGAAACAATATAAATAAACAGTAATAGTAGTGCAGATCTGATGTCATGATATCGCATGTAAACAAGGCATCATGAATATATCTGATACCGAGCGGCGCGAGGTGTCTGATACGCTATCAGCGCACGATAACATGACGCGGGCTACAGCCGGCTCTGCACAACGGACCTGCACACATAGTCTATATTAATAAATACGTATTATTGTTTAATAGCTGCGCGCCGCGGTTTCGTCCGCATACTCATGATAAAACAAAGGTGATGGGAACGGTGATGATGAAAATAAAATGTAGCTAATATCCATATCCAGGTTTTCAGCTATCCCTGTACCAAATTTCATAACTATTGGTTCATCCGTTTCCGACAAAGCGACAAAACTGTGGGCTCCCAAGGAATTAAGTAGGTACATTGTGACTTTTTGTAAGCATGTGTGCCAAATTTCATAAGTGTATGTATGTATGTTTGTCCACGCATTACGCAGAAACTAGAAGTCGTATTTCATAAATTCTTTTTTTATTAAATAAAGTATCTTTCAACTTAGGAGTCACTGTAAGTTTAATCAAAATCGGTTCAGTAGTTTTCAAGATATGAGCTTTTGGTCACACACTTCGGTCATCGCAACTGCAGAGCAGTGTCTACACCTTATATTTCAATTGTTTGATAGACAGTGACATGAGCGGTGATGAGCTTTGACGACCGTTTTTAACTGACTTCAAAATAATAAATACTATTAAAAATGTTCGTTTTTAGCTCTGTTATAAATTTATGTTAATTAATTCAATGTATTTTATATCATATTTACTATAATTACCTATAAAAAAATAACATTATCAATGTCAAATTATCTAAACTAATAAAAATTTCATAATAGATTAAAAATTAATAAATAAAAGTAATTTAGAAAAATTAAACCGACTTCAAACTGAAAAGAAAGAAAGAAGTCGGTTAATAACTCGAAGAAAATCTAAACTGGACGACTACCTAAGTAGGACCGTACACCAACAATTTTTTTTGATGTCGGTGTCTGTATAGGACTTAGTTGATGATAGCTTAGAGCCTGACACCGACCGAAAAAAATAGTTGGAGTACGTACCTACTTGTAGACGCCCAGTTTTGATTTTCTTCGAGTTATTTCTTTCTTTTCAGTTTGAAGTCGGTTTAATTTTTTTAAATTACTTTTATGTGTTAATCGATGAGGACGACAGAACATGTTTTCTTATGTCTATTATTTTAAGAACTCTTTCGATCAAGTGACCGTTTAAACAACAAAAATTAAATCAAAACCTGATGATCCGCTTATGAGCTGTGATGTCTTATCATTCAGTTATGTAAAGATTATTTCATCCCTCTTTGTATCGGAGGCCAAACTGTATCTAAGCAGTTGTTTCATTCTCACGAGTACTGTTCCGTATTATAAGTTTGAAGCCACTCAAAGGCTCAGAGTAACTACGTTACAAGCCGAATGGAAAAACGTTTTGAAGTGCGATCACTGAAATTTAAAATGAAATCTGTTGGAGCTGTCGAGTGCCGACACAAAAATAGACGTTCAAAAGGCCGATATTATATTTTTGTACCGTGTCATCATTTTCCGTTATACTTGAGCTCTTTTGAAGTCGCTACGCCTGAGGTCCTTGCACACTATACTTGGAAACAGGACAGGAGGTTCGTGGGTTCTTTAATAGAAACTGCGTTGTAAACATGGCTTGCGCTTGACTGCTAATTTACCTAATTTAAAGCAACTGTGTGGCCTAAAATGGAGCGCGTGTACCTATAAAATCCAGTACATCAACATATAAAAGAGCAGGTTGTGGCCCAAGGGCGTCGCCAGCCCATGGCTCAGGGTCGGTACAAGTTAATATTATGGAGGATGAAAATATTAATTGTAGGTACAGGTACAATTGCACGGCCTTAGGACTTTGATTGCTTTGCAGTTGGCTACATTTTTTAATCACTAGGGGGGGGGGGGGGGGCAGCTGCCCCCCTTGCCCCCCCCTCCCTTGGCGACGCCCTTGTATGTGGCCCCCATAACCCATTTAACAACGTAACGTTTTAGGTTTATCCACCATGAAACGACGCAACTTTTTAGAGCTTTTATCCATACCAAAGTAAACAATGATAGAGAGAATGCAGATCAGATGCACACTCGCTGAATTAAAAAGCCAGTAAAACATAATACTAGAACTTTAATACACTAATGAAAAGGACATACATGAAAAGAAAATGTTGTTAAAAATACTTGAGTGCTTACTCAGTAAGATACATCACTGTTTGCTTGTTTACTGCTGCCTTACGTAAACGTCGAACGCCTTTAATGATCAAAGGGCCTAATACGTCGGAGTATGACGACTTTTCACATGTTCCTCTCAAAGTGTTTGTTTAAGCGCCCTCTCGCGTCGCGTGTGACAAACTCGACGCTACGTGCAAAGCTCGAGTACTCCTTGGATGTGTATATATCGACATCTTATAATACGTATGTAGGTTTTATACGATTGTTTTCAGGCCTTTCAAGAAGGTACCCACTTTATTAAGGTTGGACGTAGGTTATTAAGTTTGCTTTCATTTCCTATTATAGATTGAAATAAATAACCACTTTTACCCAACTGTGCAAGAATTGGTTAATGTTTTTCAGGTGTATGATATTTCTGTATTTGCCTCGTACAGCCTAAACGGCTTGATCGATTCCATTTATGAGGTGACGTTAGCTTAGTCTGTACTCTCCGAGCGACACGGGCTCTTTTTAACCGATTTAAAAAAAGAGGAGTTTATCAATTCGGTTCTAATCTTTTACGTTCGTTACCTCATAACTCCGTTATTTATTAACCAATTTGGATAATTATTGTTCAGTTTCTCTACGGAGTTTACTGAATGGAACTGGATGACATTTGATAAGTTCAATTTCCATTCTATGGAGAAGGACCTGTTTCAGACAGCGTAATGTTGTGTTTCTATAATCTTGGAATGCTCAAGGCTAGAGTAAAGATATCTTATAGATTGACGAGCTCCATCCTCGACCACACCGTCGCTTAAAATAAGGTGCGTTGGTGGTCAATCATAAATCTAACTAAAAAATCTCCATGTTAAATGAACAGGTAACCATACAGACAAATAGAGTGAGTTACTTAAGCTTCTATTATCTGTATTTGTTGGGATTATTACATAAAAATTGATCACCGATTTAAGTATTCTAATAAAGAATCAAATCTATCTTAAGTAAAGCCAAAGTTACATGCTCATAAATAGACAATGTAAGTTCCAACTATAACTTAATTTAACTTGAACATAGTTTCTCTCACACACAAAGAGGTAAACTATTAAATAACAAACAAAGAGGTAAATTACAAATCCATACCTGGCACGTGCAACAATAACTAAACTAAATAACTAACTAAAATAATCAGTTTGGTCCCTGCCTTCCTTTCCTAGCAGTAGGTATACTCGTACGTGGCCAGACATTGTGTACTTCATATGATAAGATAACCTTTATTGCTAAAACTGTGTAAATTACATAGGTGTTACAAAAAAGATCAGCAACAACAGTTTATCCTAACGGACATGCAATACTAGACAACCGTATGTCCTGGTTACCCCATATTGAGTTGAGATGGTCTAGAACTATATTAAGATATAGATATTTCGGTTTTCGTGATTTGAAATTAAACAACTTTTATCTGATTTACCGCGTATATATTACATAATTTTAAGACCTGACGTATCGAACACTGCAGCGTCTGCGTCCGTGCTCACAACTGATGTTTAATTTCAGTTTTTTAACCGACTTCAAAAAAAAGGAGGTTATGAATTCGACCTGTGTGTTTGTAATATTGTCAGAATTGCACAATTTTTGTATATGATAGTCTATACCAGCTTATAAACATGTGTGCATAATTTCATAAGTGTATGTTTGTAGGTTTGTATGTTTGTCCACGCATTACGCAAAAACTAGACACCGTATTTCAAATTTATTGAATAAAGTATCTTTCAACTTAGGAGTCACTGGAAGTTTTATCAAAATCGGTTCAATAGTTATCAAGATATGGGCTTTTGAACACTCACTTCGTTCATCGCAACAGAGATGCAATATTGTCAGAATTGCACAATTTTGGTATATGTTAGTCTATACAAGCTTCTAAACATGTGTGCCAAATTTCATAAGTGTATGTATGTTTGACCACGTATTACGCAGAAACTATAAGTCGAAGAAAATCAATACTAGGCGTCTACCTAAGTAGGTACGTAAACCAACTATTTTTGAGGTCGGTGTTTGTATAGGACTTACTTGATGACAGTTTAGGTCCTGACACCGACCTAATCAACACTAGGCAGTGTTGATTTTCTTCGTGTTATTTCTCTTTTCAGTTTGAAGTCGGTAAATTTTTTTTAAAGATAAAGATAATTTATTTGCATGCAACACGAGAATTTTATACAACAAGAAGTGCATAAAAGATGTTACACTAAATTTAGTCGCTTAAAATCATGTTGTGCCGCAATAAGCAATTTTTTTATTTTATTTTATTAATTTTGTTATTAGATTAAAACAAAAGCAAAAAAAAATATAAAATATGACAAAGCAGAAGCAATAAAAGATACACATAATGTCAATAAAATTAAAATTATTCATTTAAAAAATCATTGATACAATAATAACACTTCTGCAGTAACAATAACGGTTGTTCAGAAATCGTTAAGTCAAGTCAGAGGCCTTTCGGCGGCTTAATAACTCTGACACTAGGGCTGGCAATTAAAGTAAGTAAGTTCGTATAGACTGAGTGAGTCTATACGAACTTACTTACTTTAATAACAATGCTTTAAATTACTTTTATTTATTTCAGTATTTTTGCTGTTTATGTTCCCGTACAGAAATCTCTGCTAGGGAGTTAAAATCGTACTGCTTTTATTTTGCTGGTTTTATTAATATATAAAGTTTTAAAAATATGTATATTGCAATTTTCAGATTTTCATCTCTGAATTTGATTTCGTCAAAATGTACAGCGCTTTCAGCAAATGTACAGCGCTTTCAGCAAACGTACAGCGCTGTTCAATTAAACTTTAGGGGAATATTCTGATTTGTTGAAATATGCTCTAGCCTCTAAAGAAGAGCTCTCTCGCTAATCCAGAACGAGCTCGGGATATTCACTAATCAGTACAATTTACTATTACCTAGTACATATGCTGCTGAACTTTTATTACTTATATTTCATTTTTATACAGTTAATATATTTTTGTAGTGAAAGTTAGATTCGGCGATTCGATAATCGATATAAATATATGACGTAGAGAGAATGAGAGCTTTATATTAATATTTTAATATCAGTTGATGTACCGCGCACGCGTCGCATTGTTGATATAAGCATGGATCATTGTGCTTACTGATCATTTACAATAGTATCCTGTGAATGTTTCATTATATCTGGGAGAAGTTACTTTAGAAATGTTTATTTTATAATATGTAGTGTGCTTGTTAGCGACGCGCTCATATTGTTTTAGTTATAATTCTTGCTGAACATTTTTTACTAATGTTTTAAAATACGGGTAGGTCGCGCGGTTTGCGACGACTGCCCTTGTCTTGCCATCGAATTCAGTTTCGATCCGCAACGAAGCAGCGAGCACCGCGTCGTCGCGCACCGCGCCTGGTATCTCGCAAAATCCGAACAAAAGCTGTAAAATCTGTGCCTATTTGTTGTTAAAGTGTACCCAAAATCACAATTAGTGTTTTCTTGATAAAATACCGATCGGTGACCACTCCAACATCTACAGTGTATGTATTATTGTAAATTTTGCATTCTACACTCGCCATTAAATCAAACAAGTTTACCTGAGGCAGATAAAGATCAGTACGACAGCATTTCCAGTCTGAATAGTTTTGTTTTTCCTGTTTTCCGTTGTTTACTTCGGGATAGTTTTATTAGGAAGCATTCGTGCAAGGTATCCTAACAAAGTTGGGGTACCAACTACATTTAAAACTGATTTTACGCCAATATCAGCAAAAAAGTACTAAGAAATAATGCGCAATAATGGGGAATGTGCGCAAAATCTTCACGACCTAATTCCACCCTCCCCATTTCACTACA
Organism: Lycia hirtaria; assembly: GCA_947563715.1. Taxonomy (NCBI): domain Eukaryota; kingdom Metazoa; phylum Arthropoda; class Insecta; order Lepidoptera; family Geometridae; genus Lycia; species Lycia hirtaria. The sequence continues at coordinate 52,187,851 of OX387376.1, read as the reverse complement.
GGACTAGTAGAAAGTCGGCGAATTACCACCCATTTCTCGTTGAAATGCCGAAAATCCGTAGACAGCGATATTGATCCACATTCTTGTTGCGTACTGCACAAGAATGGAATTATTTGCCGCATCTCTGTTTCCTGACCCCTACAATTTTGGAATTTTCAAGGCTAGAGTGAATCTTCTAGATCGACGAGCTAGCTTCATCCTCGGCCACACCGTCGCTTAACATCAAGCGAGTTGGTGGTCAATCGTAGATCTATAAAAAATAAAAATAAAGATTCTTGTTACACGGGAGAAGCCTCTGTCCAGCGTGAACTACAGTACAGTATTCAATTCAATTCTTTATTTTCTCCATAGACATCATTAGCAATGTTCTTGGATGCGTCAGTTAATATGTTCTATTTCCAATAATAATAATAAATTAAACATATAATAACAATTCACTAAAATAATGATCATAAAATGTCACTAATAAATTAATATTGGTATATAGCAGCTGTATAGAGGCATTGTCATGGCTTATATCTAGTATATATTATAAATAATAATAACTGAATACGCAGTCTGTAGTTGGTACTACAGTAGGTTCCAGTCTGTAGTAGGTACTACAGTAGGTTCCAGTCTAAGTCTTCAAACATCTGACTTTTTCAGAACTGTTTTTTTTTTTTCAAATTAGAAACTGAAACTATTGCTTATATTAATATGTTAATATTTATACATATATTTCGTGTTAAATAAAAATGGAAGTCGAGTGGAGACCACGCATCGGCAAGCGCAGCGTAGGAAGACCAGCCACGAGATGGGCAGATCACCTCATACAAGTGGCGGGAAGACGCTGGATGCAAGCCGCTTCCAATCGGTCTTTTTGGAAATCCATGGGGGAGGCCTATGTCCAGCACTTCTTAAGGCTGATATGACGATGATGATGATGAAAAATTGAATAGAGAATACATAATTTGTCAGAAGTAGCAAGGAAGTTCCTGACGTGTCTTGAACCTTGGGGAAAGTACCTTCTAAGAGCTGTGTCTTACCGTACTTCATATCAATTGAGCTGCAGTCGAACACCTAGTCTTATTAACATAATAAAGAACTCCCAGTCATGAGTAAGTTAAATAAATAAATGATAATAAATTGTCTTGGATAACAATAAACAACAAGTGACAATCAGCTGACTGTTCCCGCTCCGGACTAATCCGCTCTTCAATCAAATTAATTCCAATGAATCAATATAAATAGAGCGGGATCAATTAGGTCGGTAAATCCAACCTGTCCCCTTCCTGCGAGCCTGGATGATATCTACTAATAACAATATCTGTCTGTTTCAGTCGCCCTCCGACTCACCTCGACCTACACTGATAAAGGTAAGCCTGTTAACCCCCGACCCAAAAGAAGGGGTGTTATAAATTTGACGACTGTTCTGATCTAGTTTTTCACCAACTTCCAAAAAGAAGGAGTTATAGTAATAGTTAGACAGTTGAAGTTTTCACAGATGATGTATTTCTGTTGCCGCTATAACAACAAATACTAAAAAACAGAATAAAATGAATATTTAAGGGGGCTCCCATACAACAAACGTGATTTTTGCCGTTTTTATAGATAATGGTACGAAACCCTTCGTACGCGAGTCCGAGTCACACTTGGTCGGTTTTTTTTATTTTATAGACATTACTTTATTACTTTTTGAACAATATCTAAAAATTAAAATTTTAATTGTATTCCTGAGTGAAATGCATCAGATTATAGAATCGCAGAGTTCCACCGACACGTTTTTCTTTGCAAAAGTATCAAATATTATATTTGCCTGTCTGTCTGTCGGTAAGCATTTATTTTTGCGCATGTAAGTATCTAATTAAAATTGATATTGAAACTGTACAATTATCTGTGTTACCTTCAATGAAGTGAAATCAATAATTACATAGCTGTATCGATACTCGAACTAGGACACCGGTGCCCACGGATAGCATGAGAATTCCGCGTTGTTTGATTTACATCTCTTGCCGCGTGCGAAGGGCGAGCGTTGACCCGCCGCCGGCGATCGATGTAGCTGGCACATCGCCAGCCGTCGCGCCTGCTGGCTCCTTGCCACGTCTGCTCGCCTGGTACTCGAGGTTATGGCTTCAAGGAGTTTGGGGTAAGAAGGTTTTTTGGGTTGACGTAATTTGATTTAAAAAAAAAAAAATACCGGACAAGTGCGACTCAGACTCGCCCACCGAGGGTTCCGTACAAACTAGAAGATAAAAGGGGGAAATCATATTTTTTTTATATTTTCCATCTTATACCGAAATGTATACATCGTAAAAATATTTAAAAACCTGTTTTAATTTATACTAATTAAGCTCTTTCCTATGATACCCCACATGATACGGTTAAAGAACTTTAAATTATGGACCCTCATTCCTTCGGCTGTAACTTTTTTTAACGAAAACTTAGAAACTTTATTTTTCTTTTTGCAGCAAAATACTATGGATCTGCGTATATAGTTTTAATTTCAATTCGATACCTTCACGCGTTCCTGAGATAAAGGTCTTGACACCTGGACAGACGGACAGACGGACAACAAAGTGATCCTATAAGGTTCCGTTTTTTCCTATTGAGGTACGGAACCCTAAAAAGTTAGTTTTTTTTTGTACCTATGTATTCTTCAAAAATTCTGTTCTTTTTTACAAGCTAATAAGTAAATAGGTCGAGCAACTTCTTTCGAGCAACTACTTTTTTATCATACAAGTCGCAGGAAGACGCTGGAAGCAAGCCGCGCGCAATCTATCTTTCTGGAAATCCATGGGGGAGGCCTATGTCCAGCAGTGGACTTCTTGTGGCTGAGATGATGATGATGATGAACTACTTTCGCGCGTAGGTGAGTAGACCTAAAAATCTGCATGAACTATGCCTAACTCATGCATAAGGTTGAAACTATAGTGTGAGAAGTCTGGAATAACAGCAGACTCCACAGGACATTATAAGGCCTTGGTATTATACTAAGCTTATCTGTATTTGCGAAGTTTTTCTTTTGCTTTGTGAGTTTTTCTAAAGAGTATTCCAGAAGCGCGCTGTTTATTCATGCATGCTGTAATCTAAATTCTCGCAGACCATTAAGTTTTAAAGGCACGACCCAAACTGCTGCTGGCTGAACATCGAAAGAAAGACACATTAACAGATTATAAAACGAACGATGTAATCTGGGTGTCTATAAATTACATATACATATACATCGTAACAATATTTAAAAATTTAAGTTTTAACTTATGCTAATGAAGCTCTTTCATCTGATACCCTACATGATACGGTTAATTCACATTAAAATTTGGACCCTCCTTCCTTGCATGAAGGAACCTCTCCCTCCTTCCTTCCTTTTTGTGATTAAATTAAAAATATATAGTTTTCGGATTTTTCCCTATATGTGTGCTATATGACAATGCTTCTTGCCAAATTTCACAGTTATAGGTCAACGGGAAGTACCCCATAGGTTTTGATTCTCTTGCGAGCTTATGCAACATATTCGGCAGTAACTTTTTATAATGAAAACTGAGAAGTTTATTTTTCGCTCTGCAGCAAGATACTATGGATCTGCGTATATGGTTTTAATTTCAACTCGATACCTTCACGCGTTCCCGAGATACAGGTCTTGACACAGGGACGGACGGACAGACGGACAGACGGACAACAAAGTGATCTTATAAGGCTTCCGTTTTGTTGTTGCGTAAAACTAAATTATTTAATCTGCTGGCATGTTATAAACGGCATTCCAATAATAATTGTGCGTCGAATGTTGTGGTATATCATAGTGACTAGGAAATTTTCATTTTTTGTCTTTTTCCAAATACATAACTGAGACCGTTTGTAAACAGGCCTTTTGCAAAAAACGGAATCGTACAGTTTGTTTGCGACATATGTAGGTAGGTGCATTTTATTACTGTTTTGTAGAAACAATCGTTGGATGTTATTTAGACTTCACGTGCACAGGTGAAGCTGCAAGTGTAATTGTAAAAGTTAAACTCTAAGGTTATTAAAAAAAATTGTTGTCTGTAAAGTCGGGTTACGGACGATAGTTTAACGTGACAACGTCATAACAAAACATTGATGAAATGATGATGTAATGGGACAATGAGCGTAACGGGACAATGAGTTATACTTTTTCGTGCGTGCAGCCGGCGTTCATCGATTTATTAGACGTTGTCACGTCAAAAACGAGTTTTTAGGTGACAAAAGCAATTGATTTTAAGCTGTATGTCGTTAACCACAAAGCTTACAATTTAATGACCATCCCTAACTCCCGAGTAAGAAATCTACCGCCATTACAAGTTGGAACGGGCACTCAATCTCCACAGACTAGCAAAACAAGCACATTAATAACCTGTGTAAAACTCCCAAGTGTTGTTATTCCGGTATTTTTTACTCTGTGTGTACGATCACAACCGAACCCTCAATCTTCTGCGTGCGCTGCTTCACTGTGTGATTATTGTCGTAAAGGTAGAGGGTAAGGTTTAACGGACATTATTTTTACACAGAAAGTTAATGAAACATGCCCGATTACAACCTTATAATAATGCGAATAAATCCAAATACTACGGCAGCATACCATCATGTCGTAATGTCAACACTGTAAAAGAAACTTTGATCATCGTCCGTCTCGCTCGCGCATACAAACATTTTTGAAGATATACAATGACTGGATGAACTTATACATAAATCGTCGCACTAAACAATATAAAGCAATTACTAACTTACTTTACTTTATTATTCCCATACACCGGGCAGTTTAGCTCTATTGTACTAGGGCTACACTGCGTGGTAGGTAGTTTGTTAAATATTTTAATCAATAAACCTTATTTTAAATGATTTTATTGTCTTCCATAATTAATTTGCTACGTAAAGATCGAAAAATGTTACTTTGGGCGGAAGGTATTGGTATGCCATCTCACAGGTTCTCCTAGTTTGGGTACCAATGCACTTTTACTAAGATTGTGTAATTTGATTCTATCCTCTTATGTACTGTTTTCTTGTGAAGTCTGTTGTAATCAAATACATTTCATTTCAAATTCCATTTCAATATAAAAAATATTTTAATTTTCATACAAAAAAATCATTTTTACGTTAATAATTTGTAAAAATTATTTATCCCAGTGTATAAAAATTAACTTTAATCAAATTCAAGTTTGTAATGTTAATTTGTAGTGTTCAGTGTGACGACTTCTTAAGGTAATTGAATCCGTTTATACTTAAAAAAATGTTTGTAGTTAGTTTATTATACATAATAAATTATGGTGTTATGTGTGTTACATGTTGATCGAACATTTTATAATGATTTTGGTTCTCTTAGGTTTAAGAAATTCAACAAGTTATGACTCATTCAGATTAATATAGGTTTTTCTATGAAATCCGTAGGCACTTACACAGAGAAACCTAATCCCCGTTTTAAGCAGTCGTGTAAATATGTGGTAAAAGTTATGAAAATAATATATGCGAGAAGGCAGAGCTATATGGAACCCTTACGTAAGGGGAAAGGTTACGTTCTGATTCTTTGTCGGTAGTTCACTTAATTCTCCACGAAATATTTAAATAAGACGGGGTGGGGGGTGAGGGCGAGTGAGGGGTGGGCCGATACTTTGTCGAAATACAGCGCGAGGAAAATATTTCAAAAAGGTATTTGTTCGGGTGATTTTCCACTTTCCTTATTTTGACTTTCAATTTTTGTGAAAATAATGCTTCGGGCGCTCGATCTGTACTTTATACAAGGGACGTTTATTTTAACAGTTTGCCTTGATAAATCTATTTATTTTCTCTTGATCTATATCAAGGTAGGCTTAATGCGGCTCGCATATTGCCATTCATGATACAGAGTTGGATTTTCCAGTTTATCCACGTGTTAGCACAAATTATAAACTGAAGATATTATCTTTGAATACAACATTCATGAGGCTCATCCATTATGATAGATCTCTTTGATCAATAACTTGACTGCTAAATCGGCTGATGTGTAGCTACGTTGCAAGACACCCAGAAATCCTCACTTTCAACATTCTATCTACCATGAAATTGCAAAAAAGAGGTTTCTCATAGTTATTATAAGCGATGAAACTGTTACGATTACTGTTTAAATTTTCCCTCCATCGTAAATTGCAACGTGGTGTCACTCTATACGAGTATGATGCGAGCTGACGGTATTATTACTGCGAAGCTCCGAGAGAAAGCTAACCAGCGATAGAAGTTATTCATGTCCATGAAAATATACCTATCTATACCTACCAATATTGTTCAGTATCCACAAAGTTATATCGACGCTCGTTGATAGGACAAAGCAACGCCCTACACAGGCTGGATAGCCTAGATATAGGTTCCCACAAGCGCTAACAACGCCCTACACACTACACAGGCTAGATAACCTAGATATAGGTTTCCACAAGCGCTAACAATGACGGCGAAAGAGAAATATCACCTCGCTGTGACGTCATGAATTATTTAGATCCCTGCGGTGGCTGGGGCAATTCAGGTCATGGGTGGGAAGGGAGAAAAATTAAAAACAATACAGTTGGCCTTGAACAAGAGGTAGAAAATGTTTATAAACTTTAGTAGTAGTTTTCTGCAGTAGTCAACATCGATGGTAAGAAAAAAACAACGTAATGGCTGCGTCTTTCTTTTCTCTTACATTGGATCCACATGATTAGCGTATGTGCCAGTGTTAAGTATGAGGTTTATTTAAGTTTCATGTACATCTACGCTAGTCACAGTACTCACAGTGTTTGTCAGGTAAACAGGTAATTTACGACACCTACTCATGTCTGAGAAGAGAGAAATTTCGACATCATATTAATGTTTTACCTCTTTATTTCTTTTTCTTGCAGACATATTATGCCAATAAACATTAATTGATTAAAAACAAAACACCATTTTACTACAAATTTACTATCGACATTTTCTTTCTCCCCTTCTCTCAAAAAAACCGATTTGTACTTGATGACGCTTCTATTCCTTTTCTATAGATATAATATAGGTAGGTATGTGTTTAAGCCGCGAGGGAATAGGTTCTCGGTCCATCGTCGACTGCAACGTCGCTTATCATCAGGCGAGTTGGCTGTACAGCCCAAACACAGCATGTATAAAAACCGGCCAAGTATGTGTCAGCCCTCGCGCAAAGTAGGGTTCCGTAGTTGCACATGTAAATTTATGTAAGCTTAAACATGATCTTTTGTTTCATAATACGAACATGCGAGTTAACTTAATAACTTATTAAGTTAACTTGCATGTTAATTTAATAAGTCATTGATTACTAATTGATTGAATACTTTTTAACTTGTTAAGCCTACTTAGCTGTAATAGTTTTACTTTTTATATGCCTACGCTACACACCGCGAGTTTTTCACCCGACAACAATCATTTAGCTCGCACGACACGTTAGATTTTAACAAAAATTATCACTTTAACGTTTACGCAAACTGATCCCTAAATTGGAAAATGGTTATCGCATACTCCAATATTTTGAGATTACTTATCTAACGATATCCCACGCGGTGGGGTCGATGAGATATAATAACATGAGAATAATTATTCATGTTCACTCTACGTGTAGAGGAGGTACCAAAAAAAATGTTTTAAAGGATTTTATTGAACAAAACTGCAAACAGACAGACTGATGAATATGGCAAAACTATAAGGGTTCCTTGTTTACTACGAAATCTTAAAAACACTCAAGTTTATTGTTAGGAAATGAACCCGCGTCTCCCTGCACAGAAGCTCCTCGCACAACCGGCTGAGCTATATTTGTTCCATGAAACAATCAGCGTTCTCAACTATGCTACTAACTGAACAAGCCCTAGTGTGATTCCACAGGTTATGTAGTATGTATGTACACTATGATAATAACTCAGAAGCTATTTTACTTACTACGGAAATAGTTCAGACCACTCGAACTGATGCAAATAAACTTTACAACCGTTTATTCGTAGATCGTAAATCAACACATGTAGTCCTGTACAATACTTTGTTCCGAGTTACAGGCAGCCTGTCTCTGCTCCTACAGACATTACATTCGAAGGGTGCTTTCGTGAGGCTAGGGTGTCTGTCTGTCTGTCTGTCCTACACTTAAACGGCTGATCTTTTGAGCAATAATATATACAAATCTCAAAATTATAAGTAGGATTTACTTTGTTGTATATCAACAAATAATAAGTGGTCAAGTGCGTGTCGTGCCACGCGCATTGTTTGATACTACGAACATTTATGAGTTAACTTATGTCATAGGTCACTTATGACTTGTCTAAGTAATTATTTTAAGTTAATCGACTATGACTCGATAACTTGTAAAGCTCGCTTAACTGTGATAGTTTTAATTTCATCATATATGCGACTAGCTTGTTTTTTTTAATATTTCGCAAACGGATCCCTAAATTGAAAAATGGCTTTCGCTCACCTCCAATGTTTTTGATTACCTATTCAACGATACCCCACTCGATGGGGTAGATGAGAAAAAAATATTTATCCCAACTGTACGTGTAGTGGAAGTACCTCAAAAAATATATTTATCCCAACTGTACGTGTAGGGGAAGTACCTCAAAAAATATTTATCCCGACTGAAAATGTAGGGGAAGTACCTCAAAAAAAATATTTTCAAGGTTTTATTCTACCGTTTTGTTGGCGTTTTAATTATGTATATTCATACGAAATTATAGCTTTCTAGTACTTTCAGTTTTTGCGCTAAGCCGTGGACAGACGGATGAACGGACGGACATGGCGAAACTATAAGGGTTCGTAGTTGACTACGGAACCCTAAAAACTGGTCAAGTGCGAGACAAACTTGCGTAAATAACGTAACTTCTTTAGGCACGTAATTGTTCGGGCATATTATATGATGAACTTATGGCGAACAAAGTTATGGAATAACAAATTTGTGTCAAATAAGACATCGGGCACCGGACAGTTCTAAATATGTGTGAAACGGATTCGGGCAAGTAAAAAAATATACAGTTTATTTTTATACAGATTTTTATACAAAGTAGATGTACGTTTGAAGACCAAGTCATCGATTGAAGAGCAATGTTGTAGCCGAGGATGGAGCACGCCAATCTATAAAATATTTAGTCTGGCCTTGTAAGGTATGTAGTCACCGAGAATTTCTCTATAACACGCGTAAAACCGTGCTCCGCGGATACTACATAATATATTTAAAACATAGCTTACAGCAATATGATAGTAATATAATATCGGTAAGTTTATTGAACCGACAGTTATTATAGTTTACGGGGATGTAAACCTCTCCTCTCCGGTCCAGCTTCGAAGGACAACTAACGGATAACGGCGACGGATAGCGGTGACGGGAAGTACGGCGGCGGCGCTCGGCCCGGGACGCTATAGCGGCGTTACTTCGTTCAACGGGGTGTGCTCTATGCGAGGAATTTCGAATTTATTGTATAGACTGGAAGTAGGTCTGTTTTAGTAGGTACTTTGTTAATTATTTAGTTGGGATGTTATATGGCTTAGGATGGAATATACTGACTTGGTGGTCACTATTCGATAGTATAACACAATCGAGAATTCAACTCATGGTCTAGGATAAATAAACAACGCGCCATATATGTATAGCTTTCCGCCACGATTTGTCACGATGCCACGGGATTTTATACCACATTGTAAATTTATTTATTTGGTAATCGGTTTGTGCTTGACTGCCAAATCATTTGGTGTTAAGCAAAGTTGCGGTTCACGATGAAGCACGTCCACTTTTTAGAAAATCCATCTGCTCACGATTTAAAACACCCAGATTATAGGGAAAGATCCCCTCGAGAAGTGTATTCTACAGTTGGCAGTCCAATGAAAGCGTTTAATTTTTTTTTACCGATTTCCAAAAAGGAGGAGGTTCTCAATTTGTCTGTTTGTTTTTTTTTTGTTTTTTAATTATTTTGCCAACTATGAACTGATTTTGATGTTTGGTACCTAGGTCATACTTAAGATATATAAATTTTATCAAAATAGATTCAGGACCTTAACTGGAAAAATAAAATAATAATAATAAAAACTTTATTTGTTCTCACAATAAACTGGGTATAAATATAAACATGAAATAATCAAATAATGTTTTGTCCCACTCACCACACCCAATAAGCTCATTCAGCCAAACAGTGCTTTGTTCCGTTTGGAAATATGTCAGCTAAGTAAACGAGATTGCGTATTTTGAAGTCGGTTGTTTCAGTTTTATTTTGTGACGATGAAGTCCAGAGCCGTGTTTACACCGGACACGCAGAGTGTATGTGTGCGGCATCTTAGCATAGAGAATCCCAGGGGAGAGCTATAAGTCTGAAGAAATATTTTACAGGACAGATACTCATGTACTTCGAGTTTATTTTTGCTGAATAACAGATAACTGATCCATTGTGACCGCACGGTCGTCCGGCGCACATCACGTGACCGCACGGTCGTCCAGCGCACATCACGTAACCATTATTAACAAGGCTGTCGTTCTGTTCCTGCACTCCTCTCCTCAGAACGAAACCGGCTGAGCTGCTCAGCCTAATTAGCTCTTTGAACACATTTTATTTATAGACCTGGCTCACAAAGAAACAGCCTATTTAAGATTTACATTATCTAAAATCAGACAGACATTAACTATATGCTTATTTATACTATGTTTTATCAAGTCGGGTATATATATAGACTCGACGGACGGCTTTCCGAACGCTGCCCAGTTAAAAATAGTTTATTTATATATTTATTTTCCATTTAAATACAAGCTAAGAGCAAGAGTAAACTGATTCACATTATAAGTATCGGTAAAGACCCACTCAAGAACCGTATCGTATTAGCACTACTTAAATCTCCTATATCAAAACTTAACTTGAATTGTGTGCTTCGTGTAAAGTCGACACATTTCAGTAGACCCTTCTAAAGGGCCTAGCTAAGACCTATCAGGGGCCCCGTAATCTGTGCGATAATTAAACACACGACCCCTTCCCGGGGCCCTCACACGGGGCCCTCACGCAGTAATCAATTCCCGCCCGCTCCGCACACAACGCAACACTACCGGACAGAGCGAACACTTACTACATACTCGTACATACATTTCGTTAGCTTTGAACGTGTTTGTTTGAGCTGTAGACGTTCATTCTTTCATTCTTTGATTATTAATTTGATATTGCCATCTTCCAAATTATATATACACAGCTCCGGCCCTCATTCTATGGCTATCAAAATATATAATAATTTACCAACGCAGCTGAAAGAAATAGAAAATATACAGAAATTTTCTCAAACCCTAAAAAATATACTAATAAAAAAATGCTATTATACGTTAGAAGAGTTTTTTAAAGACAAACACATCATAGAATAAACCGTTCCGCTCCGCACTAGATTGCTATATCCTATCAGGGTGATTATGTAACTCCCGTAAAACATGTAACATACATCTGCATGTAACACATAATTATGCAATAAACCTGATTTGATTTGATTTGGGATTGGTTGAACCTAGATTCTATTTTGATTGACTTTTACGATATAACTTTAATAAAATAAATATATAAAATACAGCCCCGTATATTAGTTATAAAAGCTATTAATATTACTTTAGATAATTTATTGGTTACTACAATACCAAATTAGGATTCAACCTCTAGTGATAATTGTAAGTTGTATATATATGTAAATATATAATTTAAGATAAAAATATAGAAAAGGCACAATGAACTTTCTAGATGAGCTTTAAAAAGAATCAAGGTATAAAATTAATTTCTTCATATTATCATGGTGAAATGAAAAACAAAATGTACACAGTTAAACAAGTATGTTGACCTCGAGCGCGTACTTTACAATTTCACACGTAGAACATAACACTTTGGATTCAACCAAAGACCTTCGCCGTAAAAAGATCATTGTTGGTTCCTTCTAGTCCAATCTACTAATTGCAGTTTTGGATTTGTCTTTATTTACGAAAAGATATCATTTTTCCTATCCTTATCTTTAGTGTTATTATAAAAGCGAAAGTAATTCTTTCTGTCTGTCTGTTTGTCTGTGTGCCTGTTTGTCTTTTTGTGTATTTGTTACCTTTTCAAGACTAAGCGGTTGAACCGATTGCTATAAAATGTTATAGCTGAGGACCTGGAGACTGTCATAGGCTACATTGTATCATCATCATCATCATCGCCGGTTTTCAAGAATACGCGGGTGTAGCCGCGGGGCGCATCTAGTATCATTATATATTTACATATTTTAAATTACATGTTTATGTTAACAAGCTCATGTGACTATTGCAGCAAATTAAACTCAGGTTCGACCAAGACTAAAAGTTTATTATGTACCCACATACATAAATAAGTAATACACGACATCTTCCCCTTTTTATAATAAAAAGTAGATAATGGGGAGAATAGATATTGTAACAATTATCAAAAGATTATAGACTAAGTACATAAAGAAAATGTTATATATCTTATAAGATTATACAATAAATGCAAGAGCTATTTTTTAAATACGTCGGCTACTTTTTTGCGAGCTTTGTCTGCCGCCTGACTGCGGGTGCGTTGGATAGTATTGGGATCGTGAGTAACGGGTACGAGGGAGGTGCCAGGCGCTACGGCTCCCGGGTTGGACGGCTCATCGTCGCTCGGGATGTCATCGTAGCTTGGAACTTTCGGACTCGACCATACTTCATCGTCATCATCACTGTCCTGCGCATTTAGCGGGGTACTTCTTGTACCCACATACATAAATAAGTAATACACGACAACTATTATCATCCTTATTCCGCTAGTTATCAAAAAAAAAACCCAACTGACAGCTACCAGGATCAGGCTACCAGAGTCCCTCGTCCAATTTTCCGCGCCAATCATTTGAATGAATCACACTGGTTCACCCTGAGCTGTACCCTGAGCTGTACCGAACGCATCTGTTCAATATAGGTTTTGTTATTAAATTACTGATTTGGATCGCTTCCCGTTCCGGGGCTGAGACCTGTAATTCGATACAAACGAATAAATCCCACTTCGTTCCTAATAATGTTGAGATTCAAACAAGAAATTGTATTATTGCCATTAGAATGAGAAAATGAATTGATTACATGTTTGTATTATTACATTATTGACGAGCGATGAGAGAGCACGTCGTACAGGAACCAATATATCGGGTAAATAGTTTCTCATTATACAGTCAGTTTGGAATACGATGTTTTACCAGATTATATATATACGTATTTACTAACTCTATAACTCTAAAATTATAAATATGTCGTTGAAAACGTATTTTTGTTTTATTATTTTTAATATGCGAAACGTTCTACCCTGCCTGAGTGGGGGTTCCCCAATAGATATAACTTGGGCGTCTTCAAAAAACGACTGCATAAGTTTATATAAGTTTTATCCATGAAAAAAAAAACAATATGCTAGTAAAGGTGTAAGGCCCTAGCTCAGCCCTTCCTTGCTCCCGTGTTGAGCTAGGGCCGGCTCAATAAGGCGCGGGGGTGGGCCAGGTTGCTACCTCCACTCTCAAGGTTGTCTGATCAAATTAAACATGGAAAGACATAGATTCATCTAACAGTTTTTATTCGATAGTTTGTTTAAAAACCTTTTTATTAACCTGTGGAAGTAAAACTTGAAGGCTTCCTATAGCACAAGCTGTAGTCTATGATGTTGGTGTAAATACAGGGATCAGTAATGAATGTATATAAGTAGATGCTCCACTCCAGAGTTTCAGCTGTCTGTCTCAGATTACTTACAGATAATAGTTATAATAAATAAATATAATAAATAATCTAGTATGTTTTGTTTCATTCGTTAATGACAAAGTAGATTACAAAAAAATTGGATTTATAATTTGTTCGATAAATATTTTAGATATATGAAATGATCTAAAATTTACACACGTTTTATAAAAAAGTTCAATGTATACTAGATGGCGCTGTGTGAAATGTATACTAGATGGCGCTGTGTGAAATGTCTTCCGATATCTATTATTATTATTTATTATAGGTACTCGCTAGATGGTGCCCGTACCAAGTTATAGCGCCTTCTACATATACACATAATTCTTTCACTTGACAATTTCATAGGTTGTCTTAAAGACGCTCGTTTCGTTTACTTGACCAATTATATCATTTCAATATTATGTTTCTAAATTTCGATCAAGTTCGAAACAAAAATTCACTCAGACATTTTGTTTTGAATTTTATTGAAATTCGTCTTTTAAAAGTAACATTTATTACAAAATTATTTGGTAATTTGCAAATTGTTGCATGTGTACCCTTCGTGTGAGGATGTCGGGATCCTGACAGTGTACCCTTCGTGTGAGGATGTCGGGATCCTGACAGTGTACCCTTCGTGTGAGGATGTCGGGATCTTGACAGTGTACCCTTCGTGTGAGGATGTCGGGATCCTGACAGTGTACCCTTCGTGTGAGGATGTCGGGATCTTGACAGTGTACCCTTCGTGTGAGGATGTCGGGATCCTGACAGTGTACCCTTCGTGTGAGGATGTCGGGATCCTGACAGTGTACCCTTCGTGTGAGGATGTCGGGATCCTGACAGTCCCGACACCGGTTGGAAGACATCGTTTTTCTGACCTATTAATATCGTGAGTTTTTATCCGGTCAATTAAATAATATAAATAAATACTCACGGAAGTTTTAGTACAGCGATTCGCTACAATTGTGTAAAATGAGAATATCGTAATATCTCTAGATCAGTTTGTAGCGTCGATAGCGGCCGCGCCGCAGGACGTGGCGGCTGCATCACGAGCGACATTGTTACATGTATACTCGCCGACCACTGCACCGGGAGCTGGTCATCAATGTTACATGGTATCGGGTTATCGGGAATATTACCCACATTTGTATTTGTATTTGAAATGCGTACTTTCTCTTATTGCATTCTGTCGTGTATGTTATTGAATAAAGAATAAATAATTTGTGGCTGAATGTAGATGAAATTTTGCAATTTGCATATATTTTATTGCTTGTTTGTGACGCGGCTCTTGAAACAGGAAAACATTGAGAGAACTTTCATGATTTTAATATGATATGTTATTTACAATACTTAGGTAATCAATATCTTTATTTAATAAATTTAATTCAATTTACGAAAAAAAAGAAATTAAATAAGTAAACCTGGTGGGCTGTTGCTTACCTCGGTCAGTGAACCAATATCGCTATGCAATGATGCAATGTCGCCAACAAAGTTTACTATTATTATTCGAGGTAGGGTGGGAGGCCATGAGCCTCCCTGTCACTGCGACCCTCGCGGATCTATTGTAACTTAACAAAGTTTACTAACAACTAAAAGTTATTTTATCTACTTTAACAGAAAAAAAAACACACTGGTATACACATTACCCTTAAAGGAACGCGCCGGCGCGGCGCGGGCGCAGTGGTGCCGATACTCTAATGAGTAGTGATAAAATGCTCTTGTATAAAATAGATCAGTGCCAAAATTAGTAGATTCAACTAATTGTGGCGATGATCTATTTTATACATATTGAACTAACGGCTGAAATAATTTCAGCCGTTAGTTCGATTAATAGATCCAGTGGAACATTAACCCTTAACAGATGTACTTAACGTTAACTGTTAACGCGTTAAATTGAGCGCGGGCGCGGGCTCGAATTCAACGCCGAGCGGCTCCGGACCTGTGATCGACGGAAATTACAGGGGAATTTGTAATTCGCAAAGCTTTTTATAAAATCGCATTTGAAAAACATATGCAACTTTTTTAAGAAATGAGAAAATAGCTCATCTGTGGCACACCACCAACGTATATTTATTCGTGACACTGCAATCGGTGAGAGAAACGCAAGCAGCACTTGGTTGCACGGCGCTAACCTGTAGACACGCTATCGTTCCCTTCCATTCGATTGTCGGTTGACGGGGTAGCCGCTCGTATTGGCTAGTTCACTACTCGACCCCCGACTGACTGCGGTCCAGCGGTATACCGCACCTCGGATCCTGTTACCCTCCATGACTAATTAATCCATGTGTCATTGGGATGTGAGGTAAATTGGCCTTAAAGCAGTGAAGCAACTATACCGACCTGAGCCGCGGCTCGGTGACGTGCCTCGTCCGGTGAATGCACACGGACTGCGGCCGAACTCTGCCATCAGTAATGCCATCTGTTTCGCATCACCCATTGTGGGGTTCGATATCTGGGGACACGGCAGTGGCCGTGAATTACTTGGCAATCGCACATGATCATAGAATCAACATACAAAAAAATCTACCTAATATTATATGCATAAATTAGGCTCGCAAATCCTTTGTATACTTAGGAATATTTCAAACAACAGATCAATGCTTATGTGATTGTGTTGTCGTGCGATTGTCAAGTTATTCTAATTATTTGAAAAAGTAAAGATGTTTAATATCGTTACAGTTATTACAAAAGTTGTTAGTTAACTAATTAGGTCACAATTTCTTACAAAATAGTTGGATAAATGCTTCCACAGATACTACTAAATTAATTGATAGACTTGGTTTTACATTTTAGATCTCACAACTTTTTGTGGTAGAAGAGCTGCGTTGCGAGACTTGGCTTTTTGTACATATTATGTTTTTGATGGGATTTGGGTATTCGCCAAGAACAAGGGCAACACAATCTCAATAATTTATAGTTTAAAAAACTGAAACAACCGACTTCAAAGTACGCTACTTCGTTACTTGTAATATTAGAAAGGACTAGGATACATAAACTTCATACTCGTGTCATCATGCTCAGTCGGGTAATAATTAAACAAAACGCTTAATCGTCGAAGTAACTCTATTTTCACCTTATACACATTGGACGAGGAGCAAGAAGGTTTTACTTTTACTAAATCCTTCACGGTTTTAATTTTTTTATAGAAACCTCTCTTCACCCGCTCGTTTATTTTTTTTTGTCAATAATGAGATTTGTCATTGAATGTCAAATGCTTCGTCTCCGAAGATTAGAAAATGTGCAGATGCTTATACGATAATCCTTAACATTTGATACTTTTGCAAAGAAAAACGTGTCGGTGGAACTCAGGAACATTTCACTCAGGAATACAATGAAAATTTTCATTTTTAGATATTATTCAAAAAGAAATAAAGCAATGTCTATAAAATAATTATTGGACCAACTTGGGAAAATTTCTCTATATGTCAATTCAAGAAACACAAAAATTGGTTCACGAATCACGGAGTAATCGGTGAACAAACATACAAAAAAAAAAAAAAAACATACGGACCGGATTGATAACCTCCTTCGTTATGGATGTCGGTTAAAAAGTTAATTTAACACGTGTGTTAATATTTTTTTAACACTTTTTTTTTTGCGGCTTAGCAAATTAAAGTGCTAGCAGGCAAGGCACATAGCACGTAGAACTGATGGCCGATGGGGTCGAAAAGTTCTCGAGTGGAGACCACGCACCGGCAAGCGCAGCGTAGGAAGACCAGCCACGAGATGGACAGATGACCTTATACAGGTGGCGGGAAGACGTGGCGAGAGACGAGGCGTCAATGCAGGCCGCTTCCACTCTGTCTTCTTGGAAATCCATGGGGGAGGCCTATGTCCAGCAGTGGACTTCTTGTGGCTGAAATGATGATGATGACTCGAACATAACATTTATTGGCGATAAGATCAACAGATATGAAATTATTGCCGAACAAACATTACTTAACTTTTAATAATCCTCAATTCGATTTAATCCAAATAATAGACAGTAAGCAAAAATACAAGTATATTCGTAGCTTCGCGGCCTCGTAGTCTCGTAGCACTTGATATTCGTAGCACTGCCACAAAAATGTCTTACAATAATAATGTGAAATATCTAAATCGGCTTGTTGGATGTTTTCGCTGTGTTTTTACTTTCATTGCGTGAAGTCACGAGAGCTTTTTAGTGGATTGCTACTTAATTCTGTTATGGATTGGTGGATTCAATTGTCGATGGAGCTACCTCATTGTTGATTTATGTTAAGATTTACTGGAACTAAGTGAGTGATTAAAGGATTTTGTTTTGATATCTTTTGTAAGTGCCATACCTTTATATGAGGTGGCCACATATAAATTTTATCAAAATCAGTTCAGAACTTTGGTTTTTATAACAAAATAACTGAAAAAATATTATCGAAGTAAACGAATTGCGTATTTTCATGTTCATTTCTTCAGTTTTTAATATCAGATATAATTTTGATAGGATAATTTCTGCACCAGAAAGACGCCTTGCGAGATGTCGATCGGGAATTACATCTACCCTACTCTTTTTTAAAAAGACCGCTGAATGTCATTGAAACTACAGTTGGGTAGCCCGTAAACGCAAAACTTTACCATGGTTGTATCTAGAACTTCTCGAAAATTCGATTTAATTAATTTGACACAAACAAAATTAAATACATGGAGAGATGTAAAATCAACGACAAAGTTGTATTATGTTAATATTTATCTAATGCAGTAAGCACTCTATTTTGCCTTTTACCCGCGAACATCTTAGACAGACCTCCCCGATCTAAAATTAGCCACATAATTAATTCGGCAACCGGAGAACAGCCGAGTAGAGGACGCACCCGGATACGGATACGATCCTCCCGGAGACGGCGCCGATAACGAGCCGGTTAGTAGAGCCACACCCGACACCAGCCAGCCGGGGATGTCGCGGGATCTCATATTTTACGGATTTTTATACACGCTAAGGATTTGATGTTCCTGATCCTACTTAAGCCCGAACGAAACTCAGTTTCACTAGTGCGTGTGGCTGTTGTGTTTAATGTTCTGTTTGAATAAACTTAAATTGTGGCAAAAAACAAATGACAAGAATAAACATAAATAATAAAATAACCTAAATACTTATAACATAACGTAAGTTTTTGTCACAATCCGGCCCCAATTCAGAAAGTTAATAATTATAAAATACTAACACTGGTTTTTCGCCAGGACCGATAGGTGAATCCAAGTCTTCTCTGATATTAATAATCTAGGTGTCTTTAAATGGTAAGTGAAACAGGTTTTTCAGAGACTGAAACAGGTTATTTAACGTCCTTCGAGTCGATATCAAGCGTGTCAAATCAATTAATTATTATAAAAAAATAATCTGAGTGGTTACATATAATACGGCTGCTGCATGGCTTTTTGTAAACGCTGTCCTGACAGTTTCAGTTTTCGCTAAAACTGAATTCGTACAAGAAGACGTAGGTTAATTCATACAATGAGTCGTGAAGTGGTAGGTTAATTTATATTAGTCGGTAACAATTATTTTAAAGTAAATTATAACGTATTTAACGGCAGGTGGCTTGATACTCTAACTCAGAACTGTAACGACGTTATTGGCAGTTCATACTAATACAATCCTGCTGTTATCGCATTTTAGATCCTATGTTGTAAGCTGCAGATGTTATATTAGTAAGTTTGTTAGTTTAATTATTGTTTACCAAATAGCGAATAAATTAGGCTAGAACCTGAGTATATTATGTGGCTCCTGTTAATGTTCTAAGCTACTCTAATTGAGTTGTATGGCTCCAAGTTATATTACTACTCTCTGCTATATGAGGTGTGAATGTAAGCGTGCTGTAGGGGTGATGTATTAATGATTAGTAAGTGTAGGCTACATAAACTTTAATAATTTACTAACTTTACACATTATTGAAATTTCGGAAAAATCGTAACATTTTGGTTCCATTCTGTTTCAAATAAACTGTCTGAATAAAATCCTTGATTTTGGTTGCGATAACTGTAATGTTGTTTATTTTAATAACCTAATACCTATATTAATAATTTATTTTAATAATAGTAATGTTGCTAGCATGTGGATTAAGGCAACTGTATTATCATTAGAGCCTTCATCGGTCTGGGATAACCTATTTGCTTTTTTGCGAAGTAGTGAGCCTACACCAATGCTGCAGACAAAATTATATTGTAAACTGATTTTGTCTATATTGTAAACTAAAAAAGTTGGCTAATCTGGCTCCAAGACAAAACGAATGTTCGAAATTAGAATTATCTGGCGCATGCGCGGCTCACCAGCTTAACTACGTGTTGTTTGTTTATTGTATTATTGTAGTTAATAAAATCACTTGCCCGATAAAAAGATTCACTCATAATTTAAATGCAGATTTTCTTAAATCACAATGTTCGCTCTAAACATGATTGCTGAGGAATATCGCGCCAAAACCGACCATTGTATGTCGCATTGTATGTCGCATTGTATGTCGCATTGTATGTCGCATTGTATGTCGCATTGTATGTCGCATTGTATGTCGCATTGTATGTCGCATTGTATGTCGCATTGTATGTCGCATTGTATGTCGCATTGTATGTCGCATTGTATGTCGCATTGTATGTCGCATTGTATGTCGCATTGTATGTCGCATTGTATGTCGCATTTTTGGACATGGAAAAGGCATTTGATCGGGTCCCAAGAGAGACGATCTGGTGGAGTCTTCGTAAGAAAAATGTCCCCGAACAGTATATAAACATCATTGCCGACATGTATAAGGATGCGAGATCAATGGTGCGGACAATAGTGGGTGAGACAAAACCAATAGCAGTCACAGAAGGTTACACCAAGGCTCAGTACTGAGTCCGTTTCTGTTTTGCTTGGTTTTACTCACTTACTGAATTGGAGCAGAGCTTAGCAACCTGGACTTTTATTTATGCTGACGATGTAGCTATCTGCACAGAGAGCCGCGATGATCTTCAACGGGCACTCTTGTCATGGAAACACCAGCTGCAGGTTGGTGGCCTAGTGTTGAGTGTTGCAAAGACCAGTTTATGTGCTTCTCAGAACCAGACACTTGCGATATACGTCCAATTTTAATTGATGGACAATCGATCACCTTCTGTGACCAATACAAATATCTTGGGAGTATGGCGCACTGTTCTGGGAATTTGGAGCACAACATTCAGCACCGAATAGCCGCAGCGTGGCTAAAATGGCGGCAAGTGACTGGTGTTACATGTGACAAGAGAATGCCTGTTAGATTAAAAGGTTTGATTTATAAGACCATAATAAGACCAGTCCTTAGGTATGGCAGTGAAACGTGGGCAGTGACTCAAAAACATGTCCATACCATCCTAATTGCTGAAATGAAAATGCTGAGGTGGATGTGTGGCGTAACCAGGCTCGACAAAATCCGCAACGAGTACGTGCGAGGTAGCCTGGGTGTGCGCGACATCGCCGAGAAGATGCAGGAGAGTAGGCTGCGATGATATGGGCATGTGAAGAGGAGGCCACCTGATTACGTAGGGAATTTAGCACTACAACTTTCCAACCCCGGTCCAAGATCTAGAGACAGGCCCAAAACCACGTGGAAAGCTGTAGTGCTAAAGGACATGAGAGAAGCCGAGCTGACCCATGACGACGTCGAAGATCGCCCGAAGTGGAGAAGCGACGAATAGCATGGAAAAGAGAGAGAGAGACATTGTAATAAAAATATTGTTCAACACGAAAAATATATATACTTAAATACATACATAGTTACTAGGTAGGTTAATATTTTATAATTTCTTTTTTCTAAAAATACAAAAAAATAAAAACAATTACTTCTATATTTTTTTATGTACTTAAATGGTTACCTCAAAAGAAAAAAAACGGAACCCTTTATAGGATCATTTTGTTGTCCGTCTGTCCGTCTGTCCGGGTGTCAATACCTTTATCTCGGGAACGCGTGAATGTATCGTGTTGAAATTAAAACGATGTATATTTTTCGGTTTATGAAGGAAAATATAAAAAATATAAGATTTTTCTACTAGTTTGTACGGAACCCTCGGTGGGCGAGTCTGACTCGCACTTGTTCGGTTTTATTTTTTCTAGGAAGCCACATAGAAGTTGTTCTAAATAATTTAGGTTGTATCTGTGAAATAAAATCTATTTCCCGTCCCTCGTTGTTCGCCGGTCACTCTAACTTGAAACCTTATAGCGGCCAAGTAGGGCGCGCCGTCGACCTAGATTGCCGTACTAACTATTATCTATATTAAGTATTCTGTGGCGACACCGCCTCCAGACGATTTCCCGTTTTATTGCATTTTTACGAGCGCAGCAAACTGGCTGAACAGCTTCCGGGATCGTCTTCGAGGAAATCTACACTAAATAATAATATTTTGCAAATCGGTAGTCGGTAGTGTTAAGAAACAACTTTCACGTCGTGTCATACGACTTTATTGTAATTTATTTTATTTTATTGTATTAGATAGTTTTACGATTGACCACCAACTGCGACGGTGTGGCCGAGGATGAAGCTCGTCGATCTCGAAAATATCTATTCATTTTAGCCTTTTAGATTTCAAGATTACAATCACATAGATCACAATAGACCCTGACTGGACTGGGTCAAAGGACTGGATTGGAATTATAAGATTGGAAATCTGTTTCTCATTTCATACGGATTAATACGCGTTTAACGAACCTCTTAATAAAAAGCCCGCGAGTTTGCTGCTGTGAGCTCATTCCCTGAGTAACATTTATCTGATTTGAATTTCCTCTCGCAGTGTTATTAATGACTATAGTACCTGGGCGACCGAGCTCCGCTTGGATTTTTTATGACTGAAAATAGGAGAAAACCCGGGTTCACTAAAAATGAAACCTAGCAAGATCGATTTATCGTCACCTAATCTACCCACATACCAAATTTCATTAAAATCGTTGGAGCCGTTTCCGAGATTCAGATTATATATATTAACAAGAATTGCTCGTTCAAAGGAATTAGATTTAAACACAGTTTGTCAGAATCTTTCCTGTTTGATAACAATTAGGTTTGAATATACATATTCGAGTTTATGAATCAACGAATTTATTTATTAAGTTCACCCACACTGTGTACATGTATTCACCTAAAATGAAATGTATAATATCTTACAATCATGAGATTTTATTTTTTGTGTTGATGTGGTATTTGTACGGACAGACTGCAAACGGTAAACGGTAAACGGTAGGTATCAACATCTTGCAAACGATTTAAGATCACGTCCACTACTAATCTAATTGTGCCGAGTATAATTTTGTTATACATTATGTTGCTATGGAGCCGGATAGAGGGCGCTGGTGTTTTACGATTACATAAAGTAGATACGTCGAGTTAAAGTACACTTGGTCGGTTATCTCAAGCGTGTTTTATTTGTAACATACAACGACTAGGTTCTGACGATGGGTCCGAACTAGGCAACCCCAGTTGCTTGCCTAGTTAATTTTTCGGGTTAATTTTTTAGTTACGATGAGCCTTTGTTTACTTTAATAAAAACTCGCACTTATGTTACTTTAAATTAGATTTTATATATCTTAGATATTAAAAATTACATTAACAGTCTTTATAATTCCGACTTGTACAATTAGTGTTTAATTGTACACGTAGAAATAATAAAGACTAACAACACAACAGATTCAGCGTATCTACGTTATGATGCATACTATACGACACGTGAGGCGTCCGACTCGCTGTTGGCCGTTAGCTGGCAGCGTCAGACACAGTACAGCTTGTTTTACTGCCATTACACGAACACCGCGTACCGGAGCTAACAACTTGATTATTACGTTTCTGACAATGGACAATTACATATATCTTGTGTCTTCAATACTCTAAATAAATAATGCGTTGAGGTATTGTTATTGTGTTTTGGATTGATGGGCAATATTATGAACGAACTTAATATTTAACGTTGTAGGGTTATTGAAATTTCACATTTTATCTATCCGACTGCGCAATGTAGGTATTTTTTTAATGTAAATATATAAAGTTTCCGGTGGCCTAGTCGGGAGACTTCAAAAAACGGTGAAGGAAAACATCGTGAGGATACCTACATGTCTGAGAGTTCTCAATGATCTTGAAGATGTGTGAAGTCTGCCAACCCGCACTTAGCCAGCGTGGCAGACTATCGCCTTATCTTATCTATATAAATAAAAATAATATTTTTACGAATACACTTTTTCTTAGCCCAGAATAAAGTTTTTATGACATTTAACATTTAAATACTGTATAGAAACGGATAATCATACAAGAGACTTTTCAATACATTTTATTTGTAATAAATTAACCTTTTAATGAAATCGTCCGCGGTGCTCGCTCCTGGCAGCTCGCTGGCACGAGGCCATCAATACAGAATGACGCGCAATAACTTGTTTGTCAATTTTACAAAATATTGCGCGTAGCGTCGATTCCCGCAGACTAACGTAGAGCGGCGTGGCGCGCGTAGACCCGTCACCATGCATTACGTAGAGGGGCTTATAAGGGCTGGTTTACACATGACAAGTGAAAAGTTACAATCTTGGAATTTTCAAGGCTAGAGTGAATAGATATCTTCTAGATCGACGAGCTCCATCCTCGGCCACACCGTCGCTTAACATCAGGGGAGTTGCAGGGATTGGAAAGAAACAACTATAAATGCAAGCACGTTATTTATTGACACTGTACACTAGAGAGCACTTCACTCTATAATAACACTGACAGTACTGACAGTATTTGATCCCAGGATCCCGAAGATCGGGTACCCGAGATCTCGGTCATAATTTAGACCCGAAAATTTCGGGGTCATATTTAATTAATTTCGAGATTGAGAATTATATATTTTAATAATTTGTTCCGAACTTACTGGAATTTTGTTCTGATTCTTTATTTAAATAGTCGGTAATAGAGCAATTTCCAAATATCCACCATAAATTCATACTCTGGCATCGCTTGTTTCGCGCTCTCGCTTGCACGCTCGGCTCAGGCGGAACGTGACAATAAGTCATACTTTTT
The DNA here is from genome assembly GCA_947563715.1 of Lycia hirtaria. Lineage (NCBI taxonomy): Eukaryota > Metazoa > Arthropoda > Insecta > Lepidoptera > Geometridae > Lycia > Lycia hirtaria. The sequence goes on along the minus strand of OX387376.1, from coordinate 52,163,215 downwards.
CGTGCGTGCAGCCTGCATTCATCGATTTATAAGCCGTTATCACGTCAATAAAAAAAACGTGTGTAACAGATTTTGGCAATAAGCGACGTATCATTTTATTTATTTCAATTAATATCAAGCTTTCCAAAAAAGACTCAAATTCAAAAAGACACAGACACAGTGTTTCATGGTATCTCGGATTTAAAAAAAAAACCCATAATATTATCTGATGTTTTCTAATGTTTTTGCGATTGTTACTAATTGAAACGCCGGCTCATACAATTATGTCATAATATGTCATAGAGTCATAATAATAAAAGATACGCGATAAATCAGTAAAATATTGTTTAACTTCACTATCATTATCTGTTCCGCTATTTTTTATTTAATTTAATTTATTTCTTCTTTAGTGTGTACTAACCCTTAACTTATCCCGTCACACCGCTACGTCGCTACGAGGCGCTATGAAAATCAATTATTGTATCCTTTATCCCTTTGACGCAAACTAAATTTGCTCTGAAGATTATGAAGTTTCAATTTGAAATTTTCACTTCACAGAGTTTATTAATGTCGGGTTAACATTTTTATCTGACAATTTCAACTGTTTCAGTTATCGTTTGGATGAAATAATTTAAAACAAACGTTTGCTCTAAAATTATGGATAGTTACGTAGATACGTATGGTAATTTTGCTTAAGGTATAATTTAGATGAAATAAGTTTTCTTAGTTCAAAATGTTGTAGTCATCTAGAAATTATGTTCAATGAAATGAATATTTAGTACCGACGTATATTTGTGAAAATAACAAACGAAACCGTTTTGCATATTTACTTTAATAATATGATTTATAATTAACTAATAGTTTAGTTGTTATTGTAAGTCTAGTAGAAATCATACTCTATCCATAGAATCCAATGATGCATGAATCACACAAAATATTATTAATTATACTAAAACTAATAGATAAATAACTGTAAAGCTGAGTGATTGGAGATTATTTAAAATATCCATAGGCAACAAAGCTTATGGATAGTTCAAACAATCTCCAGTTTCAGGCAAAGTGCTCAAAATGCTGGCCGCATTTCCTCGCTGAATGGCAATGCTTATTTTTTGCTCAAAGTTAAGGTCAGCATTTTGAGCATACAAATAATTCTTCAACCTCCGCGACAAATCTTTAAAACATTTCCATAGCACCTACAGGAAGACGGGCCGGCGCCAGGGTATCAACACATGTCTTGCATGAAGCAAGTGTATATCATATGTCGGTTTTAACATAATTTGGATCCATGTTTGTTTATGTAACTTTAGAGCCTTATATACATAACAATTGAATCTTATTCGTTATTTAGTTGTATATTTATCTGTTTCTCTCGAAAAACGTGGTGGCATGATGTTGAAATTTATCACAAATTCTTTGACCAATTAATGCTTTAAAGAAATGAAGTTTTTAGTCCATTTAATAAAATAACAAAATATTTTCATTTACGCACCATACCTTGATACTTGCAAATTAAAACTTACAGAGACACAAATACGTTAAATTTGGCAAAATAAATAAATAATGTTTCGTATACATCACAAATATAGAGAATAATAAAAAACAGTAAATAGTAAATAGCTGCACTATAAATAGCTGCACTGTAAATAGCTGCACTGTAAAATTTGCTTTATTTTTTCTCCAAATGATTGGTTGTGTTGTGCAAGGTACAGAACTCTTGACTTACGGTTCTATCTCGCACTTACCCGTATTTTTGCAACCCAATATTGCAATTTTGCGGTGAGCGTTCCCAAAGCAATTTAGGTCCACGTTCTTAAACTTAACATTAACTTGAAAATGAAGTTTTATGTGGTAGATTTATGAGCAAAGGAAATTATACAAGTTACGTGAACGTTATCGATTCGTCGTGAAATACGTTCCCGTCGAGCGGTCGAGCGGCGGGAACGGCGCGGGCGCGGCGGTGGACCTGAACATATCTTACTTGATTTCTTAATCTTGGATATTGCTTTCATTATATTTAGTTGTAAGTTATGACATTACTGTTAGTATTATTGTTAGTACCTGGGCGACCGAGCTCCACTCGGATTTTTATGACTGAAAATACGAGCAAACCCGGGTTCACTAATAATCATACCTAGCAAGATTGATTTATCGTCCCCTAATCTTAAAATAAAGAAGTCTCGAAGCGCGGACTGCGTTTCGAGACTTTTTTCTTCCACAGCGAAAGTTGCGTGATCTTTTATAAAATCAAGTATGTATTAACTAAAATGTTTCAAACAATTTAGTTAATATTTATGAAAGTAGCTATGCAACAACTTCGACATCTTAATTTCTGAAACAAATTCAAATTAAATCAAACCATAACCAAAAATCAGTACTGAACGATTTCGGTCGTTCTTGATGCGTACTGTACAGGATTAAGACTCCCTGCCGTCTTCATTCTTTATTGAGGACTAAAATTTTGGGATTTTGAGAAATAAATATCTTCTAGATCGACGAGCTCCATCTTTGGCTACACCACCGGTTACCATGAATTCATCGTTAATCGCAGTTCTGTTACTATATAATTATATAAACTGTTGCAGCCATTATACTCATAAGTTTGACATTTAACATGAAAACTATCATAATTATAACGATCCATAGACCAGCCGCGGTCTCTCCCCACTCCAATAAGTACCTATACCTACAGCAATAACTGTAAAATATAAAGCATCCGGCGGCGGGCGCACGGCCCTGTGGCGGCGGGCAGTAAATCTCGACGGTCACTTTACAGCCCTGGTGTTATCGCTGTGAACAATATCTACGGGTATAAAGTGACCCACTATCCACGTAGGAAAGGAAGACAGTGATTTAACTTAATTTGTTGCTGAGAGACAAGGTCACTTCTAAGACAGGCAAGTTATATATATATTGACCATAATGTTGTTTATCACCAGATGACTGCGATCCTGTCGACCTTAGAAAAAGTAAATTCAAAACCCCAGACATTAAAAACGGCTGAACCAATTTTGATGAAACATAGCTCAGAACACTTCAGATTAAATTCACTAGAACCAAACAAAAAAAAAACTAGATCAGAATCGGTCTATCAGTTTGAGAGCTACGATGCCACAGGCAGACCCACAGATACACACGTCAAACTTATAAAAGCCCTTTATTAGTCGGGGGTTAAAAACGTTATATAGCAATATGTTGTATACATGCTCATATGCAACATGAAGCATGTTGGATGTTCTAAAATCCGGAACGAAACCCTGTTCCTGTACGAACCTTTGCATCGTATGCGCTGGTTGTCTGATTGAGTATTACACCGATAGATTTTCTGGGAATCTCTCAAATGGCGACTGAATAAGTTATTTCTAAAACAAGCAAGCGACGGTTGTTTATCAATGAGAAGAAACATAATAAAAGCTAAAATAATGTTAAAGTAAACAAGTGTGTTCGATATAGGCATTAATTAGAGATGCAGTTTCTTACGAGAAAACAACAAAACATCTGTGTAGGACTAATAATATGAAAACATGGAGATGAAACTTTTGGGTGTAGTTTCAGTTTACGTTCACTAGAGGCGCTCCTGTCGACAGTTTCAAGCTATTAAATACATTAGACCTACGGGACACTATGGAGAAATGGCAAGAGGCGCTATTTGGATAGTTTACCTTCACGTCTTGATATTTAAGTTCCCAGACCTACACAACTGTCTCACCGCTCTACGACACACTATCTTGACTCTTATACCCTCCCATAACTCGATGGAACCCTAAGATGTCAGCAATACGGGCCATACTTGCACAGCGATTTATAATCGCTAGTTTATATGGCCATAAGTACCCTTGCCAAGAAAACGATAAAGGAGTCATGGGACGTAACTAGGGCGCAAGGGTGTGGGGGAGACGAATATAAACAAACAAAAGCCCGAATTTTAAAATGTCTAAATAATGCAACTATGCCCATTAAATTATTTATTTAAAATGAGTGAGTGAGTAACTGATAATCTGAAAATCTGTGGTAATCTGAAGTAACTTACAGTTTGTTGAAGACTCGATGATCGCTTATCGCCCGGCGAAACGTTTAATTGCTGTTTCTATTACCCTCCATCATGCACAGTCTGATAAAAAAATAATTACACATCTGCCACACCTGTAACGTCATCGGCGATCTACTGTTTTATGATGAGTTTGTGACTTGCTTATGAGGGGCAAGTGGGGCACTTGCCCCTCATTAGCCCCCGTCCTTGAAGCCCATGAAACGGACTTCGCTAGAGCATCATAAGTTAGGCGTTTGTTAGACCCTTGTTAATTTCAAGACGTTACTCGGAGAGGGGTACGAAAGTAGGTTATACCCTATATACCTATAAACAATAATTTAATATTATCAATGATTTATATATACATGTATGCTAACGCACAATATTATCAATAATAGTTATTGCTGCAATATACTTATACACTAGATATATGTATAAGTTAGATTTAAGTTTTTGGATATGAATTTCCGCAGAGTAACGCCTGATTCAATAAATTTTCTAAAATAATATTAGATTTTTAGGGTTCCGTACCCAAAGGGTAAAACGGGACCTTATTATTGAAACTTCGCTGTCCGTCCGTCCGTCCGTCTGTCACCAGGCTGTATCTCATGAACCGTGATAGTTAGACAGTTGAAATTTTCACAGATGATGTATTTCTGTTGCCGCTATAACTACAAATACTAAATAAACAGAATAAAATCAACATTCAAGGGGCCTCCCATACAACAAACGTGATTTTTTGCTCGATGTTGATAACGGCAACAGGTAGACGCTTGATATATTCACAGAATATTGAGTTATATTATTCACTTTAAAATAAATAATTAAATTAAAATAAACTTAATATTTAAGGGGGGCTCCCATACAACATACATGGTTTTTGCCGTTTTTTATAGATAATGGTACGGAACCAATCGTGCTCGAGTCCAACTCGCACTTGGCTGGTTTTTTATTAAATTATGGTGGCACGTGTTTGACATAATGTTGTACTTTATTAAGTTACTTTACTTAATAGCTGCCAGGTAGGTAGTAGAATTCTTATTATCATCTCAGCCACAAGAAGTCCACAGCTGGACATAGGCCTCCCCCATGTATTTCCAAAAAGACCGGTTGCGCGCGGCTTCCATCCATCTTCCTGCCTTGTATGAGGTTGAGGTCTGTGATCTTCCTACGCTGCACTTGTAAGTGTGTGCACATACATGTATTGTATGGTGATTGCCGCTCGCTCGTCGATTGGGATCGTTTGTCTCGACTGACAAATGAATGCGCCGAGTTATCCGGAGTGTGCCGCCAGCCGCCACACTCCGGCTACCGACAGAGCGAGCACGCGGGACGGGTGAGGAACACGACGTGATTAGCGGGAGCCGGAGTGTGGCGGCTGGCGGCACTCTCCGGCTACCGACAGAGCGAGCACGCGGGACGGGTGAGGAACACGACGTGATTAGCGGGAGCCGGAGTGTGGCGGCTGGCGGCACACTCCGGCTACCGACAGAGCGAGCACGCGGGACGGGTGAGGAACACGACGTGATTAGCGGGAGCCGGAGTGTGGCGGCTGGCGGCACACTCCGGCTACCGACAGAGCGAGCACGCGGGACGGGTGAGGAACACGACGTGATTAGCGGGAGCCGGAGTGTGGCGGCTGGCGGCACACTCCGGCTACCGACAGAGCGAGCACGCGGGACGGGTGAGGAACACGACGTGATTAGCGGGAGCCGGAGTGTGGCGGCTGGCGGCACACTCCGGCTACCGACAGAGCGAGCACGCGGGACGGGTGAGGAACACGACGTGATTAGCGGGAGGATGTTCTGTGCTACATCTCCCACGGCACCCGCGGAGTGCGAGCAGCCGCGGCGCCATGCGCCACTCGACTTGACACAAGGCCGCGGGCCGCGGGTTGTTCGATATTAGAGGGCCGTTAACTCGCTGCCAATATTATAACAATAATATCATACGTGTTATCGGAACGACATTGACGTTCCTTCTTTAACACCTGACTGCGCGAGAAGGAGGGTAATGTTTTTCAAGCGAATGTATGTCACCGACATATGGGCTCACCGACACATCGCCGCACGCAGCGTTGTGTAGGTGAACCCAGTGTGCGTGCGTCGATGTGTGTGCGCGCAATGATGCAAGACCGGTTCTTCTTGTTACATCAAGCAGTGCCACGAGCGTACTAGACAACTTAATTTTTATCGCGTCGCAAAGTAATTTAATAATAATGCAATTTTGACGGATTTGAGTGATTTGTAAAATATAACATAAATATAATAGTTTTACTTGATCTAAGAAAATCACAAATATAATAAATACATATGAATCATCTCGTGCTCGCACACACACAACCGCAGAAGGTCCTAAGTTACATTTTTTTACCGACTTCCAATAAAAGAGCTAGGTTTTCAATTCGATCGTATATCTTTTAATGTTTGTTCACCGATTACTCCGCAAATTGTGACTTAATTTTAATGATAATGTTTTGTTTGGTAGGTCATACTTCATAGGTGGTCTCATATAAATTTTATCAAAATCGGTTGTGCTTTGGTTTTTATAGCTGGAAAATGTTATTCAAGTAAACTAATTGCGTATTTTAAAGTCAACAATGTCGTTTAACATCAGGCGAGTTGGCGGTCAACCGTAAACCTATTTCTAAGTGTTTGTTTTTTAAATAAAGTATATTTATTGTAAGAATAATAATAAAAGTTTCACAAAAATATAAATTGTATTTACTTATAGCTCTCTGTGACAATAATTTCAAAATCTAAATAAAGCTAATCGTAATTGTACTACGAATCTGCCAAATCTCATGCTCAAAGTTTTGATATGAACCCTAGTGGACGCAGAACAAACATTTCGCCGTACTGCTAAGAAATAATGTACACTGGTATTGTACATGTTCTTAGTTTATTATTATTACTGAATAAAGATCTTTTAAAACTGAACTGAACTGAATTGTACTACGGCTATATACACATTCTTGAGCTTTTTTGCCAAAAATATACACTCAGTGTACACTCTGTATGGATGTACAATAAAGTTATTCTATTATATTACTCTATTCAGTGTTATATATATATATTAAGCGTTGCGCTTTATGATGGCTATGCTTCGAAAGTTGTTTTTATGCAGTCGGGTATTTTATTATACATACTTACTTGTATTATTATAGATAAACGTAGTTATAGTTATAGAAAATTAGTAGTTTAGGAAATTAAATGAAACATGAATATACACAATCATGTTAAAATTACCTTTACTTTATTTTTACCGTAGTAGAGTAATAAAAGATAAAACAATGCCTAATATCACTTGAACCATTTTACATCTCGATATTAATTCATAAAAAAATTCTAACCGAGTACAATGATACTCATTTCAAATAAATACTTTACTCTCATTAAACTACAAGACTACATATTGACTTGTACTCGTATACTCGTATATAAAATGTAAAAAGTATATCTACGAAGTTCAATTAAATTAAGAACAGTTTAAGAAAAGTTTAAACATCCAAAGCTCTAGTATTACAAACTCGACTTCAAGTTAAAACGTGAAACTAAGTTAAAGTTACATAGAAACAAGCTGTTGTAGACTAGATTCGGAACAACTTTATTTAGAAAAAACTTGAAAGAAGAAATGAAGTTGATATAATCAAAACAATTTCTAAATTATAATACCTAATAACGATATACCTGTGAATGGTCGAACCTAGCTCCTCCGGTACATATACTCTAGTTGTCTTTTAATAGCGATGGAATCAGTGTTATCTTTGTAAGCGCACTACATTGTACCTACACCTTGGCTGAACATCAAACACGTCGCTAATTAAACATAATTATTAATTACTGTTTCAAGTTGCATTTACTTATGCAAGTACTACATAAATAAATATTTCATTATTGAAATAAAAATAGCAAATTATAAAGGTGACCTCTCAATGTCTATACGAATATTTTATAGGTGCATTACATGTATTTTACGGCGTAAAAGTTTTTGGTTTAAACTAAGTACAGAAGATGAATTTTAAATTAGACAAAGAGCGCAGTATCTTCGGCGTCAGGTTAATTGGCCGCAACACAGAACTGTGCTTCAGATCGCACTGCACAGATATAGCTCTGAAAGCTCTCGACCTGAAATGGGAGGGGGAGTGAGTGGATTATTATTAAAGACAAGATTCCATATAGTTATGTATGCCCCTATTTACTTTTACCTAAGCTGCAATGCTGCACCTACTAAAAAAGTAGAAAGGTAAGTGAAGATACGTACCCCACACAACAAATCAGCCGTTTAGGCTGTAGGCGGTAATACATTAACATACAATACTCACATACACAGATACCTACTTACAAATAATATACACCCGAAAAACTTTTCCCTCTTTTTGCACAATTTGATATATAAAGCTATTCAAATAAACATTATTAACTTGTTCTCTAAATGAAACGAAACGTAAGTAAAAGATTTTTTGGTTGTCAGTGTTGTCTGATATTCGCTTTGTGTACAAGTATCAACATTAAATACCTACAATTTGAAGAAGAGTATCGTTCCTCAATAATGTACACAGATTATTGCGAGAAAATATCAAAATGTTCCACAAATTTTCCGTTTAGTCTCCACACATCCATCAAGGCTTTATTTCAAAGCAGATACAAAAGATTCTTTCCAAGAAATCTCTTTGGAATTTGTGCGATATCTTTTAAAAGACTTTCATTTGAGCGCGAATAATTTGAAAGCTTTTAATATGTCACTTTTATAAGATAATGTCGCCGCTGTGGTTAACAGTGGTTAGGGGACGCTGTGAGGAGTTCGGGTTATAAAAGTATGGAAGTTAGGGTCGATCCGAAGTATTTGTTAATAATTAGACGGTGTTAAGAAGTCTTATCAACACTACTGTTTATAAATGTTATTGGATCAGAGAGACGACTAAATTGTTCGGATATGGATTTGATAGCGGATTTTGTTTTAATTTGCTGATGTTTGTATATTAATTTGTGACTAAAATTATCGATATACCTATTTCCCAGTTAAAAAGAGACAACGTGAACTAAGAGATAGCATGTGGAATCAAATGATATTCACAATTTCATTGCACGCGCGCATATTTTACCTACTTACTTATCCTTACTTATCCTACTTACACTTCACTTTCACACTAGTTCATTAAATCTTAATTATGTAAGCATCTTTCATTAAACACATAGCTACACTTATATATGTATGTATGTAGGTGTCGCACTGGTTACCAGACCGCTTAAATAATTCCTCGCACAGGTCGGAGTTCATTAGTTCGGTTGCAAGGCTTATCATTGATCCGAGTGATTCCAGAATATCTCAAAACTATTAGCGACTCATCAGTGTAAACATACAAAACTTTTTTTATAGAAAATATGCATGAAATAATGGTAAATTAAATATACCTACATCTATCTCATTACTTTGTAGAGCATTTTCTCTGTTTTAACAACCCTGTCGGGGCTCGCCGGTGGTGACTGGCGACGTCCGAACGCGAACCAGTCTGACTCGACACATTAAATAAAACTTTCCAGCAGCTATTAGAAACTATATCATGTTTGAGTTTGCCAGATATTGTGAAGCTCCCGCCGCCGCGCCGTGTGTGTAGCGTTCCGCGCAAGCGACTCACGTCCGCAAGCCAATTATGGCAACAAAACGTTCCGATCGACGCAGAATCAGCGCTAATCACGTCAGCGCGCCCTCCGCCACAGACTAAACACAGATACACGCGGGATGCTGGGGATAGCTTCCTATTACTTTGTCTTACAGTTAGGTATTTGAAACAAAGTCGAACGAAACATGTTCCAATTGATATTTATATTTTGTATAAATATTTTTAAATATTAATATTTGAAATATTAAAATATTTAAATATTTTTGTAAGGTGGCGCTTCTTAGGAGAGGCCCACGTCCAGCAGTGGACGAACATCAAATAGGCTGATGATTAGTGTCATAATCTTACATTATTTAATATTTAGCAGATGTATGTAAATACATTTGGCTCTCTGTAGTATCTTGATGCGGCGGCGGCGCGTGGCGTTCCGTAGTACGCAGTCAGATCACGCGCGCTCGACCGAAGGATAATTAGTTATGGATAATGAAACAAGTTCGGCGCTACGTGGAACGGAACTTAATCATCCATGGACGGATATTTTTGGAATGTTTATGAGATTAGTTTATGTGGTGTAATTGATAATATTAATATTGTGCGGGGAGTTGTGCTTTTGACAGACGACGGATCATTTTAGGTTAACGTATATCAAATTTACCGAGCGAGTGAAGCGAATAAAGGTTCTGCATCAACTAGAAAACAAAAACGAGAATTCTCGTTCAGATCGCATTTTTCAACCTATCTGTACAAACATTGGTTTAAAACTTTATAGATAGAATTTTGTCGTCGGGGATTTTTAATTAAGGGCTAAAAAAGTGGGAAGTTCATTACGGTGCCATTTACTAACCGATTTCTATTATATTTGCTGGAAACGTTTGAGTACTCAATATTAAACCAAAAATATTAAATATTGACCAAAATCAATCAAAAGGTTGTCGACAATAGTTATTTATTGTACTAGGCTGGAAAGTTGTATTTTACCTTCGAGTGTCTGACAGTTGAATCCAGAGCAAGCGAAGGATTCTAGGTTCTAGTGTAGAATCCTGAGCGTAGCGATGGATTCAAGAAGACACGAGATTAAATAACTTTAGGTACAGCCGAGTGCAATACAAAATATTTCATCATAACGTAGCGAGGAAATTTTTTAGTTCACCTATTTTCTCGAGTAGAAAAATCTGCTTGGCATTTATGCAACTTTAGTGGTCCTAAAGTTCCATTATAATCACGTGAGTTCCCTAACATGTACCACATGTCATTAATTTTGAACATTATTTACAACAAAATTACGTAGGTAAGTACAAAGTTTTTTTACTCAATTTTTTTCCTTCTATTAGGCTCTTGACACAATTCGCATAGGTCGCATTCTTTTTTACTCATCCATACCTTTTTCGTGTAAATGGTTCTAAAAATTCAAAACACTGCTAAGAGAAAGTAAATTGTACCTAGATTTTTATTTAAATATTACGTAAATATACAAAATGTCTAAGTTATTTTAATATAATATTTAGTGTTTCTTTAAGCTAAGATAGCAACCTCCTTGAATCGAACTATTTTTCTTCATTTTGTGAAGATATTAGGTATACAAATAGGTTGGAAATATTTTGTATTGAAAATGTAGAGCTCCGTCGTGCTCGAATTTTGAAATTACTTTCCACCCTAGGAGCAAAATTAACTTTTCCACACCAATATTAGGCTTGGAAACGTAACTTTACGAGCTAGTAAGATGAAAAGGTGTTTTGCTTTTATCAAAAATTGAATTCCATTATGTTACAATATATATAAAAAAAATATGATTTATGAATTTAGTGACATGTGCGAGCGGGATAGTATACATCATCATCCAAATCATAAAAAGTACTTCACGTGTACTTATTTATTTACCTACACCGTGTACATCTATTATACATACATTGACAATAAAAAGTAGAGCACAATGTTACAATAATTACATGATCATTATCTTCTTCATTAGAGAACAACATACTTGTAACATCCAACAAACAGCTCTCAGGCACACTCTCGCCAATGAGAACACAAAACAATATACGCGAGCGCGCCGAAACTGCCGCGGCAGAGCTTGGGTCACATAAATATACGCGAGCGCGACGAAACTGCCGCGGTAGAGCTTGGCTCACATAAATATACGCGAGCGCGCCGAAACTGCCGCGGTAGAGCTTGGCTCACATAAATATACGTGAGCACGCCGAAACTGCCGCGGTAGAGCTTGGCTCACATAAATATACGTGAGCACGCCGAAACTGCCGCGGCAGAGCTTGGCTCACATAAATATACGTGAGCGCGCCGAAACTGCCGCGGCAGAGCTTGGCTCACATAAATATACGCGAGCGCGCCGAAACTGCCGCGGTAGAGCATGGCTCACATAAATATCACCTATGCTAGCTACAAATACCCGCTAAATCTCTACTACGGACTACAAAATATTACAAGAGTTCATAAAACAGAAGAAAAATGTAGGTACCTACTGTAACCCGGCTTTGCTACGATTATGTGAAACAATAATGTTGAGTTATTTTGGAGTCAGCTTCAGATGAATGAAGTCTGTATTGCCTTGTTATACTGTTTTGCCTTTACAAAGTTCGGAATGAATAGGTAGGAATTAATTATTATTTCGTCTTATCAAAAAAAATGTTTTTATTCAAAAGTGAAACTACATAGTTATACGCCGTGGTGCGTATCGCGCATCTTTAAACACACAATAAAACATAGTGATTTTTTTAAATTATTATTTAATAATATATTTTACCCGACCGCCGGGTACCTTGATCGCGGATCGCGGCAGTCACAATATATACCATTAGGCCACCAGGACGTCGGAAGAAGGCGAAGAAATGTTTAGGTAGGTGGAGACGGGAGGTATTTTCCTTAGCTGGTACCACTTTATTGCTTGTTTAATCAATCAAAGCCAGTTTCAAATAAAGCATGTCAAATTTAAGAGACGTGAATTTAGAGGATGTAGTTCAAATTCGACTCCAAAATGTTTACTTAACATAAATACAAAGCTTGTAAAAAGTAACTTTCGTACTTGGAATATTAAAATACCTAGTTAAGCTTTTTCTTATAATTTTAATATTTTCACTGTAAAAAACTTAAATTATATGAAATAAATATGAAGAAATATCTATAATATAAATAATGGATAAAGTGTGTGTTCTGTGGATACGCTGCTCGGTGGAGCACCTGGAGTGGTGTGGACTCATAAATGGCTTCCCGCAGTAAAGCTCCGGGCCACATACCGTTTGAAAGTGGTTCAGGGGATTGTACAAACTGGAGTCAATTGTGCTTTATCTACACCACATACATTTGGCCAGGAATTATAGGCCAGGAACCAGCGGCAACCTTTTTTTGACAAGTTTATATTTTCAAATATTTGTGCTGCGTGATTTGATTGAATCTTAAGTTTATGGTTTTATATTTGGTTATTTACATCGTTTTAGGGTTCCGTACCTCAAAAGGAAAAAACTGAACCCTTATAGGATCACTTTGTTGTTCGTTTGTCCGTCTGTCCATCCGTCGGGGTGTCAAGACCTGTATCTCGGAAATGCGTGAAGGTATCGTATTGAAATTAAAACCGTATACGCAAATCCATAATATATTGCTGCAGAAAGAAAAATAAATTTTCTCGGTTTTCGTAAAAAAAAAGTTACAGACGAATATATCGTAAAAATCGCACATTTCGACACTCACAAGGGAATCAAAACCTATGGAGTACTTCCCGTTGACCTAGAACAATGAAATTTGGCAAGAAGCATTGTGTTAGAATACACACATAGGAAAAAAAAAGAAAACTGGACATTTTTAATTTAATCACAAAAAATAGGATCATTATGCAAGGAATGAGGGTCCAAATTTTAAAGTGAATTAACCGTATCAATTGTGGGGTGTCATATGAAAGAGCTTCATTATCATTAAGCTAAAACAGGTTTTTAAATGTTTTTACGATGTATGATTTTTCGGTTTATGAAGGAAAATATATAAAAAAAAAATGATATCCTCCTTTTATCTACTAGTTTGTACGGAACCCTCGGTGGGCGAGTCTGACTCGCACTTGTCCGGTTTTTTATTTAAATATATCATCGTTTTCAAACTGACGCTTAAAATCATTACTCAATCAGGCTACTGATGTTATTTTTAGGGTTCCGTAGTAAACAAGGAACCCTTATAATTTCACCATGTCCATCTATCTGTCCAACTGCGGCTTTGCTCAAAAACTATAAATACTAGAAAGCTATAATATGGTATAGATATGCATATAAATAATGCCGAGAAAGTCATAGAATAAATTTAAAAAAATGGGTACAGGAGGTACCCATTTTTTTAAATACTACATTAGGTGTAGTATTTAAAAAAATGGGTACCTCCTTACCTAGTACCTAGTGGGGATGAGTATTTTTTTTCTCATCTACTCATCGTGTGGGGTATCGTTGGATAGGTAATTAAATAACATTGGGGGTGTGCTATTGAATTTAGGGACCCATTTGCGAAGTATTAAGTTTTGAAGTGATAATTTTTGTTAGAGTCACGTGTCTACTCTCCTCTACCGGCTAAACGGTTGACTTTGGTGATAAAAATCATGCTAGTAGAAAAAATTATGAAATAAACAGGAAAACTATCACAACTAAGAAGGCTTTACAAGTAATCGAGTTTATAGTCGATCAACTTAAAATAATTACTTAGTCAAGTCAAAAATGAATATTTCATTTAAACTAACATAAAGTTAGCTCATATTATGTTCGTACTATCAAACAAGAGACCCTGTTTTAAGGTCACATCTCACAATTATGATATTTAACTATGGAACCGTACATTGCGCGTGGTACGGCACGCACTTGGTCATTTATTTAATAGTAAACTTTATTTAGTAGAATTTGAAAACATAAAACCGGCTACCAGATTTGTTATCACTTTAAATACAATAATATTACACTACGGTTCATAGAAACTACAATAATATATAAAATAGTTACATATAAAAATAGAGAGGAGAGAGACGCTGTATTTCCTAATAAAATGTCAGAATCTGCAAAGAATGACAAGACTTTACAATGACCTCACTAATATGGATCGTCGGCTCTCCTCCTATCTATCAGAGTGCATACAAATGCACATTATTAGAGAGTCTAGTCTCGCGCCAGACTCGCGCCGTGTCTAACCGAATTGCTCTACTAAGCTCTATCCACTAGCCAGGGTAACCACAGGGTAAGCCATCTTTACAATGGAATTTATTTCGAATGTAAAAGAATTTTACTAAAATGTTGGAACATTTCGTATTCAAGACGGTTTTAGTGTAATAATGTACAGATGGAGCGTTTATTGTACGAGAAGAAACTATATTTATGATGAATATCATTCCGAGTGAAAGCTTTTGAGAATGGATTTAGTATTCTGCATACTTTATAAAATAATATGGACATAAAGACTTGTCAACTTGAAACTGTTTATTGTTGACTGTTTACAAATATGCTCCTATATTTTTCGAATATATCTAATTACGTTTTTAGTGAAGCTTTTACCTCAGTGTATTGATGCGTTTTGGTTTTTAGAAAGTTTTTGAGGGCTTATATTAGGTACGTACTACAACACTATTTTTTACAGTCGGTTATTTTTTAATATTATTATTTAGATCGAAATAATACTAATGAAAAATGTTGTTTCTTTCCAGGTAAAACTTGTGCTGGCATCCTCATTTATAGATCTATTCGGTAAGATGCAATACACCTTGATAATATGCATAAAATTTAATATTAGTATAGGACAAATAATATACCTTTTCACCAAGTCATGTTTCTTTCCTGGAAGTTTTTAGAAACAACATTATTATTTGTGCTGTGATAAAGTCGCAGTTACATACATAGTTATCCCAATTTTACCGCTTTAATGAAGCTAATAAAATCGTCCTACTTAATATCCGCTTACTAGTAAGTATAGTAACCAACCAGGCAGCATGTGGAGGGTAGTTTGACTAGTATTGACATGCTGTTAATTACAATCGTAAATTTGATTGTGTCTCTTATGTCAATTCTAGGATGAGTCTCTTCTGTCGGTCAAGTTCGCTCGTGTCGTCTGTTAGCTGCTAGGTGTTACGGCGCAAGGGCTGAGTGTGCAGCTCAACCCTCTAAATATTAGCTCAACGATGAGAATGCCATTGTATCAGCTTGTTCTAGCTTATAGTTACAGTCTGTATTCATATTATATATCGTTATGACTTTAATGTAAATATTATTTTCAACCATATTTATCAAACAAAGCTTTCCATTCGCCCCCCTCGCTCCGTCCCGCACCCTGGGGGCTGCAAGCCGTGCTGGCAGTTAGATGTTTTACCTCACCCAGGAGGCGAATCAACGACTTTCCGTCTCAGCTTTATATAGGAAGTATTATTTCCTTCCTCTCCGCTTATTGGAACTAAACTTAAAATAATTTTATAGTTTAAAAACTGAAACAACCGACTTCAAAGTACGTTATGTGGTTTACTTGTAATATAAGTAAGGATAATAATTAAACAAGGCGCTCAAGCGTTAAAGTAACTCTATTTTCTCCTTATACACATTGGATGAGGAGTAAGTAGGTTTTACTTTTCAAGCTCAATAAATCCCTCACGATTGTAAACTTTTTAAAAGACCTCTATTCACTAATGACATTTGTCACTGAATGTCAAATGCTTCGTCGTCGCAGATTAGAAAATGTGCAGATGTTTATACGGAAAACCTCAACATTTGACACTTTTGCAAAGAAAAACGTATCAGTGGAACTCTGCGATTCTATAATCTGACGCACTCATTCAGGAATACAATTAAAATATTTTTACTTGTAGAGATTATTCAAAAAGTAATAAAGCATTGTTTCTAAAATAATTATGGGACCAACTTGGGAGCTTTCTCTATACACCAATTTAAGAAACATAAAAATTGGTTCACCAATGACGGAGTAATTTGTGTACATACATAAAAAAAAAATACGGTACGAATTGATACCCTCCTCCTTTTTCGAATTCGGTTAAAAATACTGGAATTCTTTGTCGTTGAGGTTTGGTTTTGTTTAGTTTTGTATTTTGGACTATTTTGTTGAAACGTAATTGGGGAATCTACGTGCAAAGTTCCATGTTCATTCTAGAAGCCGTTGAGATGTCTACTCGAGAGGACACAGTTCTGTCTGCATCCTCAACTTCCTTATATCACTTTATCGTATTGTCATCTGAACTGAACAATCATAACATTTCAAAGTCGTCAACTTAGAGGTGATGCGTCAATTGTGGGTTGCAATATTGGTACGAAACAAAAGTAAAGGTAATATAAAGCCCGAAATAAAAGAAAAACAAATTCACAAATTAAATTAGAATTTAAACGACACACAAGAAAAAAAAAGTTGAAACAAAAAATTAAATGTAGTAAAATTTAATTCATTTGATGCAATACGGATAACAAGATCTGTAAGAAACAGTATTAATCATTTAATTCATTTGATACAATACGGATAACAAGATCTGTAAGAAACAGTATTAATCATTTAATTCATTTGATGCAATACGGATAATAAGATCTGTAAGAAACAGTATTAATCATTTAATTCATTTGATGCAATACGGATAACAAGATCTGTAAGAAACAGTATTAATCATTTAATTCATTTGATGCAATACGGATAACAAGATCTGTAAGAAACAGTATTAATCATTTAATTCATTTGATGCAATACGGATAACAAGATCTGTAAGAAACAGTATTAATCATTTAATTCATTTGATGCAATACGGATAACAAGATCTGTAAGAAACAGTATTAATCATTTAATTCATTTGATACAATACGGATAACAAGATCTGTAAGAAACAGTATTAATCATAAGTTTCGCATTTGTGATACAAGTTATCTCTAGAAAAGGTAAATGTTAAATATTTTTTCTGTATTCGAAATTTGCAAAAATGTGTAAATATCGTAATGATGTACTCGTAAAGTAGACACGGAGTGAAGGCAAACAAGACCCGCGGCGCTACATTCCTTCAAGGAAATAGGCTTTAGTATCGGCAACGCGCGCCGTGACGTCATTTCCCGCCACTTACGGCGATACGCGGCGCGCGGGGGACAACCGACACTCGATATTTTCAAGGCTTTCATCGTGAATATGCGCGAAAAACAACATAATGCAAAGTGTGCCTCCACTCAATATACTCGTATCTTGTTTACTTTGAAAATACCTAAAGCAAATGAGCAAAGTTAGAATTTGTCTCACATACAGAAGCATCCGTACTCCCACACAAGATTAGCCAGCACCACTGACTCCAGGTCTAGTTTATTTTTAATGGTAAAATGATGATGGTAAGCGATAACCGTCGGCTGTGCTGTGGATAGCTGCCGCAACTGTGACGTCACTGTTGCTCTGCTAGCCCGGAGAGGTGCAGGCGCAGACCCCCTACATCCTAGACGCGCTAGTTACTCGACAAAACAAACTTTATATCTATATTCTGTGTACCTATCTATGTTTGTAATTTCATTATTTTTTATTCTGTTGAATGGGTCCAAAAGAATTACTAACGTGAAATGCTAAGCTTTAAAAAATATTCTTAGCGTGAACTTAACTTAACACTTGACTCATTTTTAGTATTTGTTGTTTTATTTCAAAGTTAACATTATATATATGTATATATCAATTTTGAGATATAAGTATATACTACTCGTACAATGTACGGCCAAAATAAAATAAAAATCAACGAAATACCCGTTTGTTGTCTCTGAAGATCTCCTGAATGTTTAACTTTTTGTTGTTATTATTTATTGATAAATTTGTCGTGATTATTTCAATTTCCTATTTGTTATAATTAAAAAGTTATTGCCATTTAAATATAGGATAGACAGATAGATAACATAAAGTACAAATAAAATACAATAATATCGAGTAGAAATATAGGTTTTCGATAATTATAGGTATATGTACATAGAGAGACGCTTTGCTTACAGATCAAGATGTTCTAAGTTCTAGGCAAGCTAAGAATTCCAATCCTACTCCTCATTCAGAGGCCTACATTCTATTGGTACAAAAGTATAAAAGCATTCCAGCAGCCATTGTGAGCCTCTGTGGTCTGGTAGAGCACGATGGATGGCGGATACTTGGTATTGTAATGGAGTGACGGTATTTTCTCATTAAATATACATAATGATAATTACATTACATGCTCAGTTGAATAATCGATATTATCTATGAGGCTGCATATAGTGATAATAGTTTTTTTTTACCCGACTGCGAAAGAAGGAGGGTTATGTTTTTCGATCGTATGTATGTATGTATATTTCTTTGGCACGCCCTAGAGCCTAAACGGCTTAACCGATTTTGATGTGAGTGGTGTCAATAGATTCGTGTTAGTCGTGAAAGTGACACTGGGGACATCAAAATTAAGGTTTTTTGGCGGCAAAAAGTAATCTCCAAATAAATAAAAGTTTTCAAAATACATCGAGTTTGGTATCAAAACAAATAATTTTTAACAGTGATTACGAATATATAGGTATATACAACTTATATGTTTTATTGCAGATTGAAATAGGAAATGCTAATATATCACATCACACTTATAATATAAATGCGAAGTTTGTGTCAGTTTGTTACTTCTTCACGGTAAAACGGCTTGACGGGTTTGGCTGAAATTTGGCACACAGGTAGTTTATAATCTGGATTAACACTTAAGATACATTTTATCCCAGGATTCCTGCGGGAACGGGTACAACAGGATTAAACTTATTTCCTACCACAAAAAAATCACCGACACCTGTTACATTATAATTGTGTTTTAAGGTAAGGAGAGGGGAGAAGGGAGGGAGGTGTTTCGAGTGGATGTATGTGGATATGTATTTATATCTGTATGTTTCTATAGGATCGCCTAAAGTCTAAAGGGCTTGACCGATTTTTATGTGAGAGGTGTAGTTAGATTCGTTTTCACTTGTTTTCAAATTTAGTTTTGAAGACACAACTATTCGATTCTCTGTTTCGATACTTTAGTATATTAATGATAATATTAATGTACATTTTTGTGCGCAAAATCAACGGTTACCGGAAAATTCGGTTACAGTGTAGGTACTGCTTCTTTTGAAAACGACCGCCAAATGCAGTTGTAACAACTATTCTATAGTCAGAGGTTTCCACTCAAAATAGACGCAAACGGTGCGTACTTCTACCTAACAAGTATAAGCTTAGAAAACTCAAAACCCGACAAAACCAAGCCTGAACCGAGTTTGTGAATGAAATGAAATATAATCTCTCGATATAATCTTCTTTCAAACAAAAAAAAACTAGATCAAAATCAGTTCATCCGTTTGAGAATTATGATGCCGCAGACAGACACATAGATACACAGTCACACATATACACTGATATCCCGATATATAGATACTTACACACATATCAAACTTATAACACCCCTCTTTTTGGCCGGAGGTTGAAAATGTAAAAATACAAAACTTTGTTTGAAATCAGATTCATAGTAAAACGTCGACATAAAGTGCTTACTTTATGTCGACTTACTTAGCCAGGATACAGTTTAATGGCGCGCTCCGCTTCCGACCATTTACTTTGTATTTTCATGTAATATATCACGGTGATGCCTTTGATGTCTTTGATACTCACTAAAATATAGCTGATCTACATTTCAGATTTGGTCGATAGTTTTATGAAAATTTCTCAATTTTTAGGGTTCCGTACCCAAAGGGTAAAAACGGGACCCTATTACTGAGAGTCCGCTCTCTGTCCGTCCGTCCGTCCTTCCGTCCGTCTGTCACCAGGCTGTATCTCATGAACCGTAGTAGTTAGACAGTTGAAATTTTCACAGATTATGTATTTCTGATGCCGCTATAACAATAAATACTAAAAACCAGAATAAAATAAATATTTAAGGGAGCTCCCATACAACAAACGTGATTTTTTTTGTTCGCTTTTGCTTGATATTGATAACGGCAACAGGTAGACACTTGAAATATACACAGAATATTGAGTTATATTATTCACTTTAAAAATAAATAATTAAATTAAAATAAAATTAATATTTAAGGGGGGCATACAACAATACAACAAACAACATACCACAAACGTATATTTTTGCCGTTTTTATAGATACTGGTCCGAAACCCTTCGTGCGCGAGTCCGACTCGCACTTCGAGTTCCAGTTTCCATTTTTTTTTATTATAAACAATTCTAAGTGTGTAATTGTAATCATAATTGTGACAAATTGAAATTATACTAATATTACAAGTGTTTATATAAATTGATACAGTATTTATACATACGGTCAGGGGAAAAATTCAAGTTCTTTTATTTCAGGTAAATTATTATACCCTTATACATTGTATGTAATTAGATCCAATATACCCCAAGAGAGCGAGAGGGCACGCTAGCGACATAATGACATAATTATTATCCGTCGTAACCCACGCCTGCTCACTGTGTCGACGATTATGTTCTCGGATCGGTGTGTTCAGTCACCAGAGAAGGCCACCTCCCCCACGACACTGCTTAAATCGTCTGTCGAACTTAAAGACCATATTCACGCATAGAGACACCGAGGATAGCCCTCTCCATAGGTAATTGCGTAATTCTGAGCTGATAAGACGCATAGTGAGTGACCACGTTTCAGTATGGTATTTTGTATCGAGTTTTTAGCCATTACGAATACTGTTAATAGCATTTTGAGTAAGACTGCTTGGCACAAAATTTGTACTTTGTAACTTTGTAAACAATGTGCAAACTTCTATATCTGACAATGCCGTTAATGAAAACACTGAGCATTGTAGCTCGTAAACCGAATGTCTCAAGGTGACTACAGGCAGTAAAGCTATGTTTTACTTTTAAGACTTTTTCTCTAAATTGGATGGTCAAGATCTGACTATTAACGAAATGAGTCTTGCTCGTTTATTAAGCACGATTTTATTAAACTTCTCACCACTTCATATAAAAGAAACTTCTCAAATAATGACAGATATTTCCAAACTTTCTTCAACTCGTAATCAAGTGCCCAGTGCCGTAATGTAATCCCTCGAAATCTCTAGTGCTCAGGGTAGTCGACAGATGGCGCGGAACCCAAACTCAGTCGCCATATTTGTTTTACGGTTCCGCCGCGATTTTATTGCCTACACAAGGTCATAGGGTATTTGTGAGGGCTAAAAATAAGTGAGAAGGCTACAAAAACTTATGACTTCGGATCTGTTTGAGTTTACTGAATGAGATAGCAAAAAAGTAGCAAACTTGTTCCTAGTTTGCTAAGCCTACTTTTTTATAGTGTACCTCAATAGATGCTTATTTGAACGTATAAAGGGAACGTTTTACATAAAAATAATAGGCGGTAGTGATTAATATTTTCATAACAACAAAGACAACTGTCATCTAGTCTCACCTGTGACCACGGACGCTGCAGTGTTCGAGATAACTGTCATCTAGTCTCACCTGTGACCACGGACGCTGCAGTGTTCGAGATAACTGTCATCTAGTCTCACCTGTGACCACGGACACTGCAGTGTTCGAGACAACTGTCATCTAGTCTCACCTGTGACCACGGACGCTGCAGTGTTCGAGACAACTGTCATCTAGTCTCACCTGTGACCACGGACACTGCAGTGTTCGAGACAACTGTCATCTAGTCTCACCTGTGACCACGGACGCTGCAGTGTTCGAGACAACTGTCATCTAGTCTCACCTGTGACCACGGACGCTGCAGTGTTCGAGACAACTGTCATCTAGTCTCACCTGCGACCACGGACGCTGCAGTGTTCGAGACAACTGTCATCTAGTCTCACCTGTGACCACGGACGCTGCAGTGTTCGAGACAACTGTCATCTAGTCTCACCTGTGACCACGGACGCTGCAGTGTTCGAGACAACTGTCATCTAGTCTCACCTGTGACCACGGACGCTGCAGTGTTCGAGACAACTGTCATCTAGTCTCACCTGTGACCACGGACGCTGCAGTGTTCGAGACAACTGTCATCTAGTCTCACCTGTGACCACGGACGCTGCAGTGTTCGAGACAACTGTCATCTAGTCTCACCTGTGACCACGGACGCTGCAGTGTTCGAGACAACTGTCATCTAGTCTCACCTGCGACCACGGACGCTGCAGTGTTCGAGACAACTGTCATCTAGTCTCACCTGCGACCACGGACGCTGCAGTGTTCGAGACAACTGTCATCTAGTCTCACCTGTGACCACGGACGCTGCAGTGTTCGAGACAACTGTCATCTAGTCTCACCTGTGACCACGGCACCTGCAGTGTTCGAGACAACTGTCATCTAGTCTCACCTGTGACCACGGACACTGCAGTGTTCGAGACAACTGTCATCTAGTCTCACCTGTGACCATGGACGCTGCAGTGTTCGAGACAACTGTCATCTAGTCTCACCTGCGACCACGGACGCTGCAGTGTTCGAGACAACTGTCATCTAGTCTCACCTGTGACCACGGACGCTGCAGTGTTCGAGACAACTGTCATCTAGTCTCACCTGTGACCACGGCACCTGCAGTGTTCGAGACAACTGTCATCTAGTCTCACCTGTGACCACGGACACTGCAGTGTTCGAGACAACTGTCATCTAGTCTCACCTGTGACCACGGACGCTGCAGTGTTCGAGACAACTGTCATCTAGTCTCACCTGTGACCACGGACGCTGCAGTGTTCGAGACAACTGTCATCTAGTCTCACCTGTGACCACGGACGCTGCAGTGTTCGAGACAACTGTCATCTAGTCTCACCTGTGACCACGGACGCTGCAGTGTTCGAGACAACTGTCATCTAGTCTCACCTGTGACCACGGACGCTGCAGTGTTCGAGACAACTGTCATCTAGTCTCACCTGTGACCACGGACGCTGCAGTGTTCGAGACAACTGTCATCTAGTCTCACCTGTGACCACGGACGCTGCAGTGTTTGAGACAACTGTCATCTAGTCTCACCTGTGACCACGGACGCTGCAGTGTTCGAGACAACTGTCATCTAGTCTCACCTGTGACCACGGACGCTGCAGTGTTCGAAACGGCAAGTTATGAACTATGTAAAATATACTCGATAAAGCCGTTAAAAGTTGTGTTTTTGAGTTCAATATTACTTGGTATTTATATATGGATGTATTATATTTGTGTATTGAAGCATTATTTTCTATAACTTAATTATCTGGGGGCACGGCAGTGGTCCCGGCCAAGTCGAGCGGCAAGGCCACTTGACTCCGTACCATCCTTTTCTCGAAGCCATTCAGAGCTATTTTGACCCCCTGTAACTTTGTTGTGGATAAAGCTAGAAACCTCAGAAATCATTCTAATTATTAAATAAATAAAGATTTAATAATTAATAATAAAGTTTAATATCGTTACGGTTACAACAAAAGTTGTTAGTTAATTAATTAGGTCCCAATTTCTTACAAAATAGTTGGATAAATACTCCCATAGATAGTAATAAATCAATTAATCGACTTGGTTTTACATTTTAGATCTCACAACTTTTTGTGGTAGAAGAGCTGCGTTGCGCGACTTGGCTTTTTGTACATATTATGTTTTTGATGGTATAAAATAGATAGGAATGTCTTTGCCTAGTAGTGGAACGTATCAGGGTAACAATAACGATAAATTAGTATCTATATTAAAAGTGAAGTTAAAGTAGATAAACGATAACCAGTGCATACAGCTTGGATACTGACGGAGGAGCCTTGACTTGACTCGGAGCACTCGACAGGGTCTCGGATGTTGCGAGGGACTCTTATGGCCTTCCATCTACTTCCAATTGAAAATTAGTTCTTAGAATAAAAATGTAATCTACACTTACTTTATTTTTCTGAATAACTAGTTCTTCGTTAAAATTAAAATCTAGTTTAGTTTATCCTTGTTCTTTTCCTTGTTGAATTTTCGAGTACTACTACTAGTACTCCCGTACTCATATTACTCGAACATATAAAACTCGAGAAGCTGTAATAGTCTGTTTGTCTACGTCTACTTACATTTTAATACACAAAAACATTGTTATATCAAATAAAATATTAACTTTCAAGTGTACAGAGCGCGTCGTCTCGAGAGCCCGGCGCCCGGTGGGCTCAAACCTCTTTAAACTGGGCCATAATTACAAAAGATATTTGAAGTGCGTCGAGCGGAACGAGCGCATGTGGACATTTCAGATTTTGCTCAAACCGCTTAGACATAATGGACGCTGTTACTCGGGCTCCATTCGCAGAGATCGGTTATTATGTCCCAAGTGTATTTGTTGGAAAGTTGTTTTCAAGATATTTTAACATTTTCGAGATTTACAAATTCTATAATGAATCTCAATTGAATTATTTAAAAGTAAATCAATTAAGGTTCGATTTATCAAGCTATATCTACCCAATAAATTACTGTATACGGTTTTTAGTAACTGATATTATACTTTTACGAATGAATGAATTAAAACATACAGATATATTGTATTAGTAAAATTGTATTTTACAGTTTGTTTCACGACAAAATAATTTATTTACCTCGACGCTTGCTCAGAGTTGCATGAACCGTGGTTGTGTACCGACAGCTGGATAAACGTGTATTATCTATATGAGAAATAGGGATGTTATAAAACAATGTTCATGTCGATATTGAAAAGGTATATCATTGTTTCTATGGCATACGACACTAACATTCTCAACAAGTATCTCCACAATCAATAGTCATAGTTGTGTCGCGTACAAGCCACGAATATACATACAATACATAATTATAATATGCTTAACACAGTCTCTTAAGTTTATGCAATATAATGTTTGTTTTAAAGTTATGTACATCATGCATATCAAAATATTTTAGATACACGAAAACCGTCCCTTGTTCACAACAAAATGTTGACCAAACTTTCCACAACTCGCTCCACTGCGCACTGTGCAGATCAACACCGTAGTAAAGCGTACAACAAATTAATTCCATATTTTGTGGTTTCATTTATATGTTAATAAGCAAAATATTATTCATATTGTTCCAGCGACACTTCAGTATTTTATATATTTTATTTCAGAATATGTTTAGCTTTTATTCTGAAGAATGGGCGCTTTACATTTGTTTTATGATTCAACAGCGAGTAAAGGTTTTTATGGATTTTTGTAGAGTTTCACGATGGTTCGTGTTGGAATTTTGATGGATTAGAGTGCCTTGCGCAACACGGGGATTTACATTTAAATAATACTTCACTTCGATTTTATGGATATTAAAGAGTACCTAATGCCAGAAATAAATAGAAGAAAAAAACTTGTTTTCAAAACGTTGTTTCACCAAAACTTTAAAATTGATTGTTCGGTGTTCTTACATTTTTAACGCGGGATTACACAGAAAACAATATACGAAAAGACTTCAACGAGCATTACACAACTTTTCAATGTGAAATTTAATTTGAAAACTGCAACAACTTCCGCCCACTGTGCAAGCAATAAAAGTTTCCAGTTCGCGCCGATGTGTGGTGTGCTGCGCACAGTGGGCCGGCGCCGACCAAACTGGACATCATGCAGTAGAGATGAACTTTCATATTCACTATTCTAATTGTATAAGTTTTACCGCGAGTTACACATTATACTCTTAATTAGCGTAAAACTTTTTGTTTATGCGTAGGAGTTTTTCGTGTGCTTATTTTTTTTTTTTTATTTACTGATGAGCTTGCGCTTTACACATTTAACACTAAGCGACGTGAACTTACACAAGTTTATATTTTTTTTTATCAGCCCTGTTTATACAAACTGTCCCACTGCTGGGCGCGGGCCATCTTCTCATTTTGAGAAGGGTAAGGCCATAGTTTGCCACGCTGGCCAAGTGTGGGTTGGCAGACTTCACACATCTTCAAGATCATTGAGAACTCTCAGACATGTAGGTTTCCTCTCGATGTTTTTCTTCACCGTTTTTGAAGTTGGCGGCAATCAATAATACGCACATAACTCCCAAAAGACAGAGGTGCGTGCCGCGGGATTCGAACCCAGGACCTGCGGATCGCAAGTCAGACGGTCTCCCGACTAGGCTGCTGGAAACTCTTTATAACTATAATTTTTTACTAAAATTAAATATAAAACCCCACTCCTGGGGTGTAGCCCACTGTAAGGATGATGCTATCTGCCTTGCTCCTGTATATAGGTACATATAGATCTGAGGGCCTAGTGTAAGTTTATTTATATTATTTTATACCTACTCGATCGATCGCTTCCACGTGAATTACGATTTGTATATGATATACTATAAGCTGATGATTATAAGCTTAAAAATATGTCACACAATCTGAACCACGCAAAACAAGGTTCAAGCGTGGACCCCAATCACGTGTAAATTGTGGCACAAGACGGTCTCAGCACGTCGCGGTGTCGCCTGGGTCCGCGACGACGCGGGAAGGAGCTGATCTCGGGCGCGCCTGCTGAATACACAATCACCGAACACAGCGAGGAGCAATTTGCTGCGCGATGGAACACCAGACAGTGATTGATTTCGCTAGGAAACGTAGCTGGCTGGAAAATGAGACGAGGTGTTCGCGATTCACGGGATGTTTGCATTTTTCCTGGAGTTAGAAGTGTTTGTTTTGTGGTATAGTAGACAATTCTTTACAGAAATACGTAAATAAAGTTTCAGTTTTCATGCAAAAAATAATAGTAATGAGAAATTAGTAGAATGAGAAATTTGTAGCTTCTGAAATTTTATAGAGATGATTGCTTAAAAATGTCTCCGTCATTAGCGCTGGCAGTCGGACGAGGGAATGATATGCTAACAGTATTCTCTTATCCATTTTGAAGCAAATTCCACGTGTGAACTATGATGAGTGAAGCCTTAGTAAATAAATAAATAAATACAATAAATGAGACTACAAAAACCATGCACCTGTTAATACTTTGGTAAATCATCATCATCATCATCTTAGCCATAAGAAGTCCACTGCTGGACATAGGCCTCCCCCATGGATTTCCAAAAAGACCGATTGGAAGCGGCTTGCATCCAGCGTCTTCCCGCCACTTGTATGAAGTCATCTGTCCATCTCGTGGCTGGTCTTCCTACGCTGCGCTTGCCGGTACGTGGTCTCCACTCGAGAACCTTTCGGCCCCATCGGCCATCAGTTCTACGTGCTATGTGCCCTCCCACTGCCACTTCAACTTGCTAATCCGCTGTGCTATATCGGTGACTCCTGTACGTCTACGTATCTCTTCATTTCTGATTCGATCTCGCAGAGAGACTCCGAGCATAGCCCTCTTCATAGCTCGTTGCGCGACCATGAGCTTCCTTATAAGGCCCATAGTTAGGGACGACGTTTCAGTGCCGTATGTCATCACTGGTAACACACACTGGTTGTAAACTATCGACTTGAGAGACTGGGGAATATTGGACGAGAAGACGCTTTTAAGTTTCCCGAACGCTGCCCAACCGAGTTGGATAAGACGATTGTCCTTCCTCGTAAAGTTGGTCCTGCCTAATCGGACCGTTTGTCCTAGGTAGACGTATTCGTCAACAACTTCAAGAGAACTTCAACTTTGGTAAATACTATATACAAATATGTTACATTTTAGTTCAAATACACTAGTATTGTGCATAGAAAATTCAAAAAAATTATTAAAATAATCGGCCAAGTGCGAGTCGGACTCGCGCACGAAGGGTTCCGTACTATCATCTATAATACTACAAAGTTTAGTTCTGTTTATAAAATAACGAGAAATCAACGAAATTCAAAGTAGTAAATTGCAAACTTATAGGTAGGTTTTCGATACACATCCGGGCAGCACGACGACGCTCGCGCGAAGAGATTACTTTTTGCCGCCAAAAATCCTTAATTTTGTTTTTATTTTATTTTGAGAGACCCAGTATCACTCTCACGACTAAGACGAATCTATTGACACCACTCACATAAAAATACGACAAGCCGTTTAGGCTCTAGGGCGTGCCAAAGAAATATACATACATACATACATATATACATACATACATACATACACTCGAAAAACATAACCCTTCTTCTTTCGCAAACACGCAAACGCAAACAGCTTCTAACCTGAAAATATCTTAGTTTTCCCGAAAATTATGCAAACTCAGTAATGGTTACCATAATGACCAGGTTCCTGTTCCCCCTCCCCCCCCCCCCTCCCCCTGATCTCCGCACCTTAAACCTTATAAATTAAACACTGTCTGGGCATAAAGTGTGCCCTTTGATCTGTATCCGACGTATTTGGGCATAAATTCTCATTATCTTGCGGATTTATCGAAGAATTTGACTTCCTAATGGGACCAAAGGGAGGCCCTTATCCCTGATTGGACAACATTCGCGGCGGGTATTAAAAATGGCGCCGATAATCAAAAGAAGGATTTTAGTGCCTTCCAGTTTTCCGTTTCGGAGGAAAATTCCGCTTTTAAATGGGGTATTACACTTCGTAAAATTATCACAAAAATAAACATTGATGACACTGGCTTTCTTTCGAGTCGCTTGTTTTTTTCCTAGGTACCTACCTATTATGAAAAGTAGTAGGTAAGTAATGTATCTACATCGAAAGTACTAAATATATAAATGCGCTCCGCGTGTCTCCCTGCAAAGAGGTGACAATACATTTTGGTTATGGTGATTATAATATAGTATATTATCTCACACATTTAGGTATATATTGTCTATATTTACTAAACAGTACAGAGATTAGTTCCATTGTTTGATAAGAAGAATGCGAAAGACACCGAGAGATACTGAATTTACGAAGTGGGATTGCTTATGTTGCGAAAAAATTAGCAAACAATTTTTCAATTACCGAAACCCAGCAAATTACTTTATATATGAATACTATAAAAGGAGCTATATGCATTTTTCTAAGTCATAAGAAAACCTTACCAACTTTTATTATTTTTAGGGTTCCGTACCTCAAATGAAAAAAAAAACGGAACCCTTACAGGATCACTTTGTTGTCCATCTGTCTGTCTAGACCCTTTTTCTCAGAAACGCGTGGAGGTATCAAGCTGAAATTCATATCAAATACTCTTACTACTGTCCCTTGAAGCTGTGAAAAAAATCAAACTTCTAGTTTTCATAAAAAAATGTTACAGCCGAATATGAACGCATATTTCGACACTCGCAAGGGAATACAAATCTATGGGGTACCCGTTAACCTATAAATTTGAAATTTGGCAAGAAGCATTGTTATATAGTACACATACAGAAAAAAAAACGAAAACTGTACATTTTTAATTAAATCACAAAAAATTAAAGAGCTTTATTAGCACAAGCTAAAAACAGGTTTTGAAATATTTTTACGATGTATATTTTTCGGTTTATGAAGGAAAATATAAAAAAATAGATATATAATTTTCCCCTTTTATCTACTAGTTTGTACGGAACCCTTTGTGGGCGACTCTGACTCGCACTTGTCCGGTTTTTTTATTTTGTTTCCTGAGAAATTATATTTATACTATTTATTAAAGTACAAGGAGTTCAGTCTGCTATACTTAGGCCTCTCTGTGTATTACCTCACGCACCCGGTTACGCTCGGCCTGCGACCAGTGTTTCCTACAGTGGTTGACCACCACCACTCACATACCTACTGGTCGTATATTTTCGAATTGAATCATTTTCTGATTTTACCAAACACTGGCCGGCTGAAACAGGTTTGACTGTAAAAAATTACAAACATCTATACAATATATTGTCAAAATAAAAACAAAATTGATCTAGCCTTTTCCAAGCAATGGGTTTATCAACAAAACAGTATTGTAATGTTTGTTACGTATTATATTATATATACTCAAATTTTCAGTATACGATCCAAAAATTCTATAAAATAAAAGTAACTCCTTTAAATTATAAAGCAGTAATTGTAGAGCAGCATTGGTATTCCGTGTCCGTCGCGCCTTCGGGCCGAATTTTAATTTATTACCTACCTTTATTGACTCTGGGGAGTAACGGCAAAACTGAACACCTCTTTTCGCGAAGTCGGCTAATTGGAAAAGTTTCGAATCGTACGGTTTATGATGGAAGACTGGAACACGTTTTAATGTGCCCAGTAGACTATAGAGAACGTCTTGTGATTTGTTTTGTAACTTACATTATTATTGATTTGCTTGCTTTCAGTGTTTATCTAGTTAGAATTTGTTTCATGGAAGACTTTATTCGTAGTGATAAGACGTGACGTGACAATAAAATATGATTACCTATTTATTCGTAGTGATAAGACGTGACGTGACAATAAAATATGATTACCTATTTATTCGTAGTGATAAGACGTGACGTGACAATAAAATATGATTACCTATTTATTCGTAGTGATAAGACGTGACGTAACAATAAAATATGATTACCTATTTATTCGTAGTGATAAGACGTGACGTGACAATAAAATATGATTACCTATTTATTCGTAGTGATAAGACGTGACGTGACAATACAATATGATTACCTATTTATTCGTAGTGATAAGACGTGACGTGACAATAAAATATGATTACCTATTTATTCGTAGTGATAAGACGTGACGTGACAATACAGTATAATTACCTATTTATTGCTTTTAAGAGAAGAGTGGGGGAAAGTATTGTCGTCGTAAAAAATAAAAATATTTTAAATTGATTTAACAAATATTAGGAATGAGAATGAGAATGAGAATGCTAGGGGAAGTTATGTAGAGGTTATCCTGGCACGGACGAAAGGAATGAATGCAATAAGGAAAAATATTTTCTTACAATAAAGGAAAAAATCATTTTGTATGACGACAAAGGCGCGCTTAATGCAGCGCACAGAACAAGCAGAAAGTCGGCACACTACCAGCCATTCCTTATTGAAATACATAAAATCCGTACTCAACGATTTAGATCCACTGGCTTTATGCACACTGCATAGAAGTGCATCTCCTCGCCGCCTTTCACGTTTCTTGAGAACTACCTACAATCTTGGAATTGTCAAGGTTAAAATGAATAGATTAACGATCTGTATCCTCGGCCACTACGTCGCTTACCATCAGGCAGGTTGGTGGTCAAACGCTGATCTATTTCTTATAATAATATAAAATAAGCCCTTCCTAATTTCTCCCGAATATTCTGCAAGATTTTATTCCAGATATACTTGCATTACTCTTCGCTTATTCCAGCTATTTTAAAGGAGATGAAGTTTTATAAGGAACGTTAAAATTTTATAGACATAATATACTCAGTTTTGCCGTAAATTTTCCAGACGGCTTGCCACGAACACTATCAATAGTAAAACTTAGATCACACTTACCTCTGAACGCCGGCTCGTTGATGTTTGCTCCGAACACAAAAAAAGTAAAAGTAGTACCAAAGCGTTTCGTTCGGGTTTTTGGAACAATCGCATCATCATGCCGTCTAGCTAGTCGCCCGATAAGAGAAAGGGCAGGATGGGTTAAGAAGTTGTTTCTTGTTTGAAAGTTATTAATACAGTAAAATACACACATACAACTATTGAGACAAGATACGCATTTGATCACAGCTCACTGAATGTTGAGTCATCACTTAATATCACTATGTTTTCTATATTTGTAACTACATCTAGCCTGCAGTGGAAACTGACTCTCAAACGAAGCAGCTGAAATACCGTTAAGTGCTTGGCAAATGATTTTCAATTTGAGTATTCCTTCACTGAATGCTCAAACTTGTTGGTGAGATTCGAACCCCCACTGGATGGAAATCCTTCACACAGCCTACTGAACTGTTAGCCGGCGTTTCACAACAAAACCGATTCAGAAACGATATAAAAAACACCTAGATTATATCTGACGGAACCCACAATATTTAAATTATTATTATCGGAGTACAAATTCTTTTACATTTATGGATTATGATGAAATATCGAAATATGATTAGCTTAATATCCCATCATTATATCCACTTATAATACACGTAATACATTCCAAATGGTAATTCCTTCAAAAACATCAACAAGCTGACGACCTCTCAACACCCACTCCTCCCTCCCCACTCCCCCTCCACAATAATTTAGGCTTCATGATTAAATAAACATTACGGCACGGGCAAAGGAATAAAATTTTATATTCGCCGAGATACCAACCTCAAATATTCAGGGGCCCCTGATATTCAGCGTCCCTTACATTTCACGGGGCCCCTAATTCAGCTGTTGAACTGTGTTCATGTATGATTCGGGGTTGAGCTTTTTGAGTCTATGAGACTATAAGCCTGTAAGACTTTCAATGAGTGATCGCATAAAATGAAGAAAGGCGAAATATTGAGAATTCCTTTCAAGAAACGTGATACCTCGGAGCAGCTCCTGATGCTTTGTTCTTTGGCTTTGACCTTGTTCTCACGTTCGTTCTAGTTTGTTTTTCTCTGAAATGTTTGTCGTCTTCGTCCCGGGCTTCGTTTATTTCTTTTGTAATACGTACGTACTTGTTTGATAAGGTTTATGTTATTATATATTTTAGCTATGACTAACGACGCCGCAGAGTTTATTTTTTTACATAACTTTTTGAATAATTTGTTATTGTAATAGTAAAATATAATTGCTATTGAACGTGGCCATACGTCTAGCTAGGAGGCCGACTCGCTGGATCCATCGCTCCCGGTAATCTATGTTTACATGACATTTATTAATAAATAATATTCATAAACAGGACATTATTTGTATTCCTTACTTTTTCGCAGTTGTTACCTCACCTCAGTCTCACCCTTGACCACGGACGCTGGATAGTGTTCGAAACGCCAGATCTTTAGATTTATATATTTGTAGCACTATTAATCAGTTAAAATTTGTTTAATTTCAATGACATTTTTTATTATTATTGTATTAATGATTTTGTTGCAAGTAGTTAAAAAGGCAAATCTTGGAACAATTTTATTATTTGTTTTGTTTTCTGACCATTTAATTTAAGAGTTACATTTAAGAGTACACTTTGTTAAACGCCTTGCCGAGTATAGCGATTTTGTTATAAGGCCAATAAACAATTTGAATTTGCTGTGTAGTTAAGATAGGTATTATAGTATTATTATGCTCAGGTTGCATATTATTTTGTTGTAAAAAAATATTTTCACTATTAATCGTTCCTATTGTTTGACTGTTTCTTATCTTAATCAAGTAAGCTTAGATAACTTAAAACCCCATCATAACTAACGGCTTGATCGATTTTGATGAAATATAGATAAGAACACCCTCGTTCCTCGAAAGTTGGTTTTGTAAATTTACACGATTGTTACTCATTGAAAACAACTTGTGATGTACCTATGTATGTATCATGTATATTGTACCTATGTATGTATCATGTATATTGTACCTATGTATGTATCATGTATATTGTACCTATGTATGTATCATGAATATTGTACCTATGTATGTATCATGTATATTTTACCTATGTATGTATCATGTATATTGTACCTATGTATGTACCATGTATATTGTACCTATGTATGTATCAAGTATATTAAAAAAAATGTAAGATCTAACATTTTGAGCACTTTTCAGTGTCTATTACCAAATGTGAGACTAAATTGTCCAGGGCCACAATGTCCAGTGGGCCAAAATGACTGAACATTTTGACCAACGGGTCACAATTTCAAGATTGATGTCAGATTTTTTTAACTATCAATCGCTTATTATTTTATGATAAATATAAATGCAGATACATAAAATTTGGTTAATGTTAATGAGATAAAGATTTATCTAAAAAAATGTAGGTATTATAAAAATAATTAATATGACTGATAGATTTAACATGAATTAGTTTTTTTAAACGAATTGAATGATTTCAATTTCCTAAAATATTTTATCATGACTATTCAACAATTTCTCGTGATCAAAAGTATTCAACGATTTTTTATTTGTAATGAAGAAGGAAACACAAGCAGGCGCACGTGTCTCCGTGATTTATTCCTCAGTGATCGGCATTCAGCGCCCGCCTCCGAACTGCAAATAATTCATTTTCCGTTTGCTTCGTTTCCCTCCATTCGCTTTTACAGTTCGCGCGCGCTGTTCGCGTTCCGCTCGAGTCATTAGTTGCCCTTTACAGACATAGCTTTGTGTCAGAATGTTTGTGTGTTGTAGGGTGATCGAGCACTGTGTCAGCTCAACACCGGATCACTAACAAAAGTTTGCTTTGTTTTACTAAGTATCAATTTAACGAACAAGTTATATTCTATTACGTTATTACGTATTCGTAATATATGGAAGTAAAATAAGTTTATAATAAAAAATGTTTGTGAGCAAATGCCCCTCAGGACTTCAGATTTAAGTTATTCAAAGAATAATTGGAAATGCTCACAATGAGAAATTAAACATCATTAGTAAAGCATGTATGTAAAAAAACTAAAGTATATATGTATTCTATCAACCATTTAGTTTCCATAGTACAAACTTTGCTTAGTTTGGGATATATGGTGTGTGAAATGTCCACAAATATTTATTTATTTATATTGCACGGGAACTTTACTAAAATATAGATCAGAAATCAAGTACACAATAAAGATTTTACCGATTGGAATATAAAAAAAAATTGGGTACTTTCCCAGACGGACCCTACAACAAAATCCAATCATTACAGTCACCCGACTTTAGATGAAACAACATCTATTTCTGTATTTCCTGATTGTCAGTAAAATAAGTTAATTTTCAATTTCTTCTACATG
This sequence comes from Lycia hirtaria, assembly GCA_947563715.1. NCBI lineage: Eukaryota > Metazoa > Arthropoda > Insecta > Lepidoptera > Geometridae > Lycia > Lycia hirtaria. The sequence continues at coordinate 52,128,020 of OX387376.1, read as the reverse complement.
TACCTGCTGGAATTAATATGATTGGAATTATATTGCAAGCAAATATCCAGCATTTTAATATGAACTATAAGCGATTACTTATATAAATAAGATTCGAACGAACAACGGGGAAACAATGATCATTTTTGAAGATGCGCACATGTACAATAAACTACCCTCGAACATAAAAACCATTGACTCATTTAACGTATTCAAGAAGCAGCTCGCCGAACACATTATTAAAACCCAAGTTAACATTAACCAACATGCAACTGAATGCATTCTAAAATATTATAATGATTAAAATGTTGTGATGTTTTTGTGTATTTATATGTAATATCTACGACGACGAACTGTATACAAAATAATCAATAATGTGTTCTCATCGAAGTGATGTAATCTTTACATAAGAATAAATAATCTTTAAGCCTGTGTTTGTCTGTGTTTGAACTGTTGTGGTCCGTAGAGTTGTTGTTAAGTCAATGCAGTGCGCAATAACCCTAATAGATAAACGGAATAAAATGGAGTCTTTAATTACGGGTAAAGTTTATTTTCTTCTTACTTTGAATAAAAAGCGCTTTTTAGACTTTTTCGTGTTTTGTTCGAATATGTTTCGAAAGTGGGGCGTTGTTTGCTCGTGGAGGTCTTTCGAATAAATTGAACGAACGTTTTAGGAACAAAGAGAAACACTGGGATCGTTTAATCTACGAGTATGCTCGTACCTACTTATTTGTACTGTAAGCACCGTTCTTGTTTCAGATCAACATTTATTTGTTTTTCTTACTTTCCTCTGCCGGTTTGTGAGATAATGTATCTTGAACTGGGAAATATGTATCGGGTAATAATATTAAATTCAATATTGTTTAACATCATTATCATCATCTACAGCTATAAAATCGATGACTCGGTCGCTTATAATATAAACTTCATGTTTGTTTCCTGAGAGCAATAATCTTGGAATTATAAAGGCTATGACGCAAGCTGGTGGTCAATAGTAGATCTATTTCATGTAAAAATATAATCACTACACGTGTAGTTTATACAGAATAAGTAGTTGTTGGAACCTCGAGTTGTCGAGTGAAGAAGGCACGCTCCGGCGCGGGCGAGCCCAGCGTAGGATGGCCGCCGAGGTGGACTGGATGATCTTATTTTTATACTACATAGATCTAGATTTGACCGCCAACTAGCCTAACGGTTAACGATGGTGTGGTCGAAGATGGCTGGTGGATGCAGGCCGCGCGATAACCAGGCTTTTTGTGTAATAGTTAACTACTTGTGGCTGAGATGATGAGATATAGATTAATATAAATATGTTGGAGTGTAATATTGTTGTACCGCCGAACTAGAAATTAGTGTAGATAATGTAGGAGTACAGTCTTCGTTGGGGCCGAAAGGTTCTCGAGTGGAGACCACGCACCGGCAAGCGCAGCGTAGGAAGACCAGCCACGAGATGGGCAGATGACCTCATACAAGTGGCAGGAAGACGCTGGATGCAAGCCGCTTCCAATCGGTCTTTTTGGAAATCCATAGGGGAGGCCTATGTCCAGCAGTGGACTTCTTATGGCTGAGATGATGATGATGATGATGACAGTCATCGTACATAAGTGTATATAGGTGTTCGATCCTTGCAGGATGAGGGTAGATAGAAATCTTTGTCTACTCCATCTGATCATTATATATTCACTGCTGTCAAGCGGTGACGTTATTCGGTTGTCGATCTCCGCATACGACGCACGTTGCGCTCTTACCTCGCGAAACGACGCCGGGTCATTCATCCAGGATACTCAACTACACCTGCCTGAATAATAGGAACAGCATTCCACAAAGAAACAACACCAGGACCACTACCAGAAGTTCTGCCGTGCTCTGCGTATCGCACCTGATACTGAAGCCGTGCGACGGTCGTGGATTGTAAGGTTGGTGGAGTGTTTCTTTTGCCTATTGTCTTGCAAGGATCTACTGTGTCTTGGACACCTATACAGTCCACTGAATTAAAATATAACCAGCCCCAGGAGACTGTACGAGTACCGTACAATCTTTTTGGTACCTTCTCCCGGATAAAATCACCTCATAACCTCGGACCGTGTCAGATTATTACCTCAAGTAATTAACGCCGTGCGTAATTACTTTGTTAAGACGTTCTTAACTCACCTCATTATAATTGTCCGTGACAATACTCCCTCTTATTTTATACTAAAAATATTATTTATTACCCACATTTTATTCCTTCCACGCTGGACTGGAAGTAAAAGAAAAACATAGAGTGTACCAGCTGCTTATCATCCCGGGCATACTGTAAAAGTCAGTAAAGGGACTCGAGGGTAATTGGCGTTTATGTAGGTGATGGGCTGACCTTCTGTCGCTACAAGCCAATATTACATCATCCACCTAACCCTCCAACCACGGTCAAATTTGGAATCAAATAATAGCCATCTAAATTTTATATTGTACCTACATTTAATTTCATGCACGCAGTAGACGTTCTACTCGTAGCGTATTTCATAATTACCTAACTTGCCTAATCTGTTCGGTACGCATATATTTCAACACTATACATAGTCACATACACATATAATCTTGTCGTACAAGTATTTATTTTATTCTGTGTAATTTATTTGCATAAAATATAGCATATTTTTCATATTTTCTATTGTTAACTACCTCTTGTGTTGTTTCACAAAATGGCGCCGCCATCCAAAGCAAATATCGTTGAAATAATGTCGACTGAATTAACCGTGTTAATTCATCGAAAACAACGCATGTTTCAACAAATGCAAGTAGTTTATGATATGTCCCGTGATTTATCTGATCCCGAAACTGTTCAATTATTTTTGATGCATTTGTCTGAAATTCAAGATTTACGCAGTTCATTTGAGAAAATAATTTTCGAAATATTCGAAAAGGAACTTCAATCAGAACCGCAGGCGATTCTCCGAAATCATGAATTGGAAAGTTTCGATGATCTATATTTCAGGGTCAAATTATGTGCAAATAAATATAAACCTAAATCAGATAACAATAAGAGCGAGACCACTTCGCGCTCTGTGGAATGTAAGCCTCGTCTACCTAAACTTGAATTGTTTACGTTTGATTCTAATCCAGAGAATTTCACAACCTTTTATGAGACATTTTGTTCTATGGTACATGATCAACCTCATATTTCTAAGATAGAAAAATTCCATTTTCTATTGCAAAGTGTCAAAGGGTCAGCTTTAAATATAGTTAAAAGTGTTCCAATTACTGCCAACAATTATGATTTAGTCTGGCAAAGTTTGATTGATAAATACAATGATGAAAGGTTGTTAGTGGGTAAGTACATTGATAAAATGTTGAACTTTTCACCGCTGACAAAAGAGTCTTCTACTCACCTAAACATGTTTATTGAAAACTTCGATCATTCTTACAAGGCTATTAAGGCGCTAAATATTAAAGATTTAAATAGTTACGTAATGTGTCATATTGCATTGCGAGCATTGGACCCGTACACACGGAAAGGTTTTGAACAAAAATTGGATCAAAACTCTATACCTACTTTTGATGATCTTATCTCATTTGTTCAAAACCACATAAAGGTTTTAGATCATTCTACGTCATATTCGACTGCGAGTTTACAACAAAACAAACATCAACAAAGTAATGCGAAACAGGGTAGTTCGAGAAATTACTCGCATGCATCTTCGACCAGTCCTAAGCTTAAATGTTTACATTGCGGCAATGATCATATGATCTTTCGATGTGATCAATTTCGTAAATTGACAATCGATCAACGTATTAGCCGTGCTAATGAATTAAAGCTGTGTCGCAATTGTTTAAAACAAAATCATTTTGCAAGTTCATGTAAAAGTAATTTCAAATGCTTGATTTGTCAGAAACAACATCATGTACTTTTACATGAAGACGTAAACATCATTAGTGACAACAAACAAGCCAATCCGATTTTAAGTGCGCATGGGCCTACCTTGCCGTGCAAGGTAGATCACCCGGCCGTTATCAACAACACTTGTCACGTGACTTCTTCAACGTTTAACTATGCTGTTATTTTAGGTACTGCTGTTGTGAATGTTTTAGATGCGTTTAATAATTATCAACCTTGTCGCGTTTTAATTGATTCTGGAGCACAATCGAGTTTTATTTCGACTAATTGTTATCAAAGACTAGGACTATCAGCAAATAAATGCCCGTATAATATTTTCGGTCTCGGCGGTGAATATGTAAAAAATCACGGTATGGTCTCGTGTGCTATTCGGCCGCGTCATACCGCGACGCCGACGTTTAATATCGACGCTGTGATTTTACCTAAACTTACTTCCGATTTACCGACCGTACATGTACCTGATAACGTGGTTAATGAATATAAAAGTCTGCAGTTAGCAGATCCGTGTTTTTATAAGAAATCACCGATTGATATAATTCTATCCGGTGACTTGTTTCCGTACATTTATGACGGTAAAAAATTCATAATAAATAGTGATGTACCAGTAGCGTTAGGGAGTGCATTCGGTTATGTAGTAACCGGAAGACTAGGGACATTTTCCCCTAGCAACAGCGATGTAGTACCGTGTGCGACATCGTTACATACCTCGTTCACTCTGGAGAGTGACAATTTGAATGATACTCTCAAACGAATTTGGGAGACGGAAGCTTCGCCGTGCGAAGTTCCGATAAATCCGTTAGATGAATTAGCGGACAAAACATATTCTGAAAAACATTATCGCGATGAAACCGGTCGTTACGTGTCTCCGATTTCATTGAACCCTGACCACGCACCTCTCGGTGACTCCTACGACGTGGCATTAAGGCGACTTCATCAGGTCGAGCGCCGCCTCGCTCAATCTCCAAAACTTAAAGACATTCAGAAAAATATTATTAGCAACTGTCCGGATTTATTAGATAGAATGAACCCTGATCAAGTATCAACTATTAATTTTCAGGACGATACGTTATCGTCATCTTTCAAAGTTTTAGGATTGCAATATCTACCTGCTTGCGATTGTTTCGCTTTTAATTACAACTTAACAGATACAAAACCAACCAAGCGATCAGTTTTAAAATTGCTCGCTAGTGTATACGACCCCGCAGGATACATTTCCGTGCCCACATTTGTGGCAAAGTGCATTATGCAGGATCTTTGGAAATTAGGAATTGGTTGGGATGATGCGTTACCACCTGAGCCGTGCTCACAGTGGCTTAAGTTTATATCAGATTTGCCACTTTTATCTAACTTACGCTTCGAACGCCATGTTTTAATACCTAACTTCTGCGATGTGCAACTGATTGCATTCTGTGACGCGTCGACCCGTGGTTACGCGTCTTGTTTATACCTACGCAGCATAGATAACCAAGGCAATGTCAAGGTCAGGCTATTGACGAGTAAGTCGAAAGTCGCGCCATTAAATCCTGTCTTGTCAATACCTAGACTCGAACTTGAGGCAGCCGTACTGCTTAGTAAACTTGTTAACTTTGTCGTACAAAACTTAACGCGAATAAATTATTCGATAATTGCACTCAGCGATTCCCAAAACGTTCTCGCGTGGATTCAAACTCAACCTTACATGCTGAAAACTTTCGTGGCTAACCGTGTTAGTCGCATCACAGCTGTGGTTTCGCCTAGTTCCTGGTTTCACGTGCGAACTCATAACAACGGATCAGCTGATATGTGCTCGCGTGGTGAGTTACCCGCTCGCTTCGTGGAAGTTGCTGAGCAGTGGATGCAGGGTCCCGCGTGGTTATGCGACGATCGAGAAAATTGGCCTATAGAATCATTTTACGTTAACAAAGAATTTACGGTGTCTGAGCTTAAATCAAATAGTGCAACGTTTGCATTTAGTACATCGGACGACAAATACGTTTTTTGTAATGACCTCGAAGAAACTTTCGAGAAGTTCTCTTCCTTCAATAAATTACAGCGTGTAATCTCGTGGTGTCATAGGTTTGTAAGTAACCTGCGACGCAAACCTACAGAGCGGTCCGTAGGACCTCTGAGGGCCTCTGAGCTTAGAAAAGCTCACGACACTATAGTTAGTGTTCTTCAAGTTAACCATTTTGGTACAGAAATTTCTTTTCTGAAAAGAGGAAAATTTGTAGCTTCACTCCGAAAGTTGTCACCTTTCGTAGACAATCACAATTTCCTCAGGGTGGGGGGTCGACTCGAGCAAGCCGACCTGCCCTATAATATGAAGCACCCAGTGTTGCTTCCGAAATGTCATACGAGTAAATTATTGATTAATTATTATCATAAAAAATATTTACATGTAGGTCCTCGTACGTTACAAGGAATATTATGTAAAAATTATTGGTTTGTTGGTGCTCGTAGTATCATTCGATCCGTATTATCAAAATGCAAAACTTGTTTTAAATGTAATCCTTCCGTGTTACAACCAAAAATGGGTACGTTGCCCGCGCCTCGGCTCATGCCTAATAAAGTTTTTGAACATGTGGGTTGTGACCTAGGAGGACCATTTCTTGTAAAGGAAAGTTTGCGACGTAATGCAAAGGTATACAAATCATATCTCTGTCTATTTGTGTGTTTTTCAACAAAAGCCGTTTTTTGCGAAGTTCTTTCAAGTTTATCATGTGATTGCTTCCTAGCTGCACTAGATCGTCTTGTAGCACGACGAGGGATTCCCTCATGTTTGTACTCGGACTGCGGGACAAACTTTATTGCTGCTGCTAAGCACCTCAAAGAAGTAGCAAAATTCTGGAATGATAAGGGTAACCAAGATGAAATTCTCACTGGATTAACAGCTCGCGAAATAGAGTGGTCAAAGAATGCCCCAAATTCTGCTTCCATGGGAGGAATTTGGGAAAGTGGAATAAAACAATGTAAACACTTGCTCGTGCGCGCTGTAGGTGATAGGGTTCTTACGTTTGAAGAACTATCAACAGTATTCTGCAGAGCAGAAATGGTCTTGAACTCGAGACCTCTTTGTGAAATCTCAAACTCTTCAAACGAATTTGAAGTTTTGACAGCTGGCCATTTTTTGATAGGTCGAAGCCTAGTAGCTGTCCCGGAATATGAGTTTGAGGACGTGCCTATGAATAGATTGTCACGTTGGCAAATAATTCAGAAGGTTTCACAGTCATTCTGGAGACGATGGTCTGACGATTACCTTCATACTCTCCAGCAGAGAGCGAAGTGGTTTTCCTCACCTCCCAACGTTAAGGTTGGAGATTTAGTACTGCTAAAATCTAACTTAACTCGGCCTCTTCAATGGCCGCTCGGCAGAATTGAAACAACACATGAAGGCGTTGACAAAATCGTGCGCGTTGTCACCCTTAGAACTAAAAATGGTCTGATTAAACGACCAGTTAATAAAATTTGCCCTTTACCTTATGCAAATTAATTACCTCCTAGTACATAGTATACATTCTTAATTATACACCTCTAGATATTTATTTAAATATTTATTCTATTCACAATATTTATACCTCACACTTTACATTTACCTCGCTAATAAGCTTCTCAAATTTATTAGTATTTTTGTCATTTTTTTGAGGATCATTATATCCCTTTCATTATACACTTAAGAGGAATTCAATCATGTTGAATTCGGTGGGGGGTATGTTCGATCCTTGCAGGATGAGGGTAGATAGAAATCTTTGTCTACTCCATCTGATCATTATATATTCACTGCTGTCAAGCGGTGACGTTATTCGGTTGTCGATCTCCGCATACGACGCACGTTGCGCTCTTACCTCGCGAAACGACGCCGGGTCATTCATCCAGGATACTCAACTACACCTGCCTGAATAATAGGAACAGCATTCCACAAAGAAACAACACCAGGACCACTACCAGAAGTTCTGCCGTGCTCTGCGTATCGCACCTGATACTGAAGCCGTGCGACGGTCGTGGATTGTAAGGTTGGTGGAGTGTTTCTTTTGCCTATTGTCTTGCAAGGATCTACTGTGTCTTGGACACCTATACAGTCCACTGAATTAAAATATAACCAGCCCCAGGAGACTGTACGAGTACCGTACAATCTTTTTGTGGTCCTTCGAGCCGGATGATCTACCTTGCACGGCAAGGTAGGCTCATGCGCACATAAAATCGGATTGGCTTGTTTGTTGTCACTAATGACGTTTACGTCTTCATGTAAAAGTACATGATGTCGTTTCTGACAAATCAAGCATTTGAAATTACTTTTACATGAACTTGCAAAATGATTTTGTTTTAAACAATTGCGACACAACTTTAATTCATTAGCACGGCTAATACGTTGATCGATTGACAATTTACGAAATTGATCACATCGAAAGATCATATGATCATTGCCGCAATGTAAACATTTAAGATTAGCACTGGTTGAAGATGCATGCGAATAATTTCTAGAACTACCCTGTTTTGCATCACTTTGTTGATGTTTGTTTTGATGTGAACTTGCAGTCGAATATGACGTAGAATGATCTAAAACCTTTATGTGGTTTTGAACAAATGAGATAAGATCATCAAAAGTAGGTATAGAGTTTTGATCCAATTTTTGTTCAAAATACTTCCGTGTGTACGGGTCCAATGCTCGCAATGCAATATGACACATTACGTAACTATTTAAATCTTTAATATTTAGCGCCTTAATAGCCTTGTAAGAATGATTGAAGTTTTCAATAAACATGTTTAGGTGAGTAGAAGACTCTTTTGTCAGCGGTGAAAAGTTCAACATTTTATCAATGTACTTACCCACTAACAACCTTTCATCGTTGTATTTATCAATCAAACTTTGCCAGACTAGATCATAATTGTTGGCAGTAATTGGAACACTTTTAACTATATTTAAAGCTGACCCTTTGACACTTTGCAATAGAAAATGGAATTTTTCTATCTTAGAAATATGAGGTTGATCATGTACCATAGAACAAAACGTCTCATAAAAGGTTGTGAAATTCTCTGGATTAGAATCAAACGTAAACAACTCAAGTTTAGGTAGACGAGGCTTACATTCCACAGAGCGCGAAGTGGTCTCGCTCTTATTGTTATCTGATTTAGGTTTATATTTATTTGCACATAATTTGACTCTAAAATACAGATCATCGAAACTTTTCAATTCATGATTTCGGAGAATCGCCTGCGGGTCTGATTGAAGTTCCTTTTCGAATATTTCGAAAATTATTTTCTCATATGAACTGCGTAAATCGTTAATTTCAGACAAATGCATTAAAAATAATTGAACAGTTTCGGGATCAGATAAATCACGGGACATATCATGAACTACTTGCATGGTCGACTGCAAGTTCACATCAAAACAAACATCAACAAAGTGATGCAAAACAGGGTAGTTCTAGAAATTATTCGCATGCATCTTCAACCAGTGCTAATCTTAAATGTTTACATTGCGGCAATGATCATATGATCTTTCGATGTGATCAATTTCGTAAATTGTCAATCGATCAACGTATTAGCCGTGCTAATGAATTAAAGTTGTGTCGCAATTGTTTAAAACAAAATCATTTTGCAAGTTCATGTAAAAGTAATTTCAAATGCTTGATTTGTCAGAAACGACATCATGTACTTTTACATGAAGACGTAAACGTCATTAGTGACAACAAACAAGCCAATCCGATTTTATGTGCGCATGAGCCTACCTTGCCGTGCAAGGTAGATCATCCGGCTCGAAGGACCAAAAAGATTGTACGGTACTCGTACAGTCTCCTGGGGCTGGTTATATTTTAATTCAGTGGACTGTATAGGTGTCCAAGACACAGTAGATCCTTGCAAGACAATAGGCAAAAGAAACACTCCACCAACCTTACAATCCACGACCGTCGCACGGCTTCAGTATCAGGTGCGATACGCAGAGCACGGCAGAACTTCTGGTAGTGGTCCTGGTGTTGTTTCTTTGTGGAATGCTGTTCCTATTATTCAGGCAGGTGTAGTTGAGTATCCTGGATGAATGACCCGGCGTCGTTTCGCGAGGTAAGAGCGCAACGTGCGTCGTATGCGGAGATCGACAACCGAATAACGTCACCGCTTGACAGCAGTGAATATATAATGATCAGATGGAGTAGACAAAGATTTCTATCTACCCTCATCCTGCAAGGATCGAACAATAGGTTAGTGTAGATAATGTAGGAGTACAGTCATCTTCATGACAACAATAATTTATACTATAATCTTAAAACGACTGAATTGTTGTTTTAAAGGTTTTACGACTATTAGGTACTAGCTTCTTGTGACTTTTCTTCGCTTTTGTGTCATATAATAACGCAAAGTTCTAATAATAATCAAAATCAACTGAATCATGTTACTGCGAATTCCAGTTCATTCTTCGTAGAGTGATGAAGTTATTGCAGAAAAGTTCAATAGAGTTCAGAGTTGAAAAGACAGAATTTCTTCCTTTATTTCACTTGCCGATTTTTAGCACATAACCAAAGGCTTAAAGAATAAAATTTCACTATTTTCAATATTTCACCATTCACAATTTATGAAGACAAGTTTAAGAAGATATAACAGAGGCGTTATGTTTCTTTAATGTCTCTGCCTGTAAACGACTACATTGAATTCTTGTCGTTACCACACTTACCAGGACAGGTGAAGCGGTGAATTAAGGCTGGATTGTAACCACTTGATTGCCTGATATATGTAAATGAAACACATCTAAGGGTTTTAACGGAGTTTTATTACAATTGTCACCGCTAAACTCCTTTATTTAATAAACCACCTTTTAGATTCTAGATTTTGTACATTTATTTAACAGCTATTTGTATAATGTATATAAAATTTTCGCGTCATAAAAAAATAAAACGGTCAATTGTGTCTTATTTTAGAAATTTCGATGTGTAGCGATAAATAACCACCTCGAACTCTTGGGCATAAGTGTGGCGTCAACTCTTACTTTCGACTATACTGAATGCACAACTCAATTGGCTGCCAAAAAGTAGAATATCTTCATGATGCGATGTTGCAGCACGTTGGTACAACCACAGTACAACTGTTTATATTTTAAACAAGTACGTAGGTCCGTAGTTGCGTAGCACTAATTCGGTCGTAGTACCGCTAAGAAATCTAAATTGCAATATTAATTTCATATATTGAAAATAGTGTTATGTTGTGTTTTCGGTTGGAATTATTTACTTTTATAGCGTGAAGTAACGAAATACACGTTTTTTGTGTGTTTTTATTTTGCCACAGACATCGGGATCCATGTCTTTTAAACATTTTAATAACCTTCTCTAAGAAATAAGTGATTTTACAAAAAATACTTTGAACGAGTGCAAGTACCTACGCATATACTTTCTCTTGAAAACATAATTCGTTAACATAACAATCATATTACAAAAAAATCTTCAATCTTGTGTAATCTGGTCTAATTTTATTTTTCTTTACATATTTGTAATAACGACATAAGACCACAAATCTATCTCTCAACTTTCACAACCATCGATATAAAAAGCCTTATAAAAGGTAATCCAATCTGCGGAACCCTGTCCCGTGACACTCCACTAATCTCTGCGAAGGTCGGCCACAAATTAACCTCCCTTCACTAATTATTATAAAAGAACGGTCGATTCTAATCCGACATCCATTGTCCTGACTGTAGGTAGACGCAAATTCAGATATATTTACTGAAGGAAAAACAAACAACTTGATTGAATCTTCACTTCTTTAAGTTAGCGCTTTAAGAAAGATAATCTATTGTTTTTACATTTTCGCAGCGGTTACTCATTGAATAATAACCGGTAGATGGTTATTGATATGTCCACAGTAACCTGCCATGCAGTCTCACTAGTAGGTATCACGGATATTGCAAACTAACACCAACATCAGGAACATCAGGTTGTAATAGGTACCTATTATGATATCCTAAAATAATAATCTCCCTTAATAATAAATTATAAGATATTATAATCTATTATAATAATTATTAGGGATTATTATTATTCTTATTAGGGAGATTATATTATTATTTAATATTTGTCAGGTTTCCTGATTCTTACTCATTGAACTTAAACAAATTTTAAGAATTTGTCCCTTATACATATTTTGTACATATAATTTTAAGACCTGACTGACCCAATGTAAAATTATATATATATATTATAATTGATTGTAAAATTATATTCATTCTAATAATAGTTGACTTAACTTCGTCGTGTGAGTTGACTTAACTTCACTCGTTTCGATTTAGAAAACGATAATTAGTCATAATGCGATATGCAAATTGGTCACTTCACGTATTTATGACTTTATCCATCATGGGTTATGGTCATAATGCATTAAATGTATAGATCATTGCATGTCTTGGTCCGCGTATTAAAGTATATTACAATATTAAACTATAATAAATAAACATAAATAAATAAATATTTGTGGACATTTCACACAACACCATCTAGCCCAAACTAAGCAAAGCTTGTACTATGGAACTAGATGGCTGATAGAATACATATATACTTTTTTTTGTAAATATATACATATGATACATAGAAACACCCAGACACAAAACAAACATCCATGCTCATCACACAAATGTTTGCCCTGGGTGGGGATCGAATCCACGACCTTTCAGTTCAGCAGGTAGACGTAGACACACTACCAACTGAGCCACAAGGCCAGTCAAATTAGTAATTAAGATAAATATAATTTGTTTGCATACAACACGAGAGTTTTATACAACAAGTGCACAAAAGATGTTACAATAAAATTAGTCGCTTAAAACCATGTTGTGCCGTTTAGGCGTACAAATGTCAGGTAGACAGCATCATGCACAAGAGAACAATAAAAAAATCATACTAAATTGAAACAAAAATAAATTACATAAAATATAACAAAAACAGAAACAATAAAAGATACACATAATGTCAATAAAATTATAAATTGTCATTTAAAAAAAAAAATACGTGTGGCACTCGGAGACTGCCGCGGTAAAGCTATTGCATAGCATTTTTTATCAACTTATGTAATTATAATTATTTATTTATTTTATTTATGCAGTATTCCTAACACCCCCCCACTCTTACCGGCACAGCGATGATACTTTTTAGTTTTGCCATCTATCGATGAATAGCAGAACTTTTATTGACTTTTTGAAATATCACGCTTGTCTCTAGTTCTGCAAATCGCCTCTAGGTGGCATTGGTTGTATCGGCGTTACTGCGTTAGGTTATTTTCGTTACGGAATTTCTGGATTCGGTCTCCACGCTCAAGGCCCGCGATAGAAGCTATGCAATAGCTTAAAAACATTGATAGAATAACACTTCTGCAATAACAGCGCCTTAAATTGTTTTCTAAAAAAATTTACTATTTTGGTCTCTTATTGACTTATTTTGGTCTTAGCGATTGAACATTAAAATTTATTTAAATAATATTATTTTAATTTAATTTTGGTAGAATATTTGTTATCGCCATAAGACTTCGGTTTCGGGCTACCCAACTACTTTACTATCATAGTTACAAAATCACTTACACTTACTTCGTTTTAACGTCTGGAATTGTATTCTAATACAACTTTTAATGTGGGTAGTTCAAAACTCGTTCGTACTCTCGCGGGGTTTTCCCTGACGCCTACGGGACTCTAAGTGGAATTCGTCTCGGGTTCCGTCGAGATGGCAATTTGTGTCGATTTACAGCCTACGTCAAATGTCCTCGGATTAATGTGTGGATAGTTTTATTTTTATTTATTCCAGCTCTGATATTCCTATTTGGATTCCATTTAATAAAAATATCATATGTTGCCTGCTTACGCAAAATGAGGGTTATCGTTTTAACAATCTTAATTATATTGAAGTCTCCGCCAGCCTGTGGTTGGGCAACCGGTTCAACGCACGCGGCACGTGACTTCGTTTTTAATCGATAAAAAAAAGAGATTATCAATTTTATAAGTATGTGTGTAATATTTTTTTATATATGTTAGTCTGTGTGGGTTCTATATCTAGGTACCCTATCTAGGTCCTACCTACCTCTAATCTCGAGTGTAACTAGAACAGAACTATTGATTGCAAAAGTTATTTATGGACACGATAATAATAAACATCGTGTTCTACGAACCCCCCAACCCCACGCCCTAGTATAGGCTCTGTCAATAAAGCTCCGAGTCTAAACAAATTGAGAAAGAAATCTAGATACAGATGTGTTCTAGTTTCTAGGGTACTTATTGAAATAGCGCTCGGTCGTGGATTGAAACTATGAGTACTATTGTATTGAAAAATCTATTTTATGTGAAGGAGCTCTGTGAATATTTCAAACAGATTTTTATTTATTAATGTGTCATTTTCTATTGTAAAAGTTTGAAGTGGGTGGGAGATTAGGTCTCTGCTCTGCATTTATTCATAAAACTACGTCGAAAGAACACTTTTACTATCAAATTCTAGTTGTAAACTTGTAAACGTGGTCTGCAGAATACTTTAATCTCTACTGATATAATTATTAATACTTTATTAATTTGTTCGTATTTGCAGGAATAAAGTTTTTTTTATTGATCTTTATTTTTTAGATGTACATTTTTTTTATAAATACCAGAGCAAATGACTTCTATTCAAAAGGTATCATCATCAGCTGTCAAATTATGTACCTATATGTATATTCACTATTTAACGCTGCAGTCAAGTGCCAACACTTGAGATCTTAACTCTGACACCTTCCGTACAGCTATTCAAATGTGCGCCTAATTAGTTTTTTGGCAACGTTTAATTTTAAAGCAATTACAAGCTTTAATTTGTATGGAACTCTCCTCTCTAAATCAACCTAAAACGTAATATTCCAATACAGAGACCTAGTCTGATTGAAATTAGTTTTTCGGCAACGAAATAAATAACAAAATATCCGACTGCCTAAAAGCGATTTTCGTAATATAACAATTATGCTCGATAATATGTTCTTAATTTCCTGGGTTCAAGAGCAGCTCTATGGCCATTCATCATTGTATTGTCATCGGTGTGACATGCATACGTGTACCAAACCCCATCGTGATTACTTAGGATATATTTAGTAAAATTTAAAATGCTTGACGTAAAAATACCTGAATTTAAATGAAAGCTTGTTATAAAACCATTTCCGTTCCTCCTTTTCAACTGAATAAAGTCGCAGCACCAGAACTAGTCTCGGCTAATAAGTAAAAACTCCGTAAACAAATAAGTTTAATCTAATCTGAAGTCCTCCCTAATGTCAGGTAAGTTGGCGGCTCTAATTGCTCGGGAGAGTGGACGCTCTGGTAACTTGTATCGGGTAACTTCTCGCAGGTAATTCTTTACTACTTAACTAGTTTTACTTTTATCTAACGCTCGTTGAGGAAATTGGGGGATTAAGTAAACATTGTTTAACTTATAATAATATTATTTGTAAGTAGCGAAGCGATCTACTTTAGGTACCTACTGGATTTTCGTGGAAGCGCGAGGCCAAATTATGTCACCGTTCTATTTTGCTTTCCTAAACTTGTATTATTTCGAATGTCAATCGCATAAAAATTGAGATCTTTAAAATTTTTGCAATAAATGTTCGTTCACGTTCATAAGTGATACAAAGTTGTTAATCGTGTATTATCATGTTGTCGGCAAAATTCCCTAGAAGCTTCCGGTAAAGTCCACCATGGAAAGATTGTCAGCTGGTCACACGAATATGATTTTTTTTTCTCGTATGCCTCATTGTGTGGGGTATTATTGGATAGGTCTTTTAAAAATCGATAAAAGATCGTTATACCCTTCAGAGTACAAGCTGAGTTAAGCTGACGATCTTCCCGCCACTCTGCACCAGGCTGCCGAGTTTCAATCGGGAGAAAATGACTGTACAGTTTTTTTTCTACAAGTTGCTCTTTTCTCTGAAAGTTAGCGCATTTCGTTTTTCATCATTAGCTCTCCTGCTCCGAGATATTTAATATAATGTAGACCACTAAAATACTTAATTATACTTAGGTATTTACGGCGTTTTAAAGTAACTTGAGAGATCTATAAGTATATAAGGGTTAAATTGTCCCTTAGAGCAAGTTTTAGAAATTCTCATCCAGTTAAAAAGCTAATTATGTTTACAATAAATATTAGAAAGTGACCGAGCGCAACGCAACCTCCCGGCAACCTCTACGGAATTAGGGTTCAGCAAACAAAAACGAGCTTACTACATAGAGGTCGGTCGTGCAATAACATGGGCTTCGTTATATTATTTACTCTGGATTTTCTTTTCATTATTGTTATCTATTTAAATACCGTTATTTATATTTTGTCTTAATCCAGTTTCATTTTTCTTTTAGATACGTTGAAAATTAATCAAACGTCGCTTACGGCAACTGAAATGATAATACGGCTCGATTCTATAAATTTTGTGGGATTTTTTATTTGACTAAATATTTATGTTTTCGTCTAATAAAACTCCATACAAAGACCTAATATTAGATAACCTAAAGATATGTAATAGGGCCTCGAAGTTTGTGATATATATTTAGATATGTTTTAATTTGTGCAGAAGACAGACTCGGCATTTGGCTACATTTGTATATCTTATCACGTCCAAGAGGTTAGTCGACTAGCCTGAAATGAGAATCGCTAGAGATTTCAAGCACAGCTAGAGTATGCTATCCGATGTTTGGTTTGTACCTAACAATATTAGAGTATTCTGATTAGTTCTTAGTGTTAATAAAAGTGTTAGTGTGTGAACTCAAGCACTAACAGAATTATAATAATCCTACTCAAGTTTGTTGCGAACCGACTGAGTTACAATCAGTTGGATCAAACACCAACAATAAACTTGAAGTATATGTTCTGTGTTTGTTTTCGACGAAAGAAAACATCAAGTTTATATTAGTTTTTTTTACGTAAGATAGATATTCGATTGACCACCAACTGACCTGAAGTAATGGTGTTGGCCGAGGATGGAGCTTGTCGATCTACAAGATATCTATTCACTCTAGCCTTGAAAATTCCAAGACTTAAAAATCGTGTGAAACCATTCAACTTGAAAAACTATTGAATTGTTTTGTTTTTGGTAAATAATTGTAATTACTGCTAATATTCATGGACTCGTATAGTTTCAAATCATTCTGCTAATTCATTAGGTATATAATATCACTTGCATAGTCTAGCGTCAAGTACTTAGCTAGCCACATTGCTGGGTGCATGTTTCCAGAACTCCACAGATAAACAATTAAAATGCTAAATGAACGCGGTCATCGTCCATTTCCCGTGTTTGTTGCGGTCGCGGCGGTCGCGTTGGACGATTCAATATTTCCTTTCAAATTAAATGGGGAATACAACCTGACAGCAGACGGGAAGCAAAATGTGGTGGAAAAGGAAAAAACAAGTCTTGGTAAAACTTGATAAATTTTCCTGGTTATGATTAGACTAGGTTTTTCATTGTTTTTTTTTATTGTTTTTGTACCTACCAGAAGAACGGACACTTAAATGAGTGCATAATAAGAAGTTTCCGCTGTCTACCTACCTAAAAATGTCTAATTATGTTTGAATTTTCCCCCGTTCCCGCGTAATACCTGCTCGTACTCGTATCTTACCGATCCATCCAATATTTTGGCGCGATGTTATTATCAACTGACACTTGAACATTTCCCGGCCGGTGTTGCCCTTATTGACCCCGTAATGGACACGAGATAATATAAATGACAGCTGACAGTGACGCGGGTACGCAGTTGCGAAGAAAAAATACAACGTTGCGTTTTGTCGCAAAGTTACCGAGTACTTATTATCTTGGAAATGCATATGTATTGGAATGTGCATGCAATAACATGTTTTATTGGAAACTTATGTCCCCGTAATCTATAATAATTGTAAAATTATAAAAAAATAACAAGAGAAACAATGCCATTTGTTTGTACCCAACTGCGTAAGCATATACAATCGAAAATCATAACCCTCCTTTGGTTATGATTTTCGATTGTATATATGTATGTATGTTTCTATATTTCCACCTACAGCCTAAACGGGTTGACTATTTTTGATATGTGAGGTGCTGTTAGATTTGTCTTTACTCCTTGATTGTCATAGGCTATATTTTTATGTAAGGGAGAATGGGGGAATTGGAGCCATGTAAGGAAAAGTTGAAATTAAAGCATATTTTTGTACTCGTTGTCTATATTTTTTGACATCAATCAGTCTTCCAACTATCTGGCTTTATATTACTTACAATGAAACATTAATAAACGAACACTTAAATAGGGAAAAATAACATTTTATAAAAAGTCTATTTCGCTCTTATTGCCCCACACGTCGGGCAATGAGAGTCACTTAAATCCCATAAGTGTAATGAGAGCCACTCATTAAAATTTACCAAATTAACTTTAATTTGATGTACTTATTAGGACTTTAAGTAATTACTGATATACAAACCACGTCAAGTAAATTATTTAAATATAAAAAATCAACGTTAATAATAGTTTTTGTAATAGGAACCTAGTGGGGCCACTAGCTTCCATTACCCGAATGTGAATTGTCTCCAAAGAAAAAAAAACAGTAAAAACACACATTGCAATATCGTCTTCGTTCTGCTTTTATCGTAATATAGACTCAATAAAGCATCAAATAAACTCTAAGCATAATTAAATAGTAAACGTTCAGGTACTTAATTCTGTTGATTTAATTTCATATTTTTTATAATAAAAAGTCATGAAACTGACATTCATCTGCTGTCATATTGTTGATATTAAGCCAGTTAGCGATGTTCGCGTCCAATAACCGATAACTTCCGAAGCTATTCGTGTGAACTCGGTGCAAATTGTACTTTACTATACACGAGTATTGATATAGCTCCCATTACCCGCTAGCTCCCAATACCCTGTTCTACCCTAATAATCAATATGGTTCTCGTAAAAATAAAAGAATATGTATTTTCGTATTCTCCAGCGAACTTTTTCGTAATAAATACATGATATTACTAGAATCATTCTAAAGAATGCGCATTTATAACTTTTTGCATCGTTTTAAACATAGTTTATCACAAAAAACGTACACTCGTTCGCGTATGTAGTGTAACAAAAATCATACGTTTAACTACAAAAAGTGCTTTTTTGCAGTCGGGTATTTTGTATATCCGACTGCAGAAAAGCGGTCGGTCGGGTACTTGTTAATTTAGCATAAAGTCGAGCCGGCCGGCCTATTTATAAGAATATTAAATTCAACAAGTTTCTATGATTGTCTGCGAAACGATAGTTAAAACGTACTCGTAGTACATAACCTTTGTAGATGTTTGAAACGTAGGAACTTGTTCTTTTGAAACATCGAAGTCGATCATTTCAATTGGTGCAGATAATAATCGTTTTTATTGAATGGAGAGTTGGAGCTCCTCAAAATAATAGATTTGTTTTGGAACGAAGAACGAAGAGTTAGGAACTTTGTTCGTCTGGAATTGATTGTGAGGCAGCGGCAGCGGGTGAACAGTAACTTCTGTAACTCTATAGATACCTATTTGAAGGTTGCTTCCAGCGGACGTCTCTCCTTTCGTTACTTTTATACAGTTAATTAAGGGTTTTAACTGTTTGATTTAATTATACGGATTTTGTCCTTAATATAATGCACTTTCGACTAATTTGGAAAGTGGTAGTAAAGGGTTACGTATACAAATGTACACAACAACAACATTTTGTTTAGACAATTTTGAAAACCGTTTGAAAATTTACAGCTTTCTATTTGTTTACGAAATAGATTTTTCGTGAATAAAAGTTGTCGGTAATATTGTAAACATCATCCTCATCATCATCCTCGTTTCATTCGTTGCTAAGCTGACCTGCCTAGCCTAGTCTAGCCTGGCACAGCGGGTCAGATCAGGCTAGTTGGCGGCCAAGCATGCCACGGTAGAGTGCGCTTGTCTAGTACAAACTTATTTACTTACGATTTAAATATATCCATGCAGATTATAATTATCTACATATTATTTATAGTAAGTTACGTGTAGAATATACATTTTGAGCCAAAAATGTTTTTGTGGTGAATTAAACTCAAATTATTTTTCTTTAATTGTCATACTTACATCTAGTTTAAGTGAATTGTTAACAGTTCATTTTTTTATACAATAGAAAAAAAAACTACCCCTAAGCGGTATATAATCCAGAAGACATAAAAAGAGGGATGTTATAAGTTTTACGTATGTATTCGTAGGTATGTCTGACTGTGTACACATTAGCTTAATCATAAATACTAAAAAAGTAATAGTCCAATATCATAAAAATCGAAATGAAGCAATGAAAAATGAATAAAAATAAAAATCCGTTTTCTCCATTAACTCACGGTACGAACGGTTCTTCTAACTCTGTTTGAATTACAATTATTCTCTTTCTAAGCTAATAAATCATATTATTATAAAGAAAAATGTTCAATCAACATCACCTTTTATTTTTTCTTCATAAATATATCTTTCAAATAGGTACAAACTAATCTTAGGTTATACTAAGCTAAGATTAGTTTTGTTGTTTTGAGTAATTGATATGTAGGTCCTGTGGTTTTATTTTAGTTAACACTGAATAACCCCCGATATAAAAAACGGCTGTACCAATTTTGATGAAATATCGCTAATAACACTCTCAATGAAATCCTCTTTCAAACCAGAAAATTAGATCAAAATCGATCCATCCACTTGAGAGATACATGCCACAAACAGATACACAGGTACACCTAGGTATACATAGGTACACACGTCAAACTAATTTTTTGGATCTTTTGGACTTTTTTTTGGATCGTTGATTAAAAATACCTACTTTGACAGATTAAAATAAATAAAAATAACGCCGTATTTTTATGAATGTGAATTCTTAGAAACTCAATCTCTACGCGTACTTTTGATTGATGTTACGAAACTAAAAAATATCAGGCTCAAAAATATTATCTGTTTCCTAAAATAATTCAAAGTTTGAAAAAAGTCATAAAACCTAAAATAACTCTTGCTTAACTCATTCGCTTAGAAAATAATATCAACAAGTTTTATCTTTTGACAAAAATATTTCAAAATAAATAAAAGTACCTACATACATATCTATGTAGGTGAAAGCACAGTAAAAGAAAATAATGTCTGTAGTTTTTCATATTGCTAAAACTACGATATTCTGGAAAATATTTTACCTTTTGTGTTTAAAATGTATGAAACTACTACGATGTGGGTACAATGTAACATATTATATTCGCTTTTTTCGTTGGACATAAAATAACAATAGTACCTATGTGATAACTTTTAGGCACAATACCGAGGGTCGACTCGGCTTATCTCGCGCATTCACTCACAAAGAAGGTATTATGTAATAAAACTTGAAATGTCCATCGTCGCACATTTTCACTAAGTAACTACTATTTTCACATCACATTTCACAGAACTTGAATGGCTAAAAATCAAAAAAAAACAGTGTTTGCAAATGGCAATGGCTCTGTTCTGAAGAACGAAAACAGACACACGTCGTTTTTGTCTTCGGTGTGGTCTTGGAAAAGTGGTCAGAGAGAAGCCGGATGTTTTACTTCAGTTAGAGTTAAGAAGGTAATGTGTTCCTACGTACGCCTTGAAGTTTTCCGCCGAGATAGAGGAGTAAAAAGCCAATTTGTAATAGTGGTGAAACTTTCTAGTACTCGGCTGGATCTGTCACCAAATACGTAACTGTGTGTTCTGGTAGCCGCACTATAGAGCTAGCTCTTATTCTGGAGTAGGTCTACACCATTACATAACGTCGGCGTGCTATAGTAAAAATCTGGCCTGTAGTCTTAAAAAAATGAATCAAACGTAATCCACATTTGCAATAACGATAATTCACTTTTCCAAATGTAAGACTTTCTCAGCGTAAATGTGAAAGCGTGCAATGGAGATATTTTTTATTATGAAATCCTTTCTGGCCAGTATTGTTATCGGTGATAAACTCGCCGCGCTAAGTGAAAGGAGACTCGTACGATTTTATTGACCTTTATGAAAGGAAATAATACTAGCTGAAAAGAAGAAAAAGAAGGAAATTTGTGGCAATATTTTATGGTTTTCATCTAGTTTCCTAGTTCACTAATTGTAAAAAATACAAAGTTTTCTATACGACTAGGTGGCTATACGGCTTGATGTTTTATTTCGTCATGGTTATTGACTGAAATAAGATTAACAATTAAGGAATATTCGTTTTCAAATGAACTTCCAGATATTATAATGTAGGGTTATTAAAAAAAATAGACATCGCAGGAGGCTTGATAAATATAGAACATCACAACTGTTTTATATTGGGTAGAAGATAATATATTGAACATGAAAGGGTGATTAATTAATAATTACATCTTTTTCATGATTTTGTCGAGCACATTCTTTGTTTTATCCTATCTTTGCTTATTCCTTTGCACATATTGCTATATTCTATAATATTTTTTAATGATAATCAATATTCAGTTATTAAATAGCAGTGGGCACACAGCGCGTAGAACTGATGACCGCTGGGGCCGACAAGATCTCGAGTGGAGCCCAGCCACGATTTGGACCAATGACCTCATTGATCTCATACAAGTGGGAGGAAGACGTGGATGCAAGCCGCGCGCAACCGGTCTTTTTAGGAATCCATAGGGGAGGTCTTTGCTCAGCAATAGACTTAATATGATGATGATGAAACAAGTTTGGTTCATTCGTGTTGAGAGATGGCCGTTGGTTATCAATCAGATTGATAGGCGCACATTAGCGCCAACGAAGCCGCGGATATATTTGGCTCTATAAAAAGCTTTAGTTTGACCACCAGTTCATCAAATGTACATAATTATTGTCTTCTACGATATAATTCCAACCTAGCCGGTTCTCCAAATAGACCGATTGAAAGTCTTCTTCATTTATTAATCAGCACAAACGTATAAATTTTCACATTATGCGCCATTATTCAGTCGGTCGAATCGGCGCTGATTTGATTCGATGTTGGTAATCGATAAAATTAACGATTGATCGCGGGCTGCGTGCGACATCGCGTACAATACGGACCGATTGATCGCGGGCTGCGTGCGACATCGCGTACAATACGGACCGATTGTTTCACTTACCACTCGCTCGAATCGGATTTATTCGATTTTTATTCGTGATAATATTTCCATACGATCATAATTTGAGGATATGTTTTTAACAGTTTTGCTTCATTTTACGTAGATATAAAAAGATGAATGATTGGAAGAAAAGTTTTCAATATGAATAGGCATGTTTTAATATTATGTATAAAACTGGTCAAGATCGAATATTCAATTCGTATATCGAGGCGTCAATTCTAAAAGTCTGACATTATGTAGTATACCTAAGTTTGTGATCGCAATTTTTTTTCATGTGATGTAACAACGAAGATATTGATAGATATTTATCCATACGTGTAGATACTTGGGCTCTCGCTTTTTACCAAGTGTTGTGGTTTCAGGTCAATTGAAATTGCCCTGTAAAGTTTGAATTATCAAAATAATAAATAAATAAATATTTGTGGACATATCACACAACACCATCTAGCCCAAACTAAGCAAGGCTTGTACTATGGAACTAGATGGCTGATACAATATATGGTAAAGCGTTAAATTTTAGTTTATTATTACGTTGTATTTTTTTAATAGCTTTAAAGGACCACAAACCTATGATTTTCATAGTAACGTCGACTTAATATGTTAAGGGACTACGACAACGAATTGATTCTTTTTTTGCGGTTTTATTTCTTCCTTCTGGAGGCACGAAGGAAGACCGTAGACCGTAATTGTCGCGTAACACCAGGTGAGTTGACGGTCAAGCGCAAGTCTATTGTCAAATAAAATAAAAAACTAAACCCTAAAATAACTAAAAACCGTTTTAAGTTAAACTACAATTTTGATTAAACTTCAAACCAATTTTATCTTAACATTTGTAAGAACAACTGATACATTTCTCGAGCGATAGAATATTTGTAGCGTAAAATCTCTTAAGTTATTAGAAAAGGAGTTTTCAGTTAACTTGTAAAGTTTCTTCAATAAACGCCAAATTGTTCGCACCTTGAAACATCCACTGCTTTGTACAATGTCTACTAAATATAAAGGCAACTTTGTACAGAAATAATAATTAAGTATATATATTTTTTGTATATACGAGCATACAATCTGAAATACTGTGAAACTGTTTGGCGTTTGGTGGCGAGATATTTTACCTACGAGTAGAGTAGAGATATACTCGTATGTATGTTTCAACATTACCTTCTACAGCCTGATCATGAGGTGCGAAATATCGTTAGATTCGTCTTGATATCCCGAGTGTCATAAGCTACATCTTTTGTGATAATAATGATACACATCATATTACCATCAGGCGAGTTACAGTCGATAAAATCTATTAAAAAAATACTAAGTATAAATATGAAGTAGCAGCCCTACACGGCGGTTAATATTTGAGTAGGGCTGCGCCGCGCGAGAAATAGAAGTTGAAAATATGGAGTGTAATCGATAAGCGCCGTTCTGGGAAATCACCGGAACAGATTCCTGCTGATGCTTTATTATTGAGCCTCTCCGGTGCTCACTGAACTAACTTTTGTATTGTCAACTGTTGTGGTGAACAAGTACAAAGTCTGTATAGACCGTAATTGATACTACCCCTGTGATCTAGACACTGTATCGTGTTGTGGTTTTGTATCTCTGCCTGTGATACTGTTATCAAAGGTGTTTGTGTGGGATTCATGATACGAATAAGTATGCCTGCTGGTTTCTCTTTTTTAACTGACTTCTAAAAAGAAGGAGGACAATTCGATTGTAAGTTTTTTTTTGTTTGTTCAGCGATTACTGTATGAATTATTTTTTGATATTATTTATGAATTGTTTTTTGATATTTTTTTCTTTGATAGGTACATCAGAGGTAGTCCCATATACATTTTATCAAAATCGATTCAATACTCATTTCGTATTTTGAAGTGGTTTTTTCATTTTTTTTTAACTATAATTATTTTTAAAGTAGGTACTTCTTGCTGTAGGTTTGAATATAAAGTAGAAGCGTGGTAAATCTGAGTTCTAATAATTTTCGAAGATAAAACCACATCTTTAAGGCCTTTTAGTACCTTGGCCACATATGTATTATATATCTTGGTGTTGCACTTTCTAAACACATAAGATGTCATTGTCACTGTTCACAAGTCACAACACGCGTCTATCAGCGTCGGCCGACGTTTCGCGACTGAAGACGAGTCGGGTGATTACCTTACTTGCGGCTTGCCACGCAGAGCCGGGGAAAACCTATCTACGTATAATAACATCATTACGTTCACCTACTGGCTTACTGACTGTACACTGTACAGATACCGCATCATATAGAGCTTCAGGTTATTATGTAAAAGATTGTAAATGTAAATAAAAATGCAAATAAATGAGTGTGTCAGTTTGTCCAATCTAGAGGCAGACCTTCGTCACGGCGAGACGGGCGCTGTCGGTCGGCGGTCCTCGCTTTGTTTAGTAGTGCGCGCGCGTGTCGTGTCGTGATGCCGGTGTGTTCTTGATGTTTGGAGCACGTACGCACGTAATATTTGTTTTAAGATTCTGTATCTCTAAGGGATCCACATAAAATATCTCTTAGATTTTAATAAAATAAAGTAATTTTACTTTTTAAAAAACCTGAAAAAAATTACTTCAATATAAACAATCCGTTTACTTGGATTACTTCGATGGGGCCGAAAGGTTCTCGAGTGGAGACCACGTACCGGCAAGCGCAGCGTAGGAAGACCAGCCACGAGATGGACAGATGACCTCATACAATGGCGGGAAGACGCTGGATGCAAGCCGTGCCAGCAATGCCAATCGGTCTTTTTGGAAATCCATGGGGGAGGCCTATGTCCAACAGTGGACTTCTTATGGCTAAGATGATGATGATGATGATTTACTTGGATGACATGTGTTCAGTTATTTTGTTAAAAAACCAAAGTACGGAATCAATTTTGATAAAATTATAGGGGTGGTCCCATATAAATTTTGAAGTAAGTATTACCTACCAAACAAAACAAGGATCGTCAAAAACAAAAGGGAATATGCATGATATTTTTATTTGATCATAAAAAAAATTAAAACCACAAATAGATAATTTCCACACAACCATAATTAAAATACCTTCAAATATAAGACAGTTATAAGCATTTTATTTTCATGTTAGACAGAGAGCACACACGATAGCGAATGATGACGTCATGGTTCGTGTTCGTCGTACAAATCCATACAAACCGTTGTTTCGCGAGAGAGGGACAGAGCATCCCTCCCCTAAAATTTAAATGTTTATATCTTGGAAGCTTATTGGCCGAATGAAATATTTTTAAAGTTCCGTACCTCAAAAGAAAAAAACGGAACCCTTATAGGATCACTTTGTTGTCCGTCTGTCCGTCTGTCCGTGTGTAAACTATTTGTCATAAAGACACAATTTTTTGTGATTAAATTAAAAATGCCCAGTTTTGAGTTTGATTTTTCCTATATGTGTACTATAACACAATGCTTCTTGCCAAATTTTACAGTTATAAGTCAACGGGAAGTACCCCATAGGTTTTGATTCCCTTGTGAGTGTCAAAGTATGCGTTTTTACGACATATTCGGCTGTTTTTTTTTTTTTAAACTGAGAAGTTTGATTTTTCTCTCTGCAGCAAGAGACTATAGATCTGCGTATATGGTTCTAATTTCAACTCGATACCTTCACGCGGTCCCGTGATAGGTCTTGACACCCGGGCGGACGGACAGACGGACAACAAAGTGATCCTATTATAAGGGTTCCGTTTTTTTCTTTTCAGGTACGGAATCCTATAAACAGTCGAATTGAGAACTTAGGAGAACGAAATTAGGTTATTTTTAATTAAAAAACATACGTATTTTAAAACGAAAACGGTATATTTTATAATCAACCTAATATTTTAAGTGCCCTCAAACATCACTTTAAATAAGCAAGTTCCGCCCGCCCCATTAAGGGGGTAATTCTCTACTCCACATCATACGGGGGATATAACACCACCTATAAGGGATATAATACCTCTTAACGTTAACAGTATAACCTAAACCTGAGCCTTATTGCTTTTGAGCATTAACAGCGTTTCCCTTCATTTGGACAGTAGAACGCAGTACTGAAGCTGCGCTTTTAAATTTTTCGTAACATATTAGTGATTTTAGAAAAACTGTTGTAAAGAATGTTTATTTAAAAATAGTATACAGTAGCTTTACGCATATTTTCTCACAAAAACATACATTCAACAGCGCATGAAGTAACTAACGCATTCGTAAATTACAGTACGAAAATCACTCTTATGCAGTCGAGTATTTTGTTATTATTACCCGACTGCGCAAAAAGGGTTATGTTTGTATGTATGTATATATGTGGGTATGTATGTATGTATGTATGTTTCTATATGATCGCCTACAGCCTAAACGGCTTAACCGATTTAGATGTGCGAGGTGTCGTTAGATTTTTCTTTACTTCCAGAGTGTCATAGGCCATACTTTTTTTCATAAAAATAGTACAGCTCTCACACAAAAAATATGCTTTTTTGTAACCTCCAACGAACTTGTTTTAATAAACAAGTAGTTTTACTAGAATTATTCTAAAAATGCGCATTTATAATCATTTACAGCAATTTTATACTATATAATTTTAATATTATATAATTTTAATATTATATAATTTTATACATACTTTCTCACAAAAAACGTACACTCAACAGCATATCAAACGTAACGAAATCATTATACGACTGCAAAAACCGCATTTCTGCAGTCGGGTATTTTGTTTATCTTTTAACATAGATACTTGTTTTAATTAATCATATGTGTATGTATGTATGTTTGTCCACGTATTACGCGAAAACTAGAAGTCATATTGCAAAAAATCTTTTTTATTTAATAAAATATTTGCCAGATTAGGGAACAATGCAAGTTTTATCAAAACTGGTTCAGTACTTTTCAAGATATGAACTTTTTTAGCGTTATAATAGAAACGTTTCATCGACGCAATCAATACAATTTATAGATGCATTTTTCATTCAATCCACAGAGCGGATTTGAATTTGATAGGTTGGTTAGTCATACTATGTAAAAGGATCTGATATACTTTTTATCCCAAAAATAAGCTGTGAAAATAGTGAAGAGTATTTGAAAATAACGAACTTACCCAGTGAAGTTTGATTAATCAAATTTTAGTTTCACGCAAAACGAATAAATACCATTTAAACGAGTAAATAAAAATAATTTTAAATAATCGGCCAAGTGCGAGTTGGACTCGCGCACGAAGGGTTCCGTACTATCATCTATAATACTACAAAGTTTAGTTCTGTTTATAAAATAACGAGAAATCAACAAAATTCCAAGTAGTAAATTGCAAACTTATAGGTAGGTTTTCGATACACATCCGGGCAGCATGACAACGCTCGCGCGAATACGCGCGGCTATGGCTCGCTCCGTGATGTTACCTCCCCCGCTACCCGCGCCTTCGCGCCACCACCACACCGCGGCGCGGCGCTCGCACCGCGTTTAGATGCACGGATTATTTTCATTTTGTGAGTTTTTATGTATTAGATTAGGTATTTATTTTTATAGTTAATATATTTCTAAATATTTACTTACAAATATTCAAGTTTCTACCTGTTAATTAAGATCGAGTAAAAATTGCTTAAAAATTACGTTTGTTGTATGAGAGCCCCCCTTTAATATTTACTTTATAGTTATTTAATTATTTATTTTGAAAGGTAATATACAAGTAAGTATTCTGTGAAAATTTGAAGCGTCTACCTGTTACCGTTTTTAATATTGAGCAAAAAAATACGAAAAAAACACGTTTATTGTATGGGGACCCCCCTTAATATTTTTATTTTTTTATTTTTAGTATTTGTTGTTGTAGCGGCAACGGAAATACATCTTTTGTGAAAATTTCAGCTTTCTAGCTATCACGGTTTATGAGATACAGCCTGGAGACAGACAGACAGACAGACAGACAGACAGACAGACAGACAGCGAAGTCTTAGTAATAGGGTCCCGTTTTTACCCTTTGGGTACGGAACCCTAAAAACTAACTCGTCTTCAAAACTGAAAAGGAAGAAATAACAACTGATAAATAATACCGAAATTAAATCAAAACTGGGCGTCTACCTGAGTAGGTATCCCAACTATATTTTTGAGGTCGGTGTCTGTCTAGGACTTTGTTGGTGATAGTTTAGGGCCTGGCACTGACCTCAAATATAGTTGGAGTACATACCTACTACACGTAGACGCCAAATTTCGATTTAATTTGTCGGTATTATGTATCAGTTGTTATTTCTTCATTTTTAGTGTTGAAGTCGGCTTAATTTTTTTTAATGTGATAAATACTTGTTCTTATCGTCAGTTTTCTGAGTTGCTACCCACTATACAAGCAAATTTAAAGACATATTCACTTCAAAATTCCTCTAGACGCACTGTTCACAGTTGTATTTATGTCTATAATTCCAGGACATTATTAATTTATTTATAAAATTATATGAGTAAACAAAAATTCGTCACCGATCCCGTGTACTGCAGCGCGTACAGTGTGTGCGTACATTTCACGCCGCACCGCGACCGGCGTGGGATTGTACTAATGTTGGGCGAGTGCTTTATGTTAATGTGTTACAGCGTCCTCCTAGTCCTAGTGTGTCTCTACTCTGCTCTGCTCTACGTCTTTCTACTCGCGGTATATTCTCCGGAG
This sequence comes from Lycia hirtaria, assembly GCA_947563715.1. NCBI lineage: Eukaryota > Metazoa > Arthropoda > Insecta > Lepidoptera > Geometridae > Lycia > Lycia hirtaria. The sequence goes on along the minus strand of OX387376.1, from coordinate 52,098,520 downwards.
TTGCTCTATTCTGCTGAAGATATTTGTTTATTTCTAGCTTCTATATTTATTTGTACGAATTTAGTTGATTTTTCGTAGCTAATAAACTCATGAGTCTTTATTTACTACACCAAAAACACTGTATGTTATATAGTTGATTATATTGACATTACGGCATATAATTACCAGCTGACAGCATACCCAGCATGCGATACCATACTCAGCATGCTAGCAGTATTTCAAAATTAAGTATTTCTAATTTTTCGGTACCTTTAACTATTTTTTTTTTGTTATAAACAAGTGATTTTACTAGAATTATTCGAAAGAATGTGCGCGCGCATTTATAATTTGTTACAGCGATTTTACGCATACTTTCTCACAAAAATGTCCACTCAACAGTGTATCAAACGTAATGAAATCGTAAGTTACACTGTAAAACTGTTTTTCGGCAGTCGGGTATTTTGTTTTTCTTTTAATATATGTAGATACTTGTTATCCAAAAAATTTGGTGTTACAATAGTAAGCTCTTTTAATTTTCAAACACGTGAAGTGTGTTTGAAAACCTTACCCAGTGAAGTTTGATTAATCAAGTTTTTAATCTCAAACAAAACTAATAAATGCCATTAAAAACGAAAATCACTTGTTTATTACGAAATAGTTCGATAGAGGTTACGAAAAACGCATTTTTTATTTTTGCAAGAGATGAATTTTATTATTATTACAAAAAATTCTGTCATATAGAAATATACATACATACACTCGAAAATCATTACCCTCCTTATTACGCAGTCGGGTAAAAATTAACATCTTTTATTGGTCTTTTATTTCCAGGCGTTATTTTTGCAACAAACTTATGGAGTTAGATTTTGGCGGTTCGTTGATTGAGAATCAGCGATACAACTGATTCAGATAAAGAAATGTTCTACATGCGAGTTGTTGGTCTGTGTGGGTGAGTCGCGCCCACTCGTGCTGTTGTTCTGGTGTTATATTTAACAACGGCGTGTAATGTAATCACCCCGTCCTGCGTGTACCCGAGGGCGGGCACCGCCGCGCCGCCGCCGCCGCCACCGCGCCGCCACCGCGCCGCCGCCGGGATGCTTGTTTACCATATTACTCTGTATCGATATTCTGATACTGTTCAACTAATCATTATAAACCTTCTTATTGGTTTTTGGCGGGAACGTCATAGAGGCATGTTGTCGTTTTATTTTATATCCCTAAACTTGTGTTATTTTGAATCTTAATGCTTGTAACGGACCAACTGTCCTGTTAGCAATCGAATATAAGTTTTCGCTTGCATTCAACAAATAATGATCCTTATTTTGAATATTTGTAAAGAAATGATAATATGGATTTTAAATTTATTGAAATAATCAATTGAGTGGTTTGGACAGTGTATTTTATTAAATTAAATACTTTTTGAAACTTATTAAATAATCTCTTGTTCTTTGCCTTTTTGCATTTTAGAATAGCAAGTACAGGCAAGAAAACGCTTGTCAGAATTAAGTTTTAAAAGCAAATTTTGTTCTAAAAATCTATTTATTTTAAATTTGGTATGAAAATAAAGCAAAAATTCTAAAATTTGAATAAACAAGGAAATTTTGCAAAGAGAGAAATAGTATTATTGGCCAAGAGTGTGTCAAGCGAGTAAAATAAACTATATTTTCGAAAATCAATTTTAAACAAGTTAAGGATCTATTTAAGAATGGGAACTAACTGCTGGTTGGAAATTTATCAATTAAAATAAAATCTCTGAGATCGAAAATCAAGTTCGAGGGTAATTGTGGAGGTTTTGTTTTGATCGAGATGGTTTGTCTTTTCGTATCTTGTCTAATAATGAAAGTTCGAGAGAGATGGAACGAAGACTTGATAGAGATTTGTTTTTACAGAATAGACCTGCGTTTGAATCTGAAAAGTTCTTGGCCTTAATGCAGATTGAGAAAACGCGAGCTGGAAATTTTGGGGTTTAAAAAATAAATATTATTCTAGACTAAATCAAAAATGTAAATCAAATCTGATGGTGTCAAAGTTGTGGAAGAGGGAAGTCTTTAAAAGGGCTGTCAAAAGATGATCAGGGTTCATTCGCAGTTAGCTAGGGTGTTTGAAACTGACCTGTTTCCTAAAGGTACCTAATTATTTTGAAATATAAACGATCAAATAAACCTGAAATACAAAATAATAAAGGTTATAAGTGAAAAAATGTATTGATTACATTTTATAAGGATCGTTTAAACTCAGTCTAAGAAGCGTTTTTACCATGATATTGATTGGTATTCTCGTAACCTAGACTTTTGAGTTGAGTGATGGTGTTAATATACTGCGGAGAAACAGGAACAGATGATAGCACTATCACACACGGTTGTGAGCTTGTGGCTGGAGAACTTAGTGTGTATACATACTTTGTTCAAAGGTTGTGAGTAAAGTTGTTTACAGTTTAAGCCTGGACTTTACTGAAGCTATCCAGGGGTTGATTTTGCTCCTAGAACGGAGATCAACTGAGTTTCCTTTGTGCGAGGAAGGTAGTGTGCGGTCAGGGTAGCGCCTCTAGCTCCGCTATATAAAAAGGTGGTTGCAGCTTAGCGGGCAGCGGTTTGATGTATATCATAACTCAGACCGCAACTAAACTCCTCGTTCACTGTCTTTCGGTTAGGTGGAAAGTGTTCTTATCCTTGCCTTTGCTGGCTTTGGGACACCTCCCTTAGAGTGGGATAGGGTCCTTTAGGCTTTGAATTGGACATTCCGTAGGGACAGGTTTAATTGAGATTAGTAAGGGTAGTGAATCACCTCACAGCACTCAAAACCCTTAGTAGTTGGGCGGGGATAGTTAAATGAGATCCGCGTGTCTCTTGTTTACTTTTAGCTTAGCCCATATATGCCCAGAAATATTTGGATACCCGATTTTCGTGGTTTTTTGGTATTGTTGTCCGTAAGGGTTCTTATTAATCTGAAAAATAGTTATTTTCAGTTTCAGCAACTGGAAGTACCTTTTTTTCAGTGGGTCGAAATCGACCCACTGGGCAAATATGGTCACATAGATAATATAATCCTCTGTTTTCTTTTTTGAACGAACTCTATTCTGGCGAACAGTGCCTGTGATTTTTACGTTTTCGCGTAGGCTACTTAGGAGCGATGGTGATGTAATAAAATTATCACAATATACCGAAAACTCACATTTTGGGTATGTTTTGTACAGCTTGTGTTAGTTTTGTGACTACATGTTCGCCAAGACCAGTTTCGCGTACTTGATATCGTCCTTCGTAGAGATCCGCTTGTAGGCAGTAGCCCAGACGTGTAGCTGCCACCCATCCCTTGAAACCGAAACGGATTGGCTTGCCATGAATGTGCTGTTTGCACCCGTGACGACTAAAATACAAAATCGTGGACTCGTCGATACTTATCTTTTTCTCAGTGGGAGCATATATCAAAAACTTTTCGTTCATCATGTCAAATAAAGGTCTTACTTTTGCCATCTTATAACCTGGACGTAGATTGTTGTTATCTGCTACATGAAGTTATCGATTTTTTTTTTCAAAACGATTGCGTTGTATGGACTTGCTGACAAGAACATTATGCGTGTCTTCGTTCATTCCCAGTACATTCGTCGTCTAGGCAGTGGAGCGTAGCCAAAGAGTATAAGTATCCCTATAAAACAGTAAATCTCCTCAGTCGATAGAGTATTTGAAGGTCGTATTTGGGTCTTTGCTGAAGGCGTACAATACAGTGGTGTCTAATCAACTCCAGATCGAAAAACAGCTCAAAGAACTCAATGGGCTCACTTTCAGCCGATAGTGTGAGTACTGCTCGTGTTGGTGGTGCTAACCACTCAACTTCTGGCTGTCGAAGGTCTCGCTTGATCCATTTTCTTGGACGAGGTTGAGCACAACAATATTTTTGTCTTGATGAGTAACGGTGACTAGTTCAGGGAACGCAAGGATTAACATCTAAAGATACCGCAAGCTGCTGAGCGTATGTATTGTTTCGTTTACTTCGGATTCTTCATCACCTCGTGAGTGATGTAAAACCATCTCGGCAGGGGCGAGAAGCTGATGACGGTTGTATCTTGCAATATCATTGCAATCTTCGTCTCCTGAGTCACCATCAGATACCGTACCATCACACGGCGGATCCAAATATATGTCAATGCAAGTAAAATCATCATCATCAACCTAATTTTCTAAGACATCAGCAATTTCATTCGTAGACAGTACGCGACGTGACCTCAGAAAAAGTATTACAATCTGTATCATATATGCCCAAGGGGTCGATTTCGACCACAGAAAATTCTTGTTTCAATATCAGCATAAATTAATATTCCTGCACATACTTTATTAGTTGTTTACATGTGAAATATATTACATTTACTAATTTAATATCCCATAAGGGCACAATTATAAGCTAATAAATAAGTACTTTCATTTTAGTCACCAAGGGTGCAAAGTTTTCACCGAAAAAATCCTGTCCCAACTTACACGCTAATTTGTCAACTATAATTGTTGTAGTGTAGCATCTGCATCATGTTTATAAGTTAGGCATGTCTTCAAACAACTCATTGATGGCATTAAACTCAAATAAGCATCGACAGTTTTTATGTAAGGCTCTTTTGTTTTGAACATTGACACTTGGGTCGTTTTAGTCCTCTTGGGCATATATGGGTTAGAGTAGGGAACTTAGGGACTTCTCAGGTGTAGGATTCAATTAGGATAGGTTTTAGGAGTATCAAAATGTTCGGATGTGTTCAAAGAATGAGAATACTTCTGTTCATGGAGATATGCTGTAGGGATAGAGAGGTTTATTTCTTTCAGGTATTGTTTCAGGTTCTTCTGGAGGTTGGTATAAATTACAACATTCATTTCCATAAAATTTATAACAAACAATATTCCTCAATGAATATTATGTAAATAATATTCATTGATGTGACAGCTCGAGACCTACGTTAGACAAGTTAATAAATAATATTCATTGATGTGAGAGCTCGAGACCTACGTTACATTCCGACAATATTCGGAACTGCGTTAGGCCTCGTTCAGAGTTAATGAACAACACGATAATTGAACTCTAATTTGCAATTTTCAATCAAGATTTTTTACATAAATATAAAAAGTATCGCAAACGTGATTATAAAATACAAAAAGTTTTTTAATGCATGCTATTATTTAGTGAAACTTTAACCGACTTCCTACTAGGGTACCCAGCACTAAGCAAAACCTATGTTACAGGAGCTAACGTTAATTGCGCACATAAACGCTTAAAAAATAATTAAATCTTTAAAAAAATAGCCTCACAGTTACCAAAGTTACTTAAGTAAATGTAAAAACGACTATTGCATTTTTTAAACAAATAAAAAATTACGTTTATTGTCTCTGAACATCTAAATTTCTCATATATATTATTTTGTACAAATTACGTAAATAATAATGTAAATAATAATTACAATTTTAACTATTCAGATCATATCATAATTTGATAAAAACAATTATTGCGTGTAATGGATATTGTATTTAATAACCTACGGGCCGCAATATTTTGGGGATTGCATGAAAATGACATACATTACAGGACTTGTAAAGACTAATATGGCTAAATATTTCAACGGCCATCAGCCATCACTCACCCAAGAGCATGCATCGAAGAACCAGTCGCCCTGGACATCCAAAGCGCCTACAGCCTAGGCTTATTCGAACACATTTACGGAAACTTCAGCGGACTTCAGAGAAATTCATCTGAGAAGCAAATACGCCAGAAGTTATTAATATTTACGTACATTTTCCCGCTATCCAACACTTGGAGACGGGACTTGGCGCAGTGGAAAACTTAATAGTAGGTTAACTTCACTCCTTACTCCATACTGACTTCATATGTGTCTTATACTTTATAGTTCAGCGGTTAACTTTCAAATTCAATGTTCTGTGTCAATAGATATTCTTTTTTAGGGTTCCGTACCTCAAAAGGAAAAAAAACGGAATCCTTATAGGATCACGTTGTTGTTCGTCTGTCCGTCCGTCCGTCCGTCCGGGTGTCACCAAGACCTGTATATCTCGGGAACGCGTGAAGGTATCGTGTTGAAATTAAAACCATATACGCAGATCCATAGTCTCTTGCTGCAGAAAGAAAAATAAATTTCCTCAGTTTTCGTAAAAAAAAGTTATAGCCGAATATGTCGTAAAAAATCGCACATTTCTACACTCACAAGGGAATCAAAACCTGTGGGGTACTTCCTGTTGACCTAGAATTATGAAATTTGGCAAGAAGCATTGTGTTATTGTACACATATAGGAAAAAATCCGAAACCGGGACATTTTTAATTTAATCGCAAAAAATAGGGTCTTTAAGCAAGGAAGGAGGGTCCAAATTTTAAAGTGCTTTAACTGTAGTATTATGTGGGGTATCATATGAAAGCGAAAATCATATGGAATATCCACTATACAAGTATAAATATCCATTTTCTCTCTTTGAGCGTACATAGCTTTGCTTATCATATATATTTTTTATAACCACACATATAGTATTTTTGAGATAACCGTCATATTAAGTAGGTATCAAGAGAAAGGGCTTACTAGTCTATTATATAGTTCTAAATTTTGTGTCTCACTCTCGCATACCAACATTTTTGACCTTATAACAAATAGTCCCATCAAATCGTTTTTGTCAAAAAATACTTTGATCCAATTTAACTTTCATACGTAAAAATTAAAAATGTAATTTTATGCATAATAAATTAACAACGTACACTTGAATAAATTATAATTAAAAAATAAACTTCAAACACAGCATATTTAAATGATGTGACTCCACTAGAAAGAATAAAATAACATGATCTCTCAAATACCAACGCTACTCCGGCAACGCTTAGACATCCTCATGTATATTTTGAAGTCGGGCTGGTTTAAGTGCCTTACCCATTATTAGATCAGACAGAATTGAATTTCTCAAAACCCGCATATTTTATAACATCAAATATGGTTCTTGTTAGACTTTAGAACCCGACTGATAAAAGGCCTCCTTCCGACCTTTCCAGTATTGGCATAGTTATTATAAATTATTGTATTAATATTAAAACTACGTTAACGTTTCTATGGAAGTAATGACCTCTGCGAGTCTCTGTATCCTGCCCTCTCCGCGCTGTGTCGCTGTAACGAGCGGGTCGACTCGTGCATTCAGAGTTAGCTCAGCGGTGAATGAGAGTGAATGAGAGTGAATGAGAGTGAATGCGAGTCGCTCACTCTGAATACTTTGAAACTGACGCTGATTACAACTTAGTTCAAACCTAACGGGTCGTGTAAAGTTTCCAAGGTTTTTGTTGGCACATTAAGATCATTTCTGCTTATATATTAATCCACCATTTAAATTCTTATCATAATTGTATAAAAACACATTATAAAAATATTGCCGCCAGCAGTGGGGCGGGCTCAAGCAGTAGCTTAGGAGCTTGGGAGGAGGCTCCTGAGTCTACAGCCCAGCAGGCTAACAGACTGAGGAACCTCCTCAAAATGCGCGCCGTGTCTATGATGATGATCTGCTGTATCCAAGCCTTGACCCTAACATCAGCCGGAGCCTTTGAAATTTTCCATCGGGGTATAGTCTAGTAAAAATAAGATTTGTGACAACATAAAAGACAACTAAGAATATTGTTATTTAAATGAACGTACTGGTGTTTTGTAATACATTTGACACAATTTCAAAATTATATTTTGAAATCAAATTTTGTTACCTTTATACCCTCAAACGGCTGAACCGATCGTTATGAAATTAAGTATAGATATAGCTGTGAACTTGGAGAAGGACATAAGCTACTTATCATCATCATCATCATCGCCACCGATTTTTCATAACTATGTGGGTGAAACCGCGGAACGCAGCTAGTTTATAAATCGAGGATTATTGTGAATTTATGTTTTTTAGGTATTTTTCTTTCATAATTTCAAAGAATCCCTCAAAGTGCATTTAATGTGATCAGCCCCATACAAACGGATTTATTTTTACTAGACTAGTAAGCAAAGGCTATAATAACCTCCGTTTTCTTCTAACTACTGCATTGACTACTACCCCCTATTCAAAAAACTTTCGACTTGAACTTCACTCGAAATAACATTTTGTTCACAGAGAAAACATTCTTCTTTTTCTTCTTCTTCCTCTGTTTATCCTGTTACATGGGTGCGGCTACTACCTCTCCTTACTTCACAAAGAAAGCAGGACAGGACAGGACATTTGGACCAATTGACTCGAACTGAGTAAAGGATAAAGTTATTTTGAATAATACGGGAGTATATCTTTACACTCGCTGTGATCCTAGTGTGTACTAGGGTAATGTTTACATTAATACGGGAGTATATCTTTACACTCGCTGTGATCCTAGTGTGTACTAGGTTAATGTTTACATTATTTTAGTTACGTTATTTTTTATAGAATTAATAAAAAATCAAAAACGAATATAACTTAGTAATAATCGCTTCTAACAATATGACGATATATATACGGGTGTGCCTGAATTTATTTTATGTTGTGGGGTGGGCCCATATAAATACCGTGTCGCCTAAATAAAAACTTGTGAAAAAACGTCACATGGAATGTAAGCGTCCCCGAGAGATCTCCGCTAAGTAGATACTATAAAATATTCGGTGTTCTAGTTCTCGGCTTGAAACATCGATGTCATTTATTCAAGAGTTTCTTACCACAACTGATAAACACACTAATAGGGTTTACACTAGCAAGAAACTTGTAGAAGTTGAGTGTAAAATAGTTAACACTTTCACTAGTTTAACTTGATCTGTATCCGGGTGTATTCTATATATCATTCGTTTACTAACTTTATTATTATCAATTATATGGATATTATATTAGCTAATGTAATTGGTAAATACCGTTTTAGTTAAATAAATAAATAAGTAAGTATTTATAAAAAACTAAATATGTATTCTATCAACCCTGTAGTTACTATGGTACAAACTTTGCTTAGTTTGAGCTAGATGGTGTTGTGCGAAATATCCACCAATATTTAAAAAACTAAACAATATAATCAATCAATTGAACCAAAGAAACAAATTAGTACTTCAACTTGCTTTCACTCTAGCAAAAATACTTGAACAAGTTGATTATTTAATGTCGGCAGGACAGGACAGATAAAAATTGTGTGACGTTATTATTTTCTTTAAAATATACTTCTCTAGATATGATTGAAGCAACTGTGAATGACAAATACATTCATCATGCCTGGTTTCCTTTACAGAGTAGCCAGAGCTTTAAAGACCGTGAGAACGTTGGACGGCACACGTGACCGTAGTTAGAGGGTTACATGGGAGGGAGAGGGTGTGATGAGGTTAGATGGTATAGGCAATATGATGTAATGATAGCTTGCTGTGATAGGGGGTCAGCCCATAGCCTACATAACCGCTAATTTCACTCAAGCCCCTAAACTGACTTGTACAGTATGCCTTGGAAGGGAAGCAGGCGGTACATTCTATGTTTTTCTTTTTCTCCCAATCCAGAATTAAATGGAAATATAATGCAAAATACTTATATCCCTTACTTGAACAGAATCGAATATAAACAAATATTTTTGCATTTTCCCAAGATATAACCAACATTATTGCAGTAATGTTATTTTATAAATAAGTTAACATAACAGATTAATCTATAAATAGTATATAGAAGACTAAGGAAATTAAATATTTTATTAATAATCATTTTGGAAAATAAACAACTAGCTTATGAAGTTGATAAATTAGAATGCAGGAAATGGGCGTTAAGAAGTTGAGAGCATAGAAAAAAATACATTGATAAAACTGCCTAAGTGTCTACAGCTACACCCCCGGAAGGTAGTTCTATATGGCCACTGAAGTCACTGCTTGATGCCAATGTTGTAACTGATCCTGTAATTGAGTGAATAGTTAAGGTAAGTTTCGTGTTATTACTTGGCATGCTCTATTACTATATCATTAGCATCAAGGTACGGCGACCAATTAGTTAATGGTGAGGTCAGATATTTAGGTATGCTACGTAACCTAGTTGCCAAGAAGCTACTTTTTCTTGGCAAGTAATTTATCTCGCCGGTTAACTACTTGTAGCAAGAAACTTGCGGCGAATTCTTGCTGGTGTATTGAGTCCCATTTCTAGGCCTACAATGAGTGGAGCGAAAGCGTACTAACCCGGAACTAAGCTCATAAACCGAGGTTTCATTTGCGATTCAATTTCGTACGGAATTCGGAAGTTTCGACATAGTTTCGTAACGTGATTTGGGTATTATGAGACCTATAAAAGTTTAGTAGAAAGAAAGAGAGAAAATTTTCTTTATTACATTAATTAATCAAGTAACGTTTGCTTTTAGCACAGAACTTAGAATAATTTGTAGAGCAAATAAAGATTTAGATACAATTCTTCGCAATTGAAATTGATTATGATAAATTGATACTGAAACTTGTAAGTAATGTTCAAAGTGATAGATAGATAGTTAGATGAACTCTTTATTGTACACACCTTAAAAGTAATAACAAAGAACTTAAATAGAATAGTGCAACAAAAGGCGGCCTTATCGCTAAAAGCGATCTCTTCCAGGCAACCATGGGATGGATAAAAGTATAAATCAGACGGGGCGTGTAACGATATATTTAACAAGTAACATTATAAATTATAAATGTCATATAAATGTCCAAGTGTAAAGTGTTGTGGTCTGATCTAACAACACGATCTATCTTAAGCTCTTAGACTGGTAACACACTCGGCGACATTCTACACGTCTCGGGGAACATTTGTAGTAATCATACCGATGTTACATTTAAAAAAAACACTATCAACTGAGCTATGAGGCCTTTTTAATAGTGCTATATACAACGAGTCTTTGTTCGTCTAAGCTTTCAGATAACTTTATAAGATTACGTAGGTACATTAAAAATCTCCACACTCTCAGTAACAATGCGCTGTACTGTTTATAGATGTGTTTGTACATTTTATTCATAGGCCATAGCCGTAACGGCGCGCCCCTCCATAACCCTTCCCCGGAATCACCAATTATTTAGCACGGCGCGGGCGCCCCTGTAGCCCCTGTAGCCCCTGTAGCCCCTGTAGCCCCTGTAGCCCCTGTAATCTGGTATAGTCATTGCAGGTTATTTCCTGCTGCTAGGGAAACTTAATTAACATCCTTTCAATCCGAAGGGTTTAGGTTCAAATCCCAATAATGGGCTTGAGCTTTGAAGGAAAAATTCATGACGTGACAACCATAGTATGGTAGTCAGTACTAGCACTGTATTCATCATTATCATCTCATCCACATGAAGTTCAATCATGAATATAGACCACCTTCGCGGATTTCCAATAAAAGTAATTTAAAAAACCGACTTAAACCGACTTCAAACTGAAAAGAAAGAAATAACTCGAAGAAAATCAAAACTGGGCGTCTACCTAAGTAGGTACGTACCAACTATTTTTTTTGAGGTCGGTGTCAGGCTCTAAGCTATCATCAACTAAGTCCTATACAGACACCGACCTCAAAAAATAAAAGTTGGAGTACGTACCTACTTAGGTAGACGCCCTGTTTTGATTTTGATCTTTTCGGTTTGAAGTCGGTTTATTTATTTTTTATTACTTTTATTTATTCATTTTTAATAGTATTTATTATTTGGAGTCGGTTAAAAACGGTCGTCAAAGCTCATCACCGCTCATGTCACTGTCTATCAAACAATTGAAATATAAGGTGTAGGTAGACACTGCTCGATGAACGAAGTGACTATTGAAAGGCCCATATCTTGAAAACTGCTCAACCAATTTTGATAAAACTTACAGTGACTCCTAAGTTGAAAGATACTTTATTTAATAAAAAAATAATTTTTGAAATACGATTTCTAGTTTCTGCGTAATGCGTGGACAAACATACATACACTCACATGTTTAGAAGCTGGTATAGGCTAACATATAGGTACAAAAATTTTGCAATTCTGTCAATATTACAAACATACAGGTCGAATTGATAACTTCCTTTTTTTTGGAAGTCGGTTAAAAAGACCTGATGGAAGCGGCTTCCACCCAAACTGTGAAGCATTTTCAACGAAAAGGTCCGGTGAGATTGTTTAACAGTCCATCAATGAAAACTTTTTTGTTAACTTTTGTTAAAAATCTAAAAAAATATGTTTTATTAACGTATATTATTTTTTTTTTCAAATTTATAAGTTGATGTAAATGGTGATTTCAAGTAAAATATAAAGTACGTGTAAATTATTCTTTGTAAGGTTTACGCGATTGTTACAAATCCGTTAACAATAGTTTAATTTAAACGAGTAATGCATGTAATCATATCAACATGTAATCATATCAACGTGTAATCATATCAACAAATGAATTCAGTGAAAACCTCGTTGAATCGGTTTATTGCGAGAGCGCAGTGCTGAGCAGCGTCTGCTGAGCCAATAGCGTTATAGGTGGCGTCGTTCGTATAGGCGGAGCGATTAGCGGGATGGCCGTGTGTGCGGAAACTGGATCAAAATCTTTGTAGTGGGCAAAAACGTTTTAATGTATCTATATAATGAAAGCTTATTGTTTATATTTATATGTAATTAAAATTTATTGTAAGTATAGGTTTTAATATATAATTAAAGCCAAGACCCAAAATGGGTCTTTGTTCCCAAAATTAAAGAATAGGACTCCCTACATACCTCTGCAAAGTAGCCGATAAATAAGTATACATGAACTCTGAGTCACCAACCAAAGAAAAACTATTGATTCATAATGAAAAATAAATAAAAATGCCTCCCTTTTGTGAAGTGTGCAATGAATGAATCTTTCAATTGCAGGTAAAACCGCGGTATATGTAAATACTTCATATTCGAACGATTAGAACCGAACATAAAGCGGACCTTTAAAATTGTTCGCTGTGACGTCATAGCCCAATGTACCATCAAAGTACCAGCCACCACATCAGGTGAACATGATCTTGTTCACTTTGAACTATTTTGAAGGTTCGCTCCATATACACTTCGTATGGACCCGATCGTACATTAGTACTTTTAGGTTAGTTTTTATAGGTTATATTAATAGTATTTATTTTCGTTACAATTTTGAGACGAACATTGTCATTTTAATCGCTATTCGTTTCTCCTATGGAGTGTAAACTCCCCAGCCCGGCTTACCATCCGAGCGGACAGCGAGCAGACTCCAAAGAGCTTGTCCGCATTAAAATGCATACTTTTCACTTTGTCCTCGTATTTTTCAAGAACTCTGCTCTGATATTGTCTCTCTGTATCCCATTATTGTCATATTTCTCTCGCTTCTATTATTTTTATGCTCCTTTCGTTCCTATTATTTTTCATGATTCTTTCGCTTTCATTTCTACGTTCACTTCTACTTTGCAATAGTTCGTAAACTTTGGTTTGCTTTCTCGGTACTATTTTCATTTTATTTCGCTGTTTCAAAACGCGAACAGAGCGTTTTTATACTGAATACTGTACATACGTAGTTCTTTATAATCAATTATTAAAGTCCTGAGCTGCTATTTCAAAATTGAGCATTAACTTTAGTTTTTTTATTGATCAAGCATTTCACGTTAGGGAAGCCTGACATTTGACCGCAGCCTATGTAAGTGTCCAGCAAGGTACCATCTGCATCAGCTATCTAGAAACTTCTAAAATGGAAGCGGATATCCTGACCAAAGGAGTACCTGCCCCGAGATTGCGCGAGCTGTGCAGCTGCCTCGGCCTGCATGGAGGCTGATGATGGAGCCGTTCCCGTGAGGAGGAGCTGATAGATATGTCACTGTCAGGCTTCATCTCCATGGCTGGCAACACTACGTTACGTGATTAATTCTCTCTCTTTGATGTCATGTCGCATAGCGTTCGGTGTAAATGTAAACTCCTATCTATTTTAAATCATACTTACCTAATTACCTTATATGTTACGTTAAATAGTCTCCTTATTGTAAATAAATATATTTGCCAAAGCAGATGTTTATATTCAAGAAGATCCGTTCATTTTAACAATATTAGACATAAAAAACAGTCAGTTATTGCCTTTAAAATACATCATCAAAAACAACACACTAACTCAGGCGAGTTGGTGGTCAAACGCGGACTTATTCGTGTTAAAAAAACATAATTGACAGAGAAATAGCTAAACAAACATACAAAAAAACAAACAGTCGAATTGAGAACCTCCTTTTTTTGAAGTCGGTTAAAAATGTCGTAAGGAAGTAGTCAGATTTTTTTAATTAACGAAGACATAGTCAGGTGTTCCAACAGTAAATAGTTCCTATAGAAGAGCTTGTTCCCGTGGGTTAGCTGTACCGGTACCGGTACCGGTACATACTCGTATATCACTCGTATGTCCCTGGTATAACGCTACGCAGCGGATACACACGCGTTATACAATACAACCTTAACGCTCCGTTATCTAGTGGCAGTTAATTAAGATCAGCCCGTAGATTATCGGGACGAATTATACGATGATTTATAGACGAGCTGACCTGTTTCACTATCTGTCTTTATAATAACATTGTTTAGTATTATCTGATAAGTTTTTACTCGACTACAAAGGCCCGTATGTATGTTTTTTTGAGTAGTAATAGGTTTGCGCTTGACCGCCAACTCGCCTGATGTTAAGCGACGTTGCGGTCTACAAATTCAAATTTACAAATTGAAATAGTTTATTATTCAGACAGTACTCGTATAGGCCCATGTTGTTAGTAAAAATAAATACGATGTCTACGATGGAGCGCACTTACCTCGCGCGAAGAAACCAATTCACTCGCGATTTAAAGACACCCTGATTATATATATTATGAAATACCTATTCAGGAAGCTACCCGCCGTTTATCTTTTTTCTTCTTTTGTATGTTTATTTATCTTTTGTAAGTAGGTTTCTTACAATTTCTAAATACAAATATTTGCCATGATTTGATATTATGTGGTGTGTTAGAAGCTTGGAAGAGTCTAGAATGTTCGCTAGTTATGTATGCGCTATGTGACGTCACACTAAATTCAATATAATGTTCTGTAGAGAACATGAAGTCATCAGGTTTAAACGGTTTTATTTAGCTTGACCTGTTTGTTTATTTATTTGTTTGTTTGTTTGGGTCAAATTTAGTAATTGAAATTTAACCCCCTTGCAGTTAATTAGTCAATCTGAAATTTGGTATACACCTTTAGTCCTAATGACAATACAATTTAGTATATTCTGTATTATTGTAAATCCAAGATGGCCGCCGCCACAAAATGGCGGATTTCATATTTTAACACAACCCCTACAATATGGGTATCAAATAAAAGGGCTTTTCTAGTAAAATACAGTAAATATATTACCTACATCATTATCTTTCTTTTCAATAAACCTATTAACTTAAAAAGTTTTTTTAAGTAAGCACTTGTTTACCTTAAACAAGTGCTTACTTAAAAAAACTTTTTTTTAAGTAAGCACTTGTTTCCTCGTCGGGTATAAAACGAAAAGGCTTAAATAGCTTATTTTATATAGTTTTTTACGATTACAGATTTATTGCATGGTGATGATTGTAATGAATACTTAAAATATATCCATCACCACCACAGTTACACCACGTAAAGGTCGTAAAGTTTAATATGCAAGGAATCATCAGATACATGTTTATCTCCAGAGTCTCCCAAAACTTTTGCAGTTTTATTTTGACAATAATACTGATATGTTTTTGTATATTGAATTGATAGAAAATATGTTAGGTAAAATACTCCTCAGTTAAATATAATCCACAACAACCAGCTATCCCCTCGGCCGACATCCCCCGCAGTCAGCCCCGCGGTCCGACGCGGCACGCCTCATTCGATTACTCGGTAATTGTGCGTCTGAGTGGCGCGCCGACTATCAGACTATGTCATGACTACGTTACATACTGTCACATGTCACACATGTCCTCCTACGAGCTTTTACACACCTAAAGATTTTAGTTTGTTATTTCGAAGATTCAAAATAGTATGTATAAACATATGTACAATTGTACACAGTATAAATATGTGCGCAAGAGCTTTATGCGCTTATTTCACCTTCCTCATATCACTACAGAACTAACAGAAACTCAGTACGTTACCACCCATTTTTCATTGAAAAGCCAAAAATGCGTACTTAACGATTTCGGTTCATGTTCTTGATGCGTATTGCACAGGAATGAAATTCTTTGCCATCATCTCTGTTACCTGAAGGTTTTGAAATTTTCAAGTTAGAGTGAATAGACATCTATCATTATCATATAGATCGACGAGTTCAATCCTCGGCCATTCTGTCGCTTAAAGTCAACGTCACTAATTGGTAGTCAATCTTATCTATGTGATGTAAAAAATAATAATAACAATGTTACTTGTTTTATAATAATAGATTTTTGGATTGTACTTTTTAAAATGTACGTAGTTTTTCAGCTCATCATTCAATAAGTGAATTTTGTACAATTTTATAATAAATCAATCTAATATATTAAGTCGTCAAAAAGTAACAAATATATAAACATTCTCCATTTTTTTTATACAAGATAGATCTAGGATTGACCACCAATTTGCCTGATGTTAAGCGACGGTGTGGCCGAGGATGGAGCTGTCGATCTAGAAGATATCTATTCACTCTAGCCTTGAAAATTCCAAGAAAAACCTTAAAAACCTTTAAACTAGTATAAGTTCTCTGAGTAGTGGTTAAGTATATTATGTAGCAACTGCTATACTAATTTTAAGCGCTGTAAAGTTAACAGTAATTAATTGTTTAACCTACATAAGTACTGTAAATGTTGACCCCTGCACCATACCCTGCAGAATAATGGCGTAATTAAAGCAGCTAACACAATTCAAAGTTGGAGCTCTACCGTGAAACACGTCACACAACTAGACAGCTTTGCTAACACTTGCACCTATTACACTCTTATATGACTAGTAAGAAAAGATACAACCAATTTGTTTTTATTGATAGTCTATTTGATCACATTACAATTGAAGATTAAAAACAGTCTAGGCTAAAAATCTCTGCTTTAATCTCTTCGGATGACGTACTTCATAGAATTATGATAGTACGTTACGTACATTTAAGTTCGTTTAATCATTTAATCATTAAAAAAAGGATACCACCGTTTGCAATGGAAGTTAACTCTTAAGTAAAGGATACACCGTTTGCAATGGAAGTTAACTCTTAAGTAAAGCCTCGTACGCAATCAGGTGCTTAACACAAAAAAGGATTTTCTTTTATTATACCTTCCATACAAAACGAGAAAAGTGTTTTCTAAACATTAACTACTAATTATCTAACTTCAATAATTATTTTTTAATTTAATTGGTTTACGGATTTATTTTTCAAATTTCGTTATACTATCGAATTAAAACAGAAAATATTTACTTTGAAAATTATTAAATTATTAATTATTTATTTTGAAAGGTAATATACAAGTAAATATTCTGTGAATTTGAAGCGTCTATCTGTTACCGTTTTTAATATTGAGCAAAAAAATACGAAAAAAACGTTTATTATATGGGGACCCTTAATATATTTTTTTTAATTTTTAGTATTTGTTGTTATAGCGGCAACGGAAATACATCATTTGTGAAAATTTCAGCTTTCTAGCTATCACGGTTTATGAGATACAGCCTGGAGACAGACAGACAGATAGACAGACAGCGAAGTCTTAGTAATAGGGTCCCGTTTTTACCCTTTGGGTACGGAACCCTAAAAATGGGATTATAAAAATTGGATAGATCTCGTATATAAGGATATAAAATTGTTTTCCTGTAGTATAAAAAAAACACGTAATGTTCCGGCTAAAATTGCCGGTACGCGATGAAGGGGATGTAATTTTTTTGTATCGCTTTATTGCACAAGTTGACCTGTATAAGCTACTTTGCCAGTCTATATAGTCTATTTCCATGTTTATTTAAGGAATGGCTAGTAAGTAATGCACTTTCGACACAAGCTCTCCGCCTAATTGCTAGTAAGAGAGGCACCTGACTCAGTGGCACGGTTAGATGGAGAGGTTAGTTTTTAATGAGCTTTAAGAGCATTCTGTTATTAGAAAACATAATCATAAAACCTATTGAAAATTAAAAATATATTTTCATTTACTCAAATTCACTAAAAATGTATGATATATTTCAGCTTTTTCTGGTTATTTATTTAGTATAGAACGGAAAGAATCTATAGTGAATCTTGGTTTGTGATGCTAAGATCTCCCATTTATTTATAACTAGTATTTGTCTGTTTATGTTGATTATTGTAATATTTATTAATGCTTTTCAACTGTTATTCTCAGAAGCCAAGTTTGTAATAAAGAAAGGAGAATTGTATGTTTTCAAAATGCTTGAATAAATTTCTCTGAACAAAGGTTATACACGATGTAATATAAACAGATTTTCATATTTGCGTATCTAATACTCCTACACAGCGAAAAGAAAGTAAAAAGAGATTCTGATTTAGCTGAGTTAAAAAGGAGAAAGTCAAGAAAATACAGATAGAAGATGAGATAACGCTAGGAAAATGGAATTGTTCATAATATAAAGTTATAGGCAATATTGTACATGTTCTGTATGATGTGTTACGTTGTAGAGTACACCACAACACAGTGCTACAAATCACTTACTTATATATCAGTCGCGCAGCTCGTTCTACGGTGAAGCATAACTGCTACGACGTAGCACAAAGTAACGCATCAGTCGGGCTCTACCACCGTTGTAGATCGTTTCATCTCACAGCACGTACAATACAAGGTGGCTATGAATAAGAACGAAGTTTTAAAATAGTCTGAAAATTAAATAAAATCTCCTGAAAACTTGACAGTAGTTTTAGTAAAAATAGATTATTCGTCTATATCAATATTTTATAGAGCAATTTAATATAAATTTACCTAATAATTTTAGATAAATTTAATATAAGTTTAACTAATAAACTAATTTATTTTACCCAAATCAAATAAAAGAAGTTTATTATGTTACAAAAATAAGGCCGCCTGTTGTTTTCGCTAGCGTGTAAGCTCTCTCTTGATAATTAGTGTTTTAGTATAGTGATGTAAACAATAAAGAGTTTATCTATCTAATGTCGCTAATTATATGTATGGGGTTAAATCGATATAATATATGTATGTTTGTGTATATTATATTAAGATCTTCTATATGCAGATCTCACTGATACCTACTATTTGCCTAACAAAGCACGGCTCCGACCAGCAGCCATTTTACAGCTATTTTATGACACTTTCGTTTCGTTAGGAACACTTTGGCCACAAATATTAAATGAGTAAATATTATTATTTCACCTCACAACCTCGGAAAGATTCTGTTTATCATTAGAAATCTGAGTGGAAAAGTGCATTTTGTCCGCTAGCGTAGAAAGAGTTTTTAAAATTCGAACCTTTCTATTCCATACTTTTCTATACCGCAAGTCCACTGAAAATGCATTAAATACTTATTTCATGTCAGTGCGCCAACCTCATTTCTTTGAATAATCGCACTGACCAGCCACAGGTGGCAGCACTGGACTAGCGTTTTCCTCGCTTTAGTGAGGTGAAAACTTTTGTGTTTCACTCGGCAGCAAAGTTATTTTGCATCTCGTACTTTTGAAACCCTCGCTACGCTCAGGATTCTATATTTGAACCACTCGCTTCGCTCGTGGTTCAATCCTATAATCCTTCGCTTGCTCAGGTTTCAATACAAGTACTCGCCCCAAAAACCAACTTTGCAGCCTTGCATAACAAATAACTATTATTATGAGATACCGAATAACAAAATTATGACATTTGTAGAAAATCATAAGCTGTTAAAATATATTTATATTTACTAGTATTTACTAGGTGCTTCAGGCTTCACACAGTTTTACTTGCAACTGAGAAAATCCCTAGTAATTGAATATAAAGAATATATTCTATAAATATGTGTGTCGGGACAACAATTTAGGCTGTGCGTTTCTTCCATGGCATAGATAGATAGATAGATAACACTATTAAAAACCACATGATAACAAAATAACAAAGATAACATTAAGTACTTAGGGCTAGGTTTTTAATTGGTGTCCTTATCGCTTAGAGCGATCTCTTCCAGGCAACCATGCAAGGACAGGAATTGTATGTTAAAAACAGTGGCCTTTAAAGAATAAAATATCAACTAAATATGAATGACATGTTATGTTTAATAACTTCTTTTTTATTTCCAGGTAATTTACATCTTCAAGCCGATGAAATAAGTTTTAGTAAGTGATGCAGTGTGTAGTCAAAGTGATTGGACCAATATAGAGTATAAATACAAAATTATTCATGGGACTACCAACGGAGCTTTCTAATCAGTGTGACTATTTGTAATAGATTTCTGCTATTGTTAAATAATAATTTGACTCATAATTTATGTTAACAAATTCTACAATATATTATTTTTTTATTATTTATACCCATGCTATTAAGCTATAAAGAACAAAAAAATATCTTAGAAAAAAATCACCGAATAAACAAAATAATGTTGTCTTAGTTGAGTAAATATTTCACTACAATACGACCAATTAGTCATATTTATTGTTATTACATTATTATTGTACAAGTAGCGCGCGCTCCAGCCTCGCCGTCGTCAGCTCTATGCGGGACTATGCAACGTTACTATTATTGCTCCGTACCTACAAGTAGCGCGCGCTCCAGCCTCGCCGTCGTCAGCTCTATGCGGGACTATGCAACGTTACTATTATTGCTCCGTACCTACAAGTAGCGCGAGCTCCAGCCTCGCCGTCGTCAGCTCTATGCGGGACTATGCAACGTTACTATTATTGCTCCGTACCTACAAGTAGCGCGCGCTCCAGCCTCGCCGTCGTCAGCTCTATGCGGGACTATGCAACGTTACTATTATTGCTCCGTACCTACAAGTAGCGCGCGCTCCAGCCTCGCCGTCGTCAGCTCTATGCGGGACTATGCAACGTTACTATTATTGCTCCGTACCTACAAGTAGCGCGAGCTCCAGCCTCGCCGTCGTCAGCTCTATGCGGGACTATGCAACGTTACTATTATTGCTCCGTACCTACAAGTAGCGCGCGCTCCAGCCTCGCCGTCGTCAGCTCTATGCGGGACTATGCAACGTTACTATTATTGCTCCGTACCTACAAGTAGCGCGCGCTCCAGCCTCGCCGTCGTCAGCTCTATGCGGGACTATGCAACGTTACTATTATTACTTTGTATGAATTCACTTGAATTATTGCAACGATATTACGAGTAAACATTCACAAAGCCTACCTTTACCTTTGTAGCAGTTACATATTATTAAAAGATGGCATGCTCACATAGTAGTTGCATAAATGCACAAAGCATTGTCAACATTGGAAGTATTTATTTTCATAAATGATTGTAGTTTTGCAAGCGCTGCCTCGAACTGAAATTTAAGACTGCAGTATCTGTGGTTTGTAATATTTTACTTCAAGTTCTCTTTATACATACCTGCTTTATAAATTCGTTGTCTTTAATGCAATATTTGTTGTTGTTTCTATACATACATTGGTGTATAATGCCTTCTCTTTATTTTGTCAAAAAAAGAATTATTTTTATGAATTTATCCTGCCTGAAAGAGATCACTATTAGCGATAAAGCCGCCGATTGTTACACTAGTTTTATATCGCTCTCTATTAATTGTATTTTTATGGTTTCTACAATAAAGAGGTTATCTGTTTATCTAATATTTTAAAATCAAAAGTAATTCATCATCGTCATCACCGTTTTCAATCACTACGTAAGTGATAAATCACTACGTAAGTGATAACGCGGAGCGCAGCTACTAATTTATATACAGCAACAAAGTATAAGTACTGAAAAGATTACATAATGGTACGATACATTATTAAGAGATTACATAATGGTACGATACATTATTAAGAGATTACATAATGGTACGATACATAATTAAGAGATTAAATAATGGTACGATACATAATTAAGAGATTAAATAATGGTATGAACCATAATTAAGATTGTAACAATTTCTTTAATCCGATTGATTACGATAGAATAATGTTTTTGAGATGTAAATAATATGTAAGCATGTTTATACTGATAACGTTTTGGACAAAGATCAGATCTAAAATGTTAGTAACAGACGAGCCGTACAAGTACTCAGGTACTAACAAAAGTAGAAGAATATTACAGTGTCTGTCTAGACATGGTCTACACCAACGGGGAAAAGGCGTTTGTAATATGTGTGTATGTATGTACCAAAAAACTGCAGTGCGTTTTATAAGCACCTTCATTGATAAAGGTGTTCACTACACCAGTGTGAGCAAAAAACATAAGTTAGTATCTAGTAAAGCACTTGCAAGTCATTTAGTGCGAATATTTAGCTTATGTCAGATAATATAATAATATTGGATCAAATATCGAATCAGTGAGTCCAGGTATTTGTGTTATATATGTATGAGACAAGTTGCCCGCGGCTGCGACGTGTACCTCAGTATCTATGAGACAAGTTGCCCCCGGCTACGACGTGTACCTCAGTATCTATGAGACAAGTTGCCCGCGGCTACGACGTGTACCTCAGTATCTATGAGACAAGTTGCCCCCGGCTACGACGTGTACCTCAGTATCTATGAGACAAGTTGCCCGCAGCTACGACGTGTACCTCAGTATCTATGAGACAAGTTGCCCGCGGCTACGACGTGTACCTCAGTATCTATGAGACAAGTTGCCCGCGGCTACGACGTGTACCTCAGTATCTATGAGACAAGTTGCCCGCAGCTACGACGTGTACCTCAGTATCTAGGAGACAAGTTGCCCGCGACTACGACGTGTACTTCAGTATCAATATCCGATATCGTATTAGGGTAGCTGTTACTCGCGCCAATGGTCACCTAATCGGGCGCGCGGTGTGTCAGCAAACATGTCGACTCTACTATACAACCTTCATATCATCTTAGAATTATGTTAACCATCAAGTTCTGATTTATAAACCCAGAGCTAGTCATGGCCTTGGGCATGTTGATAAATGATCAATATAGGCCTTTCTGACATCTAGACGTATTTATTTCTAACATTTATTCCAGATAGACGCCCAATCAAAAATAATAATGGTTTTGGATGTGTTTAAAATGTACAGATTGGGCCAGGATTTTGGCTTTACTGTCAATTTATAGTGAGTTTAAACAATGATATTTCTTGAAGATAATTATATTTTATTGAAGAGTATAGTTTCAACCGTATACAGCAGTCTATTTCAAAAAGAGCAGCGCAAACGTCATTCCCGAAGGACGTCTGTTCTGGTCATTTTGAAAAAGATCGTCGTATCCGGGTGAAATTCTAGTCGAATATTTCGACTCAAAAGTAGACGTAAGTAACCCGTAATTTTTTCATAATACATAATATTAACTCAGACCGATGAAGATCTAAAAAACAGTAAACAGAATCAACATATGATTCCATGTACATTCTTAAAAAGTCTAATATAATTTGACTGAAGTAACACTGACTTAAATAATTTTTCTAATTCACTTTCCCAGCGAGTGTTAAACCAAAGGAAGTTATTCAGGTCCGGCACATAATGCCTAGTGTTAGATTGAAACCTAGTCTCGCTGCCAGGCTGTCGGGATCCGGCTCGCTGGCGCCATCTGCAGACCATTGTCTCCGGTTAATTCTATCTTTTGTCGCGACTAGCTCTCAGTCTTTGTGGCGATAGCTCGTTGGGACAATGGAATTTCTGTTAAATGACTTTTTATTGCTTTTTTTTTGCTTTTGAATGTACTTTGAAGATTGGTAGAGAGAGAGAGAAAGATTAGATTGGTATTAATACATACTTACCTATATATTTGTTTTTAAGTATGGTTACGCATTAAAATTCTTTATTTACACAGACTTTAATTCTTTATCAACTTCACTTGCATGTCAATCAATCATGTAAAAAAATTGGGACCATGGGATCTTTCATATTTGCGACATTGCGAATTTCGCATTATAGTTCAGTTGTAATGACAATACAATCGTCATCATCATCATCTCAGCCATAAGAAGTCCACTGCTGGACATAGGCCTCTTCCATGGATTTCCAAAAAGACTGATTGGAAGCGGCTTGCATCCAGCGTCTTCCCGCCACTTGTATGAGATCATCTGTCCATCTCGTGGCTGGTCTTCCTACGCTGCGCTTGCCGGTACGTGGTCTCCACTCGAGAACCTTTCAATAAAATGAAGGAATTAACTAGCTTGATCAAAGTTTGATGCACTAAACAAGATAGCTTTCTTTTCCACAATATCTCGTGAGGAAGCTATCCTGTAACTCCTTAAAGGTTAGTTAAGCATGGACTTTACACATAGATGACAGCCAAACATGATCGTGAAAATCTTGCGCCTAAAAAGTATAATGAAAATAGATATTCCTTTCGGAACACAGAATGATAAGTAACCGCGACACAAAGTTATCAAGAATCTGGAGCCGCAGTGAAATGTGGCCACAAACGCCGACGTGTCAACGCAGGGGACACTGGGCTTGCTAGCTTAAGAGATATTGACATAATAACTATATTAATATACAAACTTGTAATACAATCTTACAATTTTCAAGGCTAGAGTGAATCTTCTAGATCGACGAGCTCCATCCTCGGCCATACCGTCGCTTAACATCAGGCGAGTTGGTGATGAATCGTAGATCTATATTCTATAAAAAAAAAAAAAAAAAACTACAAAATTATTTAATTACATAAGCTTGTACAAAAAATGCTATCAGATCACCCGTACAGATGAAGGTCAAAATAATACAAATTCTTTGATCCGTTACAATATAGCTTAAGAAAATGGTTGAGGCCACACATTTCTCCTATAATAAGTCCTTCACTGTACAAGCTGTCCTACTGTGGAACGCGCTATCTGTTACCATAAGGCAGGCTAAATCGCTTAGCATTTTAAGAAGCTTATTTATAAATTTATAATCATTATGTATTCATATTTATTTATACATTTATATGTGTCAGTAGCATATTTAAGTAGGTCTGTTTATATATTCAAATATTTATTTATTTCATACCATCAACCATAAAAAATTTCTTTAACCCAGTTCATCCTAAGGTTGCCTGGAAGAAATCACTTTAGGCGATAATGCCGCCCATTGTACTGCCAAATATTGTTTCTGTCTTTTTTATTGTTTGTGTATTGTTTCTGGACTTCTTATGGCTGAGATGATGATGATGATTGTTTCTGGTGGTGTGCAATAAAGATATATACATATTATTATTATTATTTCGCCAGTACGTTACGAAATTTTGATACAATTGGAGAATATTGTTTTTTACTCGTACCTTTTGACGATTGTTTTATCTCACTGAAATTATAAATAGCTAGGCCTTATCGTCTCAGCCACAAGAAAGTAACTGCTAAACATACAGGCCTTTCCCGTAGATTTCCAAAAATAATTAATGGAAGCGGCTTGTGTCCATTGCTTGCTAGGCAATGGATGCAATATAAGAAATATAGGATAGACAATGGATGCTATTTATGTGCTGAATTTTTTGTTTAAAATTTTTAACATTTAATTTTTAACTTCGAAATTGTGAACCTTGTTTTGCTAAAAAAATAATTTCTATAATATAACAATCATAAATCCTAAGAAAACATATTATTCGGTGTCTGGTCGCCTACTCCCGGCTTCAGACACTAATCTCCCGAGATGTCGCTCGGTGACCGCGACACTCCGCGAGATGTCGCTCGGTGACCGCGACACTCAGCCGTGTGGCGTTTCATTTCCTTGCTTTAGAACATTTTTTATTCTAATTTTAATAGCTTTTGAATATAATTTACAACTACTAACTTGCCTAATATCAAGCGTCACGCCAGCTCATAATACTTAGTACAATTCCAAGCTTAACTTTAGGTTTCAACAAATTAAAACTCTGTGCAACAATATATTCGAATATAGTAAATAAATATATGATAAATATTTTGTGGACATTTCACACAACATCATCTAGCCCAAATTAAGCAAAGCTTGTACTATGGAACTAGATGGCTGATAAAATACATACTCGTATATACTTTTTTATACATAGAAACATCCAGACACAGAACAGACATGCATGCTCATCACACAATTGTTTTCCCTAGGTGGGGGATTGAACCCACGACCTACAGCCAGAAATAATAACTATAGTAATAAAAGGGGGAAATAACGACTGTTACATAATGAGGTAAAATTAAATCAAAACTGGGCGTCTGTCTAAATAGATACGTCCCCAACTATTATTTTAGGTCTATTTATCTATAAATATATATGTACAAACTCCTTCCTATTGTCCAATATCGATCAATACGAAGCACTCAGTGTCTATTGAACGTTGCATCTCTATGGAGCCAATAATCGTCAAAGTGTAGCCGGCAATGTATACTAGCTGCCTATAAATATCGAGGGGAATGTTAAATCGGGATCTGACCGGTAGCATGATGCGTTATTCATGACAGTTTATAGACGGTAGAATGTGAAACGATGATATACCATCACGCTCACAGTAATGACAGTTAAGTTAGAGTGATATTTTCATACGAAATTCCGTTCATAGGTGAAGCCAAAATGTGTGCACGAGCATCACGCATTTACTGTCTGTAACATGCAAATGAGCTTTCCAATGATGTTTCAAGTAAAAAAATTGGTGTACGAGTGAAACTCGCACTTTGACGGATTTATTTCTATGTTATACAGCTTGTGTATACAGCGTAAAATTAATTAAGATCAAATGTCTAAGATATTATTTTAAATCACGTCAAGCATTTTTCTCAATCTCAATTTCTCAAGAATCTTTAGTTAAATTCAATGAAATGACACTTAAGCTATTACTTCCATTATTGCTCACTGTTTTCTTTCCTTAAGGCTGAAAATGCCACATTCCCCATTTCAGCTCGAGTATATACATCTCATTTTCAAAAATGTATCTGAGCGCCTGATCGATGCGACGCGTGACCAAAATGCTGGCGCGTATCTGGCCCAACGCATAAGCATTGCCATTCAACGTGGCAATGCGGTCAGCATGCTGGGTACTCTGCCAACTGGTAGTGGGTTTGAGCATTTGGATTATCTTTAGACCTTTATCGGTCTGGGGTGATCGATGTGCTTTTTGTGTAGTAGTTTAGTTAGTTGAGTCTGTATATTGTTGTGTTGTAGTACCTATATACGTATTTTACTGAACACAGTTAGGCGAAGTTGGTGCATCTGAAATCAATTCGCCAGCATGCATGTAGTGATCAGCGCACATTCAACATGCACAAAGCGGTGAGTCTGCCCGCGCACGGATTCACTAGTAGTTAGTTCGGATTACTGACGTGTATTCACGTCGGACCAGCTCTTGGAATGGTGATTGTCGTTTGTTACTGATAACCGACATTGGTCGATTCGGCCCGCAGTCTTCCGCTTGTGGTCTGAAACGTCGAAAAATTTCAAGAAAGCGATCTTTGTTTCCGTTCATTGTTTTCCGAGATAAAGATTAAGATACATTTCTGTACAGCGTTTCTAACAAATTAATAAAAACATACAAACATGTTTTGACTAAAACCATAGAAGTCATCAATGGTATTACATACTAGAACGTTAATTCTTTTTATTACCCGACTGCCGAAGGAGGGTTATATTTTTTAATAATTTTATTTATTCAAGATCAAGGATTGCGCTCGACCACCTAGTAGCTACTCGTACGTAATGGTGTACGATGGAGCGCGCTTATGTAAAAGGAACCGATTTACTTGCGTTGAAAGAAATATTGGAAATTGCATTTTTTATTGAAAATCACAAATGCTGTTAATATGAGGGACGAATAATATGAAAAATGGGGATTGTCATTAATTGAAATACATTTTGCTTCTTGAAATTCCATCAGAATCTTACAAAAAAACTCCCTTTTTTCGCCGCAACAAACCAAAACTTAAACAACATAACAAATCTCTACGAAGTCTTCTCATATAACATTCCACATTTATTTCGGCTTCATTAAATTTTACCAACAATGTCAATCAAAGCTCTTATAAACAAACCACACGTGCAAACCTACCAACATATCATTTAAAAACGGCAAAATTGGGAACTACACATTTCATAGGAAAATCTAACAGTTATAACAGAGAAAGCGATCGTAGCGCCTTCATTCTAGCTGAACAAATAAGTTGGTTCAACAAAGTTGTCTCTCAAGGAATGCTTCACTCCCTTCTCCGAAGTCCCCGAAGTTGGCGGATGTGTCCCGGACTCGCCCGGGAATTCCCCGAAATGTTTAGTAAATAAGATGGCACGGTAATGCGATTAGGCGAGCTCTTAGTTTTGAATTTAATTTAGTGTGATGTTTGGTTTGTTGTCAAGAAATTCTAAGTGACGCATGAGATAACATTTAAAGTGGTTGAAAATGAAAAATTAAGAGGTTTAGAAGTTTAAGGTTGCGATCAAAAATGGTGAGCACACTGTGGGTGAGCCTGGAAAATAAACTGGCTTTCAAGTGATGGCTATCAATAGAAGAATAGTCAAGGTACCTAAAAAAACTCTAACATCTAATGAATGCATTTTTTTCTGTTCAATTTGTAATTTAAATTTAACCTTATTAATTTTAAATAACAAATATTAAAATACTTAAGATCCGTTCGCTAAATCATAGTACACTAAGAATAGTAAGTTATCTTCATAGAAATTGGCCGCCGCCGTCTTGAATGTATGCGTGAGGACCGAGCGCCGTGTACGGTACGGACACACTATCACGCACACATTAGCATAATCAGTGGTCAGTGGTGGACTGGTGGACTCCGTGGACTCGGGTGACGGCAGTGTAGGCCGTGCCGTGAGTCTGATTGCGCGCGTTCAAGTGCCTACGCTGCACGCCCGCTCGAATTCACCTTCGATGGAGCAAGTGTTTCGCAAAGCGTTCTAAAATGGCCACATTAACATTAAAATCGGAACGTCTAAAAGAAATAGAATTTACGATGCCCTCTCCATGCTTCCCTAAAAGCTTTTTACAATAGTTGTAAATAAGGATGATAATTTACAGCTGCTTGTATGCTTACAAAGCAGGATCTAGCGGACTATTATAAATATCAACATACATTGTAATCTAGGCCCACAAGCTCAACAAATTGAATTTGAATTTGTTTTACGTTAACGTTAACTGCTAACAATAAAGCGTTCCAACATGACAATCGAAGAATTTTTTTTTCTGTGTCAAATTTATGATTCTTGAAATAGTTTCATGAAATGTCGTTTCTTTTTAAAAGGTGGTTTATTTATAGCTCATTTACTCGTATGAATTGGTAAAACATTTCACTATATTACGTAAATAAAAACCTAGTGCTGCCTAATAATTAATAATAAAATAATACGTAAATAATATTTAACTAAAAATAAAAGTGACAACCTTAGGCGTCAACGCAAGAGTAGGCTATTAACTCGCCAATCGGCCTTCGATGACCTTCTGTTCTTAGTGTACTGTGGCTAAACTCAATTTCTGTAAAAATACCTCGCTGAGCACTCGTCAATACTCGTCATGTTCTGACAAGTAAGTTTAGAGAACTTAGAAACCACCGACATATAACATAGCCTCTAACTGGCTCCACAGCTCAATTGGTAGTATGTCGACCTGCTAAGCTGTAGGTTGTGGGTTCGGCCCCCACCCTGGACAAACATTTGAAACATTTATGAAACAATGAACATGAATGTTTGTTCTGTGTCTGGCTGGTTTGTAAATACCTATGATACATAGAAATGTATTATAGGTATTTACAAAAAAAGTAGATATATATGCATGTATTCTATCCCGTCAATCCTGACTTCCTTTTGCATCTGTTCTGTGAAGCACTCTTCACTCTTGTCCCAGTTGTCTCAGTTGTCCCAGTCTCACTCACTCCCGGGGATCAAGGTCCGGAAGCGCGTGACGTCCCACTTTGTATCGATGTCTAACTTCGTACGTGCCGGGAGTCGAACCTCTGCCTCGGGCAGAAAGTTACTAACTCGTTTTCTCGTTTCATCTTCCCTTTGGTAATGAATTCGGTGATATTTTGTTGTTTGTTTGAGAAAATGTTGAGTTATGTCCTGTTTCTGTTTTATTTACGTACTGTGATTTTCACTTATGATGAAATATGTAGATGATGATACGTATGTACATACCGTTACGTCTCGCTGTGGCTAGTTGAGATTCGTATATTATCTTTCTAAAACTCAGGCTGTAGGTCTGGTAAACGTTTTTAACTTCTCACAATTATGAAAACAAAAGATATTTTTCCTCTGTTTGCCTTCCCGCCTCCCGCCTCTCTGTCAGTTTGTTAGTTTTGTTACCATTTTACGACGAAATAGTAAAATGCGTCGTTTATTCGCAGAGGTACATTTTTCAGTTTAATTGATTGTACTAGTGAATTATATTTTTCTCAATAGTTCAAGTGATGAACAGTTCAAATGAAATGAAATTTGGTATAGAGATAGCTGAAGCCCTAGAGAACGAGACGTTTGGATTTTGAGATTAGGTACATTTTATTATGATGAAAACTATGATCATCACTAATCATCATTAGGACACATCATTGTTAGGTTAGGTTAGGTTAGGTTAGGTGATAAACCGAGGGATACTGAATTAATGTCCCTTTCTCTATTTACCCGGCTGCCGAAGGCGGTGTGTATATTTCGTTGGCTCGCTCAACATTCTAAACTCTGACGGATTTCAACATAAATGTCGTGTTACATATATGTATTTCAATTGTGAAAGAAATGTAATGGAGTCCGTGGCTTATAATATTTTATTATAGTCGAGTAAGTTAATTGATATTCTTTCAAAAATATTAAAAGAAAAATAAAATGGCATCACTGAAAACATGAATAGGTTATATCGATACTGTAGTTGAGTAACGGAACAGTATCTAGGGAACACGGAGATAATAATTGGAAAGAAAATTGAATAGCTTTCTCGGGATAATAAGAAAATGGTATTTTATTACCTTCGGGGTGAAAATATTGTGAAGTAAGTAAATATTGAGTATTATTAACAATGGCGTGGAACTTGCCCTCTGTTTGGAGCTAGGGATTATTCAGAGGACATTAGACATCGGGTCTAAACATAACATTATTTTGGGACATAAGTTAAATGTAAACTTACATAATAAACTCGCCCGATGGGAAGCGACATCGTGGACAAAGATAAAGTAGCAGGCTTAGACAAGTGACAATCGTTTCTATTTCTACAAACTTATGATTATTACTTATTACGCTTCGAAATGATAGGAAATTGTGACGTGCCGTCACGTGACATTTCGTTAGCTAATGTCAGTCCCATACATTTCCTGTCTATTCTACTGGCGTTCACCAAATCAGTATGCCCCTTGTCTTAACCCCCCAGATCATCTTTATTTCTACCCAAACTACGCCAATCTACGCAAGGAGGAGGGTTGGTTTTCGAGTGCATGTATGTTTATATGTATGTATGATTCTATATTACTTCCTATAGCTTAAATGGTTTGTCCGATTTTGATGTGCGACGTGTCGTTGGATTTGTCTTCGTTCCTTGAATGTCATAGGCTTTTGTTCATAATAGACATAGATATAGACATAAATTTACTGTGACAAAAAACATACAACACAAAATAAAAATATAAATCATACACAAAATATATAAAATGTTATTGTCACGTACCGGTCCCAGGTCAGCATAATGCTAGTTGTAAACAACCAGCGCCGGTCACCTACCGGTCCCAGCTCAGCATAATGATAGTTGTAAACAACCAGCGCTGGGCTTCCGCTGCGCCCGGTAGGTGTAATTGTTAGAATATGATATTATCTGTGGTAGTACATTACTATTTTCTGTATATGGCCACCCTTTAAAACTTCCTTCTCTGATTTGTGATCGGCTAGCGGCAAGGGCAATGGCCTACGTGAGTACTCTAATTAATAAAGTAAAAGCAAATTGTAAACTGAACCTCAATAAACATAATAAAAGTACACTGCGTTTATATAATAACCCAAGGAAAATAACAGTAATAGTAATACAAGACTCACAAAAATATAAAAATGCGCTTTTTCGTAACTTTCAACGAACTCTTTCATAAAAATAAGTTATTTTAAGAAAATTGTTTATTAGAAAATCGTACACACAACAGCGTACCAAGCATAACGAAATCGCAATTTAGATTTCAAAAAACGCATTCGGAACGCAACTGCTGCATTCGGGTATTTTAATAGAATAGGTACTATGTAGATATTTTAGTTTCCGGCAGCCTAGTGGTGAGACCGTCTGACTTGCGATCCGCAGGTCCTGGGTTCGAATCCCGCGGCACGCACCTCTGTCTTTTCGAAGTTATGTGCGTATTGTTGATTGCCGCCAACTTCAAAAACGGTGAAGGAAAACATCGTGAGGAAACCTACATGTCTGAGAGTTCTCAATGATCTTGAAGATGTGTGAAGTCTGCCAACTCGCACTTGGCCAGCGTGGCAGACTATGGCCTAACCCTTCTCACAATGAGAAGATGGCCCGTTCCCAGCAGTGGGACAGGTTGTACAAACAGGGCTGATAAAAAAAAAAAAAAAAAAAGATATTTTACCGCTAATAGACCTGACGCTTGACCGCTCTCGCCTGACGCTAAGCGAGCGGTATGGTCTACGATGGAGCACGTTTGCCTTGAAGAAACTATATCTTTTGTGATTTGAAGACACTCTTATTATCTATTCGGGCAGATGCATTCAGGAAGCATATCCTACATTCAATGAGAGAGATTTACATTTTGGGGCAACTCTCCTATAGATATCAACACCAGCGGTGTGGTCGAGGATAAAGCACGTCTACAAAGCAAATCTTTTATTCCGAAGCTATTTAACTTAATTTTCCAATTGGAAACCTTGCGAAGGAATGGGAACAATTTATTTCATTCATTTGAAATAAAAAAGGGTTCCCTTCGAAGAGCCTTTCAGGAAAACCTTTTGTTGCTGTGATGTAAACAGTTGTGTATGGGTTCAGTTTGTTGGTTCGCCTTTCCTTTTGTGTTTTTAGGTGTTTGTGTTAAAATTATTCGGGATTATTACTTCCATTTATGACGGGAATGTTACTGTTTATTTGTTGTTAAATAGATCTATGTTTGCCGACCAGCTCGCCTGACGGCAAGAGATGCTGTGCTCGAGGATGGAGTTCGTCGATTTATCTAAACATACTGCTAGGTACTCATTCTAGTCTAATGTAATCTAATCTAGTTACGTTGAACGTTCCAATTAAGATTATCACAGACTACATTTAGCTTAGATTGCGCGAGTCCTTGTGTTTTTATTTTTGTAAATAATTAAATGAGTTCGTTTAGACTCAGTGGTCAGCCTTAGAGTCAGAGTTACTAAGCCGCTGGAAGCTTCTGACCTGGTTTAACGATTTCTGTTTTAACCCCCGACCCAAGAAGAGGGGTGTTATAAGTTTGACCTGTGTATTTATGTATCTGTGTATCTGTTTGTAAAATCGTAGTTCTCAAACGTAAGGACCGATTTAGATCTGGTTTTTATTGTTTGAAAGAGGATTTTATCGAGAGTGTTCTTGCTTTACATCCGTGATCGTTCGAAAACACCTAGGAGATTAACCAAGTGGCATTCTAATTTCGTGAACGCCGGTAAAATAGAAAAGTAAACATTTATGGTATTTGACCCATCGAAATGTCACGTGACATTTGTAGAAATATAAACGTTTGCCGCTTGTCTTGTTTGTTTGTTTGCCTGCTAATCAAGCTACGCCACGAGCGCTACCTTTATTTTGCTACTTGCTACTTCGTTGTGCTAAGGCTGTTTTGAATAAGATAATGAATATAAATCAAAAAAAATATTCTCATGTTCACGGAAACGTACAATCGAGCCCACAATCTTACAAAAAAAAAAGTTTTCTGCAAAAAAACAAAAGATACTGAAATTCCAAAAATGTTTTAAAACATAACTCTGTAATTGTTTTTGTTTTGAAGATCTTGATAACAAATACAACTTTTCTTCTTTGTAGATGTCTTACTGGAGAAACTTTGTGTCGGGGATGAAGGGATGGCGGAAGGGTTGTTGGTTTGTTTGTTGTCCCGTTTTGATGTGATTCGATAACTCGCTGGCTTGTCCCCTGAACCTATTGATATTATGTTTACGTTGAATCATCGAATGATTTAAATAAAGTTTGGCGTTCAGAGATAAAAGTTTTTCTAATTTTAAATAATTTTTTGTAGTTTAAAAAACTGAAACAACAGATTTCCAAATACGCAATTTCGTTTACTTTGATGACACATTTCTTCTAGTTATATTGCTTTAAAAACTAAACTACTCAACTGATTTTGATGAAATGTCTATGAAACAAATCTAGTAATAATTCATAATCTTCAATTATCCTTTCAAATTGAAAAATATGTTTTCGATTCCGTTTGTAAATGACGTAGTTATGAAGTAACAAATATATTTATACAACATCATACGCAACACTTACAACTACTAATGTATTATTCAGGAAACGCTCTGACGTAACAACTTACAAAATATTTTGCAGAGTAAGCTATCCTATCCTCCAATATTGATAAGCTCCACTCAAAAACAAACTGTAAAACATTCCCATAAAACTTAAAATCCATCGCCACTGAACCGTAACTGCAAAACGGCTACCTCGATACAAACTGTTGAGCCTTTCGAAAATAGATTTGAACCCTAGAAACTTGGAGCTTAGGGTAGGAATTCGGTTGCGGTTCCCTCTCTTATTGGATTGTCGGGCTGCAAACAGAATAGCATGTGAGATTTTTGTTCGTTTCTTGTATTGTTTGTTGGGAACTTTTTACTGCTACGAGGGTTGCATTTTAAACGTCGTCTATTTGCTGTTTCGTTTTGTATTTTCGTTTAGTGAATGTCGGTTTATTTGGAGTTCGACTTAGACGACATTTGAATATTGGAAGATCTGTTTAACCGACTATCCGACAAAAAAGTAATGTTTTTCGAGTGTAATATAAGTATTTATTTTTATATCACCTCTCATATGCTATAATCCTCTTAACCTACAGCTTGACTGATTTTGATGTGTGACGTTAGATTTGTCTATACCTCCTGAGTATTATAAGCTAGTCTTAATATTAATGATTTCTTAGGTTTATAATCTAGTTATCTCGTAGTTAGGACTATTATCTAGTCTCACCTATGACCACAGACGCTGCAAAGTATTCCAAACGTCAGGTCTTAAAATGATTTAAAATATACGCGATAAGTCCATTGAAAGTTATCTAATTTCAATAGTTTTAATATTGTTATTTGTGTATCAGATTTGTCAAACATGCCAAACGCTAGCATATCTGAAGAGCTCCATACCTCTCCGTGAGTCGCTCCGAAATCCATTAAGTTATAAGTGTATAAGGTTACCCAGTGGAGCGGGGGCATTACGGCTGCCGGGGCCAACTCCCGCCAACTTCCAGCACTAACTTGCAGATGTGAAGTATTCCCGCGGGGTGCAATCGATTCATCTTTTTGGAAAGAGAACGCGGCACCGATCTCAAAACACTGGTGTTTCGAGTTACTTTACTGACACTTGCAAATGTATTTTCGTGGAAAAAAAACCCTTAGATTATCTGTCCTTCTCGTTATCACTCTTCCATCTCTTTTTATCAACTTCTTGTGAATTGCAGTTCGAATACCTCTTCTCCGATAGATATATTATAGTCTAAAATTAAAATTCATCATCATCATCATCATCTCAGCCATAAGAAGTCCACTGTTGGACATAGGCCTCCCCCATGGATTTCCAAAAAGACCGATTGGAAGCGGCTTGCATCCAGCGTCTTCCCGCCACTTGTATGAGGTCGTCTGTCCATCTCGTGGCTGGTCTTCCTACGCTGCGCTTGCCGGTACGTGATCTCCACTCGAGAACCTTTCAAAAATTAAAATTAACACGAGTGAATTAGATTTTTGGAGACTAGTGAGCATCGTGGATCCGTTCGCTCGCACGCTGAACTGTACTATGATATAATAAGTTAAATCATAGCGCAGTTCAGCGTGCTCCCGTGTTCAATAACAGCTTGTTTTACAACACACTTACGACGTTTAGCTCCGGAAACAATACTCGAGTCAGCTATTGATCTCGATGATGATTTCCGGTTATTATTTAAAGAGCCTCCTAAAAAGAACGTCCACATCGAAGAACTGAACTACGAAACTTATACATAATATGTATCTTTATATTGTGCGTTTTGCTTACCCGAATACAGAAAGCACCACATACGAGTATAGGCACCGGAATGTGACCACAACACATCCTCGAGTAACGGTCATATACCGTGAAAGCTATCAGAAAGTATATATATTATAATTAAAATGCATTTTAAAATCACTGAACTAATTGATCGAGCGAATGAAGCAAGCAAAGATATTTGCTTAAACTGGCAAATTTTGTTTACTGAACAACATTAAGACTTGTTATGACGCATCGTGGACGGTTACAATCGTTAAATAACATGCTACTTGACGGTCAAGCACCAGCTCATCTATGAATATTTATACTTTAAAAAACTAAAACAACAGACTTTAAAATACGCAATTTCGTTTACCTACTTGGATGACATATTTTTTCATTTCATTTGTTTTAAAAGCCAAACTAGTGAACCGATTCAAACATTGGAACCAATCTGAAAATATTTCCTTTCAATTTTTTTTTTTTTTTTAAATCGTTCCATAAATGACAGAGTTATGAGGTAACAAACATAAAAAAATACAGCCGAATGTAACAGGTAAGGAAGTCGGTAATAAAATGAATACAACCGAATGTAACAGGTAAGGAAGTCGGTAATAAAATGAATACTAGTAGAAAAATTCGTCAGTACCTCGCACCAGTCTTTCTAGAAGCTAGATTCGCATTGTAGATAAGTTGCTGTACTGGCGGGGAATACATAATAATTATAAGCTACAACACCAGTGTAAAAGGTACCGCCCACATTCAAACCAAGAACACCTATGGCATAGCAAGCTATGAGATCTTTTGTACCCTGGCTCAGTGTTTCACTCCAAACGGCAGTAAGGTCGATAGCACACCACCGCCCACGATCGGCTGGCGTCGAGCCAAACTGCTCGCTACCTTTGTATGGGCTTAATATAACTGCAATATACAATACAGTAACATTTTTGGCACTGTTGCTTGAGAATAAAATGTGATTTTATCAGATCTCCGAGATGGAACGATGCCCTGGTTTGGACAGTTTTCATAGGGTCTCTATAGGGTCATAAGGTTTTCATAGGAGCCAACGTTGCACCGCTAGAAGAGATGAGTTACCTGCTCTCGTTAATAATTCCTGTTTTTATTTTTATTGCATTTGAATCCCGCAGATTTTCAAATATTTCAGTTATATCAACCATCATAATAACTATAATTATGAGTGACGATTATTTGTTATAATTTATGAGTGACGTGAGTGTATGTTTATTTATTTACTAAATTCATTGTACAGCTATCATTACAGGATTACCTAATACAATAGTGCAAGCCGTCTTACTTAAAATATACAAATTATCATAAATTATTATTATTCAGTCTTAATTAAAAAATATACAGATTTGTCAAATATTATCACCTTATTACAAATAAATTATACAATAGTTACTATATGTTATAAAATTATATGTTGTTTGTGTTTGTATCATAAGCCGCTCAGATGAGATTGCTGGAGGACGAGTGAAACCTCAGGATGTAGCTAGTATATAGAAACCGATCAGTTCCGTGACGACCGCCTCAAGCGAGGAAAATCCAATTTGAAGATCCGTAGCCTGCACTGATCAAGTTTAACTTACAAAGGTTTCTTACTGAACCAATTTGTGTTATATTTTGGAGAGATATCATAAACAAAGTTCTTACTTTCTTTGAGGAAAGAATCGACTATAATTTAAATAATTGTATGTAGCTAAACAATGGCATTCCCATCACGTTATCAAAGTAGCTAAAGGTGGATCCAGACATACAGAGCCGTGCTCTGCGTCGGCTCGCTTGCCGCGTTGTCCATCGTGAGCCACAGTCACTACATGAACGCTTACAGTGTGTATATACACGCTTTAGGCGCACATGACTCGTTGGTTCGTTGCCGCGACTTGTGCCATACACAACCGAGAAAACTGTTTTCTATCCGTACACATAACATTATCAGATTTCAATAATTATTTTCTATTTTAGGAATACAAAAAATGGTTGTCTGTAAAGTCGGTTTACGGACGATAGTTTAACGTGACAGCGTCATAACAAAACATTGATGAAATGAAGATGTAACGGGACAATGAGCGTAACGGGACAATGAGCATACCGGGACAATGAGTCATACTTTTTCGTGCGTGCAGCCGGCGTTCATCGATTTATTAGACGTTGTCGCGTCAAAAATTGATATCCCTCGCGATTGATACTTGATGACACAAAAAAAAATCTAGAATATATTTTACTATTTGTTGGCTTGATAAGGTTCAACGCACGCAACTATCTCTCTCGCACCTCACTACATCTTTAAACATATAACATCACTGAGTGGGGATGCTAGACAAGTGAGAGACAGTTTTGCTTACGACGCCGGAATACGACAGGGCAAAACAATTTGTAGCATTTGATTAGCTCGTCTTGCGTCTTGCGTTTGAAAACCCTAAGACATAAAAACAGCTAAAAAATTGATGAAACATAACCAAGTAGATTCGATCAAATTCTCTTTTCAATAAAAAATATAACTAGATAAAAAATCAGCCAATTCGTTTAAGAGCTACGATGCCACATATTGGCACATAGACACACCCAGATACACACGTTAAACTTGCAACACCATTCCATCTCAGAAAATATCAAAATATCACAAAACAAAGACAGAAAAACTACCAAAAAAAAAGAACAAATGTAATAAAACCATAAATTGAATTTGATGTTCAATTGAAGCCACCGCGGTGATCTGCGAGCAGTTTTCAATCATATCCAAATCGCATCAGAGTGCAGAATCGAATGTGCTCGACACGCCCTTGATTCAATAAGGCTTGGAAATATGTGCGGCTTCTATTAGGTACATAGGAACGGGGAGATACAGATACAGAATATGGATACTTTTTATCCGACTGTGAACGCTTACGTTTTCGAGTGTACAGCCTAAATGGCTTGACTGATTTAGATGCACGGGTGTGTTTGTGTTTTAATAAACTCGCTAAAATTAAAAATTGCATTCTTTCGTAATCTGATATTTTGCGAATATGTAATGTCGCAATGTGCTATTATGGGAATATAATGTCTTACTATTATGATGGTTTGCGTATTTTAAGAGCGCTTATCTAAATGCATTTTACAGCGGTTTTTGCGCATACT
This sequence comes from Lycia hirtaria, assembly GCA_947563715.1. Lineage (NCBI taxonomy): Eukaryota > Metazoa > Arthropoda > Insecta > Lepidoptera > Geometridae > Lycia > Lycia hirtaria. The sequence continues at coordinate 52,059,355 of OX387376.1, read as the reverse complement.
TTCATGCGAAAACCTACATTCAACATCGTACCAAGCATAACGCAAGCGTGTTATACTACGGAAATCGTTCTTACCACTTCAAATTATAATTAAAATATCGCGATATTTTACACCTGCCGTTTCAAACACTTTGCAGCGTCCGCGGTCACAGGTGACACTCGAACGGTGACACTCGAATATATTAATTACTGCCTGCTATTAATTATGGAAAACATTTCCTATGCAAGCAGAAGTACTCACGGCGTCTACAGTCTACAGTCTACAGGTATCGCAGATCTGTGTTGAGGCTGACATTTTATTAACTTGATGACCGGGTCTCTTGCAGGTGGCACTTGCCAACCATCTTCCCTATAAAATATTGGGTATTTCTTAATTTCAATGGTTTTGACGTTAGCATAGGATGAATAGATGTCTTCTAGAACGACAAGCTCCATCCTCGGCCACACCGTTGCTTAACATCAGGCGAGTTGGTGGTCAATCGTAGATCTCGCGTTCGATAGATAAATATGAACCGAGTCCGATTATTGGCCCAGCTCCGTGTAAATACAAGATCCCTTCAATTTGTTCCTGCAAGCTCCTTTATTGCGACTAGTGTAGAATCCTCGATACATCGCCGTCATTATCATTCGAATGGCTCCCTGTTCAATACGTATTTCTTCTCGCTGTTCGACGCACATTGAAGCTTTTGCTCTATTCATTTTGTAGATTTATGTGCCTGGCGCGCAGTGGGTGTTGGTACGATTGGGTCGTCGATTTCGTGGTAATTTTATGTTTATTGTACTTCCTACTGTTTTTGGGCTTCGTATTAAGGGTGCGGGAGCTTATTTACGAAGCTACGATGTCTGTCTGTCTGTCTGTCCTGCAAATTAACGGCTGTATCTTTTGAACGGTAATAGATACAAGTCTCAAAATTGGCAAGATAGTAGGTTTTATTTGCTACATGGACGTTTAGCCCATGAGGCTGAGCTGTAAGCCTCATGGGCTTTACGCCCATGTAGCAAACAAATCTACTATCTTGCCAATTTTGAGATTTTGATGCAAAACATTGAAATCAGACGTTTTCAATGTTTTGCTTCTTAAACTTTCTGATCAAGAAAGTTTACCCTGATGTAAATCTACAAATTCTTAACAAGTATAAATTCAGAAATCTATAAAATCCTTGTCAAATAAAACGACTAAATTGATTTTAAGTAAAGAAGTACACTCTTGATTAAATCCTCTTTCAAAAAAAAAAAACTAGATCAAAATCGGTCCATCCGTTTGAGAGCTAAGATGGCACAGACTGACAGACATATACTCAGAATATACACACGTCAAATTTATAACATCCCTCTTGTTAGGTCGGAGGTAAAAAAAACTGGTCAAGAGCGAGAAAAACCAGAGAGATATAAAACCTCCTTGTTGATTCTATAAAAAAAAGAAATACGTTTGTTGACAGTTGGTTAAAATCTCTTTGGATAAAGAAAATAGATCTTATCTTTTAACTTATTTAACTTAACCCTTACTTATACTGAACATATAATGCGACTGCCTAATTCCAGGCTATTCTTGCTGTATGGAAAATATGTGAACTTACCAATATTCTTAGATATAAAGCACGAGCTAAATACTCAAGAAATTGTTGAGTACTGAATCCTCGGCATGCGAGTGAAACTCGTACTTTGCTGAATTCATTTTTACCCGACTGCGTAAGAAGGAGAGTTATGTTTTTCGAGTGTGTATGTTTGTATGTATGTATATTTCTATATATTCGCCTGTAGCCTAAACGGCTTGACCGATTTTGATGTGCGAGGTATCTTTAGATTTGTCTTCACTTCCAGAACGTCATATGCTATATTTTTTTTTGTAATAATATTATTATTATTACAACAAACATCATACATCTCTAGCAAAAATAAAAACTGCGGTTTTTCGTAACTTCAACGAACTTTTTCGGAATAAATAAGGGGTTATACCTGAATTATTGTAAAGAATTCGCATTTATAATCTTTAACAGTGATTTTACGCATACTTTCTCACCAAAAACGTATACTCATCAGCATATCAAGCGTAACGAAATCGTAAGTTAAGTCTAACTTACGATATCGTTACGCTAGATATACTTTTGCAAAAACTGCTTTTCTGCAGTAGGGTATATTGTTTTTCTTTTAATATAGATACTTGTTTAAGTTTCGCATAATCGGTGAAAAATGTAGTTAAATTTAAATAAAACTTTGAAATAAATCTTAATTTAAATCTCACAAAAAGTGATTTTTTTCTTTCATCCCTTATTTAATGTCTAATTAGATCAGCTATTGTGTACAGTGACCGGGTAAGAGAAGGGGTGGGGGCAGTATGTAACCAGGGGGAGTAAGGAGGGGGAGGGGGGGATAATATTGTGTGTTGTGACTAAAGTTAATTAAATCCTTTGTGTATGGATGTTGTTATTAATTTCGTTTGGAATGAAGGGGCTTAATGTATTTAGAGAGGTATTTCTACAAAAGTCAAACATGTTTCCAATATACCTTGAACACACATTTCAGGTTTAAAAACACGATAATTTGTGTACATTTTTTCTGAAACCTATTTTAAATTCGGTATTATTTTTGTTTATTTAATAAATAATAGTAAAATTAGCATTGTAACGAAGTATCAAATCGAAGCTGGAACTTGCCTGCCAGATGCTTGCTACCTTTAGATTTAGTTGTCTGACTATTCCCGGTGTCTGTGTATCTGTAAAGCCATGTGGCTGGTTTATTTGTATTTCTATTATGTTTAATATATAAGGGAAACAAATTGAAACAAGTCACTTGAGGGCGGCGGTGTAACAATGACTTAATATTCGTTTCATTGTTATAACCATTCTATATACAACTTTTTGTAGTTTCTTATTAGTATAAAACAAGGAAAAATGTATCTAAATTAGTTGCATTTAGAACCGCGCGTGAGATTACGAGGATTCCGAGAGGAGAGAGAGATTCCGGAAGCTGCCATGCCCGCTATTATAAATTAAGTTCTGCCGGGACACGGAATAAAAAGATTTCGGCTTATACTACAGGATAATCGGAAATATATTGTATAGTAACATGCGCTGGTTTCACAGGATACGCGATGGTTTCCTTCGCCGAATGATAAATCTAATTCTTATTGTTGGAAATCAAACTTCAAGTTTCTTTTATTTAGATAGGCTTGTGTTGATCGCAACTATTCTGATATTATGCGACCGTTATGGGCCACGATGAAGTGCACTTGCCGTGACAAAGTCTATTGAAATGGCAATTTAAAACATCTTATGTCTATTGGGAAAGACCTATTCAATAATTATTGTTTAAAAATTGAAAAAAAATACGCAATACAATACAAACGCGACTTGCTGTTCACTTTTCTACAGGCACTTTAATTATAAAATTTATAAGGGACTACCTCTGAAGTATGATCTGCCAAATACAAAAATAATCATCAAAATCAATGCATAATTGGCTGAGTAATCGATGAACAAACATAAGAAAAACATACAGGCAGAATTGACAACCTCCTTCTTTTTGGAAGTCGGTTAATAAGTAGATATATTCTACATTTACCGGTACGCGCAATAAAACTTCGACTAAAGTGTTTCTTTTAGAATAAGGAATTAAATTAGATATAGAACGAGGTCTACAATAACACCATGACATTGTTTGTGCTTTCTGACGTCTAATTTGACAAGAAAAGCTAAACTCAACAAAATGTGTCTCAGAAAAAACTAATAGAGTATCTTTGGAAAGATAACTAATGTGGCAATGAGACGTCAGTTTCTATTTTTCGCTACGAGAGTTCACTTTCCAAACTTACTCAACTTAACTAACACAGTAACTTGTAAGCCGGGAAAATAGTCATTGATTAGAAATATTAATCATATTTAAGAATTTCCAAAGAAAAGAAGATAAAGTTTATCTCTGAAATCGTAACCTTCTAATCTGGCTAAATTGTTGAACTCCAATAAAACAAGTACTAGTAGCGCAAACAACTCGCATCCAATTACCAAAACAAGTACGAGTAGCGCAAACAACTCGCATCCAATTACCAAAACAAGTAAGAGTAGCGCAAACAACTCGCATCCAATTACCAAAACAAGTAAGAGGAGCGCAAACAACTCGCATCCAATTACCAGAACAAGTACGAGTAGCGCAAACAACTAACATCCAATTACCAGAACAAGTACGAGTAGCGCAAACAACTCGCATCCAATTACCAGAACAAGTACGAGTAGCGCAAACAACTCACATCCAATTACCAGAACAAGTACGAGTAGCGCAAACAACTCGCATCCAATTACCAGAACAAGTACGAGTAGCGCAAACAACTCGCATCCAATTACCAGAACAAGTATGAGTAGCGCAAACAACTCGCATCCAATTACCAGAACAAGTACGAGTAGCGCAAACAACTCACATCCAATTACCAAAACAGTTAGAGACAAAACGCGTCGAGTCAGAAAGAGTTCACTGGAACTGAGTTGCTCTATGGAAGTTGGCCATACCTTTCCATTCACAGAGCGAGAGAAGAGATAATTGTTTATGGTAGGCTTCCAGTTATTTTTCAGGTTGGTATAACACCGCTATTGCTGAAATTCAAAATGGCATATCGATATATAATGTGGATACATGGCACATAGTTGGTGTACGTAGTACGTAGGTAGACGGCCTGTTTTGATTCAAGTTTTCTTGATGTGGATACATGGTACATAGTTGGTGTACGTAGTACGTAGGTAGACGGCCAGTTTTGATTCAAGTTTTCTTGATGTGGATACATGGTACATAGTTGGTGTACGTAGTACGTAGGTAGACGGCCAGTTTTGATTCAAGTTTTCTTGATGTGGATACATGGTACATAGTTGGTGAACGTGTACGTAGGTAGACGGCCAGTTTTGATTCAAGTTTTCTTGATGTGGATACATGGTACATAGTTGGTGTACGTAGTACGTAGGTAGACGGCCAGTTTTGATTCAAGTTTTCTTGATGTGGATACATGGTACATAGTTGGTGTACGTAGTACGTAGGTAGACGGCCAGTTTTGATTCAAGTTTTCTTGATGTGAATACATGGTACATAGTTGGTGTACGTAGTACGTAGGTAGACGGCCAGTTTTTATTCAAGTTTTCTTGATGTGGATACATGGTACATAGTTGGTGTACGTAGTACGTAGGTAGACGGCCAGTTTTGATTCAAGTTTTCTTGAAGTGGATACATGGTACATAGTTGGTGTACGTAGTACGTAGGTAGACGGCCTGTTTTGATTCAAGTTTTCTTGATGTGGATACATGGTACATAGTTGGTGTACGTAGTACGTAGGTAGACGGCCAGTTTTGATTCAAGTTTTCTTGATGTGGATACATGGTACATAGTTGGTGTACGTAGTACGTAGGTAGACGGCCAGTTTTGATTCAAGTTTTCTTGATGTGGATACATGGTACATAGTTGGTGAACGTGTACGTAGGTAGACGGCCAGTTTTGATTCAAGTTTTCTTGATGTGGATACATGGTACATAGTTGGTGTACGTAGTACGTAGGTAGACGGCCAGTTTTGATTCAAGTTTTCTTGATGTGGATACATGGTACATAGTTGGTGTACGTAGTACGTAGGTAGACGGCCAGTTTTGATTCAAGTTTTCTTGATGTGAATACATGGTACATAGTTGGTGTACGTAGTACGTAGGTAGACGGCCAGTTTTTATTCAAGTTTTCTTGATGTGGATACATGGTACATAGTTGGTGTACGTAGTACGTAGGTAGACGGCCAGTTTTGATTCAAGTTTTCTTGTTACTATCTCTTTTCAGTACATTAGATTGTTTTGAAATTTTTAGGTTATTTTAGGTTTAGTTTTTTTTTTATTACTTTTATTTATTAATTTTAATGGTATTTACTTGTTTTGCTTGAACCTAAAATATTTCTTCAACAAATTGTACTGGGTTTGTTTTTCGTGAAATTTTTAAACACATACTTCACTTCTATTGTAACGTCTATTTTAAACGGTTTTATTTAGCTTGACCTGTTTATTTGGGTCAAATTTAGTAATTGAAATTTTACCCCCTTGCATGTAAAATACAGTAAATATATTATCTACATCATTATCTTTCTTTTCAATAAAACCGTTTAACATAAAAAGTTTTTTTTAAAGTAAGTACTTGTTTGGATTATAAATCTCAGTAGTACGGTCAGCCGCCATTAACCGTACTACTGGGAATTAAAAGTCTCAGTAGTACGGTCAACCGGACTGGCAACCGTACTACGGGGAATAAACGAAGTATTTCAGGGGGCCAATTCAGTTATTCCATAGCCGAACCATATGTGGAGCGTTTCCCGTCGGCCGCCATAGTTTTTTTGATTCAGTCACTTTTATGTCATACAATTGACACATTTGATGAAACGTAACACGTCCTTCGCTCGTTACTAAATCAAAAAAAGATAGCAGCCGACAGGAAATGCTTCGCACAAGGTTCAGTTACGGATCGGTTTGAATAACTGAATTGGCCCCCAGATCCTTTTATATAAATCCGCCAGGTAGTTTTATAGCGTCGTTGAAACGCTCATATTTTAAATTAAAAAGTCCGTATCTTGAAAACTACTGAACCGATTTTGATAAAACTTAGTGACTTAGGAAAGTTGAGAAATACTTTATTGAATAAAACAAAGCAATACGAATTCTAGTTTCTTCGTAATACGTGGACAAATATACATACACTTATGTAATTTGGCACACATGTTTAGAAGCTGGTTTAGACTAACATGTATACAAAAACTGTGTAGTTCTGACAATATTACATAGGTACATAGTTATAGGATTTTCGAATTTTTAAGTTTTGATTCCGATTTTGATTTTCGGGTTTCTAATTGATAACCTCCTTTTTTAATGTCTGTTAATAAACACTTACCATCGTTTGCGGCACGCGATGACATTCTAAAAGGTTGGTTTTGGCGGGAACGTCTTTGTTGTTGCTTAGTTTTATTTTCCTAAACTTGTGTTATTTTGAACATTAATGCTATAAAAATGGTAGTCTTTTTTTCGATCAGTGCGTGAGAGTAGACAAGTGAAATAAAGCAGTGAAACGTGTGATTTTACGTTGTCGCCAAAATTCCATAGAAGCTTCTAGTAAAGTCACCATCACTTTACTGAGGCAAGACTTAAATTTGAAAATGACTGTTTACATGACTAGACTGTGATATATAATATATTATTTATACACTATATAATTTATATTATTCAAGAAACTTGAAAATATTTCAATACTTGACACTGGCAAATCGCTAATTGCGAGGTCCAATACAAAAAGAGGAAGACAGTCTAAAAATTGGTAATAGTATGACTCGTTTCTTGTAAGTCATTGGGAATCTACCCTCTATTTCGTCGAACGTGAATGCAATATGGCACTTCGTAATTCGTTATTTCTGAATGCAATGTAACGATTAATTGCAATTCCTAACTTTAACTCGTGTTCCGGAACACGCATTGCTGCTGTTTGCTTTTTTTATGATCGAAATTAAAATAGTTTGCAGCAAAACAGTTTTGCAGAAAACAATTCCTATTTTAACGTTACCTACATACCTACATTAAAATGGATTTTTTTTGCGCAAAATAGTTTTTAGCGCTGTTTTCCTCCTTACAATCCAACAGATCAGGCATGCATACATACATACATATATGATTTAGCTCATATTACAAATTTTTGAAGTATATAAGTAAGTAGTTAGAAGCGTTGTAATCGTCGGCTGGCTAGAAACTATATGACGTCACAATAAATAATACCACTCTATAGAAGTTCCATAGTCTATAGAAAGTCATGAATAAAAAACTTGCCGCTAGCCCGCCTTGCTAAACGAAATACATCAATACTGATTAACTGAATACGTCAAAACGTCGTGAATACAAGTCAACGACATAATATAAATCAAGATTGGTCAACGATCTAAAAAATCAAGTTTCCAGGCGGGCGTCTTAAAATTTGACATTAGAATTAAATATAAGTACGTAAGGTGCTTATACAAATACTTATTCTATTTTTATCGTTTCAGGTAAACCGGAGAAGAACTATCTACCTGCCTTTGTAAGACGTAAATAAAACTAAACTCCATCCCCCTTCTCTCCTGCTAAGTTGTAATCTCCGCTAAGTGTGGAAACACTACAAATTACAGCAGTTCAACCGTGCGCGAGATTTACGCCTTTCGACGAATGTTGCTGAAATGTGTTGTTACTATCGGTTCTAATAGCTTTATCTATTTAACAGACTGAGGTAATCAGTAGTTTTTAATGTTCTTTATAAAAATAACCTAAGCACATTGGATATAATAATAAATAATAATAATAATAAATATATATGTGGACATTTCACACAACGCCATCTAGCCTAAACCAAGCAAAGCTTGTACTATATACTCATAATATTATCTCAGCATTTATAGTCGTCCGTTTTAGATCCTTTTTTCGCTCGTTCTTGTTATTATTTGAGTCAATCAATAATATACCGTACAGAAAATAAAATAAATAAATAAAAATAATTGAGAAACGTTCGAGAGTCCGTAGTGATGTGTATTTCGAGTAATATCAAAGCGAGTGCAATATTTGAAGTAGTGTAACTGGTGAGTTGTGAACAGTGGGCCGACTGCACCGATATTGCGATCGATTAATGGCACTGCACTTTACTACTCGCATCACCTATATTGTGTTGATGTTATGCTTGCTATTGCTACAAATACCTACATTATATACATTGTTGCTATTACTACAAATACCTACATTATATACATTGTTGCTATTACTACAAATACCTACATTATATACATTGATTGCTAGTAAAGTAATGCTGCGAGCATACGACTTACGAGACCCATGACGCTAAATAGTTTTACCGTCACATGTGATCTATTTTATTTTATTTTGTGTGAACTGTGATCTTATTTTAATTTACTTTGTCTAAAACTTGTTCGAAAAAGTGTAAGAAAACTATTTAAAGCTTATAATAGCTGGCAACAAGAAGTCCGCTGCTCAATATAAGCCTGGGTTTCAAAAAAGTCCTATGGAAGCGGCTTGCATCCAGAATTATCTTGCCACTTGTATTAGATCCAATTATTTTTTTTGAAACTGGTAGAATAAGTACAAGTTCTAAAAGAAAGAAAAAATTAATTTAAACTAAAACTATTATTTCCCGTAATACGTTGACCTCTAAAGACGTTGTCCATAAGTATGTGTTTCCTGGAGCAATAAATTTGTTTTCCTGGAGTTGTTTGTGTATGTGTATGTGTGTGTATAATATATGTTTTGTCAATAAATATAAGAGCACTGAAACGAGAGAAATGTTGATGTTCGGACGCAGCTTAGACAGAGACAGAGGCTCTCGAGACTCAACTACCTACTTTAGGTGTAGATACATATATCTTAGATTTTCGTGATTGTATTTCCAATTGAAGAACAATAATAGTTATTGTGATAGATATGTATTGTAACATCAAATTTAAAATATTCGTTATTTCTTATTTAATATCTTAACAACATTATTTCAAATATTTTTTAAACCTGCAAAGTTACCAATTCGTCAGATAGGTACTTATAAAATTATATACTTAATCTATTAATGTTTATTTTAGTTTGTCATGAGTGCCTTTTTATTTGCGTGAGTTAGGTTCAGAATATAGATATTTTATCATATAATGTTGTGTATAAAACATAATAATGAATCCCTAACACTAACACTAACACGTGCAAGACCGACACCCGAACACACAAACACCAAGCTTCTTAGAGTTTAGAAATTGTAATAGTAGGGGAGAAGAATTATAGAGATGAAAGTCAATTTTGGCCAAAAAAATTAAGTTAAATTTGTCATAACCAAAATTTTGCTGGATCGACTGCCATTAGCTGGTTTGGCCGTCGAGTTTTCTCTCTATCCTTTCTTATTCCGGGTTCCCAGCCTTTTGTTCCTATCCCCAGTCCAGATTGCTTACAGGGGGTGTTTGTTCAGCTCAGACGGGGTTGTTTTGGAGTCGCTCCACCTCACTGGAGAGCCTATTAAACAATTCAATGGACCATTATTGTTGTTTTGACGGAGCGTCGTCGTTCAGGACTCCTTACCTATATTTTTGAAGATCAAAGCGTTTGTCGCGGAAGTGACTTTGTATCTGGGTAGACGTGCTTTATCTCTGAACTTCGACGGAGATCAAAGGTATATTAACTAGCTATACATTGAGATGTCTGGTGTATATATCTGATCTTCTGGCCTAAGTATATGGGTCTTTCCGAATAGTTTTTTTAGGGTTCCGTACCCAAAGGGTAAAAACGGGACCCTATTACTAAGACTTCGCTGTCTGTCTGTCTGTCTGTCTGTCTGTCTGTCTGTCTGTCTGTCTGTCTGTCTGTCTGTCTGTCTCCAGGCTGTATCTCATAAACCGTGATAGCTAGAAAGCTGAAATTTTCACAAATGATGTATTTCCGTTGCCGCTATAACAACAAATACTAAAAATTAAAAAAAATTAAATATTAAGGGGGGTCCCCATACAATAAACGTGTTTTTTTCGTATTTTTTTGCTCAATATTAAAAACGGTAACAGGTAGACGCTTCAAATTTTCACAGAATATTAACTTGTATATTACCTTTCAAAATAAATAATTAAATAACAATAAAGTAAATATTAAAGGGGGGCTCCCATACAACAAACGTAATTTTTAAGCATTTTTTACTCGATCTTAATTAACAGGTAGAAACTTGAATATTTGTAAGTAAATATTTAGAAATATTACTAACTATAAAAATAAATACCTAATCTAATACATAAAAACTCACAAAATGAAAATAATCCGTACATCTAAACGCGGTGCGAGCGCCGCGCCGCGGTGTAGTGGTGGCGCGAGCGCGAGGCGGTTGATAAGCAACGGCCGCGCGGGTAGCGGGGGAGGTAACATCACGGAGCGAGCCATAGGCGCGCGTATTCGCGCGAGCGTCGTCATGCTGCCCGGATGTGTATCGAAAACCTACCTATAAGTTTGCAATTTACTACTTGGAATTTCGTTGATTTCTCGTTATTTTATAAACAGAACTAAACTTTGTAGTATTATAGATGATAGTACGGAACCCTTCGTGCGCGAGTCCGACTCGCACTTGGCCGATTATTTATATTTTTTATAGAAGATAGATCTACGTTTGACCACCAACTCGCCTGATGTAAGGCGACGGTGTGGCCGAGGATGGAGCTCGTCGATCTAGATGATATCTATTCACTCTATCCTTGAAAATTCCAAGATTGTAGTTTTAATCTAGGTGGGAATAGGTTTCTTCTAGGTAAGCGCGCTCTATCTTAGACCGTAGCTGTCGCGAGTTGACGGTCAAGTGCAAGCCAATTTTCGAATAAGAAAAAATTTGAAACTAAAAGTCGTCCTTAATCGGATCTACATCTTCATCGCAATACTTTTAAAATCTTTTATTTAGTTTCACCAGTCCCAGTGCTTTTCTGTACTGAACTCTTGCAAGTAAAATTAGACCCAGTTTCCGATTAAGCTGAAATTTTGCATGCATTTGTAAATTGGATTATATAACACAATACATGATATGGAGCTGATCTGATGATGAAACCGAGATTTATCTGGAACTACCTGATCAAAACTTTCAATATACTCGAGTTAAGGCTCGTAACTTTGTTGTCTTGGGTCCCTTCTACTTGTACTTGATAAGTAGCGAGAGAGAAAAAACAATCCACATCAAGTGTAAGAGTTATACCTATCACAAAATTCGCTCATAAGTAAAATTCGGTTATTTTGTTTTTCTTTTAATATAGATACTTGCTTTCAGATTTCAGTTTGTAGTTGTATTGTAATAAACGAAGAGGTCACTCCTCTCGTCCAATCTCGCGCGGCATCGTTCCAATAACGAAGTTACTGTCGCCAGTGCACGCTCCAATCACACACAATCACGAGACATCTCCGCTGTGAATGGAAACTTATTAAACTGGAACGTACGAGAACTTACTAGGAGTCAAGTAAAATCTAAGGAAAGATGATATATTCTAAGTTGTTATCCTTGGCTGTGGCGTCCGTGAGAATTTCTGCAGCTGTTTCTCTTTTCACAGTCGGTCGTCTAGGCATCTGACCACAGTTAACTTGGTATAATTATATAAGTACGGAAAGCTCTTGTAGTAATCAGGCATAACTAATATGCATATCCACGCAAAATTACAACTTTCTAGTAATAATAGTCGTTGAGCAAAGCCACGGATGGACAGACAGACAGACAGACATAGTGAAACTATAAGGGTTCCTAGTTTATTATTAACTGTGCCTACTTTCTCTCGAATTATATCATTGCCGAGTGTAAAAATGCAGGAAATTTTAAATTAATCTGGCATAATAAAAGAACACATTTCATTTCTGATCTCATATATCTTAGGTTTATGTCTGTAACCTTCATAAATCACGACACAAAATCACTGAATAGAATTATCAAAAACGTTCTTTTGTCATCCAAAAGCAAGAGTGCTAAATCTCCAACCTCCCAACTTAACCTTCGGCCAAAAATATATCATTCCTACCCCAATGCATAATCAGGTCAGAGGCGTTATCGCTGAGTTCGGATTATCTGTGGCCGCAAGTGGGCCGCTGTGGGCCGGTATGGGCCGTAATTGGGCCGCATTGTAGCGGGCTGCATTGTCCTATTGTGGGACAGGCGTGCTGCTGATGTGACTGGCTAATCTTTAGTCATTGTAAGGCCACTTTCGGAGGTGTGAGTGAGGAGTCTGTGCTTCTGAAAAGGAAGGATGGCTTTTGTTTTTGTTGTGCGGTTTTGTGGTGTGAATTATTTGAAGACGTTAGTTAGAGGCGAGCGAGGCAGTATGGGGCGATACTGCTGAAACAAACACTTGTTACCCGATTGCTTAAGGAGGAGAGTAATGTTTTCAGATGTTTGTAAGTATAAATGTATGTACATAAACCTACACTCCAGAGAGAGATGGTAATGCTATCCGACAGAGTGTATGCATGTTTATACCTGTGGCTCGAGAGCCTCAGCCGTTTTACGAATTTCACCATTATGTGGTGTTATTTGTTTTTATATTAAATTGATCTAGTATTGACTCCCAACTCGCCTGATGGCAAGCGATGATCAGACAGAGGATGATACTCGTAAATAGATCTAGTATTGACTCCCAACTCGCCTGATGGCAAACGATGATCAGACAGAGGATGATACTCGTAAATAGATCTAGTATTGACTCCCAACTCGCCTGATGACAAGCGATGATCAGACAGAGGATGATACTCGTAAATCTAGAAGTGAATAATATCTCTATTCATGCTAACCTCAAAGATCTAAGATTCTTAACAAACAGAGAAGGCGGCTGGGAGTTCCACCTCTGTGCAATACGCCTCAAGAACGTAGACCGAAATCGTCTAGTCTAGTACCGATTTTTGGTATTTCAATGAGAAATAGATGGTAGGGCAGGTGGTCGTCTTTCAAATAGTCCTGTCCAAGATTCATTTTAATTGTCTTTAGATTAGGTGTATTATATTAATAGTACCTGGGCGACCGAGCTCCGCTTGGATTTTTTATGACTGAAAATAGGAGTAAACCCGGGTTCACTAAAAATGAAACCTAGCAAGATCGATTTATCGTCCCCTAATCTACCCACAAACCAAATTTCATCAAAATCGTTGGAGCCGTTTCCGAGATTCAGATTTATACAAGAATTGCTCGTTTAAAGGTATAAGATGACGATCTCAACTTTTTTCCGTTAATCGGACAAATACTTAATCCTTTCATATACCCGTGTATGTTGGTTCCCCCCTTTGTTCCCCATGGAGGAAATAGGAACTATTTGCAATGAATCGGAACAAGACTTCCACAGCGGGGTTCAATTAATCTCGCCCTTTCCGCCCACCCCCCTTGCCCCATTCTGTGTCCGCCCCCCTAGCCCCGTCCTGTGTCCGCCCCACACCGGCGCAGCACAACACAGACTTAATTTTAACACGAGCTTATTAGCTCCACCTGTAAATGTAAACATCTTTGGAAGTCAAAAAATAACATCTAGTTTTCGTGTGGATTTGAAACTGCAAAAGTAATACCGGTGACAATACAATAATCGACCGAGTGAGCGAAGCGAACAAAGGTGTCTGCGTAAACTAGAACATTTATCTGTCCTCAGTCCGGATGTTTGTTGGTGCTCGTGTACAAATCGTGTTTTACAAGGTATCTTTACGAAACTTGGTATACAGGTTATACAGTTTTATTGTCAGTATTTTTAAGGCTAGAGATATATCCATCAGTTTTTTCTTAAGGTGCATAGGCAATTTACTTTTGAAGACATCCTTATGCATCCAGTACTTACTAAAAACCGGTATTAGCTTATGCTAATAAAGTTCTTTCATGTGATACCCACATGATACGGTTAAAGCACTTTAAAATTTGGACCTTCCGTACTTGCATAAAGACCCTATTTTTTGTAATTAAATAAAAAATGTACAGTTTTAGTTTTTTTTCCTGTATGTGTACTATATTACAATGCTTCTTGCCAATTTTCACAGTTATAGGTCAATGGGACCCCATAGGTTTAGATTCCTTTGCGAGTGTCGAAATATGCGTTTTTTGCGAAATATTCGACTGTATTTTTTTCAATGAAAACTGAGATGTTTGATTTTTCTCTCTGCAACAAGAGACTATGGATCTGCTTATATAGTTTTAATTTCATTTTGATACCTTCACGCATTCCCGAGATACAGGTCTTGACAGACGGACAGACGGACAACAAAGTGATCCTATAAGGGTTCCGTTTTTTTCCTTTTGAGGTACAGAACCTTAAAAATAGATATTTCGCCCAAAATGGTGGGAAGTTTTCTTTAACGCCATATTTACTGATCATTCTTCTTTTTCTTTTTTGTATTGGACCCGCATTGAAGCATTTACCAGTGTCAAGTATTAGGATTTTTTCAAGTTTCTTGAATAAAACAAGTTGTAAATGTTCTAGTCACAATTTAAGTCACGTATACAGTCAATTTATGAGTCGAGTCCTGCTTCAGTAAAGTGGTGGCGACTTTACTAGAAGCTTCTATGGAGTTTTGCCGAAAATCACACGTTTTGCTTCTGCTTTATTTCATTTGCCCACACTCACGCACTTTATCGAACACTTAATGAATAAAACACCACCATTTTTATAGCATTAAAGTTCAAAATAACACAAGCTAAGGAATATAAAACAAAGCAACAACACGTTACTAAGACGTTCCCGCCAAAATTCCGATATTGACATTATTTGCTAAAAACGTCTGATACTCAGTTACAGATACATGTTTAAATATATGCAAAATTAGGCACGCGACTAAAGGTTCTAAAATCTCGGAATATAATAAAAGAGAAGTGTATGATAGAAGGCCACGCGTTGATTGTTTTTGACAATGTTTGGCAGAAACACGTACGATACTCAACTGAACAAGAATTTCTAGTACGATCAGTGGACCTCGCGAGCACAGAATTTTTCAACATATCAACAATATTGTTGGAAATAAATGTTGGTTGCGAGATCCACTTAAAGTTCGTAGAACTACTAGTTTGGTTTGATCTAGCTTAATAAACTGATTACTGGGAAATATGTCGAGTTTGGGCTTTATTTATTTGTTATAACGATTCCAACTCTTTACACTTAGTGACGAAACTGTATGGATGACATCTTGTTTTTTTTAACTATTATGTTTATTAGGGTTTTATTTTGCAGTAGATTATTTTGTATTATATTTAATGCAAGTATAAGTTTAGAAAACTCAAAAATTTACGACAAAAAAAAAACGGCAGAACCGATTTTGATGAAACATAGTTAAGATCCATCTCAATAAGCTAAGCTTAAGAATTTTCTAGATGAAATTCTCTTTCAAATAAACAAACTAGATAAAAATTGACAATCCATTCGTTTGAGAGCTGCGATGCCACAGACAAAATTTAATACACATATACATACAATTATCAAACGTATAACACCCTTTTTTTGAGTCGGGGCATAAATATTAACCGGGGAAATCATGTCCGTAAATATGCAAAAGAGACCCTGGTGATAACAGACAAGATTTTAAAAATCTGGACATAAGTCTCTGACGTCTTACACCAAGCTGAAAAACGTCAGAAATGGATGTGGCTTTGCTGTCATTTCCCACACCAAACTAAGCCACATCGGACACCTATAGCTTGACCGCCGTAAAGTCGACCCTCCTGATGGTATGCGGGACGCGGGGGCGGCGTGCGCTCGACCAATCAATCAATCGGGTGTCGGCTGCTGATATCAGATGACATTTGGCAGTTAGAGTTCGCGCGGTTGTAGCCTTGTGTCCGCTACACACGAGATTATTTTACGTCTTTACATCCAACGACAAATATGGAATTACAGAGACTGCGTAATAAAAAGTTTAAAAGTCAAGCAAAGATAATGCTATTAAATGTAGCGAATTATTTCAAAGTAACAAACTGAAATTGGCGTCTTCGTCCGGTGATTATTATTTATTTCATTTTCTACATTATGTTAGTAAAACTTTTATAGTATTTTCGTTGTGTATAAATATAATTAAAACACAAAACCGATGAAGAATGACATTTACAATATTAATCGTATATTAAATAAAAATAATTGTAGAATCAAAGTTTATTATTTGCTACACTCATATAACTGTAGGCACCTTCCAAAGCATGCTTCAAGACCAACCTAAGAATTTGGTTGCAAGAACACATGTCTTATGACATTAGCGATTATTTTAAATCAAGAGATTATTGATTATTTTTATTATTTTTGACTATTATGATTATTATTTTTATATTGTTATTTTATCATTTCAATTAATTAATTAATTTCCAATTGAGGTGGAGACCATGGGTTGTTGGGGTAGTGAAGCCAAACAGCTCATAGGTGAGTTGGGTCACAGGATAATGGATAGGACAGGTGACTCCCGCTCCGGCATGTTTCTGGTGCAACGACTAGCAATAGCCATACAGCGAGGTAACGCAGCGAGTGTTATGGGTACCTTTGCACCAGGAACAGTTAGGGGCGGGCTATTTGATTAATTTAGTTAGATTTTACATTTATTGACAATGTATTTATATTTAAAATATTAATTTTAATAAAGACATCTGGGGGCACGGCCGTGCACCCGCCATGTGAGCCAGCGGGTACGGCCGGGACTATCTTTTCTCGAACACATTCGTCGGATTTTTAGACCCTCATAGCTTCGGCCTCGATAACACTAGAGGGTTCAAATTTTCAGGATCAAGTGTGGTCCACGGTCTAATAAAATGTTAAAAGTTTCATGTATCTAGCTTTTATACTTTCGATTTTATTAATACCTAAAATACGCCGATTTGGCACAAATTAATTGATGATCATAAAAAAGATAAAGTACTTGCTGAAGTCTTAGAAAGCTGAAATTTGGTATGTAGGCTACAATTTGCACACAAACAACAGAAAAATTAAGACATTTGTAACTTTCACCCTCCAACCCCTATTTGGGGTTATTTGGGGTTATACCGTTCTCGTCATCAATATTCCAGGGTACTTCCTGAAGTAGTAGAGAGCTGAAATTTGGTATGCAAACTACGATTGGTACATAAACAACAGAAAAATTATGATATTTGTATTTTTCACCCTCTACCCTTATTTGGGGGCTATTACGTTATTCTCATCAATAGTTAATATAAGGTACTTCCTGAAGTCTTAGAAAGCTGAAATTTGGTGTGTAAACTAATATTTACATATGAACCAGGAAAAAATTAAGATATTATTACTTTTCACCCTCCAACCCTATATTTGTGGGAGCACACCCCCTGAGTGTAATCAAAAAGATAGGGTACTTCCTGAAGTTTCAGAAAGCTGAAATTTGGTATGAAAACTACGATTGGTACATATACAACAGAAAAATTACGATATTTGTATTTTTCACCCTCCAACCCTTTTAAAGTGTGATCTTGTGTGTGTGTCTATATTTCTGTAACACAACATAACTTCGATATGGATAATACTAGAGAGCCCAAATTTTCAGGATAAAAAGTAGACAGTACATTTATAAAACATACAAAGTTTCATTTATTTAGCTTATGTACTTTAGATATGATTCACATCTAAAATACGTCAATTTTACCACTCAGTGAGGATCGTTTATCTAATTAGTTTCAAAAGGCGATACTAGATGGCGTGCGCCTCAAGTTAGCACACGGTATCATTTCTCGCGCTCTGTCGCAAATCAATTTTGGAAGCAACTCGCTGAGGCACCTACCTATGTATTCCGTATTTATGGTTTATACACAACACAGATTCACAGACCAACCATAAATACGGAACGAACGAATACACATTGTGTATTCGTTCGTTCTGATTTGGTTCCCGTTTATGATAACGGTTTGTTTGGTATAAGGATAAATAGTATCGTTTTCGTTCGTTGTTTCATGTTTGTTTAGTAAATATGGGTTTGTATTATATATATATACATTAGGTTATAGGTTTGTATGTTATATATATCGACTTTAATTGATGACTTGGTTTGTTTTAGGTAGTACTTACTTAGGCTTAGGGACTTATTTACACAGAAAATTATAATACTTTCAACCGAGAGCTTATTTAGAAGCTTGGATTCGGGACCGATCTTGTTAGAGAAGGGGTATTAGGTTATAGGTTAAGAATTTAAGTTATTGAATAATAGTCTGGATACAAGAATAAATCTAAAGTTGGTTTAGTGGACGTATTCCTATAAAAAGGAAATAAGACGAACAATAATGAGTAACGAAACAATTTCTTTGGGAGAAGGGCTAGGGCCCTATCGTCTATACTACAGTTCATAGTATGCCTGGAAATGGTTCATGCCTTTTCCATTCATTGACATTTACTCAATCTATAGAAGACCGTATTTGATGTGGCGTTGCAAGTTAAGGTGTGCTATTGTTCGTTATGTTGTAGAATATTGGGACGATTTGCAACTTTATACTTGTGCTGAAGAGTGTATCTGGAAACCGACTCTTATTCACGCGCTATAGTATGGCGCCACATCAGAATTGAAGGTTACAGCAGCTATCATCTATTTTAAGTAATAAGTCAACAAGAAAAACAGGCTAGGACAGACAGTGTACTGCTAAAGAAATGATAACAGATGCACAGGGAAATACATTCCGTTAAAACAAAACGTTGCAGAAATTACAGGGTCTCTTACAAAAAGAAATTAAATCCCACCAAAAACATTTCATGTAAAATTGGTTGCCATGTGTCGCATTGTCATGCCACTTTCACTGACAAAAAGATATCAGATGAGATCTGACTGAATCTGAAGAGCCAAGCCGCTAACTCTACAAAATCTAAGGCTACAATACTTATCTCTGTAAACCTTAAATCTTGGTCAAAAAGCATGGCTTGGTCGTTTCACTTTCATGCAACTATTACATTACTATTCCAATTATACAACATTCAAGAGCAGAACTTTTAGTTTCTTTTTCTTCCTTGTCCATGTACGACATGTTATGCGACATATGTTTGTAACTGACCGTCGGAAAACGGCCAAGCCATGCTTTTTTACCAAGATTGAAGGTTTACAGAGATAAGTATTGTAGCCTTAGATTTTGTAGAGTTAGCGGCTTGGCTCTTCAGATTCAGTCAGATCTCATCTGATATCTTTTTGTCAGTGAAAGTGGCATGACAATGCGACACATGGCAACCAATTTTACATGAAATGTTTTTGGTGGGATTATTTTTTCTTATACCAAAAAATATACATCACATTAATTAATTATTTAATATCAAAATAGTTTTGTCAACCATCCTTTGACATAATGTATTATAATACATTATGTCAAAGGATAGTTGACAAAACTTAAACTTGATTTGTAACTTGGGCGTTATGAATAAATTATTTGTATTTGTAAGTATTGGTCATATTATCTCCTCAATAACAACACGAAAATTTATCTTGAGATATCTCGCTGCGGTGACAATGCCGTGTGTACCCGGTGCATACCCGCCGCCCTGCTTCCTGCATACCATCAGGAGGGGCGACTTTACGGCGGTCAAGCAATAGTAGTGAGCAAACTAAAAGAAGAGGAAAATTGTAATGAAGAACATAGTGTACTAACTTGGCTATTATTTTGTGTCAACTTTAAAATAAACTCACCCCACCCCAGCTTAGAATATAATACAGAATTCTATGGCTACGTCTGGCGTGACGGCGTGACGCCAGCGTCGAGTGCTCGAGCCAGCCAGCCAGCCCAAAATATACCGCTGTAGGCTAGTTCACTGGGTCACCTAGTATTGAGGTTATTCATTATTAGGTTATATTTCCATTGTTAAAATAATCAATACCATGTACGATAAAGTTACGTAAGTGTTTCTTATAAATAATTTGCGTTTTACTCAAATTTTATGTATTATAAGGCAATGTCCTGACAGACTGACAACTTCTAGCATGAACCGCGTCCTAGAGATATGAAATTTAAAGGATGCCTTTCTTGTGAAGTGAAAGCGTATACTACAAATAGATACCTACCTGGAAAAACTTGGAATGCGGCTAATAACCGTTTTTTTTATTAAAGCTATGAGCAGTGCTCACTTACTAAAAAATGAGCCAAAAACTTGACGGACCCATTTACCGAAGTTCTCATGTCCATTTTAGGGTCGAATAGCAAAACATCGTAAATAAAAATCGCTCAAGCATTTTATAAGGCTATATGAGTTAAAATATAAACGTACAATAAAATATATAACCTAACTAGAAAATGCTACCCTTCTTTTTGAACAGTCTGCTATAGAAAAAAATCGACTTGTAGATATAAAAACGCAAAAAACCTTTACTAAGATTAATTCCTAAATTCAAGATATTTAAAAGAAAATATCCATTCAAAATCACATTAATAACTGCTCTCTGAAATATTCAAAGCGTGGCATTAGGCGTTGAAAAATTTAAATAATAAGTTATCGTGAAAATATCTTTTGGACGTGAAAAATGCGCAAACCTTTTTCGCTGAATCCCCATCAAATATGGCCCATTAATTTAAATTGACTCTGATGGGAATTCCAGATGGGCCTAAACTTGCGGGTAGATTTTGCTTTTTATGACTTTTTGACAAGGTCCTCTGGCGAAGCTGAAATGAAATGATAAGCTTGACTGTCACTACAACGGCTAGACCAAAAAGATGTTCTTGACGAAAAATAGAACGGGAAACGAGAAGCCTTGCAATGCAACAGAGTATCTCGTAAGATATCGGAAAGTCAAAATATCCTGAAGCATAAAATATAATTGTAATATTAGAAACTACACGACCTTAAGGTTACAGTCACACATGCGGCGAGACATTCCAATCTCAGACAGTTATTTTGTGATTTATAGCCAAGTCGAATTGTAATTGATCATAATTTTTGTGACCCATCATCATCACCAATCATCGTCTTACTTATATTTTATTATTAACCTATAAACCCATTTTTACTATTCAATCAACTTCTTGGGATATGTCCGCAACGAGGCGTATTATGGATAGTTTAGTTACAAGAACAAAAAGCTGTTTAAAATTTGAATTTCCCGCGGCATGTCTGGTGTTGGCCTTTAAACTGTCGTGTTAGAACGAACTCTACCCTCCCACCGCCCTAAAACTTTATATTAAAAATGTTTAACGAAGTATTTGATTCGCTTGTTAATATTTTATAAACCGATCGAGTCTAGACCGTCACAGAATATATACCAGTTGTGTGATACGGGTTCAACATTGAAAGGAATTTTATCTTTCAGGGTAAGATTAAAATCGCTTCGTTACTTGTTCGCAAAATTATATAAATTGAATTAAATTTGGATGAAATTTGACGTAGATTGTCACACGGTAATACCCGTACGTACCTACATGAGTGCTCTAGATTATATACATTTTTATTGTTCTTATTACACATACTAAATGTTCTTATCGTTTCTGTAATAAAAACAATAAAAATGTATATAGTTTAAATAACTATAGACTAATAATAATTATAGTTTAAAAAACTGAAAAACCCGACTTCAAAATATACAATTAATTTTTAGCATGTCATTTTTTCATATATTTTGTTATAAAAACCAAAGTACTAAACCGAATTTGATAAAAATGTGTATGATAAACTATACACACCTCTGAACTTATATCTAGCAAACAAAAATCAAGGCATAATTAAAGAAATAATCACGTAACAAACATCCAAAAAAATATACGGTCCCATTGAGAACCTCCTTCTTTTTTAAGGTTGGTTAAAAATGAGTATCACGTTGGCGGTACTGTGCTGGCACTGAGACGTTACTGAACTACTGAAGCAAAATTGATAAACATTTTATGAGACCACCTGGAAGCTTTATAGAATACAACAAAAAAATTTAAAATGTAAAATTGAGTTGTAATTGTCAGAGAAATTGATGAACATACATAAAAACATACAGTCGAACACAAACCTCCCCTTTTTGGAAGTCGATTAATGTGCTAATCTGTGCTAATGATGTGTTCTTGTTCAAAGAGCGCAGGACAACATTAGTAGGTATTACACACTTAAAGTTTGAGATATAGCATAAGGTTACATTTTAACTAAGTACATAATATTTTCTTTAGCAAATAGAAAAAAATACAAGACAAATATTACTTCTAGTTACGTTATACGTTAAAAGTGGTTTAATTTGATGGCAATTTAAGATATCACTATTTTATCCAAACCCTTACTCTGCTAGTGAAGTGAGTACCCTTCAATTGTGATCCAATCTAATTTTCCAATATTCCTCCGAGCAAAGGCACTCTACGGAACCGTTTGGTTTTAGGGGCCCGTCGTAAAATCACCGCCGCCTTTTTACTAACCTACTTACAGTACTAATGGCTTCAAAATTACTATCAAATGTCGTATTTTAAAAAGCTTTTAACCATTCCAACGCTGATGTTGATCCCGTGGGGTTTAGGAATTAGAAAATAATATAGATTTTAACCATTCCAACGCTGATGTTGATCCCGCGGGGTTTAGGAATTAGAAAATAATATAGATTTTAACCATTCCAACGCTGATGTTGATCCCGCGGGGTTTAGGAATTAGAAAATAATATAGATTTTAACCATTCCAACGCTGATGTTGATCCCGCGGGGTTTAGGAATTAGAAAATAATATAGATTTTAACCATTCCAACGCTGATGTTGATCCCGCGGGGTTTAGGAATTAGAAAATAATATAGATTTTAACCATTCCAACGCTGATGTTGATCCCGCGGGGTTTAGGAATTAGAAAATAATATAGATTTTAACCATTCCAACGCTGATGTTGATCCCGCGGGGTTTAGGAATTAGAAAATAATATATATTTTATTATTATTTAAGGCGAGCTTAAGTGGACAGAAAATGTTTAGTCAGCAAGATATATTTTTGAATAAACTTATTTCGTCTATATATATATATATATATGCGAGTTTTTAGATGAAATATTATTGGAAGCAGTTTTTATAAATAAATGAACATGACCCTCATGAGAACAGCGTTATAAAATATTTAAATTATTTTTCCGGAATTATAATCAATAATTGTAAACTTTCAGGTTGGGGAATGAATTTTGGTTAACTGACATAAAAATAAAAATTATGGAGTAATGTGAGAGACATATAAGAGTGACCTTCAAATAGTAATGTTTTATCAAAAGTAGAATTCATATTTTTATATCTTGCAAAAAGAGACGAGAATCTGCTTTCAAAATCAAAAAATCAAAATCAAAATAACTTTATTTCAGACACAGAGAGATCCATATTATTAGTATACATTGTATTGAATTATTATTATTATATGTTAATTAAATTGAATTAAATAAAATCTACACGTCACATTAAAATTAAAATTCATATTATTATTAATTTCCATTCTACATAGGAACATCATTTTACTAATAATCTTATGTGATGAAGCAGAATGGGACAACCAAAATTATCAGTAATAGCGTTCAGGACGCTGTTGGCACTCGCTCGCGTCGTGCTCAGTAGTGAGGCAACCTTCTTGCGCATAATAGCTGCAAAGCCATCAATGCGTGCTTCCGCGAACATAGAAGAACCGCGGGAGCCGCATCAGCACCCTGAATGCATTTTTGTATTGAACGCGCAGAGTGCTCAGGGATTTTTGAGTATATGCTGTCCACAAGCTACCGCCGTAAAAAGATTGGCAGTAAGCTCTAAAAAAAGTATTTTTTGCCTCATCAGAGCAGGAACAGAATCTTCTGGACAGCATATTTGGTCTCACCATCAACGCTCTGCGTTCCCTATCCATATCTGCCTCATCACACAGAACCTCGCAGACAATATGATCCAGGTATCTGAACTGCTTAACCCTGTTGAGAGGAGAGCCGTTCAGTAATAAAGGAGGTACATTTTCGGGTCCCTTACCATCCCTACTAAAAATCATATATTCACTCTTCTTTACATTATAGCACAGACCATGATTTAAGGCGTATACTTCACATACCTGCAAGAGCTTCCTGAGCTTTATTTATAATATACTGAACACTGCGCATTAATACAGATTATACAAATATGTAGCTTTGTACACTACGCGTTAAACAGATTATACAAATAGCTTCTTATAAAAACTAATTAAATACCCAAGAAATGACGAATTATACGCTTTACATTTGATATATATATATATATTTATGATACGAAACGTATATAATACACCGGTACCGGTATATGTTGAGTGCATAAATATTACAAGTACATCGTGGATTTTTCTGACTACAGGACAAAATCGTCATCTATCCCTGAACAGTATTAGATTTCGATGTGTTTTTTTTTATCGTAAATGGTTAGGAATCGGTGTTTGGTTTCTTTTGTTACATTTAACTTTATAACTTTGAAATTATGATAAAACTAGCTGTTCCAAACAACAATACTCCTTAATAACTTAACTTACTAAACTCCAAAATGAGCAGTGCCACTTTGAAGCTAGATGGCGCTGTGTGAAAATGTCCATCAATTTCCTGTCTTGCAACTTTAGGCTGCAGTGTTGGGCCCTGATCCCTCCCCCCTCCCTAATAGTGGTAAATAGAACCCCTACTTAGAGGTTTCCAGCCGAGTAGGTTTCCACAGGTCGGTGAGTCCGCTTCAAAGATGTAACCGTCATATTTGCCCGGTAACGGGACGGAATAATTTTGGCTGAAGTTTTTTGATCAGTGATGAGAAATCGACGTTTTTTTTACAGATGAGTGAAATCGAAAGATATTAAGGTTCGTGAAACTGACGAGAGTCGTGAGTCTGGGAGAAAATATAGAGCCGTCGCGAGACGCCTCGCACATGTGAAACGTTAAAACTATTTTTATAGAAAAAGTAAACATCTTTCTCGTTCTTTTGTATCGTTCTTCTTTAATGAGCCTGTGTCGCCCCATCAGTAGCCAGATCTCATCACTTTCCATTATGAAATTCCGTTCCTACATTCCGCTTCCATCATCAAGTCAACACCATGTTGTAATAATATTACATTGTCATCCGATTCAAATATACATCGAAAACTACAGTTACATTTCATCATCATCATCATCGGTACCATTTTTCATCACTAAGTTGATGAAACCATCTGGATAGACTTGACTTGCTATAAAGAGAAACATTAAACATCAAGCAAGTGACTTGCTCATTTTTAACTTAGAAATTTGCAAAAACCTCCCTACAATAAACACAAAAAAACATTGAATGTACAAAAATGAAGTAACCAAGCGTCACCAAAAGCACCAAAATCCTTTTGAAAGAGCACAATATCAACAAAGGCTGGATTATTCTCGAAGGCTCTATTGTATGACGTCACAATAGGCACGGTGACGTCACACCACTCCACCTCATAATGAAGACGTCACAAAGAAAATGGTGAAATTGTGCAAGTCACTACTGCGTGCTGACTGTGGTTGTGTGCGTGTCTAGTTTGTATACGTGAAAGTAGCCCGTGCACACACAGGCTATAATAACATGTACAATACATACAAAGACAGGTGAAATCTGTGACCTGTGACTAAATGAATTAATATAAATTCCCATTCATATTTACGTTTAACAATTAAATAATATAATACATGCAATTTAAATGTTTAATCTGCAATGTTTTAAATATACACGATAGATCCGTTAAAATGTATTTAATTGCAATGTTTAAACTGTAGTCAATTGTAGTGTAAAAACATATTATATTATGACAAATGTTCTTAGCAGTCAGCATACACAATGTGTTTCTATAACTATCACTATCTCATTTACACTAGCGTGATGCGCCTTTGAGTCGGTATTTTCACTCTCAACTTAATACCCAGAAAAGACCGAAGACAAAGACCTCTTTCAGTCTAAGATAATAATATAAAAAGTATTTTTTCTCGCTCTTACTCCTTCCCGCACACACACACACACTGACGCAGTGTACACGCATGCTAGACGAGTACCCCATGTAAAGGTACACGCACTCGTCAATTGCCACAACGATAAAGGAAATGTCCTTTATTATTGTAATTCCTTGGGAAAGATGTTAATGTCCGGTAAGTCTGTAATTATGTGAGTTTTTGGGATATTTTCCTCGTTTCTTGCCCCGCGGCCCCGCGGCCCCGCGGCTTTCGGGTTTCTCTGATTCTAATGATTGCATAAGACTGGGCCGCAGACGTAGATTCAAAGTTCAAACTAAGGAAACTAATGTAGACTAATCGACATAGCGCAGCGTATTACCAAGCTGTAGTGGCAGAGGGCGACCATACGCGGAACTGACAATCGCTGGGATAAACGCGTTCTAGAGTGGAGACCGCTATGAAAACTCCCTGACACGTTCTGTTTCTTGAGAACTATAAATCTTGGAATTTTCAAGGCTAGAGTGACTAGATATTTTCTGGATCTACGTGCTCCATCCTCTTTCACACCATCGCTTACCATCAGGCGAGTTAAACAAACTTAATTATATCTATTATTTAAAAAACTTAGTTCTTTAACAGCAATTGTGTTTTCATGTCATGTAATGACATGCACATACAGAACACAATAATTGCTACCAAATAGTTAGTGCTCTCGAGGTGTACTATACGCAGTACATACTGCTAGCGAGGTTGCTCATTAGTAGAGGATTAATTAATAGTTTCTTAGTTAATCTAATATTTCCGATAATATATTTAGTTATGAGTAGATCGTATGACCGGCCGCGCCACGCTGCGGTCTGGTCCACAACCTATACTAGTCTATCTTAAATTTAGTCCAATTACATCGAATACTTCGTTACTGAACGTTAGCTGTATTATTACTTCGTTACTGAACGTTAGCTGTATTATTACTTCGTTACTGAACGTTAGCTGTATTATTACTTCGTTACTGAACGTTAGCTGTATTATTACTTCGTTACTGAACGTTAGCTGTATTATTAATACCTACTTGATTAAAACAACGTTTAGATCACAAACCATGCTCGGACGTCGCTAATCAAAGAGGAACCGACCCCGATTTATGCGAAAATTAATTTTATACCTTAAAGTATAATGGGTGTTGGTACATTTTCGCTCAGCGTAGTAACAGAGATAACTAATATTATTAAAGCAAATGTAAATCTATCTCTCGTTCTGTTTGTTACTTTTTCTCGATTAAACAGTTTAACAGATCGTTACAAAACTTGACACAGAATCTGGAGCTATTTTTTATCGCATACAGATATCACTTTCTTTTGAACGATATTCTAGAAATCGTTTACATTACTCACTGATATAATATGAGAGTTAACCAATCGAATTGTAATTCTATAACAAACATTGTTAGGGTTCCGTACCCAAAGGGTAAAAACGGGACCCTATTACTAAGACTTCGCTGTCTGTCTGTCTGTCTGTCTGTCTGTCTGTCTGTCTGTCTCCAGGCTGTATCTCATAAACCGTGATAGCTAGAAAGCTGAAATTTTCATAAATAATGTATTTTCGTTGCCGCTATAACAACAAATACTAAAAATTAAAAAAAAAAAATTATGGGGGGTCCCCATACAATAAACGTGTTGTTTTCGTATTTTTTTGCTCAATATTAAAAACGGTAACAGGTAGACGCTTAAACTTTTCACAGAATATTTACTTGTAAATTACCTTTCAAAATAAATAATTAAATAACAATAAAGTAAATATTAAAGGGGGGTTCCCATACAACAAACGTAATTTTTAAGCAATTTTTACTCGATCTTAATTAACAGGTAGAAACTTGAATATTTGTAAGTAAATATTTAGAAATATATTAACTATAAAAATAAATACATAATCTAATACATAAAAACTCACAAAATGAAAATAATCCGTGTAACATCACGGAGCGAGCCATAGCCGCGCGTATTCGCGCGAGCGTCGTCATGCTGCCCGGATGTGTATCGAAAACCTACCTATAAGTTTGCAATTTACTACATGGAATTTCATTGATTTCTCGTTATTTTATAAACAGAACTAAACTTTGTAGTATTATAGATGATAGTACGGAACCCTTCGTGCGCGAGTCCGACTCGCACTTGGCCGATTATATTTATGTTAATATTGTTCGGAAGTGGCAAGTTCACATGTTCCTTGCGAACGATTAAATATTAAAATGAAATGAGAATAAGTTTATTTCAGACTTTCATCCCTAATAAAATTAAAATACATCATCATCATCATGGATTTCCAAAAAAGCCCGAATGGAAACGGCTTGCGACCAGCGTCTTCCCGCCACTTGTATGAGGTCGTCTGTCCATCTCGTGGCTGGTCTTACCGCTTCGGTCGCGTACGCAACTATTGTTTCGTAACTAGTTTCATACGAAACATAATTATTCTTGGAACGATACTAGTGTCGATCGGAGAAGTTTTTTTCCGTATTCGTAATCACGGTGTTTGTTATGTATCTGATTACGTAGTAAACATAACTTACGCTGCGCTGCCGGTGCATAATCAAAATACACGTTAAAATTAAAAGAAAAATATAATTATATGAAATGAAATTAACAAGATTAAAGATTAAGCGCCTGGATATGAAAATGGGCTACATTTCATCACCATCATCGTCATCACCGACTCCTATAACTAGGCGGTTCAAGCCGCGGAGCATGGCTACATAATACATGTTTCCCATCAACCGATGTTGTGTTCAATTCTTACATCTTTAGGTTATTTGGTTAAAATGGTTGTACTGTGTAGATACAAACTAGAGGCGCTTGTGTCTCCTTTGTTCCGTTCAAACTGTTGTTATATGCAAATGTAATGGTCCATTTGCGTGCCTCGGCTGACCCTGTAGCGATGCGATTTGCATCTACAGATAGAGTATTGATTAAGCGCTGCGGGGAGATGTTTTGTGTTTAAGTGGAGCTTAGTTAGACAAAGAAAGAATTCCTTTAATTTAAACGTTTAACTTATATACAAGGTACATGCAGCATGATCCAACTATAATTTAGGGTGTCAATCTACCCGCAAAAGTGAACAACTTTTACTAATCTATACTTCTTTCTCAATCAACAAATGATTTCTATTTATAATTCCGGAACAGCGATATCAGGAGTTAAACGTTCAAATTTCTGAAATGTATTCTTTATTTAAACTTCTCTTGGACACAAAACATCTCACCGCAGCATATCAATATGAACTAGAGATCGTCGATGTGTAGAAGCAATTCGCACGTTGTATAAATCTATGTAGCGCGAACTTCAG
This sequence comes from Lycia hirtaria, assembly GCA_947563715.1. Lineage (NCBI taxonomy): Eukaryota > Metazoa > Arthropoda > Insecta > Lepidoptera > Geometridae > Lycia > Lycia hirtaria. Next base: position 52,029,730 of record OX387376.1, on the reverse strand, counting down.
GCGTGAATTTTCATTTTTTTTTTTTTTTGTTTTTTATTTGAAAAAATTCGAGCACCACAGACTCCATGGTCCATGCCTTTTATAAACTAATACATTTTATTTTTTTTAGCTAACTTTACATATTTTTTTTAAACTAGAGTACAAGAGGAAGACGTTAATACTTAACTAATAACTGTTAATACTTAAGTAACATGCACATGCATGCGTGTGTACGCCGAGCAGTCCAGCTCCCGCAAGCAGCACCCGTTCACGAGTTGACGCATGTGCCAGCCATCGCTCTCCTCAACCATGTTTGAGGGAAGAGGGCGACCCGCCACACGACGCCACCGCAAGAAGAAGCCTTTAAGCGAGCGTGAGTGCTCTGGGTACACACGCTTTCCTACTACTATTTAAGGGACAACATACAACATACGAACAATTTTTTTTTTTTTTTTTTTTTACATCGTACACCGAAGCTTTGCATTCAGGGCCTCCACTACCGTCGCGTTTCGATCTTTGATAGCCATTTTGAGATTGTATTCTAAAATGGTCTTTGGTGTGGCTGCCATCGCCCGCCGCACAAAACGGCTGATGGCATCTCCTTCATCATCGACATAGTAAGTGAAGGTCCCGGTGTGCCTCGAGACTGCCACGACTGCGTGCGAGACGCTGTCATGTAGCTGTAGTTTGCCTTTGGTCTTGATGACGATGACCGACTCGTACGTCAAACCTTGAGCATTTTACAATGTAAAAATCACAAAAATATGTATATTAGTATTTTGCCACTAAAACCGTTTACCAACTAAAACCGTTTACCAACTAAAACACGCAGACCTACAGACATATACTATTTATTTACGTTCTATTGCTCACATATACAAACCTATTGCTTTTTTTTTCAAATATTTAATGTCACATCGTTTATTTACAATCTCTATCTATCTCTTATGTCTCTATATATATATAAATCAATTGCTGTTCGTTTGTCTCGCTAAAACACATGAACAGCTGGGCCGATTTAGCTGATTTTGCTTTTGAAATGTTTGTCGTAATCCAGGGAAGGTTTAAACATCGAAAAAATATCGCGTCCACTCATTGATAGGTGATACGAAGTACGCCGGGTCATCTAGTCTTATTATAAATATTGATAATAGATCAGTATAGAGCTCTTTGACATATTTCTAATAGATATGTCTTGCATAATTACGGATAATTTATAAAAATAGTCCATTTTTCCACCTACAAGAATTAAAAACTTCACTTCACTTAAAATTAGGTTTATGTTTGTTAGTTCAACATTTTATTATCCCAACAATAATTGTTCCAAGTCCACGTCGGAAGCAATAATAAAAATATTACGTACGGGGAAACGTAAAAATGTTTATTATGTTCTTCATGTACCCCCACCCTGCTCTCTGGAGGGTTGATAAACTGTCTTGTAGGGGGGCATGGTGGAATGGTGAGTCACGTAATGTAATGTTGTCATTAAAAAGGTTAAATTAAAGCAACCAGTTGTTTATAAATATTTAAACATTTTTGTGTTACAGGCAATGAAATAATATGTTTTTCTTTGGGCTTGTGCGGTAACGGACATTTGCCGTTAACATATATGCGGCGGAAAATTACATTTGAAACAGTTGTTGCCGTTGTAGTTAGACCGAGTAACTATTGTAAGTGGTCACAATTATTACGATTATATAAGACTATTCTTTATATTACCACATCACTAATTACTTAATGCGCCTCGCCTACATATTCCGGTAAATTGCTTGAATTAGAAAAATGAATTACTAATAAGTAATACGATTTATTATTGGTAAGTAAACAGAACGAATGACATGACAATAATATAATTATAGTATATTCTTAGTTTGTCGCAAACAGTTTTATACAAATTTTCTGAATAACTTCAAACAAATCCTACTTAGTCAAATTCTTTTCTTCACTCAATAAAATCCTCGTCATGTCTCAGTACGGTGGTCATACTGCGGTGATGGTTTTCGTTTCACCTCATTATTATATTTGCCGTCACTTGTGCAATAAATTATTTATAACAAATTATTATAGTCAACGTGGGTAACTTTGATTCTGTGTCAAACATTGTACGTAGCCTTTTTAGAAGATTATCGATTTTTTCGTAACAGATTACCTAGTTGTCAAATTACTTGATTAATTTATTTACATACTATCATTTTGACAATGAATATTGACTGATGATGATGATTAATATGAATATTGACTATAAGTTTTTGTAAGATCACAACAAGTATCATATTTGTACTCGTGAAGCACCTCACTTTCTTCAGTAAATGAAGATTTTACTTTCTTGAAGTTATCTCGTTTTCTTTACTGCAAATTGAAAGTGTTGATATCGGCAATATATTGTAATATTTATCTAAAATATTTAGATAAATATTTATCTGAAATGTTCAGTTCGCAGCGCTAGGTTCTTATTTCTACGTAGGTAAGTAAGGACCGATCAAGTTATATATTGTGGGGATCCTAGTTCCACAAATATTTCAGAAAAGGCTGCAGTAATGTACGGCGACACGAAGCAAGTACTTTTAGTTTATAGTAAATGTCAAGTAACGTTTTGTACACGTCGCTATGTACACAGCGCGCTTACCTACAAGCAACCAATTCGCTCGCGGGAATAGTCAGCACGCGTATTGTTAACTCATGTGATTCATTCTACGTTTGGTCCACGATGTAGCAAGCACGCGGATCTAATAGCCACCAGCTGATTTTGATAAAAAATCCAAGATTGTAATTCACAAAAATCAGAGAAAGAGGCAGGAAGGTCCACTATTGTGAAATATTATACTTATAAAAGAATAGTTTGTTTAAATAAAAATAAAAATTAACATATTAACCTCATAGCTTTGACCTTAAAACTTCCAGCTGATACTTGGCTCCTAAATAACTTACTTGGTTTAAAAAGGTGGCAGCAGTAGGTACTCCACACACGACCGTACTTGTACTTAGTATAGATGTCGGCCCGGTGTGAAGCATCGACTAAGTTATTGAGGATGGCTAGTTCTTTCACTTGCAAGCTTAGCCTTAGGCTTGTATTCTACTAGGCATTCTGTGCTTACAGTCAAAATAGACTTCATAATTGACTATTTAGGTTAACGTGAGTCCCAGCAGCTCGAGACGGCCTGTATCTGGTATACTCGTAGATACATTAAGTTGTAATTGTCCTTATTTATATATATATATCTATTTATACTTGTAAACTTAGCTGTAAGTTTTCCATAAATAAATAAAATAAAACAAAAATAAACGACCATAAACTTGAATAGTGCGCCAACAACCAACAAGAGCTAGAATCCAATAAATTAATAAATTCCGAAAGCGAGCTCGACCTTAAGATTATAATATTAATCCGGTCGGTGTTTTACTTCCCTCTCAAAATAAACTAAAACTTTAGGGATAAGGATCCGTAAAACCACTTAAATCCTAAAATCCCTAAAAATTCCGAAGAAGAAAGTTTCGAGTGTTTTCCCACTCTGGACTTTATGTTACAGGTTTTACTACAAGACCCTTCTGCTATAAAATGGTCTACGAAGTATTTTTAAGTTGATACTTAAAAAAATTAAGAGATTTCCTAATTACGATTATCTACTCCAGTGTCACATACTCCGGTGTTTAATAGTACATTATGATACAAGTGTGCTAAGTTGGTCATTACAGTCGAGGCGTAATAGAGCCGAGAGTGTAATGACAATAATGCACACGCGTTTCATACGACGTTTTTCAACACACTTGCGAGGAAAAAAACACCCGTTTTACTGAAATATTTAATTATTGAAACAATATCCAAAAATCAACAGATGTTTCAGTTGTAGCATATTTCATTCTCTTTGGTTGTAATATTCGTGCCTGTTTTATTTCTTTATGTTATATTCTCGGTTGCCAGTACGATTTTCGAGTGAATTATTTTTGTTATGGGCCGGTATGGTAGAAGTATTCATCTCTGATTGGACTCTGACAATCTAGTAGGCTTAGAAGCCCTTGCATTGGTTGAATTAGTTATGCGCGCGCAGGTGCCCTTGCATTGGTTGTAAACTGAAGACACTAGTGCGTAATAGAAAAGTCAAAAGCACGCGTGTTTTATAGGATACTTTTCGGCCATAAAAACGGTTGAATAAGGGCCACTTTACGAGCAAGTGTGTTGAAAATATTAATTATATGACTTTAACAAGTATTTCGAAATGATGCACATTATAGCATTGCATTCAATCAGCTACAAATAACATTTCATAAATTATAAATAAATACTAGAAAAAATTATATATATATATATATATACATAGTAATAAGTTACCCAAGATAAAATATGATAAACTTTCCGATACGTAGTTAACAATAGTTCTGTAATTCTGACAAAGGTCACGGACCTCGGTGTATGTGGAGCTAAAAATGAAATAAAATAAAAAATTATAATGAAAATCTGCTGGAAAAAGTGTGCATTTTTATCATTTTTATCATGCTAAAATCTAGGTAAACAGTTATATATAATAGTATACCTATATATGAGAGAAACGCTCAACTCAACAGACATTCAACAAAAACGATATCGATAAGTTCAGAATCAGCCCGTAATCGAGATCCATCATGAGACTAGACGAGATTTGTCACAAACCAGACATTTGTCACAAAAATAGGTCAGGTAAGATCTAGGTGAGAAGAGTGACGTGGACCGTTTATATCCCATCGCACCTCCAACGGCTCTGGAACCCTCAGGTTCAGGTTTTTCAAATAATCTCTAAAGGTGGCAATTGATGAGCGCGCCGCAACCTTCGAATATAGTGTCCGTGTAGAGTGTGCAGCTGTGCATGTGTTTGTGAGATGCGGAGTGAGCGGAGAGGGTCGCCAAATATCAATCATATCTCTTATTCTCATTTCTCTATTTCTCGTACTAATTATTACTACGTATATAAAAATAATTTAGCTATAAATAGTTTACATATATATATACTGTTGGAGAAATGGATGCTAATGTTGGCAAAATCACAATTGTTTACATAAAAAGACACTTAAAAATAATTTATTGCATTTTTACCCGACTGCGTAAGAAGGAGAGTTATGTTTTTTGAGTGTATGTACGTTTGTATGTATAAATGTATGTATGTTTCTATATGACAGCCTACAGCCTAAACGGCTTGACCGATTTTGATGTGCGAGGTGTCGTTAGATTTATCTTCACTCCCTGAGTGCCGTTAGCTATATGTTTTGTAATATTAATACATCTCTCGTAAAAAAATGCGTTTTTTCACAACCTCCAACGATGTTTTTCGTAATAAACAAGTGATTTTACTAGAAATATTCTAAAGAATGCGCATTTATAATCTTTTATAGCAATTTTACGCATACTTTCTCACAAAAAACGTACACTTAACAGCATAAAAATCGTGAGTTAGACTGCAAAAACTGCATTTCTGCATTCGGGTATTTTGTTTTTCTTTAACATAAATACTTGTTGTTCACAAAATGTTCAAAAACTGGTTTCGTTTTTGCTTTTTAGGCTCTCTTTACCACTCACGTGACGCGCGTTTGAACAGATTGTTTATGATAAATTATAATTATTTATAATTGTAATACGTGCACAAACATGACTCGAACACAACCGAAGGCTACACGCACTCGTGAATAGCAACAGCTGTACTCGTATAGTCCCTGGTCGGGATGCCCTCGCCTCGCTCGGACCGATGAGATCATTCATTTGGAGCTATTAGTAAACTGCAGCGTCAGCGTCAGCGTTGGGGTCAGCGCAGCGTCAGCGTTGGGGGCATCGCAGTTTTTATTACGTTAGATTAAATCGCTTTCGAAAGATTGATTTTTTAGCATTTATGAAAATTAATACATAGACTACCTATATATATTGAGAGGATAAGATAAAACAGCAAGAAATTAAACCAACACTTTCATGCCAAAGTTAACCAACTTTACCTACTGCAGAAAATCCGAAAAATGATTATTATTTTAGCAGTCTAGATTTTTAGGGTTCCGTACCCCAATAGGAAAAAACGGAACCCTTATAGAATCACTTTGTTGTCCGTCTGTCTGTCTGTCCGTCCGGGTGTCAAGACCTTTATCTCGGGAACACGTGAAGGTATCGAGTTGAAATTAAAACCATATACGCAGATCCATAGTAGGTATCGTGCTGCAGATAGAAAAATAAAATTTCTCAGTTTTCGTCAAAAGTTATAGCCGAATATGTCGTAAAAAACGCACATTTCGACACTCACAAGGGAATCAAAACCTATGGGGTACTTCCCGTTGACCTAGAACTCTGAGATTTGGCAAGAAGCATTGTGTTAGAGTACACATATAGGAAAAAAACCGAAAACTGGACATTTTTAATTTAATCACAAATAAATAGTGTCTATATGCAAGAAATGAGGGCCAAATTTTAAATTGAATTAAACGTATCATGTGGGGGTATCATATGAAAGAGCCTCATTAGCATAAGCTAAAACAGGTTTTTAACACATTCTTCGCCCCCTGCAGACCCTTCACTTCAGCTGGGAACCAAAACTTTTTAGGCGAATTTTGATTAAGTACAGAGTGGCCACGCAAAGCAACGTTGACTGCCTCAAACGCCGGCGGTTTACTGACTACTACAAAAAGAACGGGACCCTCGCTCGGATCCGAGTGGGAGGCAAGGACTGTGTTAAATATTTTTACGATGTATATTTTTCGGTTTATGAAGGAAAATAAAAAAAAATGATTTCCCCCTTTTATTTAGTTTGTACGGAACCCTCGGTGGGCGAGTCTGACTCGCACTTGTCCGGTTTTTTTTACCCGACTGTGTTTATAAATAGAGATACATTTAGTAAAAGCTGTCCATGCAATATCTAACCATCAGGCTAACATTGAAAAGATTTATTCCAATTCACTATATATAATACCTATAGAATAGAATAGAATATTTTTATTGCATGAAAACTGTCTTCATAAAGATGTTGTTAATAATAAATAGTACAAACAGTTTTACCCATCGCGGGCGTGCGACATTACAGTAAGTACAATCATAACTATAACTAGGCACTACAGTAACAGTAACTATTACTATACAAAATGCTTTCAAAGTATTACTTACACTTATTACTACATAATCTTTGTATTAGTATCTATATCCTAAACATACTCTAGTATATTTTTATCTGTAGGCACTTTCATGTTTCTCTATGTCTAGTTATTGTAGGTTTATTAATTATGCTAATAAAACATTATTTAAGCTTATTATTTACGATTAATCATTCAGGTAGTACTTAGATCTTACTTTTGGTTTGGTTTCTTTATATATCATTATTTTACAGTTCTCCAATATTATAGTTTATTATAACATAGTATAGTTTATTTCTTTGTTTCAACAATTTCATAGCATTTACTTTGAAATTAATATTTTTGTAAGCACGATATCATAATAATTTCTGAATATAAAATTGAAAAAACCGACTTCAAAATACGCAATTCGTTTACTGGGATGATATTTTTCAGTTATTTTGTTATAAAAACCAAAGTACTGAACCGATTTTGATAAATTTTATATGGAACTGCCACTGAGGTATTATCTACCAAACAAAAAAATAATCATCGAAAACAATTCATAATTGGCGGAGTACGCACTGAACAAATATAAAAACATACAGTTGAATTGAAAATCTTCTTTTTGGAACTCGGTTAAAAATGAGAAAATAAATCAATAAATAAATAATAATTTTGTGTAAAGTCTCTAACATTCAGTAAATATGTTGGATTAAATTGTTCAATTTAGCATAATACATGTACTGAACCATGTATTGTAGATTAAACAATGTAGTGTTTCATATAATAATCATAATCATTACTTTTACTGTCAAAACTAAAAACGTCAAAAGTCCGACTTCGAGCGCAGGAAATTTGAGCTGAATGAATCTTTACGCAGCTTTACGGTCGATATTTGATCCGTCGGTCGTGCGAGGATCTGCTAATGTTGATGACCTACGAAACTACCCAGCTAACAATTAAACCGGATTTCTGCTCGAGCACACACGACACAGCTCATCCAAACAAACTATCTTGAAAAACAAAAACAACCTCACACAACCCCCAAAACCTTCCCACATCAAACTCACACTTACTAAACAAGCAACCTAAATCGCCGCTGTCCGAGGAAACTAATCCAAGAACAATTATAGACAAAGCAAATACCTAATTAGCATACCTCTCCCTCCCCCTGTCCCGCCTTCCCTCTCCGCCCACCCTGCGTCCGGGTCGCCCTAACTTGCCCCGCTCGACAAGTTTCAGGTTCAACCCTATAATGTGAGAATCTCATGTGGAGACAGAATGTATGTACAAGTAGGTTTTTATTCCCCGCAAAAGCATGGTTTCTTACTCAACTGACCGAACTACCTACTTTTTAACCGACTTCGAAAAAGAAGAACGTTCTCAATTCGGAAGTACATATATTTTTATGTTTTTTACCGCATACCTCCGTCATTTACACCTTTTTACAAAATTCTTAATTTCTTTGTATGAAGGATATACTTTCAGATCAGTCAATAGATATTGAAATTGTTTGAGTAGTTTGGTTTAAAAATAAATAGCACATTTGAAGTTTGTTTGAAGGCTATATAATATCAATACTGAAAACTCTAATAATTGTTACAATTTTATCGCTACGGTGTATAGTACGAGTATATCACAGAGAACTCTTCAAAATTCAAATTCAAATTATTTAATTCGCAAAACAAGGGGGTGTTTACAGGGTGTTAAAACTTTTAGTTACATAGAATCGCCATGTTACCTTCAGGTAGGTAACCATGTTTTAACTCTTACATATCAAGTTTACCCTATGTAGTAAAGCCGCTGTAGCCCGCCGTGCCCCGCTGGCCGCGCGGGGCAGCAGGGGAGGATTAGGTCTGATTTATTCGAGGTAACACGATGTAATCGCACTGCCGTAATTGGCGCGACCGCTGCGGTCCAAACTTCCCTAATTTCACAACATACGAACTTTTTTGGGATATTTACAAAGAAAGGGTTTGCTACTAACCTTTACATATATTTTTAGTTAATATTATGACGTCACAGTCCTATAGAAATAATAGAAGTTACTGTTGTTTTGTCCTAGCTCGTGGGTTTAAAGAGATTTTACATTTAAAAAGGTGGGTTTTACATGCGAGTGTTCCGAAAAATAATTACACGTACCTACTTTTCGAATCTTTTTTTGGCGACCACAAAATGTTCTTATAAATAACACGTCTACGTAAATAAAATATTTTTTAAGGAATACTTGATGTATTGATTTTGATAAACTTGCCCGGCCATTGAGCACTGCACAAACGAAATTTAGCTGATAGATAGTTTTAGTAAACCGCTACATTAACAGTCTGGTGTACACCTAGTGAAAGTTATAAATATAGACAGCACTCCACACATAATAGAAGGGTGAACTTTTTTCAACCCCACTTCGTCGGGTGGGGTATCGTTGAATAGGTTTTTTTTTAAATAATTTAAATTATTTATTTATTTATTTGAAAGAACTTTCAAATCGGTCCTGTAGAATTTCATCAAAATTAGTTCAATAGTTTGATTTTTAAAACAAAGTAAACGAATTTGCGTCTACCATGGTCAGTTGTTTCGAAAAGGTTCAAAAGCATATGACATTTTAGCAATACGCATGATAAATATATCACATTGAAAAAAAGGAATAATATCATTGCATTTTTATCTTGGAAATTCAAATTTCTAACATATTTAACATTATCTTGTAAACTGAATTTGAATTTAAAAAGATGTTCAATTTTTTTGACAAACAGATACCTACATAAATTAATATTCCATTGTTAAATACTTATATCTTCAAATTGTAATACTTGTTATTACGAGAGGCGTTTATCAAAGGAAAGATATTAATCTGCGCGTTACGTTCACTGAATGAATGAACGAAATGCGAATGAATAAGAAATATGAAATGTTTCGGAGGACAAAAACTCGACGCTTTCAGGTGCGGCGCGTAATGCTGTTCTAATTACTTTGTTCAAGGTGATTTTTACCTCTGGTTTTTGGCTTGAGAAATATTTAGCTCTGACTTCTAAGTTTGTGTTTGAAGTCTTGGTGCCCAGTAGGAAGACCGTCTGAATAGACACTGAATTCAGATATCAAAGAAATCACATCAGTTTTTTCCAATTATGTGCGTATTGATAAATACCACTAACTTTAAATGTATTAGACGACACCGCATCGATGGCGTACCAATTATTAATTATGCACCCCAACGATAATCTATCGATATCATATCACACTTATTTTTCCTCACAGGCTAAGGAATATCTAATCTAAGACTATAAATTGACCTCTATTACTCGTCAGTCGCGCTGATGGTGCTGACGTTCAATTGGATGATGTGTTATGCGTATTTAATAGGTACGTTATAATCTTATATATTCTTACTTTTTATTATTCTCTAAACTTGAAACTTGTATTTAGCATTATCAATCTATTGATCTACTTATACCTGTTAACCTAGCTGTAAGTTTCTCAAAAATAAATTAATTAAATCAATCAATTTCCCGCCACATTCCACGGTTGAAGGATTTCAAGAAATAGATAGATGCGTAGATAGATAAACTCTTTATTATTTACACCACTATACTAAAACACTAATTAACAAGAGAGATCTTACACGCTAGCGAAAACAATAGGCGGCCTTATCCCTAAAAGCGATCTCTTCCAGGCAACCTTGTGATGGAAAAAAAATTTTGTGTGTTGTCTTGCAGTGGCGTCAGACCCGAACCTACATATATGCCAATTTCCCTCAAGCCCTTTAACGGACTTCAACAGTATGCCCGGGAAGAAAAATAATTGGGACATTTTATTTTTCTCCCAGAATAGCATGGAAGTGTCAGATTACTGAATACATCTCCCTTTTCTTTAGTTTTACCGATGTTGCGTAAAAACTAAATTGGCAAGTTGAGGAACCGGAAAGATGACGAGAAGGAAAGAGTACAAAGTCATCCCGAACGAATAAAACTCTGTCTTTACTCCTCAGCTCAGAACTAGCGATGATTTATTTTAATTTAAACAAAAAGTAACAACAACCTGCCCCGTGTTGTTCACATTTAATTTCCTAAACACACTAATTTCCCTCTTATCTTAACGTTTCACCCTTTCTGGTCGAGCAAATATACGAAAACCTTCATAAAGGGTACAAAAAGGTTGGACTTGAGTCGTGAATACTTCAAAAAGAGTTTCGCCCGTTTTTAAGGGTAAATGGTATAAGATATTTTGCTTTAAATAAGTACGCCATAAATGATTTAGTAATTCGATTTGATTCATTTTGTCCGATATCCCAAAATATGAATGTTTGTGGGGCTTGACACACACACGACTAGAATCTACTTATAGTTCTATCGTAGCCAAAAAGAGGAACTATCGGCTAGAAGCATACTACGACGGTATTGTATGGTCGCGATAACTCGAAACCAGTCGCTACTGCACAACATAATGAAATAAGGACAGCAGCGCCCTCGATGCCACATTAGTTTTCTAGCTGAACAGACTATGTAGTTCTCTTATCTAGCTGAACAGACTATGTAGTTCTCTTATCTAGCTGAACAGACTATGTAGTTCTCTAGCTGAACAGACTATGTAGTTCTCTTATCTAGCTGAACAGACTATGTAGTTCTCTAGCTGAACAGACTATGTAGTTATCTAGCTGAACAGACTATGTAGTTTTCTAGCTGAATAGACTATGTATTTTTTTTTTAATTTAATAAAAACCGTTAAACTAAAACATATTACATGCATATTACTTTTGAAAATTGAACTCCCATTGCTAAGTATAATCAGGTTTTTTTTATTTCTTATATATGATTTTGGTAAATACCTAGTTAAATTTAAAAGAATAACCCTGTAAAAGTTTGTAGTTCATCGTCCGTCCATAAAATGAAAATGATTTTTATGTATGAATATTAACTTGGATCGAAATTGATAATTTGTGATGTTGTACTATTATTATTAATAACGGGATATTACCGTGGTTCGCGTTAATTTTGAGCTCCCGATAATAGTGCTTTAATGAATGACCGTTAGTTAGTTAGTTTAAAAAAAGTGTTTTGTGATGTTGTTTTCTAGATCCCTAAATGATTTTTTTATAAGTTCATTCAGTCATTTTATATCTTCAAAAATGTAGGCATGCGCGAGCGAGACGGACGATGCTCGAACTACAGACTCTTAAACAAAATACGAAAGTATCTATTTTCCTGTTCTTGTAGAGCAAACGAAAGTTGTACAAAAGGATACTATTAAAAGCTATTAAAGTTAAACTATACGGTATCAAGTCAAGTACTATCCAAGTCTTCTTTGGTATCACCTTAAGGCGCCACATCATAACTCAGCTTAAAGCGCTTTTCTCACAATAACCCAAACACACAATACTGCTTTATTTCCCGGAATCGTGTACACCCCCCCCCCCCCCTAACCCGCACTGCCTCTCCCTCATCCGGAAACCTAAATCGCTTTCTTGATTTATTTTACATCAGGAAACAGATAATCTCCTCATGATAAACAGCGAAAAATTTCCCGTACGGTATTACAAACGAATACAAACCTTATTTTATACGCACAAGCTTATTTTTCCTTTGCAGCGTTTGGGGAATTCTTTCTCAATAAACTTTGTGTCTTGGCTGATGAAGAATAAGATTCATTTTCCAATAAATTGTGCCGTGTTAAAATATTCATAGGTTATCGAAGCAGGTGTAACAGCAATCAATCTCTAATTTTCCGTGATGATGTACTCTTGTTTCGCTCTTTTGTTCCTTAAAATGAATGGTGTGAAAGAGAAGGAGGATGCTGTTAAAAGAATGAAAGTTATTTGAACGATACTATTCATGTATTGAGGAAAAGTTGTTAGATTTATCTTATTTATTTTGTACTGTTGAAACTATTTAAATTACTATTTTATTAACTTATAACTTGCTTAATTCAGTTGTCAACAAGTATCTATATTAAAAGAAAAACAAAATACCCGATTGCAGAAAGGCAGTTTTTGTAGTTTAACTTACGATTTCGTTACGCTTGGTACGCTGTTGAGTGTTCGTTTTTGTGAGAAAGTAAAGGCTATATTATTTTGTAATAATACCTAATATATATTTCGCAAAAATAAAAAAATGCGTTTTTCGTAATAAACGAGTGGTTTTACTAGAATTATTCTAAAGAATCAATCAATCAATCAATAACACTTTATTGACACCACATAAAGTAATAAGACAATAAACACATAAGAAAATGGCACAATAGGCGGTCTTATCGCTAAAAGCGATCTCTTCCAGACAACCTTGGGATGTGATAGAAAAATATATGTAAAGGTGGGCGGTGGTGTTAATTAAGAATGCGCATTTGTAATCTTTTACAGCGATTTTACGCATACTTTCTCACAAAAAACGTACCCTATACAGCGTATCAAGCGCAACGAAATCTTAATTTAGGCTGCAAAAACTGCTTTTCATCAGTCGGGTATTTTGTTTTTCTTTTAACGTAGATACTAAACTTGTGTAATCTCTATTCTACGAGTGCATACGGACAGGTGTATCTATTATGGAAGTTGTGGTTGGATTTGATTACGTAGCCTAATACTATTTGAAACTATTAACTTTATGATAACATTATTAAGTGTCCTTTAGCTTCCGGTAGTAGTGTGCATGCTAACATGTACAAACATTGATAATGTTTTTCACCGTTTCACTAAAAACAATGATGATATAGGTCGGTACTTAATAAAATAATGATGACCCTATCCCTGTACCTATGTAGTAAAATAATGATGAATGCATACTACAAGTAATAAATCCTAGTTGCTTGTTGATTATTTTCAGTGTTGAAAAAACATTATTTATTTTTTTTTATTTTTTTTTCAGGTACTCACCTAAACTCGGCGTCCTATTTCACACGCAAGTAGAATATTAAATAAGCGGCCAAGTACGTGTCGTGTCACACGCAAAGTAGGGTTCCATAGTTGCACATCATAGTCTATGTGAACTCAAAATGGGAATACTATGAACATACGAGCTAACTCAGATTTTCAGATTGTCAGATTTTCTATTTTTATTTTCCAAAATGTTATTGTACAACTTTTTCGGCATAACTAATATTATGAATATCCATTCCAAATTACAGCTTTCTAGTCCTAATAGTATTCTAAGCAAAGCCGTGTACAGACAGACAGACAGACAGACAGATGGACATGACGAAACTATAAGGGTTCCTTGTTTACTACGGAACTTTAAAAATATATATATGATTGTATATTCTATTTGTTATATTTGAGATCATCATGGCCTTGTTCCATCCTGTCGGATGATTTAAGCAGCGTCATAAAGTGGAGTTGCACCGTCGTTGGTGAGTGAACACTGAACAGGCCAATCCGGGAACCGCAGTTGCGGCTGTAGCGCTGCGCTGGCAGACACAGCCTTGGTTGTTGCTTGGAGGCGCTATATTTGAGATAATTGCATAAAAATCATAGGTACTTAACTTTTTTTGGTAAATAAAGGATGAAACCGTAAAAAGTACTTGGTATAATACATCAATTATTGTAATTACAAAAATAAATGTGTTTGTCTTCTGTTCATCTTTTCATAATAAAACGGTTGACTGGATAATGATGAAATTTGGTACAGAGATGGTTGGCTGGCAATGTGAGCAAGACATAATTTATATTTCATCGTCAATCTTCGTCACCATGCAGATAAAACCGGGAGGCTTAGCTAGTATATCATAAATAAGGAACCCTTTCAATGTAATCAGAAAATCCTCAAAATAAACTCGAGTTGATTAACTAAGTAAGTAAAGTAAAGGAGTAGGTAAGTAAAGGACTTAATAACTAATTAAACACACTTAAAAGTACCGAGCTTACCGGTTTCCAAATAACTTGTTTGACATTTTGCCAAATGTCAAAGTTGAGTTTTGCCGCTCAGAGAGGTGGACTGGAATTCACTCGAAACTCGAGGAATGATGTTAACGAAAAATAGTATTATTTCGTACCTGTCACATCAATTTACGGCTATTCATTTGTAGGAGCTAAAAATAATAATTGCTTAAAAGTGTATAACTTGTGCTATGTGCGAGAAGTAGTCCGCAAAGAGAAAAATATTGTGTCCTCCCTTATTTGTAAACTATCCCTGTAACACGCGATATTACTCTTTGGGAATAGGGTAATGCCATAGCACCACACTATGGCATTAGGCATGGCTGGGTTGTCAGACTTCACGCACCAGACATGCAGGTTTCCTCACGTTGTTGTTAGGCTTCCGTACTAAAGGTGCGGGAGCATATTCGTGAGGCTGCGATGTCTGTCTGTCTGTTTATCTGTCCTACACTCGAACGGCTCTATTCTTTGAACGGTAATAGATACAAGTCTCAAAATTGGCAAGATTAGGGTTCACTTTGATGTAAATCAACACATACTAAGTAAATAATAAACACTAGATCTATTCTTTTGCCATTTTAAAAATGAATTATTAATTCACGTTGTTGTAAGACATAATAAGTGACGCTAGATGGTATCACTCGTTCACTCGCGTTTTCGACGACATAATATTTTTATGTATGTAATGGTGCACGCCGCCCAGTCAAATTTAAGTGTTTAATCAAAGTCACGCTAGATGGCGCTTTTATCAATATTTTCTTTAGATACCTTAAGATGGCTACCATTTCAGAATATTTTTACTGTTTATAAAATATGTGAACCTACAAATATTAAATTAATTTTGTTAAATAGTCCTCTCACTCTCTCTCGCGCATCACACAATTTTTAAACATATAAAATCACTGAGCCCCACTCAGTGATTTTATATGTTAAGATTTTATTGATAGCTATTAGAAAAGTGATAGATGATTTGATTTATTTAGATAGAAAAAATGTAAAAAAATGTTTTATTTAAATATAATTTGTACTGGCAACGGAGTAGTGAAAAAATATACTAAATATATAAATTTCACTTTTCATAATAAATATATTTCACTTTTCTAATGTGCCCTACTCAATGATTTTATATGTTTAAAAATGTTGTGATGCGCGAGAAAAATAGCTGCGCGCTTTGAGAATCACCTTAAGCAGAGAATAACATGAATAAAAATAGCAGACCCGGTTAAAGTTAAAGACTTAGCATCTAATGTAAAGCAAAAACTTTAGCAATTAAAATGTAGCTTACGATTCAAGTAAAACTTAACTGTGCATTAAATGGGATCTCTAGAGACCACTCCACAAATAAATGTGTCTGTTACTGCTAAGAGTCGTCGCACACAACGGACTTAAGCTGATGGAAACTACGCAAAATTATGAAGCAAAATTATGTATGAAAAAAAAAGTGAATTTGTTCGAGAATGATTTTGTTATGTTTCATTGAATTATTACATTTTTAATTTTATTCATCATCCCTATTAGATTTTAGTAAATTGAAATATCATAAAAAAATATATTACATACGTTACCTACACTGTACATATGCCTGGAAAACTGTACTATAATTTTAGTGTCAAATTATAAATTTTTACTTTGTCAGCTCATTTTTCACATTGACTTCAATTGACAAACCTTTATTCAATACACCGCCATCTATTACCGTATTCACAGTTTCGCACATTAGATGCTGCTGCCTCATCCGTATTTATCACCAACAGATGGCGCCGTAATAAATATTCATTTTCTAACGCAGTGTCTCTGGCTCGGAACTTTTTCTATGGCGAAATGTAGCCCGAATTCTATTTAAATGCTAATGCCTGACCCTCCGTACAACGTTTGGCGTCAAATAGGGTTGTAAAAGACACCCCTTACTTGTTTCAGGGTAAATTTGATGCGACACATTACTTTTATTGGTCATGTATGTAAAAGTTTGTATCGCGTGTGATCCTAATTTTATTAGTTTTTGGACCCTTCTTTGTTAATAAGTGTCGTGTGAAAGGTTGTGTGAAAGTGTTTTTGTTTACGAGTTTTTGCTTCGTCTGTAACTTTTCGTCCGAGTGCTTGCCTAAAGTTAGAAGTTTTTTGGCACCGCGTGTTTTGTGTATTTACCAGTGTAAAGGCTAGTAGTCTTTTTTTGAATTTCTTACTTGTACTTAATAACAGGGAAACTGTTATTGTTACCTCTGTTGAGGTTCTTGGAGGATCATTTTTCTTCATTTTAACATTATTAATCATCTTTATTTAGGCATTTAAAAACATTCCATTACTACTATTAATTCACACCGTTCATTCAGACTGTTTAGATCATTCTGTAATTTTTCAGCATCGTCAGCAGCAGTGTGAATCACTTTTAAAGTTTTGAGATCATCCGTAAACATAAATGGGGTACAATGATTTAAACAGTTACCCACACAACATCAGCGATATCATTATTTCCATGAGCATCATCAGCCACCGCTAAATAATACAAACTGATTTAATGTAATTCATAAAGTATTAAAACATGTTATTGAAAGTATGTAGGCAGTCTGTCCCAGAGCCCGGCTTTGAAACATTCCGTCCCTCGCGCGGCCACAGCCGGTGGCGCCATCTGGTCTAACTCATCCGCATTAACACAAAAAAGAATTAAAACAAAATGTTTCGCGTCTACCCGCATTCGGCGCTATCTACGACAATGTTTTATTTGCCTCGAAATATGCTCGTTCGGAATGAAAATGTTTTATTTTTGTGGGTTTTGTGTAGGTTGCGATTGTAAAATGGATGACAGTGATTGAGCTTAGTTTAATTATTCTACATACATAATAAATACTTACTACTGCTAAAAAATAGGAGAGCTTGTGATGCAGTATTGTCTGGAGATACTTTTTAGGCAACCTTTTAATACCAAAACAATTAATCGGCCATTTTTGATATGTCAGTATGTATATTAATTTATACAACTTTAAACGCTTTTTTCTTTGAATATGCTTATATGAATATATCACAAAAAAGACAAAATTATTCATTTTAACCGACTTCAAAATGCGCAATTTTGTTTTAAACTAAACTACTGAGCCGATTTTGATAAAATGTCTGCCACCGATCTGCAAGTAAGTATATCGTTACAAACATAAATTTTCTATTAAAAAACCGACTTCAAACGCAACTTACTAAATCCTTCACGATTGTAAACTTTTTAAAGAGACCTCTCTTCTTCTTCTTTTTTGTATTGGACCCGCATTAAAGCATTTGCCAGTGTCAAGTATTAGGATTTTTTTCAAGTTTCTTAAATAAAACAAGTTCTAAATGTTCTAGTCACAATCTAAGTCACGTATACAGTCAATTTATAAGTCGAGTCTTGCTTCAGTAAAGTGGTGGCGACTTTACTAGAAGCCTCTATGAAGTTTTGTCGACAACGTAAAATGACACGTTTCACTGCTTCATTTCACTTTCCCACACTCATGTTCTTGATCCACCATTTAATGAATAAAACGTCGCCATTTTATCGCCATTAATATTCAAAATAACACAAGATTAGGAAAATAAAACAAAGCAACAACATGTTTCGATGACATTCCCGCCAAAACTCCAAAAGACCTCTCTTCACTCGCTCTTTTTTTTCTTTTGTCAAGAATGCGAATTGTCATTGAATGTCAAATGCTCGTCTTCGAAGATTAGAAAATATGCAGATGTTTATACGATAATCCTTAATATTTGACACTCTTGCAAAGAAAAACGTGTAGGTGGAACTCTGCGATTCTATAATCTGACGCACTTACTCAGGAAAACAATAAAATATTTTCATTTTTAGAGATTATTCAAAAAGTAATAAAGCGATAAGAAAGCGATGTTTATAAATTAATTATGGAACCAACTTGGGAGCTTTCTCTATACACCGATTCAAGAAACTCAAAAATTGGTTCTCGAATGACGGAGTAATTCGTGTACATACATAAAAAAAATATACGGTACGAATTGATAACCTCCTCCTTTTTCGAAGTCGGTTAAAAAATAAAACAATTTTCCAAATCAGTACAACAAAACATAATCTTCGACATTTCTAACAAAAAATAAACTTCGAAATCGAATAATTCATTAAAAATACTCATAATTATATCAAAACATATATTTATATATTTGCGTCGAGTGGAGTTGTCTTTCCTTTATCAATAATTATAGTTTAAAAAACTAAAAAACCTCTTAAGTATGCCTTGCCAAACAAAAAAGGATCGTCAAAATCAATTCATATTAATTGACGGAGTAATCGCTGAACAAACATAATTATACAGTCGGTTTGAGAACATCCTTCTTTTTGGAAGTCGTTTAATTAAAAATGAACCCCATTTCAGAATAGGTAGATTTAAGTTTGCTACTGTCTGCATAAAGTTATTGGAACAGACGGCGGGATTTTATACAAAAACTGGGTCCGTGTAGGTCACTGTCACTGTAGGTATATCCGGCTTTAAATAACTCTAATTGGGAACTGCAGGTTCCTGCCGAGTAACAAACCAGCTGATATAGCCTAGAAAAAATAAGATTTGTGACAACGTAAAATACGACTTAGAACATTTCTATTGCCATCCAGCGAGGAAACGCCGCTAGCATAATGGGTACCTTTCCCCAAGGTTCCACGCGCGAGGGACTCCACGCCTATAGAAATAATATTTTTTTACATTATGACTTGTTAATTATAATATTTTGAGAATTTGTACAATATTGACTTTAAAAAAAAATAAGAATATTAAAAAAAATACTAAGAACATTGTTAGTCCTCGGGTTTTAAAATGTATTTGTTCCTATTTTATAATAATCTTAAGTATTATTATAAAAGTTTGTTACCTGTTCACGATCAAACGGTTGAACCGATCGTTGTGACATAATGTAGTGCAGAGATAGCTGCGGACCTGGAGAGGGACTACTTATCATCATTGTCATCATCGTGTTTAGGGTAGTAAAGAAGGAACCCTTACAGTTTCACCATCTCCATCTGTATTTCTGTCTCTCCGCGGCAGGTTCACACACTATTTAGTATTAGAATGAGTAATAGTCCCTAAACTTAAAACAAGTATTTATATATTTTTTTTAAACTTTTTAAAAACAAGCTTTTATTATGTTCTTGTAAATAATAAAGTAACTCGCCAATACGAATCAAACGAGCCAAAACTCGATGGGGTTGCGTCGTTTCATTACAGAGTTCCTATGACCACCTTCCAGCTCCATCATCAGACCCTGATTACCATTGAAATACAAACTACTCGCCAAGACGAATCAAATGAGCCCAAACTCGATGAGGTTGTGTCGTTTCATTGTGAAGGTCCTTTGGCCACCTTCCAGCTCCATCATCAGACCAGGACCATGTCATCATAATATTGCATTGTCACGCGATTTACACATGTATGCAAAATTTCAGCTCAATCGGTTACCGGAAAGTGGATCCAAATTTAATTTGCAAGATTTGATGACAAACATCGGACAGGTGAAACTAAATAAAACCTTGCAAAATATACTTAGAGAAATAAGGAATGCGAATTTCGTGTAAATTTATTTTAACCCAAAATAAGTTAACTTCTACATAATAGTATCTCTATTTTAAGTTCACATAAGTTATAATGTGCTACTAAGGAACCCTTCTTTGCGCGTGGTACGACACCCATATAAATACTAAATGACTAGACTAATATAGAAAATAGCGTCCTAAAGGTATCCCAGGTGAACGATTATAATATCTGCAGGCGCTAAACTCATTTAACTAATTATCCAGATACATATTTTAAATTAAACCTTAGTCTTATTTATACAAGCTTTCTGTATGTAGGTATATGATTAGTGGACAACTTTGCAAATGAATAAGTTAAGACTGGCCCAAGTCAAACCTTGCCAGCTACGTTTGAACAATTTCATCAAAACCATCATTGAAAATGGAAACATTACTGTTCAATTTTTAGGGTTACGTACCCAAAAGGTAAAAACGGGACCCTTTTACTGAGACTCCGCTGTCTGTCCGTCTGTCCGTCCGTCCGTCTGTCACCAGGCTGTATCTCATGAACCGTGATAGTTAGACAGTTGAAATTTTCACAGATGATTTATTTTGCTATAACAACAAATACTAAAAAACAATAAAATAAATATTTAACGGGGCTCCCATACAACAAACGTGATTTTTTTGCTCTTTTTGCTCGGTATTGGTAACGGCAACAGGTAGGCGCTTGAAATATTCACTGATAACTTCGTGCGCGAGTCCGACTCGCACTTGGCCGGTTTATTATTTGAACAAACGGGCTACTCACGTCTATTTTTGAGCCGAATTCTCCGACTATAGTTTCAACGGCAAAAAATGTGTATCAACCACGTTAGTTTTCATAATAAAATTACTGTTCAATACAGAGTACATTAATGCGTGCACACTACTGCTTGCTAATGGAATTTATTACAAAGATTATCGAATACTGCAAAATAGTTCTACTAATACAGTATTTGATTTTTTTAATTTGTGTAGTTTATAAACGTCATAAAGTCAGTAAACTTTAATTTGAAATTCCCGGATGTTAGTCTCTAGAGTCCGTAATTCTACAAATGGCAGCACAAGCACCATAAATTGAATAAGCAGATAAAAAGTTAAATGTAGTTTTGCACAAAATGGACGATCATAATAACACTTCCTGGTCTAGGTATGTGAAATGTGAATGTTGTATGGGTGTTCGATTGTGTTCATAAATTACTGTAATTATTATTTTTCATGACATGTCCAAAATTTCTCTGTGGTTTTTTTTTAACTGTGACTTTTTGAGAACTTTAATAAAATCCCGCACAAAGCGATTCGGGTCTCTAATATGAACTGCTAAAGAGTTCAGCGCTCTTCCAGCCTCGGTGTCCCGTAATAGAAACAACCTGGTTTGACAAAACGATCTCATGAGCAAGCATACTACATCTTCGACCACTTTATCGCTTTCTCGTTCCATCAGGTGAGTGAGTGAGTGACCACCTACCAGAAAGTAGCAAAACATCCAACAACATAAAAAATCTTAGCAAAAAAAAACTTTATTACCTATTTCTGCTTGCAGATATTGTCAAAAATTCTATGTCCTATCACTACTTAAATAATATTGTGGGTTTCATTGTATTTAAGTCAGAAAAACAATATTTGTGCAAACGAAGTTAGTACACGAAACATTATATTTGCAATGTGTTCACATCACATGTGGCATGTCGTTGATTGAATGCGGTGGCGTTGAGTCTGCTTTGTAAAAGCTTTACTTGGTTTAGCAGTAGGTAAATGGTTACCTATCTATTAGCCGAAATATGAAATATGGAATATTAATTTCTTGAAAACGATTTTTTTTCGACTGCGGTAGAAAGACGATTATGTTTTTCGAGTGTATGTTTCTATATTACCTCCTACAGCTTAAACGGATTTCAAATTGCAAGGCGTTAGATTCGACATTACTTCTTGAGTGTGGTAGATTTTTTTTTTAATATTAATAAACGATTATTGCAATATAGAAGTTACACTTTTTCGTAACAGATAACAGAGTTTATTAAAAATAATATGCTTAATTCGATATTAACGCTTTGACATCTGCACCTGTACACATGTTTTGACAAATAAATATATCTTTATCTGACTGGCCTTGTGGCTCAGTTGGTAGTATGTCTACCTGCTGAGCCTGTAGGTCCTGGGTTCGATCCCCACCCAATGCAAACATATGTGTGATGAACATGGATGTTTGTTCTGTGTCTGGGTGTTTCTATGTATCATATGTATATATTTACAACAAAAAAGTATATATGTATTCTATCAGCCATCTAGTTCCATAGTACAAGCTTTGCTTAGTTTGGGCTAGATGGTGTTGTGTGAAATGTCCACAAATATTTATTTATTTATCTTTATCTTTAAAATGAGCATTCGTCATCATCATCATCTCAGCCATACGAAGTCCACTGCTGGACATATGCCTCCCCCATGGATTTGCAAAAAGACCGATTGGAAGAGGCTTGTATCCAGCGTCTTCCCGCCACTTGCATGAGGTCATCTGTCCATCTCGTGGCTGGTCTTCCTACGCTGCGCTTGCCGGTACGTGGTCTCCACTCGAGAACCTTTCGGCCCCATCGGCCATCAATTCTACGTGCTATGTGCCCTGCCCACTGCCACTTCAACTTGCTAATCCGCTGTGCTATATCGGTGACTTTTGTACGTCTACGTATCTCTTCATTTCTGATTCGATATCGTAGAGAGACTCCGAGCATAGCCCTCTCCGTAGCTCGTTGCGCGACCTTGAGCTTCCTTATAAGGCCCATAGTTAGCATATAAAACATTTTATATCGGCATTTCGCTTACCTAATTTCTCGCTAAAACGTTCAATCAACATATCAAGCGTAATATACTCTACGATAATCACTGTTATGCATATTTAAATTTTCTTTTATTATAAATACATAATTGTTCATTAAACTATCAAAATCCTGAAGAATATGAATATTCTTCTAATATTTCAAACCTTTGTGATTAATAAGACTAGGTATTAAGTTTTAAAGAAGCAACAAAACTGAATAAAATAAGACTCGTCGTGGCCAACTAAAGGCGAACAAATTGTAAGTCTGTGTGACTGTCAAACTTATGAATTAGAAACCCCTGTCAGTTATAACATATTCTGGTTTCAAACAATTCTATGAGAATATTTCAGGCAAATAAAATTAGAACTAAAATATTTCGGATAAATATAAGTTACTAACAAGTAGTCGTACATTTTTTTTATGTATGTAGTTTTATATTCATATATCTTGTCTGTTGTCACTAGATAATGTAATATTTCTATCAGTATGGCCATTTGTATGCTAATAAACATATTTTTATTATTATTACAAGATTTGGCTCTAGCCACTGCTGAAACTAATATAAGGAACACTCGAAGTACACAAATTCGTAGTTGGCAGGTATTCTCTCTACAAAATAGCGAAGATGCAACCATTTCTCTTTGTTTTAAAACTTAGAGCGGAACTTATCAAATTCCGCGATCCTCATTCATTTAACTGCATAATTGCTCGCCGTCGGGCTTTTACGACGAAAGCACACGTAGACAACGTTGCAGTACGTCTACTCTCGCTGTTTACTTGCAAACTAGATGCCATTGTTGGACATTAACACAAGCTATTGCGTACTGGACCTTAGACACGTATTTTTAAACAACTTCAAAAGGAAGCAGGTTAATAAATTTCAATAACTCCGTAATTTATAAACCTATTTGTATTTATTTTTTCTTTGAAAGGTTGCATTCAGATCGGTTTTCATCAACAAAAAAAACCATTCAGTAGTTTGGTTTTAAAATAAAATTGCGCATTTTGTCGGTTTTCCGGGTTTTAAACTATATTTATTATTTAAAGCTGCTGGCTGTAATATTAAACTCAACTCCGTTATTATGTCATTTTTAGGATTTTATAATAAACAAGGAACCCTTATAATAGTTTTTCTAAACACAGTTCATAGAAAAAAAAACCTTTATATTCAATATTTCAGTTTTCTTTGGTTTATTTAATTTGTATATCTTTATTATTTAACTTGTTTAGGTTATTTTAGTTTAGTTTTTTTTAAGTACACATGTAAATATCGTCTAAAATGTATAAAATAAATGATTAATTTCACAGAATCTAATATTTTATCTTTGCTGATTTTATTAAAATATAATATTAGTGAAAATATTAACATAACTGTATGTCTCAACCTACAGAAGTAAGTAGTCATAATCTGTGTCTCGACCTAATCTACTGTAAGTTAATGTACTGCACCAATTTTTTACACTTTTTACGAAGATAGTCGATAGCGTCATTTTTTTGCGGGGAATTGGGCGGGTCGTTAATTATAACAACGAACATAACGACGTTGTCTCAACGGGTACTGATGGCATCGGCTGTTAACGTGCTTTCACAACGGATAACGACAGACTATTTACTTTATTGAATGTTGGTTAGACTCTTCAATGACTTTTAATCACTTTTAAGCTTTGTTATTACTTAAAATACGATACTCGGTGTTTAAAGTTGATTTAGTAGATTTTCCGAGAATATATAAAGGCATGAAAAAGAGACATTTCATGGTGGATATTCTGAAAAATGAGTGAAGTAACTTTTATATTTAAGAAACGCTGTCCGGTAGTTTTTTTAAGTAAGCGTGTTACAGCTTAGATAGTGACATCACTCTATTTTATTTTAAGCAAGCGTGTTATAGCTTAGACCGTGACATCACTCTATTTTATTTTAAGCAAGCGTGTTATAGCTTAGACCGTGACATCACTCTATTTTATTTTAAGCAAGCGTGTTATAGCTTAGACCGTGACATCACTCTATTTTATTTTAAGCAAGCGTGTTATAGCTTAGACAGTGACATCACTCTATTTTATTTTAAGCAACCGTGTTATAGCTTAGACCGTGACATCACTCTATTTTATTTTAAGCAAGCGTGTTATAGCTTAGACCGTGACATCACTCTATTTTATTTTAAGCAAGCGTGTTATAGCTTAGACCGTGACATCACTCTATTTTATTTTAAGCAAGCGTGTTATAGCTTAGACCGTGACATCACTCTATTTTATTTTAAGCAAGCGTGTTATAGCTTAGACAGTGACATCACTCTATTTTATTTTAACAATTTTGGAGATATTAACGGCCTTAACTAACAGAGTTATAATTATTACCATAAACACAAATAAGCCATACACAAATTTCTACTATTACATTTAATATATTGTTTTGGACGCTTTTGTAATACTAATAGTAGGTATTTATATAAAAACGAAAAGAAAATACATATTTATATAAACAATAGGTAAGTGCCGGACATACTGCACCTTATAATTAAGGTATATACTTATTTACCTAGTGTTACAATATAATACTAATATAGTAAATATAACTAATGAAAAAGCTGTCACCCAGTCGCTTCGTTATAGATCCTACACTTGAGTGGAAGAGGTCTATATCAGGATTAGACTTAAGAAACTTATTACAAGACCTACATGCGCGTATAATAAAACTATTTTGTCGATAATTAGAAGATGTTACAGGAGGTCGGAATAAAGGACTACTACGGAATGTTGCGGTCCCCATAAAAGTTAATTTTGCTCAGAAAATCGAGGCAGTATATGCTAGATGAGATAAATTTTTAAGGAAAATAATATCAGAAAGTTCACGGCGATCTAGTAATGGTAGGTAGTAATGCTTGGCACAAGCCTCGTAATTTTAATTTAGTAAATTTTTTTAGGATAAGTAGATGGTAAAAAATATAACAAAACCATTTAAATGTAAAATGTACTTCAGTGTGTGTGTGTGTGTGTGTGCGTGTGTGTAGTAGTAGTAGTAGTGTGTAATGAGATTTTCGCAGTTGTTGTTCAGTAAAATTATAGAGTACGTTATTTCATACATATCATAAGAGCTCAGTTTTCAAAAACTAAACAAGCATTCGGGCTCTCAACGTCCAGTAGATCGAAACAACTAGTTTAGTTCTCTACCTTATGACGCCTAAAGTTTGTAGTCGCGTCGACTTGCTTAATATAATATCCAGTAGATACCTATGATGTTATTTATGTGGTATATTCATAACAAATAACCCTCCTTTATAGTAAAAAGTAAAAAAAAGGGTAAAAAATAAAATTTATGACAAATTATTTAATTTTATTTATTTATTTATCATAAATACAAAGTTTAAAATAGAATACACATATTTAACACCTGAAAACCACAAATGGCTTGTGGAGGTGCTCATTCACTGCAATAACCATCTAATCAATACAAACAATAACAAATCAATCTACCTACATATTTAAAAAAGTCAAATGAAGTTGCATACGAGATGCACCATCCCGACCGGTTTTGCGACTGGATAGCGTTAACAGCACTGATAAATATAATAGTTATTAATAAAAGCCATGTACATTCGATTTGGAATCGAATCCCGTGTAGCGTCTCGGTATAATCTTATATTACCTAGTTGTCTTTTAAACAGACCGAACTCATTATTAGAAGTTATGCTATTCTACATAAAAATACGAAGCTTAAAGCTTTATATATAAAATTGTAATGTTTAAAATGCAAAGACAGTATCCGCCAGGAAAGTGCATCTATCCAATACAGATATCTCTTTAGCCTAACTACTGTTACAGAATGCGAAACATGCAGAACTTTTTATCAACTAGTCAGCGACTAAAAAGCAGAGAACCAACTTCTACAAAACAATATTTAGAAACTGTAACTAATTCAGTGGTTGCGTTGTTTCAATATTATTTTTTTAATTCAGTTAGGTATTTTGATTTAATATTTTTAGATTCGTGTGGGTAGTTAGATTTGAGACGCATTTAGTAGCTAGGTAGCTTGTGTTAGATTAATCTGTTATAAAGATACTCATTATCTTTTTTCCATTAATTAGGAGGTGTGTACTATAAACCATTTATTTATCTGTGGTGCGCATGAAATGAGACGTGGACAAGCATTGGAATGCTTAACATGCCAAAAACAGAATTCCATAAAATAGCTAAAAGTTTTCTCGTTCAGTCGAGGTGTTTCTCTGTACATTCCCTACTCAAAACAGCACACTACACGGCAAAATTCACCTTTCACGAAGTATCAAAGTAGTTCTAGCAAATTTGCTTTGTTCATGCTTGCGGAATGCAGTATCGAGTTTATAATATCTTCCACGTACTCGTACACTCGTGCTTGATGAAGGCTTCTAACTTTGTCCACTTGCATTGTTCTCTATTTACACTTTACTTATAAAAGGTTTCTGTGAAGTTTTCTGTATAACAACAAAATAGCAAAGTTAATTTTATAAAGTTTGGTAAAAACTATTTTTTTTTTATTAAAAGTACGGAATATCCCCGACGGCAGTTTAGACTTTCAGTTATCTATTATTAAACATAATCGAGAATATGCATGATTTATTTTTATTTGCTCATAAAAAAGTAAACCACAAAAACGATCCATTTCACAAAAACAAAATTAAAATACCTTCAAATATAACAAAGTTATGCATTTTATAATTTCATGTTAGACAGAGAGCACACATAGCGAATGATGACGTCATACTGTTGTTTCGCGAGAGAGGGACAGAGCATCCCTCCCCCAAAACTTTAAATGCTTATGTCTCAGAAGTTTATTGACCGATTGAAATAGTTTTTTAGAGTATGTATTGCGTTTTAGCATCTTTTATCAATTAAAATTATTATTCATATTAAATAAAACTCATGCATTTTTCCTATTATGAAAAAAACCTTAATTATAAAAATTACTGAATGATGTCTTTCGTCCCAGTTGACGTCTTGTCAGTACCTACCAGACGAATATCTCGTCACAAGAGTACATCCTTTGGGAGTGACATCTGCGCTGCTTCTTTTGAAAAACACCGCCGTATGCGGTTGAAACTATAGCCGGAGATTAAAAATAGACCCTTAACTCGCAATTGTTATAATTAAAATGTGTAACAAACACGTTAGCTATTATAATAAAATAAATTACTGTACCTAATCACGGACTAAACCGAGAGCGTCACACCCGCACTGCTCCTTAGAGAAACCGAGAGCGTCACACCCGCACTGCTCCTTAGAGAAACCGAGAGCGTCACACCCGCACTGCTCCTTAGAGAAACCGAGAGCGTCACACCCGCACTGCTCCTTAGAGAAACCGAGAGCGTCACACCCGCACTGCTCCTTAGAGAAACCGAGAGCGTCACACCCGCACTGCTCCTTAGAGAAACCGAGAGCGTCACACCCGCACTGCTCCTTAGAGAAACCGAGAGCGTCACACCCGCACTGCTCCTTAGAGAAACCGAGAGCGTCACACCCGCACTGCTCCTTAGAGAAACCGAGAGCGTCACACCCGCACTGCTCCTTAGAGAAACCGAGAGCGTCACACCCGCACTGCTCCTTAGAGAAACCGAGAGCGTCACACCCGCACTGCTCCTTAGAGAAACCGAGAGCGTCACACCCGCACTGCTCCTTAGAGAAACCGAGAGCGTCACACCCGCACTGCTCCTTAGAGAAACCGAGAGCGTCACACCCGCACTGCTCCTTAGAGAAACCGAGAGCGTCACACCCGCACTGCTCCTTAGAGAAACCGAGAGCGTCACACCCGCACTGCTCCTTAGAGAAACCGAGAGCGTCACACCCGCACTGCTCCTTAGAGAAACCGAGAGCGTCACACCCGCACTGCTCCTTAGAGAAACCGAGAGCGTCACACCCGCACTGCTCCTTAGAGAAACCGAGAGCGTCACACCCGCACTGCTCCTTAGAGAAACCGAGAGCGTCACACCCGCACTGCTCCTTAGAGAAACCGAGAGCGTCACACCCGCACTGCTCCTTAGAGAAACCGAGAGCGTCACACCCGCACTGCTCCTTAGAGAAACCGAGAGCGTCACACCCGCACTGCTCCTTAGAGAAACCGAGAGCGTCACACCCGCACTGCTCCTTAGAGAAACCGAGAGCGTCACACCCGCACTGCTCCTTAGAGAAACCGAGAGCGTCACACCCGCACTGCTCCTTAGAGAAACCGAGAGCGTCACACCCGCACTGCTCTTTAGAGAAACCGAGAGCGTCACACCCGCACTGCTCCTTAGAGAAACCGAGAGCGTCACACCCGCACTGCTCCTTAGAGAAACCGAGAGCGTCACACCCGCACTGCTCTTTAGAGAAACCGAGAGCGTCACACCCGCACTGCTCCTTAGAGAAACCGAGAGCGTCACACCCGCACTGCTCCTTAGAGAAACCGAGAGCGTCACACCCGCACTGCTCCTTAGAGAAACCGAGAGCGTCACACCCGCACTGCTCCTTAGAGAAACCGAGAGCGTCACACCCGCACTGCTCCTTAGAGAAACCGAGAGCGTCACACCCGCACTGCTCCTTAGAGAAACCGAGAGCGTCACACCCGCACTGCTCTTTAGAGAAACCGAGAGCGTCACACCCGCACTGCTCCTTAGAGAAACCGAGAGCGTCACACCCGCACTGCTCCTTAGAGAAACCGAGAGCGTCACACCCGCACTGCTCTTTAGAGAAACCGAGAGCGTCACACCCGCACTGCTCCTTAGAGAAACCGAGAGCGTCACACCCGCACTGCTCCTTAGAGAAACCGAGAGCGTCACACCCGCACTGCTCCTTAGAGAAACCGAGAGCGTCACACCCGCACTGCTCTTTAGAGAAACCGAGAGCGTCACACCCGCACTGCTCCTTAGAGAAACCGAGAGCGTCACACCCGCACTGCTCCTTAGAGAAACCGAGAGCGTCACACCCGCACTGCTCCTTAGAGAAACCGAGAGCGTCACACCCGCACTGCTCCTTAGAGAAACCGAGAGCGTCACACCCGCACTGCTCCTTAGAGAAACCGAGAGCGTCACACCCGCACTGCTCCTTAGAGAAACCGAGAGCGTCACACCCGCACTGCTCTTTAGAGAAACCGAGAGCGTCACACCCGCACTGCTCCTTAGAGAAACCGAGAGCGTCACACCCGCACTGCTCCTTAGAGAAACCGAGAGCGTCACACCCGCACTGCTCTTTAGAGAAACCGAGAGCGTCACACCCGCACTGCTCCTTAGAGAAACCGAGAGCGTCACACCCGCACTGCTCCTTAGAGAAACCCGGCAAATGCGGTTGAAGCTACGGTCGAAAATATTGTCTCCGTATATGTCGTCAGTTATTTAAAAATGTGTGAAAGTAAACTAAGTCAACTTTTATTGCATATAGCTGCTTTGCTTCAATAATGTGTCATCTTTCAATTTGCTATAACACAGGAGACTGATTTTCAATTTTCAAGAAATTATTGTGTCTAATCTATTTCAATGTTCATTCATAGAGTGAACGTTTTCCACCCGTGATATATATTCCACGTAAAAAGATAAGTTGGTCGTTGTAATCAAATACAATTAAGTTATTTTTCGTAAGTTTTTCTTTAGTATGGCCATCTTTTTTAAAAAAACATGTACCTCAGATACTGGGAATCTCAGTTATTAAGTAAAAAAGACGTGTGGCACTCGGAGACTGCCGTGGTAAAGCTATTGCATAGCATTTTTTATCAACTTATGTAATTATAATTATTTATTTATTTTATTTATGCAGTATTCCTAACACCCCCCACTCCGACCGGCACAGCGGTGATACTTTTTAGTTTTTAGTTTTGCCATCTATCGATAAATAGCACAACTTTTAATGACTTTTTGAAATATCACGATTGTCTCTTTAGTTCTGCAAATCACCTCTAGGTGGCATTGGTTGTATCGGCGTTACTGCGTTAGGTTATTTTCGTAGACCCGCGATAGAAGCTATGCAATAGCTTAAAAAATTATTTTTTTTAACTAGCTTTTATTTAAATGCTCTAAAAAGAAAAAAATAAATTTTATATTGATATAAATAAAAGCTTGTCGCGAGAACACAAACATATATTTTTTTTTCCAAAAGAACAAACTAACTTTAATTCTAAGCAAATGATAAGAACACGTCTAAGTCTTTTGTTGGAATTAAATATTACTTAGTAGATAGGTACGATGTTGTTTGAAATCTCGCGACAAGCTTTTATTTATATCAATATAAAAAAAAACTTCGTTTTATGGCATTTCAATAAAAGCTTGTTTTAAATTGTTTTTTAATTAATATTTTATTTACTAGACTAAAAAAGAGTGCTTGTCAAGACTATTCAAACGAGTCCAAACTCGACGGTTTTATCTTGTTTAGTTTAGGAGTTCCTATGGCCACCTTCCGACCCCATCTTGAGACCCTGGCTGTCATGTAGCACAACAGTGCTTGTCAAGACTATTTAAACGAGTCCAAACTCGACGATTTCATTTCGTTTAGTTTAGGAGTTCCGATAGCCACCTTCCGACGCCATCTTGAGACCAGCTTCATGGTACCATATTATTGTATTGTCACCAAAGTTACGTAAGTAAACCAAATTTCAACCTAATCTAACGACAGGAAGTGGTTCTAATTTAACTCGCAAGATTTGTCCCATACTAACAGGGCAAGTAGAATAAAAGCTTTTAAAAATACCCGACTTGATTTAGAATATTATATGCCAACATGCCCTCTATTTCCCTTTTTCATCAATATTCTCGGTTGCCATGACAACTACGCGGCGTCTTGCCCTCAAAGACGATGTCAGCGCTACACCGTCGCTACAACAGGATCTTGAACTTTGTGGTTCCTTAAGATGCTTGCCAGTTCAAGGACGTAGCGATAGATGGCGTTATTACATACGATATATTTTCTCTATCCACAAATATTTTTTCTTAGTTTTAAGTTTTGGTAAGATCCATAGAAAATTAGGAAATAAACCAAATATTTTTTTATGTTTTAACAGCATCTTGAATGATACCTGATTTTTGTCTCCCCTCTATTACTGCACGCCCAGTTATTTTACTTTCTTTTCTTTCCTCTCAATTCTAAGGGTGCCTGGTAGAGATCGCTATTAGCGATAAGGCCGCCAGTTGTTACACTAGTTCTTAATTAATTCATGATTGTAAATTTTACGATGTGTACAGTAAAGAGTTTATCGATATAACTATATCTCTATAACTACTCCGTAAGAAAAACCAGGCGTTATCTTATGTTTATGTATATGTGTGTGTGTGTGTTAGGTAGACAATACTCGATATTTTATTCCTGTTTTGAGAATGTCATTGTCTGTTTATTTTATTTTTAGCAAAATGTGTTCACTGTTCACATACTTACACCTAACTTTCAAAAGACTTGCCCTAACAAATAAACGGACAACAAAGTATTCCTATAACGGATCCGTTTTTTTCCATTTTGAGATACGAAACCCCAAAAAAAATAAACAATACCTACACAACTCAATATACAAAAACAGGTCTGAAATAAAATGAGAATTCAACTAGATGAGTCAGAGGAAGGACTAAGCGTATATTATACCTTGTATATAATTATGTATGTACCTATAGATAGATACCTAACTTTTAGGTCAATTTATTAAATCGTCTGAAAATAAAATAAGTTTCATAGAAATTATCACCAATAGTGTCTTAAGTAGGTACAATCCAGAAGAGACCACGTCTTGTTTTCTTGAATATAAGTTTAGTGCTGTAGCATACATACAACAGCCTCAAGACAAAATCCAAACAACCTCAACTGACACAATCCCACTAATACTTCATGCCTACACCCAACACAATGAAAACTTCAGAATCCCAACAATACAAATTCTAGAATCGTTAAAACTCCCCGCCTCCAACATTCTCATTCTTTACAACCGCGCCGTTCTGCCGAAATTGGACAAAAGTTTAAAATTATGTCTTATTTACCCCATTCTTTCCCCCGATGAGAGTAAGAGGGGGTAATTCCGCCCGCCTATGACATAATTTCGAAGTGTAACGCTCGGGGCAGACGTTAAATCAGTTTTATGTAACAGTTTACGGTCGTGACGCTATTTTGAGTGTTGCACGCTGAGAGAGAACCCGAGCGGAGATGTACGCACACGCAATAACAATCAAGTTTCTCAAATGTTTTTATGGTAATTGAAGAATTTTAATAATGTAATCGCGAACTAAAACAGCACAATGTGCTATTTAAAAAGTAGGTGCAAAACATTGAGCGGTACAAGCCGCTTAAAACATTTAAAGCATCATTGCCGGTCTGATGTATGTATTTATATATTATCTCATTCTTTTTTACACACCACAGTTGTGGTGCCACCGTAAGTAGTTTAAGTCAAATCTTGCACCTACAGTGTATAGTAGAAGGCTATAATCAATGTATTACAGAAGGAATATTATAAAGAAACATCATTCATACATATACTTACACTAAGACTACTTAAAAAAAAACAATTTTAAAATATATATACAGAAAACAAATAAAATAAAAACTTGGGAAAAGTGGCCAGAATACTGGCAGCATTGCCACGTTGGATGGCAATGCTTACTTTTTGAGCAAAGTAGAAGCCAGCATATACACTTACATACGTACACCTGAAAAACATTACCATCATAACGCAGTCGGGTAGAAAGCATAAAACAGACAAATAACATAAAGCACTAAACCGAGACAGTTAACACCGAATTTAACGCACACAACTACTCATATCAGTAAACCGGTAACTCGGCAGCCGGTTACGTCCAATTAGAACCGGTTAAATCCGGTTACAGCCGGCGCGATGCAGCTGTACCGTCTGTAAACAGTGAAGTTGGCGCGAGATTCGAGTTAGATTGCATTATGTATGCAATGTGCTTCCAAATGGGACAATTACGGGTCTACGCTTCAAATTAAGTGTGTGTATGAATATAGATGAGTGAGTATTAAGTAGATACATTAATCATCATCATCGTCAGATCACTTGAGTCCGATGCTGGGAGTAAAATAAATAATTCGAACGAATTTTTTATTTCTTTCCTTGAAGTCATTGAAAAAGAAAGTTAATACTCGTGATAACAACATATTATGAAAACTTGAAAATATCCAAAACATGTTGCAGATTGGTTTAAGCGACATCTGTTAACGGCGCATAGAAATATTGTCACCATGAGGCTGAGGCTGGTTATGGTGGGTGATTAAACTACGGTTTGGTGTCTTCGTTCTCTCTGTTGATTTCACATAATATTGAACATAGGAGTCGCCAGCAAATTTTAATTTAGTCAAACTTGTTCAAATAACTGTAGGTTCACGGTCTTTGCCGTGAAATAGCATTTACCTATTCAAGACTTCTACCAACATAGGTACCTACGTAGAGGATAGTTCATAACTGTTATGGTAGCTAAACAAAATCATTCACATTTTTCACCTTTATCGTTCTGAGATACTTATTCAGTTTGTTTTTGTGTGTAGTAGCCTAGGTACTTAGCTTAGCTTTATGTTAAAGTTTTTGAAATTCTTCAGAGTGAGTTAAGTTCGACTCTCAGGTTCGACCATCGTCCGTCTCACTCGCGCTTACAAAGATTTTTGAAGATAAGTATAAAATTACTGAATAACTTTTAAAATATCGTTAAACACACTAGAAAGCAACAGCACTTTTCAACAAAAATTTCGTATTGGTCGAAGTAAATTTTTATACTTACATAAAAAAATATTTGTATATGTTATTAATGTTAAAAAAAAATATGCATGAGAATTATAATTATGTAACATGCAAAATTACAGCTCAATCGGAAACCGGGAAGTGGGACATATTTAACTTGTAAAACATAATTATATTTTACAAG
Organism: Lycia hirtaria; assembly: GCA_947563715.1. Classification (NCBI taxonomy): domain Eukaryota; kingdom Metazoa; phylum Arthropoda; class Insecta; order Lepidoptera; family Geometridae; genus Lycia; species Lycia hirtaria. The sequence goes on along the minus strand of OX387376.1, from coordinate 51,994,649 downwards.
TTAAATACCTATGTCCCACTTCCCGGTTTCCGACTGAGCTATAATATATAATACTTGTGAACGGATCGTCGGGACAGTCGATACTAAATAAAACATAGTAAAAACACTTATATGCAATGCAACATAGAACTTCATCCTTTTTTGAAGTCGGTTAAAATATAACAATACAATAACCGAAGCATATAATATTTTATATTTTCTTAATATTGGGCTAAGGAAAGTAAGTAAGCGCGCTCCATCGTAGACCGCAACTGTCGCGTAACATCAGGCGAGTTAGCGGTCAAGCGCATTAAGCATATTTTAGTTTAATAGTAATACGGTAGGGTAGTACGGTAGAGAGGCAGCGGGAAATTCATTTTTTTTTTTTTTTTTTATTTATCCATGCAGTAACTTGAATAACTGTTGTTGCTTACATATTATGAGTAGTAAGTAATTACGGTAGAGATGCAGCGGGAAATTCAAATTTAAAAAAAAAAAAAAAATTTATCCATGCAGTAACTTGAATAACTGTTGTTGCTTACATATCCTGAGTAGTTGCTTAATCAGTAAAAATAGATTTCTAGATGAATATAATAATATGAGTAACAAATGTATTATTGGTAAACAGAATGGCTAGATAAATATGGAATAATCTTAGATTGTCGCATACTTTACGGTCAAAACAATAGATACATGACTTGGCAAAAGGAGAAAAAACTGTTTGAAATTTGAAATTCCCGACGCATGCGGATCCCATTCAAGCTTGCAATTATTTCAGCGCATGAAATGCAATTTGAAATACGCTGTAAAAAAGTTAATATAGCATACCTTATTCCAGATTTATTTCTTCATTTTGTAAAGAAATAGCAGAACAGCAATAAAAAGCAGCCTCTCTATTATTTCCTTCCCTAACACCGCTCCAAGCACGTTCCAGTTCGCAAAACGAAAAACTTTCAACTCTTAATAAATCTTGATTTTGCGGTGACAAAAACTTCCCTGCTTACCTACTTTTAAAACGTCTTCAAGTTGTCAAGTTGTTTATGATAAACTTCTATGTAGTGGTTTGGGTGAGGTGACGTTACTTTGTGGCCACCTGCTGTATTTACTTAGTTGTTAACAACTTATGGTTGTACTTTGCTACTAAGTTGTCGTTGTAACTTGTGTTTTCATTTTAATACAGTGCGAAAATACTTTATTGATTACATTACAAAATAAGAATATGAGAAGACGTTAGACAGATATCTATGGAACCCTTAGATAAACGAGATAGTTTTCAGATTAATTACGGGGTAATGTTGTCAGTGATTTGATAACACAAGCATAAATCCTATTTAATTTAAAAAAAACTATTCCCGAAATGTATGGGAACGGGTTGACCGATTTGGTTGTTTTTAGGGTTCCGTACCTCACAAGGAAAATATGGATCCCTTATAGGATCACTTTATTGTCCGTATGTCCGTCTGTCCAGGTGTCAAGACCTTTATCTCGGGAATGCGTGAAGGTATCGAGTTGAAATTAAAACCATATATGCAAATCCATAGTATCTTGCTGCAGAAAGAAAAATAAAATTTCTTGTAAAAGTTTTCGTAAAAAAAAGTTATAGCCAAATATGTCGTAAAAAACGCACATTTCGACACTCACAGAGGAATCAAAACCTATGGGGTGCTTCCCGTTGACCTAGAACTATGAAATTTGGCAAGAAGCATTGTGTTAGAGTACATATAGGAAAAATCCGAAAACTGGACATTTTTTAATTAATCACAAAAAAATAGTGTCTACATGCATACATATGAAAGAGCCTCATTAGCATAAGCTAAAACAGGTTTTTAAATATTTTTACGATGTATATTTTTCGGTTTATGAAGGAAAATATAAAAAAATATATGATTTCCCCCTTTTATTTAGTTTGTACGGAACCCTCGGTGGGCGAGTCTGACTCGCACTTGTCCGGTTTTATTTATGTTCGTGATTGTTTTTATGGAAAAATTCATCATCATCATCGTATTTCATCAAAAGAAAACAGAATACTCGACCGACAGCTGAAATCAATATTTTCAGTGTAATTAATTATTACGGTACGTTTGATACGTTGCTGAGTGTAATTTTCTTGTGAGAAAGTATGCGTAAAGTCGCTATATATATACACATAAGATTAAAAAATGTGCATTTTTTACAATAATTCTAGTAAAATTACTTATTTAATACGTAAATGTTCGTTGGAGGTTACGAAAAAATGTTTTGGCGACCGCTGATTCGAAGCAATCATTACACTTTTCTATAAAATTCGTCCGAGTTCCACAATTGATTCGGAAAGCCTTAATCCGGCTGAGCCGTAAATCGGCTTACTCTGGTAATGGTTATAATCGCGGGATCAATTGATCACGTTTTAATCGCCACAATTTGGCGCAGGGAGCCAAGCGCCGCGAGCCGGGGCAAGGGAGCCAGCCTCGGCGTCCCTCACTGGGGATAAGGACCTTTCGCGAGTTTAAACTTTACGTTGAACGATTTGGTTTTAATATTTTTGATTAACGATGAGTCTTAGCTTTAAATTCTACATTGTATTTTCTCCATTTTGCCCTACTACGTTAAAGCCAAAAGGGAGGTTATGATTTCTCAGACTCATATTATGTCGGTATGTAAGTACTATTAGTCTTCTGTGATGTCGGCTGGTCTCACAACATCTGCCTTTTGAGCTGTAAGTTGTAGGTTCGATTTCCACCCACGACAAATTAACAGTCGTGTGATGAACTTTAACGTTTATTCTGTGTATTTATGTATCAGAAGTATGTATAATCTACTGTCCGTAAATCCCGAATGACTTCTATTTTTTAAGCAAACGTGTGTCTATCGTAGACTGCAGCCTGAGTGACTGTTAAGTCAAGCGCAAATTTCATCATCATCATCATCATCTCAGCCATAAGAAGTCCACTGCTGGACATAGGCAGGCCTCCCCTATGGATTTCCAAAAAGACCGATTGGAAGCGGCTTGCATCCAGCGTCTTCCTGCCACTTGTATGAGCGCAAATTTATTTATAAAAAAAAAAATATGTATATAAATTTTTATCATATACTTGGTTCCCACAGAAAAAAAGTTTGCTTAGTTTTGACCTGAATGGTACTATGTGAAAATGCCACCAATGTATGTTCACCAATTTCATATGCTTCCAAACCATGTCATAATTTGAACAGTTTTCATTTGAAAGGATATACTTTCAAATTGGCCCGATATAAATTTCATCAAAATCTGTTCAATAGGTTGATTTTTAAAACGAAATAACTGAAGAGAGTATGCTATCAAAGTAACCGAAACTGCGTATTTTGAAGTTATTTATTTCAGTAGATATGTATTTAATCAATAATGACTCATTATCAATATGGTGTCATTCAGATATTTCGGAACGTAAGCAACACGTTTGCAAATTTTATTCTAAAATATATTTTCTTTGTTTCAGGAATAAAGTAATTCACAATGGCGGCGTTCGTGGCGAAACAAATGGTCGGCAACAAGCTCAGTGCTGTTAAAGGTAAACTATCACATGTATACCTACCTACAATACTAGATACCTACATAACTACATATATGAAAGGCATGTGGAATCAACATGTCTTAGAATGGTGGAGACAGGGATGACTACAACAGAGGCCACCAGCCATATGAATGACAATCAAATGGATGGATCAAACACATGAGATTTTATTTATAGAAGTAATGATCTTGAATACGACTATCAAGTAAAAGCATGACACATCTTTGTTCTCAGCACAATACATAAGCATTCGAGCATAAGACATAATTATTATTAAAGCCTTTTAGTATATGGCCTCATATATCTTTGTGTTGAAGTTTCTAAACACACAGGATAGCATTGTCACTGTTCACAAGTTACGACACTTCGTCTTCGTAAACGTATGACGTGTCGCGACTGAAGACGAGTCGGACGATTACCTTACTTGAGGCTTGCCACGCAGAGCCAATCTACATAAAATACATAAATACATCATTGGATCAAACACATGAAATAGGTATAAGTATAAGTTTGGTTGATTATATTCTCGAGATATTTTTTTATTTTTTTTATTACTTCCAAAACGGAGGAATTGATCAATTCGTTTATATGTGTAATTCAATTGTTGTTTTATTGTATGATTGTTACGTGATTACCTCGCTAATTACGAACTGATTTTAATGATTATTGTTTACTTCACAGGTAATCAATCAGTGGTGGTCTCATGAACATTTTATCAAAATCGGCTCATTACTTTGATTTCTAAAACAAAATAACTAGTAGTTCTACGAACAGTACAGACCTCGCGAGAGAGCTTATTTGCAACTCACCTTGGGTCATCTGTACATAATACCTACATAAAGTTGGCTTAGGAAGCCGTATTAAAAACAAAAGAAAAGCTCGCTCGAACATCAAATAATTTTATAAATGGAGAAAACTTAAAATCAAGAAGATTATTCAGCGCTAAAATGCATCAAGCACATCCACGCGCCCTCACTGCTACACGCGATCTCAAGTTGGTTGTCATATCTCGACAACCACTTCTATTTATTTTTACGTCAAGTTGTAATAATTGTATACTTAATCTATAATCGGTTGGTAATTAGCGCCGCAAAAAACTTCCCCCCTTTTTATGGGAGCCACCCCTCCTATTAAAAATAGCCGACGTTTTTTTTTTAAATAATCCATGGAACCTATACGCCAAGTTTCATCTAAATTGGTTCAAAATTACGCCCTGTACGCGAGTACGAACATACAAAAAAACTGACAGACGAAAAAAAAATTGGCCCTGTCTTTGAAACTGTCATTGGATTATTACATGAAATGATGGATTCAAGTTTTTAGACATAGACATTACCCTTTGTCTTGACAATTTTGACAATCATATACAATACAGCACCTCCTCACCGAGCAGGTATAACTGATCCCCGTAGAATATAATTCCGTAGTTGGTGCCGAGTGCCGAGTGCCGAGTGCCAGGTCAGCGGCGATTCTGCCGCGCTCGATATATCACAATATTGCGAGGCGTCGCCGGGAACGATTGGCGGAATCACCCGGACGGCACGTTCTGGCTCACTAATAGATAAGACACTTGTTACATAAAGTTCCGACGTCGGCGCGAGCGCGATCCCTGCTTCGATGACGATGCCCTATTTCAATATTGAATTAAAGTTTTTTTTTCTATTCATAAAAATGGTAAACAAGCGCATTGTAGGAAGACAGAGTGCATAAAGCGCCGTCTTGCAGGAAGACAGAGTGCATAAAGCGCCGTCTTGCAGGAAGACAGAGTGCATAAAGACGCCGTCTTGCAGGAAGACAGAGTGCATAAAGACGCCGTCTTGCAGGAAGACAGAGTGCACAAAGACGCCGTCTTGCAGGTAGCAGGAAGATGCTGGATGTAAGCCCCTTCCAACCGGGTTTTTTGGATATTCATATTTGCTTACGTGGACTTGTTGTAGCTAACATGACGATAGAAAATGTACGAGTATTAGATTTGATTAAATGATGATGATAACCAGGTCCTCAGGGTTTTCGGTATCAAATTTTATAATAATCGATTTTGCAATTTGATCGCGAAAAGATAACATACTTAGAGTCAGAGGGAGGCAGAAAGACGGAGTGACAAAGAGAAAAAATTAGTTTCACTTTGATAATATTAATTTGACCTATACAGGGTATCATAATTTCAACATTTGATGGGGCTTGAAGCCGCCGCTTATCTAATGTCTGATGCGGTAGAAACAATGACGGTCTTAACACATACACAGAGAGCAAATTTGAAAAATAACTATATAAAGTGAACAAACGAACGCCCAAAAATGTAAAATTCAGCAGCCCTAAACCTTGTAAATATGCGCTCGTCACTCTGAAAAAATAGATGTTAAATATCGTTAGACATTGCTAACAACAACATTCACAGTACTGTTGCACACTACTGCTTGGCGGTTGAATAACTGTCAAAAGTGTGACAGGTCCCCATGTGGACCCAGTTAGTCATAACAGTGTTAAGGAAAATTAGTAAATAAAGCTGGAATATATTAATTACTAAAGTGAAATGCCAATTAATTAACGTAATTACATTCGAATAAGTATAATGTATACCACAAAGTAAATATAAAAACCTCTCGAGGGAAATCTATTCGGATCGCTTCCCTTTGCAGAGAGGATGTTTATATTTTAACTTGAAAGCTTAAGATTGTGCTCCGATGGGTCGCTTCATAAAAATAAGTTTTTTGGGGTGCCATAACAACTACTAGGAACTCATATAAATTCACCATGTCCGTGAATATCTATTCACTCTAGCCTTGAAAATTCCAAGATCTTCTAGATCGACGAGCTCCATCCTCGGCCACACCGTCGCTTAACATCAGGCGAGTTAGTGGTAAATCGTAGATTTATAATGTATAAATATATATATATATATCAATGAATGTCAAACATCGAAATTATTTTCTTTAGTAAAATTTTAATTAATTTATTAAATTACGAGTAAAATAAAATTAAAAAGGCAAAGTGGACCTTCTCGCGGTGCATTGCTTGCCGCCAAATGTGTTGGAGTGCCCATTGAGGTCGAAATTGTAAATTTGTTTAAAAAGGAACAACTCGACGAGAAGTTCTTGGTGATAAATCCACAACACTGCGTACCTGCGTTGGTTGACGACGGATTTGCGCTGTGGGAAAGCCGTGCTATTGCCACCTACCTTGCGGACAATATACTGGCAGTTGGCTGGGACATCTCAGCATTCCCCAATATTCAGAGGTGGGTTGAAGAATGCACTCAATTGCCAGGTGCCTCTAAAAACGAAGAAGGTGCCAAAGCTTTCGGCGAAGCTGTTAAAAAGAATCTCGAACAATAAATATTGGTTGCAAAATGTATATCCACAATACATGTTAAACTTATTAAAGTACAATTATCTGTATGACAATGACACAAGTCATGCGCCGTCAAGACGCGTCCGTCTTCCTAGTTGTTATGTAAGAAGTTGATAATTAATTTCATTTAATTTTCCTGGCCTGTTTGTATTGTATTTTCTATTTTTGTAAGGATGTCTAGTGTCACGCGTGCCCCCTGCCCCCACTGCCGTGACTCTTCTAAATTGTATAGGATACCTCACGGCCTCAAGGTGCATATTGGCCACAAGCACAAAGATGTCTCTGAGTGTAGTCCTGCTTTATCTACGCCCGCTATATTCGAAGACGCTTCGCAGAGATGTGACTCATCACTTGTAAACCTACAAGATGTACTCACCCTCAAAAGTAAAATCCGTATACTTAGGCATATACCTAAAGGGGCCAGATACATAGCAGCCGGCAAGCTAGCTACAATAATCGACCAGTGTGTTCATTCCAATAGTACACATGATTGGATTGCACTACTGACCTTTGCGTTTACGGCCCTGAGAGTGCCAAATCAGGGAGAAAAAAAAACTTTAACGGCCAAGGTAAAGGACAACGTTGAAAAAGTCCACCTGGATCTGTCAGTGGACGGAATGCCCCGTAAGCCTTTTTCAGTGTTCAGGGCCGTAGAAGCAAAGGTATATGAAGGAGACCTTCGGGGTGCGGCGCGTCTCCTCACGTCGGATTGCTCGTTAGCGCCCTTTAATGAAGACACTGTAGCCGCTCTCAGGGAAAAACATCCTACCTCATCGCGCCCTCATTATGTGCTACCAGTTGACGATCCCTTAGAGCCCTGCCTCACAGTGAAAGTTGAGGATGTTTCAAGAGCTCTCCAATCGTTTTATCGTGGATCCGCATCGGGTCTTGACGGTATGCGCCCAGACCATCTCAAAGAATTAATTTCTACATCAGCGGGTGACAACGGGCCCAAGTTACTCGAATCTCTGACGCGCTTCTGCAATTTCCTCCTAAGTGGGTGTTTAAATAAGGAAATTTGTCCTTTCCTATATGGAGCTTCCCTCTGCGCCCTTAATAAAAAAGATGGAGGAATCAGGCCAATTGCGGTGGGAAACACTTATCGTCGTCTCGTTGCCAAGCTTTGTTGTCACGCGGCCAAAATTCCTATGGCAACTTACCTTCAGCCTCACCAGATAGGTTTTGGGACGCCCCTTGGTTGCGAAGCAGCCATACACGCCACCAGGACGTTCGTTATGCAAGACGGGAACAATGATGTCCTTCTCAAACTAGATATTCGCAATGCCTTCAATAGCATCGAGAGGGACATTATCTTGTCAGAGGTCAGGTCACTAACTCCAGCTATCTTCCCCTTCCTTTACCAATGTTATTCGGATCAGAGCTACCTGTCCTACAACAGCTCATGTATCGTTTCTCATGTCGGCGCACAGCAAGGGGACCCTTTAGGTCCTCTTATTTTTTGTCTTGCCATCCATAAAGCCATCAAATCTCTGGAGGCTCCCCTAAATATATGGTATCTGGACGATGGCATCATTGGAGGCAGTCCAGATACAGTGGAGAGAGATGTGAAATCGCTTTTTCCGGCTCTGAAAGAGCTGGGCTTGGAAATAAACACAGCTAAGTGTGAATTGTTTCCTTGCAGTTCAGTGGCCGCGAAATCGTGCGACAGATTTACATCCCTCATTCCAGGGCTTAGAGTGGTTGACCGTGGATCCCTGTGCCTGTTAGGTGCCCCAATTTTCTCTGAAGGCGTTACCGACACTATGCAGTTAAAAACACAGACTCTGGCATCACTTGCGTTTCACCTCAAACTCTTACCGGCTCATGTCTCGCTTACATTAATAAGAAATTGCTTTGCAATGCCAAAGCTAACGTATATTGTAAGGACATCACCAACGTGGAAGTTTCCTGAAGAAGTAGTTCGTTTCGATAGCCTACTTAAACGAATTCTTGAGGAAACTCTTAACGTCAGCCTGAGTGAAGCTCAATGGTGCCAAGCTAGTTTGCCGGTTAGGTATGGTGGCTTGGGTGTGCGTCGGTTGCAAGAGACCGGCCCAATAGCTTTCCTCGCCTCTGCGTATGGTGTTGCGGAGCTTGTCACTCGCATTCTCCCTAGTAACGGTGGCTCGTTTCGCATCCCTTACGCCACCGAGGCCCAGGATGTTTGGTCTGGCTTGTGCCCAAATGCTAATCTACCAAAGAAACCTGATCGGCAAAGGAGTTGGGATGATGGTAGCTCTAATCACTTACTGACCCAGCTGCGGGAGGAGAGCTCTGGAGTCGAGTCGGCCCGTTTAATCGCTGTTACTAGGCCAGAGGCAGGCGCATGGCTACATGCAGTGCCATCTCCTCACATGGGTACACTTCTTGACAATGAGTCCCTTAGGGTGGCAACGGGACTTCGGCTGGGATGCGCCGTTTGCGAGCCTCATATATGTATTTGCGGGGCCCAGGTTGATGCGACCGGTCACCATGGTCTGAGTTGCATTCGATGTGCAGGACGGAGGCCTCGCCATCACACAATCAATGAGGTCATCCGACGAGCCCTCGTATTAGCGGACGTACCGTGCATTTTAGAGCCCTCTGGTCTGTCTCGCTCGGACGGCAAACGGCCTGATGGACTCACGTTGATTCCGTGGAAGAGAGGACGTTGCCTCATTTGGGACGCAACGTGCGTCAGCACGTTTGCGTCCTGCCACCTCCCTGCTACCCAACGGTCTGCTGGTGCTGGTGCTGAGGCGGCAGCTAGAGGCAAACGATTAAAATATGCCTGCCTGGAATCAACGTATGATTTCGTCCCGTTTGCCGTCGAGACAGCGGGACCTTGGGGCTCAGAAGCCAGGGAATTTGTTCAAGATCTAGGACGGCGAATGCGAGAAAGAGGTCGCGACCCGAGATCTGGGTGGTACCTAGTACAACAAATTTCCTTGGCTATTCAGCGCGGTAACGCTGCGAGCGTGATGGGGACTCTCAGATCAGGGTCTGCATGCGTGGGACTTGCAACCTTACATTAGTTAAGAATTAGACTTTATTTTATTAGATTATGATAATATATTTAGTATGTATAGGTATTTTATATATTGATTCCATATTGTTTTTGTACTCTCTTTTATGCCTAATAAACCGTCTAGTAGTTTGAAAAAAAAAAAAAAAAAAAAAATATATATATATATATAAATAATTATCTTCTCAGATTCAGATGTGATGTCTGCGAGATATAGCCCGCCTCACGGCCCGCCAAAGGTGAAATATTGTGCCCCTGCATTTTCAAACTATTAGATCTAGAAATATCAATTAAACTTGATTTGAAGACTGTGATTACTTTTTTGATATAGCGATAATAATATAAAACACTCAATATATCGTTATAGTATAGAAGTCATTCGCCTTTTTTTACAAAATGTTCATATCCTGATTTACAGCTACCTCTGTACCATATTCCATAACGATCAGTGCAGCCATTTGATCGTGAATAGATAACAAACAGAGAATTACTTTCGTTTTTAGGGTTCCGTACCTCAAATGGAAAAAAACGGAACCCTTATAGGATCACTTGGTTGTCCGTCTGTCCGGGTGTCAATACCTTTATCTCGGGAATGCGTGAAGGTATCGAGTTGAAATTAAAACCATGTACGCAAATCCATAGTATCTTGCTGCAGAAAGAAAAATAAAATTTGTAAGTTTTCGTAAAAAAAAGTTATAGCCGAATATGTCGTAAAAAACGCACATTTCGACACTCACAAGGGAATCAAAACCTATGGGGTACTTCCCGTTGACCTAGAACTATGAAATTTGGCAAGAAGCATTGTGTTAGAGTACACATGTAGGGGAAAATCCGAAAACTGGACATTTTTAATTTAATCACTAGAGTCTGCGGCCATGTTGTCCCATATCTTACGTATAATGTGCGAGCGTACCCCCCCCTGCCTACGACCATGGACGGTATGACTGCGGATAGAACAGGTGAAGCTAATAGAAATCCATCCGTAAAATAAAATATCTCGAATTGTTTTGCCTACAGTTGGATATTGAGAATAAAATTCTATGTAAAATATTATTTAATTTTATTGGATTCATGGCACATACAAATATTAACAGAGCTTAACACTAATTTCATTTCATTTCATTTTCGATATTGCTTATAATAATATTTATTAATCTAATCTAATCTAGAAATATTGCTATACCTACTCCTTATAATTTATTATTTGATTTTGTAGCAAATGAATCAACAGGGTACTAATAATTTATTTTCTGAATTACTGAACAAAGAATTTACCTACAATTTTCGTATAAAACGATTATAACAGTTTTGTGATTTTAGTTTTACTTTTTGTTATTCTGTGCTTATACTCAACTTTGTTACTTATTGAAATAAATTTATAATATACACTAACGATATATTTTTACATACTATTTAGTTATTTATATGTGTAAATTAACAGCAACGTACTTTTTCACAATTGTTTTGTAAATGTTGTAATATGTACATAAAATATATATTTTTTTTTTACTTTTTTCGTTTTCATAATTAATATTTCGATTAAAAAAATGTTATGTCTTCTACTAAAACAACGTATTATTTTGATATAATAGAAAAACCAAGGGTGATTGAGTGTAGCCTAAAAAATCTATGAGAAATGCAAGTTTTATATATTCACGTGCTTACTTAATGTTTTGTAAGGTTTTTGTTACTCATTGAAATTAAAAGTTAAAAATGGTTTAAACTCATTTTTGTAAATGCTATATATTGATCTCCACATAAGAAAACTATAACTGCATGTAAGTTGCTAATAGGTATATACTATCACTCTGCATATAACTACTATCAATAAAATCTAATTATTATTTATATCAACTAAAATCCATACTATATTCTTTATTGTGAAACAGGCTTATCAACACCTTTTTTCTCATTCCTCCTTGCATATCCGGGCTGTAGCTATCGTCTTGCTCTTTCAAGTATACTTTTTTTATTTTCTCGCTCGAGTCAGGGATGAGCGCTTGTTTTCTTTTTTTCGCCATTTTTCGCTCGCTTCGCTTGAATACCGGCCGCTCATCCGGCGACTCAGCCATTGGCGAATGGAAGAGCTTCTTTGTGATTGGTTGCAGATTTTGCTTTCTTACCGGTGAGTCTGTTTCCATCTGAAATTACGTGAAGACTTACTTTGAGAATCATTTTACGCATACTCATATTAAAGCCAAAGTAATCGTGTTTCTACGTGGTCTCTACAGATTAACCGTCTTACTTATAAATGCTTCAATCAATCAATCAAATCCATTTATTTTCGTAGACATGTCACATGCACTTAGAAACGTCAAAAAAAAGGTTAAAAAGTTTATGGATAAGCGTCAGGCAGTAATACAATTACAAAATAGGTATGTCGCTAGAGTTTCTGCAATGGCATCGTCAAATTATTGGATTAAATATACATGATTATTGGCATTTCATAATTATGAATAGTAACGTCTGCAATAGCAAAATAAATAATTAAATTAAAATGTAAAATAAATATGCTTGGTAAAATCTTATTCACTGAATATGGACTTGTCACTTTCTGTCAGATGGAAAAATTCACGCGCGAAAACCGAACAATACACTGTTTAACTAAAATGCGCTTATGCAACGTTTATAAGTAAGACATAACGTGGGTAACATTGACCAACAGACGTATTTGAAGGGGTCGTTATATTCATCGTTATGAATAACTTTTACTACTAATATGTATCAGTTAGCCACAGATATTCTGACTACTTGTAACGAATATGTGGTAATAATATATTGAAAAAAAAAACGAATTCAAAATACGCAATTCGTTTAGGTATACCTCTGAGGTATTAACTACTAAACAAAAAAATAATTACTAAAAACAATTTATAATCAAACATACAAAAACAAATACAGTCGAATAGAGAACATCCTTTTTGGAAATCTGCTAAAATTTATATGTAACTTATATACCTAGTGTGTTTCCGCTTAAAATCACATACTTTTAATAACGACATTTTTTGGAACACTTCAACAAAAACATTCCATTTGAATCAAAGCAAGAGTCCAAATAATTCGCAGAAAGAATGTTACCCTACAAAAGGAGATAATTCCAACAAAAGAGGTAATTACGGACGGAACCCTTCGGCAAAAAACAACGGTTCAAAGCAGGTCGGGTTCAGTACAGGTAGCATTCCCGCCGCGGGAGAAATCAGAATTACTTAAAACTTCGCTTTCTGTGCACTGGTTACACGAAATAGCTACCTGCGCTTGTTTGAATGGGCATGCTCTGCTTAGTGTTTTGTAATACTTGTTATTTAAATCCTCACTATAGGTAAAAGTATTCATTTTTAGGGTTCCGTAGTAAAGAAGGAACCCTTATAGTTTCGCCATGTCCGTTTGTCTGTATGCTCGATCACTATTAGTACTAAACGATGTAATTTAGCATGAATATGTATATTATTTATGTCGAAACAGTCGTATTTTTTTTTTTTTGGTTAAGTTATAAATGCACTTGGAGTAGTAAGAATGTGAAGTGAGCATTCTTGCATGTAGTGTACACCTGTAATTGAACCACTCAATATGCATCTCACTTGCAGAACTTATTTTTAATTGATTTGTGTTGGTGGTGGCTTTGTTGGTGTAACAATGAAATAAATTAAAAATCTTTGTGCAAATTTCATTTAAACTAACATAAGTTAACTCGTTTATTCATAGTACAAATACAAAATCCTTTTTTAAGTTCACACCTATCTCTCTGCGAGATCAAATCAGAAATGAAGAGATCCGTAGATGTACGATAGTCGACATAGCACAGCGGATTAGCAAGTTGAAGTGGCAGTGGGCAGGGCACATAGCACGTAGAACTGACGGCCAACGGGGCCGAACAGTTCTCGAGTGGAGACCACGCACCGGCAAGCGCAGCGGGAACACCAGCCACGAGATAGACAGATGAAATACATACAATCGATCAAAAAAATCTTCTCCTTTTTTGAAGTCGGTTAAGAAATGGTTATAATTGTCATGCACTACTTAAGTCTAGATAATATATTATAGAAATGCACAGTATGAAGCTTTCTATTCGCAATATTCACAATTCGGCAAATTATATGCCAATTAGCTATGCTGAAGGCACAACTTTACTAATTAAAATGTTTCAAATAACTAAATTAAAAAAACAAACTAATTTCCCTCACTGTTTGTTGTTTTGTTCCTTTTTTGAATTTAATGAGTTGAAGAGTTTTAATGAGTATAGTGGTGCCTTCGGAATTGACCACAATATTCGTCGGTAACTCGGTTGACACGTTAAACATTATATCGTTTGTAACATCCATCAAAACTCAAACGAAACTTTTCAATTCCACTTTATTATACCACAAATGAAGGACTAGTTCCGTCAGGTAAAAACTGCGGGCCATCTTGAACTGAAAGGTTAACGCGTTGTCGAAAAGGAACTTGGCGGTCAAGCGCAAGCAAATCATCGAAAAAATAACTTACCGCATCGCAATCCGAATAGAACTCCAAGGAATCATTTAGTATATTATTCCTTATTAACACTGTTAAATTCTCCCTTGATAACGTGTTTATCGGTGTTGATACTTCAGACGCCATCTTCGAATATTCAAAATGGCGGATATCACTCATGCACTTCTTGCGGTAGTTACAGATGGACTGAGCCCAAACTCCAAAGATTACTTTTTATCATACGGAGAGAATGTGGCTAACTTCACAACTGTTGACTCACAACTTTTATCTGGAAGGAGCATTATTGGTATGGATAGGGATGAAGTGAGCTGAATGGTAGTCGTTTCGTGTTAAAAACGCGTTAGCGCAGCCCTTCCGTTAGCCGACTGCCGAAGGTAGGGTATGTTTTCCTACTGTATCTATGTCTAGAATGTAGATATTATGTATGTGTAATCTTTTGGCACATTCTATAGCCAAATCCGTTACTTGGGTTTCAAGACATGATTATTATTAAATTCGTTTCAACTGTTCCCATAGTGACAGGAATACAATTTGAAGTTCTTAGAATTGAATATGTAATAGAGGTTTAAACTCTCGTAAAAAATAAAAAATGCACTTTTCGTAATCTTCAAAATGTTTTCTTAAGATATACATACGAGTATGTTTACAAGAATTAGTATAAGAATGCTCTTTACTTAATGTTATTTTATATTTTGTATGGATATCACTGATCTATTGATACTTGTTCAGTATTACAAAATGGGATATTTTTTTATTTATAAAGTTCACCAACACAGTCTACATCTATTGACAAATACAAATACATTTATTTATTTGATCCTCTAAAACCTAATTCTTGCTATGTCCCGAAAATTTTCGTGAAAACTTTGCCTTTCAAACTGTACTGAGGCAGTAAATGCACACTACTGCTTGACGGGCAAAAGAGTATTCGTACACTGACTAGTATATGTATAGAAAACTCAAAACCCCCCCGAACAAAAACGGCTGAACCGATTTTAATGAAACATAGCTAAGAACGTTCTCGATGAAATCCTCTTTCAAAAAAAAACCTATGTCAATGATACCATAGCTAGATACACCGATACTCAAATACACACGTGTGCGTGCGCTACGTTTGTGTAGGTATTCCGGGTGTTTCGGGTGCATGGAGACAGGAATACCTAAACCAAATACCTAAAGTTTAAAACCTCGTACAACAACAATTCTCTTAACACCCCTTTTTGTGGTCAGGGTTAATAAATGAAGTAGATATCGTGCTTGCTAACTTATCTAGGTTCTAACATTTTCATTTAATTTTGTTTCAGGTAAGTGGTTAGAAAGCCAACATAACAAACATAGTCGGTAAGTACGGTAATTAAAATAAAAAGAAATCGGTTGATTGCTAAAAATATTTATTCTCTACATTGGCAGTATTATATAATTACAGTACATAATGTTATGTATAGAGTACAATCATCTGCCGAGGAAATAAAAAACAGTAATTTGTAAAGTTATCGTAGGTTTTTTTCTGATTGTTAGGTACTCATTGTAATTAAACAACTTTGCGCGGATTTATTGGAATATATAATACAATTGCAATTCCGTCAGGTCTTAAGATTATCTTAAATATTGACGCTATAAATTCGTATTGAATACTTAGTTTTATTTACATGTCAATATAATTACTTACATATTTTTTTGTTTCTTTTTACTTATTAGTGATATATTTAACGTATCTACTTATTTTACGTCATATGTCATAGTTGAACCGTGACTATACAGGTAGTCACTGGCTACATAAGTCATAGTTGAACCGTGACTATACAGGTAGTCACTGGCTACATAAGTCATAGTTGAACCGTGACTATACAGGTAGTCACTGGCTACATAAGTCATAGTTTAACCGTGACTATACAGGTAGTCACTGGCTACATAAGTCATAGTTGAACCGTGACTATACAGGTAGTCACTGGCTACATAAGTCATAGTTTAACCGTGACTATACAGGTAGTCACTGGCTACATAAGTCATAGTTGAACCGTGACTATACAGGTAGTCACTGGCTACATAAGTCATAGTTTAACCGTGACTATACAGGTAGTCACTGGCTACATAAGTCATAGTTTAACCGTGACTATACAGGTAGTCACTGGCTACATAAGTCATAGTTTAACCGTGATTATACAGGTAGTCACTGGCTACATAAGTCATAGTTGAACCGTGACTATACAGGTAGTCACTGGCTACATAAGTCATAGTTGAACCGTGACTATACAGGTAGTCACTGGCTACAATCAAAATATTCGGAAAAGAAAATAATAAGTGATGTGACAAAACTTAATATCTAAACCTTAACCTCATAGAATTTTAATTTATTAAAATTACGTCTAAAAACACAAAAATATTCCACAGTCATCATGTTTAATTTCTAGTATAAAAGCTTTTGTTGGTTTCAGTGAAGTTAGAAGAGAAATCACTCCATAATTGAATGATTTTTTCTCGTTTATCTTTGGTCAAAATTGTTATCTCCTGCGAGTTTTTTTCTAAAATATTCTTATCATTTACATTCATTTTCAGCTCAAATTTCTCACCAAAATCTAAAGTAAAAAGCCTTTTTAGATCATTTTTGTCAGAATTTTCGTCACTCAAATTCAGAAAATGCAAGGTTTTCGCATAGTTCTCAACCATAAGAAGTTCTTCTTCTATCAGTTTTCTCTTAATATAAAAGGATACATTACTCACTGTATAATTCAACTCACATTTCTTCGCGTATTCTTTAAATTGAGTCAGAAACTTCCTTATGGTCATCATGTGTGACCTGCAGTACTTCCTGATTATGTTACTGGTGTTCAATATTTCTTGAGTCGTGACGCTGTTTTGTGTTTTCAACTCTGCTAAGGCGTCTAGACTGAAGGCTGTATCGTTTTTGATGTTAACGTTCCTGATGTAGTGGTGTATGTGGTTTAGTGTGTATAGTTTGGGGAAGACCTGGTTGAGGTAGGGGGAGGTGGGGGGTGGTGTAGAGAACATGTTGAACTCGAGGTGCCTGCTGGAGGCGCGCTGGGCCGCGGGGAGCTTGTTTTCCTGGAAACATATAATAATTAATTGGATATTTTCGTACGGATCCCGTCCCCAAAAAGAAAAGTATCTAGTAACACTATGACTCTATGTTTTTGTATAATGTTGCATGCCTTCATAATTGGCTTGCATTCTATTAATATTATAAAAGTGAATGTACACAACTGTTGCCTCTCTGCTGTCTCATGTTGCCTCTCTGCTGTCTCATGTTGCCTCTCTGCTGTCTCATGTTGCCTCTCTGCTGTCTCATGTTGCCTCTCTGCTGTCTCATGTTACCTCTCTGCTGTCTCATGTTGCCTCTCTGCTGTCTCATGTTGCCTCTCTGCTGTCTCATGTTACCTCTCTGCTGTCTCATGTTGCCTCTCTGCTGTCTCATGTTGCCTCTCTGCTGTCTCATGTTGCCTCTCTGCTGTCTCATGTTACCTCTCTGCTGTCTCATGTTGCCTCTCTGCTGTCTCATGTTACCTCTCTGCTGTCTCATGTTGCCTCTCTGCTGTCTCATGTAAATTCGCTCGTGTCTTAACATCAGGTGAGTTGGTGATCATACGATAACCTCATCCAGCCACTCGTCATCATCAACATCACCTCACCCACAAGAAGTCCACTGCTGGATATGTCCAGCATATAAAATGTAAATTCAATTTACGAGTATGAATTTACAAAAAGACCTGATGGAAGTGGCTTGCATCTTCCAGCGTCTACCTGTCATTTGTATCTGTCCATCTTGTGGCTGATCTTTTTACGCATTATTGCATTATTTTGAGGTTCCATAGAAGGCCCGCAGTGAGTGCCCACGTTTTAGTGCCGTATGTCACTGGGTGTAACCTTATAGCTACTACGTAAGTTATGTACGTACCATTATCTCCAAGTAGTGGTAGTAGTTGCAGACGTCCTTGAAGGAGTTCTTCTGGCCGCAGTGCATCCAGACGATGAACGCGCGGCGCACCGTCGCGTTGCTGTAGGAGGGGCCCCGCGCCTCCAGCAGGGGGTGACCCTCCGTGAACGGGGAGCTCGTGCTGAAAACCATGGAAATATAAATACCATCTTAGAGTTATACATTCATACAAACATACATAAAATCGCCCCATTTTCTCTTATGGGGTAGGCAGAGCATTAAGGAGCATGAGGCCGTTCGACTGACGTTCCATATTTCACTGTGGTTAGAAGATTAGATGAGAAATAGAGGATATTAAGGGGTTAGAAGATATTAGAAGGCAACATTTGATGACAATATGTGTTAAAGCAGTGACACACAGGGTGATAGTTTCATTCAAAATCCTGCTCATATGTCAAAAACATCTATCAAATATTATGTGTGCATGAGTATCACGTATTTACTGTCTTTGCCATATATACGTGTGAGAGAACGGTTTCGAGTGAGCAGACGTTTTTGTCACGGAGTTGGGAAGTGGAATTGTGCCAAATTTCATATTATTGCTATGCATTTTTTGTTTAGATAATTGAGGAACATAAGTATATGTAAGTAAGTCGAATGACATCGACAAGACAATGGAGGAGATAAAATGGCGGATATATTCACACAACACCATCCACCCCTAATTAAGCATGACTTGTACTATCGAGTACTATGGGAACTGAATAACAGACAGAATACATATATACTGTTTTCGTAAACATGAAATGATACATTAGTAGGAAAACACAGAGAATAAATATCTACGTTCTTCACACATTTACTACGACGAAACAAAAATTATCTAAGTTAAGTTAATGTGACAATATAATAGAAAATACAACTGACCTCATCCTAATATTTGTCTTTTATAGAAACTTCTCGATATATTTGTAAACGCACACAATACTAACACTATTTCTATCGTAATTTATTCATTTCATCACTTAATAAATAATAAAAATGTTACACAACTGAAATGTTTTCACTACTGTTACTTTATAGTGTACATGATAAACAGAACACATCACAGTTTCTTCAATTCTACCCTCTATTTCTAATTTCTAAGTGAATTGTGCCAGTTGTTGATATATCACATATTTGATTACCACGCTAAATGAAATAATGTAATACTGAAAACTAAAATATATTTATTGATAAATTGTAATATAATTTTTATCTTGTCTGATAAATGAATTAATTATTTAATTAATATTTGTTGTATTCGAGCTGCCATCTATGTTTTCTTTGCTGAACTACACAATAAATCATATCCAGAGAACCAAATTGAAACCAAACCTCAAAGTCTTCCTTTTTAGGCTTCCGTAGTAAGGGTGCGGAAGCCTATTCGTAAGACTACCGTAGTCTGTCTGTCTGTCTATCTTGCTGTACTACACAGCTGTACTTTTTGAACATTAATATACCCAAGTCTTGAAATTGGAAAGATTGTAGGGTTTACTTTAATGTAAATCTACAAATACTAAAAACTGGTCAGGAGCGAAACAAGCTTGCGTAAATAATTTTTGAATAAAAGTATTTTTTTTTTAAATAAACCGACTTCAATACAATCTAATTAACTGAAAAGAGAAAAATAACTGGGCTAAGAGAAATAACTAAACAGAATAATCAAAACTGGGCGTCTGCCTAAGTAGGTAGGTACGTAAACCAACTATTTTTTGAGTTCGTACTAAAAAGCAACAAACAGGCACGACTGCACGAGACAACTTTGCATCGCTATAATAGAGGTGACAGTTAAGGTGAAAACGCACTAGAGCGGCGCAGCGGCGGAGAGGCGCGTCGCGGCGGCGGAGCGGCGCGGCCAGAAAAATATTCTTTACACTGTTTTATGCAGTACCGATTACAAATAACCAACTTTCGAAGAATCGTTAAGAAAGACGAAGCTTCTAGATAAAAGCATTCAATAAACTCGTAATAATATTCCAATAACCCGTCAACGAATCAATATAAAATTCAGTTCATTCGTGCCATTGTTCTAAATACGTTCCGTGGCACGCAGGAATGCGATCGGCGATTCGACGGCAAATATCGGCGGGTACGGAACGGAACGCTAGGAATGTCGCTTTAAGGATAGCTAGTGATGTGCTGCTGTTGACATCGCATTATCGAAATGAGGAGATTACGATGAGGGTTTTATTTTAAAATACAATTGTAGATGTAGTATTTGGGTGAATGAGTTCTGTGATAAGGTTCAGTTCAGTTTAGTTAAATTAAATAATATTATAATGATAGTATCAGGTAAAAGTTTAGTACACTAATAGATACTTATATACGAATTGTAATTACGTTTTCAATATTGGACATTCTTTTTGGACTTTAAATTATTACAAATTTGTGAACACTTATTAAATGTACTGCACAGAATAATCTTACTTATGTAACTATAAAATGTAAAATTTGTATAACAACCATTGTAAAATGACTTGCCTAATATGACAGACATGTTATAAAATGGCCAATATATAATCAAATCAAATCAAATAAGCTGTCATTCTATATTTTAAAAGCCTGTGTTTCATATAGAACTGACTGATTCAATTTTATTACAAACCACAATTGCAAACTGGCGACTAAAGAGAGAGAGAGAGAGAGCTTATGAGTTATACTGTTAGCCAGCGTGTACTTAAATTATACTACAAATAAGAAAACACAGACTATATATAATAATAATTGATGTGTTTATACTTGCTCTTTTCTACGTTATTGAAATTTGAGTCCTCAGATGAAATTTAAGACCTCATGGCTCCGTGGTAGTACGGCCTCCTGAGCTGTAGGTCGTGGGTTCGATCCCCACCCAGGGCAAACATTGAAGTGATGAGCATGGATGTTTATTCTGTGTCTGGGTGTTTCTATGTATTTACAAAAAAAGTATATGCCTATGTATTCTATCAGCCAACTAGTTCCATAATACAAGCTATGCTTAGTTTGAGCTAGATTATGGTGTTGTGTGAAATGTCCACCAATATTTATTTATTTATTTGAGTATAAACGGGAATGTATGTTTGGAATCACTTACGTTATTTACGTGCATTTATCGCACTATTTTTAGGGTTCCGTACCCAAAGGGTAAAAATGGACCCTATTACTGAGACTCCGCTGTCTGTCCGTCCGTCCGTCCGTCTGTCACCAGGCTGTATCTCATGAACCGTGATAGGTTAGACAGTTGAAATTTTCACAGATGATGTATTTCTGTTGCCGCTATAACAACGTATACAAAAAAAATAGAATAAAATAAATATTTAAGGCGGCTCCCATACAACAAACGTGGTTTTTTTGCTCGTTCTTGCTCGATATTGATAACGGCAACAGGTAGACACTTGAAATATTCACTGAATATTGAGTTATATTATTCACTTTAAAAATAAATAATTATATTAATATAAAATTAATATTTAAGGGGGGTCCCATACAACAAACGTGATTGTTTTGCCGTGTTTATGGATAATGGTACGGAACCCTTCGTGCGCGAGTCCGACTCGCACTTGGCCGGTTTTTATTTTTAAATATGAACGAGTCAAAGTCAACGTTTTAATCAATTCAAAGTAAAAACATTTTATAATATCGCAGTAAGTATGTGATACGATAAAACCATTCGCCATCACTATTGACTCCACTTACTATAAACGTACAAATATAAAATTTCAGTGCCAATAATTTGATAGCCGCCAGTTATTCAGGTCAGCCGGAGCTCCATGACGGGCTCACAGTGACGGCGCATTCTTCCACGCTCCATCTTAGATCGCACACCACCATGCGCCACCGCCTCCACTTTATGAGAGATAAAATATTTTGCTGGAAACCCTTTTGGAAACTCAAGATAATGGATTGGTTATGAATTGTTGAACACGTTTTTGTTAGGAAGTGTGTCGCTTTAGTTGAGATGAAAAAATGGATAAGCCTTTTATAAAGTAAGTAAGTGTTGTTTGAAAATAGTGCAATTTATATTTTGTTCGAAGTCAACGTAATATATTATCTTCGAACACATCGTCGATTGGTGCCAAATGAGTCAGTAGTCAAATTTGCCTAAATAAATACATAGTTTTAAAAACGTTTATATCGAACTGGATTTGACATAAATATCTTAGATTTTCTTCTACATTATACATACATTATGTAGATTTTATAGTAAAAGTTTAGAAAATGACAGCATTTTTCAAGTTTCTCAGATTGAAAACAAGAAAAATCCGGCTGTGAAGACTTTAGAGCCGTTCGCTCTCAGGCCTTATAGATCCGGAGTCTCGGGCTAGCGGTGAAATGCACAATTACCCAAGTGAGACATCAGTGCAGGTCTTGTCGCCTCCACATTGTCGTGCGTGACGTCACCTACCGGGCTCAGCGGAAGACCAGCGCTGGTTGTTTACAACTATAATATCATTATGCTGAGCTGGGACCGGATTGTGACAAAAACATGTTATATAGGTAGGTATTTTGTGTATGATTTATATTTTTTGAATGATATTTATTTTGTGTTGTATGTTTTTTGTCACAATAATTTTCTGTCTATGTCTATGTCACATCAAATTATAATTAGAAGCTACTTCAGCTTATACCCTGAAATAATAAACAGGCTCCTTTTTATCTTAGAAAAAGAAAAGATTTCTAATAAATATTTATAATATAAGTAGGTAAAACTGCGAGGCGCAACTAGTTTAAAAAAAAAACAAAGTCATAAATACTTAACGAGGTGTTACAAAGTATTCAGCTAATTAACTAAAACAAACTACCGTAAATACGTGGAAACTGATACAAGGAGGAAACTTCCCAGTCCACGAACTATTCGGAAAGAACCTCAACTGAACTAAACTATCCAAGGCGAGAGGCAAACGGTTCGCTTAATACGTCTCTTGGGAACTATCCTGTTAGCTATACTGTTTAGTTTTTACTGGATATACTGTGAGGTAAACTTGCATAATAATAATTAACTAAATTTTAAAACTAAAATATTCGTAGTAGTAGAAATCTTTTTCAGTGTCTGGGGAGGCACCACACTTTTATGTGTTACTCCTTGCACACTACTGCTTGTTGATTAACAAGCAGTAGTGTGCAAAGTATACTGTTCCGAATCCGAGAACATTTTTTTCCAGATAAAACGGACGTAAAGGGATTGAATTTCTCAAATTGACAAGCGTAGCGAATTGCCACACATATTATGCATTTTTAGGTATAGATACCACAATTATTACTAATTCATGAGATGTATCGATAGAAATAAATAAATATCGTATAATTTTATCGATATGTGTCCCTCAATAAGCAGGGGTGTTGAGACGTGATGTTGCCATGGTAACGTGCGACGCTAGGTAGGTAACGCTGTGAAGCCGCGTCCCGTCCATGCATACAACTCATGAACACAATGGCGCGTCCAGGCAACCCTCTTATTGGCACCGTTTCATTTATCTGTAATCACATACTTCATAAAAGTACTTAAGTATTTGAAATATACATATATCAATAAATATACCTCATATACTATGATCGTAAGAAACTGTGAATCAAATAAGTCAAAATATCAAATATCATCTGTAGTGTCAAACCTTGTCATACAACATAATCGCGAATTTGCATCTGGAAGACATAATGTATCGGTCCCGGTTTATATCCTTTATACCTTAAACATTGCATTGACAAAAACAATATAAGTACCTGCTTACTCAATTAATTTTTATCTTACAGCCTTTCATCATCATCATCATCTCAGACACAAGAAGTCCACTGCTGGACGATCTCCCCCATGGATTTCCAAAAATACTGGTTGGAAACGGCCTGCATCCAGCGTCTTCCCGCCACTTGTATGAGGTCATCTGTGCATCTCGTGGCTGATCTTCCTACCCTGTGCTTGCCGGTACGTGGTCTCCACTCGATAAATTTTCGGCCCCATCGGCCATCAGTTCCACGTGCTATGCGCCCTGCTCACTGCCATTTCAACTTACTAATTCGCTGTCGGTGACATTCCTACGTCTAAGGATCTCTTCGTTACTGATACGATCTCACAGAGACCCCGAGCATAGCCCTCTCCATAGCTCTCTGTTTTCTTGGCCTTATTTACTTGATTTTTATCTCGTTTATTCATTTTTTATTAGGGTTCCGTACCCAAAGGGTAAAAACGGGACCCTATTACTGAGACTCCGCTGTCTGCCCGTCCGTCCGTGCGTCTGTCACCAGGCTGTATCTCATGAACCGTGATAGTTAGACAGTTGAAATTGTTACAGATGATGTATTTCTGTTGCCGCTATAACAACAAATACTAAAAAATAGAATAAAATACATATTTAAGGGGGCTCTCATACAACAAACGTGATTTATTTGCTCGTTTTTGCTCGATGTTGATAACGGCAACAGGTAGACGCTTGAAATATTCACTGAATATTGAGTTATGTTATTCGCTTTAAAAATAAATAGAAGAAATAGAGGAAATATCTAATTAATTAAATAAAATTAATATTTAAAAAAATCATGTTTGTTGTATGGGAGCCTCTCCCATACATGACAAACATGATTTTTTGACGTTTTTATAGATAATGGTACGGAACCCTTCGTGTGCGAGTCCGATTCGCACTCGGTCGGTTTTATTTTTTAATAATAATAATAAGTTTATTAACAAAAGATACAGGTTTCTAAAGATTATAGCTAAGTGATCTTAAAAATACATAAAATATAACCTAGTACAGGTTATGATTAGCCTTCACATTAGCTATACAGGAAACCCTGAATCTCACACTAGGGGAGCCTGTGTCGTGAGGTTCAGTGTCTACCCTCATACGGTAATTACTGTAAATATTAATTGTTTAGATAGATCTTAAATAAAATAATGATACTAAAAAAATTAAAACTATGCATAAGTATTTAGTTACTATAACATGTGGCGTGTGCATGTGCGTGCATAGCGATGTTTTTTACTATGAAAACTAGTGTGGTTTCACACATTTTAAATAAAAACTACTGGTCACTCACGTCTATTTTGAGTCAAAAAAACCGACTACATTTATAGTTTTGATTTAGACTCAAAACAAACGCAAGTGACCTGCCAAGTTTATTTAGAAAAAGGTTTATTCATACTTTATTAAAGTTTAGCGATTCGATTTGAAAATTCTGTCAAATCGAATCAAATTTATGTCATATTTTTCTAAATTGGAAAAAAACACAAGTTTAGGAAAAAAAAACATCAGTAGCGATATATGATTTAATTACGTTGCCGCCAATAATTTTATCTCCAAATGCGCCTAAAAGTAATTTAAAAAAAAATAACCGACTTCAAACTGAAATGAAAGAAAGAACTCGAAGAAAATCAAAACTGGGCGTCTACAAGTAGGTACGTTCCCCCAATTATTATTTTTGAGGTCGGTGTCAGGCCCTAAGCTATCATCAACTACGTCCTATACAGACACCGACCTCAAAACAAATAGTTGGTGTACGTACCTACTTAGGTAGACGCCCAGTTTTGATTGTCTACTAGTTATTTCTTTCTAGTTTGAAATCGGTTTAATTTTTTTAAATTACTTTTATTTATTAATTTTTAATAGTATTTTATTATTTTGAAGTCGGTTAAAAACGGTCGTCGAAGCTCATCACCGCTCATGTCACTGTCTATCAAACAATTGAAATATAAGGTGTAGACACTGCTCTGCTGTTGCGATGAACGAAGTCTAAAAAAAGTTTAAAAGCACATATCTTGAAAACTACGGAACCGATTTATATAAAACTCTTACGTTGAAAGATACTTTATTCAATAAAAAAGAAGTTTTTAAATTCGACTTCTAGTTTCTGCGTAATGCATGGACAAACATACAAATATACAAACATACATACACTTATTAAATTTGGCACACATGTTTAGAAGCTGGTATAGACTAACATATACAAAAATTGTGCAATTCTGACAATATTACAAACATACAGGTCGAATTGATAACCTCCTTTTTTTTGGAAGTCGGTTAAAAATATATTGTCATATTCTATTTTTTTAATATTGTTTACAGTAAAACAATTTTGATATCGTGTACTTTATCGTGATAAAGTATATTCTACGTTATTTTGAACCGGCGCTGGCAACCCTGTTCCCTACATCCGCGGCATTATACGCCGCGATCTCGCTAACTCCCGTTTACGACGCAGGATTTCCGTATGTAAGGCAATGAGTAGGACATCCACAGATGTACAGTTTTTATTTATATTATGTCTCACCTGCACTACCACACAAATAATGCATATGCGGATATGCTCAATCTGAACATATTACTAGTGTATAACTTTGAAACTACTTGAAACTACATATATTGGAAGGTTTTTTTGTTTTTTTTTTAAATAATCATTATAATATAAATTGAACGAAAGTGTCAGCATGAACTAGCAGGATATTCTCTCACGTACAGGTATATTTCAGCCAATCTTGACGAAACTTGGTATGCAGGTTTCTCAATTTTATGAAGTTTTTTTGTCGTCGGAATTTTTTGACAAGTGAAGAGGACGAAAGTTTGCTGCAGCGCTTTTTACTGGTTGATTTTAATAATATTTGCTTGAAAAGTTTGTTACTTAATTCTAAACAAGAATTTTAAATATAAATAAAATTGGCTCCGAGTTTGTCGAGATAAAAGGTCTTTAAAAGAGAAGTTTGCTACAAGGCCATTTGTCGGCTGATTTTGATATTTGGCAAAAACATTCGATACAGAATTTAAATAAAAAATTTGAATATTGAACAGTAGACCTCGCGAGCACAGACTTTTTATAACAGGTGTCCAAAGTGGCAACACTTTTAGAACTACCCTGTGGACCTTGTGCTTTAAAATATACTTCGTGTGCGTGACATGACAGTAATTGTTTTTGTTGGAACCTATATCAAGTTATAATAATCAAATTAAGTGCAAATAACTTCAGAATAGTATATTCCCTGCTGCATTCTTATATTTCTATCAATATTGAGCAAGTTTTTAACGAACATTGTGAAGTAACGTTGTGCCGGTGTCGGCGACTTGGATGTTGTTATTGGTTTTAACGAACATTGTGAAGTAACGTTGTGCCGGTGTCGGCGACTTGGATGTTGTTATTGGTTTTAACGAACATTGTGAAGTAACGTTGTGCCGGTGTCGGCGACTTGGATGTTGTTATTGGTTTTAACGAACATTGTGAAGTAACGTTGTGCCGGTGTCGGCGACTTGGATGTTGTTATTGGTTTTAACGAACATTGTGAAGTAACGTTGTGCCGGTGTCGGCGACTTGGATGTTGTTATCGGTTTTAACGAACATTGTGAAGTAACGTTGTGCCGGTGTCGGCGACTTGGATGTTGTTATTGGTTTTAACGAACATTGTGAAGTAACGTTGTGCCGGTGTCGGCGACTTGGATGTTGTTATTGGTTTTAACGAACATTGTGAAGTAACGTTGTGCCGGTGTCGGCGACTTGGATGTTGTTATTGGTTTTAACGAACATTGTGAAGTAACGTTGTGCCGGTGTCGGCGACTTGGATGTTGTTATCGGTTTTAACGAACATTGTGAAGTAACGTTGTGCCGGTGTCGGCGACTTGGATGTTGTTATTGGTTTTAACGAACATTGTGAAGTAACGTTGTGCCGGTGTCGGCGACTTGGATGTTGTTATTGGTTTTAACGAACATTGTTTTATAATGTGATGAGAGTCGGAGCTCGAGAGTGGTTCTAGCGTGGACCCTATCTTACAAGGCGAAAAGTACGTACAAATAGTAATTTTCCAATATTTTGTGCTCACGAGGTCTACTGTCCGTACATATACAATTTTTTTTATATATTTTTTTTATTGCGAATAGGTCCACGTTTGACCACCAACTCGCCTGTTGGAAAGCGACGATGTGGTCGAAGATGAAGCACGCAGACCCAGAAGATACCTATTCACTCTGACCTTAAAAAGCCCCTAATTGTATCTCTCAGGGAACAGAGAAGCCGGCAATTTGTTCCATTCCTTAGCTGTACAGATTAAAAACGTAGAATTAAGCTGTTTGGTTCGTACTTTAGGAAAATCCACAATGTATGGGTGATAGTGGGCCGACTTTCTACTTGTCCTGTAAAAGAAAGGGGATGGCAATATCAGATCGTGCAGCTCTGATGCACATTCTCCAAAATGAATCCTGTAGAATAGAACATGTTTATATATTTTGTAGAAACAATAGACCATACATTTGCAGAAAGCTTTACAGAACTTCACAGGTTTTCTAATTTATTTTGTACTTCGAAAGTTATATCTCTGTTTCCTACTCTGTGTATACGTATTATATACACATGTATATATATATGCCACATACATTTTTATACGGGGATCTAAAACAGATATATCTCTCGATCGTATGTTTATGTATTGAATGCGATTGGAGATGTGAATGAGCTTCGGGATGAACACACACTATCAAATGGTTTATTTTATATATTTCTTTTTAGATTTTTTTCTTTTTCTCTTTAAGACAGTATATCAGATGCGCAATGTGCACATTTGTCATTTTTAAACGGTTTTATTTAGCTTGATCTGTTTATTTGGGTCAAATTTAGTAATTGTTACGCCCTTGCAGTTGACGGATGGATCTGAAATATGGTATACACCTTTAGTCCTGATGACTAAAGTATTAAAGATACTAAGTACAGGTATCAAACGAAAGGGATTGAATAACGCGTAGCGTTGTCTCACTAGTCTATGGATTAAATAACGCGTAGCGTTGTCTTACTAGTCTGTGGATTAAATAACGCGTAGCGTGGTCTCACTAGTCTGTGGATTAAATAACGCGTAGCGGGGTCTCACTAGTCTGTGGATTAAAAACCGCGTAGCGTTGTCTCACTAGTCTGTGGATTAAATAACGCGTAGCGTTGTCTCACTAGTCTGTGGATTAAATAACGCGTAGCGTTGTCTCACTAGTCTGTGGATTAAATAACGCGTAGCGGGGTCTCACTAGTCTGTGGATTAAAAACCGCGTAGCGTTGTCTCACTAGTCTGTGGATTAAATAACGCGTAGCGTTGTCTCACTAGTCTGTGGATTAAATAACGCGTAGCGTTGTCTCACTAGTCTGTGGATTAAATAACGCGTAGCGTGGTCTCACTAGTCTGTGGATTAAGTGAAATAAAGCACATTCTAAAATACGTATATTTTTGATAAAGACATGGGATAATATTACATATAAAATTATTTTTATAAAAAGTGCAGCATAACGGACTTGTTGAAATTACTTTTTTAAACTATCACGGGCATTCATTAAAAGACCACCACACCACGCGTGCCACGGTAAATATCCCGTTAATAATAATAGTCTTTTGTTGAAATTAGTTTTTAAAACAGTATCTTGCTATATTATTTAAAAAAAATTAAGTTTTACAAAGTAAATAATTATAGTTAAAAAAACTGAAAAACTTCATAATACGCAATTCGTTGTTTTGGTTGACATTTTCCAGTTGTTTTGATATAAAAACCAAAGTACAGAGCCGACTTTGATAAAATTTATTTAGGTACCTACCACTTCTGAGGTATTACCACAGAGTATTACCTATCAAACAAAAAATAATCATCACAAACAATTCACAACATCACTAACACACAAAATAGTAATTAAAAAAAAAATTATCGACTTCAAAATTATTCAATGAACTGAAAAGGGATAAATTACTACAGCTTTTACATAATACTGAAATAAAAGTAATTTAAAAAATTTAACCGACTTCAAAACAATCCAGTTATCTGAAAGGGGTAAAATAACACGACAAAAATCAAAACTGTGCGTCTGCCTAAGTAGGTACGTATCTACTCACTCGTAGGTAGAAGTAGGTACGTACGTTTTGAAGTCGATTATTTTTTTTAAACTAGGTACTTACTTTTATTCTGAAGTCGATTAAAAAAACATACAGTCTAATTGAGAACCTCTTTTGGAAGTCGGTTATAAAGTGCTTCCTACATATTTACATATTCCTACATATTATAAGTCTCCATTCGCCACTTTGTAGTTATCCTATTTATTTTTTTAGACTTAATTCATGGCCTTGGCTACAAAATCCTAATCTTAAATAGGTCGAGCCTAAATATTAAAGAAAAATGTCGATGATCTCGAGTGTTGCCACTATTTACTTCCTTCCCAGTTATCAATAAAGTATGGGGCTGATCTTTATATAGGTTATTGAAACTATAATACTGGTATTATCGGGATAAAAGCCGACAGACACTCTACACCGTCTCAGGGTTGCCAAAAAAATTAATATAAGTAGATAAAATAATTCTTCTCTTGAAAAAACTGATATTTTACAGAATAGAATATCTTGTATTTCGGTTTAACGGGCATTGTAAGGAAGTTACGAAATTACAGGCAAAACAAGGTGTAACATCTAATATATCAGAGTGATGAGCGCAGTGCATTGCTACAAACGTTATAAGCTATGCAAGTACTTTTTTTAGGGTTCCGTACCTCAATAGGAAAAAACGGAACCATTATAGGATCACTTTGTCCTCTCCGTCCGTCTGTCCGGGTGTCAAGACCTTTATCTCGGGAGCGCGTGAAGGTATCGAGTTAAAATTAAAACCATATACGCAGATACAAGGGCGTCGCCAAGGGGGGGCAAGAGGGGGCAGCTGCCCCCTCCCCCCCCCTAGAGATTAAAAAAAATTAGAAAACTGCAAAGCAATCAAAGTCCTATGGCCGTGAAATTGTACCTGTACCAACGATTCATATTTTTCTCATCCTCCATAATATTAACTTGGCCCCCCCTGGGCCATGGGCTGGCGACGCCCATGCGCAGATCCATAGTATCTTGCTGCAGAAAGAAAAATAAAATTTCTCAGTTTTCGTATAAAAAAAGTTACAGCCGAATATGTCGTAAAAAACGCACATTTCGACACTCACAGAGGAATCAAAACCTATGGGGTACTTCCCGTTGACCTAGAACTCTGAAATTTGGCAAGAAGCATTGTGTTATAGTACACATATAAGAAAAAATCCGAAAACTGGACATTTTTAATTGAATCACAAAAAAATATTGTCTCTATGCAAGGAATGAGGGCCCAAATTTCATATGAAAGAGCCTCATTAGCATAAGCTAAAACAGGTTTTTAACACATTCTTCGCCCCCTGCAGACCCTACACTACAGCTGGGAAACAAAACTTTTTAGGCGAATTTTGATTAAGTACAGAGTAGCCGCGCAAAGCAACGTTGATTGCCTCAAACGCCGGCAGTTTACTGACTACTACAAAATGAACGGGACGCTCGCTCGGATCCGAGTGGGAGGCGCCGCTAATATAGCCCCACCCCACTCGGATCCGAGTGGTGAGCAAGGAATGTGTTAAATATTTTTACGGTGTATATTTTTCGGTTTATGAAGGAAAATATAAAAAAAAATGATTTCCCTCTTTTATTTAGTTTGTACGTAACCCTCGGTGGGCGAGTCTGACTCGCACTTTTACTCCGGTTTTATTTTTTAAATTTTACACTGTTATGAACAAACGTGAAGCTTAATATGAGTCAGCCAAGTCAGTCGGTTTCAAACAAAGATACAAAGCTTTATTTTAGTTTTTTACCTAAGTTCTTTCAGATTAATCTCCAAATTAAATAAATGTTACAAAACAAAGAGTATACAAAATATTGATAAATTATAAAACAAAAGCACAGAATAAATACATTAGTTTATAATAACACCGAAAAGGTCATATTAAAAACTGGCGTACCCAAGTTTTGTGTGAAGGCAGCAAGTTTTTACAACAGTTTTTACAGTCCATTTGTACGCGGCGGCGAGTTTTTTTATTCGCACGTAAAATGCGTGGTACGTGACTATGCATACTGTATACCAAGTGCCGGATAATTCACTACTACTTTTTCACACTATTATCCGTCTTACTTATAAACGCTGAATAAGCACATTTTAGTTGAACAGTGTTTTGTTCCGTTTTCGGCCGTGACAGTTCCCGTCTGACAGAAAGTGACAAGTTCTTATTCAGAGAATAAGATTTTAACACGCTTCTTTAAGTACGACGGTATGTTCATAAAGAGTGTGATAGTGTCAACTCTGTAAATTTTAAGAAAGAACAGCTACATCGCAAATGAATATTATGAAAAAATCGTACAAATAAGCAAGTAAATAATAAGTGACGTGTTTTCATCATTGTTTTATTATAGTATGTTCTTATAACTAATGTTACATCTGAGCCCGGCCCTACATTGATATTTATTTGCCAATATTTATTTTATTTATTTCTAACTTGCTTTTTTATATTCTTTTGAACGATAAAAATTATACATGCTCTCTTGCTACATTGCCATTCACATCGTCCTGAATGTCACTTGCCGTCCCGGCGGAAGACTAGTGCTAGTTGTTTACAACCAGCCAGCTCAGCATGGAGCTAGACCCGGATTGTGCCAAAAACATTATTTAGTTATATCACTGAATACAGTGATATGTTATACTGAATAGTCTTTTTGTTTAGTTAGAGAACTAAATAGTATTTTTGTCACAAACCGACCGCAAAAAAAAATACATAGGTATAAAACAATATTGTTTTCACCTCACAACCTCGAAAAAATTCTGTTTGTCATTAGAAATCTGAGTGCAAATATGCATTTTGTCTGCTAGCGTGGAAAGAGTTTTTAAAATTCGAACCTTTCTATTCCATACTTTTCTATACCGCAAGTCCACTGAAAATGCATTAAATACTTATTTCATGTCAGTGCGCCAACCTCATTTCTTTGAATAATCGCACTGGCCAGCCAAAGGTGGCAGCACTGAACTGAATGAAAAAAAAACATTTTAAAATTTTCTTCTCTTTATTCAATTCACCTTCCATAGTAATAGTACAAAATTGACAAACACAAGTATAACAGTTCCAAAAAAAATGTCATTACCGATTGCAGTAATTTTAGTTTTAATTTATAAAATGAAAAAACACTTATTTATAACTAAGCTGTTTTATGCACCTAGCGTTTTCCTCGCTGTAGTGAGGTGAAAAATTGTGTATTTCACTCGGCAGCAAAGTTATTTTGCATCTCGTACCTTTGAAACCCTCGCTACGCTCAGGATTCAATACTAGTACTCGCACCAAAAACCAACTTTGCAGCCTTGCATAACAAATAACTATTGTGTTTTGTTTGTCGATTTTTGTTTTTGTTTTTGTTTTTGTTAATATAAAATACGTGTTTAAGTGTTTACAATATGTTTACAATATCTATCTATGTGTTACAATATCTAGAGTGCGTTTTTTTTTTAAATTCAGTAGATAGCACGAGTTGCATCTAGCAACCCTGTCCACCCGCTCGACCGGTGCGGGTGTCGCGGCGCGATACTTCGCTCCGCTGCCTCCGAATGCGGCAACCCTACCATTACACTTTATTTATGTAGCAACACCAATTATTTATACGATGACATGTGATACTGAAGCTGCTTGGAAAAATGTACATTATAGTCATAAACAAAGATTGTTTGCCTTCTATGAAGAAGGCAAACAATCTTTGTTTATGACTATAATGACTCCCTATGGTTACAACTGTCTTCTTTGTATTGGACTTGCGCGGTTCATTCACAATCACTTTTGTCACTGTCACATACTCAGCTTCATTCAAATTTCACAAACAATAATGTTCCAGTCATAATACAGTCTAAGTCATGTAAATAAGTCGCACATTTTTGTCAGGCTCCGAGTAAAGTAGTCGAAGAAATATAAGTTTAGGAAACTCGAAAATCCGCGACAAAAATACGTCTGAACCGATTTTGATGAAACAGCACTCTCGTTTGAAAATAAATAAAACCGTCCAAGTGCGAGCCGGACTCGCGCACGAAGGGTTCCGTACCATTATCTAAAAAAACGGCAAAAAATCACGTTTGTTGTATGGGAGCCCCCTTTAAATATTAATTTTATTTTAATTTAATTATTTATTTTTAAAGGGAAATGATATAACTCAATATTCTGTGAATATTTCAAGCGTCTACCTGTTGCCGTTATCAATATCGAGCAGAAACGAGCAAAAAAATCACGTTTGTAATATGGGAGCCCCCTTAAATATTTATTTTATTCTGTTTTTTAGTATGTGTTGTTATATCGGCAACTGAAATACATCATCTGTGAAAATTTCAACTGTCTAACTATCACGGTTCATGAGATACAGCCTGGTGGACGGACGAACGGACAGACAGAGGAGTCTCAGTAATAGGGTCCCGTTTTTACCCTTTGGGTACGGAACCCTAAAAACTAGGTAAAAATAATCGGTCCATCCGTTTGAGAGCTACGATGGCACAGACATCGTAGACAGGTTTTCGGGTCGGGGGTTCAAACACGAACATTACTCGTGGTATTCCAAATAACACAAGTCTTAGGAAATAGAACAGAGTGTTCACATATCTTACTCACGTTCCCGCCAAATCTACATTAAACGATTACAATGAGACTTACCAGCGAAAACTAACATATTTTCCTTGTGAGTATTCCAAATATCCAAAAGAAACGCTTTGATTTCACCTAATGATCTTCTAAATTCTTGAATACACTAGTTTTTCTCGAGTTTAATGTATAAGCAGTGCGACATCTATGACTAGCTTATTTGAACATTACATGCGCCAAGTTTTTTTTTTCAAAGCCTTAAAATATGCTCGCTAGCAACACTTCACATTCAGTGCGAGTACAGCGCTGTCTGGAGGCGATATAATCTCCAACAGACTCTCACCACAAAACGACATTGCTTTTTCGTGTTCGATATATTTTTTTTTTATTCTGAAGCTTAGCCGCGCAAGTAACTTGCTCGTCTTATCACAGTTGCATAAAATAATGTTATCTATGTAAATAATAAAAAAAAGTACCATTATGAGTGAAAGTCAAACAATCCAGCATCCATTTGTCGTGTTCGTCCCACATTGTGGTGATAATTTGGCCCCTTCCGGGCGTGGAGAGGCCCCGCGCCGCCATCGGGCGCAATTTCCTCCGCGCGCTGCGTTTGACACCCTGTATAGAACTCTCCTTACACCCTGTATAGGCGCTCTTTGCCTTCATAATTGCCCCTCGTGGTGGAGGGGGCTTAATATTCCATTTTTGAGATGGAATCGATAAGTATTGTTCGATTGGCTTTCTTTTCTGCGCGGTAATGGGACGCGGCGCGCCGCCTATACGCTATTGTAGGCGCTGTTGTTGCTAGCCTCTAAAATGGGTAATTTATTTTCTGCTTATATCATTTATTTTACACATTTTTTACATTTTTTTTTGTACATTTTAACGGTGAAGGAAAACATCGTGAGGAAGCCTACATGTCTGAGAGTTCTCAATGATCTTGAATATGTGTGATGTCTGCCAACCCGCACTTGGCCAGCGTGGCAGACTCTGGCCTAACCCTTCTCACAATGAGAAGATGGCCCGTTCCCAGCAGAGGGACAGTTTGTACAAAGAGGGCTGAAAAAAAAAATATATATATTTTATAATATTAACTAACGTTGAATGGCCTATTATATACACCACCCGATTTATCGTGCCCTGTCGCTAGAGTAGCGTAGAGACAGGGTCCCCTTTTAGTCCCGATCACCATACTTTCCAAGGATAAACCCGTTAGATAGGGCCCAAGAACTAGAACTAGGATAGTGTACGCCTCACAGGCTCTGTATGTATTACATTGTCCGCCTCGCGCACGCATACCAATGGACTTACGAAAACGTTTCACCCCTATAAAACCAAGAAAGTTCGTTAAATAAAAAAAACGTTCCAAATACATTTTCTTAACTACTAAGACAGCTTTTCAAATAAGTATATCGTAGCTGTCGCAATTAATGAAAAATTTGGACGATCGAGTGAAAACTATTATATCTACGTAATTGTATGATTTTCCCTCAATCTGAAAATCGAGAAAACTGTGAATATGCATGTTAATAAATAAACATACAACAAAAATATTCTTCCCGCCAGCGTGATTAACGAGTAGGTTGATTAATGGTGCACGTGACCGCGCGGTCTACTTCCACTTAATCACGGCCGCGGGCGGATTACAGCGAGGCAGGCTGCGCGGTGAGCTAGGAGCTAGATTTAGCCATGTTAAATGTTTGTATCCGACAGCCAACTGTCCAGGAAAAAAATAGTTTTTGAATCGAAGCATATTACACAAACGATTGTTGTATGTTATTTGTTGTGTGTATTTCCATGTTACCTCCTGCAGCAACCACTCGACCGACTATAATATGCATAATATTTATTCCCTGAATATCTTTCTATGAGCAAGTGTCTATCAATTGCAACAATATGATAATACAAACTACATATTTATATTTAACTACTACACAAAAAAGCAATCAGTTTATCTCAGACTGAAGGATTTATGTAGTTGAGCAAGGGGACCAACATCTTGTCAATAGGCAGCGTACCCAGCATACCAACGGCGTACCGTACAGCATACCGTATTATATACAACATTTTGGTTACGTGTTGCGTCTACTAAACATAGATATAGAAAACAAACCTAAACACTAAACAAAACGAGAGAAAGAGAGAGTTACTTTCAAGTAACTCTCTCTCTCTCTCTCTCTAATTGTAATTACTTGTTCGCAAGACGCGATCAAACGGCTGAACTTATTAAGAAAAATTCATCATCATCATCATCTCAGCCATAAGAAGTCCACTGCTGGACATAGGCCTCCTCCATGGATTTCCAAAAAGACCGATTGGAAGCGGCTTGCATCCAGCGTCTTCCCGCCACTTGTATGAGATCATATGTCCATCTCGTGGCTGGTCTTCCTACGCTGCGCTTGCCGGTACGTGGAAAAATTTGATATAGTAAATGTATAATGGAATAGCTAGTAGCTACCCAAAACTGTATCCATCTTGTTCTTTGTCAGTACTGAGCGTACATTTTGAAGTATTGTACGATTGTCGCCAAACCCTTCCTAACTAAATAAACAGAAGCAAAAGTAGCAGTGGCACAAAGCATTTATTAATGTAGGGGGCGCTACCATCGCAAATCTTATTAGACGGTCTTTGATTACGCAAATCAGGGTTCTTAAAGCGGGCTCGGAGAGGCTAATTTCATTATGTGAAGCGGGAGCCGCGTTTGGACGAGACAGTCGCTGGAGCAAGGTGGTGAAAGAAAAGTTTGTTTTCAAAAAAAAATACAAGATTGTTTTCCTAATATTTATGAATTAAATATATTTTTATTATGTTCATCTTTTTTATTCAAATGAAAATTAAAACATAATAAGAATAATAATATTTAATAAACATAATATTTGGAAAACTTAAAGACATAAAAATCGTGTAAACTGATTATGATGAAATGAAACATTAGTAAGTACCAAAAACACAAGATTACACTCCATCCATCCGTATGAGAGTTACGATGCCACAGATACACATAAACACATAGATACACATGCCAAACTTATAACATTCAACTTTTTCGTTAATTAAAAACGAAGATTGAAGAAGAGTGCTAAAGTAAAATTTTATCAGTGATGCGAAAATGCTACTTACAGAGTTGAATTGCACTTGTTTACGCGCACCTATCAGAAAACTAAAAATTTGAAAGACATATTTAAATTAAAAATAAATACATAAAAAATATACGCTACGAATTGATAACCTCCTCCTTTTTCGAAGTCTGTTAAATATATTTGTATCCTACATGAGTAGCATGCGTTTGGTTTGGTTTTATTCGTTTCATTTACCTTCATGTTATGCCTCAACATGAACTGAACAATTCAAAGCTACCGAGATTTGAACTATTCATTCTTAGTATTATTATGATACGCCATGTTAACGGGAGAACTGAAAAAAAATGGTAAAAAACTGTGATATGCCTCGTAATGTTCAATTAAAATATATGCCAAACATTGTGTCTTTTTAACCGGCTTTCAAAAATAAGTAGGTTCTTAATTCGACTGTAAGTATTGTTTGTATGTTTGTTACGTGATTACTCCGTGTTTTAGGTGATAGATATTAGAGGTGGAGGTGGATAGTTTAGAGGTGGTCCCATATAAATTTTATCAAAATAGGTTAAGTACTTTGGTTTTTATAACAAAATAACTGGAAAAATAACATTCAAGTAAACGGAGTTTGTTTGAAGGTTGTTTCAGTTCTTTTCCGTTAGCATCTGGATCCAGTAGCTCGTCCAGTCCAAACGTGCGCCGCTCGAGTGCAGATTTATCGAGGTTAATGAAAGGAAACCAGTCCGCCATAGAAACCGTTGATTTACTTACAATAAACATTTCACTTCACTCTCAAAACTCGGCTCGATTCGACCATCTCGCTTCAATTATGAGTTTCTTATTGATCGGGTGGCACTTCCGAACATTAATATTATGCGATCTATTTTACTGTTATATCTAAAGTGATACGGAAATAGAACGGCCGGCCACAAAGTAGACTGTGCGACCTATCCTATAAGATGACCTCACGGTGCTAGGAAATCGCTGGATGCAGATCGCGCGACAAACGGACGCATGCGCATGTCGTCGCTCGCATCACTAACTGTCCTATCTCATTTCAGTCATTCGTTCCGGACAAACATTTATCGGTTCTGAGATTAGATTGTATTTGTCAATAATATTAAAAATCGTATGTGTTGCGTACCTGATGTATGTTGCGTATGATATTAGCTTTCATGGAGGTTTTTACATTTTAATTTCACATTGATACTTTTAATGTATTTTTGCAATTAGCTAGCTAGTAACTTTTAAATAGCGATTTTTATTTTTTGAAAAATGAGATGGGACAGTTAGTCATGCGAGCGACGATATATTCATAGGGGAGGCCTACAGTCCAGCAGGGGTCGGTGTTCTTGTGGTTGAGATAATGATGATAAGATAGGTTGTATTTAATTGAATGATTGATTACTAAATTTGTGAACTGAACAATAATTGCGATTTATGAGCTTCATCAGATAAAAATAATTATTGCAATCGGATCATTTTTAGGAGTAAGTAGAAAACAACGTTTCTTTGAACACGGCGCGCGGCGTGGATGAGGTGAGAATTGTTACACCACCACCAGCTAAGTATATAAGCCTACTTGTAGCTTATACATCATTATAATCTCATTTTGAGATTAGATTAACGGTATAAACTAGTTAACGGAAATTAAGAAAAATAATTAACATAATTACTTAGATTATTTTTTAACGAATTTTTTTAAATTATTTTTTTTAATTTAATTTTTATCTCCACAGACACCAGGGTCCGTGACCTTTGTCATAATTACAAACTATTGTTTACTAATTATCGTTACGGGAAAATAATTTTATTTTAATTTAAGTACTTATTACTATGTTGCGTGCATACCACGAGCAAACCAGCGACCCGCAAGCAGCACCCGATCACGAGTATGACGCATGTGCCAGCCATCGCCCTCCTCAACCTTACGAAATTAACGAAATTAATTTAACTTAATATCGTTGCTGAATGCTGACAATGTGTCAATGTAGGTAAATTAACTCGGAAGTGACGAGTATCCTTTGATATTTTTTTCGTGATTTCAATTTAGTTTTGGTCTCATGTAAAACTGCATAATGATGAGAACAAAGTTCTATTAAAACATATCTGATGTTCTCTCTGTAAAAATATATATGTATAGGTATAAGGAAGAACAGAACATTTACTCCACAAATAGATTGAATTACATAAAGACTCTCGCTACGACGTAATATAGCACAAGTCAGCTTGCATATTGAATACACTTAAAGACTTCAAGTAATACACAATTAACACTCGCTGCATTACCTCGTCGAATGGTGATCGA
The DNA here is from genome assembly GCA_947563715.1 of Lycia hirtaria. Lineage (NCBI taxonomy): Eukaryota > Metazoa > Arthropoda > Insecta > Lepidoptera > Geometridae > Lycia > Lycia hirtaria. The sequence continues at coordinate 51,954,654 of OX387376.1, read as the reverse complement.
CAACCTTTGCATCAGGTAAAATCCGGAGCGGGGGTCGTAATAAGGTATAGGTAATATATTTTATAATTTTAACTTTATATTTTAACACGACATGTATCTTGTTTGTTATCAATAAATTACTATGAACTATGAAAGTACCAGCATGGATATGAAATTACTGTACTAAAAGTTCCCTGAGTATTCATCTATATTATTTAATTAACCGGAAAATAAATGAAGGAAACCGATCGGAGGACATCGTTCTGTTGACCGAATCATATCGTGAAATTTTCCGGTTAAATAATATGAGTATGAAACTAGAAAATAGTATGAGAATGAGTAATTGAGTATGAAAGCAGAAGAGAAACAAATGCGCCAGCATCGTTGCAAGTGGAAAGGCATTATAGTGTCTGTCTGGGTCGAATCAATAGGATGTTGTATCTCTTCTAACAGCCCATGCGGACGAGAACTCACTCAGAAATCGCCTAAATGGATGTCATAATATTCGAACTAGGCCCAGGAAACCGTTCGTCGTGTGAATAAATGATCGTTCAGAGTAGTGAGCCCTCGCACCGCTCGGCTGGGACGTGGTAAGTACAGTACCTACATTAAGCAGTTTTTACAATAACTCGCGGCGGATCGCGGCGCGGCACGTACGGACACCCTTTCACATAGTATTATACTTACTTCTAATGGTGACGGAGCGTGCTCTAAACTATAGGCGGGAGCGGGACGGGTAGCGGAATCACAATATCCGCCCACAACGGTTAAATGTTTGTACTGACCTGTGCCAGGATCTGGACCTGTGTGTAGCTAGTATAAGGATATAGTATCTGCCTATCGCAATGGTAAAAATGTGTGATTGGGTGAATGTGTTAAAATTAAATATTCATATTACATTTGTTCTAGAAACTATGTCGAAAGATTTGAGTCCATGATGGTAGGTAGCCTGTTACTCATATTAGCACAATTATCGAAAATTAGTAAATCATGCAATCCTTTTCGATTTATTTATATTCAAACCTGAAATCGTCGTCGCTTATCGCTTAAAGTTTCACCCCTGTGGTCGCGTATCCCTTGCGCCGTCTCCCGGGAAGAGAGCCGCACTAGCAGCGCAATAAGTTAGAATTTTCCTAATAACGCGGCGGCGGCGGGAAATGAGCGCGAGATAATGGCGACACTCGCGCCTGAAATATTGCACGGATCAAGTAGCACTCGCGCGCGACCTGTCGCTCTACGGAGTGGAGACGCGCCGCATGCCGTGCACAGAAACACTTTGAACGGTCTGACACCATTGTATCCCTTATATACATACATAATTATAAAGATATTTTTTCCTCTTCATTCAAACATGCATAAAGATGTTAAAAAAGGAGCGAACAGTCCTGCTCAGAGGTACTTCAAGTGAGTGGAAAAGAGATAACGAAATAAATATGTAGAACTTTCAATGTATCAAGATTTTATAATTTCAGATTTGATGAGTTGATAGATGAGTAAATCATCATACAAACTGGATATGTGACGTTTTCTCCACATTTATCACAGAGTTTAGTTTAAGAGAGTTGACTAGAACACTATTTATCTTGTATTATTCAAGAAACTTGAAAATATTTCAATACTTGACACTGGCAAATCGCTAATCGCGGGGTCCAATACAAAAAGAAGTAGTTTAAGAGATCATTTTATTAATATTATTATATCCATTGCCATTGTCATCACAAATGATATTTACAATTTACCAATTATTTTGGCGTCACCTTTCAAAATGTCATTGTTTGTCTTTAAAATCCTAGGTTTCATCATCATCATCATCATCTTAGCCACAAGAAGTTCACTGCTGGTCATAGACATCTCCCATGAATTTTAAAATAAACTTGATGGAAGGGACTTGTATCCAGGGTTCTCTTGCCAATTGTATGAGGTCATCGGTCCATCCTGTAGCTGGTCTTCATATGTTGCTTGCGCCGTCCGCGTCGGTGCGTGAGATTACTTTTTGGTCCCAACATGCAATGTGCCCAGCATACTGCCACTTCATCTGCTAATATACTGTGCTATGTCGATGATTTTTACGCCTTCTCTGTTTCTTATGAACTATATAATCTTGAAATTTATAACTCCTAGGGTCAAGAAATATCTTCTAGATAGACGTGTTCCAATCTCGGCCATATCGCGACCATACCGTCCTATAAGGCGAGTTTGTGGTCAAACGTATATCTGTTTTATATGAACAAGCCGACGCTGAGTGTCTACTCTTATGTTATACCTGTTAAACACTAGTATCTGCATACCATCTCTTCTGTAGCGTAGCGAGGTAAATCACTGAAGTGTCCGGCTGAGCCGGCTACTCGTTGTAGCCGGTACTTCTAACGTTAGGTATGTACGAGTATATCTACGTCTGTCGTTTCCGTAGGTAATATACGTGTTATATATACGTTCTAAATTAGATCAATTTTTACCGACTTCAAAAAGAAGGAGTTTAACAATTCAGCTGTATTTTTTATTTGTTACCGCATAACTCCCGTCACTTACAAACCGATTTCAATTTATTTTTTTGTTTGAAATGATAAATTTTCCGATTGGTCCCATACAAGTTTCATTAAAATCAGTCATCAACTAACTATTCATTAATTCGTCAAATACATATTGGTGAATCAATTGAATAGGTTATTACATATATTATACTAAAATAATTATCCAAACATGCAAGTACAAAGCTGGGGATAGAATTTCTTACGGGCCCCAAACTAGGCTAGGCCTGTCTCATGGGCACCCTGCGGCCAGTTAGCAATAATACATAGTACGCTGAGTTATGTACACATTGATGTTATAATATTTGTTATGCAATTAGTATACATATAAGCGTAGTTGGTCTTTAAAACAACAATGCTCATTTTGAATTCTGTTGTTTCAGTTTTTAAACCACAATGATTACATTCCATCGATAACATCAGAGAATACACCTACCTATATATATACCTATCGGTTTGTTTAGTCTTGTGATAGGGAGACGTTTGAAAAACATTTACCCATTCGTTCGCAAACGGTATGGTAAACAACACTCCATATGGATGAGAACATACAACCCCCCCCCCCCCCCCCCTCTCACCTATCCGCCACTCTGTTCAACTCTTCTCTTCAGTAGATTAATATGGATGACCCTATCTTATAGTACATGAGGTTTTACAATGATACAATCATTGTGGGAACAAAGCCGGTCGGCGTATGGCTTGAGTTGAATATCCTTAGAATATGAATGAATTTACGATACCGCAATACGAATCTATAATTAGATGGGATTATTGGTTCAAAACTGATATCTATAATATTAATAGTGATCTGTGGATTTACAAGTTTGTTAAAATAATATAGGAGAGATCATCGACTCTGAAATACAGTGAAAACCAGTTCTGAGTGAATGGTGAGGCTCACAAGTGATTCTGTTACACCAAATAAAGCTCCACTGATCGTACTCGAAATTCTTCTTCAGGATTTAGTACGAGAGTGAACCGGCCCACAATTAGACTCATCAAATAATGATAACAGTTCGTTGTTGTACCTACTACCGAACCCTAACGAGGCAAGATGGAATAAAATCACACGCACTGCACGCTCACTGAGACAAAAAAAGAGTTCGATAAAAATAGGCGACTTACTATTAAATCTAAGAGAAAACTATCAAAAAAATTATATTCAATTCCTTAAATTAAATCAACTACCCGCAAACAGCGATATCCCAAAATCCGCGAGGTGTCCGTCGAAACCGGCCCACTTCCGGTCTAGTTCAAGATGGCGCCGTATAATTTCCGGTGTTCTACCGCCATTATGAACTCGCCCGCGGCACTTTGCAGTTACACGGCGCCGAATCAAAGTTTTTAAAATATTAAGCAATATTTCAAAAGACTGTTCACGATTTTTGGAGTTGTTAAAATTGAGACAGTTAGTTGGTTTTAATGGAATGGATAAAGAAAACTTTATTTTTGTGAATGAACATAGAGATAGACTTAGGATGAAGAAGATCTATGTGCTTAAAAACATTGCAATGGACCGATCCGCAAATGTAGGTTACTTTGAAAAATTAAGAGAATATACAAAGTACAAATGTTTTTTTTTAATATTCATTGTAATTTAATTCAAGTCATAGGAAAACGCAAATTTCTACACGTACAAAAATCAAAGCGCAAAAATCCACTGCTATGGTAATATTCTTAGAAACAGTACCCTATCTCGGCCACCCTTCCGTCATCACCCTGACGCCACCCTGCCCCCTCCCTGTCCCCTCCCCGTCCACTCAACGTGGGTAATTGATGGCCCAATTACACTCTGATTCAGATTGACTACGATTGACCAATTAAAACATTTCTTTTGTTATTATTAGCGGTAAAATTTTGAGATGAAAAGAAAAGGGCGAGTTGGTGGTCAATCGTAGATCTATAATGCGTAAAATATATAGTGTATATATATATATATATATATATATATATATATATATATATATATATATAAAATGCAAAAAATATTTAGTTTACAAATCGTTTACAAAAAACTTTCATAATAAATAGAACTTAAGGGCTTTTTCTTGGATAAGTTACATGCACGTGACTGCTAATTTACCTGTTTTTTTTTAATGCAAGATAGATCTACGATTGACCAACTCGCCTGATGTTAAGCAACGGTGTGGCCGAGGATGGAGCGCGTCGATCTAGAAGATATATATACACTCTATCCTTGAAAATTCCTAGATTGTAGGGCTGAGGAACTGAGATGGTGGCAAAGAATTCCATACCTGTGCAGTACGCATCAAGAACATGGATCAATAACGCTGAGTACGGATTTTTGGCACATCAATGACAAATGGGAGGTAGTTAGTCGCCTTTCTGCTAGTTCTGTAGTAAAATGGGGAGGGTGGAATTAGATCGTGAAGCTCTTGCGCACATTCCCCGAAATGAATCCTGTAGAATATAGACAGACATTTTAATACGGCGGTGCTCGAGACTAAGTAGCTTCTTGACAACTAGTTTATTGTCACCGATTTACCTCATAGCTTGCCGATCCATCAAAAAAGTGGCAGCAGTACTCCATATACGATCGGACCTGAGCTTGATACAGATGAAGCAGTTGTCCCGGTGAGAAGTATCGCCGACCTTATTAATGATGCAAAGCTTTTTACGAGCCAGTTTAGCCTTGAGTTTAGGTTTGAAAATCGAATCAACCACGCTACAATATTAAGACACTGATTACAATTCTATCTATAAATAAAGCATGTTCTTATAAAAAAAATGCAAATATTAAACTTCAACTTAAAATTGCTTAATTTCAATGATTAAATTTCGATGTTATATATGAAGTCTATCTTACATGGCACACGACAAAATATACTAACTCGAGTTGCACAGACAGGAAAAAGTGGCAGTTCGTAAAATGGCACATAAGACATTGTAATATACCTTCGTTTTCTGTAGACAGTTAATAAACACATAAAGCGTACGTGTAAACAATGAACCGACCTCTAGCGTTGTATATAATGAATAGAACAGTTCATTAAGACGATGACGCGTTATCAATCAAGAATGAGCGATGTCGAGGGCTGCCAACCCCTTCCTAGACGACGGCTGCTCCACGATAACGTATGGAATACCCTAATAATTGTTAGAAATGTTAGATGGATTTCAGATGATAACTAATAATGCCACTAAAGGGGTTTGGAAATTTTAATTTATTTTGTCGTCGTTTTAGCCGCAACAAGTCTTCTTTTCAACATCATCCATGGATTTACAAAAACACATGATGTCGTGTGGCTTGCACCCAGCCTATTAGGTAGTCCATCCTCCTTGTGGCTGGTCTGCCTCCGCTGCGCTCGCCGAGGCGTGCTCTCCGCCCGAGGACTTGCTGGCACCATCGCACAAACAGTTCTGCGTGTTATGTGCGCTGCCACTTCAACTCGCTAATCCACTGTGGAATATTGACACACGTTAGTGTACGGATCCCATCTTTTCTAATTCGATCTCGTTGAGAGGCTCCGAGCATAGCCCTCTAGCTCGTTGCGTGAATTTGAGATTCCTTAGGAAACTAATATTGACTAGGTACTTTTATTATCTAATCTACGCAATAGAAATATTTCCTTTTGTGCCTTACATTTTGCAAATATATCGAAACCTATAGGGTACTCGCCATACTAAATAAATGAAAAGTACATAGCTCTCTCTGTTTTTAACTATTTACGATCATACATCGTTTTGAAATTTGGTGCAGAGGTAGCTGAGAACATGGAAACAGACACAATATACTTTCATCATCATCTTGAACGTTTTTCATTATTACGCGGGTGAAACCGAGGGACTCAGCTAGTTGATCTATAAATCATTATTTTGTCAAGAAGATATTGTGATTATTATTATTAGTGATTACGCTGGCAGTTGGTATGTATGGGAGAACATTTGTTCAGCTCTAAGTGCTCTCATCGTTTCATTAGGCAGTGTTGCAGGGTTCTTCTGTTTCAAACATCATGTTCTTACTCCTCCTGAACGATCTTCCTGGCGCTGTGACTGGAGCTGATATCTTTGTGTATGCAGATGACGTAGCAGCCATCGTTACTGCCTCTACGACAGATCAGTTAGAGGAGAGATTAAATATTATCGTAGCTGACTTAAACAGGTGGTTGTCAATGGCTTGATGAAGACACACTTTATGCACTTTTGTCTCTCAGGTCATTCCACAAAGCCGTTAAATGTAATGTTAGATAGTGTCAGGGTTGAGCAGGTACAGAGTACCACCTTTCTGGGGTTCGAGATCGACCGCAGTATGTCATGGGAGGAACACATTGACTTTCTGTGTGGCAAGGTAAGCAGCGCATGTTTCGCACTCAGGCGGGTGACGCGAGTTGTGTCCGCGGATGTGTCTCGTGCGTGTTACTTTACTACGGTTCATTCCAGACTACAATATGGTGCTGAACTATTAGAGATACGCGCGCGGAGCCGACTGGGAGCGCGCCTTCCGAGCGTAACAACGAGCCGTACGTGCCATCGTGGGCGTCTCGAGATGCACCTCTGTCAAACCGTTCTTCAAAAAGCTCGGGATACTCACACTACCGGCTATCCTGATTTTTCAAGTAGCAGTGTATGTGAGAAATAATCTCGATTTATACAGCTGGCGTGGAGAGGGACATTTACAGCACCCGAAACACACAAGCTCGTAAGTATCTCACGCTCCCTCGTGAAATCAGGCAAGCTGACTTACGTTATGGGACCGGAAGTGTATAACACGCTACCGCAGAGAATCACCACCGCTCCGAGTTTAGGCACCTTCAAAAGCAGACTAAAGCGCTGCCTTATCGAACAAGCGTTCTAGAATTTTTATGAGTTCATAAATATAAACAAAATGAGGACTGTGATATTTAAATTCATCGACATGATAATTGTAATCATAAAATATAATATACATTTGAGTATAATATCGACGTTGTAATTTCTAATGGTAAATAAAATAGTATTTATTGTTGTTTTAGTTGTATACTATTGTATAAAAGACTTGTAAATTTATATTTATCAATAAATTACTTTGACTTTGACTTAGAAAAATGTTTGGTAATTTCAAAGTTTACAAATTTGAATTACTGAGTAGTATTATATTATAGTCTTCTCTATTTAAGGTACAGACACCTGTGTCGAATTCGATATTGTCCTTTTTTAAGGGTCCTGAGGATGCAGTAGCCTATTCGTGAGGCTACGGTGTCTGTCTGTTTGTTATACCTATAGTTAAACGGTTGTATCTTTTGAACGGTAACAGATACAAATCTCAAAATTGGCAAGATTATAGGGTTTTCACTTTGACGTATATCAACAAATAGTAATTAAATAACAAACACTAGAAATTGACAGTTTGTTTATAATTAAAAAAATGGAACAAATTAATTCACGTAATCGTAAGGCATACGAGTGACGCTAGATGGCGCTTACGTCGATATAATATTTTTACTTTAGCTACCTAGGTACGTAATGGTGCACGCCGCACAGTCAAAGGCAAATAAATAACAGTAAACAATAACACACACAGTAAAAGCCTTTCCATATAAATTAATTCCCACTATCTGTTTCAACAACCTCCCGCTCCCGGCGCTACCCAGGCTAGTTGTATAAATCATCCGGTTCGAGCTGGTTAGTATCAGTTCGGTCCAAACCGGACCGGACCGGTTCGAACCGGATCAATCACAATGACACGGCGGACTCGCTGCATCGCTCAATGCCCGACTCGAGGGAAAAATCGACAGGATATGTAAATAATAGGGGTGGAAGTAATTGAATTGATTTTTGTTTTATCGGGGTTTCGGTTGACCCCGCGCCGCGGCTGATGTGTATTTATTGGAAGATATTTTTTTTGTTTCCTTCTATTTTTCGCTCACACTAAACGTATACTTTTACTCCAACGGTCGATGGCGTAGCATGCAGCGGGTAATTCAAATTTCTGAAAGTTTTTTATCCTTGCAAATAAATCAGGTGTCTATTGTTATTGATCATAATGTTTACGATAATCTAAGATTATTCTTTATATTATTGTGTCATTTTCTTTAGCAATATGTGTAGCAATAGCAAGCATGTTTACTAATCCAAGCAACTTCTCAGGATATTTAATGAAAGGGGCGCATTATTGATATTTAAATTCACGCGATAGTATTAATAATAACATTTTAGAGTGTTGCAAACATTGTGATCGATAGCGTTACCCGAGCTTCCCGCGTGCTTAGTTTGGGGTTCCGAACATGCAGCGAACCTTCAAAAATCGTTCAAACTACTACGTTTGACAACAATCTCACCAGATTGGAATTATTTACCACGATTTTCTGGTTTTTGTGGACTATCAACATTCGATATAAGTAACAAAAAGTTAGGGAAAAGAAAACAAAGCGGCGACATGTTTGTCCTAATTTCCCACCACAAAGCTCCCTACATACTAACGCATAGAAAACCAACCCCATATGTTAAAATCAATTACCTATGCTCTCATACATTGTCCGCTCAACGAGCATTGTTTCCACCCAACGACCCTCGAAACGCGTAATGGTAACGGAGTGACTTGCAGTAATCGTCGTTTGGATAGCTTGCTTCATTAACTAGCCGTATAACAGTAATTCATTTAGCGATCATTAATTTTGCTATTTCAATTATATAGTTGGTTCTATTTATATAAGCTGCTTATTACAATAAGGACAAGGCCAGTTTTTTGCATGACGTCGCGCCTGCCAGTAACAAATTATTACCACTGAAAATTTTAAACATTTCAGAAAGCAGTGTGGCAATACACTGCGCTTATCACTCGTAGTAATTAGATATGAAATGTCTTTATACCCAGAAATTCCGTTAGACCGGAGTGTTGGAATACGTAATACATTTTCGACAATATTTATATTATTCTCAGATGTGCATTTTCTTTCAATTTTTTAGTTTCAATGCCTTAAAAAACTAAATATGTATGTATTGTAAGTATATTTCTATAAAAATTCTCAGAACTTCGGATAAGAAGTCAAATATCTATCTATATATCAAGTTAATATACGGGAGAGTTCGCCAGAGGGCGCTACACACATAACATCGTTTCCGTACAAAAAAATAAATTAAAATTATATTAATGTAGTAATAGTGAAAAAAAAGTTTCAAATTATAGTTAACTAGTGACACTTAATAAGTGATAGATCTGACAAAACCAAAAAATCTGTGTAAACCACAATAAAAAACATTTTAGTGTACAAACTAACTAAGTGCTAAATAACCGGATAAACGAACATTTTCGTTTTAAACTGTGATTAGAATAACTATTTTGTTACACCAGTGTTAAAATAACTCAATAAAAATAACTGTAATCAGTGTTCTTTAAAATATTACAAAACAGTGTCGTTAATTTGAAATTGCGCTTCACGTAAACATAAGTGACCTTTGGACTCTTGACTAGCGCAGTTGAAACAGTTAAATTTTTTTTTGAGAGAAAGGGAACGTAAACAAAACCGGTTCTTGTCTGACGTGTATTGGATGTATCAACGAGTCTTTGCTTTTAGTAAAGGCTTATTTTATCACCTTACTACGAGTACAATTAGCCGAGTGATAAGGCATTTTTTTTTTTTTTTTTTTTTTTTTTTTGAATGTGATAATTCAATACGCAGCGTTTATTTGACGAAAGAAATCGAAATTTGGAAAAATAATTTTTTTAATGCTAATTGAGGAGTAGTATATAAAATAAAAATAAAAAAGAAATATGAATTTTATAACATTTCGGCGGCGTAACCGTTCTAAATCTGAAAATAAGAATGAAACAAATGAAAGCATAATATTATCGGACACGCTAGATGGCACCACAAGTAGCTTACCTGAGATTTCTGACGATGAAACTGAACAGGTGAAGCAATTTCGAGAAAAAATAAACACTTTAGAACTACAATTAAAAAGTGCACACAACGAAATAGAATCCCTCTGTTTAGAAAACAACGAATTAAAGCGCACCAATGCAGAATTATTGAAGAAAAATAAGCTGTTTAAGGTTATCACACAGAGCCCCATTAAATCTAAATTACAAAGTCCTATAAAATCAAAGAGACAACTATCTGCAACTAACAGCACAGATTCACAGACTAAGCTTAGTGACATACAAACAAATTCGAAAGAACTCGTACCACATTCAACCACCTCTAAGGTGCTCAAAAATAATCCTCCTGAATTAAAAAATAATCTCGTAAATCTCAAATCTCGTGATGATAAAATAGTTACGACACACAGTCCAAGTACATGCAAATACCCATCTACCTTAGAGTGTCCACAAGTACAAAACACAGTAGAACTTAGTACAAGCAGCATCAAATCACAACCTAAACCACAACGAATACTTAATAAAATTTGTGTACTCAGCACTATAGGGCAAAATAAAATTATACCAGCTGTAACGAAAATAGACGAACTAGCAAATGAATATGAAGTAGTACATTATCTCACAACCAATGTGGGTGTCAAACAAATGCTCGAAGGGATAGACGCTAAACTATCAAAATATACAAAAGATGATTTTTGTATCATATTAATTGGCGAAGAGGATTTTAGGAAGACACACGACTATAATAATTTAGTTTTCTTCATAAGGGAAATAATTCAAAATATAAAGAACACCAACATCATTATATGTCTCCCAACTTATAAATTGACAAACTCCACAAACTTGCACAACTATAGAGTAGACCAATTCAATAAAAAGATATACTTTGACAATGTTAAACATGAATACGCATATATATATGATTCTAACAAGAAATTGAAATATGACAACACCATGTTTAAAACAATAACTGGAAAAGTTAACAGTAATGGTCTGCGAACAATTTTCCAAGGCGTATTTAACCTTACGAAGAATATCAGTCGACATGAAAAGTATTTACAACAGATAAAAGACGATGAAACAACGCAGCTTTTTCGTGGATAAGCATTTAAATATAATGCATCAAAATATAGCAGGGCTTTTAGGAAAAACAGACCCGCTAAGCGTTTGTCTTAATGAACTTTCAGAGAGAAATAAAACCATAGATGTGTTGTGCATTACGGAGCACAACATGAAAGAAGGATATGAAATACATCTGAACATTCCTAATTTTGACTTGGCGGCATGTTTCAGCAGAAGCCACATCAGTAGGGGCGGCGCATGTATTCTCGTCCGAAAAGGAATACTACATAAAGAACTGTACCATATAAAACAACTTAGCATAACTAACCAATTTGAATGCTGTGCCATAGAATTGATCAGTTATAAAATAGTAATTGTGTGTATTTATAGAGTTCCCAAGTACAATAACTTAAATATCTTCATGAATAAACTAGAAAAAATTCTGCAATACTTATCTAAAAAGAGATATAACAATATTGTAATAACGGGAGATTTTAATATTAATATCCTAAAAGACAATCCTTTGACCAGAGATTTTGAATGTCTATTGTTAAATTTTGACTTAAAATTAGCTTTATGGGAACCCACAAGATTAAGCTCTCAGACTTGTATCGAAAATTTTGCTCATAATTTTAAAAAATGTTGCAGAACGGAAGTGATAGAATTTTCATTGTCTGACCATACAGCTCAAATACTGAAATGTCCTACCAAAAGACTTTGGGTTATTGATACATGGCGTAAAAAACGAAGGGACTATAGCAATGACAACATGATCAAATTTAAATCATGCATTAGTAAATTATCATTTCATGAAATATATGGCACCGTAGATCCTAATCAAGCTTACGAAATCTTTAAGGCAAATTTAAAGTTGTTCTATGACTTGTGCTTTCCTTTTAAAACCACTATTGTAAGAATATCTAAAAAACCCAAATGGATATCTCGAGGTATAAAACAATGTAGCAAAAAGAAAAGATTGCTTCTAAATACGTATAGAGCCGACCGCACAGCCAAAAATAAATCTGCTTATTTGTCGTACACAAAATTATATAAAAAGATTATTAAACTCACACAACGAGCACAAAATACCTATAAAATAAAAACTTCACAAAATAAAAATAAAGCAACATGGCAAATTATAAATAGCTCTAAAATTAATATACCCAGACATCCCATAGACAAAATCATAGTAGCTAATAAAATTATTACAAATCCAAGAGAGATAGCCAATGAATTTAACAATTACTTTATTGACAAAATTGATCCGATTATCGATTCACGAAAAAATTTAACTTCACTAATAGACAGTAACGCTAATTCAATATTTATGAGCCCAACCATACCAGATGATATTTTGAAAATTATTAATGGACTAAAAAATACTAACAGTGTGGGACATGACGGTTTCCACACAAAAGTAATTAAATTTGTCGGTGAAAATATTTCAATACACCTTAGTCATATAGTCAACATGTGCATTAGTAATGGCATATTTCCAGATGACTTAAAAATATCTGTAGTCAAACCATTATTTAAAAAAGAAAACAGAGAGCTAATGAACTACTACAGACCAATCGCATTACTATCAGTATTCGCAAAAATTTTCGAAAAGGTGATTTATAAACAATTGTATTCGTATTTTGAAAAATATGATATTTTATGTAAAGAACAAAAAGGTTTTAGACATAAAAAAAGTATTAATTTGGCTATTTGTGAATTTTTAAGTAACGTGATTTTAAATATTGATAAAAAAAACCCTGTTTGTGCAATATTTTGCGACATGACGCAAGCTTTTGACTATGTAGATCACAACACACTACTTAGCAAACTTCATAAATACGGAGTAAGAGGGAACAGTAACGATTTACTAAAATCATATTTGAGTAATAGAAAGCAGGTAACTGAGATCTCGAAGATTAATCCCAAAACAAAGAGAGAAGAAATCTTCACTTCCTTAGTACGTACCCCAAAATACGGGGTACCTCAGGGAAGTGTGATTGGGCCACTAGCATTTATTTCTTATATTAATGACCTACCGCGAGCAACAAATAATCCAGTTACACTTTTCGCTGACGACAGTACTATAACAATTGCTTGTGATAAAAAAGCATCATATAAAAATGACATTGTTAATACTCTTGACTCAATAATTAAATGGCTTGACAACAATAATCTAAAAATAAATTTAAGTAAGACTAATATAATGCACTTTTCGCAACGACCGCACACGACAACTAATTTTGACATAACGTACCGTAACAATACTATAAATAATGTAGAGACAACAAAATTCTTGGGACTAACTATAGATCAAAGGTTGAACTGGAAAGCGCATGTCCATGATTTAAATAAAAAACTCAATAGTTCTTCATTTGCACTTTTCAAACTAGCATCAACCCTTAACTCAGACGCTCTTGTAACCGCATACTATGGTCTTGTGGATTCATTATTGAGGTATGGAGTGATTTTCTGGGGTAACTCAACTGATTCAAAACATGCTTTCATATCCCAGAAAAAATGTATAAGAGCTATGTTTGGACTCAAATCAACTGACAGCTGCAAGCCTTACTTTAAACAGCATGGAATTCTAACGCTTCCATCTCTGTATATACTTGAACTTGCGCTATTTGTACGGGCTAATTGTGAGGTGTTTCCAAAACTGTCCACAAAATCAACGCATAATAGACGCGACAATAAAATATTAACACATAGAGCAAAAACACAATTGTTTAGAAAAAGCATATTTGGAATGGGTCCAATTATATACAATAAAATACCTTTAAGTCTAAGAAATCTTACAACTACCTTATTTAAAAAGAAATTTAAAGCTATGCTGGTAGATAAATGCTACTATGATATTACTGAATATAAAAACGACTGTTCCATATGAAAAAATATTTTAATGTAGGTAGTAATTTTATTATGACATAAAAATGTTATGGTCAAAAATATATATTTAGTAAATAATTGTATGACATATAAATTAAATAATAATATTGTATTAATAATATAAAATTGTAATAGCGCGCCTCTGATTTGTACGCCTCATCAGGCATAACATGAAGGTCTATAAAACAAATAACATCAAGTGCATGCTACTCATGTTTTATGCAAATAAATTTACTTTGACTTTGACTTTGACTTTGGAACACACCTCATAAGTTAAAAATCTCATCTCCACATTTTACATTTAACTAAAACTCCCATACAGTCAGATTCTCCCACAGACAAGCAAACTGTGGAATATCCTTCCTCAGAAGGTTTTCCCGCCGAGCTTCAACAAAGAGCTTTTTAACAAGGCTGTCTACACTACAAGCACCTCTCCGCGCTAGCAGAGCAACAGCGACGCCACTGATGTTGCACTTGTCCGGTTGCACTTGTCTAGGAGACGGTTATCGCTTACCATCAGGCGAGCCGTCTGTTTGATACTCATTATATAAAAATGTGAGGATTTTAAAGTATTAGAATAATGTATCACCATGATATAATTTCCTCAAAATGTTCTCATTCCCGACTATCAATATCATTACAAGGAATCGACCCCACCCTTCCGACACGACAGTATCAGTATTCCATCGTACAACCGACTAAGCTATTATAGCTTCAAACTGCAAGCTTCCAGATCGTGTAACATCGCAAGTAAACCCGAGTGGTGCGGCTAGTATCACCATAAATAATAGTCGCGCCCCCGTCTCCCCTTCAATAGGATGTCGGTCGAGGACGGATATTCCGATGGACCCGCGGAACTGGATCGGCGACACTAGGCTGTTTGTTACACTCACTATAAATAGAACAAAATACATCTAATTTTGGAATTAATTTCTTCCGTACATAGACATGTCCATCGAGGGAGTTTGTATCTGCCTATACTCGCCACGCTTGGCGAGAGAGTTGGCGGCCGTAGTAGGATGCATTTTGCGCAGAAGGCATTGCTGCTTACATTTTTTAGGGTTCCGTAGTAAAAATAAGAAACCTTTATAAATCTCCATGTCCGTATGTCACGGCTATTTCACTCAGAGCCTATCAACCCCATATAAACGAAATTTGATAGGTATATATGTTCCGTGGCTCATAATATATATATATCATTTTCTTCTCAGATGTAATGTGTTCGAAATGTGTGTAACAACCAGCCAAAATGTGCGTCCCCCCCCCCCCCCCCCCCCCCCTCCCCCTTGCATTTTCAAAAGATCAGACCTAGAAAGTCATGATTACTCGTATCAGTAGAATATATCAACAACTTTCCATGAAAGTGATCTCGAACACCTGTGCTTGCATCGCTTTAGATATAGCGATAAATATGTGAAACTCATCGACATTTTTGCAGAATCGCTTAAATAAAAATACTGGCCAAGTAGACTTTCTTTTAGAATTTAACCGGAGTCCTACTATACGTGTGTTTCGACACGATTTTTACCACTTATTTTAACTATCATCAACCACACAGGCATTCAACATGTGAGCTGTGGTAAAATGCAGAGTCTGTATAATAACAAATTGTATAGTATAAAGTAGAAAATGTATAATGAGTATCATCTATCTGTTATGGCGGATCGCGGCCAGGCGAGCGATGCCTGTTTCACCGTCTGGGTGACGGCCTACTCGCAGATGTTACCGCAGCCCAGTTATACAACTATAATATGTAATAGGACCTTAAACGAGAATTTAGCGAAATTCCGCTTCATGTTACAGCACTGCTGGATTCCAGCTTTGTGCGAGACAAAGTCCTGTCGAGGACAGATCTCTGCCACTCCTGCCGACATGGTACGGTAGTGTGCTTCGCTTCAAATACTACCGAAACATTTAATTTTATAAAGCTTGTTACAGTATGCGGGTTCTTAACTAATGTTATTTGTTAATACTACTAATTTGAGAATAAAGTCACCCAATCTTATGTATATTTCTTATTTACTATTACTTATTTATAAAACAATGTTTTTAGGGTTCCGTACCCAAAGGGTAAAAACGGGACCCTATTACTAAGACTTCGCTGTCTGTCTGTCTGTCTGTCTGTCTGTCTATCTGTCTCCAGGCTGTATCTCATAAACCGTGATAGCTAGAAAGCTGAAATTTTCACAAATGATGTATTTCCGTTGCCGCTATAACAACAAATACTAAAAATTCAAAAAAAATAAATATTAAGGGGGGTCCCCATACAATAAACGTGTTTTTTTCGTATTTTTTTGCTCAATATTAAAAACGGTAACAGGTAGACGCTTCAAATTTTCACAGAATATTTACTTGTATAATAGCTTTCAAAATAAATAATTAAATAACAATAAAGTAAATATTAAAGGGGGGCTCCCATACAACAAACGTAATTTTTAAGCAATTTTTACTCGATCTTAATTAACAGGTAGAAACTTGAATATTTGTAAGTAAATATTTAGAAATATATTAACTATAAAAATAAATACCTAATCTAATAAATAAAAACTCACAAAATGAAAATAATACGTGCATCTAAACGCGGTGCGAGCGCCGCGCCGCGGTGTGGTGGTGGCGCGAGCGCGATGCGGTTGCTAAGCAACGGCTGCGCGGGTAGCGGGGGAGGTAACATCACGGAGCGAGCCACAACCGCGCGTATTCGCGCGAGCGTCGTTATGCTGCCCGGATGTGTATCGAAAACCTACCTATATGTTTGCAATTTACTACTTGGAATTTCGTTGATTTCTCGTTATTTTATAAACAGAACTAAACTTTATAGTATTATAGATGATAGTACGGAACCCTTCGTGCGCGAGTCCGACTCGCACTTGGCCGATTTTTTTTTATCAGCCCTGTTTGTACAAACTGTCCCACTGCTGGGAACGGGCCATCTTCACATTGTGAGAAGGGTTAGGCCATAGACTGCCACGCTGGCCAAGTGCGGGTTGGCAGACTTCACACATCTTCAAGATCATTGAGAACTCTCAGACATGTAGGTTTCCTCACGATGTTTGCCTTCACCGTTTGAAGTTGGCGGCAATCAACAATACGCACATAACTTCGAAAAGACAGAGGTGCGTGCCGTGGGATTCGAACCCAGGACCTGCGGATCGCAAGTCAGACGGTCTCCCGACTAGGCTGCCGGAAACTTCTAATATAAATATTTCCAAACCGTCTAATAAATTAGCGGTTTTTCAGCTAACTAAACAATTCACAAAAAAAATTATTAAATGATGTAGATTTAATGACAGACAATGATACAATTTTAAACTAAATCAAACTATCATAGCGTGTGGCTCAAGCTGACTGGGGTGACCAAAATCAAATTCGTCGCCAACAAAACTGGAAGCGAAAAAATTGCTGACTCTTTTTATAATAAAAATAGCTAGCAATATCTTCATTTATTATTTTAAAAGAGTCGATTCCCGTCGTCGCCTACCAGCGAAATTTCTAAAACACATAGACAGTCTTGAACTTCTAGAAGTCACATGACGCGTACTGATGCTGATGATGATGCGTACTCAAACCGCCCAAAGCCAAAGGTGTCCGTACCCAAAGGGTAAAAACGGGTCCGTCTGTCACCAGGCTGTATCTCATGAACCGTGATAGTTAGACACTTGAAATTTTCACAGATGATGTATTTTTGTTGCCGCTATAGCAATAAATACTAAAAAACAGATAAAATAAATATTTAAGGGGGCTCCCATACAACAAACGTGTTTTTTTGCTCGTTTGTGCTCGATATTGATAACGGAAGGTAGACGCCTGAAATATTCACTGAATATTGAGTTATATTATTTACTTTAAACATAAATAATTAAATTAAAATAAAATTAATATTTAATTTAATTTCCCATACAACAAACGTGTTTTTTTTACCGTTTTTATAGATAATGGTACGGAACCTTTCGTGCGCGAGTCCGACTCGCACTTGGCCGGTTTTTCTCGAATTCTGGCTGTCCGTTCGTTTATTCCCAGTAGTACAAATGACAGTTTAATTAATTGAACTAGTGAGACTTAATTTCTAGTCATCTGATTGTTTCTTGATAAACGTGTTTCCGCCACGTCCATACCGTTGCTTAAACTCTGTTTGAATAGAAGACTATCGTGGCAATATGTGAACAGACTGTACTCACAAGGTGAGTTATCGTTTCAACGTAATTTTATTCCTTTTCGTATAAAATAACCTATTACAATCTCGTGTTCCTAATAGCCGTTATCTCTTCTCAGACAGAATTAAATAGGGATAATTGTGTGAAAGGCTCCTAATAGATACATGGAGAGTCAGAGAGTTGTCTGTCTGTCAATATATTAGTAGGAAAGTAGTGGCGAAGTGGCTACGCGTAAGGTTACAGCCAGGGGTTGATTGATAAGCGATAGCGGGAACCATGAACGATAAACACGACGAAAACAAACTAAATATTTTATTAAGGAAACTGACTTGGTTTTCACACAATTTAAATAAAGACTACGGGTAACTCACGTCTCTTTTCAGTCGAAAAATCCGACTATAGTCGGAATATAGTCGGATTATTCGACTCGAAACAGACGTAAGTGACCTGTAGTTTTTATTTAAAACTTAATGTTACTGATAAAAGATTTTTATGACATTAGTTTTTAATATTTTATTAATTTATTTTGCAACATGTTATTTTTTCTCTTAATGTCAAAATCATTTAAAAAGTTTAAATTATACGTTATTTATAAATTATATAAAGAATTTGTTTTTGTATATATTAGGGCATTTCGGCAAGCGCAGCGTAGGAAGACCAGCCACGAGATGGACAGAGAACCTCATACAAGTGGCGGGAAGTAGTGCTGGGCGTTTTTTCCTATAACGGTTTTAAAAACTAGTTACTCTACGAAAAACGAACAAACGCTTATGCCGATATGACACAACCAGTTACAAAAAAAACGAACGAACGAACTCGCGTCGCGCGACTGCTGAGTGCAGCATAAATAACGAAACGAGAAAAACGAAAACGTATCCACTTTATGAGCCATAATGTTCTATCTCTATTGCTTAAGGTCTATTTTTGATTGAATAGTAAACTCGTTTTTTGTAACTACATTTTGGCCCAAGTTAGAAAGTTCTCTATCTCAACTCAATAAAGTCTATTATTGATTGAAATTAGAAACCAGTTATTTTCTAACCACATAATGATACAAGGCAAAATATTCTTTAACGTAACAACTTAAAGACTAATATTGTCTGAAATAAGAAAAAAAACGTTTTATTTACAACCGTTTGGCCGTTTTGTGTTACCGTTACAAGGCAAAATATTCTTTAACATAACAACTTAAAGACTAATATTGTCTGAAATAAGAAAAAAAACGTTTTATTTACAACCGTTTGGCCGTTTTGTGTTACCGTTACAAGGCAAAATATTCTTTAACATAACAACTTAAAGACTAATATTGTCTGAAATAAGAAAAAAAACGTTTTATTTACAACAGTTTGGCCGTTTTGTGTTACCGTTTCAAGCAACCAAGAAACGCTTTTTATAGGAAAATCCGTTTCGTGTCACGTAAAACTAAAAAATTGCAAGTGATATAGAAACAACGAAACGTACCGATTTCATGATCGAATAATATAATAGTATGTGCTATTTCTATTGAATACGGTCTACTTTTGATTGAATAGTAATCCAGCTATTTGGTAATAGACAATGGCCTGTTTTTGGCGGGAACGTCTTAGTAACGTGTTGTTGCTATGTTTTATTTTCCTAAACTTGTGTTATTTTGAACATTAATGCTATAAAAATGGTGGTGTTTTATTCATTAAGTGTTCGATAAAGTGCGTGTGTGTGGGCAAGTGAAATAAAGCAGTATAACATGTGATTTTACGTTGTCTGCAAAACTCCATAGAAGCTTCTAGTAAAGTCGCCACCACTTTACTGAAGCAGGACTCGACTTATAAATTGACTGTATACGTGACTTAGATTGTGACTAGAACATTTACAACTTGTTTTATTCAAGAAACAAAAAATCCTAATACTTGACACTGGCAAATGCTTTAATGCGGGTCCAATACAAAAAAAAGAAGAAGGATGCATCCTTCTTCTTTTTTTGTATTGGACCCGCATTAAAACATTTGCTAGTGTCAAGTATTAGGATTCTAGGTTTAATAATTAGACTAACAATTATTGGTAAAATGTGCAAGCATGATGCCAACATCAAGCAAAAAAGTCTCATCGCGTCATACGGCTGATTGTCTAGAGTTTTTTTTTCCCTTGATGTTGGCATCATGCTTCCACATTTGCCATTTGTCGAGTTTATACGTGTCTAGAGTTTAATTATATACGTTTTGTAATATTTAAAAAAAAACCCGTTTTTTTTACAACCGTTTCTAAAAACGCTTTTTTCTATAAAAATAACGTTTCGTTTCGTTTTTCGTAAAACTCAAAACGACCCAGCTCTAGCGGGAAGGCGCTGGATGCAAGCCGCGCGCAATCGATCTTTTTGGAAATCCATGGAGGAGGCCTATGTCCAACAGTGGACTTCTTATAGCTGAGATTATGATGATGATGAGGGCGTTTCGCGCCACATTTGGAGATTGTTACAAACTTGAGTACAAAAAAATAATTATTAATTAAAATTATAGTTTAAAATACAAGAACGTGAAGTTTTCGCGAGTATATGTTACTTACGCCTTTGAAACTTTATATTGATGTTCCGTTTCAGTTAGATTGATTTTCATAAAAATTTATGACATTAATACAGGCTTTATTCTGGGTTCTTTTCATGTGAAAAAAATTATGATTATTAAATAATCAATATAATCAATAAATTTTACTGATTAATGGATGTATTTAAGGCAGCAGCTAACTACTATGCCGTGGGACGCAC
This sequence comes from Lycia hirtaria, assembly GCA_947563715.1. Lineage (NCBI taxonomy): Eukaryota > Metazoa > Arthropoda > Insecta > Lepidoptera > Geometridae > Lycia > Lycia hirtaria. Next base: position 51,933,489 of record OX387376.1, on the reverse strand, counting down.
TCGTAAATAAACTAAGTGTTGCAAACATGTTCGTTACAAATCATCCGTTAGACGCTTACCTCATGAACTGCGCTCACATCAGGAGACGTCTTCTATCTCGGCACCATCGTACCGCGTGAATGCACACTAGTGCAGGCTGCTTCAACTCGAGGGTTTGAACTAGAACCGGAGATGGTAAATACTTCATCTAGGTACTTAACCCCATTCAATTTATATTCAATTAGATGTATTTTAAAAGGAACTTAAGCTTATTTACAAGTATTTAAAAATGTTTATATACGCTGAAAAGTCGAAAATGTCTACTAATACGTGTGGTGTGGTATATGCATCAAATAAATGGCCAAGTGCGTAACGTGCCAAGCATAATGTAGGGTTCCGTAGTTACACATATTAATTGGGTCTCTTGTTTGACACTATAGACGTACGAATCAACTTATGTTTAAACGAAATATTAATTTTTGACATTCATTCTTGAAAGTAGATTTTATAAGTTGATCCACTATTACTCGTTAAGTTGTAAAGTCTACTTAGCCGTAATAGATACTGTTACAGTTAAAAATAAGAAAGATATTACATTTGAATTTGGAATCTATCATTTTTATACGATTGTTCATTGAGTTTTATAAATTTGGCGCCAATACATTGTACAATATTTTGCGATATTAAAATGGAGTGGGGTGATAAAGAGAACCGAATCGCTGTGATTGCATTACTCAAAGTTGGTATGGAGCAAAATGCAATATACACACACTCCAAATACATTACGCTCTGTTTTGGGCATTTCGTAAAAATGAATTACAATAAACCATTAACCTTTCAAAAAAAACTAAATCTAGATAATTCCAAAACGATTGAAAAACAAAACGCGTATCACGGCGTAACAATCAGGGAAATAACGCGTACTACATCACGGATAACTCTAATTACCAACACAAACACATTACTGGCGTATCCTGGGTACGCAGTACGCACACATGCATCACACGCATAGGACAGACAGTGCGTGCAGTAGCGCAACTTGCACTTTATTAATACTAATAGATCTACGTCTGACCATTAAGGATGGCTGTGATCAAAGCGCGCAGCTCAATCTCTCGAGCATCACAATAAGTTTAAACATATAAGATCACTGATTGGAGATATTATACAAGACAGAGACAGTTTATTTATTTACATATGAGAAATATAAAGAAAAAAAAACATTTGTATTTGCGGCGGAGTTTGGTAAAACATATTATATGTAACTTATCAGAACAGTTAAAAATATCGAAGACAAACTTTTTGTAAACATTTTTCCCCTTTAAAAATAAACAAAACTGTTTCTTACATCTATAATATCCGTATTCAGTGATGGTCTAGTTTGGCCGTGGATGACTTACGTCAATATATAAAATATGTAACAAAGACGGCAAGGAATTCCACTCCTGTGCAGTACTACGTTAGCTGTCGTACTTTAGATAGTATCTTTAGTAGCAGTACTCTTGTTGGTATTAATGGCTAAAATTACGTCTTACACTCCATATAAAGGCGCTCTATTCAGTGATACATACAAAAGTTGACGTCTGTATATAACGCACACACATAATTTTGTATATGAAGTTAAGATCGTCGTCTGACTACCGCTTGCTCGTGATGACAATTGGGGTTCGAGCGCTTGAAGTACTTAAAGTCCATCTTGACAAATAAATGTGCCATGACAACAAACTCCAGCAATATACAAGGCGAGCGCGGGCAGCGAATGACGAACCTGAGATTGGCAGGAGGCGGATAGTATCCGTTCTGTATGTAATACTATTAATGTTATTCTGCGCTTAAAGTACGTTTCCTTCTCATTCCTGCTACATTGTCTTATATAGTATCAGTAAACAGTGACGAAACCCAGCAGTATCCCTTACTGCCTCCAGTTGATAGGTGGTCGCGTGTGGTGGTGCCGCGCGCAGGGGTGTCACTTCACTATAAGAAAACGTATTTACCGGAGCCATTGCCTTCCTTAACTTTATACCTAAGCGGTTATAAGGCTGTCACATTATAGACTAGATAGAAACTGGTAGAATCTGAATCCCAGCTGTATTTGACATCAATTTTATTAATAGATTAATAGACAGACAGATATTAGATCTGTATTATGTATATTAATATTATTTTCAGTATAGTGCAGTATAGAGATACATCAGTGTATGCTATGTACGTAGTTTTGTAAAGAATGGTTGAAAAATACGAGTACACGAGTACCAAAGAAACTCAGGGTTCGAGAGGTTGTTTGCCTAGTATTTATTTTACAAATCGATATTTGAACGTATATAATAGGTAATAAATGAAATGAAATATTTATTAATAGCACAGCTACAGGTCATATTAAAATGTAAAATAAATTTAAATCAAATTAATAAAAATAATTGTATAAATACGAGTAGTATATATATAAGTAATTATAAATAAATCAAAGTTTCTCAAATCTTAAAGTGTGGTTTATCAAAAAAAAATGTTTTGATTTAAATATCAGGGCGGAAGGTGCAATTTGCAATTTATCTGGTAATTTATTATATATATCAGGCCCCCGACAGTTTACTAGATCTAGCTAATCTTTGTGTTTTAGTCACTAGTTTGTGTCTGCGCTTAGAACGGTGGTGCGCTTAATACGTCTACACATAATTTAAAATACAATGTTAAATTCCAAATCTATAGGTGTGATAGTTTTTACGTAAAGTATTTACAAAATTGACCAGGATGTGGGATAATGAATAATTATTATTTCCAATCAAGGTTTTATCTAAAAAATCGGAAACATGGCTATGAAATTCTCACGGCACAAACTACATATCTCGTTCACTTTTATTATTATCAACCAACTACAAAAAAGAAGGAGCTTATCAGTTCGTAACGTATATTTTCTTCTTAAGCGTTCTGAAAAAAGTGGTAATTTTTCCCAAATTGCTACCAACCCTGCATTGTCCATCAAACACCCTCCGCTAAGTATATCAAATGAATTGTAAATGAAATCAGCGCCGAGTGGCGGCGAGTTTTATCGCCTACATTCCCCTCCCCCCCCTCTCCAGTCGACCTGCTCCTTACTCCGCCCCTGTGCCGCTAGCCAAGTGACCGCGTCGAGGGGGCTTCTCGAATATGTTACAGATACGGACGATTTCAAGAAACGCTTTATCTGGTAACAAAGTTCTCCTTTTTCGCCAGTCTCAAAAACAAATAATGCATATTTCTTATCTCTGTTTTATCCGTCTGCTAAGAGGATAATATTATTCATCTGTATGTAATTTTACATGGTCGTTTACAGCTGATGAGTTGAAAGTCAAACGTAGATAGATATATTGTATTGTATTGTTGTCCTGTAAAACATGGAAATGTAACCAGCTGTAAACAAATAAAATGTTTTTTAATTTTATTTTACTAGATATTCTCCACGGTTTCGCCTGCATAGTGATGAAAAGCGATAGTGATGGTGAAGAAATTTTGCCCATGTCCATATTCAAGGACTCAGCAATATCAGTACCATATATCATATTATCATAACGATCGATCTAGCTGTATAGTTGTAAATAGGTAACAGATAGAAGGACAGAGGGACAGAGAGACAGACAGACAGGGTTCCTTTCGTTTTATAATTATCGCTACATCGTAGCACTGTCTACGGTTGTGCTACGACGTAGCATCGACTACAATTGGAAGTAGTCTACGAAAGTTCAAAATTGATGGATTTTTTTTCGGATTTCAATCTTTTAAAATATATTGTTGACAAGTATGTTGTTTTAAAATCACAAGGTATTTATAAAAATGGCTTTTGGCACATAGAGATACCATTATAATAATAATCTATGGAGTCAATATTTTTATTTTGTAACTGGAAAAAACAGAAACATATTATCTTATTTTGTTTTTTTGTGAATAAAACTATGAATTATTATTCTATTTTTATACAAGTATTGTATTGAAAATATTGTTTTATTTTTTTGATAATCGGTTATAGAATATTGGAACATTTCAAATGTGACTAATGTATGCTTTTTTTCTTCCAGGTAAACAAACATCATTCTTCTATTTACCTAATAGATTTTCGAAATTTCAGTAAGTAAATAAATTATTTTATACCCAATCAATGATGTACTATACGTAGATGGGATTTCCCCAGGTCTGCTTGGCAATTCGCTCTTGACTGATTTTATTTGTTGTACAGTTAAAAAGCAACTTTTTATAGTTCTATAGTTCCGCCATGTTTGTATGTCTATCCGTCCGCGGCTTTGTTGAAAGCCTATAAGTACTAGAAAGCTGTAATCTGACATGGATATGTATTATTATGTATATTAGTTATACCAAAAAGTCGTAGAATCAAATCTCGATTATTATTTTACCTACATACATGTAGGGGAGGTACCTCGTTATTTCTTTTATGTGGAGTATTTAAGTGGAGATGATGTTTTTTTTCTCATCTACTTCATCGTGTGGGGTATAGAGGCATCGTTAGATAGGTAATCGAAAAATATTGGCTCAAACACAAGGGGTTTGCGAAAACCATTGAGACTGTTTTAAATTCACATAAATTATCATATGTAACTACGGGACCCTGCATTGCATGTGGCACGACACACGCTTGGCCATTTGTTTTGAGTAGAAAGTATTAGTGAAGTCCCAAACTCGAGATATTCTTTAGAACAGTTGTAAAATAAAGTTCTCTTTGTAAAGTTCGCTTAAATGTTTCTGTTTTTTCTTTCAAAGCTTATCTTTGTGTTTTTTGTTTATTCTAACATTTAAAAGTTTTAGCTTTTAGGTTTAAAGTTAATTTTATATGATTTTTGTTAATAACCGACTTCAAAATTAACTTATACCCAGAATAATCTGTTTTAAATCATGTCCTTATAAAAAAGGTTCGTGAAGGACGATATTATTTGTATTTCTGTAGTGGTAAAAATCTTTTGTTCTATTGTCAAAATTCAAGCAGTAGTGTGCAAGCGTTATTGTGTTCCGAAATGAAGTGCAGCTTATTAGGTTTAAATTTCCGGGCATAGATCACATCACACAAATCACACAGTGAGCTCAGAGTGACTATTAATAATAAATAATAAATATTGGAGGACATTTCACACAACACCATCTAGCCCAAACTAAGCAAAGCTTGTATGTGCTATGGAACTAGATGGCTGATACATTATATATATACTTTTATTTGTAAATATATACATATGATACATAGAAACACCCAGACACAGAACAAACATCCATGCTCATCACACAAATCTAAGCCCTGGGTGGAGATCGAACCCACGACCTACAGCTCAGCTGGCAGACATACTACCAGCTGAGCCACAAGGCCAGTCTCTGCATATCACACACGATTTGAAACTCAGGAAGTCCAAATTTTTTGTTTGCTTTGGAGCACTTAATGATATTTACGACTTACTCATCTCTTCACCCAATTGAATAAATATATGTAATGTGTTATATTTTAGTTGAACAGTAATTGAATCTATAACTACAAGAAAATCACTTTGGCCTAAATGCGACAGACATACATGATGAGTACAAGAATGAAGGAGATAGGTAGTGTTCTGCGAGTCACGGAGTGTTTGATGGTAATAGTAGGGTCGCGGTAAGAGGTTTTGACTTTTATTTTTACGGTAATGCTTATATTGTATAGTGCGTATTGTTGGGGAGCCTGATGGAGCGAAGAAACTTTAAAAAAAAAAAAAAAAAAAAATTACCGATTTAGATAAAGGAGGTTGTGATGGAAGGATATTAGAAACGTCTATTATTTTTACTAGGCACCAGTTTATTTTATAAAAATACAGCAATAACTTCGGGTTCTAGTCTTTAACTAGCTGTAATGGACCGAGTGAGCGAAGAATAAGAATTTAGTAAACCAAGTATTCAAGCAAAAAGACAAACGGCTCGCCTGATAGTAAGCGATAACCGTCGCCTACGGAGACCTGCAACACCAGTGACATTACTTTTTTACATTCCTGGACCAGCTTGGCTAGCCCGAAGAGGTTCTTGTAGACACCTTTTTTTAAACGCAAAATCTTCTGTATAACAAATATGATATATACAAATAGATCACATTTAAATTATTTTGTAAAAATATTATTAATACAAATTGAAATAATTTTGTAGTTATTTGGTTTTAGTTATCCTTTTTTTTTAACGTTACCTCGATAAAACTATACTTATATTATAGAAGCTGTACGAAAGTTTAAAATTAAATAACAAAAATTCGTAAAAAGCATTAATTAAGTATGTTTGTACGTAAACATACATATTCTTAGTTTTAATATATTATTGAGATGCATTGCATCGGCTGTCTGGCTCGAGGTTGTGGTAAGAAATGCCTGAATTTCTCTTCAGGAATTTAATATAATCTACATAGATGTAATTTGCATGAAGTGGTATTACTGCTGACCTACATCTCTGTCTGTTTGTATGTTCACAGAAATTATTAATTGAATAAGGGCTATGTAATAACCATACAAACCGTATAACTATCAATTTGAGATCTTTAGTTGTATAAAGTAAGTAAGTAAAGTAGTTTTTTTTAGATATTAAATTTTAATGATTTGAAAATCAACAGTTTTAAACATTGCAGTGTTCATGTTTACGGTCGAGGCTGCTGCAAGTATCTAATTTTTGTTATGAGAATATAATATAATTGGCCTCCCTCACAATACTAGCAGAAAGTCGGCACATTACTAACCATTACTCATTTAAATGGCAAAAATTCACACAATGATTTCGGTCCACATTCTTGCTGCGTACTGCATAAGAATGGAACTCCATGCCGTGTTCCCTGTTTTCTGAGGACTATAATATTTTCAAGACTAGAGTCACTATCACGGCTACACCATCGCTTTCCATGGTGTTCAAACGTAGGCATGCATAATTAATATAGATGAACGTATTTATATAACTCAACTTTGTCTATAGTCAGATAAAACGATTTAATTCTTTACAGGAGTATAACATAAAGTAAAACCGCCAGCCACAGCTAGTATTATCACCGCCTGACGATACGATCCAATACAAAGTCCCATAAGTATATGCAATTTAATATAATATTCAAATGATGCGAGTCGGTCGGTCGGCATCCGGGAGATGAGTGATAACGTGCCGTTCTACGCGCTCTGAATATTCTAAACGGAACCAGTTCCAGCCGATTTTATTCATGTTTATCCGGTTTTTAGGAACGCGATGGACTTCTGATCGGTTTACAAAAACCGGGAATGCAAGGGCGGACATACAAATTATCTTGTAGTGAACAGAAGTTCATTAAGAGATGGTTTTAGTGCACTTGTTCCGCTCACAGTTGCAGCTACGAGTTTTAGTTTTTAGTGCTTCAAACCTGAAAAAGAAAGTTAGAATCTTAACGTTGTTTGTCTCTATGTTCAGAGTTTTGTATTCAGGGCTGGCGGATATGCTAAATTTATGTCAAATAAAGAAAAAACATATATGTTGAAGCCGAGGAAAAATTTAGCTTCTATCAGTGGAAACCAATATTGTATCAAAGACATACCTAATATTATTTTTAATCCCCAACTCAAAAAGAGGGGTGTTAAAAGTTTGGCGTGTGTATCTGTGTCAGCCGTTTCATTTTGTCAGGGGTCTTTGAGTTTTTTACCGTTTATTCCCAGTAGTACGGTTGCCAGTCCGGTTGACAGGTAGCTTAAATTCATTTAGGACAAAAAAAAACAATTTTTAATTCTTAAAATTGGTCGACAACAATGAAGGAGAAATTGATGAATATAAATAGAAAAAAAAAATACAGTCGAATATGGAACCTGTTCCTTTTTATTTTAATTATGAAAATCATGAAGCGTTAATTTTACGAAAACTTGTTTGATGTCACATAAGAGCCACAATATAGAAAATCATAGTAACATAACAGAAAGGTACATAACAACATCAAACTAACAGCAACTAGGTCAGATTTCATTAGACATATTTTGGAACTTATGCCAGACTTAATTTAGCCTGGAATTACATTTTAAACAGTCCAATCTAGAAATAAATTCTGCTTTTTTACAGTGTCTTTAAGGTAGAATTTTGTTTGTCGCTTAACTTAAAACAACTAAAAATGTAATTTTAAGTTTTTGGTTAACGTAACTGTACAAAATATTGCTCATATCATGTATAAATTTTTAAAACAAATAGAATATTCAATTAAAAGTATATAGGAATTATACTAGTGTGTTAGAGAGCGGCTTATTACACGTAAAGTGATACTATATAATATACACTAACTAAATGTACAATAGTAAAATAAACTCGTATCCGATAGAAAACTAAGTGAAATAAACCTCCTATATCCAGCAGCCTCTGTCAAATGCATGCTATAATACTAAATTACTTAATGCATCGACCTATAAAAGATTTAACGCACTCACACAATCAACAAGCCACGCCCACACGCTGGCGCCCCTTTGTTCTTACAACACACATGCGCAGTACACGACTGCGGCGCAGATGTGTGCGTTAAGGGGCATGACATATCTTTTCAATTATTCTTCCTTACATTTTATTTATCGTTGTAACTTGTATTGGCTATTCGATCGGAATTTTATTGCTAAAAAATTCTATCGGCTTTCTAGTTACAGTTGGACATTTTATAAATTGGGACTAACGTCGCCAAGGGACAGAAAATCCACAGCAATCCTGACAAAGATAATTAAGGTCATTATAAAAAGTACAAGCTTTTAAAATGATTTCTCTTTTGCCGTAATTTGAGTGACAATGGTTAAAGAGATTTTCCTCGTGCGACTCGCGAAGTGTGAAAGCGAGACGTGTATATTATAAGCGTGTGCGTGTCACGAGCTGTACGTGTGAGAGCATAAATTCGAGAGGCGCCACGATTTTCTAGCATTCGGTTTCCGTCGCTCGCGGCGGAAAGACGTCCCCTCCGCGGATCAAAAATGTCATAGCTTCTTACGATACATCCTTTTCTTCTTCTTCTTCTTTCTAACGATACGTATCATGTATTGTCTAATGTAATTTTGGTGCTCAATTAAAAAAGTATTTTTATATTTGGACTTATGGAGCCTTGTTAGTAGGTAGTAGGGTAGTATAGTAGTATTATATTTTGGTATAGAAGTGTGATAGGACAGGCGGCAAGATGAACTTCATAGGTGAGTTTAGTTCTACGTAGCTTGTGTATCGGCTTTCCGTTAATAGTTTTGAGTTCAACTTTCAAATCAGTTCTTCTACTACTTCATTGTACTCGCATGCTATTTTATTTCTTTTATGTAGAAATACATAGCTTCAAATTGTCTTTTAAGTATAAACTTAAAACTCCTTTTATTGCGATTTTACACATCTTTAGTGTTGTTTTTGTTCAATTGTTGTTTACTATTTTAATTGCACATTTCTGTTTCTTTGCTGAATGTAGAATTTATTTATAGAAACCGCTATAAATTGTCGCAAAACTTATCATTATCAGCTGTAAGGTTATCAAGAAACGTTCTTTCATAATAGAGAATATATAAGGATGCTTGACTTTCCTCTCTTTTGAATAATCGAGAAAGTTATAAAGCTTTACAGAAGTTTATCTATTTATTTATATTGACTCTTCTAGTTTCATTAAATTATGAGAGTCACATAATAGCACGTACAATTAAATGACGTTAGTTAAATAGGATAAACTTTTTTAAACTTGACTAACTTATTCAACTGTTATTTTTAAGATCTTAAATTATTCAATCGTCTTTATAAGATTAAGTGGTATTTGAATTTAATTGATATAGTTCAGACTTGTACTTTATCCCTTCAGCATACCCCAGCTAGGCATAACGTCAGAATCGATGCGGCAAATCCATAACTTCCAGCCACACGCCCAAACCCTGCGTCAGGGACGCATTTGACCGAGTTCTTTCAAGGCTATCTGGCTGGCACTCCGCCAACTAGGTTGGAGTGAAGTCCCGATACTACGGATGTACTCTCAGCTAACAAATGGACTGAAGCTGCAAAAACTGACGAGGGAAGCTAGGCTATGGAGTGGTGACAGCAAAAACATGTTAAATTGCTATTTATCAAAACGTTTCAACTTAGCTATAAAGGTTAACCTTTCTGAGTTAGGTCTAAATGGTTTAGATCGTTTGGTAGAGAGCAGCGATTTCTCGGAGTTTTTGAGAGTATATCCTAACCTAACAAAATACTGAGCTGACAAAACTGATTAAGCTTTAATAGTGTAATCTAAGAGCTACCCAGGTTACAAAGTGACGTTATATCTCTTTTTGTTAAGGTTGACATTTCTGAAATAACGTTTTGCGGAAGAAGCACACTTGATTAGAAGAAAATTATCTCTATTAGTGTAAAGACTACCGGATTGCATCTAAAGTATCCGTAAAGACTAACTTGGGAACCATATTCCGCGTATTAGTGATGCACGTTAGAACTAGAATCATAGCTTATTTTGAATGTTTTGAATTTTCTCCTTTAAATAACATCGTTTTTCTCACTTCTCGTTTCCAATAGTATAAAAGTAATGGAAAACAAGATCAAGTAGATCTAGACTGCTATGGAAGCTAGAATAATACCTATAATTCATACCCAGGAATAACATAGACTATGTTTTATCCCAAAATATTAGCACTTCCTTTGGAATAGTAGAGGAAACTGCGGTAGTTACTTTATAAATATATATTTACTTTGAAGCTGCCCTTGAGCCGGGTTATAATATGAAAGTATTACCAGTAGTTATATTTGTAAAAATTCGCTCGAATGTAAGTATAAACCCTGATTATTTATTAATTCAGGGCGGCCGGCGGCGAGTAGCTCGCTCATTACATTACCGGAATATTTCCCTTTAGAATTACACTTTTATGGTCTAGACTAGGCATTTGACCACAGATTACTTGATGTTAAGTAAAGGTTTTACCTGCTATTCATTCGACAAGAGTCTTTTAACCGCTAATTCGCCTGATGGTAAGCGACCGTTCAAGTCTACAATGTAACACGCTTGCTTTCCAAGAAACATAGATATTCGCGATTTGTAGACGTTCAAATTATAAATATTCCGAGAGATCCAGTCAGGAAGCGTTCTTCAGATGTTGTTGGTATGTATACTGTATACTGTATAGTGTTCCAAGACTACATTACTCTTCTATCTGAACAGACTAACCACAGAAGACTGTAAAAACTACTTATACAAATTTTACCTATATACAAATAAAAACTTTGGTAATCAGAGGAAAAGGCAAATTATATTGCTATATAAACCTAATAAATAAATATAAATAATTTTGGTAGACATTATCACTTTGCTCCACACTTAGCAAACCTATCAATTTATCACTATGGGAACCAACTAACAGATAGCATATATAGTATACATTTTTGTAAATACAAACACCGATACATAAAACAAAGATCCATGCTCAACAAAGTTATTTTTCCTAGATGGACATCGAACCCAAAACCTACAGGTTAAAAGTCAGACGTTCAAGTGAACTCCAAGGCTAGTCTGTCTATGTAATATATATAGAATAGAATCTGGCAAGTTACCCGGACACCTCATCACCGCCGCGCGCCGGGGCGGCCGGGGCGGCCGGGGCGGCCGGGGCGGCCGGGGCGGCCGGGGCGGCCGGGGCGGCTGGGGCGGGCGGGCGCCTTGAGCCGGTTATTGGAGGCTCGGATCTAACTAACCCGGGCTCCGTATATCCGGCTCGGTTATTTGTAGTTCCATTCCATTTCCTATTATGTCCTTATCATAAATCTATTATTGTATTGCGTTTGACAAAATTAAATCTGTACTGTAGTTTGTCGCGAGATTTTCAGTAAATAAATTAAATGGATTAGCCTTTATTAGGGCTTTATTTTGTGAGATTTCAGACAGATTTATTCCTAGCGTTCAGACATTTTGAACCCGACCCAAGCAGAGGGATGTTACACGTTAGACGTGCATATCTGTCTGTCTTTGGTATCGTAGCTCTCAAACGGATGGACCGATTTTGATCTAGTTTTTTTTAAGAAGATCATGTCGAGAATGTTCTTAGCTATGTTTCATCAAAGTCGATTCAGCTGTTTTTTTTTTGTCCGAGTTTTTGTGTTTTCTAAACTGATAGTTATCGCTCTCGTCGACGTCGTGGAAGAACGTGATCAGTTCCCGTCCCTTGGTGTTGGCACCCACCTGTCCTGCAAACGGAAACCACCTCGCCCTCATGGTTCATGCGCCCCTCCTCTACACGCGTCTAACCCTCAAGCTCTAGTCTGTCCAGCGGCAGAAGGAATAAACACCAAAAATAATTTACTTGAGATATTTTCTATGGAAAATAACATTAAATAAATGTATTGTCCTGTGGACTGTGGAACATATACCTACTGTTCCACGGAAGCGTAAGTCACGAAACGCTAGTAATTTTTTTATTGTGACATAAAATCTAGAAAGGGCCCTGCAAGATTCTATAACTGTTACGGGAAACACGTATGTACATTAATAACCTCCTCATTTTTGAAGTCGGTTAAAATGTAAAAAATAAAAATCCGCAAAGTATTATAACTTTTCCAATTATATTTAAGCCATCAAGAGAGTTATATTAAACTGAATCCGGTACATAATATTTTGAACCGAGTACGGTATATTGTTATTTATTTTATTTTATTGGTAGGTACAACGACACGCAGTTTCTCTCCACTACTACTCTACACTACTCTTCTACTTACACTTTCCTTACACTGCTATCTCTGGATATGTAGATATCGTAAAAATTATTAAAAACATTTATTTAGTAGCTCTACAGGTGGTTGCTCTTTGTGTTACTCACGCACACCACCATACTCTAACCACTTTTGAACTTATAAAATATTTGATTGTATCATGGTTGCCTGGAAGAGATCGCTCTAAGTGATAAGGCCGCCAATTAAAAGCCTAGCCATAATCTTATTTTGCTATGTATCTTTTTCCGTGTATATTGTGGTCTTTTAATAAAGAGTTATCTATCTATCTATTTATTTGTATGTACACAAGAGTATTTGAATTAAATGAAATGTTTTCGAACATATCTGGTGTTAATGATTTGTAAGGGTTTCGCGGTCGTTACTCATTGAAATTAAACAATTCTTATTAATTATTTGTAATGTTGCTGTGTTGCTTTGTAGGCCTAGTTTTATTGTGACGAGTTTTTCGTAAGCTTCATTCATTCTATATTTTGATTAATGCCGGTATGCACGAGCGAGGCGGTTAATGCACGACGTATATTTAAATAAAAACTCTTATCCGGTTTGTAAGAACTCATATCCGAGTACTTACAGTTTAATCTAGTTTATCGGTCGGGTTGCACGAAGTCCCTTCCTACTGAAGCTGCACGGTCACCTCGGTCATGGAGATAACTTGGAAACAGATAAAAATCCAGTTTTAAAGAACTTTTAAATGGTTCATCTCTTAGTCTTATAATATGTTTTTATCTATTCGCTACTACGCGACTCTGTGACGACGACACTTTTCGCTTTTACAAACTTACTTTATAAGCTTCCATGTTATAGTTATAGTTGAGTTAAATTGATTAATTATAAAACTAGGAAATTTATCATAAGGATCTATTTATCAAAAGGATCTATTTATCATAAGGATATATTTATCATAAGGATCTATTTATCATAAGGATCTATTTATCATAAGGATCTATTTATCATAAGGATCTATGTATTTTTTTGTTGAGTGAGGATAACGGGTAGATTGGATCCATTCTCACAACAGCTTACAGGCAAGATATCAAGTTTGCAAAAAATACCGTTGCTCCAGACAACTACCACAATGACCCCGGCGTCTTAAAAACTTATTTCTTTTTTCATTAGAAATTATTTAACCAAAAAAATCTAATTTCTACGAACCCGTGCTCTGCACTTAGCAAATAAATTCGTATATTTTTTTCTTGTTCAAGTAGAATTCCACTCCCCCACAATATTGAGGGAAGTTTTAACGACGCCAGCTCGGCTGGACCTTTTATCTCTTTTTACAATACGCTTCTAGATAGAGATAGGATGTAGTTTGCACAGAGCCGCACTTAGGTGAAAGTTTTAATCGATTTAAATGTCAAACGCAGGGAGAGGTTTCCGTTAGTTTCTCAAGGTAGAAGTAACTTAAAGTTATCTAGTTTTTGACATAGAGTTTATATTTTAAAAATTAATTAATTTTTAATACATTTCAAAACATTTACTATTATTCTGCTTGGCACATTCATTCAAAACATTTACTATTATTCTGCTTGGCACATTCATTCAAAATAAACTCTGGTGCGAATTCTAAGTAAAAAATATTTCCTCGTCTACTTGTTTCAATTCAGATTGTTTTCATCATTTTATAAGAGTCCTGCACAGTTATCGTCTCGGCCACAAGACGTCCACTACTGAATATTGGTTTCCCTCATGAATTTCTAAAAAGACCAGATCCTTTAATGATGTTTTATTTCAAAATATAGAAAAAACGTATTATAATTATTTCGTTTCCATTCCTATCTACGCAGTTTATTTAAAATATAAATTAAAATTTACTCAAAATTGATTTTCTAACTATTGATGACACTAGAATGTAAAAGGTTACGATTATTATGTTTACTATAATCCACGAATCCTCGTCGTTAATAGCTTAATTTTGACAAAAATACTATAAAAATGTATGTGGAGGCTACACGATTAATATTCCCCCCGGCGACCCATCCTCGATACATCCCTGTAGTAAAGTAGTGGCCAAATAGTACATGGGTATGCTTTCAGCCGTCCGTAGGAGAGCAGATTAACACTATGTACATACATTATGCTTTTATACTCTTATCTATACTATACGAAGGTATACTACCTATATAATGAATGTACTGTAACTATACATCTAGATATTTCATCTTACTCGACTTTTTGTCAGCTGACCGTCAACTCGCCTGATATTGAGCGACGTTATGGCCAATGATTGAAAACACTTGCATAGAAGAAATCTAGTTACTCGTGATTTAAAGACATCCAGGTTACATTATTGGCTATTGGAGAAAGCATTTCCACACACACACATACGGCGAATTTCATAATTTAGAAATATGTTTAAGTATTTAAATAAATAAAAAGTATAAATGGAACCAAAGCGCTTCAATTTATATTTACAAACAAGAATTTTATAGACAGATAGCTAGGATACCACACTTATACAATACTTGTTACCATTTATGACATCATACGTGCATTAGCTATGCAGGATTATTACTCTTCCGTGCTTTACTAATGCAATTTCTGTGTTTTATAAAGATGCTGTTAGACTAGTGGAATCCAGGTAGAGAATAGACCAAAATATTTTCTAAACAGGTTTTTATCTTCATGTTTTATAATTTGAGAGAGTGTTGGCAATATTTGTTAATTCTAATTTAGCCAATCTTGTTGCCACTTTATATTTTACCCAGTTCATATCAAAGTTAGTTGAGGTATTTTAGGTATAGTTAAGTGTAATAAATTAAAAAAAATAAATATTACATTTTTTTAATCAAATCTAATTTAGAAGTTGGAGTCTACGATGGAGCCCGCTTGCCTGGAACTGAACAAATAAAATATTGTTGGACATTTCACACAACACCATCTAGCTCAAACATTGACGTCTCAGTACCGAATTAAGCAAAGCCTACACCCCACCCCACCTCGCTGTGGGAATTACATATTACTAGATTAGCATGCACGCATACATTTTTATTGTAAATACGTTCGTATGATACATAGAAACACCCATTGCAGACGCAGAACAACCATTCATGCTCTTACACAAATATTTGTCCTGGGTGGGGATCGAACCCACGACCTTAGCAGACAGACATTACCGATTGAGCTGCAAGGTAAATCAAATACCTATTGATCAGCTAGTCAGTCAGAAACCTATTCATTCGCTATTTGAAGACACCCAGTTTACATCTATTGGGAAAGAGCACAACAAAAATTCATGCTTTTTATACTATGAAACGATGTCGCTCTTAGAAGATAAAACCAATACCTGTACTGAATTCAGTTATGTCCATATCCGGTATAAGTTATGCGGTAATACCGTATAACCGCATTTCTGTCGTAACAAGCGATCACTCGCCATATACTAGGTCGTTATAACCGGATACCGCACTATACAGCAGTTATGTGCAGGGTAACCTCACTCCCTGCACGAGTATTTAGTTTGCAAATGTATGTAAGATGTAAACAAGTGTGCATTTACTCGCACTTGCGCTTGAAGTGGGCTGAGTGGAGTACTGACTCTATGTAGCTCATTTACGTATAACCTACATTATGATAATTAGACGATCATATAGATGAGCTTAGCGACTATTTTTCTAATAATTTAAAAAAGTTTGAACGCCTAGTTGACTCTAAAAAGAACTACGAGTATAATTTTATTTTAGTGTAAATGTTCTTTGATGTTTTCGTCGATTGGAAAAAGATTTCGATTTTTTTTACCATCAAAAAAGAAGTAAGTGCCTTAAAAAAGGTAATATTAGAACGAGCTACTTGCCTACAAGAAAAAACAGACGAGTAGAAAATCGGTCGACTGCTAATGTTAAACTCATACACAACAATTTCGTCCATATTATTGATGCATACTGTAAAGGGAGTAAAACGCCCTGCTGCTGCAACCTAATTCCTGAGAAATAACCTAGTAGTTCTACGAACATTAGACCTCGCGAGAGAGCTTATTTGCGGCTCACCTTGGGTCATCTGTACATAATACCTACATAAAGTTGGTTCGGTTATCTAGTTCTTTATAAACAATTTATACCAACGTTTCAAAAGCATGTATAGTATACACTGTCCCACTGCTGGGCGTGGGCCATCTTCTTATTGTGAGAAGGGCCATTACTAACACGATAAAATGTTGTTCTTGGTAGTTAAACTGTTAATAACCGTACTACTGGGACTTGTATAATGTAGATGTCTCAACAGTACGATCAGCCGCCATTAACCGTACTACTGGGAATTAAAAGTCTCAGTAGTACGGTCAACCGGACTGGCAACCGTACTACTGGGAATAAACGATGAAGCCGTATTAAAACGAAAGAAAATTTAGCCAATTGATGCAGAGACGCTTCGCTCGCTCGAACATGAAACTATTTTATAAATGAAGAAAACATAAAATCTATAAAATTATTCAGCGCTAAAATGTATCAAGCACTTCCACGCGTCCTCACTGTTACACGCAATCTCAAGTTGGTTGTCATATTATCTCGACAACCACTTGACCAAGTCTGTTTATTTACGTCAAGTTGTAATAATTGTGTACTTAGGTAGGTAGATACCTACCAAATATCATTAAAATCGGTTGGTAATTTGCGCCGCAATAAACTTCCTCTCTTTTTATGAGAACCACCCCTTCTATCAAAAATCGCCGACGACAGTTTTTTTTAAATAATCCACAGAACCTATACGCCAAGTTTCATCAAAGTTGATTCAATATTACGCCCTGTACGCGAGTACGAACATGCAAACTGACAGACGAAAGAAAATTTGGCCAGTTGATGCAGAGACGCTTCGCTCGCTCTGTCAAATATTGGGATTTTCAATTATTAAATTAAATATATATTTTTTCTACATGTTTTACGGCAAACTAACTTTATTAATTACAACAAAACAATATGCAATCTGTATTTACTTATCTACCTATCATATCAAATCAAATCAAATCAGTTTATTGCTAACTCCCTAGTTACACGACATAGGTTTAACTAATAAGTATGTCTACAAACAAACAAAACAAAACATATATTTCTTCTAGATCAACGTGCTTCATCTTAGGCCACATTGTCGCTTTTCATCAGCCGAGGTGGTTGGTGGTCAAACGTATAGATCTAAAGTGACTTTTTCATGGAAAAAAGTCACTTACTCGTTCCATGAAGAAACATCGCAAAGAGACTTGGATTAATTATAATTATGTTGTAGATGGTTAATATCTATGGACTAATAGATAATGACAACCCTGTCCAGGTTGCGTGTCTGTTAAGTTAAACTGGGCGGCAGCAATTACAGTTGAATATTTTAAAATACGTCAGTAGAAGGGGTCGCGCGACGTCAACTTCTCACTAATCTTCATTAAATATATTAAATATATTACGTTTATATATCTATAGGTATATTACGTTTTTTGTAGTAACGCCAGATGAAGGTTCAAGGCGCAAATACCCATAATTTGAACGGCTTACATGCCTATTGACCTATCCTAGCAAAATAAAATGTACGCTGACGGAGATAGACGTCAAATACTTCTGCCCTATTCGATATAAAACCCGAGATACTACACTGCAAACATTGAATTGTAAAGTTAAGAAGACTTATACTTGTACTTATACGTTGTATAAAGCATCTGCGCATGTGTGAGTAAAGAACATGAGTGATTGTATGACCGCCGCCGTACGCTGCGCCCCGCCGCCCTGCCGGCGCCGACTCACCAGCGTAATGATGAAAAACGGTGCTGGTGAAATATGGCCCATGTCCGTCTCCTGGCTTTTAGCTATATCTGTACCAATTTCATTACAGTTCGTTCAGTTTCTTAGTCATAAAAGGTAACAAACAGACAGAGTTAATAATTACTTCCATAGTAAAGTTTCATATCTTTATTATCAGGTTTTATGGGCCCTTTTATATCCATAGAAACAATAACATTGTAGACATTCAAAACAAAGCCACATTTGTTTTATATTTGTTGGCAGTCTCTTTCTTTCACGAAGAGATATCACGTGTCTTTTGGGTAACAAAAACATTTAACTCTGTGATGTTCAAGTAAATAAGGACAGTAAAGTAAGTAGTCCATGATTATAAAAAAATATGTTACTCTCATTTTGTATATTTCACCATTAAATAAAACAATAGATAATATATAAACAATAATATCTGAATAAGGAAAAGCCTATGGGGAATTCCAGCCAATGTTTTTGGCTATTTCAAATAAATTACCACATTTTATCTCTCGTCCATCTTTTCGCGTGTCGAATGTCTATAAGAAAACCTCTACTTCCATCAAAAAATATTTATTGATCATTTGACTATAGAAAATCAACTTTCACTACAAGACAATAAAGCTTAATATCAGCTATCATTTTAGGTTTATTACTGAAAGAACTACACAAAAACCGGGTATTACGAGTATTGTACCAGTCTACAAATAAAAAATAAATAAGTAAAACTATATACCGTATCTCTGTGAAATAAAGTTCAAGTTTGTGGTTCGAATTGTCGTAATAAAAGCTATGAAAACAGTCACGTATTAAGAGTCCTTTCATATTGGTTTCCTCAGCCGTGCGACAGCAGCGCTTTCGGAGATGCTGTCTGACATTACTGCAGTTGCAGAAATAATATATGCAGTCGCTTTTTTGCAACTGTACTGGAATGTCGTATAGCATTTAAGTTTGTGTGGGAACTAAAAGCTTTAATTGACTGAGCGAGCGAAGCGTCTCTGCATCAACTGGCCAAATTTTCTTTCGTCTGTCAGTTTGTTTGTTTGTGATTTGTTATTACGTTCGTACTCGGGTACAGGGCGTAATTTTTAACCAATTTTGATGAAACTTGGTGTATAGATTCATATGGATTATTAAAAAAAAAATGTCGTCGGCGATTTTTGATAAGAGGGGTGGTTCACATAAAAAAGGGGGAAAAACATACAGACCGAATTGATAACTCCTTCTTTTTGGAA
Organism: Lycia hirtaria; assembly: GCA_947563715.1. Lineage (NCBI taxonomy): Eukaryota > Metazoa > Arthropoda > Insecta > Lepidoptera > Geometridae > Lycia > Lycia hirtaria. Next base: position 51,913,865 of record OX387376.1, on the reverse strand, counting down.
GTCTGTTAAAAATAGCTGTAAATCTGAAAGACATAGGCTACTAGGCCTTAGGATATTATACAAGATTCATAATTTTAGAATTGTCCGAAGTGTCCAAATTTAGTTGTACCTGTACAAACTGTAAATCAAAATAATTGTATCCAATTATCTCCAGACTCTTAATCACAACGACACAGAGACACTATTACATATATATTAAAATCTTCACCACCGTAGACCGCAGCGTCGCTTAATATTAGGTGAGTTGGCGAACAAGCTTCATTTCACTCATTCATATCACACAAAAACACCCTCCACACACATACGCACACACATCCCCATACATATACACTCCCCCCCATACACACACACAACCACACCCACACATAAACCAACGCAAACGTCTATTTATCATTCATTTAATCATTATCATATTGTGTTCATAATACCAAACTTACTTATATTTAGTAATCTACTTGTTTTGATCGGGAATTTGTTTCACTTTTACCGCACTACCTCACTACCTAAGTACAAGGAATCGCTTATTATGTAATCCCTGCGATACAGGTTCTCCTAGTGCAGGGGTTTACAAGCACCTGGATATTTTACCATAACAATATTGTACATATCTCTAAATTTTAAGTCATATGGTAAGCATTGTATTTGTATTATTGTACATTATATAAATTATGTGCTTGTAATATTGATACAGTTTGAAATTGAATATAAATGAATAATGTTTTATACGAGTACGTCTTTTATTTGAAATGGATGTGCTTTGCAACATCGTGACTTGACTATTGAGTTCTATGTTCTAGCAAGACTGTTGCCGAGAATGCCGTTATATTGTGTATTGTGTGTTAGTCATGCAACTAAGTAACGCGACAGCCGCACTACGTAGCCGCGTTGCTAAGTCGCTTAATGTGAAAGCGCCCTGAGTGAATGTTTGTGGGTGTAGGCAGAGTGAAAGAAACAGTACTGGCGTAGGGTTCAAAGACCGGCGTTTTATTCGCTAGATCGATATCTAGGCCACGATTTGCGAACGCTAGGCTCGAACACGGTCACGGTGCAAGGTATAAGGGTACAGCTGTTTGAGATTTAGACGTGTTTTTTAATGTAGAAATAAGTTTACGTATGACCACCAACTCGCCTGATGTTAAGCGACGTTGCGGTCTACGATGGAGCACGCTTACCTAGAAGAAACCAATTTACTCGCGATTTAAGACATCCAGTTTATATCTATCGGGAAAGACCCACTCAGGAAGCGTACGTATTGAATACGTCTTTAAAGTAACCGTAGTAGCTAAACATTATCTGTCATGTATATCAAAAATTTAATTACACTCGATAGCTCAAGGATCAAAAAATTCGTTAGTTTGAGTGAGGACTTAGACGTGACGTGCGCAGGCTGGCTGCTGAACCGCCGCCATCATAATGCTACTGACACGTATTAACATACAATACACAGCCTGTCCACGGCACACATACTACTAGTCTTGTGTTATTTAATTCATTTTAGGCACACATACTAATAAACACCGACATTCTTCTTCTTCTTTTTTGTATTGGACCACGCGATTAGCGATTTGCCAGTGTCAAGTATTGAAATATTCTTGAATAATACAAGTTTTATAGTGTTCTAGTCACAGTTTAAGTCACGTAAATATTTTTAAATTTAAGTCTTGCCTCAGTAAAGTGATGGCGACTTTACTAGAAGCTTCTATGGAGTTTTGCCGACAACGTAAAATCACATGTTTCACTGCTTTATATCACTTGCCCACACTCACGCACTTGATCGAACACTTAATGAATAAAACACCACCATTACTATAGCATTAATGTTCAAAATAACACAAGTTTAGGAAAATAAAACAAAGCAACAACATGTTATTAAGACGTTCCCGCCAAAACTCAAACGCAGACGTTCCACACATATTTTCCCTACAAACATTCTAATCCGGATGGATAGCTGCCTGCCTGCAAAGTATCCTAGGAAGGTGGACTAACTATATCTCCAGCTTATGTTGATTGTATGGTTCTCAGGCTGTCATTTGAGCAGAGCTCATTAATGATGATATTGGGCACAGATGGCCAGCATGTTCTGTTTTTATTAACAACTACCTATTACATACATTATTATAAAGTTACCTATTCTTTTTTGCGAGTGAAATACTAGATTTTTTATAGAATAAAGCTTAAAAGTGATCAACATTAAGCTGGTTAATGGTCAAGTGCAAACCTATATAAAATAATAAACAAAAATCTTCAGTAAATGTGTTCTCCAGCGGTGATCGACTTGTACCACGGTAACTTGTACCGGCGGGCCGCAATAGTTTACATGTTCACATCGCGTGCGGACCGCTACGTTAACTCCTGCTCGTTGTGTAAACTATGCGGAGGTATAACTATGAATCAAAGGTACTAACTACCTGATGTTACTATAGTACCAATTTAGAGTACACTTCTTATTGTTTTTAAAGTTATGCTTAAACGTTTGTGAATACCTGTTATAAGCCATCATTATTAACTCTTAATAACACTAATTAATTCATTGCACTCAAGTTATACCTAAGTATAAAAATGAGATTGTGATTATTTTTAAGGGGTAACAGTGATTTTATTAACTACAACTTATAACTAAATAAAATAATAAAAATGAAAATGATAATGTGCAAATAATGATTTGGTAAATCTTTACACTGAAACTATTGTTTTTTTAATAGTTGTTGGGCTTGAGCATTTGAACACAAAATCAACTGATTTACAAAATAATAATTATAAGTCAGATTTCTTACTAAAACTGATAATCAAATTTTGCCTTCTAGCTACCCTTTTACCATTCTTGAAACTATAGTCAGATGTTTTGAGTTAAAATAGACGGATATGACGAAAAATTTAAATGTGTGAAAACACGTTTACTTATCAAAGTGTAAGTAAAGTTAAACACATTCAAGTACTCCAACTATAAAACAAGGGGAAAATGCAACCCCTGCTCGTGTTTATGAGTAAAAACCATCGCTTGCAATAAATTATAACTCGGGTGATTGTAATTATGAAAGGTGATTGACTCTAGGTGAAGCAAATTATAATGCTGCCCTACTTTTATTCAAGTTTACTACTTTTGCATTTTACTCTTGTTCTTCGAAGTACGCATTTTGTAACTAACATAGTTTCAAAATGGCATACAAAGAATACAAATGCCTACATACTATACATAAAATAAAAACATAACCGAAGGTTTTTTTTCGTTTATTTAATTGTATCTTCTTTTTCAGTCTTCCTTCCTCTTTCATTTTCGCTTTCTTTTACCTTTATGTATCAGAAAGACTTCAAAACCAAGACCACAGAGATATTAGCTATTAATATTTCTAAGACGCTATCGGTAATACAGTAACTCCTTTGTCCAGCTCGCTGGGCGTCTTCAAATCACGACTGAATAAGTTTCTTCTAGGCAAGCGCGCACTATCTTGGAATGTAGCGTCCAAATCAAATCCGCCATATTGGATTTTCAGAGTCGTCAAACAGCGCACTCGTATGTTACCCGGACTATAATAACAAATCTATAGACAAATAATAATAACAAATCTATACATTATCTCAGTAGTTAATGCGTTATCGTGGAGCATACATAAAGTAGAACATACTCAGACTAATGTTTTCTAAGATATACTCAGAATATAAAATTAATTAATTACAGCAGTAAACATTTATAAATGGTTTACTTGTATACGTATTACTTCAAAATACTACCTACGCTATTTAAGGTTGTTCAATTTCCGTATAAAAGTATTTTTACCAATAATTGTCGAAAAGAGTAGGTATACTTAGTTTTACAATGAAGTGATGTGGTTATACACATTTAATATCGCTCTTTATTGGTGGCAAATCACATTTGTTGAAGAACAAAGTTGAGATTAATTGTAAAAATATCAATAAAACGTTTATCATAATTATATTACTATAATTTATTGTTGTTCTTATTGTTATTTTATATTATGTAATATAAAGAGTTTATCTATATATCTTTCTATCGATAATTTTCGATAAAAAAAATGAAAAAAAATTGCAGTTAGTCTCCTGTTTTATTCAACAAATATGATTTATGGCAAATAGAGACCGATATGAAAGCAGTATCACTTCATGGTAAAACTATACGGAGGTTCGATTTTGTATGGAAATCGAACCGCCGTTAATTTCATAACCCTTCTCTTTCACTTTGCTGTAGTCGGTCAGAAACTTCAGCCGCTTCGGTAAGTGACAAACGTTAAATCATAGCCACTTCCGGGACATCTCCAGAATCAGTATCCGTAATCCCGGCGTCCCTTCACAGTTTCTCCTCACGTCTCGTGACTGTCGCCGTTGTTTTCGCGACTACCCGCAAATTGCGATGTTTTTTGTCCTTGTGCCTGTCAGTTCCGCGGGAAATGTAACAAAAACATGGGAATCATAAGAAATGAGCGTAAGAACAATATTTCTTGGAGTGTTATTAGTATGATATCGCGAACTTTCAGAGTTAATTTTACTGCAGTAGTGTAATATTTTTACCCGTTGTTCGAAAACAAGAGTAATATTTTCAGTATCGTGCTCTAACCTAGATATTTTTTAGAAAGTGAAGTCATTTTTGTTATCATGTACGGACAAATGCGTGATCAACTACCCTCTTAAGTGGTGTTGTAGTCTACGATGGAACGTGCTTACTTAGAAAAACTATTTTTACAAAAAGAACGAGGGTTAATGATATTATATTTTTGGCACGGTAAAAGTGTTTATAAATAAATATCTTGATTTATAACCAAAATCTTTTTCTGTCGCCCAACAACCAACAGTGTCCTGGAAGCCTCACTTGTTAGCCAATTCCTATCCCAAACTTAGTGTGCTAACTACATTGGATCTCACCATTTACTGAGGGTCAAATTCCTAGTCTGCCATAAAATCTTCTAAAGTTGTCAACCTACTCCCTTTTACACACAATTGTGGCTTCACAAGTAACTCAAGTAAGCTAAAATCTCATTTCTCAAGCCAGTAAGCTCCCTCCCTAAGTACGTCTGTTAAAAAGACCAAATAGTTTTCCGTTTCCCCCTCGGCGACGATCCCTAGTCGGGTTCAGCTGTACAAAACAACTTTTAATTAAGTGTAAACCTCCGTCACTAACAGAACGGAACTAGAGAAACTAGATGCGACAGTTTTTTTTACAAAATCTACTTATTTTTTTAAGTGAACTATCGCGTATATTCTATGTAATGTTAGACCTACCGTTTCAAACATTGTACAGTTACAGGCAATAAAAAAAATCCGTTAAGGCCCTGTCGGTTGTAATTTCTCTGTCCCGCTTGCACATAGCTAAATATAAAAAATAATATAAAATTACTGAAATGACACGAAAAATCTGGCATGCAAAATACTAAATAAAAGTATTACATACAATAAGTGTTTGTAAAATAAAAAAGTATTTTGATTCAAACATGTAATCACTCAGAAAATGGATTCAAGTACTTTTTAGAAATCCTTCACAACCTTCAGTAAAAATTAGATTTTCATATACATGCAATTTTGTGGATTATAAAATTGCATGTATATGAAAATGTAATTTTTGCTGAAGGTTGTTAAGGATTTCTATATTCAGCAATTTTGTATTTTAAAGAATAAAGGTATACGTGAGTGAGACAGAGGTTTTACTACCGACAGGGCCTTTAAAGTTACTAAATTCTCATTTACACAATACATGCTTGAAGTGAAGACTAACAACTCGCTCATCAAAATCGGTCAAGTCGTTTAGGCTGTAAAAGGTAATATAGAAACATACAGTCATACCCACATACATACATACATACACTTGATAAACGTAAACCTCCTTCTGCACTGTTGGGTATACAATAAAATGGGTATTAAATATAATTCTGTTACTTCACTTCCAGCGCTATCTTTATGTCGTTGCATCTGAGAGTAAATGAAAAAGGTCCGACATCCTTTTACGTTTTCCGCACGATGTGGGTATCCCACCAACTGACATCTTCGACTTGTACTGTATGACATTGCAAGCATAATTATGTATGCATTTTACGCAAAATAAAAAAAACAGTCTCATTCGTCAAATGACATTCGACTTTTCAGTTCTGCCAAAATATTAATATTTTGGCTTGTAATGGTAAACTTTTTTGCAGAGTTTGCCGGAGGAAACTACCTCCAGTTATTCAACCGCCAACACTTGTACACTACTGTACAAGTGTTCTTGTATTTCGGGTTGAAGATTTAAATAAATTGTACCGTAGCTTTCTGCATACGTTGTAAGTTTCAGCCCACTAGGAAAGTCGTTGCATGCTGTCGGGTGTTTGTTCTATTTTAACATGGATAATAAACTTGTTAATTATTTATAGATGTGCATAAATCACCAAATAATTGTTTCCAAACACAATGTAGGCCACACGAGCACTAGAGTTGCCATATCTCTGATAACTCGCGCAATTTATTATTTTAACTAGCAACACTGCAGCGAGCGGGATACACATTCATAACGCGTTATCTGCAAATTATATGGGTATGTTTTGTTGGAACTGAAATTCTAAGAGAAACCACTAATGAATATTTTGTATAACATCGTTTTCTTGCTTCGTAGATAAAACTGTTAGCTCTGTTGTTTCAGTGGATACAAAAATACTTGATATTTATAAGTTTTACTGAATCATTTTAATTACATCGGATTTTTGGTTTTGCAAACAACAAGATTAGTAAATTTATTTTATTTCTCAAATAAAATTTACAGTCTTTAGAAACATGCCACATACATTACATAACGTATATTTTAGCTTAAAGCCAATAATAGAATTGTATCTTATAGATTTGTATGTTAATCTTATTAAAGTCTTATCAGTCAGTAAAATAAAAAAAATAGAACAGTACATCAAAAAAAAAGTAATACTTATCTTTATGATTATTGTTCTTTATCTTTATGTTTACATAAAGAACGTAGTTCATCTACGACGTAGCAAGTGCTACGACACTTGCTACGTCGTAGATGATCTACGCCGTAACTGTGCCCCGGGAGTTAGTTTAACTGTCATTTGCATTTTATTTTTACATAACTTTTATTTAGGCTAGCTCAATATTTAAGCAGTCACTTCGGTGAGGTGAGGTTTCTCTAGATTAGTCTATTTTGAGCATCATAGTCTTATCATTTATTGAAATTATCGCTTTTTAGGGTTCCGTACCTCAAAAGGAAAAAACGGAATCCTTATAGGATCACTTTGTTGTCCGTCTGTGTGTGTGTCTGTCCGTCTGTCCGTCCGTCCGGGTGTCAAGACTTTTATCTCGGGAACGCGTGAATATATCGAGTTGAAATTAAAACCATATACGCAGATCCATAGTCTCTTGCTGCAGAAAGAAAAATAAAAAATTTCAGATTTCGTACAAAAAAAGTTACAGCCGAATATATCGTAAAAACGCACATTTCGACACTCACAAGGGAGTCAAAACCTATGGGGTACTTTCCGTTGACCTAGAACTATGAAATTTGGCAAGAAGCATTGTATTAGAGTACACATATAGGAAAAATCCGAAAATTGGACATTTTTAATTTAATCACAAAAAAATGTGTCTTCATGCAAGGCATGAGGGTCCAAATTTTAAAGTTCTTTAACCGTATCATGTGGAGTATCATATGAAAGAGCTTCATTAGCATAAACTGAAACAGGGTTTTAAATATTTTTACGATGTATATCTTTGGGTTTATAAAGAAAACTATGAAAAAAATATATGATTTCCCCCTCTTATCTACTAGTTTGTACGGAACCCTCGGTGGGTGAGTCTGACTCGCACTTGTCCTGTTTTTTTTTTCATCGTTACACTTCGCACGAAAAGCCAATAAAATTTAAGGCTTGGCCATTTCATATTACAACTGTTGGAACCTCGATCGTACTAGTGAGTTCAAGACGTTTTGGTTCCTATTTTTGTAATAATTATTCTTGTGTGTTTCCAAACCAACAAAGGTCGCTAAAGCGAACCAGCTATATTTTAAGCGCAAAAATCTTAAAACATATCAAACTTGAATTTAACGAAAATCTAAATAACATAATCAACAACTAAGCTTCGAATTTGAACGTCAGAAATCAAAGTACAAAGTAAGAAAGTCGGGACGCCGCCAACTCGACTTATCGCTCGTCTGCTTAACTTAAGGTTAACTTAACTGTCACTTGAGAGAGTTCGCCACAATTACCATAACAAGCACACTTTGTTACTTATTACTTTCAAAGCCTTTCGTCTTTTGAATTCCAGTAATTTTGAAGTTACTTTTAAGTTTAAGTATGTACGTAGCTTTGTTGACGTTTTCGTGAAATTATCGTGAAACTGGATTTTAGACTGCCTTTTTTTGTATTTTTCGTATGAATAATTTGCTGAAAAATTTACACGGTTATACCTAAATGCGTTAGAATTTGTAAATTTCACTGACTTTGATTTTAGTTGATACGACTGGACTGGTTGTATTCCTTACAAATGACAGCTCGTTGGCAAGCTAATCTCGAACATCGCGTGCGAGTGTCCTGAGAACTTTGACGTATATTTTAAATAGCTGCCGAGGATATAGCTTGTGCTTGACTATCAAATCGTCTCATGTTAAACAACGTTGCGCTTTACGATGTAGCGCACAAACCAAAAAACCGGTCACCCTGTCTATTAAGACACTTAGATTTACTCAGATTCAAGCTAATGTTATTTATTTATTCCCATGAAAATTCGATGGTCGTTGGAGCCGAAAAGTTCTCGAGTGGAGACCACGCACCGGCAAACGCAGCGTAGAACAACCAGCCATCAGATGACCTCATACAAGCGGCGGGAAGACACTGGATGCAAGCCGCTTCCAATCGGTCTTTTTGGAAGTCCGTGGGGGAGGCTTATGTCCAGCAGTGGACTTCTTATGGTTGAAATGATGATTATGATTATGTGAAAATTCGAATACAGCCATAAATCTATACATATTTTGTTTACTTATATAAGATTTTTCTTGAATTATTGACAAACAACATAAACGACTATTTCTAGAAACATTAAATTTAGAGAATGTCTTCCTGTTTTACTAAGAAATGTTTTCGAGATTGCGTGTAAAGCAGCGGAATGCGACTAGTGTTATATGGATGTACATAGTTGTCCTAAATATTTGTACATGTCAGTGGTAAGCACCCAGACGAAAACTGCATTTTTTTGTTGCTATCGAATCCAAATGATAATACGCCTTGCACATTTGCATTGACATCAACGACATCAGACAAATTGTACAATTATGTAAATTAATTTCACCCTGGGAGAGATTTAGCGTTAATCCACTTTCCATAGTGAATAAAGTTTCTCGTAAAACTTGAAACCGTCTCCGTACTCACTAATTCCGTCGTGGGTATTGATTTAGCTATTATTAGAATGGCGCCGTTCGCTACATAATTGTATATGGGACGAGTCGGTACTAGCCGATCCGTGTATCGATATCAGCCGATAAATAGAGAGGGGACTATATTGAGATATCGATAGAATTTGACGATGCACTATCGATCGGTTCAGGTAAGATACGATTATCTTAACTTATAGGAAATTATTTGTATTTTGGACGCAATATCCTCACATTTTAACCGACTTTAATGAGGAGGAGGTTCTTAATCGTCGAAGTCTTTTATTTTTTTATATATGTATGTACCCCGATTACTCGAAGACGCCTGGACCAATTTGAAAAAATATTTTTATCGACTATATTCCTTACAATCATTCAAATTCATAACAATAATAATCCTACAACTAGTGAAATAAAACAGAATGTACATCACTAACATGAATTACGATGGCACAAAACGAATAAAAGTAATGATATTGCTATCAAATAGGTACATATCTAGCTACTATCACAATAGATTATATCGATATAGAAGATGCGAAAGATGAGCGACAGACACGCGATGTTTCTGAAAAAACAACTGAATCCGTAATTGTAACGTACTTGCGTAACAATACTACATAATTTCTACATAAAATATCTGTTTCATTTTTCGTCATTGTCGATAATTTTGGTCGTTGTCGATAATTTCGGTACAAATTGACGATTTGTTTCAACGGACGAATAATTGATGTTGGATTTGTATCTAAATTAAGTCACGCAATTAAATAAACATGGTATATTATTATCAATTTCAAATTTCGTTTATATTTCGCAATTTATTATTGGTTTTGTTTGACTAAGACTAACCAAAAGAAATGTTCGAGTGTATAGTAAGTAAAGGTTAGGATACCGGGATAAAAGTGAATCTAAAGCGTTTCGTTCGGGTTTTGGAAAATTCGTTATGAAGATTTCGTTTAAATTATCTTTTTTAAAGTGTATATATCTCTCACGGTCACACATCCGCTTGCCTTCATATGGGCAGATTATTTGGCGCACTCTACAGTTTACCTATAACGTTACATATATCGCCAGAAGAGATAAGAGATTTTTTTTCTAAATAGTAAATAGTTTGCACCGTTGATCCGTAGTACATAAATTACTAATAAATAACATATTAAAAGATATCCTTTATCCTTCACTCTTGGAGAAAGCTTAAGGTCCTGATACAAGTACAAAGGGACCGCATCGTGATTACTTCCGACCCTTTCTGTCGCAGCCTTTTACCGGTAATGGCTGCTCTACAATGGAATAGGCGAGTAGGTATTAGTGCGACACGCGCTCGCTAACTTACAATACATTTACTGAACTGGGAAAAAACTATCGAGTGTTTTAATTTTAAACAGACTTCAAAAAAGGAAGAGTTTCTTGATTCGGTTGGTTTTTTTTAATATTTGTTACCTCATAATTCCGTCTTATATAAACCGAGTTGTAATTTTTTTTTCATTTGAGCCAGTAAACTTGCAGGCTGATTCCATAGAAATTCCATCAAAATCGGTTATTAAAACAAATTTGGTTATTAAAACAAAATAACTGACATATTTGGAATGAACGAAATTGCGTATTTTGAAGGCGGTTGTTTCAGTTTTCTTACACTATAATTGTAACCATAAACATTATATTATTATAGTTTTGAATTGTGTAATCAATATGTTTTGTGTTCTATTGATGAGTACACTCCAGTTCGATAAAATCAGTATTACAAAATATTCCGAGCAACTTTATAAAATATGTAAAACTAAAAATCACGTTTGTACTGGCTTATATATACTTATATATCTGTCATAAAAAGTGTTAAACAGTTGCCGCGCCCACGACTGCTCCTTAGACTTGGCTTACCTACTAGCAAATACGAAAAGGTCAGCCTTCCTTTTACGTATAAACAATACAAGTATCTAATGTATATTGTATCGTAATATTTTCTTTTACCTCGGGGAGTTGCGACAGCCGTCCGTATAATATAATAAGTTACACGAGCAAACGACCTTCAGATATTTTCTGGAAGAGCCACATGCTTAGCTGACGATTTGTGGGGGGTAGGTAGTAGGTAAAGAAGTTACATGGATCAGTTACGATTTTATTAATGTAAAATATCAAATACGACGATCAGAGTGGCTGTGACGCGGGGATCAGCTGACGATCAGAGTGGCTGTGACGCGGGGATCAGCTGACGAGCAGGATTATTAAAACAGAGAAAGTGCGCTGCAAACGAGCGAGATCGATGCATATTTTTTTTTATCCAGTAAAGCTACGATTGACCGCCTACTCGTCTGATGTTAAGCGACATTGAGTTCTACGGCGGAGCACATACATACATACATACATACATAAAATCACGCCTATTTTTCCTTAAGTTGTGTAATAAATGATTGATCGATTGAAGTAAATTCGTATAGACTGAGTGGCCAGGCCTGTGTCAGAGTTATTAAGCCGCCAAAAGGCCACTGACCTAGATTGACGATTGCTGTTTTTAAGAACAAACTACCGGGACCTACAATTATGTCATCCAACCCACGCCACGGTAGCGGCAGGAAGAAATGCCACTCACGATCACCCATCCGAAGACTGACCGGTCCGTCCTTTACTTAACATTGGTGATCGTTCTAGAACACCTACCAGCTAGTAGTGCTCGTGGCGTAGCTTGACACCAGTCAACCTACGCCACGAGCGCTACTTATTTTCCCATACAGGGTAGGCAGAGCATCAAAGACCACGAGGCCGTTTGACGCCACATTTGACCAACGTTAGACGGTTACGGTACGTAGTTACTTAGAAGAAACCGAATCATTTGCAATTAAAAGATATGTACTTTATGCGGTTGGTGTTTTACATCTGCACAGCGACCCGAGGTGTTTACTTTTTTAGCAATCATCCCTCCGTTTTGGGGAAAATACCCCCTTAATCAAAAATCCCAAAAGACAAAAAATATATAAAATTATAAAACCCGTATACCTACCAAGTAAGTTTAGCCAAGATTAATCGAAAATGCGACCTGTACGCGTACCAATAAACTACCCGGACATATAAAAGAAAATGTTGCCAGTTGATTTAGAGACCTTTGTTCCCTCGGCTCACTTGGTCAATTGGAATAATTAATAATAAGTCAATTATCGAAAACGGTAGAGCCGTTTTAGTTGTCGGGGATTTTTAAATTTTCGAAACTTATTCTTAATAGTTTTATTAGTATTCGATTAAATAACTGAAAAAAAAAACATCCCCCCTCTCGGAAAGAGTATTTTTGCTCTTCGATATCTGAGTGCAAAAGATGTTTTATCCGCTAGAGGATAAAGTAAATTCAAATTTAGAACATCGTGTGCATTAAATTTGTGAATTCAAAACATCATTGAACCTATTTACTTCTACCTCCATGGTGCCGAATTTATATACAACCTTTTTTAATTTTACTATGGAAATAACGTGGTTTTTGGTGTACTTTTTTTTATTTGCTTTGCACGCGCCATTTTCTTTTCACGACATTTTGTTAAAACCAGCCTGGCGCAACTCCAGAGAATTTATTCATTAAGTGTTCGATAAAGTGCGTGAGTGTGGGCAAGTGAAATAAAGCAGTAAAACGTGTGATTTTACGTTGTCGACAAAACTCCATAGAAGCTTCTAGTAAAGTCGCCACCACTTTACTGAAGCAGGACTCGACTTATAAATTGACTGTATACGTGACTTAGATTGTGACTAGAACATTTACAACTTGGTTTATTCAAGAAACTTGAAAAAATCCTAATAAATGATTGCAAGCAATGTGAATCCTAGCAAATGCTTTAATGCGGGTCCAATACAAAAAAGAAGAAGAACTCCAGAGAAAATTGTCTAATGTATGGATTTTGGCCCGAAATTGACATTTACACTGTTTGACACAGACTTCAACATTTTTTTATCTTCGGTGGCTGCTGTCTCTAAAGTCCATTCTTCCTACAACAGACGGAAATATCAAAGTGACAAGACAGTATTGATGATTTGGGCTTAGGGTTTTTAGCGGGAACGTCAAAAGATCTACATTCCCGCCAAAAATATTTATTTTTAATAATAATTGTCACTACAAAACTATTCAGATCTACAAATGAAAGTATACAATGAATGTAGGTATTACACAAGTCTTAAATTGTAAACAATCGTCACTTATAATATAGATACATGTCAATAATAAATAGAAAATATGTCAATTTAATCGAACAGAGTTCCCCTTATGGAGCCCTGCCGAAAAGTCCCCATCATGCTGGCTGCGTTACCGCGTTGTATCGACAGAAAAATATGTTGCATCAGAAATGACCCGGAGCGAGGGTCACGTCCCTGTCAGCTCGCTTATGAATTTCCGGGCTTTGAAGCACCAAGGACCGGCCGTTTCGATGGCAAACGGCACAAAGTCGTACGCTTGTTCCAGGCAGGAATATTTGAGGTGCTTTCCTTTAGCAGCTGCCTCCGCTCCCGCACCGGCGACCTGTTGAGTGGACGGGAGGTGGCTCGTGTGGGATGCAACGTGCGTATGCACATTTGCATTCCACACGAGACAGCGGCCTATCTGCCATGGAACCAGCGTAAGACCATCTGGCCGCTTGCCATCAGTACGGGATAAACCAGTGGGCTCCAGAACACAAGGTACTTCGGCCGACACGAGGGCACGCCTTAGAAGGTCAATGTCACTTATTCCGAGAAACGTATAAACACTATTGGCCTGAGAACGGTGTAAGTACAGATATATAATTATACACTAACACCATAAACTGATGCTTTAGCTTGGGTTGTTTCCTCACTAGGGAACTCCACAACGGCTTGTAGCTAACATAGGCATGAAATTTTGGATGGATTTCGATAACCACAGATGATTTCATTATGTTCGTTTTTAGTCATTTTGTGTAAAGATGAAAAAATACATACATATATATCGACACCTATCCTAAATTAGTGGTATTTTAAAAAAAAGCCTCATCTGGTCATCATCTAAGTATTATTTGTTATAATTTAAAGATTATTCTGCAATACTTATCATAATGTAGTAGTTAATACCTAAACTGAAATAAAAGTGTCTTGTGTAAATGTTTTTTCTTTTTTGCATTTAGTCATTTCCTCGCTGAGGTGGGATGAAAAGTTACGTGTTGCACTCGAGTGCAAAGATTTTTCACCTCGTGCTCTTTTGATTCCCTCGCTGACGCTCAGGATTCTAAATTTTGAATCACTCGCTGCGCTTGTGGTTCAATTTTAGAATCCTTCGCTTGCTCGGTCATCAATATTGAGCACGCGGCTAAAAAGCAACTTTGCACTCTTGTATAACAAATAACTATTCCCCAATGGTCACTGTAAAATACTCCTGTATAATCATTACTCTCCTTCTGAATAGTCAGGCAAAAATACGTTATAGAACGAACGTGCAGCATCGAATACGATAAGAAATCTATTAATTTAACGATGTTGTTTGTCCTGTCGTCTGTAATAACTTGAATAATGACGTAGTTAAACAACATTTTATGATATTGTTGTTTACGTAGGTACAAGCAATGACATATTTTCTGGGGAATATTGAGATGGTTGAGCAGATGGTCATCATCCACGGGTTCTCCCTCCCACTGCTGGATACAAGTCTCTCTCTTATTATTTAGGTTCACGCAGTACTACAGTCATCTGGTGCACAAAAAGGTTATCTGGAAAATTCTTCGGGAGTTTTGATAATTAGATATTAGATATTTCCCTGAATTAAAATAAGAGAAAGCACGTCTTTTGCATACTACTACTTTGCGACTGACTGACTGACAAATGGCACTTCTCCAACTAGACTCTATTACGACGGGTCATATGAATTAAATCACAAAAATCTTACCTCACTTATAGTCAGGTAATAAAACTCAAAAAAAGCATACTTTTTCTTTCCGTAACTTGCCTCAATTCTCAAATATGGTGAGTCAATGCAACATAAAATATATAATTGACATGGTTGGATAACATGGCAGACCTGCGGCAGTATGACGTTTTACTGTGTAGTTATGCCACTAAAGAGTCGTCTGTATTGTTATTGTCTGTTTTGGGTCTGTAAAGTTACCCAACTATAAAATGTTGAGTATTTAGTACAAAACCTAGGTTGTAATCACACGCGGCTACGAGTGTACGGCTTCCGCGTAATTGAATTGAATCGCACGCGGAGTTCGCACTCACTTCTATCTTGTCTAGGTACATACTCGTATAACATACATGCTCTGGGGTACACGTGCACAATTCCATGTCAGCGTCAAAATTATTATTAGAGATTTTCAGACGGCGCGATCTAGCCGGGAAAACTAAGTAAAGCTTGTGTTGTACTATAGAATATTTCTAACATGCTGTTTTAACTAAGTAAAGCTTGTGTTGTACTATAGAATACTTCTAACATGCTGTTTTAACTAAGTAAAGCTTGTGTTGTACTATAGAATATTTCTAACATGCTGTTTTAACTAAGTAAAGCTTGTGTTGTACTATAGAATACTTCTAACATGCTGTTTTAACTAAGTAAAGCTTGTGTTGTACTAAAGAATACTTCTAACATGCTGTTTTAACTAAGTGAAGCTTGTGTTGTACTATAGAATACTTCTAACAAGCTGTTTTAACTAAGTAAAGCTTGTGTTGTACTATAGAATACTTCTAACAAGCTGTTTTAACTAAGTAAAGCTTGTGTTGTACTATAGAATACTTCTAACAAGCTGTTTTAACTAAGTAAAGCTTGTGTTGTACTATAGAATACTTCTAACAAGCTGTTTTAACTAAGTAAAGCTTGTGTTGTACTATAGAATACTTCTAACATGCTGTTTTAACCCCTGACCCAAAAAGAGGGGTGTTATAAATTTGACGTGTGTGTCTGTGTATGTATGTGTTTGTATTCTGATCTTATATTGTTTGAAAGAAGATTTCATTGTGAGTATTCTTAGCTATGTTTCATCAAAATCGATTCAGACAATTTTTTGTCGCGGGTTTTTGAGTTTTTTAACTTATTCTTTTTAGGGTTCCGTACCCAAAGGGTAAAAACGGGGCCCTATTACTGAGATTTTGCTGTCTGTCCGTCCGTCCGTCTGTCCGTCTGTCACCAGGCTGTATCTCATGAACCGTGATAGTTAGATAGTTGAAATTTTCACAGATGATGTATTTCTGTTGCTGCTATAACAACAAATACTAAAAACAGAATAAAATCAATATTTAAGGAGGCTCCTATACAACAAACGTGATTTTTTTGCTCGTTTTTGCTCGATATTGATAACGGCAGCAGGTAGATGCTTGAAATATTCACGGAATATTGAGTTATATTATTCACTACAAAAATAAATACTTAAGTTAAAATAAAATTAATATTTAAGGGGGGCTCCCATACAACAATCGTGATATTTTTCCGTTTTTATAGATAATGGTACGGAACCCTTCGTACGCAAGTCCGACTCGCACTTGGCCGGTTTTATTTATAAATATGTTCCAATGTCACACTGCCATAAGATGGAGAAAACATCTCTTACAAGTGTCAGGAAGAGGCTGGTTGCAAGGCGCTTGCAACTGGTCTTTTGGAAATCTATGGGGGAGGCCTATGTCCATCAGTGGAGTTCTTGTGGCTGCAATGATGATGATGGTGATATTCTAATGATACATACATGAAAAACTCATACATAGTCTATAACCCTAGGTCGAGATCAAACCCGCAGACTATAGCTGTGAAGGCGATATTAAATATAATGTTGGTGTACCAAGTGATTCAAAAATTTACAAATGTAAGTGCGTTATTTGAATGCTGTGTACATGTTCATAGATTACAACTAATGCTGATCAGAACTTTTAACTATACGGGGGTGTAACATTACCTTGTCATTTGATTATACGAGGGTGTAACATTACCTTGCCATTTTATTTACATTCTATATATATATTTTTAACTTAAATGCCATGACGGCAGCTTTCAAAACAAAATTATGTTTTATTACAAACATTCTAAGTGCCTCTTTCTTCATCTGTGAGTAAAGTGAGAAGTAGCTATGTGCCGAGTAATGTTACTCATCTAGTAATAGTCTCGACTAACTTTAGTCAGTTTCACAAACGAAAACCTAGCTCCGAGTAATAACTCAGGGGTTAGCCGAATGAATGAATGAAAACATTCATTGTTCGTTCAAATTTCTTTGTCACAACTGTTTGGTGAGTAAAACACACGTAGCGCCACAATCGCATATTTTACATAATACCTAACATGACAGTTGTTAACAGGAAATAGCGTCCCTTTTCTGCATTTGAACAAAAGGTCATAAAACAATAAAATACCAGCCAGGGACATCTACAATAGAGGTTGTGCGAGTGGTACATCTGTTTATGACTGACAATGGCCTTACTCGTCGATTATCTCCGATACTCGGCGGATGAAGTCATACGTAAGTTACGGGCCAGTTTATGAGATGGTTAAGGCTACTCAGACATTATGAAATTGAAATCTACACATACTTGGCGGTTCAAGTGGCGAGTAACCAACTTTGAACTTTACTCGGGGATGATGAAAGAAGCCCTAAATGTACTATTATGTAAATGTACTATTGTGTATGTGGTATTTATTATACTTTATAACCAAACGCACGCTCACCCCAGAAACATGTAGTTGGAAGGAGGGGAGGAGTATTTGACTTGTCTCTCGACGGAAAGTTGGTAGTTTATGAGAGATTCAGTTATGGTAATTTCATTAGTAATTAATTTGATTTTCATGATAATCTAGTGTTACCTTAAATTCGTTCTGGATACGCATAAATTATTACATAATTTAAGTCAAAGCTCAAATAATGATAGTATAGAACAAAGGGCTATGGAAAGAGTCATGCTAGGGAACCGTTCGGTGGATCGTGTGCCAAACGATTAAATTTGGCGTTGCACTAAAGTGGATTACGTAGCAAACACTAGATCGTCACTAGATTAAAGTGGAGATGGGCAGGACACTTGGTGAGACGGGAAAACAAAAGTTGAACCACGGCAGTCGCTGAGTGATAGTTTAAAAAAAAGGTTTATCAGTTACATATAATACATACTATTAAAATAATTCCTACGTTAATGTCATAAAATATACAACTTCGTGAACTTCGTGCATCAATTGTATTAACCAAGCGTAGTACTTATCATCATGCCACTTTATCTCGCTTTAATATGCAAAATGCAAAAAAATACACAATGGGATTCGAACCCACAACCCTTCACGTACTTACGGCCCATTATCCCGTCTAAAAATCCACGATGGCATCTAATTTCCCTCGAAATATGAGGGCGTCCAGACGGGTATGCCTGGCATCCGCATTGAGACCCCGCACTCCGGCTGGCTCTGTGTCTCTGTGGCTCGGAGCGTATTAAACGAAATTCCTTCACTATGACGCCTGAACAATTCAATTTACCCTCGACTTCAATACTCGCCTGAGTCCGCGACAGGGCCGGAATTAGGAGTGGGGTATTGGGGCTGCTAAATTGAGAAGACGACAAGTTTTTGGCGTAATGCCTAGTTGTTAAGCCTCGGTAGGTTTAGCTATAGTAGTTGCGTTATAACTTGTTTTAATACTTGTGTATATGACTCGTTAAATTATTATTCCGTCACTATAATGCTATTAATACTTACGATTAAATTTTGAGATATCTAATGGCTTATTGAAATTACAATCAAATCAATTATCTTCTTATAAAAATACGAAATAAGGCTATATAAGAATATAAGTACAATGATGTACTAATTAAGGGTACTATTTTTTCTGTTTTGTGTTTTACATTTTATAGCTATGAAAACTTGACTAACCCATAACCCAAGCAACATTCACTAACCCAAATAATAATTATTAACACAACAAATAATTTTAAATTAATTTATTTTCTTATGATGCGCATTTTGTTATAAAAAAATATTATTTTGTTCTTCAAACAAAACTATTTTGCTGGTAATATTCACCCTGATCCTAATATTATACCTGTCCGTCCGTACCCCGCTCTACGAATTACCTCCACCATACTTCAGTACCCATTAAGAAATGGCACTTGAGTGCGTGCCGAATACGAAATTCGATTGTTAATTGATGATACGCCGCTGAATTTTTCTCACGCCATTTTTTTTTTCCTTTTTCTTGACTTTTTCTAAATTCCTATTGACGTTCGGTTTTCAAATTAAATATACGCTTCGGCATTTGAATGTTAATGGAGTTTTGTTAACAATGATTTGGTGTCTTTCTGTCGTTCTTTTTTGTATTTATTTTGTTTCGTATTTTATCTGGTCTTCAAAAATTGCGTACTGTGGAACTGAATTTTTTACTATGTATAAATCATAAAATGTCAAATTTAAGTAAAATAGGTTACCTAATGCTAAAATTATCAGCAAAAAAATATTGTCTATGTTTAAAATCAAACTTTTTTCGAACTTTTTATATCTATTTTCACAAAGTCTTACTCTGTCAGTATTTCGATCACGTCAGCGACAGAATAGACAAAAACCTTTTTTTCTAAAGTGAACCAATCGGAAAATAGGGGTTTCCGTCCTCTAGGCGTGCGTTCGACTTGACAAATGCCCAGATTGACGTGAAAATCGCGAAATGGATTTTTGAATGGCGGCCATGTTGATCAGCCATGTTGGCCACTCGACCGGGAGCGGCCTAGAAGTGGTTAGAACCGGTTGGAAGCGGTTGCGAACGCCAAATGCGCCCGTAATTACGTTACCTATCAATTGTTTTCGACATGATAAGCGGATTAAATGTGGCGGCTGTTTGTACATACAGAAGCTTGTATTGATTTTTGTGGCAATACACAAACGTATAGTTGGGAAGGAAGTTTATTGGCTTTATATTTTGTGCTTGCTAAATGAGTGAATGAGTTTTGAATGATATAAATAACAAGTGAATAAGGTTCTTTTAGGATGTCCATTACAGTAAAAAGCCATTCATAATGTTGGAATCCAGCCGTTCAATATCATCGCGTGTGATCGCGTTACTCGCGCATATTAGAAGTTAGATGTTAAATCCCGAAAATTTTGTAGGAAACATTTCCATTCGATTCGACACAAAGCAATGGCTGCACACTACTGCTTCCCAGTTGAATACTTAATTGACAAAGATATTATAAAGTTGAAATGAACCTATTTTAATCACATTTTCAATAGTTAAATTGTGTAAGGTGATTACTTATTTAATGATTGAGTATAACCAACCGCAAATTGTTATATTTTGAGGTCGTGTTAAAGATCAAGAGGGTTGGGGTAATTAAGTTCAGCTCGTAATGGTGTTACCTTCGGATGTTATCCTTTGAGCCCACTTGTGGGTTCAACACTTTTTGGAATTACGCATTATTTGTAGATCGTTTGCGTAAATGTTACGGTAATTAAGTTTTTTAGCTCTGAGATTTTTTTGTTTAATCATTTCACTTATAACCCTTGGATAATACATACGAACCTATAAAAATATTTTTGTATGTATTTACGAGGTACATTCAGATACTGTGTTTTTATAGAAACAACAGTAAATAAGCTGACAGTTTGCCTGAATAGCCGTAACCTCGCTACGGCTGTTTTAAGCATCATCATTGTATTTGTAATCCAATAATTTAAAAAAGTGAACGTACTTACTTAGTTCAAATAAATACTTTTTTATTTTGTGTTCTAAAATAATTAGCATAACTTAATCTTCATATACGTATTATATAATAAAACCTAGAAATCATTTTGTGAATGTACTTAAATGCCTGAACCACCAGGGAAAATTCTAAGCAATAATTCCGAATATTGACATACGGGATTCGGCAAACGTTATTGCTAATCGTGTCGGATTAGCAATAACATTCCTGTACTCGATTTAATATTAGAACTTGTTGCTGCACTACTCTATGGGTAATTAAATGAGATCTTCATCATAATCATCCATCATGCGTCGATGCTTAAGGTTTGTCTGTTGCTTGTTCCAGGCGCAGTCGGTGGTGACGGTGATGACAGCGACGATAAGGAAAAGGAAGAGGAAGCAGAACGCGAACGGCAAGAGGCGATCCGCGAGGCAGAAGACCGGCGTAAGGAGAAGCACCGCAAAATGGAGGAAGAGAGGGAAAAGATGAGGCAAGAGATTAGGGACAAGGTACGTACAATACTAAACCTTAGAATAATAGATGTAAAGTTTATGTTACAACAAAAACAGCTAAGCTGCGAAACCGAAACTGTATAAGAAGAAAGATCGCAAAATGAAGAAGACGAGGGAAAAGATGATATAAGAGATTACGGATAAATTACGAATGATGAAATTAAGTAGTAATAGTAAAGATATACATTAAAATTACCACAGCCGAGGTTGGGCAATAAGGACCCGACGTAATAAGGAATAAGGTAAAAATGGAGAGAGGTACCGTACGACATAAATGACTTAAATAGAGGTAGTAAAAGATGAGGAAAAGGAGTTTGAGAGCAAAATATGTAAAATAAACTCATTTTACAAGGCAAGATATTACAAAAAATCGAAGAAGATTACATACGTTTAAATAAATATAATACATTGAAGACGTAAGTACATAATAACTACATTCGACACGCAAAGTTCAAACGGCATAAGTGAAAAACTCGTGAAAGCAATCCAGCGCATAAAGCGCCTGGACAATTAACTCGGTGTCTGCATGTAGGTCGAGCGTTCGCAAGGCGCCCTCCACATGAGAGGTAATTTGTTCGACGCGAGAGACCTTTATCACAGTTTGTTGAGTTTCGTACGACTGTGTTTGCTGATAAATACGACGATAAATGGAATTTTAATTGAGATTTTACAGTTACGTACTTTTGTTGTCGGTAATCGACATATGTACGGTTTTGATACACATTTCAAAATTCAAGAAATATCAGCTAAATTTATTATGATGTCTTCTAGCAGCTTCACTTGAGAACTAATTCCAATCCAATGTGTATTTTTTTATAATCTTCCCTAAACTATCACTCAACATGAGACTGACAACAATTGAACCAAATAGCTAAAATTATCAAGTAGCGATTATTATTCATATTTAAGATTATCTTCTTAAATAACTATAGTTTAAAAATTTGAAAAACCGACTTCATTTTAATTTTTCGCAATTCGTTTACTTGGATGACATATATTTCTAGTTATCTTGTTATAAAAAACAAATTACTGAACTGATTTTGATACAATTTATATGGAACGATCTCCTAAATATGACCTACCAAACAAAAAAGAATCTTCAAAATCAATATACTATAATTGACGAAACAATCGCTGAATAAACATACAAAAAAACATACAGTCGAATTGAGAACCTCCTCGTATTTGGAAGTCGGTTAAAAAAAACAACGGATTGCACTCTGGGAGTGCCGGCAGAAGTGAAAACTAAAAAAAAATAACAAAAAGACTGACTCGTGAAGGATTTGAACCTCCGCCCTCCGATTGACATAGTGATATTTATATCGGCGCTCTAACCTATTAAGCTAACGAGTCTTACTTGCATGTGTCGAAAATAAGCATTCGGCGCAACGAAATGACGTCATGCTAGAAGGACTAACTTGTACATACAATAATGAAATTTAAATGCAGAACGTTAGAATAGGTTTCTGACTAAAATAATCCGTCCGTCTTACGAATTTTCGAATCTGACGATCTGACGCGAGTTTAACATTTTTTACACATCACAAAAATGCACAACGCCGGCGCCGCTAAAGAAGTTTTCAATTCTATAAAAATCATCAAAATCGGTTCACAGACAGCACAAAAAATCTACCGTTGCAAATATTATTATTTAAGTTGGTTGGAAATAAGAATATGTTTTATGATAAAATAATTAGAATTCAACAACATCGGGTCAACAGAGCAACAATAGTCTACAGGGCAGATTACAGTATTTACAACTGGGATAATTCTTTTGAAATTATGATAGGAAAATAACTAAAAATCATCAACGCAGCTAGAACAAACAAATCGCGGAACGCAGCTAGTCTTTAAATCGGGGACCGATAGACTAGCTGCGTTCCGCGGTTCCACTCGCGTAGTTATGAAAAACGGTGATGATATTGATGATGATAAGTAGCTTATGTCCGCCTCCAGGTACAAAGCTATCTCTATACTAATTTTCATAACGATCGGTTCAGCCGTTTGAGCGTGTAAAGGTAACAAAATTGGATTTTATAATATCATTATGAAATTGTGTCAAATGTATTTCAAAACACCAGTACATTCATTTAAATAACAATATACTTAGTTGTATTTTATATTGTCTCAAATCTTATTTTTAAAAGCTTTTATTCAACTTGCCCTGTTAGTATGGGACAAATCTTGCGAGTTAAATTGAAATTTGGTTTACTTACGTAACTTCGGTGACAATGCAATAATATGGTACCATGAAGCTGGTCTCAAGATGGCGTCGGAAGGTGGCCATATGAACTCCTAAACTAAACGAGATAAAACCGTCGAGTTTGGACTCGTTTGAATAGTCTTGACAAGCACTCTTTTTTAGTCTAGTTTTTTTTTTAACAAGCTTTTATTTAAATGCTCTACAAGGAAGAAAATAAATTTAAAATGCAATCAAACTCACCATTTTATTAAATTATAAAATTTATATTGATATAAATAAAAGCTTGTCGCGAGAACACAAACATATATTACTATTTTTTTAAAAAGAACAAACTAACTTTAATTCTAAGCAAATGATAAGAACGTGTCTTTTGTTGGAATTAAATATTACTTAGTAGATAGGTACTATGTTGTTTGAAATTTCGCGACAAGCTTTTATTTATATCAATATAAATTTTATAATTTAATAAAATGGTGAGTTTGATTGCATTCAAATTTATTTTCTTCCTTTTAGAGCATTTAAATAAAAGCTTGTTTAAAAAAAAATAAAAAAAAAATACTAGACTACAACAGCAGTACAGCGTACCTACTCTAGCAAACTGGAGGATTTTTTTATCAATTGCCTAGAAGAAATAATAGTAATATAATAAAAATAATAGAATAAGAAAGCTATTTCTTTAACTCGGAAAAGTCCGCATTTGACCAAAAACTAACCTGTTGGAGAGTGACGATTTGGTTAAAAGAAAAAGCGTACATTATGTGTACTTGAGATTTAACCGTTGCTGGTTAATATACTTATATTATATTGAACCCAACACGAATGAAGCGAGCTCAACACGAGAGTAATTCTGTTCCGTGTGTCGAGTGCCGCGTGTAGACTAATGTACATGTATGTATGTTTGTATGTATGTACGTACATGGTATGGCCACCTTTATGGCTGTTTTGACGAGTTAAGTGTTCGGGTAATAAATAATCTACATGGGGTATTCATTGGGGTTGCAAATTGTTGTTGTTTTATAACAATGGAGTTATTTATATGTAATGTCGTTCTACAGATTTATATATTGAAATTTTTATATGACTTCATAAGGAGGTCAAGTTGACTGTATAGTTTGTGTTTGAGTATGGTTTTAAATATTTTTGCATGTCCTGAACCGATATATATGAGTTTTTAATTAGTATATTCCTGTATACATCAGGGGGGTCACAAAACCATCAAGTTTATTATCTTTCAGTTTTTACCCGATTGCTTGAGAAGGAGGGTAATTTTTTCGAATGTATATATGTTTGTATGGATGTAGGTATGTATGTATGTGTGTTTTATATTACTTCCTACAGCCTAAACGGCCTGACAGGTTTTGATGCGCAAGGGTTGTTAGATTTGTTTTTACTCCCTGAGTGCTATCGATTATATTTTGATAATAATAATTATACGATTCTCTCAAAAATAACAAATGTGCTTTCGTAAATTGTAATCTCTAACGATTTTTTGTATTAAATAAGTGATTTAGCTAAGGATATACTAAAGAATTCCCATTTATAACCTTTTATAGCGACTTACGAATACTTTTTCACAAAAAGGTACACTTAATAGCGTATCAATATGTGTGTAAGACCACTTTTCTGCAGTTGAGTATTTTATTTTTCTTTTAATAAAGACATTTGTGACATTTGCAATTATTTTGCAGCTAACTTTAATAGATATAGTTGCAGGTGCCACTTGCATAGGACCCCGTCATCAAACTAATAAAGTCTCTGCTTCTATATAAATCTGCGGAGCTTATCCATATTGTGAGCGATGTAATATACATGTACATTTAACAAAATATAATAAAACGTTGTCCGCCAAACGCAAAATGAAAATAAATTTCAAAGTTAATTTACAAAACATAATCACAAGGAAACCGCTAAGCACCATCCTCCAGTAAACTAATTTAAAAAATCTTCCTAAGACGGCTTCCACTCGAAAAATTAACCTGGAACTGACATTAATCTCGGCCGAAAGGAAAAAATCGCACATCTTCATTACTGAAACAAAACCCCGAGGGAACATTTCACTTATTTTTAATTAAAACCTCTATAATCTGCGCTCGAATTCTCGGAATGTCACGAACAATTTTTTCGTGACCATTTTTTACCGTTACCAAAGTTATGTCACTTTGCTCTCGGGTATTCGAATTTACTTTTTTGTTGTTTTAACGTTTTGTTTGACATAAAAATGTTGTAACCAAGTATTTGCTCGGTGCATGTTTCCGTTGCCAACGAAATTGTGTTTGTTTCTAAAAACATTTCTTGCAGTCTATCCGAAAAATAAATAAACCAGAACACTAATTGGTAGCTTTTAACCTAATTTACCACCTGAAGCTTAGCGCAAAACTGTGCATTTATACGGAATTCACAAAAGTAAAAACTTTTCGCAATTTATTGCAATCACAAAACACGCATCAAACTGCCTTCTAGACTTTGATACTCTACCTACACTGTAAGGGAAAATAGGCATGAATTTATCTATGTATGTACAAAACGGTTTATGTTATACAATTAGTAAAACTTCCATTTGATTTGACATACTTCTTAAGCAAAACATTCCCTATGTACGCGAGTATCTTACATTGTAGACTTGATAATGATAAAAAATAGTTCTTGATCTATATCGATGCTGACATTTAATTAATTTAGTAAAAACCTAAAAAAACTTGAACATCTTAGAATAATGTAATCAGTACATTACCACGTGTGGTTTTGATCTGTTGAAGCCTAAAAGTTTGGTTGCTTTACTATGCAACATGAATATTTTAGAATAATGTAATCAGTACATTACCACGTGTGGTTTTGACCTGTTGAAGCCTAAAAGTTTGGTTGCTTTACTATGCAACATGAATATTTTAGAATAATGTAATCAGTACATTACCACGTGTGGTTTTGATCTGTTGAAGCCTAAAAGTTTGGTTGCTTTACTATGCAACATGAATATTTTAGAATAATGTAATCAGTACATTACCACGTGTGGTTTTGATCTGTTGAAGCCTAAAAGTTTGGTTGCTTTACTATGCAACATAAATATTTTAGAATAATGTAATCAGTACATTACCACGTGTGGTTTTGATCTGTTGAAGCCTAAAAGTTTGGTTGCTTTACTATGCAACATGAATATTTTAGAATAATGTAATCAGTACATTACCACGTGTGGTTTGATCTGTTGAAGCCTAAAAGTTTGGTTGCTTTACTATGCAACATGAATATTTTAGAATAATGTAATCAGTACATTACCACGTGTGGTTTGATCTGTTGAAGCCTAAAAGTTTGGTTGCTTTACTATGCAACATGAATATTTTAGAATATTGTGAGAGTAATTGGTCTTTTTTTCGTTTTTATCTCAATAAACGAATTTGAATATGAACATGAAATTTGCCATGAATTTGCATTCACAAGTAAACTTCTGCAAGTTTCTTGCCAATCTGAACTGCAGGTTAACAAGCATTTTAGCATTTAACGCGCGCTTCGAAATTTTAGTTGGACCTCTTCTATGCATGTGTTCACCTGTGGAACACTTAAGACTTTGCTTAATACAAACGCTTTTAACGATAATATTAATACAATAAATTATTATTTTTCCGCTTTAAATATAGTTAGTATTTTTCCCCGTGTTAACTCGTATGGTGTATATTGTGTATCTAAGTTCGTATGTTAGGATTTGTATGTGTTTTTTAATTCTAATCTCTTAAAATCACAAAAATTGACACGATTTTGATTGAAAATAATAATTGTTGAGTAATAATGTCGTTTCGTAGAGAGGAGTTTCGGATTGAGGAGTTCAATCCAGTGATCAGTTCATGTTTCACACAAATATGTGCCAATTGTTGACAGCTGCGATATGCTCTTTGGCCTAATCCGCTGTTGCCTTCATTCCGCCACAGCTGAAATATATCTTGTACGCCGGCAGATTCATATGAGATGACGTGCTTCAGTCCTCATATACCTAATCAACTTATATACGCCGTCTTAACATACAGAACATGCTTTTAGCACAACCCTCCTCTTGTCCGTGACTATTATCACGTAGGACTACTCGATGTCAATTTATTGATAATAAACTCAAAAAAAAGATTAAACAAAATATTATGAAATCTTGGGACTCAGGGAATGTCTTGGGACTAAGAATGTAATAAGAAAATATCTAAGTAGCAAATGAAAGAAGTTAAATCAAGTCATTTCAATTCAAGAAAGGCTAAGAGCACTGTAGGTCTATGTCCTTTGCAGCTTCTTACCGTGCGACATAGATGAGGTGAAGAACAGATGGACACTAAAACCAAAAAAATAGTTTACAATATTTGTGATCACAAGCGAAACTAAAAGACAAGTGTCTCAATTTTTTTATGAAAATATCAGCATCTACCGCAATTCAATTCAAATAAAATACCCCATAAACATAATTTTACTAGTACCTGAGCACGCTTTAGGCGCTCACAGAGTCAATATGTTTCGCAGATATATGCCGGAGTAATTTATTGATGATTTTTAATTTAATGACTTTTTAAGGATATCCGGATGCCATGCATGCGACACCTTCCCCTTGTTCAATTAAATTTATGTATTTTAAGTGCAATTTCCTTGCGTAACATTTTTGCCACATAACCAAAGTCTGCTGTCAACATTAGTATCGAGTTGTCCTTCTGTCTTCCTAATCTCCACATAACATCCCTCAATCGTCCTGCTCGCGAAATTGCGGGCAATTCCGCAGGCGCTAGTGCCGCAAATTGTGCGAAAGTGGCACTTCCCTTTTAAGGGGTGGTTATTGCTCCTACAACCCTGCAGAGCCCCTGAGCCCCTGCTGGGGGAGGGGGGGGGGGGGGGTCGCGGGTGGTTAACTTTTATTTCAGTACTGGGGTAATTTTCTAGGTCTTCAAGAAATTTCAGTTAGCGTCTTTGAGACGAAGAATATTTCATGTTTTACCCGTCTGTTCAAAAGGAGGACAAGAGCGTAGGTATGTATGTTTTATATACTGATTGAAGCTATGTGACCACCAACTCCCCTGATGGTAAGCGACTCTATGGTCATGGATGGAGCACGTGGCTCTAAGAGACACCTACTCACTCTAGCCTCAAGGCCGCTGCTGTCCTTATTTCATTATAATTTAATAAACCGGAACGTGGGTTCCCATGTTTGCCGCGATAGTTATTTATCCAAACAAACTAATTTATTTGCAGACAAAATCTTGCAGAGCAGATCCACATAAATCAAAATAACAAAACTTTTAGTCCCCATAAAATACGACCATATATATATATATATATATATATATATATAGCAATATTCACGCCGTCCGTCTGTTTGGACACGAGATTAAACGGAGACATTACGTGCGCTGATTGGCCGGTTTGCGCAAACACTCTGTATGTCTAGTGAGAGAGTACACAACACACCCTGTATGTGAGATTAGTTTATTACTTTAGTTAAACGCAATTGGTGTCTTGGGAAGGGGGGAAATGTAATTAAATTTACAAGCTTTTATTTAGGTTTCCAAGGTATTTGTGGGATCAAAATCTTGGAAACGCCGTTTGGGCAGGTTCCATTTTTCTGTTGAAATTTTGTATATAAATAAATATTGTTGTAAATATTGTTTGTTAGTGCTGTGTGAAAAACACAGCACTAACAAGCCCTAACTAAGCAAAGCTCGTACTATGGGAAACAGATAGCTGATAGAATACATATATGTATACATACTTTTTTGTAAATACATACATAAGATACATAAAAACACTCAGACACAAAACAAACATCACAAAGCTGATCACAAAAATATTTATCCTGGGTGGGGATCGAACCCATGACCTGCAGTTCAGAAGGCAGACAAGTATGTCTGTACTCTTAACAGCTCAGTTGCTAATTAGGCGTAGATATTTGTATATATGTTACTTCGATGGTAATATTTACATATAGTGCCAAAAAGCCGATTTGACGGAGGATCCGGAATGGGACCACCTCTGAAAAATTTCTTACCAAACAAAAAATTCATCAAAATTAATTCATGACTGGCAAAGTAATACAAAAACATACAGTCGAATTGAGAACCTCCTCATCCATTTGAGAACTTTTGGAATTCGGTTAAAAATACAAACCAATTTAACAACACCCCGTACATCAAAATTGGTCCAGCTTTTTAAGTTAGGACGTAATATAGAAACGTACATGCCGCTACTTACATAAATGCATTCGAAAAGTGTTACCTTCTTTTTGGACTAAGTAGGGTAAAACGTAAACATTCCTCTAACCCAGGACCCGAATTTTCGAACACAAGCATCCATCTAAAGCGGCCAAACTACCCGCCACCATTTCAAAACTTCATCTACCAAACTCGACACTTTAAAATTGTTCGCGTTACATTACCGGCTGGGTACCGGTATCAACTACACCATTACGCGCGCGCCCCGACTGAGTGCCCTAATGCAATTTGGACCCTAAATGGCCTTGTCAAAGGAGGAGGTAATTGTGACGGGGTGTGAGGGAGTTTTCTCTTGTATTGGAATGTAATTTGAAGGAAATATTTTCCGTTTCAAAAAAAGGAGAGTATTTTTTTATGTTAAAGTATTGAAATTGTGAAATTAATAGTGTTTTCGCAGTTAATTGTGATATAGTCATCTGAACCATAAAGAACCTTAATGATGATTGTGGTGAAACAACAGGCTTCAAGATACGTAAGCTGCTACTTGGATTGTATTTACTTGAATATCGCATTTTTCCATTTGTTTTAAAAACCAAACTACTGAACCGATTTGGATGGATTTTTAACCCCCCAGCCAAAAAGAGGGACGTTAAAGTTTGACGTGTGTATCTGTGTGTCTGTCTGTGGCATCGTAGCTCTCAAACGGATGAATTAATTTTGATCCAGTTTTTTTTGTTAGAAAGAAGATTTCATCGAGAAGAACACTTAACTATGTTTCATCAAATCGGTTCATCCGTTCGGGAGCTACGAAGCCACAGACAGACACACACACAGACACGTCAAACTTATAACACCTCGCCGTTTTAGCGTCGGGGGGTAATAATAATAATAACAGCAGTATCTCTAATGATAGACATCTAACTCGAGCCGAGATAAGTAAGAGATCCCCACTAACTATTGCAATTAAAAGTTGCTTCCCTCTCGCAGGGAGGGCGGGGAGGGAGGAAGTTGCACTCATTAGTGGACTTCACCCGATATTAGACACCATTAATGATGGAAACAGTGAGACGAGGTGAACGCACATTCTTGGCTATCTTTTATCGAAAATAATTATTTATTTGATTGGCTAAATCACAGAGTTTTCCAATTGTTTATGCCTTTACTAGGTGAAACAACACACGTTTTGACAACTAATTACTTGAGAAAATAATCGAGAACCTTCTAAAAAGGCCCCGTAAAATTTTTGAGGCAGAGTCAAAGTTACCCAGGTTGACAGTATACCAATTAGGCGCACAAATGTCGGATAGAAAGCATGCATGATACGAAAAATTAAAATAAGGAACTGTGTACCTAAGATATGTCAATATTTAACATGACATTTCAAGAATTAATACGAAATGTCAAAAACAAAGCAATAATAATAAAAAATAGTGATGTCCTAGTTAAGTGTAGATATATTAAATATAAAATGTATAAGTACCTATATTACAAACCTAATTATAAAAGAACAGTCGAACAGAACAGTTTTACCCATATCATTGGCAGCCCGTCTTGAACTGCTGGGACTCACGTTAACCCCAACAATGAACTTTAATCTAAGGCTAAACTGGCTAGTAAAAAGCTTGGCATCATTAATAAGGTTAGGCGATACTTCTCACCGGGACAACTGCTGCATCTGTATCAAGCACAGGTCCGATCGTGTATGGAGTACTACTGCCACCTTTTTGATGGATCAGGCAAGTATCAGCTGGAAGCTTTGGAATCAGTGGACCGGCGAGCTGTGAGGTTAATCGGTGACGATAAACTAGCCAAAAAGCTACTTAGTCTCGAGCACCGCCGTAAAGTAGCATGTCTGTCTATTTTCTACAGGATTCATTTCGGGGAATGTGCGCAAGAGCTTCACGACCTAATTCCACCCTCCTCATTTCACTACAGGACTAGTAGAAAGTCGGCGAATTACCACCCATTTCTTGTTGAAATGCCGAAAAACCGTACTCAGCGATATCGATCCACATTCTTGTTGCGTACTGCACAAGAATGGAATTCTTTGCCGCCATCTCGCCGTAGTGTTATCTATCTATCTCTGTTTCCTGAGACCTACAATCTTGGAATTTTCAAGGCTAGAGTGAATAGATATCTTCTAGATCGACGAGCTCCATCCTCGGCCACACCGTCGCTTAACATCAGGCGAGTTGGTGGTCAATCGTAGATCTATCTTCTATAAAAAAAAAAACAGTTGACGCAAATACCACAAACAATAGCTTTAAATTACCGCCGAATAAATAATAATAGCCTTGTATTTCTGGAACAAGATTACAAAGAGGTAAATATACATATTTTATGAACAATAGAGAAGTGGGCGTCGTGCGAGCCGCACAACCGCCGTCTATTACAATATTCAACTCTAATTGCTGCCGGGTGCCGCCCTATAACACTAGTGTGACGTATCAGACACGCAACCTGGACAGGGTTGTCTTCTCACTTATTACTCTATCCATATTAATATCCATGTTATTCTGTGTGGTCTTTTCATTCATGAAACAAACAAGTCAATATTTTCAATAAATTATATTATATACATAGATAATACTTTATTAAAATATCGCAATACGGAAACATCAAATACAGAGAGAATAATATTATAGTTAGGTGTTTTAATTGGCGGCTGTATCGCTTAGCGATCTCTTCCAGGCAACCTTGCACGCATACGACAGATGACAACAGATAATGGCTCTCCTTTAGACCACCAACTTTTCTAATAGTAAGCGATGGTGTCATCGAGGATGTAACACGTCAGTCCAGAAGATGTAAATTCTCTCTAGCTAGCTAACTTTTGTAGGTCCAAGATTGTAATTCTCCGAGAACAGAAAAGAAGATTACTTTGGTCAAGACTCTGAGCCAAAATTGTTGTGTACGGATTTTGAGCATTTCAATGAGATAATGTCTATTCTTTTTCTTGGCATGTAGCAAGAAAACAGTCTTCGTTCTATCTTTATAATACTTACTCGAAGATTCGTAAATAAATCGTTCTGTTGAAGAATTGTATATAAGATGAATGATTCTGTCTCGGCGAAACTTTCAAACACGAAGAGCCGCGTCGACAATCAATCAAAAAGAGAACCGACTGTCAAAAAAATCAGACAAGTGCGAGTCAGACTCGCCCACCGAGGGTTCCGTACAAACTAGTAGATAAAAGGGGGACATCGTATTTTTTTTTCATATTTTCCTTCTTATACCGTAAAATATTTAAAAACCTGTTTTAACTTATGCTAATAAAGCTCTTTCATATGATACCCCACATGATACGGTTAATTCACTTTAAAATTTGGGCCCTCATTCCTTGCATAGAGACACTATTTTTTGTGATTAAATTAAAAATGTCCAGTTTTCGGATTTTTTCCTATATGTGTACTCTAACACAATGCTTCTTGCCAAATTTCATAGTTCTAGGTCAACGGGAAGTACCCCATAGGTTTTGATTCCTCTGTGAGTGTCGAAATGTGCGTTATTTACGACATATTCGGCTGTAACTTTTTTTTACGAAACTGAGAAATTTTATTTTTCTTTCTTTTTCTTTCCGCTTCATTCCTACTCATCGGTCATATATTGCGTCAAGTGGGCTTCACGTGAAGAAAAAATAATTATTAAAATACGTGATAATGTAATGCATTAGTTTATGCCACCTAACTAGTGTGTACATGTGTTTGTAACTGCTGTCAGCAATTTTTCTATATGCCTATATTTCCGGCAATAAATAGTGGACACGGTGTGAAACACCATAACCTCCATCTAGTGAGTAGTAGCGAAGTAGCGCAGTAGTAGCGTTGTAGTATTCTTCAACTCTGCTATAGATGGAACTAGCATACGTCAGATTCAAATAGATCAATGTATATTTGCTAGATGACGCGTGAAAATTGAACGTCTACCAACCCATACATACAAATAACAAATTCTCTTGTCACCAAAGTTTATGTGACTCACCCACCAATGTTTATGATTGATACCTATAATTCGGAACTACTCTAAGTTAAAACACTAAACTATTTAACGGGGGCAAATTGTTTGAGATTACACCAGTCAGCCTGACGGGGCGCACGGGCAACAGGGGCATGAGGGGGCAACAGGCGCAAGGGGGCACCAAGGGGCCGCTAAACTGGTTACCGTCTCATCTCTCTCGAAATTGACGACGACGGTATAGATCCACGGTCGAAACTAATTGTATTTGACACTAAATAGAACGAAACTAGGAGTTAACTACTAAACTGCTCATTTTCAGTATTCACTATACGTTTAAAAAAACTTAACTAGTATCGATGTTAAAAGCTTAAAAGAAAAAATACCCAACTGCAGAGAAGTAGTTTTTGCAGTTTAACTTACGATTTTGTTACGCTTGATACGCTGTTGAGTGTACGTTTTTGTGAGAAAGTATGCGTAAAATCGCTGGAAAAGATAATAAATGCGTATTATTTACAATAATTCTTGTAAAATCACTTGTTTATTACGAAAAATTCGTTAGAAGTTACGAAAAAACGCATTTTTATTTTTTTCGAGAGATGTACTTATGATTACATAAAAGTATAGCCTATGAATCCAATCCAATATTCCCCAGTCCCTCAAGTCGAAAGTTTACAACCAGTGTGTGTTACCAGTGATGACATACGGCACTGAAACGTGGTCCCTAACTATGGGCCTTATAAGGAAGCTCAAGGTCACGCAACGAGCTATGGAGAGGGCTATGCTCGGAGTCTCTCTACGAGATCGAATCAGAAATGAAGAGATACGTAGACGTACAAAAGTCACCGATATAGCACAGCGGATTAGCAAGTTGAAGTGGCAGTGGGCACGACACATAGCACGTAGAACTGATGGCCGATGGGGCCGAAAGGTTCTCGAGTGGAGACCACGTACCGGCAAGCGCAGCGTAGGAAGACCAGCCACGAGATGGACAGATGATCTCATACAAGTGGCGGGAAGACGCTGGATGCAAGCCGCTTCCAATCGGTCTTTTTGGAAATCCATGGAGGAGGCCTATGTCCAGCAGTGGACTTCTTATGGCTGAGATGGTGATGATGATGATGATGATAGCCTATGACACTCTGGAAGTGAAGGCGAATCTAACGACACCTCGCACATCAAAATCGGTCAAGCAGTTTAGGCTGTAAGGCTGTAATATAGAAACATACATACGTACCCACAAACACACATACATACACCGAGTGTACACTAGAAAAACATAACCCTTCTTCTTACGCAGTCGGGTAAAAATCTCCAGAAAAACGGCCAATTATATTATATTGATATATAGCCGAAAACACCTCAGTAGATCAAATCCTCTTTCCACCAAAAAAAAATAGTAGATCAAAATTTGCTCGTTCATTTGGGAGTTGGAACGCTACAAAAAGACATACTTCAAAATCAACCTTCAAATACACTTTCACACTTTCAAAATACACAAATCAACCTTATATCACACCTCCGAGTACTGATATATTTTCCTAGTCCTCGGCCAGTTTAAAACTTGACGATCAAAAACCTTTTTTGAAATGTTTCTCATATCTAAATAAGCATATTCATATTTCACTTATTTATCTAATGTCCCTACTCAATGATTTTAATTATATTTAAAAACGTGATGCGCGAGAGAGACAGCTGCTCACTTTACGTTCATCCTTAAGCCGTAGAAGGTAAAATTGAAACATATATACATATACCCGAAAAACGTTACCCCCATAAAATACAGAGTCAGCTTCTGTCTGTAAATCCAACAAACAACAAACACGGTACAACATTTACCGATTCAAGTATTTGTCGTGTTTCGCTTTTTAACCTCTCCGCGCACAAACACTATTACCAAGCACAAACAGTACGCAAGTGGCACCCGTAGCCCGTAGCCCCCGGTCCAACGGGCCTTTTAGCCCTTTCAGTTCGAATTAAAGGCACACTATAAACGGTTGCTTTTTAGGGTTCTGTAGCCAAATGGCAAAAAATGGAACCCTTATGTATTTGTCATGTCTGTCTGTCCGTCCGTATGTCACAGCCACTTTTTTCCGAAACTATAAGACCTATACTGTTGAAACTAACACAAAAATAGAAAAAAAGCAATAAATTTTGGGGGTTCCCCATACTTAGAACTGAAACTCAAAAAAATGTTTTCATCTAACCCATACGTGTGGGGTATCTATGGATAGGTCTTCAAAAATGATATCGAGGTTTCCAATATCATTTTTTTCTAAACTGAATAGTTTGCGTGAGAGACACTTCCAAAGTGGTAAAATTTGTGCACACATGTGGTTTATAATCTGGATTAACACTTAGGATACTTTTCCTGCGGGAACAGGTAAAACAGGATTAAAACTATTTCCTACCTCAAAAAAATCACCAACACCTGTTCCATTATAATTGTGTTTTAAGGTAAGGAGAGGGGTGAAGGGAGGGGGGGGGGGGGGGGGTGTTTCGAGTGTTTGTATGTTTGTATGTATCTGTATGTTTCTATATGATCGCCTAAAGTCTAAAGGGCTTGACCGATTTTGATGTGAGAGGTGTCCTTAGATTCGTTTTCACTTGCTGAGTGTCACAGGCTTTTTTTTGTAATAAAAATCATACATGTCACACAAATATAAAAACGCGTGTTTTTTGTAACTTCCAACGAACTTTTTCGTAATAAACAAGTGATTTTACTAGATTTTTTCTAAAGAATGCTCAATAATCTTTTACAGCGATTGTACGCATACTTTTTCACAAAAAACGTACACTCAACAGCGTATTAAGCGTAAATAAATCGTAAGTTAGTAGGCTGCAAAAACCTCTTTTCTGCAGTCTGGTATTTTGTTTTTGTTTTAACATTGATACTTGTTTTATTACATTATTACACATCATATGCTACTAGTATAATTTTTTCACGTCTCCAAAGTCAACCGTTTAGCTGGCAGGCACTTGACTTTAACAAAAAAAAACACTTTAAAGCTTAATATTTTTCAAACGGTCCGATGTTGCGGGATCAAGTCCCGTCGGATGTGTTTTTTTTTTACTGTCTATAAATTTGTAGATACAAACACTTTATAATTTAATATATTTAATATATATATTTAATAACGAACATTACTTTGTCTAACCTACTACCTACTCGTAGAACTGCTATAAATATGTATAATTATGTAGTTTATTTATTGCGCGTCAAAATTGGCCGCTGTCCTTGGTTGCGTTCTTGTCGTGTACTTACTTGTAGGTATGAGTGGCGCCCGACTGTAGTTTCGCACTTAGACTATAAGTGCAAATACTTGAATACTCAAGCAATATTACATACTAAGATGATTCGCGCGCGTGCATGAATCAATTATACTTTAACAGAGCTTGATTCATTTTATTTCACTTTGTAAATAGTACCGACTCGTTGACTTTATTCAAACATTCA
This sequence comes from Lycia hirtaria, assembly GCA_947563715.1. Taxonomy (NCBI): domain Eukaryota; kingdom Metazoa; phylum Arthropoda; class Insecta; order Lepidoptera; family Geometridae; genus Lycia; species Lycia hirtaria. The sequence goes on along the minus strand of OX387376.1, from coordinate 51,876,622 downwards.
CATTATTTGAAAATGGCAAATGTGCAAATCTCGCGAATTCAATCTTCCCTAAAACAGATAACAACGAAGGTTGTGCATACATTCATTAATCGACTGAAGATTTATTTTCAAAAAAGTGTTATCTGTTTGTGCGCAGGGTACGTGTGACAGTGTTGCCAGGGCTCAATTTTCCAGCTCGTTCACGCATTACTGACGCGCCGATGGGCCGCACTCTCTTTTGTATCGGGTAATACTGGCAGATTGCAAATTCACACTTTTGCTTGTTATATTCCGATAAAAGTTTTGCAACAGTAGCCGGAGCCACTTGGTCGTCATAACTAAGCTCATCGATGTTATTCCAAAATTTTATCACAATTATTTTAGTCCCTAAGAAAACCGATTAAACCAATCGTTAGTTCCACATTACTGCGACAACTGTGTTATTCTATTTATATCAATACCGCGATTACTGAATCAAGGAATCAAGGAATGCATTCTTAGTGGACACATCGCAAGGAAGCCATCAATCAGTTATTCAAAATAATAACTTTGTATAGAAATGATTGTGTAAAAATGAGACTATTTTCACCATGACAATACTTTATTTTCTCTCTTGGATTGCTCGAAAATAAAAAGTCACAAAATAAACTCACAAGCAAAACAATACCATCTATATCCAAATCCTTTATCTATAAACCTTTCCGGTGTAAACTAGAATGTAAATCCATCGGCACCCGCTCGCTGGAACTAATGCGAGGGTGAGCTGGAAAATTGCCAGGGGGCGCCACTTGCCGAGAATGTTGTGTGTCATACGTGCGAGGTACCGCGGGAAAAACAATAGCACTGGTATCATTCAAGCATTTCATTTCACATGTGGCAGTGAAGAAAATGCATAATGAATATCCAGTTGCCGTAAAACCTTACGAACAAATGTATTAAGGAAATAGTTGGAAATACTCGTAGTGTACAATGACATTAAAATGACTGTATGACCGAATGAATGAATAAATCAACTACGGTCGGCAAAACAGATTTAGATTAATTTATTGATAGCTAATATAAATATCCTTGTATAATAGGTGTTTTTTTAACATGAAGTACTAAATCCGACCCGTTTGTGTTATTGAAATATTTTCTAGCAACGTGGTCTGAATATGAGAATGGGCCAATCTTAGTTTAGTCAAACTTAATCTTGACGATATACCTATTGTATACGAGAACAATAACTATTTCAATACTCATTTTAGACGAGTGAGTTGTGATATCACTGGCATTGTCTTAAATAATCAGGATAGTTACCTGAATACACATAGTGATATGTTTGTAAGCTAAACAAGAAAGAAAATAGGTGGTTAAAATAAAATAAAAACTTAGTAATAAATACATATAATATTTTATTTTTCAAATAACTTAGTATGTACTTCCATTAAGTTTTTATATCTCGCAGAGCGTTTACTCCGATCTCGTCGTAAAAGCTTGAAACATAAACCAATAAGTGTCCAAAACTTTTACGATACAACAATAATACACAAAATATACGATTCAATAAACTTCTTGTGTTATGAAACATATTTTTGTTTTCAAGGGCTTATCATCTATTTTTATTTTATTTTAGCAATACCTCAATAGGAAAAAACGGAACCTTTATAGGATCACTTTGTTGTCCGTCTGTCTGTCCGTCTGTCCGTCCGTCCGGGTGTCAAGACCTTTATCTCGGAAACGCGTGAAGTTATCGAGTTGAAATTAAAACCATATACGCAGATCCATAGTATCTTGCTGCAAAAAGAGAAATAAAGTTTCTAAGTTTTCGTAAAAAAAGTTACAGCCGAATATATCGTAAAAAACGCACATTTCGACACTCACAAGGGAATCAAAACCTATGGGGTACTTCCCGTTGACCTAGAACAATGAAATTTGGCAATAAGCATTGTGTTAGAGTACACACTACACATATAGGAAAAAATCCGAAAACTGGATATTTTTAATAAAATCACAAAAAAAATGTGTCTTTATGCAAGGAATGAAGGTCCAAATTTTAAAGTGAATTAACCGTATCATGTGGGGTATCATATGAAAGAGCTTCAGTAGCATAAGCTAAAACAGGGTTTAAAATGTTTTCATGATGTATATTTTTCGGTTTATGAAGGATAATAGAAAAAAATATATGATTTCCCCCTTTTATCTACTAGTTTGTACGGAACCATCGGTGGGCGAGTCTGACTCGCACTTGTCCGGTTTTTATTTTTAATATAATCAGAACATCACTATTTACTGTTATTTTTGAGCGAGTATAGCTCCGTCTATTAAATTCGACGTTTCTTATAAGCAGGGTATGTATGCCTCTATTTCGCTCATATATTTTCTATTGACTGTCTTACATTATTTTGTTAGCTATGGTAATTATTAAATTACTATTTTGGATCGTTACTATCAAAACAAAATCTGGTTATTCTGTGAACCATAGCTATTAGGTACTAATCATTTATAATCCTAGAGCTCTTATTTAAATAAAAAAATTGAAAAAAAAAAACAGAATATAAATTAATTATTGTTTAAATTACTACAAACCGTCCGAACTCCGAACAAAATATTCATAGAATCAAAATTAAAATAAATCATGTAAATTGCCTTTTTCTGCTGTCGTTACTTAACCTGAACTAATGTATCGGAAACGCACGTTAACCCATACCTATGTTCTACCTACAGTACGATCATATAGTTTGTTTTTCGCATCGTACTTATGTTGCGAGCTGTTCAGTACGTATATGTTTGTTTTGCGCACCGTACCGTGCACGGGACGCCGACGGCAGACTATTGATTTTCATTGTATCGTTAAAAGAACTTGTTAACTATAAACTACCACTACAGTTACTGGGTATCATATCTAGGGTTTCCACCCGTACTTTATAATAAAGTATTGTACGTTATTTCAGGTAATTGTACTCTATACTTTATGAGGACAATAAAGTACATGAAACAACTTTATTTCGCATGATTTGATTTCTTTGGGATTTTAAAAAGTTTTGTCGTACTGTTTCGTTAAGCGATTCTAAACTGCAAAAAGCAGTAAAAAATATATTTTAAACATAAAAATATTAAACAAAAAAAAATATAATTTTTTTTTTAAAGAAAAATGAATTGTACTTTATTACCCGACTGCGTAAGAAGGAGGGTTATGTTTTTCGAGTGTATGTATGAATATTTCTTTGACACGCCCTATAGCCTAAACAGCTTGACCGATTTTGATGTGAGTGGTGTCAATAGATTCGTCTTAGTTATGAGAGTGACACTGGGTACATCAAAATAAAAATCATAAGTTAGGCTGCAAAACCTCTTTTCTGCAGTCGGGTATTTTGTTTTTATTTTAACATTGATACTTGTTTTAATAGTGTACTTTTTTTCTTACGTATAATAACCAATGTATTTTAATTGGAAAAAAAGGTGGCAACCCTAGTCATATCCCTTAGCAACCTTTTACTGTGACGGTGTACTTGACGTTATGGCAACACTTCATTATTTTCGAGCGACTATATGGAGTAAAGAAAATAATTTATTATACGAGTACATATTGTTGAGTATACGTTTAGAACATTTAGAAGCCTCCGACAAAAAAAAACAACTGAACCGATTTTGATGAAACATAGCTAAGAACACTTTCGATGAAATTCTCTTTCAAACAAAAAGTAGATTAAAATCGGTCCATTCGCTTGAGACACAAACACACAGATATACAGATACACGGATGCACACGTCAAACTGATAACCGATAATAGTTTTTTTTAACCCCGACACAAAAAAGGGGTTTTGAGTCGGGGTTAAAAAAAACTATTTCTAATTTTACCAGATATTTCTTCTAAACCACAAATTCTGCGTTTGCAACATGTTTTCTTTTTACCCGACTGGGCAAGAAGAATGGTTATTTTTTTCGGGTGTGTGTATATTTCTATATTGTTATCTACAGCCCAAACGGATTGACCTATTTTGATGTGCATGATGTCAGCGTCTCTAGATTCGTCTTTATTTCTAGAGTATCACAGACCATAAAAAAAAAAAATATTACAACTCTCGCAAAGATAAAATGTGCATTTTTGTAACCTTTAAAAGCGTAAGTTACTCGTACTTAGTAAAAGTCGGTTTTACACAGGTAATTTAAAAAAAAATTAAATAATGTACTTACAAAAGGACATTTAAATAGTATTACTATGTCATTGGTTTCCACAGGATGTTTTCTTCACTTTCACTGGAAGCTCGGATTCTTTGTTAGATTACGAACCTTGTCCCTTCGGCACGAAAATTAATCGACGTATTAAATTACGTGTGTTAGAATAATAAAGATATCAGGAGAATGAAGACACAGAAGAAAGAAGACTATCTAAGAAGAATGAAGAAGAAGCTCATAGATGTGAAATTGACTCTAGTAGGGAGTCCGTTTTAACGCGCGACTCCCTAATCGAGTCAGGTTGACTTCTTTGAGGCTTTCTCAACACAGAATAAGGAAGAAAAAGAAGAATTGAGAAATCTGTGACAAAAGATAAAGACACTATCCTACCCCGTACATGGTTGCCTGGAAGAGATCGCTCGATAAGGCCGCCTATTGAAAGATTAGCCATAGTAATATTGTCTTTTTTTTTAAATATGTTTGTACAATGTGGTATTTTAATAAAGAGTTATCTATTTATCTACCCTAAAAAATAATTTTAAATTTCAACAAGCTACGCCCCACAGTTTCAACTCTCATCCCGTGGAGAATGATCAATTTTGAGACAAAAATAGCCCGTATTCTTCAAGAATGGAATTCTTTGCCGCCATCACTATTTCCTGAGACTTATCTTGTATTAAAATAGCTATTTAACCAACTTCAAAAAAGGAGGTTATTTTTGTTCCAAATTGAATTCAAATCCATTCAGCCGTTTTAGTGTTACGGAGTAAAAAACACAAACTTCAGATATTCACAAACTGTCTCATTTATAATATCAGCGTGATTTATTTAATCTCGCAAAAATATATATTTTAGTAGTGTTATAAAAAGAATTTTTTTTTATCTACGAACTGAATTAAAAGGCAATTAAAAATATATTAATATATTATAAATATATATTCATCATATCATTCGTGCTCTAGTCACTCAAACAATTCTCAAATTAAATAAAACATTATTTGAGCAATACTTATTTATTTCACACCGTATATTCTAGTTTATGTAACTGGGGTCATAACTCAGTAGTATGTCTGCCTTTTAAGTTGTAGGCTGAGGGTTCGATCCCCCCTCCCCCAGAACAAACATTTGTGTGATGAGCATGAATGTTTTTTCTGTGTCTGTGTGTTTCTATGTATCATAAGTATGTATTTATAAAAAAAAAGTATTCTATCAGCTATCTCATCTCCATAATATAATCTTTGCTTAGTTTGAAGATAGTGCTGTTTGGAAATATCCAGAAATAATTTTTCGATTTAAATTTTTAAATACTATTACGAAGAATTTTGAATCTTAGCAAAGGTTTCGCTTAGCCATATTGAAACAGAAAAGCTAAATGCGTCACTTAATCATATAAATGTAAGTAATACCCGAGCATATTTCACATTTACCTTCATTAGGTAAATTCGCCGGATTACGGGCAGAATGAATTATTGTGGCTACACCAAAAAACATGCGAAAATGTACGCACAGGCAAAAATATACGGGACACGGGGAAACAGGCTTTATTTGCTCATTATGTTTTTTAATTATGAATTTTATAAATGGTTGTACGTGTACATGTTAGCATGGCAAGGCTTTTACTGGATTGTCCGTTTTGCTAGTAAAGGAGAAGTTAAAAAATTAATGCAGAGCTAAATAAGTTAAAAATGCATATGAAGTACTCACTAAAATTGTAGAAGAAAGAAAATACTTTGATATAGAAAAAAATTACAACAAGTCTGGCCTAGGCTAGGTATGAGCCATATCTCCATTATCCATTTCTTATTTGTAATGTCCAAACTTCGCACCAACGATTTAGGTCCACATGTTTTATGCTTACTGCACATGAGTAGAGTTCCCTGCCATGTCTCTGTTTTCTGGGAAGTATAATCTTATGATTTTCAAGTATAGAGTGTATTCACTCTAGACTTCATCCTCGACCACACTGTCACTTACCAACAGACAAGTTGGTGGTCAAAACTATAAAATATGTAATAAAGTATAAAATAATTAATAATTATTATCTAGTAAAAAATACAACATAATTCTTATAGTAATAAGTATTATAAATACAAATAAATTGCCGCGTTTTTATTTTTGTAGATCTACTTATTTTTTTAAACAAGAATGTATCACTTTCTTATCTCGTTAAGATAGGTACAACACTCTTAATAAGATTTTTTTAATTCTTTCATAAATTTTTTCGACCATCGATGTGCTATAAAATGTTCTAAGAATTACAACCAAACGCTGACCATATCTTTTCACGTCCTCATCAAAAACTATTACTTAACTAAGTTCTTAGGTTATTCTATAAAGACAAGTTCTATTAATCTTCTTTGTGTTACCAGAATTAAAATCCAGGCATCGGTATTATTTCCAACCGTCGGGTAATTTTATTAAACAGATTTTTTAATAAACTGTCAACGCGAAAGAAGATCACTAACAGTAATCTCTACTGCGGAGGAAAATACTTACAGAGATATAGCTTTAAGAGCTATGTAATCTAAGTACTGTTTAATAGACAGAATACAACATAAAATTTGACTAAAATTTAAATGACTTAAAATTTAAATGACTTTTGATTATTTAAATGACGTTGATGGTCATAATTTGTAAACATACTGTTACTCTAGATGTACTCGTAAGTACAATCTCACGCTCAATTATTAAAATTTAAAAAACTTCATAAAAAATCTCAGTCGCTGTATAGCTTACTATAGCTACTATAGCTTACTATAGCTATAGCTTACGCGGGATAGAGGAATATTCACTCAGTTGAGATTCCGACTTAGTAATAAAGAAGCATTTAAGTTAGTAATGAGAAGCTGTCTTTCTGTAGAGATATTCTTCTCAATATTTCCACGCCGCCATGTCTCGCAGACTAATGAGATCTCAAGGGGGTTGCCAGCGGAAAAATGCTTTTAAATTAAAATAAATTTATCTTGGTCTCGTTGGCAACCCGAAGGCTGCATCTAATCAATTCCAGATTAAAATGAAAGAGGATTGCTCTGATACCCGCAGATGTTTTTTAACGCCAATGACATACTTTCACAAAGAATTTGTGTTTCTATACGATGTCAATTGTGTATGATTTTATACGGATAGGAATTATAAATTATAGTATCAATTCAAAAATTATATAATACTAACCATAATGTGTGTACATTCGGCTAGAAATAAAATTAAGACCGGACAAGTGCGAGTCAGACTCGCCCACTTAGGGTTCCGTACAAACTAAATAAAAGGAGGAAATCTTATTATATTTATTTTATATTTTCCTTCATAAACCGAAAAATATACATCGTAAAAATATTTAAAAACCTGTTTTAGCTTATGCTAATGAAGTTCTTTCATATGATACGGTTAATTCACTTAAAAAATTGGACCCTCATTCCTTGCATAAAGACACAATTTTTTTGTGATTACATTCAAAATGTCCAGCTTTCGGATTTTTTCCTATATGTACTCTAACACAATGCTTCTTGCCAAATTTCATAGTTCTAGGTCAACGGGAAGTACCCCATAGGTTTTGATTCGCTTGTGAGTATCGAAATGTGCATTTCTTATGACATATTCAGCTGTAACTTTTTTTACGAAAACTGAGAAATTTTATTTTTCTTTCTGCAGCAAGAAACTATGGATCTGCGTATATAGTTTTAATTTCAACTCGATACCTTCATGCGTTCCCGAGATAAAGGTCTTGACACCCGGACAGACGGACAGACAGACAGACGGACAACAAAGTGATCCTATAAGGGTTCCGTTTTTTCCTTTTGAGGTACGAGACCCTAAAAAAGGTAACAAAATGTAGATTATGTCCATCTCTAGATTCTCAGCAATCTTCGTATCACATTTTATAATTATATATCAATTCAGCCTTTTGGCTGAGAAAGAGCTAGAAACAGTCAAAAAGGCAAGGTTTTTTAGTATTTACAATATTACTAGTTAGGATTAGGTTTGAGCCTAGTTCCCATCATCAGTTTATAAAACTCAATTTCATATATAGGTTATACATCAAGAGTTTAATCATATCGATGAACAGCGCCACCTAACCTCACATTATGCATAAGCTAGATGCATGGAGCTAGATAGCTGATACCATACATAATAGGTACTTTGGGAATACCATTCTTACAATACATAGAAATATCCAGACACAAAAGAAACAGACCTAATGGCACAGTGGTATTGGTACCTACTACCTATTATCTGAGCTGTAGGTCGTGGGTTCGATCCCTATCCATGGGATTTTTTTTACTGAGCATGGATGTTTGTTCTGTGTCTAGGTGTTTATACTGTTGTAAGTTGCCTCGTTGCATTTACGTATTTACTATTCATCAATTGCGCCTACCTAATGGTCTTAATAAGCGTGGGGTTCCTAACTGCACTGGGGTCACTGGCCCTTGCGCCAAAGGATATACGAGTGTAACTTCAAGAAACAAAACTGTATTCGAATACGACCAAGATAGCTAAATCTAAGCTCAACACAAAAATGTACATAATCATCTCATCACTAGTAAATAACCTTTTATTACAAATTACATATTTAAAAAACAAAAACAAATTACAATACAAAAAAAATACAAAAAACAAAAAATTACATATTTTTATATTGTCCTTCATAAACCGAAAAATATATAATATCGTATAAATATTTTAAAACCTGTTTAGCTTGTGCTAATGAAGCTCTTTTATATGATACGGTTAAAGCACTTTAAAATTTGGACCCTCATTCCTTGCATAAAGACCCTATTTTTTGTGATTAAATTAGAAATTTATAGTTTTCGGATTTTTCCTTTTATGTGTACTATAATGACAATGCTTCTTGCCAAATTTCACAGTTATAGGTCAACGGGAAATACCCCATAGGTATTGATTCCCTTGCGAGTATCGAAATATGCAATTTTGCGACATATTCAGCTGTAACTTTGTTTAGACTATGGATCTGCGTATATGGTTATAATTTCAACTCGATACTTTCACGCGTTCCCGACATACAGGTCTTGACAGACAGACAGACTGACAACAAAGTGATCCGATAAGGATTTAGTTTTTTTTTTTACTTTTGACGTACGGAACTCTAAAAATCATCAACTTTATTCGGCAGTTTAATAATTAGCTCCAATTATTTGTTGCGTTCTCCAGCTGATTGAAGTTGTTTTTTCAGTTTCAAACAAAACATTTTCATTTGCAATTTTTAATTCTCTCGAGAATTACATAAAACGTAACTACAAAAGCATAAAAATATAAATATTCCACATTATCTCGGGACTCGGGTATTTACCGAGAAAGTGGGCAATTTATTTGATTGTGGCAACACTGGAGTAATCGGAAATCAGCGCTGTACCTTGGGGAAATTACTGGTAGCACTAGAGGCGCGTTCAAAAGCGTTGCAACTTCATAAAGTAAAGGAGCTGGGGTGCGTTCAGAAACCACGCTTTGACTTGAATGGATTGGTTCGCCTTTGACGATTTGAAAATGTAAGCAGTGCCTAGTTTATGTATATTATATTGACTTTTGTATTTTACTTATTTTAAGTATATCTCAAAAAAATAAAATCGCTCGATATATTTTGCTTAGTTGCTTTCACACAAACCAAAAACTACTGAATAAAAGTTGATGATATTTTTGTAAAACTACCTTCTCAAGTACTTTTTTTAATCCAAAAGCAAATATTGATACGTTTAAAAAATAAACAGTCAAATTGTAACTTCTCGAATCTGTAATCCGCATAGATATTTCAAGCAAGTATCTCCTTTTTTACATTTGATAGATGTACAATTGACCACCAACTCGCATGATGTGCGACGGTGTTTCTGAAGATGGAGCTCATCGGTTTAGAAGATTTCTATTCACTATTGCCTAGAAAATTACAAGACTAGGAAAACAAGTATCAATGTTAAAAGAAAAACAAAATACCCGACTGCAGAAAAGAGGTTTTTGCACCCTAACTTACGATTTCTTTACGCTTAATACGCTGTTGAGTTTACGTTTTTTGTGAGAAAGTATGCGTACAATCGCTGTAAAGATTATTGTGCATTCAAAAAAAAAATATTTTATTTATTTAGTATATTACGAAAAAGTTCGTTGGAAGTTACAAAAAACACGCGTTTTTTATATTTGTGTGAGATGTATGATTTTTATTACAAAAAAATATAGCCTTTGACATTCAGCAAGTGAAAACGAATCTAACGACACCTCTCACATCAAAATTGGTCAAGCCCTTTAGGCGATCATATAGAAACATACAGATATACATACATACACTCGAAACATCCCCCCCCCCTCCCTTCTCCCCTCTTCTTACCTTAAAACACAATTAAGGAATAGTACACAATAATGGAACAGGTGTCGGTGATTTTTTTGAGGTAGGAAATTTTTCCCGTTCCCGCAGGAATCCTGGGATAAAAAGTATCTTATGTGTTAATCCAGATTATAAACTACCTGTGTGCCAAATTTCAGCCAAACCCGTCAAGCCGTTTTACCATGAAGAAGTAACAAACTAACACAAACTTCGCATTTATATTATAAGTGTGATGTGATATATTAGCATTTCCTATTCCAATCTGCAATAAAACATATAAGTTGTATATATAGGTATATTCGTAATCACTGTTAAAAATTATTTATTTTGATACCACACTCGATGTATTTTGAAAACTTTTATTTATTTTGAGATTACTTTTTGCCGCCAAAAATCCTTAATTTTTTTATTTTTTTAATTTTGATGTACCCAGTGTCACTCTCACGACTAAGACGAATCTATTGACACCACTCACATCAAAATCGGTCAAGCCGTTTAGGCTCTAGGGCGTGCCAAAGAAATATACATACATACATACATACGCTCGAAAAAAATAACCCTCCTTCTTTCGCAGTCGGGTAAAAAGAAGGTGGCAAAGAGTTAAATTCCTTAACATTACGCATCAAGAACGTGGACCGAAAACGTTGAGTACGGAATTTTGGCATTACAATGAGAAATTGGTAGTAATGTGCCGACTTTATTGTAGTCCTATAGTGGAATGGGGCGGGTAGAATAAGGTCTTGAAGCTCTTGCGCACACTCGCCGAAATGAATCCTATAAAATACTTATATAAACATACATGTTACTGTACGTCGGAGTCCTGGACTAAATAGCTTCTTGGCAACTAATTGATCGTCACCGATCGACCTCACTCTGTCTCTGTCTGTTAGCCATTTCTCCCCTCTAACTGAGCTGTTCTCCCATTTCCAGTACAAGATCCCCAAGAAGGAGGAGGTGGTTGAGCAGCAGGCGGCGGAGCCCGACAACCCGCTCATGAGGAAGAAGAAAACGCCCGAGGAGCTGGCCGCGGAGGCGGAGCTGGAAGACCAGGATGAGTTCACTAGTCAGTACTCTACTCTATCATACTACTAACCTTTTTTACCGACTTCAAAAAGAAGAATGTTAATAATTCGGCTGTATTTTTTATGTTTGTATAGTTTTTTATGTCAAATAAATCTACGATTGACCACCAACTCGCCTGACGAGATGGCCGAGGATGAAGCTCGTCGATCTAGAAAATCACTCTAGCCTTGAAGATTCCAAGATCGTAGCTCACATGAAACATGTTTTTTTTTTTTAATGTGACAAATAGGCAGTCAGACAAACAGAGAGACTGACATTGATTACTAATACATGATTGAATCTGTACGAACTAAGTAAACATGGATTGAACATTCAATATTGTTCAGAGTGAAGTAAAGAATCTGCCAAACATGGCAGAACTCTGACGGTATGTCTGTAATGTCACTGAGAATAATGTTGTAGGTACGATCAATATTCTATCCGAACCAATCCAATCGAGCATTTTACTATAATTTTCGCTTTGAATAAAATTACCTAAGATTTAATTTGAAACTTTTCACATTTCAGAATTGAAAAACACCATCGAATCGCAAGTGAATGAACTAAAGTCTCAGATCGAGAGCAAGTGCGTGATGCAGTGAGCGCGCGGCGCACATGTTCGCGGAGCATGCTCGCGAGCACGCTCGGCGCTCGCCGTCGCCGCGCCGACATGTTTATTATATTAATCTGAATACATGATGTAGCTGTGCTAAGTTGTTACGTCGTATCACAAACCGGTCGAACAAAAACACTAATACCCTGATTTTTAAATTAAAAAAAAAACATTGTATCATTCGCGCTCAAAGACACGATGCTTTCAAAACACGACAACGAAGAACCTTGGAATAAGAGCCGGCAGCTGTCTCGCTCGAACTCAACCACTTTTTAATGAAAAATTTGAATTATTTGGTTAATTTTATAAATGATACAGACAGCATTACGAAATATTGAAAACATTTTTAACTGCTAACTTTAATGTTGACTGTAGAAAAAAATACTGAAATTTCAGTCAAACTGAAAAATATCAAAACAAAAACAAAGTTCCTTGTTTCAAAATGTTGTTTTATTATTCTTATGGTCAGACTTTTCAAAAGTGCTTACAATAAATGAACAAAAAATGAATACCTATGCACGAGCGAGAGAGCAGCCAGTTCAGATTTAAATGACAAATTTCAAACAATGATTGCTTTTGAAAACTATTTGCTTGTAATTTGTCATTTTAAATCTACGTGTTCAAATTTCAAGATTTCATTTGCATGATTTTTTTGAAAAGCGTCGTGTCGAAAATTCGTAGGAGAGATTCGATTCTAAATTTTTTCGGAACGTAGTTGGCTAGTGGCGCGTTGGTGCTTGATAATGAGCAATAATATTTTTATACATTCATAAAAAAACACGGAGAGCGGTCCTTGACAGCCTGACATCTCGGAGAGCGGTACTTGACAGCCTGACATCTCGGAGAGCGGTCACTGACAGCCTGACATCTCGGAGAGAGGTCACTGACAACCTGACATTTCGGAAAGTGGCCATTTATAAGTTGACATCTCGGCCGTACGGTCAAAAAGTCATCGAGCGAGCCAGAGCGGAGGTTATAACGAGTGATACCCAAGTTTTATATGTTGACGCTTGTGATATATTGTTATTTAAGTGTAAAGAACAAATAAATATAAAAATACAACTAGAACGGGAACTGTAATTTATTTAAAATGAGGAAATAAAATTGTATTATAAGATTCTAAACATTAGCACGCGTGTTGTCTCGTCGCTCTGTACACTTCTATCCTTCCTTCATTACATTGAAATAACAATGTATTCGATCTTTTTCGTGTTTGTTTTCATCCAAATTCCACTCGGCTTGGTGTTAAAATTATTGTAAAAAGTAAAAAAAGGAACGCCGGTGAAGTGTTGCTTGCTCTCTCTCTCTTACCCTTCTCTCTATCTGCTCTGGATCTATATGACTGCATTATGGCTCTATGTGACCGCGCTATCTACATATGTATATGACTTCGTTATATATCTTATGCCGTGTCTTATATCTATATGACTGTGTTATGTATCTATATAACTATGTTATATATCTATACGACTGCGCATCAATCCATAAGACTTCTATATAGATCTATGCGACTGCTCCATGGATCTTTTGCATGCGTGCTTCAGCAGTGTCTTTACTGTGTATCAATATTTCTGTTAGATGTATATACCCGTAATGGACCTAGCCTTAATACCCACATCGAAAGTTAAAAATTCATTGTTGTTATTAATCTACTAAGAGAAAAGACATACTACGCGTTGTCCATTTCGTTCTTGCATGTCTAAACTAAGATCGGTGTTAGTATGTGTAAATGTAGGTAACACATTATTCACATTGTTTTACAGTTGTAATTAGTGTAGAAGCGGTTTCAGATCTAATTCGATGTTTATGCTTAGGTATTAATTGTAATGTAAAATGGTACACATTTGTGAGCAAATTTTTCGAGCGATTAGGTAGGTTGGAACGAATGCCAGAAGGCGGGTAATTTTGGGCATGCAATGGAACGTGGGGATGTCTACAGTGACATATAGGCACATCAGATGAACACAAATACAAATAAAAAACAGATCAAACATTGACAAGCACTCGCGTCGAGAACGTAATTCGCAATGAAGCCAAGAACAGAACAGAAGGTTTGGAATGTCATAAGTCATAGCGATCTTCGTTGACTCTATTGCTAAAAACAAAGCATCAAAATGGTAACCATATATCACTCAGAATGTAACAAACAAATGTGTTTCATTCATTGTATGTAGTTTAGTCATTTGAAATTCTACTCTCAGTGATATAGACAGTTCAAATTTTTAATGCTCTGTTTTTAGTTAGACTTTGAGTTAAGGCAGTCTCCTATAAAGACACAGCTAATGGTTCGAACAATTGTGTCCACATATTAAGCTACAAATGCAAAAGGTTTGTTAATCGTCAAAAGCTGTGATATAATGAATATATTATAAAAACGCTGGATGCGGACATGCCGCTCGCGTTTTCTTCTCGCTTCTACTTTGACTAACTTTATCAATCTTTGACTCTTCTTAAATCTCTCAAATTTAAAGATATCAGACACAATCAGCACATCATGTATTTGTATTGTTTATACATAGCTTCGCTTCTTTATTTTATTGTAATTTAATTTTATGGATTTCAGGTCAATTACATTCTACCTTCACTCACACTTTCTTATAACTTCCTGAATATTTAAAATATGTTTTATTTATAGCAAAAATATCATCGAAAATAATTTCATCTCAAAATGAGGAATTTCAAAAACATAATTTAAATAAATCAGGACGAAGATTACACTATTCTATATACAAATCAAAATAAATCTTGTTGTAAATACGAAAATATAGTAATTTCTGATTATTTATTGAAAGCTACACTATTTTTCTGACATTTAAGATCGATATTTTGTCGCACTTGTACTCTCACACGATGTATATTTTCATAGCTTGTTTCAATAGGATATTTATTTTGAGCACGCATAGCTGTCATAACTATATATTTCAGTATATAAATGTTATATAAGATGGGCTATGTATGAAAGTTTTCGCCCCGTCCGGTCGGCATTCACATTCTACATATATGTAAGGTACCTTCACGAGTGTTAAACTAGGTCTTAAACATAGTTCTATGTATGTGCATGGCATTAGCTGACGATTGTACGTAGATGCAAATAACAATAATAGGTAATAAGATCTCAGGACCTTAATATTTTAACCTGACCAATAAGATAACCGAATCACCCTCACTGTGTGTTAGCTATTCTATATTAATCTATCCTTAACCCTATCTTCATGATATCTTCGATCTAAGTAGTGGAAACTAGCTGCGCCCTTCGTTGTTATCTTTCATAGTGGTAGTAATATTAGATAATGTTATTTTGGTATTTAGCGTCGTCTTAATATCGGTGTTTTAAGCTAACTGTCACTAATTTTGAAATTAACGGTATGTTTGAAACATGGTTATGTTATGTTAATTCATCTATAAGTAATTTAAGTCCTTGAATAAAAATATCTTTCCGATATATTTTTATTTGCGGTATGGTTGTGCATGAAGATGGTTTCTAAGTATGAGACGGCTCTTGGATCGTTTTTGGTGTCGTTTTCTCTTGATTCGTCTGTTTTATTTGTTTCTTTTACATTGAGATGTATTTAGATGCTTCAGTGAGCTCTCTTCGTGTAGCTTTCGATGTTGAGTGTTTATTAGTATACACGTTATATGTATTGTAACTAGAATAAAACGTTGCTTCAAAACGCAAAGGAATTTGGGTGATAATGAAATGGTTGGTATAATTATGTTTCTATGTACGTAATGATCAGTGTGTTGATAGATTTTCTTATATGTAGGTATGTTATGCTTTTATGAATTTATATATAGAACTTTTTTCATAATAGATTACAAGTACAAGATTTACACATCGTTTTGACAGTTTTATATGTTGAACATTTCTAAAGTGTTTGCTATGATTTTCTTTTTATATTAAAATTATAGTAAATTTATAAGGAGGTTTATACAAGGTAGAAGTGTAGTATAGTCATAATAAATGTTATTTAATAATCGAGCTAAAGTTACAAAATCTTTTTTTCTACCCGTAGATTAATTTTAAGAAATTCAAGATAACTTTTGACCAATTTTTTAGATTTCCCCCAAAAGTACCTATTTATGTATATTTGGATTCCATTGATCTTATGACTCTTATACTCAGGGTAAATATATATACATCTATTATATTTATATATTTTGTTTTGTTTAGATTGTGTAGGAAGTATTTATGACTTTTTGGCCTGCGATGGCTAGACAAATCCTTCTTCATGTGATCTTTTTAATATAATATTTGGATTAATTATTAAAAAAACATTATAATTTTTAATTTAATAGAAATGTTATAATGTGTATTACATACCATTGTTAAATGTTTAATTGAATAAACTAGCCTATTATAGCTGCACTAGTCTAGATGTAGGGGAATGAACGTCAGGATTGTTTGGTGATATATTTATAATAAACATCACAATATATTTTATATTATACATTTTAACACATTTTGTAGCACTAGTATAATGTGACCGTGAGTGGCATTTCTTTCTGAGCGCTACCGTGGGTCGGATGACACGTTAAATTGTAGGTCCCGGTTGTTCAGCAATCGTCAAGCCAAGTCAGAGGCCTTTCGGCGGCTTAATAACTCTGACAATAGGGCTGGCCACTCAGTCTATACGAACATACTTACTTACTAGTATAATTCTTGACTTTAATTTCTGACACTATTATTATTTGTACAAACTTAACATATGATATATCTAAAATAGACAATCAAATATTTGTCCAATGACTTAAAATGATCAATAACTATAAATATATCACTTTGACAATTTGTTGCAAGGAGACATCGACTGCCTATAGAAACACGAAACACAATATATTTAATTTTCCTAAAATGCGATATTCACTATCCATCTTTATGAGCATGCAATCGATGTAAGACATTTTGATCTTGGAAAATACCCATGTTAATGGTCATGCCAAGACGAATACATGCGGGATAGTTTTCGAAATAAGGAATAGAGAATTTAGAGACAACGACACTAAGTACCATACACAAGAGCTTCTTTACACTTGACGATGCCAATGTTCGTGATATATTATTTACTGTTTTCTTCAAATTTTCGAATAGTATAAAATGTTATGCAAAGAACTGACATTAAAGTGCCAGATAAAGCAATATTGTGCGTTTGTTTTATTTTCTATTATTTAAAGTATCTCTACTATTCGAAAATCATAAATATTAATATTATATATTGAACCTATCACTTAATATATTTGGGGAAATAAGTCTATAGGAGCTAAATTCTCCTAAAATTATCTCTGCCAATAAATTTGTTGTGATTTCGAAGTACATACGTACATACACTTATTTCCCCTTATACCTTGTTTTGTGCTAAGACTTCAAAAATGGCTTTATTTGGACCAATATTACCATTACACCAATGTGTCGATTGGTCTTGGACTATATGACATACAATAACGGTCTACATATTGACAAATTTAACAATTGTTGGTACAAATAAGGTCACAGCATTAGAATAGTTATTATTGGCCAAGAGAATCACATTTAGAGCGTTAGCTTTTAATATTAGTGACATTATAGTGTTAAATGCAACTTACCATTAAGGAAACAATGAAACATAATGAACGCGGTTCGAATGTTTATTGTTATTATAAAAACGGTTAGTAGTTTATCCACATTTAGAATTATGGATTATAACGAAAGGTTATTGTTGAAAAATGTTTTAGGGGATAATATGAATTGAGCTTTTGTGAACCCTTGTTGTTGACGAGTTATTTTGTTCAGCCGTTTCTGTAAACCTGCCTCCTCCGAGCTGCACTGCTGCTAACTCGACTATTCAAGAGACGGTATTGAAACTAACATTGACACCACTAGTTACGCTACCAGCATTATCTTTGTGTTGGTGTTGCGATTTGACGAAATTGCTAATGCGTTAACACTGATAACTCCACCTATGTATATTCTGGTCTACTAAGTACTAAAACTTCTAGCTTCATAATAGCCGC
Source organism: Lycia hirtaria (assembly GCA_947563715.1). Taxonomy (NCBI): domain Eukaryota; kingdom Metazoa; phylum Arthropoda; class Insecta; order Lepidoptera; family Geometridae; genus Lycia; species Lycia hirtaria. The sequence goes on along the minus strand of OX387376.1, from coordinate 51,858,496 downwards.
ATAACAAATTTGTTTCAATCTCACCTTCAGTTGATTAAATCACTGCTAAACCAGGAATTAGTTAGAATATAGTTAAATAAAAAGTTAAAAAAAGTAATTCCGTTAACTTGAAAATATTGTCAAGTTGATTATATTATCAAATTTTATGTTAAGGGAATTACTTTTTAAACTTTTTAATTAACTATATTCTAAATAATTCCTGGTTTAACAGTGACTTAATCGACTGAAGGTGAAATTGAAACAATTTTGTTATGCGGCTATTGTGAGGCTAGAAGTTTTTATCTACATCAAAATTGGAATAATTTTCTTTCCCATTGACGGATTCTCAATGTTTATTATATCAGTCAGTTATTCATAAAAATTAAACAAATTTATAGGAATTTATCGCGTATATAGTATAACGGAGTTGGCAGTACTGCAGCGTCCTGTACCTTCACCGTAGTACTACGTCTGAGACGCTTGTTCGCTGTGACTTCGTTACTGTTGCGAGCCATTGTTATTTACGTTACAAGGTCCCTATTAGTTACGTAAAAGGTTTAGAGGTGGCCATTTTCATATGAATGGTTTAATGTGAAAATGGTTCATCTAACATGTTGTTAAATAATAATAAACTACATTGTACCACTATGAGTCGTTTTATTTTATACGTAAGTTAGACTATAAGACTAAAAATCATAAAAATGTATTTATAGAGAAATTTATTGCCATATAAGAACTTAAATTGTTGTTAGATAAATGTAATTGGTCTTTTTCCGTTTTAATCTCTATAAACGAATTTGAATTTGAACTCGGGTAACTCATGATTCCTGTTCCGGACCGCGGTACCTCCAAGCCGGGCCAGTCGAGTGGACTGTATGTGGCTAGAGGAGTGTAGGCGGAGGGACCGACTCGGTGTCCAGTACCACGGTCGTTGGCGGGTGGAACGTGCGCTGGGATTGCTTCTCGGAGAAGAAACGCAGGCTTTTGTGTGCTCTTGATGTCGTAAAGGCAACCTGGCGAGGTGACCCAAGAGCGAGGCGTAAATGAAGGGTTGTCCGTGAAAGAATGTCGTCTTGAGAGTGTCGGCTGAGAACGGAATGACAGACTGCCTTGAGAGATTGCAGTGACTGAAGGCTGAAGACAGAATGTGTCGGGAACGCGGCTTGCGTTTGTATTTATCACCGAACGGCAATAACGGGACCGTGTGAATCTCTTCGGCGATCCCTGTCGTGTACCTGCGATAAGGGTAGCGGGCGCTGTCTGTTGCGCCCGCACCATTGTCAGTCTAATAGCATACGGTACTTTATTACCGTTCGCCGATTTATATTTTATTACCTACGGCCTCGCTGTTGGGCTCCCTCACCATTAAAACTGCCGTTACGACATCCGTTTATTTATATAACTTAAAACTATCTTAGAAACTACTATTTATAATTAAATCCGTCGGTCGTCGCGAACATTCTCCCGCCGTGCAGCGTCGTCCAGGGCGCTGCATTCTAAAGCGTGAGCGGCGGGCGTAGTCGGTAGAATGCTCAACTTTTTTCCTTGTCTTCTTAGAACTCCGGTAGTGCAGTCGTCGACCACCCGGGTAATGTCGTAGGCTCCCGGGTGGATGGCTTTCTCGATCCCGCTCGACCGTATGTTGCAAGTAGGCGTGTTGTCTGCGGCGTTTAGGACGTCGGCGTCGCCGGCTTGCACGGCGGGTCCGCGGCTGTGGGACTCCCGCCGGTATTGCAACTTGAGGACGTAGCGGTTTCAGAAGATGTCCGTTAGGTGTCGCGACACGCGGTAATGCGCGTGCCGGATGATTTCGGTCTTCGGCGCGGTTATTAGGACCGCGCTGCTTTGCCACCGTGTCCATATACGTCTGTCCTGTCATTTTGCTTGGCGTAGCGAGCTCAGCGTAGCCCTTTTTGGCTAACGCAGTCGTCTGCTCGTGATGTCTGGCGGCTGACATCGGCACTTTCTTCACCTGTCGCTTCACGGGGATGAGTCGTCGGAGTGAGGCGTCATTGTTGTTGCGCAACGCATAATTATTTCGGGAGAGTAGCGCAGTCTCATAGCGCCCGTCTGGTTGTTGTTTTGTCTGTTCTTGTAATGTCTCGAGAGCACATTGTTCCGGGTCGCTGACTGGCGTTTTCGCAGTGACAGTGAGGCTCTCGATGGCGTTAGCTTCCGCGGTCGGCGTGGCGGCAAGAACGGGCAGCTGCAGTTGTTCGGTGATGACTGGCATCGACGGTGGCGGCGGTGGCGGCATGAGTGGCAGTGCAATCGGTCGTTTACGATGTTCGTCTCTCGTCGAGACTATTTGTTGTGCACTGAACCAAACGTCTACGCGGTGCTGTGACTGCACTACGACGTCTTCGTCGGTGAAAGTAGTGCATGCGTCCTCTTTGTCTTCGACTTCAGGTGTCGGGGGTTGAACAGCAGCGAGTTGCACATTTGTCCGTGCTTCTTTTTCCTGAGCGCGCGCGTGCTCTGCTTGTGTGCGCGCGTGCTCTGCTTGTGTGCGCGCGTACTCTGCTTGTGTGCGCGCGTGCTCTGCTTGTATGTGCGCGTGATTTTCTTTAGCTCGCTCGTATAGAGTGGAGCGTGCGTCCTCTTCGTCTTCGGCTTGAGCTTCAGCTTCCAGCGTCTCGATATGCGCGGCAGCAAGTTGCGCTTGTAAACGCATGTATTCTTCCTTAGCGCGTGCTATCCGCAGCAGTCGCTCGGACTGTCGGCTTGACTTTTTTGTTGTTGTCCGCCCCGAAGCTGTGAGCGGCGGGGCGGCGCGCTGTGTCATAAAGTCGGCGGATGCAGGGGGCGCGGCGGCATTATCTGTTGCATTGTCGATCGTCGTTGTCGGCGTAGAAGGTGAGGTGACGTGGTAGTATCGGACCCCACTGTTGTGTCGCGTCGGTGAGCACTGCGCGTAGTATGTAGACGGCAGTGTTCGGTATTGCGTCGGCTGGGAGGAGGGCCCTGTCAAAGGTAGGCCCTGCGTCGCCCCCAGCGTTGAGGCGGCGGCTGCAACCGATATGACGTTACGGTGCGGCGCGATGGCGTGAGAGGACGACGCGCGCGGCAGTGGCGCGCCGGTCACTCCCATAATCCGAAAGGCGTGTTCTGATGACTCTCGGATTCTTTCTGGGCGATAGACGGCATCGGTGGCGATAGCGGTGCGTGTCGGCTGGGAGGAGGGCCCTGTCAAATGTAAGCCCTGCGGCGCCCCCAGCATTGAGGCGGCGGCTGCAACCGATGTGACGTCACGGTACGGCGTGATGGCGTGAGAGGACGGCGCGCGCGGCAGTGGCGCGCCGGTCGCTCGTCCAAGCTGGCCGATAGCCCAGAAGGCGCGTTCTCTTGACTCTCGAATTCTTTCTAGGCGATAGGCGGCATCGGTGGCGATAGCAGTGCGCGGGGGAAGTGCGCTCGGCAGCGGCGCATTCCTTTGCGCACACGATGTCGTTGCTATAAGGACAGCTTCATTTTCGGAGCGTGTCGACGGAGGGCGTTCCGCGACGGCTTGACGCGACGCCCTCGACGTCTCGGAGCGTGTCATCACCATGTTTCTGAAGGCGGGTGGTGACACTGATGGCGAACGGGCACTTCTTCTCTTCGAAGGTAAATCCGGCTACGGAAGGACCAATGTTCCGGAGGCGGGCGTTGTCGCAGATGGCGAATCTTCTCGTTGAAGTTGAATCCGGCTACCGAAGGACCAATGTTCCGGAGGCGGGCGTTGTCGCAGATGGCGAATCTTCTCGTTGAAGTTGAATCCGGCTACCGAAGGACCAATGTTCCGGAGGCGGGCGTTGGCGCAGATGGCGAATCTTCTCGTTGAAGTTGAATCCGGCTACCGAAGGACCAATGTTCCAGAGGCGTACGTTGGGATTGCTTCTCGGAGAAGAAACGCAGGTTTTTGTGTGCTCTTGATGTCGTAAAGGCACCCTGGCGAGGTGACCCAAGAGCGAGGCGTAAATGAAGGGTTGTCCGTGAAAGAATGTCGTCTTGAGAGTGTCGGCTGAGAACGGAATGACAGACTGCCTTGAGAGAGTGCAGTGACTGAAGGCTGAAGACAGAATGTGTCGGGAACGCGGCTTGCGTTTGTATTTATCACCGAACGGCAATAACGGGACCGTGTGAATCTCTTCGGCGATCCCTGTCGTGTACCTGCGATAAGGGTAGCGGGCGCTGTCTGTTGCGCCCGCACCATTATCAGTCTAATAGCATACGGTACTTTATTACCGTTCGCCGATTTATATTTTATTACCTACGGCCTCGCTGTTGGGCTCCCTCACCATTAAAACTGCCGTTACGACATCCGTTTATTTATATAACTTAAAACTATCTTAGAAACTACTATTTATAATTAAATCCGTCGGTCGTCGCGAACAATTCCCAAGTTTTTACCAACCAATAATAAATAAATTAATGGTAACACTGGATGAAATTTGTGAGGTTTTTTTTTTCAAACTCAGTAATAGGCTTGCGCTTGACCACTCGCCGAGTGTTAAACGCATCTTGAGTATTTTGTTGTTTTGGTTAAACGACACGTGGCAGTTCACGATGGAATGAGGTTTCCCAAAAGAAACGGATTCACTCGAACTATATCTATCAGGAAGGCTTACTCAGGAAATGTATGTATTTAGCAATCCGCATGTAGAAAGCGGAATCAAAGTGCACGAGAGAATTACATCTTGCAGATCAGTAGGTATTGCATACAGACCGAAATTAAACCAAAAAACAACTTAATAGATACCATTAGTTGAGATATCAGTGACAGTTTCAAGGATAGTCAATACCTATGAATTCTTTAGCATGTTTCTTGATTTATTCCACCGCCTAACAGCTTCTAAAAATCAGCATTTTTAGATAATCGATGATGCTTTGGATATAACGATGTATCTATTAATATATTTTTATTTAAACTCTACATTTATATACCTACATGGTATATAAAAAAGTTGGTACTCGTTACATAGTAAGTAGGTATATAGAATGAAATCAGTATTCTTAATATTCTCCAGAATGTATAAGAATGAGAAGTCTGCATATTGGTAGATACATTCTACGACCCCGGCTGCTCAGCTACTACCAGTGAGTTGGAAATCTGTCATCAAGCACTGTGTGTGATTCGGCAGCCTAATGTAATAGCTAATACCACTTCCATTCTGATAATTTGTACCATTTTATGCCTTTCTTTACTAAGTGAGCTATATGGTCAAATATCTAACCTATCAATTTTATATATAAAAATGCTGCTAACTTGTATTTAATCTAATGATGAACTAAAATGGGAGAAGGATAAGGATGAGAAAAGGGTAATATATAACTTACCATACCCTTCTACAGTAAAAAGAATATGAACTTTTTATAAAAACAGTATTATTTCAAACGGGGACGGCAATATTAAATTTAAACATAAATATCAAATCATAATACTATTATTTTATTTACAATAAAAATTTCACTGTACAAAACTAATCTAACAATTTAATACCATTCCAAAATCTATTCAAATTTTTATTTAAGTCTGTCAAAATACTCATGAGGTTTTTTACTGTAGTTTTAATAAATCCTGTTTCACTTATTTTACCATTGTCTTCTTCATTTTTCAAATGAGAACTAGCGTTAGAACCGTCTTTTTCAACATAATCATCATTTTCTTCCGACAAATCTTTCAACTGTTTGTTTATTTTCCTCAAAATTGACCAAAGCTTCTCGTTGTCTCTAGGCATTTCAATTTCATTTTCTAGCGATAGTTCAACTTGATCTCTATCTACGCTTCTACGATTTCTTACATTTGATTCAATTTTGATTTCTATTGGTTTTTCTGTTGTTTGTATTTTCTTTGGTTTGCTTACAAATTCTTGTTTGGTTACAAATTTTTGAGTTTTAGTTGTTTTAGGGTGTCGTTTATTTATTTTATTCTGTAATAATCTGGAACCTTTACGCAGTCTATTGTTTTTAAAATACCTTGTTATATTACGTTTGGATAATTTTAATATGTTTGGTAATATTCTTGTAGCTTTTCCTTCAGGTTCAACGTCATATTTTTTATTTTTCTTTAAAATAATACCTCTATTTCTTAATTTCTCGATCTTTTCACGAAAACTTTCCATATCGATGTGCCGTTTCAATCTTTTATCGCCTTTTGACTTATTTTTATATAGCTCTTGAACTTTATTTAAATCTTTGCTCAAATCACTCATTCTGTTTAATAAGTTTTTATTATTTTTGATATCATTTATATCATTTTCATCGAAGAAGTCTAGAGAAACATCGGGTAAATTAGGATATTCGTCAAAATGTTTGTGTAAAACAGATCTTTTTGCTCTGAAACTTTCATTTTCATCACTTCCTACAGATGCATCGTCTTCATAATCCTTATTATTATTATTATCTTCTTCATCGTAACAAGCGTTTACTTGAGTGTTTGCAAGGACCCAGAAGCCAAAGCTTCGAGCTGGTAGATTGAGGAGTAGACTTTTATAAGGGCGAACTCTCTTGACTACTGGTTTTAAGTCACCTTCGAAGTACATCGGCCTTCCGTTTACTTGTATGTTACTGTAAATAAATAAATAAAGATTAGGCTTAGTAAGTACTAAAAGATAGATTTTATATGCTACACACTGACAGTTTTTATATAGATTTTTACAGACTTCAAGAAAGAAGGTTTGCAATTTGGTTTCATTTTTTTACGTGTGTTACCACATAACTGCATTAAAAACCGATTTGAAAAAAATACTTTTTGTTTGAAAGGATGTCAGATTAGTCCTGAATAAAAATTACATCAACATCGGTTTAATAATTTGATTTTTAAATTAAAGCCCTTCTATCTAAATAACTTAACAAAAACTAAACCAACATACCCGCTGCTATCATGTCCCAGTATAAACTGCATAATATCTCCCCCCTCCTCCCTCCTATCCAGCTTGACCGAGAATCTCGCCGGTTCGACGTCCATGTTCACTCCGTACAGTGTGACAGCCCCGGGGACCGCCTTGTGGCGCAGCGATGTGCAGTGCGCGAACAATATAGCCTGCTCTGGATCCATGTCTACGTTGAGGACCTTGGATCCGACCAGGTTTTTGAAAAGGAGGGCCATGTAGAAACTCTGGAATGATGAGAATAATCATGTTAAGGTTGGGGTCGGAGCTCGCAGCTATCTCCTAAACACAACGTTCTCGCTCGCTCACTCGCGCATCACAACATTTTTAAATAGATACAATCACTAAGTGTGTACATTAGGAAAGTGAGAGTCAGATTTTTTATTTAGAAATTAAAAAAAAGGGTTATATTCAGATATAATTTATTTGACCTCAGTCAAGTGAAAAGATATCGAAGAAAAACTTTTTCTAAAAGATATCTCCAAGCAAAACAAACAAATCTGACTCTCACTTTTCTAATATTGTACTCAGTGATTTAATGTTTAAAAATGTAGCGATGCGCGAAAGAGATAGTCGCACGTTTTAAGCCCACCTTAAGGCAGATTATCTTTTGGGTCAATTTTGCGTTTGATCACATCGATATCTATCCACTCACAGAATTCGCCCTATTTACATAGGACCTATCCACTCTAGCCTTGAACATGTTGAGTAAACACACAAATAACTGCAAAATTATCTAGTAGACGGTGAATCATTTGAACATTTGGCTGGATTCAGTTGATCACGCCGTCCGTAATCTACGTAACAAACAGTTTAACTTTGCTTATCGATACTATGTTATTCACGCGCTGCTGATGATTCATTAAATTTATCAGTAATGACACGGCATTATTTAATTTTGGTCTTACTCCAAAAATATTGGAGAAGATAACAACATTCGCGTTGCCATAACAAACATCTTCATTAGTTCTAAACCAATGAGTTGCTTGAAAGATTTTTACTTGTAATTGTAAAGTTGAAGAGATCAACCTAAGTTATATAGAACTTGGTGACGATATTGTGTTGACGTATTCATATTAATTTTTTAACATAATTGTTTAGTTTTTAGATTGGTTGCTATATTGCTATAATCTTCAGACAGGAATTCCACAACTAAAGAAGGGGTTAATACAACTTATCCATTTGCATAAAATGATGCTAAAAGTTGGTTAAGATTTTCCTAGTCACTACCCAGTTAGTGCAATCAGTATGCTGGTGCAGGGATACAGTCTGGATACATTCAAATATAAATGTCTCTTGCCAAAAAAAAAGTTAATACGCCTCCTTCACCTACTACATAAAATAATACGAGAAGAATTCCTAGAATTCCTATTCAATCCGCAAATACTGGCATACATGTACTATAACTCCTAGTTTTCATACACGAGTTTTGTTTACTCACCAGAGAAGGCTGATACATCTCATCGCCCAGTTCTCTAAAGTGATGCGTGAACCCGTTCCTAGCCGCATGCCCCAGTCCAGTCAGCCAGTCTGCGGCTCTGGACAGCTCGTCGTGGGAAGGCCAGGGTGCTTCCGTCAGCCAGAGCGGGGTGTCGCTGTTGCTCAGGAGTTTGAGGAGTTTCAGACGGTCGCGTTCTGACATGCGTTCCAGCTCTTGGGTTGAGGAGTTTCTGAAAGGTTCGTTGTTATATTAGGAAATAGTGTCAGAAAGATAAAATATCTACCTATTGAATTAAAAGTAACCTACTCTATACATAATAATGACAGGCAGGTGACGACAAGACAACCAGCAGCTTGACCAGTCTTATCTTATCTTCGAGGCTTATAGGTGACTGGAAACTGGTCTCCTTAAAGCTACAAAGTCTAGGGCATCGACGTAGGGTGGCATGTCTAGCAATTTTTTACAGGTTGCATTTTAGTGAGTGTGCGCTCGAACTACATCACCCCTTTCCACAACAGGACAAGCCGGAAAACGCTTCAATGCCATTCATGATAAATTTTCCATCAGATCAGTTCGAACAAAGCGTTTTGCTTCCACTTTCCTAATGCGAACCTCTCGGGAATGGAACGCCTTGCCGCTGTCCTTGTTTCCTGAAAGCCGGGTGTCTTCAAGTCTAGAGTGAATAAGTATCTTCTAGGTCTACGTGCTTCATCTTCGACCACAGTATCTCTTTCCATCAGGCGTGCTGGTGGTCAAACGTAGAGATATTTTATATATAAAAAATAAAAATGTAGGGGACCGCTCTTCGGAAGCACTTCGAGCCTTTTTGTAAGTACTAAAGGACCCAAGTCCTTTAAGTAACTTATTTCAGTTTCATGGACAGTGGAAATACAAAATTAAAATGTATTTGTTTATTTAATGATAGGTGAACAGCAGAAACTGTTGTGCATATAGACAGTGCCGAAATTAAGTAATATATTAAATATTTTTTAACAAGATTTTATATTTCTTCTGTTATTCATTATGCATTGAAACGGTATAAGTATTTTTGTTTACATCGTCCGTTTGCGCGAACAAGACACTTTATATTATGTCCCTTGGAGTCTATATTATATTTTTACCCTATTTTCCATTTGATGTTTTCCCTTACCCGTTGAGTAGGACAGCATCCATCATATCATTAGAGAGTGTCACATAGTCCTTGAAGTCACTCTTGGAGTCAGCATGCAGGCAGGGCGTGACGTCTCCTCCCACCACCTTCCACTGTCCCGTCCGCCCACGGGGAAACGTCTCGACGATCACGCCCAAGGTCTCCAGGTCGTTCAGGTATTCTTCTATAGACTGGTTTCGGCATTCTAGGAATGTAAAGACTAATGTAACGACACCTCGTTTGATGTAGTTTTTTTGTCCATAAACAGATTTAATCCAAAATGTTCATCGGTATGTTTCAATAAAAATTTATGCGACTGCTTTTTTAACCCTCGACCCAAAAAGATTGGATTGTATTATAAGTTTGACGTGTGTATCTAGTTATATATGTGTGTGTCTGTTGTAGCATCGTAGCTCTCAAACGGATGGACCGATATTGACATTTGTTTTTTTTTTTGCTTGAAAGAGAACATCATCGAGAGTATTCTTAGCTGTGTATGATCAAAATCGGTTCTGCCTTTTCTTTTCGGGGTTGTTGAGTTTTCTAAACTTATACTTGTTACGTCGTGGGTTTTTAAGATTTCTAAGTGTTCGTGGTAGCGTCGGTTGTATGAACTCACCATATCCCAGTTGCCAGTAGATCCCACCGACGTGCGCCCCGTCCGCGACGGTGAGCATGTCCAGCGCCGTGTTAGCGTCCCACATGCCCGAGGCAGTCTTGTCCTCGTTGTTGAGCGCGAACACAAGCTCGAACCCGGTCGAGTTGGCCCACTGGACGAACCTGCGCCACTGCTTGTGAGACACCTGACATATCAACAAATGGGACACACATTATAAACACGGTCCATATGCTTGATGCGTACTGCACAGGAATAGAATTCTTTGCCGCCATCTCTGTTTCCTGAGAACTAGAATCTTGTAATCTTCAACGCTAGAGTAAATAGATATCTTATAGATAGACGAGATCCATCCTCGGCCACACCGTCACTTAACATCAGGCGAGTTGGTCGTCAATCGAACGGATTTCTTGACGGATTACATACATTTCAAAAAATAAAATAGCCTAAAAATTCTAGTGCATCCGTCTATATATAATTAAAATTCTCTATAAAATATCTCTATAATTTTTTTCAGGAACCACATTTAAGAGATTACAGCGTGCGGTCAAAAGGAAACACGATCTCTGAACTGACTACAATATCGGCTACCACTTATACCTGAATCCTCTCGTGGTTCCTCTTGAACCGACTCTCGAACACCTCCAAGCTGTCCCTCTCCCGCCTCAACTCCTTGGAGAAGTCCTCAGCGAAAGAGTCATGGAAGTGCACCTCCCGAGGAGGCTCCTCCAGCCCCTCGATGGAGATGGTGGCGTTGTGGAAGGAGAGGGCGGCGGTGGATGGGCCCGCGATACGGATGTAGGCGGGGCTCAGGGATGATGCCATGCAGATGCATTCTTTGCTGGAAACATAACAATTCTTAATGATTTCTTTCGGCCATCAATCAACCTAACAAGAAAACCAGTCTCAACATGGTAAATTTGACTCCTTGTCAAACATTGTACACAGCTTTTTCCGAAGTTTCTTGGTTTTTTTCTCTGAAGATTCGTATTCTAAATGACTGCTAATATATTGATTGAGTGTACTGAGTACATACTAATCTTTTGGGAAAAAAATTAAAAACTTTCCACAGAAACTACGTACTAGGTAAGCTATAAGGCCGCCATTTAAAAACCTAGTCCTAAGTACTTCATGTTATCTTTCTGTAATTTTGTTAATTTTGTTATCTTTATTACAAAGTGTTATCTATCTCTACGATGTTAATGAATAATGTGTATCTTATGAACTTTAAAGTGATCCAGAGTAGAGGTATATTCAATTTAAAACACGATCAGTCGATTATGTTGTTATTGTTTAGTGTATCCCACAGGATCTGTCAAATTTTTCAGGACAAATTCATCTACATAGTATAAGTAATAATCCTGGCAAATTTCGTCCAAATCCGTCCAGTAGTTTCAGAGTCCATCGGACACTCCGTACAGACAGACAGACAACAATTTAGAAAATTGCTGTTTTGGCTTCTGTATCGATAGTGATGCATACTCCAACCAAAATTTTTCAAAAATATTTATTGTAGGTACATATTTTGACCAGTTACAGTCATATTCAAAATCAACTAAGTAAGTACTTTAAGAAAGTACAATTTATGAAGTAACTAAACATTAATAAACTAAGATCTAATCAAAATTGTATATACGTATATTGTATATACGTATGTATATATATAGAAGATATAGATATCAAGTTCAAATAAGTTTTACTACCATTTTTTTATATCAGGACACCTACTGTCATCGAAACGTTCCCTTATCACTTTTCGTTTCCTTCTTTTTTAACCGACTTTCAAAAAGGAAGATATTCTCAATTCGTCAGAATCTTTTCTTTTTATGTTATCATTATCGGTTCAGTATTTTGGTTTTAATAATAATACTTAGAATTTAAAAAGATTACGTCAAAAACATAAAAAAAAAACTGTAAAAATATATCATCCAAGTAAACGAATTGCGTATTTTGAAGTAGTTTTTTAAGTTTTGTAAACGATTACTGGTTTGTGGAATATACAAAGAGGTTTTATCTCGCACAATAATATCCCATTTTTTCAAAGCGTGTCTTACTGTAACTAGTTTTTAGATTTACATCAATGTAAACCCTACAGTTTCCAATTTTGAGACTTGAATCGATTACTGTTTAAACGATACAGCCGCTTAAGTATAGGGCAGACAGACAGACTCCGTAGCCTCACGAATAGGCTCCCATTAGTACGGAAACCTAAAAACCATCAGAAATCAAATCCTAACTCTCTCTCCGTGTTTGTTACCTTTTTACGACCAAACGGCAGACACTACAGAGATATTTGAGAATATGGCTACATTTTATAATCATCATCACCATTGTTTTTTATCACTGGGCGGAACAACCGCGGGACACCGCTAGTATGCGTATAAGAGCGGGCTCTGGCAGACCGATCTGCTACCCACCATTCAACTTATAATCCCTATTGCTTAAGCATATTGCTTTAAACTAAGTTTTTTCTAAGTTTTCTTGTCTGGCATTATTTTTTTATTTATTTTAATTCAATTAATACGGCATATGTTGATAATAATAATACTCGTAATAAGTACTGTCAGCGTAGGTCACTTTACATACACTTTTTCATATTTTTAACGATATTAGAGTATTTATGTATGGGTCTAATAGTATTTTACTTTATTTAAGTGTGTTCTTTCGTGGTCAATTTTAAAGTAAAGAAGTAACAAGTCCAATAGTATAAAAATATATAGGAAAATCGCGTTTAAATGGCTTTTTAATTGCATTTTTTTTTACTAATAAAATACTTTCTTAAAAATCAAATAAAGCCAAAAAATCTAGAATCATTTGAGTGTTGAATGACTTCATTATCAACTATAAGTTCTAAGATTAATAGTGAGTAATATCAAATGTAAACAAGATTCACCCCATTCATACATACCTATGGTTTTCTTTATGTTTCTTGAGTTCTATTTTGTGTGGTTCTTAGAAGACTAGTTTTCGGGTATGTACTAACTAAAAACAATTTAAATAAATCAGTCAAGTGCATGTCGGGCCACGCACAATGTAGGGTTTCTATGTGTATGTCAATAATATGCGGACTCTATTTAAAGTCCGCATATTATTGACATACACATACTTTTTGTATGTTGTTTGATACTAAGAATATTCTAGTTAAGCTAAGTTGATCGACTATTACTCGTTAACTTGTAAAACCTACTTACTTGTGATATTTTTCCTTATAATTTCGTTAACGAAATTAATAGCTGGATTGTTTTCAGCATACCTCTTCGACAAGAACCATTTAGCTGGTAGAGGGGGAGAGACACTTGACCCTAACAAAAATTATCACTTTAAAGCCTATTTTGCAAAAGAGACGAAGACAAATATGGAATACTAAATAGAATAATGTATTTTTGAATTAAGTACCTTTCCAATTACAACCAACACCAAGGGGTAGGTATACGAGAAAAAAAACATCCCTACTTTAAGTGTAGAGGAATTAAAAGGGTACCTCCCTTGTAATTTATCTATTCCCATAGAAAGTGTTTTCAAGATACATATTAATTACGCCGATAAAGTAGTAAAATTTATTTTAGCACTTGATAATGAGGCCCTAGAAATGTAGAAAGTGCTAAAGTGAAGCAATGTCAGCGCGTTGGTTGTGCATTCAACTTTTATAGTGGAAAGCTCCTATTGAAAAAGAAACTGCGAGCTAATCTTCCGTGTAGGAAAAATATCATTCTGAAAACTGAATTATGGTGTTTGAGTATTAGTTTTGCAGCCTTGGTGTTGGACAATAGCTTTTCCACTTGAGAGTTATAGTCTCAAATAGAAAAGATGTCGTTAAACACCTAATAATGCCATGACTATCAACCACCTACTTGAGAGCCAGTTCTTATTCCGTGTTATGTATGCTTTCCATCTTCGACCACATTATATTGCTTAAAACATCTCTGTCAGACATAGAAGTGAAATAATTCACATTATTCATGCATTTTTAGGTGTATAATTAATTAACTGAAACTCCATTGTAAATGCTACCCACAATTAAAGAAAATAGGTACGTTGACTTTTCTGTTTACAATATTTTTACGTAGTAAAACTAAATAAGACCAAGAAATATTGTTCAAAACGGTAAGATAGATCAATGTTCTATCGTTAGGAAATAAAACTCATGGGATTTAAACAAGTTTTGTATAATTAAATCCGAAATCTTGGACATTTTTTCAGTCACAAATTCTTGTGTTCTGAAAATGATGGAAAAGTTTTAAAACTAAAATTTGTCAACTTTATGTATAAATTAACATTTATAATGTTTGGCGAGTACAACTCACGCATTCTACAATCAATTTAATTACTCGTATTTTGGTTAAAAAATCAAGAATCCTTAAACCAGGCTATGAACAAAGTTTAGCGCAAAGTCAAAGCTATCCACATTGACAGTACGACGCAAATCAAAATCGGTTTTGCCATATGTACATACCCACACACATACATACACCCGAAAAACATAAGCCTCCTTCTTGCGCAATAGAATAAATACGCCTTCTTCTGGGAAGAGCACCAAATAATTTTGGGTGCTATCTTTGTTATAAGTATTATAAAACTTACCTTCGATACTTCTCACTGCTCGAAAACAAATATTTAGGATCAATCGTGAAGCTTAGAAACTTGCTGTCTATCTCATTAATATGAGTCTCTGTGCCTATCTTCACACTGTACGTATCGCAACTCACTTCACACAAGACTCCGAGAAATATTGAGAATATTATGTAAGACATTATTGTTAGCTAGTTGATGTTTTACCATTATTTAATGTTTTGTCGTCTTAAGTAGGGCTTTTATTACACTATGTTTCAGGAAATGAGAAATGTTGCTAGGAGTGGTGTGGAATTAGACGTTTCGAGGAACGGCTATGGATTAAAAACGTTTAAAAAACTAAAAAGAAACGACTTCTGAATAGGCAATTCATTCACTTGACATATTTTTCCAATTATTTTGTTATGAAAATGAAAATACTAAACCGATTTTGATATATTTTATATGGGGCCATCTGGACAGTATACACTTTCAAACAAAAAAACATTTCAAATTGGTCCAGGTGACTTCGAGTAATCGGGGAGCATACATAAAAACCTCCTCCTTTTTGGAAGTCGGTTAAAAATTAAAATGAATCTAGATAAGCCAAAACACATATTTTAGCCACAAAAGGCGCCTTTTTAATTTTTACTTATAATATATTAACAATTTAAACTGTGACATTCGCGAACTAAATACTAATATATTACTTTAAGCAATCATTACAATCTAGTCTCTAGAGCGCTGGATGCAAGCCGCTTCCAATCGGTCTTTTTGGAAATCCATGGGGGAGGCCATGTCCAGCAGTGGACTTCTTATGACTGAGATGATGATGATAAGTCTCTAGAGTGCCACAAAGAAACAACCAGTCACTGTCATTGTGTAATTAACGTTTACGTTTTGCTTGATATGATGCTGAATATACGTTTTCGTGTGAAAATATGGCCCAAGCCTAGATATAAAATATTTAAATGAGCATTCTTTAGAATCGCTATCGTAAAAACACTTATTTCTTACAAAAAAAAAGTTGGGGGTTACAGAAGAATGCATTTTTTGTTAGTAATATTACTATGACTATAAGTCCACAACTGAGACAAAATATAATAATGATGACACCTTGTAAAGATACCAAAGAGCTATACATAAATACATGCGACACAACATAACCCTCCTTTGGCATTCCGGTAATAATATACAGCTGGTGCGTACACTAGTTTTTTTCTAGTCCTTGTTCAAAACGTCAATTTCTCTAAGACGCGTCGTAACACGAACGTGCTCGTACAAAACCACCGACGCTGCAAAACTTCGGAATGCCTCACTATACATTATATTATATTATTTTGGAATGTTATTCGTTCAATAACATCTTAAATTAGAATGGTCACGTTTAATGTTGGATCATTGGAATTTTTTCACGTAACATGATTTAAATAGAAACATTGCCTATCTTTTTAGCAGTTGGATAAAACATATGTAGGTAAGCAAGAAGCCAGGTGAAATTGAAGTGGGTATAGCACATAGTGCTGATGGTAAAGGGACAGGAATATTCTCGAGTGGAGACCACGAATGGCAAATTGATATAGATATAGGTACCTACAATCATCATAAACTATTTTTTACCCATTGCCAATTATATGGTTCTTCCAAAATATTAGTAATTGGTCCATCAACACCAAGGTCCTTGTGCTTTATTTTATCACCCTGAATGAAATAAAGTACTAGGCCTATAGATAGCATTGCTCTATCTAGGGTACCTTTAATATCTAAAAAGAAACGAGGGCGCAGTTATAGAAGCTCGCACAGGGCGCAGAATAGGCTATTTACGGCACTGGTTCTACCTATATGCTCTATCCAGATTCCTCAATAACCCCTAGCTATAACTTCGGAAATAAGATAAATGTCTCATAATTAGTCGCATCGTAATTGTCCAGCAATGCGGGTATGACTGGTCATTTTTGGCATTGTTAAAACAAATTTTCATTAATATCTGAGAGGTAAGGATTCCATAATAGAGACTCACAATTCGACAAAATTCACAACTTGTGGGATTCAGAATCGGGTCTGAAACTTTATCTCCATCTCTGTCACTTTGTATGGAAATGACAGCGATGCAGGGAGTTTCCAACCCCATTTCGAATCCGATAAGTTGTGAATAGTGATCTTTGAGCCCTACAGCAGTGAATGAAATTCTTGTGAATAGTAGGTAATTCTCGATATTTTAATAAAAAAAGTAATCATTATGGTAAATATTTTCTGAGGTTTCCGCGAATAGACATAGACATAAATTTATTTGTGGAAGACACAACACCAAAAATACATAAAGTATAACAAAAATCAAAGACTTACGTAAATAGGGCGAATTCTGTGACAAAAATAATAATTTAAAAAACTGTGTCCGCCACAAATCGGTTCCAGCTCAGCATACTGCTGGGTGCAAACAGCCGGCGCTGGACCTACTTAAAATTCTTAAATTTATTCATTAATGCGTAGTTCATTAATTCATTAATTAAGTTTCGGGCAGCCTAGTCGGGAGACCGTCCGCTGCGACCCGCAGCCCTGGGTTCGAATTAACCTCTGTCTGTTCGAAGGTATGTGCGTATTGGCGGCAACCAACTTCAAACGGTGATGAAAAACATCTTGAGGAAACCTACATGTCTGAATGTTCTCAATGATCTTGAAGATGTGTGAAGTCTGCCAACCCGCACTTGGCCAGCGTGGTAGAATATGGCCTTACCTTTCTCACAATGAGAAGATGGCCCGCGCCCAGCAGTGTACAGTGGACAGTTTGTACAAATAGATTTGATTTCTGATTTGATTTTTTGAATGCATATGTAGGTTCATTTCAATGAATAATAAAGTTGTCTGGAAGAGATCGCGAGTAGCGATAAGGCCAGTTTATCTATCTATCTATTATTATCAATGTAGCCCCATGATTTAAAAAGCACTGCATTTTATGGCACGCATTAACTTAAGATAATTTGTAGTAACTACTCAATTTAAAAAATAATCGTTCGCCAATGCAAACTGGATGTACTCAAGGTTATTTTTTTTTTCAAGATAATATAATCCAACACAAACCAATAGAATCTATGTTCGGATCACAGACGAACTAGAGAACTAGTTGTTCGGATTGAGGGTTTGTGGCATGAATAGAATAGAATAGAATAGAATATTTTTATTGCATAAAAACTGTGTACATGATGTTGTTAAAAATAAATAATGTAATAGGGCGAATTCTGTGGTCCAAACAGTTTTACCCATTGCGGGCGTGCAACATTAGAGTAAGTAGGTACATTAATAACTATAACTAGATATTTCAGTTACAATAACTATACTCTACAAAATGCTTTCAAAGTATTACTTACACTTATTACTACATAATCTTTGTCGTCTTTGGACTTTCAGTACCGGTATCCTAAACATACTCTAGTATATTTTATCTGTAGGCACTTTCATGTTTCTCTATGTCTAGTTATTGTAGGTAAGTATATTACTTATGCTAATAAAACATTATTTAAACTTAATCATCCAGATACTACTTAACTTTACACTTTGGTTTGGTTTCTTTATATATCATTATTTTACAAATACAAATACAAAATAGTTTATTGACCAAAAATATACAACAAAAACAATTTGAAAACCCTGACTGTTACTTTAGCGTGAACTGTGTTGTAACAGTCAGTGCCGTCCCCTGAAATTAGGAACATTTCACATATCAACCATAATAGATATAATTTATAATTTATTTAATAATTATTCAAAATTTAGATTGAGTAGGTATGTAGATATGAATTTATGTGTAGGGGTGTAGGATAGTTGTGTGTATGTGTGTGCTTGTGTATGTGTGTGTATGTGTATGTGTGTGTGGGTGTTTTTGCATGTGTGTAATTGTGTAATATGTGTGTGTGAATGTGGGAGAGTGAGTGGGGGAGGGGTGTGTGTGTGTTTGTGTTTATTTATGAGCATGTTAAGTTTATATTAAGATATATATATATTTGCTTATATTAATACCCAATTGTGACTTTTTGCCCTTATTTTTTTTATAAACAGCTTTTCGAAAGACTCGTAATCATATTGCTGTAGCCATTCATTTATTTTTATTTTAAGTTTATATCGATTTAGTTTATATATATGAAACTGGGAATTAATAAAGTTGTAAATTATGGGAGCAATATGGTTATAGTGCCTCCATGATATGGCGCATCTGTACCTAGGTACAGGATATTTGGCACGTTTACAGTTCTCTAATATTATATATTATATACAACATTTACAACTCATCATAGGGTAATAAAGGAATGTGGCATTGAGTGCGCTGCTGTCCTGATTAATTCATTGTTTTGATCGATAGACACGTTTTGATTCCTATTTTATGTCCCGATAGTTCTCCAAAGAGACTCTAACAAGTATAACGTCATCACGCAGCACACCGTGCTTAGCTTATTGCTTCGTACCATCATAATATCTCATAGCTTAAGGTATTTAACTTTCTTCTTGTGCTCTGACAGACATGTTTTGGATTATTTGCGAAAACGTTGAGTAGGATAAAGTTGTTAAACCTACCGTTTCTGTTATTGGTATGTATCGGAACATGACCGGAACACGCTCTACTGACGAGAGTTTTGGCGGGAACGTCATGGAAACATGTCATTTTATTTTCATAAACTTGTGTATATATTCAATTAAATATTCAATATAAAAATGTTGTTATTTTATTAGTTTAAGTTCAGTTTTGGAAAGGTACACGTCTGGTCTAAGAGCCAAAAAGGCTGAAATCGAGGCGTTGAGAGAGGATGGTTGTGCGTATGAATTATGCTTTATAAGCTGTGGTGACTGGGGTGACGAAAATCTCGTCAAATTCAACGCCAATAAGACACAAGCCTTTCTTTTTCCGCCAAAAAGAGTGCATTTCTTTTGTCTTCTACTTTCCGGAATGTATCATTATTACTGATAGACCGTCTTGAACTGCTTGGACTCAAGTTAACCCCGACAATGAACTGCTAGTAAAAAGCTTGGCATCATCAATAGGGTTAGACGATACTCTCTCGACGTGACAACTGCTTCATTTGTATCAGACACAGGTCCGATCGTGTATGGAGTACCTACTGCTGTCACCTTCTTGATGGATCAGCCAAAGTCGGCAAATTACCACCCATTTCTCGTTGAAATGCCAAAAATCCGTACTCAGCGATATCGATCTACGTTCTTGATGCGTACTGCACAAGAATGGAATTCTTTGCCGCCATCTCTGTTTCCTGAGAACTACAATCTTGGAATTTTCAAGGCTAGAGTGAATAGATATCTTCTAGATCGATTAGCTCCATCCTCGGCCACACCATCGCTTAAGAACAGGTGAGTGTGTGGACAAGTGAACTAAAGCAGCGAAACTTGTCTTCTCACGTTGTCTGCAACACTCCATAGAAGCTTCCAGTAAAGTCGCCACCACTTTACTGAAGCATGACTCGAATTAAAAACTGACTGTATACTTGACGTAAATTGCAACTAAAACATTTACGATTTGTTTTATTCAAGAAATTTGAAGACACACAACATGATATATTTGTATTTGCACTACCAAATGCTCTAAGCAGGTCCAAATTAAATTTAAAAAAAAACGCTTTACTGACTGAATAGGATAGATCAATCTGACACTGACATTCTATGGGTAAATAAAAAAAAATGACATTAGTCACTCTAACTAATAGTCTGTGGTCACCATCCATTGTAAATTGATAATTTGCTCCATATTTATCTTTTGAATTACTTCGATTTTTGGCGTTATCTTTGCAATTTGCCAATATCCAGAGCACGTAATCTCTTACGTACATTATGTGATTAATTTACTACTTGTAGAATGAAAGAACCACAAAGGAAAGAACTATGTGAAATTGTTGTTTACCTCCGTATTTGATGCGTGAATTAATGTGAATAATGGAAGAGAACAGTGATAAACATGAAGAACACAAGACCCAGAAGAAAGAACTACCAGCCAATCTGCAGAAAATATGCTTAGTTTGCGGCGATAAGGCGCTCGGCTACAATTTCAACGCGATATCTTGCGAAAGTTGCAAAGCATTTTTTAGAAGAAACGCATTAGCAAGTAAGGAATTCAAGTGTCCGTTTACGAACAACTGTGTTATAACAGTTGTAACTAGAAGGTTTTGTCAAAAATGTCGTTTAGAGAAGTGTCTAGCGATAGGTATGGTGAAGGAATTCATTATGTCTGAAGAGGACAAAGCAGAAAAACGGAGGAAAATAGAAGAGAACAGAGCGAAAAAACGTCAGCTTTGTGACACAGACGACATGGTATCTAGCTCTAAGAACTTTAAAAAGGATGAGGAAACAAGCTACATTCCAGAATCAGCAAACCAAAGTCAATATGAGTCAGTAAACAGCACGAGTTGTAGTCCAAGCAGTACTGTGCAATCTCCTTTAAGCGCTGACTATGAAACCTCCTTACCTCCATACAACTACACCCCAACCCCTGTCTCCGAACAGGCGTACTCAATGAAGGTTTACCCGATAGATGAAAAATCAGTGATAAACAGAGTGGTGTATGATCAGAGACTTGTGGAGTCATACAATGTGTATGATAATGTTGATAGCAATATGTATGCGGAGCTGCCTAAACAGAATAGTATACGGTAAGGAACTGCTTATTTACTAAAGCTTATAATAAATATTGGTGGATATTTCACACTACACCATCTAGGCCAAACTAAGCGAAGCTTGTACTATGGAAACTGGATGGCTGATTCCATACATATATACAAGGAAATAGCTAAATGCTTGGTGGAGGTGACAAGTGACCAGAATGCTGGCTCCCACTTTGCTTCAAAAGTAAGCATTGCCATCCAACATGGCAATGCTGCCAGCATTCTGGCCACTTTTCCCACTAGCAGTGGACTATTTGAATAAATTTTTATTTTGTTTTGTGTATATATATATATGTTTTAAAATTGTTTTTTATGTAGACTTAAGGTGTAGATAGTAGATGTATAGTCATAGTTCTTAGAAAAGTTTTTTCTTACATGTTCTTTCTGCTAGTAACGAAATAAGCAAATAAGTTTCTGAACTACATTGGAATAATAAGCTATGATGTCAATTGTAATTATACTTATTTTTTAAATACATACATTAGATACATAGAAACACCAGACAGAACAAACACCCATGCTCATCACGCAAATATTTGTCCTGGGTGGGGATCAAACACACAACCTACAGTTTAGCAAGCAGCATACTACCAACTGAGCTGCAATAAGTTTCTGAACTACATTGGAATAATAAGCTATGATGTCAATTGTAATTATACTTATTTTTTAAATACATACATTAGATACATAGAAACACCAGACAGAACAAACACCCATGCTCATCACGCAAATATTTGTCCTGGGTGGGGATCAAACACACAACCTACAGTTTAGCAAGCAGCATACTACCAACTGAGCTGCAAGGCCAATTAAAAGTTATAAATCAACTATGAAGCACAGCTTAATGGCATCAAAAGTATTCTCATTGGTCATATGAAGGTTGAGCCAAATCATTCATTTAAAATCACACCAGCTGTTCTCAAGTGATGCTCTTACCAATGAACAGGATTTGATTTTTATTATTTTGCTCTTGGTTGTTGTGCTTACATTCTGAAATCAGATTTTATTCTAATCCTCTTAGGGAGATAACTGCAAATCTAAAGAGACTATGTTTCATCAGCATTGTCATCACTATGTGGATGAAGCCACCAGGCACACATAGTAAGCTATGATTGCTTTTATGAATTTAACTTTAATGCTAATTTCAATAAAGTTATTAAAATATTTGTTTTCTTATTCAATAAAAGTTTACAAGGAAACCACACCAAATTAAATTATAAAATGTTTTATGTACTTTATTCACAGTTTCCTTATTTGTTTTTGTGGTCTTCCCACTTATGACTCATGAAAAACTACCTATAGGTACATGTTATTATGAATGAGTCTAATTCCCAATGACAATCAAAATACAGCCTCATAAAATTATAATAATCTTGAATTATAATACTTTCTAGTTATTTGTATTAAATTTCTTACAATATTCTAGTAGTTTGTCAATAGGTATGATAATTATGTTCTCGGTGACATTTGACTCTTCTTATTCTGAAATTTAAAGTCATCTAAACAACATATTTGGTGCTTCACTCAATCTATATTAAAAGAAACCAAAATGTATGTATGTCCATGGGCGTACTCAGCTTCTGGTCTAGGGGGGGGGGGCAAGTCAGATTTTTTAGGTCAGATTGTCCGCGGCTGTTTTGTAATACACACTACACAAAAACACTTACATGAAACATAGCGGGGAGGTGGGAGGGACATTATGTAACAATTTTGTTGGTTAGTAATAAAACATAGGTAATAAATAGCGCGAGCGAAGCGAGCGCGAAATTTTTTGTAATGTTTTATAGTAATATGCTTTATTTCTCGTATTAGGGAGCCCACAGTACTTCTATATTAAATTAGAAAAATGTTAAACGCGAAAATTGAAAAGGTTATTTAAATTAAATCTTGGAAGTAATTTAATTCATTGATCTTCTTAGCGTGTCTTAGGTTTTTGTGGCCCAGATAAACCATACAAGTATCTGTATTAAAAGAAAAATGGAATAACCGACTGGATAAGAACGACTTTTACGCTATAAAAAAATATTAATATATCGATTTGAATTTATTGATCGCAAATTATTATTCCTGATTAAATTTAAACTTATGACTTTATAGAAAATAATAAACATACCTACAAGATACACGCTACTTTCTTGGCAGTTGGGAAAAAATTTTTGCTTAGTGAATGTTTTTTGTGAATTATTTGATTGTATTAGCAAGTTCACAGCACTTTAATAATTAATACAAATAAACAAGTATATATATTAAAAGAAAAACTAAATACCCGACGTGTAACTTACGATTTTGTTACGATTAATATGTTGTAGAGTCGCAGAACCTCTGTAAAAACTATAAATGCGCATTATTTAGAATAATTCTAGTTTAGTCTTGTAGGCGATCTTATAGAAACATACCCACATACATACATACATTTAATCGAATAAACTGAACCCTCTTTCTTATGTGGTTGTGTAAAAATAATAGGAAATAATCAGGCGCGAGCGAAGCGAGCGCGAAAATTTTTGAAACTTTTTTTCAAATTTTTATTGTGTTTTTAAAGTAATATGCTTTATTTCTCATATAAGTGAGCCCACAGTATTTCTATGTTCGAGTAGTAAAAATGCGAGCGAAGCGAGCGCGAAAATATAGAAGGTTTTTAAAATAAAATCTTGGAAATAATTTGATTCATTGATCTTGTTAACGTGTCCTAGGTTTTGTGGCCCAGATGAACCAAACAAGTATTTATGTTAAGAGAAAAATGGAATATCCGACAGGGATAAGATGACTTTTACGTTATCAAAAATTATAAATACAGCCATTTGAATGCATTGATTGTAAATTTATTATTCCTAATTAAAAAACATGACTTTATAGAAAATTACAAACATACGTTTTTATGACAAAGTACCGCTGTAAAAGACTATAAAGGCGCATTATTTAGAATAATTCTAGTGAAATCACTTATTTATTACGAAAAAGCTCGTTGGAGTTTTACGTCACCTCGCACATCAGAATCAAGCCGTGTAGGCTTGTAGGCGATCATATAGAAACATACCCATATACATACATACATACACTTGAAAATCATAACCCTCCTTCTTACTCAGTCGGCTAAAAATAATATAATAAAAAAAATATATTAATAATAATATTAAATTTTAGGTATTCATATGCTGATTTGCTGTTAATGTTGTCACAGTACTGACATGTTTGACATGGCTTAAAATACAAAGGATATTATATAACTTTGAACGATCGGCGAAAATATTCGCTTAAGCTTAACGAACCAGCTGGTTGATTTGCCCTATATTGTTGGCGGCTTGCTGTCCTTGGAAGACGCAGCTCTCAAGATTCAAAGCCTTCATAACATGTCAAATAAAATAAATGCTAGTCGCTCGCAACTCGCTAGATTCAGTAATCTTCGTCCGCCATCGTCGCCGCGGCGCGGCGGTGCGCGGTGGCTGGCGACTGTAGCGCTTGTTCACTGCGCGGTTTTTTTATGGCAATAATAATATCACCGTGCATTTTGCCAGTGTCTACTGCGCGGTTTATTTAAAAGTTAGCACATAAGGCCCTGTTTAAACTTTGATTAGTAGGTAATTAGTTCATACATTTTCTGCGAGTTTGGGCTGGGCAGATATAAATAAATACTGCAATTTTTCATAGTATTTATTTACAGCTGCAATTATCTGCTTCATATAAATCATATCACATAAAACATTTGCTAAAATATTGGTCATCAGTTGTATAATCTGCTATTAATAATAATTTGATACATGTGCAATTACAGATCAATTCTAACAAACGGCGACACAACGCGAGAGGCATACAAGGAAGCCAAGAGCCAACATGTCTGCGAGGAGATACCTTCCACCAGCAACAACCCTGACGTCAACAAGGCACGGGACATCCTGCAGGACGTTGAGAGGTACTGGGCCCTTATTCCGTATGACCATCGACCGCGTTAAGTGAACGTGATGTGGGTGAATTGACAATGAAAATTAGCCTTTAAATTTAAGAAGCCAAAGTTTAATTTTCATTGTAGACGCGCCGACGTCAAATTCATGTTACGCGGCCGATGGTCGTACGGAATAAAGGTCCATGACCAAGTCACACCCTGATGTAAACTAGCTGCACACTTCATCCTTATACACATAGAAAAAATCATGTTACTGAATCAATTCTGTACCACTCCTCATTCATTCTTTTAGCAGATTTTATTATATTCAAATTAGGCTTCTGTACTAAGGGTGCGGGAGCTTATTCGTGTGCCTAAGGTGTCTGTCTCTCTGTCCTATACTTTAACACTCAAAAGATACAGCCGTATCTTATGAATAAGAAATAGATACTGGAATCTTGGAATGTTCAAGGCTAAAGTGAATAGATATCTTCTAGATCAACGAGCTCCATCCTCAGCCACACCATCGTTTAATCGTACCCAATCGTATATCCATCTTGCGTAATAAAGATCTTAGTATATTTTTGCATATATTATTTCAGCATCTTACTCACGGCATTGGGAGAATGAGTCATAACCATATCTTTGATTTTATCACAGCAATCGATCGATTTATCTAGCCAATATTATAACAGCAGAAATAACTCTATGTCTATGTTGACTATCAATCATAATATTTGGTATATTTTAATAATAGCAAAAAACCTTGAGAGATGTTCGATATAGATTACATTCGTCAAGATAAATGTACTGGTTGTTAAAAAATTATGATTATCTTTGTGATGATTTTTCAAGCATGCAAGTAAAACTGCAAGGAACAAGTATGTTACATGTTCATATAGTATAAGAAACTCACCAACTTCCCTGATAGTTAATAGCTGTGTGAGATTGAATACATAGCTTGTAGAAGTCTATACAAATACAAATCATTTATTGGTAAATTGTTATAGTATATACATAGCTAGGCACCGTTAATCAAATAGTTAACTTCATTAATCGTTAATCCGCTACAAAAAAAGTTAGCTTCGTTAAACGTTAAAGCGTTACATTTCGGAAGAATTAACGCAAGTTAATGTTAATCCGTTAATATGTGTAAAATTGCATCTTTATATCGTTGCGTTAGTGAACTTATAAAACTTGTTGGTTTAGGTTCTGGAAGTTAACAGGTCAGGAACAAAACAAAATACTTGTATAATTCAAATGTGTAATTTAATCGTCGGGCATAAGGTGCATATTCCCCTTCATGAACATTAACATGTTGAAGTTCTCGTCTGAAAGCGAGGCTCGGTTTGGTGTTAAAATGTTTTTACCCATGAAAAAAAGACGTTCACTGCAGTTGAACGTCTTTTTAAACGCTTGAGGGTATTGCAGTATTGTATTTAATGAATAGATTTATGAATATCTCTTACTACACAGTACACTTTTTCTATCTAACTAAATTACACTGCACTCTTCTTTATCAATTATCAACACCCAAATGATCACTGACAGTAATTTATAATAACAACAAACAAACAAAACACTAGTCACTCTAAGCACCGGCGCTAAGTAATGAAATGATCAAACGAAACAAATCTCTTCGCAGTTTTCTTTCTCACTCGCACGCGCCGGCAAAATATATCTAGTTTTGTTTTGTTTCACTCGTTGCCACGCGCCGCCCGGCACTTGTCGGTGCCGTGCGGTAACTATTAGGCGGACTTCTGCATATTAACGGAAGTTAATGTGTCCGTTAACATTTTTAAAAGTTAATCCGTTAATCAAAATGTTAACTTCGTTAATTAACGAGCTAATGCCCAGCTATGAGTATATATACTCATACCTACTCTGTAATGTTAACGGTATTAAAACAAGTATCTTACTTTTGTGAATTTTCTTTGATTTTCAGGATAGAGCCAAATTCAATGGAGTCAATACTATGTGAAGCGATCAAGCTGGAGTTCGAGGCGTACACTTCAGTGAACCCTTGTAGCGGATCGTCCAGGGAACTCAATGAGGTATTTTTTTTATTGGAACTGGACCTGCTTCGAGCATTTGCCAGCGTCAAGTATTAAGATTTCTTCAAGTTCTTGAATAAAACAAATTATAAATGTTCACTCACGCACTCGATCAAACACTTAATGAATAAAACACCACCATTTTTATAGCATTAAAATTCAAAACAACACAAGTTTAGGAAAATAAAATTAAACGACATGTTTCCATGACGTTCCCGCCTAAACTCATCAATGAGGTATGTTACATAGAAGATAACTCATTACACCTACATTATCCGAATTCAATAATACTTCTTTTTTTAAGTAAAAACTACAGGTCACTCACGTCTGTTTTGAGTCGAAATATCCAACTATAGTTTCAACCAGATTCGGCGGTCTTTTTCTAAGACCTTTTGCAACTGAAGACGTTGCGGCGCGAACAGTACATCACAGTGCGCGACACCGTCCGACAGTGACGATTGCGCTGTTCCTGTTGAAACTATAGTATTATATTTCGACTCAAAAGTCAAAACAGAAGTATGTGGCACGTAGTAATTATTTTAAAATATGACAAAACCACGTTAGTTTCTAGAGTAAAATTCTTTTTGTTTGATTGGAATTTTTGACCAAGATTTAAATTCAAATTCGTTTATTGAGATAAAAACGGAAAAAAGACCAATTACAATTATCTCACAATATCCAAAAAATATTCTTAAACAATTCATGTCTGAGGATTACAAAATATTCATTATATCAATATAATTTAAAATGTCTATACAAAAATGTCAAATGGACAATTCGCCAGCATGTAAATACAAAAAAAAAAGTATGTCATACAAAGTAAAATATACCATTCGTGTAAGTACTCAGAGTACCAAGTCAATAAACTCAAAGGTTACCGACAAAATCCAATGAATGAATCTTTTTACACCTGTCCCATTGATCCATAAAATTTTCACAATAAGTCAAGGATGTACTTAAAATAGTCTTCCAGTTATCACAAAAGATGTCACAATCAGGGTTGACAGCAAGGAGTGGGTTTAAGTGGCGACGGGCACGATTCAGAGGCGACATAGAACGTGCTACTGTGCGACCGCGATCTACGTGGAACAGGTCATGCGGGCGACCACGTCTGTTTGCTGGAACCCCGGGCTCGTCCGGTACGAACAGTACGCATAGCAAGTCGTGCAGACGTATAGAATCGACGGACCCCCTAAGCGCCTTATAGCAGATAGTTAGCTGGTCTAACATTCTTCTAACTTCCAAAGAGTTGTAACCAAGCTGACCGAGCAGGAATTTAGTTGGGTACAGAAACGGATAGTAACCATACATTTTCTTATACTGCGACCTTAAAAAGGACTTTTGGACTTTTTCAAGCATTCGCGCGTAGGTGACATGATAGGGGTTCCAGACACAAGCACTCGATTCAAGTTTGCTTCTAACTAAGGAAAGATAGATGAGGGTAGATGAGGGTAGATGGCATAACTGAGGGTAGATGGCGCGGCCGTCGAGTAAACATTACTCTTACGCGATTTTATTTGGATAAATATTTTAAGTGCTTATTCGACACTAATTCTTGTTGTAATAGTAATCTCGTTGCGTGATTTTTCGGTGACAGTGTTTGTGATCACAATAACTCGCTATATCTTGGAAAAATCTGAAATAACCTGTGACGTGAACACTTTCATTTTGTAAACAACTTAAATCAAGTGAGCTATTTCGTTAAAATCAAGTGTAAAATCTATGACAATACGTGAAATATACTGTCGTGGTTATATAATATGTTTTAGTAACAGAATAAAATAATTAAATCTCATATATTTACATTGTTGTGATCAAAATTTAGTGTAGTGAGTCACCTATGATCTATGGACCAATAACAGTGCGGCATTACTAACGGCCGACGACGGCGGTACCGTACGTACTTAGCAAATAAGCACTGAACATTATTTTGTCATAATTTTGTCAAAGTGGCATGCAGAGATTGGTCACCTTACGTTCTGTGGACTCTTTTTCGAATTACTCGTAGTTTAGAATTAGTGACATTTTTATTTTTTTTTATTTTTTTTTGTAGTTTATTTTATTACAAAATACTTTACACTTGTTTTAAAACTGTTTTAAAATTATTATTTTTTTATTATAAAGCCAGTGACATACATAACAAGTCTTTAAAGTAACTGCATTTAAGTTAAAATGAATTTCTTAGAAAATATTACTTTTCGGCGTAAGCGTACTACGTCTGACTCGATGAATCAGACGGACAGCGAAATACTATCACAAACTCCGGATAGATCTGTAAATAGCTTGCCAGATATTTCAGACGAAAGTTTGGAAGACAAAAATCTAAAGGATAAAATTGAGGCTCTTGAAATTCAATTACAAAGTGCACATGAGGAGATAGAATGTTTGTCAACGGAGAATCTGAACCTCAAACGTATTAATGAAGATTTACTAAATAAAAATGAATTGCTTAGGAAAATTTCTACTAGCCCGGCTAAGAAAAAGGTGACACCAAAAAAGAAGTCTGTCAAACGACAGGGACATATTGACTTGACGCATAACGCTGACATAGAGGAAGTTACGGGAAAAAACGTAGAACTATTACCAAAAGTACGAGATAAAAGTAACGAAATACCGAAACCTGACCCAAAACAAAAGGCATCAGGACTGAAGTCAATACTTACACCTAAAATTTGTATTCTAAGCTGTGATAAACGTAATAAGTTACTATCAATTGCGGAGGACACGTGGGGCAGCGTTAAAAACTTCTGCCACTATCTTCAGCCTCATGGAAATATAAACTCACTCTTCACGGGTATAGAGTTAAAAGTAGCAGATTTTACAATGAAAGATGTTTGCATAGTAATAATAGGAGAAGACGATTTTAAAACGACAAACAACTATTTTGACTTGGTCGTTATGATTAGAGAGACTTTACAGAAAGTCAATAATACAAATATAGTAATATGTCTACCTACATACAAGTACGGACAAATGACGGAACTATATAATCAACGAGTAGAAAACTTCAACAATCTTTTATATCTCGACGCATTAACACATAACTACGCATATATATTTGACTCGAACAGGAAACTTAAATACGATCATACTATGTTCTCTAGGAATTCTGGTACAATCAACAAGCTTGGTATGCAGACAAATTTCAAGACATTAAAAAACTATTTCACTGGAATAGTAAAAAACAACGGAAATAATAATAATCAGGATGTTATCGAACCACTCAATAATAATATAAACAAATCCTCATTTTTTCGTGAATAATTACCTTCATATTCTACATCAAAATATTGCGGGTCTCATCAACAAGACAGACAGACTAGTAATTGCCCTGGATCAACTAGCAGAAAAGAGTATTATTTCAGATGTGTTGTGCATAACGGAGCATAATATAATGGCTGGTTTCGAGCAACATGTTTATGTTCCTAATTATACACTAGCTGCATCTTTCTGCAGAGACAGTACAAATAAAGGTGGTTCGTGTATCTTAGTGAGGAATGGACATGAATGGAGAGAGGTTCCGGAATTTAAAAAAAAATCACTGACCAGTGTATTTGAGTGTTGTGCCGTAGAATTGATTAGACATAAATTATTGATAATATGTTTATACAGAGTACCTAAAACATCAAATTTAAAAACTTTCTTATGTAAACTGGATAAAATATTGAGCATGACGAGTAACAAAAAATATGAACAAATCGTCATTGCTGGTGATTTTAACATTAATATATTAAAAGCATCTAATTTGACATCAGACTTCGAATCAATTCTAGGAAACCATAATTTTAAATTGGCGGTGAAACAACCGACTCGCTTTGCAAGCCAAACATGTATCGATAATATGGCATATAACTGTAAAAAGATTTGTAATACGGAAGTGCACGAATTAGATTTATCTGATCACAGTGCTTTAGTAATGAAGTTCCCAGTCCATAAAAACGCGCTACTTAAATTCTGGAGGAAAAAGCAGCGTGATTATTCTGTTGAAAATATTAATAAATTTAAAATGTGTCTTAGTAATGTTTTATTCCAAGAACTATACAGCTTTTCTGACGCAAATCTTGCATATGATTACTTTTTTTCAAACTTCAAACTATACTATAGTTTGTGCTTTCCATATAAAACAGTTATTATTAGAGTTAATAAATCCATAAAGTGGTTATCACGTGGCATAAAAATTTGTAGCAAAAACAAAAGAAATTTACTTTGGAAATATAGACTAAATCCTACAAAAACAAATAAAAGTATCTTCCTTAATTACTCAAAACGTCTTAGAAAGATCATTGTTCTAACTAAACGGGCACAAAATAACTTTAAGATAAATTCATCTCATAACAAGTCAAAAACTGCATGGCAAATCATAAATAGTACCAAATTAAATTTACCTAAAGAAGCCATAACAAAAATTGAACAAGATAATGAAGATATAACGGATCCGATAGCTATAGCCAACGCATTTAATAATTTTTTCATAGATAAAATAAAACCGGTCCCTGAGTCAGGATATAAAGTGACAGCTAATATAAATCATAGCAAAGATTCTATGTTCATGGCACCAAGCACGCCACAAGAAATAAGCAAAATAATACAAAACCTTAAAAACACTAAAAGTGTTGGTGATGACGAAATCTCAACTTTCATAATAAAATCAGTAAGTGAGTATGTATGTACCCCTCTAAGCTATATTATTAATTTGTGTATATCCACAGGCACATTTCCGAGTTCTCTGAAAACGACCATTATTAAACCTTTATTTAAAAAAGACAATAGAGAGAAAATGGAATGCTATAGGCCCATTGCACTAATATCGATATTTTCAAAAATTTTCGAGAAGTATGTTTATAATGAGTTAAATGATTATTTAGAGAAAAATAATATTCTATGCAATGAACAAAAGGGTTTCAGAAAAAATAGAAGTATTAATATGGCCATATACGATTTCATTAAAAACGTCTTAATATGTATGGATAAAAGCACTCCGGTGTGCGCCATATTCTGTGATATGACGCAGGCGTTCGATTACGTAGATCACAGAATCTTAGCTAGTAAATTAGAAGCGTATGGAATACGTGGTAACGTTTTAGATTTGATAGAGTCTTACCTAGCAGATAGAATACAAATCACGGAAATCAGTCGAGTCAATCTTAACACGAAAGCAGAAGAAATATATAGATCGTATGAACGCAAAGTGGCGTACGGAGTTCCACAAGGTAGTGTCCTGGGACCACTTTCATTCATAGCATACATAAATGACTTGCCTAATGCTACATCTCAACCTATGACATTATTTGCAGATGATAGCACTATCACCGTAGCATGTAAAACACTTGACTCTTATGAAAACGATATTGTTAAATCTTTGACCTCAGTTATATCTTGGCTTGACAACAATAACTTAAAAATTAACCTAAATAAAACAAATATAATGCATTTTAGACAAAGAGAAACAAACAAAGGTAATATTAATGTAGCATACGACAATAACATTATAAATGAAGTAGAAAGCTCAAAATTTCTTGGATTATATATTGACCGAAAATTGAATTGGAAATCACAAATAGAGCACCTTTCGAAAAGAATAAGTAGCCAAACATATGCCATCGCCAAACTAGCTCGTACTCTAAATATAGAATCTTTACTTAAAGCCTACTATGGGTTAGTTGAATCAATTTTGAGGTACGGGATTATTTTTTGGGGAAATTCAACAAATAAAATTATTATTTTTAAAAGGCAGAAACGCTGTATTCGTTCAATGTTTAAACTCAAAAAAAGAGATAGTTGTAAGCCCTATTTTTTAAAGTATAAAATTCTTACACTTCCGTGTTTATACATTTTAGAAACGGCCCTTTTTGTAAAAACAAACCGGGAGCGATTCCCCACACTATCTGATACTACTGTAAGAAATAGGCGCGACCAAGACAAACGGCGCGTACATGAAGGAAAGACAGCACTGATGCAAAATAGCATCGTATGTATGGGTCCTAAAATCTACAATAAGATTCCTAAGTCAATAAGAGACCAGAATAGTAATTTATTTAGAAAAAAGTTGAAGGCATTGTTATTGCAGAAGTGTTATTATTCTATCAATGATTTTTTAAATGACAAATTTTAATTTTATTTGACATTATGTGTATCTTTTATTGCTTCTGCTTTGTCATATTATAGATATTTTTGGTTTGTGTATTAATCTAATAACAAATAATAATTATTATTATTATATAATTTTTCGCATGTGCATGATGCTGTCTACCTGACATTTGTACGCCTAATCGGCACAACATGATTTTAAGCGACTAAATTTAGTGTAACATCTTTTATGCACTTGTTGTATAAAATTCTCGTGTTGTATGCAAATAAATTATCTTTATCTTTATCTTTATCTTTATCTTTAAGGAGTTATATAATGTTTTAATTACTTCAGGATTTTTAAAGTCTCTAGCATTCCGTATGACGAAGCCAAGGCTCTTTAAGGCTTCCAGAGATAAGGATTGTAGCGTTAGACTTTGTAGAGTTAGCGGCTTGGCTCTTCAGATTCACTCAGATCTCATCTGATTTCTTTTTGTCAGTGAAAGTGGCAGGACAATGCGAGACATGGCAACCTATTTTATATGAAATGTTTTTGTTGGAGTTACTTATTTTTCCATTTATTTTGTTATAAAACTAAAGTACTGTACCGAATTGATAAAACGTATGTTATCGTAGGTGGAGCGCGCTAAACTGAACGAGCTGATAGTAGCGAACAAAGCGCTGAACGCGCCCATCGACGACGACATGTCCATGCTGGTCGGGGACTCCGGCTCCTTCAAGGTAACACGACACGAGCGCTCCTCTACCACATCTTGCAACTTCGGTCAATCAGGGGGGGTGACCATAATCTTAATATCAATCTTATTTCAATATTACTTAGACCTTTGTCTTGCTCTCTCAAATCTAGTAAGAGCGAGACAAAAGTCAAAGTAGTAGTGAAGAGTGCTTGAACGCTTGTTGCACGGGATCAGACGGGGCGGTGGCAAAGTCAATAATTAATTTAAAATGCACGTATGCGAGGGAGGTATGCATGTCTTAATGTAATGAAGTGTATTATAATTTCGGCGAAGTACGAGTTCCACTCGCACACCGAGGCGTCCGAACATGAAAATTGATACTAGAGCTAATTACTCATGGAACCAACAAGGAGATTTTACCTCGCACAATTATTTCCCATTTTTTTTAATCAAAAATTAATAAATATACCTAGTCTTGCCATAAATATTGTCACGAAGAAAAAAAATTTTTTTTTATTGCAAATAATATTTATTACTTTTACAGTGTGTTAGTTTAATACATAAATATAAAACAATTTAAAATATAAAAGCTTATTCGAAGTGGTCTCCATTGGCTGCAATACAGTCCTTTAAACGTTGAGGCCAGTTATCAATAGAAGCACGCACTCTTTCCATGGGAAAATTCTTCACTGCCAATCGTATGGATTGTTTTAGGGACTCCAAATTATCATGGCGTTTAGAGCAAGCCATACTCTCTAAAACTGACCATAAATCATAATCCAGCGGATTAAGATCAGGACTAGACGACGGCCAGTCTTCAGCTCTGATGAAGCCCGAAACGTTCACTTCCAACCAAGACTGCGTGGACCGAGCTTTATGACCTGGCGCCGAGTCTTGTTGGAAGGACCATACTTGGTTATTGAACATGGTGTTGTTAAGGGGCTTAACTACCTTCTCAAGAATGGTATTTTGATACACTTGTGCCGATGTTTTGATACCTTTTTTACAAAAATATGGCTCAGTCACTCCTTCATAGCTAACACCCCACCAAACCATCACTGAAGTCGGATAATGCCCACGTTGCACTCTGTCGACTCATTGGGAAGCTTCCTTAGAGCTTTGAGCATAAATACGGTCATTTTGTTTGTGAAAATGTTGCTCGATTGTAAAGATTTTCTCATCCGTAAACAAAATTTTTCTGTGACCTCCCTTTGCGTACCGCTTCAGTAGTTGTTTCGATTTTACCACCCTATTCTTTTTTAAATTATCAGTTAAAAAATGACCAGTGCGTCTCTTATAGGCTGCAAGTCCTAAGTCATCTTTTAAAATACGCGACATGGTTCTGGGTGCTATCTTCATCTCCCGAGATAAAATCTTTTGCTTTCGGACAGGATTTCTTCGAATTCTTTCCCTTACTGCTTTGACCACCTTTTTCGTACGAACACTACGTGGACGGCCAGATCTTTTTCTGTCACAAACAGAGGAGGTCTCATTGTACCTATTAATAGCCCGGTGCACAAACATTTGACTAATACCAAGCGTATGGAGAGTTTTAAAAATTGCATTTGGCTCCATACCAACTTTGTGTAATGCAATCACAGCGATTCGGTTCTCTTTATCACCCCACTCCATTTTAATATCGCAAAATATTGTACAATGTATTGGCGCCAAAATTAGAAAACTCAATGAACAATCGTATAAAAATGACAGATTCCAAATTCAAATGTAATATCTTTCTTATTTTTAACTGTAACAGTATTTATGGCCAGACTAAGTATATTAGTGGACATTTCACACAACACCATCTAGCCCAAACTAAGCAAAGCTTGTACTATGGAACTAGATGACTGATAGAATACATATAAACTTTTTTTTAAATATACATTATACATATGATACATAGAAACACCCAGTCACAGAACAACATCCATGCTCATCACACAAATGTTTGCCCAGGGTGGGGATCGAACCCACGACCACGACGACAGTTTAGCAGGTAGACATACTACCAACTGAGCCACAGTCTCGCTCTTGCCAAGTTTGAGAGTTGTATCTATTAGACACAAAAGATACGAAAAGGAGGTTTAAGTGTATGACAAACAGACGCCGTAGCCTCACGAACAGGCTCCCGGACTCTCAATACCGAAACTTAAAAAAGCTCCCCGTATCGTGTGCAGGAGGGTGGCAGCGAGCGCGACCCGCGCTTGGTCGCGATCGTGAACTTCACCGCGATCGCGATCCGGCGGCTGATCAAGATGGCCAAGAAGATCAACGCGTTCAAGAACATGTGCGAGGAGGACCAGGTAACTGCTGCATTCCGCGCGGCTACCACAACTCGTCGTATCAGTGCTTGTTTGAGCTATCTACCATTGGTTCAATTTTACAGAAGAAATTTTTGTATTTTTTAAGCTATTGCATAGCTTCTTTCGCGGGCCTTGAGCGTGGAGACCGAATCCAGAAATTCCGTAACGAAAATAACTTAACGCCGATACAACCAATGCCACCTAGAGGCGATTTGCAGAACTAAAGAGACAAGCGTGATATTTCAAAAAGTCATTAAAAGTTCTGCTATTCGTCGATAGGTGGCAAAACTAAAAAGTATCACCGCTGTGCCGGTCGGAGTGGGGGGTGTTAGGAATACTGCATAAATAAAATAAATAAATAATTATAATTACATAAGTTGATAAAAAATGTTATGCAATAGCTTTACCGCGGCAGTCTCCGAGTGTCACACGTCTTTTTTTTTTAACTCTATATTTGTAAGGCTTGAAAGTCTTTTTTTATACACGAGTATAAACAACTCTTAAGTAAAAACAGACTTTCAAGCCTTACAATTATAGATAAAAAAATAGAGTAAAAACTCTTCATCTGTAAAATTTTACCAATGGTAGATAGGTGAAACGAGCACTGAGGCGGCGAACTGTCGCGGCAAACAATACATACTGACGTCTCGATCGTGTTCATACTCGAACTGAATAATTAAATAAGGACAGCAGCGCCCTCAGGGACGTTACTTCTCTTTCCGAACAGAGTTATAATATAACATATCGACTCTGTGCTTCAATAATGGGCTAAGTCGTTTTTTTTCTTTTTTTAAATTCAATAACTTGTTTTAACATGTTTTATATAACATGTTTTACGCGTGTAATAACTAATTCTTAACTGAAAAAAAACCAGTGCAACTGTGTCAGATCGCAATGTCATATTTTCTGTTACGCGAAGAGTTCTATCGGGATGTTTATTAGTTTGAAACTAATTTATTTATTATAATCAGGAGGCAACGATGGCTCGCGACTTGTAGTGGGAAATAGGGGAGACCTTTACCCAAAAGTGGAGCTGTATAGGTTAATAAATAAAAATGTGTATGACTTCTAATAAAAGCTATTACAATAATATTTTTTTCTGTTGATTTTTGTGAATCAAAAATCATGTAAAAAATATTCGTTTCAACACAATTGTTTTGTAATAGTTAAAAACAGTTCCCCTGTACAGTTAGGGTTTACGATAACGCATTATTGAAGCAAAGATGCGGAACTCATATTATAATGTTTCTGCCGGTCGACGAGAGTTTGCTCGCTCGGTGTATAAACTGTATGTGTTGTGTTATCAGATAGCGCTACTGAAGGGAGGCTGTATAGAGATGATGGTGCTCCGGAGCACCATGAACTACGACGGACAACAGAACCAGTGGAAGGTACGTTATATAATTATATTACACTGTTTACACGAACATAGTAGACGACGCATGCGACTTCATTTGAAGGAAAACCTCGCGTGCCCCATTTTTGGTATCGATTGTGACGTCACACAAGCGATTTAGTGATGGCATGTTCCATCCGCGCGAAATCGATTCAACTCAATGCTCAAGCAGTATCTTTGAGTGAAGTGCCTGTGACATACACTGAACAGATATAACAGATAAACATTACAAGGAATATATGAAACGACTACTTTTACCGTCTTCAAAAGGAGCTTCTCAATTCAATTTTTTTTATATGTTTGTGACGCTATTACTTCGCCAATTATAAATTGGTTTTGACGATACTTTTTTTTGTTTGGTAGGTCGTTTTTTTTATTCAAGATAGATCTACGATTGACCACCAACTCGCCTGATGTTAAGCGACTGAAGCATACTTCAGATGTGGTCCCATATAAATTTAATCAAAATCGGTTCAATACTTTGGTTTATAAAACAAAATAACTGGGGTAAATATATTTTGTGGTAGGTTGTTTCAGTATTTTAAACTATAATTATTAAAACGCAAAAGCACGCTTTTTTAGGGTTCCGTACCCAAAGGGTAAAAACGGGACCCTATTACTAAGACTTCGCTGTCTGTCTGTCTGTCTGTCTGTCTGTCTGTCTCCAGGCTGTATCTCATAAACCGTGATAGCTAGAAAGCTGAAATTTTCACAAATGATGTATTTCCGTTGCTGCTATAACAACAAATACTAAAAATAAAAAATAAAAATTAAGGGGGGTCCCCATACATTTCGTATTTTTTTGCTCAATATTAAAAACGGTAACAGGTAGACGCTTCAAATTTTCACAGAATATTTACTTGTATATTACCTTTTAAAATAAATAATTAAATAACAATAAAGTAAATATTAAAGGGGGACTCCCATACAACAAACGTAATTTTTAAGCAATTTTTACTCGATCTTAATTAACAGGTAGAAACTTGAATATTTGTAAGTAAATATTTAGAAATATATTAACTATAAAAATAAATACCTAATCTAATACATAAAAACTCACAAAATGAAATTAATCCGTGCATCTAAACGCGGTGCGAGCGCCGCGCCGCGGTGTGGTGGTGGCGCGAGCGCGAGGCGGTTGCTAAGCAACGGCCGCGCGGGTAGCGGGGGAGGTAACATCACGGAGCGAGCCATAGCCGCGCGTATTCGCGCGAGCGTCGTCATGCTGCCCGGATGTGTATCGAAAACCTACCTATAAGTTTGCAATTTACTACTTGGGATTTCGTTGATTTCTCGTTATTTTATAAACAGAACTAAACTTTGTAGTATTATAGATGATAGTACGGAACCCTTCGTGCGCGAATCCGACTCGCACTTGGCCGATTATTTATACTTACTGAAGCCCCTATACAGCAGATTTCTTATAATTACATATGACTGGCCTTGTGGCTCAGTTGGTAGAGTGTTTACGTCTACCTGCTGAACTGAAAGGTCGTGGGTTCAATCCACACCCAGGGCAAACATTTGTGTGATGAGCATGGATGTTTGTTCTGTGTCTGGGTGTTTCTATGTATCATATGTATATATTTACAACAACAAAAAAAAGTATATATGTATTCTATCAGCCATCTAGTTCCATAGTACAAGCTTTGCTTAGTTTGGGCTAGATGGTGTTGTGTGAAATGTCCACAAATATAAATAAATATAAAAAATAAATATTTAACGACATGACAAAAAATTATTTATACTATAGTGACATTAATTTTATTTATATTTTTTATTATATTTATATTTTATTTATACTCTAGCCCCTATACAGCTTTATTGTATATTTTATGTGTCCATTAATCAAAACTTAAAAATTGTAATTTATCACACTTTCAAACTGATGATATAAATGAACTTTTTATTCTACGAATTGTAAATTGAGAGTGGATAAATATCTTCTATGAACTTGTTATAATAATAGATAAGTTTTATGAGAATAAACAATATCAATGTCTTTTACGTTTGAAATTAAAATTAACAAAATCACTGCGGTTTTGCTAAACCAGAGTTTTCAGATATCAATAAAAATACCTGCCCTTGCCGACCGAGTTCAAACGATGGTTGAGCATCAATTGACTGTGTCACAAATTATCGTGTCGTACATTATCGGCGTACGCGATTCCAGATCCCCCACCAGAAGGACTTCGCGGGCATCCGCACGGAGGTGCTGAAGTTGGCGAAGGGCGACATCTACCGGCTGCACGACGCGTTCATCCGCTCGTTCCCGCAGGCGTGGCGCGACGACGAGTGCCTCATCCTCATCCTGTCCGCGGTGCTGCTCTTCACGCCGCACCGGCACCGCGTCGTGCACTCTGACGTCATCAAGCTGGAGCAGGTCCGTGACTTTACATGTTTTTAAATTAATTTTGGACCCGCTTAAATCATTATACTCGTAAGTGTCAGTATTGTCAGTGTCAAGTGTTAATTTCTTTGATTTCTTCAAGTTTCTTGAATAAGACAAGTTATTAATGTTCTAGTCACAATTTCCGTCAAGAATACAGTCATTTTCGAGTCGTGCTTCAGTAAAGTGGTGGCGACTTTTCTGGAAGCTTCTATGGAGTTTTGCCGACAACGTGAAAAGACACGTTTCGCCGCTTATTTCACTTGCCCACACTCACGCACTGGATCAAATACAACCACACAACCGTGATCTTTGTTAGATTTACAAACTATTGTTAAATACATTGTTACGGGAAGACAAGACTTTTCTTTTAAACTTACATAACATATTACTATATTGTATGTATACAATGAGCAGACCAGCGACCCGCAAGCAGCACCCGGTCTCGAGTATGACGCATGTGCCCGAGCCCTCCTCAACCATATGTTAGGGCAGAGGGCGACCCGCCACACGACTACAATTTTTGTTTTAGTAAATGTGTTACATTTTTTATGGAAACCAACTCGCCTGATGTTAAGTGACGGTGTGGCCGAGGATGGAGCTCGTCTATCTAGATTTAGAAGATACACATTACATACATTTGTACATTTTAGTATGCTATCATATTAAGGTTGCCTGGAAGAGATCGCTATTAGCGATAAGGCCGCCAGTTGTTACACTAGTTTTTAATTAATTTGTTTTGATTGTAAATTTTATGGTGTGTACAATAAAGAGTTTATCTATCAATTAAAACTGTTATTCTAATGAAAATTCCTTGTTCAGATATTTTAAACTGCTAAAATTGTATAGAAGTTTATAAATGCACGTTGACAAGGTGTACTGCCTCCGTTCCAGAACTCGTACTACTACCTGCTGCGGCGGTACCTGGAGAGCGTGTACCCCGGCTGCGAGGCCAAGTCCACCTTCCTAAAGCTCATCCAGAAGGTGCTGGAACTGAGGAAGCTGGCCGAGGAGGTGACCGGAGTCTACCTCGACGTGAACCCCATAGAGCCCCTACTCATGGAGATATTCGACCTCAAGCACCACGCGGCATGACTTCACTGATACGCCACACCTAGGGTAGGATAGAAAATATTAGTAACAGGTATATTTGTACATATTACTATTAAATCGAACTGGAAAATATTTTTTTCAAACAAAACACGAATTAGCAAAGTTTTTATACGATTCTCACAATATAATTAATGTCAGTGTCCATTTTAGTTTTTTTTGTTTTAGACGGCAAAATCAATTATTTCAGTTGGTTTTAAATCAGTGATCTAACTATGTATTAAGCAACTAATAGCTATAATGCCATCCATCGGTTGCATCGGTTGGAGAGGAGAGAATAATGAAACAGCATGATAATCCGTGAACTTCTTTATTATACTTCATCGTTAAACTAGCCACCTACCGATTAGTACCACTACTGATTAGTACCGTACCACTGTACGGCATGAATGATGGCAGCAGATGCAGGTTTTTCTGTATCTTTGAAAATCTTAAAACGATAGACCTTTAGGGGTATCCGAATCTATTACATAGATTCCGAATCCGAATGAATTTTGAATTTTTTGAGAGTTCACAATTTTTTATGTGAACCAAAAAAGTTTTCTTAATACAAACCTACTGAACTAAAAGAAGTACTCGTTCGTTCCAACGAAATGCGGGACTAAAATTGACCAATAGGAGCAAATAATTTTCAGCCAATGAGGACGGGTCATCGATTATCATGTTGTGCACTATACACACTTACTAGATTGAAGGTTTCGCTATATAAAGTCTATTTCTCAATACTATATTTTTACACGTTACATGCCAATAGTCGCTAATTTCCGCAGTAAAGTGTTATCTTGTAATTTATTTATTTGATTCAGATTTTGGTTTCGCTCGTTTTCTACATTTGCTAAAGTTTTTTTTTTATAATGATGGAATGATCGATGATGAAGTACTAACTTATCAAAAGATGTCATTTATTATTCAAATTGGACCATTTTACACAATATTTGTAAGGCATAAAAAATATTTATTTATATCAAAAGACTTATGACTAACACAAAAATTAAAGCAATACTACAGATAAAAATAATGATATGTTGTTACGTCCACACGG
This sequence comes from Lycia hirtaria, assembly GCA_947563715.1. Classification (NCBI taxonomy): domain Eukaryota; kingdom Metazoa; phylum Arthropoda; class Insecta; order Lepidoptera; family Geometridae; genus Lycia; species Lycia hirtaria. The sequence goes on along the minus strand of OX387376.1, from coordinate 51,816,293 downwards.
CTGAAGTGAAAACTTCATCAAGGTGACGTTAATAATACGAAGCAGCAGTACAGCAGTAACGCGTTCACTATATCTCTCTCGCTCCCTCAGTCGACTCGAGCCGACTGAAGGCAATTCTGAAGGCTAAACTAACTAAAATTCTTAAAATAACCAAATTCAAAAAAGGGACAAAAATTGTATGAGAATTAAGTTTCTTTTTTTGAAATTAGTTAACTATATATACTACATTATACTTCTTAAACTGAACATATTTTACAGTGGGACCATATTATCAGAAAGCGTGATAAAATCAGATGCTCTATAGAAAGAGTTTATTAACTCTTACACAAAAAAGGTGAATAAACTGTACTACCTAGTCTTGCCATAAATATTGTCACGAAGAAAAAAATTATTTTTTTATTGCAAATAATATTTATTACTTTTACAGTGTGTTAGTTTAATACATAAGTATAAAACAATTTAAAATATAAAAGCTTATTCAAAGTGGTCTCCATTGGCTGCAATACAGTCCTTTAAACGTTGAGGCCAGTTATCAATAGAAGCACGCACTCTTTCCATCGGAAAATTCTTCACTGCCAATCGTATGGATTGTTTTAGGGACTCCAAATTATCATGGCGTTTCGAGCAAGCCATACTCTCTAAAACTGACCATAAATTAATTAAGATCAGGACTAGACGACGGCCAGTCTTCAGCTCTGATGAAGTCCGAAACGTTCACTTCCAACCAAGACTGCGTGGACCGAGCTTTATGACCTGGCGCCGAGTCTTGTTGGAAGGACCATACTTGGTTATTGAACATGGTGTTGTTAAGGGGCTTAACTACCTTCTAAAGAATGGTATTTTGATACACTTGTGCCGATGTTTTGATACCTTTTTCACAAAAATATGGATCAGTCACTCCTTCATAGCTAACACCCCACCAAACCATCACTGAAGTCGGATAATGCCCACGTTGCACTCTGTCGACTAATTGGGAAGCTTCCTTAGAGCTTTGAGCATAAATACGGTCATTTTGTTTGTTAAAATGTTGCTCAATTGTAAAGATTTTCTCATCCGTAAACAAAATTTTTCTGTGACCTCCCTTTGCGTACCGCTTCAGTAGTTGTTTCGATTTTACCACCCTATTCTTTTTTAAATTATCAGTTAAAAAATGACCAGTGCGTCTCTTATAGGCTGCAAGTCCTAAGTCATCTTTTAAAATACGCGACATGGTTCTGGGTGCTATCTTCATCTCCCGAGATAAAATCTTTTGCTTTCGGACAGGATTTCTTCGAATTCTTTCCCTTACTGCTTTGACCACCTTTTTCGTACGAACACTACGTGGACGGCCAGATCTTTTTCTGTCACAAACAGAGGAGGTCTCATTGTACCTATTAATAGCCCGGTACACAAACATTTGACTAATACCAAGCGTATGGAGAGTTATAAAAATTGCATTTGGCTCCATACCAACTTTGTGTAATGCAATCACAGCGATTCGGTTCTCTTTATCACCCCACTCCATTTTAATATCGCAAAATATTGTACAATGTATTGGCGCCAAAATTAGAAAACTCAATGAACAATCGTATAAAAATGACAGATTCCAAATTCAAATGTAATATCTTTCTTATTTTTAACTGTAACAGTATTTATGGCCAGACTAAGTATACCTAACGTTTATTGAGCCGAAGGTAGTTTTATCACAATGGAAGGAGCCATAAAGTTTGCCTGTTCGCTACTCAGCTATATACAACGTGTCCGCTTCACTCCGGTCATTACTAGTTGCCGTCACGTGATCATAAATTCTAATCAATTAATTGCTAAAATACGTGATAATTTAATGCGTTGGTTTACGCCACCTAACTAGTGATGTACTAAAACGCACGTACAAAAATATGTCGATTTTTTAATAACCGCTGGCAGAAGGATATATTTTTGGCAATAGTAGACACGATCTGAGACGCCATAATATATTCCATGTATTGAGTGTAGCGAAAAATTCTTAATCTATGATTAACCCTTACACAAAAAAGTGCAATAAACTGACTCATAAAAAGTTTATTGACCTCTTTGTGGACGGAATCTTTGTGATATCAGGAATGGTCCCTTAGTGATCGTTGTTGATTTTATGGGTAGATTCACACCTTTAAGTAATGTTGCTCCAATCTGTATTATATTAATTATACTTGTTTGTGCCAATTTTTCGACCTGAGGTTTTGTTAGAGTAGAATAGCGCTATACAAAACCAGACTCTTTCTCGCGACGCTTGAAGTCATCGCGGGCTAAAATTAAATTTTTCGTTATTTAACAAAAAATTAAATTTAAATTACATTTACTTTTTTTGATGTTACATTATCGTGTGCTATAATTGTTGTTTTTTTCGTTAAATTTAACATATCAAGGTGTACTAAAACTTGTACTATTATAGTATTAATATCTTTAGCATGTTATTGTGTAATATTTTGTTGTTAGATTTTTTATATGAATTGTAGGCAGGCACACCTTGGAGTAAAACAATATATTCATTTTATTTCTTGATAAATAAATGTGAGTGACTTGAGTAAACAGTTTCAAATTTGAATATCCTATTTTTCTATAGCATTGCATGTAAACGAGCGCGCTAATTTTCGTTCAAAGTTAGTCAGCTATTCAAAGTTAGTCATACAGTAATAATATTTTGGATATGGCCCATAATGGAACGAGGACACATAGTGTTTCGGGTTCTACATTTGAGTTTATTTTTTCCTCCAAAACGGCTGGACCGGTTTTGATGCTCACATTGACAGTTATTTGAAAGTGGTCATGCAGTGGTTTTCACCCGAATTTGGTAGAATTTTGTTGAATCGTTATTTAAGTTCAGAATTTTAGGTAATTACATTACATTACTTACAAACTGTTAGAGATATATGAATTTTACATGTTTGCGAATGGACTTTTATTATTATTTCTATGTACGTATTACATAAAGCTTTATTTATAATTGTTATATAAATTACAATGTAAGCAATGTTTATACAATGAATGTGAATTATTTTAAGGCATGTTGTTGTGTAAAACAAATATTTTTATATTTAGTTTTTGATTAAAATAAGTGCAATAATGTAATATAAATGGACAAATATATTATAGTTTGTTATATATACTCGTTTTATTTTTTGTTTTGTTTTATATACGAATCCTTGAGCAAGTAACTGCTGTGCCGCTGTGCCAAACAAAAAATATAACAAACACGGAAATAATGATTTCGATGAAGCTTTGCAAATAATAACTCATATTTTAACACGATACGTATTGTCGGGTTTCTAGGTTTGTAGCCCCTACCGTCAGCAGCCGGGAGGCGTTAATTGGCTTCCATTCTGCGCAACTAGTTGGTCGATTTAGTTGGCCTGTATGGAAAGACAGGAACCCTGCCCCGCTGCCGGCGGCACCCTAGTTTTTAGGGTTCCGTAGTGAACAAGGAGCATCTATAGTTTCACCATGTTCGTCGTCTGTCTGCCCGCAGCTTTGCTCAAATACTACGAGTAGAGTACTAGTATTAGAAAGCTGTAATTTAGTATAGACATACATATTAATCATGCCGAAAAAGTAGAAGTAGAATATTTTGAAAAAAAAGACAAAGTGGGGATGAATTATTTTTCTCATCTACCCCATCGAGTGGGGTATCGTTGAATAGGTATTCAAAAAACATTGGGGGTGAGCGAAAACGATTTTTAATTCAGGGATCTGTTTGCGAAATATTACGCTTATTTTAGAGCCAGTGTCGTCTCTCTCTCTCTCTCTCTCTTTCTCTCTCTCTCTCTCTCTTTCTCTCTCTCTTTCTCTCTCTTTCTCTCTCTCTTTCTCTCTCTCTTTCTCTCTCTCTCTCTCTCAGTAGTTAGTGATAGTTTTCCCTTTTAATTTCATATCATGATATGGGACTACGGAACCCTACATTGCGCGTGGCACGTCAGGCACTTGGCCAATTATTTTTTACAGTATTGAGAAAAATAAATAGATAAATATAATACATACTTTTCTTTCAGACATATCTATGGCAAATACACAAATAAGTACGATATCAGAGCTATGTTGACGAGAGTACGTTTTCTCGAGAGTGTATGGGCAGTGATTCTATTTGATTTATAGAAAATGAAATAAAACATGCAGTATTTTTCATGCATTTTACTAAAACAATAAATAAGTACACTAAAGCTAACGTAAATGATCGCGTCATAGTTGTGACGTAGGTACGATAAACATAAGTACGTATATTCGCATCAATTTCGAGTCTAAATCTACGACAAGGGTAAATGCAAAACGCAACTCCGACGTATCCACTGCTCTTGAATAAGACCACACTATGCCATTGAAACTACAATACAGCCGTACAATTATATAACTACAGCCGTATTTAGGTACTTACTTAAAACCATGTGACAACAACGCTAGATTCTATAAGAAATCAAACATAATCGTACCTTATAAATAACACAAATTCACTTCCTTAAGAAAAAAGAAAAAAACAGGTAGTAAGTACATAAGAACAGTAATTATTCTAGCTTTCCCAAAAACTTCTAGAATATAATGTCTCAGCTTATTCATTCTTGTCTTCAATACCTAAAGCCAGCTTCATTTCCAAAGAATAATTCACTTTAACACGGTTAAAATCACCTTTCTCACTCATATCTTTATCATTCCCTTCCTTACTGCCATCCTCGACATTGTTGTCGTTGCCATCAGTGACGTCATCGACACAATCTTCGAATATCTCATCTCCACCGGATTCGTTAACATCGTCTACAGACTCGTACAGCTTAGAATTGTTTGCATTATCATGCAGAGCTTCATCGATTTTAGAATCATTACCAATCCCAGAATCATTCGCATTAACTGACAAATTCACTTCTTGATAAATATCATTAATTGCTGGATTTTCTTCAACTACGTTATTTGCTTCTCTATAATTATTCTCAGCTTTCGCATCATTACATATATCTCCATTATTTTCTTCTGTGTCAACGTTGTTCCCGATAACTTTCTTTGTTGCACCTCCATTAATCTCAGCTCTATCTCTCTCATTATATACTTCTGCAACAAGTCCAGCGTTGTTTTCTGTTAGAGTCTCCTCTAAGGACGGGTCCTGGTCAGGAGTGAGGGTTTCGTCCACATCGTCTGCGGCATCTTGATTTATTATCGACACGTATTCGCCGGTGCGCCATCTTTGCTCTGCCATATCCATGTGGACTTCTAGGATGCGTGACACTTCAGGCAGCTGTAGATAAATGGGAATAAATATTTTGAAAATCTGTTACAAAAGGAACCTTCAGCCCGGGGGGTTACGCTCATCTCTTATAGGGATACAAATATAATTCGCGCTCGCTTTTATCTTACTTTTTCTGGAATTAAGAGAGTGAAACAAAAGTTGAAGACTGTTAAAAATAAACACAATTAAAAGTAGGCTCATTTGAACTTTTGTTTCGCATTGTTAATAATAGAAAAATCAAGATAAAAACTGGTGCGAGCCAACTTTGCATCGCAATAAGAGATGAGCGTAACCTCACAGTTTGACCAATGCTAGGTCAAACTGTGGGGTTACGCTCATCTCTTATTGCGATGAAAAGTTGGCTCGCACCAGTTTGATCTTAATCTGGATTTAAAGCAAAAAGTCGATAAGGAAACATTTCTCTATAACGTTATGGCCAAACAGACTAAACAAAATAACTATTAAAATCAGATGGCGGACGCAACGCTCAATTCAAACATCGAGCGGCACAGCGAGCAACCCAACAATGTGCCAAAACGTCTTGTGGCCAGTGTGCCAAATCAACGCTGCACCACTTGACAAGAATCAAGCTATCAATGTTGCGATTTGATAAGAAAGGCTGGCCGTAATACACGAGTCACAAACAGGCGAGCATCAATAACTAGGTAAATGCTTGCCCGTGCGCAGGTTTCTCAGTATTGCTCTATGTGTGCCTTCTGTGTTTCCTGAAAACTATAATCTAGGTTTACGTGTTCCATCCTCGACCACACCGTCGCTTACTATCAGGCAAGTTTGTAGTCAAACGTATTTACCACAAAATAACCTTTCACAACTATTTTCACGAATCATAAGTAATTAATTAAATATGGTTAAGCTTTCAGTCATAATGTATTCATTTAACACACCGTATAATCATTATCGAGATGATCAGCGATCTTCTCGATGATAGCGTTGGTCTTGTTGTCAATCGATCCAGCGCGACGCGAGATAGCTTCACAAGCACTATACGCCTCACGCTCCTCGTGCGCTAGAGTGCGTGCGAGTAACTCCTGTGCTACCGCCTCGTCCATTGCCGCATTTTCGGTTGGGTTGGAGCGGTTTACACCTAGCAACCACAAAACAAGGAGAAACAGAAACTTATAGTCCTTTCAACATCTATCAATGAGAATCGTACAAGATAGTAAATTAAACGTTTTAACAGATAATCTCCTCGCATTTTCATTAAAGAATACATAACATGTTAATTTAAATATAATTCAATATTTTGTTTAAAAAAATCCAAATGGTCAGATCATTTGTATATATTTTTTTTGTGTAAACTCTATTAAAGTCATAATTTTGTTTTGCTTTAAGTATTATGTTGCTGTATAATTTCTTGTATGTAGTTTATACCTGTAAATCCTGTAATAGCACTCAACTTTTGTACCTTATTTTTATTGAATTATCTCAGTAGTTGCTTTGTTGGTGTAACAATAAAATAAAATAAAATCCGTGCAGTGATGCATCTTCCATATCCATACCTTGCGAAGGGAAGCGATCATCTTCATATGAGTTGATCGTGTCGATGATAGCTCTCTTCGCCTTCTCTTCGCTTACACTTGACATGTTGTCGGTAGAACAACACACTCTCTCTTCACCTGAAAAATTTACTTTAAATACTAAATCTATATATTGGTAACAGCTACTTTAACAGCTTCGTAACATATTATATCACTGTTATTAATTAATATAATTAATCTAAATACGCAAAAAGTTTGTCAGTAAAAACAGATTATTATTCAAGATAAATATCTTCGTACCACTTATATTTTGACCAGATCCGTGTGCACTATGTGATCTTCCTCTAACGTCGCTAGTCTTTGAATCACCTCTACCCGCCAGGTTTCTAGATTTTTCATCGTCTTTAGTCTTAGCCGTAGTATCACTTCTGGCTTTAACTTTATCGCATGTACCCGTGTTGTGGCTATTTTTCTTCCCATCGCCTCTTTCCTTTGCTGGGTTAGCTTTGCTAAGTTTGGTATTATAATTTTTTTCTGATTTTTTCTTATATTTGTCACCTTTAACCTTTGTTTCGTCTTTACCTTTATTTTTTTCGTAACTTTTTTTAGCCTTAACTTCATCACCTTTTCCGGTATTTTGTTCAGTATTCCTTTTATCCTTAGGTTGTATGGTAGCAGTTTTGGGTCTGATAGTTTTGGCCGGTGGCATTTGAACTTGTATTCCATCAGAGCTATCAGAGTCGCTAGAATTGTTTATCGATTCTGTCTCGCCTGAAGACGCTGCAAAACCATTAATTTAAATTTTAATGAATTAGTCCGAATATAAGTAACTTAGTAATCTTAAAAAATATGTAGGTAGAGAGCACTAGAGAGAGATCATCAACTTCTCCTACAAAAAAAGCTAAAGTATTCGGAGCTAGGATAGAAAAGAGTGTCTGGAGAGGTGTTCGTTGACACCCCTTTTGTATGCTTAGTAAGAAGACATTCAGTTGAAAAACAATACACATATTGCTAAAACTCATGGGATTGCAGAAGATCTGACTGTCTGGCATTTCCTATTTTAGAGTACCAAAATTTCTACATTCTGTGTTGAAATGTTTATGATAATAAAGTTTTATTCTTCTTGTGATACATTTATGCACGTGGATCGTAAGCTCTTACGTCCAGAGTCAATTTGTTCCTCTCCAATCTCATACGAGATAGGTGCGGCCACAGTCGTGCTGGTGGCTTCTTCCGCTGGCGTATCTTTGTCCAAATAACGGAACAGAACAGCTCCCGGCACATGTGTTAATTGAGCTTTCTTAACATCTGGGGGTAAAAAAGTAATAACATAAGTGAGTATGTATTAAGTAGATATGTTCCGTGATTTATGTAGAAAAGCTCCCGAATTTGCAGCAACGCTTACTTGGAAGAGTTAGATACACTTTTTATCATAAAAGCCCAAAGCTATATTGCACTGAGACTAATCTCGACAGCCTACCTTTTCGTCAATAAAAAGGGCTCCTCATTCTTCGTAATGATGGTGAAAGAGTATCTACGACTAATTTCACTCACCCGGTTTCTCTCCTCCAGTAAGCTGACTAAGTGCAATCCTATCGAAAGCGTTGTCAGTCTTATAGGTGGTGAAGTGCGTCTTCTGGGTGATCTCGTGTGCGGGGGTGCATTCTTGCGCAGCGTAGAACTCTTCCATGGTCTTTTTATCGTAGTTCTTCTGTATGGTTGAGAGATTTTGTTCAATAAATGACGAACTACAAGAACCCAGGCAATACAGACATGGAGCTGCAGTCCTATCATCTTTTAGTTTAAGTGAAGATTTCCCAGGAGAAACTATAATGCAATGCTGAAGACTCTAATACGGTCAGTCGGTCAACAGGTTACTATAATCATACGTTAAATAATTCCACTTACAAGTGAAAATACAGCCGATAATGTGTCTAATTTTCCCCCAGGTCAATAAAAAATAGATGAGTGAGAAATAAAGCTGAAGCTAATAATATGAGGCTGTTAAAATCTTACCATAGGATCAAAAGGAGGCTCTCCTCTAACGACCCTAGCTTCTCTTTCGGCCTGCTCTCGGTCCAGCTCCGCGAATATCTCCAAGTCTTCAGCACTGGGCTTCAAATCTTCGTCATTATCACCATCATCAGGATTGTTCATGCAGTGCATATAGTTGATGAGGGCCACACCTTCACCAGCGCTGGTAGCTGCAAACATATTTAAATGCTTTAAAATTTTCGACCACAATATATTTAGGGAGGGAGATTGATATCTAAGACCTCGATTATTGAGCCCATTGAACTTTAATACTGAGAGTACTAGATCTCGTGAGCATAACATTAAGTGTACCTATAACTAGGCGATATGATAGGCTAGATGGCGGCGAGGCTTGAATGTCATCATCAAATTCATCCGTAACATCCCTACTATTTAAAGGAAGTTTTGATGTTGAGTGAAACAACGGAGCACAGCTGGCAAGTTGGCCAACAAAGCTTATATTATCATTCAACATTAATTACCTACCTCTATAAAAAATATTAAAAACACTGTAACAGTATTCTTACCAGTCGGTTTAGTACATTCTTGTTTCGTTTCTTCTTTAGTTTTGTTTCCTTCCTCTTCTTTGCTATTTTTGTCTTTCTTATCATTAGCAGTATCACTTTCAACTACTTCATCTCTGGTATCTTTATCCGTTGAATGAACTTCTTTAATATTAATCTTGTTCAATGGTTTCATCTTTTCTTTATTTATTGGTTTATCTTTAATTGTCTTCTTGTCATAATCTATAATATTGTTTCCTTCTTCGGCTATTCCAGTGCGTTCATAATTTTTATTTAGTCTAATATTGGCTTCCTTCGAATCTTGTATTTTCTTTTCGTATTCGCCAATTATTTCTATAAGAGGCTTCTTTTCTACTAACTCTGTTTTTTCATGAGTATCGTCTATTTCTGTTATTTTTACCTCACCTCTTTCAGTTTTCGATTCTGGAACAAATGCATTTTATATCAGTTTCCTAGCGGCTTTTGGGGACAAAATATACATATTTTTTTCTTGACTAGTTTTACTGTATATTGTACACTATTTATTTTTAATAGAGGATTACTGTAGTTACGCTTATGTTTTTATAATCTTATTGTAAAATGCAAATGAGAATGAAAACCTTACCTTCCAATGTTTTACTGACCGTCTTCTTTTCAACGTGAGGTGTTTGTTGGAATAATAAATTGTTAATAGCCTGGAAGTCTGAAACAAACTCTCTGAAAACATCGTCAATCATTACTAGGTTGGTATTTAAAGCTATCTGTAGCTTGATACTGTACAACAACCAAGTTAACTTTATAATTCTTCTATTGAAAATATTTCATTAAGCATACATCATTGTGGGTCCATCCTAATTACGTGCTAATTAGGTTCCATCACACCATTAATTACCAGTGGGTCTTTAAACATTAAATCTATCACGAAAAAAAATGAAATACAGTGATACTAACGAGCTTCCTGTGTTCTGCTTATGATCCCCTCGGTAGCCCATCCAGCAGTCAGTCGGCTGCACAACCGGCTGCTGCGGCTGTTCATCTTTAATTTCCTGCACAAGACGCCTGCCAAGGTCTACCTGGGTCCATTCAATCTTGGACGTTGCTGTTTCTTCTGGTAACAATGTTTGAATAAATAAAAAAAAATCTATCTCAAGCTTCACCAGCGCTTTTTTATTAAAAGAGTTTAAAAATCGTTCATTTCCATCCAAATAACAAGTACAAAGTTGACACTCACGCTTTTACAGGCCACAGCTTGTACAGGTATAAGGTTAATTTTACTAACTTATTGTACATAATACAGGCTTTAGCAATATAGGTAGTATAAATCCATTCTCCGTCTCAGCAGTTTTTTTTGTGATATTAATTACCTTACCTAATTTTTACTCTCTGGAATTTAAAAAAAAGACAAAATAAAGGATCTTACATTCTCCTTGCCTGGACTATTTTCTCCCTCAAATACCAACATATTATTCGTTAGAAATTCAATATTCATTACTATTTTGTCTTTTTTAAAAATTCCAAAATATTTTACGAACTGTCTACCTTCTTCCTTCTCGTTCTCACTAGAACTATCTTCGCTTGTGCTGTCCTCCTCTTCAGATCCTGACAGCATATCTGCCAGTACCCCATCTTTTCTCTCAGCAATGTCTGGAACTTCGTGAACCTCTGGACCTTTGATCGCTTTGAGTTCTATTTCTTCTTCCTATTTAATTAATGTATGGATTCTAAGAATTTAAAATAAACCCACCTAGTTTGTCAGCTTAGGCCATGAGAGAGTCAGTCGTGGAATTGGAACTGACTCTCTCGTGGCCCAAGACTGATAATGCTGAGAATTGATGGAAGGAAATAGTAAGTACATATGAACGTACTTACTTTTTCCTTCCATCACTTTCTCAGAATTATCAGTTTTTCACTACAACTTGGAACAAGGCCATAGTAAAATTGTAATTGCTAAAAAGTCATGAATCTAGTCTTTGATTATATCTCATCTGACTATCGCCTACCCCAGCTAAGTTAAATATGGGAAGCATACTCACTCTTGTATGAAATTACTTATATTATTTTATTACTCATGTTATTTCCTACTATCGAAAAAAGACACCACGTTCACATTCATGAAAACCAAGCATTGTTACAGAAGTAATCTAAAAAAATCGTATTTACCTTCGGCGGCAGACCGAGTTTCTCCCTCTCCTTCCTCTCGTTCTCCTCCCGCTGCGCCTTCTTCTCGTCCCTCATGTTGATCAGGTAGCGGACGCTCTGCATCACCTTCTCTTGGTCTCGGGCTATCCATCTTGAGAAATTAAGAGAAATCTGGATTGACAGTCATACCAGATTTGACAGACCTCATGGCTCAGTGGTAGTACGGCTGCCTCATGAGGTGTGTGGTAGGTGGTAGGTCAGTGGTAGGTCGTGGGTTCGATCTCCACCCAGGGCAAACATTTGTGTGATGAGCATGGATGTTTGTTCTGTGTCTGGGTTTATCTATGTATTATAAGTATGTATTTACAACACAAAAAAAGTATATATCTATTATATCGGCCATCTAGTTTCCATAGTACAAGCTTTGCTTAGTTTGGGCTAGATGGTGTTGTCTGAAATGTCCACCAATATTTATATTTATTATACCTTACACTCGCATGGAACATAAAAAGCAAACGTTAAGAATTAACGCGAATAAAATTGGTTTACATTTCAAATTTTGAGACGAGCATAGCTACCGTTCTAGAGGTCGCGACCGATGCGGCTCGACATTCGCCTAATCGCTTTCTCGGTCTCTTTAAAATAGCTAGAACATTGTAAGGTACCTTGATGAAAGCGTACCACCAACTCGACTTCTTACGATATTGTTCTGGGCTAGCTGTGAGGAAAATAATTGTTGGTGAGACTGACCGTCGTCTTTCAGCAATTTCCTCCTGCACCCCGCCCCGTTGCCAGGCTTCAGCGCAGGCGCGGTCCCTCGGGAACACGGGCCGGTTGTCCAAGTTGAGGAGTTCCAACAGTCGAAGGGTCAGCGTCTTGCGGTATGCGGGGATGTGGCGAACCACTGGATTACCAGTGAGGACCAGCACTGAACATGATATGAAAACAGAATTGTATCTATAGTTATTAGTATTAGGTCTTTATTTTAAAGAGAAGGTGTTGGCGAAATACTAATAGTATGATCAATGATCAACATAAAACTCTCCCTCAAATGAGACTGCAATGGCGAGCTACACTGCTTACGAGGTTCGAGATATGATACATTTAAATGTTAGCCTTATCCTAACTAGATCCGGTTTCCGGAAGCACTTCAAGCCACTGAACTCTTTTGTACTTGAATGACTTTCTAGGTAGCCAGTAATGACACTAATAATATTGGTGTTGATTATTAAAGTGCCGTGAACTTTTTAATACGAGCAAATAATTCAATAAAAATAACCACTAATCAAAAAAATTTGTATTCGCGTATCTTGTAGGTATGTTTATAATTTTATATAAAGTCATATGTTTATATTAAGGAATATTAAATTGGCAATCAATGCATTCAAATGGTTATATTTATAATTTTTGATAGTGTTAAAGTCGCTCTTTACCAGTCGGGCATAGTTACTTGTTTGATTCATCTGGTCCACGAAAATCTAGGACTCGCTAACACGATCAATGAATCAAATGAATTCCATGATTTAATATTAAAAACCTTTAATTTTTTTTTTATTTTGACATGGAAGTACTGTGAGTTCATTAATATGAGAAATAAAGCATATTACTATAAAAACAACACAAAAATTTTCAGGCATTCATATTATTTTGACATGGAAGTACTATGGATTCACTAATACGAGAAATAAAGCATATTATTAAAAAAAGACCATTCAAATTTTCGCGCTCGCGCATTATTACTATTTTGACATAGAAGTACTGTGAGTTTACAAATACGAGAAAATTATCATATAAACACTACTAAAAAAAATTCGCGCTCGCTTCGCTCGCGCATTCGTATTATTTTGACATGGAAGTACTATGGATTCACTAATACGAGAAATAAAACATATTACTATAAAACACCACTAAAATTTTCGCGCTCGCATCGCTCGCGCTTTATTACTATTTTTACAGAGAAGTACTGTGGGTTCACTAATACGAAAAACAAAGCATATTACTATAAAAACACTACTAATTTTTTTGCGCTCGCTTCGCTCGCGCATACTTATTACCTATGTTTTTGTTTATTTTGACCTTGCAAATTAATGCTAAGCCCTCGTTAAAAAATTATTAACTAATATATTATACATTATATATATTAATAGAAAATTTTGTTATGACAAACTTGGTGCTAGGAGCACGTTATACAGCATATTACAAACTACGCTACGCTCGCACATCATAAGACATGGGCCGCTATGAGAAAGCTATAAGCTATGCCTATGTCCATTGCTGAACCCCTTTTCTTACAAGTCGATGGCGAGTCAATCAGGCATCCGTAAAGTAGGTATCCGTAGGATTGAAAGTAAGATGTTAAATAGCATAATATTTTTCATTTATCATACCTTTCAGCAACGCCATACCAGCGAGGACATCAACAATGAGCGGGTCCTCTAGCCGGTTGTACGATAGGTCCAGAACTGATAGGTTCTTGCAAGTCATCAGGTGTTGTAGGTCCTCTGGAAAACATATGCTTTTTTAAGCAACTGAAACTGGAAGACTGCTTGCCCCTTTCTAATTCAGTCGCCTAAATAATCCCGTAGTCAGCCATCTCAAGGTGAAGGAAACCGCCAAGAACTTCCTTATTACACGTTAAATGATTAACCACATGCCTTAAAGTATCACATTGTAGGGACAACCTGACCAGATGGCGATATTTTGTATCGGTAAGTACAGTGCAATTTTTTACCCTTTACACAAACCACGCAGCTCCATCTTTCCACTCATGTACATTATATTATTATAAGTTACAGAGCTGTTATTTCTGCAGATACTTAATTATCTCATCCCCAAGAAGTTTATTACTGTGTATAGACCTCCCCCATAGATTTCTGAAACCAAAAAAAAAGGAAGTGCCATTCATCCAGCGTCTTCCTGCCACTTGTATGAGGTCATCTGTGCACCTTGTGGCTGGTCTTCCTACGCTGCGCTTGTCAGTGCGTGATATCCACTTACTATGCTACTATACCTGTACTAAAAGATAGCAGTGTGCTCTTATAATGCAAGGATCACATTGAAGAGTAAATAGGGCAAATGAAAAGATCCAAATGGCTCACCGACTGTGGTGAGCATGTTGTGCGCGATGCTCAGGGTGTGCAGGTCGGGGACCACGTCCAGGCTCTCGATACGAGACACGAAGTTATGGTCCAGGTTGAGGGTGTCTAGTTTCGGACATCCGTCCAGGTTCTCTGGAAGTAAACGGTAGGAAGTTCGCTAATGTAGCTTAGCCAACTTTAAACAGACTCCGTTTGGATATGTGGTAAACCTTTACTGGTTATTTAACCGCCAGTTCGCACTGCGTTGACAAAAATACATAATCGAGTGTGCGCTCGAGTTACATGACATAATCCTTCCCTACCCTTTCCACAACATGACAAATCGGAAAACATTTCAATGCCATCCCTTTATGGTAGATTTGTCATCAACTCGAACTAAGCGTTTTGCTTCCACTTTCCTAATGCGAACCTCTCGGGAATGGAATGCCATGCCGCTGTCCTTGTTTCCTGAAAGCTATAACAACTATTACACGACTTACACATAAACAAGTACACAAAGGTAAATAATACTTAGTAGTAGGTATGAGTCGGCCACGGACCGGTTCTGAACTAGCGAATTATAGTTCTAGCTCAGAAGTCTATAATCGTGCATTCGACTGAGCTATCTTTTTTTTATATCCAAGTACAAGTAGCATACATACTGCCGGCTCGACCGGTCACATCAGTAATTTGTCGCACACCAGAAGAAATGAGCTACAGGACACGATAAAACTGTGGCGACATACGTCACCACGCACACACACGAGAGCGCGGGAGGGCGAGTGAGGCGGGCGTACTTAGCCCGCGTCGGGATACGCACCCAAAACAGTCAGCAATCTCATGGCACGCGACACACGCGCGGAGTAAATTCTCTTGCGGTACAAGAGACACGCGATCGAACGACCGAAGAGTGTCGGTTATCTTACTCATCTCGGTCTCCTCCCGCGTGCTCTCATTTATCTTGTGTTTCGCATTGTTATTGTGTTCGTGTCTTCTAAATACATAATTAGTTGGGACATGGTGTTTTATTCCTTGGAACCGGCCTCCTAAGGAGGAGGGTTCTCCACCATCCCGCGTGCCACGGCTGGCTCATAAAAGAAGGGACCAGGGACCATTGGGCCCCCGCCGTATCATCATTCAGCGGTGGTCCCTCCCTGGCATCACCCTTCAAAACCATATTATGCACTGTGTAAGAGTAGGCAGTACGCGGCGCATGTGTAAGCTGACTAACGCTTTATTGCGTTAGCAAGATAGAAAGCGTCGCCATATAATTAAATGGCTTTGCGGAACTCCGCAAACACATGTCGCCAGCATGCCGTTCTCTCGATGCGCTGGATACCGTTGTTCTGCAGGAAGTACTCACCCAGCTAGCGTATGATGTTGTAATGCAGATAGAGACACTTGAGCTCGGCCAGCGTGTCCAGTCTCTCGATGCGCTGGATGCCGTTGTTCTGCAGGAAGTACTCACCCAGCTTGCGTATGATGTTGTAATGCAGATAGAGACACTTGAGCTCGGCCAGCGTGTCCAGTCCCTCGATGCGCTGGATGCCGTTGTTCTGCAGGAAGTACTCACCTATCTTGCGTATGATGTTGTAATGCAGATAGAGACACTTGAGCTCGGCCAGCGTGTCCAGTCCCTCGATGCGCTGGATGCCGTTGTTCTCCAGAAAGATGCACTTCAGCCCCGTGTACTCCTCCAAGTTCTCGATCTTGGCGAAGCCCTGGAAACACCAGTTTCGGATGTTTCGACATTTCTTACCTACTGAATTTGATCATTATGCCGATTCATACTGACAGATATGTAGATACATACTGTCGGTTAATAGAGTGAATTATTATCAATTAATAAATATTGGTGAACATTTTCATACAGTGCCATCTAGCCTCCAATCTAATAGTTGATAGGATAATTCTTTGTAAATAGAAGAGTGCTCAAAGTATAATACCTACTCACAATCACTCAAGACACAAAAAACATTCGACAGAACAAAATAAATGTTTTTCCTGGCAAGGAATCGAATCCACAACTTATAGCTTAGAAGGCAGACATACTACCAACGAAACAGCGAGGGTAATCGATTCAGTCTTTTTATTTATTAAACAAAAACAAGTTAAACGGTACTAACTCGCTTTGTAACAAGTAGGTAATCGTTTAAGAAACGAAAAAAAAACAACTTCAAAATACTTACGCAATTCGTTTACTTGGATGATATATTTTTCCAGTTATTTTGTTACAAAAACCAAAATACTGAACCGATTTTAATAATAAAAAATTGAGTCCAACTGCGTAAAAAGAAGTTTCAAAATCGGTCCATTGTTTTGACGGAGAAATCGATGGACATAATTTACAAAGTGAACAATGTTGTCTCATTGCTTATAAATTTTTAGGGTTCCCTTTCAACAAACGTAATTTTTTTGCTCGTTATTGATAACGGCAAAAGGTTGACGCTTGAAATAGTCACAGAATATTGAGTTATATTAGGTATTCATTTTAAAAATAAATAATTAAATTAAAATAAAATTAATATTTAAGGACAACAAACGTGTTTTTTTTGCCGTTTTTATAGATAATAATGGTACGGAACCATTCGTGCGCGAGTCTGACTCGCACTTGTCCGGTTTTTTTTTCTTTCTTTGCCTATCGATATGTAACACACATAAGCGACAATAACCTAATCCATCAAAATCATGCAACTAGCCAAAATCATGCAATAATAAACTACGAATCTATGCTCTATACTCGGGACTAGAGACTGTTTTCTAATTTCAATAACGTTGTCATAGAGCAGAGTGGCGCAGTGGAAGCGTGCTGGGCCCATAACCCAGAGGTCCGTGGATCGAAACCACGCTCTGCTAGAATCTTTTTGTACTCTATTTTTTACACGATTACCGAATCATTATAATATTATGAGGTAGGTAGGTATTCGACTCATATGCTGAATGGTGTAGGAGGATGTAGGTGTTGTTTCAGTATTCCATGAAATGAAATTGAGCGAGAGTGACCTTCATAATAATTATATTTTGTTTATAATCGACTTCCAAAAAAAGAGTTTTCAATTCGGTTTTTTTAAGGTGATACTTACCTCTGAAGTTGAGCATACCTAGTCTTGCCATAAATATTGTCACGAAGAAAAAAAAATTTTTTTTATTGTAAATAATATTTATTACTTTTACAGTGTGTTAGTTTAATACATAAATATAAAACAATTTAAAATATAAAAGCTTATTCAAAGTGGTCTCCATTGGCTGCAATACAGTCCTTTAAACGTTGAGGCCAGTTATCAATAGAAGCACGCACTCTTTCCATGGGAAAATTCTTCACTGCCAATCGTATGGATTGTTTTAGGGACTCCAAATTATCATGGCGTTTAGAGCAAGCCATACTCTCTAAAACTGACCATAAATCATAATCCAGCGGATTAAGATCAGGACTAGACGACGGCCAGTCTTCAGCTCTGATGAAGTCCGAAACGTTCACTTCCAACCAAGACTGCGTGGACCGAGCTTTATGACCTGGCGCCGAGTCTTGTTGGAAGGACCATACTTGGTTATTGAACATGGTGTTGTTAAGGGGCTTAACTACCTTCTCAAGAATGGTATTTTGATACACTTGTGCCGATGTTTTGATACCTTTTTCACAAAAATATGGCTCAGTCACTCCTTCATAGCTAACACCCCACCAAACCATCACTGAATTCGGATATTGCCCACGTTGCACTCTGTCGACTAATTGGGAAGCTTCCTTAGAGCTTTGAGCATAAATACGGTCGTTTTGTTTGCTAAAATGTTGCTCAATTGTAAAGATTTTCTCATCCGTAAACAAAATTTTTCTGTGACCTCCCTTTGCGTACCGCTTCAGTAGTTGTTTTGATTTTACCACCCTATTCTTTTTTAAATTATCAGTTAAAAATGACCAGTGCGTCTCTTATAGGCTGCAAGTCCTAAGTCATCTTTTAAAATACGCGACATGGTTCTGGGTGCTATCTTCATCTCCCGAGATAAAATATTTTGCTTTCGGACAGGATTTCTTCGAATTCTTTCCCTTACTGCTTTGACCACCTTTTTCGTACGAACACTACGTGGACGGCCAGATCTTTTTCTGTCACAAACAGAGGAGGTCTCATTGTACCTATTAATAGCCCGGTACACAAACATTTGACTAATACCAAGCGTATGGAGAGTTTTAAAAATTGCATTTGGCTCCATACCAACTTTGTGTAATGCAATCACAGCGATTCGGTTCTCTTTATCACCCCACTCCATTTTAATATCGCAAAATATTGTACAATGTATTGGCGCCAAAATTAGAAAACTCAATGAACAATCGTATAAAAATGACAGATTCCAAATTCAAATGTATAATATCTTTCTTATTTTTAACTGTAACAGTATTTATGGCCAGACTAAGTATATAAACTGATTTAGAAAAATATTTTGTTATTTGAAAATAATAAGTATCGTCATCAAGTTAATGATCGGTTCAGTGATTTGGTTTTTAAATCCTAATTAACTGGAAAAAATATCATAAAATATTTATACCTTAGTGTAGGTATACTTAAATAATTTTATCCGAAAATCGGTTATTTCAGTGTTTTTTTTTTTTTTAATAATACTAAATGACTCCGACTAGTCACGAGCATCAGACAAACGCTTCGCTCGCGTATTATTATGCACTTACAAGTAGTTATTAAGCAATTTCATAACCCAAAGAAACAAAACATAGGCATTTTGTTTCTTTGGGTTAATAGTAATCGTTGGTCATGAAAGTCATTAAAGCCGTGGACTCACTAATACGAAGTACAAATCATATTACCCTAGGTGTATACCGATAGCACCCAACCCCTTTGTCGGCAACAATCCCCTCTACTACCCCCTCTGACAACAAAGAGAAGGCGTATACCTATAGCGTATACGTATAGGTATACGCTATAGCGTATACCTAATTACCTATAGCGTATAGCGCCGATCCGTTGTTGTCAAAACACTCTCCTTCTCCTCTTCCCAACAAACACCATTTATAAAAAAAAAACTTACCCTTATTAATTATCTTTATTAAATACCTTGAAAAAATTTACGTTCGCTTTGCTCGCGCATTATTATTTTTTACGTTGTTTTACATCTGAGCTACGAAATAACGTGACACTCGCTGATATAAGCAATAAGTCAATTTACTGCCCAATTATTTAAAAATACCTTAATTTTTACCCGACTTCGTAAGAAGGAGGGTTATATTTTTCGAGTGTATGTATGTATATATTTATGTATGTATCTATGTATGTGAATAAGTGGGTATTATGTATGTTTCTATATGATCGCCTACAGCCTGATCAGCTGAACAGCTTGATCGACTTTGATGTGCGAGGTGTCGTTAGATTCGTCTTCACTTCCAAAGTGTCATAGGCTATATTTTTTTTTGTACATAATAATAATACATCTCTCACAAAAAATAAAAAAATGCGTTTTTTTGTAATAAAAAAGTGATTTTACTATGATTATTCTAAAGAATGCACATTTATGATCTTTTACAGCGATTTTACGCATACTTTCTTACAGAAAAACGTACAGCGTATCAAGTGTAACGAAATGATAAGATAGACTGCAAAAACTGCTTTTGTGCATTTTGTGCAGTCGGGTATTTTGTTTTTCTTTAAATATACATACTTGTTTGCGCTCGATTCTCTCACGCATTTTGGTATTGAATTTTTTTTTTTTTTTTTTTTATTTATTTATTTATTTTAAATATTATCAGTTTTAACAATATGACTAACTACGATACATAAATCTTAACTAAACTCTTAACAATTTACTAGTCAATACTTGCCGAATACTATAATTCACTTAAACATAAAAACTTACATTTTTATAGTTGTTTACACTTACTTTATCCTTCAATTACACACATTAAACATTAGTTCAGCAGATTTTTTAACAATTCCAAAATGTAAATATTCGTGTTGGGCCAGAGCACGTAATTTAAAGTAGGTACAACTCAATTGAAACACTGAACAAACTATTTCAAGATTTAAGATTAGATTTTAGCCATTATTATTTATTTTAGATCTTACAGGCGACTCAATACTTTACTATCTTTACTATCAATTGTAATAGGCCTGTCATATGTTATAGGGTTCACCTACCCTCCGAACTAGAATAAATTCTGTATCTCGAAAGGTAGTTTTCCTCCCGCTCATAGTTTGGTAATACATAACGCGTGAGACAGAGACAAAATTACTCGCTAAAAGCCACCACAGTACAAGCAAAAAGTTCAGACAATAGATTATTATTATATGTTTAGATTATTATTATAGATATTTTTGTATGTTTATATAAATCGAAATCGGTAGTAATATATGAGTATAACTGAGCAAACATTAATTTGATGTAATTATTTCACCATTTGTCATTTACAACTTCAGAATATAATAAGTTGTAAATTAATAAATTATCTAATATTATAACGTAAACTTACATAAAATATATATTTATATTAGAAATACTTAAATAAGTGCTTCTCTGCTTCTCTTTTTGTGTTTGTTAGCTCATACAATATTTTTGTATAAAAGGGGAAATCAACTTTAATTCAGATTGATTCCATAGAAATTTCGATAATATTGTTTTTTTTCTAATTTTTAATTATAGTAGGTACGCTTATATTTTTTTTTTTTTTTTTTTTTATTGTTAGTAAGGACAGCACCGAAAATATTAATTAGAATGATAATGACCTAAGTATATTAGTATGTGTATCTGATAGGTATGTATGTGTGCGTGTGTGGGGGCGGATGGATGTATGTGTGTGTGGGGGTGTGATGGATGTGTTTATGTGTGTGTGGGGGGGGGGGGGTGAGGTGTGTGTGTATGTGCGTTTATGACACCCGAAAAACAGAATGCTTGAACATAGTTTCAAGAACGACTGGTATAGACAACCGAAAGATACTTCTTTCTGTCTTCTAGTATATAATCTTTAAGGAAACTTTGACGAAAGATGATAATTTTAAATATGGTTACATCTTGTCAATCGTATAGATTCAACTAAACTTCTACAATAAAAATAAAATTTAATTTAATTGTCATTTTGTATATCTCACTCCAACATCTCCATAATTTTTTCAATTTCGTCGTAACTTTGTTTGTTCATAAATTCAGTTATTGCTTTTTTACACTTATAACTATTTAAAGACCTTAACATGACAGTTTTACTGATTTGATTATATAAATAAGGGCCCATGAATCCAAAAAATCGCTGGGCGAACTTAGTCCTATAACTTCTAACGACATAAACTCTATCCTTTCTTCTAACGTCAGGTTTATGGTCAGGGATTATGTGATGCTGGTTGAGGATAATTTTAAGCATATAGCATTGTCTTATTCTCAGAATGGGTAGTTCTCTATATAGATCATCGGTTGGATAGCGAAACGGTTTGAACAACATTACTTTTAATATTGCTCTTTGCGCCCGTTCAGCCGTAATTAGAGTAGATTTTGGACAACCACCCCAAGACGAAATACAATAAGTGATAATGGAGTGGCATAGCGCAAAGTACACAGAAGTAATTTGACTTTTATCACATACATATCGTAAGGTTTTAAATATATATAATAGTTTTCTGATTCGTCCAGACAAGGTTTTTATATGGGGCTTCCAACATAAATTACTGTCTATAATGACACCCAAATACTTAATTTCGGTAGCAGAAGTTAATTTAGGACAGTTGCAGGCATTAGTATCATGACAGTGATGTGCTTTAATTTCAATAGGTGGTGATAAAGGTTGTCCAGTCTTTGTAATGCTGAATGAAATATATTTAGTTTTTTGTACATTTAGCGTTAACAAGTTATGATCTAGCCATTTGGTAATCATTCTAAAGCCTTCTTCCGCATACTGGTTGGCATTTGACCAGGTTTTGCCCGAGAAATATAAAACTGTGTCGTCTGCGAATGTCACAACACTTCCATTATTGAGCCTAAGATTGCACAGATCATTAATGTAGATTAAAAATAGGGTTGGTCCCAATATGCTGCCCTGTGGCACGCCGTACTCAATGTTTACCTCTTCACTCAGATATTGGTCGATTCGTGTCATTTGCATCCTATTTGACAAATAGTCTTTAAAAAGTTCATATTGTATTCCTCTTATACCTATTCTGTGTAGCTTATCTAGAAGTAGGGGGACAGAGACCGTATCAAAGGCCTTTGCCAAATCAAGGAATATTGCCAGACACTTATTTTTTTTATCCAGATCGTTGACAATCTTTTCTAATAGTGTATGAACTGCATCTGATGTCGATTTTTTATTTCTAAAGCCAAATTGATTATTAGAGAGTAGATTATTTTGGTCTAAATAGTTTTTTAATTTGGTATTTATCAGTTTTTCTAGTATTTTTGACAGTGTAGGCAAGAGTGAAATTGGCCTGTAATTAGTTGTGCAGTCTCTGTCCCCTGACTTATGTAATGGAATTACTATTGAACGTTTCAAAGCATCAGGAAAGCGACCTTCTTCGAAGCATTTATTGCATAGGATCGTTATGGGATGTGCTAACGTATTTATAGCAAGCTTAAAAATAATTGACGGAATTCCATCCCAACCAGTGCTAGTACTATTTTTGAGGCTCATTATTGTTTTTTTTACTTCTACTATGTCAGTAGGAAGGAGAACAAAAGAATTTGGATGATTAAACTTGTCACTGCGTTTATTACGATTACGTGATTGCTGATCTTGTTTATTCTGATTTATTCTTCTTTTATTAATAATTTTACTAGCCAGATTAAATCCTATACTAGCAAAGTATTTATTCACTTCGTTAACTGAGTCGGTTGGTGAAGATTTAAGGTTTAGAAGCTCATAATTGGAATCTTTTCCTTTATTCATGTGACATAGTGTTTTTACACATTCCCATTGTTTTTTTAGATTATTTTTATGTTTAGTCATTTCCGAGCGATAATATGAGTTCTTTACATTTTTTAAAATCCTATTACATGTATTCCTGTAACGTAAATAAGTTATTTTAAGAATAGTATTTTTTGGGTCTTTTTTATATTTTTTATGTAATCTGTCCCTATTTTTGATGCATCTTAGTAAGCCAGCGGTTACCCATGGCTTTAAGTTCCTCTTGCTTCTTGGGATTAATATCGTTTGAGTATTATTACTCATAGCACATTGAATCATAGAAATAAACGTAGAAACTGCAGTGTTTGCATCTTTATCTTTTAACAATTCTATCCAGTTAATTTTTGTTAGTTCTTCTGTAACAGCCACATAGTTGATCTTATTGAATGTTTTATTGTTAGTCCTATTAATTTTATGATCTAAAGATAACGATAAAATTACGGTATAGTGATCAGTTATTGTAGTGCTGCACACAATGCTGGTGATAGATTGTGTTGTCTTAATAAAACAATGGTCTAGACAATTTTTGTCATGAGTAGCAAATGTATATGATGGCAGTAAGCCATATGAGGCTAAAAGGTTTAGATATGTAGTAGAATTATCGGTATTTATATCATTTCTAATGTCAATATTCATATCACCGACCATAAAAATGTTCTTATAAGATTTAAGGCCTTTCAAAATAGTGTCAATTGAATCATAGAATGAATTCAAATCCTTAAAGCAATGCGGCCTATAAACGCAGATTAAGGCATACTCATTGCCAATCGTAACAACTAGGCACGTTATTTCACTAGTGTTATCAGGTTCATAAATATTAACTTGAAGCTCCTTTTTGACGTAGACTACTACACCATCATTCTGATTATGATTTCTTTTTGTACTATACGACCTGTAACTATCTATTTCAGGGAGTGTGTTCACTTTTGAAAGCCAACATTCCGTTAAAACAATAATGTCTTCATCTAAATTTAGTCTATTGGAAAGAATTTCGTATTTGTCAAAGTTGCAATTGATGCTACGAATGTTCTGAACAACTACATTCAAACAAGAATCCGAGACCTGAATATACTTCCCGCATTGCTCCGGTATTTCTTCCAATACCGACTTACCGACATTGATATTACTATCAATGTCAAAAACTAATTCTTTAATATCAGTCATTGTCGTATTTTATCTGAAATAAGGTATTGGTAGAATTAAGGTAAGTTTGAGCAATGCGTAGAAGTGCACTCACGTCCAGAGATTTCTGCTGGGTGTGTTTGTGTTGTTGAAATAGTGTAAATGTTGTGAAATGTGTGTGTAATTTGTGCGTGTGATGAACTAAGGACTTTGGTTGAGTATTTATGTATAATTTGAGAATTACGGTGCAAATTACTAATACCAAAGTAAAAAGAACTAAACCAGGTGTATAACAGATCGATATCTTATAATATACATAGATAAGGCTTAGTAAGTAGTAGCAGAAGCAAGAAGCCAAATTAAACAGTGATACATAATGATAAGCAAAAATTCTACAGTGATTACTATACAAACTAGATTTTTTTATGAGGGGTTGGAGTAAAGATTTCGTACCCCAGGTCCATGTACTAAATAGTCATATGGATATGTCTCCAGTTGGGATCAAGTTTTCTAGTTGTGAGACTGTCTTGAGAAGTATAGCAGGATCACCTTCCGCAACCTTTACAAAGACTTTCCCGTTATTTATCCAACAATACGCAATATCACGATTCTTTAATTGCATTCTGGCCTGATAGTATAACTTTCTAGCATACGGCGTGAGAAGTTCATTTATATATACTGGTTCCAATCTGTCCGTGAATCCAAAGGTGCGAGTATTGATTTTACTCGTTTTATTGGTCTTGTTATATGACTTACATGCTTTCAATATTACATTTCTTGCATGTTGAGATTTATATTCTACAATCACTGGTTTCCCTTTAGATTTAGCATTTCTGTGGACACTAGTTACAGTTCCGGGTTCAAGCTTAACAGTGAGTGAGCTATGAAGCTTATCAACCAAGTCTTTCAAATCTTCTGCCTCTGATTCTGGTAAATTTACAATTTCAATACATTTCGCCCTTTGACTTCTGTGAATTTCTTCAATCTGTTCTTCCAGAGTACTTATCTTTATTAATGTTTTATTATGCTCGCTAGTCAATTTTTCTATTTTAGCCTTTGTTTCGGCATGTTGTGCTATAGAACTTTCGCAAAACATTTCAAGTTTTTCTTGGGTGCTTAAAATCATCTCGTTCTGTGATCTTAGCTCTTCTATGCCCCCTGCGATAGCTTCAAATTTTTTATCTTGTTCTTTCCTCATATCAGTCATAAAAGCAATCAGCTCTTCGATTTCATAAGAGGATGGGTTTGTTTTCCGCTTCCGATATTGTAGGAAGGTATCGGTTTTCGTGGGATTTGCTTTAGTCAGATCAGTTTTAGTAAGATCGGATAGGGACGATGCTTTCTTATCACCAATAGGAGATTCCAAGAAACTCATGTTTAATTGTATAATTTTGCATATACTGTGGAATATCTCCTCAAGCAAAACTTGTTAGTGCTTAATTATGATGTAAAGTAAGTTGTATTTGATTTTACTCACTTAGTATTTATGTATTAGAAATGATTTATAGGTAAGAAAACTCACCGCTTGAAAACACAGCTATTTATGTATATATTGGCAACGAATAACAGACAAAGTTTACCGCGCAAAGAACACACGTCTACACTCAATGACAGCCGCGAGAGGAGGAATCAGCGCCATCGCAGCGATGCGATGGCGCTGGATCGGGTTATGCAATAAATTATGATTATAAGTACATTTTTGACCTACTGACAGAAAAATTATTTTGATTGTTAAGTTATCAAATTGTAGAATGAGAAAGAAAATCAACGAGATCAGTCTTATGTAGCCCTTTCATAAATAAGTAACAGACAGAGACAGAATTACTTTCGCTTTTATAATAATTAGGATGATTAAGATTAAGATAGGAAAAATACTATTTTTAGTTTCCGTTTAAATGAGATTTGCCAACAAGTATATATAATAAAATACAAAACAAAGTACCCGACAAAAAAATAAGGTTAAAAATTACAAAAAAATATTATTAAAGAAAATAATAAAATTAAAAAAGAAATAAAATTATTATTAAAGAAATTTCATACAAATTTTTAACCGTCTTTTGACCACCTTAATTCATCCCTGTACTAAAATATAATACCATTGTTCATTTATATCTATTATGTAACCCAAATACAAAATTTCAGGCCCCTAATATCAAAACCCAGGAACTTTCATACATTGTTTACCCCCATTTCTACCCCTTTGTTCACCGATTACTCAGCCAATCGTTTCGATGCCAGCTGATTTCGATGATTTTTAAGATTCCGTACCTCAAAAGGAAAAAAACGGAACCCCTATAGGATCACTTTATTGTCCGTCTGTCCGGGTGTCAAGACCTTTATCTCGGGAATGCGTGAAGGTATCGAGTTCAAATTAAAACCATATACGCAAATCCATAGTATCTTGCTGCAGAAAGAAAAATAAAAATTCTCAGTTTTCGTAAAAAAAAGCTATAGCCGAATATGTCGTAAAAAACGCACATTTCGACACTCACAAGGGAATCAAAACCTATGGGGTACTTCCCCTTGACCTAGAACTATGAAATTCGGCGAGAAGCATTGTGTTAGAGTACAAATATAGGAAAAAATCCGAAAACTGGACATTTTTAATTTAATCACAAAAAAATAGTGTCTCTATGCAAGGAATGAGAGCCCAAATTTTAAAGTGAATTAACCGTATCATGTGGGGTATCATATGAAAGAGCTTCATTAGCATAAGCTAAAACAGGTTATTAAATATTTTTAAGATGTACATTTTTCGGTTTATGAAGGAAAATATAAAAAAAAATATAAATTCCCCCTTTTACCTACTAGTTCGTACGGAACCCTCGGTGGACGAGTCTGACTCGTACTTGTCCGGTTATTTGTATTTGGTAGGACATACTTCAGAGATGGTCCCATATAAATTTTATCAAAATCTATTATCTATGTACTTAGTACTGTAGTTTTTCTAACAAAATAACCGGTAAAATATTATCCAAGCGCCTGTAGAAAAGTGAACAGCCAGTTGCGTACATTGTATTGCGTATTTTGAATTCGGTTTTTCAGTTTTTTTAAACTATAATTATTATTATTAAAATGGTATAAAACTGATAATGTTAGACTAGAGTTTGATATTTAATTATTATTTTTCGATTTCCATCAAAGTGAACCCTATAATCTTGCCAATTTTGAGACTTGTATCTAAAAATACAACCGTTTAAGTGTAGGAAACATAGGCGGACAAACACTGTAGCCTCATAGGCTCCCGCACCCTTAGTACGGAACCCTAAATATGAAAATTTTGTGCAATTTTATTTAAACGAACATATACCTACTTATATACAGCTTAGCACGCAGTTGTTCTTTAATTTTTTACTGACTTCATAAAAGGAGGGGTTTATTAAATCTACTCATTATAGGTACTTGATAAGTAGGTAATTACGCAACAATAAACGTGTGTTTGATAACTGCCTGTCTGTCCTACGAAAAATAGACAAATTCTTTTTCCAATATTTTCTGCATAGGAAATTAATAATATGGTATCGACGACTACGAGTAGGTATGTAATAAGCAGATAAAACAGTTAAAACTTATCCTTCTTGAGCAGTTGCGTAAAAATGTCTTTGTACCTACACGCGAAATTGAAATATAGGTACGCGAGTTTGAGGTGGCCGGCCGGCCTCCCCTGCCCCGCGCACCGCCGCGCCGCCGTGACGGCCGGCCGCCCGCGCCGCTTCGCGCAGCGGTTTGTAATACTTACTTATAGGTATATGTACTTGTGTATTCATCCGCGAGATTTTGTGTTTTTACTGAATTATTTAAAACCTTCAATAGATTTTTTGGAAATTGTTGTCATTTCTGATAAACAGAAATTAATGCTATCGAATCACATAAAAAACCATATGTTATATTCAGTGGTCGAATTGGACTAACTCACCAAACGGAACGCATGCCCTTTCAAGCCTTACGATATTTTTCATAAGGTTTTTTTTAACCGACTTTAAAAAAAGGAGGTCATCATTTTGCATACAAAATGCAAGTTCGATGAAAATGCAATGTTAATCTATCATATTTACGGTTCCGTAGTAAACAAGGAACCCATATAGTTTCACCATGTCCGTCTGTCTGTCTGGGGGAAGGGGGAAATTATATTTTCCTTTATGTGTACTATATAACAATGCTTTTTGCCAAATTTCACAGTTCTAGGTCAACGGGAAGAACCTATCCCATAGGTTTTGATTCCCTTGCGAGAGTCAAAATATGCGTTTTTGAGACATATTCAGCTGTAACTTTTTTTTATGTATACTGTGGCATTTTTCTTTCTGTAGTAAGAGACTATAAATCATATATGGTTTTAATTTCAACTCAATACCTTTACGCATTCCCGAGATAACAAAATAATCCTATACGGGTTCCGGTTTTTCCTTTTGAGGTACGGAACCCTAAAAATTAAAATAATTTTAACTTTACCTATTTGTTTACTTAGCACATATATGCTGGATGATAGCACATTTTCCAAAATTACATTAGTAATCATGTATTTTGAAATAATAGAAAAGCGCGAGCGAAGCGAGCGCGAAAATTTTGAAGGTATTGTTAAAAAAAATTGTTATTTGATTATTTGCTCGTATTAGCGAGTGACGCTCTTATACCCCATATAAACTTAAAAAATATCAAAGTATAAAGTTTTTTTATACAATTTTTGGTATTAATATGGTTTTTCGAAGTAATAATCACTTAAATTATATCTAAGAAATTAGTTAAAACTAAAACCTATATAATAACTTATATTACCTACTACAAAATTTTTGGGATTGGTTTAGGCACATGCAAGAATAAAGTATTCACCGAGGCATCTCTCCGCACAAACGTGTCCACGTGTGACTGTGGCACGCTTTTTACAGTTCTGTGCGTGGTCCTAGTGCTGCCATGCCCCAAAATTACAAAAGATGTCGTCAGCTCATTGACGACCCCCGTTTTGAAACAATGTTGAACTAAATAAATTAATGGTATCATATTGTTTAACCTTTATTTCTATGGTTGGCGCCTAGCAGAGGTTGTAAATACCTCTACTTCGGAGCTTTTCCCAATCCTAACATATGCTCCATTACAGGAAAAGGTTACGAGTTAATATATTTTTCTGGTCAATAAATTCATATAAAACTACGCTGTGAACTCGGTTCTACAGAGTGCGAAGATACAAATACGTGGAACGCACAGCCACCACATGCGAAGAATAAAACGCAATGAACATGGGTGTGTCTGTGTGCGAGCGACCCGGGGCGAGTCAAATAGAGAGCGCCAGGTACCGTCCGAGAGCGGAGAGGTTGTCAGATGGTTCACACGTGTGTATTCATAGAACAATAAGGGAACACTTGCTTATTTCTGAGTATTTCCAAACAAAGGTTCGGAATTTTTTCGCCGTACCGGAACGATAAGAGGGCAACTTTTACGAAAGGGAACGGTCATTTCACGAAGCGGAACGGCGTTCCGGTGCGTTCCCGTCCATTTCGAGCACTGGTTATATTAAACCTACAATAGTTAAAATCAAATAAAACATCTTTTGTTGCTTATTACTAAGGAAATATGTATTATAAATCGGGGATTATTGTAGATCTATGATTTTTAGTTATTTTGCTATCATAATTTCAAAGAATCCCTCCTACTGCAAATATTGCGGTCTGCTCCATACAAACGGATTTATTTTTACTAGACTACTAGGAAATGGAGGAAAATATAATATCCTTACTAAAAATTTATAAAAAAAAACAGCCACGTGTGAGTCGGACTCGCGCACGAAGGGTTCCGTACTATCATCTATAATAGAAAATCACGTTTGTTGTAGGTATACTAATTTTTAGCCTGTTTTAGTTGTTATATAAATCCATGAGAGTTTATTCTTGCTTTTCGGGTAGTTTTGATAAAATCTATTGCTCAATTCGAAATTGTAATATAAAGGGCTATGGTAACTAAATAGTGCACAGTACGTGCCAGCATTTAAGTCAATCTATTTGAGTATAACCCGTTGTTTAGTTCTGTTTATAAAATAACGAGAAATCAACGAAATTCCAAGTAGTAAATTGCAAACTTATAGGTAGGTTTTCGATACAAATCCGGGCAGCATGACGACGCTCGCGCGAATACGCGCGTCTATGGCTCGCTCCGTGATGTTACCTCCCACCGCTACCCGCGCGGCCGTTGCTTATCAACCGCCTCACGCTCGCGCCACCACCACACCGCGGCGCGGCGCTCGCACCGCGTTTATATGCACGGATTATTTTCATTTTGTGAGTTTTTATGTATTAGATTAGGTATTTATTTTTATAGTTAATATATTTCTAAATATTTACTTACAAATATTCAAGTTTCTACCTGTTAATTAAGATCGAGTAAAAATTGCTTAAAAATTACGTTTGTTGTTACGTTTGTTTGTTTGTTGTTTGTGTTTGTTGTTGTAGCCCCCTTTAATATTTACTTTATTGTTATTTAATTATTTATTTTGAAAGGTAATATACAAGTAAATATTCTGTGAAAATTTGAAGCGTCTACCTGTTACCGTTTTTAATATTGAGCAAAAAAATACGAAAAAAACACGTTTATTGTATGGGGACCCCCCTTAATATATATTTTTTTTAATTTTTAGTATTTGTTGTTATAGCGGCAACGGAAATACATCATTTGTGAAAATTTCAGCTTTCTAGCTATCACGGTTTATGAGATACAGCCTGGAGACAGACAGACAGACAGACAGCGAAGTCTTAGTAATAGGGTCCCGTTTTTACCCTTTGTGTACGGAACCCTAAAAAAGGTGTCTAAATTTTCGCGCTTCCTCCCTCGCGTATTTGCATAAACTTTTTTTTTTGGACATGAGATGATGGAGGCTCGGCAAACGGCACTCGGCACGCGTACGGCACGGTTACGAGTACTAGAGGTACGCGTAAGATGGGGATGATTATGAACCCTAATTTTTTTCACTTTATCTACTCTATTTTCACTTTTCATTTTATTCTACCATTTTATTGGCGTTATAAATAAAAATTTACCCATGCTAAAATAAAATTTTCTAGTACTACTATTAGATCTTAAATTGAGCAAAGTTGCAGACAGACGGTCAGACGAAAGGACATGGCGAAACTATAAAGGCATCGTAGTTGACTACGGAACCCAAAAACAGGCATAAGTGTGAAAATTTTTAATGATAAAAACACGCCGCATGTATGCGACATGCTATGAAATTATGCTTTGTTTTACCAAAATATTCTGTGTAATCCTGCGTTTTATAAAAAATAATAATTATGAAACGCAGGATTATAAATTGTGATTATTCTTAAAATTGTGATAGTGTGAAAAAAATTGTGATTATTCTTATTGTAAATTATGAATATTAAAACGACATTACGTGTAAAAGCGTGTAAGTAACCGCAGAGGGCTGCCCTAGGGGGAGGAGAGTATGACTAGTCCGACGCTTAAGACCACTCACCTTGAAATGCAGGTACAAAATATCGTTCAAATAAGGCGTACAGTACAGCTTATGCTGTCTACAATGATTCTTTATAAACTCCTTAGTCATTCGAGGAGTCTTATTCAACTCTTCCATCTCTCTCTCCAGCTTCAATTGGAACTCACGCTGTCTCTTTCGCTCTGCCTCTGCCTCTTCTGCCTTTCGCTTTTCTCGTAGGAACCTTGATCTTTCGGTCGGTGTCATTTCTGTAACGATCAATTAACGTCAATAATTTTATATTCAGTTAAAATCTATAGATACCAAATATCATTATTTTGCCTTTAAGCAAAGCATTGAAATGTAAACTCTACTTCAGACACCGTAGGTCAAAATTTCAAATTAGGAAAAACGACACATTGAATGAAATATAAAAACATCACACTCATCATAATTTTGTTTCTAACAAAGTTCTCATTTCAATGTGTTGTTACCATCAGATATTTTTATTATTTGCCAACCTATTTCAACTTTTGTTTCGCTATCATCAGCAGCCTTATCCTCAAAACTAAATATTTCTTTAGGCGTTATATGATCTCCTTGAGCTTTGACATCAATTTCGGCAGTCGGCAGTTCGCAAATTTTGTCATTCTCTTTTGTTTTCTTTTTAGTTTCTTCCCTTCTTAATAGACTATTGGCTAGTCGCAAAACTTCTTGGTTATCTTTCATTTTATCCTTAATATCGTGGAGAAGACCATCTATTCTTTTATTTCTGTCTTTTTCTTGTTTCTTGAAATCAGATAAATTTTTATCCATTTGGTTCATTTTTGAAATGTCAATGTCCCACAATTCTTTGCGAACTTTACTGCCATTCTCATTGATTTCATTAGGTTGAATTAGCCCTGGAATAATTTCTTTTTGTGCTTCATTTACTTTATCCAGATTTTTGCTAAGATTTTGACTAGATTCAATGACAGGATGAAGAATAGCATTAGATTTCTTTAAAATGTCATCGACTTCTTTGATAAAAACTTTACATTCTTTGTTACGTTCTTCGTATCTCTCTTTGCTTTGATTAATTCTGTCTTCGTGGCATTTTATCTCAATATTTATTTTACTGATGGCAGTATGAATATCATTAATTTGAGAGTTAGTTACGTTATTTTTAATTTCTTCTTCATGTTTTTTGGAAAAATCTTGCCCAGCTAGAATTATTTCTCTATTTTTAGCCGCAGTTGCTTCTCTTTCACGCTTTAGGTTTTCACTTTCTTCTTTTATTTGCTGATATGCGTCATTAGATTTTCTAGAATTTTCAAGGGCTACATTCACGTCGTTAAGAAGTTCATTCATGCTGTTCAATTTATTTGTTATATCTTCCCTAATAAGGGTACCCAAATTTTCTGCGCCTTCGACAATATTACGCGCTAGGTTTTTCATTTCTCTGAATTCCATTTCTTTGTTTTCTTTATTATCATTGTGACCAATTTCATATATGTTTTCGAGGGCGTCTTGCAGCGTTTGCTCCATCCTTGCGTCGAACCTTTGAGGGTTGTTCAATAATTCTATGTTTTCACCAACATCAATAAAATTTATTTGTTCTTCGTTTGATAATTCTTTATCTTTATTTTGTTCTTCTTTCTCAGGCTTAATTTCATTCAAAGATCGTGGGCTGTTGTTTAAAACGGAATTAATGTCACGCAAATATTTTTCAGTATCTTTTAATTTTGCCTTAAAACTCAATGGAAAAATTTCCTCATCATTTTCTATTTCTTCTTTTTTTAAAATAACAGACTTTTCTGACGCTTTTGGATTCCCGCTCAGATCAGGTGGCACTGGGTTATTTTTCAAGGGTATGTTCATAGCTTCATTAATGGCATATGATTCCTTTATTTCTTCAAAACACGTTTTCCTGTTTTTACCTTTTACATAAAGAACTGAGGAATCTCTCAAAACCGAATCACTACTTTTAATTTCAATCATCTGGTTTGCACTGTTTGGGTCATCGTAAATATCAGCCATCTTCGTAAGCATATCTTTGGTTTCTTGATATCGAGTCTCATAGGATTTTTCAGTATATTTACTCACTTCTCTCTCTATAGCTTCATATTCTTCATCTTCTCCATTTGTGTCTTCACTTTTATTCTCATCAATTACAGCTTCTTCTATTTTGATTTGTCTCGCTTTAAAATCGTCAAGCGTTGTCACTAGAGACCGCATATGCTTGTAGTTAATTCTATTGATCTTTTCTTTGTCGCCCTCTGCAGATTCTAGCTCTTTTCTCATATCCGCATAATGAGCTACATTTATATCTGTCATTGGTATAGCAATTTTCTTCTGATCATCAGAGCCAGAGACGATTTGGATTTGTCGTGCCTTTTCTTTGAGGATGGGATCGTTTTTTATCATTTCTTTAATTTTATCAGTTGTTAAAGGATGGGTATGTTCCCCTACTTGAGTAAAAGGCTGCCCTGTCATAACTTCATATTCAGACTTCACTACACCAGGACAGGAAGCAGCAATGTAAGGCCTCTTACCTTCCTTCAAAGGCCTCAACTCATTTTCAATAGCTCGATCTATACATTCTTGCGAAAGTGCACTAGCTTTAAAAAATATTTTAAGCTCAGCTCGTTTCTTTTCTATAAATTCAGAATCAATATTTGTATCTTCGGATCCGTCCATATTGAGTAAACTTGTATTGTACAAGTATTTTCTTTAAAACTGTTGTGAAAATATCAAAGAAAAGAAGTACTCTCGAAAAGTTTCTCCTGAAAATATTTGACAACAAAAAAATCATCAAGAAACATTGTTTATTGTGTTTCCATAGTTACTTTTATTTTTCTTTATATTATTAATCAATATTCAAATTACGAATTTCTTGTCGGATCCAGTTGTTGAAACCTCTCGTTAAGGAGAGTGAATGAAACTAATCATAAATATAGTTTAAAGTGTGGTGACAAAGAAATAGATTTTTAAACAAAGCTCTTTTCGAACTATTGCTAGATTTCGGAACACATTCGGATGTCAAGATTTGCATGTGTGTTATTGTCAATTTACGAATAGACATGGGCGTTTTCGATTTTTTTCTGCAAACGGTTATCCGATATATATACAGTTTGCACATCGATATAGAAAACGGTTTTCAGATATCGATATCAGTAGATCGGTTTGCAAACGTTGACATGATACCTATTTAGATGCAATAATTTTTCTATTAAAAAACCGACTTCAAACGCAACTTACAAAATCCTTCACTATTGTAAACTTTTTAAAGATATCTCTCTTCAATCGCTATTTTTTTATTTGGTCAAGTTTGCGAATTGTCATTGAATGTCAAATGCTCGTCTTCGAAGATTAGAAAATGTGCAGATGAACGATAATCGTTAATATTTAACACTCTTGCAAAGAAAAACTTGTAGGTGGAACTCTGGGATTCTATAATCTGACGCACTTACTCAGGCATACAATGAAAATATATTTTTAGAGATTATTTAAAAACTAACAAAGCGATGTTTATAAAATAATTTTACTATAGGTTAACTTGGGAGCTTTCCCTATACACTAATTCAGGAAACACGAATGCTCACGACGCGACACGGTGCTCGAATGACGGATTAATTCATGTACATACATTAAAAAAAATACGGTACGAATTGATAACCTCCTCCTTTTTCGAAGACGGTTAAAAACTAACAACGAACGCAAACTTACACTTTAGTTATTTAAATTTATATATCGGTATTCGGAACTATTTGTAACTATGGTTAGAAAGAGAGGTAGCGAATATGTTTCATACCGTTTGTGAAGTTTGCGTCGTTGCAGTTTTAAGTTTTTATAAAGTAGTTTTTTTGAATCGAATAGATTTTGTGATATCAGTTATGTTGGATGGTTTATCGATATGTTAAGATATCTAACTCATATCCGTTAAAAGTTAATCGAACTCGTTTAAGTTACTTTATGATCGAACTCATCTCATCTCTTGACTCTCCTAACTATTTACGATTTTTACGAATGACTGACGACTTCCATTTCATTTCAATTTCCAAATTATCAAACAATTTTGTAGTTCGGAGCAGATTTCTTTGGTGCGGATTACGGATTATTGTGAAAGCGAAATGAGTTTTTGGTTTTGAGAATCAAATAATTACTTTTCTTCTTCTGCCTCCTGATATTCTTTAATTCCTTGATCATTTCGCCTTTTTCTTCCATACCCATACCATACCTATGGAAGGAGTATTAAACGGCAAACAATAGTACCTAATGGAATAACGAAAATGGCAGATGAAAGAAACTTTCGGTCTTCGTACTACGAAAAAGTAGGTTGCCGAGGAGTTGAAGAGAAGAAATCTCTTGAAATACTGATGAAGGAAAAACCATGGGACAAAGTAAAGCTAAAACACTTCTGTTTACGGTTTACGGTGCCGGCAGCTTATAGGAATTTGGTGTGGAAAGTACTTTTGGGTAAGCGTAATCCACCAATACTAGTACTAACCGAATATTGAGTTATATCATAAAGACTATACCATTTTAATATGTCCTTTGGTCACGTCAAGTTTCACTATTTTGTAAATGAAGGAAACAGTTTTCTACCCTAAACATTTAACTGATTTCGATGGTTCTAATTGAACTCATAAATGGGCTATGCCTTTACAGTTTGCTTTTTACAAATTTTGTCAAATTCAAATTTATTTAGCTTGTGGGCCTGGGTACAAGATATGTTGGATCCTGCTTTGTAAGCATACAAGCAGTTAGGAACATGAAATGATGCAATTTTATCAATAATATTTTTAGTAGAGTAGTTAGATAGATAACACTTTATTAAAAACCACATAATAACGAAAATTACAGACATACCGATACCGTTACCTGTTGTAGTTACCGATTATAAATGCACTATAACGTGATTGTCAAAACTAATTGTCATATATATACATCATACAGGTTATTTAAGCTTAACAACACAGCACAACCAGTTCCTTGATATTACCTATCACTTGATACAAAATATTATTTGTAATTTTAATTCAAATTTAGGATGCAGAGGTAGGCAATGAAATAATAAAAATTATTATGTATGAAAGACATTTTTCAATAATCAAAAAACTAAATAGGTACTTAAAAAATTGTCACACATTAAATTTCTAGGAGCATGAGGATATTCAAATTGATCACTTAGGAAATCACTAACTTTATAGTAAAAATTTTCAACTTATAGTTGTTTGGATTTTATTTAATATCAGATTCATTTAGCTTGTTAAACCTTGTTGTTGTACTAAAAAGTTGGTATCAACATTAAGTATCAACGCCAGATCTAGCATTGTAATCATACAAGCAGTGAGGAACATAAAATGGTGCATTTATATGATACATTTATTATATCATGTTAAAAACATTCAGTAAAAATATGTTACATATTTAATAAATTCAAATTTTCGAGATATAGAGATAAATATGTAAAATATATTTTACTATATAGATTATGTAGATATAAATTATCATTACAATGTAATAATATGACTATCAATATTGATTATAATTATATTTACTTCAATACTGGTCATTTAAACTTAACGAAAATTAAAAGTTCATTTAAGAGAGACCTTTTTCAATAATCAAGAGGTTAATGGTGTAACTTCTTGATTTTTGAACAATACTATAATTTGTTTGTTACACATTTAAGTTTCTAGGAGTATGAGAATATTAAAATTTATTAGTTAGGAAATCACTAACTTTATAAGACTATCTATAATAAGACCAATCTATGAAAAATATGAAGTCTCGATTGGTCTTAAACTAAAGTTTTATAAAAATATTGTAAAAAGTGGGTCACATTGTATTATGTTCCCTTATTCTGTTTCTAGAGTTGTGTTAATAAATTAATCTCAAAGAGACCTTTCCCTGCAGACATCCTCCCAGTATACCCCGATTCCCATACATTTGTGATGGAACAACGTACAGAGCAGTACCAGGACCTCCTCTATGCCGTGGAAATGCTGGAGATGGTGGACTTGAAGGCTCCTCGTTGTCAGGTCCTGATGGAGATGTGGCTTCTGGAGACAGAGGAGAGGAAACCGCCCGTATTCCCGGAGACTAACTTTTCTGTATGTATGGACATTATGGATTTTTCTGTTTGTAGGAATGGTCTATTCCCTGTGCTATATCTGCTTTTAAAATAAAGCAATGCTAATATTTTACCAATCCTCTCCATAAAATCTTCAAATATTGCTCAAAATGTTCAAAGCTCAGTAATATTTATTTACACTATAATTCCAGTCAGCGGACACATTCCTGCCAATGACAAACGCGCTCCTTGAACTGTATGAAGATGAGGTGGATGTCTACTGGTTTGCTAAGAGCCTGACGGATGTCGTCCGAAACATGCAGAAAGATCTGCCCAAGTTGAAGGAAGGAACGCTTACGCTATTGGAGAAAGAGGATGGGGAAGTGTATAAGTAAGCATTTTTATCTCACTTATACACAAAAATATTAATATATATTATAAAAAGACGTATAGAGACTTTTAAACATTAATGGATTGCTTAATAATGTAAAGGGTTTCAGTAAAATAAGGGACAGACCTTTCTTTCACCACATGAAAGTAAAGATAGAAGCTGTGGGGCCTTATGCTATCCACATGTTGTGGGCCCAGTATGATAATGCCCAGTTGTGCGGCTCATACCTATTTGAATACAGAAGAAAAGCCTTTGAACCATATGACCATATAAAATATGATGATAATTAATAGATTAAAATCTGGAGTACTATTAAATTTAAAAAAGTTTTATCTTTGAAGTATCAAGAACTGTGTCCTGTGATAATGATTAAATGTCTGTATCCAGGTTTTTAGCTATCTCTCATAATTGGTGCAGCTGTTTGATTGTGGGAAAATCACAAACAAGTGAGTCAGTCACAAGACAACAGTCAATACTGTATTTATTTTGCAGTCACTTGCTGGACATCAATGCGTTAGATCTGTTGCCATTCACTAAATGGTTCAACTGCTGCTTCGCTGGAGTCCTTGATGAGTCTTCTTTAGCTAAGTATGTATTATGATTATGATGAGATTTCTTTGTCTTGTTTTAAAACAGCCTTGTATTTGCTCATCAATGGTCGGATGTTAAACTAACATGACGTAACTGGATGGAAATGATGATGAATTAAGTATTTGCGTATGCTCTTCTCTATGGTTTCAGTCTTTGTACCAAATTCCATGTGGATCTGTTCAGCTGTTTTGGTGTAAAAAAAGTAACAGATAGGTACTTTTGCTTTTAAAATATCACAGAACCTTCGTTTTCAAGGAAGTTTTATACTTATTTTATGTTTTTTCAGGATATGGGACAAATTGTGTAGTGGAGCACCAAAAATCTTGTCATTTACTGCTGTAATGCTAATTATTACAGTACGTCGTAACATTTTACGAGCCAAAAATTCTGATGAAGTACTCAAATGTGTTACAGAGGTATGTAAAATATATTTTGGCTGAATGATCTTCCTAAGGTGTTACCAATTTGTTGCGTCATTTAAAAAAAAACGTATTCACCACTGTTGCCATATAATTGATATAATCCGAAATGGTAGATTTTTAATCTGCCTTTCTTACAGATGTCGGATCAATGTGAAGAAGTTGTTGCCAATAAAGCTATCGACCTGTGGCAGTATTATGGTGCTCAGCCACAGAATGATCCTCTGGCGAAGAAATGATGTATGACCTTCTAATGGGTTGATCTCATTAGAAGGTAAACAGGAAATGTAAAGTGATGGTGAAGAACTGGACGATCGTGTAAATCGGCTTCAAATAGTGATGCGATGCGTGTTAAGTGATAGAAAATGTACAGATAAATTAATAATTGATTGAAGTTATAAGCTTTTGTATAAAGTTGTAAATAAGGCTATAGGGTTGCTATAGATTAAAATGGTTATTATTATTAACAGTTTTTGCGTTATTTGTAATAGAGCTCGATCATACTAGCATTTTTTTACCCGACTGCGTAAGAAGGAGGGTTATTGTATAATTATGTTATCAGCGCTTTTAAACTAGATATCGACGAAATCCCAGTATATAAGATCCCAGTATACAACGACCTTCACCGAACTGGTTAATGGATGAAAAGTATTTTCTAGGAAATTAAATATGTTAATAAATATATTGCAAAATGGGTTGACTAAAAAAATTCAGTCCAGA
This sequence comes from Lycia hirtaria, assembly GCA_947563715.1. Lineage (NCBI taxonomy): Eukaryota > Metazoa > Arthropoda > Insecta > Lepidoptera > Geometridae > Lycia > Lycia hirtaria. The sequence goes on along the minus strand of OX387376.1, from coordinate 51,776,215 downwards.
ATAATCATATTCTTCACTGAATTTTTCAATTCAATTTACAATTTAAAAATTATAATTTTTTAAACATTTCACTGGTTTGGTTTATAGACAAATGCCAGTATACTACTATTGGAAGGTTCTGCGATCACAGGTATGATCGCAGATCCTTCCAATATTAATTATTTTTTTAAGGTTTTATCATTCGCCAGTTTATCCAAGCCCCTAAATCTTAGACTAATTTTAGTAATCAATAAAATTAGGCGATACTTCACCGGGACAACTGTTTCATTTGTATCAGGCACAGGTCCGATCGTGTATGGAGTACTGCAGGACAATTCAGTTATTCAAGACCGCTCCGTAGCTGAACTATATGTGAACCGTTTCCCATCGGCCGCCATCTTTTTAGGGTTCCGTACCCCAAAAGAAAAAAACGGAACCCTTATAGGATCACTTTGTTGTCCGTCTGTCCTTCTATCTGTCTGTCTGTCCGTCTGTCCGGGTGTGAAGACCTTTATCTCGGGAACGCGAGAAGGTATCGAGTTGAAATTAAAACCATATACCTAGTTGCTGCAGAGAGAAGAATCAAACTTTTCAGTTTTTATAAAAAAAAGTTACAGCCGAATAAGTCGAAAAAAACGCACATTTCGACACTCGGAAGGGAATCAAAACCTATGGGGTACTTCTCGTTGACCTAGAACTATGAAATTTGGCAAGAAGCATTGTGTTATAGTACACATATAGGAAAAATCCCAAAACTGGACATTTTTAATTTAATCACAAAATATAGGGTCTTTAAGCAAGGAAAGAGGGTCCAAATTTTAAAATACTTTAACCGTATCATATGGGGTATCATATGAAAGAGCTTAATTAGCACAAGCTAAAACAGGTTTTCAAATATTTTTATTATGTATATTTTTCGATTTAAGAAAGTAAAAAAAATATAATTACCCCCTTTTATCTACTAGTTTGTACGAAACCCTCGGTGGGGCGAGTCCGACTCGTTTTTTTTTTATTCAGTCACTTCTAAGACAATTAGACGCATTTTATGAAAAGTGACACGTCCTTCGCTCGTTACTAAGTAAAAAAAATGATAGCAGCCGACAGGAAATGCTTCGCAAAAGGTTCAGTTACGGATCAGTTTTGAATAACTGAATTGCCCCCCTGCTGCTGCCTTTTTGATGGATCAGCCAATTATCAGCTGGAAGCTTTAGAGTCAGTGGACTGGCGAGCTGTGAGGTTAATCAGTGACGATAAACTAGCTGCCAAGAAGCTACTTAGTCTCGAGCATTGCCGTAAAGTAGCATGTCTGTTTATTTTCTACAGGATTCATTTCGGGGAATGTGCGCAAGAGCTTCGCGATCTAATTCTACCCTCCCCATTTCACTACAGGACTAACAGAAAGTCGTCGATTTACCGTTCATTTAAAAAATCCGTACTCAGCGATATCGATCCACATTATTGATGCGTACTGCACAGGAATGGAATTCTTTGCCGCCAACTCTGACATACAAACTTAGAATTTTCAAGGGTAGATTGAATGGATATTTTCTAGATCGACGAGATCTTCGGCCACACCGTCGCTTAACATCAGTCGAGTTGGTAGTCAATCGTAGAACTATCGTTCATAAAAAAATACATATATGTATAAATAAACTAAAAGGTTATGGAAATTAAATAGAAAATAAATAAGACGCTAATAGCTTTTAGATTTTCGTTAGAGCCAGCTACGTTGCTTAGGTATGGTTCTATCGCGACAAAAAATATGTCTTGAAGTATATACCTACTACTATGGTATTATGTGGTCTCGACTCGACTGAATAAGGACAGCAACTACGTCAATGCCACATTAGTTATATATTTGAACCCCAGAACAATATTACTGTACGATGATGATTACCTTAGGACTCTCAACCCTTGACGTCCTCTTTTAAATTACTTTTTCGGGAGAACCTCGATTAGTTTCTTGAATTAATGTGAACGCGATTGGTATGGTAGAATAATATTTTGTATTGTGGTAACATTTTATCACTCGCCATTTTGCGAGAATGTCAGCCAAATCATCAGATCGAGTTTTTAATTAATTTTTATGTTATTTTTCGGTCGTAATACTGTGATTTTGTGTTTTAATTTTCGTTACAACAGTTGAAAGAACAAAATGGATCGTTTTATAAGCATGTGGAAAGTGCGGGAGTTGGCGGATAAAGTGTAAGTTGTAGCTTCATTTTCATTGGATTTTATGTAAATTAGAACCATCTGTGGCCAATTTACAGCGTATTCTAAGAGTTTTTTATGCGTGGTTGTGTAAATAACCAAAGATTTTTGTAGATATATATATCCTATTTTGATCTAAACACGTCATTTACATCGTCGTGAAATTCGTTCAATTAACATTTGTCTCAAAAGAATTTTCGTTATCTAAAACTTACCTGCAGTTAGGAATAGTTACCGGTGTGATAAACAGTAGCAATTAGTTAATTGCTTTGCATAAACATAGATAACTTGCCTACTGAAGTGCAGGAAAATCAGTACATATCTACTTATACCTACCTGTCCAGAATCCAAAGATGCGATTTATTTGAAATACTTCCATTTAAAATGCAAATACAAAATACCTATATTGTATTTTGCATTTAAACGCCTTATAGTAAAAAACATTTTGTATTTTATTAGAAATACCTTTTGAGATGTATTTTGCATTCAATCCAAAATACTTTGTGATTAAGTTTAGCCAACATTACCAGTCAAACAAAATGAAATGAACGAATGACAGAGAATGATAGAGGCGCCTGCTAGCCATGTGCGCCCTTTTTTAGGGTTCTGTACCTCAAAAGGAATAAACGGAACCCTTATAGGATCACTTTGTTGTCCGTCTGTCTGTCCATTCGGGTGTCAAGACCTTTATCTCGGGAACGTGTGAAGGTATCGTGTTGAAATTAAAACTATATACGCAGATCCATAGTCTCTTCATAAAAAAAAGTTATATCCGAATATGTCGTAAAAAACGCAAATTTTGACACTCACAAGGGAATCAAAACCTATGGGGTACTTCCCGTTGACCTAGAACTTTGAAATTTGGCAAGAAGCATTGTGCAGTTAGAGTACACTTATAGGAAAAAATCCGAAAATATTACATTTTTAATTTAATAACAAAAAATAGTGTCCTTATGCAAGGAATGAGGTCCATATTTTAAAGTTCTTTAGCCGTATCATGTGGGGTATCCTAAGAACTTCGTTAGCATAAGCTAAAACAGGTTTTTAAATATTTTTACGAAGTATATTTTTCGATTTATGAATAAAAAATATATTCCCCTTTTTATCTACTAGTTGTACGGAACCCTCGGTGGGCGAGTCTGACTCGCTCTTGTCCGGTTTTTTCTTAATAATAATAAAACAAGAACTAGATGCACAATCAACTGAAATAAATGGCCACACAATTCACAAAATGGAGCCATGGCTCTCTTTTCATTAGTCTAGTTTTTATATTATTTTAAGTGAGTATTATTATTATTAATAACATAACAGAATTTTTTGATATGAGTATAGTGTACTGATAAATATGACCAAAATGTCATGCATAAGGTGCCATGTTATTAGACGTTTTTGTTAGGCTCGGCATTGTGTCTCTATTTCTCATGATAAATACCTAAAATAAATAAAAATATCTGAGATTTGGTCAAAAGATATTTTATTTTGAAAATACCTATTTTGCATTTAACATTTGAAATAAAAAACGCAAAACTATTTAGTATTTTGCATTTGAAATAGTAAATCTGAAAAGTATTTTGCATTTTGTATTTAAATGCTTTTTTAAAACCATTTTGTACATCTCTGCCAGAATCAGACTGTAGTTTTAAAGTAACTTGAGAGCACGAACCGTAGGTAGTGCTGTTAAAATCATGCATTAAAGCTACCATGAAGTTTTTCTTCAGTTAGAAATAATCTAAACAAATGGAAAATTGATTTGCTATGAATGGTTTTATCAGTCGCAAACTGGGACATGTTTGCTAAAGAGAGTTGCTCAGATCTAAGTTTTATCTTGTATTTTAATTACCAAAAACAACTATTTATATAAAAGAAAAACAAAATACCTAACTGCTTATGAGAGTTTTTTCAGTCTAACTTGTGATTTCATTATGCTTGGTAAGCTGTTGAGTGTACATTTAATGTGAGAAAGTATGCGTAAAATCGCTGTAGAAGGTTATAAATAGGTACGCATTCTTTAGAAAATCTTTATGAAATGTTAAAATGGTAGTCTTTTATTTATTGAAATAAATAAATAAGTGTTTGATCACATGCATGAGTAGACATGTGCAATACATGTGTCTTTTCATGCTGTTGGTGAAACTGTTGACACTCAGTAAAGTCAGTCAGTACAGTCTGAGTAGTGATATGAGTTATATACTTAGTTACAAGAATCTAAAGACACGTGCTTAGGCTGTAGGCGATCATATAGAAACATGTATACATACATACCCAAATACATACACTCGAAAAACATAAAGCTCCTTCTTACGCACTAGGGTAAAAAATCTTAAAAATTTCATTTTGGACAGTAAAAGCAATCAGTTTTTGAGGAAAATCCAGATACATTGGCAAAAATTGCAACATGCAACACATACACACACACACACAGAGACAAACAAATGACATAACAATAGCAGATAACCCTTTGATAAGCGTTATCTAGGCCAATGACGGCACACCTGCTCACAAGTATTAGCTCTTATTGATAGCTAATGTACATAATATAATTGATAAATTTTTCAGGTTAACTGGAGAGATTATGCACACATTTTGTGTTGTTATTTATTTTGTATTGATAACAATAAAAACCTTTTTTTTATACAAGATACTACGATTGACCACCTACTCGTCTGATGTTAAGCGACGGTGTGGCCGAGGATGGAGTCGATCTAGAAGATATCTATTCACTCTAGCCTTGAAAATTTCAAGATTGTAGGGGTCAGGAAACTGAGATGGCGGCAAAGAATTCCATTCTTGTGCAGTACGCAACAGGAATGTGGATCGATATTGCTGAGTACGGATTTTTGGCATTTCAATGAGAAATGGGTGGTAATTCGCCGACTTTCTGCTAGTCCTGTAGTGAAATGGGGAGGGTGGAATTAGGTCGTGAAGCTCTTGCGCACATTCCCCGAAATGAATCCTGTAGAAAATAGACAGACATGCTACTTTACGGTGGTGCTCGAGACTAAGTAGTTTCTTGGCAACTAGTTTATCGTCACCGATTAACCTCACAGCTCGCCGGTCCACTGATTCCAAAGCTTCCAGCTGATACTTGGCTGTCTATACCTATTTAAATTACTTTATTATTATTTATTTACCTATTTGTATTGGATAAAAACCTATCTTACGGTGAGTGTATATCCAACTCCACAAAAGGAGCGTAAAGTTTTTCATATATTTATTATGTACTTACTCATACTTATATTGATTATTATTTTTATACCTACTTACTTTCCTGTTGTTTAAGCATTTTGAAGTGCAAGCAAGGTATCATTAGATTTCTCTGTACATTCAGAATGTCATGGGCTTAATTTTTTCACAAAATTTAAATATAATGCTTGCGATATGTATGTATGTCTATCCAATTTAATGGTTTTTCAGGTTTTGATTTGTGTAAATTGCTGTTAAATTATTCTTTATTTCTAGAGTCCTAAAACCCCAAACCCATTCAATCATATGAGTATTTTGTCAGAGACCTTGAAGTAACCTTTCTCTCTCAGTATCAGTAGTAGTAGTGCTTGCATAATCTGACCGAGTATGGCAGAGGCAGCCAACCTTGGCTTTTAATTTTATATTATTACCTACCTGATGCTTCATTATGCTAAAAAATATTTTATCTGATTATTTATAGATGATTATTCATGTTTAGTCTCAAACGAAAAACTAAAACTTCAACTATAGTATCTAATATCTGTATAATGTACCTTTAGTTGAAATATTGTATTTTATTGTTGTATTGACTGATTAAAAATATACATAGTCATCTGTTAAGATCACAATTTGGTTGTCTGTGTGTCTCATATCATGCAAGGTGATATACACCTCCATGGCTAAAATGGTAAGGCTCCCAAGTACAGATCGGGATATGTGGATTCAAGTTCTGTCGGATGCGTGACATTTTTGAACTGTCTAAAAATTTGTAGTTACGCAAAAATATCGAATAACTAAACAGATTGTTATAAAATTTAGTTGAAGATGAGAGCCTAAATATTGGTGTGTGTAATCATCACCGTTGTCGCGCCAACTTTCGCTAGTAAATTACGTTTTTTTCATAAAACACGAGAAAACTGTTTTCTATCCCTAAATATTATTCAATTTCGATACTTTTAGGGTTCTGTATCTCAAAAGTAAAAAACGGAACCCTTATCACGAAAGGATCACTTTGTTGTCCGTCTGTCTGTCCGTCCGTCCGGGTGTCAAGTATCTATATCTCGGGAACGCGTGAAACGCGCGTTTCTCTTGCTGCAGAAAGAAAAATAAAATTTCTCAGTTTTCGTAAGAAAAAGTTACAGCCGAATATGTCGTAAAAAACGCACATTTGGAAACTCATAAGAGAATCAAAACTTCCCATAGGTTTTGATTCCCTTGTGAGTCCCGTTGACCTAGAACTATGAAATTTGGCAAGAACCATTGTGTTTATAGTACACACTACACATTAGGAAAATATTCGAAAACTGAACATTTTTAATTTAATCATAAAAAAAACTGGACGTGGGCGAGTCTGACTCGCACTTGTCCAGTTTTTTTGAAATTTGGTAGGGAACAGTCTTCTCAAATTTTTATGGAAGAAAACGCGACAACATTTTTCTCTTAGGGGAAAACTCAGGTCAATCTCTTAAAACAGAATTTGAACATGTTATTTACAAATGATGCATGCGTTCATCCTACATTCAATATGTATTAAAATTGTTTATTTGAATATTTGTAAATATAAGTAATGCAGGAAAAACCTTTGACAATTATTTCTGTTACTGTGAATGAGCCTGATTAAAATTATTTGATGTTACATTACGTTTAAACAGAGAGATGATTGTGGCAGTTCATTCTGAATCAAACTCATTTGGCCTACATTATTGTGGATGTTATCATATGGATGTCTTTCATCGTGCTAGAACTGCTAGAATGTGGAATACGCTTCCTGAGTGGGCCTTTCCCGATATATATAATCTGGGTGTCTTTAAATCGCGAGTCACTTGGTTTCTTCTAGGTAAGCGCACTCCATCGTAGACCCCAACGTCGCTATAGAATGTGAGGAGTATGTGAATAAGGTGTATAGATATTTTTTATAAGTATCCTATATATTCAAGTGGTTTGTTTTATGTGTATTTAGCAATTTTCTCTTTATTTTGATTTACCTAACCTTTGTTGATTTTCTTTATTTGTTTCTGATTGTATTAAAGTAATGTTGTTTTTTTTTCTCAAAAGTTTTATTTCAAAATTATATAATTATTATGTTTGTTAATATAGTCTGCGGAATTAAAAGGATGTTACACTAATATAGGAGAGGCCGTTGGCTCTGAAACACAGTGAATACTAGCACAGAGTCAACGGGTTCACAAGTAATCTGTACTAATTGTGTTATGACAAATAAGTATTTTTGTATTGTCCCCCAGCACGAACGTGGTGATGAACTACACGGAGGTAGAGGGCAAGGTGCGCGAGGCGACGTCGGACGAGGCGTGGGGCCCCACCGGCCAGCAGATGCAGGAGCTCGCGCTCGCCACCTTCACGTACGAGCACTTCCCGGAGGTCATGTCCATGCTGTGGCGGCGCATGCTGCACGACAACCGCGCGCACTGGCGGCGCACGTACAAGGTACGAGTACGCCGGGGACTCGGGACATGGTTGGCCTCTCTCTACATCTACCTGTCAAAAATAATAATAAAAGGGAAAAACGTGTGAAGAAAAAAACGTACGCATGTCTTCTTATGTATTTTATTTTACGTTCACGTTTTGATGCACATATGGCGATCGACTAGTCAGATACGTTATTAACAAACAGAAAACTGCGTAAGCAATATGTTCAGCTTGACAACTTCCCTGACTTAGTCGGGGGACGTACAGGCAGAACAAAAAATAAACATCTACCTGACACGTCTCTCCACATAATACATACATACCTGTCCATTGTTACCTACTTTCGCCAGAACTTCAGATATGCGATCTCCATTGTATTCTCCTTTTCGTGGTGTGTAATGCCATGTCTATCACTGCACAGTGTGAGTGAGACTGATGCCTCGCCTAACTCCGTCTAACTAACTCTACTTCTAACCACTCTCAAAATAAAAAAAAGAGAAAAATAACTTGTGTACACTCATGGGGTCTACGCTCAGGGTTGGGGGACGAGCGATGGAGCGCAGTATTCTGGCCGTGAAATCATCGAGATCGTATCAGAAACGCAATTATGCGCTCCAAAACTCAGATCATCGACGTAACTATCAAATAGCAAATATTCCTAGCGTGCCTCTATCCTTTCCTTGTTTTGCTTATTCTTTCTCTCGGTCGGCCAAGTTACAGGCCTAGCCTAGTTTTGGGGCCCACAGCAGTAAAATGTTAATAAATAAATACATATTGGTGGACATTTCACACAACATCATCATTCATGACAACCGGCGACTTCATGACATTTTGTACAATTATTTATTCTTTCGATTTTATTTTTGACGTATACCTGTAGTATTATTGAACGAATATGAATATCAGCCGTTTTTTTTTTTGTTGGAGGTAGTTTTCTAAACTTATACTTGTTCTATATTAATTATCCTTTCAAACTATAAGGGGAAGGGATATAGTTCTATAGATTGAAGGGATATAGTTCTATAGTTTGAAATTTATTTTTTTGTCGAATATTTGTGATGTTGTTTTCAAGTTTTACAAACGACGATTTTTTATAAGTTCATTCAATCATTTTATATCTTCAAATATGTGGGTATGCGCGAGCGAGACGGACGATGGTCAACTACGGACTTAAACAAAATGAATACATATTACCTATGATGTAAGTAGGGTAGAGAGAGTCCTCCGCCTCGCTTCATGTGATGAGATGTGTGTGGAGTAGTGACGTGTGGCGTGTGGTCGACAGTGCCTCCTGCTGCTCAGCTACCTGGTGCGCAACGGCTCGGAGCGCGTGGTCACCTCGGCGCGGGAGCACATCTACGACCTGCGCTCGCTAGAGAACTACTCCTTCCTGGACGAGCTCGGCAAGGACCAGGTCTGCTTGCACGATCCTTATCTATATTTATGTACATAGCTTTCACACATTTATAACTAACAACCAACTTTAAAATACGCAATTTTATTTAGGAGGATAACATTTTTTTCAGTAATTTTGTTTTAAAAACCAATGTACTGATAAAATTTGTGGGGCCACCTCGGAAGTATGGACCCATCAAACAAAAAACCCATCAAAAAGTAATCATGAAACAATCATACAGTCGAACTGATAACCTCCTGCCTCTTTGAAGTTGGTTAAAAACTGATGATAACTTAATCGGGGGATTAGTATGTTGTTGCAGCTACAATATTTTTTTTCATAAATAAACTCGACTGATGTTAATAGCGACCGTTACGGGCTACGATAGAGTGCGCTTGCCTAGAAGGAACCTATACTCGCGATTTGAAGACACCCAGACTGCATCTATTCGGAAAGACGCATTCATGAAGCGAATTCCACACGAGTACAATATGAGTGAAGCTAAAGCGTTCCGAGTTAGAATATTGGGAATGTGAACTATGAAACGATGTCGCTTTTTCATTTGTTCTAACTATTCGATAGTAGAAAAACATGAAAAGAACGGATTCAGATCATTCAGGTTTTAGGCACACTCGCCGAAATGTATTCGGTAAAAAATCGAAAGAACAGCGATTTGGTGTGGTGTGAATAAAAGAATGTCTGTTCCAGGGTATAAACGTGAGGCACAAAGTACGCGAGCTCATCGACTTCGTTCAGGACGACGAGCGGCTCAGGGAGGAACGGAAGAAAGCTAAGAAGAACAAGGACAAATATATCGGTATGTACTTCCCTCTCACTCGCACATATACATTTCGTTGATTATGCCATTTCTGTGAAAAATTAAAATTCTTTGAAAAATTACGAAGATACAGCAATTTCAGTGTACCGTACGCAAAAACGGTACGCGAATGAGTTGAAAGACGGCAATCATTTGTAGTGACGTAGTCATCCTCTCACTCACTCTCGTGTACATACTATTAATGATTATGTGCTCATACACGCATGCCTACTGACGTAGTGTGATGTGAGCGTGACCTCGTCACTGCACGTAATCGCGAAGCAGTCGCGTCTTAAGAGTCCCTAGTTCGACCATCATCCGTCTCGCTCGCGCATACCCACATTATTGAAGGTATAAAATGACTGAATGAACTTATAAAAAAAATGTCGTTTGTAAAACTAGAAAACAACATCACATATTCGATAAAAATATCAAATTTGATCCAAGTTAATTTTCATACATATAAATCATTTTTGCGTTAATAATAACGCAGAAATGATTTTTATGTATGTTTTTGTCAAAAGAAAACTTCAATAAAATCGTTATTTCATAATGGATTTTTACTTCTCCTAAATAATAAAATAGTGTAACAGTCCTAGTGTACATGGCTATAATTGGAATTCAAATATCTGTTCCGTGCATGAGCTCATTGTCTCTCACACACCATTGCCTATACCTACGTGTGACTCGGTCGCACGGAGCGGTGCCTCTACCAGTTAATGGTGCAGAGAGCTGTCTCCGTCGGTCGCACCGTGTGTCCGTCGCGGCGTCTCACTCAGTGCGCGTGTGGCTGCAGGCGTGTCGTGTGTTTCAGGCATGTCGTCGGAGGCGGCCGTGATGGGGTCGCGCGGGGGAGGCGCGGCGGGCTGGGGGGAGTACAGCGACAGGGGGACCGCCTGGGGTGAGTACCCTTACTACTTGACATAACTTGTCTTAGTAGCAATCTAATTTCAATATTACTTTGGCCTTTGTCTCGCTCTTTCAAATGACGAGCGAACAGTTCTATACAGAAATGTTAACTTTGCGTTACGAATGTTTCAGATGAACCGAAAGAAAGAAACGACGACGAAGATTATGAAAAGGAGGATTCGGACGGTGACTACGGATATAGAAAACCGTCAAATAAGTAAGTTACGCTCAAACTAAACTATATGACATACTAGAATCTAGTATGCACCCGCGACTTGGCTCGTGCGTCGTCTGACACTCTCATTCCCCGAACTTTCACATCGACTTCCAAAAAGGAGGAGGTTCTCAATTGGTCGGAATCTTATTTTATATATATTTCCTGATTACTCGAACACAACTGAACAGATTTGAAAAAATATTATTTTGTTTGAAAGTTATACTTCCCAGGTGGTCCTATAGAAATGTTATCAAAATCAATTCAGTATTTTGGTTTTCATAATAAAATAAAGAAAAATTATCATCATTGGTTTATTATAAACGAAAATTACGTATTTTAAAGTAGTTTTTTTTAGATTTTTTTAAACGATCTCTTGTTATGTTCAAGTAAATTCGCTAATAGATTTAATGCACACAAATTATTATTTTTAGTTTTGGAACAAAATGTATGTCCTTCCATACAGTATATCCAGTTGATTTGTCACCAACATACAATGAACACTAGGACCGGCTCACTATACAGGCTACTGTTTCAACACTAGCAATATTCAATTAGTGCTCATATGAAACGTATAAAACCGAAAAAATAACTAAGAAAACCTCTGTTAAAGTTTTCCCTCCAAGACTAATATAAGTACACTCTCAAGCGCACTCTCACGCACGGAGCGTGCGCAAGTCACGTGACCACGTGACGGTACGTGGCGCAGTGACCGCGCGACTTGCGTGTACTCTCGGCGCAAGTGGGTTGACTCTCAGTCATTTTTGTGTTTTGTCAGGATTAGGTCAAATAATAATCACCTATTTTATTTTATTATTTGGAATGAGAATCGAGTACTGAATATTCTGTATCAATATTACTAGTGTTCAAAAATCCTTACTCGGGGATATCGATCCACATTCCTGTTGCGTACTGCACAAGAATGGAATTGTTTGCCGCCATCTCTGTTTCCTGGGACCTACAATCTTGGAATTTTCAAGGCTAGAGTGAATAGATATCTTCTAGATCGACGAGCTCCATCCTCGGCCACACTGTCGCTTAACATCAAGCGAGTGGTCGATCGTAGATCTATCAAGTATAAAAAAAAAACAGTCGCCCTGTATAGAAACACTGGTCTTGCACTGCTTACAAGATGCAGAATCATCTCAAAATTGAGACAAACAAGCCTGTTACATTGTAATCATTATTAACTTAGTTTATATTTTTTGAGTTCCCGATAGATATAAACCACGGTAAATATCCCGTTAATAATTATTACAAATGTAAATAGTGTTAAACAAGCCTGTTGTTCTCGAATGAATCCGATATAAAAGTTTCTCTACGGCGGCAGGGAGAGCGTGTACCGCGACAGCGAGGTGATCAGCTCGAGCCCCCCGCGCCGCGCCTCGCTGCCCCCGGTGCCCCCGGGGGCGGGGGGGAAGCCGCTCAGCATCAACCTCAAGAGCCCCGCCAGGAAACAGAACACGCCCGTCAAGAAAATAGACCTCGGTGAGTAACACACGCGAAATTATACAAACAGGCGACGACGCAAGTATCCTTGTCATTCTGTCATTCCGACACGAGTCAAGTGAGAGACTGTGGTGTGCGCCGCACACTGTAACACTTATATATGACACGCGTGTCATCGTCAGAGTCCGTTCAGAGGAAGACGTCCCTCGTGACAGCGCGCCGTAATCGCATTGTGTTGTAAGAATAATGTTTTAAATTCTTGAAAAAACATGTATGGTTAAATTATCCAGTCCCGTAGATGTCGCGCCAGCATCACATAAACAACGAATAACTCATTACCTATATCCCCTATATCCGACATCGACAACTACGATAACTAGGTATCATGTCAGTGAGAGCTCGATTGTTCTGTTAAGTTTGATTCGCATATTTGCTGAGCTCGACTATGTGTGTCGTACACTGCAGGCGCGGCGGCGTCGTACGGCAAGTCGGCGGGCCCCCCTCCTCCCACGCCGCCCCCCACCGCGGCGGCGGACGGCTCGCAGGACCTGCTGGACGACCTGTTCAAGACGTGCCCGGTGCCCGGCGCCCCGACGCCTGCACCGCCCGCGATGCTGCACGCCGCGCTCGAAGATGACTTCGACCCCAGGTCAGTGAACACTACAGCGTAACAAAAAACAAAACGTTTGTTTATTAACGCACGACAATTGAAAACTAGACGGGGATGCGTTGACTATATCTCTCTTGTTCCCTTGGTCGACTCGAGCCGACGTTACCCGAACGGCTCAGTCTCATTCAATACCCATAAAATAAAGTGCTTAACGCGCCTAAACAAATTTACACTTTAAATAAACACTTATAATCTACAAGTACATACAAGCGGCGGAAAGACGCTGGATGCAAACCGCTTCCAATCGGTCCTATTGGAGATCCATGGGGGAGGGCTGTGTCCAGCAGTGGACTTCTTATGGCTGACATGATGATGAAGATGAAACACTTTTAATTAAGAACCATTCATAGAAAGTGCCAGATAACAATTCTGTCCACTTTGTAGGTAACATTTTGCGCGCTTCCCCCGCACTTTTTTAAATTTTTGTAGCTTTTCTTAAAGAATTATTGTGTTATAAATTAATTTTTGATGTTCCCTTATATTATAGTTTAATTTTAATTTATTTATTGACCTATGTATTATAACTTGGTTTGATTTTTTTTATTAAAAAAAATATCTACCTTATCCAAGATTTTACTTGAATGTAGCCCTTCAAAGATGCAATTATCTATGTTCATAAAAAAATATGTATTAGTTTGTAAAAGGAATGGGCTCAGTGTCTGTGGAGCTCAAAATGAAAAATCTTCAGATATTGACATTTTCTCCTCCAGTGAAAATCTCCGGAATCCCAAGAATTTGCTCCATAGGAATAAATAAATATTAGTGGGCATTTCACACAACACCATCTAGCCCAAACTAAGCAAAGCTTGTACTATGGAACTAGATGGCTGATAGAATATATATATACTTTTTTTGTTGTAAATATATACATATGATACATAGAAACACCCAGACACAGAACAAACATCCATGCTCATCACACAAATGTTTGCCCTGGGTGGGGATTGAACCCACGACCTTTCAGTTCAGCAGGTAGACGTAAACACACTACCAACTGAGCCACAAGGCCAGTCAACAGAACAAACATCCATGCTCATCACACAAAATTTGTGTGATGAGCATGGATGTTTGTTCTGTTGACTTGTGGGCAAACATTTAATGTTTGCCCAATGGACTCAAACAATTATATACAATGTTTCAACTCATAATAATTCTTTAAGTGAGTATTTAAACTGTAATTATTTTGCAGAGCGGAGGAAGTGAAACCTCCTCGCGACGAGTTCGGCGACTTCACGAACGCGTTCGGCGCGCCCTCTCCCCCCGCGCCCGCGCCTGCGTCCGCGGCATCCCTCCCCCCTGCGCAGGAGAGCTCCGAGTTCGCAGACTTCAGCAGCGCGTTCAGCGGCGGAGACGCGCTCCTGCAGCACAACGCACACAACCATTGTGAGTCACCTGCATCTACCTACACATCACAACACAACACAACACTGACTTTACTCTAAATCACAAGACATTTTAATGAAGTTAAAGTTTCTAGAATAAACTTATTGTCTGTGTACCTTCCCAGGTAGAAACTAGAGCTCTATGTCATATGCAAGATCTATGTATACCTATCTATCTATGTACATATACCTAGTTTCACGGTCAAAAAAAGAATTGAATTGAAAAAAAAACTTTTTTTACACCAGTCGCAAAAATATTCATATTACTTTATTAAAATAACTCTGGTTTAAATAAAGACATTAGTTTCTTAAGGTGGAGAGTAAAGCGTGCAGCTATCTCTCTCGCGCATCTCAACATTTTTAAATACATATATAAAATCATTGAGTAGGGATATTAGAAAAGTAAGAAATGAATTCGTTTATTTAGATAGGAGAAACATTTAAAAAAAGTTTTAATCAGGTATCTTTATACTGGCGACGGAAGAGTTAAAAAACATATATTTTTCAATTTCTCAGCCAATCTCTCGTGCGCATCACAACCTTGATGAGTTTGAGAATGATCGCGTTGAGCGAATCCTTAAAAAAAGTACGTAAAGAAAGGTTCTCCATACTCCTAATTATAATTAGTACATACCTTCCAGCTGCACCTGGCATGCCAACCTCGAACCTGGACCTGCTGAGTTCGCTGGCGGCGCCTAGCGATCCCCCCCTCGGCCCCCCACTAGGCGGGGCTCCGCTGCTGGACCCGCTCGGGGGCTTCGGAGCCGACATCACGGCGCAGCTCGCCGCCACTACGCTGCAGCCGCAAGGTACGTCCTCGTCACTCGCGGCTTCAGTCACTCCGCTCCTGGAGATGGAACGATTTCGGACGTTCACCTGCTATTACTCGTCTCTGTTCCACCCGCGTAAATATATTTCCGTCGCGCTCCCAAAGAGCAATGATCGCGGTCATTGCATCTGCTAGAGAGTGATAGCAATATATTTGGTTAATTAAGTACGAAATTCTTCCTGCTCTACAACCGGACTATGCTTCTTACTTAGCAATTTTATGTTTTTTTTTTATACTCGATGCAAAACCTTGAAATGGTGATAACTTGGTTCATTTGTTTTTTTTTTTTGCAATATACATGCCTGATTTGTTCGATTAATATAAGTGAACGAAAGCAACTTACATTCGACATCAGATTTTTTTTCATTGTTTGAATATTTGAGGCTATTTTATTAAACGCTCAGTCATTTGCTTGATCCATGCTCATCCCCACCCAGGGCAAACATTTGTGTGATGAGCATGGATGTTTGTTCTGTGTCTGGGTGTTTCTATGTATCATATGTATATATTTACAAAAAAAAAAAGTATATATGTATTCTATCAGCCATCTAGTTCCATAGTACACGCTTTGCTTAGTTTGGGCTAGATGGTGTTGTGTGAAATGTCCACAAATATTTATTTATTATTTATTTATTTCAAGATTTTTCGTGTCACCACTTTAAAAAAAAAACATCATTTTAATAACCCTTTTAAATGAAACAAAAAATGAAACTTATCCAACGTATATTACGTATTATTAACGGATTTTGTTAGTACAGATATACAGATCTTGAAAAATACATAAAATGCAAGATTTAAAAAAAACACGATTGTAAGTAATCTCGAAACGACGCTGCAAAGTATTCGAAAGAAACTTCAGGTCATAAAATTATGTAAAATATACGCACGCTATAAATTCGTTAAATTTGTTTTATTTCAATTAAAAATAAATGTTAGAAATGAGCTCAATCTTCACCCCTTTCACAGGTTTTGCGCCAAGTAGCCAAACATCATATGATATTTTTTTCTAAAGAAACGCGCACATTTTACTGAGCCACAGCGGGACGTATTACAAGAATCGAGTGCTATATTCTCAACCGAGAGATGAATTGAAAAAAAAAACAAATTACTATTTTAGTTTTTGTCATTTACATTCAGAAAGTGCGCTCCGCTACGCCCAGGTACGATGTGCGAAGTAGTTATACTATATTATGTGCCTTGCTTCGTGGTACCCATTTTTCTTTTTCTTATTTTTTGTTGTATAATCTTGTATGTGTTACTGTCATAAAAATGATTTATTTCTATGTTTGACATCTACAATGTCTAATATACAGTATCAGTATTGCATAAGGACATAAAGCTGGTAAGCTTAAAGATAATTAAACGTCTCTTAGGTTTACCTATCTATAGGCTTACGAATATTATGTATATTAAATAATAATTTACCTTTTTTAAAATAAAAATAAGTAGTATTCAAAATACATGTGACATGCATGAGTAGTATATTTAATTATAGTAAATCAACTGTTTTGGGCACATTCAGGTTTTTTTCATTTACAGGTGTGGGAAAATCGACCCTATCGCACCGAGATAAGACTCTTCGCGCGATGGACCACCTCATTAACGCTATACATACAATAGATAGGATTAAAACTGACAATGACGTTTATAACCTTAAAATGTACTTTGACAACTTGATACAACTTTTACCTGGGCCCATAACCTCGCAGAAACTAACCCAAGTCGAAGAAAAATTGATCACAAATGAGATATTCGATGAGTATTCCGTCCTGCTCGGGACGATAGTGCGCTTTCTAATGCCGCAATGGCCGCTTTTCAAAGACGAAATCACTAATTTGTTCGTTTTGGACGATAATTTCTTCGTCAGCAGCGAAGTTTTAACTATTATAACAGGGTTTTTGAAAAGTGAAACCAATGTCGACGTGTTGAAAGCGTTTTCACATATTTTGGTCAGATATATAAAGAGCGATGCTGTGTTTGTTGCCATAGTGGACAGCGGAAGCGTGAAAGATATCTCCGACGAAGAAAAGTATAGATATCAGACGGAATGGGACAATTACGTGCAGTTACTGGCGACACTGCCAGAAAGACTCGCGAACAGATTGGAGATGGACACTCCCAAAGACTTCTCCCATGAGAATTATGCCTATCACATGATCTTTCACATGATTAGAGTGTTTGAATTTATATCAGATGCATTTCTATACGAGGGCATGCAATACGACATGGTTTACTTGTGCCATCTGGTGTCCAAAATAGTGACCAACTTCAATATGGCCGGTAACTCGCCCGCCATCTTGAGTTTCGTAGACATCGTGATCGCCTGGAACGAATATAATTATACGGAACCCAATAAATTTATCAAGAGAAAACTAATACAAATGTTGTTACAGCATTTGAGCCGGGAAAGCATCGATACTCTATCGATAATGTTCTTGAGCCGATGTCAAATCGATTACGTGAAAGATCGCCAGATGGTGTTCGACATTCTGTTCGATAGTTTTGATGTTTCCAAAGATTGGGCCGAGATCTTAGCGTTCAAGTTGCCGTTTTACTTCAAACCGAAAGACTATAAAAATACATTGTTGTCTGAAAATTTGGTTTACTATATTTCCACGATAAAAAACAATGTCGAGGGTCTCACAGACTTGATCATGAGACTCGCCAGGGTGTGGGCCGACGTGAAGCCCACCAACGTGTCCAATATCAACCAACACGTGTTCACGTCGCAGCTGCTCATCCTAGCGATTAAATACCGTACCGTCATCACTTTAAGGGACAAACTCGAATGGCCTCTGACCGAACTGAAAACTATTCTTTTCAAAGGCATGAGCAAACATTTAGACGTGTGGTTTCAAGAATATCAATGCGTCGGAATGACCACGATAGAAGTGGTCCTCAAAACTCTGGCAGATCTCGACAAAAACGACAAAGAAGCCGCCAACTGTCTTAACTTCGAATACTCTGCTATGGGAGAGGCTTGCGTCGAAATGAATAAGATATTGAGACACCTCGCGCAGAGGTGCCTCGTCGACAAAGATAGGCGCAAACCGAAAAACTACAAATTGAAGAAAATTAACCTCGTAGATATTCTAGATACGATGGCGAATAGGGTCACGAATGTGAAGCCAGAACCGACGGGAAACACGCTCGTCACATGCGCAGTCAAAAGCCAGGAGCAAACGAAAGAGATAGTGAAAGCCATCATATCTGTGAAACTTGACGCGTTTGAGAGGGAGGGAAGACCTGTCATCGAAGATTTAGACTCGGATGACGATTTGGTGCCATACGACATGAGCAATGACCTTCCCGTCGCGGCCAAAATGCAACCTAGATACTTGAGAGATCTGATCAGTAATATAGTAGAAGTGAAAGACGCGGAAAACTTCGAAGCTTGCCTGGAAGTAGCCGAGGACCTAGTCAATAAACAATTAAAACTCGAAAATCCTAAATTAGTCACAGAATTGCTCGATATCTTCTTACATTTGGATGAGAAATACCATCTAGACGATTTTGACCAGATTAAATTCAATACTTGTGTAGCGATAATTTGCAATCAGCCGACGGTAGCCGCGGAGCATTTATGTGCCGAAATACACACCGACGTCGGCAGATACTCAATAGCGGCTAAAATCTTTATGCTAGATGTATTATCCGAAGCCGTCACTAGAATTGCCAGTATTAAGCCTACGGCGGAATCGAAACCGGAAAAAGAAGTCCTATGCAAAGAGGATGAAAATGTAAATTTACCAGCCGAGGAGATCATTCGACGGAGGCTGATAAACAAAACAAGATATTTCCATTCGAAACAGCCTCACCCGTTCTCGAAAGCGAAGAAAAACGAGTTCTCAGCGGTCGCAGACAGCTTCTTCTACCCTCTGATTGGAGGGTTCGGCTACAGACAACTAACGTTGAGCCTGTACAACCAGAGACAAGACATAGACAACATCCTCCTATACAAATACTTAGCGGTTATCGGCAACGTGGTGTTTTCGACCAAAAACTGCCTGAAATGCCCTCAATACTGCTGGGAAATACTGCAAATGATGATGCATTTGAGGTATTCTATGGATGCGAAGCTACAGCTGGGAGCGTTGTCGATATTCGCAGCCGTTATCATCGCTTTACCGTCGAGTATCTTGCGAACAGAATTCTTCGATCAGATGATGGAGATCCGAGCTTGGCTGTTAGACTGTCTGTCCAACATAGATCTGACGATGTCCGTAGAGGGCCCCAGAGCGGAGCTGGGTGTCTTAGCCGGACAAGTGCTGGGATTGCTGGAGAAATCCTTAGCGGAAGAGTGAACCTAGATGTAAGAGTAAATGTATTCGATTGTGTAGCTTAGTGTAGTTCCCACCGTCAATAAACTGTTTCAATCTTCGTATTTGGAGGTGTCGGTGTTTGGAAAGTTAGTATTCAAAGAAATCTAATACATAATTATAATGATTTTTTCATCCATTCAAAAGAGTTGAAACCTTAAATAGTTAGGGAATGAGACCAGAGCTACTTCTAGAGGGGAATACTAACAATAAGAGTGGATATTTAAAATTATCGCACAAACATTTGCTCGCCTGCAAAGTACCCAAGACCGTCTGCGCATAAAGTAGATGCCCAGCCAAACAGTTGTTGATTTAATATTTGTTTCAGTTCAATTCGATTTTTTCAAGTCAAATTCGTTAATTTCAATTAGTCCTAAAAGTACAAAAAGTTTTTATACTAGCTTTCCAAATTCCAAACGCCGTGATTTTTCTCACTACCCTTTCCCCGCTAATCTTTGTCTAATTTTCTCAGTACCATCTAACACACGGTAAGTTATTTATCAGTCACATGTATTTTGAACGAAACTACTTATCCTGGTTTCACTATATCTTACTTTGAAAACGATAAGACAGTATCTTACTCATTTTATAATGTATCGAGATATAGTGAAGCTTGAATTAGAAACGGTTATACTGTTTATAATTGTCTGAAAATGTAAAAATAAAAGCTACATTTCAGCAACAAGAATTTCGTTATAATTTATTTTGAAATAAGAATAATAGAATGTCCAATAAAAATGTTGCCATTTTGGAGATAAAGAGGAATCTTAAGACAGCAAAAGGTTCATTGCTGTCTTAAGATTCCTCTTGAGCCTTACAAATCGGTATACTTAGCTGAATCCACCAACTGCTTTGTACATGTTCCGGTCAAGAATAGTTTTTGCATTTTAGACCTAGTACAATCTTAAGAGAAGTGTTGTCGCGCGATCTTTTGACAGTAAATTACGCGTTTTTCATGCAACAGGAGAAAACTTTTCTAACCCTAAATGTTATATCGATTACGGTAATTATTTTTATGATTGGAACCATTTAAGGCTACAGTTTTCTAATTTTAACTTTTTTTAAACTATATGAGATTTCAAAAAGCACTAGCATAGCCATTTATGATTACAATCAGAAAAATAATAATAGTTTTAAAAAGTTAAAAAACGACTTCAAATGAGCAATTTTGTTTAAAAAAACACTCCTGAACCAATTTTGATGATATTAAACAAAACAAAAACAAATCTGTCTATAAATGACGGAGTAATTTAAGAATAATCGAAATCGATGAATGTTTAGTGGTACTAAATAGTTTTCTACTACTTCTATGCGAGATCACGTGACAGTTTCTCTTAAATCGCTAAATAAAAATCAATACAAAAGATGAACTTTGGATGATAAAATCTAATAGTTGACTTTTAAGGGGTTGGTTTGGTTCCGTAAAAAATATTTAGTAATGAACTCCGTTCGGCTTAGTACACACATTCCGGGTAACGCTTAAATAATTCTAAATATTTCGATCTTCAGCATTGGTTATAATTTCCATTACAAAATGAAAGACAAATAAATTCTTGTTTCCGAAAAGCTAATATTTTTACATAACACTCGACAGGTTTACAACCGACGCCCGTCGGGTTGTTACAACCGACAACGAACCAACCGCAACAACCGGCGACGACCAACAACGCTAAACCGGCGCCCGCGACTAAACTGGGCGCGACCTGGGCGGACACCTCGGGAGCGATCAACATCGATGTAGACAACTTGCTAGCGCCCCGATCACCCAAATCCGGGCCTACACCCTCCATGAACCAGCTAAAATCTAGCCCTAACAGTCCCGCTCATGCGATAAGTCCGCCCATGATGGGGGGATTCGCCCCGTTTATGAATCCCATGAACATGAACAATAATTTCAATACGAGTTTGAACAACAACACGGTTCGGCCTCCTTTCGCGAATCAGAACTCTTTCATGTGATATATGTGGATGGCGAACGCGTGCCACACTGGGTAGAACACTTTAGGGGCCAACGATTTGAATCAATACTAGTATTGGATAGGTTTGAGTGCTTCGTCTTCGACCGCGTCGGGATTCACCGACAAGTGAGTTGGTGGCCAAAGATATTATAGCAATAATACTTGTACACAGTATGACAATAAAGACTACCAGTTTTTTTTTATATAAACGATACGAAAATAAAAGTTTGTTCGACTCGGCTTGCTTGACCATCGTCGACCACATGTCGCTTAACGTCAAATGAGCTGTGGT
Organism: Lycia hirtaria; assembly: GCA_947563715.1. Taxonomy (NCBI): domain Eukaryota; kingdom Metazoa; phylum Arthropoda; class Insecta; order Lepidoptera; family Geometridae; genus Lycia; species Lycia hirtaria. Next base: position 51,754,180 of record OX387376.1, on the reverse strand, counting down.
CAAACACCAAATTTTAATTATAAATGGTGTAGTTATCATTGAATTCTTTTAGGGAAGCGCGCTCCATCGTAGACTGTAACTGTCGCTTAACACCAGGCGAGTTGACGGTCAAGCGTAGGTCTATTTACAAATAAAAACGTTTTTTTGCTATACATTTAAATTCTCATGGATAAATAGTAATATTTTAAATTTAACTAAAAACACCAAAACGGTCCTTTTCAGCGATAAATGGACAGTTAAAAAAAATAGGTTTATTCCCTTATTCAAACGTGTTTGAATTACGTTTTAACTAAAGTATTAACTTATTTTTTTGCTAAAAATTCAAATCGTTGCTCCAAAGTAACTTAAATCATTAAAATTAAGGTAAATAGTAATAAATACAGAAGTGGTATCTGAACAGTATCTGAAGTAGAATGCAGTTCGAGTTTTATACGATTTTGATATTAAACGCTGTTTGGTTTAAATAAATTTTCGTTTCAAACTAAACAAACAGTAAGGACAGTTAGCGATTTTAGATCTTAAAGTAGAAATGCACGTAATTTTTTAAACAATTTCTTGTGTTAATTTATGCAAAAAGAATTGTAATATTTTTTATGAAGATATGAGATATTTTCGAGATGCGAGAAAAACAGGTCCTCTCCCTCTGCTAGCTCACTCCTCACTTTCGAGGGCTTGGTATTTAGAGGAATAACAGTGCCAATATTAATTTTAAACTAAAAAAGAAACCTAAATAGCTCGCTCAAGATCCGAAAATAACTCAAAATCGGTTCCTACGTTTGGTAGCCTCGACGCTACAGGTGTTTAACTGTTACACTTCTAATAACCTTCAGTTTGCGTCTGAGGTTCAAAACTACAAAAAATATATTTCCGCTATCTGATGTTCATAAATTTCCTGGGCTCTGTAGCTGTCCTTACTGGTAAGTTATGAATTTATTGTACACTAAAGATCAGGGAAAGTTACTTACTAAGGCTGAGAACAGAAGGGGACTGTAGTCGCGTTGTTATTGTGTCACATAATTTTGTTAATTCTAAGGCTGATGCCCATCTTATGAACCTAACACGTGATTTGATGATTTTTTCAGTTTTTCCGAATGTGTAAATACTAAAATGATTGATTGAATGTACAGATGAATTCCAAAGATGCACAGCTTTTTTCGTGCTTGTTTATCGCGTCGTCTGTGATCCACGGAATACTACAAACATCAAAAATATCTCAATTATATTCTGTTTGGGATTTTTGCCATTATTTATCAGGTGTCATAGGTCTATAACGCGCCTTATGACACTTTCGGACGCGTGCTACATCGTCGATTATCCTAAACTGTAATGGATGAATTAATATCTGATACTGACACGATCTACTAAACTTACAATGCTCTTCTGGTCTCAACTTCAGGCTCATTCATACCTAGATAGTGCAATGTGTTATGTATTGAAGTTGGACGGTGCAAGCACGCTGTCAATTGATCCATTAGGAATATGTTCCTCGACTGTGGTGTGCTTGTGGCGCATATCATCCTATATCACTATGATATTATTTTATTTCTTATTTGTCTTTTCTTCAAAACTTATCCAAGGTTTTTTTTTTGTATTAAAATCCGCACCAGCAACCGGAAGTTTATATTTTTTTATGTGTATTATAGTAAGATTGTATTATAATTATTTATAGTAATTTATTAGTTAATCTATAAAAAAGCCTAAAATTGCTCATTTTACATTCCTTTTAATTATGTTTTTCTTTCTTCCGACTTTCATTTTAGTAAATTAAATTTAAATTAATTTTATAAGAAAATAAAATACGTTATAAAGGCTATCACAGACGACGGACTTTTAATTTGTGAACATTTTATGCGCCAACTAAAACTCTACCATTTTCTACTAAGCAGAATTTTCTCCTATCCTTCTCACTTTTTCAGTTTGATCCAATGCTCTCATTTTTTACCATTACCTACATGACTTGTAAAAATCAACATTTAAAATTAGGCTAAAATAAAATATACCTACTTAATAAAAATTCAAATATAATTTTTAAAATTCTATCTTCGATATTAGTACACATTACACGGCCAATGGTCACAGACCATAGTCGGGTATTCCATCGTCATCTGATTCCTCTGGTAAGTTTTATCATACAAAATACGATAAAAAAGAGGAAACAGACGAATGATGATTCCTGTGATATTTTTAAATCATAATTACATTTTTTAAATACCAGAGGAATCAGATGAAACTCTGTCCCAAAGAAAACCGACTCTATTGTCTATGACTATATTGGCCGCGTAAGGCGTAGGTGTGAACATGGAAAAACGTCTTTAAAACGAAATTCCTTGTTGTACGTTACAGTAAACTACAGATAATAATTGAAGTTACATACAATAGATTATTCTGTGCAAATAGCGAACATGTGAGATCCCTATAAATTGTCTATGATGGCCTTTGAATGATTGAAATCCGTAAATTTGTCTATGGATTGTCGAAAAAGATTAGGTATTAGTAGACGATTCGAAATGAGATGGAATTAATTTCATATTTATTGAAATTTAAATGAATTAGACTTTTATTATAGTGAAAATATCAGAAAATTGAGTTTCATTCGATTTGAAATGGGATGTTTTCTGTTTTTGGTTCGCACGTTTTGCTGTCATCTATGGTATCATTACAATTTATTTAATAATTGTACTAGGTGCGTCAAATTCATTCTATACATTCTTAAATAAATAATGATATATACTGTAATGTCCTAAGAATCGGTAAAACTGTGAGTAATGTAAATATCTAGGAATTATAGTTTTAGATATTGCAATAAAAAAGTGCAAGATGTTTTATCAATGTCAGTTTTGGAGTTAGCAGTTTAATAAATATGAAAGAAATTTTGACTTCACTATAGTGAAGCTAAAATTTCTTCAAAACCTGTCTTCGAGTATAGTGAATAGGAATCTTCTAGGTGAGCGTGTTTTATCTTCGGCAACGACGCCGCTTTTCACCAAATATTTAATATTTTCACCAACCTAAAAATCCAGCGACATGGAAAATCTTTTAAAACATTTTTTTTTGTGTCGGACTGGGGATAAGGATAACAAAGGAAAAAGCTGTACAAAATGGCTGAACTAAGGTGTAGTAAAAATCAGAGTTACGCTTGTCCGCCAACTCACCTGATATTAGCAATCGCTGCTGTCGTGTAGCAAACGATAGAACGCGCCTGCCAAATAGAAACCAACTCACGTATTGTGAAATACAACCTGGTTTTCTACGCTTCCTATGATTTTGTTGTTTTCCTTTTACACGTTTTACTTGAAATGACTTTTTTTCTTTTGACTTATCTACTCTTATTGACATTGATAAAACATATATTTGTACAGAAATATCGTAATGTACCTTGTAAATTCAGGTTGTAGATTATTTAGTAAGTAGATAGTCGTTAAATATCCGATATTTAATACCTATCATAGAATATTTTTTATACCCGCTTCACATAGATAACAAACTATGAAAATAATGTAAAAAAAGATCAAAGCTAAACGTTGAAATTATAACACAATGGCGTATGATCAAATGTTATAAAAGCGAAATGAACTCTGTCTCGCTCTGTTTTGTATCTTACCATTTTAAGACTATACGGCTTAACGGATCATGATGAAATTTGGCGTAGAGAATGAGACAATGGAGGAGGATGTCAGTTACACTTCATCACCAACATCACCGTTTTTTTATCACCACTTAATACACTTGAGTTTTACTCTCGTATGAAGTCGCGGGTGCAACTGTCAAATAATACCGAAAAAACTAACGATTTATAAAAATCGTTAGATATCATAATTGCAAGTAATCAATTATTAGTAACATAGAAGAAATTCGATTTTATAGAATATCCTCCGTAAGTCTATAAAGCGCAACGAGTTTGTCTATATCCAGTATTATTCTGTCGAGTTTTGTACTTTCATTGTTATAATCTTAGTCCATGATCTAACAAACCAAGTGTAAAATGTTATATACATATGGTAAAAGGTGAATAGTGGATTCAAAATAAAACGGAAATTGAAATAATGAGATAAAAACAAATATTCCCCAAAACATACAACAAACTATATCTATAGATTTAACTAAATATAATGAATACAAATTGTAATAGTATCAATAATGTTTAGTTCTAAATGTTGTTTATTATATAAGTGTTATATATGGGAATAGTGTATAAATTGGTGTGACATGGGAAAAGGATGGCATGTTTGTATACTGACGGACAATGTAGAGAATTTCATTTAGTACCAAGGTGTAGTCGATTATATAATTTGTCCTAACATCTAAAATCGAGTCAAAGTATAAGAAACATAGGTGATTTTCATAAGTCGACAATAAATAGTTTGATCCTTTTTGTATTTTTTTTTATTGATAATGTGAAAATTACTAAAAACGTACTTAATTCCTTATCAAAATTTTCTTTAGAAGTTTTGTATAATTTTAAAATTAATTTGCATTTATTACTCATTCCGTTTTTTTTTCGTTGTGTTCGAGGCAGCTCTAAAACGTAAAATTATCACTTACAAAGTAAGCTTAGATTTTACTAATTTTAGCCTATTGAATTGCCTGGAAGGCAGATATTCCAAGTTTTTATATGAAATCATTTTTTGAGAGTTTTCATTTCATTGCTTTTGACAGATAAATCAGCATTGGGACCAAAGTATCAAAATTGTTTTTTTATCAGGTGGCATAGAATCAATTTGTCATTATGACTATCTTTATATCAATATTTTAAGTTACTATGTAATTATCAAAAATTATATTTTATTATTTATTTAAAAAATAAAAAAAATTCTACTTTTGAAAATTATGTGTAATATTTGTCTTTTCGTAAAATGCAGCTGGTTTCACAACCAGCTCATATAGAGTGCTTATGTAATATTGGTGCGTTGTTTTATAATTGTGAATTTATATTTTGTAGATTAACAAAAATAAAGGTGGGTCCAGGCATTAGCGGCGTGTGCTTCGCGATGTCTGGATCCACCTTAAAAAGAGTGGTAACCAAGTGGCATCATGGATTGATTCTTAAGTTCTGTTTTTAATTATTTTCTTTATTATATTTTTTTGATGTCATTTCGTTGTCAAATACTTTTAGTAAATAGATACTTCAATTTATGTTCTTCCATTCGTTTCTGTGAGGGAGATTCTAAAGCAATAAATAAATGTATATTTTTAGTTTGTATTTTAAATATATAAAATGTATATTTCATCGTTAAGTGTCATTATTATTATTCGCACAATTATATTATTATTATTTAATTATTAAATGTTTGTATGTAGAGTGAATAACGGAACTGTTTTGTTGTTCAAATCAATCTTAGTAATTATTAGGTCGGATTATTGAGTGTGGTTGTTAAACGGCAAGATGTATTAAATAAACTTAATTACCCGATACTTGGCTATTTTACTTTGTTTACAACTAGGTATGTCATATATAATCGTCCGGAATAACACAGTACTTTAACCTTTATCATGCTCTCTCATCTGTAGTAAGAGCGAGACAAAACTCAGTTATATTGAAATAAGACTGCTTGAATGTTTGTGGTACGGGAGCAGAACACGCGCGGTTTAGTCGCGGACACTTACATTACCTAGTCTTTGGAAAGAGACAAAAAAACGAGAACTGGAGGATTATGTTAATCTCTTACAGCTATGCGCTCGCTCTCGCTTTTGTCTTGACTTTTCTGCATTAAGAGAGACAAAAGTTCAATTGTGATATTTTTAACAGACGCTTCAACTTATATGTCACTCTGTTAATTGCAGAAAAGGCAAGATAAAAACTGGCGCGAGCCAACTTTGCACCGTTATAAGATATGATCGTAACTCTCTTGATTTCTCGTTTGTGTTGCCAGTAGAACAAAATAATGAAATAATTATAGTTTAAAAAACTGAAGCAACCGACTTCTCATGGATGCCATTATCAGAACTGGACCAAATTGAAATGGGACCACACGGGAAGCACCAGCTATCAAATTAAAAAAGAATCATCAAAATCGGTTCACCCAGTTGAAAGTTAAGAGGTAAAAAAAACAGTCGAATTGATAATCTCTTCCTTTTTGGAAGTCTGTTGAAAAGGATAGCTGCACCTTCAATGCCACATTAATTATCTTTCCGAACAGGCTCTAGCATATCGATGTCCATGTGAGAACTATAGTTGATAATGTGTGAGTATGCAGTTTATACAAGTGTTGCCACCCTACTATACTACGAGTATACCAACTACAAAGATGCATAGTATAAACAGCCGCGTATCTGGTGCTTGAGTGACTCCGCGCGAGGTATACCTAGTACTCAGCCAGACACGTGCCGCTCGAGGCACAAGTGTTCGCTGCCTGACCCTCATAGACCAGTCAATATAAGGTTCGTGACATCGTTCATTTCAAAATTTTTTTCCCCAAAAAATATACAAACGTACTTTTGTTATGAAATACATTGTTACAATAATAATCCTAATATTATAAAAGCGAAGTTTGTTACCTTTCTACAATCAAACAGCTGAACCGATCGTTACGAAATTTAGTAAATAAATAGTATTTCCAGCATTTTATCCACCTTTCAGAATCTCACAATTTGATGTGCCATACAAACGAATTTATTTTTACTAGCTAGACTGATCAGAACGTTGTCGATATGTATATTGTATATCGTAATAAGAAACGCGCGGTTCTCGCGAGTTATGGTGGCACTGCACATGCGCGTTCGAGTATTTGGCGAAGGTTTGCCAAACTTGCAAATCGACAATACTTCCACCCACACATGGAGCCGAATAAAACGTACCAGAAAGAAGCCAAATAGACGCACGAGTGAGTCTATTTGGCTTCTTTGATATGCGTCGAAAAGCCGACAGTGTCGCGGATAACGCGCGAATGTTTCCAAATAAAGCGAACAAACAGTTTGCTTTATTTGTAAATGAACCATCCACACGTCGCAGGTTCGAGGAATGCGGCGCACGGGGACTGCCGCCGTTACCAACGACACAACGGATGGACGCGGGAAATTAAATACGAAACATTCTCAAGCAATAATTTATTCGTGAAAAATTGAGCGCATTGAAAACTAAGCCTAACGAAATAATTCTTAATCAATCATAATTTTAAATAATCATAAAATTGTCGTTAGCTTAATTACAGTTCATGTAGGGACTTCATTATTAATACTGAACATAAACATTACAAAATAAATATCATTCATAATCACCATAACTCATTGTGATAATTACTTTAAAACAAGAATACGACTGGCTCTTCGCTTATTTTTCATTCATAAAACTACATACTATTAATTCAATAAAGACCTACAAATGTGGTTGAAACTAGAGTAGGAAACTTTCCGACTCAAAATAGACGTGAGTGACTTACTTTTATATAAACCGACTACGTTACAATACGGCGTTAGGCCAGTCCTATTCTTATTTAAATCGTATTGTAAAGCGAAATTTCAATTGATCATTATTCATGCGAAAAAGTAAACATAGTATTAGGTACGTATCTTTTTCGTAAAGATCACGTGGCTCGCATGTCTAGTGGATACATTTATTAAAACCAGTGTCAAATCTCAAGTTCTTATGAATAATGGCCAACTAAAACGACGCCCAAGAATTAAAATATCCGTTATTCAGTCTTATTAGAAATTAAATTAAAACGTGGAATTTCAAATAAAAAGGAATGATTCAAAGTTATAAACAAACTTGGCATAACGTATAATTGAGTAAAAAATAGCAACACTGGATGGAAAGACAATACTGCAAATTACACTTACAAAAAAGCAATTTAAAAAAGTTTCAAAACTTTACGAAATCGAAGTTTACATTGTCAGCGTGGAACTTTGCATCGGTGTGCAATTTTGAACGGCCTTTACCACGTTATTTACTTAAGGCACGGTTAAGTGTAGTAATGTAGTCTCATTTTTAAATAAAAACTACGGGTCACTCACGTCTGTTTTGAGCCGAAATATCCGACTGTACAGTGCAAGGCGCGTCACCGACTGAGTGACGTGTGTGCTGCTCCTTTGAAAAGACCGCTGAATGCGGTTGAAACTATAGTCGGATATTTCGGCTCAAAACAGACGTGAGTGACCCGTAGTTTTTATTTAAAAATGTGTGAAAACCACGTTAATTTCCATAGTAAAATAATGTACTCTGTCTCGCTCAAACATAGTCGTGCACTTTAGTTATTAAATGAATTAATTTAATATTAAAAATACGAATGGATCTACTAAAAATCACAATGAAAAAAAACTAGAGAAGAACAAACGTACAACAAATTTTTTATTTAGATTCAAAGTTTGAATTTAAACATTATTTTTGCATTTCTGTGATTTGTTATCAAAATGGAAATTCTGCTGAACTTTTTAACGCTATTCTCTATTCTTTACACACTTCAGTACTTCGCCGCTCTCCAAAAGTGATAAGATAGATACAAGATAGCCTACAAGACAGAACGAGACGCATTCTGTAAGCATGTGTAGGTTACAATAGGAGTAGGCACATCGTTCAAAGTTAATACGCTGACTCAAAGTTACCCACGTCACCAGTATCTGTATTATTATTTTTAAGGCCTATGAGATTTGTGCGCAGTTTAACCAACAATTAAAACTATAACTAGAGACATTATCAGGCATTGAAAGGCTACTTGCAATATTTACTAGTGAGCTTAAGGCCTTACCACAGTACTCCGATAACAATTTGATAGAAGCGATTCATTCGCACGTGAATATATTTTTTATAGTTCGGCAAGCTAGACATTCACCACAGCGGCACAGAGTCAGGCGCCGCAACCCGCAGCGGCCTCGCTCGCAGCTTTAGCTAACCTCAGTGGATATTCGCGTGCGAGTGAGTTTAAATAAAGCCATAAGCTCTTACGTTGTTTATATAACATTATATATAGTTAGTGTGTATCGCAGATAAAGCTACAACGTACTACCAACGTTAGCGTTACGCACAATCATTATTGTCACGCTGCGTCGCCTCGAACACACGACGCTTGTCCGGGTCTCATGCTTCGTACGGAGTGAACGCTCAGTGTGTACTGTGTAGTGCGTCGCGCGTTGTTCTAGAGAGGTGTAGTCGAGCACCTAGTTAGAGCAACCAGGGGCAGCCCTAAGGGGGGCCTTGAAAGATATTTATATCATCTTTCATTAAAGCTTATATCGTTATCTGGTTCGTTGTTTAGCTCCTAACATTCCTTACGTCGTGCGAGAACAATAGGTGCATACTTATTTAATATCTTAACATTTCGGAAAAAACAATGCTATAAAAGCGTATCGAATATTTTATACGAAAGCGACACGTTTGAAACTGATCGGCGACTGATTTTAGTGTTCAGAGTTCACTTCGAAGTATGAACTCGTACAGAGGGCACTGAGAACGCGCCGTTCTTCAGAACGCGAAACATGGACGGAGTTACTTTTTACCCTACTGCACAAGAAAGGGTAGTGTTGTTATAGATTTATCTTTACTTCTTTAGTGTCGTAGATAGTGTAGGTGTTTTTTTTTAAATAATGACTTAATGCATTAAAAAATAAAACAATTTTTCGTAGCTTCAATTGTGAGAACAAATAAGAGATCCAAATAACTTGTACTTGCGCATAACACACTGAACACCATATCAAGTTATAAAACAGTGGTTTGTCCACATTTCACTGATTCTACATAATGACAGTTCTACATTGGACAGATTCCATGGATAATGAATTTTTACACATATTTAACCGACTTCGAAAAGGAGGAGGTTCTCAATTCGGTTGTATTTTTTATTTTTGATATGCAGTTGGTTATTTTGTTTTAATTTCACTATAGATACTTGTTATTATTCCTATTTAGAATATTAGCGTCGTACATGTTAGTCCAGCATATTTATCCAATAACTACCCTATGAGTATACCGACCAGTTTCAAATGCATCGCACCTTGTAGGAATCACCTTACATATCGAGTATTTCCTTAAAATGGTTCTAGTGGAAACAAGCGTAATCATTTTTATTTTAGCTAAGTGTGAGCAACATTGTGTTGTTTTGTTATCTAATTGCCTCAAATGAACGAAAAAAGGAAGATAAAATAAATAAAGAAAAATAATAAGGATTATTACCGGCCTTAATTTAAATTTAAAGATGGAGCGCATGTATTTTTTACCCGATATAATGCGCATTTAAATCTTTTGCAGCGAATTCACGCATACTTCCTCACAAAAATGTAGACTCAACAGCGTATCAAGCGTAACGAAATCATAAGAAGTCTCTTACGAAAGCTTATCTATCTATATAATATCTTAGAAACTTAGCTAAAGCTGCTTTTCTGCATCTATTTTGTTTTTCTTTTAATATAGATATTCTACTCTGGAAACTAACGAGGTTTTCACACATTTTAAATAAAAACTACTATATTTTTCGACTCAAACCAGACGCGAGTGAGCCGTAGTTTTTATTTAAAATATAGATACTTGTTTACTAATATTGTGTTAAGGGGCAACGGCGGAGCTAGGCCGGACACGCCATTACTTAGATAAAAAGTCTTCAATTGTGACTTTAACTGAGGCAATTAGATTTCAGATATATAAGGCACTTTTCTTCATTACAAATTATTGAAGTTCTAATATTTAAAAAAAATATTAAAATACTTGACCAACTTTAAAAGAACTTAAAATTATCCATTATTAATGAATAAATCATTAATAATATGAGAAATTATATAATCATCATAATCTTATTAATTAAAGCATAAAAATATTAATCTAACCTACAGTTTTAAAAAATCACATTTTAATTATTAAAACTAGAAATAATCTTACACATAATCAATTAAATATACAATAATTAAAATATAATCATTATTGATACTTTTTTTTCATTTTGTGCTTTTTAAAAATTCATTTTAAAATACATTCATTGTCATTTATTGGAATAACAACCTAATAAGTAAAACATTAAGATTGAAATTAGAGATTCATTCGAGAGAAATCAGAAAATAGTATAACTTAAATCTATTGTGATTCACAAGCGTGAGATAAGTTAGACATTCTTTTCTAACACATTGCATGGTACATATTGGTATCCCTTTCTCACTCCTATCCATAATACTAGTATCGTAGGTATGGAATTCCGAAACAAAGAGGTGAAACGCAATACGTCATCACTATTTTTTATTTGAAATTAAAAATATATTTAAACAAAAAAAATATTAAAATATTGTGAAATTCTTCAGCCGTTTTCTATTGAGTTCAGTTTATTTATTTATTAAATCTATTGATTTTAACATGCGAAACAGTAAGCATATCTTTAATACGAAATAGTGATGACGTCATACAGTTCCAGCCCCATATTTCGGAATACGGTACCTAAAATACTTGTGTAATAGTTTCTGTTACCCACTAGTACAACTCTTTAGTGAAATAAAAACTGATTTTTTCAAACCGTCCTAGTTAAATGTGAACGGTATCTCCTCTCTTACTCTTGGTCAAGAAGAGGTTATGCTTATGACTCAAAATCTATAATCAAGCTAAATTTTCATACAACATTGCTAACATAAATCTTAAAAAATAGCTATTTTTAACCTTCAAGCGATTGAGTCCAAGAGTACAGTCCACTTACAGATAATTTACGTCTGACGTTTGCGTTTTTATTTTCCCGTTAGGTTGGTACACTTGTGTTGCCATAACTTGAAATGTCAGAATATCAGTAGAATAGGGAATATGCATCATTTTTAGGGTTCCGTACCCTAAGGGTAAAAACGGGGCCCTATTACTGAGACTCCGCTGTCTGTCCGTCCGTCAGTCCGTCGGTCACCTGTATCTGTATCTCATGAACCGTGATAGTTAGACAGTTGAAATTTTTACAGATGATGTATTTCTGTTGCCGCTATAACAACAAACAGAATAAAATAAATATTTAAGGGGGCTCCCATACAACAAACGTGATTTTTTGCAGTTTTTATAAATAATGGCACGGAACCCTGCGTGCGTGAGTCCGACTCGCACTTGGCCGGTTTTATTTATTATTTGCTCATAATGAAGCTAACAATAAATATACCCGTTCTACAAATATGAAATTCATATATTTTCTAAAATTTCAATTTCGTATTAGATAGTTATGTATGATTTATGAGTTATGTATGATGACGTCATCATTGCATATAGGTGCAATATTGTGGTACTATGTATATACTATACAAACAGTCATTGGTACAATACAAAAAGAACATACTATCTCTCAACAAAACTTTAAACTGTTTCCATCTCGGGTTGGCAATTTTTTTGTATGTATTAATTTACTTTTAAATCATGCATATTCCCTATAATCCTACAACTTCGACAGGTTTCGATCTAAAATCGTTATACCAGCGGTTTATGAATTTAAATCTACATATTTAAAATCATTTAATTTTATCACGATAAGTATATGATTTCTAGAGAAAAGAAAAGTGATAAAAATTTGATAAATATGCAAAATTGCAAAACTGCGGCGACTTTAGTAGCGTTCAGAAATCGGGAAGCTCGAAATATCTGACCAAAATCACAACAACAAAACACTAAACAAATATAGTTATGGCAACACTTATACATTCAGGTTAGCAAACATTACAAAAAGTAAAATACCTGTAAACAGAGTGTAGATGATTTATAAGTGCAGTCGGTTGGTGGTGGCCTACAGCGCGGGCCGGTCGTTGAGTGCGTACATGACAGAGTCAGGGAAGGCCGCCGCCACCGTGTAGTTCTTGGTCGCGAGGAACGCCGTGCTCTGGTTGCGGTACGAAGCGTCACTCGACTGGATCTCGATCATCTGCACGAATGTACATCTCTTATAAATCCAAATTCATTTTGTCTGTGAAGCTTAGTCTCTGAGTAGTACATAGGCTTTACATAAGTGGCTGAGCTCTAGTTTCCACCTATAGAGGTATACAGACATCAAGTAGTATTATAAGTCACAATTGATGACATTTCTGTATTACAAACACATGATTTTCTTCCATTAGGATGGCTAGGTACCTGACAATTCAATTTTTTTTTTATCAGCCCTGTTTATACAAACTGTCCCCCTGCTGGGCGCGGGCCATCTTCTCATTGTGAGAAGGGTAAGGCCATAGTCTACCACGCTGGCCAAGTGCGGGTTGGCAGACTTCACACATCTTCAAGATCTTTGAGAACTCTCAGACATGTAGGTTTCCTCACGATGTTTTCCATCACCGTTTGAAGTTGGTGGCAATCAACAATACGCACATAACTTCGAAAAAACAGAGGTGCGTGCCGTGGGATTCGAACCCAGGACCTGCAGATCGCAAGTCAGACGGTCTCCCGACTAGGCTGCCGGAAACTTCAAATTCAAATAATATAATTTCATAAATAGTAAAATGACAAAATAATAATATGTAAATGTCAATCCTAAGCGTTAAAATTAAAAGTATCAGCAACAATGTCAACTCGGCATCCCGGGAAACGAAAATGCAGATACCCTTGCCAAGCAAGCTATTACTTCTGGAAATAAAGATTATTCCCATGTCTACGCACACGACCTCTCTTCTTCCTGCCAACTCGAACTGCGCTCCATCTGGAACGACCTATGGCACAGGTCTAAAGTTACAAAAGGTAAATTCTATGGGCAAATACAGCCATCAATACCCCCTAAACCCTGGTTTTTTAAGGTAAAAAACTCAAAAAACAGACAGTTTCCACAATATGTCGTTTGCGGCTCGGTTTTGCGTGTACTCCGGTGTTTCTGTGCAAAATAAGAATTCGGGACCATTCAATTTGTGAATGTGGGTTGGCCGAAGGCACAACCGACCACATATTCTTTGATTGCTCTAGATGTCGTTTCTCTCTATATGACATAATCCCTAACGACATTCCTCGCCCCATTTCCTTCTCTAATCTCCTGCCCTCCGTGTTCACCCCCCTTTGTGTATACCCTTATGAAATCTGTTTTTTTTTATTATATCTATCTCTAATACTAATTAAATGCATGTCTGGTCCCATAATATGTATAAATATCTATGTAGAGCTTAGTAAGCAAAATTAAAATCTAAACTCAATACTTGTCAAGAAGACCGAACTACCACATTACCGACAAAAGCACGGTCTACTGATCAACCTTTGATTTTGACCTTTCAAGAGGATTTTATTGGCGACTCTACCGATCAATTCAATATGAAGAATACCAAACTCTACCGATCACTCTCCTTGACACTTCTGACATTGGCAAAGTTGCTACAACGCACGGAAGCCATCAAACAAGTTGAAGTTGAAGTTGAACAATGTCAACAAACAGAAAAAATACAGATGTCACAGATTACAACATGTACCTATGACGTTAATCACATTATCATACCTTAGTTATATTATTATTATTAAATATGTATTGGCGTTCCATTTGAGATTTTATAATAATTTGGTTTCTTAACTTTATTGTAAGTCTCGTATATAACCGCGACCCACGTTACATTTTAGACATATGATATGCATGATAGACCCCTTTAGACTCGTGCACCACATTTAATTATGGACCCTTATAGACTAATGTGCCATTTTTATACCAAAATATTTTAGATTATTGACATTTCGATACTATACCTTTTTAAAACTGCCATTTTAAAAAAATACCTATTTTAGATTCTTTAATCATTTTAATCTTAGGTTTGATTTTTGATAAGCCAATTTAACTTTAGGCTATTTTAAGAATGTGCTATTTGACACCAGGCCATTTAAATATTTGCAATTTGACAATAGGCTATTTTAGACACATTAGTCATTTTGATATTAAAATATTTTAAATAAACGCACCACGACTATCTTAGACGAAAGTGCCAATTTGATACTACCTATATAATTTTTGACACATGTGCCATTTGACCTTTATAAACTCATGCATCATTTAAAAAAAAAACCGGACAAGTGCGAGTCAGACTCGCCCACCGAGGGTTCCGTACAAACTAAATAAAAGGTATAATATATAATATAAAAAAAAAAAAAAATGATTTCCCATATATTTTTTTTATATTTTCCTTCATAAACCGAAAAATATACATCGTAAAAATATTTAACACATTCCTTGCTCACCACTCGGATCCGAGTAGGGCGCGGCTATACTAGCGGCGCTCCCACTCGGATCCGAGCAAGCGTCCCTTTCATTTTGTAGTAGTCAGTAAGCCGCCGGCGTTTGAGGCAGTCAACGTTGCTTTGCACGGCCACTCTGTACTTAATCAAAATTCGCCTAAAAAGTTTTAGTTCCCAGCTGAAATGAAGAGTCTGCAGGGGGCGAAGAATGTGTTAAAAACCTGTTTTAGCTTTAAGTTTTGCTAATGAAGCTCTTTCATATGATACGGTTAATTCACTTTAAAATTTGGGCCCTCATTCCTTGCATAGAGACACTATTTTTTGTGATTAAATTAAAAATGTCCAGTTTCGGATTTTTTCCTATATGTGTACTCTAACACAATGCTTCTTGCCAAATTTCAGAGTTCTAGGTCAACGGGAGTACCCCATAGGTTTTGATTCTTCTGTGAGTGTCGAAATGTGCGTTTTTTACGACATATTCGGCTGTAACTTTTTTTTACGAAAACAGAAATTTTATTTTTCTTTCTGCAGCAAGATACTATGGATCTACGTATATGGTTTTAATTTCAACTCAATACCTTCACGCGTTTCCAAGATAAAGGTCTTGACACCTGGACAGACGGACAGACAGACGGACAGACGGACAACAAAGTGATCCTATAAGGGTTCCTGTACAATCCGCCGTGTAGTGTGACGACGTCTTGCAGCTAGTTGTGGAGTAGAAGATGAAAACTCTGCTCGATGTTTTTAGACGTATATTTTACGAAGTTGTTACTTGTTCTACGACTTACTGTCTACTCAATAAACTAATGTACAATTACTTATAAGGAAAACTATCACTTCCGCGGTAGGAGCACGTACCTATAGATAAGAAGCAACTGAGGAATGTGCCCTGTACGTTTGAGATCGTACAGTTCCGGTTTTTCCTATTGAGGTACGGAACCCTAAAAATTTATCATTTCAGATTAATGCTATTTTTACACGAGCAATTTAGAATCACGTAATATTTGGAGAGAAAACTTTTAGGCGTACGGAGCACTTTATTTTTTGGGTATCGAATGAAACTAAGTCGTCATGCTCGGCTATGTAACGCTCGTTAACCTGAACGACCGTTACATAGCCGAAATATATAGTCATTAGAAATTACCTAATTTCGAATGACTAAGGGAGTCATAGCCATATATGAACGCGTCTCTGTTATGCTGGTATCACGAAATAGCATTTATTATGATATTAACGTGTCGCCTTGATGAAGTTTTCTTGTGTGGTCTTAAGCACATATTAGGCCATTTTAAACATATGCCATTTTGCTACTATGCTGTTTCAGAAATGTGCCATTTCAATTTGAAGTTATTTCAGTGACGTGTATCATCATACGGTGAATGTTCCATAGGCAGTGGGCGTATATAGTGTAGTGCTCACCCGCATCGTGACCTGTGCGTAGGGCACGTGTCGCAGCGCCGGCAGCGCGTGCGGCGCCGCGACCAGCACGTAGTCGCAGCGCGTCGCGTCCGCCGCCAGCAGCATCGTGTACAGCGGCAGGCAGAGCACGCGCGACCGGAACACGGACTCCTGGCTCTCCGACTCCTGGTACGACACCTGGGGAAGGGAGGGGAACACTTCATTATATGCATCTTCAGCAGCACAGGAGCTTGCTCCGTCCCGCGCTACGTACCTCCCTGGGGTGCGGCGTGGTGCTGAGGCAGGCGTGCGCGGCGCGCGCGGAGCTCCGCAGCGCGAGGTAGTCCCGCGCGGCCGCGCGCACCACGACGCCGTCCCAGCCGCGCGCCACCGACAGGTACTGCGTGGTCTGCGACCGCCCGCCGGACGGCAGGAACTCCACGAACGTGCCGTTGTACTGCGAATACACAACAACACAACCAGGATTTAATACATATTAAATACTGACCAGACTGGTCTCATAATAGTACCATTATTAGATGAGGGGGGAGAGATTAATGCCATATATATGGACTTTAATTTGACCTGGTCAATCAAGATTTACTCTTAGCGAAACTTCAAGGAGTCGGTATTCGAGGGATACTCTTAAAGTGGTTTGAATGATATCTACGCACTAGAACACAGTTAATAGTCGTAAAGGATTTCAAGTGCAAAGAGACTGAGATGCCGTCTGGTGTTTCTCAAGGATCCTTAGAAGGTCTTCAAAATAAGATGTATGTATATGCTTCAAAATGTTTTTGTACAAAGTTTACGCGTAAACGCATCCCTTGTCCCGCCATCTCTACAATAAATAATGTTAATTTGCAAGAGGTGCCGTTTATTCGGGATCTGAGGGTGGTAGTCGACAGTCAACTTTCGGGAACACATCGATATAACAACGTGTGTCAGTGAATAAGTAGGTTGTATGGAGCGTCCGAGGCGTGATATGAAGAAGGCAGGCTGACCAGCCCCAGCCCTGGTTTGGACTCACAATCTCCCCGAAGTGCTGGTCGAGCACGCGGACGGCAGGCGTGGCCTCGGGCGCGGGCGCCGCCCCCCGCGCCCCGCGCGGCGCGAGGTGCAGCTGCCGCACGTACGCCACCAGCGGCGCGGAGCCCTGCTCGATGCGCGCCAGCTCGTAGTCGCGCGACATGTTCAGCCGGAACTGAGCCGCGCCCAACGCTGCCGAACACATTTTTTTTATTCCAAACTTAAGAGGTCAAATGAGCTTTTCGGATCTATTGTGACATCCCCTGTTTCTTTACAGCAGCTCACATTGCGTCACATATTAGGAGAAGTGTTCTCGTGCGATCTCCCATACTAATTGGAGAAAACTGTTTTCTCTATCCCTAAACATTAACCGATTTCGACGATTCTTGTTTTTACTCAACTGCATAAGAAGGAGGGTTAGAGTGTATGTATGTTTGTAATTATGTGGGTACGTATGTATGTTTCTATATGACAGCCTGCAGCCTAACGGCTTGATCGATTTTGATGTGCGAGGTGTCATTAGGTTCGTCTTCACTTCCCGAGTGTCGTAGGCTATAATATACTTTTTGTAATAATAATACATCTCATGCAAAAATGCGTTTTTTTGTAACCTCCAACAAACTATTTCGTAATAAAAGTGATTTTGCTAGAATTATTTTAAAGAATGCACATTTATGATCTTTTATAGGGATTTTACAGATACTTTCTTACAAAAAATGTACACTCAACAGTGTATCAAGCATATCATTGAGTTGCGTCAACCCTGCTAAAAGAGGCAGTGCGATCCTGTTACTGTGCCAGCGTGCAATCTCTGCTCCAGTATGGTCTAGAATTCTGGGGACGCGCTGCTGACTGGATGCGGGTGTTTAGATTGCAAAAGAGCGCCGTGACAATGATGGCACTATCAAGCAGGACGAATCTGCCAAGCCTCATTTTATAAAGTTTAAAGTATTGACATTGCCTTGTCTCCTCATCCTGTAAGTTGCATTATAATTATGTGAGAGAGAATATAATTTTATACTCTAAGCGAGGTGATAGGCTACCGCGCTATACCAGGTATGGAAGTAAATTAGTTACTGTGCCGCGACTATTAACGAAGTCTGCCAAACAGATTCACGTGATGGGACCTGATGTGTACAATAGACTCCCACAAACGGTCATTGATGCTCCGAGCTTCTTTTCATATAAATCAAGGTACTACAATTTTAACTAAATAAGTACTTATTTGAAATCATTAATAATTAATTATATCTAATTTTATTTTATAGTGTTGACTTGTAATTGAATAATTATCAATAAAATATGTCTATGTCTATGTCTATCAAAATCGTAAGTTAAGACTGCAAAAACTGCTTTTCTGCAATTGGGTACTTTGTTTTTCTTTTAATATAACTTGTTCAGATGGCAAGTGGGGAGCACACGTAATTTTTTTCCAAGATTTTATTCTTCCATTTTGTGATCGTGACAAATATGTATATCCATACTAAATTACAACTATCTAGTGTTTGAGCTACGCCACGTATAGAAAGAAGGACATGGACAACTATAAGGGTTCATAGTTGACTAGATAGAACCCTAAAATCACTCACCTACAGTATCCATATAAATAAGAAGCATAGTCATAACTGTCACAAATGTGAGCACAAACAGAACCGCAGGCAGGAGTCTTCGATACAAATCGTTTGGCTCCATCTTGGTGAATCCGGGCAGTGTCATCCGAGGAGACGGAGCCACTACGGACACGGGTGTCACAGACTTGTCTGGGACCAGCTTCGGTGGTGGGACGGCATCTTTTGGTTTTTCGGTGGTTTCTGTCACTTGTGATGCTTCTGGTAGAGGGTTTTCTTGGATCTTCTATAAAGTTAACAGTAAAAAAACAATGAGTATAATAGATAATTTGTCACACCAGTAGGTTCTTTAAAAGTGGATTGTGGAGGGATTAAAAACTATTGGACAATAAAAGGTTACAAGTATACCAGCCAAACTTCGTCAAAGAGCATTTTAAAACAGGAGTTTACAAACTATCTCTCCAGGCTAGCAAAGCAACAGCGACACTGCTGCAGATTTAAGACAAGTTGGCATGGTTTGAAGAGTATCTACTGCTAAAAACATTTGCTCTTTGAGTTCATCGTGTGACATTATGTTAGTGTATGTCAATCTCATACATTTCCTTTTCTATTCTACTGGCATTCATAAACTTAGAAAGTCAAAAAGCCAGATCTAACTGATGTAACCTATCATAACACTATGTACATATCATAATTGATGTAACCTTAAAAGGGTCTCTTGTTTGATGATATAAACATATGTATGTGTAATAAATGAAATATTAATTTTTGTCTTGCCTAAGTAATTGTTTTAAATTGATTGACTATAACTCATAACTCGACTATATTTCATCATAATATATTCTACTAGCATACATTTTTTTCATATCTCCAAAGTCAACCGTTTAGCTGGTAGAGGGGACTGTGACATGGGGACATGTGACTCTAACAATAATTATTAGGCTCAATATTTCACAAACAGGGGGGCAATTCAGTTATTCAAAACCGATCCATAACTGAACCTTGTGCGAAACATTTCCTGTCGGCTGCTATATTTTTTGATTTAGTAACGAGCCAAGGACGTGTTACGTTTCATCAAATGTGTCAATTGTATGACATAAAAGTGACTGAATCCATAAAACTATGGCGGCCGACGGGAAACGCTCCACATATGGTTTGGCTATAGAGCGGTCTTGAATAACTGAATTGGGGCCCAGATCCCTAAATTGAAAAATGGTTTTTGATTACCTATCCAACGATACCCCGCTCGATGGGGTAGATGAGAAAAATACAGTAGAATCCGGATATAACGACCTTCAAGGGACCGGCGATACTATGTCGTACTAACCGGATGACGCACAAAACGGCGGGATTATTTCTTAAGTACATACCAAACTTACGAATACATATTATAAATGCAAAAGGTATTTAAATAATGGTCGCTATAAGCAGTTGGTCGCATAAACCGGAGTCGCACTAAACGGTTATATTTTCTCAGTAACTAATTATGAAACCTAACTTCTAACCTAACCTAATCATCTCAATCATCTTAATCACTAAACACACACACACTCTCCTTATTCCACACACACACTCTCCTTACTCCCCACACAAATACACATGCATGCACGTTTTGAAGGGTTTCCAGTTTGATAATTATTATTATTTATTTTTTGATTTCTTCCCAAATTGGATATTTATTTTTTTGTTAAAATATACTAGTCCAATTGGAATGCGATGTAGTTTTCATTATCTGAACTTGTAGTTGAACTTGTTGCAGTCGCACCAATCTGTTTAAAGAAAAATCGAAGCCCTGGGTCGCCAAGATACAGGCATTGCCTAGTTTGGGGCTCACTGATACATAACGTAGACTTAGTAATACCTTACTGCCATAAAATTTACCTTTTTGTACATAGTATTTCAACAATGTGTTTAGCAAATAAAATTTTACTTTTCTTTACTTGAGTAAACATTATCGTCGCTAAATCGATTAGTCGTTATAAGCGACGTCGTTATATCTGAATTCTACTGTAATTCATCCCCACTTTATGTGTAGGGGAAGTACAAAATTATTATTTTTTCAAAATTTTATTCTACAACTTTTTCGGCATTATTAATATTACATATCTATAGCTTTCTAGTACTTATAGTTTTTGAGCTAAGCTGCAGACGGACAGAAAGACAGACATGGAGAAACTATAAGGGTTCCTTTTTTACTATGAAACTCTAAAAACAAGTTAAATAACATTTTGGCTAAGCTGGTTATAATCTATATGCAATCTCAAACTGGTTTAATATTTGATGCTCCCACACAGTAATGTATAACATCTATGTATACCACTACAATGAGAAAACAGCTTAGTATGAGTATATTTTATCTCATTATGTCAAAACTGGGTAAGCAATGACTCACCACCCACTAAATGGGTTCCCCATAAAGGCATTTGTATGATGCAAAATTGAAGTGGGTGGCTGAAAGTATTGAAATATAAAGTATATACTTTTGCACAACATCATTTGGGGCATTATACTCTTTAGCACTTTAGCCTTAGATCTTAGTACTTACAAATGCTGTCTTATTCAACATCTAAAAAGCCTATTATTAATTAGTGTGAACAAGATGGATATTGTATATTCATATTTATCTTAATTCTAAGTTTGAGTTGGTGAAAAAGTTTTGAGAATCTTATCATGTGGGATGGTGACATAAATAATAAGCTCAGTCCAGCACTGGGGCCTATATACAATAGGATGCTTCAAATACATATCAATAATAGTAATCTTATATAAACACCTTAGTGTTGGAAGGCAACATTTTCTTCTACTTTAAATAAATGGATAGGTAGTAGACCTATCTATACTAATAAACATTTAAAGGCAAAGTTCTAAGGCAACAGCAAAGTTGAGATGAGGCATGAGTTTATTATACTTATGTAAGGTTCTAACTTAGAAGTTATGTACTACTTTAGGATAGTAGTGAACCAAACCATTATGAATGTTCAACTTTTCTACACATAAATTTACAATTCATTAAAACATCACAAGAATTTAGAATACCAAATCAGAATATTTTATAGTCCCATTTCAAGCGATTCACTTCAGATTTTACAAGAGCCAAAATTAAGAAACTGTATGAAACCTTATGACATACGGTGCCCAAGCAGGTGCATTTTGAGTCAACCTTTTTGGTTGTCAGGAAAGAGTATGGTTGTAATAAGTTCGGAAACAAAATCGTTAAAAACAACAAAGGCAGATACTTAGCAAGCTTAGCGTAAATTATGATAGAATTAACTTATTTACTTACTTTATCTGCCATAGTAGAGCTTTATTTAACTAGTTAACTATGAGTATTCTAAACAACCGAAGCGTGCCACTGTTTATTAATGATTTGGAACAATACTATAGGTATCCATGTGATCAAATGTAATTAAAATCACTGCAGATTACACAGTTACACTAAAATCTTACGAAAATATACAAAAAAGTCTTAAATTTCATAAAATAAACACAACAAATTCAAGACAGCGTGAGTCACTCACTAGTTCACTGGGTTTTTTTTTCCACTATTTAACCGCGGCTCTACACTTGTGCCGTGAATTCACGGCAGAGGCGCACCCTCCACATTCACGGAGGTCACTCATTTGTGCCGTGAAACCTGCCGTGAAACGGACGTCGAAACTGCTGCTGCGGCAACATATAACTATTTACACCTACAAAATAAGAAAATCGTTCGAAAGCGTTGGAGAAAAAGGAAATGATGGATGACTGAAATATATCGTAACCAATCGATATTAATTTGAAAACTACTCCTTCTCCAGTGGGTGCTTCGAGTCCCACAGTATACGTTCAGCGTGAAAATATTTCAAAAAGTGAATTTATAATTCACTATCTCAACTTATATTAATCCGATGCGCTACCATTTAGCTCGCATTACACGTCCGTGCGCATCAATAGTCAAAGCAAACTGGCACGGTACCGTGAATGTGGAGGTGCGCGCGTGAACGAGGCGCGAACTGACGCAACCCTTTGTCGCGGGACAAAATACCGACTTAGATCGGGAAACAGGCGTGAACGGCCGCGAACGCCGTGAAAACCCTCCAAACTTATGTTCACGCCTGTTCGCGGACGTTCACGGCACAAGTGTAGAGCGGGGGTAACGGCTCTACTAGTTCACTCACTAGGCTAGACTGGTGATACCATAACAGATTTATTTTTTCTACTAAAATACCATACCAATTTCTCACAAAACATGGAATCTTAGTTTTCTATATTCAATCAGTGTATTTTACAGAAAAACTACATACTATACATAGTATAGGTACATATTGGATCTATACTATGTATATATATAAGGCTTTGATTTAATCTGATTTTCTATTACAAATTCAATGGTTTTTTAAATCTTATAAAATCAAAAAGCAAAATGACAAAAAAATATAATTTTGTTCTTTTTTGAGTAAGAAATAAAGATAAGGAAGTTTTAATGAAAATTCCAAGTTTGAGATGCAAATTTAATAAATAGAGGACGAAACGGTAGGTGGAAATAAAGTGGTCAGAAGTGTTAAAAGTTGGTTCAAAAAAATTGGTTGTCTATAAAGTCGGTTTACGGACGATAGTTTAACGTGAAAACGTCATAACAAAACATTGATGAAATGATGATGATGATAATGTAACGGGACAATGAGCGTAACGGGACAGTGAGTCATACGTTTTCGCACGTGCAGCCGGCGTTCATCGATTTATAAGACGTTGTCACGTCAAAAATGTAAAACGAATGAATATTGTTCATGGAGATAATTAATATATTTCGATATTGTAATTTGTACTTAAAAACAAAATTTTAATTTTTTGGTTGACGTTCTTACATACCACTCTACCAAACAACGAAGGCAAAGTAAATAAATTTATAATACTATTTAATTGTGTAATTAAAATCATCAAAGAACGTGGTTAATTATAATTGCTCGTATAAGTAGATTCCATCAAATTTATAATCACATTTGGACATTAGGATTCGAAAACTGTAAATTTTGACGTGACAACATCTAATAAATCTATGAACGCCGGCTGCATGCACGAAAAAGGATGTCTCATTGTCCCGTTACGTTACGCTATTGTCCGTTACGCTCTTTGTCTCGTTACAACCGCGCGTGGTGGCTGAGTAAGCAGGTAGGTGTGCGCCACGCCCAGCCGTTGCTTCATCTCACTCTAGCTCATTACGTCAACATTCATCGGAGCTCATGCGCGGATACGATAACACGATAATATTATGTTGTTATGACGTTGTCACGTTAAACTATATTCCGTAAACGGACTTTACAGACAACCAATTTTTTTAAATGTAATCACAAAAAATAGGGTTATTAATCAAAGAAGGAGGGTCCAAATTTTAAAGTGCTTTAATCGTATCATGTGGGATACATAAACATATATATATTTTTCATATTATGAAAGAGCTTCATTAGGACAAGCATTAAACAGTTTCTTAAATATTTTTACGATGTATAGGTATTTTTCGATTTATGAAGGAAAATATGAAAAAATATAGAATTTCTCCATTTTATCTACTAGTTTGTAAGGAACCCTCGGTGGGCGAGTCTGACTCGCACTTGTCCGGTTTTTTCCTGTGTACTATATATGACAATGCTTCTTGCCAAATTTCACAGTTATATGTCAACGGGAGTCGGGAAGTACCCCATAGGTTTTGATTCTCTTTCTGCAGCATGAAACTACGGATCTGCGTGAAATTAAATTAAATTAAATGAGTTTATTCCACTAAAAATAGAGTACAAGCAAGGTGGTAAAAGCGTTTTAGGTTCAATCTATTTTGTCATTCATTGTCATGTGGAAAAGTTATCCTTAATGTATACATATATTACTTAAGACTAAGATTATTAAGACTGACTTTTTATAAAAAGTCAGTCTTAATTAAAATCTAGTTTGTTAAATTGTTAAATCTATATTTAATATTGTATTTTTTTAACAATTCGTCTAATGTGTAAATAGATTTTTCCAAAAGCGATATATGTATATGATTTCGCGTGCGTATATGATTTTAATTTCAACTCGATACCTTAACGGGTTCCCGAGATATAGGTCTTGACAGACAGACAGACAGACAACGAAGTGAAACTTAAAAAAAAATATCAATAAAACAAGAAGTAAATTTAGGAAAAAGGTTTTATTGTCATAGGTAAGTTACATATACATATTTTAACAAAATTTGAACGTAATGTCTACAAAGTTCGCTATTCAGCCACTACACCAACACCATCCTTAAGGCTTAGGAAATGAAGTACTTATTAATGTGGCTGCTACATTTGTTCATGAGATGACAGCTAACTATGGTCTAATCTCAAAAAAAAATAATGAAAAACAAGCACCTTTAAAATCATTAGCGTAATCGTGGATTAGATCGCAGGTGGGCTTATCCGCTCTATTTCTATAATTTCCAGTCTTATTCCCGACAAGCTGTTTCTTCACAATTCACGGTACATGCAACCTTTACATTTTTTTCTTCCATAGATAGGTTTGACTACTATAAAAAACCTTACTTGGTTCTAAGTTAATAAACAATTATCAGTTTCGTTACATAAATCAAACTTGGCCCCTATTTGCCCACCTGGTATGAAATCGGTGCTATAATCCATTCTCATTTGTTTTACCTTATTTTTGACATTCGTTTTTTTATTTTTCCCGCTAGTTTGATATTAAAAACCTGTGTCGCCAAAAGCCAGAATCCTATACCGGTCGAATTACTCTCAAACATTGGTTTAATTGGACCTGAAATCGGTATACTAGCACAAGGATTAAAATGGATTTTATCAGGAAAGTTTAGAATATCAGATAATCTTGAAGAAAATCAACGGGTAAACTAGCTGCTAAAACGTTTATTAAATTATATTTATCGTGAATTATGTGCCTTAAAATTTTGAACAATCAAATCTTTCGATTACTACCTATTTTTGATCCACTTTATAGTATAACTTGCTAATAAATCAGGAGTAGTAGCAGTATTATAGAAATATTGAGAAAATGATTACGTTTCGTAATGTGAGTAGGTACCATCAAAGTATACCCTCAGTGTATCGTACCGGACTATCCTGAAATAGTGTGAAATATTGAAATACCAGCAGTATTGGCTACATCGATAAGGCTCAGGTTGGCTAAATATTGTTTGTGGCAATATAACCGAGAATAACTTTCTGGTGTTGTTTTAATCTAAATGCAACAAATGGAATATAATAATTATTTTAGTCTCAAATAAAAAATCTAAAAAACTAATTTATTATGAATTGTTATTTTTGAATATTTAGTCCTAACACAGCATAAAAATATGAGTAGAGTCCGTCTAAAAAGAGAACTAACGTGGCAAAACTCGGGAACTAACGTCTTGAAGTATTTAATAATAATGTATTTTAGGGTTACAACTGAACAAAATAATAAGATAAGGACAGTAGCGCCCTCATTTCCACATTAGTTCTCTAGCTGAACAGATTCTAATGTACAGTGTTATTCTTAACTGATGAATAATTTGTGCAGTATAAAAAGTACACGAAATCTTACATTAATTTTACAACAATAATAGTATAATTGTTTGGGTAAATGTATAAATAATTTATGTACATACTAAAAATTCACATGAAATAATAAGTGAATTCTTCTTTACAATTATTTAACTAATGTGACGACATAAAAAAAATCTATTTTTTGTATGAAATTAATTTTAATACATATATAAAAAAATATGGGTCAATAATAGTATTTATATTTATTTATAGGTATAACCTCATTTTTTAATTGTCATATTGCAATCGTTGTATTATTAGTCGCAATATTGTTTTATAAGTCCATATTTTAAATCATACTGCAGTTGTAATTTCTACAAATATCTTTATAGGTAGTATAATTATTTAATCTTTTTTAAGTAGAACTGATAAATGCATTTAATTAAACGAGTATGAAAAAAAAATACTTTAAAAGTAAAAATTACTTATTTGAATCGGATGAAACATTATTTCAGAAATAAATTTATCTTTAACAATATTTATATTCAACAAAAACTGAAGCGTTTGTATAATTTTCTGTCTATAATTATATTACTAATTGCACTGTAAAATTGATTAACCATAATTTATACAAATATAACTTTCTTTAAATCTCTTAAAATTAACATAAATTTGTGCACCAACAACTACGTCTACAAAGTGGTAAATTTGATTTGAATTTACTCTATAATTTATTGTCTTGCTTAATTTTCTTATGCATTATACTTGTAAGAAATATTTATCTATAATACTTATGTAAAATTTGGAAAATATAAATTACATACTAATTAAGCACATTTGAAGACCGTATTAAAAACGTGTCTTATTTTTTTATTGTCAGACATTAAGAGTAAGATGTGAGACATGAAATGTACAAATAACATAGAAAAGACTTCTAGGCATTATTTACCTACTTTTGTTGCCATAATAGGCATTATTATAGTTACAATTTGACTATTTATTACTGAATCCTAAAAATATTTTTTCGGAACTAAATATTTATCATTTTAGGAATTCATAGTAAATTTTTATCTTGTGAAAGGTTAAGATGTTTTTTTCTAATTATTTACTTTCTGAAACATTGATTGAAATATTAATATAGATAAATTACTATATGTTTAGAATCTATGATATTTCAGAATAAATAACGTAATGAATGTAACAAGAATATATAGTAGGTATTTTATAACATGTCTTGTAATGTTGTCGAGCGACCAATGAAAGATTTTCTTTTCGAAATTACAAAGTTTTATTGTTACCTGTCCACTAATCTTTACATTAAACATGTAAGTAAAATAGTCATTAAATTCTAAAACTGTATCGATAGCAGTTTCCTACATTACAGAATAGACCATTTATTGTCAATCGTTTTAATTCACTCATTACTTACTTAATTATTTAGTGTATAATTATAATTTTAAATAACATCATAATTTGTAACTACATGTATGTATAAGTACAATCCAAAATGCTTCAATATTTAATTTTATTGTCAAAATTACGAAAAGCACAATATAACCTCAAATCTTAATTTTTTTCCAACAATTGAATGTTCATTGTCCTTGTTGTACATTAAATTCTTATATATTCCTAAAATGAAATACTTATAACTATGATAGTCGTTATTGTCAAGCACGTGACGAAGACTACAGATTTATTATTGTCATTATTCAAGTTATACAAACGAAGCCAATAACTTGTTTTCTTTTAATTTCATAAATATAAAACATATATTATTATTATTTAACAGTGAAAATGCACATACAAATACACACAATAACGTGTCGATAAGTACAATAGTTCTAATTTCCGGTTACTCTACAAGATGGTAGTTAGAAAGCCTACGTTACAAAGATACAGCTCGAATGCTTTTACACGACTGATATGAAATTGATATTAGTACGTAGAGTCGTAGATTGACATTATTTACCCAATTAAAAAATCTATACATAGAAACGCGAGCTCTGTTACAGCAACATCATGCTTTAGCCAACAATATTTATCACAATCTCCACTCGAGTAACGACGTAAACGAAAATAAACTATTAACCGAATATCATATTGTTTTAAAATATTAAATTCAAATAGTTTGAGCATGTTAAAACATGAAAACATTATTGTTGTATATATCTGTGAATGGTTATTGTATAACAGTAAGAAAACATCTTAAAACTAAAACGTGTTTATTGTCACGATTGCCGAATTCTACATTAGGCGTTTCACATTTTTTAAATAATATATCAATCAACGTTATGGTCTAAGATCCCGCTATAGGACGACCTTCACCGAGCTGGTTAATGGATGAAAAGTATTTTATATTCAATTAAATATGTCAATAAATATATTGCAAGTTACTAGTATCGATTTACCTGTTTATACCTGCCTACGCAAGAGTTGTAACGGGAAAAAAATAGTCAACCTATAACGTTTGCATATTCTATGGGCTTCATACTTTCGATTGGTATGGAATTTGTCTATTAACCAAACCAGTGAAATGTTAAAAAAAAAATATTATTTAATCATTCTGGACTGAAATTTTTTAGACAACCCTTAATTTGCAATATATATATATTTATTGACATATTTAATTGAATATAAAATACTTTTCATCCATTAACCAGCTCGGTGAAGGTCGTCCTATAGCGGGATCTTAGGCTATTATAAAATATAATTTCTAATGGATTTCACATTCTATTCTATATTCAAACTTTATTGTCAAAAATATTTTCCGAAATTCGTATTTTTCATCATGTTATAGCAACATTATTTGCTTTGCCCAATACCAAAACAACTGTCACATTCGATTTGACACAAATAGTTTCATGCCATTCACAAAATGCACCAAATGTATGACGACAAAAAGTAGCGCGGAAAATTCAAAATATTTACGCGGAAAAACAATCCACGCATCCGATTGAAAAAGTTATGTATGAAAAATTCGAAATACATACTGCAATTAATACTGGCAAGAAATCCACAAAAGGCTGGAAAAATTGTCGCCATCGAGCAGAAAACCCTTTTTTTGTTCTTGAACTCGCGTAGTAACGGCACCCTTATCTCCCAAATATGTTCCTGATTGCCGCCATGATGATGATAGGGAGCGACAACGGCGCCGAGTGAGCAGAGTTGATGTTAGCGTGTTGGTCGGAGGGGAACGGGACCGGGGTGCCCGGTTCTACGACGTGGATCTTCCAGCCCAGGTTGTTGTGGGTGTAGCACTGAAATATTCATATTTATATTTTTAGAGCTATACAACAAGATAGTAGTGATTATTAACAAGTATTATATTGTTAACCGACTACCAAAAAGGAGGTTCTCAAATAATCGGAATCTTTTTTTATGTATGTTCCCAGATTACTATAAGACACCGGACCGATTTGAAACAATATTTTTTTGAAAGTGTGGTCCCAAGTGGTCGCATAAAAATTTTTCAAAATCGGTTCTGTATTTTGGTTTTTATAACAAAATAACTGGAAAAATATGTCATCCAAGTAGACGAATTGCGTATTTTGAAGTCGTTTTTTTTTTTGTTTTTTAAGCATCTACTTGTTTAACGTGCCAAAATCGTCGTGAGAACCATAATATAACATTGTGGTGGTATGGTACTTTAGTTATTATAACTGCCACTAGCGAAATATTTTTGATCTTAGTCGGCTACCCTCATTTTGATTTTTGCAAAATCCGCACCAGGAAGTAGGTATCACACCTTTGTCAGTTATTCAAACGACAAGCACAGAAGTACCCGGTGTTGAAACATTGCCAGTGGTTGATTATTTTTTTAGGAATAATGAGGCGTCTAATATCTCAACCTGGCGAATGCAATCAACGCAGTGTTACAGAGTTAGAATTTATTGAAATTCAAAGTTCTGGGTGGCATTACAATGCCGCCAAAAGCCAAAGCGCGTCAGGAGAGCAAGGTGCTCATCTTACCTTTCAAGTGAATAGGTAAGGTCATTTGTGAGCCAGTTCGTGTGCCAAGCAAGGCGCACTATTTTCGAAAACACAAGTCAGAATCACTGCACTGCAATGTCACAAAATGCCGGCTCGACCGGATACTTCAGTAATTTTGACACGCCAAATGAGATAGAGCTATATACGATAGACTCAGATGCACTCTGTCTGATGTCTGTACGTTGATTTCCCAAATGAAACTCCCGTGCAGTTTTCCTTGTTTCTTGATAGTTTAGAGGCTGGGGTGTTTTTTTTTTTT
This sequence comes from Lycia hirtaria, assembly GCA_947563715.1. Classification (NCBI taxonomy): domain Eukaryota; kingdom Metazoa; phylum Arthropoda; class Insecta; order Lepidoptera; family Geometridae; genus Lycia; species Lycia hirtaria. The sequence continues at coordinate 51,723,391 of OX387376.1, read as the reverse complement.
TTAGGTAAAGAAGTTTGGAAGCTTGGTGGAAGAGGAATGTTTTTGACAGCAGAGGTTCAGCGCTAACAGTATACACATTCCCTCTGCTGTCAATAGGCTGGGGTGTTACCTGATAGTAGACGAGATCAGGAGTCTCGTGCGCCACGGTCCAGTTGAGCACGGCTGGCTCGCCCTCGGAGCAGTTCAGGTTGAGCGTCTTCATGTACTCTTCGAAGGTTTCCGTGTTGGCTGCCTGGTCTATCGTCTTGTGGGTCCACTCGCAGTAGTGACCGGCTGCGAGAACGGTGTAAATACCATTTAATATCTTTAAGTAATAAACTAGTATCCGAGTTTGGTGATGCTATTTTTAGCAACGAAACAAAAATCATAAAATATAACTCTTATTATTAGGCAAATGGCATAAACTAAACATCTCAATTGTTTTTGTTGTTTTCAAAAACGAAACTATTCAAGTTAGGGTTTTTTTGCGTTCAAAACCTGAATTTCAATCCGATTCTAGATATTTTTTGTGGTACTCGAGTTTCAACGTCGGCCACACTCCGAAAGTCCCGAAACACCAGTTTATTACTACGCCTGTATACTTGTGTCATGAACTCCGCCACAAATAGTAAGTAGTGAGGTTGGAACCTGCAGTAGGGTAGGGGTAGCCCTCGTTGTCATACGCGACTCCAGCGAACACGCGCTGCCTCCTGCGCTCTTCTTCCTTCTTCTGGCTGAACCCGCCTTCTGACGAGTCGCTGATGTAGAACGGGTGGTACCTGACGGGTTACGACAATATATAATTAATGACTGGACTGCTTAAATTCATCATCATCACTTCCACAACAAGTCTACTGCTAGACATGAACCTTCCCCGTGGATTACCAAAACGGCCAGTTGGAAGTGGCTTCCATTCAACGTCTCCTGCCACTTATGAGGTCTCCTGTCTACCTTGAATGTGTTGTTGTGTGTTCTGTCTTGTATGCTTAAATTACTATAAATTATAGTTTATCTAGGTAGCATTGCTTGTTGAGTAAAACTGACGTTGGTATACCACTAGAAGGATTGGGCATGTTACCGTAAACTTATTTCATGTTTTAGTTAAGTAAAAAGACTGCAGCAAGGAAGACGGCTATTGAGCGACCTAAGTGTAGATGGTAAGATGACCAAGAAAGGACCTAATAAAACTAAACGTTATTATACTAGTCATGAACCATAAACTAGAGAAGGATGCCATCTTTTAGTTTCGAAAGCTAAGATACATTTTGGGTCGATCTGCTCACAAAGTTAGTTAAAACACTAATTTGGTTCTTGGTGATACAGTTCCTACAATAATAATCAACAGTAAAGTTGAGAGAATATTTTAAACTACCCTCAAAACAGAACCACAAGCACATACTTAGCCGGGTTGGTGTCGTCGTTTCCTCCTTCCACGACGAAGGTGTAAGTCTTCCCTCGCTCCACGTACAGCTCGGGGATGAGCTGGTCGTTGATATACCATGCTATACCCCAGGACGGGTGACCTATAGGGAATACAGCAAAACTATAACATTACAGTTCACAAGATAGTAGATAATATATAAAAGAACTTGGGAAATAGAAGACTGGTGACGTACCAGTTATAATTGAGTTTAGTCTTAGTCACAAACATTAAAATAACTATTTTAAATATGAAACGAACTCCATCTTCCGCAAAACAGAAATTTTATTTAAATATATAAAAAGGTACATCATAGAGAAATTTGTTGCGATCTTAGGTATTTATAGGATTTTACGATTGGGATTGATTAAGATTGAAAGGGTTTTTTTCTATGAAAGTCAGAATTTAGTGTCGTGACAGGCGCAAAAATAATAACTATATACATAACGTTGGAATATTCAATGAAAGTTCTTTGATGATCCCAGCAAACACTGAAAACACACGTTTAATGTCAGGGGCAGAGCTAATCTGTAATGAAAAATATACCTACTATGTATAAAAACCTTACCGGTTCGGAAGAATCCGTTACTAATATCATTGCCTGCATGAAAAGATACAGTGATGCTGTTAGAAAATTTTATAAAATCATGAGTTACCAATAATAACAAGAAGTCAGGAAAACCTACAATGGTCTAAGATCCCGCTATAGGACGACCTTCACCGAGCTGGTTAATGGATGAAAAGTATTTTATATTCAATTAAATATGTCAATAAATATATTGCAAATGGGTTGTCTAATAAAATTCAGTCCAGAATGTTTTTTTTTTTTTTTTAACTTTTCACTGGTTTTTGTCAATAGACGCATTCCATACCAATCGACAGTATGAAGCCCATAGAATATATATGCAAACGTCAGGTTGACTTTTTTTTCCCGTCACTACTCTTGGGTAGGCAGGTATAACTTGCACCAGTCTGGTTAATGAATTAAAGTTAAATTAAAATAAAGATTATTTACACATAAATATATTGAATTTGTCTATTAACCAAACCAATGAAATGTTATTATTTTTTTAATTTTTATTATATAATCATATTCTGGACTGAAATTTTTTAGACAACCCATTTGCAATATATTTATTGACATATTTAATTGAATATAAAATACTTTTTATCCATTAACCAGCTCGGTGAAGGTCGTCCTATAGCGGGTATCTTAGACTACAATATGCCAAACAAACTTATGCTAAATATTCAAGTCACATTATGTTTTACTCCTACAAAGTGTCGCTTATTTGTGGGAACCAATACAGAAATCTGATGATAACAAAATCGTAGGATACTGTTTGGTGTCGATACATGTCTATCATCTACATACAACAATTAACTAGGGATATATGCATGAATTTTATTTCATAGGAATACTAGTTATAATTGATAACATACTAAAATGTAATTCATATACTAAGAAAAATATTTCAATCGGTCTATAAACTTTCGAGATATAAACAAACATGTTTTAGGGGAGGGATGCTCTGTCCCTCTCACGCGAAATAACAGTTTGTATAAGGCGAACACAAACTATGACGTCATCATTCGCTATCGTGTGCTCTCTGTCTAACATGAAATTAAAATGCTTGTCACATTCTTATTTTTGAATGTAATTTAATTTTGTTTACCTATGTGGAATGGATTTAATTGTGGTTAACTTTTTTATGACCATAATTATAAAAATCATACATACATATGGGATCATACATATATATTATGTATGATTTTTATAACTATGGTATAATAGGGATATTATATTAATCGATAGCAAAATGGTCAAAGTACTCATTACGGAGTTAGTGAAACCTGTGAAAGCATCACGCGCAGCGGAAGAGGAAGCGCCGCCATTTGATGTAACTTCATTAAGTTACAAACTTTGAGGGTAGATGGCGCGGCCGTCGAGTAAACATTACTCTTACGCGATTTTATTTGGTTAAATATTTTAAGTGCTTATTCCACACTAATTCTTGTTGTAATAGTAATCTCGTTACGTGATTTTTCGGTGACAGTGTTTGTGATCACAATAACTCGCTATATCTTGGAAAAATCTGAAATAACCTGTGACGTGAACAATTCACTTTCATTTTGTAAACAACTTAAATCAAGTGACCTATTTCGTTAAAATCAAGTGTAAAATCTATGACAATACGTGAAATATACTGTCGTGGTTATATAATATGTTTTAGTAACAGAATAAAATAATTAAATCTCATATATTTACATTGTTGTGATCAAAATTTAGTGTAGTGAGTCACCTGTGATCTATGGACCAATAACAGTGCGGCATTACTAACGGCCGACGACGGCGGTACCGTATGTACTTAGCAAATAAGCACTGAACATTATTTTGTCATAATTTTGTCAAAGTGGCATGCAGAGATCGGTCACCTTACGTTCTGTGGACTCTTTTTCGAATTACTCGTAGTTTAGAATTAGTGTAATTTTTTTTTTTTTGTAGTTTATTTTATTACAAAGTACTTTACACTTGTTTTTAAACTGTTTTAAAATTATTATTTTTTGATTATAAAGCCAGTGACATACATAACAAGTCTTTAAAGTAACTGCATTTAAGTTAAAATGAATTTCTTAGAAAATATTACTTTTCGGCGTAAGCGTACTACGTCTGACTCGATGAATCAGACGGACAGCGAAATACTATCACAAATTCCGGATAGATCTGTAAATAGCTTGCCAGATATTTCAGACGAAAGTTTAGAAGACAAAAATCTAAAGGATAAAATTGAGGCTCTTGAAATTCAATTACAAAGTGCACATGAGGAGATAGAATGTCTGTCAACGGAGAATCTGAACCTCAAACGTATTAATGAGGATTTACTAAATAAAAATGAATTGCTTAGGAAAATTTCTACTAGCCCGGCTAAGAAAAAGGTGACACCAAAAAAGAAGTCTATCAAACGACAGGGACATATTGACTTGACGCATAACGCTGACATAGAGGAAGTTACGGGAAAAAACGTAGAACTATTACCAAAAGTACGAGATAAAAGTAACGAAATACCGAAACCTGACCCAAAACAAAAGGCATCAGGACTGAAGTCAATACTTACACCTAAAATTTGTATTCTAAGCTGTGATAAACGTAATAAGTTACTCTCAATTGCGGAGGACACATGGGGCAGCGTTAAAAACTTCTGCCACTATCTTCAGCCTCATGGAAATATAAACTCACTCTTCACGGGTATAGAGTTAAAAGTAGCAGATTTTACAATGAAAGATGTTTGCATAGTAATAATAGGAGAAGACGATTTTAAAACGACAAACAACTATTTTGACTTGGTCGTTATGATTAGAGAGACTTTACAGAAAGTCAATAATACAAATATAGTAATATGTCTACCTACATACAAGTACGGACAAATGACGGAACTATATAATCGACGAGTAGAAAACTTCAACAATCTTTTATATCTCGACGCATTAACACATAACTACGCATATATATTTGACTCGAACAGGAAACTTAAATACGATCATACTATGTTCTCTAGGAATTCTGGTACAATCAACAAGCTTGGTATGCAGACAAATTTCAAGACATTAAAAAACTATTTCACTGGAATAGTAAAAAACAACGGAAATAATAATAATCAGGATGTTATCGAACCACTCAATAATAATATAAACAAATCCTCATTTTTTCGTGAATAATTACCTTCATATTCTACATCAAAATATTGCGGGTCTCATCAACAAGACAGACAGACTAGTAATTGCCCTGGATCAACTAGCAGAAAAGAGTATTATTTCAGATGTGTTGTGCATAACGGAGCATAATATAATGGCTGGTTTCGAGCAACATGTTTATGTTCCTAATTATACACTAGCTGCATCATTCTGCAGAGACAGTACAAATAAAGGTGGTTCGTGTATCTTAGTGAGGAATGGACATGAATGGAGAGAGGTTCCGGAATTTAAAAAAAAATCACTGACCAGTGTCTTTGAGTGTTGTGCCGTAGAATTGATTAGACATAAATTATTGATAATATGTTTATACAGAGTACCTAAAACATCAAATTTAAAAACTTTTTTATGTAAACTGGATAAAATATTGAGCATGACGAGTAACAAAAAATATGAACAAATCGTCATTGCTGGTGATTTTAACATTAATATATTAATAGCATCTAATTTGACATCAGACTTCGAATCAATTCTAGGAAACCATAATTTTAAATTGGCGGTGAAACAACCGACTCGCTTTGCAAGCCAAACATGTATCGATAATATGGCATATAACTGTAAAAAGATTTGTAATACGGAAGTGCACGAATTAGATTTATCTGATCACAGTGCTTTAGTAATGAAGTTCCCAGTCCATAAAAACGCGCTACTTAAATTCTGGAGGAAAAAGCAACGTGATTATTCTGTTGAAAATATTAATAAATTTAAAATGTGTCTTAGTAATGTTTTATTCCAAGAACTATACAGCTTTTCTGACGCAAATCTTGCATATAATTACTTTTTTTCAAACTTCAAACTATACTATAATTTGTGCTTTCCATATAAAATAGTTATTATTAGAGTTAATAAATCCATAAAGTGATTATCACGTGGCATAAAATTTTGTAGCAAAAACAAAAGAAATTTACTTTGGAAATATAGACTGAATCCTACAAAAACTAATAAAAGTATCTTCCTTAATTACTCAAAACGTCTTAGAAAGATCATTGTTCTAACTAAACGGGCACAAAATAACTTTAAGATAAATTCATCTCATAACAAGTCAAAAACTGCATGGCAAATCATAAATAGTACCAAATTAAATTTACCTAAAGAAGCCATAACAAAAATTTAACAAGATAATGAAGATATAACGGATCCGATAGCTATAGCCAACGCATTTAATAATTTTTTCATAGATAAAATAAAACCGGTCCCTGAGTCAGGATATAAAGTGACTGCTAATATAAATCATAGCAAAGATTCTATGTTCATGGCACCAAGCACGCCACAAGAAATAAGCAAAATAATACAAAACCTTAAAAACACTGAAAGTGTTGGTGATGACGAAATCTCAACTTTCATAATAAAATCAGTAAGTGAGTATATATGTACCCCTCTAAGCTATATTATTAATTTGTGTATATCCACAGGCACATTTCCGAGTTCTCTGAAAACGACCATTATTAAACCTTTATTTAAAAAAGACAATAGAGAGAAAATGGAATGCTATAGGCCCATTGCACTTATATCGATATTTTCAAAAAAAAACGAGAAGTATGTTTATAATGAGTTAAATGATTATTTAGAGAAAAATAATATTCTATGCAATGAACAAAAGGGTTTCAGAAAAAATAGAAGTATTAATATGGCCATATACGATTTCATTAAAAACGTCTTAATATGTATGGATAAAAGCACTCCGGTGTGCGCCATATTCTGTGATATGACGCAGGCGTTCGATTACGTAGATCACAGAATCTTAGCTAGTAAATTAGAAGCGTATGGAATACGTGGCAACGTTTTAGATTTGATAGAGTCTTACCTAGCAGATAGAATACAAATCACGGAAATCAGTCGAGTCAATCTTAACACGAAAGAAGAAGAAATATATAGATCGTATGAACGCAAAGTGGCGTACGGAGTTCCACAAGGTAGTGTCCTGGGACCACTTTCATTCATAGCATACATAAATGACTTGCCTAATGCTACATCTCAACCTATGACATTATTTGCAGATGATAGCACTATCACCGTAGCATGTAAAACACTTGACTCTTATGAAAACGATATTGTTAAATCTTTGACCTCAGTTATATCTTGGCTTGACAACAATAACTTAAAAATTAACCTAAATAAAACAAATATAATGCATTTTAGACAAAGAGAAACAAACAAAGGTAATATTAATGTAGCATATGACAATAACATTATAAATGAAGTAGAAAGCTTAAAATTTCTTGGATTATATATTGACCGAAAATTGAATTGGAAATCACAAATAGAGCACCTTTCGAAAAGAATAAGTAGCCAAACATATGCCATCGCCAAACTAGCTCGTACTCTAAATATAGAATCTTTACTTAAAGCCTACTATGGGTTAGTTGAATCAATTTTGAGGTACGGGATTATTTTTTGGGGAAATTCAACAGATAAAATTATTATTTATAAAAGGCAGAAACGCTGTATTCGTTCAATGTTTAAACTCAAAAAAAGAGATAGTTGTAAGCCCTATTTTTTAAAGTATAAAATTCTTACACTTCCGTGTTTATACATTTTAGAAACGGCCCTTTTTGTAAAAACAAACCGGGAGCGATTCCCCACACTATCTGATACTACTGTAAGAAATAGGCGCGACCAAGACAAACGGCGCGTACATGAAGGAAAGACAGCACTGATGCAAAATAGCATCGTATGTATGGGTCCTAAAATCTACAATAAGATTCCTAAGTCAATAAGAGACCAGAATAGTAATTTATTTAGAAAAAAGTTGAAGGCATTGTTATTGCAGAAGTGTTATTATTCTATCAATGATTTTTTAAATGACAAATTTTAATTTTATTTGACATTATGTGTATCTTTTATTGCTTCTGCTTTGTCATATTATAGATATTTTACGTTTGTGTATTAATCTAATAACAAATAATAATAATTATTATTTTTTAATTTTTCGCATGTGCATGATGCTGTCTACCTGACATTTGTACGCCTAATCGGCACAACATGATTTTAAGCGACTAAATTTAGTGTAACATCTTTTATGCACTTGTTGTATAAAATTCTCGTGTTGTATGCAAATAAATTATCTTTATCTTTATCTTTATCTTTAAATTCAGTAAAGAAACACACAGGGCCATGTCCACGCCACAACCCCGGCCAGGGTGTATCTAGTCCTCACCAGTGATGGGAGTGTACCCCCGCACGCCGGCGGCGGGACCGATGCGGACGGTGAAGTTGGAGACGCCGTAGATGACGCGCGGAGTCCACGGCTTGGGCCCGGCCGTGTCCAGCGTGGCCAGGCCGAGGCACGTGTTGTCGTTCTGATACACACACATACACACTATATAAACTTACCTATGATTCGGGATAGATAGAGCATCAAAGGCATAACGTAAGTTCGTTTGATGATTATTGGAAAATCACAAAAAGTCGAAAGAAGGTCGTACTCGACATTATGACAAGTTTTATTATTGAGCACAACCTAAAACTCGTAAAAAAACTTGTTCCGCAAACAAACTTTGCTGACTGAAATGTAACAAACGATCGCGAAAACCTTAGAAAACATCCCTTTGCTGACCTTCATAGTATGGAACGAGTTAATGAAATTGTTTCGTGAATTTGAAGTTGAGCCTAAAGTAAGTTTCGCAAGTCGTTTGCTTACTCCTATATAATGTATGTTCACCCATGTCAGCCGTGACCGCCATTAGAACGCCACTAGGTATATGTCACACTTACCGTAGCTCCGAAGTCAAGCTGAACATCGCTCCTAGTAGTATCCATGAAGGAATGTGCATTAGCCTCGTATCTAGAGTTGAGAGGGCCGAACGCAGCGATGACTGACTGCGAGCGTGACGTCAGCACCTCCTTGTCGCGGTGCGGCTCCTTGGCGGCGAGAGGGCGCCGGTACGTGATCGTGGTCACGCCGTCTTTCTGATTGCCTGATACTAGAGTAAAATAGGTAGAAAGTTAATAATATAGATCCCCAATTATCACATCACTCAACATTTTCTATTTTTTGCCACCATAAGATCTTCGGAAATTCTATGATAAAGATAAGATAAGTAACCGTATCTGGAATTAGAACATTTTAAAAAATTAAGTATGAATCTGTTTCTTGAAGATAAATGTGGTCCATCGTAAAACGCAATGTCGCTTAACATTAAGTTAGTTGGTGGTCATGCGCTACCCGACCAATGAATAAAAAAGAAAAATAGCTTGAAGCTATAAATCTGTTCAGCTTACCAAGAAGTGCATCGTTGGTGCCTCCGACTCTGAGATCGGGGCACACTCCTCGCTCCCCGTCGCACTGCGCCAGGTGAGTGATGCTGTAGTCTGACACTTGAGGATTGTTCGTCCTGCAAAAACGAAAATCAAAAATATTTTAAGTTTGAACCAAATTATCAAAGGTTTCAACTATTACTTTTGATAGTCAGGATAATTGTTTTGGTGATGCATTTGATACCCTTTACAGTATATTATGTTAACTGTATTTTCTGCTCATAGTTTTTGGTAACTTTCACAGCAGAATAAAATAGAGTGCGTCCTTCCGACACTCTTTACTTTTACATAATTTAAGGTCTAGTTGTTTTGATTTATTGGCGGCGTTGCGCAGCGTAGTAAGTATAATAAGCCCTGTTTTATTTCTAAAGGCAACATTTTCTCGCAGACAAGTTATACAAACTCATGGGTAAAATATTAAAAAAGTTTGATTACTTACTATATACATTACTTATGCTTACCTTTAAACTTTCAGACCAGTACAACAATTAAGAACAGTTATGGAAATTGTTAATTACGTTAGTAAATGACGATGAACTTTGAAATATAGTTTTATAAAGTTTGTCTACTATAATTTATATTGAATTCTATTTATATAGGGTCGGGTATTTGTTTACCTGGTATCCCAATAAGCGACAACGACGTCGGCATCTAACATGGCGGGTCTGCCTTCAGCTCCTGATATACCAAACGCCATGTACTGCTCGGGTCGGAGTCTCGCTGACAGGGTTATTTGGACTTGCTCTCCCTGGAATAAAGCATCTCGTTGAACATTTTGCTATGACTGATTAGTTTAGCCCCTGTAAAACATTTCCAGGTAAGTGCATAAGCACTGTAGTAGAAAACTTAGTAAATATTGGCCTCAATGATATAAACACTTTTTCTTCACAAAAAAAATTCAACCCTTTTTCTCTTTTTTCCACTTTTTTGATTTTCTTGTAACGGAATTTGATGATATTTTTATGGTTAAAGTATTTGAAGTGTATAAGTTTTATTTGCAGAAAGTAAAACCGAGTAATCGTTAACAATAACAATACAATTATTAATCAACTATTAGATATCAACTTTTTCTTTATGGGTCTTCGCGTCAAAAAGTTATAAACACTCTATTTCTAAAGCTTTCGATATCTGTTCGTGTTTTCTACGTCTTGTCCTTGTCATACGCACCCTGTTTGATCTTGTTTATAGCCGAACGATTAATATAATTATTTTGTTATTGTCATATTGAGGGTTATCTATACGAAGTAATGTCAAAACACGAATGTAATTAAGGTTATAGGTATATGCAGACAACGACGTTATCAGATTATTTATAACCAGTACAGTACAGTAGTAAAAGTTTCCAGAACGATGATTTACCTTCACATGATTCTCTTTATTAGCTTGAATGAAAATAAAAATAAAGAACTTATTATATTAGGTACGCACAAATAGTAAAAGAAGTAGAAATACCATGAAACAATTTATAATTAATCACAAATTTTTGATGACTTTAACAAACTTATTCCATCCATCATCTTCCAAACCACCATTCATAAATTTATTTCTCTAACTTTTGATTAAATGATTGATAAAATTCGTATGTAAAGAAGTATATTTACCTGCAATTCCCAGCGCACTTGCAGCCTTTTATCAAGTATTTCCTTGCAGTTGTTAGAAGCGCTATAATATGGCGTCTGAGAGGTGGTCGAGCTTGTCTGTAACATAACTTTTGTTAGTAGAGTTTGGAATGTATAAGTGCCTATGTTTGACAGATTGTTATCATAATGTATGCTTTCTTTGCACTGAGTGATATTTAAATGTAACCAACACCATTCTTAATCAATTTTGTTAGGTATTGACCTATTTGAATTTTTCCATTTAATAAATTACCTTTAGCTAGTTAATTTTGTCATATTTAAGCAAAAATAGACATTGTATCTAAACAAATGTATCTATTTGTCAAGTATTTGAATACATTTTGTTAATCACATCATGCATCACAGCCATAAGAATAAAATTAAAAAAAAAATACATTTGAAATATATAATAATAATACTCACAGGATTGTACCACCAAGCAGGCTATAAAGATATTAATCCAAATCCATGGAAAGCAGAGAAAGTAAATAAACACATTATAAATAATTAAACAATGATTTAATGAAAACAAATAAAACAGTCTTTGGTTGTTAATTAAAGAGGGAACTAAGACTAAAATACTGATGATTTTTATCAGAAAGCTGTATCCTTCAGATGGATATCCCTTCAATAAATAAAAATTGAAAGTAATTAATGTCAGAAACAAACAAGTAAAAAATAATATCTGAATTTATAGTTCAAATGTAGTTTAATTATGGAAATAAGATTACGAAGAAATATAACGAACATTAATCAAGTCAGTCAGTTAGTCTTAGTTCCCAAAGTGTTTGAACCAGTCAGAGAACCAAGATGGTTGTAGGTATTGTACGTGAGTATGATGAACATGAGATTGAAGAAGAGGTTTTAAAACTAATTTCTGAGATTTGACGGGTTTGCGTGCCGGCTTCTTTTTACCCTGGAAAGATGGTTTTATTATTAATTATAGTAAGCTATGAAGAGAGAATCATTGTTAGATATCCTGGTTAGCTGCGTGAGGACACAAAATTAATAATGGTGTTCTGGAAATAATGAGGATTAGAACAACAATGATTAGTAAATTTAAGAAAACAAATATTAATTTAGGCACAATAAACTGACTTGATAAATCAATCAAATTATTTAAGATTATGAATATTTACATTTTCCCTTGCATTGTTTGTAGTTACTTTCATATTTTTTTAATTTTGTCTGAATTCTTTGTTAATTACCTATAGGCATATATATTCAGAATTTAAACATGATAAAAGTTACACAGATTATTTGATTCCAGTTATTATTCAATTCTCTCTATTTCACTAAGCTCATCCATTCCATTTGGCTCTACTACCTGGTCATCCTCCGATTAAATCAACATGAGTTTTACTTTGGGAACAAATATTAATTTGGTTATCACCATAGACGTTATTTCTTTCACTACGGGTTATCATGATCATTATGATTCGGTTTGAGTTGTTTGAGTTCCGAATGTAAATAAAGTTGATTTTTTTACAATCATTCATCATGATTGATCATGATTTTTGATGTCATGTGTTACTTTTCAATGCCAGTATTGGCTTCTTATTATACGTCAATTACTACAAATCTTGCGTAGTTGTGGATTGACGATTTTCACAGCCCCCTCTTTGTTACTCACAGTGATTTTGGTCTGTCCTAGCGCCGGTGGCACGTCCAGATCCTTCGGTATGTAAACGTGTCCAAAATTGTGTCGGTACTCCACGCACCAGACCGCTAGCCAGTCGATATCGTACGCGGTCAACTTGCCGGGGAGCTGGATCTCTATGTCTTCTCCTTGGTAGCCTCGTAGCGGGTGTAAGGAACCCATCTCATTGGGGACCTGCACATATTTATACGACAGGTTGAATTTACGGATAGATCCACCGCCTTGCTCGATAGTAAGTGACCGCACCCTCACAGCAACAAAAATAAAACAAGAATATAAGACCCTTCTAGAAAAACATCACTTTTGTTTTAAGCATTCGAAGAAGAACTCTAGTAGCAACGATGATAGTTGTTAGCGAATTAGGATTTTAAACCGAAACCTTGCTGCTGGCGAAGAAAAATATCTAGGGTATTTTCTAGTGAGTACTTTAGATTATACTATCTTCCTCAAGTTGTTGGTGAATCGGAATTCCATTCTTAAGGATATAGACTCAATTCTCAACAACTGTCTCGAAGTGATCGTGGAGGAAACCTGCTGATTGGTACAAAATTTATCGAACAATTCAAATTTGGCACAAAAACTGATTCAGATCATGCAAGTTTAAGAGTTTTTTAAATATCCATCATAAAACGATATAATTTTGTCCTGATACTTGCTGACCGATATAAAAAGCCCTATTGTATCTCGTAGATAAGGATTTAAATGCAGTATACACAATTTAAATCCTAGTTGGATATCCAACCTTAGTTCCAAACGGGCTGGGGTCGGACCCATTCCCGACCCAGAAGTAAGCGTCCGGTCCGGCTCCATCGTAATGCAGGTTGGGTATGTAGAATGTCTTCGCGTCGAGCACGCTGATGTTTCCCGAGCGCAACCCGTGCGCCAGCCGCTTGAACTCGGGCAGGACGCGGGGGCGCGGCGGGTCCAGCCCGGGGGTGATGAACACGTCGCCGAAGTTCACCTGACCAGGGAAACAGAAAGAAACGATATTAAGAAAATAAGAACAGAGGTTTCTTGAGGCTCTCGAGATGTGGTGCTACCGCAGAATGCTCCGCATTAGCTGAATACAGAAAGTTTCAAGTGCCAAACTTATTAGGTAACTAGTCAGTGTAAAACGTGAGCTCTTGTAGGCCGCCAAAAGAAGGAAGATTGGGTTTCTTGGATATCCAAGTGATTGTAGTATATATCCAATGGATATATACTACATAAAAAATACCAACTTCTCCAATTAATCATTATGGGAAAGATAGAGGATAAATCATAAATGACAAATAGGAAGAATAATGAAGTGTTGGTAAAAACATCATCATCAGACCAGTAAGTAAAGCCAGCGTTGAACAATTTTTTTGCGAGGCATGTCAAAACATGTTCTAGCTAAATAATAAAATGTACTTATTTATTACATACAACCGTGCCTATTTCTCCTTACGGGGTAGGCAGAACATCAAAGACCATGAGCCCCTTTGACCATGGTTAGCGGGTTAGATGGGAGGGAGAAGTTATTAGAGTGGTAGAAGGTGTTGGCGGGTGAGATGCTTATATTAAGATGGTACAACATTATGATAAGATAAGATTCACATTTTCGTATAAACATTAGGTATGAGTAAGACTAGAGACAGTCGGAACTCTGCTGAATGTCTCGACATTTTCGGCCTTACCGAAAAACGATCTTGGTTCAACGTCTTAAATTTCTGTCTTCTTTCCGTAAGTGTTATTACGTGTCAGCGAGAAGTTGACAAAATATGTTGAGCGTTGCTCAAATTTTAGGATAGTTTTCCGGTAAGGCGCTATCTTGCCAGTTAGTTTTGAATATTTCTTTACCAACATAAAAAAAGTGTACATAGTGTTAAAAACCCAGGTACTCAATTCAAAGTCTCTTATAAATAGTTATAGTTACGTACTTTATCCACCCACATACGAGTCCCCACATCCACTAGACGAGTAGGCTGTACTTATGTACCCAAAAATAAATTTGAACTAATAATCTAACGTATATTAAGAGCTCTTTTGACCGTCTCAAGGTCTCAATGAAAGAATTCCAAGAAAACGTCATTGACAAAATTCGTTTTCATGGTCTTCAGATCAGCTTATACCTCGAAACAATTGCACCACAATATCAAAATTTAATTTAACCCATTCTCGTCAAATTAGTATCGAATGAACAATCTTATTCAGATTAGCCTATGAATGAATTCGTGATTTCCATTGTTTAGCATCATGAAGCTAACTTACCCGCGAGTTTAGTGAAGGAGCTACCATCGCTTTTCATTATTGAAACTGCTAACTTTGCATGTGTATAAAAATCATAGACAAAATATTATTAATTTTCTCTTTGTTACATTTGCATTCTCACGTTCCTACCAAAACTCTTAGTCAACTTTGCCTTTGAGTTTTTATAGGTTAGGTTAGCGTCAAAATAGTAGAACATTTTTTTTGGCGGGAATAAGATGAGCATGCGCGATGAAAAAATCGATATTCTTTCGACACTTTATTCGCTACCGGTACATTAGTTTATTCTTGGGGTTTATTTAAATGAATTAAATTTTCGTTTTAATGGGCGTTTATAAAATAACCTTGAGAAACTTAGCTTATGAAATATTATCACCAAATCGATACAGGCTTTAATGAATTTGACCTTTTAGGCTAATTTATTATATTGATTGATGGCTGATGTAAAATATCTATCCTTCCATAGTTCCATCCATACCGTCACTTAGTTATTTACGTCAATTTAATTCATAATTCGTAACATTATAAAATAGTATATATAAAATATATCAATCAGTCAGTTTAAAACTTCACCACGTATCACTAGGGGGAAGGGGGTTTAAATAGTTTAAAATCCCTTATATAAGTACTTATTGCGAGATTTGTTTGTTTGTACTTTATTACTTAAAGCGTACCTGCGCACCAGACGCTGAGCCACTTGATTACTTACAGTGAATCTGCACATATGACGGTGAGCCACTTCATTACTTGCAGTGAACCTGCGCACCAGACGCTGAGCTGCTAGATTACTTACAGTGAACCTGCGCACCAGACGCTGAGCCAGTTAATTACTTACAGTGAACCTACGGCACCAGACGCTGAGCCACTTGATGTCTCGCAGCCGCTTGCCGGCTGGCAGCTTTAGCAGAATATCAGAGTTGGAATGCGCGGAGAGAATCGGCGGGTCTCTGAAATTTATAATATTTCTTTTATGATACTGAATTTTATTTTCGTAAGCTCAAGAGATAGAGAGATAAGATCAAACAATCTTTCGTTTAGTCATCGGGCAAGACAAGACGAAATCTCATTTAATTAGTGTGCCGATTAATTAGCGGTAAGATATTATTTTTTTAACATAAAATGATGCCTTCAAATCATATCTTCAAAATTGTTGGTATGCGCGAGCGAGACGGACGATGGTCGAACTACAGACTTTTAAATATGCGTGCGTTATTTGACGTATTATTTTGAATAAGAAGATAAAAGAAATTTAATTTACCCAGAAAACTTGTAACCATTATAATGTCTGATATTATATATATTACTTTCGTGAAGACATCAAATGAGTAGGGCGGGAAAGCAACCATAATTCAAGCCATTACGAAAAACATGAATAATAAAAAACAAATCGTCGGCTAATTAAATAGACGTAATTAGAGGGGAGCTTCTTCCGAGGGTGGCTTTTAGGGGATGATAAAACGGCGATATTTCCTTGTGTTAAACAACAGGGGAGAAAACTTTGTTGGCTATTTTTAGACGCTGCCTGGATTAAAACTTCTTATTTGAATCTCTAGTGACTATATTGTAACAATGAACGACAGAAATGCCTTAAGGCGGGGAGTCGTATAGCGCAGCTGTCTCGCTCGCACGCGGCAACTTTTAGAGTTCTGTAGTAAGCAAGGAACCCGAAGGCGTACATTAAAATTTCTAATAAAATAATTTTGTAGTACCTCTCGTACATGTAAAGTGGGGATGAAATATTTTTTTCTCATCTACCCCATCGGGGCATCTTGGATAGGTAATCAAACAATATTGGCGGTGTGAATAAACATTTTTCAATTTAGGGATCCTCCCCTCTCTTGGCTAAACGGTTGACTTTGGAGACATGAAAAAATTCATGCTAGTAGCATATAATAATGAAATTAAAAAGAAAACTAACTCGGTTATATAAGTAGACTTTACAAGTTAACGATTAATAGTCGAACAACTTAAAAATGTACTTAGAGAAGTAAAAAATGAAAATCTTGTGCAAATTTATTTTAAACTAACGTAATTTAACTCGTATGTTCATGGTATCCACATTCTAAGTTCACATAGGTACATTATGATGTGCAACTATCGAATCCTACTTTGCGCGTGGCACAACACGCACTTGGCCGCTTATTAGCTAAGACTAGATAGCTCTGTGTGAAAAGTCCATCGAAATATCCGACGTTTCAACTTTCACAGTTTCATCCTCTATTTCAGCTCTACTCTTTACGGGTCTTTCTATACGGGAAGGTACCCGTAGTGACATCAGAAAAGTTGCAGATAAATGCTTAGACTATCAAATGTTAAAATTACAAAAAAAAATTACAGACAAACATATTAACATATTATATACATTAGTCGATGTAAGCATCAAAGTCATCGTCGAAGCATTGCATGGTTTTGCCATCGTTCCAAAATCTATATGTAGGTAATACGTATTTACATAAGCTGTTATAAGGACATATACATAGACAATATAATGAAAACATTATTTGAATGCAGTTGGGTAACCAAATGAAAGTTTCACCCTACAAATCTCTAAAATACTTCAACAATTTTCCCATCATACCTATCGTACACCCAGGGGTGATACTACACCCCTGGGTGCCAAAAAACGGCGTCTCGAGCCCCATCCGTCACGCGGCGCCCTACACTTTATCCGGTCCCTACTGTGAATACTAATATTGCGCCCTTAACAGTAGGCCCTTAAGGGCATCGTTCACGGTACATCTTACTGTACATTCCACCACAGGGGGTTTTAAATCTCCATCATCTCTTCATTTTCATATTTTTTACCCGACTGCGTAAGAAGGAGGGTTATATTTCTCGAGTGTATGTATGTATATATTATGGGTAGGTATGTATGTATATTTCTATGGGACAGCCTGCAGTCGTTAGATTCGTCTTAACTTCTTGTGTGTCATAAACTTTTTTTTTAATACGAGTAATAATACATCTCTTGCAAAAATCTAAAATTGCGTTTTTTTATAACCGCTTACGAACTATTTCGTAATTTAACAAGGGATTTTACTAAAATTATTCTAAAGAATGCGCATTTGTAATCTTTTACAGCCATTTCACGCATACTTTCTAACAAAAAATTCACACCCAACAGCGTAACGAAATCGTAAGTTAGACTGCAATAACTGCTTTTCTGCAGTCGGGTATTTTGTTTTTCTTGTGATATGCTTGTCATAATTATATCATTGTTACCTTCACCTATGTGTTGCCAACACTATATTGACCTCTACTTTGATCAAGGTATTATACCTATATATATTACATTAATGGAATGGTATCTTCTGTATTTCATCTTAGTCTTTCTCTTCTCTCTGGTGAGATAAATTCAAATGTGAGCCCATTCTAGACCAAGAGACAGGCATAGCAGACGACATTACCCTACTAGAACGGTTTCATAATAAATTGAACCACTAACAAAAATTATCATAGAGGAGATCAGTCTGAAACTTTAAAATCGTGGTTGTCAGTAAGGAATTTAAAACGTCGGTCGCCACATATACCGTTCTCATTACCTTTCGCTGTATCATATGCCATGTACATGCACCTTATTCTTGAATAGGTTACCCCCAGCACCGCCCCAAGCCTTATTGCGTCTAATTTATTGCGAACGTGCCCCGTTTAGGAAAATTTGGCTAATGGACACGACCGTTTGAGGAATTGAATTTGCAAGTTCGCGAGGTTGTGTCCGGAATTGCTACAATAACAGCATTCGTTACGTTGAATTGTTTTTATAGCGTCGTTAGCTTAATGGTCGATGCGCTAGAATGTCTATCTGATAGATGTCGGTTCAAATCCAATAATGAGATGAATTGCTGGTGAAAGAAAATAACGTAAGGATACCATAGCATAATGGTACACATTTACTAAAGGATCAAATTTTGTAGTCGCGAAAAAATGTATTTGTGGAACACAATGTAATTTTTAACCGACTTCAAAAAAATTAAGGTATAATTCGACCTGTATGTATGTAATATTGTCAGATCTGCACAGTTTTTGTATATTATGTTAGTCTATATCAGCTTCTAAACATGTGTGCCAAATTTCATACTTTGAGCTTCAACTTATGAGTCACTGTAAGTTTTATCAAAATCGCAAAAATTAGGCGTTACAAATGTTACAATAGTAGTGAAGTGTGTTTGAAAATTAAACGAACTTACCCAGTGAAGTTTTGTGAATACAATTTTTGGTATGAAACAAAACGAGTAAATACTTTTATAAATGAATAAATAAATAAAATATTTACCGACTTCAAAACAATCTAATTAACTGAAAAGTAAGAAATAAAATGAAAAAACAAAACTGGGCGTCTACCTAAGTGGGTACGTAAAGCAACTAATTTGAGGTTGGTGTCTGTTTAGGACTCAGTTGATGATAGTTTAGGGCCTGACACCGACCTCAAAAAATAGTTTATGGACGTATCTACTTAGGTAGACGTCCAGTATTGATTTTTTTCGTGTTATTTCTCCCTTTTCGGTTAATTAGATTGTTTTGAAGTCGGTTTAATTAATTTAAATTACTTATTATTTTTTTTACTGTCATTAATGGAACCTGATTTTTTCGCAATGTGTGTGTTTATAATTATTAGTACAATGACCCTTGTATGTCGGTTGTTCCCTGATATCGTGTATCATTGAGTGTACCATATGTTACACTCCAAAAATACATGCAAAACTTTGTGCTTACGTACGTCTCTTCCGAAAATGTGTAAAATTTATAAACTAAATCGACTAAAACATTGGGGCACTAACCAGGCCCTACATATGCTTGAAATCAATACATTGTCTTAGACAAGGGTAAAAACAATTACTTTATCAATAATATGATGTAACATATCTCGCCGTACGGTACCTCGTACCCTGTCACGGCGCGATGGTAAATCAATAGTCGCATGTCAACTTGTTTGTTTGGTGTCTGCCGGCTGTTGAAGCCATTACGTGTTCAACACGACACTGCGGCTGCTGTCACTCAATCACTCTATTAAACAATGTTGCTTTTAAAAACACACTGAATTCCAATGAGTGAAAGTCTTATATGTTGAAATGCTAGAATAGTAACTAAACATTTGGCAGTATTTTATAGAGAGAGAAAGCTATAGCATGCAAAACATTTCCTCCTTCGCAGTGAAACAGCCTTATACGAATATAGCAGGTGTAAAAGAGAAAGCATTTTTAACCACCCATCCAAAAAGAGGGGTGATATAAATTTAAAATGGATGTTGTAACGACTCTCTCTCGTTTACTCTTTCAACTCACCTAGTAGCATAGTCCTCAGGATAAGGCACCAGCGTGCCCTCAGGGCTGGGCTGGGGCGTGTCCCCCACCCAGAAGTAGGCATCCGGCCCTGTGCCGTCGTAGGCGAACCCACGTACGAACACCGTGTTCTCGTCCACTGCGTACACGGTGCCCCGGATGCCGTGCGCGTACTGCGTGAGGCGCCCTATCTGCCGTCCGTAGTATGGCTCTGGACGACGGGACTCCACTACTGCTGGAACAATGGACACATTCCAAATACATTTATACACCGTTCACAGTTATATAAAATTACAGGAAAATACATGTCATCCAAGTAAACGAAATTGTATTTTGAACTCGGTTTTTTTAGTTTAAAATATAAATAATTATATTTTTCTAAAACGCAAAAATGGCTTTGACCTTTGAGCCGCACGGGCTGTAAGTAGATGCTCTGCAAGCCGCGCGGCGCAAATTCGAGGTTGATGCCGCTTCTATATCATACAGAAATTATAAGAGATGTCATATGTAATACAACTTTATACAAACTCTGTAACTTAGGATCATGTTTGTATAGTTATTGGACGGTTCAATTGATGTTTGAGTAGGGTTTCGTTGAACATAAGTAGACTCTTTCGCAAATTAAACTCATCAAGTTAGATAAGATTTCATAAAAAACCGGTTGTTGTTTGTTTCTTTGTTTTCAGTCTGAAGTGTCCAACAGCTGGGCAAAGGCCTCTCCCCGAATTTCCATTTTTCCATAAAAATCTAATAATCTAATTTTATGTATTTAAGAAACGCTCCCAAAACAAAAGCCGTTGCGATATAACCCATATCAGCCCCTGACAGCTGACAGAACCCTCAGATACCCCGAGAGAGGTCTCATTACAGCTGTCTCGGTGTGACACCCCGCGGCATCGTTACATGGATGGCTCTCACACACTGGGGACAGGTAAGTGCTCAGGACCTTCCAAACGTGGAGACTGTAGCTTCAACGGTTTAGACGCTTGCTCCATGTGAGAGAGGGACTGAAGTACGGATGAACGAGTGGAGGTATCGAGTTGAATTGAATCCATATACGCGGATCTGAAGTTCCTTGCAGCTGTGAAAAAATCAAACTTCTCAGTAAAAAAAAAAGTTACAGCCGCTTATGTCGCAAAAAACCGCAAATTTTGACACTCACAAGAGAATCAAAACCTATATTATGGTACTTCCCGTTGACCTAGAACTATGAAAGTTGGCAAGAAGTAGATATTTATTGTCTTATAGTACACAAAGGACAAATCCGAAAACTGTACTTTTTAACTAAGTCACAAAAATAGCTTCTTTCAGAGCTTCATTAGACCAACCAAAAAGAGGTTTTTAATTATTTTTACGATGTCTAATTTTCGGTTTATGACGTAAAATTAAACATTTAAGAATATATTAATTTCCCCCTTTTATCAACGACTAGCTTCACCTTAAGGTTTCAACAACTTAGTTACCGGTTTCGTAAGATAAAAAAAAGCTTTGTTAA
This sequence comes from Lycia hirtaria, assembly GCA_947563715.1. NCBI lineage: Eukaryota > Metazoa > Arthropoda > Insecta > Lepidoptera > Geometridae > Lycia > Lycia hirtaria. The sequence continues at coordinate 51,701,703 of OX387376.1, read as the reverse complement.
TTAAAAAGAAAAAAAACTTCAACACTCAATCCCCGAACTATTACTTAATATCAAACCTATTAGTTTGAAAGGAACTCTCGGTAGGCGAGCCTGGCTAGCACTTGAACGGTTTTTACACTAGAACGATTGATCACCAACTTACTTGACATACCTTAGTAATAGATTCCTGTATCCTCTGTTAAGGAAGCCTAAAATTATATCCGAAACCTTAATACAAAACTCTCGTAGATTGATTAGATTTTTGTGAAAAAGAAAAGAAAAGAAAAATGAATTTAGTCAGATACCGCACCAAGTTGTAAGTCATCAGTTAATAACACATTTGGGGATAAAAGTACAAAATCGGTTTGTGTTCCGTCCCCTCGACGACGTATTTATCTTATATCCACCAGTGGGGACATTTTGATTGACGCGTCCCTCCGGGGGAGACACGGACTGTGCTGACGTTAGGGGAAGCCGCCTGGCGTAGATAAAAGAAATGATCGATTTGAAAAAATCCGGTAGGTTGTGGAAAAATGTGTGAATCGAGTTCTTGAGATAAGATTGTTTTAAGTACTTCAATTGTCAGTGTATTTTATCTAAATACCTTTATTTTGTATTTATCCTTTTTTATTTGCTTGTCATCTGGTTATTTTTAGGGTTCTGTACCTCAAAAGGAAAATCGGAACCTGTGTGGGATCACTGCGTTATCCGTCTGTCTGTCTATCAAGACCCTTTTTAGTATTCCGTAGCCACTCCGAGGAACCCTTATAGATTTGTAATGTCCGAAAGATGAAAAAGTTGTGTTTTCCGGAGAACCTCTTCGTTTATCTTCAAAACTTTTAAGATCCAACAATTTATTTATGATTAACCATAGTATATAGCAGACCATATCAAAAACTTTCTTGCAAAAATTTCTTAAAACAATTTAATAAAAAAACTGTTGCAAAAACTATTATTATAATAAAATGTAATCCATGTTCATAATTATGTAATAAAGATTTGAATAACAGCGAGAGAGATTTAAAACTCCATCCCGACCCCTGACAATAGCTTCCCCAACAATTTCCCATCTTATGATGAACCGCCCGTAACTCGGGAAAAATGACAGCATCGCGATAACGCGTCGAGATAACCCTGACAGGGTTACCACGATTTAGGTGTACGCCGGGTCATGTTGGGGGAAAAAAACTATACTATACTATACCATAAATATACTAAAAATATTGTATTATATGTAAAATATCATTTGACGATAAATTAATTTGATTTGATTTTGTCACGGGATGTCCGGGAGATGTGAAACAAAAGGTAATAATTATAGTCAGAAATACAAAATACGTGTACAAGTGAAGTGGTGAACGCGCCAAATCCTTCACTAATAATAAAATAATATATAAATTCATCACTACGCGGGTGACACCGCGGGGTGCAGCTAGTATAGTAAAATAGATATGTGTATGCAGTATAAAGTTCATAGTTTGTACGCCTCGTCGGGCATGGACATGTGTAACAACATTTCAAAAATCCATCTTGTATATTATTTTGTACATATACAGCAAAATAAAAAAATTGATTTCTGATTTCTGTATACAACTCACACATAGAACTAACGAAGCATATTATAGTATTCCCATACGCACACACAAATGAGTTTAGAGTGGTAACGCAGTGGGATTGTGACGGCATGAAAGGGTGTTATGCCATTTTCTGTCACAGCACACAAGTTAGTTTTACTACCAAAGAGCGCAAATATATGTTTTACATTAAAAAAAAATTGGTTGTCTGTAAAGTCGGTTTACGGACGATAGATTAACGTGACAACATACGTCCGCGCGCGAGCTCTGAGGAATGATATTTGAAGCGACGGTCGGGCGCGGCGCACACCCGCCCGCTTCCTCAGCCACCGCGCGCGGTTGTAACGGGAAAGCATAACGTAACGGGACAATGAGTCATACTTTTTCGTGCATGCAGTCGGTGTTCATCGGTTTATTAGACGTTGTCACGTCAAAAAATTGTGAAATATTAACAAGCAAGTGTGCGCGTGCGCGTTTCTTTCAATGGTACCGTAGCTCTTAATACGCAGATTTCTTGTAAGTACTTTTTATGTTTTAGTTAAAAACTATAAATTATTTTGAACACTCTTAAAACTATAAAGGCCTTTCTCACTTTCGTAAAATATCTTATTATTTTGAGAATATCGCGTGAAATAAACTGTTTTTGTAGACTGTCCCGATCCAGAACAACATGTTGGCTACCCTACCCGTGCCCACCCTTGCGTGCAAGAGGGGCGCAGGGTTGCCGCCCCAGCACGTACACTTAATACAGTTTTGTCTCAGCATTTCGATACTCATTTGTGTTTGGAGGGAGGCTGCGCTCGTCGCCCGAGATGCGGTGCCGCAATACATGTTATTTCAAATGGAAATTGGTTATACTTGGAACCAGTTGACGATCTTAATGATTTGGAGATAGGTCGAGTACCCTTGGATCCATCCTATATAAGTAGACCTACCGGTGGGCCTTGCTCTAAATGGTTTGGATCAGTGGGTACTGGTGGACCCTGATCTAAAAAAACCGGACAAGTGCGAGCCAGACTCGCCCACCGAGGGTTTCGTACAAACTAAATAAAAGGGGGGAAATCATAAATATTTTTATATTTTCCTTCATAAACCGAAAAATATACATCGTAAAAACATTTAAAAACCTGTTTTAGCTTATGCTAATGAAGCTCTTTCATATGATACCCCACATGATACGGTTAATTCACTTTAAAATTTGGGCCCTCATTACTCATTACAAATAAAGACACTATTTTTTGTGATGAAATTAAAAATGACCAGTTTTCGGATTTTTCCCTTTATGTGTACTCTAACACATGCTTCTTGCCAAATTTCTTAGTTCTAGGTCAACGGGAAGTACCCCATAGGTTTTGATTCCCTTGTGAGTGTCGAAATGTGCGTTTTTTATCACATATTATGCTGGCGTTTTTTTTTTTACGAAAACTGAGAAATTTTATTTTTCTTTCTGCAGCAAGATACTATGGATTTGCGTATATGGTTTAAATTTCAACTCGATACCTTCACTCGTTCCCGAGATAAAGGTCTTGACACCCGGACAGACAGACAGACAGACAGACAGACGGACAACAAAGTGATCCTATAAGGGTTCCGTTTTTTCCTTTTGAGGTGCGGAACCCTAAAATCATTTTCTTCACTTATTGCAATAAAAAGCGCTCATGATAATTAAAATATAAACACTTTTAAATTATTGTTTATGTTTAAAAATGTTATGATGCGCGAGAGAGAGAGCTGCGTGCTTTGAGCCCCATCTTAATGGAGTTTTCTATTCATTGAAATTAACATATCCCATTTTTGAGCATGTCGCCATCGCGTACTTTTAAAAGGCTTTGACTTGAGTGACAGTCTGACAAGGTACACCTAAACTACTGCTCTTAGAGACAACATTTGGAGGGTGCCTTGCCTTCCTTGTGAAGTGTACGTATCAACTAAAACAGATTTTTAATTTCGCGACCGCTAGCCGCATTCCGCAAATGCAGCCCACCCGTATTAAATGTGTAATAAAATCTATAAATCCATCTAAAACTCTCCTACTTCCTCAACATTAAGTAATCCTTCTCTTTACGCAGTTAGGTATAAAGGCGTGACACGTCACCAAGATGACTTAAGGCATTACTTTTATTGATGCTGGTGTCCCACGCATCAAGTTAACACCTTAAGTTCCCCCGCACAGAGTGCACCCCTCCTCCCCCTCGCGAGCCGATGCGGCGCCGAGTCGCTGGATCGTGTCGTGTTATCATAATACATTCAATAGTCGATCCTGAACGGACAATTATTTAACTAAATGCAGAGTTCGATTGGCATAAACAGGCTTTTATTAACTTCAACAGTTAGCATTCAAAATGCGCGTACAGCATACACGATCCTTGTCGCGCGATCTTTTGGCAGCAAATTACGCGTTTTCATACAAAAAAATAAAATTGTTTTCTTTTTAACCGACGAAAAAACGGAGGAGGTTCTCAAGTCGACGCGTATATATATATATTTAATGCATGATCACGCATAGCTTTTTACAGAGTAGTCCGATTTTGATAATTCTTTTTTTGTTGGATAAGGTACCTATACATCAAAATTGGTACCATATAAATTTGGAAAAAAAATCCAACTCTAAGGGTAGAAAAACAGGGGATGATTGATTGTTCACTCACTGATTATAATATATGACATAACTTTTTACAGAGCAGTACCACCGATTTGATAATTATTTTTTTATTAGATAGGGTATACCTCAAAGCAAAGACTTACTGTAATAGGGCGAATTCTGTGCCTCAAAGTTGGTTCCATATAAGTTCGGAAAAAAATCCTACCCTAAGGGTGGGAAAATAGGGGTGGTTTATTGTTCACAGATTCACACAGATTCACAGTTCGCAGATTTTAATGCCGAGTTGTGTATAAGGTAGTAGCTATTTTAAAAGTAATCAAAAATTAAACTTGTATTACTTAGTAGACTAAAGCTACAAAAATAATAAAATAAAAACTTTTTCTTCTTTTCTTGTATTTTTTTTTTCAAAAAAATTAAACCTCCGTAAAAATTTAAAAGCATAAAATAATAAACCTTTTTTTATTTAACTTTAATAACTAAGTCCTTAAAGTAATGTATATCTAAGTCATTTTGAGGCAGCGCCAAAAATTACCTTAAATTTAAAGAAATAACCAAATCAAATTAACAATGAAATCTCCAGCAATAAACATTGACATTCCAAAAAATGTGCTCTCCGCACGAGCACTCGCAACGCAAGGTATCACGCTGGCGCCGACTCAAAATTACTTAAATATACTTACATTACTATAAGGACTTAGTTATTAAAGTTAAATAAAAAAAAGGTTTATTATTTTATGCTTTTCAGTTTTTTAGGCTGTAATTTTTTTTTTGATTTTTTTTTATTAAAACTTCCACGGTCATTTATTATCCACGGTAAATATCCCGTTAATAATAACTGTTTTCTACTACTCAATATTATTCGTATTCGATAACTATTTTCGTACGATTGGAATCATTAATGGCTATGCCTCTACAGTTTGCTCTTATTTTACTCGACTGCGTAAGAAAGAGTGTTATGTTTTTCGAGTATGTTGGTATGTATGTATATTTCTATATGACAGCCTACAGCCTATCGGTTTGACTGATTATGACGGACACTTGACTCTAACAAAAATTATCACTAGAAATATTAACATTAGAATATTTCTTATATCTTATATTCGCTTATTATCTTAATAAGCGAATCTCTAAATTGAAAAATGGTTTTGGTTTTGGCACACCTCTAATGTTTTTTGGTTAACTATCCAACGATACCCCACACGATGGGGTAGATGTGAAAAAAATAATTGATCTACATTTTACGTGTAACCCTACCTACTTACCTTTCACAATTTTTTTCTACGACTTTCTTAGTATAATCTAATAAGCATAGCCATGCTCACACAATGAATAAAATACGGTACTTCTGTGTGTAGGCCATCAGAATGAGAAATAAAAGTAATAAAAAAAAACAGCTTCAAACTGAAAAGAGAGAAATAACACGAAGAAAATCAATACTGGGCGTCTACCTAAGTAGGTATGTAAACCAACTACTTTTGAGGTCGGTGTCAGGCTCTAAACTGTCTTCAACTAAGTCCTATATATAAATAAATACAGGCACTTGGATATTTTAGTTTTTAAATTGTATGTAAGAGCGTGTAAAACAGCTCCCAGCGCGGCAGCGGCCTAACCATAACCTTTTACTGAGCGCGCCATGAAACAAACGATCCTCGGCTTACAACCTACAATGGCATTGTATTAAATTGTATTCCCTAAGAGCTGAGTTACAGAGATTAGCAGATTAGTTGCGGGGGGGGGGGACCCCCTCCACCATCCACCCTCCCTATTGCGCGGGCGAAGCGAGCGATCACTGGAGATTGATTATAATAGGGGATGTTTTAGGAAGTGTTTTTTTTTGTATCTTGGGAGTTTAGATTATACTTATTTAAATTTATATGTTAGTTTAAAGAAAATGTCATTGTTTGTTTACATTGAATTCTTGTTTAGCCAATCCGCTAAGTCGGGGTCAAGGATGGAGCGCGCTTACCTAGAAGAGACAGGTACACTCGTGATTTAGTTTCACTCGAGCCGTTTAAGCGGCTGTAGGAGCTAATATAGAAACATACATTACATACCCATATACATACTTACAAACAGATAAACATAAATGTATACTCTCAAAGGTACCTATTTTCTAGTACCCATTTCTTACTCCAGTAAGATTTTGAGAGCACACCGCTAATCGTTTGGCGACAGATTCTTAATTAGTCAAGATAGTAACTTTATTTCATAAGTACCGAATTAAATATAGTAATTAGGAAGCTATTGTCCTGAGAGAATCACACGTACAATGAACAATACACACGGAGATCTTGTCGTGGGAGCAGACGGTTCAGAAGTACCTGATGAATGGTGATGGTACAACTATTGCTAAACTTGGACGATCCCGAGTAAATACTAAGTTATCGCAATAATCATACAAAGACTGAACACATGTTGTGCTCGCGAACCTGTGCTGTTCTCAGAACTGCTAGCTTAAAGAATGATTAACCTTGAACGCAGCTAATTCTGTTCCTAACCACAACCGGATGCGCCGAAGTGATGCGAGTGCTTTTTGTCAACTATTTGACTTGTTCCACGCTCACCTCTAGTGAAGGACACCCTGAGTACACCGTGCCGAATGTGATGACCGCTCTGTACTAAAAATCCGTGAAGACATGCACACTTATGACTTTTGAAGTTTTGATGCTAATCATAATGGCTATTTATAAGTGTATTCTGTGATTCACCATTCGGGATTCTAACAGAGAAACGTGCTATTCAAGTGAGTATAAAAACAGAAACAACCGTCTTCAAAATGCGCAATCAAACAAAATTGCATAAATAAAGCTGCTGAACTAATTTTGATGACATTTCTATGAAACAATCTGAAAGTATATCCTTTCCAACAAAAACAATTTTACCAAATCCGTTTATAAAACAACGTAGTGATGCAGTAACAAACATTGGTTTTTAGGGTTCCGTAGTCAACTACGAACCCTTTTAGTTTCGCCAAGTCCGTCCGTCCGTCTGTCCGCGGCTTAGCTCAAACACTATTAGTACTAGAAAGTTGTAATTTAGTATAAGTATACCTACATATTTATCACACCAACAAAATGGTAGAAAAAACTTGAAAACAACTTTTTAAGGTACACATAAAGTGGGAATATACCTAGTCTTGCCATAAATATTGTCACGAAGAAAAAAATTATTTTTTTATTGCAAATAATATTTATTACTTTTACAGTGTGTTAGTTTTATACATAAATATAAAACAATTTAAAATATAAAAGCTTATTCGAAGTGGTCTCCATTGGCTGCAATACAGTCCTTTAAACGTTGAGGCCAGTTATCAATAGAAGCACGCACTCTTTCCATGGGAAAATTCTTCACTGCCAATCGTATGGATTGTTTTAGGGACTCCAAATTATCATGGCGTTTAGAGCAAGCCATACTCTCTAAAACTGACCATAAATCATAATCCAGCGGATTAAGATCAGGACTAGACGACGGCCATTCTTCAGCTCTGATGAAGTCTGAAACGTTCACTTCCAACCAAGACTGCGTGGACCGAGCTTTATGACCTGGCGCCGAGTCTTGTTGGAAGGACCATACTTGGTTATTGAACATGGTGTTGTTAAGGGGCTTAACTACCTTCTCAAGAATGGTATTTTGATACACTTGTGCCAATGTTTTGATACCTTTTTCACAAAAATATGGCTCAGTCGCTCCTTCATAGCTAACACCCCACCAAACCATCACTGAAGTCGGATAATGCCCACGTTGCACTCTGTCGACTAATTGGGAAGCTTCCTTAGAGCTTTGAGCATAAATACGGTCATTTTGTTTGTTAAAATGTTGCTCAATTGTAAAGATTTTCTCATCCGTAAACAAAATTTTTCTGTGACCTCCCTTTGCGTACCGCTTCAGTAGTTGTTTCGATTTTACCACCCTATTCTTTTTTAAATTATCAGTTAAAAAATGACCAGTGCGTCTCTTATAGGCTGCAAGTCCTAAGTCATCTTTTAAAATACGCGACATGGTTCTGGGTGCTATCTTCATCTCCCGAGATAAAATCTTTTGCTTTTGGACAGGATTTCTTCGAATTCTTTCCCTTACTGCTTTGACCACCTTTTTCGTACGAACACTACGTGGACGGCCAGATCTTTTTCTGTCACAAACAGAGGAGGTCTCATTGTACCTATTAATAGCCCGGTACACAAACATTTGACTAATACCAAGCGTCTGGAGAGTTTTAAAAATTGCATTTGGCTCCATACCAACTTTGTGTAATGCAATCACAGCGATTCGGTTCTCTTTATCACCCCACTCCATTTTAATATCGCAAAATATTGTACAATGTATTGGCGCCAAAATTAGAAAACTCAATGAACAATCGTATAAAAATGACAGATTCCAAATTCAAATGTAATATCTTTCTTATTTTTAACTGTAACAGTATTTATGGCCAGACTAAGTATATATATACTCTACGGAACCCTATCAACTGACAAATCAATGAAGGTCTGCAGATACCAAGCAAAATATTCATATTATTATTAGTTTTTATTTTTTATTTTTTTTTAATTAGGATTGGTTACATATCTAACGTGAAAATGAACTAGTAAAATCATTTAATAACTAAGGTAAGGTCGTTAGTTAATAAATAATTTTAATAGTTCATTTTCATGTGCCGAATTTCATAAGTGTATGTATGTTTGTATAGGTCGGTGTCGACTTCAAAACATAGTTGTTTACGTACCTGCTTAGGTAAACGCCGAGTTTTGATTTTTTTTATATATTAAGAAAAAGGTGAAGAAAAAAGGCAGCCGGCTCGCCTGATGGTAAGCGATAACCGTCGCCTATGGACAACTGCAACATCACTGACATTACTGTTGCTTTTGTGTTTCGTGTTAATTCTCCCTTTTCAGTTAATTAGATTGTTTTGAAGTCGGTTAATTTTTTTTAATTACTTTTATTCAGTTTTTAAACTATAATCATTTAGTATTAGTTCAGATAAATATAATATGTTTTATCTTACACTTTTTTCTCTAGCTGTACAAATTTATATTAGCGGTCGAGTGGCTGACAAGAAAATATTAAAATTGAAGGAGTAACTCGTCCACGTGGACGAATCTATTGCAGCCAATTTGACGAACAACTCATTTATTTTTACTAGACTAGATAGCAGAAAATGTTACGATACATTGAGATAGTTTATTAGCCTAGCCTAGCCCTAGAGCTAGACCAAGAAGGTCGAGAACTTTCCTTGGCACTAGACTTGAGGATAACTAGCCAGCGGTTCACCTCGCCTTATATTTTAATGCTAAATGCAATAAACCTGAGAGTAGAGCTACATTCAGACGGAGCGTATTATACTAGATGTGAAGCAAGTGGACCGGAACGTCACTTATGAGTCTGTAGTTCGACCATTGTCTGTCTCGCTCGCGCATATCAACATTTTTGTAGATATAAAATGACTGAATCAAGTAATAAAAAAAATATTCCACAGAACACTAGAAAGCAACATCACAAGTTTTCGATAAAAATTTCATTTTGATTAAAATTAATTTTCATACAAATAAAATATTTTTACAGATTATTAACGCCTGGTTTTTATGTATGAGAATTAACTGGGATCAAAATGGAATTTTTGTAGAAAAGTTGTGATATTGCAATCTAGTGTTCTGTGAAACGTTTTTTATTATAAGTTAATTTAGTAATTTTTATATGAAAACTAGGGGTCACTCGCCTCTATTTTGAGCCGAAATATCCGACTATAGTTCGACTATACTACAGTATACAGCGTAGTTGACTATATTGCGGTTCAAAATAGACGTGAGTAACCCGTAGTTTTTATTTAAAAATGTGTGAAAACCACGTTAGTTTCCATAGTATAATTTAGTAATTTTATATCTACAAACATGTTTGTATGCGCGAGCGAGATGGACGATGATCGACTCAATATCAGGCGAGTTGGCGAAATAATATAAATAACGAGGGCACGAGACAAGTATCTATGTTAAAAGAAAAACAGAATACTCGACTGCAGAAAAGCAGTTTTTGCAGTCTAACTTACGATTTCGTTACGATAAAAATGTTGTGATGTGCGAGAGAGATAGTTGCGCGCTTTAAGCCGATCGAGGCACGAAGGTGCACGAAGGAGGGTTATGTATTTCGAGTGTATGTATGTTTGTATGTATGTATTGGTGGTCGAGTGGGTACCTATTTATATATGTAAGCACGTTTCTATATCACGTCCTACAGCCTATACGGCTCGGCCGATTTTGAAGTGTGAAGTGTTTTTAGATTGGTCTTCCCCTCTGAGTGTCATTAGGCTTTATTTTTTGTAATAATGTTAATACAACACTCAGAAATTAAAAAAAATGCGCTTTTCCGTAACCTCCAACGAACTTTTTAGTAATAAATAGGTGAGTGATTTTGTTAGAATTATTCTAAAGAACGCTCATTTATAATTAACTTTTCACGACTTTTCGTAAAGCGTAACGAAATCGTAAATTAGACTGCAGAAATTGCTCTTCTGCAGTCGGGTATTTTGTTTTTCCTTTAATAGATACTTGTTTATAATTTAACATAGATATAATCCAGACCTCACAATAAGAGTTAGTTGATGAGTACTGAAACGAGCAAGTCTCTTCACGTTTGCCTACCAATCTAATGTCACTAAGAACGCAGTTTCATTTGAGAGCCAGTTCTCATTTCAAGCTTTGTTCTATTTCCGACCAGAGCATCACAAACATCAACTGAAGTGTAGTCTTAAAACTAAAGCACGTAGAACTTGAAATAAAATCCCAAAAAGGGTAAACAGAAACACAAACTAGCAACACTGAAGCAATGACAACAAAATCGTGAAAATCGACTTACCGGCTGCCAGGAGTAGCAGGAGCAGTGCCGGGACGCGGGACGGGGGCGGGCCCGGCGGCCTCATTGGACGAGCCGGGGGGGCGGACTACCCCTGCGATATAATAATATACAGCCTTCACCTCACTCCACGCAAAGTACGCAACTTTCCCGAAATTCAGCGTGCGGTTTAGACTTTTTTTCGGTATTTTCTACAAACCAGATAATCGCTGGGTATTTTTCTTTTTTTTTATACTAACGCGCAATCTATCACGTCAGTTTTTTTTTTTTTTTTGGTCAGTATTCTTTTTACTCACGATTTTTCACGCTACTTTTTCTTGGTTAGTGTTTTTAACACGCGTATTTTCACGTAACTTGTTATTTTTTTGTTTGGCTTGTGCGCGCGTTCGAGCTCATCCAAAGCGCGCGGCTCACTGTTCACTTGTACACTTTCACTTATATTACGTCACATTTGTTATGTTTTTGCTTTCACGAATCACTTCTTGTATAAATTATCGGTTAATATATTTTTCTTAAAACTAAGTTTTATTGTCGCCATTTCTGACCAGTCTTGATAAATAAATCATAATTATAGTCGATTCGTTTTGTGCGATTTTCTGAAGAAAAAAAAATATGTAAGACAAAAAAACTACCCAAAAAAATACGTAGAATTTCTAGGTAAGTTTTGGGGAGTAATTTCACGTTGAAACCTGATATCAATATTTTTTATGTTAAAATGGATTCAACGATCTCTTTAGTGCTTTAGTGAGATTTGAAAGGCCAAAACCAATACAAAACTTGTGAAACCGGTATTGAACAGTCTGGTGCGTCTTTCATTTATATTAGAAGCCGATCGATGACGATCGATGATAGACAAATCTTGTTTAATCACTAAACTTATTTATTTTCTGTAAAATGATTTATGATAATTATTAGATGCATACATACGCGTTTTTTTTTACTTATTTACTTTTATGCTTAGCTTTTATGACAAAAAAAACAAATACAAAATTAGTTTCCATATAATTTATATGAGAAATATCTTTGTGAAAATAAAAAGAGTCACTCGACTTAATTATTTTTGAGGAAATACATTCACAAGCAAAAAAAATACAATTAAATAAATCAAAATATTTCTACCAAAACGCACTATACAGTGTATGGCACTAATGATAACCTAAAGATAAAGACCTCGCACATCAGTCTGTCAAGCCGTTTAGGCTGTGTATATATAAGGACTTGTCACTTTCTGTATAAGACTGGTAGGGAACTGCCGCATGCGAAAACGAAACAAAACACTTGAATGCGCTTATTCAGCGAAAGTATAAAAAAATATATGATTTCCCCCTTTTATCTACTAGTTTGTACGGAGCCCTCGGTGGGCGAGTCTGACTCGCACTTGTCCGTTTTTTTTTTATTACTAAAATTGTGCCAACGGCACGGCTCCACTCTGCTGTGCAAGATACGTTCATACAATGACTTTCTATCACGTGGACGTAAAATCTAAAACAAAATTCAAGAATATATTGTCCTGGGTTGACCGATACTCATATACCAACAATGATGAACTTAAAAAAAATCATAATTATAAAGACTCTATATTGTCGCGCTAAAGCCTAATCTAGATTGAGAAGTCTAGAGATGTCTATTTTGCCGCTTCGAATTATTTTGAAAATAGAAATTATTTTAATCGTGTAAGGGGTATAATTAGATCTCATTGAGCTCGGACGTTTTTGAGGACTGACGCTACATCCTACATCCCGTTGATACATTATCAAAGCGTTCATAGCGCGGTCGTGGTTTGACACGTTGTAGTGGGCATCGACCTTTAAGGTGAAGATCTACAATAAGATTCCTAAGTCAATAAGAGACCAGAATAGTAATTTATTTAGAAAAAAGTTGAAGGCATTGTTATTGCAGAAGTGTTATTATTCTATCAATGATTTTTTAAATGACAAATTTTAATTTTATTTGACATTATGTGTATCTTTTATTGCTTCTGCTTTGTCATATTATAGATATTTTTGGTTTGTGTATTAATCTAATAACAAACAATAATTATTATTATTTTATAATTTTTCGCATGTGCATGATGCTGTCTACCTGACATTTGTACGCCTAATCGGCACAACATGATTTTAAGCGACTAAATTTAGTGTAACATCTTTTATGCACTTGTTGTATAAAATTCTCGTGTTGTATGCAAATAAATTATCTTTATCTTTATCTTTATCTTTATCAACGCGCGCAGCAGTCTCTCTCGCGTATCACACCCTTTTTAAACATATGAAATTATTGGTTTGGGATATTAGAAATGTGAGATGTGAATTTGTTTATTTAGGTAGGAGAAATATATTGGAAAAGTTTAAATATCACTTATACTGAATTACTGACGAGTCTGGCGAAGGAGTAGTGAAAAAACATAATTATTAAAAATATAATAAGAAAAACTTTTTTTAATATTAAGCCTATGAAATTAAACATATTCGTTTCTCACTTTTCTATTAGCCTTACTCAAAGATTCTATATTATATTTAAAAATGTTGTAATGCGTGAGAGAGATAGCTGCGCGCGTTGAGCGAGGCATTCTGATTTCTCCTAGAATATCGTCCATACAGCTAAAATGTTTTGTCTGTATGTCACAATCAAATAATAGGATTTGAAACGCTATTGTAGTCACCTAACGGTAAAACGAGACAAAGAATACGTGTCATACGTGATAAAAGAAGACAAAGAATATGTGTCATACGGTACCTACATGATAAAGGCACGACGTTTTTTAGCTTTTGATATATCTAAGAGTTCAATTTAGTAAAACAATGCATGATATTTATCACTTGACCAAAGTAGCCAAGATCGTGTCGAAATACTATATGGTAGCTATTAGTAGCTATTGTTATATGAAAGAAAAATACTTGGGTATTGCTATTACTTGAGTATTGTTTGTTAGGATCACTTTGCAGAAAGATCAAGGACCTTTGAACTATGACGTAATGTTTTACATATTTATCGCTATATATCGAAAACTTATTTACGAGGGATACAATTATTTTTGGCGAGCTATATATATATATCTCGCTTGTAACACGTCATGTAGTCGATAAGAAAGTGATCTATATATTTAAGATTTAGTCAACGATACTCCACACCACACCAATTTTTTACTTTTTCAACCGACTTCCAAAAAGGAGGAGGTTATCAATTCGTCTGTATTTTATTTAGTTTTTTAAATGTTTGTTACCTCATAACTTTCGACTGGGTGAACCGATTTTGATGATTCTCTTTTTATTTGAAAGCTGGGGAAGCACCAGCTGTGTGGTCCCATTTGGTACTGTGCTGAGAATGGCATCCATGAGAAGTCGGTTGCTTCAGTTTTTTAAACTATAATTATTGATAAATTTACTACAGAACTATGGAGCGAGTTACAGAATATAAGTATTTATAGTTTCGTCTCCTTTTCCCTTTTTTACCCGACTTCGCAAGAAAGAGGGTTATGTTTTTCGAGTGTATGTATGTTTGTATATGTGGGTGGCCTACAGCCTTAACGGTTTGACCGATTTTGATGTGCGAGGTGTCTTTAAATTCGTTTGCTCTCCCTGAGTGTCATAGGCTATATTTTTTGTAATAATACGTCTGTCGCAAAACTATAAACATGCGTTTTTCGTAACCTCGTTCGTAATAAGCAAGTGATTTTACTGGGATTATTCGAAAAGCACATTTATGATCGTTTACAGCAATTTTACGCATACGTTCTCACAAAAAACGTATACTGAACAGTTTATCAAGCGTAATTAAATCGTAAATTAGATTGAAAACCCTCTCTTCTGCAGTCGGGTATTTTGTTTTTCTTTTAATATTAGTACATCCATAGTTACAGAATACATTTATATCCCCAAGTTCGTTTATGTACTGCCAATAGTGTCTGAATAAATGGTTGTGACATGGCGCATTTATAAGGGTTCCTCTTAGTTCATGGGAAACCCTAAAAAGCGTGATTGTATGTAAGAGATTTTTCTCTCCTTTTCCCCTTTTCTTTTTCATATTACACGCTATATAAAAAGTATAGTATTTCCAATAACTTAATTAATTGTAATAACTTTACTGAAGAAGCTTTTCGTCCATTTTTCTGATGTCGAACTCAAAATAATAACTTCATTTCACCGCATCCAACAAACTAATAAAAACAGTAAATAAAGCTTTCTATTATTGTCTGAAAAGTATTACTAAAGTATATTTACCGATGGCACGGTATTCAGGATACGTGGGCGGAGGCTGAAAGGTCGGCCAGCCTACGCGCACAATACGATATCTGAGTAAAGCACTAATTTTAATTAATTTGTCTTTCTGAACCTAAACGGGACCCAGAACAATATTTGTGGAATTTTATAGGTCTATGAAGTGTATATATGGAAAATAAAGTCTATAAAAAATCAAGTCAATTTGTGAGAACATACAGAACATGAAAATTGCTATAATAGATACGCTATTTATTTTCTGTATAGTTATATTTTTTAAGTCTTACTTCGTCCCGTTTGCCGTCGAAACAGCGGGACCGTGGTGCTCGGAGGCGAGGAAGTTTGCCTCGGACCTAGGACGCCGCCTGAGAGAGCGAGGACGTGACCCTCGGTCGGGCTGGTTCCTGGTCCAGCAAATTTCTCTCGCAATACAGCGCGGGAACGCGGCGAGTGTGCTGGGTACATTTGGACCGGGGTCTACGCGAGGGTGTTATTAAAGTTCAACCGTGGTATTTTTATTGTATTGGACATATTGTATTACTAGGTAGATTCCATTATTTTTTTTGACATGTATTGATTGTTTTAAGATAGATTATATATAAAATTCAATTTTTTTTTGTAGTCTTAATTAAGGTATAAATAGTAGAAGTAATTATTAGGTTTTTTTGTCTTAAGTAGTTATTTTAATAAATTAAATATATTAGATAATTGTTGTTTAAATGAAAGTACTGGTGTTTTGAAATACATTTTTCACAATTAATTTTACATAATTATTGATTAAATAAATTAACAAAGTGAACTAATAATAGTAATTTAAAAAACAGCTTCAAAACAATCTAATGAACTGAAAAGGGAGAAATAACAAGCAAATTAAATCAAATCTGGGCGTCTATACCTAAGTACATACACCAACTATTTTTTGGAGTCGGTATCAGGTTATAAACTCTTACTAAGTCCTATATAGACACTTTTAAAAACCAAAGTACTTAACTGAATTTGATAAAATTTATATGGGACCACCTCTGAAACATTGCCTACTAAACGAAAAAAGAATCTTCAAAATTGGCAATTCAATTCATAATTGGCAAAGTAATAAACACACATACAAAACATACAGTCGAATTGAGAACCTCTTTCTCTCTTTTTGGAACATGGTTAAAAATACTTTTGTATGGAATCGTACCACCGTATTGTACAGCCGTTTAGATTTTTAAGTTAAGTAGGTGTTAATATTTTTAAATTTTTCATTTGATTTCATTGTATGCAACAGTGAGTGTATGCAGTCGTGATATACCAACAGCTAGACACCTAGTGAAGACAATCACACTCATATTTAACGATTAGATTACCACCACGGTTACTAAAACTATTCTAAAGCTATTGGTTTTTAGGGTTCCGTAATAAGTACGAGAAACCCTTATAATTTCGCCATGTCCGTCTGTCCGTTTGTCTGTCTGTCCGTATATCTCAGTCATTTTACCTAGAGACTATCAACCTTGCATAACCAAAATTTGGCATCTAGATGTATTCTATAAGCCGCTACAAAATGCCGTAGTAAAATTTTCAAAAAATAATAATAATAGGGGAGGCACTCCATAAAGAAGGTTTTTTTTTCAACCCCATCCTATCGTATGCGGTATCGTTGAATAGGTTAAAATAAGACTTCGGGTTTCATATATCATTTTTTTTTCTCAGATGCGATATGTGCGAGATATAGTGATAGATATAGAGACCCATTCAGGAAGCGTATTCCACATTTTGGCGGTACGGACAATAAAAGTGGAGCGTTTTGTTCGAGTTTTTGGAATATCCACCATGGAACTCTGCTCCTTGGCAAAAGTTTTAGAATCTAGATTTCAATATATTTTTTTAAATTATATTTCAGCCAACTTTATCATGCGAGCTTAGCACTAGCTCTGCTGACCTCAGTTTTCCTGGATCTCTGTTAACAGGATTTTTTCCCAATTTTTTTTTCCTAAAAACCATACTCAGACTAATTATGAATATGCAAAAAACATCAAATCTAGTTCCCTGTACCCGACAGGGTCCATAATGGAATTAAAGTAAAAGACAAAGACTAGACTAAGATATCTAATTGAAACTAATGGACCTTATAAGGAAGCTCAAAGTCACGCAATGAGCTATGAAGAGAGCTATGCTCGGAGTCTCTCTACGAGATCGAATCAGAAATTAAGAGATATGTAGATGTATGAAAGTCACAGACATAGTACACCGGATTAGCAAGTTGAAGTGGCAGTGGGCAGAGCATATAGCACGTAGAACTGATGGCCGACGAGGCCGAAAAGCTTACGACTTGAAAGCTCGTACCGGCGCACGCAGCGTAGGAAGACCAGCCACGAGGTGGCCAGATGACCTCGTACAAGTGGCGGGAAGATGCTGGATGCAAGCCGCGCGCAATCGATTGTATGTCAATGTCTCGTTCAAGTTTAATTGATTTTTATGAAAATTGATTACATTAATGCTGACTTTACTCAGGGTTACTTCCATGTGAAAAATGATTATTATTAAATAATCAATAAATTTTACTGATTAATGTATGTAATTCGATTTTTAGTCGAAGTCCATGGGGGATGCCTATGTCCAGCAGTGAACTTTTTATGGCTGAGATGATGATGATGATTGAAGTAAGTTGTACAACGAAAGTATACTAATTACATACTATTTATTTATACAGTTACCAATAACTCGTTTATTCCTGTTAAAAGTATTAAAGATTTTTTTTATTAGAATTTCTCCACTACCTTGAGCAGCTTATAATAACTAATGTGGGTCTTATAATAATGGTTGGTAACAAGTATAAGCTTAAAAAACTGAAAAAGCCCCGACAAAAAAAAACGGTTGAAAGGATTTCGATGAAATACTTAGTCTGGCCATAAATACTGTTACAGTTAAAAATAAGAAAGATATTACATTTGAATTTGGAATCTGACATTTTTATACGATTGTTCATTGGTTTTCTAATTTTGGCGCCAATACATTGTACAATATTTTGCGATATTAAAATGGAGTGGGGTGATAAAGAGAACCGAATCGCTGTGATTGCATTACACAAAGTTGGTATGGAGCCAAATGCAATTTTTAAAACTCTCCATACGCTTGGTATTAGTCAAATGTTTGTGTACCGGGCTATTAATAGGTACAATGAGACCTCCTCTGTTTGTGACAGAAAAAGATCTGGCCGTCCACGTAGTGTTCGTACGAAAAAGGTGGCCAAAGCAGTAAGGGAAAGAATTCGAAGAAATCCTGTCCGAAAGCAAAAGATTTTATCTCGGGAGATGAAGATAGCACCCAGAACCATGTCGCGTATTTTAAAAGATGACTTAGGACTTGCAGCCTATAAGAGACGCACTGGTCATTTTTTAACTGATAATTTAAAAAAGAATAGGGTGGTAAATTCGAAACAACTGCTGAAGCGGTACGCAAAGGGAGGTCACAGAAAAATTTAGTTTACGGATGAGAAAATCTTTACAATTGAGCAACATTTTAGCAAACAAAATGACCGTATTTATGCTCAAGGCTCTAAGGAAGCTTCCCAATTAGTTGACAGAGTGCAACGTGGGCATTATCCGACTTCAGTGATGGTTTGGTGGGGTGTTAGCTATGAAGGAGTGACTGAGCCATATTTTTGTGAAAAAGGTATCAAAACATCGGCACAAGTGTATCAAAATACCATTCTTGAGAAGGTAGTTAAGCCCCTTAACAACACCATGTTCAATAACCAAGTATGGTCCTTCCAACAAGACTCGGCTCCAGGTCATAAAGCTCGGTCCACGCAGTCTTGGTTGGAAGTGAACGTTTCGGACTTCATCAGAGCTGAAGACTGGCCGTCGTCTAGTCCTGATCTTAATCCGCTGGATTATGATTTATGGTCAGTTTTAGAGAGTATGGCTTGCTCTAAACGCCATGATAATTTGGAGTCCCTAAAACAATCCATACGATTGGCAGTGAAGAATTTTACCATGGAAAGAGTGCGTGCTTCTATTGATAACTGGCCTCAACGTTTAAAGGACTGTATTGCAGCCAATGGAGACCACTTAGAATAAGCTTTTATATTTTAAATTGTTTTATATTAATGTATTAAACTAACACACTGTAAAAGTAATAAATATTATTTGCAATAAAAAAATATTTTTTTTCTTCGTGACAATATTCTTGGCAAGACTAGGTATAGCTAACTCTCGATGGAATCCTCTTTCAAACAAACAAAACAATAGATCAAAATCAGTTCATCCGTTTGAGAGCTTCGATGCTACAGACATACACACAGATACACAGATATACACGTCAAACTTATAACACCCCTCTTTTGGGTCTGGTATTAAAAACCATGGGTAACATCTAACCTTCTACTTTCAACAAATTAAAAATACGTTACATTATTTTAATGAATATTACGTATACAGGAAATTAGCACATCGAAATTTTCACAGAATTTCCCGGCACTTTTATAACCATAGATTGACGACAAAATTGTAACAATTGAGCGAATCAAAGCAAAACCATTAAATACAGCCAGCTTTACCCCATCTTCCAAATGTAACTTAACCCAAAAAACACATCCCAAAAACCACAATGGCAAACCCCGAAAGGAAAAATCAATCTTTCACAATGTCGATTTATCGAATTTTGAGCACTGCATTTAAACACATTTTTCTTCCAAATTATATAAATTTTTCACACCAGACTGTCGAAAATATATTTAAATTGTTGAATATGGATTAAAATATATGAATTTTATTATTTAAATTACATTTTTGGTATATTTTGTGTGTAAGGGCGCAACACGCGCTAGCCGCGCCGCGGCCGATCTTGTACTAAGGTATTTTGAAAGGGGAGACGAGTAATAGCGGATTTCCCGAATTCTAGGGAATTGTTTTGAAAAATTATGCAAAATAAAGGGGAGCTGGGATTTAATATGGAGTCGGCTCATCTTATATTCATGAGAGCTTTGGGGCTTTAACACACATCTAAACTAAAATATTGATTTTGTTAATTATAATTGCCTTACAACCTTTTTATGTAAATAACTTTGATAATAAGTAACATTAAAAGTTTTAAATAAAATACTTTTAGGTCTGAGCCTCCTTTAAAATGGGGTCAAAATTATTTTCACATGCAGTTCATATTAATTTCAATTAGTAATGAAATTAAAATAACAGTTATGCAACAATATTAAAATATGAGTATGAAATAATAATATGTAGTTTAAATAAAAATTATATACTTATTATATTTAGGATAATCATTCTTATTTTTTTTTTAGATGGGAAGCAATCTTACTTCGTTTATCCTAAATTGATTTTCTTTTAGTTTCTTTTGTTTTTCTGATTTATTGTATTGTATTGTTTCAACGTCAGACATTTCGATTTGTTTGTTACCGAGGCTCAATACATATTGAGTACGTTTTTAACAGACTTCCAAAAAGGAGGTTGTCAATTCGTCGGAATCTTTTTTCTATGTATGTTCCCCGGTTATTTAAGACATCTGGACCGGTTTAAAAATTCTTTTGTTTTTGTTTTTAAGGGTTTATTCCTCAGTCTTAAAGAAATTTTATCAAAATCAGTTGAGTATTTTGGTTTTTATAACAAAATAACTGTCATCCAAGTAGAGTAATTGAGTATTTCGAAGTCGTTTTTTTTAAAGTTAATTAAACGACTACTTATTTTATTTGAAAATAGGCTTGCGCTTGACGGCTAACTCGCCTGATTGTTGCGTCTACGATGGAGCACGCTTGCCTAGAAGTAGCCTATTCTCTCGCGACTTGAAGACACTCAGATTATATCTATTCAAACGTATACACAATTGAATATTTGTATTTTGATTTTTATTTGATTATTTGCAATTTAAAATACTTAAAATACTGGTACCAGATACCGTTGATTGGTTTTACCTTTGCCTTTATCGATTATCGATAAGCAGTCCTTACGTTTAATTTTAATATCTTATTTCTACGCAATCGAAGTAATTTTAGCTCTCGTTTCTGTTTAATATGTTCATTAAACTCTTCATATTTGGTAATTTACATGAATACAGTTCGCGCCTAACTTTATGGTCGCTCTGCACAACTAGTATCGGGTTGGGTATCAGATCCGCACAAGTGAGTTTGAGATGCTGAGTGAACTTACAATACTCTTGCTGCATGCTGACTATGCTGATGATTGTAAATAAAACGTCAAAATATTGAGTAAATAAAATAAGTCTAGCTAGACTTCCTTGGCTTTGTGATCCTAGATAAATGTAGCTTTGTGTAAAGTGTAAGCTACTTAGCTGACATACGTGATCGCACTCTAATCGCAATTAACTGGAGTAAACATGCAACACAAACAAATATATTCTTAACCTGGTTTAGAACTCATTAATTAAGGTATCGGTCGGTACGCAGCGCGCCGTGCGCAACTGTGTTATGTGTATATAAATTATTAGCATTAGTTAGTACCACATGTTTGTTGAATAAGTTTGCATTTGACATTCTTCTACCGTAAAATAGCAAGAAAAATGCACGTTCACTCAGCGGGTCACTGGCGCTTTTACTTAGCTTCGGAAATCTTCTGGTGTCCAACCAGAAGATTTCCGAAGCTATTGCAAACGACACAATTTTGAATAACTTATACAATCATAATGCAATAATATGGAGCTGGTTTGATGATGGAGTCGAAAGTCATCGGATTTATGCTGACAGATTTATTGTTAAATTCGTCAACATTA
This sequence comes from Lycia hirtaria, assembly GCA_947563715.1. NCBI lineage: Eukaryota > Metazoa > Arthropoda > Insecta > Lepidoptera > Geometridae > Lycia > Lycia hirtaria. Next base: position 51,679,768 of record OX387376.1, on the reverse strand, counting down.
AATTTCATTAATTTAAACATTGTTTTTGGTGAGAGCACTGAAAAATAAACGTCACGAGCTACTTACTTATTTTTACTCTTGATTATTAAACGCTTTGCTCTACTGAGATACAACATTAGAGGCGCTACAATTTTATAACAAAAACATAAGAATACTACAAAGATCTGCCAACAAGTTTGGCTTCAACTATGATCTTCGAGTGGAGAAATTATTTGTCCCACTCTGGCAATACTACGGGCTACGCCGCCCTACGTAGCTCCGTAGACCCCGCCCGCTACGACGCTACAACGTACGCTCTGTACTTGTCGTTGATGAATGTACACGGATTTCTTACTTAATTACTAATTATTTTGGCATTTTTATTAATTTTTGTTAAATGTAATGTTTGTTACCTACATTGTGAATAAATCAATTACGACGTAATTTAAATTACTAAGCGATTTATAAACGTCAGTAGGAGATATTTTTTACATTAAACGATACTTGACTTTTTAATTGGCTTTAAAAAAAGAAGCTTCTCAAATTCGGTTGTATTTTTTCTTAGGACACCAGGTGGAGCCAGAACGTGATCTTAGAAACTAAAATGAACAAATAAAATCTTACTTTTAAAAACATTTGTTTTACCTTTTTTTTTAAGCAACGATAATTTTTTTAGTCCATGACTTGGTGTTTATTGACCAAGCGAGCGAAGCGTCTCTACATCAACTGGCCAAATTTTCTTTCGTCTGTCAGTTTGTTTCAGATTCAGATTCAGATATTTGATTGCCAATCCATAGTATTACAAAGTTGGTATAAACAAATAAGCACTAGTATCATATGGACCCTGTCGGGCACAGCAACATAGAAGACAGATTTATGTTTGTACTCGCGTACAGGGCGTAATTTTGAACCAATTTTGATGAAACTTTGCGTATAGGTTCTATGGTTTTTTTTTACCGTTGGAGATTTTTGATAGGAGGAATGGTTTCCACAAAAGGGGGGAAGTTTATTGCGACGCTAATTACTAACCGATTTTAATAAAGTACACAATTATTACAACTTGTGGTAAAAATGAACAGAATTGGTCAAGTGGTTGTCCAGATATGACAATCAACTTGAGATTGCGTGTAACAGTGAGGGCGCGTGGATGTGCTTGATGCATTTTAGCGCTGAATTATTTTCATGGTTTTACGTTTTCTCCATTTATAAAATTATTATTTGTTTTTATAACAATATACACTGTGTTTTAAATCGCGAGGTAAGAATTTACAAATATGCTCTCTCGCGAGGTCTACTGTTCGTAGAACAGTACTGTTCGTATTCATTTTGATGAGTATACTTAGCTTGTCACTGTCACTGAGGCTGATTTTATGTTTTTTTTCTTGGTTACAATAGCTAATAAGAAGGCCATGATTCCGACGTGATTTCAACTCATATATGTGATGTTAAACTGTTTTTACCGACTTCAAAACGAAGGAGTTTAACAATTCGACTGTAGTTTTTAGGGTTCCGCTTCCGAAGTAACTACGAAGAACCCTTATAATTTCGCCATGTCCGTCTGTCCATATGTCACAGTTATTTTACTCAGAGACTATCAGCCTTACATAAACGAAAATTAGCATGTAGATGTGTTCCTTAAACCGCTACAAAATGCCGTTGTAAAGTTTCAAAAATGTGAAAAATAGGAATACCTCTATACAAATAAAGAAGAGATAAACTTATACAGTCTTAATTCATACCTCTCTCAACTTTGCCGTTATAAATTATTCCTCCATCTCCTTATTGTAGTTTACTATGATGAAAATCATAACAATAATAAGTCGGTGACGTACACCGTACACCTCCGCAATCTACCGTCACAATCTAATGTACATTAAAATAACCGTCAACGCACCCCCGAGTCGACCCCCGACGTTGTACTACAGTACAGTGGCCACACGACTAATATAACGTGGGGACGAGGCGCATGCACTCTATAGACATTTCAATTCTAAATAAAATATATTTTTTTTTAAATTAAAAACAAGCTTTTATTTAAATGCTCTAAAACGAAGAAAATAAATGTTATATTGATATAAATAAAAGCTTGTCGCGAGAACACAAACACTTTTTTTTTTTCAAAGAACTAACTAACTTTAATTCTAAGCAAATGATAAGAACCCGTCTAAGTCTTTTGTTGGAATTAAATATTACTTAGTAGATAGGTACGATGTTGTCTGAAATCTCGCGACAAGCTTTTATTTACCTATCAATATAAAATTTATTTTCTTCGTTTTAGAGCATTTAAATAAAAGCTTGTTTAAAAAAAAAAAAAAAATATATTTTATAGACTAAAAAAAGAGTGCTTGTCAAGATTATTCAAACGAGTCCAAACTCGACGGTTTTATCTCGTTTGGTTTAGGAGTTCCAATAGCCACCTTCCGACGCCATCTTGAGACCAACTTCATGGTACCATATTATTGCATTGTCACCGAAGTTACGTAAGTAAACCAAATTTCAGCCTAATCTAACGACTGGAAGTGGTTCTAATTTAACTCGCAAAATTTGTCCCATACTAACAGGACAAGTAGAATAAAAGCTTTTAATATATACATTTATTCTTCTGGACGAGTGTAATCCGGTAAAAAATAGCTAAGTTATTGATACTTTCTTTTTGCCTCGTTTTAAACGCGACCATTTACGGTTATGGTCAGTGATGAAGGAACGTGGCAGTACACTCAGGTATATGTGTGAGTGAGCGCAGAATACAATTACATTATACAAAGGTAAGAGAGCGATAAGATGACTACGTCACAAACCACATGATTGCCATTGATCTATCTATCCACCCTTCAGTTTCACCTGCATAAATATGAAAAGCGGCCAAGTGCGTGTCGTATCGTATCACGCGCAAAGTAGGGTTGAGAGTTCAAACTAAAATTCTTAAATTCACCGATTTTCGGGTGACCGTAACTGAAATCTTTTTTGAGATTGTAGTATCTGGATTCTGGATTATTGTTGTTTTTTTATTTTTATTTTTTTTATTTTTCCAATAACGGAACTAAAACCTGGCTAAGCCCTTGTTCAATATTTATACTGTTTCTAATTCTTACTCCAATTCCCTACAAAACCACGCAAAAGCACGTAGTATAGTCACCCTAGCGTGTAGTAGAAGGGCGCCCCCTCTTCCCCCCCCCCCCCCCTCGCCCCGGACAGGGCGCCTGTCTGAAGTAAGCGTCGCTCGATCGATGTTATTTGTACAGTTTAGTCGCTTCCGAGCTGTCACTGTCACTCACTCACGCACGTACACTTACCACCTACTTGATAACCATTATATTAGCAAGGTAGTTTTGAGAACTAGAAAACCCCCGAAATACAAAACGGCTTGACCGATTTTGATGAAACATATCTAAGAACACTCTCGATCAAATCCTCTATCAAACAAGAAAAAACTAGATCAAAATTGGTCCTTCCGGTTGAGAGCCACGATCCCGCAGACATTAGACAGACACACAGATACACACGTCCAACTTATAACACGATCCCGCAGACATTAGACAGACACACAGATATACATGTCCAACTTATAACACGATCCCGCAGACATTAGACAAACACACAGATATACACGTCCAACTTATAACACGATCCCGCAGACATTAGACAGACACACAGATACACAAGTCCAACTTATAACACCCCTAGGCTCTTTTTGGTCGAAATTTCTTTTGTTAGAAGGCCTATAAGAATTATTCATCATCATCATTACCTCAGCCATAAGAAATCCACTGCTGGACATAGGCCTCCGCCATGGATGTACAAAAAGACAGGTTGGAGGCCACTTGCATCTAGCGTCTTCCTGCCACTTGTATGAGCTCTTCTGTCTATCTGACTGACTCTCACTCACCACTTGTATAACTCGTATGTGCGATGTCGCTAATATCTCCAAAATATTTAATGGTCCTGTTTTTTGTTTCTCAACCTTTACTGTTCCACTGCAGGGCAAAGACCTATCTTCCCTCTTTTGTCTTTCCCTATAACTAAGTATGTTAAAAATCCTAAATCGCGGGGTCGAGATACTGGTTAAAGAGAAAAATTTCTAACTTTCTTCAAGTCTTGGGTGCATTGACACAGTGTCACTTTCATCAGATGTAGGTACTGGTGGTCAAACGTAGGGCTGTTCTATATAACATACAGTAAATGATGTTGAGTACTAAGTAGCTACGGCCAGCGTTTTCACCCGCATAATGACGAAAAACGCTGATGATGACGACGGTGAATCTTTTATCAATTGAAAAATTATTGAAATCTTTGTACCGAATTTACTCGTAATAACGTTCGGTCCAGTCATTTAGTCGTGAAAAGTAACAAATAGACAGAGAAACAGACAGAGCTACTTTTGCTTTTGTGATATAAAAATAAACTATATGCTTGTCCATTAAGTAAGTATTACTAAATACATGTATAGGTATTTCATCAAAATTGAACATTACACTCGCAACTCTCACAAGCAAAGAATTCGCAAAACCAAAATATTTGAACAGGCCGGTTCGAGAGGGTCGGATTGATTTCCCCAAATAACTTAAGTAGGTAATGCACGCAAATCCGTGGGATTATACCCCAATGCGGCACCACCGGTGGGGTTGGGAAAACTTGGAAATTATTGACTTCTCGCGCGGTAGGGGCACTACAAGTATGTAGCACCCTCTGAGGTAGCACCTATAGGTATGGCGGTATTGGTACTTATTGAATATTGACGTTTTGTTATTTATTTAATGACTGAGTTCACCTACATTGTGTACATCCATGTCTGTATTGGACTGTATTTAGACTTTATCGGTCTGGGGTAAACGATTTGCTTTTTAACCGACTTCTATAAAGAAGGAGGTTCTGAATGTACGCTCAATAGCATATCAAGCTTAAATTAGAAAAAAATGCTCTTAAGCAGTCGGATATTTTGTACATATAGACACTTATAAGATGTATGAGGTGCCACTACTAACTAATTTTTACGTTTTTGATAATTTTCATGTAAAGCTTACCTATATGCCAAATTAGGTACGTAGGTAGTAATAGTCTCTGAGTAGGTCTCATTATAGTTTACAAAACTGAAACAACCGACTTCAAAATACGCAATTCCTTCACTTGGATGCTTTGATGAAGTATCAACGGGATGTAGCGTCAGTCCTCAAAAAACGTCCAATGAGATCCAATTAGACCCCTACACGATTAAATTAATTTCGATTTTCAAAATAATTCGAAGCGGCAATATATATTAAGTATAATAGGCGTCTGTATACCTCTCAATCTAAATGAGCCTTTAGCTCGGCGACATACAGTCTTTATATCAAAATCTTTAAGTTCGTCATTGTTGGTATATAAGTATCGATCAACCCAGGTTAAGACACTATACTCGTGAAACTTGGTTAACATTTTTTCCAGTTTTTTTTTGTGATAAAACCCAAAGTAATTACTGAACCGATTTGATTAAACTTTATGTGGCGGTCGCACCGCATCACCTCTGCAGTATGACCTACCAAACAAAAAAGTATCATCATAATCAATTCACAATTGGTGAAGTAATCACTTAACAAACATACAGTCGAATTGAAAACCTCCTCCTTTTTGGAATCCGGTAAAAAATGGGGCTCACCTACTCTTATCAACAAGATAACGAGTTATAAACGAACTCAAAAAATGTGCTTGGAGAGGCAAATCGTGAAATCAATCAATATGTTCATAGTATAAAACAAGTAGCCATATTCTAAGTCCATAATATAGTGAAGTGCAACTACGAAACCCTGCCCTGTGCGGGCCCGACACGTACTTGGTAATTTTTTTAGGCTCCGTACCGAAGTGTAAAACGGGACCCTATTACTAAGACTCCGTTGTCTATCTGTATTTCCGTCTTTCACCAGGCTGTATCTCAAGAACCGTGATAGTTAGACAGTTGAAATTTTAACAGATGATGTATTTCTGTTGGCGCTACAACAACAAATACTAAAAAACAGAATAAAATAAATATATAAGTGGGCTCCCCCATATATATTTATACGGGGTTTTTGCTCGGTATTGATAACGGCAACAGGTAGACGCTTGAAATATTCACAGAATATTGAGTTATATATTATCACTTTAAAATTAAATAATTAAATTAACATAAAATTAATATTTAAGGGGGCTCCCATACGACAAACGTGATTTTTTGCCTTTTTTATAGATAATGGTACGGAACCCTTCGTGCGCGAGTCCGACTCGCATTTGGCCGGTTTTTTTTATTATGTTGTTTTTTTTTTCTGCAATGTGCAATTGTTATATTTTTAATCATCACTTCAACTTTTTGCTACTTTCCTATTTAAAGAATAAAATAAAAACGGGCGCGACCATTTGCACCGCTATAAGTCAGAGCAATTACTTCTTAGTTTGTCAGAGCGTATTATGAGATCAGAGTCATTCAGAGTAAGCCTTCAAGATAAAGAGTATTAGTACCGTATACCTATATAAGTTACTCTATGAGTTAGTATTTGAAATTGCCTAAAGAAACAGAGCCCGTGATAAAAATATACATTTACTGCCATCTACCGTGAATATTCGTAAATTTGAATAAACCTGTGAACTAATGAGGTGGAACGCTATTCGAATTTAAAAGCAATCGTGGTTCATTATTACAATTAAACTTTCGACCTTTTACCATAGATGGCGCTTGTTTGGTCAACTTAACGCATAGACCTTCTTTGCCATGCAAACTTGCGAAGCCTTTGAAAATCTGATTGTCATGAATTTATAAAAAAAAGTAATAGAGATGATAAAAATCATTGTTATTGACGAATTTTTCATATTATTATATATTTAACTATCGTTAACATAACTAATTATTTTGCTATTTGGATATATAAGATAATAAGACATTATTTAGATAGTTATGTGAAAACCATAGGTATTTTAACAATACCAATAGTAAAATTATTTAAAATAATTATGTACTCATGACGATTAAGGGTTTAATGACCTCAAATAATTTGTTATCTTATAGAAGTGTTTTAGAAGCGACTAAAATAATGATCGTGTCAAAACAAACTCCAATAAGTAATTAATTATGAAACAGACGGACGATACTATCAGTCCAGTCTCGCCGTGGGGTCACATATGTGACGCAGAGCTGAGAGCTGTAATGTCATGTGACTCATCGCTAAGCGTAACGCGTAGTGCCATTCTTTTTGTTCTTGAAAAAAAAATGAAAGAGTTGTTTTTTAAATAATAACAGTGTTGAGTGGTAGGTAATAGTCTTTGTGGTATACTAAATGATTCAGTTAAACATAGTTATTAGGTACAGTTTTCATTCAGAAAACCTAATTGTACTAGTTAGTAACTTATATTCGAGACACGAACGAAGCGAAGGTATGAATGAATCTATTTATTCTATAAATAAAATAAGACGTTTCGCACTTACCACTCGTCAAATCATAGAAAATCTGAAACTATCCTCCGTCTTGGCTAGTTGGGTGAAAGAGATTTTTGTATTGTTAAATTTTCAGTTTTATACACATTTGGAAACGGGAAAGATGGAGCAAATTATAAAAAGCTGTAAGAAAATGTATTATCCTTCAATATTTCATAGAACTTATAATGTTATGTAGGTAAAGAATATTAAATAACTTTAAAATAAATAACATCACCAAGAAGTCAACTGCTGCAAATAAGCTAAACTAAATTGCAACAGCGATAATTTGTAGTTAGTACCTATTTAATTATTTAATTAGTAATTTGTATAATGTGTCTTAGTTTTGATTTGTTTAGCAATTTAGAGAAGTTACATCTACCTTTTTCTTCCTCCTCATCAGAGGAATTTAGCGCCGCACACTTGTGCAGTACATCTACCTTATTTTGTTTAGAAAATCAACAAAATTATTAATGATTTCTAGTTTCGATTAAAACTGGAGCTATGATGTGTCTTGAGCGGTATTCAATCAGTCAATAAGGTCGTTTCAAAGGAAATAGGTTGGTTCATGTCTAAATTTAGAACGTTTTCGAACACTAAGTGCATTGTTTTCTTATTTAACTCTATAGAGTGTAACACATTCCATCCTGGATTACCTTTTTCTTTTTAGTTTGTATTTATAAATGTTATCCTTTGATGTTATCTATGAATAAATACAGACTTTTATGTGCTTACTAAATTCCAAGTCAATTAATAAGGCTAGGCAAATATCAAAATATCTTCTAAATAAGTATGTTTTACTTTATATTTTATTAATTTCCTTTTACTTCACTGCCCAATTACCTACTCCTTTTTTCTAAACTACATATCGACGGTTAAAAGGTAATAAGGTATGAGCGAAATTTTAGTCAAAAATTAGTTATGAATGCTAAATGAAAAAGTGGAAATTTTTAAGTAAGATAGCATTCATAACTCATTTCTAACAGACTTCCAAAAAAAGGAGGTTATCAATTATTCGACCTGTATGTTTGTAATATTGTCAGAATTGCGCAATTTTTGTATATGTTAGTCTAAACCAGCTTCTAAACATGTGTGCCAAATTTCATAAGTGTATGTATGTTTGTAGGTGTGTATGTTTGTATGTTTGTCCACGCATTACGCAAAAACTAGAAGTCGTATTTCAAAAAATATTTTTTGTTGAATAAAGTATCTTTCAACTTAGGAGTCACTGTAAGTTTTATCAAAATCGGTTCAGTAGTTTTTAAGATATGGGCTTTTGAACACTCACTTCGTTCATCGCAACTGCAGAGCAGTTTCTACACCTTATATTTCAATTGTTTGATAGACAGTGACATATGCGGTGATGATCTTTGACTACCGTTTTTAACCGACTTCAAAATAATAAAATACTATTAAAAATGAATAAATAAAAGTAATTAAAAAAAAAAAACTGACTTCAAACTGAAAAGAAAGAAATAACTCGAAGAAAATCAAAACTGGGCGTCTACCTAAGTAGGTACGTACACCAATTTGTTGAGGTCGGTGTCTGTATAGGACTTAGTTGATGATAGCATAGGGCCTGACACCGACCTAAAAAAAAAAGTTGGTGTATGTACCTACTTAGGTAGATGCCCAGTTTTGATTTTCTTCGAGTTATTTCTTTCTTTTCAGTTTGAAGTTGGTTTAATTTTTTGAATTACTTTCATTGAATAAAATGTCGCTTATACCCTATTACCTTTTACCCGACGATATCCAATTTTGGGATACGTGTACGAGACATCATTATGTACTTTGTCTATACCACTAAGTATCATAGTATTTTGTAGTAATTTTTTTTCTGAATAAAAAGATGTATATGTATCAGGCTATACATTTTATCCTTTCTAAATAATAATTTAACACCGTTGAGCCATTTTAGCGTTAAACAGTAACAAGCATTTATTTATTACTAGATGACCCAGCGTACTTCGTATCACCTATCAATGAGTGGATCCGATATTTTCTCAACGTTTAAACCTTTCCTGTACTACAACAAACATTTCAAAACCAAAATCAGCTAAATCGGCCCAGCCGTTCTCGAGTTTTAGCGAGACAAACGAACAGCAATTGATTTTTATATCTATAGAGATAATAGAGATATAGAGATAACAAAATACCACACTTCTGAGTTTTGATATACATAAATAAGTCAGAAACATTAAAGTTTTTGGAGCGATCCTAAAAAAAGAAAGTCGAACTTATAAAGGTTCATGACTGCGTTTAATTGTGTGAAGATTTTGACATTTTGTAGACAAGGGGTTTGTTTGCGAAGACGCAGGAATTATAAAATGTACATAAAATACCACCGACTGAGAGTTACTATTCATTAGAGAGTCCATATTATTAGTATACGGAACGGAATGCAAAACTACATCTTTTAAATCGATTTAATCTAATTTAAATCTATAGTATATATCCTGTAATATTATAAATTTATAACTATGAAATCAAACATCATTAAAACCAAACAATTCCAGAATTAGCAACTGATCTATAGAATTGCTACTAATTAAAACTTTACATATACGGTGATAACAAGCGCTATAAATATCTATAATAAGTGGCTAGAAAACAATCACGTTTTTATCTGTATTCTCTGCTTGGAGCGTGATGAAAATTAAATATTTGTAAAAATGCCAGACATGAACTTTCTACCAAACAATTTGAAGATTTCACGCCAAATATTATTATGTAAGTCTAAGCACAAAGCGTGTTTCTGATAAAGCAGTTAATAACTGTGACTGACAATTTACTAACCTAAAAATAAGAAATAAAAAGTCATTTCAATATTGCTTTGAATGCGGAAAAATTTGATGATCCGTATCTCTGCGTCATACGCTATGGAACGTATTATCATTATGATAACGCCTAGCAAACCATTTTATTCATTGTAAAATCAGCTGTTTTTATTTTACGATGACGATTCAATTTCCGGAATTCCGATGGCGTAATACTGATATCATATTTTAGAGAGGTTCTTATCATTCCCTTGTTATTACACATTTGATAAATATCCATTCAACTTTGTGTGAAACATTTGTCCACAAATACCTAGTTACAGTCATCCTTTCTGCCCACGGCCCGCCCTGTAGTAAAAACTTTTGTAATAAACTAGTCCTGTCAACTCCCACACAAGCAGGATCGGCTTGGAATTAGACAGGCCTGGCACTAGGAGTAATTATTAGGATATTTGGGACATGAAATATAGAACTCCACGAGTAGATAGGTATTATCATCATTGGTGTTTTAAAATTGAAAGCTTACTAAGGATTTACATAATATATCAAGCTTGATTCCATTTTGGCAAATAAAGATATCAATGACGAGAGAGTATAAAGTTGAATAATCGATATTAAGCTCTACACTCGTCGTATGTACCGATCGTCATTCTGTTATAAAAGATACCTTCTCTATAGTGGTTTTAAGATTGCTTCCCTGGATACATGCCTGTTCCTGCCAAGCCGACACATGTGGGTGCCAGTTATGTCTGATCACTCTATAAACTATTCTAATTAAGCCAACTGCAAAATTTTATTCTCTTTACATTGTTTAATTGATGTTAGTTGACATTAATTGACTTAGTTTTTGGGGAAAATAATAATGATAGTTCTTTTAGTTAAGTGTAATTACTGCTTAGGCTCTGTCTGACATTCATTAATTTGAAATTTAGTATAATTTACGGAAAATTTGTTAAATCACTTACTTTAAGCTCAGGCGTTACTTTAAGCTCATGTCAAACATGAACTTCCAGTATCTATTATCTAGCGTCTGAAAATCTAATTTAAGTATCTAAAGCTTTTAGACATTTAATTTGGTTACTTACCTATCTATAATAACAAATATCATTTCCCTGAAAACGATTTTTTTATAAGACTCTTTATCAAAATCCCGAAATTTGACAACAACTGATAACCAAATCTTTGTTACAAGAATGTTTATGCTTATAATAAACAGAAACCTTACAAACCTAACCTAATATTTTTTCGGGCAAATGAAACTTATGGCTTCCAAACATATTCATAAATTCGTGTGAAGTAAAGCATCTGGAATTAGACTGTCCTATCAAACGGATTCCGGCAAGTAAGATTCATAAAATCGTATTTAGGGTTACAGACAGGTTACCATTTGACTTAGATTAGTTTTTATAGTTTATGACTAAATTAAGGTTATAAAAACAACATTATTTCAACAAATTCTTAATTATTATGTTTATGTATTATCGTGGTTCAGTAGTGGCATGATTTTTTGCAGAGTTCACATAGAGAAGTATCTACCTACCTACTACAACTAAACCTTTGCTAGTTAAACCTTATCCAATATGTAGTACTTAGCACAGACTAGTAAGAGAGTTGTACTTAGTGTGTAATTTTTTATACTAATGTGCAAGTAATGCGCATACATGAAGCTCAATGTCAGACAATGATTTAATCGTTTTCGTTTCGTTACTCAGTAGCATTAAAAGCATTACAAGAATACGTTAACAAACTGTAAAATAAATGTAAGTAACGGGAAATATGAGTAGGACATCATAAATCCTTTGTGATAGCGTGTAATCTCTCCATATCTTAGAAAAGGGCTTTTTTTTATGTAGTCCACATCACATAATCCTGCGTTCATAAACTTGGTCGCTAGGTTTTACGAGCCCACTGGCGAGGATAACAAAGATACAGAAATAGGTTAGAGCGGTCAACGCTCTCAAGTTCATATTTTTTTATTATTCGCTTCTAAAAAGTATTTGAAATTAAACGCGTGATTCAGAATATTTCAACCGGGAAGTGAAACGCACGTGGCGCATTCACACCTTTTTATTTGCATCTTTTAGTGAGAAATTCTTGAGGCGGCTGTTAATTTTACTCATTCAATCTGTGATGCACGTTGCTAGAACTCGGCTTGGTATAATAATATAAATATTTCATTCACTTAAATGATTGTGAATAAATTTAAGTTAGTAATAACAACAATGGTTTATAACTTTCTACAACTCAGTTAAAAATAAAGCTCATTGCGGGACATACTGGGTTCCATGGCTAATAAAATAGTCTAAATGTAAACCATTTGGCGAGTATTGTTTGTTAAAGCCGTTTTTCAGAAGAGGGCAATGACATCTATGCTATAATGACATAGATGTTTTACATATAGCTAAACTGAATTTATGTAGTGCTAATAATCTCAATAAAATATCTAGAACATGTAGATAGACAGAAAGACATGGCGAATTTATAATGTTTTCCCGTTGGATTATGAAATCTTAAAAATAAATTATTCTATGTACTCAATAATCAATTTAAAATTTGTACTTCATGTTATTACATTCTCTCATGTAGTTATAAATATACAAATAAATGAATATAGGTATGTAGTGGTATTAGTCTCACCTAAAGTCAAAATCATGTTTGATTACGCTAAAAGATTATTTTACCACTTCTATTAAACTCTTAACCACAGCCGCTACCATTAATAAGCTCACATGAGTCACTCCATTCAAAGTATCTGCTAATGACCACATTGTTAGTATTGTTACCGAGTCGCCTTTCGCAATCAGCTTTCCTTGTCCGGACGCTACGGGCTACATCGTGGACTACTGTGGGCAACGCTTCACTGAACCGCCTTGTCTGACCCTGTTTCCTAAATATGGAAATGGTTTTTAAGGCCATCCGCTCTGCTTTTTTATAGGATCAGGTTTTGGCCTCTACTTTTACAGCTTACCCAGTACTTTATTTGGCTTCTTTGATTAAAATTAGAGTACTTATGTAATTGACGTTCAACGAAACATTTCGACATCGCATACTACGACAAAGGTATAAGTAGGCATGTAATTGATTTCGAACAAGTTTTTGTAATCATATTTAAAAAAATGATCCAATTAGAATACTTTACATTTTTTACGAACGAAGGAAACATGTTGACGTCAGTCGCCTGTAATCCTTAAAAGGCAGTTAAATTGTTCAATTAAAAACGAGGAAATCTCATCACGTATCTTATTTCAATGTATACAATCCTATCTAGGTAAGTGCTAGGCTAGCAGACATCAGCACACTAAGATGAATGCTTTGCAATGGAGCTCTTGACAATTAAATCACTTTACAAGTCACACAATTCGAGGCTCGCCGGCCCACACGGCTCGCTGTCTTGTCTCGTGCTATAGACAAGCAACACGCTGCTGTTTGCTCGTTTCTCTGGAAACAGTTTAAATTTAGAATCACTGTTCGTCCCTACTTGGACGAAATGCGTTCAGTGCGCTTTCTCATTGGACTTTGACATGTGGTTGCAGTGTGAAATAGTGTTTTGTTTTTTGGTCAATAATCAGTCTGTGACGCGCGATTAATTATTTCGCAATGACATAAAGAGTTTTATTTGCTGAAGCTTGGTCTTGTGTTCTATTTGGTGAGAATATTTATGCATATCCACCCACATTAGTTAAGATCTTTACTGGCGTAAGAGCCTACAAATTAAATAATTTTATATTTAATTTTTATTCGAAATTGGCATTTTATATCTAAAGTGGCTAATGAGTAATAGAGGATTTTTTTGAAGATACAATATTCTTAACTACCTACATTTAAGTAAAATATATTACAGTTAGGAATTGTACATGAGGTTAGTTAAAATGTATTAACCTGAACAAAATAAAATACTATTCTGGTTTATTTAAAAATAGGCAAGTGGCATACTACATCTGTAGCGAATCTTTATGATGAAGCAGGAAATAATATGAATGTTGTATAAAATTGTTTCGTAAAAGCATACCTACTACCTTACCAGTTATTCCAATTAGGATAAAAATATAAATAATAAACTGAAAACTACACTTATAAGGAAGAATTTACATTTATTTTAGCATTTTAGCCAAATACAAGGCAAAATTCTAAATCTAAACACATGCAACAAAATAAGCAATCACGCAAACATAGAACAACAAGAACAAGACTACAATTAAAGAAAATTCTAGATCTTACATATCAACTACTGACATTCCAAGAAGACCAATGACAAATCAAATAACGATAAAGGTTGCGGTTTTATATATATATAGGCACATTGAATCGATAGCTTATCGATACCATCATTCAAAGACTTCCAAATAAATGCTAATAATTCTCAGAAGGCTATCGTACGATTATGCTTTAAAAACTATGATATAGCGTCAAACGTAAACAATGAGCGTAAACATCAAGCCGAATGACTCACAATGACGAGTTTTCATTATCATATCACAGTCATACCCATTCTTTTGTAACCTTAGTTGCGATCCAACTATCAAACGTAATTTACGGCTACGCTCGTTTTAATTTTTTTATTGGTTCCAGCCTCCCGGGATTCAAGGTTGCTTTATCGAGTGAACGCAAGTGACATAGTTATCGCGCATATTATTTTCACCGATATTTTCCTTAATAGTGAGAACAAAGAAATATTTGCAAATATTATAAAACACTCGCGGGATCGACGCACCAGCCTGTTGATATAGACACGTGTCAAGGCTTGCATACGTGAAAACGAGAGGATGCGAGCGTTCGACGCGCGCGTGCAATAAAAATCGAATGCAAAAATGATTAAAAGGAACGGTGATAATGTGTTTGCGATCGCGTCGAGCAACAATCAGTGTCAAGGCGCGCGGGGTGCCTCCGTCTCGCTCTGTTCCGGCGGCGGCGCGGCCACAAGGATACCTCGCGCCACTACCGCCAGGATGACGCCGCCCGATGCGCACCACAACACCAAGGAGGCAAATATTGCGCTTTCCACTTACGTAGAAAAATGGAAAAATAAATACGAGGAAGCGGAAAGGAAGCACAAAACCTGCCTGCTAAAATCAGAGAAAGGTAAATAAGAATTTATATTAGAGTCTGAAAATTTTAGAATGATGTGTGTTTTGTTATGAAATCGCAATTGCGCATGCTCCCCAGTCAACGCATGCAAAACAAAACTCCAGTGGTCTGAAGGCTTTTCTCGTATTTGCGGGTTATAGTCGATGATAACCTGTTGCTTATCACATTAAATCTTGAGTTCCTCCAATACTAGCTCGAGAGGATTAGGTTTTTTGCGGTTTGCAGTAGGTAGAAACGTTGGTTGAAATTTAACACTCCAAAGTACCTATATACAAAGGTATCTTATGTTTCTTCTATCGATACGTTCCCAACTTCTCAATTTATTCACCTCAGTTGCTTAAAAAAAAGTATAAATATTTTGTTGATTTACTCACAATATTCTAGATAAAAATAAATACATATGCAAAAAGAGTCCGTCCGTGAGGCGTCCGTCCTATATTTTATAAACATATTTTTATGTGAAATAATAAATTAAATTTGGCTGCATGTCAACTTTTTGTTTTTATCTCTAATCTCTAAAACAATGAATAATTTTTTAGCTATTATATTATATTGCTATTATTTTCTTCGTGCACATCCCTATTTTATTTTATTTTTAGGTCTACGTTAAAAGTCAAAAGTCTACTCAACTGTCATGCGTTACTGTCAAAAATGTTCGTGTTTGTTTGATAGCGAATTTTTCTTTTTTCATTATTTATTTCGTTTCGCTAATTAAAATACGAGTACAAAACAATTTCTTTGTTGTGTAAAATTTATAGCATTATGGTAGGTATTTATTACTCATGTTTGGTCATTTTTAACAAAGCCGTATATAAACTTTTAATAAATAAATAAATAAATAATTTGATTTATTCAATCAAGATCTTAAACTTAATTAATATTTCGTATTTGTTTTTCCTTTTACCTTGTTTCCTTTTGAGAAGTAGTAAATAAACCTTATCAGTTTTCTATCATATAAAGTAGGTTATACGTCTACTAGACTAGTAGGTAAATGAGGAATAGCAACGTTTCTGATAGCAAATTAAAGTAGGTAAACACTTTAATTTGCTATCAGAAACGTTGCTATTCCTCATAATATTATTTACGTTATTCTCGGTCAGATAGCTGTACCGATCCCTATAAGATTGAATTAAAATTGAGTCTAAAAAACAGGAAGATTAAAATTCAAAATGATCCGAAAATTTCAAAAAAAACTAATAAAGGGCAAATTGCAGGCACAGTAGTAGTAAATATTCTGCTTAAGTATTTGACAAGTTAAACTATTCAGTACCACAACAGATATGTTGAGAGCCCCTCTTAAAAATGTGGAAAATTATATTATAAATGCAGTTAGGAAAAGGTTTCATCTCTTTATGTGTAATATAACAACGATAAATATGTCATTGGGCTCATTTTAACTCTGACAACTTGTTGCAAATTAAGAATTGTCACTTTTGACTTTTATGTCAATGCAATAAAAGTGATAATTCCATTTTTGGCAGGCTAATGATGTCACACATAGAGTAACCTAGGTATATACACGGATGTCACATTAAAAATACTAATTATTGGTGAACAGCTCAACAGCAACAGTTCTTAAAGTATTAGTTTTCCTAGGATTCCTGAGTTGGTTTTTCCTAATACATAAAGTCTGGGTATTTTGAAATTGTGTGTTAATCCATTCTAATTAAGAATGTTCCATTTTGGTGAGATGAGGCAGTCAAGTGCAACCTGTTGCAATGAATTAAAAAAGAAAAAAGCCTTAATAATCTTGTGTCAATGTCTAGAAATGTGTTGCCATTGTTTTTATGCATATGCAGGCATATGCAGGTAGTTAATAGAGTAGACAACAATTCCAGCAATGAAATTGCCAATAAAAGTAAACATTGGAGGGAAAGTATAACATTGTGATAGTGTACTATTGCCGGGCTGGGGCTGGTATCTAACAAACTGAAAATCTATCATCAAGCACATAAACCTTCTTACTTATAAACGCATGTTAAAATCTTATTCACTGAAAAAGATTTTAATATGCTTTTTTCTGTCTTACTTATTAACAGTGAATGAGCACATTTTAATTAAACAGTATGTTGTTCCATGTTTGCACGTGTCAGGTCGCCGTCTAACAGAAATTGACATGTCATTATAGAATTAATAGAATTAATTCAACTATGTATTTATATTTCATCTCTTTCAAAATAGTTTTAATGATTGTTTTGTTGTTTTATGTTACTTTTTTTGTATTATCAGATAAATATAGAAAGGGCTCCATTTCTTCCCACTATTAATTCTGTTAGTTACGTAGAATTGAGTAGGTACTAATATGTGTTATTACAACAGAATATTTAGTAATATCCAGTCATCCTAAGAGTGATTCACGAAAACAGGAAAGTTTTTCATTGTTTTAGCAAGAAGGAAAACAATACAAAACTCTATTTTTGTTATAATTGAGCTTGGTTGTCAGTTGTCACAGACAATTCTGCTTAAATGAATCATAATTAGAATTACTGATATTTGATGACTACTAATTATGGTTTTTACTATTGTTAATTAACTGAGCCTACAAACATTTCTCTGTCAGTTTGACTACTTTTCAGCATTACTTTCACCATCTGGTTTCACCAAAATGGTAATCTAATTATGATCAGAAATATTTATGTCTGAATCTTATTTGCCCAAATTTATTCAGTTTCATCATCATAATCTCAGTCACAAGAAGTTCACTGCTAGCCAAAGGAATCCCATATGGATATCCAAAAAGACTGGTCGACAGTAGCTTATATCTAGTGTCTTCCTGCCACTTGTATGAAGTGTTCTGTCCACTTTGTGGTTGGTCTTCCTATGCTGCGCTTGGCACTGAGTGGTTGGAGACATGGTTGGCAAGCGCAGCTGGCAAACTTTTCAGCACCATTGGCCATCAGTTCCTATGTGCTCTGCCCATTGCCACAAATAAATTAGGTTTGATAGGTTTCTTTTCATCTGACCCCAGAAACTATTATTCTATTTTTAGGGTTCCGTACCTCAAAAGAAAAAAACGGAACCCTTATAGGATGACTTTGTTGCCCGTCTGTCTGTCCGTCCGGGTGTCAAGACCTTTATCTCGGGATCGCGTGAAGGTATCGAGTTGAAATTGAAACCATATACGCAGATCCATAGTGCCTTACTGCAGAAAGAAAAATTAAATTTCTCAGTTTTCGTAAAAAAAAGTTACAGCCGAATATTTCGTAAAAAATGCACATTTCGACACTCCTAAGGGAATCAAAACCTATGGGGTACTTCCCGTTTACCTAGAACTATAAAATTTGGCAAGAAGCATTGTGTTAGAGTACACATATAGGAAAAAATCCGAAAACTGGACATTTTTAAATTAATCACAAAAAATAGTGTCTTTATGCAAGGAATGAGGATCCAAATTTAAAGTGAATTAACCGTATCATGTGGGGTATCATATGAAAGAGCTTAATTAGCATAAGTTAAATCAAGTTTTTAAATATTTTTATGATGTATATTTTTCGGTATAAGAAGGAATAAGAAGAAAACAATATGATTTCACCCTTTTATCTACTAGTTTGTACGGAACCCTCGGTGGGTGAGTCTGACTCGCTCTTGTCCAGTTTTTTTTTATTAAATTGACCCTGTATAACTCTGCAACATATACTCAAAGAGGTTGTTATCCTGTTATACCTTGGCCTTTCAAAAGAGTCTATTGCACTTCCTTCACTCTTCACACTTCCTCCAATTTCAGCCAAGCGCGAGCATGATGATCTGCAGCGCAGACACAACATCCTCCTGGAGGAGAGGAACCATCTGGACGGAGAGCTGCGGGAGAGAGAGCGGGAGCTAGGCCGACTGAAGCACGTCTCGGAGAAATTGTGCCGGGAGTACCAGCAGTTGAAGAACCAGCATGAGGTCGACGCCGGGCTCATGCACAAGTGAGAACTACTTCATTAACCACCATACCGATCTTAATATCCTCCATACAAATAGGGAAAAACTGTTTTCAACCCCTAAACATTAACCTATTTCGTTTTTTTTAAATCTGATTGGATTCATAAATAAATGCCTATGCCTTGTTCAAATTCCGTTATAATTGTGAAGTTCAAATATGAAAAAAGCTAACCTTGGAGCCATAGCCATTAATGGTTCCAACCATATAAAAAAAAACAATTATTTTATCCTAATCGGATAATATTCAGGGGTAGAAAACAGTTTTTCCTGTTGTACGAAAAACTCGTAATTTGCGGGCAAAAATCGCGCGACAGTTTCTCTCAACACTATTGACTCGTCTCTCAGGTCAGTTGGTAGTACCCATGTACGTCTGCCTTCTAAGTTATAGGTTATGGGTTTGATTCCCACCCAGGATAAACACGGTGATGCACACGAATGATTCTTTTTCCGGGTGTTTCTATCTATCATAAGTATGTATCTACAACAAAAAAGTGTATAGCTTATCAGCTATCTAATTCTCATAGTATTGCTTAGTTTGGGCTAGATGGCGCTGTATCAAAATGTCCACCTATATGTTTTATAAAAGTGATAGTAAATCTATGTCTGCCTGTGTATTACATTTTCGCGCTCAAAAGGCTGAATTATTATGAATTTGTCACAGAGAGAGTATTTGAAAACAAACAAAGGCTATATTATTTAGTCAACGTCATCATTTTTTATCAATATACAAATGAAAGATAACACATTTGCCTACATGTTATTGTAGGTTACCTTTGTCCGTTCCCTACAGGAAGGTAAATAATGTCCAGGAAATTTGTTGTCTTTTCTGAAAATGCAATATTATTTAACGTTATTCACTTAAAAATACCTCGTTTCACGGAAGTAACAGGTCCATTTTGTCCATAAATGAAATATTGGTGAATTATCCTCTTGTGATACGGAAGTTGTTGTATGGAGGTTGTTGATTAACTCTGGTCCAGCTCAAGGGGCGCAATTTACCCTTGTTGAGTGTACCTTATCGCAAGAAAGTATGCACAAAGCTGCTGTAAAATGAATTTGAGCATTCTTTAGAATAATTCTTCTAAAACCACTTTATCCCAAACTATTATTTTTAACCCACCGACCCAAGGAGAGGGGTGTAATAAGTTTAAGTGTGTATCTGTGTGTCTGTCTGTGGCATCGTAGCTCTCAATAAGATGAACCAATTTTAATCTAGTTTTTTTTTGTTTGAAAGAGGATTTGATAGTGTTCTTCTTCGAATTTGTTTAATCAAGTTGTTTCATCGAAATTAGTTCAGCCATTTTTGAGACGAGGTTTTTAAGTTTTGCCAACTTACTTATTGAATGTTGCTATAAATATATTATTATTAACTCATGAAAAAGTAACTTAATACATTTAGGAAGTAAAGACGAATCTGTCAACACCTCGCGCATCAAAGTCAGTAAAAAATTATTGGGCTGCTTAAATCGAAAAATATATACAAAAAAATACAAATACATCAATACATAAAGACGCTGCATTTAGTTTGACTTTATAACTCGTTTCCTTTAAAAATGAAATTTAAATCAGTTTACTTGAAAGCAAGGTCACAAAAAAGTATAATATCGTGTAAAAGTCGATACAAAAGGCAATAACATTTAAAAATATTTAAATGTTATTATCAGGAAAGAGTCGCCTCCTTCACAGATTGTAATATAATGGCTGGGTTAATGTATTCGTCCTTATCTCTGGTTTGGGGGTCACACGGGGTTATAGGTATGTTCGCCCGTTCTTTAACTGCCTACAATATCTCACGTGAATGCCGGCTTAGCAGCGGTCGGAAGGTTAGTTGGCTTGTCAAGTTGAACGTCTGTAGCTGAATACCTAATGCTCGCCATCGAAGACTCTAACTGTTAGAGTCTATGTTAGAGTCTAACATATGGTTGAGGAGGGAGGGCTCGGGCTGGCACACGCGTCATACTCGTGACCGGGTGCTGCTTGCTAGGCGCTGCTGGTCTGCTCGCGGCATACACACAACACAGTAATAAGTTATATGGATTAGCATTGATATAGAATTCTTCTCGTAATAATGTAAACATGTTAGAAAAGTCACGGACCCCGGTGTCTGTGGAGTAGAGAAATTCAAAAATAAACCTAATTGTGTACTTATACAGGTCACATTTGAATGCTAGTTTCCATTTCAGGTAAAGTATGTTTACGATATCTGATCATAACGTGAATAATTATAATCGAATGTAGACTCCTCTAGGGTCTCGCCTTCCTCTATATAAAAAAATAATGATCTCATGATGATGATGATGACGTGCCAAGAAGCTCATTAGCAACAAGTCCCTTGTTAGAATTACGCACTAAAGTTTGGAGCGTCACCGCAAAGTTTTTTGCATCAAGTAAGTTGGCAGCCTAGCCTACAAGCCTATCATGTATAAAAAAACCGTTTAGTCGTGAAAAATGATCAGACATTGATAGAGTTGTTTTCGCTTTTATATTATTAACTAACAGTTTGACTAGACAAATTCACACCACTTATTCGTTTTAATATCTTTTTAAATGTCTAGAAAGTAGATAAAAACCTTTTAAAACAGACATACAGACAAATTATTTAGATATGTTAATATCATGGTAATATATCTTTTTGACGTAACTTGTGTGTGCTTTACCGTGAAAATGATTATTGAAAGGTAAATCACAGGCATATAGGAGGATTAATTCATTTGTATAAACGTGTTTAGTTTCTTAAATGCATTTAAATATTCGTTATATATCAGTATATCACAGTAATTTAACGAACTAGCTAAACAAATATTTCAGAACTTGCTGATTTAATAATCAAATAATAATAAATAATTGCAAATAATAAATAAATATACAAATTGGAGGACATTTTTCCAGTATCTATGTGTGTTCTCCTCTACAGGTTATATTTTCTAACCAATCTCGCCAAAACTATGGGTTCCGTGATTTATTTGTGTTTTTTTTAGAGTTCCGTACCTCAATAGGAAAAAACGGAACCCTTATAGGATCACTTTGTTGTCCGTCTGTCCGTCCGTCGGGTGTCAAGATCTTTATCTCGGGAACGCGTGAAGGTAGCGAGTTGAAATTAAAACCATATACGCAGATCCATAGTATATTGCCGCAGAAAGAAAAACAAAGTTTCTAAGTTTTCGTAAAAAAGTTACAGCCGAATATATCGTAAAAAACGTACATTTCGACACTCACAAGGGAATCAAAACCAATGGGGTACTTTCCGTTGACCTAGAACAATGAAATTTGGCAAGAAGCATTGTGTTATAGTACACATATAGGAAAAAATCCGAAAACTGGACATTTTTAATTTAATCACAAAAAAATAGTGTCTTTATGCAGGGAATGAAGGTCCAAATTTTAAAATGAATTAAGCGTATCATGTGGGGTATCATATGAAAGAGCTTTAGTAGCATAAGCTAAAACAGGTTTTTAAATATTTTTACGATGTATATTTTTCGGTTTATGAAGGAAAATATAAAAAAATATATGATTTTTCCTTTTTATCTACTGGTTTGTACGGAACCCTCGGTGGGCGAGTCTGACTCGCACTTGTCCGGTTTTTTTTATTATTATCTGTGGACGATTTTTGATTGAATGAAAAACGGTGATGATAGATATAGTTAACTCTTTATTAAAATACCATAGTATACACGGAAAAAGATGCATAGAAGTCATCTTCTATGTTTCTATGTATCTTGTATGTAGGTTTATCATCATCATTGATGATAAACCTTGTCCTTTTCCTGGTCCTAAAGAATCTTTGTGCCAAACTTCATAACGATTGGTTCAGCCGTTCAACCGTGAAAAGGTAACTGACAGACAGACAGTTACTTGTGCTTTTATAATAGTATTTCGGGATGAGACACCACCAAGTGTTGATCCATTTTGATCGAGTTATCTAAAACGTGTACAGTTTAGAAAACTAAAACATCCTCGAAAAAAAAAACGGCAGACTTATTCTCATATTGATGTTGGTAATTTAGGGATGTTGGTAATTTCATATTGATATTGGTAACTTGGGGCTTCGTACATTTAGGGTTTCTAACCCTAACTGTGTAAGACCCGACATGTATTGGGGCTTTTTTGAGTAAGGTCATTCAGTAAACTTAAAGTCCTTCAGAGACTCTTCAATTCCGTCGTGCTCGAAGGTACAACGCCAGAAGCATGGAACAGAAACGTGGTGGCGCTGTTCTTCAAAAAAGGGGACAACACTTTGCTGAAGAACTACAGACCCATCTCGCTTCTGAGCCATGTTTATAAGCTGTTTTCGAGGGTCATTACGAATCGTCTTGAACGCAGGTTTGATGACTTCCAGCCTCCCGAACAAGCCGGTTTCCGAAAAGGCTATAGTACCATAGACCACATCCACACGCTGCGGCAAGTGATACAGAAGACCGAAGAGTATAACTTGCCCCTTTGCTTAGCGTTTGTGGACTATGAGAAAGCCTTTGATTCAATCGAGACCTGGGCGGTGCTTGAGGCCCTCCAACGATGCCGTATTGACTATCGGTATGTCGAAGTGCTGAAGTGTTTGTACAACAACGCCACCATGTCGGTCCGAGTACAAGACCAGAATTCAGAGGCAATTCCATTAAAGAGAGGCGTGAGGCAAGGAGACGTTGTCTCTCCGAAACTGTTTACCGCCGGTTTGGAAGATGCCTATAAGCTTCTGGAATGGAAAGGGCTCGGCATCAATATTAACGGCGAGTACATCACTCACCTTCGGTTTGCCGACGATATAGTAGTCATGGCAGAGTCGATGGAAGACCTCAGTACGATGCTCGAAGACCTCGATAGAGTTTCCCAACGGGTGGGCCTCAAAATGAACATGGACAAAACGAAGGTTATGTCGAACGCCCATGTAGTGCCCACCCCAATATCTGTGGGTAACTCCACTCTTGAAGTTGTTGACGAATATGTCTACCTAGGACAAACGGTCCAATTAGGCAGGTCCAACTTTGCGAGAGAGGTCAATCGTCGTATCCAACTCGGCTGGGCAGCGTTCGGGAAACTTAAAAGCGTCTCCTCGTCCAATATACCCCAGTCCCTCAAGTCGAAAGTTTACGACCAGTGTGTGTTACCAGTGATGACTTACGGCACTGAGACGTGGTCCCTAACTATGGGCCTTATAAGAAAGCTCAAGGTCACGCAACGAGCTATGGAGAGGGCTATGCTCGGAGTCACTCTACGAGATCGAATAAGGAATAAAGAGATACGTAGACGTACGAAAGTCACCGATATAACACAGAGGATTAGCAAGTTGAAGTGGCAGTGGGCAGGCCACATAGCACGTAGAACTGATGGCCGATGGGGCCGAAAGGTTCTCGAGTGGAGACCACGCACCGGCAAGCGCAGCGTAGGAAGACCAGCCACGAGATGGGCAGATGACCTCATACAAGTGGCAGAAAGACGCTGGATGCAAGCCGCTTCCAATCGGTCTTTTTGGAAATCCATAGGGGAGGCCTATGTCCAGCAGTGGACTTCTTATGGCTGAGATGATGATGATGATGATGATGATTCAGAATTTTATGTCTCGTAACATTTGGGTGGGGGGGGAGGGGGGGTGGGTGGGGAGGGGGGAGGGGGGGGGGTGATGAGTGAGACAATAGAGCACCTGGCGTGTCAGTGTGAGGTGTGTGTGTGGGTTGCAGGGTGATGCAGCAGGCGGGCGAGTGGTACCAGCAGAACAAGCAGCTGAAGCGGCGCAGCACGGCGCTGCTGCAGGCGCTGCCGGCCAGGCCCACAGATATAGACTTCACAGACTCCAATGACGCTGGTGAGTTTGATAAAATTGTCCTTGACCGCCAATAGGGAATATGCATGATTTATTTTTATTTGGTCATAAAATGGCTAATCACAAATAGATCTATTCCACAAAAAAACAAAAATAATATATCTTCAAAAATAAGAAAGATAACTAGCATTTTAATTTCATGTCAGACAGAGCACACGATCGCGTTAGATGACGTCACGCATCATGTTCGCTGTACAAATTCAATACTAACTATTGTTTCGCGAGAGAGAGACAGAGCATCCCTCCCCTAAATCTTTAAATTGTTTATATCTCGGAAGTTTAATGACCGTTGAATATTTTTTTTTGTAAATGTATTATATTTTAGTATGTTATCAATTAAAACTATTATTCCTATTAAATAAAATTCATGCATATTCCCTATTCGCAAGGCGTCGACGGTATTGACGTTAACGGTCTACAATAGAGCGCACTTACCTATTTGTTCGTGATTTGAAGACGCTCAGATTATTCTATTCGAAAATACCCATTCAGGAAGCGTATTCCATGGGCGAGCTTTGCCAGACAATGGTATGTCGGAATATGGGATATCGGGAATCCATCGGGAATGGCATCCACGCACTTTGTAAAATAAAATGAGAAGAGAAGCACGCTGAATGCCAAGGATAAGACGCGAGAAATGCTGCATCTCGTCCCAGTCTGCTGATTTGTATCGCCACACCCGCCGGCTGACTCTGGGGCTGGGGTAGACCTGATAGTATAGTAGTAGTGGGAGTTACCCAGCGACGATGAAATTTACAACGAGTAACGGTCTCGATCTGCTATCAGCAGAAGGTCCAAGTAATAGGGCGTGTGCGACTCAACATCAAGTACCCGTGTCGCTCCTTGGACCAACTGGGTGAGATCTAACGCTAAAGCAAGCTTTCGCGTCTCCAACCCAGCATGGTTAGTGTCCCGGTATGGGTACATTCACTCTTCGTGGTGGCTATTAAGTCTCCTAGCAACACTAATCGGTCTGAGTAATTCAGTTGAGTCGAGTCCGCCACCGTATTATAGCCTACAAATAGATGGCCAAATTTATCATATTTTTCCGTTAGAAAAATGATTTGATGGAGATTGTCCTTAGCTACGTTTAATAGAGATCTGTTCATTCGTTTCAAATGTAAAGATGTTCGTTCCAGCGTCAGACGCGAGCAGCAACGAGGAGGTGGAGTTCCTGAAGCAGACCGTGTCGGAGCTGAGCAGACAGGTAGCAGCGCTGCAGACGGAGCTCAACCACGCCAGGCTGCAGGAGTTCGAGGCGCAGGAGGCCAACGTTGCCAGAGTTCAGGTGAGGACGGCTCACACACAGCTCGCTTTTCTCCATGTGTGGGTGTGGTCGTGGAACACATACATACAATGACATTTACAAGTATCGACGGCTCCAAGCGTTCGAATCCCTTTTCGAATGGAATCGTTTTTTTTTTAATAGACTATTTATTTTTTATTCGAGATGATTTTCTTTTTTTTTAATGATGGCTTGGGCGTGACCTCCAACTCACAAGATGTTAAGTAACGTTGAGGTCCACGATGGAGCGTGCTTGCCGAGGCGATACCAATTAACTTACGATGTAAAGATACAAGGATTCTAAGGAAGTTAAATCGGCAATAAGTTCATATAAATCCGAGTGTACGATTCATCGAAATGGATAATAAATAACTTCCCTTTTGTGGAGTTGGGTAAAAACCTATCAGCTAGCGACTTGCGGCGACGTTTCAAGTGGCTTGTTAATGATGAGCTTGTTAGCACGTTTCTCACCACACTTACGCTTATTTTTGGTGGTTTCCTGCAGGAGTTGGAGAGCTGCCAGGCGCTGTGCACCAGCCAGGCTCAGGACCTGGCGGAGGCGCGCGCGGCGCTCGAGCGTCACCACCGCGTCTCCAAGCTCCTCATGGAGGAAGTCACGGCGCTCAAGAACAATGCCGATAACGACAGACAGATGGCAGAGACGTGAGCACTACATTTTATTATTATTTATGGGGCGTCCATTGATTAAGTGACGCGTTTTTGAGGATTTTTTATTTATTTATGTAGATGAAGATAAATGAAAACAATACCTAGGTACTATGTAAGGAAAGCTGTGTATGTGTTAGTGGGGGCGTGACTGTGCATATGGATATGGCGGGGGAGGGGTTGTCTGTGTGTCTGTCTAACAGTATTTTTGTAACGTCTGTTTGTCTGTTCACGTAAAAAGTTACTTGTAAACATGCCTCAGTTTCTTCGTAAGAAGATGATTTTAACCAATTTATAACAATTTCTTTACATTCGTGATGATTTTTCCTAACAATACATTATTTAGTTTTTTGTGTGTGAATGTGATGCGATGTCGACGTGCAGGTACAAGAGCGAGGCTCGCGACGCCAAGAAGCGCGTGCGTGTGCTGACTCACCAGAGCACGCTGCTGCTGGGAGAGCTGGAGCTGGACGAGCGGTTGATGCTGGTGCTGCGGGAGGTGGAGGAGCTGCGGGAAGCGCTCGAGGAGCAGGAGCAGCGGCACAAGGACCGGCTGCACGAGCTGCAGGTACACGGACTCACTATACCCAGTAGTATGCGCGTGCCTGGACCGTGCCGAGGGCCACAACTGACCGGGGTTAAAAAATTGACGAGAGGTTTTGGTTTTAAAGACTCGATCAAGGAAAAAATGTGAATCCTTATGAATACACGTGCGTTCTTAAGGCATCTTACCGGTTAACACACTAACAAAAAGGAGGAGGTACTCTTTTTTGTGTCAGCGATAACTTTGCTAATTATGAATTGATTCTGATGTTTTTTTTTGTTTGGTAGGTTATACTTCAGAGGTGGTCACATAGAAATTTTACCAAAATCGGTTCTGCCCTTTGGTTTTTATAATAAAATAACTGGAAACATATGTCATCCAAGTAAAAGCATTGCGTATTGTGGAGTTTATTCTAAGATGGCATTGAAGAGCTTTGGAGACAGTGGATCTCCTTGTCTGACACCTCTACCGATGCAAGTGTTAAGATGAGTGTTGTCGCGTGATCTTGTATAGAAATAGGAGAGAACTGTTATTCACCCTTAAATATTAACAGATTTCTTTTTCATTAATCTATTATTATTAAGTAAATTCATTTTTTCGATTAATTTACTATTATTAAGTAAATTAATTTCCTAGCGCGTGTAAAAAAAAAAAAAATATGAACATTGCTCTGGGCTTCCAAGATACCGGACTAGCCGAGTTTGGGGCCCACCGAGAAAGCATTGTATTAAGAATTCTGCTCTGAAAATAAATATTTACTTTACTTTACTTTTTATCTCATTTAAATCATAAATTACTATGCCTCTATGATTTGCTTTTTGCAAATTTCTTTATCAATCCGAAGTTAAAGAATTAATAGTTAAAATAAAAATAAAAAACAAACCGTAGATGCAGAACCATTATTGGTTCTAACCAAAAAATCGGACAAGTGCGAGTCAGGCTCGCCCATGGAGCCAAACCAGTAGATAAAAGGGGAAAATTATATTTTTTTTTTATTTTTCTTCATAAACCTCGGTTTCTCTCAAATATAAATATACTTTTTCGTCTATAGTACGTATAATGTAAATAAATATACTTATGCTGATTGTAAGCATTATGTGCACTTAATGCAGAACAGACATTCTATCAGAAATAAATAAATTAAACATTTTGCTAGGTACTCGTATGTTAGGATGAAAAACTTTGTATTAAACTGGGCTGTAAAGTTACATTGTCTCGTGCCTTTTTGAATCAATTGTTGCGCTTAGGATTCTACACTAGCACTAAAATCATTTGCTTGCTCTAGATTCAACTAGAGACACTTGAAGAAAAATACAACTTTCTAGCCTAGTACAATAAATAACTATACCACTGTGCTATAGTTTTTAGTAAGAAATACTTTACGTTCTGTGTTATATGCAAAATAAAATAAAAAAAATTACAGTTGAAATTGACGGAAAAACACGAAGACACGGACATTCTTCTCTGGGAAGAGAAAATAAAGCTAGCAGAGGAAGACGCACAACGCGCGATCGAACGCGCCGAGCGAGCGGAGCGACGGCTCGCGGTCGCAGAGCGGGAGCGGAGCGAAGTGGAGCGGGAGCGGAGTGAAGTGGAGCGGAAACTGGCGGAAGCTGAAACGAAAATAACAACAACAGGTGAATAGTATAGTATTGCATCGTTACTGTTTGGTATAGTAGAAATTAACGAAGCAGAACGAAGTGGAGCGGAAATTTCCGGGAACAGATTTAATTTTATAAGTAAATATAAAGAGTTAGTTGAAATAAAAAAACGAAGCAAAGTGAAAGCGAAGCGGAGCAAAAACTGGTAGAAGCGAAAATAACGATTTCGTCACATCTTACCACTATCGCACTTGCGTAACATGAAGTTTGATGTAGTTTGTTTTGGATAGAGATCCGATTGACATTGAGGGCGCTGTTATTATTTCATTATCTTGTTCGAGAACAAGGGCGCTCTTGTCTTTATTTCATTATGTTATTCCATCGAGACGTTAGTTCCCATTTTCTCCGCGACTGTTCTCTATACAAACTACTTAGACTGGTGAGTATTTGTTTGATAAATTGTCCCCAGTACATGATAGTATTTACACTAAAAGACATGTAATAAAACTTTAACTTTAATTAAACGTGTTGCAATATTTTATTTTCAGATAAAAAACTAACGGAAACAGAAATAAAACTGACTGAAACTGAGAAAAAAATAGAAGACAACATCAGAAGGCCGCCGAAGAAATCCAACCTCATGTCTAGGATCAGTTACTTTGAAAACGGCGCTAGTGTCAAAGAAGAGAAGAAGGAGGAAAGGAGAGAAGAGAAGAGGGAAGAAGTTCAGGAGATCAAGGAAGAGGTTGAAGAGGTGAAACAGGTTGCTGGTAAGTTCTGTTGAATTTGTATGAAACCATAAGACAGAGTCAGGTGTCGCACTAGTTAAGATCGCTGCGAACCTCACCTGTTGATTACACAGAGTAAACTGAAGTCGAGCGCGACTCGTACGGCTATTCACAACTTGTCGGATCCGATATCGGGTCGGGTACAATCTGCCTTACCGAAAAACGTTACTTAACTTTAAGCAATGGCTAACATATTTTGTCAACATCTGGCTGACACGTAATGTAATGCCACTTGCGGAAGAAGACAGATAACTTAAGACGTTGGTTAAATTAAAGTTAAGTAACGTTTTTCGGTAAGGCCCTACATCTCCATCACTGCTATTTCCGTACAGAACGATAGAGACAAAGATATGGTTCTCGACAAGATTCTGAATGATTGTAAATAGTGGTACCGGTCTTGTATTTATATCGGGTGACGGGTCAGAGTACTTCAACAGATTTTTCAACTGCCTTACCTATATCGACATTATTGTAGTCAGTGTCAACGTATCGTATGTCGTGCGAGACGCCTTGAATCACAATGGAGACTTTTTTTACCAGTTTAAATTAATGCAAATGTAGTGTTTGATTGAATTTGTCAGTTATTAAGCTAATCATGTGCCTTTCCAGCCCTTCCGCCGCGGCCGGCCAGCCCCCCTCCCCCCGTGGCGCCGTGCGCGCCCCCGCCCGCGGCGTGCGCGCCCCCTCCCCCGCCCCCTCCTCCTCCCCCTCCGCCCCCGCCTCCCGCTCCCACGTTCGCCGCGTGCGGCGAGGACATGGCGAGCATGGTGGCCGGCAAGCAGGGCACGCTCAAGCGGAGCAAGCAGGGCGGCGAGTGCGGCGGCGGCGCGATAGACGCCATCGTCGACCAGATCAAGGGCGGCAAGTTCCAGCTCAAGTCCACGGAGCAGAACTTCCTCGAAAAGAAGCCCAGGGATGAGCAGCAGCCGGAGGCGGTCAAGGAGATGCTCGCCATCCTCGGGACGCTCAGGAAACGGCGCCCCATCAACACGTGAACTGATCGCCTGCAGGTATCCTCATACCTGCCTAATTAGTACATTTCACTTGACAGGGTATTTAGACGGGACAGATAGTTTTGAAGTTGTGACAAGTATTATTGACGCTATGATGTGTTCTTTTTACGAGTACTTTTGACGTTTCGACAAATATTTCTAATGTTGGGACAAGTGTTTTTGATATTGTGATATGTACTGACACTGTGATTTTTTTTTCTTTTTTCTTTTTTATAGAAGATAGATCTACGATTGACCACCAACTCGCCTGATGAAACGACGATGTGGCCGAGGATGGATGGATGGGTGATGTGTACTTTTGATGTTGTGACACTTTTATTTATTCGATAGTTTTTTTATTTATTTATAAAATAAGTGACTATGTTAAAAGAAAAAAAAACTGCAGAAAAGCAGTTTTTACAGTCTAACTTACAATTTCGTTACGCTTGATACGCTGTTGAGTGTGCGTTTTTGTGAGAAAGTATGTGTAAAATGGCTGTAAATTATTATAAATCCGTATTTTCAGAATAATTCTAGTAAAACTACTTGTTTATAACGAAAAATTTCGTTGGAGGTTACGAAAAAACGCATTTTTTTGTTTTTGCGAGAGATGTATTATTACAAAAAAATATAGCCTATGACACTCTGGAAGTGAAGACGAATCTAACTACACTTCGCACATTAAAATCGGTCAAGCCGTTTAGGCTGTAGGCTATCATATAGAAACATACATAAATTGTCACATACATTCACTCGAAAAACATAACCCTCATTCTTACTCAGTCGGGTAAAAACAAATTTCGATGTTTGTATTATTGTAGACAAATCAAAAATGTTAACATTCCAATTGTTTGAAACCTGCTTCTTCTCGATTATATGTTATCTCGATATTGGTAGTTTTTGTTCATTATTTTCTACTATTACAATTATGTTTCTCTCATTTCAGATGATTTTATACAGCATCTTACTAAGAGGACGGACTGAACTCTGCGAGATAATATCATAATAAATATATCATTACTAAAAATAATTATATATGGCAGCGAGTGACAACGATTTATCGTATATGTATATATATATATATATATTAGATCAATCTCGAATAAATTAGTAAAATATATTACCTACTGATTTGTCTGGCCGGCGAGCAAAAATTCCTAATTGGCCACGGAAAAATCGATTGTAGCGACCCGGCAGCCTGCCACATAAGTTTATAGTTATCTGTTTCACGACTAGAACTATCTCTCTCACGGATTCTTACATATTTGAAGATATAAATTGACAGAATATAAAATAAATTATATAAATAGTATCGTTAAATTATCCAATATGCATGTTTGTGTCTTATGTTTGCGTGTTATTATTTAAATTAACAATACGAAAACATAAACAACTTTTAACAGGTCAAGAATTGAAATTTAAACGAGTATGTACATTAAAAGAGAAACAAAATACCCGACTGCAGGAAAGCAGTTTTTGCTGTTTAACTTACAGTTACACTTGATACGCTGTTGAGTGTATGTTTTTTTCTGAGAAAGTATGTGTAAAATCGCTGTAAAGGATTATAAATGCAATTATAAAAAAATATACGCTATGACACTCTGGAAGCGAGGACGAATCTAATAATACCTCGCACATCAAAATTGGTCAAGCCGTTTAGGCTGTAGGCTGTCATATAGGAAGATATATACATACAAACTTACAGACACACGAAAAACATAACACTCCTTCTTACGCAGTCGCTCAAAAAACACGTGTTCGAGATAGAGTTGAAGAAGGTATCTTTAAAAAAAAATTAAATATATTTTGAGGTTGTAAGAATGACATATTTTTTGTAAAACTATGTATACTTAAAAAATATTTATGCATTTATTGATGCTGCCATTTCAAAATTGCCATTATTTTATATAAAAAAAGCATATCTCATAATTTTACACGTAAGTAACGAAAATTTGTTTTAAATTATACAATTATTTCTTTTGGATATAGATAGATAGATAACTCTTTATTAAAAGTCTACATTGTACAAACATATTAAAAAATGACAATATTATTACTAACTTTCAATAGGCAAATATTAAATGGTGTATTTTTTTGAGAGAATATTCTTAATTACTTGACACGATCTGAATACTCTAATATTATGTTAGGATTATTTTAAATTGATATTAAACAAAAAGGGTGCTTTTTTAAACGTAGAAAATGTAACATATAAAGTACATAAATAGATAATTAAATTTTTACCATAGAAATATTTTAGTACAAGTTTTATATACATACATATTTAAATGTAGAGTATTAAGGGGTTTTACGGTACCCTGTACTAAGCTGGAACGAGCTCATTGTACTCATCATTATGAACAACTTCTACTGTAGGCACAAATAATAATTCGCGAAAATAGCTGTCATAAAGAAATAGTTCATTGACCCCCAACATAAAGTAAAAGTTTTTTTTATAACAATAAGTACAGTGAGCTCCTTTCGGCTAAGTACAAGTCTTCGTAACAACCCTGTAGATTTTTTAATGTAACTTTTTACATTATGCTGTTTGTATAATACCATTAAAATGGAATGGAATGGAGGACCGATTGTTGCTAACGTCACTCGTATGAAATGTAACAACCAAACAATACAATACAATACAAACCCGACCAGGGTGAAGTTAGTTTGACAGAAATGATGTTATAAGAACAATCCTATTCTAATTTTAAGGTGCTGTAGAATACATAACCATGTATTATGTCTCGGTCACGCTTTCCAACATTATAATAAAATAAAGTTTGTCGAATAGATTTGCGAAAAATTCGCAATGCAAAAAAATAAATATTATACATAAATAAAAAATGATTCAAACTTTGGTTAATGACCCTGTAATATGTATAACTCTTTGAAATCCAAACAGTTATACATGGTTATTTGGGTACCCTGTACTAAGCATATAGAAAGTTGTTGAACTCGTTAATATAATCAAGATTTACTTTGGACACAACTCAAAATTCGCGAAAAATATCAGCTGTTCCATGAATGTTGACGGGGGTCAACGACCTATCTCTGTAGAAGAGCTGTTTTTGTTTAACAATTTGTTTAGTACTTACCTAAGTTCATTTTCATAATTATTGGTGAATGTTTATATATTTATTTAAATAACGAACTGTTTGTTAATCTATTCATTAATTTCCTGTCTTCAAAAATATTGGTGCGTGCGAATGAGATGGAGTGATTCCTACCTATAGCGCCTTAATAGCATGGTATGTGAGATATTACTGATATTTGAAGTTACCGTCAGTGCCATTGTACACAAGAACATCAAAATTGATGCATTTTTATTGTAAAGTATTATTATTAGATAGAACAATAATTTTTTTAATTATTATACAATAAATATTAATTTTAATAAATGTATAGTTTTTATTTCATTATTATCACACTAATATAATACATCAATAATAGTAAAAAAAACTGAAACAACCGACTCTAAACGGCAAGCTCTCGAACAAAAGTCACAAGGACATACGTACGTACAACACGATTTTTGAAATCGTGATTCTTGTTCAATGGTCGCATAATTTTATCTGCGAACTTGCTATTTAGCTTGTAATATTTTAACCAAACATAACGTCGCTTAACATCAGGCGAGATGATGGTCAATCGTATATCTATTTTACATAAAAAAATGCGAGTGGGTGAAGTATCTTGAACATACCTACGTAGTCGTACACTCATAGTTGAGTATCATATATACAAACGGGCTTCTTTATTCCGGAAAAATACTAATACCATTCCTGAGGTAAAGGAAAATGGTAATAAAAACATAAGCAGTACGATGCTAAATAAGACGGTCTGCGATAGCAACGTATCTATAAAAAGGTCAGTAACAGAAACCTTTTAATAATTAGTTGTGGCAAGAATCTAGACACACTAGTACAACAAAAAATACCTATGACGCCATCAGGTAGCCTTCCAACTGGAACTGAACCAAGCACAACCTCCACTTTCGAGCGCGTCATGGCCACTTCACTCAATAAAGATTTAGACAGTTTAACCACGCGTATAATAACCTATTTAGATTTAGATTTTTAGAACAAAATAAAGGGAAAAAATAAGTCGTCAAAGTAAAATAAATTGCGCATTTTTAACCTGCAACCCAAAAAAGGGGTGTTATAAGTTTGAATTGTGTATCTGTGTACCTATTCTGTCTTTGGCATCGTAGCTCTCAAGCGGATGGACTGATTTTGAACTAGTTTTTTTTGTTTGAAAGAAAATTTCGTCGAGTGTGTTCTTATAGCTATATTTCATTAAAATCGATTCCGTTTTTTATTGGGGGTTTTTGAGAGAGTCGGTTAAGTCGTTTCGGCTGTAGGTGGAAATATAGAAACACACATACTTACAAATATCATAGAAAATAAATATGTACATACACTCAAAAAACATAACCTTCGTTCTGGTGCAGTTTAGTAAAAAATAGCTAGTACGTTCCAGTAGGTCTTTTTATAATCAAAACCTATAGTCAAACGCCAACTTTGGCATGCAAACAAAAAACGCATCTTAGGTTAATTTATAGTTAACAGTAACTTTATGGCGCTTACTTAATAGTAAGCGCCACACTCCAATTCAAGAAGTGGAGGATTTGTATGCGTGAGGACTTACACAACACGACAAGACTAACCTAAGTTAATAAACTTGTGGATATTTAGTGAATTGTATGTCGTTTATTGTTTAGCTACCTCGCGTATCAACTCTAGTAGAAACCCACAGCTTATCTAAGTAATATAATAGCCAATAAAAAATTAAGCAATTACCTGCAAATCCTACAATCCTACGAAAAATGGGAAGAGGTGAACATTACGGTTGCGATTCGGCTGTATTTTGTATGTTTGTTACCGCACAACTTCGTCATTTATAAACCGATTTGAATTTTTGTTTTGAAAGAATATTTCAGATTAGCCCCGCAGAAAAGTTATCAAAATCGGTGAAGTAATTTGGTTTTGATAACTAATTTGCGCATTTTGAAGTCGGTTATTTTTTCTTTAATTATTCACATGACTTGACACCGACTCCATGAATCATGGAGTCGGTATGTCGTGTCGTGTCGTCTACTAAACGCACTGAATAGTACCTCCCACGCTACCAAAGGTAAGCCACCAGCAGTAGTGGCCGAGCCTTCGCTTCGAACACATGTGAGTCTTTCTATATTATTTGTTTATTTCTATCGAAACTTTTAAATAATTTTCTTCGATTAATATTATTTTTCAAATACATTTCACATAAAAATCAAGTGAAAGTTATCTACAGTATTTTTAGTTGCTATGTTCCTTTGTTTTGATTGTTACATAGTTGAGCTTCGATCTTTTTCTATGATCAATGATTATAGATTTTATCAATTAGCAAATAACTACTTGAAATATTTTTGAATATATTTACTAAAAACACTTAGCAAAAACTAAGTGGTAGACTATTAGGCCTTACCTTTCTCACAATGAGAAGATGGCTCGTGCCCAGCAGTGGGACAATTTGTACAAACAGGGCTGATGACAAAAAAAAAAACTATTAACATGCGTTAATAACTTCAACTTCTTTAGCGACTTTAATAAGGAAGGATGCTTTTCAATTCTTATTATTTCTTAATTAATAATCAGTGATTATTCTTTATCAGATGGTATTAATGTATTGTGTTAGAATGGGGGTACATCAGGGATAGTCTTCAAATTCAATAACATTGCTCAGAGATTTGTTGTAAGACAGTTTTTTTAAACTAAATATTCCTACCTATAAAATAATAAAGTTTGCTGGGTAGTTATTGTGTTTTAAAGCTTTGACTTCATAAAAAATATTCCATACCATACCATACCATCTTCTTGCGCAGTCGGATAAAAACAGTCGAAAACATTACGTATAATCAAAAACATTAAGTAAAATTAATTAGGTAAATTTAATAAATTTAAATTTATTTGACATATCAGCATGAACTTCAATATGAACATAGTAAATGTTAAAAATGTGTTAACGCTTTCTAAACGGGTCCTCTCCGTATGGAAATAATCTGGGTGTCTTCAAATCGTGAGTGAATAGGTTCCTTGTAGGCATGCGCGCTCCATCGTAGACCGCAACTGTCGCATTACACCAGGCGAGATGGCGGTCAAGCGAAAGTCTATTTTATGAAAAAAATGTGTTGTTTCAGAACCCATATTATTTATCAATTAAGAATGTCAAATTCTCAATCCTTCTCAAAATAAATTCGAAAGTAATTGACATAAAACCAAAATAAAGCCAATATATCACTGTTACAAACATGTATGGTTTACTTGGATATGGTATTTTTTTTATGATCAGATAAGTATAACTGGAAAATTATGTCATCCAAGTAAACGAATTGCTTATTTTGAAGTCGGTTTTTTAGTTTAACTAGTAAAATAGTAAAAAGTCTACTGATTACTTGTACTCAGGCAGGGTCATAATGACGCATCGTGTCGAGTAAGCCATCTCCCATCGTCAGTTATATTTCAAGTTATTTCCTAAAGACCAGCACGTTACAAACGTCAAGGTTGTATCAGCCAGGGCTACCATGACGAGTAGACAGATCCACGGGGAGTGGACAATATCTATTCATAGACATATATAATTATTGTGACAAAAACACGCATACAGAAATTGCCAAACAAGACACAAACAGTATAACTAAATAGAGGGTTTGTGTTGTGATAACCCGAAGCAACCAGCGCTGGTGTTCCGCCGGGACCGGCAGGTGACGTCACGCAGGAATATATCTCTAAGGAATAGTAATAGAGCGTGTATTTTATTCATCAATAATAAAATTATATTTAAAAAGCTGAAAAAAATCGACTTCAAAATACGCAATTCGTTTACTTGGACGACATTTTTTCAGTTATTTTGTTATAAAAACCAAAGTATTGAAACGATTTTGATAAAAAAAATATGGTACCACCTCTGAAGTATTTATTAAACAAAACCAACCAACCAACCGAACAAAAAGAATCATCAAAAACAATTCATTCAATTCATTAATAAACACGACTATACAAATTTTGATGAAACATACTCGTAGCTCCTTCAAATAGAAAAAAAAACTAGAGAGATCAAAATCGTTCCATCCGTTTAAGAGCTACAATGCCACAGCCAGACACACAGACACACAGATACACGCGTCAAACTTATAAAAAATTAAATCAAATTATATTCTGTCATATTATGTGTCATGATGTGTCCAGCCCACGCCACTTCAGCTTGCTAATCCAAGGAAGACCAGTCACAAGATGGACAGATAACCTATACAAGTGGCGGGAAGATGCTGGATGCAAGCCGCGCGCAATCGGTCTTTTTGGGAGTCCATGAGGGAGGCCTATGTTCAGCAGTGGACTTGATATGGCTGAGATGATGATGATAATGTAATGCTAGTGCCTAAGGACGCCTTGAGAGATCTGTTTATAATTATGGATTGAACAGGTCTAAGCTTCAAGCAGAGGAAATATCTGTCCTTCTCGTTTACAGCCCTGATACT
Source organism: Lycia hirtaria (assembly GCA_947563715.1). NCBI lineage: Eukaryota > Metazoa > Arthropoda > Insecta > Lepidoptera > Geometridae > Lycia > Lycia hirtaria. The sequence continues at coordinate 51,641,373 of OX387376.1, read as the reverse complement.
GATAGTGGTACTCCATACCATTGGCAGCCAATTTATCCTGACCCCTGGGGTCGACCATTAGATCACCTCATCAACGGTCGCCACGCGCTGGCCCCTCCCATAAAACGTACAACTACGTATATCTATATATAGCTATAATCATTTATATGATCATTCGCCACACCTTGATAAAAATGATTGCGATGTTTTTGTGTTTAGAGAACATTTTTATAAGTTCGCTGTGGCTTACTGCAGTCCAGAAGTTGTAGGAGGTAGTTCTTGAATACCTGGGCCTTGTCCATACATAGACCGCAACATATTAGTATCGAGTTAGCCGTCAAGCGTAAACCTATTTAAAAAAATACATTCACACACAATGAATATTTTCACACAACTAACAGTTAATTTAGTTACATATTTCAGATGAAATCGGTTACTAAATCATTTAGTAAATTGTAAACAAAAATTAATTTCAACGGATTTATCGCGCAATAAAATTTGTTTCATTTCAATGAGTGACAATCGCGATTAGAAAACATAAGTAGATACTTTTTTTACGACAAACTATTATAGGCTTGCGTTTTACCGCAACTCACAAGTTCTTTTTTACGACAAACTAGGCTTGCGTTTTACTGCAACTCACAAGTTCTTTTTTTTCTATGTTTGATGATTAGTCCGCCAAAATATGTGAATAGCTTTTGTTAATTGTTTTTTTTTTTTTGAAATATTTTTTTTTGGTCCCATATAAATTTTATCGAAATCGGTTCAGTACTTTGATTTTTATAACAAAATAACTGGTAAAAACATTCAAGAAAACAATTGCTTATTTTGAAGTAATTATAGAATATGGCCTCCTTTAATGACATCGCAGCGTAGATTAGACAAGCAGCTGCCGAATCAAACGTTTCGAAAGATAATTTGCATTCATGACGTACCTACTTGTGGCTCCTTGCGGGCCTTGCCTTTATTTTAGTGCGGCTTACCACAATATTCAAGTGTTGCCAATTTTCCTGAATCGAAGTGTTGATTAGAGTTGATTCAATTTTGATCCAAACTTGGTTTCACACAAAAATATTGTTAGTCTCTTCGACGAAAGTAAAACGAATTCATTTTATTTCTGTCGAAGGTTAGTACCTATTTATTTTTTTATTGATTTTTATATATGAAATTATCTTTGTTGTGAAAAATGCTATTAAGGTCGACATTCCTTACGAATAGATTATAAGTCTTCAATTTTCAGAACTTTGGCAATGTGTGAGCGAGATAGACAGCTCTATTTACACAGTACTCTTACTACTCTTAATTCTCTAGTTACGAGCGATTAGTGGTCAGGCATAGATTTAATCTATGTGGTCAGACATATTTTTCGTAAAAAACGAGCTTACTTGCAAATATCAGAGATTGTCATCGATACAGTGTTATATTTACAGCACTTTATTCCTTTCAATGATGTTATCTTGAAAGTAAGATAAAACTTAATATTTCTTTGTAATCTCGCAATAATATCGCATAATATCCAGCGCACTTGTACATACAAAACAAGGAACATAATTTCTATACCTTAAACCAATGTAAATACGGCGAATTCTGTACCTCAAACATTACTCTCAGCGTGGGTAACTTTGACTCCATGATAAACATTGTAGGTACCTAAGATTAAATCAAACATAGCCTGATTGAAAAGTTCTTGAATTTTTACCAAAAGATTAGTAGGCAAAACGACTGCTAATTAAGTAATTTGATTAATATTTATTTTCGGAGAAATACAAAAACCTTCGAATTGGACTATGTAGGTCCGTGTCCGAGTCCGTGTCAAACTTTTTCGGTATGGCCGTGTATGTTTGATACTGAGTCAAGTTACTCACGTTGACAGTACCCGATTCCGATGATCTCTTTTATCTGTTCGGAAGCATAAATAACTAGAATCCTACCTACAGTCTTACTTTTTTTTTTCAAATTGTATCATGGTTCCGTAAGTAAACGTAGACGTTCTCAACGTTGCGGAATAATTTTTACTCAACTGCCCTCGAATCGAAGGAGGTTATGAAAGGAAAAAATCCAAAAACTGTACATTTTTAATTTAATCACAAAAATGGGGTCTTTATACAACTAATGAAGGTCCAAATTTTGGAGTGAGTTAATCGTATCGTGTGGGCTTTCATATGAAAAAGCTTCATTAACACAACCTAAAATTGGTTTTTAAGTATTTTTAGGATGTGTAATTTTTGGATTAAGACCAAAGATGTAAAAAAATCGCTCTTTTAGCAATGACTAGCTTCGCCCGGTAGTTCTTCTATCTGGTTTGTGCGGAATATATATATATATATATATAACTTATATGTTTTATTGGAGCTTGGAATAGAAAATGCTAATAAATTACATTACACTTCACACTAATAGTATAAATGCGCTTATTAATAATATAAAGTTTGTGTTAGTTTGTTACTTCTTCATGGTAAAACGGCTTGACGGGTTTGGCTGAAATTTGGCACACAGGTACTTTATAATCTGGATTAACACATAAGATACTTTTTATTCCAATATTCCCGCGGGAACGGGTAAAACAGGATTAAACCTATTTCCTACCTCCGACAACTGTTTCATTATAATTGTGTTTTAAGGTAAGGAGAGGGGAGAAGGGAGGGGAAGGGGGATAGAAGGGAGATGAGCGAGAGAGGGAGGGGAAGAGTGAGGGGGAAACCCAAGTCCTGTCAGTGAAGATGAGTAACATATAACATATTATGACAGAGACAGAGATGTATGTTTGTATGTATAAGGGAGGGTATGTATGTTTCTATATGACAGCCTGCAGCCTAAGCGGCTTGTCCGATTTTGATGTGCGAAGTGTCATTAGATTCGTCTTCATTTCCAGAATGTCATAGGCTTTAATATTTTGTTAATAATAATAATAGGTACATCTCTTGCAAAAATAAAAATATGCGTTTTTTTGTAACCTTCAACGAACTATTTCGCAACAATCAAGTGACTTTACTATAAATATTCTAAATAATGCGCATTTATAATATATTACAGTGATTTTACGCATACTTTCACACAAAAAACGTACACTCAACAGCGTATCAAGTGTAACGAAATCGTAAGTTAGACTGCAAAAACTGCTTTTCTGCAGTCGGGTATTTTGTTTTTCTTTTAATAAACATACTTATTTTAGTAAATTTATTACATTGTGGTATGTTATCAATTAAAACTATTATTCCAATGAAATAATATTCATACATATTCCTTATTAACAATTTGAAACAATTATATTTTACGATATATTTTATTAAGTACACCATTTCTTTATGTGGACTCAAATTTAGTATCGGAAAACGGAATGACCAAATAATTTATGCAAAATTATTCCCATCTTGTCTCCATATAGTTCCCAAATCTCGTTTTGAGAGGTCAACGACAGTGGCAATGTCCTATATCCATTCATTTGTAATTTTTATTATAAGTTTTTTTTGTTTAGTTTGCAGTGGAGGCAAGACTTTGACCCCGGTCTAGGCGTGACAAGTTATTTGCATATATAAATGTTTGCATATGAATTTGATTTGCGTGGAGGAAAAATAGGTGTGAAGCGCAACTTAGTCACAGTGTATTGTATTTGAACTTTTGGTTATAAATAATAAAATAAAATCAGTAATTCTAACTATTTAATATTAGTTGTGCCCCGTAGATTGACCTGCGTAGCGATGTAAAATGATGGTGAAGGTGAACGGTGATAATGATGATGATAAAATTTAGCCTATATCCGTCTCTAAGTTCACAGGTACCAAATTTTATAACAATCAGTTTAGCCGTGTAACTCTAATAAGGTAATGTAAGTTGCTTTTTGCATCTAAGTATATATCTAAGTATTTAATTAAAAAGTGAAGGGTTCCTAACTGCACTGGGGTTACTAGCATTGGCGCCAAAGGATAATCCCAAAACACGAAAAATTTGAAAATCTACTCTCAGTCACACACGTACTCGCTATCGCCGGTGCTCAGCAACTGACATATTCTTTAGCGCATAAAATTCGCTGACATGCAAATCATTCACTTTTACAGGTGCTCCTACAAACAAACAGAGATATTTACAATATATTATATTATAGCTAAAGTTACTCTGTCTCTCTGTCTGTCTCCTTATTTGTTTGTTACGTGGAGAGAGAAATCTATAGAGGACATCAAGGCTCCTTTTCTCTTACTCCCCAGGAACAGACGTCTGTGAAAATAACAAACGCGAAAGAGAAAAATATATATTTTTTTTGTTTTTGTAAGTGTAACCAGTGCCAGTGTACATCATTTATATTTTGGCTGTAATGAAACACACATTCGCAAGTTGCCTCTCTGAGTTATGTAGAAATATGATGATGTGGTATCCATATCGCTATCTCATACCCGGTCACACGGTACCGAGTCCATTTTTAGGGTTCCGTACCTCAATAGGAAAAACCGGAACCCTTATAGGATAACATTATTGTCCGTCTGTCTGTCCGTCCGTCCGGGTGTCAAAAGACCTTTATCTCTGGAACTCGTGAAGGTATCGAGTTGAAATTAAAACCATATACGCAGATCCATAGTATCTTGCTGCAAAAAGAAAAATAAAATTCCTCAGTTTTCGTAAAAAAAAGTTACAGCCGAATATGTCGTAAAAAACGCACATTTCGACACTCACAGAGTAATCAAAACCTATGGGGTACTTCCCGTTGATCTAGAACTCTGAAATTTGCCAAGAATCATTGTGTCAGAGTACACATATAGGACAAAATCCGAAAACTGGACATTTTTAATTTAATCACAAAAAAATAGTGTCTCTATGCAAGGAATGAGGGCCCAAATTTTAAAGTGAATTAACCATATTATGTGGGGATATCATGTGTGGGTGGGTGTATATATGAAATAGCCTCATTAGCATCCGCTAAAACAAGTTTTTAACATATTCTTCGCCCCATGCAGACCCTTCACTTCAGCTGGGAACCAAAACGAAGGTTTTTTAGGCGAATTTTGATTAAGTACAGAGTGGCTACGCAAAGCAACGTTGACTGCCTCAGACGCCGGCGGTTTACTGACTACTACAAAATGAACGGGACGCTCGCTCGGATCCGAGTGGGTGGGAGGCGCCGCACTATAGCCCCACCCCACTCGGATCCGAGTGGTGAGCAAGGAATGTGTTAAATATTTTTCGAAGTATATTTTTCGGTTTATGAAGGAAAATATAAAAAAAATATATGATTCCCCCTTTTATTTAGTTTGTACGGAACCCTCGGTGGGCGTGTCTGACTCGCACTTGTCCGGTTTTTTATCATCCGAGGTTTGTAACCTTTTCACGATAAAATGTCAGCCATTTTATACCGATTGTTATAAAATTAAGTAAGCAAAGAGATAGCTGATACCCGATGTAGGCCGTATGGTCTACATCGTTATTTTCACCGCTTTTTTATCAGCACTTTTATTTTTGCGGGTGTGAGTGAACCCGCGGGCCGCAGCTAGTAAATAATAAAAATAACCTGAGAACTTGAATACAATGGGATACGTATATTTACGTGATTAATAAATTTCTAATATAATTTGTCTAAATATTTCATTGTTCTCATAGTAATATGGCAACCTTTTCCTCCTAATATATCGGGAATGTGACAATGTGGGGTTTACCTATTTACTTATACTTGACATTTTTGTTTGTACAGTCAGGGTTCAAAAGCCTATTATCACCTTAATCTCAATAATCGTCTAGCACCTTAATAATGGGTACGCCCATTATGTACATATGTGCGTCGCGGCGCAGAACAACGTACCCCATCGAGAAACTTTTGCGCACACCGAAATGGATCCGAAAGAAAAGAACTACTTCGATATACATTACAAACCTGTTATTTAACGGGATAATTTAATATAATATTTCTTGTCTAAATTTAATTTAAATTTAACGCCAGTTTTTTATTTATTTATTTATTTAACAACACAAAATTTACATTACAAATTGGCTTATAAGGTACCTAAAAACTACAGTTAGTTTGTACTGGTACCTTCATTCGCAGCGCGCTGACACTTGAACGCCGGAACTTGATAAAAACGGTTACTTATTTACGGGTTGCATTATTAGCCACACAGAAATAAAAATGGCAAGTAATACTGTCAACGTGGGTAACTTTGACTCCGTGCCAAACATTTGTACAAAGCCTTTTTCAAAGGTTCTTGATTTTTTCCCCAAAATATTAGTACATAGATTCAAATAATGTAATTAAATAAATAGCAGTCGTTATCTACTAATCATTTGCGGAATTAAGAAAAAACACACGCTGTCAAAGTTACCCACATTGACAGAATAGGTAGATAGTTTTCAGATTTAATCGAATACAAACAATTGTTGAGCAAACAAGTATGTATATTATATGAAAAACAAAATACCCGACTGCAGAAAAGCAGTTTTTGTAGTCTAACTTACGATTACGTTACGCTTGATACGCTGTTGAGTCTACGTTTTTGTGAGAAAGTATACGTAAAATCGGTGTAAAAGATTATACCCGTAAATACCCATACTTTAGAATAATTCTAATAAAATCATTTGTTTATTACTAAATAGTTTGATGGAGGTTTACGAAAAAACCCACTTTTTTATTTTTGCACGAAATGTGTTATAATTATTACAAAAAAATATTACAGCTGACATTCTGGAAGCTTAGATGAATCTAATGACACCTTGCACATCAAAATCGGTCAAGCCGTTTAGGCTGTAGGCGATCATATAGAAACATACACACATATCTACTTATCCACAAATATAGGTACATATATACAAACGTACATACACTCGAAATATAAACCTCCTTCTTACGGTAATAAAAATTTCGTGCTGATTTCACAAACCCTAACTAAAATTTATTGTATGAAATAAGAAGTGTGCAGCTACGAAACTACACTGCGCGTGGCCAGACTCGAACTTGGCCGGTTTCATTGTACATCTCACAACGGCAAACAACCGTTCGCCCACACTTCGCCCTTACTCAAAAACCAGACCAGGTAAAAAGTTAAAAATACTGCAAATATCTTAAACCTGTCTCGGAAATTCACATTCCCAGTACGTTGATAAAATATAAAGTACTCGTATGTACTTTAAGGTTGCTTCCTGTCGCTGCAATGTCAAGTGCGATGTGAGAATTATATCAATAAGTTTTGAGGTCAACTGGTATACGAATATACATACACATATAAGTATGTTTATGCAAGTGTACTTAAAATCAAGTATCAAGTATAATGCATCGAGCAAACGTTCGGCGCACTTTTGGGATGGACTGGCCAAGTACCATTTCCAAGAAAATCAATTGAAAAATGTGCCAAAAAGCTCATTGGTGATGAGTTAGCTAAAGCTCTAAACGTAATCGGTCACCACCACAGACATAGTAGATGGAGCATGCGACTTCACTTATATGAAAACCTTGCGTGCCACATATTTGATACTGACTGTTACGTCACATAAACGATTTTGTGGTGGAATGTTTCATCCGCGCGAAATATATTCAATCCAATGCATCCGCGTGCTTGTACGCTAGTAACTGGTTGACAAAATATCGAATCGGAAGTATATATATCACCTGAAATTAAATAAATCTTGGTCGTCAACTGCGATTTTTATCGTACTTGACACGCTAAGTACATATACTTGGGGTATCTATAGAAGTCTATGGTCACCACAATCAGCCAGGTTACGAAAAAAACAGTTTTTATTTTTTGGCGCTTTCTTTAGTTTTATAATTATTATTCCAAAAAATACACTTGAGAATTAAAGACACATCTACATCTACACCTTTCACATCTAAATAGGTAAGTCGTTTGGACTGTAGAAGTAGGTAATAAAATATAGAAACTTACATACATACTTACACACAAACACACAATACATGTATATAAGTACGCATGGATTGTTAAAAACATCGTATTGTAAACTTAATTGAACTTATCCAACTTTGAACCGATTTTAACGAATCTTTTTAGGGTTTCGTAGTAACTACGAGGAACCAATATAATTTTGGCATGTCTGTCTGTCCGTATGTCACAGCCATTTTACTCAGAGACTATAAGTGAAATTTGGCATATACGTAGATGTATTTCGTAAGCCGCTACAGAAAGCTGTAGAAAAATTAAAAAAAGTGCAAATTTAGAGTACAGTAGTCAATACATAATAAAGAAGGGAAGTATTTTTTTCAAGCCCACCCCATTGTGTGGGGTATCGTTGTATAGATCTTTTAAAATAATACTAAGATTCAATAAATTTTTTCTCACATGTGATGTGTGCGAGATACGAGTATATCCCGCCTAAAATGAAAGAATTGTGCTCCCCCTGCATTTTATTACACCTAGAAATGCAAGATTAACCATCGTAGACCACATCAAATACTTTCAATGAAAATTGTTTTGAACATTCTGTAATTTCAACTTTTTGATATATCGTTAAATATGTAAAACACTGAAGTTATAATACAGAGGTAATTGACCTCTTTGCAAAGTAGTCTAAACAAACAATACTTACCAAGTAGTTTTCCTTTATATTACAGCATTAGCTACGGAACCCTCCATATGCGTGTTTCGACACGATTTTGGCGAGTTATTTGTCACACTGCAAGAAGGAGGGTTATGTTTTTCACGTGTATGGTAATGTTTGTATATATGTTGTAAAGCTTACTTTTATTATTAAGCTCTGTTAAAAATAATGTTCTTGGAGGAGGTCAAGGAGGTTAAACACTTTACAACAAGAGATTTACTAGTAAGCAAAGTTTCTAACTCATAATATTTCAATATAAAAAAAATACATCTCAACGTTTTTGGTTATGAACATAGAGGAACTTTTAAATACATTATGAATTTTTGACGGCTGAAGTAACATTGATGAAGTTTTCTAGTTTTGACTTTACAATCAAGTATTTATTTTATTTATTTACAATTTCGTTGAAACTTAAAATGTGTAAAATGTTTTAAATATATTATAGCGAGTGATTTCGTTATGATAGGTGTATAATAATAGGTGTAGGTGTGTTTTGCGTAAGTACTATAGCTTTGGTTACACATTGTATACTAACCGCGCCCCGTGGTTTCACCCGCGTAGTGATGAAAAACTGTGATCATCATCACATGATGAAAAGTAGCTTAAATTGCGTCCGTCCAAGGGCGGATCCAGCTTTGGCACCAGGGGGGGGGGGTCACTAAGGCCGTAGTCAGGAATTCATTGGGGGGGGGGGGGTCAGCAATGGACCTTGGGTATATGAGTTTTTTCATAGCGGGGTAGCGGGCGGGGGGGTGTTTGGCCCCAGTAAATAAACATAGGTAATTATATGCGCGAGGGAAGCGAGCGCGAAAATTTAATAGGCTTTCCGTTGAGGTTTGCCTCCTTACGCAGTCGGGTAAAAATAATAGGAAATAATAAGGCGCGAGCGAAGCGAGCGCGAATTTTTTTTCACTTTTTATAAATTTTTAGTAGTGCTTTTATAGTAATATACTTTATTTCTCGTATTACTGAGACCATACACATACATACTGTATGTTAAAATCTATGTTAAAACTAAAAAATATTTAGTAAAAATGAGCGAAACGAGCGCGAAAATTTAGAAGGTTTTTAAAATGACCCCCATCACCCACTAATGGATCCGCCCTTGCGTCCGTCTCGAAGTTCTCGGCTATTTCTGTACCAAGTTTCATAACAATCGGTTCACGTTTCACTATTCAGTCGGAACTTGACGATAGAAGATCATTCTGTCGTGAAGTTCTGACACATCTTCGAGAAGATATTCTTGCTTTTGGCAGCAGAATCTTCGGTCTTAAACTTATAAAGAGGAATAGTGACACCCAAGAGTTCTTGGAAATAGAAGCCTTAATTGTTACACCTGCCCAGTGCCCAGACTAGCAATACCAATCAGGTACCAAATCAGCTACACTATATTAAACTTATAATTATATTAGTTTATGTATACGTAGAGATACATATAATCAACGAGTCATTGCTATACGCTGCTAGTTTGTATTATTACACTCGCTTACCTGGAAGAAACCTACACTTGTACTCATTCTGTATAAATTATAGCAAAGGATTGTTGATATTAATATGTTTCTACCAGTATCCAAGTGTTACTTTATTACTTACAATAAATTAATATAATTTATACCACGTCTTGTTATATTAGCTGAGTAAAACCGGAGCTGTTGCTACACCTTTTTATATTACATAATCCCATATGTGCATTTTTATATTACAATATTCGATTTTTTTTATTACTATAATCACAGTTGTCCTGCTGGGATGCCGCATAAAAGCTTTCAGCAAGTTACAATTCGAGATTGTCGTGTAAATTATTATGGGATCTGTAAGGTGTTCTACAATGTGCTTATTATTGTACTCATACGTACAAAAATGTAAAATATATCACACCTAAATAAAACGTACTTACAATAAGTATGGCGCTATCGCCCCGCATAAAATGTAAAAATATGCACTAAACATGTAAAAATTATGCATCACTTCTGCTTGACCATAATAAATGACATGTGGGTAGTATTTACACACATTTTTACCGATAAACACATCTACATTACTACATAATTGTGTTTTTGTTATGTAGGCCATGGTCGGGGATTATTAGCATATATTGAACATTGAAGTACTGAAGTATGAATCAATAATGTCAAATTAGTATGTTTAAGGATTATGTTCTTCTAAGATTAATTAATCTAAGATGTTATAGTTATATTTGTTTTTATGCTTTCGTTTCCAATAAATAAAATAAATATAAATATTGGAGGACATTTCACACAACACCATCTAACCCAAACTAAGCAAAGCTTGTACTATGGAAACTAGATGGTTGATAGAATACATATATAATTTTTATACACGTTCTATACTTAAGAGGTGGTCTTATCAAAATCAGTTCAGTACTTTGATTTTTATAACAAAATATTTGGAAAATTATGTCATCCAAGTAAATAAATTGCGTATTTTGAAGTCGGTTTTTTATGTTTTTTAGGGTGTGCTATTTGAAGTCTTCTGATTCAGTGAGTGAAGCGTATTGATCGTTAAAATATATTATGTATTGTATTGTTCCAGACAGTATGGGCTGGCTTGTGACCGTGGGACTCCTGTGCGCCCTCTGCCTCGCCAGGGGAGGGTCTTACCTGCTGCCCGGTGACGTTATCCCAAGCCACTATGACGTCAGGCTGCTCTACGACATAGACCCCGCCACTAACTTCAGCTTCTATGGCGTCGTCGATATATTGGTGAGCAATGAAAAATTATTTCAGTATACATCTTGAGATGAGAAGACTGAGAATCTGTGTGATTGTTGTTAAATTGTGTTTGATTCGAGTAGTACAGAGTATTTTGTTTTCTTAAGAATTTAGTCTATGCATCTTACTGAATAAGCACTGTAAATAAACGAGCAAGCCGTGGGTCTAATAGTAAACGTCAAGTTCTATCTGCTTTTTATGGTTCCGTACTAAACAAGGAACTCTTATAGTTTCGCCATGTCAACCCACGGACAGACAGACGTCTGTCCGTGGGTTTGCTCAAAGACTATTAGTACTATAATAGAGAACTGTAATTTGGCATGGATACATTAGTTATGATAAAAACATTTTTGGGTTACCTGCCCTACATACATATAAAGGGGGATGAATTATTTTTTCTCATCTACCCTAAGGTGTGGTGTAATGTTGGATAGGTTATAAAAATAATCAGGGATCTGTTTGCGAAATATTAAGCTTTAAAGTGATATTTTTTGTTAGAATCGAGTGTGTGTGTGTGTGTGTCGTCGTTTTTCTTCAGCTTAGGAACTTTTAAACGTAAAATGAACCGAAACAGAAATTTAATTTTTTCGTTAAATCTGCTCGGAAAGATTTGTCTACACTACGTTTAGGCAAGGTCAATACTTCTAAAGATCATTATTCTACGTAAAATGAATCGAGAGAAGTATGACAAACTGAATCCATACAACTTAAATCTTTGTGTAAATATTGTCGAGACAATACTCATATTCAGTAATGTATTCAGTGCCGAGTCCACTCACACACTGTTCGTATCTCACTCACCATTGAACACCCAGACTCACATTTCTTTAAAATAATAAAAGAAAATGATTCATTCTCATAACAAAGCACGCAAATAAAAAAAAATATAAATGTTATTGAGTTATACCTGCAATTGTTGTCTGTATGAATGTTTTGTTTCCAAACTCATACACACACATACACAGCTCCGGCTATATATATACAGAATTTTTCCCAAACCCTAAAAAATATACTAATTCAAAAATGTTATTATACGTAAGAAGAGTTTTTTAAAGACAAACACATCATAGAATAAACCGTTCCACTCCGCACTAGATTGCTATCAGGGTGATTATGTAACTCCCGTAAAACATGTAATATGCATGCTATAAAACTGGTTTGATTTGGTTTACTCATTGTCTTCAACGAAAGTGTTTGTTGAGACTTATGTACAATTGAAAATAATTATGGTGCATTTTCATTTTAATTCATATTTTTGTTGGAAAGGTCCTGTGAATTTTTGAAAAGCCGCTCTTACAAAGTTCTATTCTTTATATATTTACTCATACCCTGTGAAATGAATCACTTGTTTATGGAATGAAGTCAAGTAAAACCGCAGAATTAACAAACAAACTAAAGGAAAACAAAACGACTGTGAACCGGTCATAAGAACTACAGCAGACCCAATAGAAATGATTGGCACAGACGTTTTAATATTCCTAAGTAGTCCGTCAACAACGATGCGGTGAGAATTGCTAACGACATGTTGGTTTCTTCAAGGTTTACCTTTGCTATTCACCTTTGGTCAATAATATATGTACTTCGGTATATTTATGTTGTTATTGGGTTCGTTTGTTTATATATTCTATGTGTAAATATATCCTGAATATAACTTAAACACAAATAAGCACGATATTAAAGTTCAAATAAAATATTCATTTTTAACAAGTATCTGTGTTAAAAGAAAAACAAAATTCCCGACTGCAGAAAAGTACAGTGTGGGTAGACCAGCCACAAGGTAGACAGACGACCTCGTACAAGTGGCAGGAAGACGCTAAAGCACACACTCCAAAACGTGTCCGATAAAAACCCCTTAATAGATATACAATATTTTTTTCACCTCACAAGCTCGGAAAGATTCTGTTTGTCATTAGAAATCTGAGTGGAAAAGTGCATTTTGTCCGCTTGCGTGGAAAGAGTTTTTAAAATTCGAACCTTTCTATTCCATACTTTCCATAGTGGACCGCAAGTCTACTGAAAATGCATTAAATACTTATTTCATGTCAGTGCGCCATCCTCATTTCTTTGAATAATCGCACTGACCAGCCACAGGTGGCAGCACTGGACTAGCGTTTTCCTCGCTGTAGTGAGGTGAAAAATTTTGTGTTTCACTCGGCAGCAAAGTTATTTTGCATCTCGTACTTTTGAAACCCTCGCTACGCTCAGGATTCTATATTTGAACCACTCGCTTCGCTCGTGGTTCAATCCTAGAATCCTTCGCTTGCTCAGGTTTCAATACAAGTACTCGCCCCAAAAACCAACTTTGCAGCCTTGCATAACAAATAACTATTAAACGTTACAAAACGAGGGGTGCTATACGTTTGACGCGTGTATCTGTTTGTATGTTTGTTTATAGCTCCCAAACGAATGAACCGATTTTGATCTAGTTTTTTTAAATGACATTAAAACAATAATTTCACAAATGAACGTAAGTCTCCTCCCAACCTTCCATAATCTAATTAGTCTTTTGAATGAATTGAAGTTCATACACTCGAGTTGATGCGTTTCTCTCAGCCTTGTATTCAGAGACAATTATCCGCATGACGAATTTTATTTTGAAGTTTTGACCCACAAACCGTTTGACATAATAAAGGCTAGCCTTGTCGATTGAAAAGTTATTTAATCAAAGCTGCTATGAACTAGATCGTTTGAAAGTGGGTGTCGCAATACAATGTCGCCCGTTCTGTGAGGGATACAGTTGACTCGGTCTCGGACAGTCGATAGATAGGTATTGTCACGGAATACTTGAATTTGCAAGCGGTACACTGTATTTTTCTTACATATATATATATATTATATAAAATCACGCCTATTTCCGTTACGGGGTAGACAGGGCATCACAGATTATGAGGCTGTTTGACGCTATATTTGACCGTGGTCAGAGAGTTGGATGGAAGGGAGAGGATAGTAGAGGGATAACAGGGTTGCAGTGATTGGCGGGTCAAGTCAAGAGTTAACCCATCGCCTACATCTATGTCAATTTCCCTCAAGTCCCTGAACTGATTTTACAGTATGCTCGGGAAGAGAAGCAGCTGGTACACTCTATGCTTTTCTTTTTCTCTCAGTCCACCATGGAAAGGAGCACTGTAGTTTAGTTATGATGGCACAAGTACCCATAATAATCACCGACATAGCACAGCGGATTAGCAAGTTGAAGCACATAGGTGCCATAACACAACACGCAGAATTGATGGACGATGAAGGCGAACATTTCTCGAATGCAAGGCAAACGCAGCGTAAGACGACCAGCCACAAAGAGACATACGAGCTAATACGCAGAAAGGAGACATCTGCATGTAGGCCACAGGTCTTTTTGGAAATCCATGACAGAGGTTTATGTCCTGTGTTAGACTTCGTGTGGCGAGATGATGTTGATGAAAAAATTAGAACTTAGATTGTCTAAGATCCCGCTATAGGATGACCTTCACCGAGCTGGTTAATGGATGAAAAGTATTTTATATTCAATTAAATATGTCAATAAATATATTGCAAATGGGTTGTCTAAAAAATTTCAGTCCAGAATATTATTAAATAAAAAATAAAAAAAAAACATTTCACTGGTTTGGTTAATAGACAAATTCAATATATTTATCAAAGACTTACAAGACTCCTAATGCGATACAAAATATTGTTCCAAAAACTTAACACCAAATCAGGTGTTTGCTAATGACAGGTCACAAACGTCATTTAATCTTAAACGTCATCTCATCGCAATCACTTCTCAATTCTTACGGTGCCAAGATGGTGAACTGTGTTAAACAATCTTGTAAAAATTACAAACTTCTTTAAAAAACTATGGAAAACATTATCACCTTCCATCTCTAACTAGCAAAAATATATTTCTAACAGTATAAAAAGCGAAATGAAACAAATTTTTACGTATTTGTAGCGTATGTTCGTGTCTCACCAATGACCACGGATGCTCCAGTGTTTGAAAAATCGGGTCAATATACGCGATGAAATTGTTGAAATTTATTTCATTTCAATAAATAACATTCGCGAATATTAGTATAAAAAGCATATATGCATTTCATTTCATAAATTGATTTTATTATTTATACAAATTACTGCAAAGAATTAGAGATGGGTCGATGTAATATAAGTTATCGATAACAATTATTATTTTTACGGACTTCAAAAACGAGATTATCAGTTAGCTTATATTTTTCTTATATGTTACCCGCATGATTTCGTCATTTAAATTGATTTAAAATTCCTTTCAAATCTCAAAATCGGTCAGTAGTTTGGTTTTAAAACAAAATTGCGAATTTTGAAGTCGGTTATTCTAGTTTTGTAAACTATAATAATTATGATATGTAAATCATCATCATCTCAGTCATAAGAAGTCCACTGCTGGACATAGGCCTCCCCCATGGATTTCTATAAAAGCCGATTGGAAGCGGCTTGCATCCAGCATCTTCCTGCCACTTGTATAAGTTCATCTGTCCATTTCGTGGCTGGTCTTCCTACGCTACGCTTGCCGGGGCGTGGTGTCCACTCGAGAACTTTTCAGCCCCATTGGCCATCAGTTCTACGTTCACTGCCACTTCAACTTGCTAATCAGCTGTGCTATGTCGGTGACCTTTGTACGTGAAACATGGTATTTGATTTTACGATAAATGTTTAATTTTTTTTATTCTCAAACTAACAGCACCATGCTAACTATTATGTTTAGATTTTCTAGTTGATGCTGTACAAGCAGAACATTGGGCAGAGGTTACTTTGAATTATAAAATCATGACATTAATAACATTTATTCAAATTTAAATTTATAGTCCCATAGAGAAGTTGGAATCCCAGAATGTTCAAAATAATTTTCATTGAAAGTATTTAATATGGTCTATTATTATGGTTAATAATGAATTTTTGGAAATTTTTGGAGTTGAGAAATGTAGGGGGGGGGGGGGGGACACAACTTTTTAACTTTAGCGAGCTATATCTCGCACATATCACATCTGAGACACGATAGGGTGGGGGTTAAAAAAATGATCCAGTCTTTATTGTATATATGAAAAACCCAATCTCTATTTTTAATTTTTTTTGAAAATTTTACTACAGCATTTTGTAGCGGCTCACAAAACACAATTATGTATAAAAATTTGTTTTTATAGGGTTAATAGTCTCCCAGTAAAATGACTGTGACATACGGACAGACAGACAGACGGTCATGACGGAATTATAAGGGTTCCCCGTAGTTATTACGGAACCCTAATAAAACGATGTTTCTATAAAACATTACAAAAAAATTGGTACCTATAATTACTTATCGATATCGATACTTTAATACCTCTTGGTCTATCTCTGGCTTAATGTCATTAGGTTTTTTTTTATTTATTTCAGTATTGCCAGTATATGTTTTCTCAATTTCCCTGTATCATTTGTATTTACCTATACTATATTGTTTGTAAATAGGTGTGAAAATTTATTTATTCAGTAAAATTTAATCAAATTAATTTGGTCCTTTACTGGTGCTACGAATTAACCATTGACATACTTATCTAAGTATTGTGATAAATCCATTAGATTTCGAGAGGCAGTAATGTGTTAATGAATACGGAGGACAAAAAATAGTGCTACGTTATCCACAATGTAGGAACTCTGCTCTATTAAAATAAACATTTGCTGTTTTATCCTATTTTCAAAAGTGAAGTTCCGAATGAAATAGCTGGGCGTGGACCGTTGCACTCCAACAAAAAAAAACGTAATATATGTTTACCTGACTGTCAACTGATGCGAAAGCAAAAAGAACCTTCGTGATCTTAACCTACATTATGTACACATTTATCACACACACACACACACACACACACACACACACACGTATGTTTCGCCGTAGCATAAAAATATAGTCTTTCCAGTCACAATTACTTTGACTCTTATTCTTCTCAACAGATCATGCAACTCAAAGTCAGTGTTAAGGCCGGCTTAAAGTTTACTAAAATAAAATATGACATATCAGAGTCACATTGAAATGAAATGAAGTTTATTGGAAAAAATAACTGCGAATGACTTCTACTGAGCTACTGAGTTATTTTTTTATGAATGAGGTATTAGTCGATTCATTGCCGTTGTGACATCAGTTACATGACGTCACAATTTGTAAATTGCATGTATAAACTTATTTAATAAATACTATCATCATGAACTGTATTTTTTATTTACAAAATAAAAATACATTAGATTCTTTTATAAAGTGATGAAAGTGGCGCCGCTGCCTGTTTCGCTCGCACGCGGCACCCATAGATATAAAATTATTTAAATTACTGATTTCATTTTTGATTTCAGATTTTCTTTCAGAGTCATAAGAACACTATTACAATGTATTAATAGTAGCTGTTATTTTATATGTGATATTTTGACCGTGATAAACGTGTAACCGACAAAATTTCCACGTTTATACCTAAATTTCGGTCAAAATAACAAATATAATAATTTTCTAGTTTAAAAAACTGAAACAACAGACTTCAAAGTTACTATTATTTCAGTTATATGATTGTATGAATCTCCCATGGCCATTCTGACTTTAATCATGATTACCCGATCAAATCGGGAGATATCCTTTTCAAAGGCAACTTTGTAGATAAATTTGGCAAATGGACGTGTATCTACGGTTAAAAATAAATTTATAAAAAAATGAAGTGTCAAATTGAAAAAATAAAATTGGCCCGAATTTAAAAGGCGGTTTGTATGGAGATTATCCTTCTGGGTCCTATGTAATAGGGCGAATTCTGTGATATTTATATGTAAATAATTTTTATTTTAATTTAACTTTAATTCATTAACCAGACTGGTGCAAGTTACTAGCATCGATTTACCTGTTTATACCTGCCTACCCAAGAGTTGTGACGGGAAAAAAAATGTCAACCTAACGTTTGCATATTCTATGGGCTTCTATACTGTCGATTGGTATGGAATTTGTCTATTAACAAAAACCAGTGAAACGTTAAAAAAAATTAAATTAATCATTCTGGACTGAAATTTTTTAGACACCCCATTTGCAATACATTCAAAATAATTTAATTCAGGTAAATTACCCATACAGAGACATTAATTTTAACAATAACAATTATTGACATAATTAATTGAATATAAAATAATTTTCATCCATTAACCAGATCGGTGAAGGTCGTCCTATAGCGGGATCTTAGACCAAGAGTAAAGAATATACTTGCGCTGTGAGTGTTTTTAGGGTTCCGTACCCAAAGGGTAAAAACGGGACCCTATTACTAAGACTCCGCTGTCTGTCCGTCCGTCCGTCTGTCACCAGGCTGTATCTCATGAACCGTGATAGTTATTCTATGTTAAAATTTTCACAGATGATGTATTTCTGTTGCCGCTTTAACAACAAATGCCTACTAAAGCAGAATAAAATAAATATTTAAGGGGCTCCCATACAACAAACGTAATTTTTTTTGCTCGATATTGATAATGGCAACAGGTAGATGCTTGAAATATTCACAGAATATTGAGTTATATTATTCACTTTAAAATAATGGTACGGAACCCTTCGTGCGTGAGTCCGACTCGCACTTGGCCGGTTTTATTATCACTCGATGTCATATTGAGTACCTACAACGAAAACCACTATGCAGTGCATGCATGACATGCAACATAGTCGCGAGTATAGCTAGCAATTTAAAACTTGTTGCTTGCTGTATTATCAACTTTTGTGTTGTCTGTATATACTCGTAGTTAGGCAAGTTTGCTTTACTTTTTCCTGTTCGTACTAATATAAAATCTTGTAAGCAATTGCTACGTTTAACCTCCCGTGCTGCCCAAACTATGACCTTCATTCTATTAGGTACAAACCTGTAAGTTTCATAAACAGTCGTTCGATAGATTTAGAACATAGAGAGATGATATAGTACTTAGAACTTATGATATATGTACTTTTGTAGAGGAAGATTTTTTTCTAGTCTATCCTCTATCTATGTTATAGATTATATATTATTCTTGTAATTTTCAAGGCTATAGATTTACCGCTTACCTGAGTCTGTTCCAGGGGTATGGGAGCGGTACGGGATGGGTTATATTACGTCAGTCGGGCGTCAGCATTGCTTTACATGTGAACCCTCCCGTGCCGCTCCCATACCTCAGGAACAGACTCAGTTAAGCGGTTTATCATAGATTGAATATCTATTCAATGTAGCCTTGAAATTCCAAGATTATAGCTCTTAGTCTGAATGAATATCTGTTCAATACCTGAATGAATATTATAAAAAAATCACATGTTTAGGTTTGGAACCTAACCACCCTACATTCAAATCGGTCAAGTCGTTAAGCTGTAGAAGGTAATACAAAAATATACGTATAAACATATACCCGTAAAACATTTCATTTCTTGCGCAGTCAGGTGAAAAGAAGTCGATTTATATTGAGCACACAGTATTTCAGAGCACCGCTGCTTTGAGCTAGGTACACTGATATTGAACCTGTAAATCTGCTAACCTAAATACATGTACAAAGACATCTACCACCGCCATAGAAAGTATAGAATTACCATACATATACATCTCACCTCTTTATTTATATCTGTTGGTATTGTCACAGACGAGTATGACCAACGTATTGTCTGAACTTTAGAAAGTGAAGCTACTGAAGTGTTCAAAATGTATGTAACTTAGTTAGCTTGTTTTACTTTTGGCTCGAGTCATCTGTTCGCAAGTAGGTACTTACTTTCTAAAGTTTACGTAAGTGTGATCTAAGTTTTGATATAACTTGCGATACTTGCATAGATAGGTAACTGGTAGCGGAGGTGGGACGGTGCAGCGTAAGAGTAAAGATAATGTAGAATTGTTTTGGATGGGAAACTTACTGTCGGCTCAATTACATGTTGCTGGCCTTTTACCCAACTGCGTAAGAAGGGGGTTATGTTTTTCAATTGTATGTATGTGGGTATGTATATATTTATGTACCTATGTGTCTATATGATTGCCTACAGTCTAAACGGCTTGACCGATTTTGATGTGCGAGGTAGAGTCGTCGTTAGATTCGTCTTCACTTCCAGAGGGTAATATAGGCTATATTTTTTTGTAATAATAATAATATTTTTTATGCAAAAATAAAAAAAATGCGTTTTTTCGTAATCTCCAATTAACATTTTTGTAATAAACAAGTTAGTGGTTTTACTAGAATCATTCTAAATAATTCGCATTTATAATCACTTACAGCGATTTCACGCATACTTTCGCAAAAACGTACACTCAACAGCATATCAAACGTAACGATATCGTAAGTTATACTGCAAAAACTGCTTTTCTGCAGTCAGGTATTTTTTTAGAGTTCCGTACCTCAAAAGGAATAACCGGAACCCTTATAGGATCACTTTGTTGTCTGCCTGTCCATCCGTCCGGGTGTCAAGACCTGTATCTCGCGAACGCGAGAAGGTATCGTGTTGAAATTAAAACCATATACGCAGATCTATCTTGCTGCAGAGAGAAAAATCCAACTTCTCAGTTTTCATAAAAAAAGTTACAGACGAATATGTCGCAAGAAACGCATATTTCGACAAACTATCAAAACCTATGGGGTACTTCCCTTTGACCTTAACTGTGAAATTTGGCAAGAAGCATTGTCATAAAGGAAACAATCCCAAAACTTTTTGATTTTTATTTTGCAGCAAGAGACTTTTATGGATCTGCATATATGGTTTAATTTCAACTCGATACCTTTACGCGTGCCCGAGATACAGGTCTTGACAGACGGATAGACCAACGAACGGACAAAAAAGTGATCCTATAAGGGTTCCGTTTTTTCCTTTTGATATATAGAACCCTAAAAACGATTATTCTTTTCGTCAAAAACTAGTGTAGGTATTCATCGTTGTACCTGTACTCTTCAGTTCAGAAATTCACACAACCGTCTCGAGCTATTATTATCTCTTTATTCCCAGCTCGCAGCAAAAGAACCGACATCCAAGATAATCCTCCACGCGCAAGACTACGCCATCTCTAATGAAAAGATCACCCTCAGAGGAGCGTCGGACTCGCCCGCCCTCTCCGGGGTGACCCTGAACGACACCTTCAACCTTCTCACCCTGGAGTTCCAGAAACAGCTTCAGCCTGGTCAGAACTACACTCTGACGATACCGTTTAATGGTAACTTGAAGATGGGACTCGATGGAGTGTATATTAGCAGCTTTTCTAATAAGGATTCTAAGGCCAAAGAGTAAGTACCTTTTTAATCTATGGCGATTTTCAAAAGATTTATAAAAAACGTTATTCTGAGTAGGAGCAGCCTTAAGGGGCGTCTGGCTAAGTATTGTCTCGCTCACATCAAAGAGTTGACTAAACAGATTTACATGGAGAGTAGATATGATTGGATAAATATGTATAGATATAGGTTCAGACTTGTCCAATAATATTGTCACGACCAAATTGAAGATATTTTAGAGAAAGGTCAGGTCATCAATACTTGCGACCGGCGAGCCTAATCTATTGAAAACACCAATGATGTAGAAGAAAGGAAAGACTCATGTTAGAATCGTAGAAAATGTAAATATACATAAGTATTTGGCCACACCAACCGGAAAGTCTTGATTGTCCGCGGAATTAGATTGACGTACAATTTCGCGTGATTGCGTTTTTTATTTGGATGTCTCCATTCAATCGTAATCAAATTGTAATATTTCCATTTTGTTATATAGGCTCCAGTAGCTTGAAATAAATTGATTCCATAATTCAATTCATAACCCATATAACAAACAACCCTAACTAATCAATTGTTTTTATATAAACTTGCATTTAACCACATACTATTCATGCATACCATTCATACATTCGTTCTGTGACGGACACAGTCATGTGTGTGAAACCTGAGTTGTATAACGTTTATTTTTTCTATTCCAGATATCTGATCGCGACTCAATTCGAGGCCATCTCGGCACGCAAGGGTTTCCCCTGCTTCGACGAGCCGATCTACAAGGCCACCTTCAGGATGGTCATCGGACACGACAAGGACTACACCGCTGTCTCCAACATGCCGCTGGAGAAAGCCGTTGATGACAAGTAAGTTATTAAACTTGAATTGTTTAGACTGATGGTAAGTGATAAGCGTTATTTGTATTGTGCCGGCAATCGATAAGTATTGATATGGACGAAATAAACAAATTCTCTAATGTAATTAAACAATCCTAATGAATATCTTTAAAGTAGTAAATATTAGTAAACATTTCGAATGGTGCCAAACCGGTTCTGTTCGGCACCATTCGACACGTTTACTAATGGATTTGATTAATGATTTCTTAGGTTTCTGTGATTATTAATCATAGAAATTAAACAACTCTTAACAGTTTTATTGCGTATATATTTTACACAATTTTATGACTTGACGTTTTTGAATCCTTTGCAGCGTCCATAATCACAGGTGAGACTCGATTAGTTTTATTTCAAAATTTAAATCCAAAGACCGTTGCTCATAGGACCATGTCCGTAGCATATCAATACTAGTAGAATGGGAAGTACGAATAAAGGACTGGGCATTAAATGTGAACAGACATGCTGACGAGAGAAGGGTTATTGCTTTATCAAAGTGAATCAAAATGAATTGGTGAAATTCGAGCAGACCGAAAATGAAATGATCTATTTATTAACTAGGATTTAGATTTTAAGAACAAGAATGACTAATGACTTTTATTCAACAGGGAAAAGGGGATGTAGAGGCGCTAGTTACATATTATAAATTAATTGTGGCTCAACCTGTAATGATGTAACTCAATGATAACATTTAATAAGCAGTATTTGAGAGTTTTGTATCATCTTCTAGCATATTTTATCAAAGCAATAAGCTCAAAGTGCTTCATGAATTTAATCAATTTGAGTAGGTACTTATCAATGCTATCAATTCATTATCAAGCCACCGGAGTGTCATTATGTAAATGTAACCGTATGTAAAGATAAGCTCAATAGGCTTTCTGATCGATTTCCAGCGCCTTTGAGACCTATTGGCCGTGGAGTGACGTAAAGACGACTTTCATGTAAGTATATTTTATACAATATTTATTTTAAACGACGTTTTATTATTTGTCTACTTGCTCTTGATGGTAATTTCATGTTAGATATGACAAAAACTTGAACGAAACGCTTTAGTTCCACTTTTATTGTACAAAACTTTTTATGGTCAAAATAGCTCATAATGTTGATTTCGCTAGCGTGTAAGCTCTCTCATGTTAATAAGTGTTTTAGTATAATGGTGTAAACAATAAAGAGTTTATCTATCTATCTAATGTTAGTGTTGATCTAACCTGTGTGGCAATACACTGCGCTCATCACCCTGAGAATTAAATAGTAGCTTTTAAGTCATTGCTAGATAATAAGCAATTTTTAACAGACTGAGAAGGAGGAGGTTCTCAATTCAACTATGTTTTTGTTTTAGTATGTTTGTTACGCGATTGGCGAAATATTAATTTATTATAAATAGATTTTGATAATTCTTTTTTGTTTGATAGATCATACTCAGAAGTGGTCCCATAGAACTTTCATCAAAATCGGTTCAGTAGTTTGGTTTTTAAAACAAAATTGCTCATTTTTAAGTCGATTATTTCAGTTTTTCAAACTAAGATAATTATTGTAGTTATTTTGGATGGTCTTATACACGACATCCGTGTATTATTTATCTATATTGTTATGTATGTAAATGCACACACTTATGTTGTGGTAACCAATTTTTTCTTTGGCCTTTTGGCGACGCGGACGCTTAAGTGTGTTTAGGTTTTTGTAGGCGATTGTTTTACATGACTGTTTAAATAATTGTAGCAAACATTTTTGGTGTATGTTTGCAAAGTCTTGTCTATTACTTTTAATAAGGTTTAATTTCCCTGGACACATTGCTTTTTTAATCGGGAACACAGTGTATGCTTACAGTATTACAATCTGCTGGTCGACCAACCACTAGTGAGCAGTGAGCGACACTACTATATACTGAAGAGCAATGTTTCTTGAGACTATATGTATATCTAATATTATGTCAGAGTGCCGCAAGCTATCGCCACACAGACATTTGGACAGTTTAAGTCCAAAGCATTAGATATACTGACGAACAAGCTTTAAGCTTAACATCAAGCAATCTACTGCTTGAGTTTTCTTCGGCTACATAAAAAGAGTTCGACATTGTTACAGGAATTGAAAATATTTTAAAGCTTATTTAATTATTATAATCAATACGTATAACTTTGAAAGAATTACTTAGCTACATCTGTTATAGCAGTTATTTCAATCTAAAGAACGAGTAACAACGAAAATAGATAAAGCTAAGTAATTCCGCCAAAGCAGTTCTGTAAGCTCCTTTAGATTGGAGCTTGAAGCTTATAAGACTTCAAAATCCACGGTCAACACTGAATTCCAGGAAAGAGCGGTCCAAATTCGTGTTCGATCAGTTCGAGACGTCGGTCCCGATGTCGACATACCTTGTGGCGTTCGTCGTGGTAAAGTTCTCATACGTGGAGTCACCGGCAGGACTCTCCACTACCAAGTTTAAGATCTGGGCGAGAAGTGACGCCATCGAACAGGTGAGACTACTGTCTCTGTAAATAACTTCACTAATACATTCGATTGATGACGATTGGCGTCCGTCGAAGTTTGTCGTGAACAAAGTTCTTCATTATCAGGCAACTGGTTTCCCGATGGTTAAAACTTCAATAAACGTCAATAAATCACTAGTTGGTGGTAAACGTTTAAAGTCATTTAAATAAATCATCATTATAAAAATCAAGCTACAAATATAGACATATTTCACTATTAAGGAAGTCATGAATGATCACACTCTGGATATAATGTTTCATAGGTTTGTGTTATAGTTATCAGGCATAAATTATCGCGACAAAAAATGGGAACTAACGTCACGATTTAATAAAATAATGAAATAAATACAGCAGTGCCTTAAAAGCCGACACTAACTGTACAGACTTTATATCTATAGATTTGTAATAAATACAGCAGTGCCTTAAAAGCCGACACTAACTGTACAGACTTTATATCTATAGATTTGTAATAAATACAGCAGTGCCTTAAAAGCCGACACTAACTGTACAGACTTTATATCTATAGATTTGTAATAAATACAGCAGTGCCTTAAAAGCCGACACTAACTGTACAGACTTTATATCTATAGATTTGTAATAAATACAGCAGTGCCTTAAAAGCCGACACTAACTGTACAGACTTTATATCTATAGATTTGTAATAAATACAGCAGTGCCTTAAAAGCCGACACTAACTGTACAGACTTTATATCTATAGATTTGTAATAAATACAGCAGTGCCTTAAAAGCCGACACTAACTGTACAGACTTTATATCTATAGATTTGTAATAGATTTTATGACTCACTTCGATCGCATCGCTTTACTGGTGCTAACATCTGGGTGAACTATGATCAAAATATCTTTAATGTTCATCTATAAAATTGTCTTTTTTCCTATTTTAGGCTCAGTATGCATCGACAACCGGCCCCAAGGTTCTCTCCCATTTCGAGAAATGGTTCAACGTGTCATTCCCACTTCCCAAGCAAGACATGATCGCCATCCCGGACTTCTCAGCAGGAGCTATGGAGAACTGGGGGCTCATCACTTACAGGGAAACTACCCTGCTGTATGACAAGCTGCAGTCGTCTTTCGTGAACAAAGAGAGAGTTGCTGAGGTAGGTAAAGTAGGATTCTTTCCTATTTAAATTACAGGACACAATTTTTTTTTGGTTTAACATGAGACTTCACACAGCAATTATTCCTTAAACAGTTCGTATGTTTGCAATTTGTTTTTGTTGTTGCATCGTCACAGGAACGTACCGCATCGCCTCACTATTATTACTTTGAGTAGCCTAGCTATGGGTTATATTTCAGGTGTAAATGGTGAGAATATTTTTCTTATACCTCGTTTACATTCAGCCCCTACCGCCACTCCTCACGCTGCCGGTAATAATTCCCTTGATACTGCCGTGACAGTATCGAGAGAAGTATAGTGTTTACATACCTACTGCCCTACCACTTACATCGCTTTCAACTTTCGGCAATGGCAGACATCGAAATATTTACTGCGTCCGCGTTGTGTTGTTTACATACTCGTCCTGCCCACTTCCCTGCTCACTTCGGCTGAATGTAAACGAGGTATTATACAATCGCTATTCGCTATAGAGGCAAAGACTCGCGCTACAAGTGTAAAGCTTCATGCTCTTGACTGTACCTACAATTCATATATTTTTTATCCTCCATAATATTAACTGCCCCCCCCCCTGGGCCATGGGCTGGCGACGACCTTGAGTATAATTTAAATCCTCAACTTTATCTCCAGGTGATTGCGCACGAGCTAGCCCATCAGTGGTTCGGGAACTTGGTTACCATGAAGTGGTGGTCCGATATCTGGCTGAACGAGGGTTTCGCCACGTATGCTGCTTCAGTGGGGGTGAATGCTGTGGAACCAGAGTGGAGGGCAGATCGGACATACGCTATCGATAGTATCATGTCTGTGCTTAACTTAGATGCTTTGGAATCATCGCATCCGGTAAGATTTCAATAATTTTGATGATTATCTTTATTTACTAATTAAATTTATTTATTAGAAGATGATGATGATGATGATATATCATCAGCAGATTGAGTATATCTCAGTTTTCTTCTCTGTTTGCAGGTGTCTGTTCCAATCGACGATCCGAAACGCATCTCGGAGATTTTCGACGAGATTTCGTACCGCAAGGGGTCTACACTGATCCGCATGATGGTGGCTTTCCTGGGGGAAACTGTTTTCAAGGAGGCGATACACAAGTAAATACTCGCCACTTCATAATTAACACTGACCAATTGTGCGATTAAATTTTTTAGACTTATCCAATCATGTAATGATACCCCTCAAAAATTATAAATACCCCTCATATATGGTCGCAGTTGATAGTTTTTCGTTCCAATTAATAGTTCATGGCTCAGTGATAGTACGTTTGCCTCTGAGCTGGTCATGGGTTCGATCCCGACCCAAACCAAACATTTCTGCTGAGAATGGATGCTTGTTATTTACAAAAAAACAAGTATATAAATGTATGTATTCTATATTCAGCCATCTGGTTCCCATAGTACGAGTTTTGCTTAGTTTCGAGCTAGCTCTAAACTAAGATGTTGTTGTGTGAAAATGTTCTCCGATATTATATTTAATATTGATCGGGATTTGCTATATACTATATTGCTATCGTATATTTTGTAATGTAATTAATTTGTTTATAGGCCTAACCTATGTTCATAAATTTTTAGGCATTTTCTGCTTGCATTGCAGCATGGTATGCTTGATTATTCTCTGCCAGCGTTCTTATTTAATTTTCTGCTTTATGTATTGTTTCAAATGTTTCCTGGTCTTATTGGTATTTGTTCGTTGTTACAGTTACCTCGTGAAGTACTCGTACAAGAATGCCGAACAAGACGACCTGTGGCAGGAGCTCACCGAGGCCAGCATCAAGCACAACGCGCTGACACGCAACGTCACCGTGAAACGAGTCATGGACACGTGGACCACGCAGACTGGCTACCCGCTACTCACCGTGCAGCGGGACTACTCGGCTAATACGCTCACTATCATGCAGGTACTTATTCCACGTTTATCATGCAGGTATTCGATAAACTGATTGCCAAGAATCTACCTAGTCCCGAGCACAGCCGAAAAGTAGCTCATCTGTCTATGTTCTATATTCATTAGTAGGAAAGTATGCGCAAGAGTTTCTCTACCTGATTCCTCCCTCCCCATTTCACTATAGGCCAAGCAGAAAGTTGGCGCATTTTCCACCCAATTCTCATTGAAATGCCAAAAATTCGTACTCGACAATATCGGTCCACCTTCTTGATGCGTACTTCACAGGAATGAAATTCTTTATCACCATCTCTGTTTCCTGAGAACACACAGTCCCAGATCATTAAGCGAGTCGATGGTCAATCGTAGATCTATCTAATGTCACATTTCATTAATGTTTTTCATTGTTGTAATGAAATGTGACAACATTTCCGCAACGACATTTTCCGCCAGAACGCTAAAGCCTTTCAATAACCGTTTATGCTGAGACTCTTTTCTTGTGCTAATCCTCCTTTTTATTTTTCTTTCTTAAGTGTTTTAAGTTTATCTTCCCATCTTTTACGCTTTCCTTTATTTCGTTTGCCATCCCTAGGGTACCATTCAGTCAGGATTTTACTCCATTTTTCCAGGGGGCTATGTAGCAAATGACCTGTCCTTCTCCATTTCATTTGGACAATCTTAGTGAGGATTATGTCAAAAGTTTGTTTGTCTGTCTGAAAGCATGGTTTGGGTTATGCTAAATAAAGATTTGATCGCCAATTTATTTGTTTTCTCATCATAATTTCATCCACAACCTTTTATATTCCACTGCTGGGTATAGAAGACTTCTCTCTCTTATCACGCCATCTGCCTCAATCCTGTGCCAATTGGGTCCAGGTTTGACGAAAAAACATAATATCGTCTACCCTTCTTGTAGCCGGACGACCTACGCTTCGTTTGTCTTGTCTTGTCCACCGCTCGGTCACAAACTTACCCCACCTATCATCACTGCGTCTAGCGACATGTCATTGCGCAGTTCCACATTAACTCCTTTAATATTTTCCCTCTCAACTCCATTGTTCTAATAAAAATATTATACTTTTTAATTTTCCTTCCAGAAACGATATTTAGCTCTAGGCGCAAAGGCTATCTCCACGGCTGCCTGGTGGGTCCCTCTGAGCGTGCTATGCCAGCCCGATGACGTGAACTCGCCGGCGCCGCTGCAGTGGCTCGCTGATAACGAGGGGCTGAGGGATGTGCACCAGTTCGACCATGGAGCGGGGAGAGACGAGTGGGTGCTCTTCAACCCTGATATGATTGGTGAGATATTTAGAAAACTTCATTATCATCTCAACCACAAGAAGTCCACTACTGCACATATTGCCTCCCTGTTAATTTCCAAAGAGACCGGTTGGAAGCAGCTTGCATCCAGCGTCTTCCTGTAACTTAATTGAATGAGATCTTCTGTCCACCTTGTGGCTGGTCTTTCTACGCTGCGCTTACTGGTGCGTGAGTTCTACGGTGCTATGAGCCCAGACTACTGCCACTTCAACTTTAAAAACTTATGTAGATTACATTTTAAACGTGCATTGGGCATCGCGAAGCCTGAGATTACCCTTTATATGTTGTGCCCTGACGCAAGGCACATGCAAAAGTCAAGATCTAGCTTTAGATAGGATACTTCATATGAAATGGCTGGGCGACGTGCGTATGTAACAAACTTTAAAAGATGTGCCTGACTGGGGTGCCGTAAATCTCGTTAAATTCAACGCTAGCTAGCATTGAAGCTTGCCTTTTCTTCGCCAAAAATCCTTGCCATTGATGGGCCATCTTCAATTACTTTTTTTTTCCTGTCTGGGCGCATAGGCCCGGCCCGCGAGCTAACCTACTTATTTTCCTCCGACTTATGTTGGTCAGGAGTTCTTATCTATCACTTTCATATTTCACGCTGTCTTGCTTCATACTTTATCTTTCTTGCATTCGTCATCTTCAATTACTGGGACTCACCTCAACACTGAACTTAAGTACCTACTTTGAGCTTAGACTCAAACTTAACTAAACTTAATTAGGCTCATTAGGGAAAAAAATGGTATAAAGTTTGGCGTTAATTCTCACGGGGACATCTGCTTTTCTCGTATCAGTTACAGGGCCAGTCTTGTGTGGAATAGATAGATAGATAAACTCTTTATTGTACACACCTTAAAAGTATATAACAAAGGACTTAAATAAACTACTGAAACAACAGGCGGCCTTATCGCTAAAAGCGATCTCTTCCAGGAAATCGTGCTGAAACTAAACTATACTGAAATACTGTTGATAAATATTAATATTATAATTAATTTTTATTATCTCATACAGCTCTGTACCGCGTGAACTACGACACTCGCAACTGGCAACTGTTGGTAAACGCGCTCAAGAAGGAACATCGTTCGTTGCCGGTGTTAGGACGCGTCCAGCTGCTGTCTGACGCGTTCGAGCTCGCCTGGACCAACCGACTCGACTACACCATCGCACTGCAGTGAGTTTCTTCATGCCTACCGCATCATCGTTATCCACAGCCTTCTCTATTCCACTGATGGGTATAAACTTCTCTCTTATCATGCCATCTTTCTCGGTCCTATGCCAATCGAGTCCAGGATCGCCCCGTGACTGTTACTACATCGTCGACCCATCTTGCTGCTGGATGACACATAATTACCTACATCATTATCGGTTAAAAGCATGCTCATGGCAAAATTTACTCGTTTTTAGGGTTCCGTACCCAAAGGGTAAAAACGGGACCCTATTACTAAGACTTCGCTGTCTGTCTGTCTGTCTGTCTGTCTGTCTGTCTGTCTGTCTGTCTGTCTGTCTGTCTCCAGGCTGTATCTCATAAACCATGATAGCTAGAAAGCTGAAATTTTCACAAATGATGTATTTCCGTTGCCGCTATAACAACAAATACTAAAAATTAAAAAAAAATTATATTAAGGGGGGTCCCCATACAATAAACGTGTTTTTTTCGTATTTTTTTGCTCAATATTAAAAACGGTAACAGGTAGACGCTTCAAATTTTCACAGAATACTTACTTGTATATTACCTTTCAAAATAAATAATTAAATAACTATAAAGTAAATATTAAAGGGGGGCTCCCATACAACAAACGTAATTTTAAGCAATTTTTACTCGATCTTAATTAACAGGTAGAAACTTGAATATTTGTAAGTAAATATTTAGAAATATATTAACTATAAAAATAAATACCTAATCTAATACATAAAAACTCACAACATGAAAATAATCCGTGCATCTAAACGCGGTGCGAGCGCCGCGCCGGGGTGTGGTGGTGGCGCGAACGCGCGGGTAGCGGGGGAGGTAACATCACGGAGCGAGCCATAACCGCGCGTATTCGCGCGAGCGTTGTCATGCTGCCCGGATGTGTATCGAAAACCTACCTATAAGTTTGCAATTTACTACTTGGAATTTCGTTGATTTCTAGTTATTTTATAAACAGAACTAAACTTTGTAGTATTATAGATGATAGTACGGAACCCTTCGTGCGCGAGTCCGACTCGCACTTGGCCGATTATTTTTTTTTGCCAATTATAAAAAGATAAAAGCCTCTACTTACCATGTTTCCACACAATTTGCTGTCATTGACATCAATGATTTATATTGACACGTGGCTCTGCTTCTGCAAGCAACTTCAGTTTCAGAATATCATAAATGTGTCCAGTCAATTATTCGCAATTACTGAATTGAATAAGCTCAAACTTGACGGATTCACTTTTAGCCATTTGGGAATTCCCAAACCATTTTTTTGTTCTTTCAATAAAAACTTGTCATGTAATATAGGTACTAATGTACTTAAATTCCTTCATATAGTATCTAATGAAACTCTAAAGTTAACTAAACAAAGTCTAGATTCTAGGTAAGCTTGCAACTTCCATCTTCCGAAGGTTATTGTATTGTCATCGAAAAGACATACCTACTATATATTCCAAACGTAGCGTGACTGAATCAGTCAAGTCAGAAAAAGTAGCTGCGTAGTATCTCAATTTCAAACTAGATGGCGTCCGTACCGACTACAACACGTAGCGAATGTATTCCGTAGGTTTCTTTTCGGTTTTTTAATGAGGAAATGCTTCCGACCGACTACAATATAATCAGACTACAATATAGCATTTGCTCATAAAAATACCATATAAGAGATGAATATTGTTTATTTATAGGTATTATATTGTTTCTAAAATGTTGACGTCATCTGTACAACTACGTCAACCTTATTAAAAGCTTGTGAATATACAACTTGGCAGGTTAGCGAGCTACCTCCAAACTGAAGAAGAGTACCTTCCTCTAGAGACAGGCCTCCGCGCGCTTTCTAAGATCGAGACCGTGCTGAAGCGCAAACCGGAGTACAGCGCGTTCCAGAAGTACGTACGGAAGCTCGTCGGAGAGACGTACGAGAAGGTCGGCGGACTGGCGGCGAAGAAGATCATCAATGGAGACAATCTCAGCAGTGTCAAGATGCAGGTCAGTTCACGACTCCAGATCAAAATTCGTTCGGGGGGTATTCGATATTTTGGAACTGCTCCACCCACACTTAAAGTTTTATTAATTTATAGATAGTCCAAAAGACTGTTCAGAAATTGTCCACATCATTCGTGACCAGTCCATGGCTAAATTAGCAAAGATTGAAAAAAGATTTGATAGAGGGTATTCGTATCTTTAGCTACGTTTCATCAAAGTCGGTTCAGCCGTTTTTATGTGAAGGGTTTTTAAGTTTTCAAAACTTGTTATGTAAATAATGCCTCACTCTTATGATATTTATTTTCGAAGCTCCTACCCTTATCAAAGAAGGTATTAATATAGCATACAGAACGGACACTTCTACGTCCCGCCAGTGTCGAGTTCCTCTACCGCTCCCCGCTCTCGCCCTGTCATTTGCCGGAGTATAGCGATGTGGGCGTCAGTCGAGACAGGTGTGCTGGGCTCGAATCACAATTGATGTTACGAGCGAGCGGCAGTCGACGACCACCTCTACATGTTATATACAGACGTCAACTTACCTATGTGTCAGTGATTAGTGCGGCATCGTATGAAGTGTCCAACATGCCCTTACGTATGTGTCAGTGATTAGTGCGGCATCGTATGAAGTGTCCAACATGCCCTTACGTATGTGTCAGTGATTAGTGCGGCATCGTATGAAGTGTCCAACATGCCCTTACGTATGTGTCAGTGATTAGTGCGGCGTCGTATGAAGTGTCCAACGTGCCCTTACGTATGTGTCAGTGATTAGTGCGGCTTCGTATGAAGTGTCCAAGATGCCCTTACGTATGTGTCAGTGATTAGTGCGGCGTCGTATGAAGTGTCCAACATGCCCTTACGTATGTGTCAGTTATTAGTGCGGCGTCGTATGAAGTCGTATGAAGTGTCCAACGTGCCCTTACGTATGTGTCAGTGATTAGTGCGGCGTCGTATGAAGTGTCCAACGTGCCCTTACGTGTGTGTCAGTGATTAGTGCGGCGTCGTATGAAGTGTCCAACGTGCCCTTACGTATGTGTCAGTGATTAGTGCGGCGTCGTATGAAGTGTCCAACGTGCCCTTACGTATGTGTCAGTGATTAGTGCGGCGTCGTATGAAATGTCCAACGTGCCCTTACGTATGTGTCAGTGATTAGTGCGGCGTCGTATGAAGTGTCCAACGTGCCCTTACGTATGTGTCAGTGATTAGTGCGGCGTCGTATGAAGTGTCCAACGTGCCCTTACGTATGTGTCAGTGATTAGTGCGGCGTCGTATGAAGTGTCCAACGTGTCCTTATTTTAAATAACGAACACTGATCGAATGTGCATGTCACTTGGTCCAGCTGCTGACGTCGAGCTGGGCATGCCGAGTGAAGGTGCCGGGCTGCGAGGAGAACGCCATGGAGCTGTTCCAGAGCTGGATGGATACTGACAACCCGGATGAGAATAATCCGTGAGTAATACTTTTACTTTACAAAATTTACTTTTATTCTGTACTAGCACAAAACAATTAAGCAAAACTGGCATTTTTTTTTACATAGAAATATATATTATTGTAACACAAAACACGCACAGAAATTGCCAATCAAAATACAAACAATATACTTAAAATAGGTTTTTTGTCACAATCAAGCCCCAGGCCAGCATGGGGCTAGTTGCGAACAACCAGCCCCAGGCATGGGCGTATATAAGGGGGGGGTCCAGGGGGTCCGGACCCCCCCCATGGGATTGGCCGAAAAAAAAATTAAGTGCTGTCAAAATTCCGGAATAGGTATCGCGGATGGCACGTATGTTACAAAATATATATAAAAACCTGATGTGCGGTAATGTGTGTGCATAACTACAGCTTAGCTAAAGAGATGCAGTACGAGTATGACCCATGTTCGTCTTTCGCCCGCGCATACTACAAACGTGTATATCAAATGGAAACTATATATTTTTACCCGATTGCGTAAGAAGGAGGGTAATGTTTTTCGAGTGTATGTATGTATGCGGGTATGTATGTATGTTTCTATATGACAGCCTGAATGGCTTGACGGATTTTGATGTGCGAGGTTGATGTGTCATTACAGTCGTCTTCGTTTCCAAAGTGTAATAAGTAGGCTATATTTTTTGTAATCATAATACATCTCTTTAAAAAATAAAAATAAAACGTTTTTTCGTAATCACTAACGTACTATTTCGTAATAAACAAGTGTTTTTTTAGCATTATTCTAAATAATGCGCGTTTATAATCTTTTACAGCAATTTTACGCATACTTTCTCACAAAAAACGTACACTCAACAGCTTATTTAAAGTATCGAAATCGTAAGTTAGACTGCAAAAAACTGCTTTTCTGCTGTCGTTTTTTTTTTAAATATTACATACTTTAAAAAAACTCTTACTCCATCTCTGTCATATCTATACAAATTGAGAGAGATGGAGATACAGTTTCCAGGCCGATTCCGAATTCGACAAGTTGTGAACAAGGTCGTAAGCAACTTAGGTTAAACCTACCCTCCCCCAAAATATCCTGGCAATTATGAAAAATCCTTGCTCTTTTTTAAAGTTTACTTAATTTGCTTTAATATTTTTCATGCCCATATTTTTGAAGATATAAAACGACTGAATGAACTTATAAAAAGATCTTCGTTCGTAAAACTAGAAAATAACATCGCTAAATATCAGGCGAGTTGGAGATCAGTCGTAGATCTATCTTACGTAAAAAAAATCACAAATATTCCATGAAAAATTCAATTCGATCCAAGCCAATTTTACATAACAAAATAATTTTTGCGTTAATAATTTCGAAAAGATCGACGACTCTTAAAGTGCCGTGCTTAAATTTGAAATCAATGCATTCAAATGGTTATATTTATATTTTTTGATAGCGTAAGCCAGTCTTACTCATCCAGTCGGATATTTCATTTTTTTAAACACTTTTATACTTTTTTGGTTCATCTGGGCCACTTTCTAACACGATCAATGAATTAAATTATTTCCAAGATTTAATTTTAAAAACCTTAAAAATTTTCGCGCTCGCTTCGCTCGCGCATTATTAGGTACTATTTTGTCATGGAAATACTGCGGACTCACTAATACGAGAAATAAATCATATTACTATAAAAACACTACTAAAATGTTCGCGCTCGCTTCGCTCACGTATGCTTATTATGTATGTTTTTGTTTACTTGAGTCATGCAAATGCTGAGCGCTTGTTAAAACTGGTGAAGTCATAGGGTACCTCTAGTTTAATATGAATTAATATTGTTCCGACGTTACTTTTATTTTACACTTTATTTACAGTTATACGTTTGACCGTAATTTAATTTTCGTGTATTTAAATGTTTATAACTCAGAATTATCTAGATTATAATTATATAAACATTGACGTTTAGAAACTAGTACTCGTCTGCGTAAAGTCTGCGCAAATAAAGAGGCAAATAAGTAGTAGTATATTTTTATAAATTTTTGTACCCGCGGACCCCCCCCCCATGAGAAAGCTATAGCTACGCCCATGGCCCCAGGCCAGCATGGGGCTAGTTGCGAACAACCAGCCCCAGGCTAGCATGGGGCTAGTTGCGAACAACCAGCCCCAGGCCAGCATGGGGCTAGTTGCGAACAACCAGCCCCAGGTCAGCATGGGGCTAGTTGCGAACAACCAGCCCCAGGCCAGCATAGGGCTAGTTGCGAACAACCAGCCCCAGGCCAGCATGGGGCTAGTTGCGAACAACCAGCGCTGGTCGGATTTTTAACGTGAATAGGTACTTAAATTTATTTACACAATTATATGAATATAATATATTTCGTAGCACACAGTAGACAATTTACAAACAAGTATCTATATTAAAAGAAAAATAACTTAGGATTTCATTATGCTTGATATGCTGTTGAGTGTACGGTTTTTTTGTAAGAAAGTATGCAAAATATTGCTGTAAAAGATTAAAAATGCGCATTCTTTAGAATAATTCTAGTAAAATCACTTGTTTATTACGAAATAGTTCGTTGGAGGTTTTAAAAAAAACGCATTTTTTTACTTTTGTTAGAGATGTATTATTTTATTACAAAAAAAATATTGCCTATGACACTCTGGAAGCGAAAACGAATCTAATGTCAACTCGTTTAGGCTGTAGGCTGTCATACAGAAACACATACATACCCACATACATACATACATCCAAACAAACATAGACACTCGAAAAACATAGCCCTCCTTCTAACGCAGTCGGGTATAAATAAAATTCCCGGTTGTGTCCACTGTCCATATAATAGCCAAACATAGCCCTCCTTCTAACGCAGTCGGATATAAATAAAATTCCCGGGTGTGTCCACTGTCCATATAATAGCCAAACCTCGATTATTAGAGAGAGAGCAGAAAATTTTCAGGCGGTTTTTACACAGTTGACGATAACGTGCCTAAAAAGAATAAAGTTAGTGTAGTCTAACACTAACTTTTTCTTTTCATGCTATATGTTTTTTAAATGCTCCAACTGAAAGTCTTGAATGTACATATTTGTTTTTAAACTCCGACCCAAAAATAAGAGTGTTATAAGTTTGACGTGTGTATGTATGTATCTGTGTGTCTGTCTGTAGCATCGTAGCTCTCAAACGGATGGACCGATTTTGATCAGTTTTTTTTTCAACAAAAATTTCATCGAGTGTGTTCTTTAGCTATGTTTCATCAAAATCAGTTCAGCAGTTTTTTTTATCGGGGTTTTTAAGTTTTCTAATCTTATAGTTGTATTTGTTACGCTTGCGCTTAACTGCCACCTCTTCGATGTTGTGTGACGTTACGGTTATGATGCACGCCTGCCTAAAATAAAACTATTTACATGTGATTTGAATATCTATTTCTATTTAAGATGTATTGATTTAAGATGTTGGTGCGTTATCTAGTTTGTTTTCGGTACAATATTACTTTTTAGCATGATAATGTGTGTTATATGGTCAGCATCCCGATCGACCTCCGCCGCACGGTGTACTGCGTGGGCGTCGCGCGCGGCTCGGTGCGCCACTGGCGCTTCCTGCTCGCGCGCAAACAGAACGCGAACGTGGCGGCCGCCAGGGACGCGCTGCAGTTCGCGCTCACCTGCACACGGGAGGTCTGGATCCTGCACCAGTGAGTACCAACCACCACGGACCTTCCTTCATTTTTAGCCGACTTACAAAAAGGAGGGGGTTGGGAAGCCCCTCCCTTTTGGAAGTCGACTGTTTGTATGTTAGTTCAACGATTACTTCGCCAATTATGAATTGATTTTAATGATTCTTTTTTGTTTGTTAGGTCATACTTCTGAGATAGTCCCATATAAATTTTATCAAAATCGGTTCAGTACTTTGGTTTTTATAACAAAATAACCGGAAAAATCTGTCATCCAAGTAAACGAATTGCGTATATTGAAGTATGCTTTTCAGTTTTTTTTATCAATAAATAATAATTAAACAAACCGCTTCGGCCGCGTACGTAACTATGTTTCATACGATACCTAATTATTCTTGATACCATACATATTAATAGTTGTGACAATGGATTGAAATGAAACGCGGTCACTCACTATGGGCCTTAAAAGAAAGCTCAAGATTACGCAACGTAGGTACTATAGAGAGGGCTATACTCATAGTAAAGCTGTTGATAATGATGGGTACAATGAACCCTTAAAATATTGCAAGTAATTAAAACAATAACTGTGTAATGTATGTATGTATGTGTATTATAAAGTTCGTAAGAGTACAGTCAAGCAAACGAGTTGCTGGACTGTAAGTCTCGACTTTTCGTATCGACAGAATTATTCGGTTGATAAGTTGATTTATATTGGCAGTATGGATAATGTCAGTTAGTACCACTGTATCTCTATATGCCCTCCCTATTGTGTTGATATCGTGTAACAGACAATCATAAACAAATAAAACTGAGCTAAATCGGCACTAACTTACTCTGTACTAAGCCAACTGAGCCCATACTGCCTGTATGAATCAAATTATCAACCGAGTTTGGTCGATAAGAAAAGTCGAGACTTGCTCCCCTGGTCTCGTCACGCAGACGGATGAAGAGATGAAGGAGTTCTTGGTTAGTTGTATTCAGTGATGGGATCTACCTATTATATATGTTATTTGTGTGTTGCACAGGTTCCTCGAATGGACGGTGACCGACAACTCGGAAGTGCGTCGTCAGGACGCCGGGAGCATAATCATTGGCGTGACAAACTCTAACGTCGGATATTACATCGCCAAGGACTTCATCTACCACAGAATACAGGACATTTACACGGCGTAAGTGGATTTATTGAACTATCTGTAAAGGAGACGGAACATTTCGTTCGGACGTCTGACCCGCAAGCAATTGTATGCGTAACAGTACATGCGTCACGATAAAAACTAAATCATTTGTATTGTTTTCTAAATAATATTTACTAAGGATTTCAGTATTTTTGTGTTTAAATTGGAGTTGAAGAAATAATAATAATGTACATATGATTTATAATCGAGTAAAATAAGGGCACATACGTATTCGCGCCAAATTGTACTGCATAAAATCTCTGTGGCTTAAATTGAAGACACTTTTTTTCTTAAGCTGTAATATTCCGTCAACCGAGACTTAACCAAAAATGTTTAAATATTTATTAATTTCATTATTTTGCAATCTCCACCTCTGACCTCCTGTCATGGCATGTAGGTGTAGGTGTAGGTGTAGCTACAATGTGTCGAATAGTTTATATAGCCAACGAAACTGGAAACGATTTGGGGCAGAAATGAGCTGTTTCCTTTAAATCCGTCCGAATACCAACTTCGCGGATTTTATACGCGTGTGTCGTTATGTTTCAGACTACATTTTATACGTGTGTGTCGTTATGTTTCAGACTACATTTTATACGTGTGTGTCGTTATGTTTCAGACTACATTTTATACGTGTGTGTCGTTATGTTTCAGACTACATTTTATACGTGTGTCGTTATGTTTCAGACAAAAAAAATTCGGTCTTCCGTCGTCCTCTGTTCATTATTAATGATTTTTAAACATATATTTATTTAACAGGTTTAACAACCAAGGGCGAAGACTGGGCCACATCATCAAAACCTTGCTCGATCAGTTCACTACACAGCGTGAGCTTGATGAGGTAAACAAATACCTTGATACCATTTCAATCATATTTATCAATATTATATACACACATTTCTTAAATCTCTTAGTTTAGCTGGACCTTTATATCTACCAAATATTTATTTGATAGATAATAGAGGACTATCAAATAAAAATTTGATAGATATAAAGGACTCGACCATAGAAGGGACAATTTTATTTCAGATATTGAAATCAATAGAAATAACTTTTCGGATTCAAATAATATTTGAGATTGCAATAGGTAACGTACCTATTCAATAGACACTTATGATAACGTACATTTTTGTTTTTTGTTATTTTAGAAAACCCCGTTATTTAACATATCTACTAGAAAAATTGCCATAACCTACAGTTTCTATACGACATGCTCCTCGCCTCTCACGTACTCTTCGTTCAATCTGACACATAACGTATTGCAATATCAACTACAATC
Source organism: Lycia hirtaria (assembly GCA_947563715.1). Classification (NCBI taxonomy): domain Eukaryota; kingdom Metazoa; phylum Arthropoda; class Insecta; order Lepidoptera; family Geometridae; genus Lycia; species Lycia hirtaria. The sequence continues at coordinate 51,601,546 of OX387376.1, read as the reverse complement.
TTTATTGATAAGCTAAATTAAATATCAACCACGGTACCACGGTACCACGGTACCACGGTACCACTGTACCACGGTACCACTGTACCACGGTATACCACGGTAGGTATACGTTTAATCTAAATATCAAGTTGGGTACATTACTAGGCATATTTTAATCTAAATATCAGGTTGTGTATATTAAATGAATAAGTGCTAATCAACTGTAACAATTTGATTTGCTCAAATTGTTAATTGGAGTGTTTTTTCCAGTTCCTAGTGTGGCGCGAGAAGAACGCTAAATATCTAGAAGATGCGAAGCTGGCCGTGGAACAAGCCATCGAGAAGGCCCGCGTCAACATCGACTGGCTCAACAAGAACAAGAATCTTGTCGTCGAACTACTGAGAGAGTTTTCTAAGTAAGGACGGCACGCTATGTACAGAGGAATGGATATTTTAGATCGTTATTTTTTGATCGTATTAACGTATAATGGCACTGTCTGTATTTATACTGGGTGTTCGGATCTGACAGACTTATACACGGAATATCGGATACACACAAGATCTTATCATATACGGCTTAATAATGTAATGCGCAATAATGTATTATAAAAATTTGTTACGACCTACAAAATATTAATTACGATAAAACATTAAAGAACGCATGAGCACAATACATGTTCATTAAGCTGTTAACATACAAGCGTCCACCTATGATAGATGGATAGATAAACTCTTTATTTTTTAAACCTTTACTAAAAGACAAACGAATAAAAAAGGGAAAACAATAAGTGGCTTCATCGCTAAAAGCGATAGCAACCTTATTGTAAGTGTAAATAATCTAAAAGTAATGCACCATGAGTTTGGTGATTGAACTCTCGTGCCTAAACCTAATCACTTTTTAGCTGATTTTGATGAAAATTTGCCTACAAATTTGACAAAAGTTTAGCTAGATCAAATAAGATCGTGGTGGAAATATTTCTATTAAAATCTGGCACCAACTGAATGTATTTATTTTACATTCTTAAGGCATGTCCGTCATGTAACCGAACACTTTGTATGGACTAATCGTCTGATGAAGTTACGTAGTTAAGTAGATAAAATCTATGTGATTACATAATGGGACCAAAACATGACATGTTTTTGTACATCGCTTCTGTAGAAGTAACATGTAGCACAGGTCCCGGCCTAAATAAAAAGTGCTCGCCGACAAAAGAAGCGACAAATATTTGCAGAGCAGAGCAGGGGAGGGCAACTGATTTTATCATACAACACATCACTCCCCCCCACAAACAGAATTTAAAATTGATTTTAGCATATTCAATGTCGGCGCTTTTTATTTCTGTCGAGATCCTGTACCCTTCTACGTATTAGTAATTGTAGTTTTGGTAACTTGTACTTAAATATTGACTGTATACCGTCGTTTATGCTAAAAAAATAGATTAGTTATGTATAGGCACTTTTGTAAATTATTTATCGGTAATTAGATCTAAGTGCTAATATAGTACCTAGCTTAAATAAAAAAAATGATGTAAAAAGGATGTACGGACGGACTTAGATTTTGAGAGCTATTTGCCTTGCTTATATTTATATAGACACACTATGTAGGTGTAGCATTTGCTTCGAGAGACAAAGTATTTTTATTTACAATATTTTCGGGCAAAGCTTATCAACCACATAAAAAAATGCACCGCAATTTAATAGCTATGGATGTAGCAATATAACATATGATATAGAAAACTATTAAATTGCGAATATCATTGATATTTAATACTAATAAATTTCGCTTTCCTAAATAGTCTTGCAAAGACTGACACGGCAGTCGGCACTGTGACGTCAGCTGCGTGGCGTTGCGACGCAATGTGTGGCACCCGTATGACACTCATTGCGTCGAAATAACAGCAATGTCACAACGCAATGCCCGTGTGACATCGTACGCAATGCCTACGTCATAAAGACGTGGCACACATATCGCCATACGAGCTTTGTACATTTTATTTCGTCCTTTATTAGAATTGGACATGAAAAATGGTTTTTATACGCTTGTGGCCTATGGCTCCAAAAATTTTTACTTGGACCAGTGACGAAAGTATTGTTACAGATATTGATTTTAATTTTATTTATTTTATGTTTTGTTGCATGTAGGCCAGATAAAGCCGTGGTTCGACCACCGAAGAGTCGCTGGTCGGCCGCCAGTTATATAGCCTCCATATTCGCAATACACAACCTGACAAGTAGTAAATTACGACCATATGGCTTTAGGGCAGAGAAAAGAACAAGAATATTCTCTGATTACTAGTTTAATTTGATACTATATGATGTGTGTTACTTTCTCAACGACATAACTATGTATACTTAGCCATAATTGAAAATCTTAGACCGACGCTAGTGATACGTAATACATAGGAACTATATTATATTTTGCTAAGCATTTTATTTTCATTTAAGTAACAGTATAAGCCATTCATGTTTATCGTGAGTCGTAATCTTCCACTAGTTTCAAGCACATTCGGTAGCCTTTTTCAAAGAAGCAGCGCTCACATCATAACCAACCAGTAAAGACGTGTGTACTGCTCATTTGAAAAAAAGCCCTGACAATGAGCAAGCTTGCTCCATCATGAACTGCATCATTGCTTTCCAATATTGGTCCATATTATCATATAAAGTCGGAGGCTCAAAATAGACGTGAGTGACTCGTACTTTATTTTATAATGTGCATTATGTTGAGTACCAATAATTGGTACTCGATGACACATTAATTTCCATTATTTTATTATTTATTTTGAGAAATAAGTCGGTTGGTTGTTCATAATGATGCGATGTTCCAACTGTATGTTTAAAGGCCACATGTTTAAACAAACCTTTATAAGTTATTGACGTGACAACGTCTAATAAATCGATGAACGCCGGCTGCATGCACGAAAAAGTATGACTCATTGTCCCGTTGCGTTATGCTTCTTGTCCCGTTACAACCGCGCGCGGTGGCTGAGGAAGCGGGCGGGTGTGCGCCGCGCCCGACCGTCGTCGCTTCAATTATCATTCCTCGGAGCTCGCGCACGGACTTTACAGACAACCAATTATTTTTTTACGTTGGTACATCCTGTTTTGTTAAGCGTATTAGATGACATAAGTTATTAATAGTAGGTAATTAAAAAACAAGCATTGTATTCGTCTTAAAGTTTATCATATATTTTTTGCCACTCTTTTTTATTAACTAGATATATCAACAGATATAAGTACAAAATCTGTTGTGACTAATTGTAAAATCAAGATATATTTACAGTATTTTTAAAACAGACGTTGATATCCTTGTAGAAAAATATTTATATTTTGTTGTTTTACATGAAAAATGAGAATAAAACAAATTATGTTTGTATTTGCGTGTTTTTTTTTGTTAGCCTTTGGTTTCTGCTCTTTCTATCAGACGGCTAGAAACACGAGAAAGCGACATAGTTTCATGGTGGATATTACAAATACATTTATTTCGACTGTTATTCTGGTTTCTTCTGAGCAGGCGTGCTCCATCGACGTGCTGGCTGACGAATATGGAAGCGTCAATATCCGTACAAATTTTATCAATTCGTACAATAATCGTTTGGTACAATTCTGTCAATATCTACATTTGCAAAATTTACTAGTAGTTCTACGAACAGTAGACCTCGTGTGCATAAACTTTTGCAACATTACTTGTTGCGAAAAAGTCTGTGCTCGCGAGGTCTGCCGGACACACGTTTTTTTAATTGAAATAGGTTTGCACTTGACCGTCAACTCGCCTGGTGTGAAGCGACAGTTACGGTCTGCGATGAAGCGCGCTTGCCTAGAAGAAACCTATTCACTCACGATTTGAAGACACAGATTATTCGATACGTATATTAGATTCGGAAAGACCCATTCAGGAAGCGCATTCCACATTTTGGCGGCACGCACTATGAAAGTGGAGCCAAAGCGTTAAGTACGTGTTTTCGGAATATCAACCATGTAACGATGTGCTTTTTCTTGCTTCTTGCCATCCGATAGAAAAATGGGCATGGGGGAATGAGATCATGCAAAACAGACGCACACATGTATGTGATAAAAAAACCGATAAACTAGCAACTTTGCGGCGATGCTCCAGAATTGTTTAGAAAAAACTTTTTTTTTTTTATTTGTAAATTTCTTATTTAGAATAATAAATTTCTTGTTTAGAATCTTGTATCAAATGTTTTTAACGAATATTATCAAAGTCTAAGGTAACTAATGGCGTCGTAAACTACTCTTTCCAACCGAGATGTTATAACTTTTTATCTCTTGACAACCGATTGAAAAGATTATCTTAGACAAATTCAGAAAACCTACAAAACTCCGACTTAAAAGTGCAGCTATATCGATTTTGATGAAACATAGCTAGGAAAACTCTCCAGATTAAAATCGGTCCACCCGTTTGAGAGCTATGATATACAGATACACACGTCAAACTTATAACACAACCATAACCCTTCTGTTTTGGTTGGAGGTTAAAAAAAATAATTAAAAGAGCCTAGAAAACAGAAAAACACTTCTAAGACAAGACATTGGAGCCTTATCGAGGTGTCGTAGAGTAACACATTTAGACACCTCTAAATGTGTTACTTGGCATATGTGCCCGCACCCATATGCTAAATCAGAGCATCTCTAAATTGTCCGCACAGGGAAATTTTCGGTTTTACCTGTGTACGTATATAAATAACTCGATGACCGGACCACGGAGAATTTACATTTGCCAGAAATTTCAATCTACGAAGCAGTGATTTTAGAATATGAAGTTTTTTTTTAAAAAGGTGCTCCAAAAAAGCAGACGGCTCGCCTGATGGTCAGCGATAACCGTCGCCTATGGACAACTGCAACATCACAGACATTACTGTTGCTTTGCTAACCCGGAGAGGTGCTTGTAGACATCCTTTTTAAAACGGTCTTAAGTAAGTAGTAATAATAGTCAAACGTTAGTCCCTTTTTAACCGGTTTCAAAAAGGAGGAGGTTCTAAATTTTTTTTTGTTTTTTTTTTTTCCCTTGGTTTTTTTCAAATTTTGTCAAATGTGTTAAGTAATTTGATTTTTACAACGAAACTGCGCTTTTCTAAAAGTTTTTTTTTAGTTTTTTAAAGTATAATCTACATTTGATAACTGAAATATCTAACTGCCAAGCGCCCAAGATAAATCCGCACGTAGATGATAAAAAGCCTACTAAATAAGATTGAACTCTGTAGGGGCGGCAACTTCACACTGCGAGTGAAGGCTTTTAGTTTTAATTCCTAAATAAATAAATATTTTCAGAGATTACGATGAGGAGGAACAAGAGAAGCTTTTATACCGGCACTACCATTCTGCACCAGACAAGAGCCACAAAGCACGCAGCGCGGGCACCCGGGGCCAAGCTACGAGCCTCGTGTGTTTCTTACTCGTATACCTCCTTAGACGGATAACATAATGTTCATCTTTTACTGCACTATTATAAGCAATTAAAATAACATCATCATCTATACCTATTCAATCCTGCACCTAGGTATAAGTTATTCTTTGGCTCAGTTTAAGGTCAAACGACTCCAGGGAGCGACTGTGAGGTCTTGTTAGGGCCGTATCACACTGCCAATTTTAAAATAGGGTTGCCTGACTTCAGCTTTGTATTTTTCGAAATAAGCCTCGTTAAAGTAGCTAAGAGATTTTTTTAATGTAGAAATAGGTTTGCGCTTGACCGCCAACTCGCCTGATGTTAAGCGATGTTACGGTCTACGATGGAGCGCGCTTACCTAGAAGAAACCAACGTTGCTTCGACCATGCGTCACATTTATAAGGCTCCTATATAAATGTGACGCATGGTCGTAGCTATTTAGCTACTTTAACGAGGCTTATTTCGAAAAATGCAAAGCTGAGGCCAGACAACGCTATTTTTTTAGATATCGATTAAACTAATATGGAATTATCATAAATAAATCTCATCGTAGTACCCGATGAGGTAAGCTTTTAGCAGTGCGCTCCCATACTATTTATAGCCAATTTACATTTTTAAATGACTTTTATTCGAGACAAAGAAAACGAGGTTCCCGCCAAACTTCTGGAGCAAAGTTTCAAAAAGTAGAATTTATACAAAAAGAATAAAATTTTATGACACTCTCAAAAAAGTAAACGTCATTTCTGAAAATTTTTGCTATGGATATGTCATCATCGTTCTAAATTATTTATTTTCTTAGCTCGTGCCGGTATATTCAGAAGATTGCAGAAGATTATAGCAGAAGATTATGAAGTAACATATTAAAAGTTCAGTGAGAAATAAAGATCAATTTGGAGTAAAATTAAAAATTAATGTCAGTCACTCATAAAAATATAAAAAAGGTTTAACACGATATGGTATATTTTAAAACTAACGGCTTTACTCATGGCAAGAGAAAACTGTCCAATGACTTCAGTGAGTATTGCTATTGGGATTTTGTTACTTAATTACTGAAGGTGTGTCATGTGCGAAAGCAGCATGGAACAGTGCTGGTACTCTCAGATCACACACTGCAGTGAATATTGGGCTTCACAGCAAGGAATGTAGTAGGAAGTACGAATGTAGGATTAGTGCAGAAATAAGAGATCTGTGAAATATAAAGTGATTTTAATGAACAAATTGAGAATCAGTGTGATAAGATGACGTTATGGTGTATTAGAAGATAAAGTGACAAAGATAGACAAAGGGATGCTTAGATGGTTTGCTTGGAAATAAATGAATTGGAGTATGAATGTGCGAGTTGGTTAGGGTGAACATCGTTGAGTACAAATACTTCAATAGTGAACATAGACAAACATATCACGACCGAACGAAAACGTTTAAAGAAAGGTCAAGGTTAAAAATCAAGAACCATTATGTATGAAAACACTCATGAAAGCGGAAGGAATGAAAGATTTGTGTCAGAGCCGTTGCAAATGGAAGAAAAGGGAGGCTGCCTACAACAACGATGGATAAAATGTACAAGTGTGGTAAAGTGTTTTTATGAAGTATACGGATCTACTGTATCGTTTCAGATAGTATGAGCTGTCTAGTTACCGTGGGGCTCTTGTGCCTCGTGGGCTTCGTCAGGGGAGACTCCTACCGGCTCCCCGATAACACAATCCCGAGCCACTATGACGTCAGGCTGCTCTACGACATAGACCCCGTTACTAACTTCAGCTTCTATGGCGTCGTTCATATATTGGTTAGAATGGATAACTTCATTTGTAATATTAGAGATCTCTTCTCTAAATGCACTATCTAATCCTATTAAAGGCTGAAGTTATCATTTTCTACTAGTTAAACCTCTCTCATCTACTTGTTTCCAAAAAGAGTATTTTTACTTGCCGCCTGTCATACTAATTATGATCTAGCCTATCATATATTGCATTAATACATTAAGGGTGTTGCAATTTCCATACAAAAGTATATTTACCAAATATGTGTCGAAAAGAGTAGGTATAGTTTTACAAAGAATTATTTGTTGGTTGTTTTAATATCGGTTTTTATTGGCGACAAATCATATTTGTGGAAGAATGGAAACAAAATACCTAAGTGATGAACAAAAAAGTACCTGTGATCAATAGAACCTCTCATTTCACGAAAAAAATTGCTCTGATTTTTTCCTTCATTGATAGTTTATGTAAAATGTATTCCTTCGCCGTTTCAGGCAAAACGGCAACCTGCGTATTTGAGTTCATAATACTACTGAAAGTGTGAAAAATTAGCTAGCCAGGACTTGGCTAGGGTGGTTAATATGATCTTGACCTATTTATGAAGAGATATCCTCGCGCAACAGTCAGCCAGTTTATAAAACATAGCTTATTCGAAAAACAATCACTAGTACTTACATAGCCAATGCTTACTCAGTATTATATCGATCATTTATCTCTGTTTCTAGATCAAAGCTACCAAGCCAACGTCCGAGATCGTCCTCCACGCGAAAGGCTTTACCATAGCTGCGAAGAACATCACCCTGACAGGAAAGTCGAACTCCCCCGCCATCACCGGAGTAGACTATAACGATACCCTTGACTTTCTCACCCTGGTCTTTAAGGAGGAGATTCAGGCGAATCAGGATTATGCCCTGATCATACCGTTTAATGGAAATTTGGAGCTTGGACTCGAAGGAGCGTATATTAGCAGCTATAATACTAAAGATTCTAAGAAAGAGTAAGTACCTTCAAACCTGCTCTAATTTGTACCCAACGTTAGCGAAAGCTAGAGTACCTATAGGCAAAGTGGCTGACAAAATTCTCGAGTAGCTACACCGTAGTCTAAACAACTAAAAAGTATGGTTGCAAAGTAACGCTTGCCATCAAAGCAAACAGTAAGCGAGTACACCATAAACATCTAGTCTTGGAACGATCCAGTGTGGTCAACGCCTGCGATGAGCTATATCAGTGATTGCAATCACGATATATCGAGGTTTCGACATACCGCCGACATCTTGCATTCATTTTTAGGATTCCGTACCTCAATAGGAAAAAACGGAACCCTTATAGGATCACTTTGTTGTTCGTCTGTCTTTCCGTCTGTCCGTCCTTCCGGGTGTCAAGACCTTTATCTCAGGAACGCGTGAAGGTATCGAGTTGAAATTAAAACCATATACGCAGATCCATAGTATCTTGCTGCAGAAATAAAAATAAAATTTCTCAGTTTTCGTAAAAAAAAGTTACAGCCGAATATGTCGTAAAAAACGCACATTTCGACACTCACAGAGGAATCAAAACCTATGGGGTACTTCCCGTTGACCTAGAACTCTCAAATTTGGCAAGAAGCATTGTGTTAGAGTACACATATAGGAAAAAATCCGAAAACTGGGCATTTTTAATTTAATCACAAAAAAATAGTGTCTCTATGCAAGGAATGAGGGCCCAAATTTTATATATGAAATTTGAAATTTGTGTATATGAAATAGCCTCATTAGCATAAGCTAAAACAGGTTTTTAACACATTCTTCACCCCCTGCAGACCCTTCACTTCAGCTGGGAACCAAAACTTTTTAGGCGAATTTTGATTAAGTACAGAGTGGCCGCGCAAAGCAAAGTTGACTGCCTCAAACGCCGGCGGTTTACTGACTACTACAAAATGAACGGGACGCTTGCTCGGATCCGAGTGGGAGGCACCGCTACTATAGCCCCGCCCCACTCGGATCCGAGTGGTGAGCAAGGAATGTGTTAAATATTTTTACGATGTATATTTTTCGGTTTGAGAATCTGAGGGAAAATATAAGATTTCCCCCTTTTATTTAGATTGTACGGAACCCTCGGTGGGCGAGTTTGACTCGCACTAGTCCGGTTTTTTAGTCTTGGATCTACAAGCGAGATGTCAACACTTTTGTCTTGGCTGGCAAAATCCTTCATAGTACTAACCCTTCAATCTCAATCGTAAATTGATAGACCAATTGCTTTATTTCGGGCTTTTGTGTTGCGTAATGTTTTTTTCTTTTGTTTGTTAAAACTATGACACGACATCCGCAAAATCTTGCAAGAGCATAATTCTCAAATCTCAGAAATACCGAGATTGAGAATTTGCTGCAAGATTATATTCACAGAAGGGTGGAACTGTGGCTCTGCTCTAACATCAAGCGTAACCATGCAACTAAGCTTAGAAGAGGTAATAAAACCTCTATATTTTTCCCTCCAGATACCTGCTGGTGACTCACTTTGAAGCCACCCGAGCGCGCAATGCGTTTCCTTGCTTCGACGAACCCATCTACAAGGCCAGCTTTAAGCTGACTATAGGACACGACAGGGACTACACCGCTAGATCCAACATGCCGCTAGACAAAGCTGAGGATGTCAAGTAATTCACCTTCTTGAGCAGTTATAAATTTAGAGCCTCGTTCAAAGTAAAGCCGTGGAAACAATGCGTTGCAAGTTGTTGTGGCGATTAGGCCTTGTTAATGCGTTAATTGTTCGCAATCTGCATGAGTGAGTCCGAAGAAGAATGATCTAATTTTTGAAACTCAAAATTCGCACCAAAGGTGTACCTACCTATGTACCAGCAAAGTCTTAGAGATCGTTTGCGCGTGCAGCTATTCCATATATCTTTGGTACCATACTATGTGTACTTTAAATTTGTGATCGGTTTCCAGCGCCCTTGTCACCTACTGGCCATGGGATGTCATCAAGCAGAATTTTAAGTAAGTATGTTTTGTAAGAGGTTCGGTTTATTTAAGCCTGCTCTCTTTTAAACATTATCGAATGTTTGTATCTAGAAATATTTTTGGATAAACCTATAAATCCACGACACAAGTCCATGGGCAGTACCTAATTTTCAATTTCACCATCTATCTTGATTGAAATAAATTAAATTCATCTGTCTACAAGACATCTCATAAACGCATAAAAATAATTAATCTACTTTACTTAGTCTTACTTTGAAGAAGTTATGGTAAAGGCCCTTGAAATACTGCTTTTCTATCAGGGATGTGCTAAGCTGTGTAGATACTGACGTTTATGATTTATTCCAAGGAGCATTTATTTTACGTAGCTTAGCTTTGCACTGGTGTAAAAAGGGGTCAACGAATCTCATTTTTTTAATATTCATATGAACAATGATCCTCATGTCATGCCATTACAGCATCCATATAGGTACTTACACATATTCAGTTTGTGGAAGTCACCTCCCCCCCCCACACACACACACTCTCACTTGCATCCTACCTAACACACTGTCGCCTTCTCACGCATCACATGTATTATGCTCACGAGTTGTTGTATCGTATGTTTTTATTATAACTGTATAGGTATATACCTCCAATCTATAGGAATGTATAATAGTATTGTGTACACTGGTGTCCTTGGCTCCACAATACGGGCCTTTGAGCCTAGTGTGGAACCGCAGGTTAGAATATTTCAACTAATATTTTGTACTCGTTATGTTTATTGCTTTTTCTGTACTGTTTGTAATATTGTATTCACTGTATTGTTGTCATTTCAGTATTAATTTAATTTCAATATGTTTTTGGTAAACCCTAGGGATGAGAGGTACGGATGGAGCTGCGAATGTAAATTGAGCAGACAACTTCCTTCCTCCTTCTTCCTCCTAGCTGCGCCGCCGAGGTCCACTCTCCTAAATCGATGCATCCTTTAGCTAGAGTCGCTTATCTTCATCGCATTGCTGCCTCACGCAGCGCATCTTCAGGCCTAGTCTAGCAGGTCTTACCCGCCATACCACCTAGCATTACAGGAAAGTGCAGATCCGTCAACTCTGTTCCAGGAAAGAACAGTCCAAATTCGTGTGGGACACGTTTAAGACTTCAGTCGCAATGTCAACGTACCTTGTGGCGTACACAATATCGAAGTTCTCGTACTTGGAGTCACCGTCAGAATTCTCTCATACGAACTTCAGGATCTGGGCGAGAAAAGACGCTAAAGATCAGGTGAGCAGTATAACGAGTAAGTGAGCACTAAAGTTTTTTTACCTATTATACGTACCTCTATGAACGTATCCTGCTGCACGCACCTCTGTCTTTTCGAAGTTAAGTGCATATTGTTGATTGCCGCCAACTTCAAACGGTGAAGAAAAACATACGATATCGATATTTTCTGTCTGAGAGTTCTTAACGTTCTTGATGATGTATGAAGTCTACCAACCCGCACTTGGCTAGCTATCAAGCTAGCCAAGTCTATCAAGACTAAGGCCTTACCCTTGTCAAAATGAGAAGATGGCCCGCGCCCAGCAATGGAACAGTTTATCCAAACAGGGGTTTCTATGTTTTTTTTATACATACTTAGTCTGGCCATAAATACTGTTACAGTTAAAAATAAGAAAGATATTACATTTGAATTTGGAATCTGTCATTTTTATACGATTGTTCATTGAGTTTTCTTATTTTGGCGCCAATACATTGTACAATATTTTGCGATATTAAAATGGAGTGGGGTGATAAAGAGAACCGAATCGCTGTGATTGCATTACACAAAGTTAGTATGGAGCCAAATGCAATTTTTAAAACTCTCCATACGCTTGGTATTAGTCAAATGTTTGTGTACCGGGCTATTAATAGATACAATGAGACCTCCTCTGTTTGTGACAGAAAAAGATCTGGCCGTCCACGTAGTGTTCGTACGAAAAAGGTGGTCAAAGCAGTAAGGGAAAGAATTCGAAGAAATCCTGTCCGAAAGCAAAAGATTTTATCTCGGGAGATGAAGATAGCACCCAGAACCATGTCGCGTATTTTAAAAGATGACTTAGGACTTGCAGCCTATAAGAGACGCACTGGTCATTTTTTAACTGATAATTTTAAAAAGAATTGGGTGGTAAAATCGAAACAACTACTGAAGCGGTACGCAAAGGGAGGTCACAGAAAAATTTTGTTTACGGATGAGAAAATCTTTACAATTGAGCAACATTTTAACAAACAAAATGACCGTTTTTATGCTCAAAGCTCTAAGGAAGCTTCCCAATTAGTCGACAGAGTGCAACGTGGGCATTATCCGACTTCAGTGATGGTTTGGTGGGGTGTTAGCTATGAAGGAGTGACTGAGCCATATTTTTGTGAAAAAGGTATCAAAACATCCGCACAAGTGTATCAAAATACCATTCTTGAGAAGGTAGTTAAGCCCCTTAACAACACCATGTTCAATAACCAAGTATGGTCCTTCCAACAAGACTCGGCGCCAGGTCATAAAGCTCGGTCCACGCAGTCTTGGTTGGAAGTGAACGTTTCGGACTTCATCAGAGCTGAAGACTAGCCGTCGTCTAGTCCTGATCTTAATCCGCTGGATTATGATTTATGGTCAGTTTTAGAGAGTATGGCTTGCTCTAAACGCCATGATAATTTGGAGTCCCTAAAACAATCCATACGATTGGCAGTGAAGAATTTTCCCATGGAAAGAGTGCGTGCTTCTATTGATAACTGGCCTCAACGTTTAAAGGACTGTATTGTAGCCAATGGAGACCACTTCGAATAAGCTTTTATATTTTAAATTGTTTTATATTTATGTATTAAACTAACACACTGTAAAAGTAATAAATGTTATTTGCAATAAAAAAAAAATTTTTTTCTTCGTAACAATATTTATGGCAAGACTAGGTATATAAGAAGAGGAAAATGTTTGGCCACCTTGTACGATATAACCAAAACCAACCAACAAAGCATGAACGTCTACTCTTGGTAAATGATGTAAGAAAACTACGATTGTTCATCTTTAATTATTCTCCCATTCTAGACGAAGTACGCATCTGAAATTGGCCCTAAGGTTCTCTCCCATTTCGAGAAATGGTTCAACATATCGTTCCCACTTCCCAAGCAAGATATGTTCGCCATCCCAGACTTCTCAGCAGGAGCTATGGAGAATTGGGGGCTCATCACATATAGGGAATCTAAGCTACTGTATTGCAAAAAAGAGTCTTCTTTCACTAATAAGGAGGGAGTCGCTGAGGTGAATATATTTTAAGGAAATGTATTTTTTCGCTGATAATTATAATAGGGTAAGAATATTTCTTAAAGTTCCGTATCTAAAAATTTAAAAAAGCAACCTGTGTCGGATTATTTCGTAGGTCTATCAATATGCTTTTTCTCAGGGATGCGTGGAGGTATAAAGTTGAAATGAATCAAATGCCTTAGCTTATCTGGGTTAGATGGTGGTTTAGGTTTAAGGTCTACCTGCTATCTGTTTAAGTTGTACAAAATCTAGCTTTTAATTTAACTTGTTAAAAAAAAATATCACGCCCATTTGTCTACGTCGCCAAGGGAATTGGCGATCAAGATCGCAAGTTTATTACTACCCTACGATAATTTATTTATTTATTTATTAAGGCTTCACAATGGTAACTACATCACATAAACACCATAATTAACACTTCTCAATATGTTACCTATAACTAAATGTGTTACCTGTCAAAGGAAGCACAGCATGCAAATTTACTTAAAAAACAAAGAAAGATACTTCATTTGATTAATAATCGTATAAATTAGTGACAGGATATATATGATAAATGTATTTATATGTTGAGAAAAAATAGTACATATATTGTGTTTTAAGATTTTCGCTAGTGATACCTACTCATGGAAATAAAACAATTTTTAACTTTGCAAAGTGTTCGAAACGTCTTGTCATAAAATTATGTAAAATATACGCGATAAATCCGTCAAAAGTTATTTTATCTCAGCGACATTACATATTTGCTTATTTAAAGAGTTAGAGAGACTCCTTTTGTCCATGTCGGTCATAATTAAACTTAGATTAATTTTGAATTTCGAAAGTGTTTCCAAATATGTCGAGAATTTCCGTGTGGTACTTACCTACTGGTAATATTACTAATTCTTGGGGCAGGTGAATTGGCTCCTAGCACAGTTCTACGGTATATAGGAGCAAATGGCGATAAAGGTTTACACTGATATTTAAAAGGAACTCTAAATTTAAATTTGGCCAATCGATATTATTATGTAGTAGCTTATGGAGAAAAGTTAAATCCAACTGAATTCGACGATTTGTTAAACAAATAATATTAAAATATTTTAATCTACTGTTGTAAGATTTTAACGTTTTAGTTATGATTTTTAATTATGATGACTACCTAAGTCCCAGGCCTTTAAAATACTTATGGGCTTTTTCGCAGGTGATAGCCCACGAGCTAACCCATCAGTGGTTCGGTAACCTGGTTACCATGAAGTGGTGGTCTGATCTCTGGCTGAACGAAGGTTTCGCCACGTACTCGGCTGGGGTGGGGGTGAACGCTGTGGAGCCGACGTGGCACGCGGAAGATAACAATGCCGTCGACAACATGATGTCTGTGCTTGACTTGGACGCTTTAGAGTCATCGCATCCGGTAAGGCTTTACTAATTTTCATAAGTATACATAAAACTTTATCATATTACATTATAGTTACAATTTAGTTTTAAAACAACATTAGAATCGTGTTTAGTGGCTAAATTAAAACGGCCTTAGCTACAAGTATTTGATGGAAAGCTGCAATGAGAGCGAATACGTATGAGATTATAACTGTTAGCTATATTCTTTAATAAGCCCGAGTTTTACTTGTTGAGACAGACATACTCTAGAAAGGCATTATACGCCTTCGTCATTTGCATTATTATTAAGGCGAATTAAATGGTCAGTGTATATACATGGATAATATCTGTTTGACCGCTATTATTTGAGAGTCTAGTACGTAAGCTTACATTGCAGAATAGTGACCGTTTGATTAAGTCAAGCAGATCTTGTACCCACTCTTATAGAGTATTAAATCTCTCAGTTGTCATCTCTGTTCACAGGTTTCTGTTCCGGTTGAGGATCCGAAGCGTATTTCGGAGATTTTCGATGTGATCTCATACCGCAAGGGAGCTACAATTATCCGTATGATGTCGAGTTTCTTAGGAAAAACCGTCTTCGATAATGGTTTACACAAGTAAATATTGCCCAGATATTTTTATATGGAAGATAGATCTATGATTGACCACCAACTCGCCTGATGTTAGGCGACAGTGTGGCCGAGGATGGATCTCGTCGGTCTAGAATATATCTGTTTTCTATTGTTATTATATTCTTTCTATTTAAATTTATAAGATGTGTGGTGTCGGCATCGACCATTAATGAGTTATTTACACAGTGATTATTTGCAAAATAGGGACGCAAATGTTCCGAACGGTACTCGATGGAGTCTATGACGTAATAATATCCGGGTGGCGGTCAGTTTTGTAGCGGTGGTTCGATTAGGTGGACGTTTCAGGTACTGTCGCGCGTTTTGTTTCTTTGCATCTTTGCAAAACTGCAGAACTAACATACTCTTATGACGCCCATTGTGTTATGTGGTCAAAATAATGAAAGTGACAGCCTTCTCCGATATAATTATGCAATAATATATTACATAAATAAATGTAAAAGTTAATAATTTCATTGTCATTATAGACCCTGTCATATTTTACAAAGTACTAATTCATCTAATATTTAAAATTGCCTTAAATTATATCTTCTAAGTAAAATCACTTCGTACTCGTTTCATCCAAAAGAAGATACTGTTGAATATAGATAGGCCACTCCAATAGATTTACAAAGACACCAGCTGGAAGCGGCTTGCAACCAACATCTTCTTTAAATCTGCCTTGTCTTGGTCTACGCTGCACTTGCCGGTGCTTGGTCTCAACTAGGGAAGTAACTTCTATGCTGGCAGTCTTCCATCACAGTATTATCATTCTTGTACGACATGACAAATACATTGTCTTTGTAGGTCTACAAAATGTTATCTTTGGATCTTCTTCATCTTAAACTCGCTTTCATACAGTTACCTTTTGAAGTACTCATACAAGAATGCTGAGCAAGACGACCTGTGGCAGGAGCTCACCGATGTTGGCATCAAACACAAAGCGCTCCCAAAGAACGTAACAGTGAAGCGTATCATGGACACGTGGACCAGGCAGACTGGCTACCCGCTGATCACTGTGCAGCGGGACTATTCCACCAAAACACTCACTGTCACGCAGGTAAGTTAACTATTTGTTTTGTTACTCCTCAATTTTATCTCGGGATCGATCGTCCGGAACAGTCGACTGTTCGCCGCTAAAGTCTCGAGCAAACTGCCAATGCCAAACGTAACGGCATTATTTTGCCCCTCGCCTGCGCATGATTAACCCGCAAATCTATGCGTCTCACTGCCCCCCTACCTCCTCATTCCGGTTTTTTTAGCTTATATGCCTGGTACGACTATAATAGAAAATACAAACTTTTTAATCTTCCTTTCAGAGACGTTACTTAGCTCTAGAGCCAAATAAAGAGTCCACGGCCGCCTGGTGGGTCCCTCTGAACGTGTTGTGTCAGCGTAACGACGTGAACTCGCCGGCGCCGCTGCAGTGGCTCGCTGATGACGAGGGGCTTAAGAATGTGCGCCAGTTCGATCATGAATCGGGGGCAGACGAGTGGGTGCTCTTCAACCCTGATATGATGGGTGAGATGTTTTCAAGCGAATATAATTGTATTAAGATAACATATGTTGCCAATACGTTGTGCTGAATTACTCGAAAAACCATATTTTTGAAGATATAAATATTATTTTCTTACGACAAATCTGAACTTAGCGAACCTTGAAAATGATATTACAGCTGTTTCACAATAAATGTTTTGATACTACCTTGAATCTAAGGCTAAACTGGCTAGTAAAGGCTTTGCATCATTAATAAGGTCAGGCGATACTTCTCACCAGGACAGCTGCTTCATTTGTATCAGGCACAGGTCCAATCATGTATGGAGTACTGCTGCCACTGGGGCACTCACGTAAAACAATAAAAGATTGGCTTTAGCTGAGGCACTCATGTAAAACAATAAAAGTAGAAATGGTTTTATTACATAACGTACGTCATATTTTGAACAAAGTCGTGTAATACGTCACAAGAAATTATAAAAATAAGAAATTATAATAAAAAATTAAAAATTTCAGTTCATGTTTTTCTCTTATAGGCCTGTATCGTGTGAACTACGACTCTCGCAACTGGGAACTTTTAGCAGCTGCACTGAAAAAAAAGCACAAGTCGTTGCCGGTGTTAGGACGCGTCCAGCTGCTGTCTGACGCGTTCGAGCTCGCCTGGACCAACCGACTCGACTACACCATTGCACTGCAGTGAGTTTCTTCATGCCTACCGCATCATCGTCATCCATCAAGAAGGAACATCGTTCGTTGCCGGTGTTAGACGCGTCCAGCTGCTGTCTGACGCGTTCGAGCTCGCCTGGACCAACCGACTCGACTACACCATCGCACTGCAGTGAGTCTCTTCATGCCTACCGCATCATCGTCATCCATCAAGAAGGAACATCGTTCGTTGCCGGTGTTAGGACGCGTCCAGCTGCTGTCTGACGCGTTCGAGCTCGCCTGGACCAACCGACTCGACTACACCATCGCACTGCAGTGAATACTATTCATGTATTCAGTCATTTTTGATAAGTGATCTTCAAAAGCTTGAAAAAGTGTGTTTTGTTGTATTATAGACTCGGCCGTGTTTTATGTACATAATAAGAATACATAACGTACATGCTTAGAATATAGAAAAATATTTTATATAATATTTTTCTATATTCTAAGCGTACATGTTTGGCAGCGTTATTCCCATTCCACCGCGCGCACAACTCGCACAAGCATCACAGTCCTCATTCAACGATTTCTGATTCTTTAGCTATCGAGTGGTCATGCTCATGAATAGTAAAATTTTAGACGTAGATGTTTGTTATATAGTTGCAACTTCTAAATTTATATCTATATTCCGTGATTTTGTTACATTAATTTCTGAATTGCTTCCAAAGATGGAAGCCGTGTTGACGTCACTATAATCCCACAGGCTAACAGGCTACCTTCACTGCGAACATGACTACCTCGCCCTATCGACTGGGCTCCTCGGCCTCTCCAAAATTGAGAACGTAATAAGACGCAGATCTGAATTCGGGATTTACCAGATGTACATGCGGAAGCTTCTAGAACGAACGTATGAGCACGTAGGAGGTCTGTCAGCGAAGAAAATTTTGAATGAAGACGATCTCAATAGTGTTAAGATGCAGGTAAGTTCACAATTTAATGGCGCCTTGTATAATTATTTGTCTATCATTTTATGGCAAAAAAACAATTATAATCTAAAAACATACATGTTACAGATACAGCCAATAAAACCATTTTTATTTCTCCTCTTACCTACGTCCTACCTGTGTTTGTTTAATTGTTGGTAGACGTTGACGTCGAGTTGGGCGTGCGCTATGAAGGTGCCAGGCTGCGAAGATAATGCCATGGAGATGTTCCAGAAGTGGATGGATTGTAAAAACCCAGATGAAAATAATCCGTCAGTACAAAGTTATACCCTTTATACTGAAGTTTTTTGTCCATGATGGACTGGGAGAAAAAGAAAAATTTATAATGTATGAACTGCTTCTCTTCTGTGGCATACTGTAAAAGTCAGTTAAGGGACTTGAGGGAAATTGGCGTTTATGAGGGCGACGGGCTCACCCCCCTGTCATTCCAAGCCAATATTTTGTACATCTTATGAACTCCGTCTCTCTAGCCACCGGCAAATGAGATGACAAAAGGAATGAGTTATGGTACTTTGCCCACCCCGTAAGATAAACCACCGTGATTTTATATATTACTTGTATGTATTCTGCACTAGTTTAGACATTTTTAGAGAAAGCAGGAAGCAGATGTTTCGCCTAATAGACAACGCGTCACCTATGGCTAATAAAAAGCAGTGTACCTACGAGTATGTGTTGTTGGAACGTTCACGCTAGCGAAGCGTATAATTACATAAAATTAAAATGCACGTTTATAAAAATACTCTGATCGGAAGATTTTAAAGCGTGTCGGTGTCTTATTAAGAAATAACTTATAGGATAGGTGGTAATATAGGTTTTCTTTTTCGGTGACTTTTAAAGATTGCTTGTTTAATTTTACAATGATATTATATAGTTTTTGTTATATCGTATGTACCTTCGTGAAGGATCCCGGTGGACCTCCGTCGCGAGGTGTACTGCGTGGGAGTCGCGCGTGGCACCGTGCGGCACTGGCATTTCATACTCGCGCGCAAACGAAACACTAACGTGGCTAGCGCAAGGAATGCGCTACTTGCTGCGCTCGCTTGCACCAGAGAGGTCTGGCTTCTGCACATGTAAGTAGCTTTGGAACTGATAAACTTGACAAACTAAACACCAAGGAGAATGATCTCGCAGATCATAGAAACCAGGCACTGGGCCAAGAGCTTCAAGATAGCTTGGTTTGACGGCCTAATTCATGAATAATAATTATTATTACCTATAGTTTAAAAAACTGAAAGATTTCAATTTCGCAATTTCGTTTATCAAATCAAATCAAATCAAAATCAAAAATAATTTATTTCAGACTCAGAGATCCATATCATTTTATAGTATAAATTGTATTAAATTAAATTATTATTATTATTACATGTCAACTAAATCGAATTAAATTAAATTACATCAAATCTACGTGTCACATTATAAATAAATAAAATTCATATTAATATTATTCTAATCATAGAAACATTATTTTACTAATCCTCTGATGTGATGGCGCAGAATGGGACAATCGAACTTAACAGTAATAGCATCCAGAATGCTGTTGCCACTCGCTCGCGTTCTGCTCAGTAGTGAGGCAACCTTCTTGCGCATAATAGCTGCAAAGCCATCAATGCGTGCTTCTGCGAACATAGAAGATGCACTGCAGAACCGCGGGAGCCGCATCAGCACCCTGAATGCATTATTGTATTAGACGCGTAGAGCATTGAGGGATTTTTGAGTATATGCTGTCCACAAGCTACCGCCGTAAAATGATTGGCAGTATTGGCAGTTTACTTGGATGACAAAATGTTTACCTACAGTTATTTTGTTTTAAAAAATCAAACTAGTTGTATTAAACCGATTTTAACGAAATTTCTCAGACCGATCTGAAAGTATATTCTTTCAAATAAAATAAAAAACTTGTTCACGGTCTGGGGGCCGATCGCACTAAAATACTTCAGCTGAAGCGCCGCAACTTTTCGCATAATTTTCGTATCGTGTTAACGTTTTAACCATAAGTTGAAACGCAACTGGAACGCAGCTGGAACGTTACCGCTGTCAAAAAAAAACGTTTGAGAAATGTTACAAAATGTCAGCCGTTGCACTAGGCTTTTAAGGTGTGTACAATAAAGAATTCATCTATCTATCTAGGTCATTGTGCTTTGTAATAAAAATTCTTTGGAGTTTTGGCGGGAACGTCCTCGAGACATGTTGTTGTTCTGTTTTATTTTCCTCAACTGGTGTTATTTTGAAAATTAATGCGATAAAAATGGTGGTGTTTTATTCATTAATTGTTCGATCAAGTGCGTGAGTGAAATAAAACAGTGAAAAGTGTTTTTTCCCGTTGTCGGCAAAACTCCATAGAAGCTTTCAGTAAACCATCCAGTAAACCAAAGCCGCCACCACTTTACTGAAGCACGACTCGAATTTGAAAATGATTGTGTACTTGACTTTGATTGTGACTAGAACATTTATAACTTGTTTTATTCAAGAAACTTGAAGAAATAAAAATTATACTTGATACTGGCAAATGCTCTAAGCGGGTCCAAATTCAATAAAAAAAAACTTGTGTGGAATTTTCGCCTTATAAATTGCCTCCGGAGTTTTGGCGGGAACGTCTAAGGAACGTGTTGTTGCTTTGTTTTATTTTCTTAAACTTGTGTTGTTTTGAACATTAATGCTATAAAAATGGTGCGTGTTTTATTCATTAAGTGTTCGATAAGGTGCGTGAGTGTGGGCAAGTGAAATAAAGCAGTAAAACGTGTGATTTTTCGTTGTCGGCAAAACTCCATAGAAGCTTCTAGTAAAGTCGCCACCACTTTACTGAAGCAGGACTCGACTTATAAAATGACTGTATACGTGATTTAGATTGTGACTAGAACATTTACAACTTGTTTTATTCAAGAAACTTGAAAAAATCCTAATACTTGACACTGGCAAATGCTTTAATGCGGGTACAATACAAAAAAAAAAAAAATTGCCTCCAAAGACCTTTGATTGGCGTTTGAACTTTAGCGCAATACCAAATTTTACCAAAGTTGAACCGTAACTCGACTACAAGCGCAACTGAACCGCAGCTGAACTGCTAATAGCCGATGGTGCCAAAGAGTTCTCGAGTGGAGAACACGCACCGGCAAGCGCAGTGTAGGAAGACCAGCCACGAGATGAATAGATGACCTCATCCAGTGGCAGGAAATCGCTGGATGAGGTCGGATGCAAGCCGCTTCCATCATGTCTTGAAAATCCATAGGGGAGGCCTATGTCGAGCAGTGGCTGAGATGATGATGATGACTCTAAAAGTTGTATATACCATGTTTTGTACAGGTATCTAGAATGGACTATCACTGACGAGACGGAGGTGCGCCGGCAAGACTCTCCCCTCGTCATGTCAGCCATCATGAGATCTACCGTCGGATTTTACGTCGCAAAAGATTTCATATACAGCAGGATACGGGAAATTTATACTGCGTAAGTAGGTTCCGAATATCTACATATATTTACATCTTCATCTCTGTCATTCTAAATGTAAATGACAGAGAGGAGATATAGGTTTCGAATACCTACATTAACATCTTCGTCTCTATCATTCTGAATGACTTTGGTATATTTTTCGTAAGCACGTTTGAAACGTTCAACATGTCTGAGAGTTCTTGAGAGTAGGTACCTACAATCTCAGACGTGTTTGAATGACCGTTCGCAGTTGGCGGCAGTTAGGTATAATAGATGTTTAACTTTATTTCGCAGTTTTCACCAGCAGGGCTCCAGAATTGGCCTAATAATAAACGACATGCTCGCACAGTTCACAACGCAACACGAACTTGACGAGGTAAATCTCGAAAATGTTATATATTTACAGTGAACGTTTGGATTCATGATGTAGCCAAGCCAGGGATTCTTTAGTAAATCGAAGCGAGGGGTTTTATAGACCTACCCCATAGTTCATAGTTTTGCGACCATGTCATGCGCTCCCTAACGAATGAACCTTTTTTAGTGTTCCGTACCTCAAAAGAAAAACGGAACCCTTATAGGATCACTTTGTTGTCTGTCTATCCGTCCGTCCGGGTGTTAAGACCTGTATCTCGGGAACTCGTGAAGGTATCGAGTTGAAATTAAAACCATTTGCGCAGATCCATAATCTCTTGCTGCAGAGAGAGAAATCAAACTTCTCAGTTTTCATAAAAAAAAGTTACAGCCGAATATGTCGCAAAAAACGCATATTTTTCGACATTCGCAAGGGAATCAAAACCTATGGAGTACTTCCCGTACTTGGCGTATTTACGAAGCCTATACTATTTGAGTCAAAAGTCAGACTCTAATAGATGAGCTTTTGTTTGACAAAAACTTTACAAAACCCTAATCTATTCTAGTACAGAAATTGACCGAAATCGCATAGACTTTGTAAGACAAATTCAATGTAACATTTCAGCAACAAACGCTATTCAATTTGATACCGATATTTACCAATCCTCCGATATTACTCCCCCCCCCAAAAAGTGAACAACACTTCAATTTTTTTTCTGAGAAATAAATTAATGAATTTGTTATTTTTATCACCATTTTTTCAAATCGTTTTTGTGGTTAAGTACAAAAACATATTATTTAGCGCTTCGCCGGTCGCTACCGCGGCACGCTCGCTACGCTCGCTCGGCTTGCGCGATGTGTTTTTAATGTTCTAACATTACCTAACCTACTTTTTGGGCCACTAAATTATTTACAGAAATTTTTTACTACTAAAATCTTAATTATCGCGTTCGCGATAAACAAATATGGCGGTGAGCCTCTACTCGACTAGGTTTTGTTAGTACGTAATGTTTGAAAATATCTCAACAAAAGCTTGTCTATTTGAGTGAGCATGTATAATACAGTACTAGGTTTTGTCCATGCATTTACTTTGAAAATATTAAAGCAAAAAGCTCATCCATTTGAGTTTTTTTTTTACTGAGATAGATTAGGTATTGTCGAGTAATATGCATAAACAAAATCTAGTCTGACTCGTGACTCAAACAGTATAGGCTTTGTAATAACGCTTCCCGTTGACCCATAACTGAAATTTGGCAAGAAGCATTGTCATATAGTACACATAAAGGAAAAAAACCGAAAACTGTACATTTTTTATTTAAACACAATAAATATGCACATATATATATGCTTTATGCAAGGAAGGAGGGTCCAAATTAGTGCTTTAACCGTATCATGTGGGGTATCATATGAGAGATCTTCATTAGCAAAAGCAAAAACAGTTTTTTAAATATTTTTACGATGTATATTTTTCGGTATATGAAGGAAAATATAAAAAATATATAATTTCCTCCTTTTATCTACTAGTTTGTACAGAACCCTCGGTGGGCGAGCCTGACTCGCACTTGTCCGGTTTTTTATAAGAGGTTTGACATTGCTTCGGTCGCTCATTATTTTTATAGGAGGTGACCGAAACACTGGCCACTGAACTGGCTGATGAACTGTTTGCAAAAATAGGTTGCGATGGTGGAAAGGGAAACACAATGATGATTTATCTTACAGTTTTTAGAGTGGCGCCAAAAGAACGTGAAATACTTGGAAGACGCGAAGCTAGGTGTGGAGCAAGCGGTCGAGCGGGCGCGCGTCAACATCGCCTGGCTAAGCAAGAACACGAAAGTCGTCGTCGATACTCTAAAGGAGTTATCCGAGTAAGGACGTATTTTATAGGTACCTACTGAGGAGTAGAGTAAGTTCTCTAAATATGGACCACCATAAGCAAAACTTGAAATGAAACTCCAACAGTAGTATCTAAATAACCATTTATTATTTTAATCGGTGAATAATAGCAGATTGTATCATAAGGGAGCTAAATAATAATTTTACGGCGAGGGCGCTTTTTTGAATCCAGAGCGAAGTGAGAAACTTGAGTAGATTCAAAGTACGTCGAAATATATATTGTATTCAAATATATATTGCGCCCGAGTGATACATTCTACTTTTCATCACCCTCTATAAAATAAAAGGCGCCTCATATTTTATTGTAATATTATTATTTAATAACACATAGAGAAACAACTAAATTGAAATTAAATTAGTATCTAATAATAAAACAACTAAAAACTTATATTTACATTTGAGACAATTTCGCAATAATGAAAATTTATTGTTATAGTTTTATTATGAAGTAGAAAACAATATTAGCGTTCGATTTCCTTGGCGCTGAGTACTAAGATGTTCCGAATTCGAAAAGTGCGCGGCAAAGATAATTGCGGCGCACTTTTAAAGAGGTTTTAATCCTCTTATTACTCATTATTGCCCGCTAAAAGTTTCATAAAGAAAACACCACCTTTGGGCGCACCAAGTCGTCCTTTTCGAATACATGGGATGAAAACTATGTTCCTACCATAAACAATCGTCGAATATCTTCAAATAAACATTTTTCAAGCAACTTTTGCTTTATTATAAATTTTGGCAAAAATCAACATTTTCAAATTGGTAGTCTAATATGGACCACTAGGTTCTTATTATGGACTAATAAATTTTTGGTTTACAATTATAGCATTTGTTTTGCAATATTACTAACTTATTTCAAGAATCAGTCTGCATTGCAGACTCTGCAAGAGAGTATTTCTTAGCATCCTATAATAGCATTTCTGTTACAATAGTATTGTACTTAATTACTTAACACTAACTTCTGAAATATTGAGGTGGTCCATATTATGAGTAGTCCATATTTAGAGAACTTACTCTAGAGATAATTAACCGTTGATTTCTCATTTAGTTCACCGTTTTTAGGGTTCCGTATCTAAAGGGAAAATTCACGAAATATCACGTGAGTTTTTCTTTGATAGGTACCTACCTACCTTTTAAATTGGCTGAGGAGTGGGAAAATATGTTTTTTCACTACTCCGGCGCCAGTATAAGTTATATCTGAATAAAACTTACTATACCTACTCAAGATAAGAAAGACAAAGAAGACAAGAAACTTACTATACTATACTATACGCAAGATAGATCTACGATGGACCACCAACTCGCCTGATGTTAAGCGACGGTATGGCCGAGGTCGAGGAGCTCGTCAATCTAGAAGATATCTATTCACTCTAGCCTTGAAAATTCCATGATTGTAGTTCACAGGAAACAGAGATGGCGGCAAAGAATTCCATTACTGTGCAGTACGCACCAAGAACGTGGACCGATATCGCAAATATAAATTAAAATATTTCTCGTATCTAATCAAATAAATTCATTTCTCAATTTTCTAATATATTCAATGATTTTATACGTTTAAATATAGAGATAGCTTCACACTGCTCATTTCCACCTTAAAGGCGTATTACACTACCCGATTTCTCGGGCCCTGTCTGTATGGAAATTAGAACCAAATCGGAACCCTGTACCCTGTTTCACACTACGTATTCCCTGGCGACAGGCACGATAAATAGGGTGATAATGGGCCTTTTTGACTTAACAATTGAAACGCGTAAGAAATAAGCTTTTATTTCTTTAAACCTCCTATTTTAATATTTTCAGGGAGATGAAAGACCGTAAAGAACAGTTTAAGCTGGTATCGGACTTACCTAGGGAGGCAGCGTTCGACGGAGCGAGCAGGGGACAAGTTACAAACGTCATGTGTCTCCTATATCTACTCGGACGGGTTACTTGTGCTTCTATAGCGGTGTTATGAGAATTTCAATATATCAATATACATTTTTGGGTTTTATTTCTATCCTGTCCCCCTACTTAAGAAAACCTACTAAGACTATTTAAGAGGAACGTTTACCGTACACTTACCCATACAAGAGAAAACTGATACCTACTCCTAAATACTATACGATTTGGTGATAATTTTATCTAGTTTTTTATTTTAATTCTGTAATTGGTTTGCGCTAGACCTCTAACTGATGTTAAGCGACGTTGCGGTCCACGATGGAGCGCGCTTACCCAAATAAATTAGTTGGAATTAAATCAGAATCATTGGGAATTGGTTTCTGCAAATAACAAATGCGATAACCGCGCGAGTCCATATCCCTGTTAGCAAATAAATTAGTACTCTCTACCCTCTTACGGTGAAAATGTATTTTTTTTTTCAATTTTCATTATAACTTTCGAAAAAGTGAACCTTAAGAAGCCAACTAGGGCTTGTTCAGGGATACACCAGGCGTAGTACGTTTGCGATCCTTAGACAACTTTAGATCGTCTAAGTTGCGATCAAATGACATTCCAATGTATGGAAGCGTTCATAGTAGCTTATTCTCGCGAGTTTTGTTTCAGAAGTGAAGTGCCGCCTGAACGAGTCCTTATGGCTCCAACCGTATACAAAATACATTAACCAATTTCGATTATTTTATTATCTGATTTTAATCATAAACATCTTTATGCATCTACGGATTGCTTCTTGTTTTATGATTCCGAAGTAAAAAAAAATAAAGTTTAAATATTGGAAAAAGCAAACCGTACAGGCATTAGCTTCTAAACATGAACCAACATATAAAAAAATTATTATCGTTATCGAAAAGTTTTCTTCTGTTGTATGAAAAATGCGAAATTTACTGTCAAAGGATCGCGCGACCACACGTCATCGAAAAAACGCGCAATGTGCTGGTACACGTCGGACACTCCATGCAAAGGCGCGCTAATCAGTGACGCATACGCAAGTAGACGTATGTATATATAATACACACACACACACACACACGTGTGAAGTTATGCTCGTTGTCGTCCGACTGTCGCTGTTAGTAATCCTGTTTGGATAGGGAATATTGGTAAAAAAGGAAATTAACGTCTAGATTGAACAAAATAATGAAATAAGGATAGCAGCGCCCTCTATACCACATTAAGTTCTCTGTCCTAATTCTACCATTACACTATCTTAAAGGCGGCTATACACGGGTTGCAGTGTAGCCTACCCTTGCTATTACTAAATTTAATAGTCTTTCAAAAAACTAAGAAGTGTTTGAAGGACTATTTAATTATGTGTTTAACTCCCTACATCGTTGCTGTATCGACGTTCGATATGTGGATGTGCTTCGGAAGCTATACACTTCGGCAACAATGCAAGTGAACCTGCACGACCTAACGTGAGACAGGGGGACACTATTTCACCAAGCTTTTTACGGCAGTTTTAGACAATGTTTTAAAAACGCTTCCATGGGACTCAAGTGGAATTAATATCAATGGTGTATACCTGTCTCATCTTAGGTTTGCGGACGATCTTGTACTTTTTGCCGAAAACCTAGAACGTCTCCAAAAAATGATTCAAGATCTTTCAGATGCTTCTTTGAAAGTAGGTCTAAAGATGAATATGGCTAAGACTAAGGAGATGACGAACGTTTCTGGGACCTCGAATTCAATTTCTATTGAAAACTAGACCCTGGAAACAGTTACGTTTATCTGGGCCATACTCTATATTTTGGCATAGAACATCAAAAGAAGGAGATTGCTAGGCGTATACAGCTTGGATGGGCGGCATTTCAGAAAATGGACTTTATCCTCAAACCACGCCATATTCCAGTCTGAAGACTCGACTCTTCAACCAATGTGTTCTGCCTGCCATGACTTATGGTGCCGAAATATGGACACACACATGAGGCTATCCGAAAATTAGTGACGCAGAGAGCCATGGAGAGATCTATGCTCGGTAGCAAACTCAAAGACCGAGTTCGAAATACCGAAATCCGACGGAGAACAAAAGTTCGGGACTTCGGAGTTGCGGTAATGAAATTAAAATGGAACTGGGCAGGACATGTTGCTAGACGTAGTGATGACAGGTGGAGTAAGGTTATGACCGAGTGGTGGCCAAGACAAGGAAAGCGGAGCGTAGGTCGTCCAGCTGCAAGATGGGTGGACGATATTGTATCTATCGCGGTTCGAATCTGGACACGATTAGCACAGGATCGAGGCAGATGGCATGATAAGAGAGAGGCCTATATCCAGCAGCGGGATAGAAAAGGCTGTGGATGATGATGATGATGATTCAATTATCCTAAATCATGAAATGTTGCAGTTGCATGTGGCCAATAGTGGGATAGAAAGAGAAGGCTGTCAGTGATAATGATGAGGTATTTAACTAAAACACTTTATAGGTTCCAATGATTTATTAACAAAAAATATCATTTCGATAATATTAATACTATTTATATAACTATATTTAAACTACCATTAATAAACTTACACTAATCCTTCTATAAAACACAATCCCAATATGGACGTATTTTCGAAAGCAATACTTTTTTTAACTAAACATCATAACTCCTATTTTTGTAGAATTATTGTTCCGAAAACTAAAATAGGTATAATTTAACACTAGAAATAATAAAGCTCTCCACACACAAAACAAACCCTTTTTCGAAACCAGTTTACAGTCGAAAAACTCTCATCGAATGTTACTACGATCTTCCATGATAGATAGATAGATAGATAACTCTTTAGATGATATGATATGACCAGACCGTCAACGAACCAAGTTTTTCTATCTCTTTTATCCGATGTTGGTCTGGATGTGCCATAACCGATTGTGTATTTTAAAATTATAGTTAGTTCCCTATACCTTAAGAACAAACGAAATAACAAGGACCAACTGGAGACCAATCACAGCTCGTAATTTTGGGAAATCAGAGCTCCCATTGATCACAAGGCAGTACTTGTTAATTCATTTAATTTTGTCTTGCGTTGTCTGGCGCAGTATCTAGTATCATCTACCTTCATGATAAATACTCTGGATAAGTTGTAAATATAAATAATTAATAAAATTATTCACTGGAAATTTCGCTGACTGCGTTTTAATGTAAAATGCATGAGGGTAGTATAAGAGAATAAAATAATCAATAAGCGAATAATTCAAATCGGAAACCAGTTACGAACGTGTCGTGTCGTATGCGGAGAGCCTTAAAGACATTGCACAACTAAACACATCTTACCCTAAGAGGACAGTTTTATTTTTCATCCGTGTCGAACGAAAATAAACTTTGGTTACATGCGATAAAGTTTAAAAATCGTGTTCAAGCTTTATTGTAATAAGGATGCTGTTTGATGGCAGATAATTCGGTGGTTTTGTGTAAAATGTCATGAAATCGGTTTATAGCTGCACTAGAATATAACACATAATTAAGAGCTAGGCTAGCCATACACGGACAGCTTCAAGCAGTCGATACACACACTGCACTGCTACTGCGTAGTAAACTACAGTATTCTACGTACAAACAAACGTACACAGAACGGGTCGAGCAGTCGCGACTGCGTCGGACGGTCGGCAGCGCAGAGCAGGCCGTGTATGACCTCAGCAAGTCGGTAACAAAATAAAACAAAGGACAACATGATAGATATTCATTTAAAAAAATTCATCTGCATGATTGTATCTTAAAATATTTTATACGAGAATATATTTATGTATCTAAGTTTAATAGTCATAAAAGTAAAAATAAAGAGAGTAACGCGTGCGATACATGTGCTCAGTTTCAAATTAGAACAACAATCTGGGAGACGGTAGACATGTCTAGAACCAATAACAACAGCAGCCGATTATTACATGATTTGTTTGTAAACTTTTCTTGACCATGGCAATAAATCTTTTCAATAGAAATATTAGTCCTTTTAAATTAAAACGTCAATTATGTCCTAGTCACAGTCAAAGTCAAATAAAATCAGGGACGGCCAAGTCCCAGTCACGACTCAGTAAATTGGTGGTGACTTTACAGGCAGTTTTTATTAACATTAAACACTTCCCTAAACTCTTGCATCCAAT
The DNA here is from genome assembly GCA_947563715.1 of Lycia hirtaria. Lineage (NCBI taxonomy): Eukaryota > Metazoa > Arthropoda > Insecta > Lepidoptera > Geometridae > Lycia > Lycia hirtaria. The sequence continues at coordinate 51,571,391 of OX387376.1, read as the reverse complement.
CAAATAATGTATACAGCTGGGCTGATGATGATGATGATAGAACTATCAGGGAACTATTCATGTGTATCGCAAGCGTCACTACAAATATGAGTTTTTAATCCACTTCACACTGAAATATATTTTATTAACAAAACAAATTCATTGATTGTATATTAACATATATCTATGAAACACCGCTTCCCACGGAACAGTGGACGCTCTATACGCCAGCACGGAAACTTAATTTTAATAGCGGAGCTGCGAACCGAGAAAACAAAGCAACGTTGGTTTAACTTTTGTAATACTCACAGACATCTCACTACATTGCAAAGCAAATGAACTTCGCAGTAAATGTCCACACACCTCTTCATCCTCTATAACCTATTACGTAGTCTGTTTGGACAACTAACTGTCGCAGCAAAAAATGCGAATTAACGTTTCGATTCAACGAAATAAGGACAGCAGCACCCCCAGCGCCACACTCTGACTGAAGTTGTTGCAACGTTGAAGCGCACGCGACCCGTTATGTCTGCTGTACCCTGGCCGAGAACCTCTCGCCGAATGTTTCGGGCAAAGAATGCTCGCAGAGAGCACACCATGTGATCTCTCGATGTCATCGGTTCAATCCGAATTCAGAATCGGTTCCAAATCCTCGAGTTCGCATGCGTTGGACCACATAATGATATGCGGGTAGTCGCAACATACTTACCGACCAACTGAATGAATGAGTGAGTGACTACCGGTGTGGATATGTAACGTGACACGTTGTACACTAAATTAAACGGCGAGTCAGTGACACATAAGCTAGGTGAAGTCTGTATGAAAGTCACGTATGAAGTTATGAAGGTACCATTCATGTATGAAATTATGAAGGTCATTCATGTATGAAGTTGTGACGTCACGAGCGATCGGCGATCAAACGGCCGATCGCTCGTGACGTCAATTGGGATTCGAGCGCTTTAAGCCCCCAACGCTTGTGTCGACAAATTAATGTACCATTCAGGCAGTCTTTCAAACGATAGAGCGAGCGCGGGGAGGGGGTGAGGAATCCGAGATTGGCGGGAGGCAGTGTCCGTTCTGTATGTATGTACATACTATTTATATATTCCATAGTAATGTAATAAAATAACAAACGCCGCGCCGGACGCTTGAACGCGTGCCCGTTAGTCTAGCCAACCTAAGTCTGAGAGCAAACGAGAGTAATTTTTTTAGTTATGTCGCGTAAAATGATTTGCGTAATTGAAGCTGGATTCTGTTTCATACAAAAGTCCAGTTTGTGCCACGAGAAATAACGGGAATGAGTTGTCAATTTCAAATTTTCAAACTCTCGTTTGGCCACACACTAAATGATCTACTGAACAAATAGTTTTGTCAGTTCGCAGCGAGACAGAATCTATAAACTAATCTTCGAGACAAACATTCAGTCAGACGAATTATATAGAAACGACCACAAACAATACATTCACAGGTAAACTACTAGGTCGAGTGATTGAAGACAACATATGGATGAGCGAACTGTGGTCACACGCCTAGTTTGATAAAAGAACATTTGCGTATTCAATGGTCAGTAACACGTTATCCACATATTTTCCAATGAACAAGAAGTTACTTTTATGTGCCATACAATTAGTATAGCGTTGTAGAGTGCGTGTGACGACATAGATTGTTATATGAAATGAACACAATAAATGCCAATTTGATACATACATATTTACAATAATATAGCTATTTCATAATTATCGATTATTTCGAATGAAAATGAGTTTAATTTTTCTGAAAAGTAGACAAACACGCAAACAATAAACAAATATAGGGTGCTAAGCCGAAAGGATCTCATTGTATTCAGTATTGCGAACAACTTTAATATGGTACAATTATTTTCTTTCTATCTTGTCCATTATCAAGAAATAGCTTAGTGCGATAAAGGCAGCCATTGTACTGCCAGATATTTTTACTGTCTAGTTTAAGTTCGTACACATCACACAAGGCAACGTATGGGAACAGGTCTGGCGATTGTCACTGCAGTTTTTAGGATATTATCAATGTTTTATTTTCTTTTAAAGAAAATACAAGGTAACTCTTCTCAAGAAAAGGTGAACATTCAATTCATTATAAAAAAAAATGCGTGTGCTTATGTTCACACGAGAGGAGAGAAAACTTCGTCAAGGCGACGTTAATAATACGAAATAGCAGTACAGCAGTGATGTGTCGACTAAATCCCTCTCGCTCCCTCAGTCGACTCGAGCCGACTTTACCCGAGTGAGCGTTACACAGCCGAACGTGACGGCTGTAAGTGCTCAGCGCACTTATATGAGTTTTCACTTCAAAAAGTTGCTCTTGACGATGATTAGAATAAGTTCCTGTCGGCTCGGTACATTCTATGTAAACTTCTATACGAAAGTCCATAATAAAATGCAAGTAATCTAGAAAACACCAATTTGTCTTTTTAAACACAAATAAGGCATTAAAAACACTAATTCTAAACAAACTATAGTACATTTTATTTCATACATTGAAATGACCGTTTTAGGGCGCTTTAACATTAAGCCACTTAGCCGCGTGGTAGTAGCGCTGCAGCGGCAGATGCCATCACGTAAGTGCGACAGATCGCGAGTATAAGCGCGATATGTGGTTAGATCTAAATATGGATTTCAATGAAAATGGCCACACCGCCATTATTCACAGTGGTATGCTATTCCTATACGTGCGTAGATGCCTAGACGAGATTGATCTAAGTGATAAGGCCGCCAGTTAGACCCCTAGCAATGGGATCGATTCTCAAGGCACACTAATTAAATTTCTTAAAATAATGAAATCCAAAAAAACGAACGACAATTATATGAAAATTTCATAGTTATTTTAGAAATTTTAATTACTTTAGTGGTGCCTTCAGAATAGCTTCCAATAAGTACCTATTATTCACTAAAACAATCATTATTTTGTATCACGTGTGGTTTTTAATAGAGTTATCTATCTATGCTCCCGCGCTGCAGCGCTGTCTTGATTTATATAGATGGTCACAAGTGACGGTACTAAGCAGTGCGACAGCCGCAGTACTTAGTCGCGCTGCTGAGTCGCTTATTGTGAAAGCGCTGTTCTGTTGTTTTATGAATATGCCTATATACAAGATTATCGATTTTTTGATGAGGTGGGTTCGGAAATATATCATAATCTCATTGAAATAAGACTCATTTTCGCCCACAACTATAATAGTATTATAGGTACGCTGCGATAGAAATACTCTCTGTATTAAATTTAAGAACATAATTCAAATGAATGGGGAGGGAAAGAGATATCATGTTTACGATTCTCAGCTCTAAACTTAAACGATGTTACGGTCTAGAATGGTAAACAACGCTTTTTTAGAAAATATCAATTCACTCGATTATTCCCGTTATCCCCAAGGTTGTCTCCCCAGGGGACACGGAACTAGAGGACAACGGGAATAATCGCAATTCACTCGCAATTTAAAGACACCCAGATAAACAAATATTGACATTTAGTTAAATTTCTAAGCATATCGAGACTCAAATGTAATCAATCAGAATGTCGATCGCAAAGCAATGTCACAAACGGTTTGTCATAGCTGAAACGCAATGTTCCGGGTGAAATTGCGACTGTTATGACCAAGAATAAAGCTTAACATCAATCAAACGGCACGCTCATCTGGTCATTCATTTTCAAAAAGTTATTATTTTTACGGGACCACCCCATCTGTTCCATCTTTCTAATAAGAAAAGATAATCATTAAAATCAGACAATATGTTAAAGAGCCGAGTGATTAATGTCGGACAGCCAACGAACTGCCTAAGCCGCTGCCCCTAGAGATATGACATTGGAGGATGTATAAAGTTAATATTTTCATGAAGAAACGATTCCCTCGAGAGCATGTGAAAGCGAAAGATACTGCTAGTATATAATACATATATTCCGACAAATTGAACCTTCCCCGTTTTTTCAAAGTCGGTTAAAACGAAGCTATCTCTCCCCCTCCAGTCGTACATAAAGTATATATGAGCAGTATTGTAACGTTACATAACTACGCACCGCTTGCCGTCCCTGTCGAGTGGCGGGGGCAGGGGGGTCGCGACCGGCGCGTCGGCACGCGGGCCGGGGCCGGCGCCGCCCCCCGGTTTGATCGTCTCCGGGTCGAAGGCGGCGAACGACGTAGAGGCGACCGGCGCCGTCAGCGGCAGGTCCGTGTTGATGCCTACGATCTGGAAAGAAAACGGAAACATTTTAAAATCAAACGGCAAATATGCCAACACGGAGAGGGAAAAAAGGATAGCCGTTTCGTAGGTTTCCAGTCTTGCTTATAAGCGCTGAATAAGCGCATTTTAATTAAAGTGTTTTGTTCCATTTTCGCGCGTGACAGTTCCCGTCTGACAGAAAGTGACAAGTCCTTATTCAGAGAATAAGATTTTAAAACGCGTTTGTAAGACTGTTACTGGTTACATTATGACTAAGTATAAATCTACAAGAGCCGCGATAAAATATAAGCAAGAAAATATTTAGTTTCATCAAAGCAGAACTATGAACTTAGTCGTCTATGTATACTGACCTCCGACTACAGCCATCGCAGTGTATTGACCTCTGTTGTTATATACTAACCTCTGTCGTTGTATACTGGCCTCTGCCGTTAGTCAACGTTGTATACTGAGCTCTGCCAATAGTCATCGTTTAAATACTAACCTCTGTCATCATTCGGCGTTTGCATACTAACCTCTGCCGTTAGTTGTTGTTGTATACTGACCTCTGCCGTTAGTCATCGTTATATACTGACCTCTGCCATTTATTAATAGTTGTATACTGAGCTCTGCCATGAGTCGTCGTTGTATACTGACCTCTGCCGTTAATTACCATTGTATAATGAATGACCTCTGCCAATAGTCGTCGTTTATATACTAACCTCTGCCATCATTCGTCGTTTGCATACTATCCTCTGCCGTTAGTCGTTGTTGTATACTGACCTCTGCCTTAGTCATCGTTATATACTGACCTCTGCCATGTATTAATCATTGTATACTGAGCTCTGCCATGAGTCGTCGTTGTATACTGACCTCTGCCATCATTCGTCGTTTGCATACTAACCTCTGCCGTTAGTCGTTGTTGTATACTGACCTCTGCCGTTAGTCGTCGTTACATACTGACCTTTGCCACTTATTAATCGTTGTATACTGAGTTCTGCTATGAGTCGTCGTTGTATACTGACCTAGGCCGTTAATTACCATTGTATACTGACCTATACCGTTTCGTCGTTATATACTAACTTCTGCCGTTAGTAGTTGTATAATAACCTCTGCCTTCATTCGTCGTTGTTTACTGACCTCTGTCGATAATCGTCGTTTATATACTAACCTTTGCCATCATTCGTCGTTTGTATACTAACCTCTGCCCTCATTCGTCGTTGTATACTGACCTCTGCCGCTCGCCTCGTCATGGTCCTCCTGAACGGCATGGAGAGTCGATCCAATAGTTTCATCCTCTTGCCATGCGCCGCGAAGATGTCGTCCGTGGCTTCCTCTCCGAGCTCTACCTGCGAGCTGTCGCCGGAGGGCTTACGCTTGCGTCCCACCACCGCTCCTAGAGGACGGATTGTTGCTGCTGAGGAGACATCATAATTACGGTGAAATTTTAGCGCAGGGCCACAAGTTTAGAAATACTTTTACTTTTATATGTTTTATTTCCGAATCAGAAACTCTAAAAGATCTGTAAAAGATATTAGTAAGAAAATATCGATAGCGTCTTTATTTCTTCTACAGTTGAGAGAGCAAGACAAAGGTCAAAGTAATAATGAAATAAGATTGCTATTACGATTGTGGTAACCCCCTAGGTCAGACATTTTTTTCTGTAGCAAGAAAGAGAAAAGCTTAGGGGAAAACATCTTGGCGAAGGTACGCCAGAGACCTCGAAGTAGAAGAGGCCAAGTCAGTGTCGGCCTCTTCGCGGAGCGTGTCGAGTAGTGTACTGACCGGGCGGCGCGGGTCGCGGACGGCCCGCGTTCGGGTTGGTCAGCTTGATCTCGTGCAGCAGCTTGTAGCTGGTGCGGCCGCGGATGGCGCGCAGCCCGCGCAGGTATCCGCTCTCGTCCAGCGCCGGATCCTCCACTGTCGACGACGACTCCGTGATGTCCATCTCCATTGTAGAGTTGTTGCCTGCGATTACAATTTATGATGTGACATTTGTAAACAAAACGTACAAAATATCCGACTGCAAATTACAGCTCTAATAGACGTAAATATAAATACATAATAGACGAATATAAATTGTTTTAGATTAGTCTTCTCGCACATCAAGCGAGATAGATTAACTCTTTGTTGTTTTTACCTTAACTAAAATACAAATTACATAGCGAAAAGGGTTTACATGCTAGTGAAACAACAGGCGGCCTTATCGCTAATAGTAAACTGATATAAAAATTGAAGGTGCGATGTAAAACTAGTCGTTTTTTTTTCTCATGCTACTACTGCACCTGCGGCGTAACACGATAAGTATCAAGTTAAACTTATTTTCAATTTTGCTGCTGCGAGTCATGCATTAGACTATTAAGTTTGTACGCAGTTGCCGTAAACAACAATAAAAAACGCTGGACTAGTGAAGAATGGTTTTAACACATGAATAATTAGGCATCGATCATAAATCGAGTCATCGATACAGCGATCCACATTAATTGTTTAAGAATAATTTTTGAATATTGTGAGATAAATGTAATTGGTCTTTTTCCGTTTTTATCTCAATAAACGAATATTGTGTGCACACCTTGAGCATTCATGCTCACCATCGAAGGCTCCTTCTTGCGGCGGCGTCGTGTGGCGGGTCGCCCTCTTCCCTAACATATGGTTGAGGAGGGCGATGGCTGGCACACGCGTCATACTCGTGATCGGGCGCTGCTTGCGGGTCGCTGGTTTGCTCGTGGTATGCACGCAACATAGTAATAAGTACTTAAATTAAAATAAAATTATTTTCCCGTAACGATAATTAGTAAACAATAGTTTGTAATTATGACAAAGGTCACGGACCCTGGTGTCTGTGGAGATGAAAATAAAATATAAAAAAAACAATTAAAAACAACAACAACAAACAACAACAACAACAATACAACACAAAACTACATACATAACTTTAACAATTTAAAGTTTTAGGGGGCTCTGTCACACACAACAGTTTGTATTGAATTTGTACGGCGAAATTGAACTATGACGTCATCATTCGCTATCGTGTGCTCTCTGTCTAACATGAAATTAAAATGCTTGTAACTTTCTTATTTTCCAAGATTTTGTTTTTGTGGAATGAATCTATTTGTGGTTAGTTTTTTTTGACCAAATAAAAATAAATCATGCATATTCCCTATTCCACACGTGTAGCGGGAGGGTTGTGTACTAACCGGAGTAGTCCGCCATCACGGAGGTGGTGGTTCGGTCGAGCCGCGTGCGCGAGTACGGAGAGACGCGCGCGCGGGTGCGTGTCATCATACCTGCACACACACACACACAGACATATAGACACTTCACAAGAAAACAATACATGGAAACATGATCCCGGACACACGTCAAATACATCACAGTAAAACAACAGATAGGAACGAATATGCGTCTCGACACGGTCTCGGACACTTTTGAGGTATGGATACAATCATACAAAGCTTTGATTTGTTAAAAATCAGTATTTTCTTATTAAAAGTCACGAAGTTATCGAGCCACCCTGTAGATAGTGCCACCACGGATGTCAGTCACATATTATATTTTATTTATATTTATTTATTATATATTATGATACAACACCATTACAGTTCATTACCAATGTGATGAAATATGGGGGTGTAGAACTGTCCATACCACTGGGGAAGGTGCTAATTCCAGTTCCGTTGGGTATTGCAGTTTCTGAGACTATCCATGTTATGATTTTATCATTACCTTCTGAATTCTCTGCCTCCACCACAACAACATCAACGTCCAATTTGTTCTTCTTCTCGTCTTTATCATCCTTCTGCTCCTTCATCTCAGTATCTTCTTGTTCTTTTGTTTCTAGATCTTTCTTGCTCGCTTCGAGATCTGTCTTTGTTGATTTCTTCTCTTCTTCTTGACCTACTAAATGAAAGAACACAGTGTTTGAGTTTGCATAGGAAAAGCATTAAACTTCCCATATTTTACAATAGATTGCAATCAGACATGTTCAGATGCGTCACTAGGTCGAAGCTGCGCCCCGCGGTCTCACCATCTATCGCACAGGAACCGTAGCATATACTTAATCTAAATCTTTTCAAATATTTAATTTTTTTTATTTTCTTTTTTTATCAGCCCTGTTTGTACAAACTGTCCCACTGCTGGGAACGGGCCATCTTCTCATTGTGAGAAGGGAATATTTACATACTTGCTCCTAAAGCAGCTTTTGCAGTATATTTATTATTATATTCTTTTCTGTAAATACCTACCCGCCCTACAAACCAGGACTCGATTAACATCTAACCTCGAGTAAGGGGACAAAATGAAAATAGGAATAACTACTTATTATTCCTACGGCATAAAGCTGATTTTGCCCCTTTTACCTAAATTGTTTATAATTGTTGTTCATATTTCATTTATAATTCTTTGTACTGACAATAAAAATATTTTATTATTATTTATTTAATTAATGAAGTCGTCTATCCACTTTATTGTTCCCACCCAAGCTGCGCTTGCCGGTGCGAGCACTCCACTAGAGAAGTTCCTCGAGTATACACATAGTTAGAGTAGTTCTCCTCACCTGCGTCGTGTTTCCTGGGCGAGTCCTGCTTCTTGTCCAGTCTCTTGGCGTCAGGCTTGGGCGAGTCCGCGGAGCGCAGCTTGCGGTCCGAGGCAGCGACCGCGTCGTTCACTTTCACCGCTTTAGACGATTCTTTCGACTGGAAGCAACAGCCGGGTTTGTTTTACATTTGCCGCTTTGAGAGTGAATTTCCGGTTTGACAGGTAGGTCGTGGGTTCGATCCCCACCCAGGGCAATCATTTTTGTGATGAGCTTGGATGTTTGTTCTGTGTCTGGGTGTTTCTATGTATCATACGTATGTATTTAAAAATGTATATATGTATTCTATCAGCCATCTAGTTTCCATTGTACATGCTTTGCTTAGTTTGGGCTAGATGGTGTTGTGCGAAATGTCCACCAATATTTATTTATTTATAAAAGTAATATGGTGCGACTGTAACTGGTTTAGAAGCATAATGTCATAATCGCAAAATGACTAAGAGTCAAAAAATTACATAAGAACAAATGTTTAACATGTTAATTCCGATGTGCAAAATAGCTAATGAGCAAAATGTCCAAAACCCCAAAGATCAAAGAAAAGAAAGGGATGGATGAAAGAAAAATTACCTGTGTAAATGTGTAACATATTTAAATTAAAAAAGTTCACCATTATAAGTAATATAATTTTTTCATAATGAAAACTTGCACAAATATGATTAGTTGCATACCCAAAATGCTCAATATTTTAAAAATATGATTCATCATCGTAATCTAAACAAGTTTTTGTTCTTTGTGACTTTTGGTCAATTTGTTTCGTATTCACTGTACGCCTTCGACTAATACTGTGGAACTAATTTAGCACTTTTGTCAATTTTTACCTCTTATCGTTGTATTTACATCATGCAACTAATTTTATACTAACCCTTTAAATTTCAAATGGATATATTAGAAGCGAACACGATCTGCACAATTATCATTCAAGACAAAATGTTTCATTCATTTTCAACATTAAATATATGGAAATAGTTAAACAGCTAATAGTACATAATTGATTATATGGGCTAAAATTACTTTTTTTATAAAATATGTACTAGGTTAAGGTCATACAGTATTCGTCAGTATATATTGCACATCGGGCTTTAGAAAAACAATTTACTGCAAGAACAATGTAGAGCGCCATCCCTGTCGCACGATGGTAAACGTGACAAAGGCGAATCTCTACAAAGTAGAACTCTCATTCTAAGGCCCAATGTACAATAATATCCGCCGCATACTGTGATTTTCGTAATGGCACAAAAAAAAAACAACTCATTTTGAATAAAAAATGTCAGTAACTCAATAAGTACCCACTCCGAGGGGGGAAACCCAAAAAACCAATATTAGATAAATCTGTACAGTATGTTTCGATACTTGTCTGATTGTGTAAACAACAATTATCGATATGCACAAGTGAGACAATTTAAAGGCAACATTTGATAGTTAAAATAAAAAGTTGCCGGTTCAAGTCCAGTCAGATGTTGAACTGTTTTCATAACCTAAATGTATACATTAAAATTAAGAGCTATTATTATGCATCTAAAAAGGCAAGTAACAAGAAGCGTACTGTACAGGGTAGTGTTAGTAAAGGACGGCACTCACATCGTCGCTCTCTTTCTCGGAGGCGGGCCTCGGCGCGGGCGTCTCGGGCGTCTTCGTTACTTTCACCTTCACAACACACCGGGATGTTAGATCATATGACATATGAGATTAGTAGCACCGTTACATACTGTACACGGATATGTGGTGTAAAATGACGTCATATTTTCTTTTTATTGCAATAAATCATTTATTTTTCAATTTCAAATTATTATTATATGCCTTGGAAATTTTATCTATTTATTACTAAATTCAATAAACCAAGAAATCATTATGGTGGTACGATTTCCATAAAAAAATATTATATAAATTTTATATTATTTTTATCAATCATGACAGAAAAGAATATAGTTTTCATCAACATCATCATCTCAGCCATAAGAAGTCCACTGCTGGACATAGGCCTCCCCTATGGATTTCCAAAAAGACCGATTGGAAGCGGCTTGCATCCAGCGTCTTCCTGCCACTTGTATGAGGTCATCTGCCCATCTCGTGGCTGGTCTTCCTACGCTGCGCTTGCCGGTGCGTGGTCTCCACTCGAGAACCTTTCGGCCCCATCGGCCATCAGTTCTACGTGCTATGTGGCCTGCCCACTGCCACTTCAACTTGCTAATCCTCTGTGCTATATCGGTGACTTTCGTACGTCTACGTATCTCTTTATTTCGTATTCGATCTCGTAGAGTGACTCCGAGCATAGCCCTCTCCATAGCTCGTTGCGTGACCTTGAGCTTCCTTATAAGGCCCATAGTTAGGGACCACGTCTCAGTGCCGTAAGTCATCACTGGTAACACACACTGGTCGTAAACTTTCGACTTGAGGGACTGGGGTATATTGGACGAGAAGACGCTTTTAAGTTTCCCGAACGCTGCCCAGCCGAGTTGGATACGACGATTGACCTCTCTCGCAAAGTTGGACCTGCCTAATCGGACCGTTTGTCCTAGGTAGACATATTCGTCAACAACTTCAAGAGTGGAGTTACCCACAGATATTGGGGTGGGCACTACATGGGCGTTCGACATAACCTTCGTTTTGTCCATGTTCATTTTGAGGCCCACCCGTTGGGAAACTCTATCGAGGTCTTCGAGCATCGTACTGAGGTCCTCCATCGACTCTGCCATGACTAGTATATCGTCGGCAAACCGAAGGTGAGTGATGTACTCGCCGTTAATATTGATACCGAGCCCTTTCCATTCCAGAAGCTTATAGGCATCTTCCAAACCGGCGGTAAACAGTTTCGGGAGACAACGTCTCCTTGCCTCACGCCTCTCTTTAATGGAATTGCCTCTGAATTCTGGTCTTGTACTCGGACCGACATGGTGGCGTTGTTGTACAAACACTTCAGCACTTCGACATACCGATAGTCAATTCGGCATCGTTGGAGGGCCTCAAGCACCGCCCAGGTCTCGATCGAATCAAAGGCTTTCTCATAGTCCACAAACGCTAAGCAAAGGGGCAAGTTATACTCTTCGGTCTTCTGTATCACTTGCCGCAGCGTGTGGATGTGGTCTATGGTACTATAGCCTTTTCGGAAACCGGCTTGTTCGGGAGGCTGGAAGTCATCAAACCTGCGTTCAAGACGATTCGTAATGACCCTCGAAAACAGCTTATAAACATGGCTCAGAAGCGAGATGGGTCTGTAGTTCTTCAGCAAAGTGTTGTCCCCTTTTTTGAAGAACAGCGCCACCACGCTTCTGTTCCATGCTTTTGGCGTTGTACCTTCGAGCACGACGGAATTGAAGAGTCTCTGAAGGACTTTAAGTACCGGTGTTCCACCCGCTTTCAGTAGCTCTGATGTGATTCCATCGTCGCCCGGTGCCTTGTTGTTCTTGAGCTGTTTCAAGGCCATCCTAATCTCGTACAGGCTGATGTCCGGGATATCTTCGGTATAATGTCGAGTCAGTTTGGCTCTTGGATCTTTACCCAAACTGCTAACAGGTTTTGCGACCGATGTGTATAACTGTCCATAGAACCTCTCGATCTCCCTCAAGACTTCTGCTTTGGTCGACGCTAGACTGCCATCTTCTGTCTTCAGCTTCGTCAACTGGCTCTGCCCAATAGACATGTCTTTTGCGAACACTTTGGAGCCTTTATTCCGCTCTATCGTCTCTTTAATACGATTAGTGTTAAAGGTACGGATGTCGTGTCGCATAGACTTTGATATGAGTCTATTGAGCCGCCTATATGACTCGACGTCACAGGATGACTGCAGTTGCAATGATCGTCGTTCAGCCATGAGGTCGAGGGTATGGCTCGAGAGCTTTTGCGGTCTATTTGTACGGTGGGGTTTATAAAACTTCGCGCCCACCGTACGGACAGTTTCCACAAACCTGTTATTGATCTCATCCACCGATGCGCAGCTCTCCAGGCACTCGAAGCGATTTGATAGTTCGAGCTGAAAGCTCACGGGGTCTTGGATATGGGCGCGAGTGGGTCGGAGTGTAGACTTCATCATACGGGACCTCTCAAGTTTAACATTAATATTCAACGTGCCTCGTACCATTCGGTGATCACTTCCGGTTTTAACCATGTTGATCCACAGAGACATCATTGAATATTTGTTTCTTGGTGGTCAGGATGAAGTCTATCTCATTTCTCGTAGAACCGTCGGGGCTCAACCAGGTCCATTTCCTATGAGGTGGCTTCTGGAAGAAAGAGTTCATCATAAAGAGTCCCTCTTTCTCCAGAAAGTCGGCCAACCTCTGTCCCCTGGGGTTCCGTTGTTCATATCCAAACTGTCCCACTCTCAGCTCACCATCGCTTCTCTTGCCTAGCTTCGCATTAAAGTCCCCCATAACAACATTGAAATAGGTCTCAGAGGTGTGTATGGCCCTACTAATGTCCTCATACATCACCTCCACCTCATCATCAGAGTATGCCGAGGTCGGTGCGTATACCTGGATGACCTTCAACGAATATCTCTTCGATACTCTGAGTATCAGGTACGCAACCCTGCTCGACACACTGTCGATGGCAAGAATGTTGTTAGCAAGAGACTTGTGGACGAGAAACCCGACACCACCCTGGGACTGTTGGTCACCCTCCCGGTAGTAGAGTAGGTTACCATATTTCAGGGTTATCGTGTCCTCACCCTCTCGTCGGACTTCTGATAACCCTAGGATATCCCAATTTAACCTACTCATTTCTTCTTCCAGCTCAGCTAGCTTCTCGTCTGTCCTCATCGTGCGAATGTTGTGCGTTACCAGGGCCAGTCGTCGTTTATGCAGGGGGTGGTAGCCGGATCTCTGCCGGAGATTCTTAGCACCCCTTGCTCCGCCGTAACCGGGGCCGCTACCATAGCCCGGAATAGCGGAGCTGCCGGGGACTGGGGGCCTGGTATTTTTGTTGCTCGTCATTTGGGGGTTTTTTGCCAATACTCGCCACGCTTGGCATGCGGGTTGGCGAGCGCAGTAGATGGCGTTTTACGCAGAATGTGCTGCTGCCCACTTCTGGTGATTTATTTATTATTTATTTATTTATTTATACAAAAATATTATAATATTATAATAATAGTGATATTTCCCTTAGCCGGTTCTTACGGCACCCACGGGAAGAGAGGGGGAGGTACTATTCTAGGCCGGTACCACACGGCATATATAGTTTTACAATGAAGTAATTGTGGTTGATAAATTATAATATATTTTTTTATTAGCGGTAAATCATATTTGTTGAAGAAAACAGTAGATTAATAGTAAATTTTATTGAAATATTTTTATTTTATCAAAAATTATGAATTCATGACGTTTTTGCATTATTCTCAACTAAATTACTTCAACAAACGTGATTTACCTCCAATAAAGACCGATATTAAATTTAATCACAATTACTTCATTATAAATTATGTATTTCTCCCTGTCTTTTCGAAGTTATGTGCGTATTGTTGATTGCCGCCAACTTCAAAAAACGGTGAAGGGAAAACTTAGTGAGGAAACCTGCATGTCTAAGAATTCTCAATGATCTTGAAGATGTGTGAAGTCTGCCAACCCACACTTGACCAGCGTAGTAGACTATGGCCTTACCATTCTCACAATGGGGAGATGGCCCGCGCCCAGCAGTGGGACAGTTTCTACAAACAGGGTTGATTTAAAAAAAAAAATGTGTACTCGTTTTGACCATAACTGGTAAAGGTATTTTTGCATGGAAATCGAACTACCTTAATTAGCAAACGCCTACTGGCCTGTAAACTTAAATTCTTATTATATCTTATATTTAGGAACTTTTTTTGGCCTCTATTTTTTCTTCCAAATTTTCTTCTGAACTCAAACAGATCGAAATCAAGAATCGATTATGGACTCTTTCATAATTATAAGTATTATTGTTTTTGTATTTTAAACCACACCTACTTGTAGTTTTGAGAATTCTATGACACATTTACACCCAATATACATTTACGATTGTAGGATATGGATGAAAACAGGACAAAACGAAACAATCAAAATGTACAATAGGAAAAAACATGAAAAACAGATATGAGTAAAAGATAATAATGTAGGTCTTTCTTCCTATATACAATGCGTCTAAAATAAGAATATATCTAGCTCCAAATTAACTTTTATTTACACTGTGTTATTAGTACTGGGGTATCCTGAGTACCTCCTGAACCGAAAGAAGGTGATTGTTCTTACATTATAATTACATCATATTTTACAATTTTGGATATAATACCAAATTCACGAAAAATAAAACAGCTATTTCACGCATTTTATTGGTAGTGAAAGAACGAAATTTTTATGGAATAGTTAATTTTTTTCATGGGTTTGGAGTTGGGCCCACAATAAAAGTTGTTTATTATGAGGAAGAGAATAATGACCAACTTTCGACTTAGTACAGGGTACCGTAATCTGGATGCTTGGGGGTTTAAAAGTAAGGATGGGCAGAATTTTTTTTTCACAATCCGCCAAATCTAACCCGATAATTACGTCAGAACATGGCGTTGGACCAGTGTTATTCTTATTTTGATCGCATTTTAGTTCTTCCTAATATTGTATATATAAGGCGCCCCACCACCGCACTGACATATGCAACACCAACCAGAATTAAGACATATGTAGAAACTCTTACCATCTCGATGACGTTTACCAAAATTAACATTATTTCTTACTATATCATCTCATCGGCAACATAGAGTAGTTTTAATAAACTACCATTACGCCAAAATCCAGCACCAATCATTGTACATGTTCCCTTTATCCCAAACTTTACAAACATACAACAAGCATTACAGTTTATACAGACACAAAATCTCCACACCAACGACACAAAACCTCCACATTAACAACAGAAAACTTCCACATACGTATGTTATAAGAATCAAGTAGCAGCGATTGCTTCGAGTGCCTCTACAGATTTCATGAAGGAAAATCCTCGAAATCCTTGTTGGAATCGGCATTCGTCAACACTGGTAAAGTATTCTCCTCTTATGTACAATATCCGTTCGCTCACAGAAGGGAGATTTAACTATTTACCTACACATTAAACTAACTGTAATCGCCATATATGTACATACAATTTTACATTTTAATATTCTCACACAATCACTCACAATACAAAACTTCCACATTAACGGCACAAAATCACCACACGAACACAACACCTCCACATTGACGGCACAAAATTACCACATGAACACAAAACTCCACATAAATCACACAAACCAGTACATGATAATCATATCAACTGCACATTTACAACACAAAACCTCTCCACATTAGCAAACAAAAAGTTGCACATTAACAACAAAACCTCCACATTAGCAACAAAACCCCCACATAGTTAAGACAAACGGTCCACATCCACGGCCGAGCCACAAAGAGTCAGGTACATATTGTACCTGCGATCGCCTCGTGAGGCTGCGCGAGGGCGCGTCCTCGAGCTCCGAGTCCGTGTCGTCATACGTGAGCTCCGGGAAGGCCTCGTCCTCTTCGATGACGAGATCTCCGTCGGAGCCGTCACTCACCGTGCCGTTGGCGTCGGCGCCGTTCGCAGCGCCGTTGTGCCCGTTCACCGCACGCGCCACCTCTACCTAGAAACGGTTACGGAGACCTGAGCTTGCGATGCTGGAAATGGCGAGCGGTATCATGGTCACTTTATTTTGTTAACGTACTATGTATTGGGTTGAATTCCTTCTCAGCTTACGTCGGTACTAGGAGACTTTTCACTGGCCTCGCAGCTCAGTTGGTATGTTTGCCTTCTAAGCTGTAGGTCACGGGTTTGATCCCCACCCAGGACAAATATTTGCATTATGGATTTGTATGTGTGTTTAATAAGAAATAAAAATAAGTATTGTATCAGCTATCTGGTTTTCATAGTACAAGCTTTTATAACCTGACGTTTCGAATACTTTGCAAAACTTTACTTTGTTTGGAGCTAGATAGTGATGTGTGAAAAAAGTTTACCAATATTTACTTTAAAACATTTTAGGCTGTATTGAGTGTTTTATTATATCACGTTTTATTTTGTATCATCTTTATGTTGCATCTATTTATTTCCTAGAACGCATTTTAAGCGCATTCGCATTTAAACTGTATCTGTTTTTTACCCGACTGCGTAAGGAGGTTTATGTTTTTCGAGTGTATGTATGTTTCTATATGATAAGTGATAGCCTACAGCCTAAACGGCTTGAGCGATTTTGATGTGCGTGATATCATTAGTTTCGTCTTCACTTCCAGAATGTCATAGGCAATTTTTTTTGTAATAATAATAACACATTTCTTGCAAAAATAAAAAATGCGTTTTTTCGTAACCTCGAACGAATTATTTCGTTATAAACAAGTGATTTTACTAGAATTGTTCTAAAGAATGCGCATTTATAACCTTTTACAGCGATTTTACGCATACTTTCTCACAAAAAACGTACACACAGCAGCGTATCAAGCGTAACGAAATCGTAAGTTAGTCTGCAAAAAACTGCTTTTCTGCAGTCGGAAATTTTGTTTTTCTTAGATAAGATTAGGAATGAGTATGTTAGAGGAAGTATGAAAGTAGCACCAGTCACCGAGAAGTTAAGGAGTGCAAGGCTGTCCTGGTACGGCCATGTTATGAGAAGAGAAGATAACCATGCATGCAAGAGGGCCCTAAACATGATGGTACGCGGTAGGGCCGGGAGAGGGCGTCCAAGAAAGTGTGGATAGACTGTGTGAAAGATTATAATATGTGTGTAAAGGGTGTGAATGTAGGAATAACTGCTGATAGAGAGAAGTGGCGAAAGGAAACATGCTGTGCTGACCCCACTTAGTGGGATAAGGGCAAATAGATGATGACTTGATTTATGCTATGTTGCACTTTATGCAACTAAGCATTTTAGGCGTGCGATATATTGCATTTTATGGAGTATGTCATATAGCGAATAACTGCATTCAATTGGATGTAATACATTTTATCAATTTGGCGTGTTAATACTAGTCTGCTTTGACCCTAAAGTGAATAAGTTTTATGAGACAGGTTTCATTCGGTGATGGACAGCAGATAATACTCATATTGATGCTCCCGCATCGTTAAACATCGTCCCAATGTATTGCTTAAGGAAGTTGCTAATCTTATAGACGCAGAAATGGCTTGAGCCAAGACATAAAAACAAACATTAGCTCGGCTCGATTTTTGAGCCGACTCAGCTATAAAAACAGGCCACAAAACAAAAAAAAATATATCGTGCGTACGCCTGACGTAAGCGTAGAAGGAATCCATAGACAGGGATAGACAACACTTTAGATACATATAAAGCTACATTGTACAAAAACGGGCCCCAACCGACAGAAGGATGAAACGGGTACAATGATATACGTTAAATGATAGAAAGCTGTGAAGAAGACACCTCTCAAAGCCAAAAGCTTCTTCAAAATGACAAAATAAACTTTTTAATAGATACAACTGAAAGTATACATACAACAAAAACCTAAAATCGAACATACCTTAGCTTTATCTCCTTTGCTTTCATCCTTTTCAACAGGTTTATCCGCTTTCTTATCCCCGCTCTTGTCTGACTTTTTATCTGTGATTTTCTCTGATTTGTCCGATTTGTCAGCGTTTTTATCTGCCTTTTCCGCGTTTTTATTCGTTTTGTCAGTGTTTCTGTCTGTTTTGTCAGTGTTTTTGTCTGTTTTGTCTACATTTTTATCTGTTTTATTTTCATTTGCCTTTTCAGCCTTATTTTTGTCTGCTGATTCGTTCTTATCCGCCTTCTCGGTTTGTTTGTCTGCCTTCTCCGCCGCCTGCTTGTCCTTCTCCGCGTTCGCCGCTATCTTCTTTTTCATTTCTTTGACAGGAGTGTCCGCCTGTGAAGGAAAATAAAATATAGATTATTCAATTGTTTCGATGTTTGTTGTCATTGTTGTGAAATATATATTTTTTATACCGAGAGCAAGGAAACGGTACCTAATGGAAAGCGATAACAGTATCTTGCAGACAAGTGCATAATTAGTGATTTCGGTAATGCTTTGTGAACCCGACGAGGTCCTGGTAAATAATGTTCTGAACTCTTTGAGATTAAACAACTTTTAACGGATTAATCGCGTATATTTTACTTAATTTTAACCTGACGTTTCGAACACGTTGCAGCGTCCGTGGTCACAAGTGAGTAAAATCAAAACGCTTTTTATTGATGGTCAGCGTGAAGACCTTCGGAGGACATCCATATGCTGCTGGTCCGTGGAAGGAAGGAATGGAAGAAACTGATTGTACGGCATTTTTATCTAATCAATAATATGCGGGGATGCTTTTAACTATAAAAGGATTACAAATGAGCATCAAAGGGTTAGTATGGCGACCAGTACTACGCCAAACGAGCACAATATACTATGGACACAATTAGTCTTACGAAAAAATAGCGTTTCCATCATATATATTGTCGGGGGTTAGTGGACATACTCCTATCAAACACCCGAGTCTTGGATTCATGTAGGTACTATGTCGTTGAATGTTGGTCGTACTCCACATACTCTCTCGCTCACACTAACATATACGCGCCATACGTGCGAGCGGAGCAGAGTGTGCACTGGCGTAGCAAAGGAACCGTAAGGCCTTTTGAAGAAAGAGGTGTCAAACTACAACAATAAAATACATTGTGGCACTTATCTTCCTGTCATAAAAGCTAAAACTCTCACTGTGGGGAATAATAACCGGCACAAATTAGACACATAACTGTTAAAACTCAATATTATCTTCATTCTGTGGCTGACTCACGTAGGTACTCGGGCAACAGACAGCTTTTCTATTTGGTCATGCATTATGCAAATTACTAACAACCACTTGGATTGAGGTAGGGTCACACAAACATTGTAGAAACAAACGTCTCGTACATAATTTGGCTTTTTTATCTAGCCTAGTTTTTAGCTCATACAAAACCTAGACCAGAGTGCCAACCTTATTATAGTGGTAATCGAATTGATAACTTCCTTCTTTTTGGAAGTCGGTTAAAAAGTAACGCGCGAGAAAGATAAAATTGTTTCAAATTTCATAGGTATAACTATACTCGGGAGGTACAGATGAATCTAACACCTTGTTTATTAAAATCAGTCAAGCCATTTAGGCTGTAGGGGGATAACAGAAATATTATACACTTACACCATATTACAAATTACTTACGAAAAATATTACCTTTCTTGCGCAATCGGGTAAGAAATAGAACTACCAGAGTCCGCACCGAGAAAGCCACCCATGTCCGCACGTAAACAAGAATATAAACGCTCGTGTTCGCCATTGTTATAGCACAAGCGTCAGCAAACAAGTCTCAATTGCATGCGAACGCGTACTAATTAGCGAGACCAAGTGCACAGGTTCAAGGGCTCCATTATTACTCATTAGCCTGCAGACTAGCCGCCAAAAAGCTGGGTGTCCTCTCGAAGGTGCGCCGGTACTTCACGCCGGAACAGCTGCTCGCATACCATGCACAAGTTAGGTCGTGTATGGAGTACTGCTCGCATCTTTGGGACGGATAACAGTTCCAGGATCCATGGTTGGAATCCATGGATAAACGCGCCAACAAACTTATTGGCAACGACTTCCTTGTTAGAACTAAGCTCCAAAGCTGGAATATCTCCGATAAGTTGCTACTTTATCGGTGTTATATCGGATTCGTTTAGGTGAGTGTGTATCTGCATAATCTTATTCTCCCTAGCCGAGTGGGCAGGGCACATAATAGTACCAACCGACCAAATCGTCGATGGGGCCGAAAAGTTCTCAAGTGGAGACCACGCACCGACAAGCGTGACATAGTAGAAAGACCAGCCACAAGGTGCCTCAAGGTGGACAGACAACCTCATAAAAGTGGCGGGAAGACGCTGGGTGCAAAGCCACTTCCATCACAGCAGTGTACTTCTTGTGGATGGGATAGTGACCAATGATGGAGTCCAAAGTCATTGGTCTGTTATAAGCAAGCTTGAAGCCCGAATTAAAGAATCACTCACTTAAATGCATAAAAAATATCTTTACAAAATTCCACTAACATTTATTTATTTATTTATTTATTTATTTATTTTATTTAATTCTTTCGGACAGTCGGGTGAGACCGGGTGTGACTAAGCCGATGTTTACCTTTTCCTTTTCCTCAGTGACAGCCGTCGCGTTTTGCGACTTCCGCGTCGTCTTCTGGCTCATCTGTAACGAGAGAGAGAGAGAGAGAGCTATTTAAAATGTGCGTATACAGGGCAGGGAAGGCAGGTATTATGAGGGCTAACTTCATGAGTTCATCTTAGAAACGTTTCCTTGAAATCTTCGGAAGAGGGTTCATGATGGTAACGACAGAACAGTGATGAGCCACAGACAGACACACACACAGGCACGTCAAACTTATAACACCCCCTCGTTTTTGCGTCGGGGGTTAAAAATGAGTGAATCTCTTAACAACCGCAGCACATAACATCACGCGCACTAAATGTAATCTGTGATACAAGGCCGTGAGAATATCAACAGCAATCATCGTTAATATCAAATATTTCAAAAACCTGTTCGTTAATACACCTGTAGAAGTTTCCTCCTGCAGTTGTGGAGTTTCTATGTACCGCAGTATACGTAACAGTTACTGCGTCACACGACTTAGCACAGATATACGGGGTGAATGAACTTTGTTATACACACACGAACGGGTTCAATAGAAACTATTGTTTGTTCTGGATTAGGGTGCGGTACAAGTTACATATTTGTAGCGATCGTTGGCAG
This sequence comes from Lycia hirtaria, assembly GCA_947563715.1. Lineage (NCBI taxonomy): Eukaryota > Metazoa > Arthropoda > Insecta > Lepidoptera > Geometridae > Lycia > Lycia hirtaria. The sequence continues at coordinate 51,549,908 of OX387376.1, read as the reverse complement.
CGGCAACCGGGAAGTAAGTAAAAATTTTGTCATATTACAATGGCTACTTTTATTATGGACATGAATAATCGCAAATCGCTTAGTATTTTCTGTGGGTATGTTATGTTAGTATGTTGAGACTGCGATTTTCGCTCGTACATCGCACAGTTGGAACTGTAAACGGTTCTATTATTAGCTTGTATTTTGTTTCTTTTTAACCCCTGACCCAAAAAGAGGGATGTTATACGTTTGACCTGTGTATCTGCATAATCTGTGTATCTGTGTGACTGTCTGTGACATGTGTAACTCTGAAACGGATGGACCGATTTTGAATTAGTTTTTTTGTTTAAAAGAGGATTTTATCGAGTGTTTTAGCTATATTTCATCAAAAACGGTTCAGCCGGGTTTTTTGGCGGGGGGGTTTGTATTTTCTAAACTTTTTTTTGTCAGCCCTGTTTGTACAAACTGTCCCACTGCTGGGCGCGGGCCATCTTCTCATTATGAGAGGAGTAAAGCCATAGTCTACCACGCTGGTCAAGTGCGGGTTAGCAGACTTCACACATCTTCAAGATCATTGAGAACTCTCAGACATATAGGTTTCCTCACGATGTTTTTCCTTCACCTTTTTGAAGTTGGCGGCAATCAACAATACGCATATAACTCCGAAAAGACAAGAGGTGCGTGCGGCGGGATTCGAACCCAGGACCTGCGGATCGCAAGTCAGACGGTCTCCCGACTAGGCTGCCGGAAACTTGTGTAACTTATACTTGTTCAAATAAATAAATAAACATTTACTGACTTTTTAACTTAGAATTTACCACGAAATTTGAAAAAAAAAAAAAAACATAGATAGAAGCCAACCATTTATTATTCCCATCAGATAATAACAGAATCATCGGCATCTAAAATTGGCCGCGGCCTAATCTCGCAGTTTCTTACAACTTAGAGGCCTAAGTAACCAACACGCACATAGACGCTACCATTAGCTGCAAGGGCTCTACTGATTGCCGTTGATAGTACCTACCAATATTCTGTGGCTAAGAGCACATGTTTGTCGGCGGGTAATGTTCGTGGGATTTAAAAGTTTAAAATATACTTTAAGAAAGGTTCCATCCATTTCTTGACTATGAACAGATATTACTGTTATCTCCTTAGTTCATCATATCTATAAAAAACCGGACAAGTGTGATTCAGACTCGCCCACCGAGGGTTCCGTACAAACTAGTAGATAAAAGGGGGAAATTATATATATTTTTTATATTTTCCTTCATAAACCGAAAAATATACATCGTAATATTTAAAACCCTGTTTTAGCTTGTGCTAATGAAGCTCTCATATAATACCCCACATGATACGGTTAAAGCATTTTAAAATTTAGACCCTCCTTCCTTGCATAAAGACCCTGAGCGAAGCGTCTGCATCAAGTTTGTTTGTGATTTGTGAGTTTGTATGTTCGTACTCGCGTACAGGGCGTATTTTTGAACCAATTTAATGAAACTTGGCGTATACGTTCTACGAATTATTAAAAAAAAAATTCAGCGATTTTTGATAGGTGGTTCCCATAAAAAGGGGGGAAGTTTATTGCGGCGCTGATTACCAACCGATTTTAATGATATTTGTTAGTTAGATTAAGTACACAATTATTACAACTTGACGCAAAAATAAACAGAATTGGTCAAGTGGTTGTCGAGATAATGACAACCAACTTGAGATTGCGTGTAGCAGTGAGGGCGCGTGGATGTGCTTGATGCATTTTAGCGCTGAATAATTTTCTAAATTTTACGTTTTCTCCATTTATAAAATTATTTGATGATCGAGCGAGCGAAGCGTCTCCCAAATTTTCTTTCGTTTTTAATACGGCTTCCTAAGCCAACTTTATGTAGGTATTATGTACAGATGACCCAAGGTGAGCTGCAAATAGGCTCTCTCGCGAGGTCTACTGTTCGTAGAACTACTAGTTTATGATAAAATTAAAAATGTACAGTTTTCGGATTTTTTCCTTCTGTCTGTCGAGTCTCATTTTTGAACGTGCATAGCGAACGTTTTGAATAAAAATAATAGAGGTACTAATTAATTAATTATCATAAAAAAAGACAATTATCATCTAATCTCACCTGTGATCACACACGCTGCAGTGGTCGAAACGTCAGGATATAAAATTATGTAAAATATACGGGTACGGGATGAATCCGTTAATTGTTTAATTTAATGGAGTAAGAATCGCGAATACCTCAGATAACATTATTGTCTGGCCGTCTGTCTGTCCGCGGCTTTGCTCAAAGACTTATTAGTATTGGAAAGCTGTAATTTGGCATGAATATGCATATTAGTTATTCCTAGAAAATCGTAGAATAAAATCTTGAACAAAAGTTTTTTTGGAGTACCGTAAATGTAAAGTGGGGATAATTTTTTTCCATCGTGTCTTTGAATAGGTAATCAAAAAACATTGGGGGTGCGCGAAAACCATTTTTCAATTAAGGGATCTTAATTGAAAAGACATTTTGCAAAATATTAAGCTTTGAAGTGATATTTTTTGTCAGAGTCGAGTATTCCCTCCCCCTCTACCGGCTAAACGGTTCACTTTGGAGCTATGAAAAAAATCATGCAAGTAGCATACTGCATATATGATGATATTAAAAGGAAATTTATCGGATAAATTTAGTCTTTATAAGTTAACGAGTCGATCAACTTAAAAAAATTACTTAGAGAAATAAGAAATGAAAATTTCGTGTTAAATTTCATTTAAGCTAGTCTAGTAGTAAAAAATAATAAATAAACAAATATTGGTGGACATTTCACACACACATTATGATGTGCAACTACGGAACCCTACTTTGCGCGTGGCACTTCTTGCGCTTGGCCGCTTATTCACGTCCCTGGCACTAGCGAGCGAGGCTTATTTCTCGCAATCACAATTCACAATCAGGTAGACGACCTTTCAAACACATCTATTTTGAATAAACCCAGATGTCGACACAAGTGTCCCAAAGATGAAATGGGACGGAAGATGAGCACCGGTGGAGTTGTGGACGGATACTACACAGATGTGCAGGTTGACTCGAGTATATTTTGTGTTGTTTGTATGTGAATGTAAACAGCACGTGTTTCGCGGGTTCGTGTTAATTTTTCCTGTTTACGGAATACGATGCTCGTACTATCGGTAAAAGTTTACTTTTATTTACTTTGTATTTCAAAAATAATTATAGTTAAACTGAAACAACCGTCTTCAAAATGCGCAATTTTGTTTTAAGAACCAAACTACTTAACCGATTTTGATGAAATTTATATATACAGTGGATTTCGGGTATAACGACAATGAAGGGACCACTCTATTTTCGTCGTTATATCCGGAAGTCGTTACAGGCAAAGGTAAAGAGATACAGACTTTTCTTTAACAGTGAATGTGCGTCTAGCAGCCATACTTATTCAAAAGTTTACTAAACCCAGTTGCTACTCAGAATATCACTTTGTAACTGAACCATAAAAGCTCCGAAACGTACACGCTTCCCCTACCTACTTAGTTGATATCTATAAACAAAAGGTAAAGGTCTCCACACTTGCTGACCATCTGTGTGCAATGGATGTAAACAAAAGATAAGAAATGTTTGTGAAAGAAAAAAATCTTTGTGTCTTTGGCGGCCGACTCCGGTCGCAATATCTGCATGGGATTTCTAGGAATTTGTTACAAATGATTCATTAAAAACAGTCGCTACACCCGAACTCGGCGTTACATCCAAAGTCGCTATAGCCACATGAATTTTGTACTAAAGTATGCTTTAAATTCAAGGGACTTAGATTTAACGTCGCTATAGGTAAATGGTCGCTACAACCAAGGTCGTAATAAATGAAATCCACTGTACATATATATATATATATCTCTGAAGTTATTACCTACCAAAAAATAATCATCAAAATCAATTCATAATTGGCAAAGTAATCGCGTAACAAACATATTAGGTACATAAAAAACATTCGTAAATTGATGCGTGTTCGTGATTTATTTTGATGATAAGTGAATTTAAGAATAACCAATAAATATTTGGACTCTAGTTATCCCCGTCATCGAGAACAGTTCTCTGCTAGGGAAGATAGCAAAGAAATAACATGAGAATACGGTCGAATTGAGAGACTCCCTTGTTTTTGGAAAAGTTTAAAAATAAACGTTCCTATATTTTGAGACACTTATTTTGATCTACTCGTGTAAACTCCAGCAAGTAGATCGTTCGTTTCACACATCGATCTCAGATTTTAAATTAGATTAGAATAGGAGATAAATCGATTAAGAGGTTGTACATTGAAAACCAAGAGGCTCAAATTTCGTGCTCGCTATCCTCACACCTCACACGTTCATGATATTTTTCCCCGCAACTCTCATTTTGAATCTATTTTCACTGCTAAATGGAGGGAGGGGCAAAGTTGAATCCGACAGTATTCAAAATGAAGTCCACGCTGCACCACACTGGTTGTCCCACCCACCTCGTTACCTAGTTACGCGTGATCTCATCTCGTGCAGATAAAATCTGATAAAAACAGGTGAAAGATCTCCACGCCCATAAATAAACCACATAAATAAAATAATCATCAAACGGTGTTTTATTAAATCGTTATAAATGTGTCATAGAAGCGAGCAAAGACGGGGGGCAAAACCAGGAGGGCATGGCTAACTAGGTATATAAAGTTCTTGATGAGATCCATTACATACGTAAAGACACTACTGATCTAATACTTTAGTCAAATAATTTTGGAATCATTATTTTTTTATTATAATACAATGTATTTCGACATAGGTACATTACTTTTGCGACGGCCTGCGGTTCTTTTTTTATGTAATTTGAGACATTTAGCAAAAATTACCTATCTACTTTGTAGAGGAATGCAGATTCAGAGTGAAAGATATAGAATAACTAACCCGGAAGTATTGAAGTTGATTCGAGTTCAATAAAAAACCGAGCATTACCGAGTGAAACAAGCCGACTACCTAAGGTAATCTTATTGAACAAATAGATAATAGAAGCGAGGCACGTAACTTCGGCCTTGGAAGCGTCGAGGCCATTGAGCGAAATCTCGCGCGCGACGCTACCTGTCGCTATGTAGGCCAGCTCATGTGGACATTATGTTTGCGGTTAGGATATTAAAGACGCCCACTGTACATTCCAGCCGTATGTATTATCCATATAAAACATGTGCTAAATACCATCGAGCTGTATTAACTTCCTGAACATCAAAAGTAAATATATTGTTGTGTTCGCACAGTAAAACGTCCGAGGTAAATGTGCCGGCGACAGTAACAATAGTTCCTTTTTTCATAACAAAATGATAAAACAAGTACCAAAAGTTTTACAATTCAACTTACGATTTAGTTACGCTCGATACGCTGCTGAATGTAAGTTTATTGTAGTTGCTGTTAAAGATTACAAATGCGCATTCTTTAAAATAATTCTGGAAATCTCACAAAAAATTTAGCCTATGATATCCGGGAATACAAATACAAATACAAATACATTTATTTCCAAACACTTATAAAACATTTGTAACTACCCTCATTTTAATTATTGTAATAACAAAGCACAATTAATCCTATTAATTCATTATATCTGGCCAGTGGGGTGTTCCGTGAGCAGCCGTGCTAGGTAATACCTGTGTTACAGCTGCTACTGTTCCAACCTCCAACTGTGTCACATACCATAACATTATACAATTACAACGTATTTTGCACCTACAAGGGAAACTACAATGAAACAATATTTTTACTACCAATATACACAAATATAGCTTGGAAAGCCCCTAAAATAATACTTGTTATTTTAATAATCATAGGAATATTGAAAATTTGCAATAATCTGTTTGAATATTTCATTTTATTTTTTTAAAGTAAGGTAGCTTCAGTGTTTTGTTATGGTGTGTGGTACAAGTTATGAAAGTTTGGTTGACGATGCATTTTTTTTTTTCAATGTGTTGATGGGTTAACTTTTGAAGAATTTGATTGTTAATAATATGCAAATTTAAGATAGGGTACATATAGGGATATACATTATATTATTATTATATTTATCAAATTAATAGATTGGCAAATTATTTCTGCTTAACAGAAAACATTGTAATATTGTTATTTTTATTTTATTTTATATCATGGGCGGGTATGCATGCCTGCGTGATGTGTGTGTGTGTGTGTGTGTGTGTGTGTGTGTATGTGAGAGTGTGAGGTGTGTATGTGCGTCCAAAAAATTTTGGTGTTGATGCTATTATATTTTTGACAATTAGTGTTACTTAGGCTTATATGCTTCGTATTCATGTATGCGTAAAAGTTCTTCAGTGCTTTCATAAGAGAGATTAATCAGATATTTGGTTACTTCATTCTTACATTGTGCTTTCTTCATTGTAGGCAGATTTATATATTGACTAATTTTGTTGTATAAGAAAGGGCCTAAGAAGCAGTTATGCCTTTTTGCCACATATGAGGAATAATTTTTTGCTTTAACGGGTCTTTTTGTCCTGCGCTTATTTTGAGGTGAATTTGTGAATGTTGAAGTGACATGTGTGTGCAATAATGTTTTTAGGATAAAAATTTGCCTAACAGTTAGAATTTTTAAATCACTGAAAAGCTTTTCTGTCGAGTATCTGAAAGGTTTATTAAGCATTACTTTCAGTACTGCCCTTTGTGCCACCTCAGCCCGTAGTAGGTATGTTTTGTAAGTGCCACCCCATACTAGTGTGCAATAGCTTAATAAGGACTGGCACAAAGCGAAATAGATATTTTTGATTAAATTTTCTTCAATAATTGACCTTAATCGTTTAAAAATTGTAATTAATTTACGAGTTCGTCCCACTAGTACCTGGATATGGTTCTGCCATGATAATAGATTATCCACAACCACACCCAGATACTTGATGAACGAGACTCTTTCTAGATAAGTACACGAACATGACAGCCTTTCACTTTGGGTTGTGCAAACATGTGCTTTTATTTTGGCTTCATCGTGTTTAGGTTGACCAATTATAGATTTTGAGAAAGTTAAAGATTTTGTTTTATCTAAATTTAAGGTTAGAATGTTTGTCCTGAGCCAATCCATCACCTCATTAAGTCCAGATTCTGCCAAATCCCTAACCTCTTCCCAAGTCGGCGCAGAAAATAGGAGAGCCGTGTCATCTGCAAATGAAACTATTTTGCCACCGTTTATTTTTAATTCACACAAATCATTGACGTACATAAGGAAGAGGGTAGGGCCCAGAATGCTCCCTTGAGGAATCCCGTATCCAGCACTATCATCGTCACTAACCATGTGCCCTACTATAACTCTCTGGGTTCTATTTGTAAGATAGTCTGATAGAAGTTTCAAAGCAATTCCTCTGATTCCCAATTTCTCCATCTTTCCAATCAGGATGGGGACAGAGACAGTATCAAAGGCTTTAGCAAGATCTAGGAATATACCTATACACTTGTTGTTTTTGTCTAGTTTATGTACGATAAAATTTGTTAATTCATTTACTGCTTGTTCTGTAGATTTTCCAGCTATAAATCCGAGTTGATGTTTGGATAGAATATTATATTTATTAAGATAAGAAGTTATGCGTTTATTTAAAAGGCGTTCAATAATTTTTGAAAGTGATGTTAGCAGCGAAATAGGTCGGTAGTTACTGATACTGCCTCTGTCCCCTCCTTTATGAATTGGCTTAATTAGTGCAGTCTTGAATGATTCTGGGAAGATACCAGTATTAAAGCTAAGGTTAACAATATGAACAATCGCAGGAATAATTAGATTTTTAGTTATTTTAAGTACTTTTGTCGGTATACCGTCATAGCCAACAGCGCAATCTGATTTAAGGTTCATAATAACGGTTTCTACTTCTATTGGGTCTGTATCTAAGAGTACAAAAGAATCACGATTGGTAGGTAATGATGAAGTATAGCATTTATCTTGACAAGTTTTGCTTATGATAGGGTCGGCTAGGGTTTTTCCTACGTTGGCAAAGTAAGAGTTTATAAAATTAATTGAGTCGTTTGGAGTATTTTTTAGTTTAAATAGTTGCGAATCGTCAGTGTCTTTGTTTTTTTTAGAATTTAAGTTAGCTATATTTTTAATTGCATTCCAAGTAGCTTTGGAATTATTACCTGCTTTCAAGACTTCATTCCTGTCATAATCTGATTTTACCTTTTTTAGAACGTTACCACAATAGTTGCGATATCTTTTGTATATTATGAGTTTGATGGAGTTACTTGGATCACATTTTGCTTCGTAATGCAGTTTATCACGTTGTTTAATACACCTAAGCAAGCCAGCTGTTATCCATGGTGCTATAATTCTTTTACGGCAGGGTACTTTAAAAGTTTTAGTGTTTTTATCAACTACTCTCTTTAACTCATCTGTTAAGATTTTTGTAGCTTGATTAACGTCATTGATTTCTAATATAGACTCAAGTATGTTTACATCTAAATCTTTTTCTATATTTTCATAGTTAATTTTTGTACTGGAGTAGTTTTTAATATGAGACGGTTTGTGGTTATTTAAACTGACTACTACCGTATAATGGTCTGTAATGGTGGTAGTTATCACTAGAGTAGTAGATTTTAGTTTAGTCTTTAGAAATATGTGATCCAGACAACTTCCCTCTCTCGTAGGGTACGTATGTGCAGATAATAATTCATGGTGGGCAGAATCGAATCTAACGACACCTCACAGATCAAAATCTGTCAAGCCGTTTAGGCTGTAGGCGATCATATAGAAACATACATACATACACTCGAAAACATAACTCTCCTTCTTATGCAGTCAGGTAAAAAGCGTCTTTCTGCCACTTGTATGATGTCGTCGCAGTACACCTTGTGGCTGGCCTTCCTACACTGCGCTTGCGGGTACGTGCTCTCCACTCGGGAATTTTTGGCCTCATCGGCCAACGTAGAACTGATGTTCTACGTGCTATGTGTCCTGCCCACTGCCACTTCAACTTGCTAATCCGTTGTATTACATCGGTGACTTTCGTACGTCTAGGGATCTCTTCAGGTTTGATTCGATCTCGCAGAGATTCTAAGCATAGATCTCTCCATGGCTCGTTGCGTGATTTCAGCTTCCTAATAGGTACTACTGCTAAATAAGATCTATTTATCTATGTAAATTTAACTAGAAGATGAATTCCAACATTAGTTGAAAACAGAGAGTGGTAGAGAGTTCTACTCAAACCTTGTGTTTTGAATACAAGCTCACACAACAAAAAGCCTTTTAACTTAAAATAAACAGACCCAATATCGTTTCATCCATATGAAATTAGAAATGGCTCTAACAAAATTACCAATCATTATCAAGTATCAAGACAATAGATCGTTGTTTGATAGGCTGGTACTTGTAGTACTATGATGGGATTTGGGCGGCTGCCATGGAGGTCGTTGCACTGGACAGTGAACGTTGAGACGAGAGCTCAGAGTGATGGTAGATTACTATGATGATTAGTACAATGTAGTTCGAAGTATTTTGATGATTTATTCATTCATTCGGTCATTTTTATCGATTGTCTTTAGTAGCTTATACTCATCAATGATTTTTATATGCGATGTGTTGTTAGATTCCTCTGTACTTCCGAATGATATAAGCTACATTTTTTTTATAAAAAGTGAATAAATTCCTTGCAAAATAGAAACTTGCTTTTGAGAAGGTGAACCCTACGATCTAACAATACATAATATATATGCAATAACCGGCCAAGTGCGTGTCGTGCCACGCGCAAAGTAGGGTTCCATAGTTGCACATCATAATTTACATGAATTCTTGTCTATTTATCGTTGAAATTATTTGACATTATACAGAGCATTTAGACGTTCATTTACATTCACTATGGGATTAGATACAATGGGGCAACGAATGGTAAGCAATGCAGGTATACGCAATACGCATGCAGTGTGCGCCTTTCTCATACTAATGAGAAGAGATAGAATCTCGTACATCGATATACATCGTTATATCGGATCCATTTCGGCGAGAGTGCGCAAGAGCTTTATGACCTTATTCCACCACAGGACTGCCATACAGTCAGCGCACTACCAGCAATTCCTCCAAAATCAGTAGTCAACGATACTCCCTGCCGCCCGCTTTGCTTCGAATAGTATGTTTAAGGCTAGAGTCAATAGATAAGATGCAGATCGTCGAGCTCTGTTCTCGACCACACCGTCGCTTACAATCAGCCGAGTTAGTGGTCAAACGGTTTATATGTCATATAAAAAAGTAATTTCGAAGCTAAAAAACTGGACTGCATTTACAAAACATCTAAATGTAATAAACAACTTTATATAGTTGAGCTGTGTAACGCATTGACGCTCGTAATTCCCAGAGTTCAACATACAGCGGTACGTGCTGAGGCCACCTTATTGCAGAAAAGCAATAATATTCCGTATTTAGATATTGAATAATTCAGTATCTAGATACCTATTTTTATTATTATATTTCCATAAAACGTTTAAAATATTATTCATATTTCCATAAATTATTCAAAGAATGTATCTAGTTTCAAGGAAGCACTTAAATAAAGATTATAACCAAAGAAACTTGATTTTATGTAATATCTGAATACTTTTAAATGTAATTTTGCTGGTATGTGACGCAATTCTGGACAATGCCGACATAAACGATTTCAGATAGTATTACAGCTGGTAACTGCAAAGGGTTAGTTTAAGTATCGACCTCTGTTTATAGCCCCCTGACTAAAACTGAGGACGTTCAAGTGTAGACATGTATTGTATGTAAGTCATTGTAAGTATGTATATATGTATATATTTTTAGGGTTCCGTACCTCAAAAGGAAAAAAAACGGAACCCTTATAGGATCACTTTGTTGTCCGTCTGTCCGTCCGTCGGGTGTCAAGACCTTTATCTCGGTAATGCGAGAAGGTATCGAGTTGAAATTAAAACCATATACGCAGATCCTGCTGCAGAAAGAAAAATAAAGTTTCTAAGTTTTCTTTAAAAAAAGTTACAGCCGAATATATCGTAAAAAACGCACATTTCGACACTCACAACGGAATCAAAACCTATGGGGTACTTCCCATTGACCTAGAACAATGAAATTTGGCAAGAAGCATTATGTTACAATACACATAGAGGAAAAAAATCCGAAAACTTGAAATTTTTAATTTAATCACAAAAAAAGCAGTGTCTTTATGCAAGGAATGAAGGTCCAAATTTTAAAGTGAATTAACCGTATCATGTGGAGTACCATATGAAAGAGCTTCAGTAGCTTAAGCTAAAACAGGTTTTTAAATATTTTTACGATGTATATTTTCCGTTTATGAAGGAAAATATTTAAAAAACAACCTTTTATCTACTAGTTTGTACAGAACCCTCGGTGGGCGAGTTTGACTCGCTCTTGTCCGGTTTTTTTTTAAATCCACTGCAAAAGAGCTTGACTGATTTTGAAGTGCGTGGTGTCGCCCGGTTAATTAGAGCTCATTACAGTTTGGTTATTATACACAGTCCAGTTTGTTGATTTTCGGCTGTTGGATAACGTATTAGGACTATTTAAGACGTAGGAAGACATATGCGGCCTTACCGAAAAACGTTACTTAACTTTAACCATCGTCTTAAATTCTCTGTCTTCTTTCCGCATGTGTCATTACGTGTCAGCGAGAAGTTGACAAAATACGTTAATCACTGCTTAAAGTTAAGCAACGTTTTTCGGTAAGGCCGATGGAGTTCAAACAGATAAATCGATACTTTGTCACTTCTTGGACGCGATAGTCTGTGTAACGCGACTTTTTGTTCGTATAGTACGTATCGTTAGCAAGTACGATAAGTTAGCGTCCCGACTTGTGGCCAAGAGGGCTTTTCTACATATTATTTAAACCATTAACATCTACGCTTTTGAAATCCTCCAATAGGTATTTGCATACTTCAAGTATATTTACAAAAGGTTCAAGTAGTCACTTATAACATATTTTCCCACACAAAAGGCACAGATTTGCAAGTTAAATATAGCGTATTGTTGACCCCCATCTAGAGAAACCTAGGCTGCCTAAGTGGCAGAGAAATCTTAGGTCGCCTCAGAAGATATTTGTTACAGTGTGTTAGTTTATGAATAATTTATGAAATTTCCAATGGGTGTATGAAATTCAGAATGGGGCCTCATATCGTAAATATCATAGGCCTTGAATTTCTATTTTTAGTGTACATTTACATTTGAAATACAAAGTAAATAATGTATCAATGTATGAGTTTTAAGGCAAACCATCTCAATCGAAAAAATTTCAATGTTATAGGGAGTTTTACGTTATATCAAACGACGTTATAGAGTTATACTGCACTCGACAATGTTTATTTAGATTGATTTGGCTCAGCATTGATGGTATTCTGATTCAGTGATGGCATGTCTGCTTCAGTGAAGTTCCCCAATTTTAATCCCAGCTAGCCATATATTTGTTTAAATATTTGTCCTAAATTTAAAGATTCAAAAAAAAAAAGTGCCAGTAGTTTGTTCAGTGGCCACTCTGGCACAAAGAAGTGAAGTACTATGGGTGTGAAATATTTAAAAATACACAGTTGAATTTATTGGAGATACCAATCTAAATCCTATAAGCTTGAAGTGAAAATTCGTCCTGAATCATAAATATGTTTGACTTATGATTGGATTCATAGTCCAAATTGGAAAGTAAACAGATAAAAGATACATTACGAAACCAACATTGAGTTGCCTTAAATTGAACACCTGCTTTTTTCAGAAGTAAATTATAAACATATAACTAGCACCTAGTAATAATAAACGTAATAAAGCAATAAATGCGATACACACAGGTAGGGCACCACAGGATGTTCCCTTAGTCTCGCTGCCTGCTGAGGCGTGGCGAGTCACTGGCGCGTGCTAGCTCAGCTAGCTATAGCTAGCTAACTATATAATATATTATACCATACCCATATTTTACATAAATGGAGTTCAGACTCATGACAATTCTCGCTTTGATAAATAGACAACAAAAGGACATAACAAATAGCTATGGAACCTACAAAAATGCATTTTACAATAAAGTCAAACCATATGTGTACAAACCAACCCCAACCCCAACAAAATAGCATTCAGCAAAAAAATTAGGACGAAACCTGATTTTACTACTTGTGTAAAGTCAAAGTCAAAGGATTTATTTCCAGGCTGTGTTACAGTGTTGTTATTACAATAGCAGGTATCTATCAAGAGCTACACTTTTGGGTATGCAATACATTAAAATATAATTATTGATTCACATAATTAAACTACTACTATTGTACTACTGTACTGTACTTTATGATGAATTAATAGCTGTGTTTGCATTCTACAATTCTATGCATTGTCATTAGGATTACATACATTTGCGCAGTTCCAACCAATACAACATTTATCACGTATTTGCATTTCTACAAGATTTGTTTACACAATTACAAGTGAAGCTTTTTAAAATAGGTATACCATGCTTATTTGTTAGGCCCCAACAATATTATAGACAACTTACCAAGTCCATCTCAATTTGAAATGTAAACATCACCAAAATGTGCAACTGTTATCATAATATACTGCAAACATGAGATTATTTTGACTAGCCCCGATTCTAACCTGTATGGAACTTCTCTACTCCAATTATAATACAATGAAACCGGAATTACCATGAAATACAAAACTTAGATATTTATAGATAACATTTAAGGGCTAATGGCAGACAGGGAGCGTGAAATTCAAATTTCAAAGGTATTGGCCCTTGTTGCTAGTTCGGCTAACTAAGTAATGTCAATAGTTGCAATAATCTAAGATTTTATTCTTCATATTATTATGTCTATCAGCCATTTATACTAGTTATGAGATACACATTATTGGTAGGCTTTGTATACTTTGTAGTAGTGGTCTCAAATGAAGACATCAACTGGAAATGGTTAATTTTCAGTTTGTACTGGAATGAAAAAATTTCTACCGCTGCAGAAGCACAACCAGTGATAACAAGGTTATTACAGGTGTGGCTTGATATGAATTATCAGTTGTGTGTTTGGCCTCTCACTAGGTGAATGGAGGTTGCTGTACTTATTGATAAAGATTTTAGTATAAAATGTAATTTTGTAATGAGAATATTAAAAGTACAGTAAGTTTCGGTTCTGCATTATCAATTTGTATGAAATTATTCACTAACTCATTTCCCGCCAAAATATAAATGTGACAAAAAAATTCATGCCATAAATTCAACAGTGGACTTCTCATTTTCAATACCATGTTACTAATACATGCTACCAGCACTCCCTGGTAGCATGATGTAGAAATATATGAAAGATCTGTCACTATTTGTGATGAACATTTGGTGCCAATAGTTACATATAAACTTAAATAAAGCATGCTGGGTACTCTGCCAACTGGTACTGGGTTTGAGCAATTGGATTGTTTTTAGACCTTTAGCGGTCTCGGGTAATTGATATGCTTTCTGTGTAGTAGTTTAGTTGAGTTTGTATATTGTTTTGTTGTATTTACTTAAATAAATTCAAATTTACTAACATGGACTCATATTGTCTAAATAATAATATACCTATTTAAATTAATTTATTACAAGTAAAAAGTGTAAACAAAGGTTTCAGAAAAAAAAACAGCTAGAAACTGGCAACTAGATATTTGTGCCAAAACAAAAAGTTTTTCAAACTGGTTTTAAGCGGACACGGCGCGAATCTAATGTGTCTAAGGTCACTCTACTCGCAAAAAATATTCTTTACACTTCCTTATTCAGCATCACAAGTTATTCTGACAGAAAATAAGTAGAGCGTTAACTTGGAATGAAATGTAAATTCACTAGAAACGTGAGAAGCAATAATTAATGTTTTGATAACTTTGAATTAATTTTCTGTTTGAAACTTGATCTAATTTCAGAAATTGCTTTCATAACCTATATGCCCGAACTGGTAAATTGTCTGAATTAAACTTATAGAATTAATACATAAAATTATGGTTTATTTATGCATGAATTCCAACTTTTATGGCTCAATTTAAGTTGTAATTGTATTAATTGAAATTAATGGCGGGCGGGCAGCGGCAAATGGCGCGTCGAGCTATTGTTCATTTCGCAGGAATTGCATACAAAAACAAGAAATATACGTACAGTTTCAAATGAGAATTAATCCGCAAACACAAAACGATAACACTGAATGAAATTATCACTTAATTTGACTGGTAAAATCAAACAACACTAGCAAAACTATTACAATAGCGTCGCTAGACACGGCACATCGTTTTCCGGAACAGTATAATATGTTGCCATTATGTACTTACTTACTTTAGTTAGTGCCGCTATTTTTTATTTTATTGCGCTAATAGAACTTTAGATTATTTGTAGCTAATTATAGGTTTATCGTTAAGAAAATGATGTCTGTGAATTAATACAACTGATGTTAATAGTAAAATATAGTGTATATAGGCGAATTCATTTATATTTATCTATCAAAGATAAAAACTAAATATGTATGAGATTAACTGGACACCTAGTGTAACAGCCAACGCTTTTATGCTAAAACTAATATTTTCTAGAATAATAAAAATGTTATGCCGATACAGCATGGAAACAAGTTCTTGAAAAAATAGTTTAAGATTGCTGGGTAAACAGTTTATAGTGGTAATACTGGATAAACGCAGAGGCTCAAAGGACTCAGAATCCAGAGCCGTTAAATATAAAAAAAAAGCAGAGCCGTTAAATAGTTGAAAAATTGATCTGTTTTAGTAGCTAATGGACGTGTATCCAAGGCTACGAATAAAAAAAAAGTATTTTAGCCCATTGACCACAGAAGGCAGAAGTCAATAGAAATGGCTTAAGTACTAACACAGTATTACGCAGAACCACTGTCGGCAAACCCACACAAGTAAGATATCTATCGTATTTTGCACGACAAATGTAATTATAATCACATTGGCATTTTATAGTTCAGTTTACTAAGCACAATAGTCAAATACAGCTCATTTGAAAATACGCCTTAAATTCTAAACGTGGGACTTCATTTTGGCATTAGATCTCTGTATACTTATATCTTATTTCATTGCAAATCAACATGTGTTAAAGTCGAAAATTACCTAACGCAACTTCATGTGGAGATTATACTTTATTACGATAAGGATTTAGTTGTCTTTTGACTGTAACAATATAGTTAAATTGTGATCTTCCCGAAATTGTTTTATTTTGTAAAAAAATAATAAAATGAAATACCTCCATGTGATACATTTTTTGTAGTACTACTATTTTAGCGTTCTAAAATGGCACAGTATGGCATTATTAAATTGTTACACGTCCACTTTGAAGTACTGACGTACGTACTGTCTCAGTCGAATTACAAGCTCAACTGGTTCCGGTTCAAGGCTGCTGGCCTTAACTGTGGTGGTCGGGAACCGCCTACTTAACATTTCTATTTACTAGTTGTTAGATATGTATTTAGGTAAATATAGAGTAAAGGTAAGTTTTGGTCAGTTGCTTCGTACATTCATCTATGTATATCAAGCACAACATCAAAAATTTCCTTTTCAAAATTCTAAGATACTTTCTTCAAATTTACATGTTTAATTTGAAATATTTGAAACATAATTAGTGTTCAGCCTACAAAGTAAAAAAACTAAAACATAGCGTAATTTCATACTGAGATAGATACACATTACATAGTTACTCTTGCAGTTTATACATTATCCCATCACTTACGCTACCTAAAATTATGTAAATATATAAGTTATTAGTTGACATATGTAAGAAAAGATAGTACCTAAATCAAAGCCTCTGCGACAAAAGTGAACAAAGGTCGGTATGATATGGTATTATTACATATGGTATGTATGGTATGGTATTTGTTATTTAATCCATTTCAGTAATCTGTGAATAGGGATTTGGGCTGTGTTATTACAAAGACTTTTATGTATTCTTATTATTAGACTTTATAATACAGCTGTTTACTGTTCCTCAATAAATAAAATAAAATTAAAGTCAACAGAGACAGGGAGTGGGCTTTGAAAAACTTCGTAGCTGACCCACAAAATAATATGATACGCGAAAAGAAAACAAGACCAACAAAAAGAAATGAGATCCCATCAAAAACATAATATGTACAAAAAGCCAAGTCTCGCAACGCAACTCTTCTACCACAAAAAGTTGTGAGATCTAATGTAAAACCAAGTCGGTTAATTAATTAAGTACTATCTAAAAGAGCATTTATCCAACTATTTTGTAAGAAATTGTGACCTAATTAGTTAACTAACAACTTTTGTAATAACCATATCAATATTAGACATCTTTATTTCTTTAATAATTAGAATGACTTGACAATCGCACAAGATTATAGAATCTACATACAACAAAATCTACCTCAAATTATATGCATAAATTTGGCTCCCAAGACCTATGTATAATTAGAACTAATTCAAACAACAGATCAATGACATGTGATTGTGTTGTCATGCGATGGCCAAGTCATTCTAATTATTAAAGAAATAGAAATGTCTAATATCGACATGGTTACTACAAAAGTTGTTAGTTAACTAATTAGGTCACAATTTCTTACAAAATATTGGATAAATGCTCTTATAGATAGTACTAAATTAATTAACCGACTTGGTTTTACATTAGATCTCACAACTTTTTGTGGTAGAAAAGCTGCGTTGCGAGACTTGGCTTTTTGTACATATTATGTTTTTGATGGAATTAACTTGGCCCCCCTGGGCCATGGGCTTGCGACGCCCTTGCTTCTGTCTTCTGTGATGACAACAATGAAGTTAAGCTCAAAGTTTAGCTGTCGTTGTTCTAACAACTTTCAACTAAAGTAGTAAGAAGGGTAATTCAATTACCGGTGTTACTACTAGTAGTGAGATTGGTAGTAGCACGGGCAACAAACCGGACCAAGCTGTTAAATGGCAACTGCGCAAACCGTGCGAGTCCAAACCCTGTGAGGGGCGAAAAGAAGAAGAGGAAGACCGGAGGTTTTGGCGGGAACGTCATAGTAACGTGTTGTTGCTTTCTTTTATTTTCCTAAACTTGTGTTATTTTGAACATTAATGCTATAAAAATGACGGTGTTTTATTCATTAAGTGTTCGATAAAGTGCGTGAGTGTGGGCAAGTGAAATAAAGCAGTAAAAGTGTGATTTTTCGTTGTCGGCAAAACTTCATAGAAGCCTCTAGTAAAGTCGCCACCACTTTACTGAAGCAGGACTCGACTTATAAATTGACTGTATACGTGACTTAGATTGTGACTAGAACATTTACAACTTGTTTTATTCAAGAAACTTGAAAAAAGCCTAATACTTGACACTGGCAAATGCTTTAATGCGGGTCCAATACAAAAAAGAAGAAGAAGAGGAAGACCAAGCTGTAAGCTGATAAGTCACTGACAATTTTGACATTACAAAAAGTAACCATGTGCGTAAACCGCATGAGATTTTATCAAAATAATTGAAATTCCACTGGATTACAAGAAAGAAACATATAATGGACTACGTTATTGGTAGCGTGGCAGCTTTGATCTCTGGTAACGTAACCCCAAATCGACCTAAAATAGTCCGCAGAGCATTAACTCCCACAAAACACCAGCCTTCTCCTAACGTCACTCCGAAGAGTGAATTTGTAGAAGATCGTTCAATATTTATATCCCCAACACAACAAAAGAAGAAAGCAATTGTCAAGAAGTCACCGAAAAGAATATTCCAAAACCCTGATTTGGACGCTTCAGATGATTGTGAAGGTAATTCTTCCTTGGCTAGTCCTAATACAGAAAAAGTAAAAAAGCATCTAGAGGAAGAGCTCGACGCAGGCGATATGGGTAAAAGCAAGTTTTCTATGTCAAAATCACCTAGCAATAAGCTAAACAAGTCATCAGATAAAGTTTCACTGAAGAAATATTCTGTAATTGAAAATTCTCTAGTAGCCGATGATAGTACACCTAAGAAGAAGAAGAGAGGTAATTCGGAGACAAATGTTACTCAATCATATAGTATTGAAACAAATAGTGTCAATACAACTTTGGACCCTGCAGATCTTTCTAATATTATTGATACTGATGTTAAAGCTTTAAAGAAAAAACAGCGTAAATCGGTGACTGAAGTTCAAACTGAAGACACGGTTGCAGCCAACAATCTTAGTTCTGATAAACAAGAAATTACATCAAATAAAAATGAAACATCTGAAGAAGTAACTACAACACTAGCAGCTAATCCAGAAAATAAAAAAAGTAAGAAACGGAAGAAGAAAAACAAAAACAATCAAAATGTAGACACTAAGACACCAATAGAAAAGCAAGAAAACGTTGAAAGTACAACAGAAGTCCAAAATGAAAAGAAAAAGAAGAAAAAGAAAAATCATAAAAACAAAACTAGTCAAGTTCAAAAAGAATCATTGACAGATACAAAATCACAAACCGATGAAATGGAGGTGGATAAAAATTCAGAGAGTGACTCTGAAGAGGTTAAATCAAGGAATATTCCAAATCCCAATGCAATAACTGAAAAAGATTCAGATTCTGAACACGATTCTGACAATGAGATAGAATCGGAAAATGAGCAAGAGAATGAAAAGGTATTAACAAATGAAAATGAGCCAGAACCAAGTTCAGACGAAGAAGAGAAAGCACCTAAAGAATCCAGCACTAGAAAGAAAGAGCAAAATAATCAGCAGAACAAAGAAGCAGTCATGACTGTAGATGAAATAAACAGGACACTTTTTGTAGGAAATGTGCCATTTAGCAGTAAGTGTAAGAAGGAAATAAAGAAGATTTTCAATAAATATGGACAAATAAATACAATCAGGTAAAAATTATATTTTTTTTTATCCAACTGCATAAATAATGCAAAGGGTAATGTTATTTGGGTGTATGTACATATTACGTTTGCATGTTTGGGAATCATCAGCCAAAAGTACTAAGCAGAGCTCATAAGCTCTGCTTAAAATGCTGCAAAATTTTACATTTTGGTGTCCCCAACCACAAAACTTTAAAAAATAACAAATTATAAATACAACACCAATCAGAAAAATATTGAAATTAGTTTCTTAAAATAGTCAATGTTTCAAATGCATAAAATTCATACCAGAAAAATGAATTTACATACTATATTGCAGTTTTTAATTTACAAATCTAAGGCAATTTGACTACATTTGCAATTCTTGCAAGTTTGATAAAAAAATATTTAATTAATACTGTTATATATTAATCTTTCTGTAATAATCTGTAATAGTAGTTTGTAAATTTGATTAAGGTCATGGACCCCAGTGTCTGGAATGTAAGAAAATTTTTCTTATAAAAACTTATAATTATATGCAGTATAATTGACCTCCCAGGATCCGTACGATACCAGTGAAAGACGCGAGAGTGACACCTAAACTGGCAATCATCAAGAATGAGCTCCATCCGGAACGTACCACTGTCAATGTGTACGTTAAATTCTCAGATCCTACATCTGTCAGAAAGGTAAATTAATCTTAAGTACCTATATGTATAGTACCTTGGCGATCGAGCTCTGCTTGGATTTTTAGGATTTAGTAGTCAACTACAAAATTTTTACTAAAAACTGTTCAAGAGCAAGACAAGCTTGTGTAAGTAATTTTTGAAAACAGCAAATTATAAGTTATAACCTTGTTGATTTCACAAAAAAAAAGGAATTAAAAGTGGCAAGAAAACGTTTCGGTGTCAGTTGATGTCATGTGGCATAAACTTGAAATAGAGTAAACGGTAGTGTCAACATTTAAATTTGTCTGTAACATTTACATAGATGAACTTGATATTTGTATGTGAATGCCCAGCATTACAGGCTATTCCTACTGTAGACAATATGTGAAGTTACAAATATTCTTAGATATAAACCATATTTTGTTGAATAATTGCCCTAGTGCCAGTTCATGTATCATGTATGGGAGTACGGAAGCCTTAGTGTGCGAGTGAAACTAGTACTTTGCCGTTTTTTTCTTATTTTTGTATTACATTATTATTCCAGGCCTTAGTAGAGAACAACACTGTCCTGAACGGCAACCACCTGCGTGTGTCTGCGAGTGAAAACACAGGGGCGGAGCACGACCCGCGATGCGCTGTGTTCGTGGGTAACCTGCCCTTCGCCCTCGAAGACGACACGCTCAGGGCCACCTTCCATAAGTGCGGCGAGATCGACTCCGTCAGGATTATCAGGGATAAGAAGACTAATGCAGGGAAAGGTAACACTCAAACTAGAAAATTACAAAATATGTGTGATTTCAGGAGTGGGTAGTATAGGATAGGTTAATAAAAATAAGTGGCCAAGACACGCATATAGTAGGGTTCCATAGCTAATGCTGTAATCTAAAAGAAAACTGAGTTTTCAGTGGCGCTCCCAAGGCCAACCTCACGGTTCACCTTGGACAATACGCCACTGTCTTCCAAGCTGAAATGTACGCCATCATAATGTGCGTGAATGAAAACCTGCTCAGATCATACTCAGGCAAAAGGATCTTTATCCTCTCCGACAGTCAGGCCGCTCTGAAGGCCCTGATGTCGGATAACATTAATTCTAAACTCACCTTTGAATGTGCCCAGCTACTAAATAACCTAGGCTCTTCCAACACGGTGACCCTGGCCTGGGTCCCTGGGCACTGCGGCATCAGCGGCAATGAGTCTGCTGATGAGCTTGCAAGAGCTGGTTCAGAGAAACAACCGATTGGACCCGAGCCATTCTGTGGCATATCCAAATGTAACACATACAGTGCCCTTAAGGCCGGAGGAAGGGACCAGGCTCTCAAGCTCTGGAGAACTAGCTCCGGACAGAGGCACTCCAAACTGCTTATAGCAGGCTTCACTGACAAACTGTCCAGAGAAGCACTACAACTAAGCAGGGATCGTATAAGAATCCTGACCAGAACCCTAAGCGGGCACTGCAAGCTTAACAAACTCCTCAACACTATGGGATTGGGTGAACTCAAGGCTTGCAGATTCTGTCACACAGACGATAAAACACCCATACATATCCTGTGTGAGTGTGAACCGTTGCACCATAACAGAAGCCGGCACCTCGGAGGCCACTCACCCGAAGAGATTAAAACCTCCTCCCCCAAGGCCATCACTGACTACATGATCGGTATAGGACTTGGGGAGGTGCTGTGATCCAAAGGGGCTGTCACAATAGATCTGCAAAGGTCACAGTGACGTGCCGGGGCTGCTATAGCCCGTTTGGCCTCCTAGGTTTTAAATAAAAAAAAAAAAAACATATTTATCGGTATATCTCAAAAAGTTGTAATCACAGAGTAGTCAAAACAATTTTCGTAGAAAGTATTTGATATGTTCTGCTATTATATAGTTAGTCATGAATTTCTTGGTCCAAACGTTTAGAAATGTAAGGGGACACATATACACACACGCACACACACACAATGTTTTCACCTTTGGTGGACTATATCTCGCACACAACAATGAAAAAAAAATGATATACGGAACATTAGCTTTATTTTAAGAGACCTATTCATCAATACACCACACAAGGGTGTGGGTTGAAAAAAATTTCCATCCCATCTTTATATGTGTGCCACCCCTATTTTTTTTTTTTTTAATTTTACTGCGCCTGTTTGTTGAGCTTTACGGAACACACCAACATTATACACATACACACTACCAACAACCCAGATTACAGACCCCTCAAATATATCTTTTGCAAAAGTGCATGATTAATTTCATTAATTTTCAGCGCATTCCACAATTTAGCAGTAAAGTTAGCATTTTGTTTGTTTCTTTGGGATATGCATCATGAAATGATGGCGGTTTTTCGTGTTTCTAAGTGTTATTTAGAAATAAATACGGCAAAGTAAGAGTTTCACTCGCACACCGAGGCTTCAGTACTCTTATGCATAATACATGAACACTAACACCTGGGCTAATTAATGAAATGTTAGGCGTTCACACACAAATATCAAGTTCAATAAGTAAGTGCTATAGACGGTAGACCTATTTTCTTTATCCAAAGAGATTTTAACACTACACTCTATCTATATATCACACGACACCAACTGTTAACAAAACATTATCTTGTCGTTTCTTTTTTTGTGAAATCAAGGAGGTTTTATAATTTCCCCTTTTTTAATTATCAAAATATTACCGTGCAAAAGGTACAGCTGTTTAAGTGTAGGACAGACAGACACCGTAGCCTCACGAATAAGCTCCCGCACCCTAATAAGGGTAATCTTGTAATAACAAGAGCCTAATTTATCATAATTTGTAATCTTAACGTAAATATTACAGGTTTCGGCTATGTGAACTTCGCTTCCAAAGACGGCGTAGAACTGGCGTTAGCGTTATCTGAAGAAGATCTCACCATCAAGAACCGCATACTTCGCGTCAAACGATGCACACCACAGAAACCTGGGGGGAAACCGGGGGGTGGGGGAAAATGGGGCAACCAACGAGATGGGGATAGAAATCGGGGAAATCAAGGACAGGGCATTAATCGGGGCAATCAAGGACAAGCCAAAAATTGGAACAATCAAAGACAAGGAGGAAGAAATTTCGGCAATCAGGGCCACGGTGAATATTCAGGTGGTCAGAGACAGGGTGGAAATTGGGGTGGTCAAGGGCAGGGTGGGGGAAAGTTGGGTAATCAAGGACAGGGCAGAGAAGAGGGAGCAGCGAGGAGGTTGATGCATAAAAGGAAATTCCAGGTATTTTATTTCTCTTACTGCTTAAGGTTATTCTACTGTGCGCTTTTACACTGAGTGAGTGTTGTAGTGTAGAGAAAAATAAAATATATCATCGGCCAAAATAGATGAAAAGACAGCATCTTAAAAACTTAAATTTAACTTATTGAATCTTACAATATCTAAAATATATACAAAAAATGCGTATTGTTGAAATGAAAACATCGCGAGGAAACCTACATGTTTGAGAGTTTTCAATGATCTTGAAAGATGTGTGAAGCCTGCCAACCCGCACTTGGCCAGCGTGGTAGACTATGGCCTTACCCTTCTCACATTGAGAAGGTGGCCCGCGCCCAGCAGTGGGAGTTTGTATAAACAGGGCTAATAAAAAATAATTAAATACAAAAAATATTGGCTAGAAGAAAAACGTTAACACCTCTCGGGTGTATATTAAGTTTCGGTTTACGATAGAGTAGGCTTACCTAAAAGAAACTGATTTGATAGCGATTTCGCGAACGCGTCTATGGCGAGTCTGGCGAGATGTTCTGTTGTTTTCAACTTTGTGAGTTAGTTTAATTACAATTTTATTTGTTTTGATTTTCCAGGAGGGTGTAAATAATGAAGCTCCTCCCAATAAAATTCAGAAGAACGTCAACCAGCCAAATAAGGAAAAAAAACCGAAGAAAGAGTTTGTTGGCGTCACTGCAGAGAAGAAAAAGGTTTGTGACTCTATAATATAACATTACCGTAAATATTAACTTGTTTCCAGCGATCCATAGCTATTTTCTTTGGTTACTAGTATTCTAAAGCAGTTTCCCCCGGGAAGCTGTTTAGCTTCCCGGCTTTCAGTTCCCCCAGTAATTTCAGGCCATTTCCAGTACCCTAAATGCCAT
Source organism: Lycia hirtaria (assembly GCA_947563715.1). Taxonomy (NCBI): domain Eukaryota; kingdom Metazoa; phylum Arthropoda; class Insecta; order Lepidoptera; family Geometridae; genus Lycia; species Lycia hirtaria. Next base: position 51,525,458 of record OX387376.1, on the reverse strand, counting down.
TTTCCTCAACCCTAATTTTCTAATATATTCTGTACCCCAAAGCTGTTTTCCTGTGTTCTTAACTGTATCTAGTAATCCAAAGCTATTTCTCGCAGCCCTATGTTATTTTAAGCTATCGCATGCCTATTCCAGTACACTAAACATTTACCCAGTAAATCCAGGCCATTTACAGTACCGCAGCTAAAATACCATTTTACGAGAGCTTAAGCTGAACCCAGTAATTCCAGGCCGTTTCCAGTACCCGAAAGCGAATTTTTTTATATGCAATATAGGTTTACGCTTCACTGCTAACTTACCTAATGTTAAGCGATATGTTACGGTCTAAATGCCGGTATTTCCGGGGCTCTAAACCATTTTTGGTAATCTTAGGCTATTAGTATTCTATAGCCGTTTTCCGCTGCTATAGGTTGTTTCCGATGATCATAGTCTGTTTCCGATGATCATAGTCTGTTTCCGATGATCATAGTCTGTTTCCAGTAAAGTTTTTTTCGCGACCCTAACCCGCTTAAAGTGATTTAAGACATTTCTTCACAGTCATTTCCCGCGACCTTAGAGTATTTCCAGTAATCTCAGACTATAAATAATTATTGAAAAAAATAATTAAATTTATTTATTTACAACTTACTTTGCTAAAAACAACTATATCTGCCGGTTGCCTTACTAGGCACAGCCTGTATCAAGGCAACCTGTACGCCTGATAAAAAAATTTGATTTAAAAAATCGTCATGACAGTTTTTGTTGTCTGATTCATATATGAGAATATTCAGTTATATTAGATGTTACAACACAAACTTATCCGATTTATCTAGTATTCCACAGTCGGTTCCCGTGACCTTACACTCTTTCTTGGGACAGTTAAAATTACTCTAATTAAATCAACCGATTCAACAATTATTCAAATTGTTTAAGATCAGGACAGGGCTGGCTGGCTAGAAATGTTGTAAAAGCTTACATCGGTCATGCAGCTTGATCTTCTACTGCTATTTTATTTTTATGTCGTTTCAGAAGCAAAAGTTCAACAAGGGACAGAAGAAAAAGAAGGCGCTCAGTGAGATTTTGACAAAGAAATCTTGAAGTGTGACTTGAATTATCATCTAAGTAAGTTATTAATTATGTGATATCAAATAAAGTTCTTGTTTTACATGTTTATATCGTTTCATACGTATAGTTTATTAAGCGTGCTAGCCAAATCTTGCTTATTGCGCCGACGTAATATCTAAACGAAAAGACGAGGAAGGTCGTCTGTCTGATGACAAGTTTGCCCATAATAGTTCAGTGATACCCAGAACTTTTTGTTACTCATACAAAACCCTATGGGAAATACGTTGCGCTTGTCACCCTGAGGTATTACATGTAAACTTTCATTATGGCCAGAAAATGAGCTGGACACCGTAGACCAGCGTGGTAGACCACCCTGGTCTACCACGCTGGCCAAGTGCGGGTTGGCAGATTTCACACATCTTCAAGAACATTGAGAACTGTCAGACGTGTAGGTTTCAACACGGTGTTTTCCTTCACCGTTTGTAGTTGGCGGCAATCAACAATCCTAATAAGGTAATATAATAAATAAAAGTCATACTTATTTGGTACAAGTTTACTGTATAATTGTCATTACAAAAAAAATGTCAATGTTAGCAAAAATAATCACAGTCTGACACTTCTAAACTATAACATAATTATAATTATAGATTTTTTTAATTCAATTTAACTGTGCCAACTGGACTCGAATTATCGATGTATCATACACCACCGCATTCACAAAAATCTACTAAATACGCCATTTTACTTAAACCTTACACTACCTACCCTAATTCCGTACAAATCCTAACTTACTGTACATTCTATCTACGTATTAACATGGACCATCGACAATAACAGTTTCTCTTTTCTCACAAGATGGCGCTAAATAATACGTGCCAGTGTTGCTTTATGCAAGAAAATGTTTATTGGTTTATTTGTATTTTTTGCCTGAACCAAACATACCATACTGTTATGGCACCATCTTACACTATGGTAACTCATTTTTACAGGCATTTCTTGTTATTACATTACATTATTTTAAAAAAAGTATTAGAAATGTAAAATATTATAAAATGTGTTATACTATAGCCAATTGGAACGTATTTGAAAAATAATAATAAGAGTTATTATAGACTCCAGACTTTTCAATCTTACATTTTCTACTATTTGATAGTTAAAGCGTATTGCAAAAAAGTATTATTTTTTTTTATTACAACTGATGCGTTAAAACAGGCTTTGAGATTAAGTTCACTACCGATGTATAGGTTTGGGTTTGTAAACGTCAGCATACAATCGTAAATATTGCCAGTTAAAAAAATATTTTTTTAACTGGCACCAAACTTTTTTAATGATATTGAAGAGTTCATTCAATTCACAAGGAATGCTATGCTATAGAAGGAGGTCTAATTACGCAGGTTCGCATCCTACCGGTTAAGTTGAATTATCTATTATTATCATCGCACAAATGCAAACATTTTACTAAAAGTGGTTCATGTCTATGTCTATGTAGAATAGTTTTTACAGATTAAAATACTAAACATAAAAAAAAAAACCGTTTTAAAATGTGTTTGTAGAAAGCGTAACTCAAATCTATAGAGAGAAAACCCTATACAATATCTAATATACTTAAAAATGTATACAAACCCAGTAAATATAGAACAAAGCGTTTGACCAGTCATCACCAGTCATTATTGCTAACATGCCCCTACCCTACAGTATAAATATAAACTACTATTTACACTGACTTACAGTCAATAAACTAAATTACCCGAAAAACAATCTTCGACCTGAAACTTTTAAGACTTTTCATTTATTATGCTATCGATTCTCTAAAAGACGAATACTGAAGAATTGTACTTTAAAATTGAAATTTAATTACAATATTATTTACACCTAAACACCTACAGTCATGAAACGAAACTAACTGATCAGCTGTTAAGGTCAATGAACTGAGCCAAGTATGTCCATAGACAATATAATTTGAAAAATTTGCCAGTTGTAACAGTATTTCTACATATTTTAACTTTTACTAAAAAGAAAATGACAAATTTAAATTGTACCAAAAGCGTTAGAAACTACAAAATCAGTATCTTTGATAGGCTTCCAGTCGAAGTCATTCGTAGATTGATTTTTGGGATTTAGCATTAGCTACATGTACACTATTCAGATTTATTATGGATTGAGCAAATTTTTTGTGCAAACACTATTTTTGTACCAATAACTGAAAAAGTACTGACTAAACTAGTGATGTTTTAACTTAAAAATATCTGTACAGGCCATCACCATATATCGGTCAGCTGATAAGGTGAATGAACTTTTCAAGTATGTATGTAAGTTTATTAGCAATGTTTTCTAAACCGTATTAGAAATTTGTAATTATTTATAGTATAATTCTTACAGTATTGTATGTTACATCAGTTTTCCAGTTATCGATATCATATAGAAATAACGTTACACAATATAATGATATGCGTAAAACCCAGTTTCTTCGAACAAACATAAAATCAAAATTACGTACTGTAAAAAGAATAATCCAATCACGTTGTGATTATTGACCGAAAAAATAAAATAAATTAGAAACAAAACATAGAAATCAGACACGGCCTAATTAAAACATTTATCCGTCTGCTAGATTTAAGTCACAATTAATAGTACAGCTATAGTGTTGAGCAGTCATATTAAATCTCAATTATCTCATGCGACCAGAGGCTTACAAATGGCAGACCTAATTTCTTTTAAACTTTAGTATAGTTATTGTGACGACTAAAAATAGTGCAATCCACGCTAATGTTGATACGAAACCCATGTACACTTCTGGATCCGTGATCGGCCAGCCTCTAGTTAGAATAGATCGTAGGGAATTAGTCGCTAGAGTGAGGGGCAGGCAGAGGGAGACGTAGCGTAGGATCCAGGGCATTCCCTCGATGGGCCAGATGACCCCGCTCAGGAGCAGGGTGGGGTAGAACGAGCCCAGGGCCAGTTGGATGGCGTTTCGTTCTAATTCGCACGCGGCTGATATCACGAAACCGAAGCACATCCCGCAGAGACCTGGGAATTTAATTTTCATGATTAAAACTTTAAATCTATACAAAATAATGGTTTAAACGATGTAGGGAGTGAAATGAGTTTAAGGCTGGTGGAAAAATTGCAATGTGTCCAATTTCTCTACAGAAGTAGCATCGGAAGAAGTAATTTCTTTGATTAGAAAATACCAGGCACTACGAAGACATTATTAATTTCGCTTAAGATCAGGTGAGTTGGCGGACAAGCGTAATCAATCAAGTATAAAAAAGTGCAAATGCTGTTTGATGATACACGACCTATAAGAGAAGAGAACATTATATATTTCTAAGTAAGAAAGATATAAAGATGTCCAACCTTGCAGCAGTGTAAGCATGATCACGAACACGATGTTTCCATTATTCTTGACTCCGAAGACGGATATCATGAAAATGAGCACGAGCGCCGTCTGCCCGCACATGACCACGAACTGCGTGACGACGTGAGAGAAGAGTATCTCCCCGGGGGAGACGCCGGCCACCCACGACCGGTCCAGCAGACCCTCCATGCGCTCCACGATCAGCGCCGAGGAAGTCAGGGCAACGGCCAAGAAGAACACGATGCTGGAATACAAGACGGAGGTTACTAGACTATATACAAAACAACGACTTCCAAAACAGGTTTTCAAATCGACTCGACTGTTTGTTTTATTTGTGTAAATTCAATTAAGTTAAAACTAAGTTTTTTTTTTTTTTATACAAGATAGATCTACGATTGACCACCAACTCGCCTGATGTTAAGCGAGGGTGTGGCCGAGGATGGAGCTCGTCGATCTAGAAGATATCTATTCACTCTAGCCTTGAAAATTCCAAGATTGTAGATCTCAGGAAACAAAAAAAAAAAATTTGCTGTATAAATTTTTGCATGTGGTTTATACTCAAGTGCCACTTAATATTACGTGTCTCACTTTTGTATCTTATTTATTTAATTCGGTCGTTGCTTTGTTCGTGTAACAACAAAATAATATTTGGACTAAGGTTTTTAAAGCGATGATGGCCTATAAATTGATGCATTCGGATTCCAAAGCAATCAAATTCCAACAGTGAGTTGCTGGAGAAGAATAAATTCGTGAGAAAACTACAGCGTTGTGTTGAGAGTGTTTTTAGCGTACGTCTGAGGTCTTGCATCTTTATGAGGGCTTAGTTGTAACGTCATTGTGTATAGCTGTTATGGTCCATTAATCTGGCTGGGAGGCTGGTCTCATTCTTGATAGAAGGCTACGGGATCTCCATAGGAATGCATCAGTGCCTTTGTAACCGTCCTTGAGGCAACACTTCCTTACTTCTCCTTCTACAACGATTCAGCCGCGCTGCACCATCTTATTATTTATTTATATTTTCGTTTACTCGAATACAGGGAATGTTATTTTTGTTATTAACCCCTTACCAAAACAGGTGTTATAAGTTTGACGTGTGTATCTGTGTGTCTGTCGCTGTGGCATCAAAACTCTCAAAAGGATGGATCGCTTTTTTTGGTTTGATAGAGGCTCGAGTATCCTCTTCAAAATTGGTTCGGCCGTTTTTTGTATCGTTTTTTTAGTTTTCTAAATATACTTGTTTTGCTAATATATCTTGGTACGTACGTGAGGATAACTCCAGGCGCAACGAAGTCCGTGAAAGAAGGATTCTTGTCCCCGTAGATGGGGTCCATGAAGTCTATGGGGATGTCTCCAAGCTTCGGGTTGTAGTGGCACGTCTCCAGCAGGTCCTGGAATTTAAACGAGCTGTTACTTTACTGCTATGTGAGTTCTCATGGGTTTACTTGCTTTCCTACAAGAGCCGTTAGATTAGAGTATTTAAGTTAAAATGTAGTTTAAGCGTTGATTCATATAATTCAAGCTAGCAGTCATAACCATTGCCACCAGCATAATAATAAATCCGAGAGAGATGTCTAGATACGGGACACTGTAATAGAAACCCCTAAGTGGGCAAAGTGGGCATTCGGCAAACATTCTCGGTGATGCGAGGTTGGCGTGGTATCCGGAACAGCCGTCTATTTCGGATGCAACTCGGGAACTTTGCGTAGAAAATTAAGTAAACTAAACTACAATTGAGTGAATATGTATCTTCCACGTTTGCGTGGCTCATCTTCGAAAAAAACGTCTCATTCCAATTTCCAACAGACGAGTGGGTCTACACTCAAACCACATGCAATCCAAAACTGTTGTTTGTGTAATGCCTAGTCCATCATCGAAATTACTTAATACTTGTAAAATGTGTAGTGGCGCACCTTAGCGAAGTCTCGATAAGAGAACTGTATGTCCCTGTTGAGCATGAGTCCGATCTGCTGGTTGGACATGTCGAGCCACACTTGCACTTCCGATGAGGTGATGGTTTCGTTGTCGGCAGTATCCGCTGAAAGGAAAACAAAATGTTGTGTAAATGTGCCGAATCAAACGCTTAAAGTAAGTGAAGTGAGATGGACAGATGATCTCATACAAGTGGCGGGAAAACGCTGGATGCAAGCCGCTTCCAATCGGTCTTTTTGGAAATCCATGGAGGAGGCCTATGTCCAGCAGTGGACTTCTTATGGCTGAGATGATGATGATGATGATGAAGTGAAGTGACCAAAGCTAAAGAAGAACTCTGTCTCATGTCTATTATAAATATTATTAACTTGAATAAAGTTAAGTCTTGCTACAAGCTAAGTATAAAATTATCATATTTCTCGGTGAAATACTACGTTCCTTAGGACTTGTCCTTTGATAGCGCTTTTGATAGCGCTACGTGCTGACGTTAATTTTGTCAACATCGAACGCTGACGTCTGATTGAACAGCTATTGAAAGTGCCGAGCGCTATCGTCTATTTTGTCAACGTCGAACCCTGACGTCAGGTTTGACGACGTCGAAAGCACCGAGCACTGTCGTCTATTTTGTCAACGTTGTTCGCTTATCAGTTTTGACAATGTCGAAAGTGTCGAGCGCAGGCGTCAATTTTGTTAGCGTCGAGCGCTGGCGTAAAATTTGTCAACGTCGAGCGTTGAAGTCAGTTTTGATAACGTTAAATACGGCGAGCACTGACGTCAATTTCCTCAACGTCAAGTGCTGATATCAGTTTTGTCAACGTCTAATGCCTCGAGCGCTGACGTCAAAACTGCATAGCATTCATTAATTCATCTAACATTGAACTTACCTAAAGCCAGTCTCGCAACTAGCGAGTCCGTATAATTCTCGTTGAAATACAGCGCTCCCCACGCCTCTCCCTCCTTGACGGCGTTCAGCGCTGACGTCAGATCCGCATAGTATTCCTTGACCGTATGGTTCCGTAGATGATGTAGGTATCGACACGATAGGTTCTTCATACTGCACGATGAGTTGAATATGCATTCTCCGTCTGTTAGGCGCACGTCGTCGTTTACTATAGCCTGGAAATAAAGATTATTTGTTATATAGGGCAAGTTAGGTTTTAAAAGATTAGTATGACAACCATTACATAGTTAGACGTAAGAACACGCAGGGAAAATGGCTATGATCAGAACTGAGGAGTTTTGGCGGGAAAGTTAAAAAAACGTGTCGTCATAGTTTTGTTTTATATTCCTAAACTTGTACTATTTCTAATGTTATATTTCCTTCTTTTCCGTGATCGGCCATGAGTTCTACGACTTCATTAACGTTAAAAAAATAGAAGACGAAAATGCGTAAATCCTTTCCAACAACGGAAAAACCGACAAAAAAAAAGTCTTAAAGTCCCAGTTTTTACGTCGTTGGAAAGGTTTCACGGCAATTGGATCCTTTTATTAAGGCCATACTAAAGGCTTACTGTCTTACAAACGCATGTTAAAATCTTATTCAATGAAATAATTAAGGACTTTTTACTTCACTGTCACGCGCGAAAACGAAACAAAACACTGTTTAACTAAAATGCGCTTATTTAGCGTTTATAAGTAAGACGGTTAGTAAAAAAAGGTAAAAAGTACCAGTTTGAGTCCGTTGGGGTCCCGTCCGATGGCGAGGCAGAACAGTATGACCTGCATCACGGGGAGTACGAATATGAACAGCATCACGCCGATGTTCCGCCACATGCGCAGGAAGTTCTTCTGGATCAGCGCCTTGATCTTCCCGCGAGACGTGAACTGCGGGTCGAGGACAATTCAGTAAAAGACTTAGGTAATAGTATCTATCTATAGAAAAATAAGTGGCCAAGATCGTGTCGAGACGCATTTGGTAGGGTTTCGGTAATGCTATAATGTAAAAGAGAAACATTTGGCGAGTATCGTTTGTTTAGAATTTTAGATCATTTTGCAAAAAGGTTAACGACCTCTGCACTGTAACGACTTAAGTGTTTTGCATATTTGTCGCCAATAGGGCGAATTCTGTGTTTGTCGCTATATCTCGAAAGTTGTTATCGCAGAGTATTCAAAATGATTTCCACTGTAAGTATATGATAAGGTAAGTATTTTGGTTTAAGCCTACTATTATGGTTAATCTTGAATGTATAGGCCTAGCGTGCTCAGCTGATAGTATCTGAGTAAAATGGCTGTGACATACGGATATACAGACAGACGGACAAGGTGATTTTTAAGGATCCTCATGATTACTGTGGTACCGTAAAAATGTAGCTTATGACACACGGGAAAAATATGAATCTAATCTCACCTCGCACATCGAAATCGACCAAGTGGTTTTAGTAGGAAGGAGATAATATACATATATACGTACATACTCATATACATAGTGCACTCGAAAAACTTTTGCCTCCTATATAATTTTTGTAAAGTTTAGTTGGTTTGTTAGTGAAGGTGAAGTCATCGGAGCTCCGGATTCGATTCCCGATTGGGCAGATATTTGAATGATGATATTAAATATCTGCTAGCCTGTATGTGTTTAGTGGCATCTCCGACACAGGGTATCCTAGTGTGGAGCGTTATAAAACTCACGTTGAAACAGCTGCCGCAGTCGTCGCACTCCGGCGTCACGGCGCTGCTCACCTTGCCGGGAAGCTGGAATACAAACAAACGTTCTGTTGTTAATACAATTACATAAAAATGAAAGTAACGCTGTCGCTGTTTGTCTTTTCATGATCAAACGGTTGGACAGCTCGTTATGAAAGGAGAGGTCAAAAAATTTATGGATGCTGGTACTAAAATAGTTTAAAAATATACGTAACATAATTCTTTGAAGTGCATAAACAACATATTATTTTAAACATACAAGCATATACAAAAACACTCAACATGCTTTCATTAAAAAAATATTACCAATATACCTACCTAATGACCACAGTAGGTAGCTTATTTTATAACTGGTAACTTTGATTTTTTTACTAGCATTGTTCCATCAACATCGCAAAAATAACTTTGGCACGCAACCTTGCCTCATCCTAAGTTTAAAACGATTATTGACGTACATATTTCGGAACATGATCTTTGATCTGAAAGTGATAGTGAGTTACAGGATGACACTGACAATGACAGTATATTACGTTTGTTACCAGACATTTCATTTTTATCTCTTTCTGCTAAGCTGTAGGTAACTGTAGGTGGTTCGATCCCCACCCAGGGCAAACATTTGTATAATGAGCTTGGATGTTTATTCTGTGTCTGGGTGTTTCTATGTATAATTTACAAAAAAGTATATATGTATTCTATCAGCCATGTAATTCCATAGTACAAGCGTTGCTTAGTTTGGGCTAGATGGTGTTGTGTGAAATGTCCACCAATATTTATTTATTAAAAAAATATATATACTTACTTCGGCACTTCAAAGTATTTTTTCCACAAAACCCACTAACCCAGAAACTGAAGTTGATTTGTACTTGTTAACGATACAAAACATAATAACTCACGTCGCCATTAGGTCCCACTCCGTTGTTGTCGAGGATGAGAACCTCCTTGCTTTGATGGAAGTTGAGGCCCCTCACTTGCTCGTCTTCCGCCGCGTACGGCGCCTCCTCGCGCTTCGACATCTTGTTCAGTCCCAAGGCTCCACCGGTGACGTTCAGCTCAACCACCTGGTTCGCTTGACCTATACGGAACAATATATAGGTCGGTTGCAATGACACTCTCAAACGGGACGTGTGACGCGCTTACATGCCAACCTACAAACTTGGATCTGACAATACAATGATCATAAGTATCTGTATTAAAATACACCTGACTGCAGAAAAGCAGTTTTTGCAGTCTAACTTACGATTTCGTTACGCTTGAGGTGCTGTTGGAAATATTTTTTGTGAGAAAGTATGCATAAAATCAATGTCATCATCATCATCATCTCAGCCATAAGAAATCCACTGCTGGACATAGGCCCCTATGGATTTCCAAAAAGACCGATTAGAAGCGGCTTGGATCCAGCCTCTTTCCGCCACTTGTATGAAAATCAATGTAAAAGATTATGAATGCGCATTCTTTAGAATAATTCTAATAAATTATTACAAATTTCGAATATTCCTTGGAGGTTACGAAAAAACGCATTTTATATTTATTTTGCGAGTGTTGTATTTTTATTATTACAAAAAATATAGGCAATAACACTCAGGGAGCGAAATCGAATCTGACGACACCTCGCACATCAAAATCATATAGCAATACATACATACATAGTACCCACATATATACACACAATACATAATATACTCGACAAACAACTCTCCTTACGCAGTCGGGTAAAAAGAGAATATTTATCAAAAGTAATTTCAATAATTTTATATATTAAAATAAAAATCCGGCAAAATACGAGTTTTACTCGCATACCGAGGCTTCCGTACTCCTATGCATGACAAAATACATGAACTTGAATCCCGACACCAGGGCTAATTACTCAACAAAAATATGCTTTATATCGAAGAAAATTTTATATCTTAAGGAGGTTTTATCTCGCACAATAATTTGCCGTTTTTTTTTCTTCAAATATTATTTACGCAAATTTGCCTCGCTCTTGACCAGTTTTTAATATTTCTAGATTTACATCAAAATAAACCTTATAATCTTGCAAATGGAGAGGTCAATATTGATACTTTATTCAGAAGAAATTCTACGCAACATTATATATATTTACAGCTCATTTAATAGCTTATATATTATGGTACTTAAATATATAGAAAATATATTTTTTGTGCCTCCCATTAAAAAATATTTCTATTTGGCCTAGTCATTCTAATTATTAAAGAAATAAATATGTCTAATATCGATCCGGTCACTAGAAAAGTTGTTAGTTATCTAATTAAGTCACTATTTCTTACACAATTGGATATATGCTCCCAATGCTCCTATAGATAGGTGGTACTAAATTAATTAACCGACTTGGTTATATATTAGATTTCACATTTGAAACTTTTTGTGGTAGATGGAAGAGCTGCATTGCGAGACTGTTATTTGTACATAAAATGTTAAGGTGGGATTAGTCTTTCATTCAATTGTAGGGACTCCTCATCACAAGAATCCATCCATCAAAAAACCTATGGTATCTACCAAATTGGTAGAACCCTGTGTATCTGTGATCTCTGTGGATCTGTCTGTGTGCAGATTTACGAAACTTTCACTTATTTCCGTAATGAAGCGTGCGTGTCGCTAGCGTGTTTTAACGGTGTATACCGCCATCTAACGGAAATGTAGTCCAACTTTTAACTAAATGTAGCCCAACTTTTAACGTATGTAACATGTAACTGCCCTAGAAGATGTTCCCTCGTGACAGCACGCTGTAATCGCATTAGGTATGTAGTGTTTTGAAAATAAGTTTTCGAGTTCTAAAAAAAAGATATTATAATAATTATATGTTCAGATTATCTAGTCCACGAGTTCCTAGTTTATTATTAATAATAATAATAATAAAACTTTATTTTAGACAACTACGATCCATAGACAAGACATGTTAAAAGCTTACAAAGTAGAACAATAAACTTGAGCATTATATATAACTATCTGTACAGTTCATCTTAAATATAGGGTACTATTACTATTAGGAATTATTGTTTGGATCCAATGTTTTAATATCGGACAGTCATATTTTTCGCTAATGGTTTTTAAAATGCTGGTGTTACTGCTTCTGACTCTATTGAGCAAAGATGTTATTTGCTTACGAATGATAGCTGGAAATCCATCTACTTGGGCATCGGCAAATATGCCAGATGCACTACAGTGCCGAGGCAGCCCCACCAGCATTCTAAAAATATTATTGTATTGGATACGAAGAGAACTTAGTGACCTTTGTGTGTATCTCACCCATAGGTTGCTCGTGTAAAAACAAAATGTTTTGAAAAGAGTTATTTTGACTGGAATAGAACACCGAGAAAACCTACGAACGATCATGTTGCCCCTTATAGCTAACGCTCTCCGTTCCCTCTCTATATCCCTGTCATCCTTTAGATCATGTGACACAATATGTCCAAGATATTTAAATTGTTTTACAAAATTCAGTGCAGTCCCTTTTAAAAATACAGAAGGTACATGATCTGGTTCCTTATTTCCAGCTGTAAATACTAACACTTCGCTTTTATTTGAATTATATTGTAGGCCGTACTTTTCTGCGTATGTTTCACACACGCCAAGCAGTTTTCTTAAACCACTATTGCCTCTATCGCCGAAGACAAGCAAAATGCGGATTGTTTTTTGACGTGATAACGTCTTATAAATCGATGAACGCCGGCTGTACGCACGAAAAAGCATGACTCATTGTCGCTTGAGCCGAGCGTACAAGCGAGAGCGCGGAACAATCGATAGAGAGGCACAATGGCCTAAGCGTTCGGCTTGTGACGCATCTATCATAAGTCATGACGTTATCACGTAAAATTATCGTGCGTAAACCGACTTTACTGACAACATTTTATTATACTATAAATAGGTACTAAAAGCCTGAGATCTATCTATTCACCCCGTTATACGGTAAGATCACGATTGACCACAATTCACCTTGTTGAGGATTGTCGATTTAGAAGATAACTATCTATTTACTCTTGAAGAACTCCAAGATTGGCTCGATACAGAGAAGGCGGCACAGAACACCATTCCTGTGCAGTACATATATATACGCATCATATCGTCGACCGGACCGACATCGCCAAGTACTAAATTGTATTTTGTAACATGAATTAAGTTTTAAGATTTAAGACACCCTTCAGTTTATGAAAGCCATCTTCCAAAAAACTTGTTCATATGTTCATAGTATCACGGAAGCCTCGATGACGAGGTCGTGTCTAATATCTGTCTGTCCAAATTGCTTTTACAAACTCTCGTAGAGTCATTCAACAAGCGGAGCAAACCGTTAGCGCGTTTTAAGGCCGTAAACCGCCACCTAGTGTAATTTTATTGTATCAATACGAATTTGTAATTTCAAACCATCATTGTTTGTAGCTTTGAATTTGACTTGAATGAGGACGCCAGAATCGTATTTTCTGAAACTCGTATAAAAGAAAATTATTAGATAGATATTCAACGTGATTAGTTTCAGTTTATGCGTTTTGAAAAAGAAATTCTGAACAAAACCTTCAAGTACTTTTACCTTTTACTACTTTTACCTGACTGCGTAAGAAGGAGGGTTATGTTTTTCGAACGTGTGTATGTGGATATGTATGTGTGTATGTATGTATGTTTGTATATTTAATGAAATTTGGTTTGTAGGTAGATTAGGGGACGATAAATTGATCTTGCTAGGTTTCATTTTTAGTGAACCTGGGTTTGCTCGGTCGCCCAGGTACTAATACTAATAATAATAATAATACATCTCTCACAAAAATTAAAAATGCGTTTTTTCGTATCCTCCAACGAACTTTTCAAAACTTTCTTAAACAAGTGATTTTACTAGAATTATTGTAAAGACTGCGCATTAATAATCTTTAACAGCAATTTTACGCATACGTACTCACAAAAAACAAATTCAACAGCGTATCAAGTATTATAATTATAAATCGTAAGTTAGACTGTAAAATCTGTTTTTCTGCAGTAGGGTAGGTATTTTGTTTATGTTTTAATATAGATAGATACTTGTTGATATCTTGTTTTTTAGTTCCGTACTAAGGGTTCGAGAGGCTGTAGGAGGTAATAATATAAAAAAGGCGCACTCACCAGCGTAACGAAATCGTAAGATAAAGCTGCGAAAACCGCTTATCAGCAGTCAGGTATTTTGTTTTTCTTTTAATTACCCGACTATGCAAGGAAGTTTATAAAGATGCTTGCTTGAGCTTTACATTATATGTGAACGCATAACATTTGTGGCTATTTCTACTGTAGTGTGTAACATAATTAACTGAAGCTACAACTATAAAGCACATTTGCAGTTGAGAAATCAGCCCTGGTGTCATGTTCATGTAATTACTGTGTCATACATAGGAGAACGGAAGCTCGGTGTGCGAGCGATACTCATGCTTCGTCGGATATACTTTTCCATTTTCCCCACATTACCTTTCCATGAAAATTAACGAGACACCCATCAGCATTACCAGGGTTATCACTTCAAAAACATATTCATAGATATAAAGCACAAATAATTAATTACTCTTGAATTTTATAATCTGTCTATCCTATAAACTCATTTATGGACTTAGGAAAACGGAGCAAACCGTGAGCGCGTTTTAAGGACGTATACCGCCATCTAGTATCATATTCTTGTACTAATACGAATTTGAAAGCCTTGCTTGTCCAGCATTCTAGCTATTTTCCTCATCACCAAAGTATGTTGAGCCCGTTGCTGTACTTTCTTTTTAACCGTCTTTAAAATAAGCAGGAGGTTCTATGTTAGACTGTATTTTTATGTACCTACATAAAAATCGGTTCCGATTTTGAAAATACTTACTGTGTAAGTTCAATTCCATGTAGCTCCCCCAAAGATTTTATGTGTTTTGGTTCAGGACGTTAAATAATTAAGTACTTCTCAATTTAATTATACTGTGGACCACTTTATTAGAAAACTATAAAAGTGTAATTGATTCCTTACTTTAAAAAAACCGGACAACTCGCCTCGCCTCGCAGACTCGCCCACCAATGGTTCCGTACAAACTAGTAGTTATAAGGGGGGAATTATATATTTTTTATATTTTCCTTCATAAACCAAAAAATATACATCCAAAAAATATTTAAAAACCTGTTTTAGCTTGTGCTAATAAAGCTCTTTCATATGATACTCCACATATACGGTTAAAACACTTTAAATTTTATTTAAATATGTTATATAATACCTATTTTTTGTGATTAAATTAAAAATGTACAGTTTTCGGATTTTTTATGTGTACTTTATGACAATGCTTCTTGCTAAATTTCACAGGTCCCATAGGTTTTGATTCCCTTGCGAGTGTCGAATTATGCATTTTTTGCGACATATTCGGCTGTAACTTTTTTTAATCAAAACTATGATTGAAAAAAATAATAGTCTATGTCCGTCTTCAGGTTCTCAACTACGCTTGTACCAAATTTCATAACAATCGGTTCAGCCGTTTTGTCGTGAAAAGCTAATAAACATACGGACAGACAGTTACTTTAGCTTTTATAATATTTAACTATTTAGTTAGGATGTCCAATAACATGATCCACGTTATGAAGTCGGGTAAAATCATCAAAGTTGCGAGATGTTTTGTCGGTGTAATTGTCTGTATTTTTCCGATGTTCAGTATGTTCTAATCTGTGCCGTAATGCGGCGTCACCTCGACACTCGACCTGTACCCAGACATCATTAGGTATAGCGTACTTATTGCAATGTTTGCATCTTAAATACACCGGAGATCTTCATTTTACTAATTATTTAAAAAAAAAAAACGTGTTTTTTTATTTCCACGATTTATCCATGGAAATGATGTAACAGTTGTCATTTACAGCGGTCTCATTATTCTTAACCGTGATCGAGAAATTATTTTGAAATGAAAACTCCTTTGGACACGCTGAGCACTTTATTTTGTGGGTATTGATTGAGACTGAGCAGTCACGCTCGGCTATGTAACGCTCGCTCGGGTAACGTCAGCTCGTGTCGACTTAGCGAGAGAAACATAGTCAACGTCACTGCTATACTGATATTGCGTATTATTAACGTCTCCTTGATGAAGATATCGCTTCTATATTTTTTTTATACAAAACTTACAAGAATAAGAATATTTATTAACCTTGAATAACATACATGTTACAGGTAAGTCAGAGTTACACATATGATAAATTAACAAAATTTTATGATAATAGCATAAATAAAATGATAAAATCGATTTAATTTAAATTATGGTATTCAATAAACATACATATACATAAACATTACATATTTAAAATGGCTTTTCCGTAGGCGGAAAACACATATTTTCTGCCGCGTGTTATAAGATCGCAAATCGCAATCAAATTTTTAAGCTATTGCATAGCTTCTATCGCGGGCCTTGAGCGTGGAGACCGAATCCAGAAATTCCGTAACGAAAATAACCTAACACACCGCGCGTAAAATTATTATGCAATAGCTTTACCGCGGCAGTCTCCGAGTGCCACACGTCTTTTTTTTTCTCAGTGGAGACATTACTAAGTAAGGCACCCTCCAAGTGTTATACCTCTAGGAGCAGCGGTTCACGCTACACATGGTCAGTCAGTCAAGACAAAGTATATAAATGAAGAAGTAATAAGTCGAGAGTGAGGCTAAATCTCGTTTTATTCAAATAGTTAAGGAGCGTCGGTCGCGTACCATCATTTCGCAAACACAATGCAAGGCTAGTGGTGCAAGCACCATGCCATCACGGCATGGCGGTCTGCAAAGCCTTGACAGCGGCACGGGCGCACAGAGGAAGCTCTGTTCAAAATTATCTGTAACGTGTCGGCTTTACAAGAAAATCACTCCCTTCCGTTCTTGAAATAATCGTCATCGCCTATAACCCTTTTTATTTTTACTCAATTTCTCTAGAATATGCTAAAGTTTTTGGGGGTTATGTTTTATCTTATATACTACGTCTTTTTCTAGGTATTCAGTTATATTAATACCAAATTTTATAATTCAGCTGTTCGATTGGAAAAACAGATAGAAAGAAAAACAGACAGCCAGATAGTTCTTTTTATTTTTACGTCATTATTTATGCATTGTTTATTTTTTTATATATTATATATCTACGATTGACCACCAACTCGCCTGATGTTAAGCGACGGTGTGGCCGAGGATGGAGCTCGTCGATCTAGAAGATATCTATCACTATTTATCAATAATATAATAAAAAAAAGTTAAATCAAGATTAGAACTGAGTACATTATCAGTTTTACTAATTAAATTTCTGTATTGTCTACATAGAAGAAGTTGTAAAATCTTTATTAAGCAATATATATTTATAATAGATAAATCATTTATAAGGAATCCTTTGAAGTTATTAAATGATTTTTTATAATTATAACTTATCATATAAGTAATGTAACTTGTCTTGGGGTAGTTAGTACGATGGCACAGACAGACACACAGATACATACGTCAAACTCATAACACCCCTGTTTTGTGTCGGGGATTCAAAACGGAAGAGAGTGATTTTCATCATTATGGACAGGTTCTAGATGTTATTAAGCAAGACTTCCCCCCGCCTGCGTCAAGGCTCTGCAGGTCGCCATAAAAGTGCCCCAGTAGCCTTGCATTGTGCTTCAAATGTGCGGCACGCGACGGATGCTCCTTTAAAATGTTAATAAAACGAGATTAAGACTAACTCTTGGCTAAAATCATTCTTATAAATAAGTGGCCAAGACCGAGTCGAGACACGTATATGATAGGGTTCTGTAGCAAATGGTATAATTTAAAATACACTTGTCAAGTAATGTTTGTTAGGACCTCTTCTAATACTTAAGTAATAATTATTTCTACACAATTTTTTCATCACATTTGGGAAGAAATTGAAATATGAAACTGTATATAATATGAAAATTAGCCCTATTTTAAAAGACTTATTTAAAGATACCCTATGTATATATAGATAATCTATGTATATGTTAGGGTGGATTTAAAAAAAAGTCATCCCCTCTTTACATGTATGGAGAAAGTACCGCCCCTATTTTTCCTTTTTTGAAAATTTTATTTCAGCATTTTGCAGCGGTTAACTGAACACTATCCAATCTACCTGCTAAATTTCAATCATACACGTAGACAGATAGATGGTCATGAAGAATTTATAAGGGTTTCTCGTAGCTACTACGAACCCTAAAAAACATGGTGCTTAAATGTATATTATTTTCAGTTTCATTTTATATGCCTACGTAAAATATCACAATTTTTTTAAATAATAATATGTATGATGTTTCGCGTAATTTCAAGTAATTTTTTTGTAAGCATTAGAACTTCCTACATTTTTTGTGTCTCCACAAATTACAAACGTGATTTTGGTTGTTTTGCATAATGTCGAAACAAACATTCACAAAAACATGTCGAATTAGCAACGTCAAAGATTATTTCAACCGACTTAAAACGTTTTCGAAATTTGAAAATAACATCAACAAAAATATTTAAAATATTATGACGAGTAAATAGGTTTTTTCTAGGCAAGTGACACTATTCGGTCTATACTCATAAAGTTAGGAACGTCGACGCAATGTCGCTGGTCTGTCGAATTTTTCACATCTTGCCCATTCTTCATCTGACTCAGAAACACGAAAAATCGACTTCGTTAACGTTTCATGGCGGTTATTTCAAAAATCAGAACGAAGCGTTGAATCCACTTTTGTTTTTCGAACTTATTATACCTCTCTCTATCCTATGTTTGTCGGATTGTGACAAAAACATTTTATTTATTTTGTGATTTTTATTTTCTGTTGTATGTTTTGTTACAATAAATTTATATCTATCTATTTTTTAGATAGCAAATGTTTTAAGTCAAAGCTTGTAACAAATATCTATAACCAAATATCCTACTGTTTATTACAAAAAAGTTCATTGGAGGTTACGAAAAAATGCATTTTTATTTTTGCAAAAAAATATAGCAGACACTTAGGGAATGAAGACAAATCTAGCGACATCTCGTACATCAAAATCGGTCAAGTCGTTTAGACTATAGGTGCTCATATAGAAACATACATACAATTTATACTTACACTCGAAAAACATAACACAAATTTTTACACAGTCGGGTAATAACTATTTCTATTTTTATTTCTGGAAAGTCCTTTTAAAGAAAAAAAAAGCTATATAATCTTTACAATAAATACATCTGTAGCCATTAAATAATGAATCAATGGAAACATATTAATAGATCGTTAAAACGTGTTTTATAACAAAATAGTCAGTTTGGTAGAATTAAAGAATCACTAACTGGTTTCTAAATGATCATATTTAACATTTGAACGTTATTTAGGCATGTTTCAGACGTCCGGTCATTGATGCCGAGGTATAATTGAGA
The DNA here is from genome assembly GCA_947563715.1 of Lycia hirtaria. NCBI lineage: Eukaryota > Metazoa > Arthropoda > Insecta > Lepidoptera > Geometridae > Lycia > Lycia hirtaria. The sequence continues at coordinate 51,506,132 of OX387376.1, read as the reverse complement.
CTTTGTACCTTAAAATAGTTATTATTGTAGCAGATGAGGACATACTTGACGTGCTAGGTAAGTATAGTGAATGGTCGTGTGTACTCAAAGATTATTCTGTATTACTTGATACATTATTGTGAATGGAACAAGCTATGGATAGGGCTATGCTCGGAGTCACTCCGCGAGATCGACTACGAAAGTCACCGACATAGCACAGCGGATTAGTAAATTGAAGTGGCAGTGGATAGCACGTAGAGAACTGACAGCCGATGGGGCCGAAATTGAAGACCACGCACTGACAAGCGCAGCGTAGGAAGACCAGCTACGAGATGGACAGATGACTTCATACCAGTGGTGGGACGACGCTGAATGCAAGCCGCTTCCAATCGGTCTTCTTGGAAGTCCATACGGAGGCTTATGACCAGCAGTGGATTTCTTATGGCTGAGATGGTGATGATGAGAGTTAAGCCGCAGTATATTCAATTCAAGGGTCTAATACTCGTAACTTGAAGCAAAATAAGCTAGTGTCTGAAGTTTGAACATTACCATTTACCAGAATAATAATACCACTTAGATCCATAAACGAGGGGATCCATGTCGTAGCTAGTAGTGAACTTATAGTTGCGATGATGATGATGATGAGTGGAAAATTGTCGATGATCTGGTGTACTACTGGGAATAAACGGGAGTTTTGGCGGGAACCCACGCCATGGAAACATAATGTCGCTTTGTTTTATATAACTATACTCTTGTTATTTCGAATGCTAATGGTGTAAAAATGGTGGTGTTTTATTGAGCCAGTGAAATAAAGCGGTGAAAGGTCTTTTCACGTTGTCAGCAAAATTTATATAGGTAGAAGTTTCCAGTCAAGTTTCCAATCACTACCACTTTACTGAGACGTGACGAGGACTTGACCGTGACTATTTTACTTAATTTTGTCTATGACTAGAACTCTGCGGACAAAAATAAGAGAAAAATTAAGAAAAGAGCAACAGCATACAATGGCTGTATGGGCTCCGTTCCCGTTGCCTTACCGTGTAAGGAAAAACACTACCAAAAAAATAATCTCGATGTTCTCTGTACTGACCTTGCCTCCTGGATAGCTTCAGGAAGACGTCCTCGAGCGAGATGCAGCTGTACATAGTGAGCAGCGCCTGCGGAGATTCCTCAGCCAGCAGCCGGCCGCTGCGCATCAAGCCGATCTGGAATTTATATACAACCTCCATAGAGCATCATTTGGCTTGAATGATACGGGGACGGCGCGATATGATCCAGTATTCGATCAAATGTAAATCAACACTAAATTATGAATATATATGTTTACTAAGTATAAACCTAACTAATATTATAAAAGCGAAAGTGACTGTCGTCAGTCTGTCTGTCTGTCTGTCTGTCTGTCTGTCTGTCTGTCTGTTACCACGTCACGGCTAAACGGCTGAACCAATCGTTATGAAATTTGGCAAAGAGATTCTTCAGGACCTAAAGAACGACATAAGCATTTTATCATCATTATTATCATCGTTTTTATCACTGCGGGTGACATCGCGGGCGCAACTAGAATTATATAAATATATGAGTATAATAATAATAAACCCTTCTTCCTTAAGTATATAGTCGGGTAATAATGAGTATAATTTAAGAAACAAAGCAAACGACTTCAAAATACGCAGTTTTGTTTCAAAACTAAATTACTGAACCGATAGATAGATAGATAACACTTTATTAAAAACCACATGATAACAAAATAACAAAGATAACATTAAGTACTTAGGGCTAGGGTTTTAATTGGCGGCCTTATCGCATAGAGCGATCTCTTCCAGGCAACCATGAAACCAATTTTGATGGAATTTCTACGGGACCAATCTGAAAATATATCCCATCAAACAAAAGTATTGTCCAAATCGGTTTAAAAAAGTTGGATTTATGCGGTAACATTCCGAACTTCTATAATATACATAAAAATACAGCAGAATTGCTAATCTCCTTCTTTTTGAAGTCGTTAAAAACCAGTAGGTAGTTTTATTTGGATTATGAACCCAACATGGGTTGTAGAAGGCTATGCTAATTCCACGGGCAGACAAACCTGTTACAGTTATTCTATAAATATGGTATAAAACCAGAAATGTCCTCTGCATACCTACACCTGCGTCCTTAGAGCAATCATAATCATATCAGTTTTAATTTCCGCCTATATATACATAAATCTACCTATATATACTTATGTAATAACAATTAATTATTCAAAAATTATTAGATCATTTTCTTGTAAACAAACACATAAATTTGTAAGTTTCCATAGCGCGAAGTACGATGCTAAGCTATGACCCGAGTGCGTATTAGTAAAAGACCGCAGCATGCAGTTGAAACCATAGTAACTTTTTTATATTGTACTATTATTGAAACTGTAGATGGAGTTCTGCATAGGAGTATAATTTTCTGGCACCTTATTTGTTTCCTGAGAACTTCTATAACATTCTACAACCAATCTTGGAATTTTCAAAGGTAGGGTAAGAATAGATATCTTCTAAATCGACGTGTTCCATCCTCGGCCACATCGTCGCTTACCATCAGGCGAGTTTTTGGTCAAACGTAGCTCTATTTCATATAAAAAAGGAAAAAAATATTGTCAAAAAACATCTAGAAAGAGACATGTCACATAAGCGTGCATAAACAAAGTCCATTTTCCTTAAATCTAAATACTAACAACATAATTATATAAAACTAGATCTGGTTTAGCCAGTATAGTTGGACACGTGAACTCTTGCACGTAAATTCCTAGGAAACATCTAATGTGGTTAAACATTATGAACGAGCATAACAACAAGATGCGTGTTAAAGAACACGTACCCCCTCTACACAGTTACTGTAATAAATGTTATCTGATTCTAATTCTGATTTAATTTGAAGGAAAAAAAAAACAACTGCCCTTAGAAGTGCTACTGCTAATAGAAGTAGTCCTAGTAGCGTCGGGTAAAGTAAGGAGCCTACTTATATAGGCAAGAACCAGAGTTCAACTTAAAATTGCCACAGCAAAATAAATAAGGTTTACTTTTATGATATGTGTTTAAAAAAATGACAACATTCGGGTGGATAAATACAATAACTCAAAATGGGTTGAATAAAGAATAAAGTAAAATGTAATTTTAATTAAAAATAATTTTGTTCGAAGAAGAAACAGAAATGGGTTGAGTCAAGAAAATCATTATGTGGGACTAGATTTTGTGGATTGAATACGGAACAACCCACAGATGGGTATTTTTCAAACATCTTACAATACACCTCAAAACATTACTCTCCTTGGGCAGTCGCGCAATACTAATTATAATTAAAAAAACTGAAGTTAATTAACGTAACAGCATTACTTCTCATGCTGCACGTGAAGCTGCAGATTGGTTCAAAATAGTTTCAACTTTGACCTTTATACATCACGTTTTGCAAATTACATCAGGTCTCGAGCAGACGAGCGACTTTTAGCATCTGCGATGCGGTCGTTTTTGGGAGCTAGATGAAACAACTGAACGCTCCTAAAAGTAAAGTACGAATTTCACTCGCACACCGAGGCTTCCATATACAAGATATGAATACAGAAAATATAACTAATGAAAATATGATATGAATCTATGAATATTTTGAAATGGTAGGGATATCTAAATAAAATATTGATAAAAGCCATCTTGCATGAATTTGTAAAACGCTTGACTTTGACTGTGCGGCGTACATCATTACATACCTACCTAAAGTAAAAATATTATAATTATTGACGATGTAAGCGCTAGCTAGCGTAGCTCGTCTTATTTAATCTTAGATTTTTAGATATTTAATCTAAGATTATATCTTACGACGTGAATTATTTTGTTTTATTTTTAAAATGACCAAAAGGCTCCCGCATTATAAATGCGCCATGACATCGATGCAGGTCTTACCGAAAAACGTTAGTCAAATTTGAGCAAATTCTCAACATATTTTGTCAACTTGTTGCAGACATGCAGAAAGCAGATAGAGAATTTGAGACGATTAAAGTAAAAATATTTGTACTATTAGTTGAAACTAAAATGTTTGGTATTATGTAAAATGTTGTTCTGTTAGCTAGGGTTCTCTTAGTACATAAACACGATTAATGAAAAAAGTCTCGACAGCTTTTTTTTTGTAAGTATGCCCTTTTATTTATTTTTAAATTGATCTCCTAGTTGTTTAAAGCTACGAATACCAAAGTTTTTTTTTTTTTTTTACATTTTTGATACCTTTAGTGCACTATCTTATAGTAATTTATTTTACAATAATTTTTCTTGCGAGCAGCCGTCCCACAGCGAGCGGCGCGTCGTCGTCGTATGTACTTCTGTGCCACGTACATGAAACACCGCGCTCAAGAAGTGCGGGCTGAGGTAGCGTAAAATACGCTAAATTCTGTGGAAGCCTTGCCTTAAGTAACATTTTGGTAAGGCCGGCCTTACCGCAAAATTGCCAGTCGCAGAAGCTAATAGTCGCAAGTAGGTATGGTCGAGCCCAGCAATGATTCATCACAATACGTACTCGACGCTACGTAAATGTTGCCTAGACCACTAAACTTGGGTTTTTTCGCACTAAGTTTTCCCATCAACAGCCTTTGAACGTATGAGGTCAATGTGGTCTGATTACTGATTAGAATTGATAATTAATTAACCTTCCATCTCTCTCATGCGTCATTCACGATCTGCGAGAAAGAATGAATTAGAAATAGCGTAGGAGCGTAGCGTAGGTTTTAGTCGTGTTAAGAGCTTGATATCTTACGAGTATCATACCACTAATTGAAATATTTAATAATCGACGCGGAATATTAAGGCTTTTGTTGCTATTATTACCTGTTACTTATTTTTCATTTTATTTAATTTTTTATTTGTGTTGAAATTATCCGACTTTTTGGCTCAGGTTTTGTGAATTGCTAAGAGCCATAATTCAACTGTTAAAGTTAAAGAAACCAAATAACAATAAACATATTGGGTAATATGGAAAGCGAAGGAGGGTTCCTTCGCTTTCTTTTTAACCCCCGACCGATATAGAAGAGTGATATAAGTTTGACGTGTGTATCTGTGTGTCTGTCTGTGGCATCGTAGCTCTCAAACGGATGGACCGATTTTAATCTAGTTTTTTTTTATTTGAAAGAGGATTTCATCGAGAGTTCCTAGCAATGTTTCATCAAAATCGGTTCAGACGTTTTTTTGTCGGGGGTTTTTGAGTTTTCTAAACTTATACTTGTTCTAGTTTCTTCTAGACAAGAGCGCTCCATCGTAGACCGCAACATCGCTTAACATCAGGCGAGTTAGCGGTCAAGCGCAAACCTATTACTGAACAAAAACAAGTAAATCCCACAAAACATGTTATAGTGCTCACACAGTGCGCCTGGCGCGCCTCCTCGATGTAGTGCGTGGTGATGATGACGGTCTTGTCTCCCGAGGAGGTGATGCGCACCAGGTGCGTCCAGATGGACTGCCGCAGCAGCGGGTCCACGCCCACCGTGGGCTCGTCCAGGATCAGCAGCTCGGGGTCGTGCATCAGAGCCACGGCGAACGACACGCGCCGCTGTTGCCCGCCGCTGCACCGAAACAAAAAAAAACAATTAACATATTACCGCATATAATCAATAACAGTTTCATGTAGAGGAAGAAATAATTATGTTTACTTCTAAACCAGTTACGAAACAAACACCGTGGTTATGAACACAAAAAATACTTCTCCGATCGACACCAGTATCGTACCAAGAATAATTTTGTTTAGTTCGAAACTAGTTACGATTCTATAGTTACGTACGCGGCCGAAGCGGACGAATGTCACATATTGAGTCCGCTGGACAGCAGGACTTAGCTATCGCTTTTTTTTATTTCAAAAAAAGTTACAATTGCTAAAAAACTAAGTTCAAGTTTAAGCTCAGTCACGTTTTGAACATTATTATTTATTATTTAACACTTTATTGCACACAATTACAAAGTAACAAGCTGTACAATAGGAGGACTTAATGCTAATGTAGCATTTTCTGCCAGTCATTACCGAGAATGCTAGTTACTTTATCAACGCATCAACCTACGTAAAAAAATGAATATTTTAATTGGGATACCTTTTCACTCTGACAAATATAAAGTAAGTACCTACCTATAGAATGAGTATACAAAATGCATTTAAAATGTCTGCCTCAGCTGCAGCACAGCAGCAGCCGATAACTCTTGTGCTCATATTCATATACAGTGTTATTGTCTATCGATCTGTAATATATTAAATCACGCGACTTTCACTGCTTCCACACGAGTTAAATAACATCTATTTATATACATTCACAGCTTTTTATCGAGGATAAATCTGAGTTTGTACTGTGGCATTATTCTTCATAAAAATCCTCGCACAACGGTTTCTGTTTTCAATCTTGATACTTAATGCACAGGAGTTGAATTCCTTGCCACCGCAACCTATTAACTGAACTACAAATCTGGAATTTTCAAGGACTGAATAGATATTTTTATATCGACGTGTTCCATCTTCGTGTGTCGGTTGCCATTAGGCGAATTGGTAGTCAAATGTACTCGTATATACTTGACCTAAATTTCATCTTGTAACATTGTATATTTAATGACTTTTCGGACGTCAATATCAGTCAAGTCATTAAGACTGTAATACATACCCATATATATGCACTCGAAAAACTTAACCCTCCTTCTTGCGCAGTCGGGTCAAAAAGCAATAAATTACAGTACGCCATAATTTTAATACTCTACTATTACACAGCTATAAAACCTTCTGATTGCATACTCCTTGCAATTGTGACAAAACAATACAAATCTAACAAAACAATTGAATTGTCCAGTAAATTAACCGGCGCGAGTCGACTAAGCATGAACTAAGCATAAAGTAAGCACAATAAATCTGTACCATGTCAACTTAACTAAGTAGTAAGCGTGTCGAATGCCATCAGTCACAGCTTTGTTCCTAATGGCCGGGTAAATGACACGAGTGGCCGTTGGTGCATTAGTTGTGGAGAAAGATGGACGGCCACTGGACCGGTGCATACCAGCATGACCCAGGAAAGGAGAATTCCTAAGTTTGTGCTATGACCACAACCGTACACGGTCCGGCAACTAATTCATGGATCGGTTAGGATATTTTGTTGGTGCTAATATGCGTACTGCATATTTATATAAAGTTTAATATTTCGATTTCTCTGTCAACGGGGATGATACGTTGTCGACATGGCCTAGTGGGCAGAGTAGAGATGTCATCATCATCATCATCTATCATCTCAGCCATAAGAAGTCCACTGTATATGCATCCCCCATGGATTTACAAAAAGACCGATTGGAAACGGCTTGCATCCAGCGTCTTCCTGCCATTTGTAAGTCATCCGTCCAGTTTGTGGCTGGTCTTACTACGCTGCGCTTGCCGGCGCGTGTAGAGCTGTGCCGTGTCTGAATTTGCAAGTCCGAGACAGACCGCAAGTCACAAACTGTAGCCGCAGGCCGCAAGCGACCTTACTAATTCCTATGAGACTTTGCGAGCAGCTAGAGCGACATTGAAACCTGCGCCCGCGGCGTGCAGCCTGCAGCTGCCTCACGTAGTTGCGACCGGTCGCAACTATAATTCCCGTGGCGTAAAAGGAACACTGGTTTGTTCGTAAACGCGCATTCTTTTTACGTGCCGGGATCATTAACACGGACGCAGGGCGCTCATTGGCTCACACGTATCGCGTGAAGGTACGGAAACGAGCGAGACCACATACATCTATAGCGGCACGTGAGTGTAAAAGAGAGAGTGATATATCTAAGTAAAAATGGGTCCAGACTTTGAAAATTTTGTCAATAATAAACAAAACAAAAAATGTTGTCGCTATACTACTACCTAACTACTAACTACCTATTAAATTGAAATGTGATACATTAATTATTACAATAGTCTTAGGAAGTGTTGTGATAAAAATGATTAAAGTTTAAAAAACTTAAAAAACCGACTTCAAACTGTGCAATTCGTTTACTTGGATGATATTATATCAGTTATTTTGTTTAAAAAAAAGTACTGAACCAATTTTGACAAAATATATATGGGGCCATATAAATGTTGAGGTATCAACTTTGAGGTATTACCTACCTAACAAAAAAGCATCAAAAACAATTCACAATAGGCGCTAGACTAGTAATCGCTAGACAAACAAAAAAAAACAGTTGAACAGTACTTTCTTCTATTTGGAAATTGGTTAAAAATAATTGCAATACAAATAGACTCCGACTAGTTTGACAGGTAATTCACGATTTCTAGTATTATAATGTATTGTAGCTAGACTGGACATGTGTCGTCTTGTGAACGAGATAGGGTTTCATCGAACGTCAACCAATAAAAATACTACAACAACGGATACTCGTTATGAACGTGTATCCAGTTACCGTAAAACCTTGCAAACTACAATCAACTCGTTAACTCTTATTTTGTGACTGTTTTTGTGAATTAATTAAAAATAATTCATAAACGAGTATCCATATTTAATAAAAAAAAAACAGAATACTCGATAGCAGAAAAGCGCATTTTTGCGTCGAACTTACGATTTCATTACGCTTGATATGCTGTTGAGTGCGCGTTTTTGTGAGAAAGTATGTCACTTTTAAAGGCTATAAATGCATACCTATTCTTTGGGTTAATGTTAGTATTATAACCTATTTATTACGAAAAAGTGCATTTTTTTATTTTGTGAAAGTTATTATTATTATTATAACAATAAAACCGGACAAGGCGAGTCAGACTCGCCCACCGAGGGTTCCGTACAAACTAGTAGATAAAAGAGGGAAATTATATATTTTTTATATTTTCCTTCACAAATCGAGAAATATAGATCATAAAAATATTTAAAACCCTGTTTTAGCTTGTGCTAATTAAGCTCTTTCATATGAAACCCCACATGATACGGTTAAAGTACTTTGAAATTTGGACCCTCTTTCCTTGCTTAAAGACCCTATATTTTGCGATTAAATTAAAAATGTCCAGTTTTCGGATTTTTTCCTATATGTGTACAACACAATGCTTCTTTCCAAATTTCATAGTTCTAAGTCAACGGGAAGTATAAGTGAGGATTATGTTTTTTTGAGTATATGTATGTTTGTGTGTATGTATATGTGTATGTCTGTATGTTTCTATATGAGCCCTTACAGCCTAAGCGGATTGACCGATTTAGATGTGCGAGGTGTCGTTAAATTCGTCTTCACTCCCTAAGTATCTTATGCTATATTTTTGTAATAATAATACTTACGATTATCTCAAAACTAAAAAAATGCGTTTTTTCATAACCTTCAATGAACTTTTTCGTAGTAAATAAGTGATTTTACTAGTGTTATTCTTAAAAATGCGCATTTATAATCTTTTACAGTTATTTTATACTTTCTCACAAAAAACGACAATCAACAGCGTATCAAGCGGAACTAAATCATAAATTAGACTGCAAAAATTGTTTTTCTATAATAATAATAATAATGTTTTTCTGCAGTCGAGTATTTCGTTTTTCGTTTGATATACATACTTGTATTACTTGTTCTTTAAAGATAGATACTAATTCAAGGTATAATTTTTAAAAAGCTGAGTATGCAGGATCCAACACTAACCTGAGGTTCTTGACCATTCTGTTCTCGCTAGGCAGGTCGAGGAAGTCAAGCAGGAAGCGCAGCCGCTCCGCTATCTCCCTCGTCTCCATGCCGAAGATCCAGCCGAAGTACATCATGGTCTCTTTGATAGTGAACTCGCCGTACAGCGCGATCTCCTGGGGCATGTAGCCCACTCGCTTGCCAGGGACTCCTGACCCTGGGGGGAAACAATAAGTCATTGCTTTGTTTTTAATCTGAAATTTACACAGCATTTTACTCAAATGAAATTACTGGTCCTGCACCGCCTTTGGTGGGCATCATGGAGACAAAGCCAACACTGAGAGGCTCTATACTCGTACATATATAAAATACATAAAAATTACAGTTACTAGCTATGCGGATGGTCAATGGAACTTTTGTTTATTCATCATCATCATCATTTCAGCCCCAACAATTCCACTGCTGAACTTAGGCCTCCCCTATGGATTTCCACTAAGACCATCATCTATCTTCGACCAATCAATTTCAAAATATCTTTATTCAGCATAAACAATACATATTGGCACATACACCAGTGTACATTAAATTTATCCTAGCGGTACTAACATTGTAATACAAAAATGTTCCTTCAAGCACGTCGGCTTATTTAAAATTTAAAACAATGAATATTGTTAAAATAGTAAATAAAATTAAACAGTTAATTAGTTATTATTATTGTTAAAACGGTTTGTAACCTTTAGGACGAGCAGTGCGAATTTATAGCATGATTTATTAAAACAATCATCTATCTTCGACCACATCATCGCAAAAATAATAACCATCGACATGTTTTACGTTAGATCTACGATTGACCACCATCTCGCCTGATGTTAAGCAACGATGTGGCTGAGGAAAATTATAAGATTTTAGCTCTCAGGAAACAGAGATGGCGGCAAAGAATTTCAGTCCTGTGCAGTACGCATCAAGAACCGATATGGCTGCGTACAGTTTTTTTTTCAGCGAGAAATGGGTGGTAATGCGTCGACTTTATGCTAGTGTAGTGAAATGAAGAGGGTGGTATTAGATCGTGAATCTCTCATCATCAGCCTATTTAACTTTTGTCCACCGCTGGACATTCCTCTCCCAAGGAACACCCCATGGCACAGTGTTCTGGTACCAGTGTACCACTTGGTACCAGTGGTGAAGGCACCACCGTCTCCCTGGCTGTCCGAGGTCTGTCAGCACCCACCCTTGGTCCCTGGCTTGCCGCCCAGCACCCAGATCTCGCCGCTGTTCAGCTTGCGCCGGCCCACGATGCAGGAGAGCAGGGTTGTCTTGCCGCACCCTGACGCGCCCAGCAGACCGTATCTGGAGACAAGTTGCCGCTATTACCATCACATTCAGAAGGCGCTCGTTAAAAATATAATACTAATAATTATTAATACCTATATCAAAATACTTACACAACCGACGTCAAAATATGCAATTTAGTTTTTGCCAGTTATCCTGTTTTAAAAACCAAACTACTGACCTCTTGGTGGACAAGTTTAATGGAAGTGCCACCGTGGCATTCGCAGTTAATGAAATTTCGAAAAGTCAATAATATACAGGCCTAGTCATATTTTATTCCGAACAGACAAAAAAGAATCATTGAAATAAATAAAAAACCGGGCAAGTGCGAGTTAGACTCGCCCACCGCCCTCGGGTCGCGCCTAGGGTCGTTCCGTACTAACTAGTAGATAAAAGGGGGAAATTATATATTTTTTTTATATTTTCCTTCATAAACCGAAAAAGATACATCGTAAAAATATTTAAAAACCTGTTTAGCTTGTGATAATGAAGCTTTTTCATATGATATCCAACATGATACGGTTAACCGTATCATGTTGTAAGTGCTTTAAAGCACTTTAAAATTTGGCTCCTTCCTTGGATAAAGACACAATTTTTTTTGGATTAAATAAAAAATGTAGGTACAGAGTTCGGATTTTTCCTTCATGTATAATGCTTTTTACCATATTTCACAGTTATAGGTCAACGGGAAGTAGGTACTCCGTAGGTTTTGATTCCCTTGCGAGTGTCGAAATATCCGTTTTTTTGCGACATATTCGGCTGTAACTTTTTTTATGAAAACTCAGAAATTCGATTTGCAGCAAGAGACTATGAATCTCTGCGTACCTATATGGTTTTAAGTTTAACTCGATACCTTCACGCGTTCCCGAGAATCCCGAGATACAGGTCTTGACAGACGGACAGACGTCATCAAAATCGGTCATGCCGTTTAGGCTGTGGGTGATTATATGTATAGAAACATACAAACATACATAAACTCGAAAAACATAACCCTCCTTCTTACGCAGTCGGGTAAAAAGTGACACCGAAAGGCATTACAAGTATCATGCATAAACAGTCCAACGTAAAGTTTTTCCTAACAATCCATTAAAATATCTTACGGCAACTGCGAAGACGTAGATCTACGCAACGAGGACGCCAAAATTACAACACTTTACGTACAATCTCCACATAACCAACTCAATTTCAACTTTAATGCTATCGCTATAAAGTTTATTTCACCTTAAAAAAACGTTATAAAGCCATGTTATACAATTTTGGTCTCTATTTGTTAGAATTTAGGGTGTGTTTTGATTTGATTGGTATACCAGGATGTGTGGCCATTGTTGAGTTGCAACATTTTCGGGTAATCGTTTGGAATTAATTATGTAGTTCGTAGATAAGCTATGTGTGGTCAGTGTAACCTATGTGTAGTTTTCCGTAGTTACAGTTAAAAATATTAACCTCATTGCTCGTGGGCTTACATAAAATGATATGCCTTGACAAGCTTTCTCAAGAGCTTCAAATACAAAAGGCAGTCATCCTAATACAGCGCGCATTGTTAGGAGATTCTTCAGTAGGAATCAACCAAGGAACCAAGAAGCTTGAGCTCAATTTGATCCATGTTTCGTTGCTTGTGGCTCTTTAGTTTGTAGGTTTTCTACAACTTTATTGTTCTGATCCAAAAAAGAGGGGTGTTATTAAAGTTTGACGTGTGTATCTGTATGTCTGTATGTAGCATCGTAGCTCTCAAGCGGATGGACCGATTTTGATCTGGGTTTTTTGTTTGAAAGAGGATTTCATTGAGTGTTCTTAGCTATATATTATCAAAATCTGTTCAGCCGTTTCTCTTTGTCGGGAGATTTTATGAGATTTCTAAACTTATATTTTTACTCTCACAAAAAAGTAACTCATTAGCGTTTCAAGCGTAACGAAATCGTAAGTTTCGTATAAACGACTTTTCTGCAGTCGGGTATTTTATTTTTCTTTTAATATAGACAATTGTTTTAGATTTATGTATATTCAGCGCGAAACAGCTAGTAATTAAAACATAATTCAAGGAAAAACAAGCAAAGGAAAAACATAAATTTGGTCAAAACTAGTATCACACCAAATGAGAAAAAAATGCGAGTACCTAATGAACATGCGAGTACATGTTAATTTTTTTTAAAACTAGTTTTTTTAGTTAACTATTTATATTTTGCAGAATCAGCGAGGAAATGAGAATAAAAACATGAAATTAAGTGCTTCCTCATTGTCTCATAAACTACGTACTTTATAAAAAAATACTTTTAGAAGTTGACTTTGCATATTAAGGTTGGGCTTGATACGCTGTTGAGTATACGTTTTTTTGTGAGAAAATATGTGCAAAATCACTATAAAATATTATAAATGCTCATTCATTATAATAAATCTAGTAAAATCAATTGTTTATCACAAAAAGTTCATTGGAGGTACTTAAAAAAAACGCATTTTTCTATTTTTGCGAGACATGTATTAATATTATAACAAAAAATATAGCCTCAAAATCGGTTCATATATAAACACACATACATACAGACACATATACAATCGAAAAACATAACCCTCCTTCTTACGCAGTCGGGTAAAAATATTGTGATGCGCGAGAGAGATATTCATATTCGTTTAATTCATAAAGTAAATTTTTAGATACTTAGCTTTTAGATAGCTGCACACTTTGAATTCAACCCTAGAAATGTATGTACCTATACCTAAGCGCTATAATAAAGGAGATCAAAGCCACAGCTACAGCTGACTAGTTGTATTACTTATTTTGACTGGCCCCACAGCTCAGTTGGTAGTATATCTGCCTTCTATGCTGTAGGTCGTGGGTTCGATCCCCACCCAGGACAAATATTAGTGTGTTGAACATGAATGTTTGTTCCGTGTCTGGCTGGGTGCTTATGTTTATATATTGTATGACCTATTTGGTTCCCAGAGTGCAAGCTTTGCTTAGTTTTTTTGCTTGATGTTGGCATCATGCTTGCACATTTGCTATATGTCAAGTTTATATTTGCTTAGTTTAGATGAGGTTATGTGGATATATATTTTTACATTGAATGGGCTTGCGTTTAACTTTGTTCGTTTGAAGACACCCAGATTACCACCAATATCCATATATTGCGTAGACGGCTAAGAAAATTTATAAAAATAAACCGCGAAGCTAAGAAAATATCATCTTTACCGTTCTTATAGTTCTAGAACAGATAAATAATTGCACAGAGATACCTCTTCAATTTTTTCAATAGGATGTGTTTTCCTCTTAAGTCTAAACAATTAAAACAATTAGTATACATTTAAGGACAAAACGACTCTATCTATGGTGTGCAATTAATGTCGTCACAATTCTATAATTGTCTATGAAAATAACAACCGTGTCATAATGTCATAATAACATATTGTCCACTACCTATAATTAGTAAACAACTATACCTATCATCTTAACTTTAAAAGGACAAGGTACTTTATTGACGTCATAAGTTGTCACATAATATTTGTTGTCTACTATAGAATAATTAATTGCTTTACATTCAATTATGTATTCTATTTCTACAAAGTTAAGGAAGGTTATTATAAAAACAGTCCGCTATAATGGTTCAATTTATAATCAAAGTGTTTTAAAAAGGACAAAATTTACATCTGCGTCATACATAACTTAAAGTCCACCCATTTTTTATTATTATTCAATATTGTATTTTATTTTACTAGCTTTTATTTAGTTTCATCTGTCCTGGCGTCTGTCATCAAATTTTGGAAGTTTTTGATCCACTTCCCGGTTTCCCATTGAGCTGAAATTTTGCAAGCATATTATGTAAATCAAATGGAAATGCAAAATTATGGAGCTGTTCTGATGATGGAACCAGAATGTAAGGGCTAGAACTTCCTTGTGGAAAGCACCTAAAAAGTATTCTTGTTTATATTTATGTAAATTTACGGCATTAATAATGGTTGTAAATTCAAGGGACTTTGTAAAAAGAATGCTCCCAAAATACGTCATAAGTTGTCGCATATTTTTCCTCTCTACGTTCAATTATGTATTTTATTTCATCAATCATAAGGTTGATAATTGCACGAACTTCACATTGATCTAATATTCATAGTATTTCAAAAAGGACAACGTACTCAACGTCATAAGTTGCCACATAATGTCTACATTCGATAATAAATTCTATTATCATAATTTTTAGGTCAGTTAATGTGAAACAGAAATTAAACAGTAGCCCAAAATTTTTGAAACAATAGACCTTTTAGATGTATAATTATTCCGTGACCAAAACAAACAAAATGTGACGTATGAATTTGTTTTAGTCTGATCAATGTCCTAGGGCCTAGATTAATGAAAAGAGTTTACTTGGTACTTACCTATTTATTTTATAGCTTTTATTAAAGAATTTTAATATACCGATGATGCGCAGGTATGATCGGTATATTAAGTTTCGTTCAAATAAAATCGTTTATCTCTATTTACTAATTATTTTATTACATTGTAGCAAATTAACAACATTCTCACACAACAAGCCTTCTTAGAAAAAAAAATTAAATATTTAAATATGGAAACAATCGTTAAAAATATTAAAATAAACGTCTTAAATTATGTAGTTTTTACTTCTTGAATAAAACCATAAAAATCTATGGTTAGATTACGTTAATTTATGGAAATTGTTTTAAAGTAATTTTTAATATAAGTTTTTTTTGTTATAAAATTACGCTGAAATAGTGTTTTAAAATAGTTTAAATTTAGTTTGCAGCTGTGTAGATAATAAATAAATAAATATACTCTATTGTTTACATCACTATACTAAAACACTAATTAACAAAGAGAGAGAGCTTACACGCTAGCGAAAACAACAGGCGGCCTTATCCCTGAAAGCGATCTATTCCAGGCAACTTTTAAAGAAATTAATATTGATCGTAAAATAACTAGGAATATTATTACAATTAGGTTGTAATAACATTCCTAATGAAGAGATCCTCCTTTTTTGAAATAAGTTATTAACTTGTCAGTTACGCACTTTTGTCCGGATTAACGTAGTAGCCTGCCATGTGGTAGCATTAAACAATCCTAAGCGCCGGTAACCGTTAAGTACTGATCAAGAAAATGGTTCAACTAACTGCATTGACTTCTTGTGCGATTGCGAAATAAATTGGGTACGGAGCAGGTTTTTGACCTCGCTTTACACCGAGATTTTCATCAGCGCATTTATTTATTTGTATACAAATTACTCAAAATGTACATTGATATACATGAAACGGACTCTAAAATATCACTTTGAAGCAAGCGTATTCCTAAATTAAAAAATAGTTTTCACACGCACGAGACATGAGAAAAAATAATTCATTCCGACATTATGTGTAGGGCTATATACAATATGGGGGTGCACCTACAGCCTAAACGGCTTGACCAACTTTGATGTGCGAGGTTTCGTTAGATACATCTCTCGCAAAATAAAAAAATGCGTTTTCGTAATAAATAAATGATTTTTACTCGAATTACAAAGAATACGAATTTATAATCTTTTACAGCCATATTACGCACATTTTCTCACAAAAAACGTACCCGTAACAGCGTATTAAGTATAAAGAATTCGTGAGTTAGACTGTAAAAACCATAGGTAAAAACCTCTTTTCCGTAGTCGGGTATTTTGTTTTTCTTTTAACATGACAACTTGTTTCAAATTATTTTTAAGCTATTGCATAGCTTCTATCGCGGGCCTTGAGCGTGGAGACCGAATCCAGAAATTCCGTAACGAAAATAACCTAACACACCGCGCGTAAAGCTATTTATTATGCAATAGCTTTACCGCGGCAGTCTCCGAGTGCCACACGTCTTTTTTTTTTTATATCATGCGGAGTCTACAGAAATAGCTAGTAATGACGTACGTATAAATATTTCAGAGTATTATATGTTTCCGTAAATACAAATATTAAATACACAATGGAAAATTCACACGCATAGATGTCTCATAGAATAATCCTAAAATTACACAAGCATTTTTAGTATAAACTAGAATCAGGATCAACCTCTGACACATCTGTATGTGAATTTCCCACTGTGTACTTAATATTTAGATCTACACGAAGTTTCCGAGTAGCATGACTTGTGTTACAAATAAATGATCGGTTACAAGTTACATTACAGGTATCTGACCGCAAGTTTGCACCGACTCGACCGCAGTCAAAGTTCAAGAGGGCTTTGAACTGAGTCGCATTAACAGCTTAAAGTCCTGCGTCCTAAAAATAATTCGGCGAATTACCAGTTGTGATTGGAACCTCCATTATTACCCGATTGCACAAGAAGGAGTATATTTACGTATTTTTTACCGACTTCAAAAAAGGAAAGAAGTTTTCGGTTGTATTTTTTTGATGTTTATGTTTGATGTCTGTGTACCTCTCTAGGTGGAAACTACAGGTCAGCCACTTATTTAAGACCTATGTACTACTCGCAGACCTAGTTTCACAGACCAATAAAGAGTTTGGATTTGAATTTAACCTTCATATTTTTTATTTCCTTTCCATACATAATGAGAACCCTCAAACTTGGTACCTAATTTATTAATTTTAAAGCTATTTACATATTACCAACTACAAACTATCTACACATTAAGACTATTAAAAAAAAAACAATTTTTAAATATATATATACAGAAAACAAATAAAATAAAAACTTACTCAAAAAGTCCACTGGTAGTGGGAAAAGTGGCAAGAATACTGGCAGCATTGCCACGTTGGATGGCAATGCTTACTTTTTGAGCAAAGTAGGAGCCAGCATTCTGGTCACTTGTCACCTCTACCAAGCGTTTGGCTATTTCCCTGTATAAACTCTGAGCGGCTGGACCCCATGAACCTAATGTTTCGACCCCAAACGGCACAAACATGTACATCCGGTCTAAATATGCATATTTGCGCCGTTTGAGGTTTTCTGCTTTTGTTGCGGCAGCACCAGCTTGTTTGCTAGTCTCTGAAAGATGGGACGGCGCCAGTGTGTCAACACAAGTAGCATCCCAGACTATCGGCTGACCCATCTTCCAAGGGATAAGTGTCATTCCATCGGGCCTCTTGCCGTCGTCTCGCATAAGACCTTTCCTTTCCTGATGTATATCATCAACATTTATGTATCTCAGTATAATCAACGTGCTTCTGCGAAACACGTTTCATATGTGACGGTTTTTTAGTTGTTTTCATCTGCAACGCGGTATGCAAGTATCATGTAGTTACCTGATATAATGTACGCGTACATATAATGAAGGTATATTTTTTGTATCGTATGTTATTTTAGTTTTATTTGATTAAGTAAGATGCATCGGTTGTCAGTTCTATGTGTTATGTGCCTTGCTTGCCCATTGCCTCTTCAACTTACTAATCCGCTGTGCTATGTCGGTGACTTTTGTACGTCTACGGATCTCATTATTTGTGATTCGATCTCGCAGACACACTCCGAGTGTAGTCCTCTCCATAGCTCGTTGCGATCACGTTTCAGTGCCGTTTTTGACCGTATATTTCCGACTTCAAATAGAAGGTTCGGATATTCGGATATTCGGATATTCGGTTGTATTTTTTTTAATGTTTGCCATCGCATAACTTTGTCATTTATATTTTTTTTTGTTTGAAAGGATATACTTTCAAGTTCGTCCCATAGAAATTTCTCTAAAATCAGTCCAGCAGTTTGTTTTTAAAATAAAATTGCGCATTTCGAAGTCGGGTTTTCACTTTTTAATCTATAGTTATTCTTATCCAACTTCATAACCAATTATCCTGACTCAGTGTTCAAAAATTCAAACCGTACTTCTTCGACTTCCAAAGCATTACTCCCTAATCTGTCATCGCTTTTTTCTTTATATTGTCAATAACCACAAATTAAAGTCACTATCAATTTTTAATATCTTCACGGAACCTTTGACCACACACTGTGCCCACCGCACAATACTCAGAGATGCACCATTGTTATCTGTCATATTTTACCTACAAGGCTATGAATGACTAAACTAAAAGTCGATTGTTCGTAGAGGCTAATAATCTTTTGTCCTGTGCTCTTGGTGATTCTCTTCCTAATGGCAGTAGTATGCAAATTGTTGTTTAATTACCGGTGAGTTGTTGGAGGATGTCCAATATCCTCGCTGTCGAATGTTTTCTTTATTATTCCTCACTGCGGTCCGAATCGACCTATTCCAAAATGCTATTGGTCGAAAGAACCTATTCAAAAAGAGCTCTTGGGTGAACCGCTTGCGGTGCGAAACGCCGAAGTACCCATTAATTTTCGGTGTAGATTATTTTTGTATTTCCTGTCGTAAAATTTCCGACGTCAATTCTTAATTGTTTCTTTTAAAGAGGATTATGTTTTTCGAATGTATGTATATTCGTATTTACGTATATATGTATGTATGAATGTTGTATGTATGTTTCTATATAATCGCCTACAACCTAAACGGCTTGACTATTTTGATGTGCGAGGTGTCTTTAGATTCGTCTTCACTCCCTGAGAGTCATAGGCTATATTTTTTGTAATATTAATAATACATCTTTCTTAAAAATAAAAATAAAAGATTTTTCGTAACCTCCAACAAACTTTATCGTAAATAACAAGTGATTGTATTAGAATTATTCTTAAGTTTGAGCATTTATAATCTTTTACAACGATTTTACGCATACTTTCTCACAAAAAATGTACAGTCCGCAGCATGTCAAGCGTAAAGAAATCGTAAATTATTCGTAAAAACTGCTTTTCTGCAGTCGGGTATTTTGTTTTTCTTTATATAGATACGATCGAAACCAGTTTCGTACAAAGAATAATTATGTTTTGTACGAAACTAGTTACGAAACTATCGTTACGTACGCGGCCGAAGCGACTTGTTCTACTTACTACTATGAATTGAGATGGGTGCAAGGCGAAGTGCCTGCTCAATGCATGCCGTGTATCGACTGGTGAAAATTGATCTTATGGAGTTATATCGATAGAGTTATAGCCTGTTCACCAATTATCACATTTTAAAGATACATTCGCTGAATGTAGTTAACATGAGAAACATATCTGTTGCAGAACTATCGATAACTACCGAAGTAGACGTGTTTTAGACTGGAGACCGCGTCTAAACATAAACATAACGTAGGACACCTAGAGCTATGATGAGTGTCGATATACGTGATCTTGTGTAAGTGATGGTAAATATGGTACTTACATGGTGCCTTTAGCGACGGTCATGTTCAGGTTGCTGAGCACGTGGTTGGGCCGCTTGTTGGAGCCGTAGTGTTTGAACGCGTGACGGACGCACACCGCCTGCTGCCGCTTCTGCCATATCTGAACAAACAAACAAACAGTCACTGCGTGAGACAAGTTGAGCCCTTTAAAACACTTGTTCATAGTAGATTGTTCGACAGGGCTCGTGGCTCACTGGTTGTACGTCTGCCTCTGAGCTGTAGGCCGTGGGTTCGATTCCCACCCAGGAGAAACATTTCTGCTTGACGTTGGGGGTTGGGCGGCAGTTCTAAAAGACTATTATACTTCGCCACTGTGCCCTATGTCTTGCTGTTCGTCAGCAACTGGAATCTTTGTGGAAGATGTTGAAGTGTCTTTTAAGACATCTTTATATTATAGGGCCTGCGTTTATGACTGGCCATGCAGTCAGTATATCTGCATGCTATATAAGCTGTAGGTCGTAGGTTTGATCCCCACCCAGGACAAACATTTGTGTGATGATGATGGGCATGGATGTTTGTTCTGTGTCTGGGTGTTTCTATGTATCATAAATATGTATTTACAAACAAAAAATGTGTATTATATCAGCCATCTAGTTTGGGCTAGATGGTGTTGTGTGAAATGTCCACCAATATTTGTTTATTTATATTGATTGCTTTAGCGTACACCAAACCGATTAGCATAAATAATGTATCTATGTCTAAATGGTTATCATATGACGAGTCTCAGTAAATATAACAGTGTAGTTTTCTTGTTAATATACATAATTCAATGTCGAAGGCTACAGCAGTTGTCACTCTGACCCGGTTGGTACCTACGTGTAAACAATACGCTGAAATTAGCGGAAGAGATTATTATAAGTACTTCCTTGAGTGATGGCGCGCAGAACCTTTGTGTGTTTAATGGACTTTATGACTTGCCTTGTATTTTATAACTATATTTATATAGTTATAATTATTATGAGATGATTCTTGCGATTTTTATCCGCAATTTGTCATTTATTAAGGAATTTTCAGAAGAAAGGAGTACTTCGTCGGAGAGTAACATACTAAGCAGAGCAACTTATAAAAAAAAAAAAAAAAAACGTGACATTGGCGAGAACTTAAGAACGCCTTAAACAAGAATTGAAGGAGTTTGATCATTTTTCTATCGAAGCTGGCGTATACAGATACTCCCGCAAACACTTTTTTTTTCTCAAAGTTTCCGCACACGATTACATTAGTACATGTGTTGTGTACAGTAGAGTATATGTTATGTGTAGAGGACACTTATCCAAACATAAATTAAAGTAATATAGTACCCTAAATTAGGTAGGTTGCATTATTACTTGTAACTTTAACCGACTTTCAAAAAGGCGGAGGTTCTCCATTCGACTGTATATATACATTTTTTGTATGATTATTACACGATTACTTCGTCAATAATGAATTGATTTTGATGATTATTTTTTGTTTGATGGTAATCACTTTAAAGATTCATATAAATTTAATTTAAAGTTCCATATAAATTTTATCAAAATCGGTTAATTAGTTTGGTTTTTAAAACAAAATAACTGGAAAAAAAATATGTTATCCATGTAAACGAAATTTTGTAGTCGGTTGTTTCAGTTTTACTTTACTATCACACCGGAAAATATTGTTTTATGCTCAATCAATTGCTTTTGTACATATTCAAATATTAACCATGCGTGAAAACTTTGAAAAAAAATATTGGCTGGTTCAATATGCCACAAAGTTCATTCATTCACACAAATTATGACCATGATCATACAAAGTTAGGTTTTCATTTATGTTTAGGTATACCTATATATTTAATTTACATTTAGGTGTACCTATATTAACTTTTAAGCGTATCTCATTTACAGAATCTTTTTGGTGTATATTAATATTTAAAATAATTATAAATGTTATGCTGTTTCTAAGCTAACATACATTACAACAATTTCCCTAAATATTCACTTCTTTTTTTGAAACATTATATTTTATTCCGGCAATTTTAATAAACTAGTGGTCGAGCTTGTAAAATGTAGATGTATAATTTTATTTCCAGGATATAATTTACACTGGAGATGTTTATACTGTAACCCTTTATGGTCAATATGGATATTTAAAAAATTAATAAATCATACATTTTCGCTCTTTTAGATGCCTATCATCTGGCAGGTAAATTACAGTTAGTTATGACTTCACAATTATACATATAACATTATAAGCCGTGGTTAACTGACTCCTAAATCAACGCGCAACATAAACAGCTGAACGTAGAAATATGGAATAGAAGAATATATTTTTTTAAATTAAATGATTTCAATAATTTCCAATCGCGGCAAAAACTGACGGATTCGCAGGATTTAGCTACTTTTCCAAAAAATTTAGTTTCACCTATCCCGGTGTATGGCTGTCTATATAATCAAGTATTGTATGTAAGTTAAATTGAATGAATGAGCTCTCGACCCCGCGGACTCAGAGTCTTGAGACCAAACGATTAAAGACACGACCTGATAGATGGTTGGTGAACAGTAGATGGATGGTGAGCAGTAGATGGTTGGTGAACAGTAGATGGATGGTGAGCAGTAGATGGTTGGTGAACAGTAGATGGATGGTGAGCAGTAGATGGTTGGTGAACAGTAGATGTTTGGTGAACAGTAGATAGCTGGTGAACCGTAGTTGGTTGTGTGAACAGTAGATGGTTGGTGAACAGCAGGTTGTTGGTGAACAGTATATGGTTGGTACTAACCGTGCTGCCGGCGTTATCGAAAGGTGTGGAGAACTGTAGTTGGCTCATCTTGGACTCCTTCTCGTCGCCCGGCGGCGACGGAGGCGAGGTCTCTCTGCAACAAACAAACACACACATTTTTATATTCCACTATGGGTATCTGGACTGGCCTCGCAGCTCACTTGGTAGGTATGTCTGCCGGCTAGGCTGTAGGACGTGATCGATTTATTTATTTATCTATACCGACAAAATGCTTTATTCTGCCTGATTAACTGCAAGACAACATTACATGTTACCCTCTAACCCTCCAATAAGACAGTATTATTCAGATCTACATGAACTCATCCATCCATCCTTTCTTTTCTTCTGTCGGACGCAGGTTAGAGCTGCATCAATACACGACTGCGTAGACTGCAGAAAAGCAGTTTTTGCAGTCTAACTTGCGGTTTCGTTACGCTTGATACACTGAGTGTACGATTTTCATGAGAACAATTAGTATAGGCATAGGTAAATTTATTTTTAATTTTATCTTAGTTATTGGTAAACAAGAAAAAATATTAAAATGGAATGTTCGTTTAAATTATTAACAGTCTTGAACTGCTGGGACTCACGTTAACCCCAATAATGAACTTTAAGGGCTACCTTGAATCTAAGGCTAACCTGGCTAGTAAAAAGCTTGGCATCATTAATAAGGTTAGACGATAATTCTCACCGGGACAACACAGCACAGGTCCGACCGTGTATGGAGTAGGTACTGCTGCCACCTTTTTGATGGATCAGGCAAGTATCAGCTGGAAGCTTTGGAATCAGTGGACCGGCGAGCTGTGAGGTTAATCGGTGACGATAAACTAGCTGCCAAAAAGCTACTTAGTCTCGAGCACCGCCGTAAAATAGCATACCTGTCTATTTTCTACAGGATTCATTTCGGGGAATGTGCGCAAGAGCTTCACGACCTAATTCCACCCTCCCCATTTCACTACAGGACTAGTAGAAAGTTGGCGAATTACCATTCATTTCTCGTTGAAATGCCAAAAATCCGTACTCAGCGATATCGATACACATTCCTGTTGCTTACTGCACAAGAATGGAATTCTTTGCCGCCATCTCTGTTTCCTGAGACCTAGAATCTTGGAATTTTCAAGGCTAGAGTGAATAGATATCTTCAAGATCGACAAGCTCCATCCTCGACCACACCATCGCTTAACATCAGGCGAGTTGGTGGTCAATCGTAGATCTAGATCTAGAATGTATAATTTTTTTTTTTTAAAGATACTGTTTAATATGTCCGTCGGAGCGTGGTGAGGCAACTTCCAGGCGTGACTCCTCACGCAATCGGAAGGTCCCACCTTGGCCTGGTGAGGCAATGACTCACTGCTGGAATACATTAGGTTACATCTCGCCGTTCGCGGAATCGATTCACTGTTTTATTAGCCTACGAAGTCCATTTCGTACTTAATTTCGTGCTTAATTATTGGATAGAAATAGATATTATTGTTAATTGAAAAGTTATTTAGTATGAACTAGCAGTACCGGTAACTTCATTAGCGCAACTATAGCTTGTAAATAATTATAGTTTTCAGAACTGAAACAACAGACATCAAAATGCCATTTTTTTTTAAAACTACTAAACTACTGAACCGATTTTGATTTCTGTTTATCCTTTCGAAAAAAAACACCAAATTGTTTTATAAAATTATAAATGACGGAGTTATGCGATAACAAACACAAACAAAAATACAACCGAATCGAGTAACTCCTCCTTTATTGTAGTCAGTTGTTTTGAATAAACTGCGTCTATCAAAATCTTCAAACTTCACTTAATAAGTCTAGGTATATGATTTTCACGTAAACTTCACTAAAATTTTAACACCTAATTTTGCCATAAAAAGTATGCCAGCTACATCTCCATAGTATGGGCACTAAACACAAATTGTATCAAATTTAATTGGATTAGGTACAGCAGTTTTGGCGTTCGTCACAGACACTGCACGGACAGACAGACAGAGATACCGTTTTTCGCAGACACTGTACGGACAGACAGACAGAGATACAAATAACTGTAATACTCAATAGACTGCGACAATTGTTGTTTGACTTTGTGAAACGGTGCAGAAACGTGTCGATCTTGTTTTACGACTCAAATTAGCTCTGTTTTTATATAAAAATAAAGGATTTGTAATGCAAATGCGGTCTATTTTAGGATTTAATACACGTCCTGTGTCTTAATTTAGGCTATTCTATACTTCAGGTACAAAGCCTGCCAAATTAACATAATTGTATTTGTTTTTCTGAGTTTTCTTTACATATTTTTCTAGCTGAAAGCATATAAAGAGCTGTTTTATATGAAATACGAACGGCGACTAATTCGCTGATAGTAAGCGAATCGTGTAAAATAAATATTATATCTCACAATAAGAATTATATTTAATTCTCGTCGTGACTTCATAGGTAAAGGTAAAGGTTTATGCGGCTTCAATTCATAAAAATAGTATGAAAATTTTGATTTCAAATAAATGGACAAAACTCCGTAGAGGTTGCTAGACGCATGTTAGACTTTATTGCTTGACCGCTAATTCGCCTGATGTCAGTCGACTGTTACAGCCTACGATACTGCGCGTTTACCTAGAAGCATTCTTTTCACCCGGTATTCGAAAATATCGAGATATATTTGGAACCCATTCAAGAAGCGCATTCCATGTTTTGACGGTACACATAAAGCTATTATTTTAACTTTTATTTGCTGATAAAGCATTTCGTTCGAATTTTTTGGAATATCCTACATATTAATATGTATCGATGTATTTTAATAACATAAAATATAGCTTACACTGATTTTTTTTGTATATCGACAAGCAGGCACGTTTGTGCGTTTAATTGCTTACTAATTAATTTAAATTAACCAACCATTAAAAACTGCTAAATATTTAAAAAAATGCACAAAAACATTGAACATTAACTAAGGCCAGTAATTGTTAGTATAAGGAAGAATTACGCCTACGTCTAAACCAGTTTTTGCGTATAATATTTTTGTAAAATCACAGTCGTTCAACATTTTACGTAAAACCGTTTTTTCGTTGGTGCTAATTCACGCGCCTCGCCAAGAACAAAAGGTCAGCGGTGTTAGCAAACATCCGTGTTGCTTCTCTGTTGAACATTTAGCTAACATAGAGTAAAATATATTATATACGACAAACTTCTGTGAGAACTATTTCCCATTTGTTTTTTTTCTCTACCGACTTCAAGAAGGAGGTTCTCGATTCGATTGTATTTTTTAAAATGTATTTTTAACTTTAGATTAAAAAAATCTTTTTGTCTTTTAAATGTTTTTTTTTAAAAGGAGCGTAAAGTAAACGTTGTTCACGGTTGGTGTCTCGCCCTGCGCTGAAACCACAGTATAAAGACCGTCTCCCTCACACTGTGCTAACTTCTAATTTTATTTAACAATCTATGATGCAGTTTATTTTGTAACATAATTACAATTACTCAAGAAACATAGATAATTTACCAGAAGAATACCCAATTCTCAAATATGACGCTTAAAAGGGGTAGGTAATTCTAAAGGTGATAATTTCTAAAAATGTCTAATTCTCAAAATGGACAATATATATTAATAAATTAAAAAAAATGCAGCTTACAGTTCATAGACATATTTATCCACCCAAGCCATTTTATTCAAGTTTTTATAACTATAAGATAAAATTTGTTATTTTATTATGTAATTAATTTTGAAAATCAGTCATTTGTAGAATTGGTCATTACAATAATAAATAATTTGTAGAATTTTCCAATATAACAATTAGGCAAATGTAAAAATCGTTATTTGTAGTCGGTTGTCACGTTAAACTATCGTCTGTAAACCGACTTTACAGACAACCAATTTTTTGTATTATGCCTTTATTATTGTTATTTTTAGAGGACAACATATTGAAATAATATACCCTATGTTACTCGTGCAACTGAGATAAATAGTTAATTAAGGTTGGGCCCAAAGCGTGCAACTATCTATCTTTAAATATATTTTATATGTATATTTCTTATATCTAAATAAACAAAATCATATCTCAATTTTCAAATATCCCTTCTCAACGGTTTTTTGTGTTTAAAGGTATTGTGATGCGGGATGTGATAGCTGCGGACTTTGAGCCCTTCCTTAAGTTGATTTTTATGTATGAAAATCTTGGAAGAAAATATTTTATTTTGTCGAAAATTTGTAATGATGCTATTTTTTTATAAGTTCATTCAGTATTTTTTTAACTTCAAGAAACGTTAGTTTGCGCGAGCGAGACGGACGATAGTCAAACTACAGACTTTTGTTAAGCTAGGCGGAAAACCGCTTACACACACCCAAAAACATTACCTTCCTTCTCGGGCAGTGGATAAAAACAAGAAGCATAGACATATATTTTATAGACTCTTTCAAGACAACACAATACTAGAATATAAACCGTACAATGCTATATTAGAGACTATTGTCTATTCTCTGATACGGCGATATGTCAAAACGTGGACAGCGCATTGAGAATTCTAATTAGTCTGTCATGGACTAATAAATCAGCTGTTCAGCTGTCGGCATA
This sequence comes from Lycia hirtaria, assembly GCA_947563715.1. NCBI lineage: Eukaryota > Metazoa > Arthropoda > Insecta > Lepidoptera > Geometridae > Lycia > Lycia hirtaria. Next base: position 51,478,761 of record OX387376.1, on the reverse strand, counting down.
TAGAAAGAACTATTGTCTTCAACGGGTTGTTGTCACTGATGTTTGGAAAATGCGATTGTGGCGCTACGATCCGAGTGCAGAGTTAAGTTGGTAAGTATATGGAGGAATGTGCAGTCTTTGCAGACGTAGATTACAGCTGAGACATTGTGCAAACTCTGCAGTTGTTAAGGAAAATGTTTCATTAAATAAAGAAAGTATTGATATTGAAAAAAAAAACACAATTTACCTTGCTTTATCTGCAGTTAAAGAACGAGACGAAAAGCGATTATTATCAACAAGTAAGTTATCTATTACAATAGAAACAAACGTCAAACTTGTATCACTCCTCTTTTTAGGTCGGGGGTTACAAAAATCACAATACAAAGTTGACACGCTTTAAATTAACATAAAAGCATTCTAAACCAAACGTGAACCAACACTGAACATCAATACGACACCATGGTTGAGGTCTTAGTTGAAAATTGTCCGCAACCGACTTGTATGAAGATACTATACCTATCAATGTAAGCGGCGGAAGACGCGATACACGTCAGGATCGTATAGCAACGTGGAAAGATATAGTTTCTGTCTACAGCAATAATAGAGCACTTGCACATTTTTTTTTACTATGCACTTTTGTTGTGTTTTATAATTCAATATTTTTTTGTGTTTTTTTTTAATTGGATGTAAAATTACGAAGATACAGCGATGTCAATGTACCATACGAGAATAATGAGACCGAAATTATGTGTTTTTTTAATGCATGATAGATCTGCGACTGACCACCAACTCGCCTAATGTTAAGTGAGGGTGTGGCCGAGGATGGAGCTCGTCGATCTAGACGATATCTAGCCTTGAAAATTCTCAGGTCTACAGAGATGGCGGCAAAGAATTCCATTCTTGTGCAGCACGCATCAAGAATGTGGATCGATATCGCTGTTGCGGATTTTTGGCATTTCAACGAGAAATGGGTGGTAATTCGCCGACTTTCTGCTAGTCCTGTAGTGAAATGGGGAGGGTGGAATTTGGTATTCTTGCGGTGTTTCACCTGTAGGTGAGCGGGCGAGAGGATATATTGTCTGTTCACACATGTATACATATTTACATTGTCATGTTTATGACGTCACTGACCATAACCGCAAAGCGGTCGCGTTTTAAACGAGGCCTAAAAGGAACTTCAATAACTTCGTTATTTCTCAACAGATTACACTCATTCAAATGAATAAAATAGTCTAAAAATCCTAGTTCACACACATAATTCAAATATCTGTAGCGTGCATGCAGCCTTATTGTGTGTTATATATAAGTACTCGTTAATATTTTATCGATGGACGTAAAAATGTAATAATTACAATAATAATGTAGAGACTCGTGTCACACACATATAAAATAAAACTTGTAATCATGCGGTTTTTTTAATAAAAATGATAATCGTGAGTGAATATGTTTGTTCTAGGAATAAGTGTAGGTAGATTTCAACGGTCACATAAGGCGATTTAGCGGTCATTGAATAAAAAAAAAAGTTGATGTATGTATGTGTTGTAACCAAATCATCGAATAATATATTTTATGAAAATATTCAACCATTTCATCTATTTTTTGTTCACCAACCTGCACAAAGGCAGTTAGTTTTCAAGCAATGACGTCACAACACAACTCAATCCAGTCCCTTTCTCATTCAAATTACATAGTAAGCGTACAACCGGTACTATATGTGTACTATATATGCAATATTATTATATTCATGTCTAAAAACCTTGCATCTAATACCTACGATATAGCAAAGACGATTTATTATTACCCGACTGTGCAAGAAGGAGGGTTATGTATTTTTTTATTATATTAGATTTATTCTAAATACTATGTATTTATAATTTATTACAACGATTTTACGCATGCTTTCTCTCAAAAGAACGTATACTCAACAGCGCACTAAGCGCAACGAAGTCTTTAGTTAGACTGCAAAAACCGCTTTTTGTAGTCTGGTATTTTGTTTTTATTTTATTATAGATAGTTGTTTTATGAAGTGTTTGTCTATAGTAACTGTTATTCACCCTGTGGCGTGGAACCAGTGGACCGTCGTCAGCGGCACACGTCTCTGGTTACGACAGTGGCGACCTCGCCGGTGCCTTCCGACGGGATGTTTCGCAACCAGTTGTGTGCTTGGGATTTTATAGACTGTATCATTTTTCTACAAAATTAATCTACCTTTGAACATTAACTTACAACTGACGACGTTGCGCTCTGGAATGGAACACAACGATATAAAAGTTTTTTTTTAATAAAAAAAGGCTTTTGAAAAATCTAAAATTGTAGTCCTCTGGAAACAAAGTACTTCTACTCCTGCGCAGAATACATCAAGAATGATCCAAATCTTTGTATAATAACTTTGAGCATTTCAATGAGAAATGGGTAGTAGCGTGCTTTTAGTTTCATAGAAGATACGCCAAAAAATCCACACAAAACTCTGTGGAATATTTCCCTGGTCTACCCGCTAAATAGCGCGCTCCATCGTAGACTACAATGTTCAATTTTTAAGTACATACTGATTTATTTATTATTATTATTATAATTAACAACAGGCGAGTCGACGGTCAAGCTCTAGTCTAGTAGTAGATCTACGAATGAACACCAAGCCACACTTCTCTTAACCCTAACTCGTCTGTGAAACATCGTTTGGGTCTACACGCTTTTCACCTAGACCTGGAATATCAATTGATTCGCAGTGTACATCATACCTTCATACCTAAATTAACCTAACATTTACAGTTCATAAATCTGAAACAATCGACTTCAATCAGCGCAAACGAACAAAAGACATAACAAAGTAAAATACGCGACTTAGTTTACTTAGAATAACATTTTTTTAGTTATTTTGATTTAAAAACATACTGCTGAACCGATTTTGATTAAATTCCTATAGGATCAACCTGAAAGTGTAATATACTAATGACGGAGTTTTGAGGTGACAAACAAAAAAATCGAATTGAGAGCCTACTCCTTTTTTGAAGTCGGTTAAAAAGTACCTAAATACTGAAATGATCAGGACTATGTGTGCGTTTATTCAAAAACGAATACCTATATAGAGAATGAGGATAAACAAATCAGTTAAAAATTATAGTAATATTTTTACGACAAAACAACAATTTTACGTAAATATCAAGTATACTCCACTTAGCAAACTAGCTAACATTAGCATCCGAAACTGCCAGTAAAATGGCATAATAGCAAATGGTATAATGGCATAATTAATAAGTGCCGTTATGCACTTTATAATGGCTCTCTAGGAAACGCTACCTCTTGTTACGTAATCAATAATCATATCATATGTCGCATTCAGATATGAATCCTTTCTCTTTTACCACTGCATATCTAAGACGGACGAAAGTACGGCTTTAAGCTTCTGTACTAAGGGTACGGGAGCCTATTCGTGAGGCTATCTCTCTGTCTGTCTGTCTGTCCTACAGCTTTCGACCGGTAATAGAATCAAGTCTCAAAATTGACAAGGTTATTATAAACAAATAAATAACAAACATAAGATATTATCAGTTTTTTGTCATTTTAAAATTTGTCGACAACAATTTCATTTTGACCCAATTAAATTTTCAAACAAAAAATAATATAGATACTTGTTTACAGGTACAATTAGAAGATCTATTCTGAAAAAGTTAGTTATTGTTCTTCGTCCCTTAAAAAATTACATATAATTGAGATACAGCTTATTGGCTTCCTCCATTTTGAAATATAATTGAGATACAGCTTATTGACTTCCTCTATTTTGAAATCACTAATCAGAGCTCACTCATACCTCCATAGCTTTCTAAATCTCAATTCATCTCGAACACCATGAACAAGATCGATAACTCGTGAACGTACGCAACGTGTTGCATATATTACATAAACCTATCTATTATGTGTATGTGTGTCATGTAAACAGCTGAGGAACAACCATTGTCTGTGTGAGAGAATCCGACAACGATAATGCAACATACGAAGCTTCTACTTACAACTTTGTTGCATTCAGTTTTTCATATAACTTCATAGGTGTTCTTTAAACAAGTGTATATGTTTGATTGTGATATAGTCCTCAATTGGATGTGGATGTTCTATGAGTATTTCTCACGGTTGATAAGATGGGAGAGTGTGGTGATGTTTAGTTAAATTCGCAATACAGCAAAAGAATGTACATATGTATGTACCCACGATCACGTATGGAGGAGACTTACAAAATGTACAATACCTATTTACTTGTAGTGTTATGGTTCAACCAATCGCTAGCAAAATCTCAAATCTTTCAATTTATTTATATCCAAAAAGCTTGCTACCCTTTAACTCCACTTTTATTGCGTATACCAAAATGTGGAATACGCTTCCTGAATGGGTATTTCCAATGAATTCTGGGTGTCTTGAAATTGCGAGTGAATGAGTTCCTTCTAGGCAAGCGCACTCCATCGTAGACCGCAGAAGTCGCTTAACATCAAAGGGGTTGGCGGTCAAGCGCAAGCCTATATTTACCCGAAACATTTGTATATATATATATATATATATTTTTTAGTCACTTGAAAAGAATCCAGCGAAATGAACATTAATCAAAGTACCCTTTGTCGCGGCCATAGATACATGCTTCATATGTTTATACATATCCCTTTGTTAATCAATAATCTCCGTACGTGATCCCAATGATAATTATCATACGTACTGTATAGATAAGTATAACCATTGCATTTCTGCATACAATGACATGCCTACTTCAATCTGCGGTAAAGCACGTTATGCTGTGTCAGTAATATATTATATTATAATAGATACATACAATCTACAATTCTACTATAACACTAATACAATACTATTTGTAATATATATACTGATGGCCGATGGGGCCGATAAGTTCTCGAGTGGAGACCACGCATCGGCAAGCGCAGCTTAGGAAGACCAGCCACGAGATGGACAGATGACTTCATACAAGTGACAGGAAGAAGCTGGATGCAAGGCACTTTTAATCGGTCTTTTTGGAAATCCATGGGGGAGGCCTATGTCCAGTAGTGGACTTCTTATGGCTGAAATGATGGTGATGATGATGATTATAATGATGATATCTACAATAAACTAAAAACTTTAAGTTTTTATATCGATCGTCTCGCTCGCGCTCTCCAATATTTATTGAAGATTCAAATTGACTTAGGAATTCTTCACGCATTAGATTTAGAAAGTAATATCACAAATGTTCTACAAAAATAATTTTGATCCAAATAAATTTTTATATACAAAAACGCAATCGAAAAACGTACTCAAAAGCAAAATAATTTCAAAGATTCCAACGAGGCAAAGTGTCACCGACTGCCATGTTGGACCAAAATTTTGAATTATTCAAAATTGTTTTGAATATTTTAGCTATATATTACCTTAGTTACAACTCTAGTCAGTCACAAGTAAGGCTTTACGGATGTACTTTAAAATAAAATCGATTAAAGCGCTTAGACTCTACTTCCTTCTTTAATAAACAGATCAAATTTACCGTATCTGCCGCAAAACGCCATGACCATGCTTAACTGTACAGTATAAATAATTTTACTCCCAGAAGTGATACCAAGTGAAGCAATGGTTTAGTGATTATGTCACGACATTGCGCAAACGCAACTGGGTCATGATCGCACTCTCGCCTTCCGTCGTAGAGATGCTTCGATCCACTATCGATTCACTCACTAATCGATCTTGCATTCATTTCAGAGAAAATTAACTGAATAAGGCATCGTGATAAACTATTATCATCATCATCTCAACCTTAACAAATATCTGCTACATGTCCATTGTTCAACTAGGTTTTTTTCCTTAACTCCTGGATTTCCAAAAATATCGGATGGAAACGGCTTGCGTCTAGCTATCTACCTTGTGGCTGGCTTGCGTCTAGTGTCTTCCCGCCACTTGTATGAGGTCGTCTATTCACCTTGTGGCTGGCTTTCCTAAGCCACGTTTACCGGTGTGTAGTCCAAAGAATTATAGAAAATAAAATGAATTAGATGTTTGGACACTATATTGGCATATTCATGAAAATATAGATAGATGTATGGAAAAGAACATATTATTATTGATCAAATGGCATTCACAGCTTTGCTAGGATACACACTCTTTTGTAGAATTTTGCTTTGATGTAGAAGTTTTTTTTTCATGCAGCGTTGAATCTCCTCCTCCAATTGTATACGAGCCGCACGACATCTTGTTGAATGATGTTAATAACATGTTGTCCACATCAATAACAATTTCAGAACTCTGTAACTGCTTGGCCACATTTTGCACCAAATAATGTATATACACCAGCTCTAAAGTGCTAGAGACATTTCTGCAATATGATATTCCATTCCCATCCAGTGTACTTAAGGAGGTAAAAAGAAATAAGACAGACGACGGTGAAAGTTATTTACCGTCAAAATCTACGCTGAACGATTGGATAATATTAATGATTGCTTGCTGACTAAGAAAACATAAAATAAGGATCAAAAACAACGTTCGGCAAAAACCCTAAATTAAACTAGTCTATTCATATATATTGCCATATATGTAAATGAATTAAAAACCACTGGCCGCATACATTCGCACCGCACTTGACCGAAACGAGCTCCGAAAGGCGTTGCCCATATCGGAAACCGGGTAACTATGTCGCCGACATCCGATTGCGTAACTTGACCTTTCCACGTCGAAATATTTAGCAACTATATCACGATGGTGGTGGTGCGAACTTGGTTCGAACACGTGAGTAAAAACTGTACGAGTGACCGACCTTATCCACTCATAATTGACTTGAGGCGGTAGAGAAAACGTGGAGGGAGGACCAGCCGCAAGCTGGACAGATAACCTTATAGAGATGTCAGGAAGACGCTGGTTGCAAGCCGCACGCGAACGAGCGCACTTGCAAATCAGTAGGTCTATGCAGCAGTAGAATTATTGTGGCTGTTTATATCGTTGTATTTATAGGTCTAGTTTTTGGTCCCAAATTTATTCGTCGTAATTTTATAGATTACTAGCTGTGCTCGTGGCTTTTTACGCATAAAAACCTGTCTACTGTTCCCTAACATGATTGGGTTAATCCCATGATATTGAAATCATGGATATTTTCAACCCTCTTTTGACCACCTTAATCCATCCCTGACACAAAAATACTATAACAATGAATGTAAATACTGTACATTTACATTCATATTTATTTCTAAACCCAGTTTGTAATTCTTGTAGTTTTGAGATTGGTTAGTCAGTTAACGGTTTTTGATTTTTTTTATCTCATAGACATATGTATAATATAGACATTGACGATATGCAACAGTCACTACGATGGCTATGGCTAGGCCAAATTAGCCAAATATGTGAAGGAAAGGACAAAATAAGTACTTTTGTTTAACGTAAAATACCTGTTTGACCACATGACCATTTTGTTTGTGGTCAAAAATAAAATTAGTGAATCGAAGGTAAACCCGTGTCTCATTCGAATGAGTTACACAATTCACATGTGAGATTGTGGTGTCATAGCGAATTAGCGTACCAGTCCGAATTGCTTGACGGGCAATTCTGGGCGCTCTATATTATTTCTGTTCCCTTCACTCTTATGCCCGTTTCAATGAGAATGTCCAGTGATAGATATAATGTTGATTCGACTAGAATTGACTCGTAGTAATTTCATTGAACCAAACAAGTCATGGAGGCATGTCGCTAGGTTTGAATTTAGGCCCAACACCACAATTATAGTAAGTACTAAGTAAAATATTTGATTGTATCAATAGAAATAAGTATTTTAATTCATTCTATTCGGACTAGTGCTTCTATAGATTTTATCTAGACTAATCTAATACCTTTAAACGAGCAATTTTTGTATATATATACATAATCTGAATCTCGGAAACGGCTCCAACGATTTTAATGTAATTTGTTTTGTATGTAGATTAAGAGACGATAACTCGATCTTGCTAGGTTTAATTTTTAGTGAACCCGGGTTTGCTCGTATTTTCAGTCATAAAAATCCGAGTGGAGCTCGGTCGCCCAGGTACTATTCTAATAATAGCATGAGCCAATCAAAACAAAACTAATGGTTTTTGTTATTGTAATTTTTTTTTATTTTTTTTTAAATAGAAAGATAGATAGGTAAACCTTTTTCAACACAACTGAGAGACGAGTAATGGACAATCGGTTGTTTTGCTCCAATCGACTACATCTACATACCATCCACGCCAGAATAGCATAACCCTCTTCCTTGCGCAATCAGGTAAAAGGATTTCATGTTAAAACTTTCAAAAACTTGAATTTACGTTTACTCAGACTCGTATTGAGTTTGCTGCTCTCGGTTCAAATAACCTACAACTATGAGTGGATAGAATACTAACAATAGGTCACCAATATGATGCAAATGCGCAGGAGTGTCCGTAAACCGGCGCCGCCCAAACTATTGTGTTTAACAATTACTACCTACTACCTACATAATACATATGCTTAACTCAGTCAGACACGCTACGCAAACAGTTAGGTATTGGTTGTACATTAATCTGGGACGGAAGGCAGGGGATACGGTTTTAAAATATATTTGTAATAATTGATGAAAGTGATGATTTTTAACCCCCAACCATAAAGAGAGGTGTTATAAGTTTGACTTGCGTATCTGTATGTATGTCTGTCTGTTGCATCGTAGCTTTCGAACAGATGGGCCGAGTTTGATCTAGTTATTTTATTCAATAGAGGATTTTATCGAAAGTGTTCATAGCTGTGTTTCATCAAAATCTGTTCAGCCATTATGATGTCGGCTTTTTTTAGTTTTCTATACTTGTTCTTCATAAAAACCTTTTCCTGACAATTACGAATATATAAAAAAAACACAAAAGAAAATTCCATCGGGCAAGCCGTTTTTAACCGACTTTCAAAAAGAAGGAGGTTCTCAATTCGTCGGAATCTTTTTTATCTATGTTCCCCGACTACTCGAAGACAGCTGAACCGATTTCAAAAATTACTTTTTTGTTTGAAAGGGTATTTTCCCAGGTGGTCACAGTGATTCATCAAAATCGGTTCAGTAGTTTTAATTTTAAAACAAAATTGTTCATTTAGAAGTGTGGTTTTCAGGTTTCAGGGGTTTTCAGTTTCAAACAATAACTGGTCGGTCATTAGTCTCCCTAAAACCTGACAAGTAGTTTTAGGGAGACTAATGACCGACCAGCAATTGATTTTTAGAGTTCCGTAGTAAACAAAGAACCCTTACAGTATTGCCATATCCGTCTATCTGTCTGTGCGCCCGCGGCTTTGTTAAAAAACTACAAGTGCTAGAAAGTTGTAATTTGGTATAGATATGCATATTAGTAATGCCGAAAAAGTCGTAAAATAAAATATTTAAAAAATACGTACGTCCCTACAAGTAAAGTGGGTATGAATATTTTTTTCTAATTTACCCCATCGTCTGGGATATTGTTAAGGTGATCAAGAAGCATTGGAGGTTTGCCAAAACGATTTTTCAATTTAGGAATCCGTTTGTGAAATATTACGCTTTGATTGCAGTGAATTTTTGTTAGTCACGCACGTGTCCCCTCTACCGGCTAAACGGTTGACTTTGAAGGTATTAAAAATTCATTCTAGTAGAATATATGATGATATTAAAAGGAAAACTATCACGGCTAAGTAGGCTTTACAAGATATCGAGTTATAGTCGATCAACTTAAAATAATTACCTATACATGTCAGAAATGAATATTTAATTAAAATTAACATAAGTTAGCTCATATTTTCGTATTATCAAACAAGAGACCCTGTTTTGAGGTCACATAAATTATGATATGTAACTACAGAACCCTACATTGCGCGTGGCACGACACGCACTTGGCCATTTATTATATAAAAGAGCCGATTTTGTTAGACTAGGTTCAGAGCATAAAGAAGTCCGGATACTTGCCACTCGTATTTGTCTAGCTATTATACTAGGTAACGCTAAGTGAGGCAACAAGGTCGCGAGTCCATTTTCTCTGCCCTCGGTCGGAGCGATGAGTTAGCCTGCTGACTGCTCAGTATGTACGAGCCAAGTCTAACGTTCTTACGACATGTTAGTACTTACTCGATACACTTAGATATGATATAATCATGTTGTGCAATTAATTGAGTGTCGTGTGTACCGAATTATGCTTGCAGGCTTATTATGAGTTAAATAATATGTGTAGTTTTAAACACTATGAGAATAGTTTGCCATCCCATTAACGCACAACCACATTTTCGAAAGATATAAACATAGAAATAATGAGCTTAGAATGCGAGCCGCCTCCAGCTAAGTGAAGCAACTTTTAACAGGTCTTTCAAGGCCTGTAACGTTAATTTGCAAGTACACACGATAGGTAAGCAAAACTTGGCACAATTTCACTTCTTTACTCTGTGACAAGTACGTCTACCAACTTGAAACATCATTGGAACATGCATGTCACAGACAGTAATTGCGTGATACTCGTGCACACATTTTGGCTTCACCTATGAACGGAATTTTGAATGAAACCATTACTGAAGTGTTATTTACTCTAAGGATATAATTTAATTGAATATGCTTACGATAAATCTGTAGTAGAAATCTCAATAATAATAAATTACACAAGTAGTGTACAACATTTCTTTATGATTCGAATCAACAGGGGTATTTTAATTACATTCAGTAGCGATTCAATTCGGGCTCTATATCATCATCTCTGTCTTTCTATATAGAAATGACAAAAAGGGAAAAAATAGTTTCCGAATTGAATCGATACCAAAAGGAATTAGAATATCCCTGCTAATCCGAATTTATGGATTCTCATAGTTGTAGTTTAAACTTAGATAATAAACCACAGACATTAATAAACAGACAAACAGTCGTTGTTCCCGTCAGAGTTTTCTATTTGTTTGTTAAGAACATTGTATATGTTCTCAGTAAAAACATGACTCATCGTTATGTTCATTATAAATTTCATATGAAACCCCATGACGTCTGTAAATGTCTAAGCTGTGAACACGTAATAGAACTTGTCTATCCAGCGCCATTTTGTACAATTTGTTTCTATTTTTATTTTGTTTTAGGTCTACGTTTGAGCACCAACTCTCTTTGTGATAAGCGACAGTGCCATTAGTAATGTAATGGTCACTGGTCACTGTATCTACAGTACACTGACCACTCTATTGAACTGAATGAAACCTTCTGTTCCTGTATCTATTTCGAAGATTTCTCAAAGATTTGTGAAATCACGAATTTTTTGTAAGTCATTTTGTACGTCCAAAATAAAGGTATACGCAAGTAAGATGGTCAATTTTCGAATACCTATCTATAGTCTTAAACAAACCAAAGTGTTCATAGTTTATTTGACCCACTTCAATGTTATTTTATATGAATATGAATCAACATAAACTCTAACAAAATAAATATTACGAACAAACGTAGTTAAGTTTTACTGTTTGAACTTAAGTAACACAAAGTAAACGCCTACTTAGACTTCGTTTAGACCTTGGATGACAAATAACAACCTTTTTAGCGAGGTTAGGTACCTTTATAAGTATAGATACGTGTTCACAAATGATGATGATAGTTATTTTAGAGGTAAGGTCAAGTGCAGAGCATTAAGTCGTTAGACGTTGCGAAAATGTTCAAATATTTTTTTAGTACAATGAACCATGATTTTGTTTTAAATTCTTCTATGCAGGCCTTTTGTGAAGTGAGTTTCACTCATTATCTTGACAAAAGATGCTATTTAATCTACCTAGAGAGTGGCTGTATGGGTAAAGTTGACATCGTCCATGAAAATATAATGACTAAAATTCTATAACTTTTTTTTTTTCAAGTAACAAACGTACACACAGATACACAATAACCCACATTTATAATTAATGTAATAAATTGATATACTCGTACAAGTGACAGGAAGACGCTGGATGCAAAGATGGACGCCAGTTGAAATAATGTATTACTAAAATTGGGGGTTTCCCAATCTTATCAAAATATGTAAAAACTTTAAAAACACACTCGAAGACATTTTTATTGCGCAGTTGTAAACCATTATTTAAAAAACATTAATTATGTTTAAATATTAAAAGTAATTAAATTAATTAATATACAAGTGTAAAGTATCACTTCTGAGCCAGTTACTGATCTAATCTTTATGCTTCTAATTATTTGTCTAGCTGATTTGGGATTAGGTTGTACCACTGACCTCAGAACTCAGACTGGTGCAGTCAAATTAAATGCTTATCAGGCTTATGTAATAAGGGGAGCCTATTCGTGAGGCTACGGTGTCTATCTGTCTGTTCTACATTTAAACAGTCGTATCTTTCGAACGGTAGTAGATCATTATCTCAGATATAAGAAGTCCACTGCTGGACATAGGCCTCCCCCATGAATTTCCAAAAAGACCGAGGGGAAGCGGCTTGCATCCAGCGTCCTCCCGCCACTTGTATGAGGTCATCTATCCATCTCGTGGCTGGTCTTCCTACGCTGCACTTGCCGGTACGTGGTCTCCACTCGAGGAACTTTTCGGCCTCATCGGCCATCAGTTCTCATGTGCCCTGCCTACTGCCACTTCAATTTGCTAATCCGCTGTGCTATGTAGGCAACTTTTGATCTCTTAATTTCTGATTCGATCTCGTAGACACTCCGAGCTCTCTCTGTAGCTCGTTGCGTGACCTTGATCTTCCTTATAAGGCCCATAGTTAGGGACCACGGTTCAGGACACACATTACCATACTTATTTAATTATAATCTTTTTGGTGCTGTAAGTATATGCAAGTGTTCATAGTACTAAAATTAGTGTCGTCAGAGCCGCGTCTGTGGAGACCACGAGTGTCATTCAGATGTCAAAATTTTGATCTATGACATCGGCCACAGTCATTTGATGCATGTGACGTTTCAAATTGGCTTGATAATAAACTGTCATTTGTATGATAAAATCCTGTTCAATCTCAAAAAATATACGGGGTCAATGAATATTACGAAACTGAAGGATTTTTATAGCTGCCCACTGACCAATCCTGACAATTTTAGTCGGTGTTACATCCTTATCACTTTCATACGATTGTACGAGGGAGAGGGTGCCATGTTAGGTCGTTTCGTTTGGGCTGCGCATATTTTGAAAATAAAACAAGAATATATGATTAAGTTTTTCAACCATAACAGATGCAATTTCTATTATGTATACGAAAACGTAGTAGGACACGGTTGACCGGTTATTCCATAGATCAACAGTTAATTGCTTAAATATACAAAATATTATTATACCTCTCCTTCCTTCTCCTTCTCGGGGGTTCCTTCTTCCCACGTTCATTATGTCCCTTGGCTGAATTTTCGCTTGTCTCTAAACCGATGCTCACAGAGACATGAAATTTGGAGAGTGCCTTCATTACAAAGTGCGTTGGTATTCTAAATCACAGATAAAATCGCAAGACATGCCTGGTTCGCATATCATATATGATTAGACTTTATGAGATAGAGTACTGATGTTTGTATTGAGAACGATGCTGTCCTTATTTAATTATTTTATTCCATCGAGACGTTAATTCCCATTTTTTGCGACGATAATTGTCAAATATATTATTTAAGGCCATCTAAAAACGGTTCTCTTACGACCTTAAGCGAGTTGAAACCACAATCTTTGTACTTTTCCATTCATTATCCAATCATTATCTGAGATGGTTGAACATTCTGTTCACACAGATCTGTGTTGAGGTTAAGATTTTATTAATTTGATGACCGAGTCTCATGCAGGTAGTACTTGCCAACCATCTTCTTAATAAAAGTTAGTGTATTTCTAAATTTCAATAGCCAAGCAAAAAAAATATACACGATAAATCCGTTAAAATTTGTTTCATTTCAATAAGTAAAAGCTTGTAAAATATAGCAATTGAAATTTTAAGTTGCTTTGAAGTTTTTTTTAAACAATACTAACATAGCAGCCAGATGTTACAGGCTTTACAAGTCAGGTCATTGTACCTACTTGGTTACGTCACTCTTTGTCCATTCAACACAACCTCTTATAAGCCTTACAATAGACAATCATATCAAAGTATCGATTCATAGTGAAACGCACAATCTTTCAATTGAAATGCAAATTAACATTACGCATGAAAAGTCATTTTGGAAAATATAAGCTGTTACGTTTGACGTGTAACGTCAAAATTATACTTCTTTCTCTCTCTATTGGGAGTATTGCACTCGTGCTGTTTCTGCATTTACCATTTTTACATACTTAGTCAAGTAAAATAGGTTAAATGACTATATAGACTGGTGGCAAGTGACAATGTGTTGAAATGTGTCTTGATGTTCACGACAAAACTGCATAGAAGCTTCCAGTACAGTGAAAAGTTCAATTAGTACTTGTTTAACGATATTCACAAAACTTGGCCATGATACGGCGAATGTGGTAATAGCGCGAATCCAATACCCCGTTACGGTAAAAGAAAATAATCGGCCAAGTGCGAGTCGGACTCGCGCACGAAGGGTTCCGTACTATCATCTATAATACTACAAAGTTTTGTTCTGTTTATATAATAACGAGAAATCAACGAAATTCCAAGTAGTAAATTGCAAACTTATAGGTAGGTTTTCGATACACATCCGGGCAGCATGACGACGCTCGCGCGAATATGCGCGGCTATGGCTCGCTCCGTGATGTTACCTCCCCCGCTACCCCGCTAAACCGGCGCTCGCACCGCGTTTAGATGCACGGATTATTTTCATTTTGTGAGTTTTTATGTATTAGATTAGGTATTTATTTTTATAGTTAATATATTTCTAAATATTTACTTACAAATATTCAAGTTTCTACCTTTTAATTGAGATCGAGTAAAAATTGCTTAAAAATTACGTTTGTTGTATGGGAGCCCCCCTTTAATATTTTCTTTATTGTTATTTAATTATTTATTTTGAAAAGTAATATATAAGTAAATATTCTGTGAAAATTTGAAGCGTCTACCTGTTACCGTTTTTAATATTGAGCAAAAAAATACGAAAAAAACACGATTATTGTATGGGGACCCCCCTTAATATTTTTATTTTTTTTATTTTTAGTATTTGTTGTTATAGCGGCAACGGAAATACATCATTTGTGAAAATTTCAGCTTTCTAGCTATCACGGTTTATGAGATACAGCCTGGAGACAGACAGACAGACAGACAGACAGACAGACAGACAGACAGACAGACAGACAGACAGCGAAGTCTTAGTAATAGGGTCCCGTTTTTACCCTTTGGGTACGGAACCCTAAAAATATAGTACGCAAAAATAGTTTTGCTTTAATGCTTAAAGATAGGTATTTGAAAAGGTCAAGCTCCCAGGTAACAATTTTGAATGTAAAATTCATATAATTTCTACAAATCATATTTAAGTGCATTTATCTGACTTCAGGCAAAAAATCTTGACAAAAACCAAAGACTGTCAAGTACCAGCTTAGTTCGAGTCTAAAGAAAAATAACTCGTAATGATATTTATTTTGTTATTGTACCAAGGTTATTTAAAATTAGTAATTTTTCTTATTCTCGAAAACCTACCAATACTTTACACTTCATGCAGAATATTGTTATATTCTACTTCACAGACATTTTAATATTTTCTGGAGACTAGATATATATATATATATTATTTTATCTTCGCAAAAATGTAAAAAAAAGTCAGTCATCAAACAACTTTTTAGTAACATTTATGCTGCTCATAAAAATCCATAAAAGTTTAATTAACTAAACTAATTAGTAGATGTTTGAGTAAATTAGTCAGGTAACCAAATAACTTCAACATCGTCAACAAATGTGATTTGATTTGATTGTAAAACTATACTCTTTTCGACTGTAATTGGTAAAATACTTTTATAATCAATAGTAGATTCAAACTCTTATATTTTATCATTATATAGACCTTCATATAGCTATATTTTTATATGTTTAGGTAATAGTCCCTAATCGTAACCGTATCGACACATCTTGTATGGTAGCAGACGAAACTGCAGAACATAACTAGCCTTGTATAATTTAATCTAAGAGTTAACTGCTCTTAGGCAACCCATTGTCTGAACCGTGTTTAGTATTTAACCTTTAAAGTGTTATTTTGAAGCTTATGTTTCAGGAAATAAGGTTAAAATTACGTAATAAAATGACTAGTAGATATTATGCAGGGAAGATAAGAAATAAAATAGGTGTGTACTGTGTATAGTTAACTGCAAGTAATTTAAGCAGCAGATAATAATCAAGGTGTCTTTAAATTGCGAGTGAATCGGTTTATTAACCGACTTTAAAAAGGAGGTTCTCAATTCGGTTGTAAGAAAGCGCGCTATCGTGGACTGCAACGTCGCTGAGCTGGCGGTCAAGCGTAAACCTGACACAGAATTAAAAAAAACCGGACAAGTGCGAGTCATACTTGCCCACCGAGGGTTCCGTACAAACTAGTAGATAAAAGGGGACATCGTATTTTTTTTCATATTTTCTTTCTTATATTGATTTGTTTTTTTTTTTATTGAACTTCCCAGGTTTAGACCATAGAAATTTTATCGAATTTTTAAATTTTACTAATGTTTAGTAATTTGGTTCTTATAACAAAATAACTGCAAAAACATGTCATCCAAGTTTTTTTTAAATAAAAATATGTGAAGCAAAATCGCAGACGGCTCGCCTGATGGTAAGCGATAACCGTCGCCTATGGACAACTGCAACATCAGTGACATTACTGTTGCTTTGCTTACCCGGAAAGGTGCTTGTAGACACCCTTTGTTGAAGCTCGGCGGGAAAACCTTCCAAGGAAGGACATTCCACATTTTGCTTGTTCGAGGGAGGAAGGAGCGATATATGGGATTTCCAGTTATGCAAAATGTAGGGCTTGTGGGGGTTAGCTTTTTCGCTGTTTCCAAGTAAACGAATTGCGTATTTTGAAGTTGGTTTTTTAGTTTTTTAAACGATTACTTGTGCCCTCATTCATTTGGTATCCAAACCTCTACTTATGGGTATTGAGTTTGGATCTCTAATAATCATGCAAATACACAACCACTGAGCCAGACGGTCTTGAAAATAAAATATAACTACACTCAACCACCGTACTAAAATACCGCGAAACCAAATACCAAATAAAAACAAAAACTCAATATTATCTTAATATGTTGTTTATATTTCCAAGCAAAAGACATCAACGCATGCTGCGCATTTTTGTTGTTTTTTTTTTTATTAAATTTTTTATTTTTTATTATTTATTTCTCAGTTCATCCTTATATATTCCTTATAGTACTCTCTGTGTTAAGTATTTTATGGGATACACATAATTACAACATATATTGACTGGTAGAGACCTCAATTAGATTGTCTTTAGACCTTCGGTGTGAGGTAATGTACTTCCAATATGCTCTCCATCGTAGACCGTATCTATCATTTAACACTAGGTGAGCTGACGGTCAAGCGCAAGCCTATTTTCGAATAAAAAGAAGAAAAAACACTACAGGACAAGCATAAGGTTGGCTCATTATCATCCATTTCTCATTGAAATGCTTAAAACCTACACAACGATTTAGGTCTTCATATTTTGTGCGTACTGCACAGGAGTGGAACTCCCTGCCGCCTTCTCTATTTCCTGAGAACTGTAATCTTAGAATTTTCAAGGTTAGAGTGAATAGATATCGTCTAGATCTAGCACGTAAGTGTTCGATCCTCAGCTACATCATCACATGCCATTGTGCTAGATAGTGGTCAAAGGTACATACATCTATTTACAACAAAAAATGCTTCTTTTTGTTGTAGTTAGTGGAATATTTGTACATATATTTTTGTTGTAGTTAATAAAAGCCAAATATGTGAAATATGTTGATTTGTATCATTGTGATGCTGGTTTTTGAATCATGAAATCATCTCTTGTAACAGTCAGGTAATTACGGCTAACCACTGGTACTAGTCGAGATCGCGTGAAGTCAAGTGCGGGTGAGGTCACACTCATTACACCACCTTAGGAAACGCGCCGGTACAATGTCAACACTTTATATTGCATAGAATGTGTATATTTTTCCTTATGGCTGTAAGCAAGGCATGGAATAAATTATAGTATTACAAAAGTGAATTTATGAAGTGCGCCCCGAAGTTTCACCCGCGTACTCATGAAACATGTAGAATATGATAATTGTTATGAAATTGCAACTTATAATTATTGTTTTTTTATATAAAAAATATATAAATTGCAAATTTCATAACAACTAGCCCTTTTTGAAACGAAATCAAGGGAAATTGGTTTTTATTTGAAACTCGATTTCAAATAATGGTTGTTTTGGATAGAATGTTGTTTTGTTGCGGATTTGAATTCACTTATGCGTGACCAAAATGCTGGCGCGTTGGCGCGCTGGCGCTGCTGCTGCTGGCCCAACGCATAAGCATTGCCATTCAACGTGGCAATGCGGGCAGCATGCTGGGTACGCTGCCAACTGGTAGTGGGTTTGAGCATTTGGATTATCTTTAGACCTTTATCGGTCTGGGGTGATCGATGTGCTTTTTGTGTAGTAGTTTAGTTAGTTGAGTCTGTATATTGTTGTGTTGTAGTTAATAAAGGCGCTTGCCACAAAACAAAAAAAAAAACACCTATTTGCGTCTAGCATTTTAAAAATTTTTGTACAAAGACTAAAAATATGAAATTTTGAGGATTAGTTTTAGGATTAGGATTAGTGTTTACCTCCTCAATTATCAAATAATACGACCACAAAGTAACATTTTCAAACAAAAACTGAGTGCAGCCAGTGTTTTATGTATTTACTTGTTTTTATTTGGATTCAAAACGCCACCGTTGTTATTCTAATACACATTGTTGTACACGTATTCTTCCCCGCGTTATGACCGGAACTAATGTATTCTAAATGCTGGAGCTGTTTTGCATTCTTATAATATACAGACAAACATAATTTAAAACTATTGACAAGTATAATAAGTTAGTGTAGACAAATGTATTGAGTTTTATTTATAACACGTACGGAAAATATTTAAATTTTAAAACAGTTTTTACGATAAGTAGGTATAGATACAGAAAAAACAATCAACAAATTGAGACAGCCTTCATATGCTAGAACTATTGTTTGTTACTATAATATTGTCGAGTCCTATAAAAATGTTATTATTTGTTAATATGTAATAGTGCACTATGTAACATGCGACATCACGTTTTCCAAATTCTATAAGTGTATTATTATTTTTTTCATGCCAATTTTTACAGTTGGAACACGTGCGGAACTATTTAACCTTAAAAAGGAGGATATAAGACCTTTACATATACTTTTCCAACACATCCCAAGGTTGTCTGGAAGAGATCGCTTTTAGCGATAAGACCACCTTTTGTGCCATTTTCTTATGTGTTTATTGTCTTATTACTTTATGTGGTGTCAATAAAGTGGTATTGATTGATTGATTGATTGATATAAGGATTTTACCATTATAAAAATGTATTTTAAAATAGATTATACACACATACATACCATCACGCTCATTTCCGTCACGGGGTAGACACACACCATGAGAACGTGACGACATGAATGACGCCAAATTTTATGGTGCTTAGAACGCTATTTTTTTCGCAAATTCAAGTTTAATCCAACATCAAAAGTTATTCCTAACAAGTACAATGACCCCATAAATAAATGATATCCGTCATGTTACACCTGTAGAAGAGAAACTATAACACAATTATTATAATATGCTTTCAGAACAATTACAAAGTATATTCAGCACACGGCGGACCAATCAGAGCGCGGCTTGTGATGTAACCTTATGTAACTAGCTGAGATGGAATGCTATAACCGTGTCAATTGAACTGAGTGGCCAACTTGATACAAGCTTCACTAGGTCAGATACTATGAGCTACCAGAAATTTAGCGCGCGAGCGTAGCGAGCCACAAAAAATCCACTGGGATCCGAGTGGTAAGCAAGGAATGTGTAAAATATTTTTACGATGTATATTTTTCGGTTTATGAAGGAAAATATATTAAAAAAATATGATTTCCCCCTTTTATTTAGTTTGTACGGAACCCTCGGTGGGCGAGTCTGACTCGCACTTGTCTCGAGTTTTTTTAATGACAATGATCAATATAATCATTACAAAAAAAAATACTCGAAGAATGAATTACAACAAATGTAGCATACGATACTCAGATAGTGAAAATAAATCTGAGGACACTCCGCACATGAAACAAATAATGTGTACAATCAGTTTAATGATGAGAATTCTTCAGAATACTACATTTACTCGTATCTTGTAAAACACAACAATACTTTTTTTTCTGTCAAATCTTAATATAATATCAAAAATAAATGGCGCCGCTACTACTTTTCCCCTTTTGGAAGTAGTAGCGTCAGGGGGACGTCATAGAGGTCCAAGTGGAATCTCCCTTTATACAGAAAATAAAAGTTTAAAATGCCAACGATATAAAGAAAAATTTAAAACCTGCAATTACATACAAATTTCGTGGAATATTGGTCAAAATGCGACCTTTACAGTACCAACCTCCGAATATATGAAAACAAATATTGCCAGTGGATGTGGAGAACTTAGCTCGTTATTGTCGCAACAGCTGCAACCTTCGGAATGCTTTATACGTTAACAAACACGTGAACACTGGAACGTGATGTACATAAGTACATAAATATCGCACTTTGTACCGAGACAGTGACGTAGCTGAGAGCCAAGTGTCCGCCAGCGAGAGATCACCGTCTACGTCATCACTCTTATGACAATATTCATATATTCATAGAGGATTTGTTTGTTTTTTAAAAGCTTTTATTTAACTTGCCCTGTTAGTATGTGTGGGACAAATCTTGCGAGTTAAATTAGAACCACTTCCTGTCGTTAGATTAGGTTGAAATTTGGTTTACTTACGTAACTTCGGTGGCAATGCAATAATATGTACCATGAAGTTGGTCTCAAGATGGCGTCGGAAGGTGGCTATCGGAACTCTTAAACTAAACAAGATAAAACCGTCGAGTTTGGACTCGTTTGAATAGTCTTGACAAGCACTCTTGTGTTACGTGATATCCAGGGTCTCACGATCGCGTCGGAAGGTGGTCATAGGAACTCCTAAACTAAACGAGATAAAACCGTCGAGTTTGGACTCGTTTGAATAATCTTAACAAGCACTCTTTTTAATCTAGTACACAAAATATTAATAAAAAAATATATTTACAAACAAGCTTTTATTTAAATGCACTAAAACGAAGAAAATAAATTTTGAATGCAATCAAACCCACCATTTTATTAAATTATAATTATATGTTGCTTTGCTAGCCCGGAGAGGTGCTTGTAGAATCCTTTTCAAAACGCTCTTTGTTGAAGCTCGGCGGGAAAACCTTCCGAGGCGGGAAAATATTCCACATTTTGCTTGTTCGCGGAAGGAAGGAGCGTGAGAACCTGACTGTAGGGGATTTCCAGTTATGCAAAATGAGGGGGTGAGCTTTTTGGCGGTTTCGTGAAGTACGATGGTGGAACTCCGAAGCAGGATTTAAATAATTATAAAATTACAACAGAAGAGCAAACATCAACTATGTAGTAACCTGTGTATATTAAAAGAAAAACAAAATAGCCGACTGCAGAACAGCTATTTTTGCAGTCTAACTTACGATTTCGTTACGCTTGATACGCTTTTGAGTGTATGTTTTTTGTGAGAATATATGAGCATTTTTTATTTTATACGAGATTTTTATTTTATTATTTATCATATAATATGTATGACACTTAGGCAGCGAAGACGATTCTAACGACCGTACATCAAAGTTGGTCAAGCCGTTTCGGCTGTTGGAGGTAATATTAGAATCATACATATCTACATAACCACATCCAAACACTATAATACACTCGAGAAACATTACCCTTCTTCTTGCGTAGTCAGGAAAAGCTATGTAAATATAAATAAAAGAACACGCATTTTTTTTTATCACTATACAAACGGAACCGGTAATAGTAAATATTGAACAAGTGCAATAGCGATTTTTTAAATTAATTCTTAAAATGGTGTCATTAACCCTACATTTTTTTAAGCAGTTCAAAACTCTGTCTATAAACTATATAAGTATATAAATTAAAGAAAAACATAGAATATGAATATACCAGCTGCATATTGCTGCTTCTTTTATCAGGAATACTGTGAAAGGCAGTTGTGGGACTTCAATCAATCAATAATTAAGACAATAAACACATAAGAAAAATGGCACAAAAGGCGGTCTTATCGCTAAAAGCGATCTCTTCCAGACAACCTTGGAATGTGATGGAAAAGTATATGTAAAGGGGTGGTGCTAATTCAGGAGTAAAAATACTCGGACTTTAGGAAAATTACCGTTTATACAGGCGATGGGCTGACCGAGGCGCTCACTGAAAACCAATATTTTGTCTTTCCCTCTAATACGCTCTCCTTTCCTTCTAACTCTTTAACCACGGTCAAGTATGACGTCAAAGGGCCTGACTGTCTTTGATGTTCTAACTACCCTTTCATGTTATTTTAAATTGTAGTATTTTTTAATTTCACTTCTTGTCCGTCCGGTCAATAGGTTAGAGCACCGATATACATTTCAATTTGTCAATCGGAGGGCGGAGGTTCAAATCCTTCACGATTCAGTCTTTTTGCTATTTTATTATTTAGTTTTCACTTCTGCCGGCACTCCCGGAGTGCAACCCGTTGTTTTTTTCCATAGTACTGTGACCGGACCACGGATGTTTAGATTAAACTTTATCTGATTTTTGATTAGTTTAACCTTTGTAGAGAGGGTTCCGTAATCAATCAAAATTGAAAATAATCAAAAATATATTTACTATTGTCATTTGTAGCAATTAAAATTTGAATTTTTTAATGAAGAAAAAATATATAATTTAATTTAGTAGAAAAAAAAATAATGACCGCAGCGGCAATGATTTTGTGAATTTACAAAGAAAATAAAAATACTAAACAACTCAGCTCTTCAACAAACCCTTCCCATTAATTTGGTTTACGGGGGTTGATTTGTTTTCATTGTCAGATTTTTTTTAAAACAACATAATGCATGAGTTACATATCAGATGAAATAAAAAATTATAAGCCATTAATTATTAATATAATAATCAAAATTAATATCTATAAAAATTCAGACTCTTAAAAAAATCCCCCGATTAAAGGCCTATAAATAGGAAATAAATTATACCCAAATTGACTAATACAACCATACAATTTAGTAAATGATCACGACTATTTCCGGTTACCAAGTATTAACAGATATTCTATGATATGACGTCATAAGTTCGCGCCACGCGTCATCCAAATATACGTTTATAATTTTAGAGAGAAAATTCCGAAAAACATTTACGTTTTAGTTTAGGATCCTGTTATTACTAATATTAATGTTTTAATAAGTGCGTTGGTTTGACAAGTTTTTTATGGAAAATTTAAATTTATTAACTTGGGAAATCCAGTAGCATATTTTTTTTTTACGCAAGATTGATCTACGATTGACCACCAACTCTCCTGGTGTAAAGCGACGGTGTGACCGAGGATGGAGCTCGTCGATCTAAAAGATATATATTCACTCTAGCCTTGAAAATTACAAGATTGTAGTTCTCAGGAAACAGAGATGGTGGCAAAGAATTCCATTCCTGTGCAGTACGCATCATGAACTTGGACAGATTTCGCTGACTACGGATTTTTAGCATTTAGAAATTGGTAGTAATTCGAATAATTTTTTTTTATCAATTTTGTTTCTACAGCATAGTAACCATGGATCTTTGATTATAAGATAATTAGTTCGAGATTGTGCTGATAGAAGTCTGTTGTTCAGTTGTTAAACTGTAATACTTGTTGTTGTTACGAGTACACTACTATATCATTACAAAAGTTTTACACGGAATAATGTTCAGTTATGTGTAGTTATAGAGACATTTGTAATACTATTGTCGACAATATTTATATAATATGTAGAAATATAACATAACCCCGTATATTCTACTTTATTGTGTTAACTATTTGAAGTTGGAAGTTCTTATAAAATTGCGAACGTCCACCTAAAAAAATTACAAAGAATCAGCATGTCAAAAAAATACTATACTTTATTAGGAAATTTGACGTAAGTATTGACGGTAATTATAAAATATATAATTATATTATAGTCGCACTTTAAACATTACCGTAAACACTTGCGTCAACGTTCCTAAAAAATAATGACTTTTTGACATCACGTTTTACGTCTATTTGTCAAACGTCATAATTACCAGATGAAAATTTTGTTCGCCAAAATTTTAACGATTCACGTGTTAAGTTCCGTTTGACACTGTCATCGCTTTATTTTTCGTAACTACGTAATGTTTACTATTCACTAGGTGGTTACCAAAACGTGATTAATAACCTTTCTTACCCGACACACGTGATTATGGCAATACACGAACTGAAGGTTATTCATTATTTTTATGTATTGAATAATTATCAGTCGACCAGTACTCGTAGCCCTTGAAGACTTGTTTCCGCTTATTTGTTAATTTAAGGAATAAAACATAATTACGCCTTTTTTGTAACGGATGGGTAATTTTTCTGAGATTTAAGGTTATACTGAGGTTTAGTTATTATATTGATAAATTTGGCAGGTCGTCTGATGTTAAACAACGCTACGGCCAACTATGCAACGCGTTTGTTCTGTAGAAACCTATTAAATCGTAATTTAAAGGCAACCATGTCTATAGCCGAACCGCTTAACTGAGTATGTGGCTATAGTCCAGGTAATTATATTTTATTTACGCTATGAAAGCTTTCGAACAAGACTAGATCTTTTCAGATCTATTGTAACATCTTTCTATACGCTATAACACTCTATATCCATACCATAGCCGATCATGTAGATACCGATTTAATAAAGTTTTTAGGTGAAAAGTTGAAAAAGGAAATTAGCTAAATAAAAATAATATTAATTAACTTTTACACAACAATATGCTTTAATTTAAGCATGCTGTGTTTACAACTAGAAGGGCGTATGCATTTTTAGTATGTTTCAATTTAATAATATTAATTAAGTTTCTATTGTATATGTCCAGTTTTGTGATAAATGTGGATATAAACAACAAATTTGAATGAAATAGTCGCAATTCGTCTACTAGAATTAGTAACAATAATAGATTTATTAGAATAAAAAATAAATGCATACTATATAAACCAATATTTAGATTAACTATGTAGGTACTTATTAAATCAAGTTTTGGCCAAGGGCCTTCTACCATTTACCGAGCTACAGTTGGATCTAATTGTGAGGCCAACATACAAACTTTATAAACAGTCAATATATTCATCGTCCGAAGGTTTAAGTTACGAAATAAGTATCAAGTAAGCTGCTTTCAACTCCACTTACTAACTTGAACCCTGAGCTTGAGCCGAATTCAAACAAAATCAAGTTTGTTCAAGTTTTTTTTACACGATTTCACTCAAAAATCTCCGATCTTTTTTTATAATACCTACTTTTAAAGTTTATCGAACTCAAGGTGAGACCTAAATTCGATGTTTCATTCAGATGAGAGATTTCAAATTAATAATACTTAGACGGTGATTAATAACTTTCGTCTACCATTGGCTTTCGTTTCGTTATCGTGGTGCCTTTTTGTGTGTTTTTATTCGCGATTTATAAAACAATCAGATTATACATATTATATAATATATCACGAAAGATCTACTCAGGAAATGTCCCACATTCTAGCAGAAGTCCCAATAAAAGTGAAATTGAAGCATTAGAGTTTTTTTAAATATCAACCCTGGATATCGCATTTTACTCGATTGCCGAAAAAAGATAAAGTTTTTCAAGTGTATGTACGAGTACGTATGTTTAATTCATAGACAGGTATGTTATTTTAAACACATTTCAAAAAGGAGGAGGTTATATTTTTTTATGTTTTTCATCTCATGACTCTGTATATATTAATGAACCGATTTGGATTTTTTTGTTAGACAAGATACCTACTTTCAGATTGATCCCTTTCACCAAAATCCCTTCAGTAGTTTGGTTTTCAAATCAAAATAACTGAAAAAATGTCAACTCGTTTCTGCTTCAAGTAATTTATATTTTATTCTACTAAACCAACACGTAAAAACAAATAAGACTAAAGTCTAAAAGTGTTAAAACCGAGTAAAAGTGCGAGGCGGCCTTGCGTGCTGCGCGCGCGCACAGTCGATGCAAAACGCGCATTTGTTAACCAACCGCGTACCTCTGTAACCACACACATATTAAGCGCGACCGTCCTTGGGATGACAACACGAAACAGGTGACTGATAATCTGTACCATCAGAGGTGTTTCCTTTTCACCCAACTCCTCAAAGAGAGGTAATGTTTTGCGGTTGCGTATGCACCTTTCCCTTACCGACTAGCGCATTTATTCTCCTAAATGACAGTTTATACCAGCTTTAAGCAGCGTTTATCGCCAGCAATTGATAATGAAGTTTAAATTGTATCTCACACGGTCACATTTAACGGAGCAAAAATATGGCGGTTATAATACGAGCGAGACTCTGTGCGAGCAGTTTTAATTCCTTTATTAAAACAACACTGATTACTATCATCAAAAATTATCCGCGAAAATATCTGTATAAATGTCTGTCTTCTGGAACAGACAATCAACTCGCCTGATAACAAGCGACGATGTGGCCGAAGACGGTGCTCCTTGATCTATAAGACATCTATAAATAAAATTTCACACAACACTATCTAGCCCAAACTAAGCAAAGCTTGTGCTATGGGAACTAGATTGCTGATAGAATACATATATATATATATATAGAATATATACCAATGACGTAACCATTCTATTCACTCTAGCCTTAAAAATTTCAAGATTGTAGTTTTCAGGAAGTAGGAAAGGAAGCAAGGAGTTCCATTCATGTTTAGTACGCATCAAGAGCTTAGACAGATACAGAAAGATAACCGTGAAGAACGGATTCAAAATATCATAGTCTTTGATGCTCCGCCTACCCCGCAAGTAAGGGGAAAATAGATGTAACTATATTATGTTCCTGAACTTTGTTATTTATTATATTTAAATTATTTCCCAAAATGTAAGTGTCCGTGTTTCTATATTAACAGCGTCTTATTTCTCGAAACAGCTGTGTACATATAATTTATACCAACATATTTTAAATTTTAGCTATAATTCAATTTAAGCTAAAAGCCATTATAGTTTTCCAGTACCAACTGAGTACACAAGACTGAGTTTTAAATGACTCTTATATTAAATGTTATTTTCGATTGAAATGTATTTTATTAAGTATACCTAGTCACTTCGGAAATGATTGGTATTTTTTAAAATGTTCCTATTTTAAAATGATACATAATCTAAAATAGCTTTTTTCGCATAATATTTGTTGTTTTTTGTTCCGTCCTTCAATTAATGAAACCCTTATTCGGTGTTCAGTTGGCGTCCGGCTATCGGACATCAGATCGAGCCATTCTTTGTGCCATTGCGTTCTTTCGTACTTAAATCACTTCTTTGGCTGTCTGTTTGTCAAGGCTCTTCTTCTAAGGAGGGTTGAGATTTTAAAACTACAGCTTGAGCTTTTTACAGCTCTAAAAAAATCAAGCTTCATTCAGAGCTTTATATAAACATGGCTATTTATGGCGCATGTTTCAATGCTTGCAAATATATCAAAACCTGTACCATGCAATCGTTGAATTTGGCAATAAGCAAGGTCTCACAGTACATGAAAAAGGAAAAACACACGTAATTGTATCACATAGTAGTTTTCTTATTTCGAAACACACGTAGTTGTATCACATAGTAGTTTTCTTATTTCGAAACACACGTAGTTGTATCACATAGTAGTTTTCTTATTTCGAAACACACGTAGTTGTATCACATAGTAGTTTTCTTATTTCAAAACACACGTAGTTGTATCACATAGTAGTTTTCTTATTTCAAAACACACGTAGTTGTATCACATAGTAGTTTTCTTATTTCAAAACACACGTAGTTGTATCACATAGTAGTTTTCTTATTTCGAAACACACGTAGTTGTATCACATAGTAGTTTTCTTTTTTTCAAAAATCTTAGAGGCTGTGTAGACTGTTCACATGATGGACAAACTATCTGTAGACAAATTTATCCGGAACCTTTGGTGCGCGCGTCAGACAAGTACTCGATTTCTTTAATACATAAAGAGCAGGAAACAAACAGACGGCCCACCTAATGGTAAACAATAACAGTCACACATAAAAAAACAGTATTATTGTAATTTTGCGAGCCCCGAGAACTTTTTGCACGGAAACACATCCTTGAGATGCTTAGAGACATATTTTGCCGCTACTAATTATTTTGAAAATCAAATTAATTTTAATCGCTTAAAAGGGCTCAGGTAAAGGTTGCCGCTTTAGCCCTCATTGAGCTCGGACGTGTTTGAGCGCTGACGCGAAATCCTTATCGACAATAATATCGTTAGTTCAGGTAGTTCATTATATGTAGATTATATGTTTTTTTGTCGTAGTTAATAAAGGCAGTTGTCTGCTACGAGATACTTAGTTATAACTTAAAATGTACGTAAGTAAATGGAATTATTAATCTATTTTTTTACCTACAATAGAATTATTCTTTTGTTCTCGTTGCAAATCTTCAATTAAGCCTTGATTAGCTATTTTATGTTAATTATTTAAATGATAGTCATTATTAATTATCCAGTACGAAATACTTTATAAATTTCCGAATCAGTCCATGTGATATAGGTATTTCTGCTGCTTTTTTATCTAACTTTTGGCTATTGTTACCTGACTACCCAAGATGGAGGATGGAGGATGTATGTATGTATCTATATTGCCTCTTGTCTATATAACAAAATCCCGATAAAATCCTTATCGAAGAAGTTTTTAAATAGAATGTTGCTGCAAAGTGCTCAAAACGTCAGCTCTTAAAATTATGTAAAATATACGCAATAAATCAGCAAAAAAATATTTCATTCCAATGTGTACCGTTGCAACAACCCGAGATATCAAACATTGTGAAATTAGTTGAAATATACCTAGACTACGGGTGCTTACCCCACAAAACGTATATTTTATCAATATTTTATGATGATAAGACTAGAAATTTTAGCATCTCAGCAGGTACGATGTGTTCCAAGATGAACACTTAGCTTGGAATAGGAACTGGCTCTCAAACGAGGTTGCCGGAATACACCGCAACGGCCGAGAGATTTTCAACTTCAATGTTTTTATTGAAATTTGTTTAACTGTCAGGTCTAACAAACACAGACTTTCCAATTTATATAATATTACATCGCGTAATTTCTATAGAATATAATTGATACTATATTCAATCGACATTTTCATTTAAATGCAAGTCATTTAAGAAATTGCGAAAGCAATTTTTAAATTATATCTATTTATATATCTGATATTTTCATAGAACTAACATTTTGAACCTTAACTGTTTGTAATAAAGTCCATTATGTTCTAAAAATATTACACGTACCTACCTATCAATTATATTACAAGCAGATTCGTTTTATGCAATTAAGAATCGTATTACGTAAGTAATAAGTCACATTAATGTGCTAATGGTCAGGCACTTCAAATCCTTAGTTTTTGTGGAGGTCGAAAATTAAGTTTTATTATACATTGTGACGTACGAATAAATAACTACTTATACGTAGAAAAACTGAATGTTTAATAAATATAGATACTTTTAGTTTTTTATACATTATAGATCTACGATTGACCACCAGCTCGCCTGATGTTAAGCGACGGTGTGGCCGACGATGGAGCTCGTCGATCTAGAAGATATCTATTCACTTTAGCCTAGAAAACTCCAAGATTAGATCTCAGGAAACAGAGATAGTGGCAAAGAATTCCATTCTTGTGCAGTACGAACAGGAACGTGGAGTTTTTGTACATATCTTATTAATTTTATTGAAAATTCACGTTGCATCATTTTATTTCTAAAAAGATACATTTTTACTAAGTATTCCCATACTGAATAAATATTTGGACTTCTTTTCTTTTATGAGTTTTTATTTAGGTTCATAAAGTATTTTAAGTACGAAGAATAAACGTCAGCATATTAGAAACCATATAAAAATAAAACTGGTATGAGTATGTAAAGCATCATTTTAGTCTCTTTTTCTGCCTTTATTTGAAACTTTGAACTATTTTAAGGCACTAAGTATTTTCAATATTTTTGCGAGTGATGTAGTTTCATCATCATCATCTCAGCCATAATAAATCCACTACTCCCGCACTCGGACATAGGCCTCCCGCATGGATTTCCAAAAATACCGCTTGGTAGTGGCTTACATCCAGCATCTTCCCGCCGCTTGTAATAAGGTGTTTTAATTTAGTTTTGAATAAAATTACAAAATAAACATCAAAAAAATTGCTTCACATATTCCCCTACGTAATCAGCTACGGGAACCGTAGCGCGTAGATACGTCTACGGCGCTACGACACTCCTGTAGGATAGCAGTTGATCGACTAGCTACGACCGATTGCGTACACAAGTTTTGGTCAATTGCTTATCTGGCAATGTACGTATCTGGTCATTTGCGTATCTGGTTAAATGCGTCTATTGGCCTCTTGCGTTCCTGGCCATTTGCGTCGATCCCCCGAAAATGTCCCGCATTACCTAAAAACGTTATCTCAAACTCGACTCAAATTCTGTCTCATTTCCGTAGTTGTCATTTCGCATCAGCAGAGAGAAGATATTTTGAGCATTGACCAAATGTAACGTTTTTCGGAAAGATCGTATGCTTGTTAAACGCTCGCAAGGAATTTGCCTAACTTTCTAACTATATCAACATAATTTTGACAGATTTTTTTGTTGATATACTCGTAATTAAAATTCGAGTGGTTGGAGCGATATGTATAACTGAAAGCAAACGAATTATTGAAAATCGTTTGAAAGATAATCATAGCCGTATGCGATAATTATCGTGCGATTAAAAAATTGAGCTCCGTAATATCGGTAGTACAGCCTTTAAGCCACGATCTACTTACAGACAGATTAAGCAAACTGTTAAATCCGTATCTACATCGCTGTAAAGTACGATTTTAATGAAAAATAAATTACGTTTTGATAGCAGTCAGTCTAAGAATGCAAGAATAGTTGGTATGTTACTTCCGCGTCCTGAAACTCATTAAAATTGGAATCTGATGAAGATTTTGTTTAGTTTTAATTTGTTTGAAAGAGCGACATCGCTTCATAGTCGAAATTTAGAAAACCCGAACGAAATGCATTATATCCTCTTTTACTATGCGTACCGATACATGTGGAATACTTGTGCTTCCTGCATAAACAGCCTATAAATATAACCTAAGTGTTTTTAAATCGCGAATGAATTAATTCATTCCAGACAAGCGTACTTCAACTTAGATCGCAACGCAACGTCTCTCAACATCAGGTCAGTTAGCGGTCAAGTGAGAACATTAATTTAATTTGATTTAATTGACTTTTATAATAGTTACATAATACAATTTAATTTTACAAATACGGTTGATTACCGCCAACTTCAAAGGGTGAAGGAAAACATCGTGTGGAAACCTACATGTCTGAGAGTTCTCAATGATCTTGAAGATGTGTGAAGTCTGCCAACCCACACTTGGCCAGCGTGGCAGACTATGGCCTAACCCTTCTCACAATGAGAAGATGGCCCGTTCCCAGCAGTGGGACAGTTTGTACAAACAGGGCTGATAAAAAAAAAAAAAAAAAAATACAATTTAAAACCATTTATTACTGTATAATATGGATCTTTCCGAGTCTGAAATAAAATGATTTTAAGAAATAAGTTTTTTTTTATAAAGAGCTACAAACATATAGACGACTCGCCTGCTGGTAACTTGGTAAGCGATAACCGTCGCCTATGGACAACTGCAAATTTAGTGGCATCGCTAAAATAAATAAATATTTGAAGACATTTCACACAACACCATCTAGCCCAAACTAAGCAAAGCTTGTACTATGGAACTAGATGGCTGATAGCATACATATATACTTTTTTTTAATCGCTCGTTACTTTGCCCAGAGAGGCTTGTGGAAGTTTACTCTGTTTTCCTCTGATGTAAATAGACGATATCCGTTAAAAGGTATATAATTTCAATAAATACAATAATTGCAACTAATAAATGTTGTCCATAATATTGGTAGCGGATAAGCAGCCTCTCACCGCGGCCCGTTGTTTGTCGACCCCAATGTTTCGCAACTCGGTGGTGTGATCTCAACTTGATAATAATGATCATTTTACACTACACGACAAACATTTCGACCGCTCCGAATATTGACTCGGTAATGTTCCTATAACCAGGACAGACACTGCAGCTTAGGTTCACATATTAATGCTGTACATATACGACCTGCCGGCTCAACCGGACATTTCAGTAATTTGCTTCGAACCAGAAAAGATAAGAGCTATACAATAGAACGAGATGTATTCTGTAAGCTTCTGGAGGTCTGGTGGATTATAAGACTGAACATTTAGAGACTACGCAGGCTGACTTACATTTTCGTGCATCGTATCAAAAATGAATCTTATGTACTTTTGCTATAAAGTTTTGTTTTACTCTGTTATGAGGTTGCTCTTGATGCAATTCATCTGATGTCTATGACGGAACGCGCTTACCTACAAAAAAACCGAGTCAATTGTGATTTACAAACACACAGATCCTTATTCCAACCCTCCCCATTCCACTATAGGACTAGTAGAAAGTCGGCTCACTTCCATCTATTTGTCATTGAAATGCTAAAAACATGTGCTCAACGATTTCGGTTCACATTCTTGATGCGTACAGCACAAGAATGGAATTCATCAGAATCAGAATCATTTTATTGCAACAGTATACATAAGTTCTTAAAAATAAAATGTTTCAATATAAAATATGTCCTTATTATCTGTTTCTTCAGAACTGGAATTTTCAAGGCTAGAGTGAATAGATATCTTCTAGATTGACGAGCTTCCATCTCGGCCACACTGTCGCGCGTCGCTTAACATCAGGCGAGTTGGTGGTCAATCGTAGATATATTCAATGTAAAAAAACATATCTAGGTGAGTATCCGCTCACGAAGCATATTCTACATTTTATCAGTACGTAAAATAATTAAGTGAAATGAAATTATTGCGTTTCGATTCTCAAAATATCCACCGTATAATCAATGTCTCTTCTTATGCTAAAAGAGCGGTGAAAAACATTGGCGCTAAATGTACTTATGTAAAACATACGCGTTGCCAAATATTGGCCAATTTTATAACTATATAAAGTTAGTCAGTGTTGCCCAGTGGTGCCCATTGATGGGATTTAAACCTGTTTCTGTGTTTAAAATTATAAGGAAAAAATGTTTATATGTATTTCTTTATATCCTCCTATATTTTTATTCCTTGGTTGTTTTTCGACTTTGTAGCGATCATTTGGGGGCTAATACCGAAAAGATAACAGAAAAAAAATATTACACATTTATTTTTCAACAAGTTCTCAACGTTTTAATTTATTAAGACGTTGTAGGTAGTAGATCTTCTGCTTGCTCACACATATCCACATTTTTTAATATAAGGAAATAACATTACTAATGTAAAATAATAATTTCAATTTCAATATCTTTGCATATAAGTAAAATTAACACAAGTAAGCAAGAGACAATGGCATTTCTTCCTTTTCTTGACGTCTATGCCGTAACAGATCTGTTACTTACATTATAGAAAATCTACATAATTTCAGCTAAATTCTGGTCATGTTTCTGGTTGGTCTGGTTTAGATGGTGATTTTTTCCATACAACAGCAGTTTTTACCACTAAAGATACTTCGAATTCGAATATTTTTATTTTATATTATTAAAATTTTTGTATTTTTATAATTTCCAAATTTCATTAATTTTCAAAACAAAAAAATATATAATATAATATATATAAAAATTGTCAACACATAAAAAAATCATCGATATTGAAATAATGTTTAAATTTACAAAACAATTTTGTCATGATTTATGGAAATTATATGATATATTGCAGCCAATTAGACCCCCTTAAGACATATAGCAAAATAAACTGTAAATCGTGTCAACGCTACGAAGGACCAAATCCAAGTAGTCGCACTAAGGAGCTCATTACAACATCTTTGTCCGCGATTCACAACCAGTTACGGTACGGGCCATTAATTCATAACCATACGACACCAATCCAATTAATCATTCTAATCACAAGTTTAAAAAAAACTCACGTTATAAGCATCTCCTTGGTGTTACAATCTCCTTTTATATCACTAGCAACACTACACAAAATAACGCACCAGATTTTTATAATTAACAACACACACAAAGCACGTAATAAGTAATTAATTTACTTTCTAAATACGCGTATTGTTTTTTGTTTGAATTCGCGCGGACGTCTGCGTCGTCCCGCGTTCGTTCGACTACTGACGTTGCTTTTTCGCGTTTTTTTTCTTGACAGCGTCTTGCTGGCCAGTCCGGTGTGTCAAGATTGAATGACGCAAGTTCTTTCGGCAATTCTGCTTGGGGTTTTTTTCATTGCTACAACACATGCGCGGGCTCATTAAAAGTTGGATTTGGTTTGAAAATTTGGTTTAGTTATATGTAGATATGTTTTTCTTTTATGTTTTTGAATAATTTAAGGTCTTATGGTTTATGGGTTTACAGTTATGGAGGAAAATATGTCGCTGAAAGAATTATAGCCAAAAAATAATTGTTTCAGACGAGGTAATTTTAACAACAATATAGTTTCTCATTAGGACACCCAGGCGAGA
Organism: Lycia hirtaria; assembly: GCA_947563715.1. NCBI lineage: Eukaryota > Metazoa > Arthropoda > Insecta > Lepidoptera > Geometridae > Lycia > Lycia hirtaria. The sequence continues at coordinate 51,444,110 of OX387376.1, read as the reverse complement.
CAACAAGTCCTGAAGATGCCTCCTGATGAGATGAAACACGAGTCAACAACACTTTGGCCGCGTACGTCACTGTAGGTTCGTAACCAGTTTCAAAGTAAACATAAAAGAGTACCAGACATCGAATCAGAAATAAACTAGATATACATTTCAGTGGAATGTAAAGCCCTTTTAAGAAAGAATGTTATCTTGCTTTTTATACGAAATTATTTGTTTATTTTTGGCCAATTATTTTTTGGTTCTACCGAATAGCCCCAAATCACACTAATGATAGTACACCTAATACATAATTATAAAATTAATAAATACATGTCAAAATTAATTAAAAAAACATAAATAATAAAAAATCATTTGTCAATATAGGAATCAGTATGGAAAATAATAAACATAAAACAATAAACATTCCAGGCCCATTCAGTAACAGTACATGGCGGATTTGCACCGCGTTTCGAATCACTTGCGGTGCGAAACGCCCAAGTACCCAAAAATGCTCGACAGCTTATTATGCTGTTTAAAAGTCAAACGTTACGACAGGATATCCGAAAAAAACAAAACATAATCTACATTTGAACATAGTAAAACAAAATAAGCATTTATTGCTTGAATATGCAGAAGCAGTATGGATTAAGTGAAATATCATATTTCTCGGTGTCATCATAAATACTTGACAGGCCTCATGGCTCAGTGACAGTACGACTGCCTCCTGAGCGGTAGGTCGTGGGTTCGACCCCCACCCAGGGCAAACATTTGTGTGATGAGAATAGATGTTTGTTCTGTGTCTGGGTATTTTTCTATGGTGTTGTGTGAAATGTCCACCAATATTTATTTATTTTTACTGAAATCAATCACTTTGATTCCATACATTTTGTTTTCCATGTGATCAGTAGCATGAGTCCCCGTATACTTGTTACATTTTAATATTTTAATGTGTAGACTATCTTATTCCCCCCCCCCCCCCCCTCATACCTCCTAACCCTCTAACCACGGTCAAATGTGGCATCAAACAGCATCATGATCACCCAGTAAGAGCAACCCAAAAAGAACAACAAAATAACCGATTGCAGATAAGCGTTTTTTGTGAAAAAGTATACTGTAAAAATAGTAAAATAGCTGTAAAAAATTATAAATGCGTATTCTTTTGAATAATTCTAGTATATAAAGTTCGTTACGAAAAAATGCGTGTTTTATTTTTGCAAAAGTGGTATTATTATTATTACCAAAAAATATAGCCTATGATACTCAGAGAGTGAAAGTGAATCTAACGACACCTCGCATATCAAAATCGGTCAAGCCGTTTAGGTTGTATTATAGAAACATACATACACACGAAAAACATAACCCTTCTTATTACGCAGTCGGGTAAAAGTAAGCGTGATTGTGTGTATGTATGTATCAGCATCCCCCTCTCGTCACTCTCTCCTCCCTCTACGTCCAATATACATGTAGGCTAATTTCCTACACATTTCATATTTTTATATAAAGAAATAATTAATATAATACAAATATATGAAAACCGTTAAAAGAAACCTGAGTAATAACATCAAAATGTAATATTACATGGACGGTCGTTTGCCGTGGTAAAGTCCAACGGAACCAGTTATCAAGGACGGACCGCGGTTTACACCGAAATATGCATAAATATACATTGTACAGACAGCGGAATAGTTATGTGACAAAACGGTGCAACTCGAATGCTGTCAAGATCTCACCCATCAGCGAACCAACTAACTTCTCTAACAACGTGCTCAACCGATTTTGATCAAATTTCTATGAGGCCAATCTGAAGATATAAAATCCTCATATTCTTTCAAACAAAAAATAATTTTACGAATCAGAATTTATAAATTAAGTTACAAGTTATTTAATTTCCATGTATTTATTCCACGTAATTATGTATATTTTTCTTTTATTATATATTGTTACACAATTTGTTTTATTTTGCAACCATCTTATTCTGGTTAGCCCACTTTAGCTAAAATATTATTTGTTAACTTATGTCACGTGGGGACTGTCACGAAAATGGAACAAACCACTTTTTACTAATAAATGGGCTTATAAATATATTTTTCATATTTTAAAATAGGAATCCAGAATCCTCAGTAACAGGTTAATAGATCGATAACAGCTCTAACTGCACAGTATAAAGAAAATTTATAAGTGTAAAGATTCTGACATCAAAACATTCTCACTAACAAGCTTTTTCATAGGTAACAATAATAACATTAATATTGCCGTTCACTTCTGTCGTTTAATGTTGCTGACTGTACCACGAAAATCGTATATAACCGTGGAGCGAGGTTGGTAAACTCTCAGCAACTAAATTAAACATGCTAGGCTCAAATATTAAGGTCATAGCCCATTACATGGCCGTAGCGCAAGACCAACATCGCCCGCCTTACAACCGTGTATTTGAAAAAGAGAAGTTAAATAGTGTGTGTCGTAAACTCATTCTAATTTAATGGAATCTACGAAATGACCGCGGAAAATATACACATCCGCCTTAGGGAGTGGTTTTAGTTTTGATTCATTGAAATTATACATCCATATGTACATATAGTATACATACCGCACGGGTATATGTGGAAACGGATAGGGTGAGAATTTGGCACAGGTCAGGTACGCGGCTCGGTGCTGGTGTAGTCGGAATGACTCAGTGGACGACAAGCTTTATCGACAAGCCTTTCTTTCATGCAAACCGTATCTAGTTAATCTTGAAAAATATTATAATTTCGGCAGTTTCGTTATATTAGCATTTGCACATAGTAAATTGTATTCTGCTAATTAAACACAAATAAAAAATTCACAAGCGTAATGCGAATATATTTATTTCCAAATTATATTTTTTTTCTTTAGTCGCCATATCCGTGTTTATGTGAAACAGGTAGGATAAAAATAATACGGGGCTAAATAGGTACTTCTCACAAAACAGAAAATTTCAAACATAAAAACTTTCTTACTTATCTTTTATGTTGTTACAAACCTTATTTTTACTGGACTGTATGTTGAAATAGCTGAAAAACTAGAACCAAAGAATTAGACGTACAATAATTGTATAGTTTAAAAAAAATAAACAACCGACTTCAAAGTACGTTACTTCGTTACTTGTAATATTAGAAAGGATTAGGATACATAAAGTTCATATCATCGTGCTCAGTCGGGTAATAATTAAATAAAACGCTCAATCGTCGAAGTAACTCTATTTTCACCTTATACACATTGGATGAGGACTAAAAAGGTTTTACTTTTACTAAATCCTTCCCGGTTGTAAACTTTTTAAAGATACCTCTCTTCACCCGCTCGTTTGCTTTTTTGTCAAGAATGAGATCTGTCATTGATTGTCAAATGCTTTGTCTTCGAAGACTAAAAAATGTTCAGATGTTTATACGATAATCAAGCGATAATCCTTAACATTTGATACTTTTGTAAAGAAAAACTGTAGGTGGAACTCTGCGATTCTACGAGTATAATCTGACGAACTTCACTCAGGAATACAATGAAAATTTTCATTTTTAGATATTATTCAAAAAGTAATAAAGCAATGTCTATAAAATAATTATGGGACCAACTTGGGAGCTTTCTCTATATGTCAATTCAAGAAATACAAAAATTGGTTGACGAATGACGGAGTAATCGGTGAACAAACATACAAAAAAAAACATACGGATCGAATTGATAATCTCATTCTTTTTGGAAGTCGGTTAATAAAAGCAATTTTGAAGGCACCACATATCTAATTAAAATGTTTAAAGTACCTAAATTTAAAAAACGAATGAAATTCCCATAGAATTTTTGTTCCTTTTTTGAATTTAGTGGGTTAAAGAATTTTAATTAGTTTAGTAGTGCCTTCAGAATAGACCACAATATATAACTACAAATACAAATACAAAAATCTTTATTTGACTCAATTTACATACATTATTGTGCAAGTCCCTGACTCCTATACTAGGTTATTTACCTGTATTTACCTGTACCTGTAGGAGCCAGTGCCTTCCAAATGTCACATTTTATAATGAATATATATATATATATATATATATATATTTTACACTCAAATTTAATTTCTTTTCTAAACATTAAATGAGATCTGTATGTGAATGCGGTGAGAGAGAAAGATAATTTGTGGGGGTGTATTAGTGCGTGCATGTGTGTGTGTGTGTGTGTGTGGGTATGTATGTGTGTGTGTTTGTGTATGTGTGTGTATGTGTGTGTGTATGTGTTTGTGTGTGTGTAGTGGGTGGGAAAAGTGAGATTGTGTGTTCCTGTGTAATTGTGAGAGAATGTCAAGGAATTTATCTTTGAGTCTACGCTTACAAAAGTTTTTCTAACAGTTTTTCTGCAGTATCATAATCCATTTTCTCAAGCCACTTAACAATATGTATTTTTATTTGGAAATTATTGAAGGTTTTACAATTGTCCACATTCCGCATAAATGAGTTATATAGACGTGGAGCTATGTGTGAACAGTGCCTTTGAGCCATCACCGACCTTGCGGCCGGAACTGGACATTGGTCTCTCCTTTTTGTTGTTGGTGGAAGTAGTGGTATTGTATGTCTATGGTATTTTCTGATAATGTTGAAAAAGAAAAGCTTACGGACAGAAAGGACATTAGCTAATCCATACACTTCACTAGTGGGGTGTCTATAAGGAAGACATAACATAACTTTAAGAACTATACGTTGCGCGCGCTCAATCCTAAGCATATGCACTTTTGCTGAGCCACCCCACGAGCTTATGCAGTATTCGATTATACTCTGACAAAGAGCTTTATATATTTGCATCAGCAAATGATAACTAGCAACAGTTCTTAAATTTTTAAATACATAAATAAGTTTACGGACTCTAGATGATAAAGCAGAGATCTGGTGATTCCATCTTAAGTACCTATCTAATATTACCCCGAGATATTTTATGATATGCACTCGGTCCAGAATGTCACACTGGCATATTGACTGGAGTCCGAGTGTACGGTTGCATGGAAAAGAATGGATTTTGAGTGTGAAGTTTTTTTCCGGATTTGAGGCTTTTGTTTTGCTGAAACAAACATATTTAGTCTTGCCAGTATTTAGTGAGAGGAGACTGTCTTCCAACCAGCCAGTCACTGCAGCAAGTCCCGTTTCAGCGGCTGATTTAACTATAGACCAAGTTTTACCACGGAACATAAGGACAGTATCGTCCGCAAACATAAGAAGTTCCATATTAGGGACTTTCATGCTACATAAGCTGTTGATGTAGATAAGAAAGAGTGTTGGACCCAATGTACTTCCCTGCGGAACTCCATATGAGCACACACCTTCGTCACTGACATGCACACCAATTTTAACTCTTTGTGTTCTTCCAGTTAGATAGTCCTTAAACCACTGGTGCACATGTCCTCTTATTCCGAGGTTCTCTAAACGTTTTAGTAATATGGGTATTGATACGGTGTCAACTATATACATACTTAGGTACATATTCTTAGAAAACATTACCTACCTTATTTCGAAAATCGAGTGACAACTTTTGACCGATTCAGTGTCTACAGATGACACATCTGTAGTATCATATGCGATTTAGAAAATCTTTGCTAATGCCTACCCTAAATGAAACCCATAATATTTAACACTAAAAACCACAACTGCGGTATTTGTTTCTAATTACAACGATATTTTGTAAAACTAAGGGCCTTATCGAACAAAGTCACTTAACTTTTAACCAACGTTTTAAATTATCTGTCTTCTTTCCGCAAGTGTCATTACGTGTCAGCCAGAAGTTGACAAAATATGTTAAGAATTGCTTAAATTTAAGTAACGTTTTTAGGTAAGGCCGTCAGAGACTAGCGCGCCACGAATAAAGTTAGCTGCCACGTAAGTAAACGTAAGTATGTGAAATCCGCCACCGCAATGGATCAGTTAAAACCACAGACAAGGTAGATGGAGCATGAGACTTCATTTATGTGAAAACCTTCCATGCCACATTTTTGTTACTGACTGTGACGTCACATAAACGATTTTGTGATGGAATGTTCCATCCGCGCGAAATCTATTCAACCCAATGCATCCGCGCGCTTGTACGCTAGTAACTAGTTGACAAAATATCGAATCGGAAGTATATATCACCTGAAATAATAAATCTTGGTCGTCAACTGCAATTTTTTATCGTAGTTGAAACGCTCGTTTTGACATGCTAGGGAAGCTAGGTACATACACTTGGGGTATCTATAGAAGTCTATGGTTATAACGTTGACTCAGTTCAAGTTTACAGTCATCCATGTTTGCTGTAAATATCTAGCCAGGATATCCTTAGTTTACTTTTCATCCTTATTCGTCTGTCTTTTGATTGTACTTAACATGTACAAGAAATATTTTTAAGTCATTTGCAAAACACTCATCCAGACAGAGAAGCGGAACAAACGAAGTGAGCACTAGCAAGCTCTCATTACTACTATGTAATACTAGTTACTGCTATGGTCTTATACGATAATAAATTATCTTTGATTCACAATTGTAATATGTCTACAAGCACCTTTCTGGGCTAGCAAAACAACAGTAATGACACTCATGTTGCAGTTGTCTATAAGCCACGGTTATCGCTTACCATCAGGCGAGCCGGTAGATTTTTTGCAGCGCCATTTTATAAAAAAAAATCGTCTTTGATACCACTAAATTAAAATAAATACCTTGTAAACAAACAATATTTTAAAATCAATAATTATGGTTTATAAAACTGAAACAACCGACTTCAAAATACGCAAATTCGTTTACTTGGATGATATATTTTTTACAGTTCTTTTGTTATAAAAACAAAAATACTAAACCAATTATGACAAAAATAATATGAGACCACCTCTGAAGTATGACCTACCAAATAAACAAATAATCGAGCAAAAATAAAAAAATTGTGGCCAAGTGCGTGTCGTGCAACGCGCAAAGTAGGGTCCCGTAGTTGCTCATAATAATTACGTGAACTTAAAACTATGAACATACGAAATGAAATTTGCACGTAATTTCCATTTTTTGCATCTTTGATTCCGTTGATTAACTAAAAAAATGTACGTTTACATTTTTTGAGTTATTCAACTATTTCAACCATTTAGCCAATAGATGATCATTTTTAAAGAGAATTTCATCGAGAGTGTTCTTAGCTATGTTTCATCAAAATCAGTTTAGACGTTTTTTTGTCGGTTTTTTTTTTTGTATTATAAACTTATATTTGTACGGTAATTTAATTAGATACAGCTCTATGTTGCTGCGGCCGACAGGGTCCACATGATAGGTACATATTAGTGCTTATTTGTTTTACCTACTTTCTAATATTATGGAATGGCAATAAAATGAATATATATACATAATAATATATACTGATACATCCGTAAACATTACTCTTCTTTGTGTATTACGGCAAATAGTGGTCAGCCTTTCCTACAAACACAAACCTCCGTCTCTTCACCAAATTATTTCAGCACACAGTTCCGCTTTCTGCCCGTGTCAGCGGTTAGCTCTCCCCGGTAATGAGATGCGGTGTGCCAGGTTCGGTGCTCAGCGCGGAACTTTTGATTGTATCGGGACTGTTGTGTAATATTAATGCAATTCTCTTGTTTTTTTGGTAATTTTTCATTGTGGTTATTAAAGTGTTTGTGGAGAGACATTAGATAAGTGCGTAAGAGGGAAAGTTGGAGGTATCTCTAACAAAAAAAAGCAATATAGTTCCTAAAAATCTAAATATTACCTATTTAGATTTTTTATTATTTTTTTAACAACCTATTTCGAAATGTGCAATTTGAATACAAAATTATTTTTTTCAAATCGGTCATAAATAACGGAGCTATGCGGTCACTAACATAAAAAAATACAACCGAGTTGAAAACTCATCCTTTTTGAAGTCAGTCAAAAATTTTCTGTGGATATTATAGCCGAAAACTATTTTACTATTTTTAACCACTGATACAAAACAAGAGGTTTTATTGACGTACTTATTGTGTTGTGTGTAGTACCTCTCAACTTATGAACTTTGGTTTAGTTAATTTTTTGTTTGAAAGAAGATTTGATGGATAGTATTCTAAGCTATGTTTCAACAGAATCTTCCCATTAGATACAATATTCTTACCAAATACATAAAATGGCACGCTTAGCACCAATTCTCATGTTGCCAAATACGCGAAATACCAACAACGCCAAAACTCTTTTACGCAAAACGCCAAATAAGAATTCAGTCGGTTTTAAAGGTCGGAGGTTTTTAACTATTTGAAACTCACTTCTTTACTAGCCGCATCCGTCGACTTTACCCGCGGTAGAGAAAAATTTACTTTTTTCACAAATAAGGTCAGTCAGTAAGGACAATTTAGCCTTTCGTAGTTATATAATATATATATCATCAAGTAAAAATCGGACAAGTGTGAGTCAGACTCGCCCACCGAGGGTTCCGTACAAACTAGTAGATAAAAGGGGGAAATCATATATTTTTTAGGGTTCCGTACCCAAAGGGTAAAAACGGGACCTTATTACTAAGACTTCGCTGTCTGTCTGTCTGTCTGTCTGTCTCCAGGCTGTATATCATAAACCGTGATAGCTAGAAAGCTGAAATTGTCACAAATGATGTATTTCCGTTGCCGCTATAACAACAAATACTAAAAATTAAAAAAATATATATTAAGGGGGGTCCCCATACAATAAACGTGTTTTTTTCGTATTTTTAGCTCAATATTAAAAACGGTAAAAGGTAGACGCTTAAAATTTTCACAGAATATTTACTTGTATATTACGTTTCAAAATAAATAATTAAATAACAATAAAGTAATAATGTTTTTATACATAGTTTGAGGAAGAAACAAATGACGTACACACTATAAACCTACACCTTGAGCGTATGACGTGCGCATACAGTAAAAACATTACATATGTTACCCTCTGACCTTAAGGAGGCACTTACTATTAGTTAGTTAGCTAAATAACAAAATAATTATGTAAAAATTTGTTTGTGAACTTTCTCACTACAACATTGCAAATATTTTCGCGAATATTAGCTAAAAATACAAAACTTTACTTAAAAATAACTAAATTATTTTGGGTAATAAATTTTATATCAGGTTCCAGGTTCCAATATACAAAAATGCCTGAAAGAATTAAATGATCCAGAAAACTACAAGGTCTACTTTCTCATTTTATTACAATAAACTTTTACAAAGTACAATTTACTTTTAATTTTATTAACACTTACAATCCAGACATTTTAAATATATATGAAATTTTTCTGACTGCCATTTTTTTACCGACGAAAAGGTTCTCAAGTCGACGTGTATATATGTATTTTTTTTTTAAATGTAATATCACGCATAACTTTTTACAGAGTAGTCCGATTTTAATAACTCTTTTTTTTTTTGGAGAGGGTATACATCGAAATTGGTCCCATATAAATTTGGAAAAAAAACAACCCTAAGGGTAGGAAAACAGGGGATGATTGATTGTTCACTCACTGATTGTAATGTATGAGCACGCATAACTTTTTACAGAGCAGTCCGATTTTGGTAATTATTTTTTTATTAGATATGGTATACCTCGAAGTTGGTTCCATATAAATTTGGAAAAAAAAACTACCCTAAGGGTGGGAAAATAGGGTTGATTTATTGTTCACTCGCAGTGTTGTTGCGAGTTGTGTATTATAAGGTAGTAGCTATTTTAAAAGTAATCGTAAATTAAGCATGTAGTAATTAGTAGACTAAAACCTCAAAAAAAATTTAAATAATAACTTTTTACAAAAAGAATAAACCTCCGAAAAAACTGAAAAGCATAAAATAATAAACCTTTTTTATTTAACTTTAATAGCTAAGTCCCTAAAGTAATGTAAGTATATCTAAGTAATTTTGAGGCAGCGCCAAAATAACCTTAAATTTAAAGAAATAACCAATGAAATCTCCAGCAATAAACATTGACATTCCAAAAAATGCGCTCTCCGCACGACCAATCGCAACGCAACGCTGGCGCCGACTCAAAATTACTATTTTATTAGTTAATTAAAGTTACATTAAAAAAGGTTTATTATTTTATGCTTTTCAATTTTTTTCGGAGGTAATTTTTTTTTGCAAAAAGTTTTTATTTAGAGTTAAAATATGAATGAAAATCTGTGGAAATCGCTATCGCTTCGCCATCTATCCTTGTAATATGAAACTATGGCATGATCAAGGACACGCGCCGCGTAAGTAGTTCACACTGTGAGCGACAGGTGGCGCTATTTTACATAATAGTTAATTATACTTCACGCACATAGATGGCATCGATATAAATAGCATGGAAGCACGCAACAATGGGAAGGTTCTATGGAAAATTACACATAGAGAGAAAAGTTCAAGAATTTTCTTTTGTTGATGTTGGCTTCTCACGAATTCTGTATTAAGCACGTAGAAAGTGCTTAATTATTCTCAGTTCACGTAAAGAAGTAAATAATTTATATAGTAAGATTTGTAAATATTCCACATCATACCTATTTTTATTTTAAATTAATGATAGATACATTTTTATCAACGAAATAGTTATTGGTCGGTAAGGACTATAACCGTGCGTAAATGAACTGGCATTTAGGTTACTGGGCTTGAGCATCGACCTCTCGACTTCATGCGAAAGTAGCTCTTACGTCACGAACTGGTCGGCATCCACTTGGCGTCTCATAACGGTTGCATCATTCAATGGACCACTGATGTTAGCTAGTCTTAAACTATCTTGTCTGTATGTGAAACATGCTTTTTAACATTTTAAACCATAGACAAAGTTAAATATTTTTTTAACACTTGACGCCAAGGAAGTAGGATCACAATGGAAGGATAAACTTTGTTTGTTCGTTATTCAGCTGTGTATCCGTCACATTTAACTCTCTATCTCAAAAACTACAGAACCGATTTTGATGAAACTTTTTTTCTATCCGAAAAATGTTTGCTATTCGCCTTATACTTTTTGAGATATGCGTGGACAATATTACATACATACAGATCGAATTGGTAACCTCCTTTTTTTGAAGTCGGTAAAAATATTATTGATATTGCAAAAATTAGTATAAAGTACCAAAAAAGGCACAATACCACTTACCCCGTAGTCCAACTGAACATCCGCTTCACTCTATCCGATCGTAATTCCGTTGGATTCGACATTATATCTGTAACAAATAAATATGCATTTAAATATTATAAAACCTCTAATAAAATCTCTGTTTCCTGAGAAATACAATCTTGGAATTTTCAAGGCTAGAGTGAATAGATATCTTCTAGATCGACGAGCTCCATCCTCGGCCACACCGTCGCTTAACATCAGGCGTTGATGGTCAATCGAAGATCTATTACGTAAAAAACCCAAAATATTACAAAAACTATTTTGATGAAATAATTTATTTTCTGTGTGTATGATTTATTTTCTGTGTGTTTTTGTTACAATTAAATTATGTCTATGTCTTTGTCTATATTCAGGAAGACCATCAAGCACGGAATCGTCTGATATAGGTATCATCCTGCCTGGTAGTCGCTGAGGTGTAGTACTTTTTGCAGTGCGCTCCCGTACTTTAGCTGGTAGGGGTGGACGGAGACACTCGCCTCTAACTCTAACAAAACTTATCACTTCAAAGCTTACTATTTCACAAAGGAAACCCTAAAATTAGTTGAAATTAAGAAATGGACAAAAACCATTTTTAGGGTTTCCTCACTATGGGGTAGACGAGAAAAAAATAATCCTGTAGGGCAAGTAGGTACCCTGAATTCATTTTTCATCAAGATTTTATTTTTTCAGACGAACGGACCAACAGACAGACATAGCGATATTAGGGTTTCTTGTTGTCTATGGAACCCTAAAAAGCCTCTTTTCGCCAGCCATATTGTGTAGAAACGTCACGTGTAGCCGAATATTGTTGAATACGAGACTTAATGTATGTTTGTAAATAGCACATCTACATAAATTCATATTCGAGTGTTTGAATCAATACAATATTATAAATTCAGTGGAAAAACACACGTGACGTGTTTGTGTGTCAAAAATGTGACAAACTGTGCTCGACTACAAGTCGTAATATCAGGCGAATTAGCGGTCAGACGCCTTTTTATGGTTCCGAAGTAAACAAGGAACCCTCATAGTTTCGCCATGTCTGTCTGTCCGTCTGTCTGCCCCATTTTGTGGGATATCGTTGAATAGGTAATCAAAAAACATTAGGGGTGTGCTGAAATTAGTTTTCAATTCAGAGATCCATTTGCGTAATATTAAGCTTTGAAGTGTGAAAATTATTGTTAGAGTCAAGTACCCCCCTCCCCCCCCCCCCCCTCCCCATGTACTAGCTAAACGGTTGGCTTTTGAGATACGAAAAAATTCATGCTAGTAGAATATATGATGAAATTAAAAGGAAAACTATCACAGCTAATTATGCTTTACAAGTTAACGAGTAATAGTGGATCAAATTAAAAAATTAGATAGAGAAGAAAAAAATTAACATTTCGTGCAAATATCATTTAAAGTAACATAAGTTACAACTCGTATCTTCATAGTATTTCCATTAAAAATTAATTAATTAATAAATTTTTAGTATTTCCATTTTAAATTAAGTTTTCATTATTAATTTCTAAGATCTTGTTTACCTACATTCTTGCAAATAAATTTCATTTCATTATACTTAAGTTACATAAATGATGTCATCCTCTCCGACAGCCAGGCCTCATTAAAAGCCTTGATGTCGGATAAAATTGATTCAAAACTCACTTTAGAGTGTGCTCAGTTACTAAACAACCTAGGCTCTACCAACTCGGTAACATTAGCATGGGTTCCTGGGCACTGCGGAATCAGCGGCAACGAGGCTGCTGACGAATTAGCAAGCGCTGGTGCGGAAAATCCACCGATAGGACCCGAACCCTTCTGTGGCATACCCATCAGTGGCGCTTATAGTGCTTTAAAGGCCTGGGGACACGACCAGGCACTGAATCTCTGGAAAAGTAACCCTGGCCTGAGACACTCGAAACTTCTTATAGCAGGCTTCACTGCGAAATTTTCCAGGGAAGCGCTACGGCTAAGCAGGACTCGACTATGAGTCCTGGTTAGAACCCTTAGTGGACACTGCAAGCTTAATAAACACTATGGACCTAGGTGAATACATCACTTGCAGGTTCTGTCGCACAAAGGACGAAACGCCCATACATGTCCTGTGTGAATGTGAGCCTCTGCACCATAGCAGAAGCCGGCACCTTGGCGGTAACATAATCTCACCCGATGAGATAAAGACCTCCTCCCCCAAGGCCATCACTGACTACATGACCAGCATTGGACTTGGAGAGGTGCTGTAAGTAATAGGGGATGTCACAATAGATCTGGAAAGGTCGCAGTGACTAGCCGGGTCTGTCAAAGCCCATTTGGCCTCCTAATGATCGAATAAAATAAAAAAATACATACTCTACATGATGTGCCCCTACGAAACCCTACTTTGCGCTTGGCACGCACGACACGCACTCGGCTGCTATTTTAAATTAAGAGCAGCAAAATAGGCAGACAGTTTACCTGATGGTAAGCGATAACCGTCGCCTATGAACACTAGGCGTGATTTTATGTATTTTTGTAAATACACACATTTTTAACAATAAGTAAATGTTTATAAATATGAATTACAAATACTTGAAACATGTGAAAATGTTAGATTTTTTTATTTTTCCTTTACTTACGCATTGAACCATAAAGGTGGCTCAGTTCCACTATACGAGACATACAAATTTGGTGGCAACCTCAATACAACCTAATATGTCTCAAATCTCGACATGCACTTGACTTGATTTTTTTATAGGTGGAGTATTTTATCTATTTTATTTTAGTACATATAACTTCGAGCTTAAAAAGTCATAATTATAGTTATAAACTGAAAAAACGACTTTAAAACGCACAACTTTGTTTTTAAAACCAAACTACTGAACCTATTTTCTCCATAGAAATTTCATCAAAATCTTTTCAGATAGATCACATGATCAATCTGAATGTGATATCCTTAAACAAAAATATCCTATTTATGCTTTTTTCTGTTGTATGTTTTGTCACAATAAAATCCATGACTGTCTAAAAAGATTTTTTGAAATCGGTTTATAAATGATGCATTTATATGGTAACAAGCATAAAAAAATACAACCAAATTGCAAACCTCCTTCTTTTTGAAGTCGGTAAAAAGAAGTCCAGTGATACCTACCAACTAGTCGTGGTCAGCTAACCATATATAATGCGCTTGCGCCACACGGGATGCTAGATTTCTAGCCAATTTAGGATGCGTCGGAAAATAATGACTTTGCAGGATATAGGAATTACCCAATACTAAACTTATTTGTACTTATTACAATTTTACGTACAATTAGCCTCAACTATCGGCTTTACCCGCATACATGAAATTCTTTCCTTCCTTTTGAAATAAATGCCTATGGAACAACAGCCCTGTACATACTTTCTCGCGAAAAACTTACACACAACATTATATCTAACGTAACGCAAGCGTAAGTAACTCTAAGAAAATCGCTCTTATGCAGTCGGGTATTTTGTTTTTCTTTGAAGGTGATACGAGACGCGACGCATGCAGCGGGAAATTGAAAGTTCAAGTAGGTTTTTGTTATTGTCAAATATTGTAAAAGATTGTAATTGATCATAATGTTTGCGACAAATATTAATCTTTAAATTATCAACTCGTTGTGTTTACCAATAATAGGTACATTGTGTTACTTACCTTAAGCTAGAAATCCATTTAGAACACGCTTTTATTAGCTTCACCTGTATGCATGTACTTGTTTATGTATTTTTTTTGTTTGTTTGTTTGTAACCGACTCCTTTGGAGTTGATTTTGACTCACTTGAAACGGTCAGATTTCATTCAAACTTTGTAGACTTATCGAGTACTGATGACAATACAATTGAAGCGTGTTTTTTAGTTTTTTATACTGTATTTTTTATTGATTCAAGCAACTTCTCGGGATATATAAGCAACGAGGCGCAATATGGATAGTTCAATTAACGTGATAAAATAATGATTTGATATTATCGCAAACCCTATGATTACTTACAATAGTTGCCAGAGCCAGCGACAACAACAAAAAAACTGTTTGAAATTTGAATTTCTCGCATCTCTGCCGTTGGCACCATAGATATTTGTTTAAACTTACTTGTAATTATGTTAGTATTTTAACCCACTTCCAAAAAGAAGGAGGTTATCAATTCGGTCTGTATGTTTGTTCACCGATTACTCAGCCAATTGTGTATTAATTTTGATGATTGTTTTTGCATTTACCGTATAACTTCATTAGCACAAGCTAAAATAGGTTTTTATATATTTTTCGATTTATGAAGGAAAATGTAAAAAATATATAATATCCCCCTTTTATCTACTAGTTTGTACTGAACCTTCGGTAGGCGAGTCTGACTCGCACTTGTCCGGTTTTTTTTTTTAAATACAAACGATAAATATCCCGTTTATAATGATTTTAATGTAGTGATAGTTTAAAAGGTGTTTACCTTGCAAGTGTTATTTGATTCAATTCGTCTCAATGTAAAAGGTTAAATTTTGCATCCGGATATGTTGTTTTCCTTTTAATACCAGGCCGGGTACTAGTTTGGTAAGTTATCTACCAATTATAAACAATTATAAACATCTACCTGACATTCGGGAGTATATCTGGGGACATTACAAAAGGCAAGGCCTCGCCTTGACCTTTCACCTTTGATCGATGGACAGAAGTGGCCAAAATAAGTAATTAAACCACTGTTATATAATTATAGTTCCGAAAACTGAAACAACTGAAACTGAACTGTTAATACCCCTTTTTGCCACGATACGAGTAGAACTTTAAGTAAATATACTCTATACCTTTTAGATTTATTTCAAGATGTTTCATTCAGTTAAAATCCCCAAATTGAAAAACCGCCTTGAATGAATGTACTATGTTTTCGTTTTGGTAATATTGTTTAAAGAGGTTGGAAGGTATTCTATTTTACATCCTGTTCCAAATTTGAAATTCATTGCCGGCCCATGAGACCAAAATAAGTTTTTCACGATGATGCCTTGGCAAGAATGTGACTTTCAGTAATTATTAAGGTGAAGAATTAAATACGGTACATCCTAAAATAGTCTTTACAGATTGAATCTTTAAAAATACACTTTTATTTAAAATAGACCTACGTTTGACCGCCAACTCGCCTGATGGTAAGCGACGATGTATGGAACACGATCGATCTAGAATGTCAATTACGTAGATGTCAAATTAGTACACAAGCCATTCGCAAGTGACATCTCATATTAGTGTACCAATTAGCTGTCATTTGTATGAACCTGTCCAGCCTAACAGAAAATGTTAAGGTCAGTGTTTTAGCCATATTGTACAGCAGTTACAGATAGGAAAAGACCTTCTATCAACACCCATTTTATAGCACCTGTGACCTTTGTGGTAGACGAGAAGACTTTGGAATGGGCTATTTTGGACATTCGTTATTGACATTGACATGAATAATAAAGAATCTGTTATTGTCACTAGTTATAAACATAAATCGCTGCATAGGCTAGTTCGCACCGAACTGATACCTCGCGATTTCCAGATTTAAATATATAATATATATCGGGTCGGAATCCATAGATTGGTTATAATTTTGTGCCAAATTTTACTTATTAATCCACTTTCAAACAAAAAAAAATACTAGATCAAATCGATACATCCGTTTGAGAGCTACGCTACGATGCCAAAGACATACACATAGATGACATAGACACACGCGTCCAACTTATAACAACCCTTTTTTTGCGTAAACATAGAGATCTACGATTAACCACCAACTCGCCTGATGGTAAGCGATAAAGATAAAGATATATTTATTTGTCAAAACATGTGTACAGGTGCAGATGTCACAGCGTTAATATCGGTCAAACATGCTTTTACCACATAGGGTGTACAAATATGAGAGTCAAGTAGCTTACACTTACATGCTTAAGTCACTTCATTGTTACAATATCAATTTAATTAGCGATGGTGTGGCCGAGGATGGAGCACGTTGATTTAGAAGGTTCACTACCTAAGTATTCTCTCATTCGTTGAAAACTCCAAGATTATAGCTCTCAGGAAACAGGGAAAGAGGCGGCGGGAAGATCCATTCCTGGGGGGCAATTCAGTTATTCAAAACCGATCCGTAACTGAACCTTGTGCGAAGCACCTGCCGGCTGCTATCATTTTTTGATTTAGTAACGAGGGAAGGACGTGTTACGTTGCATCAAATGTGTCAATTGTATGACATAAAAGTGACTGAATCAAAAAACTATGGCGGCCGACGGGAAACGCTCCACATATGGTTCGGCTATGGAGCGGTCTTGAATAACTGAATTGGGCCCCTGATCAATAACGTAGACACTGGACCGAAATGTGTTGGGTACAGATTTTTAACCGACTCCTAAAAAGAAGGAGGTTCTCACTTCGACTGTATGTTTTTTTTTGTAAGTCTGTTCAGCGATTACTTCACCAATTACCTATGAGTTGATTTTGATGATATTTTTTTATTTGGTAGGTAATAATATAGGTTCAAAAATTTGTGTGGGACCCCCACACAAATTTTATCAAACGATTTTGCTTTGGTTTTATAACAAAATAAATGGAAAACTAAGTCATCCTAGTAAACGAATTGTGTATTTTGAAGTCTTTTCAAATACACAATTTATTTACTAGGATTTTCAGTTTTTAAACTATAATTATGTAATTATGTACATCTTACCCTCAAATAACAGTTAAATGTGGCTTATGTGGTATTATGTATGTTGTAGGCGTATACTGGCCTCATGGCCTTGGTGCTCTGGCAACCCCGTAAAGGCAAATAGGATTGATTTTAACTAACCCGAACGAAACGCTTTCATCGTGCGGACTGCTAGATTGTGGAATACGCTTCTTGAGTGGGTCTTTCCCAATAGATATGATCTGGGTGTCTTTAAATTGCAAGTGAATTGGTTTCTTCTAGGTAAACGCGCTCCATCGTAGACCGAAACTTGCAAGTTGGCGGTCAAGCACAAATCTACATTGAAAAAAGGCTAAGACTGAGTTCTTTAGGCTATGTTGAAACGTAATTGACCCACAAATCCTTGAGCCCTTCATCTAGTACCTAATTCTTGCCTCACAAATCTCTGACCAGACCGCGGCCAACATACTAATACATAAAATAAGGCGCTAGTGTAGCATTTCCCTCAAGAAAAGCGGCAGATTGTTGTGGAAAAATTTAATTTAATCTTTTTGTCGAGCTCATGAAATAAGTTGGCAAAAATGCGAGGCTTCGAAGCAAACCAGTTTTTGAATTGCTTTGTCTGTTTACTCTAATCTATTTTTAGTTTTTTTAATATTTACTTATATTTTATATAAGTACGTTGAATATGGTGTGCGTATGTGAGTGGGGGGGGGGGGGGGGGGACTGGGAGTATTTATAGAGTTTTAGATATTCATTTTATGCTTGTATTCGTAATATATGTATTCGAATTACACTCTTTACTCGACTGCGCAAAAAGGAGGATCATATTTTTTGGGTGTATATAGGTATTAAATTGATTGATCTTTTGGTCCTAGGTTACATGATATGTTTGTATAATTGGATAGAATTCGTCCTCCAGGTCCTGCTTTAAGCTTAAGTACAAGCGTTTGTATAGACTATTATTATAAGATATGTATGATTAATTACCTTGAAATAAAAATATACACTAAGATGTCACATAATATTAAAATACCTATTAAAATACTTGAAATATGTCACCAATGTCTTATTCTTGTCTAACATAAATGTCAATATGTCTTTATATACCTAAATATCAAACTAGATTTTTTGTCAGTATAGATTTATTCAGTATACAAATCAATTTGTTATTAAGTAGTCACAATTATTTGTTTGTTATGTTTAAATTCGTCTAGGGAATAGTATGCTTTGGATAACTTATATAGCTATGTATGTCGCGCCAGTCTCAAATTGGATGGAGTAATTTATTATAGATTATTGGTGCCTTACAAAATACACTTTTCAACATCATGGATGTATATTTGTGTCGCTCATTGTCCCGTTACGTTACGCTCATTGTCCCGTTACATCATCATCATCATCATTTCATCAATGTTTTGATAAGACGTTGTCTCGTTAAACTATCGTCCGTAAACCGACTTTACAGACAACCAATTTTTTTATATAGATACTTGTTTGTCGGGGATTTTTGAGTTTTCTAAACTTATACTTGTCTTTAGATAAAAAAAAAATTCGACTCGCTTCTTGCAGTCGAGTAAAGCGCAAGATGCAGTAACAGTGCTTCCTCCTATACCGGAACGTATGTACCAAAAGATTCGACCGGATCCATCGAATGTTCATACTGGCTATGTAGACCACTGTTCTACATCCACAGTTGCGAAATATCATTACTATGTATTTACATCGCGAATCATGCGTGTAAAAAGTAATCATAAGTAATAAAGTAAGTAAGTAATCATGTTCATTAAAAATAATAAAAGCGGGCAATTGCGAGTCAGACTCGCCTACCGAGGGTTCCGTACAAACTAGAGAAAAGAACTACCGGGCGAAGCTAGTCATTAATATAAGGGGGAAATTATATTGACACTTGGCCGGTTTTATTTCCTTTTTAAATCCCATCCACTCGGCCCACATAGGAACTGGTTTACCGGTTACAAATACTAGCCATTATGTAATGATAACTGTCTACAGATAGCTGCGGACTCCTTTCACTTATCTGTGGTCCTTTTTAATCTGTGCTCGGTATTGGCTGAACGTTGTGCCATAGACAATAGAGTTTAAGAAAAGCCCGCGTTTTTTGTCTATGTATATCTTCTTTCTTTAATTTTTCTTGCTTTCATGATGTCTACCCTTTTTCTAACTCTATTATATGAAGTGTTCTAACAACAAAGTTAGTTCCAGACCAACGTACTAGATGGCAATGTATAGTCTTAAAACCCGCTAACGCTTCGCGTACAGCGATGAGTAAGGGTTGTTTGTAAAACACAATATCTTTGGTCAAATCCTTCACGAGTCAGTCTTGTTGCTAAGTATTTTATTTTTTAGTTTTCACTTATCCGGCACTCCTGGAGTGCAACCCGTTGTTTTTTTTTACATTTATTTTTATGATGCGGATGCTTTGTGTCCAATAGATACTTTCGGCGTGGTAATGTTCCAAAAAGCGCATTACTAATTCACTATCCCAATTTATATTAATCCGCTGCGCTGCCATTTTGCTCGCGTTACACGTCCGCAGTGGCGGATTTACACTTTTGCCGCCAGTAAGCTATTAAATGTTTGCCGCCCCTACTGATCTTGAAAATCGATACCCTAGTTCAATCTGCCGCCCCTAGGACGCTGCCGCCCCTAGGCTGCGGCCTATACGGTCTACATCCGTACACATACTCAGGAGCAAACTGGCACGGGTGCCGTGAATGTAGACGAGCGTGCGTGAACAGAAAATAAGTTCATAATTTGAAAAATATTGAACCTATTTTGATAAAACTTACATTTGTTTCCTGATCTGGTTTGTTTCTTTACCTATTTAATAAAAAAAAGAATTATAGCAATACGACTTCTAATATCTGCGTAATAGGACAAACATACATACACTTATGAAAGGCACACGTGCTTAGAAGTTCATAAACAAGTACATAATATGCGAAAATTGAGCAATTTAATAATATTACATAGTGTCCCTATGTATCAAATTGATAATCTTCTTTTTTTAAGTCGGATATAATAATAAAATGGGAACTAACGTTTCGACTGTACAAAATGATGAAATAAGGACACCAGCGCCCTGAGAGCCTATTTAGTTCTCTATCTGAAAATTCTTAGTCTGTCAATATATAATTATAATTATAACAAAATCGTATACATTTGGCTAAAAATCAGCACAGAGAAGTACGCGGTAAACATTTCTTACGAACAATTCGAAAACGTGACCGCATGCAAAACATGAAAAACATCGTGAAAACTTTTAAAAAATTCTGAACAATGGCTCAATAGATAAAATGTGTGGAGACAATATTTAAAACAATAGGTAGACTGTCCAGTCTAACTAACCAGGTTCTGATCCGCTATGATTACAGACACAATAAGTAAACTCTGTTCTCAAGAGTCGCGGAAAATGTGCATATCAATTACATGACGTGACATTCATGCTTATCAAGGTCATGATGATTTAAAAACGGCTAAGTACGATATAACTATTATACCGAGGCTTCCGTACTTTATAATGTTACTTGTTGAATATCCCGTTGCACGCCCCGTCTGATTTATATTTTATATTTTTGTCCATCCCATGGTTGCCTGGAAGAGATCGGTTTTAGCGATAAGGCCGCCTGTTGTTGCACTAGTCTTTTAAGTCCTATGATAATACTTTTAAGGTGTGTACAATAAAGAGTTCATCTATCGCCTGTAAAACACTTTATTTTAATATAAATCTAGGCAATTACAATTTAAGCGTAGCCTTTAATTTTTTTTATGTGTAAAATAATAATAATAATAATAATAATGCACAGGCACAATCAAGTAGCCAGGATCATCCACCAGCAACTTGCTCTTCAATACGGCCTTGTTGAGTCCGAGGTGCCGTACTACCAGTACGCACCAGCGCCAGTTCTTGAGAATGGCCGTGCTTTGCTCTATTGGGACCGTTCTATTATCACAGATAGGACTATTGTTGCCAATAAGCCTGATATTGTGATCGTAGATCGTTCCCAGCGCCGGGCAGTGCTCGTCGATGTCACCATCCCACATGATGAGAATCTCGTGAAGGCTGAGAAGGACAAGCTCAGCAAGTACCTTGACTTGGCTCACGAGATAACCGCCATGTGGGATGTTGATTCGACGATCATTGTTCCGATAGTCGTATCGGTAAACGGTTTAATTGCGAAGAGCCTCGACCAACATCTCAAGAAGCTCTCGCTTGATAGTTGGATCAAGGGTCGGATACAAAAGGCAGTCATCCTAGACACGGCGCGCATTGTCAGGAGATTCCTCAGCTTGTAGCCCTTACCGTCGACAGCTTGAGCCTTGCCCCGCTGCCGGCGGCACACTAGTTTTAAGTTTTTTACAATATTTATGTTATTTTTATATGTTTATATTTGTATTGTAAAAAATTTAAAATTAAGAATCGAAATAAATAAATGTGAATAATAATAATAATAAAGGGCAAGGAACTACACGGGAGGTTCTACCGGGCCTTAACAGGACCTGATGTAGACCTTCTTGCGTCGGTGAACTGGTTACGCTTCGGTGACCTCTTTGGTGAAACTGAAGGGTTTGCTTGTGCGATTGCAGATGAAGTTATCAAGACGAACAACTATCGGAAATATATCATGAAAGACGGTACGGTCGACATTTGTCGGGCATGCCACCGTCCCGGAGAGTCTCTCCGACATATTATTTCCGGTTGTTCGCATCTTGCTAACAGCGAGTATTTGCACAGGCACAATCAAGTAGCCAGGATCATCCACCAGCAACTTGCTCTTCAATACGGCCTTGTTGAGTCCGAGGTGCCGTACTATCAGTACGCACCAGCGCCGGTTCTTGAGAATGGCCGTGCTTTGCTCTATTGGGACCGTTCTATTATCACGGATAGGACTATTGTTGCCAATAAGCCTGATATTGTGATTGTAGATCGTTCCCAACGCCGGGCAGTGCTCGTTGACGTCACCATCCCACATGATGAGAATCTCGTGAAGGCTGAGAAGGACAAGCTCAGCAAGTACCTTGACTTGGCTCACGAGATAACCGCCATGTGGGATGTTGACTCGACGACCATTGTTCCGATAGTCGTATCGGCAAACGGTTTAATAGCGAAGAGCCTTGACCAACACCTTAAGAGGCTCTCGCTTGATGGTTGGGTCAAGGGTCGAATGCAGAAGGCAGTTATCTTGGACACGGCACGCATTGTCAGGAGGTTCCTCACTCTGTAGCCTCCACCGCCAGCAGCTTGGGCCCTGCCCCGTTGCCGGTGGCAATCTAGGTGTAGGTTTTTATAATGTTTTTAATGTGATTTTATAAAAATATTGTAAAAATTTATACTTAAGAAAATAAATAAATACTTGAATAATAATAATAAAAATAAATATAATAGTTCGTAAATCATCGAAATCGAAAAGCAGCGGACATTATTATTATTATTCGAGGTAGGGTGGGAGGGAGGCCATGGGCCTCCCCGTCACTGCAACCCTAACGGATCTATTGTAACTTCGCTCCTAGGAGTTACAGCACCTCTCCCAGTCCCAGATGTGATATAAATCTCACTAGAGCCTTTGGGCGGAGGCCCTCACGTCCTCAGGGTAGAGGACAGGTCCTCCCATGTGCTGGCTCTTCTGGTGGTGGAGCGCCACACATTCGCAGAGGACATGGATGGGTGTTTCGTCCTCTTCGAGGCAAAACCTACACTCAGGGTTCTCACCCAGCCCCATTCTGTGCAGGTGTTTGTTCATTTTACAATGTCCTGTAAGGTGCGAACAAGAACCCTAAGTTGGCCCTTGTTTAAAAGAAGAAGCCCCTCCTCAGATAACTTTTTACTGAGTCCTGTGAGAAGCGTTTTGGAGTGAACCATACCATCCACCCTGGGCTTTGGCTCCACAGTGCTAAACACGGTTTCTTCCCCCAGGATCCCCCAGCAGCGGACATTATTATAACGTAAAGATAACGTCAGATTGAAAGATAAACTTTATACGAGTAGTTTTGAAAACAATGATAGATAGATAGATAGATAAACTCTTTATTGTTTACACCACTACACTAAAACACTAATTAACAAGAGAGAGCTTACACGCTAGCGAAAACAACAGCTGGCCTTATCGCTAAAAGCGATCTCTTCCAGACAACCGTATAAAGTTCAAATAAAAAATGTAAATGTTCATCCGTATAAAGTTTTGTGAACTTAAAATATCCGGTTATCCATTCGGTTGTATTTTTTTATGTTTATTACCTCATAATTATGCCCTATAACTTAACTGAAAATTATTTTTATTTGAAAGAATAACTTCTAGATTAGACTCATCAAAATCGTTATAAAATAACTGGAAAAAAAATGTCTCACAAGTAAAATAAATTGCGTAATTTGAAGTCGGCTCTTTCAGTTTCTTAAACTATAATTATTTATACGTAAAAATATGTTATCTAAGAAAATAAAGGAGTCCAAGAACCAGTCCGTAAACCATAAAAGTAACAGAAATTTATCTAACAAAAAGATAACATTAGATCGAAAGATAAGCTTAACTTTGTAGTTGATAACAATGTTCATCCGTACATTCTAACTACAATGTAATTTTGTGATCGCTATATTTTTTCTACTAACATAACCACAAAGCATATATTACGTAGAACGGATGCCTGATGGGGCCGAAAAGTTCTCGATTAGAGACGACACAGGCAAGCGCAGCGTAGGAAGACGAGCCACGGGATAGAGCGATGACCTCATACAAGTGGCAGAAAGACGCTGGATGCAAGCCGCTTCCAATCGGTCTTTATAGAAATCCATGGGGGAAGCCTATGTCCAGCAGTGGACTTCTTATGACTGCGATGATGATGAACCACAAAATTACCAATTTTCATATTATTTAAATTAGCTACTTGTTTTAAGAGACCTTGCTTCTTGCCAAATGTGTTTCTATTTAGGTGGTTCGAAAGAAGCCTAACAGTTTTAGATTTATAAGTGCATGAGAACTTCAAAAAAAAAAAATTTTTAAGCATTTTTTTTGCGTTGATTTCGAAGCAACGTAGAATTTGATTTTTAACAGACTTAAAAAAGGAAGTTTTTTTTATTTGTACATACTTTTTAGTTGATATTGTCTCGGGTTAGTCCCAAAGAGATTTCAACAAAATCGATTAAGTAGTTTTGTTTCTGACATAGTATGACATGTAATCCACAAATTTTTATATTTTGAAGTCAGTCGTTTCCGTTTTTTTTTACTTTAATATTTATTTTATAACTCTGAAGGACCAAAAACGTACTCAAGTTTCTAAATTAATCTATTGATACCTTTACGCGATCAAGATCACGAGAAATAGGGTCTTAACAGTCTTGAGACAAACGATCAACAAAGTAACGGTACTGAACCCTACAATCATCAAGTTTCTTTTTTTTTACTTTTCTTTATTTCAAGAAAATTAAAGTCTGTTTGTATAGATAACTGTCGTGGCAAAAAAAGGAACTGACATCTCGATTGAATAAAATAATGAAATAAGAACAGCAGCACCCTCAAAGCCACATTAGTTCTCTAACCGGAGAGACTCTACTAGCTACTAACTAGGCTAAGTAGACATTTGACCACATCTAACTTCAAGTTAAGTGACGGTGCCTTCACGTTAACCACGCCTTACCTATAGAATGAGAATTATTTCGCAGTTAGGAGAATGGGAGAATGGTCGCTCGTTGAACTCTTTTGTATTGGAAATCTGATATTTAGCGAGTGAATAGATTCGTTCTAGGCAAGCGCGCTCCATCGTAGACCGTAACTGTCGCATAACATCAGGCGAGATGGTGGTCAAACGTAGACCTTTTTCGTATAAAAATTGGTCAAGTGCGGGTCGAGCCACGCGCAGCGTAGAGTTCCGTAGTTGCACTCCACTACATACGGGCATAGATATAGCTACTTGTGATACTATGAACGTATTGATTGATTTTTCTATTTAAATTGAATTTGTACGAAATTTGCCGCTCCATGTACATTTTATGAGTTAAATGTCTATAACCTCGTTAACCTGTTATGCCTTTTTACCCTGATGATAGTTTTCCTTTTAATTTCATTATTATAATTATGAGCTACTAGCATATATTTTTTACAACTCCAAAAGCAACAGTTTAGCCGGTAGAGGGGCCGATACTTGACTTTATCAAAAATTATCAAGTCAAAGTTTAATATTTCACAATATTGAAAAATGGTTTTCCCCCGCCCCTAATGTTTTTTTTTTTAATTCATATATATATTCGTTTATACATACTTCAGGTATATGTACGTCAATAATAAAGTCGAAAAATATATAATTGTACAAAATGTCTAGTAATTAAGTTTTTAGTATGCATACGATCACTGTAAAATATTATAGATGCGCAATAGAATGTTATAGTAAAATCACTTATTTTTAGGAAAAAGTTTTTGCGACATATGTATCATTTATTATTATTACAAAAAAATATAGCCCTTGACACTCAGGAAGTGAAAACGAATCTAACGACACCTCGCACATCAAAATCGGTCAAGCCAAGTTACAGGCTCTCATATAGAAACATACATATATATGTACATACCCATATACATACATACATACATACCCACATAATACATAAATACGTATACATACACTCAAAAAACATAACCCTCCTTACGGAGTCGGGTAATTAGCTAAGTGTAATTAGTCAAAACAGAGCCCTAGGCCGCGACCCACAATAGGTAATTGCGTACAGACCGACCGACGAGCATACAGGTTGCACTAATAGCTAGGTTAATAATAGTACTTGTTTGGTCACGCTACCTTTCATATGATGGAACAGGTTCAATTATTACACGTTTGCATTTATGCAGATAAGAGGGATTTGGACTCTTTTACCCGCCTGCGAAAGAAGGAGGGCTGTCTTTGAGTGTATGTATGTTTGTATGTATGTGGATATTAATTATTCCCCTTATTTATTTTATAACTTAATTCTATTTTTTTTTACAGTATAAATACAAACTATTAAAAAAATAACATAAATAATCTAAACAACTTAAAAGTAGGATGCCGCCGGCAGCGGGGCAAGGCTCAAGCTGTCGTCGGTAAGGGCTACAAACTCTCCTGACAATGCGCGCCGTGTCTAGGATGACTGCCTTTTGTATTCGAACATTGTACTAACTATTATTATTATTATGATAAAACGGCTACGGGTATATACCCACATACTTAAAAACGGCTAACTTGACCGATTTTGATGTGCAAGGTGTCGCTAAATTCGTCTTCACTCCCTGGGTGTCATAGGCTATATTTTGTGTAATAATAGTAATACATCTGGGCAAAAATAAAAAAATGCATTATTCGGAACCTCCAACGAACTCTGTCGTAATAAACAAGTGATTTTACTAGAATTAATCTATATAATACGCATTTATAACCCTTAACATCGATTTTACGCATATTTTCTCGCAAAAAAACGTACACTCAACAGCGTATCAAGCGAAAATAAATCGTAAGTTATACTGCAAAATATAATAATATAATAAAAATACTGCAGTCGGGTATTTTGTTTTTACTTGTTTATAGGGATTTTTAGTAGAACAAGTATTTTGAAGTCAGGTTATTTTTTAAAACTAGTTAAATTTAAATTACTATAAATATAGTTTTTTTAAACTATATTTACCTATATAATTAGTTTAGTTAGTTAATAATTATTTAGATTATGAATGTTGAGCGTAGGAAGTACAGTTCTAGAACATATTTTGTAATTGTCACAACATGAGTCAACAGCGGCCGCCGTGAACGTGTATTCACATTTAAACAAGTGTTCTACAGAACTTATTAAGATGCAAGTAATCAGGTATGCCGTTGAATATCTTACAAGTGTTTCCTCCTCTCCGTCTAGCTGTTTCAATTCTTATAAAATAGTTTCTACCCGATTGCACAAGGAGAGTAATATTTTTTGTGTGTAACCTAAAATCCTAATGACATTATAAAAGCGTAAATAAATCGTTCTCTCTATCTGTTTGTACCTTTTCACTGTTTGTTTATAACTAACGTAAATAAACACGTCGGCGACGGAGCTCATCGATCTAGAAGATATTTACATTCACTCTAGCCTTGAAAACTACAAAATTAAATAAAATAAATAAATACTAGATTAATATTAAATTATTATAGATAAAAAAAACTGAAGCAACCGCAACAAAATACGCAATTTTGTTTTAAAACCACTGTACTTGACCAATAGGTATATATTGATGTTTTTTTTTTTAGATTTACCTGAAAGATTTTTTTTTCTTAATCCAAACCGGTTTGTGTAAATGACGGATTTATGCGGGTATAAATATAAATATAGCCTATATCCGTCTCCAGGTTCACAGTTATCTCTGTACCGATTCAGCTGTTTGGTCGTGATAAGGAAATAAACTAAGTCGCTTTTTAACCAACTTCTAAAAAGCAAGGAATACAAAGCAATAAAAGCGGACCAATATAAATATCAACATACATTGTCATCTAGACCCACAAGCTCAATAATTTGAATTGAATTTGCATTTGGATAACAAATCCAGAAAAACTTACATCAAAATAACTGAAAATCAAAATCAGTAGGTATTTTGATAAAAATCCTGATTTCTTGAAAATCTTGCCTCATACCAATATTGGTGCACGCACATACACAATTTAATGTATGTACATACCTACACATAAATAGATATTGGATGGGTTACGTGCAAAGAATGAAGTAAGTACTACTTAAGTATACTTAAAGCAAACTAAGTAAGCAAATATTTGAGCAGCTCATTATCGATGCAAATGACGTCGTACAACTACACTTGTCTGGCTTTAATTCTACAATTATTATTAAATTATATGAAAAAATGTTGAACAATAAAATACGTAGAGCACATTATTTTAGACAAAATATGCGACAGCTTCCGGATATAAAACATCTATATATAGAAATAAGATTCAAATTTGAATGTCGGTAGAGATAACTCTTCGAACTGGTCGAATACTGTGGTCAAATACGGAAGACTATATTTTTATTTTTTTCCCCTCAAAATTTGGCTTCACATGCACATACTTAAATGCATTTATTTGTTTTGTATCTATTGTTATACATAATACAGCTATGCTAGAGCAAGATATCTACGAGTAAGTATCCGGAACTCATGCGCTATAGAGACCCACCGAGTCATCGCACAGACAGCGAGCTGGGTCACTTTCTCCTTACAACCTTGATTTCTTACCGCGTACGTTAACACTGACAAAACGATGACATTTTCGTAATTTCAATGACCAAAAACTTTTACTTTTCACCGTGTAGAAATGCGCTTTCAATTTACCTTTTTTCTCTATATTTCGTAACTAGCTACGTTTATATAAAAAAATATTGAGGAAACTTGCATTTTCGTCCATTTCTAGCATTCCATACCATCAATAATATTTTTAAACTTATACTTACCAAATACTAGTTTTAATATCCGGTGTTATAACGTTAAAGGAAGTCACTGTCACACACTTTTAAAATATTTTATTAATGTCACTGGCACTAAAGAAAAGGGCACGTAATCGCGCCTCCCACCAACACGAAAACCTTCTTGGTAAAAAAAAGTTTTATTTTTATAAAGACGAGTCGAATAGCCACGTTGTGTGCGGCCAGTGGCTACGCCGGTTGTGCTCAAGTCGATTTCTTGTTTACACATCCAGAGGACCACTATAAACTATCGTATAATCTGTATCTGCCATATAACCCACCGCAAGTAAAAGTTATAAATGCCAACATATTTCCGCGTTCTTCACGAAGCATCTTCACATAGCAGGTTAATATCAAACTATTCCAATAATATCCTTCGTTATATTGGTATTAGAACCAGTTAGAATTGGGAAAACTTATTAGATGCCTGGAATACTCGCTTTGTGGAGAAAGCGTTTGATTAAGCAACTACTATGTAAACCTTTTTGGATGCGTGACCTCTTTGATTGAAGTACTTACCTCACAAAAAAATATTCGAGGTCAGTGACTTACGACTTACCTATATTAGGAAATAGATGACTTCTTGGTCAACAAGAAATAAGGAATATAATGACTTATATATAAATAGGTATGTATATACTCGAGCATCTTGTCTTATCGAAAATATGCGTCTTCATGAGAAAATAAAGTGTTTTAAGCCTTATTATGGTAAGTGGGTTTTTTAAATGAAAATTTATATTAAACATGTATTGATATCATGCTAATTATGTATATCGCAGGAGTACCTGAGGATGGGACTCTGGCAGTCCCGACACCGGTTGGAAGACATCGCTCTTTTGACCGATTAATATGGTGAGTTTTTTCCGGTAATATAAAATAAAATAATATATCGCAGGTTAACAATACTAACATTAGAGGAATTAAAAATAATCAAACCAAAATCAATTTTCACAAGATTTAGGATATACCTATGTATGTTTCTATAATACTTTTTGTAGCCTACACGGCTTGACTGATTTTAATTTGCGGTGTTTATAGAGTCGTCTGTAAAACATCGCGCGCAAAAAGTAAAAGCCTACTTATTTAGTAAAGCACGGATACCAGGATACCTGTCTTGAATTCTGGCAATTAAGAGAATCCAAAATAATTTAGTTCATAATGAAGCTTTAGATTTTTGATACTCTCTTAATATGTGAGGTTTATGTAAAAATTAGGTAGTCAACAACAACGAACTCACGGCCAAGTTAGTGTATTTTTATTTATTGAAGACCTGTTTACTTCCTTGTATGAAATAAATTAAATATTGTTGCGTGAACTTGACCCCTTTTCTACAGGGAAGTCAAACATTATGATTGACAAATTTCACAGTAGGTATTTAGATATTATTATTTATATATATATATTTTTATTCGGAAATAACAATGTAGAAGTGAATATTCCGAAGTTTTTTTTTGTAATAAGTGGATACTTGTAAAATCTATCGAGGCAAAAATATGGAAACTAACTTCTCGATTGAACAAAATAATGAAATAACAGCAGCGCTCTTGTACTTGAGTAAACTAAAAAAAATAAGGACAGCAGCGCTCTTGTTCTTGAACGAAATAAGGACAGAAGCAAGCACCCTCCCTCAATGCCACATTATAGTCATATGGAGTGAAACATTATAGTCATATGCCTTTACATTAATACCATGTGACATTATGAAGGAGTGTCGACATTTTTTATTTTTTATTGTGGCAAGCGCCTTTATTAACTACAACACAACAATATACAGACTCAACTAACTAAACTACTACACCAAAAGCACATCGATCACCCCAGACCGATAAAGGTCTAAAGATAATCCAAATGCTCAAACCCACTACCAGTTGGCAGCGTACCCAGCATGCTACCGCATTGCCACGTTGAATGGCAATGCTTATGCGTTGGGCCAGATACGCGCCAGCATTTTGGTCACGCGTCGCATCGATCAGGCGCTCAGAATTTTTTTTGAAAATGAGATGAGCTCCCGGTCCCCACGGACCCAAAGTTTCGACACCAAACGGCTCAAATATGTAACCTCTACCGAGATTAACATATTTACGCCACTTGTGCTGCTCCGCCGAATTAGCCGCAGCGCCAGCCCTACTCCGTGTCTCAGGAAGATGAGACGGTGCCAAAGTATCAACGCACGTAGCGTCCCACACAAGGGGCCATCCGAACTTCCATGGCACAAGCGTCATCCCGTCAGGCCTTTTAACATCGTCACGCGCAAGACCGCTCGGTTCGAGCACAGCTGCAACATTGGCGGTGGTAAAAGCCCGGCGGATGATATCATTCAGGCTCGCGTGACGACCAATTCGACCAGAGCTTCTCGAGCATGAGAGACCGTGGTGGCCGAGTTTATCAACTGGAGTACCACACTGGCAGATATGGGCCTCACAACACAACTTTGATCGTTGCCGAATCGCCCGATGTTTTCGAATTTTGATTATTCCGTCTTTTAGCCGGAGTAATATTACTAAAGCCTAAAAGGTTCTCTTCCAATACTTTATACTTTACGCAGTTTTCCTTTACTCTAGTAGTAAGGGTTTTTTTGTTAGACGGATCGAAATGGACGTAAAGCACACTGTATGGAAAAGTGAGTAAATGTTCCCAGGCCTCCTTAGAATTTTTCGAAATATCGTTCCTAATAGCAGATGCTAAAGAATAGGCTACCGAAACACGCGCACCATGCGGGATGCGTTTTAAAATCGGAAAAGAATTTTTGAAAGAGCTTAAAACCTCCCAAAACGGTTTGGAAGGCGTAGCAGCGCTCAGAAAACTGCTACTCGGTGAAATTACGGTAGGAGACGGTGCCGAAAGAGGAATTTAGGAGGATTTGGGGTGGCACCTTGATTGGTGAATTTTGAGGCCTTTTTGGCCCTTAAAATACCGGACCTGGGTACACACCGGGTACTGAATCATGCTCTCCTGCGACACAAAATTGAATTTAGTAACTACATTGCGCCTAACAGTACTCATGAGTGAGGTTACAAATGAAAGTATTAGCTTATCTTAAAATCTCTACAAGTCATTATAATTATAAATAAAGAATATCATATCATATCATAATGGAGATTCAAAAAGCTGGGCGTCGTGCTAGCCATTACTTGTTTATTATTTTTTAGTATGTTTATTATCTTTTAGGTATATATTTATGGGTATGTAATATATAAATCTATTATGTGTGTAAGTATATTAATTTGTTAAATATGTTTACTAATCATTCTTATTTAGTTGATCTTTTTTCTTTATAGGCCACTGTTTTTTAACATACAATTCCTGTCCTTGCATGGTTGCCTAGAAGAGATCACTCTAAGCGATAAGGCCGCCAGTTAAAAACCTAGCCCTAAGTACTTAATGTTATCTTTGTTTTTTGTTATCATGTGGTTTTTAATAAAGTGTTATCTATCTATCTACTTGAACATCTTGGAAAAGTTGCGCAAGTGCGATATTGGACAAGACGCGACGAAATCGTTCTCGAACCCAACAGACTATATACCCGCTCGACTTCAATACAAACCGAATGAATCGATTTTTATGAAACATAACTAAGAACACTCTTGATGAAATCCTCTTTCAAATAAAAATAACTAGATTAAAATCAGTACATCACACAGTAATACAGTACACACGTCAAATTTTTAACACCACTGTCTTATATACATAGTTCCCGCCACGTAAAAAGAACGCTGGTTTGTTCGTGCTTACGAACAAATCAGCGTTCTTTTTACGTGACGGGAACTATAGGTCGGGGTTAAAAATACTTTTAAGCGCAAGCTATGTAAGATATTATGATGACTAAAACAAATAAAAATGCCGTCATAAAAAAACTGATGAAGCTATTTTGATGAAACATGGCTTGTGAGTCTTCTTTCGTCACTTCTCTATAAATCAACTTTAAATAGCCGTTTCTGATACTCTCTGCATCAAAATCGGTTCAGCAGTTTGATTTAGTAATCCATTATAATTTATTAATATTTAAAAATGAGTCCCCACTCATTGATTTAATAAATATTTATTATTTATTAAATTCGCCTCTCACTTTTCTAATATAGTATTATAGGGGGAATTAGAAAAGTGAGAGGAGAATTTAATAAATAATTTTTAATTTGTTTTTTTTTTGGATAAGAGAACAATTAAAAAAGAGGTTTCTTCAATATAGTCAAGTCTCTCCCACTCTGCCGGTCAAATGGTTGGGTCTCGAATATCTCAAAAAGTTCATAGCAGTAGCCGTAATATATGTAGGTATATTATTTGCCGTATGTATGAATAAATGAAATAATGAATATGAATATGACATAATTAAAAGGAAACACAGCTAAGTAAACTTTACAGGTTAATGCGTTATAGTCGAATACCTTAAAAAATGTACTTGAAGAAAGAAAGTGTTAACTCGTGTTAATACGAGTACCTAGTATCAAACAAGCAACCCTATTTCAAATCCACATTATAGTGATGTCCAACTATATTGCACGTTCCCCGACATGCACTTGACCGGTTTTATTTCAATTTATTTTTTATGAACTTACTTCAAAATCAGCCCTGATTTTAGTAAACAAGTAGCGAACAAGGAACCCTAATAGTTTCGCCATCTCCGTCTGTCCGTCCGCGGCTTTGCTTAAAAACTTTAAGGACTAGAAAGCTGTAATTTGGTATACTTAGATATGCAAATTAATAATACCAAAAAAGTCGTAGAATAAAATTAAAAAAAAAATATACTTGGGTACCTTTATGGGTTTATTTTATTTATATTTACGTGTAGCCCCCTACACGTAAATATAAATAAAAAAACGCCACTCAAGTCTTATTAACACGGCGCTATAATCGCATTCCGGCACCACATACTTTTATGGTATTCTATATTTCGGCGGACAATGGCGGACCTGTCAAATTTAGTTCCAAAATGTCGCTAATCGCTATTGGAGTTCAGAGGTAGCAGGGTCTATCATCGAACCACTAGGTACATCACTAGTGGGTGGTGACGATATGAGTGGTGCAACACTGGCCGTCCGCTCGCGGGTGTCGCAACAAACACGCCTGGTATTGCAAGACACGCACGGAGCGTCGGTCGCCCGGCCTAACTAGGACTGGGCTTGGAAATATTACTATAATTTTTATATGTTTTTATAGTTAGATTTTTTTGTGATAGGTGGCTTAAACGTCACTGCGACCTATAGAGATCTATTGTGACTGCCGCTGTATTATAGTTTTCTCCCTAGTCTTGCGTTCATTAAGAAGCCCAGTAAGTACTTTCTTGGGAGAGATACTTTTGACCTCGACTGGCTGCAGTGTGTGCCTGCCTAGATGAAGGCTACGTTTATGCATCAGTGGCCCACATTCAGTGAGGATATGCATAGGTGTTTCGTCAGCTTCGTGACAAAGCCTACACTCCCTCGATTCGCTCAGTCCTATAGTGGACATGTACCTACGGTCAACGGTCAAGCGCAAGCCTATTTTCGAATAAAAAAAAACCTAAAAACCACCTTAACCGATGTTGATGAAACAGCTCTACGAACACTGGATCTAATCCTCTTTCTGACAATAAAACTAAATGAAAATCGGTCCATTTGTTTGAGAACTACGATCACAGAATATATTGTATAATAATAATACGGCTACGATGCCACAGACAGACACATAGAAACACAAATACACACGTCAAAACTTATAACATCCCTCTTTTTGGGTCGGGGACTCGGGGGTTAAAAAGAAAATCGTGCGCCTTTGCAGTGAGCCTGTGACACACCTTGCTCAAAATTGCACATGATTATTGGCCAAAGTGCCAGGATTATAGGAGGTAATAAAAAAACACACATCCGAAAAACACGCCCTCCTCCTAGGATAGTCGAGTAACATTTTTTTTAATAGTTATGCACGACTATGTTAACTATGTTACGCATGACTATCCATGAGAAAATATGTACAGAGATGCTCAGCTTTTCCAATCTACTTCATACAAAGTACCAATGTATGATGAAACATATTTCGTGATATAATACCTGTATGAATACTTATGGACCATAAGCAGTATAAAAAATATATATATCGGATATTATGTTCGCTAAGTACACTATTACAACATGCTAGTGGTTTTATTGAGGTACGATAACGTGCTGGTTTGTTGACTAATATCAAAGAAGTTGTAAACACAACATCTGACTAATTTGTACAATAACATGGTTTTTGAGCTTGCTTTTGATTTACCCACGTCTACATCACAGGTCTACATTACCACGGCCAAAAATGCTTTGGCATGGAATGGACGTATATAAGGGGGTGGTGGTTAGGGGTCCTATGATCTATTTTATCTTGTACTTTTGGTGCATGGCAGTGCTGAGAGTACCTACATTAACAGCGAAATGGCATATGAATACCCATTTGATAAAGAAGCTTCAAATTTTTTGCACTCGATTTGCTCACGCGTTATCAAAGACTTACCGCGTAATATTGGTACCTATATTTTTATTTGTATGAGTCATTTTAGAACTCAAAAAAAACTCATAGAAAAGCTTAAAAAATACCAAATAATCACTAAGTTTGGGACATTAGGGTGCTAGGAGCCCGCTTTCACAAGCTTATTACTAAAAAAATATCGTTTTTGCGCTCGCTGCGCTCGAACTTCATAAATTATTTTAGTGTTTTTTGTGTGTTCGCGGAAACGAAACAGATATACCTACGCCCAGGAGTTTAGATAGATAACTAAGTTCAACTATCCAAATCCTAATCAAAAAAATATATCTCCTTATTCTAACATATACAATATACAATTTTTTTTATTTTATTTTTTTATTAATTTAAGCAGGCTAAGGCCGTTTAGCCATACTGCCTTGTCTTATGACATGTACTTATTTAGACAACAATGTCCAGTCAAGGCTCTGACCAGAATGCACATATTGTTCCTACTCAGTCCTATGATTTACATAAAAGTCTACGATCATAGGCTTTGATGAGTGATTTGGAATGTTTAAGGCCTGGCTTATAGTTAGATACCGTGGATTCACATAGAATTCGATGAGTATTATAAATTTTAAGTAAGTTTAGAATATTTAAAAAGCCCCGACATACGTAGACCGCAACAGTCACCGCATTAGCGGTCAAGCGCAAGCCTATTTTCGAATAAAAAAAACCTAAAAACCACCTTAACCGATGTTGATGAAACAGCTCTACGAACACTGGATCTAATCGTCTTTCTGACAATAAAACTAAATGAATCGGTCCATTTGTTTGAGAACTACGATCACAGAATATATTGTATTATAATAATACGGCTACGATGCCAATTATACCTTGTCTTATGTATACTATCTCAATTATAAAACTTTACAAATATTGTTAATTACTGTAATATTTACATATTCTCTGAATCAATTGTATTTGCTATATTTCATTTACAGTAGTGATAAAAGCGTATAAACAAGGATACGTAGCAGGATTCATACGCAACTCTTTAATGCAATGCGGGACCAATGCAGGATCTTCACAGAGGTAACATACTAATATTATCTATATTCATAATTTTTCTATTAAAAAACCGACTTCAAACGCAACTTACTAAATCCTTTACGATTGTAAACTTTTTAAAGAGACCTCTCTCCACCCGCTCTTTTTTTCTTTTGTCATGAATGCAATAAAGTAAGTTCGTATAGACTGAGTGGCCAGCCCTATTGTCAGAGTTATTAAGCCGCCGAAAAGCCTCTGACTTGGCTTGACGATTTCTGAACAACCGGGATCTACAATTTAACGTGTCATCCGACCCACGGTAGCGCTCAGAAAGAAATGCCCGTCAAATGCTCGTCTTCGAAGATTAGAAAATGTGCAGATGACACTCTTGCAAAGAAAAACGTGTAGGTGGAACTCTGCGATTCTATAATCTGACGCGCTTACTCAGGAATACAATGAAAATATTTTCATTTTTAGAGATTACTCAAAAAGTATTAAAGCGATGTTTATAAAATAATTATGGGCCAACTTGGGAGCTTTCTCTGTACACCAATTCAGGAAACACAAAATTTGGTTCTCGAATGACGGAGTAATTCGTGTACATACATAAAAAAAATATACGGTACGAATTGATAACCTCCTCCTTTTTCGAAGTCGGTTAAAAATAAAAAATACCCGATTGCAGAAAAAGCCGTTTTTGCAGTTCGTTACGCTTGATACGCTGTTGAGTGTACGTTTTGTGAAGTATAAGAAGGAAGTATGCGTATAATCGCTGTAAAAGATTATAAATGCGCAATCTTTAGAATAAATCTAGTAAAATCACTTGTTTATTACAAAAAAGTCCGTTAGAGGTTACAAAAAACGCATTTTTGTATTTTTGAGAGACATGTATTATTATTATTACAAATAAATATAGCCAGGGAGGAAAATATATTCAGGGAGTGAAGGCGAATCTAACAACACCTCACACATCAAAATCGGTCAAGCCGTTTAGGCTGTAGGCGATCATATAGAAATATATTATATCAGTGCCGTAAATAGGGCGGAGCCCAGGCACAGGGCGTAGACTCTGGGGGGCGCAAGAATGGCCAGACCAGGCAGGACTATTATTTTTTCGGTTTGCTCCTGATAAGTTCCCGCTGCGCCCCTAGTGCTCGATTCCAACATACGTACCTACATTCCAGTATCATCAAAAACGTCTGTTAAATTAGACAAAACATCGCGCTCGTTTTTTTGGCAGCGCACGAGCGTATTTGTGTTCTAGTTCTTTAAAAAAATTGATTCCAAAATATTAGATAATTTGTCCACCAACACCAGGGTCCTTGTGATTTATTTTATCGCCCTGAACCCTGAATGAAATAAAGTAGGCCTATACATAGCATTGCTCTAGCTAGGGTACCTATAATAATTTAAAAAAAAACAAGGGCGCAGTTATAGAAGCTCGCACAGGGCACAGAAAAGGCTATTTACGGCACTGATATACATACATAGATACCCACATACATACATACATACACTCGAAAAATAATATATTCCTCCTTCTTAAGCAGTCGAGTAAAAAACGAAAGAAACTCTGTCTGTCTCTCTGTCTGTTTGTTACACAACCAAACGGCTAAATAAATCATTACGGGCATAGAGGTTTCTTAGGACCTGAAGAAGAATATGGGCTATACTCATATTTCATCATCATCATCACCGTTTTTCAGCAATACACAGGTGAAACCGCGGGACGCAGCTAACGTGACGTGATGGACATGGCCATGGTTGCTGCACCTTACTACTGACAAATTCTATTGCTAAAATAACGAACATACTATGAACAAAATACTTGAAAATGAAGACAAATAAGTACTCATTGCCGTCAAGCGGTATTTTTTATGTGCTCCATACATGCCCATGAATGATTTTTACATTAGCGTGTAAGTTATACTGAAAGTAACGGAACATATTCGTTCGTATAACTTCGTAGTATTATGTATCTGTGGTCGTCTGCAATGAGAATATAAGTTGTCTGTCCATTTGTCTATGGTTCAGGGAGTTTTGGCGGGAACGGCAAGGAAACATGTTGGCGCTTTGTTTTATTTTCATATTCTCGTGTTATTTCGAATGTTAATGGTGTAAACATGGTGGTATTTTATTCATAAACCATATTACTTATAAACGCTGAATAATATGCTGTGATACCAAACTAATTTATAACACCTTAATGTACCAGTTTTATGCAATAAAAAATTCTGATTCTGATTCTGATAAGTGCAAATTTCAGTTAAACAGTTTTATTCCGTTTTCGCACGTGAGTGTTCACGTCTGACAGAGTTAAGTCCATATTTAGTAAATAAGATTTTAACATGCGTTTATAAGTGTTCGAACAAGTGTATGAGTGTGAGCAAGTGAAATAGCGTGGTGAAATATATATTTTACGGTGTCGGTATAACTCCATAGAAGATATCAATAACGTCCCACCCACTTGACTGGAACCTGACGAGGACTTGATCATGATTATTTTTGCTTGACTTTGACTATGTCTAGGAAAATGAAAATAACAATAACAGACAATGGCTGTATGGGCTCCGTTCCCTTTGTCTATCCTATAGGAAAAACAATACCAAAAAGTCCAATGTTCTGCTCAAAGAAGACAGAAGTAAATAGAAAGGGCTTAAACACAGTATTACGCAGAACCACTGCCGGCAAACTCACACAAGTAAGATATCTATCGTATTTTGCACTACAAATGTAATTATTATCACATTGGCATTTTATAGTTCAGTTTACTAAGCACAATAGTCAAATACAGCTCATTTGAAAATACACCTTAAATTCTAAACGTGAGACTTCATTTTGGCATTAGATCTAAATGAAATAAGTCGTAAGTAAATACTTACGTCTCAATTAAATCAACAACAATACATTGCAAATCAATATGACCAACTAGTTCTGCTACTGCACGCTAGATGTCGTATAAACTAATATTAACTGACATAGTTATTAAATTCTTAGAGTTAAAGTCGAAAATTGCCTAACGTAACTTCATGTTGAGTTGAGAAGTGCTACCCAATTAGTGAAGCGGTAAAATCCATAAAACTTATCTATATTTTTAACCGACTTCAAAAAAGAAGGTGGTCATCAATTCGTAGCGTATTTTTATTTTGTAATTTTCGATATTTGTTGTGTTGTGCTTGAAATTGAAATGAAATGTTATAAAATATCGCAACACGTCCTGAGTTGTTCTTTTGTTCTTATTTTGTCTAATAAACGTTGTTGGTTTACTTAGGTAAATAAATGATTTTTTAATACGGAAACTATTTCTGGGGTGTGAAATAGAAAATTATTGCTTTTGATTATTGATCTGTGTTTCTTTCCTTCCCTTAATTTTTATGTTTTTAATCGACTTCCAAAAATTTGTTAGGTAATACTTCACTTTGTTAGGTAACCTTATATTTTATTACTTACATATGTTTTTTTTTCCCAATCCGTTCAGTACTTTGAATTTTATAACAAAATAACTAGAAAAATATCCAAATTGCGCATTTTGTAGTCGGTTTTTTCAGTTTTTTTTATTACAAGTATTACTATAAAATTATACGAACAAATAGATTGTCACAAGACGAACGAAAAATGTGAAAAATCATAGAATTAATGGAAATCGATAAAGATATTATGGAGTAAAATAAAAAAAATAACATATTGATTTTAGGGGTCCGTACCCAAAGGGTAAAACGGGACCCTATTACTAAGACTCCGCTGTCTGTCTGACTGTCTGTTTGTCTGTCTGTCTGTCACCAGGCTGTATCTCATGAACCGTGATAGTTATACAGTTGAAATTTTCACAAATGATGTATTTCTGTTGCTGCTGAACAGTAAATACTAAAAAATATAATAAAATAATTATTTAAGGGGGCTCCCATACAACAAACGTGTTTTTTTACTCGTTTTTGCTCGATATTGATAACGGCAACAGGTAGACGCTTGAAATATTCACAGAATATTGAGTTATATCATTCACTTTAAAAATAAATAACTAAATTAAATTAAAATTAGTATTTAAGGGGGGCTCCCATACAACAAAGTTAATCGTGATATAAGTTTTATAGATAATGGTACGGAACCCTTCGTGCGCGTGTTCAGCCGTTTAGCTGTGAAGAGGTAACTTCAAAGTCTGGAGCATTGTCGCTAAGTTGCCAGTTTATCGGTTTTTTATCGCATACATTTCGGTGAGTGTGCGTCTGCTTTGCATGATCTTATTGCCCCATGCTCACTTTTCTATCTGACAGTAAGAAGCACGAAAAAGCGAGATCGTTACATGGTTGATATTACGAAAACACGTAGGAAACGCTTTGGCTGCACTTTCATTGTGCGAACAGCCAAAATGTGGAATGCGCTTCCTGAATAGGTATTTCCGAATAGTTATAGCCTAGGTGTCTTCAAATCGTGAGTGAATAGGTTTCTTCTAGTGTCACGTTACACCACTAGAGCTACCTACGGGTGCAACGGACTGTTAGGCCTAATAGGTGCAGAACTACAGAAGATTCTACCTAACCTAAATAGACCTTAATTAGATTAAATAAAAACAGGAAAATATAATAGTACATAGTTTATTTTGGTAAAGGTAGATTTATATAGATTTTGGTTAATTAATTGAAAACTCACTTACATACTCATACTGGTGAAAAACCATTTACATGTAATTTGTGTGACTATAAATCAGCACATGCAAGTAATTTGAAAACTCACATACGTACACACACTGGAGAAAAACCATTTACATAAGATTTATGTGATTACAAATCGGCACAAGCAAATGCTATGAAAACACACAAGATTAACACACACTGCAGAATACCCATTCAAGTGTGGTATGTGTAATTTTAAATCAGTACAAGCATATGCTTTGAAATTACTTATGATAGTACATACTGCTGAGAAACCCCACATACAAACACACACTAGAGATAAGTCATATAAATGTAAAATATGTGACTTTATATCAGTAGTCAGTACATGCAAGTAACTTGAAGAAGCATATATTAATTCACACTGGAGAAAAACCACATAAATGTAAAATATGTGACTTTAAATCAGTACATGTAAGTAATTTGAAACAACACATGCGGGTACACAATAGAGATCAGTATTTAAAAACATGTGATTTTTGTGATTATACATCAATAAATTCATTGAAAAGGCATATGAGACATCACACAGGAGAAAAACCATATGAATGTGATTATAGAACAGCATATTCAAATGATTTGAAAAACCACAACCGCACACATACTGGAGAAAAACCATACGGATGTCATTTGTGTGATTATAAATCGGCAGTAGCAAGCAATTTAAGACTTCACATGAAGAAGCATGTATAAACTAAATCTTAATACTTATCTAATCTGTTTGCATAAATTGGCTTGGCGCTGAGTTGCGCTGGCGTGTGTACACACTTTCGTTTCACTCTGTTTTGAAAATTCTAATTAATAGTTTAAAGTGCGAATTATCGAGAAAAAACCACTTCAGTGTAAAACCCTCAGCCCAGAGCACAAGGTACGCCAGATTATCTAATCAATTTAAGAAGAAGTCGACAATTTTCAACGTTACAAAAATCTGCTTTTAAATTTAAACAACACACAAACAGCTGTTTGTTAATACATGTCGGCAGTCGCACGCGTGACTCATTAACTGCAACGGTCAAGCGGTATTGCCCTCTCCGTCGCACGGCCCGCTGCATTCGCTGTCTACGCCGCTCGCACGGGAGCCTTTTGTTTAACTCAGCTTGCATTGTATGAGTCACGCGCTCCGCACTATGGACAAATTCCTGCTTGCGAATGTTGATTGCGCTGCATGTAAACAAACGATTACTGGAAAAAATTGGATGACATGTATCGATTGCGAAGCTACGTACCACCCTATATGCGTTAGCGCAAGCTCATCTGACGTATCAAAAATTAGAGAATGGAGATGTCCGACGTGTCGAGCTAGTGAACCCAAAGTTGGTAACCAAAATTCGCCGGCACTTACACGCGACCGGCTCGTCAGCCCGAGCACTAACAACACGGGAGTGCGTGCGCATAAGAGACCAGCCCTTGCGTCGCCGGATTTGTCTCGGGATGGTGAAGACGACATTGTGACCGATATTGCCTCAGAGTTACGGTTATTGCGGCTTGACATGATTGAAATAAAATCCTGCCTTATTACACTAACCGAAGGAATGGCAATTTGTACCTCTAGGATGGACACTTTTGACTCTAGAATCAAATGTCTTGAG
Organism: Lycia hirtaria; assembly: GCA_947563715.1. Lineage (NCBI taxonomy): Eukaryota > Metazoa > Arthropoda > Insecta > Lepidoptera > Geometridae > Lycia > Lycia hirtaria. Next base: position 51,401,270 of record OX387376.1, on the reverse strand, counting down.
GAAAGAGACTCTGTTATCTCGTTGCTCCGGGAAGAAGTTCACCAATTGAAAGAACAACTAAACTACCAGGCGCAAACTAATCTTAATAAGGAATTTGAAATTTTTGGAGTCAGTGAGTCTTTGAACGAAAACCTCGAGCACTTTGCAATGGTCGTGGCTACTAAAATGGGAGTTAATTTACCAGAAAATGATATAGATTGCGCAATCAGGGCTGGCCCAAAAATTTACAGAAATGACGGCAAAGAAAACTTCCCTAGGCCAATCATAGTTAGGTTAACAAGGAAGACTAAAAGGGATGAAGTGATGAAAGCGGCCAAAGTTCGGAGGCATTTTCTCACGACAACTGATTTAAACATTGCAGGTACGCCTCGTAAAATTTACATAAATGAGCATCTCTCAAAGGCAAACAGGCAGTTATTTCGGGAAGCCAGAAAACGAGCTAAAGACACTGGATACAGATTCTGTTGGGTCAACAACGGTCGAATCCACTTACGTAAGGAAGAAGGAAAGTCTGCAATTCCAATCAATAACCAACGTGACCTGGACCGCGTCTTACCTTCCTGCACTAGTGAAAGCCAAATATCTGCACCGACTAATGAAGCACACCGTTTGTGAACTAAATCATGTTCTAAATTGGAGAATCCCAAAGCTACCTTTTATTAATGTTCTCGGTATGATAATTATTGCATTTAAGATTGGAATCCACGGTGACATTTTGTTTGATCTATGTATATTAAATTATTCTTATTTCTCAAAAAATTTAATGTTGAATATTGCTGCTTATTATATTATTAATTATGAATGTACCCTCTACACACACACTCCTACACACTCACACACATATGCACACATACATACTTATACACACAAACATTTAAATGAGCTCGCTCTCACTCATACATATGTCCAGCTAGATCACTACTCTCAAAGCTCTGCAGCACTTCTGATGTTATTTGAACAAGCTCGTTACAGTTATGTATTGTATGACTACCTTTGCTCAAACTGTGGTATTGACTTATTGGATGCATTTATGATAGTAGCTTGTATATCACTGGGACTCAATAGTGCGACACATTACTCAAGACGGTACGAACGCTTAGTTAATCTTAAAATAAATAAATGAACATTAGTAATTTGGATGTTTACGATGATGTCGAGGAAACTCTAAAGATTGAGTGTCGCACTGTTGACAGGCCTGAATTGTGTAACGAGATGCTGGCATCATACGAGTTTAAAGTACTATCTTTAAACATTAGAAGTATAAATCAAAATTTTCTTAAATTACTAACTCTTTTAAAACGTCTCGAATGCGAGCTTGATGTACTGATTCTTTCGGAATGCTGGCTCCATGAGCATTCCCTTATTCCACAGCTACCTGGGTATAATGCTTACCACACAAAAAAAATAATAAACAAATGTGGGGGTATTGTCATTTACATAAAAGAAGGCTGGTCAGTATCGATTCTAGAGCCTAATTTTGATGACGCAAATTGCCTTGTAGTAAATGTTGCAGACTGTTTAAAAATCGTCGGTATATATAGGTCCCCAGCAACAAAAGAACTGAAAAGATTTAATGACTCTCTTGAAAAAGTATTGCATTGCATTAAAGGCCAGACCACTGCTCTAGTCACAGGTGACATAAACATAAACTTGCTAGAAGAACGGATGAGTAATGGGAATGAGGAATATCAATATATAATGGCAGAGAATGGTTTTCTCCCGGCCATAACTCAACCAACTAGGAAGCAGTCTATGACCTGTATTGACCATGCTTTTGTAAAGACTAAATACAAAACTCTGGGAATAATATGTGAATGTTCAATAACTGATCACGATCTCCTGATAGTGGGGCTTGCTACAAACATTAATAATGCGAGAGCCTCAAAGAGAGTCATCACTAGAACCAATTTTCATGACATTTATGCGGACCTTAGGAATGTAGACTGGCAACAGGTGCTGGACAAAGACAATGTGGATGATGCAGTCCATGTATTCAATGAAACTGTAATAGATTGCATCAATAAGCACACCCACAATCGCAAGGTTAGTCGGACAAAATACAGCCTCAAGCCTTGGATAACTCCAGGATTGATTAGATGTATGCGACACCGCGACAATCTGCACTTAAAATTGAGACGTGATCCACAAAATGATATACTCAAAACAACATATACTCGTTATAAAAACTTTTGTAATAACCTGCTGCGTAGGCTTAAATCTGAATATGATAATGATCAACTAGCTCAACACCGAGGAAATACAAAGCAATTATGGAAAACTATAAGGGATGTCTGCGACTTACCAGTTAACAAAAACGGCTCTCAAGAGCTACTGAACGGAACCACAAATCCTCAAGATGTCCTAAATGATTGCAACAAACACTTTGCATATGCAGGAGCTAATCTGGCTTCAAAAATTCTACATAAATTGAACATCTCGCATGAAATACTGAGTCAACAAGTCTCCTTAGATAGCTGTAACTCAAACTCTCTATTCTTAACTCCTACAGACCCCAGCGAAATCGACGGCATAATCCAGGGTCTCAAGCCAGATAGTGCACCGGGTAATGATGGTATAACGCCACTTGTACTGAAATATGCAAAAGTAGCGCTCCTTGAACCTTTAACCCACATATGCAACCTCAGCATGACCTCGGGAGTGTTCCCAGATTGTTGGAAAACTGCAGTTGTTATTCCGGTGCACAAAAGCGGAAACAAGTCGTGCCCCGATAATTATAGGCCTATTTCATTAGTCAGCATAACTTCTAAAATACTGGAAAAAATAATTAACAAGAGACTTGTAACTTTTCTGCAGAATTATGAACTATTGGACAACCGGCAATTTGGTTTCAGACAAGGTAAGTCTACTGAAGATGCAGTACAACTGTTGACCGAAAAGATTGCAACATACCTTGACAATGGACAAAAATGTATTGGCGTCTTCCTCGATCTCGCTAAGGCGTTCGATACTGTCTCCATTCCGATTCTACTAAGAAAACTTGAACGTCTGGGCATCAGAGGAATTGCTCTAAGCTGGTTCAGAAGTTATCTCTCCAACAGAAGACAATACACTAAAATAGGAGAGCACAAGAGCTGCGAGATACACATCACCTTCGGTTTGCCTCAGGGTACTATTTTAGCACCTACGCTGTTTATTTTGTACATTGATGCTATACTGAGGCTCGATTTGCCGAATGCTGATTTGATCTGCTATGCTGATGATACAGTTGCAATATTCCACGGCAAGGATTGGATGTCTGCTTTTAAGGATGCTGAAAATGGTATGGCTGCTCTGTCACGTTGGCTGGATTCCAATCTCCTTACTCTGAATGTAAAAAAAACGAATTTCATTGCTTTTAACATTACTCAAGCCACCGGTACAGACCTATCTCAATTGCGAATACACGATAGGAATTGCGAGAAATCCAATAATGTAGTTGAAACAGGTCTCAGCTGCTCATGCAATCCAATCAATCGAGTTCAATCTATAAAATATTTAGGTGTAATGGTGGACCACAATCTGTCATTCAAAACACACATTTCTTATATTTCCAAGAAAGCTCGACAGCTAATTTATGTGATGAAGATACTAAGATCAGCAGCGAACAATGACGTAAAAATTCTTGTATATAAATCATTATGCCAATCTTTGTTGCAATATTGCATAGGAGTTTGGGGTGGCGCAGCCAAGACTCATTTGAAGGAAGCCGAACGAGCCCAAAGAGCAGTTTTGAAGGTACTGTTGGGTAAACCACGTCGGTACCCCAGCGATGAACTGTATAAAGAGGCTTCTGTGTTGACAGTCCGTCAGCTCTTTGTTGTCCGTGCTGTTGTAAAATGTCACCACTTGTCAGCTAATCAACCTCCAACAAAACGTAAGCGTCCTCGGGATTTGCCCCTTCCTAAGATAAACTCTGTCTTTGCCTCCCGCTTACCAATATATGTGCACGTTTTTACATACAACTCAGTCTGTAAACTCATTGATATGGAAAACAGTTCCGCAAGAGAAGTCAAGTTCCAAATCCAAAGATGGCTGTTATCACTCACATATATACAAACAGAAAAACTGGTTAAATATAGTGAGATAAGGTTTAGCGAAGTTTTTCCATTAAATAAGAGCTTTCTTGGTAATGTCTGTTAGAGTGTTGATCTCGTTCAAGATTCCGTTTACGATTGAAGCCAAAAGTCTATAGTAATTATATAAACTATAAGTGACCATCACGTTGGTTGCTATCTCTCTCTTTCTCTCCCTCATTGTCTTACACAAGAGCATTTGAATGATGTTTCTTGTAGTTTGTTGATGACAATACTTCAATACAACAACAATTTTTATTAAGTTACCGGGAGGTAACTAACAGACTCACTTCCCCTCACACAGTCATCCTCACATTCTCCACCCCTCACTCACCACCTTAAACTCACACAAACTCATCCCCACACATTCCAATATATACACGTGCAATATGATTTGATCTGTAAAAAAATGCTTTTATTGTTTCTTTCATATTTTTACTGTAAATGTATAGTTGAATGTACTTTGCAGCAACTATTGAATTTAAAAGATTACATTCACATAATTTATTATTGTATATAAATCTCTTAATTGTGTAACTAGTTCTAACTCACGACAGTTAATGTAGTTATCGGAAATGTGTACAAATTTTCAGCGCTCAATTTCTAGATAAGTACGACAACTTGGTAAAGGGCGCCCAAGATACAGGCCTAGCCTAGTTTGGGGTCCATTGTAATTATCTTATTAATATTAAGCCTATTGATAATTGGATTTGTAATTTATACACTAATAATATTATGGAAATAAAATTTATTATTATTATTATTATTATAAAAACATGGGTTAATTTTCTGAACATCAAATCTACTACAAAAAAGGGGGCTCCTGGAAGCGACCGGAGTCTATAGGACTCTGGATAAGTTTAAGGGGGAGTATTAGTTGGAAATCAAGATGCGAATCTCCATGCAGGTTCTCTCCTCATCGGGGAGAAATTAGAAATCCCCATTCGAGGATTAAAGTTAAGAACAGTACCTGTGGTTTTAATGATGGTACCTCGTATACCATGGGTCCATGCTTATCAGTGAGGTAATTTTAAAATTGGGTTCTTCAACACCCAAAATCCCGGGCAAATTATTAACCCAGGGAGATCGCTGGGATCTTCAGCTGAAATTTCACTAAACACAACACTGTACTATTTAGCTGAAATCTCACTTCACATTTACTTTTATAACGATGTACTATTATCGTTTATCTATTTTATAATAAAAAAAAGGGTAAAAATATACTGGTCGAAGATACCTCCGTGCTGGAGTAAGAACTCATCGAAAACTGAACAAAAACTCAAGCCCTAAAGGCTGAGGTGTTCCGTTTTTATGCAGATTTCCTGGTTCCATTTACAATATAGACATAGAATACATGGAATTAATTTGAAATATATGGCCAGTAAATCTGCGTAAAATCTCAATAAACCTTTTCGTTATTGATTAAAAACTCAAAATAAAAAGAAATAATTTTGAGAGATTCTATCTCTTTGGCACGGCTAAGCTGTCAGCGTAAAAATATTAATACGAAATCAAAGAGAATGAACATTAAAATATTTTAAGTTTTCAGCTTAAATAGAGAAATAGAGGCTTTTAGAAGCCAGCACAGCATAGAAGAAGCTGTAGAAAATGTATATGAAAGCATTAATGTTACTTAAACACAAAAACAAAAATACATATACATTACACTAGGCAAGCGCACTCCATCGTATACCGCAACTGTCGCTTAACATCAAGTGAGCTGACGTTCAAGCGCAAGGCTATCCTTGAATTAAAAAACATACAGAGAGACAACAGACATAATTACTTCCGCTTTAACAATATTACAAGTTGTGCCCCATGGCGTTACCCACCTAATGATATAAAACGGTGATGATGATGATGATGATAAAATATAGTCCATTTCTTTTTCCAGGTCCTAAAGAATATCTGTGCCAAATGTCATAACTATTGGTGCAGCCGTTTAGTTACAGTTAGAATTGTATCGATATCGATAGTATGCGTATTTCTGTCAACAGTTATGCTCTAATTAGAAGCTAAGAATTTTCTAGCAAATCTCCAGTCGAGTAGCTGGATGTTAACAGTGCAAATTATACTTTATTACGATAAGGATTTAGTTGTCTTTTGATTGTAACAATAGAATTAATTTGTGATCTTCCTGAAATTGTTTTATTTCTTAAAAAATAATAAAATAAAACTTACCTGTGAAATGAAATACCTCCATTTGATAAAAAAAAATTATGCTCCTATTTTTGCATTGTAAAATTGCACAGTTTGTCATTATAAATTTTTTATACGTCCACTTTGAAATACTGGCGTACGTGCTGTGTCAGTCGAATTAAGAGCTCAACTGGTTCGTTCCGGTCCTAGGCTGCTGGCTGAACTGTGGTGGTCGGGAACCGCCTACATAGCATTTCTACTGTGGTTCTGCTTACTGGGAATAAATTCTTATCCTAATAATACAATTTTCGCGTGTCTCGTTTCCCTAACTTTAAACTAAAACTTTAATATTTACGAATCTTGAAAATGGCAACTGCGCAAACCGCGCGAGTCCAAACCCCGTGAGGGACAAAAAGAAGAAGATAGGTAGAAAAGTCTGTCTTCAAACAATATTAACCTATGTGGAAGCATGATGCCAACATCAAGAAAAAAAAAAAACTCTTTGGTTCTGTCAATCATGTCGATTGTCGATCTGTCAAATGAAATGCCTTGGAAATGCCGTAACGGCCCGTAAGCCGCCTTCTTGGTCAACCGGTGTCCGGTGTTATAAATATAAAGTTGGTGTAAACCCTGAAAACTATATAGTTTTCCCTGATATTACTTGCTAATTTCTTTCAGTTTCTCTGTTTTCGTGAGTATTATTAATTAATTATATAAATTACAAAAAGCGCACACATTCAGCATTGGAGCACTCGTTTCCTTAGTTCTAGTATTCACGTAAGGAAAACATTGTTCCTTCATTTAGGACTCTTGCTCTGTGTTTAGGACATACTGCGATCCTCTCTATACTTTTAAACACCACGTAATCATTACACACAAATGTATCAATCATGTAATTTCTATTTCAGGCTTCAAAATGAATAGCTCGCAAAGATACTACCTACTCCTTCTCATCACAGTCGCAACGTACTTCGGGGCGTCTAAGTACATCTTCGACAATATATACGATACTATAAAGATAGTGATAGACGAGCAGTTCCACATACCGCAAGCCAAAGCATACTGTGAAGGAAATTATACATATTGGGACCCAAAAATAACCACTTTACCCGGCTTATATTTTATTTCAGGTTCTATTCTCGGAACATACTTCGAATGTGACACATATAACTTGCGCTTCGTAAACCTCATTGCATCCTGTATTAATTTAATACTGTTTGGTGCGATACTGAGATTTGTATACTTTATTGAAACTAAGCAGATCAAAAATGTGATACAAGCGTTAAGTCTGGCATTATTGCCACCTTTATACTTCTTTTCGCATGTCTATTATACAGATACATTGTCTCTAACAATGTTATTAATATTTTCAAGGTTATGTTTCACCAGCAAGTATAAATTACCGATTCTTTTGTTTGGATTTCTAAGTGTATTAATGAGGCAGACTAATATAGCATGGATAGCAATGGTATTCGGTCACAAAGCTTTGGATATTCTTGTTAAAAGTTCCCGTGTATTCGGCAATAAGCATATTACAAATATAAATTTGAGCAAGAATTCGTTAATAGCTCATGATATAGACAATTCCAAGCTAAAAAGATACTACAACTTATCTGATGTATATTTTGCATTGAGATATCACATTGGAACCTTTTTTGTTACGTTTTTCAAGTTCTTGTCACTCCAAGATTGGTTAGTACTGATAACACATAGCATATTGCTGATATCTTTTGCTGCTTTCATAATTGTGAACGGATCTATTGTTGTTGGTGATAAATCTGCACATGAAGCTACATTGCATCTGCCACAGTTATTATACTTCCTTATATTCTATGGAGTTTTTGGATTGCCATATGTTCTAGTAAAGTTGAAATCAACTGTACAACTAATTCTTGATAACAAATTGAATGTCATACTTCTAAGCATTGCCATGGTTGTTATAGTCCATTATAATACTATAGTGCATCCATATTTGCTGGCAGATAACAGACATTTCACTTTCTACATTTGGAACAGATGGTATGGAAAATATGATTTTGCCATATATGCAACAATTCCTTTATACATATTTTTGCTTTTTAGTTTGTATGATAATGTCAAAGGTCAAAATTGTATATCTTTCTTGCTGCCGTATTGTATAAGCTTATTTTTGGTACTAGGGCTACAGAAAATGATTGAAGTAAGATATTTCTTGTTACCATATATAATTTTGAGATTGCGTTTTGCACGGCCACCAATGGCTTTGGTGTTATTTGAGTTTGTGTACTATTTGGTCATCAATGTTGCTGTGTTTTATGTGTTTTTCAATAAGGAAGTGCATTGGCATGACTTTGATTACTCTCAAAGGATTATTTGGTAGATTGTAATTAATATGATTAAGAAAAAAATGTTTTTTGTAATATTACAAACTTATGTAGTTTTGTAAATGTGAAAGTTATTAGCACTGTTAGCACCAACTAACAGTGAATAATGTTCTTGTAATGTGATGAAAAATTCATTGTAAATAAAAATCAATTGTGGCACTATTCTTATAGAGACAGATTTTGTAAGAATGTAGATCAAAAAGGCTGTTGACTATATTGTATGTACTATTTATATAGTTTGTGGCACTATTCTTATAGAGACAGATTTTGTAAGAATGTAGATCAAAAAGGCTGTTGACTATATTGTATGTACTATTTTTTGAGCAAACAAAACAAATTTTTTATCTGCAAACATTTAAATAAATAGCAACTACTCCACAACAAAGCACAAATCAGCTTGCACAAAATGTCTACTCTTATATGAACCTACAGACACAGAGATTGCATCTTTGTATCTTTTTGTAAAATGTAACTTACTTTTTCCAATGAAAGGCAAGATAGTAAATATACATATAGTATCATACTTAAGTTGTGTACTCTTGGATAAACTGGACTTGTGGATAAAACTCTTGTTTGTCATTGTTTATGTTTAATCAATTAATTAGACTAGAGATCGCCAGAAGCACTCTGGAATTTAAGTATAATATAATGTTATGAATACACAACCTACCAGTTTGACAGTATACATCAGTACTTTATATAGGTTACACAATATCATGAGATACACTGTAAGTTTAAATAAGAGTAGGCGCTTGTGTAATAGCAGGAGTTACTATTTAATTAAAAGTTTTTGTGGAGGAATATTCTGTACCTATACTGTCTGGCCTAAAAGCTGGTGTAGTAGATATAAACAGAGACTTTCTTAGTGGCCACACCGTCTCTTAATATCGGGCAAGTTGGTGGTTAATCGTAAATCTATGTAGTGCATGATGTTGAAGCGAAACATACATACCCACATCGAAACATTTACAAATATTATAATCTAAGTGCTTCAGAATAGAATCCCTGATGTGTGAAGGTGGAACCAAACCCCACATACATACATCTCAGTTGAGCATTCAGTGTCCACATTGAGCACTATGTGGTTATTTTCGTGCAAATGTTGCAGTCTGGTCCCAACATAAATATTTCATTAATGATAGGACCGATGAATATGAATGATTAAAACAAAAGCATAAGTTTCATCAAACTTAAGTATCAGATGAATATTTTTTTAATTTACAAATGTCTGTTTTGGTTTCAAAATGGTTGTTATTCGAGGTGGGGGCGATGAATCCTGCACCAACATCCCGCTTGGGGTGTATTATATGCTCAAAATGTTTGTTATATATTTAACATTTTGTTTTGTGCCTGGGTGTAATGATGTATTAAATTATGTAGATAGGTTATACCCTGCTTTGCGTGGTAAGCATCAAGTAAGGTAATTGCCCGACTCGTCTTCAGTCGCGACACGTTTAGCAACGCTGTAAGACGCGTGTCGTGATTTGTGAGCAGTGAAATCACAGTGTCATCCAGTGTGTTTAGAAAGTGTAACACCAAGATATATAAGGCCAAGATACTAAAGGGTTTTAAGTATGTGGTCTTATTGTCGAAAGTGTATATGTAGGGTAAATCTTAGTTTTCAACTAAGATTTTATATGAAGTAAAAGCATGGTAAATCTTAGTTGAAAACTAAGATACTTTTACTTCATATTCAATGTGTATAACCTCTCTATATATAAAATCTCATTGCCTGGGTGTGTGTAATTGATTTTATTTGAACTGATTTTGGTATTATTTAGATCTTGATAATTTTTCAAAATATTTGTGTTGTTGATAGAATGCTTACATTCATATCATCATTCATAATTCTTTTTTTTTTTCAATTATTTTTATTATAAATAACTTGTTCACTATTGTTATTATCCTAGGTTTAATAAATGACTTACTAATATAATCTAAGTGCTTCAGAATAGAATCCCTGATGTGCGAAGATGGAACCAAACCCCACATACATACATCTCAGTTGAGCATTCAGTGTCCACGTTGAGCACAATGTGGTTGTTTTCATGCAAATGTTGCAGTCTGGTCCCAACATAAATATTTCATTAATGATAGGACCGATTGAAACAAAAGCATAAGTTTCATCAAACTTAAGTATCAGGTGAATAATTTTCTAATTTACAAATGTCTGTTTTAGTTTCAAAATGGTTGTTATACATTTAACATTTTGTTTTGTGCCTGGGTGCAATGATGTATTAAATTATGTAGATAGGTTATCCCCAACTTTGCATGGCAAGCATCAAGTAAGGTAATTGCCCGACTCATCTTCAGTCGCGACACGTTTAGCAACGCTGTTAGACGCGTGTCGTGACTTGTGAACAGTGACAATGTCATCCAGTGTGTTTAGAAAGGGTAACACCAAGATACTAAAAGGTTTTGAGTATGTGGTTTTATTGCCGAAAGCTCGAAAGTGTTGACAACTAAGATCTACGATGCTTTTACTTCATATTCAATGAGTATAACCTCTCTATATATAAAATGTCATTTCCTGGGTGTGTGTAATTGATTATAATTGAACTGATTTTGGTATTATTTAGATCTTGATAATTTTTCAAAATATTTGTGTTGTTGATAGAATACTTACATTCGTAACATATCGTCATTCATAATTCTTTTTTTTTAATTATTTTTATTATAAATAACTTGTTCACTATTGTTATTATCCTAGGTTTAATAAATGACTTTGTAAATTAAGTAAGAAATACTTGCTTTTGTATGCCTAAGAGCCTATTATATATTTTTGAACTGATTTTCATACAATTTAATGCTTTTGTTCAAATTATTGTGATTTAGATAGGTAATTCTATTTTTTTTTTTCAATTTCTTGTAATGATTTAATGTGGTCGATTTTGAAGGCACCTCTAAACTATGAAATTCTTAAATTCACTAAATTCTAAAAAGGGTCCAAATTGTACAATTTAGTTATTTTAATTAAGTGGTGCCTTCAGAATATCTGTTATTATTACTTAGATAATAATCATTCTCATACATTAATTTTTCCTTGTAAAATTTAAGACTACCATTTAGTCTTGATTGTTAAGGCAAAGAGTAGGGTGACACTGTTGTATCGCTCGCATGCAGCACCTTTTTTAGGTATAAAATTGTTGAAATTACTTTTGACAAATATTCTTCCTTCATATGAACACTATTACCAATGGACAAACAATAGCTGTTATTTTTATATTTGTTATTTTGACCGAGCGCAGCGCAGTATTTTGGTCGTGAAATTACAAGATCGTATTAGAAACTGACACAATATTGCGCTCCAAAACTCAGATCATCGATGTAACTCAAAAAGCTGCTATGCTAAAGTGGGATTGGGCTGGACACCTGTCCAGCCCCATCCCACTTCTTCACATCTTCCACAAGGTCTGTCGCATGCCAGAAGAATTATGGGTAAAAACAAGAATTGGTCCACAATAGCAGCCGATAGACAAATATGGAAGGAGGGGAAGCCTTTGCTCAACATTGGGAAGATGTAGGCTGATAATTATAATAATAATAATTTTGACCGAAATAAATGTTTTGTTTCTGTCATACATCTATTGTTATACATTGTAATAGTGTTCTGAAGCTTAAGTTAGAATATTTATTAAAGGTAATTTCAATAAATTTATATCTAATAAAGGTGCTTCGGGTGAGTAAGACAGCAGTAGTGAAAAGTCAGTTTACTTTATTTGATATTTTTGTATTATCGATTAATTCTTTTTTTCCAATAAATTCTTTATTATATGTAACAAACTGTTCCTTTTATTTTTTTGGATTGCCGAACAGAATATCATTCAATTCAGTCTACGTTTTAAGCTGTTATTGGAAGCCAGCTGCTTCTCTTCTCGGGCTTCCCTACTGTTATTAGTTGTTACCATGTTGTTACGGACTTTATGGAAATTGGCGTGTCATTGCAAGTTTGCCTTCAATCTAACCACCGCGTGTTTTTTAGCCGACTGGGGAAGAAGAGTTGTTTTTCGCGTGTGTTTCTATATGAACGGCTTGACTGATTTTGATGTTCGAAGTGTCATTAGATTCGTCTTCACTTCCTAAGCATCATAGATTGTTTTTTAGGGTTCCGTACCTCAAAAGGATGAAATTAAAACCATATAAGTACGCAGATCCATAGTATCTTGCTGCAGAAAGAAAAATAAAGTTTCTAAATTTTCGTAAAAAAAAGTTACAGCCGAATATATCGTAAAAAAACGCACATTTCGACACTCACAAGGGAATCAAAACCTATGGGGTACTTCCCGTTGACCTAGAACTATGAAATTTGGCAAGAAGCATTGTGTTAAAGTACACATATCCGAAAACTGGAGATTTTTTATTTACTTAATCGCAAAAAAATAGTGTCAATTATGCAAGGAATGAAGGTCCAAATTTTAAAGTATCGTAAACCGTATCATGTGGGGTATCATATGAAAGAGCTTCAGTAGCATAAGCTAAAACAGGTTTTTAAATATTTTTACGATGTAGTATATTTTTCGATTTATGAAGGAAAATATAAAAAATATAATTTCCCCCTTTTATCTACTAGTTTGTACGGAACCCTCGGTGGGCGAGTCTGACTCGCCTTGTCCAGTTTTATTTTTTATAATAATAATATTACATCTCTCGCAAAAATAAAAATGCTTTTATTCGTAACCTCCAACGATCTTTTTCGTAATGAGCGATTTTACTAGAATTATTCAAAATAATAATAATAATGATCGCATCTTGCTAACGGCGAGTATTTGCACAGGCACAATCAAGTAGCCAGGATCATCCACCAGCAACTTGGTCTTCAATACGGCCTTGTTGAGTCCGAGGTGCCGTACTATCAGTACGCACCAGCGCCGGTTCTTGAGAATGGCTGTGCTTTGCTCTATTGGAACCGTTCTATTATCACGGATAGGACTATTGTTGCCAATAAGCCTGATATTGTGATCGTAGATCGTTCCCAGCGCTGGGCAGTGCTCGTCGATGTCACCATCCCACATGATGAGAATCTCGTGAAGGCTGAGAAGGACAAGCTCAGCAAGTACCTTGACTTGGCTCACGAGATAACCGCCATGTGGGATGTTGATTCGACGATCATTGTTCCGATAGTCGTATCGGTAAACGGTTTAATTGCGAAGAGCCTCGACCAACATCTCAAGAAGCTCTCGCTTGATAGTTGGATCAAGGGTCGGATACAAAAGGCAGTCATCCTAGACACGGCGCGCATTGTCAGGAGATTCCTCAGTTTGTAGCCCTTACCGTCGACAGCTTGAGCCTTGCCCCGCTGCCGGCGGCACACTAGTTTTAAGTTTTTTACAACATTTATGTTATTTTTATATTGTAAAAAAAATAAAATTAAGAATGGAAATAAATAAATGTGAATAATAATAATATTTTTATTCCATGTCCACATGTTGAGCCACAGAAGACAGAATTAAATAGAAATGCTATGTAGGCGGTTCCCGACCACCACAGTTCAGCCAGCAGCCCTGGACCGGAACGAACCAGTTGAGCTCTTAATTCGACTGACACAGCACGTACGCCAGTATTTCAAAGTGGACGTATAAAATTTTTATAATGACAAACTGTGCAATTTTACAATACAAAAATAGGAGCACAAAATTTTTTTTATCAAATGGAGGTATTTCATTTCACAGGTAAGTTTTATTTTATTATTTTTTAAGAAAGAAAACAATTTCAGGAAGATCACAAATTAATTCTATTGTTACAATCAAAAGACAACTAAATCCTTATCGTAATAAAGTATAATTTGCACCGTTAACATCCAGCTACTCGACTGGAGATTTGCTAGAAAATTCTTAGCTTCTAATTAGAGCGTAACTGTTGACAGAAATACGAATACTATCGATATCGATAAAATTCTAACTGTAACTAAACGGCTGCACCAATAGTTATGAAATTTGACACAGATATTCTTTAGGACCTGGAAAAAGAAATGGACTATATTTTATCATCATCATCATCATCACCGTTTTATATCATTAGGTGGGTAACGCCATGGGGCACAACTTCTAATATTGTTAAAGAGGAAGTAACTATGTCTGTTGTCTCTCTGTATGTTTTTTGAATTCAAGGATAGCCTTGCGCTTGACCGTCAGCTCACCTGGTGTTAAGCGTTAATATTAGTAAGGATAAATTTATTTTTTTAAAGAAAAATATTGTAAAAAATGTTTAAAATAAATGAATATATGTACGTATATACTTTTCGCCTTGGATAGGGTCCACGCTCCCACCAATCCCTATTTCGCACCCCAGAAATAGTTTCCGTATGAAAAATTCATTAATTTACCTAAGTAAACCAACAACGTTTATTAGACAAAATAAGAACTAAAGAACAACTCAGGACGTGTTGCGATATTTTATAAAAGTTGATTTCAATTTCAATAAAAACACAACAAATATCAAAATTCCAAAAAAAAATACGCTACGAATTGATGACCACCTCCTTTTTTTAAGTCGGTTAAAAAATATCGATAAGTTTTATGGATTTTACCGCTTCACTAATTGGGTAGCGCTTCTCAACTCAACATGAAGTTGCGTTAGGCAATTTTCGACTTTAACTCTAAGAATTTAACGACTATGTCAGTTAATATTAGTTTATACGACATCTAGCGTGCAGTAGCAGAACTAGTTTGTCATGAAATAAGTCGTAAGTATTTACAGATCTAATGCCAAAATGAAGTCTTACATTTAGAATTTAAGGTGTATTTTCAAATGAGCTGTATTTGACTATTGTGCTTAGTAAACTGAACTATAAAAAGCCAATGTGATAATAATTACATTTGTAGTGCAAAATACGATAGATATCTTACTTGTGTGAGTTTGCCGACAATGGTTCTGCGTAATACTGTGCGTGTTTAAGCCCCTTCTATTTAATTCGGTCTTCTGTGGTCTACATAGCATTTCAATTAACTTCCGTCTTCTGTGCGACAAGCCATATCTAGGTCAACAAAATCATTAAAAAAAAGTCATAACCAAACATGACTTTGACAGCCTGAGATTATCTTTCTCTGTCAAAGTCATGTTTGATAGGGATGGGTTATACTTGCAAAATCTCATACCAGGGCTTCCAAGTGCGCCCACATAAAAATACCAGCGCCAAAAACCAGGGCTCAAAACCCTTCAAAGTATTTTTTTCGTTAAAGAAAATTGATTTGTATTTTAACTAAGATAAGGTGCACAATTGCGTAACAAGTTTTTCTGCTAAAATACTTTCATAGGATATTGTTCATTATATACGTTATAATAAGAAGCATAATGGCATTCACGAAATTCAAAACGTTCCAAACGACACCAAACATGACTGAGCGAGCGCGATATATATTGCTTGCCTACTTCGTTCCGTGTATTTGACGATGACACCCGAGTGAAGCGCCAAAAATCAGGGTCGAAACCCTTGAAAGTATTTTTTTCGTTAAAGAAAATTGATTTGTATTTAAGTTATAATAAGGTGCACAATTGCGTAGCGAGTTTTTCAACTAAAATACTTGCATAGGAAAATGTTCATTGTATATGTTACAATAAGAAGCATAATAGCATTCGCGAAATCCCGTAAAGTAAATACTTTTTCTCCTTGCAAGTGTTTCGGGCGGCACCTGGTCGCCATACTTGCAAGCAAATACCTGGTGTAAAAATCTGGTTGCGTAAATACGCACCTTCCCTTTTGATGTTGATTGGATTAGAATTGAGGTTATGTTATTGAATTTCTCAGTGAATTGAATTTAAATTCAAAACTAATTCCGTCTATACAGCCGTAAAAATGGCATTGCTAAAAACGTTTCTCATTAGACAAATCTGTAAGGATGAATATTCAGTTTCTTTAACTTCAATAACGTTTTGCAGTTTAAATAAAATCTATTCTCATTACAGTTACCAACTCTCATAGAGTTATATCGTCATCTACAAGGCTTTCGAGCACGGACGCAGCTCTCCAAGACGATACACCAATTGAGATCGAAAATCCATACAAAAAGGAGAAAAAACAGTGCATACTATGCAAGTTAAACATAACTCCAGACTACAAAAACTACAGACTTTTATCCCAATTTCAAAGTGCGTACACAGGAAGGATATACGGGCGTCACATTACTGGCCTTTGTAAAGAGAAGCAGCGTTTAGTTGAAGCAGAAATCACCAAAGCACAGAACTGTGCATACATGCCTTATACTTACAAAGATAAGCAGTTTTTGAAAGACCCAAAATTGTTTGATCCTGAAAATCCTATACGGTCGCATAGATTCTAAGATGTTCTATTGTTATTTATGCTTACTCTTATGTAATAGAGAAAAAATATATCAGTGTACATAAATTAAAATATTACCAAATTCTTTATTTTTTTCACTAGAGTTACAATCCACTACCACTTACTACCACGTATCTTGGGGGTTAGACAAGTCACAAGTGGCATTCCAATTTCATGAACACCAGTAGAATTTAAAACAAAATGTATGGTATTGACATGAGCTAACAAAATGTCACGTAATAGCACATCACAGTTTTTCTTTCGTCACAGCATTTCGAAGCATAAAAGTTTGTAAAAATAGAAACATTTGCCACTTATCTAAGCCTGCTTATTTGACAACTGTGAATCTTCTGTAGAGACTACTGCATTAACCTCATATGTAAACCCAATGGTCCCTTTAGAAGTTTAAAAGGACCAACTAAATAAGTTCTTACCACTCTTAAGAATGCCTCCACTAATTTTAAATCAATCTGATATCTCTAACACATATATTGTGAATAAATTTCATGAAAATTAAATATTGATGAATATTTTCACACAATATCTGCAAGTCCCAAATAAGCAAAGTCAAAACAAAACAAGCCAATTATGCATAGTTGTCAAACAAAAATTAAATAAAATTTATTGTTTTTTTTAATACAACTTAAATTCAAACATTAACAAATCAAATTACACTAGCTATAATACTTTCATCATCAGGGGTAAGGAAACAATCATTATCTGAGTCATAGCCTACTAAAGATGAGGGTATCTTCAAATTTTCTAATATTTCTGAGTAGCCCATATTCTGTTTTTCCGAACACTTGGATTTCATCAAATCCATTAGCTGTATAAGAGATTCTTGGCAACCTTTATGCCACTTTTTAATCAAATCCATCAATTCTTTTGTATCATCTGACCCTGCTCTTGCCAGAAGTAATTTCTTTTTAAATTCAATTCTTTTAGTTATATCATCAATGTCTTTTTGTGTTATTGATCCTGTGGATTTCATCTTTTGAGGTTTTGTTACTTTATCATATGTTTTTTTTATTAGGATGGTTCTTTTCTTTTTGAAGTCATCATCATCATCTGAACATTGTGAATCCGGTCCTTTATGAATTTCTACTTTGACTATTCTAGAATTGATTTTAGTTTTAACTGGAGGAGATTTGGGTTTTATTTTAGATTTAGTTTTAATTGGTTTGCTTATTTTCGTTTTACTTGAAACAAAGTCTTCATCATTTTCATAAGGATTAATGTCTGGTTCATCGTTTTTTGTGTCCTTATTTAGACAAATAAGAGGTATATCATCAGAATCTGAATCAAAAGCTGGTTGAGAAATAGACTCGTTTGTTTGTGATGAAATAGCTTTAACTTTTTCTTTGTTTTTTGGTGATATCTCCTTGTCTCTCAGTTCTTTCTTGAAAATCTTTTTCTGTATCACTACTACACATTCTTTAGTCAAGTTGTTTGGACTCTTTTTGTTGGTATCTTTCACTTTAATTGTCTTAGGTTCATGTTCAGACATAGAGTTATAAGATACATTTTCTTTGCTAAATTCAACATTCATTTCTTTGGAAATTGAATTAGTTGGATACTTTTTAATTCTACTTTTACATTTCAGACGTAAAGGAGTTACAACTTGCATATAACTTGTATTAGTAGTGTTTTCTATATCTGCATCTTTGTTGGGCAGGTCTTTATTAGAATCATTGGGTATAATTTCATAGAGTTCAGTAGTTGTGTTGTCTAAAGTTTGAATTACATTTTCTGGTGGCCCACTTTCATCACAACCCTTAGTTAAGGAACTTAGCAAAGTTTTAGACCTTTTTCGACTCGGTTGTTCGATTTTCCTAATCGGTGTCTGAACATCTAAACCTTCAGGCCTATAATTATTGTCGTCTATATTTTCGGGTGTTAGAGAGGTTTCTTCTAATGGTTCCTTTCTCTTTCTTGTCTCAACTTTTTCTTGTTTCTCTTCGATTTTCGAAGACAGGGGGGACTGAAAGGGCAAAGCTCCTCCTTTTTTTAAATTACGCGAAAGGCCAACTCTACGACATGGAGTAAGAAGCGATATACTTATACCACCTGGAGTCTTTGGTGAATCGGTTTTTGAAGATTTTATCGTTGAAACGTTTTTCATATTTAGTTCAAAATTACAATACTAAATAAAGAAACTGCAATTCCCTGCTTGAAAGAAAAACAAATATTGTTTACATTATACAATATTCCGTCAAAATATTTATTCCCGCCAGAGGAACGAACCGTCAAAGACCATAATTATCCACAGATAATAAATAATAAAACGAACGAACTGCTACGTGACGCCGTTCAAAGTTATTGGTTAGCACCATTTTTTAAAACTAAGGATTTTCTTTTCTTTATATGATCATGTGTGTTGAAAACGAAACTATTCAAATATTTGAAAAGATAAATTATTAAGCGAAAATCATAAAAAATCTTTAGAAACCGTTTCATTCCATTCAACTTCAACTTTGTGGCTCTTCGTATTAACGACTCCGCCAATGTCACGTAGTACAACCATCAAACAGAGAGAGTTGGTACGGTTTTGATGATGATCAGCAGAGTTTTTGCTTTGCCACCACCTGTGAATCCAAAATAAATTACTTACCTATTCTAACCACCAACTACAAATTACTAGCATATATACAACCTTAAATTAATATAACACTAGTATATTATAGTATATATAGCTAATTATAATGTTATTTATATTTACAGTTTAATCTTATTATTTTTTTATATTTACATAAAGTACTTACAATTTGTGAGTACTTTATGTAAATATATAAAAAAGGGGTAAAAACCAGAGAGAGAAGGCATTTCACGGAAGTAGGACGGGGAATTTCAGGGGGAATGACATCATATAGTGAAAACTGGTTTAAAGGGCAACTCAAAAATATATGGTCAACATTTCCTTCATCCAAACCACATTCGCAGATAGATAGAATGGTTCCTAATCCTCAGTTTGGCCAGAAAAACGGGTGTACATGTGTGATTTATTACATTAATTAATTATCTGTATTGTTTATTAGCTGTCATTTGTCGTCTTAATAAATGTCATAGTTCTACGTTCATTCAAAAATCTTCCACCAGTGTCGTGGTATTTTTGAATCGATTATTACACAATAATAGCACTCCTACACGCAAATAATAGGAGTAGATCAACTCACCCGAATCGCCGAGATCCTCTTACGCCGCCTGAACTAAACAAGTGATAATCCAACGTTGTAATTAAAGAGATTACATAATGCCGCTACTGAGGCTCACTTCAGGCACTTTCGGGCAGCTGCGTACTTTCGCGACGTCAGCTGCTTTAGGAAAACGCGTAAAAACTTTCGCCGTGTATCGATGGAACCCCGACGAGCCCGACAAAAAGCCCTACACTCAAAACTACGAAGTAGATCTCGATGACTGTGCGCCCATGGTTCTTGACGCTTTGCTGAAAATAAAAAATGAAATGGACCCCACTCTAACGTTCAGGCGCTCCTGCCGCGAAGGAGTATGTGGTTCCTGTGCCATGAACATCGACGGAGTGAACACGCTAGCCTGTATCAGCCATATCGACTCGAATCTATCGAAACCTTCGAAAATCTACCCTCTACCGCACATGTATGTAGTAAAGGATTTGGTACCTGATCTGACTAACTTCTACCGTCAGTACCAATCTATCGAGCCGTGGTTGCAGCGTGACAAGGAGGCCGTTAAAGGTAAGGAAGTCCAACTGCTCCAAGATGTGGAAGATCGTGCTAAACTGGATGGTCTATATGAATGTGTGCTCTGCGCTTGTTGCTCAACTAGCTGTCCTTCCTACTGGTGGAACGGAGACAAGTACCTCGGCCCTGCTGTCCTTATGCAAGCGTATAGATGGATCATTGACTCCCGCGATGATGCAACACAGAAACGTCTCTCAAAGCTAAAGGATACTTACTCCGTCTACCGCTGCCATACCATCATGAATTGCACTAGGACATGTCCGAAAGGCCTTAACCCTGGTCGTGCCATTGCACAAATCAAGACCCTACTATCTGGCATAGTTAAAAAACAGGACCCCATTATGGACCCAGCTGGTTTAGGGAAGTCTGCTGCAAGAAATTAGGCTTAATACAATAGGAAACATCTATAAGAGTGTTCTTTTCATGCCTTGTTATTTAAAACAACATAGAATAAAGTTTTGATATGACATTTTCAGAAGTAGTGCCAATAGATTCAAACATTTAAGTATTTACATGTAAAAATGAAAGCTTGAAACTCTTGAGATGATCTGTAGAATAATTGACTATTTAAGCAAATAAAATAAAAAAAACAATTAAAAAATAAATACACAAAAACAGTAACTTGTACTTAATATAAGATTCAAGTAAGAATTAGCCTTATAATCTTGCACAAAGAATCATATTTTGAAAATAATAATTGAATTGTTTTATAGAATTCAGAGAAGATTATAAAAATGATTTTACACATCTTAATAAAGGATAGTTTACATCGAGACAATATTACATGCTTGGGTAGCTGATGTTAGTTAAAATTATGATTACTTTTGTATATTTTTGTTGTTCAGTATTTTAAGTTAATACATTGCTGTTATGAGATCTTTAAATACATTATAGGGATGTGATTTTAAGTGCAAAAGTGAAAACCAAATCAAATCATATATCATACTTGTATTACAGCAGATTTCAATATACTTTGAAATCTAACTTACCTATACCATTTCACTAGCTATTGCTGGTGCAAAAAGTGATCTCATGATGTATCATTGTTAATGTAAGACATTGCAGGGGTATACAAGGTACCACATAATATTGATATCTGCTGTAAGTTTAAAACAGATATTTTCTTTATATCCCAAATATGACAATGGCGACCACAGACATTATGTGATGTTTTTTTTTTAAACTGTCTAGTAATTAAAATTTACCTTAAATTACCAAAACTTTTCTATTTCACTCCATATTTTTATGTAAAATCAGTGTTTTGTAACATTAAAAAAAAAACTATAAACATTTGGTATTATAAAAATGATATTATCCAGCAACATATTATGTGGAAAAGTATTACTTAAATAGAAAGTATTGTAATTAATTTCATTTAAATTATTGACTTGATATATTTATTTCTCATTTCATTATAGACATGTTTTTGAAGTGTATTAAATCATGTACAGTTGTTGAATAAAGGTAAATTATAATAAATTGGTTTTTATTTTAAAGCTGTTAGAATACATGACATTTCAGTAGATATGTTTAGATACAATGTGACTAGTATAAGTTGGTTTTTAATGTTAATTATATTTTTATGCCACTAAATTTTAGACTATTTTATGAAACAATATTTTTTTGCATTCTATTATAGTGCGGGAAGAGGGGTGGGGGGGGGGGGGGGGACACTAATGTCAATACTTTAATTCCCATTTAATTAGAGCTAAATAACTAAACCATTAATATGGTGTTGTCTATGATTTATAAAAACATAATCTTCAGGTACCAAATCTTTAGAGTTAGAACTAGAAATCAGTATTTTCCTTTACTGTAATACATATCAGATACAACATTAGATACTTATTGAAAAACATTTTCATGAATATTTGCTACTCTTTCCCTTGTTTGCATCACCCAGTAAGTGGAATGTTTACAATACCCAGACCATGTACTACAAACAAGTATGGATAAATGTCAGAGTTCAAATGATGCAAATTCTTTCATCATATTTTTAGATTCAGATAGGAATCTCTTATAATGATAGGTATTAATGAAGCTTGTTTAAAGAATTGCTTATACAGAATGTTTGATCGCTTGATAGCTTGCTGCTGCTAGCTGAAATGATAGCTGAGTCCACTTAGAAAGTTGTTAGCCATGTGTTTAGCGAAATTGTAACATTTTTGATGTGAAACATCTGATGTGGCGAGTCAGATCGCCTGAAGGCGTGGCGACGCTTCGCCACCCGCGGAGGTTGGCAAATTTCATCAAAATCGGTTGTTACAATTTTTTAAACTAATAATTTAATTGTTGATAACTTCCAACTTAACCTACATTACAACTGGTGACATAATCAATCAACCTATTTAAGTAAATCATTTTATGCGATATTACTGTATCGTAATCCATAAAATCTATACATATACAATAAAAATATATTATCGGTAATGCTCACAACTGTATTTATTTAATAATAATTGATATCACAAATGACCTCAGTGGGCAAGAGCAAGGAACATTAATACTCACGGGGGTCAAGAGTTGTCGAGATATTCGGCGGAGGGTGTGTCCCGCAAGATAATGGTTACCAAGAAAACGAGATTACGGCCAACTTTGCAATGTTTTTGTATTGTGTGGTAGGTAGGTGTATAATATCGAGCCTAACTAAGTAAAAAAAGTATAAGCACATTTTGTTTAACATATTAATATCATCCATCCAAATTAGTTCCATATGAAATAATGATCGGCCTATTTTCGAATGAAAACTTTAGTGTGCTAACGGTAACTTCCGCGATTAATTAGCAATATAGGTCTAGGAGCAGTGGAATATTTTCACTATCAGAGGGTCAAGGTCAAGTATCAAGTTCAATAAGATATCGAATGAGAACATCATTATTAATTTGACATAGGTATTAAAATAGTTTGCAGTATTTCCGGTTTTCTCAAATTTTTTACAACATTCGTTTCAAAGAAGTTTTTATCTAACTGCCAGAAAAATGCGTTTGTTTTAACCCCCGATCTAAAAAGAGGGGTGTTATAATAATTTGATGTATGTATATTTAAGTCTGCCTGTGGCATCGTAGGTGTTAAACGGATAGACCGATTTTGAACTACTTAGTTTTTTTGAACGAAAATTTAATGAAGTGTCAAGTCAACCAAGTCTGAGCTATACTTCATCAAAATCGGTTCAGCTGTTTTTTGTCGGGAGTTTTTGAGTTTTCTGAACTTATGCTTGTTATGTACTTATTAAAATAACTTATGCTTGTATCTGCATCTGTACCTAGACAGACAAATTTTGATGAGCGACGTGGCTTTATAAAACCGAAAGAAACTACTATTTGTTACGTTACCTTTTTGCGACGGCTGAAACGATTGTTTTGAAATTTTGTATATATATATATATAGTTGAGGACGAAGACGATAAAATGTAGTCTACGTTGACTACATTTTATGATCATCACCGTTTTTCTCATGACTCCGCGGGAGAAACGGCGAGGCGCAGCTAGTTCTATATAATTATCGATATTTGTACTACAATTTAGTAGTTTAACAAAATAGTTTAAAAAAGATTGAAACGACCGACTTCATAATTCCCAATTTTCATAATTATTTAAAAAAAACAAATCTGTGTATAAATAGAGAAGTTTTAAAACAAATTGATAGTTACTAGCCCAGCCTTATTGTTTACATTATCGGACATGTAAAAAATAGACACTTTATCTAGTTCAATTGAAGCAAAAATACACTAAAAACCGTTTAAACGGAACATCTTTGAACGCCAACTCGTCTGATGCAGTCTAATATGAAACACAACAGCCTAGAATAGAAGCGCTCACTATACAAAGACACTTAAATCTATTGGGAAACCCTCAGGAAGCGTAAAACAGCATTTTAAAATAAAAACTTTAATATTCAGATAAAGTAATTAAATAATAATTTTGTTAAATTAAAATAACATTAAACTATCACTATAATATATAATTATTAAACTATGTAATAATAGTAATGTTAACAGACACAAATATATACAAAAATCTTTAAAAACAATCTCTTAAGTGGTATATTTATTTAATCTATACAAGTGTTTCTTTTGTAACTTGTCTTAAAGTACTAATACATCGAATATCGTACGACCGAACCATTATCTAAAAAAAGAGAGAAAATGGTTATAAAACTTAAAAACACAGCCATAAAAAAAGGCTGAACAGATTCTGTTCAAACATCTTTCAAACAAAATTATGCGTGTGGTCAACGACAGAGGGGACTTAATCAAGGCGACGTTAATAATATGAAATAGCAATATAGCAGAGCAGTGACGCATTGACTATATCTCTGTCGCTCCCTGGGGCAACTCGAGGCGACTACCCGAACAAGCGTATGTAACGCTTGTTCGGGTTGAGCCGAGCGTGCCGGCTCAATCTCATTCAATGCCCAAAAATAAAGTAATCGGCGCGCCTAAAGGCTTTTCACTTTTAAAAAAACTAGATAAAAGTCAGTGCATGCATTTCAAATCCATGGCGTCAGATGGCGTCCATTTCCTAAATGGATGAACTGACTTTTATCTACGATAACATATATTATAGATATAGCGATTTCTTTCATGCTCAGATTATGGTCCGGCGTACCATATCCGATCCTGTATTATTCCTAAGAGCTTAGACGAATAGAGTTAATTATTTCTCACATGTTAAAGATATAAATGAACTGAAGGTACATAATGACAAAATTAAATCTATTCCTAATGAATCTCGACTTTATTGGTGGACATTTACACACACACACAAAATGCCATCTAGCCCCCAAATCAAATTTCGGCCTCTCCATACAACGGCGCGCTAAATTAAGTTGACGTCTGTATTACACACACACGCACACATATAAAGTTAGGGTCGTCGTCTGATTGCCGCTCGCTCGTGACGTGACGTCAAATTCGAACGCTTAAAGTCCGCGACGCTTGTCTCAACTGACACTCCAGCAAACGACAGGGCGAGCGCGGGGAGCGGGTGGGAAACCCGAGATTGGCGGGGGGCAGAGTGTCCGTTTTGTAGTAGTATTAAAGTCTACAGTGTATATATTATGGGAACTAGATATTAAATAGAATACATTTACCCTTACAAAATTTGTCGTAACTAGCTTTAGTTGATTCATATATTTATAAAATTAAATGTAATGAACTTTGTTCGTATAGACCTTTGAACGTCAACAAATACGGCGGCGGCAGTTTCCTCCAATCACACATATCATTTAACCGACTGTAAAGATGCTGTTTTTAGCGCATTTACTTACACCTGGTTTCCTTTCCTGCCGCCTAAACGGCTTGACAGAATTTCGCATTTTTTCATTAGAATCAGCTTTATTTATACATTCATTGACTAATATTTAAGTGGTCAATTTTATTTAACTGTAATTTGGTACCACAGAATTCGCCCTATTGTACACGGGAATTAAAAAGAGACCAATCATCATAATCATAATTTTTAATATGAAGTTATTAGTATATCGTCGTTTACTAATGCTATTCCGCCATATTTGTTTACAAACCTAGACAAGTTATGGAGCTCCTACAGTTGTGTATTGCAAGTTTATAATGTTGTCCATTTTAGTAAATATTTACAACAAATGTCCCTAAATGTCACATTTTTGTCATTGTCAATTTGTTGTCAGTGTAATTATAAATGATTTGTTAATTTACTAATTATGTCATTCTTATTCTATAATTATTTTAAATTGCCAAAGCAAAGATTGATAGCAAATAAACAAGAAAAATAAATAACGATCTTTTTTAAATAAAAAACACTGTTTTTCTGCAAAGAAAAGGAGGCATTTTGTGCATTTCTAAAGGATTAGATCCAATATTTTACGATTAACAATTTCAAAGAAATCAATTAGTCTTTCAATGACAATTATTTTGAACATGACATTACTGAGCTTACACTTTTCGAGATATAGCGTTTTAAATATGGAAAACTTATTCCATGCTGGACTGGGTGAAACAGAAAAAAATTAAATGTACCAGCTGCTTCTTTTCCCGGGCATACAGTAAAAGCCTCAGGGACTTGAGGTAAATTGGCATTTATGTAGGCGATGGGATGAACCCCTGTCACTGCAAGCCAACAGTACAACCTACCCTCTTATCCTAACCCTTTAATCAGGGTCAAATGCAGCATCAAACGGCCTTGGTCTGATACTGTGCTTACCCCATAAGGGAAAACAACCGTGATTTTATGAATGAAATATATAAAACACTGTTGTTATGGTACAGAGGGAGGGTCACAGTGACGGGGATGCTTATGGCCTTCTACCCTACCTTGAATAAAATGGTACATAGATCATTGACCTTTTTAAAAAGTCTTAGCAAAAAAAAAAAATTAAAAAACTCTGTGCGTTTGAGTAGGCTATAAACAAACAAGAACTAGACTATAGAAATATAACGTTGTAAATTAGAAAGACTCATTATAAACGTGTTGTTACTGTACAAGGCTGTCCTGCGGTACAGCTCTTGCAGACTCTTATGTATATATAAAAAAAAAAAGTATATTATGTATTCTATCAGCCATCTAGTTCCACAGTACAAGCTTTGCTTAGTTTCGGATAGATTGTGTCGTGTAAAATGTCCACAAGCATTTATTTCTTTATTTATTATTATTTACAGTTAAAGAAAAACAAATAAAATTTTAGCAATTTGAGTCATATTTTGGACACATGCATACATTAATGCATTTAGGATAGTCTTGGTTTCCTTCTACGCTGACGGTTATGACGCAATAGTATATATATAATATTTTTCTGTGTTTTATTTCAATTTAAAATTTACCGCATCTAAAAGCGCCGTTTACACGACAAGAAACAAGTCGTACGATGTCGCTATTCCTTCTCTAACGAGTCTAACTCTTATCGTCACTAACGTCACCGTAAACAAATTATCAAGGCTAGGTAACGTACAAGAGATTATAATAATTATTTAAAAAATCGCCAATACTTTTTAATTATCTAGGATCACACTTTATTTCATTCTTAGATACTATTATTTATAAAGGAAGATCAATCATAAATATTCACTTCAGAGGAGCTAGTCTCGACACAACTAAGCAATATGATTCAATAGATAAAAGATACAAACCAAAGTATCGATTATTTGGGTTTCTATAAAACACAACACGATAATTGGTGAAACGCTCTGGTTGGCTAAAATTCAAAACAGATACAAAGACAATCATTTCAGTTCAAACAAGAATTTCAGTGACACATACGCAAGTTGACGTTGTGTATAACACACACACGTTTGAAGTTATGGTTGTCATCTGATTGCCGCTCGCTCCTGACGTCATTGGGATTCGAACGCTTGTCTTGTCTCGACTGACAAATGAAAGCGCCGTGCTGCTATTCTAGCAAACGACAAGGCGAGCGCGGGGTGCGGGTGAGGAACCCGAGATTGGCGGGAGGCGGAGTGTCCGTTCTGTATGTAATACTATTAATGTCTTCTGTGACTGTGTTTCTGGCATCCAAGAGCACACACATTTTCGTAAAAACTAAATTATATGAAGATACTGCCAATCTACTCTCATCTTCATTTAGCAGTCTAACTAGAAACAAAGCATTTAACAACGGTGTCAGGGATCAACATCTTCATGTTGTACATTATTTGTTACATTATTGGACCCCAATTTTCCACAATCTCCATTCATGCGATAACACGAATTATCCTCAATTTTGAAATTATTTATTTGTTTTTGTCATTTCATTCGAGCTTTTTCTATACATATCGTTTGTATCGTCAATCGGCAAGTTGTGTAGAGACTAGGGTCTCACGAGTATACAATAATCGTATTTTATACACACAAAACCACAATAAATAGAACCTGTCCTCTAGTAAACTGATTTGTAGCATTGCTGGCTTTCAATATTGGCCCTCCTTTCGCCTTAAGAGAATCTTTTCCCGCACTTTTTTATACATATTTGTTTGCGCTTGACCGCTAACTCACTTGATATTAACTGATATTGCGGTCTACGATAGAGCACACTAGCCTAAAAGAAACCTATTCGCTTGCGATTTGAAGACACCAAGATTAATCTAAAAAAGATCCATTCAGGATGTGTATGCCACATTTAAGCGGTACGCACAATAAAAGTGGAGCTAAAGCGTTTCGTACGAGTTTTTAGAATATCTACCATGAAGCGATGTTGGTTTTTCGTGCTCAAGTTGTTTTTATTTTATTTTTTAAAAATACAATGAACTAAGTAAAGTACAATGACCCCATTTCGGTTAAAGGGTGCCGTAATAAACTTGTATATTTAACAGGTTATTTGGAGCCTAGCTAACGTTGTGCCGTCTAGACAGGTAATGTAGTTTAGGTTTATACAGGTCCGAGGTGTCATACCTCTGCACTTTGCTCCGGGGGGTGGTCTTTATCTTGCCGTTGGGGTTGAGGGGCGGGGGGGTGTTCTGAACGTAGTTCTCCACCGATTTATCGCTGGATGGACTGTTTGACAGATCTGAAATGGAAATAGACAATAGACAAGATTTTTATTGTGCCAAAAACTTTACACTACTTTAAATGTTATATGTTAGTACTTTAAGGTTATGAATTCTTTTCCATACAAAAAATAATTGATATTTTTGAGTGTTTTAGACACTTAATCGAGTCACCGGTACAGCGATTATTACGATATTCCAAATGCAAGCCATGTACAGCCGTTTTATGTGTAAATGACGCAACAGCCAGATGGATTCAAATACTGCGAATAGATTTATTCCTTACACTTAGAAATTAAGTGTCGGATCTCAGATTCAGCGTCGGATACCTCTTATTGTGCTACGTAGTTCGAACTGCGAATCAACACTACACGCGCTACGCCCACTGTAAATCATGACCAGAAATAACGTACATACCTACGTTACTCTCTTCAACATTTAGGGCCTTACCGAAAAACGTTACTTAACTTTAACTTGGACATTTCACACCTCACCATCTAGCCCAAACTAAGCAAAGCTTGTACTATGGAATTAGTTGGCTGATAGAATACATATATACTTTTTTTTGTAAATATATACATATGATACATAGAAACACCCAGATCCAGAACAAACATCCATGCTCATCACACAAATGTTTGCCCTGGGTGGGGATCGAACCCACGACCTTTCAGTTCAGCAGGTAGACATAGACACACTACCAACTGAGCCACAAGGCCAATCAGATTCTCTGTCTGTCAGGATTCTCTGTCTTCTTGCCGCAAGTGTCATTACGTGTCAGCCAGAAGTTGACAAAATATGTTAAGCATTGCTTAAAGTTAAGTAACGTTTTTCGGTAAGGCAGATTATGTATGTATAGATTGAATACTTACTATTCCGTTTAGGACGAGGCAGGCCGACCCGTCGCGCGCGCCCGAGGTACTTGGACCGCGTGCTCGCACACACCTTGTTGTTGTTCGACACTTCCTCACTCTCTGGAATATATAACATTCGCAATGAGGTTCATGCACGCGCTAGATATCTTAACAGGCCTCATGGCTCAGTGGTACTATGTCTGCTTTCTGAGCTGTAGGTCGGGGGTTCGATCTCCACCCAGGGCAAACATTTCTGCTGAGCATGGATGTTATTGTGTCTAGGTGTTTATATGTATCTAGGCAACCGTCTGGTTCCCGTAGTATAGTTCCCGTCACGTAAAAATAACGCTGGCTGTTTCCCTGCGCCCTGAGCGGTCAAAATGGTGGCATGAAGGGGGCGCGACGGGGGAATTTCATAGTACTAAGTAGCTAGTAATGTACCAACTGTTTATAAAACAATAGACTAGTACCTACCACGAGGCTAGAACTTTAGGACGTGATTGTACCCATGCGCAGACACATCCCCTCCACTGTTGCTCAGCGTTCTTTTTATGTGACGGGAACTATACAAACTTTGCTTAGTTTGGGGCTAGATGGTGTTGTGTAAAAATATGCTCCTCCAATACATATACTAGAATATCGCGTATATAAGCGTGTGCACTACAACTTTTACACTACTTTCATGTTTTGAATGAGTGTAATCCGTAAAAGAATAATGTAGTTATTGAAATTTTCTTTTTGCCCTGTTTGAAACCCAACCGTTTCGCGGTTACAGTCTGTGTCGTCAGAACGTGACAGCACACTCAGTCCCTACGTAAGTAGGTATGCGTGTGGGGGCACAGAATACATTAACAGTACATACAGATGAGTGACCGAGAGACAAAGTCACAACCGCATGATTGCCGTGTCTTTTCACCTCATTCGCGCACCATTTTTGCGTACAGTACACTAAAATCGCTGTAACTTCGTAATTTTTTATACAATTTTATTTTTTTCACTCAGAAATTATTGGAATATCGATCACTACAAATCTACATAAAAAATGTGCACAAACTCCAGAACATTTTCTATAGATTTTATACAATACCACATTACATACATTTAACCACATAGCCCACTTGGATATATTTATTATATTGTCACTCCAATAAAGCAACCAAATAAATAAGGTAAAAAAGTAAGACACATATTGAGTGGCAAAATGTAGGAATATTAACAGTTTTTAGAAGTCAACATCTCAAATAGGGTAGACTAAAGGTAATAAAAATAAAAAAAAGATTTTGAAAGTATCTTCTACTTAAGTTATACTTTATGGCTTCTTTATGGATTAAATTTCAAACTAAAAATATACTTTTTATGATTGAATTTTAATCTGTATTTATTGTAATTTATTATAATGTCTTCCATGTCGCAAAAAGAAGCTTTATGAATTTGTTTAGAGTCAAGATACCCACTACATACTTCTTTATCATGTTGGCTGGTTTTTTATATAAAAGTATATGATTTTTTTAATTCAAGATAGATCTACGATTGACCACCAACTCGCCTGATGTTAAGCGACGGTGTAAAACTAAATAATCATACTTTGATAAACTCACCTTCAGTAGTAGATGAAATCTGATCGGAGTCACTCAATTTCCTCATCTTCTTCGGCATCAAAACTGATCGATTGTTATTTACAGAGCTCTCCACTTTGTCTATGCTTCTTTTTAAATTCTCCGTCTCAGTTTTAACCTCTTCATTGATTATAGTATTCTCTGTCTCAGTCTTCACTTTAGTATTTCCATCTTCCATCTCATTCTCTATCATAGATTCTGTATAGTAATCTACCTCAGGCATTTTGCTCGGTGAACTATCTATTATACTTCCCAGGATTATTTCCATAACTTCTTGTCTAGATTTCTTATTTATATCTTCTAACTTTGAATCGTAATCACTGTGCAATTCAAAAGAACATTCAGACTTAACAGGACTGAATAAGGGTGATTTTTCTTCATACTGTTTTGATTCTACAGGTAATATAACTTCTGAAGATAAAGATACATCTTTTACGACATTCGTTGTAGTATTAGGTTTCAAATGACCGTTTTTGTAGTAATTTACAAATTCAAAGTCTCCCATAGTCGAAGCTACTTCTTTCATAATATTTTCTTCGTAAGCATCACAGTTTAAGAGATATATTTTCTTTTTTGCATTCACAGCTTCAATGAAATCTTTAAGGAAACTGCTAAATTCGTGCCTTTGTAATTCTGCGTTATATTTTTCGTGCTCCGCAAAGTATTGCAACTCGTTTTGTATTTTTGGAGTGAATTCTTCTGTAGCACTTACATGTTCATTGCTTGTAGACGCTACATTTTCGTTTTCTGTAGAAGCTGTACTTATTGCAATAGAAATTGTATCCATCTCATTATTATCAGTATTATTTGATTCGGGAACCATGTTATTATCAATTACGAGAGCATTTTCTATAGAGTTAGGGTTTTCTAATTCAATTGCTTCTTCTATAACTTCATCTTTCGGTTCGAATTCTGTTTCTTCAGATTCTGATAATTCTTCTGTAATTATTGTGACTTCAAAATATTTATTTTCTATACTATTAGATGTTTCTATCACTTCTGTAGTCCCAGAGTTTTGTATTGCTATAGGTTTAATATTTTCTTCAAACTCTTCCATTCTGGCTAAAGTTTCTTCAATATCTGTTTTAGATTTCGTTTCGGAAGCTTTACTGTATTCGGTTATTTCGTCCATAAGTTCTGAGAATGGTTTGTTTTCATCATAAGTATAATTTTTATCCATGGGCTCTTGTGATATGTCTTGGTCAGGTGTGATAATTTGTTCTTCGATTGGTTCAACGTTTTCAACCTCTTCATGTCTTTCTATTGGTTTTATATTTTCATCTTTTTCATTTGGTGTTTCAATGATTTCAGAATGAACATTCTCAATTTTTTCTGCTTTTATATCTTTGTTCGTGTCTTGAACTTCGTCACTAATTACATTTGCGACTTCGTAAGAAATTGAATCTACAGGTATAGATGCAACACAAGCAAACTCTAATTCTGGTCCAGGAATGCTTGAGTAAACTTGACTTAAGCTTGGTCTTACATTTGCTTGGAACTCGAGAAGTAAAGCCGCTTCCTGATTCATTCTCTTCTGTTCTTCGTCTAAAAACTTTCGCATCTTCATCAGTTTTTTAGCTTCTTGAAAATTGGCAGCGAATTTTGGCTTTTTTAATGTAATATCTGGAACAAAGGGTAAACGCGGTGGAGTGGCTATTGGCGTTTCTAAATGATTATCCACTCTGATTGGTTTGCATTGAGATATTTTCGAACTGTCTTTAACCATGTGTTCTTTGTCACTGGGGCTTGGTGACTCTCCACTAGTTGATGTGTTGTCTGACTTGGAGCTGCTTGACTTATTGTCTTTTTTATTTTCTGAAGATTTTGTACCATTATGATTTTGAGATCCTTTGGATGATGAACTTCCGTCGTTTGAATCGCGATCAGTCGATCTTCTGCTATGATTTCCTCGACCGGACGAACTGTAATGGTCGTCTATATCTTTTTTCTCTTTCTTTTTATCTTTATCATCGGATTTTTTACTACTGCTGCTTTTTCTGTCTTTATCAGATTTACTTGAACTCGATTTAGAATCTCTAGGTTTATCCTTCGATCTGTCTCTTGAACTTTCAGAATTTTTTTCTTTGTCTTTGGAACTTGAAGATTTCCTCTCATCTGAGCTTTTGCTTGAATGTCGATGGCTAGAACTTGAACTACGGTGTGATTTGGAATCTTTATCCTTCGAATTTTTGTGTGAGTTTCTCGATGACTCGTGATGCTTGGATGAGTCTCTATCTTTTCTTTCGTTTGTATCTTTAGATCTGTCTCTTTCTTTACTGGATTTACTTTTTTCATCCTTGGACGATTTTTTATCATGTCTGCTACTATCACGGGAAGTTGAATGTTTAGAATCGGGTCTTTTGTCCTTGCTGCTAGAATGTCTACTTGAATCCCTAGATCTGTGGGAGCTTTTATGACTTTTTCTATCATCACTTTTCTTATCCTTCTTGGAATCTAGAGAGTTCTCTATTTCAGGTTTCATTTCTATATTAGTTTTACTGTTAACGTCACTTTCATAGTCAATACGGAGATTGTTGCTGTTGGAGCTATCATCATACATTGGCGTATTATAATTGTTTAAGTTAACTTGATTAGTAAATTGATAAGATAGTTCAATTTGTTCAGTGTTTTTATTTTCTGTATCTTTTCTTATTTCTGGATTACTATTCGAATTATGATCCTTACCATCTTTAGATTCAATTGTAAATCTGAAAGAACTAGGAGCTGCTTTTTCATTCGACTTAGAATCAGAGTCGTTATCGAATCCTTGCTGAGCATCACAGGAGTTCTCATTATTGAAATTTCTTATTGGAGTTAAAGGGGACATATTTCTTCTCAAAGATGAATCTGAGCTTGAACCAGAGTCATCACTATGAAGCTGAAGTGATTTGAAATATGTATCTTTTTCACTTTTAGGTGCTTCATCTGGTAAAGGTATATTTGTAGACACAATAGGCTCTTTTGGTAAAGCTATACTATCCAATTCTACTTTAGTTGCCTTCGGAGGGCTGTTCACAGGAGCTGGTATATTTTCCAGCTTTATTTCTTCAGCTGGTAAAGGTATAGAACTTTTATCTACATTTTCCATTTCATTTGATTCAACTGTAACTTCTGACATTTGAATATCCGATTCTGTAACAGTATTTACTTCTTTAGCTTCATGTTCATGCTCAACATCAATTTTCTCAGTTTGATCTATGTCCATTTCTTCATTTTTACCATCATTGCTTTTAACTGAGCCGGGACTGACAGCTTCTAAATCCGTAGGAAGTAAGTCTTCAGGCTTCTTCTCAGTTTCTGGACCTGGTGCCTTTTTTCGAGGGATACCAAGGTAGTTATATACCAGATCTTCAACTTGTGGTATAAAGACTGAAGCTACCTTAGGGTTCACTACTTGGTCAACTATTCTTTCTACTCCCTGTTCGAGGTAATTGCCACTGCAAAAATAATAAGTATATGTGTAATTTAAAAAAAATACAGCTATTTAAAAATAGATTATGATGTTTTATAATTAAGTCATTTCAGAATTGTTTATAACATCATCATCATATACAGCCTTCTGCTTCTGTGCTATTTGTATCAAAATGAAATTTTGTGTTACAGATTTTATGCAATGTTATTGTGGAAATTCCTTTGTTATGTAATTTATACAATGTTTTATTTAAAAAAAACGGACAAGAGCGAGCCAGACTCGCCCACCGAGGGTTCCATACAAACTAGTAGATAAAAGGGGGAAATTATATATTTTTTTATATTTTCCTTCATAAATCGAAAAATATACATCTTAGAAATATTTAAAAACCTGTTTTAGCTTGTGCTAATTAAGCTATTTCATACAATACAACATGATACGGTTAAAGCACTTTAAAATTTGGACCCTCCTTCCTTGCATAAAGACCCTATTTTATGTGATAAATTAAAAATGTACAATTTTCGGAATTTTTCCTTTATGTGTATTATATGATAATGCTTTTGCCAAATTTCAAAGTTATAGGACAACGGGAAGTACCCCATAGGTTTTAATTCCCTTGCGAGTGTCGAAATATGCGTTTTTACGACATATTTGGCTGATTTTATGTGATTAAATGAAAATGTACAGTTTTCGTAATTTTCCCTTTATGTGTACTATATGACATTGCTTCTTGCCAAATTTCGAAGTTATAGGTCAACGGGAAGTACCCCATAGGTTTTGATTCCCTTGTGTCTTGACAGACAACAAAGTGATCCTATAAGGGTTCCGGTATTCTCATTGTCAAAATTCTCATTGAATGTGTATTTGAAGATGCTTTTAAACCATATTAACATACTCCAAAATATGTTTCCTGAGCTTTTCTCGCAGCTGGTTCTTGTTCAGGTCCGGTTTCCAGCATTGACGGGACAGGAAAGTGGACACGGAGGTCTCCACTCGCTGACGTAGGTTCTGGTATGCAGGTCGGGTGTCCACATCTGCGATGCAATCTTTACGGAACTGAAATATATATAGAATATATATATGACATATTTTTGGAAATAAACATGGCTGAAACTTCTTTTATAGGATATACATCATCCGTCTTACTCATGTCCAGCAACATTTTTGAAGATATAGAATGACTGAATGGTCTTACGTAACTTTCATAGTATATTAGACTTAGAAAGCAACTTCACAAATGTTACAAAAGTATTTAATTTTGATCCAAATAAATAAATACTTATTGTGTATAAAAAATCTCTCTTATATTTAATTTTGATCCAAATAATTTCGACAGTTATTATTTTTTTGTCAAAAAATTTGTGAAGTTGCTTTCTAGGCCTAAAATATTAGAATTTTTTCTTAAATCAATTCAGTCATTTTATCTCCAAAAATGTTGGTATGTGCGAGCAAGACAGTCTACTTGGTATTCTGAGGTCTTGAACAAAATAATGAAATAAGGACATCATTAGTGTAATTCGCATCAGCGATGCTAATTGAATAAAATAAATAAATAAATGTCAATTATAATAAAACTTGGTATGCAAAATCATAAAAATACTGTCACAGCCACATCACTCCCTAAATCTTTTTATTAACAAGGAACACTTTTATTTCTTAAAAGTGTTCCTTGTACAAGTAAGTATAATAAATTCTCAAATGTCTTAAGATCGAGACAAGCCAAAGTCAATGCCACCCGCATTTTATTGTTCTAAACAAGTGTGACAAATATCAAGTGAGTTACATAAAAAAACTTGAAACAAAGCCTTTGGATAATATATTTTAAATTAAAAAAAAAACAAAATTGTTATAAAACGAGGATAAAAAAAATCATCTGGATCATTCTGTTAGCTGTAATATACATGATTTTAAACACATTTTAATGAAATTGCTCTTTATATTGGCATGTATCAAGCATCATACATTGCTTACATTGTCTATATACATTGTCTATATCTATACACTATACTTAATACTTACACCATGAATGCAGTTAAATCAATACTTGACAGTCAACCTTTTCTGACCATAGATCTCATAGTCTACTATCTAAGTTTTGTATTGGTGTATGCAACTGTGAGATTAATGACCTAAAGGTCTGTAAATCGTCTAGACATTAGTACAAGTTCAACAACGAAGGTTGAAATAAAGTCGAACAAAATCAATTGGGTACAACTTTATCTGAAGAAACAAGTACTAAATTCCAGGTCTTCGCATAGGGTGTGGAAACTGCTTTAAGAACATATATCTCGAAATTAAGTCATGTTTCGAATGCTGTAATAATTATAATATTCTCACCTGATCAAAAATTCCCTTCGACTTCAACTCGTAGACCAGTTGATCGACCAAGCGAGGGTCCCCGGGCATGTACTGCAAATTCGCCATAATTTGGGACTAAACACTCATCGAACGATTAATTTATTACAAACTTATTAATTATTACATCAATTATTACTGCTTTGCACAAGATATCAATTCAAAATCAATGAGAAAATGAAAATAATTATTTTACATCAAAATGTACCAAGCAAAACGTAATGAAGTCTAGACTAGAGATGGTTGATTTGATCGATATGTGATGTGTATCGATATCGATATGATCATAAAACAATATTACTAATATTGGAGGGTATGATCATGGTATGTATGATGTTGAGGCAATACGCAGACCAAGGATGGACCAGAATCGAACATTTTATTCGCGAGAATAGAACGTAAATGGAATCCTATGTGGTGATGTGTACAAAGTATAAAATTGACTGCGGAACAAGAAACAGGCATGCACTGGCAGATAAGAAGTACTAACCAAACTTAACGAAACAAAATGCAGAAAACGGATAACTTACTTGGTTTAGACCGTTTTGCACCCTATAGCCCCAAAGTCTATCCACGGCGTCTAAATCCAGTGCGTTAAAATCACTGTAAAAGTGATCTTAACGCACTCTCTTCTTACATATCACTCACAACCTATCTTACATAAAATAAATAATTAGTAAATTAATTGCTCTAAATCAGTTTTATCGTCATCGATTTTATTTTACATCACTACTTTTTTAGAGATCAAGCTGTAGCTATGTCGAATTTAAAGTCGATTTGGAATTTCTCTCAATAGTGTAATCATGTAGGATTTTATTTTATTCTTTAAATTAACTAAACTAGGTTATGAACTAATTAATTAAATCGATTAATCGGAGCTTCGGAGTATATGCGGTATACCAATATTATCATAACGAACATCACTATTACTTTTGAAAAATTATTTATAAAAGAAATATTGGGGTTTTGGCGGGAACGTCATCGAAACATGTTGTTGCTTTGTTTTATTTTCTTAAACTTGTGTTATTTTGAATATTAATGCGATAAAAATTGTGGTGTTTTATTCATTAAGTGTTCGATCAAGTGCGTGAGTGTGGGTAATTGAAAGAAAGCAGAAACATGTGATTTTACGTTGTCGGCAAAACTCCATAGAAGCTTCTAGTAAAGTCGCCACCACTTTACTGAAGCAGGACTCGATTTATAAATTGACTCTATACGTGACTTAGATTGTGACTAGAACATTTACAACTTCTTTTATTCAAGAAACTTGAAAAAATCCTAATACTTGACACTGGCAAATGCTTTAATGCGAGTCCAATACAAAAAAGAAGAAGAAGAAATATTTGGTTGTCAATGTCAAATATACAAAACAATAAACAACAAAAGCCACAAATTGATTTAATTTGTTGTTTCATTGATTTGCCAGTATAATATATCATTAAAATTATATAAACTGAAAATGTCATTGAATAATGAAGTTAATGAAAAATTATTGGAGTCTCTCGTTCAAAAGGAGCGGCAGGAGTACCTTGCTAAGTGTAAGTCACTGAAGTGATCGTTATTATAATCCGACAGAATATTGTATACATACGCTATTTGCATGAACTTATAAGACAACCCGTGTCATTTTTATTTAGTCGCATTCTCGTCAGCTGATATTTAACAAAATACGAAATAACCTCACCAAAAAAAAAAACAAACATACTTCGTAAAAGTATAGTTTAAACTCTATAAAAATGAATAAATTAACATCCCTAACCATAAAAGAAATACACAAAGCTTACCGTGATAAACTACTTACGCCTACCAGTTTCGTAGATTTGTGTTTACAACGGGCGAGACAGACGACCGAATTAAATGCTTTCGTTAACCTCACGGAAGAAATTGCAGAAACTCACGGTATTGAAAGTGAAAAGAGATTTTATATCGATAAAAAAATCAAACCTTTAGACGGCATAACTATCGGCATGAAGGATAATTTTTGTACTAGTTACATAAACACAACTTGTGCTTCAGAAATGTTGAAAAATTTCGTTCCTACTTATGACGCTACAGTGTACGCTCGATTGAGATCTTCTGGCGCTTGTCTTGTCGGTAAATGCAATTTAGACGAGTTTGCAATGGGTTCAGGAACTATTGACTCCATATTTGGCCCTAGTCGCAACCCTTGGCAATATCACAAGGAAAAGTGGAGGATTCCCGGAGGGAGCTCTGGTGGTAGTGCTGTAGCAGTATCCTCAGGAGCATGTGTGGCTGCTATCGGATCGGATACTGGAGGATCGACACGAAATCCAGCTGCTTTATGTGGAGTTGTAGGCCTTAAACCAACATATGGTCTTGTATCACGATATGGTCTCATACCTCTTGTTAATTCTATGGATGTTCCGGGTATCTTAGCTAGGACTGTTGAAGACGTTACTCAGATCCTAAATTGCATTGCTGGACCAGATATTTTCGATTCAACAACATTAAAAGAAGATTTTATCCCTGTTGAGTTGAAAGAAATAGATTTGTCAAATGTAAAAATTGGTATTCCCAATGAATATCAATGTGAAGGAATGAGTGAAGAAGTGATAAATACATGGAAACATGTAACAGATATATTAGAAAAAGAGAAAGCTATAATAAAAAGAGTATCTCTACCTCATACATCGGTTTCAATAGCTGTATACTCAATACTTAACCAATGTGAAGTTGCTAGTAACATGGCAAGATATGATGGTTTAGAATACGGACTTAGAACTGATGAAACATATTCCACTGAAGAGTTATATGCATCATCCCGCTTAAAAGGTTTCAACAAAGTCGTCCGATCAAGAATACTTGCTGGAAATTACTTTTTATTGACAAGAAATTATGAAAAATACTTCATAAAGGCATTGAAATTACGTAGAAAGATATCTGATGATTTTAAGAATGTTTTTAATGGTTACAATAGTGTAGATTTGTTACTAACTCCTACAACATTAACTGATGCACCATTGTATGAAGATTTTTCAGCAAAACACAACAGAGATCAGTGTGCATTTCAAGATTTCTGTACCCAGCCAGCTAATATGGCTGGGATACCAGCTATATCAATCCCAATTCGGGTATCAAACAAAAGGTTGCCATTGTCTTTACAATTAATGGGTCCAATGCTTTCTGAAAACTTGCTTCTAAATGTTGCTAGGAAAATTGAAAGTATTGTTACATTTCCTACTTTAGAAAATGTGTAATTTTCAAAATGTGTATTAAAACATTTCTTTAAAAAAATTACATAGTATAAATTGTATTTGTGTATAATTTCATCACAACAATTATAACTATATCCCACTGAAATTTTAAAGGTATGTACTAAAGTGTTGCAATATTTTACAAGTTTTAAATAAATACGATTATATACTTACTGGAAAGAATAGTAAAAAGGGAGAAATCTAAAAAATTCTTGATAATGGGTACACATTTTATGTATATAATATATGCAAAATATTGTTGTTGTTAGTTTGAGGCTAGATGGTGGTGTGTGAAAATGTCCTCTAATATTTACTATTTATTTATATAACAAACAATAACTTATAATATGTTATATATTTAACATAATTTGTATCTTATTCCAGCTGCGGCGATCTCTGATATGCTTTCAAAACTCAACATATCCATCGAAAACCTGCCCCAGAGATGTCAGGAGCTTATCCAAGACGTGTCCAGCATTCAATTCACTACAGGGATGGACCAGCTTGACCCCATAGCGATCTCTTTATGTCAGTCCAGAGAGTTGACAGAAAAGCTGAACGATGATTATGTGATATTGAAGCTAAAGTGAGTGGATTTACTGGCAAAGGCCAGTAAATTACGCGTTTCACTCTAAAACTGTTTTCTACCCCTAAATATTATCTTATTTTGATAAAAAAGAATTAAATGGTTGGAACCATTAATAATAATGCCTGCACAGTTTGCTTTATCAATCCTTGTCACTTTTATAGTTTTAACTTCGGAGTTGTAATGAAATTTAAAAGAAAAAAAACAACCAAAGAGCATTAAAAATCAAACAACCATAAAAAACAACAATCACAGCCATTTGTGATGGAAAAGCGCGCGCAAGAATGTTTGCAGTCTGCGCAAAGAGTATTGTACTATACAGAGTCTGCGTAATGTAAGTGCGTATCTTATGTCAAATACTTTAAGAATAATGATAATAAACTTCGAATTCCAGGCAAAAAGACCAAGAACTCCAAGCCAAAATAGAGCATAACGCCAAAATAATCGAGGAGTTGCGAGGAGAGCTGGCGCAGTCGAGACACCAGCTCGCGACGCAGGCTCCCAACCTGGAGACTGTACTGGACAGCTGCAGGCAGATGAAACAGAAGGTCGCTTCCTATGAGGAGAGCTGCGAGAGAGCTAGAGTAAGCTAACACTTCCTTACTAGTATAAACAATTGAAATTCATTTATTGCAGATATTAATCCATGAGTAACAACATGGATATATATAACATATACGGGGGGCCAGGTGGGCCAGGCCCACCCCATGATGACCTGTGGCCCACTGTAGGATTTTGGGTTACTCAGCTAAGTATATAGAGATCTTAGGGGCCAGGTCCACCCTAGAAAATACTCTAGATACGCCAATCTAAGAAGTCAAATAGAAATTTGAATAAATAAATTAATATTACGAGTACATAAAAAATAACTAAGTTTGAAAATACAAATACTGTCAATGTGGGTAACTTTGACTTCGTGTCAAACATTGTACATATATTTTTTCGAAGGTTCCTACTTTTTTTTCTCATTATACAATTGAAGCCATTAGTATGGCTCGGCGGTTGTTTTTTTTTTTTAAATTTCATATTCATTATACAAGTATAATTATTGGTAAATTAATTGAAATGGTAAAATAAAGAATAATATTAGTTTGGGCAATACAATAGTGACTTGAGCTATAAGAACTAAAAAATCCGCATGCGTGGTGCACTACCTTCATCATCATCTCAGTCACAAGAAGTCCTCTGCTGGACATAGGCCTCCCCCACGGATTTCCAGAAAGACGGTTGGAATTGGATGCAAATATTAAAAAAAAAATTACTTAACTAATTTTTTTTACTTTGGAATCATAACGTCATCATCACGTTTCCTTTCGCCACTTCACTCTATCAGACGTCATCTCTACACTTACACTT
Source organism: Lycia hirtaria (assembly GCA_947563715.1). NCBI lineage: Eukaryota > Metazoa > Arthropoda > Insecta > Lepidoptera > Geometridae > Lycia > Lycia hirtaria. Next base: position 51,358,855 of record OX387376.1, on the reverse strand, counting down.
TTCACACGCATATCATCTTTCACACAGTCCATCCACATTTTCTTAGGTCTCCCTCTTCCGGCCCTACCGCTTACCATCATGTTTAGGGCCCTCTTGCATACATTGCTATCCTCCCATCTCATAACATGCCCATACCAGGACAGCCTTCCACTTCTTAACTTTTCGGTGACTGGTGCTACTTTCAGGCTTCCTCTAACATACTCATTCCTAATCTTATCCAATTTTGTTACTCCACACATCCATCTCAACATTCGCATCTCCGCTGCATGCAATTTCCTTTCATTCTCCCCTTTGGTGGCCCAACACTCTGATCCATACATCACGACAGGTCTTACCATGGTCTTATAAATTTTCAACTTTAATTTAAGGGGCATTCGGGTATCGCAAATAGTTCCCGAGACCTGCCGCCACTTCATCCAACCTGCATTTATCCTGCTATTTACATCTTGGTCAATATCGCCGTCGTTTTGGAAGACAGAGCCGAGGTAACGAAAATCGGAGCAGACTGGAAGGGATACACCATTTAAGGCAATTGGAATGAAACTAGATGGACCCCCGAAATCACAAAACAAATGTTCTGTTTTGGTCCTACTGATCTTCAACCCTACACTCTCCAGTTTCTCTTGCCATTTTTCCAGTCTTCTCTGTACCTCAGCCCCATCTTCTCCGACAAGCACAATGTCATCGGCGAACAGCATACACCAGGGTGCCTCCTCCTGTATGTTTGATGTAAATGTATCCATTACCAGGAGGAACAAATACGGGCTCAGAGCCGATCCCTGATGACAGCCTACAGCCACATTGAATTTGTCGGTTTCGCCAGCTGCGGAGCTTTGTTCTACCTCTACCATAAATAGCACGGATAATCTGCAGATATTTCCCAGGCACTCCTTTCTCTTTCAAAGCCCACCACAAAACTTCACGGGGTACCCTATCATACGCCTTTTCCAGATCAACGAACATCATATGCAAGTTCTACGTAATTTGAATAAAAGCTAATTGTAGAGGCGTAGACATTTACGATATATTTATTGATTATTTTATATATAAAATTACATGTCACATTAGTATATAACAAAAACGACCATATAAAAAAAGAATCGAAATCAGTTAATGTTCAGTGATCAGTTTCCTCCTATTTGTATCTGAGATTCCGCGACAAAACAGTTCCCAGCCCCCATACCACAAGCGTTCAAGCATTCTTATTTCAATATTATTTTGACCTTTGTCTTGCTCTTCCTATAGTTGTGAGAGCAAGACAAAGGTCAAAGTTATATTGAAATAAGATTGTTTTAAGATTATGGTAACCCCTCTGGTTCTTCCTGCGTCACCTTGTAGAATGGAGTATCGTGTATATTTCCAGTTGAAGTTCTCGAAGCTGTCCGTCCCCGAGAGCGCCATGCCGGCGTCACTCCGCGAGCTGGCGGGCTCGGTGGCCGCGCTGAGCGAGGAGGCGACGACGCTGCGCCGGACCGCCGAGGACATAGCGCTCGTCAACCAGGCGCGGCATGCGCTGCTCATGCTCAAGAAATAAAATAAAAACAAGTTCCGTAGATTGAGAAAGCAATAGAGTACGTTAAAAACACGAAAAAGCGTTATCGTTCCATAGTGGATATTCCATTATACCATTTATCATACGGACCGATATATTGTGGAATATGCTTCCTGAGTGGATCTTCCCCGATGGATACAATTTGGGTGTGTTTAAATCGCGGGTGAATAGGTTTCTTCTGGGTAACCGCGCTCCATCGTAGATCACAACATAGTTTAACGTCAGGTGAATTGGCGGTTTTTCATTTTTTTCACATTTCTTTCTCTTTCACTCCCCAGTAAATCAGCGTGATGTGATTATAGTAAGCGTGAAAGAGAAATATGTACGCCTTTTGTTAACGGGTTGTCCTTTAATTGTTACCAAGATTTGTATTACAGCTTGGTGACAGATCGAGGACAATATACTAGATTTTCAAGTTGTTTGGAATATTATTGTTTAAACCTCTGGCTGTTTTTAATGAACCAACGTTATTTTACCTGCTTTCTACGGGAAGTCGTATCAGTGTCTGTCACACGAGACCTACAATCTTGGAATTTTCAAGGCTAGAGTGAATAGATATCTTCTAGATCGACTCCATCCTCGGCCACACCGTCGCTTAACATCAGGCGAGTTGGTGGTCAATCGTAGATCTATAATGTATAAATAAAAAAAACATACCCAGTTACACTGTACTTGTGTCCGGTTTTTTCTTGGTCTTTGCTAAGTTCAGAGCATGACCTTAGGAAACCTGGCATGGTAATAGAAATTGGTGGAGACCAGCTTGGTGTTGCCAATTTAGGGAGTAACAACGAAACAAATAATCAGGATAAATAAATATTGGTGGTCATTTCACACAACAAATAACTCATATTATTAGACAAATGACATAAATTACACATTTCAATTGTTGTATACGCGATAAATTTGTTAAAATTGTAATTTTTTTTTTGTTTCCAAAAAACGAAACTATTCAAGTTGGAGTATTTTGTTTGTCTTCAATAACCAGTATTTCAGCCCGATTCTGCATAATATTTTTGTGGAACGCGTTTTTGTGGGTTTTTTACGTCGGCGACACTCCTAAACTCCCAAATCGCCACCTTTATTACAATGCCATGTATATTTGTGTCATGATTCAGAATGTATGCTCCCTGCAGACAGTGCGCTGTAATCGTGTTGCGAACATTCGCTTTACGTATATATATTTTTTTTAAAGTGAAAACTTCTAAGTGCGCTATGCACTTTATTTTGTGGAAATTGAATGAGACTGAGCTGTCACGCTCGGCTATGTAACGCTCATTCAGCCAAAGTCGGCTCGAGTCGACTAAGGGAGCGAGAGAGATATAGTTAATGCGACACTGCTATTTCGTATCACTAACGTCGCTTTGATATATTTTCACTTCTGTCATGTGACGATGATGGTGTTGTGATGTGTCGATGTGTTCTGTGATGTGTTACGCACACACATTTTTTATTCTTATTTTTTTTTGCCTTTTTTTACAATAAAGAACAAGCAAGCAGGCGGGTTTTCTGATGGTCAGGGTTCACCATCGTCTTTGCCATTGCGTTGTCTACTTCCCTGCCTACTTAGGTACAGTCAGGATTGTATCCTTAACAAAATATATATTATGATTTTTATAGCTTATTGTGGTATGACGTTTGCAACAGCTCACCTGACTAAGCTTGGAATATGAACTGGGTGTCAAGTGAGGTATCCGGGACACACCTTTAGATACTTGGTGTCAGATTTTCAGCTTAAAGGTGGTAGCTAGCCAGCCGAGTACTAAGTACCTAACAACCTAACTGTCTGGTTCCCACCACTGGCGCTGTTTTACTGGGGGTTTTGAGACATATTTTTTTTATCCCCAGAGCCAGCGACCATCATGGTGACCGTCATATCAAACATTATTATTTTATTCTAACGACCACCCCTGGGTGTCCATTTGGGGGCAGCTGTTGGGAGTATATCAGTCCGCGCCACCACTCAAGTCATATAGAAGAGGCGCTTCAATCGCATTCCGGCCATATACATTAAGTATTCTGTGTTGTGGCGGGCCTGTCAAATTTAGTTCCAAAATTTCATCACCGGTCTTGTGGTGGCGCGGATTAGTTCCCCTTGATTAGTTTAGTGAGTATTGATGTTCTTTGGACTCTAGTCCCTTGGATGTGGCGCTGTAATAATATAAACAACAATCAATTCATTAGATACATTAGTAGTAGATACAAGCCGAGAGCTTAGTTTGGGACTCCTTGTTCTACTTTCTCAGTTTGTTCAATTTTGATTAGATCTAAGTATATTAATGTTTAGTTACTTAGTATAATGTAATTACATTGTACTTTCTCAAAGTAATAAAAAATTGATTTGAGTTCTTGAAAAATCACCTATTGAACTAACGTACGTTCTATTCGCCTCGCTCGAAACACTTTCTAAAGCGATAGTGTGACAGCGCCCTTAGTAAACCAGTAATGATAAATCTAGATAATAAGATAGATTGGATTAATTAACTATAAGGCATTTATAAGAAGCATTTTTTGTGTAATAAAAAGACAATGTTTTAAAACAGGCTTTTATTTAAGATAAGTACTAAAAGTAATAAAGTTTCATCTTACTCGCATAGTTGTATCTACCAGCAGCTGTGTGTAAAATGACAGACTGAGAAGTCTGTCATTTTACGCACAGAAGAGAAGAAGAGAGAACTAATGCAATGTCTTCTATTATTAACACAATAAGCCAATCGTAGAAGAAATAAATTTGGTAAAGTACGAGGTTCATTCGCACACCTAAGGTTCCGTACATACAACAATTAATTAACACAAAATGTGCTTTAATATCTATGATTTTTTATATACAGTAGGTATAGCCTGGAATATTAGTCGTTCACATAGAATATAAAGTTACATAGTAGTTAAAATAGTAATACAAAAAAACAGTCATGTTATTTAACATTCACATCGTAATATCAAAAAAACAACCTCATAGTAGGTCATCTATTTTCTCTATCCAAAGAGATTGTACGACATTATCGTGTACTTTATTTATGAACCTAATTTTCGAAAAATCCCTAAACGGTACAAACATCCCTTACAGTCAGATTCTCACGTTCCTTCCTCCCGCGAACAAGCAAAATGTGGAATGTCCTTCCTCGGAAGGTTTTCCCGCCGAGCTTCAACACGATACCTACACGCGTTCCCAAGATACAAGTTTACACCCGGAGTGACGGACAGACACAGACGGTAAGACGGACTACAGTGATCCAATAAGGGTTCCGTTTTTTCCTTTTGAGGTATGTAACCCTAAAAGGGTCATATATTGAAAGTACTGAATCGATTTTGATAAAACTTAAACTGTGAAAAAAAAAAAACTCTTAACGATAACCTTACAGTTACATAATCTGGGAGATACTCTATTTAACAAAAAAGGAATTATAGCTTTATAACTTACTTCTAGTTTCGGTGTAATATGTGAACACTGAACATACTTATAAAATTTGGCACACGTGTTTAGAAACGGACATAGACATAAGTGAAAATTGTGCGATTTTTAAAAATGACATACAAATACATATCAAATTGATGATCTCCTTTTTAGGGTTCCGTAGTATCCAAGGAACCCTTAGTTTCGCCGTGTCCGTGTCTGTCTGTCCGCTGGGTTGCTCACAGTGCTTGAAAGCTGTAATGTGCCAGATTAGTTATGCCTAGAAAGTATATATTTTTTGGTATCAAAGAGGTTTTATTTAACAGTTCACGCACAAGTATTTCACATTATTAAAAAAAAAAAAAACCTAAGTTTGCTACGCACTTGACCAGTTTTTATTATTTGTTTACTCCGTAAATGAAAGGGAAAAATGTTTAATTGGGAAAATTTTAGCGTAAAATGAAACGTTCGTTTTTTCGGACATACTTTTATTTTCCTTAGATATAATGCCTTAATTATATCTTCGTAGTTGCAGCAACTAACAACCTTATTTAAACGACTATATTAACATTTATCAAGAATATAGACTACTTTCAAGCTATATTTTTATTCCTAAGCAGTCAAATACTCGTACTTTTTTCACAATTTATTCAATATAATAAACATGAAATGAAACGATAAATATCCAGATCCAGACCAATTGACGAAAAAAATGTATACAAAATTCGTAGGTAAACTAGTGAAAGATCAGTGGTGCAAGTCTCTACATAATGCACCATTTAACGATACAAATAGTACCGAACGATATATTTCGAATGCAGTTGCGATTCTAACATTTATTTGCAAGTCACTACTTTTTGGGTCATTTTATTAACTTTCGACGATAAGTTTTCGTCAAATAATGATGTTAGCATCGAAAATAATGGCAATTAACGTTATCTCAAGAGCAGACTTCGAATAGGCCGGTCATTTGTGTCACTTTGCTCCCCGATCAGTTTATATTAGCTGCCACTCATTTCGCTATCACTTAGTTGTTATACACACATAATTATTAATTACGTCATCTAAAAAAATAATGAATATTGAAAGCACAAACTCTGAAACCATTTTTTAAATGCAAAAATAAACAAGTATCAATGTTAAAAGAAAAACAAAATACCCGACTGCAGAAAAGAAGTTTTTGCAGCCTAACTTATGATTTTTTTAAATTTTGATGTACCCATTGTCACTCTCACAACTAAGACGAATCTATTGACACCACTCACATCAAAACCGGTCAAGCCGTTTAGCTCTAGGGCGTGTCAAAGAAATATACATACATACATACACTCGAAAAACATAACCCTCCTTCTTACGCTGTCGGGTAAAAAATGCAATGGATAAGAGAAAGACAGTAATTCCATTGACACTTTTATAACAAAATTTAAAATAATTATACATGTACATCAGGGTTCAAGAGTCCATTATCACCATAAGCCCTGCGGCACAAAACACCCTGTTATATAAAAGTGTGTAAGTACGAATCAACCTATAGAATAAAGTCGCAGAAACCATTTATTAGAACATTGCGTTTTGAGAATGCTAATGGACTTTTGATCATGGCTGTACATTACAAAATCAAATCAAGCCTGTACAAAATACAAAAATAACGTTAAATCTTCGCCAATATACGACAGATCTAATCTAAGAAGTGTCCTTTCAAATACTTCATCATACCGAAAACCTTAAACCTCTGTTTCCCAATGACTTTGTACATAGCATCATCACAGATAGCAAACTGCTTATTATTAGGATCATAAAGATTGTTTTCTTTGACTATTGCCCAGATCCGTTTAACGACAGCGTGACGAGGAAGCTCATCTACTCCCATGAGCTCTGCGAGGGCTGGTGACAGTTTATAGGAGCGAGTGAACCCAGTGCCGCCGCCTTTCTTCCCCGCCTTTTTTTCTTTGGTCACTTTTTCTTTAGTAACGCGGGGTTTGGGTGCCGCTCGACGGCCTCTCTTTGGCTGGTGATGAAAATAATGAAACAAAAATTAATACTCAAACGTTGTTATCATGTAATCAATTTGAATGTAAATAATCAAACTGTTATAAGAATCAACTTGGGTTGTAGTCTCTTTGACCAGCGCTAGTAGGCCGAAGAGTTTAACTTATAAGCCATGGATTTGTAGAACAAATGCAGCTTAAGATACAAAATGGTCAAGCAGTTACATGAAAAACAATACATCCTACTGGGGCAAACTGATAAAATAATCTAATACTTTCAGCTTTGTTTAGTTGCACAGGAATACATGATGACAAAGCAACATTTGTATGAAAGTTATGATAGACTTTGGAGTACCAGCTATCTGCTAGTGCTTAAGACCAAATTTTTCAGATGATTTCTTATCTTAAAAAATAATCTCTGTTTTAAAAGTACCTTTGGCTCCTCTTCTTCTGAAGACTCATGAGATTCTGCCTTTTCTTCTTCCTCTGATTTTTCAGCATCCATCTGTTGAGAAAATGACAGTTGTTGAAAGAAAAATACTTTGTACTTACAACACTATAATGAAATGCTGTAAATGTCACAACATCCATCTCTGTCATTCTGTATCGAAATGACAGAGATGGAGAATCCGACAAGTTTTGAATTCATATCCAGACTTGCAGCCGGTCGCGTTAACAAACTTACCTTATCAACGTAATCGAGTACCATCTTGTCAATGAGAGGCTTGCGCTTGCGTATTTCTGAACCGTATTGTTTCTCCAGCTGTTGGATCACCTTCTTGGTCGTCCATACTGCTAGGTCAGCGTCTTTAAGGATCTCTGGGAATTGTATAAGACAGATTTACTTATATTTCCGCCGCTAAAACTGTCTTTAATGTAGATGGCGCTAGCAAATTGCCTGAGCTATGTCTATGTATATATCTAGGTATATTTAAATTGAAAATAGTAAGTAAAGTTGTGAAATAATTATTTCGTTATTCACTTATCTAGGTACATAAAAATATTGTACGCCTGAAATGGGTTGACTGAGATGCTGAGTACTCTATAACACCAAATGTACCAGTTTATGCAATAAATATTTTTGAATTTGAATTTGAGAATTCCGATTTCTACATTTTAATCTCACTAGAATGTTTCTTTGCTAATCGAGCCTAAAATTTATGTATTATTTTTCTAAATACTATACTTATATTGTTCATAAAACTTGCTTTAGTAATTATATTATATTTAATTAAATCAATAGGCTTTTTTCGTTTTTTTTTACAACAAATCCTGGCATAGTACGAGTTTCACTCGCACACCGAGGCTTCCGTATTCTTATGCAATATGATATGAACACAGAAAACAGGACTAATTAACAAAATGTGCTATAAATCTATAAATATTTGTAATTTCACAAATTTTCTACACAGTAGAAAAATTCTGATTAATGGTGGACATAATATAAAGAAAATATTGATAAAAGCACCATCTAACGGACTTTGATATAACAAAATGTCTGTGCGACGTGCACCATTACATACCTACCTAAAGTAAAAATATTATTTTATCGACGAAGACTCTAGGGGACGAGTGACGCCATCTAGCGTCACTCGTTTATCTTACGACAACGTCAATTAATTCGTTTCACTTAAATGACAAAAAACTTATAATACTATGTGTTTTTTAACTATTATTTGTTGATTTACATCAAAGTGAACCCTATAATCATGCCAATTTTTTATGAGGGAACGCGATATCGATATTCTTCACAGAAATAGTATGCACATAATTAAAGTACTTGCGTACTTATCTCAAACATGTGTATGTACCTAGCTGTACTCTCGACTTCCGTTGACAAACCTTTAAAATAAGCAACTTTGATAAAAGCCCGCCAAAACCCACTTCTCATCAGTAGAAGCGTGAATTGGAACGTTTTACAATGGCGCCATGGCGGAAGGCTGTTTGTTCGACTTGACATAAGCTACCTACCTATAAGACAATAATAACTAAGAATTTTACAAATTTCACTAAAATTACAGCTTATCTTTGCACGATGTAAAGAGAAAATGTTGTCTATAATACTTTGCGGTTCTATCTATAGCATAATGGGAATTTCTCACTCAGCCAGTGAGGCGCTATATACGTGGAATAATGCTGAACCGCAAAAATAAACCATTAGTAACCAGACTTATCCTGAGATTGGCAAAATATGAAATATACAGAAATTGATCCGCATTTATCTCCTTAGCAACTTTGACTCAACACATTTTCTCATAAACAATGTAATAACAGAGATATTTGCAATTAAATGTATGAAAAGTACAAGTTTACTTGGACACTTCTGTAGGAAGCCATTTTACGAACCCCGGGCAGATTACAATGCAGGTTAAAAATACCACGTTATGTATTATTTTTATCCAGTTACTAAGCATAAATCCAAAAAATGTAATTTACTTACTTTCGATCTCTGCTTGCAGCTCCTTTTCACTAATATCAGCCATATTTTTAATTGGAGCAAGTAGATTTCTTGAAATGCACTCCGAAACAAGGACAAGAGCCATACAATAATAAACCTACGCGCGCGGTGCCACACGGCGTCGCTTCACAGCGCTCTAATCAACCAATCAGATCAGCAGGTTATAGCCTCTATTTTCTCTATAGCATTTATGAAAAATAAACCGTATATTTATGAATTTTAGGTATATTATACTTTAAAGAAATAAATGCATCAGAGAAGTGAAAGGTGGAGATAAGTTTCGTTCCAAATGTTCATAGCAATCTACCAAGCTGAATCCACTTTGAATATGTAAAATACCAACTCACCGAACTACATTTAAAAAATATAATATTTTTCTGCGATTTTGTCATATTACTTTATTCCAACTCATGTTAAACATAGATTTATGTTGTAATAATTTAAGTCCATAAAATGTGAATGACAAATAAATGATGGTAAGCTGTTTCATGTTTTGGAACGATTTCCGAAACATTCCTGCAGTGCTATTATTCGACTCATTTTAGTCCTATGAAGTTGATGAAAATGTTCACAAAAAGGAACAAATAGTACTAGATATATAAAGCTTAGAACAAAAAAAGTCGACGGTTGAACTCAAAACCGCCAACGTATGAATTTGGATAATAAGTTCATCTTATTATGGGTAATGGCATGACACAAGTCATGGGATAAGAGGGGAACTTTCGTCATTTAGCGTAAAACGGAACATAGTTTCAAACGACCCCCTTAGTCTAAGCAAACGACACTCTCTTTCTCTTTCTCATAGACAATGTAAACAATAACAAACAGAACCCAAGGAAGTTGGATCGTTGGAAGGAACCGTATACTTTGCATCATATTATGCCTCGATGACACTGGGCTAGTTTACGAGCTGCTAGTCGGCGAGTTTAAAAGCTAGCGAGTGAGCGAGTGCGAGTGTCGATGACAAAATCAAAAGTCAAAAGCAGATTGTAAAAAAGCTCAATGACGCGGAGCGAGTTTACAAGCTGCTCGCGAACTCGCTGGCTTGTAGCTTGTAAACTAGCCCAGTGTCATCGAGGCTTTAGACAAATTATAAAGATTATGTCCAATCAAGGAATCCTCTAGTAGCTTGTGAAACTTTGCTTGTCGCTATTCAGCTGCATATAACGTGTCCGCTTCATTCTTACTCTTCGGCATGGGCGTATATAAGGGGGGGGTCCAGGGGGTCCGGACCCCCCCCATGGCATTGGCCGAAAAAAAAAAGGCGCGGATGGCACGCATGTCACAAAATATAAATAAAAACCTTATGTGCGGTAATGTGTGTGCATAACTACAGCTTAGCTAAAGAGATGCAGTATGACCCATGTTCGTCTTTCGCCCGCGCATACTACAAACGCGTATATCATATGGAAACTATATATTTTTACCCGATTGCGTAAGAAGGAGGGTAATGTTTTTAGAGTGTATGTATGTATGCGGGTATGTATGTATGTTTCTATATGACAGCCTGAACGGCTTGACGGATTTTGATGTGCGAGGTTGATGTGTCATTAGAGTCGTCTTCGTTTCCAAAGTGTCTAAGCTATATTTTTTGTAATCATAATACATCTCTTTCAAAAATTAAAATAAAACGTTTTTTCGTAATCACTAACGCACTATTTCGTAATAAACAAGTGTTTTTTTAGAATTATTCTAAAGAATGCGCGTATAATCTTTTACAGCAGTTTTACGCATACTTTCTCACAAAAAACGTACACTCAACAGCGTATTAAAGCGTATTATCGAAATCGTAAGTTAGACTGCAAAAAACTGCTTTTCTGCTGTCGTTTTTTTTTTTTTTTTAATATACATACTTTTTAAGAAACCCTAACTCCATCTCTGTCATATCTATACAAATTGAGAGAGTGGAGATATAGTTTCCAGGCCGATTTAAAATCCGACAAGTTGTGAACAAGGCCGTAAGCAGGGGGGGGGGGGGGGGGGGGAGGTTCAACCTACCCTCCCCCAAAATATCCTGGTAATTATGAAAAATCCTTGCTCTTTTTAAAGTTTACTTAATTTGCTTCAATATATTTCGCGCGCCAAAAAGCGCAGTGATCGCGCATGCCCATATTTTTGAAGATATAAAACGACGACTGATTGAACTTATAAAAAGATCTTCGTTCGTAAAACTAGAAAATAACATCGCTAAATGTCTGGCGAGTCGGAGATCAGTCGTAGATCTATCTTACGTAAAAAAAACACAAATATTCCATGAAAAATTCAATTCGATCCAAGCCAATTTTACATAAAAAAATATTTTTGCGTTAATAATTTCGAAAAGATCGAACAAGACTCTTATAGTGCCTTGGTTAAATTTGAAATCATTGCATTCAAATGGTTATATGTATATTTTTTGATAGCGTAAGTCAGTCTTACTCATCCAGTCGGATATTTAATTTTTTAAACACTTTTATACTTGTTTGGTTCATCTGGGCCACTTCCTTACACGACCAATGAATTAAATCATTTCCAAGATTTAATTTTAAAAACCTTAAAAATTTTCGCGCTCGCTTCGCTCGCGCATTATTAGCTACTATTTTGACATGGAAATACTGCGGGCTCACTAACACGACAAATAAATCATATTACTATAAACTACTATAACACTACTAAAATGTTCGCGCTCGCTTCGCTCGCGTATGCTTATTATCTATGTTTTGGTTTACTTGAGTCATGCAAATGCTGAGCGCTCGTGAAAACGGGTGAAGTCACCTCTAATTTAATATGAATTAATATTGTTCCGACGTTACTTTTACACTTTATTTACAGTTATACGTTTGTCCCAATGTAATAGGGCGATCTGTGGTTTGTCCGTAATACAATTTTCGTGTATTTAAATGTTTATAACTTATTATTATAGATTATGATTATAGAAACATTGACGTTTAGAAACTAGTACTCGTCTGCGTATAGTCTGCGCAAATAAAGAGGCAAATAGTAGTATATTTGTATACATTTTTGTACCCGCGGACCCCCCCCATGAGAAACCTATAGCTACGCCCATGCTCTTCGGTCCTATGTGATTAAGGTCAGTTATATTAACCTTAGCAAAACATCATTTGCTTAATAATTTGGTAGGTATACCAACGGGATCATGAATAATTATGAATTCAATAGATAAGATTTTTTGTCTAGTAATCTATATAGCATGAACATTTAACTATCCATTGCAAGTTCTATGAGTATAAAACTCGAATAGATGCAATAACGATCATACACTACCCCATCACTATTGTGAGCTTTCAAAATTATCATCATAAATTAAACAAAGCTTAATAAGCGATTCGAATTTTTAAAAAAAACCTAGAAAATTCTGTATTTCATTACTAAAAGCAGGCACATTAATATTTCAGATTCGGACATGGTATGCCAACGAGTACATCAATCTACTACTCAGGTCAAAAAGAGTGGTCACGAAAGTTTAGGTACCTATAGAGAAGATTAATATTTTTACCTGACTGCGCAAGAAAGAGGGTTAAGTTTTTAGGGTATATGTATGTGGGTTTTTTTTAGGGTCCCGTACCTTAAACTGTACCCTTGACATTGAATGTATGTTTGTTTTGCAGAAAAGGGATGTTCGGACTATCTATGGTATGAGGTCGCGGGATTCATTGAGAGATAAATATATTGGTATTCTTACAGTGTATTCGAAGTATGTTCATGAAAATTTGTTACTTACTCATAAGAATAATAGTAAGTTTAGCAAGAATAGTGATTATCTTAATTTAAACTTAAGAAATAAGAATAAACTAGCTATCCCCAAATAAAGGCTCCATAAAATAACTAATTCATTGGGGGAAATTGTATTCACATGTGTAATACATTGCCCAGTGAGGTGGCAAATCTATCAATAAATAAATTTAAAAAATTCATAAAATGTAAATTGTGCCAAAAGGCGTATTATAGCATTAAATAAGTCGTCCTCTACTTTTTTGACAAGGCTGCCTAGCAGTGATACGAATTGATCCTTAGGTAGTTAAGTTACAAAAAATGTATTAGTTTTGAAGAGAAACTTTAAAAAAAAACATACTGCAGTTCTTGTGCGAGTCTCTTCTCAGTCTTGTTGCCTTTTAGAACGCACGGTATAATTACGACAGACAGACAGACACATTTTGACGAATCTTAATAATTTTATATAATAAATACAGAATACTTTATTTTTATTTTATTACTAAATATTGTTATTTAACACATTAAAAATGTTTTTTTATTATTAGCCAAATCAACCTTATAGATTTGTAGGCTACTTTCCTACACATATCGCATTTCTATATTAATATATAAATACACACTATACCTTACTATTTACATATATAATATTTCCATATTTATTTATTTACAGCGATATATACATTCTAAATAATAACACTTACATTATCTAAATATTTGTCAGTTGGTCGCTTTCGATAATTACACCGCGCATCGACCCTTACCCCATCACTATATTTTGCATGCCTATTGTGAGTGCTGCCGGGCGAGCGCGGTGGATGGAATTTGAACTAGTCACATTCGTACCTCCACGCGGCGCACGCGTATTGTATTGTTTACGTTCACAACTAATGTAAGATTTAACGTCGTGTTTACATCAATTCAGTGTATCACTCCCATCACCACACACCAATTACCATAGATTTAATTACAATTTAATTTCCTTAGAAATGTTACTATTGTCCGACTGTAAGTGCTATACCGCACTTTAAGTAGTCCTGCGGCCAGTAGTGGGACAGTAAGTACATAATCCCACAGGCGCTAATCTCCTCCTGCTCTCTCTTTTCCTCATCCCACCACACAAATTAAAGTGGAAAACTCGGATGGCCCGCGTAATTTAAATATTCTTCCGTTTTTTGCAAATTGCAGCATTATTATCAGGTTGTATGGTTATAAAAACCTTAGACGCGGTAGTAACAAATATAAATTATTACCATAGGTCTCCAAGTTAGCTTATACTGTAAATACCATTTACATAACCAACCATACAACCTGATACATTACTGCAAATTGCAAAAACACAGAAATTTTGAATTTCGCTGGTCATCTCAGCGCACTCCTTTAAGCAAAAAATCTATATCCAATAAAATGCATTCATTAAAATCGGTAATCTAAAAGGTTGTTTTAGATTACGCATTTTAAAGTACGCGGGTGAAACCGCGGGGCACTGCTAGTCTTTTAGTAAAGGCTTTCGCCTTAAAAAAAATTAGTTCTAAGATTGGAGCATAAAAAATGTATTAAAAACTTAAAAAATGTATTAAAAACTTTTCATATAATTACAATAACTAGTAGTGCCCCGCGGTTTTACTTGCGTAGATAGAATATAACCTATCTAACTCGAAATCAAAGACTATGTAATAGGGCGAATTCTGTGCTCGAAATCATAGGTCGAAATAATGTAGGTATAATTTTTTGATTTAATAACGAGCGAAGGACGTGTTACGTTTCATCAAATGTGTCAAATGTATGATATAAAAGTGACTGAATCAAAAAAAACTATGGCGGCTGAAGGGAAACGCTCCACATAATTATGGTTCGGCTATGGAGCGGTCTTGAATAACTGAATTGGGCCCCAGTTTTATAGTTTTTTATTTTATTTCGATTCGCTTACAGAAGTTGTTCGAATGATAAAAGTTTCCTTTTTGACGAAGCATTTTTGTATTTATGCAACTGTTCTGAAATCTATTAAGTATTTGAGAAATAAGTGATTGCTTTACTATTTTATTTTCTACTTTTCAGGCAGAAAAATATCTGCGAGAACACATAAACTTTCCGGGGCAGAAAGAGACCTCCATCTAAAAATAGTGGCATCTAAAAGAAAAATAAATAAATTAACAAATAAAGTCAAAAAACAAACAGCTCAGATATAGGAAGCAAAAAAATTAGTTGCCAATCCAGCATTATTGGACACATTGCAGAATTGTTCCAGCACTGCAAAACTTTTAATGAAGGTACAGTGGCGCGAAGACAAAAAGAAGGATAAAGGACGGCGGTTTACCCTGAAAGAAAAAATTGCAGCTTTATCTATTTTTAAGCGAAGTCCTAAGGCATACAGATTTCTAAGAAAACATTTTATATTGCCCGCCACTCAAACACTCGCCAAAATAATTCAAAAATGCAATATTGGACCTGGGCTCAACAAGAATATATTCAAACAATTGAAGAAAATGGCTGAAAAAATGAAAACACCAGAAAATTATGTGTTTTATTATTTGACGAAGTGTCATTAAAAGCCCATATAACGTATAATTAAAAAAAAAAGATAAAATAACAGGGGTCGTCGACAATGGTCAGCAAAGACGAGCAGACTTTGCTGATCACGCCCAGGTCTTTATGTTGCGTGGTTTAATAAAAAATTATAAACAACCGATTTTTTATAAATTTTCGGCGAGTGCCACAAAAGGACCAGAGTTGGCAAGGCAACTTAAACAAGTAATAAAGGAGGTGCAACAAGCAGGTTTAATAGTGCTAGCATCGGTCTGTGACCAAGGTACAAACAACCGTCAGGCGATAAAATTGTTGATAAATGAGACCAGGGGGTATATTTAAGAAGGGGGGAAACTCCAAAAGTAAGTTTAATAAATAACAAAGAAATAATTCCCCTTTATGACCTTCTCAAAGGTATAAAAAATAATTTATTAACAAAAAAAATAATTTATAAAAAAGATGGCGTAACTAAAACTGTTAAATGGTCACATTTACAACAATTACTCCAAGTCAAAAGTACACATTTACAACAATTACTCCAAGTCTTTATAGCCAAAATCCTGGCTATAAAGGCATTAGACTGATCCCAAAATTGTCAGAATACCACGTCAACCATGACAAAATCAATAAAATGAAAGTAAAATATGCATGCCAGATATTCAGTCGCACTGTGGCATCCAATATGAGATACCTAGCAGGTAATTTATATTTATTTAATTAACTAACTAAAGTTCGACAATTAGATTGTAATCTTCATTAGAATCCTTAAGCGTGTGTTGTTGAGTATCTTATACTCAAGATTCAGTACAAGCACCTTTAGTTTTTTACCTTTTTACATAGCAAACCACTTCAAAATTGTTGCTATAAAGTTTTACGAACAGTTTGAAAATAAGATGAGACCCCAATTTAAATTTTTTATTGTTTTGTGTTAGAATAAATACCTTTTTTGTTCTTTTCAGATAAAGGAATTCTACCCAAAGAATGCAGTGAAACCGCAGATTTTTAACTTTTTATAGATAATGTCTTCGACTCTGTCAATGGAAGTCACAACAAAAATAAAAATGTTAAGCCACTACTAGGCCCTGCATCTCCTACATCAATTCATAAAAAAACTTAGGTAGAAGCAAAAAAATAATCAATTCAATGCAGTTTGTGACTTCTGCTGGAAGGTTCGAAGCAGTTCCTACAATAAAAAATTGGGTGTGGACACTGGAAGGAATTCAAGTTTTATTAAATAATCTAGAGAACAATTTTTGGGGTGACATCAGTGTGGTTGCGGCACCTTAATCAGGATCCCCTAGAAAACTTCTTTGGGGCAGTAAGAAGTCACGGGTGCCGCAACGTTAACTCCACATGTGACCAATTTGAGTCGGCATTTGCAACTCTTCTAGTAAAGAATTTAAACAGTGTCCACACTCAAGGGAAAAATTGCGAAAATGACTTGTGTGATGCTTTATATTCATTCGTACTCGATGAAACTTTGTGTTAATAATGTTATTTAGGTACCTATACTATCAGTTTTAGAACATAACAAGGATCTATATATGTAGAAAGAAGTAGAAGAAAAGTGGGCTATAACTAAAAAAATAAAAAAACCGGACAAGTGCGAGTCAGACTTGCCCACCGAGGGTTCCGTGCAAACTAAATAAAAGGGGAAAATCATATTTTTTTTTTATATTTTCCTTCATAAACCGAAAAATATACATCGTAAAAATATTTAACACATTCCTTGCTCACCACTTGGATCCGAGCGAGCGTTCCGTTCATTCCCGCCGGCGTTTGAGGCAGTCAACGTTGCTTTGCGCGGCCACTCTGTACCTACTTAATCAAAATTCGCCTAAAAAGTTTTGGTTCCCAGCTGTAGTGAAGGGTCTGCAGGGGGCGAAGAATGTGTTAAAAACCTGTTTTAGCTTATGCTAATGAGGCTATTTCATATGATACCCCACATGATACGGTTAATTCACTTTAAAATTTGGGCCCTCATTCCTTGCATAGAGACACTATTTTTTTGTGATTAAATAAAAAAAAAACAGTTTTCGGATTTTTTCCTATATGTGTACTCTAACACAATGCTTCTTGCCAAATTTCAGAGTTCTAGGTCAACGGGAAGTACCCCATAGGTTTTGATTCCTCTGTGAGTGTCGAAATGTGCGTTTTTTACGACATATTCGGCTGTAACTTTTTTTTTACGAGAACTGAGAAATTTAATTTTTCTTTCTACAGCAAGATACTATGGATCTGCGTATATGGTTTTAATTTCAACTCTATACCTTCACGTGTTCTCGAGATAAAGGTCTTGACACCCGGACGGACGGACAGACGGACAACAAAGTGATCCTATAAGGCTTACGTTTTTTCCTATTGAGGTACGGAACCCTAAAAAATACAGTCGAAATGATAACCTCCTCCTTTTTTGAAGTCGGTTGAAAACTGGTTAATTTGAATCCGGTTCCAAGCCTCAATGGCAACTTAGTCTAAATAGCTAACTGAATAATAGCTAATATTTCTCATAATCATCATCGTGCATCGTAGTTAGTGTATGATAGGAAGCAGCGTAGTCAGAACTCGTCGATTCGATGTCAGTAGCTCCGATGCATGGCCAAGTGCATACGTCGATCACGTGAGCTGAAAAAATACTTATTTTTACTCGACCGCGCGAGGAGGGCACTGTTTTATCCAACTGCGTAAGGAGGGTTATGTTTTTCGAGTGTAGGTATGTATGTTTCTATATGATCGATCGCCTATCGGCTTGACCGATTTTGATGTGCAAGGTGTTGCTAGATTTGTCTTCACTTCCAGAGTGTCATAGATTACGTCAACTACAAAGCCGTTTGTTTCTCCATTTCCGTCTGTCCGTCCATTTACGGCTTAGCTCAAACACTCACTACTATAAAAACCTTTAATTTGGGTATTCATTTTAATCACGCCGACAAAGTGGTAGAATAAAAACAATTTTTTAGGGGATTAATATTGGGAGTGTGCGAATATGATTTCTCAATTTAGGGACCAGTTTGTGAAATAAGTGATGATAATTTTTGTTACAAGCCCGATTGTTACCGAAAATAACAAAATTGATGTAATGCGCGAGCGTTAGCGAACTCTATTTATATAGCTCCTGAAATCGTTGGATCCTTACAAGAAAATAAGGCTATGTGGCACAGAAAAAAATTACTGACTCTCACCTATCTTTTTCTCGGGGTCATGTTGTTCCCCAATGTTCATATAATGTTGCCCCGCGTTAATCTGCCCCCTCAAGCCCCACAGGAACACATTGTTGGAAATCGTGTTAATGCCTCTGTCCTGCTTCGTTTGATGCTCCTTGTCTCGCATCTCGTAGGTCTGACAGTGTATTTCGGAACGCAGGTGACTGTAGTTGGTTTGTGTGGAATGAGTCTTGCAGTTAACTATTGTCGCCTGAAAGGAGAAAAGGGGAAAGCTGTAGCGTTAATTACGAGTATTGTCACCCGGGGCGTGTAAATCGTCTTTGACCGGGGCATATTGAAACGTCAATAAAACATATTTTTTTGCGTCGCTTTTCCATCGTTTCGTATTATTCTTCATACTTTCATTTGATACTCATACTCATATCGTAGGAGTGTATATAAATAATTGGTTCATCTTCTTCGGGAGTCCACCATATTGCATTTAGAATGATGTTAGGCAGCCCCAGATCTTCAATTTTTTTTAGGCGGGGCAAAACCTGAAAATTGCCGCCCTCGCCCACCTATATTTATTTTTACCTTTATCATCTTCATCATTTCAGCTATCAGATGCCCACTAATTGATCCCCCCCCATCCAAAACGGACCTTGCAATTCAGCAATGGACCTTGTGAGGGACTCTGATACTTCTCACCGGGACAACTGCTTCATCTGTATCAAGCACAGGTCCGATCGTGTATGGAGTACTGCTTCACCTTTTTGATGGATCAGCCAAGTATCAGCTGGAAGCTTTAGAATCAGTGGACCGGCGAGCTGTGAGGTTAATCGGTGACGATAAACTAGCTGCCAAGAATCTACTTAGTCTCGAGCACCGCCGTAAAGTAGCATGTCTGTCTATTTTCTACAGGATTCATTTCGGGGAATGTGCGCAAGAGCTTCACGACCTAATTCCACCCTCCCCATTTCACTACAGGACTAGCAGAAAATCGGCGAATTACCACCCATTTCTCGTTGAAATGCCAAAAATCCGTACTCAGCGATATCGATCCACATTCCTGTTGCGTACTGCACAAGAATGGAATTCGTTGCCGCCATCTCTGTTTCCTGAGACCTACAATCTTGGAATTTTCAAGGCTAGAGTGAATAGATATCTTCTAGATAGACGAGCTTCATCCTCGGCCACACCGTCGCTTAACATCAGGTGAGTTGGTGGTCAATCGTAGATCTATAGTGTAAAAAAAAAAAAAGGACAGGTCATAAATTGCGCGAGCGAAGCGAGCGCGAAATTTTTTGTAATGTTTTTATAGTTATATGTTTTATTTCTCGTATGAGTGAGCCCACAGTCCTTCTATGTTAAATTAGTAAAAATGCGCCAGCTAAGCGAGCGCGGTTAGCTAGCTAGGCTAGGTTTTTGTGGCCCAGATGAATCAAAAGAGTATCTGTGTTAAGAGACAAATGAAATACCCGACAGGATAAGAACGACTCTTACGTTATCAAAAATTATAAATACAACCATTACAATGCATTGATTCCAAAATTATTCTTAATTGAATTTAAACATATGACTTCAATGAAAATTACAAACATACGTTTTATGAGAAATTATGCGCAAAACCGCTGTAAAAGACTATAAATGCGCATTATTTAGAATAATTCTAGTGAAATCATTTATTACGAAAAAGCTCGTTGGAGTTCTAACAAATCTAACGACACCTCGCACATCATATTCGGTTAAGCCGTTTAGGCTTGTAGGCAATCATAATTATATAAACATACCCATATACATACAATTGAAAAACATAACCCTCCTTCTTACACAGTCGGCAAAAATAATAAGAAATAATCAGGTACGAGCGAAGCGAGCGCAAAAATTTTCGAGATTTTTTATCAAATTTTATGTATTCATATAGCTAATTTGCTGTTAATGTTGTCACAGTACTGATATGGCTCAAAAATATAAAGGATATTAAATATCATAAAGGAGAGGAAGGATTTTTGATAATGACCAGGATATATTTGGAGTGTGTGTGAGGGTGTTTGAACCCTCAACCTTAAAAACATAGAGTTCCTGGCAGAACTCAACGGTGCTTAATCTCGCTCGTATTTTCGAGCCAGATCTGCTATATACTTAGTCTGGCCATAAATACTGTTACAGTTAAAAATAAGAAAGATATTACATTTGAATTTGGAATCTGTCATTTTTATACGATTGTTCATTGAGTTTTCTAATTTTGGCGCCAATACATTGTACAATATTTTGCGATATTAAAATGGAGTGGGGTGATAAAGAGAACCGAATCGCTGTGATTGCATTACACAAAGTTGGTATGGAGCCAAATGCAATTTTTAAAACTCTCCATACGCTTGGTATTAGTCAAAAGTTTGTGTACCGGGCTATTAATAGGTACAATGAGACCTCCTCTGTTTGTGACAGAAAAAGATCTGGCCGTCCACGTAGTGTTCGTACGAAAAAGGTGGTCAAAGCAGTAAGGGAAAGAATTCGAAGAAATCCTGTCCGAAAGCAAAAGATTTTATCTCGGGAGATGAAGATAGCACCCAGAACCATGACGCGTATTTTAAAAGATGACTTAGGACTTGCAGCCTATACGAGACGCACTGGTCATTTTTTAACTGATAATTTAAAAAAGAATAGGGTGGTAAAATCGAAACAACTACTGAAGCGGTACGCAAAGGGAGGTCACAGAAAAATTTTGTTTACGGATGAGAAAATCTTTACAATTGAGCAACATTTTAACAAACAAAATGACCGTATTTATGCTCAAAGCTATAAGGAAGCTTCCCAATTAGTCGACAGAGTGCAACGTGGGCATTATCCGACTTCAGTGATGGTTTGGTGGGGTGTTAGCTATGAAGGAGTGACTGAGCCATATTTTTGTGAAAAAGGTATCAAAACATCGGCACAAGTGTATCAAAATACCATTCTTGAGAAGGTTGTTAAGCCCCTTAACAACACCATGTTCAATAACCAAGTATGGTCCTTCCAACAAGACTCGGCGCCAGGTCATAAAGCTCGGTCCACGCAGTCTTGGTTGGAAGTGAACGTTTCGGACTTCATCAGAGCTGAAGACTGGCCGTCGTCTAGTCCTGATCTTAATCCGCTGGATTATGATTTATGGTCAGTTTTAGAGAGTATGGCTTGCTCTAAACGCCATGATAATTTGGAGTCCCTAAAACAATCCATACGATTGGCAGTGAAGAATTTTCCCATGGAAGGAGTGCGTGCTTCTATTGATAACTGGCCTCAACGTTTAAAGGACTGTATTGCAGCCAATGGAGACCACTTCGAATAAGCTTTTATATTTTAAATTGTTTTATATTTATGTATTAAACTAACACACTGTAAAAGTAATAAATATTATTTGTAATAAAAAAAATTTTTTTTTCTTCGTGACAATATTTATGGCAAGACTAGGTAAGTACCATTAAGTAATGCAAAATTCTAATTCAGCATGGAAGCACATTCAAACCTGTGTTACACTTTTATTATGTCGCGATTAAAGCAATGTGCATGTACACGCCTTACAATATTCATAGTCAAACGGATTTTGTGAGATAGAAATTTATAACCAGACGCGATCTGCGTGCGATTCCTGCGGGCGAGCGCGTGCGGATTGAACTATGCCCCGCGAATAATAATTTTCGTGTCTAGAGTAGGTAACTACCTACTGGACGTCTCAATGGTCAAAGTTAATTAAATGATGAGTTGTGCAGCCGCCCTCTGATATTGCCGCCCGGGGCATAGGCCCCGGCTTCCCCCCAACCCCCCCTCCAGATCCGGGGCTGATGTTAGGTAACCATGCATTTGCATCCAAACCAAAATGTATGCAAAAGTTACGCTCAACCGATCGGAGATAACTAGTTTGAAATTCAATCTGGACTTGACCCATACTAACAAGGAATATAAACATTAAACCAGCCACAGTACAAGGTGGACAGACAACCTTACAAGTGGTAGGAGGGCGCTGAATGCAAGCCGTTTCCTTTTGGTCTTTATGTAAATCCATAGGGGAGGCTGAGTGGCCAGCAGTGGACTTGGCAAGCCCTGCTTTTCCCTCACACCCGGAACTCTTTATTCGTGGCGATACCTTCTAATAGCACGATGAACGTACCCATTGGCAAGCCCTGCGTTTCCACTCCCACAGGTCCCAGTGGTAGTTCTTCTCTATGTATGTCTCTATTGGATGCGTCTCCGTCTGTATGTCTTTGTCAGTCACCTTTACTGGAAATATACAAAACGTAGTAGTAGTGACGTGAATGTAGTAGTAAGAATGAGTACCTAGTTAGAGGAAGTATGAAAGTAACACTAGTGACCGAGGAGTTAAGGAGTGGGAGACTGTCTTGGTATGGACATATTATGTTATGGGATGGGAGATGACATGTTATGCAAGATGGCACTAAACATGATGGTAAGCGGTAGGGCCGGCAGAGGGAGACCTAAGAAAGTGTGGATGGACTGTGTGAAAGATGATATGTGTGTAAGAAAGATGATGTGTGTGATGTGAATGTAGGAATAACTGCTGATAGAGTGAAGTGGCCAAAGGAAACACGCTGTACCGACCCCACTTAGTGGGATAAGAGCCAGGAAAATCAGGAAATGATGATGAGTAGTTGTGACGTCACTTCAAAACAAACATTCCTTTACATAGGAGTGCCTATTTTTCACTTTTTTGAAAATTTTAATACAGTATTTCGTAGTGGTTCACTGAACACAAATACCTGTCAAATTTCATTTATATAGTGATAATGATAATAGTCTCTGAGTAAAATTGCTGTGACATGCGGACAGATAAACAGACATGGCGAATTCATAGCGGTGATTTTTATGTTTTATTTTATTCGAAAATAAGCGACAGTTGCGGTCTACTATGGAGCGCGCTTGCTTAGAAGAAACATGATCTTATACCATCTTGCCTTCTATCGGATGGTTAGAAATACGAAAAGGCGACAACTTTCCAGGGTGGATATTCAAAAAACCCGAACGAAGCGTTTTAGTTCCACTTTTATTATGCGAACTTCTAAATTGTGGAAAACACTGCCTGGGCGGGTTTTCCCCGATAGATGTAACTTGAATGTCTTCAAAACAAGAGTGATTAAGTTTCGTTTAGGCACGCTCCATCGTGGACCGCAGCGTCCCTCAACATCAAGCGAGCTGGCGGTCAAGCGCAAGCCTGTAATGAATAAAAAAGTGTTCCTCAAAGTTACTATGGAACCCAAAAAAAATAGATTTCTAGACATACTTTTAGCAACATGTTTGACGACCAGTTCATCAATGTTCTTCACTCGGAACACTTCTTCTGCGATGTTCAGCAGGTTGATGATGTGAGGGTTGTTCCTTGAGTAGTTTAGGACTTCGTTTATGTACCTACAATATAAATATATATATATATATATATATATATATATATAAATTAATTGCTGTTCGTTTGTCTCGCTAAAATTCGAATACGGCTGGGCCGATTTAGCTGATTTTGGTTTTGAAATGTTTGTCGTAGTCCAGGGAAGGTTTAAACGTTGAGAAAATATCGGGTCCACTCATTGATAGGTGATACGAAGTACGCCGGGTCATCTAGTAGGCAATAAATATTATTGTGACAACAGGTATATTCCTGTATATTTAAAAGGAAAAAAAAATACCCGAACACAGAAGAACGATTTTTGCAGTATCGATTTAGTTACGCTTGATACGCTGTTGAGTGTACGTTTTTGTGAGAAAGTATGCGCAAAGTCGCATAAGTGATTAAAGTGTAAAAGGTAAATAAATGTAAATGAGCATTCTTTATAATAATTCTAGTAAAATCACTTATTTTTTACTAAAAATTTCGTTGGTTGTTACGAAAAAGCACGTTTTCATATTATCTTTTGGGAGAGTTATATTACTATTATTACAAAAAAATATAGCCTATGACACTCAGAAAGTGAAGACTCATCAAACAAAATTGTCACCTCACCTCACCCATCAAAATTGGTCAAGCCGGAGGAGGGGCACACATAGAAAACTTACATGCATACATACACTTGAAAAACATAACCCTCCATGCGCAATCGGGTAAAAAACTACGCGACGGCGACGTGTAATATCTTACCAACTTATACAGGGTGTCATACGACAGCGGTGCGTGCTGTCCGATTGAAATTCAGACTTTCAGTGTGGTTCTGACAGCCCTAAGATTCGGAATCTATACCTTCCTTTTTCATTCTGAATGTAAAAGAGAGAAGGAAGAAATACAATGTTTTAGATAGTACTAGAAATATTTAAAAGGCGTGTAGAACACTGAATTTCATCGACAAATTATATTGAGGTTCCCTTACCCCTCTTTTGGAACGGCCGTTGTTTTTATTTTGTGATAAATAAACTTGATAAGTCGATAAAACAAACACATAGTATACTTTTATAATTAGAGGCTCCACAGTCACGAGCCTAATATAGATTATATCGATCGGTAATATTATTAACGTAATAATATTATTTATCAACAAATTAAATTAGTTAAAAGTCGACAGCAACGCAGGAAGAATTCAAGTAAGTATTTTTAACCCCTGACGCAAAAACTACGGTGTTATAAGTTTGACGTGTCTGTGCGTGTGTCTGTCTGTGGCATCGTAGCTCCCAAACGGATGAACCGATTTTGATTTTATTTATTTTTTGTTTGAAAGGCGAATTAGCCGAGTGTTCTTAACTATGTTTCATCACAATCGGTTCAGCCGTTTTTTTTGTCGGGGGTTTTTGAGTTTTCTAAACTTTTAGTTGTTACATTGTATAGGGGGCCATTCATTTATTACGTAAGATGATTTAGGGGGGAGGGGGGTCGACCATGTCTTATTTTTTTCTTACAAGGGGGTGGGAGGGAGTCTTGATAGTTCTTACGTAAGATCACAAAAACGCGTAAAGTTAAAATTATACTTTGAAAAAGCGCGGGCAACCGCGCGAGTGCCGAAGTGCGCTCGGATATGTAATAAAAATTACTAAGTACTTCCTTTGTAAGTACAAATAAACATTACTAAAAAAAAATACTTTGAAAAATAAACATTACAATAAACTAAACGTGTATTCGTTTTTTCCTTTACATTTTTACGTTTATTACGTAAGAATCTAAAGGAAAAAATGTCGATCAAAGACAGAGTTCAAAATATTTTGGTTCATATTCAAGCGGGAGTTTTGGATTTTTAAATTAATTTTCCTATTTATTTTAATGTAGTACTCACCTTTTGGGGTCCTTTGCGAACCTAGAGGCCATTTTGGCGTTACAGAAGCTGTAATATTGGCCCTCACATTGAATAAGTCCCACCTGAAAATGGTGCAAACTGTGTCAAATAAGTATCTGTACTGCATACAGAAAACCTTAGTATAGTTTCTGGATCTTGAGTGAAGGGGAAAGGAACAGCAATTTTCAGGGTTCCGTAGTAAACAAGGAAGCCATATAGAGCCGCCATGTCCGTCTGTTTGTTTGTTTGTCTGTCTGTATGTCTGTTAGCAGCTTAGCTCAAAGACTTATTAAGATTCAAAAGAGTTAAGAGTAAAACAAAAATGTTGAAAAAAAAAAACCTGCTTCACATACATCTAAAGTGGGGGATGATTCCTAAATATGCGCATGTATACACATCGAAATCTCTTTCACCGTATTACGCGAGCGAGCGTTCTCGTCTTATCGCTTGTATTGAATGTAGATAACGATTCGAGTACCTTCATGTTGCCCGGCACCAACGCTCCGACAGTTAGACACATCGCGCAGAATCCCAAAAACTGCAAAATAAATTTTAAGTAAGAATAAACAGAACGATTTTGGAAAGGAGTTTGCAAATTTTATTATTTAGTTCCATAGTACAAGCTTTTTCTTAGCTTGGTGTTGTGTGAAATGTACACAATATTTTTTTTATTTTTATTATACACCCTTAAGTGTCCGTAATTTTTGTTTGCTCAGAATACCAGGATAATTAGGTCAAATATGAATCATCTAAGTATATTGTTTGATTATTTGGATCGAGAATCGAGTACTGCACATTCTGTATCAATATTGCTAGTGATCATTCTTTATAATCAAAATTGGCTGACTTATCTCGACAACTTCTGGACCGACTCTCATATTTAGAATGAATAGATAGATTCCAGACGGACAAGCTCCATCTTTGACCACACCGCCGCTTATCATCAGGCTTGTTAAAACGTAGACATATTATGTCATGTAAAAAATAGCTTTAAAAATAATCGAAACTGGCAAATGCGCTTATCGCGCGGATCCAGTTCAAAGGAAAATCTTTATGTGAAGGCCTCCTAAACATACCGCTAGCGGATTATCCTTTATATTGGTCAGGCTCTCTGTATACGCCAAGTAACTCCTTACGCCGGCGAGTGATAGACGCTCCTCCATAGTCACTTTGCTGGACATTCTGTCCTGGAATACAAAACAGGTTGAAATTAGGGTGGTGTGGTGACTATCTAGCGATAACTCTACTTCGTCACGAGTGGACGACTTGTATACGACGACATGTATGATTGCACGACGTGTGTGTATGTGTGTAGGAATGTGTGTATGTGCGTGAGAGAGAGCCAATTCAGTTAGTTGCTCGTGGAAGACGTTCCTCGCGCCAAACTCCGATGAAAACCGTTCAGTCGCCATCTTTATAGAAGTAAAGTACGTCGCCACTTACTTGGAATGGCACCAAAATGAGAGCGATTCTAAGGGTTAATTTGACTTTATACCAAAATCGCGATCGCATTAATTCTATGATTCTCTGGAACGGACAATTAAAATAAAAATAAAAAATATTTTATTCTATTATTCATCATATCAGCCACAAGAAGTCCACTGCTGGATATATTCTCCGATTGATTTTCAATGGAAATCAATCGCTTCTAATCTGGAAATGGAAAATTTCCATAAAGACCGGTTAGAAGCGACCTGCATCCAGCGTCTTCCTGCCTCTAGTATGAGGTCTTCTGTCCACCTTGTGGCTGGCTTACCCACGCTGCGCTTACTGGTGCGTGGTCTCCACTGGAGAACTGTTCGGCTCCATCGGCCATCACTCGGACGTGCTACGTGGAATGCCCACTACTACTTAAGCGCACGTGACAGCTGAAACACTGTACTGTACCTGGTCGGTCGTGATCTTCCTGCCGTCCAGCATCGCGTCCAGCAATTGGCGCAGCACTGGTACTTGGTCGTGTATGGCCGCCAGTGCGGACATCAGTCGAGAGACTCGTGAGATGCAGAACATCACGTGTTGCATTGAACGCCACACGCGCCACAGTTTTGCAAACAACGGCTGGAAAAACAGAAAGTCTCCGAACGCTGTGCCAACACACAAGAAAACCTAGACTAATTATATAGATAAAATTAGTCCTGTTTTCTTTCTTCATATGTTGCATGGGAGTAGGTACATGGGAAGCCTCGGTGTTCGAGTGAAACTCGTATTTTGCCCGATTTATTTTCGTCACAGTGGCTTAGGCTAGATCCTTGTGAACATTCATTACGCAATTTTGCATGATGCTGATTACGAAAACAAATACAACTTACAAATACAGTGACAACTGGTACTGCCGCCTTGTACTTGACAGCGGTGTGGAGTTCTTCTAGGACTGCTCGGAAACGCTCCACGGCCGTCGTGCCCCCTTGGACTGCCCTTTCGACGTCAGACAGCAGTTTGCGTATGAAAACTTCGTATTGGCGGTTGAAGCTCAACCGGTCGAAAATACGGCTGTAATCCTCTCTGTAACAAACAGTCATGATACAAGTATTCAGGCATAGTCATAAACTGGTGTCCAAATTTGGTGTTACTATTTTGTAGCAACGAAACAAAGAAATATAAAATATAACTCGAATTATTATGCAAAAAAAAAATTTGTTGTTTTCAAAAACGAAACTATTCAAGTCAGGCTTTTATTGTCTTCAAGCCCGATTCTGGATAAGATTTTTGTGGAACGCGCGTTTCTACGTCAGCCACATTCTCCCGAAACAAGTCCCGAAACACAACTTTATTACTACTTCTTTAAACTTTTGGTCATGTTAACAGTAAGGCCAGAACTACAATGTCCGACTCCAAAAGAAACGGAATACTAACACTAAACTTATGTAGGTCTGCGCGGTACCGTCTGGCCTCGATAGCCCCAATAAAAAAAACAGGGACAAAAAAAAGAAATCGACAACAAACAGCCCGTACATTTTTTATTCTTTTTAAGAGAAAAATTAATTAATAATTTTTAACAGTAAAAACAAGTCTTGACGGTCTAGCCTAACCAGAAATAATGGAACAGTAAGTTTTATTATGTTAGTCTTCCATTTCTTGTGATTGAGAAGGTCAGTATTCCTAATCTCAATCATTCCTAATATATCCAATCTCTGTCATTCTGTATGGAAATGGCAGAGATGAAGATATGGTTTCCGACCAGATTCCGAATCCGACAAGCTGTGAATAGCCCTACAGGTCCGGAAATCCGGACGGTTTGACCTCGAAAGAATTAGAATATTTACACAGTAAGGTCAGACCAGTTCGGGTTGACCTTTAAATAAATAAAACACTTACACAGTAAGGATATGACTGCACGGTCTGACCTCCACATTGCCCGTCTCGTCATTTACTACGATGGCGCCTTCTATAGCCGTGGTGAGGGTGTTGACTCGCTGCATCACGCTGATGAGCGAGTTGGAGAGAGAGGTCAGACAAGCCTTGCCCGCGTCTACTAGGTTGAAGGGCACTGAAAACGGGTTCCAACATTCCGTAGTAAACATGACATGACAGACGGACATGGCGAAACTTTAAGGGAGAAACCCTTATAGATTCGCCATGTCTGTCCGCGACTTTTCTCAAAAGCTATAAGTACTAGAAAGACAAGCGCGCTACATCGTAGATCGTAACCGTCGCTTAACACCAGGTGAGTTGACGGTTAAGCGCAAGCCTATTTTCGAATAAAAAAAGATCAACTTAAAATAATTACTTCGACAAGTTAAAAATAACTCATATGTTCGTATTATCAAACAAGAGACCCTGTTTTAAGGTCACATAAATTATGATATTATGTGACTATCGGAGCCCTACATTGCGCGTGGCACGACACGCACTTAGCCATTTATTCTATGGAAGCTTGCATATTCCCGCGCGTTCTATTTTTACCGACTTCAAAAAGAAGGAGGTTAACAATACGGCTGTATTTTTATGTGCTACCGCGTAACTCTGGTATTTATTAACCGATTTGAAAAAATATTTATTTTGTTTGAAAGCATATACTTTTAGTTTGGTTTTTAAAACGAAATTACGCATTTTGAATTCGGTTTTTCAGTATTTTTAAGTTTTTAAACTATAATAAGGCTTTAAAAAGAAGATTCTGAATTTGGTTGTATTTTTATGTTTGTCCGTCATATATGAAGCAATTTTATTTTTTATTACTAAGACTCCACTGTCTGTCCGTCCGTCTGTCCGTCCGTCCGTCTGTCACCAGGCTGTATCTCATAAACCGTGATAGAGAGTTGAAATTTTCACAGATGATGTATTTCTGTTGCTGCTATAACAACAAATACTAAAAAACAGAATAAAATAAATATTTAGGGGGGTCCCATACAACAAACGTGATTTTTTTGCTCAATATTGATAACGGCAACAAGTAGACGCTTGAAATATTCACAGAATATTGAGTTAATTTACTCACTTTAAATAGTTATTTGTGCAACAAGAGAGCAAAGTCGTTTTTTGCTGCGAGTGCTGATTTTGAATCCTGAGTGTGGCGAGGGATTCAAAGGCACGAGATGCAAAAAACTTTGCTCTCGTGTAACACACATAACTTTTCGCCTTATTGTCAGTAGTACCATTGATTTGTACCATTGCTGGTACAAGTGACACAACTTTGTGTCCTTAGTACCATTAAGGAAAAATGAAGATATTCCTCCGTAATTGCATTTTTGACATGCATTTATTTTGTATTGTTACAAAGATATAAAATGAAAAAAATAAAACCAAAACTTCTAAACGCAAATAAAATAAAGCCGCTTCGGCCACGTACGTAACCATAGTTTTGTACGAAACATAATTATTATTCTTGATACGATACTAGTGTCGATCAAAGAAGCTTTTTTTCCGTACTCGAAATCACGGTGTTTTTTAAGTAACTGATTACGTAGTAAACATAATTATTCTTTGTACGAAACTGAACGTTTCGATACAACATGTTTCACTTCAGCAGCGAGAACACTTTAGGAGATAATAAATATTTACAGGTTAAATATCAGTTTTATTTGCAGTAAATACTTATTTTCGTGTAAATACAACAATAAGTAAAAAATTCAATAAATTACATTAAAATACATAGTTATCTTTTTGCAAAATTTCTTTAGTTAGTACGAAATTCCGTACGTGTTTATCTTTGAGGTCGAATTCAAAATCGGAACTTCGAAAGGGCTGGTCTTTGTCTCTCTCTCTTTCTAATGGCGGGAAAGAGATAGAGTGTGAATGTTTCGAATTGTATGATAACCCAAGGCTGAATAAGATATTCGCGGCTTTCTGAAAAAAAATATTAAAAAGTTACTTTGTCTGATTTCAGGCAGTAAAACCTACATGTTTGAGCTACTGAAGTGAAAAATAAATAATTAAATTGAAATAAAATTAATATCTAAGGGGGGCTCCCATACAACAAACGTGATTTTTTGCTGTTTTTATAGATAATGGTACAGAATCCTTCGTGCGCGAGTTCGACTCGCACTTGGCCGTTTTTTTAATTTTTATTTCAAAAACCTACAGCTGCTTCAGATTGGTCCCGTGTAGGTCTCATTCCGCACGATGTCCCTGTAGTAGACCGGTCCCGCCTCGGAAAGAGATATTCTATCCATAATTTTTCCACGCATCTCAAACAGTGGACATTCCCACAGTACGTGGTAGGCACCACTATTCTTCGCAATTCCACAGTCACACGTTCCTCACACAATCATACCTCCGCTAGACAGTTATTGAAGCATGCATACTTACTATGCTTCAGTCAGGATTTTGAATAAGACCCCACGTCGGATACTCCATACAACGGTGCGATAATCAGTGCTACATACGCAAGTTAATGTCTCTACCTACATAACACACACAGTCAAGTATGAAATTACGGTTGTCGTCTGATTGCCGCTCTCTCGGGAATTCTGCCGCCTCGCCTGACAAGCAAGCGCGTCTCCAACCTACGGCAAACGACGACAAGCACGGGAAGCGGGCGAGGAACCTGATATTGGCGGGAGGCGGAGTGTCCGTTCTTTATGGAAATCTGTGGATAGACTTACAGTCAGGTATTGCCTCGCCTCCTTTCTTGCAGTCCCTGTTGAACAGCCTGACGCCGGAGACCACCTGAACCAGGTCCTCCAGTTGTGCCATCTTCTCCTTCCTCGGCAGCGCTACGAACATCTTCATGTCCTCCATAGAGAACACGCTCTCCATTGCTGCCATGCCCTCTTTTAGCGTCTGGGGAATAAAGAGGGAGTTGAGTGCGGTAACGTAGTGGGGACGTGATGGCATGAAAGAGCGGCATGCAACTTTTCGTTACGGCATAGCTACAAGTTGGCGGACTTTGTTATATACCGCAGATGTAAGCCAAGCAAATAGATGTTTCACATCAAAATATACAAAAATGTGTTTAACATCATATTACCTCCAACATTTTGTATTATGACATTTTTGTATACTCGCGTTCAATAAGTCTTATTAGTAATCTTTGGTTCAATAGCTGGCCTATTTGTATACATATATAAGGTACTCTGAGCTCGCCCCGCCTTTATTCGTCGGAATCCATTCGAAATTTTTAAATTGCCCGACATGATCTTACGCTGCGCTTACTGCGTGCTTGCTGCGTGCGCCGAAAATCGCTGATCAAAGTTCTAGTGTCAAAGAATTGATAACTTATTGTACTAACAAGAATAATTCCCGGATTGCCCAACCCGCTAGCCAGTACAATATATATAGATATCTTCCGATACAGCTTCCTGGAATCTCCCGAGTAGTCGTCATTGGGATCTGGGTCTTCGTCTAATATTTCGTTGACGAGGGGCTGGAGGCAGCTGGCTATGGCCTCCACGTGCGTGTCTATCAGGTTCTGAATCTTGTCGTAGTTGCTCTGGATTAGGAACTGCATCTTCAGAGTGTTTAGGGAGGTTTCGCCACCTAAAGAAAGGTAACATTATTAAAAGAAAATGAAGTAATCATAATCGATCAGTACACTTCATACATATGTATGTGCCTCCTTTGTGTCTCCCAGGTGGGTTAATAAAACACCGACTTAAAAATGATATTCTTCCCAAACATTACCCAGAATTAGGGTTGGTTGGTTACCCTTCAGTAATGTTATCCTTTGGATTGCTGGATTTGGATCCACTATAAATTCCTTCATAAGACCCATTGATTTCGTTTAAAATCAGTTATTCCCTCCTAAAATCTCCCAAAAATAAAAACTTTAAAACCCCCCCCCCCTATTTTTTCTCATTGACTTTAAAATCCCTAAAAAGAGGGCATTTTCCTCCAGTCTCGTATCAGTAGCGAGTATCATAACTCCTTACTCACTATACGTATTTATATTCTTTAAAAAAATATTTAAATTATAGCGCTCGTGTAATTTTTCTTTTTTTTTTTAAATAAAAAAGTGCAGCTAAAAGCTGACGGCTCGCTGATGGTAAGCGACAAATGTCGCCTATAGACAACTGCAATATAAGTGACATTACTGTTGCTTTACTAGCCCGGATAGAGTGCTTGTTGTCAGCAAAATTCTGTAGATGCTTTCAGTAATGACGCTACCGCTTTACTAACGCGTCACGATGACCTGACATACCTGACCGAGATTTGATTAGATTTATATAAAACGCTAGCTGTTAATTAGCCGCGACTTCGTACGAGTAAAAATCCGTTCCTACCACGATAGCATCCGCAACCACTTCGCTCTCGTCACACTACGTTCACGTCACGCACGCACTACGCACATATCACCCCTACACCATGCTCAAACCTGCTCATTGACTGGCCTTGTGGCTCAGTTGGCAGTGTGTCTGCTTGCCATGCTGTAGGTGGTGGTGGTTCGGTCCCCACCCAGGGCAAACATTTGTGTGATGGGCATGGATGTTTGTTCTGTGTCTGGGTGTTTCTAAGTATCATAAGTTTAAATTTACACCAAAAAAGTATACATATACATATGTATTCTATCAGCCATAGTTCCATAGTAGAAGCTTTGCTTAGTTTGGGAGTTTCCTTAGTTTTGTTTAGATGGTGTTGTGTGAAATGTCCCCAAATATTAAAAAAAACACGCTTGCACAACTAAATAGGGCGTGTGTGTTTGTGGACACACGCCCTATTTAATAGGACCTCGAATCCTGTGACTCATGTAAAGGAAAGAAGATACTTACTTCTAAGCATCCTAACGCATTCCTCCACGAAAAACTGCAAATTGTTCCTGTTAATAGTCTTCGAGAAGAGTTTGCCATACTTAGGGTTTAGAAGTAGCAGGTCTATGAGATAAATCACAAACTCTGGATCAACAGTCACGTTATGAGACTGGCAGTTACGAGTTACTTCGTTTGCCATGTTCTTTATCACGTTTTCGTTGCACGCCATGATTAGTTTTTACGAAATATGTACCTATAAAATTAATAAATATTTTTTAAGAAATAATAATAAAATGAAAGATAACGTTTTCTTTTGATCGAAATCTCTTGAAATGATAAAATGTCAAAGAAAATTAATATTATTATGTCAATATTGTTATGGCAACCTTTATCAAAAAAGATAATGAAAGTACAATCAGATAGCCTTCTGAGTCCACACCCCGTGAGGGTCAAAAAGAAGAAGTACAATCAGCAGCGTTATACATTTTGCGACAGGAGCGTTATGTTACTCGGGTGTACATAATAATATGTAAGTTTTTAATTAGTATGTAGGTATGTATGTATGCTTGTATATTACCTCCTACAACCTAAATTGCTTGACTGATTTTGATGTGCAAGGTGTCGTGAGATTCATTACTTCCCGAGTGTTACAGATTTTTTTAATAATAATAGTGTAGGTACTTACTTGTTTGTATAATTTTATTTATCTCAAGATTCTTAAGTCAACAATAAAAGGTCTGACGGAATGAAGTTTTAACGGCTCCTTGTATTGGATTGTGTGGGACGTCACGTGCGTTGATACTTTGGCACCCCATCTCATCTTCTTGAGACACGGAGTAAGGCTGGCGCTGCAGCCAATTTGGCGGAGGCGCACAAGTCGCGTAAATATGTAAATCTCCGTAGAGGTTACATATTTGAGCCGTTTGGTGTTGAGACTTTTGGGTCCGTGGGAACTGGGAGCTCACCTCATTTTCAAAATTTTATCTGAGCACCTGATTGATGCGACGCGTGACCAAAATGCTTGTGCATTTAAGCATTGCCAATCACCGTGGCAATACTGGCAATGCGGCTAGAATAGTGGGTTTGAGCATTTGGATTATCTTTAGACCTTTATCGATCTGGGGCATTCTGGGGTAATCGATTTGCTTTTAGTATAGTAGTTAGTTTAGTATGTGTAGTATATTGTTTTGTTGTAGTTAATAAAGGCACTTAACCGATTTAAAAAAATAAGAAAATAAAATAATTTTAATTGTGTACGTATCATTCTACGTCAGTCGTAGAATGAAACGTAAAGAGAAGGCATGGTTTTTAAATGTCAACGTCAAGACACAGACGGGTGTAAACATAACCTAAAAATGGATTAATTTAGATTGGAATGTCTATGTTTTACTTATTCTGTTTGAAGTTTTAGTTAATTCTTTACGTGTTCATATTAAAAATGGCAAAGGTTAAGAACAAGCGTAATTCGGGACTTGCTGACAAAGTGCAAGGTAAAAAGAAAACAGAGGCAAACAAAAAAAAGTTGAACCCTTTCGAAGTTCATATAAATCGCGAAAAGTTAAAAGTTCTAGGTAAGAAGTCCAAGCATGACAAGGGTTTACCAGGAGTATCGAGAGCAAAGGCGATTCAGAAGGTATGTAAATGACGTACTTCCACCTGTACCTTGTAAGTAATAGTACAGCTCTTAAATCCCAAATTTTCTTTAGCAAAATATCATTTGAATACACTAAAATGATTTAGTAGACAAAATTGTTTGATAAATTAAAAAGTGAGATGCTGACAGATTTGCTTCTGTTTGAAATATCACAAGCAATATTTCTAAATGCAGATTTTTACTGTAAACTGCAGGAAATTAAAAAGTAGCTAATCTAGCTCCATACCAAATTTCATGTAAATTCTTCCAGCCATTCTATCATAATGGTGTAACTAACCCAACTTTGATTTATCTATAAGTTGCCTTTCGTCTTTTAATGTAGTACTAATAAACTGTATTACAGAGAAAAGAAACATTGGGCACAGAGATGAAGTTAATGAACAAGACTAATACATTCATAGACCGTCGTATCGGCGAGAAGGATAGACAGCTTTCTGCTGAAGACCGCATGGTGGCGAGATTTGCTGCCGAGCGAGCAAAGCAACATTCCAAGAAAAATATCTACAATCTAGCTGATGATGAGCTATTGACACATAGGTAATAGAATTGAGACTAATACTCTTCTAAAGACAGATTCCAACAGTTCATATTTTCCTAAATCAGTTGAGAGGAGGCAATGGCTGTCACTCTGGCATTTCGAAAGTTATTTTGATTGTATTCCTTCTTTAATTGAAGTAGAAAATCTGATCAAACCATTAACCTACAGCTCAGACGACTTACATTTTTGTATGTAGAAATACATACTACCAACTGAGCTGCGAGGCCAGTGAATAACCTGTATAATGTCGTTATATATTGTACTTCTTTTCAATATTTGTTGAAAGAAAATATCTTTTATTTAGTAAGTAAGATATAAATAGTGATGTTTAGTGTATACTTTTAATCCCTAGTTATGGTCTTTACAGATTGTGTGGTTGAAAGTGGAAAGTACAGCCAACCTGGAATGAGAACTGAAAATAATTTTAATAATCTCATTGCTGGATAGATTTTGAACTGGCCTGACAAGCACTTGATCGGTTTTTTATTCTATTGTTACTTTTTTCAGAGGTCAAACGTTGGAGCAAATAGAGAAGTTCGATGATCCCAGATCTGATGAAGAGGATGAGGATGGAAAAGGATTCGGAGGACTGGGAGGTATGTCATCCACCAGTGGTTCACTCTGAACTACAAT
Source organism: Lycia hirtaria (assembly GCA_947563715.1). Lineage (NCBI taxonomy): Eukaryota > Metazoa > Arthropoda > Insecta > Lepidoptera > Geometridae > Lycia > Lycia hirtaria. The sequence goes on along the minus strand of OX387376.1, from coordinate 51,321,897 downwards.
AACTTGTTATTACAGGTACAGAGAGTCATCCCATGCAGAGAGCACCCACCGGCTCACATCTTGTTTCAGAGAGCACCCACCAGCTCACATCTTGTAAGTAGCCACAAGGTGGACAGATGACTTTGTACAATAAACATAGCAGGGGAAGTAGCCAAAACATTTTTAACCACCGACCCAAAAAGAGTGCTTTGCCGCCATCTCTGTTTCTGAGACCAATCAATCTAATCTAGAGTGAGTAGATATCTAGATTGATGAGCTCCATCTTTGGCCATACCATCGCTTAACATCAGGCGAGTTGGTGATCAATCGTAGATCTATCTTGCATTAGAAAAAAAAACTCCGATGTAAAAGAGGGGTGTTACAAGTTTGACATTACTGTCTGTCTGTTGCATTGTAGTTCTCAAATGGATGGTCTCAGGATTTCAGAGAAAGTGTTCTTAGCTATGTTTCATCAAAATCTTTTCAGCCATGATGTATTGTCAGTTATCAATGTTAACATTTCCACTGATGAATGGACGAAACATTTGAAAATTATTTATCTACATTCTATGCTAGGGCTATTGTGGCGGAAAGATGCTGTTTGCAGGCTGCACGACAACTGGGCTTTTTAGAAATCTATGGGAAAGATCTAAATATAGTATTGGAGTACTTGAAACTTATCTCACTTTCAGTTTCATAGTGATAGTGGCAGTGTATTTTATTTTCCTTTTGCAGATGATTTTGTGGCAGAAGGGCACTTCGGCGGCGGCATGCTGTCTCGCGCGGAGGCCGACGGAGCGAAGTCTCACAAGGATCTGATCGAGCAACTCATAGCAGAGTCTAAGAAACGGAAGGCAGAGAAACAAAAGGAGAAGGAACAAACGTTGGATCTTACTGAGAAACTTGATACGGAGTGGAAGGTAACCTAACATTCATTCTTCTATTGGATGGTCATAAACACGAGAAAGCTACATTGTGTTATGATGGATATTCCAACAATTGGATTGAACCATTTTGGTTCCATTTTTAGGGTTCCGTACCTCAATAGGAAAAAACAGAACCCTTATAGGATCACTTTGTTGTCCGTCTGTCCGTCTGTCTGTCTGTCCGTCAAGACCTTTATCTCGGGAACGCGTGAAGGTATCGAGTTGAAATTAAAACCATATACGCAGATCCATATAGTATCTTGCTGCAGAAAGAAACATAAAGTTTCTAAGTTTTCGTAAAAAAAAGTTACAGCCGAATATATCGTAAAAAACGCACATTTCGACATTACACATATAGGAAAAAATCCGAAACCTGGACATTTTTAAGTTAATCACAAAAAATAGTGTCTTTATGCGAGGAATGAAGGTCCAAATTTTAAAGTGAATTAACCGTATCATATGAAAGAGCTTCAGTAGCATAAGCTAAAACAGGTTTTTAAATATTTTTACGATGTATATTTTTCGGTTTATGATGGAAAATATAAAAAAATATATGATTTCCCCTTTTATCTACTAGTTTGTACGGAACCCTCGTGGGTGAGTCTGACTCGCACTTGTCCGGTTTTTTTTATTATACAAACTTGTAAATTTTTAAATGGAACCTACCTGCATGAGATTTTTTAACCGAGTCTGTACAAGCTTTTATCTTAACTTCTTGACCGATTTTGCTCATATTTAAAATATTTGTTTAGAATTAAGTACAAAGTTTCTAGCAATGAATTGCTTGAATCAAAATTAATCCATAAATGGCCTCACAGCAAACTTCGCCCTTATTGGGGGAAATACCATATTATATGCTACCTAAAAGTTTTTTGGCATTGGTGTGCCAACAAAACGGTAAAATTGTAAAACGTATAAATACTAGACTAGTTACGTAAAAAAATATTGATAAATACCGCATGTAAATGAGTACTTACCGACAGACATCCAGTCAGACAAAAGAAAATGTTGCCAGTTGATGAAGAGACAAAGGTCTCTGCATCAAGGTGCTCACTCAGTAAATTACGATACAAAAATCATTTATATTCAGTTGGGTATTTTGTTTTTCTATTATATACATACTTATTGATTTTTAAATTAATCATGCTTTTTTCTTCTTCTAGGACTTGCAACCAGTGGTGCTGAAGCGAGCGCGCGTCGAGCCCGAGTCGATCATAGATAAAGTGCTGAGCAACGCCGAGAAGAAAGGAGAGGACTACGACAAAATGATGCGGGAACTCAAGTTTGAGAAACGGGGCACCGTGAGTACACCCTTTGCAAGCTTTTGTTTAACTTCAATTCAGAAAAAACAGTTGTCCATCACAGGACAAAATACTATGTTTATGCATATATTTTATTGTGATAAAAAACAGAAATTTACAAACAATACTGTTTGTTTTCAATAAGAAATGAAATGAAATCCGTTAAAATGCGTTTAACGGATTTATCGCGTATATTTTACATAGTTTTTCGATTTTGGAAACGTAAGGAGCCGTACATATATACAATTATACATATACTATATACAACATATAGATTGTCATTCTCAATATACAACTCACACATATAAGTAACGAAGTGGATAGTATACGCACACGCACATAAGAGACTCGAAAGCGGTTACGTAGACAGGGCGTGACGGCGTGGATGCTATTTTTCGTCACGGCTTATCGAGTTGTTTTACTGTCAAGATGCACATTCGTGCATCGTCGTCGCACGATGTCGCACATCAACAAGGATATGATTATTATATCAGCTATCTGGTTCCTATAAATTGCTAGATGGCGCTCGTGCTGTGTTAATATATCCACCGATATTTATTTACTCGTATTTTCAGCCGTCAGATGGCCTCAAGAGTGATGAGAAGCAAGCGAAAGAAGAAAGAGAAAGGCTGGAGCAATGGGAGCGAGAGAGACGACAGAGGATGACGGGGGAAGAACCGTCGCCTAAAGTGCCCTCTTCTAAACCAAATCACAGGTGGGGGTTACATTACTGTATGTGTGGATGTACAACTCTGAGGGGTCATTGACCTTGGCAGGATAGTTATATCACATAACCAGCCACAAGAAGTCCACTGCTGGACATAGGCCGCCCATTGATTTCCAAAAAAACAGCGATGGAGGCGGCTTTAGTCCAACATCTCTGCCATGTGTATGAAATTGTTCATCTCAATTCGATTTAATTCAATTATATATCATAGTAATGTATTACTTTTGAATCCTCAATAGATTCTATATATAAAAAAAAATGGTTGCTTTAGACGGTAAAAAATAATAAAAAATTGTATGTCAGTAGTTACTTCATGTCATCATAACTAATATTATAATATATTAACTAATACTATAATATATTACTAATTTAATACTAATATTAAATAAATAAACACTTTGTAGTCTGTTAACCTGTCTGTTTGTCACTTCTTCACAGCTAAACGGCTGAACCAATCATGTTCTGTGCTTCCTAAGACAAATATTTTTTTTGCCCTAGAGAATATACTACTTTAGTACAGTAGGTAGGTATAAGTATAGGACTACAGTATACATTCAATAAATACGTCCAGACAACTGTGGTGGCAATAATTGTGACTATTGAGAGAGAGATTATCACTGCTTTTTATCTCACGGCACAAGAAGGAGTGTTATGTTTTTCGAATGTATGTATGTTTGTTTCTATATTACCTCATATAGGATAAAAGGTTTGACCGATTTTTGATGTGCGAAGTGTCGTAAGATTCCTCTTTAACTCTCCGATAGATTATATATTTTTTATAATAAAGGCATTTTTTATTTTTCGTAACCCTCAATGAACTTTTTCGTAAAAAAATGATTAGATTGAAAGTAATTACAATTATTCTAAAGAATGCGCATTCGTGACCATTTACAGAGACTGCTAACTCACAAAAAAATATACACTCAACAGTTTATCAAGCGTAACGAAATCGTTAATTAGATTGTATAATTCGGTTTTCTGCAGTTGGGTATTTTGTTTTACTTTCAATATATAATAAATTAATATTATTAATTAATACCACGTACCGGCAAGCGCAGCGTAGGAAGACCAGCCACGAGATGGACAGATGACCTCATACAAGTGGCGGGAAGACGCTGGATGCAAGCCGCTTCCAATCGGTCTTTTTGGAAATCCATGGGGGAGGCCTATGTCCAGCAGTGGACTTCTTGTGGCTGAGATGATGATGATGATTAATTAATAAATAATATTTAATACTTGTTCTTATTATAATACTTGTTTTTAGATCCGCAGAAGATTTGGATGATAACTTCGAACTTGACGACGAGAAAGAGTTTATGTTAGCTTACGACAAAGAAGGAAAACCGCTGGTGCCTGAAGATGTACTTAAAAATTTCTCAGGTAACTAAATCATTAGTTGTATCAATTATTTAATTGAATGATTGACCGAGTTAGTGAAGCGAACAAAGGTCTTCGCACCAACTAGCCAAACTGACTTACGTCTCTCTGAATGTTGATTTTTGTACAAAATTTTTACAATGTTATAATTTTTTTGGGATTTGTGTTATGGTGACCTACTCTTTGCCAGTCATCCTTTTTTGCAAATTTATTTTTTGAAATCTCATGAAATACCTTGCTCGTAATGGAAATCTGCCTGTTCGATTCGGTCTTTTTTGAAATTCAATTTCCTATTAAAAACTTAAAAGGAATGAACATTTAAATATAAGTTTCGGCTGTGACGAAATGCTAATCCTGACATTCATGATAATTGCAAAGAAAGTTTCAACTCACTCAATTTTTCTTCCAGTACCTAATGCCAAACCAAAATTCGAAGACGGAGTATCTGACACGTCGTCCGAAGATGATGATGACGCCGATGATAGTTCAAATGATGAGAGTGACGACGAAAGTGATGAACAAGAAGATGATAAAGACAACGAAAATGATGATGACTCTTCAAGTGATGGTACGGATGAAGAATCTGACGATGAAAAGGAGTTGGATAGTAAAGTGAATGAAGCCGCTCATAAAAAGAAAGACGCTGTTCCAAAAACAAAAGAAGCAACTAATAAAACAAAAGACACGATCAGTAAAGTGAATGATGTGACTAGTAAAATAACTGATATTGCCACAGAAAAAAATGATTTAACTAGCAAACTAAGCACAGCAAATAAAACAAAAGACAAAATTGGCAACATAAATGAAAATAAAATAAACGATACACACAACGGAATAGGCCTTTTTCAAAGACCGGAAAATGACGGTGAAGAATCAAATGACGATAGTGGCGATGATAGTGATGAAACTGACGATAGTGACGACCAAAGTGAAATGATAGCCAAAGTTGATGATTTCAGTGATTTGAAAGGTTCTGATGCTGAAAGTGATGATGAAATTGCAAAGGATAAAGAGAAAATTGGGTCGTTCTTCGATAACAAAACTTTAGAAGGTGATAATTTGAAGGTACGAATACATATACAATTTTTTCGAGATACCAGCGTATGGATAAATTAAATTAGTTAATAGTACACAGCCACTCGTAGGAATCACACTAGTTACAAGATCGCTTCGAACTTTGCTCGTTGATCGCATTACGTAAACTGACTTAGCTGAGAGTCGGCCTTGTATTTGAATGCAACTGGGCACAAATGCTTCAGAAATTGTCTAAAACCGTAACACAAAGTTTTTAGTTATAGGCTGTGATTATTTGTTTGAAATTGCATATTGTGGTTGGAAGCTATTTTTTGTGATTTTGACCGCAACTCTATATCTGGTGTATCAAATAAGGTGTATCATAAAATGTAAATATAATGTAACAACAACATATAAAATGTAATGTAACATGTGATGAGACCATATGGTGGCGAGGTCTCATTATTTGTTTACTTTTGACAAATAATACAAAATTACATCAATATTTTATATTTTCAGGAGCTTCTATCAGACAAATCTCCGGCACAAGTGACGGTGGCGTTACAAAAATTAATCAAAAGTTACGACCCGAGTTTAGCGGAAAATAACAAAGATTTACTGAGCAGACTATTCGCTCACATGCTTCAATATACAAACGATATATTCACCGACGTAACCGATGAAAATACATTAAATAAAGCATTTTTAACATTTGACAGACTCATACCACATTTCTACGATCTAGCTAAAACTAATAAAGTATCAACTAAGAAGTATTTAGTCGAATTGTTAAAGGAAAAACGTGAAATTTATATGAAAAATGTAAAAAAGATACCGGATTTGGATACTTTAGTGTTTTTTAAACTTGTTTCTTTACTGTATCCCACTTCTGATTTTAGGCATCCTGTAACGACGCCATGTTTGATTTTTATGTCGGAAATTTTAACGAATTCAAGGTTTAATAACGCTTATTCTATATCTAGAGGATTATTTTTGACTGCATTAATTTTAGAATACACCGTGCTTTCGAAGAGACTTGTGCCATCGGCTATTAATTTCCTAAGAGGTGTATTATTTTTATCAGCGAATACTAGTATTTTGAACCCAATTCAAGTAGTACCTCCATTCAGACAACACAAAGACGCGAACATATTAAATCTGTCATCGGACTGTTCAAAAATGAACATAGTAAACAAAATGTGTACAAGCGATTTAGTACTCGAAGACATCAGCGAAGAGTTCAAAATTAAATGTCTATTGACATCTACGCTAATGACTAAAGAGTTCTTTGATCATTTTAACGATATAGAAGCTCAGGAATGTCTATTCGAGTCTCATATAAAATTATTAGGGAGGGTAGAATTAGAGAACTATCCGAAGAAGGTCCAAAACAAAGTATTGGATATATTGAAGGACATGAAAGACAGTTTGGAAGTAAAGACGTATACGCCGCTGTGTAGAGAAAAGAAGAAGCCGAAAGCTCTGAGATTATACGAACCTGATGTGCAGGAAGTGTGAGTATTTATTTATAAGACTACTTTATTGGCCAAGTGAACGATGCGAACAAAGTTCTCTGCATCAACTAGCAAAATTTTCTTTCTTCTGACTGGATGTTTGTTGGTACTTTACAGGTCGTATTTTTCGACTATTCTTCATGAAATTTGGCAGACAGGTTGTACAATTTTATAGATTTTTTGTCGTCGGGATTTTAAGGGGGTAATTCCCCCAAAAAGGGGGAAGTTTGCTGTAGCGTCATTTATTAATCGATTTTGATCATGTATATTAAATTTGATAATGCTGTACCGTTTTGACTGGCCTCATAGCTCTGTTGGTAGTATGTCTGCCTGCTAGGCTTGTAGGTCGTGGGTTCGATTCCCACCCAGGACAAACATTTGTGTGATGAACATGGATGTTTGTTCCGTGTCTGGGTGTTTCTATGTATCATAAGTAGGTAATTACAAAAAAAAGTATATTTTTTTTCTTCTTAATTTGAGCTAGATTGTGTTGTATGAAATGTCCACCAATATTTATTTACTCGTTGCGCCCCGCGGTATTACCTGCTGTTATATATAAATAATATCAAAGGAGATACTATTTAAATTCGGGATACAAAGTAGTCTATGTGTTAATCCAGGGTGTCATCTATCTCCATATCAAATTTCATCAAATTTTGTTTAGCCGTTTGAGCGTGAAGAAGTAACAAACGTACATACAAACATACTATATTATTATTTAATTAACCGGAAAAAACTCAGGATATTAATCTGACAGACTCATTCTCAGAGTACACGTGAATACTCAACGATGTTTTAGTATAGTTAGTTATACGAACACACTTACAAACGTTCGCCTTTATAATATTAGTGTGATTTTGTATCAGATTCACTGGCAGCAAGAGCGGCAAGTTGTCCCGCGAGCAGGCGGAGAGAGCGCGCCTCACCACGAGGTACAAGCGCGAGATGAAGGGGGCGCTGCGGGAGATCCGGCGGGACCGAGCGTACGTCGCCAATGTTAAGATTCGACAGAAGATACACAGGTTAGTCCAACACACGCTGTTTATTATGGTTTTATATCTGCTCCCTTAATGGGAGCCAAAAATTTAATGTATGTAGGAATAATGTCCGAAGAATAATGGAGGTGCTTGTGAGAATAATGCCAATGAAAGTACTGAGAATAATGTCTGAAGAAAAAAAAAAATTAACTTCTTTAGGCGCGATGAACACTTTACTTTGTGGGTATTGAATGAGACTGAACCGTTACGCTCGGCTATGTAACGCACGTTCGGGTAAAGTCGACTCCCGGGAGCGAGAGAGATATAGTCAACGCGTTACCGCTATGACCTCCCTGCATTTTTGTTGTTTCATTTTCTTATCATGAAATTATGACATACGTTTTTCTTTTTTAACTTGCATTATACATATTATATTTAACACCTGTAAACCACAAATGGTTTGAGGAGGTGCTTATGCACTGCACATTTAAATACATATATAATTAATGAAATATACCTACTCAATAAATAACAAATCATCTTCCCACACAGATAAAGAAACCAAGTGAAGTTGCATCGTTTGCACTTTTTTTATACATTAAGATCTACGATTGACCACCAACTCGCCTGATGTTAAGCGACGGTGACGGTTTGTGTAAATAATAAAAATAGAAAACCAGAAACGTTTCAAGAAAGAATAGAAATGTTTGTGGGAAACTGGGAATAATGTCAGTGGTGAATAATGTCAATTAATAATAAAGGTAAACGCGCTCCATCATAGACCGCAACGTCGCTAACATCAGGCGAGTTGGCGGTCAAGCGCAAACCTATTACTACATAAAAAATGTCATTGGGTAATGTTAGAATAATATTGAAAGATTTTTTTTGTTTCCAGTGACAACATCAGGAAACAGAAAGTGAAGGAGATCTTCAAAGACGCGTCGATACAGCAAGGCGAGCTCAACAAACTGAAACGCATGAAGTGATATTATGTAATTCAATGTAAAATATACTCTACGGTTTGTACACATGGTTTGTTTTTATTTGAAAGTTAAACTAGCTTGCATTGATATATTTTTGTTTCATTTTTCCTGACTGCCCAAGATGGGAGATAATATTTTTGCAGTATGTATTTTTAGATTACCCCATGTAATGGACATAATGACTAAATCGATTTGATGTATAGCATTATATTCGTCTCTCTCCCGCGTATTTTATATCAACATTTTTAACCCCCGATTCAAAAAGAGGGGTATCATAAATTTGATGTTAGTATCTGTGTGTCTGTCTGTGGCATGGCTCTCAAACGGATGGACCGATTTCAATCTAGTTTTTTTTGTTTCAAAGAGGATTTTATTGAGAGTGTTAACTATGTTTAATCAAAATTGGTTCACCCTTTTTCTCCTGTCGAAGGTTTTTAGTTTTGAGGATATTTTTCTAAACTTATACTTGTTCTTTTAATAACAATACTATTTTATGTATTTATTGGTTGAAAACTATTTATTGATAAGTTTTGTATATAACAACTCAGTTAGATATAGGCTTCAATATATCAGCAGAGTTGTTCGTTCGTACGTTCGGACTGTTCATTCGCCAGACGGAGTAGTTGAGAGACGAGGCGAACGCGAGCCAGCCGAGGTAGGGGGACATCAGTAGCGCCGCGGTAGGGCTCCTCTGGTAGAACGAGTAGGTGCAAGCCAGGGCTGCCGCGTCCAGTAGGACCATCTCGAAGAATGCCTGAAGAATAACTTCAACTTCAAACTATATATGTATTCTGGCCCTCTAGACTTTTACACACTGGATCTTTTGAGACTTGTCACTATAGCCCTTAAATGTATATAGACATTATGGTTTATTAGTACGGGCGTAGCCAGGTAGCCAGGTTTTAGTAGTTTGCCCCCCCCCCCCCCCAAACTTATAAAATAAAATGTATTCCAATCCTCAAAATAAGGTTTTAGTCACGGCCACCCGAAAATCAGCGAATTTAATACTTTGACTAAGAATTTCGGGTGGGGACGACGACGACTTGAACTCCCCCCTTATGTACGCCATACTTACTAGCTATATTGTCCCATTGGATATTGTGAGTCTGAACAGTGTTGCAAGCTTCGCAATATTTTGTATTGTAGCGGTTAACTGACCACATCAATCTACCAAATTAAATAAATAATAATAATAATTTATGTAACAAATAGTCCCAGTTAAATGGCTGTGACATACGAACAGACACACGTTTTTCATAACTACGCGAGTGAAACCGTGGGATACAGCTAGTACAGTCGTAAACCTCAGCGCCGGTATTCGCAATCTATCAGATTTGGATTCGATGTGGAATCTATATGTTCCTCTCTGTGATTCAAAATGTAAATGATAGAGAGGAAGATCTATCTATATTCCTGAAATTCCGAATGCTCGTGAACATCGTAACTGTTTGTTTTGTTTTATTAATAAATTATGCTTTGGATAAGTATTTGATTACAATTGCGTTGGTAATACCCAATTCTCTAATTACTTTACAAAAATAAGATAACATTCATGTAAAGGATCTGAGAATATTTTTTACGTAAATTGCATCACAAATAAAACAATTTAAAAATGTTTGTAATAATTAATTAGCTGCTCATGGTAAATAACCTTCATAATTTCTTATACCTACTTAACAGATACCTATATGTTACGTTATAGGCGGTATTGATTGAGTAAAAATGCCGCGTAAATATTGTAAGCGATCAAAGTGTATGAGTATCTAGCAAAAATCTTTTTTTTATTTTTTATAGAAGATAGATCTACGATTGACCACCAACTCACCTGATGTTAAGCGACGGTGTGGCCGAGGATGGAGCTCGTCGATCTAGAAGATATCTATTCACTCTAGCCTTGAAAATTCCAAGATTGTAGGTCTCAGGAAACAGAGATGGCGGCAAAGAATTCCAAATCTTTAAGATTGTAAATGTTTGCACCCGAGGAAACTAATATTATAAAAAGTTAAAGTAACTCTGTCTGTCTCTCTTTTTGTTTGTTATCATTTCACAGCTATGTACTATAACGGCATGAAAGTGTTATTTGTTCGTGTTGATAGATCTGAATAAAGGGAAACTTTCTAAACCGTTGGCCGTAGCACAAAATTCAAGGCTCTTATCGTAGATGGAGGCATCCACTAAGAAATAATCCCTGGATATCGTCGGTAAAACCACGGGATTCAGTTAATTGTAGTACTAATCATAATTTTCAAGTTATAAAAAGGTACGCAATTATTCATCGTAATTTTTAAATTCTTTATTTATTATTATTTAATTCACAATTCGTCGGTTTCGGAGTTGGGTCGGAAACTATATCTCCATCTCTGTAATTTCTATACAGAATCACAGAGATGGAGATATAGTTTCCAATCCGATTTTGAAACAGAATGACGGTTCTGATAACAGAAACCTTCTGCGACTCAGCCCACCAGAAAATTGACTTACCGTCCCTATCCAATGCAAGCCGAAGAAAAGAGGCGTCCAGCAAAAGTTTAGTAACAACTGTATCCCGTACAGGGCTAAAGGTACTTTCACCTTATCTGAAACAAAAATATGTTGCCTGCTTCAGGACAAGTGGGAAGGTCACGAATGTCATGACATGATAGATAAGCTTTCTCTTTCATGCTAGCTATAATCATATTACGCTGTTTCACTGGGGAGTGAAAGAGAAAGAAACGTGATGTACTCTATTGCTACGCAAAACGCAAATCGATTACCCCGATGCCATGCGCAGTCGAAGGATTTCGTAGTTACATTTTATGTCACAAATCACAGAATTCGCCCTATTACATCTCTTTGTCACAAATGATGATTTAAACTTTAATCGTAAAATATACGAAATTTTCCTATTTAACTCTTCAAGTACCTTCATTTTGTGTATCCAGTATGCCAGTTGAATAGAAAAAAAAATACAATCAAATCAACAAAAATGCATCCGTTGAAAATTCATAATCGCTAGATCTAGCTACGAAACCATTATAGGATAACACTAAGACAATATAAGTGCCGACTTTGAACTATCTAGATATCGCATCGCAAACTGAAAGATGAGCGTAGGACCCCAGTTGTGGTTGGTCTTCGCAGCCAGCCGGTGCGCAGCCGGTTAAAATAAGCCCGTCTTGGCCGGGGCCACTGCCGTGCCCCCAGATGAAATAAGGACAGCAACGCCCCCAACGACTAGAAGCTCTATACCGAAGTCCTCGCTGCTGTTATAGACGACATAGCTGGCAGTTCCCATGCTGATGTAGAGGACCACCCACACTGGAGCGAAAACGGCGTTCCGGGGGGTCCACACTGGCTTCCTGGACACAACATACAATGTTAGATTTATGAAAAACCTATAAATATAGTAACATTTGAAAGCGGCAAATGCGACAATCGTGCGAGTCTGCTGGACATAGACCTCCCTGTGGATTGTTAATTATTGAAATGAACCGCGATAAAATATAAAAAATAATTAATTATTTCATTTAATTACGCTACGAAACTGTTAAAAAAGTTTGTTTTCAATGTACCCTTGCGTACCTGTAACCTTGTGTTATTATAAGCGTTATATAATAAGTCATGGTACTTCAGCATTATACCTACTCTCAGACCAGTGTCGGATTCGAAATCGGGTCGGAAACCATATCTCCATCTCTGTCACTTTCATACAGAATAACAGAGATGGAGATATAATTTCAATCAATCAAATCTTTATTGCCACATTATGTACATAATTATATTAAGATGTTGTTTTAACTGTTTGGTAATTACATAACATAAATAATTAATTTCCGACCCGATGTCGAATGATTGTGAATAGGTTTATAGCAGCCCCGGATCTAGGGGGGGGGGGGGGGGGGGGGGCATTTTGCCCCGGGCGGCATTTTCAGGGGGCGCAAAAATCAAAATTAATATGATTAAAAATAAAATAACTTGCTCCACAAAGCGCCTAGAATACGAAAACATTGTTGACTCACCGTTAACTTTTAAGAAAAAGGCGCCACATAGATAATTATATTGTTTTTTTAAGTAAGTTATTTTAAGCGCTGGAGAGAGGGGCGCCACCGTCAAGTTTCTGCCCCGGTTCGAAAAAATCGTAGATCCGGGGCTGGTTTATAGACTCAAGCGTCTGGTCTGGCGATAGTCCGTGTTTAGCGAGTGTGTGCGTGATTGCGTACTTGATGCGTTGGTACCAGGCCTTCCCACCAGGGCGGCGCACCTCTCCCGCCATCACCGAGCTGGTGCACCAGCCTCCCACCAGCGGCACCAGGATACCACTCAACAGAGACAGGTAGCCCCACATCTGGAACATGTAGTGCTACAGGAGACTGTGTACTAATATTTTTACCCAACTGCGCAAGAAGGAGGGTCATGTTTTTCCAGGGTATGTATATGTTACCGGCCAAACTAGTTTGGCCTAGGCTAAACTAGTTCATCCTATCGGGCTTAGGACAAACTAGTATAGCCTAGGCAAAACTAGTTTGTCCTAAGCCCGATAGGATGAACCAGTTTAGCCTAGGCCAAACTAGTTAATCCTTATATAAATACGCACACTCTAGGATAAATTGGTATGGCCTAGTCTTATTTTTGCAATTACGGAGTATTTTATTCAGTTATCTATGTATTTTGATTTGATGTTTGTCCAGTCAAGTCAAAGTAAATGTCATATAAGATGGTGATAGGTATAAGCAATAATTTCTTCAGAGAATGGTTTAATGGTTTCTGGAAGTGAAGATGAATCTAACGACATCTCGCACATCAAACTTGAGCAAGCAGTTTAGGCTGTAGGCGATCATATAGAAACATGCTTAGATACTCACATACACTCGAAAAACACCTTTCTTACGCAGTCTGGTGAAAATAACACTTACGCACCTTATTTACGCAGTCGGGTAACTTTGCATCGCTATAAGGTGTAACCCTGTAGGTTATATTTTTCAACTAATTTTGACGAATCTGGGTATAGGTACCTATAGCAATGACAACTTAAAGGTACAATTTTGACGAAACTTCAAAGAGGCCCCATTTATCGGCTAATTTAGATATTTTATTTCACTTTCTGTGATTCGGTATCTAAGTATTTTAGCAAAATCGGTCAAGAATTAGTCAAGATGGCTGTCAACTAAGTCTTTGTGATAAGTTTTTGGTCCTGGGTGCTTTACTCTCATCTGTTAGGTATAACAACGGTGCCAAGCTGGTGCCGGTTAGCTCGCGCCCGTTTTTACCCGACTGCGTAAGGAGGGTCATGTTTTTCGAGTGTATGTATGTTTGTATGTGGGCATGTATGTTTCTATATGATCACCTACAGCCTAAACGGCTTGACTGATTTTGATAAGCGAGGTGTCGTTAGATTCGTCTTGACTTTCTGTGCGTCAGGCTATATTTTTTGTAATAATAATACATATATCTCACGCAAAAATAAAAATGCGTTTTTTCGTAACCTCCAACCAAGTCCAACGAACATTTTTGTAATAAACAAGTGATTTTACTAGAATTAAATAAATAAATAGAATTATTCTGAAGAATACGCATTTATAAGTTTTACAGTGATTTTACGCATTCTTTCTTACAAAAACGTACACTCAACAACGTTTCAAGCGTAACTAAATTGTGAGTTAGACTACAAAAACTGTTTTTCTGCAGTCGGGTATTTTGTTTTTCTTGTCATATATTAATTAATATTTGTTATATTATTTTTTCGACATCAAAATTGAAGAGAGTTATTTAAAATATCACAATTCAAAGTTGGGCCAACTTTCAAATTTCAACTTTTATCTCATTTCATTAATTGCAGAAAAAGCAAGAGATTATAAAATTGAGCGCTAGTCTCCTTTGCACCACTAAAAGAGATGAGCGTAACCCCCTAGAAGTCCACTATTCGAACTGAAAGTGGAACTGAAATCATGAACATAGTTATAAAATATTTAACAAACTACCCGAAGACCTAAAAAGTGATAAAAATGATCGTAGCTTTACAAATAAACTAAAAACAATATTAATTGAGAAAAGTTATTATATATACAGTGGAGGAGTTCTTAATAACATGTTGTAAATAAGAAACAGAAGGGCCGCTCCATGCAGACACTCAAAATTGCGATACCGCTAATGGGGTTTTTGTGTTATTCCTACCAATGTACATAACATAATTTGACTTTAGAACTATTTACATACCTTAAAATCCTTTTTTTAATGGTCAATTCCACAAAACTGGTAGATTTAAAATATAGTCTTCAAACTTCTTAATGTTTTTAACATAAAAATAAAAACACAGACAATACGAGAGGGTGAATCAACACTACCTCAACTAACAACCGATAACTTCGAAAAACAACGCTATTTTGCACCGCAGATTGCAGGCCGCCTAACTTATAACATACTAGCTGCGCTCCGCGGTGTCACTCGCGTAGTGATGATGATAAAAATAGCTTGCATCCAGCGTCTTCCTGCCACTTGTATGAGGTCACCTGTCCATCTCGTGGTGGTGGCGGCAATACCTTAATCATCACTAATACTACTATTATTAAAGCGAAAGTAACTCTTGGCACAAAAGAAGTTTCTCTTGTTTCTCTTTCTGTTTGTTGCAATCAAAATATAATTTTACTAATACTCCACAAATTTTTACAAATTTTATATTTTTGTTACCTTTTCACGAGTGGTCGCCACCAAACAGCTGAGCCAGTCTTTATGAAATTTAGCACAAAGTTTCTTTAGGACCTGGAGAAGGACATAGGCTATATTTCATCATCATCATAACGGCTTGTCGTCACTACGAGTACTTGTGACGAGAACGTCATTGACTGCGCGGGTGAAAGCGTTGGACGCAGTACTCACATTAATATTATAAAGGCGAAAGTTTGTGTGTTTGTTACTTCTTCACGCGCAACATTTTTCCTTTATGTGTACTATATTATAATGACAATGCTTCTTGCCAAATTTCAAAGTTTTTTTTTATACATTATAGATCTACGATTGACCACCAACTCGCCTGATGTTAAGCGACGGTGTGGCCGAGGATGGAGCTCGATCTAGAAGATTCGCTCTAATATTCCATTCTATTAGTAATAACTAGGTCAACGGGAAGTACCCCATAGGTTTTGATTCCCTTGCGTCTTGACAGACAACAAAGTGATCCTATAAGTGATCCGTTTTTTCCTTTTGAGGTACAGAACTCTAAAAACATAAGTAATAAATATAATATCTATATATAAATTTAAAAAATCATTTTGATCCAAATAAATTTTCATGCATAAATATTTTATTTTTTTCGTAGTATTAATTATAATGTTGTGTGCTACATAATTTTAGTCACGCATCTGTAGACAGATGATAAAAACAACAAGATAGTGAAAAAAATACAAAATATTTTTTTTATAATTCTAGTAAGACATTTTTGGTTTTGTTTTTCCCCGATTATGATGTTGCTAAAATAATAATAATTATTTTCGTTGAAAGTATTTACTATTTAATATGGTCAACAACTATTATGATTAATCATAGACTTCTAGGTTCAATAGTTTAGAAATGAAGGGGCGAGACGACGTCACAATATGTGAAACTGAGGTGTGGGGGTGACAGGGGAATGGAAGCTTCGGTGTACGAAACAAATTCGTAAAAAAATAACAGTTTTTGAACATAAAATGTATATTGATCCACAACAGTTCCATAACATTAAAATCTAAGTTTAAAATACTAAGCCATTACTAGTGAAATACAAAATAACCGGTTAAAACTAGCAAATGCTGTCAAATTTCTAAAAAAGGTTTACAATTTTCACTGGGGTGAATTCTCGTGCGCTCGAGATTATCAGTCACTCATTCTAAAAATAAACGCTTCACACACACACCTTCCCACTAGAACTCCCTGTGTCGGAGAATTCACAAATACAAATACTTACATAGATGACATCATTCAAACATTTATCCAATATGGAAGCCACTTTTCATCAGAGTTAAAACTAGCAATGATCAAAATAATCTCGATAGCACCAGAATCGAAGAAATTAAAGTAACAGCATTGAAAAATACTCATGTAAATGCAAGAGGAATGAATTGAAACAATTATTTATTTTGAATTATTGCTTTATATATATATACATATAATATGATAATACATATTTTTTTTCATATGTATAACTAATACAGTGTCTAAAACATGTATTAAGTTGTATACAGTTTGTTTCTAACTCGCCTGATGGAGAGCGAACTTGTAGTCGAGGATGAAGCACGGATACCTACAAGGCACGTATTCATTATTTTGCCGAATTAACAATCGCAGATCAAAGTTGTAAGCAGTACAGAATCAGACCCTATGAACAAAAGGCGCAAAATGTCCAATTCGTGAAATGTTGAGCAGTCGTAAGACGTCCAGTTCGCGATTGTTCAATATTACAGTAACTTTAAATCATAGATCCATATTTAGTAGTTATTATTTTGTAAGTGTAACCCCTGTATAAAACATTACCTTTGGTATACTCTGCGTTTTCAGTACAATTTTTATGATAAAATCAACGTGTATATATTTCCAATACAAGTTAAAAACGAAAACGTAAAAGGTATTAAAAAAATGACATTTTTATACATTGTATTACGAGAAATATCTACATTTTTAAGCTTAGAAAGAGAATTGCACTTGTGATAAGTCTCAGGGCTGTCACACGTTAGATAAAACTCTGATATAAATATAGATTAGTAAACGTAACTCCAAAATGTACTTATTCTAACGGCACGACTCAAATTGTACGATTTTTTTTAACATAAAATAATACTTTTGGAAGACTTAAAACAAAATATTGAAAGTTTTCTCAGCATTACTTAGAGTCAAAATTAAATTGAATTTAAGGTGTCGTTCCAAGAGCTGCGGGTAATGCACTATTCTCACGCAGTCGACAATAAAACTCTTCCCTTGGACGCGTCTGACGCGTCGTCCGCAACCTACGGAATGTTTACACATACTTTTCGTTTATTACGGCGTTTAACGCATATATCAGATGCGACCTTCGGACTTTACCTTTGAGTTCTAATATAAATATGTAAGAGTAATGAGCCCAGTGCATTGCCGCAGAGTTTTGAATTCTTAAAATTTAAAAATCGTACTCTTTACCGTTTTTGTGCTTTTCCCATCGATATATTGAAATGCGACAAGCTTAAGACTAGGAAGATAAATACGTCTAAAACTAACAACAGTGATTCTTTTATCCTTTAACTTAGGAGTAGGTAAGGCGTGTGTTTCTGAAACAAAACAAATAAATAAATTATATAATGTTTAATGAAGCATTGTTTTTTTTTTATTCGAAAATAGGCCTATAGGGTACTTCCCATTGATCTAGAATTCTAGAACTATGAAATTTGTCAAGAAGCATTGTCATAAAGTAAGTAAGTAAGTAAACACATAAAGGAAAAGAAACCGAAAACTGTACATTTTTATTTAATAACAAATAATTAGTTTAAATAACTGAAAAAATAAACAACTTCAATATACGCAATTCATTTACTTGGACGAAAAAAAAAACAAAGTACGGAACCGATTTTGATAAAAATGATATTGACCACCACCACCACCTCTGAGGTATTACCTATCAAACAAAACAAGAATCATCAAAAACAATGCATAATTGACGGAGTAATCATACAAAAAAACAAAACATACAGTCGAATTAAGAACCTCCTTCTTTACAGAAGTCGGTTAAAAATATGATCTTTATGCAAGGAATTTTTAAGTGACTTAACCGTATCATGTGGGGTACCATAATAATATGAAAGAACTTCATTACCACAAGCTAAAACTGGTTTTTAATTATTTTTAGGATGTGTAGTTATCGGATTGTGACCGAAAATGTAAATATATATATATATATATATATATAGAAACTAATTCACCCGCGATTTAAAGACACCCAGATTATATCTACCGGTAAAAAAACCACTCAGAGAGAGGAAGCGTATTCCACAATCTAGTTTGTACGGAACCCTCGGCGGGCGAGTCAGACTCGCACTTGTCCGGTTTTTTTTTGTATTCGAAGTATTCGAACTGACCTTCGCTCACTTGTCCTTGTCATCGTTGATCTCGGTGACCCTGGCCTGCCCGGGCGCGGGGTTGTTCTTGTAGATCCAGTAGGAGAGCGCACTCGCGAAGCTCAGCCAGCCCAGGTACGGCAGCAGGAGGAGGCCGGCGGGCCGGTCCACGGCGAGGAAGGAGGCCGCCGTCGCGACCGCCGCCGCGTCCAGCACGCAGATCTCGATGAACGCCTGCACGCATCACACAACAACCATACATTTAAATTGACATTGACAGGCCTCATGGCTCAGGGGTATTAAGGTTGCCTTCTGGGCTGTAAGTCGTGGGTTCGATCCAGCCTAGAAGAAACATTTGTGCGATGAGCATGGATGTTTACGTTTGTTGCCCGTGTTACTACCAATCTTACTACTAGTAGTAACACCGGTAATTGAATTACCCTTCTTACTCCTGCAGTTGAAAGTTGTTAGAACAGCAAAAACAAAACAAAATATGACGAACGTGTATATTTTTTTTATATAAGTAGGCATTATGCTTAAGGAAAAAAAACATTGAATTTAACCAAAAAAATTGTTCTGTATCGTAAGTATGTATTTACAAAAAAAGTATATATGTATTCTATCAGCCAGCTAGTTCCCATAGTACAAGCTAAGCTTAGTTTGGAGCTAAAATTAAATGGTGTTGTGTGAAAATGTCCTCCAATATTTATTTATTATTTATTTAAATAATGTTCTTTTAAGAAGTATAGAACGCAGTATTGATGGCCGGAAGGGTCGAAAAGTTCTCGAGTGGACCATTATGCACTTTAAAAATAAATAATTAAATTAAAATAAAATTAATATTTAAGGGGGGCTCCCATGCAACAAACGTATTTTTTTTTGCCGTTTTTATAGATAATGGTACGGAACCCTTCGTGCGCGAGTCCGACTCGCACTTATTTATTCAATAGGCTTGCGTTGACTGCTAACACGCCTGATGTTGAGCGACCATTGCAGCCTACGATGGAGCGAGCTTGCCTAGAAGAAACCGATTCACTTGCGATTTAAAAACACTCAGATTATATCCGTTGGGGAAGACCAACTCGGGAAGTTTATTCCACAACATAGCGGAATGTATAAAGAAGGTAGAACCAAAGCGTTTTGGCCACAAAGTGTTTCGTCATACGTGTGGCAAGAAGACGCTGGATGCAAGCCGCTTCCAACTGGTCTTTTTGGAAATGTATGAGCAAGTCCTATATTCAAAATTGGGACTTCTTGTACCTCAAATGATAAAGAATGTTCAATTTTATAAGGCTAACGTTCACAAATATAGATATATTTGAACGTTCTGTCTGTGGACATACCAGTTTCAAGTCCTTAAGCCCAAAGAAAATGGGGGTCCACGTCCAGTTGAGAGCGAGCTGGGTTCCGTACAGGGTCAGCGGCACCAACGACGACTCTGCAACGTAACAAATGAAATTAAAAACTTCAAATTTCAATAGGGACTATGCTTGATTAATTTTTATATAGCCATAAAAAAAAATAACCACTAATAGTTCCTTTCCACAAAAACAAAATTGAAATACCTTCAAGAATAAGAAAGTTACAAGAATTTTTATTTCATGTTAGACAGAGAGCACACGACACAATAGCGAATGATGACGTCATGGTTCAAATTCGTCGAACAAATTCAATACAAACTGTTGTTTCGCAACAGAGACAAAGCATCCCTCCCCTAAAACTTTAAATGTTTATATCTCAGAAGTTTAGTAACAGATTGAAATATATATTTTTAGTATTTTTAGTAAGTGTATATATTAAATTTTAGTATGTAAAAATTCAAATTATTATTCCTATGAAATGAAATTCATGCACACTCCCTATTAGGTTTTTTCGCTTTGGCTAAGCTATCTAACTTTTTTTACTATTAACTTTTTTTTACATTTAATAGATCTACTATCGACCACCACCTCAGCTGATGTTAAGAAATATGAATCATAATGAAGAAAGCTGATTTGAACAAATTGTTTAGCGGTTCTGAACATATTTTTCAACGAAAACGTATCGACATCACATCGAATGTAACAGATACATTATATACACCGCTCCTATGCAGTCGAGTATTTTGTATTTTTTTTTAATATAGATATTAGTTTAGTAATGTACCTCATCATCCATGTTCACTGATAAATGCATTTTTACAATTTCGAACGGTTTACAGGCTTATGTAAGCAATAAGGAGTACTATTGTTAAATAGTTTGATGTGATAATATTTATTATCACGAATAGGGATTGCAATCAGTAATCCTGTAAACTGGCGGGTCCGGTAATATCCACCGGACCTGGTATGCAAAAAAGCGTTCATTGTGCAATTTTAACCATTAACGCATAAAGAATGTATGTTATAAAGTTTGATGCGTTTATTCTGTGTTTGTGAAGAATTATTTTTATTTGTTTTTTAGACTTATGAATTTGTTTTTTTTTCAAGGCGACTTGTTGAAGGGTTTTGGTGGGCGTTTAGCTGTGTTTCAAAATAACCAGTTTAGTCGTTTTTAAGTAGGTTAAATTCAAAAGTTATACTTAATGAGAAGCAGGCCCTAGGCATAATTTATTGATGACACGGCGAACTCCGGCGATATTCATTAGATGTCCCCACATCCAATAGATCAAGTATAGTAGTATTTAAAAACCTATGCTCAGCAGTGGGCGTCGGTCGGCTGACCGACAAAACAGTTCTATTGCTAATCCTGTAGAAACTGACGACAGATTAAATGTCTGTTATTAAATTATAGTTGGTGATAATATTACCACCAGAGTTCTACGCTTGCTACCCATTTAGCCCATATTCCATGTGGTCCAATTTTTGGTAATCCCCAAACCTGCAAGTAATTTATCTTATCGAATGCACTTCTCTCGATCACCGCTATCAGTAGTTGAAATAACATGTGTAAGCCGGGGCGTAAGATATACCGTTGCATTCCTATCTTATCAGCGATGTTACTATGTAGAGCTTCTACTAAATAACTACTACGCGAGATAAATGTACTGAACAATGTAGGGGCCACGATAGAGCCTTGTCGCACACCTCTCTTCACATTAAATGGGTTAACAGTCACTCCGTTAAGAATAATTGTGTCTTACGTGTCTTGAAGGAAAGGTTTTATTAGGCAAATATAGACACATAAAATATGCTCTATGTTTAGGCTCTGTTTACTGACGAAAATACGAATATTTTATCTATATTTACGGTTATATGGTTATGAAAATTCGGTTGAAAACAGAAGTTTGCTACGAGATATATTCTCTCTATTACTCAACAAGATTTTCGAATATGAACAACACGAATAAGGATTTTGTGCTCGCGAGGTCTACCGTTTACACAACTACCAGTTACTATCGGATGGTGTTAGAAAATTAGAAAAGCGAATTTCATGGTGAATATTACAGTAACCGGAACGCAACGATTTAATTCCAATTTTTATCACGTATATTATATTGGTCACGTTGTCCGCACCGGCCGCAACCGACGGAACACTAGATCTGCCGAGTCACGGCTTACCGTTGAACCCGCCGCACTCCTCCCAGACGCGGTAGGAGGCGTACCCCATCCCGGTGTAGAGGACGGTCCACGCGGGGCCGAACAACCAGTTGGGCGGGTTCCATGTCGGCTTCTTTAGCTCGTCGTACCACGACTTCTGGTTTGGCTGCAACACAAACAATTACAGATAAAAACATGTATCTGTAGAAGAACCAAATACACAACTGCAGAACAGAGGTATTTGCAGTCTAACTTGCGATTTCGTTACGCTCGATACGCTGTTGAGTGCACGTTTTTGTGAGAAAGTATGCGTTAAATGATTATAAATGCGCATTCTTTACAATAATTCTCGTAAAATCATTTGTTTATTACGAATAAGATCGCTGAAGGTTACGTAAAAACGCCTTTTTGTGTTTTTGTGAGAGATGTTTATTATAAAATCAATTGCGAAATGAATAAAATTTTGATTTGTTTACACATATTCACCTATGTAAAGTTACAAAATATTCATAGCCTCTATTTCTCTTTTTTTCCCCTTTGTTTCAATTTAATACCTAAAATGTGTTTGCTCAAATGTATACATGCTTTGGATTATAGTCTGATTCTGATCGATTGTCACGTGTTATCTTGTATTATGTTAGGTTCTGTTTTGTATACTTAAATAAATAAAATAAAATTATTCCCTTTATTTAACTACAATATAGGGTCAAGGCCGGTCTTTTGGTGGGCATCAGAGGGGCCGAAGCTAACACTGAGAGGCCCACTTTTACATAGAATATAGAACAATTCAGAAACTAGGTATATGGATGGCAAATGAAATTATTAAACAATAAGGAATTAACAAATGTGGGCTATTGATATTATGAAATGGTTCTTCTTCTTCTTTTTTATATTGGACCCCGCGATTAGCGATTTGCCAGTGTCAAGTATTGAAATATTATCAAGTGTCTTTAATAATTTTGTTAGGAGTATTATTACCTTTTTTTCTATAAATGACCTAAATAACTAAAGATATTATTATAAATAAAAAACATATTACAGATAAAAAACAGAACAAAGTCCCTTTAATAATACAAGTTATGTAGTGTTCTAGTCACAGTCTAAGTCACGTAAACAGTAATTTTCAAATTTAAGTCTTGCCTCAGTAAAGTGATGGCGACTTTACTAGAAGCTTCTATGGAGTTTTGCCGACAACGTAAAATTACACGTTTCACTGGTTTATTTCACTTGCCCACACTCACGCACTTGATCGAACACTTAATGAATAAAACATCACCATTTTTATAGCATTAATGTTCAAAATAACACAAGTTTAGGAAAATAAAACAAAGCAACAACGTGTTTCGATGACGTTCCCGCCAAAACTTCAAAAAACCATATGAAATGGTTATTATTACAAAAAATCGGACAAGTGCGAGTCAGACTCGCCCACCGAGGATTCCGTACAAACTAATAAAAAGGGGGAAATCATATATATTTTTTTATATTTTCCTTAATAAACCAAAAAATATATATCGTAAAAATATTTAAAAAACCTGTTTTAGCTTATGCTAATGAAGCTCTTTCATATGATACCCCACTTGATTCGGTTAATTCACTTTAAAATTTGGACCCTCATTCCTTGCATACGTTGCCTTTTGAGGTATGGAACCCTAAAAATATAGTGCATGACACTCAGGGAGTGAAGACGAATCAAACGACACCTCAAATCACTCATCAAAATCGGCCGCCTATGCCTACAGCCTAAACGGTTGTTTAGGCTGTAGGCGATCATAAAACATACCCACATACATACATTCGAAAAACAACCCTTCTTCTTACGTACAAATATCTTCACAGTGTGCCTGTCTGATAGTACATATAATTTGCATATCTAATTATATTATAAATGATGATGCAATGATCGAGCAAAGTTCAATGTACCGTGTCTTAAACCAATCCTTGGCAAAAAATCCTCCAAAACACAACTGGTCAAGAACATGTTGAGACAGACAAAATAGCCTTGTTATAAGTTGCATTATTTTCGTATGAAGCATGGAACTCTCAAATATGAATATCTAATATAAGTGATGGAAGAAACACATAGTATACATACATTCTTACTCCGGATCTGTCCTGCGAAGTAATAGCCGCTTGCCCAGCCACCGATGTTGGGCAGGATTATGGAACCAATAGCAGGGAGGTTTGCCATTATGAACTCTCTGTAGACAGGAATAGAGAACAATGTCAAATAACAATTAATTTAAAACCAATAAACTCATTTAATAAAAATATTTTGAACTTTCTTTGACCTATGTTTGGATTTATTATGCTTAACTTAAAATGGCCGGGACTAAAAATATGTTTTTCTCTTTTACAAGAGATATTTTTCAAATTTATAGTAAAATGTTGCCTAAACATTAATACACCTTCCCACTTGGAAGGTGTATTTTTACACATCAAAATCGGTCAAATCATTTACGGCAAGGGTATATGTAAATACATCCTCATGGTGACAAAAACAACTTTATTTTATGTGTTTATGTTGTGGTTGTTTTTCTCACAAATAAAAATATGTCTGTTCACACACCCATATTATTATGTTATCTTTCTTTTGGTCAGTCTTTTGGTAATATACAAAAATTAAAACTATGACATTGATTCCAACTTCCAAATGAACATGTCACTAGAATATTCAACTGCAATTTATATTCCACGAAACAGATGTGATAATATCCAATTATACAATATTATACATAATTCCAAGTCATGACTGATTATTATTGTCTGTCTGACATATCAACTCAATCTATCCACTTGGCCTAGAGATATGGAATTTAAAGCGTAGGTCTATTCATTACAATTAAAGAGTTGGTGGAGGAATCTAATATAATTGTTGAGATAAAAAAAAGTCCTGGCCTAAAAATATCTCGGCCACCATCTGGAGGTCAATCTGAGTAAATAAATATATAATTTAAAAAAATAAAATAATAAATGTATTATTCTTAGAATTATGTACTGTACACACATTGTTAACTGACTTGTCTTATATGACTGACATGTTATAATTCACCAATAAAGAATCTGAGTCTGGATAATGTACATGGAAAGAAAAATAGCATAATTTCTAAAATGTTTTTTTGTTGTATGTGGGGATGGAATTGCTGCAGGCAGTATCTGCCTCAGCGTCATTGTATCAACCAATTCATCTCCAATATTGTTCCATTTATGGATCCTAATATGAGTTTCGTATATTATGGAACATGGGTTATTATAAAAGCGAAAGTAGCATTGTTTTTGTTGCTGTTTCACAATCACACATTAATGTTTATGAAATTTGTTATGGGAATAGTCTGGTTTTCATGTGAATAAATATGCAGATGGTTGATATTTTCAGAACAAGTCACCTGTGTATAATCTAGTCTCAACTGTGACCATGGACACTACAAGGTGTTTGAAACATCAGGTGTAATTTTTTTTAAATTAAGTATATGCAATAAATCATTTCAGTTTGTACCTGGACAACCAAGACCTTAAATTTTTTATGACTGAAAATATATGAAAATCCAGTTTACTAAAAATGAACTAGTTAGTATCATCCCCGTATGCATAACAAATTTTATCAAAATGGTGGAGCCTCTCCCAAGATTCTTATCCAATCCAAGAATTGCAACATTTAGAATGATATATATTTATAAACTGTCAATTGGAGATAAAACAATTATACTGGGGTAGAAACAATTTATTTCAACACTGTCATGGTTTCTTTACCACTTCAAGATTAGACTGTCTACTCACTGTTTCTCAATATTGTAACTGTCGACGGCCACTTTGTGTGCATGCCCAATATGACCATGATGAAAAGAGCTGTCTTTCTTAAGCTCCCCCATCCAAGGGTACATTTCAGCACGAGTGAAGAAATTAAACATTTTTATAATGTGACACGGCTAATAGAATGATTTGAGAATACAAGTTACAGCCAAGAGTAAGAAGTAAACTAATTCGGGAAGATTGTGATTTTTTTATTTCGGTTGAGTTGAGATAATTACGGGTCAGCTACAATTTAACCTTTAAAGATAGCTTTTTTTGTAATAATCACTACTAATGAGTATGTCCGGCAGTCAGATTGTGTGTTTTCAATATAATAGCTTGTCAAAATAGCAAATACTAGTTAGTTAATACTGTGAGTAATTTTTTGTTTTATTAAGGTTAACATTACATGTTGTGTTCAAATAGCTAGCCTACCAAACATTAAATAAAATCTTATATATTTTCTTGATTGTTCAACAAATAAAGAAGTATCTTCATAGCAAGCTATGCATATTTTCTGATCATTATTAATTTTTTTCTCAGAAAGTATTTGGATTTGGCAGAAAAGACTATACAAACCTTACTTTAGGATATGACCTAACAATGAAAAAATATGAAGTCTCAACTAAATTTTCCGTAAACTAAAATCAAGCCCATTGCAATACTTATTTATGGTTAAGGTATATTACTTATATATTAAGAATGTGTGAAAATAAAAAATATTTCAGATTCTGAGCTGAACTTGAACAATATCTAGTAAAATGGACTTTGCACTTACAAGTGCATTTCAAGTTGTTTAAGTTGGATACAGACGCAAGTTTTTCGTATTCATGAGCGGTAAAAATGTATAGATTTTGAATAAATAGGTACCTGACTTCTTCAACAATGTCCATTTTGATATATACTGTGCACGATTTTCTAGAAAATATACTAGCTTAAGTAACCGCTATAGTATTTCTGTGCCAATATCTTGAAATTACGATAAAATATCATTGTAAATTCATCCAACACTGATTAGATAGGTAGGTATTTATCAAAATTACCTAAATCACATTAACTTACCAGCACGTATATCGGATAAATATAATAATTGATGATGTAATAATAAGATAAGAAGGTATTAAATAGCGGTGACTCAGAAATTCAATCACATTCTAACGAATTAGCATCTCGCACACGTTATGCAATTTTGTTTACTTAAAAGCCGGTAAATTTATCTAAACTAGGAAAAGCTGTTATTACTCACATTTGAAGCGACTGCAGCTAAAAATCACAATGGCTAGAAAGTTGATAGATTGTAGAATGCCGCAAGCACGTGAGAAAAATTTCTAAAGATAAAATTGTAATTTTAGTTTTCAATTGAACTTTCTCAAAAGATTTCCATTGAAAATGGTATGAATTTTGAAATGTATCGGTACTCAAATTTCACGGTGGAAATATATGGCATCTTAATTTTTCCGAGTAATACTCGCACTTTCTATGACGTCATCGTGACGTTGACAGTCGTGATAAGTGTCAGATGATTTTTACGTTTCATTTCACGCAGATCTTATACCAAGGAACATTATGTCTTAAACGCAGATCGCACTGGAAAGATAATCCCCTTATTAATATGATGAATGCACGCAACTTTTCATGATCACTGTTTCAGATGATCGGTCTTTGATTTAATTACCATTACTATTTAATATGTACACGCACTTAGCTACACCTACGTAAGTTTTTCCGAAAAAAACACTACATGATACGATCTATTACCTAAGGTTGTGCTGAATGTGCCTAGAAAATCACTGAGGGATATTAGAAAAGTGAAAGATGATTTTGTTTATTTAGACTGGAAAAAATCATATAATTCGTGGCCCTAATTACTTAGGAAAATTGTTTAAAAAAATATTTTCTTTGATATCTTCAATCTTGGAATATTCAAGCATAGAATAAGAATAAGAATAAGAAAACTTTTATTGCAGAAACTGGTACATTATGGTCTTATAAAATAATTTTGTCTCACAGTTTACCCATTTCGGGCGTGCAATATATAGGTAGGTTTTTTTTTGTATTGCTAGTAATTCTATTATAGGTGTGGCGACATACGTCACCACGCACACACACGAGAGCGCGGGAGGGCGTGTGAGGCGGGCGTACTTATCCCGCGTCGGGATACGCACCCAAAAACAGTCAGCAATCTCATGGCACGCGACACACACGCGGAGTGATTCTCTTGCGGTACAAGAGACGCGCGATCGAACGACCGAAGAGTGCCGATTATCTTACTCGTCTCGGTCTCCTCCCGCACTCTCATATCTTGTGCATCGCATTGATATTTGTGTTCGTGTTCGTGTCTTCTAAATACATAATTAGTTGGGACATGGTGTTTTATTCCTTGGAACCGGTCGCCTAAGGAGGCGGGTTCTCCACCATCCCGCGTGCCACGGCTGGCTCATAAAAGAAGGAACCAGAGACCATTGGGCCCCCGCCGTATCATCATACAGCAGTGGCTCCTCTCTGGCATCACCCATCATTGGTGACCCTTCATTGGTGACCCCGATCTACACGACGCGACGCCGAGTGAGTCAAGACTCCACCTCCGTTGCGCCGTGATACACGCTACATGTTGTAAAAACGCTCAGCGCTCGTGCCTTTACTACGCTCGCGGGACTTGCGGACGCGCAACCCGCCACCGCCACCGGCCACTTAGTACGACGACAACGCATAGCTCGCGGGACTATCCCGCGCTATGTAACTCGTCACTGCTACCACTGGCCGCCCGGTATTAAGCATCGCTCGCCGACCCGCTACCCATCACTCATCGTCAGGGTACCGACGACGGCATCATCATCATTCGCGGCGCTCACGCAGCACGGTCTCGTCATACCGCTGCGCCCTGCCGCCGCCGCTACGTTTGCCTCGTCACCGTGACGTCACGTAATAACATCGAGAACAAAAGCTGGATTGTGCCCCCACTGGCCCCATGTTGTCAGTGAGTACTTATGACTTCAATCCGGTGAGCGAACTTAATACCATACACCTTTGTGTTAATAATATAAAGAACAAAGACAGTACAAAGGCACTTTTAACTTCGAAGCCATAACATAAACACTTAGTGAAGCAAAACATAAACATTGCACTTCTCTTAACTTCGTTCGGGTTTAGTTACAGTGACCAATTTATAATGTAAACATTTAAGTTACTCTTTAATATAAACAATTGTTATCAAAGGGTAGACTTCTGAGGTACATTTTATAAAAGGTAGATTTTTTTTTGAAATACTTTTTTTTACATTATTATATTACGCTGTTTTTCGGCTGAGATATTTCGATTGTGTTTTCTACTGTTCAACTTTACCTGTGTTTTTATTGTATTTTGTGTTTTTCATTGCCTCATTGTGTTTTTACTGTTTTGTGTATTGTTTTTTGTGTATAACTTTAGGAATTGTTTTATAGTAATCGCTAACCGATTACCAACTCGACCCTGAGTGAATTGCGTACTTTCGGTTTCCATTTTTATTAACTTCCGGTACTTCCGATATTTTAATCTAGCGCTATAGTGAACAGCTGATTATACTTATTTCTGGTCTCACTTTCCTGTAGTATCTTTGTTTCCTACGTGACAATGGCAACTGCCGAGGAACAAATTCAACTGCTGCAGGACCAGCTTCAAGTGCTTCTTGACACTCAAAATAGACAGGCAATGGCAGTGACTGTGAAAATGCCTGCCTTCTGGGCTGATAAGCCCACCGTCTGGTTTGGTCAAGTTGAGGCACAATTTGATATAGCTGGTATCAAACAGGACCGGACCAAGTACAGCCACGTCGTGTCTATGCTTGATTCAAGGATAGCCGGCGAAGTGGCTGACATCATTGAACACCCACCGGAAACCGACCGCTATCAGTTTCTGAAATCAGAGCTGATCAAACGCCTTTCTGCTTCCAGTGAAGATAGAATACGGCGGCTTCTCGGGGAAGAGGATATCGGCGATCAAAAGCCATCGCAATTCCTGCGTCGTCTCCGTTCCTTGGCAGGTTCCGAGTTTAACAACGATGACATCATCCGTCAACTTTGGATGCGCCGTTTGCCGGGGAACGTCCAGGCCATTTTAGCCGCACAGGAAGACCTGCCTCTTGAAAAGTCTGCGGAGATAGCCGATAAAATTATCGAAGCAGCAACACCTATGGTCCACACTGTTGCTAACCATACTTCCGGCCAGCCCTCAGACCTGACTCAACTTTCCCTTCGAGTTAAGCAGCTGACAAAAATGGTTGAAGCCTTCAGCGCCGACTCTCGTTCACGACCACGTTCTCGTTCAGAGAGAAACGGGTCAAGGTCTAATTCCCGTTCGTCGTCGCGTTCCACGCTGTGCTGGTATCACCGCACTTACAGAAACAAGGCTGTTAAATGTATCAGCCCCTGCAGCTGGAAGGACCACAACCAGGGAAATGCAAGCAGCAGTCAGTAGACGCGGCGACTGACTGCGATATTTCCAGCCGCCGCTTATTTGTTACAGATAAGGCGACTGGACGCAAATTCCTAATTGACACTGGCAGTGACCTTTGTTGCTATCCTCATAGGTTAGCCAAAAGTCACGCACAGTCGTCAACAGGATACCAACTGGCTGCAGCAAATGGCAGTGTTATAAAAACGTACGGTAGTATTTCCCTTCGCCTCAACTTAGGTCTACGTCGCGATTTTCAGTGGAATTGCACTATCGCTGACGTAGAGGCTCCTATAATAGGCTCGGATTTTCTCAGCCACTACAACTTGCTGCCAGACCTGCGCCACAAACGCCTGATTGACGGGAATACGACTTTATCAACTCCTGCTTCAATCGCAAAGGTCAACCAAATGAGTGTCAAGGCAGTTTCTGTCGATGACTCTTCACCTTACACGAGGCTTCTTCTGGACTTCCCAGACTTGACTCGACCTCCAGGTCTTCCACGGCAAGTGAAACACAGCACGGTTCACCACATCGTTACCACCGATGGTCCGCCAGTTTCCTGCCGTCCACGCCGTCTTGGTCCGCAGAAGCTAACCGCGGCCAAGAAAGAGTTTGACGACATGGTCAACTGTGGTGCTGCCAGACCTTCTAAAAGCCCTTGGGCCTCTCCACTTCACATGGCAAAGAAAGGAGAACAAGGCTGGCGACCGTGTGGAGATTACCGGGCCCTGAATGCCAGGACCGTTCCAGATCGGTACCCCGTAAGACACATTGCGGATTTTTCACACAACATTGCTGGAAATTCCGTCTTCAGCACCATCGACCTGGTGAAGACCTACCAACAAATTCCTGTCCAGGAGGCTGATATTTGCAAAACAGCAATCACCACTCCATTTGGACTGTACGAGTTCCCTTTCATGACTTTCGGTCTCCGAAACGCAGGACAAACTTTCCAGCGTTTCATGGATGAAGTTGTAAGAGGACTCGACTTCTGCTACCCGTATATTGATGACGTTTTAGTTTTCTCTCACAGCAGGGAGCAACACCTGGAACACCTAGAAATCCTGTTCCAGCGCCTGGCCAATTACGGGGTCGTAGTCAACGCATCTAAGTGCGTTTTTGGCGCCGAAGAGGTAACTTTTCTCGGCTATCGGATCAGCAAAGACGGTACGCGTCCACCTACAGAGAGAATAGAAGCTCTGCAGAATTACCCCTTGCCAAAAACTGTGCAAGGCCTCCGCAGGTTCCTTGGCATGATAAACTTTTATCGCCGTTTCCTCCCTCACGCAGCCGATTTGCAAGCTCCGCTTATTAATATCCTAGCTTCTTCTAAGCTCAAAGGTGCGAAGCCAGTGCCCTGGACACCCGAACTTGAAGCTGCATTCCAGAAATGCAAGGATAGCCTTGCCAGTGCTACTCTCCTTGCCCATCCAGTTAGCGATGCTGCTCTGGGTTTATTCACGGACGCTTCTTCAGTTCACGTGGGATCTTGCCTTCAACAAAAAGTTGACAACCAGTGGCAGCCCTTGGCCTTTTTCAGCAAAAAGCTGACAGACAAACAAGCTCAGTGGCCCGCGTACTATCGCGAACTTCTCGGTGTATACGAAAGTGTTCAACACTTTCGCCACCTACTCGAAGTCCAACATGTCACAATCTATACAGATCACAAGCCACTCATTTACGCTTTCACGCAACGACGCGAAAAGCTTCCTCCTGTTCAGCTCAACCAGCTGTCCTTTATTTCCCAATTCACAACTGATGTTGTTCATGTGAAGGGAGAGGACAATGTGGTTGCTGACGCCATGTCAAGGATTGAAGCAATCTCCTTAGAGGAAAATTTCGCAGCGTTGGCCGACGAACAAGCTACAGATGACGAGCTTCAACACGCCAAAACGCACTCATCACTCCAACTACAAGACGTTTACATCCCGGGCACAAACACGAAGATTATCTGCGATATGTCGACAGGGAAACCTAGACCATTCGTAACGCCTTCTTTCCGACGTAATTTTTTTAATAAATTACACAACCTCAGCCATCCTGGCGCGCAGGCCTCTGCACGATTGGTGGCTGAACGTTTTGTTTGGCCCTCTATTAACAAGGATTGCCGCAAATGGGCTCGCGAATGCCTATCATGTCAACGCAGCAAGGTGTCGCGACACACTGTAACACCTTTAGGAAGTTTTACTGCGCCAACCAACCGCTTCCGCCACGTGCACATTGACATTATTGGCCCGTTGCCCCAAAGTAAAGGCTTCCGATATTGTTTAACCGCCGTAGACCGATACACCCGATGGCCTGAGGTTTGGCCCATGGTCGGCATTACGGCAGAGGAAGTGGCCGAAACATTTACAGCCGGTTGGATTGCTCGCTTTGGTGTACCTTCAGTCATAACAACTGACCAAGGCCGACAGTTTGAGTCCTCGCTGTTTCAAGCTCTCTTAAAGCAGTGCTCAATTCAACGCACACGCACTACCAGTTATCACCCATGTGCCAATGGTATGGTGGAGAGATTACATCGCCAACTAAAGGCAGCACTCATGTGCCACGGAGGTACATGGTGTGCTGTTTTACCTCTGGTACTTCTGGGCATACGTGCAGCTTTAAAAGAGGACCTTCGAACATCAGTCGCTGAACTCGTCTATGGTGAACCTCTCAGACTGCCCGGAGAATTCATTAATCCAGCAACGAGTAGTCATACGTTAGTAGATGTACACGATTTTACGTCACAACTGAGAAACCACATGACCGATCTCAAACCAGTCACGGGATTTCAGCATACTCAACGTCGGCCATTCGTTTTCAAGGATCTATCCACTTGCACCCATGTGCTTCTTCGGGATGACTCTGTAACAACGTCTCTAACGCTACCCTATACTGGACCTCACCCAGTTATCAGCAGGGACAATAAAAACATCTGCATTACCGTGGGTAACAGGAACGTACAGGTTAGTTTGGATAGGGTGAAGCCAGCTTATATTGAAGAGGCACCTGTTCCAGCTCCACTTCACCATCCACCTTCATCACCAGCACCTAGCCCACAACCAGTTCCTGCTCCTCCCGCTCCTCCTCAGTACACAACTCGCTCAGGTCGTCGAGTTCACTTTAAGACGCCTGTAGATGTTTAGTGTTAGTTTTATAAGCATTTTGTTATATTTTTTTTTTCTGGGGTGTATTTTTCTCCGTGGGTGGGTGGTGTGGCGACATACGTCACCACGCACACACACGAGAGCGCGGGAGGGCGTGTGAGGCGGGCGTACTTATCCCGCGTCGGGATACGCACCCAAAAACAGTCAGCAATCTCATGGCACGCGACACACACGCGGAGTGATTCTCTTGCGGTACAAGAGACGCGCGATCGAACGACCGAAGAGTGCCGATTATCTTACTCGTCTCGGTCTCCTCCCGCACTCTCATATCTTGTGCATCGCATTGATATTTGTGTTCGTGTTCGTGTCTTCTAAATACATAATTAGTTGGGACATGGTGTTTTATTCCTTGGAACCGGTCGCCTAAGGAGGCGGGTTCTCCACCATCCCGCGTGCCACGGCTGGCTCATAAAAGAAGGAACCAGAGACCATTGGGCCCCCGCCGTATCATCATACAGCAGTGGCTCCTCTCTGGCATCACCCATCATTGGTGACCCTTCATAGGCATTTACATAATTATTTTGAAATACCTACTTACAAAAAAAACAAAACTATAATACTTTAATATGCATACATACATCTAGAAATTATATTTATATCTTAAAATTAGTTATTTAAGATACTATTTACACTTATATATTTTAAATAGGAACATTTTACCTTATTATAGAGTTGAATAAATTAGTGTAATATAAGATTAATTGTAGTTATGAACATTATCAGATAATGTATGAGATAACTGGACTGTTTAAGGTGTTGAACTTGTAATTAAAATTATAGTTTAATCGTCGAAATATTCGTTAATGCTATAGAATACTTTCTGTAACAACCAGATTTTTAATCTACTCTTAAAATGTGATACTCTCTCCAGTGACTTCAACTCCAGCGGTAGATGATTATATATCTTTATCGCACTATAGTACGAACCTCTTGAAAACATTGCATTGTTTACTTGCGGTATACCAATATTTAGTTTATGTTTCGAGCGCAAGATTTCAGTACGAGTTGAAATATTCTCTATAAAGCATTTTTCATTACTTTTAACAAAAACACAAATTTCTAAAATGTATATACCAGTTAAGGTCAAGAAGTTATTCTCTTTAAATATTCTACGTAACGTATCAGTATCTTTTAAATTATATATGACCCGGATACATCTCTTTTGTAAAATGAAAGTAGATTCAACATTTACCGAATTACCCCAAAATATCACTCCATAAGATAAATGAGGATATACATTCGCATAATAGGCGTTTGTTGCTATATTTTTATTAGTTGAATTTTTAATGATAGATAGCGCGTAGCAGTATTGTGACAGTTTATTGTTGACTTTAAGTACATGATCCTTCCAGTTTAAGTTAGTGTCAATTGTTATTCCTAAAAAGTTTGTATTATAAACAAATTGAACGGTATTTCCCCTGTTTTGAATATTTAGCTTTAGTGTTTCTTGTTTGTAGTTTTTAAACTGCATCAACTTAGTTTTATCGATGTTTACTTTTAGATTAATGTCTTCTAACCATGTTACAATGTTTTCAAGTTTAGTATTTAGTTCAGTTTCTAACTCTGCGTTTGTGGATGTTTTTGGAATGTATAATGTCGCATCATCCGCAAACATTACACATGTGTGGTTGGTCAGTTTAGGCAGCTCATTTATATAGATTATAAATAAGAGTGGCCCAAGAATACTTCCTTGGGGGACACCGAGCGCAACTTCTTCAAACTTTGATTGGATATATTCTATTGTTTTTGTTTTTTTGTTATATACTTGTAGAGATGTAACTTGCATACGATTTTTTAGATATGATTTCATTAGACTTAGACCGAGCCCTCTGATACCTAAGTGTTCCATTTTGTTAAGTAGTGTTTTATGGATTACGCAGTCAAATGCTTTTGACAGATCGAGAAATAATGCCACACCTGGTTTTTTTACATTAATATCATCCCATATACGTTTTAGCATATTAAACACCGCTAACGATGTATTTTTCCCTTTTTGGAATCCGAATTGGTTATTACTAAGAATATTATTTTTATCCAAAAAATTATATAATCGATTAAATATGACCTTTTCAATAGAGTGAACAATATGTCTTCTAGATCGACGAGTTCCATCCTCGGCCATACCTACCGTCGCTTAATATCAGGCGAGTTGATAGCCAATGGTATATCTATAAGTTCTATAACATAAAAAAAAAAACTTTTGACTTGGCTGAGTTGGCTTGGTAAAATATAAGTTTTTTCATTACTCCGTTGCCAATATCATGATATAGATTAAGATTTTTTCACTACGATTCAATTTCCTTAATATCTGAATAAATCTTTTTATTTAATTTTTTCCTATTTGAAATATTTGAAAAAAATAGGTCTCGACCACTGAAGTGCGCTCGAAATGACAAATGTTGGTAACAAAGGGTTAATTCTGAGTTCCCAAACTTGACCTTCGTCAAGAGAACGCAGTAACGTTACGGCCATTTCTCTTATTGGGACCATTACTATGAGTTTACGAATCATGTTCACTTTTACTTTTTTTAGCTGAGGGCCTGAGAAGTAGGATATTTCTTCTTTTCTCACCCGCGTGGAAGACAATAAGCCCCGCCAAGTGTGTAGGGCCACGCGCAGTGTAGGGTTCTGTAGCTAAATTTCACAATATATTGATTTAATTAAACCGGGGCTTCTTATACCTACAGACTATGAATATACCTACAAGTTTGGAACGGATTTATGAAGTTTGTAACAAAGTTTCATTTTTACTTCATTATGTATTTATTAGGTATTAATTTTTTTTTAGTTGATCAAATATTACTTGTTAACTTGTAAAACTTACATAACTGTGATAGTTTTCCTTTTAATTTCATCATAATATACGCTACCCTGTATTGTAGGATATTTTTTCATATCTCTAAAATCAACCGTTTAGCCAGTAGATAGGTCGTGGCGCCCATAGTAGGGCTCGAACAGTAATAAATCAAGTTGACGAATCTATCTGCGTGTAACCAGCCTACGGGCCACGGCGACGGCCCACGCCTGGGCCCAACTAAACTGATTCAACGTCGATGGATGTTTTACTGGAGATTTGTAGATTACTAGTGACAGATGGCCTACAATAACTCTACCGGATTTAAGAAATTCCACGTCTGAGTTTGGGATAATCGCTCGACAATTTAAGCATCTAGGTCCCAATCTGGGTTTCACTATCACTGTAAGTTCACTAATTTGTCAGGAGACACTATGAAAATTATTTTTTTTAGGGTTCCGTACCTCAGAAGGAAAAACAGAACCCTTATAGGATCACTTTGCTGTCCGTCTGTCTGTTTGTCTGTCTGTCCGTCTGTTCGGGTGTCAAGACCTTTATCTCGGGAACGCGTGAAGGTATCGAGTTGAAATTAAAACCATATACGCAGATCCATAGTCTCTTGCTGCAGAAAGAAACTGCGTAAGTGCTCTGAGTATACACGCTTTCTTATTATTATTAAAACAACACAATGGGGACAAATAATATAATAGGGATACAGCTATTTAAAGGTAGGAAAAACAGACGGACACCGTGATCTCGGTAGGTAATACTCAGCTACCGCACCATTGGGAAACTGAAAAACAACAAAATGTAGTTACAAATGAATTTAATAAAAATGGAAATTAAAACATTGAATAAATTATCTGTTACCATTAGATTTGGGCTAAGTAAAATAAACATAAACAAGTACTTACTTTACTAAACGAGGATGCATTGCAGATGCAAAACATCCTCATTTGTTGGCGGGCAGGTTAAACAAAACATAATTTTGATCAATTTACTAGAACAGAAAAAAACCGACTTGATAATATGCAGTTCGTTTTCTTGGATTACATAACAAACTTCCTCCTTTTTGGAAGTCGGCTAAAAGGAAATGGAACAGAGAAATAAAACATAATTTGTACTGGAGAAATCGTTAAAATATCCCAGGTATCCGGTGACGTACCTAGGTATACTATACACTATACAGAGTATACAGGTAACACTTACAGCGGGTAGCAGCAGTAAAGCCGCCATCGTAAAAACAAAGACAACTTCTCATGCAGATGAGCATTTGTAACACACAGGTTCTCAATCTGAGTGATGTTGGCCCTATTTAAGGTGGTTCGATTTCCATACAAAAGTATTTTTACCAAATATGATAGAAAAGAGTATAGTTTTACAATTAAATAAATGTGGTAAATCGGTCATATTTATTGAAGAAAAGAAGAAATTAATATTTAGTTTGTAGCAAATTTTATTAAAATATTTTATTTATTTATTAAAAATTGTGGATATATATTTAACTGTCATTTTTGCTACTTTTACTACTATCTCGGTAAAACTACTTTTATATGGAACCTTACATACACACATTCCTTATGTACATACATAAATACCATATGTCCTTACATACGCTAGGACGGATCTCTCGGTGATCAATATTTTTACAAGCTTTTAATTTATTTCACCTGTCTATAATCAAATTTACCAAGTAAAATTTAAACCCACTTCCTTGTATCTGATTGACCTGCATTTTGGGCTGATCTGATGATGGAACCAGGATGTAGGGACTGAAACTTCCTGATGGAAAATGCTAAGATTTTGCTTTCGTTAGCTTTGTTGTCTTGTCTGAGACCGCCGGGAGAAGTGTGTTCCTTTGTAATGTCTTCAGTGATGAAGTTTCAAAATAGTAAAAGTTAGATATTCTCTAGATCTGTCATTCGGTTTACAGCTTGGTTTATACCGCACTTAAAAATAGGGCTCAAGATACCTGTGAGCTGTATGTAATGTACCCAGGAAGATTAAACTGTTACTATGTTGCTTATTTCTCTTTGTCTCGCGAGTTTTCAGTGCGCGTGCGGTTCGCAGACTGGGAAAACAACAGATGTACAAGTATATATTTGCCTTTGTACTGTCGTTGAAGTTTTTTTTTTATTTTATTTTTTAAGTTTTTCTGTGTGGATGTACGTACAATAAAGATATATTCTATTCTATTCTATATACCACGCGTAAATCTGAGACTAGCTTAGCGTCAGGAGGCGTCTGTCCGTCTGTCCGACTGTCAAAACCTGTATCTCGAGAATACGTGAAGATATCGAGTTGAAATTAAAATCATATACGCAGATCCTTAATCTCTTGCTGCAGAGAGAAAAATCAAACTTCTCAGTTTTCATAAAAAAAAGTTACAGCTAAATATGTCGCAAAAAACGCATATTTCGAAACTCGGAAGGGAATCAAACCTTATGGGGTACTTCCCGTTAACCTATAACTGTGAAATATAACAAAAAGCATTGTCATATAGTGCACATAAAGGAAAACAATCTGTAAACTGTACATTTTAAATTATATCACAAAAAATAGGATCTTTATGCAAGGAAGGAGGGTCCAAATTTAAAAGTGTTTTAACCGTATCATGTGGGGTACCATAATAATATGAAAGAACTTCATTAGCACAAGCTAAAACAGGTTTTCAAATATTTTTACGATGTATATTTTTTGGTTTATGAAGGAAAATATAAAAAATATATATAATTTCCCCCTCTTATCGACTAGTTTACGGAACCTTCAGTGTGCGAGTCTGACTCGCACTTGTCCGGTTTTATTTTACTTCTAATAGACTTGGTACAACTAGCATAATAGTCTTCGCACATTTAAATCTTTTTTGGTGTATGGGGTCTGTAATAGGGCGAATTCTGCGGTGTATGGTTATAAAAACTAAAAAAACTGCTTAGAGAAAATAAATTGTACATTTTTATTTACATTTTACATAAAATCACAAAATTTCTAAAAGATATCTAAGTTACTTCAATGTAATGTTTAGTATAATTTATGGAATCAGGCGTTACTTTGCAAGAGCTCGAAGAGTCAAGACGTCCTGAGGATGCCTCGTGAAGAGGTGAAACACGTGTCGACAAGAGTACCAGCTTGAAGACATCGAAGTCGTCAAGAGTACCAGCTTGAAGACTTCAATGTAGGCAAGAGTACCAGCTTGGAGACCTCGAAGCGGAAACACACTAGATATATAAGTTAGATTTAAGTTTTTGTAATGTTTAGTGTTTCTTTATGCTAAAATAGTAACCTCCTTGAATCAAACTATTTGTTTTCATTTTATGAAGGTATGATACACAGAGGTTAGAATATTTTGTACTGAAAATGTGTAAGCTCCGTCATGTTCGGATGTAGAAATTACTCTCCATCTTAGCTTAGGGCATAAAATGCACTTTTTCAAGAAAGTATTTTTTCGAGAAATTACTTCTTTATACATCAAACATCGATTCGAGTTTCTCAAACCATTCGAGTTTCTTTAATGTATAATTCATTATGTACAAAAAGTACTCTTATAAATTACTGATATAATAATGTGTACCGAGTTTAATGCACAGGCATAATATTGTACCTGTATTAATTAAACATAGTGTTAGCAGTGTTAGCACAGTTAGTCTATAAAATAAATCCGTTTGTATGGAGCTGATCACATTAAATGCACTTTGAGGGATTCTTTGAAATTATAATTGGAAGATACCTAAAAAACATAAATTCACAATAATACCCGATTTATAAACTAGTTGCGTTCTACGGTTTCACCTGCATAGTTATAAAAAACGGTGATGATGATGATAAGTAGCGTATGTCCGTCTCCAGGTTCACAGCTATCTCTCTTAAATTTCATAACGAGCGGTTCATCTGTTTGAACGTGTAAATGCAACAAAGTTTGATTTTATAATATCATTTTGAAATTGTGTCAAATGTATTACAAAACACCAGTACATTCAACAAATACCAATAACAATATTCTTAGTTGTCTTTTATGTTGTCACAAATCTTATTTTTACTAGATTGAGTATAAGAAATCGTTAGACTGTGCTGTTAGAGGTTGTCCATCTGTCATTTTTTAATCTGTGTTATATCATGTGAATTTCATAGCTCGCGTTGCGTTACGTGTAGAATGTTTATTGTTTAATTGCGTTTATGTGCTTTTTATTGTTGTTTTACCTACTTACTGGAAATATTTTCATAAGTGAAAATGCTAACACGAAAAAACATTTTTTGTCGGCCGAGCGGTGTAGTTGGAAACATTTTTAACCTACGAACGACCCAAAACGAGAGTTGTAAGATTGATATGTGTATCTGTGTATTTCTATGTTTATCTGTAGCATTGTAGCTCTCAAACGAATGGACTGATTTTCATCTAGTTTTTTTTAATTTGAAATTTAGTCGAGCGTGTTCTAGCTATGTTTCATCCAAATCGGGTTAGCTCATTTTTGATAATAAAAATAGGAAAATAAAACAGAATGACAACATGTTTTCCCACGTTCCTGCCTAAGCTCGGTTGGTGGCTGTAGTGGAGTGCAGCATGCGTCGTGTGTGATGCGAGTGTGAGCCGAGTTACGGCCTGCCACGGACAAAGCTGAAACGTCGGAGCAGGTAAGGATTGTGGCACACTTGAAGCTAATTAGATAGCTGGATTCTGTACGCAAGTGCGCATGAGCCTATTATCACTTATTACTAAGCGAACGCTTGAATCAATCAATAACACTTTACTGACACCACAAAAATTAATAACAAAATAGACTAAAATAACACAAATAAGAAAATGACACAAAAGGCTGTTTATCGCCTGTCATGACTTTGTATTTCTTATTTTTTTTCCCATTTTTAAACAATTCGGTTACATTTAAATTTTAAATTTGTTACCTCATATCTTCGATGCCAAAAAAACTTTTTCATTGAACGGATATTACTTTCAGATTTGTCTCATAAATATTTCATCAAAATTAGTTCAGTAGTTTGGTTTTTAATACAAAATAACTGGAAGAGTATGTCATCCAAGTAAATTAAACTGCGTATTAATGTTATAGTTTTTTTTTCAGTTTTTTAAACTACAGTACCTAATAATTATTTACTTTGGTTCTGAAGTAAAATAGGTGGTACGATTATATTCTTAAGTTTTATAGTATAACAAAAACCGGCCAAGTGCGAGTCGGACTCGCGCACGAAGGGTTCCGTGCCATTATCTATAAATACGGCAAAAAATCACGTTTTTTTATATGGGAGCCTCCCTTAAATATTAATTTTATTTTAATTTATTTTTAAAATGAATAATATAACTCAATATTCCGTGAATATTTCAAACGTCTACCTGTTGCCGTTATCAATATCGAGCAAAAACGAGTAAAAAAAAA
The DNA here is from genome assembly GCA_947563715.1 of Lycia hirtaria. Classification (NCBI taxonomy): domain Eukaryota; kingdom Metazoa; phylum Arthropoda; class Insecta; order Lepidoptera; family Geometridae; genus Lycia; species Lycia hirtaria. The sequence goes on along the minus strand of OX387376.1, from coordinate 51,280,003 downwards.
ACGTTTGTTGTATGGGAGCTCCCTTAAATATTTATTTTATTCTGTTTTTTAGTATTAGTTGTTATAGCGGCTACAGAAATACATCATCTGTGAAAATTTCAACTGTATAACTATCACGGTTCATGAGATACAGCCTGGTGACAGACGGACGGACGGACGGACAGACAGCGAAGTCTTAGTAATAGGGTCCCGTTTTTCCCCTTTGGGTACGGAACCCTAAAAAATGTCTCATAAAAACAGGTCAAATGCAAGTCGAGCCCAAGCAAACGTTTTTAGGGTTCCGTACCCAAAGGGTAAAAACGGGACCCTATTACTAAGACTTCGCTGTCTGTCTGTCTGTCTGTCTGTCTGTCTGTCTGTCTGTCTGTCTGTCTGTCTGTCTGTCTGTCTCCAGGCTGTATCTCATAAACCGTGATAGCTAGAAAGCTGAAATTTTCACAAATGATGTATTTCCGTTGCCGCTATAACAACAAATACTAAAAATTAAACAAAATAAAATATTAAGGGGGGTCCCCATACAATAAACGTGTTTTTTTCGTATTTTTTTGCTCAATATTAAAAACGGTAACAGGTAGACGCTTCAAATTTTCACAGAATATTTACTTGTATATTACCTTTCAAAATAAATAATTAAATAACAATAAAGTAAATATTAAAGGGGGGCTCCCATACAACAAACGTAATTTTTAAGCAATTTTTACTCGATCTCAATTAACAGGTAGAAACTTGAATATTTGTAAGTAAATATTTAGAAATATATTAACTATAAAAATAAATACCTAATCTAATACATAAAAACTCACAAAATGAAAATAATCCGTGCATCTAAACGCGGTGCGAGCGCCGGTTTAGCGGGGTAGCGGGGGAGGTAACATCACGGAGCGAGCCATAGCCGCGCGTATTCGCGCGAGCGTCGTCATGCTGCCCGGATGTGTATCGGAAACCTACCTATAAGTTTGCAATTTACTATTTGGAATTTCGTTGATTTCTCGTTATTTTATAAACAGAACTAAACTTTGTAGTATTATAGATGATAGTACGGAACCCTTCGTGCGCGAGTCCGACTCGCACTTGGCCGATTATTTAGGGTTCTGCAGTCAACAACGAAACCTAAAAAACGAGAATGAATTATTATTTATTTATATCTAGTCGATATATCAATAGTCGATGAACTAAAAATGCACTTAGAGAAGTAAGAAATGAAAATGTTGTGCAAATTTCATTTAAACTTACTTGTATGTTCATAATATTAATAATAAAACCCTGTTTTAAGTTCACATACATTTATTATGGGCACCTGCGGAACCTTACTTTGCGCGTGGCACGACACGCATTTTGCCATTTATTATTTAATTACTTTGTAAACGCCTAATATTTTACATATCGGTCCTTACCGCTTTTTTGGAAATCCATGGGGAAGGCCTATTTCCAGCAGTGGACTTCTTGTAGACTGAGATGATGATGATGATTATGATATTTTACCTTATCAACGGCCTGTGTAGCCATTCCAACTGATTAGATATAAAGATTATTTATCCCGAGTGTCTGTGACGATCTTATCTATAACCTTGTGAAATATGTATTTACTTTGCAGGTTTCTAATCTGTGCGATATATTTTAAAGCATATCTTGCAGAGTGTAACATACTTAGCGCACAAGTTCGCAGCAAACGCTCGGTTAGGTCGCGTCCAGAATGCTATGCGGCGCACCGTGCAGTGTTCATGCCTTTGTAACATATCTGTGCCCGTGGATATTTGGCATTGTTTCTATTATAGTTTAGGACTTAAGGCGCCCAAGTCATGTTACATTTTGGTGTTTTTATTGGCTTACGTTTTTTTATAAGTATTCAGTAACTCCCCTGTTGGAAAGCGACGGTGTGGTCGGAGATGACCAGCGGAAATTTATTTAATTTATTTTATCCAGGAAAACTTTGATGTGAAACTCCAGACAGAAAGAAAATTCACAAATGGATTCGGTAATGCAACTATGAAAGTAAGATTATTAATATCGCTTAAAATAGTAAGCATGCAGATGTGGGTACGAGATTTATTTACGGAGTTCTTTATTTGGGATGTACCATTCAATCGCCAAGTAGTAGTATACAATAAATGTGTTCTGAATTCAAATTTTACTACCGAAAGATTCTGACAATATGTTTAATGTCTCAAAATGACAAGCGCAGTGCATTGCCAAACCGGGTTTTAACTTTTAAAGTTTAAATTTGGAATGTTATGGTCGCAACTGGATACGGGTAATTAAACCTACCTAACATATTCATTAAGCTTAATTCTAAATTTTGAATTAGTTTCAGACCGCCTCCAAAAAATTTATACTCATATGGCCTATTTCAGTATTCGATATTGCCTTTTTGTTCCAAAATTTATCTTTTTTATAAAAAACGTGGCAATGCTGCCAGCATTAAGGCCACCAGTGGACTTTTTAAATAAATAAAGACTTTTTAAATATTTAATTTGTTTTCTGTCTGTGTATATATTTTAAATGTTTTTTTATATAGTCTTAAGGTGTATATAGTCTTAGTTACTAATAAAGTTATTTCTTACATGACCTTTAATGTACAGTGTAAATTACGTGTTCAGTAAAATAAATATATACTAAAAATATACGAATTATAGCTAACCTATTTAAGTTAATAAAGTAAGTTAGTAAGTATAAAGTTGGTGTTGTCGTCACCCCCTTTACCAAGTGTCCACTTCTGAGCAAACTTAGTTAGTCTTTTTACGTCGCTTCGAAGGGCTAAAAACAATTAAACTTTTCAAAGTCCTTTATTGATTCCTGAGCCGCGATCCTTTCGCCGAATTTTAGTGTAGCTTTGTTTACATTGGTCCAGTTACTGGAACAAGTTAGTGGAGTACTCGTGTTTTAGTGAGTAGCGGTAAGTCAGACGCACTCTATAGTTTAGTTATAATGCTATGAGTACATACAATCTGCCGGCTCTACCGGACACTCGTTTTTATATAGTACTAGATCTTATTCGCGATATATTCACACACTTAACACTTATTAAAAACAATAGAAGTAAAAAATATTTAGGATAAAAATCAAGATATACTGTTATTATTTTAATAACAATAGTTTCATCACACATACACATACACATTTACTGTATTTTTTATATACATATTATAAAGGCCCTCTCAGTGTTATCTTTGGGCCCACTGATGGCCACCAAAAGACCGGGATTGACCTAAGGCTTTAAATTAATGACGTGAAATAATAATAAAAGTTCATATGTCATACACAAGGAATAATATATATAGTCAATTATTATTATTATTATATATATTATTAAAGTATTCTATTGCACTTTAAAAAAAAACGAAATTACGGAGACTACTTAAGAAGTTCATTGACTCTTCAGCGCCTAATAGGAGTGGTGAATTTGTGATTTTTTACTTATTTACGGACAAAAAAAGTAAAATAATACTCGTCTAGTTATTGCGACTATTTGTCTTTCGAACTCGCCCGCTTACTAAACCATCCAAACGTGGCATAACAATGAATTTCTAAGGAAATTTTGTTTGTTATACTTTGTTTTGGGAGTTTTGAAGAGCAGTAAATCCTGTTCACCTGTTTGTTAGTTCAGAGCATGAATTTATACCAAGAAAGCAGCAAATGGAGCATTTGACTGGCCTCACAGCTCACTTGGTAGTAGATAGATAAACTCTTTATTGTTTACACGGTACCTTAACTAAAACACAAATTACATAGCGAAAAGGCCTTAAATGCTGATGAAACAACAGGCGGCCTTATCGCTAATAGCGATCTCTTCCAGGCAACCTAGTAGATTAGAAGGCGGACGCCTTCGAGCATAGATTTATATAATCTATGCTTGATGGTAGACGCTTTTTATGCAGCAGGTAGTTGTTTCAATTCCCACCCAACATACAAGATCAAATATTTTTGTAAAGAGCATGGATCAGTATTATTTAGTGTCTGGGTGTTTATATGAATCATATTCCTGCACTTACAGTGGTTATATTGTTGTTGGTTAAATAATTATAGATTAAAAAACTGAAAAAAACGGACTTCAAAATACGCAATACATTTACTTGGGTGATATTTTTTCAGTTATTTTGTTATTTGTTATAAAAACCAAAGCAATGAATCGAGTTTGATAAATTTTATATGGGATCACCTCTGGGTATTACCTACCAAATAAATAAGAATAATCACTTGGATAACTTATTTTTAATCGACTACCAAAAAGAAGGAGGTTCTCAATTCAACTGTATGTTTTTTTCTAGTTGATTTTCAAATCAAACTACTGAATTTATTTTGATAAAAAATTTATGGGATCAATCAGAAAGGATATCCTTTAAAAAAAAAGAAAAAAAAGTCGGTTTATAAATGAGCTATGCGGTAACAAACATAAAATACAACCTCTTCCTATTTTGAAGCCGGTTAAAAAACTGCATCAAACGTGTAAATATATAAATTAGTTACATAAAGTAGCAAAATTTTTATTGCATAAAATAATAAACATTAAAAAACTCATACTTAAATACTGCACTGTGTAAAAGATGTTCAAAAATCTTCTCTCAAATACATATACTACCAGACGGACTTGAAGTTTACAGCGATTTGAACCTAGGTAGGTGTTGGAAGAAGTTACTCGCGGCTGGAAGACTGCCGGCGGCTCATTTGAATAATCCGGCGCCACTGATCTGTTACTAATTATACTAGACGTAGTACGTAACGGATGCTGACGTTTCCACGGAATAGCCCTTATTTTAGATTCTAAGATAACTACATACTATAAATATATTTAAGTAGCTTTGCGAACAGATGGTATCGAGAATATAAACTGTTATCAAAAGAATTTTAAAAAGGAGGGTTATGTTTTTAGAGTATGTATAAATGTATGTATGTTTCTATACGATCGCCTACAGCCTAAACGGCTTAACCGATTTTGATGTGCGAGGTGTCGGTCGTTAGACTTTTCTTTACTCCCTAAGGATTATCCCTAGCTCAAGGTCGCGCAACGAGCTATGGAGAGGGCTATGCTCGGAGTCTCTCTACGTGATCGAATCAGAAACGAAGAGATACGTAGACGTACAGGAGTCACCGATATAGCACAGTGGATTAGCAAGTTGAAGTGGCAGTGGGCAGGGCACATAGCACGTAGAACTGATGGCCAATGGGGCCGAAAGGTTCTCGAGTGGAGACCACGTACCGGCAAGCGCAGCGTAGGAAGACCAGGTACGAGATGGACAGATGACCTCATACAAGTGGCGGGAAGACGCTGGACGCAAGCCGCTTCCAATCGGTCTTTTTGGAAATCCAAGGAGGAGGCCTATGTCCAGCAATGGACTTCTTATGGCTGAGATGATGATGATGAAGGATTACATTTTCCATAGGCTATATTTTCTGTAGTAATACTAATACATCTCTCGCAAAAATGCGTATTTTCGTAACCTCCAAGGAACTTTTCGTAACAAACAAGTGACTTTACTAGAATTAGTCTAAAGAATGTTCAATTATAATCTTTTACAGCAATTTTACGCATACTTTCTTACAAGAAAAACTTACATTCAACAGCGTATCAACCGTAACGAAATCATAAGTTAGACTGCAAAAACTGCTTTTCTGCAGTCGGATATTTTGTTTTTATTTTAATATAGATATTTGTTTGTTTGGATGTATATACCTACTTTCAGACAGATCCCATTTAAATTTTATCAAAATCAACCAAGTAGTTTAGTTTTTAAAATAAAAGGATTAAAAAAACATGTCATCCAAGTAAACGAAATTGAGTATTTTGAAGTTGGTAATTTCAGTGTTTTAATTTGTAATTATTATTAATATTGATGTAACTTAATAACAACATAATAAAATATTATATTATGAGAAACGCTTGACCAATTTTGCTCACATTTGAAATTCTTGTTTAGAATTGAGCATCGAATGTTTTTGCCGAATATTATGATAAATTAGCCAAAAGGCCTGTAGCCTGAACTAGCCTGTAGCCTGTAGCCTGTAGCTAATCTTGTCTATGTGCATTCTGTAGGCGCATGTTGGACAGAGCCTTGGCTGGACATAGTGTCCATCATGGGACTGAATGAGCCAAGAGAGTGTAGAATACGATGCCCTCATTATCACATGGACACAAACAGCCTTACGGAAAAACGTTACTTAACCTTAAAGTAAATATTGCCAAAACTAAAATGATGCAATTTCACACATCTAAAGGTAAGCCACTAGATCTCGACATAAGATATAATGACATAAAAATAGAAGATGTGAAATCCACAAAATTTTTAGGTATAAATTTAGACAATAATTTGAATTGGAAACTTCATATTGACATACTTTGTGGAAAACTGAGTCGTTTCGTTTTTGCGCTGCGTCGCATTAGAGAATCTACCTCAGTAGCAGCAGCCCTTCAAGCTTACCATGGGTATATAGGGTCAACTCTTCAATATGGTATCCTGCTCTGGGGTAATTCCACAGATGTAAACAGAGTTTTCACACTCCAAAAGAAATGTTTAAGAGCTATAAAAGGAGCAGACTATCTTGACTCATGCAAACCAATATTTAAGGAATACAAAGTTTTGACACTCCCATGTTTATATATTAAAAATATCTGTTTATTTGTAAAAAATAATCCGGAGTTTTTTAAGTCAAAGCAAGAAGGTTCTAAAAGAAAACTACGTACTAATATTGGTAAAACATTGGCAACTCCGTTTTGTAGACTTGCATTAACACAACAAAATGCTTATTTTATGGCCTCTGAAATATTCAACGCACTACCTGAAGAATTTAAGTCTATGACCTCTTCCAGGCTCAAGTTCAACCTGCATAAGTGGCTTCTTGATCGATGTTACTATTCTATTGACGAATATCTTAACGTGTACTGCGGAATTCCTATAGAACAGGCCAGACCATAATAACACCATTTCTATCATAGTTCACTTACTAATCAAAATAATTTTAAACTTTACTTCACTTATTATTTGTTTGACCTTATTTAAATATTTAAATTTATTATCTGACATTTGCATGCCTCATTGAGGAAAAACATAATTGGACATTAGTAACATGTTAATTGTACACCTTATTTTATACATATGTTTTAGCAAATAAATGAAATCTGAATCTGAATCTGAATCTGAATCTGAATCTGAATCTTAACCAACGGCTTAAATTCTGTCTTCTTTCCGCACATGGCATTACATGTTAGCGAGAAGTTGACAAAATATGTTAAGCACGGCTTAAAGTTAAGTAAAGTTTTTCGGTAAGGCCGAATGTCTAAAATAAAACAAGAGTCCTGTGTCCTATACACCTACAATACCGAACTTAAATGTTTTGATTCAAACTATATGTCACCGCGCTAAAGCCTAGCTTAGATTGAGAAGTTTAGAGACATCTATTTACCCGCTCCGAATTATTTTGAATACTGAAATTGCTTTAATCGTGTAAGTGGTCTCTAAAAGTTGTGGTTGTAGATCTCATTGATTTCAGACGTTTTTGAGCGCAGACGCGGAATCCTCATGTCACGGAGATGATGAAACTCCTACACCTACATATTCTAACCGACTGAATCGTCTACTGAATCGATTTTGATAAAATTCCGATCAATCTAAATAAAGAAAGTATATCCATGAAATTTTCCAAATCGGTTTATAAATGACGGAGTTGAGGTTAACAAAATAAAAATACAACTGAATAGATAACTTTCTTATTTGCAGTCGGTTAAAAAGCTGACGTCCTACTGGCGTAGGTATACGTATCTACAGGTATCACAAAGTTTTCACGTGACTGCTTCATACTTGCCACTAACTTTTTGAAAGGCGTAAATTTGCATCTGTAACGGGAGTCTTAGTAACTCACGTGCATAAGTACGAGAATGTCTTAAATTGTTCGGGAAGAGTTTAATGAGAACCTCTGTTGTGTTTTAAAGTACTTAGTTTTTTTTTTTTCTTTTTTTGGCTTTTCGCACCTTAGAAAAATTACAGGCTCTTAATTCTACGTTTTTTTTAAACTTTCAATTAGGTTTATTATCTATTTTTAAGTTACTCTGTTGGATGTACATTAAAGTTATTCTTTTTTTTTCTACCAATAATATTTTAATTTATTAATTTAAATAATAGTAATAAATCAACTTTAAATATTAATCAGCTAATAATTAATTAATTGTACGTCTAAACCTAAAACTGGCGTAGGGTGGAGGATAAGGACTGTTGAGTCGGGAAGCTGCCACACGTAATGTTTTACTATATACTTACTAAACAATGACTATGCATTATTTTTACGATTCAACAAGTATTTATGTTAAACGTTTTTTGTGAGAAAGTATGCGTAAAATAACTGTAAAAGATTATAAATGCGTATTCTTTAGAATAACTGTAGTAATGTTACTTGTTTATTACGAAAAGGTTCGTTGAAAATTAAGCTGAAAGAAATAACGCATTTTTTAAGTGAACACTTCTTTAGCGGCGTTGTGCACTTTTGGGATGTGTAAAAAATGTTAAGCTCGCGTCAGGACACGTGACCTGATCGAAAGAAGTAAGACGGCACAGGGCGCTTGCGCGAGTGTGCGTGTGTGTTTGTACTACAGCCTGCTACGCGAGTGTGCGTGTGTGTTTGTACTACAGCCTGCTACGCGAGTGTGCGTGTGTGTTTGTACTATAGCCTGCTACGCGCATCCACGGATGGTGACTGCTGATGGCTCGACCGTTTGTATACTTGTAAAATTCGTGTACATAAAGTGTTTAAAATATGGAAATTGAACAAAGTGCATCTATTAATGAAATATACGTGAAATATAAATGATAGTACTTTTATACTGATAAGATAAATAAAGCAATTCGTGCGAAATTATTCCCTAACCATTCCAAAATATTAAAAAATTCACAACGTTAATATTCAAGCTTTCACTTCTGCGGGCACGCCCGTAGTGCAACCCGTTGTTTTTTTATTTTTGTGAGAGATGTATTATTATTATTACAAAAATATAGCCTATGACTTTCTGGGACCGAAGACGAATCTAACCACACCTCGCACATCAAAATCGGTTATGCCGTATAGGCTGTAAGCGCTCATATAGAAACATACATACACTCGAAAAACATAACCCTCCTTCTTACGCAGTCGGGTAAAAATAAATTAGTAAATTAACGGGCATCTTACAAATATACATACTACATTTTTTATTCAGTGACACTGTGGTCAAAGATAAAGCACGTAGACGAAGAAGGTACTTAATCACTCTAGACTTGAAGATATAGGTATAATATGCTTCTATCTAGCGCAGTCGGGTAATTAACTGGCTATAGAAATATTTCAGAGGTCATAATGACGGATCTTAGTCTGAAAGTGAGCGAAAGTAAAGTTGTGTAGTTGTAATATTTCACAGAATGTTTTATTCAAAACACAAATTCCAGAACGTGGATGAATAAAATATTTGTTTATTATCCCTTTACCTGAATATTTCGGAATCATTTCGTCCCTGCGACAAAATGTTTTATAATTTATTGCCTCAGTCCAGAGTCCAGCCTATTTAGATTTAGTCTAGTACCACAGAAGAAATTAATAGTATTGCATACAGAACGGAGACTCTCCGCCTCCCGCCTATCTCGGGTTCCTCACCCGCTCCCCGCGCTCGCCCTGTCGTTTGCCGGGGTTTGGCAGTACAGCGTCATGCATTTGTCAGTCGAGATAAGTGTTGTGGGTTTTAAGCGTTCGAATTCCAATTGACGTCACTAGCTAGCGGCAATCAGCCTACAACCATAACTTCATTCATGTGTGTCATTGCATGTGTGCGTTTATATTTATAGATGTCAACTTGCGTATGCGTCACTGATTAGCGACGTGTGTGTGTGTGTGTCCGACGTGTGCTGGTACCTAAATTAGTTATGAATATGGAGCAGGTCACATTAAATTCAACTTCGGGGATTCTTTGGAATTATGATAGGAAAATACCTAAAAAATACATACCTATTCACAATAATCCCCGATTTATAAACTATCAAAATAAGATATCCATGTTGGGCTAGGAAAAAAAAAACATAGAATGTGCCAGCTACTTCTCTTTTCGGGTATACTGTAGAAGTCAGTTAAGGGACTTGAGGGAAACTTGTTGTTTATGTAGGCGATGGGCTGGTCTCACCAGCCTGTAGTATCACTACAGGCTAGTATTACATCTTACCCTCTAATACCTTCTAACCCCCTAATATCCTCTCCTTTCCATCTAACCCTCTAACCACGGTCAAATATGGCGTTATGGTCTTTAATGCTCTGTGTACCCGATAAGTGAAAATAGGCGTGATACTATGTAAATAGGGCCACGAATTCTGTATGTACCTATGTCAAATGAGATTTATTTCGTTTGAATTATATGTATATAGAAGCAAGTGAATAAGTGAAATATTATATATTCAGATGTTATAAATACTGAAATTAATCTATAAATTTTGCTTTCCATGTGATCAGTAGCATAAAGTACCTAGGCTTAAAGGATGCTCATGAATTATATTTCACTTCGTAGTCCAATATAGAACCGTGTACTTGTCTTCACAGTTCAAAACCATGTGTGGTAATGCACTGTGCCAATCACTGTGATATTAAATCTAATTATGTCAAGAAGTTTCCCTGGAAACATTGTCCTTCAAACCGGAACACTATAACGCTCACTTTACTACGGTTGGTTAAAATGTACACCAAACGGATTGAGGGGCGAGTCCATAATTCTCGGGGCCCCAAAACTTGAATCGCCGAGGCCATTTAGAACCCAGCTTTAGTCCGTCCACGCTTTAATAATATCAAAATGAAGCCCCCCGGTCCGGTAATAATATTTAAAGTTTCCAGCGATTCTCCCTTATTCAGTTAATTTGTTTAATTTCTGCGCTTTTAGAGCGAATCATGGAATTCGGTCGCGAGATACACTCATTGCGCCCGCGGCCGCGCCCTGGGATTATTATATTGCCTACTCTTTTTACACGACTCGACTGCGTAAGAAAAGGGGTTATAAAACACTATTATTATTAACGGGACATTTACCGTAGTTCGCGTTAATTTTGAGCTCCCGATATTTCGGCACAGTTACATGTAACATGTTCACGGCAGGAAGGAAGGAGGGTTATGTTTTTCGAGTGAATACATGTATGTTAGTGTGTATGTGGGTATGTTTGTGTAAAAGAAAATATATGGTATTTTTTTTATCAGCCCTGTTTGTACAAACGGTGCCACTGCTGGGAACGGGCCATCTTCTCATTGTGAGAAGGGTTAGGCCATAGTCTGCCACGCTGGCCAAGTGCGGGTTGGCAGACTTCACACATCTTCAAGATTATTGAGAACTCTTAGATATGTAGGTTTCCTAACGATGTTTTCCTTCACCGTTTGAAGTTGGCAATCAAAAATACGCTTCGAATAAAAGCATAAATACCCAAAAATGTACATTACCTAACCCATTTCATAACTGCAAGGAAATTTGATTTGGTGGTTTGGTGGTTGTTTTTTTGGTTTGGTTGATTTAATTTTTAATTATTATATTTTGATTCAGACATAATATTTTTGAGGCTTACCGAATTTTTTACCGACTTCAAAAAAGAAGGAGGTTCTCAATTCGTCTGTATTTTTAAAGTCTGTTCAGAGATTACTCCGCCAATTGTGAATTGTTTTTAATTATTCTTATTGTGTTTGGTAGGTGACAATGAGATGATCCCATATAAATTTTATCAAAATCGGTTCAGTACCTTGGTTTTTACAATAAAATAACTGAAAAAATATCATCCAAGTAAACAAATTGCGTATTTTTAAATCGCCTTTTTCAATAAAACACCATTATATTAACGGGATATTTACATGGTGCATGTAACTGTGCCGAAACATCGGGTGCTCAAAATTAACGCGAGCCACGGTAAATATCCCGTTAATAATAATAGTGATTTAATGAATGACCGTGATAGTTTCAATGATATTTTTTTACAGACAACCAAACAAACGGATATAACAAAACGGGGTTACTTCAAAATTTCGAATTATTAGTGTAATTGTAGTTATTACGTTTTTGGACGACTTTGGAAGGGGAAAGAGACTTTAGAATGTCAATTTTCAGGGGCTGCTTGATTCTGAATTTTCTGTATTTGTAGCAGTAGGTAACAGTATTTTAACATCATTTGACTGGCCTCACAGTTCATTTGTCATGGACATACATTTATTTGAATAAAAACACACAATAGAAAATAGTTCTATGTCTGGGTGTTTTGTGAGGATACCAATGAGTACCTAGTTGTCAAAGAAAATATTACAAATCTGACGCCAAGCTTATAAAATTGTGTTCCAGCAGCCTCCCTTGGGAGCTACCAGAAAGAGACGCCATCCTAGACGTGAAAGTATCTCTGTCTGTCTGTCTATTTGTTACTTCTTCACGGCTAAGCGGCTGAATCAATCGTTATGAAATTGGGCACAGAGATTCTTTAAGACCTGGAGAAAGACATATACTATATTTTATCATCATCATTATCACTGTTTTTCTTCAAAACGCGGATGGCACCGCGGGGCGCAGCTAGGTTAATATATTTCTGTGCAGTAGCGACGAATTTCATTATGATGAAAGTTAGCCAATAAGGCCACTAGTCTGAAGGTAAAGACTAGAGTCCTTGTCCGTCTATCAAGAGCATCTATAAGGTCCTGAGTGATCTATAGCCAATACTGGTGCAGCGAAGGTCCAGCTCTGAAGGCCAAGGCGACGCTACATCACGACTCGCCGGTAATAAAGCTACCTATGTGAGTTATTGTTGTTTTATAAAGTGGCCTTGGGCTTCGGTGGGTTTCCACTTTGTGATAGGTGTCTTTAAATCTTTGTCTTTTTATCCGAATGCGCAAGAAGAAGGGTTTCGGCGATTTTTGTAATATATTTTCAATTATAATTATTAAAATGCAATTCGTTTACTTGGATGACATATTTCCAGTTTTTTTATTATAAAAACCAAATTACTGCACCGATTTTGATCAAATTTATATGGAACCACCTCTAAAGCATTACCTACCATACAAATAAGGATCATCAAAACCAATTCACAAACATACAAAAAAAACAACATACAGTCAAATTGAGATCCTCTTTCTTTTTGGAAGTCGGTTAAAAATAGGCTAACGCTTGACCGCTAATTCGCCTGTAGCGATCTACGATGGAGCGCAATCTGAAGATGAATCTGCGTTTGTTAGATATTTATTTACATTTTATTGCACAAAACTACACTGTAACGAGCTGTAAAAGAAGACACCTTCTGTCAGCCATCCTCATATTGTAAACCAGAAAGGATATAAGGCATGCATGAAAACGTAGTTAAAATTAGTATTACATAGAAAAATAGTATAATTATAATACATACCTACTGTATATATACCTACTATAGTATGTAATACATCTTTTAGATAGGTATATATTTAGGTATTTTCCTATCTTAATTCAAAGTATCCCCCATATTGTTTTTAAATGGAATCTGCTTCAAACAAAGGGCTTTATTTTTACTAGACTAAGCCGAAACTAAATTCTGAAAATAAAATAAAGCGGCAACTGATTTTATTCTTTTCCCGCCAAAATTCATGATAATTACCTATGTAATAGGGCGAATTCTGTGATAGCTACTTAATCTTCTTTTTTTTTGTATTGGACGTTTAAAGTATTAAGATTTTTTCAAGTTTCTTGAATAAAACAAGTTGTAAACGTTCTAGTCTAAATCTAAATCACGTATACAGTCATTTTCAAAGTCGAGTCCTGCTACAGTAAAGTGGTGGCGACTTTACTAGAAGCGTTCTATGGAGTTTTGTCGACAACGTAAAATGACACGTTTCACAGATTCATTTCACTTGCCCACACTCATGTACTTGATCGAACACTTAATGAATAAAATACCACCATTTTTATCGCATTAATATTCAAAATAACACAAGTTTAGGAAAATAAAACAAAGCAACAACATGTTTCGATGACGTTCCGCCAAAACTCCTGATAGCTACTAATTGATATCTAAAGTTTGCTGATTGAATATGTACGGCGCCGGCGTCGCGTTACATCATTAAAACTTTTTCGTTTCTATATATTTATAAAATCGTTGGATTAAAATTGTCTTAATTTTGTTTTGTTCAAAATATAACCATTTTTCGGAGTTTTGGCGGGAACATTATAGGGTTCTATGTAATAGGGCGAATTCTGTGATTATAGACAAAGTAATATGTAATAGGGCGAATTTTGTGATTATAGAGTTATATTTTTCTAAACTTGTATTATTTTCACCCGACTACGGCGAAGCAAAAGGGAGGACAATGTTTTTAATGTTAATGTGTAAAAATGTTTATTTAGAAAGAAACGTTACATTTGTCTTTACTTCATCAGTGTCATGCTATTTTTTTTGTAATAATAATATTAAATCTTCGCAAAAATAAAAAATGCGTTTTTTTGTTACCTCCAACAAACTTTTTCATAATAAACAAGTAATTTTACTAGAATATTATTCTAAAGAATGCGCATTGATAATCTTTTACAGCGATTTTACGCATATTTTCTCACAAAATTTACAACATCGTATAATCGTATCGTGTATACTCAACATCGTATCAAGAGTAACGAAATCGTAAGTTAGACTGCAAAAACTTCCTTTCTGCAGTCGGGTAAATTTGTTTCTAAACCTTAAAAAATCCCAAGTTTGGCGGGAGTTTTTTTTTATTAAATTGGCCAGAAGCGTCGTCCAACTAAAAAGTTTTTCATTTTAAATTGAATAACAGCGAAGGAGGTTCTATTCGGCAGTAGATAACAAGATATTCTTGGTTTGGAGTCGACTGGAGAACTAATTTAATACTTTGTTGGACTACACTTGGTTTCGTTAATATTTTCTGTAATATCATGTATTCATGACCTAAAAATGAGCTAGTCCTAACAGATAAGTGAAGTTAATGAAAGTCTATCTATCTATCTATCTATCTGTTTTGCAGCAGCATTTTGTCGTGAGTCAACAGTGAGTAATTCAATGGAACAGCTGATTTTTTGGAGAATTTTGAGTTGTGCCTTTTTTATGATATTTACATTTCGGTACCTAATCTATATGTAGTCCGAAATACATAGATAAATATTTTGACTGAATTTTAATTGCACGAATCCGTTGCATAGAACTGCCTCATTCCAGATATATTACTTAATACGAGTTTCTGATTCCATAATTATGTTTGTTAGCCATAGGTTTCATTTGCCAAACAGTTATTAGGTTAGGTTCATTATATTTCTGTTTTACTATATCCAGAAACTTTCTTATTTATAAAGATTCGGCTATCAGATATAATTATTAGGTTTGATTTCTTTTTATTATACATATAAACTTTCTTATTACAAAGATTTGGTTATCAGAGTTGTGACATGAGCTTTGGGGATTTTAATAGTGTCTTTTGAAAAAGCAAACGTTTTGGGGGAAATAATATTCGGTATTTTACGATTCGGATTATAGGTAACCGGTAGTCTGAACAACCGTGGATACCACCCAGATATTTTCAATATCACGATGGTTCTGACTCTCACTGACAACATTTTGTAGTTTTTAATTTTTATCTCACATCGTGCTATCTTTTATGATGGAGGAAGAAGTTCAAAATGATATAGAAGTGGTGAAGAAGATGGAAGACGAACATCTACGTCTGAAAAGACAGGTGATAAAGCGTAGCATAGCGTAGCACCGTGTTTGGAAGTATTATATAACACTTTAGGTACTACTATTATATAGTCTGTTAACAAGTTCTAGCGTGGCAAAAAAGAGGAACTAACTTCTCTTAGTATAAACTACTATGGTATTATGTGGTCTCAAGTGAACAGAATAATGAAAGAAGGACAGCAGGGCCCTCCATCTCGCATTAGTTCTCTAACTGAACAGACTATATGTGCTTTGCGTAGGGCATTTGACCACAGCGCGATTTATTCAAAGTAGGTATATGTTGTAACCATCACAATTGAAAAATCTATAGAAGTTATACGTTACAGATGCATCTTTGTTTCAGTTATAATCGCGTCAAAACGCGATACATTACTTTGCTCGATCATATAAAATCCGAAAGATAGATTTATAGGGGGTCGAAGAGGAAACGTATGTTGCCGTCATCCCCCTGTCCATTAACGGGGGAACGAAGAGGAAAAAATCTACTTGGAGCCCCTAGGGGGATGACGCAGAGGGTTCGAGTAGAAGCTCCCGATTTAGATGTTTTATTTTAATTTTATGTTCTAATTAAAGATCAAAATGATATGTAAATTGTATGTATTAGAAGATGGTATATTATACAGATATTTTCACGGTTATGTTATTATAGTAATCAGTGTTGATTTAATAAAAAATTAGAAACACTAAACAAATGATTGAGCTTCAAATTTAGTTAATGTGAACAGTTTCGCGATATCCAAACGGATCGCCAGCACCGCACCATGGGCGTCCACCCGCAGTTCAGGAGCCAGGACTTGCTTCTCAAGGCCCTGTCCATGGAGTACAAGAGCCTGAACAAAGATTTGAAGGTACATATTCAACAGAAATCTTTATATTTTCTATTAATCAGACGATAAACTGATACCCTGTCACTGCAAACCTATCTTAGCTTACTTAACTTATAATCCCCTCAAGCCCTCTAATACTCTCTCCCTTTCAACTAACCCTCCGACTACGGTCAAATGTGGCATCAAACGGCTTCGTGGTCTTTGAAGGTCTGCCTACCCCTTAGGAGAACTTTTAACGTCTTTGAAGGTCTGCCTACCCCTTATTAGAACTTTTAACGTCTTTGAAGGTCTGCCTACCCCTTAGGAGAACTTTTAACGCGATCTCCCAAACAAATATGAGAACGTTCCATACATTTTGGTTACCATGTGATAAGTAGTATGAGTAGGTACCTAGGTTCAATCGATGCTTTTGAATTAGATTTCAGTAGTGCATAGTGTCAAAAAATGGAAACTAACGTCTGAATTGAATAAAATAATGAAATAAGGACAGCAGCGCGCTCAATGCCACATTAGATTTTGTATCCTATAGTAATTATTCTCCACTATGTCGTATGAAGAGTTTGACTGGTTTGCAGATAGCGAGATCTGGCAGACACAAGAAGAATGATAAGAAAATGAAGTATGGCCTGCAACGAGCACTCTTGCAACGAGTCGAGTCAGAAAATGAGTGCGAAGGTGAGGAGTTAACTACTCCTTTTTTTTTTTTTTTTTTTTTTTTTTTTTACGTGGAGAAATGCCTTCGCATACCGCACTGCCACGGGGAGACAGTGCGGTTATGTGGGACTTGAACCCACTAAAACTCCACGGTGTCCCTCCTTGGCCGCGCTCAGGGCGGGTCATGGGTACCGTTTCCGATTCCATCCACGACCCGCCGCGGCCGTCCGTTTCCGGACCCTCCTCGGGGGGTAACGGGTGTAAACACCCCCCCCATGTCGCGACGCGTCATGACACAGAGACGCGTCGCGATCTCCTCCTCTGGGACCACATCGGAATGGGCGCAAGACGACCCCGTGTCTTACGCCCGTGGTCCCTGCGGTGGGTCAGATGTTTGGCCCCACCGCCTACCAAAACGGTCGCAGGGGATAGGGTGAGCACCACACCTTATCAGTGACACACCTCTTCCCCTGCGACCCCACCGCGTCCGCCATCTAACGGTGGCGGCCCCGTCGGAGTCGTGGAGGATAGGGAAAGTATCGCACCTTATCAGTGACGATCCTCTTCCGCCACGACTCCTCACCTTCAGCCGCGATGTGCGCCCATACGACATCGCGGCCCGCCTCAGTTGCGGTGTCGCCCATACAATACCGCAACCTACTGTGGCCGCTTCCCGTTGGGTCCAGGGGGGGAACCCAGGAAGCAGCCCCCCCACGATGGCCACTTCCCGTTGGGCTTTGGAGGCGAACAGCCCGGGAAGCGGCCCCCCCTCGTCGGTCGTTTAGCCGCTGCTGCCAGGCTCAGCAAGCGTTGCCCGGGGTGCACCACTAGGAGGCGACCGACACCACACCCCAGGAGTGAACTACTCCTGCGCTAACAATGCTCCCTGACGTTGCTCATTGCGGCTGCTTTCACAGATTTGGTGTACTCAAACTGGCAATACTTTTTAAACGAATTAGAAAAGGAGGAGGTACTCAATTCGACTGTATATTTTTTGTATGTTTGTTACGCGATTTATTTTTGTGTCTTCAGAGGTGGTCCCATATTATTTTTATCAAAATTGGCTTAGTATTTACTTTAAAAAAAATATATTTTAATTTAAAAAAAAAATAAATAAAAAAAAACTTTGATATCTTTTTATTTTCTGAAGGAGTAGGAAAATATATGTTTTTCATTACTCCGCCAGTACATATAACTTTTTTAAATATTGCTTCTATCTAAATAAACACATTCAATTAATGTCACACTTTTATAATATCCCTAATCCAATAAATGTATAAATAGGCTGTGATGCGAGAGAGGGAGAGGAAGCTGCGCGCGTTAATCTCCACTTAAAGTCAGTCTGTTGACATTGCAGGAGGATACACTATTATGGGGGAGATGGACGACCTTTTGCAGCTGAAAGGCGCAGAGACGCTCCGGATGAGGAAACTGGCCATCGCTAACGAAGGAGAGGTCACTGTTATCATTATTTAATTTAAAACAATTCTACGACTTACATTCGATATTTTTAGGGTTCCGTAACTCAAAAGCAAAAAAAAACGGAACCCTTATAGGATCACTTTGTTGTCCGTCTGTCTGTCTGTCCGTCTGTCCGGGTGTCAATACCTGTATCTCTGGAACGCGTTAAGGTATCAAGTTGAAATTAAAACCATATACGCAGATCCATAGTCTCTTGCTGCAGAAAGAAAAATCAAATTTCTAAGTTTTCGTAAAAAAGTTACAGCCGAATATGTCGTAAAAAACTCACATTTCGACACTCACAAGGGAATCAAAACCTATGTGGTACTTCCCGTTGACCTAGAACTATGGCAAAAAGAAAACTGGCCATTTTTAAATTTAATCACAAAAAATTGGGTCTTTATGCAAGGAAGAAGGGTCCAAATTTTAAATGGCTTTAACTGTATCATATGAAAGAGCTTAATTAGCACAAGCTAAAACAGGTATTTATAGTACATTGTTACCCTAGGGGTGAAAGTAACTTATTTAGTCCCGAGACGGGGTTTGGCGCACGAACGAAGTGAGGGCGCCAATAGTTAGAGGGACTAAATAAGTCTTTTACCCGAGGTAAACACTGTGCTTTTCATTACGAATACAAGTAAAGTAAAAATAAAAACACGAATTAGCTACAGAAAAAATGAGTAAATGAAAAAACAAAATTGATGATAGGACTGGTGCTTTCCCGCCTGTTTTGTTTTTTTCCTGTGGCCGGCAATCTATTCAGCCAATGTTTTTCATTTTCATCATTAAAAATGTTAAATATTTTGTCCAAATCTATGTTATTTTAAATAAATTGTTGAAACTAAATTATAATAGTTATTTAAAAAATATATATTCTTTAATCAATACTTATTTTTATGTTTTTTCAATTTTACATCGCGCTGTAATTGAGTCGCCGTAAAGAAAGTTGGACATGGAGAAACGTGAAAATAGAACTAGTTTTTTTTTATTTGACAGCTGGCAGTTGAAAGCGATTCTTTCTAGGGCTGAAAGTAATACTTTCAACCCGCTCCTCAGGCAACTTCAGACCTACTTTCAGAGTATGAGTAATGAAAAATATTTTTGCGATGTATATTTTTCGATTTATGAAGGAAAATATTGAAGAATATATAAATTCCCCCTTTTATCTACTAGTTTGTACGGAACCCGGTGGGCGAGTCTGACCTGCTCTTGTCCGGTTTTATTTAAGCTTTAATTAACTGTTTACTAGCAACAACACTTGTTGCACTAAGTCTGTACTCGCGAGAAGAACTGTTCCTTCTTCTTCGTCGTAAAAGTACTGTTCCTCATTTGTTCATAGTTGGATGCCCGCCGCTTCCAAAGCGAGCACCGACTGACGTCGGCGGAGAACAAGCTGGAAGCCGCCACGCTGCGGTTCAACTCTATCCAGGGTGAGAACAAGAAGATCAGGGAGGAAATAGAGCACATGCTCAAAGACAGGCGAGACTTTCTACTACCTAACTAGTACTTCTACGAACAGTAGACTTCGTCAGCACGGACTTTATACGCAAGATAGATCTACGATTGACCACTAACTTAATGTTAAGCGACGGCGTGGCTGAGGATGGAGCTCGTCGGTCTATTCAAATTCAAAATTATTTATTTCACGTATAGAGTACATCGTATGCATTGACGACCTAGCCACCAATCTGGAAGATACCAGTATTCACTCTAGCCTTGCAAATTACAAGATTGTAGGTCTCAGGAAACAGATGGCGGCAAAGAATTCCATTCCTGTACAGTAGGCATCAAGAATGTAGACCAATTTCGCTGAGTACGGTTTTTTGTAATTTCTGCCAACTATTATTAAAATAGGTCAGTAAATGACGCCAGCAGCAAACTTCAATTTCGGGATAATTACTCTACTTATCAAAAATGTCCGTCGATAAAAAAACTGTGGTAAATACAAAATTGTGGAACATGTATTTAGGTAGGTATATCATGTTTGGTTGGAAAATACGTTCTGTACGCGAGTACTAACGAACAAATTCTATTTTTATTGAAATTGAAGAGCCAATTAAGCCTACCACTATTTTCTCCACCAGAGCCCTATTTAACGAAGCATGGACTAAGATGATCACAGCGCTGGGTAAAGGGAAGAAGTTCCTCTCTGATCTGTTCGAGTCCTCAACTCTGGCGTATGACCAGCGCGATGAGTGGTGCAGCAAGCTCAGATCCATACAAGAAAAGGGGCGGATGGAACAGATGCTGCAAGTGCTGGTAACTTGGACATCCGTTATGATCGATTGGCCCGAACCAGTAAAGGTTTCTGGGTCTACTGAGAAAGAAGTTTTTGATTTCTTACAAGTCTTTTCACCTTTTTTTTTATTTAAAACTGGAAGCAAAACGGGGAGTGTTATAAACGTATCTGTTTGTGTTTCTCTCAAACGAATGAAGGGATTATGATTTCTTTATTTTTTAGGAAATGCGAGATCTGAAGAAGGCTTTCGATCACGAAACGAAAATCTTCAATTTTTTGGCGAAGAAAGGAGTGAAGAGAGTTAATAAGAAACAAGAGCAGAGAGAGAAAGCACAGAAACTTGCAATAGAAAAGGACGCTGAAAACCAATTGAAAGATCATAACAAAATTTTATACGAAATTTATGTAAGGTATTTTACTAATACAATTTATTTCAATATAAGTCTCCTAGACTGTAACGTCGCTTAACATCAAGAGTCGGTGGGTCAAGCGCAAGCTTATCTCTGAGAATAATAATTACCACCATCATCATCATCTTAGCCACAAGTAGTCCACTGGTGGTAATAGGCCTCCCCTATGGATTTCCAAAAAGACCGATTGGAAGCAGCCTGCATACAGCTTCTTTCTGCCACTTATATGAGGTCTTCTGTCCACCTTGTGACTGGTCTTCCTAAGTTGCACTTGCCGGTTCGTGGTCTCCATTCGAGTACTTTTCAGCCCCATCGGCCATTAGATCTATGCTATGTGGCCTGCCCACTACCACTTCAACTGTCTAATCCGCTGTGCTATGTCAGTGACTTTCGTACGTCTATGGATATCTTCGTTTCTAATACGATCTCGCAGAATAATATTATAACAATACAATATATATATTTAGTTTTATTTGGAGAATTGAAGTCCGCAGACTCCGGGGTCTATGCTTTTTATAAACTAATATATATTTTTCTTTCTAAACTAAGTTTACATGCTTTATACAAAAAAAAAACTAGTTTAAAAGAAAAGATATATCATTTAGTAGAGGCTGTTTGGATACAGAACTCTCGTGGCAAAAACTGGGAACTATAACGTCTCGACTGAACAAAATAATGAAATAAGGACAGCAGCGCCCTCAGCTCAGGGCCATATTAGTTCTCTATACGAACATCTCTATATTTAATGGCTTAGTTTTTATGCAAGAGAGTGACGAGACAAGAAAGTCAGCCAATGTAGTGTGAAGCTTCGCACTTGCCCATAACGTTACAGTCGACTGTTATAATTTTAATATGCCAGAAAATTTGGATGTAAATATTGCCTTTCAATTCAGAACTAAAAAGGGAGAACTAATTTATTGCAATAAAACATACATAGAATTAATATTATTTAATATCATAACTAATAACTAAAACAATTTAAAATAAAAAAACAATATTACGTTAAAACCTACTACGAGGTATCTCCTCGTCCAAATTAATTAATAATAATAATAATAAAAGCCGTGCGGTCCCGGCTTAGAATAGGACCGCCCCCTATCTTCCCGTGGGTGACGTAAGAATCGTCTAAGGGATACTCGCAGGTGAGCATGGGTACACCCCCAATCTACAATTGGATATGTACCGATGCTGACTTAGCGAGCTCCAGGGGGCACATTCCATCTCACGCCCCCTACCCCTTTAGGTTAAGATCGATGTAAGTTAAAGATAAGTAGACTAGTAATTAGGTTAAGAAAATAGATAGTAAGTAAAAAAAAAAAAAAAAAAAAAAAATTAAGAAACTTAGAGTAGTAGTAGTGGATAAGCAACAAACGGGATAGCCACATTAGGGCTCTAAGGCAAGAACATGCTACAAAGGCTTAAGTGGAACAACTGGCGTTAGTGTAGGACGTTGGTTTTGGGCGGCAGCGGAGGAGTATGGTATACCAACGGTGGCGCTCCCGGGCTCAGTTAGGCAGCCCACTACGCACTCACTTACTCTGGACAAAGTTTAGTGAGTTTATAAAGTCCAAGTTAGAAATATGAACACGAAACAAACAAATTTGCCCCAAGTGCCCGGCGGTTCCACGGGGGACGCTGATGATAGTAGGCAAGTACCTCGTGGCGCCAGGGGCCAGGTGAATCTCCGGGCGGGGATCTTTAACTATCAGACGACTCAGGCAATGCAATTGGACTCTCTAAATGAAAATTATGAATACCCTAGTTTAAGTTATAGCCGAAGCAGTAGATATAATCTTCGACCAAAAACCACCAATGGAAATGCTCCCAGCAGGAGACCCTCCACCACCTCTTCACTCGGCATGGAGACCACACAAGAACGAGTGGTTACACCAACATCCCCAGCTTCCAGCGTAAATTTGTTTGAATCTCCAGCGTCATCTCCAAATCCACTCGAGAAACGAAATAAAAGAATACCTTCTTCGTCAACTTCAAGTTTGTTAGGGTTTGAGGATGTTGTACAAGAGGCACACGCCGTCAACACTGTACCCGCCTCAAACCGTACCCGTGCGCGAAAAAAGTGGTCTACAGACATGAATGAATTCATATGGCGCACTTATCTAATCATAACACATAATGAAACTAAAACAAAAGTATACTTAGATCAACTTCATAAACAATTTATTGAAACTTTTCCTGACATGGACGTCTCAAGGCAAAGGATAGGTGACCAACGAAGGGCCATACTAAGAAATAAATTACTACCTGAAACTACACTACATAAAATTAGGAAAGAAGTACAAACCTACTTAAACCAAAACAACCACACCAATGGTGACAATGACATTATCACTAACCTGACAGACTCCTCACAACAGACAACAAAGATTTCACAAACTAGGTTGAGATGGACAGACGACATCAATGAAGCTATAATTAAAACATATTACAAGATTACATGTTTAGAACAAAACAAAACAGCTTATCGGAAACAACTTCATACAATTATAATAGACCAATTCCCACAAATTTCTCACGTATCAGAGCAACGCATAGCTGATCAAAGGAGAATAATTGTACATAACAAACTGATAACAGACCAAAAACTTCAGGAAATAAAAGATGAAGTACGACTTGAACTGTTAACCTATGACAACCCAGCAACATTAAATATAATATCAGAAAATAATGCTGAAGACATTGCAACTAACGACATAACATTGAACACCACTAATCCTATTAATACACTTGACGA
Organism: Lycia hirtaria; assembly: GCA_947563715.1. NCBI lineage: Eukaryota > Metazoa > Arthropoda > Insecta > Lepidoptera > Geometridae > Lycia > Lycia hirtaria. The sequence continues at coordinate 51,255,998 of OX387376.1, read as the reverse complement.
TAACAACGACACTATTATTACAAATATAAATACAGACGCACCACAATATACAAACACACAATTTAATAACAAGATAAATGCAACATTCTTAAACGCTCTTGAAAAATTCATAGCCACAAATCCCACCACGAGACCTTGTATACCAAGACAAAACACTTCCAAAAAGTTATCTTACATAATAAATTACTTAAACACTGAAACACTACCAAACCACCTGACTCGCGATACCGATTTTGCTACTACCCAGACTATCATATACTCAGCAGCTTACACAACAGCAATATGTAATGGGTCCAAAATAAAAGATATATCACACGACGCCCAAACCCACAACACACATACAAGAATTACCGTAACACCACCGTGGCAAAAACGACTACAAAATAAAATTGAAAAGCTTAGAAAAGATATCGGTAGAATGGCACAATACACTGCAGGAATAAGGACCCGTAACCTAATAGAGAGAATAGACTACATAAAATCTAAGCACAAAATACATTCACGACATGAAGAGCCAAACTTAACAAATGCACAGCTCCTAGATAGTCTTAAGCAAAAACTTAATGCAACAAGTAGCCGCTTACGAAGATACACAAACTGCACATTAAGAAAACAACAAAATACACAGTTCTATACAAACGAAAAAAGATTTTACAGAGACATCACCACAAAAACACAAGATAGCTCTAACACAATAACGGACGCTAACACACCAACACCCAGCAGCATGCATAAGTTTTGGTCTAATATATGGAGCAATGAGGTACATCACAACCAAAATGCCGATTGGATCGCATTTGACCAACAAAATAACAGTTACACAGAAATGCAATACGAGCTAATCCCTATAGAAGTGTTCAAAGAAGTAATCAACAAGACACATAACTGGAAATCTCCCGGAACCGACAACATACAAAACTATTGGTATAAAAAGTTTACATGCACTCACCCCTTGCTCCACAATCACATAAATAATTTCATCGAATCACCTGAAACTATGCCCACCTACATAACACAAGGTATAACTTACATGTTGCCCAAAGATCAGGATAGACAGAACCCTGCCAACTACCGACCGATTACTTGTCTACAAACTATTTACAAAATAGTGACTGCCTGTATAACACAACTTGTAAATAGACATATAACGGATAACAATATACTGGCAGAGGAGCAGAAAGGGTGCCGTAAAAATAGTCAGGGGTGCAAAGAACAGTTGATAATAGATACAGTAGCTATGAAACAGACACTTAAAAATCAGAAAGACCTTTCGACCATGTATATAGACTATCGCAAAGCATACGACTCAGTTCCACACAGCTGGCTTATTTACATACTACACCATTACAATATCAACCCAACACTAATTTCATTCTTAGTGAATGCAATGAAACACTGGAAAACAAAACTCACGATCAGAAATGGCATCGAATCAATAGTAACCGAAGAAATCAACATAAGACGAGGTATATTCCAGGGAGATGCCTTCAGCGCTCTTTGGTTTTGCTTAGCGTTGAACCCGTTGTCTAATATGCTCAACAAATCCGATTCTGGCCTTGATATAACCCATAAAAACCATAGCCATACACTCACTCATCTCATGTATATGGATGACATTAAACTCTACAGCAATAGTATTCAGTCTCTACACCAGTTAGCAGATATAACACAAACATTCTCAAACGATATAAAAATGCAATTTGGTATAGATAAATGCAAAACATACTCCATACAACAACAGTCGGTAGTACTACAGCCATACACTTTATATACCGGTGAACACATTGACGCGATGGAACCAGATAACTTTTATAAATATTTAGGCTTCCATCAAAACCATGAAATCCCCCATAAGGAAATAAAATCCGATATCAAACGTAAATTCCAACATAGATTGAACACACTTCTTAAATCTCAGTTAAGTGGGCGTAATCTCGTTAAAGCTATAAATACATTTGCTATCCCTGTTCTAACGTACACATTCGGAATAATCAACTGGTCACAAACAGATCTCATGAAGCTCCAACGAACTATCAACACATCCATGACAACACACCGCAAACATCACCCGCGATCTTGTGTCCAAAGACTAACATTACCGAGAGACCAAGGTGGTCGTGGATTAATAGATATCACCAACCTACACAACAAACTAATAACGACACTTAGAAAATTCTTCCTAACAAGAGCACAACAGTCATCATTACATGAAGTCATCGTTTTATCAGATAAAAAATTCACACCATTGAACCTAACTAATATAAACATACAGACTAACGAACGTATTACTGATCCCAAAGAAAAGATTGCCGCATGGGAGCGGAAGTCTCTACATGGAAGGCACTACCACGATCTGCAACAACCACATGTCGACAAGGAAGCGTCGAACGCGTGGCTGCGGAGTGGCGAACTCTTCCCTGAAACTGAAGCTTTCATGCTGGCAATCCAGGACCAAGTCATTGACACCAGAAACTATCAAAAATACATAATTAAGCGACCAAACACAAATGACACATGTAGGAGATGCAGCAGCAGCTCTGAGACCATACAACACATAACCGGAGCATGCAAAGCTATAGTCCAGACCGATTATAAACACCGACACGACCAAGTAGCTGCAGCAATCCACCAACTCCTCGCATACAATTACAAACTTATATCTGAAAAAATTCCCTACTATAAATATAAACCTGAATCCGTCCTTGAAAATCGCCATCACAAATTGTACTGGGACAGAACAATAATAACTGACAGAACCATACACTATAATAGACCCGACATAACTATACTACACAAAGACCGAAATACAGCTTTCCTGGTCGACATTGCAATATGTAACACGCATAATTTACAGACAACGTACACTGAGAAAATAGCCAAATACACAGACCTATCCATAGAACTGAAAACACAATGGCAAGTACATATTACAAGAACAATACCCATCGTACTCTCCACTACAGGTGTTATACCCAAAAACCTTATCACGAGCCTTGAGACACTTGAATTAAATTCATCCGCGTATAAACTGCTTCAAAAAGCAGTGATATTAAATACATGTAGAATAGTAAGAAAATTTTTAACTTTATAGAAGCACTTGGCTATGGCCCGTGCCAAGATTACCTCCGACTCAGGAGAGAACACGAAAGCGTACCCAAAATAATAATAATAATAAAATATGTTTATTGCCAGTATAAAGAATTATAAAATACATGAAATCAATAACTATAAACTATTTAGGCAAAAGGGACAAAATCAGCTTTATGCAGTGGGAATAAATAGTGATCATTCCTACTGCGCTGGTTTTCATTTTGCCCCCTTACTCGATCTTTGATGTTAATTGAATTCTAGTTTTATAGGGCGGGTAGGTATTTGCAGAAAAAGAAATATATATATATATATATATATATATATACTGAAAAAAGCTGCATAAGGAGCAAGTATGTAAATAATAAATATAATGAAAAGACTATTCTGTAGGCATGTGAGTCAGCTGGTTGTGTGGATGTATGTTCGTGTGTGTGTGTATGTGTGTGTGTGTGTGTGTGTAATTAATTAAATTCAGTACCTATGTAATACTTGCACACTTCTACTTGGAAATCACTACACTATAGTATCAGACTATTATATATATATATATAGATTACTGGGTCAGAAAAAAAAGACGTGTGGCACTCGGAGACTGCCGTGGTAAAGCTATTGCATAATAGCTTTACGCGCGGTGTGTTAGGTTATTTTCGTTACGGAATTTCTGGATTCGGTCTCCACGCTCAAGGCCCGCGATAGAAGCTATGCAATAGCTTAATAAGGGGGATTGTAATTCCAGTAGGAAAGCAGTCAAGATTGTCACAAGTGATCAGTGAAAGGATGGGGCGCTGAAGAATATTTAACATCACTAGCTCAATTTTATGCTCTGCTGTAGCTCGAATTTTTAAGCTTCCCCTCCTTGCTTTTTATATAGAATAGCTCTACGTTTGACCATCAGCTCATCTGAAGGAAAGCGATGCTATAATATTTTCTAAGGTTTTTGCGCTTGTTACTCTTTGAAATGCAACAAATTTTAACGGATTGCTGTGGTCGAAGATGAAGCACATAGATTTAGAAGGTTCATAATTCACTATAAACTTGAAGATACTCAGATTACAGTATTCATCAGTTCATAATGTTACTAATAATCAATTTTTCAGGACTATTGTGAAGACAATTCCTACGCGGATATAATCGACAGTTTCTTGAAGTTCGAAGTTAGAAACTTTTCTGTGTATGAACTTTTGACGCACTGTTGTGCTGAAAATGAGATGCTTGCTCGAGACCTGAACAGAATACGGCGGGATATCGGTGAGGAAGATTATTGTTGTGTTATAGACGTTATATCATCCGTCGCACACGCCTGCTCACGGTGAGGACGATTATGGCGTTCTCAAATGAGTTATCAGATAAGATGTCACCTACACCAGGTTCTTAGGTTCGGTTTGATCGACAAAAAGTAACAAACAGATAGACAATCTCGCTTTTATAACACTAGCTTGCCCCATAGTGATGAAAAACAGTGATGATCATGATGATGAAATAATAATTTATATTAGTAATGTCTAGGCGCCTGATGACCGAGTATTAGTGTATAATTATACTAAATACGGAAGGCGTTAAGTGCCTGCTGTACCATCAGGACACAGATACGTGCAGACGTTGGTCGCCACATATTGAAAAAATGTTGTTACAGAAGAATCAAAATATACTATAGGTGTGGTGATTTGTGTTTACTACTAAATCTAAAGATAGGAATCTGTCTGACTCTGTATCCTATCCCAACTTGATGTTTTGGCTTAATAGGCTGTATAAGATATGTGCTAATTTACCCTGTATTTTGTTAAGAAACTTTTCCTTCTACTTGACTTCGTCTCGAAAAGTCTGATCGCGTGCCTTTGATATTTTATCTGTGAACAGAACGTCATTCTGCGTTAAGTTTACGAGTGGACAGGAATCTGAAGGTCACTTTTCATTTTCCAGAGGACCGTCGTGATTTCAATGAAATGAAGACTGTACACTACCAGGAAAACATAGAAGAATTACAGAACGATCTGGAAATGAAAAAGAAGAGAACAGAAGTGCTGAGAGAGAAGAGACGGCAACAAGACGAACTTATTAACAAAATTATGGGGAAAATTCATGAAATGTTTCAGTAAGATATCAAACTATATTGTTTGTCTGACTGTGTACTATAATAAATGTTAATGTAGGTAAGTATTGAGGCGTATGTACCGATTTCGAAGCCGAAATCTTAAAATCCTTTTTATAGGGCGTACTGCTAAAATGTGATACTAACATCATGGGGAAGACGCTGAATGCACGCCGCTTCTAATCGGTATTTTGGATGTCCATGAGGGAGGCCCATGTCCAGCAGTGGGCTACATCATGGGGATGCATATACAATAAGTTCGACATCTTTAAGATTCTACCATAATAGATTTAGAAAGATGCCATTTAGTAAATCACACATTCACGACTTACAGCGCTGAAACGTGATCATTGACTATTTAAAAGGAAGCTCAAAATCATGCAACAAGCTACGGAGTGGGCTAAGCTCGGAGTTTTTCTGCGAGATCGAATCGGAAATAAAGAGATCTGTTGACGTATGAAAGCACCGACATAGTATAGTAAAATGGCAGTGGGCAGGTACATAGCACGAAGAACTGATGGCCGATGGGGCCAAAAAATTCTCGACCACGCATCGGCAAGCGTAGCGTTGGACGATCAGCCACAAGACAGACAAACGACCTCATTCAAGTGGATACATGGATGTATGCCGATTTTTTAAATCTTTAAACAAAAAAAATGTTATTGTTGTTGGAATAATAAATAACTCGACACCCATTGTCATGCATTTTATGTGTATAATCTATGCTCACAATAAAAAAAACAACATAACTATAGCTAGCTAGCTCTCAAGTCTAAGAAAAAAAACTAAAAGTAATAATGTAAAACTTGTCTAATTATATAAAATTAAGAAGACTAACAATATACAATTGTCACTTTAGTCCCTGCTGTACAAAACACATCTTACTTGCTCCAATACAGTAATTAGAAAAACTGAAAACGATCACATAGTTTCATACCTAAGCTTTACTTGCTCAATAACTAGGCCTGGTACAATCTGTGGAAACGCACCCTAAAGACGGTAAAACAGCATAAACAAATACAGAAATCTAGCGAACACTACTAATTAGTTACAATATTAAAGTAGTTAGCCCGCGACGTCACGTCACGCCACGTCACGTCACGTAGTAATTAATGCACGTCGTCGCCAGACGTCGTGACAGCGGCCGTCACCCGGCTAACGACCGTTTGATGCAAATCATTTGTGATCATAATAATATGTGTTATGTTGAAAATAATACTAACTAGTTGTTTACCCTGACCTGACTCGAGAAATGTTCCAAATATCTTGTTGTCAGATGGCCCAGTGTTGGTATAAGTCTAGTATCATTAACTGTCGATGACGCTGTATTATATGTAATGGCAAGTTCTCATTTTGTTTCATATATGCATCGTCTCAAAATGAACATTTTATATGTAAGGTATTTGTCACCATCGTCTTTGCAATAAGAAGTCCACTGTTGGACATAGGTCTCCCCCAATTTAATAAAAAGCAGTGCTGTATGTATATCAATGTTACCATATCTTTATTTTTGTATATTGCGACATCAATTTCCTGATGAAGTTTTCGTATTTTGATACAAATTTACGAATTGTTTATAGTCCATTGTCTGTCCTAGCTAACGCCTCGTCCGTTGTAAAGCTGTAATTGATTCATTCCGCTGGGGGCCGAGTGCATTAGGCGGCCACGCGTCGCGCCGCGACACGACATGATAATGAAAGATTCGTTTTCCGTTGCGTTTCTTTGACTAACTCAATTCATAAGTTCATCATTTTCGTTGGCTTAGGCAAAAATTTTTTCAATCAGTTTATAAATTACGGAGTTAAGAGATAGGTACTTAACTAATATAAAACAAATGTCTATATTAAAAGAAAAACAAAATATCCGACTGCAGAAAAACAGTTTTTTTAGACTAAGTTACGATTTCTTTATGATTGATACGCTGTTGAGTATAATAATAAATAATAAATAATAATAATAGTACGTTTTTTGTGAGAAGGTATGCGTAAATCGCTGTAAAAGATTAAAAATGCACATTCCTTACAATATTTTAGTAAAATCACTTTTATTTTATGAAAAAGTTCGCTGGAATTTACAAAGGAACGCTTTTTTGTTATTTTTGAGAGAAATGTATTATTATTATCACAAAAAAAATTGCATCCTACACTCAGGGAGTGTAGTCAAATCTAACGATAACGACACCTCACACATCAAAATCGGTCAAGCCGTATAATCTGTAGATGGTCATTAACGTACACATATACTTACATACCCATATACATACATACAAACATATGTATACTTGAAAAATCCTCCTTCTTAGGCACAAAAAAACTTGAGAAATCATCATGCTAGGTGTGTTTACCATCTTAGACCACAATGTCACTTAACATTAGATGAGGTATGGTCAAATGCCTAAATAGGTTATAGAAAAAACACAACTACTAATCGAATACTTAGTTTTGTGAGACCGGAGAGAGAAGTGCGCTGTGACCCTCCCCGGCGCTGGTACATCGCCTCTCTAATCCAGTTTAATTGGAATTGCATCAACTGTACTAAGCCCTGTGGACGTGTGATAACATACATACATGCTCCCTGCCAGAAACAGAAACGTTGCCATTATAGACATGTATTTTTGAACAGCGCTGAGTGGAGCTGGTACCTACATCTCTCTGAGTAACAAAACTTAGAATTATGATTTCATTCTAAATTCCATTCATTAAAGCCAAAAATTAAGTTAAAGTTAGATAAGTTGTATCTCATGATAGCATTATAGAGGCTTAGTAAAAAGAGGACATGTAACGCATGACGTAGAATACGTCATAGAATTCTAAAGGATATGTCGTCATGACGTTAAAAACGTCATGCATGTTGCTAAAGATTAATTCTCGTACCCCCAAATTCTTATCCAGAATCTCCTTAAAATACAGGTTTTTGGAGACAAAAAAATCCTATTATGGATCGTTACCCTTTTGAAAATAACCAAAAAAAACCTGGCCAAGACCGTGTTGACACATGCGTATGCTAGGGTTCCGTAGCTAATGCTGTGTAACCACTTTGTATAAAGGTCATTGACCTCTGTACTATGACGACTAAGAATTACATATTATTTATCACTATATCCCGAAAAACTGTTATCATAAAGTGTATAAGTATTTTTCTTTGCAAGTTATTAATTTAGTCTACCATTATAATATAGTTAATCATCATAGAAACATTAAATCTTTTTTATTATGGAGGGTTTTGTCAGACATGACCAGTGACCATGTCACCCTCATTGACAGATCTAGGGTTAGGTAAAAATGTCATACCTACTTTACAAATACGTCTTCCTTACATGCTATCCCATATTATTCACTTTTTTTATTTACTACAGGGCTTTGAACGGTTTATTAAACACGTTTGCCTGCCAAATTTTATGTATGTTGTGTTAGTAATCTATGAGTAAAATGGCTATGATATACGTACAGACAGGCCATAGCAAATTCTTAAGGGTTCCTCGTAGTTACTACGGAACTCTATAAAGGATCTATCTCAATCATAGAGGTTTTCATAATATGTATATTTAATTTCAGTAGTTTATAATACACTCTATTACACGATTACATGAAAATTGACTTCGGGCACCTGATGATTAAAATCATCCATTAACAACATTCGTTATAGAATGCTGGAGTGCAGTCTAGAGCCGTTCCACAAGTTGCTCGGAGACAAGCAACCTACAGTACACACGATGAAACTAACGCTGCTTCTCATCACGCAGAAGATCAAAGAATACGTCGAGGTCGTAAGTTACTATGTAAGTTTATTTTTACCTATTATGTACTTATATATTTACGTCAGTTTATTCGAATTTTTTGACGTGACAACGTCTAATAAATCGGTGAACGCCGGCTGCACGCACGAAAAAGTATGACTCATTGTCCCGTTACGCGTTACACTCATTGTCCCGTTACATCATCATCATCATCATTTCATCAATGTTTTGTTATGACGTTGTCACGTTAAACTATCGTCCGTAAACCGACTTTACAGACAACCAATTTTTTTTATATCTTGTTATTTATTTTTGACAAGTAAGTTTAGAAAACAGAAATAAAACCCGACATACAAAACAAAAACCTCAATATACAAAACGTCTGAACCGATTTTGATGAAACATAGCTAAGTAATCCTCTATCAAACAAAAAAAAACCAGATCAAAATTGGTCCATCCGTTTGAGAGCTACGATGTATCTGTATGATACTGAGATACACAGATACAGAAAAAACATATACAGACACACAGATACAGATAGACAGATACAGATACACAGTAAAAGATACAATGATACATATACAAAGATACAGATACACATACACAGAGACACAGATACAGATACACAGACACAGATACATAGATACAGATACACAGATACGTCAAACTCGTAACCCCCTCTTTTTTGGGTCGGGGGTTAAAAATAGTTAAGCCCTAACTAGTAGATCCCACGGATGGGTCTGCGTAGATGTGTGCTCTGTAAAGAGGTGATGTCGTTGCGATGCTGATAGGTATATGTACGTTGTCGAAGGGATTTTCATACAAAGAATTCTGAATATTTTGAGTTTATCTCGGCAAGCTTCATCTACGAACACAAGTCGCTTTCAGGTTCAGATATTCAAACATAAGTAAATAACGTTTTAGGAACGCTGCCTAAAGCGCAAAGAGGTTGGTGTAAAGACCTCCCGACTAAAGAAGTACACAATCCGGTCGGAGACACCTGTGATCTTCTCTCCTATACCTCTGAACCTGCTGGTGCCAGCGGATCCTTGCCCTTCGTGAGTTCTCGCTAATTGGAGTTTTTCTAAAAATACTCATATAAGTCACAGGGAATTAATACAGAAAGAAAACAGGAATTGGAAATAATAACTTATTGTGTCATTTCTCTAACAAAGCTTAAAGTAATGCCTGGTTGAAACATTTCGTATGTGTTCTTCAAAACGCAATCTTCTAAATTTAAGGTTTATTTCAAATCACCTGTTTTCATTAGTTTTCTACAAGAAGTCCAATCTAAGCAGATGCATAAATCTTTGTTTTAACCCAGAGTATAAACCTACTTATATAGGTATTTCAAATTTCATTCACATCTGTTAAAAAGGACAAATATTTTAGCGTAAATTTGTTACAAATACACTCAACAATTATCGTGTTGCATTGTATTTTCCAAGCGCTTGATATAATTATGTAAAATACTTCCAGGTGTATAGAGTCCAGATGGTTATCGCGTGTCTCAGAGACGCCAGAGAAGCCTTTCAAGTCTGGAGAAGCCGCGCAAGCGCTGAGCATTTTAGCCGGAGATCCAGCTTATATGCGGAGTGACCGGGTGCATGCGCTGGTTGACTGCAGAGCTACTGCCAGTCGCCACTTGCTGGCTACCAGACACGCGCAGTTCTAATTAGCCAGATAGCCAGCCAGGAAGCTAGCCAGCCAGCTAGCTAACCAGTCAGCCAGCCAGCGATCTGGTTTACATGCGGAGTAACTGCGTACAAATGCTTGCTTATTAAAACTGTTAGCAGCGATTATAATCCAGAAATTTCGTGCAAAAAGGACTAAGCTATCTGGAAAGTTTCCTTGAAATGCAAAAACTGGTGATTTTATAGATTTCATTGTACCTTCTCCGAATTTCTACTTTGCCATTCCGTATCTTTCGCTCGCGCTCAAAAACAATCTCTTGAAAATATCTCTTTTCCGAGTGATTTTCCAATATGGTAACGTGAGTGCCAGGTAGAGATTCAGAAAGAGCTCAACGAAATCTGTGAGATTACCAATTTCAAAACTCCCGGAAAACTTTCCAGCTAAAATTACCAGATTATTAATGTATTAATTATTTTAGTAATATAACCAAGTAAGAAGTAGTAGCCCAGAGTTAGCTAGGTGTTGCTTTAACAGATATTACATATGTTTTCAACCCTTGCTTTGCGCGCTTCGTGCAAAGGATTTTGCTATTCTACTAAATCACTAACATAATAAATTGAACTTGGTAGCTAGTAGAAGCAGCGTATCCAGTCTTTAGCTAGCCAATCAGCCAGTGTCTATGCGTAGTACAACTCAGCCAGCCAACGAACCCTTTACAGCTAGCGCCTTTTGATTTCTATATTATTTGTGTTTTTTCTTGATTACAATAGTTACACATGAAAAAAGGAAAGTTTTTTATGGTATACCCACAGTTACCCTGTAGTTCGAAATCATGCATCTCACTCACGCGCTCCACTTTGATGATGTGGAATGAACTTGAGGGATTCGTCGTTTGTCAGATGTGTTCAGTAGGTAAACTAAATGCTGAGTAACATACCTCTGATTTGTTTTTGTTTGGTACTACCTCCCAAACAAAAAATAATCGTTAAAAAACAATTCATAAGTGGCGGAGTAATCGCTGAACAAACATACAAAAACATACAGTCGAATTGAGAACATCCTTCTTTTTGGAAGTAGATTAATAATAATAGAAAATTAAATATCACGTGTTAATATTTAGTACGTATATCTTACATTAACTGAAAGATTCAGGTGAAGTTACATTATTTTTATCTCACGAGAATAACAATTGGGAATAATTAGTAATTGCAATTGTAATTACTGATTACAATGGTAACCACTAATTAGTCTCACCTCGAGTTATCTTTATACATAGCTATTTACATAATTTCGATGATCTTTTCAGAGATTTGTCGCTCAGATAGGAAATCTTTGACTTTAACCGACATTATTGTGTATAATTATACGATTTATTTGACAAAGGGTGTCTCAATATATATTTTTTTAGTTTTTTAGCATGGAAGTTAGATACGTACATACATATCATATACATACATACATATCACATACAATCACGTATATTTCCCTTCCGAGTTAGGCAAAGCGTCACATACCACGAGGCCGTTTGATGCCTGACCATGGCTAGAGGGTTAGATGGGAGGGAGAGATTATTAGATTGGAGGGTAAGGTAGATAAACCGTTCTTATCCACTGAAATAAAACAAATTTCAACGGATTTATCGCATATAATTTTTATCTATGTTGTAATGTTAGTAGTATACTTTATTGATAGGACTAGCAGAAACTACATGACAAGCATTGTTCGAGGCTTGCGAGACGGTGAGACATGATTCTGTCCTGACGTAGAGAGCAAACTTTTAGAAATGCAGACATTACGAGAATTCAAACTTATAGGAATGCATACATTACGAGAATAAAGACATTCTAGAAATGCATACATTATGAGAAAACAGATATTTTAGTAATGCAGACATCATGAGAATTTAAACTTATAGGAATGCATACATTATGAGAAAACAGACATTTTAGGAATGCAGACATTATGAGAAAGCAGATATTCTAGAACAACAGACATTATAAGTCAGAGCGCTTTGTTTGAGGCCACATTTTGACAATAATAGCACAGTCTTACGTAGAACAATGTTGACTTGACTTGCAGTGACAAGGACTTGATAAAATGACAAGGGGTCAGTTTTGAGATTCGATAATACGATAATATCCCTCAAATCCCTTAACTAACTTTTTCAACATGCCTGGGATGAGAAGCAGCTCCCACAATTTGCATATTGTTTGTTTGCATTTTTCAAATATTTTAATTATTAATTTTAAAGTTATGAAAGTAAATTGAGTGAAAAAAATTAAAACCAACTTTTATTTAAGAGTCCGTAATTCGACCATCGTCCGTCTTGCTCGTGCATACCCACATTTTTTAAAATCGTCGTTTGTGAAACTGGAAAACAACATCATAAATATTCGACAAAAATTTCAATTTGATCCAAGTTAATTTTCATACGCTTCTTTCCCGATAGATATAATCTGGGTGTCTTTAAATCGCGAGTGAATTGGTTTCTTCTACGTAAGCGCCTTCCATCGTAGACCGCAACGTCGCTTAACATCAGGCGAGTTGGCGGTCAAGTGCAAACCTATTTCTATATGTGGTATCTCGAGTTTCTTGTCAGCCATCTAGTTCCATAGTACAAGCTTTGCTTAGTTTGGGCTAGATGGTGTTGTGTGAAAAGTCCACAAATATTTAAATATTTATTTTATTTATTTTATGTATCCGAACAAGTGTCTTTGTCTTGCTCGCACTCGGTTACTCTTTCTCTTCCACAAAAATATGGCCGGCATGAAGATGGTGTAAGTTTTCTTTAAACTAAATTAAATCTACCATTAATAAATTGGGAGTTTTATTAAGATATAACATTGGCGACGAGGTTTGAACCGCGAGTGCATAATAATTTAAAGAAAAACATAAAAACTCGAAAGAAAATCGACGGCTCGGTTTGGCGTGACCTTGTGGGACGTGGCGTATTCTTTGAAGGTTAACTCACTACATTTATTTAATGAATTAAATGTCGGAAGCAAAAGATTACTTATCACTAGAAGATAAAATAGCATTGATCAAATCCGGCAAAAGGACATATATTTATAAGTGCAGTAAAGATGAACTAGAAGCCACCTTAAAAGAAGAAAAAATAAATTATTCTAAAAACTCATCAATCGATGAATTAAGGAAGATCTTAAGTGATTTTTATAAATATAAAGCGCATAAAGTACCAAAAAAATTTATGTGCGGGGATTTACATGCAGATTTCTTAGGACCTTTGTATAATAAAACATTTCTGGTTATTGTGGACAGTTTTACCAAGTGGCCTGAAGTATTTGATATGACAAACATGACTTCCTTGAAAACTTTAGAGGTGTTCAAACGATTGTATTCAAGATTTGGTTACCCAGCCCACTTGCTAACAGATAATCAAACAACTTTTTTTTTTTTTTTTTATCAGCCCTGTTTGTACAAACTGTCCCACTGCTGGGAACGGGCCATCTTCTCATTGTGAGAAGGGTTAGGCCATAGTCTGCCACGCTGGCCAAGTGCGGGTTGGCAGACTTCACACATCTTCAAGATCATTGAGAACTCTCAGACATGTAGGTTTCCTCACGATGTTTTCCTTCACCGAAACAACTTTTACCAGTTCAGAATTTCAAATTTTTTGTGAAGAAACAAATGTGAAGCATACATTTTCACCACCATTTCACCCCGCAACAAATGGAGCGGCAGAGCGATTTGTAGAAACCTTTAAGAGTGCAATAACTAAAATTAAAGAAAATGGTTGTAATTTAACATCAGCTATTAATTTATTCTTATTCGATTACAGAAGTTGTCCTCAAAGAACAACAGGAGTTTCACCAGCACGATTGATGCTGGGAAGGGAACTCAGGAACAGATTCAGTCAACTGCGACCTCCACCAATACAAGAAATTATTCAAGGGAAGGGTTTACTCCAAGAGAAGGGAACCCGTAACATTGAATTTGTTATAGGACAAAAAGTTATGGTAAAAGACTACAGAGAGGGCCAGAAGCCTTGGGTAGAAGGAGATAGTGGCTGAGTCTGTTCCCGGGCTCACTTACATAATAGATGTAAGTGGAATGTCTTGGAAACGTCATATTAATCAAATGATATCATGTAGTAATAGATTAGGTGAATAATTATGTAAGTGATTGTAAGTAATTATGTAGTATAAGTGTGTTTACTATAATTTAAGCTATGCATGAACTATATCGTATATTATGTAATAGAGATAAATATAAGTTAAAAAAATCGGCCAAGTGCGAGTCGGACTCGCGCACGAAGGGTTCCGTACTATCATCTATAATAGAAAATCGTATAAAATAACGAGAAATCAACGAAATTCCAAGTAGTAAATTGCAAACTTATAGGTAGGTTTTCGATACACATCCGGGCAGCATGACGACGCTCGCGCGAATACGCGCGCCTATGGCTCGCTCCGTGATGTTACCTCCCCCGCTACCCGCGCGGCCGTTGCTTAGCAACCGCCTCGCGCTCGCGCCACCACCACGCCGCGGCGCGGCGCTCGCACCGCGTTTAGATGCACGGATTATTTTCATTTTGTGAGTTTTTATGTATTAGATTAGGTATTTATTTTTATAGTTAGTATATTTCTAAATATTTACTTACAAATATTCAAGTTTCTACCTGTTAATTAAGATTGCTTAAAAATTACGTTTGTTGTATGGGAGCCCCTCTTTAATATTTACTTTTTTGTTATTTAATTCTTTATTTTGAAAGGTAATATATAAGTAAATATTCTGTGAAAATTTGAAGCGTCTACCTGTTACCGTTTTTAATATTGAGCAAAAAAATACGAAAAAAACACGTTTATTGTATGGGGACCCCCCATAATATTTGTTTTTTTTTTTTAATTTTTAGTATTTGTTGTTATAGCGGCAACGTAAATACATCATTTGTGAAAATTTCAGCTTTCTAGCTATCACGGTTTATGAGATACAGCCTGGAGACAGACAGTAATAGGGTCCCGTTTTTACCCTTTGGGTACGGAACCCTAAAAATAAATAACAATTATTTACTTTGATCAAATTTGTTTTTTTTGCCGAATAATTATGATGTTGTTTTCTAGTTTCGTAAAAGACGATATTTGTATAAGTTCATTCAATCATTTTATATCTTCAAAAATGTGGGTGTGCGCGAGCGAGACGGACGATGGTTGAACTACGGAATTTTAAACCATGTACTGAATTAAAAAAAAAAATGGATCACTATGTAAAATGTTATATCCATGCTACTCGTTTAGAAGTTACCTCGTGAGATTAAATTCCTGATTGCTGCGTCAGGTTATCTACTTATGTCATTTTATTGCATTGTCATCTGAACAAGAATGCAAAATTCAGAGCCGTAAATTTAGAGAGTGTGGTTCAAATTTATCTTGAAATCTATATTAAGCATATGTAAAAATTAAGTTAATGTAAAGCTTGAAATTAGACAAATATACAAGTCATTTTTGGTTTCAATCAAAATCAATAATTCCATTAATAAATTAGTATGCATTATTTTCTCTCATATTTCTAAAGAACCGGCACAATTTATTACTGTATTTTTAGTAATTAATTTAAATTCCTGCCTCTTTTGTCTGACTAATTTCTACACGATAATTTAACTGTAATCTTATCTAATGTACAGAATATAATCAGCAAAACGTTATCAAAACAACATTTAATTTATACAAAACAAAACATCCCAAGACGAGAAACGAACAATTGCCAGCACAAATATAATTTAATTTATACAACACTCACACAATCAAATTAATCTTAATTATGTACCGATGACACGATATTTATAATCCCTTATCTTCAACATACATAATATTGATCATTTCTTGCTCATGTGGTGTGTGTAGTTTCTCATTATCTAGAGGTGAGAATTCTTCCGGGCTTCTAACAATAAATTCTCCATACATGTAATAGTCTTCAATCTCTTGCAAGCTTCTTCTTTTAGTCTCTGGCACAAACTTGTAAACAAATAATGCGCATAAAACTGAATTTATAGCGTATAATAGGAATGTGCCCCATAAATCTATATACATGAACAAATATGGCGATAATTTCTGTGAAGACGCATATAAAATGCAATTAAACATGATATATAGCGCTCCTCCCAAACTCCTGTGCTTCACAGGCATCAATTCTGCAGATATTATAAAAACTATAGAATCTAAACCCAAACATGCACTCGTTATACAAAATAATAGACAAATAACACATAGTAAAGAATCTTTAGATATTATACCAATAGTCTGTAACCCTGTTATGATACAACCACAGATCAAAGATACTGTCACGAAAAAAGTACTAGTCAGCAAAACCTTTTTATTTTCATACCTGATGATTAATAAATTAGCTGTGGCCAAACCGGCTACAATAATAACATACATAACGATCACAGCATAAAAAGTTGCGTTCTCATTGCTAGTCGACTTCGAAGCCATCTCTAAAAAGTATATAATGACGACGTCACATCCACTCCAGTACATCATATTCATCAAAATAAACATATGTAAAGATGGCATATAGAAGTCCCTGCTCGTGATTTGCCTCCACAAACCGTTTAAAGTCGTTTTGCTCGGTTCCCGACTCAAAATTTCCCTTTGAGCTGCAATGAGGTCACTTAATTCTTTGATAGATATATTGTCAGTGCCTCTCAGCTTTATAAAGGCCTTTTCACATTTGTCGAATTCGCCTTTACATGCTAACCAAGGAGGTGATTCAGGCCACATTACAGCGATTGTTACAGCGATCGCTATTGGCACAAACATGATGATGCTGATTGTCTTGAAATGAATAAATCGTCCCAAGATGCCAGTTGTTGACATACCTAATCCTTGAGCGATGCCAAAAGCCTGCATGCAAATGAATCGGTATTTTGGTGAAAGCATCTCACTCATGGTGAGGAAACTGACAGGAAGAAGGCTGTTGACTCCGAGTCCGTGGAAGGATTCGCTGATTAAGATTTCTGTGGCGGTGGAAGCGGTATACGTCAGGATCCAACCGATGAGGACGTAGCAGCAAGCCATGATGTATCCGAACTTGCGGCCGACCTTTTGAACGATGACTGGCATTAGGATCACGGGAATACCGGCCAAACCGTAGATGGAGCCTGTAATCAAAAAAAAAACCGTGAAACATCTTTCTATTAATATATGTGAAGCATATTTTTTTTGTACAAGATTTGTACAGATCTACGATTGATCAACTCGCCTGATGTTAAGCGACGGTGTGGCCGAGGATAGGGCTCGTCGATCTAGAAGATATCTATTCACTCTAGCCTTGAAAATTCCAAGATTGTAGGTCTCAGGAAACAGAGAAGGCGGCAAAGAATTTCATTCTTATGCAGTACGCAACAAGAATGTGCATCGATATCGCTGAGTACGGATTTTTGTCATTTCAACAAGAAATGGGTGGTAATACGCCGATTTTCTGCTAGTCCTGTAGTGAAATGGGGAGTGAGGAAATAGGTCATGAAGCTCTTGCGCACATTCCCCAAAATAAATCCTGTATAAAATAGACAGACATGCTACTTTATGGTGGTGCTCCAGACTAAGTAGCTTCTTAGCAGCTAGTTTATCGTCACCGATTAACCTCACAGCTCGCCGGCCCAGTGACTGATAATTTGTTTAGTTAATAATTTCTTCTTTCTTATTAAAATTTTCGTAAGAGTAAAATGAGTAAATTTAATTCAGCAAACATATCTGAGCCATTATCTAAGGTGGTACGACTACAAATGTATTTTTACCAAATATGGTCGTAGATAATATTTTTACAATTACATAATTGCGGTTAGCTTTAAAATCGGTTTTATTAGCAGGATATCACATTTGTTGAAGAAAAAAGTTGAGATTGAAAAAAAAAAACAGTTAGATATTTATTAATGATTTTCTAAATAAAATGTATTTGAATAAAATGTGTTTCCCGTTTTCTTAAAAAAATGCGATTTTGCCGCCAAAAAAAAAATTATATTAAAGTTAACTAAAAATACTTCATTGTAAAACTATAGGTACTCTTTTCGAACATAATTGGTAAAAATACTTTTGTATTTACTAGTTTTGTTAGTGTCTAGAATAATACGTAATGTTTGTAGTGTGGGACTCTAAGGGCCCGGCCCTATGTCATCCAGTATGGCGCCGGCTTTTGATTCTGTTCCGGCGCCGTGCCGGATGACATAGGGCCACAGTCTTAGTGAGCGACGCGCCTTATGGTGTTGGTTTTTTAAATATCTTTTTTTTAAACCTAAATAAGGTTTGCTAAGGTACTACATCTTAGCCAGTTATTTAACCGTGAAGAAGTAGTGTACAAATGTTACTTTGTTTCAGATTGTAGGGGAGTGCTTCCAGCAAAATTTCCTATTTAGGATCCGAAATAAATTTGCTTCAATCTTACTTGTCGAAATATATTCCAAACATTTCGGCTTATAATTGACAGAGTTATGCGGTAACATACATAAACAATACAACCGAATATTGAGAACGTCCTCGTTTTTGAAGTTGCTTAAACACCCTCACCTATCCAAGACCTGGTGTGCACGTCGAGAGGGATAGAAGAGTTCTCATCTCTGAAGTTCTGCATCAAGAGGGATGGGTAAGTGACCGCGCCGCCCACGGAGAATGCTGCGAGAAGCGGCGATACTGCCACCATACCCTGAAACAGTCCAAAGAGGTTTACTGTAATCTAATAAAGCATTATTTTACATTAGAGTTTGTAGTTCGACCATCGTCCGTCTTGCTCACGCGTACTAACATTTTTGAAGATATAAAATCACTGAATGAACTTATAAAAAAATCGTAATCTAGGAAACTAGAAAACAACATCACAAATTTTCGACCCAAACCCGCAGCGACTGTTGCGGTCTACGATAAATAAATAGGATGACAATGGATAGTGGCATGAATTTGTCTCGGAAACACTGGTTCACTCAATAAACTCTAAATTCAACTTCAATTTGAAGACACCCAGGTTCTCATATGTAGCGGGAAACTCACTTTGCGCTGCAAGTCTGGACTTTTATGATACTGTCGATAAGAACGATATGTTGATTCATACAGCCAGTGATCTAGCATAGATTATATATATGCTCGATGCACCCAGTGTACACAATGACAATTTTAGTACAAAGTGAGTCAATATCAATTTATCTCTATGCACTCCATATTTAATTAATTTGTGGCGTAACACACACAAATAAATAACTAATACTGAAATAAATATAAGCTCACGTTGTCGTTTTTCGATCAGCATTAGGATTATACCTAGAGTGGGAGAATTAGAAATCTTTTTTTTAATATATTTAAATACGGATATATTCAAATATATCCGATACAAAGACTATAAACAAACAATTTTGTGGCGACTTAGTTGAAAAAAATATCTAATAACACTGCACATTTCAATATCAGATTTATATAAATATCATTTTATTTTTTAATATCACTTTTTATTAAATTATTTGCTAAATCACTTTAAAAAAAAGTACACATGATCACCTTATATTATTTAGATATAACAAAATAGTTTTCTCAAACTTACTTGATTCAAAAGTGGCGATATCTCCATCATCAATTATTTTTAAAAACATAAAAAAAGAAAAAAAATATGGGAACTTTAATTTTTCTGGGCTCGTTTGTATCTCCAGCCACCGACGCAGCGTCTATTCTTATGTTTGAAATGCATTCAGTGCACTTGATTAAATATTTCTATAAGATACGAATACCTATTTTATAATCCACGTATGTTTAACAATAGGTAGTAATGTGTATTAGTAAAAAAATTGTTTATCATGACTCAATCGTTGTTAATGCACATTTTTAATATAAATTTATAAGAATTAAGTGAGGTAAGTAAGGTTTTAGATATATTTATATAATTATGAAATCCATACAGTAAAACATCCAACGCTACATTTTTTTAAAATATGATTTTCGAACCAAATTTAGAATTTCGGAGTGTTCACAAAAATATTCGTAAATTTCGTATGCGTACATCCTGCGGCTTGGTTCAACTCATATCATCAGTCTTCCTGTCATAGTATCAAACTTTATGGAATCGGGAACTCGTGTCAAGTACAGTATCTAGAATCAGACGGTTATATGAAAGGGATTCGGCCAAGTAAGTTTTCAACAGATCTATTTATTTCGGATCAAAGATTAGTCACTCAGAAAAAACACGCTCATAAATATTTTTCTTTGTGCAATCGGATATATATTTCTTTTTATTTATTTAATTACTGAAATTAATATACGATAAATATAGTAACACCAAAAACCTCGCCGAGGTTTGTCTTGACGTTACTCCTCGACACATAAATACTTTCAATAATATAATCTAATACCTTTAAACGAGCAATTCTTGTATAATATTTATATAACCTGAATCTCGGAAACGGCTCCAATGATTTTAATGAAATTTAGTTCGTAGGTAGATTAGGGCACGATAAATCGATCTTGCCAGTTTTCATTTTTAGTGAACCCGGGTTTGCTCGTATTTTCAGTCATAAATAATCCGAGTGGAGCTCGGTCGCCCAGGTACTTATAGTTAAAAAAAAAAAAAACTAAAAAACCGACTTCAAAATACGCAATTCGTTTACTTGGATGATATTTTTTCAGTTATTTTGATATAAAAACCAAAGTACGGAACCGATTTTATATAAATACCCATTATATAGATAAAATTCATATGGGACCACCTCTGAGGTACCTATCAAAAACGATTCATAATTGGCGGAGCAATCGCTGAACAAACATACAAAAAAAAACATACAGTCGAATTGATCCTTCTTTTTGGAAGTCGGTTAAAATATAATATGTCGCTGTCAGGTGCGTCATGAAAATACGATAACATCGACAAATTTGTGCGATATCAGAGATCGTGCGTGTGAAACATTTTATAATGGCGATGTATTTAAATGTTTATATTAATATTCATTACGCTCATTAATTACTAGAAACCGGATTATATGCATTTTCAAATGCATTTGCATATTTACCACATTTTTTGCGATAATTGCATATTTTGTCTGAAATTTAGTGATCATGCATATTTTCGCTGTATTTACTACATTTTTCAGTAGGTAGGTTACCCTGTGTAAAATTATTTATTACAAAAAAATCTCTTACACAAAAAAATGTTAAATAATTGTTAGTTTAATTGTGTTGACTATTAATACTATAATTTATAGTATGCAAGGTTGTAAAATTTTGAACGAATACGTAATTTACTGATATAATGCTGATTTATAAGTAAAAAATAAATAAATATGGGACTTTTCCCGTTTTTACTTTTCTAAAATTCATCATTTATGTTGCATATTAACAGTTTTCATGCATATTTGCATGCATATTTCAATCTTTTATATTTGATTCTTTATTGGCCATTTTATAACATGTTTGTCATATTAGGCAAGTCATTTTACAATGGTTGTTACACAAATTTTACATTTTATAGTGACATAAATAAGATTAATCTGTGCAGTACATTTAATAAAGTGTTCACAAATTTTTAATAATTTAAAATCCAAAAAGAATATCCAATATTGAAAAAGTAATCACAATTTAAAGTCAGTCGATTATTGAATTTAATTTATAACTATTATACATTTTTTGTTGCATACAAGCCGGTCTCTACTCATTACTATGCAAATGAGAAGAGGTAACCTACCTCTTCGTGTATGAAATGATTCTGACACGTCTTAATTGACTCAAACTCGACTTTTGTCGGTATTTTTAAAAACCTTAAGGTCTGAACTCACCGGGAGCGTTGACCAGCGTTGGGATATGTGAGACGCTGGTGGTTGCTCAGTGATTGTTGGTTCGATTCTCGTAGGTATAATATTTTTTATTTGCAACAGCAACAACTACAATAATAAACACATAACATAAACAATAAGTGTCGGGGTTTGTCACAATCCGGTTTCAACTCGGCATAATTGTTCTTGCACGCTCTCTAACTTTACCAAGATTTATATGTACCTACAAGATGAGCCTAAACATACTTGCTAACAAAAAAAAAAAAACGAAATTACAGAAATAGATCATTGGGCGAGGCAACCGCAGCCATGCCAATAAGGGAAAATAAAGAAATGTTTATGATGTTTATGTCATGAATTGTCAGATGTCACTCAGAAATCTATCGTAAAGAGCCGACGACGTTTGTCCCGGTGGGTGACGACCTTACGAGTAATTATTAAATCTTTTAAATCTTATACGACGAAACCTTTTTTAATCCCTTCGTGATGACATGGTGTCGGCAGATTTTGCACTACAATAACAGGTGGTTGATACACACTAAGTTGATGGCAGATTGAAGAAAATGAATAGTATAAAGATAAGTAAAGGATACATGGACAGGAACAGTGTAAGTATGTACCTACTAGTGACGTTGGTTGGACTAATACGTTGTTTACATGCTCGTACTTTCTTTTTAGTACAAACAAATAAATATGTAACTTTGGCAGCTATGGTTAATATACGTTTATAATAGTTATTTGTTATACAAGAGTGCAAAGTTGCTTTTTAGCCGCGTGCTCAATTTTGATGACCGAGCCAGCGAAGGATTCAAAAATTGAAGGATTCAAAAATTAGAATCCTGAGCGCTAGCGAGGGAATCAAAAGAGCAGGAGGTGAAAAATCTTTGCACTCGAGTGCAACACGTAACTTTTGATCCCACCTCAGCGAGGAAATGAATAAATGCAAAAAAAAAAACATTTTGTAAATGTTTTGCACAAGATACTTTTATTTCAGTTTAGGTATTAACTAGTACATTCTGATATATAAGTGTTACAGAATAATCTTAAAATTATAACAAATAATACTTAGGTATAATTTTATTAAGAAAAATTTAAAGACTTGTTTTCAAATTTCTTGTTTTTAACCTAAGGTTAAAATATGTCGTGAAAAGAAAATGGCGCGCGCAAAGCAAATAAAAAAAAGCACACCAAGAAGGTTCCGAGTCTGAGTTTTTAACAAATTAAAAAAGGTTGTATGATAAATTCGGCACCATGGAGGTAGAAGTAAATAGGTTTAATGATGTTTTGAATTCAAACTTAGTGCACACGATGTTCTAAATTCAATTAACTTTATCCTCTACCGGATAAAAACGGATTTTGCACTCAGATATCGAAGAGCAAAAATACTCTTTCCGAGATGGGATGAAAAAGTTTTATTTTGTTAAAGTTTTTTTTACATTTTTTTTGTAAATAATAAATTAATTCAATAATATTTATTCGTCACATGAAAGCAACTAGTATATAACTTATAAGTACCTACTTCTCTAAACAAAATAAAACACAATATAAAAATAAATATACCGAATGTTTATGAATGTATGTGGTAGAGTCAATAAATTCGTACATGTTTTGAATAGACTCAGGAAAACATCTTCACGGCAGACTGTATTGTTAGCATACCATGGATATGTTAGCTCTATTCTTAGGTACGGACTTCTTCTATGGGGTAATTCTACTTATATTAATAAAGCGTTTTTGTCGCAGAAGAAGTGCCTACGTGCTATAGTAGGTATTAGGCCCTATGAATCTTGCAAACCTGTCTTTAAAAATTTGGGAATCTTAACGTTAGTCTCAATGTACATCTTTGAGATTGCAATATTTGTCCGAAACCATCCGAACCTCTTTCAAACAGCTAATGACAGATACGTGAGGGCTACCAAGTATGAGCACAGGCTTATCTTTAATCAGCCCTTTAGGTTGGCATTATGTCAAAAAAACTGTTATGCCATGTGTGTCACCATCTACAACAAATTGCCAATATCAATAAAGGAACTCCCTTATGGAATGTTTCGTAAAAAGCTAAAAACATGGCTTTTGGAAAAATCTTTTTACACATTAGACGAATTGTTAAATAAATATAATATTAAATATGCTACAAACTAGATTTTAAGACTGACTTTTAGACATTAAGGATATTTTTTCCACATGCCAATGAATGGCAAAATAGATTAGAGCTAAAACGCTTTTACCACCTTGCTTATACTCTATTTTTAGTGGAAATAAATTCATTTAATTTAATTTCATTTCATTTTTAATTATGTTTATCTTATTAATGTTTGTCTTTCAATATTCTTTTATAGAAACAAATATTTAAAGAAAAAGAAAAACATAAAATGTACCAGCTGCAGCTCTCTTCCCGGGCATATGCAAAAGTATCAAGTAGGTAATGGTATCAAAAGGAAAAAAGCAAAGCTCAGCAAAGGTATCAAGTTTATTTTTAGAAGCATTTACTTCGCTCATTTTATTTTGTAACACAGAAACTGGATAGTTTCCCCTTGTTCCGACACTTGGCGAAATTACGAAAGAAAACTAATTTACAGCCCATCGCAGGCTCATTCATCAAAATGATGACGGAGTGAGAACTTTTTTATTACTCTCGTACGTCGACTAGACACGATAGAGGAGAAACTTCGAGTCGAAACAAGTGAATATATTACAAGTAATAGTTTAAAACACTAAAAAACCGACTTCATAATACACAATTCGTTAATTTACTTGGATGACATATTTTTTCCGGTTATTTTATTAAAAACCAAAATAATTAACCGATTTTGATAATATTTCCATGGCACCACCTGGAAAGTATACCCTTTCAAACAAAATTAATTTTTCAAATCGGTTCAGGGGTCTTCGAATAATCGTGGAACATACATAAAAAAGATTCCGATGAATTGAGAACCTCCTCCTTTTTGGAAGTCGGTTAAAAAGAAAAATGAAATATCCGACTGCATAAGAGCGGTTTTCGAAGTGATATAAGTGTCTATAAGTTTGCTGCAGGTGGTCAGCTATCTTTAAATCAAACGTCACAGTAAACGGTTCAGTCGTTTGGTTTTGAACAGCGAACATACAGACAGAGAGATAGAGTTACATACTTTCGCTTTTCCAATAGATTCGGAAAATTTAATAATTTTGTTATTTGTAGTTATAATAAATATTAGGTACCGTTTTTACTAAGGAATCAAAAAATAAATCGTTGAAAAAAACATTAAAAAAAAAAACGAAATATTTTATTTTCAAAAGATTACAATGTTTACCTTATGACTTAAATTTAGAGATTTGTACAATATTGTTATGGTAAAATATCCAGGTGCTTGTAAACCCCTGCACTAGGAGAACCTGTATCGCAGGGATTACATAATAAGCGATTCCTTGTACTTAGGTAGTGAGGTAGTGCGGTAAAAGTGAAACAAATTCCCGATTAAAACAAGTAGATTACTAAATATAAGTAAGTTTGGTATTATGAACACAATACGATCATGATTAAATGAATGATAAATAGACGTTTGCGTTGGTTTATGTGTGGGTGTGGTTGTATGTGTGTATGGGGGGGAGTGTATATGTATGGGGATGTGTGTGCGTATGTGTGTGGAGGGTGTTTTTGTGTGATATGAATGAGTGAAATGAAGCTTGATCGCTATACAATACGCAATACGTTTGTTGTATGGATTTTTTGATGTCATTTTTAGGGTTCCGTAGTAAACAAGGTTATCTACTATATTATTTTTCAATATGTTTACAAATGGTGATGGTATATTTTATCATAAAAATTCCTGTCTACGAAAACTAGTATCACGATGATTTCTAAAGCCGGTTCTACAACTATGTTATCAACAATACAACAGGCGTTGTGTTGTTACGCCTGGTAAATTCCGTATGTATATTTTGATAAATACCAAAACACCAATGTTTACTAACAGAAAGAACATGTAAGAAAAAACTATACAAGAACTATGACTATATCTCTACTATATACACTTTAAGACTACATAAAAAACAATTTGAAAATATATATATAGAAAACAAATAAAATTCAAATTATTCAAAAACTCCACTGGTAGTGGGAAAAGTAGGAGAATGCTGGCAGCATTGCCACGTTGGATGGCAATGTCTGTATATTTGAATTATTTGTCGAATTAGAATGTCATTTTTATTAGCTTATATCAATTATCAAAGCCTTATTTAGATTAAGTCAGATATTAGTTAATTTGGTACCGCTTAGGCCTAGGCCACACTACGGGTTTTTACCGCCGCTATAAACCGCAAAACCGATCGAGACGGTACTAAATCAGTCGCGGGGAAAAACCGCAAGTGCGGCCGCTTGTATTCGTTTTCCTGTTTCATAAGCTCACGCGGTTAAAAACCGCTGCGGCTTAACCGTAGTGCGGCCTTAGCCTTAATAAGGAATTAAATAGTCGCAACTACGATTTGTTAGAAGGTAAAATGTAAACTAATAGAATGTGTAAAAAAAGCCATAGCATGTTGAGCTCTTTTTGAACGGAGTTAGTGGGAATACGACCGGATCCAGAGTTGAAGTTATAAATATGCCAAAAAGTAAGTTTTAATTATTCTTTATTGAGTGAGGTATTGGATTTTTAACCGACTACAACTATAGAAAATAGTGTGTGCTTAAAACTACACGACAGATGTGAAAATTGGACAGTAACGCGTTGACTATATCTCTCTCGCTCACTTAGTTGACTTGAGCTGACTTTACTCAAATGTGCGTTACATATACGAGCGTGACGGCTTAGTCTCATTCAATACCCATCAAATAAAGTGCTTAGCGCGCCTAAAGAAGTTTTCACTTCAAAAATGTTGATTATGACACTTCAGAGGTGTAAACAATCTTAGATCACCTCGCAAATCATTTTTTTGAAGACATTAAGGCCACAAGAGGTAATATATACATACATGCAAAAACATAACCCTCCGTCTTGGGTAGTAGAGTAATAATTTAATAATACTGTTACGGAAAGTGAGTACAAAGATTGGAAGGAAACAACGATGTTTGCAAGCACGTTTATTCACTGACACGTACTGTCTTCTACAGAGCACTTCAGTCTATAACACGAACACCGACAACAATTACAGCCTCAACGCGCTTCCGATACAGTGTCCGCGTTCCGGCAAACACACTTGTACTATACTGTCTGTTCACTACACTGTTCACTCACTGTTTTACTTCACTTTCACTTGTAACTTTCTCCTTCTCTCCTAAACCACTTGTAACTGGACTCACTCTGACCGCGACTGAAACTCCTTATATACCCCGTAGTACCTTCTAGAAGCTTCAATTTCGATAGTCTTTTCGTTCGTCATTTATTTCTTCCAGAACAATTCAATTTCGATAGTCTTTTCGCTCAACTTTTATTTTTATCATTTGTTTCGATCTTTCTAGAATGTTTACGAGATTCTTTATTTAAATAGTCAGGTAGTATTTCTTTCTAGAAATTTCCACCAAAAATCCAAACATTATAAATGATGCCGCCCGAGTGTGGATTCGAATCCCGTGCCTTCAGCTTAAACAAGGATCGCCACTAGGTCATTCGTCTCTTAAGTATAACGTCCAAACTCTTCCATGCATTGTTCAAATTATTTGAAAGTGACATATGAACGTAAGCGACTACTTCGACTACTTGGATAGGTGTGGAGCCGGCTTAAGAGGACTTCCGGGAATTGGCTCCCTTTACATACCTACCATTTGTTTAGTGAAAGTTTAGCCCTTCGTACACGAGGGCACACCGGAGTGACCTTGTGTACTAACAGCCTTATTTTGAAAAAATACCCCGTGGTATGAATGGCTGAAGATGTTATCACAAAATTTAAACAATTAACGTAATACAATCTGATTTTACCCAACTGCGCAAGCAGGAGGATTACTTTGGTAGTCGTGTAATAATATTACATAATATATACAATTAGCATCAGCCATTTTGTCTGTGAAATAATTGAGAATGTAGATCTAAAAGAGGTTATTCTCTTTTTTCATCAGTCAGGTAGGAGTAAGAAGAAGACCACTGGAGTGAAGCGTTCCGCTAACAACAAGCGGAGTCAGCTAATTGGCGAATAATGACTAGTTCCGAAGTGCATTTCATCATCATCATCTCAGCCATAAGAAGTCCACTGCTGGACATAGGCCTCCCCCATGGATTTCTAAAAAGACCGATTGGAAGCGGCTTGCATCCAGTTGCTTCCCGTCACTTGTATGAGGTTATCTGTCCATCTCGTGGCTGGTCTTCCTACGCTGCGCTTGCCGGTATGTGGTCTCCACTCGAGAACCTTTCGGCCCCATCGGCCATCAGTTCTACGTGCTATGTGCCCTGCCCACTGCCACTTCAACTTGCTAATCCGCTGTGCTATATCGGTGACTTTTGTACGCCTACGTATCTCTTCATTTCTGATTCGATCTCGTAGAGAGACTCCGAGCATAGCCCTCTCCATAGCTCGTTGCGTGACCTTGAGCTTCCTTATAAGGCCCATAGTTAGGGAGCAAGTTTCAGTACCGTATGTCATCACTGGTACCACACACAGCATAGTAGCAGTAGTGCATTTGCTCTCGTCTAATCAACCGGGTGGATACCGTGCAGGTCGATATATGTTTCGATGCTTATAACGTATTTTGATCAGGCAGATTATACAATAATTATAAATGAGATGCACGCAATATGACATATATGCAAAATGAGATACCTGAAAATGGTGCTAACGCAAAATGACACTACCAATATTACAAACTCGCAGAATGACAATCATGTATTATGAATGACATACTAGTATATGCAAAATTATCATTTTGCGTATCATCATACGTAATCATACAAAAATGTTATACATACAAAATGAAACAACTAAAATTACAAGCATGCAAAATTACACATAAGGAAAATAATACAATCAATGTAAAAAGTACAAAAATTGGCACACAGGCAAAATAACGCATGTCGAAATCAAACTGGAACAAAATAAGACATGCAATTTGACACATACGCAAAATGACACACACACACACACACGCCAAATGATAAACAAGTATCAAATCTTAGAAACACAATTTAGACGATACGAGCATATGAAAAACATTTTCAAGATATATAACAAAAACACAGTTCATTGCCTTTTGGAAAAGTAGGTAGATATTTCTTAGCACATAACATGTTATCTAACTTATTGTTAATGCAAAAATAGCTCTGTTCGTTTGTCTGTCACTATCTGTTTGTTATCTATTCATAACTAAACGACTGAACTGACCTTGACGAAGTTTACCTGGAAATATGAAAAATGTGTTATGTAGACGAAATAAACTGTATAGTAGTAGCACTGACATACTTTCTTGCGAAAATGGCCAATCAACAGCATACCATGCATAACTGTGGCATTACGAATATGTACGCCCCTCCATGTCTACGAAACTATGTATGTCTTTTGGAACTAAGAAAGCGCTATCCTGTGCATATACTCAACTACTCGTACATATAATTTAGACCCTATTTTCCCCGACTTTTACCGGAGGGTTATATTTTTGAGTGTATGTATGTAAGTACGTATGTACATAATATTGTGGGTATGTATGTTTCTATTGTTATCGCCTACAGACTAAACAGCTGGACTGATTTTGTTGTGCTAGGTGTCATCAGATTCGTTTACACTCACTGAGTGTCATAGGCAATTTTTTTTTCTGGTAATAATAATAAAACCGTGCTAAAATAAAATAAAAATGCGGTTTTTTGTAACCTCCAACGAATTTTTCGCAACAAATAAGTAATTTTACAAAAAGATATTCTAAAGAATGTTCATTTGTAAAAATTATACAGTAGCTTTGTGCATACTTTCTTGCAAAAACGTACACTAACACCATTATCAACAACGTCAGTATAAGTTGTACTACAAAAGTCATTTTTATGCAGTCGGGGATTTTGTTTTTGTTTTAACATAGATACTTTGAGATTTTTAATATTATAGCAGTTACCCTAATTCGTCTATTTGTCAATGATAATTAACAGTTTTGGGAAAAAAATCTCAGTAGGCCCATGTTTCGTTATTAAAGCTGCTAAATAAAACAGTGCGCAGTGCAAGCGCATTCGTCTAATTATAGACTTTGTTGTGGGCACTGCAGTGGATTAGCTTTGTATTGGAAATTGTAGCATGAATTTTTTATTTGATAGGCTTTCGATTGACTATCAACCTCTGTGGTCTAAGATATAGTAAGTAGTAGAATTAACTCGCAATGTAAAGGCGTCCAAATTATATATAATATTTGTAAAAACCTACACAGGGTGAAAAAAAAACAAAAAAAAAACTTACGTCATACGATATCACTTCTTCATGGTGTTGGCGTTTATACATTTATATTTTGCCAGAGTAGTCATATGGTGCTATAAATGTAGACGATTAGGGCACACAAACATTGACGACATTGATTTTGGTTTTCTACTTAATAACTGGATTTTTTATCCAAGTATAAAATGAGATGACATCTTGATAATGGACGTGGCTTTAATGCACAAACCATTTTTAGCTATATTTATGTTTGGACAAACGCTTTTAGATTTTTATACAAGCTCTTGAACACGGCAATACAAAGCCTCAGAGTCTCAGCCCAGTTCAGTTCAAGTATCGTGATTCAAGCGACATCGAAGTGTTTGTAACCAGCGCAATACTTACATGTGTGTGAGTATATACCGAAGTATGAGTGTACTGTAAAGTTTACACGTTTTTGTACGTATGTGTGTTAAATGCAGGGAGTGTGAGTGTGTACGAACAAAAAAACACCTACATTCCAGTAAAAGAGCACACGAAAATCCAGAATTACCTACACTCGTAAAAAGAAAGGCTAAATGGTAAAGTGTGCATGTGCTTTCCGTTTTATCCAGTGTGTACTGTCCGCACATTGCCGGGGGAGGAAGCTAGTAACCGTGAAATGTTGTTAACGAGGGACGGGGTATTCTAATGAGCGCCCTGCCGCGCGGATTAGCGAGGGCGCAGAAGGTGAACTACATCACTACCCTATACTTTTGCCGGTAGGGTATTAGTTGATGCGATGTTCAAGATAATAACGCAAAATACTTGGGCATGCACCTAGACAGGAAACTTATATGGCAAAAACATATTTGGACAAAGCGCAAACAACTAGATGGAAAACTGCGGTCACTGCACTGGTTATTGGGACGCCAATCACAACTAAATCCTAACAGCAAGATGCTTGTGTACAAAACTACCATAAAACCAATCTGGACTTACGGAATACAACTGTGGGGAACGGCCAGCAACAGTAATATAGATATCCTGGAGAGATTCCAGACCAAAGCTCTGAGAACAATGTTTGGCATCCCTCATTGTATAAGTAATAAATACATATACCTCGACTTCGGCCTAAAAACAGTTCGACAGGAAATAGCTCAAAACAGCCTGAAATATCAGGCGAAACTGTCAGTCCATGTAAACAAACTAGCACAAGCTCTGAGTGGAAAAGACGCTCTTCAGCATATCCGACTAAAAAGAAGTGACATACCGAGCCTACATAAAAGATTTACCACTTGACATCAAGAGAGTCGTGTGAAAACAATTTTCATACAAGTATGGCTCTTGAGGAAAACATAAACAAAGAATAATCAAACAAAGAAGTGGCTTATTGTTGGAAAACAGATTGCCATGAAGCAGAAATCCTCAAAAAAAAAAAAGTTGATGCGATGTAGATTTTTACCCGACTGCGCAAGAGGGAGGGCAATGTGTTTAATATATGTATGAGGTTCCTTTGGCATGCCGTACCCCCTAAATGGTGATATAATTTCGATGTCCGAGGTGTCGTTAGATTTAGATGTCGAATTCTCTAACGAGAATTTTCAATTTCAGCTCAGTCTATATTTAGTAGTGTTTGTACTCTCATAGCTGCCAAAAGCTGGGTATTCTGTTGAAGGTGCTTACAAGTTCTATCGTTATATTTTCTAAGGTTTTCACGATTGTTATTCGTTGTTTTTTTTTTTTATTATAACAGATTTATCGCGTAAATTTTACATAATTTTAAGACCTGACGTTTCGGACACTTTGCAGCGTCCGTGGTCACACGTAAGACTAGATGACAATTGACTATTTATTATGAAAATATTAATTATCGCCTATCATGTAGAAGAAGAGATAAAGAGTTACACGATAGACCAAAATACACTCTGTGCATCTGTAATTGTATATAAAATTAGTCACTAAGGGAGGATTCCACCAAAATTGTGTTTAGAACATTAATTAACGAACATTTTGTGCAAAACTCCTGCAGAGCGCTAACCTGAGCTACAAAGTACATTTACGAGTATTATAGGTATCGGTTTGTACGATAGAGTGCGCGCACATTTTGTTAACGTTTGCCTGCGAGAGTCCACCGAGACACACTCTACTCTGTGCAACACAGTGCTGCACACACAAAACACAAGCATTTACTTCTCAACTCTATAAAAATAACTATACGAAAGTACTCGACGGATTTCAATTCTCCCAAGTTATACATCTGTGTTTTTTTTCTATATTTGGAGGCGCGTGTTATAGGTTAGTTAAATATACAGAAGCTTTGTTACCTGTTCACCCTTGACTATAGAAATATAACTTACATTAAAATGATATTTAATGGCGGTCCAAAATACGGTGATGGGATACCAATGGATATTGATTTTGTAATCTGTATTGACCTTGTTACTTGATGGAATGAGGATATATTATGTTGACAAAGGTTAGTCTAAGGGAATTGACTGTTCTTAGAGTGGTGACAGTATATTTTTAGTTTTTTAACCCCCGACGCAAAAACGACGTCGTGTTATAAGTTTGACGTGTCTGTGTGTCTGTGTGTCTGTCTGTGGCATCGTAGCTCCCGAACGGATGAACCGATTTTGATTTTGTTTTCTTTTTGTTTGAAAGGTGAATTAGTCGGGAGTGTTCTTAGCTATGTTTCATCAAAATCGGTTCAGCCATATTTTTTGACGGGAGTTTTTGTGTTTTCTAAACGTATACTTGTTTTAGTTTTTATTGTTGTGCGCCTGTCCGTCTGTTAAGACCTTCTATGTCGAGACCACGATGAGGTATCGCCTTGAAACTCAAACCAAATACGCAGATCTGTACTTAGTGCCTTGCAGCTGGGGAAAAATGAAACTTTTTAGTTATCGTAAAAAAAGTTATAGCCGTTTGTGTCGCAAATAACGCATATTTGAACACTCACAAGGGAATCAAAACCTATAGCACACTTCCCGTTGACCTCGAACTATGAAATTTGGCAAGTAGCATTGTCTTATAGGAAAAAAACTCGGAAAATTGTACATTTTTAATTTAATTACAAACAATAGGGTCTTTATGCAAGAAATGTGGGTCCAAATTTTAAAGAGAGTTAACCATATCACGTGGCGTATCATGTGAAAGAGCTTCATTAGCACAAGCTAATACGGGCTAACCGGGTTATTGAGATGTGTAACTTTCGATTTATGACGAAAAATTTAATTTAAAAAACAAACTTCCTTTTATCAATGACTAGCTTCATCCCATATAGGAAGCTAGTCACGGATAATGCGTAATGCGTATTTGGTTTTAATTTCAACTCGATACCTTTAAGTATTGAGACCCGGACGTACGGACAATAAAGTCAGCCCCGGATCTACGATTATTTCGAACCGGGGCAGAAACTTGACGGTGGCGCCCCTCTCTCCAGCGCTTAAAATAACTTACTTAAAAGAACTTAATATAATTATCTATGTGGCGCCTTTTTCTTAAAAGTTAACGATGAGTCAACCAAGCTTTCGTATTCTAGGCGCTTTGTGGCGCTAGTTATTTTATTTTAATCATATTAATTATGACTTTTGCGCCCCATGAAAATGCCGCCCGGGGCGGGTGCCCCGGTTTGCCCCTCCTCTAGATCCGGGGCTGAATAAAGTGGTCCTATAAGGGTTCGATTTATTCCTTTTGAGGTACGGAACCCTAAAATAAATAAAAACATATCCGATGCTCGCGTCACGTTTAATATACTGTTAAGTGTACGATTTTGTGAGAAAGTATGTGCAAAGCTCCTGAATAATTTATTTAGATATCTTTTTTTAGAATTGTGGTCGTAAAACCACTTTGCACAAAACACAAAAAGCGCATTTTAAGAAATTATAGTTTTAAAAAGTGAAAAAAACGACTTCAAAATACGCAATTATTTTATTTGAATGACATATTTTCTTAGTTATTTTGTTATAAAAACCAAAGTACTGCACCGATTTTGATATAATTTATATGGGACCACCTCTGAAGTATGACCTACTAAATGAAAAAAGGATCATGAAAATCAATTCATAATTGGCAAATCTTTTGAGATCCTGCTCCTTTTTGGAAATCAGTTAAAAATATAACTTAAAACACTCAGGGAGTCTAAAGACAAGACACTTCGCACATCAAAATAGGTCTAGCCATTTTGGCAGTAAGAGGTAATATAAATACACATAATATGCAGTTGGTAGTATGTCTACCTGCTAAGCTGTAGGTCGTGGGTTCGATCCCAACGCAAACGCAAACATTTGTTGTCGAGGATGGAGTATTAGATCTAGACGACATCTATTCACTCTAGCCTTAAAATTTCCCAGATTATAGTCAGCGGGAAACATCCGAGTTGGTGGTCAAACGTAGATCTTAGTATGTATATGTATAAAAATTAAAAAAAAAGAAAGAAAAAAAATATGAAAATGAGAAGGTGGCAAAGAGTTCCATTCCCTCAACTGAATAAGGAACAAGTGAGAATGTTAAGACGGATTCGAAGGCAGGCGGTCCGTGGCGGCAGCTCGCGAGTCTCCCGCCGCGCCGCCGCTGCGCCGTAGGTGATGAGTGATGAGTGATTAGCAGAATGATGTCCATATGTCGTCCAGCGGAGCCGGTGCAAGCTTCGATTCGGGGGAGCTTTGAGCGGGGGGCGAGTTCACGCACGCGCCCGCTCCCGCTCCTCTCGGGAACTGCGGGGCTGCCAGCGTTCGGGAAATAGGGAACATTGCGGGGATTTTTTGCAAATTTGTGGGTAATTTCTTAACCGACTCCCAAAAAGGAGGAAGTTCTCAATTTCGACTGTATATTTTTATGTTTGTTACGCGATTATTTCGCCAATTATGTATTGATTTTCATGATCCTTTTTTATTTGGTAGGTCATACACCAGAAGTAGTCCTATATAAATTTTATCTAAATCGGTTCAGTACTTTCGTTTTTAAAACAAAATAACTGTGAAAAACCAAGTAAACGGAATCGCTTCGGCCGCGTACGTAACTATTGTTCCGTAACTAGTTTCGTAATTGTGTATTTTGAAGTCGGTTGTTTCAGTTTTTTAAACTACAATTCATTATTAGGTGACGTTTGAGTGCTAATTCTATATTTATTTATGAAATTATAGGTTATAAAGTAATTACTAAGTTTACGGACGATAATTTAACGTGACAACGTCATAACAAAAGATTTATGAAATGATGATGATGTAACGGTACAATGAGCGTAACGGGACAATGAGTCATACTTTTTCGTGCGTTCAGCCGGCATTCATCGATTTATTAGACGTTGTCACGTCAAAACTTAGATCTGGTCTACCTACCCCTAAAAGAGAAACGTGATTTCATCTGTTTGTGTAAGATATGTGTGTGATTTTTGTCTATGTTTATATTGTAGATAAGTATTATTTATATCTAGCTATGCAAACATACAGGGTCAAATGCATGTATTTTTACTATCTTGTTAATATAATTTAGCGCTAGTAAAGTTGCGCAATGCGCATATCGCACTTGCTTACAAATTCCTTTGATATTTTGGTTAGAAATAAGAGATACATTTCTAGTTCTAAATATGCTTCCATATCACACCTTAAATTGTTTTTCTTTTCATTTTCGATATTAAATTATCGTTTGATATAATTATATCGATTAAGGCCTTCTAGTAGTACTCGGGAATACTCGGAAGACGAACCAAATTTGATAAGTATATTCTACGCTGCGCTTTTAAATCTCCATCATACAATTTCGTTGGTTTTCGCTCAAGTTGCGATGAGTCGAAATGTTAAAATGTACGGAATAGATAGCAGTTTCGTTTACATGTCAAACTGTAGTAGTAATCGAGTAATCCCGTGTGCAGAAGGCCTAAGAATTACTATGCAAAAATAACTACAAATACAGAACTTTATGAAAGAGAAATTATAAATTTCCCTTCCACTCCAAATTTCCAATTTACCCCTTGCAAGTTTCCCGGTAACCGTCCCACTGACATAGCAACCCAGTCATCTTTTTCGGTCAGTCGTTTTGGCGCCATCGCTGCGTTCGGACGTCGCAGCCGCTTCTCTCGCCTCACACATCGTGTATAACAAAAAAAAACATAAAAAATATTTGATTCAAACGTGCTCCCTTAATAGTGCTATGTGATTACAGTGCTTGTGTCTATGTATGTGATAAAGAACCAAGTAAGTACAAATGATTGCATTTTTCGCGCATTTGCGGTCCAGATTTTCATAAGCCTCATCCTGGGGGTGACTTCTATGTAAGCATGTACCATAAATACTATATAGGGCTAGAGGGTGAGCTTGCAGAAGGCTTAGACGCAACTGAGATTTGTCGTGACATATTACTTTACAGCTCTTTCGTTACAGTCATTCAGTTTCAATTAAGTGCATATGCACCTAATAGGCTCTTGTTTCAGTGCAATTACACTTATTGTAGTAAACTCTTTTAACAGAAAAAGATTGATGTCACTTTGTGAAAAATTATCATCATCATCATCATCATCTCAGCCATAAGAAGTCCACTGCTGGACATAGGCCTCCCCCATGGATTTCCAAAAAGACCGATTGGAAGCGGCTTGCATCCAGCGTCTTCCCGCCACTTGTATGAGGTCATCTGTCCATCTCGTGGCTGGTCTTCCTACGCTGCGCTTGCCGGTACGTGGTCTCCACTCGAGAACCTTTCGGCCCCATCGGCCATCAGTTCTACGTGCTATGTGCCCTGCCCACTGCCACTTCAACTTGCTAATCCGCTGTGCTATATCGGTGACTCCTGTACGTCTACGTATCTCTTCATTTCTGATTCGATCTCGTAGAGAGACTCCGAGCATAGCCCTCTCCATAGCTCGTTGCGCGACCTTGAGCTTCCTTATAAGGCCCATAGTTAGGGACCACGTTTCAGTGCCGTACTGGTAACACACACTGGTTGTAAACTTTCGACTTGAGGGACTGGGGTATATTGGACGAGAAGACGCTTTTAAGTTTCCCGAACGCTGCCCAGCCGAGTTGGATACGACGATTGACCTCCCTCGCAAAGTTGGACCTGCCTAATCGGACCGTTTGTCCTAGGTAGACGTATTCGTCAACAACTTCAAGAGTGGAGTTCCCCACAGATATTGGGGTGGGCACTACATGGACGTTGGGCGTGAAAAATTATGTAAACTCGTATTATTCGTGTTGAATTATTTAGAAATTAAATACTATTTTTAGTTTTTTGGTAAACAAGGATTTCTCCAGTGTAAAATGGTTTTTACGACATACTAGGTAAATTCAATTAAATTACTTTTACTTATTTATTATCTAAATACAGTGATGGTTCATCATCCAATCATCTCAGCCATAAGAAGTCCACTGCTGGACATAGGCCTCACCCATGGATTTCCAAAAAGACCGATTGGAAGCGGCTTGCATCCAGCGTCTTCCCGCTACTTGTATGAGGTCATCTGTCCATCTAGTGGCTGGTCTTCCTACGCTGCGCTTGCCGGTACGTGTTCTCCACTCGAGAACCTTTCGGCCCCATCGGCCATCAGTTAACCATCACCGGTACCCCAGTGATGGTTAATTCTAATAATCACCTAAGTATGTAAGTAAAAATCGGCTAGAGTGAGACATCATTACGAATATATAAAAATAATTAAATCTCTAGTCACGTAGCACTTACTGTGCTACGTAACTAGATTTAGATACGTACCATTAAGTGCTACGTTGTAGAGTAGATATCTTTTTGTCTTTATAACTTTACAATACTTAGTAAATTTATTATCATTAAAGAATTGTAGACAAAAATATACTCTTCCAACGTAGCACTTATGTGCTACGTTGGAAGAGAGGTAGAATGAGTAGATAACCCAATGTAAGACTTTTTTTCCTGTTTGTAAATGAGATACTCTACGAAGCTAAAATGTACACCGACAGATATTTTATCTTTATTGGTAGAGTAGGATGGTAAATCAGTAGCTCGACATCTCTCGACATGTTAAAAAAAAGGTTAATATTAACTAGTCATCGTCTAGTTGAAGTTAATTTGTAATTAATTAAGACCATAGTTGTTGCGCCTTGTTTCACCAGTACATTACGCATTTTTTCATACAACAGGAAAAAACTGTCTTCTACACATATTATCCGTTTTATATAAATATTTAAACTGTTTTTTACATGATTAGAACTAATTATTAATGAATATGCCTCCACGGGCTTTTTTTAAATATAAACTTTTTTTTTTCTTCTAAATATCGAGTTATAACAAAATTTCCAAAAAGCAAACAGTAGATCCATGATTCCAACCCCATAAAAAGATCACAATCGCATGATGTTTAGGGATGGAAAAAACTATTCTCATTTTTGTAAGGAAGAGCGCTCGACAACGTTTTTGTAAGGAAGAGCGCTCGACACGTTTTTCTTAAGTTAGGTCATTAATTTCTGCATTTCTCTTACATACAAATTTTATCTCTGTCAAATGATATAAGTACCTTTACTATTCCGCGCGCGCAGTTCTTAGAAAGGATCCAGTTTTTGCTTCCTGAATTAATACTTATATACTTACGAGTGTATATAAATGTAACTTGTTCCGATTCCTATAAATATTATTTGCAGCATATATGGTTCGTTTTTGTTTCTAATCTTGAATTTAGAGATTAAAATAGATAATTGAATAAAGATTTGTTATCCAACAATTAATTATGAATTTGAATTATTCTTAAAAATGTATTATGTAGAAATGAAAGTATTCTACATAATAACTTTTTATCCGCCTGCACAAAGGGGTAGTATGTATGTTTCTAATCACATCCTACAGACAAAACGGCTTGACTCATTTTGACGTACGAGGTATCGTTAGATTTGCCTTCACTTCGCGGGTATCTACTCTAGCCTATATTTAATTGTATTCATATTAGTACAGCTCTTGAAAAAATAAGAATTGTATTTTAGGTAGTCCCTGTGCGAAACAAATTATTTTACAAGAATTATTGTAAACAATATTCTTTTTTTCTCTTCTCGCGAAACTGTAAATACTACAAAAGTCGTTCATATGCAGTTAATTAATTTTACTCGACGAGGTAAGAAGAAAGGCTATGTTTTTCGAGTGTATGTAAGAATATTTCTATAGTATGTCATCCCAAAGGGCTTGACCGATCTTAACGTGCGAAGTATCGATAGATTCGTTTTCACTTCCCGAATATCGCAAAAAGTATAAATTGCTCGTGTTCGTAACTTCCAGCGGTCATTTTTGTAAAAAATAAATATTTTTACAAGAATCTTCCTCTGGAATGCTTATTTAAATACATTTAACGGAGACTTTGTACTACATACTTTCTCAAAAAACGTATACTCAACAATGTATTAACACAGTTATTACTGAAATTGTACTATGGTTGTATTTTATACTTTTATACAGAATACAGATTGTTTTAATACGGAAATAACGACAACAATGAACTTTAAGGGCTACCTTGAATCTAAGGCTAAACT
Source organism: Lycia hirtaria (assembly GCA_947563715.1). Taxonomy (NCBI): domain Eukaryota; kingdom Metazoa; phylum Arthropoda; class Insecta; order Lepidoptera; family Geometridae; genus Lycia; species Lycia hirtaria. The sequence goes on along the minus strand of OX387376.1, from coordinate 51,215,937 downwards.
GGCTAGTAAAAAGCTTGGCATCATTAATAAGGTTAGGCGATACTTCTCACCGGGACAACTGCTGCATCTGTATCAAGCACAGGTCCGATCGTGTATGGAGTACTGCTGCCACCTTTTTGATGGATCAGGCAAGTATCAGCTGGAAGCTTTAGAATCAGTGGACCGGCGAGCTGTGACGTTAATCGGTGACGATAAACTAGCTGCCAAGAAGCTACTTAGTCTCGACCACCGCCGTAAAGTAGCATGACTGTCTATTTTCTACAGGATTCATTTCGGGGAATGTGCGCAAGAGCTTCACGACCTAATTCCACCCTCCCCATTTCACTACAGGACTAGCAGAAAGTCGGCGAATTACCACCCATTTCTCGTTGAAATGCCAAAAATCCGTACTCAGCGATATCGATCCACATTCCTGTTGCGTACTGCACAAGAATGGAATTCGTTGCCGCCATCTCTGTTTCCTGAGACCTACAATCTTGGAATTTTCAAGGCTAGAGTGAATAGATATCTTCTAGATCGACGAGCTCCATCCTCGGCCACACCGTCGCTTAACATCAGGCGAGTTGGTGGTCAATCGTAGATCTATCTTCTATAAAAAAAAAACAATACAATGAATACAATATGTATTATAAACAAGACAGAAAAAGCAATAAACATAATTACTAGTAAGTAACAGAATCGTAAGATAGACTGCAAAAACCGCTCTTCTGCAGTCGGGTATTTTGTTTTTCTTTTAATAAACAAACATGTTATACTATAACACTTGCCCGTTCTACGTCTTGTGTAATATTAGATCTATTTTGAATAGGACGCGAGATGTTTGCGAAAAGCTAGTGTTGTAGTAACCCATTCATACAGGCTGAGTAAACAGTCGGTACTGGCTCATGTAGTGTGTGTATGTGTGCATGTAATGATTGCCACTTGTGTGCGGATTACATAATAATGTGGTGTTCATATAAAAAACAACATATATCAACGCCGCCAGTCTCATGTGTACTTTCCCCCAAGGTTCAATGTGCGAGGGCCTTTCTTGCAACAGAGATAACAATCATTGTTTCTGATGTATGTACATATGTCACATATTAACTTTAGAACCATCAGGCTTACCATCAGGCGAGCCGTTTGCCTTTTTGCTGCACCTTTTTATAAAAAATAAACAGAATACAGTAAATATATATAAAAAAAAACGACACTACAAAGGCGGTCTTAGAGCCAATTCTTTACTAACTTAATTGATTTGACTTAACTTAATGTTTAATTTAACTTATTTTTTTTACTCTTTGACGTTTTCTTTCACTCGTTTGTTACTATTGACATACTAAATACATGATTCAAAGTAATGTGTTTCCAAAAATACTCGCATTTTCAACTATCCATAATTCACAACAAACAAACTACAAGTTTGTGGGTGCGCTCAGGGCACAGAGGTTTGTGAAAGATATATTAAAAAATACCAGGGTAGTTTATGAAAAAAATAATTATAGGTGTCTTTTAGTAGGCGTGCTACATCTTCGACTTTATCGTCACATCCCATCAAGTAAGATTGTGGTCAAACGCATGCTTATTTCGTTATCATCATCATCATCTTTTATCCACAAGTCCTCTGCTGGACATAGGTCTCCCCCATGTTTTGTGCGTCTTATAGAATGTTTCACAATCAAAATTCTTTCGTAAACTAAGTTTACGAGTGTCGAATTTCAGATATTAAGGCGCTGTAGGTAGTGAATCCGCTTTTTTGCACGCGCATGCCTACATTTTTGAAAAACCCAAAAAAAAAGTCGAGACTCGAGTCAGACATAACTCATTCCAGCAACTACTCATTCAAACCGTCATCAAATCCAGCCGAAACGTGTTTCTACGCACAGCCGCATTGACCTACATCTTCTACTGTAACTAACATTGTGTATTGATGTAAACTATATTTTAATGTGTACAGATAAATTTATTTGATGTTACATTATTTTGCAACACTGGAACACAAACAGACAAGAAATACAAATATTGTGACCACACGTAGTGCTCTCCGGTATTACCCGCTATGCTTACCAAATCGCTTACTTCTTACAATCCTTTAATTAGATTTACAAGTTTTTTTTACAGTTCTACGAGAAATCCTTCTAAATTCGCCAATATAAGTCTGTCTGTCCATACGTATGTCACAGACAGAGACTGTTAGCTCTACATCCTAACTGTCCAAACTAATATTATGAAAGCGAATGTAACTCTGTATATCGTCTGTCTGTCTTCACCGGTAAACAGCTGAACAATTAGTTATGAAATTTAGCACAGAGAGTATTTATGACCCGGAGAAGGACACAGGGTATATTTTATGATCATTGTATATAAAAATAAATTATATACCATACATTAAAATCGGCCTACGAGATTGATCTCCAGAACGTCTCAAAGGAACAAACATACTAACTGTGCTGTTAACCCTAACAACATTGCGCTGTCAGGTAAAACCTGTAGAACCAATGACGTATTATTATACGTAGATAGGTTTTCCCCGACTCTACGTGGCAAGTCTCAAGTAAGGTAATCGCCCGACTAGTCTTCAGTCGCGATACGTTGGGTAATGCTGTTAGACGCGTATCGTGACTTGTGTACAGTGGCAATGCCATCCTGTGTTTAGAAAGTGCAACACCAAGATAAACTAAAACACCTTAAGGATCTGGTCTTTAGCGTCGAAAGTGCTGAGAACTAAGATTTGCCGATCACTTCATATTCAATAAGTATAACCACTCTATAGATAAAATCTTTGTATTTGTTTTGTTCTTTATTGTGATGTAATGAAAGCCGATTCGTTCCACAGTGAATAACACAAGATTTCAACGCTAGGTAATACCCACATTCTTGAAAATGTTCTGTAATAAGTTTGTATTCGTTTGCACGTTCGGAATCAACTCGATATTTAGCTGTTCTTAATATAGAACCAATGTCAGTGCTCTCTCATTTATAACTAGGTATCATTATTTTTACTTGTTGTGGAAATAGTTTGAATATGAATTACATTTGTTACAGGAGTTTTGGCGGGAACGTCTTGGAAACATGTTGTCGTTTTATTTTATTTTCTTAAACTTGGTTATTTTGAATATTTATGTGATGAATATAGATGTTTGTTCTGTATACGGGTGTTTATATGTAAGTATCAATTGTATGTATTTACAAAATAATTACAGTTTGAAAAACTGAAATAAAAACGACTTCAAAATTCGCAATTCGTTTACTTGGATAACTTATTTTTCCAGTTATTCTGTTATAAAATTCAAAGTACTGATTATAATAAAATTTATATGAGATCACCTCTGAAGTTACACACCAAACAAAAAAATAATCATGAGAATCAATTCATAATTGCCGAAGTAATCGCTGAACAAACATACAAAAAAAAACATACTGTCGAATTTAGAGACTTTTTGGTAGTCGGTTTAAAAAGTTCTTACTTATATATGAATTTCATATTTAAGTCAAAATAAATATAATGAAAATTATTTAAACTTTCCATACGATTTTGATGCTTATGGATATCTTAAATTATCTCCTATTATTCAATATTATTTTGAGTGTTATTTAGATAATATAATGTATTATATTTGTTATTACCACAATATAAACAACACCAAATCACTATTATTATTAACGGGATATTTACCGTGATTCGCGTTAATATCTGTATTATCCATCCGCATTCTTCAGTCGCCTGTGAACATGGTGCGTGTAACTGTGCCGAAATATCGTAAGCTCTTAGATAGAACCACGGTAAATATCCCGTTAATAATAATAGTGCAGTAGTAGCTTAAAAATTACTTAAAAACAACATCGTCAAAACTAAATAGTAATTTTCGCAAAATATTTAGCGTAAATTTTGGGGTTTTCTTTATTCGCGCAAACAATTTTTCGTACGTCTTATCAAAATAGCATGTTTCACAATTAAAATTATTTAGTAAACCATGTGTACGAGTGTCGAATTTCAGATGTCTTAAGGCGCTGCAGGTAGTGAATTCTCCTTCTTGCACGCACATGCTTACATTTTAAGATATAGTATTACTGGATGGGCGTTGGAACTTAAACTTGGTTGCACAACCAAGTTAAAAAACCGGACAAGTGCGAGTTCCGCTACGGAACGGAAAGGAACGGAATGGAACCGAATTTTTTTGTTTGAACCCTTTCAATATATTTCCCAGGTGGTCCCATAGATCATTTTATCAAAATCGTTTCAACATTTTGGTTTTTATAACAAAATATATGGAAAAATATGTAATGCAATCAAACGTATTACGTAACAATTAATAACGATTACTTGTTAACTCAACCGACAGAGAAGTTAGAGAAAATGTTTGACGTGGCGCGCACTTTGGGCCCACTGATCTTGACCAAATCGAATCAATACTTTTATATCTTCAAACATGGTATGCACGAGCAAGACAGAAGACTTACAACAGCGCCTTAACTCCTCAGTTGTGTTCCATCACCCGTACTATAAAACGTAGAGAATGTTCACACGTTCCACATTCCTGAACTTTACTGCTGGTTTATTTATTTATAACTGTAACTACATCGGCCATTTTATAATGTACTCCACTTCCTCTAATAGAGTTCGGAATGCTATATAGTAAATTATAGTAAAGGTACTATTATTTACCCGACTGGTTAAGAAGGTACTGTTTATACCAACTTCAGAAAGAAAGAGGTTAATAATCGGCTGTATTGTAATGTTTGTTGTGGCTTAAATCCAAAATTTATAAACCGATTTGAAATCTTTTTTGTTTGACAGGACATACTTTCAGATTGGTCCTGTGAAAATTTCATCAAAATCGGTTAAGTTGTTTCGTTTTTAAAACAAAATTACGCGTTTTAAAGTATTTTTTCAGTGTTTTAAACTAATTATTTGATGGTTTATATAAGTATATACGATAACCTATCTATGATCCGAAATACATTTGTAAGAATTTTATTTGCTCGAAAACGTTTCATAGATAGTGTAATTCTATTTTACTCAACGACCTCGCGAGCACAGACTTTTTCGAAAACTATTGTTGCAAAAAGTTTGTGTGTTCTGTTTGTAGAACTACTAGGATATTAACATGCAAACATACATACACCCAAAAAACAACCCTCCTTCATACGCAGTCGGGTAAAAATCGATAATAAAGCAGTAACTTTGCATCATACTGGTAACAGTGCCTGAAGCGAGTGAATCCGCAGGTCATTACTAGTGCATAATAGATTAAATTCTGTCACAAGGGATGCGCGATGCATATGAATGTGTGATGTGTGTGTATGTTTGTTTCCCAAGTTGGTGCTTTGTTTTTACCTTAGTTAATGGATTGAAAAACTTTACTAATGAATTTAGTTAAAAGCTGCAGCTATTAAGTTGGCTCCACAGGCAGTGTTAACTGTTATTAAGACGCAACGGTTCAAGTATGGCGGGGAATTTAAATATCAGTTTTTAGGGTACCGTAGTAACAAGGAACCTTTATAGCTTAGCCATGTCCATCTGTCTGTCTATCTGTCCGTCCGCGGCTTTGCTCAAAAACTATAAGTACTAGAAAACTGTAATTTGGTATAGATATGCATATTAATGATGCCGAGAAAGTCTTAAAATATATTTTTTTATAAAACATTATTTGCCGTATACAATGCCGTTGGTACCCGGGATACGGTCCCGTATCCCGTATACGTAAAGTGGGGATGAATATTTTTTTCTCATATACCCCATTGTGTTGGATATCGCTGGATAGGTCATCATGGACATGGGGGTAAAATCCATTTTTCAATTTAGAGATACGTTTGCGAAATATTAAGCTTTGAATTGATTTTTTTTGTTAGAGTCACATGTCTTCCCCCCTTTACCAGCTAAGCGGTTCACTTTGGAGATTTAAAAAAATATACGCTAGTAGGATATATGATGAAATTAAAAGTAAAACTATTACGGTTAAATAGGCTTTACAAGTTATCGAGTTATACTCGATCAACTTAAAATAATTACTTAGACATGCCAAAAATGAATATTTCATTTAAATTTACATAAGTTAACTCATACGTTCGTAGTATCAAACAAGATACTCTGTTTTAAGGTCACATAAATGATGATATGTATCTACGGAACCCTACATTGCGCGTGGCATGACACGCACTTGGCGATTTCTTTTATTACACACAGACTGACCGCAGCGTAGACTTAATAATAGATCCCGCGCCTTCGTACACGGAAGTATAACGAAAACTGAAAATCAAATAACGCACATGTGGAATTTTATCTGCACAACAACGAATCAACAATCTTGGAATTTTGAAAGCTAGAGTGAATAAATATCTTCTAGATTGACGAGCTCCATCCTCGGCCACACCGTCATTTAACATCAGAGAAGATGTTAGTCAATCGCAGTTAACATTTTAAAAAATGTGTAAAACAGGTAATAACAAAAAAAAAAAAAAAAACAACATAAAACAAGTAGCTGTGGATCCGGCGTTTCTGCGTTTTGCGGTTTCACATGGAACTCCCCGCAGGAGTACCACCTATACAGGGTTAATTTGAAATGTGTCCCTCCTGAAGGGGGTCATTACTGTTCTACTCAACATTATCATACGTGTTTACTTTTTCACGGACCCTGTAATGGTGCCGGCACAATCATCATTTGTCATTCTAATTACCTTTTTTTTTTTTTTAAATTAAAATATACCTATTCAATTACTTTGTTTGGCAAGACTGGGTAGATAAAAAAGCAACAAGTGTTATATATATATATGTGGGATTGAAAACACACAATCGTATACCATCTTGCCCATTCTTCTATCGAACGGGTAAAACACTATTATAGGTTTAAAGGTAGGACAACTAATTAAAGGTTTAAAGAACTGGAAATACCGACTTCGAAATACGCAGTCCGTTTTGATATTGGATCTTGGATGAACATTTTTTCAGTTATTTTGTTATAAAAACGAAAGCACTGAACCGATTTTGGTAAAATTTATGAGGAAAAAAAGAATCATCAAAACAATTCATTATTGGCGGAGTAATAGTTGAACATGTCTATTGGGCAGAGCCAGTTGACGAAGCTGAAGATGGAAGATGGCAGTATAGCGTCGACTAAAGCAGAAGTCTTGAGGGAAATCGAGAGGTTCTATGGACAGTTATACACATCGGTCGCAAAACCTGTTAGCAGTTTGGGCAAAGATCCAAGAGCCAAACTGACTCGACATTATACCGAAGATATCCCGGACATCAGCCTGTACGAGATTAGGATGGCCTTGAAACAGCTCAAGAACAACAAGGCACCGGGCGACGACGGAATTACATCAGAGCTACTGAAAGCGGGTGGAACACCGGTACTGAAAGTCCTTCAGAGGCTCTTTAATTCCGTCGTGCTTGAAGGTACAACGCCAGAAGCATGGAAAAGAAGCGTGGTGGCGCTGTTCTTCAAAAAAGGAGACAACACTTTGCTGAAGAACTACAGACCCATCTCGCTTCTGAGCCATGTCTATAAGCTGTTTTCAAGGGTCATCACGAATCGTCTTGAACGCAGGTTTGATGACTTCCAGCCTCCCGAACAAGCCGGTTTCCGAAAAGGCTATAGTACCATAGACCACATCCATACGCTGCGGCAAGTGATACAGAAGACCGAAGAGTATAACTTGCCCCTTTGCTTAGCGTTTGTGGACTATGAGAAAGCCTTTGATTCGATCGAGACCTGGGCGGTGCTTGAGGCTCTCCAGCGATGCCGTATTGACTATCGGTATGTCGAAGTGCTGAAGTGCTTGTACAACAACGCCACCATGTCAGTCCGAGTACAAGACCAGAACTCAGAGGCAATTTCATTGAAAAGAGGCGTGAGGCAGGGAGACGTTGTCTCTCCGAAACTGTTTACCGCCGGTTTGGAAGATGCCTATAAGCTTCTGGAATGGAAAGGGCTCGGCATTAATATTAACGGCGAGTACATCACTCACCTTCGGTTTGCCGACGATATAGTAGTCATGGCAAAGTCGATGGAAGAGCTCAGTACGATGCTCGAAGACCTCAACAGAGTTTCCCAACGGGTGGGTCTCAAAATGAACATGGACAAAACGAAGGTTATGTCGAACGCCCATGTAGTGCCCACCCCAATATCTGTGGGGAACTTCACTCTTGAAGTTGTTGACGAATACGTCTACCTAGGACAGACGGTCCGATTAGGCAGGTCCAACTTTACGAGGGAGGTCAATCGTCGTATCCAACTCGGCTGGGCAGCGTTCGGGAAACTTAAAAGCGTCTTCTCGTCCAATATTCCCCAGTCCCTCAAGTCGAAAGTTTACAACCAGTGTGTGTTACCAGTGATGACATACGGCACTGAAACGTGGCCCCTAACTATGGGCCTTATAAGGAAGCTCAAGGTCACGCAACGAGCTATGGAGAGGGCTATGCTCGGAGTCTCTCTACGAGATCGAATCAGAAATGAAGAGATACGTAGACGTACAAAAGTCACCGATATAGCACAGCGGATTAGCAAGTTGAAGTGGCAGTGGGCAGGGCACATAGCACGTAGAACTGATGGCCGATGGGGCCGAAAGGTTCTCGAGTGGAGACCACGTACCGGCAAGCGCAGCGTAGGAAGACCAGCCACGAGATGGACAGACGACCTCATACAAGTGGCGGGAAGACGCTGGATGCAAGCCGCTTCCAATCGGTCTTTTTGGAAATCCATGGGGGAGGCCTATGTCCAACAGTGGACTTCTTATGGCTGAGATGATGATGATGAATAGTTGAACAAACATGCAAGAAAAAACATACAGTCGAATTGAGAGGCTGCTTCATTTTGGTTGGAAGTCTTTAAAAAAAACCGGACAAGTGCGAGTCAGACTCGTCCACCGAGGGTTCCGTACAAACTAAATAAAAGGTGGAAATCATATATTTTTTTATATTTTCCTTCATAAACCGAAAAATATACATCGTAAAAATATTTTAAAATCTGTTTTAGCTTATAAGCTAATAAAGCTCTTTCATATGATACCCCACATGATACGGTTAATTCACTTTAAAATTTGGGCCCTCATTCCTTGCATAAAGACACTATTTTTTTGTGATTTAATTAAAAATGACCAGTTTTCAGATTTTTTCCTATATGTGTACTCTAACACAATACATCTTGCCAAATTTCATAGTTCTAGGTCAACGGGAAGTATCCCATAGGTTTTGATTCCTCTGTGAGTGTCGAAATGTGCGTGTTTTCACGATATCATCATCATCATCATCTCAGCCATAAGAAGTCTACTGCTGGACATAGGCCTCCCCCATGGATTTCCAAAAAGACCGATTGGAAGCGGTTTGCATCCAGCGTCTTCCCGCCACTTGTATGAGGTCATCTGTCATGTTTTTACGATATATTCGTCTGTAACTTTGTTTTACAATAACTTAGAAACTTTATTTTTTTTATGGATCTGCGTATATGGTTTTAATTTCAACTCGATACCTTCACGCGTTCCCGAGATAAAGGTATTAACACCCGACGGACGGACAGACGGACAGACGGACAACAAAGTGATCCTATATGGGTTCCGTTTTTTCCTTTTGAGGTACGGAACCCTAAAAAGGAACATTGGTTTGTCATGATGGATATTCAAAACAATCCGAACGAAGCGTTTTGGTTCTACTTTTATTATACGAATTATTAAATTGTGGCATACACTGCCTGAGTAGGTTTTCACCGTTAAATATAACTTGGGTGTCTTCAAAACACGAATAAATAAGTTTCTTCTAGGCTAACGCGTTCCATCGTCGACCGCAGGGTCGGTCAACATCAGGTGAGCTGGCGGTCAAACGTATAAAAATCAATGTATAAAAATTAAAAACCTCGTGAACAAAAAAGCGGCTGAACTGATTTTAATGAATCGTAAACTAAGATTACTCTCGATCAAATCCTCTTTCGAACTAAAACTAGCTCAAAATCAGTCCATCTGTTTAACAACTGCGATGCCACAGACACGCAAATATACAATACAATGATACACAGAGACATACATACACAGATACATACGTCAAACTTATAACACCCTTATTTTTGGATCGGGGGTAAAAAATACTAACAATAATAGAAAATCTATTTAAACACAACCGCTCGATAAATATACTCTTTTTCTTGCGCAGTTGAGTAAGTATAAGTGTAGAAAACACAAAAACTAGAATCTAACTAAATTACTTACTAACAAAAGTAATTAAAAAAAAATAACCGACTTCAAACTGAGAAGAAAGATATAACTCGAAGAAAACCAACTATTTTTGAGGTCCAACTGTTTTTTTTTATTTATTCATTTTTATAATAGTATTTACTCGTTTTGTTTGAAATTAAAAATTGTATTCGAATTGATAACCTCTTTTTTTAAGTCGGTTAAAAACGGTCGTTAAAGCTCAACACCGCTCATGTCACTGTCTATCAAACAATTGAATTATAAGGCTTATGTAATTAAGGCGAATTCTGTGAGGCTTATATTGCTCTGCAGTTGCGATGAACGAAATGAGTGTTCAAAGGTTTTATAAGTTTGACGCGTGTTTTTGTGTATCTGTGTCTGTCTGTATGTTCATCCGTTTTTTTAATAGCATCACAAATTCTGGTGAAATTATAAAGTAAAAATAAATTTTATTACATATTTACAAAGGCGCTTAACTATTCCCTTAAGCTGCTTCACATCATCCCCACTTTAAATGCAAATAAATGAAACAAAATTTAAGTTTACCAAAATGTGACCAGAAAATATTCCACGGCGCTGCGAAGTACTTAATATCCTCTTAACATAACTTAACCTCCTGTTTTCTTAGGATTTCAATTTAGGTATAAGACTTGCTTACTCTATTTACATCGATTTGACTTGTAAACGGGACACTTAGTGCTTAAATAAGAAAGCGAACGACCTGAAGTTAAGTGCGAGATGTAAGCAAAGGGTTCCGCTCAATTTGTTTTGGGATGAAACTTGTAAAACTTATTTTATTTGGTCAATCGTGTAAAACCAATATTTAAAAGAGCTGATCATTGACTGACTGACCGTATCAACAATAATATAAGAAATGTTGAATGCGCGTCGTCTATGAAGTTTTTTTTTAAATACTTTATAGGATTACGCGTCACCAACTTACTATACGAAGTTGCGGTCTACGATCGAGCGATATCTAGACCTATACACTCGTGATTTAAAAACATTTATATTATAAGATATTAAAAGACTTTTATCTTATCTTTGAGTGACTTAAATAAAAAAATTAAGCTTAAAAAATTCTGAGTTTATAATTGTATACAATTTTTTCAAAGTGATAAAAACTAATAACAGTTTATAATTTTGTTTCATATTGTTGATGCGTACAGTAAAGGAGTGAAAATCCCTGCCGTGTTCTTTGTTTTATAAAAACTACAATCTCGGAATATTTAAGGCTAGAATGAATAGATAGATGTCTGCTAGATCGTCGAGCTCCATCCTCGTCCACAACGTCGCTTACATCAGGTGTGTTGGTGGTCAAATGTAGATTTATTCTATATTAAAAAAAAGAAAGCTTTTACAATAAAATTAAGAAGTAAACATTGTTCACATATTTTGTTTTTATTATTAAAATAAAAATAGTCTTATAAATAAATAAATTTTGCAAAAAAATATTTGTATTTGCATATTACTTTGAATGACAAAGCTGTGATAGTGTTCATAAAAGGCTCCATTTACCCAACGCCGCGGAACCCTAATAATTAACTGAAAATCCTGAACGGCGTAAGTTGGATCGCTGGGCGTGCTTTTAGCGTGAGCTTCTATTAAACATTCAAAGAACATGAGCTCAACAATTCTGGGCTCGCAGTATACTTCTAGAAACTGTTTGTTTTCTGAATACTGGAGCGGTGGGGGCCGAGTTTACCTACTGCAATATTAAACGATTCCACACAAACTTGTTTTGAACTTGCTTAAAAGTAGAATTTTTTTAATTGGGTTACAAGATATAGGTCGAAAAACTTGAACTGGACTACGCGGCGTTGCGATTTTTCACGGGAAATAATATTTTTTGGTCCATTCCACTACTCAAGACTATTAGTCATTATTACTCAAATTACTGAACCAATTCTGATGAAATTTCTTAAAAAGGAAATACTTAATCTGAAAGAATACCTTTCAAATGAGAAAACAAAATCAAATCGATTTATAAATGACGCAGTTATGAGGTACAAACATGAAAAATACAATCGAACCTTTTTTGAAGCCAATTAAAAAGTTCGGCTTGACATTCGATCCCATTCTTTACTGAGACAATTGCATATATATAGATCTAAATATCTCTGTGAGGATCATTTGAAAACTAAATACGTGGATACAACCGAAACGGAACGGATTACCTCCAGGAAGCCAGGATCAGGCTGCAGCGCAGTGTAATTCCCGCCAGTACCCTGCCTAGATTCCGTACACTCTTCAGGTGGACTGCTTTGCATACTAATGGATGAGGAATGGAGGTAGCGGAGGAATATCAATTACTGGCTGCATATTGGAGTTACAAAGTCGCTTAACCTTTGTAATAAAAGCAAGAACAGGTGGGCTTTCTTGCTCGCACAGTCAATGTTTTGTAATTTATACTTATGGCCTAGAATTGGCCGACTCGCTTGCAAGCAACACCTTTTTAACCGACTTAAAAAAAGAGATTATTCAGTTGTGTTTTATATTTTCTAATGTTTTTACGATTGTTAGGTACTTATTGAAATTTTAACGGATTTATCACGCATATTTTATATATTTTATGACTTGACGTTTCGAACACTTTGCAGCGTCCATGTTCACACGTGAGACTAGATGATAGTTGGCTTTTTGTTATGAAAATATTAATATTAATTACTACCGCCTTTTATGTTTATGCAAACAGCAGTTCTGCGTGCAAAGGGTTTTTTTAACTCATAACTCCGTCAATAAAAAGATTTGGTATTTTTTTTCTATTTGATAGGATATACTTTCACATTGCTTCCATAGAAGTTTCACCAAAATCGATTCGGTAGTTAAGTTTCTAAAACAAAATTGGAACTTTTGTTTCGAAAAAATATCATCTAAGTAAACTAATTGCTTATTTTGACTACAAAATACGCAATTAGTTTACTTGGATGACATATTTTTCCAGTTATTTTTTAATAAAACCAAAGTACTGAACCGATTTTGATAAAATTTATAAGGGACCACCTTTACCTACCTTTCAGTTGGACCTACCAAATGAAAAAAGAGTCATCAAAAGCGAAGTAATCGCTGAACAAACATACAAAAAAATACATTCGAATTAATAACTTCTTCCTTTTTGGAAGTCAGTTAAAAATACAAACATTATTCCAAATAGATATAATCTGGGCGTCTAATATGGCTGCGCTTGATTGCCGATGAGATGGATTAGCATTACGGTACTTGCGGCCTACGAAGCCTACTTACTCGTTATAAAAATACCTAAATTATTCTCCCGGTTAATGACTCCATGTGTAGGAAGTAAGTACAACTTATGAATTAGCATCACAATAGGTTGAGCTCATCAAGTAAAAGAACCATAAGCTATGATGATAACCCCACATCCATGGCTTGATGGATAGCGCGTCCTATTCACAGCGATGTGCTTCGCCAGAATGAATGGACCTCTCGCAAGATTAACGCCTGTATCCAGCTATAATTAATAACCTTATTCTTCCGGCATTATTACTTGTATAAAAATGCTTTAATTGTGCGTGGGTAGCCTGTTTTAGGGGCCCACAGATACCTCGACGGTTTGAGTTCCGTATAGTACAGATTTTGGTATGCTGGACTGGGAGAAAAAGAAAAACATGTAATGTATAGTTCCCGTCACGTAAAAAGAACGCTGGTTTGTTCGTAAGTGCGAACAAACCAGCGTTCTTTTTACGTGGCGGGAACTATACCATAGAAGTAATAATCTTAGAATGCGAATAGCCTATAAGTGAACCCACTTTTAAAAAGCCTTTTAAGGTTTGTATCGTCACTCTACCTGTCGCTACACATGATAGGTAAACTAAATTTGGAATAATTTCTCTTAATTAATAATTTTGAGACAAATATGTCTAAATACTTGAAACATCGATCAAACGCTCATGTGCATTTCAAAAACAGTGAATGAAATGGTCAAACTATGTGCTGTACCCACATAGTTTGACCATTCTTGGCTTCATCTATGAACGGAATTTTGAATGAAATTATCACTCTTAAGTGTCATTAATCTAAGCTATGAATGCTTTGAATGTACCAGCTGCTTCTCTTCTCAGGTATACTCTAAAATTCAGTTAAGGGACTAGAGGGAAATTGGCGTTTATGTACGCGATGGGCTGACCCCCTGTCACTGCAAGCCAATATTACATCTTACCCTTTATTATAATATCCTCTCTCTTCTATCGAACCCTCTAAATATGGTCATTTGTGGTGTCAGACGATCTCTAGATACCCCGAAAGGGAAAATAAGCGTGATTTTATGTATACCAAACGTTGCTTACTGCTGATCATGCACTATGACAATATTTCTATTACAGTATAAGCCTATTCTCCAGACACATATACTAGAAGTAGATCCACAATCTCGGGTTGGAACAGTGCCGGTCTGTAAGACCCCGCTGCAGGGTTAAATTAAGCCATAGCAGGGTTAAGCCATGGTTAAGCCAACGTTGCCATGATCTTGCTCAATCAGGGCCGTGGAATCAGACTTCAATTAGGAACCTTGGCTAATGACAGACTTGTAGTTAAACGGCGCGGCGTAAGAAGTTAAAGTTAAGTTTTTAGGCGAAATATCCCCTTAATAAAATCCCTGACAGTAAAAACATTTGTAAAATATGTATTGGCAACAAAGTACACAAAGTTAATAAAATATACGCTACGAATTGATAACCTCCTTTTTTGAAGTCGGTTAAAAACATTATTTACGAACAAAGTGTCCTTGTGAGTTGACCGATACTCATATAGTAACAATGATGAACCTATAGATATTTATTTAAACTCTATATCGCGGCGCTAAAGCCTAATTTAAATTGATAAGTTTAGAGATATCTATTTTGCAGCTTCGAATTATGGATTATAAAAATCGTAATAATTTTAATCGTGTACCCCTTACACGATTAAAATAATTACGATTTTTCCCAAGGTTGTCGCTTTAGACCACACAGAGTTCAGACGTTTTTGAGCGCTATCGCGAAATCCTTTGGTACACAGATTTTATAGATTTTTTGCAGTAACGGAGTTGTGAAAAATATATATTTTGTCCTGGAACTCCTAAGCAAGTTAAGATATATCAGAAGATTTTTTTAATCTTGTCTAAATCCACAAAAATTATCTCACACTTTTATAATATCCTTACTCAGTGATTTTATATGTTAAATTAATGTTGTGATGAGTGAGAGAGACAGCTGCGCGTTTTGACACCAACTTTAAACTATTTTTTGATAGTTTCGTCAAGGTTAGCTGAAAAATATGCATAAACGCGAGTACTAACAAACATCCGGACAGGTGAAAGAAAATTTTGCCAGTTGATGTAGAGACCTCTGTTCGCTTCGCTCACTCGATCACTTAAAACTATCTGTCGCCGGCAGTTTCCCATTTAAAGTATTAATAAAAGTGAGCTATATTCGGCAGGAGGCTTCGTAACAAATAGCGGTGTAGGGCTCCTCGGCTCAGCCGGCTTACCCGGCCGTGATGCTGATTTATGCGGGAAATCAATCTAATTTAGGAAGCCTTTAAATGTTTTCTGGCTTGTGATTGGTCAAGGTGAGCTTGTGTTGATTTTGGGTTGTCTTTTTTTACTCGACTGCAGAAGAAGGGTTTTTCGTGTGTATTTAGGTGAATAAAAGTCAATGTTATATGTATAGAATTCGCACCAAAAAATCTTCTTCACCATTTCTCAATGAAATGCCACAAAATCGCATTCAACTGTACAGGAATGGTATTCTTTGTTTCCTGAGAACTACAATCTTGGAATTATCAAGGCTGGAATTAGTTATCGGATTTGTTTATAGTGTAGGTATTTTTAGATTACATCCTACATTAAATATACAATTTATTATATTTAGAATTTCCAATTTCAGGATATATCCTAGGAATTCTATAAAATGACGTATTCCATATATTTCCGGTAACATATATACTTGTACTATAGTTCAAACTACTTGATAAAACCAATCAAACCAGTGAAATAGTCAAGTTCCTCGGTGGCATTCGACCCGCGACCCGTCGTTCCGGACCCGCCGCTGTGATCGCTGCGCTGTCGGCGCCTTAACTACTTTGGAATAGTTTGGGATAGGGATGGGATCAGATTCGAAATTTTAATCACTCGATATTCGAAACAAAAAAGTCGGTACTTGTACCGTTTATAAAAAAAAATGTAGACAGATAAAAAAAAAACTACAAATTTGAATAATCTTTAAGTGTGGTAAAACATAAAAATATCAATATGTTTTGCAACTAGTCATGTCCTACAATGATCAACTTTTTTTTTGATTTAGAGGTCATTTGAATATATCCAAAAATAAAGAAATAAAAAGCTAAGGAACTCTTTATTCGACAATAAAATCGGGAGTATATTTCATATTTTCATAAATCGTATTCGAATGGTCTTATGACGCATTTGGATGATAAATGATATGAATAGCTCGAGGCACTTGTCCCACCACAGGCGAGAAAACGACTAGCTATCGACTAGCTTCTCGCTCAAGAAACGTACTAGTAAAATAGTAGAATCAACAACAATCAATCAACACGTACTAGTAAAATAATAGAATTGGTTTACAATTATACGATATTTATGACATGGAGCTGGTCTGATGATGGAACCGTGATGAAGGGACTAGATCTTCCTGATGGAAAGTTATAAAGTAGTCGAGTTTGCTCATTTTTTAGCTATCGGGAGCACTTTTATAACATTATTCAGGCAAGTTGGCGGTCAAGTGCAAGCCTGTTATTGCATAAATAAAAACTTATCAATTTATTTTAACATTATTTTTCATTGCGTTAATAAAATAACGAAATTTTTTTTTTATATATTTCTACAAATACTACATACTTGTTTGTAAAATTTTCACATAATGCCCATCCCTAGACAGAAAACATTGCTGGAAAGTGTTGAAACATGCTCAGCTCTGTGTTCTATCCAGTGGGAACCTCAAAGGGCTCAAATCTAAAACTACCCTAATTTATAACTACCCCTGGCTACCCTTGCGAGCGTTTATGGAAATAGATTACGTGTAATTATAGAGATATACTGAGGAGCTTGAAATCTGCTTCACCTTGGTCGGAGGTTAGAGACTAGGGATAAATGCAGATGGAACGAATAGAATTAGTAAGACAACTTGATGCGTACTGCTCTAGAAGATATCTCTGTTTCCTGAGAACTACAATCTTGGAATTTTCAAGATTAGACTGAATAGATATCTTCTAGATCGATTAGCTCCATCCTCGCCCACACCGTCGCTTAACATCAGGCGAGTTGCGTAAAAAAAACTTTTGTGTAGGCGCTGAGTACAGAATACTTTTTTGGTACTTATACTTGAAATAAAACAGTTTTTAGAATGTATCGCGTATGTTTTACATAATTAAGAAGTTTAAATAAGATTTTAAGATTGAGATTTTAGAGTAAATAGTTGGCAAGTGCCATCTGCATGGGACCCGGCCATCAAAATAAAATCTCACCCGTAACACAGATCTGCGGTACCAGACCGGTGTTGACACCGTGAGCGACTTCTGCATGTATAGGAACGTTTTGCATAAAAATAATAGGCGGTAATAATTAATATTTTCATTAAAAAAAAAGACAACTATCATCTAGTATCTACCTCTGACCACAAACGCTGCAAAATGTTTGAAACGTCAGGTCATAAAATTATGTAAAATATACGCGATACAACCGCTAAAATTATACGCGATACAACCGCTAAAAATATTTAATTTCAATGAGTAAAACAATAGTGTTTTTTCTCCTGATTCAGAAATCAGCAACCAAGGAACATCAACCCTCTAATGTGTTCTAAGTTTTCCGTGAGTGTTGCTCATTGGAATTAATCAATAAAAAAATATACGCAAAATATTTAAATTATGTTAAATATACTTACGCGATAAATCCGTTAAAATCGTTTAATTTCAATCAACCCCTCTAACCCCGTACACGTTTGGTTGGAGCAACTCAATTCTTTTGGTGTTTAATTTGAAAGGATATACTGTTATTGATTGTTAATATAGAAATTTCATCAAAAAATGGTTTAGTAGTTTTTTTTTAATTAAATAACTGGGAAAATGTGGAAGTAAACAAAATTGCCTATTTTGAAGTCGACTGTTTAAATTTTTTAAACTACCTATATTAATTATTTATGAGTTTGTCTTTTTGAGGGCGCCATATTGAATTTGGTATTATAGTAATAATATTAGTATATTAATATTAGTATATTTTAGTATTATAGTATTTATTCTTTATTTTTTCTTTTTTTAAACATTTCACTAGTTTGGTTAATAGATAAATTCAATGTATTTTATAAGAGATAACTTTATTATTTCAGATTATTATAGAATCCACAATTTAATATTATAGTGGTATGTGACATTGGAACTGCATCACCACTCATAATTCCGTTAGACACGGCGGCGGCGCTTCAATCGCATTCCGGCCATATCCCGAGGATTTTGACGTGCGAGGTGTCTTTACTCCCTAGGTGTCGTATGCTATATTTTTTGTAATAATAATAATACATCTTTCGCAAAAAAAAAAAAATTTTTTTTTTCGTTTTTTTTAATGCTTTTTTCTTCCTATTTGCTTCCAACGAACTTTTTCATAATAAAGTGATTTTACTAGAATTATTCAGAATGCACATTTACAATCCTTTACAGTGATTTTACGCATACTTTCGCACAAAATACGTATATTCAACAGCGTATTAAGTGCAACGAAGTCGTAAGTTCTGCAGTCGGATATTTTGTTTTCCTTTTAATATACATAGATACTTGTATCTCATAACGTGCCCTCGCTAACTGTTAGTACGTATTAATATGAGTAAAATGATCCCATCAAGTGGTATACAGCTGTATATAGGTCACATAATAATATACAATGCCAGTTAACAAGGATTTATTGAATCGATCGCGAGGAGGACCGACCGGATTACTGTCGCCGTGCTCTAACACCAAAACACGGGATCAATTCATAGACAAGATATTTTTTATTATGCTGTTGGAAAGGTTTCCTATCTATAATCCGAATTGTGAAATACTGAATATCACTTCCTCGAAAACGAAAATTATGTTTTACAAAAGATGCTTTATCAAAATCTCGAAAGCTCATTTGATAACTGGGGAACTCACAGAACCCTAAAAAGTAGGCAAACTGCGAGTTTACGGGTTTATTCTTACTGCATCATTTCTCGCGCAATTATTTATGGGTTTATTGTTACTGCATCATTTCTCGCGCAGTTATTTGTGAGTTTATTCTTACTGCATCATTTCGCACGCAGTTATTTACGGGTTTATTCTTACTGCATCATTTCGCACGCAGTTATTTACGGGTTTATTCTTACTGCATCATTTCGCACGCAGTTATTTACGGGTTTATTCTTACTGCATCATTTCTCGCGCAGTTATTTGTGAGTTTATTCTTACTGCATCATTTCGCACGCAGTTATTTACGGGTTTATTCTTACTGCATCATTTCGCACGCAGTTATTTATGGGTTTATTGTTACTGCATCATTTCTCGCGCAGTTATTTGTGAGTTTATTCTTACTGCATCATTTCGCACGCAGTTATTTACGGGTTTATTCTTACTGCATCATTTCGCATGCAGTTATTTACGGGTTTATTCTTACTGCATCATTTCTCGCGCAGTTATTTATGAAATGATCGTATTTGTTTACGTTTGCCGTGGCTAGTGAGAGTGTGAGCGCGAGTATGTCTGTTATTCCGTAGTTGACGTGAGGTTCGACAGGAAGGAGCCAAACATGTCATTTATAGACTGAGGATTTCATCACCGTGATATATGAGCAATCAGACCTGTTTTTACGTACTTCAAAAAGAAGGGAGTACTCAATTCGGTTGTATTTTTTTACTCGCCTTCACTTTAAAATTTGGGCCCTCATTCCTTGCATAGATACACTATTTTTTTGTGATTAAATAAAAAATATCCAGTTTTCGTATTTTTTCCTATATGTGTACTCTAACACAATGCTTCTTGCCAAATTTCAGAGTTCTAGGCCAACGGGAAGTACCCCATAGGATTTGATTCCTCTGTGAGTGTCGAAATTTGCGTTTTTACGACATATTCGGGTGTAACTTTTTTTTACGAAAACTGAGAAATTTTATTTTTCTTTCTGTAGCAAGATACTATAGATCTGCGTATATGGTTTTAATTTCAAGTCGATACCTTCACGCGTTCCCGAGATAAAGGTCTTGACACCCGGACGGACGGACAGACAGACGGACAACAAAGTGATCCTATAAGGGTTCCTTTTTTTCCTATTGAGGTACGGAACCCTAAAAACGTACACTCAACAGCGTATCAAGCGTAACGAGATCGTAAGTTAGACTGCAAAGACTGCTTTTCTGCAGTCGGGTCCCATACTTGTTTTTCTTTATTTTTTCTTTCATATATGTTTGGTACGCTACAGTATAATTCCGTCATTATTATAAACTGATTTGAAAATATATTTTTGTTTTGAAAGGATATACACTTACTTTCAGATTTGTCTTTTAGAATCAAAATCAGGTTCAGGGTCGAAAGGTCCAATGGGTCAAATGGGTCAAACCTAGTGTTGCAAAAAAACAGTTTTTTTTTCAGAGTTGAAAAAAAACATGAAAAAAAAACATGTTTTTTTTCTAGAACGTGTTTTTTTCATAAAGTATTGAATCTCAAAAATGTAAGGCAATTATAGTTTATTATGAATGTTTTTTGAGTTTGTATTAAGCGTAATCTTAAGTTTTAAAAATTATTATAGTTTTCTTGTTCAGTAAAACTACAATTGTTGAAAATATGGCCAAAAATCGGAACAGAACAGTCGAGGTTGTGGGAAATCCCGGTTTCCCGTTGCTTGGTTTGATCGTCGCTATTCACGTAGACTCTTACTTTACTTGCAAGTCTACTTTATTATCTAAAGTGTCTATCAGATCTCTCACCCTTCAAACTACATCAGTAGTAGTTGAGAGAACATTTAGTACTTACAACAACAACAGGGACAAGTGACAGGGCTATCAAAATGGTATATACTTATATTGCTCACAATTTAAAATTGTAGTCTGTAAGTGTAGAACCTAGAAGAAACTGAGACAGGAGAATCGGAAAATTCTGATACAGATTGAAGTAGTAGTAGTGCTGATGACAGTTATACCGTTATGTCAATGTAAGACTTAAATATAAAACAATAATTATTAATTTCTTGTTTCTGAAAAAAAAAAAATTAGAAAAAAAACAAGAGCCCCAATTTTTTTTTCATGTTTTTTTTCACATTTTGCAATTTGCAACACTAGTCAAACCCAAAAGGTCCAGTAGGCCAAAAGGTCCAGTGTCAAAAAGTCCAAAGGGCCAAAATGACATGTGCCAAAAGGTCTGGTATGAAATTCAGTTGTAAATCAAAAGGCTGAGATGAATGATTTTTTAAATACATAAAACAGAATTTTCCTATAATATAAAAAAATGCTTACCACAGACACATTTTTTTTTAATTTGACATTGGACCTGGTTAGAGCATTCTATACTGTTAATTAAAATCCTCGAAGGTCGTACGCCAGAATATTATTAACTCATAAAGGTCTATAATGAAAACTACACGAACCTAGAGATCCTAGAAGGCTTGACCGACGCCGCTAGAACATTATTAGAGCTATTACAGTAGATAACAGTTATATTAGGGTCACATTTCACACTTCCGCGGCTCTCTGTCGGTATAAAATGGAGGTGATAAAGTCAAATTTATATTCGCAATTGGTAATTCTATGTTTTAATATATGTGCCATAAGTTATGGACCAGAGGGGAATTAAATAAGATAAGTGTGGAGTTACGTAGATATAGGTAATATAACTTTTTATTAAAAACATATATTACACCCGTCATTTTTTTCTCTACGTTTAAATAGACTCAGTAAACGTGAGTGAAAAGGTAAAACTGAAACCAGTTTTTGTATTTTTTTGTGAATGCAAGGATCCGTGTCATCCTAAATCTAATAATACCTTTAAACGAGCAGTTCTTGCATATAAATATATATAATCTGAATCTCGGAAACCGCTCCAACGATTTTAATGAAATTTGGTTTGTAGGTAGATTAGGGGACGATAAATCGATCTTGCTAAGTTAGTGAACCCGGGTTTGCTCGTATTTTCAGTCATAAAAATCCGAGTGGAGCTCGGTCGCCCAGGTACTAATATTATAAACGGCTGAATCAATCGGTATGAAATTTGGCACAAAGATTTTTTGGAACCTGCAGAAGGACATAGGCTATATTTCATCATCATCATCACCGTTTTTTATCACTGCGCGGGTGAAGCTATGGGGCTCAGCTAGTATAATTTATTTTAAAATTTGTTTAAAATTAACTAGAGCACTACACATTTATTCGTCAACCCTATGAGGAAAAGAGATAAAAGAAGATTTTTACATACATAGAAGTTTCAAGTAGGTACTAATAAAATTTATTCTTCAATTTTGATTTAGAGTTTACCGTGAAACCTACGACATTAATTGTAATTTAAATAACAATTATTTTTTTATCTAAGAACTTTATACGCACAAAACATGCTACGAAAACACAAATAGATGTTTTTTTATTTTGCCATACGGGCAGGCTAAGACCGTTTGGCCATACTACCTTGTCTTAAGTAAGTAATGAATAAAACACGTCTTAGGAAAATACAACAGTGCAACAATACTTTTCTATGACGTTCCCGTCAAAACTCAAAAAAAAAATACTTAATTTATATTATTTTTAAGGCACTGTGGCCGCTACAATTCTAACTGGCCAGCAACTTTTAATTTGACCTCCTTGCCTTTTCGAAGTTTTCGTTCGACCTCCTTTGAACTCGTTAAATCTTGGTTAAAGCTTAGTGCATAGTTGATGCAGCAATTTTGGCCAGTACCTACGCGTTTTCTTAAAATAAAATAGACAGCAACTTTAGAACGACGTGTATTCATAGCTTTGCGAGATCATTTAGGTTATATATTTGTATGTTGTACATTGAATGTGATCATTATGTATGAACATTCGGTAACTCTGATGCCTATTTTTAATCAAAATTACCTTCACTTCCCGTTACTATTGTAATAAAGGATCGCTGAAATGAAGTTACATCACAAAACATTTAGCAGATTCACTAAGCGAGTTTAAAAATAGAATGGTCGTCGGCCTACACGTTTTGTTTTGACGAGAATGCTCTATTTGTGAATCTATGAATTTATTAGTTTCATCACTATGTGAAAGTTTCATTGACCTATTTTGAATGTTTAGTGTCGACTCTCTCTCGAATACATGCGTTTATTAAACAGTTGTTTGTTACAAGTATTCGTTTAGAAAACTTAAAAACCTGTGACAAAAAAGCGGCTGAACTGAATTTGATAAAACATACTTAAGAACACTCTCGATGAACACCTCTTTAAAAAAACGATCAAAATCAGTCCATCTGTTTGAGAGTTACGATGCCACAGACAGACATACAGATATATACGTCAAACTTATAAAAGTATGACGTGTGTAGCTGTATAGCCGTTTAGGCTGGAGGCGGTCATATAGAAACACATTCATACATACCCACATACATACTTAAATACATACACTCGAAAAACAACATCATCAGCTCAAATGCTGAGTATAAGTCCACATTGCAGCATGTTGTCATGAAGCGTCACTCGTTTGTGAAACGCAAATTGGAACGCGATCGCGGGAAGTTTGTTTCAAAATAAAAACAATGCTGCCTTCCTTCCTTACAATCAAGCATACTCAGCGCTTGTTAATTTTAAAAGGCGCTTTCACAGAGGTTTAGCTTTTCTCTTGCATAAAAGAGCGGAGGAAGAAAGAAATAGAGATCTACAGACGATTTGCAAGAATAATGAAAAGCTTAATTTGCTTGAAACGTTGATTTTATATTTATTTTTAAAGGAAAAGTGACTTTATTAACTACAACAAAACAATATATGTGTAATTTGTATTACACATACTTAACTAAGTAAACTACTGCACAAAAAACAAATATATTAGGTACCCCAGACTGATAAGAATCTAAAGATAATGCAATTGCTCAAATCCACAACCAGTTTCCTAGTTTCAGGAAAGTACGCTGTTAGCGTGTCCAGCGTACTTCCCTGAAAGGATTATGATGTCGCAAATTTGCAAGTTTTGTGTGCATGATATTTTTTTTTTTAATCAGCCCTGTTTGTACAAACTGTCCCACTGCTGGTAACGGGCCATCATCTCATTGTGAGAAGGGTTAGGCCATAGTCTGCCACGCTGGCCAAGTGCGGGTTGGCAGACTTCACACATCTTCAAGATCATTCAGAACTCTCAGACATGTAAATGATAAATTCGTTTATTGAGATAAAAACGGAAAAAGACCAATTACAATTATCTCACAATATTCAAAAATTATTCTTAAACAAATGTCTGAGGATTACAAAATATTCATTATATAAATACAATATCATTTAAAATGTCAATACAAAAATGTCAAATGGGCAATACGCCTAGTATGTCAATGTCGGTGTCATGTAGGTTTCCTCATGATGTTTTCCTTCACCGTTTGAAGTTGGCGGCAATTAACAATACGCACATAACTTCGAAAAGACAGAGGTGCGTGCCGCGGGATTCGAACCCAGGACCTGCGGATCGCAAGTCAGACGGTCTCCCGACTAGGCCGCCGGAAACTTTTATTGAAGGCATGACATTGACAAGCTTGAAATTATTGTTCATACATTTTTATACATGCGAAAGAGCTAAAGATTTGGACTTTGCCTGCAATTTTCTTTCCTAAATCCTACAATATGTGGATTGAAACAAAGAGTGAATGGGTAATTTAGGCAAGCATGTCCTTACCTCCGACTTTGCCTTGAGTGATGAGACAATGTCAAGCCTATTCCACATAAAAACAAGAGATGAGTAAGCTGTTTGTTAGTATTTTCTTGCTTCCAGTAGAAGCTGATAATACCTATGTTTTCGAAATGTCTTGTTTTAACTCAATTATAACTTACGCGGCCAATTAACCTTCAAACTCTTAGTCAATTACAGCCAAGATTCAGTCTCAGTGTTCCCTAGTAAATACAATGTGGGTATCTTCAAGACAAATATTAGGCACCTCATTGCTAAGCGTGCTCCATCTTCGACCATTTCATCGCATTCCATTAGATGAGTTGTGGTCAAGTGCTGGCGCAGTTCATCATAAAATTAATGTAGTTGTTCATCTGTTCTGTTATATTCTGCGTCGAGATCGCTTCAAAGGATTTTAGTAGGTAGACTGAAAGTAAACTTTGGAAGTTTTAACAATGTTCCGTCGGAGAATGCTTTAAGACTCGGTGCAGCGGTAATAAGTTACAGATTGTTTTATATAAAGCATTCGGATAATAGTAACCGGGATTAATTATGTTTTTATTCGGGAGGTTTCCCTTAGACGTACCGTTAGATTGTGGCCCTGAGAAGGGCCGTTGGATTGCGTCCCTGAGAAGGACCAACGAAATTTTATTTTGAAAACCAAACTACTGAACGGATTTTGATTAAATTTCTATGGAGCCAATTTAAAAGACCCTTTCGATTAAATAAAAAGTTTTTTCCCAATCGATTTATAATTGACAGAGTTATTCGATAACAAACTACTGACCTGATTTTGACGAAATTTCTAAGAGACCACCTTTAAAGTATAACCTACCACACAAAAAACGAATCAATAAAATCAATTTATTAAGTTGGCGAAATATTTGCGTAAAAAATGTACAAAAAAGCACAGTGGAAATGAAAACCTCCTCCTTTTCGAAGTCGGTTAAAAAGTCGGCCGTAGCGGGACGCCCGGCAGATGGTAATATTGTCAGAAATCTATATAAATAAAAGCGAAAAACCACTTACTGATTAATCACGAAATCTCAAAAACTACATAAGCTACGAAGCTGAAATTTGGCATGCATGTTGTTTATAGGGTAAATATGTCAGCTAAGAACGGATTTTGCAAAAGGACCGAATTAAGAGGTCGAAATGGAGGTAAGCAAATGTATGAAAGTTTCTGGGTTTTGATATTAGAGGCATGCAATTTGGTATTTGGGTTAGCCATAATAAATGAATACTGCTATTATATTTTAGTAACAGGAATGAATTAAGGAGCCTTACATCTCAGAAGGACCTAAAAGCAAAATGCCCTACATATTAAAACGACACAAGATCTAAATGACCTAGTACAAAATATGCGTATTAGCGGCCAACTCGTCAAATGTACCATACTTAATTGAATATATTATTGTCTATATGTAATATTGCAGGTCATTTTTCGTCACGCCATAGGAATACGAGTTGGTTTTCTATCTAAAATCTCATTAATTATGACTCAAAACCTAACAAGTACTTGTATACATGTGCAAGATTGTCCTATATTTGCCCCATCTCGGGTCGAACCCTACAAGGTGCTGTCTTAGTACAATGCCCCAGTGTGGCGTTAAATTACTGACATGGAGCCAATAGGAGGCCTTTGTTAGTGGCGACGTCATCGATCCTGTACACAAATGTAAGATAGGAAATATGGAAGGTGATACTGAGTATCGAGCTCTGTCAGGTGTTTGTATTTACAGACTTCGAAAAGAAAGAGGTCAACATCTTGGCTGTATCAATGATATTTTATATGTTTATTACCTATAACTTCGTCATTTACAAACCGATTTGAAATATATTTATAATTTCGCCATGTCCAGGTCCGTTTGTCTGTCTGTCCGCGGTTTTGCTCAAAGACTATTAGTAGGTACTAGAAAGCTGTAATTTCGTTTGGAAATACTTTTAATCATGCAGATAAAGTCGCCGAATATTATGTTGAATTTTTTTTTTGGGGTAACTCCCTTACATGTACAGTGAGGATGTTTTTTTTTCGTGTGGGGAATCGTTGAATAGGCAATAAAAACATTGGAGGTGTGTGAAAACCATTTTTAGGGTTCCATACCCAAAGGGTAAAAACGGGACCCTAAAACGGGACTTAGACTCCGCTGTCTGTCCGTCCGTCCGTCCGTCTGTCACCAAGCAGTATCCCATGAACCGTGATAGTTAGACAGGTATAATTATCACAGATGATGTATTTCTGTTACCACTATAACAGCAAATACTAAAAAATGAATAAAATAAATTTTTAAGGGGGCTCCCATATAACAAACGTAATTTTTTTTTGCTCGATATTGATAACGGCAACAGGTAGCTTGAAATATTCACAGAATATTGAGTTATATTATTCACTTTAAAAATAAATAATTAAAATAAAATTAATATTTAAGGAAGGCTCACATACAACAAACGTGATTTTTTGCCGTTTTTATTGATAATGGTACGGAACCCTTCGTGCGCGAGTCCGACTCGCACTTGACCGGTTTTTATTTAATTAAGAGATCTGTTTGCGAAAAATTTAACTTTGAAGTGAACTATAACTACGAGTATATCTGTAATAAGTATCGGATACATGAGTTGGCGATATTGACAACTATTAGAAAATGCTAATTGCACAAGTGTATTTATTCTTCATAATTATAGTATAAAAAAAAACGGACTAGTGCGAGTCAGACTCGCCCACCGAGGATTCCGTAAAAACTAAATATAAGGGGGAAATCATATATTTTTTTTATATTTTCCTTCATAAACCGAAAAATATACATCGTAAAATATTTAACACATTCCTTGCTCACCACTCGGATCCGAGTAGGGGCTATAGTAGCGGCGCCTCCCACTCGGATCCGAGCGAGCAAACGTTTGAGGCAGCCCTCATTCCTTGCATAGAGACACAATTTTTTTGTGATTAAATAAAAAATGTCCAGTTTTCGGATGTTTTCCTATATGTGTACTCTAACACAATGCATCTTGCCAAATTTGAGAGTTCTAGGTCAACGGGAGTACCCCATAGGTTTTGATTCCTCTGTGAGTGTCGAAATGTGCGTTTTTTACGACATATTCGGCTGTAACTTTTTTTACGAAAACTGAGAAATTTTATTATTCTTTCTGCAGGAAGATACTGTAGATCTGCGTATATGGTTTTAATTTCAACTCGATACCTTCACGCGTTCCCGAGATAAAGGTCTTGACACCCGGACAGACGGACGGACAGACGGACAACAAAGTAATCCTATAAGGGTTCCGTTTTTTCCTATTGAGGTACGGAACCCGAAAAAGTAAAAAAAAAAACTTCAAAGTACGCATTTCGTTTACTTGGATGTAATTTTTTTCAGTTATGTTGTTACAAAGACAAAGTACTGCACTGATTTTGATAAAAAATATTTCCGACCACCTCTTGTTTGGTAGGTAATACCTCAGAGGTGGTCGGAAATATTTTTTATCTATATTTTATTTATATTTATAACTGGCGGAGTAATCGCTGAACAAACATACAGTTGAATTGAGAACCTCCTTCTTTTCGGAAGTCGGTTAATAAGTGTTCTACTAAGTAAAATTTCTTATATCCTCTGGCAGGACCGATACTGTGGTAGGTCTAATTGGTCAATTTGTCGACAACCAGCTGACAAAAGTGAACGGTTGTAAGGTTAGTGACTTGGCTCGGGTTGAATTAGTTTGACCACTGTGTGACGGAAATGGCACATAAAAATAGTCTGTATATTCCGTTCTGAGCACAGACAATTTTACCATCTGTTGGATAATCCAAAAAAAAAACAGAATTATCGAAGAAAGCTATTCGTACCCGACGTAACATTAAATTATTAACCCGATACAGTAAGACTAAACTTTTTAGGAATAGTGTTTTTGAAATGGCCACATTGATAAAGAATAAGGGACCTTAATACGAGCCTTTTTAAAAAGAATACATTTTAATTTTAATTACAGGATAACTTTGATTACAAAGTTATTTAATTTTAACTAACTACTGACATTTTGAATATATAAAATTAAATATACCTAAATGTAATTAATGAAATGACTTAAGCATATAAGTGTAAGCTTTTTGACTCTCATATTGGTAGCTACATTCGATGTGGTAAAGGCATGTTTGACAGATAAAATTTAATTATAAATGCTTTAATATCTGCAATACGTACACATGTCTAAACAAATAAATATATAATTATCTTTATAATGTTAAGACATAAAATAGCAGGTGAATTTTGTTACAAAAATGATTCGTATAATGAAAAAATAAACTAGAGACCATGTACCGGCAAGTGCAGAGTAGGAAGACCAGCCATAAGGCAGACATACAGCCTCATACAAATGGCAGGAAGATGCTGGATGTAAGCCATTTCCAACCGGTTTTTTGGAAATCCATAGGAGAGGCCTAAGCCCACTTTTAGTGGCAGAGATGATGATTAGGAACTAAATATCATAATTTTTTCGTTATAAGTAATTAGTAATTCTTCTAGTAATTCTTTACTATTTTAAAAAAAATCTGCCCAGTACAAACAACAATCTAAAGTATTTATTCCCTTACTAGTTTCTCCCGCCAAACTGTATTACCTATTGAAACTTCCAAGTGGGTATTTCCCTAACAGGCAAAAGAATGCCAAACAGGTAAGGGCGAGGGTAATATTCACTTACTTGAGAATAACCGGAATAACCATGCAAAAATGGGTTAAATTAAATAAAAAGGCAACGGACGGTCTCTTCGGCAGACTAGGGATGGACGATGTATGTTTAAAAAATATCGATGCTTTTCGTTCGATGGATCGTAAAAATCAATGTATTATATCCATATCACTGTTATATCGTATTCAATAAATGGGATTATTAGGTTTTGTCCGCGGTTTCATATGCGTAGGATAAATATCGAACCAGTACCTACTAATAATAAAATAATTTACGTTATATGTACAATAGATATATTGCAAAAAACACTATCGAATTCCAACTGTTTGTACCAAAGAGATCTATTATTACTATTTCGTAAGCTATTGCGTCTCAGTATACGCATTTAATTAAATGTATAATAAGTCAAAAAGTTTCATAGATGTGTTTGTTACTAAATAAAAAACAGTTTTAATTTGATTTTGGATATACATATACAGTGCTAATAGTATTATAGTATGTTAAACTTAAAATTGTGTTCGATATTTTGATATATGTCAAAACATGGATTATTTTAAAAAAACATACATAAACAATCGATGTTAATACGCGATGTGTAGCATAGGTAAAAATATCGATAAAGTGTCCATCCCTAGCAAGAGGAGGAAATTCAATTCTGTTACAATTTTCTTTGTAGTTTGGGGAGTGCGACCGGAGGAGATGGCGGGCTTTTTACAGTATCTACGAGGAAATACTATTATTTTTGGTTTATGTATTCTTTACTACAGATACAACAATGAGGTTAAGTTGTGAGGGAAAACGTAGTTGAAGTATCAAGAAGACATACCAAAACAACGAAATAAGTGACAAGAATAATGGAGGTCTACTGAAAACATACCTCCTACTTCTTACATGATGCCCATCGTTCACTGTTCATTCATTTCGTTCAGTTATTAAGCACGACTCTAATTAAAACCATGGATTAAACCGATCTCCTTTGACGTCCTCGTTACAGATTCACATTATTTTAGTTATTTGTTTTATTCTGTGGATGGCGAGAAGTAATCACTCGGAGCGGGTAGATTCGCGGGCTGGAGTAATAGAAGCTTAGCGTAAAGAGCGTTCGAAGCTAAGGGCTGGTGCACAATTAGATAGAGATAGAGGAAAAACATCAAAACTGATAAACATCCCTGAAGTTTACTTTAAGAGCATAGTTGCACCCACTTTCGCCGGTAGATTTCATACATCAGGAGAAAAAAAGCTTTTTACCCTTAAACAATATTCGATTTTAATAAAATATCGATTTCAAATGAAAATTACAGTCTCCATTTACGTCTGTTTCAACCGTATTCAGAGGTATTTTTCTTTTTTTACGTGGCTTCTTGTAGCTAAAATGATGATGATAATCCAACTTAGAGAATCCTGTCGGACATTATAAAGGCTTAAGCTATTACTTACTTTCTGATTACATAGTGTACCTAACAAACTTTTTTATATACGTCCATTTGAACATCTTTCCTCGTTCCTCTCAGTGTGCACCTCGCCTTAAGAGGGCGCTAAGTAATAAGGGCTCCTTAATTAGGAGGGAGGGGGGGGGGGGGGAGTAAAGGAGTGTTTAGCATTGAAATGATTGATTTCAGAATTTCAGTGATGAATTTAAATGAAATACGCCTCGTTAATGCAGTCGAGGCGTTACTTTGATGCTTTCCTTCTCTCATTTTGTTTATAGAGACGCTTTATTTTGATAAGGAAGAAAATTGAAGTTTAGTATTGGGTGTTTATGCATTTTTACCAACTTCCAAAAAGAAGGAGGTTCTCAATTCGACTATATTTTTTTTGTATGATTACTCCGCTAAATATAAATTGTTTTCGTTGATTCTTTTTTTGTTTGATAGGTAATATAATTATGTTAGAGGTGATTCCATATAAATTTTATCAAAATCGGTTCAGATACTACTAATATAGAACTGATAAAACCCAATTCAACGATTTGCATATTTTGAAGTAGTATTTTTCAGTTTTTTTAATTATAATTGTTAGCGCCACTCTGTGACGCATCCTTTAACTTATCAACAACGACGAACGAAGCCATGGGTGCATGGGATGTACTGTTCGCACTCGTGAACAGCCTGCGCTTGACCCGCACGAGCGTCGGATGTCTCAGACTTAAATCACCGCCATTTTCCTTGTCGTTCCCCTCGGCCTCCTGAGGGAACTACAGCACCGCTCAGGAAGCACCGGCTTGCTTCACCGCGTCCCGATCGCCGTGACTACCGCATAAGACAACACCACTGCTATCAAGGCCGCTATCGAGAAGAAGACACGCAGCATTGCTTATCTCCCCGGAATAGGTCAGTCGTTGTTCTTCTTCTCCCTCCCTTGAATGGACCGCATTCTGCCAAAACGTTTGGCAGCGGCGGCAACAATAATTATTTATTAACTATACAAGGTGTATCAGTAATTACAGACATCCTAATGTCATACACTATAAGGAATTATTATATCCGTTACAAGCTTTTATTTAGTTTCACCTGTTCCAGTGTTTGTCTGACTGTAATCCAATCTTGCATCATCAACTTTTTCTTTATTTTTGAATGACCTGAAATTTTGTACGCATATGCAAATCAGATGACAATGCAGTATTTTATGCTATGGAGATGGAACCGGAAGGCTATAGGAGCTATTATATACCTACCTATTTGCTAAGTGAGACGAAATGGTATATGGTGCTATATTACGATTGTTTATATTGATAATTATAAATAATTAATTATGGAAAAGCCTTACAAATGTTTAAATCATACCTGACTACAAGATTACAGATAGTAAAAATTGACGACAACGTCCAAAGTGACCCACAACCCATTAACTGTGGAGTGCCACAAGGGTCAATTCTGGGTCCTTTGCTTTTTTTAATCTACATTAATAGCATGCATGAACTAGGTCTAAATGGACATATTACTTTATATGCTGACGACACTTGCTTATTCTACTTTGGTCCATCTATTCATGACATAGTCTCTCAAGCGCAGTATGATCTGGATATACTCTATAAGTGGTTTCAATATAACCTACTGACAATAAATATTTCCAAAACCTGTTACATTATTTATAAAGCAAAAAATAAACAAATACCTACTCACATCCCACTGACGATAAATAATATTTCTCTGCAAGAAAAAACCAATGAAAAGTATCTTGGCTTATATATGGACACCTATTTAACATGGAAAACCCACATTGATAACATAAAAACAAAACTAGTAACTCTCCGCGGTTCCCTCCGTAACATTGTTCGATGTATCCCTAATAAACTACGACTGACAATTTATAATGCACTAGTGAAGCCGCAACTTATGTACCTTGTTGAAATTTGGGGGAGTGCGATCAAAACAAAAATAGCTGAACTCCAAATCTTACAAAATAAAATCATCAAATCAATCTTCAACTATCACTACCTAACACGTACTAGAAAGATTTATGAAGAAACGAAATTAATGGACATTAAACAATTATATATTTACAACAGTTGCATGTTTATACGAAAAACTCTAAAAAAAAATGTTCATACAAATTTGCTATTCACCAAACGGAAACAAAATGTTTCATACCCCTGCACTCGGCGCGGTAGCTACATTGTCTTGCCTAAGATCCGAACGAACTACGGCAAAACAATGATCACTTTTGAAGGTGCGCACTTTTACAATAAACTACCCTCAAACATAAAAAACATTGACTCGTTCAACATATTCAAGAAGCAGCTCGCCGAACACATTATTAAAAATAAGTTAACATTATGAAAATGCAACTGAACGCGTTGTACGAGTGAATGTTTAAATGTGATGTTTAATGCGTTGTGATGTGTTTGTGTTTGTTTGTATTTATATTTTGGACCTACTATCTGCGATGACGAACTGTATAAATTAAATCATTAATTATGTTCTCATGGAAGTGATGTAATATCTTATTATGAGAATAAATAATCTTTAAACCTAATTATAGTTTAAAATACTGAAAAAAAAGACTTTTTATAACCCCAGGAAGTGAAATATAATGCGGGGAGCCGCGGGCAATGGCTAGCTGCACAAATAAAATATCCCTCACAAACGACCGGCAATTTATTACCCTACCCTAACTAATAACGGCTTGCTTTATTTAAATTTTTATGTGGTTCATGCACGCAGTAATCACTCAAATGTTATTTTATTTTAATTAAAAAACTTTCAAAAAGTTCAACAGGAATGAAAATTACCCGAAAGTTGGGGTATTTTACCCGAGAGTTGGCCACCCAGGTGCTTTATGCTTTCGAGGGTTGTCCCTTGTTTTGCAGCTTTTGTTTTAAAATTTACAAATAAAGGTGCGGTTACACGATGCGTTGGGTTGTCGGACGTGTTGTCAACTTGATGGGACTTTTTTGTCACGTTCACAAATCGGTGTTGCTATAACTTTTGTGGTTTTAATTTTCTGTGATGGGTTAAAATTATTTATGCCTATTGCATTGCATTTTTGGACGTGTGGGTGTTATGAGCCGATGTTTCGGTAATTATAAAGTGTATAAGAATATTGATTGAGGTAAAATTTCTAACAGTGTCTTTATGATTACACCAAATTGATGTTTCTATTTTGTTATAATGTTTTTGTTGATAGATTGTATAAAATAAAGGAGAAAAAGCAGAATGTATCAGCTGCTTCTTTTACCCGGCATACTGTATAAGTCAGTTAAGAGGTTTAAGGACGACTGATGTTCAATCAATTAGCTGACCCCCTGTCACTGCAAGCTAACGTTTTATATATTTGTTTGATTGATCAAATTAAATATTAAAACTTAAGTTACAATTTCCTTGAGCATACCGCTAAAATTTGGGATATAGTTCCTATGTAAATGTATTTAATATGCAATATCTGATTGTATATCCAATATCAGACTTCTAATTATAAATAGTTTTTCTAGAAAATCTAAACAAGCTCTATCGTAAACCGCAATTGTCTATATTATATAACCGCATATAATAAAACAAGTAGGTCACTAAAATAAGCAAATTGCATAAGAACAATTTTTGTAATGTATCTGTTACGCTTGTTATAAGTTGAGTGTACGTATCACGGAAGAAAGTATGTGAGCCATTGAACATCAAACCCAAAAAACATACGCCTTCTTGAACAGTTGGGTAAAAGATTTGCGATAATCGCATAACTACCGCAAAGTTACATGTGGCTAGACCCTATAACAATTTTAAAACACGAAACACCTGAGATGTGTTAGTGCTAAAGTATTCCATGTTTAAACTAAAACTTGAAAATATTTCATGATCGGACAAAGTATACAGGGTAAAATACAGGGTAAAGTAGGACAATCCCCTGCGGGTGGAACTGTAAGTGAACTGTGGTGGTACTGCCGATAACTTGTGGTAGTTTCAAGTAACTAGTAAGTAATGATTAATTGAGTGAACTGTAACTTGACCGGATAACTTGCACGCTTGGATTAATTATTATTATTATGTGCCTCCTGTGTAAAAATATTTGTACCTAACTTATAATGTTTAAATGTAATTTAGATTGAGTAAGAGTTACGATGTTGGGCATTTTGTCTTTTTCAACCGACTTCAAAAAGGAGGGGTTTCTCAATAAGGTTGTATTTTTTATTTAAAATTTTAGTACCGCATAACACTGCATAAATCTATCTGGAAACTTATAGATTTCCAAATTTGATTTCCGATTTGGTAAATTATTTTTTATTTAAATATAAATAAAAAAATTAAAATGTTATATACTTTCAGATCGGTCCCAAGAAATTTCATTAAAATCGATTCAGTTTGGTTTTTGAAACAAAATAAGTGGTAGTTATCCAAGTAAACAAAATTTTGAGGTTGCTTCAGTTTTAATTGACTGCGCAAGAAGGATTATGTTTTTCAAGTGTATGCGTATTTAAGTCATATTGTAAAAAAACATTTTTAGAAATTAGTAACGCAAAATGATTTTATGTACGAGGATGAAAATTGCCTTGGATTGACATTTTTGTCGAAAATTTGTGATGTTATTTTCTAGTTATACAAACAACAATTTTGTTTTAAGTTCATTCTGTCATTTTGTATCTCCAAAATGTGGGTATGCTAGAGCGAGACGGACGATGGTCGGACTACGATCTCTTAATAGTAGAGTAGTTAATTCTAGAGTAGGTACACTGACTTCTTAGTTAAAGTATGTGTCCGTCGTCAATCTTTCGAAATTACCGTTAGAAAAATAATTGTTAACACAAACAATACATTATGTCAGCAAGAACAAATTGTAGGTCATCATTTCAACGGCAAACAATTTTTGTGTAGGCAGCTTTAAAACGAGTGGGTATATTATCAATAAAATAAGTAGGCTATCATTTGTCTATGTTGTATGTTATATTATCAATCAAATAAGTAGGCTATCATTTGTCTATGTTGTATGTTATATTATCAATCAAATAAGTAGGCTATCATTTGTCTATGTTGTATGTTATATTATCAATCAAATAAGTAGGCTATCATTTGTCTATGTTGTATGTTATATTATCAATCAAATAAGTAGGCTATCATTTGTCTATGTTGTATGTTGTTGTAATGACGACACACTGCATGTGTGAGGGCGAGTCGTGAACATCATGTCGACAACTAGAATTCCACTATTGGCCATCGGCCTCCTCCATGGATTTTCTGAAAGATGATTGGATATGGCTTATCCAATAAACATCGGCGCTTTTCATCAAAAAATAATCATCAAAAACAACAACCGTTGAACAAACAGACAGTCGAATTGAGACATCCTTCTTTTTGGAAGTCGATTAAAAATACAAATTATATTTTCTGATGTTGCTTTCTAATGTAGATTGAAGATTTTTTTTAAACTTCATTCAGTCATTTTATAACTTCAAAAATGTTGGTATGTGAGACGGACGATTTCGATCTACAGCTCGTTTAGTACCCTGTATTTCAGGGGTACATATTAATATTTCGATCTACAGCTCGTTTATTACCCTGTATTTCAGGGGTACATATTAATATTTCGATCTACAGTTCGTTTAGTACCCTGTATTTCAGGAGTACATATTAATATTTCGATCTACAGCTCGTTTAGTACCCTGTATTTCAGGGGTACATATTAATATTTCGATCTACAGCTCGTTTAGTACCCTGTATTTCAGGAGTACATATTAATATTTCGATCTACAGCTCGTTTAGTACCCTGTATTTCAGGGGTACATATTAATATTTCGATCTACAGCTCGTTTAGTACCCTGTATTTCAGGAGTACATATTAATATTTCGATCTACAGCTCGTTTAGTACCCTGTATTTCAGGGGTACATATTAATATTTCGATCTACAGCTCGTTTAGTACCCTGTATTTCAGGAGTACATATTAATATTTCGATCTACAGCTCGTTTAGTACCCTGTATTTCAGGGGTACATATTAATATTTCGATCTACAGCTCGTTTAGTACCCTGTATTTCAGGAGTACATATTAATATTTCGATCTACAGCTCGTTTAGTACCCTGTATTTCAGGGGTACATATTAATATTTTCTGTGTTAGGGGTGTGAAGATGTCTTATAACAAAACTTAGTCACATTTCCCAAGTTAGAAGTGTAAATGTCCAGTGTAATGCAAGATCAATACTGTTGATCGCCGATACAGGAAACAGATCGGGTGCCCTCTGGGACGGAGTAAGGAGGACGGAGGACGGAGGGCAAGCGGAG
Source organism: Lycia hirtaria (assembly GCA_947563715.1). NCBI lineage: Eukaryota > Metazoa > Arthropoda > Insecta > Lepidoptera > Geometridae > Lycia > Lycia hirtaria. Next base: position 51,178,556 of record OX387376.1, on the reverse strand, counting down.
CCAATGGCCCGCTCGACGGTCTCCCTCTTGGGCTAACCTCTGACCTTTGAGCTGGGCTCGTAGTGCCTCCACGTAGCTACATGGTTTATTACTTTTGAAATAAACAGCTAAACACATAATAATAATTAATAAGCATTTTATTTCCTTAATTAATATCAATTATACAAGAATTTCATTTAATTATATTAACATGCATTAGTATAATGTATTTATTATTTAATCTTCTATCAACTAATATTAATTATTCATATATATATTCTTAATGTCATATAATTATATTTTTGTTTTTATTAAGGACCTCCCTAAAGAGCTAAACACATAATAAAAGTTAACTCGTTTTATGAACCCCATCAAGCATTGTAAAACAAGAAGAGTAGCTCTAAAGTTTCACCTTCGTTGGAAAAATTATGTCTTACTGGATGAACTATACACTGTACACTATCCGTCTTACTTATGAACGCTGAATAAGGGCATTTTACTCGTATTTAATCAGTGTTTTAAAACACTATTATTATTGACGGGATATTTACCGTGGTTGTATTCGTGGTTTCGTTATATCGGGAGCTCAAAATTAACGCGAACCACGGTAAATATCCCGATATTAATAATATTGTTTTAATGAATGACCGTGATAGTTTAAACCAGTGTTTTGTTCCGTTTTTGCGCGCGACAGTTCCAGTCTGACAGAAAGTGACAAGTCCGAGAATAAGATTTTAACTTGCGTTTATATGTAAGATGGTATATAAGAAAGGTACTTATCCTACGAAAAAGACGGCCCATTTTGCATTTTTGGATTACTTGTATTTATTTTCTAAATATTTATTAGGATTCTTCGCTCTCTTTTAATTATATTACATCATGGGTACTGTCTATTTAATTGTTTAGAATTGGTAGAAAAGGTTTAAATTTCCTAAAAAAATGCCATTATGTTGCTTACTACTCAGCGGGCTGACTTTATTTACGAATTGAGAAAGACTACTTCGTTATTGACCTTTGACCTTTTAGCAAGTATATAGACTATCAAAGGGACTAGGTTTTCTTAAACGCTGACCTTTTGTCCGTATGAGTGGCTTTTACGCACTTAAAACAGATTTATTATAGTAATAAATGCACTAATTGTTTTGTCTTATATCTTGTCCTCTGGCAACATTGAATATATATTGCTTCTTAGAGTATTGACACTTGGAGTGATAGTTTCATACAAAATTCCGTTCATAATTTATTGAAGCCAAAACCTATCAACATGAATGCAAGACCATCACGTATGAATTGTCTTTGAAATGCACATAGGCATATTACTTCTTATCAAGGTAGGAAAGGAAGCCATAAGTTTCCCCACATATCCACATACCATACATATCCGCATACATGCATACATACACTTGAAAAATACTACTTGTTTTCTTTTGCGCACTCGGACAAAAATACAGAAGGAATCGAACAACCCATACTCACCTAATCTAAAATCTACACAGCTCTCAAGCACCAGTTATCATATCCACTGGCCATCAGTCAGGGTAACTCAGGGTAAAATAGTCCCTAAAACAACACTCTTGACTACAGGAAAAGGATCGCTTTTCCCAGGGGAGACTGGGGCAAACGGGGGCAATCGAGGGCCACTCTAGTCAGGGCTGTCAGGTTTATGGTGGCAGGGGTGCCCCGGGGTATTGACTGTCCTTTTAACAATTTGAGGAAGATGAGGCAATCACGCTTAGATCGGAAAATTAAAGATCGATATTTTGTAAGGCAAATATTTTTGGATTTGTGATTATGTTTTATTGTCGTGTTTTAATAAAGTTTAATGTTTTTACTCGACTGCGCAGAAAGGTTATGATCTTCGGGTGTATAGGCATATGGATTTGTTATGTACCTATGTATATTACCTCTTATAGCCTAAACGGCTTGACTGATTGTGATGTGCGAAGTGTCGTTAGATTCGTCCTTTATTTCTCGAGTGTCATAAGCGACATTTTTGTAATAGGTATCTTTCTCAAAAATAAATAAATGGATTTTTTCGTAACTTTCAATGGACTCTTTCGTATCAAAATAAGTTATATTATAAGAATTAAGTACTATATTTTTAGCACTAGCCGTTATAGGATAGGTACGTACATACTAGCGGCCTTCAAGGAGTCAAACGTATTTTGATTCTTAAATCTCGTTTTTTTTTTTCTTATTAGATTAATATTGTATGTTGAATACGAATGATCATTTTTGTAAGTACCTACGCCTAGTATTTTAGTGGTACAGTTTATACTGTACCACTAAAATACTAGGCGTAGGTAGCGCTGCGTAGGAAAACCAGCCACAAAGTGAACCGACGACGTCTCACAGGTGGGCGGCCTACGTGTGTCCAGCAGGGGACTTGTTGCTAAGATGATGATGATGGTCATGGTTAGACGGATACCATCTTAATGCTCACAGCTTTGAAAAGATGCGTGCCTCGGGATTCGAACCCAAGACCTGCAGCTTGCAACTCACACAGTCTCCCAACTAGGCTGCCAACATTCAATTCCTATTCATTTTAAAACAATAGAAAGCAGTAGAAAACTGTAGAACACACTGATTAAGCTGCAGGCTATTGCAATATTTAAACTGTTAACGTTACTAACACAAAATTGTCCGATGGCCAGCGTCAAGGTGATCCAATCTCTATCATCATTTTAAACTTTAATTGAACTACATGTTGTTTCATTAACAACGTCGAATATTCCGTTTGACATATTTTAATCTCAAGCTCTGTCCTATGTGAGCGATATTACGGACAAGCGATGTGATTTATGGTTTGTTTAATAATTTTATAACATGAAATATTGTAAAAAGCAGAATGAAAATATACACATAGTATTCAAAAGTGGCATATTTTATTTTATTTAGGTACAAAAGCAATTAACAAACCAAACCTATTAACTAAAAAAAAAACGAATCCTTATAAAAACACTATTAATTTGTTAATCTAAATATTGTACACAGCGTTTAACCATATTATGTTATTAAAATAACAACGTCAGACTAAATGGTGATATTATACATTTTGTGAAGTACTCTTTTAAATCTATACAAGTTCAGTTGAAATATATCAAGATCGGAGCAGATTTCGTTGTAACTTTCACACATACGATGAAGTGGATTACATATTACGTCCTACATTATTATGAGTCGGTGGATATGCCTACAAGTACAAGTTCAAAATATATTTATATTACTTCATGGTAATAACAGACAATATTTGATGTTATGTATTTTATTTTATTGTATTTTATTTGTTATCTTTTACTTATTATAAAATATCTTTCTGAACATACATACATAAAATCATGCCTAATTACGAGCAAAGATAATGAGATAGTTTGACACCACCTTTTTTAAATGTCCACAAATATTTATTTATTAATTTATTGTAGGTAGGAAGGTAGGTACGCAGTAAGATAAGCAACTGGTACATTGGGGCCATTTATTTATTACGTAAGACGATTTAGGGGGGGGGGGGGGGGGGGAGGAGGGTCGACCATATCTTATTTTTTCTTACAAGGGGTGGGGTGTCTTGGATAGTTCTTACGTAAGATCACAAAAATTTAAAATAAAAGTTAAAATTTTACTTTGACAAAGCGCGGGCAACCGCTCGAGTGCCGAAGTGTATGTATGTATAATAAAAAAAAAAGTACAAATAAACATTCCTAATAATTGTTACTTTGAAAAATAAACATTACAATAAACCAAATGTGTATTAATTTTTTCCTTTAAATTCTTACGTAATGTATATTACAATATTGCACAGGGGGGAGAGGGTCAGCCTATTTTTATTTTTTCTTATATAGGGGGGAGGGGGGGGGGGGGGGGGGGGACAAAACTGGCAAAAATAGTCTTACGTAATAAATGAATGGCCCCATTCTATGTTCTTCTTTTTCATCCAGTCCAGCATGGAAGATATCCCACATAAGTAGTTGTGATTAAAAATGCAATCATCTTCTCTATATTAGTATATAACCCCTATATAGCGGTTTATAGAAGACAATCTCTGTATAAAACGACTGTAACATATTAACAAACAGACAGACGGAAATGATGTTAACATAAAAAAAAATTGTAGCACCTTTTGAAAAGAGCTGACATGAAACAGTTGGCGCCACATGTCCATTTGTTTACATTAGAGGTAGAAAAACACCTGAATTTCATATATCGTAAACTATATGTTTTGACAGCGTGGTATCGCAGCAGTGGGACAGGATTATATTATAACATAAGCTATATTATTTATATAAGTGTCCATTTATTGTAACTAATTAGTCTAATTACGTACATTTGATAAGGTTTATTTAAATTAATTATGTGTTTGTTTCGGATTGATTATTTAAATGTTAGCTTATTTATTTCGTTCATTAATTTTATGTTTATATCACCATGGAAACGAAATGTTGAATTAAATTAGGACTGAATCCAATACCGCGATTGGCGATGTGTGGTCTTCACTCAACTTTTCGGCCCCATCGGCCATATCGTATCGATCTTATACAACTGGCTAAGGGCGTCGCCAAGGGGGGGCAAGGGGGGCAGCTGCCCCCCCCTAGAGATTAAAAAAATGTAGCCAACTGCAAAGCAATCTGAGTCCTAAGGTCATGCAATTGTACCTGTACCTACAATTCATATTTTTCTCATCCTCCATAATATTAACTTGAGAAGGAGGGTTATGTTTTTCGAGTGTATATATATATGCTTAACACCTTTTTAAACTATCACGGTCATTCATTAAAACACTGTTTTAACGGGATTATTAACGGGATATTTGCCGTGGTTCGCGTTAATTTTGAGCTCCCGATATTTCGGCACAGTTACATGCACCATGTTCACGAGCGACTGAAATATGCAGGTGGATGATATGGTTAAGAGCAGACAAATCTGTTTCTCTTTAATATCCCGTTAATAATAACAGTGTTTTATATGCATGTATGTTTCTATATGACAGCTTACAGCCTAAACGGCTTGACCGATTTTGATGTGCGAGGTATCGTTAGATTCGTTTTCACTTCCAGAGTGTCATACGCTATATGTTTTTGTAATAATAATAATAATACAGCTCTCGAAAAAATTAAATAAATGCGTTTTTTTCGTAACCTATAACGAGCTATTTCGTAATAAATAAGTCATTTTACTAGAATTATTGTAAAGAATGCACATATATTTATAATCTTTTAGAGCGATTTTACGCATATTTACTTTCAAAAATCGTACACTTAACAGCGTATCAAGCATAACGAAATCGTAAGTTAAACTGCAAAAACTGCTTTTCGGCAGTTGGGTATTTTGTTTTTCTTTTAATATACATACTTGTTAGAAATTTGGGAGAGGCCTATCTCCGCAGTGGATTCTTATAGCTGAACAAGAGGAGAGATACCTAATATTTCTGGGTGTATGGAAGCATGGATATTGTAGCGTACTTCACGTTATTTAACCGACTTCCAAAAAGAAGGATGTTCTCTATTCGAATGTATGTTTTTATATAGTTATTCTGCAATTACATTGCCAATTATGAATTTTAACGATTCTGTTTTGTTTAGCAGGTTATACTTCAGAGGTATTGTACCAACCATAGTATACATTTTTCCAAAATCGGCTTAGGTTGATTTTTATGACAAATAACTGGAAAAATATGACATCCAAGTAAACGAATAGCGTATTCGATTTTTTTTTACTACAAATTATTTTGTGTTATAAATAGTTTTTCACAGTATCTATATCATGCCAGTATTGCGTTTACTAAATTTCATACGTTCACATTTTAGTTCACAGTTATTGACGAATGACCTAGGACGAACGATCCGATTAGGCAGGTCCAACTTTACGAGGGAGGTCAATCGTCGTATCCAACTCGGCTGGCCAGCGTTCGGGAAACTTAAAAGCGTCTTCTCGTCCAATATTCCCCAGTCCCTCAAGTCGAAAGTTTACAACCAGTGTGTGTTACCAGTGATGACATACGGCACTGAAACGTGGTCATTAACTATGGGCCTTATAAGGAAACTCAAGGTCACGCAACGAGCTATGGAGAGGGCTATGCTCGGAGTCTTTCTACGAGATCGAATCAGAAATGATGAGATACGTAGACGTACAAAAGTCACCGATATAGCACAGCGGATTAGCAAGTTGAAGTGGTAGTGGACAGGGCATATAGCACGTAGAACTGATGGCCGATGGGGCCGAAAGATTATCGAGTGGAGACCACGTACCGGCAAGTGCAGCGTAGGAAAGACCAGCCACGAGATGGACAGATGGCCTCATAAAAGTGGCGGGAAGACGCTGGATGCAAGCCGCTTCCAATCGGTCTTTTTGGAAATCCATGGGGGAGGCCTATGTCCAGCAGTGGACTTCTATGGCTGAGATGATGAGATGATGATGATGATACGTTTACATTTTAAATTTTTCATTTTATTTCAGCAAAAATTAATTTATCTAAGAAACAAAATGCACACTTACTCTTACTTACTTATAGGTAAATAGACCCGAAAGCACTACGCTGTTTTGGAAAGTCAGTAAAAAAAACCTAAAATTACAGAAAAAATGTTATTCTGTTTATTTCCTTTTATTATTACAAATATCAATAAACTTTATACGGAAAAGTTGTTATTGCAATTTTAGGATTATTTCTATAGTAACAATTTTTCGGACTTGAGTACACTGACCCTTCGACGTATATCCAAGGTTCTCTGTACACTCTGTAATTTCGTTTGCTATTAATAATCATAGTCTTGACTCATTCACATTAATCATCATCTCATATCAATTATTTATTTATAAACATTTCATTTTTCTTTCGCGAGCGATATTCTTAACCTGTGATTCTAAAACGGTGGTCTCTGGACCTCTGATTGTCCTCTCAGCATTCGAAGTGGTCTGCTAAGAAAGACTTTTTTCTGAAGGTACTAATAGACAATCCGATTTGTTCGAAACTGAAACATCATAATTGTTTATTATGACGTCACAGCGAATATTCATAGTACTAGCCTTAGATATGAGATGTATAAATTTAATAAAAGTCATTTATATAAATCTTTTTAGAAATCCATGAGGGTCTCCCTCTGTCCAGCAGTGAACTTCTTATGGCTGAGATGATTATATATATATATATCTACCTATAAATCTCAGTTTCTTGAGAACTGCAATCATAAAAGTTTCATGATTTGAGGTTAGATATCTTCTAAATTGACGGGCTGTTTCAGTCGAGTTCAATACAGTACAATAACACTTTATAGGTTATAATAAAATTCAGTTAGTGGTTTGTGGTTATTTTCATGAAAATAACAACGGTTCTAACAATTTGTATAATTGTTGTTTAGGTAATTGCTTTTAAAGTTTACCTGCATAGGTGTTTCTAAAAACAAGTAATTTATACAAAAAACGCGAGTTTACAAGAAAAAAAAAACCAGCGGAGTTTGAGCGCCCAAGTTGACGGTCCACGACAAAAATCATGGTAAATAGTGTCCACAAAAAAGTTTAAGAGCCACAGTTCTAAGCGATCACTCACCATCCATCATCTCTAAATCAAACACGAAAGGTCATCCCTATTTATAGAGGCGCATTATTTCGATTTATTCAGCACTATCTTATCTTAACAGCACCCCGTCGCCTTAATTAATGTTGATTATGCTAATCAAAGCCGAAATCACTTACTATTCGACTGTGAACTCTATCTTCTGAGTGGCAAGTTACGTTTTCGATTGATGTCGATTCGCACGACAATGATTTCCGATTTCAGTGATTTTCATTCCGTTTTATAGCTTAGCTTTTAGTACTCAGTTTGTTTAATTAGATGTGATTTAGGTTGATTAAATGTTTCATTTAATTTCGGTGATCTTTTGATGCAGTTTTTAACCTACGACGCTAAACAGGGGCTGTTGTAAGTATTACGTGTGTGCGTAACTGTGTGTCTGTCTGATGTATACACACATAAAATCACACCTATTTCCGTTACGGGGTGTGCAGCATCAAAAACCATGCGGCCGTTTGACACCACATTTGAACGTGATTAAATGATTTAATGAAAATGAGAGTGTATCAGAGGGTTAGGTTAGTTTTTAAGTAATATTAGTTTACAAGGTCAGTGACGCCTATATAAACGCCATTTTCTCTCAATTCAAAGTAGATGGAAAAGCGGAAATTACTGTATCTCACTGTCTGTTGGCTACATTTCCATGAAAAACGGCGGAACCTGTTATGAAATTTAGTGCAGATATAGCTGAAACCCTGGAGACGATCATACACAGTTATCTATATAGTATTTTTACCTGACTGTCTAAGGAGAGTTATGTTTTTCGAGTGTATGTATGTATGTGTTTCTATATGATCGTCTACAGTCTAAACGGCTTAACCGATTTTGATGTGCATGGTGTCGTTGGATTCATTTTCACTCTCTCAGTGTTATAGGCTATATATTTTAAATAAGTAATAATAATATATTTCTCGCAAAGATAAAAAAAACGTTTTTTCGTAACGTCCAACGAACTTTTTCGTAATAAACAAGTGATTTTACTAGAATCATTCTATAGAATACGCATTTACAATATTTTACATTGATTTTACGCATATTTTCTCACAAAAAACCTACACTTAACACCGTATCAACCGTAACGAAATCGTAAGTTAGACTGCAAAAACTTTCTGTAGTCGGGTAGATATAGATACTTGTTATCATTATCATAAGCACCGTGTTTCAACCGTACGCGGGTAGCACCGTGGCTCACTCACAGCTAGTATGAAATAAATATTTCAGGCAAAACAAGTCATGGTCACGTCCAAGTCACACAGTAACAGTCCAAAGTATTGCCAACATTATAAACGGACGTGCGGCCGGACTGACGCGACGGTAGATAACAGAATCGGTAGACATCCGCTACGGGAGATAAAAAATGAGTCTGTTAGGCTGGCAACACGTAGACAGGAGGCGGAAGTAGGCTTGTTGTGTCAAGAGCGGTTACCTCGCTTTGCATTTACATGATGAGCTGGATTTTTAGGTGTTTTTGTTCGCTTTTTCGGATGAATATTATGGGGATGATTGTTTTCCATTTTATGGCAGGGGCCGCCCTTTTATTTACCGACTTCGAAAAAGGAGGAAGTTATCAATTCGTACGGTATTTTTATTTTTTTAGGGTTCCGTACCTCAAAGGAAAAAAACGGAACCCTTATAGGATCACTTTGTTGTCCGTCTGTCCGTATGTCCGGGTGTCAAGACCTTTATCTCGGGAATGCGTGAAGGTATCGAGTTGAAATTAAAACCATGTATGCAAATCTACAGTATCTTGCTGCAGAAAGAAAAATAAAATTTCTCAGTTTTCGTAAAAAAAAGTTATAGCCGAATATGTCGTAAAAAATGCACATTTCCACACTCACAAGGGAATCAAAACCTATGGGGTACTTCCCGTTGACCTAGAACTATGAAATTTGGCAAGAAGCATTGTGTTAGAATACACATATAGGAAAAAATCGGAAAACTGGACATTTTTAATTTAATCACAAAAAAATAGTGTCTCTATGCAAAGAATGAGGGCCCAAATTTTAAAGTGAATTAACCGTATCATGTGGGGTATCATATGAAAGAACCTCATTAGCATATAAGCTAAAACAGGTTTTCAAATATTTTTATGATGTATATTTTTCGGTTTATGAAGGAATATATAAAAAATGTATATGATTTCCCCCTTTTATTTAGTTTGTACGGAACCCTCGGTGGGCGAGTCTGACTCGCACTTGTCCGGTTTTATTTTATGTTTGTATTTTTTTGTTTGTTACCGCATAACTCCGTCATTTATAAATCGATTTGAAAAAGAAAAATGTTTTTAAAGCATGTACTTTCAAATTGGTCCCATACAAATTTCATCAAAATCGGTTTAGCAGTTTTGTATTTAATACTTCGTGATTTGAAATCGGATTTTCAGTTTTTAAATTATATGTATGCTTATAAAACACTATTTAAAAACCAAAATCTCTCACGTGATCGTTTCCCCCTCTCCCAACTGTCAACTGGAAAGGGTGTCCTTTCTCCCAACTCCCGACTGAGTGTACGGGGAGTACCGACCACAACACAATGAGAACAAATAAAGCGTTGTACTCTCTTATATTGTACGGGAAAAAAGAAAATAGCCATTCTAACAAACACGGAAAACCTCTTAAGGATTTTCGGATAAAGTCACAACCACACTAAGAATACACGATAATCTCAGTAATAAATATTGAAGTGTTGATTGATTGAATTGAGCATGCTATTGAATAATTTTGGTTTAAATAATTTTTAAGTTTAAAAAACTGAAACAACCGACTTCATAGTACGTTATTTCGTTTACTTGTAATACATATATGTAAGGATAATAATTAAACAAGGCGCTCAAGCGTTGAAGTAACTCTATTTTCTCCTTATACACATTGGATGAGGAGTAAGTAGGTTTTACTTTTCAAGCTCAATAAATCTCTCACGATTGTAAACTTCTTAAAAGACCTCTATTCACCCGCTCGTTTTTTTTTTCAAGAATGACATTTGTCACTGAATGTCAAATGCGTCGTCGTCGCAGATTAGAAAATGTGCAGATGTTTATACGAAAAACCTCAACATTTGACACTTTTGCAAAGAAAAACGTGTCAATGGAACTCTGCGATTCTATAATCTGACGCACTCACTCAGGAATACAATGAAAATATTTTTAATTTTAGAGATTATTCAAAAAGTAATAAAGCAATTGTCATGATTTGAATATTTGTTGTATGTGGGGGCGGTGTTTTCAGTGTTGCGGAGTGGCAGCACTGCTATTTTCTTAATTTATATACTCTGGAGAACGGTGATCGAACAGAATGAACGCTACCCCGGATGATGGCGTGATGTTGTAATTCCGGGGAGGGGATATATCGCGGGCGGACGAGCGCGAGCGGCCCTTCGAAAAAGTAGTCGCGGCGTAACTCGGTAGCAAAAAGGCGGTCTTAGCGTCAGACCGCTCAGTGCAGTGAAATAAGTGCAGTGTTATAAGTAATAATAAAGCGTCATAAAGTTCAGACAAGGAGTTTTCTTTATATATCAGAAGTGGCAATCAACCTGCGAGCCGAGCCCGGTAAAATCGTGAGTCACCTACGAGATTATATTTTACCCTCCGATTATTGAATATTGATGTTAAAAATTTGTCACGCATATCGAATTGGAGAAAATGGTTCTTAAAAGTGTTGAAACAGGTTGTTAAAATAATTATAACGGGATATTCTTAATACGGGTAGACAGAATCTGTTAAGATACTGCAATGAGATGTGATCTGGGTTACTCCCAGATAATTTTATTGTAGCACAGCGATTAAAGATTATAATCCGACGATTTTATTATAACCTAATGAAATTTTGATAGTGTGGTTGGGGCTACTCCCCGATAATTTTATCGTAATTTAAACGAAATGAAGTCTGTTGTAAGTAAGTCATTAGTAAATTATTTCGTTAACATCCCGAGAGACAAGTATACGAAAATATGTTTTTCTTGTTTGAGAACCATTTTTACTTTTTGTATTTGATTATGCTGCAGCCATTCAGAGGAACCATAGCGAGGTAATATTTTTTTGGTGTGATGGTGAGAGTAGTGTTTTTAATAGTACAATGGCTATGGCATATCGGTCTGTGGCCGTGTCAGCGATCAGCAGTGTGTTATTTTTCTAGAAGACTAGTAAAGTGCTGCGAATAAAATATTTTAATTCGGTAACTGGGCTACATCAATACAGCCAATTAAGCGAGCTTCTAAATGTAGTTTTTCTAGAATATTGCTAACAGTAATGCAAATAAAATATTATGGTAAACTTAACAGCTTATTATCTAGCTGTTAAGGTTGGGCTCCACTAAAATTGTGTTCAGATTCAGAACACTTGTTGATAAAAATTTGGTGCAGACCTTTTGCAGTGCGCGAACTTGATCACAATAGTAGATTACCTGTGTCCACCACCTCAGTTGTGCGTAACTTTAGTATGCGTGCTGTACGGTACATTTGTACACGAACATTTATACCTCGGAAATGTGCTTTACTTTCAGTTTAGTGCGTAAACATGTGTGCGAGTGCGTCGTCGCGGGTACACCGCGAGACCAAGGAGTGCGCGACAAAAGTTCACGGTTTGTCCAATAGAGTGCGCGCACAGTTTGCTGGTGCTGCCCGTAAGAGTTCACCAAGAAATACATTTATGCTGCACTCTGTGCGGTACAGAGCCGCACACTGGTGGAATCCTGTATTTACGGTTACGGCCATTTAGGGCGAGTTGTACTGTGTTCGTTTTTCTGTAAGGTTAATAAAGTACCGCAAGTAAAATATTCCAGTACGACAACTAGTCTACTACAACTAGTAGCACTGTCTTTAGTCGTGTAAGTATGCTATACCATGAAGCGAAATTTTGGTATTGTATCTCCACCTGCAACACTATAACTACTTTGTGACGTAACTATTGTAAGATCTTGAACCACATAAGTGTGTCAAACGAAATTTTATATGAGTAGAGCTACAATATTGATGGATTTACCAGAGTATCACTGCGTAAATATTTAATACAGAAGTCTGTTTATGAAGTTGAATTATACAGAGATAACATAGTTCGATTGACTTAAAATCTTAATTGAATTTCGAAGGCATGTAATGTAATAACCTCAGAAATAGTACCATTGTGTACCGGTAACTTGTCGCGAATATTTATCCGTTGACGCCTTGTAATCATGGAGGCGGAATTTAAAGCCACGCTAAGATATCAGAGTATCGACAGTGCTGAAAATTAAAGTGCATTTCTTAGTGTTAACAACTACACTTAGTGTTACTGCAAGTTTGAAATTCAAGGATTTTTAGTGTTTACGAGTTTGTTAGCTGCAGTCATGTAGGTGAACTGCAGGGAAAATGTTCCAAAGAGTGCCATGTATGTGTGCCGTAAAGTTGAAGTTCGTAGATTTGATGATGTTATCGCTGCAACCGTGTAGGTGAGCTGCAGGGTAATATTCTAAAGAAGTATGGCCATGTAGGTGTGCCGTAAGGAAAGTTCGAAGATTTGATGATGATTTCGCCGCAGCCATATAGGCGCGTTGTAAGGTTGAAGTTTGAAGTTTTGATGATGTTTGAAGTTTGAAGATTTGACGATGTCGAAGTTTGAAGATTTGATGATGTTCTCGCTGCAACCATGTAAGTGAGCTGTAAGATTGAAGTTCAATTATTCAATGATGTTTTAGCTGTAACCATGAAGGTTTGGTTTCAGGATGATAATTTTAACCGGTCACGGAACACTTAGCTTCCAGCCATGAACGTTTTAAACTGCAGCAGGTCAAGCCTATTCAAAGGAAAGTAGAAGCTCCAAACTGTATTTAATCCAAAATAACTTGATTAACTAAATTTTGTATAATATGTATATGGTGTGCAAGAGTGTGCACAGATCTTGTATTTTAGTGGATTTGATTAATCCGGTCGATTAATGATCATTTTAATGTGATTATGTTAAGCGTTGAATAGCAGAATCATTGATCGGACTTTCCCAGAACCTGAGCACCTGACTTTTAATGATGATATAACGTTATAATTCCAGTTTTGATGTAGTTTCGAGTTTCATAGAGAAAATTTAAATCATATATGAGAGATCAACCGATCGGACACGCAGCAAGTAACCTTGACGAGCATAGCAACTCGAAGTGTCGAGGAGTTTTGACAAATGCCATTATGCTTGAAATTTCCGAAACGTACTAATTAGAATCGACTAAGTCACTTACTTTTGATAAAACGCGTATAGTGCGTTAGAGCGAATAAATTTATGAGTAATCTGGTTGCAATTATTAGATTCTCAATTATTATGGTTATTATTATTAGATTATAGAGAGAATGGAAATTACTCCACCAATAAGATTCATGAATTGATAAATGAGTAAGCCTAAGACATTTTCCGAAAAATACTATTCGGTTAAGGATTATTATAAAAATATATATAGATGTCAGCGATCTGTATGTGCCAACGTAATTAGATGTCATGTTTTGAACACCCACGTTATTTTTCGCAACTGCAGAGGAGTGTCTACACTTTGTTGAATTGTCCGCTGGACAGTGACGTAAGCAGTGATGAGCGTTGACAATTATCGTAAAATATATATAAACAAATCTGTATGTTAAATGAACCACTCGATAATATTACAAAACTATTAGTCGAAAGTAAACGTACGTAGTAAACGTTTCTTTGAGAGAAACCCATTTTATGCCTTGAATGAGTTGATGAGAATAGATCTTGCTGAATTCTCGTTCTAATGGAACAGCGGATCATATTTTCTACTTTCTTCCATAAGTGGATTAGCATATTTTTTTACTATTCTATTTTGGCCTTTTGAACATTATTATGAATATTGACATAAGTTTGACGACATCCTTTTATTATTTATTATGTTATTGGATATAAAAATGACATAAATAAATAGAATATATTATATCTAAATTAATAAAAACTACGTTAAATCGTATTTTATAACAGAAAAAGCTTGGAGTACAAACATAACAAAAAATACTAATTTGAAAAGGGCTTTTCTAATATAACACTTTTGTTACAAGCCCAAGAAATAATTTGACTTTGAATTTAAGCGATGACCGAAGTTTCTTATCACGAACTAAAGATAATTCAAAGAGAGAACTGATTGATCAGTTTCATATTTCAAACAAAGTAGCCTCAAAAATAGATTGCACCGGTGGCGGTTTTATTGTAAAAGTACAGTTTATGAGTTCAAAAATTAGTCAAATATAAAAGCCGAATATTCATAATTAATTTATTTCTTGCAAAATAGGTATACAAACATGTGGTCTTATGATAGTAATAACATTTGGCCCTCTATTTTTGCTGTCAAAGCGTTCAAGTATTTCTAGGTTCTAGATCAATATCGTTAAATATCGTTCGTGCATATGAACATTTTGATAAATCTAGTATAATTTTGGTAAGCATATAACAGTATTGGATCCAGCATACGAAAATTAATCGATAAATAAAAAAATATCTTCATTAAAAATAAGCAATATTTGATAGGACTGGTAACGTTTCCGAAATATGATTGTTAGTTGAAATAAAACGGCAACTATCAAAATCACCACTGGCTTGTACTCAGTGCAAGAGCAGTTATGATATGACTAGTCGACATCATATAGACCTTTAAAAAAAAAAAACAACAGAAATTAGTAAGACAAATATTGAGACTAATTTTATTTATGGAAGTGATTACCTGCTTCTTCTCTTTTGATGCTTTAGTATTAGTTCAGGTGTGCACTAAAAGGAATTAAGTATGCTTCTGTGTATAAACATTCTCAGTCTTTACCTACAATTAAGTTTATTAAAACCTAGTCAAGTAATTTCTGCTCTACTGTTACATCAGTACTATAAATATTGGATGGGAAAATAAATATGTCCACATTCTCGGTTTGAGTACTGTTAGTATGTAATGTGTACAGTATTTTTTCTAGCTAACGTGTCATCAAAATAGTGATGACGTATTTGACAAACAACCAACAACTCTATCCTCAAAGAGATTCATATACGAGATAGATTATCGTCGACTGGGCAATTGCAAATACTGAAGTTCTTTGCGCAGATCTCAAGAAAAGAGCACTCGACGGAGAGCCTATCGCAGCATATGCATGGCCGTGTAGAAGGCAAGCGAAGTCCTGGACGATCACCAACACGTTGGACCGACCTCATTAGAAAAGCTACGCAGTCCACCGAAGTAGAGTGTACTCGCAATGCAACCGACCGGCAGAAATGGAGAAGCATCGCGAGAAGAGCAGCTGGCCTGGAGAGTGACGGTGACACGGCGAGGAGCCACCGCCATTGCAACCACGACCACTCTGACTAGAGTGTACGATTAAGAAGAAGAATTTGGCAAACAACAGATTAAAATCCGACAGATGTCAACTCAGGGCATCTGTGATGTGAAGTGATTCAACTTGATAGTACATCAATTTAATGGTAAACAGCAACAGGTATACGCCAGTCAAATAACGGTTGGTGAAGGACTGACAATGGATCAGCTACCTATAGTTTATCGTGACTAATTTGTCCCTATGATAATGAAATTTAGTGATTAGAAAATAATAATACTTCTGACATTCTAAACTGACAAAATTTTGCTCATGTGCTTTGCCGATCATCCACAAGCTTGACAGAAATTAATGCGGTTGTAGCGACTTGCTAAGAAAAAAAAAGGGGTTTGGAAAATTATTTCCGTTCTCTTATTCTCTCTATTACTCGGATTTGGGGAGTATACGTTACACAATTTTAAAATGCTATTTGGTAATGGCAGGACAATGACAGAAATACAGTTTAAAATGTTGATTCCTATGAGAGCACTTACAAAATTAACGTACTCGTGTCACCAAATTATTACTGGAGCTGGTTTGAGTTGGATCTAAATATTTGAATTTATGTGTAATTATTTTTGGACGAAATTTGCTTTCATTTTATTCAAGCTTTGTCGTTGGTCATTTTAATGTTTGGACGAAGAACAAAAAGGAGTATTTATAGAGTTTTTCATAAAAAAAAGTCTACAAGTCCAAGTCTACAAGGTTTGAATGATACTTCAGTGGCCACAACAACATTGGGACATTTATATAATGATGCTGCCGTTCGCAATCACTAAGCCAGAGGAGGAAGTAATTGAGTAACCGACAGTAAATTAATAATGCGAATTGAATAAGTTTTTATGTACTTTTTTTAATTATATACCAAACCTCTGGAAATACCAGAATATATACTCGATCCGTATAACATATTTGTACAACAATGATTTATCTGCATAGTGTACATTTACACACGAATAGGAAGCCTCCGGTTCCCAGACCAGCTAGAATAAACATAAAATAATTGTCATATTTAAAAACGAATCCGAGTGTCATGATTACTTGTATCTACAATAATAACTAGTTACGACAACGTATACTACAAAGTTTAGTGTGCCATAAGTAGTTTTATAAAATTAGCCTAATAATTACTGTTTAACTATTTTATTTTGCAGCAAATCTTTAAGGAGTCCAAAGGGTTCGATATGATTAATCAGACTTGCTTTTAGAGAGTTGTTGTGCATCGGGACGTTGCACAAAAGCGGATGGCCGAGTGTCATGATTTGAATATTTGTTGTATGTGGGGGCGGTGTTTTCAGTGTTGCGGAGTGGCAGCACTGCTATTTTCTTAATTTATATACTCTGGAGAACGGTGATCGAACAGAATGAACGCTACCCCGGATGATGGCGTGATGTTGTAATTCCGGGGAGGGGATATATCGCGGGCGGACGAGCGCGAGCGGCCCTTCGAAAAAGTAGTCGCGGCGTAACTCGGTAGCAAAAAGGCGGTCTTAGCGTCAGACCGCTCAGTGCAGTGAAATAAGTGCAGTGTTATAAGTAATAATAAAGCGTCATAAAGTTCAGACAAGGAGTTTTCTTTATACAATGTTTCTAAAATAATTATGGGACCAACTTGGGAGCTTTCTCTATACATCAATTTAAGAAACGTAAAATTGGATCACGAATGACGGAGTAATTCGTGGTCATACATAAAAAAAAATACGGTACGAATTGATAACCTCCTCCTTTTTAGAAGTCGGTTAAAAACTGAAACAGCCGACTTCAAAGTGTGCAATTTTGTTCTAAAAACAATACTACTGAACTGATTTTCATAGAGCTTATAATTATGGAACCAATCTGAAAATATATCCTTTCAAACAAAAAAAAAATATGCGTATCCATGTCGGATTATAAATGACGGAGGTAACAAACTTTAAAAAAACGAATTGAGAATCCCCTTTTTTGAAGACGGTTAAAAATAAAATCTAATGCTGCGTTTGGTCACCTACGATGGACAGATGACCTCATACAAGTGGCAGGATGTTGCTTACATCGGTTGCAAATCCATGGGATGGTTTATGTCCAGCATTGAACTTTTTGCAGCTAAAATGATGATTATGATGATGGAAGCAAATTTAAAAACTTATTCGCGTCAAAAACACAATATTATGAAATTTACAATGAATGTTAAGACCCTACTTATAACGTCTGACGAAAGTTTTTACAAAGTAAGTGTCGTATAGCTTATCCCAGTGCAATCTCAGCTTAACTCTCATTTTTCTTTGGAAA
Organism: Lycia hirtaria; assembly: GCA_947563715.1. Classification (NCBI taxonomy): domain Eukaryota; kingdom Metazoa; phylum Arthropoda; class Insecta; order Lepidoptera; family Geometridae; genus Lycia; species Lycia hirtaria. The sequence goes on along the minus strand of OX387376.1, from coordinate 51,160,438 downwards.
ATAAATGAGGGTAGACACGTCTCGGGTGCAGCGTTTTATGCGCCGGGTGACAGTTTATTTGGATTATAGATAGGGATGGGACTCACTTCAACAATCGATGTTTTATTATCGATTTATATTTTTTTTAGATTCACATTAGGATCCAAATCTATAGTGTTTGATGGTTAAAGTTCCAAGCTTGGTTAAAGCTTGGTTGGATGGTTAAAGTATTTTGTCAGATTTCAATATTAAGTCTTTACTATGGAAAAAGTATGCTTAATTTCTGAAACTTTTTGTAAGTATTTATTTTTATTTTAGCCCACACTAACAAAGATATTAAAATGATACATTCTTTATTTTTATAATAAATATCTTAAATAGGTATATATCTTAATAAATTCTGCTATATTCTAGTTTAATATTTGGAATTACAAATGAATTAGAATTTGTTCAATAGCAGTAGTAGTTATTGATAATGCCAGTTGCTGCAAAATAGATTCTTCGCTCGTTCGGTTAATTAAAAGATAAAAGTGTCATCTAAATTTTAATTTTGCTACTCTGATTCGACAGTAATTGCAAATCGATATCGATATTTCAAAAGGCACAGCGCAACTCTATCCAAGGGTGACAATTTTGTGGATGAGCGTTGAACGACAAAAATATGATTATGACGAGCATGTCGTACGTCTTTTGTTATGAAATTTCAAGATTCACGGCGCATCGTGGGGATTGCCGCCACTTTGCGCCGTCTGCTCTTTGCGCTATGGTTGGCGGTGAAAAACACCACGGATAATAAAATATATTGCGTTGCCGTTGTGTCGATAGAAATTTTGGAGTAAAATTTGATGCTTTTAAGTAGAAGTCGTTTTATTTATAATATACATATAAAGTCAAGCCTACTTTCCTTTATGAGGTGGGGTAGGGTCAAATACCATGAGGACGATTGATGCTACATTTGACCGTTGATAGAGGATTAGATAGGAGGGAGAGGGTATTAGAGGGTTAGGAGGTATTAGAGGGTAAGATATAATGTTGGCCTGCAGTGACAGGGAGTCAACCCATGTCTTACATAAACACCAATTTCCCTCAAGTCCCATATCTGCCTTTTACAGTATGTCTAGGAAAAGAAGCAGCTGGTACATAGCATGTTTTTTTTACACGAATAAGTACCCGTTTGACCTCCAACTCCAAAGCCAGTTGGAAAGCGACGATGTGGTTGCAGATGAAGCAGGCAGACTTTATTTATTTAGAAGGTACCTAAGGGATATTCCAAAGGTTTGAATGACACGATTCAGTTCCATTTTTCTTGACTGCGCAAAGAAAGTAATGTTTTTCAAGTGTAACTATTACAACGTGACAATGCTGGTAGCATGCTGGGTACGCTGTCATCTGGTAGTGGGTTTGAACATTTTGATTATATTTAGACTTTCATCGGTTTGAAGTACCTAATCTATTTGCTTTTTGTGAAGTAAATATTTAAGTAGATGTGTGTAGTTTGTATATTATTTGTGCCTTTATTAATGAAGGGACTTGTTAAAAAACCTATGTATGTTTGTATGTACAATTGTAAAGCGCTTCTGCACATACTTTCTCTTTGAACCGTACACTCAACATCATATAAAGCGTGTTAGTTACAATCGCTCTGACACTAGGGCCAAACATTTAAAAGTAAGTCACACCGTGTCTATTCCAAATTCAAGCACATTAACATTTCGCACAAAGGGAATACTAAGGGCTTAGGACGACGGAACAGGCCCGGGAGCCGCCGGCGCCGCTTCAAAGAGAATCTCAATTATTTATAGGCGTAATTTGTTGCCAGTGTTAGGCCTTGATATCTTATCATCTGATAGTAGCCGGCCCTAGTGTTGGAATATCTAAGTTGCAACAATTATCGTAGTATTTTCAATCTCTGTCCATTTTTTTTTATTTTCCGCTCCACAGACACCGGGGTCCGGGCCCGTAGTCAAAACAAAGTATTACTACAAATTATTACGTAAATAACTATTATTTCATTAATTTTGTTTTATTGTTAATGGAGCACTCGCACATTTTTTATTTATTATTCAGATTTTTAGTGATTGATAATCCAATAATTTCTGTGAAAATATTATTAAAATTGGGTGAAAAATTACATAGTTACAGCGAAATCAGTGTACCATACGCAGAAACGAGAAAAAGAGACGCCATATATGGTTTGTGACGTAGTCATCCTTTGGCTCACTCACCTGTTTGTACTCTATTCCATGCTCACAGATGCATACATATATATTATTATTAACGCTCCAAGTATTATGGGTACCTTTGCACCAGGAACAGTTAGTGGTGGGTTATTTGACTGAGTCTTTAGTTCGTTTTTAGCTCTTTTATAAATTTAGGTTACTTAATTTAAGTCATTTAATTTAACTATTATTGTAAAATAACTTATTTGTCACACGAGCTTAGGAGTGTAATTTCTATTTTTTTTTTTTTTTAAACAAGATAGATCTTAGATTGACCACTACCTCGTCTAATGTTAAGCGACGGTGTGGCCGAGGAGCTCGTCGATCTAGAAGATATCTATTCATTCTAGCCGTGTAAATTCCATGATTGCAGGAAACAGAGATGGCAATGAGATTATAAATTTTTGCGAACGATGCTTTTGTAAATGTAGATTGTGACACTTGGGGAACAAAGACAACTCTGCTCGCAAGCCTGATATGTGTAAAAAAACTTTGTCATCCTTCTCTTCCAATTTAATCAACACAATAGCGGTCCTTGCATCGTTTTTGCGTGAAGTGTAAAAACTTGAGGTCTGGAGGTCCCTTGTCCACGCGGACGGTGAGTAATGAGGCCCTTAATGAACAAACGCTTATTTTGGAAATTAATGGACATCTGCTAGCAGGGGTTTAGTGAAGAAACAGACAGTTCTGGGCCCCGCATCGTACCCGTCACGTGGGAAACGATTTTCTTTTTGGATAGTCACTTGGATTTTCGATACTTGATACAATAGACAGTTTCTTTATAACCGGCTAGGGTGAAGTCAAAGAGGGCCATCATTTTTGCTCGTGTTGTTCATTTGTTATGTTATAATTTCTGAACCACATAACAAAGTATGGGTAGTTTGATAAAATAACTGCCAAGTGCGAGTCGGCCTTGCGCTGTGTAGATTTCCGTAGTTACACATCAGTTCACCACAATAAGTGGACTTAATTGTTCGTTAACTTGTTATACTTCTTATTACGTAAGTATCTAACGATAGATGAGGTAGATGGGAAAAAATATTCATTCTAACTTTACCTACGTGTACCCAATTTTTTTATGGGTATTATAAATATGTACTCGTATGTATGCCATTCTAATAAACATTCTAATACTTATAGTCTTTGAACTAAGCCGCAGACAGCCGGACAGACGGACGAATTTGGCGAAACTATAAGGGTTCGTAATTGACTATGGAACCCTTAAAATGATCTTCACCTATTTACCCACAGCATTTTTAAATTACCTGTCTAATGACACCTCACACCATGAAGTAGATAAGAGAGAAAAATCATCCCTAGTTTACATACATAATAATTATACGCGAAAAGCATAACCCCACCCCCCGCGTCTTCCTTAGTCTGGTAAAAATAATAATAAGAAAAAAAACGTATTATTCACGATTTTGTTTTCAAGGTCATTTATATTTTCGTTATTCTATGTCTTGTTCAGCCTTGTAAGCATGACCCTACAAACAATATAACATACTTATTTATATAATTATCCCGTTTAAAGTGCGTCGCGGCAGCTGTCCCGTTTGACCTTAGCTTTGTAGACTCATCACACGCGACCCTGTTACCTCAAGCTGAAGGGATACGCAAGGACAAATCTGCTCCTGGACTATACAGTTACTATACATACGAGTACCTAAGATAGTCAATCATTTCATTATAAGGCTACATTTAGTCAAATAATAAATTTATAATTATCAATAACAAATAATAAAATAAAACAGTTGATTATTTCATGAAATGGCTTATCCAAATCAAAAACAGAAATCGTGTAAAAATTATTATAATCAACCAATGCATGACATTTATCTGAACCCTGATAGATCATAACGTAAAATAATTACATTACTCACCGCTAGAGGCGCTAGCAGCGTACTCGTTACATGTTATTGTAATAGAAACATTTTGTAATAGCTATATTTCACATTTGCATTAACTAGAATTCTATGGATATCTCAAATTTAGCTATCTGTTAACGAATAAATCGACGAATGTTAAGCGTTCAACAAACCAGTATACAAACTACACATAGGTACTTAACTAACTAAACTACTACACAAAAAACAAATCGATTACTCCAGAGCGATGAAGGTCTAAAGACAATCCAATTGCTCAAACCAGTTGGCAGCGTTAGCGTTTAATGATTATGGTCAGGTCTGATTGACTATTTTATGAAAATATTATAGGTACTATTTAATGACATGCTCAATTTAAACATTTAAGCACGACATATACATTTATACATAGATACAGTAAGAGCTATTCTCAAGGCACAACTAAACTAATTTTTTTTATCAGCCCTGTTTGTACAAACTACAAACTGTCCCACTGCTGGGAACGGGTCATCTTTTCATTGTGAGAAGGGTTAGGCCAGAGTCTGCCACGCTCGCCAAGTGCGGGTTGGCAGACTTCACATTTCTTCAAGATCATTGAGAACTCTCAGACATGTAGGTTTCCTCACGATGTTTCCCTTCACCGTTTGAAGTTGGCGGCAATCAACAATACGCACATAACTTCGACAAGACAGAGGTGCGTGCCGTGGGATTCGAACCCAGGACCTGCGGATCGCAAGTCAGACGGTCTCACCACTTGACTGCCGGAAACTCCCTAAACTAAATAATATGATTAAAATAACTAAATTAAAAAAAAAACGAACCAATTCCCATACAATACAAGTTTTGCTCCTTTATTTATTTTAGTGAGCTTAAGAATTTTAATAAGTTTAGTGGTGCCCTCAGAATAGACCACAGTAATATCTACTAATCAAAATTCATAATAATTTATTCAGCGGATTAGCCGTGAAACCATGATGGATTCGTGACAGAGATACTTTTATAATGTTAGCTAAAACGTGTCATGTCCAATAATTGATTCGTCAACGGTGTAATCCACACTGGACCAAAATGTGAATATTCACTCTCATTCATCAATCCGTCAATATAAAAAGTTGAGCTAAAATTCGGCTAAAAAGACATTCTCCCTTGTTCCCCCGAAAACCGGACGTAGACAAATGACCCGCGTAATGAACGCCGTTACGCCGTTAGACGCTTAGCGAAAAAAAAGAAAATTTGATTTTTTATCATTGATAGGATTGTGCTTGACCGCCAACCCGCCTGATGTTGTGCGAATGAAAGATATTTTGACGTGACAACGTCTAATAAATCGATGAACGCGGGCTGCACGCATGAAAAAGTATGACTCATTGTCCCGTTACGTTACGCTCAGTATCCCGTTACGCTCATTGTTCCGTTACATCATCATCATTTCATCAATGTTTTGTAACGTTGTCACGTTAAACTATCGTCCGTAAACCGACTTTACAGACAACCAATTTTTTTTTCTTTTCTTTTTTCTCTCTTTCATTCTTCTCTTTGTTAAACATACCACCATCTATTTATTTTCATCACATGTCCATCCTAAGGTTGCTTGGAAGAGATCGCTATTAGCGATAAGGCCACTTGTTGTTTCACTAGCATGTAAGCCCTTTTCGCTATGCAATTTGTGTTTTAGATAAGGTGTAAACAATTAAGAGTTTTTCTATGTATCTATCTATTTATCTATCAATACCGTATCAAGCGTAACGAAATCGTAAGTTATACTGCAAAAAATCTTTTCTATAGTCGGATATTTTGTTTTTCTTTTAATATATACTTACTTGTTTGCAAAAATACTTATAGCAAAAATGTCTGTGCTCGCAAGATCTACTGTTGTATTGTTGCGTTTTCCGGCTTGTCCTGTTGTAGAAGGAGGAAGCAGGGATAACGTCGCGTAATTCGAACGCAGTCTATAAAACATTGCCGAATACGCCTTGCGTCGACGTTCTAAGCTCTGTAGCTTTGAGGAGACCAGTGTTTCGTTACCTATAAGCTATCGCTCGTCGTTCTACTACGTAGATTACTACTGGGGACCATGCTTGACTGGGAGTAAAAGAAAACATAGTATATACCAGCTGCTTCTCTTTCCGTGCATACTGTAAAAGTCAGTTAAGGGACTTGGGGGAATTTGTTGTTTATGTTTGCGAATCGCCCAACCGGCCCAACAGGGCCAACAGGGCCAACAGGGCCAACAGAGCCCAACAAGGCTTCACCCCTGTTACTACAAGCCAACATTACATCTTACCTTCTAATACCTTCTAACTCTCACAACGGTTATATATGACGTCAAACGTCCTTATGGTATTTGTTGCTTTGCCTACCCCTTAACAGATATAGAATCGACTACAAACATGCGCATGCGGACACTCACACAAACATGCACATGCGGACACTCACACAAACATGCGCATGCGGACACTCACACAATAATTATTAGTATAATATTCACACATACGTAATATTATATTTGTTAGAAAAAGGGTCCGGACCTTTAACGTAATAGATGTTATTTTAATGTCCTACCTCCAACCTTACTACTATTCTCGTGCGACCGATATATTCTCCATTCCGTCCACTCACAACATGCTATTTCTGTCAGTGATTGACTTGCCATTAACCACCAACTCGACTGATGTTAAGCGACGTTGCGGTCTACGATGGAGCGCGTTCATCTAGTAGACATCAATTCACTAGTTATTTATAGATACCCAGATTATTTATATTGGATTAAGACATACACAAACGGAAAATCCATCCAGAAAGTGTATTCTATATTCAGTACGTACCATAAAAGTGAAATTAAAGCGTTTTGTTCGTGTTTTCGGAATATTCACCACAAAACGATTATGCTATTTTTCGAGTTTCTAGTCGTCCAATAATAAGAAAATATTAGTTAATGGGGTACTTAGACATATTAGATACTGTAGAACAAATACTTTCTCACCGAAACGTATTCAATAAAAAAATGAACAATCCAGTGACTTTACAGGTATGCTTTGGAGGTGGAACAATGGACTCATTGCTAATGAGCTTCTTGGCACGTTATTCAATGGATCGACAGAGACAGAGAGGTAGACAATCTCGATCGCGTGAAAATAGGGCCATGGTCGGAATTTAATAAAACCATGTACCCACTTAGAGGTGACAAGTGGTGTCCGGCGAAATGAAATTCCGTAAAGGCGTAGACACACTAGGAACGTATTCGAGACGCGTATCTTTTACTCGGCTTCGTGAAGTTATAGATTTTGATATATGTAAAACAAATTAAACTTCAGGTAGAATGCTGCATGATTTGAATAATTTGGAATTAAACATTATTGAAACTGTTATTGAAAAACTTGTCATCGGTCATCGAGACAACGACTGCACTAAAATAAACATTATGCTATAGATAGTCAGATTGGATTTCACAAATTTGGCAAAGTGCGATGTAACTGAGGAACATATTGAAAAGTGGGCACAGCACAATTTAACGTATGGTGATCAAATAGTAGGCTTAGGTATATGTTAAAAAAAATAAATGTAAGTCCGATAGTTGGTAAAGAGAGACAAAATCGTCGCCTCGTCCTTTCATATTGAATTTTAAAAAATTCCGTTTTTGCTGCACCTTTTTACATAAAAAAATAATCCACGATAAGTAGTAACTCATCTGTCTCAATCGTACGTGGTGATATAAAATTATTGAATCGACTGGCAAAATTTATAAAGCAAAAAAACTAGAAGAAACGATTACAAAAAAAAAAAAAAACTTTCATTTGTACAAGTTTTAAGTAAGAATTGGTTAGAAGTACTTTATAAGTATTTTCGATTTCATATTTTCATGTCTATTTATTTACCATAATGAAATTTTTGCTGAAGCTATTCTGTTTCTTTGCATATTAGATTTTTCGTATGTAAATGTAGTAATTTATATCTTCAATACCTAATGTAAAATGATAGTGACAGACAATCCATCACACATCTAGGTTTAAGCATCGAGGCATTGCGGGACGCTTGACGCATGAAAACATCAAAACTACTGTGTGTAGAAAAAACATTCATCTTTTTCCCTATCACCCTATCTATCCTTAACTATCTCATTATCATTATTTTGGAAACATTTTGTTTCCATCAAATAGCCGGTTTCGCCTGCCACAGTAAATGATAGATAGATAGATAAACTCTTTATTGTACACACCTTAGAAACTTACAATCAAGATAAGATATTTAAAATCTAGTGTAACAACTGGCGGCCTTATCGCTAATAGCAATCTCTTCCAGGCAACCTTAGGATGGATAGGAGTGAAACGAAAGTAATATGATGAATGAATGAATGTATGTATGAATGTTCATCAAAATCTGATAAAAGTAACCTTCAAAACGTTCATAACTATTTCCCAAACTCCAAAAACCGCTCCCTGTAGATTGCGTATCAGCGTATCCATTTAAAACGGATCCGCAGGTCCGCATGTGAGTACATGCCTTTACAGTCCCAAATCAAATACGAGTAGGTCCACTAATCGCGTACCGTACTTAAAACTTCCCCCAAAATACTGTTAATTGATTCCAAAGTTTTCCGGATAGACGCGCCGATAGATTAGCCGGACGGGTTGGATTCAAATACGTCATGTTACTAAAATGTTAACGAGGTTTGTTAACCGACTGTCTACGAAGAAGAGTATTATTTTTACGAGAAAAATAAATGTCATGGAAATTTCTGTTTCTTTTTCGCACACCGTTTTCCAAATCGGTGCGCTGAATAATTAAAAAAAAGATAAATAGAAAGAGTATCTATCTCAACTATTCCACAAAGTCTAACTCCAAATATTGAGCAATAATTTAAATCATTCCACAAGTAAATGATTGACCGAGTGCTTAAAACATATTTTCTGAGCTGAACAAGCTAGAAAAATGTTTCCTGGCTTTGCGCCAGCATACACTCTTACCAACTTATCTCTCACAAGTGGCCAAATCACCGACATAAACTACTCTGTACAAAATTTCCCATTTTGCCTTAAAATTGCGATGAAAGCGCCCTCGGGTTAACTCTTAGCATAAGCATAAGTAGTCTACAAATCTATGCCCAAATTTTCATTGCCATAACACTTATTTTGCTTTTCACAATAGTGGTGATTCCGTGCTCTGTTTCCTACTAATCTGACAGTGGTAAATGGTAGAAATGTTCTTCTGTCTTGATTATCATATTTAGGGTTCAATATAAAATATTATACCAGTTCCAAGAGTCTTTGCAGAATCTATATAACAAGTATCTACATGACAAGTACGGACGGACCGGTCAGTCTTCGGATGGGTGACCGTGAGTGGCATTGCTTTCTGAGCGCTCCGTGGGTCGTATGACACGTTAAATTGTAGGTCCCGGTTGTTTGTTCTTAAAAGCAGCAATCGTCAAGCCAGGTCAGAGGCCTTTCGGCGGCTTAATAACTCCGACAATAGGGCTGGCCACTCAGTTTATACGAACTTACTTTTTTTAATGACAAGGGAAACAAAATACCGGACTGCATAACAGCAATAGTCGATATTCTTAGTAATTTACGCTAGCGTTACGCTTGATATGCTGTCGAGTCTACATTTTAACGAGAACATGTACATAATACCGATGTAAAATGGTTAACTTTAATTGCTAAAGTTCAGGAAGTTTTCTATGTATTTTATATTTTTTTTATTTTATTGGTTTTCCTTGAATATAAAAAATAAAATAAAATAAAATAAGTTACAGTTAGTTTACAATTTACAAATTATTTTTGGTGACACATTTCGCCTTTCATTACATGTATTTAACTGACTTCTAAAAAGAAGGTTCTCAATTGGACTATATGTTTTTTTTTCAGAGGGGCTTATTTTTTTAATCAAAATCAGATTTCAGTACTATACCCATACTTCGTGCAATTAAACGAATTGTGTATTTCGCAGACGCTTTTTTCAGTTTTTTTTAAACTATAATACTTATTTACATCTAACGTCTTTGATCTACATTATTCAGACATTCAGTATGTTCTACAGGAATGCTACATGTAAAGTTTCGCGCGCGGTGTGTATTGCAAAAATTGCAAAAACTACGCTCGAGCTATGTTACGTAAGTAAATAACCCACGTAGGATAGGAGATGCGCGCCCGCCTCAGGCGTTTAGCTAAATAAAATTACGAAATTCCAAAGCACATTTATTTTCATTCATTTCGTTTGTTCGGCCGCCATTAGTCATTCCTTTTCGTTCTGCTTTAGGACGGGGGATTAGGGTGGGTTCTCTTACTTGTTGCGCTTAAATGGAACTGTCATTGTAGGCGCATTGCGGTTGGAGCGAAGATTTTGTTTTTTTAATGACTGGATAGGATTTGTTATGGAAATCAACGTAGTTTTATTTGTACATATATTAAATTACTTCAAATAAGCCGCTAAGTGCGTGTCGTGCCACGCGCAAAGGGTTCCGTAGTTACATATAAAAATTTATGTAAATTTTAAATGGAAATACTATACCTTGTGGCTCAGTTGGTAATATGTCTGCCTGCTGTGCCGTAGGTCGTGGATTCGATCCCCACCCAGGGCATGTTTGCCCTTTGTGTGATGATCATGGATGTTTGTTCTGTGTCTGGGTGTTTCTATGTATATATTTACAAAAAAAAAGTATAGATGTATTCTATCAGTCATCTAGTTCCATAGTACAAGCTTTGCTTAGTTTGGGCTAGGTGGTGTTGTGTGAAATGTCCACAAATATTTATTTATTTATAGGTATAAACTGAGTGTTCGTATAAACGGCTGTGACTCTCCGTTTGGGCTGCAGGGTATGTGAACCACATATATGCACCTGCGGTTCCATGGTGGAAGCCGATGGACACCACGCATTGAGTTGTCGCCGCTTCTCGGGTAGGTTTTCGCGTCACCATGCCCTCAACGACATAGTCCGTAGAGCGCTCATATCTGCCAATGTTCCCTGTGTACTCGAACCACCGGGACTCAGCAGGTCCGACGGGAAGCGTCCGGATGGTTTGACTTTGGTGCCATGGAAAAACGGCAAGTGCTTGGTCTGGGACGCTACTTGCGTCAGCACTGTCGCGGCCTCGCACCTGAGTCGCACTATCCACGCTCCAGCAGCAGCGGCGGAGGATGCCGCTTCTAAGAAGCATTTAAAGTATGCGGCGATGGAACCACATTATTATTTTGTGCCCATTGCGGTGGAGACTTCGGGCAGTTGGGGGGCGGAGGCCTAAGGCCTGATAACTGAAATTGGGCGCCGTATTGCCAATGACGGTGGTGACTCTCGCTCCGGTTCGTTCTTGGTGCAGAGGTTGGCCATTGCCATTCAGCGGGGTAATGCTGCCAGTATTATGGGCACCTTTGCGCCAGGATCGATTCGGGGCAGGTTATTTGAATAATTTTAAATTTTGTTTTGTGTAATTGACGTAAGCTTTTTTGTGAATTATTATATGTATTATTCATAAGCTAATAAATATATACCTTTGTTTTATAGGTATTTATGAATAAATACAAAAAATAATATAATCTGGCTGGAGTCACGTGAAAATTTTAAAATCTTTCCATAATTGTCATTTTTTATTCGACCTCATTTTTTCGATTTACGATATTTGTGTGCGCATGTCTGTGCGTGTTTGTTCGCGTGCGTGTGTGTGCGTGTGTGTGCGTGTCGTATAGTAGTATGTAGTTAAAGCAGATGAGCAGTAAACATATTCACCATCATCTCTTATTCTTAGTTCGTTCCCAACGAGTGCTTTCGCATTAAAATTCGTACGTCGCGAGTACAAGTATGTATGGCGGAGAAAAATTACGCGTGCAACAAAAGATATCTACACAGCACGCGCCACAGTGGAGGGACGTTACAGAACAACGAACTGGGGTTTCACACTTCTTTAAGTTTACCGATAATAACTAATATCCTTAAGTAGCTGTGTCCTGCGGTTCCAGCCGCGGACCTGCGATTAATTGATGATGATTTTCTTTCATACAAACAAAATTAGTAAATTAGATTCCTGAAAATAATGAACATTACAAAAAAAAAAAATTGGCTAAGCCGTTTTGAGTTTTAGCAAGATCATCAAACAGCGTTTAATATCTATTTATGCAGATCATTATTATGATAGTGAATGTAACTGTTTTTGTTTACCTTTTCACAACTACACTGTTGAACCGATCGTTATGAAATTTAGTAAAGTAAAATTTAGTAAAGTATTTCATCTCCAGGGTGAAGCTGTCTAGCTTCACCCTGGAGATGAACAAAGGCTACTTTTCATCATCATCACTGGTATATAAATTCTTGATACTTTCTTCTTTCTTGGACTTGGGATTAGTTTGAGCAATTTGTTATTGTTCTATTAATAATGATGTATTTAGTGTATGTAACAATGTAATTCTTGTACAGTTATGTCGGTCATACTCTGCTATTACCTGTGGCCTGTACGTGTTAATAGAAGCGGTATGAAGGCGAAATTGTTTTTGAAATTGTGCGTGAAATGAGGAAATTCATCACTCGCTAATGTTCACTTATTAACATGCGCTGGAGAGTAAACAACCCTTTGACATGGCAACACTCTTGTCTGCCCATTAAGGTAATTTATTTAGTAAACCACATTTGAAAAGTAATTGTCTATTATCTTTTAGCATATAAAATATTAATAGTTTTACATACAGAACTGTCACGAAAGAATTTCATTCTTGTGCGCTTGTGCGGTACGCGTCAAGAACGTGGACCAAAACCATTAAGACTTAAGAGTCCGTAGTCCGACCATCGTCCGTCTCGCTCGCGCATATACACATATTTGAAAATATAAAAAGACTGAATGAACTTAAAAAAAATCGTCTTTTCTAAAACTAGAAAATAACATCACCAGTATTCGACAACATTTTCGACTCGATCCAAGTCACTTTCATACACAAAAATATTTTTTGCTATAATAATTTCCAAAAATGGTTTTAATGATGAAAACTAACTTGGAACAAATTGAAATTTGTGATGTTGATCTTTAACATTCAGTCATTTTATATCTTCAAAAATGTTGGTATGCGCGAGCGAGACGGACGATGGTCGAACTACAAACTCATAAAAGAAGAATTCACCTCCAAAGACGTAGGAGTAAACTAGATTAAGCAGCTTCGGATCTGCCATAAGCAGTTTAGTATTGCTCAGCATGCCATATTGAATTACACAAAGCAATTTCCAAGATAGTTCGTACATATTCGTCGTGAGCTCCTCACTGGGCGAGACGTAATCGTTCGTAAACAGTATAAGCAGTACGGCTGCATGTCACGCAATTCTGGGCATCTTCTGTCTCTTTTTTCACGCTTACAATACCAAATAGCTAATGAGAATGCGCGCGTCGTGGTGCTGGTGAGTTGTAATGTCAGTAACGCAACTTGAGGAAGAGTATTTTAGGTCGTCCAAATAAAATATTCACATTTCTAGAGATTATTCAAAAAATAATAAAACAAAGTTGATAAAATTATTATGAGACCACCCCAGGACTTTCTTCTTTATTCTTTCTTGAATTAAAATTAAATTATTTATTCAAGAAATACAGAAATTGGTTCAGACATAACGTGGTAATCGGTGAACATACATACAGTCGAACATAGAACCATCTTCTTTTTGAAGTAGATTAAAAGCTGTAGTTTTATTTATTAAGTGATTGATTAACTACATGAGAGTGTGTAAGTGAAATAAAGCGTGAAATGGTGCTTTTTCTGAGATGTATAGCTTACTTGAATTTGACTATGTCTAGGAATTGTTTGGAGTTATTCATGAGTCTTAAATTATACTTGAGAATAGCAAATGTGCTTACTGCACGAGGCCAATGATCATTGAAAAAAGAATAAATTGTCAAGTTGAGTTTGTTTTGTCTTTCTGTGGTGTTTTAGCTGTAAACTTGAACCGCACCTCTACAACCTCCACTAGACCACTAAAGTCCGATAGACATGGCGCTTCAATCGCATTCCAGCAATACGTACTATTAAGGTATTCCGGCGTCAAAATTAGTTCCAAAATTTCGTCATCGGGCTTCAGTGGTGGCGCGGATTGTATTGTATTTGTATAGTCAATTTCACACATACCCACTTAAATACTTAAATGTTTTTTTCTAAGGTCGATTTTTTATCGTGTAATATTGCTTGCTTGCTTGTATAAATCGATATTGACTACATAGTTTTGGTGAAAACCCCAAGTAGATTAACTGCCACATATTTATATCGTGATATATTCCGTATATCAAAACGGTTTGTTTATATCCCTGCGTAACGATGTTGACTTGAGATGAAGGCGCTGAGATTTGGGGGAATCTGAGAACGGAGCCAAAACAAGGGCCACGGATTACTTGGGGGGAGTTACTTGCAGAAAGGTAGGGGGGGGGGGGGGGGGGGAGGGGCGTCTTATGACTGACAGTTCTAAATATACTCTAGCTACGATGGTTCACCTACTGACCTATAGGGACCGTTTGAAGACAAGATATAGGTTGAAATAACAAAACCTGTATTTGGAATGTAGTCATAGATATTTTTATTTTGATACTAAAACTATAATAGTTTTTGGGATTCTTTTGAAATCGGTATATTTTTTAAGATTGCTCTATGGACCTTTCGTAATGCCTTCATAAATATTAAAGTTGTATTTGTCCGTAAGCTATTCTTGGTTCTGTATTTTATTTATCCATGGCAGATAATGTTTAAAAATAAAATAAAAAACTGTTTTGTTTTTGTTGTAAATATGTAAAACGCGCGATACACAAAGCGTCTGCTAGCGAAAACTGCGTTCATTGAAACTCAAATTCGCATCATTTTCCCGCAAAAAGTTGTTTTAAAAAAAAAAACGAATTTTTTCGTCGAATATTCCTAAAAACCCTGAAAACTTCCTTTAATTTCCCGAGTTTTAGTGCTAAAGTTGTTTAAAGACAGTGTTTTAGAGACGATTCTCTTAATGACGCGCTGGGGACTTAAAAAAACTTTGTCTTCGTCAAATGTTGCGCCTTAATTAAAACAGTTACGGTTTTCTACTATCTCTTTTGAATGTTTTTTTATTTTTTTTTAGGGTTTCGTCCCTTAAAAGACAAACCTATGTCAAAACGTCAAAAGTAATAGCAAAATACATATTGTATGCGGTGCCTTCAAGCTGTCAAATATTAGGCTTTGCTGTAAAAAAATGCAAATAGTTCCCCTTGTTACCCGACTTAAAAAAGGAGGAGGTTGTCAATTCGGCTGCATTTCTTTTAATGTTTTTCACATCATAACTACGTCATTTTAAAAGTTTAAAATAGTGTAAGTTGCACCACGAACCTTGCTTTTATGCAGTTGTTAATACAAGTTTAAGTTTTGAAAACTCAGAAACCCCCGACAAAAAAACAGTTGAATCAATTCTGATGAAAAATACTTGATGAAATCATCTTCAAATTCAATCAAATTAATTTTTCAACCAAAAAAAACCAGATCAAAATCGGTCCATCTGTTTGAGAGCTACGATGCCACAGACAGACGTTCAGATACATAGACATACAAATACACACGTCAAACTAACTAACTAACTATAACACCCCTCTTTTTTGGTCGGGTGTTAAAAATCGCTCTGCTCATGAGACCGCTCCCGCGGCGTCTATCACCCCGGCCGCCTGCTCATTTATTCTGACTTGTCGCAGACACGGCCGGATTGCCGCTGTCAGAAACCAGAGCCATCACCGCAACACCCGATGAATGAAACGTGCAGGACCATCACGCTCTAATTATTTACCAATTTACTGTATTTGGCCGAGCGAAGCAAGGGCATTCTAAAACGCTGACGTATGACGCTATTTCATTTCGCCAAGTCCGAATTACGTTACCGCTCTCGACTCCCTTGTGTGTGTGTGTGTGTGTGCGTATACTATACATTTCGTCACTGCTATGTGTGAGTTGTATATTAACACACATTAACATAAAAATCCGTCGAGCCGTATATGTTACCATTTATCATCTGATATATGAATTGTCGAATATAATTTCTCTGAAAGTTCATTCAAGAGACACTCATTTTATAAATATAACATTCGGGCATTAATGTGTTCTGTGCTTTGGGAAAAATAAAGTTTCTGGATTCAATTAAATTAAAAATGAATCCGACCAAGTACGAATCTCACTCGCACAGCGAGGCTTCCATACACAATAATACACATGCAACAATATGAACGCAGAAAACAGGACTATTAAGCAAAACGTGCTTTAAATCTATTAATATTTGTAATTTCACATATTTTATATACAGAAGAAATATTTTGAGATTGTAGGCATATCTAGAGAAAATGTTAGTAAAAGTGTCATCTAGCGGACTTTGATAAAACAAGATGACTGTGTGGCGTGCACCATTACATATTAATCGCTTGCTTGCATCCATCGTCTTCCCGCCACTTGTATGAGGTCGTTTGTCCATCTCGATGGACAAACGCTCCCTAACGCTGCTCACTCGAGAACTTTCCGACCCCATCGACCATAAGTTTTATGTGCTATGTACCTGGGGATGTACCACAAGCGTTCAAACTGTCTTATTTCAATGTTGCTTTGATTTTGTCTCGCTCTATCTAAAAATGTGAGAGCAAGACAAATGTCAAAGTAATATTGAAATAAGATTGCTATTAAGATTGTGGTAACCCCCCCACCCACTACCACTTCATCTTGTTAATCCGCTGTCCTATGTCATTCTGATTCAATCTCGCATGGTTTCCAAACATAGCTCTCTCCATAGCTCGTTAGCACAAATATGTTACTGCTACAGGTGTGCGAAATAAATATACTCTAAAAATTGTACCCTCCTTAGTTAGTCGGGTAAGAAGTGAAGTGATCAAAACAAAATGATTTTCATATATAATAAGAAGTATTCGAGGCAAAGATCTAGGCATGTTTACACTGAGAATGGATTTCCCTGAATTCGGGTTAGAAAAAATTGGGTAGAACCTCGGAAAGCTCGCTTCCCTTTGGATTCTTTTATATAAAACTTTTTGTTGGAAAAATCCACTAAAATTGATTAGCCAAACGTCTTTAGGATATACCTTTGAGATGAAAGAGATACCCTTTTTTCATTTTTTTCCTTGGTAAGTAGGTATGTGTGTTCCTTGCCTACTTCAATATTAGGAGTAAAGGCACTCTACTTTACTAAAGGCACTCGAACGATTAAGCAAATCTTGAACAGTATTATTTTATCCTACTGTGAGAAATGACAGCATTTTTTCCGGTTCACTTTATTTACTTACTCTCTCAAGTGTCATATACATATAACTTTTTTACCCGAATGCGTAAGAATATGTAAATATTACCTCCTACGCACCGGCAAGCGCAGCGTAGGAAGACTAGCCACGACATGGGCAGATGACCTCATAAGTGGTGGGAAGACGCTGGATGCAAGTCGCTTCTATCAGGTCTTTTTGGAAGTCCATGGCGGAATCCTAAGTCCAGCAGTGGACTGCTTATGGCTGAGATGACGACGATAATGATTACCTCCTACAGTATTATACAGCTTGACCTAGGGACGGTTTTTGTAATGTACGAGTACGTAATAGCTACTTACTCTTGACATTATGATGTTGTTAGTTTTTATGAGAAAGTATGCTGTACAATATAGATTAGCGTTAGTGAATATATTTCAAGTCTCTTATTTGTCAGAATCTAAAAATAAAATAAAATTTCTTAATTTTATTTACCTATTATAAAATGAAATGTTTTAATTTTATTTATTTCGTAAAGAATACCACACGATAGAAGTGACAACTTTATCATTTTGACGTTATTAAAGCGAAATACCTAGCAATATAGCAGTGACTCGTTGACTAAGTATATCTCTCTCGCTCCGTCGATTCGAGCCGACTTTACCCGAACGAGCGCTACATAACAGAGCGTGTACAAGCAACTTTGCTTTATTCCTTCCAGAAATAACATTTAATAAGTGTACTTAGTTGTGGGGACACGTGCAAAGTCTTACGCCGCGATCAGAACCAAAATTGACCAGGCAGACATCATCCCTAAGACAACACGGAGTATATGAACAACTGGAATAGCTCAATATTGGTCGAGTGTCGCTGCAAGTATGAGCAAAATATACAGAAAAAGTATGAGCATAATGTAGGCAAATTCTTAATACCAGACATTAGTTATTCGCTATTTACGAGTACTTCCAGTCACACGTGACATGGAGATAGTATCAAGAGTTATCAAAGTATCTTCTTATATAATTACCAATACATTTACAGTTAAAAAAATCCAAACACCCAAATATATTGAGCTTGGTTTAATCGACTTTAGTATGAGCAAATGTTATGATTTTTTTTTTGACATTCAGTAAATTAACAAAAATAAAACAACATACAAACTATATCTGCTCAAATATGTAGGTAACTACTACCGAGGTTAGTACCGACGTTGGTTGAGCGAACCAGCTAATTATTAGGTTATGTTTGTTAGCTTTCTGTATATTATACACAGATACCTTCTTATTTACAAAGGTTCGATTATCAGACGTATTGTGAAATGAGTCTTCCGGATCTTGATAGTCTTTTCAAAAAAGAAAAAAAAACGTTTTCGTGGACGTGATATTCGATATTTCATTGTTCGGCTCATAGATATGTCACCGTGCGGTGCTGACCGCGCCACCGTACGGTGCTGACCGCGCCACCGTACGGTGCTGACCGCGCCACCGTGCTGTGAATTTGAAGACAGCGGCTGCTGATGCACTGATATATAGAATTTATTCGCGTAAATAACGTCGGTGTAGGAAAGAATCCAGTCTAAATTTGCACCGCTTGGGTTACTCCACCGAATTAGCCGCCGTACCAGCCAAACACCCCGAAAAATATTACCCTGTTTATTGGACAGTCGGGGAAATATAGTCTCAAAAGACGTGTACTTTCCACCAACTAGTGATTTTCCATGACGCGACGCGTAATAAGATTTACCCAAACTCATGACGGCCCCTCTAAGGGTCCGTTATAATTCCTAATACCTCACTACATTGACGTACAGACACCTCGTTCAACAATTTTGGTTTATTAGCTGACAAAATATTATTTTGCTTCTCAAATGTATACGAAAATTTCCACATATTACACACGAATTATTGTGGAAATCGTTAATTATAAGTAATACTTTACCTTATTCCGTAGTATTTGTTTTTGTAGTTACAATATTTATTTTAAAATTTCATAAAGAGATTAAATCACGCAGCTATCTTTCTCGCGCATCACAACATTTTTGACTGAGAGATTACTCGCGAGGTGTGGTAGCGCGGCGGGAGGCGAGGAGGGTCCGCTCTATGCGACCACTCTTTCAAACAATAAAAAAAAAACGGTCTTATTGCTGAAATGTTTCATATGCATATAACTACTTCCAGATAATATGTTTGTAACTTTGGCAATAAAAAATAATATTCATAATTCTTAAGTATTTCGTAATAAACAAGTGATTTTACTACAATTATTGTAAGGAATGCGCGTTTATAACCATTGACAGCGATTTTACGCATACTTTCTCACAAAAACGTACACTCAACAGCGTATCAAGCGTAACGAAATCGTAAGTTAGACTGCAAAAACTGTTTTTCTGCAGTCGGGTATTTTGTTTTTCTTTGAATATACATACTTGTTTAAAAATATAAAATTTGTTTAAAACTGTTGTGATGCGCGAAAGAGATAGCTGCGTCCGTTGAGCGAATCCAATTATTTCTGCTCCGCGGTTGGTTGAATTATAGATTCGTAAAAAAATATGATGTAAACATTTTCACATCTGAATTAAACAATGTCAGTTAAAATAACAGCTATCAAAGTAAACGTTATCTTAAATACGAGTATATCACTATCGTATTTTCATTAGACTGACGTTTGCATATTTATTAAAAGTATGTTTCGTTAGCTTTAACATTTAAAAAAAAACCGGACAAGAGCGAGTCAGACTCGCCCACCGAGGGTTCCGTACAAACTAGTATAGATAAAAGGTTTTTTTTTAAATATTTTCTTTCATAAATCGAAAAATATACATCGCAGACATATTTGAAAACCTGTTTTAGCTTGTGCTAATTAATTTCTTTCATTTGATACCCCACATGATACGGTTAAAGCCATTGAAAATTTGGACCCTCCTTCCTTGCATAAACACCCAAAATTTTGTGATTAAATTAAAAATGTTCAGTTTTCGGTTTTTTTCCTATAGATGTACTCTAACACGATGCTTTTTGCCAAATTTCATAGTTCTAGATCAACGGGAAGTACCTCATAGGTTTTGATTCCCTTGTGAGTGTCGAAATGTGCATTTTTTACGACATATTCAGCTGTATTTTTTTTTTTACGAAAACAGAAATTTTATTTTCCTTTCTGCAGCAAGATACTATGGATCTGCGTATATGGTTTTAATTTCAAATCGATACCTTAACGCGTTCACGAAATAAAGGTCTTGACACCCGGACAGACGGACAACAAAGTGATCCTATAAGGGTTCCGATTTTTTCTTTTAAGTTACGGAACCCTAAAAATAATGGGTTGCACTCCGGGAGTGGAGGCAGAAGTGAAAACTAAGAAATAAAATAGCAAAAAGACTGATAAATATTTACATATACAATAATGAACTTTAAATGCAGAACGTTAGAATAGGTTTCTGACTAAAATAATCCATCCGTCTTACGAATTCGATCTGACGCGAGTTTAACATTTTTTACCCATCCGAAGGATGCACAACGCCGCTAAAGAAGTTTTCACTTAAAAAATATGTGTATCCGTGCAAGCGAGACAGCTGCGGCACCCATCCCAGCGCCTTAGCTGAAAGTCAGTCGACCTCTCAATACGTTACTGTAAAATACTGTGATCTTGAAGACAAAATAAAATTGACTTGACAGAAACAATAGACATCTTCACCTTCCGAGGAAATTAACTTACTGGACTTACAGTACAAAAGCGAAGGTTTCAATAGAAGTCTAAAATGTTTGATTTTAAGAGCCGTCAACACCTTGTACTTTGTTACAAAATAAAAGCTTGTCTGTAAAATGTATTTTATGAGAGTTAAATCCAAATTATTTTCTTCTAATACTTTTTAATTTCATTTCATTAAAATCGATTTACTTAGTAGTTTGGTTTTAACCCCCGACGCAAAAACGATGGGTGTTATAAGTTTGACGTGTCTGTGTGTGTGTTTGTCTGTGGCATCGAAGCTCCCGAGCGGACGAACCGATTATGATTATTTTTTGGTTGAAAGGTGAATTAGTCGGGAGTGTTCTTAGCTATGTTTTATCAAAATCGGTTCAGCCATTTTTGTTTGTCAGGGGGTTTTGAGTTTTATAAACTTGTACTTGTTGGAACAAAAATTGCGCTTTTCCAAGTCGGTTACTTCAAGTTTTTTATATAAAATATTTATTCAAACCATTACACAAATACTTTTATCATCTAAATGATCCAGTTTTAACCGTCTATAATTTATTAAATAAATAATTTCCAATACTTTTAACCCATCGACATCAAAGTAGGCGACTGCTTCTGATATTTTAACGGGATTTTTTAAGAAAAATCTCAATTATTCGCCGGACAAAGGTATGCCACCCCGTCAGGCAGCTCGGCGAATGTCAGCCTCCTCCAAGACCTCCATCCTTTAATCTTTTTTAGAGGAAAAAAATCTTTGTTTAGAGTTTGTTTTTACATTTTAAAATATTAATTTATGCAATTACCCAAAGAGGGTAATGATTTTAAAATATTTCGCTCTAACTTTTAAGCTAGCTTGAATTGTATCCGAGGATGAAGTTCGTTTTTAAAGCACCCACTCTACCGTGTAAAGGCAATACAACTGTACTTATAATAAATATGCAAAACACTGTAACTTAAGTTACAGTGTTTTGGGTTAACAGGGCCCATTGACTTTCTTGTGATCTGTTCTAACCCCCTGTAAAAAAATAATTCTTCTAACCTTTGTCTACACTGATATAATACTTTTAAAAACACTGTATTCGACAGAACATTACAGGTTTATTATTCCAAAACACGGCAACAAAACATACCGTGTATTGCTAAAACAAAACAATGCGCGCGAAAGTTATACCGTGTCAAAAAACCAACGTTTCAAGACACGCGCGCTGCGATCGACAAGCGATAGCGCATAGGTTTGCCGGGAGCTCAAATAACAGTGGCTCGTTCGCGATCAGTGTGCGCGCGCGCGCGCGCGGGGCTACGCAACTTTGAAGTAAGAGATAGATCACGCAGGCTGCACTTGCAACGGGACCGTGCTGTCGTTCGTAGAATTTAATTATTTTATAGAGTTTTTATGTTAAAAATGTGCGGATTTTGGTAACAAACTCTTGGTAAATTTGTCTATTTGCTAAACTTGCTAAATGACGTGAATCAATGTTTTGCCACAACAATGGCAGCATTATTGTAGAAACACTAGTGTGGGAAACCACTCTTTTGATTGTATTTTATTTACTATTAAACATATTAGAGTAAATACTAGATGGCTAAATAGATATCAAAAATACATTTAAATCAATATCAAACAATGTTCTTGAAAGTCATAAGAAGGAAAAATAATCAAATTAAACCCAAAAAACTTTAATCGGCCATTTTCTCAAAACACGTTTTTTCGACTTACAGTGTATTGCCTTTACACGGTAGCACTCTAGCCTTGAAAATTCCAAAAAAATCTCAGAACACAGAGTAGGCGGCAGAGAATTCTACTCCTGCAGACTATGAAGCAAGAATGTAGACCGAAATTGTTGTATAAGGATTTTTGATATTTCAACGAGAAATGGTTGGTAGTGTGCCGACTTTTTGCTAGTGTTATCTTTAATTTCTTAAGTAATCTAGGTAACAGATATTAAATTATGACCGTTAGATAATTTTTCCGAAATATAATATCTATAGTATGCCGTGTATCATATTATTTGTAGTATTATGTAGTACGGATTTAAAGTTTACAGACATACTTTTTAAGCCTTAAATAGTGGCTTAATAACCTTTCAAGCAAAAAAGGATAAAAATATACTTACTTAAATGCGGGTTACAGCTAGAATAGCTATTGTCTCTATTTGTATAGACTTTACTAACAACAAACTTATGAATTTTACTATGGAAATTAACGTGGTTTTCACACATTAACTATAGTCGGATATTTCGGCTCAAAACAGACGTGAGTGACCCGTAGTTTTTATATAAAAACTTATGAATATTAACACTTAATAGGTTTATCTATAACTTAAGTTATTGACAAAGTCAAACACAAATGTCATCTAATGAAAGCAACCCGTAGAATAAGCAGTCTTGTCGTATTCACTAACTGCCTTAACGAAAAACGTTACCTAACTTTAAGCAATGCTTAACATATTTTGTCAACTTCTCGCTGACACGTAATGACACTTGCGGAAAGAAGACAGGGAATTTAAGACGATGGTTAAAGTTAAGTAACGTTTTTCGGTAAGGCCGCAAAAGTTCACAAGAAAGAAGTTCAAGTTTCCATTCTATTTAAAATTATATATTTATTTATATATTTCCATTAAAATTCTTTCTACACGTAGAATAAATACTATCTGTCTGTTTATCTGAGTATTAAAAACCGGCCCTTAACATATTTGCTTGTTTATTCAAATTAAAATGCCGAAAATGTTTACACAAAACAATCACGCCGATTCAGGTATTTCACAAAAAATCCAAATAACACACAATTATCACATTTATTGGAAACGCTAAAGTAAATATTAAAAGCGCAAATCAGTAGCAAATAAACTCATTGGCGATTCCATTTGTCGACAAAGAAACGGACTTTTAAATTATAAATAAGTGTACGGAGCACAGTGGACGATTTCACAGAAGTGTTGGTCACATGCTGAGCCTGATGAACATAAAAAGAATACTTACGGAGATCTGCGATTGATCGCCACCTCGCCTGATGTTAAGCGACAGTGTGACCGAGGATGGAGCTTGTCGATCTAGAAGATATCTTTAATCTATTGGACCACGAGCCAGCAAGAGATTTTCATGACATGCATAATGATAAAGAGCGTATTATTATATTTATCTGTAAACATTAGCTGTGGCCACAGGCTGTGGCTTCGAGGGTGGGTTATGCAAACAGAACCTCCCAAACTCGTAGAAAAAAATACAGTCATTTCCTCCCGATAAAATATTGTGTCAATTCTAACATAATATCTTTAAAAAAAATATTATGTTAAGTGTGGAGTGGAAAAAAAAACTGATAAGGATCAGGGCAAAGCATCAGCTAGCAAGACAGGACATTTTCTTCTGCTTGAATTCATATAAAATAAATAATTTAATGATAAATTTAATAAACTCTGCAAACCTGCCTGCCCTGCCTGGAAGAGATCGCTACTAGCGATAAGGTCGCTAGTTGTTACAATATTTTTGTATTAATATCTGTAGATATCTACCTAACACGTACTAGAAAGATTTATGAAGAAACGAAATTAATGGACATTAAACAATTATATATTTACAACAGTTGCATGTTTATACGAAAAACTCTAAAAAAAAATGTTCATACAAATTTGCTATTCACCAAACGTCAACAAAATGTTTCATACCCCTGCACTCGGCGCGGTAGCTACATTGTCTTGCCTAAGATCCGAACGAACTACGGCAAAACAATGATCACTTTTGAAGGTGCGCACTTGTACAATAAACTACCCTCAAACATAAAAAACATTGACTCGTTCAACATATTCAAGAAGCAGCTCGCCGAACACATTATTAAAAATAAGTTAACATTATGAAAATGCAACTGAACGCGTTGTACGAGTGAATGTTTAAATGTGATGTTTAATGCGTTGTGATGTGTTTGTGTTTGTTTGTACATATTTATATTTTGGACCTAGTATCTGCGATGACGAACTGTATAAATTAAATCATTAATTATGTTCTCATGGAAGTGATGTAATATCTTAATATGAGAATAAATAATCTTTAAATCTTTAGATTGTAATTTCATGGCGTATACTATACAATAAAGAGTTTATTCAAACAATTTGTCGTAAATATTATACACGTGCAAAATGTAAAACAACCCAACGCGACTTATGAATTTATTTACAATGGCACATTATAAAGATAAAATAAATAGATTTACGATTCATTAATAGTATTTGAACAACTGATGATGAAAAAGATTGTTATAAGTTGATGTATGTATCTGTATAAATTTATGGGACTCTATGTGACACTAATTGACCGAGTTAGGAATTCCGTGCTGCGCTCCAAAAACAAAAATCATGGATGTAGGACAAAAAGCTGCGAGTTTAAAATGGAATTGGGCTGGACACATCTGCCGCATGCCCGAAGACCTGTGGGCAAAAACAACAACTTTATGGGTACCGAACATCACAAGACCCCTAGGCAGGCCCAAAAAACGATGGCGAGATGAGCTTGACTCCCACTGTAGCGGCTGGAGTATAGAAGCCCTAAACAGAGAAAAATTGAAAGAGGGAAGAGAGGCCTTTGCCATGCAGTGGGACGGTAATGGCTGAGAAAAAAATATGTGTATGTGTGTGTATGCGTACTAATCAAACGAAAAGGAGAAAAATTCACGTGGTCGTATCGTTCGGGTAAAGTAGTCGGGCCACGCTGCCGGAGCAGCGTGGCTTCTAAACGAATAAACCGATTTTGATTTCGTTATTCAAATTTATAGACAGGTCCAAATTTTCATACATATGAAGGGACTTGAACCTGCCTATCCTGATCAGTACTTGGAGCTTTTACCATTTTGGCCACGGAGGTGTCACGTGGGATGGTAGAATTTTTCGAACTCACAGAAATAAGAAGTACAGATCGGGATATGCGGGTTAAAGTCCCGTTGGATGTGTGAATTTTTTGAACTGTCTTTTTTAGGTCAATTTAAATTTTCTTAACTTGTACTTGTTTTGTTTCAGGTAAGTTGGTGGTTTTATTAATGGTAATCCAACATCCGGTATTTAAGCTGATACAGAGGTTTGGATATTAATATAAGAATAGCGAATGTAATCACTTAATAGTGATTACATTCGCTATTAATAGTGTAATCACTTAATAGTGATTATATTCGCTTAAGAATGTGGTAAATGTGAAAGGGATAGAGCACACGCGCATCTCAACATTATTAAACCTAAAAAATATATGAGCGGGAATATTATTCTATTGAGAAATGTTTTTTATTTATTTCAATAAGATATTTTAAAGTTTTATTCAGATATAATTTGTTTTGGCGACGGAGTTTTCAAAAAACAACCATTTGAGATTCCTCGGTCAATTTTAACGACATCGAAGTAAAACCTTTATTTCAATATTTCGCCTATCTAATCTCTAATTTTTACAATAACCCCCACCCAATCCATGATTTCATATGTTTAACAAGTTAAGGTTAAAGCTTTTGACTAAATAAACGGCTAAGCCGATTTTGATGAAACAAAGCCAACAACACAGTTGGTCAAATCCCTTTAAAACGTATAAAAACTATATTAAAATTTGTCCATCCATTTGAAAGGTACGATGCCAGAGACAGGCACAAACAACTTATACCACTCCTCACTTTTTGGTGGGGATTTAAAATGTTTTAATATGAGAGAGAGAGAGAGAGACAGCTGCGCGCTTTGAACGCAGCCTTAAAACTAAACAACTTTACTAAAGTATAGGAAATAGATTAATTATCCAAATCGGATTGTATATACACGCTTGATGTGTACACGTTTTTAGAATGAAGCTACTGTTTTCGTATACGCTATGCATAGTCCGCTACAATAGGCTGGATTATCGAAGCGTGTTTGTAAAGGACTGGCCCTCGAAAGGAAAGCTAAGGTCAATATGTTTGTAGCGCGCACTGACGGCCCGGCTTAACGGAGACTCAACTTGTTTGCCTGAAATATTAATTGGTTACAGTTTAGTTATAGTTATAGTTCTTAGTATAGTTTTTTCTTACATGTAAATAAATAAAATAATAATAATACATCTCTCATTACTGTTTTATATAAAAACATTGATGTTATGTGTGTGAAAGTTAGAATATATAAAGAAGGTGTTAAAGGTGTTTTGAGCGACAAAATGGAGCGAGAATGAATCTGATATAGGATTTTTTAAATGTACTAGTAATTTTCAAAAACTTAAAAGTCCTCAACGCGAAAAACGGCTAAACCGATTTTGATGAAACACAGTTAAAAACTCTCTTGATCAACTTATACTACCCCACTTTTTGGGTCAAGAGTTAAAAATAGATCTATATAGTGATAGTGTGGCTGAGGATGTAGCATGGGGCTTGGTCACTAAATAATAAAATGTGTGATGTAATCATTCAAGATCAGTTCAGGTTTGAAAATGCATTCGAAGATGACGAAGATAGAGATAACGTCGATTTCATTTCATTTCATCTTAAAATGCAGGAGGTACCTCTGGAACAGACTTTCTGTCTGTTAAAACAATAGATTTTTCCCCTCTCTGTGACTCTCTCTGCTTGTAAAGACAATGCAGTTTAATGAAATACCTCTGCAATAAATTCAGAGGGTAACTTAGTAAATGGTACAACAATGTCAATACTTAATTCATTTATTTCTAAGTTACAGGTAGGGCCACTTTATTTGATCGTTTCTTTACAATTTTGTGCTGTATTTCAGTTTGAAAGTATCCGGCGAAATGTCTGGGTGTGACGAGATTAACATCTAATATGTTAGAGTGACGAGCGCAATGCATTGTTACACATAGTTTCGGACTGTTGAACTGTGAACATAATCCAGGGTAGTATTGAACTATCAAATTATTATGCGTGTGTGACGCTTAATAACAGTTCAGATTAGAAACTTCTTTGTTTCTTCACTTAGTTCCATTAAAAATGAATCTAATTTATTTTTCTTGTGTCTTATTTTCTTGTTCTGTCTCTTTAATGGTATTCAAAAGCACAATATTCTTAGTTTCTGGCAGAAAACAACAAAAAACAGCAGCACACACTGCTAAACCACTAAATATTAATATAGACGCTAATTCGATTCCAATATTTACTATAAACGGTGCTACGAAACCTCCAAACCTAGCAAACATTGACGCTATACCCAAAGCAGAATTTCTAACGACTGTTGGAAAGACTTCAGAAGAATATAAATATATTTGAACAAATGCTGTGTATGCGCCTAAAAGACCTATAATAGCAAATGCTAGATAAACGGGAAATAGTGAATAAGGCACAAATAAGAATACAATTAATGATACAGCTGCAGTACTAAAACTAGCAATGACACTGACTCTTCTTTTGAAATGTAAAGTAGCTATTACTACTAATATTAATCCTACAAAGAGGCTGGATGCAGCAATCATGACGTTTATGTAAAGATTGCCTTCTAAGCGTCCGATGTATTGGTTTACTCCAAAGTACACTGAAGCAGTACACATCCAAATGAAAGCTATTATGATTGTGTACTTCCTTATTTTGGGTGTTTTGAACAAGTCCAAGTAGGTGGCGTGCTGTTCTTTGTTTTGTATTGATTGTTCGTACATTTGGTTCACTACGTTTTCAATGTTGTCTGTTGGACGTTTGTTTCTGAAAAATTTACAAAAAATTGTAATTTTGTATAAAAGTTGTATACAAAGTTCAATCTTATATTAATGAGATGTTTTTATGGGCTCTGGCCAAATATTAGTAATATTATTAGTTTGAAAAGAAACCCGTTTTCACCGAACAACCTTGAATATGCTTCAAGATTTACTTCATTAAGTAATTTTGTACTCGTAGCATATTCAAGGTTAAAGAAAATATATTTCTTCTACTTTGTTTAAAACAATTTGAGAAAATAAATACATTCAATGCGTTCTATTCTAGCATTCCTAAAATCATTTTTAGAGGTTTTAGGGGAGAACCAAGTTAGTTTTTAAGTTATTACAAAAAATATTATAAATTTACCTTTTTGCAATACGTGTCAGAAGTTCGATAGCTTCCTTCGTCCTGCCTCGTGTGATAAGCCATCTCGGTGACTCAGGTATAAAAAAATATAGGGCTACAGAAATGACCCAAGGAACGGACGTAACTAGCTGCAACTGTCTCCAATACCTCACAGCGTATGCTATCATCGGCAGGGTGAAATATCCAGTCACCAAAGATAATTCCTGAAGGCCTGTGCTATAAGGTCTGAAGGATTTTCCTGTGACTTCGATGATGAGGACGTAGTAACACAGCATGACCCCTCCAATGGAGGTTCCGGTCAGGAATCTGAAGACCATGAACATCCATAGTTCGGGGATGACGGCAGAACAGACTATGAATGCTATCTCCAGTATAGTAGCTAGTAAAGCGGCTTGTTTTCGGCCGTATCTGAAATCGAAAGAAAATAAATAAATGTTAGTTTGAGTGTACACACGAGATAATATATGTTGAATTGATTATAATCGTTTAATCGTACCATGATTACCATGCAAGCAATGGTCAGTAAAGAGATCAGTTTAATTCTGCCATACAATCGAACTGCGAATAGATTTTAAGCTCTATGAAATTTGGATTCTTTATTTATTTATTTATATATATTTCCACAATTTCTACAAACGCTTACGCTTCGAAATGCTAAGAAACTGTGACGCGCTTTCACGTAATATTTCATTAGCTAATGTCAATCCCATAAATTGACCTATTGATTTACCTCTTGTCCTCTGACTAGACGATACCGTCTCTCTATCCGACCAGTGCGTGGTCTATCTACATTAGCATCATATTCTGACTGTCTTTGTCTACTCTTCTGTCTCTATTTTTAACCGACTTCCAAAAAGAAGGAGGTTCTTCAATTCGACTGTATGATTTTTTTTGTATGTTTGTAACGCGTTTACTCCGCCAATTATATCTTATATTATGTACATAATCCAACTCTAAATAAGGTCTGCAATGTAACCAGTCAGTTACTGGATTTAAATCCTAACAGTGATATTTTATCACATATCAGGCCTACACGAGATAAGGCTGGATCGTAACTAGTGATACAAGATTGATAGTGCGTTGATCTAAGTAGATAACAATGCTCTGGGAAAATCACGTCGTTTGTGACATGTTCTAAAAGAACCAGACGGTCAAGATGTGATCGGATCTTGTCAATTGTTGAATGCTGCCTTAATTTAGAAGCTCTCGACACTTTATTGCAATTTATTTCAGAGTTTGCCATGAGCCGAATTTCACAAAATTCTATATTGCTTACTTAAAACATTTAAATAATAATCATCATCATCACGGGCACAAGAAGTACTGCTGGATATAGGCCTCTCCCATGGATATTTAAATAATAGCAAACACAAATTTCACGTATTTACAACAAGTCTAGCACTACACCTATCTTGATAAATTCTATACTTTACTAGACATACATGTCTAGTAAAGTATAGAATGTCATGTCGCTATGACATTTAGTATACATACATCTTACCATCAAATATCCTTTAACCTTCTAATACCCTCTCCCTTCCATTTAACCCTCTAACCACGTGTCACTCTGTGGGGTCAAAAGGCCTCATGGTCTTTAATTAATTTACTTGCCTCGAAAAGAAAATACTTCATGTATGCGCCTCTATGCCTAGCGGTTAGTACATAAATAGACCAGTGAAACTTACTTGAGACTTTGAAATTTATATGCGCAAACATACCTGTCAGAGATATGTCCATAAAATAAGCTCCCAAAAAGGACCCCAGCTTGCATCATCGACTGCGCCAAGCTAGCTAACGAGCTTCTATCACAAATCAAGTTCCATTCGGTGGTCACCGAGCTTATAACATAAGTCTCATCATATAGAGGACTCTCACAGGGACAGAAGTTCGTCGCATTATTAGCTCCTTCGTCTAAGCATATGTACTCCACACTTGGTATCACAAACACAACGTTATTTAGCTGAAATTCAGTCGGAAAACGAGCTATAGATACTAAAATGAGAAGTATCCATTGGTACAAACCGAATGGACCTATTAGAACTTCTATAGGGTCTTCTTCTGGACTCATAGTTTTGACCGACATAAAAAAAGGAAGAGGTTCTCAATTCAATCAGGTCGGTACCATTAAAACATACACTTATATTATAAGAAAAAATAAACACCAGAGAATGGCACAAAAGACTGATTTAAAGAACGATTTCATCGAGTTAGATAACTTAGATGCACTTGTGACAACTTTAGAAACTTTTCACTGATTTTAAACAATACAAATCACGATAGGTGGTCTTATCACTAACAACGGTCTCTTCTAGACAACTTTTGGGTTAGTAAAAAGTGATTCACTATGACACATTTTATTACTATTGATTCAGTTTATTGATCTTAATTTTCATTTTCCTTTATGCACGTCTGTTTCTTTCCATTTTTACTGGAGAATGGAATGCATGATAAAACTAATACGTATTATGAAGGCTAAAATTATAAAATGCTTATTCGCGTTGTCATTGTATCATAGTCCTTTTAAGTATTTGAGTAAGTTATCTCTGGTATCAAATTCTTACAAATTTAATGTTATCTCACTCAATAAATAATGTAACGTTGATAAATTGTCACGTTTTATTATAATAATAAATGTATTAACAAATGCTTATCAATATCTAAATATAATCCACCATTACCAGTTTAGAGTTCGCATGAAGTTGGCGAAACTCCACGAAGCTTGTAATTTTATTAACCACTTTACTGAACACAGGTATAAATTTAGAAAACACAAAATCTCTGACAAAAAAAAACGGCTGTACCGATTTTGATTAAACATAGCTAAGAACACTCGATGAAATCCTCTTTCACATAAAAAACTAGATCAAAATCGGTTCCTCCGTTTGTGAGCTACAATGCCACAGACAGACACTCATAACTATATTATAGATACACCGATACATACATAGATACACACGTCAAACTTATAATACCCATCTTTTTGAGTCGGGGGCTAATTAACTGGAACATGACTGTGACTGGCTCTAACTCACTTTACTACATACAGTCAAGACTTTCACATACCAATTGACACTCCAAAGATTCAGTCGTGGATGCAGTACACTCATGTTCTATTTGCAAAGACTCACTCGGGAACCTTAATCCACATTTAGCATTTCAAACAAACACAAGTATCTATATTAAAAGATAAAACCGGCCAAGTGCGAGTCGGACTCGCGCACGAAGAGTTCCGTACCAAGTGGCAAAAAAATCATGTATGTTGTATGGGAGCCCCCCTTAAATATTAATTTTATTTTAATTTAATTATTTATTTTTAAGTGAATAATATGACTCAATATTCTGTGAATATTTCTACCTGTTGCCGTTATCAATATCGAGCAAAAAATCACGTTTGTTGTATGGGAGCCCCCTCAAATATTTATTTTATTCTGTTTTTTAGTATTTGTTGTTATATTGGCAATAGAAATACATCATCTGTGAAATTTCAACTCTCTAACTATCACGGTTCATGAGTTACAGCCTGGTGACAGACGGGCAGACAGACAGCGAAGTCTCAGTAATAGTGTCCCGTTTTACCCTTTGGGTACGGAACCCTAAAAAACAAAATACCCGACTGTGGAAGAGTGTTTTTTTCAGTCCAACTTATGATTTCGTTACGCTAGATATGTAGTTGAGTGTACGTTTTTTTGTGAGAAAGTATGTGCAATGTTACTGTAAAAAGTTATATATTTAGAACAATTTAGGTAAAATTATTTGCTTATTACTAAAAAAATCGTTGGAGGATACAACTAAGCGCTTTTTTATTTTTGTGATAATTGTATATCTAATATTTATTATAAAAAACTTAACGTATTACTCTCGGGGAGTGAAGACGAATCTAACGACACCTCACACATCAATATCGGTCAAGCCGCTTAGGCTGCAGGAGGTAATATAGAAACATACATACATACTCGTATACGTAATAATTATAAGTATATTTACTTAAATACATAACCCTCCTTTATGCGCAGAATTTTCAAGGCCAAAAAAAATCTTAAAAGATTTTTTTTTTTTTAATATTTTGGGTATTTTCAATTAATAGATACTAAATCGACGTGCTCCATCCTCGGCCACACCGTCGTTAACAATCAGTCGAGTTGGTGGACAAATGTAGATCTATTTTGCGCAACAAAGTTGGTGTCATACCATTTTTTGCTTGAGTCGCTGCGCACCGTACCATGTAGGTAAGCGCCACTTTACACAGCACCCTCCGAATTGTACTTTTATCAGCCCCGAAAGATATTCCCCCCGGAATGACGTAATTGATCCGAGAAATGTAACGGATATGACGAAACGTCTGTCACGCACCAAATGGCGTCGCATACGTCACGGTTCGTACGTAGTACCGCGTCCTTTTACAGCGGAGAGATTTTATTTGGCAGCACGCCGAAGATGGTGGTGGTTGCAGTTGTAGAGATCAGCTATTAATATAGGAATAGTAATAGTTTAAAAAAACTAAAACAACACGCTTCTTATTATTGTATTGTCATCGGTCCTCGATAAGTCTACAAAGTAAATTATAGTAAATAAATAAATATTTGTGGACATTTTACACAACACCATCTAGCCCAAACTAAGCAAAGCTTGTACTATGGAACTAGATGGCTGATAGAATACATATATACTTTTTTTTGTAAATATATACATAGAAACACCCAGACACAGAACAAACATCCATTCTCTTCACACAAATGTTTGCTCTGGGTGGGGATTGAACCCACGACCTTTCAGTTCAGGGTAGACGTAAACATAATACCAACTGAGCCACAAGGTCAGTCAAGTTTACAAGTTTGAATGAAATCTTTTGAAGTGGGTCAAAATCAAGCCCAAAGGAGTCGGTTACAAACAAACAAACATGCATACAGGTGATGCTAATAAAAGCGTGTTAAAAATAATAAACTTGATCTAAATGTTAAAACGTATTTATCTATACAGTAACAGCCCACTTTATGCGAAAAATGCGTTCCGTAATAAAGTTTCATCGTGCCCAAGACAGGTAATGAAACGTTGTAATGAATATTTTGTCATGATTTGAATATTTGTTGTATGTGGTGTGCGGTGTTTTCAGTGTTGCGGAGTGGCAGCACTGCTATTTTCTTAATTTATATACTCTGGAGAACGGTGATCGAACAGAATGAACGCTACCCCGGATGATGGCGTGATGTTGTAATTCCGGGGAGGGGATATATCGCGGGCGGACGAGCGCGAGCGGCCCTTCGAAAAAGTAGTCGCGGCGTAACTCGGTAGTAAAAAGGCGGTCTTAGCGTCAGACCGCTCAGTGCAGTGAAATAAGTGCAGTGTTATAAGTAATAATAAAGCGTCATAAAGTTCAGACAAGGAGTTTTCTTTATAATTTGTTGCTTTATATTTTTTTTTATATAATTTACACTTAAATATAGCAAGAACAATAAAAAAACAACTCGACTTTTTTACTGACAAAAAGATAAGTAATTATGAATTAATATATAACTCTATAATATGTATACATACGTATATTACCAATTCACTTAGAACGAGGCGCTTTAACTCAAAATTTGTAGTGCAAAATAAACAAACATTTAGTTGCTTTTTTATTTATTCCGCTATTCCATAGGTAGGTATTGTTAATATTTTTGCGATAAAATACAACCTACATATGCTATTTGCATTGAACATTGCAATTCAATTCAATTATAACGAAAAGAACTAACAATAACTATTGTAGTTTAAAAACCTGAAATAACCAACGTTAAATAACCAATTTAATTTTAAAAACTAAACTACTGAATTGATTTTGATGAAATTTTTATGCGACTAATAAAAAAAGGTATTACTTTTTATATAAATAATAATCATAAAATATCCCAATCGGAGTGATGCGGTTTATGAAGGAGTTATGCGGTAACAGACATAAGAAATGCAACCGAATTGAGAACCTCCTTCTTTGAAGTATATTAAAAACAACAACTCTCAAGATTTTGTTGTTATAACTATGAGTTTAAAAAGCTGAAGGTGTCGTTACCCGCTCGCACCATAGCCCCACCCTTACCCATTCACAGTACCGCACTTACTTCATATATTGGCTTCACTTAGTTTTTATTGGTACCAATGAATAGTAATGTGTAACACGATTTGTTTTTTTGTTATATCAATGTTGAACGTTATTATACCCTTCGTACACATGTTGCCCGACTGCCAGAGAAGAAGGGTACTTAAGGTTTTTTTGAGCGCATGTTAGTTTATATTACTTACTGTATTTAAACGGTTTGTACGATATTTTTATAATGTAATAAGATAGATTAACAATTTAGCTATATAGAACTTATGAAACATAGAATGTCATATAGAATTTGTGAAAATTAGAACGGTCGTTTAGAACTTATAAAAGTTTCTAATTTTCTTATGTTCTCTTAAATAAATTATGAAAATTAGTATGTTCATAAAGAACTTATGAAAATAAGATAAGTCCTAAAAAACTAATGAAAATTAGAATATTCATAAAAAACTTATAAAAATTAGAATAGACATGAGAACTTACAAAAAATAGAATGATCTTAAGGAACTCATTCCCTGCGACAACCAGCTTTCCAAGTATATGTTAAGATCTCTATACCACTTTGTAAGTGTGTGTACTACCATGTTCTGACAAATAAATAAATCTTGAATCTTGAATCTTGGCGTGATGTCCAAACTCGAACTTAGCCAGTTTCATATTAAGTTACAGTTAAATTTAGTTGTCAAGTATCATACACAAACAACCTCATTCAGTCTGTAATATTGGAAGTCATAGCTTTCTTATCTATAACATTTATTATCAAAAATGTGTTCCAGCAATTAATATGATAATGTTCTGTCGTAAAATAAAATAAGTATTATGTATGGATGGATCTATCTAGCCTATAAAATATTATAGGTGAACGTAATACGTACGAGAAGATATCTGGTAATTAATGTAAGAGACGTATGGAACTCTTTGTTGCTTACGCAAAAAGTATTTGCGAAAAGGTTATATCATTTTACCCAAATGCGCCAGACAGAGGGTTTTGTTTTTTGAATGTGTGTATGTTTGTATGTGGATTTATAATGGTTTATAGCAGTTTTTACAGTCTAAATGACTTGACCGATTTTGTACATATATACATATATTTTTGATTAATAATCTCTATATACATCTCAAGAGGCTCTCGTTTCTAAGGTTTTAAGTTTTTTTACAATTAAAACACTGAATGGGACGACCCTGGATGCAAGCCGCTTCCAATCGGTGTTTTTGGAAATTCATGGAGGAGGCCTATGTCCAGTGGACTTCTTATGGCTGAGATGATGATGATGACAATTAAAACATTGAAAACATAAATACTAGAGTGCCGCCGGCAGCGGGGCAGGACTCAACCTGTCAGTGGCAGGGGCTACAGACTGAGGAATCCCCTGATAATGCGTGCTGTGTCTAGGACAACTGCTTTCTATATCTGACCCTTGTCCCAACAAGCGGGAGTCTTTGATATGGGAATGTCATTGCTCGTATCCATAATTATTGTTAGTGTTAGTTTTAAGTACGGTAGTTTCACGTACACGCACGATTTCACGGGCAAAGATAAGGAGCTGATACATAAATTGGATGCCAATAAGCTACTTAGCCTCGAGCACTGATGTATCATGTCCGTCTATATTTTATATGATTCATTTCGGCCAGAGTGCGTAAAAGCCTCACGACCTAATTCCTTATTCTCAGGACTAGCAGAAAGTCAGCACATTACTACCCATTCCTCATTCAAGGGCCAAAATTCCGTACGCAACTATTTCGGTTCATGTTCTTGATGCATACTGCACAAGAATGAAATTCTTTGCCATCATCTCTGTCAGAGCTATAATCGTGGAATTTTCAAGGCTTGAGTGAATAGATATCTTCTAGGTAGACAAGCTCCATCCTCGGCCACACCATAGCTTTACATCAAACGAGTTGGTGGTCAATCGTAGCTCTATCTAATGTAAAAAGAAATAATATAGCTAGTGAAACTATAGGTAGCGTTATTAGTAACTAAAACATAACTAAGAAGCTGAACCGTGCAGAACTCCAGGAAGCTTTCTGGTAAATGGACGCAAACAAAAGCATTAATTATTTGGCTAATTGTAGCATTAACGAATTAGCCGAGTCATTAATTAACGGGGACATTAGTAGGATATGTTATTTATATTCAATCAAGGAAGCGATATGTGGAATATTAGAAACAAGAAAGTGGAATGAATGGATCTTAACCGATATGTATAATTTGAGTTATTTTAAATTGTCACGTAACGACAAGATTAGATTTATTTCGAAAACATCTAAATATAAATGATAAAATGATAAAAACATCAGATTAACTTTTGAAGACAGTTTGCAGTAACATATTTTTTTACGTTGCTGCTAACTGCAGCAGCGTATGAAGTGTAAGTTAGTCAAGGTTTTAGTCTTAAAATTGTATTCAATTTTAAAAATATCGCAATTATAAAACATAATGAAGTCCTTTAAAAATATCACAATACTCAAATACTTTTAAATTCGCTAAAAGTTCGCGTTCCGAAATCGACGCGTATAAAAATCACTTTCAGTTAAAAATGTATCTCTAAGTGCAGTAACTGTCGGTGCATTTCAATATTTTACGTTCAATTTCATTGCTATCACTCAGAGTATATACATGTACACAGTATGGGCAATTTTTTTTTCATTCGAAAATAGACTTTTGCTTGACTGTCAACACGCCTGGTGACTGGTGTTAAGCAACCTATTATGAAGAACCTATTCACTCGCGATTTGACGACACGTATATTATCTATTGGAAATCCTACCGCTTTATTCAAATAAACTGAAAACAAGTCTATGTTTTGACATAAAAATAACTAACACCCATACTGTTTTATTTGTACATCCGCAAAAACTGAAATAAGTATAAAAAAATCAATAAAAATCTAGATCCAGAATTGTTAGTAGCCATTTCTACGGAGCTGAAAAGGGCAATTTCCAAAAGAGAATAACATAAAAACACTTAACTTTTAGTAGTTGGCGAGATTAGGACACCATGAATAGAGAATGGTTTTGTACTCTTCCTTCTCTAAATGTGTTTTACTTACTCGCTTATAACTTACTAAGGTACAGGTTATTTGCTACGTTTTTGATCTTTGTTTTAGGGTTCCGTAGTCAATATGAAATGATATAGTTACGCAAAGTTCAGTTTGTCTGCATGTCCGTAAGTAGTTTGATTCAGTGAAGTTTTAATTTGGCAAGAGTGCAAAAAAATTCACGACAAAGTGGCTATAAACATCATCATCTCAGCGGTAAAAAGTCCAGGCCTTAGGCCATGGATTTCCAAAAAGACCGATTGGAAGCGGCTTGCATCCAAAAGTGAAAGTGGCAATAAGACGTTGAAAAAAAAAACTTGGAGACCTACCCTACACATAAAGCGAGGATGTTTTTTTTATCATCTATCCAAAGGTACAAAATATCGACAAAATCGAGTAGCCAATGACAGAGACAGATGTACTCAACAATAGTTACTTGTCATCAATGAGATTTTTATCTATATAGAGAGGTTATACTCATTGAATATGAAGTAAAATCAAGGAATATCTCAGTTCTCAGCTCTTTCGAGGATAACACCGCATCTTTAAGGCCTTTTAGTATCTTGGCCTTATATATCTTGGTGTTGCACTTTCTAAACACAAAGGCATTGTCACTGTTCACAAGTTACAACAATTACGACCTTACCGAAAAACGTTATTTTGATCAACTTCTCAAATTTTGTCTTATTTCCGCAAGTGTCATTACGTGAATTACGAAGGCCACAGCCGAAGGATCAAAAAAAAAAACCAAAAACTATTTCAATTAACTTTTATTAAAATAATTAGGAATTACAATTAAAGTTATACTAGAGCTATCCTAATGGAACCGATGTTAATTTTACACTGGAGAATGGAAATGTATCAAGTGAGTACGTAGGCACGAGCCCGCTGCGAGCCGCTCTCGCGTGGAGCGCTGTAAGCTCGCAGTGACCCGCCGAGTGGCGGTATCACTGCGAACACAAAGGCGGCTCGCAGGATCCGGCAGCTCGTGGTAGCTAGATACGCGGTGGACCGTGGACGAGCCGTACCCACTTGCAGGTTGATACAGTATCTGATACGTTACATGCAACACTGCTAAGTGAGTACCCAGCTTAAGGCGTTGGGTCGCACGGGTGTATCTTGTTACCGCTGACTCAGGGTACTCGGTACTCAGGCGATGCAGTTGCCAGTCAGCGATAGACAAAAGGCTTGATGACGTAACACGTGTCAGCGAGAAGTTGACAAATTTTTTGAGCAGAGTAACGTTTTTCGGTAAGACTGTCGCGATTGAAAACGAGTCGGGATTACCTTACTTGAAGCATACAACGCAGAACCGGGAAAACGTATCTGCGCATAAGACATCATTGCTTGTCGTTGGGCTACATTTACTCACGTGTACCTGAAAAACATTCCTTATTGCGCAGTCGGGTAGAGATATAGCAAAAACACAGTTATTATTCTTGATATCGCAAGCAGAGTTTTCATTTAGAACACGGATTACCACGAAGGAACGTTGCTGTCGCCTCTACACAAAATACGAGGACATTTGGAAAAAAATACATGGAATCTGAAATTGAAATCCGCGTTATAGGAGAGGAGGCGGCGGTCAAGAGAGATAGGGTGGTTTTCACTTGTGTTTAATCGACTGCCCGAGAAGGATGGTAGTCTTATTAAGGATACTTTCATAGTTTTTTTTATTTTAAATCTTTACTGATAATTATAATGGCGAAAGTACCTTTGTCTTCCTATATATCTGTTTGTTACCTTTTCTCGACTAAATTACTGAACCGGTTGTTATGAAATTTTGTGCATATAAAGCTGAGGACCAGGAGACGGATATAGGCTACATTTTATAATCATCACCATTCATCAATACGCGGGTGAAACCGCGGAGTGCAGCTAGTAAAGATTATAGTTTAAATAACTGAAACAACCGATTTCAAAATGTGCAGCTTCTTTTAATTGGATGATTTATTTGTCCAGTAATTTTATTTAAAAACCAAACTACTTGAAAGTATTTTTTAGGCTTCCGTACCCAAAGGGTAAAAACGGGACCCTATTACTGAGACTCCACTGTCTGTCCGTTCGTACGTCCGTCCGTCCGTCCATCCGTCTGTCACCAGGCTACAGCCTGGTTCATGAGATATATCTCATGAACCGTGATAGTTAGACAGTTGACATTTTCACAGATGATGTATTTCTGTTGCCGCTATAAATAACAACAAATACAAAAAAACAGAATAAAATAAATATTTAGGGGGGCTCCCAACACGGCAACAGGCAGACGCTTGAAATATTCACAGAATATTGAGTTATATTATTCACTTTAAAAATAAATAATTAAATTAAAATAAAATTAATATTTAAAATTAATTATTAATGTTATAATCACGTTATATATTAATATTTATTAATATTAATATATAACGTGATTTTTGGCGTTTTTATAGATAATGGTACGGAACCATTCGTGCGCGAGTCCGACTCCGACGGTTTTATTATTTTTAAGTTCTTTCAAATAAAAAATAACTTCAAGCGCAACGAGGTCAAGCTCGTTGTTCAAGCGTACTGTACGAGTATGAATAATAATAAAAAAAACAACTTCAAACGTACTTTACTAGAATGAGAAATGAAAATAATTATTTGGTTTTGTTTGTTCAATAGTTTTTCACAGACGTACAAAGTCGCGGGTACATAGTATATGCAACACATGAATAAGAACAAACCAGAGTTGTTGAATCAAACCAAAGTTGTTGAATTAAACGTAATTACAATTTTTTATGCAAACATCCGGCAGTCCTCCAGCGGAAGTGCCTGCTCGACAGGCGGAGAGCTCTCAAGGGCTTACCTGACAAAGGTTCAACCAATCAACTGTCTTAATTACGTATACAACAGCCAACCACGCAGATTATGCAAACTGCAGAGAAATAATTAGTTACAATCATCGTCATCATATTAAAGTTACATTGTCAGAATTCGTCTGTCTTTGCCGAATATTAAAATGTGTAAATTCAAGATGTTCAATTAATCGATAGCATGAAAGGACGATGAAATCAACATAATATTTTGTATACTTGCCCCTTTAATCATGGATATGTGCTGCATTTTTTTTTAACAATGCAGCACACATTATTTTTGAAATTATGTAATTACTAATAATTTTCTGTAAAATGAAAATTATATTAATATGGGCTTGTTACAGCCTAATTATGAGTTATTTTGTTGAGTTTTAAATTTTGAGTATCATTTCGTCTGATGGTAATCGACTGTGGACTGGATGAATAGAGAATGTTGATGTAGAATAAATTATTTAAAAAAAAAAAAAACAAGATTATAGTTCGTGTGGACTATTCCACACTATTCTATTCTATTTTTTCTATAAAAAGCAGCCCCGATATGCTTTTGTATATGTTAAATAGGCTAAATAGGCTACAATCGAGCATCGATAGTTTTTGTCATTTGCATCTCTGAGTTTTCTCTAATCTGTGCATAATTTGAGAAATCTTTCACACCAAGTTTGAACTTTATTATTTGACAATAAGGTCGACGGTGAACAAAGGTGTGAAAGGATTCGATTTAAAATCGGTTTGACAGGGGTTCATGTTGTGCCACCTGGTGTCACGTTTCGGAATCGGTAATCCTTTGATGTGCCGCTGCATTCATTTTGAAGGCTTATGGAAATGAACTAAACTTTTTAACTCTTTTTTTTTTGGCGTACCACCAAAATGTGGAATGCGCTTCCTGAATGGGTCTTTCC
This sequence comes from Lycia hirtaria, assembly GCA_947563715.1. NCBI lineage: Eukaryota > Metazoa > Arthropoda > Insecta > Lepidoptera > Geometridae > Lycia > Lycia hirtaria. The sequence goes on along the minus strand of OX387376.1, from coordinate 51,118,643 downwards.
GAATAGATATAATCTAGGTATCTTCGAATCGCGAATGAATAGGCTTCGTCTAGGCAAGCGTGTTCCATCGTAGATCGTAACGGTCACTTAACACCAGGTGTACTATATAATGCATATTATATAGTTAAAATGCTTTTATTTGTTATGACAAATAAGAGCTATGTCAATGTCTAAGTCAAAATGCTCACTGATATGTCAAATGTCGAAAAATAATTAATATAATAAAGAAAATATACTTAAGTGCAGATCTAGGAAACTTGTGGACTGTAGTATATGTTTAGAAAACTCAAAACCCCCAACAACAAAAAAATGGCTAAACCGATTTCGATGAAACATAGCTCAGAACACTAGATGAAATCTTCTTTCAAACAAAAAAAAACAGATCAGAATTGGTCCATATCTTTTAGAGCTACGATGTCACAGACAGACACACAGATGTACAGATACACATGTCAAACTTAAGCCCTCTTTTTGGGTCGGGGGTTAAAAATGTCCGTAACAGTGGTTTCTACCTAAATTTCTACCTATAGTAAGTAATTAATTTCGTTAAACTGAGCAAACAACTCTAGTACATAATTCAGACTGCAGTGGAAGCACAAATAAGACCTAAATTGGTGTAAACACTTAAGTATAACTTAAATAAGTACATATATGTATGTTTGTTACTTAAGTGTTAACATGGACGGCATCTGCAATTACTTGGTGGTCTTAAATCTTACGGAGCCGTAGATTAAGCGATTTTATAAGCTGCAGCGATTTTATAAGCTGCAGTGATTTTACGTAGTCTTGCTACAAGTGTTGTGCTACGGGTGTGTGCTATGAATTTTGTAGGATTCTGATGTAGATATGAAGATTTTTTACAATATTTCTGTAAGTATTTGATTCTCAACGGATACCACAAGGTCCCGCGGTAGGCCCAAAATAAATGATAATAAAAGCTTAACTTCAGGGGCTGGACATCATCATATTCATCTCAGCAACAAAAATACCACTGCCGGACATAGGCCTCTCCCATGGATTTCCAAAGAAACCTGATGGAAACGTCTTGCGTCCAGCGTCTTTCTGTCACTTCTGTCTACCTTGTGTTTGTGCCACATTTGCTAGTGCGTGTCTTTTTACTTGTGAATAAAAGTATAGGTTTAGATAACTCAAAAACCCCTGATAAAAAAACGGCTGAACCGATTTTGATGAAACATATCAAAAACCTCTATTGATAAAATCAAAATCAAAATTAAATTAAAATCTAGATCAAAATCGGTCACCCATATAATTATAATACATATTCGATTGAGATAGATCCGCTCAAGATGTATACATATAACCTAAAATGTATCATTACGCACTTTAAATATGGAATTAAAACGTTCATATGGATGTTTGAAATATAAACCATGACGCTTTTCCAGCATCTAACTATCCGATAGTTATAAAGGGCAGCTGGGAGTAAGATTATGCAAATGTGATGCAAACTTACTGAAACTGATCAGATAAAGTAGCAACTTTACGGCGGGTATTTATGCGATGTTCCAAGGCTTAGAATTTAGTCTGAACAAACGGGACCCGCTGCTGATAAGCGTCTTTCTTACCGGAAACTGCGATATTGTCAATTTATTGCTCCGCTACAAGTTTTTTTTTTTTTTTTTTAATTTTATTCTCCATAGACACCAGGGTCCGTGACCTTTGTCATAATTACAAACTATTGTTTAGTAATTATCGTTACGGGAAAATGATTTTATTTTAATTTAAGTACTTATTACTATGTTGCGTGCATACCACGAGCAAACCAGCGACCCGCAAGCAGCGGATCTAGCGGTAATATTTTTATTTTTATATGAGATAGATCTGCGATTGACCACCAACTCGCCTGATGTTAAGCGACACGGTGTGGCCGAGGATGGAGCTCGTCGATCTAGAAGATATCTCTAGCCTTGAAAATTCTAAGATTGTAAGTCTCAGGAAACAGAGATGGCGGCAAAGATTTCCATTCTTGTGCAGTAAAAAATAATATGTTAACATGAATATATGGTAGGACTATAAACATAATACACTATTACCGAGATGTGACAAAAACGACTATTGTTATTTGTTTTTCATAATTTTATGTGTTTATTATTATGTTTTTTTTGTCACAAATCAAAATATGTCTATATCTTATAATTATAAATAATATTGTCAAATATGGCTCGGTAAACACAAAAGACTTTTAAGCCCCAGATCCAAAAAGAGGGATGTTATAAGTATGAGTGTGTATCTGTGTATTTATGTATCTATGTATATGTGTGTCTGTCTGTGGCATCGTTAATCACAAGCAGATGGACCCGTTTTTGACTTTTTTTTTTGTTTGAAAGAGAATTATGTATTTCATTAAAATCGGTTGAGCCGCTTTTTGTCGGGGATCTATGAGTTTTCTAAACTTATACTTGTTGTATGGAAGATTGTGCGAAAACGTTTCTCTTAAATATGAATTAATCGTTAAGAGCTAATTTTGATATATCTTCCACATGTATTCTAATACAGCTGACAATAAAGGATTTGAATTTGTATTTTTTTTTCCTTGTATTTTTCATGGTAGTTAACCTAAAATGGTCCTGATCTGTATATTAAAAAGCGCGAAAATCAGCAAAACCGCCTTTCAACCCGTTGGTGCATCCAATAAAACCTGACGGGCCATATTACGGCGACTCGCTAGCCCGATCCATCCCACATTAGGGCGTAATCCCCCGTGGTTAACTTACGTCCCGTATTACGTTCGCCGTACCTTTTCACCCCCGGACTATCAAAATTCTACGTAAAGCTTTAAGGGGAATACCCTTCTATTAGGTCAGTTTGTTACTTGTACTACTATAAACTGTGTTCTTGTTAATTTGAAACCACGACCTGTTTTATTAATTTTTAACCGACTTTAAAATGGAGGAGGTTTTCAATTTGACTGTTTTTAGGGTTCCGTACCCAAAGGGTAAAAACGGGACCCTATTACTAAGACTTCGCTGTCTGTCTGTCTGTCTGTCTGTCTGTCTGTCTGTCTGTCTGTCTCCAGGCTGTATCTCATAAACCGTGATAGCTAGAAAGCTGAAATTTTCACAAATGATGTATTTCCGTTGCCGCTATAACAACAATAACTAAAAATTAAAAAAAAATTAATATTAAGGGGGGTCCCCATACAATAAACGTGTTTTTTTCGTATTTTTTTGCTCAATATTAAAAACGGTAACAGGTAGACGCTTCAAATTTTCACAGAATATTTACTTGTATACTACCTTTCAAAATAAATAATTTAATAACAATAAAGTAAATATTAAAGGGGGGCTCCCATACAACAAACGTAATTTTTAAGCAATTTTTACTCGATCTTAATTAACAGGTAGAAACTTGAATATTTGTAAGTAAATATTTAGAAATATATTAACAATAAAAATAAATATCTAATCTAATACATAAAAACTCACAAAATGAAAATATTCCGTGCATCTAAACGCGGTGCGAGCGCCGCGCCGCGGTGTGGTGGTGGCGCGAGCGCGAGGCGGTTGATAAGCAACGACCGCGCGGGTAGCGGGGGAGGTAACATCACGGAGCGAGCCATAGCCGCGCGTATTCGCGCGAGCGTCGTCATGTTGCCCGGATATGTATCGAAAACCTGCCTATAAGTTTGCAATTTACTACTTGGAATTTCGTTGATTTCTCGTTATTTTATAAACAGAACTAAACTTTGTAGTATTATAGATGAAAGTACGGAACCCTTCGTGCGCGAGTCCGACTCGCACTTGGCCGATTATTTTGGTATGTTTGTTGCCGCATTATTCCGTCATTTATAAACTAATTAGAAAAAAATATTATATGGTTTGAAAGAATATACTTTCACATTGATTCCATAGAAATTTCATCAAAATCGATTCAGTATTTTTTTTTAAAGCACACTTTGAATTCAATTGTATCAGTTTTTTATATGTAATTGTTATTTCTTTTACTGTTGTCGCAATTTTTTACGTTGAGGCGGGAAATTTTAATTTCAAACAGTTTTTTTGTCTTTGTATCTATCTCTTGTATATAATTTATTCTAAGGGATCACAATGTTTGCGATTTTTATATTATCATGTCTATTTAAAAATCAATAATGCGCTTCGTTGCTTACTTGGCTAGAAGGGGAAACAACTATTTGAAATTTGGTATTACGCCGCAAACGTATCGCAACATTTTCAGAATTTTTTGTTCGACCATCGCCCGTCTCGCTCGCGCATATAAAAATTTTTTGAAGATATAAAATGACCGAATGAATTTATAAAAAAATCGTCGCACCAAATACTAAAAAGCAATATCACCCATTTTCGACAACAATTTCAATTTGATCAAAGTTAATTTTTATACATAAAAATATTTTTGCAAATTATTAACGTAAAAATGATTGTTATGTATACAAATTAACTTGAATAACATAATAATTTATATAAAGAAGATAATAATAGACTCTGAAATAAGTTAGTGTTATAGTAAGATAGGTAGGCCAAAATAAATTCAGCCTCATGTTTTATCACTGACATCGAAGGAGAAGGTTTCAACTCTACAGGTGTATGTGTCTATGTTATACATCATTCGTGTCACTAATTAGTCAATTTTTAATTTATAACTTTAAAATGCTTGCTTGATAAACCAAGTTTTAATTTTAAATGATTGTAAACTTAATCCTAATACATTACATTATATTTAATGCAAAGAAAACTATGAAATAAGAAGCTCAACAAGTCCAACAACATGCTAAGCGCATTGTCAAAATTGTATATTATTGGATGTACTTTACTTAAAAACATTGCTGCAAAGATTAAAAAATATTGGTACTAATTTATCAAACGATATTACATATTTTACATACTGACCTTGGAAATTCTAATAACGTTTACAAGACTTCGACCACTGTCCGTACAAATTCCGCGTAAACAAAAATAAAAGCTTGCGAAGAATCACAGGAAAGTAGGTCAGATTGTTTCCGAAGAAAACAGATATACGTTACATACATATCACTTGATAAGTAAAAGTTCTTTACAGAACCTTTCTATTTTTAGACGAGTAATGTAAGGCTTCGTACACACGTTATGTAATGTAACACAAGTAACAAAAAGTTGGACAACAAGTTTTTCATCATTCATGTTTTGTGTAAAATAAAATGTTGGAATTTTCAATAATCTAATAAGAGAATTTATATTTGGACAAGTTATTAGTCACACATAATTTGGGTACGAAAAGTATAACGGCGGTTGTCTATAAGTGTTCTTAATTTTTTTTTAATAGACCTTTTAAGTTATGCCCCTATTTGACCATAGATGCGTTAAAATAAACGTTCGAACATTAATATAATCAAAACATCATCAATGCTTTTGATGCGGATAATAATAGCTTTTCATAATTATGTCTTCTTTGACAGTGGGTTCAGATTTTATTACGCGTACAAAGTCACAGGTAACAGGTAGCAGCTGTGATCTTGTTACATTACAGTTTGTCTGTCCACACCTCTAGATAGTTACGTCAAAAGGCGACATGTAATACCATTTATAACAACAGTCTAGTCTTCTCCTCGACCTTCACATGTTACCGGCAGCACGCGACGCCGCGTATGATGGATAAACCTGTATGTACCTACGTGCCTTATAACAATATGACTATTATAGTACTTTTACGAACAGTAGACAGTAGAATCGCTGTAAAAGATTATAAATGCGCATTTTTAGGGTTCCGTACCTCAAAAGAAAAAAACGGAACCCCTATAGGATCACTTTGTTGTCCGTCTGCACGTCTGTCCGTCTGTCTGTCTGTCTGTCCATCTGTCCGGGTGTCAAGACCTTTATCTCCGGAGCGCGTAAAGGTATCGTGTTGAAATTAAAATCATGTACGCATGTACCCATAGTCTCTTGCTGCAGAAAGAAAAATAAAACTTCTCAGTTTTTGTAAAAAAAAGTTACAGCCGAATATGTCGTAAAAACTCACATTTCGACACTCACAAGGGAATCAAAACCTATGGGGTACTTTCCGTTGACCTAGAAATATGAAATTTGGCAAGAAGCATTGTGTTATAGTACACATATAGGAAAAAAACCGAAAACTGGACATTTTTAATTCAATCACAAAAAATAGTGTCTTTATGCAAGGAATGAGGGTCCAAATTTTAAAGTTCTTTAACCATATCATGTGGGGTACTATATGAAAGAGCTTCATTAGCATAAGCTAAGACAGGTTTTTAAATATTTTTACGATGTATATTTTTCGGTTTATGAAGAAAATATATAAAAATATATGATTACCCCCTTTTATCTACTAGTTTGTACGGAACCCTCGGTGGGCGAGTCTGACTCGCTCTTGTCTGTTTTTTTTAGAATAATTTTAGTAAAATCACTTATTTATTATGAAATAATTCGTTGAAGGTTACGAAAAATCGCATTTTTTTTGCGAGAGATGTATCATTATTATTACAAAAAAATATAGATTATGACACTCTGGAAGTGAAGGCGAATCTGATGACACCTTGCACATCAAAATCGGTCAAGCCGTTTAGGCTGTAGGCTGTCATATATAAATATACTTAGTCTGGCCATAAATACTGTTACAGTTAAAAATAAGAAAGATATTACAATTGAATTTGGAATCTGTCATTTTTATACGATTGTTCATTGAGTTTTCTAATTTTGGCGCCAATACATTGTACAATATTTTGCGATATTAAAATGGAGTGTGGTGATAAAGAGAACCGAATCGCTGTGATTGCATTACACAAAGTTGGTATGGAGCCAAATGCAATTTTTAAAACTCTCCATACGCTTGGTATTAGTCAAATGTTTGTGTACCGGGCTATTAATAGGTACAATGAGACCTCCTCTGTTTGTGACAGAAAAAGATCTGGCCGTCCACGTAGTGTTCGTACGAAAAAGGTGGTCAAAGCAGTAAGGGAAAGAATTCGAAGAAATCCTGTCCGAAAGCAAAAGATTTTATCTCGGGAGATGAAGATAGCACCCAGAACCATGTCGCGTATTTTAAAAGATGACTTAGGACTTGCAGCCTATAAGAGACGCACTGGTTATTTTTTAACTGATAATTTAAAAAAGAATAGGGTGGTAAAATCGAAACAACTACTGAAGCGGTACGCAAAGGGAGGTCACAGAAAAAATTGTTTACAGATGAGAAAATCTTTACAATTGAGCAACATTTTAGCAAACAAAATGACCGTATTTATGCTCAAAGCTCTAAGGAAGCTTCCCAATTAGTCGACAGAGTGCAACGTGGGCATTATCCGACTTCAGTGATGGTTTGGTGGGGTGTTAGCTATGAAGGAGTGACTGAGCCATATTTTTGTGAAAAAGGTATCAAAACATCGGCACAAGTGTATCAAAATACCATTCTTGAGAAGGTAGTTAAGCCCCTTAACAACACCATGTTCAATAACCAAGTATGGTCCTTCCAACAAGACTCGGCGCCAGGTCATAAAGCTCGGTCCACGCAGTCTTGGTTGGAAGTGAACGTTTCGGACTTCATCAGAGCTGAAGACTGGCCGTCGTCTAGTCCTGATCTTAATCCGCTGGATTATGATTTATGGTCAGTTTTAGAGAGTATGGCTTGCTCTAAACGCCATGATAATTTGGAGTCCCTAAAACAATCTGTACGATTGGCAGTGAAGAATTTTCCCATGGAAAGAGTGCGTGCTTCTATTGATAACTGGCCTCAACGTTTAAAGGACTGTATTGCAGCCAATGGAGACCACTTCGAATAAGCTTTTATATTTTAAATTGTTTTATATTTATGTATTAAACTAACACACTGTAAAAGTAATAAATATTATTTGCAATAAAAAAAAAATTTTTTTCTTCGTGACAATATTTATGGCAAGACAGGTTATATATACCCACATAAATACATACACTCGAAAAACATAACCCTCCTTCTTACGCAGTCGGGTAAAAAGGTTGTGGTGGGCGAGAGAGATAGCTGCGCGCGTTGATCTCCACCCTATCTAACTTTTTCACTAGGTAAGCACTTAATGTACAAAAGAAAAGAAACAGTTGGCACGTTCTGTTTTTTTTTCTTCAGAGTCCAACATGGAATAGTGGGCAAATAAGATTCGAACAAAAATATTTCGGATTATCGTCACGTTACCGGAGTGAAGTAAAGGTTACTTGATTAAAAATCTAAAACTACCCGTTTTAGATTTTTAGAGTATTTTTGAACTTTTAAGGAGACTTGACATCGACAGAGGCAAAGTTTTCGAGAGTGGTTCAGAGTTAATATTTGATTAATTTGGTCAAAGTCTCCTTCGGGCTCAAATTAGAATATCCTTGGAAATACGCTGTCTTTTGTTGTTTTTTCTCTTTCTAAATTAGTTTTGAAGTAACCTTATCGAAGTAGCTTGATAGTTTGGATATTAGAATGTTTGTACATAAATCGCGATAGATCTACAAAGTTAGCCTCAGATGATATAATTAGCCTCATAATTGATTTTTTTTTATGATTGTTCAATCGATTATAATTTGAGTTGTCAAATCCTGTCACTAGATGACGTTTAAGCCACTTAAAACACGCAAACATTGCATGTAGAAATTTCGTGTCTGTTCCGTCGAATAAATGTTATTTACTTTCACTGCGATAAATGAGGTGTTTGATTTAGTACCCTCCAATGATCATCTTTAAACATTGCACAAGCGATAAAGTGCCTGCTCCTATACATACTTACAGACGATTACAGAATGCATCTCGTTCTATCGTGTAGCTCTTATCTCTTCTAATGTGCGGCAAAGTACTGAAGTGTCCGGTCGAGCCGGCAGGTTATAAATGTACTACTACTCCACACACATACTATATTTAAACTAGCTATAATATTAGCCGCGGCTTTGCTCGCGTAATTTATAATCATCCACAAAAATAATACAGAACTCGACAGGACAGAAGACTCGTTAAAAGAAGAAAATATTTATAGTAAAAATATTGTACCTCAATTCACCCTCTTAAGGTTAGATTTTCAGACAACTCTTTCCTAGTGAACGCCTGTGTCATAATATGTCACACACATTTCGATTGAAAGCATTAGTATGAAACTTAGACAAATAGTCTTTCCACCGTTTTATCCATCTTACAGAGAAAATAAAATATGTACAGACGTGAATAAAAACGGTTTATCTACCCTACCATGCTAGACCAGCTGGACTTAGAATTATATACGTATATAATATGGCTTTGATTCGAATGTCATTGTAATATGGATTCGAATGTCATTGTAATATGGATTGCCCCTAAGCGGCTAAAAGCTAAGCCACGCGTATTTTAGATTAAACGATCCGCAACATTCCGTATTGCAGCTAGATATACGACAGTTAACAACATTGAAATGAACATTGTAAACTAGAATTGGTCTATTGGTCCGGCGCGATAGTTCGGTCCACAGGGACCGATCCATTGTTCGGAGATATTCGGAACTATCCGGTACTGTTCGGCTTTAACTTGTTTATAGCAGATTTATTGGTAATCAGTGCTTCGGTTCGCTTTTATTGGGAAAGTTTGAAGTGTGATTCTGATTACATCTCATTCTATTTACGCCTTTATAGCCTCGTACATTAGGAGACTAGAGTTTTGAATACTCGTTAACGAATAAAAAAGTCAAAATAATATCATTTAATAATAAAAAGTATAAACTCATATGAATTGTTTTTAGCACTGACATTTCTCCTTATTTTATTTTATATGTTAATTTTAAACTTAAGACTAATCACTCTTTTCAACGTAAAATTAGCTCAAACAAACAAAAAATATTGATCTGTAATATTAGCTTTAATTATATTCATTCAAAAATACTTCTGATGACCTCAATATAAATTTCACCAAAAAGTGTGTTCATTCATATATTTAGTCAACTAATTAGAATAAATTACTATACTTGATATATTTTCCGATACTAGACCTTTTCAAGACAATTTAAAACTTAGACTGTTATTATCTTAGATTGAACATTATATCCGACACTGTCACTCTAATGAAACTTCTAATAAGATTCTCAATAACCGATATACTTATAATTTCAATGCAGTGAGTCTACGAAAAGTGTTGAAAGGGGAACAAACGACCTGTTCAAACAAGTAATCGTATTTACTTACCCATAATTTCGGTAATTACTGGATTAAACCGGATTGGGGTCCTCGGTCTCACTGTCCACGATATGTATTCAATAAATAGTGCTGCGGTTGATCGTTACATACGAGACTAGATAATTTGGTTAAAATGGAAATTTACGTACTGGGTCGGACATAACTTATTCTAAAGTGTAAAGGTTTGTATTGGCTAATCGATTACCATAGACTTTCACTAATAGATTTGTACTAACAATAACATATTAACATTATAATATTAAAGGTTAAAAAAATGATTATTATATATTAGTAAATGTTTTAAGGTTTTATTTTAAGCTAAGAAAGCTTACTAGTTTTAATCACATCACCAATTAACATGTGAGTTTTGATCATATTATAGCTAAATAGTCAGTAATAAAAGCCATAGAAAAATTTGGCTATTGTAGTAATTTACATACCTTAGTAAGGAGTATACTCTTATAGATAAAATAAATGTATTGAGTTTTTTGAGTGATGTTAGTACAAGCAACGCGTTCAATTTATATGGCTTTGTTTTTTCGAGTGATTAGATTAGATATTTAGAAGACAAAGAAAAATTAAATGACCTGTCAAGCTGTTTAAGCTACAGAAGCCATAGAAAAAGCAAATATTTTATATATTCATTAATTTATTTAATTTCATTTTGATAATTCATTCTTTTCCAAACATTATGGCCAAAAATATTTTTTTATAATCGAATTATAATGTCAGTTTGATTTTCTTATGCAATATTCATACACTCCAAACACGCCACTCACCTTTTTTAAAAATCGGGTAAAAAAGTCTGATCGTAGCCTATTTGCACTAAATCAGCCCCAGTGAGTACAAAAATCATTTCGGATATCCCTTATTACATAGAATGCCAAATCGAAGGGTATCGAACGCGTGTTGGGTGTCGATAAAACCGGTACTTATAGGTTTCCGCACATAATAGATAAAAGCGTTTATACCTTCCCTATAGTTTGGATGTAATAGCCAATAACAATCACTCTAGGGATACGTGAATTTTTAAAATGATTATAAAATTTTATGTTAGAAGCATGTAGAGTTCATGAAGTGATCGTCAAGACTTTAGTATTTACTCACGTGCCCAAGAAGGAGAGTTATATTTTCCTGATATTAAGTGACGGTGTGGCCGAGGATGGAACACGTAAATCTAGAAGGTATCTACATTATTATTACATATAATCACTATATATAAACTTGTAATCACAGAGTGTACAAAATAATTTTCATTAATTTACGAGGTCTATGCAAGGTTAGTAAAAATATATATAAAATTAAATTATTTATATTTTGTGTAAATCAAAGTTGTTAACAAAAGTAGAAGCACAGTCGTGAGACAGGTTATTTGAAGACACCCCTAAACTTGTATTTCTGCGAATACCCATTAAAGCTTCAAAGCAAATCAATGCTATATGGGATAATGCCGTCCGGGCTGCCGCAGACCCTACTTCCTTCAATAAACAATAGTTAGGGCCCATTCAGACGCGAGGGACGTTGTCGCCGCGGATCCAACGAACATCGAGTGGCGCTTTTGTTTGCGAGAGCTCTTGTGACGATGATGTAGTGTAATCATAGGTTGTCGAGCTTGATGTGTAAAAGACAGTGATTGAATAATATTTTGAGGTTATATTCCATTTTAACTTAGATTTTGGCAAGTGTTTTAGTACGAGCTATTTTTTAATTATTTTTAGGGTTCCGTACCTCAATAGGAAAAAACGGAACCCTCATAGGATCACTTTGTTGTCCGTCTGTCCGTCTGTCCGTCCGTCCGGGTGCCAAGACCTTTATCTCGGGAACGCGTGAAGTTATCGAGTTGAAATTAAAACCATATACGCAGATCCATAGTATCTTGCTGCGAAAAGAAAAATAAAATTTCTCAGTTTTCGTAAAAAAAAGTTACAGCCGAATATATCGTAAAAAACGCACATTTCGACACTCACAGAGGAATCAAAACCTATGGGGTACTTCCCGTTGACCTAGAACTCTGAAATTTGGCAAGAAGCATTGTGTTAGAGTGCACATATAGGAACAAAATCCGAAAACTGGATATTTTTAATCTAATCACAAAAAAATTGTTCCTCTATGCAAGGAATGAGGGCCCAAATTTTAAAGTGAATTAACCGTATCATGTGGGGTATCATATGAAAGAGCCAAAAACCTGTTTTAGCTTATGCTAATGATAAGCTAAAACAGGTTTTTAACACATTCTTCGCCCCCTGCAGACACTTCACTTCAGCTGGGAACCAAAACTTTTTAGGCGAATTTTGATTAAGTACAGAGTGGCCGCGCAAAGCAACGTTGACTGCCTCAAACGCCAACGGTTTACTGACTACTACAAAATGAACGGGACGCTCGCTCGGATCCGAGTGAAAGGCGCCGCTACTATAGCCCCGCCCCACTCGGATCCGAGTGGTGAGCAAGGAATGTGTTAAATATTTTTACGATGTATATTTTTCGGTTTATGAAGGAAAATATAAAAAATATATATGATTTCCCCCTTTTATTTAGTTTGTACGGAACCCTAGGTGGGCGAGTCTGACTCGCACTTGTCCGGTTTTTTTTTAATTTGAAATACATCAGCTAATTTGTATCATTTAATATAAAGTAATGTTTGGTTGTAGTGCTCTGATAAAAAAAAATCCGAAGACAAATATCATATCGTTATCTTATTTGTTTTTAATTTTATCACCCATTCTGATCTATTTTATCTGATCTGATTATATTATTATTATTATGTATTACTTTACATTACTATTATAAAAGAAAATCCTTTTTTTTGACCTTACCTATTATAATTGTTGACCACGAATGATGTTCAAATATTTTTGGTTTAAATATACAGTTGAGTTTTAAAGAATTGTTGCGTCTTATTCACAGACTAGTATATGTTTAAAAAATTATATTACCAACTGAGCTGTGAGGCTAGATAGTATATTACACTTGTTTCTAACATTTGTAGATAATATCTTATGTAATACGCAATATGCCAATAAAAAAAATATATCCGGTAGAACTATTCAATGCAGCGGCAAATACCGTTCAATATAAGCACATCCTTAGCACCCCACTACCAAAATACCGATACATACACAATAACGTTTGCTGAGTAATTAAATACGTTGGGAACTCAAACAAACTCCCACATAAATGTAAACATTGCTAAATATATCGAAAACACTCATACTGACTATTTAGTAAAAACATACCTTCGTCAATGGGTTTGCTTGTGCTCATATTTTAATTTTGGTGAAGCAAAGTAATTCTCATATCTAGAAATTTATCTAGTATCTAGTCTTGGGAATTTCTCGATTTTAGTTGTCATTCTTGCGGTAGGAAGACGCTGGAAAAAAGCCTTCCAGCAGGTCTTTTTGGTAATCTACGGGGAGGTCTATGTCGAGCAGTGGACTTGATGACATGATGATGATGAGATCGACTTCCTGTGGCTGAGATGATGCTGATAATGATGAGTTCTCCTTTTTAGCGTTTATTATCATTGTCGAGATTCCCAAGCCTGTTCAGAAATTGTGTTGCCTCCAGACAGCGCGTTGCGTAATGTATGAACAATAATATTTCTGACTTTTTAAGAAACCTTCATACCCTACAAAAGGTCAAAAACTAGAAAACTAGTAAAAATAGTCTTACGTAATAAATGAATGGCCCCTAAGAAGAAGAAGAAGGTTGAATCGATTATTATGAATTTCTCAGAGATGAAGATGAGTACCTAGCAGCAAAAGTCCGTCAAATTCGCTTCGGCCGCGTACGTAACTATAGTTTCGTACTAGTTTCATACGAAACATAATTATTCTTGGTAAGATACTTGTGTCGATCGGAGAAGGTTTTTTCCGTATTCGTAATCTAGTGTTTATTACGTACCTAACTTATTACGAAGTAAACATAATTATTCTTTGTACGAAACTGAACGTTTCGATAAAATATAATTGTCCTTAGAACCTCCACAAGAACATACAACCAAATAGGTAGGTACACATTTTTACAGTTTTTATATAAAATTATTTTTACGTCCTTATAGGTGCAGGGGGGGGGGGTGTCTCTGCTGGAATATAAAATGATTACGAAATCAAGCTATACAGTTGCATTAAACTCATTATCACTATGCTGTGTGTACACGATGTGTGTGTGTTTTCATGATAAAGTTGATGCAGAGCTAGAGCTGCTGTAGCAATATAAATTTCAAATACGATTTCACGATTTCATTAGTGAACCAATATTGATGTTTTTGGAATAATTTAGTGAGTGAATAAAATAACCACAGAACTACGTCCAGAATTCAAATCTCCGTTTAGAGGCGGAGGCGAGGGCTATTCCGCGATTTAACTATGTAATAAATAAGCCCTACCCGATCTGGCAACCCGATAGAATGACATACGGCCTGCGACGGGAGCTGCGGGGAGATCTTCTTACGGATGACTGGGAGACTTGGCATACTTCAAATACTTCAGACACTGTGCAATAAGATCAATTCTGTATTCCTATTTATAATCATTCGGATTTGGAATCGGGTCTGAAACTATATGATTCTTTATGGATATGACAGAGATGGATATATAGTTTCCGACCCGATTCTGTATCCGAATAATTACAAACAGGGGTGGAAAGTAAAACATAACTAATTATTTAGATTAATTTTATTGAAATCTTCAAAATGTTTTTTTATTCAATTTCGTATATTTAATCTAACTCGTCTGCTTAAAACTCATATTATACATGCGATTAAAATCAGACTTACTTGTATGCAACTTATACGCCAGTTTACATCAATATTATAACGCACACCGCATGGATGAAGTTAGGGTAACTAGCCTGTTGTTATAACGGTTCGGTTGTATTCTAAGCACTTAAGGTCAAGATAAAAGCTCATCACAACATTTTTTAAACACATAAAATCATTGAATAGGGGTATTAGAAAAGTTAGAGCTCAATTTGCTTATTAAGAGAGGAGAAACATTTTTTTTTTTTTTATCAGATATCGTTTATACTGGTGACGGAATTAGAAAAAACATATATTTTCTTATTCCTCAGCCAATTTACAAGATATCAAAGAAAAACTTGTTTTTAAAGCAAAATCAAAATTAGCTCTCATTTTCATTCATTGATTTTATATATTTAAAAAGGTTGTGATGTGCGAGAGAGATAACTGCGCGCTAAAGCTCGCAGCTCTTCTCAGTAAGACGTTACGTCTTGTCAACGTTACGCACGCGTAGCATTATTTGTGACGTTTTCCACTATTGATAATCAATGTATTGTGTTGTCTAGTGGAGCCAGTGATTAAGGATTGGTAGGGGTGGAGAGTAATTCTTATTTATGTAATATACTACTAAAATATACTGTAACATTTTAGTCTCTAATCTAGCCAGACAGACTGGCACCGTAACGCGTTAAGTAACGAAGTGATTTACCCTCCCACAAGAAGTTATCACTTTTTTTTTTATTTATTTATTTATTTATACATAAATTAATACACGTTGATATAAAATCATCTAAAAACCTAGATAAGGTTTGTTTAGATGACCTGTTCTCGTAATATTACATTTACTTACAATATTATTTACAAACAACACAACTTGACTATATGTTGTGCGCGGACACGCAATAAGACAGCTGATGTAGGCATGCAAGGTAGGTACTAAGCACCCATTTCCAGGAACTGTAGGTATATAAAGACATATTCGTAATTGTTTACTTCCAGCCTACTCCAGCCGTCGCCGTGAGCGCGCACGACTCTCAATACACGATGCTCCATACTATGCGATTTTTTCGCTATAATATTGCTTCAGTAAGATTTTAATATTCTTATAAGTCATTTTATTTTTCAATTCAATTGGTAGTTTATTAATTAGGTTTTGTACGTCAAATATAATCATCACTTTCCGGGTAAAACCGCAAGACATAGGTCGTACTAAAAGAAAAAAACTTATAATGTCGTTAAGTAAGTAAACTAACCCCACATCTCCCGAACTACGATGAAACACAACCGGCCGCAGCGCGGATCTAAATAAGGGATTAACATTCGCTGATGGCCGTGAACAAGACGGACGGCGGACGAATATCCGATACTATTGAGCTACGTCGCTATAACATTAGCATAACTGACCGAGCGGAGCGAGCGCACAGATTCTGTTGAAACGAAGATTTGATAATCTTGTAAGACTTTGTTTACGATCTGCCCATTGATAAACAAAATTATAACAATCGGCTATTTTTGGATCATATATTTAACATGATGTGTTAAAAATACGTGTGTTAATTAAGGTATACGAAATTAATTTATTCAAATGGCACGAGATTTAAAAAAACCGGACAGAGTCAGACTCGCCCACCGAGGGTTCCGTACAAACTAGCAGATAAAAGGGGGAAATAATATATTTTTTACATTTTCCTTCATAAACCGAAAAATATAGGTACATCGTAAAAATATTTAAAAATCTATTTTAGCTTGTGCTAATGAAGCCCTTCCATATGATACCCCACATGATACGGTTAAAGCACTTTAAAATTTGGACCCTCCTTCCTTGCATAAAGAGTATTTTTTTATGATTTTATAAAAAAACTACAGTTTTCGGATTTTTTCCTTTATGTGACAATGCTTCTTGCCAAATTTCACAGTTATAGGTCAACGGGAAGTACCCCATAGGTTTTGAATCTATTGCGAGTGTTGAAATATGCGTTTTTGCGACATATTCGGCTGTAACTTTTTTTTTATAAAAGCTGAGAAGTTTGATTTTTCTTTCTGCAGCAAGAGACTATGGATCTGCGTATATGGTTTTAATTTCGATACCTTGACGCGTTCCCGAGACGGACAGACGGACAACAAAGTGATCCTATATGGGTTCCGTTTTTTTCCTTTTGAGGTACGGAACCCTAAAACACATTTTAAATAAGAAAAAATGTACAATTTTCAGGTCACCGGTTAAAACCACGGAAATGAATACAATTTTCAACGACTCGGGCCCCTAAGTACCCTAAATGTTAAAACTCCGCGTCCCTTCCAAATTAATATTCGTCAACTCAATATCTATTTGAAACATAATGGTCGCGCTCAGAACACCATCTTTTGCTAAAAACGACAAAGGATTTGGTAGAGAGAGACTGTGACGTCATCCACCCTTTGCCCTTCTTAGCGCACCCTTGGCCGTAGATGGTCTAAGTTATAAGAAAAAAATGGAAATAACTCGGTCACGGTCTCTTTACCTTTTCATTAAATTCGGATGAACTGGACTAAACAATAAAAACTTTTTACAAAAAAATTAAACCTCCGAAAAAACTGAAAAGCATAAAATAATAAACCTTTTTTATTTAACTTTAATAACTAAGTCCTTAAAGTTAAGTAAGTATACCTAAGTAACTTTGAGTCGGCGCCAGCATGATACGTTGCGTTGCGAGTGCTCATGCGGAGAGCGCATTTTTTGGAATGTCAATGTTCATTGCTGGAGATTTCATTTATTTCTTTAAATTTAAGGTCATTTTTGGCGCCGCCTCAAAATTACATTACTTTAAGAACTTTATTAAAGTTAAATAAAAAAGGTTTATTATTTTATGCTTTTCAGTTTTTTCGGAGGTTTAATTTTTTTGTAAAAAGTTTTAATTTTATAATTTTTTGTAGCTTTAGTCTACTAATTACTACATGCTTTTAAAATAGCTACTACCTTTTAATACACAACTCGGCATTAAAATCTGCGAGTGAACAATAAATCACCCCTATTTTCCCACCCTTAGGGTAAGATTTTTTTCCAAATTTATATAAAACCAACTTCGAGGTAGGATGGGTCTAATGTAAAAATAATTATCCAAATCGGACTGCTCTGTAAAAAGTTAAGCGTGATCATACATTAAAAAAAATATATATACGCGTCGACTTGAGAATCTCCTCCGATTTTTCATCGATTAAAAATACCAAAGCATTAAACATTAATCAATTAAGGTCCAAATAAATAAGAAAACAAAATCACCGTTTGTTTTCTTCTTTTTATTTATTTACCTATTTATTTATTGTGTACCAACATGTTATACATTCTTACATTGTTAAAAGTAACACATGAACATAAGTCAAAGAGCCAAATGCTAACATAATTATTAATAAATTAAGTTAAGGCACCGACAA
This sequence comes from Lycia hirtaria, assembly GCA_947563715.1. Taxonomy (NCBI): domain Eukaryota; kingdom Metazoa; phylum Arthropoda; class Insecta; order Lepidoptera; family Geometridae; genus Lycia; species Lycia hirtaria. Next base: position 51,100,388 of record OX387376.1, on the reverse strand, counting down.
CATGCAATTAGGACACAAGCGGTCAGAAAATTAATTAAATAGATTTATGTCAAAACGAATTACATAACTTAAATTTATAAATAATAGAATACAAAAGTGTGAATCAATATGTCAAAGTGAAATAGTTCATTATCAGCAGGTCAATTCAGCTATTCAAGACCGCGCTGCAACTGAACGATATGCGAGCCGTCTCCCATCGGCCGTCATCCTTTTTTTGATTCAGTCACTTCTAAATCATACAATTGACACATTTAATAAAACGTGACACGTCCTTCGCTCGTTACCAAATCAAAAAATGATAGCAACCGACTGGAAACGCCCCGCAAAAGGCTCAGCCACTGATCGGTCCTGGTCAACTGAATTGCCCCTCTGGTCAATGATTGAAATCGATGTTATGAACGGCCCGCTTAAAAGAGTTAAAGCTGCAAGTAAAAAGATCCAAGCCATATGTCTTGTGTGTTATATTTAATTCGGAAACAAGTCTATTGAGAGGTGCAATTTTGCCAAGGTAATGCTTGAATTTTTTTAAAGCATTAAGTCTCGATGTTCTTTTTAATTGTCTTCATCAATTTTAAGTCGGTCATTATCAGTCCCTTTCTAGTCACTGCCATCTGTCTTCTGTATATCGTCACTCCTGCATGTCTCAGAGCGCCCTACGCTACGTTTGCCGACGCGTGGTTTCCATTTTAGAACCTGTCGGTCGACCATCTCTTTATTTGTTAGCATTTAAAATATTCAAAATTTCAAATTCAATTTATTTCATGTTTCATTTGACCCATATACAGAAATTAAGAATTTATAAAAAAATAAAAATCGAATTCTGTGAAAAAATATTCAATCTTCTAGCCTTTTCAATTGTTACACTAGTTTTATATCGTTCTCTTTTCGTTGTATTTTTATGGTGTGTATAAATATCCACTAAATTTCATCTCATTTCATCTCATAAAGAGTTTATCTATCTTTTTATATTTCTCTGATAACTTGCACCATCCCAGCCAGCATTCCTCGGCCGGCTGTCGACATGGAACGATATTAAAAATGATAAGTATTCAGTATGACCGTAATATAGACTTATTGGGACGGACTGCAGATTCGGACTCACAAAAAATTCTCTAACCACACTTTCATACTGGCGCTGTGCTGATGTCAGAGTGTATTCTTTTCAAGTTTTTTATTTTATTTAAAAAGTTTGTGTTTGGCCTATTAATTACCCGACTGAGCAAGGACACTTTTAGTCATATAAAATGAACGAAAAAGATAGCTTGTTTCCTAATTTCATGTCGGTGTCTATAATTTTATTATGTTAGCATTTGGCTCCAATTTGAATAGGTTTAAGTTTAAAGAATTTTATTATCAACAAAAACAAATTGTCACTTATGTGATAACATAGTTTAACATAGTAAATATAATGTTTGTTCTCGTCGCATTCATAAAATAAAATATTCCATGTACCTACATAGTGCTATAACTCGCTTCACACATTTCAATATTATTTATCTGCGATAATGTACTGGGCTATATGTTTTTTAAAATGCGGGAAGTGAATTGTATCATGTTCCAATAAATGAATAAAATCCTTCCTATCCACCCACCATCTTTGTAAGTACGTAATAAAATAGCAATTAAAATAATAATTAACTACTATAAATACATTTGACCTTTCTGTGATCTTTTTAATTTATTTTAAACTGTATATTTTTATTTTTCCGACGTCGCAAATTTTCTACCATAAAAGTGGCTATTAAGTAGAATGGTAATGCTAACCTATAAGGTCAAGCGCGAATAGCGTTTTACTTTCACGAGTGCCTCGGGACTCGTATAGATTAAATAAAGTATTATGACTTTGACATTGAAATTGTGGGTACTTTACCTAATAAGTACTCAGTTTAGCCGCATGTAGACAGAGCACTATGAGTAGGTTAAGTACCTAGTATATTTTACCCGACTATGACAAAGCAAAAAGGAAAGTAATGTTTTGACCGGTATAAATAATAAATAAATACCCACATAAATAACAAGTCAAACCATTTAGGCTGTAGGTGATAATATATGGCCTATGGACTGGCCTTGTGGCTCAGTTGGTAGTGTGTTTACGTCTACCTGCTGAACTGAAAGGTCGTGGGTTCAATCTCCACCCAGGGCAAACATTTGTGTGATGAGCATGGATGTTTGTTCTGTGTCTGGGTGTTTCTATGTATCTTAAGTATATATTTACAAAAAAAGTATATATGTATTCTATTAGCCATCTAGTTCCATAGTACAAGCTTTGCTTAGTTTGTGCTAGATGGTGTTGTGTGAAATGTCCACAATATTTATTTATTATTTTATATATTTTACACATTCTAAAAACGTACCCTCTATTCTATGCAGTCGATTAAAAAGATCCCCAATGTGAAAGACACCGGATTTATCTTTTGAACCTTTACGAGGATATTGGTAGATTTTATCCCTAATACAGATTATGTTGGCTTTAAAATATGGCCCTTTACTCTTAAATCAAGCGAAATTAATATCGGACGTTCAATTTAACCATTTGGCCGGTTTCGTAAAAGGAAATTTTGTAGTAACCTTTCCATTCGGCCGCCTGTTGTAATATTGAGGACCAAGATTGACTTGCTGTCTTTATTATGGTTTATTAAAGTTACAACGACAAAATATAAAACATGAAAGATTTAAATAGGGTGGACTTTTCTGTATAGTGCCATCTTGCCACAAACAAAGCAAAACTTAAGCATAAGTAACACGTGAACCTGATTGTTAGAATACATACATATGTACATTTACTTATAAGTAAATACATAATATTTTCAGGTAGTTCTGTTTTCTATCCAATTAATTAAGTATGTAAGTAAGTACTTACACACACCCTGTACATACATACTTATGTGGGTTTCAATGTTTCTATATGATCACCTACAGCCTAAATGGCTTGACCAGTTTTGATGTGCGAGTTGTCTTTAGATTCGTCTTCACTCCCTGAGTGTGCGCTATATTTTTATAAATAGTAATAATACATCTCGTTTCTTCGTAATCCTCAACGAACTTTTTAGTAATAAACAAATTATTTTACTAGAATGAATCTGAAGAATGCGCATTTATAATCTTTTACAGTGATTTTACGCATACTTTCTCACAATAAAAACGCACACTCAATAGCGTGTAACGAAATCGTAAGTCAGACTTCAAAAACTGATTTTCTGCAGTCGGGTATTGTGTTTTTTTTAATATAGAGTACCTGGGCGACCAAGCTCTACTTGAATTTTTTTGCCTGAAAACACGAGCAAACCTGGGTCACTAAAAATGAAACCTAGCTAGATCGATTTATCGTCCCCTAATCTACCTACAAACCAAATTTCATTAAAATCGTTGGAGCCGTTTCAGAGATTCAGATTATATATATAGTTATACATATATACAAGAATTGCTCATTTAAAGGTATTAGATACTTGTTAATTGTTACGAACACAACCTTGAGGTGTCACCATTTTAATAAACGTCTTAGTATGATTGGTAGATTTGTATTTGTAGGTAAACAGACGAAAACGTCTGCTTCTACCGTGATGAGTTAGATTACCGTCAATTTGTACGACTAATGTCTCACTAATGGAAAAGACATCATAATTAGATATGTCAAATGTAATAGTTCTATTGTCAAAGTCAATGTCGTCAGGGTCGCCTCTAAACTATTATATTTATTTTTGTCAGAACTGGGCCCTGATTCCGTATGACCATCATCCGCGTTACGTGAAATTGACGTGGTTGTGTGACAATGAAAATTAGATCCAAGGGAATACAATAGTCTAAAAACTCAATAGTAAAAACTCATAATTTATGGCATTACCTTTTATGCATTTACAATATAAAATATTGGTTTCAAAACTCTGAGTAAAGAATTCCTTGAAAGTTGGATTATGAATAACCATGTAAGTGGCCTCTTGCACTTACGTATTTATTATTAATTAATTGCGCCTAGCCTAAGCGTAGGGTTCCTAACTACACTGGGGTCACTGGCACTGGCGCCAAAGGATATACGAGTGTAACTTTAACAAGTATAACTTTATTCGAATACGATAATAATTAATCCCAAATAACTAAATCTACCAGTCACACAAGTACACGATATCGCCAATACGCAGTAACTGACGTATCTCTGACATTCTTTACTCTAGCATACAAAATCCGCTGTCATGCAATTCATTCACACTTACATATGCCCCTACAACCATTATTTGACGCAACATTCCAATCAACCAGACCAATCCAGATCGACCCGGTACATACCGGTTCAATCCAGATATACGTAGTATTTTCGTCATTATACGACCGGATATGAGCCCCAAGGTTCGACGGGAGCAAGGGCGCTTTCACATAAAGTGACAGAAGCGCGGCTAAATATCGCGGCTTAGTCGTGCTGGTGACCGTATAAAACATGACAAATACGACGTGCTTCCTGGACATCACTTCGAATAATCGCAGTTGGATGAGGTCTGTGTCAGACAATTGTTATCTGTTTCTTAAAAGTAACAGATGCTATAATCTTATCAGTTCATTGAAGTCCATATCTTGCAATGACAGATTTCACATACGCTTTATGCGACCACCATGCCACCCCAATGCATAATCGCAAAGTGACTAAGACCTCGCAAATAAGGCGCAGGTCACAACCACCTGCAGCCAGCGACTAGAGTAGTCATGCTTTTCATATGTTTTTATGAAGTCGTCGCATACGTGCTTGAGTTCATAAACACTCACATTTATAATAACGTGTAGCAAGTGGTAGCCACTCGCGACAATCGTATCTGCAACGTGCCACTTTAGACGCTACAATCCACATGAAATGCCCACACTCGCCATTGCAGTTAAGTGGTAAGGCAGTTAGGAAACAGAGACAGCGATAAATGCATTATGACAGCTATTGACTGCATGCTGGCTATATTGTGATGGCAATCGGTATCAATAGCAGCAAGTGGTACAGGCGTGCAATAGCAGCAAGTGGTACAGGCGTGCAATAGTCAAGATCACTCTATACTTGTCTCTATATTTTGCCAGAATAAGTCGCGAAGTAATCGCAGTGATGAAGGAATCGTCTGCTGCCCAATGAGATTTTATCTATTGAGAAGTTACTCATTGAATATGAAGTAAAAGCATGGCGAATCTCAGTTCTCTGCGCTTTCGAGGATAAGACCAGATACTTAAGGCCTTTAAGTATCTTGGCCTTATACTCATATATATTGGTGTTGCATTTTCTAAGCACATATGATGGCATTCACAAATCTCGACATGCCTCTAACAGCACTGCTCGACGTAACGCGCGCGACTGAAGATGAGTCGGGCGATTACCTTACTTGAGGCTTGCCACGCAGAGCCAGGGAACTTATCTCCTTAAATAATACATCATTGCTGTTGCCTAGCAACTGAGTCGCGTAATGTGAAAGCGCTTGAAGCGCTCAGGTGATAGAGTAGAAAGCTAAGTGCTTGGATAAGGTAAGTTGGCTTCTCTATTTACTTTGTACAGTATTTTTCTTACTAGATGTGACCTACTTTCGCTTATGTTTAGTTATTAGCTAAATAAACTTTTCACTACTCTTGCTTTAAAAGTCCGTCATTGTAGCGTAGTAAAGCGGGGATAAAATAGCATTTTAAGCTCTAGGGGATAAAGTAATTTTTTTAATCTGTTACCAAAGAGCCTACATACACGAAACAGTCTTTATTCAAAAGTAGAATAATCTCTTTGGAATATATTTACATTCTCTTTGCAAACATCTCGTTAAATATCCAGAATTGTACAAATTGTACATATTATTTTTAATAAAATAAACTTTGAATTATTGTATTGGATTATTTTATTTTCTCGCACTCGTAGTGAAAAGTAGAGTGTAACACACGGGGCCAAAAAACCCATTGTAACACGGTATCTATTTACTCCCTCGCCATAGCTCGGGAGTAAACATCTACCTCGTTACAATGGGTCGTTTTAGCCCCTTGTATAACAATCTACTATTATTATCTTTGAAATAATTTAATCTTTCCTATCTCCGTTGTAGGTACAATAGATCTTTAGTTTTACAAATCGGACAAGTGCTAGTCAGACTCGCCCACCGAGGGTTCCGTACAAAATATTAGATAAAAGGGGGAATTCATTTTATTTTTCATATATTTTCTTTCATAAATACAAAAATGTACATCGTAATAATATTTAAAAACCTGTTTTAGCTTATACTAATGAAGCTCTTTCATATGATGATGATCCCCACATGATACGGTTAAAGAACTTTAAAATTTGGACCCTCATTCCTTGCATAAAGACGCTATTTTTTGTGATTAATTAAAAATGACCAGTTTTTAAATTTTTAAATTTAAATTAAGCAAACTAGGATATTATTGTATGTGAAAGTTTATATTATTGATATAAATTTAAATACATAAGTACATGTAATACATATGTGATAGGAAATCAAATGTTTATTATAAATAATTTATACATTTATGTGTCTGTCTGTGTCATGGCTCTCAAACGGAAGGGCCGATTTTGATTTTATTTCCTTGATTTTTTTTCCAGCTTGGCTTTTCTCTTCTCACAATGAGAAGATAACCTCTGTAAAACAGTGGGACAGTAGTTGATTTGATTTGTACTTACATACCAAAATTTAATTAGGATTAAACAAAATTACCACATCAACTAAAACTTCTCACTTCCTCATCCTAAAACCTCATCTCAGCAAAGTAAATCGTTTCCGTTCAGTTTCAGCACTTTAAAATAGTCGATACAAAAGGAAAGAGTAGTGAGTATTGCATCAGGCGCTCCGAAATTTCGCGTCTATTGTTGTGTGATCGACGGCAGATTGTTTCCTTGTCTCCTTTGTTTTCTAGATGGCAAGAAGTAACAAGAATAATATGATTGGGGGACGACGAAACGCTTTAGTTCCACTTTTGTACGTACTGCAAAAATGTAGAACAAGCTTTCTGAGTGGGTCATCTCCGATAGATATAATCTGGGTGTCTTTAAACATCGAGTGATATTTTTTCGAGGTAAGCGCTTTATATCGTAGACTGCAACGTCAGTTATCATCAGGTAATAATAAAAAAAACACACGGGATATTTCAGAGGTGGTCCCTAAAATCATCAACGTTTATTTAGTTTAGTAACCAGGTGCAGTTGTATTGTGAAATCAGCGCTTACCATCAGGTGTTCGTGAAACACTGCAAAGACCGTCCGCGAGTACATGAAGTACCTAATATTTGAATGAGGGTAGTTCGCGATCAGTTTACAAGCGCGCTTCGCTCTCTAATTGAAACGGCCCGTGAGAAACGGTGCTCTGACACGGAAGGGGCTACTACGATCACTCGAACGACACACCGATATTACTCTTGCATATACGTGAGGTCAATCGGTGATAATAAACTTAGAAAGATAATCTTACAATTCTGTAAAATCTACGTGATAAATCCGTTAGAAGGAGTTTAATGATATGATAAACTAGTTGCTAAGAAGCTAGTTAGTCTTGAGCATCATCGTACGGTAAGGTAACAGTCGGTCTATCGGAGTCATTTCGACGACTACGCACCTTACTTGACTGCACCTTACTTGGTTGTACTTGACTGGCCTTGTGGCTCAGTTGGTAGTGTGTTTACGTCTACCTGCTGAACTGAAAGGTCGTGGGTTCAATCCCCACCCAGGGCAAACATTTGTGTGATGAGCATGGATGTTTGTTCTGGTTCTGGGTGTTTCTATGTATCATGTGTATATATTTACAACAAAAAAAAGTATATATGTATTCTATCAGCCATCTACTTATAGTTCCATAGTACAAGTTTTGCTTAATTTGGGCTAGATGGTGTTGTGTGAAATGTCCACAAATATTTATTTATTTACTTATTTACGCAACTATTTCGGTCCATGTTCTTGATGGGTACTGCATGGAAATGAAACTCCCAATTTGCATGTAAACTAATACGCTAATACACTTATAGACTCAAATGCATTCGTGAATTGCGATACTTCAAATTCTGTTTTATAACCCATAAAATAAGGCGTATATTTGAATGTATTGTTAATTTCTATAGAGAGTAGGCTAGGTTTGAATCGATAATAGTTAATTAAGCGAAACCGAGCTGGTTTTAGCGATGCGTTGCGTTCACAGCTCGTTGGTGTGCGGTAATCAGATATCAACTAATCATCTAATGGTGTGCTTAGACATACACGTCGGTGCGTACAGTCACGATCAAAAGTCCATTAGCAGTCACAAAATGCAATATTCTAAAAAAAGTATTTTTACGACCTTATTCTAGTGACTAGAATAAGGTCGTAAAAATATGTTTTTATACAAGTATCGAGTATCTAACTAAGTGAGAATCGACTAGAATTTACACACACACACACACAAATACGCTCATTCTTAAGCTACTAGGTGATTATGGACTTTTGACCTGATTGTACACATCATAGATATGATTATTGTTTTAAAATTTTATTTGTTGGAATAATGTTACTATGGAAACTAACGTGATTTTCACGCATTTAAAATACATATTACAGGTCAATCACGTTTATTTTTGAGCCGAAAACTCTGACTATAGTTTCTATATTTAGTAATAATATATATTTAAAAAATGTGGAACAATGTTCTCTTCCCTCACTCATGGTAATTCGAATCTGAAACGTTACATTACATACTCTTTTATTTATTTTATTTTATTTATTTATTTATTAAGGCTTCACAATGGTAACTACATCACATAAACACCATAATTAACACTTCTCAATATGTTACCAATAACTAAATGTGTTACCTTTCAAAGGAAGCACAGCATGCAAATTTACTTAAAATAATCGGCCAAGTGCGAGTCGGACTCGCGCACGAAGGGTTCCGTACTATCATCTATAATACTACAAAGTTCAGTTCTGTTTATAAAATAACGAGAAATCAACGAAATTCCAAGTAGTAAATTGCAAACTTATAGGTAGGTTTTCGATACACATCCGGGCAGCATGACGACGCTCGCGCGAATACGCGCGACTATGGCTCGCTCCGTGATGTTACTTCCCCCGCTACCCGCGCGGCCGTTGCTTAGCAACCGCCTCGCGCTCGCGCCACCACTACACCGCGGCGCGGCGCTCGCACCGCGTTTAGATGCACGGATTATTTTCATTTTGTGAGTTTTTATGTATTAGATTAGGTATTTATTTTTATAGTTAATGTATTTCTAAATATTTACTTACAAATATTCAAGTTTCTACCTGTTAATTAAGATCGAGTAAAAATTGCTTAAAAATTACGTTTGTTGTATGGGAGTCCCCCTTTAATATTTACTTTATTGTTATTTAATTATTTATTTTGAAAGGTAATATACAAGTAAATATTCTGTGAAAATTTGAAGCGTCTACCTGTTACCGTTTTTAATAGTGAGCAAAAAAATACGAAAAAAACACGTTTATTGTATGGGGGTTTATTGTATACCCCCCTTAATATATTATTTTTTTGAATTTTTAGTATTTGTTGTTATAGCGGCAACGGAAATACATCATTTGTGAAAATTTCAGCTTTCTAGCTATCACAGTTTATGAGATACAGCCTGGAGACAGACAGACAGACAGACAGACAGACAGACAGACAGCGAAGTCTTAGTAATAGGGTCCCGTTTTTACCCTTTGGGTACGGAACCCTAAAAACAAAGAAGAAGTTAACCGTTACAGATACTTAATATGATTATTAATAGTATTAATTAGTGACAGGATATAACTTTAAGCTAAATGTATTTATATGTTGAGAAATAATAGTAGGTATATTGGAAATAAAACAATTTTTAACTTTGCAAAGTGTTCGAAACGTCATGTCATAAAATTATGTAAAATATACGAGACATTATTATCATCAGTTACCAGAGTAAAAATGTGAGTTCCAGTAGTAGTCTCTCTCCGATGTCTTTTTATTTTCAATTGAAACAGCTGTAACCGGGGTGATAAGAGTGCAGCCCCTAGTCAGGGCTGGCACTCATTAAGATTTACCTGTATTTGTATTAAAACTCAGACCTCCGTTCATCTGGATTTAAACTAAAGAACTAGGTTTCAATTCAGATGCTGGGTGTTTTAAGAAATATTGATGATTTATATTATTCTATCCGACTGCGTAATGAAGGTTAAGTTTTTAGGATGTATGTATGTGGGTATGTATGTAGGTATATTATGTATGATTCTGGACTACTTCCTACAGAATAGCTGCTTGATCGATTTTAATGTGTGAGGTGTCATTAGATTTGGTTTTGGGCTATGATTTGGCTACTGAGGCTATTTTAAACCGACTTCCATAAAGATGGAGCTTTTTTCTTTAGCGATTATTCCGCCAATTGATGATTATTTTTTGTTTTGTAGGTAATAACTCAGAGGTACTTTGTTTTTTATAACTAAATAAAAAAAAACATTCAAATAAACGAATTGCGTATTTTGTAGTAGTTTTTAGTGTTATAAACTATTATTATTTTTAATATTTGATAAACTGGTTTTAATAATAGTAATAAAATAACTCTTGCAAAAATGAAAATTACATTATTCGTAAGCCTATATATATCCTTTAAACATTTTTTTTTTGTTAGAAATAAATTATTTAAAAAAAAAACTATTATAAAAATACATTTTATAGCAATTTTCAGCATACTTTCTCATCTATGTCATCATCATCATTTCAGCCACAAAAAGTCCACTGCTGGTCATAAGTCTCCTCCATAGTTTAAAAAAAAATATGATGAAAGCGGCTTGCATCCAGCGTCATGAAAGCGGCTTGCATCCAGCGTCATGAAAGCGGCTTGCATCCAGCGTCATGAAAGCGGCTTGCATCCAGCGTCATTTTGTCACTTTTATATTGGCCGCATCTCCATCTCTCACGTTTCTCCTCATTTCTGATTCGAGATCTCGGGCATAGCCCTCTTCATAGCTCATTGAGCGACTTTGGCTATCCTATAAGGATAGTGCGTGATCACATTTCAGTCCCATATTTTACTTGGTAACATACATTGGTTGTAAACTATTGAATTAAGGCACTGGAATATTGAGATTATGATTACGCTTATCCGCAAAAGCAGCAAAAAACAGCTTCTTGAAAATTTACAAAAAAATACTTAAATAATAATTACTTGTAGGTACTATTCGTTCAAGCTCAAATTTGTAGTAAAATATTGGTCTGTTGGCTAGGGCCAGTACAAAAACACGATTACTGAAAAGTCTCGATAGCTTTTTTTTTAAATATGCCATTTTATTTATTTTTTAAATTGATCTCCAAGTTGTTTAAGGCCACCAATACCAAAGTTACCGTATTAAGTAGCTATTTTTTGCGTTCTACTGGTATACATTTTTGATACGTTTTGTGCACTATTTTATAGTAATTTATTTATTTTACAATAATTTTGTTTTCGAGCAGCCGTCCAGTGGCGCGCGGCGCGGCGTCGTCCTTCTGTACTTCTGTGCTACGTACATGAAAACACCGCGCTCAAGAATTGCGGGCTGAGGTAGCGTAAAATACCTAAAGTTCTGGGGAAGCCTCACCTTAAGTTCCCGAACGCTGTCCAGCCGAACTATATGCCTAATCTAGAATTACCCATTTAAAACAAACGCTTGTTGTCAATAAAATAATGATAACCGACATGGAAACTCGCCACACGACAAATCACAGTCGAGCACGCGACCGGGACATTCTCTAATACAAACCTATTTTCTAAGCAATACCTCAATTTTTAACCCGAAACTACGGCGCTCGTTTATTTGATAAATAATCCGGGTTTTTGTCCGGGAATGCTGTCCGGGTATATCCTGTATCCAGGGTGTGTCGATACGCAAGACGTATATAGATAGATAGATAACACTTTATTAAAAGACCACAATACAGAAACATTAAATACATAGAGAATAATATTACAGCTAGGTGTTTTAATTGGCGGCCTTATCGCTTAGGGCTTATATAAGCATTACCTAACTACGCAAGTAGGAGGGTTATGTTTTCGGAAGTATATATGTTTTTAAATTACCTCTTACAGCCTAAACGGCTTGAACGATTTTAATTTTTCAAGTCAAATTACTTATTTAATTAATTAGCAATCATTTTCAAGAAAGAAAAAAGCCATCAATATTTGACACGGAGTCAAAGTTACCTGTGTTAACAGTGATAATAATTTTATAGTTTAAGAAACTGAAACAACCCATTTCAAACTGCGCAATCTTTTTTATAACCAAACTACTGAACCTATTATGACATAGACATATATATTTATTTGTGACAAAAATAGCCACACAAAATAAAAAAAAAAACAACTCAGCATTAACTGGTTAAATTAACCAGCGCTGGTCATATGATGAAATTTGTATGAGACCTCTGAAGTATGATCTATCAAACAAAAAAGAATCATCAAAATCGATTCATAATTAGCGAAATAATAGCGTAACAAAAATAATTATATATATATATATATTTTTATTCTCAGCTTCAGGGCAAAGGCCTCTCTTCCCTCCTAACAAATATATTTAAAAAAAAAAACATTTTTTATTTATACTGGTCGCAAAAATCATCATTACTTATGTTACACCCTGTAAATGAGACACACATGTACTGTATGTATGCATGCGTGTGTGTTGCGGTAATGTGGTGCCGCTGCTGAACCCGGTGCCGGGACGGACATAGATCGTGCTTGACAATTTTCTGTCCCCCGGATGTTAAGTTATTGTTATTATATTATACTAGCTGCGCCCCGCGGTTTCACCCGCTTAGTGTTGAAAAACGGTGATGATGATGATGGTAGTTCCGATCTTGTGTGTAGAATCTTTTTGTTGTAAAAATTACATTATCATCATGATTTCGGGCCTAAAAAATTCATTGGACGGGTATAGTCTTCCTCAAAGGATTTTTAAGAAGAGCAGTTGAAAGCGGCTTGCATTCAGCTTCTTCTTGCCGCTTGTTTGAGGTCGTCTGTCCACCTTCAAAAAATTCAAAATTCAAAATTCAAAACCTTGTGGCTGGTCTCCCGACGCTGCGTTTGCTGGTGCGTGGTCTCTACTCGAGAACTTTTCGGCCCCATCAGGCATCAGTTCTGCGTGCTATGTGCTTTTCCCACTGCCACTTAATGCTAATATCGATTATTTTCATACGTCTGAGTATCTATTCGATTCAGATTCGTTCTCATAGAGAGGCCCCGAGCATAGCCTTCTCCGTGACTCGTTCCGTGCTATGTGTCTTGCCGGTATGAAATGGGTTAGTATCTATAATATTCTTTAATAATTCTATAACTTAATAACTTTCACAATAGCTGTCAAGCTGTGGAACGAGTTGCCACTGGCAATTAAGCGCGCTCCCTCGTTGGAAGTCTTTAAAAAACAAGTAAAATCACACTATCTGGAATTATACGAGTAGCTACTGCTTATATTATTGCGTACATATGTATATATTACTGTTTATGATATTTTATGTAGATATTTACGTATTTGTATGTATGTTTATTATCTTTTAGGTATATATTTATGGGTATGTAATATATAATTAAGTATATATATATTATGTGTTTAAGTATATTAATTTGTAAAAAATTAAGTTTACCAATCATTCTTATTCTTTATAGGCCACTGTTTTTTTAACATACAATTCCTATCCTTGCATAGTTGCCTGGAAGAGATCGCTTTAAGCGATAAGGCCACCAATTAAAACCCTAGCCCTAAGTACTTAATGTTATCTTTGTTATTTTGTTATCATGTGGTTTTTAATAAAGTGTTATCTATCTATCTATCTCTCTTCTTACAAGCTACACAGCTAGTGATGTCCACAAATCGATAACCAGGCCAGCGGAGACTGAGCAAAAAGTGCCGCCATCAATTAAAACGAAACTCGGCCACCTGTCTAGGGAGGGGGACGTCGATAATTATTCAACTCGAATTGTCGATAATTTATAGTCACTCTTAAATGGCCAGAGTTTATTTCTCTCGATAAGGAGGACAATATTTTATTGAGTAAGTAAGTAAGTTCGTATAGGCTGAGTGGCCAGCCCTATTGTCAGAGTTATTAAGCCGCCGAAAGGCCTCTGACTTGGCTTGGTTGTTCAGCAATCGTTTTATTGAGTGAAAAGGAATGTAAGTGAATAAGTATAATTAATGATGGTGTCGATTTAGAAGCTTTCATTTCGTATTGATAGATTTGTCTCGTCCACGGTAAAAAGAAAATGGAGATCATGGTTCTGTAATCTATTAGGAACTATTATAGTTTCGCCGTGTCTGTGTTGGTGTGTCCTCAGCTTAACTTAATCACTCTTAAAACTGCAATTTAAATTGAGTGCATATATTAATTGTATTCTTCAAATTACTCATTCTGATGCCGACAAAGTGGTAATTTTTTTGGTAACTCAAAAATATTAAGGGTATATGAAAACCATTTTTTACATGCCCAACACCGACCATTTAGCTAGCTGGCATTTTACTCTAACAAAAATTATTACTTTATAGCTTAATATCTCCCAAACTGATCTCTAAATTGCAAAAAACTGGCCAAGCGCGGGTGGGACTCGCCCACAAAGGGTACCATTATCTATAAAAACGGCAAAAAAAAATATGTCTGTTGTATGGGAGGCCCCCCTCAAATATTTTTTTTATTTTTTTATTATTTATTTTAAAGTAAATAATATAACTCAATATTCTATGTATATTTCAAGCGTCTATCTGTTGCCGTTGTCAATATCGATCAAAAACGAGCAAAAAAATCATGTTTGTTGTATAGGAGCCCCCTTAAATATTTATTTTATTCTGTTTTTTAGTATTTTTTGTTATAGTGGTAACAAAAATACATCATCTGTGAAAATTGCAACTTTCTAACTATCACAGTTCATAAGATACAGCCTGGTGACAGACGGACGGACGGACGGACGGATGGACGGACGGACGGACGGACAGACAGCAAAGTCTCAGTAATAGGGTCCCGTTTTACCCTTTGGGTTCGAAATCCTAAAAATAGTTTTCGTACACCCTCAATATTTTAAATTACCTATCCAGCAATACCCCAAACGATGGTGTAGATGAGAAGAAAAATCATTCCTACTTTACGTGTTATTAATAGGTATGTATACTCATTCCAACTAACAGCTTTAAAGTGCAAGAGTCCTTGAGCTAAGCCAAGGACGGACAGTAAGTCAGTTCGTACTTAACTGCGGAATCCTAAAAATGAAAAATACCTTTATAGGTAATATAGATTGGAAGATAATACAGTAACATATTTTATAAAGGAAAACATTATACTTATTTCTCAATGAAATACTCAAATCTACATAGAAATATTTCAATCTAATTCCAGATGCGTGCTACATAAGAGTGGAACTCCCTATCGCTGGTTCTAGAGAACTACAACCTCCATCAAACAAAATAAGAGTCAAAACTTAGATCTATTATATGTAAAAAATAACTCTTTTTAGGCACTCAGGTACACAAACAGTAAAAAACATAGATTTGTAATTAAGCATACACCTATAAAAATAAATTATTTAAAACGTTTCTTCCTTATTCATAAATAATTTTTCAATATTGTATCTAGTAGCCGACATAAACAAACATAAACTGGGTTGATATAACTATGCAAAACAAACTTAATTTCCTAAGCGCTTCTATCGATAAAAAAATACCCACCGCACTAACAGTGACTAGTGAAGTGACACGCTTCGAAATTTTGTTGTTTTGTCGATGTCGATGCTTTCCAATTTGTTTAAATTGATTTTGTTTTTTATTTGGTTCGTGTAACTTTGAAGTAGTAAATATTTGTAGTGAAGTGCATACGTAAATATTCAGTTTAGGAGGGAATTACTTTTTAGTACTTAAAAACGTTATTCAACATCATTCATACTCCAAAAATATGTTTATGCTGTCAGGTATTTTTGTACTTGTTAATATTAAAACAACATTTCGAAATAAATTTGTGATCATAAGTTTTTTTAAATACTTATTTATTATTGTTTGATTTTATTAATTTTATATAAATTTAATTATTTCAACTTACAAAATCCCCGACACTGCAGAAAAGCAGTTTTTTTCAGTCAACTTACGATTTCGTTTCACTTGATACACCGTTGATTGTACGTTTTTTCTGAGAAAATAAGCGTAAAATTGCTGTAAGAGATTATAAACGCGCATTATTTAGCATAATTCTAGTGAAATCACTTGTTTCTTACAAAAAATTCGTTGGAGGTTACGAAAAAAACACATTTTTATATTTTTGCAAGAGATGTACTATTATTATTACAAATAAATATAGCATATAACACTCAGAAAGTGAAGACAAATCTAACGATACCTTGCACATCAAAATCGGTCAAGCCGTTTAGGATGTAGGCGATCATATCGAAACATACATACATACCCACATTCATACATACATACACCCTTACATACAAACATACACTCGAAAAACATAACCCTCCTTCTTACGCAGTCGGGTAAATAGGCGTAATTTTATGTGTGTGTGTGTGTGTGTGTAATAAGATCTTCTAAAGCTAGACAAGGAGTGTAACTCACGTTTCGTTTCTTTTGGATGTTTGTATTCCTACTAAGCTTGTAAGCTAACCGAACATTAGAATTAACGTGGATTAGTCGATAACATAATAATATCGATACTAATTATTTTATCGATTGTTTCACATTACTATTCAATCAGCCGACTGCCGGTCAACTCTTCCAATTAATTAGCCAACAGCCCAGTGGGTTCTTTACGAGAAATAAAGTCGGGTATTTGCTGTTTTTTTAGAGTTCACTACCTCTTTATAAAAGGAAAATGGAAGTTGAATCCCATAATCACTCATTTGTATGTTTCCGTATTTCTTAGCAGATGGAGTTAAAAACGCATTTAACTAAGACTTGTTATTTTTAAAGTTTGAAACATTGTCATAAGTAGAATTCGACGAGCTCCATCCTCGGCCACACCATCGCCGAGTTGGTGGTCAGTCATAGATCTATCTTGCAATAAAAAAAATGAATTTGCATAAAGTTAAACCTCTACTTATTAGGTTCATACCATCACTCTCACTATATTTTATTTGTTTGAAAGTGGATTTCATCGTGAATGTTCTTAGCTATTTTTCATCAAAGTCGGTTCAGTAGTTTTTTGTCGGGGGTTTTTCAGTTTTCTAAACATTTTAATATACTTTCTGTATTAACTATATTGAGTTTTCATAAAAACCTATTCAGAGCCCATCAATGACAGTTAAACAACACTTGCATTCGTCTTATTTTAGAGTTCCGCACGGAAATCGTAAAAAAAAAACATCAAAGGATAAGTTTTCGAAAGGAATTTTTTCGACTTGTTGGTTTAGCTGGCTGAGATTTGAGATTAAAAGAAAATAAAGGGAGCCTTTTCACCGAATAATTATTGCGCAAAATCAGTTTTCTAATTAAGAAAATAAGATTACAGCGATTATGTTAAGTATTAATATTAATTATAGTTAATCGTATGCACTGTTAACTGGGATCATTTATTGTGTTAATTATTTTCAATTTAGTTACCGAAATTAAACAACTTACCTTTTAGATAATATTAAGAGCAAACATTTTGAATATTTTGACGTGTTTGTTGTCATAGGGGAGCACAAATAACAGCTTCAAATTTCAATTTAATTATTCAATTCAAAATTAGATATTTTGAATTTATTTCATAATTGTTTTTGACGCCTATAACATGTGCCTATCCTTACTTCATGTAAGTATTCTGTGTCTTCTCCATAAACATAGCATTGGTGTCCTTAAATTGCGAGTGAATCGGTTTCTTCTAGGACGATCCATCGCGGAAAACAAACATATATATATTTTAATGCAATGGAATTTTTATAACTTTTTTATTTTTTCGAAACTATGGAAAAGAAATAAATAAAATATAGAGAACCTTCTACAAATACTAACTCTCCACTGGCATTTCCACTTATAAAAATGGTTTCGTTTTCTCTACATTGTTACTTGCGGGAGATTGCTAGTTTGTAGTAGTTAAGTGATTTCGCTTGTTAACCGTCAATAAAGGCGACAAGGCTACCTTTTTATCTTTTCATTGCGTTCTCAGGTTTTTACGTTGTGCATTTGTGATATAAGTCTGATAGGATTAGGAATTGCTTGAAGACGCTGAATTCACTATTATTGATACAAACAGAATGATAACCCTTTTTCCCGCATCCGTCATCTGTTGATATTCATGGAAATTGAATGATATGAGTCAGTATGACGTCATCATCATGGCTGGATGTGCCCCCCCCCCCCCCTCACATGAATTTCCATAAACATAATTTGGAAGTAGCTAGCATCCCGGATCTTTCTTCAACTAGTACGAGGACTTCAGTTCGCCTCGGAGTGGCTGGTGTTTCTACGCTACGCTGGCTGGCATGACACATTGGCTGTCAATCAAGGCAGTCGTAACGTCAGTAACATTACGAAGTCCCAGATATTTTGTCTGCTACCGAGTGATGTTTACTGGAATCCGCTTGAAGCGCTTTATAATAATGCCGTTCCCCGTGGAGTATTAAGAAAAGCAAGCACGCTTTAAGCACTTTTAATCCAATACAAACGAACTCGCGTGCATCAGGTCAGCGACCTTAATGCATGTGTGTGTTATATACAGATATAAACTCGTGTATTCGTCTCTATATTGTGTGTAAGAGTCCAGTGTCAATATACAGCATAAAGTTAAAAGAATTAATATTTTTTTCTAAGTTATTGCTTTTATCATTGTTGAAATCAGTCAACCTGTCTGTTTGCTCACTAAATAAATAGTAAAACTACATTATCGTTAATTTGACAGGTTTATCAGATCTGACATTTATCATGTTTTTCTCCGATAAATACTGACAATGTTATGAATTGAAAATAAATAACTTTTAACGGGCTTTTATGGACTAGCTTCACCCTGCGGCTTCACAAACGCATGATTAGAAATGGTGATGATGATGAAATGATTATGTCAGTGTCCAAATTATCTCTGTACCAAATTTTTAGGATATTGTTTTTTGATGGTGTTGTGTAAATATGCCCCAAAAATTAGTAACCAAATAAGACCTACAGTGGTCCAAATCATTTCCAGATTAAGTCAAATTGGCTTATTGATTGACCATAAAAAGCTAATTCATTAAATCCAGATTAAATTAATCATCATCAATAATACATTACAATCAATAATACATTACATACATGACAGAAATTGATAATAATGATTATAACAAGGCATAATATTCTCATACAGACGTTGTCAACAATTTTTTACTCCATATACAATGCTGTCATCAACACTTTGCTTAGGAATTAAAGGGGAAAAAACTATTATGTTAGAGTCAGTCTTAATGATACTCTTTGTACTTTTATTTAACAATAGAAAACGATTTAGAACCTTGTCCTAGTAAAGATTCTAAGCCGATTAATTGATTTAGTTGATTACAACGAAGGCGTTGTCCTAAGCAGAAAAAAACGGCAAGTGACGCGACGCGATGCACAAATATCAAACAGCTAGTAGCTAGCATTAATATATTATATTAGCTATTAGCGATAAGGCCGCCTTTTGTGCCTTTTTACGCCTCAATCATGTACTTATTGGTATCTTATTATGGTGTCAATAAAGTTTTTTTGTATTGTATTAATATGTGGCATAAATTAAGTTGTGGCGTAGAATAATATTCAACGAAACGAAATAAAGGTGAGTGACACATGCAGCGCATGCATGCGAGGAGACGCAACGTTATACAACGTATACAACGTGTAATGATGCGAAAATATCAAACAAGCACTATAAGTGCTTAATAGTAGTAATAGTATAGTACCAACTTTTTTTCATAGTTAATAGTCGTGCACGTGGTCGTTGTTGTATGAAAAATCAGTGGCTAATAAACATAATAAGCAACATATTGCGTAGCGTCGCATAACATCGTACTTGTCGCTTTATAAAATCTCGCACCTAGGACATCGGGTCAACCACATGAACGTTGAACTTTTGTGGATTCAGAATCCCGAAAATGAGCTTTTATTTAAAAAAATGCTCATGATGAATAGGTTGCAGGATATTAATGTTTTATCACTCAACTGGACAGTTACCACTAAGTTCCAATCTGTCTCCAAGTACCTAATGTTGTGTTTCGGTTAAAGATCTTTATATTATTCTAGCTGTTTCCCGCGACTTCGTACGCGTAAGAAAATCGTTCCTGTCACGCTCCTACTTGCACTTACTGCACCCCCGCCCAAGCTTGGGTTACATTATTTAAATTTTAGTAGGATCCCTAATTTTTTTCTAGTAATAAATATAGCTTATGCTACTCAGGAATAATGTAGCATTCTAATGGTGAAAGAATTTTTTTAATCGGTCCAGTTTTAGAGTTTATTCGTTGCAAACATACAAAAATAAAAATCATTCCTCTTTATAATATTAGTGTATTAATCTTTATAATATTAGAGGTCTGGTAGCCTCATTTAAGAATCAATTCTAAAATGAGTAAAGATTAACTAAGGCTGAGATTGGTTAATTATCTTAAACGATACCATACTTAACTTCAATTGAGTAGTGGTTAAATGCCTAGCCTGTTGGTCATTAAAAATAGATTCACCGTTACAAAATGGTTTATAAAGAAAAGGGACAAACTCATGCAATCGTTTTGTAGCCTATTCTTAACTGCAAATTAATCTACGTTCCTTTGTTACAGGTGACGTCACAGCAATCAAGAAAATAACCGTTTTCAACCGGCTTCGAAGCACGCAACAAATTACAATGACTAGATATTAACGAGCCATTAGACCGGTCACGCGGCCGCCATGACAGTACCGCCTTAATAATGTGACGGACTTGACGTGAATCCGAACTACAGATAAAATGTTCTCAATCTCTGACAAATTCTGGGACCGAAGAAAGGCACGATGACGCCACGATACCGCTTTTACGATTGTATAAAATAATAAACTCTAAATTACCGGATAAAACGCTTCGATAGTGAATAGTTCCGCTTTTTTGTGTGTCGCGTCGCGAGTGTGTTAATATTTAATTTGCTGTTTTGTTTCGTATTATTTGCGGTATCTTTTCCGTCTTTGAAGCAATATTAGATAGGTTTAGCACTGATTTTACTGTATATAAATTTCCACTTGAATTTAGAATTGAATTTTTAAATCAAATTACATATACGCTTACTCAAAAGTTCGATAAAACGGGTATTGATTAAGTAAAACTTAAGTAATTTAAATTTGTTTTGGAATCTAGTTTTGGTGTAATTCCGTTCCTATAGGCAGTAATTTTCTTAGTTCACGGGGCCAAACAAAAGACGTACACTTTTACAACAAATTATTCTATTATATTGCTGCGTCCGAAAAGAAGTCTAGGTACCGAAAAATTGCCGAATACCGGTATAAGAAACAAGATGGTACCGAATGCGACTACACTGCTCGCGAGGACAACAACGCCGACACATTTTAACGGTACGCTTGGATTAAACTCTACGTTTCTGGTTCCAACATACATGAGCCAAGAAGAATTTCTGGCTCTTCAGATGACAAACACTTCCGATGCCAATACGACGATTTCTAACGATACTACCATCAACCTGGTTCTGAAGACCTGGTATCCAAGCGGCTACTCTCCGGCTCACATCATCATAGCGTCAGTAGTTGTGACAGTTTTGATGATAATGGTTGTAGTGGGAAATATGTTAGTGATAATAGCTATAGTGACAGAAAAAGCTTTGAAAAACATACAGAACTGGTTTATTGCATCTTTGGCTGTGTCAGATTTCTTTCTTGGTTTAGTGATAATGCCATTTTCTTTGGCGAATGAACTGATGGGGTATTGGATTTTTGGGTTTTGGTGGTGTGAAATACATTCCGCGATGGATGTGTTGTTGTGTACTGCGTCTATAATGAATCTGTGCCTCATATCATTGGACCGGTACTGGAGTATCACTCAGGTAAGCTGTAGTTTTAATTATTTTATTATTATTTAGAATACAAGTTTTACCGTCAAAAAAAAACAGACTCCGTAAAAAATAAAACAGAAAAGTATAACTAAATATACTGTGTCATATTATATTGTCATAAAACTTAAATTGCATTCTATTATAGCATAAAAAGGCAACTAATAAATGAGTTAATTCACGATTTCAAAAAAAAACTATAAATACCACTTTTATGTAACGTTTTATTTGAAAACAATATTCAAAAATGATTGATTGAAGATTGTAAATTTAGAATCACGTCGATTACCTAAATATCCTTTTAGAATATATATATGATCTTGCCTGGATATAAATCATAAACATTAAAAATTGCATTTACGTAATCTTTTTCAATGTATTAAGACGATATTCGAATGAAATTTCTCTACCATAAAATTTAAAATTAAAATAAAATTAAATTACTTATTTAAGTTTCCGGCAGCCTAGTGGTGAGACCGTCTGACTTGCGATCCGCAGGTCCTGGGTTTGAATCCCACGGCACGCACCTCTGTCTTTTCGAAGTTATGTGCGTATTGTTGATTGCCGCCAATTTCAAACGGTGAAGGAAACATCGAGAGAAAACCTACATGTCTGAGAGTTCTCAATGATCTTGAAGAAGTGTGAAGTCTGCCAACCCGCACTTGGCCAGCGTGGCACACTATGGCCTAACCCTTCTCACAATGAGAAGATGGCCCGTTCCCAGCAGTGAGGCAGTTTGTAAAAACAGGGCTGATAAAAAAAAAAAAACAACTATATTATAGATACAATGTCAGAATTTATCGAATACATTTTTAACTGCATACTGTCAACATAATTGTACTTAACTTAAAAGCTTCGTCAATAAATTTCAATCCGGTCTGCCATCAATGCACAACGTATTCTACGAACAATGTTGAGCACAGCACATTTCAGATTCCACTCCAGCTTCACATATCCGGTTTGAAACAAAAAGCATTCACCTCTCGAACACAAAATCTCATTGAGCCGGAACCTCAATTATATCGCAGTCCGCAAAGTTTACCGAACTTTAGAAATAGCGGAATATTCCGGTTACAAGTACATACCTGGCACATTCCGATTACAAGTACGAATGCCGAGTATTCCTCTCTGTTTACTAATATTCGGTTCCAGATGCATTTGAATTTGAATGGTTTTGGACGTTCGAACTCGGAAACCTCGGAATGTTTTAGAATATTTTCATATGCGGAATAGCCATTTTTATATGGGAGAATATAATATTGGATTTAGGTAGTAAGTTATATTCGTTTTAATTCAAAATTATTTACCTATGGTGTATCTGGTGACATATACTCAATACCACCTGTAGAAATAGATAACTTCTAGATCGACGAGCATCATCCTCGGCCACACGAGGCGAAACTATAAGGGTTCCTTGTTTACTACAGAACCCTCAAAATCTTTCCGAGCTGAAATATACAACGATCAAATACGTTTATTTTTTGATTTTATAAATAGATAGTTTCTCTTACAATTCAATTCCATTATAACTACATAAAGAGTTTAAATCAAGACTAATTCATCGCCATGCAAAGCATAGGTACGTATTTAGGAAAATTCCATGAGAATTCTATGAATATTTATTTATTGAGTTTTCATGGAATTTTCCTTTATGTGTGTTGTAAAAATTAATACGTGTTATTAAAATATAATAACATAGTAGGGTTTTACTATTAAAATAGTACTTAGGAAAATAATTTTAATAATAGTTACCGACACGTAAGGTACAGTACATGGCCGATTCGCACCGCGGTTCGAATCACATGCGGTGCGAAACGCCGAAGTACCCAATAAAGTAGCCAAGTTGTCAAATCAATGTCTGTTGTCAATGATAATTAAAACTCAAATTGTAATGTTTTTATTATCTTTGGTGCTATTTTTAGGGATCTGTAGTGTTACGAGAAACCCATATAAATATGTCTTAATTGTCTGTCTGTTAGCCTGTATCTCACAACTGGTTTACTCAGATCATTAGCACTAAAAAAACGAAATTCGGTTGGTACACGTATTCTGTGAACTATAACAAAATACTATAGTACAACTGTTATGTAAGAACATACGAAACGACAAAACCAAGACAAAAGTTTTTAATGTGATAGCAAGAAACTCGAGAGAAAAAATGTTTTTTTTTACTATCAAAAACACAACTCTTGTTATCACATAATAACGGTCAGACGGTCTCGGGAGACCGTCTGACTTGCGATCCGCAGGTCCTGGGTTCGAATCCCGCGGCACGCACCTCTGTCTTTTCGAAGTTATGTGCGTATTGTTGATTGCCGCCAACTTCAAACGGTGAAGGAAAACATCGTGAGGAAACCTACATGCCTGAGAGTTCTCAATGATCTTAAAGATGTGTGAAGTCTGCCAACCCGCACTTGGCCAGCGTGGCAGACTATGGCCTAACCCTTCTCACAATGAGAAGATGGCCCGTTCCCAGCAGTGGGACAGTTTGTACAAACAGGGCTGATAAAGAAAAGGGGGATTCACCCCCTTAGTAAAGTAGGAAAATGTAAAGAACATGTTCATTTTTAACCCCCGACGCAAAAACGACGAGCTGTTATAAGTGTGTGTGTGTATGTGTCTGTCTGTCTGTGACAACGTAGCCCCTGAACGGATGAACCGATTTTGATTTTGTTTTTTTTTGTTTGAAAGGTGAATTAGTTGGGAGTGTTCTTAGCTATGTTTCATCAAAATCGGTTAAGCCGTTTTTTTGTCGAGGGTTTTTAAGTTTTTTAAACTTAGTATAAGTCATAACTGGCGGAGTAATCGCTGAAGAAAGATACAAAAAACATACAGTCAAATTGACAACCTCCTCCTTTTTGGAGGTTGGTTAAAAACAAAACTATCGCCCACTGTGTGATTGCCAAAATTCCTCGCGTGCATAAAGTCTGTACTCATTAGGTATTCAAAATTGATTACAGAATGATTCCGTCAAATATTATCAAAATCGGTTGTAAACAAGGAAGTTGGATCACAATGGAAGGAGCCATAAACTTAGCTGTCGCTATTCAGCCGTATGAAATGTGTTCCCTTAATTCCTACTCTTCAGTCATATATTGTGTCAAGTTGGCGTCACGTGAACAAGATTTGATTGCTAAAATACGTGTTATTTTACTGCATTAGTTTATGCCACCTAACTAGTGATGGACTAAAACGCACGTACAAAAATATGGACAATATACACCTATACCCTCCATCTACTTAATGAGTAGCGAAAAATTCTTCATCTATGGTAGCAAACTTCTCTTTGTAAGCGAGATTTTATAATCGTTTATATCGACAAACTTTGACGTAAATACCCGATTTATCAAAAATATTCAATGACAAAATATTATAAAATTAAGGAACCTGTAATTTTTTGATGTAATACTTAAATAATTTATTTAAAGTCTCCCAATGACACAAAAATGATAAAATTCAGGATCCTGCAAACCGAATTCATCATTATTGAATAATACGACTAGTAATACGCGAGTAGGTACACAAATATCCGAACAGCTAATATCTTGCTAGTTGATAGTAGGAGACCTTCGTTCGCTTCGCTCATTCGGGTAAAAACAAATTTATTTACTGTGTTTGTATATATTTATTATATACCTAAATTTAATTTCTCTTTGAAAATTACTGAACATTATTTAATAGTTAGGTTAATTATTATTAGTTACATAAATTTAAATTGCAGAATCTATTGCACTTTGTAACATATTATGGATATTTTTTATATGGAATTTACTAGTCGAATAACAAGCCGAAAATGTGTACCAATGTCAGCGCTAAAAACAATAAATAGACTCAATAAACTTGGCCAACGGGTGCCCAAGATACAGGCTTTGCCTAGTTTGGGGCCCGCAGGAACAATAATATAAGGTTAATGGTTAAGTATTTAAGTAATTAATAGAAACTTTGTAAAACACTAAAATTTTCAGAAATAAATATTATTATTATTATTACCTATTTGTGAAATCAGTGTGAACGTACCTACAGAACTTACCCTCGTGACTCGTGACCATTTGCGCGCTCTGATTCTTCTGAATGGTGCATTATGCGCATGATCGAGTCTGTAGTGCGAAGTATTTAGTTCGGCTGTGATCGAGTGAAATGTAGTGGCAAGTCTTAAATTACTCGGCCCTGTCGGCAGTAACTCCTCTGTCTCGCTCGCACATAGATACATTGAAAATATACAATTACTCAAATTACTTACGAAATATCTGGTATGCAAGAAACTAGATAAAAATATTATAATCCCTTATTATAAATATCATTATGATTCAAACATGTATTCACTCAGGAAATTGATTCAAGTACTTTTTAATTCAGATCCGTATTTGCATTTATAGGAATTAGTACAGTCGACTCTCGTTAATTCAAACCTGCGATAATTCGAACCTCTCTATAATTCAAAGTTATCACGAGTTCCCTACAAAATCTTTTTATATTTCGAACTAAATCAATACATTTTTATGCACTTGGTAATTCGAACGAAAAAATCATTGCTATATAACAAAACGACGCGTTAATTCGAACTCATCGGCGTCCAACACTCGACAATTCAAAGTTGCAGAGAGAAAGAGGCGGAAAGATTGTAAGAACATTTTGCGACAAGTTCAAACTTGTATCAACGTACACGAGCCTTTGTTTTTGTTATGATTAGTTTGACTATTTGACACACACTTCTCACGAATTGGTTTGTTTAGTTATGTTTCAGTTAGTTAGTTATGAAAGTAAAGAAAGAAAGAAAGTATAAATGTTTGACGATTGAAAGAAGAAAAGAAGAAGTTAATCGAAAAAGTAGAGGAAGGTGAGAAGAAAAGTGATGTTGCAAAAGAATTTAAGATTCCTCTGAGTACTCTCTCAACCATAATAAAGAGTTATTTCGAAAGATTAATTAATTCACATTACGAATACATGTATGTACACGAATGTACCTCTAAACTTTTGTCATTGTTATAGAATAGCTGTTAATAAATAATAATTGATCAACAATTAATAATTCGAAGTTTTATTTATGTTCTATCACAAATTTCGAACAATTTGATATTTCAAACACTCGATAATTTAAGAGTCCCTCGAGTTTCGAATTAACGAGAGTCGACTGTATATCGAAATGAATGTTTTGCTGGAGGTTTACAATGCTAATCTGTACGGTCATGCATACCCGATATTCTATAAGCCTACTATAAAAAACTGAACCGATTTTGATTAGACATATAGTTAAGAACACTCTCGATGAAATCCTCTATCAAACAAAAAAAAACCTAGATCAAAATCGTTCCATCCGTTTGCGAGCTAAAATACACAGATACATATGTAAAACTACAACATCCCTCTATTTGGGTCGGGGGTTGAAACATCTAGACTGCAGTTTGTTTTAGTACTCTAATGTACTTTTGAACTAAAATTTACAATAAGTATATTATATACTATACGTAGATTATACAATAAATGTTCCGCTCGTACACAATCATTTCAAAACCTGGTTTCATATTTGCCATTATAGGTATCTCTTTCTATTATTGTAGGATTCTCTCTCCCACGCTTTGACGTGTTTTCTGAGCATAGAGAAAAAAAAATGTCCATGCCCCGAACAGATTCTATTTACTACTATTTCTTCGTAGAATGGTTGACATTAAACTTGACAATTACTGCGTGTAACATCACTATTGCTGTAATACCTTCCACAATTACCAATTTGTATTGTTAAGTATATTTATACCGTATTAAATGTTAACCGTTAATACCGGTTTACGTTTAAGCGATATTTTATATTCATTTGCGGAAAATTGAAACCGGATCGCGGATATTGTGCACGAAATTCCGGAGCAAAATGTAAAATGATATGGAAATCTCTTTTAATGGTTTATTAAGAAGATTTTTTATAATTAATTCCGGATTTTTATTTAGGGATTAAGAACTTTTTAAGTTTTAATATAGACATAGACATACTTATATCGCTGCCGATCCCAGCGCAAGACCCACCATGCTGAGCTGGAGCTGGCTTGTGGCAAAAACTTAGTTTAGGTAATTAAATTTAAATTGTGAAATTATTTTAAAGTTTTTGTCACAATGAAAACCTTGTATATTGTCTATTTATTCGTGGAAAATACATAAAACGATAAAAACAGAACAAAAGAAAAAAAAACTGTGTCCGCCACAAACTGGTTCCAGCTTAGCATGCTGACTGCGAATTAAGTTAGAATTATACCAATCATTGTTATTTTATAACTTATATAAATATTATAATTGACTAATATTTTTATTGTAATTTATTTAGCTTGAATGTATGTCTTTAATCACTCTAAAATGATTTATAATTTTCTTGCAAATTATGAATAAATCATATCATATTATTATAGTATTTTTCATTTCCGTGCAATGTAGATCGCACACAAAAAGTTTTATTTTACGAAATCATATTAGAAATCTTGGAAATTCTTCTTTTTTCTGCTATAATATGCATGTATACATACAAATCTTCCTCTTTAATCACCGTCTATTTATAAGAACCGCATTAATATACGTCGCGTAATTTGAAAGAACTAATGGTGGGTACAGACTGGTGAAATATACGAGATTTTTGCCATCTATCCATAGTTTCTTTTTTGGAGAAACCTGGGGTTTGTACAGGTCGAGATTAAAGCGCACAGCTATCTCTCTCGCGCATCACAACATTTTTAAATATATAAAATCATTGAATAGGGATATATTAGGAAAGTTAGAGCTAAATTTGTTTATTTAGAGAGGAGAAACATTTAAAAAAAAGTTTTAATCAGATATCATATAAACTGGCGACGGAATTAGAAAAAAATCATATATTTTCTTTTTCTTCAGCCAATTTAAAAGATATCGCAGAAAAACTCGTTCTTAAATATTTCTCCTGTATAAATAAACAAACTCATCTCTCATTTTTCTAATATCCCTATTCAATGATTTTATATGTTTATAAAGGTGAGCTCGAGATGCGCGAGAGAGATAGCTGCGCGCGTTGAGCGTAACAAAGTAATTTTCGGCAAAAGTGACTCCTACGAGCTTTCGTCCCCGAAGTATCGGTTTCATTATGTCGCGGCGCTTTCCGTAAAAGCGTCAGCTTTAAAGATTATAAGACAAAAAGTCGACGTCACACATCATCACGTAACGATCTGAAATTGATATGAAGAATCAATAGGAAATGCCCAGAGGCTTTCCCTTTTAGGGTCCCGAGCAAATAAGGGAAATGAAAACGGTGGAAACATTTGTTCCGGTATACCTTTGAGAATAGAATGTTGAAGTGAAAGAACACGGTGAAATAGTACATTGTTACCCTAGGGGTGAAAGTAACTTATTTAGTCCCGAGACGGGGTTTGGCCCGACGGGGGGGGGGGGGGGGGGGGGGGGGGGCAATAGTTCGAGGGACTAAATAAGTCTTTAACCCGAGGTAAACACTGTGCTTTTCATTACGAATACAAGGAAAGTAAAAATAAAAACACGAATTAGCTACAGAAAAAAATGGTAAATTTTATTTTACATGGATCAAAAACTTTGGTAAAAATATATATTCTATAATCAATACTTGTATCTTTATGTTATTTCAATTTTACATCGCGCTGTAATTGAGTGGCTTTAAAGAAAGTTGGACATGGCTCAATAGAAACGTGAAAATAGAACTAGTTTTTTTTTATTTGACAGCTGGCAGTTGAAAGCGATTCTCCCTAGGGCTGAAAGTATTACTTTCAACCCGCTCCTCAGGCAACTTCAGACCTACTTTCAGAGTATGAGTAATGAAAAATTTATACTTAGTTTTGGAGCTGTACTTCTTAGTTATTTTATTTGTTCTTTGTTGTATTTTTGTTTGATTGACATATCACTACGATGGAGCACGCTTGCCTAGAATAAACCAATTAAGGCGGTGAACACAACGAAAGAGATATACAACTCGTGCATGACAACATTTTTAAACATATAAAATAAATAGATAAATAAATGAGTTATATTAATGTAGAAATTATCTAAATTTCTTAATTTATCTCTACTTCCTTGATATTTATTATATTAGAGCTATGAAAGCCATTTTTGAAAAAAACTCAAATATCTTTAAAATTTAATGCTATTATTGGTTCTATATTTAGGTGTATATGGAGGTAAATCTCATGCAAACAAGCAATAACAGGTTCTCATCGCATTTGTCGCCATGGTGATAGTAATACTCGGCCATGATTGGATCGGATGCTTGTGAGGAGCTGGCTCATTCTGAAATAGGAATAAGCACAATTGGAAAAATACATCTAAAATACACTAAGAACAGATAAGGGAACATAATAAAATAAATTTTAATAATTAAAAAAAAACATAAAATAACCAATTTCAAAATATTATGCAAATTCGTTGAATTTGAATACTATATCTTTTCTATTTATTTTGTTTTAAAAACATTTAAACGATTTTGACGAACTTTCAATGGAATCCATCTGAAAATCTGAAAGTCTTTTGAAAGCAAATCTTTTCAAATACAGATTGCTCTCATAGAATTCATTTTATCAATATCGCTTTAGCAGGTTATTCAGTCCAGGTTTCCGCATTCTTCAGTCGTCCGTGAACACGGTGCATGTAACTGTGCCGAAATATCGGGAGCTCAAAATTAACGCGAACCACGGCAAATATCCCGTTAATAAAATAGTGCTTTAGAAGGTTTTTTTTTTATTCGAAAATAGGCTTGACCGTCAACTCACCTGGTGTTAAGCGACAGTTACGGTCTACGATGGAGCGCGCTTGCCTAGAAGAAACCTATTCACTCGCGATTTGAAGACACCTAGATTATATCCAGTCGGAAAGACCCATAAAGTTAAAGTTAGTAAGTTAGTTAGTTTTTAAATAAAAAATGCGCATTTCGAAATTGGTTTTTCAGTTTTCTAAACTACAATAATTATAATATGAAAAATTACAGGCTACTTACCTTTAATTTTTGAGTAAATATCTCCGACTTTCAACCGCATACGGTGGTCTTTTTCAAAAGGAGCAGCGCAGACGTTACTCTCCAAAACGTCTCATCTGGTACTTTATCATAGAGTAACTAAAATATATTATATACTGAGTACCAGATGAGACGTCCATCGGGAGTAACGTCTGCACTAATGACTCCTTTTGAAAAAGACCACCGTAAGCGGTTGAAACTATAGTCGGAGATTTTGACTCAAAATAGACGTAAGTATTTCGTAAATTGTTCAAATTAAAATGTGTAACAAGTACGTTAGTTTTCATAATGAAATAAAACCTTATAAATATAAAATAAATTGTGTCAAAATAATATCTGTAAACATGTTAACATACTGAACCATCATCCATCTCAGCCGACCCGCACATGTCACTCTATATTTCCGAAAGAACAATAGTTTTTTTCTATTTTTTCGTGGCGGAAACCCAAGGGAGGTTTCTGTCTACGCCTAGTACAATGATATAGTGCGCTACTGAATTATACATGGGACTCGCTTTTTGCCGCACTGTTGCTATATTGGAGCCTTCTACTCCTTTGTTTTCTTTTCTTTAGTTGATTTTCTGTCTACTTGTTCTTAGGTTAGTGTGTCCAGCGTGTTGTCTATGTTTACCTACGTTAATTATGTTACCTACAAGAACCTAGAGTCTAAAACGAAATTCATGAATAAAGTGTACTGAGTTGACTGATACTCAACTAACAATGACGAAATTAAACATTTTGATTTAAACTCTATGTTTCCGCGCTAAAGCCTAATTTGTATTGAGAAGTTTAGTGACATGTTTGGTCGATAGGAATTATTTCGAAAATCTACATTATTTTTATCGCGTACGTAGTCTAAAGGTTGCCGTTTTAGACCTCATTGAGTTCGGTTGTTTTTGAGCACTGGCACGAAATCCTTGTTGGTATAATATCTTTGGTTACCTAGTTATTCCAGACTTGTTTTTAAACGAAACCGACTTCGAAAAAGGAGGAGGTTCTCAACCCGACTTATGCTTTATTTTGGTATGTTTGTTCAACGATTACTTCGCAAATTATAAACCGATTTTAATTTGATAATTCTATTTTTATTTGGTAAATCAGACTTCAGAGGTGGTCCCGTATATATTTTATAAAAATCGGTTGAGGACTTTGGTTTATAGAACAAAATAACTGGAAAAATATGTAATCCAAGTAAACGAATTGCGTATTTTGAAGTCGGTTTTTTACAGTTTTTTGAACTATAATTAGGTATTTATTCGATAATTAAGAATATGTTAATCCAAATTTGTCTCTACGAGTATGTCCGGGGCATCTTAAAATGTTGAATCTTAATCCTGACTAATCGAATGAAATAATGTGATAAAAGGATGTCGCGTGGACAACGTTTTCAAAAACTAATTTCGTTTTTACCCGACTGCGCAAGAAGGAAGGTTATGATTTTCGAGTGTATTTATAATTGTATGTACCTATATATTATATAAATTACTTCCTACAGCCGCCTTGGGTCTTTAGACGTTTCGCACCGCGAATGGTTCTCGACCCTCGGTGCGAGACGCCCATGTACTATTTTTGAAAGCTGATTTTAATTGGATCGACGAAATTTGTGTTAAATTCATATTTACTTTTACATTTCATAATGTCATAAGTAGGCAACATTTCTTGTAATTAATATGAGTACAACTTTGCGGATTACCAAGTCAAAGTGCGCTGTGGTGCGCTCGCCGGAGTTGAATATAACAAAGTAGATATTAGTGGTGTCTGCTCTCGTACGTAAGTACGAGAGGTAAGGACCGAGAAGTTCTCGAATGGAGACCACGCATCGGAAGGCGCAGCGTAGGGAGACCAGCCACAAGATGAACAGAAGACCTCATACAAGTGGCAGGAAGACGCTGGATTTAAGCTGCTTCCTTCAGGTCTTTTTGGAAATCAACGAGGAAGACTTATGCCCAGCTGTGTATTCTAGTGGCTGAGATGATGATGATGACCACAAAAATATACATTCAATTACAACGTTTCAGATAAATCTACTACGAAAATAGTGTAGTTCAAATTTGGGGAGGCCTGCGGTTGCCCTGCTACGCTATTCCTACCACATCCAGGTATTATATTTCTTCTATTACAGATACTAAACTTGTTTTCAAAATTCACAAATAAATCTCACTAAATGCTAATAATAACTTACCAAATCTGATATGCAGTTTTAATTGGGACATTTTTCACGTCGGCTCATAATAGAAAAATTAGGATTCCAGAGTCGTACTCCAGGACAATTTATTAATGGGTCCGTAGGGGTAGCGCAGCCCCCACTCCCTCACCTAGATTTATTGTATCCGCTCAGGGTTGACACGTGCGGTCTTTTTAATATTACCCAACTGTAAATTGTAAAAGATAGAAAGTAAAGATTGTCGGGTGTATTTAAGTAAGAGAAAAGTAATTTCTCATTTGTAAAATTAACTTTTTTATTCTCATTTGTAAAATTTATTGGGTATTACATGACTTTTAACGGAATATTTAAATTTAATTCACATTTTTTTGACTTCATCGAAACAATAATCATTTTCTAAGTCTTTTTTGCTTAAACCAATCAAGCGTTGAATAATGATTTTGGATGTGTTATCCTTCAAAATCTGATACCTACTACAATATTTTTTCTTCTTAATTCCCTAAAAAAAACACTGGTTGTTTCACGTTCCCGTCAATACACGACAGTTTTTTTTACATAAGCAATTTTTTAAATTAATTAATAATAAATACCTAAACAACGGACCGGTTGCTTTGTGGCCGCAATTCCACAGCAAAAACAATATGGCGTAACACGAACAGTAAATACACCAAACTTTTCAAACCGCAGCGACGCAGCAACACTTAAGCCAGACAAAGTGGCAACCCTACGTACCTTATCTCAAATTAATCCCGATTTCAGGTGAAAAACGATTTTTTAACTCTAATAACACGGTGTCTTTCTTTATTAGGGTTAAATTAATATGAAATTTCAATTAAGCCCGTGCGGTGGCCATCTCTGATCCTTCCGGGTAATTATGTTGGAGTTATGGCGCCGTTGGAAGCCTGTTTACCGGAAGTGATTAGGATACTTTTTGGGGATACGAAATTTATTTCCTTGAACCCTTTTTTCATAATATTATATTTGCAACTGAATCTTGGTAACTTATTATGGGCCTTATAAGTTTAAACTATGGGATAGGGCTATATTCTGAGTCTCTTTGCGAGATCAAATCAGAAATGCAGAGATCCGTAGATGTACTCACTGACATAGCACAGCGGATTAGCAAGTTGAAGTGGCATTGGGCAAGTTGCGATACACGAGTGCGTGCGAGTTTAGCTTTATACTCGTAGTTTTTTGTGTAGTGTAAATAAAAAAATCTTGTTATTGTAGTACTTTAATCCTAAACTAAACTAAGACTTCTAAGTTGAAGAAGCAAGAGACCTTTATTCTGGATCTTAACATGTGAAAAGGTTCTGATTGTATTTACATAAATATTTGTAAATCAAACGGACCAAACGGATCAATTGTTATTATCAAACGGACTGAATACAAAACGCATGCCTTTTTTTATTTCAATCGTGTACCAATATTAACTTATCTCTTTATTTTACTACTAAATTGTAACTGTATTCTATTTTGAGTGCCAAATAAATAAATAAATATATATCTAGGTTACCAAAATGTCACATACATAAACCTTAATTTACTTTACAAACAAGTCATTTTCAAGACATAAAAATAATACAAATTCAAAGTTACACGTATTCGATCTCTTTCCTCCGCTTTGATCTTACGAATACACAAAAAAAAAACAGTTCGTAACTCATGTTTCCATTTTCGAAACCGTCTTATTCCTCGAGGTAATTGTTCGTGCTCGGTGAGATTTCCCATGTTCTTGGATTCTCCATAATCAGCCGCGTACTCTGGTTTCTGTGCGATTTAATTCGATTTGTGTCGGTGTCAGCCGTAATAGGCGACTTCAGTAGTTAACAAATTCTCGGAGGCGCGGAGTACTGGAAGACAGTGACTGAGAGTGGAACAAAATGGTAACTAAAATATAGACATATATTACATTTTTTTTTATACACTATAGATCTACGATTGACCACCAACTCGCCTGATGTTAAGCGACGGTGTGGCCGAGGATGGAGCTCGTCGATCTAGAAGATATCTATTCACTCTAGCCTTGAAAATTCCAAGATTGTAGGTCTCAGGAAACAGAGATTATATTTTATTTTGTGAAAAAGACTACAACAATAGATTCAAATAAAAAAAACATTAACAACAAATATCGTCATCGTTTTGTCTCAAGCTGATTCCAATTTAGTATACCTAATGCTGGTAAAACTAACCACGCACGCACGCTCTTTAAATTCACCAAAAATAAAAATAATGCAGCTAACATAACTATACCTACATTGTTACATGCCATTCAAAGTGGCAATGCAGTTGGCATGCTGGGTACGCTGCCAACTGGTAGTGGGTTTGAGCATTTGGATTGTCTTTAGGCCTTTATTAGTCTAGAGTAATGGATTTGCTTTTTGCAGAGTAGTTTAGTTTGTACCTATATTGTTTTGTTGTACTTAGTTAATAAATGCACTATACTTGACTTTACTCAATTTCAGTGTTTTAAAGAAAATCTATGTGCTCATTTTTTAGTCACCGTATGCACTTTTCATTGCATCAATAAGAGCAATAAGAGCTAGTACTCAAGAAGTATTTTTTAGATTATCTTGTTTCTTGCCCCTTTTGGTTTCTTGTTCATTATTACGTTAAAAGCTAAATGATGTCAAAACTAAGCAAGATAAGTCATTGTTGTATGAGTACACAGTGTCCCGATGTGCCAGTGCCTGTGAGCGACGCGCGGTCTGAATACAGAATATTCTGGTATTTATTCGGGCGCCATCATAAGGCGGATCACCACTTCCTGTTTCAAATTATTCCGACATTAATCCCTGTTTACCTCATTATATTGTTATCTCGCTTTCGTACAAAAATTATTGAGAATTTAGATTTATCAACCTTGTTTCACCTTTGGCTGGGTATATATATCTCGCACAAATCACATTGACCAGAAGTATTTAGAAGAGGTTCTCAATTCGGCTGTATGTTTTTTGTATGTATGTGATTACTCTGCCAATTATGATTGTGGTTGATGATTCTTTTTTGTTTGGTTGATAAAACTTCAGAGGTTGTCCCATATAAATTTTATCAAAATCGGTCCAGTACTTTGGTTTTTGTAAAAAAATTACTGAAAAAATGTTATCCAAGTAAACGATTTGCACATTTTGAAATCGTTTTTTTTTTCTGTTTTTTAAAGTATTATTATTTATCATACTGAAGAATTAACACTAGGTATAATAATCTTAATCATACCTATTTTGAGACTTGTACTTAAGTATAGTTATAACAAATGAGCTAAAGTTAAAAAATCGTTGGAGAAACATTTGCAATTATAACTTCAGGGGGCTCCCTGAATTTATAATTGCAAAACCATAAGGTTTTGTACAGAAACAGATGAGAACCTGCGGACGAACTTAGGCTACATTTTATTATGATCATCACCATCATCGTTTTCCTAAATTACATGGGCGAAGTCGGGGGCCTAGCTAAAAAAGTTACTTATGCTAAAAAATAGTTATTTATTGTACTAGGCTGGAAAGTTGTATTTTACCGTCGAGTGTCTGACAGTTGAATCCAGAGCAAGCGAAGGATTCTAGGTTCTAGTGTAGAATCCTGAGCGTAGCGCTGGATTCAAGAAGACACGAGATAAAATAACTTTACAGAAAGTGCAATACATTTTTTTTATCTTAACGTAGCGAGGAAATTTTATAGTTCACCTATTTTCTCGAGTAGATAAATCTGCTTGGCATTTATGCAACTTTACTGGTCCTAAAGTTACATTATAATCACGTGAGTTCACTTACATGCACACATTTCAATAATTTTGAACATTATTTACAACAAAATTACGTAGTACAAAGTTTTTTTTACTCTATTTTTTTCTTCTATTAGGCTCTTGACACAACTCGCATAGGTAATATTCTTCTTTACTCATCCAAGACGCTGGATGCAAGCCGCTTCCAATCGGTCTTTTTGTAAATCCATGGGGGAGGCCTATGTGCAGCAGTGGACTTCTTATGGCTGAGATGATGATGATGATGACTCATCTAAACCTTTTTCGTGTAAATGGTTCTAAAAATTCAAAACACTGCTAAGAGAACGTAAATTGTACGTTTTTATTTACATTTTACGTAAATATACAAAATGTCTAAGTTATTTTAAGTTATTTAGTGTTTCTTTAAGCTAAGATAACAACCTCCTTGAATCGAAAAATTTTTCTTCATTTTGTGAAGGTATTATACAAAGAGGTTGGAAATATTTTGTATTGAAAATGTAGAGCTCCATCGTGTTCGAATTTTGAAATTACTTTCCACCCTAGGGAGCAAAATGAACTTTTCCACGCCAGCTTAGCCTTGGAAATCTAACTTTACGAGCTAGTAAGATGAAAAATATATTATTGTCAATATTGCATTTATTCACCATCACGTAAACCGTTCATAATTTGTGAGCAGAAATTGAGCAATTTCTGCATTAAATCCGCTATAAAAAAATATATCTTATTATTTCAAGTCCCGGAAAACATTCGAGCGACGTCAAAGCGTTTGATGATTCCACGACGTCATAAAGGCCCCATGCAGGGACCCCGTGCGGAGAGACATAGAGGCCCAGATTGAGATGTTATTTTTTATATAAACATATTTCTTTCCGTAGTTCTATAGGTAGATCTATTGAAAGTGCTGTGACGATGTTTTTATGTAATACAGTTTCGCACGTTGAATGCTAAAATTATTTGGGCTTAAGTAAATTTTAAGTATCATCGCAAAGTTGCTAGTTTGTCGGTTTTTTACCCCCGACGCAAAAACTGGGTGTTATGTTAGTTTGACGTGTCTGTGTGTGTGTTTGTTTGTGGCATCGTAGCTCCCGAACGGATGGACCGATTTTGATTTTGTTTGTTTTTGTTTGAAAGGTAAATTAGTCAAGAGTGTTCTTAGCTATGTTTCATCAAAATCGGTTTAGCCGTTTTTTTTTGTTGGGGGTTTAGAGTTTTCTACACTTATACTTGTTTTCGAATACATTTAGGTGAATATGGATTTGATGTGCATGATCTTATTCCTCCCTGTTTTTCAGGGTTCCGTACCTCAAAAGAAAAAAGCGGAACCCATATAGGATCACTTTGTTGTCCGTCTGTCCGTCTGTCTGTCTGTCTGTCCGTCTGTCCGGGTGTCAAGATCTTTATCTCGGGAACGCGTGAAGGTATTGAGTTGAAATTAAAACCATCCATAGTATCTTGCTGCAGAAAGAAAAATCAAACTTCTCAGTTGTCATAAAAAAGCTACAGCCGAATAGGTCGCAAAAACGCACATTTCGACACTCACAAGGGAATCAAAACCTATGGGGTACTTCCCTTTGATCTGGAACTATGAAATTTGGCAAGAAGCATTGTGATATAGTACACATATAGGAAAAAATCCGAAAAATGACATTTTTGATTTAATCACAGAAAATAGTGTCTTTACGCAAGGAATGAGGGTCCAAATTTTAAAGTTCTGTAACCGTATCATATGAACAGTATTTAGTCAAAAGTAGAATAATCTATTTGGAATATATTTACATTCTCTTTGCAAACATCTCGTTAAATAGTGTACATAATTATCATTTTTAATAAAAAAAACTTTGAATTATTGTATTGGATTATTTTATTTTCTCGCACTCGTAGTGAAAAGTAGAGTGTAACACACGGCGCTAAAAACCCATTGTAACTCGGTTTCTATTTACTCCCGAGCTTTATGGGTCGTTTTAGCCCCTTGTATCAATCTACTATATGGTGGATATTCCCAAATCGAACCAAACCCGCTTTAGTTTTGCGTACCATTGATATGTGTAATATGCTTCCTGAATGGTTCCTTCCGAATGAATATAATCTGGGTGTCTTTAAATCACGAGTGAACAGGTCGCAAGCGCGCCATCGTAGACTGCAACTATCGCAATAAAATCTATATACATAAAAAAACAATTGCTGTTCGTTTGTCTCGCTAAAACTCGAGAACGGCTGGGCTGATTTAGCTGATTTTGGGTTTGAAATGTTTGTCGTAGTCCAGGGAAGGTTTAAACGTTGAGAAAATATAAATATAACCACTCATTGATAGGTGAGACGAAGTACATCAAGTCAAATCATCTAGGTCATCTAGTAAATAATAAATATTGGTGGACATTTCACACAACACTATTTAGCCCAAACTAAGCAAAGCTTGTACTATGGAAACTATAAGTTGATAGAATACATAATATATTTTAAATATTTATTTATTTCGCCGCCCGGCGACAAAATTTCAAACATGGTGAGAAACCACTGGTCATGTTCCTTATATTGTGGTATTCTTGTCTTTATCATCGTCATCTCGCCCAAAAGAAGTCCATCCCCTACTGGTCAGAGGCCTCCGCAATAGATTTCCAAAAAGACCCGATGGAATCTGCTTCCATCCAGCGTTTTTCTGCCACTTTTATGACTTGGTTATCAGTTTTTCTTAAAGCTGGTCTTCCTACGTTCCTACAGGAAAAATAAATAAATATTTATTTACAAATTTATTTTTCCTGTCAGCGCTGACTCAATATAACTCATTCATGGTACAGGTGACCCCATAGACTCCCCCCATAAATCCAACTCACTAACACACGCGAACCGTGTAATTACGAGGCTGTAAACGTTTTACACCCACACTATAAAACGAGATGTAATTTTTTTTACTGTTCCATTTTGCTAGATGACAATCTTTCTGGTGAAGACGATTTCGGCGTTAGGTACTCTTGTCTAACTTTGAAAATGTTACCATCCGCATTTTGAAATTGATAAAAATCTGTACTTAACAGATGAATTTGAATTTTTTTAGGGTTCCGTAGTAACTACGACGAAGCCTTATAAATTCGATGTCCGTGATCCGTCTGTGTGTCCGTATATCACAGGCAATTTAATATTTTCCGTTAAAATTTGTTTCATTTCAATGAGCAACAAAATGAGTAATAAGTAATGTAAATAATGTAATAAAATCGTTAAAACCTTAGAAAACATTATTTCATGCAATACAACCATTTTTGAAATCGGCTATTTCATGAAATGTTCAAATAAACAATCTAGGCAAACCAGCAAAAAGATTTACACATTTTTACACACACAAAATTGGGGTTTTCTTAAATGTGTGGAAGTGAAAGAATCCATAACATCTATCGCCTGCGAATAAGCAGACAAACACAACAATATATCATCTACATATTTACTATACATATTCCGTACAGGGCATCAATAAAAACACAATAATTCACGTTTTTATCGACACCACTGGCTCTCAATCTCTCCGCCTTCCAATATTATATCACATTCGTAAAATATGAATTATTATTTTCATATAAAATGTTTATGTACTCGGTATATTTTGGTAATATTTCGCAGGAAATAGTATTTTAGATAATCCGTATGACGCAGTGGTAGCTGGGTTTTATGGGGGGAGAAAATTGTATATCTTAGTTTTAATCTCCATAAGTGACGGTATTCATGCTTATTTTGCCTACATTTTCTGTTTTTAACCCCCGACTCGAAAAGAGGGGTGAAAGTTTGACGTGCGTATCGTGTGTTTGACGTGTGCTCTCAAACGGAGGGATTGATTGATTGATGATTTTTATCTAGTTTATATTTGTTTGGATTTCATCGAAAGTGTTCTTAGCTGCATTTCATCAAAATTGATTCAGTATTTTTTTATTACTGACTACTTTGAAGACCCAAACCCAAGTAAGCTCAGCACCACCTATTCCATGTTTTGTATCAATACTAATCAAACACCCTGTAATGAGTTCGTGCCAGGCGGCTGCTTTTACGATAGGTAAGAGATACCGTATTTGTATTTTGACGGCCCTTTCAGACGGCGACATCCCGTACATTGCGGGAACAGTGTTTTTTGAAATCATAAAGGCGTTTGTATTTAAATACTGGCATTCACACGTGTATACAATTTATAGGAACCTGCAAGAACAGACCCGGTTTTTACAGAATCATGAAAACTGAATGCATTTGTGAACACTACTATAAAAAAAAATACAACACAAAACGTTTACCACTTATTACTATTCAGGGATCTAGGTTTCAGTAAATAAACGGAACCCGGTTTAGTGTCACACATATTTTTAAAATATTCATACAAGCGTCCCGCGTCACGGTAAAGCGTGCGTTTGCGCTTTGAAGAAATTCGTTCATACAAAATGCAGGATTTCTCCACCTGGAATTATCCTGCAATAAAATTCCCTTTATTAACACACATAATATAAATTTAAGCATTCACAGTTGTCTCGCATACGGCAAAGTTTGTGGGTCGAGGGAAAACATGTAAAATGCGGGATGTTTTCATTTAAAATGATCGTGCATGCCTGTAAAAACGGGGCTATTTAAACATAATTTCAATTAATGTCCCGCATACGACAAAGCTTGCGTCTGTGCATCGAATGAAAACCGTTCTCTAAAAAAAAGACAACGTAAAAGACAGCCAGCAGATACATCCAGCATCTTGCAGGAATATTATATTCCCGCAAAATGTGGGATTCCTTCGTCTGAATGGGCCGCAAGACCCCAGTTTCAGGGCCACCAGCTGTGTACACGGGGCATAACTAAAGATCGCCCCGCCGCCCCCCGTCTAGCCGCCCTGTATAATTACGGCCCGTAAACACTGGTTTTATCCCCTTGCTCTGCTTACAATGACATAAAGCGGTGACTGCGTGGTTTATCTTAGCAGTAAACCGGGGAAGAACGTCGTTACTGACACTAGGGCTAGCTGCTACGTCTATATGAATAGGATGTATATAGTTTACACTATGTTTTAGTTTAAGATGCGTAACATGCTGAATAAGCATTGTTTATGTGGTAAGATAACTAGAAGAATAATGGGGTTGTTAGATATTATTGCTTTTATTTAGTTTTAGTCTCTCTCTCTCTCTCTTTAGTTTCGTAGCTAAGGTAGGCAGGACCTCTGCAGCATCAGAAAGATCCGCTACTTAGTTTATTATTATTTATTTATTAATTCGAATAATATTTTATTTATAATTGACAGGTCTCGCAGCTCAGATGTAGTAAGTCTGCCTGCTAAGCTGTAGGCCGTGGATTCGATCCTCACCCAGGACAAACATGTATGTTAGACATAGATAGAAATTTATTGTAACAAGAAACATACAACAGAGAATAAAAATCATACACAAAATAGATAACTTAATAATATATTTGTCACAATCCGGCCCCAGCTCAGCATTATGCTAGTTGTAATGTAAACAACCAGCGCTGGTCTTCCGCTGGGACCGGTGGATGTTTGTTCTATGTCTGGGTGTTTCTATATATGATAAGAATGTATTTACAAAAAAATACAAATGCAAATAGTACAGGCGCTGCTTAGTTTGGGCTACACGGTGTTGTGTGAAATGTCCACCAATATTTATTAATTATTTATTTATGGTATCGTAGAAACAGCAGCGCTTTTTTCACTATTTAAAACAGAATAGTAATAAACAAACAAACATATCGTCGCTCGCATGACTAACTGTCCTATCTCATTTTACAAATAATAAATATCAGGTATTGCAAATACAAATACATTAAAAGTATCAACGCGATGTTCATAATATATCGATTATTATATTCAAACTAAGTATAATGTAAGCAACCTCTATGTAAGCTAATATCACAAGGATGCAAAACATTTGATTTTTAGGGTTCCGTACCTCAAAAAGAAAAAAACGGAATCCTTATAGGATCACTTTGTTGTCCGTCTGTCCGTCTGTCTGTCTGTCTGTCCGTCTGTCCGGGTGCCAAGACCTTTATCTCGGGAACGCGTGAAGGTATCGAGTTGAAATTAAAACCATATAGGTACGCAAATCCATAGTATCTTGCTGCAGAAAGAAAAATAAAATTTCTCAGTTTTCGTAAAAAAAAGTTACAGCCGAATATGTCGTAAAAAACGCACATTTCGGCACTCACAAAGGAATCAAAACCTATGCGGTATTTCCCGTTGACCTAGAACTATGAAATTTGGCAAGAAGCATTGTGTTAGAGTACACATATAGGAAAAAATCCGAAAACTGGACATTTTTAATTTAATCACAAAAAAATAGTATCTCTATGCAAGGAATGAGGGCCCAAATTTTAAGGTGAATTAACCGTATCATGTGGGGTATCATATGAAAGAGCCTCATTAGCATAAGCTAAAACAGGTTTTTAACACATTCTTCGCTCCCTGCAGACCCTTCACTTCAGCTGGGAACCAAAGCTTTCTAGGCGAATTTTGATTAAATACAGAGTGGCCGCACAAAGCAACGTTGACTGCCTCAAACGCCGGTTTTATTTTAATTTAGTAGATTCTGTATTATTGTAAATCCAAGATGGCCGTCGCCACAAATGTCTTAGTTCATATTGTAACACAACCCCCACAATATGGGTATCAAATGAATGGGCTTTTCTAGTAAAATACAGTAAATACATTACCTACATCATTATCTTTCTTTTCAATGAAGTACTTGTTTTAAACCGTTATTATATCTGGGGGCACGGCCGTGCCCCCGCCATGTGAGCGAGCGGGTGCGTACGGCCGGTTATATATATCCTAAGACATTACAAAGGTTCGGTTACCAGATACGTTAATTAATAGAACGCAACCTTAAGTCGTTTAAAACAAAGTAACTACTATTTTTCTAAGATTATAAAGATATATCCTAAGATTAAATTATATCTTCTCCACTAAGATAATTTATTGTAATTCTCTAAAGTACACTTCAGACGCGCAGGCGACCTCAAGTGACTCGTCGTGCACAAGGCTACTAAAATAATAGTTGGCAATTTGTACAGTATTATAATTTTACACTTTTTAAAGGATATACACGTTGAAGTGCACGTAGAGAACTAAGTAGTCAAGTTGACTTGTGTAGCCCCGTGTACGACGGGCCTAAGCTCAAGTAGGTAAGGTTGCGAGACAGCTTCGGGCTACGATCGGCATTATCTTTGCGTACCTAAAGCTTTAGTGCTCCACTGATGATACACACAGACTACTAAAATGGAGAACAATGCCTTTATACAATTTGACGACAAAAACTTTATGTTAGGCACGGTAGATAACGTTAACTTCTGTCTCACTCGTGGACGAGAAAATACTCGAAGATATATTTGATTTACTAGCGACTTAAGTACTGAACGATTACCATTTTTTATTTATTTAAACATGTTGTAACTAAATAAATGGATTCAGTGAATTTACGATTTTTTTATTTGTGTGCAAAATGGTGTTTTTTTTTGTTTGTTGGAGATTCATAACACTGCATATCCAATTTTTGGTATGTATATTCGGTAATTTAATATTTTCGAACATGTAAGTATATACTACCAAGGGTATCATAGCGGTGAATATATTCAAAATGCTCTAATTTATTTTTAATTAATTCCTAATGCCAAAATCCGTACTCAGCGATATCGGTCCACGTTCTTGATGCGTACTGCATAGAAATTGAATTCTTTGCCCCCATCTATGTTTTCTGAGACCTGCAATCTTGGAATTTTCAAGGTTAGATAGAATAGATATCTTCTAGATCGACGAGCTCCATCCTCGGCCACACCGTCGCTTAACATCAGGCGAGTTGGTGGTCAATCGTAGATCTATCTTGCGCAAAAAAAAGTTCGCCACTCGGCCGGTTCGTGTGTATAGCACTCGCGTCATACAGAGCGTTTGTAAATATTGCTCTCGGGCAGTAAACACAGTTTTACACCATTACACATGACGGGAGCATGCGAAAAGGGAAGCCATGATTTTGTGCCGTCGACTAAACAAGCATCGTGGCGGATAGACAGGAAATTCGGAAAATGCCTTGCTAAAATAAAAATATAAAACTCTTTCCTAAAACTTACATGTGATAAATATACATATAAGTACAAATATGTGACGTTCTGT
The DNA here is from genome assembly GCA_947563715.1 of Lycia hirtaria. Classification (NCBI taxonomy): domain Eukaryota; kingdom Metazoa; phylum Arthropoda; class Insecta; order Lepidoptera; family Geometridae; genus Lycia; species Lycia hirtaria. The sequence goes on along the minus strand of OX387376.1, from coordinate 51,055,453 downwards.
GCGTTAAAAAATATTTAAATAAAATCTAAAATAAAAGAAAATGTGAAATTGATTTAAGGTTAAACGGTTGATGGATGCTTGTGAAGCATGAAAGCGATGTTTTTTTCTAAATATAAATAAAATATACATACCATGTGAAATTTTGATGATATTCCAATGTTAATTAATTACTTATGTATTTTATTAAGATCCTGTCATTCCTATAACAGTCATTAGTGCAGTTTCACTGAAGTCATTCCAGAATCTTCAACTCTTTTTTACGCCTCTACCACACTGTCACCGTCGCTGTTTTACATTTTTACGAAGCAACGGAATGCGTGAAGGTGTAAACCCTTTTGGCCCTTAAATCTAGTAGTTACCCTTCTGAGGTATATTTCGAAGGGAAAATCGGAATAACAGTAAAATGTTATGGGATTCTGTGGACCGTACATGGAGGGGATGGTTCTTTTGCGCACTCATGTGACTTAAGGGTGAACATCGAAGGTGTTCATTTCTTATATGGGGTGAAAACACCTTGGAAGTTTAATGTTTATGGTAAATATTATGTTGAATTTGAAGGGTTTCCATGTCAGAAGTGAATTATAAATGATGTATTAAAGGAATGATATAGTTTTTTCTTTAAGATGCAGACGATACATTGGGTCCAGAGTTAAACTAAGGATTTTAATGTTGACTCCTTATTGCAGCGATGGATTTGTTATAATATAGGAAGAGCCTTAGTGCACAGATGGAGCGCTGCGCTGTGACCAAAAATGTACATCACATCACAAAAAGCACCTACATTTTTATATTTGATTTCACAGTAAACATATATTTCTTCAACACTGCCTTGGGAGGTACGTATCTACTCCGTTTGTATATAAAATCCTACTTAAAGAGAATGAGAATTCGGAGGTAAGCAGAGGATTCAAGCTCGACCAAAATGAAAACATCTTTATCTCCGAGGAACATACTCTAATTTTGATACAGTATGCGCGGGAAGAGAAGCATATGTTTTTAATTTCCACTCAGTACAGCACTTTTTAAATTATTCAATTATAACAACTTCCTTGTATTTAGATGCTCTTTCAAGTATGACAATAATTTCCATTTGTATCCATCATCGTCCAAAATATTCTGTATGAAAAGTTATTTATATAGATAGATAGATAATAGTACATTGTGATACAAGTGTGCTAAGTTGGTCATTACAGTCGAGGCGGAATTGCAGCCCGAGCCGAAGGCGAGGGCGTAATAGAGCCGAGAGTAAGCCGAGAAAGACCATAATGCACACGCGTTTCATACGACGTTTTTCAACACATTTGCGAGGGAAAAAAACACCCGTTTATAACTGAAATATTTAATTTACTAAAAACTCTTTGTTGAAATTTAAAAAAAAAACTGTAAAGTAAAGACACTAGTGCGTAATAGAAAAGTCAAAAGCACGGTTTATGACTGAAATATTAAATTTAAGTAAAAACTCTTTGTTGAAATTAAAAAAAAACTGTAAAGTAAAGACACTAGTGCGTAATAGAAAAGTCAAAAGCGCGCGTGTTTTATAGGATACTTTTCGGCCATAAGAACGGTCGAATATGGGCCACTTTACGAGCAAGTGTGTTGAAAACTCTTTATTGACACACCTTAAAATTAACAAAAAAGTACAAAGGAAATAAATTAACACTAATGTAACAACGGACGGCCTTATCGCTAAAATCGATCTCTTCCAGGCAACCATGGAATGGAGTGAAATTTAGAAAATAAATTTAGATGGGGCGTGCAAAAGAATAGAAAGTAAATATAATATTAAAAACTGTAGACTATTAACTGACTCCTAACTGTAGATTTATTTATTTTATCTAGATTTATTTATAACAAAACCTTATACAAATATCCTTCAAACTTCAAGTCCTTGTTCTAAATTACATTTAAGCCCAAACTATAAACCTATAAACTATTTAACAACATCCTAACTGGTAAACTTGCCTCGTTTAGTCCAAGTAAGTGGCTAATTTTGTCAAATACGTACTGAAAATTATGTAAAACGTCCACCCACAGGACAAAGGCATTCTTGGGGTGAGATATGCGACAGTCTCCATGTCTAGCTCAAAAACGGCTGCGGAAGCATTTGCGTCAATGGACAGGAAGCTCATTTCAAAGGCGTTGTTAGTGAAATCCATGACATAGGCATGCTCCTTGAGGGAAATCGTCAAGTGTGTAAAAAAGTGTTGACAGATGTGTAACTCACGTGAAATGTTCAATGCAGCCAAAATCGGTTCAGTAGTTTGGTTTTTATAACAAAATAACTGAAAAATATGTCATCCAAATAAACGTTACGCGAATTTTGAAGTCGGTTTTTTTCAGTTTTTTAGGGTTCCGTACCCAAAGGGTAAAAACGGGACCCTCTTACTAAGACTTCGCTGTCTGTCTGTCTGTCTGTCTGTCTGTCTGTCTGTCTGTCTGTCTGTCTGTCTGTCTGTCTGTCTCCAGGCTGTATCTCATAAACCGTGATAGCTAGAAAGCTGAAATTTTCACAAATGATGTATTTTCGTTGCCGCTATAACAACAAATACTAAAAATTAAAAAAAAAAAAAAACATTAAGGGGGTCCCCATACAATAAACGTGTTTTTTTCGTATTTTTTTGCTCCATATTAAAAACGGTAACAGGTAGACGCTTCAAATTTTCACAGAATATTTACTTGTATATTACCTTTCAAAATAAATAATTAAATAACAATAAAGTAAATATTAAAGGGGGGCTCCCATACAACAAACGTGATTTTTTTGCCGTTTTTATATATAATGGTACGGAACCCTTCGTGCGCGAGTCCAACTCGCACTTGGCCGGTTTTTTTAAACTATAACTATATAAGTATTATTCTTTGTTGCTGGCATGCATTAGAAATTTCAAACAAAAACTCATTCTTATTATGATATTGTTATGTTATGTTTGTTGTTGTAAATGTTTGCATAATAAAATCTATTAGTTAACCAAATTTTATCTGTAGAAAATGTCCATAAAATTATCTGAAACTGATGAAAAATAAACACAACATTCCATTTTACGTCAATGAACATGAAACAATGAACATACGAAAACACATAAAATTTTAAACCATATATAGATATCAAAAGGTTCGAACATTATAAGTTTGATCTACTTGACTTAACATGAGTGTTATGACTGTAGACAAATCTACTTGTGACAAGATATCACTTCTTTTATCTACTAAAAAAAAAAAACTATAGATATATTTTTATCTTTTTTTTTATACACTATAGATCTACGATTGACCACCAGCTCGCCTGATGTTAAGCGACGGTGTGGCCGAGGATGGAGCTCGTCTATCTAGAAGATATCTATTCACTCTAGCCTTGAAAATTCCAAGATTGTTGGTCTCAAAAAAAAATCCAAATAGGAGTTTCTCAATTCGACTGTTTTTTTTTGTATGTTTGTTCAGCGATTATTCCGCCAATTATGAATTGATTTTGATGATTCTTTTTTGTTGGTAGGTAAAACGTCCACTCAGGCGGGACAAAGCCATTCAGAGGTGGTCCCCATATAAAATGTATTAAATTCGGTTCAATGCTTTGGTTTTTTATAATAGAATAACTGAAAAAATTACATCCATGTAAACGAATTGCGTAGTTTGAAGTCGGGTTTTTTCAGTTTTTAACTAGCGTCCAAAAAGAAGAATATTATCAATTTCATTATTCAATTTTCAGGTTATCAATTCGACTGTATCTTTTTTTAACTATAATTATTTTATCTACGTTAGAAACAGAACGACGACACGTATGAGAGAAAATTACATATTTTTTTATACACGATAGGTTTGCGGCGGTGTTCCAAGCTTTGGAACCTAGTTTTTACAAGAAATTCGTTGTGAATTAGCTTTCTGGCACGCTTCTCAATAGATTCCAATGCCTACTGGAGTTGATATTTGGCCGATCCATCCTAAAGACGCGACTCAGGATTTTTAACCCCCGATCCAAAAAGAGGGGTGTTATAAGTTTGAGGTATGTATCTATATATCTCTTTGTGTGTGTATCTGTGTCATGTTTCATTAAAATCAGTTTAGCAGTTTATTTTGGCGGGATTTTTTTTATTCATAGAAAATTGTGAATTTATCATCATCAAGATTTTAGACATAAGAAGTGCATGGATAGACGTTATATTAATTATTCCTCATGACACTCAAAATAAATAAATAAGTGACACTTCATACTTTGACAGAGCGTGCCAAAACTAGCTTATAAAAAAACTCGCAATAAAACACTTAGATTTCTAAATCTGTTTAAAGTATTAGCTGGAGCAAAGTGGGGGGTTGACCCTAAGCATCTTAGGCAGCTACATATATCAATAATACGTAGTAGACTTGACTATTGCAGCTTCCTCTACGATACTAGTGCCAAATGCCACCTGGATAAGCTAACTAAAGTGCAAAATCAAGCAATGAGAGTCATAGGAGGCTTCATCAAGAGTACACCAGTCCATGTCATGGAGAGTGAGCTATGTTTACAGCCCCTACATACTCGTAGAACATATTTAGCGGGCAAGTTCTGGTTAAAATCTAAATCTATTCAGGATGAGCTGAACATAGTAACCATAGAACAGCTTAGTAGTTTAATCCATACTCACTATTGGACTAGGAAAAAGTCCCCAAGCTTGTAACAATGAACAGTATGCTCAAAGATCAGCCCATTCATTCATCCACTAAGCTAGACATTTACTTGTTTGATACCTGGATAACCCGTTTCAGTGTGTCGAAAGCTATCAGAGTGAGTATAGATGGAGTAAGTTCTGCTAAAAGGTTTATTGATACGCTAGATTTTCTATCTATCTGTAATGAGTATTTACAACGTAATTATTCTGGATATTATAAGCTGTACACAGACGGATCTAAGGAAGGAAAATCTTTTGGAGCTGCATTTTTTGACCCTCAGGTAGACCTACGCGCCAAATTCAAAATAGAGTCCAATATATCGATAATGCACAGTGAACTCATTGCAATACAGGAGTCGCTGTCTTATCTGTTTTCTATTGATAATAACAATTTTGTCATATTATCAGATTCAAAAAGTGCACTGTTCCACCTGACTAGGTTAACCTCGAATATCCGAGGTCACCCTATAGCCTACAGCATACTGGGCTCTATTTTTAGACTTCGAGAGATGGGTAAAACAGTAATACTCCAGTGGATACCGTCTCACATCGGCATCATGGGTAACGAGGAGGCCGATCGTGCAGCAAAACAAGCTATAAGTGAAGGGATAGTCTGTCGCCAGTTGCCGCTGTTTAGTGAAAGGCTCAGTGAGGTGGGAGAACTATGTAGAAGCCAATGGAATGAGTATTTTGATGAGCGGTCACTGTGTAGCGGCATTTGGTATAAAACTATCCAAAGTGAACCTCCTCGGCACTCTTGGTTCGATGCTAGTAGGATGACAAGGAAAAATGTGGTGGTATTGATGAGACTCCGTTCCGGACATATCCCATCGAATTGTTTTAAGCATTTAATGGGCATTATGGACAGTCCTAACTGTACTGAATGTGATGTGGTCGAGGATGTCCAACATGTTCTGATGGAGTGCATCCGGAACGAAGCGATACGCCGAAATTTATTGGTCGGACTTGAAAATAATGTGGGCACTTGCAATAGTCTCTTGGCTTCACCGCTGGCAGAGGAAGCCATGAAGCTTGTAAGGCTTTACTTGTTCATTTTTGGCGGTATAAGTGGATAATTGAGTGAGTGAAAAAGTGGCGTATTAATGTACTAGTTATATAAGTAAATATTAATGTTGTTATATAGATAATATAGGCCTTGTAAATATATAATAAGATTTAATAGGAGTGGCATGGTCGATCATCGACAAAACTCCTACAAATAAATAAGATAAAAAAAAAACAATCTACTCTTTGCTTCGGTGTCTTCTAGCTAAGAGAACCTTCAGAAGAGTACCAATTTGCAGACCTAGAAGCGGAACAACAAAATTTTCGACAAAAAAAAAACAATTTTGATACATGTCAAAATGATTTTTTTGACGTGACAACGTCTAATAAATTGATGAACGCCAGCTGTACGCATGAAAAAGTGTCCCGTTACGTTGTCCCGTTACGCTCATTTTCGAGCTCAATTTTATTCATAAAAGTATGCAATCATTTCATCAATGTTTTGTTATGACGTTGTCACGTTAAACTATCGTCCGTAAACCGACTTTACAGAGAACCAGTTTTTATTAAAAATGTATGATGTCGCTTTGTAGTATTTAGTGCGATTATCAAATAAATTACCATCCTTCAGGAGTCGGGTAAATAACCAGTTTTTAAATAAAAAAGCATTTAACGAACATCCGATGTAAATGTTGCTTCATTTTGATCGTCCGAAACTGATTGGGTTAGAAATTAAACCTTTTGTGAAGCCTGCAGGAATGGGCTTTGTGTTGTAAATTATGAATTTGGTCCACCATGCGCTGCTGGGTACGAAGAATTAGGTTTGATGTTTCCACGGGGAGAGTGATGTGCCTACTTTATATCTATTAAATACGGGACGGAGTTGCGTTATTTTATAACAAATTTTATTTATACTTCGTTCAACCGTTTATTTTACATTTGACATGATTATGAATATGAAATTCTGTAATTGGATATAGGCAACGATGAATTCATACACATGTACATTCTCTTCATTTCATTCAATTAAAGTTGATTGTTAGAAGAAATCTAATCGGTTACGCAATAGGATATCACTAATATGAATCTATCAAAAGTAAAACAAATGGACGGACGAACTATAGCCCCGCGCGAGCAGCGCATTTCCCGTCATTAATTACAGAATATCGTAAATTTTTGGTCAATTATAATAAAAAATTATCAAGGTACAAAAATTGTAAAGGTATTCATTTATTATGTACGTATTGTTGATCTGTTCAAACCTCTTCTAAACTACTCATGATTTGACAAATAAAGTACCAATCGTTAGAATTGTCTTGATCGTCCGCTGTAGTCGTTTATAGTGTATGTGGCTTCACACTACATTCAATATGTCACTGACTAGAGATGTAGATAAAAGTAATTTAAAAATATTATGCCGACTTCAAAACAACATAATTAACTGAAAAGGGAGAAATAATATGAAATAAATCCAAACTGCGCATCTACATAAGTAGGTACGTAAACCACCTACGTCTTATACAGACACTGACCTCAAAAATAGTTGGTTTACGTACTAACTTAGGTTTTGACGCCCAGTTTTGTTTTTTTTTTCGTTATTTCTCCCTTTTCAGTTAATTAAGTTGTTTTGAAGTCGGTTTTTTTTTTAAAATTGCTTTTATTTATTTATTTTTAATAGGATTGACTCGTTTTGTTTGAAACTAAAAATTGTATTCACAAAACTTCACTGGGTAAGTTCGTTTAATTTTCAAACACACTTCACTACTATTGTAATGCCTAACTTTTGCGTTATAAAGTATGCCGTATCCTTTCACATAGCATGAGTGATGAACCTACCGAATTTTTTTCAAATCCGCCTAGTAGTTTGTACAGCATCATTGAAAAGCTCATATTTTAAAATAAAATAAAGTCCATTATTTAAAAACTGCTTGACCGATTTTGATAAAACTTACAGTAACTCCTAAGTTGAGAGATACTTTATTCAATAAAAAAAGAGTTTTTGTAATACAAATTCTAGTTTCTGCGTAATACGTGGACAAACATACATCCATACATACATACAAACATACATACACTTATGAAATTAGGCACACATGTTTAGAAGCTGGTATAGACTAACATATCTAAAAATTGTGCAGTTCTGACAATATTACATACATACAGGTCGAATTGATATCCTAATTTTTTTAAGTCGGTTAAAAATACATAAAATAAATATGTAAGTGCCTAATTGAGACTACATGACAGAAGTGAAAACTTCATCATAACGCGTTCATTACATCTCTCTCGCTCCTTTAGTCGACTCGAGCCGACTTTACCCGAATAAGCGTTATTGAGCCGAGCATGACGGCTCAGTCTCATTCAATTCAAAATAAAGTGCTCAAAATTGTTCACTTCAAAAATGTAGCCTAGGAAGTAAAAATGTATCTAACGACACCTCTCAAGCATACAAACATACACAAAAACTCAGATCCGAAAAACATTCCCCTCCTTGTTGCTTATGGGGTAAGCACACCGCTGGCACACAAAGCTCTTTTGCCGTGACCGACATTGGCATTGCATCGGACCGCGGAGTGGTAGGCGAATTAGCATTCCACTAGTAACCTCAGATTAGTTTGATGTGAATTATGCATCGATTTGATAATGTCAGTAAATTTATATACATGATATTCATTTGTTTTGATGATGATTTTACAGATTCTACTCTTTTATTGATTTCACGGCGACGGTGCCAGCGACAAACTTCCGTAGAAGCTTCCAGTTCTAAGGCATGACTAGAACTTGAGGATTAGTTATATAATAGAATAAGTTATGACTGTGGCATAAATTACTATATTATATCAATGAAACTTGAATAAATTTCTATAACACTTGGCAAACACGCTAACGCGTGGGTCCAATACAAAGAAGGCGAATGATAACGCATTTGAAGAGTTTTGGCGGGAACGTCTTAGTAACGTGTTGTTGCTTTGTTTTATTTTCCTAAACTTGTGTTATTTTGAACATTAATGCTATAGAAATGGTGGTGTTTTATTCATTAAGTGTTCGATAAAGTGCGTGAGTGTGGGCAAGTAAAATAAAGCAGCAAAATGTGTGATTTTACGTTGTCGGCAAAACTCCATAGAAGCTTCTAGTAAAGTTGCCACCACTTTACTGAAGCAGGACTCGACTTATAAATTGACTTGACTGTATATAAGTGACTTAGATTGTGACTAGAACATTTTCAACTTGTTTTATTCAAGAAACTTAAAAAAATCCTAATACTTGACACTGGCAAATGCTTTAATGCGGGTCCAATACAAAAAAAAAAACGCATTTGATATTACCGCTAGTGTTCTACGACGTCACACGTAGGAGTTTTGGCGGGAACGTCACAGAAACTGCTCTGTTTAATTTTCCTAAACTTGTGTTATTTCGAATAGTGTTTTATTCATTATGTGTTCAATCAAGTGCGTGAGTGAAATAAAGCAGTGAAACATGTAATTTTATGTTGATAGCAAAACTCTATTGAAGCTCCTAGTAAAGTCAGTAAAATCTAATACTCGCGAAGAAACGCCGTCGTCGGGTAATTGATGGTGATAAATGAATTTTATTCCTTTACTCAAGTTTTTTCCCGGGAAGGGTGGGAAGGGGGGGAAGGGGTATTAGAAAACTTCGACGTCTAACCCAATAACAAATTTTTGGAGGGTAGATTGGACGTTTCAGCCCTTTTAGATACACTTTTAAATTAATACCGATGGATAGGAACGGATTTAAAGGTTTTTGAAATCTTTTTTGGGTCGGAAAAGTTAGTGGTAGGAAGTTGGAGGCCGCAGCTGCTGGACTGCTAACTATGGAGGGCACTTCTCATAAAAAATATTGTGGGGATTTTAGCGCACATTTTGTTCGTGTACTAGTTTTTGGCTGGAAATTATTTGATATTATAATTTTAATTATAGTTTATAAAACTGAAAAAAAACTGACTTCAAAATACGTAATTCGTTTACTTGGATGATTTTTTTTCAGTTATTTTGTTATAAAAACCAATGTACTGAACCGATTTTGACAAAAAAAAATATGGGACCACCTCTGAGGTATTATAAAATAAAGATGTTTAATATCGTTACGGTTACTACAAAATTTGTTAGCTAACTAATTATGTCACAATTTCTTACAAACTAATTGGATAAATGCTCCCATAGATAGTACTTAATTAAATAACCGACTTGGTTTTACATTAGATCTCACAACTTTTTTTGGTAGAAGAGCTGCGTTGCGAGTCTTGGTTTTTTGTACATATTATGTTTTTGATGGGATTATAATACGTACATGCTAAACAAAAAAGAATCATCAAAAACAATTCATAATTGGCGGAATAATCGCTGAACAAACATACAAAAAAATACAGTCATTCATACAGTTGAATTGACAACCTCCTTCTTTTTGGAAGTAGATTAAAAATTGACCTACAACTCTAAAGAGCGGTATTTTTAAACCGTAAACTAGTTACTACTTCCATCACTGTTTAAAAATACCGCTAAAACGCAAAACTACTAGTCATTAGTACTTTTACGAACAGTAAACCTCACGATCATAATTTTTTTTGTAACATATCATCCAAATTATTAAGCCTACTAACAGTTGGCTGCGTACCCAGTATGCTGTCAGCATATGCTACGTTGAATAAAATAAATAAAAGAGTAAATGTTATGATATACATATATAAATATAGACCTATATATTGCTCAGTTAACGTTCATGTTCCTACTAGAGCAGAGTCGTTTAATAGCGCGTCAGAAAAATAAATCTAGCCTCAAAGCTATCAGTGAGCGCTTAAAGCGAAGTGACGTCTCACTGACAGCCTCTGCAAGACTCGCCCACTGGCGCGGTCTCTGAAAGAATTTATATTCAAATTGACTGTGAATGTGAAACATTTGACATTTATTTATTGGTTATTTTTAGCGGGTAAATGCCTTTAAATGCCGCCAGTTAAAAGTCTAGCCATAAATTTCTCTGTATTTTTTCTGTGTATTGTGGTCTTTGAATGAAGAGTTATCTATCTAAGCTACAACAAAAATAATATACAAACTACATATACATATCTAACTAAACATAAATCTCTCAAAAAAAAAAAAAACTGTCTTAATATAGTGTTAATAATTGATTGATTGAACTTAAAAAATCACATAGAGCCTTTTTGATCGATGAATGTTTTTTAAGCTATTGCATAGCTTCTATCGCGGGCCTTGAGCGTGGAGACCGAATCCAGAAATTCCGTAACGAAAATAACCTAACGCAGTAACGCCGATACAACCTATGCCACCTAGAGGCGATTTGCAGAACTAAAGAGACAAGCGTGATATTTCAAAAAGTCATTAAAAGTTCTGCTATTCATCGATAGATGGCAAAACTAAAAACTAAAAAGTATCACCGCTGTGCCGGTCGGAGTGGGGGGTGTTAGGAATACTGCATAAATAAAATAAATAAATAATTATTATTACATAAGTTGATAAAAAATGCTATTGCAATAGCTTTACCGCGGCAGTCTCCGAGTGCCACACGTCTTTTTTTTAATTCAAATATAGGTTTAAGATTGACTGGTAACTTGTCTAAAAATATTCCAATTGCCACTTCTAATCCCGATCATTTGACAAACCACATCCACATCCGTTTCTATGCTCGTTTACCTAAGAACTCGTTATACATTACATTACCACTAAAGTTAATACTAACACTAATATCGGTGCTCCTATAACGGTATTTGGTTACAAAAGCTCCCTCCCCACCCCCCCCCCCCCCCCCCTCACTACTACGGGAGTAGTGGGGGGAGCCCGGCTGCTATTAGCGAATAGTTATTGGCGGATTCCATTATTCTGTCATCCGATACCAAATCAAGTTTACAATTCGAATTTATGTTGATAACTGACTTTGTGGTACGGGTTTACTATGTTAACATATTATTATTACGTTTTCCAAAGTAAAAGTACTTTTTTATACAGATTAATAATAATGTATCAGATGAGGTTGGGAGGTCCGTAGCTACTGCGTAAGCCAGTTGTGGCTTTGAGCTGGTCTAAGTCCTTGCCATCAGATATGTTGAAGCCTTTAAGCAATCATATTATGGTAAAATGAGTAGTTTTTCGAGCAATAATGTGTATTTTGGAAGTGACGTCTGTGCTGCTCCTTTTGAAAAAGACCTCCGTGTCCGGTTAAAACTATAGCCGGAGATTTCAAATAAAAAATAAACGAGAGTAGATAACCCATAATTTTTCAAATTAAAATAACTTTGTGAGATAGCAAGTTGCTGGGGTGATGTTAAGCAAGGCCTAATATGTTATTTTATGTATATTAATATATCATTTTATATTTAATGTTATTTATAAATTATGAATTCAACAATTTAAGTACATAAATAAAGGTGAACAATTTCACACAGCACTACCTAGCCCCAAACTAAGGAAAGCTAGCTGATAGAATACTTTACATGTTAAAATTTAGAAAAAAATAGTGGAGGCGTAGCTGTTTAATGGTTCCAACCTTATAAATAGTGGAGGCATAGCTGTTTAATGGTTCCTTACCTTATAAAAAGGAATGATCAAAATCAAATAATATTCGTAGTAAAACAATTTTCTTCTGTTGTATGAAATACGTATAATTTACTGGCAAAACATCGCGCGACATTTCTCTTGAACAATTTTTAACCTCCGACGCAAAAACGACGACGTCTGTGGCATTGTAGGCATCATTATCATTTAACATTGTTACCCTGCCTAGCTACAAATACGAAACTATTTGAATGTCCCGCTATTAGTTACTGCGTGTTAAAGACACCCAGATCAGGAAAGGGCCACATTTCCGGCGGCACACGTCTAGATATGGCAGCACCGTAATTACACAGGGATGCTATTAGCTCCGTGAATGGCTATTCAGCCACACACGATGCCAGATCCCTATCGACGTGACTCAGCCGCTGCTATGGAAATTAAGGCAAATCATTTACTTTGCCTAATTAAGGTTTGTAGTTATTTTTGCCCAACGCAAAAAAAACACTTATAATGTTTACACTCATAGATTGAGAAATACAGACGTAAATCAGTCAAAAACGGTCAAGTGCATCTCGGCCCGTGCTCTGTGTAGGCAGTCATACTCTGCAGAGTTAGAATTAGCAGAAGAAGACTGGGAGAAAAAGAAAACTAGAATGTACCAGCTGCTTCTCTTCCCGGCATACTGTAGAAGTCAGTTAAGAGACTTGAGGGAAATAGATCTTATGTTAGCCATTGGCTGTGTTAGCCATTGACCCCTGTCACGGTAAGTCAACATTTTATACATCTTTCCTTCTAATACCTTCTAATACCTTTTAGTATCTTGGCTTTATATATCAATTAGTGTAGCAATTTCTAAGCACACAGAATGGCACTGTCATTTCACAAGTTACGACACTTAGCGTCTAACAGCGTTGCCCGTCGTGTTGCAACCAAAGACGAGTCGGGCGATTACCTTACTTGAACCTTGCCACGCAGAGCCGGGGAAAACCCATCTACGTATAATATATAATATATAGTAAATATATTTATTATGTCTACTCGTAGGTGATTGGCGATAAGTCTGCATAATTATTACCCGACTGCGTAAGAAGAAGAGTTATGTTTTTCGAGTGTACGTATATTTGTATATCATATATATATATACATAGCATTATTATTGAATACAAACATAATTTACTAACAGTATAAAAAGTATTCATTTTTGGTCAAACAACGAACAAATATGCAGTAACAATTTTGAGGTAAAAGACAACGAACAAATATGCAGTATCAATTTTGAGGTCAAAAACAACGAACAAATATGCAATAACAATTTCGAGGTCAAAAACAACGCACAAATATGCAGTAACAATTTTGAGGTCAAAAGAACGAACAAATATGCAGTAACAATTTTGAGGTCAAAAACAACAAACAAATATGCAGTAACAATTTCGAGGTCAAAAACAACGGACAAATATGCAGTAGAAACTCCCGATTAACCTTAATCTTATAAATCTCAACTCCTGCGATGGTGACTCCGCGCGTTCGTAAAAACAAGATATTTCCGAGTTATTTATTTCCTCCACGAATTTATATTAAATAAAGTCGTTTCCACTCAGATATGATGTCTAGAAGAGAGTTGCCAGGTCACGACTTTTTCTTTTAAGCCTGGTACTCACTAACACTTCCATTTAACAGTTACGGATTATCCGTACTGATTATTGGCTGTTCGCGTAGTTAGACTATTAAAGTACTGAAAGTACTATACGATCGGATTTATACGGAGCTAATATGGAACGAATCAAAAAAATTGTTCGTTGTGACGTCACAGCTGCGTATTGTCAAGTTCCAGTCATGTTTGGTGCATTGCTCTGTATACAAAAGGGTCTAATTCACTCTGTTTTATTTTAGGATTTTAAGGATCGTTCGATATTTGACCAAACATGTCCAATTCTGTATTACTACTATAATATGTAACTAATATAATCAGCGTAAAAGAAGTAAATTAATAGGTGTCGAATTTTTTAGATAATGAATTTACTTTTTATTTATTTGAGATGTTTAACTATTGACAAAATAATATATTGTTCTTTCTGGCCAATCAGATTCATTCAACCAGATAAACTGGTGTAAAAATTTATTTTTTTAGAAATTTAGAAGCGTATTTAAAATTTATTTAAAAATTTAGAAGCGGGCAAAATGTTCCATTCTTTGGTGTCCATTTCCATCAGTGTGCACCAAGCTTTAAAGGAAAAAATAAGGATATCACGATCCAGGATTGTGGCGTACATAATAATTTATACTGTAATCAGTAAAACTGAAACTCGGGCTGTTTAATATTCCGAACGGTGATGTGGCTCTGCATCCTGCGAGCTGGAGTTGTAATGGGAAAATAACTGGCCGAGGACAACGAAATAACTACCTACTAATGGAGGAAAGTGCATTACCACATTGGGCTTTTAACTGATGAAGTCCAAAGTTCACTAAGTAGCATTAATTTACTAAAAAAATATATTAATATAAAATATTAATTTAAAAAAATATTTAAAAACAAGCTTTTATTTAAATGCTCTAAAAGCTTGTCGCGAGAACACAAACATATTTATTTTTTTCAAAAGCACAAACTAACTTTAATTCTAAGCAAATGATAAGAACGCGTCTAAGTCTTTTGTTGGAATTAAATATTACTTCGTAGATAGGTACGATGTCGTTTGAAATCTCGCGACAAGCTTTTATTTATATCAATATAAAAATTATTTTCTTCGTTTTAGAGCATTAAAATAAAAGCTTGATTAAAAAAATATTTTATTTACTAGACTAAAAAAAAGAGTGCTTGTCAAGACACTATTCAAACGAGTCCAAACTCGACGGTTTTATCTTGTTTAGTTTAGGAGTTCCTATGGCCACCTTCTGACGCCATCTTGAGACCCTGGTTTAAGATATTTTATTTCATTTCGAATATATGTTGATTCACTTAACATGAAATAAACTAGTTTTAATAATATTGTGACACAATAGAGAAAGGCAAGCGGGCAGATAGGTAAGTAAATGTAAATGTAAAATAGCAAGCGAAACAAACAACTCGACACTTATTACATATTGCGTAAGTTATTTACAAGTTTATAGCTATTGTTGTGTATTGAACCGAAGTTCTTTTTTTTAAAATGAAATTAGCGATATATTATTTATTTTATTTAGTTTTACTTTGGGGCTTATTTAATAAAAAATATTTAAGATTTCTTTTGAAGTGTAAAGTGGATTTTTATTTATATAAGTAGTAGTTCTACGAACAGTAGACCTCGCGAGAGAGCTTATTTGCAGCTCACCTTGGGTCATCCGTACATAATACTTACATATAGTTGGCTTAGGAGGCTGTATATAAAATTTTCGCCAGTTTTGCAATTTTAAGTGATTTTACAGACATTATTTCACGGTTTTTTTTATTTATTTTTTATTAGCCCTGTTTGTACAAACTGTCCCACTGCTGGGAACGGGCCATCTTCTCATTGTGAGAAGGGTTAGGCCATAGTCTGCCACGCTGGCCAAGTGCGTGTTGGCAGACATCACACATCTTCAAGATCATTGAGAACTCTCAGACATGTAGGTTTCCTCACGATGTTTTCCTTCACCGTTTTTGAAGTTGGCGGCAATCAACAATACGCACATAACTTCGAAAAGACAGAGGTGCGTGCCGCGGGATTTGAACCCAGGACCTGCGGATCGCAAGCCAGACGGTCTCCCGACTAGGCTGCCGAAAACTCATTTCACGGTTAAAAAACATTTTTTTCTATATGTTTAAGCACCTTAAAAGATCAATATAATTTTTATACGTAATTAATACAAAAAATAGTATAATATGTTTAGATGCCTTTAATTAAAAAACAATGTATATTCTTATAAAAACAAATAATAGTTTTATAAATGGAGAAAACGTAAAATCAAGAAAACTATTCAGCGCTAAAATGCATCAAGCACATCCACGCGCCCTCACTGTTACACGCAGTCTCAAGTTGGTTGTCACATCTCGACAACCACTTAACCAATTCTTTTCATTTTTACCACTAGTTGTAATAATTATGTATTTTATCTACTAACCAAATATCATTACAATCGGTTGGTAATTAATGCCGCAATAAACTTCTCCCCCTTTTTTTGGGCACCACCCCTCCTATCAAAAATCGCCGACGAAAAAAATTAAATAACCTATACGCCAAGTTTCATCAAAATTGGTTCAAAATTATGCCCTGTACGCGAGTACGAACATACAAACAAATCACAAACTCACAAACAAATTGACAGACGAAAGAAAATTTGGCCAGTTGATGCAGAGACATTTCGCTCGCTCGGTCAAATAAGCTAACTCACTGCTGGCTTCCAGACATTTCTAATCAAGTCAATACAGAAAAGGATCAATGGTCCACCACGTTGTTAAAACGCAGGTTGATAAGTTTTACACATCTTCTATGGTACTCTTAAATTATTTTGTATGTACTATCCTCAAAGTAGTAAATTTTTGGGCGACTAACTATTACCTTGTCCAAGATTAAAGATTATTGGACTGAACGGATCACCCTGCTACAAAATTTGTCAATTATAGTAATTGGCAAGTTTTTTAATGACACACGTTTCATAATGGCGTGCAACCACGTTATGCAATTCAATATTCAGATATTTTTTCCAGACAATACCTTTGACGTACTTAATTAGGTTCTTAGAGCGTCTGTTTTAGTACTTAACATTTACAGTGGCATCTAATTTGATCATTCTTATTTACGCATCACATTGGGCCCCGTTTCTCATTAATATCTTTATTTAAATTTTATTTTGAATTGTTACGTAAAACCTACTCATATCTTTTATAAATTCGCGAGTTAAAACACCACTTTATTTTCTACTCAACCGAATATCCCCCGAATTCCACGAAATTGTTTAATTTACAAAGGAAAAACGAATTTATACACAAATCAGCAGAAAATTAAAAGAGAAAAAAGCCAAATCGTTCCTTTCATTTCCATCCATAATCTTATAAATATTTATAAAATTCAAATTCCCTAAGCCGTGTGTGTCGCCAACTTTACCCCAGATTTTGTTTCCCCTTAATTTAAGGCGAAGTTAAGATAAACAATGCTGGGAATACTTAATTACTTTGAACAGTCTTTTTCATATTGATGAACTTGAATGAAGTTTTTGCGGTTTACTTCAGTGCTTTGTTTTCCTAACTCATTTAGAGACTTTGGGATAAGTGTTTGTTTTGATTCACTTATAGCTGTTTCAATAAAATTTTGAGTTGACGCGAATAATCGTTATTTGTCATTATTCGCCGATTACATACATACAATACATACATGTGTTTATTTGAAGAGGTCACATATTTTTTTATTTTTTTTTATCAGCCCTGTTTGTACAAACTGTCCCACTGCTGGGAACGGGCCATCTTCTCATTATGAGAAGGGTTAGGCCATAGTCTGCCACGCTGGCCAAGTGCGGGTTGGCAGACTTCACACATCTTCAAGATCATTGAGAACTCTCAGACATGTAGGTTTCCTCACGATGTTTTCCTTCACCGTTTGAAGTTGGCGGCAATCAACAATACGTACATAACTTCAAAAAGACAGAGGTGCGTACTGTGGGATTCGAACCCAGGACCTGCGGATCGCAAGTCAGACGGTCTCACCACTAGGCTGCCGGAAACTTGAGGACTCATATTAAACGAAATAAAACAGAAAAAAGCAAGATTAGCAGCAAGTAAGCACATGAACGTAACGAACCTAGCCTATTAACTGTTCGGGCAATTGATACTGATGGCTAAAAAACTTTTGGAATTAGAATTCCCGTGTCAAATAAAAGATCTGGAATCAGATAGTTCTACGAAACGGATTAGGACAAGTAAGATTCAAACAAATGAACTTCTGATTATAAATAGGTTACTGGAGACGACAAATGAACTTCGGATATTAGATAGGTTACTGGAGACGACAAATGAACTTTCAGATTATAGATAGGTTACTGGAGACGACAAATGAACTTCGGATATTAGATAGGTTACTGGAGACGACAAATGAACTTTCAGATTATAGATAGGTTACTGGAGACGACAAATGAACTTCGAATTATAGATAGGTTACTGGAGACGACAAATGAACTTCGGATTATAGATAGGTTACTGGAGACGACAAATTGAATGACACCACACTAAAAGTCGTGTAGGCTACATGTGTATATCTCTACACACACACCCATAAATATACATTTCACGTGATATCTGAGTTAGATCCGATGGTCTAATGATCCGGTGCTCGCCTGATAGTAAGCGCCGGTGTCCGAGGATGGGTCACATCGATTTTGGTGAAACATCTAAAATTTTAGTTCTCAGGAAACAGGTTAATGTGGCAGGGAGTTCCACTCGTGTGCAGTACGCAGTAAGAATGTGTATTAAAATCATTGAGTACGCATTTTTGTTTTGTCATTTAAATGTGACATTGGTGATACTGTGCCCACTTTCAGTTTGTGCTAGTGGTATAGGTAGGGTAGAATAAGATCGTGAAATTCTTGAACATAAAGGCCACTATAGCTAGAAAAGAAAATTTACGGTGATTTCGAAACAAATTTTCTTTCTTCAAACCTTTTAGGTTGTAGGCGGTCATATGGAAACATACATACATACTCGAAAAACGTAAAAGTCCGTCTTACGCAGTCGGGTAAAAAGAAAAAGTTGCGTACCTAAAAGTGATTACTTACACACAACAATCAAGCTTCCATTTTCGTCTGGATTCTATATAGTTAATTTTATTGTTCTCGTTACATGGAAGTACCTCCGGAGGGCTCTCCAAGGGCCGGGAGCTAGAAAAGGGCAAAGGCGATGGATCTGTCGGAGATTTTTATCTTAGGGATGTATTTGTGGTGAATGCGGTTGAGGGAAGGAAGGCAAGATGTCTAATTTGTTTATGGCTGGGCGAAATACTTGTAGAGGTGTGTTGTAGGGAAGACTGCTGGAAATGACATTTAGTAATTTGATTGACAGATTCATTCTGACTTATAATGTGGCGCATTTTTTTTTTTTTGGATTTTTGGCGGGTAACGGAAACATGTTGCTTTGTTTTATTTTCCTGAACTCGTGTTGTTTCGAATGTTAATGTTTTAACAAGTAATCGTTTGAAAACCGACTTCTAAATACGCAATTCGTTTACTTGGATGACATATTTTTTTCAGTTATTTTGTTATAAAAACCAGAATACAGAACCGATTTTGATAAGATTTCTGTGGGACCACCTGGAAAGTATACCGTTTCAAACATTTTTTTAAAGGTGTCATCGTGTATTTGGAAACATACATAAAAAAAAAAGATTCCGACGAATTGAGAACCTCTTTTTTTGGAAGTCGGTGGCTGTAGAATGTACTTAATATAGAAACATACATACATCTGAAAAACATAATCCTCCTTCTTATGCAGTCGGGTAAAAAGCTATGAACCCGACGCTTAAACACAACACCTTCCTTAGCTTGTCGCTGAGCAAAAAGGCAGCACATTCAAGTTCACTGCTCACAGGTAACGAACCCACTGAGTTTGGTAACTCACTCACCCACACACCTGAACAAGCGCACAACTCACCTTCAATGCTCATACGCGTGATTTACGATTTAAGAAGGCCCTTCCCGACGCGTCGAAGTAGGTTGCAAGCGTGGTTAAAAAGCTTGTTGTTTCATCCAATGCTATGCTTTGGAAAAGAGGCACTGCGGAAAAAGAAATATAGCGCAAGAAATCACGAGACGTTGTGCTGAAATCCCATAAAACTTATTCTAGATAATTATAGTTTAAAAATCTGTAAAAACCGACTTCAAAATACGCAATTTGATAAGTATACGCGACTTGCTGTTTACTTTTCTTCACTTCGATGATATTTTTTCAATTATTTTGTAATAAAACGAAATTACAGAACTAATTTTGATAAAATTTATATGGGACTACCTCTGAAGTATGACCTACCAAATACAAAAAGAATCATCAAAATTAATGCAAAATTGGGGGAATAATCAGTGAACAAACATACAAAAAAAACATACAGACGAATTGATAAACTCCTTCTTTTTAGAATTCAGTTAAAATACGTATTTTTGAAAGATTCTGAGAACTTTATTATAAGTATTGTAGTTATCTGGAATTTCTAATACGTTTGCAAAGTTTCTATTTAAATATTTTTACATTTATCATTTCTGAGTTTGATATAAGCGGCGTAAAATTGCGTAAAAAAGCTGAATTTTGGAGGCTTGTCCTGGATTTGTATTTCAAAGTTATAAATCTTTACTTAGATAGAGATCTAGATCTAATGCACCAGATATCTGTAACAACAAGAAAAAAGTTTTGTTGTTACACCACAAAGATGTAGGTACGAGCATTGGTATCGAAAGGTTAACGAGTTGGCTGCTCTTAAATGGGGTTTTAAGTGTATAGGAGCCATCTTAATAGTCAAAGCAGCGGCGACAAGTGGTTGAATGAATCGGTTAGACGCACTTTGCCTAATACGGATTTTGACGAATGATGTTTACTGTCATAAGTGGGTAAGCGCAATGACTAATGTCTTAACATATTTAGCTTATATATTTTTATGTAAAGGGATTTGAATATTTTTCTATGAAAGCTGGTATATCCATTAATCACAATTTTTTTATATTTCCGCGCTCGAAGAAGGTGGTATTTGGTTAGGAGACGGAACCCTCGGTGGGCGAGTCTCACTCGCACTTGTCCGGTTTTATTTTCTTTTGAGGTGCGGGACCCCAAACGAAATAAGAAAAAAACATCCACTTCAACCATTTAAATTTATCCACCTAGGACATAAAAGGACACTTTCAAAGTAATATTAAGTCGCAACCACTTCCCCCCCAAAGTTTATCAACCAAAGGGAATTCTCTATCGAGCCAATGGCAACACCCGTTTTAAATGTAAGAGCTGTAAGACAGATTACGGCGGCCCTTTGGGGGCAATATATTTACACGGATTAGCTAATACTATTATACAGAGTGTTTGGACATTCGGTGGTAAGTCTTGGGTAAATAGATACGCGTATTTCTTGCTATTTGAACGCATGTTCCGCCCGTGCGGAAGTTTTGCTTTTGATGAAAATATAGGTGAGTAAATGCAGTGCGAAATATGGCCGTGCTTCTATATATCTATGAATGTATGCACAAATGTATGTATATAATATGTATGTACCTATGTATATATGTATGTATGTACATATGTGGATATGTATATATGTATGTTTCTATATGACAGCCTACAGCCCAAATGGCTTGACAGATTTTGATGTGCGAGTTATCATTTTAGATTCGCCTTCACTTTTTGAGTGCCATAAGCTATATTTTTTGTAATAATAATAAAATTATGTCCTTCGCAAAAATTACAAAAATGCGGGTTTTTCGTAATACGCAAGTGATTTGACTATAATTATTCTAAAGAATGCGCATTTATAATGTTTTACAGTGATTATACGCATACTTTATCTCAAAACCGTACACTCAATAGTGTATCAAGCGTAACGAAATCGTATCAAGCGTAACAAAACCCGCTTTTCTGCAGTCGGTTTTTTTTTTTCTTTTAATATTAGATAAGTACTTGTTGAATCTTATTATCTGTGACGTATACCACGGACTAATAACTTAATAATTTCAAAATTTCAGAAAAAAAGATGGTGTTGTCATCTTTTTGTTAACTGTTGTCTAAGGGTTACTCTGTGAGATGCATTCCAAAATGTTTTTGCGCGGACAAGAAAAATCGTTAACTAGTATAAGTTTAGAAAGCAAACACCCCCGACAAGAAAAAAACTCCGGCTGAACAGATTTTGACGAAACATACCTAAGAACACTCTCGATGAAATCTTTATATACTAGAAATATGCAAATTTGTACGAAGTCATCCAATTTTTTTCCCAAAACGATCAGAAACCAGATAAATCTAAGGTATGAAAATAGATTAATTTGACCGACATCGCGCCTTACACTCCACTCGACTAGTCCCTTCGTAATGGCCATTAAAATATACAATCATCTACCAAACTCAATAAAAGCCGAAACCAGAGATATTTTTTTTACAAAATTGTTAAAAGATTTTTTACAAAAAAAAAAGCATATTATAGCGTTAATGATTTCCTAGCAGATAAAATTAAATAAACTATAAATATATAAATTAAATTAGATTGTAATGCTGTCCCTCTCTCTCTCTTTCATTATTTAGCTGTGCCCGACGGGGTCCGCAACTGTAACTAATATTTTATTTAACGCTTATGTAACATTGTGGAACGCTAATAAATAAATAAATAACTCTTTAAAATAAAATAGATCAAAATCGGTTCATCCGTTTGAGAACTATGATGCCACAGACGAACACAGATACGTACTCGTATATCATATTTAAAACATCCCTCTTTTTGGGTCGGGGGTTAAAAATAGTTATTCTGTTCTGAGCAGCGATGCAATGGGCTCCTATTAGGAGTATAAATCGTTACTTTAATCAGATAATCTAAGTTTTACAATATACGTTGTAAAAATAAGAATTCCATATTAATAACTGCAGGGTCAGCATGGAACATAGACAAATAGTCTTTCCACCGTTTTATCCACCTCTCAGAGGAAAGAAACTAGGTATTGACTTTGACAACTGACATAACAAATTGGATAAAAACGTGTTATATACCTTCCATGCTAGGTCTATGCTAGTATACTTAAATACAAATGTGAAAATTTACAGTGGATTTTATTTCGTAATATTCCTAAAAAGTTTATACACGTTAATTATTTGCACAGCCCGCATATTACTTGGTATGGTTGATTATGCGTCCGCACACTCGACGTCTCGGCCCCGCATCACATTGCAGCTAACTTAGTCCAGGAACGAGTGTACGAACTTCACTGAACTATGCACTATGAACTTGGGCGCGGGCAAATGTGGGATTAGCTTTGTAGGTATTTCAAGTAAATAATTAGATGATCAAAGTAACTTACCTGTAAATGACCTTCGATCACAATTATTTGAAATTAGCGCCTCGTCTGTGATTATTAATGTACTGTACTAAATGTAGTCGCGCTGAGCTGTACCAAAAAACTGTGACTTTTTTTTTACATCGCAGCGCGACTACTTCAGTAATTGCAGACGAGGCGCTAACGACGCTAACGTGGTTGGCTACAGATTTTGAAGGTATTGAGCACAACTCAAGTGTACTGGCATAGTATAAACTGGTGTCCAAGTTTGGTGTTGCTATTTTTTTGCAATGAAACAAAAAATCATAAAAATTACAAGGCAAATGACTCAAATTCAACATCCGAATTGTTTTTTTTTTCTTGTTTTCAAAAACAAAAATATTCAAATTTTGGGATTTTTTTGTATTCAAAAACCTAAACCTATAATTTTGGATAAGATTTTTGTGGAACGCCGGTTTCTGCTCCGGCCACACTCCCAAAGTCCCGAAATACTCCTTTATTACTGCCAGTATACATGTGTCATGGTATTGAGCTGGGCACTAGAAAGTATTCGATCTCTATGGTTAGAGTTTCTTCCCAATTATTTTTTTTACTGATAGCTCAAGTTTCTTGGGAATTTACCTGATGCCCTATGACATGGAAGTGCATCAATAGTGCAAGTGCAAAGTGCATCATTTATTTTATTTAAATAAAATGTTTTATTTTAATTTATAATATTTTAAATGTTATGCAGTTGAAATATTGAAACATTTTTTTTTGACACAGACAATTTTAATGTAATTAATTTAATAAAAAATATATTATCCCTTTTTTATTACTTGAATGTTATGTGATAATTCAATTATTTTTGTATGCATGACGATTCAAAAATGTATATTCTATATCTAATACCTTTAAACGAGCAATTCTCGTATATATGTTTAAATATATAATCTGAATCTCTGAAACGGCTCCAACGATTTTAATGAAATTTGGTTTGTGGGTAGATTAGGGGACGATAAATCGATCTTGCTAGATTTCATTTTTAGTGAACCCGGGTTTGCATGTATTCAGCCATAAAAAATCCGAGTGGAGCTCGAGCTCGGTCGCCCAGGTACTACTTAGTTGAAATAAAGAAGAACTGAACTGAACTGAACATCGTACAATTGACAAATTAAAATTTAATTCCAAAGATAACATATTGCAATTATTGATCTTTAAAATTGTATTTTATTAACAAACTGTTAATGTAGGTATAATTTTCAATGCATCTCAACGCGTTACGAGGTACACGGTGACTATGGAATAAATCACGATTTTTTAAAAATCAATATGACTTGGTTTAAAAAAATCGTGATACGTGATACGATCACTCACTTGATCCAAGAAAAACCCGTTTTATTCATGATTTAAAGACACCCAGATTATATCTATTAAGGAAAACCAAGTATAAGAAAATGTATTTTTATTTATTTATCTAAGTTTAAATTTATCAGTCCGCTAATGAAAGTGGAATTGAAGCGTTTCGTTCGGCTTTTTGGATTATTCACCATAAAACGATTACGTATTTCATGTTTCTAATATGTTATTCCATAATAACATTGGTCTGTAACACGCAGGGTACATTAGAAATAAGACTTTAACGTCTTTGATGTAAAGTCTAATTTCATTTCTAATTTTTCAGTAGTCAAAGTGAATAAGGTCCGTCCAAACTACTCCCGATTCAATCTAAAAAATTTAAACTCACTTCGTAGTGGAAAGTTGAAATTCAAATTTAAACGTGGAATGGTCATTATTCCAACACCTGTTGGGGCAAAGTTTGTGCAACTATGCAACATAGGTATTTGCAACTGTTTCACGAGCTTATGTTTTGTGTATTTTTTGTGGTAAAGTTTAAATGGAATTTGATTCGTTTAAAAGTGTTTATTTTTTAAGTAAATATATTTAAATTGAAAATCAGGCTTTAAATTAAAAGTCTAGAAGTCTAATTTTCAATGACAACAATCGATACATTTTACGCGGCAGGTGGTCATCGTGAATAAATTGATAAGTAGGTATGTAACGCGTGAATACATAGATACATTGAAAATTAGGCTACAGCTAAGAAATAATAATGTCCAATTTTCAATGACAATCATAACACCTTATAGAAATAACTGAGGATCAGAGAGAATAACCATACTGATTTAAGGAATACTTGCATAAATAGAACACGATTTATACTATCTTACTTATTCTGTGTCTAAACGACCGTTAAAATAAATAATTATTAAATTTGGAACATGGGTCAGGCATAAAGGCAAAATACTACGTAACTTTTGCAATAATAATAATCAAACAATGTTTATTGTGAGGCGATTAAATTCCAATCATTGGTTATCTATTGCAATAGTTCCATCGATTAGTGTGCAGCTAAATCATTAAAATTATTTCGAACCAATAGACTGGTAACTATTTGACAAATCGTTCAAGAATTTGGAGAGACAGTGCAATACAGTTGTTAGGTTTACGTTATAGTGGCTTCAACCGAAATAACTACCTTCTTTTTTTAACTTGGTTTAAAATACAATCCGATTAACTCCGTATCTCTGCAGGTTTCCTGTTTTTTTTCTTATATTTTTTTTAAATTTTACTAACATTTATTAACATACACAAAATTATTAGTTAGATCACTATTTCTAATAGTGGACTATTTTACATAATGTCCATACACTACTGAGAAGAGGCCTGCCGCTTGCATAATTTGCAAAACTAAATATATTAGGGCCTTCTATTTAATACCATTTTCAATGTATAGGTCGTTTCCAAATAGTTCAGTTGAATATTTCATGAAATAGCCATGCATTTTTTTTGTGTGAAACCGTTTCGTGTAATTGAACTGTTTAATAAACAAACTCCAAACAAACGTAAGTATGCCTACTTCACCATTATGTGAAATTCACTCCCGTTTGCCGATGCCATTTTCGTAAGAAGGAATCTAAACTGCACAACCTCAGATACTGCGTTACAAGTTTATAATGCTGAATTCATTTGACCTTTACTTTCTAGGGGCAGACATTCCAGCAAAATTTACAGTTTAATAATTATTTGTCAAAGCGCTTTATGCTACATTGTATAAAAGTTTTTATTGCATTTTACAGCAATTTTGGAGCACGCGTTTCAAAAATTAAATTCGAAACTATTTATGAGTTAAAAATAGTATCTAATGTTCATTTTAGACAACTTTTATAAATATATACATATATGACATATATGACAAAATAGAAAATTAGAACAGCAGCGCCCCTAATGATGACATCATTTCTCTCTCTGAACAGACAGATGATATTGTTTTTTTATAGTTTTTCCTTCGCATACGAAGGCGCGGGTAACATCTAGTAAATCACAATTTACGTAAACACAGTACATTGAAAAGAACCACAGGTGTTCTTACGAAAATGGAATAACAGAAGCGAACCAATCATAGCCCTTTCCTCAAGCCATACATCACACGTGACATAATGCAATATAGGAGACACAATATAATGCGACAAGTGACCGACAATCTATCATGTATTGTGGAAGTATACTTCGGATTGGGAAAGAAACCTGTCGTGTTGTGAAGATTTACGTTAGCTACGGAAATAATGTACCTATATTAAAAGTAAAACAAAATACCCGACTGCAGAAAAGCGGTTTTTGCAGTCTTACTTACGATTTATGCCAGGAAGAGGTCGCGGTCTTTAAGCGACAAAACCGCCTTTTGAGCCAATTTATTATGCGTTTATTATCATATTACTTTAATATGGTGGCAATAAAGTGTTATTGATTGATTGATTTCGTTACGCTTGGTATGCTGTTGAGTGTGCATTTTTTGCTAGAAAATATGCGTAAAATTCCTGTAAAAGAAATTAAATGCGCATTATTTAGAATGATTCTAGTAAAATCACCTGCTTTTTTACGTTAAAAGTTCGTTTTTTTATATTTTTTTATTTAAAAATTTGAGCTCCAAAGACTCCAGGGTCCGTGCCTTCGTGTAAAAGTTCGTTAGAGGTTACGAAAAAACGCATTTTTTATTTATTATTACAATAAATAATATAGCCCATGACACCCAGGGAGTGAAGACAAATCTAACGACACGTCGCGCATCAAAATCAGCCAAGTCGTTTAGGCTGTAGGCGATCATATAGAAACATATGTATACATACATACTAACACTCGAAAAACATAACCCTCCTTCTTACGCAATCGGGTAAACATTGATATCAAATACAAACTCGCTTAATTTATTGATTACATCATTATGTCATTAAATTGATAAAAATATTAAAAACAAGTAGTTTTACGAACAGGAGCACGATCTTGGCTACAGTCTACAATTTTCAAAGCTAGAATATCTTCTATATGTTCTTGATGCGTACTGTACAGGAATGGAATACTTTGCCGCGTTTCCTGAGAGCTAGAATGAACAGATATCTTCTAGATCGACGAACTCCGTCCTCGGCTAGACCGTCGCTTAACATTAGACGAGTTGGTTGTCAATCTTAGATCTAATGCACACCTTAAAAAAAATAGTTCGTTTTGCTTCTTTCTTGACCACAGAGTCGTTTACTGTGAAGTGAGTTGATAGTAGGTAAAAATAATCGGCCAAGTGCGAGTCGGACTCGCGCACGAAGGGTTCCGTACTATCATCTATAATACTACAAAGTTTAGTTCTGTTTATAAAATAACGAGAAATCAACGAAATTCCAAGTAGTAAATTGCAAACTTATAGGTAGGTTTTCGATACACATCCGGGCAGCATGACGACGCTCGCGCGAATACGCGCGGTTATGGCTCGCTCCGTTATGTTACCTCCCCCGCTACCCGCGCGTTCGCGCCACCACCACACCGCGGCGCGGCGCTCGCACCGCGTTTAGATGCACGGATTATTTTCATTTTGTGAGTTTTTATGTATTCGATTAGGTATTTATTTTTATAGTTAATATATTTCTAAATATTTACTTACAAATATTCAAGTTTCTACCTGTTAATTAAGATCGAGTAAAAATTGCTTAAAAATTACGTTTGTTGTATGGGAGCCCCCCTTTAATATTTACTTTATAGTTATTTAATTATTTATTTTGAAAGGTAATATACAAGTAAGTATTCTGTGAAAATTTGAAGCGTCTACCTGTTACCGTTTTTAATATTGAGCAAAAAAATACGAAAAAAACAGGTTTATTGTATGGGGACCCCCCTTAATATTTTTTTTTTTTAATTTTTAGTATTTGTTGTTATAGCGGCAACGGAAATACATCATTTGTGAAAATTTCAGCTTTCTAGCTATCACGGTTTATGAGATACAGCCTGGAGACAGACAGACAGACAGACAGACAGACAGACAGACAGACAGCGAAGTCTTAGTAATAGGGTCCCGTT
This sequence comes from Lycia hirtaria, assembly GCA_947563715.1. Taxonomy (NCBI): domain Eukaryota; kingdom Metazoa; phylum Arthropoda; class Insecta; order Lepidoptera; family Geometridae; genus Lycia; species Lycia hirtaria. The sequence goes on along the minus strand of OX387376.1, from coordinate 51,026,952 downwards.
TTTACCCTTTGGGTACGGAACCCTAAAAAAGGATCATTAAGATATAAGAATTAGGAGAGACACATTACACGGATAACATTACTCTCAGTTGGGTTGTAAAAACAGAAATTTAAATAACCAGAGAAATCCGATCACAAAGCCAACAAACAACTTATCCTAGCGGCTCAGCTATAAAACCCAACCATTTCTCCATGGAGCGAACCCTAATTTTTCATTTTCACAAAAGCGCAAAAAGCTGAAATCAGATACGATCGAGCGCGGCTTCCTGAATATCTTTCGATGAAGAACCATTTTAACCGATTTCAAAAAAGAGGTTTCTGCAAAATTTGTACTTGAGGGTCTATGTTCGATATCTTCGCCGATTGTGTTCCGATTATTGGGTTTCGTATTTACTTTGAGAAACCTATATAAATTCGCGATTCTGTTTGTATATCCCAGATATTTTACTCAGAGACAAAATTTGATAGGTACCACCTACCTTTCAAATTTTATAAACAGCTACAAAATGCAGTAAAATTATGAAGAAAAATGTAGCTATTTGTGCATGTAAAAAATTGTACAGAATCGTTAAATAAAATTAATCATTCATACATCACTTTCTTTTCCCATGTATTTTATTACAATAATGCTCCATCCTCGGCTACAACGTCACTTCGTTTACGAGAACGTGGTCAAACATAGATATTTCGTTTAAAAAAACTGGATTGTCAGTCTCTGAGTTTCCCATGGCTGGCATGTAGCATGTAAATAGGTATGCACAAAGAATAAAACTTAAAACAAGTATCTATATTAAAAGAAAAACAAAATACCCGACTACAGAAGAACGATTTTTGCAGTCTAACTTATGATATCGTTACGCTTGATACGCTGTTGAGTGTACGTTTTTTGTAAGAAAGTATGCACACTTCCGGGCAAAGGACTTCCAGATAGTATCAACACTCCTGCAAGCAAACCTATCAGTAACCGAATCCGAAAATGGCAAAGAATAGTCCTAAGCAAACAGCAGTACGTCTCTCTATATATCAGATGTGATCGACGAGTGTGTCCGGTTGTATGTCTGTAGAGGGGACAGATGCAATTTAATATAGTTAACACGCTTATATTTTCAACCGACTTTAAAAAAGGGGGTAAATATATGTAAATGTGAAATATATGATGAAAATGAATCTAATTTTATGACCTAGGTCATAAAATTATGTCAAATATTACGCGATAAATCCGTTAAAATTTGTTTCATTTCAATTACGAAAATTGTTCTTATGTGCATGGAAAAACTTGATAAATAAAACATACAAAAAGTTATAACATGATAGATACATACGTCAAAATTATAAATTTAGAGCGAGGGCTAAAAAAATCTCCCTAATTAAAAATTACCAACGAAAAAATAATGCTGAACCTGTATATATTAAAAATCTTCAAGGTTAGTTAACAATATGACTTTTACGTGAGTATCGGGATGTTTGTATCTTGATAGATGAATGCATATTTTAGAACTTGCTCCTTTTAACCGACTTCCGAAAAGAAGGAGCGTCTCAATTCGACTGTATATTTGTTCAGCAATTATTCCGCCAATTATGAATTGTTTTTGATGATTCGTCTTTGTTTGGTAAGTAATGACTCAGAGGTGGTTCTATATAAATTTTATCAAAATCAATTCAATACTTTGGTTTTTGTAACAAAATAAAGGAAAAAATGTCGTCCAATTAAACGAATTGCGTATTTTGAAGTCGGTTTTCTTCAGTTTTTAAGCTAAAATTATTTTGAAATCTTTTAATATTTTTTTGGTCATCGTATCTAATATTAAGCTATTTATTTACGACAGAGTTCGAGTTTACCCCTCCCCTATTCACACACGAGCGGCGCGGACGGTGAACTCACAACTTGATAATGCACTACGCTGATTATACACTACGCACAGACGAATAAACTAGTTTGCCGAATTATGTACCAACAAACGGTGCAATTTGATTTGCTTATCTGATTGGCCGTGTGTCCGTCCATAGGATAATTTGGTGGTAATTCTGGCATGTCGGTTTTTTAAAGATTCGACGCGTAAAGCTTAACATAACTTTTAACTAATATTATAAATAAAAAAAATCTTTTCTATTATATAATACAGTTTAAATTAGTTTCAGTACGTTTTCAAGTTTACTGAATATATATATATTCTTAGTTATATTTATTATCTAATACAACAGTTGTATATTTATGTAGATAGATAGAAAAACTCTTTATTGTACACACCATAAAATTTATAATAAAGTATAATTAATTAAGAACTAGTGTAACAACCGGCGGCCTTATCGCTAATAGCAATCTCTTCCAGGCTACCTTAGAATGGAGAGGAACGAAAAGAAAGTAAAATGTCAGGGCGTGAGAGAGAGAAAAAAAATCTTCTGCAGTAAGTATGTAACTCAATAATCTAAGGACCTATAATAATATTCTACATACTATATTTAAAGAGTAAACTTATATTATATTTATGCTACACACTAATAATGATATAAGTATCCTTACTATGTTTATCTTAAAGTTGTAATTTTATGTACTTTATTAGTAAATTTATAATTTCAAATCTATAAATTTACAACTCAGGCAGAGACGTATACAATCGAAAAAAAACCTCCTTCTTTCGCAGTCGGGTAAACTGAAGATCTATTCTGGTTACATCAAATTCAAATTCATTTATTTCAGGCTACTGACTGGCCCATAAAACTTATAACATGTCATAATAATATACCTTAAACATTAAAATTTCAAAATCACATAAGATATCCAAATTGCATCTAAAATGTCCAAAACAATAATATAATCTATGCACTCTAAAATAATCAATTACAACATCTTTTGTCTGTACAAAATTTGCTCTGCCTAATACCGCTATCTGTAGCCAATCTATCTGCAACCAATGGGCGTTTAATTTCACGCAAAAAAATCCCCTATCCAATTATAGGCGGCTGATACCGGCCATAATTCACAGGTTCCCAAGCTTCTGACGCTCTAATCATGAAAATAATAATCTTGGACAAATGGAGCCCCCAGTTCCAACCTGGATCAGGGGGCGGGCTAAGGGAGGAGCGAATTGAATTCAAATAATAATATTTTTGGAGGTTATGTTCATTTCAGTTAATTGAAGTAATTCCTCTAATTTCTATCTCTATATCAGAGTAAGAAATCAGTGTTTCCATAGCATTTATTTATTTAAGTATATTATTTATTTATTTATTTATTTATTTAGGCACACAAAACAGAATACAATTGGAATATTAACAATAGAATACCATAAAACATACGAACTAGATTGTATTCCTACACATGTGTACACAGCAACAACAAAATAAATGCAGTACTTTTTAAATTACATTAGAGTATATACGTATAAATATGTAGATAACAAAAAGAAAATATTAAGTTACATAACAATATGGAAAGGAAGTTAGAAAAACAAAAACAAAAATAAGAATAAGTTAGAAAAACAACAACGCTGATATCGCTTGCATATACAAGCGATATCAGCACCGTTCCTTCTCCAGAATTGCCAGTGTATCACGTTTAAATTTCAATAATTTACCATTAAATATATCTATTGAGCTATAATTATCCACTAAGATATCATCATATTATTATGTATTCTATCAACCATCTAGTTTCCATAGTACAAGCTTTGCTTAGTTTGGCCTAGATGGTGTTGTGTGAAATGCCCACAAATATTTATTTTATTTTCTCAAATTTGTTAATAGTAGGAATATATAACATAATATATATTGTAAACATTAATTTATATATTATTTAATCAATAAATATTATATTCAGTCAATTTAGGTGCCATTCCGTGTATTGGTTGGTTTAGCTACGATTTCTTCAAGGTCGTAATTTTGTCTACTTCAATGTTTTCAAGATAATACTTTGCCTGCTTCGAGGTCTTCCAGATGTAACGTTTTTCTACTTCGATATACGTCTTCTCGATGTCTTCAAGCAGTTACTTGTGTCAAGACGTATTCACCTCTTCAAGAGGCGTTGTCAGGAATTGTTTACTCTTCGAGCTCTTGTGCGAGAAATCATCGAAGCACAAAATATGGATATTTAAGTTAGATTTATGTCATATAAGAACCGTTTAATATCAAGTTCGTAGCTACAAAATCACATCTATTTTTCATAAATTTCACGTGTAAATAATATCAATCGCATTACGAGTGTTATTTGAGGTGTGTAGGTAGGTATCTTATATCTTGCACCTTTGACGTTGAGGTGTGTAGGTAGGTATCTTATATCTTGCACCTTTGACGTCAGAGCTTACTTACAAAGGAGGTATTTGAGCGGAAGTATCCAGCTCGACGGAATAATCCAAGATATATTGTTATACTTGGAACAGATCGATGTTCCGGCTGCAGCGGGAACGGATCAGGAGCGCTTCGGTTTCGTCTTTAAAGGATTAGGGGCTCGCGGTGCGCAGCTATCTCTATCGAATATAACAATGGGGTATTACATCCTCTTTTTTTTTTTTTTAATTATCTCTATTTAATGCTGAGGTTATGACCTTAGGTATGCCTAATAAACAACAAAAAACCCAATTTTTACTCAATCTATAAGTGCTATAAAAATGCATACATGTGTCTATACGTTTGGAATAATCAAAAATCTCGGACAAAAAAGCCCGGCTGAATCGATTTTGATGAAACATAGCTAAACTTTCGATGAAATCCTATTACAAACGAAAAAAACTGGATCAAAATCATTTTATCTGTTTGAGAGCTACGATGCCATAGTCAGACACACGCATACACACATACACAGATATACATGTCAAACTTATAACCTCTTTTTGGGTCGAGGGTTAAAAATGCACACATAGTAGGTATATGTAAATCGGTTGATAATGTAATATTATTATGATGTTAGAGCTATAGAGCTGATTTGATGATAGAACCGGTGTGTAGGCACTGGAACTTCCTGATGGAAAGTGATAAGATAATCGAGTTTGAGCTCGATATCTTCCGTTACCAAAGAAAACGAGGCTCTGATGATGGAGTCGAGAGATTGCCGCTGGAATTCCCTGACGGAAAGTGCTGAATATAGTGGGATTTGATCAATGTAGACATTATACCTACTTCCCCATTTCCGATTGAGCTCAAATTTTACATGCCTAAAGCACAGAATTCGCCCTATTACATTTGGCCTAAAGTTTTATCAATAAATCAAATGGAAATTTGGTACAGATCTATATATCTGTCTGTCTGTCTGTCTATACTGCCTGTCTATCTAGGTATATCTGTCTGTCTGTCTGTCTATACTGTCTATCTATCTAGGTATGTCTGTCTGTCTGTCTATGTATGTTTGTCTTTATATGTCTGTCTATCTAAATCTATCTGTCTGTCAGTCTATATTTGTCTGTCTGTCTATATCTGGGAACCGTGAGACGGACAAAGGCTACATTTTGTCATCGTCACCGTTTTACATCAGTACGCGGTTGAAGCCGAGAGACAGCTAGTTCTATATACTTTTACGATTTTACGCAAACATCCCTCCAGGGAACCGTTAACAATGACTCAGAGTGGAACTAAGCAGCGTAACTAATGATCTGATTAATTCGATAAATTAAATACAGAAATATACAGAACGGTAAACAAGTATGACGGTACAAAAATTATGCAATTTGTGGCGATGCCATTAAGAAAACTGCGGAATCATTCCCCTCAACAAAACAGCTATTATTTACTACAAGATTTTATTTAGGTTTATGCGGTACTTGTACGGGTGGACGTCGGACGTCAAAATCTCGACCACACCCTCGCTTAACATCAGGCGAGTTGTTGGTCAAATGTAAATCTATTTAGTATAATCATAACCCTCCTTCTTACCCAGTCAGGTAAAAATAGGCGTGATTTTGTATATGTATGTAAAATAAATCTGGGAAAGTACTAGTTTCACTCATACACCGAGGCTTCCGTACTTTTATCCATGCCACTATATGAATATAAGCACTGACACCAGGGCTAATTACTCAACAAAATTTGCTTTTTATCTAAGAATATTTGTAACTTCACTTAGATTAAAGTACAATGTTCACATATTTTCTAAGTAAGTATTTTTAGTAAGTTAATACTTACAAAATAGATCTAGGTATAATTAGGCCTATGTTTTATCCAAAGAGATTTTAACATTACACTATCCTCTATTTTAAGTACATGACACCAACTGTCATCGAAACGTTCTTTTGTCATTTCTCGTTTCTTTTTTTTTTGTGGAATCAACAAGAAGGTTTTATCCCGCACAATAATTTACCTTTTCTTTCAAAAAATATTTATGCAAGCTTGTCTCGTACTTGACTATAGATAAACCGATTAATAATTAAAAAAAAAAAAAAAAAAACCCCTCCCGTACCGCTCCCATACCCCGGGAACAGACTCAGTTAAGCGGTAGAGATCTATAGTTTTTAGTATTTGTTGATTTGCATCAAAGTAAATCCTACAATCTTGAGACTTGTGTTGAAGCCCATTGGACTTGTAACTATTACAGTTTAAAAGATACAGCCATTTAAGTGTAGGACAGATAGACATACCAACGACGCCGTAGCCTCACAAATAGGTGAGCCTATAAATGAGGCATCCTAACTACGGAAGCATAGAAAAGTGCATGTTCAACCAGCCACTGTTTCCATAGTATGAGCTTTGTTATGTTTATGCATGCCATTTAGGCTACAGGAAATGATATAGAAACCTCTTCTTTTTGATGAAATTTAAAATAAATGTGTATATATTAATTTGTCTGATAGAATTGTACAGACAAACACGTCTCACACAATAAGCACACGTATCTGCGAGACAACAATGGGGTGCAGCCGGGACTCGCAATAAGTCAACCTCGACGCGGGTTCAACTGACACACGGTCTGAGAGAATGAGGAGCTGTTGAAAATCAGTTCTATCGGACCGATAAATAAATATACTAAATAAATAAATAATCGTTTTGTCAGAATCGTTTGTACTGAAATTAGACGACTTTTAATAAATTTTGGATAATTTTGAGGAAGTAGTCCGCGGCATTTGAATTCATTGGGATCGTTTAACCGGTTACTAGAAAGGAGAAGACTCAAAATTTGTTTTTTAAAGTATTTTACCCACAATAAAAACCGTACCTACTTACTTATAATACAGAACAGAAAATTACATTAACAGAAAAAATAAGTTGCTGATAAGAATGAATACAGAAAAACTTGTATCTATTATTTTTTTAATAATAATTTTTTGGTTTTTGTTCCATCTCCAACAACCGTGTGTCACAGGTCATCTGAACAATACATAATGCATGTGGACTTAATCTTCACTTTCTGTCTGATATTAAATCTAACCTGCATGCTCGGATCTCGGCTATGGCTCATCCCGGATATAGCTCGGGTCCCGGCTCGGACATGGCTTATATTAATGCTCATATTAATGGTTTTGAGACAGTTAAGAAAATAGTTGAAAATAGCTGATACGTAGGTATTTTTAACACGCTTTTATTAGCTTCACCTGTATGCATGTTTGTTTGTTTGTAACCGACTCCTTTGGACTTGATTTTGACCCACTACAAACGGTCAGATTTCTTTCAAAATTTGTAGACTTATCGAGGGCCGATGACAATACAATAATTTGATAAGATTACCTAAGCGTGTTTTTTTAGTTTTTTAAACTATTATTAGTATTTAATCAAAAACTTTGATAACGTGATGGGAATATCATTGATCAATAACATTATTTTCTATCAATTTACTATTTAATAAAAGTAAATATTTTAATAATATTTAACAGAAGCATTCAATACTTATTTCACAAGCACAGTTTTTTTCAATAAGAAGTAGAGTTTTACTTTTCGTTGAAATAATAGTTTCTATTGTTCTATTGCGTAAAACATGATATTGGACTAGGATGTCATACCGACGTAAGAAGTGCACTCAAATTCTATATAAAATCTGAGGTATAACCAACCAAAGTAAGCCTCAAGCATCCAATTTATAACTTGTCTAGGCATTAAGATCTATCTTCAGGTTAAGGCCACTGCAAGGGTGAGGCAATCTAAGCTCCAAACTAGATCTAGTAGCTATAAACTCTGTAATGTCGATGTATTTATAGAGCATGGAGTCCAGGAAGGAAATGGTCTTTAGGGAGGTTCCATTCAAAAGAGTTTTTATCAATTATATGGTGGAAAAGAGTATAAGTTTTACAGTGAAGCAATTATGTATAGATAAAATATCGATCTTTATTGGCGGAAAACCATGTTTATTGAAAAAGAATTATTTAAATATGTTTTATCGTAAATTGTGGTTAAATATTTTATTGACTTTTTTACTATAAATCTCAACTTTTGTCTTCAACAAATGGGATTTGCCACCAATAAAGAATAATAAGAAATATTAGTTATTATTCCAGACAAAAAGAAGTACTTATACATAGTTACTTTCATCAAATATGTAAACAACATCCTCCCATATTAAGCAGTTGGGTGAAAGTATAAAATCTTGAAAAATAAATCTAACTTAAAAAAAAACAACTTTCTTACAGAGCTTCCTTTTATATTTTTATCTCTGTCTAGGACCCAGCAAAATCTTTAGACCGATGCTAGTGCTATCCAAAGATACTCAAAGAAAGATCTATCTCATTTTAGCGCTCAGCTTCCAGAGTACATATAGTACCTTTTGTGTGTTATCTTGACTTTCCTATTCATGAATTTCAAAGCGCAAGTTGGTTTTCTTGTCGAATATCTTGCATCTGAGAACATGCAATGGGTACGTTGTAATTTGCAACCTACACTCCTAGTCTGGATTGGTGTAATTTAGGTTAATTCATACGAGAATATCATCGAAGCATACCGTAGATTCCGTACTGAATACTAGGTAAACGGCCACACTCATAGTTAATCGATAAAACAATTTTGCAAACTTTTGCAAAATTACTTGTCGTAAATAAGTATGTGCTTGGTAATGATGTATTATACGTAGATAGGTTTTTCCCGGCTCTGCGTGGCAACTGGCAAGTCTCAAGTAAGGTAATTGCTGGACTCGTCTTCAGTCGCGACACATCGGGCAACGCTGCTAGACGCTATGTCGTAACTGATCATTGTCGTGATTAGAAAGTGCAACACCAAGACACAAAGGCCTTAAAGATGTGTCTTATCCTCGAAAGTACGTCAAAAGTACTTCAATGCTACTCAAGACAACCAAAGAAATAGACAGCTGTACTCCTTCAATACTTACCTAAACGTTTTTTTTTTAAATGCGGTACTGTAGCTAATACCGGTTGTTATATCCATCTCGATTTTTAATATATATAAGTGAATCTTGTTGTATAATATAAATTCTTGCAGGTTATTTCAGTCTCCAGACTTATACGATCCATAATCGAAGAGTTATCGATGATCTTTAACGATCGATACATCAGAGTTTACGATCACGGATCTAAATCGCTCGCTGGTGGATTTACAGTCCATAGTGTATGTATTAAGAGAAAGCGGATTTCGATACTTAATAATGGAATTGAAATGGAATAGTCGCATTTTGGTTGTATAAATACAATTTTGTTATTTGAAAGGGTAAGTATAATGTATGTAATATTATTTTCTAGATTTATTTATTTTACTTCGGCCGCATCGTCACTAACTATCATGCGAGTTGATGGTTAAGCGTTGATTGATTTGTGTAAACGAGTTATGGGACAATTGATTTTATTGTGAAATATTTACAGAAAAAAACTTATTTTGCTGCGTATGGCTACACGCACATTTGTGTATGGTTTCATAGGTTACGGCTATTTTGTTTTTTTATTTACCTACAGAAAAAAAAACATAATATTTTGCTGCGTATGGGTTTATAGGTACTACACGCACATTTGTGTATGGTTTGATAGGTTACGGCTATATGTTTTTAGTTTTCACGTTTAATTCCAGAATAACAAATGATGGAATAATTAAGAATTTAATTTTTAAACTATCACGGTCATTTATTAAAGCACTATTATCATTGTGCCGTAAGATTAGGAGCTCAAAATTAAAGCAAACCACAGTAAATATCCGTTAATAATAATAATAGTGGTTTAAGTAAGAATTTAGTTTTAGAACAACAGATGTACAGGTTGAACATAATTATTTCAAAAAAGTTTGGGATGTGCGAATAACCTCTTTGCAGACCTACCATAAATCATTATTTTGCATCTGATATTTCTCTTTTTATTTTTTAATGTACAGCCGGCCTTTTCCTTCGCATTTGAGCCACGCGGCCTATGGCGAGGAGCTTATTCTACAAGCACGTGACTCAAAGGCTGATACCGAGGACTGTTTTACAAGAAAAGTCAAACTGTGAACGAAAATTTTGATAACTGAACGCGACAATCTTTTTACTTGTCCTACCTGTCCAGATAAGCGATTACAGATGTGGAGTGCATACTAGTAATGCGTCGAATGCAATACCACAGTTGCATTTTATTGTTATTTTTGGAAAGGGGTCAGTTATTTTTAACGGATTATGGCAAATCCAAATAGTAGGGTTATAATTTAACCAGTTTATCCAACGTAAGCACCGCGGAAGGCAAAGCTGGTAGCAACTTCTTTTAATCCTAAGTGAGATTCCAGTACTTTTGTCTATACAACCATTATACTGATTTTGCTTATGTTTAAAAAAAATGAATCGAGTAATCAAAAATTATAGTGAACAGTATATGAGATTGGATTTTTTTGTCCACCGTTTTACTAATGGTATAAGTAGTTGGAATAACCCATATCGGTCAGTAAATGGCGCTTCAGAAAACATCCCTCTTTTGTAGCGGGAAATACCCCTTTTGTCAAAAATCCAACGACAAGAAAGTTTTATGAAATTGTAAACACTGTATACCTAGTTTCATCAAGGTTAATTGAAAAATAAGATCTGTACGCGAGTAGAAACAAACATCAAACATCCGGAACAGAAGAAAGAACATTTTGCCAGTTGATACAGAGACTTTTGTTCGCTTCGCTCGCTCGATTAATAGCAAAAGTTAAAGAAATATACCGGTTAGTCAATATCTAAAGAAACTTTGGCACAGGATTAATTCAGAAAATGAACAGTTATTGCGTTGAAACTTGAAAATAAACAGTTATTCCAAGAAGCAAGTTTAAAACCGCATTTGAAACTACTTCGGATCTTGGATGTTTAATCAACGTATCCAGTAATCCCTCGCTTCGGAGTCCGTTCCGTTTACATTTAGACGTTTTGTTTAATTATGTTGGATTGATGCAAAACTGGTTTGAAGAATCCTCCGAGTTCCTCAGAGTTGAGCTGTTTCTATTCTAAATTGATAATATTTTAATATATCTTCTATGTAAAACTTTTGGTTTTATGGATGTTAATATATTTTGCGAAACTATATTAACATCCATAAAACCAAATATGCGAATAACTAAAAGATTAACTCTTTGACCTTGAGTGAGGGTCAGCTGCTATGAAAAGGGCTATGTTCGGAGGCAATCTGCGAGACTAAATCGGAAATAACGGAGCCCGTAGACTTCTAAAAGTCACCAACATAGCACGGCGTCACGGAGCGACCAACTTAGCAAGTTGAAGTGGCAGTGGGCAGGGCACATAGCACGTAGAACTGATGGCAGCTAGAGCCGAAAAGTTCTCAAGTGCAACCAGACCAGCAAGTGTAGCGTAGCAGGAAGGCACTGGATGCAAGCCGCTTCCAACAGGTTTTTTTAAAATCCATGAAGTTGGCTATTGTCCAATTATAAACTTTTTGTGGCTGAAATAATGATAGTGATAATATTATTAGCTAATACCTAACAATAATCCGTAGAAGTACTCAGCAGAGTGCTTCTACGGAAAGAGCTGATCTTGTTTAGTTTGATAGGTTCAGAATGTCTTCAGACTTCATTGCAGTGAGTCAATATGAAGGTTGTTAGCTATAAATAATAAAACACCATAATCGCTTAAATTCTAGACATTTTCTATGAGCAAATTATGACAAAATCTTCTTCACCTGCCCCATTCGAGATCGATCCGTGTCTCGATAGATCCCCACCACTCGTTCAGATCCGAATCTCGACACACGAAACGAAGTATAATTTTCTCAAACAGATGCCGGTTTTCCTGATTTCCGCATTATTCAATTGTCGTATTTTCCTAAAATCGTATAATACAGAATGGTAGCAGTATGGTAAGTTGACAAACTTGCCTACATTCTTATCATCTTAATCCGACAAGTTGTAAATCTTGTTATGACTTTAAAGCGTAAGGGATATTTTTTTCTTTTAGGGTACTTATTTTATTTATCTAAGTATAATGTATAAAAATGTGAAAACTGTTATAAGTGCTTTTCGAGAAAATCTATGTTAGTCAGGTACGATGTTTCTAAGTACACTATGAATTACTATGAAATAGGTATGTAATATGTTGTACCTACATCAGTAACTCAGCGGCTTCCATGGAAAAATAACTGCGAATGAAAATACTTATATTACCTACTAAACATAATTTCAGATTGGTCCCACATAAATTTTATGAAAATCAATTTACTTAGTAATTTGGTTTATAAAACAAAATAGAGAAAATGTCATCCAAGTCAAGGAAATTGCGTATTTTAAAGTCGGTTGTTTCAGGTTTTTTTTATTTTTAATATAATAGATTTGTTATTGCGAAATATACTTTTAAAAACTTTTATCTCCTTTTGTAAAAATATATCTAAAAAAATACAATTACACGCTTATTAAAACCAGCTGTTTATATCAATTCAGGAATAATTTATCTATTGAATTACAAAATAAAATTGCGATCAACAGTTCCCACATAAATAAGTCGAACGCATTATTTTTTAATTTCGAAATATACTCAAGAATCCCTTACTCATTTATCGATCAAACTTGGGGCTTATAAGTCATAGGAGTTTGAGCAAAGCTGATTTACTGTCACAACTGAACAAAATCGTTCCTCCGCGTCAAAAGAGGACACATGAGCGACGTTAAAACGAAAGTATTATCCTATTTTTATCCTAATCCTGTAATCCTGCCATAATTTAAATTGACGGATTTTGGGGGCTTTTATAAATGTACTTCAGATAGGCACTTAGTTCTTTTACCTACCTTTTTACATAAGCGCGAAAAAGGTATTTATCAAGTATTTTTACTTACAAAATATGTTCGTATACTTACCGTGTGACAGAAATAAAGTCTCAGAAGTCTTAACTGAATTTGCGACGTTGTACGAAAAAAAACGTTGCAAAATACGAGTTTGTTTTATATTTCAGAGATGTTTTTTGTGTATTTTTAGGAATCTGTGTTGAAATTGATCAACCTCCTTCAATCTTATTTACTATACTTATCATTTAATCTACGGCACGAGAAAACCAGACAACGTATTCCACAGTTCAGTTCATACAATTATACTAGAGCCTAGTGCTAAATACCATCTCGAGGCGTTGGAATTCATTTAAAACTCCGAGATAAACTCCGAGATCTGGAACATCGTCGCAAAGTTGCTAGATTATCGGTTTTTTATCGAATACATTTCGGTGAGTGTGCATCTGATTAGTATGCTCATATTAGTATACCCTACCCTTTTTTCTACTGGACGGCAAGAAGCACGAAAAAGTGACATCGTCTTATGGTCGATATTCCAAAGACTCGAACGAAATGCTTTAGCTCCACTTTTATAGTGCGTACCGCCAAGATGTGGAATACGCATCCTGAATGGGTCGTTCCGGGTGGATATAATCTAGGTGTCTTTAAATCGTCAGTGAATAGGTTCCTTCAAGTGCGCTCCACCGTAGACCGCAACAATCACTTAACATCAGGCGAATTAATGGTCAAGCGCAAGCCTATTTTCGTATAAAAAAGTTCTTCGTTCGAAGTTTTGCTATTGCAGTAGTTCAATTCGTGCTTCTAGTTATGCGACAGAAAAAAAGGGCATGAATGAATAAGCAGATAATATTAAATGTACCTTCAATAAAAACCAATAAACTAGCAACTTTGCGACGGCTCATGTACGAATTAAGTAATATCTTATTGACAAACTACTAAACATAACGTAACAACGTTGTGCAACTTTCTTTGTCTAAAAGCTACAGTGAGTAACGGCAGGGCTCCCCTCAGGGCTCACAGACCCTAAACAATATCTGGAATGGTGCCTGAGACAGCCTAAAACTCAACTCAGTGGAGCGTGATTCTAACTTACACAATAACTTCTAGTGTAAAACGTTTCAACTTGTAAAGGAAATATATATTATTTTCTACTTTACTACGACGAAAACAAAAGATTACGATTTGTATGCATGAAGGCGATAAACAGACAAATGCATTTATTTTGTTTATATTATTACATCAAAATAATAGGTTTAAAATCTAAATATATTACTTAACTAGTTAAACTGTTAAAAACAAAGCAGACATATTATCCCAGAACGATAAATGCCTAAAGATATAAATGCACAAATCAACTAGCAGTTGGCAACATACCCAGCATACTACCAGCATTGCCACGTTGAATGGCAATGCTTGTGCGTTGGGCCAGACACGCACCAGCATTTTGGCCACGCATCGCGTCATTAAATTTACTGCACAGGATTGAAACCGACTGTGTTTTTAACCGACTTCAAAAACAGGAGGTTTTCAATTTGATTGTATTTTTTTTTATTTGTTCCCTCATAGCTCCGTCATTTATGAACATATTTGAGAAAAAAATAATTAAAGTAGATACTATCAAAATGGTCCCATAGAGATTTTGTTAAAATCGAGTAAGTAGTTTGGATTTTAAAACAAAATAACCAGAAACAAGTAACCGTTTAAATACTTATAAAACCGACTTCAAAATGCGCAATTCGTTTAATTGGATGATATATTTTTCCAGTTATTTTGTTATCAAAACCAAAATAAAGAAACGATTTTGATAAAATTTCTACAAGAACACCTGGAATGTTTAGATAATTTTAAACAAAAAAAAAATCAAATCGGTCCAGGTGATTTCGAGTAATTTGGGAACATACATAAAAACCGATATAGCACAGCGGATTAGCAAGTTGAAGTGGCAGTGGGCAGGGCACATAGCACGTAGAACTGATGGCCGATGGGGCCGAAAGGTTCTCGAGTGGAGACCACGTACCGACAAGCGCAGCGTAGGAAGACCAGCCACGAGATGGACAGATGACCTCATACAAGTGGTAGGAAGACGCTGGATGCAAGCCGCTTCCAATCGGTCTTTTTGAAAATCCATGGGGGAGGCCTATGTCCAGCAGTGGACTTCTTATGGCTGAGATGATGATGATGATGATACATAAAAAAAAATATTTAAAAAAAGATCCCGACGAATTGCGAACCTCCTCCTTTTTGGAAGTCAGTTAAACATGTCATCCTAATGAAAGGAATTGCGAATTTCAAGTCAGTTGTTTCAGTTTTTAAACTGAAGATAATAATAGTTGATAGATGTCTTCCAGATGGACGTGGCGGACACACCATTACTTAAGCTCATCAAGTGACTTCGTGGTCAAAAGTAGATTTACTTCATGTAATAACAGTATTTCGTTAGAGCTATAATGGCACAGATGTGTATCTGCATGTGTACTACACATACGTATAACTTATCACACCCTCGGTTTTCGACGGTGGTTGAAAATAAAAACACAAATGTCAGAAAACATAAACGTGAACAGCTATAAGTCTTTAACGCCATTAAAACTGTAGACAATAACCGTTAAAGCGTTGGTAATTCAAGTTAGTTCTCACGTCGAATTCATATAACTTATGTTGGGTAACATTTCGTTGGTATTCCTCCTAAATGCCAAGGCGTCTCATAAAGACGGACAAGGACGCGGTATGACGCGAGTTAAGGCAGTGAAGTTGGGTGATACAGGAAAATTAAGGTTTCAAGATCTATTGAGTGAGGAGACAATAATGTCAACTACCTGATATGTTTCTTGAAGCTGCACGCATACTCAGAACGGTTCTATGCTGTTCAGTAGATATAATCTGGGTGTCTTTAAATCGCGAGTGCATTGGTTTCTTCTAGGTAAGCGCGCTCCATCGTAGACCGCAACGTCGCTTAACATCAGGTGAGTTGGCGGTCAAGCGCGAACCTATTTCTACATAAAAAAAACCTTTTACTTCAATAAATAAAAACCATTTATTGCACTCGCCGTTTTAAGATATTAATTAAAAGTTTGAAAAAATCTCTTATATTCTATTAATAAATATTGTATAAATATTGATAGACATTTCACACAACACCATCTAGCCCAAACTAAGCAAAGCTTGTACTATGGAACTAGATGGCTTCATCACACAAATGTTTACCCTGGGTGGAGATCGAACCCACGACCTTCCGCTTAGCAAGCAGACTTACTACCAACTGAGCTGCAAGGCCATATAGCTTGCACACTACAGTTAGACGACATTTTTCACAACAAGAATTTAAAAAATAATATTCAATAATTATTTTATGTAAAAGAGATATATTTTTAAATTTAATTGACTTTTTTTTCAGAAGTAAATAATGTTTAAAAAAAAACGATAGCAAATCACATAAATCTAGGCCCTCTTGTCTTTGGGTACAAATAATTAAATTCATAGTGAGAAGCTTATCTCTTTTATCTTATTTAGAAGTTGGTTAAAAGCTTTGACGTAATCCTACGTAAATGCAAGTAAAATCATGACGTCAGCAAAACTCGTAGCTCGTAGCAGTGCTGCGGTACTACGTCAGTGCTACGCCGTAGAGGGCTCTAGTGCAAATGAGCTGCACTAGAAACGTTTTTAGGACAACGATCATTAGAAAAGATAAAGGAAGGAAATAATGACGATCTACACAAAAATGTACTCTAAAACTCGCTTGCTTAAGGTCGTATTTAAAATTTCAGTTTGATTTTTCACTTTGTATTTAATGACTAATTTTAAAAGTACTAACTGTTTTTAGGGTTCCGTAGCCAAAGGGTAAAAATGGGACCCTATTACTAATACTCCGCTGTCTGTCCGTCCGTCCGTCCGTTAGTCACCAGGCTGTATCTCATGAACCGTGATAGTTAGACAGTTGAAATTTTTGCTCGTTATTGATAACGGCAACAGGTAGACGCTTGAAATATTCACAGAATATTGAGTTATATTATTCACTTTAAAAATAAGTAATGAAATTAAAATAAAATTGATATTTAAGGGGGGCTCCCAATCCCATACAACAAACATGTTTTTTCCCAATTTTTATAGATAATGGTACGGAACCCTTCGTGCGCGAGTCTGACTCGCAATTGGCCGGCTTTATTTAAATTTTATCCCAACAATACTTTATTATGGGAACTTTTAAACTTTGGAATACGTTGCCGGAGCAAATTTTAATCAAAATAGGTACATTATACATGATAATAAGATAACTAAGTGTTTATCGAGATTAAAAAGGTTTGTATCTTAAGATACATATCGCGTATATTTTACATAATTGTATGAGCTGACGTTTCGAACACTTTGCAGCATACGATCAGAGGTGAGACTAGATGAGTAAATTATGTTTGATTGAAAACTTGTTAATCGTCAAAATGCAGCTCCTCTGCAACTGTGTTCATATTTTGCGTATTTTTCTGCTACGGTCAAGTGTTTTTGCCATTTTTAACAAATTGTGTTTTTTTTTTCTTCAGGTAAGTGACTAAGAAAGAAGACATCTTGTGAGTACATAATAAACCGTCAGAATTACACAAAGAACATAACATTCAGTCGATGTTTTTTTGCCAGTACGTAACGCGTTTTTTTTATGTAAAAGGAGAAAACTTTTTACCCCTAAATATTATCCGATTTTTTTATTTTTTTTATAAAGGATGGGATTTATTATTTGGGACCCATAATTTGGTTCAAAATTTAAACTTTTTACATTTTACTTCAGAGTCACAACGAAATCTATTATTTTTTTTGATTAAATTAAAAATGTACAGTTATCGGATATTTTCCTTTATGTGTACGATATGACAATGCTTCTTTCCAAATTTCACGAGAAGTACCCCATAGGTTTTGCTAGCAAGGGAATCAAAACAAAAACACAAAAACATACTTATTCGGCGACATATTCGGCTGTAACTTATTTTTAAATGAAAATTGAGAAATTTGATTTTTTGAATCTCTGCAGCAAGAGACTATGGATCTGCGTATATGACTTTAATTTCAACTCGATACCTTCACGCGTTCCCGAGATACAGGTCTTGACAGACGGACAAACGGACAACAAAGTGATCTTATAAGGGTTCCGTTTTTTCCTTTTGAAGTACGGAACCCTAAAAATGAAATATCAAAAACGGAAAATGTTTAAGGATAGAAAACCTTGACATGAGCATGAATGCACACCTTGAGCATTCATGCTTACCATCGAAGGCTCCTTCTTGCGGCGGCTGTGTGTGGCGGGTCGCCCTCTTCCATAACATATGGTTGAGGAGGGCGATGGCTGGCACATGCGTCATACTCGTGATCGGGTGCTGCTTGCGGGTCGCTGGTTTGCTCGTGGTATGCACGCAACATAGTAATAAGTACTTAAATTTAAACAAAATAATTTTCCCGTAACGATAATTAATAAACAATAGTTTGTAATTATGACAAAGGTCACGAACCCTGGTGTCTGTGGTGATAAAAAATTAAATTAAAAAAAAGGATAGAAAACAGATTTTCTCCGTTTGGTGTGGAAAAGTACGCGACTGTGTTGATTGACCGAGCGAGCGAAGCGTCTGCATCAACTGGTCAAATTTTCTTTCGTCTCTCAGTTTGTTTGTGAGTTTCTGAGTTTGTATGTTCGTACTTGCGTACAGGGCGTAATTTTGAACCGATTTCGATGAAACTTGGCGTATAGGTTCTATGATTTATTTTTGTCGTCCGCGATTTTTGATAGGAGTGGTTCCCATTAAAAGGGGGAAAGTTTATTGCGGCGCTAATTACCAACGGATTTTAATGATATTTGGTAGGTAGATAAAGTACACAATTATTACAACTTGTGGTAAAAATTAACAGAATTGGTTAAGTGGTTGTCGAGATATGACAACCAACTTGAGATTGCGTGTAACAGTGTGGGCGCGTGGATGTGCTAAGCCAACTTTATGTAGGTATTATAACCCAGGTACAGATAACCCAAGGTGAACTGCAAACAGGCTCTCTCGCGAGGTCTACTGTTCGTGAGCTACTAGTCTACATTAGGTTTACAATTTCGTCATGTCCGTCGTTTGTAAGTTATGTTTCTGATAACGGCAGCGCGAACGGAACCCTACTAATTGTGTGCACACTTGGCCATTTATTTTATTATGGCCATTTATCTTATAATATTAAAATTTACAAGCATTTTCCAAATTTTTTGATTTTTTTATCTACTCATTTTTAATTTACCTTCAAGAAACAATTAATATCTAGTACACTTATGCAAATTTCTTAAATAGAATAAATAAATTAAATCACAAATGTTTCCCTTGCTGTCGGGTAAGTACACTCAAATTAATACCAACAAACAGAACAAAATCAGAATGCGTACCACGGCGCTCGCCCCCGCCCCGCGCCCGTCCCGCGCTCGCCCTATCTCTCAGTCTTCTTAACTTTATTTTACTCAAATCAAATAATTTACGCGGCCGGAATTAATATCGTAAATTGAAACAAGTGGTGTAAATCAAACTTTTCACTAAGTTTCATAGATTTAATTATCAGTAAGGGCTCTCTCGCACTTCTTTGTAACATCAATGAATATTTGAATAGGTATATTATTAAAAAACCATTAGATCTCGCACGATAGCATAACAATACTGCATTGATCATTTGACAAATTAGAGATAATACGCACCCATTTATTTCCATTTATAATTAATTTATTGTTATTTTTTATTAATTGTTAATTAAAAAAACTATATTTTTGTATTTATTTTGTATAATTTATACCTTGTGTTGTGTGTGTGGGTTTTATTGTAGGGTTCTGTACCTAAGTCGACAAAACGAAACCCCTACAAGATCACTTTGTTGTCCGTCGGTTCGTCTGTCAAATCCCTTTTTCTCCTGAACTCGTGGAAGTATCAAGCTGAAATTAATATCAAATCCTCAAGTTTACTACCTTTTGGATCAGTGAAATAAAACCGGCCAACTGCGAGTCGGACTCGCGCACGAAGGGTTCCATTATCTATAAAAACGGCAAAAAATCACGTTTGTTGTATGGGAGCCCCCTTAAATATTTATTTTATTCTGTTTTTTAGTATTTGTTGTTATAGTGGCAATAGAAATACAACTTCTGTGAAAATTTCAATTGTCTAACTATCACGGTTCATGAGATACAGCCTGGTGACAGACGGACAGACAGACAGACAGCGGAGTCTTAGTAATAGGGTCCCGTTTTAACCTTTGGGTACGGAACCCTAAAAATCAAACTTCTAAGTCAATGCAATCTAAATACGAGGTCGTTTATGCTCCGTTTGTTTATAGCGCATAATATTTCGACGATTACATGGGAATCAAAACCTATAGGGGACTTCTGTTGACCTAAAATCATAAAGGCAAGCAACAAAATAATTACTTTTTTGCGATTATAAACTAATTTATAGTTTGTAAATTAACCTCGCCCTATGTCGATGAAAACAGTTTTCCAACGGCTAAGTTAAGTTTGTCTCTCAGTTATTCTTTTGTTAGAGGAATGTTCGGTACTTTCATTAGGTAACTAATAATTATTTTGACGAATCTTATATTATGTTGATTCTATAGGGACATTTACAACATCAATGGCAAGCAAGTATCTATATTAAAAGAAAAACATAACACCCGACTGCAGAAAAGCAGTTTTTGCAGTCTAACTTACGATTTCGTTACGCTTGATGCGCTGTTGAATATAAGTTTCTTGTGAGAAAGTATGCGTAAAACATATAAGTTATATATATATTCGTAATCACCGTTAAAAAATTTTTATTTTGATACCACACTCGATGTATTTTGAAAACATTTTTTTTTTGAGATTTCTTTTTGCCGCCAAAAATCCTTTTTTTTTTTATATATTGATGTACCCAGTGACACTCTCACGACTAAGACGAATCTATTGACACCACTCACATCAAAATCGGTCAAGCCGTTTAGGGTCTAGAGCATGCCAAAGAAATATACATACATACATACACTCGAAAAACATAACCCTCCTTCTTACGCAGTCGGGTAAAAATAGGAAAAATCTTCGAAACTCAAATCGGGATTCAAACTATTTACATAGGTAAGTTTGTATGGAACCCTCGGTGCGCGGGTCTGACTCGCACTTGAGTTGTTTTTTTAACCCTCGACCCGAAAAGAAGGGTATTATAAGTTTGGCGTGTGTATCTGTGTATCTGTATATGTATGTCAGTCTGTGGCATCGTAGCTCTCAAACGGATGGACCGATTTTGATTGAATTCGTTTACTGTTTGTATGTTCTTCGACCTTGAAAGTTGAAGTTGATTCCGAGGTAGCCCAAACAAGATTTGTTTGAAAATATTTAGGTCACTATTTTGAATTTATTTTCATTCGTTATTTGTCTAATTGTAGTCATTTCTAAAAATTATAATAACAAATCCAATAGGATAATTAATATTATTTTTTACCTGACTTCCAAAAAGATGGAGGTTATCAATTCGGTATGTATGTTGTTGTTTTTTTTATGTTTAGCTTCAGATTTAGCTAATTGTGAATTCATTTCGATTATTACTTTTGTATTTGGTAGGTCATCACTTCACTTCATAGGTGGTCCCGTATAAATTTTATCAAAATCTATGCAAAACTAAACAGAAGTGAGTCTTCTACATCTTATTTACTGTTCAGTATTTTGTGTTGCATCCTAGATTCATTTTCCTAGAGACATGACATTTGGAATGCACTTTGATGACTGGCCTCGCAGCTCAGTTGGTAGTATGTCTGCCTGCTAAGCTGCAAGTCGTGGGTTCGATCCCCACTCAGCACAAACATTTGTGTAATGAGCGTGGGCGTTTGTTCTGTGTCTGGGTGTTTCTATGTATCATAATTACTTATGCACTTATTTACATTAAAAAAGTATATATTTATTCTATCAGTCAACTAGTTGCCATCTAGCTTTGCTTAGTTTGGGGCTAGACGGTGTTGAGTGATATGTCCACTAATATTTATTTACTAGTAGTTCTACGAACAGTAGACCTCGCGAGAGAGCTTATTTGCAGTTCACCTTGGGTCATCTCTACATAATACCTACATAAAGTTGGCTTAGCACATTCACACACCCACTTTGTTACATGCGATCTCGAGTTGGTTGTCATATCTCGACAACCACTTGATCAATTCTGTACATTTTTACCACAAGTTGTAATAATTGTGTACTTTTCTATCTACCAAATATCATTAAAATCGGTTGGTAATTAGCACCGTAATAAACTTCCCCCTTTTTTTATGGGAACCACCCCCTCCTACCAAAAATCGCCGACGACAAAAAAAAAACCATAGAATCTATACGCCAAGTTTCATCAAAATTGGTTCAAAATTACGCCCTGTACGCGAGTACGAACATACAAACTCACAAACAAACTGACAGACGAAAAAAAATTTGGCTAGTTGATGCAGAGACGCTTCGCTCGCTTCGCTCGCTCGGTCAATTATTTTACTTTTCTTGTGAAATGGTATCACGATCTATGGGTATCACTTATGCACGTAGGCCTCCCCCATGGATTTCCAAAAAGACTGATTAAAAGCGGGTGTCATCCAGCGTGTTCTATCCACCTTGTGGTTGGTCTTCCTACGTTGTGCTTGCCGGTGCGTGGTTTCATTGGAATGGAAAGGGTACATAGCACGTAGAAGTTACGACCGTTGGAGCCGAAAAGTTGTAGCTTTCAGTTCAAAAGTTGTAGGTTTTTATCGCATTCATTTTGGTGAGTGTGCATAATATGATCTGCATCATCTAATTCCTCCTTGCCCTGTTTATTATCCAGAAACATGAAAAAGCGTCACCGTTTCAAGCAGAAACCCGGACGAAACGCTTTTATTCCACTTTCATCGTGCGGACTGCTAGAATGTGGAATACGCCATAAAATCCTGAGTGGGTATTTCCCGATAGATATAATCTGGGTGTCTTTAAATTGCGAATGAATTGGTTTCTTCTAGGTAAGCGCACTCCATCGTAGACCGCAACTACACTTATCATCAGGCGAGTTGGCGGTCAAGTGTAAACCTTTTACTACATAAAAACACGGGATTCAGCTAGTATTGAGTTGCGAAAATCACAAAAATACACACACATAATTTAATAGGCGCAACGACGTATTTTCAACCCATAATAGTTAGTAAAAAGATTATGAACGAATACCTTGCTTTTGAAGTTCAATGAATCCGTCAAAATGCGTGTAGAGAACTGGGGTAGTTGTTCTTGATTTCATTTTCTATTTGACTTGTTATCTAGTCTAAGGAATGAGCATTAATGGCTTCATTGCTCGTCTATAGT
Organism: Lycia hirtaria; assembly: GCA_947563715.1. NCBI lineage: Eukaryota > Metazoa > Arthropoda > Insecta > Lepidoptera > Geometridae > Lycia > Lycia hirtaria. The sequence continues at coordinate 51,003,549 of OX387376.1, read as the reverse complement.
TAAATAAGAGCTAGATGATTAATTACATGCATGGAACATACGTTACATATGGCGCCACCAGTGCAGTTGAATTATCGCATTAACGTGGTCACAACTACGTGCATCGCCATAATCAATAGCATTCCTCGCAGATATGGCCACAGCATTATATATATTGTAACGGTGGTGACGTAGTGGCTTACGTTCATTTATCTGTTGTAATTGGAATAATGCATGAAAATTTAGCCAGTCAACTTAAGAGCCGAATGGAGCAGGTGGTGACGACCTTTACTTTCGAGAACCGTGGGCACCGGGTTCCAATCCACACTCGGGCGTAATTTATGATTTTTGGATTTTTGGCGGCAATTTTTGGTAAGAAATTTCCTATTTAAATAAAGAATCACGTAAAAATTCTAGTATATATTTACGTAACAAATAACTAAAATAAATAATTTAACAAGTACTTAATTAAAAAAACTTTTTTAGTTAAACTGTTTTATTGAAAAGAAATATAATGATGTAGATAATGTATTCACTGCATTTTACTAGAAAAGCCCTTTCATTTGATACCCATATTTTGGGGGTTGTGTTAAAATATGAAATCTGCCATTTTGTGGCTGCGGCCATCTTGGATTTACAATAATACAGAATATACTAAATTGTATTGTCATCAGAACTAAAGGTGTATACCAAATATCAGATCGATCCGTCAACTGCAAGGGTTAAAATTTCAATTACTAAATTTGACCCAAACAAACAAATAATTAAACAGGTCAAGCTAAAGAAAACCGTTTAAAAGACGAGCGAGAAGACTATCGAAATTGAACCTCCTAGAAGAAGGTCCTTCGTGCTAAAAGAGCTTCAGTCACGATCAGAAGCCAGTTCAGTTTTAAATTGTCCTGTGGAAAGAACCCCTTCTTTGGAAAAAGTGAATAGTGAGTAATCGGTGAGTGATCCAGTGTAGTGAAGTGACAGTGTAGTAGTGTGTGTGACGCGCTCGGTTCGTACGCGGACTCTTTGACGGAAGCGCGTCGAGACTGTAAGTACAGTCAGTGTATTTAGAGTCTGAAGTTCTCTGTAGTGGACAGTGTCAATAAATAAAGTGCTTGCGTATTTTTTTTCCTATTTCTTTAACTAACGGGGTAAGCAGAGCGTCAAAGATTGTTAGACCGTTTGACGCCACATTTGACCGTAGTTAGAGGGGTAGCATTTTTATTTATTTATTTATTTATTTAGGCACACAAAACAGAATACAATTGGAATATTAACAATAGAATACCATAAAACATACGAACTAAATTGTATTCCTACACATGTGTACACAGCAACAACAAAATAAATGCAGTACTTTTTAAATTACATTAGAGTATATACGTATAAATATGTAGATAACAAAAATATTAAGTTACATAACAACATGGAAAGGAAGTTAGAAAAACAAAAACAAAAATAAAAATAAGTTAGAAAAACAACAGCGCTGATATCGCTTGCATATACAAGCGATATCAGCACCGTTCCTTCTCCAGAATTGCCAGTGTATCACGTTTAAATTTCAATAATTTACCATTAAATATATCTATTGAGCTATAATTATCCACTAAGATATCATTATATTGGCGACACATTCTGACCAGTGGGTTGTAAAAAGAGGTGTTATTAGTATATACCTTAAGAGAAAAAATTCCTGTATGGGGGGAGCGAGATTTCGGCCTGGTGTTGAAATTTATATTGGAAAGAAGAGAAGAAGAATCAATATGGGAGTGAATAATTTTGAATAAACAAATGAAGTCCAGATATTTGCGTCGTGTCTCCAGCGATGATAGTTTAAACTTGGTTAACCGTTTGGAGTATGACCTGACTTGACGTTGGACACCGTATCTGTAGCTTAATATGTTTAGGCACTTAGACTGCACGCGTTCGATACGTTTACTATGTATGTTGTAGTGCGGGGACCATACAACCGAATTAAATTCAAGAATGGTGCGGATGAGTGAGGAATAAAGAACTAAAAGAGAATGTGGGTTCTTGAAGCCTTTGGTGATACGCGTAATAAAACCTAAGAGTTTATTGCCTCTATTGATAATATACTCGTAGTGGTCGCGAAAAGTCAATTTTTCATCAAATAGTACGCCCAGGTCTCTAACCACTGCTTTTCTTTCAAGATATTGGTTTTTAAGTTTATAGTCATAACAGATTTTGTTAAATTTAGTAGTAAAAGAAATTACATTACACTTTTTGATATTCATAGACATAAGGTTATCTTGACACCAGTTATCAAAAGCAGTTAGATCTGACTGAAGAATCTCAGCATCCTTTGTGTTTCCTACCCTGGTGTAAATTTTGAGGTCATCTGCATACAACAAACATGGACTGTGAAGACTGTCGATTATATCATTAATAAAACAGATAAAAAGCAGTGGTCCGAGGTGAGAGCCTTGGGGCACTCCGGAGGTTATAGATGCTGGAGAGGAAAGAAAACCCTTGATTGCGACGAGTTGGCTACGCCTAGACAAATAAGATTTAATCCATCGCAGTAAATTGCCGTGAATTCCATAATTTGTTGCCAGTTTAGTGATTAGTATTTTATGGCTAACTTTATAAGGTATCAATTATGAAGGTATCATTAAATATATTAAACAATATTAAATACAAATAAGATCTGTTCAAATAGATACAAAAACAGCAAAAATACAATGGTTACTCACATTTATTTTTATGCTATGAAATCTTTTCAGACTTGCTTAATAAAGTAAAGGATATCAATTCAGATATCAAGTGAAATGACATGGAACTAAAAGAAATTCGTGAACGTCCTAAACTCAATGGCTTACGAAATTTGTAGTCGTTCTTAAAACAAAGTATGAGAATAGGTACTCGTAAAAGTATATTTTATATTAACCGGATATTATTATATTAGTTTCTCTCCGTAATCTTAAAAAAATTACCAGCCAAGTGCGTGTCGGGCCACGCATAGTGTATGGTCTATTCATAACACAATTTATGTGAACTTAAAACGAGGTATGTTGTTTGATACTACTAACATATTAACTTATGTTAGTTTATGTAAAATTTTCACAAATATTCGTTTCTTACTTCGTAAATTTTTATAGAAATTTTATTATATTTTTAGTCGCATACAATATATAGGTACAGGTTTTTAACACGCTTTTATTAGGTCGACCTGTATGTAACTATGTAATGAAATCTAAGGTAACTAATTTAACGATCTTCCAAGGATCGTAGCGTCATGAAAATTGGCAGCTGTATGTAGTTCTGATGACAATACAATAATATGGCACTGTCGAACTGATCTGATGATGGAGCCGGAAGATATGAACTAGAACTTCATGATGGAACATCGTATCATAGCTGTGTTTGGATTTGTTAGAAAAGACTTGTAATGAACTTTGACCACAATAATTAGTACGTGTTTTTTACTTTTTTAAACTGTAATTTATTATATATTCAAAAATAGGTCTGCGCTTGACCGTCAACTCCTTTTCTGTCAAATGAAAGAATATGAATTTAAATAAAGACAATGTTTCATTATAAATTAAACTATCTAGATTTTATTACTAGCAAACATATAAATAAACTTAGGTAAACAATTGGAATCAAACATAACAACTTCAATATAGGTCACGATCCGTATTTCTATACTGTAACGGCGCGATATCGTTCTCCGTTAGCCGTTTAGATAGCGGCCGTTACGCCGTTACACTCTGCAGAGTTGTTAAACTAGAGTTTTGCGAGACAAATCGCCTATCTAAGGAATATCTAGACAACGGTATTGTTATGGGACTAGATGTTTCTGGGGGTAAAAGTTTGGAATTGGAAATAGAAAAAAATAAAATCAATCTTTTTCAAAAAATTGTGCAATTCTGACAATATTACAAACATACAGGTCTCTCAAAAAATAAATCTGTTTGTATAAAACAGATCACATTGAATAGATTTTTTCATAAATCTCATTTTTAGGGTTCCGTACCTCAATAGGAAAAAACGGAACCCTTATAGGATCACTTTGTTGTCCGTCTGTCCGTCTGTCCGTCCGTCCGGGTGTCAAGACCTTTATCTCGGGAACGCGTGAAGGTATCGAGTTGAAATTAAAACCACATACGCAGATCCTTAGTATCTTGCTGCAAAAAGAAAAAAAAAAACTCAGTTTTCGTAAAAAAAGTTACAGCCGAATATGTCGTAAAAAACGCACATTTCGACACTCACAGAGGAATCAAAACCTATGGTGTACTTCCCGTTGACCTAGAACTCTGAAATTTGGCAGGAAGCATTGTGTTAGAGAACATATATAGAAAAAAAACCGAAAACTGGACATTTTTTATTTATTCACAAAAAAATAGTGTCTCTATGCAAGGGATGAGGGCCCAAATTTTAAAGTGAATTAACCGTATCATGTGGGGTATCATATGAAAGAGCCTCATTAGCATAAGCGTGTTAAAAACTTGTAAACTTGTTTTACAAGTTTTTAACACATTATTCGCCCCCTGTAGACCCTTCACTTCAGCTGGGAACCAAAACTTTTTAGGCGAATTTTGATTAGGTACAGAGTGGCCGCGTAAAGCAACGTTGACTGCCTCAAACGCCGGCGGCTTACTGACTACTACAAAATGAACGCTCGGATCCGAGTGGTGAGCAAGGAATGTGTTAAATATTTTACGATGTATACTTTTCGGTTTATGAAGGAAAATATAAAAAAATATATATGATTTCCCCCTTTTATTTAGTTTGTACGGAACCCTCGGTGGGCGATTCTGACTCGCACTTGTCCGGTTTTTATTTACTTACTGGACTATATTCAAAACATTAGTCATCATCATCATCTCAGCCATCAGAAATCCACTGCTGGACATAATCCAACGTCTTCCCGCCACTTGTATGAAGATCATCTGGTGGCTGGTCTTCCTACGCTACGCTTGCCGCTGCGTGGTCTCCACTCGAGAAATCGGCCATAATTTTTCGGAAAACATTATTAATGAATTCAATGCAAATTAAGTAACATAGCGAGCAGGTGTGTCGCCAGATATTAAGCTTCACCCTTGCCTATTATACTAATGCTACTAGTACTTTGGACTTCAACAGTTTAAATTATATATTCGAAAATAATTGCATTTTAACCCGAAATGCTGTAATTTCGTCTTACCTTCTGGTTACAGTTCATAGTATATTGGTGAGTACTACTCAACCTGTCGTTAATAAAAATACTTTTTAACGTCCACAGTCTTTATTTACCGTATTTACGATAAAATTAAATTACAATCGATAAAAGGAACGCTTGTTCAAAATTTCCGGAATTGAGGCCACTCACAGCCAATGTTTTAAGCGCCTGATATTAAAAGTTAACCTAATGCCATTAGAATGTTTATCCCTTGATCTGATACTTTAACAGGTATAAATTAAATAAAACTTTTATGCTTTATGATGAAATTTATTTGAGACGCAATAAAAAGTAACTTTCTGAAGGTTTCGGGGTAATTTGATTCAGGATGTTTTCACGGATTTAGAAAGTTGGGGTGTTGCTTCACTGAAATTAATTTTGAATTTTCAACTTGTTAATGTTGTGTTGTCAACCTTAGTTGTTGTAATTAATGTTTTACTACGGGAAGGCGTGAAAACTTTACTCTTATTGAGCGAGCGATCCAAGAGATGTTCAGTTTTGGTTTGAACTAGAAAAATGTGCTTTCACCCGAAGGCTACTTTTTACAATTGAAGCACACGTTGCCATTTTCAGAATTATTACATAAAACGATGTTAAAAATAAATAAACAATGCAACGTCACAATCCTAAAGGCCTATTCAGACCTGAGCGTTATTCGCTACCGCTGTGGGTAGAGGACAATACCGCGCGGATATCGCTTGGGTCTCGTTACCGCGCTCGATAGCGATATCCGTGTGTTTGGTGTAAACAGTGAAATTAACGCATTACTCGGATTTCTCTACCGCTCGCGGTAGCGAATAACGCTCAGGTCTGAATAGGCCTTAAACCTAAAACATTGACTCGACGAGGTATCTCATTCAGAATGTTTCATATACATACAAGGTGTATTTATTGTGCAATCTACCTTATCATTCAGAATCCTCTACAATGACAGTTTCATGTAGAAGAAAACGATTGATACGGAGTCCAAGTAGTTCACTAGACATAGAATAAAATAGAATAGAATATAACTTTATTGTACATCCATACAGTAAAAACTTAAAATAAACAATAAACTTAAATGACAGTACACAGTACAGTATTTTATTTTATGACGTGAATATGTTTATGATTTTATTATTGACTACTTATGTATATTGACATTATGAATGTTATATTTTAATTAAATAGTTATGATTTATTGTATGATTTTGTCATGCGATGTTATGTATATTTTGTGAAATTTCTATGGGTGAAATTGGCCCGAAATAAATGAATTTAGATAAATTTTTTTTTGAGTACATAGGCGGCCTTGTCGCATAGAGCAATTTCTTCCAGGAAACCTTAGGGTGGTTAGAATTAGTATAATACATACAGTACAAAGGAGCAGACACACGTTTAGTTAGTCTGTCGTCAGTTAATAACTGACGATATTAACTGACGACTGTCGCATAATATGCGTCTAAACGCATTTTTAGCCCCCGACCCGATGAGAGGAGTGTTATAAGTTTGATGTGTACATCTGTGTGTCTGTGTATCTTTGTGTCTGTCTGTGGCACCGGAGCTATCAAACGGATGGACCGATTTTGATCTAGTTTTTTTGAAAGTTTTTCATCGAACGTGTTTTTAGCTATGTTTCATCAAAATTGGTGCAGCCGTTTTTTTGACGGGGGTTTTTGAATTTTCTAAACTTATATTTGTGAACGTTGCTGAGAATGCTCGTATCAACAGTCCTAATAAACATGAATTGGTTTTAATGTTTTAAGGCTTTTGCGATTTTTACCGATTGAAATGAAACATATAAAAAAAAAATTGTTGTCTGTAAAGTCGGTTTACGGACGATAGTTTAACGTGACAGTCATAACAAAACATTGATGAAAACACTTCCCGTTACAATGAGCGTAACGGCACAATGATCGTAACGTGGCAATGAGTCATCCTTTTTCGTGCGTGCAGCCGGTGTTCATCGATTTATTAGACGTTGTCACGTCAAAAGTCCGATAAGTCCGCGAAAAAATCCGATAAAAATATCCGTTAAAATTTGTTTCATTTCAATATATTGGTCTTTTGACGTGACAACGTCTAATAAATCGATGAACGCCGGCTGCACATACGAAAAAGGATGACTCATTGTTCCGTTACGCTCATTGTAACGTTTGCAATTCATCAATGTTTTGTTAAGACGTTGTCACGTTAAACTATCGTCCGTATACCGACTTTACAGACAACCAATTTTTTATGTTTTTAATTTGTTTTTGCTACTGATACCTGTGCTCAGCCAACTACTGATACCAACTGCAAGATAGGTCAACGATATTGAACGAACAATCGTATGTCGAACCTGGACTCGATTGCCCGGACCGATGTAGATGGCATTGTAGAAGAGAAACCTATCCCAGCAGTGAGAAGACTTTGGATGGTGATGAATGTTACCATCGTCTTAAAAATACGTTGTCAGCTTTATTGATTGCCGGTAGCAGGTAGCCTCTCAAAGAAAAAAAGGTGATCAGACGTTCACTATGGCAGAAGAAATTTTTTTTTGAAATCTATTTATAGATTGAAATGTATGCGGCTTACTCGTATTCCTCTTAGGAACTTATTGTCATTGTCATACCTTAAAAGAGCTAATAGACGATCGAATTTGTCTCCGAATTTGTCGCTTATGCAGCGTGCCTTCAAAAACCGAAATAAAAAATATAAATAAAAAAGTCACAACACATGTACAACCAACAATATCAAAGGGTCGCTCCGGATAAATCGGATCGTCTGTTAGTACCATTTGTCTTTCTACACATCACAGTTATTTTTCTGACACGAAGTACATTCTAAAACGTGTTCTCTTCAAAGCGTTTAAAACTTACAAAATAAAAGTTGTAAAAATATAAAACTACATCTGTCGCAATCATTCTAACACAATATCTTTAATAAGCTGAGCTCTCCAGTGGACAACGTCTTCTTACAATTTTAAACTTATATAAACTTTGTAATTTTGCCAACGCTTGCCTCCGTAACAATCTGTAAAATGAGGGGAGGAGGTGTAGGGGGTGCTCCCAGGAGTAAACCGTCGGTTTGCTCAACAATTTGTAGTTTTCAACGTCATTTCCAGTTTTGTTGTGCTAGTTTTGTGTTGTTTGAAATGGAATTTTTATTATGAGATAACATTTTTCAGTAATTTTTAATATGAACTTCAAGAAAGACAAAACATTTATGATGAACGTGAAACTTTATTCGTCTTATAAGGTTTTCCAATAAATATATTTTAAATTAGAAATCTTATATATATATATAAAACAAAATCGGGTTAGTTAAACCATTTATTCACTCAACCGGACCGATTTTCATGAAATTTGGTATGGAGGAAGCTTATACTCAGGAATAACATATAGACTGCTTTTCATCTTCCTGCAAGATGGCGGGGCTACAGATTGACGAACCTCCTGAAAAAGTGCCGTTCTAGGACTTCTAGGATGACTCGCGCCTCCTGAGATGGTTTTCGAGGCTCTTGGAGCCTCCGTGAGCACTCTTCATTGTAGCGCTCGTAGAACTAGTCGATTGATTCAGTAATTCTTGAGTAGTACTTTTGTTTAGAGTTGTTTTATTTTTATTATTTCTTTTACAATTCATTTATTTAGATTAAAGTGTCTTATGCTACGTACTGTATTTAGTTGCATTGTACTTTTTTAATGAATACTACACACTTGCTCTAATTTTCATTTTAATTAGATCATAAAAGCACTGGACTGAAGTTTTATCCCATACTATAACTCTTTCATGTAAAAAGGAAGTTAATCCTACAACTTTACTGCACATTGTAAAATAAAAGCAAGTTTGCAGCACGTTTGTATGCATGAACGAGGGTCATAAACATTTACAGTGCGGTAAAACTATAAAGACAGCGAAATAAAATAAAAAACTTTTGTACTTTTTTAGGGTTCCGTACCTCAAAAGAAAAAAACGGAACCCTTATAGGATCACTTTGTTGTCCGTCTGTCTGTCCGTCTGTCCGTCCGTACGGGTGTCAAGACCTTTATCTCGGGAATGCGTGAAGGTATCGAGTTGAAATTAAAACCATATACGCAGATCCATAGTATCTTGCTGCAGAAAGAAAAATCAAATTTCTCAGTTTTCGTAAAAAAAAGTTACAGCCGAATATGTCGTAAAAAACGCACATTTTGACACTCACAAGGGAATCAAAACCTATGGGGTACTTCCCGTTGACCTAAAACTATGAAATTTGGCAAGAAGCATTGTGATAGAGTACATATATAGGAAAAAATCCGAAAACTGGTCATTTTTAATTCAATTACAAAAAATAGAGTCATTATGCAAGGAATGAGGGTCCAAAGTATCATGTGGGGTGTCATATGAAAGAGCTTCATTAGCAAAAGCTAAAACAGGTTTTAAAATGTTTTTACGATGTATGTTTTTCGTTTTATGAACGAAAATATAAAAAAAAATATGATTTCCCCCTTTTATCTACTAGTTTGTACGGAACCCTCGGTGGGCGAGTCTGACTCGCACTTGTCCGGTTTTTATTTTACTTAATTCTTATTTTTTATTTTCTATGATTTTGGAGATATGCATGTGTGGAGCACATGCCAGTTACAATGATATACGGTAAAATGTTAAATGATGAAAGCCAAAAATACGTGACAAAATTCGTCTCGCCTCTAAAAATATTAGCTATATTATATTTTGGCAAGCTCCCGAGTTCAGGGAATTTCTGAGAGCTCACCTGGCAATACTGGATCGCACGTCTCATTTGTTACTCTAGATAATTCAGCCAGTCGTGTTCAAATAAAAAGAGAAATGCAGAATGAAATTGGATTAGAGGAAATCCAATAAAATTGTTGTTAAAGATGAACTTTATGATATTTATTTGACCGAGTGAGTAAAGTAAACAAAGGCCTTAGCATCAACTGGGATTTTTTTCGTTCATCTCTTCACATGTTTGTTACTAGTCGCGTACAGGGCTTAATTGTCTGACTGCGTATGTATGTATGTATACATACAGTATACAAGAAAGATTAGAAGAAAAATATCAGAATTTCAATGTTTCCTCTTTCTCTTGAAATATTCACTATTCACTACTTCATTTCACTATTTCACCCAATACTAATGAAGCGAATGAGAAAATTCTATCTAATGGTATTACTAGAACTTTAGAGGACACTAATTTATGCCATACGACAGTAGACAAGTAAAACAAACACCAATAATTATGCAAAAGCGGATTATTCGACGCTACGTCAACAGCTACCCGCAGTAGACAAAGTCAACTGATTGCGACGGCCCGCTGTAAATACGCACGAAACTTCTCTATTTAGACACAGTGTAATAATACAGTTAGTCAACGCCTTTGATTGTAGGTCTAATGTGCCTGGAAATATTTTATACTCTGTGGTGGCGAGAATCTGTTGACATTGACACGTAAAAATTATGACAATTAAGGTGATGCCAATTAACACTGACAATGACAGATATTCCTTTCTGACTTATACTTAGCTATGGATGTCGCTCGGTACAATGAAAGAGAAAATCACCAATTTACAACGAATATTTATATTAAAGTTATAGTTTAAAATACTGAAACAACCGACTTCAAAATACGCAATTTCGTTTACTTGGATGACATATTTATCCAATTATTTTGTTTCAAATACCAAAGTACTGAACCGATTTTGATAAAATTTACATGGGATCAGCTGTGAAGCCTACCAACTAAAAAAGTATTATCAAAATCAATTCTTAATTGGCAAAGTAATTGCTGAATGAACATACAAAAAAACTTACAGTCGAATCGAGAGCCTTATTCTTTTTGGAAGTCGGTTAAAAAGAAAAACAAAATATCCGACTGCATAAGATTTTGCTTTCAAACTCCTCAATATAGTCGTGCAAACTATAATAATTATAGATTAAAAATCTTGAATGTGATGAATAATTTCTGTTATTTTGTTATAAAAACCAAAGTAATGAACCAATATGGGACCACCTCTGAAGTATGACCTGCAAAACAAAAAATAATGATCAAAAACAATTTATAATTGGCAAAGTACATATAAAAAAAACATACAACCGAATTGAGAACCACCTCCTTTTTGGAAGTCAGTTAAAAACAATAAATTCCTGTTACATACAAATAAACACACATCATAGTGTCATGATTTGAATATTTGTTGTATGTGGTGTGCGGTGTTTTCAGTGTTGCGGAGTGGCAGCACTGCTATTTTCTTAATTTATATACTCTGGAGAACGGTGATCGAACAGAATGAACGCTACCCCGGATGATGGCGTGATGTTGTAATTCCGGGGAGGGGATATATCGCGAGCGGACGAGCGCGAGCGGCCCTTCGAAAAAGTAGTCGCGGCGTAACTCGGTAGCAAAAAGGCGGTCTTAGCGTCAGACCGCTCAGTGCAGTGAAATAAGTGCAGTGTTATAAGTAATAATAAAGCGTCATAAAGTTCAGACAAGGAGTTTTCTTATATATCAGAAGTGGCAATCAACCTGCGAGCCGAGCCCGGTAAAATCGTGAGTCACCTACGAGATTATATTTTACCCTCCGATTATTGAATATTGATGTTAAAAATTTGTCACGCATATCGAATTGGAGAAAATGGTTCTTAAAAGTGTTGAAACAGGTTGTTAAAATAATTATAACGGGATATTCTTAATACGGGTAGACAGAATCTGTTAAGATACTGCAATGAGATGTGATCTGGGTTACTCCCAGATTATTTTATTGTAGCACAGCGATTAAAGATTATAATCCGACGATTTTATTATAACCTAATGAAATTTTGATAGTGTGGTTGGGGCTACTCCCCGATAATTTTATCGTAATTTAAACGAAATGAAGTCTGTTGTAAGTAAGTCATTAGTAAATTATTTCGTTAACATCCCGAGAGACAAGTATACGAAAATATGTTTTTCTTGTTTGAGAACCATTTTTACTTTTTGTATTTGATTATGCTGCAGCCATTCAGAGGAACCATAGCGAGGTAATATTTTTTTTGGTGTGATGGTGAGAGTAGTGTTTTTAATAGTACAATGGCTATGGCATATCGGTCTGTGGCCGTGTCAGCGATCAGCAGTGTGTTATTTTTCTAGAAGACTAGTAAAGTGCTGCGAATAAAATATTTTAATTCGGTAACTGGGCTACATCAATACAGCCAATTAAGCGAGCTTCTAAATGTAGTTTTTCTAGAATATTGCTAACAGTAATGCAAATAAAATATTATGGTAAACTTAACAGCTTATTATCTAGCTGTTAAGGTTGGGCTCCACTAAAATTGTGTTCAGATTCAGAACACTTGTTGATAAAAATTTGGTGCAGACTTAAGCGAGCTTCTAAATGTAGTTTTTCTAGAATATTGCTAACAGTAATGCAAATAAAATATTATGGTAAACTTAACAGCTTATTATCTAGCTGTTAAGGTTGGGCTCCACTAAAATTGTGTTCAGATTCAGAACACTTGTTGATAAAAATTTGGTGCAGACCTTTTGCAGTGCGCGAACTTGATCACAATAGTAGATTGCCTGTGTCCACCACCTCAGTTGTGCGTAACTTTAGTATGCGTGCTGTACGGTACATTTGTACACGAACATTTATACCTCGGAAATGTGCTTTACTTTCAGTTTAGTGCGTAAACATGTATGCGAGTGCGTCGTCGCGGGTACACCGCGAGACCAAGGAGTGCGCGACAAAAGTTCACGGTTTGTCCAAGTTTGCCCGTAAGAGTTCACCAAGAAATACATTTATGCTGCACTCTGTGCGGTACAGAGCCGCACACTGGTGGAATCCTGTATTTACGGTTACGGCCATTTAGGGCGAGTTGTACTGTGTTCGTTTTTCTGTAAGGTTAATAAAGTACCGCAAGTAAAATATTCTAGTACGACAACTAGTCTACTACAACTAGTAGCACTGTCTTTAGTCGTGTAAGTATGCTATACCATGAAGCGAAATTTTGGTATTGTATCTCCACCTGCAACACTATAACTACTTTGTGACGTAACTATTGTAAGATCTTGAACCACATAAGTGTGTCAAACGAAATTTTATATGAGTAGAGCTACAATATTGATGGATTTACCAGAGTATCACTGCGTAAATATTTAATACAGAAGTCTGTTTATGAAGTTGAATTATACAGAGATAACATAGTTCGATTGACTTAAAATCTTAATTGAATTTCGAAGGCATGTAATGTAATAACCTCAGAAATAGTACCATTGTGTACCGGTAACTTATCGCGAATATTTATCCGTTGACGCCTTGTAATCATGGAGGCGGAATTTAAAGCCGCGCTAAGATATCAGAGTATCGACAGTGTTGAAAATTAAAGTGCATTTCTTAGTGTTAACAACTACACTTAGTGTTACTGCAAGTTTGAAATTCAAGGATTTTTAGTGTTTACGAGTTTGTTAGCTGCAGTCATGTAGGTGAACTGCAGGGAAAATGTTCCAAAGAATGCCATGTATGTGTGCCGTAAAGTTGAAGTTCGTAGATTTGATGATGTTATCGCTGCAACCGTGTAGGTGAGCTGCAGGGTAATATTCTAAAGAAGTATGGCCATGTAGGTGTGCCATAAGGAAAGTTCGAAGATTTGATGATGATTTCGCCGCAGCCATATAGGCGCGTTGTAAGGTTGAAGTTTGAAGTTTTGATGATGTTTGAAGTTTGAAGATTTGACGATGTCGAAGTTTGAAGATTTGATGATGTTCTCGCTGCAACCATGTAAGTGAGCTGTAAGATTGAAGTTCAATTATTCAATGATGTTTTAGCTGTAACCATGAAGGTTTGGTTTCAGGATGATAATTTTAACCGGTCACGGAACACTTAGCTTCCAGCCATGAACGTTTTAAACTGCAGCAGGTCAAGCCTATTCAAAGGAAAGTAGAAGCTCCAAACTGTATTTAATCCAAAATAACTTGATTAACTAAATTTTGTATAATATGTATATGGTGTGCAAGAGTGTGCACAGATCTTGTATTTTAGTGGATTTGATTAATCCAGTCGATTAATGATCATTTTAATGTGATTATGTTAAGCGTTGAATAGCAGAATCATTGATCGGACTTTCCCAGAACCTGAGCACCTGACTTTTAATGATGATATAACGTTATAATTCCAGTTTTGATGTAGTTTCGAGTTTCATAGAGAAAATTTAAATCATATATGAGAGATCAACCGATCGGACACGCAGCAAGTAACCTTGACGAGCATAGCAACTCGAAGTGTCGAGGAGTTTTGACAAATGCCATTATGCTTGAAATTTCCGAAACGTACTAATTAGAATCGACTAAGTCACTTACTTTTGATAAAACGCGTATAGTGCGTTAGAGCGAATAAATTTATGAGTAATCTGTTTGCAATTATTAGATTCTCAATTATTATGGTTATTATTATTAGATTATAGAGAGAATGGAAATTACTCCATCAATAAGATTCATGAATTGATAAATGAGTTAGCCTAAGACATTTTCCGAAAAATACTATTCGGTTAAGGATTATTATAAAAATATATATAGATGTCAGCGATCTGTATGTGCCAACGTAATTAGATGTCATGTTTTGAACACCCACGTTATTTTTCGCAACTGCAGAGCAGTGTCTACACTTTGTTGAATTGTCCGCTGGACAGTGACGTAAGCAGTGATGAGCGTTGACAATTATCGTAAAATATATATAAACAAATCTGTATGTTAAATGAACCACTCGATAATATTACAAAACTATTAGTCGAAAGTAAACGTACGTAGTAAACGTTTCTTTGAGAGAAACCCATTTTACGCCTTGAATGAGTTGATGAGAATAGATCTTGCTGAATTCTCGTTCTAATGGAACAGCGGATCATATTTTCTACTTTCTTCCATAAGTGGATTAGCATATTTTTTATTATTCTATTTTGGCCTTTTGAACATTATTATGAATATTGACATAAGTTTGACGACATCCTTTTATTATTTATTATGTTATTGGATATAAAAATGACATAAATAAATAGAATATATTATATCTAAATTAATAAAAACTACGTTAAATCGTATTTTATAACAGAAAAAGCTTGGAGTACAAACATAACAAAAAATACTAATTTGAAAAGGGCTTTTCTAATATAAAACTTTTGTTACAAGCCCAAGAAATAATTTGACTTTGAATTTAAGCGATGACCGAAGTTTCTTATCACGAACTAAAGATAATTCAAAGAGAGAACTGATTGATCCGTTTCATATTTCAAACAAAGTAGCCTCAAAAATAGATTGCACCGGTGGCGGTTTTATTGTAAAAGTACAGTTTATGAGTTCAAAAATTAGTCAAATATAAAAACCGAATATTCATAATTAATTTATTTCTTGCAAAATAGGTATACAAACATGTGGTCTTATGATAGTAATAACATTTGGCCCTCTATTTTTGCTGTCAAAGCGTTCAAGTATTTCTAGGTTCTAGATCAATATCGTTAAATATCGTTCGTGCATATGAACATTTTGATAAATCTAGTATAATTTTGGTAAGCATATAACAGTATTGGATCCAGCATACGAAAATTAATCGATAAATAAAAAAATATCTTCATTAAAAATAAGCAATATTTGATAGGACTGGTAACGTTTCCGAAATATGATTGTTAGTTGAAATAAAACGGCAACTATCAAAATCACCACTGGCTTGTACTCAGTGCAAGAGCAGTTATGATATGACTAGTCGACATCATATAGACCTTTAAAAAAAAACAACAGAAATTAGTAAGACAAATATTGAGACTAATTTTATTTATGGAAGTGATTACCTGCTTCTTCTCTTTTGATGCTTTAGTATTAGTTCAGGTGTGCACTAAAAGGAATTAAGTATGCTTCTGTGTATAAACATTCTCAGTCTTTACCTACAATTAAGTTTATTAAAACCTAGTTAAGTAATTTCTGCTCTACTGTTACATCAGTACTATAAATATTGGATGGGAAAATGTGTACATATGTGTACAGTATTTTTTCTAGCTAACGTGTCATCAAAATAGTGATGACGTATTTGACAAACAACCAACAACTCTATCCTCAAAGAGATTCATATACGAGATAGATTGTCGTCGACTGGGCAATTGCAAATACTGAAGTTCTTTGCGCAGATCTCAAGAAAAGAGCACTCGACGGAGAGCCTATCGCAGCATATGCATGGCCGTGTAGAAGGCAAGCGAAGTCCTGGACGATCACCAACACGTTGGACCGACCTCATTAGAAAAGCTACGCAGTCCACCGAAGTAGAGTGTACTCGCAATGCAACCGACCGGCAGAAATGGAGAAGCATCGCGAGAAGAGCAGCTGGCCTGGAGAGTGACGGTGACGGCGAGGAGCCACCGCCATTGCAACCACGACCACTCTGACTAGAGTGTACGATTAAGAAGAAGAATTTGGCAAACAACAGATTAAAATCCGACAGATGTCAACTCGGGGCATCTGTGATGTGAAGTGATTCAACTTGATAGTACATCAATTTAATGGTAAACAGCAACAGGTATACGCCAGTCAAATAACGGTTGGTGAAGGACTGACAATGGATCAGCTACCTGTAGTTTATCGTGACTAATTTGTCCCTATGATAATGAAATTTAGTGATTAGAAAATAATAATACTTCTGACATTCTAAACTGACAAAATTTTGCTCATGTACTTTGCCGATCATCCACAAGCTTGACAGAAATTAATGCGGTTGTAGCGACTTGCTAAGAAAAAAAAGGGGTTTGGAAAATTATTTCCGTTCTCTTATTCTCTCTATTACTCGGATTTGGGGAGTATACGTTACACAATTTTAAAATGCTATTTGGTAATGGCAGGACAATGACAGAAATACAGTTTAAAATGTTGATTCCTATGAGAGCACTTACAAAATTAACGTACTCGTGTCACCAAATTATTACTGGAGCTGGTTTGAGTTGGATCTAAATATTTGAATTTATGTGTAATTATTTTTGGACGAAATTTGCTTTCATTTTATTCAAGCTTTGTCGTTGGTCATTTTAATGTTTGGACGAAGAACAAAAAGGAGTATTTATAGAGTTTTTCATTAAAAAAAGTCTACAAGTCCAAGTCTACAAGGTTTGAATGATACTTCAGTGGCCACAACAACATTGGGACATTTATATAATGATGCTGCCGTTCGCAATCACTAAGCCAGAGGAGGAAGTAATTGAGTAACCGACAGTAAATTAATAATGCGAATTGAATAAGTTTTTATGTACTTTTTTTAATTATATACCAAACCTCTGGAAATACCAGAATATATACTCGATCCGTATAACATATTTGTACAACAATGATTTATCTGCATAGTGTACATTTACACACGAATAGGAAGCCTCCGGTTCCCAGACCAGCTAGAATAAACATAAAATAATTGTCATATTTAAAAACGAATCCGAGTGTCATGATTACTTGTATCTACAATAATAACTAGTTACGACAACGTATACTACAAAGTTTAGTGTGCCATAAGTAGTTTTATAAAATTAGCATAATAATTACTGTTTAACTATTTTATTTTGCAGCAAATCTTTAAGGAGTCCAAAGGGTTCGATATGATTAATCAGACTTGCTTTTAGAGAGTTGTTGTGCATCGGGACGTTGCACAAAAGCGGATGGCCGAGTGTCATGATTTGAATATTTGTTGTATGTGGTGTGCGGTGTTTTCAGTGTTGCGGAGTGGCAGCACTGCTATTTTCTTAATTTATATACTCTGGAGAACGGTGATCGAACAGAATGAACGCTACCCCGGATGATGGCGTGATGTTGTAATTCCGGGGAGGGGATATATCGCGGGCGGACGAGCGCGAGCGGCCCTTCGAAAAAGTAGTCGCGGCGTAACTCGGTAGCAAAAAGGCGGTCTTAGCGTCAGACCGCTCAGTGCAGTGAAATAAGTGCAGTGTTATAAGTAATAATAAAGCGTCATAAAGTTCAGACAAGGAGTTTTCTTATAATAAGTATAATTGCATAAAATGAAAAATTAAAATACACGACTGCATAACTTTACTGTCTGTTCAGCTAGATAACTAATGTTGCATAGAGGGCGCTGCTGACCTTATTTCATTATTTTGTTCAGTCGAGACCACAGAATACCATAGTAGTACATATTTCCAGACGAAAGTTGCCCGTTTTGCTACGATATAACTATAACTAAACAGACTCTAATATACTGGCATTCCCAAAATAAACACAAATCTAACAATATGTCATTCATCTAAATATGCCTAAAGTGTTTAGTCTCAAAAAATACTTTTATTCTTTGCAAGTCATCCCATTGCATCGTTCGTATAAACCTCCGTAGACATCGAACAACATGACGTCATATCTCCAAATTCAGCAACAAAACGCATCTCAAAACCAACATTTGTATTTTCAATACGTCTTTTCAAGCACCCCCCCCCCCCCCCCCGTTCCCCCTTTCTCACAAATGACAACCTCATTTTTCCCCAAAGACCAACTTTGGATTCCTTCCCTTGCAACTCCAATTCTATTTCGAAGTTACTGATATAAAGCGGATAGAAGTGACATTTCTATGCATTGGAAACGTGCTGCAGCTGTCACAGTGTAGGAAGTTATAGTAGGACGTGGTACTGAATATTTTAAATCGATGTGATTGTATAAATACATAGACAGATATTTGTTCTGCTATGTGTACTACTATTAATTATTAATTACATTTATTGTGTCCATAACAATATTAGACATCTTTGTTTCTATAAGAAATCATTGGGTAACAATTGACAAGCAGCACGAACAAGATCGGCTACGTAGCACAACTACGCACGACGTTGCCAGCTGGCGCGCTACAAGACGCGCGGCTTGTTATTTGTTTCCGTGCGACATTCAGTTGAGCATCAAATGTTGTCAAGTGTAAACCGCGACGTGAAACGCGTAATCAACACTAGTTCTTCCAGCGACATGTTGTCGACAGCTGGTCATGCTTGGACAGACATCGTTGCTAGACCAAGTTCTGCGTTGCCGCGCGACAACAATGTTGTGCAACGTCGCATTTTGCTTAATGGATATGGAGGTTTTACTTACCAAAATAGGCGTTCTACAAATTTGAAGAAACGTCAAAGCTCAAGGAGACCTAATTTTATATTTGAATGCTTTATAATTTTAGTTATATTGTTATCATTTTATTGTAATTTTATTTTATTATTATCATTTACTATTTTTTTGCATTTACATCATTAATTGTTATTTTGTGTTCAAATTATTATTTGTTTAATGTTTTTTTTGTTGAAATTTTATATAATTTTGCCATTTTTGCAAACTAGACTAGACAATGTATTTTTTTTCATTAATTTAAGTTTACAAATGCACTTAGTACCAAATTATTCTACGTATTTTATCAATGAAATGTGAATACGGCAACATTTTTAAATAGGTATCTACTTGCATTATGTTAATTAAAACAACTTGATTATATATGAAATAATTGAAATATAAATTATTAATTTTAATAAAAGAATTGTTTTATTTTTAAAACAACTTCCAAATAGGAGGAGGTTTTCAATTAGACTGTTTGTTTTTATTTTGTTGTAGATGTTTGTTCAGCGATTACTTCACAAATTGATTTTGATGATTTTTTTTGTTTGGTACTTCAGAGGTGATCCCATATCAAAATTAGTTTAGAAGCTTGGTTTTTATATCAAAATAACTGGAAAAGTATTTCATCCTAGTTAACGAATTGCGTATTTTGAAGCAAGTATTTTTTAAAGTAGAATTATTACTTTTACGTTTTAAATTAACGTTTACTTCACTTCGAACATTACATTCGGCTGAATGAAGTTGCACACGACGCGAAGGCAACACACAGTTTTTACATTTAGTCAGTCGATGTGTTCTTTGCAATTATTACCATAATATTTCACGTTTACGAGCTTTAAGTACTTTATACAGTATTTATACTCCAAGTTATAGTCTCACGTTACTCTAAAGTAGGTAAATATAAATGTAAATATAGACTTGCGCTTGACCGCCAACAGCGGATATTTCGAGATGCCGAACGAACGGCTTTTTTAAATATCCGCCGTGAAACCACGATGCTTTTCCAAGTTCATGTTTATTTGTTAATACAAGTAAGCTTAAAACACTTTTTTAAACTATAACGGTCATTCATTAAAACACTATTATTATTAACGGGATATTCACCGTGGTTCGCGTTAATTTTGAGATCCCGATATTTCGGCACAGTTACATGCACCATGTTCACGGGCGACAGAAGAATGCAGGTGGATGATACGGTTAAGGGCAGACATATCTGTCTACCCTCTTTCTACACTTTCTCTTTCTCTCTTTCGTCTACAAGTAAGTTAATAAAGTAAGTTCTTAAAATCTCCAACTTAAAAACAACGGCTGTACTGATTTTGGTAAAACATAGCTAAGAACATTCAATATCAAGTCTTCTTTCGAATAACTAACGAAAACCGTGTCCAGACACGCGAATAGTAGGGTTTCGTACCTTAATCTTAATCTACTTGGCAAGTATTTTTTGCTTAGACTACTTTGCAATAAGGCCAATGTTCTCAGTACTATAATGATTTAAGTGTTTTATATATTTACAAATACAAAAAATTCAAATAGTTTATTATCAACCAAAAGATACAGAAAAACAGTACAAGTACTTAGTAATTTTATGACAAATTGTTGAGCAGGTTCACACAGAGATGTTCTTGAGTACCCTGCACTAGGTATGAAACCTGTAATTCTACCTGTTTATCGATAAATCTCGAAAAGTTGTGATTATAGAGTATTCAAAACGATTTTCATTGAAAGTACCTATTTAATATTGTATACTATTATGGTTAATATCGCACACATTGCATCTGAGAAAAAAAATTATATATGGAACCTTAGTTTTATTTTAAAAGACAAATTCAGAGATACCCCACAGGATGCGGTGGGGTTGAAAAAAACACCTTTGTTTATATGTATGGAGTCGCACTCTTATTTTTAACTCTTTAAAAATTTGACTACGGAATTTAGTAGCTGCTGTCTAGGGCTGTCAATCTCTGAGTAAAATTACTATGACATAGACAGACAGACAGAAGGAAATGGCGAAATCATAAGAGTTTTTCGTAGTTACTACGGAACCCTAAAAACCGGATCAAAATCAGTCCATCCGTTTGAGAGTTGCGATGCAATACAATATACAGATGATACATGTTAAACTACTACCTGTCTTTTTGGGTCGGGGGTTAAAAATAGCATCAATAGGTACACAATTTTACAGAGAAAGATATGAGAATATATCATTTTTATGAAGTCTGAAAATATTCTCCACAATAATTCCGGCGTTTCGAGTCCATTTCACTAACGTTCCATTTTGAGTGACAAGAGTCTCAGACGGCGAAAATGTCAGACATGTCATACACTCCCTAATTTACTCCCTTTTCTCTCCCTAACGCAGTTCGTACACAAGACGCGAGTCAGTGAACTGGCTGTTGTGTCCATGAATTCACTTACAATACAATCTGATATTAAAGTTAAATTTAGATTAAAGTAACTGTAAAAAAAAACATTAATACAGTACTATAGAATAATACTGTTAATATGGAATAGCTCTATGCTTAACCACCGAATTGCCCAGTGGTAAGTTATTATGGCCGAAGATGACCCCATCTTCGGCCATAATAACTAATACCCAGAACTAGAAACAAAGAAAATCTTAAAATATTTTGGGAAACACTTACTATTAGGTACCTACATGTGAATCAAATTAGATATATCGTCTAGTTTCGACAAAATTGATACTTTTTAAACCACAATAAAAAATAAACTATTTCTCATGTATAATGTCACAATTGAATTGTTGAAGTAATATAAAAAAAAATATACAAAATAAGGATTACATTTTTTCTTTCTGAATTTCAGATTCAGAAAGAATAAGTAAAATTCTGCGAGTTAGATAAACTTTACTGTAGAAACTAAAGTAGATTTTACAACTTTACGTGATTTTACAGTTAAAGTTTTTTTTTATTTTTTTGCATTATATCCTTTCCTAAGTAAGTAAGTTCGTATAGACTGAGTGGCCAGCCCTATTGTCAGAGTTATTAAGCCGCCGAAAGGCCTCTGACTTGGCTTGACGATTGCTGAACAACCGGGACCTAAAATTTAACGTGTCATCAGACTCACGGTAGCGCTCAGAAAGAAATGCCACTCATGGTCACGCATCCGAAGACTGACCGGTCCGTCCGTTGCTTAACATTGGTGATCTTTCGGGAAAACCTAGTTAAGCTACGCCACTACACTTTCCTGAAAAACATGCTTGTGTTCGAAAACTCTTCTGACGTCATAGATTGTAAGCTACGTTCTTCTTTTTTGCGCACTTCAGGTGACTTCGTGTACGAACAGACTGCGCTGCTTGCTCCCTCTCAGTTTATAAGTTACGTTTTTCATAATGAAACTCGAGTGACATGTGTCAGTTATAGCTTTATTGTAAGAGTTGGCAGACCCTTTCAGATGTTCCGAAGGGAATATCGTCTGCGGAATAAAAATTATTTTCAGATATTATTTGGAGAGTTGGCATTTCTACAAATGATACCTAATTCGAACTGATTTTAAAATTATACGCTTATTTTACGATATTTTTTCGTCATCGATGTCTAGAGACTATTTTAGATAATAGTAGTTTTGCGAACGGCGGACCTCGCACAAAGTTGTGTTCTCAGTTAACTTTTTTTTCTTTGGCTTTTACAATAGACAATAGACAAGATTTTTATTGTGCCAAAAACTTAAAAAATATTAACACGATTTAAAATTAAAAATGTAACTAAACTAAGTTTTTGCCACAAGCCGGCTCCAGCTCAGCATGGTGCCAGTTGTTGCCAACCGGCGCTGGTCTTCCGCTGGATCCGGCAGGTGACGTCACGCACAGCACAGTGCGCGTGCAAGCATATTCAGTTCAGTTATATATACATACATATACACATATATATACACATACACACATACATATACACATATATACATACCCACATTAATAAGTAACAAATAGGTAAGTACAACTATTTCAAATGTAAACAATGTCTACAATATGGAAACATCAACATCAGGTGTCCGGTTTCAGATAACGCTTGTATCATTTTTCAGAACCTCTTCCGCCTTCTGATGACAAAAAATAAACTTTTTTAAATTCAGTCTAAAGGAGTGTAAACTTTGTAGGTCTCTTATTGGCGGAGGAATATTGTTCCAGCACTTTGACGCAGCATATCGGAAACTGCCTCTAAAAGAGGCTGAACTGTGACGTTCCGTGAGAAGCTGTGCCGTGCACTGGCGAGAAATTCTGCTACTCGACTTCCATGACAACTTGTCGTATAGATAACTCGGAGTTTTATATTTTACGACGCCAAACATTAGACAAGCTAAGTGCAACTTGCGGCGATGCATCATTTTTAAAAGTTTGTGCTCATTAAGAAAAGGAGTTACATGCGACCTCAGAGGAATATCGAAACAGTAACGTGCACAAGCGTTTTGGACCCTTTGTATAAGTTTTTTAGTTTTAGACTTTATACGTGGGCCAAATATCGTGTCCATGTAATTCAGTTTTGAGAGAATGAGCGCCTCTGTAATTTGTATCCGCAAATCCTCTTTTAAAAAGGACCTGATTTTGTAGAGGCATTTTAATCTGTAAAAGCAATTTTTCACGCAATTTGCTACATGAGTATCATAACGCAAATCAGCATCCATCAGCAAACCTAAATTCCGCGCTTCATACACACGTTCAATAGGCTCACCCATAAACGTAACTTTTCACTTTTGACACTTATATTATGACGTTTCCTAGCATGTGTGTCTCTTATTTATTTATTTTGTAACATTTTTTTTCTTCAATTGAGTATCATATTTTTCTGCCAATTATATTATCATTTATTATCAAAATTGTGTAGTCATTAGAGCCACTGCATCTTTTCTCTTCCATGTGAAAGCGCTTAAATTCCGCTTTTTGTTTAGTTTGGATTTTGGGAATATCGAATATAAGCCATGTGACCTTTTCATCAAAAAGGCCACACATTGAAATGAAACAAATTTTATCAGATTTATCGTGTATATTTTACATTATTTCAATGTTTACAGAGTAAAGATTTCTATTTGTATAAACCCCAAAAACCTTACATCTTCTAGGACAGTTGGTTAACTAAGCCCATCTCTGGCGCCCCTCTCTCCAGCGCTTAAAATAACTTACTTAAAAAACTTAGTATGTATAATTATCTATGTGGTGCCTTTTTCTTAAAAGTTAACGGTGAGTCAACCAAGATTTCGGATTCTAGGCGCTTTGTGGAGCAAGTTATTTTATTTTTAATCATATTCATTATGATTTTTGCGCCCCCTGAAAATGCCGCCCGGAGTGGGTGCCCTGGTTTCCCCCCCCCTAGATCCGGGGTTGCTCTCAGGTCGCGTGTGTAAGCCCGTGTCGAAGTTAGTTAGTATGTAAAATCATGAATATTAAACAGGCCACTTCACAAGTAATACTCCGATGGGAAATCTGCCGAGAGATGGCGTTTGAAATTTTCATGCAACCTATCTAATTCATATGAGCGGTACAATTTTTTTAGGTGATACTTTTTACATATTTTATCACTCTACGACGAAGTCAAAAAGAAGGGATTATGTTTATAAAACTCTTTGTACGAGAGGGAGGAGTCATTAAATCCGGGACTTTTTAAATTTTTTACTAAAATCACGAAATAAAAAAAAAATGGAAATTGTATGAGAACTTTGTTCGCTTTTTGAATTTAGTTAGAAACAATTAATTATATTATTCAGAATTCACCATTAGGTATAACATCAACTACTATCTTTTTAACCGATTTAGAAAAAGCACGGGACCCTAAAAATACGTTTTTAGTAACCTACAACGAACTTTTTCATAGTAAGTGATTTAACTAGAATTATTCTAAAAATTGCGCATTTATAATATTTTACAGCTATATTACGCTTATTTTCTACCAAAAAAACGTACACTCAACAGCGTATCAAGCATAAAGAAATCGTAAGTTAGACTGCAAAAACCTCTTTTCTTCAGTCGGTATTTTATTTTTCTTTTAATATAGATACTTGTCAATTATTTACTCTAAAGTTATTTTTAACTTCGACCAACTAGCCTTCAACTGCCCAAGAACAATAGTTTAAGAGAGAAGTAAATCAACAGAACATGCCTAGATGAGGTCACCTGACTGACGAGGGACCTCGGTCATCAAGTTCATTCCGACGCCTGGAGCCCTAACTTCAGACATCTAGGAACAGATCCGACCGCAGCCCTGGAACTAAATTCACATTTTCATCAAACTTTGTGACTTCTGAATGCTAGGGTATTTAAGTTGGAATTAGAAATAGTTATAACTAAGAAACTTGTGATTACACAATGTATTTCAGTAGATAAGCTCTATTGATATTTAAATAGTTTTAACTAAGAAACTTGTGTTTACACAATGTATTTCAGTAGATAAGCTCTATTGATATTTAAATAGTTATAACTAAGAAACTTGTGATTGCACAATGTATTTCAGTAGATGAGCTCTGTTGATATTTTAATAGTTATAACTAAGAAACCGCCGTGGGGTACCGGCTTAGAATAGTACCTCCCCCTCTCTTCCCGTGGGTGCCGTAAGAACCGGCTAAGGGAAATATTACCAGAAGTGGGCAGCAGCACATTCTGAGTAAAACGCCAACTACTGCGCTCGCCAACCCGCCTGCCAAGCGTGGCGAGTACTGGCAAAAACCCCCTATGACAGACGACAAAAATACCAGGCCCCCAGTCCCCGGCAGCTCCGCTATTCCGGGCTATGGTAGCGGTCCCGGTCACGGCGGAGCAAGGGGTGCTAAGAATCTCCGGAAGAGATCCGGCTACCACCCCCTGCATAAACGACGACTGGCCCTGGTAACACACAACATTCGTACGATGAGGACAGACGAGAAGCTAGCTGAGCTGGAAGAAGAAATGGGTAGGTTACATTGGGATATCCTGGGGTTATCAGAAGTCCGACGAGAGGGTGAGGACACGATAACCCTGAAATCTGGCAACCTACTCTACTACCGGGAGGGCGACCAACAATCCCAAGGTGGTGTCGGGTTTCTCGTCCACAAGTCCCTTGTTAACAACATTCTTGCCATCGACAGTGTATCGAGCAGGGTTGCGTACCTGATACTCAGAGTATCCAAGAGGTATTCGCTGAAGGTCATCCAGGTATACGCACCGACCTCGGCACACTCCGATGATGAGGTAGAGGTGATGTATGAGGACATTAGTAGGGCCATACACACTTCTGAGACCTATTTTAATGTTGTTATGGGGGACTTCAATGCGAAGCTGGGCAGGAAATGCGAAAATGAGCTGAAAGTGGGGCAATTTGGACATGGACAACGGAACCCCAGGGGACAGAGGTTGGCCGACTTCCTGGAGAAAGAGGGACTCTTCATGATGAACTCTTTCTTCCAGAAGCCACCTCATAGGAAATGGACCTGGTTGAGTCCCGATGGTTCTACGAGAAATGAGATAGACTTCGTCCTGACCACCAAGAAACAAATATTCAATGATGTCTCTGTGATCAACATGGTTAAAACCGGAAGTGATCACCGAATGGTACGAGGCACTTTGAATATTAATGTTAAACTTGAGAGGTCCCGTATGATGAAGTCTACACTCCGACCTACTCGCGCTCATATCCAAGACCCCGAGAGCTTTCAGCTCGAACTATCAAATCGCTTCGAGTGCCTGGAGAGCTGCGCATCAGTGGATGAGATCAATAACAGGTTTGTGGAAACTGTCCGTACGGTGGGCGCGAAGTTTTATAAACCCCACCGTACAAATAGACCGCAAAAGCTCTCGAGCCATACCCTCGACCTCATGGCTGAACGACGCTCATTGCAACTGCAGTCTTCCGGTGACGTCGAGTCATATAGGCGGCTCAATAGACTCATATCAAAGTCTATGCGACACGACATCCGTACCTTTAATACTAATCGTATTAAAGAGACGATAGAGCGGAATAAAGGCTCCAAAGTGTTCGCAAAAGACATGTCTATTGGGCAGAGCCAGTTGACGAAGCTGAAGATGGAAGATGGCAGTCTAGCGTCGACCAAAGCAGAAGTCTTGAGGGAGATCGAGAGGTTTTATGGACAGTTATACACATCGGTCGCAAAACCTGTTAGCAGTTTGGGCAAAGATCCAAGAGCCAAGCTGACTCGACATTATACCGAAGATATCCCGGACATCAGCCTGTACGAGATTAGGATGGCCTTGAAACAGCTAAAGAACAACAAGGCACCGGGTGATGACGGAATTACATCAGAGCTACTGAAAGCGGGTGGAACACCGGTACTGAAAGTCCTTCAGAGGCTCTTCAATTCCGTCGTGCTTGAAGGTACAACGCCAGAAGCATGGAACAGAAGCGTGGTGGCGCTGTTCTTCAAAAAAGGAGACAACACTTTGCTGAAGAACTACAGACCCATCTCGCTTCTGAGCCATGTCTATAAGCTGTTTTCAAGGGTCATCACGAATCGTCTTGAACGCAGGTTCGATGACTTCCAGCCTCCCGAACAAGCCGGTTTCCGAAAAGGCTATAGTACCATAGACCACATCCATACGCTGCGGCAAGTGATACAGAAGACCGAAGAGTATAACTTGCCCCTTTGCTTAGCGTTTGTGGACTATGAGAAAGCCTTTGATTCGATTGAGACCTGGGCGGTGCTTGAGGCTCTCCAACGATGCCGTATTGACTATCGGTATGTCGAAGTGCTGAAGTGTTTGTACAACAACGCCACCATGTCAGTCCGAGTACAAGACCAGAACTCAGAGGCAATTTCATTGAAAAGAGGCGTGAGGCAGGGAGACGTTGTCTCTCCGAAACTGTTTACCGCTGGTTTGGAAGATGCCTATAAGCTTCTGGAATGGGAAGGGCTTGGCATCAATATTAACGGCGAGTACATCACTCACCTTCGGTTTGCCGATGATATAGTAGTCATGGCAGAGTCGATGGAAGACCTCAGTACGATGCTCGAAGACCTCAATAGAGTTTCCCAACGGGTGGGCCTCAAAATGAACATGGACAAAACGAAGGTTATGTCGAACGCCCATGTAGTGCCCACCCAAATATCTGTGGGGAACTCCACTCTTGAAGTTGTTGACGAATACGTCTACCTAGGACAAACGGTCCGATTAGGCAGGTCCAACTTTGCGAGGGAGGTCAATCGTCGTATCCAACTCGGCTGGGCAGCGTTCGGGAAACTTAAAAGCGTCTTCTCGTCCAATATACCCCAATCCCTCAAGTCGAAAGTTTACAACCAGTGTGTGTTACCAGTGATGACATACGGCACTGAAACGTGGTCCCTAACTATGGGCCTCATAAGGAAGCTCAAGGTCGTGCAACGAGCTATGGAGAGGGCTATGCTCGGAGTCTCTCTACGAGATCGAATCAGAAATGAAGAGATACGTAGACGTACTGGAGTCACCGATATAGCACAGCGGATTAGCAAGTTGAAGTGGCAGTGAGCAGGGCACATAGCACGCAGAACTGATGGCCGATGGGGCCGAAAGGTTCTCGAGTGGAGACCACGTACCGGCAAGCGCAGCGTAGGAAGACCAGCCACGAGATGGACAGATGACCTCATACAAGTGGCGGGAAGACGCTGGATGCAAGCCGCTTCCAATCGGTCATTTTGGAAATCCATGGGGGAGGCCTATGTCCAGCAGTGGACTTCTTATGGCTGAGATGAACTAAGAAACTTGTGATTACACAATGTATTTCAGTAGATAAGCTCTATTGATATTTAAATAGTTATAACTAAGAAACTTGTGATTACACAATGTATTTCAGTAGATGAGCTCTATTGATATTTAAATAGTTATAACTAAGAAACTTGTGATTACACAATGTATTTCAGTAGATGAGCTCTATTGATATTTAAATAGTTATAACTAAGAAACTTGTGATTACACAATGTATTTCAGTAGATGAGCTCTATTGATATTTAAATAGTTATAACTAAGAAACTTGTGATTACACAATGTATTTCAGTAAATAAGCTCTATTGATATTTAAACGAGCAATTCTGCTTTAGAAATATTTTTATATACGAGTATATCTATATTCTAAGGATCTCGGAAACGGCAACATACCAATTTTCATCAAGATTTTGATGAAAATTGTAGGTAGATTCGGGGATGATATATTGATCTAGCTAGATTACCCGGGTATGCCCGTAATTTCAGTCATAAAATATCCGAGCGGAGTTCGGTCGCCCAGGTACTTTAGATTATAAGGCAATATAAATACGTATCTACCTCATTCTTATTGCATGTCCGTTAGGATAATCTGTAAAGATGAATTAAATGTAAAAAAAACATACAGCCCGAATTGATAACCTCTTTTTTTTGGAAGTCGGTTAATAATATTAATGTATTTATAACATTTTTATGTCTAAAATAAAAGCAGTAAAACAAGAGAGAGGCAGAGTGAGAGAGAGGGAGAGAGAGAGAGCTGTAGCGACGGAACTGGTGCGCACCGGTATCGAATTGTTTCTTATGATTTATGGCACCAGCGCGGCAGCGGGCCGTCTGACGCAGGCACCCGCCGGGTACGATGCCTGGATGTGGCACGAGGAAATAACATCTAATGTACATCTGATGTGAATGCGGCTTTAAAGGAGACGGCTCATTGCATCAAATCGTTTAAAATTTCATTAGATTTTTATTTTTATTTTTTTAAATTACTTTTTAAATTAATGTTGGCCCTTGGCCAACATTATCATGTCAGTCCCATTATAACCTAAATAAGGGGAAAATAATTATAGTTTAGAAATAGAAAAAAATCTACTTCAAAATACGCAATTCGTTTACTTGAGTGAAATGTTTTCAGTAATTTTGTTATAAAAATCAAAGTACTGCACCGATTTTGCTAAAATGTATATGTATATTCCTCTGAGGTATTTACCTACCAAACATCACAACAATTCATAATTGGCGGAATACTCGCTGAACACACATAAAAACATAGTCGAATTGAGAACCTCAATTTTTTTGGATGTCAGTTAAAAAAGGTTGGCAGGTGTCATCTACACGGGAGCCCGCAGTGATTCAGTAATATTAATCGCTTAAACCTAAAAAAAACATTCAGTCAGATATACGGCCAATTTTATTTAATTGTTTCCACAAAGCCCATAAACAGCTTTCTATTAATTTATTATTTTATTATTATTCTGAAGTAAAAGCAGTTTAAATAATTTCTTAAATTAAGCATAAAAATGTAAATCACGAGTAGATATTTTTTAAATTTGAACAAATTAGGTATACACCGGACGAGTTATGTATGTAACATTTATTATTATTTTAGTATAGTAATACTTGTATATACTTTATGACAATAAAGTTTATCTATATATCTATCTATATTACTCCTATATCTCTTCTAGTCCAACCTCACTAGTAGGTATATCCCGGCACCCGTTTGCTATTATTCCGTATTCCAAGATAACACTTTCGACACATTTCTACGTGGCGCCGCCGTCAGCGTGCGTGCTACAAATACTACTAGGAGGGATTTGTATGGAGAATAAGGTACATAGTCTAGTAAAAATAAGATTTGTGACAACATAAAGGACAACTAAGTATATTGTTATTTAACTGAATGTACTTGTGTTTTGAAATACACTTGACACAATTTCATAATGATATTATAAAAGCTAATTTTGTTACCTTTACACGCTCAAACAGCTGAACCGATCGTTATGAAAATTTGTATAGAAATAGCTTTGGACCTGGAGATGGACATAAGCTACTTATCATCATCATAATCATCACCGTTTTTCATAACTACGCGAGTGAAACCGCGGAACGCAGCTAGTCTATAAATCGGGGATTATTGTTGATGTATGATTTTTAGCTATTTTCCTATCATAAATTCAAAGAATCCCCCCCAGTTGCAAATACTGTGATGTGCTCCGTACAAACGGATTTATTTTTACTAGACTAAAAACCACTTTCTGTAACGTAAGCAAGTTGTTCGAAAACTATTGAAATAAGCTAACGAAATAAAACACATACTATGACAAGCAAAACGTGTCATTCACTTCATGCCATGACTTCAAAATACGCATTCGTTTACTTGGATGGCATTGCTGTGATATTGAATTGGTTACTACTAGGTAAGCGCGCTCCATCGTAGACCGCAACATCGCTTAACATCGGGCGAGTTGGTGGTCAAGCGCAAACTTACATATTTCTACATAAAAACATATTTCCCAGATAGTTTGTTATTAAAATCAAAGTGCTGAACCGATTATAGTAAAATTTATACGGGACCATCTCTAAAGTATGACGTATCAAACAAAAAAGAATCATTAAAACTGAATTCATAATTGGCGAGATAATAGCTGAACAAATAACAAAAAAATACACAACCGAAATGACAACTTCTTCCTTTTTGGAAGTCAGTTAATTTTTTTTTTTTCTAGATTGTAATCAAAAACTTCTTAAATTAAATAGCTGTGCTGCTATTTAATTTAAGATGTTTCTTTTAATTAATTAATTAATTTAAGAACTCGCCCGATGTTAAGCGACGTTGCGGTCTACGATGGAGCGTGCTTACCTAGTAGTAACCAATTCAATATCACAGCAATGCCATCCAAGTAAACGAATGCGTATTTTGAAGTCATGACATGAAGTGAATGCTTATGTCCAGCAATGAACTTCTTGTGGTAGAGATAATTACTATTATGAATAAATGATAGTTAAACGCAAAATAATTAATTTTCATTATAATATACCAAAAACCTCAATCTACTTCGAATCCCTATGTGAAGTAACCATCGAACATTTCCACCCCGTTTGCGATACACATAAAGGATTTTGCTGGCCCATAAACAATATTTAGCGAATGCAAAACGTCGTAAATCGAATGGTCCGTGAACACGTTACGATCACTCGGCAAATCGTATAAAGACCACAGATCACAGGAGTGCATCAAAATGTATTACATTACTGTGATTCCGTTGCAGATTAAAGAGAACAGAGGGATATAATGCGAAATATTTTTTTTCAGAAAACACAAACTGTGGGATGACAAGTATAAGTTTAAACAACTCAAAAACACCCCATAAATAAAAACAATTGAACAGATTTGGATGAAATATAGCTAAGAACACTATCAATGAAATCCTCTCTCTTATAAAAAAATGGTCCCTCTGTGTAAGAGCTACGATGCCACAGACAGACACACAGATATACACACTTCAGTCAAACTTATAACACCCCTGTTTGTGGGTCGGAGTTGAAAATTACAAACTCATAATTATAATAAGTTTTGTAAACATTGGTTGAAAAATACAACCTTTACACTAGTGCCAATAAACACCTATACAGAATAAAGAAAATTTTGAGAGTTAATGCAGAGACATTTGTTTGTTTCACTTACTCGGTCAAATTACAGATTGGTCAATCTGTTATTGTTCAGCTCTTTGGTTCAATGATATCGAAAAGGCAATAGACTGTAAACAAATTGTAAATTAAATATGTTTTTGCTACACTCCGATCCCAGCTGAGCATGATGCTAGTTGTAAATAACCAGCGCTGGTCTCCGCTGGGAACGGTAGGTCCCATAAGTTCGGTAGGATTTTGAGATTCATCGGCTTTAATATAAGCAATAAGCTGCCGCCACCCTGTCATTGCAAACAAATATTTTAAACATCTTGTAATGTTTTA
Source organism: Lycia hirtaria (assembly GCA_947563715.1). NCBI lineage: Eukaryota > Metazoa > Arthropoda > Insecta > Lepidoptera > Geometridae > Lycia > Lycia hirtaria. The sequence goes on along the minus strand of OX387376.1, from coordinate 50,970,702 downwards.
ACCATTATCAAATCTCGTGTCGACCGGTCAGAATGTCATTTGATGCTCTGCCTAACGCGTAATTTTATGTACATATCGGAGTTATACATCTATGTATTTGTATATTCTGTGATTGCATGAGTGCAACTTACATTGTAGAGTTGAACTCGCGTGCAGTTTAATGGCAGCTCGGATTGTTTGTAATAAAACCTTGGGTTTCCGTTACCCGCTCGTAAAATTTGTTTCGTACGTATTATTGTAATATTTGATGCGAACATTCAATTTCTTATGGTTGACTAGCTGCAGCACGCGATTTTACCCGCTATTTTAGGGTTTTTTTTTTTTTTATGTACATGTGGGGACATGTAAATACCAGCGAAGCTAGGTTTAATAAACAAAAAAGTGCTTTAGGAAACAATAAGTAAAATGTGTATCTTAATATACAACCCTAATCCATATTTTGATCCGACAGCGTACGAAAAAGGGTTGTTTTTCGAGTGTTTGCATGTTTGTATGTATATATGTTTCTATATTATCTCCTACAGTCTAACTGGTTTTGACCGTATTTGATATATTACTTTATTGTACATCCATTCAGAATAACTTAAAAATATTTAATAAACTTAATTGAAAGTACAACGGCGACTTTATCGCATAAACATATTATTATTATTGATGTGCGAGATGTCGTTAGATTCATCTTCATTCGCTGAATATCATAGGTTAATAGTAGATTGTTATACAAGGGGCTAAAGCGACCCGTTGTAGCGAGGTAGATATTTACAAATATAAACCGAAAAATAATGTCAAATAGAAACCAAGTTACAATGGGTTTTTAGCGCCGTGTGTTACACTCTACTTTTCACTACGAGTGCGAGAAAATAAAATAATCCAATACAATAATTCAAAGTTTATTTTATTAAATATGATATGTATGTACCATTTGTACAATTCTAGATATACAACGAGATGTTAGCAAAGAGAATGTAAATGTATTCCAAAGAGATTAATCTAGTTTTGAATAAAGACTGTTTCGTGTATGTAGGCTCTTTGGTAACAGATAAAAATTAAAAAAAAATATACTTTATCCCCTAGAGCTTAAAATGCTATTTTTTCCCCGCTTTACTGCGTTACAATGACGGACTTTTAGAGCAAGAGTAGTGAATATTTTTTTTTGTAATACCTAATAATAATACGAATCTTGCTTTTTTTCAACAGACAGGTTATATGAAATTGCTATGATAATAATAAAAAAAAACCTACTACACAAAATAAACTGCACGCAACTGAAAGGGTCGCATTTATCGTCGTCCTCGACATTTAGCCTCTTATCTCGTATACATGCCGCTATCAGGACGAGTTGACTTCTCTAAACTATCTGATAGTTTTCTCCTACAATATGTATATTTTATGCATTGCTGTGTACAAGTTGGGAGCATTCCAAACGGGTCCGGCTTAGGGTGTTGTTCCACCAAGATGCTATACTACGCTACGAGTGAGGTACAGTTAATCTACGAAAGTATGTCAACGTTACGATTTTTAAACTATTGCATAGCTTCTATCGCGGGCCTTGAGCGTGGAGACCGAATCCAGAAATTGCGTAACGAAAATAACCTAACACACCGCGCGTAAAGCTATTATGCAATAGCTTTACCGCGGCAGTCTGCGAGTGCCACACGTCTTTTTTTAATTATTTAATAATTTTACAATTAAAAAAACTGAAATAACAGACTTCAAAGTACGCTACTTCGTTAAAATACTTGTAATATTAGAAAGGATTAGGATCATCTTGCTCAGTCGGGTAAATACCTAATTAAACAAAACGTTCAATCATTAGAGTAACTCTATTTTCATCTTATACACATTGGATGAGGAGTAAGGTTTTACTTTTACTAAATCCTTCACGGTTGTAAACTTTTTGTTTTTATACATTATAGATTTACGATTGACCACCAACTCGCCTGATGTTAAGCGACGGTGTGGCCGAGGATGGAGCTCGTCAATCTAGAAGATATCTATTCACTCTAGCGTTGAAAATTCCAAGATTGTAGGTCTCAGGAAACAGAGATGGCAGCAACGAATTCCATTCTTGTGCAGTACGCAACAGGAATGTGGATCGATATCGCTGAGTACGGATTTTTGGCATTTCAACGAGAAATGGGTGGTAATTCGTCGACTTTCTGCTAGTCCTGTAGTGAATTTAAGATACACAAAAATTGGTTCACGAATGACTGAGTAATCGGTGAACAAACATAAAAAAACATACAGACCGAATTGAGTTTTTTTTTTTTAATAATTTAATTCTATAACTTTTTTGGCATAACTAATATGCATATGCTTGCCAAATTACACCTTTTTACCCAACTGCGAAAGAAGGAAGGTTATGTTTTTCGAGTGTGTTTAAGTATGTATGTATATTTCTTTGGCACGCCCTAGAGCCTAAACGGCTTGTCGTATTTTTATATGAGTGGTGTCAATAGATTCATCTTAGTTGTGAGAGTGACACTGGGTACATCAAAATAAAAAAAAAAACAAAATTAAGGATTTATGCGGCAAAAAGCAATCTCAAAAAAATTCATGTTTTCAAAATACATCGAGTGTGGTATCAAAATAAAGAATTTTTTAACGGTGATTACGAATATAATTATATAACTTACATGTTTTATTGGAGTTTAAAATAGCAAATGTTAAGTGCTAAGCTAAGCTATGCAAGTAAATGTTTTCTATCGGTGTAGGGCAGCCTTATGCGGATAAGATGCGGGGTTTTTTGGATTAATTTGGTATCTGATTTGCTTGGTAAGCTTTATATGCGCTGACAGTAGTCGTAACGTAAAAGTTATCAACCGAAAGCTAACATGTAACAATGAATATGTTAGTCACGTATCACAGTGTTGTTTGCGTTACAGTTTTTTTTTAACACGAATAAGTCCGCGTTTGACCACCAACTTGCCTGTTGGTAAGCAACGATGTGGTCGGAGATGAAGCACGCAAACTTAGAAGATACCTATTCACTCTGACCTTGAAAAGACCAACGTTGTAACTATAACGGAACAAAGAAGCCAGCAAATTGTTCCTTACTCTTTAAAAAATTATCATAAAATTTGTCAAATAGATATCTTCTAGATCGACGAGCTCCATCCTCGGCCACACCGTCGCTTAACAGGCGAGTTGGTGGTCAGAAATCGTATCGTAGAATCGTAGAATTGTATTTTAAAACATTGTCTTCAAAGACATTTCACTCGAGAAACCAAGTTTTGCAAAAAATCAAATTAATCGCATTGAATCAGTGTGACATTTTTCAGTCGCGGCTTTTATTAATAAGGCTAGAAGTTGAAATATTTTGTCAAGTTCGTGTCCAGAGGAGAATGAAGACTACTTAGTCGCCAGCTATTTACTAAGACCATTTACCAAATGAATTTCAAGCTACAAAGTTTTAATGATTTACACATTTATTGATATATCTTTAATACATTAAAGTTCTGTCCGTGATCTATTACTATGGGTAATGGTGAGTTTGTATACATAATAGCTTAGACATCCAAACAAAATTAGCTCTAAGAAGAAAATGATACGTGAATATTTACATTTTTTTTAACCTACATGAGAGGGTGTAGTTAAAACATTTTACGTAAGACCTACATCTACGATAAACAGACGGACAGGACAAAATGATTTTTCATAGTACCATGGAACTTTAAATAGGATGACATAGACAACGTCTCTTACTGAAAGACCCCTCGCAATATGAATAAGAGATACTTGCAAAATCATCATCACAGCCACAAGAAGTCCAATGCTGGACATAGGACCAATGAATTTCGAAAAGACCAATTGGAAGCGGCTACCATCCAGCGTCTTCCTGCCAGTTGTATGAGGTCTTCTGTCCACGTTGTGGCTGGTCTTCCTACGCAGCCCTTGCTGGAAGCCAAACCTGCAAAATGGTGAAGTGTACTGTTGTTGTTCCAGGCAGTAGACTACCTGAAGAAGCGCACGCCGGCCCGCGCCATGTTCATGATAACAGCCGTCTGGCTGATGAGTGCGCTGGTCTGCATCCCGCCACTCCTGGGCTGGAGAGTCACGAGGCCGCCGGAGCAGTTCCCCCAGTGCAAGGTATGCTCATCATAACAATTAACAACCTATAGGGTGAAATAATTACCAACCCGACTGCCTGCGGTACAAAAATAAATTAAAATATTTTTTTTATTTCGAATTATACATTTAAACACATTAGTTTTATATATTATAATTGCACCACCTATTAACACTTCATTCAATAGATATAAGAGAAAGAAGAATTGAAAAAGCTGAACATTTGAAATTAAACAATTTGCCTGATTCACCCCGTACATTTTAAATCAAACGTCAAGTGAAACATCATCATCATCATCTCGCTATAAGAAGTCTACTGTTGGACATAGGCCTCACCTATGGATTTCCAAAATGTCCGATTGGCAGCGGCTTACATCCAGTTTTCCCGCCACTTGTAAACATCATTATATGTTAAAATAATTTCATTAAATAATAATCTCAAAAATCTAAGAAATCATAAGGGAAGTTTTAAACTGCGATAATACTTTAAATGCAAAAATTTGTATGTATGTCAATTTCACGTTTTTTTTTTAACAAATATTTCTGGACTTTTCACACAACACCATCTAGCCCAAACTAAGCAAAGCTTGTACTATGAAACTAGATGGCTGATAGAATACATAGATAGGTACTTTTTTAGTTAAATTTCTTTATTTTTTTTTGTTTATTTAATTTGGAATGGAGTTTATAGTTACCTTCATTAACACATAAACTATCTTTATTTCACTTTTTTAAACTATCACGGCCATTCATTAAAACACTATTATTATTAACGTGATATTTAGCGTGGTTCGCGTTAATTTTGAGCTCCCGATATACATCAAATAAACTTTTTCATACGCTGAAACCCAAGAAAGAAGCTGTTAGTAAAATATACGCGGTGAACCCTTTAAAAGTTGTCTAATTTTTCATACGCTGAAAACAAAGAAAGAAGCTGTTAGTAAAATATACGCGGTGAATCCTTTAAAATTTGTCTAATTTTTCATACGCTGAAACAAAGAAAGAAGTTGTTAGTAAAATATACGCGGTGAATCCGTTAAAAGTTGTCTAATTTTTCATACACTGAAAACAAAGAAAGAAGCTGTTAGTAAAATATACGCGGTGAATCCGTTAAAAGTTGTCTAATTTTTCATACGCTGAAAACAAAGAAAGAAGCTGTTAGTAAAATATACGCGGTGAATTCGTTAATTCCAATAAAATAGTAAAGAGGAGAGTAAGCATGTTGTTAATAACGACATTGTTGTTGCTACAGTTTGCGTATTCATCTTTGTTAAAGGTAATTGAGTAGAGTGGCTTACCTCCCCTTTGTCGGGTGATTTTCTTTCCTTTTGTCGCGGAAAAAAGATTCTCGGGCACAATAGGTACGCTGGAGAGATATATTTTGATGTTTCTGTCAACACTAATGAGAGTAAGTTTTTAAATTATTGTGATATCTCAATGGTAAGGTAAGCGTATTACACTAGTTCTGTGATCAGTAGACCTCGCGATCACAAAATTCTTTCATACATTGTGTTATTTCTATTCAAAACTTTTGAGTATTTTCATAACTATTTTTTTACGCAAGATAGATCTACGATTGACCACCAATTCGCCTGATGCTAAGCGATGATATGGCTGAGGATGGAGCTCGTCGATCTAGAAGATATCTATTCACTCTCGCCTTGAAAATTCCAAGATTGTAGGTCTCAGGAAACAGAGAGGGCGGCAGCGAATTCAATATCTTCACACTTTCAATGTCGTTTTTAACAGACTTCAAAACAGGAGGAAGTTCTCAATTAGGGTGTATTTTTACAGACTTCAGAACTAAGCAGGTTAACAATTCGGTTGTTTTCTTTAAGTTTGTTACCGTATAGCTCTGATTCATTTATAAACGATTTCAATAAATTGCAAAAATTTCATCAAAATCGGTTTAGTAGTTTGGTTTATAAAACAAAGTTGCGCATTTTGAAGTCGGTTTTTAAACTATAATAATTTAAACTGTAATATAAACTTTAATTAAAACAAAAATATAATTATTGCTTAATCTTCAACCGTTTTCCCAATTTTATGGTTGACAATAATACTGTGAGGATAAATGCACGCAGTCCTTTTGAGTAATGATTTAAAAGAAATAAACAAGATCTCATAGACGCAAGAATGCGATCTCCTATTTACTATAAAATATAGTGTTAAAATATATTAAAATATTTTTTCCGCAAAAATGCAATGGGAAAACTTTATCAAGAAACGAACTATATATAGGATGAATATATATGAATGCGAACAAACGACCTCGTTCATATAAGTGACAGGAAAATATTAGATGAAATGACGATGATGAAATGGGATCTAGGTATCTCAAAAAAAAAAACTAGTCGTAGTTTGTGACGTCACAATGTACTCCACTGCAAAACTGAAAAATATTCAAAACATAAGACTTATATTATACTCGAAATTATTGAAATGCGTTTCTTAAAATGATTTAAGGTTTCGAATAAAAATGCAAAAATCTATTTTTTTTTATAGTATTTTTTTTATAGTTTTTATAGATAACGCATATGTATTTTAGCTTTAGGCCGCAAGCACACGGCGTTTTTTAAATGCGCAGAAACGCGCAGACGACGCTCTGCTAACGCACGTATACGCGCTCTAAACGAGATTTGAATGCAACCTTGTAACCTAAGCACACGGGGTGATCATGCGTCTACTGCGCGTATAGGCGCAGATACAGCGATACAGACGCGTTGTAACTGAGGCGCGGGGGGTGCCGTGGCGTGAGCGCGTGCCCCTCTTCTACCCCTTATCCGCCCCTTTGTACGCGCATCAAACGAGTTCCGAACGCGCTTCACACGCGCGTTCGTAGCGCGTTTTACGCGCGTTTGAATCTATAAAAACGCAAAAATCGGCATCTACGGCGCTGAAACGCGCAGACGACGCGCGTTATTGAACCCATGTTTCCTGAAAAGCATGTTTCCTTAAATACAAGCTGAGTGTCTTTAATTCCAAAGTATCTTAATTTCTCCTAGGAAACATGTTTTCTCTTGGAGCACAACTTTGCATAACATCAGGCGAGTAGGCGGTCAAGCGCAAACCTAATACTGAATAAAAAATAATAGTAAAATTTTGCTTGAAATACGAATTTCAAATTCAACTCGGGCTTACCGAAAAACCTTACCTACTCAACTTTGGTCAACGTCTCAAATTATCTGTATTATTTCTGTACGTGTCAGTGAGAAGTTGACCAAATATATTGAGCATTGCCTGGAGCCTTTAACATTTTGGCTACGGAGATGTCACGTAGGATGGTCGAAAATTTCGAACAGTCTTTGTTTAAAGAATAACAATAAAACGTTGGTGGCACCACACGCTTCAAGTGTGCAATTACTCATAAGTCGGGAACATTTGTAGATACTATATATCGAATACTTTTGTGAAGATGTTTCACAGCTCCGCCAATGTCACATAAGATAGACCATCCAACTCTTCTTCTTCTTTTTTGTATTGGACCCGCATTAAAGCATTTGCCAGTGTCAAGTATTAGGATTTTTCAAGTTTCTTGAATAAAACAAGTTGTGAATGTTCTAGTCACAATCTAAGTCACGTATACACTCAATTTATAAGTCGAGTCCTGCTTCAGTAAAGTGGTAGCGACTAGAACTGTGTGTGTGTGGTGGTGGTTACTAGAAGCTTCTATGGAGTTTTGTCGACAACTTAAAATAACACGTTTCACTGCCTCATTTCACTTGCCCACACACATGTACTTGATCGAATACTTAATGAATAAAAGACCACCATTTTTATCGCATTAATATTCAAAATAACACAAGTTTAGGAAAATAAAACAAAGCAACAACATGTTACTAAGACGTTCCCGCCAAAACTCCCGTGGGACGGTTTATATATAAAGAAACGTTGCATAAACTTAGATATCACTCTTTCCAGGGTTTGTATCATATAACCCGTATAATACTAGTTTAGGATTACGATTATTATGATATCAAAGATTCTATAGACAGACGTACATTTTACAACCAATATAAGGCAGAAACAAACAAACAGATATAAAATAATACTATTCTATTAGCCCTTATTGTGATTCGGAGATCGCTATAGTACAGTACTTCTGTTGATATTCTGTAGTTTTCTTTCGGCGTACTTACGTTTATTTGCTTCTTTGTGTACAAATATCGAAACTATAATGTTATTTTGTCTTCTTCCAATAACTTGTTCCTATCTTCTGTATATTATTTTGCTTCTGAGTCGTATTGTGTTAGTTTATTGTATTATTGACGACAGATGTGGTTAGGTTTCGGAGATTGTGTATCTTTCTTTTGGGGATAATAATTTTTCGTTTTTTGTGTCAAATGTTATTGGAAATTGTGTAGCGAATTATTTTGTTGGTTTTATAAAATGGAATTCTTTATTTCGTTCAACCAATCGACAATTCAGAGCTTTCTATCACTCGTATAAATTGGATATTACATTAAAGAACAGAATAATATTGAATATGAATCTACAATAGCATGACAAAGGAATAGGAATAAAAATGAAATAGTTTTTTTTTTTTTTTATAAAATAGGAGAAGCAAAAAGGCTGACGGCTCGCCTGATGGTAAGCGATAACCGTCGCCTATGGACAACTGCAACATCACTGACATTACTGATGCTTTGCTAACCCGGAAAGGTGCTTGTAGATACCCTTTTTAAAACGCTCTTTGTTGAAGCTCGGCGGGAAAACCTTACGAGGAAGGACATTCCACATTTTGCTGGTTCGCGGAAGGAAGGAGCGTGAGAACCTGACTGTATGGGATTTCCAGTTATGCAAAATGCTTAATTAAAAGCACTTATTTCTCTTTCACATACGCATATTTACGTTTTCTCAAATATTGTGCTTGCATACACCTATTATTTCTTGCTTGCAGACACACACACACGAGTGACACAAGAGTACGATTGGCATGAGATGACTAGCTTCTCTCTAACAGTACTGTGACTTACGCTAATAATTCCTGATTTAAAACGCCTCTACGATATCTCCTGTTAGAAGCAAGGAAACTATAAACTTGATCGGTAATAAATTAATGCAATAACTATGTAGAGGAGCCACTTTGACGGCAATACTAAGCTACTAGGAAGTATTTTATGAAAACATTTTCGTAATAGATTTGATGAAATTAAATGTCAAGTGTCGCTTGCGACGCTTGTTGTAGGGTTCTGTACACTTTGTTAATATTCATGATTTGTAATTATTTTTCTTTTATATATATTTAATATTTTTTTATTGCCCTACTACTTAGGAAAGGATTACGTTATTCTTTATTTTGTTAGTAATTATATGTATTAGTTTTTCGGTCTTTTATAAAAAATATCAGGGTGTCTTTTACGTTATATTTTGCAATATTATTATTATCACGTTTATTTATTTAAGTAGGTACTTAATTTTAATTTTTTTACAATACAAATATAAACATATAAAAAAGAACATAAATATTGTAAAAAACTTAAAACTAGTGTGCCGCCGGCAGCGGGGCAGGGCTCAAGCTGTCGACGGTAAGGGCTACAAACTGAGGAATCTCCTGACAATGCGCGCCGTGTCTAGGATGACTACCTTTTGTATCCGACCCTTGATCCAACTATCAAGCGAGAGCCTCTTGAGATGTTGGTCGAGGCTCTTCGCTATTAAACCGTTCACCGATACGACTATCGGAACAATGATCGTCGAATCAACATCCCACATGGCGGTTATCTCTGAGCCAAGTCAAGGTACTTGCTGAGCTTGTCCTTCTCAGCCTTCACGAGATTCTCATCATGTGGGATGGTGACATCGACGAGCACTGCCCGGCGTTGGGAACGATCTACGATCACGATATCAGGCTTATTGGCAACAATAGTCCTATCCGTGATAATAGAACGGTCCCAATAGAGCAAAGCACGGCCATTCTCAAGAACCGGCGCTGGTGCGTACTGATAGTACGGCACCTCGGACTCAACAAGGCCGTATTGAAGAGCAAGTTGCTGGTGGATGATCCTGGCTACTTGGTTATGCCTGTGCAAATACTCGCCGTTAGCAAGATGTGAACAATCGGAAATAATATGTCGGAGAGACTCTCCGGGACGGTGGCACTATTATTATTATTATTATTTATTATTAAATGTCTGAACCGATTTTGATGAGACATAGCTAATAACACTCTCGATAAAAAAAAAATAACAAAAAAACTAGTTCAAAATTAGTCCATCCGTTTGAAAGCTACGATGCCATAGACAGACATAGATACACAGATACACACGTCAAACTTTTAAAACCCCTCGTTTTGGATCGAAGGTTAAAAAAAGAATCAAATTATCAAAATTAAATAATGTTTAGGAGTAGTAAACAGTTTTCTCATGTTTGTATGGAAGAGCGCGCAACAACGTTTCTCTTAAGCAAAATTTGATGCGTATTTATTTTTAAAGGTTAATATTTTTACCCGACTGCGAAAGAAGGAGGGTTATGTTTTTCGAGTGTATGTATGTACCTTTTTAAGTATATTTATTTGGCACGCCCTAGAGCCTAAACGGCTTGTCGTATTTTTATGTGAGTGATGTCAATAGATTCGTCTTAGTCGTGAGAGTGACACCGGGTACATCAAAATAAAAAATAAAACAAAATTAAGTATTTTTAACGGCAAAAAGTAATCTAAATTAATGTTTCAAAATGCTTTTCTGCAGTCGGGTATTTTGTTTTTATTTTAATATAAATACGAGTTATTATCCATATGGCCATATTTTATTTTCTCACAATAAATATTCCAGTAAAACGTTATTATCTCCAATAAAAAAACAATGATGTGATGAAATTACAAAAAGTTTTGATACAGAACCTTAAAAAATATTACGAACATATGATAGACGTAATAATCCAGTCTCTTTGTTCTTAAATAACAGAAAGTAATCTGATAAGTTCCAGGAATCCTGGATTATCCAGCAAGCGGATATTTTTATAGAGAATAAATAGAGAGTCTGGGAAATGGAGCCGTACTATTACTGGAAACGAATTTAATAATGATAGTTGCAAACCGTGGTATTACTTGCTGTAATGGTAAAAAAATATTCTTAAATTAATATTATAAAAATATTTTGCTAGCTAGGCTATTGGCTAACCCTGTTCACAAAATTGTTTTAACTTTTTAAGCGCCGCGGTCTTTGCTTTTGTGCTGTAGCGCCTCTTCTTCAATAATTTTTTTTTTTAAGCCGCGACCCAAAAGAGTGGTGTTTTAAGTTTGACGTGTGTATCTGTGGCATCGTTGCTCGAATTTGATCTAGTTTTTTTTTTGAGAGATGATTTCATCGAGACTGTTCTTAGTTATGTTTCATCTTTATTTATGCAAGATAGATCTATGGTTGACGACCAACTCGCCAAAATTCGCTCTTTAAAATTGGTTCAGCTTTAATTGTCGAGGGTTTTTAAGTGTTCTAAGCTTATACTTGTTGCCTATTTTTATATATTTACAATAGTTTTAGCAATTGTTAAAAGGTAACACTGTTTTCAATTTGTTTTTAATTTTGACTCTCTTGTCGCAGTAGTGGGCACGGAAATCCGTTTTGGCCATAGCGCTCAAAAGGTTTTGGCGGGAACGTGACAGGAGCAAACTTGGTTGTAGAAATGTGAAACGTGTCTTTTTGTGTTGTCAGCAAAATCGTTCCTTCTGTTCATGTACGGAGGTGCCACCTCTATTTTTACGTTTTTTGATAAATGTACTACTACTGTACTTTGTTATCGTTTAATGAACACAATTATATGCCAAATTGCATCTATGTAGTGTTAATAGTCTTAAAATAAAATGACGAACAGAAATGGTGGACATGTAGACAGACAGACATTCATGAGCAATTTGTGAGGGTTCCTCGTCGTTACTACGAAACCCTAAAAAGCATATATGTATATGTATCCTATTCACACATTATCCTATTTACATACCCTAACATAAAAATCAGAACCTAATCCTCCAACTACCCTCACAATCGTCACATCATAAATTCAAATCACGCGCCACTATTTACCCCACTTCCGGTGAAAAACGCAACCGGAAACGGTTACCGCGGCCGTTTCCGGATGCTCGCGTGTCTGATAATGGCGGTTTCCGGTCTGCGATCATTAATGGACCGATTGTTTGCTCTTTGTGCTGCCACTTGCTGTTTGTTTTGTTTGTTTATTTTTAGTAAAGGCTAGACGTGTAAATATGTGTGATCGGCGGTTTTTTTTATTATTTTTTTTATAGCTGTGCATAAAGAATACAACAATGGGCCCCAAACTAGGCAAAGCCTGTTTCTTGGGCGCCCTGTAGCCAGTTCACCTGAAACTATTTAAGCGCTGAGAATTGTACACATCTGCTTTATATTAATTTTAAATGTCAAAGAAGAAATTGTAATTAGGTACATTGCAAATTGAAATTACTTAATATGAACTATATTAAAACTAAAGGACTAAAAGATACAAAAAAAAAATATATATATATAAAAATGATGACTACCTACATCTAAACCACTTAAATTACATAATAAACTAACAGTAGATGTAACAAAATGACTGCTCATAGTTTCGTATATTTCATCTTCAGGGGAGTGGGTAAGAGTGTGTGTGCGTGTGAGTGGGGGTGAGGTGTGCGGGTGTGTGTGAATGTGTGGTGGATAAGTATGTGTGTGATGGAGAAGTGTGCGAAAATGTGTGAAAGTACTTGCGTGTGGGCGTTGTGGTCCCTATGAAAGGCTTTTATTTGTAGGAAAAACTTCTTTATATCGCATTTCACAATACTTAACGAGCTTTTCCGTTTGTGTGGATGTGAGAGATAATAACCATTTTTGAGTTATATGCTTAGCGTCATTAACACAACAGGATACAATATTGATGTGCTTGCAGACAGAATTGTAAACAAAAATGTGTACATATTTAGGTAGGCGAGAAGCAAAGACAGTATTGATTTTAGGAAGCAATTGGAAGCGCGAACGTCGCCTTCGTCTGGTCGTATCGTGAGTAGCTGATAGGTAATGACTCTTTGCAACTGCCCGCAGAATAAAAAGTTGACGAACTGTTAGAACCGAGGTCTCCTTATAAAGCTTATCCGTGGGATAGCGACGTGGTTTACCCATTAAGACTTTAAGGACTGCTCTTTCAGCTCGCTCAGCTTCCTCTAAATGCGTCTTGGCTGCTCCTCCCCAAACTCCCACACAATACTGAAGAAGCGATTGACATAGCGTTTTATACACCAACATTTTGACGTCATCTTTAGCCGCTGATCTTAAGGTTTTCATTATGTATAGTAGTTTACGGACTTTTTTTGAGATATAAGTAATATGTTCCTTAAAAGATAAGTTCTGATCAATCATTACTCCCAAGTATTTTATATATGCAACTCGAGCAATTGAATTACATGAACAGCTTATATTGTATGCCTCGCAGTTCTCACTGTGTATTTGTAGTTGGGACAGATCAGTGCCGGTGTCTTGGGCAATATTAAAAGTAACAAAGCTGGTTTTCTTGATATTTAACGTTAAAAGATTAGCGTCAAGCCAATGAGCCAATTTCAGCTTCATTTTTTGCAGACGTCCAGTCCTCACCATGGAAAATGACAACCGTATCATCGGCGTAACAGATCAGATCAGCATTATGTAATCTGAGCCTCAGGATAGCATCTATGTATATAATAAATAGGGTAGGTGCCAAAATACTCCCCTGCGGCACTCCGAAAGTTATATCCAGCTCGTCACTTTTTTGATTAGCTATTTTAGTGCATTGCCTTCTATTAGACAGGTAACTGGAGAACCAACCTAATGCATTTCCTCTGATGCCGAGACGTTCGAGTTTTCTCAATAAGATTGGAGTGGAGACAGTGTCAAACGCCTTAGCAAGATCGAGGAAGACCCCTATGCATTTTTTCCCATTGTCTAGATGAGTCGCAACCGTTTCTGCAAGGAGTTGAACGGCGTCCTCAGTAGATTTCCCCTGTCTGAAGCCAAATTGACGATCATCTAAAAGTCCATATTTTTGTAAGAAGTTAAGAAGTCGTTTATTTACCAGTTTTTCAAGAATTTTTGACGTTACGCTGAGTAAAGAAATAGGTCTGTAGTTGTCTGGACTAGTCTTATCTCCTCCTTTGTGCACGGGTATTATAACTGCAATCTTCCAGCAATCGGGGAATAAACCAGTCGCCATGCTGATATTACAAATGTGTGTTATGGGTTCAAGAAGGGCAGATTTCGCATACTTTAATACTCGCGGAGTTATGGCATCAATGCCTGGCGCGCTGTCTGGTTTCAGATCTTGGATGATGCCACTGATCTCACTGTGATCTGTAGGAACCAAGAACAAAGAATTTGGGCATATTTCCTAGTGCATGTACAGAAAACTTGGCAAAGTAATTTAATTGAATAGCGGCTCTTTTGGAAGCAACAAAGCTTACAATTTAAAGATTCTTATTTATATATCTGTCATAGATAATAAAATAACAAGTAAATTTAGAATAAAAAAACCGGCCAAGTGCGAGTTGGACTCGCGCACGAAGGGTTCCGTACCATTATTATCTATAAAAACGGCAAAAAAATCACGTTTGTTGTATGGGAGCCCCCCTTAAATATTAATTTAATTTTAATTTAATTATTTATTTTAAAATCGAATAATATAACTCAAAATTCTGTGAATATTTCAAGCGTCTATCTACCTGTTGTCGTTATCAATATCGAGCAAAAATGAGCAAAAAAACACTTTTGTTGTATGGGAGCCCCCTAAATATTTATTTTATTCTGTTTTTTAGTATTTGTTATAAACAAAAAACTGTTGGCAGCAGAAATACATCATCTGTAAAAATTTCAACTGTCAAACTGTAACGGTTCATGAGATACAGCCTAACAGACAGACAGACGGACGGGCGGACAGACAGCGGAGTCTCAGCAATAGGGTCCCGTTTTTACCCTTTGGGTACGGAACCCTAAAAATTAAAAACTCCCAACATGAAAAAAATGCTGAACTGATATCGGTGAAACGTATCTAAGAAGAATTATTATTTTAAAAACTAGTTCGTAATCGGTCCATCCGTTTGAAAGCTACGATGCCACACAGAAACACGCGCACTGTGCAGTGCGTGACGTCACCTGCTGGATCCAGTGGAAGACCAGCGTCGGTTGGCAACAACCGGCACCATGCTGAGCTGGAGCCGGCTTGTGGCGAAAACTTAGTTTTAGTCTTTAGCTTTAAGTTATGTAAATATTTAAATTTTTGTCACAATAAAAACATTGTCTATTATTAAACACACAAGTACATAGATACATGTCACACTTATAGCACGCCTCTTTTTGCGTTGGGGTTAAAAAATTTTGAGTATAAACAATATCTCTAACTCACCTGCGTCTGCGCTTTAAACAAAAGTACTAAAAATCTATGTTCACAAACAACCAGGACCGTCACGCCCCAAAATTCCGTAAATAATATAATCTATTCAAACAATATCCGTATCTCGGTGAAATTCCTTTATAATTATAACAAATTGCCTATTCTAGCACTTTAGAATAAAGTATTTTAATTTGCATAACCGTAAATTTGCAAACAAAACTTGGCACAAAATGTTTGTTTTCTTTAGAAGTTTCGAGGTTGTTAAGCTGATAAATTAAGGGTATTTAGATTTATTTCAACACTTAGGGAGGTCGCTAAATCTCTAAAATGGTTATTTAAAACAATATTTAACGGTTTAACCCAATGTTGGGTTTGATCAGTGCCGGGTAAAGATATTGGGGCAAATGGCACGGGGCCGTACCTTAGCCTTTAAAGGGGTGCTTTCATTAGGAACTCCTCTGTCTCGCTCGCGCATAGCAACGTTTTTGAAAATATATATCTAATACTTTAAATGAGCAATTCTTGTATATATATAAGTATATATATAATCTGAATCTCGGAAACGGCTCCAACGATTTTAATGAAATTTGGTTTGTAGGTAGATTAGGGGACGATAAATCGATCTAGCTAGGTTTCATTTTTAGAAAACGTCATTTTATCCGTGTTTTCAGGCAATGAAAAACTGGTACAATATCATTAGAAAGATAAAGGTAAATTAAAAGGTAAATTTCGCCACTGTCTACAAGGTTGAAATAGCTCAGGTGGGAACCGGGCAACTTGGTCAGAAGACCTCGGTTCGATTCCAGATAGATGATTTTTTCACTTCTTTTCAAGTTCCTTCTTTTGTGAGAAAAACTATTATAAAAAAAACCAAGCAAATCTCGGACATCCAGGTACTAATTACTTAAATAAGTAACGAAAAATCTGCTATGCAAAAATCTAGATAAAAATGTTTGCAAACATTTACCAATATTTTCATTTTGATTTGAAAAAACGTTATTATTTTGGTACCTCCCCTATATGTAAAGTTGGGATGAATATTTTTTTTCTTCTTCCCCATCGTTTGGGGTATCACTGGATAGGTAATCAAAAGTCATTGGGGGTGTGTGATTTTTTTTATTTTATTTAGGGATCCTTAAAAGCTAAATCAAAAAAATCATGCCAGTAGCATATATGATGAAATTAAAAAGAAAACTACTAAGTAGACTTTACAAGTTAAAGAGTAAGAGTAGTCGATCAACTTAAAAAAAAAATACCTACCTACTTATATAAAGAAGTCTTGGAATTTTCAAGGCTAGAGTGAATAGATATCTTCTAGATCGACGAGCTCCATCCTCGGCCACACCGTCGCTTAACATCAGGCGAGTTGGTGGTCAATCGTATAGATCTATCTTCTATAGAAAAAAAAAAAAAAAAGAAGTAAGATATGAAAATTGTGTGCATAATTCATTAAAACTAACCTAAAAAGTTAACGCATATGTTCATAGCTGCAGCTATGAACACATGCGTTAACTTTTTTTTTTAGGTAATCTGTTTGATACCATACCATGGTATCAAACAGATTACCTACCTCGTTTCAAGTTCACATAAATTATAATGTGCAACTACGGAATCCTTCTTTGCATGTGGCACAACACGCACTTGGCCATTTAAGTAGGTATGTCAGATCAACTCCACAGCAACTTTATTCCTGTGTAATATAAGAAGAATGCAGCCAACGTCCAGCGTTCCTTACGGATTGACTCCAGTTGAACGCTTTAAACGGGGAACAATTGAGTTGGTACAGACAGCGTCAGTACCATATACCATATTTGCAATAAGCGTGAAAAAAACGCCCTAATTTACATTTCCATTATATACATAATTAAAAAAATATATGACGAAAATATATATTTTTGTACAGACAGACAGACAGCGTAGGCATGGTAATAGATTCCCGCCCTTTCATACACGAAAGCCTAAGAAATAAACTAATGGGATAAAAATTATTATCCGTTTTAGTTGATAATTATAATAAGAAGTAGGAATTGAATTTTTTTCTTTATTATTTATTATATATACTATAATGTTATTACTCTCTTGAATAAGTTAAGAATATTGAAACAAAGACATAATTGCGTTTCTCTGTAAAAATAAAAGTTTATTTTACAATATGTAGGTATTTACATTTAACGACTTAATTCTATTACATATTTGTTAACACAAATAAAACATTTAAAGCCTCTATTTCAGCTATGTTTTTAATTATAACAATAAGTAATATTTTAATATTGCTTTTAATAAATAAGAACTTCCGAATCTGTTTGTTAGCTGACACAAATGTCAGTTGTGACATATGATAGACTTTGACGTAAACGCGGCAAAGACAAATTTGAGAAAAGCACTCGAAAGTTTTCTTTACATAAACATAATTAATTCTGTAATTGAAAGTTTTTTTTATGCATGAAAAAAATGCGACAGCGATCGATAGATCGAACAAAAGCGATCCTCATAATAAAATAATATTATCTAACTAAAAAAAACTTGATGCGTAATATTAAAAACTCAGGGAGCCAGAATTTATATATTAACTATTGTACCGAAAACCTTTCACATAAAATGAGCAAATAAGCGATGACGCTGTCTGTACATATTAGACTTGAGCATAGCTTTCACTCGACTTTATTGAAGGATTCTTTTTTATTTTGTTCGAGTTCATTGGATTTTCTCGCTTGAAAACTTCTAAATGAAATTTATGGACTGACTGCAGTCTATAGGTTGTCAACTTCGTTTAACGTACATATTTTTATTAAAATAATAATACACGATCGGATCTGTACGGAAACCTTCAAAATCGCTTGAAATATTTGACTGTAAGTATATGGCCGTGTGCCGTAGGATATTTTTAGATGATATAACGAAGTTTTATTTACGCAAGATAGATCCACGATTGACCACCAACTCTCCTAATGTTAAGAGACGGTTTGGCCGAGGATGGAGCTGGTCTATTATATGTAATAATGTAATAATTTAAAAAAACTGAGGCAACCGACTTTAAAATACACGATTTCGTTTACTTGGATGACACGTTTCCAGTTATTTTGTTATAAAAACCAAAGTACTAAACTGCTTTTAATAAAATGTATATGGGACCACCTCTGATGTATGACGTACCAAACACAAAAAGAATCATCAAAATCAATTCGTAACTGGCGAAGTAATGCTGTAACAAACATACAAAAAAACAGGTGAAACTTCTTCTATTTGGAAGTCGGTTAAAAATGTAATTAAAGACTTAAAGAGAACAGCCTTACCGCAAAACGTTACTTAAATTTAAGCAATGCTTAACAAATTTTGACAACTTCTCGCTGACACGTGATAACACTTGCGGAAAGAAGACAGAGAATTTAAGACGATGGTTAAATTTAAGTAACGTTTTTCGGTAAGCCCGTTTATATCTAAACCGCAGAGTGGCTCTAGCCCAGAACGTGACCATACAATGCTTTGACCAGTCAACCGTGTCCTGGCAAGAGAGGGTTTCCGAATCAAGTAAAACCTACATCTGGCCAAGGCTCTAACTTCCCTTCATAAAATCTGCCAGCTATAAACTTTATACAACGCGCAGCATAAATAACATGACTCGCCGTACTAAAGACAGACTTATTTATTACCTAGACGCACCTAAATTGCAAAATTTTTGGCGATAGTGAAAAAAACAATAATCTTGAAGGTTCTGTCCCAATCATTTTAACCCGACCGCGCGAGAGAATTGGCAAAATACGATCCGGTTAGGCTCAACTCTTTTATCGATCCAAAGTTGGCTCGCTCTCGTTCTTGGTTTTTCTGTAATTAAGAAAGAGTGTGAGACAAAAGTTCAAATGAGCCTAATTTAAATTTTGATATTTTTACTGCTTAAGAAGTAGGGTTATATTTTTTCAAGTGTATGTATGTTTGTTTATATGTATTTATGTAGGTATGTATGTTGCTATATTACCTCCTACAGCCTAAGCAGCTAGACTTATTTTGATTAGAAAGGTGTCGTTAGATTCGTCTTCACTTCCTGACTGCCAAACATATTTTTTTTGTAATATTAGATAATTCTGGCAAAAATAAAAAATGCGTATTGTCGTTGCCTTCAACGAACTTTTTTGTAATACATATGTAATTATACTGGAATTATTAAAGAATGCGCATTTAAAATCTTTTACATCTATTTTAAGCATACTTTCTCACAAAAAACGTACACTCACAGCGTATCAAGCTTAACGATATCGTAAATTAGACTGCAAAAACTGCTTTTTTGCAGTCAGGTATTTTGTTTTTCTTTTAATACGCGAGCCAACTTTGCATCGCTACAAGAGTTGTGAGTAACCCTGCTGTACCTACCTACGCGAATGCCAATAAACAAACGAACAAATGAAAAAAAAAATGCAAGTTGATGCTGAGACCTTAACTCGCTTCGCTCAGTTGGTCAATTACCTCGCGCAGCCTAAACGGCTACACTAATTTTGATATGCTAGTTTTAATCAAGTTCTCATTTCTCTCAAACTCTCTTT
The DNA here is from genome assembly GCA_947563715.1 of Lycia hirtaria. Lineage (NCBI taxonomy): Eukaryota > Metazoa > Arthropoda > Insecta > Lepidoptera > Geometridae > Lycia > Lycia hirtaria. The sequence continues at coordinate 50,950,756 of OX387376.1, read as the reverse complement.
CCGCATTGGTGATTTCTGCATAATTAAATCCAATTTCGCTCAAATTGCAGCAAATATGTATACTCCCATTGCGTGTAATAAAATTTAATATATAAAGCTGTAAAATTTAAGTACGACATTAAAAACGGATTGTATAAATGTTAGCCGAAAGGGTCCTTATTGAAATTTAATTGAATAAGTACTGCATAAATTAATTAAATCATTTTAGATACTAAAATTTTAATTGAAAGAAAAACAAAAGACATGCTGCATAGGAGTGATCAACATATGTTACGCTCGATATGGTTGAATGCACATTTTCCCAAAAAAGTATTCGAAGATTTTTTATTTTAAACCGACTTTCAAAAGAAGGAGGTTCTCAATTCGCCTGTATGTTTTTTTAATATGAGTTCAGCGATTGGTCCGCCAGTTATGAATTGTTTTTTATGCTTCTTTTTTGTTTGGTAGGTAATAATACCTCAGAGTGGGTCCCATATAAATTTTATAAAAATCTTTAATACTTTGGTTTTTATAATAAAATAATTGAAATAAAACCGGTCAAGTGCGAGTCGGAATCGTGCATGGAGGGTTCCGTACATTACGTCCATTTTATCTATAAAAACGGAAAAAAATCACGTTTGTTGTATGGGAGCCCCCCTTATATATTAATTTTATTTAATTAAATTATTTATTTTTAAAGTGTATAATATAACTCAATATTCTGTGAATATTTCAAGTGTCTACCTGTTGCCGTTATCAAGATCGAGCAAAAACGAGCAAAAAAAATACGTTTGTTGTATGGGAGCCCCTTAAATATTTATTTTATTCTGTTTTTTACAACAGAATAAAATAAATAGAATAGGCATCAGATATACATCATATGTGAAAATTTCAACTATCTAACTATCACGGTTCATGAGATACAGCCTGGTGACAGACGGACAGACAGAAGCGGAGTCTTAGTAATAGGGTCCCATTTTTACCCTTTGGGTACGAAACCCTAAAAATGACATCCAATTAAACAATTTGAAGTCTCTTTTTTCAGTTTTTTCAAGTATAATCAAAACAATGATTTCAGTCCACGTTTTTGAAACGGAATATAATTCTTTGCAGCTAAGCTACAGCTTTCAGAAAATCAATCAATCAATAACACTTCATTGACACTACTTAAAGTAATAACACAATAAACACATAATGGCAGAAAAGGCGGTCTTATCGCTAAAAGCGATCTCTTCCAGACAACAAAGATTTTGGAATCCTAAAGACTAGAGTGAATAGATATTTTCTAGATCTACGAACTCCATCCTCATCCACACCGTCGCTTAACATCAGGCGAGTTGGTGATCAATAATAGATGTATCAAATGTGAAAAATGCTCTCTTTTTTTAGCAGTGCGATGAAAACTCATCAGCAAAATACGAAGAAGAAAACTTGTTTCTTGTTTCAGAACTGTCGAACTATCGAGCCTCGATACTCATATTTCACGGGTGTATTACGCGATTCTGGAACCCACAACGACGGCTCCTATCGTAATCTGCATTTTGTCGAAACTACCCGCTTCCTTTACGTAGATTATGTAAACAGTGAGGATAATATTCAAGTTTGTGTTTATGCCTAAACTGTTTGAGTCTCCATGAGGTCACTTTTTAACCAACTTCAAAAAAGGAGGTTCCCAATCGGTTGTATTCCTTTTATATTTGTTATCGCATATCTCAGTGATATATAAACCGAATTTTAAAAATTCATTTCTTTTTCATTGGATATGGATTGGTCCCATAGAAATTTCATCAAAATTGGTTCAACCTAAAACCAAAATATTCAAAACAAAATTTCGCGCCAATGTGCGTAATATAGTTCATTTTAATAGTTTAAGAAACTGAAACAATCGACATAAAAAATCGGTTGTTTCAGTTTTTTTAATTAGGTGTAATTGTCTGAAATATAAATATTAAAACTAAAACTCACATAGACTTTTGAATCTATCACGGTTATTCTCTAGGTCTACATTTATCTATGACCTCGTGAGTACAGAATTTTGCAAAATTACTTGTTGTAAAAAAGTCTATGTTCGCGAAGTATTCGTGTATAAATCTATTTCGTGTAAAAGAGGCTTTTGAATTAAACAAAAGAATGAGTTATGCGGTGACAGTGACTAGTTGAATAACAGCCTGTGATTGGATAAAATATTTTTTCCGTAAATTAATTGTATGTGCTTTGGGAGCACCTATCCAAAGATGTACAAAACGTCACAGTAACAATTTTCTACTTCCTCTGTATTGTTATTCAAGCGACGATACACATCTCACTCACACCCAGTTACACAAATGTGTTACAAAACCCACATTCGTCATGTATTGTAACAAAAACATACGTAGGCACATATACCGGCTGGCAACACCATTTCAATGTCACATCTGCATATCTCCACTCTGTGTTGCCAGTAGAAGGGTAAACATTGCGAATCGATAGGGCCTATCTTGTCGGAAGGCAAGTTATTGAATTACCCGACCTGCCGGCAAACGGCGGGACGTTCCTACACCTTTGTTCTGACAACAAAATATGTAAATATGAGACGCATAAAATTGTACGCACTGTTTTTTGTTGGGAATGTTTCTTGAGTTGATAAGGTAATATAGAGATATACCTTGGTTTCTTTTTATTACCCTACTACTTAAGAAGGAAGGATTGTTTCTGTATTTACCTCTTATTGACATTTTCACTGCACTAATTGGATTGATTTTGATGTCATAGATTTTAAACAAGACAGGTGCCCAAAAATACGACCCTGCCAGGGTCTAAGATATTTTTGAACCTTTTTTTACTAACTTAAATTTGTTTAATTTTAATGACAGGTAAAAAACAAAATTGTAACACTTCAAAATACAGTAGATACATTAACGAACTCACTTGTAAACGCACACACTGGTCGAAGTTTTCTTTGTTTCGGCAACTAAAAAATCAATAAAAATGCCGCGTACCTAAAATAATTGCTTTTAAAATTTATAATTTCCAACGAGAATTCAAACAAAAGCCATCTCGAGTCTCTTAAAAACAATTGAACCGAATAAAACAATTTAAAAGCTCTATATCCTGGCGTAATCTCCACATTAAAAAATCAGTCACGCAGTGCTAACTCTCTCGCAAATAAGTGGAGCATTCGAATTTATTCATAAAATGAAGGTTTTATAAGGATTTAGTGGAGTTCTGGGACGATATAGATACGTCACTAACAGTATTATAGCTCATGTTTTTTAGGTTTTCGTGATTATTATTGAATTAAATTAAACAATTTGTCTGTGTCATGCTATATTTTAGCAACGCATGCAAATTTATGTTCATGTATAATGCATGAAAGACATAATAATGACGTTAGGGTCGCTGACGTTTATTGTTCAAGCGCTTAAAGCGCGTTTACTAAAACGCGCTTTAAGAGACGATGCGCGGTATTATTTTGAAGTGCTTCAAGCGGTATCCACTCAGATATTATGTCAATAGAGAAGTGACAATTGCCGTAATTGACAACCATTGATGAGGTGCCGACTGCCGACTCACGTAGTTCAATTTCCGTCAATCAACGGGCGAGCGCGTGGTTCGGGTGTGAAAATTGAGATTGGCGGGGGGTGAAAAGTGATCGTTATAGTATATCTATATGCTACTAAGTATTCTACAATCGGTCATCAAATTAATAAAATGTCAACTGCGTCACAGATCTGCATGAACTGTCGACTCCGTAACGTCTAAATCGTGATCGTGATCGTAATAGTGCATAATATAGCACGTTTTGTTTATAATAATAGGAGGTACATATAAAATAATTAAATACATATGGGTACATATTAAATTATTTTCATAAAAATGTATTTTATGTACCTAATGCTCTTTTCATACTGATACTGACATTGATCTTCTTGTGTGGGGTTCATAGTGTTCGTAGTTCGCGCAAATAATTTTGTTAAATAATATATTTGTACATATTAGTCTAGTTTATAATACTAATATTGTAAATACATAAAGCCACACCTATTTTACCCTTACACCTTACGGGTAGCTGCATTATTTATCTCTTCATAGGTAAACATCTGGTATTTTCACAGAGATATTATACAAGTGGCAGGATGACGCTGGATGCAGTCCCGCTTCCAACCGGTCTTTTTGGCAATCCATGGTCGGAGGCCTTTGTCCAGCAGTAGACTTCTTGTGGCTGAGATAATGATGATGATGATTTTCACAGAGTCCGCCTGTAAACCCCATTGATAGTTATAATATCTCAAAGCAGTAGTTTACAAGTATTATTACAGCCCGAATCGCACGGACATCAGGCATATTAAAATTTTGTATTCTCTTCTGATATATAAAAATGACGAGGGCAGTGCATTCCCATACATGACTTTAAAATATTAAAGTTTGAAGTTTTGACTGCCACTGAGTAACTTAAAACTCAGCGTATTATTAATTCATAAGGAAAAACGATTACGCCAATCTTAGCTACTGTCTCGGCGTACACGAAACTTTAGTCTGGAATGTTCCATTTGAGCCTCCCGTTCGTTCCCGCGCAGAAAAGCGCGAAAATTGTTTACATATGCATGCTTGTGGTTTACTCCTAAGCACACCAACACAGCCCCTATCTCGACGGATTAAGGTGCAATTTAAAATAGGTAATTAGGTAGGAAATAATTTATCCGGCGTGTTTTCCGAATGGGTGAACGAAGAAATTGCGTTGTCTTAAGCACTTCGGTAATAGGAATGTTGATTGGAAATATTTTAGGTAAATTTTCTGTTCTTAATTACTGAATGGATAATTTAAAATTGAAAAATTACTTAATATAAGGATTTATTCGGTTTTTGCGATTTTTACTAATTGAAATGAAATAAATTTTAGCGGATTTATTGCGCAACATAATTTTATGACCTGACGTGACGTTTCAAACATTTTACAGCGTCCGTGGTCACAGGCTCACAGGTGACACTAGATGACAGTTGACTTTTTTTTAAAGAAAATATTAATTACTACCGCCTATTATTTTAATTCAAAACGTTTCCTCTGTGTTGAGGCTGAGATTTTAACAATTTAATGACTGGGTCCCATGCATGAGGTACTTGGTGACCATGACCAACCATCTTCTCTATTAAAGTTCGGGTATTTCTTAATTTCAATAGCCTAGCGTAACATTCTTGGTGCACAAGGCGTTTCTACCTAAGATTTGAGGATTATTAAAAATAATTTAGTCGTTTGGCTTATCTAATGCATGCTCACTATTTAATTTTAAAGAGTATCAATCTACAAAATCAAATATATTTATGCATTAGTAACAAGCATCTCTAATCCGAAATACATTTGTTCGAATCTTAATTGCCCACATCCGTTTCATAGAACTGTCTAATTCCAGATGATTTACTTGACTGAGTTTATGATTCCATAAATTTGTTAGTCATCAGTTTAATTTGCCCGAATAGCTATTCAGTTAAGTTCATTATGTTATTATTTTACTATATCCAGAAACTTTATTTACAACAAAAAAAATGGTTATCAGATATATCAATTATTACTCGTATATTATGTTATGTTCATTATGTTTCTTTTTACTATACACATATACCTTCGTATTACAAAAAGTGGGTATTGGAAGAGTTGTTAAATGAACATACAGGATTTTGATCAAATGTATTTTTATATATATTTGCTGTATATGTATGTGTTTAAAAAAAAAACGTTTTCGGAGAAATTATATTCTGTTTTTCAAAATTCTAATTATAGATAGGTAACCTTAATAATTATTAAAGATAAACCCTATTCTCTAGAAAGTGTTCATAGCTATATGTATATTTGGTGTAGGTACATAGAGACAGCACGTGCTGAATCTTCTTGGTAGAGAGAGTCGCATAAATCTTACTTATTCAGCCTCTCTTATAAAACCTTTTAGTGATTTTATGACTTGACAGTATTTCAAACATTTAGTTGAGGAAACGATTTCGAATAACAACGTAATGTGAACTAATTCATCATCATCATCTCACCCATAAGAAGTCCACTGCTGGACATAGGCCTCCCCTATGAATTTCCAAAAAGACCGATTGGAAGCGGCCTGCATCCAGTGTCCTCCCGCCACTTGTATGATGTCATCTGTCCATCTCGTGGTTGGTCTTCCTACGCTGCGCTTGCCGGTACGTGGTCTCCACTCGAGAACCTCTCGGCCCCATCGGCCATCAGATCTACGTTTGTAAATAATTACATAATTAATAATAAGTATCTGTTTTACGTAATATAATTAAGTTAAAAACTACTTAAAAAAATAAATAAATTAGAAACAGAATAATTAAACATCGAAAAACCTGATGAACTTCTTCTAGGTAAGCCCATTCTATTGTAGATTGCAACATAGCTTAACTTCCGGAAATTAAGCGATCATGTGTGAACTAAAATAACAACTTTCACCGAAAGAGCGTAGTGAACATAGATCTCTTCTTCAACCGGCAAAATTATCTTTCTGCTCTCCGGATGTATTTTTGTTTCGCGTACTTGTCGTATTTTAACTAATCTTGACGAAACTTGGTAGGTATACAATTTGATTTATTTATAAATCAAACTATTGTTTTGTATAACATAATTATATTTGCTAAGTATCAAATCGATAACAAAATCTGGTTAAAGATCAACGCAGCTATCAGCTATCTATCGTAACTTTAAATAATGTATCCTTAAAGGTTTCAAAGTTTGTTTACAGTAAAGTAAAACTTAGTATAAACGTGCAAAAGCGTTCTGAAGTTTTTGTATGTAACAAATAATAAGTGTAAATAATAAAAAAATGGCTGAGCCGATTTTGACGAAACATAGATAGATATATCTATAGATGTCTATCTATCTATCTTTCGTCCAAATCAGCTTTCTTTCTTTATTGACACACCTTAAAATTAACAATAAAAATTACAAAAGGAAATAAGTATCATAGCTAAGATCATTCTCGATTAAATAATATTTTAACAAAAAACAAAAACATCCGGTTAAAAGCTACGATGCCACAGACAGATACAGATACACACCTAGGTACCCACGTCAAATTATAGCACCTCTCTTTTTGGATCAGGGGTTAAAAATAAAATAAAAAATAAATGACTATCAATGCTTGATTTCACGTCTTCCTTTAACATTTGATTAAACATGTAAACGACCAAATGCATAACATATTTGCTTCACCCCCTGTAAGCCAAAAGTAAACTAAGGGTTCATTAGGGGTTCATATAAATATCCATGAGGTTGGATCAAGATGGCTAACCTCTTTTGGCAGCGAAATTAAAAATGTGGATGGAAATATTGTGCGTCATGATGAATATACTAAATGTAATTTTGTCGTTCCCTTTATTTTTTAGCTGATTACTTAAGAATGAGGGTGTTTTGTGTGTGTGGTTTAATGATTTTTATGTGCAAGGTGTCTTTATATGCGTCGGTACTTACGTACTGAATATCGTTGGCTTATATGTATGTATTTTTTCACGAAACAACATAAAAATGATCTGAAAACTTTTTTAGGCGCGCTGAGCAGTTTGTTTTGTAAGTATTGAATGAGACTGAGCCGTCACGCTCGGCTACGTAACGCTAGTTCGGGTAAAGTCGGCTCGAGTCTAACCTGTCACTGCTGTATTGCTATTTCGTATTATTAACGTCGCCTTGATAAAGTTTTCACTTCTGTCGCATTCTTTTTTAAGGTTTCGTACCTACAAAGGGTGCGGGAGCCTATTCGTGAGAAATCTTGAAAATCGTGACAGACAGACGGACGAAACGTTACGTACGTGAAACCTTAACATAAACGTTTGAGAAGGTTCGATTTCTATACACAAGTATTTTTTTCCAATTTAATGGTCGAAAATACCACCAATAAAGACAGATAGAAAAGCTAACCACAATTATTTTATTGTAAAACTGTACTATTTTCAACTATAATTGGTGGAAATACTTTTATATCGAAATGAAACCACTTCAAACCTAAACCATTTCCATACGCTTTACAATTCGCAAATAAAAGCAAACAAGTGAAATAAAGTAGGGAATAAAAGAACGTAAATATAACGACGTAAAATCAATCCGACGGCACAAAGGACGAACAAATAGAACTAAACGGCTCCAAATTACAATTTCACCTTCAGCGTAAACAGAATCAGACGGGGCGCTATTATGTGCGTGCTGATATAATATCGCATTCGGTTATTTAGTTTCCAAGAGGTTCTATGCGATGATTCTGCGAAGCAGCGACATGATTTATTTCTAAGATGAAAATCTGTATTATTCACTTGTGTATTGGTCAGTTGCGAAGTCTTATTAGCAGTAGGCAATCGGTGATTTTTAACTACTCACTGTTTCTCTGCCCCAGCTTAATTGTATAACCCACTATGAGGTTTGTACATTGTATTCAATATCTTTTAGATCGTGTAATACAATTAAATTTATGGTACATCTCTTGAATAATGGGATATTTTAACGAAATATGGCAAAACATATTGCGTTTCGTCAATCACCATCACCATCATTTGATTAATCATCATCTCTCGTGACCTCATCACGGAAGAAATTTTTAAAAACGTTTTCACGTTAAAACGGCGAATTCAGATATTATTTACAATCAAAACAAACGTAAAACCTAGAAAAATCCACCTTATAATAGATCACGTTGATACACGGTAGAGGTTAGTGATGACAGTGATTGTTTTGTCACTAGAATATTCTCGAACGACTTAAGAATAGGCTCCCTCTGAACCGAGGTTCTATAGACCGAACAGAGGAACTACAGACCTATTAATAATTGAGACGATTCCCAACATCTCGGATTCTGGGAATCTCTGGGAATCACGAGCACTGATTTAAGCTGTGTATTTACGAGGGGACATATTACATACATATATTTATATATAGTACTTTGATGAAGGTTTATGGGCTATATATATATACTGAACAAATGAGCCCTGCTATTTATAAGTAAGATTTACTAACTGTTAATATAAATCTTTCTGATGTTATAGAATTAATCAAATAAACGAGTATAGATATTGAAAGGAAAAACAAAACTAATGAAAGATTTTCTTCTTTCGTAAAAAGAGCAGCAACTCTAAGTTAAAAGAAAAACAAAATACACGACTGCAGAAAAGCATTTTTTGCAGTCTTAACTTACGATTTCGTTACGCTTGATACGCTGTTGAGTGTACGTTTTTGTAAGAAGATATGTGTAAAATCGCTGTAAAAGATTATAAATGCGCATTCTATAGAATAATTTTAGTAAAACCGCTTATTTATTACGAAAAACTTCGAAAAAATGCATTTTTTATTTTTACGAAAGATGTATAGTAAAAAAAAAAAAAAAAAATATAATAATAATAAAAAAAAATATATAAATAAAAAATAATTAATAAAATATAATATATAATAAAATATATTATATGATATATAATTTTTTATAATATTAATAATTAATATTATAAAAAAAAAAAACACTCTGGAAGTGAAGACAAATCTAACGACACCTCGCACAACAAAATCGGTCAAGCCATTTAGGCTGTAGGCGATCAAATAGAAACATACATGCCCACATACGTACATAAACAATCAAACATACATACACTCGAAAAACATACCTTATGCAGCCGAGTAAAAATGGCTCTCCTGATGGTAAGCGAAAACCGCTACCTATGGACAACATCAGTGGCATCACTGTTGCTTTGCTAGCCCAAAGAGGTGCTTGTAGAAAACTGTGGTGTACAAAAAAACAATTCACAACCTCCTTCCTATAAAAGTCGGTTAATTTAAAAACCTCTTCCGCAATTCCTCGATCAAATTAAAAACTTCCAACTTCTTCAAGTAGCCTCAAGAAATGTCAGGCTCAGCAGTTTCAACTTATACTTAAACCTAACTTAAATGTAACTTAACCCTGACTAAGGTTGAACTTGTGAGGCGGGTTAACCTCGTTTTAGACACCTGAAGTTACACCTAACTACTATTGCGTATACAAACGTAGGTAGTTAATATTGGATGTCAATTAAGTTGGGTCTACTTCGGAGAGTTTGATAATAACTTAACTTTTAGGTAATGAAATGTTGACGTAGTAACGTTGGTATCACTAATAATTTGAAAATATGTATGTTTATTTGTTTATTTTTTAACCCCCGTTCAAAAAGAGGGGTGTTACAAATTTGACATACATATGTATCGGTATATCTGTGTATTTGTGTGTCTGTCTGTAGCATTATAGCTCTGAAACGGATGGACCCATTTTGATTTGGTATTTTTTTGTTTGTTAAAAGATTTAATCAAGGTTGTTCTTAGCTATGTTTCATCAAAATTGGTCTAGCCCTTTTTTTGTATCCGGGGAGTTTAAGTTTTCTAAATTAACTTTTAATACATAATTACTACAATCTGGGTGTCTTCAAACGAAGTGATAAGGTATTTTCTGGGCAAGCGTGCTCCACCTTAGACTTAGTCTTCGCTCTAGTAAGACAATGTCAAACGCAAGCCCATTCAATGTAAAAAAAAATATCACTATCTCCATGGTTCCACTGTCTTATAAGAATCACTATGGCTGTTTATATATTTTTTTCGTAAGATAGATCTAGATTGACCACCAACTTGCCTGATGTTAAGCAACGATGTGGCCGAGGATGGAGCTCATCGATCTAAAGGATATCTATTCATTCTAGCCTTGAAAGTTCCAAGATTGAAGTTCTCAAGAAACAGAGATGGCGGTAAAAAATAATTTTATAATTGAAATTTAAAAATATGATGTTAGTGATTCCTATAGTTCTATCATAGTACTACAAGGATAAAAAAAGTTTTAACAGTTCTATGTGGCAACAGTTCTATGGAACTAACGTAAATTACCATGTATTATTAGTTCTATAGAACAAATGTGAGAGATTTCATTTTAATAGTTCTACCATAGAACTAAAGGGATAAAAAAAATCAACAGTTCTGACGTCACAGTTCTATAGAACCAATGGGAGTTACCGATTCCAAAAGCAGAGTACGCTTCCATAATTGATCCTCCTGAAAGATTTATAATCTAGGTGTCCTTATGAATTTTGGCGCAGAGATTCTTTAGGACCTGGAAAAGGACATAGGTTATATTTTATCATCATCATCATCATCCCTGTTTTCATCACAACGCGTGTGATGCCGCGGGGCACAGTTAGTCATGAATGATTGCAAGTAAATCCGAATAACGTGTTTAGTTAAAATCTTCGTGGTATAGGTACACAGGTTAAACACACACACTACGTAATTATTAGTTAATATACATGTTCCGTAAACTAAGTTACGGAAGTTTACCTCAAGTACAAATATATCTCTATAATGCTGTACATCTTGATCACTCTCATATCAATATCATTATATGTATAATGATATTGTGTGACGGATGGGTGACCGTGAGTGGCATTTCTTTCTGAGCGCTACCGTGGGTCGGAGGACACGTTAAATTGTAGGTCCCGGTTGTTTGTTCTTAAAAAACAGCAATCGTCAAACCAGGTCAGAGGCTTTTCGGCGGCTTAGCTCTGACACTAGGGCTGGCCACTCGGTCTATACGAACTTACTTTTTTATTATATGTATATCGGTAGTACATTACATTTCATCCGGGTCCATGGGGCTTGGGAGCTCATGTTTTTACCCGGCTGCGTAAGAAGGAGGGTTATATTTTTCGAGTGTATGTATGTTTGTTTGTATGTATGTATGTATGTATCTATATGATCGCCTACAGCCTAAACGGCTGTAGACCGATTTTAACGTGCAAAGTGTCGTTAGATTTGTCTTCATTTCTTGAGTGTTTTAGTTTTTTTTTGTAATAATAATATAATATTTATATTTTTGTATTTCTATTGTAAAAAACTTATATTTAAGATTTAAATTGTATAATAATACATATCTCGCAAAAAAAATGTGTTTTTTGTAACCTCCAGCGAACTTTTTCGTAACAAACAAGTGAATTTACTAAAATTATTGTAAAGAATGCGCATTCATACTATTTTACAGCGATTTCACACATACATACTTTCTCATAATAGATTTTGATTATTATTCATTAAAAAAAGAAGAAATTAGATAGAAATTAGATATTTCTATGAGACCAAGGAGAAAGTATTATTTCCAAATAAAAAATCTAATTTTATTAGTTTAATGAGATAACAAACATAAAATAACAATCAAATTGATAACCTCCACCTCGGAATCGGAATACAATTAAACAGACTACTTGTTCTCTACCGGCGTGAAGTTGGCGGCCAAAAAAATCTACCATATTACCCGACCAAATTAGAGAGGTCATTTTCAAAATTTTAAAACTGAAACAAATCTTGATTTTTCCAATCTATAATGAAACCTTGTAACCAAATAAACGATGCGGAAAGTGGCTAGAAGCGATTTTAACCGTCTATTACGTCTTGGATTCGAATAAAGAAAAAAAATCATATTTTACATCGCTCTGTATATTCGCTAAAAACCTAAAATCATGTTTTTTTGCGTAGTCAAGAAAAAGGCGAAGAAAAAAACATAAAACTCAACGAAAAACTATTTAATTCACAATAAGATACCCAAGACGGGTATCTTATTTGAAATTAATCGATGTTATCGAGTAAACCTCCTTTGCTCCCAACTTCTACTCCCAAGAGTCATAGTTTTACAACTTCGCCTCGATTTCAAACAAAGTCAAACATTAAAACGGACTTTAATAATAGGAGGTAAAAGTTGAAATTGCGTTGGAGTGCACATGAAAGGACTTCCAGAAAATTACGTTTTTACAAGGAGCTTCCGTGATGAAACTTGGCGGTTACAAGTTTTTTTTCGGCGTGAAATCGCGATTTAGACGCGAAAAGTTCGCGCCATCTTATCTAATGAGTTATAAGGGAGACTGGTCCTTTTTAGGGATGTGCTGGATTTATTTTATCCGAACTGGTTAGGCCGGAAGTGAAGAGCGAGATCATTAAACACTCAAACAAAGCGCGTTAATTCCAATTTAATGGCATGTAGAGTTTAAATATTACATAATTCATAACTTTTTATTGCAGTTATGAGTACATACAAGTGGAACTTATAAAAAACATATCGCTATAATTTGCCTTTCGGCGCGCAAATTAATATATTAATTTACAAATGTTTGCCCTCTAATTACAAACAAAACTGATATAAAAAAAACAATACAAAACTAAAACAAATAATCTATGAATTAATCAAACTCAAAATGTGTAATATGCTTTTTGAGTTTGTTTATTCCTATACATATAATTTAAGTGTTTTTAAACTTACAAAGGAATTGTTTTTTTCTTGGTTAACGTTTTAATATAGACGGCTACGTCACTTAAGTTGATGGTAGTCAAATGCCAGAATAATATACTGAATAAAAAAAAAGTTCAAATTCATAATATTAGAGAGGGATTTTAAACAGACAAATTTAAGTGCGTATCGCCCATTGTCATCGTTGTTTAATTTTAACGTACAATAATTATCGATATTTTATCTTTGGCACACCAGATTAAATCCTTACTGTATCGTTTAATATTGCATAAAATAGTGGATATTTAAATTTAAATTTTCCTATCCTAGCGCTCTCACACAGGTATTATTTTACTATAGCTTAGTTTGTAAGTCCCTAACTTTCCATCATAATAGCCAAAGTCTGTTAAACTCTGTATTGTACAATAATCTATCCATAGTCCACCCATATCTGTATGTTTTATTATACATTTGTAAAAGAGCCTCTCTGTGTTGGTTCCGGCCACATTGATGCATTTCAAAGGTCCGGGCTGGCCCCGTGTATAAATTTAAATAGTGGAAATTTTAGCCGAATAGAGATTATTTTATTGCTTTTGCCGGATACCTCACCACTAATTTTACGGCAGACGAAATGAAATATCACAAGATAAAAATCATGATGAATGAGAATTTGTCTCACAGTCCGGATTAAAGCGCGCAAAGATTTTTTTCTCAAAATAAGTTTTTTGTCGCAAAAACATGAGAGTTTTACGTGTCAAAAGGAATGAAGAAACGTCGCCGTAAGTTTTTATTCCTATTTTTGGAGTGGAGTTGGTGAAAATTTTTAAATTTTCTTAGAAAGGAAAAAAACTTAGTTGTATAAACTGTGCTACTGTGCCATTGTAAATGAGAAAGGCAAGATGTGGGTTGGTAGACTTCACACATGTTCGAAAAATTATTAACAATTATTAATATAGTTTAACAAGTATAGGAATAACAAAATACCCGAGTGCAAAAAAGCGGTTTCTTTCAGTATAACTTACGATATCGTTATGCTTGATACGCTGTTGACTGTACATTTCTTGTGAGAAAATATGCGATTTTACGCATAATGAATATTGGTATAATTGTATTGGTAGAAACAAGGTAGCACAAAAAAACAAGCTTTCTATACTGTAATTAAAAATAAGTTCAAAAGCCACCCGACTACTGAAAAATGAAGCTCTAAAAAGTATGAAACAAGAAAATGTAATAAATACGAGTATCGTATTGTATTTCATACATATTCATAGGTGTGTTAACCGTGGTCGTATGCCACATATTATGATAAAAATACATTCTGCAATGTAGCAAACGACCATGGTTGTCGTCTGAACTCCACTATGAATACTCGTATGTATGAAATACAATACAATATTTATTACATTTTCTTGTTTCATACTTTTTAGAGCGTAATTTTTCAGTAGTCGGGGATTTAGTTTCTGAACTTATTTTTTATTTAAAGTATTTTGGGGTTTTGACAAATGAACATAAATGGATACATGGATACATACACACCGATGAACAAACATATAACCCCTTTTGCTTCTTTGCTACGTCGTAGTCGGGTAAAAAAATAGTTTTCATGACTTTGACGGGATATATCTCCCAAATGGAACGCTTGACAAAAATATGATGTAACAAACTCTACTTCATATTAAAATCCCTTTACATTGATGTGAATGAATTTAAATATAAATAAAATCAGTCAAGAGGCTGTCGGATTATAAGGAAATGAAATCACATTTAATAAAATAAATTTGATTTGAGACAGATAAAACAAAAAAAATGTTTAAAAGCCATCCGAAACGAAGCTATCTACTAAAATGTTTGCAAAAAGCTTTTCTAAAGAATGAACGAAATGAACGAATGAAATCAACTTACACTCCAGCTTCGATTCACGTTGCAGATTCAAGTAATCAGTCGCGAATGTGTAAAATTAAAGCAGAAGTAGTCGGAAAGTAATTGTAGCCATTGATGTAGATTGCTGCAGTGAGATCTGATTTTTGTTGACCGAGTGAATGATGTGAATGAATTTGTTAATGAGGAATGCGAGTTGGTTGATATCGAAAATGGTTCAATTTATATGTGTCCTATTATTATTTATTGAGCTATTTGAACATGATGTATGCCATATGTAGGTCGCCGGAGTTTAATTTTTTTTTTGTCAGCCCTGTTTGTACAAACTGTCCCACTGCTGGGCGCGGACCATCTTCTCATTATGAGAAGGGTTAGACCATAGTCTACCACGCTGGCCAAGTGCGGGTTGGCAGACTTCACACATCTTCAAGATCATTGAGAACTCTCAGGCATGTAGGTTTCCTCACGATGTTTTCCTTCACCGTTTGAAGTTGGCGGCAATCAACAATACGCACATAACTTCGAAAAGACAGAGGTGGTATATAAAATAAAATATTAATAGGAAAACCGGCCAAGTCGGGCCGGGTTACACGCACTGTAGGGTTCCGTAGGTGCGTAACACAATCAATATTTAAACGACTTAAAGCAGTGTCTCTTATTACATTTAACTTATGTTAGTCTACTTAATTGAAATTTTCACGAAATTTTAATTTCTTACTGTTATAAGTTTTTAGTTTCGGAGGGTTCGATACAAAAATAAACATGAGTAACAAGTAATATATTTTAAAGATGATTATTATTCGTTAACTTATAGAGCTTACATATCTGTGATAGTTTTTAAGTTAACCCGCGGGATGGGGGGATGCACTTTACATGTAGGAGAGGTACCCCAAAAAATCATTAATATTTGTACCTACTACTCATTTCTTAGTCTTTCAGCTAAGACGCGGATGAATGGACGGACATGACAAATCTAAGGGGTTGTTGTTGATTACAGAACCCTAAAAATGCAAAACATAAAAGAAGCTACTTTATAAATTTTAATGAAACTGTGCATTTTTACAAATTAATTTTGTATTTTTCAATATATAATGATCGTTCTGGCTAAATGAACTATATACTGGCTAAATTTTGACGTAGAACGATTCAGTAAAATATGTTTGAGAATAATAATAAATAAATATTTGTGGAGATTTCACACAACACCATCTAGTTCCATACTGCAAGCATTGCTTAGTTTGGGATAGATGGTGTTGTGTGAAATCTCCACAAATATTTATTTTTTATTCTCAAACATATTTTACTGAATCGTTCTACGTCTGATAGAATATCTATATACTTTTTTTTGTAAATATATAAATATGATACATAGAAACACCCAGACACAGAACAAACATCCATGTTCATCACACAAATGTTTGCCCTGGGTGGGGATCGAACCCACGACCTACAGCTCAAAGGCCAGAATACTACGGAATAACAGCCATTTTCCTTTACACGCGGCCGAATGCATATTGTTGCAAGATTTATGAGGAGCGCCGCCATACAATTTATTTTAAATGTAATGGATTGTAAACTCTAGTTCGTTTTATGCTAGTAATTTAGTGAAGGAGCGAGTATCCCTGCGTTAGCACGTCGCCATATAAATCGATATTCACATAAATTACTAACTTAACGTGAAATAAAAATAATTGGCCAAGTGCGTGTTGGGATACGAAGATCTATATGTGCAAGTAGAGGAGAGAAAAAAATCCTACTTTACGTGTGGGGCGTTAACCAAAAACAAAATTATCCGTACGGGATGTATTGTATCACACCTTTGCCAGTCATTCAACCGCCAAGGCCAAGCAGGAGTGTGCAAGCTTTATTAGATAGATATTGGAGGACATTTCACACAACGCCATCTAGCCCAAACTAAACAAAGCTTGTACTATGGAAACTAGATGGTTGATAGAATACATATATACTTTTTTTTCTACATATACATATTTTTAATACATATATATTATGTTCCACACATTTTTTCTAGCCTAATTTCTAAGTATAACAAATGATGCAATGATGAAAATTGTAATTGTAATTGTAATTTTGTATTGATGCAATGAAAATGTTCATGCCTACATATTTTACATATAATTTGTAGCAGGTTTGTTATTTTTTATGTACAAAATTGCTTTTTTCATGAATATTTGTTTGTTATTATTTGTTATGTTAAATACATCATCAGTATAACAAAAGTCACACAGATAAGCGTAGTGCATTACCGCACAATGTTAAAATCAAAAGTTCTATGTGACGTATTTTTTACCGACTTCCGAATGAGAAGGTTCTCAAATCAAATTTCGCGATTACTCCGCCAATTATGACTTGATTTTGATGATTCTTTATTTGGTAATAGGTAGTTCAGAGATAGTCCCATATAAATTTTATCAAAATCGGTTCAGTACTTTGGTTTTTATAACAAAGTAACTGGAAAATGCCATCCAAGTAAACAAAATTGCGTGTTTTGAAGTCGCTGCATCAGTTTTTTAAATTATAATTATCAATGAAACAGTTTTTACCCGACTGCGTAAGAAGGAGGGTTATGTTTTTCGAGTGTATGTATGTTTGTATGTATATTTCTTTGGCACGCCCTAGAGCCTAAACGGCTTGACCGATTTTGATGTGAGTGGTGTCAATAGATTTGTCTTAGTCGTGAGAGTGACACTGAGTACATCAAAATAAAAAAATAAAAAAAAAATAAGGATTTTTGGCGGCAAAAAGTAATCTAAAAAAAAAATAATTCAAAATACATCGAATGTGGTATCAAAATAAAGAATATTTAACGGTGATTACGAATATTTAAATAACTTATATGTTTTACGCATACTTTCTCACAAGAAACTTATATTCAACAGCGCATCAAGCGTAACGAAATCGTAAGTTAGTCTGCAAAAACTGCTTTTCTGCAGTCGACTGTTTTGTTTTTCTTTTAATATAGATACTTGTTTAAATTATAGTTATGGGCACGCGTGGAACCAAACATTAGCCAAGTGACCTGCTCTTCTCGTAACTACATTTCATAAAAAAATCTTTTCATTCGCAATATCTTTGCTTTTATTCACGAAATGTTCATACGAAGTCCTGTAAACAGTTTATTGACAATATTTCATTCGCAAAATATTATGTGAAATAAAAATGGTGGAATTGAAAATTTTACAGGATGGTGACCGTCGTTTTTGGGTTCCATAGGAAATTGAAGAAATTGTCTAGGTATATTACGTTTTTTTTTTACGTACATGACATAATGTAATAATGTATAAATGAAAAATGCATATTATTGAACTGTATTGCATTCTTAAATTACGTATGCTTGGATAAATTAAATAAGTTACAACGTGAAAAAATTGTAAATTTTATGGTTTATACACGATTTTCTAGTTGGGAAACTAGAAAATTGTGAATTTTTCTGTACAAAAATGTTTCATTTTCGCGTGATACAAAATTGAAATTGAAGTTATTACCTTACCAAGTTTAAAAAATCTATACAAGGTGACAAGCTCTAATCTTAATTGTCAAACTCACTACATATTAACTTTTCTTACAACAAAGTAGCCTTTTGTTTGACCATAATTTTACCTGAAGGGAAATGATGATGAGGTCGAAAACATAGTACGCTCACTTAGACATAGACATAGATATATATTTATTCGTGGAAGGAAATATCTATTCATATTTTTCTTAAAGCAACGCCGGGTTGTGACTGGCAGAAAAGACAGACACCGGAAGAGGATTCTACATTATTGTATTTCTATTTACTTAACATTTTTATTAAGCTATTGTACAGCTTCTATCGCGGGCCTTGAGCGTGGAGACCGAATCCAGAAATTCCGTAACGAAAATAACCTAACACACCGCGCGTAAAGCTATTATGCAATAGCTTTACCGCGGCAGTCTCCGAGTGCCACACGTCTTTTTTATTTTATGTTATTTACAAAGTGCTTTATGTTTCACTCAAGTTTACAGTTGGTATGGTGTAAAATTATCAAACGAGAACATTGGTAGTTTTACACTATCCGTTGAATGACAACACCAACCAATTTGCGTTGTGCTTTGTTTATTTATTTTAATCATAATTGTATTATTTGGCGATTACTTACCAACTCATATCGGTAAGCACAGTTAATTACCGTGTTTTTTGTGATATTTGTAGACTTTCTATTCTATCTTAGACCTTGACGTTTCAAAAGTGTATATAAACATTGTACCTAATTGAAATAAAGTTGAACTTGAAACTTGAACTTGAATCATACACCTCTGCCGTTCTCACTAAGAAGAGAAGGTAGGGATGAAATACTTCATTCATTTGAACGTCATTTCCACCGTAGGATAGTATCTCTTATCAAACGCCCAGTAGTTAAATTATACAATAACGATTATAGCCTAATAAAGTAGTACAGTTCGCACATTTGAAGAATTGTATTTTGTAGATTACCAACAATCTTGCCACTGCTCGTCAGTGAGACAAGTTCTTGAGCTCTGAAGCTTGAAGCTTTAAAAGCGCAATCAAGTTGCAACATTGCAACAATGAATAATGCTTACATATTGGACCAAGTTCTAACCTGTAACCTTAGTTGATTTGACTCACAGCTCAGTTAGTAGTATGTCTTCCTTCTAAGTTGCAGACTGTGGGTTAGATCCCCACCTAAGACAAATAAGACTGAATAAGACTGGCCTTGTGGCTCAGTTGGTAGTGTGTCTGCCTGCTGAGCTGTAGGTTGTGGGTTCGATCCCCACCCAGGACCAATATTATTTTGTATGATGAGCATGGATGTTTGTTTAGTGTCTGAATGTTTTTAGGTATCATATGTATATATTTACAACAAAAAAAGTAATATATAAGTATTTTATTAGTCATCTTGTTCCATAGTACAAGGTGTGCCTAATTTGTACTAGATGTTTTTGTGTGAAATATCCACAAATATTTATTATTATTAATACTATACTTGGAGCACCACAGCAAAGTTGCTAGCTTATCGGTTTTTATCGAATACATTTCGGTGAGTGTGCATTTAATCTGCATCATCTTATTCATCCATAACATTTTTACTATCTGACAGTTAGAAACACGAACAGCGTCATCGTTTCATGGTGGATTCATTCTTAAAACCCGAATGAAATGCTTAAATTCCGTTTTCATCATCATTGTCTGCTAAATTGTGGAATACGCTTCCTGAATGGGTCTTCTCCGATGGAAATAGTCTGAATGTCTTTATATCACGAGTAAATTGGTTTCTTCTGTGTAAGAGCGCCTCATCGTAGACCTTAACGTCACTTAACATCAGGTGAATTGTAGGTCATAAACAAACCAATTAATGCATAAAAAAGTATACATTATATTAACTGTTAACCACCACAGTATAAGCTTTGTTTAGTTTGGAGCTAGATGGCGCTGTTACAAATATTTATTTATTTATCTCTTAATTTATCACATCTGCCGTTTTGTTAAACCGTCCACAGATCCCTAACGCAGCGTGAGTGCGCTGAAGCATACACTTTCAATCAACTAAAACTTTATTAAATCCATTCGGAACGGTCGATGACGTAGCATTCTACTGTGGCATTAATATTTGTACAGTCATGTTGACCATCTGTACGTATAAAGCAATATACTTGAATGATTAATAGTTTTTCATGTGTATTGGATTTTAAGCATATAACGTTGAGAGAAGAATAGATGGTTTATCTAAGTCAACAAATAAGGGTACTTTTATCTGACTGGTAAATAAGGGTAAGGTGTTTCAGTTGTATATATATATGTACTTATGTTTTTACTTGTAGCCTAAATGGTGTAAGGTGTTGTAAGTTTTTTTTTTTTGCCTACATAATGTTTAGGTATTCTTAAATAAAAACTACGGGTCACTCACGTCTGTTTTGAGCCGAAATATCCGACTATAGTTTCAACCACATTCGGCGGTCTTTTTCAAAGGAGCAGCACACACGTCACTCTCGGTCGGTGACGCGCCTTGCACTCTTTAGGTATTATTGAAAATACATTGTTTTTTTTTTAATAATAGCTTGCTAAGTACGTTTTCACGAGAGAGTATGCACAAGGTAGCTATAAAATATATTCAAGTGAACAATCTTTTGTATATTTCTTGTAAAATAACCTATTTATGATGAACAATTTGGAAATAACGAAAACAAACAAATTTAGCCAATAATGTTTTCTAATGCTTACGCGATCATTACTCATTGAAATTAAAGAACTTTTAACGAATTTATACTATTTAAAAAAAATACCTTTAATACTTGGGAAATGAAGACGAACCTAATCACATGCCGTACATTAAATCAGTAAAGCCAGTGAGGCTTAGAAACACACATACATATATATACATATAAACATCCGCAAAACATAGCCCTCCTTCTTGCATAGTGGGATAAAAAATACGACCCGTATGCGAGTACCAAAATCCAAACAAACAACCGGACTGATGAAAACAAATATTTCCTGTTTATGTAGGCATTTAGCTCGGTTACTTTGCTAAGTCAAATATATCTTAAAATAATCCAAATCACACTAATTTTACTGTTTCAAAATTAAACATATTTTATTTATAATACAGTAAAATTGTAAAAATATAATTTTACTGTATTATAAATAAAATATGTTTAATTTTGAAATAAATGATACGCTTAAATAATGAATCGGGAACTGATTTCATAACTATAAATCTATATAAAACTACCGTACAAAGTAACTTTGACCCAGAGTAGACAGCAAGCGTATAAACTCGGGGCATTATCCCGCAGAACGCCACGGCTCCCGTACTTAATTACTTAATCTGTGGCTTAGGGCAGATCCTGATTTATAACTAGGTAAATGGGAATGGGATGTTATACCGCAAACCATGTGAACGAGATAGAACTAAACTTACTCGCTTCTGGTGAGATCTTATATAGGCTGCGTTTCGCGGCGTTTTTTTTTTTTATTCGTTGATAGGCTTGCCCTTGATCGTCAACTCACCTGGTGTTAAGCGACAGTTACGATCTACGATGGAGCGCGCTTGCCTTGAAGAAACCTATTCACTCGCGATTTGAAGACACTTAGATTATATCTATTCGGAAAGACCCATTCAGGAAGCGCATTCCACATTATGGCGGTACGCACAATGAAAGTGGAGTCAAAGCGTTTCTTACGTGTTTTCGGAATATCAACCATGTAACGATGTCGCTTACGTCGTTACCTAAGTTAAGTTATAATATCTTTGAGTGGATTTGAGTGGATTGAGTGAGTGGCTGCACTTTGTTAATTATTCATTCAACATTCATTTTCCCCCATAGGTACCCTAGATGGATGCAGATTTTCATTTTCCCCCATCACCTTTATAGGAGATGGAATTTTAATAGGAAAATAATACTGATTAATTTACTTGATTTTAGCTTTTTTACTATTAATTCAGATAAGTTATTAAAAGTTAAAAGTCATGATTGCTAGATGCCATTATGACCGGAACGCGGTTGTGATGGAGGCCCTAGGCCGAGAAGAGGCGACAAAATGTAATTTATAAAAATGTAATTAGACGATGTGAATGCAGTCGCTGATAAAATCCGATCAACCGGGGGACATACTACTTATCTGGGAACCCCGTCTATGACAAAATAAGACTGGAACAAATACGCTTTTACCACCTTGCTTGTACTCTATTTCTAGTGTCATAAACTCATTTCATTTCAATTTAGGGATTCGATAGATACATAATTAATCGGCTAAGAGAAAAAAAATGGTAGGTACTTAGAAAAGGGAAGAAATTTCTTATTTTCCATTGTTGAAATTTCAATATTTATTGTGTAAATAACTCGTTAGTCAACACTGAAAATATATTTATAACTTGAAGGACATTCCCCTACGACCTATTTTGTCATCCCTTCACTCAATTTCATAGAAAAACTGAAGCTCTCTGCCAAAATTTTCACAGAATACTCCGCAAAATGGGAAGATTCCATTTTATTACTAATGAAAAAAATAACAAACCTTTGCCTAAATAAAGAAGTGGTCAAGTTCGTCCGTTTAGCAAAAAACATAGTATTTTATCATACCATATTGTATTCATAAATTCTCGTATCAACTTTTCTCCTAGGCTTTATTTGCAACACTACATACTAACACCAGTAACATAACTTATTATGCTTCTTCTCCGAATCATTGTTTATGAAAGTGAATGACATGGTGACATGATCTTCTAGATCGACGAGCTCCATCCTCGGCCACACCGTCGCTTAACATCAGGCGAGCTGGTGGTCAATCGTAAATCTATCTTGCATAAAAAAAATCGCCTGAGGTCGGATTTTTAGAGATCCATAGTAAACAAGGAAACCCGTATAGTTTCGACATGTCCGTTCGTCTGTACTATTTGTCTACCCGTGGCTTTGGTTACTTGGCGTACTAGAAAGCTTAAATTAGGCATGGACGTACATATTAATAACTCTGAGAAACAAATAATTATAGTTAAAAAAACTGAAAAACTGACATCAAAATGCACAATTTCGTTTTAAAAATCAAACCAGTAAACCGATTTTGATGATTTTTTTATGATACCATCAAAGAAGTATATTATCCCTATCAGACAAAAAAGAATTTGCCAAATCGGTACAGGCGTCTTCGAGTAATCGGGGATCTTAAAAAAAATATTCCGACGAATTGAGAACTTTATCCTTTTTGGAAGTCGGTTAAAAATATTGAAAGAATTTTTTTTGGGTACATAACCTAAACATAAAAATGAATATTTTTTCTCTTCCCGCCGTTGAATAGGTAATGTCAAAATATTGGGGCTGTGTGAAGACATGTTGTGTAAGAGTCAAATGTGGGCCTTCCCCTTGCTAGCTAAATAGACTTTACAAGTTAACAAGTAATAGTCAATCAAGTTAAAAATGTACTTACAAATGTCAGATATGAAAATTCTGTGAAAACTTGGTTTCTTTAATGGCTAACTTTAGCCATGGAGTCGAATAAAGCTTAAAGTTCAGCCAATTAGCCAATTGGCTAGCAAAAAACTCAGTAAAATTGGCATGATTGTAAATATGTGGTATTAATATGACATTAATCAACATATTCAAACGCAACTCAAGCTAAAAAAAGATGTATTAGGGCAATGTTTCATTTAAGTAAAAGAGATAGCTGCAAACCCTATTTCCTTAAATATAAGATTCTTCCATTGCCATGTCTCTATATTCTTGAAACTGCGACATTTGTCAAATCCCATTCACAGTTATTTGGTGAATGGACTACTGCTGGTATCAGAACCCGTACGCAGAAAGCAATGAAACTCTGCCCTCGTGCCGCTAAAACCGCACTCATGCGGAAAAGCATATTCTGTATGGTACCAGTAATTTATACAAAAATACCAAAAGATTTTAGAGAATCAAATATTGGTGTCTTTAAAAGTAGACTTACAAAATTGCTAAAACAAAAATGTTATTATTCTATTGCAGAATTTTTATCCGACAAAAATCTTTTGTCATCAGATATTAATATTATTGACACAGCTTTAACATACCATATTAATGACGACTAATAATGACATGCTTATTTTTAACTCGTAATTATGACATAATGTTTACTTATTTATTGCATATGTACCATTGACTAAATTAGCTGTAGCGACATTCTCATCTAAATACTCCATAAATCTTAGTACTTTGACATTTTGATTTGACATTTTTTATCTTTTCTCATAATTTGTACGCCTCACCAGGTATGGACATGTGATACAACAATTAAAATAACTATCATGTATACTATTTTTGTAATGTGTAGTGCACCAACCATGTTCAACAAAATAAAGTTTTCTGATTTTTCTCAATAACCATCGTTTCAAGTTACCCTACTGCAGTATAGAGTGGTGTGTCGTTACGCAATAGTGCTATAAATCTACGCAATAGTTCAAGTTCGTGACCTTCAAGACTATGGCAACTTGCCAGAAAGGGGACTTAAGGATTTTCCAAGGAAATAATATTTTTAGACATAGTCAATTTCTATTGCGTATTATAATCTTTTACTTAAACAGATTATTTTTTGGTCAACATAGTCGGGACAAGCAAGTCAATTGTCTAATGTCAAGTCATATTCATTAGATACGGGAAATTTTGGCGGGAACGTGTGGAAAAAATAACACTGCTCCTTAACTGGTGTCATTTCCCAAAACACCTGAAATAAATTGTATTTTAATGTTATTTTCACTTTTATTTCAAATTTTCATTTTTATGTAAGATAAAATTGTAGGCAATTGAAATAAAGAGGTGAAATGTGAATTTTCATGTTGTAAACAAAACTATATAGAAGCTTCCAGTAAAGTAACCACAACTGTACTGAGGCATGATTTAACATGAACTTGAGAATGGCGGTGATCGGTTTAAGCAAACAAATATCTATGTTAAAAAAAAAACCGACTACAGAAAATCAGTTTTTGCAGTCTAACTTAAGATTTCGTTACGCTTGATACGCTGTTGAGTGTACATTTTTTTGTGAGAAAGTATGTGTAAAATCGCTGTAAAAATTATAAATGCGCATTAGTTAGAATAATTCTAGTAAAACCATTTATTTATTACAAAAAAGTTCGTTGGAGGCTACGAAAAAACGTTTTTTTTTTTTTTCTAGAGATGTATGTTTGCGATAGTTGTAGTATTATTAATATTACAAAATTGGTAAAAAAGTAGCCTATGACACTTTGGAAATGAAGAAGAATCTAATAACACCTCGCACATCAAAATCGGTCAAGTCGTTTAGGCTATAGGTGATCATATAGAAACATACCTATATACATACCCACATACATACATACACTCGAAAAACGTAACCCTCCTTCTTACGCAGTCGGGTAAAAAGACTGAAATCTAAGAATATTTAGGGACATTGTCCTTCAACCCAATTAATAGTACGTATAAATAAGTATATTTAACTTCGAAAACACAAAAATACATTCCGCAGGATTTGACCCTGGGACCTCCGGATTCGAAATCACACTGACTTCTTACTTATCAAAATGATGATGATCCAGTAGTACGGGCAATGGATTTGCATGTAGGGTGTGAGCTCGAATCTTAACCTTTGAGCTTCATCAAAACATAGTAAAGAAATCATAAAAAAGTGGGAAAGTAGTGCCGGGCTGCAAGTTGAAAATCTGACGGTCACTTACGGTAACGGCTTTGGCAGCTTCACTTGAACGCTAATTCACATTCCATATGCGCTTTTCATTGTTCACATCGTCACTTCACATCAGGAAAGTAGTGGTCAAGAGCCTAGCCTAATAACTCGGTCACAACACTTGGGTTATCCATTTATTGAGGGAAAAACAAAAATGGGAAAACACCATGTAAATTATGAGCAAGTTTAGCAAAGTAGGGGGAAGCATTTTCCGGGGTTTTCCTTCTGGCGCGCTGGCAACACGCCTAGTTCTTCATTATCCAGGGTTTTCCTTCTGGCGCGCTGGCAACACGCCTAATTCTTCGTCTAGCAACGCACTTATATTAGGATAATAATACAGTTTTATACTTGACTATATATAAAAAAATCTTAATCGGATATTTCGACTTATTTATTATTTGGCCCGTGGTCATTTTCTAAAAAAAAAACATCACATTCTCTATATTTGTCACTACCACTTCTGATTCTTAAAACTTCTAACCGCAACGTTCTTTTACCACGCTGTTCTTCACTTTGATCTTCAACCCATCTACACTCTGGTAGAATTATTTTGCAGAATTTGCATGAGAAAGGACAACATATTTACTAATATCCAAGCATTAGTTTAAAAAAATTTGCATTTGAATTGTTAAATTCTGTCCACTAGACTATTGCTATTGCTTATATTGCTATTTTAATATTGCACACCTGTGAGGGCCAACTTTTGTAACATATTTTTAAGTTAAACACCTTGTATACACAGTTTCGCAATAAAATACATTCTGATTCTGATTCTGATAGTATGCAAGCATTACAATTATTATTCGTAATTTGCAGTTTGATGGCATTTATTTTGCCAGTGTAATGCGAGTGACTTGCTCGTCTCATCACCCAGTTGTATAAAAAAACTTTCCAGATCTCTCAGTTCCACAACATTAATCCTACTTTCTGTAGAGATGAATTGATGTGCTTGAATTTGCAGGGTAGCTACATTGACCCCTGAGACCTTTTTTAGGGTTCCGTACCCAAAGGGTAAAAACGGGACCCTATTACTGAGACTCCGCTGTCTGTCCGTCCGTCCGTCCGTCCGTCCGTCCGTCCGTCCGTCCGTCCGTCTGACACCAGGGCTGTATCTCATGAACTGTGATTAAACAGTTGAAATTTTCACAGATTATGTATTTCTGTTGCCGCTCTCACAACAAATACTAAAAAACAGAATATAATAAATATTTAAGGGGGCTTCCATATAACAAACGTGTTTTTTTTGCTCGGTTTTGCTCGATATTGATAACGGCAACAAGTAGACGCTTGTAATATTCACTGAATATTGAGTTATATTACTCACCTTAAAAATAAAAAATAAATTAAAATAAAATTTATATTTAAGGCGGGCTCCCAAACAACAAACGTTTTTATAGATAATGGTACGGAACCCTTCGTGCGCGAGTCCGACTCGCACTTGGCTGGTTTTATTTTATTATGAAATGACTAGGAATAATGCAGAAGCAGTTTATTTTTGTAATTAGACCATTATTTCTATTTTCTCATGCGAAAAACAAACGGAACGGCGCTTATGAAGTCATTTATTATTTTACTGAACACACTGAAGATAGCGATATAAAGGTATCCGCACACGAAACCATAAAAATCGGACCGTAATTACGTGTAGGATTACGATGACCGATTAAACGCTTGTTAGATACCTACACAATGTTTATAAAAATTACCATACGCCGTACTGGTAATCTATTTCGCTCATCAAAATATAATAAAATGGATTTCTAAATTTTAACCTAACCAACAATAAATACCCCACAACATGGGGTAGACGAGAAAAAAATCATCTTCATTTTACGAGTACCATAAATTATTTTTTAAATACTTTATTTGATGAATTTATCGGTGTGATTAATATCATGCCCATAAAAAATTACAGCTTCCTAGCACAAATATTCTTTGAATGAAGCTACAGATGGACAGACATAGCGAAATTAGAAGGATACCTACAACTACGAAACTAATAATTTTATAGTTTAAAAAACTGAAACATCCGACTTCAAAGTACGTTATTTCGTTTACTTGTAATATAAGTAAGGATAATTAAACAAGGTGCTCAAGCGTTAAAATAGAGTTATTTTTTATATATACACATTATATATAAACACATAGGGGTAAGTAGGTTTTAATTTTCAAGCTCAATAAATCCCTCACGATTGTAAACTTTTTAAAAAGACACTTCACCGGCTCGTTTTTTTTTCATGAATGACTCTTGCAAAGAAAAACGTGTAGGTGGAACTCTTATAATCTGACGCACTTAAGAATACAATGAAAATATTTTAATTTTTAGAGATTATTCAAAAAGTAATAAAGCGATGTTTATAAAATGATTATGGGACCAACTTGGGAGCTTTCTCTATAAACCAATTCAGGAAACACAAAAATTGGTTCTCGAATGACGGAGTAATTCGTGTATATACTCGTACATAAAAAAAAAAATATACGATACGAATTGATAACCTCCTCCTTTTTCGAAGTCGGTTAAATTCAGAGCTACTGGTTGTATTTGTATATTAATTAGTTGGTTTATGGCCATGTTGGAACGATTAAATCTGACTTATTATTTAAAATATTCTTGATACATATTACACAATGGTGGATCTCCATGTCACCTTTTTTGTACTCTAAAAACCACAAGTTCAGATTTTTTTAGAAATTGGTGAGAATAGATATTTTTTAGACTGACATTGAATTATCTTTGATCACACATAGATCTAATTAAAAATAAAAACTTAAATCGTACCATGTCACGTTTGTAATTGAAGCGATAAAAAATCGCTCGTATGCGACGATCCTAAACACAAGAAGGGTAATAAGGTTGGTGGCAAACGTAGCGTAATATTGTAACGGTATTCTCATTAGATATTTATTTTAGCTACGGCCTTATTTAACCTCACTTTGTTAAACAAATTAAGTTTTATAAAAAGCATATTTATTTTTGTACAATATTGCGATATTTTTGGGATCGTTATTTTTTTGGTCCTGTGTTGTAATATATCGATGTATATTTTATCTATGTAGTAGTTTATTAATAAACAAGTATGTATGTGTATTAAAAGAAAAACAAAATACCCGACTACAGAAAAGCAGTTTTTGCAGTCTAACTTACGATATCTTTACGTTTGATACGCTGTTGAGTGTTGAGTGTAAGTTTTTTGTGAGAAAGTATGCGAAAAACTGTTGTAAAAGATTATAAATGCGCATTCTTTAGAATAATTCTAGGAAAATCACTTGCTTATTACGAAATAGTTCGTTGGAGGTTACGAAAAACACACAATACACGCAATTTGTTTACTTGGATGACATATTTTTCCAGTTGTTTTGTTTGAAAAAAACAAAATACTGAACCGATTTTAATAAAATAACCCTTATACCCTTTCAAACAAAAATCAGTTATTTTAAATCGGTTGAAATGTCTTCGAGTAATTGGGGAACATACATAAAAAAAGGCTTTCGATTAATTGAGAACCTCCTCCTTTTTGGAAGTCGATTAAAAACTACTCTTCTGCACTCGTGTATGTTATAATGCTTTTGTCATAGATACTTATATATATATATACAGATTTGACCTACATAAAATAAAATATACGATGATAATATTATATATATACATATATATATATAATACTATTATTATTATATGTATGTAATGTATATTAACTAATGTAATTGGTGAATACCGTTTTAGTTAATTAAATAAATAAATAAAGTTAATATAAATCATGTAACAATCTAAAAATATTAGTACAGCTAAAACATTAACACGTAGTAAATTCAAAGTCTGGATAGTAAAGTGTCCAGCTCTTTTAAAGGAAACGCTACGGAGTTTATTCCCCGTAACCTCGTTACAAAATAACAATCCAATTGCTTGAATTTAGTTGAAAACAATTTTCTGCACTGAAACAAAACAAAAATCTACATTTTGTATAGATTGGGGAACTTAACGCAAGGAACTTATTGTTAACGCTTATTTTACTAACAGTATGGACTTTTGCTCGATTACGGCAAAGCAAATATCCGTCTATTTGATTCGGTGTTTAGAAATAAAACCATTCCCACGCTAAACGAGGGGCATTAAAATCTCTTCGGTAAAAGAACTAACGCGGTATTGAGGTCTTCAAAAATGCAATTTTTTGCCATTACTCTATAAGTTTTTAAAAACAAATGATCTGATTTTCATCAAGTTTTTAGTGTTCCATGGGGACTTCCGTAGTAACAAGAAACCCATGAAAATTCGCCATGTCTGTCTGTCTATCCGTGTGACACAGCCATTATACTCAGAGATTATTAGCACAATATAAACGAAATTTGGCAGGTAAGTCTATTCAATAAGCCGCTACAGAATTGTTTAGTATTAAAAAAGTTATAAATATGAATAGCACTCCATACATGTCAAGAAGGATATTTTAGTTTTCAACTTCAAACAAAAAAAATTATCAATAACAGAGTGACTAAAAAAAATACTAACTCTACTCAAACAAGTCATTTTCCCTGTATTATTCTTAAAAACCTTTATTTAAATAGATATATTTGTAGAGCGACTCTGCGCATACTTTCTTGCAAAAACGAACACTCACATTTCACCCATGTTATCGAAAAAAATGGTGATGATGATGATATTAAAATATAACCTAAGCCCTTTTCCAGAATCTCAACAATCACTGTGCCAAATTTCATAACGGTTGGTTGAGCCGTTTAGTCGAGAAAAGGTAACAAACTGACAGTTACTTTCGCATTAGATAGTTAAGATCATAATCATCAACAGATAATTAGGATATAATATAATTATAGTTGCACTACGAAAACTTCAATTGGTTTTTTTTTATCTTTAACTATATCTACTTGTTCTTAACCTCTATATCTATATATATAAAAATCAATTGCTGTTCGTTTGTCTCGCTAAAACTCAAGAATGGCTGGGCTGATTTAGCTGATTTTGGTTTTGAAATGTTTGTCGTAGTTTAAAGGTTTAAACGTTGAGAAAATATCGGGTCCACTCATTGATAGGTGATACGAAGTACGCCGGGGTCATCTAGTTTATAATAAAAGTACGCTTGTGTGAAGTTGCCTTACTGCTTCCTATACGGAACAGATGGCAGAATAACTTAAAAGTTTGTATCGAATTGGAGGCGAATGTTGGGGAACAATTACCCGCGCGCGTTTTAATGTTGGCACAACTGGCTTGAGTTAGTCCGCTCAGGTTGGTACAATTGATAAGAGGTCACTTATCTATCTATGAACCGAAATCCATTAGTCTGAATTCCACTTGCGCGAATGTGTTTTATAGAACTACCTAATTCCAGATGTTTCTGATATCAAGCCTATCACTGAATAAAAACGGGCCTCTAAAGTATTACCCACCAAACAACAATATGCTTCCAACGACACCTCACTTGTCAAATTATGATAAGTCGTTTAGAAGTTATGAAGGAACAAATGAAAATACATACATACATAATACACACATGCCCGTCAAAAACATAACCTTTCCTTTTGCTTCACCGTAGTCGGGTAAAAAAGAATCATCAAAATCAAGTAATTGCGTAACGTACATAGACAAAAAACTGAACTAGAATTGAGAACCTCCTTTTTGAAAGTCGGTTAAAAATTCATTTTTTTCCCCGCTGTAAGCTTATATCTTTCCCATACAAATTTAAGTTGCAAACTAGTAACAAGTACACATTTACGAACCATTCGATATAGGTATAACCTGAAATAATTTTTCTATTAAAAAACCGACTTTAAACGCAACTTACTAAATCCTTCACGATAGTAAACTTTTTAAAGAGGAGAGGTCTCTTTCACTCGCTCTTTTTTTCTTTTGTCAAGAATGCGATTTGTCATTGAATGACAGGCTCGTCTTCGAAGATTAGAAAATGTGCAGATGTTTATACGATAATACCTTAATATTTGACACTCTTGCAAAGAAAAACGTGTAGGTGGAAGTCTGCGATTCTATAATCTGGCGCACTTACTCAGGAATACAATAAAAATATTTAAATTTTTAGAGATTATTCAAAAAGT
Organism: Lycia hirtaria; assembly: GCA_947563715.1. Taxonomy (NCBI): domain Eukaryota; kingdom Metazoa; phylum Arthropoda; class Insecta; order Lepidoptera; family Geometridae; genus Lycia; species Lycia hirtaria. Next base: position 50,918,413 of record OX387376.1, on the reverse strand, counting down.
AATAAAGCGATGTTTATAAAATATTTATGGGACCAACTTGGGAGCTTTCTCTATACACCAATTCAGGAAACACAAAAATTGGTTCTCGAATGACGGGGTGATTCGTGTACATACATAAAAAAACGGTACCAATTGATAACCTCCTCCTTTTTCGAATTCGGTTAAAAACTCGGAGATCTGACTTAACCATGTACAACAGATGGTTAAAATAACCATTAATATATTGTGCATTCTTGGGGTGTATTGTGCAAGAAATGCACAATACACCCCAAGCGGGACGTCAGTGCAGGACTTACCGCCCCCATCTCGAATAAGAATAAGAATAAGAACCATTAATATAATATAAATAAATATTTGTGGACATTTCACACAACTAACATTTCAATTGAGACCAATTGAAATGTCCAAAATATTGAGTATCGAATGTTTCTGAATTCTGTCTAATAACAAAATCGGCCAACAAATGACGTAGCAAATCAACCTTTTGTCTTGACCGTAGAAAGAGAAGACTATAAAAACAAAACTACTTCTCTTTTCAACCTGCATGATAGAGAGCAGAGTATCTATTTGTCACGAAAAGAAAAAGACAGCTTGTATTTTTATTTTCATTTTTTGCCTCATAATAACGCATGTTAATTTTTTCAGTTTCAAAAACCTTTATGGATAGGTGACAATTGAACTTGAACGTTAAATATTGTAAGTAAAAGTAAGTTACTGTTAGGTACTTAATCTGTAAGTAAATCTCATGCCCATTGCTGACATGATGACTCGATGTCTGGTTCCGTAGTATATAAAATAGGGTCTTGACAAGCTCTTGGCCGATTTTGTTCTTATTTTCATAATTCATAATTCATAATGTCTTTATTGCGCATATGGGTACAGTAGGTGGAACATCAGGTAAAAAACATAGCTCTCCATATTCTGCCTTACTATTTATTATTATTATTTATTATTACCGGTATATTATATTTATTTAATTAATAAGTTTATATAACAAGATCGCATTTATGTAGGTTTACGGTGGTTTTGTATTTTATTGACAGACTTCAAAAAAAATATTACAATTTATTTCAGTACAATCTACGAAACAAAATACTACGCAAATTATCCAGAATACGACAGCAATACGCGTTATTCCTTATCCCAATAAGAAAGGAAAACAAAAGCACATCTATTCATGACACAGCAAGTAAACCTGCGCATTACTAAGCCAAGAAAAATCTTGCAGTTTAATTCCATACCATTATTTCCCCTAATAGGACGACCTGGTACGCGTCTTGGGGCAAAAACGCACCATCAACGTACAGTATACACAGATACAGTATTCGTGATTGATCAGAAAGAAAGAGGTCACGCGTTCAAACGTACGAAGTTTGCGTTCTGCGTTCGTTGTTATATTAAGCTACATTTGAGCATCGCTGATATTCAAAATATTAAATATACATATTCACATAGCAGGTATTTTACCCGAACCCTCCTAGTTGCTGCCGACAAACGGAATGCTGCTGTAAAAGTCTTATAACCGTGTCCGAACCCTGTAAGCTCAACATCGCTAAGTGGGGATACTCTGATACGAGATCTGCTTACTGTGAGGCTGTGGCGCTCTGCAAATCATTATAGCATCTGTTTTCGTTCTCTCATTGTCCTAACATAAAATGTAACAAACAGACAGAGAGACAAAGTTACTTTATTTTTTTTACAGAACCAGAGAAGCAACATAAGATTTGGCATTATTAATTGAAAAAAAATTGTGTGTAATTATCCAGAGGGAACCCGGTGAAGGGTGGGGTTAAAATGTGAGAATTTCGAATATGAAAAAAAAGGATTTTGATTTAATTAAGCGATTCGACATAACATAAGGTCAGAACAAAATCATTATAATAAATTCTAAACCTTAGCTACTGCCTCCCTCCGTTCCAGTACAGCACCCCCGAGAGGGGTGGTACTCCCTGCAATACGTTAACGCGTTACTCTTACCAGTAATTACCGCTCTGTCGACGTTGCGGGATTCTTTTTAGGGGCCCCTCACGTGAGCCTTATTGTGGAACGAATAAATAAGGATCCCAGAGACCTAGGTACGAAAGTACGTTATGTACGGGATCAGTAAAGTACGTTATGTGCCGGAGTGGTACGTACGTGAAACGTATTGGGGGTAGTAGGTACGTATATTACGGCTGTACGTGCAGGTATTATGTTTTTATTTACTGGTAAGTGCGGGTTTATTTGGTTTCCTTTTTTTAGTATTTCGAGTGGGACAAATTGTTCAGGATGTTTGGTAAGTAAGTTGGTTAGGCGATGGTTTATGTTTGTTTTTTTTTATTAGGTTTTTTATTTTATTGAATGATGAGATAAAGTAGTCGCTTGTTTGATGTTAAAATGTAACACTTTACTAACTGTCCAATACCACAAAGAAATCTGATTTTCAACAGTTGAATACACTTAGGTATACACTGTGTAGCAATATAGTGCGCTTGTTTGGAGATATTAGATACATGTCCATAAGTTTTATGGCTATATTAATTTAATACTGCTTGGTAGTTTAATGACAAAGTTATGGTGCTTTACCAGGTTGAACTTATTGAATAGTCATATCAATGCAATGAGAGCCCAATATTGTGATACTGTCAACTTTTCAGTTTTTTCAAATTTTGGAGCAAATGATTTGAGTTTGTTTCGCTGGAATGTAATTTTGATACTGCTAACATTATGATGATTACAAGCACCATTTTGGTAAGAAAGTGTTTTAACTTGTTTTTTTTTCATTTAAATAAGATTAGAGTTAGAGATTTTACTAATAATAATAATAATTTGCAAGCCCCTTGTTTCTTAATTGCATAAAATATGTGTGCATATTATTGTGTTAGCAATATGCCAAATTGGTTTCATATTCATGTCACATAAACATTAAACAAGTGTTAAATAATCATATGTTGTCATAAATAAATATTTTTTAATTTGTCTGAACAGGAACACTCTGTATTATATATCATACGTCTTCTAGCTATAGCTATATGGAATACTTTATACTTTTCTGCTACGTGCCTTATATAATAGAACAGTTTCAAGAGAATAAACCTAACAGTTTTTTTTCTAACAAACCTAGTATTTTCAACCCGAATCTCACTCAGTGTTCTCTTATTTTGTGGTTTGGGTAAAAGTTTTTCTGGAGTACACGATTTGTAGTGGTGCGTGTTTGGAAATGGCGGCTGCGAATGATTTATTGCTGTCAGAGAAATTCAGGGCGAGAACAAAAAGACTGTTAGAGTATCTAACTATTTACTTAGTTCTCACATTCTACTTTTTGGCGATTGTGAAAAGAAAGATTGGCTTCATGAAAAAAGTTTAGGTTTAATAGGAGATAAATCTACGTGTGTCCACTAACTTGTCTGATGGCAAGCGACGGTGTGGCCAAGGATGGAGCACGTTGATCTACTTATAAGATATTATGTATTCACTCTAACCCTGAAAATTCCAAGATACCTCTCAAATAATAGGGTAGGTGGCAGCGAGTACCGCTACTGTTGAAAATTTGTTTCGATGTTGTTGTTTACATATATATTGGGAATTTCATTGAGAAATAGGTTAGCCAAGTTTCTGCTTGTAGTGGAATGGGGAGGGTAAGATAGTTTATCTGATTTAGCCGGAAAAGTAGTTAGTATAAAAAATGATTTGCAAAAACTGTTCGTTCGTCAATCGTGACAGACCAACGTTTTTATAGTGTTGGACTAAATCCGCCATGTTTGGTCAAAAGGATAATTTGGCTAGTTTATGTTTGATTTTTTAATATTGATTATTTACTATTTTCAACTGACACAAAAAAGAAAAGAGTAAAAGGGAAAAGGATAATAGGCTTAAGGGGTAAGCTTTGGTGTACGAAAAAAAATCGTAACTATCCGGTTTTTTTAATTCTGAAACTATATTTTATCTTATAAGCTCATAGACTAAGAGTGATGTCACAGTCGGCACGTCTATAATATTCCTAAGTTATTACCAGCCGTAGCTGCATTCGTCCCACGTAGGATATTAACCCCGGCTAGCCGGCTTCGTGATGGTATTCCAGCAGCTATGTACTCCGACAATGGCTCACAGTTCATTGCTTCAACTCTCGCAAATGTCAAAATTATAACCACTTTTCGTTCTAGTGTTATTCTTATAATCCCAACATCGCAGGGTGGCGCTAGTCTGATGCAACCCGCTTTTTAGAAATCCGTTCATGCTTATGTCCAGTAGTGGGCTTCTTGTAGCTGGGATGATTGTCGTGGTTACCATCCTCAGTATAAGCATGGTTTTACAAAAAAAAATGTTACTCTTCTATCAATGCTCCAAATATACTGGCAACTTTTTTCTGGTACGAAAGGATAAAGTGAGACAGATAGTCTATTAAAAATAGTAAATTTTCCGTTTGTATGGAGCAGATCACATTAAATACAACTTGAGCGATTTTTTGGAATGAAGATAAGAAATCATCAAACAAAACATAGATACATATTAGTTGCCGATTTGTAAACGCTGTTGATTATGATGATCATAAGTAACTTGTATCCATCTTTAGGTCTACATCTATCTTTCTACACAATTTCATGAGGATCGCTTCAGCCGTTAAATGGTAACTACATTAAATGTGGTTACCAATCCATATTAATCCAAACCAATATATAATAAATTATTGTTTGAAATCTGTTAAAGTACTTAAAATTACTGTTTAATTCTGTTGTAAGCCTTCCGAAACATTCTAATGAGAACTTCTCCAATCTAAAGATAATCCTGGCTTAAAATGTGATCTAGGCTAGGGCAGGCTAAGTGGCCCGATTTGGATTACAAGATTAGACCTTTTGACATTGATTTAAAGATAGTTTTGCGATTAGCAGCAATGCGAACATGTGACCTTTCGAAACAGAAGTGGATGCGTGTTCGTTTTTTGCATGCTATTTTTTACTAAGACAAAAACGTTAATTAGGTTTTCTTAAGATCAGTTGTTATGTCATATTGATATTATATCGTAATATATACTCTCTTTATTACCCTTTGTATGTATGTACCTCTCCCTCGCTCTCAACATTTTATAAGATATGCAATAAATACCTAAGAATGAATTGAAATGTTCAAGGCTAAAGTGAAAAGATATGTCTTTTATATTCTATAAAAACCCTTTCCAAGCAGAGAGCCTAATAGATAACCTTTTTTAAGTTGGTTGAAATACGTCTGAAGGCACAAAACACTGTTAATTTAAAGAAAGATTTCCATAGATAGTATTCGTAGGCCAATAATCTCATAAATATTAAATTCGTCTCAAAAGAAGATTAATCGATTCCAGACAGTAACGAGGATTATAATAAGAATAAAAATGAATAATAAATTAAGGCCGACAATGGTTTATTGAAATTTATTTTATTTTTCGATTATAAAAGAGATTTCATTCATTATGTCAGAAAATAATGAAAATCACCTTCTATTATAAGCAATATGGCGGATAAAAGACTACGAGGTGGAAAATATTCATTCATCAATGTACCTAATTCTGTTGGTTATGATATGTTTTCGACGTACTACTGAATGCAATTTATAAAAGCTTAATCCAATACGGTACCCATTATTTTTTAGTTTTTTTTTCGATTTCAAAAAAAAAGGGTGTCAACAACAGACAATTCGGATGTATTTTTTGTGACCGTTTAACTCCGTCATTTATAAACCGATCTGGTTTTTTTTTGTTTGTAAGGATATACTTTAATATTGGTTATATAAAAAAATATCAAAATCTGTGCACAAGTTCGGTTTAAAAAAAAACGTATGTTGAAGTCGAAATTTCAGTTTTTAAACTATAATTAGGTATATAAGATAAAAAAAAAAAAAATGGTGGACTGATCAAATTATATTAATAAATAAAAAATAAATATTGGTGGACATTTCACACAATACCATCTAGCCCAAACTAAGCAAAGCTTGTACTATGGAACTAGATGGCTGATAGAGTACATAAATACTTTTTTTTTGTAAATATACTTCGTATACATATGATGTATAGAATCACCCAGACTCAGCACAAAAAACATCCATGCTCATCACATAAATGTTTGCCCTGGGTGGGTATTGAACCCACAACCTACAGCCCGGCAGACAGACATACTACCAACTGAGCCACAAGGCCAGTCGAATTTCACTTCATTTATTTGTTCAGGTCGAAAACATAATAATAATAGTTAAAAAAATCGTTCAATCTTAGCTATGGGTAAGATCATGGTTCAGATACCTAAACAAGGACAACTTACATCTAGGTCTAGATCAGGTATAAATTCCCTATTCAAACATTTGCCCTGCAAGGAAGCTAAGCAGAGCCCTTCTCACGAATATTGGATGTAAATATGTGTAAATCTGTGTTCAAATCAGTTAACCGATAACTTGACATTCGGAATAAACAAATTAACGCTACTGCACTATCGGAAAACGATTAGCGCGGAAATGGCACGATTAGCAACTAATGGGGAGAATTATTCGTAGGGCTGGCGTGACGATCGGGAATCATGTGTCAGTCACATGACACTTTCTTTTTTCCTCTTCTTGGGAAAATTAGACTCGTGGTTCGATCGAATTTGCCACTTACACGTGTTATATACAATAAAGTTGCTTTGGTTTCATGATTAACGTTGTATGTCTTCTTAAAATTATATATTATTTCTTGTTACAGGATTTGGGTTAAAAACAGGTGCGATGAAGTGCGGAGTGTATAACACGATCACAAATATTTTTATCCACTGGGATTCTACCAAAGAATATAAAAAATATGTAAAATAGTATTTTAATAAGTGGCCAAGAGCGTGTCCTGGCACGCGTATGGCAGGGTTCCGTAGTGAATGATGTAATTTTTTTTTTCTTTTTGGCGTGCTTATATCTTGAGTATCATATATAAAAAGAAATTGATATAATAAACTTAAGTTTTATTTTAATATACCTAAAATTTATTTAAAAATACCTCACGATAGGGGTTGAATAAAATATCCCTTCTGTATATGTATGAAGTGTCACCGCTATTCTTAATTTTTTTGATAATTTTACTAGGTATCTATGTAGTTCTAACACAGAGACAGGTGGGCATGGATAATTTATAATAAGGGTTCCTCGTAGTTACTATGGAACCCTAAAAATGATACAATCAATGTATGAGAGAGATGACGACGCACCGCAAGCGTTCCCTTTCAAGTGTAGCAACACACACACACACGCACACAATCACCATCATACACTCACATCACGCACACGTTTAGTTTAAGCAGGGCTTACTTTCCTATTTGATGTAAAAGTATCTTCCTTTAATTTACGACTGAAATTGCATTAGATTAAATATAAAATGTAAATCTATTACTACCTTATAATTATATGGAATTTAATGTACGTTATAAAGGGCTGTAGATTTTATTAAATAAATAAAATAAATAAATAAATACTCAAACAATTTAGAATATAGACATTCAAAAATATTGAGAAGGTGAACACGAGATGGCAACATTGGCAACCCTACGATTCGTAGATCGATTATCCGTGCCCGCATGACTCGACCGATGAAAGTTTAATATGTAACACGCGATTCCCGAATATTAATCGAATCCCGGACTAATGTTCATCGAATCGGATGGATACGATTAATCGATTCCGTTTCGGGAGGGAATCATTTTTGACAATGACTTGTGCTATTTTGCTAGCCGTCGTTTCTATTGATTACTTGTATATAATTGTATGAGTTCGCATATTAGTCAAATTAAATCCGCCGATTTAGGGTGGCTGTGACTAAAACATTTTTTGGTGTAGGGTTGGATCCGCGTTTACATGTGTGCACTCCACTCGAGAACTTTTCGGTCCCACCAATTTGTTTATATACAAGTATCTATAATAAAAAACAAAACACCAGACTACAGATGACCGATTTTTGCAGTCTAACTTATAATTTCGCTTGACACGCTGTTGAGTGTACGTTTTTTTGTGAGAAAGTATGCACAAAGTCGCTGTGAAATGTATAAATGCGAATTATTTTGAATATTTCTAATAAAATCACTTGTTTTTCTACGAAAAAGTTCGTCGGAGGTTACAGAAAAGCGCATTTTTTATTATTATAAAATAAAACCTATGAGAGTCAGGGAGTAAAGGCAAATTTAACGATACCTCGCACATCAAAATGGGTCAACCCGCTTAAGATGTACAACCATACATACATACACTCGAAAAACATAACCCGCATAATATTGTGTGCAAGCGCAGTTGGGTTAAAAATATTCAAGCGTCTCTACAACACAGTTTACCTATCAGTCAGTTTACGCACACATTCAAGCATCAGACGAGCTGATGAAATTATCTAATTCCACCGATTCAGTGAATTGTTTCACTCCCAGCCTGCGGCGGGAATATTTTTCACAAACGTAATTTCCAGCAGATAAGATACCTCAGGGATGGAGGTAACTTAATAAACGAACGACTCTGTTTTTGGCTTGTATAATATTCTGTCAGAATTTGGTCGTAAATCTTACGCACTTGTAAGAACACGCTTTTGTGTAGAATGTTTTTAAGTGTTGCTATGCTTAGATCCCTTCGGCTTTCTACGAAGCCGAGTCTGGAAGAAAGTAGTCGGTAAGCTAGAGGAGCGATGCCTGACTATAAACTTAATAATAACCGGACAAGTGCGAGTCAAACTCGCCCACCGAGGGTTCCCTACAAACTAGAAGATAAAAGGGGGAAATCAATTTTTTTTTATATCTTCCATCTTATACCGAAAAGTATACATCGTAAAAATATTTAAAAACCTGTTTTTACTTATACTAATTAGGCTCTTTCATATGATACCCCACAGGATACGGTTAAAGAACTTTAAAATTTGGACCCTCATTCCTTGCGTAAAGACACTATTTTTTTTGTGATTAAATTGAAAATGTCCAGTTTTCGGATTTTTTCCTATATGTGTACTCTAACACAAGTCTTCTTGCCAAATTTCATTGTTCTAGGTCAACGGGAAGTACCCCATAGGTTTTGATTCCCTTGTGAGTATCGAAATGTGCGTTTATACGATATATTCGGCTGTACCTTTGTTTTACGAAAACTTAGAAACTTTATTTTTCTTTCTGCAGCAAGATACTATGGATCTGCGTATATGGTTTAATTTCAACTCGATACCTTCACGCATTCCCAAGATAAAGGTCTTGATAGCCGACGGACGGACAGACAGACAGACGGACAACAAAGTGATCCTATAAGGGTTCCGTTTTTTCTTATTGAGGTACGGAACCCTAAAAAACTAATTAAATCATGAATTAATAGGGAATTAGGCCTCTCAAAACTAGAAGATAAAATATTCACAATTGGGATATGATTTGTGATTTATATATAATCATAAATTGAATACTATACTTAACTATACATTTTTTTTTTTTTATCAGCCCTGTTTGTACAAACTGTCCCACTGCTGGGAACGGGCCATCTTCTCATTGTGAGAAGGGTCAGGCCATAGTCTGCCACGCTGGCCAAGTGCGGGTTGGCAGACTTCACACATCTTCAAGATCATTGAGAACTCTCAGACATGTAGGTTTCCTCACGATGTTTTCCTTCACCGTTTGAAGTTGGCGGCAATCAACAATACGCACATAACTTCGAAAAGACAGAGGTGCGTGCCGTGGGATTTGAACCCAGGACCTGCGGATCGCAAGTCAGACGGTCTCACCACTAGGCTGCCGGAAACTCATACCTATACATATAAATACTTATTTTACATAAAGAATAATATATCAATAAATACCACCACTGTCTTTCAACTGCTCAAGTCATACTCGGGCGAAAGGATCTTTATCCTCTCCGACAGTCAGGCCGCTCTGAAGGCCCTGATGTCCGATAACATTAATTCTAAACTCACCTTTGAATGTGCCCAGCTACTGAACAACCTAGGCTCTTCCAACACAGTGACCCTGGCCTGGGTCCCTGGGCACTGCGGCATCAGCGGCAACGAGACTGCTGATGAGCTCGCAAGAGCTGGTGCGGTAAAACGACCCGAGCCATTCTGTGGCATATCCAAATGTAACACATACAGCGCCCTGAAGGCCGGAGGAAGGGACCAGGCTCTCAAGCTCTGGGGAACCAGCTCCGGCCAGAGGCACTTCAAACTGCTCATAGCAGGCTTCACTGACAAACTGTCAAAATAAGCACTACAACTAAGCAGGGCTCGTATAAGAATCCTGACCAGAACCCTAACCGGGCACTGCAAGCATAACAAACATCTCAACACTATGGGACTGGGGGAACTCAAGGCTTGCAGATTCTGTCACACAGGAGATGAAACACCCATACATATCCTGTGTGAGTGCGAACCGTTGCACCATAGCAGAAGCCGGCACCTTGGAGGCCACATAATCTCACCCGAAGAGATTAAAACCTCCTCCCCCAAGGCCATCACTGACTACATGATCGGTGTAGGACTTGGGGAGGTGCTGTGATCCAAAGGGGTTGTCACAATAGATCTGCAAAGGTCGCAATGACGTGCCGGGGCTGCTATAGCCCACTTGGCCTCCTAGGTATTAAATAATAATAATATCAATAAATAATATTTACATTTTTAAGTATTAGCTCGGTCCACGCAGTCTTGGTTGGAAGTGAACGTTTCGGACTTCATCAGAGCTGAAGACTGGCCGTCGTCTAGTCCTGATCTTAATCCGCTGGATTATGATTTATGGTCAGTTTTAGAGAGTATGGCTTGCTCTAAACGCCATGATAATTTGGAGTCCCTAAAACAATCCATACGATTGGCAGTGAAGAATTTTCCCATGGAAGTGCGTGCTTCTATTGATAACTGGCCTCAACGTTTAAAGGACTGTATTGCGGCCAATGGAGACCACTTCGAATAAGCTTTTATATTTTAAATTGTTTTATATTTATGTATTAAATTAACACACTGTAAAAGTAATAAATATTATTTGCAATAAAAAAAATATATTTTTCTTCGTAACAATATTTATGGCAAGACTAGGTATACTTGTTTATCTTTGTAGTATATTTAGGATTATTAGTAATTTACATAAATGGTAGAAATATAATATGTATTAAGCTTTTCTCCGCTTGTAGTGGGGAGCGGACTGTAGCAGTCCTCGACACGGGGTATCCTAGTGAGGACTGTTATGCAAATGTTATTTAAGATCGTTTTTCCTGTGTATGTAAATAAATAAATAAAAAAATAGCTACTGCGGATTTTTTACCCGACTGCGCAAGAAGGAGCATTATATTTTTCGAGTTTATGTATGTTTGTATGTTTCTATATTACCTCCTACAGTGTAAATGGTTTGACCTATTTTGATGTGCAAAGTATCGTTAGATTTGTCTTCACTTTGTTTCATAGTTTTTTTTTTTTTTTAGTAATAATAAAACCCTCGTGGAAATAAAATGCGCTTGTTTGTAACCTCCAATGAACTTTTTCGTTTTTCGTTTACAAAAAATATTGTTAGCAATGTTCATTTAAATAAATAAAAATTTAATAAATCATTATGTAAAGTAACAAAAGTATGCAGTAAGCTATAGAGTAGCTTACTGCATACTTTTGTTACTACATACTTTTTCGCAAAAACGTATACTCAACATCTCAACATTACTTGTTGGAAATGTTTGTTTTTCTATTTTATGTATTTAATTTTTTAGCGCTTGCTATATAAGTCATCTTTCTTAATTTTTGAAGCTGCAAATTTTAACTGTATTCTTTATTGTTGCAGGTACGATCTTCAAAAAAAGCTATGACAAACACCAAGTCATTCGTACGTATTCATATATGAATAAACTTATGTTACAAACAAGTAGTTTGTCCCATTGTTGGTTAGATAGTTGTGCGGTGTGTCGAGTAAGTAGATAACCGAATTTCGGTTAACTAACGCTTTGTTAGTTGCGACAATCTTAAGTAATTTCAATACAAAGTTTCTGTTCACAGCATTTCCGAGCGAGTGGCATAAGGTAAAAGAGTTAGCGATTTTTGTAGAGGATTAAATTAAAAATAAGGCATAGTCATTGTTATTTTTGTTAGAAACAACAATAACTAAATCTGATATATTTGAACTCACCATCATCATCTCAGCCAAAAGAAGTCCACTGCTGTACATAGGCCTATCTCATGGATTTCCAAAAAGACCGGTTGGAAGCGGCTTGCATCCAGCGTCTTTCTGCTATTTGTATGAGGTCTTCTGTCCTTATGGTCTTCCAACGCTGCGCTTGCCATTTATCTGAACTGGTCTGTCTAAATCTTGAAAGTTATTATCACCTAATTTTTAAACTGATTTTCATCGAAAATTTTGACATGAGTTAAATTTAAGTTAAATTTTTATTTTCGATTTAAGATGTCTTCAAGAAATAGGCCAGAATACAAACAAAGAATAGGCAAAATAAGCCTAATAATAACAGGTAAGCTATTTTTACCTTGATTACATTGAAATACACTAGATATAAGTTAGATTTAAGTTTTAGAACATGAATTTCCGCAAAGTAACGCCTGATTCAATAAATTTCCTAAATAATTTAAGTTTTGAAGGTGAACTTTTGCAAAGTAACTACTGTTTCAATAAGTTATAAGATGGTTATTAAACCAAGTTAGCTATGTAGGTAATTAATTTATGGACAGTTTAAGTATTACACACATTTAAGAGTAATTTATTTAGTTACGCTTTTTTAAAAGGAAAGGTAAAGGGTAAATTTATGTAAAGTGAAAACGGTCTGCAATTAATACATTTTAAGAATATGAATAAAATATTACGAAACTTAAAGGATGTAATTGGGCAAAAAATTATATTTTTAGGCGACTTCAAACCAGAGGAGGTTCTCAAGTTGGTTGTATTTTTTATGTTTGTTACCGCAAAACTATGTAATTTACAAGTACAACTTTAGAAAACTCAAAAACTCCTAACAAAAAAACAGCTGAACTGATTTTGATGAAACATAGCTAAGAATATTCTCGATGAAATTTTCTTTCATACCAAAAAATTTAACTAGATCAAAATCGGTCCATCCGTTTGAGAGCTACGTTGCCACAGATAGACACACAGATGCACAGATACACACGTCAAACTTATAACAACATTATTTTAGTTTTCTATTTTGTGTATGATTTTTATTCTCTGTTGTATGTTTCTTGTTACAATAAATTTGTCTATGTCTACTGTCTAGTTTACTTTTTGGGATCGGGGCATAATAAATCGATTTATTTTAAATTTATTACAAATTATATACTTTCAGATTGGTCCCACAGAAATTCCATTAAAATCGGTTCAGTAGTTTGCTTTTCAAACAAAATTGCCTATTTTGAAGTTGCTTGCTTAAGTTTCTTAAACTGTAATAAATAACTGTATCTTCGTTATTAGATTTTTTTAATCGACTTCAAAAAAGAAGATTACTTAAAATAAAAATTATTAGATTGTCAATCTCTCCAAATCTGCATATTAAAAAAAGCGTAAGCCTTAAAATACTTCATCATCAACATTAGTCCAGTTTAGTCCACTGCTGATGATGGCTACTCCAATTGAACGTCATTCATCACTATCTCGAGCTTTCCGTTTTCAGCTACTACCTTATATCGTCACTCCATCCTATTTGAGGGTGTCATACGCTACTTTAGCCATGAAGAAGTTTCAAAACACCTCAAAACGCATACTTCTTTAAACTTGTACCACAATAACCTCCACCGTAGCCCTGGGGCGACCATTACACAGACGTATAAACACTAAAATGCACTCAGACGTTGTCTAGCTGGCAACACTGAATAGAGATGAATTAAGATTTAGACGAGCAGCTCTGTAGAGATCAACTAAGTTTACTAACTTACGTTACTTATACTTTAGACGGGAGAAAAATGGAGACTGAGCGAATAGAATTTAAGAGAAAATAATATATAATTTTAATGAGTATTTTAGCGCTCGACAAAATTTATTATGAAATAGTTGATTAAGTTTGAGTTGTTCCTATAGTAAATGTCATTATATAATACAAAAGATACAATGACCACCTTTCAGCTTTGTTCATGGTTTTCACTTTTCACTGTGTATTTTGTCACACTAAAATGTACCCTGTCGCACTGTATTTTGTCGTACTAAAATGTACAGGGTACATTTTAGTACGACAAAATACACAAAATAGGTAAATAGGTCGAAAGATCTTAAGTAATATTAATACATCGAAATTAAATTGTCTGTTAATTTTCTTACCAACCAAGCGATTGAACAGATTTTTATGAAAATTGGCACAGAAATAGCTGCGAACCTGGAAACGGACATAAACTTTATAAAATTATATTGAACATTATCACTATTTTTTATCACTACGCGGGAGAAATCGCTGGACGCAGCTAGTAAATAAAAAATGTCAAGTTAAATACCTAAGTTAATGTAACAATAACAAAAATACAATTACCAAAACCAAATGATAATAATAATATTTTTAATGTTTCAATGACAATGTTTCCTGGTGACAGTTTTTATACATAGGTCGGTGTCTTCTTTTTGAGTCAGCGGCTCTACTTTTATGATAAAAATAGCTGCGCCCCGCGGTGCTATCCGCTGTTTTACATAAAGTATATCAAAGTTGATATTTTTCGGGATAAAAAGTAGCCTATGTGTTAATCCAGTGTCAGCTACTTCCACACCAAATTTCATTAAAATCGGTTTAGCCGTTTAAACGCGAAGAAGTAACAAATATACGAACAAAAACATTCGCCTTTATAATATTATAGTGTGTTATAACCACAGAGATGGCAGCATTACTGGCTGGGAATCGACTAATGGCAAGTCGATTTCCGTGCAAGTATTTTCGTTCCAACCCCGGGCAGAAAAGTCCGTCTATCCAATCAAGAAAACATTTTCATCTTATATTTTATTCTAAATACCGTAAGAAAATACAAAGTATTTTCCTCCTTAACCCTGGAGAAAATATCCGGACAATACAAAAATATTTACCTAAGAAGGATTAAAATTGAACACGGTCTTCCGAAATTTTCACCCTTGAAGGTTTAAAACAAACACCCCGGGATCAAAATAAACTTTTAAAAAATCCGCGAGCTTTCCTAATCTCAATATTTTAATCCCAAATGAAGGAGATTAATTCACAAAGTATTAATCAGCGTTGCAGTACTTCGGGGCAGCTGTGGTTGAGGCGGTTTGGTCACGGGCCGCTCGGAGATTTTTTGGTCGATGTGAAATTGAAGTGGTACAGACAGAATGAGCTGAGAGTTAGGTTGTAGCAGGACCGAAATAGGGCAAGACCAAGTTAGGAGCAAAACAGGAGCAGAGCAGATGCAAAGTACGTAGGAGCGGGGTACGTGGGTGCGGCGCTGGCCCGGGTCGTTAGCTGGCCGGGAGGGGGTGTGTGTAGCGTGACAAGAACAGTTTTTTTCGCGGACGAAGTCGCGGATATTTACATAACAGCTGGTTATGTAAATATACGCAATAAATGAGTTAAAATTCCTTTTATTTCAACTAATTAGATTGCAATATTACTGCACTTAATTGATTTACTTCAATCATAGGTATTTTATAGACAATTTTAAGACATATATGTTTAATAAAATGAAAATAATTAAAATGGTATTTCTGTAGCTTCATAGATTTCATCGTATTATGATTTTTGCTTGGCCAGAGAAAAGTGTACCGGGCCATAACTTTAGAAGCAGTGTTTAGGTTAATTCAAGGTGAATGAATAACGGCCGGATCGTTATGGTTAATTTCCTCTCTGTATAAAAAGCCTTAAATAGTAAAAACCCCTTAATAAACGTGTAATCAGCGTAAACCAAGACCTAGAAAGATTTTAGATATTTCGACTGTGACAAATAAGTCTTTTTACATTATTATTTCACACCAAATATGGCAATTTTTATAAATATTGTTGTTTTGGTTTATTACTGTGTCTTTCGTAATATTCGCATCATATTGTAATTAGTATGACGTCACTTAGTTTATAACAAGTGAGCAGTCTAGACACTTCTAACAATACCTCTTCGTCTGCTTCATTTCTCAAATCAGTATTTGCGTTCTAGTCCAGTAGATTCCTTCGTATTGAGTGACGTGCAGAAAGAAGTCAGAAGTTGGTAACACACTGGAGTTTTGGCGGGAACGTCTTAATAACGTGTTGTTGCTTTGTATTATTTTCCTAAACTTGTGTTATTTTGAACATTAATGCTATAAAAATGGTGGTGTTTAATTCATTAAGTGTTCGATAAAGTGCGTGAGTGTGGGCAAGTGAAATAAAGCAGTAAAACGTGTGATTTTACGTTGTCAGCAAAACTCCATAGAAGCTTCTAGTAAAGTCGCCACCACTTTACTGAAGCAGGACTCGACTTATAAATTGACTGTATACGTGACTTAGATTGTGACTAGAACATTTACAACTTGTTTTATTCAAGAAACTTGAAAAAATCCTAATACTTGACACTGGCAAATGCTTTAATGCGGGTCCAATACAAAAAAAGAAGAAGAACACACTCTGGAAGTTCGTAAGGAGATCGCATACGGGCCTCCATTATGGTCCATTATGTACCATTATGGGCGTTCGACTCGTCACGTATGCGTCTTACAAATCCAAGCTACCTGCCGATATGAGGCGCGTTTGTGGTGAGACAGTTACTTAATATAATTGGTGGAACCATTCAATTATTTTTAGATGAATAGCAGGTTTTTATTGCTGTTTGGTCGATAATTAAATGATAGAGGTAGATGCCCCACTGTCAATGCTGGCAGATAATGCTTGCACTAAGTCCTCCTATAGTACAGCTTGTTACTATGTACGTGTAATAAAATAATAATAATAAGTTAATTTCAAGTTTCTCAAGACTCATAGTTATAATAATTTTAATCAATTGATACAGTTACATTTCTTATAATAAATAAAATAGTTACATTTCTAATTTTAGTAAATCGCCATTTTTCAAAAATGTCAATGTGAAAAGAAAAAAATACATTAATACAAACTCAAAAAACATTCATAATAAACTATAATTGCCTTACATTTTTGAGATTCAATTTGACTTTATGAAAAAAACACGTTCTAGAAAAAAAACATGTTTTTTTCATGTTTTTTTTCAACTCTGAAAAAAAAACTGTTTTTTTGCAACACTAGGTTTGACCCATTTGACCCATTGGACCTTTCGACCCTGAACCTGATTTAAAAATGTTAAAAAAATAAATATCAATTCAAATTAAAGGCAGATTATTCAAATTATAGAAAATGAAATGAAACAAATACTGTTGCAAATTTTTATATAGCGCCATCTAGCCTCAAACTGAACAAATATTGTACTATAGCAAATTATAATCCTAATCATATCTTCCTAACTAGTATTATAAAAGAGAAAGTAACACTTGTTCCGTATTCTGTATCTATTTCTCGGCTAAACGGCTGAACTAATTCATATAAAATTCGGTATTTTTTTTTTAGAATTAGAAGACGGACATGGGCTTTAACATCATCGTCTATTTTTATGACAATGCGGGTGAAATCAAAGGACACAGCTATTAACTGTTATCTTTAAAAATCGCCACATGACTCAATCTCTTTAAACAATAACTAAAGACACATAGTATCAAAGTCTAATATACAATTGTGTAGAGGATAATAAGTTTTCGATGTTCTACTAAAATAAATCTTTTTCTCAACCTGTGTGTGCTAATAAACTATTTAAAATCCGACTTAATGGATTTCCAAAAAGACCGATTGGAAGCGGCTTGCATCCAGCGTCTTCCCGCCACTTGTATGAGGTCATCTGTCCATCTCGTGGCTGGTCTTCCTACGCTGCGCTTGTTTACGTGGTCTCACTCGAGAACCTTTCGGCCCCATCGGCCATCAGTTCTACGTGCTATGTGCCCTGCCCACTGCCACTTCAACTTGCTAATCCGCTGTGCTATAACGGTGACTTTTGTACGTCTACGTATTTCTTCATTTCTGATTCAATCTCGTAGAAAGACTTACTTATAACTTATTTAGTAAAAAATACAACACCAACCAGTATTGGTATAACAAAAATTATAAAGGATCATCATCTTTTTTTATCCGATGCAAGCAAAATGTGAAATGAGCATGGACAAAAGGATACAAAGAAAATAGCAGTTAAACTACAGTTTCTAGCCTGATGTTATATCATACCATTTTATTGCATAATATGCAGAACACACTTAGAATAACTATGCTAGGTACACACCCGGTTAGGGCATAGCAAACATGTTAGGCGGCTTAGATCAGATTAAATGCACACTACCCTTTATTAATCTCATCTTAGAGTAAAACTATTACTTCACGTTGACCTTGAGCTCAAGATCAAGCCACTGTCCCGTACCAAACGGGTCACGAGTCACGATTTAAACAGCGTCCAGTATTGGTCCCAAAGGAGTGCGAGGCGCCTGCCGAATACAGAGGGCATTCTCGAACCCTCTCAAATTGCCCCTTTTTACCCCTTCTTTGCCTCTTTTTGCCCCTCCTGCCCCTTAAATTACCTTCACGCCGTGTGCTATTGTGCGCTGATACGAGTTACACCTTTGTAGGTTTTATTTCGTTTCTCGACATTCAATAAGATGCTTTTGAAGGCACGTACTCTAATATACTACAATTTTCCTTTTTTTCTTCCGTTGGACTAGCGCGAAATGCATATTTGCAATTTTTATGCAAAAACTCAGAATTTTCAATAGTACCGTTACAGAAGACTTGTTTTGCAAGTATACGTAACTAAATTAAATACTATGACATTTAAATTATATTTGTTTAAATGACATTACCTTTATTAAATTTGAATATAGCTTAAGATTATGTTGACATTACTTTTGATTAAAATTTAACTTAATTAATTTAATGTTGATTTTTCACATAGATCTTTTTAGTATTACTTAAATTTTTGCATGCCGTAAGGCGGGATATGGCGTTCTAAATTATAATATTATGTATTCCATCAATGTATCCTACCCACATACGCAAATACAGATAATATGAATATGAAATAGTGACTCTTGCTACCACGCAATAAAGCTCAAATTGTTTTTTCCTTTAAACACTGTGCGAGCAATGTGCATATAATTCTAACGTGTAACTCTTATTTATTTTGGCGTTTCACAAAAGCACTAGTGTCCGGTCGAGTCGTTTATATGTCTACGGATCTCTAAATCTTTAATTTGATCTCGCAGAAAGACTCACAGTATAGGCCTCTCCATAGCAACATCGCTCTGTCCCCATCCGAGCAAATAGAAAAAACAAAATCCTCCTTTTTGCACAGTCGGGTGAAAAATTACTTTTCTTTTTACATTGACGCATGTTCGGCGCCGAGCTAAACGCCTTATCGTATGTATCGTCAACTCCGGAACTAAGTTTGTTATGATTGATACGCGAAAGTTTGAAGAGTTTCGCCAATTTCATGCAAATGCTTACGATATTTTTGTATAGGAGATTAGATTAGCCCAATTTATTGGGGAAGCTAACTTTGCTGCACGGTTTCAGGCTAACTTAAAGATTTTTATTTGTATAAGACTTTTTAGGGTTCCCTAGCCAACAGGGAAACCTAATAGTTTCTATCTGTCTGTCCCTTGTTTTGCGGCTTTGTTTAAATACTATTTTATAATTATGTAGTACTGGAAAGCAGTAATTTGATATATTATGTAACATAATAATAACGCTGAAAAAGAGGTAAAATATAATTTTGAAAAAAATAAAATAGTATGGGGTATCCAAAAACCATTTTTAAAGTGATAATTTTTGTTACAGTTAAATGTATTCCCACATCCCCCTCCCCCACCAGCTAAAATGGTTGATATTGGATTATGTAAAATATTCATAATGTAAAAAAAAAAAGTTAATAATAGACTTTACAGGTTAACGAGTAATCGATCAACTTAAAAATGTATTTAGAGAAGTAAGAAATGAAAATTTCGTGCAAATTTCATTTAAACTCTTAAACATATTCGTAAGCTAACTCGTAGTTTCATAGTTAGTATGTTCATATCAAACAAAAGGCATTGATTTAAGTTTACATAAATTGTGAAATGCAACTACGGAACCCTAGACTGGGCATGGCCTAAACATGGCTGGTTATTTATATTATTGTCGAATTATTTTTATTGTCAAAATTAATAAAAAAAGTATGTGTTTTATTTAAAGAGCATCAAAGGCTCGCTTGATGGTAAGCGATAACAAGTTGCTATTTCTTTGGTAGCAAGGAAATGTGCTTTTAGACATCCTCTTAAAACGCTCTTTGATGAAATATAAGAGTTGAAATCTATCAACATCGCTTAACATCAGGCGAGTTGGCGGTCAAGCGCAAACCTAATACAAAAATAATATATAATAATTATAGTTTAAAAAACTGAAGCGACTGACTTCTCATGGATGCTATTGTCAGAACTGGAATCTAACTGCCAAATTAGACCACACGGGAAGCACAAGCTTTCAAATAAAAAAGGAATCATCAAAATCGGTTTACCCAGTCGAAAGTTATGAGGTAACAAACAAAAAAAACAGTCGAATTGAGAACCTCCTCCTTTTTTGAAGTCGGCTGAAAACATATATTTTATTGATATTGTTCGTAAGTCGTTCAAATCTGTCTGCAAATATCTTGCTTACATTTCAAAAATAACTTTGGAGTTTGAGGAACACTGAAGCAAACTACTTTCATTCGCAAGTAAATTCAAACTAGCCAAGGAATTTAGTTTTTTGCAGCTCTTTTTAGTTTTGGCTAGTGTTATTTTATCGTTATGTATCAGTATATAAGCAAAACGCGATAGAAATGTCCGGGAATAAAATTCCAGCCAAAATAAAGCAAACCGTATCGTCATGGTACGCAATGCAGGATTGCTGTTGGACCGCGGCCAGATTCTTTAAGGATACTTGCATAAAGAAAGGAGGGGAATTTGTTTTATAACACTATATATATGTATATGTGTGTGTGTAAGTTGTATATAAATGTGTACAAGCGGGACCGAAAATATGTTACCCCTTTTAAAAAACATCGAAAAGGGAGGAGGTTATCAATTCGATTGTAATTTTTTTTTGTTTGTTATATCTTAGCTCCGTCGTAAAATGACAAAAATCCGTACTTTTACGTACGTTTTTAAAGCGTTATGTTGGGAAATAAATTTTTGCCGCCTTCTCTGTTTCTTGAGTACCTACCCTACTACAATTTTGGCCGACTTTTGTACTCGGCCACACCATCGCTTAACATCCATTGTGTTGGTGGTCGTGGATCTATTTTATGTAAATAATTATAGTTTAAGAAACTGAAAAACGGACTTCAAAATGCGCAATTTTGTTTTAAAATCCCAACTACTGAACCGATATTGATGAAATCTGATAGTATATCCTTTCAAACAAAAAAAAATCAAAACCTTTTATAAATTACAGAGTTATGGATTAACAATATAAAAAAACTGGTTAATTGCAAGCCACCTTCTTTTTGAATTCTGTAAAAAATAATTGATGAATTAATAACTAAAATAAATACATGACATTTCTTTAGAGATTAACATCGTAAAAAATTGCTGTGCGTTGCAAGATTTGTATTTTATTTCCAATCCAAAGTATTATTGACTAGTTTCTACCGTCACTGAGTGTACTATACGTTGTGTTACATAAATATCGTCCGTAGATGTTTTCGTGCGGTAGTGCGCGACAAATGAAGCGATGTTTCCGCAAGGGATACCCGACTTTGTATTTCAGTCGGGCTTATTTGGATCGCCGCGATTTGTACTTACCGAACTTATACTGGATTTTGTTTTGAATTTTATTTTGATAAGCTGGTATTTTCTTACTCGACTGCACAAGAATGATATTGTGATTTTTTGTTTTATGTTTCTACATTAATTTCTCATTCCACTAGGATCCACCGTCGAGGATCCACTGATGGATCCATGTATATATTTTTTCTTCTTTGATTCACCTTTATGGGCAAAAGGGGGATCCAAATATAATAATGTATTTCTTATTCCACATCGATCCACCGATTATGGAAAAAAAGAATCCAAATTAACATTAACTCACTACATTAACATTATGCAGAATATTTGTAAGGAGGTGTATAAAGGGGGGTAAAAAAGTAAGTTAGTAAGTATGTGAGGTAGTATTATCGCGTATAAAAATAAATATAATTCTAGTAAAATTATTCATTCATTACGAACAAAATTCGTTGTAGGTTACGAAAAAGCGCATTTGTTTATTTTTGCGAGAGATTTATTATTTTTATTACAAATAAATATAATGTATGACACTCAGGGAGTGAAGACAAATCTAACGACATCTCGCACATCAAAATTGGTCAAGCCGTTTAGGGTGTAGGTGATCATACATACATACACTCGAAAAACATAACCCAATGAGGGTTATGTTTTCTTTATCTTACGCAGTCGGGTAAAAAGGATGATAGGAAAAAAATACATAATTTTCCTTCTTCGTTAAAATTTTAATCTAGAATAGAATATAATAGAATATAACTTTATTGTACATCCATACAGTAAAAACATAAAATAAACAATAAAATTAAATGACAGTCGGCCTTATCGCATAGCGATTCCTTCCAGGCAACCTTAGGGTGGATAGAAGTAATATCATTTAGAATGTGTGTCTATTATTTGTAAATGTAATTTTTATGCATTTTTTATGTAATCGTTATTATTTTAAGATAAATATGATCTCTTTTAGTGAACCACAATTTTTTCCCCATGAAGTAATGATTTTCAAACATATTTTAATTAAAATAACTTGGCTATCCATATAATACCCGAGCTAAATATTTTATAAGCAAATTCTTCAGAAAATCGGTTTAGCGGAAAAATAAGGAACACCACTGAAAAATACATTTAAAAATAAACTGCGGAGATATTTTTCAGTCTATTTTCTTGTTCGGAAGTATGAATATTTGAAATTGTCAAGTGAAGGGAGCTCTTAAAATATTTACCCATTCTCTTCGCTAAGAAAATTTGAATTTGAAAAGGGGTCCGATTTAAAAGGGGTACAAAGTTTTTTCTTTTAATGACTGACAGTCATTAGATCTCACAATTTATTTTGTCCTGTTTTGAAGGGAAAGAAAAGAGTAATTAAATAATTGGGAAAAACGCGTGTCTACGCATGCGTATGGTAAAGTTACGTAATAATGACATATTATTCCATAAATGATAAAACTGCTTGATATAATTATTAAAATAAAAAATATCCGACTGCAAGACACTTCTAAACTACTAAGATACTTTAAGATACTTCTTTTTACCGACTTCCAAAAGAAGGATG
This sequence comes from Lycia hirtaria, assembly GCA_947563715.1. Taxonomy (NCBI): domain Eukaryota; kingdom Metazoa; phylum Arthropoda; class Insecta; order Lepidoptera; family Geometridae; genus Lycia; species Lycia hirtaria. Next base: position 50,895,178 of record OX387376.1, on the reverse strand, counting down.
TTTGTCATAATTATATTTGTTGTCTGATATACTTTGAAAATGCTTTTTATGTAGTCTTAAAGTGTAGATAGTAGAAGTATAGCCAGTATACTTAGTTATTATAGTTTTTCATACATGTTCTTTCTGTTAGTAAATATGTCATTGAAAATTCAATAAAAAACATAATTGTAATACGACATTACAAATTTAGTAGTGCCTTCTATAATTTAGCAGGTAAGTAAGTACTTTACCTGTAAAATTTAGTTTTATGTTCATCTAATATAATTTGTATAGAAAAACTTCTTTCTCACGACACCTATTCTTTATTTTTTTTAGAAAAATGTAAACTAAACAAAACTTTTCCCGCATAAAACGAGTAGTAATAACCAATTAAAAGTTGAGCGATGGACATGATTCAATATCTGAGACCTACATTTCTACATTGTTGAAAACGCTGAGGCGAAAGGAACTTTACTCACGAAAAACTGGGAAAATTCTGCGCTGGGATGTCGGGGAGGTAGATCTCACTTTATTAGTTTTTTTTTTTTAAATCAGTCATTTGATTGCGCTTGACATAGACTCACCTGGGTCCACGATACCTCAAAAAATTGATTCATTCGCGATTTAAACACACCCCATTTTTTTATACAAGATAGATCTACGATTGACCACCAACTCGCCTGATGTCAAGCGACGGTGTGGCCGAGGATGGAGCTCGTCGATCTAGAAGATTTCAACTCCATAATAATAATAATTTTCCATTTATCGCTAAAATGCTCTCAGGGACCATATTCAATATTTCAGAATTTTCTTAGGTGTATATTGTTTTATTACTCGTACTTTTAGTGAATATATTCCAAAAATTCAATCAATCTATCGATAACAATTTATTGATAGACAGATTGAATTTTTGGAATATTCACTATAAAAGAATAACTTTTATTTTTCAAGGTTCTAGTCGTAAACTAAAATAAATTGTTGTGTATTGCAGTTTTACCCGCGTTGTAATAAAAGTAGTGAGTAAATCTTCAGGACCTCCGCAATATTTGTATCATTATTTTTTCTTGAATAATACGATCTGTCCAGAGGCCTTCCGGCGGCTTCATAACTCTGACATTAGGACTGGCCACTCAGTCTACACGAGCTTACTTAATACGACCTGAACGCGAGCACCATCAAAAATATTCAGATAAATTCTGCTAATTATTGCAAACACCATTCGTTCCCTCTTCGTTCGCTCAATCAAAAACAGTTTTTTTATTGGTTTACAAAACTGGACATATACAATAGAAACATAAATGATATTTAAAAAGAAACATACTAGAAATGTATACGCCCTTCTAGTTGTAAACACAGCATGCATTAAGAATATTGTTGTGTAAAAATAATTATGTTAATAATAATATGAAATAAGCACTGTATATAACCTAAACTAAAATTGTTGACAATAGTCTTTTAAAAGAGTACAGAAATGGATTGAATATATAATATATATAATTAAAACAGATTCTATTGTAAGAGTTACACAGGCGATACAAAGATGAGTGCTGGCCATAATTTGTACGGGTATATGGAAGTTTGAATGAAGTTGATTTGAAGTTTGAACTGTTACCTGTAATACGAAATCTACCATTCCGTCCGCCCCGTCACCGTGGAAAGAACCATTCAAGTGCAAAGTCATTGGGTAACTCCGCCGGACAGACGCTCATTCCCCTGTCCACTGACAGTCTGACACTCTGTTGATAACTGACCACTGGTATTGTGCTGAATGAACACATTCCTTCCATCGGTGGTAAGTTTTAACAATGTGTCGTAATATTAAAGATACGTGCACATTAGGACGGGGCAGAGCGGGGTGATGCGGTGAGGCGAAGCGGGCCGCAGTGGGGTGAAACGGGCCGCAGTGGGGCGAAACGGGCCGCAGTGGGGTGAAACGGGCCGCATCGCAGCATAAAACGAGTGACGGGCTGGTTCACAGTGAACGGTGATTATAAATTATAGTCTATGTTCGTCTTCAGGATCTCTGCTATCTCTGTACCAAAGATCATAACAGTCGGTTCAACCGTTTGGTCGTGAAAAGGTAATTAACAAATAAAGAGACAGCGTTACTTTCATTTTTAATCGACTTCAAAAATGGCAGAGGTTCTCAATTCGTTTTTATTATTTTAAATGTTTGTTACCTTATAATTCCGTTATATATACAACTATTCTTTTATGTATTTCTATGGGACCAAACTTTCAGATTGGTCCCATAGAAATTTCATAAAAGTCAGTTAAGTACTTTGGTTTTAAAAACAAACTAATTAAGAATATAATATATCACCCAAGTAAACAAAATGGCGTATTTGGAATTAGGTTGTTTCAGAGTTTGAACTATAACAATTATATAAAATTAATAGGATTACCTGGAAGCACACATCTTTTTTAACCACAGTTATTCCTATATTACAATTATTATCAACGGAATATTTTTACCGTGGTTCATATTTGTATATTATTGGGAATTCATAACAAATGTAAACCGCGGTAAATGTCCCTTTGATAATGATAAATAAGTTAAAAAATATTGGAGAACATTTTCACACAGCTTGTACTATGAAAACCAGATGGCTAGCCAAATTATGATAGAATACATACATACATAATATACATAGAAACATCCAGACACAGAACAAACATCCATGTTTAACAGAAATGTTTGCCCTGAATAGCGATCGAACCCACGACCTACAGCTCAGAAGGTAAACGTACTGCCACTGAGACATAAGGCCTGTCAATGTCAATGATGATGTAGCATCGTGTTGGTTCGTTAAAAAACCAACAAAAAGGAAACGTCACCTTGTCAGCCGCCACCAAACTATAGAATAATCAACTACAGAAAACGAATCTACGCCGTCTTTATTCGAATACGAGATATATTGAAATTCGGGAAAATCGAGAGAACGTGAATATTCAATTTATTCCGTTAAACAATGTCTCGAACAAACAGACAGTCGACCTGTCGTGAGATATATTTTAAGTCTGTAGTGTGGAGCTGAAATAGTTTACTATGCCTGGGACTTTATCAGTAGGAATTTGTATTTGGTGAACGCTTCAAACAAACAATACTCATCTGTGAGTCTAGCGAAAAAAATCCTTAAGAGCAGCCAATCCATGTAGTTTGAATACAAGAGCTCGTATTCACAAAACTTTATTCAAATTTGTTGTTATAAAACATGTATTATCTTGTGCAGTAAATTTAGGTCTCTGTCGAAATAAAAATAAAAACTATCCAAATCTAATAGGCACAAATTCAGGACAAGCCTCCAAAAGTCCGCTTTTACATAAACTTACGACGCTTCTCAAATTCTCAGAAATCATAAATAAAAGTAAAAATAATAGATTGCTATAAACTTAGCAAATATATTGGAAATATTAAATAACCAACACTGATATTATAGAGTTCTCAGGGTTTGTCAAAAACACATATTGTATGAGGTAACGCTATCTTGTGATTTCGTGACTAAATCGAAAATTAGTGGAAGCAGACCGAAGGGTTCTGGCATTGGTCTTTCTTTTATTGCAGAGCTTCTTTTCCTAACATCAGATTAGGTGAAACAACAGACTTTTTAACCACGCGTATATCGTACTTCGACGCGTCGGAAGGCCCTTCTTAATCTTGGTAGGTATTCAATATTCAGAGATTGTGGTTTCTCCAAAGACAATAATTATAAGAACAGTTATCTATGATTAATTTATTTTTCAGTATTATGTAACTTGTAGCTCAGTTGGTAGTATGTCTGCCTGCTAAGCCGTAGATCGTGATTTCGATCCCCATCCAGGACAAACATTTATGTGATGAGTATGGATGTTGGTTCTGAGTCTGGGTGTTTCTATGTATCTTAGGTATGCATTTACAAAAAAAGTCAATATGTATCCTATCAGCCATCAGACATTTCACACAACACCATCTATCTAGATGGTGTTGTGTGAAATGTCCACCAATATTTATTTATTTAGTTATTATTTCTACCTTCTTCTAATTGACTTGTTTTAAAGTCGACTAATGTTTTAAAATTACTTTTATTTTATCATTTAATTTTAGTTCGTGCATATCTTTGTGTGTTTATCACTATCGCTATCAGTTTATCACTATCGCTATCAGATTATCGCTATCGCTATCAGTTTATCGCTATCTCACATCAGGTGGCTTGTCATCCATAAAAATGATCTGCTGATCAATCTTGCCTGACGTGCGAAAATTGAAACGAAACAAAATTACCAATTTGGTTCATCAAATATTTGCAGAGAAGCCAACTTTTTTCATTATCCTGCGTAATTGTTAATTATCTACAAATAGCCAATTATGAGTTCAAACAAAATTAATATTTAATAATTAATGAAATCAATTATAATGTTAATTATCAACAGTATTGGAAGTTTATTTGACGGTCTGTGTAAACAGTTTCGGGGAATCGGTAGGTCGATTAATTCGAATATAGGAATGTTATATATAAAAAATTCAGGTGTATGAAAATTTAATAATCATAGATTCTTACACAAGGGTCGAAAAGAACTTATTTTGGGCACGAAATAGCAAATAGAGTGACGTCAGACTTCTCACATCTCAGTTGGTAGTACATCTACCTTCTAATCTGTAGGTTGTGGGTTCGATCCCCACCCAGGGCAAACATTTGTGTGATGAGCATGGATGTGTTTACTGTGTCTTTGTGTTTATAATATGTATCAAATCAAATGTTAAATAAAATATACAACGATTTACCGCTTCGGCCGCGCACGTAACTGTTGTTTCGTAACTAGTTACGTACGAAACATAATTATTTATGTTTAAGTTTTTTTCCTTATACGTAATCACGGCATTTTTTACGTAACTGGTTACGTAGTAAACATAATTATTCTTTGTACGAAACTGGACGTTTCGATAAAATTTGTGTCCTTCTTTACATGTTAAAAATGTTGAGTTTCGCACGAGAGAAAGCTGCGTTGAGCGAATCCTTAAACCGTAGGGGCGTGTGCCACTCTCTAACTGTCTCGAGTACACCTTATTTTTGTTTAAAATATAAACCCTTTTTACATTTAATTCGATTACGATAAAAAAATATCAAACTTAAAACTTTTTTATAATAATAATAATTCACTGCGCGGATGAAATGAAACTGCGGGCGATAGCTAGCTATCGCCGAAGAAAATCGATGGTGGTGATGAATGGTGATAATGATGATAAATGTATCTTATATTGGACTCCAGGTTTTCAGCTATCACTGCAAAAAAATCCATGACAATCGGTTCAGACGTTTGGTCGTGAAAAGTTAGGACAAAGACAAATATATACATAGGTAGTTATTTTCTCTTTCACATTGTTAGTTAGGATTTTTCTGACTCTGAAGATCTCATACGTACAAAGTACGTTCATTCAATTCAAAAGTTTCGAAGTGAGTAAAATAGCCGTCGCGCACTCCGGGACTCTAAAACCGTTATAAAAACAAAAAAACACAAGAACAACTCCTCAAAATTGGCATTCGTCTTGAAAAGTAGCATTTAACGATGAAACAGTAGGCGCGCTACAGACTCAGGATATTGGTTTATGGTAATGTAGCTTGAGCGGCGGAAATCGAAGATCGTAGCTACGTAGCAGCGTACTCACGTAGCTCTGCTACGTAGACACGTAGAGACGGAGCTTCGTAGATACCTACGCGCTGACGGAGCTACGGATTTTATGGATAATGGATATTCTTCGTAACTATCCTAATTGTGATATTATAAAAGTTTTAATACCTCTGTCTCTATCTGTTTGTTTTGTTACCTTTTCACGGCTGAACAGCTGAACCAATCGTTATGAAATTTGTTACTGAGATTGTTTGGAACCTGAAAAATGACATAGGCTATATTTTTATTGTCATCTTCTTAATTTTATCTTTGATTCTTAATCGTTTTAATCGTCTTTTCTGCGATTGATTGCATGGTAAAGGGTTTCATTTAATAGGCCGTTCATAAATATTATAATTTTATCAGTTGTTTGACAACTATTCATCAAGTTCAAATCAAGGGATCCCTTGCGAAATATAAAGCTTTAAAGTGCTCCATTGTAGACCGCAGTAATGTATTCACATCAGGCGAGTCATCAGTTTAGTACATACCTATCTATCAAAAAAATACTACTTGCCTGTTTAACACAATATATCCTTTTTCTTTGTCGGGTAAAAATCCAAATAATTTAACTTTCTTTAAATAAGATCGCAATAAAGATAACCCTTACACAAGAGAGCTTTAAAACATCAGTAATAAACAAACTTTCTAGTCTGTTCCTAGTCCTTATCATAAATCAAAACGTTATGATATAAGATAATTTACCTAACTTTTTACCTACCCACCTTTCCTTCAAAATCACGACCGAAAACCCACCTTATTGTAATGGTATAAAGTTGGAAATTGCTTCAAGTCTTTGTTCCTAGTGTAGGGTTGCCAGTGTACGTAATTGCCCGAGTTTAGGGCAATAATTTTATTTACGATCGCCCGTTTTCAGGGTTAGTTCTGAAAAAACTATATTCTTTATGAAAGATCTCATATTTGGCGGGGACTTATGGGGGTGATAAAGGGGTTAGAATAGGGCACGATTTTAGAAAGGGTTGTTTGAAACAAAGTGGGTGATTTCTATTATATAGGTTTGCGGGGAATGGGAGACGTTTTTGATTAATCATAAAACTTGCCCTTTTGCCGTGCAGACCAGAAAAATGGGATTTCTTGCAGAAATGAGACGTTATGAACTTCGAGATTTTGTACATCATGATGTAGACTGGAGAAAAACACACAGACAAATTGAGCAGCCAGACAGACAGCTTTCTTTTTGGAAGTCTGTTATAAATTAACTCCCATCCTAATTTAAAATAAAACAAATTTATAAATAAGCTTTGTATTAATTTAGTGAAAAGTACTTTCGCTGACTACAATCTTGAAAACAATCAATCCTAGTGTAGTTTCTCCATATCGGTCTGTCTGTCTGTCTGTCGGTCCACGGCTTTGTTCTAAGACTGTAATTGGCTATAATTTAGCATGGATGTGTATATTAGTTATGCCGAAAAATTCGTAGAATTAAATTAAAAAAAAAATAACTTTGTGTGTTGTTAGATAATCTAAAAATATTGGTGGTGTACGAAAACCGTTTTTTTTTATTTACGGGGTCGGTTTGCAATAATATTTCGAAAACTAGCCCCATAAGTTATTTAAAAAAAAACTTTAAAATGATAATTTTTGACAGAGTCTGGTGTCACCACCCCTGCCAACTAAACGATTAACTTAGGAGATGTCAAAAAATCCATGCTAGTTGCCTAACTAATGAAATTAAAATGAAAACTATCACGACTACGTAAGTTTTACAAGTTAAAGAGTAATTGTCGATCTATTTTAAAAAATGTACTTAGAGAAGTAAGGAATGAAAATTTCATGCAAATTAATTTCATTTAACCTAACAAAGTTCAGTCGTATTTGTACAATTTCGAATAAGATACTGTTTTAATTAAGTTCACATAAATTGTGATGTGCAACTGCGGAACCGTAATTTTCACGTGGCCCGACATGCACTTGGTCGGTTATTTTATTAGGCTTCGAGGCTTCGGTACCCAAAGGCATGGGAACCTATTGAGCCTACGCTGTCTGTTCTGCCCGCAACGATGGTGTTATACATATATATATCTGACCATAAAGGTAGATAGAAATAGAAAAATATTCCCACAGTACAAGCGTTGCTTAGTTTGGGTCTAGATTTCCCATTTCTCGTTGAAATGCCAAAAATCCGTACTCAGCGATATCAATCCACATTCCTGTTGCGTACTGCACAAGAATGGAATTCTTTACCGCCATCTCTGTTTCCTGAGACCTACAATCTTAGAATTTTCAAGGCTAGAGTGAATAGATATCTTCTATATCGACGAGCTCCATCCTCGGCCACACCGTCACTTTTGACTGGCCTTGTGGCTCAGTTGGTAGTGTGTTTACGTCTACCTGCTGAACTGAAAGGTCGTGGGTTCAATCCCCACCCAGGGCAAACATTTGATGAGCATGGATGTTTGTTCTGTGTCTGGGTGTTTCTATGTATCATATGTATATATTTACAAAAAAAAAAGTATATATGTATTCTATCAGCTGAGGGATCGCCGGAAAATTGATGCGCTGGAGATGTAGTGCTGGAGACGGTTGCTGAAAATACCGTGGACAGCGTTTCGCACCAACAATTCTATCCTCAAAGAGCTTCATGTACGAGATAGATTATCGTCGACTGTGCAATTACGAATACTGAAGTTCTTTGAGCATATATCAAGAAAAGAGCGCTTGATGGAGAGACTAATAGTACAGGGTCGTGTAGAAGGCAAGCGAAGTCCTGGACGTTCACCAACTCGCTGGACCGACCTCATTAAAAAAGCAGTCCACCGTAGTAGAGTGTACGCGCAATGCAACCAACCGCCAGAAATGGAGAAGCATCGCGAGACGAGCGGCTGCCCTGGAGAGTGACGGTGACGGCGAGGAGCCACCGTCATTGCAACCACGACCACTCTGACTAGAGTGTACGATTAAGAAGAGAGAGATTCTATCAGCCATCTAGTTCCATAGTACAAGCTTTGCTTAGTTTGGGCTAGATGGTGTTGTGTGAAATGTCCACAAATATTTATTCATTTATTTATTTACTTAACTTCAGGTGAGTCGGTGGTCAATCGTAGATCTATAATGTATTAAAAAAAAGATAGTGCTGTGCGGAAATGTGGGGGACATTTCCGCACAGCACTATCTTTTTTTTAATACATGCTGTACCCACATCAACGAATTATATTATTGTTGATTCGTTGATACACAACATCGGAGTGGTATAAGGGTAGGAAGATGACATCTTCTCGTTTCATCTACCTTACCTATGTACATATTTATCCCTATAAAAGACCATTTCAAAACCCAGTTTCCTCACACGATGTGATTTCTCAGCTCCGTGCTTGCCGTGGGAAGCGTCACATGTGTCTGACTCCCTGGCGCCTCTATCACGCACCTACGCCGCGGATTGATTCGATTGGGAGCGATATTTGGATATGATTCCACTACTTTATAGATATTTTTATCATCCTGTCATATTTTCTTCCTGTTATTCACTACTGATCGTTTTAGGGTTCCGTAGTAACAATGAGAAACACTTATAAATTCGTATCCATCTGTCCGTCTTTCATGTCGGTCATGTCAGAGACTATTAGCACTACATAAGTGAAGTTTGGCAGATAGATGTATTAGTAAATCGCTACAAAACGTTGCAGTAATAGAACACGACGTTGCAGTTGTGAGTATGGAAGTTTGGAAACTTGGTGTTTGGATACTTGGAAAGTCATTGATGGAACTCCTATACATGTATAGGAATAATTAACTAACTAACTAATTAAGAACTTTTCAGCCCTACCCCTTCAGTTGGGGTATTTTGGAATAGGCCTTTTAAAATAAAACAAAATTTTATATATCACGTTCTTCTCACATGTGTTATACATGTTCGAGATGTAGTCCGCCAAAGGTAAGAAAATGTGTCTTCTGAATTTTTTAAGTATCAGATCTAGAAGTTCCTATTTATTCATAGTAATAACAAATGAGAGAAAAAAAAATATTAAAATTATTATGAACACTTTGTGTGAGACGTAAAATCTTCTAGTTTTTAAATTTTATCAACGTGCTCCATCCTCATCCTCAGCGTCGCTGAAGGCCAAAAGTTAGTTTATACCAAACAAAAAAGTACAATACTGCAATTAACTGGCAGACTAGTAAAGAAATTCTAGATGCCCCCTTCGCTCGTCCTAGTAACCTTGAGACACTATTACATTAAGCTAAGATAAATCACAAATCTAATCATAAGTAGGTTTACAAATTAATAAGTCAGAGTCCTCAGAGTACACAACAATAGAATCTTGTTTCGCCCAGGGGACTCACTTTACTTGAAATTTGCTCTGTTAAGGCGACGATGCCACTGAGTTTAACTATTTTTATGGAGCAAAATAGAATCTGCACGATTATTTTTATTTTATTCGGAAAATGCAGTGTTATGTATATTAATTAAGTAATCAAAATGAAAGTATAAATATTTCGTGCCTAACTCGCAGATTGAGGCGAAATAATGGTGCTTAGCATGGCATGCTGGGTATGCTGTCAACTGATAGTTTGAGCACTTAGATTTATTTAAGGTATAACGATTTTCATACAAAAGTATTGTTACCAATTATGGTCGAAAAAACTATAGTTTTATAATGAAGTAGTTGTGGTTAAATTTAATATCGCTTTATATTGGTGATAAATATTTTTTTTTAAGAAAAAAGTTGAAATTAATAGAAACAATGTCAATGAAATATGTATCCATAATATTCGAAAAAAAGTTTAAATAAAATTTGGTATCTATTAATCTCTTATTTTCTTCAACAAATGTTATTTTTCGCCAATAGAGACCGAAATTAATAATAACCATAAACTATTGTAACTCTTTTCTACTATAATTGGAAATACTTTGTATGGAAATCAAATCATTTTCATTTTTTTTTATTTATTTTTCGTGCAGTAATATAAGGTTGTTAAGTACGAGTATATTTAATAAGTATATTGTTTTTCTTTGTCCTTTTCAGTTAATAAGGGTTAAATTGCGCATCAAAACTACTTTTTTTAACCGACTTCAAAAAAGGAGGAGGTTATCAATTCATATCGTATATTATTATTTTTATGTATGAACACGAATTTCTCGCTCATTCTTGAACCAATTTTTGTGTTTCGTAAATTGGCATATAGAGAAAGCTCCCAAGTTGGTCCCATAATTATATTAGAAACATTGCTTTATTACTTTTTGAATAATCTCTAAAAGTAAAAAAAAAAATATTGGATTCCTCAGTGAGTGCGTCAGATTATAGAATCGCAGAGTTCCACTGACACGGTTTTCTTTACAAAAGTGTCAAATGTTTAGGTTTTTCGTATAAACATCTGCACATTTTCTAATCTGCGACGACAAAGCATATGACATTCAATGACAAATGTCATTCTTGAAAAAGAAACGAGCGGGTGAAGAGAGATCTCTTTAAAAAGATTACAATCGTGAGGGATTTATTGCGCTTGAAAAGTATAACCTACTTACTCCTCATTCAACGTGTATAAGGAGAAAATAGAGTTACTTCAACGCTTGAGCGCCTTGTTTAATTATTATCCTTACTAATATTACAAGTAAACGAAATAACGTACTTCGAAGGCGGTTGTTTCAGTTTTTTAAACTATAAAATTATTGAAATGTCAAGTCAATGTTTATTGCTGGAGATTTCATTGTTAATTTGGTTTGGTTATTTCTTTAAATTTAAGGTAATTTTTGGCGCCACTTCAAAATTACTTAGATATACTTATATTACTTTAAGGACTTAAATAAAAACGATTTATTATTACTGTCCAAATTACACTACATTAACAGTTTTAAATTGTACCTAATATTGCTTAAAAGCTGCTCGCCCTTAAGTAGAAACTTGCGCACTTAACAACATTCGAACAATCGTGCTCTTTGTTAAGTAATTAAGTTACTTCTGTTAAGCTTTAAGTGAAGGTTATAACGAAATTTTAAAGTTAACTTCACTTTACTTAGTCTCGGCTTAATTGGAGGCTTGGACATCTGTGCCGAAATGGATATTAAGAATTATCTTGAATATTAATACACAATTATAAATATTTTTTAATATGCCTGTATTGGCAATTTGAATTACAAAAATAATACGGGTAGCGACACAGGGTAATAACACGAAATAGAGTGTTAATTTAATTCAAAATTCCGTTCAAAATTGAACCCAAGAATTTATAAAAAAGAATGTGCATCACTATAATTACTCTTTATGAATATAATAACTCTTTTCGTCATGTTTATTAACGGTTTAAGGTAGATATTTTAGTCAAAGAGTTTTAATAAGTAAAATTGAGAGATGTTTTGCTTACCCGTCGTACACAACGACGAGTAAAGAGGCAGGCCCAGCATTTTAAAGATTTGGTAAAAGTTGTTTCACTAAGCTAGAAGGGACACGCATTTTAAGTTTTATTTATACTATGGGTGGCGAGTTATTACCTGCCTCAATATTATTTTGAAATGAGATGAGATATCGGAAGGTGACGTTTTCTTATTCTGGTGCTACATCTGAGTACCGCACCTTATTTGCTCCGTGCGAGAGCATCAGCCCAAAAACTGAAGATTGAAGATTGAAGACTTTCTTCTGAATTCAGTCAATAGAAATGAAGTTCTCGAGAATATTTTTCACATATGTGAACAAAGTTAGTTAACTAGCTTAGGGTCAATACTTTTAGGAGGTAGGTATAGATGTGTCAAGTTTGATAGCTATCACGGAAAAATATTTTTTCGACGAGATCTATTACGAGATATATTTACTTATGTGAAGAAACTAATGGTCTAGGGTCGATAGTTTCCGAGATTTAACTGGTTCAAGTTTGACAGCTGTCATTCAAAATGAAGTTCTCGACGAGGTCTATCACGTATGTGAAGAGACGTAAGTTTAGGATCAATAATTTTCAAAATATAACTGTATCAACAACTGTCATTAAAAATATAGCTGTATCAACAACTGTCATTAAAAATAAAGTTCTCGACAAGATCTATCACATATCGGAAGAAACTACTGGTCTAGAATCAATAGTTTTCGAGATTTTGCTGTATCAGTTCCGACAAATGTCAACCTTGACGGCTGTCAATAGGCAAACTGGTGACAACTGTCACTATGACATCTGTCTGAAACTACTATCGGCTAGACTAGACTAAAACTAAGCACTACTAAAATGTAGTGCTTAGTTCATCGCTTTATGTTAACCGGACAACTACTGGTAAAAGATATTTTTAGAATGTTAACAATACACCTTAGAAGCTTCTAATACATTCACTACCAGATTTTGCTGTAGCATGACTAGAATTTGAGAAAGACTTCATTTCACTATCACACAGGCTATGTATTGTATTAACTGTAAAACTTAAACAAATCTCTATACCTTAGACTGGCAAATGCGCAAAATGCGCAAGTTTTATAAAAATAACAGAAAGAAAACCTATTATGTTTCGTGTAAAGTTAGGTTATATTTCTAGTAGTCCGCAACACACTCTCAATACAAAAACAGTACAATACAATTATTATAAGAGCAAAGTCTCTAAGTATTTTCAGTGATTGTTTAGTCAACAGTTTTCCTTAATTTCCCCTCCATTCCTTCCCCCAAGGGTTTCGTTGTTTTGTTTTTCGATTACTTTTTGTATTTTCGTCGTCATTAGGTCGGATGGTAGTTTCTTTCAATTGTCGGCGGATGGGATTGGCTATTGACGATGAACTTTGTTATTTGTTTGGGGGTTAATCTAGAGTAGGAAGGCTGATGTAACTTTATTAAGAAGATAATCTAAAAAAAAACTTTTTAGACATCAGCTTTTGATAATTCAATGAAAAGTTCTTACGGTGACTAAAATAAGGAGCACAACTTTGAATATACCGTTAGTTTTATCATGGAACGTGGTTGTTACACATCTTCAAAATATCTTACGGGGTACTCACGTTTATTTTTGAGTCGAAACCTCCGACTATAGTTTCAACCGCATGTGGCGATCTTTTTCAAAAAGGAGTAGAGAAGACGTCACTCCCGAAGGATGTAGTCAAGCTACGCCACGAGCGCTACTCAGTATCTAATGTAAAGTAGGTCGATATATTTATTTTATTTTAAAAGTCATGATATTATTAATTTAACGACTGTAACCTATCAGTCAGAGACTAAGTTGTTTCATATAACAATAATAAGTGGTTAAAACCGTATCGAGACACGCGTATATGGTAGGGTTCCGTAGATAATGCTGTAATGAGTATTTTTTGTTCAGCCTATTTTGCGAAAAGGTCAACGACCTCAATAAATAAAACCTACTATAATGATTTAAGCGTTTAATATATATTTATCTCTATATCTTGTAAAATTGTAATCACATGGTGTTCAAAACAATTTTCATTGAAAGTATTTAATATGGTATATTATTAGGGTTAATCATGAGTTTCTAGGTTCAATAGTTTAGAAACGCAGGGAGGTACACAATTTTTTCACCTTTAACGTGTGTTTGCATAAATTATAATTATCACAAAATTAATGTCAATCGCAGAGTTTACCCTCCGATTCACGTTTCCATCAGCTGCCACACAATCTGAGTAATGTGTTTGCACAATCCGCGGCTGCGATTGCAATATGTATCCAATTTGAATCGTAAAATGAAATAAATCTGACGAGGACATTCATCATTCTGTGTGATACGGACTGACGTGTGCGTTTTAAAACGTACGACACGATTGACGGATCCGTCAACAATTTCGATCGGAAAGGTATAAAATAATTATACATTCTAAAAAATATATTGCTTATAACAGTCGAAGTTCGCATATTCAAATTTATCGAAATAAAATAATTAAAGACTTTAAAAAAAAAGTTTAAGCAATTATGATGGAATTTTAATACAAGCTATTATGTTTCTATTAAAGTTATATTACGCGGAATACAACTTTAAAGTGAAGAGGGTTGGAGGGTGTAGTTGCCTCACTTGCACGTATTACCTTTATTCTAGTCATAATCTAGTTTCTAAATATGAAAAAAATCTTATGTCAATAAAAAGTGCGAGCGAGACAACTGCGGCGCGTCACACAGCTGCGCATTGAAGGATCATTTACACCGACCGTGTCGGGCGCTCGGACCGCAGAGGTGCGCAGCGGATATAATTATATGACGTCATTTTTGCATAGAATTTACACAGCTTTGTATCCGGTTGAAGCCGCGCCAACTGTTCTGTCGGTTCAAGCAAATATCACAAATAAACTCACCTAATACAAATTAATCTTTAATTTTCTACAACACATTGTAAAATATGCTGCGCTGCGCCCTCCGGCTCCACCCGGTCTGTGTAAATGGTCCGTAACTGTACTAACCTTACACGAGAATGTACAATTTCTCTGTACACTGAATTATATGTGCTCCCGCCACGTGAGCCAGCGGGTACGGCCGGGACTATCTATACAAGAAGAGATAACTATTTATAAAAGTTACGCGAATCGTATCGGAGGCTATAAACAGTAAAGGCTCAATGGAGGTTTAGGGGCTCTGTGGAATATTATACACGGATACATACAGACATAATCTGTAGGTTTCTGTTGATCCTGCGTTATTTTTCTACAAAGAGAGAAATTACTTTTGAATCGTGAGCTTTTTCCAAAGATATTTTGTTAAATAAAAGTGATGTATTAAATAAACTTAGAAATATGAGGAAAATTTGAATAAATGTGGAATATGCTTTCTTTGTAGTTTTTCCTGTTATTATTTTTTCATAAGAATAATAATTTATAAACTATCACGGTGATTCATTAAAGCACTATTATTATTAACGGGATATTCACATATTCGCATTCTTCAGTCGCCCGTGAGCATGGTGCATGTAACTGTGCCGAAATATCGGGAGCTCAAAACCGAAAACGCGAACCACGGTAAATGTCCCGTTAATAATAATAGTGCTTTAATAAACATTTATTTCCATTTTTATTATTATATTTTTTTCCATCCATAATACCTTGTTTCTGTATTTTTTATATTCTATGTAAAAAGGGCCTCTCAGTGTTAGCTTCGGCCCCACTGATTCCCACCAAAAGACCAGGCTTGACCCGAGATTGTATTGAAATAAAGGGTTATAATTTATTTGACAAAAAAAAACAATATTATCCAATTGAATACAATTAAAAGAATTGCATGAATTGCGTTTAACTCTAGAGATTCAGCGGGAAATTCAAATATCAAACAATTTTTGTCCTCGTATCTTTAGGTAACTTTTGTGAGTAATCACGTAGATAAGATTATTGTTTGTGTTGTCATGCCAATTTAACAAACAATAATATGACCACATACAATATGTACCTGACCTGACTACAAGGACAAAAACTGTTTGAAATTTGAAATTCCCGGCGCACGCGTGACGCACCGCTTCATTTCTTCTAGGTAAGCATGTTCCATCACAGACCCCAACATCGCTTACATCAGGTGAGTTGGCGGTCAAGCGCAAGCCCATTATTGAATATTTTTTATACAAATAAGTATTAATAAAAAAGTAGTCAAATAACTTATTCTCATTTACTGAACTATCACAGTGATTTAATTTAAAATGCTGAATACGCAGACAAGTTCGCCGTCGATGTAGAACACAACAATTTATTTCCATTATATACGCATGATTTGTATCGGCGCGGCGCCTGATTAATACTTTAACGACAAGCCTACATTTCCTTTCGTTTTGTTTGACGGCTGATTAATTGTCAAGAATGGTTATTTACTCGTATTTTCTGTTTATTTAGAAGTGCTATTGTTCTTTCTAAGGTTATGGCAATTGTGTACAAGTTCTTATACTAAGAACTTGTATTCAATTGCCTTATCTTCATTTTTAGCATGCGTTATATTTACACATATTCATAAGAAACAGATCTATGTATGACCACTAACTCGCATGATGGTAAGTGATGGTGTGGGTGAGGATGGAGCAAATCGATCTAGAAGGTCGATCGTCGATCGATTCACATCGGTTTTGAAAATTTGAATAGCTCGCAAGAAACAGAAATGTTGTTTGGGAGGTCCATTTATTTGATGTACAGTGATCATCATCATCAGTGATCTCAAGCAATGTTGTGGTCTATGATGAAGCGTGACCTAGAAGAAACCGATGATCTCGCAATTTAAAGTCACCCTCATTATATATCAGTAAAGACCCACTCAGGAAGCGTATTTCACAATTTAACAGTCCGTACTACGAAAGTAGAAATAAAGCGTAAAATACAGAAAACTAGTTGATATCATCATCATCATCATCTCAGCCATAAGAAGTTCACTTAGGCCATGGAAATCCATGGGGGACCATGGATTTCCAAAAAGACCGATTGGAAGCGGCTTGAATCCAGCGTCTTCCCGCCACTTGTATGAGGTCATATGTCCATCTCGTGGTTGGTCTTCCTACGCTGCGTTTGCCGGTGCGTGGTCTCCACTCGAGAGCCTTCCGGCCCCATCGGCCATCAGTTCTACGTGCTATGTGCCCTGCCCACTGCCACATTGATATAAAGCTATGAAAATATTGTTCAGTTGTCAATATAGTTTAGCTCTTTCATAACAGGAGAATAAATCACGAAAATAATAACAAACCGGACATGTCTAAATAAAGATTTATTTATGGTGAAAAATAAATATTGTCCGGTCGCCGGTCAGCGCGCAGCAGTCGGACCGGCGGTGGGCGGGTGGACGGTCTCCGTCCGCGGTCCGTCATGTTCACCCGGACGAAATGAATAAGTCACGTAAATCAGGCTTCATTGTTGATTCTCTGCACTCGAAACAGATTAATTTAATGCAGAGACAGAAGTACTGTAAACGTTGAAATAAGAACAGTAAAGTAAAAAATACATAATAATATTATTGTATCAAAACTCATTTTATAAAAGTGAAAGTGACTGTCTGTTTGTTACATGGTCATGGCCGTATGTTGAACAGATCGTTATACAATTTGGAACAGATAATAGCTGATACGCTGGAGACGGTCATAGGCTACTTTTCATCATCTGAATCAACATTATTTCACCTGTGGAGCGATGAAAATCGGTGATGATGATGATAAAATTTAGCCTATATCCGTCTCCAGATTCAAAGCTACCTTTTTATTAAAGATCTTTGTACCAAATTTCGTAACAACCGATGCAGCCGTTTGATCGTGAAAAGGTAACAAACTGACGGAAATAATTATTTTAGCTTTCATAATATTCATTAGAATATCTAATAACAAATACTAAAAACCGACCAAATGCAAGTTGAGCACGTGAACAGATTTATCGTGAACTATTTTTTTTTTAAACTTATTAAAAATTACCTGTGAGCCATTGTAATTTGATGTAGAAATGAAGTTAGTTTATATTTATAGGTGAATTGGTTTCTTCTAGGTAAGCGCGCTCTATCGTAGACCGTTACGGCGCTTAACATCAGGCGCGTTGGCGGTCAAGCGCAAACCTATTTTTACATTAAAAAAACAGAGTAACTGGCCTTGATGTCAAAGCTTACTATTTGCAGGAGTACGGAACCCTCAATGCGCGTATCAAATTCGTATTTTGCCAGTTTTATTGAATTATATCTATTCAACCGTTTTGATAAGTGCTCATGCTCAGAGTTTTATTTTTGTGAAATATCGCTAGGTAGCGGCGTTTAGCGCAAGGTCTTGCAAACAAAGCATTTCGCGACAAACTCTGCTCAGACGCCGCACCGCCCTGAAATAAATAAAAACCGGCCAAGTGCGAGTTGGACTCGCGCACGAAGGGTTCCGTACCATTATATATAAAAACGGCAAAAAAATCACGTTTGTTGTATGGAAGCCCCCCTTTAATATTTACTTTATTGTTATTTAATTATTTATTTTGAAAGGTAATATACAAGTAAATATTCTGTGAAAATTTGAAGCGTCTACCTGTTACCGTTTTTAATATTGAGCAAAAAAATACGAAAAAAACACGTTTATTTTATGGGGACCCCCCTTAATATATTTTTTTTTTTAATTTTTAGTATATGTTGTTATAGCGGCAACGGAAATACATCATTTGTGAAAATTTCAGCTTTCTAGCTATCACGGTTTATGAGATACAGCCTGGAGACAGACAGACAGACAGACAGACAGACAGACAGCGAAGTCTTAGTAATAGGGTCCCGTTTTTACCCTTTGGGTACGGAACCCTAAAAAAGGATAGTTTTACCAAATTTATTGAGTTTTCTATCTGTTAATTTATATTCTTCATTACTAACGATAGTTGGCCGACGCTTTTCTGTGAATTTACCCTTTTTATGTTGCCAAGTGATACGGGGTGAAGAGAAGAGGCGCACAGAAATAATTAAGTGTAATAATTAAAGACTTTTGGCACTAGCCAAGATTTAAGAGGACTTTGCTGCGCCTCGCTGTTCCATCCCCGTTATGATGAAAAACGGTCATGATGAAATATTTTTTCCAAACTTTATTAATTTTGTTTAATTCGAAACTTTGCTACAATGTAAAAAAAAAAAAAAAACATAGTTTAAGAAATTCGTTTAAATATTTTTACATTGAAACGAATTTCTTAAATTATATCCGTATATATAGGTCTTTCCGAATAGTTATAATCTAAGTGTCTTCAAATCGCGAGTGAATAGGTTTCTTCTAGGAAAGCGTGCTCCATCGTAGACCGTAACTGTCGCTTAACACCAGGTGAGTTGACGTTCAAGCGCAAGCCTATCGTCGAATAAAAAAATGTTAGAGAGTGGACTTCTTATGGCTGAGATGACGATGATGATGATATCATCCAAGCCGATTTTGGCCACGGTGACTAAGCTTCTGTAATAATTGAGCTTGGATGTTTACCTCTCACGTGACTTATGTATTTTTGCAGAAAATGAAACTGTACTTATTTATTCATCACCACGTCTACAAAATTGTTCAAAAAAACTAGTTTATACCTTTGCGCATAAATAAAGTATATAGATTTGTTTAATTTATGTCTATATTGTAGTAAATTATTTCCATGAAGTGTCAAGAAGATAGATCTTCTTCTTTTTTGTATTGGACCCGCATTAAAGCATTTGCCAGTGTCAAGTATTAGGATTTTTTCAAGTTTCTTAAATAAAACAAGTTGTAAATGTTCTAGTCACAATCTAAGTCACGTATACAGTCAATTTATAAGTCGAATCCTGCTTCAGTAAAATGGTGGCGATTTTACTAGAAGGTTCTATGGAGTTTTGTCCACCACGAAAAATCACACGTTTTACTGCTTTATTTCACTTGCCCACACTCACGCACTTTATCGAACACTTAATTAATAAAACACCACCATTTTTAAATCATTAATGTTCAAAATAACACAAGTTTAGGAAAATAAAACAAAGCAACAACATGTTACTAAGACGTTCCCGCCAAAACTCCAAGAAGATAGATGGCCCTTTGCGATGACATTTTTGCATGAAATACCAAAGTGGAGTATAAATAGTGTAACTACTATTTTTGAACGAATGATTGATAGCAATATATTTGAAAGGTTGGTATTGAAACGTGCGAATGTACGTACGAATTATCAAAATAATAAATATGGCGGATGAGTGTGGGCGCCTACATATTTTGAATATGGCGACCTGATAATCGTTATTTTAGTTTCTGGTTATGCTGCGACCAGGATTTATTGTAGGATAATTAAATAAAAACCGGACAAGTGCGAGTCAGACTCTCCCACCGAGTGTTCCGTACAAACTAGTAGATAAAAGGGGGAAATCATATATATTTTTTTATATTTTCCTTCTTAGACCGAAAAATATACATCGTAAAAATATTTAAAAACCTATTTTAGCTTATGCTACTGAAGCTCTTTCATATATAATAACTCTAAAATGTGACCTACCGTACAAAAAAAGTTCATAAAAATCAATTTATGTAGTGTGTTTACGTCTACCTGCTGAACTGAAAGGTCGTGGGTTCGAGCCCCACCCAGGGCAAACATTTGTGTGATGAGCATGGATGTTTGTTCTATGTCTGGGTTTCTATGTATCATGTGTATATATTTACAAAAAAAAAGTATATATGTATTCTATCAGCCATCTAGTTCCATAGTACAAGCTTTGCTTAGTTTGGGCTAGATGGTGTTGTGTGAAATGTCCACAAATATTTATTTATTTATTATTTTATAATTGGCGAAATAATCGCTCAAACATAAGAAAACTTACATTCGAATTGAGAACTTCTTTTTTGGATGTATGGAATATGTTTGGTCCCTTAGTAAAAATTGTTTAGCTTTATGGGTAGATTACCCGTATTATTTAATGAAGTATTTTAAGCCTTTTTGCCAAACCTTACAGGGTTACTTTTAATTATACATCTCATATAGCCTACTTATGTATAGCTTTAAGAGTTATACCTTGAAAATTCTCGAAATATATAATTTTGTTGAGGGATAATGAACTTTTTGTATAAAACAGATGGTTTTTTGTCACATCATCAAACTTGTAGAATGATTGTTCGATAAGCCATTTTTAGGGTTCTATACCCAAAGGGTAAAAACGGGACCCTATTACTGATACTCCGCTGTCTGTTCGTCTGTCACCAGGCTGTATCTTTCGAACCGTGATAGTTAGACAGTTGAAATTTTCACGGATGATGTATTTTTGTTGCCGCTATAACATCAAATACTACAAAACAGAATAAAATAAATATTTAAGGGGGCTCCCATACAACAAACGTGAATTTTTGCTTAGACTTTAGCTTAGTTAGACGCTTGAAATATTCACAGAATATTGAGTAATATTATTCACTTTAAAAATAAATAATTAAATTAAAATTAAATTAATGTTTAAGGGGGGGCTATCATATAACAAACGTGATTTTTTGCCGTTTTTATAGATAATGGAACGGAACCCTTTGTGCGCGAGTCCGACTCGCACTTTGGCCGGTTTTATTTAAGTTTATAATTAAAAGATTTGATTAGCCGTTGTTAGTAAAAAATACCCTGTATAAGTCATTAATTTATAAACATTGTCAAATTGAGTCTTAGAAGCTATATTCGTAATTAAAATTCTCATAACAAATGAGTCCTTACAATGAAAGTCTGTCCCTCATAAGATTATATCACTTGCTTCATTAACTAAAGCCTGTACTCAGTTCATTTAACAAAGCCTGTAGTGTCTGGGTATAGTTCGTGCTAATTACTTATCACCTCTCCTTCAGAAGGTTGATTCATTTTAGCAGTGGTCCCTGGACAGCCTTAAGGCAAAACTAATAGCGTCTAAACAAAACGTCTTGTTTTTGAGACGTGAAAAACTACCCCACCCCATTAAAAAAAAGGAAGGACCGTTTATAATTTACAATCGAGATTTATTTACTTACATACGCATCTAAGATAGACCTCTTGATACTAAGTTATATTCTAGGATTGAAATAAAACTACTATTAAAGCACTTTGCGAAAACATAAAAGTCCAATCATTATTATTATTCATTTGACAGGCCTCATGGCTCAGTGGTAGTACGACTGCTTCCTGAGCTGTATGTAGGTCGTGGGTTCGATCCCCACCCAGGGCAAACATTTGTGTGATGAGCATGGATGTTTGTTCTGTGTCTGGGTGTTTCTATGTATCTTATGTATGTATTTACAAAAAAAAAAAAAAGTATATATATATATATGTATTCTATCAACCATTTAGTTTCCATAGTACAAGCTTTGCTTAGTTTGGGCTAGATGGCGTTGTGTGAAATGACCTCCAATATTTATTTATTTTCATTTATTTATTATGATCTCATGAAACTCAATCTAAATACAAACTAGATTTTTTTCGAGTGTACGTACACTCAAAAAGACGTCGTTTTTGTCGTTAGTGTGTTTGTGTCGTGTGTGTGTGTGTGTGTGTATTATAGAATTAAATAAAATGTATAAATTATTCATTTCTAGGAAATAACAATTAAACAACTTTTAATAAGAGCACAAGAGAAGAGACTCTCTTTGTCTGCGTATAGATGTGGGATCCCTTTGCATTTTCTATCGCTGGTTTTTCGGGGAATGCTCTAAAGAGCTTTTTGAACTAAAACGTGCTTCGGAGTTCCACCACCGTACTTCACGAAACCGCCAAAAAGCTCACCCTAACATTTTGCATAACTGGAAATCCCATACAGTCAGGTTCTCACGCACCTTCCTCCCGCGAACCAGCAAAATGTGGAATGTCCTTCCTCGGAAGGTTTTCCCGCCGAGCTTCAACAAAGAGCGTTTTAAAAAGGATGTCTACAAGCACCTTTCCGGGTTAGCAAAGCAACAGTAATGTTAGTGATGTTGCAGTTGTTCATAAGCGACGGTTATCGCTTACCATCAGGCGAGCCGTCAGCCTTTTTGCTTCACCTATTTTATAAAACTGGAGATTGTTTGAAATATCCATAAGTTTTTATCACATGTTAGTTATAATATTAAATAAGATTTTATCACACTGAAATATACTTATTAGATGCTCCTTTTCTAAAAAATAAAAATAAAAAAAACAAGCTAAAATTCTTGAAAAAAAACAGAATCTCAAAATACATAGAATAGCTGATTTTTTTCTACTGGAATACATCGTTAAGTATAAAACGACAGATTTACAGCTTGATATTTGTAGCAAGACACCTGGACCTAGCTAAAAAAGTAGATATTTAAAAAGTACCTTACCACCATGATAGGATTATCCTCTCTTAATCTAAAGCCATTTATGGGAGTCGAACCTGCGCTTTCCCGCATTAAAGTCCATCTGATCTCTGACTGATCGCTTCTATTTTATCACTTGAACTCAGTATAAAAACGTTTCAACTCCACTCGTCTTATACATGAATGGCAGAACATGACGGATGGCTGTATCCAATACTGAGGCAAGAAACTATTACCCGAACGGCGAATAATTCAAGCGATTTAGACGTTTTAGCCGGAATTAGTTGAGTAACGGGGAATAATAGGGAATAGCGGAAAATAGAGGTCTTCGCGCACTGCGTCGGCTCAGCAACGAATAAAAGCATAGCAACGTCGGTGTAGCATAAATGTTTGGAAATAAATGTTTTTAATATCTGTCAGGTGTGGAAAATTTAAGATCTAAGATACTGCAAAATTACATTTACCATTGCTATAAGCTTAAGAACATTTCTACTATTCATTTATATTAATTTTGTAATTAAACTCGTCTTTTATTGAATTTGATATATTACAGTTACTTGAGCCATGACATTATTATTTTAATAATGATATATTTCGAATGACATGAGATGGACATACACTCCTATTCACGTATTTATAATCACATTTCAATTTTGTAATTTATTTTGAATTTAATGAAAAATGTTCAGTTAAATATCAATAATTCATGAAATAAATTATTGTTATTTTATTTTGTATATTTTTTTATTTACGTTGGTCTACCAAGAACATGCTGCTGAACCTTGAATTAAAACACGAGTTACAACACACCACTTGTTCAGTAATTTCGGCTGTGGCCACAGATACTGCCAAGTGCTTGGAACATCACAATGAGTAACAGTCGCAAACCCTATATTAAATGAAACCATTATGAAATGAAATTTTGATTTGTGCCGCGCCGGAGACGAGTTAGTGTAGTGCGCGAAGACCCCTACAACGAATAATAGTGAATAATAGCTCCCAAGGTAATTTTGTTGGGAAATGTTTGTGTGTATGAAATTTTAGAGGTACTTAATAATATTCCGTGTGTAATTCCGCTACTTGAACTGTTATTTATGTATTTAGTTTGTCGAGGAGGATGTATGTGTTATAAATTATGAATTGAATGTTTAGTAGAAATAATCTATTAGAAGGTAATAGTTATCGTTTGGGAAATTAAAATGTCATTGCACAATTTTTTCTGTTTTGATTTGAGGCTTTTCTGAAGACGTTTCATAACTCCGCCAATGTCACGCGTGCAAATGAACGCAATCTTGACGTTTTGCGTTTGAGCG
Organism: Lycia hirtaria; assembly: GCA_947563715.1. Lineage (NCBI taxonomy): Eukaryota > Metazoa > Arthropoda > Insecta > Lepidoptera > Geometridae > Lycia > Lycia hirtaria. Next base: position 50,870,656 of record OX387376.1, on the reverse strand, counting down.
ATGGGTTCGAGTTTTTTGGGTTTTTATCACAGCATTCAAGATATTAGTTTTACTATTGTAGAATTATATCTCATCAATATAATATATTTATATTTTGATATATTTCGATCATAATAGGTAATATACCTATATATACAAAAAAATATTGACAGTTGTCAAAATAACTACGTGCCTCTGATATTTTTTTAGGTAATTTCTAAAAGTTTTCGAACGCAGTTGTTTGTTATTCTGTATAAAGAACCCTTAGCAGCGTCTAGCTAATTAAAAGTATAAAAATATACATTGTTTCTGTCGCCCAAGTATTTACAAGCATTTTTGTCTGATTTTCTCAAAGACATCAAATAAGTGGCGTCCTCTTTACGTTCTGTTTTAACACTGAAGTTACAATGACTTCGCTATAAAAGTAAAAACTCCAAGTGCCCACGTAAAAAGTAACGTTAAATACTATGTGCCAAAATAATACCGCTCTCGACAAAGTACAACTCGTCGTAGAAATACTTTGTACTTATGATATGGCTAATCATAATATTCCAAGTACCTAATAATTCCAAATGATTTTGAGATTCCAAGTGACACGAACGACAAATATCGTAATTTTCGTGTTTGTCTGTTGAGCCGTAATCAAGAACAAACAGAAAGAGATACAGAGACATTTTCGATTTTATAATAGACTAGCTGAGCCCCGGGGTGTTACCCGCTGTATTGCATAAATTATATCTAAGAAGATATTATTTTCGGGATAAAAAGTAGCCCATGTTATAATAATCCAGGGTATTAGTTACTTCCCTGCCAAATTTCATCAAAATCGATTTAGCCATTTGAGCATGAAGAAGTAACAAATATATAAATACACTCACAAAATTCACCCCGACAGCTAAAAACTTGACAAGTATAGTTAGAAATTTTTAATCATCCATTGAAGACTAAAATCATATATTTATGCAGCTTTATAATATGTATGTCTACACATAATAGCACATGACATTACTCACATTGTGTAGTGAACTTTTGTTCACTATACAATGTGAGTAATGTCACTTTTATTTGCGTTGAGAGCGGTGATAAAGTTGTTCCGCAGTGTACGTAAATTGAGACAGTAAATTGTGCTAGTGAACTCGATTGTACGGGGTGAGTGAAGTGAACGGGTGTGAGTGCACGACGCTTTGTATTCATGGAGGTTTCACTGTATTAACTAGGGTTGGATCATTTTATCGACATTTATCGATAATAAGTCAATCATTGTTAATGCGCTCTATCGAAGACTGTAATTTCACTTAATATGAGGTGACTTGGTAGTCAAGTGCGAGCCTATTATAAATTGAAAATATAAAATTACTAAGATATTGTATCAAATCAATTTTACTCAGTTTTAGGACTAAATACTTTGTCCATTTTTAATAAATAAATAATTTTTGGATTATTTTGCTATTTTTGTCTGGGATTACTAGGTAGAAAAGTAATTAAGTACTTAAAAGTTGTAGTTTTGCTTATTTTATCATCAATATTTCTGAAATTGATCAATCAAAGGTTATGTTTTTCTTCATATTATTACGTTCGCCATCTATATTGATTTTATTTGTACTGGAACCATGGAAAAAAAATATTGTGAAAAATTATGTAGGTATTAATTTAGTAGGTAGTTTTATTGCATAATAAAACAATGTTACATTAGTTTAAAATAATCAACCCCGAACGGTGTACTCAATTTATTGCTTATAATTAATATTATTTCCATAGCTTTTTATCACTTGCACGCTAGGCTCAGGCGGAACGTGACAATGAGTCATACTTTTTCTTGCGTGCAGCCGGCGTTCATCGATTTATACATTATCATGTCAAAAATATTCAACATTTTTATCGATAAATTGGACACGTCACTAATAATCACGTTCACATTTACTGTCTGTATTTTAGTGTTGGATGTGTATTAGGATTTCATAAATATGTAACGTTTTCCATTCTCCACTGGAATATGAAATATTTTGCAACAGCTATTTAAGTTTGACTACAACTAACTGGCTTACAACACAGCGCAGTAAAGAATTTTGCAATTTATTTATGCAAAAGATTTTTATTCCTTATGTAGATAAGTTACAGTTAAACAAAAAATCTCTTCACATTCCACATAGCACGTGACAATTGAAAAATTTAAAAATACCACCGGACAGTAGAAATAAAAAATTGCCAGTTGTTGTTGCTAAGTAATAATAACGAACAACTCATACATAGCTGAAATGTATGAATAACAATCGCGAATATCTTAAGTCATACATAACTTTAAAACTACTTTATTATATTAATACAATAATTTGAAAACTACCCTCAGTTATTTTAGTTAAGAAAATTCAAATCCCAGAAGCGGAAGTGGCACACCGGAAGCTTAGCATTCCGCAGACCGGAAATGGTCGCCGATGATTACAGCAGTGCTTCCGGTGGCACCACTGTGCCACTTGTTGAGTTCTTGGATTTGGAATAATTTGCGACCAATAATAGTTTGAACTGTGATTTTAACTTTGCGAATAATTTGGAACGGAACCCTACTACGAGCATATGCATGTCTCGACACGATCTTTGCCGCTTATTTTGAGGTCGGTTGAAAGTAGGTGTTGTACACGTGCAAAACATATATGGCGCTTGCATCTATAATTTTACAAATATTATGTGTAAAATTAACTGTCATTATAACAAATTATCCAATCCACTACCTTAATTTATTATAATGAAGTACGCCATCCCCAAAATAAAGGAATAATTAAAAACTCCAATTTAAATTTGGACCAGCTTAAAATTAAGCCGAAATATAAAATGCAATTCGAAATTAACGTCAGATTTGGGTGAAATTTAACCCAATTTAACGTCATTAAAAGAACCGTAACGTTAATCAGTCTTAGAGGAAAATAAGGCGTGCTTTCGAAATGTATAAAGAGAAGACTATATAAGAAAAACTACTATTTCTTTTTAACTTGCTGACAAAGGGCAGAGTACTATTTGCCACGAAAAGAAACAAGCATCTATGTTAAAAGAAAAACAAAATACCCGACTGCAGAAAAGCCGTTTTTGCAGTACTTATTATTTCGTTAAGTTTGATACGCTGTTGAGTGTATGTTTTTCGTATTCATATTCAATATTCATATATTGTTTATTGCATATATGGGTACATAACATATAGGTAGTAAGTAGGAATTAGATCGCCATATCTGCCTTTCAGCATGCAAATCATCAAATCAAAATAATTGTCAATATCTAAGCGTCATCACATCTCTTCTGTCACTTAAAACAATAAAACTTACATTTTTTTGTGAGAAATTATGCGTAAAATCGCTTGTAAAAGATTATTAATGCACATTCTTTAGAATAATTATTGTAAAATCACTTGTTTATTACGAAATCTTTCTTACGCAGTTGATTAAAAAGACAGAACTTGTAATTTTTTATCACTAAAGTATCGTGTATTCATTTTTTTGAAGTGCAGTGGATGTGTCTTTCCCATCGTCGGGAATACGCTACATAACCAAAATATTAAGAAACATATAATTTTAGAAAACGTCAAATACCTCCGACATACAAAAATGGCTGAACTGATTTTGATGAAACATAGCTAAGAACACCCTCGATTACATTTTCTTTCAAACAAAAAACTAGATCAAAATCGCTCCATCAATTTTTGAGCTACAATGCCACAAACATACACACGTTAAATTTATGACCCCTCTTTTTGAGTTAAAAAGCAATTTTCACAAGTGCGTACTTCATCTCAGTAAATATTCATACCAGGCCTTCTGAAATTTTACCTGACCTGTAAATTCGTAGAACAAGAATGAAAAGAAAAACAAAGACTTACCAATCTTAGTTTTTTTTTATTCATAATCTTACCCATAAATACTTTTTTCTCTGAGCCTTTGTATTCGGTCATTCAATAGATTTTTGATTTGTATTTTGTAATGAAAACTGGCAGGTGTTAGATTTTATTTTTCTTCGGGCTCGAATTTCAAATTTAATATTTTGTTCTTTTTATTTTCGGCCTGTCCGCGATACCTCATTGTTTGAAGGATAAAATTGTTAAGAAAAAGTGAAATATAAGCCATTGACAGACCTTTGTTGTCGAAAATAAATTGGTTATGAAAACTGTTAAATGAGATTTTTTTATGAATAATATGGGCTTAGTTTATTTCAGTAAAATTCCAAGTTAATATCTTGTACAAAAGAAAGTTATAACTATGAATTACCTCAAATATTTGCAAATATATTAGCGAGCAAACTCTTAGGTTGTATATCTATTTGTGTTGCAAAATTATACTGTTTACTGTAAATATCGTAAATTAATTTATGATTTGATATTTTTAGACATTTGTTATTTGGATGAGTTTTTTTTTTCTTATGTTTTTCTTTGAGATTTTTTCATTTTTTTTTTCTTATTTGACGTTCTTATTCTGATATAGAATTGTCTTTAATTTAATTAACTAACATGAATTGTATACTAAGTAAAACAAAAAAAAAAAATTTTGACATACAAATTATGATGATTTTAAATATTTTAGTAATAAATAAGTAATTTTACCATATTTATTTATAAGTCCGAATATTTACAACTTAAAAATAAAATAAAAATAAACTTGTAGTATATAAAAAATAATATACTATATTATTAGATATTATTTTGTATATTTTCTGTATAAAATACTTTCGAAATTAATTAACAACTGCAAAACATCTTGTGACGGTTGAACTTTTCTCACCTTTTTTTTTCAACTTTTATATATATATATTTTTTTAAATTCCCCATTAGTAAAAACGTCACACTATAAGCAGTTTTAAAATATCCATGATATAATCATCAGTACATATACCGTATATAGTATTTGATCCGTGCGCTGGCGTCGTAATAGTAGAAATAGGTTAACTAACCCATTATTAGATCTCATGTAGCTATCTCAACAACTCCTCTAGTAAATGGGGTTGACACAGTCGGATACTATGTACGAGTAAATTGAGGCTCGCCGACTATCAAGTGGGAACTCCGATTGTATAATCAGGATAGATGGATATACGGCACATAAATGTTAGTATGTGTATAAATTATTTATCAGATGCTCTGATTGTCATAACTAGGGTCATACATTGAATAATAAATTAACGTTGTATCTAGAGAAAACATTCTTGAAAAATTGCACCTAGAATGTCTCTGACATCTTAGAATTGACTTAATGTGTTGTTATTGTTTTGAGCCCTGTTCCACTGCTGGGCAAAGGCCTCCCCCGACTTTTACACAATTTTTATGCGTTGGTGTATCAGTGTTTGTCGAAGGTGTCAAGTTCATCGTGCCGTTTTAACGGATTTATCGCGTATATTTTACATAATTTTATGATCTGTCGTTTCGAATACTTTTCAGCGTCCAAGGTCACAGGTGAAACTAGATGACAGTTGTCTTTTTTTTATGTATGAACACGAATTACTCCGTCATTCGAGAACCAATTTTTGTGTTTCGTGAATTGACATATAGAGAAAGCTCCCAAGTTGGTCCCATAATTATTTTAGGAACATTGCTTTATTACTTTTTGAATAATCTCTAAAAGTAAAAATATTTTCATTGGATTCCTGAGTGAGTGCGTCAGATTATAGAATCGCAGAGTTCCATTGACACGTTTTTCTTTACAAAAGTGTCAAATGTTGAGGTTTTTCATATAAGCATCTGCACATTTTCTAATCTGAGACGACGAAGTATTTAACATTCAATGACAAATGTCATTCTTGAAAAAGAAACGAGCGGGTGAAGAGAGGTCTCTTTAAAAAACAATCGTGAGGGATTTATTGCGCTTGAAAAGTAAAACCTACTTACTCCTCATCCAATGTGTATAAGGAGAAAATACAGTTACTTCAACGCTTGAGCGCCTTGTTTAATTATTATCCTTACTAATATTATAAGTAAACAAAATAACGTTCTTAGAAGTCGGTTGTTTCAGTTTTTAAACTTTAAAATTATTGTTATGAAATTATTAACTACCGCCTACTATTTTTATGTAAAACATTCCCTATACACGCAAAAGTCGGTCACGGTGTCAACACAGATCTGTGTTGAGGCTGAGATATTATTAATTTGATGACCGGGTTCCATTATTTACTTTTAATTAACTAAAACGGTATTTCCCACTAACATTAGCTAATAAAAAAAATACATATTTTACAAATGACAATTGACATTCCATGCAGATGGTATTCGTCAACCATCTTTCTGTATAAAATCTGTCTTTCTGTTCTGGGTCTCGCGTAACGCGTCTCTCTAGCCTTTAGTTATAGCTTGTCTAGTGCACACTGCAGTGTGCGAGCAGGTCTACAGACCTGTTACAACGTCTGTTTTTCATATCCGCAATATGCTCCTTCACTCGAGTCCCGATGCTTCACTTTGTATGTTCAATGTATGATAATCCATATTCACAGTCAAGTTTGTCCAGTATCTTGCAAGTGGATATTTGACTTGACGGATCTTAAGAACTGGTTTATCTTCTTATACGGCTAAAAATAAGTTTGCATAGAAGCTGTACGCCTGAGAATATTACCAGTTACCTTAGAAATCATTAGTCTGATTACTGTCATGTCTACCTGACACGTCTATCAAGCTAGATCCACGACTTGATACAGGTAAATCGTGTAAATCATTGTTTAACTAGACGCATGAAAATCCAAATTAACTTGTCCATTTGATAGCATAATACCTACACAGGTACTTACACAATTTTATAACAAATATTAAAGTTACATAGCAATTATTTGTATGATAATAGTATCATTATTAATGGGATATTTACCGTGGTTTGCATTTGTTTTAAGTTCCCGATATTTTGGCGCAGTTTCAAGCGCCATGTTCACGGATGACTGAAGAATGCGGGTTATTGACAGCTAAGAGCAGACAATATCGGTATACCCTCTTTCTTCGCGTTTTAAAACAAATACAAACCACAGTAAATATCCCGTTAATTATGATTATAATGTAGTGAATACTTACTGTGATAGTTAGAAAAGTATTATATAATTATTACAGTATTAAAAACTGAAACAATCAACTTCAAAGTATGCAATTTTGTTTACTTGGATGACCTTTTATTTTCATTTGTTTTGTTTCAAAAATCAAACTACTTAATCAATTTTGATGAATTTTCTATAGATCCATTCTGAAACTATAATTTTAAATTTAAAAAATCAAAATCGTTTTAGAAGAGGAGTTATGCGGTGCCTAACATTGAAATAAAACCGAATAGAGAATCTCCTCTTTTAGAAGTATGTTGATAAAACATAGTCATGCGCGAAAGAGATAGAGAGAGAGGGTGAGAGAGATAGCTACAGCGTTTGTTTTGCGCCAATAATAAATTTGTTGAAACTCATATTTGCTAAGCGCAGTGCACCAAAAGTAGATAAAACAATATTCTAACTTATAGTAAAGCTCTGGAATATTCTAAGTTAATGTTCAAAGCTGAAGTGAAGCTTCAATAGGCGATGGTTTCTCAATATTCACACAATGTCGAAGTATGCGCCAACTTGCAACCTGCTGAGTGCAAGCTGAGCGTGAGCGGCGTGAGGTGTAAGCTTTCAGCTTTAAATACGCATTTAAAACCTCTGAGGTACATATTACCTACTAGCTAAAAATAAAACCTCTGAGGTACATAATTACCTACTAAATAAAAATAAAACCTCTGAGGTACTTATCTATACTAAAAATCATTTTTGGCGGAGTAATCACCGAATAATCATTAAAAACCACAGTCGAATTGAGAACCTCCTTTTCGGAAGTCGGACTGACTTTAATTTCTCATTGCACTAATTGTGCACTAATTCTTATATTATTTACAATACTTTCTCATTTAAGAAAAATAACTTAGTATATTTTTTGTGCAAGATTATAAATTACTCGGATTATTATATTATATTATTAGCCGCATACACTAGATTGTAACAATATATTTGATTTTTCAAATACGTTTGTAGATTTTGTAAGAAGATGATTGTTAATAGGAGCGGACAAAAATGTAAACGTAGATGGTTTTCTGCCAAGTACGTCTCTGTACAGCAAAATTATTCAAAAGCTTTACCCGCCATTACTTTATGGCTTGAACACGAATGCCACGGCATCCGTATTAGCAGGTAAGCCGTGAACTCAAGTATTTGTGTTTGTCTAACTACCCCGTCTAACGCGATGCTTTGATGCACTCTGTGTGTGTTATAATTTATATATGTACTAAGAACATTATACTCACAGACAGAAGTTTTCCATTTTTGGCGTTTATATAGCCTGTTTAAATAAGTGGCCAAGATCGTGTTGCAACACGCATATGGTAGGGTTTCATATATAATCTAAAAGAAAACTACTTGGCGATTATTATACGTTTAGACTAATTTGATGATACAATAATGAATTAAGTGTTTTACATATGAAACCTACAATCTTGGAACTTTCAAGGCTAGAGTGAATATATATATTCTACATCGACGAGCTCCATCCTCGGCCACACCGTTGCTTAACATCAGGCGAGTTGGTGGTCAATCGTAGATCTATCTTGCATAAAAAAATATCGATATAACAAAATCGAAATCACAGAGTGTTCAAAATTATTTTAATTGAAAGTAATTGATATAGTCATAATAGTAGACTTAATCTTGAATTTCTAGGTCTAATAGTTTAGAAATACAGGGGCCAGAGGAAGACGTTTGTTTCATCTTTGGCGTGCTGTATGTCGCACACATCACATCTGAAAAATATATTTTAGATTTTATTCTTATATTAAAAGACCTATTCAACAGTACTCCACACGATGGGGTGGGGTTGAAAACAAAATCCCCCAGTATTAAGTTTTTTCTCTTTAAAAAAAATATTACTACAGCATTCTGTAGCAGTTCACAAAACAAATCTATATGCCAAATTTCATTTTTATAGGATTGTAGTCTTCTAGTAAAATGGCTGTGGCTTACGGACAGACAGACATGGTGAAATTATAAAGGTTCCTCATAGTTACTACGGAACCCTAAAACCACTACTACAAAGTTTGAATCAAGTTACTTCGCTATATATTTAATGGTTAATTAAACTTTCCTCAAATGACGTTTGATCATAATTGTGTTATAAGGAATAACTTACGAAGAGATGGTTGAATTTCACGTAAATAAATAACTTAGAATAACTAGACTTTCAACTCTGAATGTGTATGTATGTTTCTATATTAAAATTTTCCGAAAATATTATTATACTTAACATCAACTCAAGTTAAGGGGCCTCTCTACGGTGTACGGTAGTTATTGTTACGGCTAGCTCTCTCGCGCATAACAACGTTTTTATTGATATAAAATAAGTGAGTTGAAATATTTATAACAGTGAAAGGTGATTTTGTTTATGTAGAATAAAAACTTTTTAAAATTTAATTAATTTTTTTTGCAATAGGTTTTTAATTGGCTGCGGAGTTGCAGAATATAATATTATGTGTTTTCAAAAGTCCGTCGCCAAAATAAATTATACTTAGTTAAATTTAATGAAGCTCGATTTATGTTTTTAAAAACTAATTTATTTAAAATACAAATTAAAATGAATTATAATTAACGTGCACGATGCACTGTCGTTAAAATTAGAGTGTCTAAAACTACTTAACCTACTGCCTCGATCGGCGCTCTTATCTTAAGGAATGCGTCCACGACGCCGGGCGGCCAACGCTAAGTCAGCGGTCCTATGTTTATACGCGATGTATAACCACAGGGTCCGATGGCATAACGCCTTCCTCCCTAACTTCGAAGTTTTCGGTTGGATTATTTCGTATCCGAAAACTTCGAATCGGGTAATACTTCTTTACTAAGACTGTAATAACTGCGATACCAAGTATCGCAAATAATACGACTGTGCCCACACTTAGTCTGTCCAAAACGATGACACCTTCATTATTCACGTCACTTTCACTTTGTTTTAACATGGTTGTCAAATGTTGAAGATTCGTCAATTCCACATTGTCCAGGATCACTAGGTTCGTCTCTGGGAAGGTTGTCCTTGGTGTTATTTCCGGCAGGTCGATGACCGGCAGGGCCGGCAGGTGTAGATCTCGAGCTATTCCCAAATGTCTCCTGAGCTTCCTGCCTTCTACTTGTAGCTCGCATTCGTCGTCTAACGTAACCACGTATGTGCCCTGTACGGTGCGGTGAGTGCTGTCTCCGTCGCAAGTTTGTGTCAAGATGGTGCTGGATTTGGTGTACAACATCCATCTGTCGCGTTGTATGTTCTCGACTTTGACGTTTTGAATGTCGACGACGATAGGCGTACAGCTCGATGTGTTTCGGGTGAACGTGACTAGGTTGACCACGCACTCGTCTCTGACGAAGGGCGACGTGTCTTCTTCTTCACACAGGAATAGGAGTTCGTCTGCTTCCTTGCAGGGGGCATGCAACGATACTGTTTTCGACCCTTTCACAAGGAGGAATGGGAATTTTGGTAAGATGATGGAGATTTGGTTTAAGGTGTTGGTTGTCGGCAACGGCAAAACTTTATAGTATGTATAAGTGTTATCATCTACAAGGGGTATTTCTAAAATGAATGTTATCTGATTTCCTTTTACATATATTTTAGGCTTTATACTATGTTCTATTTTAACTAAGTTCTCTAGGCTAGCCGAAAATACAAGGTTATAATTTTGCCTTTCAATATTTTCTAAGATCGTTAATAATTCATCGGTATTTATAACCGATTGGTGAAGCATTCCTAGTTTACTGAATGCAATTACATTTTCAAGTTCACTTATCTTAGTGTACAGCGTTTGAAAATTATGTAGAAACAGTGTATAAATGTTATATATTTTTAACAATCCTTGTTCTCTGTAAGTTTCATTTAGTCTTTGCCTAATGCTAGTAATAGCCTTATCGATTTGAATAAAATTTAATTGGGTATTATTAGTAGTGTCGACTAACGTTTCCAACATTTCAGCGATAACCGTGAATCTTTGAGTGATAGCATTTTGCTGCGTTTTTACGTTATTAATAAGCGCGTCGTATCTTAAAGCATCGTCACTGTCCAAATTTCCCGTAATCAACTTTATGATCGAGCCGAGAGGGTCAATAAGGCCGCGTTTGTGTCTTTTGGGAGGCAATATTTCGCTCAGTTTTTCTGTAGCCAGATCTTTAATAAAATCGGTTTGCGTTTTAATCTGAATTACTGCATTGAAGACGTCTTCCTTTTCCGAATGTTCTCTCATGTATTTGTTCAAGTTCATGTACCTATTTGTATTAAACTCCAAATCTTGCCGAATTAAGCTAAGGTCTAGAATTTTTATTAGGGTCCATTGGTTGGTGCTGATCTTCGCTTGACCTTCTTTTATCGGGAGGATCCCTGGGTTGTGAGTGATCCTTTGAAGTACTAGGCCCTGGCATGTTGTCATCGCCATGAGCACGCCCAGGTACCTGTGAAGGACGTTTAATGTCTTTTACTGCCGTTCTAGTCTCTCGTCCTCTTACATTGATTGGGACAGTATTTCTACTTATTTCTCCTATCACCTCTGCCTTTTGGTATCGAGGTTTATCTTTACTCCTTCTTACGTTGACTCCTTTTATAAATACCTTGTCGTCTTGTTCTATGTCAAACTTCCTTTCACCTCCACGCTTTTGTCTAACCTTTTCTTTAACGCCTATTATTTTGTTCGTCAAATATTCATATAGATGTTTTGTACGTTTTCTGTGCTCTTGGACCATTTTTTGAGTATAATCTTTTTGATAATCCACGTTGAACGGGTTGTTTGCGTCTCTATGACCGAAAACTATTTCAAACGGGGCCATACCTGTGGTACTATGGATCGTGTGGTTGTAAGCCATAAGTGCGTACGTCATTACTGACGCGGCATCAGTGACCTTATGTTCATATTTGGCCAATCTATATATTTCGATTAGTGTCGAGTGGAATCGCTCGACTATTCCCATCGAATTTGGGTTGTGCGGGGTTCCTATGTGCAAGTTAATTTTGTAAAGCTGTAAGGTTTCCTTCAGTAGCGTGTTATTGAACTCAGCGCCAGCGTCGGCGCTTATTCTATGTGGTACTCCGTATATAGCGAAGTATTTGATTAACGCTCTGATCACCTCGGGAGTTGTTTTAGATTTAATTTCAATTGCCTGTCCGATCTTACTAAAAGCATCTATGATGGTCAAATAAGTTTTGCTATCGATACTAAATATATCGATGAATAGTTCTTCGAAAGGTTTGGTCTGCGTCTGGGTCAATTGTAATTCCGGTTTTAGTGGGTTCCGATCATATTTCATGGCCTTGCAGCTGTCGCAGCTGTTTATTACTGTTGCTACCGTAATTTCCATGTTGGGCCAGTAGTAAGTACGCCTGATTCTCATCAGTGTTTCCTTTTGACCTCGGTGGCAAGTTTTTCCTTCATGGTGCTTCTGGACTATGTCCTTCTGTTCGTCTTCTTTCTCCACGTATACGACTCTTTCCGTGCATTCTAGTATTTTAACTGTGTCTTTCTTAAAAAGGGCGATTGTTGCTTCCGCGAATTGTTTCCGGTGAGCCTTGTCTTCAAAGTATATGAAATACTTCGTTTTCGGATTTATATATTCTTTTAAGAATTTCTTGACTAGGTCAGGTCTGTCTACCGGTAAGTGTACTTCACGGATCTTCTGTTTCGGTCTTGAGATATCTTTAGTAGAGATTTCATTTCTGAACCAGGTATGAACCAATATTTGATTTGGCTTTGTATCTATTGCTTCATTTAAGATGGGTATTCTTGATGTGTCAGTCTCATAAGTAGAATGTTCGGTCGAGCCTAGAGAGGCTGTCAGTGTATCACTGCTCGGTGATGGTATTGAGTAGGGAGATTTCGGTTCCCGTGACGATGGTATCGAAATTATACTGTCGGTTCCCGACGATATAGTTACAGTACGTTCGTCCTCAATATTACGTGCAGCTAGGTCTTCTTTCAACAGCCGTATGTTTTTCATGACCTCGTCTATATCTTCTTGCGACTGGTCTTCTCCTACGTTCACTATCCTAGATTCGTCTTCGCTTAATGCATTTACCTTTATTCTAGATAAAGCGTCAGCGACAACGTTTTGTTTTCCGTTCTTGTATACGATGTCATAGTCGAACTCTGCTAGTCTGAGTTTCCAGCGTGTTAACTTGCTGTTCGGTTCTTTCATACTGTTCAGCCAAGCTAAGGGGCGATGGTCGGTATAGATGGTGAACCGTCTACCGTAGAGATAGGGTCTGAAGTGTTTCACAGCCCAGACTATGGCTAGTAGTTCTTTTTCCACAGTACTATATCTTGTTTCGGCATCGTTCAGCGTTCGGCTGGCGTATGCGATTGGTTTGTCGTTTCCTAAAGTGCCTTGTGATAGTACGGCTCCTATTGCAAAGTTCGAGGCGTCCGTGGTGAGTATAAACGGTTTTTCAAAGTCCGGGAATTGTAGAATCGGGGCATTTACTAGTAGTTCTTTGCACCTCTCGAAAGCTGCTATGTACTCGTCGGTTAATTCAATTTTTTGTCGTTTCTTCAAGCAACTGGTGAGCGGACGCGTGATTTTTGCAAAGTCCTTGATGAATTTTCTGTAGTATCCGACCAGACCGAGAAAGCTCTTGATCTCGGTTGCTGTCCTTGGAATGGGGAAGTTCAGCACTGTGTGGATCTTGTCATCGTTTAGTTTTAGGCCATCTTTGGTTATCATGTGGCCTAAGTACAAAACTTCTTTTCTGAAGAATTCGCACTTATCCAGGGTCACTTTTAGATTGGTGGCCCTGAGGCGGTCAAACACCTTTCGCAGCTTGTCTATATGTTCCTGTAGGCTGGACGAATAGATTATTATATCATCAAGATAAACAAGACAATGAATGCCCTGTAATCCTCTCAATACATTATCCATCGTCCTCTGGAACGTGGCAGGAGCAGTCTTCAATCCAAATGGCATTCGGGTAAACTCGTAATGTCCTGATTGGGTTGAAAATGCTGTCTTTTGCCGGTCTTCTTCTCTCACCTCTAGCTGGTGATACCCGCTGGCGAGGTCGATTGTGCTAAAGTAAGTAGCCTTACCCAGCTTGTCGAATAGTTCCGTGATGTTCGGAAGTGGGTATTTATCATCAGTGGTTATCTCATTTAGCCTTCGGTAGTCAATGACCATTCTGTATTTTACTTCGCCTGAGGCGTCGGCCTTCTTTGGCACCAGGTGGACCGGTGCGCTCCAGGGGGAATGTGATTCCCTAATGACATCGTTCTTTATCAGCTTTTCGACTTGTTTCTGTATCTCCGCATTATAGACCGGTGGTTGTCGGTACGGTCTAATGTAGATAGGGTCCTCATTTTTGGTTCTTATTTCGTGCTTCACTCCACTTGAAAAGGAGAGCGGGATTTCTTCGCAGTGGAATATATCTCTATATCCATAGCACAACTCTTCTACACTCTTCCTTTCTTCTCCGTTCATATGTTCTAGTCTCAACTTCTGCAAGTTCTTCTTCAGCAGCTTGTCGATGTCGTGCTTGCCGTTCATCGTGTTGACTGGAACTTCTTCTTTCTCATAGGGGACTGCTTCTATTGGCTCTTCGAATGTTACGGTTACTTGTTGATCCGAAGCATTCTGGATCACTGTGTGAGCGTAAGAGTTGTAGCAGGTTACTAATGCGCTTGGCATTCTTACATCTGGACCAAAATCGATGTAGTCCAGTACTGCTTCTCCATCTTGCATGTTGGTGGGTACTGCTACTCGTGTCTCCGTCCTTGGCTCCAAAGTTATTTCATGTGGAGGGCTGTACATAATGGGTATTTCTGTATGCGGCGTAATGAGGACTTGGTTGCCCATATCAACTTTTGCCCTTAGTTGTTTTAATAGGTCTGAACCTATAAGGCCGTCATATCTTCTGTCGACGTCATAGACGTAGAACTTGTGTTGGCCGCCACACCTGAATATATCAAGCATGGGTATCAGAATCGTCTCGTTGTGCTGGCTACGGGCGTGCGTGCTTACGACCTCAAACGGTTCATAGCATAGATAGTTCGTGAAGAACCTTTCGACCAGTGCGGTACTGACAAATGATCTCATACTGCCAGTGTCTATCATAAAGTAGCTGTCTATCTCCGGTATATATATGTGCGGTAATTTATATAGCGCGTTACAATTTATTTGTACTATTTCTCTGGTGGCGTCGAGGCCTGTGTCGTAAAATTTTGGTCAGATTCGATGTAATTACACAATACATTGTCCTCTTCTTGGGAAGCGTTGTATTCGTAGTCGTAATATTGGTAGTCGTCAGTAGATTCGATGTTCTCTTCTGGGTAGTAGTAGTCTGCGTCATACGTCTCGGGTACTTCTAGCGCGTTCTGTCGTAGCGGGCGCGCTGTGCGCATTGATACGTCCGTGTTCTCAAACGGTTCTCTTCTTGTGAACGGGGATGGCCTTGACTGTTGTGGGATACCGAATTTAAATTGTTGCTGCGGCTGCTGGGGCTGCGGCGGCATTAATTGGGGCCTAAAGCCTTGCTGTGGTATTCCGAATTTAAAGTTTTGTCCTTGGGGCATTCCATATTTGAAATTTGGTTGCGGCGAGTTAAATCGAAATCCGGTGGGCTGCTGGACTGGTAGATTCGGTCTAAAACCTTGCTGCATGGGCGAAAAACTTGATCTAAAACCTTGTTGGGTTGGAGCGCCAAACCTATGTGGCTGGCTGGGCATGGTGTATGGTCTGTAACCTTGACCATGGGGTATGCCAAATTTAAAGTTCGTATTTGGTGTATTTATTTGGGGCAACGTGGGGCGCGGCTGTGATGGGGCGCTGGAGCGCGTCTGTTTTCTTAAGTTATATTGGTTCAAGAAGTTGACTTCTTCTGTAACGATCGCTAGGGCTAATTCAAGGTTGGTACAGCCTTTCAGACGGACTATACGTATGAGGTCCTCTGGTAAAATATATAAGAAGACATTTAGACACAAATTGTTATAGACAATCATTTTGGCCGCTTTGACTCCCTCGTCTGGTATTAAGTTAACCTTGGCAAATAAGGTTGATCGCGTGTGTTGGATACGGTGACAGAAGTCAATGTAAGATTCGTTTTGTTTGATTTTTAATTGCTCTAACTCAATCGCTATACACTCCTCCGACCTAGGATCGCCGAAATGCTGTATAAGAATTTCTTTAAGGCTTTCGAATGTGACTATATCTTCTCGCTTGCTCAACAAGTTTGCGGCTCTTCCGCCGAGCCGGCTGGTAACAGCATGGAACACATATTGTTGCTGTGCAGGCGGACATGCAGGGGACGCGTAAGACTTTACTATGTTTGTCGCCTTTTTAAGGAACAGATTCAATAGCCCCTCATCTCCGTCGAATTTAGGTATTAAACAAAGGAGGTCCTTTGGGATCATTCGAATTTGTTCCATTTTACTTACTTACTTAATTACTTAAATATCGAGTTACCTAAATTAAATTGCTAGTTACACTTACTTAAACAAGATATTTAATAACCACAATTTTAGTTGTCCGCTACGAATTAAACTACTTAATAGACACGATTTAGTTGTCCGCTAAGGAAATCAAATAACTTAATTTACGCAACTATGCCGACAACCGGAATAGATAAAATGGTGAGGAAAATGTGAAAAGGTCTACTCACATTACCGCCATTCCCATCCTCCAGTCTAGGTCGACTCCGGGCTTGATCTTCTTTAACAAATTTTTTTTTTTTGGTGGTCGTCTCGTGCTCGGCGCTGGCGGCGCTGCGTTGGCTGGAACCTCCGGTTTTCCGCGAATCTGAGGATTTTTACGGAATAGCACAGCCTATAACGCGCACGAGATCCTACCGGCTGCGCCAGTTAAATTTAATGAAGCTCGATTTATGTTTTTAAAAACTAATTTATTTAAAATACAAATTAAAATGAATTATAATTAACGTGCACGATGCACTGTCGTTAAAATTAGAGTGTCTAAAACTACTTAACCTACTGCCTCGATCGGCGCTCTTATCTTAAGGAATGCGTCCACGACGCCGGGCGGCCAACGCTAAGTCAGCGGTCCTATGTTTATACGAGATGTATAACCACAGGGTCCGATGGCATAACGACTTACCAGAAGAAAAATTTGTTGTAAACGTCATTTTAGTGTAAATATAAATCAAATGAACATTTAAAAAAGTTTTATTCGGGTATCAATATAATATTATAGCAACGAAGTTTTGAAAAAACATAAATTCTGACACTCCTTTGCCAATTTAAAAGATATTGAAAACAATCTTTTCTTAATGTTGTTTTTATCAAAATAAATAAAATATACTTTCACTTTTATAATATTCCTATTTATTAATTTTATTTTTAAAATGATGGTATGTGCGAGAGAGATAGCCGCGCACCGTGAGGAGGCCCCTTAATAATTTGTTCGGCTACCAGTAGTGGTGCCTGTCTTGGGAGTGAGTGAGAGAGAGTCAACTACATACAACAACAATGCAAGACGTGTAATTCAATAAAGAATATTCCACGTAGACACATAGCTTGAAGTTATCTTCAAGTAGAAGTGGAAGGACGCACGCATGAACGAGCACGAACTTCACTTTAAACCTTTACCTAACTTCACTCATTACCGAACGACGTCGAGTGTTCTGCTCGCTTTACTTAAGGTAGGGTTCTGAGGCATAAGCGGCCGCGGGAACGATTTGAAATTATTTTAATTATAATGGCAGGTTTTAGGGGTAAGGTATTTCCTAGGTCTAAAAAACGAAGCGCGATACTAAATGAATAGCAAAAAACTTTTAAAATCCTGCTTAAATATTTTACGAGTTTTTGCCAATAAATAAATAATACATTACAAATAAAGTAATAAAAAAAATATTTCTTTAAAACAAGCTTTTGTATTCTTATCAACAAACGCTTGTCTTTTATCTAAATCATGGTAGTGCACAAAAAATAATTGGTTTCTCCATCTTTCTTAGACCGCCATATTGAATTTAGTACTTAGCTAATCGTGCATTATCATACAAACTTGTACAAAAAATCGGTTCAATCAGTTCCCCAACTGATTGAACCGATTTTAACTTGTAACTGATTTATCTGGTAGCTTCATTCTCACAGAGATTGTACGATGTAGCCAAGAATGCCACCAACTTTTGTGTTTATTTTTAGCTATGCTGCTATGATGTTTTCTTGTGCTAAGAAATAAATAAATATGTCATTGAAATTATACAAAATTTTAACGGATTTCAATTTTGCATAACTTTATGACTGTTTTATAAAAAAATCGGTTATAATTTAGTTTCATTTCAATAAGTAACAATCACGTAAATCTCTTTGAAAATAATTAATTATGGTAATTTTTTGTCGCAACCGTAATAATAGTATGTTTTATACACATTGATTATACTATAACATGTTTTATTAGCAGTGCCCCGATGAAAAAAAAGTTAGGTAAATATTATTCGGTAATTTAACACAATTTGGGTATTATAGATAACCAATTAACCATATTTTGTAATTTCAGTCTATATCATTTTTGTATTCAAGTCATAAGCGTTAAATAATATTATTTAATAATTATTTATCAATAATTCGCTTTGCTCTTATAACTTAACCGTCACCAACATGCCCCCTTCTAAAACAAACTTAGAAAATAATAAACATGCTGAATTACGGCACTGGTAATTGCATTTCACGGCGATACCGAACAAAGTTGGCCACTTTCACTAAATATTGGAGTTTCAATTTACCATATTTTAACGTTTAAACGTCAAACGTTATGTCGACTTGAGAATTTGTCGGGAATTATACGAATTTACTGAACAAAACAACGGTCTATGGAAACAAGTGCTTGGATTTATAATAACCGATTTCATGAAAGGGTGATGGAAAAGGCCATGTTAGGAATCACTTTTTAACCAAATTCCAAAAAGAAGGAGATTCTCAATTCGACTGTGTGTGTTTTTAGGGTTCCGTACCCAAAGGGTAAAAACGGGACCCTATTACTGAGACTCCGCTGTCTGTCCGTCCGTCCGGTCGGCTGTCACCAGGCTGTATCTCATGAACCGTGATAGTTATACAGTTGAAATTTTCACAAATGATATATTTCTGTTGCCGCTATAACAACAAATACTAAAAAACAGAACAAAATAAATATTTAAGGGGGCTCCCATACAACAGGTAGACGCTTGAAATATTCATTGAATATTGAGTCATATTATTCACTTTAAAAATAAATAATTAAATTAAAATAAAATTAATATTTAAGAGGGCATACAACAAACGTGTTTTTTTGCCGTTTTTATAGATAATGGTACGGAACCCTTAGTGCGCGAGTCCGACTCGCACTTGGCCGGTTCTAGTTTTTGTATGTTTGTTCAGCGATTACTCCGCCTATTATGAATTGTTTTTAGTGATTCTTTTTGTTTGGTAGGTAATACCTCAGAGGTGGTTCCATACTAATTTTATCAAAATCGGTTTAGTACTTTGGTTTTTATAACAAAATAGCAGTAATAATGTCGTCCAAGTAAACTATTTACGTATTTTGAAGGCAGTTTTTTCATTTTTTTTCTGCGCCACATAAACCGATATATTGGCCGACTTCCAAAAAGGAGTAGGTTCTCAATTCGTCGGAATCTTTTTTTAAGTATGTTCCCCGATTACTTGAAGACCCCTAGACAGATTTGAAAAATCCTTTTTTTGTTTGAAAAGATATATTTTTCAGGTGATCCTATAGAAATTTTATCAAAATTGGTTCAGTATTTTGGTTTTTATAATAAAATAACTGGAAAAGGCATGTCATCCAAGTAAACAAATAACGTATTTAGAAGTCGGTTTATTTAGTTTTTGAAACGATAACTACTAGACTATAGTAGCCTCTCTAACAAGTGTGCAGTATGTGACCATGAAGCTAGATAAGCCAAACCTAAATTAAATATGTAATTTGACAATCCTCTCAAATTTTACCTAGATAATATCCTATTGCGTAAGAAGGGGGTTATGTTTTTCGAGTGTATGTATGTATGTATATATACATATATATATATATATATATATGTGTGTGTATGTTTGTTTATTTAAAAAGTTCTACAGCGTAAACGGCTTGACCGATTTTGATGTGCAAAGCGTCATTAGATTCATTGTCAGTCCCTGAGTGTCATAGACTATATTTTTGTAATAGTAACACAACTCTCGTATATAAAAATGCGCATTCCCTTATAACCTTTTATAGTGATTTTACATATAAATATCTCACAGAAATCATACACTCAACAGCGTATCAAGCGTAACAAAATCGTAAGTTAGACTGCATCACTTTGCTGTCACTTTGCTGTTAGTCGGGTATTTCGTTTTTCTTTAACTATTGATAGGTACTTGTGTCTCAGTCACGTTATACAAAGCCGACAGGTAAACATAAAATTATGATTCTAAAAGGTTTATTTAAGTTTGTTTAAACTAGACCAATATAAAGTTAGAATTGGATATTTGCGGAAAATTTAAAATTCTACACACGTTTCTGAAAAACACCACGGACTAAGCATAACTAATCTCAAAAGTAAAGCTGTGATTAAATACAGCCAGCTTAAAAGTCTAGATTATATAGAAAACACGTCATAGCAAGGTTACCTTAGTACATGCTCTGAAATCTAAAATGATTCTGACGGTTCTATCAAATTCAGGACAAGTCAGCACTTAGAAGCGTCGTAGTCGAATTTTCGTACTTTGGTACTTAGGTATTGTGAAGTTAGGTGATTTTTAACTTTAACGTACGTATAAGGAACAACTTTTGATATTTCACGTTATAAATGTAATTTTAGTTAATAATAATGGTAGCATATTTAGGGTCGTTCGCTATCAAGAAAATCAGGGTCAGTTGATGAAACTCAACCAAGTATCTATATTAAAAGAAAAACAAAATAAACGACTGCAGAAAAGCACATTTTACAGTTTAACTTGCCATTTCGTCAAGTTTAATATTTAAGTTCTCGAGTAGAGCCCACGCACCGGCGCACGCAGCGTAGGAAGACCAGCCACGAGGTGGGCAGATGACCTCATACAAGTGGCGGGAAGACGCTGGATGCAGGCCGCTTCCAATCGGTCTTTTTGGAACTCCATGAGGAAAACCTATGTCGAGCAGTGGACTTCTTATAGCTTAGATGATGATGATGATGAATACGCTATTGAGACTTATTGAGTGCACGTTTCTTGTGAGAAAGTATATGTGTAACATCGCTGTAAAAGATTATAAATGCGACTTCTTTTGAATAATTCTAATAAAGAAGTGATTTATCAAATAAAGAAGTGATTTTCTTTATTACTCAAAAGTTTATTGGAGTTTTTTTTTTATATATAAGATAGATCTACGATTGACCACCAACTCGCCTGATGTTAAACGACGGTGTGGCCGAGGATGGAGCTCGTCGATTTAGGGGAAATCTATTCACTCTAGCCTTGAAAATTCCAAGATTGTAGGTCTCAGGAACAGAGATGGCGGCAAAGAATTCCATTCAAATACCGCATATTTTTATGAGAGATTTATTATTATTACATAAAAATGTAGCCTATAATACTCAGGGAGTGAAGATGAATCGAACGACACCTCGTGCTTCAAAATTGGTCAAGCCGTTCAGGCTGAAGGCGATCATATAGAAACATATACATACATATAAACAAACATACATACACTCGAAACATAACCCTCGTTCGGGTAAAATATAAATTCGGGTAAAAATATACTTATTCATAACTTTGTATGTACTACAGTAAAGTTTACTTCAGTTACAAGCTTACTCCAACCATTAGATGAACAAATTCTGCCGATGCTGGTTAAAACCACTAGAAATGATACCAATTTTATGGTTAGGTTTTAATATTCCTGATAAAAAATCGTATTCGATTTCAATTAAATCGTTTCATACAGTCGAACTGAGAAGCTTTCTTTTTAAGATTCATCAATAACACACTGCTTTTTCCACACAAAATACCGCCATCGCAAATAATAAAGCCAACATTACGTACGAAGAAAACATAATTCAATCTAGTTCCTTGGAATTCGCATATAATTTGTCATCAGCGTTCTCACACCTGCCGTTTTGTAACGCCGTAACGCCGCTATACGAAGTCAAACAATCCTAACGACGCGACGTCAGCGTGGAACGCTGTCACGTGACAGTAGCGTGATTTACGAGGAGAGCAGGAGACGGAGAGGGGGGGGAGAGGCTTTTCTGTTTATGTGGATGATTAATTAGGAATTATAAGAACTTGTATAAGAGTACGTGTATTAAAGCCTTAATTTCACTATAATGTGTTGAGCGCGTGACAGTCAGAAATTAGAACTGTTACCGCTAATTATCAATGGGTATATTGTCAAACACTTTTTAAACTATCACGATCATCTATTAAAGCACTATTATTATTAACGGGATATTTACCGTGGTTCGCGTAAATTTTGAGCTCCCGATATTTCGGCACAGTTACATGCACCATGTTCAAGGGCGACTGAAGAATGCGGGTGGATGATATGGTTGCGTTGGTGAAATTAACGCGAACCACGGTAAATATCCCGTTAATAATAATAGTGGTTACATTGTCGTCTAAATCAGATTTTCAGTGAAACAAACCGGTTTGACCGAAATACTGATTTGGACGGGCTTTGACGTTCTAGGTCAAAATAGTTTATCTTACACGTTTTTATAAAAATATAATTAATAAGGGCAGTCAAGTGCTCGTCGACGTCGCCATCCCACCTAGATGAGAATCTCGTGAAGGTCTAGAAGAGAAAATAAGCAAGTACCTTGACTTGGCTCACGAGGTAACCGCCATGTGGGATGTTGACTCGACGATCGTTGTTCCGATAGTCGTATATGTGAACGGTTTTATAGCGAAGAGCCTCGACCAACATCTCAAGAGACTGTCGCTTGATGGTTGGGTCCAAAGAAGGGTACACATTTCTAGGAGGTTCCTAAATATGTAGCCCCTACCGTCAGCAACAAACGAAAAAAGTTACAACTGAATTGAGAACCTGTTTTTGAAGTCGTTTCAAAAAAGGAACATTTACAACTGTCTTACAACAATAACGCCTACGTATTACCACGTAGAGCAGACGCGAGCACTAAAACAAGCAGCAGGACTGTAATCCCCGGCGTCTACAGTAAACAGGCTCATAACACCTCACCACTAATCCGCCGATTAGGCTAATTAAAGTATGAAGCCCGTCTCATTTCACTAAGTAGTGGACCGTTTACGTCTACTAATAGGCCATTTAATATAAACAAATGTAAGCTACACCTTTAAATACAGATTCAAGAAAGAGAGAGGGGAAAGAGTAACAGTTCGTTGCGGGGTAGAAGTTATCCTTGGGGATTTTAGGCTACTCAATTCTCTCTCTCTCTCTCTCTTTTGCCAAGATATTCATCCCACGTGGAGGTCAACCTTCCTGGTGTTGCTTCTCCTCTACGCTCAATCCTCGACGACGACGTCGTTTTGTTTCTTGTCATAATTTATTGAACAACGTGTGGACCACGATGGAGCGCGCTTGTTTAGAAAACTAATCACTCGTGATTTAAAGATACCCCAGTTATATCTATCGGATAAAACCCAGTCAGTTCGTGTATTTTACAATTTAGATGTAGTTAAAATTTAAATTAAAACGCTTCGTTCGGATTGTCGAAATATCTACCATGAAACGATATTGATGAATGAAAGTCATTCATCAATTCGGTCTGTATGTTTGTATAATTGTACATTGATATTGATGATTCTTTTTGTATTTGGTAGATCATACTTCAGAGGTGGTCCCATATAAATTTTATCAAAATCAATGCAGTAAGTACTTCAGTTTTTATAACAAAATAACTACTAAAATATCATCCAAGTGCCTGTATAAAAGTGAACAGCAAGTCGCGTATGTGTTGTATTGCGTATTTTGAAGTCGGTTTTTTTTTATATAATTATTTGTGTTTCTGACTGTCCGATAGAAGAAAGAGTTAGATTTCTGAATAAATGTGAAATGGGTCTTTTTGAAAATCCATGTTGGAGACTTTATGCATATCAGTGGATGTCATGTAACTGAGATGATGGTGAGCATACGATTCTTTTTTTTTTTTTTTTAATCTACAAATTATTTTTAGTGTAAAAGTGTTCCATCTCTCGTTTGGTGTTCCGCGCCGTGACGCGGCAAGGTAGGGCCTACATTACGCAAAATTACGGAAATTACAAAGATTACGTTCGTAATTACGTGAAATGTCTGAGCTCAAGTAATCTTTGTACGCGGGAAGGATATTTCGTCTCCGTTTTAATATTTCAGTTTTGGCTGAAATTTTGTCTTTTTGCCGTGGTTTGAATTTGAAACAGGGTGTAAAAGGTGGATTACGGAGGTTTTAGTTGTTTCACCGAGTAGATTCCTTTTTTTACGTAATTCTGAAGTATTAAGTGTTTTTTATCTCATTTTATTTTTGTTTATGAAATATTCAGACAACATGGATAAAACTGTAAAAAAGTTGTAAGAAATACTTTTACGGGGCTTGGAATAAAAGCTTATTTAGGAATATACGGGGCTTTTTTATTCTTTGATGATTGCGCTTGACTACCAACTCTACGTCGACTTAAGCGACGCTGCGGTCCACGATGGAGCGCGCTTGGCTAAAAAAACCTATTTCTAAGCAATATCTATCGACAAAAACCCACTCAGGCAGTTTATTCCATAATTTAGAAGTTTGTATAATAAAAGTGGAACCAAATCGTTTCCTGACCGGAGCGAATTTCGGAGAGCTGTACAGTGCCGTTTGCGTTGTCACGTACAAATACAAACATGTGGTATATTAATTGATATTGTTTATGATATTATGGAGCGTCTTGCGGCGCGTCCGGGATATCGATGTTCGCCGCGGCAATCACGGCGATGTTTGCAGCTACTGCACTATGCTCTCATGACATTATCGTACGTTTAATTTGACACTTTTCATCGGTCTTATATCATACACGAGACTAAATTACAGGTGTAATCAGGATTAGGTTTTGTTAAGAATATATCACTTATTTATTGCCTATTTTTAGGGCTCCGTACCCAAATGGTAAAAACGGGAACCTATTACTGAGACTCCGCTGTCCGTCCGTCCATCTGTCCGTCTGTCACCAGGCTATATCTCATGAACCGTGGTAGTTAGACAGTTAAAATTTTCACAGCTGATGTATTTCTATTGCCGCTATAACAACAAATACTAAAAAACAAAATAAAATAAATATTTAAGGGGGCTCCCATACAACAAACGTGACTTTTTTCTCGATATTGATAACGGCAACAGATAAAATATTCACTGAAAATTGATTTATATTATCCGCTTCAAAAATAAATAATTAAATAAAAATAAAATTAATATTTAAGGGGGGCTCCCATACAACAAACGTGATTTTTTGCCGTTTTTATAGATAATGATTCGGAACCCTTCGTGCGCGAGTCTCGCTCGCACTTGACCGATTTTTTTATGCAAAACGTTCCCTGTGTCGCACAAGTCGCTCATTTAGTCGACAAGCCTAACGAATGTGTTGTTCTTTTATAATTTTGTTTCCGAATATTGTATACACAATAAAGTCAAGAACATACTATACATAATACCTAACTCTATTTTATAAGAAATATAATATAACACTCACAGATACGAAATACAGACCAACAATCAGAAATCCCAGAGCATAAATAAAACCTGTCCGGAACACAAACAGACGTGTCTCAAGAGCGCCGTGTCCCAAACAATTGAGTACCGAAACAAACATCAAAGCTCACGACGCCGCCGCGTCTGTTGATTTTACGGACAGGGTATTATAACAGATAAATATAAGAAACAAAGACAAACTGTGGCTAAATAAAACTAAACTAAAGTGCCAGCGAGTACCCCTTGGGACTTGTAATGCAACGACACTTAAAGTCGGCTTCTTAATTTAGATTCAAACAATTTTAGTTGTTATTGCTGAGGGTTGAAGTTGATTTTTGTATAGCATCAGCAGTCAGGGAATAGTTAAACTGGTCTTTATTATGATTATCTTGAGTTAGGCTGCTATGTGTAAAATAAAACCAGCAAAGTACAAATTTGAGTACTAGATCAAGAATATTCGCAAAATTCTACTACACTATAGGGCCTAAAATGCTTCAATTGTGTAATATTTCAGCTACATGTGGACTTATAGTATATAAGTTCTATGAATAGTTTTTACATAATTAAAAGTATTTTTCATTACTCATACTCTGAAAGTAGGGCTGAAGTTGCCTGAGGAGCGGGTTGAAAGTAATACTTTCAGCCCTAGGGTCCCTAGGGAGAATCGCTTACAACTGCCAGCTGTCAAATAAAAAATAAAAATTCTAGTTCTATTTTCACGTTTCTATTGAGTCATGTCCAACTTTCTTTAAAGCCACTCAATTACAGCGCGATGTAAAATTGAAATAACATAAAGATAAGTATCGATTAAAGAATATTTTTTTTTAAATAACTATTATAATTTAATAATAAAATGTACTCATTTTTTCTGTAGCTAATTCGTGTTTTCATTTTTACTTTCCTTGTATTCGTAATGAAAAGCACAGTGTTTACCTCGGGTTAAAGACTTATTTAGTCCCTCGAACTAGTGGCGCCCTCACTTCGTTCGTGCGCCAAACCCGGTCTCGGGACTAAATAAGTTACTTTCATCCCTAGGGTAACAATGTACTATTATTATATTGAGGATCATTAGGGCGAGTGCGGCTGATTTTTATAGTATGTTGTTTGATTTTAGAGTTAGCACTAATATAAATAAATTATAAAACTGTTATAATAACTATAGTTTATTAGACTATGATAACTGTAGATTTTTCAAAACAGACTTGAGTGACCCATAGTTTTTTATTTAAAAATAAATAATTAATTAGATATATGAAGTGTAAGACTTACATGTATTATCATTTTGTATTATTTAGCAAAAGTTAAAAAATATATTTTATTTTCACCAACAGCATATGACAATGAAGTGACAACTTCATTGTCGGTTCTCGGTTAAGAGTTTTGCGATAGATATGATCGGGCCATTGGCACTTGTGCCTGCTAGCACACTGGGCTATATGAGTGACTCTAGTTATCTGGCGGATTACTTTGTTCCTTATACCATCCCTCAGAGAAATGTCGATCATAGCTTTTCCATAGCTCGCTGAGTGATTTTACATTTGTGAATGATGCCTAGCGAGTGTCCACGATTCGACACCGTAGCTCAATAAAGGTAAGACAGTACGTCTTACCTTTAAGGCTTAAAGACTTTAATCATAAGTCTCATCTCTGTTTTTCATACACAGAATGACAGAGATGCAGATAGTTATCGTTTTCGAATGGAATCACTACCAATTTTATCAGAATACCCATGCTGGATGGGTGAAGAATACAACTTAATTTTTTTTGTAAAATTATTTTCTTTCGAAATATATATAATTTAAATTGCTTGTAGCTGAAGGTTAATTTTAAAATTAACCTTCAGCATTATGCTATTATGCTACATTAAGCAATTATGCTCGGTTTCGTAAACAAATAAATCAAATTTTGTATGCGAAACAAAACCAGCAGAAACAACGGTCAGTTAAACAAGAAATCGCTTGTTTTAGCAAAACGTATATAGTAAAACACTGCCGCTGAGTGAGCCGCTGAAAAAGTACCTATGCTTTTTTTGAGTTTCATCATCTCACCTATAGGTAAGATTTTTGTGATGAAATGCGAACGATGATTTAACGCAGAGTTTAGTAGGTAGATAATTCAAATATTTCAAACTATGTAATCAGGCTGTTGGGTCTACATTATCATTAATTATAATATGTTAGGGCTGTAAAGGTCCCGGTACGTTAAAGATGCCAATAATACGTACAATGAGAATATACGTATAATGTATTTAAAGTACCAATTAATTGAATTTATGAAGTCTGTTAAATTTAGTTTTTTGAACTGATGTTATTGTTAAATAAAATATTTGTCACATTGATCCTCATCATGCGTCATCATCATCTCAGCTATAAGAAGTCCACTGCTGGACATAGGGCCATGGATTTCCAAAACGATCTATTGGAAGCGGCTTGCATCCAGCGTCTTCCATTCCGTCAGCCATGTCGTCTTGTGGCTGGGCTCCCTAAGATGCGCTTGCCGGTGCGTGGTCTCCACTCAAATACTTGTCGGCCCCATCGGCCATCAGCTCTTGCAGAAAGACTCCACGCATAGCGATGGAACTAGTTGTGCGACCTTCCTTATAACCTTCCTTATAAGGTACATAATGAGTGACCACGTTTCGGTGCCAATCTCAGTCAAAACAACCTAAACTATGGCCTCGTAAATCTTTTGAAATATATTTATTTGTATTTTCACGTAATCTAACTCTTAATGTTTCGATTTATAAAACAGATCGCTGATAATTAGCTGACGTTGATTCGGATTGATCGAGCTAGTGGCGCGAGTAACTGAGGCGAGTTAGTGGGGCGAGTCAGTCGGGCGAGTGACTGGCGCGAGTCAGTGGGGTGAGCGAGATAAATCGGCATGTTGGGTGCGATGACACGTGTAAATTAGATAGTCGAGTGTCTATTGAGGGTAGTGATTGGTGTTTCTGTTTTATAGGTACCTATATATTTCAAGGACAGGCTTGCACTTGACCGTAAATTAACCTGATTTTAAATAATTTCATACTATAAATAGGTGTTATAAGAAAAATTAGAAACTCCATATCCAGCCTGGTCGATATGCAAGACCAGCAAGAATCAGTCACTCATTTCTACTTTGCCAAGGTTGGCCAGAATGCACCTCTCAATAGACTTATTACCATAATGAATATTATACACAAGAAATACGGCTTGGATCTTTTTACGAATGCGTAAGAAGGAGGAGGATTCGTCTTCCAAAGTGTTATATGCTATATTTTTTTGTGATAATAATAATCTCTTACAAAAATAATAAAAAACGCGTTTATTTATAACTTCTAACGAACTATTTCATAATTAATAAGTGATTTTACTAGAAATATTCTAAAGAATGCGCATTTATAATCTCTTACCGTAATTTTATGCATACTTTCTCACAAAAAACATACACTTGACAGCATATCCAGCGTAACGAAATCGTAAGTTAGATTGCAAATACTGCTTTTCTGCAGTCGGGCATTTTGTTTTTCTTTTAATTTATATACTTGTTATAACTTAAATCTTGTATTAATCAGATTTTGTTTCCATATAGTACAAGCTTCGCTAAATTTGCGGCTATATGGCGGTGTGTGATAATGTACTTTACTGCTTATATTTTATTTTATTAAAAGTAAACTATTGTAAAGTTTCCGGCAGCCTAGTGGTCAGACCGTCTGACTTGCGATCCGCAGGTCCTGGGTTTGAATCCCATGGCACGCACCTCTGTCTTTTCGAAGTTATGTGCGTATTGTTGATTGCCGCCAACTTCAAACGGTGAAGGAAAACATCGTGAGGAAACCTACATGTCTGAGAGTTCTCAATGATCTTGAAGATGTGTGAAAACTGCCAACCCTCACTTGGCCAGCGTGGCAGACTATGGCCTAACCCTTCTCACAATGATAAGATGGCCCGTTCCCAGCAGAGGGACAATTTGTATAAACAGGGCTGATAAAAAAATACATTGTAAAGCTACATTACTGTTGCGTCATTTAGTTGTACGAGTGCGGTTGCCACTCGTTGTAATTTATTGCGCAGATATTGGTAAGCGAAATATTGATTTTAACTACGAGTAGTAGTACAACCATTGGATTTTGATCATACCTATGTTGTTAGAATCTGTTTAGATATAGCTAAATCTAAATATATCGTTAAATCTAAATCTCTTAAAACTTTCGTATACTGTGGTCTCGAACAATCATAATTAAAAAAAAACGACCGATAAATTGAAAAAAAACCGACTTTAAAATACGCAATATAATTTAGATGTACGCGACTTGCTGGTCACTTTTCTACAGGCATTTGGAAGATATTTTACCAGTTATTTTGTTATAAAAACCAAAGTACTGCATCGATTTTGATAAAATATTTATATGGGACTACCTCTAAAGTATGATCTACTAAATACAAAAAGAATCATCAAAATCAATGCACAATTGGCTGAGTAATCGGTGAACAAACATACAAAAAAACATACAGACCGAATTGATAACCTCTTTCTTTTTAGGAGTCGGTTAAAAATAATGAAATAAGAACAGCAGCGCCCTCAGTGCCGCATTCGTTCTCTATCTAAACAGACTCTAAGTTTTAAACTGCATAGTTTAAAAATGAAGTTTCCACTTATTCTGATAATAGCCATCACCTATGAAACTATATAATATCTACTTATTGCACCAACTACTTAAATTTTCTTTCCTCTGTCCGGAAGTTTCTTGGTACTCACGTATCAGACGTATTTTCCAACCAATATTAACCTAACTTGATATACCTATAGGTTCAAAAATTTATGGATTTTTTCTTGGTGATTAAGCGCTAACCTAGAAATTATAAGAAAATATTATTAATCAATTTCCCGTACAGCTAAATCTTCATCATCCACACCCCTTTCACCTGTGCTGTGTATAGGCTTCTCTCTTAACATGCCATCTGCCTTTATCCTGTGCCAATCGAGTCCAGGTTCGATCTGCGAGAGACACAATATCGTCCACCCATCTTGCAGCTGGACGAACTACGCTCCGCTTCCCTTGTCTTGCCACCACTCGGTCACAACCTTACTCCATCTGTTAAATAAATGTTATTAAATCTAAAATGTTCCGCTCAATAAAGTCAAACACAACATGCAAAACTTAAACCTCTAAACGTCAATAATAACTTTAAAAAAAACCTTTTCAAAACTAATAACAAAAAATAACACAAAAGCTTTTAACTCTTATACACAAAAATGGAAAGTTGTTCAGAATAAGTTTTAGGCGAACTTTGCTGAATTTGAAACTCACAAAACAGTTTGGGTATGACGGTCTGTTTGTTCCATTTTCTTCACACGGCTGAACCGATTTTCATCCCATTCGACAAAAACGACGCGAACATACATACACACATATGTATAAAATCACACCTATTATTAACCGACTTCCAAAAAGGAGGAGATTCTCAATTCGACTGTATAGTTTTTTTTTATATTAGTGTTCAGCGATTACTTCGCCAATTATGAAATGATTTTGAATATTCTTTTTTGTTTGGTAGGTCATACTTCAGAGGTGGTCTCGTATAAATTTTAACATAATCGTCTTGTTTTTCTTTCTATTTGTCATTTTACAAATTCCCCCGTTATCCGTCTCCGGATCCAAGTGGGCCACAATATATCCAACAAGGCGATACTACGGTTGCCTAGAAGAGATTACTTTTAACGCTAAGGCAGCCTATTTTCACACTGGTATAATATTGTAAGGTACATAAAATCACGCCTATTTTCCCTTACCTTATTCAAACCAACAATATAATAGTTCATATTAATAGTTCAAACCATCTCGTGCCAAAATAAATTACTTTCGACCCTTGTGTTACAATCAACTATTAAATATTCTCGTAACTATATTTCATACGAAAAAATGTTACTCTGTAGGTACGATTTCTTTAGGTTAGCGAGTAAAACCGCATGGTGTCGCTAGTGTTTTATAATTAAGCTTATTCATTAGTAGAAAGAAAAGCCGACACAGAGCTGTCAGGGTGTTTAGCAACGTACGCGAACCTCACTCATGTGCGGGGCTTACTGGCTGTATGTGTGGGTGTGGGGCCACCAAACTACAGACTCACTAACAAATACATTACCTTACTACGTCTAAGATCGTGCGCGTCTGATTATAACTAAAAAAAAATGTCGTGTGTCGCAATCGAACTGTTATTTAGTTCTTGACGAACACGACGAACCTATCGATAAACGATAACCGATAGGATGTTTTGGAAGACGTGTTTTTAGGGTTCCGTACCTTAAAAGGAAAAAAACGGAACCCTTATTGGATCACTTTGTTGTCCGTCTGTCCGTCTGTCCGGGTGTCAAGACCTTTATCTCGAGAATGCGTGCGTGAAGGTATCGAGTTGAAATTAAAACCATATATGCAAATCCATAGTACCTTGCTGCAGAAAGAAAAATAAAATTTCTCAGTTTTCGTTAAAAAAAAGTTATAGCCGAATATGTCGTAAAAAACGCACATTTCGACACTCACAAGGCAATCAAAACCTAGAATTATGAAATTTGGCAAGAAGCATTGTATTAGAGTACACATATAGGGAAATATCCTAAAACTGGACATTTTTAATTTAATCACAAAAAAATAGTGTCTACATGCAAGGAATGAGGGCCCAAATTTTAAAGTGAATTAACCGTATCATGTGGGGTATCATATGAAAGAGCCTCATTAGCATAAGCTAAAACAGGTTCTTAAATATTTTTACGATGTATATTTTTCGGTTTATGAAGGAAAATATAAAAAGAATATATGATTTCCCCCTTTTATTTAGTTTGTACGGAACCCTCGGTGGGCAAGTCTGACTCGCACTTGTCCGGTTTTTTTATTTGTTTCTTACGTTCCTTTTAAAGACATGTGTCAATATAATATATCTTGTAAAATTGGAATATTTTTTTCACGACGACAATGCTTCCTTGATACCTTCTAAAGAGAAAATATACATTTGAAAGCCTATTTTACAGAGTCTAAACTAACAAGAACAAGAACAAGAACTCTAAATCTCGACTACAATCTTGAAAGTTTCAAGACCTGCGTGCTAGAATGTGAATAGATATATCTTCTAAATCGACGAACTCCATCCTCAGCCACCCCGTCACTTAACATCAGGCGAGTTGGCGGTCAATCGTAGATTTTTAATAAATGTTTAAAACTAACAACACATGTTTTAATATTTTTTAAACACATAAACCCTCTAAATGTAACCCGCCATAACTATGGCCCCACACGGCGACACACGCGCACCCGTTTAGAGGAATGCAATAAGGCCGCGCGCGCCACCCGGAATGGGCGGAAAAACGTCTACCTACCCTCACGTTAATATACCTACTGGCTGATATTCACACAGACTACACGTTACACATTTGGAGTTTATTTAAACAGAAAAAGATTTTTTTAACGGACAAGTAGCCTTAACTTGTATAGAAACTACATAATTATGATAAATCTATTTACGACGTCGCTGAATAGCCGCTATTGTAGTAAAATTAAGTAGGTACTTTCGCTTGTAAAAATAAACAGCAAAATACGAGTTTCTCTTTTGTTGGCTCCGAGGCTTCCGTACTCATGCATGACAAAATACACTGACACCAGGGCTCATCACTCGACAAAATGTGCTTTATATGTAACTATATTAGTAACTTCACATAATATTTTCTACAATATGCATTGTATGTATATCTCTACTGGCCGAAATTCTAGGCGTTCACATGTTCATATTAATATAATTCATAAAGTCAATTTGCATGTCATCGTTTAAAAAATATATGTACATACATTTATGTATACTAATAAATATTCATCTGACATCAACCTAAAAGTGGTAAAAAGTGCAGCGTAACATGTATCGCATTGTTACAAATACGCTACATTTACAAACTGATGCAAGTACTCGTATTTCGAGATGTAAAGAAAAATAACACGTTCATTTCACATCAGTTCTCTTTACGAACAAATTCTATATAGTAGATCTTTGATAAAATATGCGGAGATGCCACCACAAGGCGCACAGGGAGGACCCCCAAAAATATGGAAAATACAATTAAAATCCAAGAAAGCGTCCGTCTGTTCCGCACACATGTCACATGTTAATAAATTCACAAAAAGGTTCCGCTTCGCCTTTGAATTATGACGCCAGAGGTCGCCAACGTTTGGCACGACTCATTTATTTAGGAATATACTTTTTATACTGAAGTTGAAAATTAGAGAGTTTGTGTGTATGTAATCTTACTTAGAATGACCGAAAATGGTGAAGAAAATATTATTAGAGTTTAAAAATATCATCAATGTTACCATAACTGCATGATACACCTAAACAAAATTAGAAAATTAGTCTACCCCTAAAAATTGTCTGATTACTTTTTATTTTTTGTATGTCTATCTAATCAGCCCGTGTCCACCCACTGCTGGGTATAGGCCTCCTCTTGTTCACGCCATCCTTTCCGGTCCTGTGCGAGCCTCATCCATTGCCAACCGACGTGCTTAACAATATCGTCTGACCATCGGGCTGGTGGTCTGCACCAACCGTATTTTTTGTCTGATTGGTCTAAATAAGTTTTTTATAAAAAAAATATTTAAAAACAATATTGAGCCATCGCAAGATGCCGTGCAGATGTAAAACATCGAAACCATTAAAGCTTTCTCATTCCTTTGTAGAGCACTATATCTATTTCAACAATATTGACTTCCGTTGATGCGTCGCCATTCCAACAGCTCTTCTTACCCACCGCAAATGATTGTTACATTGTATAGATGTCAGAAATCAAAAAAATTGCAATCCATACAAAGTCAGACAACAGCACTAGTCTAGCTTTACGTTTTATAGCACATAAACATTATTTTCTGTACAGCGCTTCCTTACACCAGCCCGAGTTTTCTAGATTTATCGTTTGTGAAATTTTATACATGATGGCAGTTTTTTATACACAAAGGGTTGACGTTTTCTGAATTACGGGTAAATATACCGAATTCGGGTGAGAAATGACCCGTCTGAAATGTGATTGGGTAGAATGATGTTGCCAGTTACAGCTTTTACCTATATTGTTGGGAGATTTGTCATGTTTATTACACCTATTATGTTTGTGGTTATTAATTTTAGGCATTTTTACCGACTTCAAAAAGAAAGAGGTTAACAATTCGGTTGTATTTTTTTTACGTTTCTTGCTCCAAAACTCCGTCACTTTTAAGGCGCTTTTGAAAATTATTTCATGAAAATTTATTCAAAATCAGTTCAGTAGTTTGATTTTTCAAACCAAATATCTAAGAAAAACATGTCATCCAAGTAAAGAAAATTGTAGTTTGAAGTCGGTTGTTTCAGTTTTTAATTATTTCCTTTATCGTTATCTCTTCCACTCGTGTGCGCGCCTTTGATTTGGACTTCTCTTTCCCACGCTTTGTCCGTCTGTTCTGAGCGTAGCGAAAAAAGATATGTCTGCGGGTGGTAACTAAATAAAATCTTGTAACAGAGGCGTCAAAATACACCCAGTCATGTAACCGTAATAAATATTACCTACAGCCGCGAGTGATTACTTTGCCCTCTTCAAACGGTTAATTGTCGAAACGTGCCAATTCTGGGAGGGCTTGTGACACACCTCTGCCGGAGCTAGTCTTTGAGACGTACCGACGAACTGGCTTTAATAATGGAACGCGTATTTTAGGTAATGGCGTGTGAGTGAACTTTCTGTACTGTTTATTTATGTTTTATACTTTTTAGGGTTATGTGCCTCGAAAGGAAAATACAGAACCCTTATAAGATAATTCGTTGTCCCTTTTTCGCTCAGTTCCTGTTCACTGGACTACTGTAACGTTTTAGTAGCTTTAATTCGGTCGAAGTAAAGCTTTGAAATAATACTACCTTACCTAAATATAGTAGCAATACTCCGACAGACAAAAACACCGACCTAAATGGAACCTTTTTCAAATTACAAGATTTCACCCACAAATACTAACTACGCAAGCTTTATAAAAGATACGTCTTAATATACTTAAATATTCTTCTCTTCAAGTCTCCGTCTCTCCGTGTTCCACCGTATATCCGTATATTCCTGAATCTAGAATAATCTAGCCCCTTTGAATCCCCGAACCCAAATTTTTCCGAATTCCAGCGCGATTTAATTCGTGCCCAGTTCTCTAGCCCGAAACAGTCGCGTAGGTATGTTCAAGTAATTTCATTACAGAGTATCCCAGAAACTTTCAGTATTCCAGCTACCCGCTTAACCAATAATGTCAAGTTGGATTGTAGGATCTTTTCCCTGATTGGACGTATTTCAATTTGATTCTTGGTGATCAGAGGTAGGGAAGTTGCTTTAGATTCTCACTGGAATATTAGAGTTGATTTTTAGATGGTACGTCAAGTTTATCGGATATGTTTTATTTTTACCCGACTGGGTAAGAAGGAGGGTTATGTTTTTCAAGTGTATGTAAGTTTATATGTATTTTTGTATGTATACATAAATAATAAATAAATAATAAATATTTGTGGACATTTCACACAACACCATCTAGCCCAAACTAAGCAAAGCTTGTACTATGGAACTAGATGGCTGATAGAATACATATATACTTTTTTTTGTAAATATATACATATGATACATAGAAACACCCAGTCACAGAACAAACATCCATGCTCATCACACAAATGTTTGCTCTGGGTGGGGATTGAACCCACGACCTTTCAGTTCAGCAGGTAGACGTAAACACACTACCAACTGAGCTACAAGGCCAGTAACATGTGGATATGTATCTATATAATATGTTTCTATATGATCACCTACAGCCTAAACGGCTTGACCGCTTTTATTGTGCGTAGTGTAGTTAGATTCGTCTTTACTTCCTGAGTGTTATGTTATAGGCTACATATTAGGCTGTAATAATAATAATACATATCTTGCAAAAAAAAAAGGGTTCTTTTGTAACCTCCAACGAACTTTTTCGTCATAAACAAGTGATTTTACTAGAATTATTCTAAAGAATGCGCATTCATAATCTTTTATCCGGTTTTGATAATTATATTTTTATGGCTGGAACCGTTAAAAATGGCTATGCATCAACGGTTTGTTTTCCAAAATGTTAACTTTAAATTGTTTAATGTGGTTCAAAAGTATCTTTTCTGTACAAAAGTATTTTTACCAATTATAGTCGAAACAAGTATAGTTTTACAGTACAATATATATTTATGAGAGTTGTATTACTATCACTATAAAAACAAATGTAGTATATGGCACTCAGGAAGTGAATCTAACGACACCTCGTATATGACTATTGATCGAGCCAATCGAGCGAAACTGTAACGGTCTTACCGAAAAACGTTGCTTAACTTTGATCAACGTCTCAAATTCTCTGTTTTCTTCCCGCAAGTATCATTATGTGATAGCGAGAAGTCGACAAAATATTTTGAACGTTGCTCAAATTTCAGTAAAGTTTTTCGGTATAACCGTAAAAGTTAAGTTTCTCGGAAAGAGGTAATAAAGAAAAATACATACATACGTATTCACTCACATACATACACTCGAAAAACATAACCTGCCTTCTTACGTAGTCAAGCAAAAAATAGTCAAATGGTAAAAAATGCCTCAAACGTATTTTTTCTCACATTTCCCTCATCATTGTCGCC
Organism: Lycia hirtaria; assembly: GCA_947563715.1. Taxonomy (NCBI): domain Eukaryota; kingdom Metazoa; phylum Arthropoda; class Insecta; order Lepidoptera; family Geometridae; genus Lycia; species Lycia hirtaria. Next base: position 50,833,423 of record OX387376.1, on the reverse strand, counting down.
TAACAACCCAAACTACCCAAACCACGATCGAAAACTCATCAAACTCAGAGCTCGCTGCGGTGAGTGCGAACCTCGTTCCGGCAGTTGGTTAAAAATCAATTGGTCTCCGTGGTGAAGCATTCCCATCACGTTCAAGTCTCATTTTCGCGGGTCTTCCACCCAACTCCGGCAACAATGTTGGCAAGTATCCGTTACTCGGGACATTTCTACCGAATTGGAAGCAAAGTTCTTTTTGTGTGATTTTTTTCTTATAAAAGTTAATACTTTTTAATGAAGATGGGATTGAAAAAGGTTTCATCGCTCATCAAAATTTATACCAATCATCATCATCTCAGCCATAAAAAGTTTACTGCTGGACATAGGCGTCTTTTATGTGCAGATATAAGTTTGCGCTTGACCGCCAACTCACCTGATGTTAAGAGACGTTGCGGTCTACGATGGAGCCTTATGTATGGACAAAAAAAATGAAAGTGATTTGCATCCCAGCGTCTTCCTACCACTTATACAAGGTCGTCGGTCCACTTTGTGGCTGGGGTTACTTTTGTACGTCTACGGATATTTTATATCTGACTCGATGTCGCAGAGAAACTCCAAGCATAGCTCTCTCCATAGCTCGTTGCGTATACCTATATCATTCCTAGATCTAATATTTTAGATATGCAAACATAGGATATAATTATAGAAGTCTTATTTTAAAAGACCTATTTAACGATAGCCCACATGATATGGAAAAAAAAACATCATTTCTTACCATTTATATAATATGGAGTGGACCCATATTTATTTTAAATCTACAGCATTTTATATAGCGGTTTTAAAAACACAACAACTTGCTAAAAATCAGTTTTGCTTGCTGATAGTCTCTGAGTAAAATTGCTATGACAAACGGGCCGACATATACACAGACAGACAGACAGGCCTAACAAATGTATAAGGTTTCCTCGTAGATACTACGATTCCCTAAAAATGTTGGAACAGATGTTAAGACATATGATTTGCGACCTAAAGAGTCTTAACTGCGTTACGTATAAATGGTGTAACAAAAGCCCAACACAATAAATAACACTCCATCGCACGTACGTTACTTCAAGTTCCGTACAAGTATGATGTATTAAAGCAATTTATTAATTAGCTAAAGCTATGTTTCGTACGAAACGGTGCAATTTGCGCCTAGCGTAGGCTCTATTGCCAAAATTATTAGTTTTGAGGCAAAATTCAGTATATTTTGGCGTTAAATGGAAAATCACAAGCAGAAATAATGACTGGAAATGAAACAGTTTCGGTTCAGCTCAGAATAACACTATTATGGCCAGTTTGTAAACAATTTTAGCACATAATTAGTCGATATGTTCATTTATTAATGTAAACGTTGTACCTATAATATGACTTATAAAAAGAATTAGCGCTTGAATAAATTTGACACAGTAAATGCGGTCTTTTTCGACTGACTTAAAAAAAAGGAAGTTCTCAGTTCGGTTATATTTGTTTTTATGTTTGTTATCTCATAATTCCTTCAATTATAAACCAATTTGTAATATTTTTTGTTTGAAAAGAAATTATATTTTCAGATTGGCCCCATAGAACTCTCTCACATGCTCACTTGACTTAACGATGTTGCAGCCCGCTATATGGTACCTACAAGAACCGAATTAAGAACCTCATTTCGTGAAGTTGGTTAAAAATACTGTATCCTATAGCTATTCTACATTCTTAGGCTATATTTTTTCTTCATACGCCGTTATTTCACATCAAAGCGAGACCTTTTCCTCCATAACCCATTCCGCGACAAAATATGGCCCAAATTTCACTTTGATAAAAGTCACTCAAATGTACCAATTTCAAGAGTGGTCAGATGTGTTCTATTTTCAAAATCAACCGAATTATTTCCACCGAAATCAAATCGGTATTTAATTTCGATATATGCCCGGGTTTTTCGTTCCAATGGCATCAAAGTATAAAATTTTGTGAGCTTAAACCGAAGTTCACCTTGCTATGAAAACCCTTTACTTTTGAAGCCCGTCTTTGTTTTCCGTAAAAGGGTTTTAAGATGGGTCAAAAAGTATCGCCTTTGGGGTTATTTGACCTCATTTGGAAGGTTTGAGGTGACCCCAAAGATATAATGTGTGTATATATCCTAACTAATATTAACGCGAAAGTAGCTATATCTCTCGGTTTGACCTTTTCATAACTAAACGGCTAAACCAATTGTCATGAAATTTGGTACAGATATAGGTGGGAACTACTCACTAGCTGCGTGGGTGAATTGTCATATCTAATACACAAATGATTCAGAGTAAGTGAAGAAACTCTTTTACTTGACATTTCTCCATCCCAAGGTGGCCTGGAAGAGATCGCTATTAGCGATAAGGCCGCCTGTTGTTTCACTAGTATTTAAGCCCTTTTCACTATGTAATTTGTGTTTTAGTTAAGGTGTAAACAATAAGGAGTTTATCTATCTATCTATCTATCTAACTTGCTAGTTTTTTGGAAAGGACGTAGAATCTGTTCAAATATAGAACTTACAATGAGATTTTATCTATATTTATTCATCGAATATGAAAAATGTATCGAATCAGGCGTTACTTTACGGAAACTCATGGTCAAAAAACTTTAATCTGACTTAAGTATATTATCTAGAGTGTTTCCGTTTCGAGGTCTTCAAGCTGGAACCCTTGCCTACTTCCAAGTCTTCAAGCTGTTACTCTTCTACTTCAGTGTCTTCTAGCTGGTACTCTTGACGGATTCAAATATCGAATTTCAAGTAAAAGCATGGCAAATCTCAGTTCTTAGCACTTTCGAGGATAAGACACTTTTATATATCTTGGTATTGCACTTTTTAAGCACACAGGATGGCATTGTCACTGTTCACAAGTCAATACACGTATCTATTAACAGCGTTGCCCGACGTGCCACGACTGAAGACGAGTCAGGCGATTACCTTACTCGAGGCTTGCCATGGAGAGCCAGGGCAAAACCTATCTACGTATAATGCTATAAAATACGACATGCCGGTTGAACCGGACACTTCAGGACTTTGCCGCCTCAGAAGAAATTTAAGCTATACGATAGAACGAAATGTGTTTTGCGTCTGTGGGATTATATAAAAGTAGGCACTCAGTATTTATTCAAGCTGACTTGCGCTTTATTGCATCGTAGTAAGTCGTTATTTAATTGAATGTATTCTCGGAATCTCTAAATGTATCTGTATTTTATTTTCCTAAACTGTGTTATTTCGAATGTTAATTGTGTAAATTTGCTTCTGCTTTGTTTCTTAAGTGTCTATCACGTGCACGAGTGCGGGCAAGTGAAATAAAGTGGTTGAACGTGTCCTTTCTTGTTGTCAGCAAAACTCCGTAGAAACTTCCAGTAAAGTCACCACCGCTTTACTGAGGCGTGATGCGAACTTGAATGTAGCTTATTTGACTTCATTTTTACGGTTACAACATATTCTTACCTAAACATTAACGGCCTTACCGAAAAACGTTACTTAACTTTAACCATCGTCTTAAATTCTCTGTCTTCTTTCCGCAAGCGTTAATACGTGTCAGGGAGAAGTTGACAAAATATGTTAAGTAATGCTTAAAGTTAAGTAACGTTTTCCGGTAAGGCCGTATATAATTAAGTACCTAGTTACTATTTTTTACTCCACAGAGAATTACAAAAAAAGTAAAACTTGCGTGTAAATGAGATGTAAAGCATTACAAAATTATTCGTTGTGCTGATATCAAGTGTTACGTTTAGTTGCTGTAAACGTTCTATGACATTTTACAATTTTGGATCTTTATTCTAATTTCGGAACCAAGTAGCGGATATATGAAATGCACCATATTGTATGAAATGGTAAATGTTATTATTGGCAAACAATTTTCCTAGCAAGTTTTTAAAACTTGTGAACCCGCGACATAAAAAAATAAGTGGTCAAGACCGTGTCGAGACACGCGTATAATAGGGTGCCGTAACTAATGCTGTAATTTAAAATAAATAGTAACTGGCAACAGCCCGTTAGTTAACCGCCCAAAAAAGGTTAAAAACAAAGCGAAACTTCGAAACATTGAACATTGTAACAAAGCTGGTGGTGGGACGGAAAACCCCATTGTTTGGGGTCATTCTGTCCCGTACAAAGGCACGCGCCGAAGGGTTAATGAAATATGCTAATGCCGGTAATGCGATCCGTGTCCTATCGAAAAAATGGCGAACGGAATCGTGGGACATGATTCATAATATCCTATTATGTTTCAAATGTTTGCGTTCTAACAAGGCCTAAGAAAACGAAAACGCGATCGGTTGTATAGTATCCTGGCTGTTTTTTTTACGCTGAGGCCGCGCCTGCGCCTATTCTCCGTATCACAAGTGTCAAAGCTATAGGTATAGGCTTATTAAAAAATCATCGAATCTGTAGCAAATTATCGTAATCCAAGATGGCCGCTCCATTTGCCATTTGCCAGTAATGTTAGGCGTATATGAATTATTCATTCGAATGATCATTTGATAGGGCAGGTATTCGAATAATTCTATCGTAACTAAAAGCTATATTCGAATAATTCGAATGAAAAACAACCATTCAAATGAATTTTCATTATTCGAATTAATTTTCACAATCCGCATGAATTGAAATTCGCGAGAAAATATATAAATAAATATTTGATAATCTCAACGTTGAGTAATATTAATATTTGTCTGTTTTCTTATTGTGACAATGGACGACTAGTTACATTATTAATGGCGTTTATTTTCTCATTATTACTTCATGCGCTTAATGAAAACTAAAAAGAAGCCCAAACAAAGATGGTTGTTTCCAGGAAAAAAACTAGATTTAATATCTCATAACGAGATCAGTATATTGCCACACAGAGTTTAGAGCTATTGAAGTTCTAAGTAACATTGGGTGGTTTAAAGTAGAAATTAACACCAGACCAACGACTTGCTCGTCTTGTTACATGTTGTATAAAAATTGAATAAAAAAAGTTAAACATTGGCAAATGCACAACCCTTGCGTTGGCATAATCCTCTCTCAGCCGAAAAAAAAACAACAATCCTGTTAAAATAAAGTAGAACACAGTAAACATTTCATGAAGTAACTTCCCAGTGAGAAGGTGAAATGCATACGTCCCTTAAGTATTATCTGCTAGGAACAGAGCCTTACGTATTTGTAATCCACTTGAAGCCATGCGAATACGTTGACTCAACTAGGATGCATACGATTTCAGTATTTACACTGGTGTTACTTGTGGATTGAGTGGATTGAGTTAATAGCTTTACTCGCTATTAACTCAATCCACAATCGCTAGATGGCGCTGAAATAAATCAACTACTATCCATAGCGACATGGAGAAAATCTTTATTTTGTTGGTTTTGTACGTACGAAAACGCCTGTTTGACTTGCTCGCTCGGTTAATTTTTAATATATATATTATAATTCAAATTCAAATATTAATCATTGAATATCAGTTTTATGTTTTAATTTTTGTTTAGTTTTGTAGTAGAAAACACTGCGACTTCTCAAGCTACGCCTAGTTTTGGCTAATAATACCTACCCATTTACATTCTATCCTTGTATTTAGGAATTTTACCTTTATTCTGGAAAATATGTAGTTTTACAGCTTTTACCACAATGAAATAAGCACGTCTATACTTGAATGGAGACTGGCTATGAAGAAAAACTACGAGTAGTAAAATAAAGAGCTTGAGTTTCTATTTTTAACGGTACTGCTAGTAGGAAAGACACAATGGCAAAGGTAGTAGCTAGTAAGCCAGGAATTAGATAATTATAGTTTAAAAACTGGAAATACCGACTTCAAAATACGCAATACAATAGATACACGACTTGCTGTTCACTTTTCTACAGGCACTTGGATGATATTTTACCAGTTATTTTGTTATAAAAACCAAAGTATACTGCTACTAATTTATTGGGACTACCTCTGAAGTATGATCTACCAAATACAAAAAGAATCATCAAAATCAATGCACAATTGATAACCTCCTTCTTTTTGGAAGTCAGTTAAAAATACCTTACCCTACTATGGTTTTGCTCACGAAGTTTTGCTTAATAGAAAACTAAGCTTAATTATTTTATTACAAATTAAACCCATAACCTCCGATACGCTATTATCGTATCAAGTAATATGTTTATTACTTTTTCACGTTAAAATGTAAAATAGGTAGGTATAACGCACAAAACCGTCCAGCGTAAGTAGCTAATATGAGAAAACGTAGAAACATGAAAATTATACACAATACATAATGTAACAAAGATGTCTTCACTTATTCACAATAAAAGGAAATTTATTTACGATTTCAAAATACGCTTATTGTATTTCGATGCCAAATAAGGTAACAAACTTTTAATTAAAAAAATATTCCAAAAACATAATGTCGCTTTTCCGCGAATTGTATTTACAACTGGCTAAAAAATTTGCGAAAGCTTTAATTGAAAAAAGTATTCTATGAAAATATGCCTGCAAGCTAACGATCTTTAAAACTTCTAGAGTGACGTTTTGGAATTTATTCCCCTCTTTTGTCTTTATAAGATAAGATAAGATATCGTCTATTGCAGAAAATGTGTACATAATATGGAAATTATATTAAATTTAGACCCAACAGCTTAACCTAACGGACATGCAATATTTCTTTTTTTTTCTTAAAATTAAGCCACTTATAAGTCTACAAGGTCACATCCAAATGCAGACTTATTTGACATAATATAAGAAGTTTTTAAAAACAATACTTTTGTACTTTGTATTAATTATTTTTGTACCAATCATCGCTTAAATACATATGTAACTCTTAAATATATAATAAATTAAAATTGGGGTCTTGGGGTCTCTTTTGGGGTTAAAAATGATATGCACAAAACATAGCGTACCTCAAAGAAAAATATGTTAGTTGAATTAAATTTACATACAATTTTTATCCTTTATTGTCCCACTGCTTAGCAAAGACAAATTAAATTACATTAAAGATTTGCTTTGCTTTCATATTGAAATATCTATTTAACGATATATTATCGCGATGGTAAAAAGAGAGGTAAAAGAACTTTTTATGACTGGAGTCTCACTCATACTTAGTTATTTTTACGACGATTTGACTACAATACACAATACAGTGATTTATAAATGACGCCTTCTCACCAAATTTGTTATTACGTTATTTATTTATTTTTAATTATTTTTTATTTATTCACTTTTTTATTCAATAATAGACTTGCCATTGGCCGCTAGCTGAAATCTGATGTTGTGATAACCGTTGTGGTCTACAATGGAGCACGCTTTCCTAAAAGAAACTGGTCTGTTCATTCACGATTTTATGACATCTTATCGCTTTAGTGCTTGTTTGAGATAACTACCATTTGTAAAATTTTACAGGAGAAGAGTTTTTTGTAATATTTTTTTGAAAAAGCTATATTTTTAAAGTTTGAAAGTCTTTTTTATACATGAGTTACATACAAATCGATGGTCTTAATTTTACGAAGATCAGTGAATTAAATATATAATCTATATTGATTTGACTGACATATCTGCATGTGTTCTTACAAGTAACTTTTTTTGGGTCTGTTAATTTCGTGAGTAAAACCGTGGCACACAGCTAGTTCCAGCTTGCGACGTCTATTTAATTCAAACCTTAAATTTTCCATGACAGGTTGTTATAAAAGTTGTTTCAAACTGTCCCACGAAATTTGTCCATTATGCGGGCCATACTTCAAATGTGAGAGAATGCAGAAATCATTCTATTCAGAAAGCGGGTTGGGACAATCCAAAGTTTTACATTTGTTTGCTACTTATCACACCAGAGGGGGGATTGGAGTTTTGTGGGTTTGTTGGTGGTAGAAGTGCTTTTATGGAAAGTGGAGGAAATCTTATCCTGTTGATAAGATTTTTGGAATGTGCAGCCATAATAAGAAAATTGTACGAGCTAAAATTCAATTCAATTAATTCAATTTAAATTAAACTAATTAAAGTAGTTCTACGAACAGGACACCTCGCGAGCACAAAGTCTTCCCTCCTGTGGTCTACTGCTCATATTCTAAATTCTTGTTCAGAATTAAATTTCGAATGGTTCTGTCAAATATTATTAAAATTGGCCGATAAATGGGCAAACTTCTCTTCCCTTCTTCTCATTAAAACCTTTGTTTTGAATATCTCGCTTGAAAATAATACCTCGTCTGTCGTGAGAAAAGCTCTCGAAGGTCTCGTGACCAATTTTTGTTGTATTTAAAATTCTTGTGAGCTAGTATCAAACATTTCTATAAATAATTATTAAAATCTGTTATAAAATGGCGTCGCAGCAAACTTCCCGCCTTTTAAGGGGAAATAATCCACTTATCAGAAATTCCGTTCGACAAAATATTCCAAGTTACGTCAAAATTGGTTGAAAAATTAGTTCCCGCTAAAACTCCATATTTATTTCACCCACAAATATCTAAATAATGCAGCCCCCAGTAAGGTAGGTACTATGAGATGGGTAGCGATCTGGCAAGCCGGGGCGAGACGGGAGTGACAAACATGGGGCAAAAAACACTTGGATTTAATTGGAACGTCATACACTTAAAATATATAAGTATACAGATATAGAGTGAATTAATCTTCACAGACATGCATTCTTCGTTATACTTCTTCCAAAAGGGAGATTTTTATTCAACCAATTGAAATTTAAATTGAAATGAAATTTATTTGATTACAACAGACTTCACAAGAAAACAGTACATAAGAGGATAGAATCAAATTACACAATCTTAGTAAAAGTGCATTGGTACCCAAACTAGGAGAACCTGTGAGATGGCATACCAATACCTTCCGCCTAAAGTAACATTTTTCGATCTTTACGTTTTAGGAATATACAATATTAGCAACACCAGCCTAAGACCAGCGTAGGAAGACCAGCCACGAGATGGACAGATGACCTCATACAAGTGGCGGGAAGACGCTGGATGCAAGCCGCTTCCAATCGGTCTATTTGGAAATCCATGGGGGAGGCCTATGTCCAGCAGTGGACTTCTTATGGCTGAGATGATGATGATGAATATTAGCAAATTAATTATGGAGCACAATAAAATCATTTAAAATAAGGTTTATTGATTAAAAATATTTAACAAACTACCACGCAGTGTAGCCCTAGTACAATAGAGCTAAACTGCCCGATTAATTATTGTGAGTACATATCCTCAATATTTTTGCCTTTCAGGATTCCGTACTAAGGGTGCGGGAGCCTATTCGTGTATGTATGTATCTCTGTCTGTCCTTCACTTAAACGGCTGTGTCATTTGAACGGTAATAGATAGAATTAGAAAGATTGTAGGGTTTACTTTGATGTAAATTTACAAATACTGAAAACTAGTTAAGAGCAAGACTAACTTGCGAAAACAATTTTGAAAAAATGGGACATTATTGTTAGAGATAAAACTTTGTTGCTTCCATAAAAAAAGAAACGAAAAATGACAAGTGAACGTTTATTGACTGTTCGCTTTGGTGTTACGTGACATAAACTTAAAATAGAGTAAACGGCAATATTAACATCTCTTTGGATAAACAAAATAGGTCTGTAACACTTACTTATTTGAACTTGGTATGTAAACCCCTAGCATTTCAGGTTATTAGGTATAGAAGATATGTGATGATACAAATATTCTAAGATATAAAACACATTTTGATGAGTTGGTGATGGTGTCAGTGTTCATGTTCATTGCATTGTGTTATGCATAGGAGTACGGAAGGCGCAGTGTGTGAGTTAAACTCTTATTTTGCCAGATTTATTATTTTTAACGAATTTTGGTTATTTTTTAACAAAAAATATTAATTTACGAGAGAAAAGTTGACAAATAGACAAAGATACAGAGTTAATTACACTATTATAATGTTGTTAGAAGTAAAATTAGTTAAAATGTGGATAAAGAACTAATTCTAAAGCAAAATTAGATCTCGAATCCGTAGATTTCTACTAAATACAAATCTAGAGACTCAAGTCACTTAAAATCTGAATCTTAACTTACACAAAGTAAGTAATAAAAACTGGTAAAAATACATACACATATACTTATACATCCAAAAACTTAATCCCTCTTATATTAGGTCGAGCAAAAATAAATTCTGTTGAAATAAGCGTCACTGCTACACTTCCAACCGCATTATAGACATTTTCCACGAAAAATCGGGCAACATTATTTAATAGATAAAAGAATTTTTTTTTTTTTTTTTTTTTTTATCAGCCCTGTTTGTACAAACTGTCCCACTGCTGGGAACGGGCCATCTTCTCAGTGTGAGAAGGGGATAAAAGAATAATACGGCGAAAATAAAAGCACCTCATCCGAACCGTTTAAAATTTCCACAGAGGCGCAGAAAATGAAACTTTTCCCCACTCTCGAAGCGAAATGAAAGGCAAACATTCCGCTCGCAAGAAAATAGATGCAAAATTAAGTTTCGACGACATCTTTTCCGTTATTAGCATATTTTCTATTAGGTGTTACTTGATTTTTTCAGGTTCAGTGGAAAATATTTAAATGAACTATTTATAAAATCTACAGACGAGAGGGTCTGGGCTTAGGATTATATTAGACTTCCGTACAGAAACGGCTGTCCTTATAAGGATGCCAATAAAAGCTCTGGAGGAAAGTGTATCATTTTAGTAGTTCCTAAAACAAAGTGTAATAAATTCACTTATCAAATTAAATCAAATACATTTTACCTCAGTAGATACTTAGATAGTGTAAAAAATTAACTTATTGATTAAAATAAATATTCATCACCTCAGTGGATCCTAACACATAGTGTAATAAATTCACTTATCAAATTAAAACAAACACATTTTACCTCAGTGGATCCTAAAACAAAATGTAATAAATATACTTGTCCGAATAAAAGAAAAACGCAACACTTCAGTGGATCCATTTACAAAATGTAATAAATTCACTACTACATATAATTAAATTACAAAAAAAGAGACATGTTTTGAGACAATCCCATACATACTAGAAAAAGGCTAGACAGATGATGACGATAATTAAAGTAAAAACTTCAGTGGATCCCAAAACATAGTGTAATTAATTAATAAACTTATTCAATAACAAGTATAAGTTCAAAAAACTCAAAACCCCCGACAAAAAAAAACGGCTGAACCGATTTTGATAAAACATAGCTAAAACACTCGATGAAAAATATTAAATACTATATCACACACACACACTTATTAATATATTACTCTTTCAAACAAAAAAAAAACCTAAATCAAACTCGATCCATCCGTTTGCAAATGACGATGCCACAGACAGACACACAGATACATCAAAAACGTATTAATGCAATAGATTCTGCAGATTTTAATAAATATTTAATTATTTATAATTTAATAAATTAAAATGAAACAAAAACGCATCCTCTCCGTGGATCCTAAAACAAATTATAAATTCACCTCTCCAATTGACACAAAAACTCAATATTTCAGTAAGTCCTAAGGTAAAATACAATAAATTCACTTTTACAATTAAAAAGGCACCACCTCAGTGAATTCTAAGTGTAATAAATTCACTTATCCAATTTGTGTGTTTGAATACGTCTACCCAATACGGTTCCGCGCCTCATCCAATTGTGGGCACAAATGTCTATCAAATAATTTAAGGTAGGTTCTTTGTGTCTTAGGCTGAATTTACACCGAAATGTGTATTGCTTAGTTAAATAAAATACATTAACATAACTTTTGGTTTAAAAATCTGATTTAAAGATCGAACATAATAACTAATTTTGTCGAAATAATAATAATAACTGTTTATTTCCGTACATACATTTTCAAAGTATTGCATGAGAGAACACACAGATTCAGAAATTTGAGCTAACAGATAGAATTACCTACGGGCCCCAAACTTGATAGTCTTGTCTTTTGGATACCCCGTGGCCAGTTATAAAATAACACGTTATACGCTGAGGTCTGTACACATTATTATTAACTAAGTTGAATTTAACATTACATTACATTATTTAAAATTATACAAAAATAAGTTAAATTATAATATAAAAAAAAAACAAGTAGGTATCCATGTTAAAAGAAAAACAAAATACTCAACTGCAGAAAAGCAGTTTTTGCAGTCTAACAATTTAGTTACGCATGATATGCTGTTGAGTGTACGTCTTTTTGTGAGAAAATATGCGTAAAGTCGCTGTAAATGATTATAAATGCGCATTTTGACGTCTGCACGCCTGATGGAAAGCGATATATTTTTTTCTTTATACTATATAACCTTGTTACGTAACGGTCTAACAGGCACCCACTAAGGAATACAACCGCCAATTCAATCTCCATTAAAGCCTGAATTATTAATTGAGCCTGCTGATCCGACTCTGGCAAGAGGATTTGTTTTTTACACTTTTCAATCTGACACGAGTAAGATTTATGCTGATAGATTGTTCGTGAGCTAAGTCGCTACTTAAAACTTAGCGCTAATGGGAAAGAATTGGAAATGTTGATTTAAGTTGGGATTTATGCTAAAAGATTGTTTATCATACATTAATCTAATACTGTTTCCGAAGTGGAAGTTTCCGGCAGCCTAGTCGGGAGACCGTCTGACTTGCGATCCGCAGGTCCTGGGTTCGAATCCCGTGGGATTCGAATCCCACGGCACGCACCTCTGTCTTTTCGAAGTTATGTGCGTATTGTTGATTGCCGCCAACTTTAAAACGGTGAAGGAAAACATCGTGAGGAAACCTACATGTCTGAGAGTTCTCAATGATCTTGAAGATGTGTGAAGTCTGCCAACCCGCACTTGGCCAGCGTGGCAGACTATGGCCTAACCCTTCTCACAATGAGAAGATGGCCCGTTCCCAGCAGTGGGACAGTTTGTACAAACAGGGCTGATAAAAAAAATCTAATACTGACCAAAAGCTGTCAACTGTCAAGACTAGAAATAAGCATGTGGTTCCGTGTGAAAAGCATATCACTTTCACAGTACCAACACAATTCAATGAGTTTTTTTTTATTTGAAAATAGATTTGCACTTGACCACTCAACTGTGACAGTTACGATCTACGATGGAGCGCGCATGCCTGGAAGAAACCTATTCACTCGCGATTTGAAGACACGTAGATTCATCTATAGAGAAGTTATACTCATTAAATATGAAGTAAAAGCATGACAAATCTCAATACTTAGCACTTTCCAGGATAAGACCTTTAGGTCTTTTAGTATCTTAGCCTTATATGTTTTGGCGTTGGACTTTCTAAACATACAGGATGGAATTGTCGCTGTTCACAAGCCACGATACGCGTCTAACGGCGTTGCCCGACGTGTTGCGTCTAAAACCGAGTCGGGCGATTACCTTACTTGAGGCTTGACCGTATTCGGAACTGTCAGTACTTGTTAATGTAATTACTTTCAAGAGACAGTAGGAATAAATAAATAAAATGTTGTAATTTATAATACAGGTTTAGAAAAAAAACTGGAAATAAAAAGATAATACAAAGCATAAGTTTCTAAATACTCCTTTAAGCTATAAAGATACAGAAAATCTCGTAAAAGTCTACGACAACAATACATAGCGATAACTGGCAACTGCCTGCCGCCCTCCCTGACACATAGCATATATATCATGTACACACACACACACATACACACACACACACACCGTACACACCCTACACGCTTGCCCTCACGCACACACACAAGTAAATACATGTATTTGAGCACAATGCACGAATTGTATTGTTAAAAATATATAATGTGTATTTAAATAGTAATAATAATTTTTAAATGTACATAATTTTACAAAGTCTATGTAGCGTATGAAAGTGTAGAACTATTTAAAACCTTAAATCTTAAAATGAAACCAAAAAATAACTGTTTTTCTGATAATGATAGAACATTATAATATCCTTGGTCAGACTCGATAGTTCTTCACTTTTAGACGTACATATAACTCATTATCATATAGTTTACTTGCTTCAAAGCACCAAACTTAATTTCAATGATTGTATTTATTCTTTTTGTATTGATATTGTTAAGTTTTATGATTAATTTTCCAAGTCTCTAAATTGAATTCCATAATTACTGTAATGCATAGACAGGTATTTAATATCTCCAGCCCGTAAGAATTAGTCATTAGGTACTTCTGCCACAGGGTTCCCAAGATACCGGCTTTGCAGAGTTTGAGACCCACTGCAAAAAGATTGTGTAATATCGTTACGAGGAAACAAACTCTACTCTACTCTACTCTACTCTACCCTACTCTACCCTACTCTACCCTACTCTACCCTACTCTACCCTACTCTACCCTACTCTACTCTACTCTACTCTACTCTACTCTACTCTACTCTACTCTACTCTACTCTACTCTACTCTACTCTACTCTACTCTACTCTACTCTACTCTACTCTACTCTACTCTACTCTACTCTACTCTACTCTACTCTACTCTACTCTACTCTACTCTACTCTACTCTACTCTACTCTACTCTACTCTACTCTACTCTACTCTACTCTACTCTACTCTACTCTACTCTACTCTACTCTACTCTACTCTACTCTACTCTACTCTACTCTACTCTACTCTACTCTACTCTACTCTACTCTACTCTACTCTACTCTACTCTACTCTACTCTACTCTACTCTACTCTACTCTACTCTACTCTACTCTACTCTACTCTACTCTACTCTACTCTACAATACTTTACTCGTATCATCTGTCTCTCAGTCCGTCACGAGCCTACGCCTAATTTTATTGTGATGTTTGAAATTAAAATATTTAGGATAGCTGATTGATGAATTCTGTGCGGCTTCTTTCTGGGTTGTCACGGTTGAAAAGTACGTCAGGGAAAAAGTTCAACAGATCTTCTTGAATTCGATTTATCTTACAAGTCACCTTGGAAACGAAATTTAATCAGAATATACTCCATTTTATGATTATTTACAAAACTAAACCGTATAATAGTGAAAATGAATTACTTATCACCAACATAAATTGATTTTCTCTCATTAAAACTTTATTTGTACGTTTTAGCCCCACCTAAAAATAAGGTAGGAGACAGGCAAACTGTCAAACTTACCTACTAACAGCGAGTTCAGGGATATTGTTTTAAGTTAGCGGGCATCAATCAAGGGAGTCAACTTAAGTGTCAAGTTGGAGTAAAGTAACTAAGTTGGCTGATTGTCGGTTGTTTAGTCGGTTTCGGTAAATTGTGGGGTTTCGATGAAGGAGTTGTGTTGCATTAGTTACGATCTTCATTAAGCTTGTAAGTAGTTCATTAAAAGGTTATGAAATCATAATTTTTGGGTGACGCTCCCCATTAAACAAAAACACTTGTTTTATTTTACCACAGTTCACTTGTTAAATAAAAATATTGTAAATACACTTGGCCAAGAATGAGAACTGGCTCTTAGTTGGGGTTTCCAAAACACATATTTGGTAAATATTCCAAATACTCGAACGAAACCCAAAACATGGAAAATACTTCCTGAATAGATATAATCTAGGTGTCTTCAAATCCCGAGTAAATATATTCCTTCTAAGCAAGCGCGCGTCAGGCGAGTTGGCAGTCAAGCTAAAACCTAATTACGAATAATAATAATAAACACGGCACGTAATGTCAGAAAATTCCTAAGTCTGTAGCGCTTACCATCGGCAGCTTGAGCTTTTTCCCACTGCCGGCGACACCCTTTTGAAAGGTTTTTAGGGTCCGTACCCAAAGGGTAAAAACGGGACCCTATTACTAAGACTTCGCTGTCTGTCTGTCTGTCTGTCTGTCTCCAGGCTGTATCTCATAAACCGTGATAGCTAGAAAGCTGAAATTTTCACAAATGATTTATTTCCGTTGCCGCTATAACAACAAATACTAAAAATTAAAAAAAAAATATATTAATGGGGGTCCCCATACAATAAACGTGTTTTTTTCGTATTTTTTTGCTCAATATTAAAAACGGTAACAGGTAGACTCTTCAAATTTTCACAGAATATTTACTTGTATATTACCTTTCAAAATAAATAATTAAATAACAATAAAGTAAATGTTAAAGGGGGGCTCCCATACAACAAACGTAATTTTTAAGCAATTTTGACTCGATCTTAATTAACAGGTAGAAACTTGAATATTTGTAAGTAAATATTTAGAAATATATTAACTATAAAAATAAATACCAAATCTAATACATAAAAACTCACAAAATGAAAATAATCCGTGCATCTAAACGCGGTGCGAGCGCCGCGCCGCGGTGTGGTGGTGGAGCGACTCGCGAGCGCGAGGCGGTTGCTAAGCAACGGCCGCGCGGGTAGCGAGGGAGGTAACATCACGGAGCGAGCCATAGCCGCGCGTATTCGCGCGAGCGTCGTCATGCTGCCCGGATGTGTATTGAAAACCTACCTATAAGTTTGCAATTTCCTACTTGGATTTCGTTGATTTCTCGTTATTTTATAAACAGAACTAAACTTTGTAGTATTATAGATGATAGTACGGAACCCTTCGTGCGCGAGTCTGACTCGCACTTGGTCGATTATTATTTATACTATATTTAAATGTATTGTAATAAAAACTCAAAAATTAAGAAAATAAATAAAAATTAAAAAATCTTAATTACATGTCGATATTTTATAACAATGGTGGCCAGCTAGAGTACTACGGAATATTCAATCAGCATGGTATGATTTTCTTAGGTTTCCTTCATCGAAAACTCAAGAGATTGCGCCAGAAGCCACAATGGTAGTCTCCTTAAATCTCTTCAGATCACGGCTCCAATCTGCTCAGCAAGACGTAGTACAGTATTTTGTATGCTGTCGGCAATAAAACTATGCAGATGAATATCTGTTAACATTTTTACTGCATCCCTTTTTAACCCCCGACCTGAGGAGAGGAGTAATGGAGTGTTATAAGTTTTTTTTTTATTTATTTAATTTTTAGCTCCACAGACACCGAGGTCCGTGACCTTTGTCAATGTTGCTATAATTATATTGCTACATACTCGTACATACATTGTTACGGGACACAAGATTTTTATTTTTAACTTACCTAACGTGTTTAATTGTTATAAGTTTAACGTGTGTATCTTGTATGTCTGTCTGTGGCATCGTAGCTCTCAAACGGATGGACCGATTTAGATTTAGTTCATTTTTTGTTTGTTTAATTTGGTGTGTATCGAGAGTGTTTTCAATTATTTTTAAATAAAACTACGGGTAACTCACGTATGTTTTGGGTCAAAAAGTCCGACCATATTTTTATTTAAAAATGTATGGAAACCACGTTAGTTTCTATAGTAAAATTGTTCTTAGCTATGTTTCATCAAAACCAGTTCAGCCTTATTTGTCGGAGTTTTTGAGTTTTCTAAATGTATACAATTATACATGTTATGTATAATTGTATACATTTAGAAAACTCAAAAATATAATACCCGTGGTTTACTGCTCTAATTTTGATCCTTATCCAAGTTATTTAAACTATATGATTATATTTTTTTATTAATAGGTTTAGAAGTTATACTAGAATAAATGTATACAAATACATGTAAGTTAAGAAAATTAAGAACCCTCGATATAAATAGCAGCTGAACTGATTTTGATGAAACACAGCTAAGAACACTTTCGATCAAATCCACTATTAAACAAAAAAGTAGATCAAAATCGGTCCATCCGTTCGAGATCTACGGTGTCACAGATATACACGCCAAACGTATAATATCCCTCGTGTTTGGTCAGGGGTTAAAAAGGACTATAATTATAGCACTCTTGTTCGCTGCGCCTTAGGCAGGTAATTATAAATTAGTTAAGCCTTGTAATTTTTCATTATTTTCTTAAATCATTTATATGTATATTTTATATAACTTCGGTTTATTTTACGTTATAAAGTGCAAAGCAAATAAAAGAAAATCCAGCTTTTATTGGTAGAAACTAACGCTATTTATATTATTTGTTAAGCTTTATAGGCACAGCGGCGGCAATATCATAGAGCTGATAAAACACCTGTTGTAAATATCCGAAATACATTTTTTTATTTTATTTTATATTAAACTCTAATTACTTTGATATATTATTATTATAAATATAGTTGGTTAGGTAATTATAAGTTATTATAATTGTCTCGCTTTTATCCCATTTAATTGTATTAGAGTGATTAATACATGATCTCATTATTAAAGCAGTTTTACTATATTGTGTAAATCAGTGATTTTTTATAAGTATTTACGAAAATTATATAATTATTGATTTGTTTCTCTGTTTCAGGTAAGAACTTAACGTATTTTGTGGTATCGGTAAGTAAGTGTTAATTATTACCTAATGTTTTCATCCAAATTTTCACAAGTTTTAACGAATGTAATAAACATTTTTCATATAGTATCATAGCAAAAATTAAGTGTGCGGTGACAACCAGATTAGAAAAAAATACATCGGCTACCCCGTCGCTTATCATCAGACGATTGGTGGACTAACGTAGATCTATATCATAAAAAAAATTACTTATACGAACCACAATTTGAACAAAGTGCATTTTGAATAGGCTATGTACAAACAACTCTATAAGCTAGGATTAGCGACACCACCTAGTATAACATTTATTCATAAGTGACGATTGTACGCTTACCATCAGGCAAACCGGCCTGTTTTCTGTTTTTGTTTTTTATTGAAAAATAATAAAATCCGGTTATAACAACTCTGTATATATTTTGCTACGCTAGCTTACAAAGAGTGTCTCATGTATGCCGACGACATGCAACTAACGACTTCTTATTGACGGCGGGACACCAGACGCTCTTTTAACTTCTAATAATTCAACAATAATTTGTACAGTATATAATAGGGTGCGTAATATATTTTTTGATAATTTATTTTATGCTTTTATTTGAAATTTGAAATATTTTTAGGATCTGATTCCAATCGTAACAATATAAATACATTCTAAAAACATTATCCTCTTTCTTTAGCAGTCGGATAAACAGTAGCTATCACGAATGGAGAATAGCACTCACCAAAAACCCATTCAAACCACATAAAGCACATTTGAGGTTACTAGCTACGACTTATTACCCATCTTAGTGTAGAAAGTCTTATGAACTTTCTTGTTCACAAACAAAATCATACTCTAAGTGTAAACCGTAAAGGTCATATTCGTACAAACAATCACATTGAACTCAAATAAGAATAGCTCCTCATAACGGCGTAGCACTTGCTACGACATTTTGTATCGCTACGCCGTAGCTACTTCTACGAGTTAACACCTACGCTTTACAGAAATGAACTAATAAACCAGCCAAGTGAGTGTTAAACCACACAAAATACAGTGGAGCCTCGAACCACAGCTATACGGATTCGCTATTGTACGGATCTCTTACTGCGAGCAAATGACTACTTAATTACGTCAAATGACAATTACCAAATATTTTAAACCGAAACAACTTAGAGTGACTATCCTATGTGACCGTTGTTAATACAGAGTCAATAAATTTATCGATTAATGTGTAGTATATAACATTTTAATAATTTTGAGAAAATAACTAAATGCAAATATAAATATTATTAAAACTGTAAGTAATTATGTACACATCAATATTAACTTTTTACTAATACTATTAATTACTTTTTAGATGCGTACTACTCAGGAATGAAATTCTTTGCCGCCATCCATGTTTCCTGATAGCTACAATCTTGGGATTTTCAAGGCTAGAGTATAGTATATATATATCTTCTAGATCGACGAGCTGCATCCTCGACCACACAGTCGCTTAACATCAGGCAAGTCAGGTCCACCATAGATCTAGCTTGCATATAAAAAACCGGAAAAGTGCGAGTCTTCCGTACAAACTAAATAAAAGGGGAAAATCATATATTTTTTTTATATTTTCCTTCATAACCGAAAAATATACATCGTATAAATATTTAATACATTCCTTGCTCACCACTCGGATCCGAGAAGGGGCTATAGTAGCGGCGCCTCCCACTCGGATCCGAGCGAGCGAACGTTTGAGGCAGCCCTCATTCCTTGCATATAGACACTATTTATTTGTGATTAAATAAAACATGTCCAGTTTTCGGATTTTTTCCTATATGGATCGGGCCGAAAAGTTCTCGACTAGAGAACTTTTCGGCCCGATCAGACTCGAACCCCATCGGCCATCAGTTTCACGTCCTATGTGCACTGTCTATTGCGATTTCCGCTGTGCTATATCGATGACTTTCATGCGTCTACGGATCTCTTCATTTCTGATTCGATTTAATTTAATATTACTTTTTTTTTAATTTAATATTACTCCCTACCACAAAGAATTGTACTAATGAGTCGAATCTTAATTATATCAATAGAAAATTTGATAAATGTAATACCACACACATTACAACGTTCACGCCATGATGAATTTAAGCTTCACTTTATTATGATCATCATCTTTACCATATATTATCATCATTCGAATGACGGCTAGTAACATTACAAGTTTCTTGCGAGATTTTTCGCTTGATTTGAAGTTCAATCATATTACTTATGCCATCTCTGTGAGTGATATTAAAATGTAAATATCTCCTCCTTGGGCCGTCTCTGTAAGTAATTTATTTGTATGTCAGATGTACTGTTTATTATTGTAACCGATTAGCAGCTTGTCTCAAAGCTGTCTGAATGCTCTCTCCTGAAATAACAAGAATGAAAACGAAACTCTTCTTTAGTAAAACACAAAATAATTTCTATTTCGTGGGTAGAGTATCAATATTGTTGCCAAATTAAAACTTTTCTTTATATAAAACTCAAATCTAACTTCAGACAAGTATCTATATTAAAATAAAAACAAAATATCTAACTGCAGAAAAGTAGTTTTTGCAGTAGACTGACGATTTCGTTACCCTTGATATGCTGTTGAGTGTACTTTTTGTGAGAATGTATGCCTAGTAAAATCACTTGTTTATTACGAAAAAGTTCATTAAAGAAGGTTTTTATTTTATAATTATTTTAAAAAATATTACACTCAAAGAGTGAAGGCGAATCTAACGATACCTCGCACATCAAGGTGTTTAGGCTGTAGGCGATACATACCCACATACATACATTATGTACACCCTTACAAAAATACATACACTCAAAAATCATAAACTAACATAAACTCCTTCGTACGCAATCGGGTAAAAAAGTCAAAAGCACAGTCGTAGTAATCGTAGTCAAGAGTTCCTGCAAATGTATCTCAATGCAAGCTGCATTTTTTTTTTTCAATTTTTCTAATAATGTTGTCTAAGGCGCGCCGCTCACTGGCAAGTCGAGGCGCGGTCGCGGCGGCGTCGCGGCACAGTCGAGGCGTGGCGTTTTTGTTAGAGTCGAGGGGCGGGCGGCTATGCTTCATTCACACACTACAGTATAAACACGTCTACGCACGAAACAAAATGACAAAATGGCGGTGAAGTCGCGGCGCGGTCGCGCACAGCACCTCTGACGCGCCTCCGCCCCGCCTGCGCTTCGACTCCACGTCGCCTGCGACGGGACTCTAGTGTCACTAGCCACGAGCGCACTGCCATTTAAGCCTGAAGGAAACATAGAAGCGGCGCGCCGCTTGTACGCCCGCGCCTCGACGCCGCCTCGACTCCAGCTCGCGTGGGCGACGCGCCTAACTACATTTACTACATTACGTCAAAGCCAAATGTACAAATTAAGGAGAGTTTCTTTTAATTTAATAAGAATTCGTTTAAACGAATTACTTTTGGCGACAGATTTCACCTGTCACAGTCACTATGTCTGTCATACAGTCTTTAATTATTGAACTCATAGATATCCTGCAAAACCTTAGATACTATTATGCATACTAGTCTTCTCTTTGTACGCGCAAAAATTGTTCCACAATATTACAGTTGTTTTAAGAAGCCAAACTTCTGACACCAATGTCTCGTTATTTTAAATTCATGTGCTTGCCCATAAATACTGCACAATGTGAAACAGTTTGGCTTGCACTTTTAGTATACAAACATATAATTTTTATTGCGATACGCTACCTGAAAGAGTATTTCTCAAAGATATAACTTGGGTATCTTATAATATGGACAGCAGCGGTTAAGCGCAAGCTTTTGCATGAATAAAAAACTTCTAATCTATGATCCCAACATTTTGTAATGGTTATTAGTAAAGAATTTAATGTAAACTTGAACAGAAATTTCAAACAACAAAACGGTCGTCAAAGCTTGTCAAGGTCATCACCACTTATTAGTGCATGTAGATCGCTGGGCATTTTACATTTCAAAAGAAATTTCATTATACTTAACATAAATCATTCTTAGTTTGTTTAGAAGTTTTTTTTTTTTTTTTTATAGAAGATAGATCTACGATTGACCACCAACTCGCCTGATGTTAAGCGAAGGTGTGGCCGAGGATGGAGCTCGTCGATCTAGAAGATATCTATTCACTCTAGCCTTGAAAATTCCAAGATTGTAGGTCTCAGGAAACAGAGATGGCGGCAACGAATTCCATAAATATAGCATAATTAGTACCTACAATTTTGGCATATATGCTCAAAGTATAGCCTTTACGCTACATTGCAGCTTAGCTACCGGCTTAAAAATTGTAAAACCCGTCACTGAGAGCTAATATAGTTTTCCATCTGCAACACGGTATTGGCCAGATCCCAAGTCAGGCCACAGGTGGTTGGCGGCAGGAACAAATCCATTCAAATGTCATGCGCATAATTGTACTTTATTAAACGGTCGTTTCACGAAACCGAGCTGTGAGAAATTTAATTTACTCTGCTATATAATCTTTGGCTTATTTTTGTTTGAACTAGGTTTTTTTATTACTTATTAATACTATTTAATACAAACTTATATAAATTTATAAATCTTACAGTTTAATTATTATAGTATTTTAGTATAATTATCACACATTTTTAGGCTTCCCTACCTAACCTAGCTACCTAATGGTGCAGGAACCTATTCGTAAGGCTATGGTGTCTGTCTGCCTGTCTGTCCTACACTTACACGTCTGTTTCTTTCGAACAGTAACTGATACAATTTCAAAATTGGCAAAATTATATGGTTAACAAACAAACAAATAACAAACAGTAAAAAATATATTTTTTTTTATTTAATTCACGTTATCGTAAGATATAAACAAGTGACGCTAGATGGCGTCACCCGTTCACTAGTATCTTTCTCGATATAACATTTTTACATCTAATGGCACAAGCCGCACAGTCATCTTGTTTTATCAAATTCCGTAAATAGTGCTTTTACCAATATTTTCTTTAGATATGCTAACCATTTCAGAATATTTCTGATATGTAGAAAATACAAATATTTATAGATTTATAGCACATTTTGCTACTGTTTTCATTTGCATGGGAATACGAAAGCCTCGGTGTGCGTGGAACTCTACTTTTCCGGATTTATTTATTAGCTAAAAATAAACCAATTTTGCAGGTCGTCGCAAAATCGCTAGTTTATCGGTTTTATATCAAACATAAATGTTCGATATAAAACGCTTCCTAAGTTTTTCCAAATATATAATTTTAAATCGCAAGTGAAGAGTTTTCTTCTAGGTAAGTGCGCTTCATCTAGACCGTAGTTAATTGGCGGTTAAGCAGGAGCCTACTAACAACAAGTTAATTGGCGGTTAAGCAGGAGCCTAGTAACAAAAAGTTAATTGGCGGTTAAGCAGAAACCTACTACAAATAAAATACTTTACAGACCATCAAAATCTTACTCCTCTTCGTATAGTTTCCGTCACGTAAAAGAACGCTGGTTTGTTCGTTAGCGCGTTGTTTTTTTTGAGTGACGGGAACTACGACTATACCTAACCAACAATAAAAATCTGGTTCTCAATTTGTTTGTTACCGCATAACTCCCAATGAACTCATTTATGACCTGAATTCTTTTTTTTTTGACAAGATATAATTTCAAATTAATCTTATAGATAAACAAATATTTTATTTTTATTTTTTCTTCTTGAGTGTGGACCAACAAAAGTGTTTTAGCTGTGGATCAGGATATTTGAGAACCCGTGAACCTTCTCTGCTCTAGTGAGTGAATGTGGGTGGTCGAGGAATATTAATAATAAATTATTTAGTAATAATCCAGTTGTAAAATTTTAGACAAAATTGCACATTTTGAAGTAGTTTCTGTCAGTTTTTTTAACTATAATAATTATTCCGTATTCAGACACGGTTGTCGAGCAAAAGATGCTCAAAACGATAAGGCCGCCTATTGAAACCTAGCCATAATTATGTTTTCATATCTGTTAATTTTAGATTTAATTCAAAATTATCTATCTAGCAATAGAAATCTTGAAATACACCACTTATTTTCGTAAAAACACATAAATCGTCAAAGTGACCTTTCGATTTTCTCCCGTGACATAACCGCCACAAAACCCGACCTCAAAAATGAGTAAACAGTGTACCTTAGGAACATTATGCTTTATCTACCGCCAGTTATTTATAAAGGCTAGACAGTTTGCCGTTATTTATTCTCTAACTTGCTAATGCCGCAATATTGGCGTACATAATAGTATACGTACAGATAGATGGTGAACAATTTTTATGTTGTCAATTAGTTATACAGTTTAATAGAGAGATAAAAAGTGAACAAGTATCTATATTAGAAGAAATACAAAAATATCCGACAAAAAAGCAGTTTTTGCAGTCTAACTTATAATTAAGTTACGCTTAATACGCTGTTGAGTGTGCGTTGAGTTTTTTTGTGAGAAAGTAAACGTAAAATCGCTGTAAAAGATCATAAAAGTGCATTCTTTATAGTAATTCCAGTAAAATCACTTATTTTTTTGCGAAAAAGTTAATTGGAGGTTACTAAACGACGCATTTTTTTATATTTTCGCGAGATGTACTATTTCAAATCTAGTACATCTCCTATGACACTCAGGGAGTGAAGATGAATCTAACGGCACCTCGCACATCAAAATCGGTCAAGCCGTTTAGGCTGTAAGCGATCTTATAGAAACATACATACTTACATACATACACTTGAAAACATAACCCTCCTTCCTACACAGTCGGGTAAAAAACTAAAGTACTTTTTATATAGCATATAAAGTAAAGCACGTACATTTGCTAGAAGCCTATTTATAACGTTAATTTTATTTGTCAAACATGTGTGTGAGCATCGGTGTTTGTTCCGTGTCTCGGTGTTTCTATGTATCTTAAGTATGTATTTACAAATAATTATAGTTTAAAAACTGGAAAAACTGACTTCAAAATACGCATATACGCACATACGCGACTTGCTTCACTTTACTACAGGCACTTGGATGATATTTTACCAGTTATTTTGTTATAAAGCCCAAAGTACTGCATCGATTTTGATAGAATTTATATGGGAATACCTCTGAAGTATCCAAATCGGGAATTTATTTAATTTTGTGACGGCTATATGCATTTCTTTATAGATTTTTGGATTCAACTACGAACGGAATTTTGAGTGAAACTATTTGTTTCACTCAAAATTCTTAATTTCATTGTTCTGTGTCAATACTTATTTAAATTCAGTTGTTAGTGTTGTGAGATATAGTGCATACAGAGAAGGACATGATTTTTGCACAAAACTCACAAAATAATAAAATATGGTTTACTACCAGAAGTTCGTTGGGTGAAGATACCCCTACTACTACTACCCCCCCCCCCCCCCCCCCCTTCTAGTAGATGCTATAAGTACGTACTTCTCAAATAGGGTTCCACAATAAAACAGATGTATTTTCCAAGATCCGTCTCTCGACAAGGTCGTCTAGCGGGTCCGAATGCTACCCTGGGGGCAAATACCAACGTTTCGTGGGGGCTGGATTAAGGACTTAACTCGGTGTCTAATTTATGCACATTTGATCTGCCTTTGCTTGAAATTGAGCTTTATTTTGTCACTCTTCAAAATTCATTCAATTCGAAATTTACTATTCCTTTTACTATCTGGTTACCCTTATAAATTTGTCATGGATTCACTTAAGTTTTTTTTTGTCTTAGTTACTTTATTCAGAGACGCTTAGTACCTATACATAGCACTGTATACTTAAATTAAATGTAGTAAATAAATATCTTCTATAAGCCGCTATACAATTATGTATTAAAATATTGGAAAAAGTAAAAACTAGGGGTGGCACTTCATATATGTACATAGAGGTAAATGATGGTACCGAGCCCTTGGTGTACGAAAGATATTCGTGCTTGACCGGTTCAGCTTCCAGTGCGCACGGGTCCAAAGACTTGACACTGAATGTGCAATAACTGAATACATTTGTAGCCAAAGAATTTGTTCTCGGGGGGGTCTATTCGCGGAACTACTAGTTGTTAATAAAAGCACCTCCCTCCCCCAAGTACATCCCCTATCCTCCATCCTAGATCCGTCCCAGCTTCTGGGTGTGCGAAAATGCGCGCCAAGTTTATACAAGTTGAATTATACGCCGGCATTTATTTAGGGGCATGCCGCTCATGAATAAAACGCCTATTTGTTTCGGCGATAGGAATGGCAGTGTGTGCCTGTGGCCACAAACATCTTTGTAACTAGATTTAGGTTAAAAAATTAAAACATCCGAACAGTTTTTTTTTAAATCCCTAACCCAATAAAGAGGCGTAATATATGTGACTTGTGTATCTGTGGCATCGTTGCTCTCAAACGGATGGACCGATTTTGATCTAGTTTATTTTGTTTTGAAACAAGATCTCATCGAGTGTTCTTAACATATCCTTCCAACTTCCAATTCTTCATCCATGTTTTATTAAAATCGGTCCAGCCATTTTAATCGTCGTAGATTTTGGAGTCTTCTAAACTTATACTTGTCTTAAATCAATCAAGCGTAGATGGCGCCATCTGTAACATACGCTTTAAGCTTGTAACTAGTCAACCGAACTGCTTACTTTGTATCGAAATTAAGTCCTGTAAATGAAAATTTGAACATACGCGTACTCGTAGTATGGTTATAATTTTAAAGAAGTAATTTGTTATGTTAGAGAGACAATTTGTTATGGTTACTATTGCAGAGTATGGACACAGAATATATTAATAGTATTACATATATATGGGTAAATACCAACGCTTTGCCGTTTAAGATGGACGCCCACTGAACCGGCGCATGCAAAAATGTATTTGCAAACAAATCTTTATTATGTTGCTCTAACACAAG
The DNA here is from genome assembly GCA_947563715.1 of Lycia hirtaria. Taxonomy (NCBI): domain Eukaryota; kingdom Metazoa; phylum Arthropoda; class Insecta; order Lepidoptera; family Geometridae; genus Lycia; species Lycia hirtaria. The sequence continues at coordinate 50,806,385 of OX387376.1, read as the reverse complement.
AGTGAGGTCACCAGCAGGGGAGAGAGTTCTAATGGGGGCGCAAACACATTTAAACTTTTGAAAATAAATGTTCATTAAATAACATCATACCATACTTTAATTCAGTTGAGCATTTGACATGCTTTTTTCTGATAGTTGTCGTTTTTTTTTAAATAAAAATACTAAAAGGGGATTTCAAAATATTATTAAATATCGGGGGGGGGGGGGCAATTATTACGCTTGGAATGCTGTTCAATGTACGTTTTCGCGAGTATTTAGTATTAAGTATGGATAACAACAAGTTTAAGAAAACGTATAGGTTTTAATTTAGTTGTATTATAATTTATGTGAGACATGTAATTCCCAATTGCATTTTAGAAGCTGGTGGCGTTTTGAAAATCACGTAAGATATTAAGTTTCAAAAAACATCATCTTCCTTTGCCAGTCAGTTAAATACATTATATCTAATCCCGAATCTCAATACGAAGACAAAACCTCAGCATCTCAAGAGTAACATCGATTTAAAGCCATGATCATCCAAATTACACGACTACCCTCATTTTGCAGCAGTAATTTATGGGTCATTTATGGGCCAATAAAAACTGAATTTCTCCGAGTCAGTTAGAACGCAATAGGGCATATAAGGGCTCATTTGTACACCGCAAGCGACGCTATTATTGTACGCGGTGTGGGGACGAACTTAAGGATTTTACTTCAGGGGCAAATTAAATAAAATCGAAATGTGTTTTAAAAAATCTCGAGTAAGGAACAGATTACAATAAATGATAAAAAAAGTCTTAAAAATAAAATACCACAATACTAATGAGCCACAACAAAGAATAAAATATTACTTTATATAGGACATCCGAAAAGTCAGCGGCAAGCCGTCAACTCTTAGACACCTGTACATCGAGCACAGAAATTTTGAAGCCGGGCGAGTTCAGACATCTGTCTGATTATTAGACTGAAAAAATTCTGTATTTGAATTAACTACCGAAATTCAGTATTTATTTAAATGTTATTTCCAAAATGTCCAAAAGCCATTCACAATTACTTTGTTCCACATTTTTTATGTATACTGTACAGGAATGACACTTCTTACCGCTTACTCTGTTATCTGAGAACTGCAATCTTGAATATATCAGACGCAGATTGTATAGATAGATTTCTTCTAAACCAACGTGTTTCATCCTCGTCCACAACGTTGTATACCAGCAGCCAAAAGAAAATTGAGCCACTGCGGGACACCCGCAGTGGCTCAATTTTCTTTTGGCTATTTAAAACATTAATTAATTTGACAAGCATCACCATTCTTTTGCAGAGCATGTTCTATTTTAACCATTCTACTGGCAGTATTATAATAATATTACACACATTATATTATTTAATATTACATTACATAATTTTTATATTAAGACACTTTAATACATACAAAAAAAAAAAGAAAAAAAAATTGGTGGACATTTCACACAACACCATCTAGCCCAAACTAAGCAAAGCTTGTACTATGGAAACTAGACGGCTGATTAAATACACATATACTTTTTTCTAAATATATACTTAAGATACATATGTAGAAACACCCAGACACAGAACAAACACCCATGACCGTCACACAAATGTTTGTCTTGGGTGGGGATCGAACCAACGACCACGCTTCAGGTAGACATACTACAAACTGAGCTACGAGGTCAGTCAATATGTAGTTAGTATATGTAGTTAGTACGCTATCGCATTAGTATTTAACCTATAATTTATAGTTGTACGAGTAAGTCGTAAAATAAATAATGTCTCGGGCTAGACCTCGTCTAGCCAGTGTGACCCGAAACATGACATATTTTACACCAAAATCTTCGTACTGCTATCATCAAAGTTAGTGCCAAAAAAGGAATATGAGTATGAGATCGCACCTTAGATTCAGGGTACATTGCTCCCGCCCTAGTGCAACCCTGCCCCCGGGCGGTGCTATTACAGTGGAGCGGTGGTAAATGGCGGAGACGTGACGGGGGCCACGTACGGCGACAAATTACTCCGCGATGGCGCCGATATGGGCTGTTTTGGAAGCGCTTCTTTAGATCATTTGCAAGATACCGCTAATCATTTCCAAGATACTACTGATTATTTGGAAAATATTTCTGATTAATTGGATGATACAGCTGATTATTTGGAAGATATTTCTGATTATTTAGAAGATATTTCTGATCATTAGGAAGATACCGCATGTTATTCGCAAGATACCTTGATCAATTTGAAGATAAGGTTGGTCTTTTTGCCGACTTCAAAATTAAGTAGGTTAATTTTTATTTTTATATTCGTTACCGCAAAACTCCATCATTTATAAACCAACTTGAATATAATTTCAGATTGGTTCTGTAGAAATTTCATCAAAATTAGTTCAGTAGGTTATTAAAATAAAATTGTTCATTTTAAAGTCGGTTTTCGGCTTTTTAAATTATGATTATAAAGCTAGGTGTCCAATCAATACTTTTACGTTTAATTTGTAATACACATAATAATCCATTTAAATATTTTGACTGGCCTCATAGCTTAGTTGGTTAGTTTTCCTTTAGGTTCAGTTTTACTTGCGAGTGTCAACATTTAAGGCATAAATAATTTTTTTGATGTTTATATGTTATTGTATATGTGTCTTTAGCTTTATTTTATTTTAGCTTCAAGGGACCGCATTGCTACGTTTCTTATTGTTAAAAAGTATAAACTTCAACCCCGATGAGTTTCTGAAATAATTATAGCTTAAAAAACTGAAACAACAAACTTCAAAATGCGAAATTTTGTTTTACTACGAACTACTAAGCCGATCCAATGAAACCACTACTACACACTACACTACTATAGAACCAATCTAAAAGTATATATTTTCAAACAAAAAAATCATAATTTACCAAATCGATTCATAAATGACGAAGTTATGCGTTACTAAACATAAAAAAATAGAAACGAACCTCCTTCTTTTTGACGTCAGTAAAAAAGGCTTTGATATGAAGACAGTCAAATAACAAAATATTTTTAAGGGTTTCGTTTCTTTTCCTTTCGAGTAACGGAACCCTACAAATCAGAAAATACTTAAAATAAACTTGCTGGTATGTACTTAGGTCGGAAATCTTCCTCCCGCGACAATATTTCACTACCATCTGCGTATACAATCAAAAACTGTGTACCGAAGAATTACGCCAGTACCGTTCCTCCCTAGACACCAAATTCAAGCTAAAATCTAGACTTTCGCTTACCCTACGTTAAATTTACATAAGTTTCATTCGAAAAAATATTCCTTTTTATGTAGAAAAAGGCTGGAGCGTTTACCTGGTGCCGCTAGAAATTAGGAGGGTCGTATATTTTCAAAATAAATCCTAGGTACAGTATCGAAATAGAGAAAAAAAGTATTTCTTGTTGTAGTGAATAAAAATAGGATAGTATAATTCTTCAATAAGGATGTGGACCGAAATTATAGTGTGTAATTTTTAATTACAGTGTATTTAGTGCCCAATGGTTCGGCTCAAAAATGGAACTACTGACCGCCACAACCTGATTCTTGAAACTACAATTTTGAATTCAACGGTAGATGGAATAGATATCTTCTAATTTGTTGTGTTCCATTCTTGACCATACCGTCGCATACCATCAGGCAAATTAGTGGTCAAACGTAGATCATAAACTTGTCGGATAATTATTTTGGAACAATTATTTATACGATAAAATTAACAATATCGTTTATATAATATGATACATAACACTTTACCCAGAAAGCCCTCCCGTCATACACGCGATGTTGATCAGAAATGCTTTTACCAAATTACCCAAACGTGAAGCTTCCCATTCCCCCGTAAATCAGTAAAATACATAACAAAAACCTATAGCAGGCATTTCACTTGGACATAACCGTCTTTATTTCATAAAAGAAAGGCACTTTGTCGAAAACAAATTTTCTTTTAGAATTTTTGTCACCCCATTTCTCCTAAGTCACTTTCAATTGAAACCTTCACTTCCTCAGCACAGAGTCTAGATTTGCGTGTTATGTTTTGTACTGTTGCTACTTTCAGAAGTGGGATAAGCATCGCAGGTGTTTGAAAGTTTATGAAATGATATTCGCGATAGCTTTGGATACATAGTCGATTTAGCTGAAGAATGATCTTACTTTGGATAGTATTATGATCTTCAGTAGTCTGTGATATTTTGCGAGTTGTCGAAGATAGTTTGCTTGTATATTGCTTGCTTATTGATAAACTTTTTACAGGACATCATCCTTTTACAGCTTGCAGTTGTTGCCGTAGTTGATTTTATTAGGCTTCTTTGTATTAAAAAGTAATTATTGGATAAAATAAATCACACTATTATGAGTGCAAAAGTTTGTGAGTGTGTTTGTAGTTTTACTTCTTCACGCTCAAACGGCTAAACCGATTTTGATGAAATTTGATATGAAGGTAGCTGAGACTCTGGATTATCACATAGACCACTTTTTATCACGCAAAATAATATCTCCTTTGATATAATTTACATAAAAAGCGGGTAACACTGCAGGGCGCAGCTAGTCAATAAATAAATAAACAAAATATAAATATTTGTAGATTTTTTCACACAGCATTATCTAGCCCTAAAGTAAGCAAAGCTTGATTTATCGGACCCAGATAGCTGATAGAATACTTACATGTTTTTTTTGTACTTACATACTTAAGATACATAAAAATACCCAAACACTAAGCAAACATCCATGCTCATCACATAAATGTTTGTCCTAGCTGGGGATCGAACCCACGACCTACATGAGACCTAAGGAGACCTTAGGATGTAGATACTACCAACTAAGACACGACACCAGTCTAAAAATTAAATCGACAAATAGTTACTAATATCAATAGCTTATTTATTGGTTGAAGTGATATAATGTGAGTGTCTAAATAGCACATATTTACCGCTTTCTTTTAGATAAGCGTGCTCTATTTATAGACCATGCCAGCGCTTAACATCTTAGACTTTATTTGTAACAGAAACTACAAATAAAATAGTTTTTTTTTGTAATACGTAAATACGATTGAAGACCTAAATACCTTCAAAGCATGTGACCAAAACTCGCTTAGTGTAATATCTCCCACGGTCCAAGCCAAGCTGAATAAAATAACAGCACATTCGTAATACAGATTCGATGTCAGGCACCTGTGTCGTGACTGTCGGATACTTGGATTGAAAACTTAAACTTTTATGTTACAAGCTAGAATGGAAGAGTTACGATGTCGCGCTGATTTTATGGAGAGATCTTGTAAATAAAAATTGTTGTTATATATCACCTAGCCAAGAACCTGTAAAGACACTCAAATTGTCTTAGATATTTTAAATAGCGAATGTAGAACCTAGACAGACACTCTGATTGTCATAAATATATTTAAATAGCGTAGAATCTAGAAACACGCTCCGATTCTCTTAGATATTTTTAAATAGCGTAGAATTTAGAAAGACACTCAGATTTTCTTACATATTTTTAAATCGCGAGTGTAGACTTAGAAGTACACTTGGATTGTCTTAGATATTTTAAATAGCGAATGAAGAACGTAGATAGACACTCGGATTCTCTTAGATATGTTTTAATAGCGAGTATATTAGAAATGGACACATCATTATTAGCAATTCACACATTATGAAATAAATACAACAAAAACTTAGTAATTTTAAGCTAACTATTTACTTCCAAAACCGAAACCGAAATCCCTTGTAACCCTTCGAGATGGATATACCTCACGTACGCATGAAGCGTTTTGGATACTCCTTCATCATACATACGGCCAAGGTTTGGAGCTCTCTGCCTAAAAGTTTGTGTCCCACATCTTACAATCTGACGGAATGTGTCTTCAAACGAAGAGTGAATAAGTATGTTCTGGGGAAGTGTGCTCCACTCTAGAATATGTCTTCACTGTATAACAACATCTGACATGTAAATTAGTTTTACGCAATAAATGAATATGTAAATAGATAGATGAATTTTGTATCTGACCTTTGGCCAAATCACCAAGCGAGCGAGCGAGCCAATTTAGATGTGTGAGAGTATTCGTTGTAATACCTATCACCAATACAACTATCAGAACAATGATCGTCGAGTCAACATCCCACATGGCGGTTGTCTCGTGAGCCAAGTCAAGGTACTTGCTGAGCTTGTCCTTCTCAGCCTTCACGAGATTCTCATTATGTGCGCTGTGACTGGTCTACGATCTCGATATTAAGCTGTGTTTTATTATTTGAGACTACAATTTAGAATTCAAACTTTTAAGTATATGGTAATCAAAACACTCTTAGTAACCAGTACTCGTTTAAAAATGTTTTTTTCAAACGAACTCTAAATTATGATGTTTCTAAATAATGATTCTGTCGACGTTAATAATGTGTTAAGGGAAGGTTCCACTGATTGATTTTTGATAAGAGGTTATTAAAAACCAATCAGTCCAACTTTAGTTCAAACAAAATATTATTTTTTTCCAAATAAAGTATGTATTTTCTTCTTTTAGAGCCTAACATTTGAAATCATCAGCTTACGTAGGTATATATATATATACAAAAATAAATATATACGCTTAACGGTATTTAAACATTGAGAGTTATACAAGATCATTGGCAATTATCTCATGCGTGCTTCATCTTCGATCATCGCTTTCCATAAGGTGAGTTGTGGACAAACGTTGGTTCATGACATTAAAAAAAAGCTTGAATGATATCTTATAGTCGGCTATTATATAAATATATGTAAATAAACTACGTAATCATGTGACAAACAACTTATGTCAACGAGATAGTAATGCTATATATGAAATAATATTTCCCGAAATAAATCAATTCTCCCATAATATCCCACACATTTTGCAGACAAAGAAAATTAACTTTTTCTTATGGCTGTTATCATAAATTACGTTATTTTAATAATAAAAATTACGTAAATTACATAATAAATGCGTATTGTCAATTGCGAGGTGTATGTTTGTTTTTAGAAGACACTGCATCTTGTGTCATATTTACATGACAGATACAATTTCGAAATTGAATTTTTATGAATGCTCGAGTCGACCGCCGTGGCTGCAGTGCGCACTAAAACTACCGGTTTTATTTCAAAAACATTTTTAAAAGTACCGAAAGGCACGTGACCTGCATTTCAGATGCTTGCATTCGTGACCATAGACAAGAAGAATGTAAGAATATAATCTCTTTGTTTATGGTCTAAAGACTCTAAAGTATAACGAATTTTTGAAGTGAAAACTTCTTTAGCGGCGTTGTGTATTTTTGGGATGGGTAAAAAATGTTAAACTCGCGTCAGATCGTCAGACGGACAGTCAGAAACCTATTCTAACGTTCTGCATTTAAAGTTCATTATTGTATGTAGAAGTTTGTCCTTCTATTATATTGCATGACGTCATTTCATTGCGCCGAATGTTTATTTTCGTCACATGCACGTAAGACTCGTTAGCTCAATAGGTTAAAGCACCGGTATAAATTTCAATTTGTCAATCGGAGGGCGGAGGTTCAAATCCTTCACGAGTCAGTCTTTTTGCTATTTTATTTTTTAGTTTTCACTTCTGCCGGCACTCCCGGAGTGCATCCGTTGTTATTTTTTTACGCGTTGGTGGTCAATCGTAGGTCTATCTAGATCTACGATTGACCACTAACTTACCTGATGTTAAGCGACGGTGTGGCCGAGGATGGATGCCGTCGATCTAGAAGATATATATAAGTATTCACTCTTACCTTGAAAATTCCAAGATTGTATGTCTCAGGAAACAGAGAAGGCAGCATTATATTCTTTCCAATTTTTCATTCCCTTGGGGTTTTCTAGTGATAGGACTTATTTGCAGAGTCCACCTGTGGAATTTACCGGATTACTCGAAGACACCTGGACCAACTCGTTTTTTTTTGAAAGAATAGAAATTGTAGAAGCTTGAAAAAAGAATCATTGACATCAGATAACATAATTGTGGGTAGAAAACAGTTTTCACGTTATGTATGGACGTGTGCTCAATAAACATCAGGTGAGCTGTAGCGAAACACCTAATTTATCGTCCATAAAAAAGTACTAAAATATGAATACCCTTACAATGTTAAGTTTAACTTGGAACAAATCCACTCGCCTCCACTCATAAAATACAATTTATTGTTGAAGTTTAAATCTGAAACTTTATCCAAAGTTGGTAACATTGTACCGATGTTCGTGTCAGATACCTGTACATGTACCTACGAGTATGAAACAACGCCAGCGCTCGATAGATTTTCGTTATAAATGTCTCACATTTTATTGGAGGGTAGAATGTACCGGCGACTTCGGTTGTGTAGGGAACGAATACTGTCTGTGTACTGTCTACATTATAAAAAATAATTATACTTAGTTTAAAAACCGAAAAAAAAGCAATAATTCAAAACACGCAATATGTATAACGCCTGAAAAGTGAATGCACGCATATACGCGACTTTGCTATTCACTTTTCTACAGTTGTTTGGATAATATTTTACCAGCTATTTTGTTATTACTAGAATTATTCTAAAGAATGCGCATTTATAATCTTGTACAGCGATTTATACTCAACAACATATCAAGCGTAACGAAATCGTAAATTACACTGCAATAACTGTTTTTCTGCAGTAGGTTATTTTATTTTTCTTTTAATATGGATACTTGTTTCATTAATTGATAGGCTTGCCTTGCCTTTAACCGCTAGCTCGCCTGATGTTCTGTGACGCTGCGGTCCACGACGGAGCACGCTTGCATAGAAGAAACCAGTTCACCTGTAACTTGAAGACACCCAAATTATACTTATGTGTCGGGGAAAACCAATTAAATAGCATATTCCACAATTTAGACATTTGTATAGGTAATAAAAGTGGATCCAAAATACTTCATTAGCGCTTGATATGCTGTTGATTGTACGTTGAGAAAGTATGTTCAGCGCCGCCGTACAATTTATTAATCAAAATGCTCCCAGTCTGCCTCTTACCGGCCTATCTAGTAGGTATCGGTTAGCAACTGGTACCAGCCACTCGCCCGCTATCCCACCCCGGAGGGTCGTACTATCGCGTAGCGGTTCCATTTGATATATGGGGGTGCCTACCCCTTGTGAGAAATTTCAATTTTATTTCTTGTAAGTGAATAATTTGGGGGTAGTTTTTCGCTGTTCGTGGTATTAGGTTGGAGAGTTGAATGTCGTGTTATTTTTTGTAGTGTACGCTTTGATAAAGTATCAACGGGATGTAGCGTCAGTCCGCAAAAACTTCCGAACTCAATGAGATCTAATTAGACCCCTTACACGATTAAAATCATTTAGATTTTCGATTTTTAAAATAATTCAAAGCGGCAAAATAGTGCGTAAGTAAAAATAAATGTGCGTTTTTTACGTCATATTCGGCTGTAACTTTTTTTTACGAAAACTGAGAAATTTTATTTTTCTTTCTGCAGCAAGATAAAGGTCTTGACCCCCGGACGGACGGACAGACGGACAGACGGACAACAAAGTGATCATATAAGGGTTCCGTTTTTTCCTTAAAAAAATCGTTAAACGACTGGTATGACTACCTAGAAGGTAAAGACCAACACTCACACACGATTGGGGTACAACAACAACTAAGTGTTAGACAAATTTAGGAGAGACGAGAGGTTTTTATCAAACAATGGAGCAACAAACTTATAATAATGTTGAATACCTAAATGAATAGCACAGTAACGTACCGGAGATGTTCCGTAGAGCAACAAAGAGAGGCAAGGAACACGTTGTGCTGCTGACGTCTGCTCAACTTTAACGAATAAACTTCCGCCCCTGTCAAGGAATTAGTTTCTTCCGCTGGCGGGAGGGTGTAAAGTATAAGCGTTAGCGAATGTGATCAGCAAAGATTTATAAGTTCTGATCTGTAACTTCGAATATCGAAAGTAAGATTTTTAAATACAGAACTAAACGAAACTAAGTTTTTTTTTTTTTTTTGGCTTTACATTTTCTAAAATATTTTCAGTATTTTATTTTTACAGTTTCACTGATTTTTATGTGCGAGCCTGAAAGATGTCTCTTATTTCTACTTTACTTCTTGAGTGTCATATTCAATTTTTTTTTATTTTTTTTTTTATTCTGTTGTGACAAATGAGTGATTTTACAATTAATTATTCTAGAGAATGTTTATTTAAATAGACTATATTGCGCCTCTGTGTATATTTATTGGTGAAAACGTATATTAGGTAAATATTATATCACATTCGGACACTTTTTTATCATTTAAATATACATACTTGTTACACTAAACATAGCTAAGCTCATATTTGTAGTATTCATACAAATCCACATCTGTAGTTCCACCATCGTTTGTCTCGCTCGCGCATCAACATTTTATATCCACAAAAATATTTGTATGCACGAGCGAGACGGACGATGTTCGAACTACAGGCTCTTAAGCGATTTATTCGCTACTCTCTTAAAGCTTGTACCTCACCCGTCCCTGGCCGCATCTCCAGCCCAAGATATAAGCGAACCTGTCCCGTGGCCGCTTGTTTACATGTCTACGTTGTTAAATGTTATATTCTGTTATTTCTTATTACGCTCTTGTTACTTTGAATCAAAAACTTTCCATAAGTGGTTTCAGCTTGTGACAGTTCTGTTTGTAATTTGTTTATGATTTTTCGTTTATAGTTGCAAAAAAGTTACACACATAATAGCATTGTACGCGACAGCTAAGAACTAGGTCAAAAACATAGGCATTGGCTTCATAGGCATTTTCTATATTATAACCGAACACAACCGAAGCAAAAACAAAACTGTTAGAAAAACATGAAAGTATAAAATTAAAATATAGAATAACATATATATATATAACCAATGTAAAAAAGAAAAAAAAACTTTTAAAAAAGGTCGACCCGTAACAGGCATATTTCAACCGACTTCAAAAGAAGAGGAAGTTCATAATTCTTAGGGTTTTTTCTATCACTCTAAACGACACATTCACTTAATTACGTATAAGCAAAACAACATACGTGAAATAAATATTTGTAAATAAAATACATATTTATACAAAAGCTGCTAAGAATATAGCATCCAGACTTTGCTTTAAATGGTTACTTAGAAATCAAACAAGAGAAAACAATTTTTACTCCAAAAACATAATAATTAATAATAAAACAATATTTTATGGAATTTTTAAGTTTTTTTTTTAATTAATTAAGGACCCCAGAAAATATTCAACGAAAAAGAGGGAAAGAAATACCTATGAAAATTAAAATGAACTTAACACGATACGATTCATAACCATTATAATATACAGATTATTTATATGACAAATAAAACATATGACAACCTAATAAGTATGCCAATAACTGAACGAATATGCTAGTCCAATAATATGACTACAATATATTATGACGACCAAATACATTGGTCCAAATAAATGTATTTTTTTAAAGAGAAGCGAAGAGCCGCTTTTTTAAAACGCTTTAATTAGCTTCACCTGTATGCATGTTTGTTTGTTTGTTTGTAACCGACTCCTTTGGACTTGATTTTGACCCACTTCGAACGGTCAGATTTTATACAAACTTTGTGGACTTATCGAGGACCGATGACAATACAATAATTTGAAGCGTGTTTTTTTTAAATATTATCTCTCATGATTTTTATTGTAATCTTTTATTTCAATCGGTTTGTTTATCGCCTATGTCAGATTTACGGACTTTTTTATTTAAATTGCCCTGTTTGTTGTTGTTGATGTTTTTTGGGTCAAATACGAGTATAGTACCTAATCGAAAATTGATCTGATATTTGGTTCACACCCTTTGTTTAGATGATAATACAATTAAATATATTTTAGTACCATTCTAAATTCAATATGGCTGCTGCCACAAAATGGCGGGTTTCATATTTTTTCATAACCACCACAATATGGGTATCAAATGAAAGGGCTTTTCTAGTAGAATACAGTAACAACATTACCTACATCATTATCTTTCTTTTCAATGAAACCGTTTAATTTAAAAAGTTTTTTTTAAGACTTATTATACAAAATCTACACTAGATCACAAATTCATCTAAGTGACGGTATAACATGAAGATAGAACAAGTCGGTCTAGAATATATCTATTCGCTCTATCGTTGATCTTTCCAAAATAGCTCTAAGAAAACAGGACAACTTAACTTTTACTTTCTTTTTGTTCTTCTCCATTCTAAGGTTGTTTGTAAGAGATCACTATTAGCGATAAGGCTGCCAGTTAGACTAGTTCTTAATTAAATTCTCTTGATTCTAAATTGTAATGTGTACAATAAAAAGTTTTTTTCCTGACAATATGTATTGTCTGAGGGAAAAAAAATCTCGGCAAAATTACGTTCTTTACTTCTTTCGGTGGGTCGTAAGTAAAAGCCAACATAACTTGCCTGTTTGACCTAATTCTCAACCAATCCAAATCAATTCCTTGCTGTTTTTCTTTGTAACTGAACGTAAATTCAAATCAATCCTGAAACAAATATCAAGTTAATTGTAACATTGAAACAAAGTACGAAACACAACGTAAAATATGCATGTAGATACGTAATGTGATGTAACGGCGTAGCGGAGTAACGCCGCTAAAAGCAAACGCTCGTTATGTCGTATTAACGGAATTCGGGTGACAGGAAAGTGCGGGAATTTGTTTTCGGTTTGCGGTTCCGCAGGTTTTGCATGTAGAGGCGTGATTTAAATTGTGCTTGCTTAACTGTGTTTTAAACTATCACAGTGGCTCATTATCATTAGCGTACGCTAGTACAGTGCTGGACATAGAACTCTTTTATTGAATGCCACTCAGCCTGATATTTAGCGTTTTTTTTAATTCAAAAATAGTGTTGCCAATCGAGATGTCAGTCAAGCGACTGACATCTCGATTGGTATTAAGTTACAGTTATTGTCTACGATGGAGCGCCAACCTATTCAATCCACATTTTGGCGATACGCACAATAAAACTGGAACTAAATCGTTTTGTTCCAATTTTTTGAATATTCACAATGCAACGATGACGCATATCAACCGACTTCCAAAAAATAATGGGGTTCTTAATTTGACTGTATGTTTTTTTAGCGATTATTGTAATTATTGACTGCTGTACGCTTTGGTTCCGATGTAAGCACAGTAAGTATTTGAATGAAAATAAAATAAAATAAATACGTTTTCTGATACGAGACACTTTTAAAAAAACATCTACCTCCGTTTTTGTCAGCTATACTACAGCTGTGAGTTGACCACAGCCACTTCTGCTAACAAAATATGTACGCTGTGCTATGTCGGTGACGCTGGTTTTTTGACAAATTACGTAATTCATGATAAGATATTTGAAATAAACATTGAGTTACATTCTGAATAAACTATGAATATTCCATTGCTTGCTGAGCAAATTTATTCCAATCCGAGAATTAAAAAAACAGAAGTAAATATTTATTATTTTAGAATATTTTTAACAATTTGTCATATTCTTAAGAATGTTATTCTTAAGAATTATGTTTTTTTATAAGTTATAAGAATGTTTTGTGACTAGCAAAAATCCTTATTGAAAATATCTATTAACTGTCTTATTCACGATTAAAAGTCAGTAAATCAAACGCTACGCTTCATTCACGACATTTCGCTCAATGAACGTAAATGAGCACAAATTTAAGATTTTCTGCACAAAGCCGCTGAAAAAACGGCGCATTTTTAGTGTATAAAAGATCCTATGAAAGCCAAAAGAAACTATGAAAATGAAATCGCGTGATAAATCTAACTGAAATGCTCTGAAAGGCCCTCAGAATGTCTGTGGTGAAACGGCCAAGCTACGGAATTAGGTGAGGAGCTATTGATAGATTTAACTACTAGTCAAGTATTTATTTATTTTCTTGGCTTTTAAGTTTACCACAATAAAAATTAAAATCAATGTTGTGACATTATTAAGGCTTACTTAATTATGCCACTAGCAGGGAGCTAGACTCTGAGGGGCTTCTTAACAATTCACACAGTGCCTAGGGTAACTGTTATCTGATTCAGTCCAAAATTCAGTACATATACAGGGTGGCTGTTTGAACATTCCAAATAATTAAACAAAGTGGTGGTTAACCACCTATTTATATTTGACCTAGTTATCCTGAGCAAACATAAAAATTACGGAGACTCGACCCGTGCGCACGCCGATAGTACATATAAAAAACATATAAACGTAGTTAAGTAACTTACGCTCGCTTGGTGCGAGCGAGAAGAGTGCGCGGCATTCATAAATTCTGGAATCGTGAGAAAAACTTAAACCGCGCTTTTCTTAGTTTTTTTTTAATTTGTTTCATTTTTAATTCTTTATACATTTTATATGACCACTAATTAGCATGTCCTTGACTATTGCTAGTGAATGTTTAACTAGTCAACCTGAATATGATTGTCGGATTGAAAATAATCAACATCCCACATGGCGGTTATCTCGCCTGCCAAGTCAGGTCAGGGAAAGGTAAGAAATTATTTATCTAAATTTGTCTTTCTAGACTTGCATGAGATAATGAGTGTTCAGGAGAGCTAAAGTGCAAACCTATTGTTAGTAAATATATATTTGTTTAAACTTATTTATTACATTTATTTTATTTATTCGCTATAATAAATTGTGATATTACCGTAATGATATTTATTAGGTAGTCGACTTATTTTCATAGTATGTAACTAAAAGTTCCAGTCACTCCATACCTAAAAATGTTAAATTAAACTTACAAATTATGCGTTGTCCTAAGCCTTATATTTATACAGAACGTTGGTAAAGTGGCCAACTTTAGCCTAAACGAGATCCGCGAACCATCCTGTATAATGTGTTAGGGAAGTACATGCTTTATAATCGTGAAGTTTTAAACAAAAGTTGAGCTCGTTTTTGTGGTTCATACTACAATGAGTATCTTTTAAGGGAAGTTTTAGGCTAGTTTTAGTATGTCACGTTTATGGTTTGATCTCATATCAACAGACTAGGCGTTTGACGCAGCTCCATAATCGATATTGCGTAGTTGGATTGCTACCACCCTAAAGTTGACAATCTGTCGTCTAGCATCTCTTGGTGTGTTCCGGCAACTTCATTTGAGAGCCAGTTCCAATTACAGGGTATATGTACTTACTCTCTTGTACCTTACTTTATCAAGCAATATTTTATAACAACTGTTTTTTTTTTAAATATTTTTAGCTCCACAGACACCGGTGTCCGTGACCTTTGTCAACTTTAGAAACTATAGTTAAATACATTGTTACGGGAAGACAAGATTTTTCTTTTTAACTTACCTAACTTATTACTATATTGTGTAATAAGGAAGAGGGCGACCCGCCACACGATGCCGCCGCAACAAGGAGCCTTCGATGGTGAGCATGAATGCTCAAGATGTACACACAATCCTTATTTCTAATTTCGTTTTTTATTTTATTTCTGTGATTACAGTCACTAGTAGAGCTCGGTTTTAGACGGGGTTCCCAGATAAGTGGTATGCTCCCGGTTGACCAGACTCTATCAGCCAATGCATTCACGTCGTCTAATTAAAGTAATTAACATTTCTTTTTTTTTAGTTCGCCTCTAGGCCCAACCTCCATCACTACCACTACCGCATTCTATATAACAACTGGTTCAGTGTGTAGTTGTAAAAAGGTAACAAACTGACAGAGAGACAGACAGACGGACAGAGTTACTTTCACTTTTATAATATTGCGACAGAAGATCTAGAACGATTAAAAGTCGGCCGCATTCTTAATATTCTGTCGAATTAAGAACTTCGTTTTTTTATTTGGATAAAACATAAGACTTCATTTGAAAATGTTGTCTTTAGTGATATAAAATGAAATAAAAATGTGTGGTGGAAATAGAACTCAGTTGTCTTTTTTTAGATCTTAAAAGAAGACAACTGAGTTCTATATCTGCTCGTCTTGATCATTTCAGCTCACTTTCGAGATATAATCATTTGTTCGCGTTAAGGAGATAATCTAGGGGTGTGAAATAAGAAGTTATGCTAAAACCTTACGGGCGGATACTAAAGAATATGTTAACTTTGTTTTAGGGATCAAGACATATTCCGTCTTACTTATAAGCGCATGTTAAAATCTTAATCACTGAATAAGCATTTATCACTTTCTGTCACACGGGAACTATCGCATGCGAAAACGGAACAAAACACTGTTTAACTAAAATTCGCTTATTCAGCGTTTATAAGTAAGACGGAATATGTCTTGATCCCTAAAACAAAGTTAACATATTCTTTAGTATCCGCCCGTAAGGTTTTAGCATAACTTCTTATTTCACACCCCTAGATTATCTCCTTAACGCGAACAAATGATTATATCTCGAAAGTGAGCTGAAATGATCAAGACGAGCAGATATAGAACTCAGTTGTCTTCTTTTAAGATCTAAAAAAAGACAACTGAGTTCTATTTCCACCACACATTTTTATTTCATTTTATATCACTAAAGACAACATTTTCAAATGAAGTCTTATGTTTTATCCAAATAAAAAAACGAAGTTCTTAATTCGACAGAATATTAAGAATGCGGCCGACTTTTAATCGTTCTAGATCTTCTGTCGCAATATTATAAAAGTGAAAGTAACTCTGTCCGTCTGTCTGTCTCTCTGTCAGTTTGTTACCTTTTTACAACTACACACTGAACCAGTTGTTATATAGAATGCGGTAGTGGTAGTGATGGAGGTTGGGCCTAGAGGCGAACTAAAAAAAAAGAAATGTTAATTACTTTAATTAGACGACGTGAATGCATTGGCTGATAGAGTCTGGTCAACCGGGAGCATACCACTTATCTGGGAACCCCGTCTAAAACCGGGCTCTACTAGTGACTGTAATCACAGAAATAAAATAAAAAACGAAATTAGAAATAAGGATTGTGTGTACATCTTGAGCATTCATGCTCACCATCGAAGGCTCCTTGTTGCGGCGGCATCGTGTGGCGGGTCGCCCTCTTCCTTATTACACAATATAGTAATAAGTTAGGTAAGTTAAAAAGAAAAATCTTGTCTTCCCGTAACAATGTATTTAACTATAGTTTCTAAAGTTGACAAAGGTCACGGACACCGGTGTCTGTGGAGCTAAAAATATTTAAAAAAAAAACAGTTGTTATAAAATATTGCTTGATAAAGTAAGGTACAAGAGAGTAAGTACATATACCCTGTAATTGGAACTGGCTCTCAAATGAAGTTGCCGGAACACACCAAGAGATGCTAGACGACAGATTGTCAACTTTAGGGTGGTAGCAATCCAACTACGCAATATCGATTATGGAGCTGCGTCAAACGCCTAGTCTGTTGATATGAGATCAAACCATAAACGTGACATACTAAAACTAGCCTAAAACTTCCCTTAAAAGATACTCATTGTAGTATGAACCACAAAAACGAGCTCAACTTTTGTTTAAAACTTCACGATTATAAAGCATGTACTTCCCTAACACATTATACAGGATGGTTCGCGGATCTCGTTTAGGCTAAAGTTGGCCACTTTACCAACGTTCTGTATAAATATAAGGCTTAGGACAACGCATAATTTGTAAGTTTAATTTAACATTTTTAGGTATGGAGTGACTGGAACTTTTAGTTACATACTATGAAAATAAGTCGACTACCTAATAAATATCATTACGGTAATATCACAATTTATTATAGCGAATAAATAAAATAAATGTAATAAATAAGTTTAAACAAATATATATTTACTAACAATAGGTTTGCACTTTAGCTCTCCTGAACACTCATTATCTCATGCAAGTCTAGAAAGACAAATTTAGATAAATAATTTCTTACCTTTCCCTGACCTGACTTGGCAGGCGAGATAACCGCCATGTGGGATGTTGATTATTTTCAATCCGACAATCATATTCAGGTTGACTAGTTAAACATTCACTAGCAATAGTCAAGGACATGCTAATTAGTGGTCATATAAAATGTATAAAGAATTAAAAATGAAACAAATTAAAAAAAAACTAAGAAAAGCGCGGTTTAAGTTTTTCTCACGATTCCAGAATTTATGAATGCCGCGCACTCTTCTCGCTCGCACCAAGCGAGCGTAAGTTACTTAACTACGTTTATATGTTTTTTATATGTACTATCGGCGTGCGCACGGGTCGAGTCTCCGTAATTTTTATGTTTGCTCAGGATAACTAGGTCAAATATAAATAGGTGGTTAACCACCACTTTGTTTAATTATTTGGAATGTTCAAACAGCCACCCTGTATATGTACTGAATTTTGGACTGAATCAGATAACAGTTACCCTAGGCACTGTGTGAATTGTTAAGAAGCCCCTCAGAGTCTAGCTCCCTGCTAGTGGCATAATTAAGTAAGCCTTAATAATGTCACAACATTGATTTTAATTTTTATTGTGGTAAACTTAAAAGCCAAGAAAATAAATAAATACTTGACTAGTAGTTAAATCTATCAATAGCTCCTCACCTAATTCCGTAGCTTGGCCGTTTCACCACAGACATTCTGAGGGCCTTTCAGAGCATTTCAGTTAGATTTATCACGCGATTTCATTTTCATAGTTTCTTTTGGCTTTCATAGGATCTTTTATACACTAAAAATGCGCCGTTTTTTCAGCGGCTTTGTGCAGAAAATCTTAAATTTGTGCTCATTTACGTTCATTGAGCGAAATGTCGTGAATGAAGCGTAGCGTTTGATTTACTGACTTTTATTCGTGAATAAAAACGTATATACATGTACGTGAACACACACACACACATACACGTATGTACGTGTATGTGTGTGTACGTATGTATAACGTATATGTATTTAAATATAAACATAAAGGAATTTATTCTGTGTTAAACTATTGTTTAAAAAACAGAAATTCCGACTTCAAATTGCGCAGTTTTACTATAAAAACCAAACCACTGAATCAATTTTGATGATTTTTTTTTATGGGACCAAAGTGAAAGTAAAAATATCCTTTCAAACTAAAAATATTGTTTGAATTCGGCATGAATGACGGAGTTACGCGGCAACAAACATTAAAGAAAAAAATACAGCTGAATTGTTCTTTTGAAGTCTGTAAAAAACAAGAGAAAACGATAAAAAATCAGTTACTAATAAAAAATGACAGTTGTCAATTTATCAAACAAAAAAGTACAAACAGTTTAAAAGTGACTGCCGTATATATTTGGGTAAAAATGTAACATAAGAAGTACTATCTTAGCATGACAAACGCATTGTCTAATTTCAACATGACTACACCCATAGATAGTTTGAAGATGCTTCAAACTTCCTCCTGTCCCATCAATACGAAGTAAGCGTGAGTATGTCCAAAGTTAGCGAGAGGGAGTTGAACAGTTCGATACCAAGTTTGCATTGTCAACTCATCTGCAATGCTTCGTAGGTGAATCTAGCTAATATCTTGATCTATCCGTTGACTGTTACTAACTGGTAAATTTTGATAGGCTAGGACGTAAATTAACTAGAGTCTAGGTATAGATAGATAATTCTCTCTCTCTCTCTCTCTCTCTCTCTCTCTCTCTCTCTCTCTCTCTCTCTTCCATGCTATTTATCACACACAGCGGCGGGGTCAGCTTTCCTGCTTTTGTTTCCCCAATTTGCTCGATCTTCGACGTCGTAGTCGGTCAGCTCACGTTCTCTCATGCCCTTAGCGCTACAGCTTTCTACGTGGTTTTGGGCCTGCCTCTAGATCTGGGCATGCGTACTCCACCTCAGATTTAGACAATTCTGGATAATCATATGTATATTTAAACGAAAAACATAATACCCGACAGTAGAAAAGCAATTTTTGCAGTGTAACTTACGATTTTGTTACGCTCGATATGCTGCCGAGTGTAATTTTTTGTGTGAAAAAGCATGCGCAAAGTTGCTGTAAAAGGCTATAAATGGGCATTCTTTAGAATAATTCTAGTAAAATCATTTTTTTCATATTTTTTTTACGAAAAAGTTCGATAGTTGATACGAAAAGAATTTTATTATTACAAAAAAGTAAAGTTCCTCATACATTAAAATCGGGTAAGCCTTTTAGGCTGTACGGGCTCATATATAAACATACATACATACAAACGTACTTATATTCGAAAAACATAACCCTCCTTCTTGCGCAGTTGGGTAAAAAATGCTCATCACATGAATGTTTACCCTAGGTGGGAATCAAACCCACAACCTACATCTTAGAAGGCAGACTGCTACAAACTGAGCTGTAAGGTCTGTCAATTTAGCAATAATAAAATCTGGAGAAATCTGATCTTTTTATATGTAGACTACGGTACCCTATGCATAATCCGAAATACATTTATTTGAATTTTACTTACCCGAATCCGTTTCATAAAACTGCCTTATTCCAGATAGTTTCAATTGCCTGAAAATTGGTTAGTTTAAATTCGTTAGGTTTCTGTTTTATCATATCTGTTCATAGTTACAAAAGTTTGGTTATCAGATGTAGCAAGTAATATGTTTTTTTCTACCAATAAATATTATATGTTAGTTTAATTACGTTTATTTTCATTATACACATAAACTTTCGTATTAAAAAGATTCTGTTATCAGACAAATTACATAGTACAGATATAAATTTAGTTGTCAATTCAGCTTTCAGAATTTTAATTTGTAAAAAAAAACCTTTTCGGGGTAATAACATTTGGCATTTCATAATTCGGATTATAGATCGGTAACCGTTGAAATTAGTATGTTTTTCTAGCAGTCGGCTGGAAGCAAGCTAAATCGTAACATTTCTCCATTATTCCACCTGCATTTCCAACGTTTCGAGACAGGACAAACAGACGGCCCGCTCGGAATTTTGATTACAGTAGAGTGTTTTCTACTTAACTGTAATATGGGAGGGAATTGGGACGAGGGTCTGTCTGTACAAGTGATATATTGTGTTATCACGATACGGAGGTACTTTTTTTTGTAAAACCACACATTTGGAGATGTTTTTGGACGTGATTTGTGTGAAGAGTGTTGATGGAGTTTATTTACTTGTTCTAAACTTGTATTTTCGCGAAGACCTCGGACTAAGTTAAGTTAAGCGGTAGAATCCAGACGGGGCGACCAAATAAGTTGCGAATGAACTGTGTGAAAGATAATATGCATGTGAAACAGGGTCCTTCCTGATACAACCTATGCAGTATTCGACCCGTGGGACGAATTTTATATTACCGCTTATCTCTGTCATTTATAAACCAATTAGAAAAATTACTTATATATTTTTATATTTATTAGTTTTATAGAAATTTCATTAAAATAGGTTTAGTAGTCTGATTTTTAATACAAAGTTGCGTATTTAGAAGTCCGTTGGTTCAGTTTTTAAATTATTATTATTTAATTTATTTTAATTTTTTTGACATTTTACTTTAGCATTACTACACAACCAACAATGTTCTTAATTGACATTCAAATATTTGTATGCCAGTAATGGCAAGTTCTGGCAGTAGGACTAATAACATACATGCCTAACATCTTGTGAACCTATGACTTACAAATAAAGATATGACATATGGAGCGTTTCAGACTACATACAAATAACTAAGGGAGTGTAGAGATGAGGTCTTCCAGAATGATGTGGCAAAGGTGAATGGTGTGATGATAAATCATTATCCTTTGCCACATCATTCTGGCAACAAACTTCCATACAAAACGATATTTGACTTGTAATATCTCGGAGCGACTAGCGCAATGCATTACCACACACAGGTCTGACCTGTTGAAGTCTAAAGTCATCAATAATTATGTATAACTAGCTAACTAATACCATCTATTATTTTTGTGTATAGTAGTTTTTATTTGTTTGCTATAATATAAACGTAATTTTTATTAATTTTATTTTTAATATATATCAACGACCTCCCTAAGATACTAGAGGATCCATGTATTTTATTTGCCGACGATATATCCATACTTACTTCTTGTCAAAATAATAACAATATCAATGATAAGCTTACTTCAATTTTAAACATAACTAGTGATTGGCTAAAAGAGCATAACTTAGAGATAAACTATAAAAAAACCAAATTAATGACCTTTCACCCTATCCAGAAAGCCCCAATTAATATTAATTTAAATTATAATGGTGCCAAAATAGAAGTAGTAGACATATTTACATTACTAGGAATTACTATAGATACTCACGTAAATTGGAAAGCTCACGTTGAAAACATAAGATCTAAGCTCTCTAGATTTGCTTATGCCCTCCGGGAAGTAAAGAAAACCACTGACCTACAGACTGCACTTGTCACATACTTTGCCTATGCCTATGCTTGGCTTAGCTATGGCGTAATACTGTGGGGCAATAGCACAGACACCGACACTCTTTTTATAGCCCAAAAAAAACTAATCCGCATCATAGTAAATATCGAACAGAGAACAAGCTGTAAATCTTTCTTTCAGAAATATAACATCCTTACTTTACCCTGTATTTATATACTAGAAATATGCAAATTTGTACGAAGTCATCCAATTTCTTTCCCAAAACGATCAGATAACCAGATAAACCTAAGATATGAAAATAGATTAATTTTACCGACATCGCGCCTTACACTCCACTCGACTAGTCCCTTCGTAATGGCCATTAAAATATACAATCATCTACCAAACTTAATAAAAGCCGAAACCAGAGATAATTTTTTTTCAAAATTATTAAAAGATTTTTTACTAAAAAAAGCATATTATAGCGTTAATGATTTCCTAGCAGATAAAATTAAATAAACTATAAATGTATAAAATTAAATTAGATTTTAATGCTGTCCCTCTCTCTCTCTTTCATTAATTAGCTGTGCCCGACGGGGTCCGCAATTGTAACTAATATTTTATTTAAAACCTATGTAACATTGTGGAACGCTAAATAAATAAATAAATAAATAAACGTTTTCACGTAAAAACCGATTTCTATCAAAAGAAAAGGTTATATTTTCAGAAATATAAATTGCGGGATAGATAGCAATGTCCAACACAATATACAACTCACACATCGAAGTAACGAAGTGTATAGTATACGCGCACGCACACACACATGTGACGAGAGCGGTTACGTAGTGGGGCCGTGACGGTATGAAAGAGCGTCAGGCATGCCAATGAATAGTTCACACAAAAAACCTATTAGGTATATGCATATATACAGAGCAAAGCTACATAAAAGGTTGTTAAAATAGCTGACAATATAGCCCATCGCTAATAGACACCTACCCTAATGTTATTATCGAGTTAATCTAGGTATCGCAGATAGACCTAACCAAGGTCTATTATACCTGGTTCTAGATAGAGCTAACTTGAGAGTTAGGTTTAGATGGATCTATTAGGCCGCTTTGTGCTGAATCGAATGGCTAAATGGATCTCTACTAATCGGTTACCTACCATTTGGGGACATTAGATTAGTGAAGGTGTGGCCGGAATTGTGGCATTTACGACAACGTACCTATGTGTGTAGCTTCTTCTAGATTTAACGGTGAAATCAAACAAGTACTTATTACTGTTATAGTTTGTTTTGTTTTCGGTTTGTGGTTTTAATTAGTATTTGTTTTCTTGATTGTAATTTTGCTTTATTCTTATTATTTAAAGCTTGTTGTTAAATATATTTTTTTAATTAATATTTTATTTTATAATATTCAGTACCAAATATTTCTGACAAGTATTATCAAAATTGGGTGATTTTGATATACTGGTTAGTGAACAGAGCTTCAGCAAACTTTTCCCTTTTTGAGAGAAATATTCTTCGAATAAAAATCACCGACAAAAAAAAATCGAATCTGTATCATAAAGATTGGTTGAGAAATGTGTCCTGCATGCGAGTATCAATATCCTGACAAGAAACAAACAAACACATCCGGATAGATGAAAGTAAATTTTGCTGATTTATGCATCTTCCTTAGCTTGCTTCACTCGTTGAGGAAATTAAAAGAAAAACTAAATTCTCCAATGGAAAAAGTAGCCTATAACACTTAGGAATCACACTATGAACTCTAATTGCGATTTTTGAGTTGGTTCATTTCATCATTTGTCTCGCTCTCTAGACTGTAGAAAAAACAAGATAAAATCAGAAGCAAGCCACCTTTGAATCACAACAATAAAAACTCGCTAAAAAATTTGCACGAAGCTCTCAAAAATCATAGTCATTATCGCTTCAAGCAGTCAAGGATTATTACAGCAAAAAAACAAAACTTAAGCTCAAAATTCACGAGATTTTCTGAATGAAAATATTTGAAGCGCAGCACAGGACTGCACCTTGCAGATACCTACTTGCCGTCTAGCGGCGGAGGTCTGAGTGCGCAAATACTTGAGTAGGTAGCAAGTGTAGAGAAAGCGGGTAGCGAGCAAAGAAAACAAAATTATATTACCTTTTATTTATATTAATAATAATTATATTTTAGACTTCACCAGTTCCAAACCCTATGTGGAATTTATTTAATGTATTAAATTGATACATAAATGAAATATAAATGGCCGTTCAATTTAAAATACAGAAAAGTTTGCACACAACTGCTTGACTCAGCAAAATTCTTACCGCAACCACTGCACAAATGAATGAGACGGTAACGAATGCTTCCACCAAAACACGAAGTTAACTTGACGACAAAATGTCACCTAAATGTCCGTTATGCAGAATAACCCATTCTAAAAACAAATAACAAACAAGAAAAGTGAACAAACCAGTTCGTAACACACACAATGGAATATTGAAGTCGCCGCGCAAAAATGAACAAAATCAATTTGTATTGTATAACAAACACTGAAGTTGTCACACGCAAAAATACTGTCAGAAAATTCCCGTAGATAACAAAATGGATCCCGATTTTATATCACCAACAGGGATTTTGGCAACGCTTGCTTTCATCAAGATACCCGGCATTGGAAAGCCTTTGGAGTTTCTCAAGTTTCAGTAAACGCATTGGTAGAAATTTCACTTATAAAAAAGTACAGTTAGAAACAGCCAAAAAACAACTACATATGTGTAAAATAACCGATAAAATTTTAAACCTTTTACCAACGTTCATGTGGGTCACATGAACGTTGGTAAAAGAGAGTTTAAAAAGTCAAAAGTCAACTTTTTCATAAACAAAATTCTAATAATGATCGGTCAAGTCGTTCAGTCTACGAAAAAATTATGAAGCCATAGGCTATAGAATCTAAGAAACTTACATACATATACGCAGTTGTTCCTCAGGTTGTTGCGATACTTACACGACATTTAATGGATTTATGGACTATCTTTTCCAACATTTTGACGTTTCAATGTCTTCGCAGGTTTGGCGATTCACCTGTGACCACGAAAACTGCAAAATATTAGTGTGCAAAATGTATTTGACTCATATCCATAGACACATACAATATACATAGGTAACATTTAGGTCGAGCTATTTGGCTTAGTTATTTACCCATAATTTTAAGACACCCAAGGTATACCAATCGGAGCAGACTCCGAGAGCCCACTCCGATATAATTGTCAAAACAGCTGCCATTTCTGTAGTGCAATTATTTAGTCACGATATTCAGATAACTAGGGTAGTTATGTATGTATATCTATCGGGAAATACTGTACAAGCGCTTACGCAATATTATTAGACATCTATACGGTTTAAAGTCGTTGGATTGAGCTCAATAAGTGGCACCCTTTCGTATCGACAAACATTGAATAAAAAGTTGTTCACAATTCAGCGCGGACGGACACGTGAAATCCGATATTTCTCGGCATCTCTACGTTTTATGGTAAAGAGCCATTACGGCCATTAATATGATACGCTAACAGTATTGCCATGGTCAATGGCATATTCGTCGAATGGCTCGACAAATATGCCATTCAACATGACAATGCTGTAGCCTGCAAAGTAAGATACCGAACTATTTATCTATTTATATTATCTATTTCGTTTGAGCATTTTATCTTTAGACTTTTTTTATTTAATTTTTTATCCACAGACACCAGGGTCCGTGACCTACCTTATCTTTAGACTTTACTTCTATGCTTTAGACGCTTTTTACCTGAGTTAATCAGGTTGCTTTTTTTGTGTATTTATTTAGTTAGTTAAATATAATATGTTAGTTTTTTTTGGCATTGTATATTATAAGCCCCAGGGTTTCCTCGTATGGCAGCTAAAAATTGATCATTGATAAACTCGAATTTTGAAACTAACCAGCTATAGAAAGGACTATGCTCGGAGACTCTCTGCAAGATCAAATCAGAAATGAAGAGTTTCATGGACGTACAAAAGTCACGGACATAGCACAGTGGAATAGCAAATTAAAGTGATGAAGCAAATTAAGGCTGATGGGGTTGAAAAGTTTTCAAGTACCACACACCGGCAAACGCAGCGAAGGAAAGCCAGCCACCAGATGGATAGACAACTTTATATAAGTCGCAAGAAGACGCTCTGGTTGCAAACCGCTTTTAATAGGTATTTTTTGGAAATCCATGGGGCAGGTCTATGTCCAGCAGTGGACTTCGTGTGGCTGACATGATGATAATGAAGATTCTAAAACAATTTAATTTAAAAATGATCAATTTTATCACACGTTTAACAGGAAGGCTGACGAGCGTAATGCATAGCATTACTATTCCATGTTTTGCACTGTGGAAACCTAATAATCCTGGATACCATTGGGCTGGCTTGATATCAGGCAAACAACTTGCTAAATCATCCGTCAAAAAAAATCCAGTGTTATAATGGGTACTTCGGCGTTTCGCACCGCAAGTGGTTCGAACCGCGGTCCGAATCACCCAAGAGTAATACCCTTCGATCGTGTTTTTTTCCTGAAAGTCATAACATTGAAAAATATATCGCGGCTGATCCTGCAATGCATGTTGTTTCGTGTCGCTTGGGGTTTCAGTTATAGAGAGTTAGCAAGGAGACAGATTGTCTCGGTTTCAATTGATATGGTCTACTATTGGATGTATGTTTTTAGGAAGGGATTTTTGGTGGGTATTTCGTTTTGGGATGAAAAATCACGTGTTTCTGTTGTCTTGATACGTACTATAGTTTCTTATTTATAATCGAGAAATTATTTTGTTTTATGCGAGTGACGAGCATGATACGTGTCCAAATTGTAAACCTATTCTTGATGTTGTCTTGACTGAATGAACTTATAAAAAATCGTCGTTTATAAAACTAGAAAACAATATCGACAAAAGTTTCAATTTGATCCAAGTTTATTTTCATACATAGAATCATTTTTGCGTTAATAATTTCTAAAAATGATTTTTATGCATGAGAATTATTTTGAATCAAATTGAAATTTTGTCGATTATTTGTGACGACGATTTTTTTATAAGTTCATTCAATCATTGTATATCTTCAAAAATGTGGATATGCGTGAGCGAGACGGACGATGATCGAAGTACGCGGCGTGAACTACAGAATCTTAAGCACAGCTCTTAAGCGTATTAATATACCTAATCGAAACTAAATCAAAGCCATTCAGCCTTAAATGTATGAGTATGATGTATAAAAGGAGTAGATTTATAAATCCAAAAATGTTGTTATAAATTGAATATCACTTAATTTAATTTACATTAATATTTTTTACATTAATCTCGCATTTACCGCTCGTTGCTCCCGCTCGCACCACGCCTACTTCCAGCACAAAGAGAGAAGCGAGAAAAAAGCTGTTTGCCAAATATGAATAGCCATTAGCTCCGTTAGTGCCGGTAATGGTGCGAATATTATTTAAAGCGCTGTTTAAATACTTTAATGGTAATATTCGATTTTGTTTTGTATGTAATGGGCTGTATTTTTATTCGGCTACCCAAAAAAGAAAGTATTATTTTTCAAATGTTAGTATGTGAGTTTGTAGGTGAAGGTAGTGAGGTCAGATAAAAAGAAGCAGGGTCTCGGGGGAAGGAACATATTGCGGATATGAAAAACAGACGCTCTAACAGGTCTGCAGTGTATGCGCATGCGCTAGACAAGCCTAACCACTACATACGTTTTGATAATCTTCAAATCTTTGCTAGAGCTAGAACTGTACGATTTGATTTGATTCTTTACTGGCCATTTTTAGGGTTCCGTACCCAAAGGTTAAAAACGGGACCCTATTACTGAGACTCCGCTGTCTGTCCGTCCGTCCGTCCGTCTGTCACCAGGCTGTATCTCATGAACCATGATAATTAGACAGTTGAAATTTTCACAGACGATGTATATGATGTTCTGTTGCCGCTATAATAACAAATACTAAAAAACAGAATAAAATATATATTTAAGGTGGCTCCCATACAACAAACGTGATTTTTTGCCGTTTTAATAGATAATGGTACGGAACCATTCGTGCGCGAGTCCGACTCGCAATTGGCCGGTTTTTTAACATGTCTGTCATATTGGGCAAGTCATTTTACAATGGTTGTTACACAAATTTTACATTTTATAGTTACATAAGTAAGATTATTCTGTGTATAAGATTATATACGAAGCATGCTACGCAAGGCTATTGAAATTAAGAAATATCCTAATTTGAACAGAGAAGATGGTTGGAAAGTACCACCTGCTTAGGACCCGGATATCGAAAATCTGAACCTCAACACAGATCTGCGGTACCTGTGGACACCGTGACCGACATCTGCGTGCATAGGGAACGGAGCGCATACAAATAATAGGCGGTAGTAATTAATATTAAAAATAATAGGCGGTAGTAATTAATATTAAAAATAATAGGCGGTAGTAATTAATATTAATATGTTATATTATATTATGTTATATTATTTTCACATGGAAGTACTATGAGTTCACTATACGAGAACTAAAGTAAATTACTATAAAAACACCACTAAAATTTTCGCGCTCGCTTCTCTCGCGCTTTATTACTATTTTGACAGAGAAGTACCGTGGGTTTACTAATACGAGAAACAAAGTATATTACTATAAAAGCACTACTAAAATTATTCGCGCTCGCTACGCTCGCGCATACTTATTGCCTATTTTTGTTTATATTTAGATCATGCAAGCGCTGAGTGCTTGTTGACAAACTTGGTGATTATTTGGGACATTAAAGTGATAATTTTTTTACGCTCGCACATTATAAGTAAGATATGGGACAACATGGCCGCAGACTCTCCTAGAATAGAATAGAGCCTAGAATACGAGTCTCCTCTAGGTCAGTGAAACAACTTTAAGCACGTCGGGCACGTCGCTCTAGCCGTCGGTACAATAAAGCAAAGTTTGCCAAAATTTCACTACTTAACTCTTTGACAAAATCGTCTACCCACTTAAAACATTATTTGAACGGGATCGACGCATATGACCAAAAACGCAAGAGGCCAATAGACGCATTTAACCAGATACGCAAATGACCAGATACGTGTATGGCCAGTTTTGATTAAACTACTCACGCAAACTATTTACTCTAACACTCAAGTGTCATTACTCTGTAATATTTGCAAATGACTGCAGGTCTAGCGCTTCACTGAGTATGTTCCTGAGGTATGGGAGCGGCACGGGAGGGTTCTCATGTAATCGCAATGCTGACGGCCGACTGAAGTCACTTTGGCTCAAAAGGGCCAGAATCCAGAGCTGTTAAACAAAAAAAAACTGAAGTCACGCGTCATTTGATGTACCGTAAACACACCCCTCCCGTGCCGCTCCCATACCTCAAGAACATACTCAGTAAACCGTAATCAGTTAGTTAATACTCGAAATTCAAAATAATCACTCTGTGGAAAACATCAAAATGAAGTGAATCAAATTGTCTACACGTGGAAAAAATAACATAATTAATCCAATCATAATAAGTCAATATAACATAAGAACTTGATGCCTCAATTTTTGATTGCCAAAGAGCCAACAAATGAAAAGATATCGCAGAAAAAAGAATACTGAAATGAAATTGGACAACGATGTGGAAATACGTATTGGATAATACTTTATATGTCGAAAGCAGATATTAGATCTGTGCGTAGTGATGTGTGGCTTAATGTACAGGCTAGGGCTTGCACGCGGCGACGTCTCACTCATATTTGTTACAAATGTAGGCGTTCCATTTCATACTTTAAACAAAACATCATCTAAGCTACAAATAGAGGAAAAAAATATTTTTTAAAGTCAATTATGTTAGGTTATAGCATAATAGAACAACTATAGACTAATTGTTTTTGTGTAAAATGTAATTGATTTATAGTTATTCAGTTTCTGGTCGCTTGTATTTTTATTTGGAAAACATTGTATAATTTGCAATGATGTTTAGTGCATAATTTAATTTATAAATATTGTCTTGATTTAACATAAAGATAATTAATTCACTTTTATAAATTAAAATAATGTTTCAATATTGGAACTTCCGGAAAATCTCGTAGGCTATGGTCTCGAAGGCAGGAACGCCATTCCGGACTTAACAAAAAAAGTAGCAAGATGTTGATAAACCTCAAGACTATTAAATTGTCTAATTTGAAATAATATTTCAATATATTAGCTTATGAATAATACATATAATAATCCACAAAAAAGCTTACGTCAATTAGGTACACAAAACAAAATTAAAAATTATTCAAATAACCCGCCCCGAATCGATCCTGGCGCAAAGGTGCCCATAATACTGGCAGCATTACCCCGCTGAATGGCAATGGCCAACCTCTGCACCAAGAACGAACCGGAGCGAGAGTCACCACCGTCATTGGCAATACGGCGCCCAATTTCAGTTATCAGGCCTTTGGCCTCCGCCCCCCAACTGCCCAAAGTCTCCACCGCAATGGGCACAAAATAATAATGTGGTTCCATCGCCGCATACTTTAAATGCTTCTTGGAAGCGGCATCCTCCGCCGCTGCTGCTGGAGCGTGGATAGTGCGACTCAGGTGCGAGGCCGCGACAGTGCTGACGCAAGTAGCGTCCCAGACCAAGCACTTGCCGTTTTTCCATGGCACCAAAGTCAAACCATCCGGACGCTTCCCGTCGGACCTGCTGAGTCCCGGTGGCTCGAGTACACAATTCAATATTAACTGTAAGTGTATAATTTTGGATGTATATGGATATGGATTTACTTCGAAATGGAATAAATGTATAAAAACTAGAATTAGAACTAGAATTAAAAAACATACTACAATATATTGTCAATAATAATAATACACCTAATACATGCTAGATGGTGTTGTGGGAAATGTCCACAAATATTTATTTATTTATTTACATTTCATACTTATCTTAAGTTTTCACGTTTAATTCAATAGCCAAGCAGTAGTGTGAGCTTTACTATGTTCCGGATTAAAGGGTAATGTTTTACTAAATGTTGTTTTGTGCAATTTTTAATGTTTGCTATAGTATTTCTATTCATCATCATCATCTCAGCCACAAGAAGTCCACTGCTGGACATAGGCATAGGTAACAAAGTAACATACATGTATACATACCCACACTAGTTAATTTTTTTATCAGCCCTGTTTGAAAAACTGTCCCACTGCTGGGCGCGGGCCCCTTCTCATTGTGAGAAGGGTAAGGCCATAGTCTACCACGCTGGCCAAGTGCGGGTTGACAGACTTAGACCCACACTAGAACACATACTGCCACACTAGAAAACTAATCTAAAAAAAACATAACCCTCCTTGAAATTGAACAACTTTTATTGCGTGCATTGAGACTTGTTTACATAATAGTTATTATTTAAGAAACTGAAAAACCTACTTTAAAATGCGCAATTTTGTTTTAAAAACCAAACTACTAAGCCTATATAAAAAAAAATGCCATGGAGCCAATTTGAATGTAAGTATATCCTATATAATTAAAAAAAAGTTTTCAAATTGGTTTATAAATGACCGAGTTATGCGGTGACAAACATAAAAAATTACAGTCAAATTGTTCACCTTCGTTTTGAAGTCGGTAAAAAGACACAATGTCATCTAGTGAGACTTGATAAAAGTTGTTTTGTTTTTAGTAACAATCCCGAAAACCTAAGAAATCATTATAATACCTCCTCTTTGCGTAGTCGGGTAAAAACCAGAACACACTCATGTAAATAAATCTTTGTCCTGTGAGACTGTCTGTCTGAATGACCGACAACGTACAGTTTAAGCCGTTGATCACAAAGACATACAATGAAGTGTCTTCTTTGTATTATTTAGTTATTCACTAAGACCTAAAAAATATTATAAAAAATGTATCACAGGTGAAACCATGGATTACATCTTGCTATACAACACCTATAGAATCTATATTGTACTATATAATATCTTACATCATAAGGTTGTCTGGAAGAGATCGCTGTTAGCGATAAGACCGCCCTCTGTGCCATTGTTTTATAAGTGTTTTTTTTTGTTATTTTTATTCTTTTTGTGGTGTCAATAAAGTGTTATTGATTGATTGATTAATTACATCTTGTATAAGTATTATATGACAATTTCACCTTTACATACATCTTTTTTACATATTTATTACCTCTTAAAAGTATTTATTTAAATTAACCTAGTTTATATTCTACTAAAATAACTCGAAACCGGAAACGGATCTTATCATTCAAATGTCCCCACAAATTACATTCCAAAAGCACGACTCGGGAGAATTTCGTCGAAAAAACGTACAAAAAAATGCGAAAAAAAAGTAAAATTACGACACCTTGCCCGACAGAATACGTAATTACATTCACCAAAACAAAACTCCGCGTTTCCTAATTAAAATAAATACGATTTGTGCTAATTTACTCTAAACAAGAGTTTGGGAGATAATGGAGTATATTCTTACGTTTATCTTCACGTTCACTTTATTTTCTACCACACATGCGTACATTACACTCACAACTTCACTATAGTTACACTCAGACACCTAGTATCGCACTGATTACGAGATCGCTTCGAAGTTATGTCGTTGATCGCACAATGTAAACTGAACTGAGCCAAGATCCGGCCTTGTATTTACGTCTTTATTAGGCCTAAATGGTTCTTGTCCAATCTAAGTCAAAACACATTTTTGAAGATATAAAATGACTGAATGATATACATATAAAAAATCGTCGTTTATTACACAAAAATCATTAAGTATTGCTTTAATAGTTTCTAAAAATTATTTTTATGTTTGAAATACTTAACTTGGGTCAAATTGAAAATTTTGCCAAATATTTGTGATGTTGTTTTCTAGTTTTACAAATGACGATTTTTTTATAAATTTATGCAGTCATTTTATATTTTTAAATTTGTAGGTATGCGCGAGTGAGACGAACGATGGTCGAACTACGGACTTGAGAAAAAAAATAACAAAATTGAATACTGCAAATACAGTACAGATTTAAATATCATGTACATTTTAGGTATTTTTAAATCTTACAAAATAAAATAAGAATTTAAATTTCTTAATTTTCAGTATAATTTTACAACATTTTTAATAGTAACATAAGCTTTCAGGAAACCGAGAGTTTTACGAGTGACTCTCCGGGGTTACTAGTAATAAAAATAAAAAGCTAAACCCTTTTTTACGTCCGAATTTTACTGCATTCCCTGATGAAATGTGACAATGACACGTAAAATAAACCATCATGCCTGATGTTATGATGAAATTGTTATCACTTTCATGTTTTTGTGCCAAAAAAAAGAGAAAACTAGTCGTCAAAAGAAATTAGTTTTATTAGTATGTAGTTTTAAAAAAAAAACTTGTTTTAATGTAGCGTACCAAAATAAAATTTAAAAATATATTTACGCTAAAGGACCTACATGTATAATACTTACATGCTATATATTTGGATTCGTATTTATGAATTATTTTAGCGCAACATATAAAAGTGTAGCGCAAGTTACACTTTTCTATATTGCTCTTTGTTGTTGTTTTCTATGTTGCTCGCATATCATCACGTGAGCCGTCAGCCTTTTTGCTGCACCTTTTTATGAAAAAATAAGTATTTTTTATATTAAATAAAGTTGCAATTTCATATATGTTAAACAGTTCTTAAAAGATCTATAGAGTTTATTTTATATTATATCAATATCTGATATTTTAAATACTTTTTAAGCTGTTGTTGTTTGCGTGTCCTAAAACGAGTAATTGTACAGCTAAACTCTTTACAAGCATCAAAATCTGACGAAATTTGTTATTATAGTAACGTAAATTTATAACACTTATTATCATTATATAAAAACAAAATAATATCCTTCTCTAGCGCCATCTTGTAACATAACTGCTGAAAAACTATTGTTTTAGTTCGGTTCGGATTTGTTTGACACACAAGTCAAACAAATTTATCCGGTTTAGATATTTCTAAACCGGATAAATTTGTTTGACTTGTGTGTCTATCTGTGGCATCGTAGCTCTTTTTTTTTGTTTGAAACAGGATTTTATCGCGAGTGTCTTTACTCTATGTTCTATCAATATTAGTTTAGCCGCTTTTTCTGGGGTTTTGAGTTTTCTAAACTTATACTTCTGTGTAGTTGTAGTAGTAGTTTATACAAGTGTACTTACACAGAACCCATCCTTTTCTCGTTGAATTACGTTGTACAATCAAGTATTTATAAGTGTGCAAAACTGATGTTAAAAAATAAATAAATAAAATAAAACAAGTATAAACAAAATACCCGAGTGCAGAAAGTAGTTTTTGTAGTCTAACTCATGATTTCGATATGCTTGATACAATGTTGGCACTTGGCACCAGAAAAGGTGCCACCGCCCAAGACACTGTTTAAATCGTCTGCAACAGACGTAAAGGCCATATTATGATGATAATGATACAATGTTGAGTGTACGTTTTTGTTAGAAAGGGAGTGTGGGTTAAATCTTGGTAAAATTTAAAAAATACGCCGTCTTTAAAATAATTCTAGTAAGATTACGAAAAAGTTTGCTAGAGGTTACGAAAAAACGTATTTTATTTTATTTTTAGGAGAGATGTATTATTATTATGCCAAAATGAAATAGCCTATGACACTCAGGAAGCAAAGAAAATCTAACGACACCTCGCACATCAAAATCGGTCAACCGGTTTAGGCTGCAGGGATCATATAGAAACATACATACATACACACATACATACATACACTCGAAAAACATAACTTCTTACGCAGTCGGATAAAAACATAAAAATGTAAATAAATCTTCCATCTGCTCTCAGCCTAGACTGGTCATTATGCGACCCTCAAATGGGCGTTGGGAATAAGCCAAGCGAGTTAAGTCGAGTTATAACGAAGTGGAATAATGGAGCCAGTTTCCAAACGTCTGCCGGATGATCTTTGTATTGACCTTTATAAAGTTAGGAGCGTATGCTCTGGCTTTCTAGCTTACGCTGTAGGACAGATAAAAAAAAATTATAGGTTAAATAGATAATTTATAGGTATTTTTTTTAAAGCAAATATAAATGCTGAAGTACTTTTGTATTTTTGACTGGTCTTGTGGCTCAGTTGGTAGTGTGTTTACGTCTACCTGCTGAACTGAAAGGTCGTGGGTTCAATCCCCACCCAGGGCAAACATTTGTGTGACGAGCATGGATGTTTGTTCTGTGTCTGGGTGTTTCTATGTATCATATGTATATATTTACAACAAAAAAAGTAATATATGTATTCTATCAGCCATCTAGTTCCATAGTACAAGCTTTGCTTAGTTTGGGCTAGATGGTGTTGTGTGAAATGTCCACAAATATTTATTTATTTATTTTTGTACGTTTGTTACCTTTTAACAATGTCTGAATCATTATGATTATTTTTACATGAAATAGATACTACTGACCTCCAGCTCGTCTGATGGTAAGCAACGATATGAACGAAGACAGAACTCGTCTATTTGGTTTAGTCTCGAAACCCCCAAGTAAAATAGATAAAACGATAAAATTTGGAAAAATAAAAGTTAAAAGACATATTAGAATTCGCAGACAGACATAGACAGCAATCATTATTATAATTACCTTTATTCTTCCGCATGCGGGTGAATCCGCAGGGCACGGCTTGTAATTTTTGTGGTGTACTGATTAATTAAAAGCTCCAGGAAGTTAATACCGTCAACGAAGTATCTGGAAAGCATTGAAGCAATTTTTGGCCCCTAAGTAAGTTCGTATAAACTGAGTGGCCAGCCCTAGTGTCAAAGTTATTAAGCCGCCGAAAGGCCTCTGACCCTGACGATTACTGTTTTTAAGACAAACAACCGGGACCTACAATTTAACGTGACATCCGAACCACGTTAGCCAAGAAATGCCACTCACGGTTACCCATCTGAAGACTGGCCGGTCCGTCCGTTGCTTGACATTGGTGATCGTTCAAGCTACGCCACGAGCGCTACTTTTGGCCCCTAAACTAATCTAGACTAGGCTTGTGTCTTGAGCATCCAAGAGGCGACGACGTTGGTGTCTAACCTCCATCACGTATGTGGGTGTGTGAGATAGACCTACCTGGCAACCACAAACTTATAGTTTGACAGCTGACAGCTTGTTGACTGATTGCTCATATAGAAAATCTTGTTTGGAATTGCCCCAAAACCAAAAAAAAAAAAAAACCCCAAATGTTTCTGTCAAATATTAACAAAATGGCTTCGAAGCAAACATTTCCCATTTGTACCTGAGATTCATAACGTTTTGTCTAGACAACCTCTTGACCGACATTGTATTTAAACTTCTAGTGTGCAATTAAGTTTTTCCCTAATATTATGCCAAATTTCATCAAGATTTGTTCATGAATAGGTACGATTTCGAGTACAAACATCCCGACAGATAAAAATACATTTTAGACATGCTAGTTCATGCTAAAGTGTTACTTACAGAATTAATAATTAAAATATAGTTTGTTTTAAAAGATCAAAAAGTTATTTAAAATTGAGCCTTAAGGCAAATCCTGAAATTAAAAGGCCTTAAAACAACTAAAATATTACATTTTACATCATAATTAACTCCTTAATGTTTGTAATCAAAATATTAACACGTAGAGCGTTAATTAAGCTCGTCGAAAAAATCATGTAATTATTTTTTAATTACAAACTGGCAACACTTGGAATGAAATAAAATAGACGGGAGTTTTGGCGGGAACTTAGAAAACATGTTGTTGTTTTATTTTTAATCGACTTCAAAAAAGGAGATTTATCAATTTATGTAGGTATGTATGAAATATTGTTAAAATTGTACAATTTTCGGATAAATTAGTCTATGCAGGCTTTAAAAATAGTTGGTG
Source organism: Lycia hirtaria (assembly GCA_947563715.1). Classification (NCBI taxonomy): domain Eukaryota; kingdom Metazoa; phylum Arthropoda; class Insecta; order Lepidoptera; family Geometridae; genus Lycia; species Lycia hirtaria. Next base: position 50,769,436 of record OX387376.1, on the reverse strand, counting down.
TACGTACCTACTTAGGTAGACGCCAAAGTTTTTTAATATTTCGGTATTAAGTAACGTAAGTAAAAGTTGTCGTTTCTTCCTTTTCAGTTAAATGGATCGATTTGAAGTCTATTTAATTTTGACGTGATAACTTCTCTTATAAATCGATGAACGCTGGCTGCACGCACGAAAAAGTGTCACGTTCCACCTGAAGCCGAGCGTGCAAGCGAGAGCGCGGAACAAGCGATAGAGAGGCACGATCGGCCTAAGCGTTCGGCTTGTGACGCATCGTTATCACGTAAAATTATCGTATGTAAGCCGACTTTACAGACAACCATTTTTTTTTTACTACTTTTATCTTCGAATTTTTATTGTTTCAAAACATGTTGATGGTGTAAAAAGTGTTTTATTAAATGTGAGTTTCTTCTCACGTGCACAAGTGTGGACGAGTGAAATAAACTGGTGAAACATTATATCTTTTCTTGTCGTCAATACATTTCCCAAAAAGTAAATTTTGACTGGGACTGTAATAACGTTATGAAGAGAATAAAATGCATTTTATTCTTTATAAAAAAATCACAATTAAAAATATATAGCAACAAGAATTAAGTCAATATGATTTTGTCCAGTATGATCTTTCTTCGTTTTTATTCTTATAATTAGCGTCCATAGAGTCCTAGTCATAGTCAAAGTCAAGCAAAGCAAGTCACAGTCAAAGCCTCATCACGCTTTAGTAAATTGGCGGTGGCTTTTCTGGAAGCTTCTAAGGAATTTTACCGACAACATGAAAATATTTTTTTTCACGTTTTATTGCTTTATTTCATTTGTGGACACCAGGGTGGGCAGGAGTCTATGATAGTTATTGAACACTCATTAAAATAAAGAAAACACTTTAATTTTCACATCATATTTTTTTTACACTTGATAATTATACACATGACCGCCATCTCACCTGACGTCAAAGAAAAAGGCCCACGATGAGAGTTTACCTAGAACAAATCAATTCACCTGTGATTAAAACACATTCATAAAACATCTAGAACAAACACAAGTTTAACTTTGGAAAGTTTTTGACCGCCGTCAAAGATTGAGTCGGAGATTTCGGCTCAAAAAAGACGTGAGTAACCCGTTTGTTCAAAGAATAATAATTTTATAATTTAAAAAAACTGAAACAACCGACTTCAAAGTATGTTATTTCGTTTACTTGTAACATAAGTAAGGATAGTAATTATACAAGGCGCTCAAGCGTTGAAGTAACTCTATTTTCTCCTTATACACATTGGATGAGGAGTAAGTAGTTTTTACTTTTCAAGCTCAATAAATCCCTCACGATTGTAAACTTTTTAAAATACCTCTATTCACCAGCTCGTTTTTTTTCAAGAATGACATTTGTCACTGAATGTCAAATGCTTCGTCGTCACAGATTAGAAAATGTGCACATGTTTATACGAAAAACCACAACATTTGACACTTTTGCAAAAAAAAACGTGTCAGTGGAACTCTGCGATTCTATAATCTGAAGCACTCACTCAGGAATACAATGAAAATATTTTTACTTTTAAAGATTATTCAAAAAGTTATAAATCAATATTTCTAAAATAATTATGGGACCAACTTGGGAGCTTTCTCTATACATCAATTTAAGAAACATAAAAATTGGTTCACGAATGACGGAGTAATTCGTGTACATACATAAAAAAAATATACGGTACGAATTGATAACCTCCTCCTTTTTCGAAGTCGGTTAAAATGTGTAACGACCACGTTAGTTTTCATAATAAAACCACAAGCTTAGGGAAACAAAAAAGACAACATTGTTCTTTAACGTTCCCGCCAAAACTCCCCTGTCTATGGTATTTAATGTTACCATTCAAATAAATTAAATAACTACTAAAACAAATGACATCGCATACAACTCCGGCATACAATGTCGATACTGTTCATACTCTGGCCACAGATACCGCATTCCACGAAAGAAACAACAAACCTCATAAATCCGGCGACGCAGAACTTCCTGACAATAAGTACCAACTATTCTATTATTGCCTTTATCTCAGCCAAGTTACGGTGCCTAAACTCGTATGCCATTATTTCACTTAGGTGAGCTTTGATGTTCTTACTATGTCATCATCATCTGCAATCTCTTTACTTTGAGATTTTCTTTCTTCATAATACATGACTGTACAAGACGGAGTTGCGTTTTAGAGTGTATGTATGTATAAGTGTGGAGTTTGTATGTATGTTTATTTACTGCTCGTTTCCAGATATATTATAGGCTATAATTTTAACCCATTTTTGTATATTCAACGTTAAGTAGTTTATATAATATTTTTGTACTTCTTCATTACATTCATAATTCGACAAATCAGACATGGCTAGAAAATTATAACAGTCATGTATAAAAATAAGTACCTGTAGACCGAGCTCCACTCGGATTTTTTATGACTAAATACGAGCAAACCCAGGTTCACCAAAAATGAAATCTAGCAAGATAGATTTATCGTTCCCTAATCTACCTACAAACCAAATTTCATTAAGATCGTTGGAGCGGTTTCCGGAGATTCAGATTATATATGTATATATATATATATATATACAAGAATTGCTCGTTTAAAGCTATAAGATATCTTATGCATTCTGATTTAAAGGTCGTCGTCGGTATCAAGAGAAAATAAATAAGTGTGTTTGTCTGATAAAAACTTTTTATTAACCAACTTCAAAAAAAATTTTTGTTGATTCTAAATTCGGTTGTACTTTTTTATGTTTCCTACTTAAAAAATCCGTCATTTATGTTTTATTTTTATTTTTGAATTGTAATATAATTTATGTTAGTTAATTAAAAGAAATAAAAAAGATATCGTTAGAAAAAAAATACTGGAAAAATGATATCCAAGTCAACGAAATTTCATATTTAAAGTCGGTTGTTTCAGTTTTTTAAACTTTAATAATTACTTAAACTGTAATAATTATGGACACAAATGTAAGTTAACTAAAAATTCAATTAATATTAGTTCACAATGAATGGAACTAACTAGAATATAAAATAATTAAATATATTGTTGCCACTGATTCATATAATGTGGTAGTAGAGTAAAGGATTTTAGTAGAATAAAAGGATTTTTAATTATTTAATTAATTAAAGACACCAAAAGTTTCCGATATTGAACACCACTTTTAACGGAGTACCTTAGACAAGTTACTATTTTTACAGAATAACATGTTTTTGTAACTTTCTATCTTCCGTACAGTTTGTCACTAATGTCTCTTCTTATTGTTTCAGGTAAATTATTGTATTACCGGGAATCTAATAAAACTAGTAAGTACTACGAGTATAATTATTATTTCAAACGTGTTCGGTTACTACAGCATTTTCTTTTAATTTTATGTAGAAATAGGCTTGCGCTTGACCGCCAACTCGCCTGATGTTAAACGACATTGCGGTCTACGATGGAGTGCGCTTACCTAGAAGAAACAAATTCTCTCGCGATTAAAAAGACACTCATGTTATATTTATCTTTGATAAGCAACCTTTTCTTGAAGATTTTTAAAATGAAAACTTCCTTTTTTAAAAGCTTTTATTCTACTTGCCCTGTTAGGTGCGTCGCTCACTGGTAAGACGAGGCGCGGTCGCGGCGGCGTCGCGGCACAGTCGAGGCGTGGTGTTTATGTTAAGCGCGTCGCCCACACGAGCTGGAGTCGAGGCGGCGTCGAGGCACGGGCGTACAAGCGGCGCGCCGCTTCTACGTTTCCTTCAGGTTCAAATGGCAGTGCGCCCACACACTAGAGTCGCGTCGCTGGCGACGTGGAGTCGAGGCGCGGTCGCGGCGGCGTCGCGGCAGGGGTGCAGTGCGCGACCGCGCCGCGTCTCCACCGCCATTTTGTTATTTTGTTTCGTGCGTAGACGTGTTTACACTGTAATGTGTGAAGGAAGCATAGCCGCCCGGGCCTCGACACTAACATAAACACCACGCCTCGACTGTGCCGCGACGCCGCCGCGACCGCGCCTCGACTTACCAGTGAGCGACGCGCCTTAGAGTCGAGTTAAATTAGAACCACTTCCTGTCGTTAGATTAGGTTGAAATTTGGTTTACTTACGTAACTTCGGTGACAATGCAATAATATGGTACCATGAAGCTGGTCTCAAGATGGCGTCGGAAGGTGGTCATAGGAACTCCTAAACTAAACAAGATAACACCGTCGAGTTTGGACTCATTTGAATAGTCTCTTCTTTCTTAGTCTTGTAAATAAAATTTTTTTTTTTTTTTTTTTAAAACAAGCTTTTATTTAAATGCTCTAAAACGAAGAAAATAAATTTTATATTGATATAAATAAAAGCTTGTCGCGAGAACACAAACATTTTTTTTTTTTTCAAAAGAACAAACTAACTTTTATTCTAAGCAAATGATAAGAACGCGTCTAAGTCTTTTGTTGGAATTCAATATTACTTAGTAGATGGTAAAAAAATAAATATATTAATATTTTATTAGGGTTCTATAGTAACAACGAGGAACCCTAATAAGTTCGCCTTCTCCGTCTGTCTGTTGCATTTTGATACAATATTATTTATACTCATATTTTCATCATCATCATCCCCAGCCCTTTCTATTTAACTACTAGGTATATGCCTCTCTCATGCCGTCTGCCTCTATCCTGTGCCAATCGAGTCCAGGTTCAAAATCTTAGCAAGCAGAAAATTATAATATAGATTATTATGTCTATCGGTACCAACGGAGAAAAGACGCGATGGTTTGCGTTTATTCCTAACGAGTAACATCTTACATGTAACCCTCGATGGGAATCATTTTATACATAAATTCCCAACAGTTAACACCTTTACTCGTTTTATATGAAATTCCCAACTAGTAACACTGTCACTCGATAGGAACAACTTTTCTGTAATTCCCAATTGTATGAATGTACATATTTTTTTCGTCGGGCAATTATTTTCCCTTTAACAAAACTGAACCCTAAAATATACTCGGCCGTGCCTAAAATATACTCTATATTCTCGTGCAGGTTTGTTTAATGGCCATTTCACCACGTTGTACATTTTTGGTAGCCTTTTTGCCAATTTCGTGCAGCCTTTTGTCTATTTTGTGCAGTTTTTGTCGGTTTACCGACATGCAACTATGCGCGTGGTTTGTATAATTTCCGTCGTGCGGATCGATTTTTGTGTATTTTTACGCTTCATTTATTGCACTGTGTTGGATAAATTTATTGTGGTTAGTTTTTTTTTTTACTAACTATCTATTGTATCTATATGGGCAAAATCTACCACATCTTATATGGGCAAAATCCACCACAGACTGGTTCCCATGCGTTAAACGGCCGCAAGGCCGGCCTAGAAAGAGGTGGAGAGATGAGCTCGATACTTTCAATAAGAATTGGTCTACAATAGTATCCGATAGACAAATATGGAAGGAGGGAAGAGAGGCCTTTGCTCAGCAATGGGAAGATGTGGGCTAATATAATAATAATAATCTATTGTATCTATTCTATCTTATTTATATTCCATAGGATTCATTTCGTCGAGTGCGTGCAAGAAATTTACGATATTTCTCTATCCTCTCCATGCCTCCACAGTACTAGCAGAAAGTAGACACACTATCGCCTATTTTTCATTTAAATACCAAACATCTGTACTCGACAATTTAGATCCACGTTCTTGATGTGTACTGCGCATGAATGAAATTCTTTGCTGCCATCTCTGATTCCTGAAAACTACTATTTTGGAATTTTTAAGGGTCGAGTGAATATCTTTAATATCCACGTGCTCCATCCTAGTTTGTATCGCTGCTTCATCGGGTGAGTTGGTGGTTGATCATCATCATTATTTATTTTAAATAAAAATGTATACAGTTTACATGGCCAGGTAATATAATTTATAAAACCGCAAGAGAACAACACAGAAGCAAATAAAAGATAAAAGTTTTAATACAAGAATAAATTTTAAGTATTTCGCAATAGTCGTTATAGATACTGAAAACAAGGGTCAATTATTAAAATTAAACTCCATCATCATGTTTTAGAGTTATGTATTCAAATAAACTTAGCTCGGACTCCATTAACATTACCACTATCGATCACGGGAACGAAATGCTTGCAAGTTGTAAGTATAAACAACGCCATCTAGTGATAATGTTGTAGACTATAGATCAAGCATTTGCTTGAACAAAAAACAATGTTAAGGCCAAGATTTTTACTACAATTACATTTTTAGGTTTTTTTTCAAGTATCTTACTTTTGATTTACAGAAATCGTTTATTACACGCTATTGATTGATTTTCAATAGTAAATAAATCTGGATAAGTTCAAGTTCACCTCACGTGGAGACGTAGAATTTCATTAATTATAAATATAGTCATAAAATTAACGTGATTAGTCGTAATTACGAGTATGAGTGGAAAATATCCCGTGAGATTATTCCATGAGGGATTCAAGAAATTTGAAAATTTCATTTTGAAATTAGGGTTATCGAGTATAAATAATTTAATTTTAGTGCCTGGGGGGCTACGCTTATCTGTTATAGCGATGCAGAGTTGTCTCGCGCCCTTTTTAGGGTTCCGTACCCCCAAAAGGTAAAAACGGGACCCTATTACTAAGACTCCGCTGTCTGTCCGTCCGTCCGTCCGTCTGTCACCAGGCTGTATCTCATAAACCGTGATAGTTAGACAGTTGAAATTTTTGCAGATGATCTATTTCTGTTGCCGCTATAACAACAAATACTAAAACACAGAATAAAATTAATATTTAAGGGAGCTCCCATACAACAAACGTGATTTTTTTGCTCGTTTTTGCTTGATATTGATAACGGCAACATGTAGACGCTGGAAATATTCACAGAATATTGAGTTATATTATTAACTTTAAAAATGAATAATTAAATTAAAATAAAATAAATATTTAAGGAGGGCTTCCATACAACAAACGTGTTTTTTTGCCGTTTTTATAGACAATGGTACGGAACCCTTCGTGCGCGAGTCTGCCTCGCACTTGGCCGTTTTTATTTATCTGAATTTCTATGCAATGAAGACAAAAAACACAAAACAAGACAACAGACAAAAAAGTTAGTGTGAAACAAAATTTCAAATGATCTTATTTTGAATTGTAACTGTCGCTTAACCTTTTATATCCTCTTAGTTGTAGAAAAAAACAAGATAAAAAAAACGGGCGCGAGTCAACTTTGCATCGCTATAAGCGATGAGCGTAGCACCCTTAACCATTAACTCTAATTTAACCAATATTCTAATTTAGTTTCATTTTAGTCTAATATTATGTGAAAATTATCATATATAAATACATTGATATCTTGATTTGTTATTTGTTTTGATTATCATTTAAAAATATATTTATCATCACCAATGGAAATCTCCAGACTGGCAATCTTTCTCACTATATTTCAATCTTAATAAAGTATTCCCATCAGATATGATAAAATTGTTATCTTTATCAAACGTCAATCCGAAAATATATTTATTTTCAAGTATTTTTTTCAAACCGTCAGCGATTGTATACATGAATATGCCTAAATTCGTACAAATATATAAATTACCATCTTCGTCGTCTACTATATGCCTCACAAGTAAATATTCCGTAATAGTAACAATTCTTAAAGATAGCATATCATATCTGAATAACCCAGATTCATTAGCGAAAAATATTTCATTCGTCGCCGACACGAAGAAATGATCTATTTGTGTATGCTCAAATTCTTTAACAACGGCAAATCTACCATCGATTTCTAGATGTAGCTTCTGATCAGGATAGCTTATGTAGAAGAGGTTTTTCCTGAAGAAAAGTGACCAGATATTTTTGTTTTTCTCTTTGTAGAAGTCTGCGATTTTTGTGTACATGTTGAATTTATAGATTCCATCGCTTCCTCCCAAGTAAATATTATCAGATCCGTTATCTATGCCGATGGCACAACCGCCTCTGATGCCGGCTATGGTTTGAAAGTCATGCGTATCTATATTATAATAAGCTAAATTGAAATCTACATCTGAGTAGGTTTCGGGTGCAGAATAGCTGAAAAAGAGGGTATTTGTCGCCTTGTGTACGTTGAGGTTGTATGGTCTTCCAATCTCATTCGCCCAGAGCACCTCTCTCTCGTAATATTTGTTCCGGATGTACAGCCTGTTGCATTCTGTGGTTGGTATCCCTGATGCTGATGATGCTACCAGTAACAGTAGCAGCGCTTCCATTGCAGCTCTAGAACAAAAGTAACTTCAGTCATCTTACCGTCTACATAATCAAAAGCATGGCAAAAAGTATATATATAAAATAAAATACCCGACTGCAGATGAGCGATTTTTGAGTGGTGTACGTTTTTTGTGAGAAAGTATGCGCAAAGTCACTGTAAAAGCCATAACCTTTTTCTTTAAAATAATTCTAGTAAAATAATTTATTTTTACGAAAGTTCGTTGGATGTTACGAAGAAGCGCATTTTTTGCGAAAGTTGTATTATTATTAAAAAAATGTAGCCTATGACACTAAGGGAGTGAAGACGAATCTAACGACACCGCGCATATCAAAACCAGTCAAGCCGTTTAGGCTGTAGAGGCTCATAATTATATAAACGTACATACGTACACACATACACTCGTAAAATATAGCCCCCCCTTAATAAAAATGTCGAGTCAAAACACGTCAGTACATAAAATTTTTTAAAAATATACGTGATAAATCCGTCAAAAATTATTTAATTTCAATGAGTAAAAACCTTAGGAATCAAGTTCTCGTTGTTTCTTTGTAATCATAGTTCTAGTTGTCTCAGTGATTTTTCGCGAAGTACTAAATTGTCCATTGTATATGCGATTGTGGCGCAATATCCACGGGAATAGATAATTTGAAAATAAGCGTAAGTTTTTTAACTCAAAATTTCTGCTGGCAACATTTCATACAAAAATGTGATTATAGCGCGCTGACGGATTATAAAGAAAGTTTTGTATAAAACCCATGACCTTTGAAAACTGTCAGCGAAGACTGGCGAAGACAAATTCGTGAACATTCGCCAAATTATTATCTTCTTGAGTTACAAGTAGAAACAAAAGAAAGATACAGCCTCAACAAACGAAAACAAGTGATTAAGCAAAGCGCTGCTGTCATCGCTGAGATTGAAGTTATCAACTGTTATAAAGCAACTTTACAATTATCATTTATAATTGAGATAAAGGAACAAAAGAATAAAAGCAGTTAAAAAATCATTTTGTATTTTCTTTCCGTTTTAACTAAGTGTGATGAATCATAACATACTCTACCAGAATAATCTGGATTATTATTTAAAGTTTTTATTTATCTAAAAGCACCTTTTGTTACATTTTCGCGAAGGATTTTTAATAATTGAGTTATACAATACCGACACAATTAATTATTCATTTTTCTCGAGCGCGATTAACAAACTCCTTACTTCGCTTTAAAACTAAAGAATCCCTCACTACACTTGGGATTTTACTCTAGAATCCTTCTCTACGCTTCTCTACTTTAGAGTCCTTAACTACGTTCGCTACGTTCTGGATTCACATTTGGCTTCAGTATTATACGATCTAAGAGTTATATAAATATAAAAATAATACTCACAGATTGTTTATCCTGATGAACAACTCATATTAAAATCAGTTATAGGCACAGTTGCTGCTAAATGAGATCTAGTGTGGAAATGAGATCTAGGTCTCATGTTCCATAACTGATGTTTGTAAATATACCTAATTAAGATGACACAATAGATTTGGCAATTCGTTGTGTCATATTTTGTTACTAGTTGTGCCACGCGGTTTCATTTAAAGTAATCTGTCTTCTACCCCATCTGTTTATGTTTAATTCATGGGATAACATTATTTTTTTTAATATGCTGGAAGTTGTATTTTATCATCAATGTTTTTTAATAAAAAGAGCAGCAAAAAGCCCGACGGATCGCCTGATGACGAGCTATAGTCGGATAACTGCAACATTAGTGGCATCGCTGTTGCTTTTCAGCCAGGAGAGGTACTTGTAGACAATATTTTTAAAATGCTCTTTTTTGTGCCTGACAGTATAATCCGGAGTAAGCGAAGGATTCTAAGTTTGAACCATGAACGAAGTAAGTGATTCTACATTAGAATCCGGGATAGAACTATGGATTTAAGAAGGCACGGGACAAAATAACAATACAATACAAAAATACTTTATTGACACCATAGTATATTAACAATATGTACATGATTAGTACAACTTTACAGCTAGTAGAGTAAGCTAAGTAGAGCATAGATAATTTCACCTTAACATAACGTGGAAAATTATTAGTTCATCCATATTTTCTGTCAGAATTATCTATTCATCAATAATCAACGAGCTCCATATTTGGCCACACTGTCGTCACTTAAAATCAGGTGAGTTGATGGTCAATCGTAAATCTATCTAACACAAAAAAAAATGATTTGAGGTGTTAAGTACATAAGTGAATGTTAACTACCTTACACAAATACAAACACACATACACCCGAAAAATATTACCCTTCTTCTTGTGCAGTCAGTTAATAATGATCAAATAACAATGACAAACCGATAAACACTAGCATATTATCATATTAGTGTGATCCACACCCCTTTATATATTGTTCTGTCATATGAATGGTTTGTCCCATCAATATTTTTACTAGCAGTCTTACGTCACTTTTGTTTCAATAAACAAATTTAGTTGTAAAGAGGATGGATGAGAGATTAACTAAACAAATTTATATGGTGAATGTGAATGGACAAGTTCGTAAGGGTCGATGTAGTAGAACGTATCATGCAGAAAGTCGGCACACATTTCTCTAGAAATGCCTAAAATCTCTACACTAACATTTTGGTCCACATTCTCGACATTTATTGCGCAGGAGTGGAATTTTCTACCGCCTTCTCTGATTTCTGAAGATTACATCTTAAAATTTTCAAGTAAGTAAGTACTTCGAGTAAAGAACACGTCGATCGAGAAGATGAATCTTCTAGATCGACGTGTTTTATACTCGGCCGCGCCGTTGCTTACCATCAGGATAGTTGGCGGTCAAACGTAGATCTGTTTAGTATACAAATGTAAGAAAGAATATTAGGTCAAGATCAATCTTGTTTTTCTGTAATAACAACAAAATCAACCTTACCTACATTTTACCCCATCATTCCTGATTCATGGATTATTCACTGCATAAAATATTATTTTCGAAATCTTTGGATGGTCAAGCCTCGCCGTTCAAATTATTATGTTTATTTACATTTATTACTAATTTTTAATGTCTTTAATAAAAATAAGGAGAAGTACGTGTACGCTGAAAATTCACAGCGTTCCTGTTATTTTCATTTAAAGCTTCATAGCATAAATGTGTATAATTACTATGCAACAATCTATTTATAGATATTTTATCTGAGTATATAGGGTTATCATTCCCATCAAAGGTCATTCCGAATGCGTTCTCGATTTTGGCAACTCGCTTAATTCTCAAAAACGGTTTCTCTTCAATGTATATACCATCGCTTGCTACGAAAAATACATCCCCATAACCGTCTTCAGTTATTTGTCTGATTGAGATTTCATCATTCAAATGTAATACGTTCTTCTCGTTCTTTTCGATTTTGTACAAAGCTGTTTTGTTAGAAAAGTATATATCGTTTGATTTGGATATGAAGAAATGGTCGACTTCTATGTTCTCAGCTTCGGCGACGATTACGAACTTGTCGTCTTGGTAAACGTACAGTTTTTGGCTGGGATACTCTATGTAGTAGAAGTGGTTTTTGATGAACAGTCCCCAGATAGACTTCCCTCCTTCCGCGAAGTATTCTGCTGTTCTAGTCATGAAGTTGTATTTGTAGATGCCATCGTGGCCTCCGAAGTAGATGTCGTCGTTTCCGAGATCGTAGGCCAAGGCGTAGCCCCCGGGGACGCCTGGGATGTCCACGCACTTCCGCTTCTCGACGTGACATGATGTGATGCCAAAGTCTACGTTAGTCTCATTCTGAAAACATCGTTGAGATAATTAACAAAGTACAAATAAAAATACACAACTGTTGATAGTACGATGGGTACGTTGCCAACTGTTAGGGATTTAAAAAATTGGATTATCTTTAGAGCTTTACTGGTCTGGAGTAATCGATTTTTTTACCCGACTGCGTATGAAGGCGGGTTATGTTTTTCGTGTGTATGTATGTTTGTATGTATGTGATTATGTATGTATGTTTCTATAAGATAACCTACAGCCTAAACGGCTTGACCGATTTTGATGTGCAAGGTGTCCTTAGATTCGTCTTCACTTCCTGAGTGTCTTAAGATATATGTTTTTGTAATAATAATACATCTCTTGCAAAAATAAAAATGCGTTTTTTCGTAACCTCTAACGAACTACCTCGTAATAAACAGGTGTATTTACTAGAATTATTATAAAGAATGCGCATTTATAATCTATTACAGCCATTTTACGCATACTTTCTCACAAAAAACGTACACTTAACAGTTTATCAAGCGTAACGAAATCGTAAGTTAGACTGCAAAAACTGCTTTTTTGAAGCCGGATATTTCGTTTTTCTTAATATACATACTTGTTCTTTAACAAATTTGATTCGCGAATAAATACCGATATTAAAACTAACAACAAATATTTCATTGTAACTGTATATTTTGTTTCGTCTAATTTTGAAATCGTACCACATTAAATAAATTTTAAAGCATATTTTCTCTCGAAAACATACAGAACATCATATTTAAGCGGAAAATATTAGTTTCTTTACTGATTTTATAGTACCTGGGCGACCGAGCTCCACTCGGTTTTTTTATGACTGAAAATACGAGCAAACCCGGGTTCACTAAAAATGAAACCTAACAAGATCGATTTATCGTCCCCTAATCTACCTACAAACCAAATTTCATTAAAATCTTTGGAGCCGTTGCCGAGATTGAGATTATATGTATAAAAGAATTGCTCGTTTAAAGGTCATAAATAGATATTTCAACATACTTGAATAGTATAACTGAAGAACAGCACTCCCGAATATTTGTGGAAGACAAGGTTGTACGCCCGATCTTTGTCGTCGAACAATAGTTCCTTGTCGAAGTAAACTTCGTTAAATAAAATCCCGTCGCACGCAACACGAGTCTCGTTGGCAAGAGAAGTGGGGATGAGAAGAAATAAGAACAGCATGCTGGCTAACTGCAGTGCCACTGAAAAGAGAAAACTATATTTATATTTCTCTCATATATAGAATTAATATAAATTAATATAGTAGTGAGGCCAAACAGCTCATAGGTGAGTTGGGCCGCCACCGAATATTTTTGATAGGACAGGTGACTCCCGCTCCGGCATGTTTCTGGTGCAAAGACTGGCCGTCGCCATTCAGCACGGTAATGCCGCAAGTATTATGGGTACCTTTGCACCAGGAACAGTCAGTGGCGAGTTATTTGACCGAGTCAAATTTAGTTCGTTTTTAGCCCTTTTATAAATTTATGTTAAATAATTCAATATACTATATATCATATTTTACTATAATTACCTATAAAAAATATCAATATAATAGTTAACTATCAAAAAAATTATTATAACTAAAAACTAAAACAATTCAAAAAAACAATTTGACGTTAAAACCTAACGTTCGTTTTAGAACGAGGTATTTCCCCGCCCAAACGTGCCTACGTTAGGCTGACAGCACTGCCACGTTGTATGGCCACATATTTATCTATTTCTCTCATATTTTACTATGGAAACTAACGTGGTTTTGGCACATTTTTAACTGACTTCAAAAAAGGAGGTTGATAACCTCCTTTTTTTTCGCCCTGTATGTATGTAATATTGTCAGAACTGCTCAGTTTTTGTGTACATATGTCAGTCTATACCAGCTTCTAAGCATGTGTGCCAAATTTCATAAGTGTATCTATGTTTGTATGTTTGTCCAATGTCCACGTATTACGCAGAAACTAGAAGCCGTATTGCAAAAGATCTGATGATGATGATGAGCAGATATTCCGGCACGCTTTATTTAGTACTAAGCAAGTCACGCCACACAAATTCAGTCCAGATTTATGCAAACTAGAAAACTACGCACAAACTACCTACCTCGGCGTTTGTCATTTCTCTATTCGTAGGTTTTCGTTTTGAAATTCAATCGTATTGCGTGGTAGTAAGGTTCAAATTGAAATGCGTCGCATATTCAAGGCAGAGTCGAGATAAGCAGAAATAAAAGCAGCATTTTATTGGCGATCATTTGCAGCGGCGTTGTAAAAAGAGAGGTTTTATCGAGCGAAGTGCGGATATCCTGTGTTTCCTTGTTGAGGGTAAGTAGTTGCAACTGACTGCCTCATGTGTGGAGAAATTTATACCCGACTGCCGCAAAGAAGGTTATGTTTATTTGTTAAAGGAATGAGCGAAGCAAATAAAATTCTTCTGGGTGTTTTTGAGGGAAATAATTAAAAATCCTCAACGGCAGAAAAAACTACAAAATTTTAAAATCTGTATAGTAAATTTCGAAAATTTTAAAATCTGTATCTGTAGTAATCTGTAGTTTCGAAAATATTGGTTAAGTAGCTACAAACATCCCGACAGAAGAAAAAAATTGGCCAGTTGATGCAGATGCTCGCTTCGCGAAGAGCTTAAGAGTCCGTGGTCTGATCATCGTCCGTCTCACTCCCACATACCCGCATATTCGAAACGTATTTAATGACTGCATATACTTATAAAAAAAACGACGTTCTTAAAACTAGAAAACAACATCACAAATATTCGCAAAAAAAAAACAATTTGATCCAAGTTAATTTTCATACATAAAAATAATTATTAGAAACTATTAACGCAAAAATGATTTTTGTGTATGAAAATTAACTCGGATCAAATTAAAATCATTGTCGAATATTCGTTATGTTATTTTCTAGTTTTACACACGATGATTTTTAGGGTTCCGTACCTCAAAAGAAGAAAACGGAACCCTTATAGGATCACTTTGTTGTCCGTCTGTCTGTCTGTCTGTCCGTCTGTCCGGGTGTCAAGACCTTTATCTCGGGAACGCGTGAAGGTATCGAGTTGAAGTTAAAACCATATACGCAGATCCATAGTCTCTTGCTGCAGAAAGAAAAATAAAATTACTGTTTTCGTAAAAAAAGTTACAGCCGAATATGTCGTAAAAAACGCACATTTCGACACTCACAAGGGAATCAATACCTATGGTCTACTTCCCGTTGATCTAGAACTATGAAATTTGGCATGAAGCATTGTGTTAGAGTATACACATATAGAAAAAAAAACGAAAACTACATTTTTAATAATAGTGTCTTTATGCAAGGAATGAGGACCCAAATTTTAAAGCGAATTAACCGTATCATGTGGGGTATCATATGAAAGAGCTTCATTAGCATAAGCTAAAACAGGTTCTTAAATATTTTTACGATGTATATTTTTCGGTTTATGAAGGAAAATATAAAATATATATATGATTTCCCGCTTTTATTAAGTTTGTACGGAACCCTCGGTGGGCGAGTCTGACTCGCACTTGTCCGGTTTTTTTATAAGTTCATTTGATTATATCTTCGAAAATGTGGGTATGCGCGAGCGAGACGTAGTATGGTCGGACTAAGGCCAACATTTTGGGTGAAATTTAGGGCCTTAACGAAAAACGTTACTTAACTTTAACCAACGTCTTAAATTCTCTGTCTTTTTTCGCAAATGTCATAACGTGTCAGCGAGAAGTTGACAAAATAAATAAAATAAATAAATAAATATTTGTGGACATTTCACACAACGCCATCTAGCCCAAACTAAGCAAAGCTTGTACTATGGAAATAGATGGCTAATAGAATACATATATACTTTTTTTTTTATATGTTAATCATTGCTTAAAGTTAAGTAACGTTTTTCGGTAAGGCCGTTAATAGTTATGATCAAACGTGCAGTTGTAGATCACGTGAGCAAATTTTTCGTCACATCACTATATTGCATAAAAAACTGCATAAATACGTACATAACACATATTTTTTTTCTATTTGCTACTATTCTCAAACTCTTTTGCTGAATATTTTCACTCCAGTTTACGTTGAGATAATAATAATAGTATTAATAGGTTTTTTTATTTAAAAGTTTAATTAAAGCAGATAAATATCACAGTACATATATTTTTATTTATCAAAGAGATTTTGACGTGATAGACCACACACATCTCTTAACGTGAACTGAAACTTAAATATAAAATACTCGTCGATGTTTTGAAACATTATTACATAAACATGCTTCATATGTTTGTTATTTGTTTAAGTTATGAGGCTAACTACATAACTAAGAGTGCATAAGGCAGTGTATAAGAGAGCTAACTCTCATATACACTGCCTTGCGATTTTTTAACTGAATGAGCGAAACGAACGAAGGTATCTGGCACGATTTTTATGGTTGTGGTATATCACCTAGCACGATTTTTGCTCTTCTATCGTTTCGTTTTTTTGGTACTCGCGTACATGACGTATTTTTTAAAAATGGCGTAACTTCGTATATAGATTCCTCGATTTTGCAGATTTTCTACTTGTCGGGGATTTTTAGCAAGTGGAGTATTTCCCCCATAAAAGTGGAAAGTTTTCTGCGACGCCATTTACTGACCGATTTAAATAATATTTACTAGAAATGTTTGGTATATAATTCTAAACAGGAATTTTAAATACGAGTATAAAAGAAATGGTCGAAGTTGCACAAATATAATTATAGTTTAAACAACTGATAAAACCATAATGCACAAATATTTTACTTGAATGATATTTTTCAGTTATTTTGTTATAAAAACCAAAGTACTGGACCAATTTTGATAAAATTTATATGGGATTACCTATCAAACAAGAGAAGAATCATCAAAACAATTCATAATGGACGGAGTAATCGCTGAACAAACATACAAAAAAAAATACAGTCGAACTTCTTCTTTTTGGAAGTCGGATAAGAAGGTTATGAAATCTTGGTTGAAAACAGGAGAAATTTGCTACAAGACCATTTGCGCGCTTATTTTGATGTTACTTGACAGGAACATTCAATACTCAATTTTGAATATGAGTATCTAGTAGACCTCGCGGGCACATATTGTTTCAGTTTGTGCTCGCCAAGTCTACTGTTAATATAAATACTAGTATAATAAATATACCCGCTCCGCTTATGCCACTCACCACGCTATATTACCCACCTCTAGAACAGAGTTGGTAATAAAATTATTTTCTCTTATTAACCTGCAGCTATACCTACAAAGTACAGTAGAATTTCACTTGCAGGTGTATGCTGGAACTAGTTTATTTGGGTCCATGTTGAAACTAGTTTATTCCAGTTTTAACCAGTTTATAATAACAGTTATATTTAATTAAGTTTATTTTACGTTTGAAACAGGTTGGTTTCGGCTCCTGTTTTCTAGTTTTGTATGAAATAAGTCTGGAATGTGTTTGTGTTGCTAAATATTATGTATAGATTTTATATTGTAAATAATTAATATGATAAAAAAAACTGAAACAACCGACTTCACAATACGTATTGTAGTTTACTTGCATGACATATTTTTCCAGTTATTTTGTTTTAAAAACCAAAGTACGGAACCGATGTATTAATAAAATTTCCATGGGACTAATCTAAAATATAACCCTTCAATTAAAAAAATAATTCCAAATCGTTACCTATATTACTGAGTTATGAGTTAACAAGCATTTTTTTTTACCGCTTCAACAAAGAGCGTTTTAAAAAGGGTGACTTCAAGCTTCTTCGGATTACCAAAGCAACAGCGACGTCACTAATGTTGCAGTTATCCACGTTTCGCTGTTATTTTTGTATGAAAAAAGTAACCTCCTCCTTTCTAAAGTCGGTTAAAAATAACTAGCCTCAACGAAAACAGTATTCTTCATTTATATTTCCCTAAAAAACTGGAAGAAAATAATGGTATGTGTCGATCCAGCGAACCGCGATCAAAATAAATCCGCTATTACACGAACAAAGGGAAAACACAATTTTTTGCGTATAATCTAATAAAATATGGAAAATACACCATTTATTTTACAATATTTTTCCTTATATTTACGAAGACGAGGTGAAAAGAGTGTAAAAATTTAACAAGCTCGTGCACGAAATTTGATGTTTGTTGACATCACACTTTCGTAATAAAGTGTCTTGTCTTAGAGTAATATGAAAGATAAAAAGTGCTTTTTCGTAATAGGAATTCTAGGATCAGAACGCGCTTTTAACCCACCCAAAATGCGCAAAAATGTGTAAACAACTAGCCTAGCTCTCGTTTTCAGTTTTTCTAAAGAAACTATTCACTTATGCAGAAAAAACAGTAGGTTTTAATGTTATCAGTTTTATTTTATTAGATATAAGATGTAGATAGAAAGATAAAACATTGATTCTAATCCGTTTAGTCGTTTTCACAGTAACGCCTCTCTCTCTCTTTCTCTCTGTCTGTTTATAAAACCACGAACCAACGAACATTATGAAATTTAATACAGAAATAGGTGAAAACCAAGAGACGGACATATACGAGACACACACAGACACACGGACGACACACGGTGTGGAACGGACATAGGTGAGGTTTCATCATCATCATTACCAGTTCATCTCTACGAGGGTGAAACTGCGGGGCACGGCTTGTAAGAAAATAGTTGTATTTATCAGTTTAACTGGCCACAAACGCTACGAGTGGTACAAGTTTAACGCTACGTGTGCTACAAGTTTAACGCTACGCGTGCTACAAGACTAATGCTAAGCGTGCTACAAGTTTCACGCTACGTGTGCTACAAGACTAATGCTAAGCGTGCTACAAGTTTCACGCTACGCGTGCTACAAGACTAATGCTAAGCGTGCTACAAGTTTCTCGCTACGTGTGCTACCATGGCTATGAGATCTACTGGTACTATGAATAGGTAGCTATAACTTAATATTTTAGACTCAACAATTTTTCAAAATATCAAACTTGCTTACTAATCCACAAAATGTTAAAAACGTTAAATGTTAAACTTAATCTTAAAAAGGGAAAGGGAATAGGGAACCTGTATATGATCCAAAGTTAATTTTTTGAATCTTACATATCCGAATCCGTTGCAAAAAAAGATAGCACTCTTTATTAAATGACCACAATATACAGAGAAAGAAAAAAATCGAAAATAAGACAATGGGCTAGGCTAGGTTTTTATTGGCGGCTTTATCGCTAAAAACTGTCTAATTGTCCGATGTTTTACTTGACTTGAGTTACATACATGTTACATCTTCGCCCACAATTTATTAGGTTAGGTTTTGTTATTGTTTTGTTTTAATTAATTTAAAAAAGGTTAGGTTTGTTAATGTTTTATTTTACCCAGAAACTTAATTATTTACATTGATTCGGTTATCAGACGAATCGTCAAATAAGCTATTGGGATTTTGATAAACTATCTTTTCAAAAAAAAAAGTTCTCGTGAAATCATATTTCATATTTCAGTTTAAAAATAGATTTATCATTTTATTATGAAAACTAACGTGGTTTGTACACAATTTTATTTGAACAAACGGGTTACACATGTCTATTTTTGAGCAGAAATCTCAAACTATAGTTTCAACCGTATACGGCGGATTAAAAAGAGCAACGCAGACGTCACTCCCTACCAGACGAGACGTCCTTTGAAAGTGAAGTCTGGCTTGCTCCTTTTGGATAGACCGTCGTATGCGGTTGAAACTATAGTTAGAGATTTCGACTCAAAAATAGATTTATCATGTTATACAAATTAGCATAATTGAGAATAATATTTTTATTCTCTACGAGTATTATGTAATCTATAAAGGTTGAGATTAATATAATTGATATTCTAACATTATGAGAAATCAATATTTTTACGTATTTGATGGAATCAATATTATAACATAAACGACATTTACCATATTTGACATTTTACAAATTCGACTTTCCAAATTTTCGACAATTTACGGATCTGTCACATTGCGATACTGACATTTTACGTTATCGACATTCTGCGTGTAACCTGGCCTTACAACTTCACACCCCTTTCAATGCAGAACGAGAATACTTCATACATCACATCATACTAAGTTTATATTGTTTAAGCCCCGCCAGTTTACATTATCTCCGCCTCATTATTACTGGTAAATGATGGGCGACGCCGTAAATTACCGGTATTCATCAAATTAACCGTTATTTTGACCCCGGGAGTGCGTCGAAGGAAATGAACGCCGTGTAGTTGCAAACAGGAGAAATTTCCGATTGTACGCTCGCCATAAGATAAGGTTTTGTAGGACAAACACCTTAACAAATCAAATTAATTTACTGATTATTTATTTATTTATTATATGTT
Source organism: Lycia hirtaria (assembly GCA_947563715.1). Taxonomy (NCBI): domain Eukaryota; kingdom Metazoa; phylum Arthropoda; class Insecta; order Lepidoptera; family Geometridae; genus Lycia; species Lycia hirtaria. Next base: position 50,749,176 of record OX387376.1, on the reverse strand, counting down.
AAAGGGTTTCCCAGGGTTGGCTTCACAGATGCCCACCAAAAGACCAGGCAAGTGGTTATTTAAATAAAGTGTTATAATACCTTGTATTATGTAAAGCTACATTTTTACCGTTTTCAATAAAGAAGTAGGTTAACAATTTGCCTGTATTTTTTTTCTCATGATTTTTACCTCATAACTCAGTCATATAAAAACTGATTTGATATTTTTTTGTGTTGAAAACAATATATTTTCTGATTGGTCCATTGGTTTCATATCAGTTTATCAAAATCGGTTAAGTAGTTTGGTTTTTAAAACAAAATTGCGAATTCCGAAGTCGGTTTTTTCATATATTTTTTTTATCGATAACGGTATACAATAGGCGTACCTAATAGTTCCGGCCAAAGAGTTCAATATATTTTGTTTTAGTCTCAACTATTTGTGCTACTTATGACTTTTTATTTTTAATTTAATTGCACTAGAAGAATTAGACCTAGTACAGTGCTTGGACACGCATATTTTGAAATACACATTTCATTAAAAAAAACTCGTTTTGATTATAATTAAGTGATTGCATACAAATTTGATTGTTTTTATTTGTGTCATATTTTTCTTTACAAAAATGTCTTAATTTTTTCCCACAAACCACAAACACCCTACCACTCCCTCTTCCGCCATGGCCCACTTGATAACTTTCGACTATTGTCTTCCTAACTTATTCCTGCTTTCCAATAACGAACCTTATTCCCCCCACTACAAGAGCCAAACAGATGTCTCTAGGTATATACCTATCATGTTTTGTTTCGAGTTCTGTAATGAAAGGCGGAGTTATCACAACACGTTAGTTATGGTTAAGTGAATGTTGGTTGTTGTTTTGTTTAAGATGTTGAAATAATAAATATGTTTATATATACTAGCTGTGTGCCGCGGGTACGTCTACGGACCGTTTAGAAGTGTGGTACCACGGGCAGCGGCCGCTGACTTCTGTCAGTTTCACAGTGTGGTGCCACGGTTAGCAGCCGCTGAGTTTCACAGCTAGGGAGCTTTATCTATACACCATTTCAAGAAACACAAAAAAAAAATCCACTAATAACGGAGTAATTCGTGTACATACATAAAATAAATATACGCTACGAATTGATAACCTCGGTTAAAAGATCCTCTTTTTAAACGAAAGGTAGTCGTATTTTGTTACGCAAGATAGATCAACGGTTGATCACCAACTCGCCTGTAAAAAACTTCAATGGTGATGATGATAAAATAGCATGTGTCCGTTTCCAGGTCCGCAACTGTCGCTGTAAAATATCACAACGATCAGCTGGTTAGTCGTAAAAAGAAAACAAACAGACAAAGAGACTGAGTTATTTTCGCTTCTATAGCTATGATGAAATCATAGCTCTAACACATCTAAATTCGCCCATACTTTCCAAACGGTATAAGTTTGTGATCATAAAAAAACATGTACTTACCTAACAAATCCTACATTTAAATAATAAGCTTGTTTCCACTAATAACAAATTGCTTGGTTTATAGTTTCTAATTATAAATAAAGAGACGTAGATAAGAAATAAACAGTATATTTCTCATAAAAGTTAAAGATTATTAATATTTTTAGAAAATAAATTCGTAAAAAATAGGCATTAAGTCACATGATAGCGAACACCAATCAGAAAGTGTTACGTCACGCCACGCAATTTGTTGTTGGCGTTTTCCTACAACAGAGCAGGTTACTATGGTTACTCCGTATTGTTTTGACACTTGACACAGATGTAAACAGTTTGATTTCGCAAACTGTGACGTGTTTCAAGACGCCATGACACTATTCATCGTTTTCTAGGGAAATCTAAATTGATTTTTTAATGCAAAATACGTAATGTAAATATTACTTTTTCTTTAAAATATAGGTTTTTTGGGATGAAATAGATATTAAAGTATAATTAACCAAGTTTTCAAATTTGGACAACTAGCCTATTGGCGGGCTATATCTCACACACATCGCATCTGTGTTATTTTAAGAGACATATTCTATTCCCACACAATGGGATGGAGTTTAAAAAAATCATCCTTTCTTTATATGTATGGAGTGCTACCTCTATTTTTATTTTTTTTGCAAATTTGACTACGGCATTTAGTAGTGGTTTACAGAACATATCTACATGCCAACTTTCGACTATGCAGGGCTGATAGTCTCTGAGTAAAATGACTGCGACATACGGACAGACAGACGAACGGACATGGCGAAATTATAAGGGTTCCTCGTAGCTACTACGGAATCTTCATAAAAGGATAAGTTATGATCTAAACCATAATCCAACACATATGTACACATATTCACATAACGAGCAGTACTTGAGTATAACAATATACATAATATGAAATGGGTCTTTTCCGATGCATATAATCGGGGTATCTTTATGCCACGAGTGAATTGGTTTCTTCTAGATGAGCATGCTCCATCGTAGACCGCAATGTCACTTAAAATCAGGTGAGTTCGCGGTCAAGCGCAAATTTATTTCTACTAAAAAAATTGCTATGATAGATAGATAGATCGACATATTTTATTAACATAACGTACTTATATACACACAATAAATATACTTTATTTTTAAAAAATAATCACATTCATGTGGTACACACTGTGTCTTGTCAAATAAGTACACATTCTCATATTCAAAATTAATATGTCAAAAAATAAATTATAGTATTTACAATAATAATAGTAATTGCTGTATAGGGGCATTATAAGTGGTTAGCATTTATCATTTTAAGCAAAGACGTAAACAATCCATCCAAAGCCGCGTGTTAGGCTAGTCACACATGTTTAGTTTTCATTCAGTGCACACATTGATTTATGTGGTGACAACACAATTCCGTATTCTCTCCCGTTGTCAACTACACATATGTTTGCCAAGTGTACAACTTGCTTAGTCAACTGATATTGGGAAAGCGAAATCTTATGTAACTTCTATAAAAAAAGTACCTACAACTAATTAAATAATTAACTAATTAAATAGTTTACAAAACTAAAAACACCGACTTCGAAATACGCCATTCGTTTACTTGGATGTCATTTTTTCAGTTACTTTCTGTATTCATATTTTATTGCCACTACGTTACATTTACAATATAAAAACCAGACAAGTGCGAGTCAGACTCGCCCACCGAGAGTTCCGTACAAACTAAAAGATAAAAGGGGGAAATCATATATTTTTTTATATTTTCCTTCTTACACCGAAAATTATACACCGTAAAAATATTTAAAGACCTTTTTTAACTTATGCTAATTAAGTTCTTTCATTTGATACCCCACATGATACGGTTAATTCACTTTATAATTTGGATTTTTATGCAAGGAATGAGGCATACAGACACAAATTTTATTTGTGATTAAATTTAAAATGTCTGGTTTTCGGATTTTTCCTATATGTGTACTATAACACAATGCTTCTTGCCAAATTTCATCTATCTAGGTCAACGGGAAGTACCCCATATTAAATTTGTGAGTGTCGAAATGTGCGTTTTACGATATATTCGGCTGTAACTTTTTTTTACGAAAACTGAGAAAATTGTTTTTTCTTTCTGCAGCAAGAGACTATGGATCTAGTTTTAATTTCAACATAATACCTTCACGCGTCCCCGAGATAAAAGTCTTGACACCCGGACGGACGGACAGACGGACAGACAGACAGGCGGACAACAAAGTGATCCTATAAGGGTTCCGATTTTTCTTTTGGGGTACGGAACCCTAAAAACTAAACCGATTTTGATAAACTGAAATGAAACCAATTTTAACGGATTTATCGCGTATATTTTACATAATGTTATGATCTGACGTTTCGTTAACATTCAATCAACAACAACAACAGTCCAAACAACCTCACGAAAACCTCAGAAGACACTACGATTTTGATAAAATTGATATGGGACCACCTCTGAGGTATTATTACCTACCAAACAAAGAAATAATCATCAAAACAATTAAGAATTGGCGGAATTCGCTGAACAAATAAAAAAAAAACATACAATTGAATTGAGAACCCTCTTCTTTTTGGAAGTCGGTTAAAAATCATATAAAATAAGTTTTTCAGCCCTGTTTATACAAACTGTCCTACTGCTGGGTGCGGGTCATCTTTTCATTATGAGAAGGGTTAGGCCATAGTCTGCCACGCTGGCCAAGTGCGGGTTGGCAGACTTCACACATCTTCAAGATCATTGAGAACTCTCAGACATGTAGGTTTCCTCACGATGTTTTCCTTCGCCGTTTGAAATTGGCGGCAATCAACAATACGTACATAACTTCGAAAAGACAGAGGTGCGTGAAGCGGGATTCGAACCCAAGACCTGCGGATCGCAAGTCAGACGGTCTCCCGACTAGGCTGCCGGAAACTTACAAGGTATTTTCGATAGCCGTTAGTGCGATGGAAAAAGTTAACATGTCCGAAAAGTTGCGTTGATACGAGTATATTATAATTTTCAATCAAAAATGTAGCCTATGATAAACACGAATTAAACGATAGATCGTACTTCACAACCGAACGAGCTATCTAGGGTACAGAAAGTAAAGTATATCATCATACTTACTACGAGTACATACCGTAGTACGTACATACAAATATTTAAGATAATTTAAGGAGATAATACAATTAAGTCGGGTTAAAAACTTAAAAAACTCTGTGTCTCTATTTATTATTTTTTAACCGACTTCCAAAAAGAAGGAGGTTTTTTGAAAGTTTGTTAAGCGATTATTCTGCTGAAAACTAACTGAAAAAAACATCATCCAAGGTTTGAAGAATTGCGTATTTGACGTTGTTTTTTTCTCAGTTTCTTAAACTATATTTATTAGAAAACAAAAAAGCAAATCATTATTTCCTTCTTAGATCCTTGCGCAGTCGGGTAAAAATAGTAGATCACAGTTGAGAAGTTGAGATCGCGGATTGCATAACTTAGTTAGGTATGTCGCTAAGTTGTAACTTAATATCCGTTGAAATCGAACTAGTTAGCTAGTTGTTAGACATTATCTTGTTAGCCGAGTGAATTGTCTTTAGCTAAGGTGTACATCCACTGTAAGAGATATAGCTAAAGCTATGATATAAATTCACGATGCCATTCCATTTCTCACAACTTGGGTATACATATTATTTGATTAACCGGAAAAACTCATGATATTAATCGGTCAAAAGACCGATGTCTTCCAACGGGCTCGACGCACATGGTCAAGAACGCAAGAGGCCAATAGACACATTTAACCAGATACGCAAATGACCAGATACGTGTGTCGGGACTGTCAGTGTCCCATTCTCAGGGTACACATGCACCTCAGGACTCCTGAGGTGCCGGCTTTTTCGAGTTAATCAAATAATATAAATGAATACTCACGGAAGTTTTAGTTGCGTAGACACATTTGACATAATTTTTACTTAGTCATAACGTTTCAAACTTTGCAGCATCATTTATCAAAGGTGAGACTAGGTGACAACAACGAGTTATATTGATACAATTAACTCGACGGGTGACAGTTATCTTTTTTATTTATTTTTATTATCAGCCATTTTACTCAGAGATATCAGCACCACATAATTATGTAAATTACTTAATTCGTCTTAGTACAGAGGTAATTGACCTTTTAGCGAAGTGGTAACAAACAAAAATACTTGCCAAGTGGTTTTCTGTACATTACATAATTATCTACGGAACGTTACATGTGCGTGAATCGACACGTTTTTGACCATTTATTTAAACTATAATTATATGCGATTCTTCAAATTCTTCGTTCATAGCAACACATCGCATCGCTTCATACTGCAACACCGTCCTATTGACAAGTTAATTATGTTTTGCCAAGTGGGAATATACTTAGGTACGTATATTGCTATATACAGGGTGAAATCTAATTCATGAGCATCCTTTGAGCCTAGGTACCTACTCATGCTACTGATCATATGGGAAGCAAATTTATTACTCGGCTGCGCGTAAGAAGGAGGGTTATGTTTTTCGAGTCTATGTATGTATGTTTCTATTTATGCGTCTACTTTCAACTTTTTTCCTGTTTAGGTACGGAATCCTAAAAAAATGCAAACTTCTTTTCCGAATAACTTGCCAAAATAACATGCACGATAATATTTTTATCTGTCCATAACACTTTTTCCGTATGTCTGTCAGTATGTAAGCGTATATTCAGGAACCTACAGACATGAAGCAAACGGTTAAAAATTGTACTCATGCATCACCGTACTACGTTAACCTTTTTACGAGGAATTCTCTAGGGATGGGGTGAGGTTTGTCGATAATTCTGTTTTTAAATAATAATGTTTACTCTTTTTCAAACTATCACACTTATCCAGTACAAAATCTAAGTCGAAAATGTCACTAATAATTTTCAATAATAGTTTTATATATATTTCAAAATCTAATCTAATCTAATCTAATTTCAAAATCTTTATTAAATTATGCAGTTAAACTTAATATTTTAAAATGTGCAGTTTAAAAAAAACATATGTTTCTTCTAATAGTTCTATGAGGAGTATAATTACAATAAAGTTGTTTATGTTAACTGTATATGGCCACAACTACTATTTTAGAAAACGACAATGTAGTCTAAGAGGGCTTATAAATATGATCATAGAAAAAGTGGAGTACCCTCTTTACCTTTTCGAATAAAATCAGAAAAGATAATTGCTGTTCTTTACTATAATCAAATAAAATTTTGATAAATATATACAAAATATATATTTTCAAGGCTAGAGTAAATAGATATCTTCTAGATCGACGAGCTCCATCTTCGGCCACACTGTCGCTTAACATCAGGTGAGTCGGTGGTCAATCGTAGATCTATCGTAGATCTATATATTTGACATGTAACTATGGAGTTATAAATAAATATTTGTATTTGTATCTTGCATAAAAAACCCCCATGTAACTAAGGCATTTTATCATTAATCCTGATATCATTATGAACTAATCTATAAATAATACTCCCATGATCTATCGATATCGATACCTATACCTTCGGCTGCACCCCATCCCTTCAGCTCACACGTCTATAACAATTTATTTTACAAATGTGTGTCTGCCTCCACAAAGATACTTGGAAGCGCTTTTTTTGCGTCGCCTCGTAGATTAGCCTGAGAGCACTGTAATGCTTGCTATTAATTCGAAAGATGTGTACTCTACATACATATTACGCATGGTTGGTGTACTGAGTAGAAAACCAATGGAGAAGTAGCTCGAAAGATTTTAATTATTTATTCTAGTTTGTGACAAGATGAGTCTCTCACTTGTACTGTTACATACGTCTACTGAGACAAAATGTATCTAGTTATTTAGACTGCAACGAGACCACATGAGATACGAAACGATTATACGTCTCTCTCTTTTACACCCAAGAAATAAAAAAAAACATTGTTTCACACATTACACATAATTTTCAAGAAATGGAGACAGACTACGAATTACGTACTATTTTGAACGCGCGAATGGTTAGGTCGCAATAAATTTATCCCCGTATATTTTATTGAAAGCCAAACTAAATAACATGTACTTAAATAATAGGTCATGTTTGCCGTATGTCGGACGATTTGTGGGCTAAGCTCACTACACAGTGGGTTCCACAAGTCGTCAGACCACTTGGTAGGCCCAGAAGGAGATTAGGATGAACTGGACTCCTATTGTAAGAATTGGACTCAAAAATCACTGAACCGAGAAGAATGGAAGGAGGATAGGGAGGCCTTTGCCCAGCAGTGGGACAAAACAGGCTCAAAATAATAAAATAATAATAAATAATAGAAGTAATAAATAACAATATCGCTGCATAATACATAAACGTTAAACGTTTCATCTAAAGTTGTTTATCTGTTAGTTACCTACTCTGCAGTCAATGGTGAGAGTTTGTTCAGCGACTTATTATGGTAAAGGGAGGGTTCATTTTAAGTGACGAAAAACTCCCTTTTTGCTGATTTGAAGAAAATTGTGTTTGAGCATTACTTTTATTTATGTAGCTTACACTGTGTTTTTATAGCAACCCACTTATATGATAGATGTGAATGTTTGTTTGTTTTTCTACCGAGCGGTAACGAGTTTCATGATTATGGGAGGTCCCATTTTTTTACCGACTTCCAAAAAGGAGGAGGTTCTCAATTCTATATGTTTGTTACGCGATTAGTTTGCCAATTATGAATTGATTTTAGAATACCCACCATCAAAGAAAAGGTCACCATTCTAATCGAAAATAAATATTTTTAAAACTTGGATCGTGCCAGAAATTTACGCAGAAAATCATTTTGAATATTGTATAGTAACAAATATTCGAGAATCGTAATAAATATTTGTACATTGAAGACGTTGAAGCTCAATTTTATTGAAAATTGGCCTTAAAACTTAAATTTGTGGCAAATTTCATAACATTTTTATTTTGAACAAACGGGTTACTCACGTCTATTTTGAGCCGAATTCCCCGACTATTAGTTTCACAAATGTAAATAAAAAAACCGAACAAGTGCGAGTCACACTCGCACACCAAGGGTTCCGTACAAACTAGTAGATAAAATGGGGAAATCATTTTTTTTATATTTGAGTTGATTGAATGAAAGGTAAATTGCGGCTTACGATTTATGACGTATTAAAAATAAACTACTTAGATCTAGTTCAAACCAATTTTTGGTGCAAGTTTGCATGGGAATGTATATCATATATTTTTTTTAGTTTTATCATTCTCTTATTTTAGAAGTTACAGGGGGGGGGGGGGGGGGGGGAGACACATTTTACCACTTTGGAAGTGTCTCTCGCGCAAACTATTCAGTTTAGAAAAAAATTATATTAGAAACCTCGATATCATTTTTGAAGACCTATCCATAGATGCACCACACGTATGGGTTTGATGAAAAAAAAATTGAGTTTCAGTTCTAAGTATAGGGAACCCCCAAAATTTATTGTTTTTTTTCTATTTTTGTGTGAAAATCTTAATGCGGTTTACATAATATATCTACTTACCAAGTTTCAACAGTATAGGTCTTATAGTTTCGGAAAAAAGTGGCTGTGACATACGGACGGACAGACAGACATGACGAATCCATAAGGGTTCCGTTTTTGCCATTTGGCTACGGAACCCTAAAAATGTGTAACAACCACGTTAGTTTTCATAATAAAATTTCATAACATTTTTACTTTGTTACCTTAAAAAGGTAACATACAGACAGAGAGATAGACAGACAGACAGGCAGAGTTACTTTTTGCATTTATAATATTAATTAAGATTTATTTGCTTAGAAATTATTTAGCTTTTTAGCCCCTACAATAAATTCAAACAAATACGCCCCATATCTAAGTCAAGAACATTTCGCCCAAATTTCATCCCTTCTGCCCAATATAAGTGATATTTTACCCAACAAAAAGGTCAATATGGGGTATTAAGAACCAATTTCCATGCCGCCGCTTCGAGTGTTAGTTTTTCTATCTATTTTGGCGAATCCCTTTTAGTGGCGCAATTCAGAACCAGTGCCACTAACTTAATATAACTTTACTTTTTCGGGCTTTTTACTTGACACTTATTCTTGCCTTCTAATTTTCTGATTTACGCAACTGTGCAAGAAGGAGAGTAAGGTTTTAAGAGTATGCATATATTAAGTGCGTATGTTTTCCTACTACGTATCTACATTGCCTCCACGGTCTGCCTGAGTGTTTTAGTGTCATTTCTTTGGGATAATAATTAATAAAACTCTCTTTTTCGTACGCCTCTAGTAGCTGATCTTCCTACGCTGTGCTTGTCGGTGCGCGGTCTCCACTCAAGAACTTTTCGGCCCCATCGGCCATCAGTTCTACGTGCTATGTATCCTGTCCACTGCCACTTCAACTTGCTAATCCACATAGATTTTTGCACATGTTAGGCTTTGCACTACGCGAGCTGGTTCAGGTTTGCTCCAAGTGTTATGACGTGACGATGACAATGCGGGCAGGAAATTGGGAGACCACTCCGAAAGGGGTCTGGTGAAGGTGTCCATTAGCACAATTACGGTTCCCGGCAAGTATGTATCCATATTGACGGACTGTCTGAACCAAACCAAATAAGTGCAGGGGTCTAGATGATTTAGGTAATTTTCAACCGACTTCAAAAAAGGAGGAGGTTCTCAACTCGACTGTATTTTTTTTTTTTGTTTTACCTCAGAACTTTCGACTGGGTGAACCGATATTGATGATTCTTTTTTATTTGAAAGCTGGTGCTTCCCGTGTGGTTCCATTTTAATTTGGTCCAGTTCTGACAATGGCATCCATGAGAAGTCGGTTGCTTCAGTTTTTTAAACTGTAATTATCTACAATTGTTACCCAGCTAGGCAATAACGAGGGCATTTTTTCGATACACAGCTTTAATCGAAACGTTGTTTCGCGCTCTTCTTTAAAAATAGGAGAAAATATTTTGTACCCCCATCATCCGATATCGATGTTTTTTTTTCTAATTAGAATCATAACGGTATATGCATCTATGGTTTGTTTTTTGTAAGACGTTAAAAAATTAAAAGTCAAAAATTAAAAAAAAAACTAACCGTTGAGGTTTTTTAATCATTACGGCTTACATTTCTAGCAAAAAGTAGAAATTCTACTTACACTTCTGAAGATAAATGGTTTTACAAGATTTCTTTTCTGTTAATAAAGAATGCTCAGTGCTCATATAAATCAATTGTGCAGCGACTCTGACTGCAACTTTCTCACGAAAATGTACACACAACATCATATGTAGAAAGCGTCACAGTTATACGACGAAAATTACTCTATTAACCGGGTATTTTAGGGTACCGTAGTAACTACGAGGAACCATTATAATTTCGCCATGACAGTCTGTCTGCCTGTCTGTTTGTCCGTATGTCACAGTCATTTTACTCTGAAACTATTAGTCTTACAAAAACAAAAAAAAAAAAAATAGGAGTGGCACTCCATACGTATAAAGAAGGGAGGATTTTTATCAACTTCATCCCATCTAGTGGGGTATCTTTGAATAGGTCTCTTAAAATAAGATTAAGGTTCAGTATATCATTTTTTTCTCAGAAGTAATGTGTGGGAGATAAAGCCCGCCAAAAGTGAAAAAAATGTGTCCCGGGGGGGACACATTTTTTTGCACACACAACACCTGCACTTCTAAACTATTGGTCCTAGAAACTCATGATTAATAATGATTAATTATTGTTAATCATACTAGACCATATTAAATACCTTTAATGAAAATTATTTTAAGCACTGTGGTTACAACTTTTCCAGATATAACTAATACAGATAACCTTCGCCAATAGATAACTGCAACATCAGTGGCTTCGCTGCTACTTAGCTAACCCGGAGAGGTACACATTTTGTTTTACTTTTAATAAAAATATTTGTTGATTATAGCATTGGCTACGGAACCCTGCCATAAATGTGTCGGCGCAACCTTTGCCATTTATTTTTTTATTTCCTCATACTCTAAGTAAGTAGGCACATCAAAAACATGTATCTGGGGATGGCTCAGGTTTACCAGAGCCCAAAAAAACATTGCCAGCATGTTTTGTTACCTTTGTAATTGACCTCCATTTTGAATTATTAAAAGGCTGACTTTAAAAAGATAGGACGTTGGTTGGGACGCCGTGTTTGTACCGAAAATATGCAAATATGTCCTGAAATTATGTTTATTAGGGTTCACCAAGTTTTAACTGGTTCAGTCTAAGCTAGGAGACAAACTTAAATAAGCATGAGTTTGAGTAAACAAGACGATTTTTGGTAAGCTGAGCAAAAGAAAATTTGCGGCCAACGACTTCTAGAAAATACAGAAGTACTGTCTAGACTATGTACAAACAATGTTTTTTTTATTATAAAATATTAGTCAAATTACGAGTCGCTTGACCTCTAACTCGTGACTGTAGCGGTCTACGACGGAGCGCGCTCACCAAATTCACTCGTAATTTGAATACACCTTAGATTATGTCGGAAAGAACCATTCAGGAAGCATATTCCTAATTTTGGAATTACTAATAGAAAGTGGAGCTAAAGCGTTTTGTTTGAGTTAGCAAAAACTTGTCGTTTTGAAATAGAAAGTAATGGGACCACAACCATTGCAAATTAGAAGTCAAATTAACCTTTTTCATTAAAGCACTATAAAATATTTATCCCGTTAATAATAATAGTGCTATAAAATTAACCTTTTCAGGACAGTCGTAGTTGTATAGACGTTTGCACTATTACTTTTAGCCCCCAAGCCAAAAAGAGGGGGTGTTACAAATTTGACGTGTGTATCTTTGTATCTGTGTATCTGTCTAAATATCTGTGGCATCGTAGCTCTCAAACGAATGGGCCGATTTTGTTCTAGTTTTCTTATTATTTGAAAGAGGACTTCATCGAGCGTGTAATTAGCTATGTTTCATCAAAATTGGTCAGCCATTTTTTTATTAATCACAAACATTTCTAATATTATAAAATCTTTTGGGAGAATTACTCCACTTAAAAATCTCTCTGATTGAGGAACTTGTACATCAATTTTCGTCGTGATTGATAGAAAATAACGACCTGTACGCGAATACCAACAGACATCCGGACAGAAGAATGAAAATCTTGCTAGTTGCTGCAGACACCTTCGTTCGCTTCGCTCACTCGATCAAAATACTATACTTAGTGTTTTTCTTTAAATAAGTCTACAAAAGTGAATAATAAACTCCTTACTACATCTAAAGCATAGACAACGACTTCTAAACCATCAAATTCTCTTTTCATCTCTCTAAGACCATCAATAACAATATTCTCTACACGTCGTATTCCCGCCATATATATTTTATGACCGCTATAAACGGGTGTCTCAGCATTAATTATTAAATACTTTACTGTCTACGTTTCATAGACATTTATGGCTTTCATCTTTTGTCTATGGGTGGCTTATCTTTTATCATCGTGTATCTATGAGAGCGGAAAAGCTTGGGTTAGCCGTTTCTGGGCTGAAACAGTTTATGATAGCTCTAAAAATATTTATCTCGTGAACCAAATCTGTTGTAGACTTTATTGCAAGGGCGTTTTATTATCTTCTTCTTTTTTGTATTGGACCCCGCGATTAGCGATTTGCCAGTGTCAAGTATTGAAATATTTTCAAGTTTCTTGAATAAAACAAGTTATATAGTGTTCCAGTCACAGTCTAAATCACGTAAACAGTAATTTACAAATTTAAGTCTTGCCTCAGTAAAGTGATGGCGACTTTACTAGAAGCTTCTATGGCGTTTTGCCAACAAAGTAAAATCTCACGTTTCACTGCTTTATTTCACTTGCCCACACTCACGCACTTGATTGAACACTTTTTTATTTTTTTAATAATAATTGTTTATTTCCAAAATATTACATAATAGGAGTACACAAATTAAGAAATTAAGCTAGGAGATGGAATTACCTTCGGGCCCCAAACTAGGCAAGACTGTCTTTTGGGCTTAATGAATAAAACACCACCATTTTTATAGCATTATTGTTCAAAATAACACAAGTTTAGGAAAATAAAACAATGCAACAACACGTAATAAGACGTTCCCGCCAAAACTCGTTTTATTATCATATAATTCACATTTTATTAATATTTCGCTGCTCTTTTTTTCGTGAAATTTGGCTTCAGTTTTGTTGTTTAAGCCAGGGTCAAGTTTAACGGTGTTTCAAGTGAAACATAATATTTTACAAGATATAAAAAAACTTTCAGTTACAAACTCTTATTTATTTGCACTCCGTAATTTTACCCGCATTTTTATATAAAAAAAGTTGTTTTTTTTACTATACGTAATAATTTTGCTACCTTTGTGTTGACCCAAGTTATGTTATATTCTTTCCAAATATCAGCCAAATCCATCGAGTTGTTGCAACTTGAAGAAATATCTAACAAACACGCACACATACGCGCAAGAATATATGAATATGGACATGTTGTGTGTTTATGCGCACACGCCTACTGTACATGCACATCCTTACTCTTTAGACATAGTATACTGTGATGCCGCAGTGATAGTACGATGTAATAGTTTCTATAATATATGTAAGTAGTGCAGCCAATGCTCAAATCGAACCATATCTACTATTACACCTGAAGCTAATTTTCGTGTAACTACATAGATCTACAAATGAACATGATGATGATGAATGAATGATCTATGAATGCAATAAACTATTGACTATTGACTATTGACATTTCACCACTAACTAGCCTGATGGTAAGCGATGGTGTGGCCGATGGCTGAGGATGGAGCTCGTCGATCTAGAAGATATCTATTCACTCTAGCCTTGCAAATTCCAAGATTGTAGTTCACAAGAAACGGAATAGGCGGTAAAGAATTCCAATCTTGTACAGTACGCATCAAGAACGTGGAACGAAATTGTTGATTACGGATTTTTGTTATTTCAATGAGAAATACTGCTAGTCTTTCTACTAGTCCTGTAGTGGAATGGAGAAGGTGGAATTAGGTAGTGAAGCTCTTGCGCTCACTCACTGAAATAAATTCTATAGAATATAGACAGACATGTTTTACAACAGTGCTCGAGACTAAGTAGCTTCTTGAGAATCAGTTTGTCGTCACCGGATAACCTTGCCGGTCAGCCAAAGCTTTGAGTTGATACTTTTTCCGTCAAAAAAGTGGCAGTAGTACTCCACACACGATCGGACCTATTCCTGATACAAATGAAGCAGCTGTCCCGGTGAGATCCTTAGTCACATTCCATGCAAGTCAAATTCACGATAGAATTCTTTGCCGCCATTTCTGTTTTTTGAAAGCTACAATCTTGGAATTTTCAAGGCTAGCGTGAAAAGATACGTTCTAGTTCGACGAGCTCCATCCTCGGCCACACCATCGCTTAACATCAAGCGAGTTGGCGGTCAGTCGTAAACCTACCTTGCGTAAAATAAAGACCGGTCTGGCCTTCATTGTTCCAACTTTAATCACATATATATAAGTACTAATCCAATTATTGCCGTACCGAACAATTCGCCAAAATAATAAAAAAGAGTCACGTAAGTTCTCCTAACTAAGGCAATATTTAATTATACTTACGACTACAATAGATTGTCTGTTTGTCTGACCGTAGTAATTGTTTACTTTTATCTATATATATTGCTAAATTACAGCTTGTTGCCCTTTCTGTATTGTTTCTTAGAAACGTGTACTCGTATTTGAAATGAGTAATTGTAAACAATAATACATTACTCCATGTGGAAGGCAGGAGTAAGTCCAGGGGCCCAATTCAGTTATTCAAGACCGCTCCATAGACGAACCATATGTGGAGCGTTTCCCGCCGGCCGCCATAGTTTTTTGATTCAGTCACTTTTATGTCATACAATTGACACATTAGATGAAACGTAACACGTCCTTCGCTCGTTACTTAATCAAAAAAGATATCAGCCGACAGGAAATACTTCGCACAAGGTTCAGTTACGCATCGGTTTTGAATAACTGAATTGCCCCCCTGGATTTCAAATTGGGTGACATTAGACGAGAGTTCAGTGACCCGAGTTAGAAATCTATATTAATTAACTACCAAGTGTAATATTGTGCTTTTCACCAGACATTACGAAGAAATTGAACAAGTGCTAATGTCTTTCTTTATAATTTAATTGTTTTCTTGTATAGAATAAAATACTTTATTTAGATAGATAGATGAACTATTTATTGTACACACTTTATAATTAATAACAAAGAACATAGACTAGTGTAACAAAAGACGGCCGTATCGCTAAAAGAGATCTCTTCCAGGCAACCATGAAGGCATACCAAATGCCTCCCGCGGTTTCACCCAGGCATTGATGAATTACGGTGGCGATGATGATGATAGTGATAATAAGTAACCTATATCCGTCTCCAGGTTTACAGCTATCTCTGTACGAAATTTCATAGCGATCGGTTCAGCCATTTAGTTGTGAAAAGGTAACAAAGAGACGGATAGAGTTATTTTCGCTTTTATGATTTTAATTCGGACGTTCGGTTTGACGCAACGCCACACGCAACGCCACACGCACCGCGTCACGCCCCATGTATCGCTGAACGAGCGTTAATCCGTCCGTAAGTCCGTATTTCTGCTAACTATATTTCCATTAAAATATCAAACTCCCAGTCAGCAACCGTTCCCAAAAAAGCCCAAGTTTTAAGTGTCCCGACGGTAATGTAGAAATAATAAATACATCTGCCCATTGGGCTACTGACGACACTTTAATCCGAAAATTGCTTTTTGGTGGCTTCAGACTAAGATTAGCTGGAAGCGCCCGCCGGTTTCCAAAGGTCAACTTTGTAAGGAACGGTTTAGGATATTCTCCAGGGAAGTTTCGGGTTTTCGCTGGTAGAGGCGCTGCATACGCTATTAATACACATTTTTTACATAATTCACGATAACATAATGAGATTTAGTTTTTTTTTTTAATTCGGAGATAGGCTTGAGCAAGACTTGATCTGATGTTAAGCGTCCTTACAATCTACGATGGAACACCCTATTATGAGAAACATTAATTCCCGATTGGAAGACACTCGAAGTTTACTCGGAAACATTCTGAAAACGTATTATTTTGTCGGTGTATGCGTAATACAAGTAATCGTTTAAAAACTTAACAAACCCAACTTCAAAATACGTTTTTCGCAATTTGTTTACTTGGATAACATATTTTTCCAGTTATTTTGTAATAAAAACCAAAATACTGAACCGATTTTGATAAAATTTCTTCGGAATTACCTGAAAAGTATAACCCTTTCAAACATTTTTTTTTAAATCGGTCCAGGAGTCTTCGAGTAATCGGAAAAGATATATGAAAAATAAAAAATATTCCAACGAATTGAGAACTTCCTCCTTTTCGAAAGTCGGTTAAAAAGTGGAACTAAAACGATTCTTTTATGCCAGAACCGTGATAGTTAGACAGTTGAAATTTTCACAGATGACGTATTTCTGTTGCCGCTATTACAAAAAATACAATAAAATATAATAAAATAAATATTTAACGGGGCTCCCATACAACAAACGTGATTTTTTTTACTCGTTTTTGCTCGATATTGATAACGGCGACAGGTAGAAGCTTGAAATATTCACAGAATATAGAGTTATATTATTCACACTAAAAATAAATAATTGAATTAAAATAAAATTAATATATAAGGGGGGCTCCCATACCACAAACGTGATTTTTTGCTGTTTTAATAGATAATGGTACGGAACCCTTCGTGCATGAGTCCGATTCGCACTTGGCCGGTTTTATTATTTTTATGTTAAGGACTTAAGAAAAATTGGCGTACAATGTACATAAAGGTAATGGGCGGACCCCTCCGCTACAGCACGCCGATATTTATTTTATACATCTGTAACAGTCAAACGACCTCATGAAGCGAGTATTTGAAGCTCTGTCTACCCCGAAACGGTAAATAGATACGATTTTATGTATGTATACATATATAAACATTCTGTTTGTGTAAATGTCATTCAATTTACTTATTTATATCCATCGGGGCACTTCTTGAAACTGAGATGATGATTTACTTACTTGTATGACCAAAAAGAGTCGTAACGTCTGACCTCGGACAACAAAAGACGTCACTCTTTGTGGCGGATGTGTGACTTTACGCCAATTCTTCTGCTTGATATTATAGAGATTTGCCTCCATGGCGTCAAACCAGTAGTACTCAGGTAAGCTTTCTTAGGCGCCCGATCTTCTTCCATTCGCGCCGTACCCTAGCGATCGCAGCTTGTAAATCTTGGATTCCCCCATGTTGTTAATTTCGCCGAATAGTTCTTCCATATCTGAAAACTATGAAATCACGGTGTCACTTGTAAAATAGGTAGATAGATAGATAGATAGATAAAGTCTTTATTGTTTACACCTTAACTAAAACACAAATTACATAGTGAAAAGGGCTTAAATGCTAGTGAAACAACATGCGGCCTTATCGCTAATAGCGATCTCTTTCAGGCAACCTTGGGATGGAGAAATGATAGTAAAATAATAGTCAGCATGAGCATTTAACTGTCATAATATAAAATACGCATAAAATTTTAAACCTAAAAAATGTAGGTTTGTGTGTATTGCAACATTTACCCGCGGATGCGGAAATAAAATGGATCCATCGAAAAAGCTCCGCTTCAAAAATGTGAGATAAATTTTTCGTATCGAAAATATTGAAAACTTAATATTGAAACTACGAGATTTGCATATAAATGAAAATTTTGCGCGTATGACGTTTTAATCTATTTAGCGATGTCACATCTAGTTATGTTCAATCTGTGAACTGGGTAGGGCCATTTTATCGAATTATGTATCGAAATTAAATTTAGCTAATCTGAGCTTTATCTCATTTGCATGAAGGTTTAAATTGAGATTATCTGTTTGGTCCTTTGTATTAGTATATCAAACAAGTTTATGCGCGCGGCTTTCTCCGTGTGCTATAAATTTAGAATTATTTAAAGGTTGGTTAAATAAATCTATGCTGGATAAATTATTTGTTTATTATAATACCAAGCCAAAGAGAAGGATGTTATAAGTTTGACGTATGTATGTGTCTGTGGCAAAGTAGCCCCTCAAACGGATGGCCCGATTTTGATATTTTTTTTTGTTTAAAGAGGATTTCATCCAGAGTTTTCTTAGCTACGTATTTTTAAATCGTTTCAGAAGTTTTTTTCAGGGCTTTTTAAGTTTTCTAAACTTATACTTTTATATTTATTATGTATTATCAGCTTTTATTTTGGTTTATGCGGTATTTATGCGGACTATCGACGAATGATGGATAAAGAATGTGAATCTGCTTCCAAATAGATATGAAAGTTAAAGCTAATTTTTCACAGTTGCTAGAGTAGCTACCGTAACGTCTGTCCTCTTCATCATTTATCTTTACTTAGCTTATTTGGGTGTGACGTCACTTCCGTAACGACAGAGCTGGCGTTGCGCCAGCACTGCTCGGAATCAGATTTTACATCTTTAACTTTTAACAATCTAAAGTTTGAATAAGCTGTTAAATTCTTGATATTTTTCATTTGGATCAGAAAGATTGAGTTTGCATGTTATTGCATGATTTTGATTGAACTTTTTATTAATTTTTTTATTTATTAATAATTCAACAACAAGAAATTTACAGCTATACATAGGTCACCCCATGCATTTCCAAAAAGACTTTTTAGAAGCGGCTTGCATTTACACAGTGTCTTCCTGTCACTTATGCTTACTCACTATCACTGTACTTTGCGCCTGGTCTGCCTACGCTGCGCTAGCCGGTGCGTTGTCTCCACTCGATAACTTTTCGGCCCTATCGGACATCAGTTCTACGAGCTATGTAAGTATCTATGTGTGTGCTATGTGTATGTGTGCTATGTGTGTGTATGTATGTATAACTAATGTTCACTAATTTTATAGACAGCAATCATCTGTCACATAACACCTGAGCTCTGACTAGATAACTAAAACTCTAGACCGTCTATATTTTTACTGATTTCACTAATTAACTAACTCTATTTCAATCAAAATATCTCAAATATTAACTTTAAATTAATTACTAAGTCAGAAGACGTTTGAAGTTAGATAATTTTTAGGTAAGTCGGTCGTTTTGTTCAGAATGGCGCCAACTTGTAGCCGGCTCGATCAAAGAAAAGTTTTTGAACAAGCAAATTATATTAACTTTGATTATTTGTATTTGATTGAAACAGGACTATCTAATTAGAATTTTATTTGATTTAGTTTCGCAAAATCTTTTGGCGGAGTTTCAAACTAAGCAAAGCTTGTACTATGAGAACTAAATGGCTGATAAAATAAATATATATATATATATATATATATTTGTAAATACTTACATATGATATACAGAAATACCCAGACGCAGAACAAACATATTCCATGCTCATTACACATATGTTTGCCCTGGGTGGGAATCGAACCCACGACCTACAGCTCAGAGGCAGACGTTTAACCACTGAGCCATGAGGTCTGCATTACCTACTTGTGACATCACATTTGTTAGACGGTTAGGTGGCATGGAAAGAGGGTTAGGGGGTAAGATGTAATCTTGGCTAGCAGTGACAGGGAGTTAGCCCATCGCGTACATAAAAGCCAATTTCCCTGAAGTCTTTTCAAGGTCAGAGTGAATAGATAGATAGATAGATAAACTCTTTATTGTACACACCTTACAAATTTACAATGAAGATAAGTTATTTAAAAACTAGTGTAACATCTGGCGGCCTTATCGCTAATAGCGATCTCTTACAGGCAATCTTAGGATGGAGAGGAGTGAAATTATAGTAATATGACGGGGCGTGCAGTAATAGGTATCTTCTAAGCCTGCGTGCTTCATCTCTGATCACATTTTCGTTTTCCAACAGGCGAGTTGGTGGTCAAACGCGGACTTATTCGCGATAAAAAAAAACTTATTTATACAGTACGCGCAGCCAGAGAAGCAGCTGGAACCTATATATTTTTCGTTTTCTTCCAGTCCAGTATGCAACCCATAACCACGGGTTACGTACGGTGCAATAACGTAGTATTAACTGAGCTGTAGACTCAATCCCTAATCCCTATCCTGCCAAAAGAATGTAATAAAGCTTTTCACATTATAATATATTCGCGCATTCATGTAGGGTTAGGTACGTTGTCGCCGGCGTCACATCCGCTCCCGCACGCAGGATTTCCGCCATCTTGTTTACATTTAACGACGCGTTTCCGGTTTTAATTTCGCTGAGCCGATTAATTCTCAGAAGATTATCTTTGGAAGTGGGGGTTCTGCATTGTTAATAATATTTTGTTTTCTTAGTGATCTCGCTGTTCGTTGTTGTTGATTTAGGATATATCCTAAAACAACAAATGGCTGTAAGCACGATTTGGTTATACATTTTCAAATGCATTAATAAATGGTGATCATTGAGTTTCCTGGAAGCTTCCAGGTTTTTTTAAAAATCAATAAACTTGACATATTATACTTGGCACAAATTTCATAATATTCTTTACATATTCAAACTTTTTTTTACATATTCGTGTAAAAAATAATTGTAAACACTAAAGCGACGGCTTCGAGAAACTAAATTGTACATGTTTATTAAAATTTGACGTAAAATTACTACATTTCTAAGTAATTTTAATTTATTATAAGTAATTCTTTAAGTTAAGATAGCAACTTCTTTGAATCGAATTATTTGAGTTCGTTTTATGAACGTATTGTACAAAGAGGGTGGAAAGCTTTATTACTGAAAAAGTGTAACTCCGTCACGTTCGAATATTGAAATTACTTAGACAATATGACAAAATCGCCAGTTTTACATAATTAATATTTAAAATAACACAACTTCAGGAGAAAATAATGCGAACGCTGACATTATTCTCTCGCGTTCCCGCCAAAACTCTTGAAATATTCCAACGGAATAATAAATAAAACCATTTATAAGAGTACGTACACACATAAATCACTTTCGTTATTTTGCATTTATAATTTCTAACGTCACGTCTAATTTCTCCAAATTTATTAGCAAGATAATTAAAACAGGAAAGTCAATTATTTGGAACTATAAGCAAGTTAGCCTGCAAGCCCTGGCTTTCTTCAGTGGATTTAGGTCACTCTATAAGTCTACAAACTGTTGCCACGGAGTAA
Organism: Lycia hirtaria; assembly: GCA_947563715.1. NCBI lineage: Eukaryota > Metazoa > Arthropoda > Insecta > Lepidoptera > Geometridae > Lycia > Lycia hirtaria. The sequence continues at coordinate 50,727,640 of OX387376.1, read as the reverse complement.
TGGAAAATAATGGAAAGTTCGGCACCAAAACAAAGTCGTGGTATATACCACTATAAGTAAAATTAATTTAAAATCCAAAAATCTTTAGAGATCAAACCTTGTTACTCAGAAGATTTTCTTAGTGGCAAGTTTTTATTTTACATGAATCCACTATTTACTTTATTACCAGATGCTTTTGGAGTTCAGTGTTTGTCTTTTGCCTCTAACTTCGAACAGTAAAAAAAATATCTTGAGCAAACTCGCATCATCTGAGAGTCCTTAATGATTTCATAGATGGTCACGGTCTGCTAACCACTATTAGCCAGCGTTTTTGATACATATTATTTCCTTTTTTACAATGAGTGTTTATGTTACACACGATTTCATATATAAAATAGACCTATCCAGAGCGAAAATTTCGCTAACGAAAGTTTGATCACACTTGCAGCGACTTTAACTGACACGCGTTCCCATTCCAACAACTTGTGATATACCGTGAGCTAGAGTTTCATCAGTTTTGCGTACCCGGACTGGGCGAACGAAAGTTTTTGTCAACTTTTGAATTAAAAATGTTTTAGTTTGTTCTGGGTAAATGCTGTCGTGTTTTCGGGGCTTGTTTGGCTTCGCAGTGATATTACGAGGATATTTTTTTATATTAAAGCTAGAACAGCAAGAACCATAGACAACCGCTGCTACGCTTATTTTATGCGGTGAAAATTTAGTTTTTTCGTACGAATTTCTTTTTCTCTGTGTTAACAGATCGATACGTCATATCTTGAAAATATCAATTGATTTATAGTCAAGAGCTTGTACTGTAGTCTTCTCTTTCTACGCCTTGTAGCAAAGAGCATGTATATAGGTATATTATAGTCTTCTCTTTCTATGGTTTACTGCAAAGAGCTTGTATATGTATAGTCGTCTCTTTCTACGCTTTATAGCAAAGACTTTGTATATAAACTCCGTTCAAAATTCTCACTATTCAGTCAGGCACTCGTAGCAAAATACGAATTTCAAGCATATTACAAAAGATAAGTATTGTCTGACATAAAGGACTTTTAATAATATTGTTTCCATGTAAGTCAAGTTGTTATTTTTAACCGACTTCGAAAAAGGAGGAGGTTATAAATTCGTACCGTATTTTTTTTTTTTATGTATGCACACAAACTTCTCGCTCATTCTTGAACCAGTTTTTGTGTTTCGTGAATTGGCACATAGAGAAAACTCCCAAGTTGGTCCCATAATTATTTTAGAAATATTGCTTTATTATTTTTTGAATAATCTCTAAAAGTAAAAATATTTTCATTGGATTCCTGAGTGAGTGCGTCAGATTATAGAATCGCAGAGTTTCACTGACACGTTTTTCTTTACAAAAGTGTCAAATGTTGAGGTTTTTCGTATTAACATCTGCACATTTTCTAATCTGAGACGACGAAAAATTTGTCATTGAATGACAAATGTCATTCTTGAAAAAGAAACGAGCGGGTAAAGAGAGGTCTCTTTAAAAAGTTTACAATTGTAAGGGATTTATTGCGCTTGTAAAGTAAAACTTACTTACTCCTCATCCAATGTGTATAAGGAGAAAATAGACTTACTTCAACGCTTGAGCGCCTTGTTGAATTATTATCCTTACTAATATTACAAGTAAACGAAATAACGTACTTCGAAGTCGGTTGTTTCAGTTTTTTAAACTATAAAATTATCGTGATAAACATGAGTGTAATAGAATATAAAGGTTTCCTCAATTCGTCCCCATCGCTGGACGTAATAAGTGCAGTGTATTGGTACAGATACAGTATTATTTTCCTTGTATTAAGTAGGTATGTCCTGTGGTTATAAGTGATTTCGATAGTAAGGAAAGTTTCTGATTCGTATCTCTCGAAATCGCATGCGAAGCTGCTAGCAAAAGCTTCATTTAAAATATAATTATAGTTTACAAAACTGAAAAACCGACTTCAAAATACGCAATTCCTAGTTACTAGTTAGTTACGGTAGTACTGGCGTATAATGGTTATGTTAGCTCTGTTTTGCGCTACGGGCTTCTACTTTGGGGTAATTCTACCCACATAAAGAAGGCATTTCTGTCACAAAATAAATGTCTCCGGGCCGTGGTTGGTATCAGGCCTTATGAATCATGCAGGCCTCATTTCAAAGAACTAGGAATTCTAACGCCGGCATCAATGTACATCTTTGAAATTGCAGTATTTGTCCGTAACCACCCGAACCTCTTTCAATCAGCTAATGATAAGTATGTTATAGCTACAAAATATGAAAAAAGATTAATTTTTAAACAGCCCTTTAGTGCTAACCTAGCACTAGGTCAGAAAAACTGCTATGCCATATGTGTTACTGTATATAACAGGTTACCGCCATCAATTAAAGAACTGCCATATGGAATATTTCGGATAAAGTTAAAAAATTGGTTACTGGAAAAATGATTTTACAATGTAGATGAATTATTGAATAAGCACAATATAAATTATCCTACCAACTAGTTATTAAGATTTGACTTGATTGCTTAATTTTGATTGTTTTTGACTCACTCTGACTTTGAAAAAAGTTAATTCCACATGCCAACAAATGGCAAAATAGGCCGGACTAAATTCGCTTTAAGATTATGCTTGTACCCTATTTTTTGTGGATTAAATTCATTTCATTTTTCATTTCATTTCATATTTTGTTATAAAAACCAAAGTACTGAACCAATTTTGATAAAATTTGTAGGGGACCACCTCTAAAGTATGACCTAATAAATCAAAAAAAAAAGAATCATCAAAATCAATTACGAACAAACATACAGTCGAATTGAGAACCTCCGTATTTTTGAAAGTGGATTACCTATCCAAATTGGTAATCAAAAAACATTAGGGTTGTGCGAAAACTATTTTTCAATTTAGGAATCTGTTTGCGAAATATTAAGCTTTTTTGGAGATATGAAAAAATTCAAGCTAGTAGGATTTATGAAAAAAATACTTAGACAAGTCAAAAACGATTTTTTAATTTAAATTAACATAAGTTAACTCATAATATATGTTCGTAGTAGCAAACAAGAGGTTTCCCCAGTTTCAAGGTCGCATAAATTATGATAAGTAACTGCGAAACCCTACGTGGCACGACACTCACTTGGCCATTAATTTAAACTATAATTATTACGTGATATTAACGAGATAAATTAAATTGTGGTGATTCTGCGAACCCAGCCTTAGTATTTACAAAACTGAACGTTCATAAATGCTTGTTATATTAATAGGGCTTCGAAGTTTGTGATTTTTGTATCGTTTTTGATACGTAAAACACGGAACCCTCAAGGCCTGAGGTGCCCCAGGTCTCAAAGCCTTCATCCGTGAAATTAATGATAACCAAACCGCGCACAACACAATGCCGAGGAGCAATTTCATTTCAATAATGGTATACCGTTGTTGGCCTTTTTTGCTAGCTGCAGAGATACGTCGACGAAAAAGACTTTTTACCCGACTGCGTAAGAAGGAGGGTTATGTTTTTCGAGAGTATGTATGTTTCTGGGTATGTATATAAATATATATGTATGTATGTTTCTATATGATCGCCTACAGCCTAAGCTGCTTGACCGATTTTGATGTGCGAGGTGTCGTTAGATACGTCTTTACACTCTGAGTGTCATAGGCTAAATTTTTTTGTAATAATAATAATAATTCATCTTTCGTAAAAATAAAAAAATGCGTTTTTGTAATCTCCAACGATCTTTTTCATAATAAACAAGTGATTTTACTTGAATTGTTCTAAATAATGCGCATTTATAATCATTTATTAAACGCATACTTTCTCACAAAAAACGTACACTCAACAGCGTATCAAGCGTAACGAAATCGTAAGTTAGGCTGCATAAACCGCTTTACTGTAGTCTGGTATTTTGTAGATACTTGTTTGCAGAGATATGTCTACGAAAAAGCCTTTTTTAAATTTGACTGCACAAAAAGAGGGTAATACTTTCAGGTATATTTATGCTTATAATATGTACATTACGGGCCTTACCGAAAAACGTTACTTAACTTTAACCAACGTCTTAAGTTCTCTGTCTTTTTTCCGCAAGTGTCATTACGTCAGCCAGAAGTTGACAAAATATGTTAAGCATTGCTTAAAGTTAAGTAACGTTTTTCGATAAGGCAGTACGTTTCTATATTATTTCCTTAATAGTTCGAAGGTATTTTTTTTTTATATATCTGATTTTTTTTCTGAATAATCTGATATATCAATACACCCAAAGAACATTATCTTCTTTAGACAGTCGATGAAAATTGTAGACAACAAAGGAACATCTTAGGAAATCGTTACTATCTGTGGGTTCCCCAGGACAAGCACAAATTTTGTAGCAATAGACTTGAGTTGGGTCTAGTATTGTAAACAGATTCTCTGTCAACCAATTGTTTTGAAGTTGTAAATAAAAGCTTTTTACTCAACTTCCCGGAAAGGCGGTAGAGATTCTTTGTCTTCTACGTACTTACGTAGCTGCTTTTTATAATTTAATTCGCTATTCAATTGCAAATGGAAAAGATATGCATAAAATTGTAGAATTCAGAAGTGCTTTTTTTAACCGACTTCAAAAAGGAGGAGGTTCAAGGTCAATTCCACTGTATGTTTTTTATACGTTGGTTACCACATAACTCCGTAATGACGGAGAATAAAAATAAATGTAAAATAAAAATGGATTTATATGGAAAATATAAATGTATATTTTATCATTTTTTTTATTTTTTTTTATTAAATTTTAAGGATTTGCTTTAAATTAATCCCATAGAAATTTCATCAAAATCGGACATCTAGACACAAAATAAATATTTATGCTCATCACATAAATATTTAAAAGAAAGAGAGAAAATCTAACTTATATAGAAAAGGCAGACGTACTGCTAACTTTTTGAGGTCATAACAGTCTATGCCAGTTAAATAAATTACTTGTAATAAGTCATTAAAATTGTCCAAAAAATTCAAAAAATTTTAAAGTATGTAAAAAATGTCATATTTAATAATATTTCACAATTTATTTTACTATAAAAACGATCCACTAAGAAACACTGTTCGATCCAATTATCTGGAAATTAACAAGGAAAAATACGTTGAAAAAAAAACTCGCGACTCATTTTAAAATTGAACGACAAAATATGAGACGTTGGGATCCCGAAATATATTTAAGAGGTTCGTTGAGCGGGTGTTAGTCCGTAAAAAGTGAGAAACTGATTTCTATATAAACATAAAAAAGTGAGAAGAATAAAGTGAATATGTATGTCTAGACGATCGTATTATACCATCAACATTGCTTCTTATCAATCGAGGTTGTGGTCAGACGCTGGTCTAGACTATTCGTTTAAAGAAAAAACATTATGTGATTTCGATGATAATTTTTTATATAGTTGAAACTATGAATAGTCTAACAGTTATTTTATACAAAATTTATTATAACTCAGGAAATTAATATTTTGTAAATGACTAATATCAGGAACTTAGCTTTTCCCTTTTTCTGTTTACTTATAAATGTGCCATGTACTGATCACAATCAGGTTTGAAATTACTATTCAAATACATTCATTTTAATTATGATAAGAAATCAGTTTGAATATTTTTGCGACGTTTTTTTTAACAATTATTCCCCACCCACAAATATTAAATAAGTGACGCAGTGACATCAAAACTTTTTTAGTCATTTTTAGGGTTCCGTACCCAAAGGGTAAAAACGGGACCCTATTACTGAGACTCCGCTGTCTGTCCGTCCGTGCGTCCGTCTGTCCGTCCGTCCGACCGTCCGTCCGTCCGTCCGTCTGTCACCAGTCTATTATAGGTATTTCATGAACCGTGATAGTTAGAGAGTTGAAATGTTCACGGATGATGTATTTCTGTTGCCGCTATAATAACAAATACTAAAAAATGGAATAAAATAAATACTTAAGGGGGCTCCCATACAACAAACGTGTTTTTTTGCTTGTTTTGCTCGATATTGATAACGGCAACAGTAGACGCTTGAAATTTTCACTAAATATTGAGTTATATTAATCACTTTAAAAATAAATAATTGAATTAAAATACAATTAATATTTAAGGGGGGCTCCCATACAACAAACATGATTTTTTTGCCGTTTTTATAGATAATGGTACGGAACCCTTCGTGCGCGGGTCCGACTCGCATTTGTTCGGTCTTTAATAAAAGATTCCCATTTATGTCGTAAAATAGTAATATCACTGTCATACACGTATGAATACGTTATACATAACATCTCTCAAAGCTCTAAAAAAATATTTTCCTGAAACAAAGGAACCTCGTATCAATGGGTAACATCTTTATGCCTAGTTCTTTTGACTAATGATGCTCATCATTAGTCAAAAGAACTAGGCGAGATTTTGCTGCCATAATAATTAATATTATCACAAAACTGAAAACAGCTTCAATAAAATGTGTTCTGGCAGATATTTTTTATTTAAACAATATATATTTATATATTTGGCTTTGTAATTTTTATAACAAAAAAAATAATGGTGGACGTTTTCTCACAGCACTATCCCCAAAACTAAGCAAAGCTAAGATATGCTTTATAATTTATTTAATTGCTCCTAAATGCATGCTGCCTCTATATTTAATTATTATGGCATTTGGTTTTGTAAAGAAACAATGTATACTTTTTAACCGAATTCTAAAAATGATGAGGTTATCATTTCATATCGTTTAGCTTTACGAATATTATTTTTAATATTATATTTGCCACATGGGTTGAGCCGCGGGGCACAACTAGTAAATTACACGCCTAAACTGAAAATAATAAACTAAACATAAAATAATTATAAACGTACAAACTAACTGAAAGGATAAATTAAACAATTTGAAAATTTACCTAAAAATACTATATATTGTCTTTTGCTTCAAGTTCCCCTTAAATATTTTTACGCCACGTTTCCAATCAAGGTCCGAAATTAAGTGGCAGTCGGAGACCTAATTAAATGTTAGGAGGTTTTTTTAATCACAATTTACTGAGATGACTGTCTCATTACGATGTTAGTGATGTTACGTGGGATGGAGTCGGTTAGTTTTTTTTATTTTATTTTTTCTATATTATATACGTAGTTACATTTTTTATGTAAGGATAGGCGTTTTAAGCACAACGTGATTTTTTACTTATAGTAAAATTGATTGTGAATTTTTCCGATAGATATCCTCCACTCACGAGTGAACAGGTTTATTTTGACAAATACGCGCGCTCCATCGTTGACCGCAGCATTACCCAACATCAAGCGAGCTAGTGGTCAAGCGCAAGCCTATCTATGATTAAAACAAATTTATGTATTAAAAAAAATACCCACAGCATAATACCGATTTTAGTAGTGTAACTTAATCTTTAATCCTTACGATAGTTGTGTAATTATTAAGTTTTAGGGTTCCGTATAATATATACTATCAATAGGAAAAAACGGAACCCTTATAGGATCACTTTGTTGTCCGTCTGTCCGTCTGTCGGGTGTCAAGACCTTTATCTCGGGAACGCGTGAAGGTATCGAGTTGAAATTAAAACCATATACGCAGATCTATAGTATCTTGCTGCAGAAAGAAAAATAAAGTGTTTAAGCTTTCGTAAAAAAAAAGTTACAGCTGTATATATCGTAAAAAATGTACATTTCGACACTCACAAGGGAATCAAAACCTATGGGGTACTTCCCGTTAACCTAGAACAATGAAATTTAACAAGAAGCATTGTGTTAGAGTACACATATAGGAAAAAATCCGAAAACTGGTCATTTTTAATTTAATCACAAAAAAATAGTGCCTTTATGCAAGGAATGAAGGTCCAAATTTTAAAGTGAATTAACCATATCATGTGGGGTATCATATGAAAGAACTTCAGTAGCATAAGCTAAAACAGGTTTTTAAATATTTTTAGTATATTTTTCGGCTTATGAAGGAAAATATTAAAAAAAATATGATTTCCCCTTTTATCTACTAGTTTGTACGGAAGGTACCGAGGGCGGTGGGCGAGTCTGACTCGCACTAGTCCGGTTTTTTTTTTGTCAGCCCTGTTTATACAAACTGTCCCACTGCTGGGCGCGGGCTATCTTCTCATTATGAGAAGGATTAGGCCATAGTATGCCACGCTGGCCATGTGCGGGTTGGCAGACTTCACACATCTTCAAGATCATTGAGAACTCTCAGACATGTAGGTTTCCTCACGATGTTTTCCTTCACCGTTTGAATTTGCCGGCAATCAACAATACGCACATATATTCTGTAATTATTATTACAAAAAAATATTCGGGAAGTAGCTTTTACGATGAACGAATTTAGAGACAGCTCGCACATCCAAATCGGTCAAGCTATTTGAGATAAAGGAGGTAATATAGAAACATACATACATCTGTACGTACACACACTCGAAACATCTAACGGGGGTTAGGACGGTTTTTAAAAGTAAGTACATACAGCTATGGTGGCGGTGTGGCCTGTTACGGAGCCCTAAAATGCGACCCACGTTTATAACGTCCCTACATGATCTGAGTCAAGATTCCCGTGCCCCCAGTGCTCCAGACACGATAAATATCCGGAACCGGTAAACAGATGATCCGTTACATCCAATCCTCGCATCACATCCCTATTTTCATTATTCGTTCAGAGACAAGAACTCGTTTGCGAACGGAAGGCCTTCTTACGACTCGGAGTCACGGAGCCGGGGTGAAGAGGAGATGGCATTGTGGAAAAAATAATTATAGTTTATAAAAAATAACGACTTCAAAATTCAGAATTCGTTTACTTGGATGCTGATTTCGTGTTCATCATCATCATAGTCTCAGCCACAAGAAGTCCACTGCTGGACGTAGGCCTCCCCCAATGATTTCCAAAAAGATCGGTTGGAAGCGGCTTGCATCCAGCGTCTTCTTGCCATTTGTATATCTTCTGTCCACCTTGTGGCTGGTCTTCCTACGCTGCGATTGCCGGTTCGTGGTCTCCATTCGAGAAATTTTCGACCAACTTACTAATCCCCTGTGCTATATCGGTGATTTTTGTACTTCTACGGATCTCTTCGTTTCTGTTACGATCTCGTTTTCGATTTCGAGTCATTTTGTTATAATAACAAAAGTTACTGAACTGATTTTGAAAATTTTATATGGGACCACCTCTGAAGTATGATCTACCCTTCTCCTTTCTTTCTTTAGAATATGAGCAGTAGACCATCTTTGCAAGATGTACTGTTGCAATTAATTTGTTTTCCCGATGTCTACTATTCGTAGAACTACTTGTTATAAAATAAGTGTATAAAATTCTATCAACTACCAACTGGTGTCCATAGTGCAAGCTTTGCTAAGTTTGACGCTAGATGGCACTAAATGAAATGTCCATAATGCCACCTCCTCTTAATTTTATATTTTCTCCTCAACTGATACTCCCCTGAGATACCGCCGTGCCATTCTCAACTTAAAGTTGAAATGTAGAAAGTTTATTTTCCTTTGTCTCCATCTGTGATTACATTTGCAAAGTTTGAGAAGCAGCGTTAGGTAGTGTTGTAAGTGAATTTGTGAGGTGCAGTAATAGACGGTTATGATACTTTTATTCAGGAATCCGGTGAGAGGTACGGATCGAGATTAGAGATAATCTCACATAGGGAGGTGACTTTGTAAAGACAATCGATAGTTTCTTTGTTTACTCGAGAACGCAAGATGGAAGGTTAAAGTGTTGTAAAAAAACTAATTTTACTAAGTACCTACTTTATTTACGGCAACTTTTTTCAAAATTTGAACGATTTCTGTAAGAGCTTGTGAAACCGCAAACCACAACTTTGTTGTTGTTGTACGCGTTAAAATATAAACGAAATACTTGAAAATAGCAAATATGTAAATCGCGCCAGTCCAAAATCGATGATAAAGAAATTGAAACATGTATAAAAAGATTTGCCTTAACAAGCGTTTACGCATAGGCATAATGACAACTTTTTTAAGGGTACGTCACTGAAACAGATTAATAGTAATAGGCCTATTACGTTGGGGAGACGGGTGGGGGAATAGACCTTCCATAGAAACTTGGGCCTCTTAGCCTAATAAAAAGGAAAGTTTATTTAATTAAAAACATAAAGTGACGGATAAAACTTCACGTTTTATTATCTAGACAGTATTTTGTGAAGTTAATGCTTTGTGAAAATGTCTGAAAGGTTTAATATCTTCGGTGGTGCAGTCGGAGAAGAAACTGGCTTATTTTATATTCATTATTTATTTATTTTCATCAAAAAAACCTGTCCATATACTCCGAGTACATATTAAAAATAAATAATTTATATTTTATTTATTTTCCTTCTCAAAAAGGGAATACTCGACTTAGCAGGGACCACTTTCGTGCCCCCAGATAATGTTTTCTTAAATGTCAAATTATGCCTGTCTGCTCTATCCTCGACCACACAGTTGCTTACGATATTAGGATTTTGTGCAGTATACTAGCTATTAACGGTGACTTCGAACGCAAAAAATCCACTCTCGTGCCACTCCTGCTCCGCTCCCATCCCACTCACGTCCTGCTCCTATCTCACTCTTTTTTAAACCCCGCTCCCGCCCCAATTCCGTCTTGCTTTGCTGCCTAACATGCCATCGTAATTTTGTAGATTTCCGCCTACAACACTTATAAATATTGTACAGCTTTCAATACCACATTGTACCAGAAAAAGTGAACCGTATGACAATGATATTTCTGTTACTGACCATAACACGTCACATCGCTTATTTTGACGACTAATCGGAGCCAGCTGCTCTTACCGGACATACTGTCTGACTGGCCTTGTGGCTCAGTTGGTAGTGTGTTTACGTCTACCTGCTGAATTGAAAGGTCGTGGGTTCAATCCCCACCCAGGGCAAACATTTGTGTGATGAGCATGGATTTTTGTTCTGTGTCTGGGTGTTTCTATGTATCATATGTATATATTTACAAAAAAAAAGTATATATGTATTCTATCAGCCATCTAGTTCCATAGTACAAGCTTTGCTTAGTTTGGGCTAGATGGTGTTGTGTGAAATGTCCACAAATATTTATATATTTATTTATTTTATTTACTGTAAAAGTCAGTTATGGGATTTGAGGGAAATTAAAATGTATTTAGGCGATGGGCTAAGCCCCTATCGCTGGAAGTTAATATTACATTTACCCTCTTATCCCCTCTATCCCTTAATACCCTCTCCCTACTATTTAACCCTCTACCACGGTCAAATGTGGCGTCAAACGGCCTCTACCTACCCTCTACTACTCTACCTACCCCTAAAAGAGAAAATTAGCGTATTTTATGTATGTTTGGTCATTGACTTGATCGTAACGTAGTTGATATTGCTGATTCCACAAAATTGTTCCAGATATGAGCAATATTCGCGCAGATGTGTGGCCGGGCCCACTCTTCATACGGTGGGCTTTAACTTGGCAGCATTAGACCCATTGTGGGCTAACAATGGCCTGAGATTAAATTCTTTGAAAGAACGTTTCTAAAATAAGAATTAGATGGCGTAAGGGGTGAGATTAAGTGATAAAGGTATTTTTTCGAGTTTTCTTTCTGTTTCATCGGGTAGGTTTCCTTCCATCATGCTATATGATAACGGAAAACATACCAGAGGAATCCGATTTTTTTATGGCTACGGGCATAAAAAAATCGAAGTTACGGGTAAACCCGGGCTTACTAAAAATGAAACCTAGCTTGATCGATTTATCGTCTCAGAAGCTATCTACCTATCAAATTTCATCAAAATTGTTGTGGCCGTTTCCGAAATCCTTGCTATATATATAAAATTAAATCAAATTAGATAGATTCTCAACAAAAACTTTAAATATGAAAAAAATAACTCAAAACGCTCAGAGAAGAGCCAAGAAGAAATTACACTACTACTTTGGCTCTTCTTTTCTTTCTTTCTTTTCTTAGAAAGAAATAAAAAAATACTAAAAAATTAGCAAGTTAAGCAATTTTTGTACTATCCATTCTTTCCAAAAGTAGTGATGACCTTTTATCGCCAATCTCCTGTAGCGTAGACCACACACCCTGGATATCGCTGAAAGGGAAATTTCCAATCAAGAAGTGTGTCGGCACGAGAGCTGGTGAGACGAGAGACGAGGGCAGCTGAATACACATATATATGGACGCCGTATGATTAGCATACCTGCTATGATGCCTAGAATTTGTCGAAACCATAGCATAACGAAGAACCATAGCATTTATGATTCCAATCTGATAACATAGAATAAGTGTAGAAAACTCAAAAACCTCCGATAAAGAGAAACGGCTAAACCGAATTTGATGAAACATAGTAACTAAAAACACCAACGATAAAATGTTATTTCAATATTTTTTTTAAACTACATCAAAATCGGTTCATCCATTTAAAAGCTTAGATGGCACAGAAAACACACAAAATTACAGTTGAACTGAGAACCTCATTCATTTTGGAAGTCGGTTGAAAAACATCAAAATCGGTTAAGCCGTTTAGGCTGTAGGAGATAATATAGAAACATCCATATATACATAGCCACATATATACATACAAACATACATGCACTCGAAAAACATAACCCTCCATCTTGCGCTGTCGGGTAAAATACATCTACCTTTTTCGCCGCGGTTAAAAGAAACGTTATTTCAGCTAAATGTAAGTTGAAAAATCTTTTTTTCACTTGATAAAAGAGCGGAAATGAGTACCGTCTTCAGGTGAGTCATATAACTGACTTCCTCCTGATTAACATATCCTTTCATTCGCCTTAATTGATTGAGGGTGTTACGAGGTTAGACCTTTGTGTTTGAGGAAACCAGGAAGCTAGTAGCTTTTATTGTGAATAAAGGAGGTTTAGTCTGAATGCTGAATGTTTTATTCGTCTAAATATATTTTCAATTAATTTTTACAATGATTGGATTACTTAATACGTAAACACTGTCATCATCATCATCTCAGCCACGAGAATTCCACTGCTCGACATTGACCTCCTCCATGGATTTGCAAAAAGACCAGATGAAAGCGGCTTGCATCAAACGTATTGTTGCCACTTGTTGTCTTCTGTCCACCTTGTGGCTGATCTAATTAAGTACATATACGCAGACACTAAAACATTGAATTAGTTTGGGACTCTCGTAAAAGTACGTTGCAAAGAATTGTGACGATCTTATTCTATCCTGGCTTTTTAACCGACTTCGAAAAAGGCGGAGGTTATCAATTCGTACCGTATTTTTTTTTTATGTATGTACACGAATTACTCCGTCCTCCGTCCTGGTGTATAGAGAAAGCTCCCAAGTTGGTCCCATGATTATTTTGTAAAAATCGCTTTATTACTTTTTGAATAATCTCTAAAAATTAAAATATTTTCATTGTATTCCTGAGTAAGTGCGTCAGATTATAGAATCACAGATTAGTAGGGGGACCTATACGTTTTTATTTACAAGAGTGTCAAATATTAAGGATTATCGTATAAGCATCTGCACATTTTCTAATCTTCGCACACGAGCATTTGACAATCAATGACATTTGCCATTGCATTCTTGACAAAAGAATTAGTAGAGTGGGTGAAAAGAGGTCTCTTTAAAAGTTTACAATCGTGTAGGATTTAGTGTAGGACGCAACTTGCGTTTGAAGTCGATTTTTTAATAGAAAAATTATCTACAATCGGGTGGCTGGAAGCACGACAAACGTAATATTGTTTTATAGTGAATATTCAACAAACCGCTTTGACTCCAATATTGTTTTATAGTGAATATTCAACAAACCGCTTTGACTCCAATATTGTTTTATAGTGAATATTCAACAAACCGCTTTGACTCCAATATTGTTTTATAGTGAATATTCAACAAACCGCTTTGACTCCAATATTGTTTTATAGTGAATATTCAACAAACCGCTTTGACTCCAATATTGTTTTATAGTGAATATTCAACAAACCGCTTTGACTCCAATATTGTTTTATAGTGAATATTCAACAAACCGCTTTGACTCCAATATTGTTTTATAGTGAATATTCAACAAACCGCTTTGACTCCAATATTGTTTTATAGTGAATATTCAACAAACCGCTTTGACTCCAATATTGTTTTATAGTGAATATTCAACAAACCGCTTTGACTCCAATATTGTTTTATAGTGAATATTCAACAAACCGCTTTGACTCCAATATTGTTTTATAGTGAATATTCAACAAACCGCTTTGACTCCAATATTGTTTTATAGTGAATATTCAACAAACCGCTTTGACTCCAATTTTATTTGTTGACCATCAAACTGTAGAATACGCTATCTGACTATTGACAAGTTTAAGTTCTTGCTATACCTAAAATAAATACTATCGGTTTATCTGAGCATTGAAAAATCAGGTCTAAGTTTTCTATACTAAATATAATCCGGGCGTCCTTAACTCGTAAGTAAATTGCTTTAATCTAGGCACCAGACACTACAAAGACTGAGTATTCAAAGAGCGTAAAGTTTCGCAAGCCTCAAGCCCCAAGTGTCAAGTTACAATAGATCCGCAAGGGTCGCAGTGACAGAGAGGCTCATGGCCTCCCATCTTACCGCGAATAGAACCCCAAGTGTCAAGTAACAACTTAACCCTATTCTCATTTGTCTGCAGGTGTCAGATGACATAGGCTACGTGGTGTACTCAGCGCTGGGCAGTTTCTACATCCCCTCCTGCATCATGGTCTTCGTCTACATCAGGATATACTTCGCGGCGAAGGCGAGAGCGAGACGGGGGATCAGGAAGAATCCTAGGCCTAGACCTGTGAGTTAAAGTTATTGAAATTATTACGTACACCTTCTTTTTCTTTAGGTGCTTCTCCGTTACTGGAGAAGATCAGTCAAAGTCCCATCTGGACTAAAAAGTATATGTGCGCAGCAGGACAGGGGATGACAATTAATTTTATCATATAAAACCGCCAATTAATTTTATCATATAAAACCGCCAATTCATTTTATCATATAAAGCCGCCAATTCATTTTATCATATAAAGCCGCCAATTCATTTTATCATATAAAGTCTGTTCTGATAGAGAACTTATGTGGCATTGGTGGCACTGCTATCCTTATTTCATTATTTTGTTGAATCAATTGGCTTCTGTTGTTCCAGAACGACCAGCAGACCAGCTTCAGCAACCCTCCGAAGGGCACGAGACCCATGCCTTCCACGCACCCTATGCCTTGTGGGCACCTTAGTAGTAATAATAATGGGTAAGAACACCTTTTGTATACTCTTATAAGATAGACTTGTGATTGACCGCCCTCTCACCTGATGTTAATGGCGTATCAGTCTACGATGGAGTGCGCAGAACTAGAATCATTATAAAAATTCAATTTTCAAAACATTTATTTGCAGAGACATAGGTAAAATGTAGATGTAAAGATAATGTACATAATAGTGACCACCATGCTCTAGCACTATGGCATGCAAAATATATAGATAATATAAGAACATTCAATATTTTAATTACTAATTTCATTTCGCAATGTGTGGACAGGGAACATATCACGTAGAACTGATGGCCGATGGGGCCGAAAAGTGTATTTAAGTTTATAGACGTTTACATCTCCTAATTTTATTACTTGAGCCATGACCATTACGAATATTTAAATTCCTTCTGGTTAATAAATTTTTTGAAACAAAAACATTTAATTCAGCATTTACAAATAAAGATTGCGTGTACACCTTGAGCATTCATGCTCACCATCGAAGGCTACTTCTTGCGGTGGCGTCGTGTGGCGGATCGCCTTCTTCCCTAACATATGGTTGCGGAGGGGGATGGCTGGCACATGCGTCTTACTCGTGATCGGGTGCTGCTATGTAGTTAACAATAATTTGTAATTCTGACAAAAGTCACGGACCATGGTGTCTGTGGAGCTAAAAAAATTACAAAAGAAACTTTACCCAACACCCTTAAAATGATTCAGGTTGAGTACCGCAATATCTTACTTGCACTAAACACTGAAAAATATATCATTACATACCAATAAAAGTAATATACAACCGATTTTTCGCGTTGTCCCCCACTGGGGGACATCAGCACAACTTTTTACAATGTTCCCGTTGTCCACCAATACAAGTTATTTTGAAAATTCGAAGAGACTAATTTCATGAGGTTGACGGTTCGCACATATTAAAATTATAATATAACGCAATAGCACAATGATTTTGTGCTCGTTCTTAAAATAAAAAGTCTCGTGTGGGCGAGACAACCCAAGGACCACTTCGGCTCACTAAAGTTTTCATAAGATTTTACAACACGAATGATTTTAGAAGCTCCGATTTGACCGACCTTTAAGAATCATCCGCTCCACGGATCACAGGAGGCCTTAGGGCTCGGACAGGCTAAGGCTAACGACTAGGATCTGCGATCGCTACGCTTTTACGAAGATAATACTCTAAAACGGGTTCGCATTCGTTAGTTCCCATAATGAGATGCTTATAAATACATACCCGTTCTTATTTTCCTGACTCGGGCTCAAAAACCGTCACGCAGCCGACTTCAGCCGAGAGTTGCCGAGACGAAATTGGGCGAGGGAGGCAGGACGAAAACACCAAATACTCCCGTCCTCGGCCTGTCGCGGTGTGTGAAGCCCTCATAAGAGTCGCCAGTCTGCCCTAGCCCTTACACCTGCCAAAAACACAAAGGTGTAAGTCCACCCCGAAAATATTAGACGCAATTTCTGCAACATTCCATCTTTTACTCGTGTAGCCGTGGCAAAAATGCCAAAGGTATGAGCCAGTCAACGGATCAAAAGCAAAAAGGCTGAATGCCGAATAATTTTTCCGCGAAAAATGTCGGTTCAATAATTTCTGTCGTTTGATAGCCGGATCAATATTATTTGTGCTTACGATCTCCTTTCGGAAGGCTGATTTTTTTGTAGGGATTATAAGAATATGGACGGTGCATTGTGCTGAAATTATTTCGCTGAAATGCATCAGGGTTGGATGTAGACATCGATTTCGGTTACTTATTATATTAACATTCAACTACTCAAATAATTCAATCTTTATACCCTGGTGGTATAAAGAGTAATTTGGGTATTTTTGCTGAATTATTGACGTATTTCGAGTCCGTAGTTTGCCCATCTTCCGTCTCGCTCGCGTATACACATTTTTGAAGATATAAAATGACAGAATGAACTTAGAATGAAATTGTCGTTTGTAAAACTTAAAAAAAAAAACACAAATATTCGACAAAGATTTCAATTTATACATAAAAATGATTTTTATCTATGAAAATTAACTTGGATGGAAAATAACTTTTATACCGTCTTATAGGTATTTCTTCTGTATAGAAATAAATATGGGAACTAATTTTTTGAGCTGTTATTTAAATATTCGAGATGATTATGATCAGTTCAAAAACATATTGAGCAGTTATTTAATTTAATATCGGTTGATTAATTATTGCGACAGTAAAACATGGACAATAATAAAAAATCAATTAGTCGGTTATTTTATCATATAATGTCAATTCTAAAAATAATTGAGCAGTCAAAATAAAAGCCTGATTGAAAAGTCTGATTGAGCGGTAAAAATGATGGAAAGTTATCTATGTATTATAATTAAATCAGAGATTAGGTTATGTTTTTTTTTTTTAGTACAAATTTATAATTTTATAATGTTACTATTTAAGTACTGTTTTTTTTTTTACCACCTCATTGTTTATAGAATTGCTTAGAATGAGATTTCTTACCGACAAATTCCGATTTATTACTGCCAACACGTAACCGCTCGTTCAATAATATTTACCGCCCATTTAATTATTTTCCTGCTCAATTATATATTCACTGATCCATTTCATTATTTTTTATTACTCATTTTTGTTTACTTTACTGCTTAGTTTCAACTGCTGAACTAGTTATTAAACGTGCCATTTATAATTTTTAACTTACCAAAACTGCTATTTACAACTGCCTCTTTAAATCAGTGCCAATAAATATTCATAGAGTTATAGTACATTTTGTTAATTAGTCCTGTTTTCTGTGTTCTTATGTTGCCTGGGAGTACGGAACCCTCGGTGCGCCAGTGAAATTCGTCGTACTGTGCCGGATTTTTATTTAGTTGTATGTTATTATTCTTAAAATGTAGCCTTTGACACTTATGAAGTAAAGACAAATGTAACTACACCTCGTATAGTAGCAGTTATGTAGAAACATACACACATACATTTATAATATACATATGTACATACATTCATATCCTTCTTTTCGCGCAACATCAAATCAAGCGTTACACTACGTAAATAACTCTTAAACAGTTGGCTATTTTTAACCGACATCCAAAAAAGAGGAGGTTCTCAATTCGACTATGATTTTTGTTCACTGATTACTCCGCCTATTGTAAATTGATTTTTTTTAGTATCTGGTCCCATATACATTTTATCAAAATACGTTCAGCACCTAAGTACAACAACCTAAGTTGTTATAACAAAATAACTGGCAAAATGACGTCCAAGTAGATTTATAGTGTAAAAAAAAAGTAAACGAATTACGTATTTCGAAGTCGTATTTTTTTCAATTTTTCTAAACTATAATAATTATGAAGTCGGTTTTTAAGTTTGTTAATTATAAATACTTGTGTCTATAATATTCATCCTTATTAATTTATCGGTACGTGGAAGCACTCAAACCAATATTCAGTTTACCTTTTCTGTATGTAACTTTAACTAAATTCAAGCAGACTTTAGTGGTCAAAGTTACATGTTTGCACAAGTGTGTCCACTCGGCTAAGTTTGGGCCAACATTTGTTTAGCTTTGTGCCAATAGTCAAGAGACTAACTTCATAACAGTTGAGCCAAGTCAAAGGCTGTTTGGGTGGACTTGCCAGTCTACTGACTTATTGAAGTAAAATTTTAAGTTCTTAAAACTAAAGACTAAAGACAGTTAAGATAGCCTGAAAACTAAAGACAGTTAAGATATAGATTATTTCCATCCTCCCCATTTCACTACAGGATTAGCAAAAAGTCGCGAATTATTACCTATTTCTCATTAAAATGCGAAAAATCCGTATTCAGCTATATCGATCCACATTCTTGATGCGTACTGCACAGGAATGGAATTCTTTGCCGCCATGTCTGTTACCTGAGACCTACAATATTAGAATTTTCAAGGCTAGAGTGAATAGATATCTAGTGAGACCGCGAGCCACAGCGAGTGTTTCTATAAGCGACTAGAAACCCTCATAAAATTCTATGCACTTTGAAAATGGCGGCCACTTTATGAACTGTGAACATTCACTGCTACATACAAGTTTTGCACGAACACTGCTATTACTGATGTTGTTGTGTTATAAAAATAGAACTGAGGTACACTTAAGATAGTGTTGGTAAAAATTTACTTTTCAAAACTGTTACTGCCGAAAGTATCAGAAGCGGGATAAAACTTTATCTTCTGTATCTAATAAGGCTTTTGTCTGGAGTGACTGACTAACAGACAGACAGCCACAATTGCACATAATAGCACAGGTATACAATACTCATACCACTAAATCATTTAATTTAAATAACGATTCTTGCTACGACACAATAAAGCTTAAATCAGATTGCAATGTACAGCGTTAAGGACCAAAAGCGTTAAAGCGACACTCTTATTACAGAGTAAGATGCACTCTGTACTATTGCGTAATTCTTATCTGTTCCGACGCGCGGGAAATATTAATGAAATATCCCGTCGAGCTAGCAGTTCGTATGTACTTATAGCATTATACCTAAACTAGCGTGCATCTGGCCTGATGCAGAGTAAATTGTTGGACCTAAAGACATGAGAGGTGATTTCTTTTGAAGTGTAGGTAACTAGGTATCCACTATGAAAGGATATGTTTCCTGGTAGTCTTTTATATATGTCCAAACTTCCAAGTAACATCCGATTATTATTAAATGATACATCACTTCAAGGTACAGTTACATAATTCCTCCCAAATATGTTCCGTACCTTTCACAACACTGGGAATCATAGTAAGGAGGCAGAAGTATGAAGTATGTGTTGTTATTTATTTTACTTTATGTCTGTATCTGCTACATACCTGGGAAACTTTTATTTTTGACTAGCCGCATCCCGCTGTTTCATAGGCAATCGAGAAATCTTATGCTTACACTTCGGAAATAAGTAAAGTTGCTAAAACCAAATACAAGACTCATCCCAACGACGCTAACAAGCTGCGTTATATAGAGTTACGAAATCGCTGCAATGTAGTGTGTCGGGACGCTCAACGACGCCATATCTTCGAAACTGTACAGAATAAGGATCCAGCATACGTATGGAAGTTTCTAAGGTCATTAGGAGTCGGAAAATCACGTCAACAAACAGTTCCTAAAAATTTGGATATCAATGCACTAAACCAGCATTTCTCTGCGTCTCCTCAAATGGATGCTGCCTCTAAATCTAGCACACTACGTAATCTTTCTAAACGCAAGACTCTTGACCTACCTTCTTTTGCCTTTCGTCAACTCACTGCTTGTGATGTTAGAAGGAGCATTCTTTCAATCACCTCAAATGCTGTTGGGCTGGACTCAATAAGCCGTAACATGATCATTCCTATACTAGATTGTCTTCTCCCAGTTCTTTGTGACATTTTCAACTTTTCCATTTCCAACGGTGTGTTTCCTTCTTTATGGAAAGATGCACAAATAATCCCACTACCTAAAAAAAACAACCCTACATCTTTTTCCGAGTACCGTCCCATATCAATCCTTCCTTTCCTCTCCAAAGTTCTCGAACGTTTAGTTCATAATCAGTTAAGTATTTTCCTTACCAGAAACAACTTGCTCAATCCTTTTCAATCTGGCTTTCGTCCGGGGCACAGCACGGTTACTGCACTTGTCAAGATCACAGATGATATACGACAAGGTATGGAGAATGGTCATCTAACCGTGCTGACGCTTTTGGACTTCAGCAACGCTTTTAACTCCGTTGACTGTGATATTCTCCTTGCTATTCTTCGCTCCTCTAACATATCTCCAACGGTAGTTGATTGGTTTCAGAGCTACCTGCGTGGTCGTCGACAGAGAGTCCACCTCAATGAGTTATACTCATTATGGTGTGACACTAATGCTGGCGTACCACAGGGTGGTGTCTTATCCCCTCTTCTCTTCGCTATCTTTATAAACTCAATTTCCAATAATCTATCTTCTTCCTATCACCTCTACGCAGACGATCTACAACTTTATTGTCAAGCTCCGGTTGAATGGCTTTCGGAAGCTGTAGAAGCTGTGAATAATGACTTACGTCGTGTTTCACAGTGGAGCAAATCCTACGGCCTCAAGGTAAACCCAGTAAAAACACAAGATATTGTACTTGGTAGTCCTCGTATGCTTGGCCAAATCGAATGGGATTCCTTACCGCAAGTCATTCTAGATGGCGTCACAATACCTCTTAGCGAAACAGTGAAAAACCTCGGAATCATTTTCGACCAGTGTTTGTCCTGGGGTCCACAGGTGGCTGAGACTAGTCGCAAAATATTTGCTTCTGGTAGTTCCTTGCGTAGACTGCGAAATTTTCTGCCTATTGCCACTAAAGTTGCACTTGCACAATCACTTTTACATCCTATTCTCGACTACGCTGATGTCTGTTATTTAGATCTGACAGAAGAATTATTGAATAAACTTGAGCGCCTTCAAAATTTCTGTATAAGATTCATATTTGGTTTGCGTAAATATGATCATGTTTCACAATTCCGCACAAAGCTCAAGTGGCTACCCATCCGTCGTCGGCGGGATACTCACATACTTTTCCTTCTATACAGTATTCTATTTATCCCTTCTTCTCCTTTCTATCTCCAGGAACGCTTCAAATACCGCTCTTCTTTCCTTTCTCGTCTTCTAAAATCATCAGAGAATCTGACGCTTGATATCCCTCAGCACAGAACCAATTTTTATGCTTCCTCATTTACAGTGACAGCTGTCAAACTGTGGAATGAGTTGCCACTAGAAATTAAGCGTGCTCCATCATTAGATGTTTTCAAAACTCGTGTAAAAGCTCATTATGTAAATAACATGGACTAAATTTATTATGTATATATTAGTTTGATATGTATTGTCAGAGATATATAAGTATGTTTATGAATAAGTATATCTATTATGATTAATTATTATTACTCTTTTTTCCTGTAACATAAATAGGTACCTACTGTATATTGTTTTAGTGTATAATATAGTTTTTAGTTACTTTTAAAGGCCACTATCTGTAACATCTTACCTATCCGTGCATGGTTGCCTGGAAGAGATCGCTCTAAGCGATAAGGCCGCCAATTAAAAGCCTAGCTATATTTATGTTTTCTCTGTATTTCTTTTTCTGTATGTGTGGTCTTTTAATAAAGAGTTATCTATCTATCTATCTATCTATCTAAGTAATTCTTTTGATTTTTGTGATCAGATTGTTATTTTATACCGAGGAAGTTACCCCAGCCACTTTATTTTCATGATTATTAATTAGCAATACTCCTAATTTTAATATTTTCCCATGTTTTCCAGCGAGAGCCAAATATCAACGATAGACACGCCGCAGGTTCAGATCCCGACAGTGACCTGCGAGCTCGCCTCAGACATATCCACCAGCGAGGCAGGGGACACCTGCCCGCCGCCACCAGACGAGCGAAAAGATACTTTAAAAGTTAACCAGGTGGGTACAAATTACTATGTACTTCGAGAAGTTACTTTGTTTACTTGCAACTTATAAAGCATTGGTTAATCTGCCATTGCCAGTCAAGAGGAAATAAATTGTATAAGTTAATTAGGTAGATTCAAATTTCTTTGGCAATATGCTCATTCAATGACGTGACAAAAACCTGAACGTAACTGAAATTCCACTTCCATCGTCCTAAAAACTACACTATGGATATAAAGACTGCGAAAGGAGAGGTCTTATCAGACCGGTTACTCTGACTATTAAGAAACTTGTATCAACAAAATGAACGAAAGCATTAAAATCAAGAGATGGTGTATTATCAAAAGTATTCAGGCAAGACAACTCACAATCTCTCAAACTCTCTTTAAGATTTAAATTTAACTTATTTATTCGCAGAAACAGAATGCTTACAGAGAATTTACCATTTGCTCATAATGCAAGAGAATCAAACAAATATTATTTGTAAGAAACAATATATCATTGAGTAAGTTCATGCCAAATCATAGTATGACATATTCTTGCATAGATACGTTACATTTTTGTTCTGTTTCTTTGTTTTTAATTTAATTTACAGTTCTAACATGCTGTAAATTCGTCCTTCCAGGTGATAACATCAGCACAAGTTCAGAAGAACCCCCTAGCAGCCTGCCCATTAAGAAGTTCCACGCTCTCCGTCAATGGAGAGCTGGCATTGCAACAATCTAGAGGTAGGCAGCCCAGCGTAGCAATCGACGCAGATATGGTCTCCGAAATGGAGCCATCATCGTCAGACAGCGGCGTCGTAAGCCGCTGCGGAGGCGTCAAACCTCTCAAACTAAGATTATTCAAAAAGACAGACAGAAAACAGGAGAAAGCCCAACCAACCAAAGCAGAACTCGAACCGGCTCTGCCCAAACCCCACAAACCGAGAGACCCTGAACGGGAAAAGAAAAGACTAGCTCGGAAAAAAGAAAAACGAGCTACTTTGATTCTGGGTCTTATCATGGGAAGCTTCATAGCATGTTGGCTGCCTTTTTTCTTTCTGTATATCCTGAAAGCAGCCTGCCATGCTTGTGACATCCCTGGTAGCGCTTTCGCGATAGCTTTCTGGTTGGGTTACATGAACTCTGTGCTGAATCCGGTGATTTACACGATATTCAATAAGGACTTTAGGAGGGCGTTCAGGAGGATACTGTTCAAGTGATGTTTAGCATACCTGTGTTGCTACCGCTGTGTCGCCAACAGGATCATGTTGGCGCAACAGCGGGCGGCGCCGGGTCTTTACAATGTGCGTTGATCATCCACTCATTGACTTTCTGGTGATTTTTGGACTTCTGGTGAATGGTGTAGGACTTTCGATCCTTCTGATTAGTGATAAGAGTAACAGTAGCTTTGTTTTTGAGATTTTAGATTGTATGTTAATTGTAAGCACTAACAGTTTTACTACTGTGGTTTTAGTTTTTAGCAGTTCGGCGACAATCTCACCTTATAAGCTGATGCAATTTATAAATGCTAATATTACTCAGGATAAGCATAAATAGCGACGATAATGTGTTTCGTTGTTTTCCGTTCAGTTACGACGGTGAAAAGAGACAAATATGATAATTTCATTTTTACCCAAGGCAAAGCAAAACAACATTATGATAAAAATAAAAAGATCTCTTATCACTAATCAGTTTTAAAGGTTACTCGGTGGTTTTGTAGCAACAAAATGTTAAAATACTTAAATAAGACATGTTTACATCATAGTTTGAAATACCTACTATATCTACCCTAGAGTCATTTTACCATAAGCTATTTTATGTTTAAGCTTATTAAAATTAAAATAGAGATCTCTTCATGAAAGCAAAATTTCCATAAGATTTTAATAAATATTTTTATATTAAACTATTGCATTTATTATGGAAACTAAAGTGATAACTTCACATTTTAAGTAAATATTTGTTTAAAATATGCAATTGTCATACACGTATATTTAGAGTCTAAATCTCCGACTATAGTTTCAACCGCATTCCGCGTATTCAAAGCGCAGCGCGCCGGTTGTCTTCGACGATAACGGTTTTAAACAGACCTGTGTGACTTTTACTTTAAAGTAGTAAGTATATTTTGTTGTTTTTTATATCTTTGCTGAAATAATTTAAATTTAGGAAATACCAAAAAATCTTTACCAGAAATCATTTTGTTAGAAATTTAAAAAACTGCTACAGTGCAGTTCAATAAATATTCAAAAATGTGTGGCTGTAAACAAAAACGTCCTAGCTCAAATATCATTGTTTTGGATTCTTTTACAAAATATCGCACGTAGTTTCAAAACCTTATAATAAATTAAAAAAACTTAGATTCCAAATAACTTGAAGCGATCTCTACCAGGATTAACTATAACTGGAATTGTAAATTACTATAAAACCCTACTTTTTCGTAGTTTTTTTTAATATAAGTAGCGAAACCATAGTTATAGTTTGATAATTATAAAAAAAACTGCAAACACTAACGGATTTGAAAATTATAATATTATAAAGAAATATTCCTTTGTGTACAATATAAAAATGAGGAATTTACCATAGAATAAATTGTAAAATGATCTGTCATAGCTTCTTTAACTTGTTTTATGTTTTATTAGTCATCTATGCATATTGTTTTATTTAAATCTAATACAGGGTGTAATGAAAACTTAACCTGCAATTTATGTGACTGTAATGACTTCATTCTAATTTGAAAAAGAAATGATATATATGTTATACATAATTGTTAATCGGTGACGATAAACTAGCTGCCAAGAAGCTACTTGGTCTCGAGCACCGCCGTAAAGTAGCGTCTGTCTATTTTCTACAGGATTATTTCGAAGAATGTGCGCAAGAGCTTCACGACCTAATTCCACCCTCCCCATTTCACTAAAGGACTAGCAGAAAGTCGGCGAATTACCACCCATTTCTCGTTGAAATGCCAAAAATCCGTACTCAGCGATATCGATCCACATTCCTGTTGCGTACTGCATAAGAATGGAATTCGTTGCCGCCATCTCTGTTTCGTGAGACCTACATTCTTGGAATTTTCAAGGCTAGAGTGAATAGATACCTTCTAGATCGACGAGCTCCATCCTCGGCCACATCGTCGCTGTTAAGCGACCACCAACTCGCCTGATGTTAATCAGGCGAGTTGGTGGTCAATCGTAGATCATTAATGTAAAAATAAAAAAAACTACGGAATAATTAGCTACCTGAGCAGGACTGTGAAGCTAGAATGTTTTATACATTTTAATTGCTGGATCGAATTTCATTACACCTTGTATGACTATCCTCAGATTAGAAGTAGGTCTAATAAATAATCCTTCAGTAGACCTACTATTCACCAATATAAGTATTTAAATCAATTACTTACTTAAAATAAAAACGTTGAAATGACTTTTTTTCAATGGTTAAAAATAACTAACATGATTAAATTAAAAAATACATTAACAACTAAATCGATGACTCATAAACTAAATGTATAAAAAGTTACATTCATAGTACAACTGTTATTATTTACATCTTAAGTGAAATGAAAATAACATAAAATCTTTATCATTTATACCTAAAAACTAGATATAGATTTTATATTCAAAATAATAAAAAACAAATATCCTTCAATAAATCATCCTTAAGTAAATCATTAAATTTGCACATTTCATTAAAATTACCATTGTAAAGATGCGGTGATAAAAAAATACTTCATAAGTTATAAATTTATTGTGATTCTATAAATTTATCAATCTGAATTATTATTATTATCACGCATAATTATTTTTTTATACTTAATACTTTAAATTGTAATTAACTGGTGCAACTGCTATATTTTATAAAATAAATAAAAACATCTAGTCTATCACAATTTGTTTTATGATTTCACAAATATTTATAACATATGAAGAAATAAACTTAGAATAAATCTTTTTTAAATAAATAAAATGACTGTGCCTCTGTGCCTATCAAATGAGCACTACACAACAATAAAAATGCACTTTTAAACTGTATATATTGTATTATATTTAGGTAATAAGTTACCGCTTGCATGCTAGCTAAACTATATTTTAAATTTACATATGTATTGTTGTAGATTTTCGTTTGGTTACTGTAGCGCTGGCCGCTTTTATTTAGTTTATTCGTCATATTATGATTATATGTAAATATTGTACTTACTATATTTAGAATTTATCGTATTAATTCTAAATTAATACCAAAAAGAACACCAAATACTTCCTGTAAATTTCTAATCTTATGAATGTAATTAAATTAAATTAATTCATAATAATGTTCGTGTAAATGTATGTGCTGTCTGATTTATAATTAAATATAATGTATATATACAGTTCCTTCAGTAAATTGTACAAATAATAGTTATTTTAATACTGTCCGTTTGTCTGTTCTCATTAAATTATTGCGCTAGTAATTTACGCTAAAACCGACTTATGATTAGATTTTAATGCTTATACAATTTCTGTTTAAAAGATAATTTTAAATTATATCAACTATAACCTATGACTGATAATAGTTCTTAAAAATCTTTTTCATCCCGCGTAATGTAAATATTGTATCTATTTTAATAGTTAATGCATAAATTAATAAATATAGTTAACAAATCAACAACGACAATTTAATTCTAAATCGATGTATATTTTAGACTCTTGTGCTAGTGAATTTTAAAGAACTACTTTTAAGACAAAACAATATTTTAAGTAAATTAATAATACTAAAACACCACAGCTGTTAAAGTTAAAGAGTAGTGTTTTAGAATAATAATTAATACTTATATAGTTATTGAACTGAATCCATGAGCAATAGAATCGTTTAGTTTATTTTTAGTTGTTTCCTCTGAAATTTTTCATATTATAGTCTTCCAATGTGTGTGTGATTATAATTATAATGATAGTTGACTGTCTTTTTTTGGTAGCGAAAAATATTGTGTTCTATATATTTTAGCTGTATTCATAAAATACTTGGAATTCTAAATTTTTAAAAGAATATCGCCTTCGGAAACGCCTGATACCACTTAATTTATAAAAAAGTTAAAAGTTAACTACAAGAAAATCCTATACTTTATTTTTGTTAGAAAATTAAATACGGAGTAACGAATGAATATGATTTAAAATTTAATCGCAAATAGCACCTCACAAGTTAGCATAGAGCCCTTGCTTCTTGTGTAGGTCTTATTTGAAAATGTACAATTATTGTTTCTAGGACATTTCGTGTACAAAAATGTCTTATAAACGATACTGCTTGTTTATAAGACATTTATTTTGTTTTATTTTTTTTGCCGATTTTGGATAAATTGAGTTAAATTTACCTAAGACATTTAGTAATTTGTATGTTTGTATTTTAATTGTATATGTAATATTACGTAAAGATTTTGAATTTAGTAATAGATTTATGTTTAGGTCATTCAAATTTTAAATAGTTTTTTTACATGAAATACAGGTTTGTACAGTTATTTAAACATAAAGTAACCTTGCCATTATTTTCTTATTTAGTGAATATATCTTTATCTATTTAGAAAGTTTTTAAAAATTATAAAAAATATTATAATAATACCTTATAGGCTATTCTGTACTATGACGTATTACTAGAAACTCGTTCAATACAAATTGTTCTAAATTTAAATTAAATACTATTTATACTTATATTAATACTAACCTTATATAGAATTTGTTATAATATTTTAATTTTAACACTTGAAATATGTTACGTTTGTATTGTTCTTTATGGAAAAATATTAATAAAATTATAATCGTCTAAGATTATACGATTAACTATTTCTTATCGACTCAAATGTAAATGAAAAAAATATACGAAGTACCAAATATACAAATTTTAATCTTTATTCGTTTGTTTTTACTAACGATATTCTAACATTAGTTTAAACTTATTCTGGCTTTATAGAGCACCCTGTACTAAGCCGAGAAGTCATTGTACTAGTACTACACCGTCTACAAACGAAGAAACTCGATTTCTCGGGCCCTATCTATCGGGTCATCTGTCTGGAAACTATGGAGATCGGGGCCCTGTCTCTTATTTCTCGGACCCTGTCTATCAAGTCCCCTGTCTGGTAACTATGGAGATCGGGACTCTGTCTCTTATTTCTCGGACCCTGTCTATCGAGTCCCCTCTCTGGGAACTATGGAGATGGGGACCCTGTCTCTTATTTCTCGGACCCTGTCTATCGAGTCCCCTGTCTGGTAACTATGGAGATCGGGACCCTGTCTCTTATTTCTCGGACCCTGTCTATCGAGTCCCCTGTCTGGGGACTATGGAGATGGGGACCCTGTCTCTTATTTCTCGGACCCTGTCTATCGAGTCCCCTGTCTGGGAACTATGGAGATCGGGACCCTGTCTCTTATTTCTCGGGCCCTGTCTATCGAGTCCCCTGTCTGGGAACTATGGAGATCGTGACTCTGTCTGTTATTTCTCAGACCCTGTCTATCGAGTCCCTGGCTGGGAACTATGGAGATCGGGACCCTGTTTCTTAATACACCACTCTGTCCCAGTCAACAGGGCGCGACAAATCGTATGTTGTAATAGACTTTTTACATTAGCACTGATAAAAGATCGATTTAATTTTGTCTCGCTGCAGAATAAACATCTTTTTTTTAAATGTAGCAATTGTCTTCAAAATACACAACTTCGTTTAATCGGATGTAATTTTTCCAGTTTTTATAAACACCAAAGTACTGAATCAATTTTAATAACATTTTTATGGGACTACCTCTAAGGTATTACCTATCAAACAAAAAAAGAATCATCAAAAACAATTCATCATTGGCGAAGTAATCGGGAACAAACATACAAAAAAAAAACAAAGCTCTCCCTATTGCTTCCCCGTAGTCGGGTAAAAAAACATACAACAGAATTGAGAACATCCTTCTCAAGATAAGAGCGAGAGTAAACTAATAAAAGATCTTGAGTTTCTGCTGTCGATCTCAAAAATTAATAGTGACATGACGAATCCCCTGGTTTCGGGATTCGTCATGTCAAAGGTTCCATCATTCGCTTCAAAGGTTCCAGAATAATAAAGTTAGCTTGATAAGGATTCTGGCTTGAAATTAATAGTGACATGAAGAATCCCTAAACTAGGGCTTCAAGGGTTTCAGAATAATAAAGTTAGCTTGCTAAGGATTCTGGCTTGAAATTAATAGTGACATGAAGAATCCCGAAACTAGGGCTTCAAGGGTTTCAGAATAATAAAGTTAGCTTGCTAAGGATTCTGGCTTGAAATTAATAGTGACATGAAGAATCCCGAAACTAGGGCTTCAAGGGTTTCAGAATAATAAAGTTAGCTTGATAAGGATTCTAGCTTGAAATTTTCGGACTGACATCTGAACTGAAATCCTCTCGCTCATGCATACCTTCATTTTTACAAGGTTTTATTTAGTTTCACCTGTCAGATGTTTGTCATCAAACCTTGCAAATTATATTTGATCCACTTCCCGGTTACCGATTGAGCTGAAATTTTGCATACATGTGTAAATCGCGTGACAATGCAATATTATGATGACATGGTGCTGATCTGATGATGGAGCTGGAAGGTGGTCATAGGAACTCTGTAATGAAACGACGCAACCCCATCGAGTTTCGGCTCGTTTGATTCGTCTTGGCGAGCACTTTATTATTAACAAGAACATACCTAATAAAAGCTTGTTTTTAAAAAGTTTTTTTTTTAATATAGATACTTGTTAAGATATAGAATTACCATAGACTTACGAATAATTGAGTATGCACAAAACTAAGGTCCCAGTTTGTCGTGCAGTTTGAAGTGACATGGCTTGTATGTTTAAATGGGGTTATTTACATATAACACAATACAATTAACTGTCGCTTACGATTTGTGTGAAGCTATTATTACAACAGTCGATAAACGATAATAACTATAGTTTAAAAAACTTAAAACCGACTTCAAAATACGCAATTTGTTAACTTGGATGATATTTTCTTGGTTATTTTGTTATAAAAACTAAAGTACGTAAACGATTTTGATAAAAATTATATGAGACCACCTCTGAGGTAGTACCTACCAAACAAAAAATAATCATCAAAAGCAATTCATAATTGGTGGAGTAATCGCTGAACAGGCATACAAAAAATAATCGGCCAAGTGCGAGTCGGACTCGCGCACGAAGGGTTCCGTACTATCATCTATAATACTACAAAGTTTAGTTCTGTTTATAAAATAACGAGAAATCAACGAAATTCCAAGTAGTAAATTGCAAACTTATAGGTAGGTTTTCGATACACATCCGGGCAGCATGACGACGCTCGCGCGAATACGCGCTCGCTCCGTAATGTTACCTCCTCCGCTACCCGCGCGTTCGCACCACCACCACACCGCGGCGCGGCGCTCGCACCGCGTTTAGATGCACGGATTATTTTCATTTTGTGAGTTTTTATGTATTAGATTAGGTATTTATTTTTATAGTTAATATATTTCTAAATATTTACTCACAAATATTCAAGTTTCTACCTGTTAATTAAGATCGAGTAAAAATTGCTTAAAAATTACGTTTGTTGTATGGGAGCCCCCCTTTAATATTTTTTTTATAGTTATTTAATTATTTATTTTGAAAGGTAATATACAAGTAAGTATTCTGTGAAAATTTGAAGCGTCTACCTGTTACCGTTTTTAATATTGAGCAAAAAAATACGAAAAAAACACGTTTATTGTATGGGGACCCCCCTTAATATATATATTTTTTTAATTTTTAGTATTTGT
Organism: Lycia hirtaria; assembly: GCA_947563715.1. Classification (NCBI taxonomy): domain Eukaryota; kingdom Metazoa; phylum Arthropoda; class Insecta; order Lepidoptera; family Geometridae; genus Lycia; species Lycia hirtaria. The sequence goes on along the minus strand of OX387376.1, from coordinate 50,696,362 downwards.
TGTTATAGCGGCAACGGAAATACATCATTTGTGAAAATTTCAGCTTTCTAGCTATCACGGTTTATGAGATACAGCCTGGAGACAGACAGACAGACAGACAGACAGACAGACAGACAGACAGACAGACAGACAGACAGCGAAGTCTTAGTAATAGGGTCCCGTTTTTACCCTTTGGGTACGGAACCCTAAAAACGAACCGTTAACACGAAAAGAAGAAGAAGGCATACAAAAAAATATACATTCTGATTTCGAACCTCCTTCTTTTTAGAAGTCGGTTAAAATAGCGTGACGACATTATGGGAACGCGACCAGACTAGCATTATAGACCTTCAGCAAACATTTTATTTTGATATATTAATTCTTATACATACATTATAGGAATTCAAAATTTTAAAAAAATTCTTGAATCCAATATCTGTGTGAAAACATGTTTGAATCAAAACGAAATTTTAATTGTATTTGTAACACTTTTTCATATTATTTTTTTGCATATCATAGCAGATTTTCCTATTTTTTTCAAAAATATTGCTATATTTATTTTTTTATTTAGTTTATTGGTACACGAAACAGAATACAGTCTTTAAAATTTTTACAATGTACAGTTTACAATTTGGACCTAAGCTATAACTATATTCCTTAAATGTATACACAACATGTTATAATTACAATTACAATAATAAGGTTATTGTAATTGTAACTATAACTTTATATGTATCGGGTCACATTCTTCCCTAACATATGGTTGAGGAGGGCTCGGGCTGGCACATGCGTCATACTCGTGATCGGGTGCTGCTTGCGGCTCGCTGGTCTGCTCGTGGTATACACACAATATAGTAAGTTAGTAATAAGTTAGGTAAATTAATTTAATCTGTAATCTTCCCGCTTTAATAAAGTCATTGTATTTCCGTAATAATTTCTAGTTGTACAAGTGAGTTGTGTTGTAAAGTATATAAGTAACTTCCGGTTTGTGTCGTACTTATCATTTCCCGTATATCTAGGTCACCTGCCGCCCTAAATCCTGCCCTGTGCAAACAACTGTGGCCCTGCCAGTGCGGTTACAGCCTAAATCAATCTCACTGATCTTCAATTTGCATGTCTGATTAGTTCAATAATTAACTTACTAAGTAGTTAGCAATATTGGACGGTATTCCCTTTGCCGTAATACTAAGCTCGTATATTTAAGGTACGACCTTCCAACTCTAAAATTAGATCTGTATGCTAGGGTTGTATTGATTTTCAATCAATTTTGGAACTTCCAACTTTAGATTTTCTTGGAAAATTTACGTGTGTGATTTGTATACTTTTGGTACAGATCGATTTTTTTTTAATTGGTATACAATTTGCCTGCCGCCTACTTACCAGTAATAAAACGACGTAGGCTACGATGGAGCGCACTTGCTTATCCTAATCCTAACTAATATTATAAAAGCGATAGTACCTCTGTCTGTCTGTCTGTCTGTCTGTTTGTTACCTCTTCACGGCTAAACGGCTGAACCAATCGATATGAAATTTGATGCAGAGATTCTTAACGACCTGAAAACGATTATATAATACTTTATAAGGCTATATTTTATCATCATCATCACCGATTTAGTAAAATATGATTCTATAAAGAATTCCTATGATAGTATGCATTTCCTAAAATCGATAGGATAGGATAGTATAAAATACATTTTATCACACACATTTCCCAGGATATCTAAAATTTCCTAAACAAAGGAATGTAGAAATCCTGTCCATTCATCCTTTTTCTACTGCTATTTATGAATTGTATATAATTCCTAGGAAATACGTGTATTACACATTTCCTAGGACGTTTTCGATATGTGTGTTATATAATGTATTATTTTTTTAGATATGGATCTAAAAATAATACATTACCTATATTTAATCGAAATTGTATGGGATTCCTAGGAACTGTATGGATTCCTTAGATAACACACATATCCGGAAACATGTTTAGACATAGATTATATCTCTCGGGGCAACCACACTCAGGAAGCGTGTTCCATGATTTAGCAATCTGACAATGAAAATGTAATAAAATATTAAAGAAGAAAGAAAGAAAGAAAGAAAATATTTTATTTTTATACACCATACACTACAACAAAAAGAGAGAACACAAGTAAAAATAACAAAAGTAAGACTATTGAGCCTAAAAAATATACAGTTTTCGCTGTAGTATCTGGCGTATCAAAAAAGGTAAGTGCTCAGCGATAATGCTGCTGAGCGATCAGCAGCGCTGATTTTCAGCACTAACCTTCCGACACACACACACAAAACACACACACACTCACATACACACACACACATAATTCTGAAGTTATAAACAGTATTGCAAATGAACATATATTATAAATAAGTATATACATAACAGTTTAGACGCGATGTTAAAGACAAGATTTACTGAGATAATTCAGGGTAAAAAAAAAAAAAAACACAAAAATAAATAAATAATGAAATACATATTGTCTATAGGAGAGAAGAAGCTGAGACGCAGCAAGTATGCAGCTATATGACTGGAAACAAATTATATATATGTGTACTAAGGCTAAGGTTCAAAACAATAACATTCTGGGTGATATAGATAAGAAGTTGGGTGGCATTACCAGAAAAGCAAAAGGATTGAGATCAAATTAAATAACTGAAATCAGGAAGTCAAGAAGCATAAATAATAATAATAAACTATACCCTCTATTCGCTTTTCTGCAATTCCAACAAATGCTTCTTACACTTCAACCTAAAACTAAACCTACTTTGAGTGTCACGTATAGGTGGTGGAAGAGAATTCCAACATTTGGTAGCACTAAATCGAAAACTACCACGGAACGCAGCAGAGCCGTGCCTCGGTGTACGCAATAGTAACTTGCATGTCGTTCTATGTGGATATGGATTACAGTCACGGACCCAAGAAAGCTTAGAATACAAGTAAAATGGCACCTGGTATTTAATAACACCGAATAATAAAGTAGCGAGGTGAAGTGTCCTTCTCTGTTCCATTTTAAGGATATTATGTTCGTTAAAAAATGGGGTAACGTGACTGCGCGGGGGCACATTAAAACAAAAACGAGCGCATGCTGTTTGAACTCTTTGGATAAGACGAGAGGTTTTCATGAAAAGACAGGGTCCGTACACTGTGTCCACATAATTAAATCTAGACAGCACGAGTGAGTCTACTAGTTTTATACGAAGATCAGTACTGATGTAATTCCTAATTTTATACAGAACTTTAAGACGATAAAAACTGTTCTTAACAATTTCGCTGATATGCTGTTCGAATTTCAACTGCTCGTCTAAAATAAGTCCCAGATTTCTCGCTTCATGAACCCGTTCAATCATTTCACCATTTATCTTTAGTATAGGACTGGACAGTGCTATATTTAAAATTTGTTGTTTGGAGCCTAGAAACATGAATTTTGTTTTTTTGGCATTTAATAGTAGCGAATTAGCTGACGCCCAAGCCTGAACTCTTTCCAGATCCTGGTTCAAATTAACTACCGCTGCGTCTATATCACAGGGCTTAAAATGCAAATAAAGTTGAATGTCGTCAGCATATATATGGAATTTACAGTGACGTATACACTTAACAACATCAGCAATATAAAGGATAAACAATAAAGGGCCCAGGATTGAACCTTGAGGTACACCTCTAATAATAGCTCGTAGAAGAGAACGTAACACTTCGCCACTCTCTTTTAAGATTTCTACAAACTGAGCCCGTCCACTCAAATAAGAATTAAACCATCTAATGGCATTAGGGTCTAGACCATAAAAATGTAGTTTTGATAAAAGTAAGGGAATATTTATTGAATCAAAAGCACGTGAAAAGTCAAGCAATACTAGAATAGTACCCATACCCTGATCTTGAGAAGCTAAAATACTATCAGTCACGTCAAGTAGAGCAGTGTTGGTCCCTCTAAGCTTCCTGAAACCTGATTGCAAATCGGGTAAGATGTGTTCCCTTTCGAGATATTCCGTTATTTGACAGCTCACAACCTTTTCCAGCACTTTAGAAAGACAGGGCAGAATACTAATTGGGCGCAAATCTTTTAGTTCAAGTGGGTTAGGTATTTTAGATATGGGCTTAACAATTGAAGTTTTCCAAAGAGTAGGGAAAGTGCCAGTCTCTAGAGATTTGTTGACTATTGTCGTAATTGTATCGAGACTTTGAGGAAGCGTTAAGTTAATCATGTCTAATGATATCCCATCGGTTCCCGAAGCATTAGATTTAATTTGTTTAATGTATTTTAGAATCGTATTTGAAGTAACTGATTGAAAACTAAACTTTGGAGAATTCTTGAAATGATTGAATTCAAAATATGACATAGTAGATATTGCCACATCTGCGTTACCAGGTATGTTAAGAAAATTATCATTAATTATGTTAGGATTATCAAATTGCTGTGGAATATCCACGGGGCTTTTAGGTAAAACACTTTTTTTTTAGTTTTTCCACAGTAATCTGGAATTTTTAATGTTCCTATTTATGTGTTGATCAAAAAAGGCTACCTTCTCAGAATGCAGGGCACTAGATACCTGTTTTTTTTAATCTTTGTAATAGATTTTATGACTATCTAATTTCGTTTTTTGAAACCGTGCAAGCGCTGCATCACGAAGACGCATCATGAGCTTGACAGTATCAGTAAGCCAAGGAGTGGGCTGATCTCTAATAAACCTGGTTTTTAAAGGAGAGTGCATATCGAACAATAACAGTAACTCACGGTTTAGCCCCATTACCATAGAATCAACAGAGTCAGCGTTGCTTAAAAGGTCCCATCTAATTGATTCCAAGTGCAACGTAAACACTTCCAGCGATATATCCTGTAAAGGCCTATACATAATGCGTATAGTCGGAGCTTTAGGCTTATTAAAAACAAATTCACAATTGACATATGCATGTCCTAAATTTGAGCCAACCAACTCCACCAGCACACTACGCGCGCGAATGTTCGTACAGACTACATCAATTAGCTTTTGGCTATGATCTGTAAAATGAGTGGGATCGTGTACAATCTGATTTAACCCAGTGTCAGAAAGAAAATTTTTGAAGGCTTTCAGATTAGGATCACGTATATCTTGTACATTGATATTAAAATCTCCCAGTAAAATTACATTATCACAGTAAGAGAAAGATGCAATTGAATCCGACAACGCTTCAAAGAAATCATCAGTATCTAGCCATGGGGGGCGGTAAGCTGTACCAATAATAATTTTAGAGGATTTGACATTTAGCTTAAACCACATCTGTTCAACATCTGGCCCGACAGGGTGAGGACACAATCGTACATTAAGTCCTCGCTTTACATAAAAACCTACACCTCCGCCATGACCAGCACGAATATGATTCGGACGAGGAATGTGACGTAGACGGTAATTTGGCACGACCGGGGCACGGCCCGTTTGCCCAGGCTTCAACCATGTTTCATTTATCGCCATAAGGTCAACTGAGTATTTCTGCATAGCAGCGATAAAATCATCATGCTTAGTACCCAGAGATCCAGCATTAAATAGACCAACTTTTAAAAACTTACTATTTCCCATTGTAAACAATTTTTATTTATTAATACATACAAAATCAAATAAAACGAAGAAAAATTAATTATTAATATAAGTCTATGCGGCAATGGGCATACTACTTGATTAATGCTGGGTATGAAACAACAATAATTATAATTTAAAATGTCATGAACAACCTTTACGTGACACACAATATAATATACAGCTAACAGAGTATCAATTATATATGAAGATAAAAGAAAGAAAATATACATAAGAGAGAAAGATACATAGCAATTATTTTGAAAGTATTTTTTGTTTTTGTTGAATATTTGTCTATCAAACAATTTCATCCTTAAAAACACGCTCAAGATCTTTATCGGAACGAATAGCGAGCACCTTCTTGCCATCATTCTGCCTTACGTATATCCGGCCTCTCTTCGTCCATGAGTACCGCCATTGTCTCTTGCGACCTTCCTCTCGGACTCGGTGGAACAGCTGCCGATTGGCACGCGTCAGCCGAACTTTGATGTATACTCGACGCGACGGACAATCCGGTACTATGTCCTCAGAGGAGAGACCGCGGCGCACGCGTGCTGCGCGCAGCAGCTCATCACGCAGATGTCGGCGCGCCAGCCGCACGATGACGCGGCGATCCCGTCCACTGACGGCCCCGCTATCAGCATTGCTACCCGACTCCATTGCTCCGATACGTTCAGCAAACACGACGTCATGATCCACTAGTGTCACCCCCAGCTTGGCCGCGAGCACGGTGACGACGTGCACAGTATTCTCTCCTCTCTGCTCTGGTAGTTGACCGATATCCAAATCACATGAGAGTAAGTCTTGATCTCGGTCGTTTAGCTCCATCCTCAACTGCGATACCGTCTGCTGAAGCTCAACAACCTCCGCGGTACTGGCCACAGATATCTCCGGCTCCCTCCGCTCGACCGCCTCCAACCGCCGCTCGAACGTGTCCATCCGTTCACCCATGTTTGCCATAGAGAGTCGGAGCTCTTTACGGAATTCACGAAGCTCGAGCATATATTCGGAGAGTTCACGTCGTATATTTTGTAGGTCAGACTCACCGACGGGAGAAGCGGTCTGCATGGAAGACAGAGTTACGCTTGTGGTGGATTGAGTCGCACTGCTGTCCTGTTCCTGGGAGGCTTGGAGCTCCTGAGATTTCACTGGGGTGCTACTATTGTCACCCCGCCGCGGCTGCTTTTTTTTGCAGTCGGGGCACGACCAATCTTTAGCTATTAAAGCACCGTCGGAAAGACCCACGCATCCTTTATGAAAAACACCGGTGCAGGACGTACACGAAGCGGCACCTGTAGGCGACAGGAACTTTCCACAAGCCGAGCACTTCGCCATAGTGGATACTTTGTTAGCGAATTAATGAAAAAAATAGTATGGTCTCCGTGACGTAGGTGATAATAAAAAAAAAAAAAACGATAAAGGGTTTTGAAGCACAGCGTGAAACGACTTTGTAATAGGTAATAAACGTTATTTCTTCTTTAAATGTTATAAAAACAAATATTAAAATGTCAAAAAAAAAAAAGTTTTAGAACCACCCACTTTTTTTCCTTGTTATATCGATCTTATACGCGGAGAATAAAACGTTAATTACGCATAATACCGCGCATTAAATAGCACTCCAACACACTCACAGGTGAATCAGTTACGGCGGAACACACTATCACAATTTTCACGACAATAAAATACGTTTAACTATTTTTAATAAAACAATACGCAAGAGCCTAAGTTGCCGGTAAACAATCACTAGGTGGTATTAATAGTTAATACACTTAATATTCAATTATCCGGCAGCCTAGCCAGGAGCTCGTCAAACTTACGGTCTGCAGGTCCTGGGCTCGAATCCCGAGACACGCAACTCTGTCTTTTAGAAGTTATGTTCATATCCGCCAATTTCAAACGGTGAAGAAAAACACCGAGGAAACCTACATGTCAGAGAGTTCTCCGTCTTCCTGAAGATGTGTGAAGTCTGCCAACCCGCATTTGACCAGCATAGTAAACTACGGCCTTACTCTACTCCCAATGAGTAGATGGCCCGTGCCCAGCAGTAGGACGGTTTATACAAAACGGGCTGATTTTGATTTTGAATCAAATTGAAAATCAGCTCGAGCTCAGTCTTTTGGTGGACATCAGTGGTCCCGAAGTCCACACTAAGAAGAGTTTACGTAATAGTAAATTATTATAAAGCAAGGGGATATTTTTTATATCTAAATGATACTGTCAATACAGCTTCAGTACCGCGTCCTTGTTCTTCTTCGATCAACCAAAAGTCCAATCACAGTCAAAATTAAATTGTCTCGTTCATAGAACAGTATTTGCCAGAGGGAAATCTGAAACTATCGTCCAACTAGCGAAACATCGAAGCGACGTGCCACGCGAGCACAGCGGTAAGTACTACGTTTGTACAACACTCTAGACCGTTCAGGATATACTGGAAGAAAGTTCGACGAGCATGAAATCCCGTTTACACACATTGAGATGTATGTACTAACGTACCAGAGAAGCCAGCTGAAGCAAAATTATTGTCAGATTTTTTTGGTAAAGTAAACAGAACAGGGCTACAGCGATGGAATAATAATTAACATCGATTATACGATACGATTGATACTTGCAACGCAGAATTGCTTCTCTAATGTGTTTTCTCGCCAGCAAAACGTTGAAAGTACTCACTTCACTAGTATACCTTTGCACTGAGAGAGGTGCGGTGCTCTCGCCGCAGTTGAATGTATCAAAGTAGCTATAAGGGGTGCCTGCTAAGTACGTACAAGTACGTAAGTATATACAGCTCAATGCTTACACACTTTTATTGATAACTTTCTTTTATTAATAACTTTATTTGTTACTTTGAAGAAATTCATATTCAAAAACATAAATCCAACTTACATAATATCTACTGTGTTTCCGCTTCGAGATCTTCAAGCTGATACTTCTGCAAGACTTCTTGTCTCTTGTTCTAAGAGTCAAGAAGTCCTGAAGATGTCACGTCAAGAGGCTCGACCATCCAAGCCGTCAAGGGTACCAACTAGAAGACACCGAATCAGACAAAAATAGTACAAGCTTGAAGACCTCTTACTCGTCTTAGTGTTGACCGACTTCAAAATAAGTATATTTATTTATTGATTATTTACAGTTTAAAAAACTAAAAAACTGACTTCAAAATGAACTGAATTGATTTTAATTAATTAAAGGACTATGAGGCCAATCTGAAAGTTTATCTTTTCAGACAAAAAATAATAGTTTTTAAATCGTTTTAGAAATGATGAAGTTATGCGGTAAACATTAAAATACAACTGTATTCTCAGAACCTCCTTTTTACCGACCTCAAAAAAGAATGAATTATTCTCGATGACCAAAGTTTTTTGTTGTATTCTTACTTTAGTTCGAACTCATACTTCGCGGGAAGGATTTGAAACGTACTAACCAACCTGGTAGCAATTTCCAAAACGTAAAAATTCGCCAAACTGTCCGCCCGTGTGTCCCCAACATCGCGTCAGCACGAACGCCGCAAGGGAAATGTCCCGGCAACTTACACGTAGCATAATTGAAAATACGATTGTGAATTTATCGTCTGCATAAAGATAAAACATGCTAAGTCGAAAAATAAATATTATCTTAAGCCTCGATGGCACTGGGCTAGTTTACAAGCTACACGCCAGCGAGTTCGCGAGCAGCTTGTAAACTCGCTCCGTGTCATTGAGCTTTTTTTCTGCTTTTGATTGTGTCATCGACACTCGCTACTCGCTCACTCGCTAGCTTTTAAACTCGCCGACTAGCAGCTCGTAAACTAGCCCAGTGTCATCGAGGCTTTAGTCGCATAATAAACGTGACAGTTTGCGTGTGGGGGTGTGCCTGTGATTGTTACCGATTTTTCTTGCAAAATGCGGCTAAACAGATTTTAATGAAATTGGGTATGGATGCCTACGTAGGCATATGAATTAATCCTGGATTGAAAACATGATAGTTTTAATTTAAAAAAAAAGGTGAAATGTTCCCGTGATAAGGCAAATGAAACTGCGAAGCGCAACTAGTTCCAAGAAGCGAAGAGAAGCGAAAAGTATCCAATAAAAACAACTTTACATTGGCTTTTATAACATTAGTTGAGTGTTTCGCAAAAATCTAACTACACAAAAACAAAATGTTTTTGAACGAAAACATAACGTCATTAGACACGTTTTTACTTTTTGAGCGCAACCGGATACCTTGAAAAGAGTATTTTATCTGACTATCTAAAATATTTAATTAAAAAATAATAATAATAGGTACTAGATAAAATAAGATACCACTACTTACAACAAGATATAAATACTTACAACTAATCCAAATTGGATAGTTTTTTTCCAAATATTAATCCTATATAAACGCTGGTGTGATGATTTTAACTAATTTCAGAAACACTGGCAACTGATAACGCAGGATCGCCACTTAAGGAAGGAAATGGGGGAGACCATTGCCCAGTAGTGGGACAGTCCCCTAAAAAATCTATCTATAACGTGAAATTTCGACATAGAGACCTTTCGCTCTGAAGCGACGTCACGCTGAACCGCGCTTACTCCAAGATCGCTCTGATTATTTAATGAATGTTAATGTAGGTTCAACTCGTAAATACGTGTAATAGATTGAGAGATTCATCTCGAATATGAATTGAGCTTAGGTCAGAGTGGTCTGCCGTCTGCTACATACTCGTACATACATACATAGGTAGGTTTTATGGAGAGCTGCCTGTCTTCATCATCATCATCATCTCAGCCATAAGAAGTCCACTGTTGGACATAGGCCTCCCCCATGGATTTCCAAAAAGACCGATTGGAAGCGGCTTGCATCCAGCGTCTTCCCGCCACTTGTATGAGGTCGTCTGTCCATCTCGTGGCTGGTCTTCCTACGCTGCGCTTGCCGGTACGTGGTCTCTGCCTGTCTTGCTCACGCTTATTTAGCAACATAATTTTTGCCGAGAATTATTTGCATGATGTGCTTCCTTTGAAAGGAAGCACATCATCTCAATAATAACATTTAGTTATTATTGAGAAGTGTTAATTATGGTGTTTATGTAAATTTCATAGTTCTAGGTCAACGGGAAGTACCCCATAGGTTTTGATTCCCTACCGAGTATCGAAATGTGCGTTTTTTTCGACTTATTCGGCTGTAACTTTTTTTATGAAAACTGAAAAGTTTGATTCTTCTCTCTGGAGCAAGATACTATGGGTCTACGTATATCGTTTTAATTTCAACTCGATACCTTCACGCGTTCCCGAGATAAAGGTCTTGACACCCGGACGGACGGACAGACAGACAGACGGACAACAAAGTGATCCTATGAGGGTTCCGTTTTTTTCTTTTGAGGTACGGAACCCTAAAAACATATAGTCGAATTGCAAACCTTTTTGGAAGCCGGTTAAAAATTAATGAAAAATACGGTTTGTTTTTGTAAGCTATTAAAGTAGTCTGTGTAACTGGGAATGTCATAGTGTAACAGATAAAATAAGACTGAATCTACAGAATGAATACAAAAACAATTCCTAATGTGACAGTGTCTCCCCACGCCAGTATTTAAACTAAGTGTAGTACAACGTCGCTTGAACGTGAAGTTCATCTGGTGCAACTACTGAACACGGTTCACTGCACAGTTACATAGTTAACGAACTAGCGATTAAAGAGCTTGGATAACCGAACTCGCGTTACGAGAGTAGAAAATTGTGCAGAGATGTAACTTCGACTTCTTCTTCCACTGGGAGAGTGAGATGAGTGCACGCCTACCGGCTTTACGAGTAGTGAACTTATAATAGACGTATATGAATATAACGGTGGACTTATAATAAACAAACAATTTTTTTTCTTATCAAATTTTTAGAATTTATTAAACGTTTCTTCTTTTTTTGTATTGGACCCGCATTAAAGCATTTGCCAGTGTCAAGTATTAGGATTTTTTTCAAGTTTCTTGAATAAAACAAGTTGTAAATGTTCTAGTCGCAATCTAAGTCACGTATACAGTCAATTTATAAGTCGAGTCCTGCTTCAGTAAAGTGGTGGCGACTTTACTAGAAGGTTCTATGGAGTTTTGCCGACAACGTAAAATCACACGTTTTACTGCATTATTTCACTTGCCCACACTCACGCACTTTATCGAACACTTAATGAATAAAACACCACCATTTTTATAAAAATGGTGGTGTTAATTAATGCTTAGTGTTCAAAATAACACAAGTTTAGGAAAATAAAAAAACAACACGTTACTAAGATGTTCCCGCCAAAACTCCTTATTAAACGTTATTGACTGAGGAAGCGAAGCGAACTAGCTAGATTTTCTTTCTTCCGTCTGAATGTTTAGTGGTACTCGCGTACCTACAGTTCGTGTTTTTCGAATAATCTTGATGACATTTGGTATTCAGGTTCCTCAATTTTATAGATTTTTTTGGTCGTCGGGAAGTTTTGATTAGTGGAAATAAAAAAAAAATTAAAAAAAAAGAGAGAGAAAAGAGAGAAAGTTTCTCCCTTTAAAAGAGAGAAAGTTTGCTGGTTTTTTTTTTTTTTTTAATTTCTTGAAAAATGTTTGATACTTAATTTCAAACAAGAATTTTAAATATGAGCAAAATCGGTCAAGGTAATGTCGAGATAATGGATGTTATGAAATCTTGGTTGAAAAGAGAAGTTTGTAAAAATATATAGGTAATTTGTAGGATGATTTTAATAAAGTTTGGCAAACATATTCTATACAGAATTCTAAACAATAATTTTGAATACGAGCAGTAAATTTCGCGAGTACAGACTTTTTGCAATAAGCAATTTTGCAAAAATTTGTATTCACGAAATCTACTGTTTGTAAAACTACTAGTATAATAGATGTGAAATATTCTAATGCGGCGATGTCAAGCGCTGAAATATTTTTTTGCATATTATACCAAGATCTGCAAGAAATGTGTACATCATGAAAGACGCATGCATGACGACATAATAATGGATAGATTGATACTTTCAAAACAAAATAGAGACAACTAGTTATCTATATATCGACATATGATCATAAACATTCCAAATTGTTTATGACGATCAAAGGCCAATGATGCAATGAGCCAATATTATCAAGCTATTTATTTCTCTGCAACTTATTCTCCTCTGTACTGTCGTTAACTATTAACAGGACTTGGATCGCGGATCGCAAGCGGAAATTACGATTGCGGGTAGATGAACATCCCGTTCTCACAAATCCTAGTTTTTTTTGCTACGAACCGGAAAAATGTTTGAGTATCTACATGTCAATATTGTGTTCTAAGATAAGTATCATAGAATGTACCTACCAAAGCAAAGTACTACAAGTATAAACGCTATATTATAATTGCTTATTTCCTAGAAAATATAACCTGGATTTTAAAGTATGTTATAAATATCTATGTAGAGGGCCATGCCCGGAGTCTAAGCAAGCACAACGGATTACCAAGTTGAAGTGGCAATGGGCAGGGCACCTAGCACGTAGAACTGACGACCGATGATACCGAAAAGTTCTCGAGTGTAGACCACGCACTGGCAAGCGCAGTGTAGGAAGACCAGTCACAAGGTGAATACCTTGTGGCGACCTAAACGAGTGGCAGAAAAACGCTGGATGCAAGCCGCGTCTATAAGGTATTTTTGTATATCCATGGGGTAGCCTCATGTCTTGCAGTGATTCTTTTGTTACCAAGATGATGTTGAAATATTTGTAATAAATAAATGATATGATAATGATGAATAAAACAGAAATCTCAGTACTTTAGCTCTGACAGCAATACTGCAAGTTAGCTGATGCAGCAATGCCACAATAATCAAGTTTAATTCTCATTTACATTCTTATAGACAATCTCTAATAGCCAAACTCTTTTTTTAAACATACAAACTCAACCTCTATACAAATTCTGACGCCAACTGACAATGTCACATCATGTGTCATCAACTGACAATGTCACATCATGTGTCATCAATTATGTGATATCATATAAAAACCAAAATAGAACAAATTATCCATTTCCAGGGTAAGAAACCGACGAAACTATGCCCGTACCCACAGCTGCAGACCAGAAAATTAATAAAAGATAATGTCTTCATCAACAACACCACCTGATGTGCTTTTGCTTCTGTGTGCCACGCTTCTGTTGTTTCCCTTCTATCTGCAGCCCCTGCTTATCTTGCCTGCCACTCTGTGTCAAAGGTAACAAAACTAGAAGGTTGTTTTCTACGGTATAATAGTCTCCGAAATCGCCCCGAGCATCAAACTTTCCCCTAGAGCATTTTGCGTCGATTCCTATGTTTTTGAGCCTAGTCGAAGTAAAGTGAACTAAGTCACGGTCAAGTGTTATTTAAGAAAGTGTTGATAATTTGAATGTATGTAAAAAGGGATTTCGGTTGTCCTTGAACAGATAAAAATGTTGGAAAATGAAAATTGTAAATATTAAAACTCTGTTGAGCGACCAAACGAATGTGACATCGCCGCTGCTGCGATGTTTCGGAACGAATGGGGGGCGGATCCAACCAGCAGGCACGTGGCTTTTTTTTGTTACCCAGGGAAACCCCTTTATGGGTACCACTGCGCCCCGGGGGAGGCTGCGTGGTTATGTGGGAGTCCCGCCCAGTTGACCGGTGTTCCGGACGGAAAGTCCAGCCCAGTCAACCTGTATGCCGGGTTAACCACTAAAACCCCTGGTGTTTCCTCTCGGCACCTGCATGCCGGGTTGATGGGAGCGTCAGTGAAACTTGTCCACGGACCCAGCGGCGCTGGTCCCTTAGGACCCTGCTCATTCGGGGGCTATCTCCGCCCCACCATCTCGGAGTGGCGCGCGGAAACATCACACGCGCCATCTCGGGGCAACGCTTTACGGACAGCAGACTCCCCCGAGTCTGCCGCCCACGGCCCGCTTACGGGGGTTGGAGGCTGTCAAACAGCCTCCTACGGCGCCCGGCTCTCCGGCGGAGCAATCACGTGGCCTAGCCTAACCCGCCGTACTGAAAGATGACGATAGAAGAAAGTGACGACAACTTTCTCACTCTATCAACGATTCAGAATCCGTATGTTTTAGATTTGGTTCACATATATACATCTTTCTCTGTCATTTTGAATGTAAATTAACTGAATGTGATAGAGTATGTGATAGAGTATGTTCTGAAGAGCTAGCTTCACGACCTTATTCCACCCTTCTCATTCCACTACAGTTCTAACAGAAAGTTGGCGCATTACCAATTGAAATGCCAAAATTCCTTGCTCGACGTTTTCGATCAACGTTCTTGATGTGTATTGTACAGGAATGGAATTCTTTGAATTTCTCTGTTCTGCTGAAAGCTGTAAATTTCCTTTAAATTTTCAATGCTAGAGTAAATAGATATATTCAGGATCGACGAGCTCCATCCTCGGCCACACCGTCGCTTAACATCAAGCTAGTGTAGAATCATAGAAAAAATGTTTTCTTTTTAAATACGGAACCCTAAAAATAATTCTGAGCAAAATTTTTCAGGTCTCAAATGCTGCGAATGTCTCGTAGTCAGCTTTGAAGAAGAAGTTGTTCAGTCACCACATCGACGCTCCACCGTACCTGATACGCCATTAGGACATATAATCATCGAAAACGTACAATAATACAAGCGCTTGCGCACCATGTGCTAGGAGACAACCACATACGTGCAGTTTAAATGCCTTGCTGTGATAATCCCTTTTTCGATTGACTTCAAAAAAGGAGGAGGTTCTCAATTCGTTTGTATTTTTTAAAGTTTGTTACTTCACAACGACGTCATTTATAAAATTTGGAAAAATTATCTTTTGGGTTAAAAGAACACATTTTCGTGTGGTTTAGTAGCTGGAAAATATATGTCATCCATTTTTCTTCATATTCCGAAAAATATACATCGTAAAAATATGTAAAAACTTGTTTTAGCTTGTGCTAATAAAGCTCTATCATAATTATGATACCAAACACGATACGGTTAAAGCATTTTACAATTTTCAGATTTTTTAGTTTATGTGTAATAAATATGTGGGGGAAAATAAAATTATACTAAAATCGTATCATTTTATATATTCCCGTTATTTAGACCCTGCCCTCATTATCGTTGGCAAAATTGCCCCAATAGAAAAGTAGTCCTAGTAGCCACTAGTAGACACAAAAACATATTAAGTAATTTTTTTCTGAAAACTATTTACTTAGTTTATGGAAGAAAGTACTTTTGTATCCCATAGACAAATATATTTTTTTCTCTATGTAGTTTTCTTCTTTGACAATGAAGGATTTTAAAAACGTACACTCAAGCAAATTGAAAATTGCCGATAGATGGCACACAAACATGACATTCGCATTAATACTCTATGAAAGTTGGTTTCTAAACTGAACATTATATTTTTAAAATGCATAGAACGTTCAACGCGCCACCCCTAGTAAAAACGTAAGAACTAAGTAGTTTTTTATTTTCTAAATCCTCCTCATTTTGACAACACCTATCAGCAAAGAAATTCTGCCAAAATTTACAAACCAAATCACTAAATAATTTCTATAACTTCGTCAACACATAGTCCAAATGTAAAAGTATCATAGAACAAATAAATCAAAAGCGTATATAAAATCAATGTGTTGTTTTGTACCACTGATTGCATGGGTTGTATGTTGTCCACTGGTCATCATTTGCCCTTGTTTATTCGCTGTGCCTACCTTGTGCCCAGCACTGGATTGCTGCCCTGATGAAAAAAAGAAATTAGGACCTATCCCTTTAAATTGTTTTGACAAAGTTTGATCGCCACTACGTTTAAATAGCAAGAACCAAGCGTTATTTCTAACTTCCCTTCGTTCCGATTGATTTTGGACACCAGTACATTTAAAATCGCAAGAACCAAGCTCCACTTACTGTATTTTTTTATTATTTCAACACATTTTGGACACTACCAAACCTGGAATTGCGAGAATCAAACTGTATTTGTGACTACTAATCAATATCAGGTTAATGTATTGTATTTTTATAGTGTAGATGTACCTACATTGGAAGAATCGAAAGTGATTAAGCTCAGTCTAAAATAATCAAGCTGAGGTATTATTTTATTATATGTCAAAAAAGTTAAGCGTCGTTAGAAGAAAATAAGCTCCGAAAATATCCAGCAGCTACATTTTTTACCTTTATCGAGTTTGATCCAAGATTATCAAAACATATTGCTTACTATCGTTTGTTTTTCTAAAGGTTATAGAAAGATTTTAAGCCATTATTATTACGTAATCTGGTTGTTAATTTAATTTCCATAACAGACTTCCAAATAAAGAAAAATCTTAAAAATTGCAAAATCACTTTACATAAAAATAGAAAAGTATAATTTTGTAGAATAAAACATACATTTTCTTTTTCATAATCTACCACATTATTTATCTACTAAAATTTTTAACTTTAGATTAAAAATAAAAGGATAAAATCGAGATTTATATGTAAATATAAAGTCCTTTTTTTATAAAGAGAGTAAATAATATTTTTTTTTATATTGAAATGAGATAAAAAAAAAACAATGTGTCTCATGGTATATATTTTACCCTTACTTGTTAGTCCTTTTGTCTCATGCATACCCTGCTGTGACTGCTGTTTCAACGCTATAGTACCTGATGACGACAAAACTGTGAATAAATAAATAATTTCAATAAATAGGTATTTTAATTTCATCAATATATCCACTAAAACAATAAAACACAATTCGACTATATTCTTTCAAGGTTATAAAGAAATTGGTTGGAATAAAAATTGTTTTAAAATGATTAAGTTTGAAAAAAAATAGGTATATCATTTACGCAAACGTTTTCACAATAATATCTTGAAAATGGTTATTTTCAAAAATGTATAAGCGTAAAAACTCATCTCAAATATATTTCTAATCTGCTATTTTAAGCAGTTTTATATATTACATTTCTGTTTAGCTATTTCAAAGCAGCATTAAAGCACTTCATTATAAAATATACATCAGAAAGTAGCATAGCATCAATACTAAGTTTAAACCTGCTACAAATACAATATAATTTTTATTTTATTTTTACCAACTGTGCTTAGTTGATTTTTGTACAAACGTACATTAAAAATTTACTTCAATTACGTTCAAATTTGTTTTCTTTTTTTCAGAAATTGTATAATATAATATATTGTACTAACAAAAAGACAACACGTCATTACTGAATGAGCTCCAAATATAAACCAAGTTTATTTTTTAAAGCTTGTGCTTAGTAAGTTACTCATGTGTTGTTTTTTGCCATGGTGTTGTATTCCTATATTACTATGTCTGCCATGCATCTGTCCTCGATTCATAGAATGTATTAAAAAAGACGATGATGATGATTTAGGATAATTTGAAATCTGTTTAAATATTATCGATTTTGGATCGTGATAGCTTCCTCTCGCTCAAGTGCATGGCGTAAATTATGTGAGCGAGACGGTGAGCTTTCGCAATCGTGATCATGAATAAATAAATGTAATATAATAATGATAAATGTACGTATATTTTTGTAACAGTTGTTATGCTTGTAATTTTTTTTTTTTTATAAATATAAAATTGAACTAAAGATTTTGGTTTTATATTTTAATTTAATTACCCTATTTAAAATTTAAAAATCCTATTACATTTGTGTTATCTCATCTCGCGTATCTACACTCAGATGAGTAACTTTCAGTTTAAATTTAAGCAGAAGCCTATTTAAATTTAAAATTTCTAATAGTACTCTTGAAAATGTGATTTTTTATTAATACAATATAAGTATAGGAAATAATTGGATTTTTTTATATTGGCAGACGTTGGCTGATTGGCGACTGAATTTTTTTTTCTTTAGTCACTTAAATGTCGGTCAATATAAAAAATATCAAAATAAACATGTTCTAAATATTTATCTTATATTTTATCGACATAAGCCAAAATTTTGGATCCCTTTTTAAGAAAATTGCAAGATAGTATACATGGTCGATATTCTGAGAACCCGTACGAAATATATATATATACGCTTTGGCTGCACTTTCATTGTGTGTACCACTAAAATGTTAAATACGCTTCCTGAATGGGTCTTTCCGAATAGATATAATCTAGATGTCTTCAAATCGCGAGTGAATAGATTCCATCTAGGCAAGCGCGCTCCATCGTAAACCGTAACTGTCGCTTAACACCAGGCGAGTTGTGGTGAAGCGCAGGCCTAAATTTCAAAAAAAAATGGTTGTTTGTAAAGTCGGTTTACGGACGATATAATTTTACGTGATAACGATGCGTCACAAGCCGAACGCTTAGGCCGATGGTGCCTCTCTATCGCTTGTTCCGCGCTCTCGCTTGCACGCTCGGCTCAGGCGGAAAGTGACAATGAATCATGCTTTTTCGTGCGTGCAGCCGGCGTTCATCGATTTATAAGACGTTATCACGGTAAAAAAGCTAAGTTACATAACCTAAAAGAAATACTCAAAAAGGTAAAACCACAAGCCAGAGTTAGTTTCTCGATGAAATTTTAAACACCGCGAAAGTTTGGCCGTTAAACGGCGTTAAACCCATAACTGGCTACAAAATAGTATGTGAACACATAACGACTTAGAACTTCATCTGACAGCGTATAAAGTAACCCAAATGCACTTAAAGCGCCAGGATAGAAGTCACAGCTGTCTCGCTCACACGAGTCACTTATTACCCGACCGCCGAAGGAGGATAATGATTTTCGAGCGTATGACATGTATACATACATATTCTACTCTAAAGCAACTGTTTGGTTTTCAACATAAAAAAAAACTAAAATTTCCTACGAAAAAAAAAAATACCTCGAAAACTATTTCATCCGCCGAAAAGGCGAAGCTATCTCGAAAGTTGTCTAACCATACGTCCTTGCAGCGATAAGTCCGCCGATATGTCACATACAATTCCACTAATCTGCCCTTTTCCTTTTTTCCGCCTTTATCTGCCTCAAACAAGAACTGCTATTACGAGCGCCTTGTTTTCCAGGCATCTGAATACTAGTTATATATCACGGTTTCACTTGCGATACCCAAACAAAAGTTAAAAATTATTTTTACAGATTGTTCTGCCACTTTGACACTGTAACTAGACTTTAAGAAGGTCCTTCCCGACGCATCGAAGTCCGATGCACGCGCGTAAAACGCTTGTTTGTTTGTTGTTTGCTTGTTTATCCAATGTAAAGTTTGGAAACGAAACTCTACGAAAAAAGGAAGACAGTGCCAGAACGCTTCGGTCTACTTTTACCAAATGCAGAAGTTGAGGCGAGTTGGTGATCAATCGTAGATCTATCTTCTAAAAAAAAAAAAAAAAAAAAAAAAAAAAAAAAAAAAAAAAAAAAAGACGAAATAGTCACGCGCAATCTACCTACGTGTTTCTGAAAAATCCTGTTATTTGTAATTTCCAATATATCTGCTAATTTTATATAACTAATAGCTTTTACATACACATACATGTAATTTCTGAGCATGAGGTGTAGTTGGTTTCATATAATGTATACTTAGATCGCTACCGTCAAAGCTTCCTAATGAATAAAAGTGCATGGTGTATAATTTCTGAGCATGTTATGTTTGTGTAAAAAGACCGGACTTTTGGAGACTTATCCTGGTGTGCCTCATAGTTTAAAATGTTTACTTCTATAGAGACCTAGATTGACTGCTCAAGATATCTGTATAACAGTACTGTACCTGTGAGCACAGACGCTGCAAAGTGTTCGAAACGTCATAAAATTATGTAAAATATATGCGAAAAATCTGTTTCAATTCAATGAGTAAAACGAATAAAGTTTTAATTTTGTATTGAAAGTACAACGGGTTGGCTGCTTTTAATTGTACAAAACCCTGCGCTGGGTATTACACTGCGCTCGTCATCGCAACGTTGGGTCGCTTGATATCAGTATGTACGTGGAACGAAATCGTTGTTTACGGATTTCTTACCCCCCCCCCTTCTCCATACACACACACACACACACATGCACACACACACACACATGCACACACACGAAATATTTATCATTCTTACGCAATCGGCTAAAAATGGTCCCTATTTTCAAACCATCCTACAAACACAACTGTTACATTTTCTTATTGTGACATTGTTTTTCATGGTCCCGTATTATTTATTTTCCTGTTGAGGGTCTAGTTAGGGAAAAGGGGGGGAATTAAGGAAAGTGCCCTTTGATAAATGGGGACGATGTAATTATTATTTGTTACCTGTAGATTTGGTGACAAAAACCTCACTAGATGTCATTATTAGGGTATGATTTTATTTACTTAGTACGCACTTCGCAAGTTATTGTGTTCTTTGATACATAGGTAGGTATTCATTTTATACCTGGAGAATTATCTTAAGAAGAGTCGTTTTTTCCTTCTGCGAATTACGGCGTCGTGCGTTTTGTGATTTTTTTTTAATTCATAGATATGCTTACGCTTGACCGCCAGCTCGCCTGATGTTGACCGACGCTGCGGTCCACGATGGAGCGCGTTTGTCTAGAAAAAACCTGTTTACTCGTGTTTTGAAGACACCCAAGTTATATTTATCGGGGAAAACCCACTCAGGCAGTGTATTCCATAATTTAGAAGTTCCTATAATAAAAGTGGAACCAAAACGCTTCGTTCGCATTTTTGGAATATCCACCGTGAAACGTTATCGCTTTTTCATGTTGCTAACAGTCCGATAAAAGATTGCGCATTTTCCTCACAATTTTGTTAAAACATAGGTAAGAAGACTCTTAATCAAATCCTCACACACGTCAGCTATAACAACCTTATTTTTTGATTGGCGGTTAAAAACTGAAGTAATCAATCAATCAGCACGGTCCCGTACAATATCGAACGAAACGCTTTCATTCCACTTTCGTTGTTAATATTGCTATTGTGGAAGGCGGTTTCTGCATGAATAGGTATTCTGACAATAAGGATAACCTAGGTGTCTTTAACTCGAAATTGGTTTCTATTGGTGTTCCATCGTAGACCGCAACGTCGCTAACTTCGGATGAGATCTGAGCGTAGTGAAATAAATGATCTGTGAGAAAAAGGGAGATACTATTTTAAAAAATGGCCGTCACGAGATGCCTGGCAGATGTGAACCATAAGGTAAATATTATCAGAAATACAAAATACTTGTAACGCGTTTAACGCATCTTGAATATACTATAGGCATAGGTACGCAATATACAACTTGCACAGAGAAGTAACAAAGTAACGTAGGGGCGTAACGGCATGAAAGAGCGTCATGCCATATGTCGTCACGGCATACGAGTTGGTTTTACTGACAAGGCGCGTCAACAGATGTTTCACATCGAAAAGCCTATCTTACTGATGGATACGATAAATGTTGTTGATGATGATGATGATAAATTCCGTTCCGTATCTTCCCCACGGAACCCTAAAGACGAAGTACAGATTCTGGTAACTCAGTAAACATTCAAGTCGCGAAGTTTTTATCGAAACTTGGAGAGCTTGGAGACGTCTCCAGGACTATTAGCCGGAGTTCAGAGTTGGAGTGACAAAGGGGTTCTTTCAATCAGATTTACTTTTTTTATCTTTTATCTTAAACTTTATTTGCGAAGGCGTGAAGGCTTTGTAGGTCACCTGTCTCGCTCTCGCATGCAAACATTTTTAAAGATTCGGTGACTGAATAAACTTACGAACAAGTTAATTTCGAAATCTTAAAAACCTGCAAAAAACGGCTGCACCGATTTTAATGAAACATATCTCCTATCTAATACATAAATATAGTTTAAATAACTGAAAAAACCGACTTCAAAATACGCAATTCGTTTACTTGGACGAAATTTTTCCAGATATTTTGTTATAAAAACCAATACTGACACGATTTTGATAAAATTTATGTGGGACCACCTCTGAGGTATTGATAACTAAACAAAAAAAAACATCAAAAGCAATTCATTATTGTCGGAGTAATCGCTAAACAAACATACGCAAAAAACATACAGTCGAATTGAAAACCTCCTTCTTTGGAAATCGGTTAAAAACTGACTCTCACCTTCATACTCCCCACGCAGTGATTATTATATATTTTCTGCCTTACCGAAAAACGTTACTTAACTTTAACCATCGTCTTAAATTCTCTATCTTCTTTCCGTAAGTGTCATTACGTGTCAGCGAGAAGTTGACAAAATATGTTAAGCAATGCTTTAAAGTTAAGTAACGTTTTTCGGTAAGGCCGATCATGTAAAAATGTAATGCGCGAGAGAGATAGCTGCGAGCTTTTAGCACAGCCATAACGACTCCTTTTACTATCTCTGTTCTTAAGGAAGTAGTGTTTGTGTTAATAATAAAACTCAAGTTAACCGTAAACTTGTTAATGTGTTCTCGACAATTTGCAGTGAAAAATTTAAGACTTCATTTGAAGCTTGCGTCCTGAAGTTTATGATGAAAAGAAAAGATATTTAAATTTGACAGATTTAACAATAGCAACATTTTCTATTCGAAAAAGTATATGTATTCTGAAGTCTGATGGTGAGTGAAAGTGTGGCCGTGGACGCAGTGCGTCCATTTAAGGGTGGGCTTAAAGCGCACAGCTATCTCTCTCGCGCATCACAGCATTTCTAAGCATATACATATGTATGCTTAAAAATTTAGGGCCTTACCGAACGTTACTTATCTTTAACCTGTCTAATCTGTCTTCTTTCCGTAAGTGTCATTACGTGTCATATTCATATCATTTATTGCGTCATATGTAGGTACATGCAGGTCTTATAATAACACATGTTTATTTAGGGAAACCATATGGCCCTATAGGGGCATGGCAACACTTGAGTCGGAACGTTCTATTTTAATTTCGTCAAAGTTATCCTTAAAAAATTCGTCAAGATTATAATAACTGTTAGCTGTCAGTGAGAAGTTGACAAAATATGTTATTATTATCATATAACATTGCATAAAGTTAAGTAACGGTTTTCGGTAAGGCAGATTGTGTTGTGTTGTGTTAGTATCCCCACTCAGTGATTTATACATCACTGAGTTCAATATTAGAAAAGTGAGGTACAGAATTGTTACGATATGCTGTTGGCAGAAGTATCCGACTCAGGTGGTAAAGATTTCTATAGCCGCCTGATTCAGTTATTTCCAAAAAAAATGTCGGAAATATCCGACACAAGCGGTAAGGCGCCTATCGGAAATATCCGACACAAGCGGTAAGGCGCCTATCGGAAATATCCAACACAAGCGGTAAGGCGCCTATCGGAAATATCCGACACAAGCGGTAAGGCGCTTATCGGAAATATCCGACCAGGCGGTTAAAGAGTTAAAATTCTTAAAAACACTATTATCCAAAAGAGAAACGGAATTGATATGATAATTTCATAGTGAGTTCGTTTTTTTAATTTAGTTGTTTTCATATTTTTGTTATTTTAATTTTTAGGCACCAGAATGAATACCATTTGTATTGAATCCATAATTTTAAAAGTTTTTCGTCACATGTTTATCTTTTTAAAGTAGGTATGAGCTATTAAAGAGCAATTTCGTAAATATACAGTTTATTAGGTAGTTCCCTCAAAGTTATGCCCGGATACACGTTCTTAACTTTACTATTCAAGAAGTATAACAAAAACAACCTAAAATGTAGAATTTTTCACCAACGGCGGGTGCGCTGGTTCTGGGATATTTTCTTATGTAATTTTACCATCCGGCGAAACTCACCAGTGTGAGGGGGGGGGGCGACTATTTTTTTGAAAGGCTAGGGTTAAAAACAATTATTAAATAGGGCAGTGTACATACCAATCCGTCGCCGGCGTCCTGACTCCTGATTGATATGATGCGCAAGAAGGGTGGCTCCACTGGCGACTTGCTGTTCACTTTTCCACAGGCACTTGGACGACACTTTAAAAGATATTTTGTGATAAAAACTAAAGTACTATATACTACTTCCATCAATTTTGATAAAATCTATACGGGACCACCTCTGAGGTATGATCGAATTGTTCTGAATTTGTTTATTTTAGCTGGGAAAAATATTTTTAAAAAAACCTGTGTTATCTTTTCGCACCCGGGCTCCAAGATACAGGCCTAGTGCCTAGTTTGGGGCTCACCGCTAAACAGTTGCTGTAGTACGAATTTCCGGCAAGGAATTTTTAACTTAATTGAATCTAGTTTTTGAGCCTATTTGTACTTACTTTTGGAAAATAAATATTATTATTAAACACTTTATTCAATTTAAATCTTAAATCTAAGTTTTTTTACAATTAAAATACAAAAATATAAATATTATAAGAAACTTAAACCTGGGTGCCGCCGGCAGCGGGGCGGGGCTCAAGCTGCCGGTGGTAGGGGCTACAGAGAGAGGAACCTCCTGACTATGCGTGCCGTGTTCAGGATGACTGCCTTCTGTATCAGACCCTTGACCCAACCATCGAGCGAGAGCCTCTGGAGATGTTGGTCGAGGCTCTTCGCTATGACACCATTCACCGAAACGACTGTCGGGACAATGATCGTCGAGTCAACATCCCACATGGCGGTTATCTCGTGAGCCAAGTCAAGGTACTTGCTGAGCTTGTCCTTCTAGGCCTTCACGAGATTCTCATTATGTGGGATGGTGATGTCGACGAGCACTGCCC
Source organism: Lycia hirtaria (assembly GCA_947563715.1). NCBI lineage: Eukaryota > Metazoa > Arthropoda > Insecta > Lepidoptera > Geometridae > Lycia > Lycia hirtaria. The sequence continues at coordinate 50,671,301 of OX387376.1, read as the reverse complement.
GGCGCTGAGACCGATCTACAATCACGCTATCAGGCTTATTGGCAACAATAGTCCTGTCCGTGATTATAGAACGGTCCCAGAAGAGCAAAGCACGGCTATTTTCGAGAACTGGCCTTGGTGCGTACTGATTATTATTATTATCATTTATTTATTTGGATTCTTAATTTTAAATTTTTTACAATACAAATATACACAATATATAAACATAAATATTGTAAAAAACTTAAAACTAGTGTGCCGCCGGCAGCGGGGCAAGGCTCAAGCTGTCGATGGTAAGGGCTACAAACTGAGGAATCTCCTGACAATGCGCGCCGTGTCTAGGATGACTGCCTTTTGTATCCGATCCTTGAACCAACTATCAAGCGAGAGCCTCTTGAGATGTTGGTCGAGGCTCTTCGCAATTAAACCGTTTACCGATACGAGTATCGGGACAATGATTATTATTATTATAATTGGCTGAGGAACAGAAAATATAAATGTGCTTTCACTACTCCGCCGTAGTGTCGTACGTAAGTGATATCTGATAAAACTTTTTTTTTTTAATTTCTCTTATCTAAATAAACATATTCATTTGGCACTTTTCTAATATCTTTAATATTTAAAAATATTGTGATGCGCGAGAGAGATAGCTGCGCGCGTTGAGCTCCACCTTAATTCAACTCGCAAGACTTTATTACAGGTGAAGTAAATAAAAGCTTGTAAAAATATTAATTTACAAAAAAATGTTACGAGTCAAAAAACTTTTGCATGGGCCTGCCTCACAAAAAAATGTTCATGTTGATAAGCACAATGACCCCCTTAAAATATGACCGTCTTTATACACCATGTAAGTTATATATCTTAGGACTTGCCACTCTATTTTAAACTGTATTAAGGACTTGAACGGTCAATTCCGTCCATATTCTGATTGAAACGTAATAGCGCTTCGAATGCTGTGATTGAAATTCGAATGTGGCCATTTCTCTGATGGAGGAAGCTAATCCTCTTCAGCAGCGGATCGGCTAATCTAGATCCTTTGGCGTTCCGGAGCTTAACCACGCAGGTTCTATTTGGTTTTATCTTTTTAGTCTGTGGTGATTGGATAACAATAAGAATTTGGCGGGAAAAGTTTTTTTTTTATGAGTCTCTAAACATTATTTTCTTCTCTTTTGTTCTTTTTTTGTAGGTACGTACCTATCTCCAACATTATTCCGCCTGTTATAAACCAAATTTGAAAATAACTGTTACTAGAGATTTACTTCAAAGATGGTCTTGAATCATCAGTTTTGGTTCGTTTCTTTAGTAACCTTATCGTGGATCTATGATAGAGATAAGGTGAAGGAAAAATATTTTTTGGCTTATGTTTAAAAAAAAATGTCATTATTATTACTTCGACTTATTAATAATTACTCCGTATTATTACTTATTATTACGAAGTATTTTTATTACTTCGACAAATACCAATCAAAGAATCACGATAAAGATTTCATCATCATCATCACTTCAGCCATAAAAAGTCCCAGTAGACTTTTTATGGCTGAAGGCCTTCTATATGCCTATAGGCTTCCTCATGGATTTCCAAAAATACCGATTGGATGTGGCTTGCATCCAGCGTCCCAGCGTCTTCCTGCTACTTAGGTGAGGTCATCTGTCCATCTCGTGGCCGATAGATAAAGTCATATCTCAAAATATCTTATATTATCATATATATCTTATCTTATACAGTGTAAAAAATCTTGTCTATTGTCTATTACATTGTTTTGTTCCCGAAAAAGATAGGTATAATAAAAAATATTTGTTCCTACTTCTTTTTCAATTTTTTAGAGCGTCTATGTTGCAAAGCTATAAAAATCCCTAACGGTGAAATTTCCAAATGAAGCAATAAATTAGTCTACTAAAATGGCAGGTGCTCCTCAGAGTTTCAGTATTCTAAGATACGAACAGTTTCAAATAAGGCAACCAAACCTGCTGGTTAATAAATAAACCCAAACTCTACCGAATTTCCCAGGTCGCTCTTACTTGACAATAAAAAATATCCACCTGTGGACTGGGTTGCCAGCCGCAATTTGAAAAAGGGGAGTATTTTTTGTCCAAGGATTTTGTAAAGAGATTGTCGAAGTTATTTTTTAATACGTTATTTACAAATAAGCAAGGGCGTTGCGAGCCCATGGCCCAGAGGGGGGGCCAAGTTAATATTATGGAGGATGAGAAAAATATGAATTGTAGGTACATGTACAAATGCATGGCCTACATTTTTTTAATCTCTAGGGGGGGGGGGGGCAGCCTTTCCTGCCCCCCTTGGTGACGCCCTTGTAAATAAGTACCATAAAACTGAAACAACATATCATCATTATCACTTATTACTTTAAAATGGCATCGAAACAGTCCAACACTAATTAATAATATGTAAATAATAACTTTCACCAGCCACTACCACTGCAACTCGATAACTTAATTTGTTGAGTTATGAAATTATGATACAATTTTTCCTAAGACATAGATATGTTACGTTTCGTTGCCCACATTCTTTTTTTTTGATTTTACTTTCATATTTGACAATAATACTTGAATAGTTCCGTTTCTAGAATTTCCCAAACTGTTCTTTCCGTACTAACCTTGAAAATCAACCTTTCTAGTCATAATAGTCCTTGTCATAAATAATAAATTATATGTAGTTAAGAAACGATATTACTATATTTTGTGCATTATCCTTTTATACAAAACATACTTAAATAGAAAACTAAATTACAAAGTGTAACATAATTTTCAGAAAGAACAAAACGGAATTTTCCGGTCTGTTTGTAAAATTTGTACAAGTTGTAGTTCAAAATGCCCCCTTCCCGCTCCATTTCCCGCCCCGCTACGAATGTCTCCACTATTTTCACCAATTATTCGTAACGGGAGCTGTACCGTGGTTAATGTACTCTGGCAACACCGCCAACAAAGCACGTGCGCCATTTTCGCCTTCCCGCCAAAATATAATATTGTTGGGCGCACGTGTGTTATTTTAGCGAAACGTGACGGTCTCGCTACCCGACTCATTTATTTGAGCAATATTATGCCGGGATTTGAACATTGGTACAAATTCTACGTATAGAGAAACGGGCCAAATGCTCGAGAGAAAATGTAACTCTAAAATTAATGTAGCAGAGCTACTCCTACAGAGAGCTTTAGCTTTCTCAAAGGGTGGTGGGTACATCAACGGTTTTACGTTTATAATTATGCTATAAAATGTTATGCAAAAACTCACCAAAATTAATGTCAAATAATTGCCTGATCTCAGTTTCGTTATATTTTCGAATCAGTGACAAGCACTGACCTTCAAGAGTTTTCTTTATAATATAACAATCAATCAATACAAAAACAATAAATCACTGCTTTCATATGTTTGGTCGACGCTCTTCTTAAAATTGATAGAACTTCATGTACGGTAAGTTCGATTAATCATTAGTTATAGGTACCTACTTCCTAAACAGATGAACCGAACGTTATGAAATTAGGTAAACAGCGTAGAACTAAGATAAGGACATTTTACCATCATCATCATCAGGTTTTTTAAGTAAAAACTTCTTTAGCGGCGTTGTGCATTTTTGGGATGGATCAAAAACTCGCGTCAGATCGTAAGACGGACAGTCAGAAACCTATTCTAATGTTCTGCATTTAAAGTTCATTATTGTATGTACAAGTTTGTGAGTTTGGAGACGGACATAGGCTCCATGTCATCATCATCATCACCGTTTTTCATCACTATTCCGATCACAGCGCGAGGTGCAGCTAGTACTCGTACATAATATCTTTACCTTGACAACAATTTGGTTCCATCGAGCTAACCTGACGATCCATCCAGGGAATGAATACGGAATCTTCAATGTCGGTGTCGGCGAGAGCATATCCATGTCGGAAAAGTGTATTTGTCCATATGTGAATTATTGGGGATGTATCATGGATAGCGCTCACCGAGTGTTTCATTAGGTTATGAATAACTAATTCTTCATACCTGGGGTTCCTTAGCGTGGCGTGTCCTTTATCGTCTTTCCGTGGTTGCTTCGCATCTATTGTTTAGGTTGAGGGTGTGTCACCGTATTGCCGCCGAATCCAGACTCTCGTGCCGCGATGAACCGCCTGTTGAAATTATGGTACGATGACACCGAGCAGATCTCGGTGCCATCGTCCCGGGCATGGCAACACGTCGTGGCGAACCACAACGCGCCTGATCTGGACGTCATTCACCGAGCATCTGGGGGGACGCAAAAAAGCCTTAAGTACCAACCTTTTGTGATACAGCTATAAAATAAACCCATATCGTCATGGGTTTCCCGGCCGGATAAATAGGGAACTACCGTATGTAGACCCTCTAGTGGTTGCCTCAACAGGCAAACCTGTCAGGATCCGACGCCCCGCCTCTCGGACATCCTGACCAAAACTTAGTTGAGTTCTCTCTTAGCGAACTCATGGCAGACCTCGGCAAAGACATAACAACACTCAGATCATGATTAACATTAGTCAAGATAACTGTTAATACTTAGCTTTAATTTAATGTTGAACACCAATCATCACTTGAAAATAAACAACATCGCGAAAGCCGTCATGGCGGCACTTTCGTCTGATTCAACTTTCAAAAGTTAGTTCTAACTAGATTTCTCTGTAGCATTGTTTTACCATAGACTGTGAAATCATCAGTATGTTTTGGCGCGAAGAGTTTTCTGAGTTACCACTCGTAAAATTATCATCCTTCGCATTCGTCGCGACAGTCGGTTTTTATCTGCGACATCATGACTGTGACAACATACGGACATGGCGAAATAATAAGGGTTCCTCGTAGTTGTTACGGACCCTAAAAATAGCCTCACAGAACACAATTTTTGAATTGAAAGATTTTTTTAGAATTTTTTGTCGAGAACTTGTGGTGTTGCTTTCTTAGCAACACCACAAGTTCTCGACAAAAATTTTATTTTGATCCAAGTTAATTTTCATAAACAAAACTCATTTTTACGTTAAAAAATTTTTAAAATGTTTTTTAATGTATGAAAATTAACTTGGACCTTACAAGTACTTACAAGTGTTCTGTGGGGCTATTTTTTTATACGTTCATTCAGTCATTTGGTATCTTCAAAAATGTTGATATGCGCAAGCGAGACGAACGATGGTCGCACTACACACCGGTAGACATACGGCGGAAAAATCAAATTTCAAATAGCAATGTTTACGACAGTCTAAGATTATTTTTAACTTAATTAGACTTAGACACGTAAAGCTATAATCTTTCGCAAACGGATCCCTAAATTGAAAAATGGTTTTTGCACATCCCGATGTTTTTTGATTACCTGCATATCCAACGATACCTCACACGATGGGATATATGAGAAAAAATATAATTCATAATACTTTACGTGTAGGGGAGGACCCCAAAAAAAAATATTGTACAACTTTCTCGGCATTATTAATATAATATGCATAATCTATAACAAATTACAGCTTTCTAGTAATTATAGTTTTTTTGCAAAGCCGTAGACGGACATGGCAAAACTATAAGAGTTCCTTGTTTACTACGGAACCTAAAAACTAAGCATACTGGTCATAGCTAAGATTATCTTTTAAGCTATTTTTTTGTCATTATGACCTTTCCCTCACTGTCGTTGGTAAAAGTGTTCCCTTAACCCTTATGGGATTGTTAGATACGAAAATCAGTTTTTTCATTTATACTCTTTCGTGAGAGAATATCATTTTCTTTGTACAAAAAGGTGTCATATTATCTGCCTTTCACTTCACTAAAACGTGTGTCAACATGGCTAATGGATCTGTGTCGACGACTACGAATAAATAACAAAATAAACTTGTCTCATGCCGTTGCTTCTGTCAATGTCATGTAAACAATTTCAAAAAAAAAACTCAGTTTTCATGTCGATCACCTTTTGTCGTGTTTGGATTTTTGTTTAATTTTCACACAAAATGCCAGCTGGATCTGCTATACCAATGGATACTTTACGAGAAAAGGGATTCCAGGACTATAGGAAAAAGCTAATGGAACACAAAGAAGTTGAATCCCGGCTTAAAGATAGTAAGTCTTGTTCTTCATCGATTTTTGCCGAATCATCACCCTATTTTTTCTAATTTTTGTGTATTTACTTCGAAGCCTGACTTAGATGGGATTCACAATTAATCAATTAATTTATTACTACATCTGCAATCGAGATTTCTGCATTAAAAGAGGTTGTTAATGCTAGTGTCAAAACTTAGACAAAGGCAATTGCATTTCATAATTTTCGCTTAGTTGTTAACCTCTGTATTTTGGGATGGTGCGTAGCCTCAGATTTAATAATTTTCATTCATATTCAAGATCATTTTTTCTACTGAAAGGTAAGATTTCTTAACTACATTATACCTAGACAAGAAAGCTTTTGAAATACCTGACTGATGAAGGCCTATAGAAGACAAATGGTCTTGACTTTAGTTTTGGACCAATTGAGTTGAGACTTCATAGTATTTCATAGATAGATCTAATCATAAGTAAGCTTCATGTAAGTTTACCGTTGAATCCAAATACTTGGAGAGAAAAGAATTAGTAAAGATTGCTAAATTCCCACAACCCTAAACCCTAAAAAACTAGACAAAGCTTTTCTAGGATAACCTATTTATGAAAAAATATCAAGTTTCTACTCGATTGGCCCTAAACTAAAATCTTACTAACAAATACACCAATTAATACTGGTTGACAGCATACCCTATAAGCTATTTCTGTGAATATTACTGTAACAAAATTTTGGTACTTATATGGTTGTAGTTGACTGTGGTAATCATTACTGAGCATTATTTAATTTTTTCAGTGAGAGAACAACTAAAGGATCTCACCAAACAATACGACAAAAGTGAAAATGATCTGAAAGCGCTGCAGAGTGTCGGTCAAATAGTTGGAGAGGTGTTGAAACAGCTTACTGAGGAGAAATGTGAGTATGGCAAACTTAAAATGGTCCAAAATTTTTTTTTTTTTTTTTTATCAGCCCTGTTTGTACTAACTGTCCCACTGCTGGGAACGGGCCATCTTCTCATTGTGAGAAGGTTTAGGCCATAGTCTGCCAAGCTGGCCAAGTGCGGGTTGGCAGACTTCACACATCTTCAAGATCATTGAGAACTCTCAGACATGTAGGTTTCCTCACAATGTTTTCCTTCACCGTTTAAAGTTGGCGGTAATCAACAATACGCACATAACTTCGAAAAGACAACCTTTCTCACAAAATTTCATATGAAATATAAATGTTTATTTCAAATAAACAAGGTCAAGGTCACGCAACGAGCTATGGAGAGGGCTATGCTCGGAGTCTCTCTACGAGATCGAATCAGAAATGAAGAGATACGTAGACGTACAAAAGTCACCGATATAGCACAGCGGATTAGCAAGTTGAAGTGGCAGTGGACAGGACACATAGCACGTAGAACTGATGGCCGATGGGGCCGAAAGGTTCTCGAGTGGAGACCACGTACCGGCAAGCGCAGCGTAGGAAGACCAGCCACGAGATGGACAGATGATCTCATACAAGTGGCGGGAAGACGCTGGATGCAAGCCGCTTCCAATCGGTCTTTTTGGAAATCCATGGAGGAGGCCTATGTCCAGCAGTGGACTTCTTATGGCTGAGATGATGATGATGATGATTTCAAATAAATATCTAACAGATTATTTTTTGTTGTCTCTTACTAATAAAATTAAGAATGTGAATTAGGTGCATGAATGAAATAAATAATATAACAAATGTTGTTATGGTTACAGTAACGGTATATGCTGGTCCAATGATCATCCACTTTAACAGGTTAAAATCTGTACAATAATTATTTTTGGAAAATTTTGATTGAAAGATGCTTTACTATTGATACAGCAGTTTTTATACAATTTTTCATATCCACTATTTTAGTTGCTTTTCACACACCCTAAGGTTGTATGGAAGAAATCACTTTTAGCGATAAGACTGCCTTTTGTTTTATTTTCTGTGTTTTTCTTATCACATATTTCTTTTTGCAGTGTCAATTAAGCGTTATTGATTGTATTCCAGTCATAGTGAAGGCGACGAATGGCCCTCGCTACGTGGTTGGTTGCCGGCGACAGCTGGACAAGGCCAAGCTGAAGGGAGGCACGCGCGTCGCCCTCGACATGACCACTCTCACTATCATGCGCCATCTGCCCAGAGAGGTAACAATACAACCACCTGATGACAATACTTTTTTTATACATGGATATAGATTTGTGGTGGACTGCCAACTCACATGATGATGTTGCGATCTACGAAGAAACAAACTTACCCAGAATAAATCGATTAATTCGCGATTTAAATACTCTCAGATCACAATGTATCTAGAACAACAAAATGAAAATCTGAGCATACGGCAATCCATCTAGCATATGGCAATCCATCTAGAGTATGAATATTCCAGTTTCTTGGCAAAACATCAATTTAGTGTTTAGTTCCTACTACAACTAGGTTGCTACTAACATTTTAGTGACATGACTTGAATGACATCATTTATTAAAATCTTTTTTTTAGCATCATTTATTACCATAATTTTAGTAACATCATTTATTAACATCAATTTGTTAACAATGCAGGTGGACCCTCTAGTGTACAACATGAGCCACGAGGACCCCGGTGACGTCACATACGCCGCCATTGGTGGCCTGCAAGAGCAAATCAGGCAACTCAGAGAGGTAACCTATTTCATATTGAATGATTTTCCCATAATGAAATGGAACATGTGTTATTGTTTGACATACTTATCATAGAGCCATAGAACATAGAGTCTATCTTCTCTATCATCTGTCAACCTTCCTCATCATATTAGTCAAAGAAATCAGTAAATAAAGGCTAATTGAATTGTGTAAGAACCTCATTCAAAGGTGACACAGCAAAAACAATAGCCAATCGTTATTTGTTATTTCTTGAATAAGATTTTATAACGCAGTCCATTGATCATTTGTTACTCCATGAATACAGTTATTGTAACCAAGTCAGTATGATCACTTGTTACTCCACAAACGAGTTATTGTAACCCAGTTGATCTGATCACTTGTTACTCCATAAACACAGTTATTGTAGCCCAGTCGAAATTATCACTTGTTACCCCAAGAACACAAGTTATTGTAACCCAATCGGTATGATCACTTGTTACTCCATGAACACAGTTATTGTAACCTAGTCAGTATGATCACTTGTTACTCCACAAACGAGTTATTGTAACCCAGTTGATCTGATCACTTGTTACTCCATAAACACAGTTATTGTAGCCCAGTCGAAATTATCACTTGTTACCCCAAGAACACAAGTTATTGTAACCCAATCGGTATGATCACTTGTTACTCTATGAACACAGTTATCGTAACACAGTTGGAATGATGTCTTGTTACTCCATGAACAACAACTACATGAACATGTTCCTGGGTTGATGTAAACCAGTCAATATGATCAGTTGTTACTCTAAGGAGTTATTGTAAAATAGTCGGTACACGTGAACGCAGGTGATAGAGTTGCCCCTGATGAACCCGGAGCTGTTTGTGCGCGTGGGCATCACTCCGCCGAAGGGCTGCTTGCTGTACGGACCGCCCGGCACCGGCAAGACGCTGCTGGCGCGCGCCGTCGCCTCGCAACTCGACGCCAACTTCCTCAAGGTACACTTATACAGTTCTTAATACTGTAGTACGACCATTGTCCGTCTCGCTCGTGCGAGACGGACAATGATACCCACATTTTTGAAGATGTAAAATGACTGAATTTACTTATAGAAAAATCAACGTTCATATAGACACATTCTATTTATGCTACACACAAATATAATTCAGTAGTTTAGTTAAACATCTTCAATTATATCTACACTATAATATTATAAAGAGGAAAGATTTGTAATTTTCTATGTTTGATATGAATTAACTCAAAAACTACCGGACCGATTTCAAAAATTCTTTCACCACTAGAACACTACATTATCCTTGAGTAACATAGGCGATATTTAATACAAAAAAAAATTAGGAATCCTTCTAAAACTTCAATAACATTACGCGTACGAAGTCGCGGGTAACAAGCTAGTGATATATAAATATGTATGTGTGTGTGTGTGTCGTCAGGTGGTGTCCTCCGCCATAGTGGACAAGTACATCGGCGAGTCGGCGCGCCTCATCCGTGAGATGTTCAACTACGCGCGGGACCACCAGCCGTGCATCATATTCATGGACGAGATCGACGCTATCGGTAACTGACTACATACTACAAAATTAGCCGTGTAAAATGTAGCCTATGTCCGTGTCCAGGTTCACAGCTATCTCTGTGTTCGATTTCGTAATTCAGCCGTTTGATCGTAAAAAGGTAACTGCTTTTTGTGCTTCCATACTTAGACCCTTAGTATGGAAGCACAAAAAACAGTTAGCTGGAGCCTATTCGTGAGGCTACGGTGTCTGTCTGACTTAAACGACTATTTATCTTTCTCGAAATTGGCAAGATTATAGAGTTTTCACTTCGATGTATATAAAAAAATTTGATACACTTATGTCATTTTAAAAATGAAACGAATTCATGTTGTCGTAAGACACAAACGAGTGACGCTAGATGGCGCTACTTCTATATAATTTTACTTAGCTAGGTACGAACGGCACACGCCGCTCAGTTAACTTGTTATAGCAAAGTCATACTAGATATCGCTTTTATCAATATTTTCTTTAGATATAATATACCTACCATTTCAGAATATTTCTAATGCATAGAAAATGTGAAATTGCATAGTACATTGTGCTAATTAATTATGTTTTCATATGTTTCATGGGAGTATGGAAGCGAGTGAAACTCTTACTTTGCTTTATTTCAATATTAGTCGGTATTATTAGGAAATTGTGACAAATGTATTTCAAAACACCAATACTTTCCATAGTTACCACCATAGCTTTCATCTAAATAACAATTTTCATTGTATTTAATGTTGTTAAAAATATTAATGTTACTTGACTGTGTTTCGTCACCGACCCATCCGGACGCGTCGACGCTCCGAATGATCACAACAATCGTCTCGATTCATTATCGATGCAGTATTATCCAGTAGTGTGATTGTTGCCCGCAGGCGGTCGCCGTTTCTCGGAAGGCACTTCCGCGGACCGCGAGATCCAGCGCACGCTGATGGAACTGCTGAACCAGATGGACGGCTTCGACTCGCTCGGCCAGGTCAAGATGATCATGGCGACGAACCGTCCGGACACGCTCGACCCGGCGCTGCTGCGCCCGGGCCGCCTCGACAGGAAGATTGAGATACCGCTGCCCAACGAACAGGCCAGGTGATGTCACTACACTAGCTAATACACAACATCTTTTTTACCCGACTACGTAAGAAGGAGGGTTATGTTTTGTGTATGTATGTATGTTTGTATATGATCGCTTACAGATTAAACGGTTCGGCCGACTTTGATGTGCAATGTGTCGTTAGATTCGTCTTCACTTGCTGAGTGTCATGTCATAGGGTATATATTTTTTTAATAATAATAATACATCTTATAAAAAAAATATAAAGCGTTGTTTCGTAACCCTCAACGTACTATTTCGTTATAAACAAGTGATTATACTAGAATTATTCTAAAGAATGCGCTTTTATAATCTTATACAGCGATTATAAAACTGCTTTTCTGCAGTCGGGTATTTTGTTAATCTTTTAATATACATATTTGTACAATAATACATAATTTATGTTCAACACAGTGTTGGCTTTGCTTTAATAACATGGTAAATCCGACAAAACATTTTATTTATTATTTGATAATAAAATATCTATATTAAAAGAAAAACAAAATATCCGACTTTAGAAAAGTCGTTTTTGTAGTCTAACTTACGATTTCGTTACGAATGTACGTTTTTTGTGTGAAAGTATGCGTATAATTGCTGTAAAAGAATATAAATGTGCATTCTTTACAACGCATATTTTTTTTGCGAGAGATGCATTGTTTTTTTTTTTATGTAATAATAGGTTTGAGCTTGACCGCCACCTCACCCGATGTTAAACGACGTTGCGTTCTACGATGGAGCACGCTTACTTAAAAGAAACCAATTCACTCGCGATTTAAAAACACCCAGAGTATATCTATCGGGAAAGATATCCCACTCAGCAAGCGTATAAAAATATATTATTATTATAGCCTGTAACACTCAGGGAGTAAAGACAAATCTAACGGGTAATTAAAATCGCCGCATTCGATTTTATTTTTCCAAAAAACTTAGTATTTTTTTACAATTGTAACTGCGTAATTCAATTCAATTCTTTATTTTCTCCATAGACATCATTAGCAATGTTCTTGGATGCGTCAGTTAATACATTGCATGTTCTATTTCAAATAATAATACATAATTAAATTAATCATATTATAATAACAATTAGCGGCAAGTGAAAGACAACACTGCTGTCAGTTCCCAGCAGACTTCTATGTGGTTTACAATATCACGTAACAATATAATAATAATATAATTTGTCTAATAGTTAGTTATATTTCCTTGTGTCTTTGGTAATATTGGCAACACCAAGTGGGTGGGTGTCCACTTTTTATTACTATGCCTGGTTTTCTTGTCATGTATTCTGTCAGCTATGGTTCCCATAACAGTACGAGCTTTGCTTAGTTTGGGCTAGATGGAGTGTGTAAAATGTCCACCATTTTTTTTTTTTTTTTTATTTATTAATATCGTTCCCGTGTCGGCTCCAGGCTGGAGATCCTGAAGATCCACGCGGCTCCGATCGCGAAGCACGGCGAGATGGACTACGAGGCTGTCGTGAAACTGTCTGACACGTTCAACGGAGCCGATCTCAGGAACGTCTGCACCGAGGCGGGGCTCTTCGCCATCCGGGCGGAGCGGGAGTACATCATACAGGTACCTTCATCATCATCATCATCGTCCAGGCGGAGCGGGAGTACATCATACAGATACCTTCATCATCATCATCATCCGGGCGGAGCGGGAGTACATCATACAGGCACCTTCATCATCATCATCATCCGGGCGGAGCGGGAGTACATCATACATATACCTTCATCATCATCCGGCGGAGCGGGAGTACATCATACAGGTACCTTCATCATCATCTCGAGAAGTTCACTGCTTGACATAGGCCTCCCAGGGATTTCCAAAAAGATCTGCTTGCCACTTGTATGACGTCGTCTAGGGTCTTCGCTATCAGGGCGGAGAGAGATTATATCATGCAGGTACCTTCGTCATCATCTCGGCCACAAGTCCACCACTTCTAAAAAGATCTAATGGAAGCGACTTGCCATTTGTATGTGTTCGTCTGGACCCATCGCCATCTGGGCGGAAGTCCCCAACAACATTCAAGTACGGTCGTTATAATCATAATCTCAGTCACAAGAAGTCCAATGCTCATTATAGGCTTCTCCGCTTCTCCCATAAAGATCTGATGGAAGCAGCTTGCATCCAGCGTCTTCCCGCCACTTGTATGAGGTTATCTCGTGGCTGGTGTTCCTACGCTGCGCTTGCCGGTGCGTGGTCTCCACTCGAGATCTTTTCGGCCCCATCGGCCAACAGTTCTACGTGCTATGACTGATATTCAAGTGGCGGGAACACAATGGATGCAAGCTGCTTCCAATCGGTATTATTGGAAATCCATGGGGGGGAGGCTTACGTCCAGCAGGGAAGAGAGAGATATTCGAAAAAAATATATTTTAATAATATTTTATTTCAGGAGGACCTCATGAAAGCAGTACGCAAAGTCGCAGACAACAAGAAACTGGAAAGCAAACTCGACTACAAACCAGTTTAAATTATTATAATTATTAATAAATGAGTCTTTAATAATATTCAACTAATATTAGCTTTATGTATTCAATGTTCTTAAATAAAAAACATTTTTGATAAATAAATTGTTTTTATTTCAACACTTATTACAATGACAAGAAGGCACATTATATTTATTTATTAATAACTTAAAAATAATAGTAAGACAATACATTTTTTACAACTATAGCGTATATTTACAGAAACCTAACATTGCTTACGTTTTTAGACATTAGAAAATATGTACAAGTTTAGAAAACTCAAAAACCCTCGACAAAAACAAACGGCTGAACTGATTTTGATGAAACATAGTCTAAGAACACTCGATGAAATCCTCTTTCAAACAGAAAAACTAGATGACAATTGGTCCAAAAGCTATGATGCCACAGACAGATACCAGGTTAAACTTATATAACATTCTTCTTTTTGGGTTGGAGTACTTGGAGGTTAGCAAATTTAGTTAAAATAGGACCTAAAATTTCTTAAATTTAATTTTAATTAGTGTAATTATAACCATAACCATACTAATGAAATAAAACTGTCTGTCATCTCTCTCTCTCCGTCTGTATGTTACCTCTTCACGGCGAAGCGGTTGAACAAATCGTTAAATTTAGAACAGAGATTCTTAAGGACATAGGCAATATATAGCCTATGCTCTTAAGGTCCTAAAGAATCACCATCTACCATCATCACACCGCGGGCCCCAGCTAGTAAAATATATACTACAATTTAATTGAAATATTTCTGCATACTTGTATAGTACCACTTTCTAACATCTTTGTTTGTCTCCCAAAATCCCATCGAGCCTTAACCTTTTATGTATTTACAAACTTATTCTATAAAATCAGGCAAAGTCCCATTACGTCTTGCCTTAGCAACGTTTTCATAATAACACGAGAAATCAACATAACCTTTTATTTTAGTGTCCCTATCCTGCCTCACGTTCGGATATATATCCGAATTGGATTCAATCGATCGATTAGTATCTGCAATCGATTCATTCGTATCGATCGTACCGGACGAGTACACTTCCGAATCCAACTCATTTAACAAAGTGGTCGATTTCGATTGAACGATCGGATTGAATCGAACCGACGGATTTTTCGCTAAACCTTGAGGATTTTCAGACTCAACTGTGGGTAGAAAATTAAAATTTCTTATTAGTAAGGACATGTGTGTGTTCGGACGAGGAGTTAGGTTATTTTTGACGCAGTAACATACGAATTCGTCTTCAATCTCTTCTAGCACCGATTGACTGACCTTTTTGAAGTCTGTCTGTTTACGGAAGTTCTCTACTATGATTTGTGCGAGTTGTTTGTTCGTCTGTTCGCTGCTGCCTTTTGCTTCTTGGATGCGTTTGTAGACTCCCGCACTGACTAATACAAGGAATCTGTAACGAAAACAAGTCATTTAAAAACAAGTGTTGAACAAATTTGTCAATAGATGGCGCTGATCACTCGCTAACATTTCACATTTGGATTAACGTGTATACTAATAATAATAATTCAAATAATATTCGAATTTCAAACAGAATTTTAGATCGGCGAATGAACTTACTCTTTCTCAATTCAAGTCTTGCATTGCATTTCTCCAGAATGATGCGCTGGTGGTACTGGTAAAGTTCTACGGCAACTGGATCCTAAATGCCATTTCATTGGCGTCTGTCCTAATGACGCTGGCGGTCAAATAAAAAAAATACGGTAGTCTTCCTATACACGACTCACGCCACAGTAAAGTGGTGCTGGATTTATCGGAAATATTTTTTTATTTTTCCACATTCATGCTAAAACTTCTGGGAAAATATTTTACACACCTCATTGTATCTCAGATAGATCAGATTTATCTCAAGATGGACAGACGACCTCATACAAGTGGCGGGAAGACGCTGGATGCCCGCTTCCAATCGGTCTTTATGTAAATCCATGGGGGTGGCCTAGGTCCAGCCGTGGACTTCTTATGGCTGAGATGATGATGATTATATCGCAGGGCTCCACATACCTGCAGCTAGAGTCGAGTATGATAGGGCCGTGTATCTCCGGAGCTGACGTCACAGGCTCGCTGGTGGCGGCGCTGATGGAAGGGAACGCCTTGTGAAGTCCTTTCACCAAGTAGTTGCCGAGGCAACGTGTTCCCGTCTGGTTTCCCAGGTATTGGGCTGAAAGACGGAAATAAAGTTATAATCGGTAGGTATTGAATTCGTATGCCTATACGAATTCAGTAAGTGGCTGGTCCAAGTATCAGAATATTACATCATCGTCGTTGTCCACAACCTTCCCTATCCCACTGCTGGGTATAGGCTTCTTTCTTATATTATTTCCATCTACCTCCGCCCTGTGCCAATAGAGTCCAGCTTCGACCCTGGAATATCACAATTGAAAATATTACCTACGAAAACATTTGTGTGATGAGCATGGATGTTTGTTTTGTGTCTGGGTGTTTCTATGTATCATAAGTAAATATTTACAAAAAAAAAGTGGGGATCGAACCCACGACCTACAGCTCAGGAGGCAGTCATACTACCACTGAGCCATGAGGCCTGAGTATATATGTATTCTACCATCCATCTACATCCATCCACAGTACAAGATTAGATCAATTTGAAACAGATGTTGTATGAAATATCCACCACTATTAATACAATAAAAAAACGGACAAGTGCGAGTCAGACTCGCCCACCGAGGGTTCCGTAGAAACTAGTACTTAGATAAAAGGGGGAAATCATATAATTTTTCTATTTTCGTTCATAAACCTAAAAATATACATCGTAAAAATATTTAAAAACCTGTTTTAGCTTATGCTACTGAAGCTCTTTCATATGATACCACACATGATACGGTCAATTCACTTTAAAATTTGGACCTTCATTCCTTGCATAAAGACACTTTTTTTTTTTTTTTTTTATATACAATGTACAGTTTTCGGATTTTTTCCTATATGTGTACTCTAACACAACGCTTATTGTCAAATTTCATAGTTCTAGGTCAACGGGAAGTACCCCATAGGTTTTGATTCCCTTGTGAGTGTCAAAATGTGCAGTGTTTACGATATATGCGGCTGTAACTTTTTACGAAAACTTAGAAACTTTACTTTTCTTTCTGGAGCAAGATACTATGGATCTGCGTATATGGTTTTAATTTCAACTCGATACCTTCACGCGTTCCCGAGATAAAGGTCTTGACACCCGGACGGACGAACAGACGGACAACAAAGTGATCCTATAAGGGTACCGTTTTTTCCTATTGAGGTACGGAACTCTAAAAATAATTGAAGAGTTGTAATTCTAAAGGGTCCAAGTGCCAAAAAACACAATATTATTACAAAAATACGATCTATGTCTCAAGCCTAACAATATGCAAATGGTAAAAAAATGGCACTTAGACCCTTTAGACTTACAACCCTTCAATTATAACCTTTACCCGTTCTTCAGTACAATACTCACAGTTCCTAAGTTTATTAACATCCAGCCCCAGCTGCTTAAGTCGTAGCAGCTCGTCTTCGTTGTGTAAGCTGTGGTCTACCGTCAGTTGCACAACGCGCAGGACGCAGTTGTCATCCGTCCTGAAACGTTCACAACTCTATTTGCGGGGCTGGAAGATTTTACCTGTTACCAAAATATTGGACTTCCTCTCTAAAAATCCTTTTGAGCGGTATTACATGTAAGACAAACGTTTTCGTCCATACGGCACGGACTTCAATGGAAGTCATTTCTTTTTACAAGGTTTTATTTAGTTTCACTTGTCCTGATGTTTGCCATCAAATCTTGCAAATTAAATTTGATCCACTTCCCGGTTACCGATGGAGCTGAAATTTTGCAAACATGTGTAAATCGCGTGACAATGCAATATTATGACAACATGGTGCTGATCTGATGATGGAGCTGGAAGGTGGCCAAAGGAACTTCGCAATGAAACGACACAACCTATCGAATTTCGGCTCGTTTGATTCATCTTAGAGAGTACTTTATTATTAACAAGAACATAATAAAAGCTTGTTTTTAAAAAGTTTTTTTTTAAATATAGTTACTTGTTATATTTACAATAGTTTTCGGAAGTATAACAAGGTAACACTATTTTAAGATTTTTTCAATTGAATGTATGTATAGTTCCCGTCACTTAAAAAGAGCCTTCGCGTTTACGAACAAACCAGCATTCTTTTTACGTGCCGCGTTTTCTAATAAAGAGGAGGAGGAGGAGAGGAGGGAGGAAACACGAATCTAACGATACCTCGTACATCAATATCGGTCAAGCCGTTTAGACTGTAAGCCCTCATATAGAAACGTACATGTATAAACACTAACATACATACACACATACATATGTACATATACTCGAAAAATATAACCCTCCTTCTTACCCAGTCGGGTAAAAATATAAGTACATATGAAAAAAATGTCACACATGAGATTTTAGATTTGAAATGTGATGTATAGAATAGTCCGTAGTTGTGTGATTACGAATAGAATAGAATATAAATGTGTATATACTTGCAGAGTAGCGCCCTCGGCTCGCCGACGTGGGCCACGAACAGCTTGGAGCGGTGGAGGAGCGCGAGACAGACGGTGGCGCCGCCGGACAGGTGCTGGTCGATCGTCTTCAGGCGGGACAGGATGTCGCTGTTGGCGCGCTGCAAATACACGGTCATTTTTTTATCTACTTTTTTAACAGACTCCAAAATAGGAGGTTCTCAAATCGGTTATAATTTTTTTATGTTTATTACTTAACTCCATAATTTTTAAACTGTTTTTTTTTATATATTCTATGTTAGATAGATCTACGATTGACCACCAACTCGCCTGATGTTAAGTGACGGTGTGGCCGAGGATGGAGGTCGTCGATCTGGAAGTAATCTATTTTAACCTTGAAAATTCCAAGATTGTAATTCTCAAGCAACAGAGATTGAAAAAGAAAAGGAAAAAAGAGGTGGCAAAGAATTCCATTCCTATGCAGTATGCATCAAGAACGTGGACCGATATAGATAGATTGTAATGAACATTCATTACTATTTAATTTTTATTACATTTTTTATTCTGACATTGTGATTATTTTGTAAATAATCGAACCATTATTTCATCTGACATTGTTATTATTTTGTATTTTATTTTGATTATTATTTGACTAGATTTTATTATTCTTTTGTATGTTAAATTAGCTATTGTTTATTTTTGATGTTAAATTATTTTGTATTTTATTTTGATTATTATTTGACTAGATTTTATTATTCTTTTGTATGTTAAATTAGCTATTGTTTATTTTTGATGTTAAATTATTTTGTGTTTAACTGCATTACTGTACTTTGACATGTATCTTCTTAGATATAAATAAATAAACTATGAACTATTGCTGAGTATGGATTTTTTGACATTTCAATGTGAAATGGGTGGTAATGTGCAGACTTTCTGCTAGTTCTGTAGTAAAACTCATTATTATTAAACAAGCATCTGAATAAATCCAGCAATGTACTATTTTCACTCGCACACTGAGACTTCTGTACTCCTATGCCTGACACTTGACACTGACACCAGGGCTAATTACTCAACAAAATGTGCTTTATATTTAAGTATAATTGTTCATTCACATATTTTCTACAATATAAATAGCTGGCACATACAATATAAAGTTCAAATAAGTGTTACAAATCTATTTTTTTACTTAGAGATTTTAACACTATCTAAATCTTGTCCAGTGTAAGACAAACTTGTGTAAATAAATATGAAAAAAAAAGACAAGTGAATGTTTTGTTGACAAACATTTGTTATTCTTTTTTTCAGAATTTATCAAAGATTTATCTTCCAGTTCTTGCTCAATATTTCTCATTTTTTTCCAAATTTATTTATGCAATTTTGTGTTTCACTTGGCCAGTTTTAGTATTTGTTGGTTTATATTAAAGTAAACCCTACAATGAGACTTGTATCTATTACCATTAAAAAAAAAACATTCGGGAAAAACATCAAGAACCTTCAAATAAAGCTATGTACAATATTTGACACAGGGTAGCACACTGAAAATGTGTCTTTAATACAATATGCAGACCACCACCATTGTTAGGTACCATTGTTTTGTTAGGACTAATATGTTGGCTCTTAGCAGTCAATCACCCGCATACTTCAGTCATCCTTGAATATGGCGAATGAAACGGCGCCGAAACCACGGTGAATATCCTGTTATTAATGATTCTAATGTTTATTTTTTTTTATGAATGGGACTGCCAGTCACATGTTTCTGATGATTAGACAAGTGGGCAGTCAAGCTCAAGCCACACATAAAAAAAAAGATACCTGTGTTTCTGTGAGAGTCTGGAACTGATACTGCAAACTTGTTCTCTCTGCGATCATTCCATCATAGTTTTCTATGTACGCTTTCTCAACTGACAGGAATGCGTTTCTGAAAAAAAACAGGCAGGTCATGCTGATATGATATGAGAAAATTGTCGCTAAAAATAAAATCAGAAAGTAACACATAGTTACTTTGGCTAAAAAAACAGCTGTTTAATTGATATAATATTTTGTTATTTATTTTGGCTACAGGGTGCCTTAATAATCCTTTAGACAGGGTCTGTCTTATGTCTCCTGAGAACTATAATCTTGGAATTTTCAAGGCTAGAGTGAATAGACATCTTCTAGACCTACATGCTCCATCCTCGGCTACACCATTGGTTACTATCAGGTGAGTTGATGGTCAAACATAGATCATAAATAAATCCAGCAAAGTAAAGAGTTTCACTCACACATAAGTATGAACTCTGATAACAGGGCTAATTTACTCAAAAAAATGTGCTTTATATCTAAGAATAATTTTAACTTATTTTCTACAGTAGGAATAAAGAAAATAGATCTGTAACATTTATAAGTAAATGTTACAGATCTATTTTCTTTATCCCAAGAGATTTTAACACTACCATTTATTCCACATTAAGTGTATGTCACATGTATATAAGTTACTCTATGTGTCACATGACACCAACTGTAAACAACACATTATCCTATCATTTTTGTTTATTTTTGTGGAATCAACAAAGAGGTTTTAACTGACACAATAATTTCCCATTTTGTCAAAAGTTATTTATGCAAGCTTGTCTCGCTCTTGATCTGTATTTTGTATTTGTAGATTTACTTTGAAGTAAACCCTATAATTAGCAAATTATTAAACTTGCATCTATTACCGTTTACAAAAGATACAGCTGTTAGGACAGCAGACACAGTAGCCTCACAAATAGACTATTTAAAAACTCAAAGTAAACCTTACAATTTTGCAAATGATGAGACTTGCATTTAATAAAGTTTACAAAAGATACGCCGCGGCGTTAGGACAACAGACACAGTAGCCCCACAAATAGACAATAAAAAAAGAATCTGGCAGTAATCCTGTAAAATATATAGTTTTGCCAAACCTCAACCGATCCCGTATCTCCTCATCAGAGTTTGCCGATGGTGGTGGAAAGAGGATCTCCACAGCCATCCGCTGCATGATGAACCGAGCCGCGTCCAGACCATTGTGCGGCTCAAATACTCCATACAGGCAGCTGGAAATAACAATTATTGATTTATTATTCATTGATAGTCTTACACACTTAACAATCAAATTGTATGTGGTTAAAAAACTAGAATCTTTAAGGAGGGTTGAGCAGTAATGTAAGTAGTAAGCAATCAAGTGAAGGAGATTATTACTTCACCATCCTACCAACCAAGCTGTTTAAAATAATAAGCAGTCTTGCATCGCTAGCACACATCGGACACTCCACTTTATAGAGCAGATATTATATTATTATGATATTTTACTTACAAATTGTCTTCCGTTTGGCAATGAAAAGAAAGATAATCGTCGGTACAATGCGTACTTCCACCTAGTTTCGAGAAATACGATGCCACACAAGTATTTCTGCATTTCGGAAGGTCGTCGGTCCATGGCCTAGCGATCATTGTAGCGACCATAAATGCGATAAACTTAATATGTGGAGGAAATTAGAAAATTCAACGAGTTTTCTGAAAAATACTGAATATAAATGTTTATTTTTGCCTCAATCCGAAAGCGTAGCGTTCCGAATACCACCAATAACACTTTCACTATGTCGATTGTCGTCCGCTTAGTTTACCGTAGTAAAATGAGAAATTAACGTCTCCAACAATATAATAGGGCGAATTCTGTGGTCTCCAAATTATATATATTAACTTTATTCTAAGTCTCAACTCTCAACTGAAAAAAATAATGAATACGGACAGCAGCTCCCTTATTTCTCTCGCAGACTCGATTGACGATTAATCCAATGACACTGACAATGACAACCTTTCTGTGATTGCGATAGTGAGCATATAAAATAATTGTAAATAAATGAGACATCCTAATTTATAAAGCGCTAGTCGCTAAGATGATGACAAAATAATCTTCACCAATAACACTATTGGTGTAATTTGAAACTTGATCCGTGACGACTGGGCGCATACCGATTCAAGCTATTTAGAGTTAAACCCTAGTAATAATTGCTACTTATACCTTATGAGGAATCAGGGTATAGCAACTATTAATTATATTGAATGAACAGTCTCATGCCTCAGTATAAATCAGAAATCAGAATATTTTTATTGCAACACTGTACTGTACATACCTAAGTTCTTAAAAATAAAAATGTTTTAATAGCGTACCCATAGCGGGCGTGCAATATAATTATATATAATAATGCTGTACATATTGTAGAGTTACAATCAGGGAGAGTACTACTAAGTGAAATAAGACTATACCAAGTAACTATTAAATACAAACGAAAATAACATTTTATCAAATATCAAAATATTCTTTCAAACTGTAAAATACATTTACTATAAGCCAGGATTTTAATTTAACTTGAAAATTGTATACTCTTCAAAATTAATAGAACAAACAAATAACTTCAAAAGCCTCTATTTATAACTTGTACCGGCGTTTTTTTTGAATCGAAAATCCTTCTGAACAACATGCAAAATAAACGATTACAGCGCTACGCTTGAAGGACAAGTTTGACATTTCCAGCACACTATCACAGAACATTAAAATCAAAATTTAAAAAACGAACATACATTTTTTTGTTCCTTGCAAGTATCTTTAGGTACCTAAATAAAGTGTTTATTTGCGTCGCACTTCGCAGCAAGGCGCTATTTAATTTAGGCGTACTAATGAGTACATAATTAGAAGAAGAAGAAGAATTATGGGCAAAATCCACCACAGACTGGGTCCCGACGCGTTAAACGAGAGGTGGAGAGTGAGCTCGATACTTTCAATAAGAATTGGTCTACAATAGCATCCGATAGACAAATATGGAAAGAGGGAAGAGAGGCCTTTGCTCAGCAATGGGAAGATGTGGGCTAATATAATAATAATAATGAGTACATAAGCCCATATATAGCTACCTACGTACTGCTAAGTATTCTGTGTCTACTAATCTATGCTCAAAGGACCTACTTATACCTACCGACCTGACTCATCCATTCCACCTTACTATCTGATACTACGTATCTAGTCTGTGCACTATTCACAGCTGTTTGATTAGGCGACACTCGAAATTGTGATGAGTCATTTTCGTGTTTTAACTACGTAGGTAGGGGAAAATGCTCTATTTAATTTTTTTCTAACTAGATCATTTTTCCAAAAATTTTTGCCTATGGCACTCAGAGTGAGGATACACTCGAAAAGCATAACCTTTCTTACGCATTCGGGTAAAAATTAACTTACGTACCTACTACTTCTAGTTCTTTAAATTCTAGTAGGTATCCACCTTACTTACCAAATATCAATGTACCAACAAATTGCCTAAATTTATAACTTTGAACATCTAGGTCTGTAATTAGATTAGGTATCATGCTTACTTGCCCTTTTATTGTCTACTATGTCCCTTGGTTACACCCGCATAAGTAAAGCTTATCCCTCTGTCTCCTGGGCTCAGTTATCTACACCAAACATGATAATCCCGTTCGCCTTAAAGGTAACAAACACACATACACAGACATTACTAATAACAGTTATACTATGAAAATTACTCATATGCAATTAGGTATTTAGTACCTATACCTACATAAGTACTTTAAAACGTACTTTGAAAAATTATTTATTATATAAATATAAATTGTTTATACATAACACTGTTGTTACAAATTATAAAATACAACCATGAGAAACTTCACTGTTTTATCTAATCTAGTTTTGTGGTTGCCTGGCAAAATAGATAAAACAAGTAAAGTGTATTTAGTTAAACTCAATTAAATAATTCTAAAGGAGCTGTCAGGCCTCGTCAAAAGATAGACCTTGACTTTTTATAGGTAAATTTAAAAAAAGCACTTACAAAATAAGCAGTCATGCCATGTGCAAAGAAGTGTTCCATAGTTGCACATTATAAATTTATGTGAAAATAAGTATACTATAAACATAAGATTTAACTTATTTCCATTTCTTACTTCTCTAAGTACATTTTTCAAGTTGATTGATTAATAAGTATTACTTGTTAGCTTGTAAAACCTACTTAACCTGCTGACAGTTTTCCTTTTAATTTCATCATAATTATTATGCTAGGTACTAGTAGCATGATTTTTTAGCTAGAGTACTTTAAATTTCTGGATATTCTTTGTGACAATTGCTTAAATAAAAGTACCAAATGTTCGATTAAAAGTTTATTATGTCATGAAACACCAAAACCTCAACCTTTTACATTTTTGCAATTTTTATGTTTTTATTATACAATGTTACAGCTCCAACTATAGAGCTATGTGACTAATGTTCTTTTTAAACCTATTTATTAATTTTTAAACTTTTTTAATGAGAAAGTTTTAAGCTTCTTTTGACCGGACATGAATCAACAATTTTAAAAAATACTATAACTTTTTAAATATCATAAATAGGTGCTTTCACCTAACTATACATAACTTTATGCTATATTTCATGATGCTGTCAAAAATAATTTTGCAATAACTTTTTACATAGGTACAAAATGTACCTACCAATGTAATTTTTTTAACAATAGGCTATTTAACACTTACCTAGAGCCAGAGCTCTATTAAAAATGAACTTTATATTCCATTAAATTATGTATAAACTAGATGCCTAGTTACAGACTGGCAGAAGATAGAGAAGCATTATTAAAATTAGGATGGCTGTCAATGATTTCCAAAGTCCAGAGTAGAATAAAAAAAAAAAACATGAACCTTAACTTTGTGTCCCTGCACATCACTCACATTTTCAGCTGAACTAATGCAAAATAAATGTTAAATTCAGAATACATAAATTAGGAACACAATGCTAAATTATAAAATAAAACAGTTTTGAGACACACCTCTGCGACTTTAGAAACCCCATTCAGTTCACCAGGTGAGCAAAATTAAAAACTAGACCATTGTTTTACAGGTTATTTAATCGGTTTTTTTGTCTGCTTTGGTTTCTGATTCGGGTTTTTTCTCGACTTCCTTCACCTCGGGTTTCTCCTTTTCTTTCTCCTTATCCTCGGTTTTGACTTCTTTAGCTTCCTGCTTGGAGGCTTCATCGAAGTTGCCGACTAGGTTAGGTACCTCATCGTCCTCCTCTAGAGGCTTAGGCGCCGCCACGCTTGATGCCAGCCTCTTCAGCTGGTTCAGACCTTCAGGTCCCAGCTGGCTGAGGATTCCTGGTAACATCTCCGCAATCTGCTTGTTCTCGCCATGGCCCGTGATAGCGAACGTATTCGCTGCGAGCGATGCCTGCGCTTTCGGGTTGTTAAAATGTATCACAGTTCCGTCATCCTTTATCATATTAACCTCTTCGATGCCAGGGATTGTGTTTACTGACAGCTTTTTGAGGGATGACTGGAGTTTCTTGTCGTCTGTGGCCGCTGTAACGTGAACAACCTTCTTCTTGCGTCTCGGAGTGCCCTTACCGCCGATGCGGACTTGAGACTGCAATTTCTTTAGTTTCTCGGTATTCATTCTTTTGTAGAATACACGTCACCTGTCGAAGGAAACACGGCGCACTTTTTAGTAACTTAATTCAGTAGGTTACAGTTGCGATCACACTAGTTTTCCATGTAACTTGATCGTACGCACGTGTTTTGGACACCGGTTAGTTACAAAGGGAAAATGGTGGATTCTGGCCAAAGTTATTTCTGATTTTATTCCTTTTAGCTGGCAATACTGAGCAAAATTACGTTTCGTTTTCGGTTAGTTTGACATTTCATTAAAAAGTATTTTAATCGTTACTGATGAATGAAACTTGAAAACCCCATTATAAAATGTAATATTATAATATAGCATGAAATCTTATTGTATTCTTATAAATACATTATATGTCGCTTTAAGTTCTCTGCAATATTATTTCGTGCTCTCTAGTACTAAATTGATAGGGCTTAAATTCATAATACTCATGGGCGTACCCAGGGGGGGCAGGGGGGGGGGGGCAGCTGCCCCCTGTAAGTCTCGCAGAAAATGTATGAACTCGCCTAATTACTAATCAAAGTGTAAATGGGGCCTTATGCTTATGTTAACTTTTAAATAAGCCGCGCAGTAGACACTGGCAAAATACACGGTGCAATTATTATAGCCATAAAAAACCGCGCAATGAGCAAGTGCTAAAGTCGCCAGCCACTGCCGCGGCGACGATGGCGGACGAAGGTTACCGAATCTAGCTGAGCGTTCGTATTCTTGGTGGTAGGGAGTTGCGAGCGACTAGCATTTATTTTATTTGACATGTTATGCTAAGGCTTTGAATCTTGAGAGCTGCGTCTTCCAAGGACAGCAAGCCGCTAACAATATAAGGCAAATAAATGGGTAAAGGAGGGTTATGATTTTCAAGTGTATGTATATGGGTATGTTTCTATATGATCGCCTACAAGCCTAAACGGCTTGACCGATTCTGATGTGCGAGGTGTCGTTAGAACTCCAACGAGCTTTTTCGTAATAAATAAGTGATTTCACTAGAATTATTCTAAATAATGAAGGCTATCTACTCCTTGACTGGCCTTGTGGCTCAGTTGGTAGTGTGTTTACGTCTACCTGCTGAACTGAAAGGTCGTGGGTTCAATCCCCACCCAGGGCAAACATTTGTGTGATGAGCATGGATGTTTGTTCTGTGTCTGGGTGTTTCTATGTATTATATGTATATATTTACAAAAAAAAAGTATATATGTATTCTATCAGCCATCTAGTTCCATAGTACAAGCTTTGCTTAGTTTGGGCTAGATGTTGTTGTGTGAAATGTCCACAAATATTTATTTATTTATTTATTTATTTATTTATTTATCTATGAAGGCATGTTTTTAATTAGGAATAATACATTTGCAATGAATGCATTCAAATGGTTGTATTTATAATTTTTGATAACATAAAAGTCGTTCTTATCACTCTCAGATATTACATTTTTCTCTTAACATAAATACTTGTTTGGTTCATCTGGGCCACAAAACCTAGGACACGCTAACAAGATCAATGAATTAAATTATTTCCAAGATTTAATTTTAAAAACCTTCTAAATTTTCGCGCTCACTTCGCTTGCGTTTTTACTACTTGAACATAGAAATACTGTGGGCTCACAATGTGAGAAATAAAGCATATTACTTTAAAAACACAATTAAAAATTGAAAAAAGTTTAAAAAATGTTCGCGCTCGCTTCGCTCGCGCCTGATTATTTCTCATTATGTTTACCCAACCACATAAGAAGGAGGGTTAAGTTTATTCGAGTAAATGTATGTATGTATGTGGGTATGTTTCTATATGATCACCTACAAACCTAAACGGAAAGCCTAAACTAGAATTATTCTAAATAGTGCGCATTTATAGTTTTTACAGCGGTTCTGCGACTCTACATCATATTAAGCGTAACAAAATCGTAAGTTACACGTTGGGTATTTATTTTTTCTTTTAATATATATACTTGTTTATTAGTATTAATTATTAAAGTGCCGTGAACTTGCTAATACAATCAAATAATTCACAAAAAAATAATCACTAAGCAAAAATTGTTTCCCAACTGCCAAGAAAGTAGCGCGTATCTTGTAGGTATGTTTGTAATTTTCTATAAAGTCATATGTTTAAATTTAATCAGGAATAATAAATTGTAAATAAATTTGCAATCAATAAATTCAAATGGTTATATTTATAATTTTTTATAGCGTAAAAGTAGTTCTTATCCAGTCGGTTATTTCATTTTTCTTTTAACACAGATACTTGTATGGTTTATCTGGGCCACAAAAACCTAGGACACGCTAACAAGATCAATGAATCAAATTACTTCCAAGATTTAATTTAAATAATCTATTCAATTTTCGCGTTTAACATTTTTCCAATTAAATATAGAAGTACTGTGGGCTCCCAATTTAATATAGAAGTACTGTGAGCCCACAGTAATACGAGAAATAAAGCTTATTACTATAAAAACATTACAAAAAATTTCGTGCTCGCTTCGCTCGCGCTATTTATTACCTATACTTTTATTAACTTGGCCATGCAAACGCTGAGCGCTCGTTCAGAAATCATATTACTAACCAAAAAAATTGTTACACCCCCCCCCCCCCGCCATGTTTCATGTAGGTGTTTTTGTGTGGTGAGTATGACAAAACAGCCGCGCGGACGATCAGACCTTAAAAAAACTGACTTGCCCCCCCTTGACCAGAAGCTGGGTAAGCCCATGATAATACTTAAATACAGTAGTATTACTAAATAATCACGGCTTCTAGTTTAGATAGTTTCGTTATGTATTAGGTACATAATAAAAGGTTACAAAATTAAAAATAACTAGTGGAAGCTACGTAAATCGAAGCGTTTGAATGTTGCTAGTAAAAAAATATTTTTGCTGTGCCATCTATAATGATTTCTTTGAATTAATACCTGTTATGACAAGTATACATACAAGTTTCCATAAATCTTCTTAGATGGCAGCACTGTACAAAGATGTGAAATTTCCATCGCCACCACATGATGGCGGTAAAAGTATTCAATGAAAATTGGAGTCCTTAATTTTCCACTGTTATTATTTTAAATTTTGTGTAGTTTCTGGCAAGTATTTCAAATGTGATTTCTTTTAGGTTTGGAAATATACATAAAAGTTGGTCGTCGCAGGCATAGAGTAACTTATGTCGCAGATTGACCGATAGATGTGAAACAAAAGGTTTTTTTTAACACGAATAAGTCCGCGTTTGACTACCAACTCGCCTGTTGGAAAGCGACGATGTGGTCGGGGATGAAGCACGCAGACTTAAATACAAAATGCGCGTACAAGCGGAGAACACGTCAAATGTACTACCTATATATACCTACCTAGTAAGGAAAGTTAGATTATGCAGTACCTATACAACTCACACACATAGAGAAATTTACCTATATAGGTATATATACACGCACGCACACCAATAAAACCCTGAACCGATCGTTATGAAATTTGGTATACACACATTAGTTAACCTAGAGACAGACATGGGCCACTTTTCATCATTTTTAAATAAAAACTACGGGTCACTCACGTCTGTTTTGAGCCGAAATATCCGACTATAGTTTCAACCGCATTCGGCGGTCTTTTTCAAAGGAGCAGCACACACATCACTCTCGGTCGGTGACGCGCCTAGCACTGCGACGTGCCGCTCGTGCCGCACGTGATGTCATCGGTTGCAAAAGGGTTAGGGCGGGAAGCTGGTCGTCTTGCGTCGGTTCAGCTGAAGTGTCCTCTTCACTAGAACTCTCGTGAGTGTCAGGAATTGCGGTTGAACCAATTTTGATGATTTAGTTTAAAACGGGTTCGATGAAATTTTCTTTCAACCAAAAAAACTAGATCAAACCCTGTACATTCATTTCAGAGCTACGATGCCATAGACAGACATACATATACACACGTCAACCTTAGATATAACACCCCTCTGTTTGGGTCGGGGGTTAAAATAATATTATACTATTACAGACACTCCGAAAGTGATTACCTCGCTTATCATCGGTCAATTAAGTTAGGCTGTAGTAGGAGATAACATAGAAACATAAATAAATATATTATTCTAGGAGTACTTGTAAAACTTACATGTAATAACAGAAGACATTAACATTTTCAGGGTTATTCTCTATTTAAAAAAAAAAAAAAATTCATACAATTTCGTTTGCATTTTAAATTTAGTAATTTTTAAGTTTGGTGGTGCCTTGAGAATAGACTACCTACATTTTACATAAAAAGATTACATTATAAGTACTCGAAAAACAGCATACTCTTCTTGCACCATTGAGTAAAAGATTGTCTTCGGTGGTATAGAAAAATGCATGATACAGTGGCACTTTTTTTTATTGCGAATAGGTCCACGTTTGACCACCAACTCGCCTGCTGGATAGCGACGATGTGGTCGAAGATGAAGCACGCAGGCCCAGAAGATACCTATTCACTCTGACCTTAAAAGTCCCAAATTGTATCTCTCAGGGAACAGAGAGGCCGGCAATTTGTTCTATTCCTTAGCTGATTATTAGCTATTAAAAACGTAGAATTAAACCGTTTGGTTCGTACTTTAGGAAAATCCACAATGTATGGGTGGTAGTGGGCCGACTTTCTACTTGTCCTGTAAAAGCACCTAACATTCCTCTGAAGTTTTTATTTACCATATCATAAAATATGGACAAATATCTTAAGATATCCATAAAAATAGCAACTCCGATTATTATTGTACATCTGTATCAAAAATAAACAGCACTCATCGTATTGTAACCGCATTTTATTGCCATAATAAATATTTATCTGCATTTACCAAATGGACTTCTATATAGGGTTACCATTATTTTGCAATACTGGTTATTATAATCATCATCAATATATTTTTACCCGCTGCAGGCCTAGCAAAGAAAGTAGATAAACCGTTTTTACCCGACCGCGCAAGAGGGAGGGTTATGTTTTCGAGTGTATGTGGGTTGTTTATGGTTGTGTATGTTTCTAAATGACAGCCTACAGCCTAAACGATTTTGAGGAGCGAGGTGTCGTTAGATTCGTTTTCACTCCCTAAGTGTCTTATGTAGTATATTTTTTTAATAGTAATAATAATACATCTCTTGCCAAAATAACAAAAATGCGTTTTTTCGTAACTTCCAACGAACTTTTTTGTAATAAACAAGTGGTTTCACTAAAATTATTCTAAACAATACGCATTTATAATCTTTTCAGGGATTTTACGCATACTTTCTCACAAACGTATGTAACGAAATCGTAAGTTATGTACTTGTTATCCTCTGTCAATGAAGTTCGTGTACATTTTTTTATTTATTATGAGATTTTGAGACCTATTTCTCGTTGAAATGCCAAAAACCCGTACACAACGATATCGATCCACATTCTTGATGCGTACTCCACAGGAATGGAATTCTGTGTCACCATCTCTGTTTCCTGAGACCTACAATCTTGGCATTTTCAAGGCTAGAGTTAATAGATATCTTCTATGTCGATCAGCTCCATCCTCGGCCACACCGTCGCTTAACATCGGTCGAGTTGGTGGTCAATCGTAGATCTTGCATAAAAAATATTTGTAGTAATTGATAAATTGATAATCCAAAATTTTCTGTGACAGTGTGAATGAGTGAACTGTTAAATGCCGACGTCATCAACAACAACACACAAAGTGTCGTCAAAAAGTGGTCGCGTTTTAAACGAGGCTAAAAGAAAATTTGAATAACTTGGTTATTTCACAACGGATTGTACTCCCCCAAAAAGATTAAAATAGTATAATCGCCTGAATGCATACACCTATGTACCTACTTAGAATTCAAATATCTCTTGCGTGTATGAGTGTCAAGCAACATATACTTGGGGCGATGCCAAACTAACCAGTTTCATCGAATCTAACCAGATTCGATGCAGCTTAGTTAGGCGTAGGGACGTATTAATTCTGCGTTAAAAAAGAGCCCCTTCGAATCCTTTCCATATTGCTCCTGTTGGTATCAATCAGACCACTTCTTGGAGCTCTTGGGCGTCTTTAAATCGAGAAGAGATACATTTATTCTAAGGGAGGCCAAGTGCGAGTCAGACTCGCGCACGAAGGGTTCCGTACCATTATCTATGAAAACGCCAAAAAAATCATTTGCGTTTGTTGTATGGAAAAAAAATATATATATTTTAATTTAATTATTTCTTTTTAAATTGGATATTATAACTCAATATTCAGTGAATATTTCAAACGTGTACCTGTTGGCGTTATCAATATCGAGCAAAAACGAGCAAAAAAATCACGTTTGTTGTATGGGAGCCCCCTTAAATATTTATTTTATTAATTTTTTTAGTATTTGTTGTTATAGCGGCAACAGAAATTATACATCATCTGTGAAAATTTTAACTGTCTAACTATCACGGTTCATGAGATACAGCCTGGTGACAGACGGACGGACGGACGGACGGGGGGACGGACAGACAGCGGAGTCTCAGTAATAGGGTCCCGTTTTTACCCTTTGGATACGGAACCTTAAAAATAAAGTAACAATATGTATTGTCACTTCAACTTTCCCGCCAAAACTCTTAAATAATTTCTGTATAATTATGGCTCCCCTACACCAAAATGGCGTCGTGTAAAGCTGTCATCAATGCGTCGATTCGCGCCATTTCTCCAGATATGACGGATGGTAATTTGGAAGAGCATTCTCGACCCTATTACTGAACGCTTTGCTAAAGAGCTCGCGATGATAGGTGTATCGTCGCGTACAGAAGTTACAATGTTTACCCGCTTGCGCGGGAAAGAGAGTAATGCTTTTTGAGTATATGTTATTATGTGATGGTGTATACGATGTGTGAATATTATTATGTATATTTATAATTACTTCCTAGTTCCTATAGCATAGACGGCTTGACCGAATTCTATGTGTAAGTTGTTGGTAAATTCGTCTTCACTTCCTGAGTGTAAGATGCTTTGTTTTTTAGTTAATTAACAATTTTTTCACAAAAAAATTAAATTGCACTTTTTCGTAAATTGTGACAAGTGTTTTTATAAGTTTTTACTCGAAATTCTTATCAAAATACTTACAGGGGCTTTTCGCATAATTTCTCGCGAAAACGTACTTTCAACATCACATCAAGCATAACATAAGATATACTAAATAAGCTTAGTCCGCTAAACGAAAAATAAATGTGACTTTATGCTAAATGTGCCTCATTTCTTAAAATACATAGACTGCTTTACCGAAAAACGTTACCTACTTAACTTTAACCATCATCTTAAATTCTCTGTCTTCTTTCCGCAAGTGTCATTACATGTCTGCGAGAAGTTAACAAAATATGTTAAGCAATGCTTAAAGTTAAGTAACGTATTTCGGTAAGGATGAGAAAATTATTTTTAACATTCTTGGCCGATTTCTTTTTATTTCTGGCCTAAATAACTTTTCTCTCAAACAGTACTTCACTGAGTAATAAACTAATGCACTTAAATTTAGTTTGTGTTACACGTTTATTGGTTTTTTATAATCATATTTTAGCGTTGTTCCGTTGATTCACTGTTTACCCATAAAGTAAAAGCGTTCAAAATAGCTTCGGCATTTGAGCAATCATTTATTATTGATGAACTCATGTTTGTGGAATAATCTTTATGTAGTTGCTTGACCTTGTTTTAGAAAGAAAAAACGAACAAACTGGCTTAAATGATATATATATTTTTATTTTGAGAAAATGGTCTCTTTATATAAAATAATAGATTACTTAATATTTTTTTCTGTACAGTACAATCATAATCGTCGAAGGTAGTATAATACGGAGTGCGTATCTAAAAAGTTAAAACTGGTTGTCTGTAAAGTCGGTTTACGGACGATAGTTTAACGTGACAACGTCATAACAAAACATTGATGAAATGGTATTGGTAACGGGACAATGAGCGTAACTGGACAATGAGTCATACTTTTTCGTGCGTGCAGCCGGCGTTCATCGATTTATTAGACGTTGTCACGTCAAAAAAGTTAATTGCAATTTGACAAATTCGGATTCTAAAAAAGAAACAACAAAAAGTCTGGCATGCAAGATAACAATCGTCGGATCTTTTTTTAAATATGTTTCCCGCGCTCCCATTTTTCAGATCCGTTTTGGGTGCGTTCTGTCATTTAAACAATTATTAAGGCGCGTTATCATGCTGTCAACGTTTACGTGTTTTTAGAAAAAAATACAGTTCCGGGAACGTTAAAACTCCAAATAGATCTACCAAAAACATTAAGGGTAATTTTATTAATGATGCAAGGATTTAATCTTCATTTTAGATGTTTGGGCTGAATGACTATTCATTAAAGTAAATCAAGTAAAACTTATAGTGTCAAATTTATAAAAAAAAACTTAAGTCTACATAATTATTAAAATTTATGTAGACTTAAGTATTTTCTTTTACTTTGTATATTTCCTCTCTCTTTTTTACCCGACTACCAAAGGTTGTTAACGTTAATATTAGGTACCTATACCCCAGAAAACCATCTTACCAGAAAATCTCTTAACACAATTAGACCTTATTTCATGACAAACACAATTCATAAACTATCATAGTTGCCAGGATTAGTGGGATTAACTATTAGAGCACGACCACCCGCGCGCGATGTGACAGCTGCCTGGAGGAAACAGCTGCGTGGAGGATGGACGACGAATAAACTTTACCCGACGGTTTATAAGGTAGGTAATGTTATTTTTGGTGGTAAAATGTGTGTGGCGATTAAAAGATTGCAAAACTGAAGTGGGATTGGGCGGGTCTCGCTAGTCGAATGTATCTGGATCGGTTTTCTGATGGCATAAATATACATATTATACATGGAATAGTTAATCATTAAAGGCGGTGTTTCGGGACTTCGGAAATGTTGTCGACTTAGAAATCCGCGTTCCACAACAATCTTATTCTGAATCGGGTTGAATAAAGGTTTTAAGGACAAAAAACCTAACTTGAATAGATTCGTTTTGGAAACAATATGTACCTATAATAATTATAAATTATTTATGACATTTGCCTAATAAAAAAACCGGACAAGTGCGAGTCTGACTCGCCCACCGTGGGTTCCGTACAAACTAAATAAAAGGGGGAAATCATATATTTTTTTTATATTTTCCTTCATAAACCGAAAAATATACGTCGTAAAAATATTTAACACATTCCTTGCTCACCACTCGGATCCGAGCGAGCGTCCCGTTCATTTTGTAGTAGTCAGTAAACCACCGGCGTTTGATGCAGTCAACGTTGCTTAGCACGGCCATTCTGTAATTAATCAAAATTCGCCTAAAAAGTTTTGGTTCCTAGCTGAAGTGAAGGATCTGCAGGGGGCGAAGAATGTGTTAAAAACCTGTTTTAGCTTATGCTAATGAGGCTCTTTCATACGATACCCCACATGATACGGTTAATTCACTTTAAAATTTGGGCCCTCATTCCTTGCATAGAGACACTATTTTTTTGTGATTACATTAAAAATGACCAGTTTTCGGATTATGTGTACTCTAACACAATGCTTCTTGCCAAATTTCAGAGTTCTAGGTCAACGGGAAGTACCCCATAGGTTTTGATTCCTATGTGTGTGTCGAAATGTACGTTTTTTTTACGACATATTCGGCTGTAACTTTTTTTAACGAAATTTGAGAAATTTTATTTTTCTTTCTGCAGCAAGATACTATGGATCTGCGTATATGGTTTTAATTTCAACTCGATACCTTCACGCGTTCCCGAGATGAAGGTCTTGACACCCGGACGGACGGACAGACGGACAGACGGACAACAAAGTGATCCTATAAGGGTTCCGTTTTTTCCTATTGAGGTACGGAACCCTAAAAAGAGTTATTTTTCCCGATTTTTGTTTCGTTTTGGCAACTGGCAACACCAAGGTGTGCTATTTGATAAAGTGTCGACAAAATGTTATTAACTCAGGTTTTCTTGTCATAGGTTTTTCGTTACATTATCTTTTATATTTGATTGTAAACTTACATCAAAAACAATAACAAAAATTCACATATCACTAACTTTTTTAAATGTTTAAGGTAATTTATGTTTTTTATTTGTCCCACTAAAAAAATTAATCATAGTCAAAATGTCTGAAAGATCCATCAACACCAAACAGTGTCCCCGAAGTTTTCGCTGTTCCGGTTCGCTTTATCTCATAGGTGCCATAGTCCAGTTCCTCTTTAAAGAACTCTTCGTAACTTGCGATTTTATTCGCCCAGTAATCTGTAATTAATAAAAAAAATCTTGTAACAAGTATCTAATCTTGTAGTAAGTAAAAGGGCAAATTTTTCAGTCCAACTTATAATTTCGCTACGCTTGATACGCTGTTGAGTGTACGTATTTGTAAGAAATTATGTGCAAAATCGTAATTTTGAACATAATTTCTTATTACGCATTCCTTAGTCATTAAAATTCCTTATTACGCATTACGCATTCCTTATTACGCATTAATACGCATTAAAATTCCTTATTAGTAAAATTAATTTTACGAAAAAGTTCGTTACTTAAATATGCAATTTTTAATATCAGCTAGAGTTTTACTATTAATATTACAAAAAAATTAAAATATAGCCTACTCGGGAAGCAAACACAAAACTACACATCCAAATCAGTCGAGCCATTTAGGCTATAGGAGGTAATATAGAAACATAAATACATATTGTCACAGAATAAAGAAAACTAATAGGAGTGCCAAGTAAGCGCGCAATCCGACCACCACTAGTTTCTTTTTCTGTGATATATGTACACCCAAAACATAACCTCCTTTTTGTACAGATTAAAACAATAGTAGTACCTGGGCGACCGAACTTCACTCGGATTTTTATGACTGAAAATACGAGGACACCCGTGTTCACTAAAAATTAAACCTAGCAATATCGTTGGAGCCGTTTCCGAGATTCAGATTATATACATATATGTATTTATATATATATATATATACAAGAATTGCTCGTTTAGAGGTATTAGATACGAATCCGCAGGTCCTGGGTTCGAATCCTCGCACATCCTGGGCACGCACCTCTGTCTCATCGAAGTTATGTGCGTATTGTTGATTGCCGCCAACTTCAAACGGTGAAGGAAAACATCGTGAGGAAACCTACATGTCTGAGAGATCTCAATGATCTTGAAGATGTGTGAAGTCTGCCAACCCGCACTTGGCCAGCGTGGCAGACTATGGCCTTACCCTTCCCACAATGAGAAGATGGCCCGCGCCCAGCTGTGGGACAGTTTGTACAAACAGGGCTGATGAAAAATAAAGAAAAAGATACGAACCAACTATATCTTGTGCAGGGCCTCCATTGCCACCGTATTCCGAAGGCAGAATGTCTTTGGATACATATTTGTGTAGGTCGTCCATATCGTGCCAGTACACCTGAAATGGAAACAATAAACTAATTAAAACTAGACAATTGAAAAAACCGACTTCAAAATACGCAATATAAAAACAAAAGTACTGAAACGGTTTTGATAAAAAAATTATGGGACCACCTCTGAAGTATGAACTTTGGTAGTACACACAAGAATCATCAAAATAAATTTATAATTGGCGTAGTAATTGCTGAACAGACATAAAAAAAGAAAACATACAATTGAATTGGTAACCTCCTTCTTTTTGGAAGTTGATTAAAATGAGGACAAACCCTACTATGTTAGCACTTCATCAGAAAGTTCATATGTTTAGTTAATATGTTTGACTTTGAAATACCTTCTTTCTTTGTGTCGCCCGTGAACATGGTGCATGTAACTATGCCACAATATCGGGAGCTCAAAATTAACGCGTACCACGGTAAATATCCCGTTAATAATAATAGTCTTTTAATGAATGACCGTGATAGCTTAACGTGGTTTTCACACATTTTTAAATAAAAACTACTGGTCACTCACGTCTGTTTTGAGCCGAAATATCCGACTATAGTTTCAACCGCATTCGGCGGTCTTTTTCAAAGGAGCAGCACACACGTCACTCTCGGTCGGTCAAAACAGACGTGAGTGACCCGTAGTTTTTATTTAAAGACCGTGATAGTTTAAAAAAGTGTTTTACCTTCTTTCTGTTTTTCTCGTTCAAAAACTGCATTGCAAATTTGAATACGGTTTGCAAATACGAGGGCATTCCTATGAAATGCGCTCTCTTCAACCTGATCGGTGATGCATCCTGCAACAATAATTGTATTCAGTATGAGCATGGTTGGATGGAACTCAGTTCCAAAATATAACGTGAGCCATAGAAGTAATAAGTAAGCTAAGAATACGAGGCGCCTCTAGCTAAGTGAAGCAATTTTGAACAGATCTCTAAGGCCTGTAACGTCACTGCCCTTCGCTACACACGACAGGTAATCAAATTGGCAAAATTTAACTTCATAACTTTGTGAAAAAGACGTCTACTTATTTGAAACAATGGAAGTCATGTACACATTTTAATAGATTATTAGCTTAAACTATGAGCCGTTTTGAACGAAATCACAGAACATATACATGAAACTATCACTGTCATCATTATGTATTCTAAAAGGGGTAAGTGGCAAAGAGTATTTTCAAGGCCGTAGGCAGAAATATTCAGGCTATTATCAAAAATCCTTCCGCCCGCGCACCCCTCCTCCCCCCTATGAGAGCTAAACCCCCCCGAAATTAATTCCTGGCTATGGCCTTCAGTACTTTATTGTAGTAGTTACGGCTGCTTTCTAAGCTGTAGCTTGTGGATTCGATACTCACCCAGAACAAATATTTGTTTGATAAGCATACATATTTGTTCTGTCTTATTGTTTCTGTTTATAATAACTATTTATAACAGCAAAAAAAGTATGTACTTATAGTACATAAGTATTCTATCAGCTATCTTGTTCCCAATTCCCTGCAAAAGCTTTGCTTAGTTTTGTGGGTAGATGTGCGAAAATATCTTCCAAAAATATTGTAATATTACTTACCTGACAGTGAACGATTACCTTCTTCAAAAACGCTGGAGTGATTTGACCAAAATGATTGATATTTAAACCAGTGAGGTCAAATATTATAATAACTCCAGCGATTACAAACGGATCGTCTTCCATCTGAGTGATCTGAAATAAGAAACAAATGAAATAAGAAAGAAGTAAGGGGTTGTTCATCGAAATAGTGTATGGCACAAGTTAGCAAGTATACCTATATAACTTCAGTCTATGCAAGTAGTACTCAGTACAACACATTGTAGTACTCAGTACGACACATTGTAGTACTCAGTACGACACATTGTAGTACTCATCATCATCATCATCATCTCAGCCATAAGAAGTCCACTGCTGGATATAGGCCTCCCCCATGGATTTCCAAAAAGACCGATTGGAAGCGGCTTGCATCCAGCGTCTTCCCGCTACTTGTATGAGGTCATCTGTCCATCTCGTGGCTGGTCTTCCTACGCTGCGCTTGCCGGTACGTGGTCTCCACTCGAGAGCCTTC
Source organism: Lycia hirtaria (assembly GCA_947563715.1). Lineage (NCBI taxonomy): Eukaryota > Metazoa > Arthropoda > Insecta > Lepidoptera > Geometridae > Lycia > Lycia hirtaria. The sequence goes on along the minus strand of OX387376.1, from coordinate 50,632,233 downwards.
CGGCCCCATCGGCCATCAGTTCTACGTGCTATGTGCCCTGCCCACTGCCACTTCAACTTGCTAATCCGCTGTATCCGCTGTATTGCTTTATTGTAGTACTCAGTACGACACATTTCATTCGTCACAAAACAAATGAAGTCTGGCGACTCTGGGCTCTTGGACCAAAATGAAAAGAAGTCGATGCACGCGATGTCGCCTTTGTACGTTGACCTCTATCTAGCGTTACTCGTCAGTTGTGGTTAGGGTTTTTGTACATTATGCATCATAGATTTTATTTTGTAATAACATTTTTAATTTTATCTATATCTTGAAAGCTTAAAGCGCGCTGCTATCTCTCTCGCGCATCACAACATTTTTAAACATATAAAATCATTGAGTAGGGATATTAGAAAAGTAAGAGCTAAATTTGTTTATCTAAAGAGGAGAAACATTTAAAAAAAGTTTTAATCAGTTATTATTTATACTGGCGATGCAATTAGAAAAAAACATATATTTTCTTATTCCTCAGCCAATTTAAAAGATATCGAAGAAAAACTTGTTTTTATATATTTCTCCTGTCTAAATTAACGAATTTAGGTCTCATTTTTCTAATTTCCCTACTCAATGATGATTTTATATGTTTAAAAAGGTTGTGATGCGCGAGAGAGATAGCTGCGCGCGTTGAGCGAATTCTTAATACGCTTGTATAATTTAAGTCGATTTTTCTCCGACTCTTCTTCGTCTGTCCCTGAACGAGATAAAGAGTAATTACCAGCTGCACAGCTTGAGTGACTGCAAATATTTCCATGGGGTTAAATTTAAGAGGATCGTACTCAGCCACTCTGACTATGACTACTCTGGGATCGACTAGGCTTGCTCTTCTTGGAAGAAGTAAGCCCATTCTGAAAATAAGATAAAAATATTTTATATCATTTGTTTTAAAACCTAAAACAACAGATTTCAAAATACGCAATTTTGTTTACTCGGGTGATATTTATTAGTTATTTAGTTTAAAATCAAATTAGTAGTTTGATATTGATGAATATTGATGAAATAAGGGACCAATCTTATTTTAAGAAGAATATGATAAATTTGCAATACAATAATTATAGTTTAAATAAAATATTAATTTAAAAAAAAAATTAAATAAAATAAATTTTGAATGCAACCAAACCCACCATTTTATTAAATTATAAAATTTATATTGATATAAATAAAAGCTTGTCGCGAGATTTCAAACAACATCGTACCTATCTACTAAGTAATATTTAATTCCAACAAAAGACTTAGACGCGTTCTTATCATTTGCTTAGAATTAAAGTTAGTTTGTTTTTTTGAAAAAAAAATAATGTTTGTGTTCTCGTGTTAATGCATTGGACCAGATACGTTGGATATTATTTTAAATGTCGCTAGCTTTACAATCTAACAAATACGCAAATTAATTATAATTTACATGTGTTAGGTTATAGCATAATAGACCAACTATAGAATAATTGTTTTTCTGTAAAAATTTAAATTGACTCATAGTTATTCAGTTTCTGGTCGCGTGTATTTTTATTTTAAAATTTGCAATGATGTTTAGAGCACATTTAATTTATAAATATTGTTGATGTAACATAATGATAATTCATTGACTTTTAAGAATTATGATGTTTCAATATTGGAACACTTCCGGATAATCTCGTAGGCTATGGTTTCGAAGGCGGGAACGCCATTCCGGATTTAACTGAAAAAGTAGCAAGATGTTGATAAGTCTCAAGGCTATGAAATTGTCTAATTTGAAACTGAAATAACCTGTCGACGCCTCTGGTGAAAAGAGAGCTGGCTCATTCCTCGCACAAAGAATTTCATTAGCGATTCAGCGTGGGAATGCAGTCAGCGTTCTAGGTACTTTGCCACACGGGCATCAACACATTTTTGATTTTAATTTTTTTTATTCAAATTTTCAGTTTACTTTAGTTTATTTAAGTTGTATATCTATATTTTTTAAGTTATTTAGGTTATTTTAGTTTAGTTTTATTTAAGTACCTACATATGTAATTACATTAATAATAAAGCTTTAATTTGAAACAATATTGCGATATAAACTGTAAGTGAACAATATTGGAAGGATATATGGATATGGATTACTTCATTGATGTTCGAAATGGAATAAATGTATAAAAACTGCCCATTGTTTTCTGAATTTTTAGCTCTGCCAAAACATGTATAATTAATAAATTGCATATAAATAAAGCACCACAGACAAATCAGAAAGAAACATTTATTCTTTGAGCAAAGCGCATAATATAGAATATTAGGTAGATTAGATTAAGCAGTAGATTGTGCATATTACCCATTCTTTGACAATTCCTTGAATTTTGGATCCCAGTACTTGAGTGCAGTCATCTCTGGAGCGACACTTCTTAAAGTATAGAAAAGGTCTAGTTTATCTTTTGTTCGTTCTAGACTGTGCTTACAGCCTCGCAAAAATGATGCTAGCCATTGATCATCTAGGAAACATAAAACATGCACACACAAGTCAATGTTAAACTTTTTGTATGGAAATTTATACATTATAAATGCACTACTTTTATTAGAGAAATAACTTTTTGTATGGAAATTTATACATTATAAATGCACTACTTTTATTAGAGAAATAAACCAACAAAAATTGCTCTTATGAAGTTGCTTTTTTGTTTTTCTTTTAATATACATACACGTCTTGTATTTCATAATCTTTGTTTTGATTATAATTCTACTAGCTGTGTTCCGTGGTTCCTCTCGCTTAGTGATGAGAAATGACGGTAAAGGTGAATGGTGATGATGATAAAATGTCCGTTTTCAGATTCACAGATTTCTCTGTACCAAATGTCCGGCCGTTTGGTCGTGAAAGTGAAACAAACAGACAGAGAGAATAGATAGATAGATAACACTTTATTAAAACACCACAATACGGAAACACAAATACAGAAAGAATAATATTACAGCTAGGTGTTTTAATTGGCGGCCTTATCGCTTAGAGCGAAAAAGTACAGCGCAAAATACGAAATAAAACGAATAGTTACTAGCGCTTTCATAATATTTGTAAGGAAGTTATAAATCGAATTTTGAAATTTTATAATCATATTTTAAGTTTTAATCAATTCGTATCAAATATTAATATAATTTTGTGAGATAATTGTAATTGGTCTTTTTCCGTTTTTATCTCAATAAACGAATTTATCATTTATCAATGATGCATGCATGATCCTTATATCTTGTATTTTACTCACTGTAGGTATTAGGTTCAAGTATTAAGTTACAATATTAAAAATACGAACGAAAGTCGCCGACATAGCACAGCTCATTAGCAAGTTAGCTAAGTTAATAAGCTCGTGTCGAGGAGTAACGTCAAGACAAACATCGGCGAGGTTTTTGGTGTACTACATTTATTACAATATTATACTAATACATTAACACATTATATAAATATACATATATATTTCGAATAAATTAAATTTAACATGCTTGTAAGAAAAAAATTATACCTCTACTATATCTACACTTTAAGGCTACATAAAAAAAAACAATTTTAAAAGCATGTAAAAAAGTAATCAATTTAAATTATTACATAATATATATTATATTTATTGTATATTAATGTTTATTGGAGTAATTAAATAAAAATAAATAAAAGTGGAAAGGGCACATAGCGCGCAGAACTGATGGGCCGATGAGGCGAAAAGTTCTCTCATTCATTCAAGAGACCTATGTCTAGCAGTGAACTTCTTGTGGCTAAGATGATGATGATAATGATTAAATGTATTCTTACCTTTTTTTTTGTTTTTGTGGCAAGCGCCTACAACACAATAATAATTACTAATTGTTAATAATTCTTACCTAATCGTGCTCGTAAATGTGGCTGTTTGGTGATCCATTCCTTCATATAAGAAATTCCTTCTTCTAGTTTCTTTGGAGTCTCGTTCAGTTCAATCTTAGCTTTCATTGCTAATTCGGGACAAAGCGGCCGGAGATAGATCTTTGACATTTTAATTTTCGAACAATAACTTTATTTATATTATTTTACTGTAAATTAAGAGTAAAGTGACCTGTACAAAGAGTCAATCGAGAATAACTGATCGCAAATATCCAAAAATACTTTAAGAACTGGTTTCACTTTAAGGTCGACCTCGATCTGTATGTATAAAAATACGCATTTCAAAATTGTGCATTCATTTTAAGGTTTGGGGTAATTGCGTAAATATCCAAATACTCGAAATTAAATGCAATTCGCTCTTTTATAAATTTCATCACTGTCATGTTATGTATTGGGGCTTTGCATTTGGATTTCTTATGACTAATAATAACTGTGTATCTGACTAGATATACTTCGAACGAATGCAAAAAGTATCAAAGTCCTTAACCTTACTTACAAAAGCGAAAGTCACTGTTTATCTCTCTGTCTGTTTTATCTTTTCACGTCAAAACGGCTGACCCGATAATTATGAAATTTAGTACAGAGATAGCTACAATATTTGAAATGGACATAGGCTATATTTGATCATAATCATCATCGTTCATTATCATCATCGCTTTTCATCATTATGTGGGCACAGCTTTAAGTGCTTAATAATTGACAAAATGTCAAAAGTTTTCGCAACAGTACGCAACAACACATATAAAAACGCACACTCAAACTTGAAATAGAATCTATGTCAAAATTGCGAAAAATTCCAAAACAATCGGTGTTTATATAATTACAGTAATTTATAAAACTAAAAAACACGCTTCACATTATTGTATTGACATCGGTCCTCGATAAGTCTGCAAAGGTTGAATGAAATCTGACCGTTTGAAGTGGGTTAAAATCAAGTTCAAAGGAGTCAGTTACAAACAAACAAACAAACATGCATAAAGGTGAATCTCATAAAAGCGTGTTAAAAACTGAAAAAACCGACTTCAAAATACGCAATATATATATCGCATGTAGAAAAGTGAATAGCAATTCACGTCACGAAGAATATTAAGTTTATTTAGTATTTCTACAGGCACTTGGATGACACTTTACCAGTTATTTTGTTATAAAAACCAAAGTACTGCATCGATTTTGATAAAATTTATATGGGACCACCTCTGAAGTATGGTCTACCAAATACAAAAAGTCATCAAAATTAATGCACAATTGGCTGAGTAATCGGTAAACAAACATAAAAAAAATACAGACCGAATTGATAACCTCCTTTTTGGAAGTTAAAAATACTCGCTAGTATTAATAGACGATCGAATTGTTCGCTCCGAACATGCAAGGAACTTTTAAAAACCAATCGTGAGTACACATATGTATGTTCGCCGCAATCCCTGTAATATAACTTTGAATGTACGCTGTTCGATGAAGGCGACGTCACATTGTGATAGTCACAAATGTAATTTTTTTTTTCATATCACCCTTAATTGTACAAACTGTCCCACTGCTGGGCGCGGGCCATCTTCTCATTGTGAGAAGGGTTAGGCCATAGTCTACCACGCTGACCAAGTGCCAAATGTCATAATGAAAAATTTTTAAGGTTCTTTCCGGACAAATCGGATCATCTGCTATAGCTTTAGTCAAACATTGTTGTGGTCTTCTTTTAGATTATATGGGTAGCAATAGCTACGGAATCCTACCTTAAATGCGTTCTTGCCCACTTATATAATGCACAGGCTTGTTCAGGGATACACAAAGCGTTATACGACGCATTATTTTTTCCGTTTTAAAAAGGCGTCGCAAAAACTATCGCAATTTATTTGATTAAAATATTGGAACAAATAATCGAGGCAGAAGGTTAAAACCATACTATCTTCATTTCTTAGTCCTTACTCCTTAAGTCCTTAGTCGGTAACCGATAACCTCTTGACTGTTTATCAAATTATCGTTTTAACGAGGAATTTTACCTTATTATTGACCGAAGCGAAACGAAGTTTTTTCTTCTGTCCGAATGTCAGTTAGTACTCGCGTACGGGTTGTATTTTTCAACCAATCTTGAACAAAACTTTTTTATTAAAAGCGTATTTCCTTGTAATAGTTTGTGGTATTATTTACTAAACGATTTTGATGATATTTGCCAGAAACGTTTGATACTCAGTTCATTATTTTGTGACCTATATTGTGTGTATGTTTTTTTAATTTATGTGTGTTTTTGTTACAATAAATTTATGTATATGTCTGTCAATGTCTACACAAAAAAATTTAGCTAAAAATCTCGGATAAAAAGATTTCAAGGATTCAAGATTTTAACCCCCGACCCAAATAGAAGGGTGTTGTTATAAGTTTGACGTGTGTATCTGTTTAACTTTTTCTCTGTATATCTGTGTCTGTCTTAGTCTAGTAAAAATAAGATTTGCGACAACATAAAAGACAACTAAGTATATTGTTATTTATATGAATGTACTGGTGTTTAGAAATACATTTGACACAATTTCATAATGATATTAAAAAAGCTAATTTTGTTACCTTTACACGCTCAAACAGCTGAACCGATTCTAATGAAAATAAGTTTTTTTTTATTTTATAGAAGATAGATCTACGATTGACCACCAACTCAAAATGAACCTCATTGATGTTAAGCGACGGTGTGGCCGAGGATGGAGCTCGTCGATCTAGAAATAGCTATATAGAGAATATATGGAGTATAGAGATAGCTTTGGACCTGGAGACGGACATAAGCTACTTATCATCATCATAATCATCACCGTTTTTTATAACTACGGGAGTGAAACCGCGGAACGCAGCTAGTCATCGGGGCTAGTAATCGGGGATTATTGTTGATCTATGATTTTTAGTTATTTTCCTATCATAATTTCAAAGAATCCCCCCAGTTGCAAATACTGTGATCTGCTCCATACAAACGGATTTATTTTTACTAGACTATCTGTGGCATCGTGGCTCTCAAACGGATAGAACAACTTTGATAATTTTTTTTGTTTGAAAGAGGATTTCAACGAGAAAGTTTTTCGTTTGTTTCATCAAAATCAGTTCAGCCGTTTATTTTATCGGAGGTTTTTAAGTTTTCTCTTTGTTAAACTATAATTATATATAACAATAGCAAAAGATATCAAAATCTTTTCATAAGATGGGGCCCGTTCTGTGACCGAACTGAACTCGATATTTGGATCGGCTCTTCACCGAAAATTGCCCCCGGCGGACCTATTCCAAACAAACAAGAAAGGTTTTTTGACAAATATTTCCCGACCAGTGTGGGAAGGACTTTATTTTGTGGAAATTATTGGTATTGCTGTGTGTATCCATAAGTTAATAATTTTATCAACTTATATCTCTAATGTATTTCCTGATGTTTTTTGCTTGTTTCGAAGATTTCAAGTTTTAACGCCTGATTCAATATTTGAGCTTTAACTTTTCCATCCACGACGCAAGTATATAGATAGTATAAAATATTAAGTAATAATTTCAAGTGTGTCCCTCTCCCTCTACCGGCTTAGCGTATATGATGAAATTAAAAGGAAACTATCATGGCTAAGAAGGTTTTACAACTTATTTAGTAATAGTCTTTCAACTTAAAATTAGTATTTAGATAATTGAAAAATGAAAATCTCGTGGAAATCTTTAAAAACTAACGTTAACTCGTATGTTCATTATAGTATCAAATATAAGACCATGTTTTTACTTCACTTAAATTATGATATGCAACTACGGAACCCTACTTGGACGTGGCACTCACTTGGCCGTTTATTTATTTGTCCCGGCGCAAATTTGAAATCCCGTATATTGTAACCTTGATTAGTGGGCCGGACATTTGGAGATATCTGGGTGTTCATTATCAACATCTTAGTCATCAGAAGTCCAGTGCTTGACACAGGCCTCCCCTATGAATTTCTGGTCCACCATTTAGAAGCGGCTTACAGCCAGCGTCTTCCTGCTATTTGTATTAAACCATCTGTTTACGTTGTAGCTGGTCTTCCTTCACTGCGCTTGCTGTGTGTGTTCCCTACTCGAGAACTTTTTGGCCCCATCGGCCGTCAGTTCTGCGTGCTATATGCCCTGCCCACTGCCACTTCAACTTGCTAATCCGCTGCGCTATTGTCGGTGACTTTCGTACGTCTAACGGATCTCTTCATTTCTCATTCGATCTCGATCCCAAGATCCCGAGCGTATACGAGTAGCTCTCTCTATAGCTCGTTGCGTGATCTTGAGCTTCTAAGGCGCATAGTGAGTAACCACGTTTTAGTTCGGTAAGTTATTACATGAAACGTATTTACTAGTATCTATATCGTTTGGAATGGCACTGTTAAAGCTTGCGTTTGCATCGACTGGCTTGTTCGCAGAACAACTAGAGTCCCTGCCACCACTCTGGCGCGTCAATCGCATTCCGGCTATTAAAGTATTCTGTGTTCCTACATCCAATAGCGGGATTGTTAAATTTAGTTCCAGAATTTCACCATAGGACTTCAATGGTGGCGCGGAATCTAGTTTATTTTTATCGTGCTTACTGCTAAGTCTAGATTGTGGAACTCAGACGTTTTTCCCTGAAAAGTATTTTCACAATTTGTAGACACTTGTAGTGAACAAATTGTGGGCGAATCGGTTTCTTAAAAGTAAGATTCGGTCCATCATAGAGCGCAATGTTGCTTAATATCAAGCGCAATCCAGTTATTGAATTTAAGAAAAACCTAGGTACTTACATAGAGATTGTTTGGAAAAAGATCTAGCGCATATCGCGGCAATAATGGGAACTAACTTCTCGATTGTGTAGATAGTCGTTCAAAATAATCAAATAAGGACAACAGAGCCTCAATGTCACTTCGGTTTTCTTTTCGAACGGACTCGAATTTTCTTTTAAGCTATTTTCTTACCAAAACTTAGTTGTGGTCCGCTCTACACTAAGCTGCTGAGCTCAAGTTAAGCTGGTTTCGTTTTAAAAGGTTAGAAATGTATTGTTTTCGCAAATGGTCCGGGATTTTCTCGGATAGATTGAAATTTGTTTTGTCGCGTTTTGCCTTTATTTTATTTGATCGCGTCGGCAAATATGCGCGATTGGGTGAACCGTGGTAGGGTCAAAACTCACTCCGTTACAAAATAAACTGCACAACAGCACTGCACATACTTTCTCGTGTAAACATACAATCAACAAAGTGTCAAGCGTAATAGCTATACCTTGTAACCTCGCTTATTTCGTAAGTTTTTAAATCGAAAAAATACCTTTTCTCTCGGGGCATTACAAGAGCCTTAAAATAACTATGCTGATGTAGCCAGTATTGCTATTTGATAGAATAACACTAATAGTTCTATGAGCAGTAGACCTCGCGAGCTCAAACTTAAAAAAATACTTGATTAAAATAAGCCTGTGCTCGCGAGGTCTTCTGCTTATATTCTTACTTCTTGTTTAGAAGTGAGTATCGAGTTTTTCTAGCAAATATTATCAAAATCAGTCAGTAAATGGCGCCACAGAAAACTTTTTCCCTTTTTGGGGGAAATATCCCCGACAACAAAATAAATATCTATAACTTCACATGATACGCGCATTTAGGAGTAGGAGTTTTTAATACTTAAATTCTAATTAATTTATTTCAGGCTACTGATTGGCCCATATAACTTATAACATGACATAATAATATACTTTTAACATTAAAATTTCATAATCACATAAATGATAACCAAATTACAGCTAAAATGTCCAAAATAATAATCTATGTACTCTAAAATAATCAATTGAATGTCAAATAAAATTCAATTTAAAATAGGATTAAGGAATAAATAGGAAGGAATAGCTAGGTGGTTAATCTTAGGATTGCCGTAACGATAATTAGTAAACAATAGTTTGTAATTATGACAAAGGTCACGGACCCTGGTGTCCGTGGAGATTTCCGCATCTAGGATTTTTAGAACTAGCCACCTAATCCTGGAAGCATCTTAGTGTGCTATTAACTTGTTTATTGTTTTTTATCGAGTTTCACTACACCAAATACATGTATGTAGGACAAGAAGTTTCTATATCTATAACTATCCAATAAATCCGGGAAACGTCCTTCTCTGTGGGTTGCCTTTCACGTGTTTTGAATCGATAGATACATGTATCTGCGACTACGAATTTCTATACCAAGGGCTAACTTCCTAATCCTGGAGACCTGGAAGCTTCCATCTCGATGGATTATTGCCTTCCTCGTGTTTTCAATTGAGAGTTATGGCTTACTAGATACATGTATCTAGGACTAGGAGTTTCTACACCTAGGACTAACTTCCTAATCCTAGAAGCTTCGATCTTGGTGGAATATTGCCTTCCTCATGTTTTCAATCGATAGGTTTAGTTCACTAGATACATGTATCTAAGACTAGGAGTTTCTACACCTAGGACTAACTTCCTAATCCTGGATGCTTCCCCCTTGGTGGGATATTGCCTTCCTCGTGTTTTCAATCGAGAGGTTTACTTCCAATCCGATGTAAATTTCGGCGCCCTTTTCTTTTTGTAACACACGATTCAATTTAGGCTTGGGTTGGGGTTTTCAATTTGTACACGAGTTGGTAGGTAAATAATTCGCAATAAGTACCTTATACCTATGTGGGTCTTACTCGCACATTTCACTGTTTTGTTTTTTTTAACAGTTTTCGTAAACGAGGTAGGTGCTCAATTTGACTGTCATTGTAATAAAAATAATATATGTTTGACCTCCAACTCGCCTGATGGTAAGCGACGGTTTGTCCGAAGATGGAACATGTCAATCGGGAAGCTCTTGCGCACACTCGCTGAATTGAATCCGATAGGATACAGCTACATAGACATGCTACTTAACGATTATGTTGCAGACTAAGTAACTTCTTGGGTTTTGGTTTATCATCACCAATTAACATCAGCTCTTTTATCAACCGACTCTAAATTCTCCAGCTGATACTTGGCTGCTCCGTCAAAAAGGTTTCAGAAGTATTCTACATACGATGGGACCTGAAATACCTGTGCCTAATTTATATTCACATATTATATAAAGACACCCAGATTATACCTATTGGAGTATAGCTATTACAAGTAGAGCCCTTGGATCGTACCTACTAGCGCCTGTCAAAAAATTAATCGACGCATTCTAGTGTATGTACTTACATGAAGATCATTGTGTACTGGCTTGAAGTCTGTTAATAATATAAATCGTAATCAATTCGGTTGGTTTCTTAATTCGGAAGGTCAGAGGTGGTCCCATAAAAAATATCAAAATCGGTTCATTCTTTGGTTTTTATAACATAATAAATGGAAAAAATAATGTCATCCAAGTAAACGAAATTGCTTATTTTGAAATTGGTTGCTTCAGTTTTTCAAACTACATTTTTTTAAATATTTAATATTTTATGAATTGATTTGGGAATTCTATTTTATCTTATATTACTTTTGTTTCTTAATCTTAACTTAATCAACATTTAGTTGTTTGGTTTTTAAAATAAAATAACTTAAAAATGTCACCCAAGTAAACGCATTTACGGAGAAGTCGGTTGTTATGGTTTTTCAAACTACCATAATTAATTTTATTATAATCTACACAACTAGACAACATCCCTACTTCCTACAATCAGGTGTCAATTATCGCCCACCCATTAACTAAATAGTTAACAGATTGTCAACTCCGCTCGAGCCATATAGAGCCATAAATATATCCGAACTTTTTACACGGAGAACTAATCTCGCGCATTCACGGAACTCATTTGTCGGCGAGAAAATAAAAACATGGCAATATCTATGGTATAGGTTTTTGGCGGGAACGTCATTGAAACATGTTGTTATTCTGTTTTGTTTTCCTGTTATTTTGAATATTAATGCGATAAAAATGGTGGTATTTTATTCATTAAGTGTTCGATCAAGTGCGTGAGTGTGGGCAAATGAAATAAAGCAGTGAATCGTGTCATTAAACGTTGTCGATAAAACTCCTGGTAAAGTCACCTTCACTTTACTGAGATTTATAATTGAGATAGCATACATAAGACAAGGCAGTATGGCCAAACGGTCTTAGACCCTACGGGCGTAGGGCAAATTAATAAAAAAAATGTCTATGGTAATATACCTACCACAGAATTCTTTTTTCGTTATTACCAATATTATATTGACCGTTCCTGCAGGAAGAATGTGTCCAAAATTTCTAAACGAGCTCCATAATTATCGTCGCGGTAGCTTTCGCAAGTAAACTACAAGTTTTTCTTACAACAGGAAAAAACTGTTTTCTGCTACAAAATATTCTTCTTCTTTTTTATATTGGACCCCGCGATTTTCGATTGGCCAGTGTCAAGTAGGTATTGAAATATTTTCAAATCTTCAAGTTCTTGAATAATACAAGTTATAAGTATAGTGTTCTAGTACAGTCTAAGTCATGTAAACAGTCATTATAACGAAATATGAACAAATATCCATACCTATTAGGTATAAGAAAAAGAAAATACCCAACGCCAGAAAAGCAGTGTTGCAGTCTAACTTACGATTTCGTCACGCTTGAGACGCTGTTGAGTGTACGTTTATTGTGAGAAAGTATGTGTAAAATCGCTGTAAAAGATTATATAAATGCACATTCTTAAGAATAATTCTAGTAAAATCACTTGTTTATTACGAAAAAGTTCGTTGGAGGTTACGTAAAAACGCATTTTTATTTTTGCGTGAGAAATATTTTTATTATTACAAAAAACTAAATATAGCTTATGACACTCGAGGAGTGAAGACGAATGTAACGAAACTTCGAACATCAAAATCGGTTAAGCCGTTTAGCCTGTAGGTGGTCACATAGTAACATACATACATAAAAACACATACACTCGAAAAACATAACTCTCCTTATTACGCAGTCAGGTAAAAAAGCTAGATCAAAATCGGTCCATCAGTTTCAGAGCTACGAAAAGAAAGACACACAGATATACAGATACACACGTCAAACTTATAACACCTCTCTTTTTGTGTCGGGGGTTAAAATAGCTTTCTGTCTTTGAGGCCTCTAACGTTCAATGTTCCGAAGCGAGTGTCTTCTTATTTTGAAAAATACTACTTATATTTTTACGCAATCTGGTAATGGCTCCTTACTTCCCCAGTCTTCGCAAAAGAGTCCTACCACGTTGTTGCCAGTACATCACTAGATTATTGCTTCATGTTGTAATATCCCATAACAGATAACTAGTTATTTACCCCGGCTCCCCGCCCCATACAGGGTTGCGTCCAATTTTTATCGTCTTCCTCTCTACTCCATTTTGTTTTAGTGCGCCCAACATATTGAATAGAATTGGCGGAATGGGGTGGTACACTTGGGTCGCTTCACGTTTTGTTTATTTATTTTATTGTATAAGTTTGGTGACAAGATTTTTTACCCGACTGCGTAAGAAGGAGGGTTATGTTTTCGAGTGTCTGTATGCATGTATGTACATATATACTTACAATTCACATCATCATCATATCAGCCATAAGAAGTCCACTGCTGGGCATAGGGATTTCATAGATTTCCAAAAAGACCGATTGGAAGTGGCTTGCATCCAGCGTCTTCCCGCCACTTGTATGAGGTCATCTGCTCATCTCGTGGCTGGTCTTCCTAGTCTTCCTACGCTGTATGTTTATATGTGAATTGTACGCACCGGCTTATATGTATATGTATACAAAACATATGTGTCTGTTTATATTATGATCGCCTACAGCCTAAACGGCTTGACCGATTTTGATGTGCAAGGTCTCGATAGATTCGTGTTCACTTCCCGAGTATCACTTCTTTCGCAAAAATAAGTTTTTTGAACTATTTTAAGACAACAAATTCCTCGTTTATGTAGGAATACAGTGTTGTTTTTTATTTATTTTACTATGTGACTGTAAAAGCGGTCTAAATGCATTTTTGGGTCAATAGAATCTGAAAGCTGCAGGTCGTGGGTTCGATACCCACCCAGGGCAAACATTCCTGCGTTCGATCCCCACCCAGGGCAAACATTTGTGTTTGTTCTGTGTCTGGGTGTTTCTATGTATCATATGTATATATTTACAAAAAAAAAGTATATATGTATTCTATCAGCCATCTAGTTCCATAGTACAAGCTTTTGTTAGTTTTAGTTTGGGCTAGATGGTGTTGTGTGAAATGTCCGCTAATATTTTTTTTTTATTTATATCAATTGCAAAAAATTTGAAAAAAGTTCCTTAAAATAGTTCAAAATTTTAAATAAAAGCATAAAATACAAACCAAAAAATTTACTTTACATATTAACCCCATAACATATTTTATTTTTATTTAGTTTATTGTCTTTACAATTATTTTACAATGAATAAGTATACATAAATTAAATAGTTTTTTAGTCCTTAAATGTATACACAACATGATATTAGTACAATAACTAGATTATTTATCATTTGCAAAAGTAGAAGAAGTAAAAAGAAAATTGTTTTATTACAAACTTAGTTAAGTACTATGCTCATCATCGTAAGCGGCAAAGAACTGATGGTCGGTGAGGCCGAAAAGTTCTCGAGTGGAGACCACGCACCGGCAAGCGCAGCGTAGGAACACCAGTTACAAGATGGACAGATGACCTTATACAAGAGGCGGGAAGAAGCTGGATGCAAGCCGCTTCCAATCGGTCTTTTTGGAAATCCGTGGGGGAGGCCTATGTCCAGCAGTGGACTTCTTATGGCTGAGATGATGATGATGATATCCCATTGCCGTACCATAAAGTACCATTAGCTTCAGTTTCATCTAGTCTGCCGTACTAGTCTTCTACTCAGGCTAGGCCGTGGTATCTTCTTCACCTAGTGGTACCAAGTGGGTCGGCCCTCCTCAGGACGAATCTATCGCTTAAATTTACGACGTGTACCGAACAACCGGCGACGATAAACCGAGATTGGAAGCATCGCGTTACCTTGTTTATGTTCCGCGACAAAGAATACCGCGGGTTGGACGCAGAGAGAACGGATGACATGACAATATGTGGGACTTACTGTGGATGAACGACTTCTTTTTTAACTTCCGACCCAAAGAGAGGGGTGTTATAAGTTAGAGGTGTATATTTGTGTCTGTCTGTAGCATCCAGGATAGGTTTGCGCCTGACCGGTAAACAACTGTTGAAGTCTACGATGAAGCGCGCTTGACTAGAACGAACCTGTAGGGCATAGGTATGTAAGTGTGAATGAATTGCATGTCAGCGGATTTTGAGTGCTAGAGTAAAGAATGTCAGTGATACGTCAGTTACTGCGCACTGGCGACATCGAGTACTTGTGTGACTGGTAGATTTAGTTATTTGGGTCGTATTCGAATAAAGTTTATTTCTTAAAGTTACATTTGTATATCCTTTGGTGCCAGTGCCAGTGACCCCAGTGCAGTTAGGAACCCCACACTTATTTAGGCCATTAGTCAGGCGCAATTGATTGATAATAAATACGTAAGTGCAAGAGGCAACTTACAAACCTATTCACTCACGATTAGAAAACACCCAGATTATTCGAATATTCGGAAAGATCCATTCAGGAAACATATTTCACATTTTGGCGGTACGCGCAATAAAAGTGGAGCTAAAGCGTTTCGTTCGAGTTTTTCAAATATACACCATAAAACGGCTATAATGATGATGATACTGTATGTTAGATTCAAACAGCTTATGGCATATCTATGTTGGTTTATTTCGTCTATTCCCCATTAGTCCCTTGGCGGCGATAGGTGTCAGATTTCAGGCAATTACTACAGCTTTTGTTGTGTCATGTGATATCTAGTTGTTAAATCGAAATTGGGCTCACCGCTGAGTGGGCAGAGATTGGAACTACCAACATACTTAGAATAATTTTAGACTTCCGTAAGCAAAGGGATGGGAGCCTTAATAAGGTTATGTTACTGTACTTAGGGATTTCCCACACGATCATTCATCTATCTGACCAGCCTGTCGATTCTCTAAACCAAATGACCACGCAAGTGAAGTCAGACCCTGAGTGAACTTGTATTTTTCTTATTTATTACTGCAAATAACATCAAAATATCAAATCCAAAGTAGAATTGGAGCTACCTACACGTGGTCACACGATATGTTGTCATTTTTTCGCAGTTTTCAGTTTGAAAAATAGAAACTCACTTGACTTACGCGGTCCCTTGGTTTAGAGAATCGACAGGCAGATTTAAATCTCCAATCCTGCTATACAAGACGCGTATAGCTTAAAAAAATAATTAAAATATACTTAATAAAAAAAAAGAAGGAATTAATGAGAATTGTTTGATATCCTTTAGTCTTCAGAGATAACATACCTACGACACTGAAACATGGTCACTCACTGTGATCCTTATAAGGAAACTCAAAATCAACGAGCTATGGAGAGGGTTATGTTATGCTTGGAGTCTCTCTGCGAGGTCGAATCAGAAATAACGAAATCCGTAAATGTAGCAGTCATCGACATAGCACAGCGAATTAGCAAGTTGAAGTGGCAGTGGGTAGGGCAAATAGCACGTAGAACTGATGGCCGGTGGGGCTGAAAAGTTCTAGAGTATAGTAAACACACATTTTGATGCAACGCAGAGCTTTAACATCAGGTGAGCCAAGTCATATCACGATTTAAAAAAAGGCGTGTCTCAACTCAAAACACATTTGGCCAGTTATTTTACTATACTGTCTGGTACCTACTATAATATAAGTTAGGATATACTGACTGACTGGTACTATACTGGTATTATATAAAAGTTAGGATACCTATCTAACTACCTTATGCATTTAAGTATAGCAAGTAAGTAAAGTTCCATCAATACCTTACTCCGGTCTTAAATAAACATGATTACGCTCAATACAGTAAACGCGTTAATTAAGAGTGAGTGAGACGGATGCTAGAGCGAGACGGATGATCTATCTTCGATCCCATTTACTGAGTACTTGGTAAATACCCCCCCCCCCGCTCTGCTGAAGAGGGTAATGGTGAGTGGAAAAGTGCGAAATAATGTTTTTCAGATAACAGTATTTTTTCCGGTAAGTAAATTTTTTAATTTTTAATTTTTTAATTTTTAATCACTGTAAAATGTATTTAAATAAGTTTTTTTTTTAAATAAAATCTTTTATTTTTTACTTAAAAGTTCTTTTTCGTTAACCGACTCCAAAGCTTCCAGCTACTTGGCTATTCCGTCAAAGAGATGCCAGCTGAACTCCACACAAGATCAGACCTATGCCTGATATAGAAGCAAGAAGTAACTGTGTGAAGAACTAATGTGATGTATCGACTAACCTAGAAGATGCCAAGTTTTTTTGCTAGCCAATTACATTGCAAGGATTTGAATCTACATCCTAGCCACTAAAGCAATCATATACACTTTCCATTCAGTCCGATTAAACACTTGTCTCTCCGAGCATCCCCTAACTTTAGGGGGTAGGGGGGTAAATAGGAGGTGGGAGGCTGTGTTTGCTTCCATTACTACGCTCTTAGAGTAAACGGCAGCTGGGGACGGACTTGTAAATGTACTGTAGATATACCTACTTGCGCAGATTTACCACCTATGACTTTAATTAAGGTCAAACGTTTTCCATATTAGAAAAAAAATACAAGTAGTATATAAAGTATCTATATTAAAACAAAATACATTTTACGATGACCACGAGATGGAAGGATGACATCAAACAAGTAGCGCGAAGACGCTGAGTGCAAGCCGCTTCTAGTAGGTCTTTTTGGAAATACACGGGGGAGGCCTATGTCCAGTAGTGGACTTCTTGTGGCTGAGATGATGATGATGACATTTTACGATTGTTATGCTCTTTATTGTACGTTTCTTGTGAGAAAGTATGAGCAAATCCAGTGTACAATATAAATGAGCATTATTTATGATAACTCTTGTAAAACTTCTAAATTTTTCACGAAAATTAAAGCTACGAAAAAGCGTATTTTTTATACACTTCGGAAGTAAAAAAAAAATAGCACTACCCATATCAAAATCGGTCAAGCCGGTTAGGCTGTAGCAGGTATTATAGGAACATACGTACACACCCACAATCGTACAAATATATATATTTACATACATACGCCCGAAAAATATGAACTTCTTCTTGTACAGTGGGGTAAAAAAACTAAATACCCGACTGTAAAATATAGCAAATCTCTTTTGTTATAAAAATCAAAGTACTAAATCGATTTTGATAAAATGTATATGGGACCACCTCTGAAGTAGGTATGACCTACCAAATAAGAAAAGAATCATCAAAATCAATTCATAATTGGCGAAGTAATCGCTGATCAAACTTACAAAAAAAAATACAGTCGAATTGAGAACCTCCTTTTGTTCGGAAGTCGGTTAAAAAACAGCCTGCTATCTAAACCTCAAAACAAATCTATTGACACCTCATTTATAAAAATTGCTACAATGGCACATTTAATATGGCACACACATAAAAAACTTTAAAAATACCTAAAAACTACATCTTGGAATATTATAGATTTAATAGCGATATACACACACATATACACACAGACAGACACACACACATTGAGGACAGATATATTTTATATTTATTTTATTAAAAAAATAGCGATATTTAGAGTTTCACGACCTTATTCTACCTTTGCCATTCCACTTCAGGACAAACAGAAAGTCGGCCATTCGTTTCTCATTGAAATTATCAAAATCCATACACATAGATTAACATTTTTGATGCGTACTGCACAGGAGTAGAACTCTATGCCGCCTTCTCTGTTTCCTGACAAAATGGAATGTTCAAGGATAGAGAGAATAGATATCTGCTAGATCCATCGTAGACCACACCGTCGCGTCGCCTATTATCAGGCGAGTTTGAGGTCAGACGTGAGATCTATTTACTATAAAAAATACTGCTAAAATTGTAACCTTTTCTTTTGTCTTCTCCGTAGTTTTAGTACAAGAAAATTTCCTATAAAATGCGCCATAAATCGCAAATTCCAAATTCCATGAAATTTCTGTAACTGTAGCCAAGTTCTACAGCCATGATGCTATTACGTAGTTGCTCTTAAGAGAGTCTCCCACCCACTTCCATCCCCCCTCCCGTCTCTCACCCCCAGCTAAACGTGTCATTACTGAGGAAATTGTATCTACAGGGGGTTTAGCTTGAAATTACTAATAAAATAAATAAGATAAAATACTTATATGATAGGACAGAAGCACTCTGCAGATTAGGTATAATGCTACAAGCATAGATTTTTTTATGTAGTAATAGGTTTGCGCTTGACCGCCAACTCGCCTGATGTTAAGTGACGCTGTGGTCTACGATGAAGCACTTACCTAGAAGAAACCAATTCAAACAACCAAATTATATCTATCGAGATAGACCCACTCGTATTCCACAATCTAGCAGTCCGCACGATGAAAGAAAGCGTTTCGTTCGGGTTTTAGGAAAATCCACCGTGAAACGGTGACGTTTTTTCGTGTTTCTAACTGTCCGATAGTAAAAAGGGAAGTAATACCTAAGTTTAATATGCGAGTCGAGTGAAGAAACTTATAACAAGCCTTTTAAGGCTTGTAGTGTCACTCTGCCCGTCGCTTAGACAAGTGGCAAACGTTCCTATTTTTACAAACGCTTACGTTTCTAAATAAGTACTAAGTAAAAGATATACGTTATGACGAGGTGCACTCCGTTATTTTATTGCACAAATATTTATAGAAAAAGTGGCTATTTAATTAAACGTGTTTGCAGGGACGTGTGAGTCTT
The DNA here is from genome assembly GCA_947563715.1 of Lycia hirtaria. NCBI lineage: Eukaryota > Metazoa > Arthropoda > Insecta > Lepidoptera > Geometridae > Lycia > Lycia hirtaria. The sequence continues at coordinate 50,612,681 of OX387376.1, read as the reverse complement.
CTTTAACTATAGGTACCATTAAGTATGGTGTCTATGACTTTTTTAACAGACTTCAAAAAGTAGGTTTTCAATTTAATTGTATTTTTTATGTTTGTTACCGTATAACTACGTCATTTATTAACCGATTTCAAAAAAAATATGTTTCGTTTGAAATGATACTTTCGTATTGGTCCCACAGAAATTTCATCAAATTCGGTTAAGTAGTTTGTTTTTTAAAACAAAATTGCGCATTTCATCATCTCAGCCATAACAACTCCACTGCTGGACATATGCCTCCCCCATGGAACTATAACTATTTTATATGAAATTTATATCTAAGCGAGAGACCACGTGACCAAGGATAGAGCACGTTGCTCTGGGAGATATTTATTCACATTCTGCTGAAACAAAACCAGACAAAAGCTGCAAATATTTTCCAACCACCCTGTACCCCATATCTGCATAGCACAAATTGCTACACCATGTGCGCACCGCTCGACCAATCACAGCCCTCCGTTCCCTGTGTGTGTGCGACGGATAGGAGGGCCCTATTAAGGGGGAGCCAAGTTTATACCCAATTAAACTTAATGCTCTTATTTTAATGTAATTGGCGAAGTGGTTAGAGATACGATGGGACTTTATGGAGGGTTTAATTGTGCGAATTTCGCGGTTTGTTTGTGGTTCGGGTTATATTTATTATTCTCTTTTTCTAGTATAATTATCATCACCAGTTCACTTTAGTTAAGGTCCAAATTTATGATGGAGAAGCCAAGTATCAGCTGGTAGCTTTACAGTAGACCGGCGATTTATAAGGTTAAGCCAATTATTTTCCATCACGTGGACGTAAAGTCTAAAACAAATTCACGAAAATAGTATCCTTGGTTGACCGATTCTATAAACCAACACTGACGAACTTAAAGACTATATAAAGACTCTATGTCGCACCGCTAAAGCCTAATTTAGATTGAGAAGTCTAGAGACGTCTATTTTGCAAATCGAAATTATTTTAATCGTGTAAGGGGTCTAATTAGATCTCATTGAGCTCGGACGTTTTTGAGGACTGACGCTACATCCAGTTGATACTTTAACAAAGGGTTAAGCTGTAATTAATTGATAAACTAGTTGTCAAGACGCTAATATTCCAAGCATCACCGTAGCATATCTGGCTATATTCTGTCGGATTAATATCGGAAGTGTGTGCAAGAGCTTCACGATTTTATTCCACCCTCCCCTAGCAAGAAGTCGGTAGGTACACACCACCCATTTCTCATCGAAATGCTAAAAATCCGTACTCAACGATTCCTGTCCATGTTCTTGATACGTACTGCACAAGAATGGAAATTACCTGCCAACTTTCATATTACTAGAAAACTACAATCTTGGAACTTTTAGTCGCCCGTCACACTGTTTTATCCACAGTATAACTAAGAAATAAAATGTTAATAAACCGAAATCTCTAATTAATTTTGCACCTAAATTCACACGACATATAATTTTTCGTTCGATACGAAATTGATCTTTTACTACTAATAACCCTTGATAGTAAGCGACGGTGTGGACGAGGATGAAGCATGTCGATCTAGAAGATATTTACTATCTCTAGCCTTGATCATTTTAACATTGTAATCCTCCTATGACATGCCAGCATGCCTGCTGGAGAGGCAAGTTTGTATAGGGAAAATCTAGAATTGTTATAATTCCATATTAAGATTCTTAATGTACCTACAAACTGCAATAAAATTATTTGTATTTGTATTTTGTATTTGTATTTGTAGTTCAGAGGAAACAGAGACGTGAGATAATTCCACTCCTGCTTTGTAGGAATCAAGAAACTAAACTAAATTGTTGCATATGTATGGATATTTTTGATATTTCAATTAGAAATTGGCTGGTAGAGCGCCATTGAGAGCGATGATTTTGAGCCATTTTCGAATCAAAACAGACCAAAAGACATTTCTTGCATTACCTACAAATGTGTTTTTCGCCTTGTTATATGTAGATGCCAAGTCAGAATGAATCTGTTTGTTTCTGAAGCTGCGCCTTAATTCACCCGTGTAGTGATGAAAAACGGTCGTTGTAATGAAATGCATATAGCCTTTGTCAGTTTCCAGGTTCTTATCTATCTCTGCACCAAATTTCATTACATTCGGCCAAGTCGTTTATGCGTGACAGACAAAAAACAGACAGAGAGACAGTTACATTCGCTTTTAAAGGATATTAGGATTTTGTCCTAATGACATAATGTTATCATCATGGAAATTTCCTACTCAAAACTGTGATAATGAAACGTATTTTACAATTTAACAGTACATGTAGTACATTCCCATTTTAGATCATATTCACTTTAAATAACGTGGGCAGTGGTCAAACACTAACCGTGACCACTGACCATACCATAAATACCTAAATAGGTTGAAAGAGAAAAACATTAACAACTCATAAAACAATTAATTGTTATACCATTAAATCTTATTAATAAAGCAAACGCTCATAAGAAATTTAATTACTCTGTTCAACACAACGAAATTAATACCATTACTTGCCATTTATCACCATTATGAAATCGTTACCAATTAGAACAGAATTCAATCGAAAACTGCTCAGCAAAAACCAACTTTACTCCTAAGAAAACATGGTCACAATTCCTATATTAACGGCTTCCCCTTAAATTGTTCCTACAAACGAAATTCAATCTTATTTGAACCGATTAGAGTAGAAAATTGTCTAATAAATTCTCTCTTTCGCAGAATCCTAGCTAAATTTTTCCAAGCGTCGACGTATATTTGTCTCTTTCCCTCGCATATGTAAATACAGTTGTCTCTGTCCCACGTAGCTATTGATTTTCTCAGAGGAAAATCTGCATAGTGCCATTTGTAGGAGATATTGAGTATTCAAGCAAGATTTAAGGCTTTGGAGGACGTTGAACTTTGTCCGTAGTTGAAAATAGAGAAAATATATTTTGTGCCCCTTGATTTTGAGTTGAAAATCGAATGATATGGCACAAAATCTTGATTATCAAAAATTAGGAGAAAATAAACAATGACGTAGGTATTTTTGGATTATTCATTATAATATTGGTGAAATATGCTTTTTATACAAAGACGATCTATGTTCGAACTCGCCTAATGTTAAACGACGGTGTGGCCGAGGATGGAGCTTTCACTCATTCACTCTAGACTTGAAAATTCTAACAGCGTAGTTCTCAGGAATCAAGTGTGGCGGCAGATAGTTCAACTCCGGTGCAATACGCATCAAAAATGTGAACCTAGTATTTTTAAAACGATACCGCTTGTACCACTATACCGCTACCGCTGATACCGCTTAAGAAGGCCACCCACCAACAGATAAACGACAAAATAACACCCCTCTATTTCGCAGTTAAGCACACCATGGCCTTCCCTAAATCTCCATCAATTCTAGCAAACAATCAAAGCACATTAAAATTAAGTAGCGTCTCATTTGGTCACGATTTACAATTATCTAAATGAATAGTACATTATCTGCCCACATGATCTCAATTACTAACATTTAAGAGCATTCTCACAATTTTCTCGCTCTATCTGCTACACGATTTGGGAAGATAATAAGTGAATAAGTTAAATTTATTCAGCTGCTAAATGTTGATTTTAAACACAATTCAATATTATGTTCTTATTATTGTTGGTCTTATAAATATTTAGACACGGCATGTCGGTAGAATGCGTGGCGAAATTTTGTAAATTTGTATTGTCGTATAAAAAAATATTTAAAAAATAAATAACTTGATTGAAAATATATATTAATTCCAGAAAAGTGTATAGAACACTTTATATAAGATGTAACTACCAATACAGTATAATAAAAAATAAACCATAAATCAATTCAAATTTCCTATCGAGCTATTATTAGCCACAGACACAGATTTTTGACCGTTAATATAATTAGCATATTTTAAAAATTGCGTGTAAACCATACACAATAGATTTAATAGATATAAACTAAATACATTACTATCATTTAAGGATAGTTGGGTAAAAATATTGACACAGAGAGCGTAAAATACACTTCCCTTCTCGTACTAACTTATCTATAACTTAACCTATAATTATAATTTAATGTTTACCCTGTTAAACGGTACTCTCTTTCTTGCACAGTTGGGTAGCAACGCAACGGGAGCAAAAATCACTTGCCTCCTCTTCCTAACTTACCTTCCTTCTCTGTTTCCTGAGACCTACAATCTTGGAATTTTCAAGGCTAGAGTGAATAGATATCTTCTAGATCGACGAGCTCCATCCTCGGCCACACCGTCGCTTAACATCAGGCGAGTTGGTGGTCAATCGTAGATCTATGTTGCATAAAAAAAACTTAAGAGTAAAGTTACCGTATAAAACGACGCCATCTTTATTGCACAGTCAGGTAAAAAACGCAAAGAGCGCAAAATACAGTTCCCTCCTCTTCGTAACTTAACCATAACTTATCTAATAATAAAGTTATCCAGTTAAACGGTTGTCAAGGGTCGCACACCATGCTAAGTTAATCACCACCGTTCCACCCCCACAGTTACATCCCCGTGGGGTTCGTCACCATTCAACATGAAATGTAAGCTTATTCAGGGGGGAATGTAAGCAAATCACACGTTTGTAACTGGTGTGTATGATTTTGTAATGCATAGATTTTTTTGTTAGACACTGTTTAAACGTGGTATTGCATTTAATATCTATATTCAGTTAATCGACCAATTATAAAACATTTACATCGCAAAAATAATAAAAATAAATAAGGTATAGGCACAAAAAAATTACTTTACTTAAACATAGCTTTAGTTGTAGTTATGACTTCAAAAATAATAAATAAATAAATATTTGTGGACATTTCACACAACACCATCTAGCCCAAACTAAGGAAAGCTTGTACTATGGAACTAGATGGCTGATAGAATACATATATACTTCTTTTTGTAAATATATACATAAGATACATAGAAACACCCAGACACAGAACAAACATCCATGCTCATCACACAAATGTTTGCCCTGGGTGGGGATCGAACCCACGACCTTTCAGTTCAGCAGGTAGACGTAGACTAGTGTGTCTACGTCTACCTGCTGAACTGAAAGGTCGTGCAAACTGAGCCACAAGGTCAGTCATCAATAATGCCGTTAAGTTAATTCGGCTGTTACAACTTTGTTTTTTTATTTGAATGGATAATCTTATAGATTTCATCAAAATCGGTTCAGTAGTTTTGTTTTTAAAACAAAATTGCGCATTATGAAGTGGATTCTTCCAGTTTTTTTTAAACTAGGTATAATGTGTAATTATGAAGCCTACTGCATTTTTACACAATTATTTTGTATACATATTTTAGAAATGCCAAAAAAAAAACAGGAGTGCATTTATAAAATCCCTAAACTAAATGATCGCCGGCTATATAAAATAACTGTTAAAATCACAATGAAACTATGCAACCGTAATGACTACATGCGTTTTATCCCCTGGGAGATATACGGGCTGAATAGGGGATAAACTGTCTCTATTAACTTATCTGTGACGTTTCCACATTAACCGTAAAAACGCTGAATAAGTGCATTTTAGTTAAACAGTGTTTTGTTCCGTTTTCGCGCGCGACAGTTCCCGTCTGACAGAAAGTGACAAGTCCTTATTCAGTGAATTAGATTTTAACATGCGTTTATAAGTAAGATGGTAAATTACTGAGGTTGTCAAGACAGGACAGATATTATTATCAGATAAAAGTATCTATGGAATTGGGCAGGACATGTTGCGTAGTGCGTAGTGATGACAGGTGGAGTAAGATTTTCACAGAATGGTGGCCGAGGCAAGGTAAGCGGAGTGTGGGACGTCCAGCTGCAAGATGGATCGACGATATAACAACAATCTCGGGTCGAACCTGGACTCGATTGGCACAGGACCGAGGAAGATGGCATGACAAGAGAGAGGCCTCTACACCCAGCAGTGGGATAGAGAAGGCTGTGGATGATGATGATGATGATGATAAAAAGTATCTATATTAAACGAGAAATATAGTACCTATCCGCCTGCATAAAAGCGGATTTCTTAGTGCGATTTACGCTTACGTCGAGTTGAGGATGATTATAAATAAATAAATAAAATAGGTATAGGTGGACATTTCACACAAAAAACATCCACGCTTATCACACAAATGTTTCTCCTGGGTGGGGAACGAACCCACGACCTCCAGGCTGGAGGTCTTAATTTCTTAATGTCTGCCTGCTAAGTTCAGAATCAGTTCTTAATGTCTGCCTGCTAAGCTGGAGGCTCCAGCTTAGCAGGCAGACATTAAGAACTGAGCTGCGAGGCCAGTCGAATTGATGTCGATTAGCGTTGATCGAATAGATTATAGAATATATTATATAATCTATGCTCGAAGTTGTTGAGTGTACATTTTTTGCAAGAAAGTATGCACAAAGCTTTTAAATCATTTATTGAAATCGGCATTTTTTTGATATGAACAAGTAATGTCTAGCAGTGGCCTGGTTACGGGTGAGACGATGATGAATGATGTAAACACTGACACCAAGGCCAGTTACTCTGCAGAAGCATACTTCACACTTATGTTTATCAGTTAGAACGGCTCCACAGACGTTTGCTAAGGTGAAAAGATGTGGCGTTTAAATAGCAAATAATTTAAAAAGATCGTTAGTCAGCTCGACTCACACTTGACCGGTTTTTGGTATTTATTGTTGTACTTCAAAATTAAAAACTGTTGGTACAAACTCTGTGAATTTAACATTCCTATACACAGTTTATGCAATAAATGTTTTCTGATTCTGATTCTAAGACTATATCAATATTTAGATACTGTTATTTTTACCATAAACCCAAATAACAAGTATCTATATTAGAATCAAATTAAATACCCGATTGGAGAAAAGCGGATTTGCATTCCTAACTTACGATTTCGTCACGCTAAATTTGTTACGCTGTTGAGTGCATGTTTTTTTTTTGTGAAAAAGTATGCATAAAACCGCTGTAAAGGGCTATAAATCCGCATTATTTGGAATATATCTAGTAAATTCAGTTAATTACCACGAAAAGTTCATTGGAGGTTACGGAAAAGCGCATTTTTTTTATTATTATCATTATAAAAAAATATAGCCGACACTCAGGGAGTGAAGACGAATATAACGAAACCTCGTAAATCAAAATCGGTCAAGCCGTTTAGGCTCTAGGAGGTAGGTCATATAGAAATATACATACATACGTACATGCATTACCCACATACATACAAACATAAGTAGATACACTTCATAAAACATAACCCTCCTTGTTATGCAGTCGTGTAAAATTGTCGAAAAACGTTTGTTGAATGGTAACCCTGAATTGAAATATTTGTGCTATTATAAATAAATAAATATTGGTGGACATTTCACACAACACCATCTAGCCCAAACTAAGCAAAGCTTGTACTATGGAAACTAGATGGTTGATAGAATACCATATACATTTTTTTGTAAATACATACTTACGATACATAGAAACACCCAGAGACAGAACAAACATCTATACTCATCACACAAATGTTTGCGCTGGGTGGGAATCGAAGCCACGACCTAATGCTCAGGAGACAGTCGTACTATCACTGAGCCATGAGGGCTGTTATTTTCTGTTGATAAATCCGCTGTAATCACAACTATCCTAACTAGTAGTATTATACAAGCGGAAGTAGCTCTATCAGTCCCGCTGTCTGTTTCCTTTTCATGGTAAAACGGCTGAACCACTCTTTATGAAATTTGGCACAGGGATTCTTCAAGACTTGAAGAAATAGATACATGTTATATTCTATCATCATCATCACCGCTTTTCATCACTATTTGAGTGAAACCGAAGGGCGCAGATAGTATTAAACATTCTGAGAATATATATCCTTCCTATCTATAACTCGCTCCATCGTAGACCACAACATTCAGACAGATGGGACAGGCAGACAGGTTTCTGTCCGAGCATCTTTGCGTACGGAATCCTAAAAAATATTATTCAGTTGCTAGTTGGTCTATTAGGTTTTTGGAATAAATATTCACTGAAAAATAGAAAAGAAAAAAAATAGTGAAAAAATAAAACAGAAATATGATAAATAATAAAGATAAATGTATGTACCTATATGAAATTAAACCTAGTTTAAGTTGTTTAATTTCAATGAGCACTAATCGCGGAAACCTAAGAAATCAGTTACTCAATTATCTGAAGTAAACTTCAAGGTACTTTGTCATAAAAATGTATTTTGAAACCCCTACAATACCCATAGCAGCAACCAACCATCGCATCGAGAATGCAATTATTTAATCGGAAATCAAACAAATGGTTATATCCTGGGGCCCGGAGCAGGGGGCCCCGGGGCCCTTAATCAAAGTGACGCGGGGTAACAAATACCCAAGTCGTTACCGTTGCCAAAACGAGAGGGCCCCAAGATGGACAGATCGACTATAATAGGTGGAAACATACGGGAGGAAACATTGAACGTTAGCTTCGCGTTTATTTCAGGACGCCAAACATGAAATATTGTATGCAAAAAAGAAATATAATCGCCAAAGCACTTCACATTGATGGTAAGGTTCCGTAGGAAACACCATAGGATGCAAGAAGACTTCCGCCTGTTTCACCTAAAGCGATTTCGGCAAGTAAAATTGAAACATAAAATAATTCGGATCATCAGTTCAGGTTCAGTCATTTCAAATTTCAGGCATTTTTGGACTCTGCCATTTCGAAAACCAAACGCTTAGGTATTAAGGTGTTTTGGTTTTCGGTTTTTGTGGACCAGTGGCAAAGGGAACAACCACTAATTAATATCACAAGACAAAAAGAAGAACACGAAAATGAATGTATCCAACAATAGAAAAACATTAAAAAATGTTGGGCCTAAACAATATACAGCTACCCCTATACTACCAACCTGATGACTATAAGTTTGTTAGCCATAAGTTTTATTTGCTCGAACAACTATTTTTTTATTTTTTTTAGTTAAACGCAGAAACCGTCTTAAACATTTTTTATTTACGCAAGATAAGTAATCTACTATTGACCACCAATTCGCCTGATGTTAAGCGACGGTGTGGCCGAGGATGGAGCTCGTCGATCTATTCACTTTAGCCTTGAAAATTCCAAGATTGTATTCACTGGAAACAGAGATGGCGTCAAAGAATTCCATTCCTGTGCAGTACGCATCAAGAACGTAATCAAGGTAATTTGCAGATTTTCTGTTAGTCCTGTAGTGAAATGGTGAGGGTGGAATTAGGTCGAGAAGCTTTTGCGCACACTACCCTAAATGAATCCTGCAGAATACAGACAGACATGCTGCTTTATGGCGGTTCTCGAGACTAACAGCCTTACCGAAAAACGTTGATTAATTTTAAGCAATGCTTAACGTATTTTGTCAACTTCTCGCTGACACGTAATGACACTTGCGGAAAGAAGACAGAGAATTTAAGACGATGGTTAAAGTTAATTAACGTTTTTCGGTAAACCGTAAGTAGCTTCTTGGCAACTAATTATAGTAACTTTGTATCTATTTTATTATTCATAAAGGGTGGAACATCAAACAAGTTATTAAATGAGCTTATAGAATTTTGATAAAGTGTCCTTTCTGTGGTGTCCTTAAAAAAAAAATATTGGCCCTTACAGGACGCCTGCATATCTGTTGGGCAATATTATATGTGGCAATATGTCAGAAATAAAGCCCGTATGTCCCCACAGTAGCCAACTCTCCTGGACATGGCTATCAGTGTGTTTGACTCGCAAATGTTCCCCGGACGTCGACACTTGTACCCATGGACTACTCTACATTTGGTTAAGTTGAATTTCATACTGAGTTAAGGCTGTGGTGTAGGAGGAACAGTAATATCTCTATAGTAAAGTCAAAATCCTATAAAAAAGAACATGTACATAATTATAGTTTAAAAAAACTGAAGCATCAGACTTCTCATGGTTGCCATGAGACAAGACCAAATTAAAATGGGATCACACGGGAAGCACTAACTTTCAAATAAAAAAAGAATCATCAAAATCGGTTCACCCACTCGAAAGTTCTGAGGTAACAAACATAAAAAAATACAATCGAATTGAGAAACTCCTAATTTTTGGAAGTCTGTAGAAAAAGTCTCATAACGCAACTCTTCTATCAAAAAGACAGAAGAAGAGATAAGTAGTTTAGAAGTTATGAAGGAACAGATGAACATACATACATACCCACATACCGGCCAAAAACATTTTAAATGACTACGGTGAAGCAAAAGGGAGGGTTCTATTTTGCTTCACCGTAGTTAGGGAAAAAGAGTTTTTACTTTTAACATAGATAAGACAGGGAGTCTGGAGTCTGTGGAGCTCAATTTAAAAAAAAAAAAACTTAAATACTGGTTTAAACTAAAATTAACGTGTAGTATTTTAGTTAAGTATGTGTATTTATTTTTTATTCGAAAATAGGCTTGCGCTTGACCGTCAACTCACCTGGTAGTAAGTATACTGTATATTGTTTAGTTGTAGGTAATAAAGACTCGCCACGAAAGACAGACCAGCCACGAGATGGACAGATGACCTCATACAAGTGGCGGGAAGACGCTGGATGCAAGCCGCTTCCAATCGGTATTTTTGGAAATCCATGGGGGAGGAGTGAAGTCAATTCCAGCAGTGGACTTCTTATGGCTGAGGTGATGATGAATAAAGAGCCAGTCGCATCAAAACCGATGGATTTGTCCTCAGTGTACCCAGTGCGGGGTAAGCGAGGCACATTATACTGGACATGTATTTGAACACAATCGCGGTAGAGATTGACGCGCCTCGCGACAACACTGCGCGTATATTTTTACATAACTGTTTACAAAACAGTTTCGGTATTCAAGTTAAAATGCTTGTACGATGGTTGTTTTATTGTGAGATAGTTATTTTGCGGGTTTACTTGTTAAACACTGCAGAATCGATCCAATGTAGCCCATAGTCGATCGATCAATATCACGTTCTTATGCTACCGTCACCATTTTGATATAATATAAGCAGTCTTGCATAAGAAAGTCTTGCACACTCAGTGCCACCCATTACTCGTGTACATTTGCGTTACATTAATCGCGTAACAAACATACAATTAAAAAACCGGCCAAGTGCGAGTCAGACTCGCGCACGAAGGGTTCCGTACCATTCTATAAAAACAACAAAAAAACACGTTTGTTGTATGGGGCCCCTTAATTTTTTTTTTTTTTTTTTAAAGTGAATAATATAACTCAATATTCTGTGAATATTTCAAGCGTCTACCTGTTGCCGTTATCAATATCGAGCAAAAAATTACGTTTGTTGTATGGGAGCCCCCTTAAATATTTATTTTATTCTGTTTTTTAGTATTTGTTGTTATAGCGGCAACAGAAATACATCATCTGTGAGAATTTCAACTGTCTAACTATCACGGTTCATGAGATACAGACTGGTGACAGACGGACGGACGGACGGACAGACATCGAAGTCTTAGTAATAGGGTCCCGTTTTTAGCCTTTGGGTACGGAACCCTAAAAACATACAATAGAATTGAGAACCTCCTTCTTTTTGGAAGTCAGTTTGAAAATCTCAACTCACGTCTCACTAATATTAAAATTCATTGAAATATTTTATAAATGATGATTCTGGAATATGTTTGTTATTCTTTTATACTCAAACGGCTGAACAGATCTGAATGAAACTTGGAATGGACATACCTTATACCTTGGAATAATAAATAAAATACTTTTCAACTCGAAAAAATCTTTTTTTCCGTAGGACTTGAGTTAAACTATGTATCAAAGTCTGGTTAGTTACACCATTTATAAATCAAAAACTGCTGAAACGATATACATGAAATTAGGTATAGAGGTAGCTTATACTTTGAAATAACACATGTGCTATCTTTCATCTCGATAAATGTAAGGATCCAGTAGGAAGCGGATGAAATCGCGGGGCGCAGTTAGTATAGAATATTCGATACTAACCAAAATCCCATATCACCCACACTATAAAAGTCCCAACCCCCTAATCGAAGTCGTAAGTAATCGCATCTACTGTGAGTAACAAATAAGCGTACAGCACCCCCTGAGACGTGGGTCTCGGGGTGTCTTGGGGTGTCACCGTCGCGCCCCCCCACTGCGAATAAGCTAGCCCGAGGGGGTGTTTGATGAATGGGGTGTAAATCTGAAAGGGTGTCAGGTTACAATACCTGGTGGTGGTCATTACTTTTTAACCGACATCAAGAAAGGTGCTGAATTTGATTGTATTTTGTCGCGTGTGTTTTCTGCGATGTCAGGTTGTGAAACAATTTCGATTGTTTCTTTAATATTACATATATTTAATCTTAACTTTCTAACCGTATATTATACTAGTTGTGCCCCGCGCTGTCACCCGTGTAGTGATGAGAAGCGATAGTGATGATGAACTGTGATGAATATGATGAGGATAAAATGTAGCCATCTCCAGTGTCTCAGCTATTTGTGTACAAAATTGCATAATAATTGTTTCAGCCGTTTGACCGTGAAAAGGTAACAAACAGACAGAGTCAGGTCCTCACCCGCTCACCGCGCTCACCCTATTGCTTTCCGGAGTTTGCCTGCACGGCACATTGGTTGTCAGTCAAGGTTGGAATGTCCGACGTGTGCCAAGATTATCTCTGCCGTTGGTAAGTGCATGGTACCGATTCTATTTGAAGTGATCGAAATATATTATGGTACCTATTTAAACACACTACTTATTCGGTATCACGGTACTCCTATTTGCCGTTATAAATATATATAATAATAATAAAAATTATTGGATAATGAGACAAAATAGGCAGGTGCCGTTATCTCATTCTGTTACTCCCACACAGAAGTACCTTATCTTACTCACTGTGTGGGAGCATCAGCCAATAAACTAGTCTTATAAGTCATAACCATTTCATCTCAATAGCCCCGATTTGTCTAATTCCATATTGTACAATAGTTCCATCATCTATCCACATACAAAATAACTGTATTTCTTATATTATTTTACGAGTATGTAAAGGGCCTCTCAGTGTTAGCTTCGGCTCCACTGATGCCCATCAAAGGACCGGGCTGCGACCCGAGATTTAAATTGAATATTTTTTTTATAGAATATAATTTATTGTTCAATTGTGTACAGAGATCATAGGGATACCAATTTTTGATAACAACAATCGTGTTCTTAAAGAACATACAATATTTAGAATCTAATATATAACAATAACTAAACTAACTTAACGATACGTATCTATACATGAAACAAGACTTTAGACTTTTTAATATAAACAAGTATATAACAATAATTAATAACACATAAACATTATTTGAAGACAATTTTTTTTTTTTGTTTATTTTTCCAAGTATTCTTTGACACTATAGAAAGCTTTGGAAATTAACCAATTTTTCAAATATTTTTTTAAATTTATATCCATTCAAAGCTTTCAATTCTGTTGGCAGATTATTATAAATTACTATTACGCTTATGAATGTACTTTTATGGTACATTGTATTATTTACTTGAGGAAGGCATAAATTGTACCTATACCTATTTTTCCCTTAAATTATGCCACAATAAACCAAAACAAATACTAAACAAATATATAAATTGTCTAATTAAACTAAAAAATACTTTCACCGTTACTTTGACAACATAATAAATGCAGTGTGTCTGTCTGTCCCAAACATTTCGCGCAAAAAGTTTGTACATCACAACCAAACTTAGGAGTAAACTGGTTGAGGACAGCACTGTCGCGTTTCCAAATGGAACTGACTGATTTTTCGTCAATGGTTTTAGTTCTACCATTTGGCTATTCTGCAAACAAGTTTGTCGTCTTATAATGAAGTGATTCACACGGCGAGTAGGAATCTTGTAGCGGTAAAAACTAAGCTTTGACTTTTTAATGCAATCTGGCTGAATGTGTAAACTGTGCGGAGCCAAAAAAAGTATTTTTTTTTGTTTTAAAATTAAAGTTTCGTTGCTTTCTTTTCATACAGTGTTAAAATTGACCACTGTCTTTTTTCGAAATTTTTGAAGTGGTTTTTCGCAATTGCGTATTTAAAAAATTGTGTACAGTTCAAAAATTTCACATTGACGGGACTTGAACTCGCACATCCCAATTAGTACTTGGGAGCCTTTACCAATTCGGCCACAGGTGTGTTACGTGATATGGTTGAAACCAGAGAAGACTGCTTTTGTTTAGCAAATATATATCTCAGTATTCGAACGCACCCTTGACATAATCCTTATCTTACTAATATCGTCGCTCGTATGACTAACTGCCCTATCTCATTTTTCAGTATAGTAAGAATATATTTTAATAATTTTTTTCTCAAATAATAAGAACAGGTATTTTGAATGCAAATGCATTAAAAGTATCAATGCGAAATTAAAATATAAGTAATCCCTATGAAAGCTAATATCATATGGCAAGCAAAACATCCGATTTTTAATATTTTTGATAAATACAATCTAAGCTCAGAACCGAAAAACGTTTAAACGTTTTCTGAACAAATGAATGAAATGAGATAGGACAGTTAGTCATGCGAGCGACGATATTACATTACATACTTACGATTTCGTTACCATTTTGGTAAGCTGTTGACTGTTGAGGGTAGGTTGACTGTTGAGGGTAGGTTGACTGTTGAGGGTAGGTTTTTGTCAGAAAGTATGCGTTAAATCGATGTAAAAGATTATTAATTCGCTTTGTTTAGAATAATTCTTATTTATTACGAAAAGTGCGTTGGAAGTTACGAAAAAATACATTTTTTTATTTTTGCGAGAGATGTATTTTTATTATTGCAAGAAGTATAGCCTATAATACTCAAGGAGTGAAGACGAATCTAACGACACCTCGCACATCAAAATCAGTCAAGACGTTTAGGCTGCGGGCGCTCATATAGAAACATATATACATACTCACATACATACACTCGAAAAACATAACCCTCCTTCTCACACAGTTGGGTAAAACTTTAGTACAAAATACTTAGCTGACAACCTTGAGACCGACATATGCTACATTTATCATCATTATGCGCGGGTGTAAACGTCACCCGCGCAGCGACGAAAAAATCGTGCAAGCAAAACATCTAGAATAAGACAGTCCTAAAACGGATTTGGGCAAGTAAAATTCGAACAAACGTATTTCGGATCATATATAGATAGGTTACCAGGCACCATCTTTCCTCTCATCACCAATTCTAGCAAAACGTAAAGTCGACCAAAAAGCTCACATATCTCTCCGTATTACGAGTCGAAGGTAAAAACCGTGGATACTAGCATTTAACAAATGACGTCATAAATTAAACATGGGGGACAAGTGAAAAAAGTTCGCGGGAGCGGCGACATTAATCGGAACTTGCCGAGGTGTGTTAACGCAGAATATTGCAGAGAGATAACCATTCATAACATCCATAAATTATCAATTAGTTGGACTATTGTTCGGTTAGTCTCCTATACATCTAAGAGAAAAGTAAAGCAAGACTTCGACTGATGTTAAGATATCTTGTTCATACAAGATGTTAAATATTATTAGGTATCTCCACTGGAAATGCTGGGTGGTACATTTATATATTTTTTGTGGCAAATAGTATCTCACACTTAACATATTTTAGAAAAATATCTACAATATATATTTAAAAATAAAAAATAAAAAAAAACTTGGTCTCCTGAACCTAAATTAGGTATATCTATGTCAGTATTTCCTGCTAGAGTTCTCCATCTATCGGTCTCTAGTCTGTGGTGTTGTTTTAGTATAAGCGAACAAATGTCGCGCCGGCATTACGTTCAGTTTCACGGGTTTTTCTGAACCGGACGATGGGCGCTTGTCTTTCATCTAAGGGTGTAGGACAACACACAAGAGATAGCGAGTTAAAGTTAGAGTCTTCGGTCTTTGAAGACTAATATTTTCTAATGTTTGTACAACGATTTATATGTACTTTATTTTATTGTAATAAATATGTAAAAAGAAGAATAAATTTAACATATGAGTATGCATGGTATTTTGTTCCTGCTATTCACTTTTGTTTACTGTCAGATGTTAGCGTTAGCATTTTCTCGTCGAAAATATAGTTGTATACAATGTATTAATTAAATAACTCCTATCATTTCGTAAAAGCACCAAAAGCTTCAATACCTGCTGGAAAATCAGTTCAGACGTTTTTTTTTAAATATTCGAAAATAGGCTTGCGCTTGACCGCCAACTCACTTGGTGTTAAGCGACAGTTACGATCTACGATGGAACGCGCTTGCCTAGAAGAAACCTATTCACTCGCGATTTGAAGACACCTAGATTATAACCAGTCGGAAAGACCCATTCAGGAAGCGCATTCCACATTTTGGCAGTACGTACAATGAAAGTGGAGCCAAAGCGTTTCGTACGTGTTTTCGGAATATCAACCATATAACGATGTCACTATTTCGTGCTTCTTGCAGTCCGATAGAAAAATGGGCATGGGGGAATGAGATCATGCAAAGCAGACGCACACTCACCGGAATGTATACATATAAATGTTTTCTAAGCTTACTTGTTATTTGGCAGTCAGATATCAAGAAATCGCTGTTTCTACATAGGTAGGTATACATTTTTTCTCAGCCTATGTAATACTTACTTATACTTATTGGTCGGTGAAAAAGTAAATACATGTCTATATTCTTTTAAAGGTTTACTCTCCGCTCGAGCTCGCAACTTGGCCCACACCCCGCGATATGTATTTATTTATGAGAGGCGCGTTTCGATGTCCGCTCGGACGCGTTTTTGTCGCTCGTGTATAATGAGCCTTAGTTTAGAACGCGGCGAGATTTGTTCGCATTGTAGATGCAGCCTTACATGGCGAGAATTTGTGCTCTTATTTCCCGTTTTTCTGCCATAAATGGTTATAAATAAAGTTGAAAAATGTGTTGGGATTCTTTGATGGTTTGTATTATTGTAAAGATTTTGATTTTCTGTAAAAGAAATGTACATAAGCAGTTAGTACTGTAGGTACATTTTGTACACTCAACAGCATCAAATATTAAAAGAAACGTTTTTTGAGAAAATAGCGGCAACAGAAATACATCATCTGTGAAAATTTCAACTGTCACGGTTCATGAGATACAGCCTGGTGACAGACGGACGGACAGACGGACGGACGGACAGACAGCGGAGTCTTAGTAATAGGGTCCCGTTTTTACCCTTTGGGTACGGAACCCTAAAAATCAGCATTTTTGTGTAAAAAGGTGTAACACCCCCTCCGGCGCCTTAACCACTCTTCATCTTTCATCTCAACACGTATTTTCTAAACTATTTCCAATAATAATTCTCCTAGTTAGTACAGAGTAATTAATAACAATCTCTCGATAGTTACAACTTCTCACTTGGATAAGCTCATTAATAGACCGCTGAGAACAGCGCCCATATTGATGATATTATTCGTGTGTGGTGCAAGGTAGGAGCGGGTGAGCTAATCACAAGCGGTCGCGATAGTGGGTTAAAGTGAACTACCTCAACATGTCAAAGTGACATGCGTGGTGGCATTTTATCGTGTATCAAAATATAGAATTAGCTTCTTGACAGATAAAAAAAGTAAGTTCGTATAGACTGAGTGGCCAGCCCTATTGCCACAGTTATTAAGCCACCGAAAGGCCTCTGACTTGGCTTGACGATTGCTGACCTACAATTTACGTGCCATCCGACCCACGGTAGCGCTCAGAAAGAAATGCCACTCACGGTCACCCATCCGAAGACTGACCGGTCCGCCCGTTGCTTAACATTGGTGATCGTTCGGGAAGCCGCTTCCAATCGGTCTTTTTGGAAATCCATGGGGGAGGCCTATGTCCAGCAGTGGACTTCTTATGGCTGAGATGATGATGATGATGAATCGTTATGATTAATTTTAATATAATCATTTATTTGTTGCAGAAGGCTACGTAAAACTTGCATTTTATTTATTTGGGAGAGTTGTATCATTTCTATATGAAAAAATATCAATAACACCAATCGTATTTATAAAATGGAGCAAACTCACGTCGGACACTGAGGAGTATTAAGGGAATTGTAAAAAGTTTTTTTAATTCATAACCATCACCTTTTTTCATGCGCAGTCGGATAGACAAGATTTAAAAGTCAGTAACTTGTCCCACACACTCATTCTTACAATAACAAATCCACGCAGCCAGCCAGGCTAGCACTGCTGGCAGGGTATCACCATATTTATCTTAAACAGACATGTTGTTCGCTAACTATACAAGCTCTATAACCAGATTTAACACGATGCTGTTATAAAACTTGTATTACTTGAGCTTCATTAATTTTTATACAGCAATAAGCGATTAGCTTAACAGGTGAGTCAATGGACAATCAAGTACAAACAAATTGCAAGCATTGAATAATTATAGTTTAAAAATTGAAATAACCAATTTCAAAATACGCATTATGATATGTACGCAACTTGCTGTTCATATTTCTACAGGCACTTAGATGATATTTTACCAGTTATTTTGTTTTAAAAACCAAATTACATAAATTACATATTCATAGAAAAATACTTTAAAAACATGTATATACACAACAATCGCCGATTCATAAACGGCACCCCACGGTTACTTCCGCATAATTATGAAAAACGTTGATGATGATGATGATAAGTAGCTCATGTCCGTCTCCAGGCTCACAGCTATCTCTGTAATAATTTTTATAACGATAGGTTCAGCCGTATGATCGTGAAAAAGTAACAAACTTCGCTTATGCAGTATTAGTTGGGATTACGATGAAATAACAATTTTCTTAATTACCTTTTGTGTAGTCACAAATATTATTTTTACTGGACATGTAAGACTAATAAGAAGACATATGAGAATAGACAATCAGTACCTGTACAAGCAGGCTTGCGCTTTATTGCGTTGTAACAAGAGTCACTATATAAGTGTAGTTAGTCTTCTATACCATACTGTGTCTGGAGATAAGAAAAACGGTCACTAAACTTCGACACAAGATATCTCCGATCTAGAACGTTCGAACACTACTTTATTTCTATTTACTGGAGATAAACAATCAATATACCTAATTAAAACATTTCCAGTTTATACCCAATTAATTTAACCAATAAATGGTCCGCCGCGTACATTAAGATATCAATGAAATCTGTCAAACATCACAAAAAGTGGGAATAGGGTGGCCACGAACAGATTGAAAAAATGTGGACAGTTTTTGATGTGTAACATCTGATGCGGTAGTTAGACCAGCTTGACGTGGCGTGACGTTTCGCCACAGGCGGGGGTCAGCAGGATCGTCAAATAGAGAAAGTGATCTTTGTAGATCACAAAGATGATAATGATAATGATGATGATGAAGTAGATGTTGTTGTGTTGTTTGTGTTTTCTTTTGTAAGAATGAGAAAGCTGTATGCTTTGCTGTACCATCTTGATAGGGTTTGTTACAAGTAGGTAATTGTAGTTTAAATAAACTAATAAACCAAATTCAAAGTGCGAAATTTTGTTTTAAAAATCAAACTACTGAACTGATTTTCATGAAATTTTTGTACCTGGGATGTTTTGTAATGAACAACAAAAAAGAAATTTTCTTTTCGGTCCAGGCGCTTTCGAGCTTATCGGAGAATATACATAAAAACAAGATTCCGACGAATTAAGAACCTCCTCTTTTGTGGAACTCGATAAAAACAGAGATGTTCTACAAAAGAATGGGAAAGATGTATGTGTTTATAAACCATACACCAAATTTGTTAAAACGAAGGTGTTCTACGTAATTTATTACTATAAATAAGTCATTCATAGTTGCAATACCTGAAGCGACTTCAAAATACGCAATTTCGTTTATTTGAATGACATATTATTCTACTTATGCTGTTTTAAAAACCAAACCACGGAGCTGATTTTGATGAAAAGAAACTATGTATGGCGCTATGGAGCCAATCTGAAAGTATATCTGGACATGTTGGTTCTTATGAAAAAAAGCTGAAATTATGATGATGAAGATTCATGACCAAAAATAAATTAAACATGTCCGTCCAAACTCGTACAGTTGGTCACCCTACAGAAGAGAGTTATTCGTTGGTGTGACCATTCCTTAGAGAGATAGTATCTAACAGCCAGGAATATAATAAAACATGGGTCCCAATGTTCTGGCCAGGTGTCGGGAGATTATCGTGGGGATACCATATGCAGAGCTGCTCTTACCCGACTGCGCAACGAGGTAATGCTTAACGAGGTGTGTTTGTATTGACGTGAGAGGTATCGTTACATTTTGGATTTATTTTCCGAGTGTCAATAGTCTTATTTTTTTTTTGTATTATTTATTTATATTAAGAAATTATAATTAAAAAAAACTGACTTCAAAATAGACAATTCATTTACATATTAATTCAAAGTACTGAACCGATTTGGATGAAAATCATATGGGACCACCTCTAAGTATCACCTACCAAACAAAGAAAAAGAATCATCAAAAACAATTCATAATTGGTGGAGTTATCGGTGAACAAACACAGGTGGTACAGTTCCACTGACAAAGATTTCGGATATTTCAATGAGAAATTAATGGTAATGTGCCGATTTCCTGCTTATCCTGTGGTGGCATTCCACTGAGAAGGGTGGAATAGATTGCATTGTTTTTAACCGACTTTCTCAATTCTCAGGAGTTTCTTAATTCGGTTACTTTGTTTTTATGTTCGTTACCGCATAGCTCCGTCATTTATAAACCGATTTGAAATATTATTTACTTTTTGAAAGGATATACTTTTATCTTCAACCCATAGAAATTTCATCAAAATCGGTTTAGTACTTTGGTATTTAAGCAAAATTGTGCATTTTGAAGTCGATTGTTTCAGTTATTTTAAACTATAATACTTAATTACTTATTAAAAATATAGAAATAAAAAAAAAAGTATACTACAGTATATAAATAGACATAGATTACTTGTTTAAAAGTCCGTAGTCCGACCATTGTACGACTCGCTCGCGCATACCCAAAATTTTAAAGGTATAAAATGTCTGAATGAACTTAAAAAAAATCGTTGATTCTAAAACTAAATAAATTAAAGTTCAAAAACTAAAAAACACGCTACAAATTATTGTGGTCAAAGTTCATTACAAGACTTTTCTAACAAATCCAAACACAGCTATGATACGATGTTCCATCATGAAGTTCTAGTTCATATCTTCCGGCTCCATCATCAGATCAGTTCGACAGTACCATATTATTGTATTGTCATTAAAACTACATACAGCTGCCAATTTTCATGACGCTACGATCCTTGGAAGATGGTTAAATTAGTTACCTTAGATTTCATTACATACAGATCGACCTCCGGCTCCATCATCAGATCAGTTAGACAGTACCATATTATTGTATTGTCATCAGAACTACATACAGCTGCCAATTTTCATGACGCTACGATCCTTGGAAGATGGTTAAATTAGTTACCTTAGATTTCATTACATAGTTAGTTACATACAGGTCGACCTAATAAAAGCGTGTTAATAAAAACATCACAAATATTCCACAAAATATTCAAATTGAGCCAAAGTTAATTTTCATACATAAAAGTCATTTTATCGCAAAGATGATTTTTACGTAGGTATGAAAATTAACATGGATTAAATAAAACTTTGTCGAATATTTGTGATGTTGTTTTTTAGGTTTATAACTTCATTCAGACATTTTATATCTTCAAAAATGCGGATATGCGCGAGTGAGACGGACGGTGTTGAACTACAGACTCTTTAATATCAACCACATATTGATCTCAAATAATCCAACACCTCAAACTATTAAAATTACCTCAATAAAAGGATATTAATCTTAACAACCAAACGGCTTCGATTTACGACCATGTCAAAATAAATACACCCGAGCGCCTTAACAAGGTATTTTTTATCAAGAGCCAAATGTAGATGTTTAACAAAACATTAAGAAGGTAGTTTTAAATTTTATTAATGGGCGTCCCGCGGCGCGGTCGTGAGGAGCGCAGTCTCCTACTTAGCATACACTGATGATACAGGGTTACTTATACAGGGTTTTTTTTTAATGCAACTGTATGAGATGAACAAATACCTCTTCTGATGTTAACCTATTAAGGATGCGCTGAAAGCGCGCAGCTATCTCTCTCACGCATCACAACATAGATTTGTATAAGGGGCGAAAACGACCCATTGTAACGAGGTAGATGTTTAGTAAATAGAAACCGAGTTACAATGGGTTTTTAGCGCCGTGTGTTACACTCTACTTTTCACTACGAAAATAAAATAATTCAATACAACAATTCAAAGTTTTTTTTCAAAGGATTTTTCCCCGCTTTACTACGCTACAATGACAGACTTTTAGAGCAAGAGGTGTGAAAAATCATTTAGTACGGATATTACATAAGTGAGACATGATTCTGTTTCTGTAAGAGACAAGTCATTGTTTAAAAAGAGATATTGTTAAATCGGTCCAGGTGTCTTCGAATAATCGGGTAACATAAGGAAACGTAAATAAAGATACCGACGAACTGAGAACTTCCTTCTTTTTGGAAGTCGGTTAAAAATGTTAAAAAAAAGTTTTTCTTCAATATCTGGCTGAGAAGTAGGAAAATATATGTTTTTTCACTACCGCGTCGCCAGACTCACCAGTATAAATGATATCTGAATAAAACTTTTTACTAAATATTTCCTCCTATTTAAATAAAAAAAAACGTGATTTTGTTTATTTTATATGTATGATTTTAAATGTTTAAAAAAGTTTTAATGCGCGAGAGAGATAGCCAATATAATTATGTATTGTTGTAAAAAGGATATTTAAAAAATCACGTCAATATAGATACTTGTTTCAAGAAATAACAAAAATAATTCTTTATTATTTGCTAAGGTCAAACTATCACCGTAAATCAAGCCAAACATAATAACATGTAAATTTGAACAAATTTTAATATCAAACAAGATTACCAATGATGAATGAACGTCGATGATTAAGCTTCTAATGCAAATAAATTGGCGAATAATCGATATAATGATAATCGATAATCGTTATTTTAAATTCAATCGATTAATAAATTGATGATTATGTCAATAAAATTAATGATAATCACATTTGTAATTATATACGCTTGTTATTTTGATTATTAAATTGGGTATGTTTTTGGAATTCAGTACATTAAAAGAAAAGGATCTCTTACAAATGATAACTTCTATGTGCGTCTTTCTGACTGTCCTTTATCTCAATAGGTTAATAATTTACGGCCATATCGAAAAACGTCACTTAACTTTAAGCATTTCTTAACATATTTTGTCAACTTTTCGCTGACACGTAATGACACTTCGGAAAGAAGACAGAGAATTTAAGATGATGCTTAAAGTTAAGTAGCGTTTTTCGGTAAGGCCGTTAGTGAATTAGCAAGTAATTTCGTGCTAGCAGGATACTAGGTGAACAAATACTTCTTATGTTCTACTAGCTGCGCCCGGCGAGTTCACCCGCATAATGATGAAAAACGGTGATAATTATACAGAAAAAATGTATGTATCCATCTCCAGATTTTAGCCATAATTATTGTTTACCTATTTCTACTAAATTTTAAAACAATCAGTTCAGCCGTTAGTCGTGAAAAGGTAACAAATATAGGTAACAAACAAACTCTTTCTGCTAACAGAGTTGCTTTCGCTTCTATATAATCCTTAGCATAATAATGTTAAAGCGAAAATTACTCATTCCGTCTTTCTGTCTATTTGTTATTTCTTTCACGACCAAACGGCTTAACCAATCGCTATAAAATTGACATAGAGATAGAGAAAAATAACATAGGCTATTATAGGCATCACTACGACTACTCGGCCGGAAATGGGACGGGCCCGAGCCTTTAGCGCGCTTTAGAGACGCGCTAGTATGAAGGCGTGGTTACTAACTTCCTAACATAGTCGATGTCGAAATATGCAAAAAGAATACAGGGAAATGGTCAACGAAATAAAAAAGGCTAATATTCAAGACTTCACTCTCGTGTGACAAACTTAAGCTACAAGTTTATACGGAACCACGATACACGAGTCGGACTCGTACTTACCTGGTTTTTTGCTAGTTACAAAGCTTGCGATTTGTAAACAGGTTTAGTTACGTTAAATTAGATGTTAATTTGACTGTTAAATTAGTTGACATTTTAGTAAATCTGTAAATAATGTTGGTGTTGACTGAACAACGCTGTGTATAAATATTTATAAAATAATAATTACCATGTACACACAAGAATTTATGTCTTCATATTTACTTACAATATGACCGGTTTAATTACAATCTTCATAACTACTACATATGATTTCTACTTTCGAGGGAGTGGTAAGTGTAGTTTTCGGGGCATTTGTCCCGGGATCGTTCCTCTTGCACCCCCTACCCTGTCGTCTGTAAATTATATTTGCCCCTGATTTCATGGCCAACATGCCAGTAAACTTGCCCCAATCCCGTGCCGCCTCATCACCTGTATGTTACATTTGCCCCAAATGACATACATAACTCCATACTCCTGTTCCGCTTCCGTCCCGGTCCCGTTTTTCCCCGCTCGCTGGCTGTACGTTACACTTGTCCTAGATATCATCACCAATATCAGCCCCGTTCCCATCCTGCCCCGCCATTTGTGTTACATTTGCCCCAAATTTTAATAGCAGCTTCTTCGCACCACCGCCACACTTCTGTCCTGCTCCCGTCCCGGCACCGTTCCTCCCCCGCCCCGGCTGTGTTGCACTTGCCCCGATGGTATCTCGTGTTCCGGGAAGGACACACGTCGTCCAATAAACTAATTGGCGGTGGAATGCTCGCGCAGCGCCTCTACGGAATTCACACTTATTTTATTTTATTCACATTTTATTTTATTGGGTAGATTTCAGTATTATTTTTAAGTAGTCGTACATTTTTCTCTGTCTATTCATGAAAGGTTAATAATATCTGAGGATATACCCATTCTGTTAGATAGATTTTTTTGTGGAAGATATTCACTAGATTATGTTTTATTTTTTATTCGAATGAGTAATTTTATTTTATTATGAAAACTAACGTAACAACCACGTTTTTATTTTGAACAAACGAGACCAGTACCAGACGAGACGTCCTTCGGGAGTAACATCTGCGCTGCTCCTTTTGAAATAATCGTGAGTAACCCGTTTATTAATAATAAAGTAAAATTTTATTGTTTAACTACAGAAAATATTCAATCAAAAAAGGAAACTCAAAATCATAACAGAAAAAATAACTGATTTTATTAATTTTCAGAAATAAGGAAAAATCGAAAATATTCATTCACAAGATCTCTAAGGGCGCTTTCAATTTAGGCGTTCTTTACGGCCCGTTGCGGTGCCGAAGCGGTGCGTTCTTCTTCTTTTTTGTATTGGACCCGCATTTAAAGCATTTGCCAGTGTCAAGTATTAGGGTTTTTTCAAGTTTCTTGAATAAAACAAGTTGTAAATGTTCTAGTCACCTATACAGTCAATTTATAAGTCGAGTCCTGCTTCAGTAAAGTGGTGGCGACTACTAGAAGCTTCTATGGAGTTTTGCCGACACTTAAAATCACATGTTTTACTGATTTATTTCACTTGCCTACACTCACGCACTTTATCGAACACTTAATGAATAACACACCACCATTTTTATAGCATTAATGTTCAAAATAACACAAGTTTAAGAAAATAAAACAAAGCAACAACACGTTACTAAGACGTTCCCGCCAAAACTCACGTAGTACCAAGCGGTGCGTTAGTAGTACTAAGTCGCACGATCGTTTTTTTTTTCATACAAAACGCGCGGTGCTGCAACATCACGGCGGTGGTACCCGGTACCGGTACCGCCGCCTTGCTGTTGCCGCACCGTGCCCATGATACACCTAAATTAAAAGCGCCATAAGAGACAATTATAAAGATAAATGAAACAATCGGTGACTATTAATATTATTATTCTGTTTTAAAAGTTTGCATATTTAAAATTTTTGCCAATTTCATCCATGACCTATTTTCAATAAAATAACATACATACTTTTTGAACAGTCGAATAAAAACGCTTTTTATACTGAAATCCATATGCAAAATCTTCAATTTGAAAAATTTAATATTTTTGAAATGCGAAATCTACCTGGCCCTCTCAGGCTATTTATTGAAGCTGCGCTCGCGCAACAAAACACAACATCGGAATGTACCGATCCGATCTCACTCTGTGTCTTAATTAATTCCTATAGCTGTTGGACCATTACGTGGGGGGAATTAGCTGGAGTGGGGGGGAAATTAAGGATACGACGATCATGTATATAAAATGAAGGATGTTCGTTTGTATTAATAATTTGGTGCGGCAAGAATATCATCATCAACATCATCTCAGCTACAAGAAGTCCACTGCTGGACATAGACCTCCCCATGGATTTCCAAAAAAATCCATTGGAAGCATCTTCCTGCCTCGTGTTGTCTGCCCACCTTGTGGCTGGTCTTCCTTGCCAGTGCGTGGTCTATTCAACTTGAGAACTATTCAATCACTAGAATCTGTTTTATACATGAAGATATAAAATCAAATGCGTTTTGAATCTATATATTTTAATTTATTAATACATGAAGCAAACAACTTCGAATCCTATTTTACAAACTTTTTTTTTTATTTATTTTTTTATTTAATTTTTATCTCCACAGACATCAGGGTCCGTGAAGTTTGGCATAATTACAAACTTTTTTTTAGTTTCACTTGTTTCGGTGTCTGTCTCAAGACAAATTTTACAGGTTAAATTTGAACCACTGCTTACGATCGAAATGAACTTGCATGCGAGTTTGCCTATGCGCCTAAATCGAATGTTTTTTTTTTACGCAAGATAGATCTACGCAGAAGCGGATTAACAATCTTAGCTTCCCGCCGGCTAATCGCTGTCTTATAATTTCTCCCTTTTATCTAATAGTTTATACGGAGCCCTCGGTGAGCGAGTTTTTTTTATTTCAAAATATACTTTCAGATGGTCTACAAGAAATTTCATCAAAATCAGATTAGAAGTTTGGTTTTGAAAACAAAATATTAAGTGAAAAACATTTGTGAACCAAATAAACGAAATTTCGTATTTTGGAGTCAGCAGTTTTGTAATGTACAATAACTATAGATTTATGTCTTTAAGAACAATATTGTATGTAACTAATAACTACATTTATATAAGGAGCCCTATTTTAAGTCCACATAATTGCGATGTGCAACCACGGAACCTTACACTGCGCGTGGTCCGACACTTGGCCGGTTTTATTTCCTTTTGTAGCACGGAACGCTATAAGCCACTTGAGTCGCTGTAGTAGGGTAAAAATCATCGACAGATAAAGAAAAGCCCATTCAATAGTTCCCAAACAGTGGTTTCCGAGAACCGATTGGAGCCGAGATCCGAGCACTGATAGAGTCGCAGGTGACGCCGGGTCGGCTAGCTAGTCACAACGATGATATATCGATAGATTCATCCGTTGATTACGGCCAAATATATAGACTAGGTTTTTGGTCACAAACAATTTTTAACCGATTTCCAAAAAAGAAGGAGGTTGTCCAATCGGTCTGTATGTTTTTTTTTGTATGTTTGTTCACCGATTACTCAGCCAATTGTGCATTGATTTTGATGATTATTTTTTCTATACAACCATTAGCAGTCTGATAAGTGCATACAATGAAATAAAATTATTTAAAACTTACAACAAGATAATCTAAGAAATAATCGTTTCAAATCTGGAAATACCGACTTCAAAATACGTAATTAGTTTACTTGGATGACATATTTTTCCAGTTATTTTGTTATAAAAACCAAAGCACTGAACTGATTTTGATAAAAGTTGTATGAGACCTTGGAATAAAAAAAGAATTTTCCAAATCGGTCCATGTGTCTTCGAGTAATAGGAGAACGTACATAAAAAATAAAGATTCCGACGAATTGAGAACCTCCTCCTTTTTGGAAGATGTAAAGCACTTTTTGTTAAAGGCTCTGGTGTCAGGGCTCATTTTCGTGGAGTACGGAATCCTCCGTGTGCGAGTGCTTTGCTGAATTTGTCTTTTTCTTTTTATAATTTACTTCTATTTTTTCGGGAGCGTACCGATTGCATGTTGGAATTGCTTTTTTTGAAGAGAAAACTTCTTTGTGCATTTTTGCAACTAGCGTCAGATCCTCAGATCGTCAGATCGCAAGACGGACAGTCAGAAACCTATTCTAACGTTCTGCATTTAAAGTTAATTATTGTATGAACAAGTTTGTCATTCTACATGACGTCATTATTTTAGTCAGAAACCTATTCTAACGTTCTGCATTTAAAGTTAATTATTGTATGTACAAATTTGTCCTTCTAGCATGACGTCATTTCGTTGCGCCGAATGCTTATTTTCGACACATGCACGTAAGACTCGTTAGCTCAATAGGTTAGAGCACCGATAAAAATTTCAATTTGTCAATCGGAGGGCGGAGGTTCAAATCCTTCACGAGTCAGTCTGTTTGCTATTTAATTTTTTAGTTTTCACTACTGCCGGCACTCCCGAAGTGCAACCCGTTATTTATTTTTTTAACTATAATACTTGTTCTTTTCTTTTCCAATTAAAACTAATAGGTGTTTATGGACCCACATAAAAACTGCATTAAAGACAATTACCACAAATCACACAACATACGACAATTATTTAAAAACTCCAAGTTTGTCATATTAAACATTTTAGAGGCATCTTGATGTCCTCATTATTAAGATAATTAAAACTCGTCTCGACTCCATTAAAAAGATTTAAAACGATATAAAAATTAACAACTTGAGATTTTATGCAAAAATATCTTCATCTCGAACTGGCACAAAAGAAACAGCGACATGCGCCAAATAAAAAAGAAATTAAAAATGACATATTAGGATTCTGGAGGGAATTTTGGCGGAACATGGAAAATATGTTGTTTTAACCGACTTCTTTTGTATTTGAAGCTTGTGTTTGACTGTCAACTCCACTGACAAGCGCAGTTGCGGTCTACGATGGAGCACCCTTATATATATTAAACCGATTCATTGTAATTTAAACGCACCCCAAATACATCTGTGACAAAGATCCATTCAAGAAATGAAATCCACAACTTAGCAGTACGCATAAGGAAAATGGGACGAAAGCGTTTCGTTCGGATATTTGAAATATTCACGATGAAATGCTTCGATGACGATTTTAGTTTTTACTACAAAAATTGTTTACATTCATATTTTTGCTAGATGTTTTATAATTAAAAAGGAAATATTTAAAAAAAAGAAAAGTTTAACGCCCCAGTACTCCAAGATTCATATAGTGCGACCACTATCAGCCGAACTGGTCAAATATACGAATTAAAATTGTTACGAATCCCTTTTCATTTTCGCACAGGAATTACGATCATAGCGCCACCATTTAATCCAATAACAATTTTGTTCTCAGTTTAAATAAGCCATCACTGCGGGGTATGAGCATTCAACAAGCAAGCCTTTCAATTACAGATTAATAACTAAAAGAGCTGTCATACGCGACTGGCAACACTGACAGGCTGACAACTTGACGGATCATATGTTAATTAGTCATACATAATTTGAGGATACTTTGTTTGTAAAAGGTTGGGTTTGATTAAATGTCATTGTTCTTTTTTTGTGATGTTGCCTTTGAGTTAATTATTACGATGATTTAAAAATGGTTGTTGATGTTAAATTGCCAACTGAAAAAAATAGTATTGTATGGCATTATAATGATATGCTGTTTGTGTCCGACTGCTCAAACAGGAGGAGGATTTATTCATAATTCATAATAATTCATAATATGTTTATTAGCGCATATGGGTGTACAAAAAAACAGTTGTTATGTCGTATAAATAACAGAGCTATCCGACCTTACGGCATGCAAAAGTAGTAATAACATATAATACCTAATATAAAGATCAAAAATAATACAAACAAAGATGAAATTGTACTCTCAGTTATTATTACAGTATTTGAAAATAGAAATAATTGAATCTCAGTGAAATAAACCAAAAGCACATACCTCCAGTCATAAACAAAATACATAGTTGAAAGAAATCATTGCATATCCCACACATGTAAGTGACATAAAATGTTAACAGTACAGTCTTAGATTATAGACCTATATAATCTAAGAGTACAGTACATTGAGATTAATTTGTGGCAATAATTCCACAGAGTTCTTATTACAATTTATAAATATCGCACGTTCATTTTCTTTTCATTAACAAAATTTAACAACGAATAGATACATATCACAACACACCAACACACACATCGCAAGTTTTCAGATCCAAGAATTAGAAAAAGAATCAAGATTTAGTAGAATACTTTCTCTGTTTTAAAAATGATGTCGGTCAACCAACAGCCGGTCTAAGCATCGAGGCTGCTATTTCAATGGTTAATCAATTTTCAATCGCTGGAAAATATTATCCAACAGTCTTAGATTTATAAATAGAAAGCTGCTATTGGACAACATTTGCCAGTGATTGAAGTTTGATCATCGATTGATTCAATACCAACTACAAAGCTCGAACCCGCCGCATTCGATTTTTACACAAATATATAAATAACCCACGTTTTGCTATCGGACGGCTAGAAACTATAAAAAATGTCATTGATTCACCGTGAATATTCTAATGATACGAATGAAACGCTTCAATTCCACATTTATGCTACGTGCTTTGAATTTTTTACATGTCTAACACCAATTAAAAGTCGACGGGGGAAAGACACTTGATTCTTTCAAAAAATATCACTATAAAGCTTAATTTCTCAAACAGATCTCTAAATTAAAAAAAAGTTTGGCACACCCAAAATATTTTTGAATTACCTATCTAACGACACCCTACCGATGTAATATTGCGGTCTCCTGAATATCGCATCCGGAGTCCACTATACTCACTAAGATTTACTACATACATACATATGTACAATCACGCCTGTTTTCCCTTACACCCCGTAAGGGATTTACCTAACCGTGGTTAGAGGGTTAGACGGAAGGGAGAGGGTATTAGAGTATCGTACATACTGTTTTTTTTCCTACTCATTCCAACATGTGAGGGTAAGATTTATAATTTTTTTCATTTTCGAATTACGAATACATGCGTCTGTTTTTAATCGGAGATATTTAGCAAAAAAACAAAAACTAAACAAATGACAATCAATTATCAATGACAGCACATTAAGCTGATTTTGATAAATGACATCGAGAAGCAACTGTCACTGTCATAAGTAACGTGAATACAAAACAAAAGTATTTCGAATAGGTAGCCACCTGAATCGTTGATCGATCGTTAGACGATGACTGGACGTTTTCGGAAACTCCTCACGGTTAGTAGCATCAATATTTTAACTATTATAGACTCTTAATAATTTATAAGCATATCAACATATTTATAATATCAACATCGTCATCAGCATATATTTAATGTTTATTGCCTAACAACAAAGGAATGAAAAAATGGCTCCTCGAGCAGTCTTTTTATAATTCTTCGTTCATTTTATGTTAACGAATTTTTAACACTAATATTTAACATTTTTCTATTATAATTTGTACTTCCATTGACATTTAATAATTCAATCTAATTATTTTTTACTTTTTGATATGATTATTTTTATTGTAATGTGTTATATTTACACAGTATTATTTGTAAAAACTTGACGTGTAAAATAATATTTTATCAATAAATATATGAATATGATGAATATGAATATGAATGTTTTAAAATTATAATGATACTTATTCTTAGTGCTAATATCGTAAGTAAATGTATAAAATATACTTATTATGCTTCTCATACTATAGGGTCTATATTTTCATAAAACTTCTACTTCTGATCCAATTTGATGGGGCATCAGTCCACGCGTTTTCATACTGAGTTCGTTATCAGCGATATCACGGAAAATCACAATGATAAGTATCCATATTAAAAGAAAAATAAAATACCCGACTGCAGAAAAGCGATTTTTGCAGTCTTACTCACGATTTATTATTTAATATGTTGTTGAGTGTACATTTTTTGTGAGAAAGTATGCGCAAAGTCGCTTTTAAAGGTTATAAATTCGCAATTTTGGGAATAATAATCATCACCATTTCAGCCATAAGAAGTCCACCGCTGGACAAAGGCCTGCCCCATGGTTTTCCTAAAATTTCTTTGGAATAATGCTAATAAAATCACCTATTACGAAAAAGTTCATTGGAGGTTACGAAAAAGCGCATTTTCTATTTTTGCGAGTCTTATTATTATTATTGTGAAAAAAAAGTGGCTAAGAAGCCGAAAAAACACAACGCCACCTTGCACATAAAAATCGGTCAAGCCATGTAAGCTGTAGGTGATCATATAGAAATATACATACAAACAAACATATTATACCTATATAATCAAAAAACATAACCCTCCTACTTGCGTACTTGGGTAAAAGGGCGTCTACAAGCAAATCTAGGCTTAGCATCAATGACATCATTAATATTGCGCTTTTTCCTTATGCAACGGTTATCGCTTACCATCAGGCGATTTGTTTGCTTGCTTACTGATATTTCTGTTTATTTTTTTGTGTCCAAATAGCGTCAGATAAAGCTGCAGTTAAGTTTTAGGGTTATCATCTCATCTTAATTTTAATCGTTAAAATTTTATAATCTAATGAATTTTAGTTAATGACCTTCTTAAGAGCTTCTGTGACACATAAACATGGACATGATTATAAATCTGCTTGTTTTTGGGAGAATTACTCGAGGAGTCGTTACTTAAATAAACATTTTAAGTGTTTTAAGACTGAAATAAAATAAGAATATGTCTATATCTATGTCTATGTCTACGTCTATGTTTATGTCTAATAACGGAAACCTTTTAGAATCACTTTCTTGTCCGTCTGTCTGTCAAGACGCGTGGAAGTGACAGTGGAAATTAAGAGTCTGTAGTTGGAAATAGTCCGTCTCGCTCGAGCATACCAAAGTTGTTGAAGATATAAAATGACTGACTGACTAAGCTGCGTGACTGATTTATTGAAGTCGGCTAAAAACAATATCAGTTTGAAACGATGGAAGACTAGTGACGTCCTAAATTAATATCTGCGGCTCTTTAGTCTGAAACACTTCACTGAGGCATCCAAACAGCATACTCACATTTCTATCAACTATTTAGAAGAACATTGAAATTCTATATTTAACTAACAATTTTAAAAGCATGTAAAAAGTAATTAATTTAAATTAAAATTTCGTCAATTGAAACCCATCCTGCATCGACCTTGGTGGAAAGGTGCCCATAATGCAAGCAGCATTGCCACGCTGTATGGCAATAGCCAACCTTTGCACCAGGAACGAAGCAGAACGGGAGTCACCACTGTTGTCCTTCACTATTTAGATATATGTACTTTTTAAAAACTAATAACGATATTAATAAAAATATGGGAGCACCTCGGGAGGTTCCTCTTTATATTCAAGAAACACAGAAACTGGTACAGAAATGGCGGATTAATCGATGAACATACATGAAAATTATACAGTCGAACCTCCTCTTTTTTGAAGTCGGCTTAAAACTGTAAAAAATACCACACTCTACCACACTCACGCGCAGAATAATAGAATAAACGAATAAAATACCGCCATTTACAAATCGACCACCGAAAAAACACAAAGGAAATAAAACAAAACGGCGGCGACATGTTCTTTCTACTTTCCCCTCAAAACTCAATAAAACTCAATATTTCTTTTTATTGCAACCAATAAAATATTATTTATTTCGGCTATTTACGTAACTAGGTTCGTTATAACCGTTTTATCCCATAATAACGGTGTTCCGATATTTAATTAGTTATTAACCGTGGCTACCTCAGTTGTAATGTGTTACTATAAATCATTTATGTCAGAAGGTATTTTGAATGAGTAAAAGATCGTACAGCTGACTCATTTTGGCCAATCAACTGTGGTAAGATAGTGGAGTGGTGGAGGTCAAAAGGTTCTGTATAATATATGAAAGTTATTTTGTCAATACATATTTATAAATTAATAAAATGGTAATACGTATTTTATCATAAGCAATAATTCATAAAAATAGTTAATTATATATGTATCAGTAACAAATATTAAACTAAAATCAACAATAGTTCAAGCCAAAATGTAGATATCGCGGTAATAATTAACCTTTGGCACGACAACTAAGTAGCGTTTGCTTGATAGAAACATCGATATTATATGAAAAATTAAATCATCCGTGGTATTTTTGGTATTTAAACATTTCAATAATTCTTTGATTTTGGCTAGACTTTTCAGAATAAATGTGTTGATAATTTTAGGCTTTGTTTTATAAAAAAAATATATGGCTAAAATCTTAAAACAAAAATTATGCACATTATCAATTAACAGGGTTCATTCTGAGTTTGAAATTTGATGTCGCTGACCCACGCTCAGCTATATGGTTTCTTATGATTCCCCAGGGATCTCTAACCATAACCAGGCGACCCGTTCATGGTAGATCATTAGCCATCATTACCCGCGCCATCGTGTCGTCATCGTCAAATCATTTACAGATCATGTTTAGATACAGATCTTTCTGACTAAATCGTTTTATTTTTTTATGCTAAAACCGTCGACGAATGGTTTGTTTTGTTTTATTAAATGACGAAGCGGAATTGAAGTATTTTTTTAAGTGGTGGACTATTTCGTATTATACTATCTAACCCTAAACTAAGCAAAGCCTGTATCAAGCAGATGGCTTGCTCTTTAAACTAAATATACCAACGGTCGTTTGACCACCAACACGCCTGATGATAAACGACGATGTGGCCGAGGATGGAGTACCTATATCGATCTAGAAGATATCTATTCAAGCCTCGTAAATTCCAAGATAATAGTTCTTAAGAAACGGCTGCGAGAAGTTTTACTCCTGTGCTGTTCGCATAAAAATATGGACCTTAATCGTTGCGTAGTTACTACTTGATGGTGTTCCCTTACTTATGGACAAATGCAACATCAGCGCCGCCGCCGCCGCTTTGCTGGCCTGGAGCCTGGAGAGATGTCTGTAGATACTCTTTGGATGACCTAAGGTAGGATATTCCATATACCATGATGGTCCTCTAAAACATATTATGTAAATAGATATAGGCAAAACAAACTTTGCATTTTTTTAATATATATAATAATATAGATATGAATCAACCCTGGGTAACTAGTCCTGGTGTCAATGTTTTTTTTTGTATGAGAGTACGGAAGTCTCAGTTTGCGAGTGAAACCCGTACTTTATTGGTTTTTATTAGAAAACATAATTTAAATATGGATAGATTAGGTTAATATTAGAAAAGAATAAAAAAGTCAATGTGGTGTCTCATCGTATTTGTGCAATTATCATATTATTTTTTGTGTGACATCTAAATAGATGCATGACAAGTACGTTAGTTAAAAAAAAGAATCCGTGAACAAAAAAAAAACTCTAAACGCCCCGTTAAACTTTAAAAATACATATAAGTTCTGACGTCACACAATGGCGCACAAATCACCTGTCAAAATTCCCGCCACCGCGAGCGACGACCCTGAAAACTAATCACATTCAAAATACGAACGTTACCTTTTTAATTCTCTTTTTTCTTTTTTAATCTGTGGAACAACTCAATATATCAACATCGTTCACGAAAGCGCTAAATAAACACTTGGGAAGCGTGACTTTTAATATCTTTATCCGTTTAAAAATATCAAATTATAATATTAAACATAGTGAGTGGGGATTCATTTATCTGGATGGTACAATGGACCCCTGTGGCGAGGGTGTGTGACTGACCAGATATGCTACCTTCTTGGATGTGTTGGTGGAGAATTATAACGTGTGTCAGAGCTTTGGTTAGATTTGGTGAAAGGTAGATTTTTTTATTTTCAAAGTGCGTCAAAGTTAATAATTTTTTGTTTCAGCTGAAAAAACACTTGAAATAAATCAACGAGTTTTTTTAAATGGCAAATGTCCGAAAGCGCAAGAGTCCAATATTAGTGTCACATAAAATTAAATATGTAAGTAAGTGGTAAAGGCAAGGGAATTATACAAACGAAATTTTTTTATTCTCTGGGAAAAAAAGTTTTTTTTTCTAATCATTTGTACATGACATTTTTGTAGGAAAATAGTTTAAAATTAACAAACTAAAAAATATTACAATCAGAAAGAAAACACTGCTGAGATCTCGCATTATACAAACACGGAACACCACAACCAATCACAATATAATCGCTTACATCCTAAGGTTGTCTGGAAGAGATCGCCGTTAGCGATAAGACCACCCTTTCTGCCATTGTTTTATAAGTGTTTTTTTTGTTTTTTTTATTCTTTTTGTGGTGTCAATAAAGTGTTATTGATTGATTGATGAAGATTTTAAGTATATTGAATACTTTTATATCAAAACAAAATAGGTATGAGTGAGCGAGAGAGATGTTTTACTACCGACAGGACATAAAGAGAGTATTCGTTGTATCGTGCGTAAAGCCAGGCAATACTGCTAGTTTCAGATTAAAAAACTTGATTTTGTATCTTTATTAATTGCCCAATAAAATGTTACTTACAATTTTATTAAGTACTTTTAGTATTATAAGAATTCTTACTTTTCCATTTTGTCATATTAAAATTTTATTGCATAAAAATTTGCTCGGACCACTTTATAAATGTGATGTTTTACGTGTTTACAAAATTAAATAATTTTGTTGTTTAAAATGCGGTAAGTGTGTGAGTAAATAAAATGTTGGTCGTTTGCAATTAGCGCAAAGTGATATAAAAACCGGCCAAGTGCGAGTCGGACTCGCACACGAAGGGTTCCGTACCGTTATCTTTAAAAACGGCAAAAAATCACGTTTGTTGTATGGGAGCCCCCTTAAATATTAATTTTATTTTAATTTAATTATTTATTTTTTAAAGTGAATAATCTAACTCAATATTCAATGAATATTTCAAGCGTCTACCTGTTGCCGTTATCAATATCGAGCAAAAATAAGTAAAAAAAAGCCGGAATAGTGCGAGTCAGACTTGCCCACCAAGGGTAACAAAACATTGATGATTTCATCAATGTTTTGTTATGATGATGATGATGTAACGGGACAATGAGCGTAACGTAACCGGACAATGAGTCATAGTTTATCGTGCGTGCAGCCGGCGTTCATCGATTTATTAGACGTTGTCACGTCAAAAAACCGACTAAAACGATTTTGATAAATTATATCTAAGAACAATATCTATATATATACAAAAAAAAAGTATATATGTATTCTATCAGCCCTTTAGTTTCCATAGCACAGCCTTTGCTTAGTTTGGGCTAGATGGTGTTGTGTGAAATATCCACCAGTATTTTTATCTCATTTTCTTCTTTAAAAAAAAACTAGATTAAAATCGGTCCATCAGTTTGAGAGCTACGTATTCCACAGATAAACATGTTAAAATAACAACCCTCTTTTTGGGTCGGGGGTTAAAAATAAAACTGCAAAGTAGGAAAAAGATTTTTTTTATTTTTTTTGGGTAAATTGTGTGCAAACATTGATATTGAAACAGAGTTCTCAAATGGAGACAACTTCGTAGTAAGTATAACGGGATCTAATATTTAATATCACAGAGTGACAAGCACAGTGCACTGCCATATGATTTTGAACTGTAACAACCGAAATTGTTATAAGTTTCTTTGGACTTTTATGAGCAAGCGCGGCGCTTAACACAAGGCGAGCGACTTGCTCGTCCCGTCATAAATTCCATAATTATTATTTTTTTATTTTCACAACTTTATGCCCTAACTCTCATCATTTAAAACATATACATACATTTTATTGAACGTTATTATTATAGTAAGACAATAATGACGTTAAAATAAACGCACTTATAGCTAACAATATCTTCTTGGTACAACGTGACATGTAATTAATTCATAATTTTTGTATTTCACACGCAAGCCTTCGGTGATCATAATATCTGCAGAGTTGTGTACGTTTAGACGTGACGTAAGAATTCATAATTTTTCAAATCGTATTCATTTCGGCGCGTATGTGCGCAAGACACTTATTCTTATATACTTACTATATTATTCCTAAGATTATTATACACTTTATTAAATTTAAATCTTAAATCTAAGTTTTTTACAATAGAAATACAAAAATATAAATATTATAAAAAACTTAATCCTAGGGTGCCGCCGGCAGCGGGGCGGGGCTCAAGCTGCCGGTGGTAGGGGCTACAGAGAGAGGAACCTCCTGACAATGCGTGCCGTGTCCAGGATGACACGGATTATTATTATTATTATTCCTAATTATTAAGAATTACTATATTATTCCATTATCATCATCATCATCACTACAGGACAAGCAGAAAACGACCGGTTTTCTGCTTGTCGGTCGGTACGTTCAATGTACATGTTATTTCAACCGGCTCCAAAAAGGAGGAGGTTCTTAATTCGATTGTATTTTTTTATCTATGTTTGTTATCGCATAACTCCGTCGTTTATAGTAATCTGAAATATTCTTTTTTTATTTGAAGGTCACATTACGTACTTGGTCCCTTGGCAATTCCACCAAAATCAGTTCAATATTTGGTTTTTTAAAAATAAAATTGCGCATTTCGGAGTCAGTTGTTTCAGTTTTTAGCCCCCGACCCAAAAGGAGAGGTGTTATACGTTTGATTGTGTTACGTGTTAATCTGTGTATCAATAGATATATCTGTGTGTCTGTCTGTGGCATCGTAGCTCTCAAACAGATGGACTGATTTTGATCTAGTTTTTTTGTTTGAAGGAAGAAGCTTCATCAAAATCGGCCCAGCCGTTTTTATGTCGTTTTTTTTTTGTTTTCTAAATTTACTTGTTATTTGAAGATTTGTCCCATATAAATTTCATCAAAATCGGTTGCGCAGTTTGGTTTTTAAATAAAATAACTGGAAAAATATGGCATTCAAGTAAATAAAATTAGGTATTTTGAAGTCGGTTGTTTACATTTTTTTAAACTATAATAATTATGTTTTTTACGTTTGGTTTTATGCATGGTCATGTCTGTCAGTTTCATAATCCGCATCGCAATCACGCCGCTAAACTGTTTATCAAGGTGAAAAAGAGACAAACATAATATATTTTCAATTGATATGAAAAGGATAAAGTTAGAATTATTACGTCACAGCGGGGCACCTTCCTTTCTCACTACCTTATCACACTTTATCATCTATATTTATACGAGTGTATCTCGGAGCACCGTTACCATTGCGCCTTAACAATTACTAGGTTTTGAGTCGAAATTTTTTGTTTTCAAATTGAAACGCTTAAAATCTAACTTCAATCCACATTACACAGGAGTTTTCCTGCTTTGTTTCCTGAAAGCAGCAGTATTGGAATTTTCAAGGTTTTTTTTTTTATAAAAAAAAAAATACAAAAAAAAAAAAAAAGATAAAAAGATCGACGCTCAAGTACAGAGATCGATAAGATCATCAGCCACACCACACCATCCATTCCATTTCATTTTCATTTCATTTCATTTCATTTCATCGGTAAAGTTAGTGGTCCGGCCATGACGTTAAAGTTAGTGGTCTGGCCACGACGACAATGACGTTATCTCAATAGAGGTTACATATTTGAGCCGTTTGGTGTCGAGACTTTGGGTCCGTGGGGACCGGGAGCTCAAATCATTTCCAAAAAATTATCTGAGCGCCTGATCGATGCGACGCGTGACCAAAATGATAGTGCGTATCTGGCCCAACGCATTAGCATTGCCATTCAACGTGGCAAGCGGCAGCATGCTGGGTACGCTGCCAGCTGGTAGGGGGTTTGAGTGTTTGGATTGTCTTTAGACCTGTATCGGTCAGGGGTAATTGATTGGCTTTTTGTGTAGTAGTTTAAGTAGTTAGTTGAGTTTGTATATTGTTTTTTTGTAGTTAATAGAGCCCGAAAAAAAAATTGTCACATAATATATCGTTGGCTCAGACATACACATCATCATCATCATCTTAGCCATAAGAAGTTGAGTCTCCTTCTTACCGTTGGGTAAAAAAGCCCAGCAATGTGTGTGAAAGTGTGAAGAGCTGTGTCTCTCGGTGGACGGTGGTGCGTACCTCTCGTTAGGGTTCGTCTTTTGGTTTATTTTCATAAGTATCTCTATCTATCACTGTTAACGATGTTTATTCAAGCGGTTATGTTCGTGTGGCCACGGCTTTATGTTTCTTGGGACAATTGTAATCTACTATCTAAGTAATTGTATTTGTGTTATGTGTGTATGTGTGTTATTCTCTTTTCTATCCTCCGACCATGAAGAGACGATATCGTCAAGTCAGAGGGCAAGAGCTGAATGAGATCAGAACAGGATCGGGAAGAATCGTGTGGTAAAGAAGAGGCCTATGGTCAGCAGTGGATCGATAAGTGCTGATAATGATGAACCCCCGACCCAAAAAGTGTTATAAGCTTGACGTGTGTAACTATGTATCTATATATATATCTATGTGCATCTGTGTATTTGGAGACATGATTTTGCCAATGCCATTTTTCATTACATTAATATGGGAGAAGGCAGATCAAATGTTTTACTAACATTTATT
Organism: Lycia hirtaria; assembly: GCA_947563715.1. NCBI lineage: Eukaryota > Metazoa > Arthropoda > Insecta > Lepidoptera > Geometridae > Lycia > Lycia hirtaria. Next base: position 50,572,257 of record OX387376.1, on the reverse strand, counting down.
ATATTGCTAAATGTAGAAATAAATTTTCAATCGTTTATTATTTATTTATTTATCATAATTACAAAAGTTAACATAATATACACATATTTAACACCTAAAACCACAAATGGTTTGTGGAGGTGCTCATAAATTGATTAACTTAGTTAGTTTCTTATCTGGGGTCCAATTTGCCGGACGAACTTCGAGCCATTAAACTCGTTTGCACTTTCCAGTTGCCTTATTCACTCGCCTCGAAATTTATTTTGGTTACAGATCGACTTACAATTGTATGTCTACGGTATATACCTAAAAAATAACTTACAAATGTTTCCTAAGCATGGTCACCCCACGATAATAAGGTATAAGCTTATTGGCTATTTGCTCTCATAACTGCGCGGGCTAATGATGTTGTTGGTCGAGGACGGTAGCATTTCTCAGCTGTCCGCCGGCGGATTGAGGAATCGACTTGAACCCGGGGTTAAATGGGTTTTGTTGGTTCTGGAGATGGAGCCAGACGGAAATTGATTGGATTTTTCAGTATTTTCTACCAGAACTTTTTAGATTACAAAATATTATTAAAGTGCTTGGCTGGTGCCGTACTTGTTTGTTAAATAAGGTTATGTGCTTGGATATTTCGTTTGATGTTTATCAATTTCTCCGTCAATTGTGGACCAATGTTTAACACCCGACCAAAAAAGAGAGACGTTATAAGTTTAACGTTTATATCTGTATAGGTTTATTTTATCTGTGTGTCTGTGTGTAGCTCTCAAATGAATGGACTGTTTTGATCTAGTTTTTTTTTGTTTTAAAGAAGTTTTTCTTCAAGAGTGTTATTATTCTTAGTTATGTTTCTTCTTGCATGTGTCTCTATGTTTCTTGTAGCTTTCAGGTGGTCATCATCATGTCAGCCAAAAGAATTCCACTGCTGGACATTAACCGGAGACCATGGTTTTCCAAATAACCGGTTGTCGCGCGGCTTGCTTCCAGCATCTTCCCGCCACTTGTATGAGGTCATCTGTCCATCTCGTGGCTGGTCTTCCTACGCTTGCCGGTGCGTGGTCTGTACTCGAGAACTTTAAGCCCTCGTCGGATATCACAGTAAATAAAAATTGTGATTAGAGAAATATTTAAACTTCGGCTGATCAATAAAACTAAGTTTCGGTTATTTTTTAAATAAAAACAATATACCCGACTGCATAAAATAGACTTTCATAATATAATTGTTACGCTTGATTTTTTTATTTATTGGGTACCAACATGCTATACATGACTACATTGTTATAAGTAACGCATGAACGTGAGACAAATTCAAGCTAAATGTTAACATACCTAATTATAGACACCGACAACATGCATTTAGGAAACAAGCGGTCAGAAAATTAATTGTATAGATTTATGTCTAATAGAATTACTTAACTTAAGTTTCCGGCAGCCTAGTGGTGAGACCGTCTGACTTGCGATCCGCAGGTCCTGGGTTCGAATCCCACGGCACGCACCTCTGTCTTTTCGAAGTTATTTGCGTATTGTTGATTGCCGCCAACTTCAAACGGTGAAGGAAAACATCATGAGAAAACCAACATGTCTGAGAGTTCTCAATGATCTTGAAGATGTGTGAAGTCTACTAACCCGCACTTGGCCAGCGTGGCAGACTATGGCCTAACCCTTCTCACAATGAGAAGATGGCCCGTTCCCAGCAGTGGGACAGTTTGTACAATCAGGGCTGGTAAAAAAAACTTAAATTTATGAAAATTATAATACAAAAGTGTGAATATGTCAAATGTGAATTGAAATCGATGTCAGGAACAACCCGCTTAAAAGAGTTGATACTGCTAATAAAAAGATTTCTATTCGTATTTCTTGTGTGTTCTATGAGGTGCATTTTGCCAAGATTGGTGTACCAGATGGTAATGCTTGCCATTTTTTAACACATTAAGTCTAGATGGTGTCATTCTGGTCAGTGTTACTGTTGAAAGAAATTCAAAAGAGACAGAAGTTCATTTGACGTTGAGTATACGTTTTCGCAAAAAACTATATGCTTCATTTAATATATTTAAATGAACATTATTTAAAAAAAAAAATCTTTTCAAGGGCTAATATTTCAATCCTTAGATAAAAGTATCTGTCAGGTAAATATTACCTTTGTCTTTTTCTTTCATATGACTTAAGAAAAAGAAAGTTATATTTTAGCTGACAAATAGTTTTTATCTGGGGATAGAAAAATTAGCCCTAAGTCACTTATTTGTCATAAGGTGTAAAATCGCAAGTTTTACTTTTTTGTGACAATTTTGTTACTATTATTATGTAAAAAAAAAACTAATAAATTTTACATTACATTTGCCTGTAGGAGGTAATATAGAAACATACACACATATAGAGGGTATGTTTTTGTGTATGTAAAAAAAACATACCCACTCCTTGTGCACTCGGGTAAAAACAACTGAAACAACAAATATATTGTCGATCATAGCGCGTTGATGTCTTTTTAATGGCGGATCACAACAGCGCCGGCGCGGGCGCTGTTCGTTATAATGAAATAGGAACGTTTAACGAAATTGATCTTGACATCCTCTTCACAGATATTAAGCATAAGTGGAGCGGAACATCTGTATATCATATTTAAACTATAAAACAGAACAGTCGGTTAAATACATGTATCGAATACGAATTCGTCTGTACTAGATCAGAAATCAGAAAGTTGTCTGGAAAATATCGCTTTTAGATTTAGATTACATACACACAATATAATAATAAAGTTAGGTAAGTTAAAAAGAAAAATCTTGTCTTCCCGTAACAATGTATGTTTATTAGCAATATTTAGCAAAATTGACAAAGGTCACGGAACCCGGTGTCTGTGAAGCTAAAAAAATAGATTACGATAAGGTCGTCTGTTGTTTCATTAGCATGTAAGTTTTTCCTCATAATTTAGTGTTTGACTAAAGTGTAAACAACAAAGAGTTTTATCTATCTATCCACCTTTTATAAACGCCCCTATTTTTGGATCTGAAGTTAAAAATGAACAATTTAAAAAATGTTTTTGTAAGAAATTCAGAGTCAAGTTTTAATTTTTCAATCTATACCTATATTGTTCATTTTAAAGTACTTATTTCGCTTAATAAATTCTTCATACTGTATAACAACAAAATAGAAGAGGTTGGATTGCTTCAACTAGTAAAAATAAGTGTAGAAAATTAAAAAAAAATCATATAACTTCTATAGTTCATACCATTTCAAGTCATTTTCACTCTTGCACGTGACCATTTATTCAAAACTAAACCTTTTTAACATAGGAAAAAGGTCGTCAAGAAAAAATCGATAGCAATGACAAGCTCAGTACAAACTGTAAGTACTCATGCGCATTAAAATATAATTGAAACAAATGTTCGACCAATCACAGCGCTTCATGCTTCAGTACTTTTGTCTACAATCGTGCTGTCTCTCTCGGGATCCAAGGAAATGAAATACGTTGTCTATTTTTAGCATGAAGTTGGAAAATGGACAGAAACTTTGGTTACCCTTTAACAAGAGATGTTAAGTTGATTTGATTATTTAAATTTTTAACGTATATAGATATGTCATATAATTACTTATTACATAATTATTATTTTAAAATTAATTGGCTAAGTCACTATTATAATGTAATATAACTGTATAATTGTTACTGTGGATAAAAATTGGAAAGACTTCTAGGTATTGAAGATAGCGTAGCGGATGTAGTCAAACGTCTAAGTTTTTATTAACTTTAAGTAATTTTTAATAAAAAATGAACAAAACATTACAAAATTATTAGTTAATATTTTATAACTTAAAAAAACTCCCGACGAAATAAAAACGGCTGAACCGATTTTGATGAAACATAGCTATGAACACTCTCGATAAAATCCTCATTCAACAAAAAAAAAACTAGGTCCAAATCGATCCATCCGTTTGAGAGCTACAATACCACGGATAGATATACAGACACACAGACACAGATACACACATCAAATTTATAACATCCCTCTTTATGGGTCGGAGGTTAAAGAGTAAATGTAACTCTGTCTCTTTCTTAATTTTCATGATTGAACGGTTGAATCGACCATTATGAAATTTGAAGCAGACATAGCTGAGAAGTGAGAACCTAGTATTTTTCTTCACTATAAAATCGTATTATACATAGATTAAGAGATAGTAGTAGATGAATGAAAATAGCTAACATAGCACAGCGGATTAGTAAGTTGATGTGGCAGTGGGCAGGACACAGTACATAACTGATGGCCGATGGGGCAGAAAAGTTCTCGAGTGGAGACCACGCAACTGCAAGCCCAGCGTAGGAATCTAGCTTATGTACAGTAAGATGTATGTGAAAAAATTGTATTTCAACGGATATCCATGAAGCATACGTTTAGTAGTGAACTTCTTTTGGCTGAGATGATTATGAAGCCATTTTTTTTTAAAGTTAAATGCTTTTCATTATAACTATAATGAAGTCATCATCAGAAATAAGGTAATTTACTAACAAAAGAACACTCGACTAGGGCTGCCTACTTAACAACCATTTAAAAAGTTAAATATTCGAAGGCAAAACGAATTAAGATGGCTGTGCAGCTCGTTAGTTAAACAATTTGTTTAAGTTAGTGTTGGATTGGACAGAGACGGAGTTAGGAGCGCGTCAGGGCGAGGTATAACATGTGAAATATATCCCGTCAAAAACATATGTGAAATGAGAGCCAAGTTCAATATTATGATATATACCTTAGTTATATACTTACCTTAATAATAATGATAACAAAACTGGTAAATTATGGCTGTAGATTTAAAGAGTTACCTTCGAGCCTCAAACTAGGCAATGAAGCCTGTGCCTTGGAAGCCCAAAAAGTTCTAGTTTCTCTTTGTGAGTTAGTATTCGTGCATAACTGAACATATCTTCAAAACGCTAAAGTTGTTGGCGAGACAATTTACATACACAATTCAGGGAGGGAGGGAGTTTAGTATATAAATATATAAATGGTGTAGATATGGGAGAATTAAGTGTGCGTGTGTGTGTGTGTCAAATGTGAAAGAAATGGCTGGCTAAAAATATAATGTTTTTGAAGTTTTTCAGTTTTTCAGATTTTAAAATTATAATAATTATTCATTATTATTTCACATTCGATATAATTATCCTCCTTGGTCAGTCAATAATTATGGCTTAGTTAATTATATATTGTTTACAAACAGGTGAATTTTTAAGTAATCAGTTAAAAAGTAAATAATTACTGTTATTTTAAGAAGTAAGAAAAAATTCATAGTAAATTAAAATAATAACGGATAATAATACTTATTTTACTATGGTAATAATTTATACCAATGACTACAGACAGTCGTGAGCGATGGCCCTTATTGGATTGCCCCCTAACTAACTCCGCCCCTGTACATGAATGAATGAGCCTCAATTACGTCCGAGCCTCATTTGAATGGCTCCAATTTGTAGCCCAGCTAATTTGAATGTACCATCAGATACTGAGGTTGTAGGTGTTTAGGGTAGAATGAGGATTGGGACGCATTTCTCAAATAAAGGTAAATAATTAAAGGAGATAATTATGTTCACTTGCAGTGACGGGGGTCAGGCCATCGCCTACTTAAAGCACGCAGCTTTCTCTTTCGCGCATCAAACATTTTGACCCGACTGCATAAGAAGGAGGTTTATGTTTATCGAGTGTATGCGTGTTTGTATGTTTCTATATATAAAAAGTTCGTTGGAGGTTACGAAAAAAAGTATTTTAGGGTTCCGTACCCAAAAGGTAAAAACGGGACCCTATCACTAAGACTTCGCTGTCTGTGTCGCATACAAAAAATTAAAAAAAAAATATTAAGGAGGGTCCCCATACAATAAACGTGTTTTTTTCGTATTTTTTTGCTCAATATTAAAAACGGTAACAGGTAGACGCTTCAAATTTTCACAGAATATTTACTTGTATATTACCTTTCAAAATAAATAATTAAATAATAATAAAGTAAATATTAAAGGGGGGCTCCCATACAACAAACGTAATTTTTAAGCAATTTTTACTCGATCTTAATTAACAGGTAGAAACTTGAATATTTGTAAGTAAATATTTAGAAATATATTAACTATAAAAATAAAAACCTAATGTAATAGGTACATAAAAACTCACAAAATGAAAATAATCCGTGCATCTAAACGCGGTGCGAGCGCCGCGCCGCGGTGTGGTGGTGGCGCGAGCGCGAGGCGGTTGCTAAGCAACGGCCGACACCTCACGAGACAAAAGACACCTCACATACTTACTTGTTTTTTATACTTTAAAAAACTTTTTACGTTTTGAGTAGAATTTAAAATTTCAATTTAATCCGCTGTTCTGAATTGGGTGAAGTGAAAGTCATGTTTAAAGTTGCCTTTACATACAGGTGAAGCGAATTAAATTAATTTAAAGACACCCAAATCGCCAAATAGCCAAATCGTAAATAGAGATACAAAACTATGTGCGAAAAACATTACCCTCTTCCGTTCGTCGGGTAACAATTAATTAGAAACAGCCTTTCCTACCACAAATCATTATTATAGAGATAAGATGGCAACACTTAAAAGCAATAATTAAAATAGCAGTGTGTTTATGAGATTGTAAAGTGGTGAGTTGCTCGTACTCGATTATTTAACGAGGCGAGTATAAATTATTGGTCGAAATGGAGGCACGCCTGCGCCGACGCGCCTCGGGCGATAGGGACGGGACACAGTCATGAAATTAATCGATATCGTTAAAATACATATATCGATTCAGCGGTATCGAAATAACATCGATATTTTATAGTATGTCAATACAAAATCGATAAATATTGCTAAAATTTTATGCGGCATTATATAATGGTTCACAGAATACATCTACATGCTAAATTGCGTTTATATAGGGCCAATAGTCTCTGAGTAAAATGACTGTGATATACAGACAGGCAAACAGACAGATGGACATGGAAAAATTATAAGGATTTCTCGTAGTTATTACGGAACAAGTTTTTAAACTTGAAAAATAGTACATAAATTATTTTAAAGATTGTTCATAATTAAACAAATTGTGCAACATTGTAAAATACCTATGCAAATACTTTTTCACAATAAACTTACTATCAAAATCATATCAAGCGTCTTATACGTTAGACGAAAAAAATTGCCCTCATACAGTCGAGTATTTTGGTTTTCTTTTTACATAGATACTTGTTTTATCTAGGAATTCTAATGATTGACCTGATGTTATATGAAAATTATATGCGCGAGCTACAATAAAAAGCAATAAATAAATCAAAGATATTTAAATCATATTATTTCGATAGTTTTAGAGAAAGAACATCCCTACTCGGTAACAAGGCAGCATCGAGCGATGCTTTCGAGTGATTAACCATTATTATATAAAGTAAATTCAATAATGGCAACCACTAACCTTATGTTTACTGATGCGTGATAAATACGAATCCATTATAAACCTTATTTTTTACATAGTAAAGTGAGAAATTGCTCGTTAATTTGATTTTAAAAATTAAACACTACCAAAAAATAAATTAAGCTTAATTTGTGGCTAAATAAAGTTGATTTTTGAGTGAAGATTGAAGATATCGAATGTTATACTGTAATACTGACCAGTGTTGGCAGTATATCGCAAATTACCGATATGAAGGGTAATCGTTGGAGATTTCAGGGTATGGTTTTAATGTGTTCACTGTAGCAGTAATAAGACAGAACTGAATGGAAGTGTTATCGACAATATTGCCAGTATGTGATAAATAATATGTGTGCATAAAGAAATAAGATGGTGTGATAAGACACACCGTTATTTTTACTAAAGTTTATTAATTTGTTTAAAATATTAGGGGTCAAATGACGGTCAAAAAAAAAACTTTGATATTTTACTTCATTTCTATAGATCAACCTTACCGTATACGTAGCAAAAGTAAGATACCATATGGTATTTTACTTATGCTACGTATATATATAATCTTACTGGTTTAATTAATTACACAGTGTTCGCTAAGATAACCTTTAAATAAGTATAATAAGATTTTTGAGCGTTGTTGATTTTTAGTTAAAAGAACGAGTCATTAAAAAATCCTTCAACTATAGTTTCGACCGTGCTCAGCGGCTTTTTTCAATGCACGGGTATTACGCCTCGCAGTCGTTGTCGCGCCGGAAATCATTGCTAACACTTTTTACGGCCATATAACAAATCATTTCATAGATCAGATAACTGCTCGCCATTTTCTTAATCTCATCATCATTTTATTACACAAAACTATCATTTATCATCATGTAATCGAGAACAACACCCATGTGTAGAATCATTAATACTCAGTATTAGTTAAACACCAAAAAAACAACACAAACCTATTCCAAACATCTTCGCAACCTGAGCACGGCCAAACCATATTATTTATAATATTAATAACTTCTAATTATACGTTTAAAAGAAATATTTTATGCATAATGACATGATATAAATCTCGAACGGACGGTAGGGAGGGGAAAGTACATAAATAATTATCGATGTCGATGATTGTGTTTAAGCTGTATTTTTAATAATTAAATTACAGTAAACTATTACTAATAATATTATTAAACATTTGCTATATATCTCACGATTGCATATTTTTTAAAAGATGAAATTAAAATATGTGATCAAGACTAACACATAATTTGAGTCGCCAACCGGTGACTAATAAGAATAAATGATTTAATAAATGATAATTTTATATGACATTACTGTACGGCGTAGTTAAAATATCCCGAGGTTTTACAGGTTAGCCGTATGTGTTTTATTTTATTGACAATGCGTTTGAATTTCATCATAGTAACTGATCAAATTTAAAGGCATTTCTCTAAATTATTGCAAATGTTTAATCAATACTACACAGCACAATCGACATCAGTTTCAATAACGCATAACATAAAACACCGCCCCCAGATGCGATCGCATAAAGTGTAAACTCTACGCCGTGAGCTGCAGACTTCGCTCTTCTTTTTATCTTCCTCGGCACACTACAAAACTTTAAAACAAATAGTTCCAAGAAACGAACTTTCATAACTCCGCCAAATTGACACCTTGTTTAACCCGTTGCAATTCTCGACAATTTGAGCTGCCCGTAAGTGGCCCATTATATATTCACCAATTTTGTATTTCATATGTGCCAATCAAAAATAATTCTTAACGCTCTAAGATAGAGTTGATGTAAAAACAGAAGTAGTGTTGGTAAAGTCTTCCTGCGAGGAGAATATCGACTCGGTATACATCTCATCGACAATCATTTTGTACTTTTTTCCCATCACGAATATCAATGGGAATTTGTTCGAGACCAATTATGTGTGTGCCTTTATTTTGTATTGGTCAGGGTTCTGTCGAAACTGTTTTATGGATTTCACGTTTATTAATAAGATTTTTATTTGATAAGTCGTTAATATGAATCTGTTATATGATTGCTTCCTCAATATATTTTTCTCGTGCAGTTTCGAGAGTTAAATCGTTTTTATTCGTCATTATGATTGTTGTCGTGAATATCGCTTAAGTTTTCTTGAATATTGTATTACAAATAAGTGACTTAATTTTGTGCATACTTTCGAGACAGATTTAAGGAAATATGTTTATAACCTAAAATGGGCAAGAGCAATAATAAAAGATTGAGTTACTTAAAAATTTAAATATAAAACGTAGTATTTATTTTTATTGTTAAGATTTGTATATATTCTAGATGTAAGATAAAAATAAAAAATCAATTTATATAAATTTTAGTTTTATTACTTGCACACCCAACCTTGAAATTATAGGAAAATTTAATGACACTACAAATTTAAATAACAAACACCAATTAAAATAACTAATTAAAAGGGGCCATAACGATCGAACAAACACTTTTATTGGCCAATTTTGGGCGAATTAAAAAGCCGCTAAGTTTTGTACACGCACACTTCGTGTGTTGTTAAATATTTGTTAATGCTGTACGTAATCACTACTTCAAACTGTGCGACCAAATCATTCATACACGTGATGAATTGAGTGAACTAAACATTTCCGAAAAACATCTTCGAGATTTCTTCTCGAAACGCATGAGTGGCGCCCTCATTTAAATCTACGCATTAGTTGGCTATTGTGTAGGATATACGTTATGCTGTGAGCGGACACGCCCTAGTCTCGATGAAACGCTAGTGATGGGGGGTACGAATATCGATAATTGTTGAAAATTTGATTGTATCCGAGTTTTTATTTTTATTTCTTTTTTTTTGTTAGCCCCCAATCCAAAAGAGGGGTGTTATAAGCTTGTCGGTTGTTATAAGAATACACAGTTATGTGTCTGTCGGTGGGATCGTATCTCTCAAACAAATGGGCCGATTTTAACCTAGATTTTTTTGTTCGGAAGAGGATTTTCAAATTCAAATTCCATTTATTTCGACCATAAGTCATGGATAGCATTACAAATTACAAATAAAGAAATAAGTTATTTAATCATAAGTTATTAAAAGTTAGTTATAAGTTATTTTATCGATAGAATTTTAGCTATGTTTTAATTACGGTTGTAATCAATGCAATCCTAGAAATAAATTATTATAGTTTAAAAAACTGAAGAAAAAAAAATGACTTCAAAATTGACAGTTTTTTCAGTTATTTTGTTATAAAAACCAGAGTACTGAACCGATTTTGATAAAATTTATAAAGGCCACCTCTGAAATATTGCCTATCTACTAAACAAACAAAAATCATCTAATCAATTGATAAATAATTGACGGAGTAATCGCTGAACAAACATGTAAAAAGAATATAAAAACATATAAAAAGATACACAGTCGAATGAAGAACCTCCTTCTTTTTGGAAGTCGGTTAAAAAGTTGGTTGAGATGATGATGATGTCTATTATAACTATCCAATAGATCAAACCATCATTAAGTTTAATTTCACACGGGTATCTGTAGGCGCCTGGCCACTGGTAATTAAACTAGACGAAAATAAACGATATAAAACCTTATTGGAGTCTAGCTACACAGCTACGCGGCTTCGTTCGTGTGTCGCGAGTGAACCGAACAATCTGGGGGGGATGTCATAAGACAAGTGGCATTCTAATTACGTATACGCCGGTAGTACACCAGTAGTACACCAGTAGTACTTTATAGATAAATAGAATGAATACTAGAAATGTATGGGATTGACATTAGCTGTGACTGTGACGTGCCATCACGTCACAGTTTCTTAGCATTTCGAAGCGTAACGTTTGTAGAAATAGAAACGTTGGCCACTTGTCTAACCCTGCTGATTCAACTTCACTACACTAGTGTAGTGTAGACGTTTATAGAAATAGAAACGTTGGCCACTTGTCTAACCCTGCTGATTCAACTTCACTACACTAGTGTAGTGTAGACGTTTATAGAAATAGAAACGTTGGCCACTTGTCTAACCCTGCTGATTCAACTTCACTACACTAGTGTAGTGTAGACGTTTATAGAAATAGAAACGTTGGCCACTTGTCTAACCCTGCTGATTCAACTTCACTACACTACACTACACCACTATTTTTGGGTCGGGGGGTTATAAAAAAATATTAACTCGTTTTCAAATAAAGTTCCAAATTTTGTTTAATACTACCAGTATTTTTGACGTAAGCACATCGAGTAAATTGTACAGACAAAAAAAAAATGTTAATATCTTTCTTTGTTGCATATCCCGTCATCCATTTCTATTATTTCACATCTCCATCACAAAGTTGCCTGGAAGAGATCGCTTTTAGCGTTAAGGCCACCTGTTGTTTCCCACGTGAATTTTTAAGGTGTAAAGCGAGTTTATCTATTTGTCTAAATTGCTGTTTTGGTTTCTGTATCAATCATAAGCATCGAATCGAAACTTTCCAAAAATATTTTACGTACAGATTTGGGCCCGTTACACTCTTTATTATGTATATAGATAAAATGCCTACGCCACAAATCATCGACTTTCCAAGAAGGTTCATAATTGGGACGTATTTGGCCGATATTGGGCTAAATAATAGCCTTTAACGGCCCAAATATGGACCCATAAAATAATGATCTAATGTAGGGCCCTGGGGCGGATTGGGCGAGTATCGCTTCTCCATTTTTTTGGGTTTATTTGTTGTTTAGATTTAAGGAATCAGCTTTCATGTAAGATGAAATTTCAAGTTACGGCAGCCAAGAATGAGTGCGTTTGGCTTTCAGTATAATATTTTTGTGTATTTTTTAGTTTTTTTATGCATTTTTTTTTTTTAAATACATTATAGATCTACGATTGACCACCAACTCGCTTGATGTTAAGCGACGGTGTGGCCAAGGATGGAGCTCGTCGATCTAGAAGATATCTATTCACTCTAGCCTTGAAAATTCCAAGATTGTAGGTCTCAGAATTCCATTCTTGTGCAGTACGCAACAGGAATGTGGATCGATATCGCTGAGTACGGATTTTTGGCATTTCAACGAGAAATGGGTGTAATTCGCTGACTTTCTGCTAGTCCTGTAGTGAAATGGGGAGGGTGGAATTAGGTCGTGAAGCTCTTGCGCACATTCCCCGAAATGAATCGTGTAGAAAATAGACAGACATGCTACTTTACGGCGGTGCTCGAGACTAAGTAGCTTCTTGGCAGCTAGTTTATCGTCACCGACTAACCTCACAGCTCGCCGGTCCACTGATTCCAAAGCTTCCAGCTGATACTTGGCTGATCCATCAAAATCGACGATAGATCTATGATTGACCACCAACTCGTTTGATGTTAAGCGACGGTATGGCCGAGGATGGAGCTATTTACGGAGCTATGGTATTTGTCATTATTACGTTATATATACTGTTTGTTTCCAATAATTATATAATTCTTTTAATTCTTATAAGTTTAAAAAAGTGTAAAAAAAAATTTGTAACTTATATTAAATACTATATATTAAATACCAAAGTATTAAACTGATGTTGGTGGTCACAATAAAATTGTATTACTTGGAACCCACTCTTAATATTATCTACCAACAAAAAAAAAACATCATTATCAATTCATAATTGGGAAAGTAATCGCCTAACAAACATAGTTGAATTGAGAACATTCTCATTTTTGAAAGTCTTTAAAAAATATCGGTAACTCCCATTAGTTCTATAGAACTGTGACGTCATAGAACTGTTGAATTTGTTTAATCCCTTTAGTTCTATGGTAGAACTATTAAAACGAAAACTCTCATTTGTTCTATATAACTAATAATACATGGTTATTTTCGTTAGTTCCATAGAACTGTTAAAACTTTGTTATCCTTGTAGTACTATGTTAGAACTATTGAAACAAAAATTGTACTATTAGTACTATAGAACTAAGCAATTGAACTATAAAATAGTTATTTATGATACAAGGATGGTTGATATTAGTAAGTTGATTTCTAGTAAGTAAATAGAATACAGTAAGTCCGAGACGAAGTCAAGGGCCTTACCATCGTCACGAGTTTGTCGTAATTATATCTGAAACGAAAAGGAATTTTGTGATACGTGTACCTACTATATTATTGTTCAGATTTCATAGCGTAGGTACAAGTTTATAGTAAGTACATATGTGTGTCTATAGTTTATACAATATATATATATATATATATATAGTATATAGTCTATACATATACTGTAATCATAATTTCAATAATTTTGATAAGTATTTTCCGCAAATTCGGTTACTTGGATATAACTTTATCCACATATTTAGGTATATCGTTTTAAAAACCTAACTACTGTGACTATTTTTCAAATAAGTTTATAAATAATGGAGTTATTAAACTAATGGAACAAAATTTATATTATTTATGCGACCACTTGGAAGCTATATCTCAAATCCAAAAGAATATTTAAAATACATAGAAAAAAACACAGTCGCACATACTCGTAGTCGTAGAACCAAGCAAACATTTATTTTAAAATATCTCATAAAGTACATCAAGAGTCTAGACTTCTGGGGAAGCTTGGGGCTCATTGTATACCTGAACCACCACTTACAGTCCGTCACTTGTATGATTTGTATGAGTGTTGCATGGCAGCCAAGTTATCTTGCAACTGTCTTATATAGTGCAATTTATTAGGCACTTAAGAATGCGCTCAAAGCTCGCAGCTATCTCTTTTGCACAACACATTTTTTTTAAACATACAAAATCATTGAGAAATGATATTATAAAAGTGAGAGATGAATTTGTTTATTTAGATACTTAGGGGTAATATTAAAAAAAGTTTCTTCGATATCTTTTGAATTGGCTGGGGAGTAGAAAATATATGGTTTTTCACTACTTCGTCGCCGGTATAAATGCTATCTGAATAAATCAATTTTTGAAATATTTCTCCTATCTAAATAAACAAATTTGTCTCAATTTTCTAATATCCCTACTCAACGATTTTATATGTTTAAAAATGTATTGTGATGTACGAGAGAGATAGCTGCGCGCTTTAATCTCCACCTTAAATATGACAAATTTTATTGTAAAATTAATTAAATTTATTGTAAAAGTTTGCAGTCCGTCTTGCAATACGTAGGTCTTGGGTTCGAATCCCGTGGCACGTACCTCTATCTTTTCGAAGTTATGTGCGTATTGTTGATTGCCGCCAACTTCAAACGGTGAAGAAAAACATCGTGAGGAAACCTACATGTCTGAGAGTTCTCAATGATCTTAAAAGATGTATGAAGTCTGACAACCCGCACTTGGCCAGCTTATTAGACTATGGCTGTACCCTTCTCATAATGAGAAGATGGCCCGCGCCCAGCAGTGGGACCGTTTATACAAACAGGGCTGATAAAAATAAATAAATAAAATTTAAAATAACATATGAAAATTTATTTTTTAACCTGTCATTGTTTTTAACTTACTTTTGTCTCATATTTTCGCCATCTCTAAGGTAAGTTGGTCGTTCAAATGAGTCCATGTTGTATGATTGATGTGTGTTTGTGTGAGTTAACATAAATAGTGTAAATTACGGCCCCATACAAATTGGTTTTGTTTTTTTTTATTCTGTAATTAGTTTAGGTACGTCAGGGAAAGTAGTTTGATTTCAGGCGCAAAATTTTACATATTCAATGAAAAATGTGTACGGTTACTAAAACGAGCACAAATTTGACTACCTACATTATCCGTCGGAAATTTCCATGGCAATCTTTTGTTTCTATATTAAGACATCATTACTCATCTGTCACAATGTTCTATACTAGTAATTCTATACTAAGTACCTAAGTAAGTTCGTATAGACTGAATAGCCAGCCTGAGTCAGAGCCTGGTGTTATAAGCCGCCGAAAGGCCTCTGACCTGGTTTGACGATTGCTGTTTTATTTTGTAAACAAACAACCGGGACCACAATTTAAAGTGTCATCCGATCCATGGTAGCGCTCAAAAAGAAATGCCCCTCGCAGTCACCCATCCGAAGACTGACCAGTCTGACTGACTGATCGACATAATGTATCTCAAACATTTATTTTATTTTGTAAGACACATAGATCAAATTGTCTCATCTATCAAAAAGGTAATGACAGAGTTCCGATAGAATACCTTCCAGATTCATCATCAGATCAGCTCCATGTCATAATAATGTTTTATTAGAAGCCGGTTTACACAAGCATACAAAATTTTAGCTCAATCGGAAAGGTCCAAAGGAGAGGTCAATATTGGTACCTTATTCAGAAGAAATTCGACGCAAAATTATAAATACCACATTTAAAAGCTTATTTTTTTCTATATATTTAATAAAGAAAAAGAAATTTGGAGCATGCCTTTTAAAATAAAATTTCTACCTAATAATTTGGATAATACATAGGAACACTAGGGTATGAAATCATTACTGTAGAAAAAAACCGGACAAGTGCGAGTCAGACTCGCCCACCGAGGGTTCCGTACAAACTAGTAGATAAAAGGGGGAAATCATATATTGTTTTATATTTTCCTTCATAAACCGAAAAATATACATCGTAAAAATATTTAAAAACCTGTTTTAGCTTATGCTAATGAAGCTCTTTCATATGATACCCCACAAGATACGGTTAAAGAACTTTAAAATTTGGATCCTCATTCCTTGCATAAAGACACTATTTGATTGTAATTAAATAAAAAAATACCAGTTTTCGGATTTTTTCCTATATGTGTACTCCAATGCAATGCTTCTTGCCAAATTTCATAGTTCTAGGTCAACGGAAAGTATCCCATAAGTTTTGATTCCTTTGTGAGTGTTGAAATGTGCGTTTTTACAACATATTCGGCTGTATCTTTTTTTTTTTTTACGAAAACTGAGATATTTGATTTTTCTTTCTGCAGCAAAAGACTATGGATCTGCGTATACGGTTTTAATTTCATCTCGATACCTATACGCGTTCCCGAGATAAAGGTCTTGACACCCGGACAGACGGACAGACAGACAGATAGATGGACATACGGACAGACGGACAACAAAGTGATCCTATAAGGGTTCCATTTTTTTCTTTCGAGGTACGGAACCCTAAAAATAAGATGTCTTAGGTATTAAAAGTATAAAATGTCACTATCAGTGTTATCCTGTAACCTGCTTATCCATCTTAGATCAAGGTCATATTCCGAATTACGTCAACAATCGTTATATACTTATGATTGCGGAAATGTTGTATGCAACAATTATTTATGCTACTTATGTTGTTTGGAACAACGGTCGTTATAAATCAGGGTTACCAGTTATAAATAAGCTACCAAGTGTGGTTATTATGGTATATTTGTAATATGATCCAAACTTAGTAAAAATGAAGGCATGTTCAGTGCTTTGATATATTCCTGTATGTTTAGAATAATATGTTGTACTTCACGGCAAAGAATTGTTTTGCGTATATTTTTCGATTACTTTAGTACCAGGTTCCATACATTTTTTGACCTCTCCTTTAACTTGCAAGATTTGATTATATTATACCGGTGTCTCTGTCTGTCTATGAAACTAATAAAAAGCTTGTAATGAGGCGTGCTTGCGTGTTTGTATTGTCTACGGAACTCTACTATAATAAATAATGTCCAGTAAAATACTAACCAAAACAAAATCTGTTTTTATTAATTTCCTGTATGGTTGTCCTCTAACTGGTACAAAAAGTGCGCGACAATCTAACAGGATCTTAATTGGGGAGTGCGGAATGCGAGGAACGTCGGTCCCGAATCGGAGCCCCGGACTTCACTGGTCGTTTTACGGGAATCTTTTTGCTCTTTTGTGATTGTCACTGTTTTTGTATAAAATTGGCCGCTACAAAGCTGTCAACTAATAATTTTTAAACGATTTTATTTGGATTGGCACGGTTTATTTGTTTATTATCCTTGTTCTTGTTCTCTTGTTTTTGTTGTTTCTATTGTTGCTTCAAATCTTGTTCTCGATCTTTTGAAAATTTATAAGTACTAAACTATTTTCGATGACAGTTTCCATGATTTTCAAGTTTCCATAACAATACAATAATAATTGATTAATGGATGCGTAAGAGCTTGAAGAGTCAAGAAGTCCCTTTCAGGGGGCATCTTCATGAAGAGGTGAAACACGTGTCAACAAGAGTACCAGCATGAAGACATCGAAGCCGTCAAGAGTACCAGCTAGAAGACACCGAAGCAGAAGAGTAGCAACTTGAAGACTTCGAAGTAGGTAAGAGTCGCAGCTTAAAGAATTCGACGCGGGAACACACTAGATTAAAAAAAAAGATAAAAAAATATTAAATTATTAGAAGAAAAAAAAAGTAGGAAATTAGATTATTTTTTGACATCATTATGCATTTATTCTGTACATACCTATTTATCTATTCTGACTTAAAACTAAAAACAATTAATTGAAAATATGTGTCGAAATAATTAAATTATTGTTATTAAATAACATATACATGTAAAACAAGAGGGGTTTTGCAAGTTTGACGTGTGTATCTGCATATCAGTGTGTCTCTCTGTGGCAACGTAGCTCTCAAACGGATGGACCGATTTTGATCTAGCTTATTTGGGTCGAGGGTTAAAATATAATTTAATGTTTAACTTTAATTAGCAATTATTACAAAAAGTGTAGCCTATGCATGACACTCGGGAAATGAAGACGATTCTAATGACACCTCACACATTAAAACCTTTTAGGCTGTACGAAGTACCTACCTAATACAGAAACCTTTAAATAAATAAATAAATAAAATAAATAAAATTCATTTATTGCAGGTAATTAAAACCCATATAGTAAAAAGCAGAAAAGGCATATTACAGACTAAAGAATATTCATTAAATTTAAATCATTAATTCTACATAAACAATACAATTAAATAAATGTCACCAAACTAAATAAACTTAAAAATGTCAAATGTTAAATTAATAATCATAATGCCAAAGAAAAATAATAACACAATAAAATAATGTCAAATAAAATCACAATAGTCCGTCATACATAAATAATTAAATAATTCTAAGCAGTGCATATCGTTTTTCACATCAATACTTTCTCGTAGGCATCGCTACTGCAACGTGCCTGTTGCAACAATGCCTAAGGAAAGGACAATCAAGTCTTGCGGCAATCATAGCCAGCACGATATTGGAGCTGGCCCGGACTCTGCACACCAAAGACATGCTGCGCTTACGCATGGTAGCGTAAAAACAATCTGTATGCTTTGACTATGTAAATCTGTGACAGAAATATACATAATACACTAGTCTTATGTGATAATACATACATGTATTGTATCCATACATACAAAAATACGTACACCCGACTCTCCTTTTTAAGCAGTCGGGTAAAAAAACCATTGATATTGGAAAGTGTACAGAGATAAAAATCAGTTTTTCATTTTGTATAGACAACTGCGCGGTAAACGTATATTTTGACTTCAAAAAGGCCTTGGAAAGAATGTTCATACTGTCATATTTGAACCCAGAACTCCTGACCTTTAAGCGACCGTTCCCCCACTAGGCTGTCGCAGGTTAAATGTGTACCTAAGTAGTTGTAAATAAAATCTGTACCCTCTTCAAGATGTTGTTTTTAATGCGTGTCCCGTGACACACGGCTCTGGCGGCCGTCCATCTCCGTCAAACGAAACTCACTCTGTCTGTCCGTCGTTACACTTTTAAATCACGTTGTTTTGGAACGCACCTAGGGCTGTCCCATTTATTACCTAATATTTTTAATCGATTTTCAAAAAAGAGGTTCTCAATTTGATTGTGTTTTTTGTATGCTTGTTCAGCGATTAGTTCGCAAATTATGCATAGATTTTGATGAGCCTTTATTGTTTGGTAGGTCACACTTCAGAGGTGGAAGCTTACCATATAACTCGGTCATCTATAAACCGATTTGAAAAAATCTTTTTACAAAAAGTATTTTTTTAGGATATACTTTCAGATTGGTTCCATAGAAATTTCAAGAAAAAATATTCCGTAGTTTTATTTAAAAGAAACTTGCGCATTTTGAAGTTGGTTTTGCAGTTTTTTTAAACTATAATTATGTATAATAAAATTTGAAAACACAAACCGCACAGGCATGCCCACTTTCCGCATCAAACACGTAAAAAAAACATCAGAATTGGATAACATTTGTAGAGAGAGATTAGTTTTCTTCTTTTGTATGGGAAAAACTCGATCACACTTCTCTAAACGTCGCGTTGATGAAGATTTCACTTCGGTCGTGTGGTCTTAATCACACAAATCTTGTTAATTAATAACACAAAATGTAATGTTACTTAAAGGGTACCTAAAAACTACAGTTACTTTGTACTGGTACCTTCATTCGCAGCGCGCTTGGTTGACAACCCTAACCGCACCTCTTGTTGTGTTGAGGACGGGTGGTGGCGGAATTTTTGCCGTCCTCTTGGTTTGTTTGGAGTAACTGTTCCTAATGTTTTGTGTGCTTCGACGTGCTCAGAGGTGATGAAGATGTGTGTGAAATGTGGAAATGGCGGCATTCTTAATTTTGGTCTTTTTAGATCACGTTTTTTGGGGCTTTGTCTTTGTGTACGGTGAGTTGCCTAGCTTGGGCAACATAATTGATTGAATTGGTCAAGAGGGCGAAGCGAAGAAAGGTCTGCATCAACTAGAAATTTTTTCGTTCTACTGACTAGGCCGTTTTTTAGGGTTCCGTACCCAAAGGGTAAAAACGGGACCCTATTACTAAGACTTCGCTGTCTGTCTGTCTGTCTGTCTGTCTGTCTGTCTGTCTGTCTCCAGGCTGTATCTCATAAACCGTGATAGCTAGAAAGCTGAAATTTTCACAAATGATGTATTTCCGTTGCCGCTATAACAACAAATACTAAAAATTAAAAACAATTAAATATTAAGGGGGGTCTCGATACAATAAACGTGTTTTTTTCGTATTTTTTTGCTCAATATTAAAAACGGTAACAGGTAGACGCTTCAAATTTTCACAGAATACTTACTTGTATATTACCTTTCAAAATAAATAATTAAATAACTATAAAGTAAATATTAAAGGGGGGCTCCCATACAACAAACGTAATTTTTAAGCAATTTGAATATTTGTAAGTAAATATTTAGAAATATATTAACTATAAAAATTAATACCTAATCTAATACATAAAACTCACAAAATGAAAATAATCCGTGCATCTAAACGCGGTGCGAGCGCCGCGCCGCGGTGTGGTGGTGGCGCGAACGCGCGGGAAGCGGGGGAGGTAACATCACGGAGCGAGCCATAGCCGCGCGTATTCGCGCGAGCGTTGTCATGCTGCCCGGATGTGTATCGAAAACCTACCTATAAGTTTGCAATTTACTACTTGGAATTTCGTTGATTTCTCGTTATTTTATAAACAGAACTAAACTTTGTAGTATTATAGATGATAGTACGGAACCCTTCGTGCGCGAGTCCGACTCGCACTTGGCCGATTATTTTTTCTAGTTGAAAATATACTCTCAACTCGAAACTTGGTAGGTATAGAGGTTCTGTGTACACATTTGTATTTTTTTTTTACTAACCCCCAATAATGGGACGTTCCATAAATACTACGGAACCCTATAAAAGTAGGACGTTGTAACGCCATATAATGTAAATATTTTATGCTCAATTTTTAAAAAGAATTTTGAATATACACAAAATTGGTTAACAAGTTGTCAAGACAAGACTGTGAAATCGAATGTGAATAAATCATGTCATACAAAACCATATAAATTCAAGCCAACACTGAAAAAAATAATTTAAGAACCAACCGACCAACCAACCTGGACCGATTTTGATGAATTACTAAGCGACCAATCTGAAGGTATATCCTTTCAAACAAAAAGAAGCGAAGAGATATGCGTCAGCGAATATACCTAGTCTTGCCATAAATATTGTCACGAAGAAAAATTTTTTTTTTTTATTGCAAATAATATTTGTTACTTTTACAGTGTGTTAGCTTAATACATAAATATAAAACAATTTAAAATATAAAAGCTTATTCGAAGTGGTCTCCATTGGCTGCAATACAGTCCTTTAAACGTTGAGGCCAGTTATCAATAGAAGCACGCACTCTTTCCATGGGAAAATTCTTCACTGCCAATCGTATGGATTGTTTTAGGGACTCCAAATTATCATGGCGTTTAGAGCAAGCCATACTCTCTAAAACTGACCATAAATCATAATCCAGCGGATTAAGATCAGAACTAGACGACGGCCAGTCTTCAGCTCTGATGAAGTCCGAAACGTTCACTTCCAACCAAGACTGCGTGGACCGAGCTTTATGACCTGGCGCCGAGTCTTGTTGGAAGGACCATACTTGGTTATTGAACATGGTGTTGTTAAGGGGCTTAACTACCTTCTCAAGAATGGTATTTTGATACACTTGTGCCGATGTTTTGATACCTTTTTCACAAAAATATTGCCCAGTCACTCCTTCATAGCTAACACCCCACCAAACCATCACTGAAGTCGGATAATGCCCACGTAGCACTCTGTCGACTAATTGGGAAGCTTCCTTAGAGCTTTGAGCATAAATACGGTCATTTTGTTTGTTAAAATGTTGCTCAATTGTAAAGATTTTCTCATCCGTAAACAAAATTTTTCTGTGACCTCCCTTTGCGTACCGCTTCAGTAGTTGTTTCGATTTTACCACCCTATTCTTTTTTAAATTATCAGTTAAAAAATTACCAGTGCGTCTCTTATAGGCTGCAAGTCCTAAGTCATCTTTTAAAATACGCGACATGGTTTTGGGTGCTATCTTCATCTCCCGAGATAAAATCTTTTGCTTTCGGACAGGATTTCTTCGAATTCTTTCCCTTACTGCTTTGACCACCTTTTTCGTACGAACACTACGTGGACGGCCAGATCTTTTTCTGTCACAAACAGAGGAGGTCTCATTGTACCTATTAATAGCCCGGTACACAAACATTTGACTAATACCAAGCGTATGGAGAGTTTTAAAAATTGCATTTGGCTCCATACCAACTCTGTGTAATGCAATCACAGCGATTCGGTTCTCTTTATCACCCCACTCCATTTTAATATCGCAAAATATTGTACAATGTATTGGCGCCAAAATTAGAAAACTCAATGAACAATCGTATAAAAATGACAGATTCCAAATTCAAATGTAATATCTTTCTTATTTTTAACTGTAACAGTAATTATGGCCAGACTAAGTAGAAAAACAAACAACCTAATTGGGAACCACCTCCTTTTTGAAGTTGGACAAAAACAGGCAAAAATAAAGCAACCTCCGGACATAATATCGCGAGCGAGAGGTTCAGTGGCCAATAACTATAATAATTAATTTCACGCTTGTCGGTTTGTATGTGCGGTCACTTGTTGTCTGATTATCACTGTAATATTGGTGCAGTAACTCAATTCTCGTGATCGCTTCAATTTGTGTTACCAGTGTTACATATGGAAGGTAACCTATCTGTAATCCGAAGTTCATTTGTTCGAATCTTACTTGATCGAATCCATTTAATAGAACTGCCCGATTCAAGATGTTTCACTTGACACGAATTTCTGATACTATCAGTTTACTTTAATTTTCTCGAATAGTTTTTATTTTATTTTTTATGCAAGATAAATCAACGATTGACCACCAACTCGCCTGATGTTAAGCGACGGTGTGGCCGAAGATGGAGCTCGTCGATCTAGAAGATTCTATTCACTCTAGCCTTGAAAACACAAACACAATTCGGCACAATTTGGTTTGTTAGGTTTCTGTTTTATATAAGTATATCCAGAAACCTTTTTATATGCAATGGTTTGGTTATTAGATATATCAATAAAATTACTATATAAGGTTTCTTTTTATCATACACATAAACTTCCTTATTACAAAGATTTGGTTATCAGACGAATTGTCTTTCAACGTTGACGAGCTTTCGTGATTTTGATAAAGTGTCTTTTGAAGAAAAATATTGTTTTTGGGAAACGATATTTAGGTATTTCACAATTCGGACTACAAATACTTATTTGTTGTTTGTATTTTTATTTGTATAACAAACACATATAGCACTGAAACATGGTTACTCACTGTGGGTCTATAATGAAGCACGCATTGAGCTACAGAGAGGGATTTGCTTGAAGTTCGTTAAAAACAAGTATAGAAAACTCAAAAACCCCCGACAAAAAAACGGCTAAGCCGATTTTGATGAAATATAGCTAAGAACACACCCAGATAATTCACCTTCCAAACAAAAAAAAACAACAAAATCAAAATCGGTTCATCCGTTCGGGAGCTACGATGCCACAGACAGACACACACACAGACACGTCAAACTTATAACACCCCGACGTTTTTCATCGGGGGTTAAAAAAAAGAAGTTCATACAAATGTTATTAAGATAATGGCTTAGCTCAGTGCTCTTACTGTTCATTTGACAGTAGTGTGCAAACATCTCGTGATGGGGAAGGGGAACGAAGCGACAGAGTGTGTAAATCGCATTAAAATACTTTAATTCGTATAAATGACGAGATTATTAACTTTTAACAATTGTTTTATTTTCAACCGACTTCAAAAATGGAGAAACTTCTTAATTCGGTTATAGTTAGTGACATCACGAACGTGACAGCACACTCACTACGTAAGTAGGTATGCATGTGAGCGCAGAATGTGACAGTGAATGGGCGAGAGGAGGACTATATCACAAACCACATGATTGCCGTCTCCTTTTCTGGTTTTTGCTTATGGTACACTAATATTGCAATATCGTTTTCATTTTTTATTTAATTATTTTTTTGACGTGATAACGTCTTATAAATCGATGAACGCCGGCTGCACGCGCGAAAAAGCTTGACTCATTGTCACGTTCCGCCTGAGCCGAGCGTGCAAGCGAGAGCGCGAAACAAGCGATAGAGAGGCACGATCGGTCTAAGCGTTCGGCTTGTGACGCATCTATCATGACGTTATCACGTAAAATTATCGTCCATAAACCAACTTTACACACAACCATTTTTATTCACAGAAATAATACTTATGAAATAATAATACAAATACCCGAAAAATTGCCCTTCTTGCGTAGTCGGATAAAAAGAACACAACCACCTTACCCTAAACTGTTTAATATTTACCCAAGTGTAGGAAGTCCAAAAACAACAGTCCAGTACTACTACCTAACGTCGGCTGAACCACTTTCGGTGCGCTTGATCACAAATTGATAGTTGGGTAAACAGGCGGCCGGAAGCGGTGCGGGTTCCACTCCTGTAAATATTGGGAATACACTTGGGAAATGTGAAACGTACATAATGACGGTTACGAGAGCAGTTTAGGAAGTTGAAGTAACTTAGTTTGGTAAAAATGTTTTTTTTTTTTTTTCAGCCATAAGAAGTCCACTGCTGGCCTCCCCCATGGATTCAAATATGTTCAATGAATGGATGAAAAATGTTCAATGTTAAGCAACTTGAGCTTCAGTCCGTCTATGAATAGGCCGGAATATGCATGAATTTTTAAGGTTCGATTTACTTTCAAAAAGTATTTTTGCCAATAATTATGGTCGAAAAATGTATATAGTATGACAATGAAGTAATTGTGGTTAGCTTTAATATAGGTCTTTATTGGCGGTAAATCATATTAATTTGTTGTAGAAAAAAGTTGAGATAAAGTCAGTAGGTACCTAGTCTTATTCATTTTATTTTAGAGATATTGATAGCTGGGTTTTAATAATAATTATAGTTTAAAAAGCTGAAAAAAAACCGACTTCAAAAAACTAATTCGTTTAGGTACGTGGACGAAATTTTTTAAGTTATTTTGTTATTAAAACCTAAGTACTAAACCTATATTGATAAAATTTATATGAGACTATCTCTGAGGTATTACCTACTAATACTTATTACCTACTAATAAAAAATAACCATCAAAAACAATTCATCATTGATAATCGCTGAACAAACGTACAAAAAACCATACAATCGAATTGAGAACCTCTTTCTTTTTGGAAGTTAGTAAACAATAAACTGCCGATTACAAAAAAAAAAATTCCACGTTGTTCCCACGAGAAATGTTGGTCCCACGTATATTAGACAATCTTCTAAATTGTAAAATATGTTGTCCCAGTAGTGTTTTAGTGATAGACATAAACTAAGTATCTTTATAATACAAGTAAACAGGTTTCTTCTTACGTCTCCAACGCAGATTCCTATGTTGCTCAATATCAGGCGAGTTGGCGGTCAAGCTGAAGCCTATCGACCAATAAAAAAAAGTACAAAGCGCTACAAGAATATAAAACACAGATTCTACGTAAACTAAATAATAATCAAAATGAGCTGATTTATACTTTCCACACTTTTGCAAAATTATTACAATTGGAAAAATTACAGAACTAAACATTATAATTATGTTACCAGACGTAAGTTTCCCTAGAAACTTCGACAACGGCGCCCTCATGACGGTACAAATAAATTTGCTGTAGTATACAGGAAACAAAATGGTGGTGTCCAATAAGTAATTAAATGTAATAAATATTGGAACGCCTCCCGGCTGGTTGGAACTGCTGATAATTAATTTTATGTTATTAGTTATCTGTGCCCGCTACTTCGTACGTCAAAACTCTCAAACTGTACAGCTCTCACTAAATGATTGTATGGCGCACATTTGTGTGGTTTTACAAAAAATTACGATACAAATGCGGCGGAAATGTCAAATGTATGTTTCAAATTTGAAATTCCCGCCGCATGTCTACCGTTGGCCTCTTTGATAAAGTATTAACGACATGTATCTAGTATCAGTCCTCAAAAACGTCCGAGCTCAATGAGGTCTTACACGATTTACACGTTTAAAATAATTTCGATTTTCAAAATAAGTAATTCGAAGCGGCAAAATAGACGTCTCTACAATTCTCAATCTAAATTAGGCTTTAGCGCGGCGACATAGAGTCTTTACACCAAAATCCTTAAGTTCGTCATGGTATATGAGTATCGGTCAAACCAGGACACTATATTCGTGAATTTTGTTTTAGACTTGAAGTTCACGTGATGGAAAGGCCCTTAAAAAGTATGCGTAAAAACAGTATTACTCTACCCAATTTATCGTGTCCTGTCGCCAGGGACAGCGTAGTGTAATAAGAGACAGGGTCCCGGAATTATGGAAGTCGGGACTCACGATCTCCATACTTCTCAGACAGGCACCCAATATACAGGACCCGAGATATCGGGTAGGTTCTTAGGAAGATGGAATCGAATCGATGTCACTTGTTCGAGCTACCGAACAAGAAGAAGAAGAAGAAGGAAGGAAGGTGAAGGGGGGTACTGTTGCGTTTTCCGCCTTGTCCTGTTGTAAAAAGGGGAGGTAGGGAGGGATAAAGTCGTGTAACTTGAGCGCACACTCACTAAAATGATGCCTGTAAAATATTACTAGATAAATCTGGTATTTTTACAGGATTCCTAGCTCAGTTGGTAATATGGCCTTAGCTGTAGATAGTAGGTTCTGTCTTCGCCCAGGACAAACATTTGTGTGATGAGCAAGGATATTTGTTCTGTGTCTGAGTGTTTCTATGTATCATAAGTAGGTATTTACAAAAAATATAGGTATAACTATTTTATCAGATAACTGGATGCCATAAAACAAGATTTACTTATTTTAGGGCTAAATTGTGTGAAAAATTTACACCAATATTTGTAATTAATTTATATTATCTATTTCGTAAACCAAGTTTCCAGCAGTCTAGTCGGGAGACCGTTTGACTTGCGATCCGCAGGTCTGGTCCTGGGTTCGAATCCAGCGGCACGCACCTCTGTCTTTTCGAAGTTATGTGCATATTGTTGATTGCCGCCAACTTCAAACGGTGAAGGAAAACATCGAGAGGAAACCTACATGTCTGAGAGTTCTCAATGATCTTGAAGATGTGTGAAGTCTGCCAACCCGCACTTAGCCAGCGCGGCAGACTATGGCTTAACCCTTCTCACAATGAGAAGATGGCCTGTTCCCAGTAGTGGGACAGTTTGTACAAACAGGGCTGATAAAAAAAACAAGTTATTAAAATAAAAATCCCCGACAAAAAAACCGGCTGAACCGATTTTGTTGAAACATATAAAGCTAAGAACTCTTTCGATAAAATCCTTTTCCAAACAAAAAAATAGATCAAAATCAGTCCTTTCGTTTGAGAGCTACGATGCCACAGACATACACAGATACAACACCCCTCTTTTTGGGTCGGGGGTTAAAAAAATTCATTACAAAGAGAGCTAGCCGATAACGCCGAGTCCTGTTTATCGGGTTTGGCTTCTCATTATTAGCGTTCTGAATTTGAATTACTTAATTAACATAATAAGCCTTGATTTATTTGTTGTAAATATTGGCGGAGTCAATAAACTTAATTATCTTTAATCAGCGCAATCCACATTTTATTACATCGCAATTATTTCCTTTAACGCTCATTAAAATGTGATTAAAATAAGAATGTAACTGGCTGAGTGCTGCATCTGGGTGGTGACGAGTCTGTAGTCCATCGTCTGTCTCGTTTGCGCATACCCACATAGTTGTAGATAAAATGACAATGAATTTATAAAAAAGATCTTCTGACATAACACTAGAAACCAACATCATAAATTTTGGAAAAAATATTGCATCCAAGTTAATTATTGATTGATTATAAAATTATTTTAACAAATTATTGACGTGAAAATGATTTTTATGTGTGAAAATTAACTTGAATCAAAATTATTTTTTTGTCGAAAACTTCTGATGTTGCTTTATAGTGTTTTGTTGGACGATTTTTTTATAAGTTCATTCAGTCATTTGATTAACCCCCGACGCAAAAACGACGGGGTGTTATAAGTTTGACGTGTCTGTGTGTATGTCTGTCTGTGGCATCGCAGCTCCCGAACGGATGAACCGATTTTGTTTTTTTTTTTTGTTTGAAAGGTGAATTAGTCGGTAGTGTTCTTAGCTAGGTTTCATCAAAATCGGTTCAACCGATTTTTGTCGGTGGTTTTGAGTTTTCTAATCTTATACTTATATCTATAAAAACATTGGTATGCGCGAGCGAGACGGAGGATGGTCGAACTATTACATAATTAATTTAAGTCTAATAAAATAAGATTTGTGACAGTGACAGTATAAAAGACAACTAAGAGAATTCTCACAATTGGTAATTATCTGAAAGTATGGAGAGTATCTTTGTGTGAAAGTACTTATTGGTGTTTTTTGTTTTCAACTGGCAATGCGGCCAGCATTTTGCGCACGATGTTTTTTTGTTATTGTTATAGGAGATAGATCTACGATGGACCACCAACTCGCCTGATGTTAAGCGACGGTGTGGCCGAGGATGGAGCTCGTCGATCTAGAAGATATCTATTCACTCTAGCCTTGAAAATTCCAAGATTGTAGGTCTCAGGAAACAGAGATGGCGGCAAAGAATTCCATTCTTGTGCAGTACGCAACAAGAATGTGGATCGATATCGCTGAGTACGGATTTTCGGCATTTCAACGAGAAATGGGTGGTAATTCGCCGACTTTGTACTAGTCCTGTAGTGAAATGGGGAGGGTGGAATTAGGTCGTGTAGCTCTTGCGCACATTCCCCGAAATGAATCCTGTAGAAAATAGACAGACATGCTACTTTACGGCGGTGCTCGAGACTAAGTAGCTTCTTGGCAGCCAGTTTATCGTCACCGATTAACCTCACAGCTCGCCGGTCCACTGATTCCAAAGCTTCCAGCTGATACTTGGCTGATCCACCAAAAAGGTGGCAGCAGTACTCCATACACGATGTCTACTTTAATAGTAACTTGATAGATTAGTTTTAGTACTCAGTTTAATATATTTAGTAGTTAACATTTTATTTATATTTAGAACTTTATTTTGTGTAGGTACCTACATGTATTTATGTATTTATGTATTTATTGTCACATATTTAGATAGTTAAAGTTAGAGGTCCTTAATAAGTTCCAAGTAGTCAATATTTTATAATGCACTAAATTGAGGGTAATTTAGAACCAATATTGACTACCTATTCGGTCAATCTTATAGGATGCGCCTACACCGACGCGGACGTGTCGCAGTGGGTCTAGATCGAGTTTTTAATTTTAACCCCCGAAAAAACGCACATTTCGACACTCACAAGGGAATCGAAAGCTATGGTGTACTTCCCGTTGACCTAGAACTATGAAATTTGGGAAGAAGCATTGTGTTATAGTACACATATAGGAAAAAATCCGATAACTGGACGTTTTTAATTTAATCACAAAAAAATAGTGTCGTTATGCAAGGAATGAGGGCCCAAATTTTAAAATGAATTAACCGTATCATGTATCATATAAAAGAGCTTCATTAGCATAAGCTAAAACAGGTGTTTAATTATTTTTACGATGTATATTTTTCGATTTATGAAGGAAAATATAAAAAATAATACAATTACCCCTACCTTTTATCTACTAGTTTGTACGGAACCCTCGGTGGACGAGTCTGACTCGCACTTGTCCGGTTTTTTATGTAGAAATAGGTTTGCGCTTGACCGCCAAGTCACCTGATGTTGATGTTTTTTTTTTTAATTACAGCATTAGCTACGGAACCTTACTGTATGTGTGTCTTGACACGGTCTTGGCCATTTATTTTTTGTAGCATGATACACATCGGTGTAAATGTAGACTGTAACAAAACTGGAATCCCTACGTATAACAAGGTGCTAGTAAACCAATTATTAAGGGCAGTAAATGCCGTACTAATTATACTGCGTTTAAAAAAAAAACATTTAAAGTTGTAAATCGCTCGAAGGATTCTGGCTTCTACGAATTGTAAATGAGTTAAGGTGCGTTTTGGTCACAGTGACAATGGGGAGACCACCTTAAAATTCAGACAAATAAGAGGAGCAACATGTGTATTATGAAATGGACAAGAAACTGTATTTTAACCGACTGCAAAAAGGAGGAGGTTCTTAATTCCACTGTATGTTGTTTTTGTATATATTTAAAATGTTTGTATTATGTAACTCTTCGTGTAAAGACAGTCCCGGCCGTACGCACCCGCTCGCTCACTTGGCGGGGGCACGGCCGTGCCCCCAGATTACTTATCACTTATAATAGTCACAATTTAGCAGTACTAATAGAACTAAAAATTAATAAATACATATTTTGATATTATTGATTGATCACAAAAAATCAAAATTTTGACTTGAAAATGGCAAATACATTTTCCGTGCATGTCCAGTAGAACGGCACGGCACGGCAATAGAAGAAAAATATTGTAGGGTCCGATTCCACAAAACTCAAACCCGCGTTTAACAAGTCCTTGTACCCGATCAATTAAAATCCGTGCTGTAAAGTTAATAGTCGTTATTAAACGTTAACCTGGTTAGTTATATCGTATTTGTTAACGAGCCACGAACAAATGATTTAATGGCACCCCTGTCCAGACTTTTTTTTCTTTCTTCTGATTGGAAGTTTTTCTTTTTTTTTGGCGTCGCACTGCGCGCTTTCTGTCTGTTTCAAAGTTTTTAAAGGATGAGCTCAAAGCCTGTATCTCTCTCGCGTATCATAACATTTTTAAACATATAAAATCACTGAGTTATTAGGGGATATTAGAAAAGTGAGACATTTTTAACGGACTTCCGAAAAGGAGGAGGTTCTCAATTTGTCTGTATGTTTTTGTATGTTTGTTACGAGATTACTTCCCCAATTGTGAATTGATTTGAACCTCTTGATGATGATTTACCTCTTTGTTGTCAGATTTTTTTTGTTTATAATTTGATTCGCCATTAGGTTGGACTTCGTAACATTAGATTTAAAAAAACGCACATAATTATTGGAATTAAAAAAAACAAGTCGCTACTATGACATATTTTAGAATGTTATACTCGAAACAGGTAGGTAGATAGATCACATACAGTAAGAGTGGTAGATGCATTTACCAAAGTCATAAAAATTCAACGCGTTCTACAACTGTCAAATTAATATTGGTCCAAGTTACGTACTATAGACAAACATGAAATATTGTTGTTTGTACAACAATAAAGGTGTATAATGCATTGTGTTTCCGGTAGAAGATGCCTTTAACTATCTATTTAATTTCTAGCTGAATATTGGACATACGGGCAGAATTGTTGGGTCACTTGTAGCGTAACTCGACCTTTGCGCTAAATATTTTTAAAGTTTTAACCTTTTTGTTTTAAGTATTTTTATGACCTACAGTTTTTCTTAAAAACAGGGTTGGTAACAGTAATCTACGGTAACGTGTTACAATATCTAAGACGTACAAGTACACATGACTCAAGAAAACCTGGCTAAGTAATAAAATTTTGACACCAGCTTGGTGTTGCCAATATTAGCAACGAAACAAAAAATCAGGGGAAACTTACAAAATGACATATTGAATCAATAAAAATCTCTTTTTAGGGTTCCGTACCCAAAGGGTAAAAACGGGACCCTATTACTAAGACTTCGCTGTCTGTCTGTCTGTCTGTCTGTCTGTCTGTCTGTCTGTCTGTCTGTCTGTCTGTCTGTCTGTCTGTCTGTCTGTCTCCAGGCTTTATCTCATAAACCGTGATAGCTAGAAAGCTGAAATTTTCACAAATGGTGTATTTCCGTTGCCGCTATAACAACAAATACTAAAAATTAAAAAAATATATATATTAAGGGGGGACCCCATACAATAAACGTGTTTTTTTCGTATTTTTTTGCTCAATATTAAAAACGGTAACAGGTAGACGCTTCAAATTTTCACAGAATACTTACTTGTATATTACCTTTCAAAATAAATAATTAAATAACTATAAATTAAATATTAAAGGGGGGCTCCCATACAACAAACGTAATTTTTAAGCAATTTTTACTCGATCTTAATTAACAGGTAGAAACTTGAATATTTGTAAGTAAATATTTAGAAATATATTAACTATAAAAATAAATACCTAATCTAATACATAAAAACTCACAAAATGAAAATAATCCGTGCATCTAAACGCGGTGCGAGCGCCGCGCCGCGGTGTGGTGGTGGCGCGAACGCGCGGGTAGCGGGGGAGGTAACATCACGGAGCGAGCCATAGCCGCGCGTACGGCGTATTCGCGCGAGCGTCGTCATGCTGCCCGGGTGTGTATCGAAAACCTACCTATAAGTTTGCAATTTACTACTTGGAATTTCGTTGATTTCTCGTTATTTTATAAACAGAACTAAACTTTGTAGTATTATAGATGATAGTACGGAACCCTTCGTGCGCGAGTCCGACTCGCACTTGGCCGATTATTTTGTTGTTATTTTCAAACACGAAACTATTAAAGTTAGAGTCTTTTTTCTTCACAACCCTCTATTTCAACCCGATTCTGTATAAAAATATATTATGAAACGCTAGTTTCTATGTCGGCTACGCACCTAAGGTTCTGAAATACCACTTTAATTAGCACTTAAACTAAACTAATCGTCCTTGACAAGAATTTTATTTTATTTTATTTGGGAAACAAACAGAGTTAATTTAACTTAATGTACTTATAAATATTAGGGTATCTTATCTCTATTTACATGTCTCCGCATACGTTTTACTAAACAAACGGCTGTCCCCAAGCAATATCCATCTATCTATCCTTTGAACGAGCAATTCTTGTATATATATGTATATATATATAATCTGAATATCGGAAACGGCTCCAACGATTTTAATCTGTATTCTAGTCCTGTCTTTCCTCGGTGATACATGAATACACCGTATTCAAATGAAAACTGGTGTTTGCGTGAAACATTTGCCCGTTTTAAGAACAATCAGCGCTATCTACATTGCGTGTTAGCACATGTGTACGCATATAGGTACAGTCTCCAACTTGCATATTTGTGTCACTGATTAGCACGCCGTTGTATGGAGTGTCCGACGGGTGACAGTGGAACAGCTTAAAAACAGAGGCCGTACCGCAAGCGTACAACTTTAAACAGTTGAGAGAGCAAGACAAAGGTCAGAGTAATATTGAAATAAGGCTGCTACAAAGTTTGTAGGTAACCTCCCAGGGTTGATTTTGTGTAGGTTCTATACGCCGGCCGTCATGTCTGTCCGCCGTCTTGTCTGTCCGCCGTCCTGTCTGTCCGTGTGTCTCCGTGTAGTTAAGGGCCGTTCTCGTTCATTTCATTAGTGATCGTGAGCAGATATCGTTATTGCGTGCCACTCTTTCTTACAGTACACCCACATAACGCAGAATAACACTAATAAACACAATGAAACTATGATGAATACCGCAGGCGATCATTTGTGAAATATCCAAATTGACCATTTCAGCAGGATCCTATGATTTTATGGAATAAAGCGGCGAAACATATCTTTCTGCGTTATCGGCAAAACTCTATAGAAGCTTCCAGTAAAATCGCCACTACTTTACTGAAGCACGACTCGTATTTGAAAATGACTGTATACGTGAGTTAGATTAAACATTTATGGCTTGATTTATTCAAGAAACTTGAAGAAATTGAACTTGAAGAAAATTAAGTATTTAACACTAACAAATGCTCTAAGTGGGTCCAAATATAATTTAAAAAAACCGGACAAGTGCGAGTCAGACTCGCCCACCGAGGGTTCCGTACAAACTAGAAGATAAAAAGTGGAAATCATTATTTTTTATATTTTCCATCTTATACCGAAAAGTATACATCGTAAAAATATTTAAAACCCTGTTTTAACTTATACTAATTAGGCTCTTTCATATGATACCCCACATGATACGGTTAAAGAACTTTAAAATTTGGACCCTCAATCCTTGCGGAAAGACACATATTTTTGGGATTAAATTAAAAATTTCTAGTTTTCAGATTTCCTATATGTGTACTCCAACACAATGCTTCTTGCCAAATTTCATTGTTCTAGGCCAACGGGAAATTCCCCATAGGTTTTGATTCCCTTGTGAGTGTCGAAATGTGCGTTTTTTACGATATATTCGGCTGTAACTTTTTTTTAACGAAAACTAACAAACTTTATTTTTCTTTCTGCAGCAAGATACTATGGATCTGCGTATATGGTTTTAATTTCAACTCGATACTTTCACGCGTTCCCGAGATAAAGTTCTACAACAAGACAACCGACGTAGACGGACAGACGGACAACAAAGTGATCCTATAATTATCGGTTCTGTTTTTTGCTATTGAGGTACGGAACCCTAAAAATGAGTATCATATACCTAGTAGCTTGTGTTTATATGAAGCGAGACTACCAGCCTAGATCTCCCTCTCTCGGTCCTACGGCGTACCATCATGCTTAGAGACCTGTTGCATACATGGCTATCCTCACACTCAAGATGTCTATATCTGTATGCAGAATTATTTACTAGTTTAAATATTTATTCCAAATTACGTTGTCTCTGACATTTCTCCATATACTACGTACAAAACACACTCGACTCAAAAACATAAATAAATAATTACATGATTATATTGAATGAACCGTAATCACCTGCTAATCACGGCTTTCGTATACCCATGTGGGTAATAACATAATGACGTACGAGCGAGACGGCGGTCTATGGCAGAATGAGACGGGTATACGTCTCTCGTGACAGCTTTGAATTGAATTAAAGGCGCTGCGTGCGCGCAAATTCAAGAGAAAGTTCGTTGAAGGTTCGATATTCAAATAATATGAAACTCGCTTACGGTTTTACCAGTAATAAGTATGATTTGATGCATTTTCGAAGGAACCTAGAAGAAGCAAAAGCCCTCTATTGTATTTTGGAAGATTTGCGTAATTTTAAATGTTAATACTGTAAAAATGGTAGTGTTTTATTCATTAAGTGTTCGATTACTCATATGAGTGTGAGCAAGTGAAATAAGTATGTGGTGAAATATGTCTTTTCTTAATTCATTAATTAATTTTTGAAGAATTGATAGAATATTATTTGTCTTTGATCATTTAGTATTCAAGAAAGAGAACAGTAAACAATAAGTGGCCAAGACCGTGTCGAGATACGCGTATAGTAGTAGGCTTTCGTAGGTAATGCTGCAATTTAGACTAAGTAAGTAGTCGGTGAATATTTTTTTCTTGCATAATTTCCACAGTCCATGCATTAACAATTTCTAAAAATGATTAACGAAATGATGATGAAAATTTACTTGGATCATAATGATATTTTTGTCAAAAAATTTTGATGTTCCTTTCTAGTTTCCTAGAAGCACGGTTTTTTATAAGTTCATTTAGTCATTTTATATCTTCAAAAAAGTTGGTATGCGCGAGCGAGACGGAGTAAGGTCGAACTACAAAGTCTGAAAGAATGAAAAATAATGAAAGTGTAAAAGAAGATCGAATGAATGAGTGAATGAATCCATATTTGGAATTTGGGTGAATTCTTTGCGCTGCGTCCACAATTAATTAACTTCAGAGATTCTCAGTATTGGTAACGGTAAATTGAATGGTTTATTTACTCAAAACCTTTATTAAAAACGATATTGCCTCAAGTTATGAAGAGTAATTACTTGACAACATTGTAAAGGCAGCTTATGTACACAACAAAAAGCTGAAAGTCGGCACCCTTTGGTCGGCTGTCCATCAATTTACATTGAAATGCCCATTTGTACACGACGATTGTGGTCCACATTTTTATGCGTAGTGCGCAGGAATGGAACTCCTTGCCACCTTCTTGTTTCTTAAAAACTATAATCTTGGAATTTTCAAGGCTAGAGTGAATATATATATATAGATATATGCTAGATATATGCGCTCCATCCTCGGCCACACAATTCTTACCACCAGGCGAGTTGGTGGTCAATCGTAGATCTATCTTGTATAAAAAAGAGCAAAAGCTTTTTTTTATACTAAATAGAACTACGTTAAGCGACGCGGACGGTGTGGCCGATGATGGAGCTCGTCGATCTAGAAGATATCTATTCCCTCTAGTCTTGAAAATTCCAAGATTCGCTCTTTAAACAACAGTTATATTATTTATTTCATTACACATTGTTTTTATTGATTGTTACGTTTTGTTTCAACTCTTCCATGCTAGACTGGAAGAAGAAGTAAAACATAGAATGTACCAGCTGCTTCTCTTCGCGGGCGTACCTACAGGAAATTGGCGTTTATGTAGACGTGTATGGACTGACCCCCACTCACTGCAAGCTATGATTTTAACCGTCTTCAAAAAATACAGCCGGTTGTCAATTCGGTTTTATTTATTTTAATATTTGTTACCACATACCACTAAACCAAATTTGAAAATTATTTTTATTCCTTTGGACTGACCACATAGAAATTTTATCAAAGTCTGTTTAGTACTTAGGTTTTTAAAACTATCTATATTAAAAAACTTTTTAAAAACAAGCTTTTATTATGTTCTTGTTAATAATAAAGTACTCGCCAAGACGAATCAAACGAGCCGAAACTCGACGGGGTTGCGTCGTTTCATTACAGAGTTCCTATGACCACCTTCCAGCTCCATCACCAGACCCTGGTTACCATTGAAAGACAAACTACTCGTCAAGACGATTCAAATGAGCCCAAACTCGATGAGGTAGTGTCGTTTCATTGCGAAGTTCCTTTGGCCACCTTCCAGCTCCATCATCAGATCAGCACTATGTCATCATAATATTGCATTGTCACGCGATTTACACATGTGTGCAACATTTCATCTCAAACGGTAACCGGGAAGTGGATCGAATTTAATTTGCAAGATTTGATGACAAACATCGGACAGGTGAAACTAAATAAAAATAAAGCCTTGTAACAAAATTAACTGGAAATATTATGTCATGTCATCCAAATAAACGAAATTGCGTATTTTGAAGTAAGTTGTTTCAATTTCTTAAAGTATAATAATTATGTAAGTAGGTATAATATATCTTATACCCTCTAATACCCTCTCCCTTCTATATCACCCTGTAGCCAACTAAAACAATAAGTATATAATAAAAGAAAAACAAAACATTCGACTGCATAAGACCGATTTTCGTACTGTACGATATGTATGTTCGTATGTAACTTATGCTTTGTTTACTTTATCCACGGTTTAAGGGAAAATATGAGTGATTTTATGTAAGTATTTATACGTAAAATATTAAAAGAAAATACAAATTCAATTTCAAATTGTTTTTATTGACAGCTGTGTTAAATTATGGTCTTATAATTTAAATTGGTACTTAAATTACACGCTTAATTGTACCTAACAAAGTTGTATCGTTCTTATAACTGCAAAAAAGCAATTAAAAATAAGAATAGTACATTGTTACCCTAGGGGTGAAAGTAACTTATTTAGTCCCGAGACGGGGTTTGGCGCACGAACGAAGTGAGGCCAATAGTTCGAGGGACTAAATAAGTCTTTAACCCGAGGTAAACACTGTGCTTTTCATTACGAATACAAGGAAAGTAAAAATGAAAACACGAATTAGCTACAGAAAAAATGAGTAAATTTTATTTTACATAGATCAAAAACTTTGGTAAGCAATCTATTCAGCCAATATTTTTCATTTTCATCATTAATAAAAATGGTAAATATTTTGTTCAAATCTATGTTATTTTAAAGAAATTGTTGAAACTAAATTATAATAGTTAT
This sequence comes from Lycia hirtaria, assembly GCA_947563715.1. Taxonomy (NCBI): domain Eukaryota; kingdom Metazoa; phylum Arthropoda; class Insecta; order Lepidoptera; family Geometridae; genus Lycia; species Lycia hirtaria. The sequence continues at coordinate 50,534,481 of OX387376.1, read as the reverse complement.
TTAAAAAATATAATTATATTCTTTAATCAATACTTATCTTTATGTTATTTCAATTTTACATCGCGCTGTAAATGTCAAACTTTCTTTAAAGCCACTCGGCTTTAAAGAAAGTTTGACATGGCTCAATAGAAACATGAAAATAGAACTACTTTTTTTTTATTTGACAGCTGACAGTTGAAAGTGATTCTCCCTAGGGCTGAAAAGTATTACTTTCAACCCGCTCCTCAGGCAACTTCAGACCTACTTTCAGAGTATGAGTAATGAAAAATACTATGCGTGGTTAAAGTCCAGGTGATTTCCAATGATCTTTTAGATGTAGTATATTTAGCAGATATTCGACAGATAAAGTCCTTTGAATATGTTGCGAACATAATTTGCTTCATCGACATGCGCACGCGTATCGCATGCTGAATGATTAGTGATGGGACACTGCATAAAATACAAGAAAAACAAAATAGTTGCAGTTTGGCTGAACTGTTTTTTTTTAACTGACAAATTAGTTGTCAGTCAATGAAAGCATTCTTATCCCAACAGTTGAGACGTCAGTTACTGACGTCACGAGCGACTGGCAGCCAGACGAAGACCATAATTTCTTGCATGTGTGTGCGTTATATACAGACGTAATGCCTCCCTGTATAACGCAACGTTGTATCGAGTGTCCGACGTGTGGTCCAAGATAATATTAGGTAGGTAATCATAATTGCTCAATCCCCATCTCTAGCTTGTCAGTATCCGATCCACGTAGTATAAAGTCGATGGCCCATTAGAAAGACTCCGCTGGGAGAATGGCTAATGCGGGTGACGTAGGACACTATTTAGGACTCTACTAGGAGTCTAGAACTATTTCTTTACGTTAGCGTGTGGCGGTGACCTCAGTTATGCAAAATGAATGACGTCATTGCTACCCAAGAAGTATTATTGGAAAAGTATGAGTTAGACTTCAGTGAAATAAAAAGCCGATGCTCGTTGTTTTGCCTAGTAAGTTTTTACATTTTTTTATTTAGTTTCTTTCATGTAGTCAAATGTTACAAGTTACATTTGATTTACTTTCCTGTTTCCGATTGAGCTAAAATTTTGCATGCATTATGTAAATCGAATGCCAATGTAATATTATTATGATATGGAGCTGGAACTGGGTTGTAGAGATTTAAACTTCCTGATGGAAAGTGCTAAGATAGTCAAGTTTGGGGTTGTTATATACCTTTTTTACCATGAGGTACTTTGCATTACTCATACAGACGGACTCTAACAAAAAATAAAACCGGCCAAGTGCAAGTCGGACTCGCGCACGAAGGGTTCTGTACCATTATCTATAAAAACGGCAAAAAAAAAACGTTTGTTGTATGGGAGCCCCCCTTAAATGTTAATTTTATTTAAATTTAATTATTTATTTTTAAAGTGAATAATATAACTCAATATTCAGTGAATATTTCAAGCGTCTACCTGTTGCCGTTATCAATATCGAGCAAAAAAAGCAAACAAATCAGGTTTGTTGTATGCCCCCTTAAATATATATTTTATTCTGTTTTTTAGTATTTGTTGTTATAGCGGCAGCAGAAATACATCATCTGTGAAAATTTCAACTGTATAACTATCACGGTTCATGAGATACAGCCTGGTAACAGACGGACGGACGGACGGACGGACAGACAGACAGCGGAGTATCAGTAATAGGGTCCCGTTTTTACCCTTTGGGTACGGAACCCTAAAAAAATCTGATCTTAATTTGGTCTTTGGTTATTTTATTTAAAACCTAGGAGGCCAAACGGGCTTTAGCAGCCCCGGCACGTCACTGCAAGCTTTGCAGATCTATTGTGAAGTAAGTTTGTTAATCACCCTTTGTATTTTCATACAAATATCTTAACTATTTTTTCACGACGCCCATTACCCGTTCGGCCGCTGCCATCGTCATCATTCAGCCTACCGTACAACAATACAAAACTTTCTCCACCTATACTATTTAGAGTCACCGTCGCACTCAGTGGACAACACTGAAAGGTTCCCGTATACATTTCTAGTTCCATAATTTAGCCACGGGTCCAAATATTTTTGTAAATCAATACTTGTCATTCCCTGTTGGTATGGGTGTAATAATTTAATGGCCACGTATGAAGCTTCCTGCACCGGGGTGGGATCTTGCACTTAGAATGCGTTATGTGGCGCTACGTAATTAATAAGATAAAATATTACTGTTGGATGGATGTACTGTCGATTGGAGCCAGATTGTGTGGTTTAAAAAGTTATTGGGCATAGACAATGGAGGAGTTGGCGGTAATCATGTGTGATTTTAGAATAAATGAATGTTTAATGAGTTTTTCATAAAAGTGGCAGGAAGACGCTGGATGCAAGCCGCTTCTAACCGGTCTTTCTGGAAATCCATGGGGCAGGCCTATGTCCAGCAGTGGACTTCTTGTGGCTGAGATGATGATGAATGGTTTTTGCTTTGTACAAATTTAATTAACGTGAACAAATTAATTGTTGTAATCGTAGTTACATATATGATTTCATATATAAGAGATACGTCAATTAATGTTGACATGTAATGAAAATTTTTATTACCTAATCTTGCTTTATTGTGACTGTTATATGATTTAATTTAATATAATTATTTAATAACACTTGAAGCTGGTAAATGCAAAATTCCCAGAACAGGAGAAGAAGAAGAACTAAAATGCTTGAAACTAAAATGCCTTCTCTTTGTCTAGATTTATTTATTATCACACTAGCATACACGCTGCGACTTTGTATGTGTGACAAGGTTACATTTCTGACAGCTTCAATCCCAAAAAATTTAATAATATATAAACTCTTAGTCCTTACAAATTTGCTAGAGATTTCCACAAGATTTTTACTCCGTTAAGATAGAAATACTCGTTAGTTATCCACAAAAAATGGTTAAATTGATCATCCAAAAAATGAAACATCCCAACGACTCTTATTTTCAATTCCAAAAAAAAATAACAATAGCATAAAGCGTACGTGCGCATTGGATTAAACAAGCGTACATTTTTTATGAACTCTATTAAAATAACAATGTCAATCACGCCATAAAACTTGGAACAATCTTCGCCTAAAAAAATGTCCAACTCTATGGTTTCACGTAAACCATACCATATTCCAAACGCAACATAGCAATAAACAACATTGCATTCAATTCAAAGCATTACAGGAACACACGGTGTGGTCAAATGCTCACTTGGGATCCAGTAGTATGCAAAGCAGCCCTGGAAGACGCTTTTAAACATAACTAATTCGTTTTATGCGGCGAGAATATTTTAATCGAGAATGCAGCAAATGCACTAACAAAACGCTCGTTTTGGCGGGACATCTGACAGTTGACTTTGTTTTTCAATATTGGCATTGCATGCTACGGCCATTGTTCCTGAGTTGTTTTTAAATTATGGCAATATAATACAAATGTATTTTTAAAATATTTTGATTTTGTTCTAAATCGTTACCGTGATACAAAAAAGGTGTAGAAAAAATGTTGAAAGAAGCGCGGCTGGTATTATGAAAGTGATATATTGGGTCTCAGCACAAAAACTGTTATTTTAGGGAATTAAAGTAGGCGTTTCTGACGAGATGTCAGGAGCGATCCTTGTATACCAAATTGCTATTTTAATTGTCCGTTTAAATATATTTGGATTCGATTTTCGGATTTTGGAAGACACGCGTTTGGAACCGGATCTTTTTTGTTTGAACAAAAAGTTTGGAATGTAACAGCTGTCATAATTTTAATAAGTGGCCAGTGTCATCTAGAATAATATTTTTATCTCTGTCTTTTCGAAGATAAGTGCGTATTGTTCATTGCCGCCAACTTCAAACGGTGAAGGAAAAACATTGTAAGAAAACCTGCATGTCTAAGAGTTCTCAATGATCTTGAAGATGTGTGAAGTCTGCCAACCCGCCCTTGGCCGTCGTGGTAGACTAAGGCCTTACCCTTCTCACAATGTGAAAATGGCCCGCGCCCAGCAGTGGGACAGTTTGTACAAACAGGGCTGATAAAAAATCAAAAAATCTAGATAGGTACTTAGACTAGACGGAATGTATGGAACTCGAAAGTGAAATCGAATTACTAAGGATCGTTTAATCGTTTTCATGGTGGTGTTTTATTCATTTAGTATCATGTTATGCGACTGAGTGTTGACAAGCCAAGCAGTGTGGTGAAATCTGTCGCCGACAAAACTCCTAGTGGAAGTTTGGTACTTTACTGGACGTATCTACAGTTTTGTTACTACCACTTTATTGAGGCATGACTAGCTTGACAATAACTTGTTTACTTGACTTAGACTGTAACTATGCTTACATGACTTGTACCTATAATCATGAAACTTGAACACATCTCAATAGTACTCGAGCAAATACAAACAAAAGAAGAAGAACAACGTAATAATCATAGATAAATCATTTTTCATTACGCTTAAGTAGCAGCGTCAATATTTTATACGTTGTACATTCCTAAGCGTACACTTATCACCAAAAAGGAAAAGTTTGCAAACAATTGACTCATCAACCTCGAGTTGAGGTCTTAAAGTGTTTAACGGCCACACAAGGCCCAAACTATTTAATATGTATCAAACATTACATCAAAATCGGTTACCAAATTGTTCACAATTACATTAGAAAATCAACTTTACGGATTCAAAAATAGAGATAAATTCTCTTTGACAGTGTAAAACGTTGACAAATTTTTACTCATACCTCTGTAGTTACAAACTTAAACCTCATTTCTGAAGTGATAGAGTTGTTATTCAATTGTTTTGTGATAATAGATTAAGATCTAAGCTCGTAAGAATCAATCTAATAAAGATCAGTGATAAGAAAGTATTGTTAAATGGCCAATTATAACCTGGTCATGTGTAAAACATTAAATTCAACCTCGAAGGTGCTTCCGCGAACTGAATTCAATGAACTTTGGATTAACGATTGGGCGTAGGAACTTTTTGGAATAGGTTAATATACCCACTTCTACTAAGTAGATACATTTTATTCATTAAATAATTTACAGGTATAACATAGTTTCGGCAATCATTTTGCAATCGTTTAAAAAGTCCAAACTGAAGCTGGAATTTCTAGACTCAGTAGCATGAGTGAAGCATACGGCGCAAATATTAAGAACCAGAGATAATAGAGAATATTTAGTTAGTATAATTTATATTTAGTTATATCAAATTAAGCTTAGTTTATTAGTGTGCTACAGAATTGACTTCGCTGTATTTCGAATACATATTTAATTTATCATTTATTACAATAGGATCCTAAAGTTTAACAATTAAGTGGCGAGCGCAAAGTTTTTCTTCTTGCTATCAAGATCTACATTACCGAACTCCAACCAGCTGTCAAAATTGAAACGTCATCGTTTTAAATTTAACGGTCATCGAAACTGTCAAACCACAGACAAAAAATTCAGCACACCGTGAAAATTATTTGTCAAACATCCCAATGTCATATGGCACATTTTTTATACTAATATTAATTTTATATTTTCAGAAAAATGAAAAGGGATCGACAGCTCACAATATCATTTTCCACTTCATCTAGCAGCTATTATACTTGTAACACTCACCATTTGACATATTTAAAATCATTTCTACAAATTTTAAATTGACCTTATTGCTATTCCTTTAAGTTGAAAATCGGATAAAAACAAGTTTGACAGTTGTAAACATCAGTTTATAAATCAATAGCGATCAACAAAAGCTCAGAAAGGGAAAGACACATGTGTGAAGAGAGTAAAATGATTTTTTCGTCATTTTTTGTCACTGGCAACTTCCAAGAAGGTGTAAAGTGGTCCTTATTTTGTTATTTATTTTATTGTATTGTTAATAGGCATGCTAAGGGGACGGCTACGGCTGTCGGTTTGAAAACTATTAAATGCTTATTTGGAAATAAATAGAATATAATGGGCATGGATAATCGTTGAATGGGACCGGGGCAATCAGAGGCCATTGTTGTCGCCAGCCAGCTTGACTTCTGACGTCTATATTCAATTGTCATTGTCAAATTTAATGCTCTCAAATTGTTATTCGTAAAGTCGAAATTAGCTTGACAACTTGGTGAATTGAATTTATTGATAGAGACTCTAAATATCAATTTCGATTTTGGCATAGTTTGACGCCTTCTAAGAAATGCGTGTGAATGATAATTTGTACCGAATAAAGTATCCTTTGTGGACATTCTCCGAGATATTTGTATGTGACAATGTGTAGAGGTTTTCTTTTATTGTGTTGATGAAGTGCTCAAGTTTTTGTCTGATTTTAGACTGAATAGGATGTTACAAGTCGTTGCACAAAGTCATTGAAAAGTAGTTCACCTCATAAGTTAGAAGTGTGACATCTAACATTTGAAATAAATGACAGAAAGCTTGTTAGTAGAAAAAAAATTATGCCGAATTTGTTTAACTAATAAGAAAATTAGTTTAAATTTAACAGTTTTACCTTAGGTTAGTCTAGCTCTCTCTCAGAGAAATTCTGAGAACATTTTAAAACTAGTAAAAGTTACTATATCCACAGAAAAAAAAATACTGCAAAAAAATACTGTACCTACTGTACACATTTTTGTAGTTTTTTTTTTGCCAACTGTCACAGCGATTCCATGCTTGCACCTTCCTTGATTTCATTCATTTTATATTTTAATGCGTCTGATACCACAACTCTAAACATACAATTTTAAATTCTAATTGTTCGTTCAAAATTGCAATTGTATGTTGGTACGGCAATTAATTACCCGTGCCTGTAGCACATAAATAACAGCTAAACAGAGGGGTTGTTTCTAAACTAGATTCCTGGAACTAAGCGGAAACTTACACAATTGAATTAAGTTACCACCATTACACTTAGAATGTTTTTTTTTGCTATTAGACTATTGCGAATGTTATCTTGTTTTACCAAATAATTGAATACTTACAAGAAAAATGAAATGATACAAAATGTTATTAAGGTCAAATTAGATGATATTAAGATTAGGTATGTTTTCTTCTTTTTATCAGACTACAGAAGAAATGAAATTTAATACGAACTTAAACATTTCCTAGTTTTAGTCAAATACGATTTTATATCTATTGCTAAAGTAAACTTCGGTTTCAAGTTTTGTGTGCTTCGTTTGCATCTTTTTTTAGTCCCAGCAAATAAGTATATTTATCATATAAGTAAGTACCGACATAAAGATTTCCGATCTTTTATTTTTAAGAATGACCAATAAATTTACGACCATAAAAAATCGAACGATAAGTACTTAACAATCTTCGTAAAACGATTAGCTTTAAAATAAATCAATCAATTTTATTTAATTTACTATTATTCATTCTCGAAAATCATTAAAAATCCAACCGAATTTGACAGGGTTAAGGTAAAATAGAACGTTTCGTATTTATTGTTAGTTTGTAAACCACAGACAAGCGTTTCTGGTAAACCATAGAGAAGACAATGATCGTTTGTGGCTTTGACAGGCCATTAAAACACCATTCGTCTATAACCATAGACTATAAATTATGGCGGCCATTATTTTTTGGGTAATTAGCAGGAATTCGACTAAAGGGCCGTATTTAGGAATTAGCAAAGGAATGTTATATAATGTTACCTCGAAACATTTTGTTTAAACACATAGTTTTAATACGTTTGTAAACATATTTCAAATGTATATTTAAACATAATTATAAATAATTGAAACAACCGATTTCAAAGTACGCTACTTCGTTACTTGTATTTATTAGAAAGGATTAGGATACATCATGCTCAGTCGGGTAATAATTAAACAAAACGCTTAATCGTCGAAGTAACTCTATTTTCACCTTATACACATTGGAAAACAAATCCTTCACGGTTGTAAACTTTTTAAAGAAACCTCTCTTCACCCGCTCGTTTATTTTTTGTCAAGAATGAGATTTGTCATTGAATGTCAAATGTTTCGTCTTCGAAGATTAAAAAATGTGCAGATGTTTATAAGTACGATAATCCTTAACATTCGATATTTTTGCAAAAACGTGTCGGTGAAACTCTGCGATTCTATAATCTGACGCACTTCACTCAGGAATACAATGAAAATTTTCATTTTTAGATATTATCCAAAAAGTAATAAAACAATGTTTATAAAATAATTATGGGACCAACTTGGGAGCTTTTTCTTTAAGTCAATTCAAGAAACACAAAATTTGGATCACGCATATGACGGAGTAATCGGTGATGAACGGTGAATTGATAACTTCCTTCTTTTTGGAATTCGGTTAAAAATAGTAATGGTTTACAAAAATGTATTACTTCCTTGTTTTGCCGTGTTTTGATTCTGCAAAAGTTATTTCATACCAACGTGAAGTTGACATAATATTTTCATAAGTAGATCAACTTTAAGTCATCTTTGAGTAACGTTTTTGGGCTAAACCGATTATGGTTTAACATTACGCACAGAAATAAAAGAAAAAGTGTTTTAAATGAATACCTATAAACACGTATGTTTGTAAAATGCTGTTAAATATTTATAGAAAAATTGTCAAAAACATCATATACTTAAATAATATGCTATCAAAACTATGCGAATCACAGTACGCTGCCCGGAAGTACGGATAATCTCCTAATAATATGATATGTGAACAAAGTAAACAGTTAGTTTATTTTTAAAAGTAGTTGACTTTTTTGTTTGACTATAAAATGTGTAGAAGGAATAACTTAGGCCCTTTAGTCCACCCCTGTGCGATCGCATCGGGGTATCGCCACAGCGGGGTATAACTAGCCAAAGTGGCTGGCGTAACGCCCGCTCGACAACCTACGCACACTTTTATAATTATTATTAGTTTGGGAAACAGGAATGCTATGAGGATCTTTAGGTATTTTATGACAGGCTTGCGCTTGATCACTTGAACACTCACCTATGTTGAAGAGGCGAATGAAGATAACCTAAAGAATCAGATTTACTCACAATTTACCTTTGTAATGCTATAAGTAAGGGTAAGGGTGATACGGAGAAAGGCGACCGGAGTAGTGGTATTTTTTTCGTGTAGACTTCACGACATCCTCCTCCCCTTCAATACCTTTCCTTCACCAATCAAAAATGGCCGATGCCAAAAAATAATCTTAAGACCTGTTTACCAGTTTCGTTAAAAGTCTGTACGCGAGTATCAATAATCTGAAATTAAGACATCCGTAGACGTACAAAAGTCACTGACATAGCACAACGGATTAGCAAATTGAAGTGGCAGTGGGCAGGGTACATAGCACGTAGAACTGATGGCCGATGTGGCCGAAAAGTTCTCGACTGGAGAGCACGCACCGGCAAGCGTATCGTAGGAAGACCAGCCACGAGATGGACAGATAACCTCATACAAGTGGCGGGAAGACACTGGATGCAAGTCGCTTCCAATCGAGCTTTTTAGAAATCCAATCAATCCATCTATGTCTAGCAGTGGACTTCTTACGGCTGAGATGATGATGATGATTATCAATAACCCAAGATCCGGATAGATGTTTTTTTTTTTGATATAGACCAAATCTTATCCACCTTATCCTGTTTCGCTCACTTAGTCAACTGATTAATTAAATGAATCAACGTTAGTTAGTTTTTTCACAGTCCCAAATCCCACCCTCATAGCTCCGACCCCAAACTACATCTCACTAATCACGATCCGTCACAGATTAGTCCCAAAAACAACGTAAATCCTGTCGGCCTCTCACAGGATTTCTTAAAAGCCGTTAAATGACAAAATAGATGTGAAATTGCCTTCGAAACCGTTAAATAGGCCTCAACTCAGTCAGGGTAACATTGAATGGAAACCTTCAGATGGGTGTATATTTTGCAACGACACGGCAGCTGTCTTTCACTCCTGGATTCGTGACACACCACTTCTGATAATGTCATAGAATCCGTTTTAAGAATGCGAAAAATGGGTTAAAATTAATTATAATTAAATATCACATAATTGCTAGTATCACATTCCAAAGTTATAGCTATGGTTTCTGGGACACGCACTTTGAAATTCTTACTTTAAAAACAGTTTTAAGAAAGGAAAAAATGGGTCACGATCAGTTAGTTAACCCGTTATAATTATAATTAATAAGCCAACTTAACAGAATTAGTCTTAAATATGATATAGTTATTCGCATCATAATTACGAAGTTATAACTATAGCTATAGCTATGATTTGATGAAAATCAGGCGGTGAAACTCATGTTGTCTACTGAGTAGTGAGGATTCTGGCTTGACTTTGGCCTAAGTTTGACCCTATCTGTCACAGAACTGACAGAGTTACTTGAAAGAGAGAGAGATAGATATTTGTTTGAGGAGCAGTTTTAATTTTAGTATTACCAAAAATTGTGTATTAAGTATTTCCTTAGGTTACTTGGTATGAAAACGGATGTAACTCTGTCTCTATGTCTGTCTGTTAGGTTGTTACCTTTCACGATCGAATGGCTGAACAGATCGTTACGAAAATAGGTACAGAGATAGCTTAGAACCTGGAGACGGACACAGATCACATTGGTGATGATGATAATGTCATCATCACCACTGTTTTTCATCACTACAAGAGTGAAACCGCGAGGCACAGCTAGTATGACATTATAAGTATGCGACTGCACTGAAGCACATTCAAACTAAGAACACCTTTGACCTTTGAAATTTACTTTGACTTAGACTTTGCTAATTTCTATTATTCCAAAAAGAACTTCAAAATCAAATCTTCACAAAAATAAATCCAATAAATCTATTCTATGAACAGTTCCTACGCCGCTCGTCTAACAATACACAAACTATCGGTTTCAATGGAACACAAGCAAAAAAGCGTAGCAACAAAAGTTTTTTCTTGACCAAAGCGAATGTTTGAGCCCACATACTGACAATGGGTGTAAAATTGAAATCGACACCTCTCCAAAGGGACAAACGATCCACTTTTGAGGGGGACAAAAAATTAACACATCTGCTGGCTATGAGTAGGGTGGAAAATTAGGTTAATTATAATATAAAATATAACTAACTGTATTTATGGGACAATGTACTGCACTCGTCATTCTGCAATAAAAATAAATACATGACACTTTGACATTTGTTATGTGAACATTTCTAGAAATTTTGCTTGAAACTCGCTTCAATTAATATTATTGCGCATGTGCAGTGCATACCTAAGTACTTAACTCATTGGTGTTTTTTTTTCTTTACTTAAACTTTATATTTGAATATTATCTTTATCTCACTACTACTACTAACTACTTTTCATATCAAACAAATAACTATCAGTTAATCTTATTCACTTTAAATCGCAAGCGAATGTAAAGAGATCGGTTAAGCGAAAGCGAATCGATGAAGCAAACACGCTCCAGCAAAGACCGCAATCATTAAAAAATATACATACTTTGATAAAGTATCAACAATGTCATTGTTGGAAGTTTCCGGCAGCCTAGTCGGGAGACCGTCTGACTTGCGATCCGCAGGTACTGGGTTCGAATCCCACGGCACGCACCTCTGTCTTTTCGAAGTTATGTAGGTACGTATTGTTAATTGCCGCCAACTTCAATTTAGTTCAAGTTCAAATTAATTCAATTTAATCCGCTATTTTGAAGTGGATTAAATTCGGATTTAAAAAAATCCATTATAATGTGTATATCCAATACATATACGAGTACATAGGTGAAGCTATTTCGCTGATTAAAATTGCACATTAAAAAAAAAACTAAGAAAACGGATAATATTTAGGGTTAGAAATCATTTCTCTACTTTTGAATGGATAACTGACCGCGGTAAAAGTTTCTCCAACGTCAGGTTAGTTGTCGGCCAAACGCAAGCCTATCATGAAAAAAAAACACTTAAACGTCCAAAAACCTTTGATGACCATTATTTACGATCTCCACCTTTAATTTTTTCAACACCCAGGTGTATGGGTTTTGTCCCATTATACTTTTGTATGAATTTGTATGGCTATTTCTGGCAAATGGTACTTTTTAATTGAGTGGTGATAATTTTTGAATGACTATTAAATTGTGTGTGAAATTTGTATGAAGTGTTATGGTTGTGTGAATTAATGATCATTGTATTGTTAAGTTTATTGTTACAACAATTTCGTCCATATTCTTGATGCGTACTATACGGGAGTGGAACCCCTGTCCAGTTTTACTGTTTCCTGAAAAATGCCATTTTCAAAATTAGCTTGAATAGAATATGTGTATATTTTTTTTGAAGTGAAATCTTCTTTAGCGGCGTTGTGCATTTTTGGGATGGGTAAAAAATGTTAAACTCGCGTCAGATCGTCAGATCGTATGACGTACAGTTAGAAACCTATTCTAACGTTCTGCATTTAAAGTTCATTATTGTATGTACAAGTTTGTCCTTCTAGCATGACGTCATTTCGTTGCGCCGAATGCTTATTTTCGACATATGCACGTCATTTCATTGATTATTATTTTGTTAGGTTAGGAATACTTCAGAGGTGGTCCCATACGAAAATCATCGACTTTGATGAGCGTGCTGATTGCTGTCAATAATATATTTTTTTTAACTAAAAATTATATCATCAGTTGCTTATAAATTCCATGGTCCGCCGATACGATCTACAGCTTAATAATAAAACTAACCGTATTAAAATAATATCCTATTCAGATATATTTTTATCAGTTTTTATTGTGACATCTGTATGGGAAATTTGAATAGATTATTGTCAGGAACCCGCTGTGTAATGCCTTCTATTGTAAGGCTACCTTTAGCTTTAGGAAGTGTGTGTTTTAGGACTTTGTCTCTATACATATCATGGTTTAAATACAGGTGAATCTAATTCAGGAGCATCCTTGTCTAGGTACCTACTCATGCTAGTGCACTTATGACATTTCATTTAAGGCAAAGAGTAGGGTGGCGCCACTATCTCACTCGTACGCGGCATCTTGAGAAATATTCTCTCTTTAGATCCATAAGAACAATATTACAATGGTTTAACAATAGCTGATATTTTTACCTGACTGCATAAGAAAGGAAGGTTATGTTTTTCGAGTGTATGTATGTATGTATGTTTCTATATAATCGCCAACAGCCATGTCGCTAAAGCAATTTCGATGTGCGAGGTATCGTTAGATTTGTCATCACTTCCAGAGTGTCAAAAGCTATATTTTTTTGTAATAATAATAATACAACTCTCACAAAAATAAAAATAAATGCGTTTTTTCGTAAATACCAACAAACTTTTTCGTAATAAACAAGTGGAACAAGAATTATTCTAAAGAATGCGCATTTATAGCGATTTTACGCATACTTTCTCACAAAAACGTACACTCAAGAGCATATCAAGCGTAACGAAATCGTAAGTTAGACTTCAAAAACTGCTTTACTGCAGTCGGGCATTTTGTTTTTCATTTAACTTGTACTTGTTATATCTGTTTTTTGATCGAAATAAATGTGTAACCGTGGAAATTATGTCTATTCATAATATTATAAACTAACAGATACATATTAAAGCTCTTTTCTATCTATAAAAATAACAGCTTTCGTTGATACATTGTAATAGTGATTTGCAAGATGAACATGGGCAAAACGAAGGTTATGTCGAACGCCCACGTAGTGCCCACCCCAATATCTGTGGAGAACTCCACTCTTGAAGTTGTCAACGAACCTAGGACAAACGGTTCTTGTCATGAATTAGTTGCACCCTGTATTCATGTTTTATTTGAAAGAAGGTTTCATCGAGAGTGTTTTAGCTATGTTTGATCACTGAAACTAGCTAGCTTCTCTTACGCACTTAAAGAACTAAGACAAGCCACCGACCTAGACACGGCTATATTATCTGCGTACCATTCATTTGCTTCCTCTTGGCTTAGGTACGGGATTATACTATGGGGAAATTCAGTGGAAGCAGATAGCCTATTCATTGCTCAGAAGAAATGTATACTGATCCTAGCCAATATAAAAGTACCTGACACAACTTTCATAAGCCGTACTTCATTAAACTTAAAATATTATCTTTGACTTCATTGCATATATTAGAAATTTGTAAATTTGACCGAAATTACCCCAATTTATTATAAAAAAGGAGACAATCCGCGAAAAATTTGATCACAACATAGATATAAGCTTGTTGTACCAAAATCAACTCTTGTAATGCACAGTTCTGGGCCTAACTCGATGGCGGTAAAGATATATAATAAGTTTCCAAATGAATTAAAGGATCTAGATACAGAAAATAGCTTTGTCGTAAATCTGAAAACGTAAATGAACGCATTTTTATGAAACTTCTGTGGGTCCAATCTGAAACTATACTTTCAAACAAAAGATTTGTTTTAAATCGGTCTATAAATAACGGAGTTACATGGTGACAAACAAAACAAATACAGCCGAATTGCCTCCTTCTATTTGAAGTCAGTAAAACTTACTTTTTTAAAGTTACTTGAAAATGCTTAAATCATTCATTTCGTAGACATGTTTTTTTTTTACAAAAAAGAACGCAACAGAAAAAACAAATATAAATAATTTCATTTCATTTTAACGTCTAAAAAGGTTTATTACGACAAAGTTCCAACCATGTCTCGCTAGTATCATGGTAGCCAGGCAGCTACCTAATAACGTCGGAATGAAGAGATCAGTATGTAAGTGGATCTATAAAAATACCTTTTGTTAGAAAATGTGGCAGGAGAGACTATTTTATTAGATTTATTGTCAATTTACTGGTTGGAATTTGAATTATGTAAATTTTTTCTATTGTGCACCGTGAGATATGGGAGTGTGATGTGCGTTGTTTATTTTTAGTTTAAACGGTTATTTAAAAAAAAAGAACGGTCTCTTATAATAAAAATTGGTGTAAAAAATGAAATTGGAGCTGCGCAAGAGTTTATTCGTCGTTATGGCTATTTCCGGTTTTAAACGGTTGTTTGTTTATTAACTTTTTTTAAAGGATATAGACCTGTATATTTGTCCAAAACTCGACGACGAGGCATGACTTATATTTTAAAAACTTGAACAAACCGACTGCAAAATACGCAATTCGTTTACTTGGATGACATTTTTTCTATTTATTTTGTTGTAAAAACCTAAGTACTGATTCGATTTGGAAAAAAAATATATGGACCACCTCTGAAGTATGTATTGATCTATAAAACAAAAAAGAATCACCAGGTGATATTTTTCAAGAGCTTGTTTATGTATTTTATGTTTTTTATTTTGCTGATTGAAGCTTATTTTTCATATAGGTCTACGTCTGACCACCAGCAAATAGGAAGCTACGCTGTGGCTGAAGATGAAGCACGTAGACCTTAAAAGGCTTTATTCAATCTAGACTTGAAGATAACCGGGTTAAAATTTTCAGGAAACAAGGACGGAAGTAAGTCATTCAATTTCCGAGGAGTTTGTATTATGGAGATAAAAGCAAACCTCTTAGGTCGATAGGCTACTTTGCTCGCAATCAATTCTAGCGAACACTATCAAACAATACTTTTATTTCTAAAATACAGTACATCCAAATCTTCCATTGCGTATTAATGTTAAACAATAAAGGCTCGTCCACACACGCCTACAGTACGCCCACTGCGTACTGCGTACTGGTGCGATGTAACTTGATACGCAGAACCGACATTATCTGAGGCACGGCACGTATCAGCCCTCGGATGAGAGAGATGGGTGAATATATACAGTTATATTTGTATTCTAAAATACATTAGAACTTTTTAAAGGATTATTATATGTATAGGGTTTACAAGACATAATTATATGCAATATAAAAAAGTATAACTAAATAATTATAAGCATGTAAAAAGTAATTAATTAAAGTAAAAATAAAAAAGACAAGAACTATTTGCATTTCAGTCGAAAGAATAGGTAACTGTACCATTAAATTTCTAATACTTTTCAGTACTACTTTGTAGATGAGCTTACACATATATAAAATATTTTTACATATGTAAACTCATCTACTTAAACTCAGCTTTAAAATTTATTTTGTGAAGTTAAGTAATTTTGTAAGGTTAAAAAACTCTGTTATAACTAAAACTTAACTTATAATTAAAACTCTCTGATAAATTCAATAAATCATATTTCTCAAACAGCACGCACATATTTTTATACTCACAATTTTATAGAATGATATTTATTTCCCGCGTTTGCTACTCATTTACTTGTACATACTTATCGGGAAACATCAAAGATTTAGTCGTAGAACTTACAAATACGTCTCATTTATTAAAATAAGTTGATATGAGAAAGTTGCCTGGAAATTTATTTTAGTAGAGATGAAACTTGTTTACTTGTTCACCAATTAAACTGATGTTAATCGACGCGATATTGTGGTCTAAGATGAAGTGTACTAACCTACATGGATGCAAAGAAAACAAACTCGTTCGCCCGCTCGCTCTTCTCACGCAAGAGCTCGAAAAGTCAAGAAGCCCTGAAGATGCCTCGTGAAGAAGTAAAACACGTGTCGGCAAGAGTACCACCTAGAAGAAACCGAAGCAGAAAAGTACCAGCTCGAAGACTTTGAAGTAGGCAAGAGAAACAGCTTGAAGACCCCAAAGCGGAAACACATCAGATATATAAGTTAGATTTAAGTTTTTTAAATTAATTTTAGCAAAATAACGCCTGATTCACTAAATTACCTACATAGAAAAAAAAACTATTCAATACAAATTTTAAGTAACTTCGTAAATTATAATATTGTATCAAAATTAATAGCATAATTCGATATTCATTTTATTTGACTTATATTTTATTATATTATATTTATCTACTTACCATCTTTAATTTACTAACATAAAATATGTCGACTTCACACGCATTTCTACAGCTTAATCAAAAACACACACATTGAAACAACACCAAACTCTCTAAAACACAAATACAACATTCAAAGTCACAAAAAGACAAGGCACAGTCTACACAAATGGTCACTTCCCTAAATAATAGAGACATCACCCAACACAACGACAATAATTTATTCAAATTGAGCGTAATGCGATACGCCTGGCAGTATGTACGTGCCTTTATAGCTGTGATCTTGTCAGCTTTTTCACTTTTTGGGTGCTTTTATATTTTTTATACCATTTTAAGTTATTGTGTACAACAGAGATGGCGCTAGATGGCGAACATTTGTGTTCTGATGTTTTATTAAAGAACATGCTTTGCAGTTAGCTACATTTTTTAAATCTCTAGGGGGGGGGGGGGGGCACCTGCCCCCTCTGCACCCCCCTTGGTGACGCTCTTGAAAGCAACTCATATTGTGACAGAAAATGGCATGACGCTATTTCTTGCCGTTGCGCCTCCAATACATTAACGCTCTTGACTCAACACAACCTAAACGGCTTGACCGATTTTGATGTGCGAGGTATCATTAGATTCTAGTTTAGATTAGTAAATCTAATCTAATGATACCTCGCACATCGAAATCGGTAGAAGCAAAAGCTTCTAGAGTGTCATAGGCTATATTTTTTTGTAATAATAATAATAAATCTCTTGTAAAAATAAAAAAATGCGTTTTTTCGTAACCTTTATCAAACTATTTTGTAATAAACAAGTGATTTTACTAGTATTATTCTAAAGAATGCGCATATAAAATATTTTACAGTGATTTTACCCATACTTTCTCACAAGAAACGTACACTCAACAGCATATCAAACGTAACGAAATCGTAAGTTAGACACAAACAACTGCTTTTCTGCAGTCGGGTATTTATCTTTTAATATACATACCTAGGTACTTGTATATATTGTAATCTTGTATGTAATCTTTCATGATATCGTATATTGTAATCTTTCATGATAAAATATAGTTTGCTACCTCACAAGATCTACATTAAAACGGCCAGTTACATCAAGTACCATTTACCGCTGTGCGCCACGGTACATTCCAGTTATTATAATAGCCAACTTTATTCTCATGAGCCGTCATCTGTCAACGCAGCGGACGATACTTAAACGTCGGAATTACAGTAAAACGTCCAGAGATTGTCTCAAAAACTTGACGGAATCGTTCCGGTTTCGTTAAATAGCTTCCCGAAAGTACTTCGTACGTGTGGTTAGATTAGGGACTCGGTTAGAGCATAGAAAACCCTCACGAACAAGTCTATAAAACAAATAAACAAATAAAATAAAGTCGGTTTACGGACGATAATTTTACGTGATAACGATGCGTCACAAGCCGAACGCTTAGGTCGATCGTGCCTCCCTATCGCTCGTTCCGCGCTCTCGTTTGCACGCTCGGCTCAGGCGGAACGTGACAGTGAGTCATGCTTTTTCGTGCGTGCAGCCGGCGTTCATCGATTTATAAGACGTTATCATGTCAAAAAACTAGATCAAAATTGGCCCATCCATTTGAGAGCTACTATGCCACAGGCACACACAAATACACACGACAAACTTATAACATCTCACCTTTTGTGTCGAAGTTGAAAACCCATTACTATATGCATTTTTCCAAACAACAGCAGTAACAATTGTACTAAAACTTACCTAAGAATATTCATTCATATTATTTAATTTAACCGTGACGTTTTTTTCCGGTTAAATTAAATAATATAACAGCAGTAACATTGTTATATACCATTAACTATATATTTAAAATAAATAGACGAGTGTTCTTTACTTTATTATGAGCTAACAAATATGAAATATAAGAATATAGTATACAAAAACTAAACTACTATACATACTAAACTAAAAACTAAAACTAATATAACACAAATGGCTTCAATTATGGAAATAATAAAATAACTTGTGCGTGTCAGTACTACGTTATACTTTCGTAGTCAATATTCAACACACTCAAATAAAAGACATCAACGCGCCTGTGTGGCAACATACATACATACAATCACGCATATTTTCCCTTACGGGGTAGGTAGACCATCAAAGGTCACATTTGACAGTAATTAGAGGGTTAGTTGGGAAGATATTAGTAGGTATTAGAAGGTTAGGAGGTATTGGGGGGTAAGATGTAATATTGGCCTGCAGTAACAGGGGTAACTACATAATTACATTACTTAATTTATAAGAACTTTACTGTAATGATGCCTGATGTCGTATACTGCCAGCATTTACGTTTGCACCGGAAATAATACGGTAAGTACTTATAGGTTAAACCAGTCCTGGCCAAGTGTAGGTTGGCAGACTTTGTTTACGAATACTTTGTAGACGGGCAAGTTTTCTCAAATTTTCGTCATTGCTTAAAATCGGCAATAATTAATAATACGCACATAGCTTAAATACAGAGTTCCGTACAAGACCTATGAAATCGGAAGGTAGACGATCCGTCAACTTGGCTACCTTAACTGCTCTATCCCAAGCTCGGGGGAGACGTGTGATGAGCTAACATAGCAACCTAAAATCTTATCAGTACTATGATAGTACATATTACATTCATATACATTCATAAGTATAACTAACCACGTTATTCTGATGTTATTGACTCATGTGAAGATTATTTAATTTTTAGAGTAATACAAAGAATGTGAAATCTACATTGACACATTACCGTAGACTTGAGTGTTCAGGAGCATTCATAGCAATGGTCGAAATGCGACTAAACATGTGAGTGTCCCGCTGTATCCAAGGACTTGGTATGGTGGGTCCAACTTTGAGTTTGTCTTGGTTGTTTTAAGCCATTTTTAAATTTCCAAAAAGAAGGAGGTTCTCAATTCGACTGTATATATTTATATTTTTATATTTGTTCAGCGATTACACCGCCAATAATTAATTGTTTTTAATTATTCTTTTTGTTGGTAGGTACTAATACCTCAGAGGTGGAACCATATAAATTTTATCAAAATTGGTTCAGTACTATAGTTTTGTAAACGAGTTACGTTCGTTTTTTTTCAGTTTTTTAAACTATACAAATTGGATAGATATTGTACAGAACCACGCCACATTCCGTCCATCTCACAGCGTCCGTACCTAAACGCTGCTTATTCTGCTAATAGCGAGTATAAAGCACGAAATGGCTGCGCTGATAGCAGATACTATCGATGCTGTGAAGCCAGTACCGCTCGTTTTTAGAAATATACGCAGTCGTACTCGCTTACATGGAGGCGATTAACAGACATCAAACAAATAATTACAATTTTAAAAACTTAAATCGGAAATGATGAGATCCGTAGACGTACGAAAGTCACCGACATAGCACAGCAGATTAACAAGTTGAATTGGCAGTAGGCAGGGCACATAGCACGTAGAACTGATGCCGATGGCCGATGGGGCCGAAAAGTTCTCAAGTGGAGAGCACGCACCGACAAGCGCAGCGTAGGAAGACCAGCCACGAGATGGTCAGATGACCTCATACCAGCGGCGGTAAGACGCTGGATGCAAGCCGCGTGCCAATCGGTCTTTTTGGAAATCCATGGGGGAGGCCTATGGATTTCCAACTTCTTATAGCTGAGACGATGATGATGATAATGATGAAAATACTGAAATAACCGTCATCAAAATACGCCATTTCGTTTACTTGGTTTACTTACTTTTTCATGTTATTCTGTTATAAAAACCAAAGTACTGAACCGATTTTTATCAAACTTATATGGGACCACCTCTGAAGTATGTATGCCTAAATCTATACCTACTAATAACAAAACTTGTCCTATGGAAACTAGACTGCTGGAAAAGTATATAGTTTACATATAGTATATAGTACATTTATAGTTACATAGTATATAGTTACATAATAACTTAAAAATTAACCTAAATAAAACAAATATAATGCATTTTAGACAAAGAGAAACAAACAAAGGTAATATTAATGTAGCATATGACAATAACATTATAAATGAAGTAGAAAGCTCAAAATTTCTTGGATTATATATTGACCGAAAATTGAATTGGAAATCACAAATAGAGCACCTTTCGAAAAGAATAAGTAGCCAAACATATGCCATCGCCAAACTAGCTCGTACTCTAAATATAGAATCTTTACTTAAAGCCTACTATGGGTTAGTTGAATCAATTTTGAGGTACGGGATTATTTTTTGGGGAAATTCAACAAATAAAATTATTATTTTTAAAAGGCAGAAACGCTGTATTCGTTCAATGTTTAAACTCAAAAAAAGAGATAGTTGTAAGCCCTATTTTTTAAAGTATAAAATTCTTACACTTCCGTGTTTATACATTTTAGAAACGGCCCTTTTTGTAAAAACAAACCGGGAGCGATTCCCCACACTATCTGATACTACTGTAAGAAATAGGCGCGACCAAGACAAACGGCGCGTACATGAAGGAAAGACAGCACTGATGCAAAATAGCATCGTATGTATGGGTCCTAAAATCTACAATAAGATTCCTAAGTCAATAAGAGACCAGAATAGTAATTTATTTAGAAAAAAGTTGAAGGCATTGTTATTGCAGAAGTGTTATTATTCTATCAATGATTTTTTAAATGACAAATTTTAATTTTATTTGACATTATGTGTATCTTTTATTGCTTCTGCTTTGTCATATTATAGATATTTTTGGTTTGTGTATTAATCTAATAACAAATAATAATTATTATTATTTTATAATTTTTCGCATGTGCATGATGCTGTCTACCTGACATTTGTACGCCTAATCGGCACAACATGATTTTAAGCGACTAAATTTAGTGTAACATCTTTTATGCACTTGTTGTATAAAATTCTCGTGTTGTATGCAAATAAATTATCTTTATCTTTATCTTTATCTTTATAATTATAGTATATAGTACATAGTTTTTTGTTTGTTGTTCTTAGCTGTTTCATAAACATCGGTTCAGCCTTTTTTGTCGAGGGTTTATAAAATGTCTACTGCTAATAATATAAGTGTCGCGCCATGTAAACCTCACATCGCTTCGGAACTAAGAGAATACCACGAGAAGTAGTCACACAGTCTGACTGAGCGCGCGTCCGTTACACCACGACATCTAACGTTCGATATTAATAAGTGTTAGCACATTTCGGACATTCCATACAACGGCGTGCTAATTAGTGACATATACGCAAGTTGATGTATGTATATAACACTCATACACACGTGTGAAGTTACGGTCGTTATCTGGTAGTCGCTCGCTTGTGACATCAATAGCCCGCAACGCTTGTTTCGACAGACAAATAAATGTACCATGCAGCCAGCCTTTCTAACGACAGGGCGAGCGCGGGGAGCGGGTGAGGAACCCGAGATTGGTGGGAGGCGGAAAGTGTCCGTTCTGTATGTAATAACTATTAACAAACGACAGGGGCACCGATTTTGATCTAGTTTTTTGTTTGAAAGAGGATTTTTTCGAGATTTTCCTATGTTTCATCAAAATCGGTTAAGCCATTTTATTGTCCGGAGGTTTTTGAGTTTTCTAAACTTTTATTGGCCTTGTGGCTCCGTTGGTAGTATGTCTACTTGCTGAGCTGTAAGGTCGTGGGTTCGATCCCCACCCAGCCCAGGGCAAACATTTGTGCGATGAGCATATATTTTTATTCTGTGTCTGGGTGTTTCTATGTATAATAAGTGTATATTTACAACAAAAAAAGTATATATGTATTATATCAACCATCTACTTCCATAGTACAAGCTTTGCTTAGTTTAGATTGCTAGATGGTGTAGTGTGTAATATCCATAAATATTTATTTATTTTAGTATATATTCTAGATCCGTGTTTTACCCATCTTAATGCCATGGCAATGGAAACAGGTACTTATCTAAATAGTTTCTGTGTAAGTACGTGATACACAGATACGAGACAAATGAGCGGAGTCGCCGTGACCTACGTGTGAACCGCACAGCTCGCGGCGGGGGTTTCCCGAACATTACATATTACACATCATTAACTTTTTAACCGAATTCTAAAGAGAAGGTTCGAATGCTTGTATTTGTAACCCTCGACCCAAAAAGGGTAGTTTGCGTGTGTACCTGTGTATTTATGTTTATCTGTGTGTCTATGTGTGGAATCGTAGCTCTCAAACAGATGGACCGATTTTGATCTAGATATTTTTTGTTTAAAGAGGATTTTATTGTGTGTTCTTAGCTATGTTTCATCGAAACCGGTTCAGCCGTTTTTGTCAAGGTTTTTTGAGTTTTCTAAAATAATACTAATAATAATACTTGTTTAATACTTCACTTATAATCATTTAATAATTATATTATATTGTTGTAATAATTATATTAATTATTTAATTAATTATGTTAATTTAATTACCACCCATTTCTCTATCCCATTCATCGTTCATTCATTCCATTTCTCGTTGAAATGCCAAAAATCCGTACTCAGCGATATCGATCCACATTCCTGTTGCGTACTGCACAAGAATGGAATTCTGTGCTGCAATCTATTTCCTGAGACCTACAATCTTGGAATTTTCAAGGCTAGAGTGAATAAATATCTTCTAGATCGACGAGCTCCATCCTCGACCACACCGTCGCTTAACATCAGGCGAGTTGGTGGTCAATCGTAGATCTATAATGTATAAAAAAATAATTATTAACGATCCACTGCCTTTGTAGTTGTATTGGTAAACGGGGGTGTTATAGCGAAGAGCCTCGACCAACATCTCAAGAGAGGATTTGTCATTTTGGCCATCTAAACTTTTTGACACTGGACCAATTGGGACTTTCATTTTCTTTGTCATTTTGGCCCATTGGACTCTGTGGCCCTGAAACTGCGACTGCGTCAGAAAGAGTTGTGTTTGTTTTTCGAGTGTTTGTATGTACATATGTATGTGGGTATGTATGTATGTTTCTATGTGATTATTAAATGGTTTGATCGATTTTGATGTGCGAGACGTCGTTAGATTCATCTTCACTTCCTGAATGTCGTAGGCTATATTTTTTGTAATACAAATAATACATCGCTTGCAAAAATAAAAAAATGTGGTTTTTTCGTAGCCTCCAAACGAACTTTTTGTAATAAACAAGTGATTTTACTAAAATAATTCAAAATAATGTGCATTTATAATCTTTTAACGCGATTTTACGCATACGTTCTCACAAAAAACGTACATTCAACAGCGTATGAAGCGTAAAGAAATCGTAAGTTAGACTGCAAAAACTGCTTTTCTACAGTGTGGTATTTTCTTTTTCTTTTAATATAGATACCTACTTGTTAATCAAATATTAGTAGTCAAAAGGGTACAAACATATTTTACCACGTGCCCTACAGATAAACCAACGACAAATATAGCTTAACCATATTTTTTAAGCAAGTCATGCTTTTCTCTGATTGTAACTCTAAGTTCTTTGTCTCAACAAATAATATAAAAAGTATAACGTTTTCCCTGATGAAAATGTCAAAAATTACTAAGAAAAGGTTCTAACGGAAAAGGTGCTAGCATGTAATTTCTTTGAAGTAAAGATTTTCGTTTAAAAACCAACCACGACTGTGGTTAAGTATAACCCGTGTCAACCGTTTAAAAACGATAAAATTAACTTGTTTTAACAATAAACGCGTTAAACCTGAATTAACATTTTACATACAAACGGTAGAAAAGGAGCTTTTTACGTTAATAGAATATAGAATGGTTTGCTTGTTATTTATTCTGTGTTGGTGTGATTGAACGTACTGTTCTATCTATTTAATTCTGTGTAATTGATTTAGTATTTTGTAGGCTACGAGAATAATAACATACATTTATGTATATATATTGTTTCCTTTTAAGTTGTATAACTTTATTATTTAATTTGTTTAGGTTATTTTAGTTTAGTTTTATTTAAGTACAAATTGTATAAATTGTATTAAAATATTATTTTACATACATTATAGTTCCTTTTTTGTTGTTTAAACAAAAGTTACTTTCTAAATTGTGCAATATCTAATACCTTTAAACGAGCAAGTCTTGTATATATGTATATATATAATCTGAATCTCGGAAACGGCTCCAACGATTTTAATGAAATTTGGTTTGTAGGTAGATTAAGGGACGTTTAATTGCTCTTGCTAGGTTTCATTTTTAATGAGCCCGGGTTTGCTCGTATTTTCAGTCATAAAAAATCCGAGTGGAGCTCGGTTGCCCAGGTACTAATAGTTAATAATGGAACGAAAAGACCCAACAGTGTTTTATTTAACCAAACTATAATAATTATTTTGTATTATAGTTTAAAAACCTGTAACAAATGACTTCATCTTTTGAAACAAAATAATAATAAGTACTTATACCAAATCGGTGTATAAATGACGCAGTTATGAGATAACAAACATTTTAAAAATACAATCGAATTGAGAACCTCCTCTTTTTTAAGGCGGTTGAAAATAAGCAGAATTAAAAAAAAACTTAGTTATTTTCCAGAGATAATCCTTTTTACAATTTTTAACCGACTTCCAAAAAGAAGGAGGCTCTCAATTCAACTATAGATTTTTTGTACGTTCAGCGATTTCTCCGCCAATTATGATTTGTTTTTGATGATTCTTTCTTGTTTGGTAGGTAATAGGTGATCCCATATAATTTTTTTCAGGATCCATTTAATACTTTGGTTTTTCTAATCAAACTAATTGAATTATGCCATCCAAGTAAACGAATTTTATATTTTGAAATCGGTTTTTAAATATTAAACTATAATTATTCAGTCGCTTCTCCCAGCTTACGCGACGCACCTACCATGTTGGTAGTATATTAGTAAAAAAAAATCATTCAAGAGTCTTTGGTGGTGTATTAGAGTTAACGATATATTTGGATCACGAGATAATACGACAAGAGACCATGTTCGCGTTACGTATCGCTATATTTCCTCAATATCGGGCTTGACCTCCAGTATGGGAGCCATTTTAAAAACGTTTACACCTCAAAACTTCGACGTGTTTTTCCTTCCTTCCCTCCAAATCCAACTGCATCCTCCAATACTCTTTCAAACGCACTACACACGTATATTAAAGCTGGCTAGTAAATTGCGCGCGTGCGCAGCATGCTAGGTGCTCGATAACGGTAGCCGCGTCTGACACACGTACAGATAGTTCGGTGAAATAATGGCGTTTCCATTATAATGAGCACCGCACAGGGAGCCCTAATTTACTGGCTGTGTTTAAATTCAACAGAATTGGGCTAAGTAGGTGTGGTCAAACGTAGACTAGGAATTTTCAAATGTTTTAATTTTCTTATTATAGTACTTGGATGTGTATATATTGTGTATATGATTTGTGTCAGTAAAGTGATGGCGACTTTACTAGAAGCTTCTATGGAGTTCATAAAACGACACGTTTCACTACTTTATTTCACTTGCCCACACTCATGCACTTGATAGAACAATTAATGAATAAAACACTATCATTTTATACCATTAATATTCGAAATAACACAAGTTTAGGAAAATAAACAGAGAAACAATTTGTTTCTATGACGTTCCCGCCAAAACCAAAGAGGCCAAAACAATTCAAAACACAGTCAAACATAGAACCTACACCTTTTTTAAAATTTCTTAAAAATTAATCCATATAATATGCAATCTCTTTAGGTAAAAGGGATATAGGTATACAATCTTTTTGGTATACATATAAAGGAGAGTTGATTGAAATTGACATGTAGGTAGGAACTTAGTTCCTAAAGCGTGAGGTGAAAGATTAGGCCTTTTAAAAAGCATTAATTATTATAGTATCGTTAATTATTATAGCTCGACTTGCACATGATTGGTTTTTAGTAGATATTTGTTGTTGTACTTGGAAATTAAAGATTTCTGTAACTTCCAAGTACAACAAATTAATTCTAAGCACACTAATTTTTAACTTGTATCTGTTCCTGTTTTTACTAGAGTCGAAGATTCAAAGTAAAAAAAACCGGACAAGTGCGAGTCAGACTCGCCCACCGAGGGTTCCGTACAAGCTAATAGATAAAAGGGGGAAATCATATATTTTTTTATATTTTCATTCATAAACCGAAAAATATACATCGTAAAAATATTTAAAAACCTGTTTTAGCTTATGCAAATGAAGCTCTTTCATATGATACCCCATACATGATACGGTTAATTCACTTTAAAATTTGGGCCCTCATTCCTTGTATAAAGACACTATTTTCTTGTGATTTAATTAAAAAATTACAGTTTTCAGATTTTTTTCTATTTGTACTCAAACACAATGCTTCTTGCCAAATTACATAGTTCTAGGTCAACGGAAAGTACCCCATAGGTTTTGATTCCCTTGTGAGTGTCGAAATGTGCGTTTTTACGACATATTCGGCTGTAACTTTTTTTTTACGAAAACTGAGAAATTTTATTTTTCTTTCAAGAGACTATGTATCTGCGTATATGGTTTTAATTTCAACTCGATACCTTTACGCGTTCCCGAGACGAACAGACAGACAGACAGACGGACAGACGGACAACAAAGTGATCCTATAAGGGTTCCGTTTTTTCCTTTTGAGGTACGGAACCCTAAAAATATATAATTTCCCCCTTTTATCTACTAGTTTGTAAGGAACCCTCGGTGGGCGAGTCTGACATGCACTTGTCCGGTTTTTTAGGTATTTTTAACGTTTTTTAAAAATCAAATCAAGTCATTTATTTGCTATGTTTGTGCTGCATTGGAGCAATTTTTATAAATGATGTGTCAATAGATTTGTTTTATGGTTTAGATAGCAGGCTGTATTTTAACCGACTTCCGAACAGAAGGAGGTTTTCAATTCGACTGTATGTTTTTTTGTAAGTTTGATCAGCGATTTCTTCGCCAATTATGAATTGATTTTGATGATTCTTTTCTTATTTGGTATTATTTGGTATTGTATTTCTACTTCAGAGGTGGTCCCATATACATTTTATCAATATCGGTCTATTGATTTTTATAACAAAAGAGATTTGCTATATTTTACAGTCGGGTATTTTGTTTTTTTACCCCACTGTGCAAGAAGAAGATTCATATTTTGCGGGCGTATGTATGTAAATATATACTATGTTTATACGATTGTGGGTGTGTACGTATATTCGTATATTACCTTCTACAGCCTAACCGGCTTGACCGATTTTGATATGGGTAGTGGGTATGGGTATAAAAAATACGCTTATTCGTAGACATTAAATGTGTTTTTCATGTTTTTTATTTTGTTGTATTTTCATATTTCGGGGATCTTCATATTTTTTAACTTTTTGTTATTAATATTTGCTAATAAACCTGTCGTAATATCACAAATTCTGAGATTTTTTGTTTTTATACTTTACTGTTAATTAAATACAGCTAATTTAGTGTGGGACGGACAGACACTCAGACGGACATACAGCGTACTGCGTAGCCTATGATCCCGCACCTTTGGGTACAAAAGCCTAAAAAAACTTTCACACGTTTCCAGCGTTACAATGTAAACGCAGGTCAAAAAAGCTATGTACTTACATCTCTATTCGACAAAACTAACTTCAATCATGTCCCATCTCTAATCCACCCCAGAGGTCAAAAACAACAGTCATTTCGTCTAACACTTTATTGTACTGTCAATTTTTATCGACAACCATTGGTTCACATCTCAACTTAAAAAACCCACAAACTCATAACTTTGTCACAATGAAAAAAGCTTCTCACCGTCAACATTCCAAAAACAAACTTCTTTTTTCATTGTGACACAGTGGTATCACGTCAAGAAATATACAGAGCTGTTAAGACCAAGTTCATAGAAACATCCAACAATCTATCTATTGTATTAGAAATAACCAATAAAAAAACTCGGAGCATCCTGTCTCAATAACATTTTAGCCTCTAAATGGGTTAATTAAATAAATACATGGATTTACTTAGAATATATAATGTATATGGTGATTTTTTATGTTAGTATGTACATAACAATGGAATTTGCATTGAAATTGCGTTTTATTGTTGGCATGACGTCATGGAATCGGTTTTTAAACTATTCAATAAAAGTTTTAAAGTCATTGAACGTTACTTTGAAGCTATAAAAGTTTGTGTGTGTCTGGGTGTCTTTAAATCGCTATCAAATAGGTTTATTAGTAGGTAAACGCGCTACATTAGTGAACAAACGCAAGTCTAAAATAATTTAATCGAAGAAAACAATAAATTTAACCGAGTTTTTTAGTTTTTATCAATATATATATGTACTTTTTTATAAAGCACCTACCTGCCTTTAAAACTTGTGAATAATAGAAGCTAAAGTTATTCTTATAGCAAGAGCGTTTGTTTGAATGCAGAGCGTTGCGAAGGATTCTAAATTAGAATCCTGAGTGTAACGAGGGATTCTTTAGCGGAATCCTAAGCGAAGCGAGAAATTTATATAGTCCTACCTATGACCATAGACTCGAACAAGTATATATATTTAAAAGAAAAACAAAATACTCGACTGCAGAAGATTGATATTCGTAGTCTAATTTACGATTTAGTTACGCTTGGTACGCTGTTGATTGTACCTTTTTTGTGGGAAAGCATGCACAACGTCGCTGTAAAAGGTTATAAATGGGCATTCTTTAAAATCATTTTTTTTTTTGCAAGAGTTGTATTATTATCTAATTTATTTATTTGCAATCTTAATTAAATTTTTTTTACAACACAAATATATACTTATAAAAAAGAAACATAAATATTGTAAGAAACTTAAAACTAGGGTGCCGCCGGCAGCGGGGCGGGGCTCAAGCTGCCGGTGGTAGGGGCTACAGAGAGAGGAACCTCCTGACAATACGTGCCGTGTCTAGGATGACTGCCTTCTGTGTCCGACCCTTGACCCAACTGTCGAGCGAGAGCCTCTGGAGATGTTGGTCGAGGCTCTCCGCTATGACGCCGTTCACCGAAACGACTATCGGGACAATGATCGTCGAGTATTATTATTATTATTAAAAAAATAGCTTAGGACGCTTAGAGAGTGAAGATATATCTATCGACATATCAAAATCAGTCAAGCCGTTTAGGCTGTAGGGGTTCATATAGAAACATACATATATATGTACATACCCACATATACACATACATACATAAAATACACATACACTCGAAGAACACAACCCTCGTACTACGCAGTCGGGTAAAAACTATACTCCTACCACCTTAAAAATTTGTTAATTTAAAAAAAAATTAATAGGGATATTGATATTGTATAATCATTATAAATATCTCATTTTATTTAAATTAAAACAAAATACAACTTACATTAGATATTATAATATAATGATGTCGTTTATACATAAATTAATATTTTGTTTTTTGTAATTAAAATATTTGTACTGAAGCAACTGCAGTAGCGTTCGGAACATCTTTCTCACAACATAATGATCGTACGTTGCGGTATATTTTATACAATAAATACCGCATTTAATTAATATAACGCACTGTCCAAACTACGAATTACTACCAACCACAAATGATGACCTCTACCAATGATATTTTAAAAAGTAGATTGAAATTAGAAAACATTAGTATGATGAGAACAAGAAAGAAATCATACCGCTTTATTGTTCTTAAATAAACATTAATGAAAATAATTATAGTTTAAAAAACTAAATCAACCGACTTCTCATGGATTCCATTGTCAGAACTGAATCAAATTGAAATGGGACCACACGGGAAGCACCAGCTTTCAAAAAAAAAAAAAAAAACATCAAAATTGGTTCATCCAGTCGAAAGTTATGAGATAACAAACATACAACAAAAAAAAAATACTGTCGAATTGAGAACCTCCTCTTTTTTTGAATTCGGTTGGAAAATAATGGTGGACACACTTTCCCTAAACTTTTAAATGTGAAAAGTGAAAAATTGCTTTTTTTATTCAATTCGTGTAAATTTACGTGCACTAGTGTAGTCAGGAAATAAAATAGGGATTGTGTTTCTTCAAATTGTTAACAAATCTCCATAGAAGCTTCCGAAACAAAAAATCTTCATCATCAATTTATTTATGATTAGAAAACAACTCGCATTCTATAAACATTAATATCGTGGTGACAATGATGTAGGTATACGCAGATGGGTTTTCACCGGCTCTGCGTGGCAAGCCTCAAGTAAGGTAATCGCCCGACTTCAGTCACAATACGTCGGTCAACGCTGTTAGACGCGTGTCGTGACTTGTGAACAGTGACAATGCCATCCTGTGTGTTCAGAAAATGCAACACCATAGTTTTTAAGACGATAGATTCAGCATAAATGTAACTTAATATGTTTTATTTAATAAAGATATTATATTTATTTTTAGTTGCAATACGGATTAAGCATTTTCCTAAATAAAAACCTTTGTGTTTATTATAGATACTGTTGATTAAGCATATGTTTTTCTATTTAACGGTAGTGTATTTTAGACTATAGACTCAGCATATTTAGTTGAATGTTGAATCCATAGTCTAAAAATAAACCTCAACTTCTACCCACAAATGAGTATAACCCTTAACTGCCTCTAACGAGTGAGCCCCATAAAGATTCAATATATTCTCCTTTAGTACCATTCGATAATTCTAAATATCACATATTAATTCGATGGCTACCGAGAAAAAGCAGTTAAATAATAAAAATATACACCTTTACTTGTTTTATGGTTACTATAAACATATAAGGAGGGAGAGCTGATGCACGGTTTTATTACTAATGGATTTTTATTTTTTAAAGACCGAAGGGGGTATTGTCGTATATAAAAAGTTTACCCAATTTAAGAAAAAAAACTGTATCATTACTATAAGTTTAAAAAACATATTGGAAATGTTTGCTACCAGTCTGCAAAATTATTCCATACAGCAGAACAATAAAATTAGATATATATATATATATATATATATATATATATAAGTTTTTTAAACGAAGTTCCTCGACGTATTTAATATACATCCTAGACAATGTGCAAATAAATTATAAGCCAAAGTGTGAAAAATTTCGACAGGAGTGATGCTATAAATAAATAATTATAAATATTTGTGGATATCTTACTACGCAATCTAGCTACAACCTAAGTAAATAATTTAGGAATGAAATAGCTGACAGAATACCTATATACTTTATTTACATGCAATTACAAAAATCATTAAGATAAAAATATATCTTCTTATTCATTATGATCAAATAGCTTAAAGCAGCAATATTTTACTTTAAAACATACACCAGTAATTAAACAGTCCATTGTCTCCCGGCCTAAAATAAAGATACAACCAGAGACAGTAGTCAGTTAGTGTACCACATACCGTGAATGGGAGAGACAAAAATTTTCAAACGCTCATAAAGTCCGTGAGTAACAGCCTAATAAAGATAATAATTTTGTTCTTATTCTCACTCAATGGGACTCCTGAGACGGCTGCGTTTGTTTACGAATTATTATTTAAACAATGTTTTTGAATTCTATAAGCAAGGGTGTGTTTTGGTAAAACGAAAATAATTCTCAAATAGGTAAATCCGGCCAAGTACGAGTTTCATTCTCATACCGAGGCTTCCGTTCTCCTATGCATGATACAATACATGAACACTGACACCAGGGTTAAATACCGAAATAAAATGTGCTTTATTATCTAAGAGCATTTATAAGTTACAGATATTCTCTACAGCAGTAATAGCCTGAAACGCTAGGCGTTCACGTACTACAATACCAAGTTCAAGCAAGTTAGTGTTACAGACCTATTTTTCTTTATCTAAACAGATTTGAACACTACCGTTTACTCTATTTAACTGTCAACGAAACGTTCACTTGACTTTTTGTTAGAAACTAACATGGAGTTTTATCTCGCACAATAATTTCCCATTTTTTCAAAAGTTGTTTAAACAAAAGTCTCTTGACCAGTTTTTAGTATTTGTTGATTTACATATATCAATGTAAACCCTACATTGAACCTGGTACAGTATTATGATATGTGTATGTAGATATACAATACATAGATAAAAATATTATGTCACGCAGGCTTCATGGCACAATGGTAGTCCGTCTGCCTTCTGAGCTGTAGGTTATGGGTTCGATCCCCACTCAGGGAAAACATTTCTGCGGCACATAAATGTTTGTTCTATGTCTAGGTGTTTATATGTATCATATGTATGTATTAAAAAAGTATATACTATCAGCTATCTGGTTTGCATAGCTTTGCTTAGTTTGGGGTTAGATAGTGTTGTGTGAAAATGTTTCCTCCAATAACTCCGGAACCCAAACAATTTTGAAAATTTTCTAAGTGTTTCGAGAATGTGACTACATTGAAATTAGACAATGTTTAACGGATCGAAACGTCAGATTATAAAATTATGTAAAATATACGCGATAAATCCGTTAAAAATTGTTTAATTTCAATGATTTTTAGGGTTCCGTACCTCAATAGGAAAAAACGGAACCCTTATAGGATCACTTTGTTGTCCGTCTGTCCGTCTGTCCGGGTGTCAAGATCTTTATCTCGGGAACGCGTAAAGGTATCGAGTTGAAATAAAACCGTATACGCAGATCCATAGTATCTTGCTGCAAAAAGAAAAATAAAATTTCTCAGTTTTCGTAAAAAAAAGTTACAGCCGAATATGTCGTAAATAACGCACATTTCGACACTCACAGAGGAATCAAAACCTATGGGGTACTTCCCGTTCACCTAGAACTCTGAAATTTGGCAAGAAGCATTGTGTTAGAGTACACATATAGGAAAAAATTCGAAAACTGGTAATTTTTTATTTAATCACAAAAAAATAGTGTCTCTATGCAAGGAATGAGGGCTGCCTCAAACGTTCGCTCGCTCGGATCCGAGTGGGAGGCGCCGCTACTATACTATATACTTGCATCCGAGTGGTGAGCAAGGAATGTGTTAAATATTTTTACGATGTATATTTTTCGGTTTATGAAGGAAAATATTAAAAAAAAAAAATGATTTCCCCCTTTTATTTAGTTTGTACGGAACCCTCGGTGGGCGAGTCTGACTCGCACTTGTCCGGTTTTTTTAAAGCATTTACACTAAAAGCTGGGTATCCTTTCGAAGGTGAGTCGGTACTTTACGCCGGAACAGTTGCTTACTCTATATCAAGCACAAGTTCGGTCGTGCATGGAGTACTGTTCGCACCTTTGGGACGGATCTGCTAAGTACCAGCTCGAGGCGTTAGAGACCATTGAGAGGCGTGCTAGGAGGCTCATTTGTGACGATTCCCTTGTTCGGACTAAACTCCAAAATCTGGAGCATCGTCGCAAAGTTGCCAGTTTATCGGTTTTTTATCGCATAAGTACATTTCGGTGAGTGTGCGTCTGCTTTGCATGATCTCATTCCCCCATGCCCATTTTTCAATCGGACAGTAAGAAGCACGAAAAAGTGACATCGTTACATGGTTGATATTCCAAAAACACGTACGAAACGCTTTGACTCCACTTTCATTGTGCGTACCGCCAAAATGTGGAATGCGCTTCCTGAATGGTCTTTCCGAATAGATATAATCTAAGTAAGTGTCTTCAAATCGCAAATGAATAGGTTTCTTCTAGGCAAGCGCGCTCCATCGTAGACCGTAACTGTCCCTTAACACCAGGTGAGTTGAGCGCAAGCCTATCGTCGAATAAAAAAAAGTTATCTACATTTTCAGATCTTGTGGAAGCAGTTAATCCAATCATACAAGGTCCGGCTTTGTACTATTGGATTAACTGCTTCCACCATCAGTTTATTTCAACGATCAGCGAGCGACATTGCCACAATCTGTACAAATACTTCATATATAAGAGAATACATAAGTGTGTGAATAATTTAAATTGAATTTGCCTCATAACAATAATAATATAAAACTAATCATTTACTAATAACCAATTAAACGGTCCATCATTACATCATTTCCGTGCAATAAAAAATGATTTATATTTGTGTAAAAATGCCAAAGTCAAAAATGATATGTCATTAACAGTGGTGATAAACTTTTGTGGTATTTCTTACATCATTATAAACATATTTTAGGATGTTTTGAATTTATTAAGCGGTTATTAACTGTTATTTTATAATGATTGGTGTTAAATAGAGATGGGAAATTTATCCGCCATGTTTCCGGAGAAACTGAAACAATACAGTTTTTTAGTTTAAATTTCGTTATTTATAAGTCCTTCGGTAATCTTAAAACGCTTTCTTACTAATGGTGAAGGAACTGCTATTTTGTTGAAACTACGATGTTTATCTGTCTGTATGTTTAAGCGGCTTTATTTATTTTATATTCAACCGTAATTGATAGGATGTTGAAATTTTCACAAACAATATCACCAGTTTTTTTAAATCAGCGTTTGATAGTCAGCTCGCGTGTTGGTATACAACAATGTGGTTGAAGAAGAATCATGCTGAACAAGAACGTCATTGCTACCAAATTAAAATAGCTGAATTACAGCTTAGAATTATTTAATTTTGAACAGTAGGGAAACTCGTCGTCGTACTAAAAGAAAACGTTTTTATTCTATATATTATACAAAATTAATAAAACATACATAAAAATATCTACTTTAAATACATAGATATAAAATTATGTAAATGTATTACGATTTCCAATATGTAATAGTTTAGTCACTACATTTTATGTCTTCACGTTCAAGTCCAAGTTCAGATTTAATTGTCATTTTGTAGAAAAAATACTCTAATAAATTGTAAAAAATTGCTTCTGGAACCTATAAAATCCAAAATCTACTTATATGTAGAAAGTAAGCGCGCTCCATCAGGCTAGTTAGTGGCCCAGTGCAAGCCTATTTATGAATAACAAATTATTAACTAACATTTCATAGTGTTTTATATTCGGAAAATATCATTGTTTTTCTGTGTTCAATTCAATAGATGTCCGACGTTTTCCGTCCATATGTGAACCAGTCCCATCTCTAGTTGGAACTCGATCGAGAATGTGATACTTGATTTATTCAGCCGTAACTCTACACGAATTCCTACACATTGATGTTAAATAGTTCAGACTCACCGACCTATGAAGGTTATAGAAGTGGCGAGAGGAAATCAAACTAAGCTCAACTAATGCAATTCAAAAGTCCTTATGTATGTATGTGGTGGTTGCCAAGAAGCTACTTAGTCTCGAGCACCACCGTAAAGTAGCATGTCTGTCTATAATCAACAGGATTAATTTCGGGGAGTGTGCGCAAGAGCTTCACGACCTAATTCCACCCTCCCCATTTCACTACAGGACTAGCAGAAAGTCGGTGACCACACATTTGTCATTGAAATGCCAAAAATTCGTACTCAGCGATATCGATTCACGATCTTGATGAGTACTGCACAGAAAAGTAATTCTTTTCCGCTATTTCTGTTTCCTGAGAACTACAATCTTGGAATTTTTAAGACTAGAGCGAATAGTTAAATGGTTGTAAAAAGGTGTTTTTCAGTAACATTTGAAACAAGGGAATAGGAGGAAAATTTATCAAGAATTTTTCAAGATATAAGGTACCTAGGTAATTTAGAGATGGCCATTAAAGATCGGAACGCGGCGGTGATGGAGGCCCTGGGCCGAGAGTAGGCGACAGATTTATGTAATTAGACGATGTGAGTGCAGTCGCTGATAGAGTCCGATCAACCGAGGGCAAATAGATAATCTGGAAACCCCATCTAAAACCGGGCTCTACCAGTGACTGCATTCACAGAAATACTAGTATTTCAGTAGTTAGAAATAAGAGTTGTGTGCATACCTTGAGCATTCATGCTCACCATCGAAGGCTCCTTCTTGCGGCGGCGTCGTGTGGCGGGTCGCCCTCTTCCCTAACATATGGTTGAGGAGGGTGATGGCTGGCACATGCGTCATACTCGTGATCGGGTGCTGCTTGCATACCACGAGCAAACCAGCGGCTCGTGGTATGCACGCAACATAGTAATAAGTACTTAAATTAAAATAAAATCATTTTCCCGTAACGATAATTAGTAAACAATAGTTTGTAATTATGACAAAGGTCACGGACGTCACGGTTAACAATCAGGCATTCGACCACAACTTATCTTTATTTACCTTTATCTCATATAAATAATTTCGGCGTGCCCATTCTACGAGCGAGGTGTATAAGCTGTAACGTCACTATTAACATAGATCTGTCCCCGGAACGGCCATAAACGGCCATAATGCCCATTAATAAGGCGTAAAGTGTCATTAATTATACTAAAACGATCTTGGGTGACATTATACCTGGTCATTGAGGGCTGGGTAACCGGTAAACAGCGGTATGGTTGAAAAATACGGGAATACTAGCTGCGCCCCGCGGTTTTATCCGTTTAGTGATGAGAAATGATAGTGATGATAAACAGTGATGATATGATAAAATGTAGCCTGTGTTCCTACATGTTCTTAGCTATCTTTGTACCAAATTACATAACCATCACTTTAGCCGTTTTGGTGGTGAAAAACTAACAAAAATATACAGAGACAGGCAGAAATACTTTCGTTTTTACATATTCGTTAGGGTTATGATTATGGTAGACTTTTAGGCAGTTTTACAAGCACCATCTAAGCTCCAAACTATGTAAAGTTTGTGCAATGGAAACCTGATAGCTGACAGAATATTTGTATATTTTTTTTGTAAATACATACATATGATACATAGAACCAACATAGGTACATGTTCATCACAAAAAAAAAACGTTTTGAGTGAGGACCCACAACTGTCACTCATAAGGCAGATATACTACCAACTGGCAGTGAAGTCAATAAACTAAACGATTATAGTACGACACAATTTTGGGAGTAACATCGATATTATTACATGATAATTCAATCAATAACTATATCGGTAAGACTCCATAAATCCCAGAATAAGTGGCAAACATATATTTTTATGACTAACTATGCCATGTTTGACCACAATTCTATCTTATAAGACGTGATAATGGGATTTCAGATGTAGCACGCTTGCCTAGGATTTTTTTATTTAACGAAATTTATCTCCGCAGACTCCGTGCCTTTAAAAACTATTTTTTTTAACTACTTAATTATTTTTTTAAGTTATGCAAGAAGAAAAAGGAAGATGCCTAGGATATGAAACTTTAATATTTCAAACTATAAATAAATAATAATTATGTAGGACAGGCTCTTTAAGTAATAAGATAAGTTTCGATTGTTTTCGGTCCCTGTTTACTTTACCACGGTTGGATTTTTTGTGATGAATGACAGATTTGAGCTTAAAACCCCATGTGACTTATAAAACTCTAAAAGTGTCTTAATGTGAGTAAGATAATAAAAGATATTTATTTAGTGGGAAAATCCACTTTATGGTCGTACAAAGTCGTGGATACGAAGTATAATTCACTTTCAAAACATTCTCTGTAGGTTCTACATTCATTGTAAAACACTTTTTATTCGCTACAACTATTTTAATGGAATATTTAGCGTAGTTTATAATTGTATTCAGTTACCAATAGCGCAGTTTCGTGATGCGTCGAAATTGGAAACTCAAAAATATCCTTATATATATATATATATTTTAATTTGATATATAATTTTATCGAAGTTTTGTTCATAGAGAAGTACGGAAAATTTTGTGAACAAATCAACGTGAACATTTGCGTCGATCCCAACTTAGTTTACCTAAACTGGCTCCAAAAAAGGAGAAAGTTATAAATTCCGTTGTATTTTTTATGTTTGTTACTCCGCCATTTACGATCTAATTTGGGTAATTCTGTTTTTTATTAATGATATACTTTCAAATTGATCTCACAGAGTTTTTATCAATATTGGATCTGTAGTTTGGCTTAAAATAAAATATTTGAAACAAATATCCAAGTAAACTAAATCGCGTATTATAAATTCGATTTTTTAAACTATAATTATTCTTTTAGCTTAAGCACTACAAATGAAATAAATGTAATATAAATGTATGCTAATCTCGTGTCATATTACACCAAATATGTCCATCATACACTATTATTTTTTTACTAATATTTATGTCCACATTATCTAAAAAGCGGTATAAATGTCAATAATTCAACCGATACCGATATTTATAACGCAATAAACAACAAAATTGTCTATTTATGAGAATATCAACCTGACCTTTACGGACGTCTCTGGACACTTTTGGTTTCTTTTGGCAAGTGTTGAATTACAAGACCAGTAAAGGTGTGTTCTGAATGTGGGGGAAAGCTGGGCAAGTATCAGATTAGATCAAGATAAGAAGTCGCTTATCCAATGATAGCGCTACACGCTTATATAACAGTCCAAAATATCACAAATAATTGTTGTACCTAATCTTTAAAGGTTTCAACATATAGGCACTTTGCGTGGTAATGCACAGCGCTCGTCATATGTCTAAAAAATCCATAGTAAAACTATTGTAATTCAACCCAGAACGCAGTAATTGTAATCTAAATAGGGAAAAAAGCATGATTTATTTTTATTTGGTCATAAAACAACTAACCACAAATAGATCCATTCCATAAAAACAAAATTAAGAAATCTTTAAAAAAAAGAAAGCGTTTTAATTTCATGTTAGACAGAGAGCAAACGATAACAAATTATGACGTCATGGTTCGTGTTCGCTGTACAAATTCAATACAAATTGTTGTTTCGCAAGAGAGGGACAGAGCTTCCCTCCGCTAAAACTAAATGTTTATAACTCAAATGTTTATTATTTATGAAAATGTTCGTAAAAAATAAAAATCTGCTTTTTCTTTATACGGATATAAATATAACAATATGCACATAACTTCGAAAAGACAGAGGTGCGTGCCGCGGGATTCGAACCCAGGACCTGCGGATCGCAAGTCGGACGGTCTCTCGACTAGGCTGCCGGAAACTTAACCTCTGTCTTTTCGAAGTTATGTGTGTATTGTTGATTGCCGCCAACTTCAAACTGTGAAGAAAAACATTGTGAGGAAACCTACATGTCTGAGAGTTCTCAATGATCTTGAAGATATGTGAAGTCTACCAACCCGCACTTGGCCAGCGTGGCAGACTCTGGCCTAACCCTTCTTACAATGAGAAGATGGCCCGTTCCCAGCAGTGGGACAGTTTGTACAAACAGGGCTGATTAAAAAAAAGCTGTTTTATTTTATTTTTGCGAGTGTTTTATTATTATTATTACAAATAAATATAACCTCACACATCAAAATTGGTCAATTCAACAGATAAAATTATTATTTTTAAAAGACAGAAACGCTGTATTCGTTCAATGTTTAAACTCAAAAAAAAAGAGATAGTTGTAAGCCCTGTTTTTTAAAGTATAAAATTCTTACACTTCCGTGTTTATACATTTTAGAAACGGCCCTTTTTGTAAAAACAAACCGGGAGCGATTCCCCACACTATCTGATACTACTGTAAGAAATAGGCGCGACCAAGACAAACGGCGCATACATGAAGGAAAGACAGCACTGATGCAAAATAGCATCGTATGTATGGGTCCTAAAATCTACAATAAGATTCCTAAGTCAATAAGAGACCAGAATAGTTATTTATTTAGAAAAAAGTTGAAGGCATTGTTATTGCAAAAGTGTTATTATTGTATCAATGATTTTTTAAATGACAAATTTTAATTTTATTTGACATTATGTGTATCTTTTATTGCTTCTGCTTTGTCATATTATAGATATTTTTGGTTTGTGTATTAATCTAATAACAAATAATAATAATTATTATTTTTTAATTTTCGCATGTGCATGATGCTGTCTACCTGACATTTGTACGCCTAATCGGCACAACATGATTTTAAGCGACTAAATTTAGTGTAACATCTTTTATGCACTTGTTGTATAAAATTCTCGTGTTGTATGCAAATAAATTATCTTTATCTTTATCTTTAACTTTATCAAGCCGTTTAGGCTGAGGAACTCAAAGAAACGTACACTTACATACATACATTCGAAAAACAACTCTTACACAGTGGTATAAAAAGTTTTTATACTTTCCTGATATTCGAAATGAAAAGTAGAGTGTTTACTGGAACTCTAAATAGGTATTTCACCCGAGGTAAATTTTACCCCACTGCGTAAGAGGGTTGTTTTTATCACCCTCGCTATATGGTGGTTTGGCGCTCGTGCGCCAAACCATCTCGTGCCTAAATAAATTCATTTCGATCTTTGTGTACATTACAATCTTCTATTTCCGAGCTTATCAGGGTGTAAATATTTGTTATCAGTCTTTTATTGAAATACTAGTGAATGAGTCCTTATATACCGATTTCCGTGAAACAGTTTAGTTTATTACATTGCATTAAAACGTGCTTAACGCAAATGGCGCACTCAAAATATCGGATGTCACATGCGGAACAAGGAGGTGCTATAAAATGGATGAGGTATAATATGTGTTAAGAATACTACGTCATCCATGGGAGCTCCGAATCCCGGAAATTCATAAGCGATAATATATACATATATATATATACATGTATATATACATATATGTATATATTATCGCGATTTATATACATACATACCTCTGATAATACAGCACAGCGTGGTAACGTAGGTAGTATATTAAGTAGTTACTTTTCAACAGGGCTCCATAAGAGGAACTCTGTTCAATTAATTTGACATATTTTTAACTAACTTTCAAAAAGGAGGAGGTTAATTCAACGGAATCTTTTCTTTAATGTATGTTCCCTAACTATTCAGACGCCCGGACCGATTTGAAAAAATATTTTTTTGTTTGAAAATACTTCACAGGTGGTCCCATAGAAATTTTACCAAAATCGGTTTAGAATTTTGGTTTTTATAACAAAATAACTGGAAAAATATGTCATCCAAGTAAACGAATTGCGTATTTTGAGGTCAATTTTTATAGTTTTAAAGCAATTGAAATTGAAATGAAATTTATTGGAAAAATGCTATGGTTAACAGACACCGAGGAACAACAATGTGAAAATTACAACTAAATAAAATTACAGTTACAACGGTGTGCACTGAAGCCCACACTAGGGTGACCTGTGTCGTGGGTTTCAGGCTCCTCCTTAAAACATACAAAACATATAAGATTCACATTACTTGTAATTAATACATATCATTTACATTTACCTATATGATAAGACGATATTGTGTACATTTATAAAAGATAATATAAGAAATTCTGTAAATCCATGGAGGAGGCCTATGTCCAGCAGTGGACTCATGGCTGAGATGATGATGATGAGGTTAACACATCCAGCGCACATATTCCTAGATGCACGTCCAGATGACATTGTTAACCGGAGTGAACTATTTCGCGCCCACATCTGGATTCACTATTTATCACCATATTTATTTCAAGCTTAAATCGTCTTGTTTTATTTGTACCTGAATAAACCTCATGGGTGACAAAATGAACATACATTAAGTTCTAAAACACTACCCGTTTTAGAACTTTATGTATATGTTCATTTCATCATCATCATCTCAGCCATAAGAAGTCCACTGCTGGACATAGGCCTCCCCCATGGATTTCCAATATGACCGATTGGAAGCGGCTTGCATCCAGCGTCTTCCCGCCACTTGTATGAGGTCATCTGTCCATCTCGTGGCTGGTCTTCCTACGCTGCGCTTGCCATGTTCATTTATAATTAATATATTACTTTATTGTATCTACGGCTTATAAAGGAACTTAAATATAAAAAATAATATAATAAAAACAGTAGTATATGGGGTGGGGTATATTGCCCCATCGAATGACAAATGCTAATATGTACATGTAGGAGAGGTACCCCAATTTTTTTTTCATTATATTATTCTACAAGTTTTTCAGCGTATCTAATTTGCATAACATAACAGCTTTCTGTTAGTATTTAATTGTCTTTGAGCAAAGCCGCGGACGGACAAACAGACATGGCGAAACTATAAGGGTTCCTTGATTACTACCGAACCCTAAAAAGAAGTGGAATTGAGAACCTCCTCTTTATTAAAGTCGATTAACGACACAAAAAAAATTTGGATATCAAGCATTTATGCATAAGGGTAACACTATATTTATTAGTATTGAATGAAACTTGATCTATTTAAAAAAAAATATCACCCAAACCTCAATAGCAACATAATAAAGAGTTTTTATTTTATTTATTTCCCTCTCAATAAACGTCTAGAGGAAGCATACCAACTTAATCAAGCGATATAAAACGAAACCTTACACTGTAACATTAAATATAATAAATATACTACTTACTAGACAAGTCTTAATCGTTAAATTAAATAATTTGTTTATATAATTCCCACCATTCGTTCGAAAATAAGGGTGCTAGTGCACCGGGAGACTAAAGGGAAATCATTTCGTCGAATATTTCTCGATGACGCAAAGATTTCATTATCGAACGCCCGATACATTTAGTAAGAATATGAAAATGAAAAAATAAAATAAACAAAGTTTACAGGAACGAACGTTATTTATTTATTACGTTATTTTATTATTTATATATTTTTTATTTTTAGGGTTCCGTACCTCAAAAGAAAAAAACGGAACCCTTATAGGATCACTTTGTTGTCCGTCTGTCCGTCTGTCCGGGTGTCAAGACCTTTATCTCGGGAATGCGTGAATGTATCGAGATGAAATTAAAACCATATACATAGATCCATAGTATCTTGCTGCAGATAGAAGAATCAAACTTCTCAGTTTTCATAAAGAAAAGTAACAGCAGAATAAGTCGAAAAAAACGCACATTTCGACACTCAGAAGGGAATCAAAACCTATGGGGTACTTCCCGTTGACCTAGAACTATGAAATTTGGCAAGAAGCATTTTGTTATAGTACACATATAGGAAGAAATCCGAAAACTGGACATTTTTAATTTAATCACAAAATATAGGGTCTTTAAGCAAGGAAAGAGGGTTCAAATTTTGAAGTACTTTAACCGTATCATGTGGGGTATCATATGAAAGAGCTTAATTAGTGCAAGCTAAAACAGGTTTTTAAATATTTATATGATGTATATTTTTAGATTTATGAAGGAAAATATAAAAAAACCCTTTTATCTACTAGTTTGTACGGAACCCTCGGTGGGCGAGTCTGACTCGCCTTGTCCGGTTTTATTCTTTTATATTTAGTTTTTGTCACCACAAATTACGTGCACGCGCCGTTGTGTGGAGTGTCCGACGTGTGGACTGATTACAAACTAATTAAACAATAATTATAAAAATAACTGAAAAAACTCGACTTCGAATTACGCAATTCGTTTGTTATAAAAATACAAAGTAGGTACTAAATCGATTTTGATAAAAAAATTATGGGACCACCTCTGAGGCCACCTACAAAACAATTAAGAATCATTAAAACAATACATAATTGGCCGAGTAAACGCTGAATAAACATACAAAAAAAACATACAGTCGAATTGAGAACCTCTTTCTTTTTGGAAGTCGATTAAAAGGACATTCACATTTTACGATTTGGTGATCGTAGTGCGTTTTTATCCTAAAACAATACTCCACAGAAATGTATACGTATAAATGGATAACTCAATCTAACACTCTGGCGGGGATCAGGTGCAATAAAACATTCCAGTAATGTGCTGCGCTTCACCATATTTGTTAACTAGCCGAGGCTTTTGTGGGTCCCGTACACGGAAAACTAATTATTTTTACACAAGATGAGCAAGCGATTCGTCTGATGGTAAGTCCGGGCATGCTCATAGCAGTCAAATGCTACGTAAGATTTTTTAAAGTTTGGGGTTCAAAATTATATGTATGGCAATGCATTGCGTCCGCCCACACACATAGCATCCGCCATATTAGTATTGCCGGAAATTTCGCTGGAAATATTGATCTTCAATCCAGCATAAAAATTATGCAAACTACTGCCTGTCAGTTGAATAATATATAATTGTACATATAAATAAATAAAATAAATATTGGTGGAC
This sequence comes from Lycia hirtaria, assembly GCA_947563715.1. Lineage (NCBI taxonomy): Eukaryota > Metazoa > Arthropoda > Insecta > Lepidoptera > Geometridae > Lycia > Lycia hirtaria. The sequence goes on along the minus strand of OX387376.1, from coordinate 50,490,024 downwards.
ATTTCACACAACACCATCTAGCCCAAACTAAGCAAAGCTTGTACTATGGAACTAGATGGCTGATAGAATACATAGTTTTATTTTGTTGTAAATACATACTTACATATATAGCAACACCCAGACACAGAACAAACATGCATGTTTATCACACAAATGTTTGCCCTGGGTGGGGATCGAACCCGCGACCTACAACTCAGGAGGCAGTCGTACTACCACTGAGCTATGAGGCCTGTCGAAATGTTGGTGAATATTTTCACACAACGCCATCTAAGCCAAAACAAACAAAGCTTATAAATTTATCTCTTGGATAATCAGGTAAAAACGTCATTTAAATAGATGATTCATACCTCCAAATTCTCAATTTAGTCATCCGTAAATCAATTCACGAAACCCAGCGTGCCACTGACCCCTAAACTCTTCTTAAGATAAGAAAAATCACATGAAACATTTCAATTCGTTCCTAAAAGGCTCTTACGTGGTTAAACGTTTGTCTTATTCCAAGGTATCAAGTTTCTGATATATCGCCCGGTGTTGGTATAAACTCCTCTTGGGAGATCGGGGTGGAGATTGTCGAGATTTAGTTGCGGGGCTTAAAGTGTTAATTTTATATTGAGTTACGGAGCTGGAGAGGTTAAAGTACGTCTCTAATTTGACTGTACCATAGAATACTTGATAGTACAGACATGCATAATATTCATTCTGAAAAACGTTACTGTGAGCAACGTATCAAATTCTCTGTCTTCTGCAAGTGTCATTACGTGTCAGCGGGAAATTGACAAAATATGTTGAACATTGCTCAAATTTGGGTATATGTTTCTTGGTAAAATCCTGAGGTATTGAAGTGTCCGGTCGAGTCGGCGGTTGGCGGATTTTTTAATTCTAAGGCTTTAAACACTTGAAAATTGATGTAAAAACACAAAATATTAGGGAGTGTACTTGAAAATTAAACGAACTTACATGAAGTGAAGTGCGGTGAATCAAAATTTCAGGGCTACGCGCGCCACGTGAAGTTGCGGTTACAGACAGTTAAGAATATAAACCGAAATAGATGTAGAATAATGGAGACTAATCGAGCTTCTACTAGGTAATCACCAATTAACGACGTTCAATATTCTACGCGGCAATGCAGTACGCTCGTCACTTAGATACAAAACAAGCTAGAAATACCGATGATTAACGATAATGTGATACAACCTGGCAAATACAGGCGCGCAGTTGAAGCAATTTAACATAGAGTATCTAAGTATAAAGGAGAGATCACCTCGCGGCCTATCGGGGCATCGTTCGTAGAATCCGATCGGTGGGGGGGAGAGGGGAGAGGCGCCCCGCTGGCACGGTAATTCACGCTCACACCTCCGTGGGCCTCGAGAGTAGAGGGAGCGAGTAGGTTTGGTACTTGTAATAACTTAAGTTTGGGTTACCCGACTGCCCAGGAAGAGACCTCGTAGTGTCTGAACAGTTTCACTAATTTCGATATACGATCTTTACTTGCTGCATGTTAGAAACTATCTTTTTTAACCGACTTCAAAACACACACTTGTTACATCATAAATTCGTGATTTATAAACCAATTTGTAAATTTGTTTCAACCTCTTAGTAAAAACGGCAAAGGAATGAAATGTTCTTCAGGCGTCGGGTGAATAGGTACGAGTATCTCCTAGGTAGGCACACATGTTTGACCTCATCACTACTTCCTATCAGGTGAGAACGTGGTCAAACGCAAGCCTAATTTATCATAAAAAAGTTACAGTAGCACTGTACATACTGCGTTTTATATGAAACATTTATTTTTATCAAGCGCGTTGAAGTCTTTTGTACCACCATCACGTTAAAAGGTAAAGAGGTGGTAGTTTATTACTTACATTTGTGAATGAAATCATTTCAGTGTAAGCAGCGTTATGAATTCAGTTTTTTTTATGCAACTTACAAAACGAGCAAGTCACTGTCTGATGTTAAGTTTCACGCTTGTCCAATATCACATAGAACTTTGGAAGTTAACCGTTCCAAATGTCGTCTCCGCTTCGCTATAGGTACTTTTATCGTCCGTTTCGAACGTGTACGCATCGAGTGCAAAGACCCTCGCATCTCTCAAGTATCAAGAGGTGTTGGTCCCGATGTCCGTGTAATATATTGATGATGGTGTAACACTCTATTGTGATCTTTTGTTAGATTATGATAACCGAGATAACTTATTCCAGAGTTAATGTAAACGTCTGACAGCGCACAGTGCGACGCTAGTGTGGATACGATAAAACTTTTGAATTAAAAAAAAAAATATTTTTATTCGAAAATAGGCTTGAGCTTGACCGTCAACTCGCCTGATGTTAAGCGACAGATTCGGTCTACGATGGAGCGGCAGCAGCGTAGCTCACAAACGAACGGACCGATTTCGATTATGTTGTTTGTTTGACACGCTGCACTGGGAGAAAAATAAAATCATAGAATGTACCAGCTGCTTCTCATCCCGGACATACTATAAAAGTCAGTTAAGGAACTTGAGGGAAATCGTCATTTCTGTAGGCGATGGTCTGACCCCCTGACACTGCAAGCCAATATTACATCTTACTTACGTCGTATCCGCTCTAACCTTCTAATACCCTCTCCTCTCTTTTCCATCTAACCACGCTCAAATGTGGCGTTAAGCGGCCTCGTGGTCTTTGATGCTCTGCCTACCCCGTAAGCGAAAACAGGCGTGATTGTATGTATGTATGTATGTTTGTTTGCTTGTTTGTTTCACACAATACTATCTAGTCTCCTACTAAGCAAAGCTTGTACTAGAACTAGATAGCTGATAGAATGCTTATAAACTTACTTTTTTGTAAATATAAACTTTTTGTAAATACATAAAATTGATTCTGATTCTGAAACACCCAACTAGAGGATTCAATCCCGGTCGATTTTTGTAATCCCGGGATTTCGGGATTATCTATAGTTAATCTCGGGATCCCGGAATAGTCCCGGGATTGTATTGGTTATGGAAAGTGGTAACAAAAAGACAGTAAAACATATCAAAATATTATTTTATTTTTCTTTTAGTTTTGTGAAGACATAGAATATTTAAGTTTTAAATCTTCAAAAAGGCGGTTAAACAAAATTATACTTTCTTCTTATAAAATAAACAAACTAGGCACTTTTGTAAATGATTTATAAAAATAACAATAAACTTCAAAAAATCAACTCCTTTAGACAATAAGTCTAAAGAAAAGTAAGTAAGTTTTTTATAGTTAATTTAGATAAACTATAAAAAAGACTATATGCTTAAGAGTTCAATGTTTATAAGTACTCATATTTTTAAATTAAATTGACCAGAAACTTTATAAATTACTTATTTAAACCACTTGATATTGAATTTTTACACACATTTACGCATTATCCGGTACCGGTCGTTATCAAAAACAAATGAAATCAGCTGTGTAAACAAGATGGCTGTTAAAACGTCAAATCAAGATAAGTGCGTTTCGTTTCACGCACATTTTTATTGACTTATTTAAAAAATGTATCAATCCCTAAAATCCCGGGATTCATTAAATTTGATCCCGAACATTTTGGGACTAAATTATGACCGGGATCGGACTAAATTATGATCGAATCCTCTACAACCAACAAACACCTATGTTCATCACACAAATGTTTGTCCTGGGTGGGGATCGAACCCACGACGTACTACTAACTAAACTGTTAGGCCAATAACATTACTAATTAAACGAATATTTTAGTCATACCTTTCATCATATTTTTTAGGCCGTGTCCACACTATCGTCACAAACAAACGAAGAAACAAAAAAACAAACAGGTGCATTCTGGCGCGTCTCGCCAGTCATAGTTTGTTTTACATGATAATTGGGAAGAGTTATGGCGTAGGCCGAGTAGAGATCTCCCGATACCGCGGATCTCTAAAAACCGTATACATATTCAGATATTTGTTTTTTAAAATGTTTTGCAAACTTTAATATTGGTGTCATTATGGAGCGTGCTTCAGATCTGCATAAACTTACCCACTTCTATCGGACGGTTAGAAGCACGATGAAATGTTATTGTTTATAATCGACTTCCAAAAAGGAGGAGGTTTCTCAATTCGACTGTATGTATTTTTGTCTATTTTTAGGGTTCCGTAGCCAAATGTTGCCGCTATACAAATAAACATACATAACAACAAATACTAAAAAACAGTATATAATAATTATTTAAGGGGGCTCCCATACAACAATCGTGGTTTTTTGCCGTTTTTATAGGTAATGGTACCTACGGAACCCTTCGTGCACGAGTCCGACTCGCACTTGGCCGGTTTTTTTTTTCAAATTCAAATTCAAATAATTTTATTGTGCGAACATGGGTGTACAGAGTTGGAAAAAAATAACGAACAAGAACGCCATATTCCGCCAAACGGCATGCACAGTTTAAGAAAATGTTATTATCTAAATCTAAATCTAAAGAACTGAATTTTATAAAGTCTAAGTGTCTTGTCAACAGTAAAATGATCTGTGTAATAATAACTGTTTTTTTTTGTTCAGTTATTTCAATTTGTTTTTTTTTCCAATTATGTACCAATTATGAACTGTTTTGCTGATTCTTTTTTTGTTTGATAGATCATACTTCAGAGATGGTCCCATATAAATTTTATCAAAATCAGTTCAGTACTTTGGGTTTTATAACAAAATAACTGAAAAAATATGTCATCCAAGTAAAGTAATTACGTATTTTGAAGTCAGTATAATTCAGTTTTTAAAAATTTATATGTGTATGTAAATAAAATGATTTAGCTTTATGTAGGTACTCACTCAGCTTATGAAACGGACACATTTTCAGAAACAGATTTTATTTATTGTTAACTACACAATCGTCGCTCGCATGACTAACTGTCCTATCTCATTTTTCAAATTTTTAAATCAAGTATATAGAATGCAAATACATTAAAAGTATCAATGTGAAGTTAAAATATAAGTAAGCTCTATGAAAGTTAATATCATACAGTATAAAAAACGTCGATTTTTTATATTTTTGACAAATACGATCTAATCTCAGAACCGAACAGCGTTTGTCCTAAACAAATGACTGAAATGAGGTAGGACAGTTAGTCATGAGAGCGACGACATTTCAAACCTAACCTAACTTTCGGGCCACATGATTTTGTACGCATTTCCGTATGTCATAGTCATTTTACCCAGTCACTATCATGTATTAGTAGATGTGTTCTGAAAGTCGATTTTTTTTATATTTTTGACAAATACAATCTAATCTCAGAACCGAACAGCGTTTGTCCTAAACAAATGACTGAAATGAGGTAGGACAGTTAGTCATGAGAGCGACGACATGTCTTATGAATTTTGCGCACTAAACTTAATTAACTAACAAAAAGTCTCGTTGCGCTGTGGACATTTGTTTCTGTTTGCATGACTAGTTCCACGGTAAATCACTTATCATATTATACACAGCTATATCACGATATTCTAGTCATTAGACGGTTATATTACAATCTTGTCGCTTCGTATACACATTGTCGTATTTTTAATTCCGTCAGTCTGTCTGTACAAATACGTTTCTCTAACCAGATTGCTACGGCATGCGTGAATTGAAACGTGTTAAAATATTGTTTTGATGTGTTAAACGGAACGGTTCTAGTGTGAACTCATGTTAGAGAAGTTTTTTAGACTGTTTGTTTACTAGCTGGATTTTTCGATTTCTTTCATTTATCAACATTTGTTTGTTACACCTGTGCAAGCTGACTTGTGCTTTATTTCCTCGTAATAAGAGTCTCTAACAAAATATGGTTAAAGTTTTAAATTTATTCCCAAATATAGTAAAAATGATGCCAAAAAAATGTTTTGTTCCAAAATTAATGAATACCAAAATCTTGTACCGCATTTGTTGCATTTCAAACCTAACCTAACTTTCGGGCCACATGATTTTGTACGCATTTCCGTATGTCACAGTCATTTTACCCAGTCACTATCATGTATTAGTAGATGTGTTCAGAAAGTCGCCACAAAAAGCCAAATTATCAAAAAATAGATCGAAGGGTTCTGGCGCTGTCTTTCTTTTTTTGCAGAGCTTCTTTTCCAAACATAATATTGGGTCAAACAACAAGCTTTTTAACCACGCGTGCATCGTACTTCGACGCGTCGGGAAGGGTCTTCTTAAGCTAAATACATCTCTCGCAAAAATAAAAAACGCGATTTTTCGTAAACTGCAACGAACTTTTTCGTAATGAACAAGTGGTTTTACTAGAATTATTCTTAACCCTAGAACCCTACACTACCCTGCGTACTAGTTATTCCTACAGAGGGGTACTGGGGTACCCCATACTAAAATGGCTGTTATTTAAAAAATTAAAAAACAATTATTGAAACTGTTTTTTTATTAATAATTAATAACGACTTGAGGATACAAAAACAGTATTAGAATCTAAAATTAATATTAGTTTGAGCATTTATCGCAGAATTTGACTTGGTGCTACAAACAAATAGGTATTTTGCACTTATGGCACGCCGTCTTGCTTTTTCTAACTTTATTTCTTGGGCAAAAGCCACAACGTCCTTGAGTCTGTCATACAGAGACAGAACTTTGACTATCCATAGGTTTTATGAGGATAGCTGTAATCATTTCTTTTATATCCCTCCTCAAAGTTGGCTTCTTAAAACGTTCACGTATAAATGTTCGCTAATAAGCTCTAGACCCAGATTTTTTCAAAAATGTGCGTCGAAACGGCATCCCATCATTTAATATAAGATTAATTTGTTTGTCAGTGAACCCTCGATTGGCAGCCATCTAAAATCTAAAACAATAAGATAAACCATTTACAACTTCACTCAAAATCAGTTTATTCACAAATGTTCATAGAATAAAACGAAAAGTAGCAAAATCTACACCGGAAACTTATTCAAAAACAAAATGATGCTAATAATTTTAATAATAATATACTATACATTAAATAACTTAGGAAAACTATAATTCATAGAAAAAAATTATACATACGGTATTCCTACTCTGGGGTGCTCAGGCACTCCACAGCACTCAAAGAGACGTCCACACAGCGCGACCGTCGCCGCGTCGCCGCCGTACGGACTAATGAGTAGCAATCAACGCTAAACTAAAATACATAAACGTAAAAAACTGTGTAAAACACTAACAGACTTAATTGAAAAATAAAACCCTCTGGGGTGCCGGCACCCCATGTAGGGTTCTAGGGTTTAAGAATGCGCATTTATAATCATTAACAGCTATTTTACGCATACTTTCCCACAAAAACCTACAGTCAACAGCATATCAAGCGTAACGAAAGCGTAAGTTACACTGCAAAACATATTTTCTGCAGTCGGGTATTTTGTTTTTCTTTTAACAAAAATATTCTGAAACTAAGACGAACTAGGTACATGAAATCTTTCAAGATTGTGTAGATGTGACATATGTGAACGACTGCTCGATCCGACCGATGGGAAACAGGAAGTAGTCATTCTTTCTGGAACCCAGAAAGAATTACTAATTAGGTACTTCAAAACATATAGCCTATTTTGGAAGTGAAGACGAATGAAAAGACACCTCGCGCATCAAAATCAGTCAAGCCGTTTAGGCTGTAGGCGATCATATAGGAACATACATACAAATACAATCATACCTTCTTACGCAGTCAAGTAAAAAAACAAAAGCAGATTGACCAATAGGACCTCGTAATTTCGTAAATTGTAGCTATCATTCGTTAGATCACCTTTGAAAGGCAGATAGAAAAACGCAGACTTCAAGTATCTCACTGCTTGCACCCACGTGGGTTCTACTTAGCGACAACTTGTACATAAATATAAGTTCACCCCGCGTCGTAAAATACTTTAACAAGTTTATTATCGAACATGTCCAAACATCTTGTAAAACGCATTCGTTTACATCTCGCGCCTGGATACAGGTTGACAACGTTGATTAACATGTCACTCACTGTATTTATGATTAGCACCACAATATAGTACAAGTAAATTTGATGTTAACTTGGAAGCCCTTTGAATCTTTCAAAACTTACGTGGTAGAAACGTCTTGCCGCGTTTTTTCAATATTTTTTTTTTTAACTTTTAAAGACACAACATGAATAAATAGTCATGTGCGTGTCATGCCACGCGCAATGTAGAGTATGTAGTTATTTATAATTTAGACCTTAAAACAGATTCTCTTGTTTGATACTAGTTAACATATTAGTTAACAAGTTATACGAGTTAATTTATGATTAATTAATTTAAAATTAATTCAGCCGTATATACCAACAGGCGAGTTGGCGATTATAAATCTATCTAAAATAAATTAAATAAAAAATCGTTTGGGAGATGTTATACCCACATACAGACAAGGGCGTCGCAAAGGGGGGAGCAAGGGGGGCAGCGTAACTAGAGATTAAAAAAATGTAGCCAACTGCAAAGCAATCAAAGTCCTAGGGTCGTGCAATTGTACCTGTACCTACAATTCATATTTTTCTCATCCTCCATAATATTAACTTGCCCATGGCCCCCCTGGGCCATGGGCTGGCGACGCCTTTGCATACAGATGAAATTTATAACACGTACCTCTAATTTACGTTTAGTGTTAAATATAATATACATACAGTGCTAAATGAGGTAGTCGCTAGATTGATAGAATTTAAGTTATAAAATCAACAAGACTTCACTAATATTTTTCTGGTGAATAGCTGATGTCACAACTTTGATCCATCTCGGCTGCTTTCTAACCTCTTTACTGAACACGTAGTCACATACCACTCGGAAGTACCTACATACGATGTCAGAAGTGACATAATTATAGCCTAGAAACGGAAAATTCGACTACAGTCAGCTGACGACTGGAAAAGTTTTCTGCCAAACATGTTATTGGAACTGGTTACAAAGTTATTGAAATTAAACAACTTCTAACGAATTTATCGCGTATATTTTACATAATTTTATGACCTGACGTTTCGAACTCTGCAGCGTTCGTTTCGTTATCACAGATGAGACTAGAATATGACAGTTGTCTTTTTCACCAACACAGATCTGCGTTACCTGTTAACACCGTGAGTAACTTCTACGTGTCTGTGGATTGTTTCGCATAAAAATAACAGGCACCAACAATTAATATTTTCATACAAAAATGACTACTGTCTTCTAGTCTCGCCTGTGATCACGGACGCTGCAAAGTGTTCAAATCGTCAGGTCATAAAATTTTGCACGCGGCAAATCCGTTAAATGTTGTTTAATTTTGTTGATGTTGCTTTTTCTTGCATCTATCCATCTGACAGAAGAAAAGGTCCATGTTTAATCATAATGATGCAATGCACAATTTACCTTTATTGTCCTAGCATCGTACTCATTGACTTATCGTGGTCAAGATACTGTCAACTATTAGAAACCTACATCGGTGTCGCATTGCAAGCTATAACAATTAATGACTTAATCCATAGACGTAGATACTGTTACATAGATGTAGATAACTACACTCTTACATAGGTTACTTACTTATTATGGCAGCTATAAAAATTGTTTGGAATAATTTGATCACTGCTTTTACTGCGTTTTTCACTATGATTTTGTTTCTTTGGCCTTTGGATACTTAGTTTATTATAGTAGTTAAACTGTATTAGGTACTTACAAGTATATTATGTTCTAACTAAAAAAGTTTTATGGTTAGATACTTTTAGTGTATTATGGTTAGAATTTTTTAGTACTGTGCTCACGATGACCAAAAACCTGTACAAATAAGACTTGCCTAACCAAAACTGTCAACAAAACTAAATCGATTTTTTATACAATTTAATGACAAGGTAAGCATCGGGCGAGACGGTGGTCAAACGTAGATCAATTTAGTATTAAACAAATATTAATAATTTGCAGTTAAGGTAACTGTTGTCTCTTAAGCAAATTGGATAAAGCTGTTTCTACCCTACTACTACTGTGTTGTGTTGTTTGTTTGTTTCTGTGTTTTGTTGTTCTGTGTTGTTGTTGTGTGTTGTTTGTGTTTGTGTTTGTTGTTGTTGTTTGTTTGTTGTAACTTTAAACGATTTCGATTATTGTTTTAAGTCTGATTAAAATCATAAATGTCTACACAACACAGGAAAGGTCAAATACCAAGCTTGACAAAATTTAAGAACAACCATTCCAGAGACGAGAAGATAATATAATGAAATAAATCCCGCTTATTAAAACAATAGCAATTTAGTTAACAATTACTTGCGCCATAATTCAGAGCTGCTTTAAGGCAGATACAAACAATTTTAAGTCGAGTTCAGACTATGTGCAACATAATATGCAATTCAATAAAAAAAAAAAAAAAAAAAACATTTTAAGCAGTTCAACAATTTATTGCATTTGTGACTTTACTTATAGAAGTATAAGTAATAATAATAAACTTCATATTATCACGCAGCTGCGAAGAAATTGATAGCCGATGGAGCCGAAAATTTGCCGAGTGGAGATCACGCACCGGCAAGCGCAGCGTAGGAAAACTAGGCACAAGGTGGACGAACGACCGTAAGGTCTATATAGTTTCTGCCATACAAATGGCAGAAAGACGCTGCGAAGCAGACTGCGTCACAACCAATATTTTTGTAAATCCATAAGGAGACTTAGGCACACTACAGAAGTAGAATTCATATGGATATCTGGCAAAACTTACCATAAGAATCAAAATATAATTCAAACTCGAAGAAATGCCTATTATGAACTATTGTAATAATACCAAATTCAAAATATCTAACACAACATATGAAAAAAAATTACACCACTATTGCAAAAATATATGTTTTTATTGTATTCACGAATTAAAAAACCAAATTGTAAAATCTAGAAAAGCAGTTACAATATATTGCTCTTGTATTGCCCATGGTATGTACACAGCTTAAAGCAGAGATACATCCAGTAACGTAACAGACAGACGGACAAATTTATAAGCGAGCGCTAACGAGATCACGAGCCAGGCGGATACGGCCGTAATTGACAATTATTAACTTTTACCAATTATATACGTGTAATATTTGGTGCTTTATTTCGAATTTTAGATACCTACATGTAATTCTTAAAAAAAATATTAAACGACAGAATGCATTGATGATAAATTCTGCATCATAAAGGTTTAGGTTGTAATCGGTTAGGTTGTAAACTAACAACACGAACACCTTGAACTGTCAATAATTTATTTAATAAGAAGACATTAATAACTTTTAAAAATACACACAATTAATAAATGGCGAAAAATATTCATAGCAAACTTATTATGGAAGACTAACTGTGCTCTGCGGTTTTACCCGCGTAGTGATGAGAAACGAGCATGATGATGAACGATGATAATGATAATAAAATTAAAAATGTCTATATCTATGTCCGTCTCCAGGTTCTCAGCTATCTCTGTACCAAAGTCCATGACAATCAATTTAACCATTTGGCCGTGAAAAAGTAACAAATTGACAAAGAGACAAACAGAGTTACTTTGGCTTTTATAATATTAGTTAGGACTAGTTGGGATAAACAACGCGATACAACAGGGTACATTTGTAAATGTATGACGGGTATCTTATGTCCATCAGAGAACAAATAAATAATAAATAAATATTTCTAGAAATTTCACACAACACCATCTAGCCCAAACTAAGCAAAGCGTGTACTATGGTACTAGATGGCTGATAGATAAATAAATAGAAAGAATAGAAAGAAATAAATAGAAAGAAAAAAGAAATATAATACATATATACTTTTTTACTAAATAAATAAATAAAGAAATAAGAAATAGAATGCATATATACTTTTTTTGTAAATATATACATATGATACATAGAAATATTCAGACACTGAACAAACATCCATGAACTTTTTGTGGCTGAGATGATGATGATGAATAAGAATCTTAAACTTATGTTATTATAAGCATACTTTTAATTATAAATAATTGGACTCAGAAAGTAAAATGAAGTTTATAACGCCCTGTAGATCTAGCCATTACAGAAGTACAGGACAGGATTGAGGCTACAGAAATTAATATAGATATATTATTATGCACTTATACATTTGCATACATATATACTTGGTAAACAATACTTTTCTTCTTGAACAATTGGATAAATTAATTTAGAAACCAAATCAATTATCACTTACCTCCTTTTCCTCCTCAACCGTATAACGAGCTTTTAAAATAAGAACACGCAGACAAACAAATAAACAATCCTTATAATGTGCAGGTGTGAATAGGCTTAAGCTGCCGGTGAGAACGAGACAGACAGACTACACTTAACGAGAGTGAAAAAGACAGCGCTATAATTGCCACAGATGTAATATTTTATAGAGGTCTAATCGTTGTTCGATCAAAGCAGTGTTGCTAGTGAGAAGTATTTTGAGGTTGTCTAAACTAAAATTATTGGTTTGTTAGTGGTGTTTAGTTCGGGTGGTAATTTATTTTAGTTAAAGATAGTGTCGAATTTGTTTTTACTAGCCTGATTTGTCTTCTTATCTGATTTCGTACGTTTCTTAAGAGGATTGTAAAGTACTTACTCGTTTATCGTCAATACAAGACCCATTTTTCTGTTCAATTTGAATTGGACTATACATACATATATTGGACAAAGGGATATTAAGGAATGAAGTTATGTAAAGTGAGCATACCGATATTAGAATAGTTTTCAAGAAAACAGTATTTTTTTACATTATGGACCTTCAATATGGAGCACAATAATTGCACACTACTGTTTGATGTAACTAGTAACTAGCAATAAAGTCACCCCAAGTACAATCTAAAATAATCCACAACAAAACATACGATACAGCATTTTCAAAAATAAATCACATAAAATACGCCATTAAAAGCTCTTAACATTATTCTAATGACTTTAAAAACGATATTTATTTTACACACCTAAAAATTCCCCATAACTTACAGATATAATCAAAAACGCAGGTAACAGCACAATATACGACCCGAAGAACCCAAAACTCATATCCTCGGCCGAACCTTAATTTAGCCACAAAAACAGTGTCCGTAGGCGTACGAACAAATCGACCGTCTTAAAAAGGTATCAAAAAGATAAAATCGCGTTTATAAACTCACAACCAACACAAATTAAGACCCTCTTTTATTAAACACTCGTATGACACTTTTACACTACGCTTTTTAACAAAGGACACAACTTGATACAGTTCAAATAAATCTTATTCTTCACCTAAGAAGATAGCGCATAGAATTGGCAACACTTTTTTGCAGTTACGGCGTTTTTGTTTAACTGGTGTCTGATACGACATTTGTAGATACGGTGTTTTTGCTGTGGATATGTGCGATTCAATTGTCACCTTTGAGATAATGAAATAAGAGATAAAATAAAGTTTGTACACACTTATTGCGAATGCGTGTATTTCTGTAATGGTTAAAATAGAAAACAGGACAGAATTGTGACTTAAACGGTAACTGGTTACTGTTACTTATTTTATGGTACATATTAAAGTATACTTACACTAGAAAAGTGAATTATTATGTATCTACTCGGATTTCATTTTTTAGGGTTCCGTACCCAAAGGGTAAAAATGAGACCCTATTCGCTGTCAGTCCGTCCGTCCGTCCGTCCGTCTGTCATCAGGCTGTATCTCATGAACTGTGATAATTAGACAGTAAAAAAATTCACAGATGATGTATTTCTGTTGCCGCTATAACAACAAATAATAAAAAAACAGAATAAAATAAATATTTAAGGGGCTCCCATACAACAAACGTAATTTTTTTGCTCGTTTTTGCTCGATATTAATAACGACAACAGGTAGACGTTTGAAATATTCACAGAATATTGAGTTATATTATTCACTTTAAAAATAAATAAATAAATTTAAATAAAATTAATATTTAAGGGGGGATCTCATACAACAAATGTGTTTTTTTTTTTGCCGTTGTTATAGATAATGGTACGGAACCCTTTGTGCGCGAATCCGACTCGCACTTGGCCGGTTTTTATATATACATGTGTTCACTATGTGGTCAAAGAAAACAGCATGTTTTTCACAAATTTGGCAATGGCAAATTAAATCGCGGTAGCCCTTTCTATATTAGTGTATGATAAGTTCAGAACTAATATATCATTTATCATCATCAACCTATTGGAGCCCACTGCTGGACAGAGGCCTTCCACTGATTACACCATTCACCTTTACCAATCGTGTCCACATATCCCTAAAAAAAGTACGAAAAAAAAGACCAAAAGACTAACGACAACACCAAAACAATTTAGAAGATCATTTTCTTGTGTATCAAAAGTTTTATAATCTAATTCAATTAAATTAAGAAGTTGTTATTTTTTTACATTTTTCGTCTTGTTGAAGTTATCTTACTTGCCCATCTTTAGCAAAAACAAATATGTTTCCTGCCGTATTTATTAGCATAAGATGCCGTAAATGCCTCAAAACTGGCCATATTCGTTGATAATTAAATAATAAATACAAATAAAATAATTTCGCTGCTGGAACGTTTGATTTTATAAAGGGAGATAACCCAGCTTGGGGTATAAGGAGATATTTAGAGATATTTCCATCACATACTTATACTTATTGTCAGTTGCCCATGTTTCCAGTAAGTTTCCAGGTATAACGAGATTTTATGTTTAATATTTCAGAGTTACGAGCGCAATGTAATGTCACACAGGATTTTAATTTTCTCAAGTGTAAAGTTCTAAACGATATTGACTAATATGAGCAAAAATTAAGCTTAACGTCCCAGACTTATCTGACTCTGTCACTTTACTATTACTAATTATAGAGTAATAAATAAATAATGAAACTACAAAACTACTACCTCGTTCTTGATGCGTACTGCACAGGAATATAATTATTTGCCGCCATCTCTGTTTCCTGAGACTTGAAATCTTCATCTTCATCTTGCAATCAATTTTCAAGGCTAGAGTGACTAGATATCTTCGAGATCAACGAGCTCCATCCTCGGCCATACCGTCGCTTAACATCAGGCGGTTGGTGGTTAATCGTAGATCTTGCATTAAAAAAATATTATGAACTAAGAAAAACTACTTTTTTGTAGATATTAAAAAAATACATTTTACATTCATCCGACAATAATGATATTTGGAATATAAAAACAAATTTGACGACACCTCGCACATCAAAATCGTTTTAACTGTAGAAAGTAACAAACAATATCCTACTAGAAAACCATTACCCTCCTTCTCGTGTCGGGTAAAATATCTACGAAATGTCGTCAATTCTTAAAGAATATAAAATAAAAATAAAAATTAATAAATAAATAAATAATTGAATATAATTTCCATATATTTAAGTCATAACTCACATGTTACTTGTAAAGGTATAATCATCTCTGTGATGGCCAGAGCCCAAAAATTGTGGGTAGTCAGGCCGATCACGACAAGGGCTGAAATGAATGGGGCAGAAAACAGTGGGGAATCCGGGGAAAATTAACAGGAGGCGAACTTACTTGGTGGTGTACTTGGGTGATGTCCTAAGGCGGATATATAATGCGTCCGGTGATGAGCTGAGTGATGATTGATGATGATGGTCTGATGTAAATTAAAGTCCAAACAGACTTTCGCTTAATTTTTCGGTGCACCTTTTCACTGAATATAACAGTACCATAAAATGTTCACAATGAGCAGAATACTTTAACACATTTTTAGGGTTCCGTACCAATGAATTTAGAATATATTTCACAGAATACAATGAGAGTACTTCTAGAGCACACACCGAGAATATCTCGCACTGCGAGAAGTTCGACGCGAGTTTACCCACCACCGTCTGACAGATAGACTTTGACAGTTGCTACGTCACGCCATATTTTATGTGGCGGGAACAACAAAATTAGCCCTTATTCAGGTGCGGTATTAAAATATTATAATGAAACCGTTAGGACATTCCGACCGATGGACAAATAAAACTTACACAATTTACTAGGTAATAAAATAATAATCAAGTACCGGCGCACGCAGCATAGGAAGACCAGCCACGAGATGGACAGATGACCTCATACAAGCGGCGGGAAGACGCTGGATGCAAGCCTGAGGCCTTTATGGAAACGTAGAGTTTTCATAAAATAAGAGAAGTAGTTTGATTTTTGCAAGAGATTATATATGGATCTGCGTATATGGTTTTAATTCAAACTCGATACCTTCACGCGTTCCCGAGATACAGACGGACAACAAAGTGATCCTATAAGGGTTCTGTTTTTTCCTTTTGAGGTACGGAACCCAAAAAATATACAGTCGAAAAGAACCTCCTCCTTTTTAAAATCAAGGCGTGTGGAACTTATAAAATCCTCTTGATAACTTTATTTATACGAATCATTTGTATGTTTTTTTTTCTTATAAAGTCGTACAAAAATCATTTATTTCATAAATGAAATGGAATATTTTAATCTCATTTTTTATTCATTTAGAAAGTTACTTCTCAAAGATCGTACTGAAGAAAGCAGATAATACAAAATAACATGTTCAAGTTCAATAAGCCTTATCTCTCGAAGCGATGATCAAAGCGATGATGGCTCGGTGGGTTGCACGAGGGTTTTCAGACCCGGAGGGCCGGGTTCGAATCTTAAAAATGAGTTGAGCTACGTTAGAAAACCACAGAATAGTTGGTGATAAGTTTTTTTATTAATTATTCCGCTCTTCAGACACCAGGGTTATACTTACTTACTTACTTAATAACCATCAACCTTATTTAAGAGCAAATGCCTATTCCAGACTAGGTTTGCTTACTATCTTAGAAAACAAAGTTATTTGATATCAGGTAACAAAAATGTTTAGCATTATATGTTAAATAGATGTGAACTTGACCACCTGTCGCAAGAATATTATTACAATATTCTTTTACGATATATATCGAAAAACATTACCCCCCTTTCACGCGTCGGTTAAAAATTTGAAAAATTCAATTCAAAATAATACATTCGACTTTAATAACCCAAATATCGTCTTTTTTTAATCAGGCAATACTTAAGAGTCAATCGTTTAACACAGCAACAAAACGACAGGGCGATACCACGCCGCGCGGCCAAAAATTAATTTGGCCAAAAAATAAACGTACAGATCATAAAAAATAATAAACCGAAGCTCACACTGAGGATGTCAGTGGGCTTGTTTACGACGGACCGTATTTATTCGTGATTTGGACACGCTCGTGTTTTTCGGAATTGATTTTTTGAGGCCAATAATCGGTTACCATTTGGAAGAAAGGAATCTGTAAATTATTGTTCATAAAAATTCTATCATCCTTATTTTTATCTAACTAGCTCGTAAAATTCGCTTTCCATAGCTAGATCAAGTGTATAAAACAGCATTTTATCCCCTAAACCGGAGAATAGTATCTAATATCAAAATTCAAACATGGCGGACTAACATTAAAAGAGTAAAGTTTACATTTTCAGATTTGGATCAAAGTTACCCCGTATCCGGTTTTACAACACATAATAATTAATTATACAAATACAAATATTTATTTGTAACTAGTCATAGTTACAAGTTACACATTGCCATAGTTACAAGTCAATAGAAACACGTGTATAACACGTGTGCGTTTATAATAATAAAAATAAACTCATTGATAAAATGTCAAATTAATAATTAATTTATTAATAAAATACTTTATACTACTTTATAATACTTTACTTTATAAAGTTTCTAAGGCATTTGAGGTTTGAAGAAAACTATCATAGTCCTGTGACTGACTCAAAGAGAATGGACATGTTTGGAAAATTATTAATAATATTCTCAAATTTTTTTTACATTTATTTAAATTCAATGAAAAACTACCCTTCTTCTTACAGTCGGTTAAATAAAATCGATTCCCGACAAAGACATAATGTAGCGATATCAAATTCCACTTGTTCAATGCCGATACTGAAATATATTTTTATGGGAAGCAATTTTAATGTAATATAAATAAAGGTGTCGAACAAATGCGCGAACGTAACCCGACCGACCGCGACCGTCAGAATAACGCCTTCTCGGAACTTTTTGAGTGACACTTTTTTATTCGCCAATAAAGAGATTCAGATTGATTTTGAAAAATCGCTTAAGGGCCTATCTATCAATTAGCCCTTAAGCAGTGGAGTCGCTGTCTCGTTAACACACTTTTAAAATCAAATGACTTGTTTATTTTTTTTGGGTGTTAGTATGTTTATTGTATCTGTTTAGGTATGTATATATGTTCGCGCGTTTCTACGACAAAGTGGCTTGACCGGATTTGATGTGCGAGATGTCATTATATTCGTCCTTGCTTCCCGAATGTTTCATTACTATTATTATGAAAAAATGTAGCCTATGACATTTTTTCATAAAAAATTAGTTAGTATATTAGTAAATTAGTTTTTTTTAGTAACCATAGTAACCCGCTCTGTTGTAGGAAAACGTCAACAACAAATTGCGTGGCGTGACGTAACACTTTCTGATTGGTGTTCGCTATCATATGACTTAATGCCTATTTTTTACGAATTTATATTCTAAAAATATTAATAATCTTTACCTTTTATGAGAAATTGACTGTTTTTTTCTTATCTACGTCTCGTCTCTTCATTTATAATTAGAAACTATAAACCAAGCAATCTGTTATTGGTGAAAACAAGCCTATTGTCCAGCAACGGTTATCGCTTACCATCAGGCTAGCCGTCTGCATTTTTACTGCTCTTAATATTAAATAAAATATATCGCTCACATGGCGGGGGCACGGCCGTGCCCCCAGATATCGGAGGACATTTTCCCACAACACCAGCTAGCCCCAAACAAAGCAAAGCTTTTATTATGGAAACCAGATGGCTGATAGAATACAAAAAAACTTTTTTTTAAATATTATGTACATATAAACACCCAGACACAGAACAAACATACATGCTTATCAGAAATATTTACCCTGGGTGGAGATCGAACCCACGACCGACAACTCAGAAGGTAGACTTACTACCACTGAGCCCTGATGCCTGTCGGATACAAAAACGAAACGTAGAATAGGTAATTGGAAGCGTACAACATTCAATTATGTTCCACATAAAATTAATCAGATTCCTAGCTTAAGCAGAACTTAACATGACTTAAATACGAATAAAACTGCTAATTGCCTCATTAAATATTCAAATCGTTTTTATTCATTCACACTTCATAGTTTTACATATAATTTTAGCGTATAAAAAATTACTGTGCTGGAAAACCACTGAACTTTATTTTGTTTTGTGTACTGGACAAGCTTCTGTCTTACAAGTGATAGCTTATTCGTACGCTAATTTGAAATCACTGAGCTGTAATTTGTACGACTAGAGCCTTTTCCGTTATAAATGACAGCTAATTTGTCCAAGGAAATTCGAAATGGCATATGTGTGATAACGGAAACTAATTTGATGTTCTTATATGTACTCGAAATGACTTTCTAAAGTGTCAAAAAAGTTGACTCATGGATATTGACATATTTAAAAAACACTAGCATCGCAAAAATGTTTAACAAACCAGATGGGCACTTTTTTAACACGGATAAGCCCTCGTTTAACTACCAGTTAGTCTGTTAAAAAGCGACAGTGCGGTACAAGATGAAGCACGCAGCCTTAAAGGCGAACTATTTTTAAGACCTCTTATGTTTTGAATAAAATAAACAACATCATACCTGGGGAACGTTAGGTACAAGTGATACCTTAGGTAGGATACCGTGTCTTGGAAATGTCATGAAACACATGCTATGTCAAGGCAAAATTAACATTAACTCCGGCTAACTATTGGAATGTATCATTTAAATGTCTGCCCGGATGATAATAGAACCCGAGACCTACTGTTTCCAAGGAGAACCGCGCCATCATCGAGCAAAGTGTCATAGTGGTTCAAGTTAGAGTTTTTTTACGTAAAATATACGATCACGAGATCTACGATAATACATAATTCGCCATATACGTAATTTGCCGACTTTCTGCTGTCCTGTATTGAAATAGGAAGGGTGAAATTAGGTCGTGCAGCTCTTGCGTACACTCCCCGAAATTAGTTCTGTAGAATATAGCCAAACATACTTCTTTAGTTTCTATCTTTTACCTCTCAGGAAACGAGGAAGGTGGAATTTTATCTCCTTTCTTGACACGAACATATTTTGACAACCACTAGCCATAAATAGAGGTTAGTGCAACCTCAGTTAATATCTTGAATTTGTACTAAAAAGGCTATTATGGACATTAAAATTAGCATTTCATATTTTACGACCGAAAATTAATATTACTATGAATTTCACAAATGTATACGAAACCTGTAATTAGAAATAATCAATTACTGTTATAAAATTATAATAGATGATTATAAAGTTGAAAAATAATGTACCTGGTAATAAAAATATTTTAATGTTATACATTTTTTATTATTCATTATTATTAGTCTTTTTGGACTATAGATAGGTCTTCGTGCCAAAAAATGGGAACTCTCAAACTGGTGGACCGATTATGATCTAGTTTTTACCCCGCTGCGTGAGAAGGGTTATGTTTCTTGAGTATATATACATATGTATGTGGGTAAGTATGTATGTTTCTATATTACCGGCTACATCTTTAACGGTTTGCCCGATTACCATATGCGAGGTATCGTTAGATTCGTCTTTACTTCCTGAGTGTTATAGGCTATTTTTTTTTTTGAATAATAGGATAAAACATTTGAAAAAATTAAAAATGCACTTTTTCGTAACTTCCAACGAACCTTTTCGTTATAGGTAAATAAGTGATTTTTCTAGAATTATTCGAAAGAATGCCATTTATAATCTTTAACAACGATTTTGTGTAAGTATCTATACTTTCTCACAAAAACGTGCATTCAACAAGCTAGCTAGCTTATCAGGCGTAACGAAATCATAAGGTAGACTGCAAAAAAATCTTCGTTAGTCGGGTATTTTGTTTTTCTTTTAATATGGATACTTGTTTTTCTGATTAAAATGGGGGTCTGATCAAGAATGTTCTTAAGTAATCATATTTCGGTTTTTAGGGTTCCGTACCTCAATAGGAAAAAACGGAACCCTTATTATAGGATCACTTTGTTGTCCGTCTGTCCGTCCGACCGTCCGGGTGTCAAGACCTTTATCTCGGGAACGCGTGAAGGTATCGAGTTGAAATTAAAACCAACAACGCAGAAACTCAGAACGCAGAATTGAAACGCAGATTCATAGTATCTTGCTACAGAAAGAAAAATAAAAAATCTCAGTTTTCGTAAAAAAAAAGGTACAGCCGAATATGTCGTAAAAAACGCACATTTCGACACTCACAGAGGAATCAAAACCTATGGGGTACTTCCCGTTGACCTAGAACTCTGAAATTTGGCAAGAAGCATTGTGTTAGAGTACACATATAGAAAAAATCCGAAAACCGGACATTTTTAATTTAATCAGAAAAAAATAGTGTCGTTAGGCAAGGAATGAGGGTCGAAATTTTAAAGTGAATGAACCATATCATGTGGGGTATCATATGAAAGACCTTAATTAGCATTAGTTAAAACAGGTTTTTAAATATTTTTACGATGTATATTTTTCGGTATAAGAAGGAAAATAATAAAAAATATGATTTCCCCCTTTTATTTACTAATTTCTACGGAATCGGTGGGCGAGTCTGACTCGCACTTGTCCGGTTTTTTTTATATTGGGGTTATTAAGTTTTCTAAGCATTGCTACTTATAGAATATAAATACAAACATTACACTGAACAATAAAATTAACATTTTATTGGTCAATTATAATTGTTAAAAAATGATTTCGGAAAATTTAACGACCCCGTTTCACGGTGACGGATCCTGATTAAAATGTGTTCAAATAAAAATAATGCCAATTTAAAATAAATATTTCGCCTTTCAAGTTCGCCACTGCGTCGCTTCGCCATAATGGCGCGTTCTGTTCAAAACGTACCTTCAAAAATGTATACATCCTTGTCTGTCTTATATGATTTTAGTATTGCTATCACTGTCTGTTAGGGCTGGCAATTTGCTGGCATGTTGTTAAGTTGCAATCAATTGGCATGCGCAAACAGACGCGTATGATATATCCCATTACGTCGCTCTTAAGTCTAAGGCGGTAACTGCTATTTTCACAATTACTTTTACGTTTATTTTATTTTTCTTTTATTGTAGTTATATATGTTGAATGTCATTCTTAGATACACAGAACTAATGGAAATATTGATGATATTGAATTGCCTGTGTCGTCTATAGTTGCTATGGGATCCCCTTTATAGAAGAGAGCGCTGTGAAGCAAAAAGTTATTGTAATTACTTTTTAAGTTGTTAATATTATTATGGTAATTTGTGTTTTTTTTTCCTATGTGTATGTTTGTACTTAAAAATATTTATTGGTGTTACATTTATACTCATTAATATTTTTAAGTTGACTAATGCATTATGATTACTGTTGGCGAATATCTATAAACAAATAAAATTAAAGATTTTAAAATGCATGAAAACGAAAACACAATTTTTTTATTGATCTTGTTTTAAGAATTTAGAAACTTATTGACTTGTTTATACATCCGGCGTTTTTCGCGGGAACCCAAACTTAGTAACGTGCAGAAATTTACCGTGTATTAAATCTCTGAACAAACAACTTGTTCGCGCTTACACACACACAACCACATACATGGACGAGCGCTGTAAACACACTAGTACACTGTGGATTGTACACTCACACCTATGCAAAGGTGTTAAGGTACAGTTACGACAGGCCACATGGCTCAGTAGTAGTACGTCTGCCTTCTGAGCTGTAGTTGTGTGTTCGATCCCCACCCAGGACAAATATTTTTGTTCTGTGTCTGGGTGTCTTTATGTATCTTATGATTTTTTTTACAAAAGTAGTAGTAGTACAAGCTTTCCTTAGTTTGGGGCTAGCTAGATAGTGTTGTGTGAAAAACCGACCTTAAATATTTATTTATAGTTATATTTTTGAGACGCTGAGACTTCGACTGTGCATTAGGATTCCGTGCTTGAGGACGCAGGTTGAAACCTCAGCAATGAACTTGGACTTTTGGCGAAATAAAACGTCGATAGGAAAACATAACGCAGTTTTAGGGTACTTTCTCACATCTGGCTGGCCAACTACTTCTCTCAAGTTGAAAATATGTCACTAAGCACCTAATTATATGTTCTGATAGCTTCACTTGAGAATAAGACTTAGTTTTGGTTAAGTGTGCTACCATCCCGATCCATATTGTTCTTTAATACATTTTCTATAAGACAATGCAATAAATTAACCAAATAGCAACAAAGTAAAAAAATCCTTTCCCTTAAAAATCTCTCCCGGCTAAAACGAACTTCACCTTAACGCACACATACATGCCTCACGCACACAAAACAAAAAGCCGTAACGTGTCGATAGTAAACGCAAACTCGATTTTTGTTGCGTTTTAGACCCTTCTAGATCTTAATAAGCTCTATCTAGTAGCTTTTAATAAATTAATGACGCATAAAACCTGTATTCGCTTGAAAATTGGCGTAAAATGCGTTTTTTATGGAGATATTATTTTCTTACTCTATGATTTTAGCTATCTAAAACTTTATGTACTCAGTAGCTAAGTTTTAAGTTTAATGAGGTAGAATTTTATAGCTTTGTGAATTGTGATAAAAAAGTGATGAATTCACATAGGTAGGAATACTTACGATGTTGTTTTGTTTATTCTGCAGTTTTGTGTTAAAAGCTGTCTTTTTTTTTCTTCTTCTTTCAGCCCATGGAAATGTTAAATTTGAGCTTAGGATCTGGGAATAATTAGGCCAAAAACGTTTAGCCTTTTGACTAACTAATGATTCATAAAATGAAGTTTGACATAAAAATTAAATTCA
This sequence comes from Lycia hirtaria, assembly GCA_947563715.1. Taxonomy (NCBI): domain Eukaryota; kingdom Metazoa; phylum Arthropoda; class Insecta; order Lepidoptera; family Geometridae; genus Lycia; species Lycia hirtaria. The sequence continues at coordinate 50,466,273 of OX387376.1, read as the reverse complement.
TGATTACTTAGAATTCATATAAACATAATACATGATTATTTCGCAAAGTTTATATTCAGAGACATACAATTTTTTTTATTTTAAATATTTTACATGTAACTTATATAAAAACTTTAAAAATCTATTGTAGTGCTATAACTTGCAGTCACCTTTCCTCCTTCCTTATATTCCTCTTATTCTCTTTCCTTATATTCAAGCAAGATTCAAGATTGTTTTTTTAATTTAGTGGGCTTGGACTTGCACGGTTTACTCATTTTCCAATTTCAAGTAAGATGATTCTTCTATAATATAGTCAATCAAGTGTAATTCACAGTCACGCCATAGTCATGTCTTCGTCACACCTAAGTAAACTAGTGGTGATTTTACTAAAAGCTTATAGTTTTTTGCCATCTAAATTGTCATATTATATTTTTTTCACATTATCATAAATTACACAATTCACCACTTTATTTCACTTGTACACACTTATAGACGTGATCGAATAATATACTAGCATTTTACATAATTTAAATTCGAAATAATACAAGTTTATAAAATATAAGAGAGCTGTGACATGATTTTTCTACGTTTTCAACGAAACTCTTTCATAAAGTCACCAAATTAAACAGATAAAATAATACTTGTCGTTCCAAAAACTTAAACTTCAAAGCGCTCGCTACGATTGGCCAAGCGGCTGTCAAGGTGATGTCTGTCTAATGACGATTGACAGGTCCATCTAGATAGGGATAATCAAATTATGGTCAAGAACTTTTTACAAACTTACGTAATGTCGTTCAAGAAATCTTTATGTTATTGTATATAGAGTTCATTTTGAGTAAAAATTCGTTAAAATCTATTGCTTGTTTGTTTGTGTGTTTATCTCATAATCTTTAGTTTTGCCGACAGTTCTTTGCGCGCATTCAATGGCTTAGAGATAAATGTTCCCTAAATTAGTTTGTTGTTAGGAATTATGTTTTTTTTTATTATTTTGTTGTAATAATTTAGTTGTTGATATTTATTTCATCTCTTAGGCTCACTTTTTCTTGTGCTGAATTCATGAAAAGTTTGTTTTTAAGAAACGTGAATATTCACAATATATTTTATTTAAATATTCATATTTTTTAAATATTCGCCATAATGATATCTGCTATTTAGATAGAAATAAATGTCACATGTGAAAATTGTTTAATTTTTATTTTTATATTATAATATATAGATGTAGTATATATTTTAATGTTTATTTCTTTAATTATATATTATTATTTTATCAAAATAAAAATGATTCAAAATATTTAGTAATACTATTTCCATAGTTATTGCTGATAATAGCACCTCTGTCAAAAGTACATTCAATAATTGTGTATAACATAAAATTTTATGTGTGAGTGAGCGAGACAGTTGTAGTGCCCACTCCGGCGCCTTAAGCAAACCTCAATTATAAGCCATTCCGGCATAATCTGATACGTACAGATTCTTAATTAATTATTAAAACTATTTAAAGCCTGACATCTGTCATACTTGTCACCGCGATTTGTCAAACTTATTCAAAACATCTCTATAAACGATTTTAAACTTTAACTTTATTGTAATTAGATTCCAATTACGTTTTGATAAATGTATTTTTAAGTTTGTACAAAAATGTGTGATGTACGCCGAAAAAGATTGACTAAATGTAATTAATTAAGATTAAAAGAGATTTGTTTTGATTCCATCAAGAGATTATAGTTTTGTTTTTAATAAGACATTTTTTTAGCATGGTTGGCTGGATGCGTATATGGAATTTATACCTTCACACAACGCTCATGACGTCAGAGACCGTGTTGCTGTCGGGTATATTTTCAAATCCAGAAAGCATAAATCTATTCATTAAAGCCTACCTTTACCTAACATTTGTGATGTCACTGGTGCGTGTTGACTTCGGGTATACTTTCAGTTTGGAAACGCCCGCGCAGTTATTTTAAAACATACCCGACCGCAACGAAACGAGTAAATAAAAACCCTAACCTAGATTAGGTTAGGTTTTTTTTTATAAAACCTGACCTAACCTTTCCTAACGTATAATCCTAACATATAAAAATAACCATCCCTTTGTCTGTCTCTGTATTCGTTGAAAGGCACTAAAACGGGTATAGATTACAGTATAGCAAAATGGAATGTCCTACTTGAAAGTATACCCCAAAAAAATGTTGCAGTCGGGTATACTTTGAATACGCTGGCTGGATACGGTTACATTTATATTACCTACTAATAGTATTTATGCTTCATTCTTTAATTTTGTAGGTAAAATGTGAAAACCGTAAATTTTTCAGTTACGGCCTTGTACCTACTACTCAAGCTTGAAAATATTGTAATAAATAGATATATATTTTACAAATTTTCAGTCAATCGATACTCTATTAATGCATTTAAGTAATCAATTTAGCGATCTTTATGAGTCCGTAGTTAGACCATCATCCGTCTCGCTCGCGCATACCCACATTTTTGAAGATATAAAATGACCGAATGAACCAAAGGTAATAGAGCGAATTCTGTGGAATGAACTTATACAAAATCGTCTATTGTAAAACTAGAAATCATCACAAATATTCGACAAAAATTTCAATTTGATCCGCCGTAAAGTAGCATGTCTGTCTATTTTCTACAGGATTCGTTTCGGGGAATGTGCGCAAGAGCTTCACGACCTAATTCCACCCTCCCCATTTCAATACAGGACTAGCAGAAAGTCGGTGAATTACCACAATTACCAATTTTCTCGTTGAAATGCCAAAAATCCGTACTCAGCGATATCGATCCACATTCCTGTTGCGTACTGCACAAGAATGGAATTAGTTGCCGCCTGTATCTCTGTTACCTGAGACCTACAATCTTGGAATTTTCAAGGCTAGAGTGAATAGATATCTTCTAGATCGACGAGCTCCATCCTCGGCCACACCGTCGCTTAACATCAGGCGAGTTGGTGGTCAATCATAGATCTATAGTGTATAAAAAAAAATAAAAAAAAGTTAACTTTCATACATTAATCATTTTTATGTTAATAATTTCTAAAAATTACTTTTAACTATGAAAATTTACTTGGAGAGTGTTGTCTGATTTTATTAAAATCGGTTTAGCCGTTTTTATTAGTCATGGGTTTTTGCGTTTTCTAAACTTATACTGTAGGCTGTAAAACTTCATAGATTAGATACGTTAATAAAACATTTCCCTCCTTCTGCTGTCGGGCTAAAACTCACCTGACGCTAAGTGGCTTATTATACGTTTAATTTAAAACCGATATCAATTCTACAGTTTTCTATCATTTGTTGATGAGTGCCTGACGATGGGGCGGTGGACCAAATTGGGTGGAATCGGGGCTTAAACGCCCACTTAGTCCGTCACCGGGTGCTGATGGGGGTTGGGGAACTGGGTGTGTGCCCGTTGTCACACGGGTTTGACCCGGCATCGAAAACATGCAATGTAGGTAAACCAATCGATATTATTTTGTTGATTTGACAGTGACATATACTACCAAACATGATTCTTTTTCTGTTGACGTTGGCATAGTGCTGGTTACATATTTGCCATTTGTCGAGTTTAAAACACGCAAATTATTGAATATACCTACAATATATATCGATTAATTCCGTATCGTTGTCAGATTGTTCTATTCTAATCAATAGGTATTACAAATCCAATAGTGACTCTCGTTTTCTTTTTTTACCCAATATAGAAAACGGGCACCTGACATTTTACGAATAAACGACGTAAGTTGGACTAGAGCATGATCTTAGTTATGATCTGGGTATCTTTAAATAGCGGTAATCAGGAACTCCTGAGATTTCCACTCAAAATAGACTTAAGTGAGCAATACTTTTACGTATAAATCCCTACCTATTTTATTAAATAGGTAGGGATTTTTACGTAAAAGTATTTTGTTTTTTGTACAAAATCCCTTTGTATTAACAAAGGGATTTTGTACAAAAATATAAGATAAAGCAATTTTAAATTTTTCTATTATTGTTAGAAAATTGTTGAACACAATATTTATTTGGATTATTTAATTACTATTTTATTATTTGGTTTTTCTGCATTCGCTGTCCAAACAAATTCAAGTAAACAATGAAAACAGCCGGTAACTACCACATTTGTATAATACAATCATGCCCACTTATGGAAGATGATTCCGAGTTATACTTAATAGCAATTTATTACATAATAACCTTCGTTTACCTTCCTTTGTTTCATAATACTTGTTAACAAAACATCTGTTTTGTGGTTGAGCAAAAAAACTTGAAGGTGCAATCTTATGTTTATAACTCCTGCGTTTCTTTTATTTATCGATTTATTCTTTAAGGTTAGAATGGCTACGATGCGGTCGAAGATGGTTTCTAAACAAGATAATGTAAAATAATATCTATATTAAAAGAAAAACAAAATAACCGACAGCAAAAAAGCAAATTTTAACGGTTTTTTCGCGTATATTTTACATAATTTTATTACCTTTCATTTCAATGACAAACACGAAAACCTTAGAAAATATTATGCAAAAAATTAGTTTTTGCAATCTAACTTACGATTTCGTTACGCTTGATACGCTATTGAGTGTACGTTTTTTTGTGAGAAAGTATGCGTAATATCACTGAAAAATATTATAAATGCGCATTCTTAACAATAATTCTAGTAAAATCAATTGTTTATTTTTTATTTTTGTAAGAGATGTATTATTACTATTACAAAAAAAATTGTCTATGATACTCAGGCAGTGAAGACGAATCTAACGACACCTGTTACCATCAGGTGAGTTGTGGTCAAACGTTGGCCCATTTCAACTTAAAAACCTTAGGGCACGCATATGTCTAGTAATGGAGTACTTGAATGGTACTTGTGGCTGAGATGATGATGAATTCAGTAGTGTAGACTGAATTTGATGTACGACGTATTGTTAGAATCCTTTACAAAAGCAAGGCTAAATATAGCAGTCAGGCATGTTATAGCAGTCAGGCATGTTATAGCAGTCAGGCATGTTATAGCAGTCAGGCATGTTATAGCAGTCAGGCATGTTATAGCAGTCAGGCATGTTATAGCAGTCAGGCATGTTATAGCAGTCAGGCATGTTATAGCAGTCAGGCATGTTATAGCAGTCAGGCATGTTATAGCAGTCAGGCATGTTATAGCAGTCAGGCATGTTATAGCAGTCAGGCATGTTATAGCAGTCAGGCATGTTATAGCAGTCAGGCATGTTATAGCAGTCAGGCATGTTTTGTTTTCCCTCGACTCAAAAAGAGAATCTTGACTTATGGTAAATTTAACGTGCGTGTTTTTGTGTGTCTTTAAATGGAATCGTAACTTCCAAACGGATGAACCAATTTTGATTTAGTTCTTTAAAGTGATATAATATAGGATTCTTAATTTTGTCAAGAAAGTCTTTTCAGCCAATTTTATAGCCGCATATTTTAACGTTTAAAAACAATAAATACTTCAATTAACAATAACTAAGTACCTGTTACTATTTAAACAAGTTACTTATTTTAAATTTTATCATCATCATCATCATCTCAGCCATAAGAAGTCCACTGCTGGACATAGGCCTCCCCCATGGATTTCCAAAAAGACCGATTGGAAGCGGCTTGCATCCAGCGTCTTCCCGCCACTTGTATGAGGTCATCTGTCCATCTCGTGGCTGGTCTTCCTACGCTGCGCTTGCCGGTACGTGGTCTCCACTCGAGAACCTTTCGGCCCCATTGGCCCTCAGTTCTACGTGCTATGTGCCCTGCCCACTGCCACTTCAACTTGCTAATCCGCTGTGCTATATCGGTGACTTTCGTCTACGTATCTCTTCATTTCAGATTCGATCTCGTAGAGAGACTCCGAGCATAGCCCTCTCCATAGCTCGTTGCGTGACCTTGAACTAAACTTTAATTAAACTTTATAAAGAAGATTAATCCATCTATGTACAAGCTTTATGTCAATAAAATTATTTCAGTGCAGATCTATAGATGAGATCGAAAAAACTCACAATAAAATTAAATATTCATGTTCAATACAAAACCTGCAGAATATTCGAGGCCTGTCAAAACACCTGCCAACTTGTTACCAATCAAAAGAGGAAATCACATACCTACTCAAGAACCTTATCGCTGTACAAAAAATATATATCCGCTCAAGAAACTCTTTAGAAAGTGTTTAAAATTACTGTGACGTTGTACTAAAATTTATCACTATACTTAATTACTCTTGGATTTTGTCTTTTTACCCGACTGCGTAAGAAGGAGGGTTATGTTTTTCGATTATATGTATAATTATGTATGTAGGTATATATTTTGATGTGTAGCTTTCGTTAGATTCGTCTTCACTCCCTGAGTGTCATAGGCTATATTTTTTTGTAATAATAATAATACATCTCTCGCAAAAATATAAAATATTTTATTCCGTAACAAACAAGTGATTTCACTAGAATTATTATAAAGAATTCGCATTTATAATGTTTTGCGGCGATTTTACGCATACTTTGGCGCCTCCTGTGAATGCGGCTGCTGTGAGTGTAAGCTCGTACGTAGTACTTGTATCGTTATTATGACACAGTTGTATTGTAGAGCGTCTGTTACATTGTATTCTGCAAAAAACAGTTTAAAACAGTTCAAATATCGGTGGCGAGGGTTATCTCTCACGATCTTTGCGGCACCGTTATCTGTGGTCCAAGTGATAGGATATTACACTACTAGTCGAGAGTAAGCAAGAGGAAGTATGGAAGTATCGATATGTTTTGAAAGTGGTTTATGCAATAAGACTGCTTTTTATTACACTGTAGCTTGTGAACAAAGTTTTTTTATAACTACGTTTTAGAATTGTAAAAAGGGGATTTGTGCAACACTATTTTAAATTAATTTGACATGTATTTTATTAGCATATACATATTTAAATGACTATTTTTATTTTTCGTCCAATATTAATACATGCTGACTTCACCTTTTTATGATATTAAGCTATATTTTCTTTGTATGATATTTATAAGCTAAAAATTGTGGATATTTAACTTATAAATACAAACATGAAGACTAACACGAACTGATGGACTGATTTAATGTTTGCGAGAGGATTTGATCGAGAGAGTTCAGTTATGTTGTTTTTTGTATGGCTCATATAACTAAGAATTCTGAAAGATTTTTACGTCACTTACAGGTACTAGAGATTGCATCCGCATTTCACATATGCGGAGACACGTAAATAGTTCTGAGTGACCCTATTTTTTAAGTTATTTAGATATTTGATACTGTGTGTTTCCTGAATAAAATAAAATAAAATAAAATAAGCTTTATTAGTTTCTTATTCTAATACTATGTTTCAAATGGACATTATAACGAGTAAAGAGAGTACCTGCTTGCTTAAACTTATAAAAATTAATAATTACTAATACTAATGTTACTATTCCGTCCATAAGTAAAAGTAATCAATTCTGTATTAAATCAGAGATTTTGAGACTTTGAGTGAGACTGATTATTGTTGATTTGCTAGTTTGAAATAAATATTAATCCGTAACCTTGAATCATTGTCCTTTTCCATTCTTATATAGCAAATTTTCATAAAATACTTTAACGGTTTCATCGCTAACACATCAACCCGCCAACCCGGCCGGGCCCAGTAGACCCGGCCGGGTTGGCGACGAATGATACCGGGCCCGGCCGGGTTGAGAAACATACCGGGTTGCAATCTCTAACAGGTACACTTTAAGGTTTTTATTTCAAACAGACTTGGTTTCTAGTTTGTTTATTTGTCATGTTTTATAAAGTTCTAGACGTACATATTTATAACTTAGTTTATTATACGTATTGATATGAAACAATAGTTCATAGTCGCTTCCAGCAGGGTTACGCTCAACTCTTACAGCGATGCAAAGTAGGTTCGCGCCCGATTTTATTTTGCTTATTCTGCAATTAAGAGAGTTGCACAAAAGTTTCAGACACTGTAATTTAATATGCTTTATTCAAAATTCAAAATTTTATTTAGCTTGTGGTCCTGGGTACAAGGGTAAGTTGGTATTTACAATTTTTAGTATTCTGCCAGATCCTGCTTTAAAGCATACAAGCAGTTAATGACATGTAATTTTGCAATTATAACAATAATAATTTTAGTTAGTTATCAATTAATTATTAATGCACTATAATAAGATTGTCAAAAGCTAATAAGGTATTATAATTATACATCATACATGTCATTTAGGTCTAACAACAGAGCACAACCAGTTACTTGATATCACTTAAGTACTGCCTAACACATTATATTTTTTGCAATAATAATTCAAATTTAGGATGCAGAGACAATGAAAATAGGAAGTTATCATATAAGAAAGACATTTTTCAATAATTGTCATACATTAAAATTTCTAGGAACATGAGGATATTTTAGATTTTTTTGAACAATACTATAATTCGTTACACATTTAAGTTACTAGGAGTATGAGAATATTAAAATTTATCAGTTAGGAAATCATTAACGTTATAGTAACATTTTTCAAGTAATAGTTGTTTTAATTTTACTCTAAATAGATTAGTTTTTAAGTCTCTGATTGATTTTGGTATGTTATTATAAATTAGAGGTCCCATACATAGTACACTTTTGCTCATTAGGGCAGTTTTCCTTGGATTGTGTCGACATCTATGTTGGTCTCTACGATTTCTTAAAGTAAAGGCTGATAGTACTAATGTGAGCTCATTTGTATGTATGTCTCACAGTCTTAATTACAGAAAAAGGCAATTTAAAAATAAGCGCAAGCCAACTTCTCATCGCTATAAAAAAAAATAAAAAAATAACATATTATAACACTTCAGCGCCAGAGCAGGGGTGCTCTGGGGGATGGACTAAATAGACGGGCCTTTCTAAACGCTTTCCGCTCACGGCTTACACAGTCACTCCTGGAATGACACAACACAACTACTCCACAATTTCATGTTTAAAAATGTCTAACAAATCGTTTTAAGAAGTTGAAGTATTGAAGTAGGTATTTTACATATTTTGTAAAATGGAGAATATCACAATGACACTATTTGTATTTTGACAGAACATCCAACATAGTCTAGCTAAAATATGTATCTTTGTACGGAGCAGCTTTGGGGTTTCTTTGAAATTATGATAAGAATACTTATAGCTGAAAAACATAAATTTACAATAATCACCGATGTATAACTAGCTACGCCCCGCGGTTTTACCCGCGTAGAAAACGAATGGCGACGCCTGTGTCCGTCTCCAGGTCCACAGCTATCTTTAAATTTCATAACATTCGGTTCATCCGTTTGATCGTGAAAAGGTAACACTTTTGTAATATTAATAGGGTTATTACTTAGATTAGGGTTATTAATAACATTCTCAAATTGTGACAAATATATTTTAAAACACCAATACCTTCATTCTTGTTAGTTGCTTTTATAGTCATAAATGTTATTTTTAAACGACTTCTAAAAAGGTGTAGAAGGTTCTCAATTCGTCGGAATCTTTTTTTTAATGTATGTTCCCCGATTACTCAAAGACACCTGGAACGATTTGAAAAAATCTTATTTTGTTTGAAAGGGTCTTTCAAAGTGTCATAGAAATTTTATCAAAATCGGTTCAGTGTTTTGGTTTTTATAACAAAATAATTGGAAAAATATGTCATCCGAGTAAACGAATTGCGTATGTTGTTGTCAGTTTTTTGTTTTTTTTACACGATTTGGTAAGTACTTGTTTTGTAACTGCACTAAATTGAAAGAAAAGTGAATGTTTAACTTAATTTCAAAGTTATATTTAAAGAAACAAGTTTCTATTCCACCGTAACTACGTATAGTAGTTACGGTGGAATAGAAACTTGTTTCTACTGTGGTAGTTATGTTCGCTACGGCCGCATACGTAACTAGTTTCGTACGAAATATAATTATTCTTGGTACGATACTAGTGTCGATCGAAGAAGTTTTTTTCCTTATACGTAATCACGGTGTTTGTTACGTAACTGATTACGTAAACATAATTATTCTTTGTACGAAACTGAAGGTTTCGATAAAATATGTGTCCTTCTGTATTTGTAACCTTTTGGCTTCACTAATACATACACAAGAACATACATTCATCCGACGAGATTAAAACCTCCTCCCCCAAGGCCATCACTGACTACATGATCGGTATAGGACTTGGGGAGGTGCTGTGATCCAAAGGGGTTGTCACAATAGATCTGCAAAGGTCGCAGTAACGTGCCGGGGTTGCTATAGCCCGTTTGGTCTCCTAGGTTTTAAATAAATAAAAATAAGAACATACAACCAAATAAGTACACATTTTTAAAGTTTTTCTAAAAAAATTGTTTACGTCTTTGCAATAAAAAGTTTGCGACAAATGTCAAAGTAACAGCTGCCTAACTTCTCTTTAACTCATTTTATGTGGGTTCTATTCGCGCCATAAATATATTCCTTTTCTTTTGGATAGTCGGATAAATAGCCTACCAAAGTTAAAATCTTTCATTAAAATATAACAAAGACTTTTTCTATTAATCGTTTTAAGTCCAGTATTAGAAACCAATTGAAAAGCCAAAAAACTTGCCTTCTTAAACAAAACAGATGTATGCTTTCGCCTCTACCTTTATTCACAAAAGTTGCTAAATAAAAAAACCTATTTAAAAGTATACAAGATCGAAAGTATTAAAATAAGCTAATCTCAAACGTAAAACGCCTTTAGCGATAAGCCGTATGACTTTTGCCGAGTTTTTTCGACTACACCTTCGTAAATGGATTATTCGAAACTAAACAGCATTAAATTGGGATCCATTACTTAAGGGTAAAAAAACTGGATTAGGAATATTTTTCCATCTCAATGCTGGAGATTAGAATAAATAAAGAAAATAAATACTTTTTTTTTTAATACTTTACCGCCACCTTTAAAAGGAAGTGTTAATTAAAGCTGTCTATGCATGTTTTTTTTTAAATAACGTTTAATTGTTATACGACATAGATCTTATTTTAACCACCAACTCGCCTGATGTTAAGCGACGGTGTGGCCGAGGATGGAGCTCGTCGATCTAGATCTAGAAGATATGTACTCACTCTAGCCTTGAAAAGTCCAAGATTGTATTGTAGGAGACAGGGAGTTTCACTCCTGTGCAAAACGCATCTTTGATATGGGCCGAAATCGTTGCGTATGGATTTTTGGCATTTAATGACAAACGGATGGACGTGTGCCAACTTTCTGCTTGTCGCGTAGTAGAATGGGAATGATGGAATAAGGTCGTGAAGCTCATGCGCACACTCAACCAAATAAATTATTTATAATATAGACAGACATGAGCATGACATAGTTTAGACTTTACTGGGATGTTTTAGAGTCGAGGGTAAGTAGCTTATTGGCACCTATTTTATCATCGCCGCTTAACCTCACAGCTCGCCGGTCAATCAACTGTAAAGCTTCCAGCTGATACTTGGCTGATCCATCAAAAAGGTGGCAGCAGTACTCCATACACAACCGGACCTGCGCTTGATATAGTTTAGCAGCTATCCCTGAAGTAAAGTAACGCCTAACCTTATTGAGAATGCCAAGTTTTTTTGTTATTATGGTGACATAAATAAGCACTCTGAATTCATTTAAAAATCAATATGGCGTATTTTTAACCACCGACCGAAAAATAGGGGTGTTATAAGTTTGACATGTGTATCTATGTCTGTGACGTCTGTGTGTTTGTATATCTGTGTGTCTGCCCGTGGCATCCATGGTGGCATCGTAGCTCTCAAACAGATGGACCAACTTTGATCTAGTTTTGTTTTGTTCGAAAGAGGTTTTCATCGACAGTATTCTTAGCTATGTTTCATCAAAATCGGTTCAGCCTTTTTTTGTCGGGGATTTTTCAGTTCTCTAAACTTATAACTTGCGTAAACTAATTTCACTAGATAAAAATCTTCGAGATAAATACGTTATATTAATACCTCCTTTTTGGGAGTCGGTTAAAAACCACAAAAACCAACCCAATTTATTCATTAACTCCGTAAAGCGCCGCCTCCGCTCAACCAAGAAGAGTCAAATGGTTAAAAGGATTAACTCAAGTGCTTAAAGCAGGTAGTGGGCTCCATTCCCAGATGTTGATTTTCTGCGAACGTCGCGGGTGGCGTGTTTTTGCGCGATTTCATAGATTTACTCGCAGATAAGTTGTGAGAAATTCGGTTTTTATTTGATGGGATTGTGAGATTAAACTTTCGAGTGTTTGCAGTAATAACCTAATATGAAATTGAGAACTACTTATTTATCTACTTGTTATTAGACATTCCTATTTAAATATTCAACCTTTATTTAACGTGACAATTATTCGGGAATATTTACAGCTTAAAAATAAAAATAAAATAAACATATAGTACATAAAAAATAAAATAATAATAATCTATAAAACACTATAATACAAAAATTCCATCTAAAATGTATTAAATTACTAAATAATTATTATTAATTATTCATGTTATTAAATTCACGATGTGTATGAAGTTGTTACCTAACTGCGCAAGAGGGATTTAATGTTTTCAGAGTTTATGTAAGTATGTATATTAGATAGACAAACCCTTTATTGTACACACTATAAAATACAATGAAAAGAGAACAATATAAAACTAGTGTGACAATTGTCGCCATTATCGCTAATAGCGATTTCTTCCAGGCAACCTTAGGATATTACTTTCCACAGCCTAAATGGCTTGACTGATTTTATGCAAGGTATATTCCTGATAAAGTTTTCTTTAGAATATTTCTTGAAAAAACACTTATTTGTCACATGAGGTTGGGGAAACGTGCAATTTATAATTGTTGCTAGTGTTTATTTACCTTATCATCATCATCATCTCAGCCATAAGAAGTCCACTGCTGGATATAGGCCTCATCCATGGATTTCCCTAAAGACCGATTGGAACCGGCTTACATCCAGCGTCTTCCGAACCAAAGCGTCACGTTCCAGTTTTTAGAATATTCTCCATGAAACAAAGTAAATTTTTCGTAAGTCTCCATTCACTCTAGCCTTGAAAATTCCAAGATTGTAGGTCTCAGGAAACAGAGATGGCGGCAAAGAATTCCATTCTTGTGCAGTACGCAACAGGAATGTGGATCGATAATCATCGATCGGCTCTAAAGATCTTATGATCTTATAATAATCTCTCCCTACTATTAGACGAACGTCGTCTAATAGTAGGGAGAGATTATTATAAGATCTTCGTCTAATAGTAGGGAGAGATTATTATAAGATCTTCGTCTAATAGTAGGGAGAGATTATTATAAGATCTTCGTCTAATAGTAGGGAGAGATTATTATAAGATCTTCGTCTAATAGTAGGGAGAGATTATTATAAGATCTTCGTCTAATAGTAGGGAGAGATTATTATAAGATCTTCGTCTAATAGTAGGGAGAGATTATTATAAGATCTTCGTCTAATAGTAGGGAGATATTATTATAAGATCATAAGATCTTTGTAACCGATCGATGTTTATCGATCCACATTCCTGTTGCGTACTGCACAAGAATGGAATTCTTTGCCGCCATCTCTGTTTCCTGAGACCTACAATCTTGGAATTTTCAAGGCTAGAATGAATGGAGATATCCATAGATATCTAGATAGACGAGCTCCATCCTCGGCCACACCGTCGCTTAACATCGTGCGACTTGGTGGTCAATCGTAGATCTATCTTGTATAAAAAAAAAACTACTTCAAGTAGGTACAGACCGAGTGGTTAGTACTAGGTCACAGGTCTACCTCTACCAGGTATAGCCTATTGAAGGTTCTTTACCGCATTTTCCTTATTATTTTATTAGCTACTTAACACAGTGCAGTGACACTAAAATATTTGACAGTCCGCCAAAAGCAATAAAATTTTGGCATAATAAAACCACAAAAGTAAAACTAAACAAATGCTGATTTTTAAAAGCGTCAATAAAAAAGTTGACGCAAAAGAGTACCCATTTAAAACTCAATATATTACATAACTCAGCCTACTTGATAGAAAATATAAATACTACACTAAATAGATTTACCTACTAGTTGACCACTAACTCACCTAATTGTGTCTCAGAATAGTAAGTACTTGTCGATCTATAAGATAGCTGTTTACTCTCGATAATCCCAAGATTGCAGCTCTCTGGTAACAGAGATGGCAAAGAGAATGAGATATATTTTGCCATTTTATTTTTCTTTTATGTTGGTATTAGACCTGTGTTGCCAAAATTAAAACGTTTGATATTTCTTCTTTTAATTTTTAACCGACTTCTAAAAAGAAGTAGCTTATCAATTCGGTCTGTATGTTTGTTCACCAATTACTCAGGCAATTGCGCATTGATTTTGATGATTTAGAGGTGATCCCATATAAATGTTATCTAAATCGATGCAGTACTTTAGTGCCTGTATAAAAGTGAACAGCAAGTCGCGTATTAATTGTGTTGTGTATTTTGAAGTCGGTTTTTTTTACTATAAACTATAATTACTTATATAAAATGTAAACCAATCTTCAGCCTCGGCAGAATCTTGCAGTATCGTAACCTAAACAATAGTTTACCTACAGGCCGCGCGGCTCATAAGCCAGCTTGTCAACTGAAGGTAGAAAAGTTCTCAAGTAGAGACCACGCGCCGGCGCACGCAGCGTAGGAAGATCAGACACGAGGTGGGCAGAAGACCTCATACAAGTGACAGGAAGATGCAGAATGCAAGTTGCTTTCAACCAGATTTTTATTTCTATGACCTCCCGGCCTATGTCCAACCGTGAACTTTTTGTGGCTGAGATTATAATGATATGGTGAAAATATCAGAGGTAAAATAAGTGTAAAGGATAATTTATTCTGGACAACAGAATATTAACGTGTACTATTTTTTTCTCTATACAAATAATTTTAACTACCTAGCTTATATTGTTACTTGCTGTCACTAAAATGCATCTTACCGAATTTAGCATATCGGTTCTAAGCCGCGCTAGAGCTGGGATTTCCGATTACAATTCTTAACGCATCTCTATTCTGCATTCGAGTTGCGTATCTGTCATCGATATATCGCTGCAATGATGACGTCACAAACTCTTTGTGTGGTCCCTGTGACGTAAGCTGCGTATTTCGACATCTCCTTTATGAATTCTAATCTAATGGAATCAAATTAGTTAAAGGCGCCGATTCTGTTCTAACAAAGTCGGATAATCAACTAAATTTGGTAGTTTAAAAAAAACCTGTTTACTTAGTGTATAATTATATAGAAATGTGTAAACGATTTATTTTCTAAGCAGGGCAGACAAAATGTAATAATAATAAATAATTATTCTGTAGCTCTAAACGTAGCAAAGCTTGTATTTTGAGATTATTTATCTATAGTATAGACGGAAATAAAACCGATTTTATTACATTTAATTTATCAGATATCAATTACAAACTTACTTTCAGTGGCAATGCCTTTACCGGTATGTGTTAATCAGATCCTAAATAGGTATCTCAATTCTGTGTCTCTACTAACTAATAAAAAAAAAATTGTAGGTATTTATTTCTAAATTTTAGATATTTATCATTTAATTTGTTCGAAGTTCTTTTGAATGTAGAAATAGGTTTGTGCTTATTTCTTATTTCATAATCGACTGTTTTTCTCTGCATGCATCTATTTACTGCATATACTTACATGAATAATTGTAAATTTTAGAATATAAATAAGTATGGACTTAGTTTGCTTTTTACAAAATTAGTTTAGTCATACCAGGTTTAATAAAAACGCAAAATAAATGAGTAAAAACATATATTTTATATCACTCGTCGTTAAACTACAATTTTCGGTATTGGTATTAAAAGAAAACAAATTTCCACTGGGAACAGTCACGGAAAAAAGTAGCCGAATATACACACAAATACTTCTTAAACTGTAGTTTTTTTTATTTTGGAGAGGAAGACTGAAACTCCATAAAAATAAACTTTAGCTTACTGAATAATTAGAATCAATTTAACTTAAATATAAATATGTGTAACTTTTTATTAATTTATTCATCTTACAAGTCAATATTTTTGTGAAAATTCTGTAGTTTTTGGGATGAATATATTTGTTTCAATGATTACTTGTTACTAACGTATTTACCCTAAAAATTATAGAATTTATATCAAATAGTCTTATAAACCAAAATAAAGTTTTAATTCAGTTTGTAAGTATTTCTAAAAACCTGAACAAGGAGGAATGAAGGAGATACAAAAATTTGCCTGTAATTACAGTACAGGCAAATTTTTGTATCTCCTTTTAAAACATAATAACATCAGCTAAATTAATGATTCCAATTTTTTAATAATTAATCACTCTTTTATACGTACTATTATTCAATTATAACCATGGACACTTTTTCAAGTTTGTCTTAATTTTTCTGTAACTAAAAAAATCTGTACTCATATTTTACAAGTTTTCAATCTTCCCCCTTACATTACTCATTAATCTATCTAACCACACAATATTTACAAATAAGTAAGTTAAATAATTAAAAATGTACATTTATTGCCTAAAATATAAATGTTATTTCATTATGTATAATAATTATTATGTAATAATATTTACACTCAGCAACTATGGCATGCTAAACCCATTACAAGGAACATATTTTTCCTAATAGAGAAATTTACAATACTTTTCTATACATAGTTCCTAAATTAAGTATGAAATAAATAATTTCACTTATTTACAATAGTAATTAGTTATGTTGGGATTTCATTTGCGATAGCTATTAATTATTATTAAAATGAAATACACAATCGCAGTGCATTTTTTTGTTTTTACTCAATTAGCCATAAAAGAGAGTCTCGTATGAAAGTATGTATACAACAGCATATTTTTTTATTAAAGCGTTAATTTTCCTTGTTTAAATATAACAAAAAAAATTCGTATTATGAACATTGAGCTGTATATACTTATGTACCAGAGGAACTATCTAAAGCAAAATTATTGTCACATTTTTTTGGTAAAGTAAACAAAACAGCATTACAGCGCTGGAATATTAATTACATGGTTTATCTACGATTATACGATACAATTGATACTTGCAACGCAGAATTGCATCTATAGTATGTTTTCTCGCCAGCAAAACGTCGAAAGCACTCACTTCACTAGTAAGCCACTGAGTGAGGTGCGGCGCTTTCGCCGGAGTTGAATGTAACAAAGTAGCTGAGTAGTGTCTGCTCTCGTACGTAATTACGATTACATACAGTTCAATGATTGTTAATTTTATTTTATTACTTACCTTCAAATTGGTTTTGCTTTTGTGATTACATACAATACCATAACATTACACTCCTTTTAAGATTTCAGTTAAAGATTGAGCTACATAATGCATTAGCGCTAAATTTTCTTTCATAAAACTTTAGATACTTAATACTGAGAAAAGATTGATAAGTTTTTCGCTCGTTATTCTAAAGGAACTCTCTTAATTACAATTAATTTGAGCGAACGTATTAATATTTTAAATTATTTAGTTTGCACCAATTCTGTTACATAAATTAAACTAATTAAACTGGACTAAATATATTGCGGGCTTGGTTTTACGATAAAAATAAGATATACTTAATTTTAGTTTAAGTACACAGCAACATCATACCTAATTGACACCATTGGATTTTTTTTACAATTTGATACAAAAAAAACCGAGCAAGTGCAAGTTAGACTCGCCCACCGAGGGTTCCGTACAAACTAGTAGATAAAAGGGGGAAATCATATATTTTTTTATATTTTCCTTCATAAACCGAAAAATATACATCGTAAAAATATTTAATAACCTATTTTAGCTTATGCTAATGAAGCTCTTTCATATGATACCCCACATGATACGGTCAAAGAACTTTAAAATTTGGACCCTCATTTCTTGCATAGAGACACTATTTTTTGGGATTAAATTAAAAATTTCCAGTTTTCGGATTTTTCCCTATATGTGTACTCTAACACAACGCTTTTTGCCAAATTTCATAGCTCTAGGTCAACGGGAAGTATCCCATAGGTTTTGATTCCCTTGTGAGTGTCGAAATGTGCGTTTTCGCGACATATTCGGCTGTAACTTTTTTTTTTTAGAAAACTGAGAGATTTATTTTTCTTTTAGCAGCAAGAAACTATGGATCTGCGTATATGGTTTTAATTTCAACACAATACCTTCACGCGTTCCCGAGATAAAGGTCTTGACACCCGGACAGACGGACAGACAGACAGACAGACGGACAACAAAGTGATCCTATAAGAGTTCCGTTTCTTCCTTTTGAGGTACGGAACCCTAAAAAAGAATCATCTACTTATACTCGACAATTTAATATGGCTGGTTGTAATATTTTTTTTAAAGTATCCACTGTTTATGGACAAATTTCCACTGAACAGTCCTTTTGAGATGTTAACAGAATAGTAATCAGAAAAACTAATTAAAAGAGGTTTCATAGGTAATCAATTTGCCATTTCTTATCTAGACATTACTTCACTTTAGCAAATCGATGTTTCGCAGAGTCATTCTACCTAAATGAGAAATCTGAAATCATTTGCAATTAATAGATAAGTAGGTATATACATATACCTGAATAATCAGTGGCTTTAAAATTGACAAATTTTGCGGCAAATTGACAAATGTTGTAGCTATGGGCCGTATTAAGGTCCAGAGTAGGATGTCGCAGCTGTCTCGCTCACACGAGACACCGGTTTTCTTTATTATATATAAAATTATTAAATGTACCTACTTTAAATAATTATTCGTATTTATAGTTCATGTCAACACTATTACAATGTATTGACAATAGCTGTTTTTATGTCTGTTACGATTGCTAAAATAAACGTACAAACCTCAAAATTTCCACGTTGGGACATTTATTACGGTCAATATAACATGCATAATAATAACTAAGTATTATCGTTATTATGTTCTTATAATAGTACTACTGAAACTAACTTGATTTTAAGACATTTCAAATAAAAACCGATAAGTACCGACCGAGTGGCGTTTGCGCTGCTCCTTTGAAAAAGACCGCCGAATGCGGTTGAAACTAAAGTCGAATTTTTCGACTCAAAACAGACGTGTTTCCGTAACGAGTGACCTGTATTTTTCTTATAATAGTGTTATCATAAAAGGAAAGGTTCCATATAGAAATTAACTCTTTATTCATTACGATTGATCTATCTGAATCAAACACTGAAAATTATTTTTGTGAAATATACACACATATACACGTATATAAAATCACGCATATTAATAATCACGAGGTACGCAGAACATCAAAGACCACGTGGCCGTTTGATGCCATATTTGACCGTGGTTAGAGGGTTAGATTGAAAGGAACCCTCTAATAACCTCTATTAGAGAGTTAGAGAGTAAGATGTACCAGAGTGTCATTATATTATAAATCGTTTGCCAGTTTGGAATCTCTACTTAAAAAATCTTTTATGGTGTCTTCTTTAAGCAGTTTAAAAATATCTCTTTATTAGGATGGGTAAATAATAAGAAACACTTAGAAAATAGCAACATATAAACTGTCATAGCGAAGATTCAAAAGTAAGAGATCTACCAATATAGTAGAAATCTGCTACAAATAGCCACACTGCTCTGAACTCTGACCGAAACACTGAGAGTTCAACCCTAATAATTTGGCGGGAACGTTATAGGAACATGTTGCTCTGTTTTATTTTCCTAAACTTGTGTTATTTCGAATTTCAATGCTATGTACGAGTAATGTGTTTCATCCATTAAGAGTTCGATCTAGTGTGTAATAATGGGCGAGTAAAATAAAGAGATGAAACGTGTCTTTTCACGTTGTCGGCAAAACTCCATACAGGATTCCAGTGAAATCACTACCACTTTACTGAAGCTTGACTTGTACTTCAAAATTACTGTTTACGTGACTTAGTAACTAGAAACATAATTATATCTTGTGATATTCATGAAGTTTGAATAAATATCAATACCTACTTGACACTGACAAATATGTACTAATCGTGCGGGTCCAATACCTACAAACGAAGAAGAAGAGTTCAACATTTTCGGAGTATTCTGTACTATAACTATGAATTATTCTGTGCTAAGAGTTGTTCTACCTACACGCAGCTATTTTCCAGCAATAAAACCCCACAATCGCCTCAAGTAATTAAAAGCGCACTCCCAAGAATAGATCGTTAAACTACGAACACGGTCGCTAATCGCGAACACTTAATGAATAAAAACGATAATTATAATCGACTAACAGTTAATTGTGCTGAAAATGGAATCGAGATTTTTTTATTCCGCGGCGTAATTCGGATGTTCGGGTTTTAATTGTGTTTTTCGTTTCTAATCAAGCTATTTAGATCTACTTCGTTCTTTATTCGAAGATAGAAGCCGTACATGGACAACGTGGACAGATCTTATACAAGTCACAGGAAACTTCTACTTCCTACTTAATGGTAGGAAACAAACGAAAAAAATACCTAATGGAAAAGACCAAAAAAAAAAGTTGAAGTGGAAGTTGGAAAAGACATAGTGGTCTTTTTGGAAATCCATGGGGGAGATCTATGTCCAGAAGTGGACTTCTTGTTGCTGAAATTATATATGATATTGTTAGAACTATTCATAACTTTGCCTATTCAAAATGATAACATTCAATTTTCTTATTACGATACGTGAGATAAAAAAGTAATTGTCAAAATAGGATCTTGAAGGAGTTAAAAAAAATACTTCGCCTTTTTGTGTTGAAGAGCGCAAGACATCTGACTGACAACCAAAGAGAATATAATGTACTTAGTGACAACTATTCCTTAGAATGACATAATTTTGGACACTTTTACATTAGAATTATTGAAATTGCACAAATGTTTCAACAAAGTACGAGCACAGAACATATAATAAAGTTTAAATTATAACCTGGGTCAGTTTAGCTGTAAAATTACATTACATTTTGCAATAACAAGGGCAATAACAAATAAAACTTATTTTTAAAATCGATACGGGAACGAGTAAACCGATTCGAACGTGAACTCGATCGTCGTAATCGTAAATCAAAAGAACAAAAGACGGAAAGGGAAATACAAATTAGCCCTATAATCGCTTATTAAAAGCGGGTTTTGAAGTTTTAAGATTCGCTTCAAGTGTACGCAATACAATGGGCTCAAATTGCGTATTAAACCGTGTTCATTTCGCTGAGGTAAAATTGAATCGCATTTAGGGCGCATGCGATTTCGTACTTAGCCAAAAACTGTTATTTTCTTTGTTGCTTTTTTAAAATTTATTTGAGCCTAGTGATAGGTTTAAAATTACATAGCAACATAGCTTGTCAAAAGGTATAGAAATGGAACTACTAGTTTTATCTGTAAAATATCAGTTATAGGTATTACAATATATAGTTATAAATATCATTTATCTATAAAAAAAATGTGATTTAGTTATATTTTTGAAGTTTACCTGACTATTTCACTAGCCCACACTCAATTACTGAAACAGTATCATTCAAGAATCACACACAGTAAAAAAACATTTAAACCGAATGGCAACACATTAGTTTGTTCCCGCCAAAACTCAAGTTCTCACAAAACCAAAAAAAAAAACGTCTTTTTTCTTAATTTGAAATTGGATAAAGCGTCACGACCATTCATCCTAATCTAATCAAAGACGTAACCACCTATTGTGTTCTCTATCAGCTTTCATTCGATTCGTGATTTATCGACAAGACTCGTTCTTATTCGATACCATTACCTTTGTTAACCTTCTAACGCGTGAACTAAAATATAAACAGCATCATCTAGAGATCCATATCTCGAATTCTGAACGCTCGTAGACAAATAGCCGGGAACAATCGTCAGCAGTTTAAAAACAATTTGGTTACGTCGCGAGCAATTACGGAACGCGATCCGAGGCCGAGATAGTTTTCGAACGCATCTCTTAATAATACACCCGCACAATAATCGCCTCATCTCTATTATACACGCATCTTACTCTCTCGAATAACTTTTGTTATACATCTCTCCTTGTCTTCCGTTGACAGCTCGTTTAGAAACCACAGACCCTGCCTATCAGCGTTTCAAATCTAAAACGTATAATTATACCCACATCAGTCGAGAAACGCTTCAAAAGGGTCATTTTTAATTAATTTAGGCCCAAAAACTATTATAATACGGCCAATTTTGTTATCTAATTAGGTGTGACGAGTTAACAAGGCCGCCATCTTGGTTTGTGTCGTTATAAATGGACGTTTATTTCGTATCGAGATAAATCATCGCTAATTTAATTGGATAACGCCCAAATATTAACTTAATGGGACGAAATGTAGTTATGTTTATTAGTGACAATGTAATTTCTTATTTAATTATAAATGCTTTATGTGTTTCAATATTTATTTTTAAACTTACGGTAGTATACGCTGGAAACAAATTAAATTAAGACTTGTGTTGCCAGAGAAAATACTATAACCAGGCAACATTGCACTTATAAACTAACGATAATTACTAACGTAATCACGCGTCGCCACCGTCAAGCTAAGGCCGGCAGGATTGGTATAACAAGGAAAGTGCTCTACAAAAATATGAGAAAGATGTATACTAATTTAAGTAAACTTTCCAGCAGGATTGTTAAAACAGAGGTGTTCTTATATCTTACCCTAATACCCTCTCCCTTCCAAGTTCAACCTATCCCTCAAACCACGGTCAAATGTGGCATGAAACGGCCTTATGGTGTTTGATGCTTTGCCTACCCCGTAACGGAAAATAGGCGTGATTTTATGTATCTATGCTCTACAAAATAACAGAAAATGTATGCTTTTATGAACCTTTCACGTAAAAATGCCAAAATTCTTGACACTTTGATTTGAGATCACATTTTTGTTGTTTACTGCACAGAAGTGAACCCTGTGCTACCTACTCTATTCCTTGACAGCAATATTGGCATTTTTAAGTTTAGAGTAAATATCTTATAGATCAACGTACTCCATTCTCGGTCACATCGTCACTTGCCGTCAGATAAGTGGTCAATCGTCACTATATCTTGTATAAAGAATGCATATTTTCTACACAAAAATATTTTTGATGTTTTACATCTGCCCGGCATCCAGCGACAGTTCAATTTTTTCCCCCAGTGAATATGTAGCTTAAGAGAATCGTGTAGCAACTTACGACACGATATTTCTTATTAAGCAAGGTATAAAAGTTATGTAATAAAAATTCCGAATAATTTTCAATTAGCGGTTTACCAAATTAACAAGTTTCTAATTAAAAACTACCGCTTTTAATTAACAGTACAAATTATTTAATTAAGTGCGTTCGAAAATTTGTAATTGCAACTTTGCCATCAATAAATTCTCGTTTCCTAATACTTAGTTATTTTTACCATGTGATTTTATTATTTAGCCTCATTATTGTAAATTTTAGAGCCACTGATTATTGCTATTTTGTCAGTGTTTAATTAAATCATAAATAAATTATTTGTTAAAACTACTTTTACCTAAGTACATTTAATATTTACACATAGCAACACTAACGTGAATTACGTTTCGTTTTCACTCTCACTTAATTCGTCCATGTCCATATCAATTAGTTCTTCATCTTCTTCTTCATAGGAGTTGTTGAATTGACTTCCGTCGTCCGGTTTCGAGGAGGACCCAGATTTAGTTCCGGTTTTGGCTTCTTCTTCTTGCTGCATTCTTTTGTGTTTCGTTCTTCTATTTTGGAACCACACTTTGACCTGTGAACAAAAAAAATGTTTAATTACATTAGAATTGGTAGATTATTAACATATTGCTTAACATCAGGCGAGTTGGTGGTCAATCGTAGATCTATAATGTATAAAATATAATATATATATATATATATATATATATATATATATATATATAAATTTAAAAAAAAGATAGCAACACTAATTTAAGTAGAATATTAATTTCACATTAGTTTATTGGCATTATCAAATGAGTGTTTCGCGTATCCATAATTATTTTTTTGCTTGAGATAACCTTGCTACAATACATAATAAATCTTCTAAAGAAACTTCCTTTATATAATAAATTGAAACCTCTATAAACCATCCCTGTCCCCATCCCCAACGATATAACCAATAAAAATATAAAAGGAGGATATCCTATTATCAAAAAGATACGAAAATTCACGGTAAATCTAACAACAATAAAGGGTTACCCCATAAAAACTATTCACTACACCCCTCCGACAATATTTCAGCATCTATTGAAAGAAAAAGAAAATTCGGGAATTTTTCCCGGTGGCAACAATGGGTTCCCGCCAAAAATTCAGCCGCCATCTTGTGACAGTTTATCACGGAGGTAATGGCGTGCGAAATGTGTTCAGTTTCTGTACATACGAGCAACTTACCTACTTACATAATATGTTTGTAGAATAAGTTTCTGATGCATTACTGTAAACGTGGGTAACTTTGACACCATGTCAAACATTGTACGTAGCCTGATTCGAAGGTTTTTGATTATTTTTCCAAAAAGATTAGTTGTCAAATCACTTAATTTGTCAATTAGCAGTCGTTTAGACATAAGTATTAATCTTTTCGAAAAAATCAAGAAGCTTCGAATAAAGCTATGTGCGATGTTTGACACGGAGACAAAGTTACCCATGATTAGAGTATTTAGTCATCATCATCATTATCTCAGCCATAAGAAATCCACTGCTGGACATAGGCCTCCCCCTTGGATTTTCAAAAAGACCGATTGGATGCGGCTTGCATCTATAGAAGGAGATACACTCTTATCTGTACACGATAATATAAGAGTAAGCACTTAGCGCCTATAAAAGCTGACTTGCATTTTATTGCGTCATAGCAAGAGGCATTATTTAATTAAATGTGAATGCTGAACGAGTCTTTTGTACCTGTCCTCACAGAATTCGCCCTATTACATAGGATCTCTGTACTATTAAGTATTCTGTGGTTTGGGTTTGATATTCTCCAAGATATTTATCTAAAAAAAAGTATTAAAAATAACTAATATCCAAATTTATTTCGATACATCATCATCTCCATGCACTTGAAATAGGCCACTGCTGGGCAAAGGCCTTCCTTAACTTGTGCTATTTACCATTACTACGCATGTAGGTAATATTATTCCCCCGTGTCATTGCATACAAATATTGCAGTGTTCTATTAATTTTCCATCCATTTTCTATTATATTTTGTAATTCCGAATTTAAGTGCACATTTATTTGATGGCCGTATAAAAACTTATCGCAAATTCGATTATAAAGTCAATACATCAGTTAAAACATCGATATTGTGTGTTAGTTGTATCGGAGTGCCGTGAAATTGGATCCAATCATTTGATATTTTATCGTTTATTACATTTACATACAAGTCATAAAGTACTCACAAACAGGATTCGATCATTTCTTAAATATTGGTAGAAATTTTGACACAGCACTATCTTGTAACGTGTAAATTAATACATGTTGTTCCAATTTAATTGTCTTTTTATTTTACGTCCTTCTTATATCTAGGCTCTTAATCTACTCTATCCCTTTCATACTTCTCCCTAATTAACTATCTCTTTCACACTTGTACTTATTTTCGTATATATGCATCTCTTTCATACGTTACGTTTCACAATTCATTCATGCTGTCATTCGCGATATCCAATGCTATAATTATGATGCTTAGATGCCCTTAAAATTTACAAATTATAATTATGAAGAAATATGATTTTATATTTTACTTACAGTACAATCTCGCCCAAACTAAAGCAAAGCTTGTATTAAGATGATATAATACTTGTACACTTCTTTTTGTAAATACTGTAATAACGATACATAGAAATACCCAGACAGAAAAGAAACATCCACCGGTTTATATTTACTTGCTCATCTTACAAATGTGTATCCTGGGTTGGGATCGTACCCACGACCTACAGCTTAGCAGGCAGACACTACCAACTGAGCTGCGAGGGCAGTCCTTTTCTAGGTGTAAATTTAATGTATATATTTATCTAGAGAATGGTTTTTATTTTCAAAAAAGTTTTTATTAGTTTCGTCTGTCGTCAGTCTCGTGAAAACCTTATTACAAAATTTGTTGAGAATTATTTTGTTAACTTTACTAGGTAAGTATGTATATAAATGCCCAAAAATGTGTGATGTTTCACTGAAAATAACATTTTATTTTCCCATACTCGGAAAGTACACTTGAAGTTACAAAATAGGAATGAAAACAGTACCTACTTTTCACCCCTGGGAAACAATTTTACCTGCTGTAAAAAATCACTTTCTATTTTGACGTTTTTATTGAGCCATGTACAATGTTATTCTTCATCCCTTTGCTTTGTTTCTTGCAGTCGAAATTGTCGCACATACTCATAAGTATACAAAATGTACACTATATGTATACTTTTGAGTATGTGCGACAATTTCGACTGCTAGAAATGTACACTATACAATGCAAAGTGTACTTTTGTGTACATTTAGTGCGAAAGTACACTTCACATCACGTTGTTAACTGTACTTTTTGTGTGGGACATACAACATCTAAATGCGTTAAAGTGAGTGATCCATCATTAGTAGGCAATATGCGAAGTTTCTCAACCCATTTTATACACTTTAACTATAAAAAACGCTAACTATAATAAACTTTAAATAACAAAATAACATTCTAGTCTCTTTTGCGAAACGCATAAAGTCGAAACTGACGACTATTCACTGATTTATGAGAAATAAAGACAGGTTAGGAAATATCTGGGTGTACAGAATATGAAATGCATCAGAGAAACAACTCTCACTAATAACGTCTTACTACTACCGAGATTACATGAGAAACTAGCTGTGGCCCAAGGTTCCAGTCGTGTAGTGATGAGAAACGGTGATAGTGATGATCATGATGACATTATTCTATGTGCAGATTCTCAGTTTGCTCTCAGCTCTGTACTAAATTTTATAACAATCGGTTCAGCAGTTAACAAACATACAAAGAGAGAAAGTTACTTTCGCTTTTATAATATTACCTTAATACTAATTTGGAATAGGGGCGATAAGACCTGTACTAACGTCCCGCTTCGGGTGTATTTTGTATTCCCCCCCCCCCCACCTGCCTACTCAAACCAGCCCAGCTCCTTAAAATAACGGAACACAGCGTTGGTTCGCCGATATATATGTTCCCCTGTTGCTTCAGGTGTTGCGTTGCAGAGCAGATTTTTATTTAGAGTTCCGATGTTGGAAAAAAAAATGTAATAAACCTCAAGATTTGTAAGTATATGTAATGTGCTCGTTAAGTTCTTTTTTTTAATACTAAATACGACAAATTTATCTAAAAAAATCAGAGATCCCTACTTTTTGGGACATACGTCATATTGATTTTGTTTATATAAGACGTAGGTTATCTCCCCCGGATTATATTATCAAAACAACAACAAAAGTGACACGTTATTTATCAAAATTAACCAACGGTTACGGCCCTGACATATAAATCAGGCAGGACTTTGATTGTTTTTGGTCAGATTATCATCAAAATGTATCGAAGAGCTTCTAGCCGTCCGACAATAAAGTTATTTATCTGCACATTCTCTACTCAGTGCCAGTCAGTACAGGGTAGTCATTAACCGCTAGTAAATATAACCATAAACCGTGTGTCAACAGGTATAATACCTGGTTGCGGACTGTGACAATGAATGAAGCGCTTACTTTGCTTACGTTTATAGGTTTAGTGAATGAAGCGTGCTTGTGTAATTTACTGCTTTTCAAACGAACATTGCCATTATTGCAAATAACGTTGTGAAAGGTTAAATATTAAAAAGTCTTATGACGCTCTAAGAAGCGCAAAAAATATTATTATTATTTAACAAGTTTAAGTTCAGAAAACTCAAAAATCCCGAGAAAAAACGGCTGAACCAATTTTGATAAAACATAGCTAAGAACACTGAGGGTGTTCAATTTCCCCCTTTCAAGCAATAAAAGTGGATTTAAAATCGGTCCATCCGTTTGAGAGTTACGACATATACACAGATACACACGTCAAACTTGTATCACCCCTCTTTTTGGGTCGAGTGTTAAAAACCAAAGTTTCCGGCAGCCTAGTGGTGAGACCGTCTGACTTGCGATACGTAGGTCTTGGGATCGAATCCCACGGCACGCACCTCTGTCTTTTTGAAGTTATGTGCGTATTGTTGATTGCCGCCAACTTCAAACGGTGAAGGAAAACATCGTGAGGAAACCTAAGTCTGAGAGTTTTCAATGATCTTGAAAATGTGTGAAGTCTGCCAACCCGCACTTGGCCAGCGTGGCAGACTATGGCCTAACCCTTCTCACAATGAGAAGATGGCCCGTTCCCAGCAGTGGGACAGTTTGTACAAACAGGGCTGATAAAAAACAAAAACAAACTGCTGAGTCGATTTTGATGAAACTTCCATGAGATCAATCAGAAAGAATATTTTTTTCAAACAAAAACATAATGAAAATCAAACAATGCGGTAACAATCGTAAGATTCTCTTGTTTTTTCTTACTACCCAAAAATAGAAAAGTAACTTGTTAACTCTGTTAAGAAATCATCAAAAAATCCACATTTAAAACCTCCCCCCGTTTCCAAGAGCATCCCCTCTTCCGGCCCATTACCCCAGCTGCAGGGGTGTATAGGCCCATTACCCCAGCTACTGGGGTGTGTATCGGAAGCTGGTAGATGGGTATTTGATGTCGATACGTACCGGTAATGGTGCGAGACGACTTATTGTGTTTTATGCACATTGGTCGATACATACAATGAAAGAGACGTGTGAAATTTTCGAACAATTCTATTGTCAAAAACTCAAACAAAAAAATTATTAAAAATGAAACTGAACAATGAACGAAAACTGGCGAAGTGTTGGTCGAGACAAATTATTAACACATGTTATTAAAATCAGTCTGTAAATTTTGCAATAGCTAACTTCCCCCTTTTTAGGGGAAATAACACCTCAATCAAAAATCCCCGACGACAAAAAAAACTGTATTAATACCTGTGTCGGGTTTTGTGAAGATTAGTTGAAAAATACGACCTGTACGCGAATACAAACAAACATCCGTACAGATGAAAGAAAAGTTTGCCAATAGATGCAGAAATCTTTATTCCCTTCGCTCACTCGGCCAATAAGCGATATTACCACAATTCCTAAGAGAGTAAAGGGTTGAAACAAATCCTTGCATGATAGATGTTTGTTCCTTCTTCTAACCCGTCACCGGCCGAGGCCTGAGGGACCAAAATAATCCGTAAATTACGCAATAGATGTTGAGACAAAAATCGCATTGGATTATAATAGGTTATCGATAACTTTACAGTCGCTTGACTGGCGAGCTAAGAATCGGTGATGATAAACTAATTGCTAAAAAGCTACTTAGTATCGATCATCACCGTAGCATATCTGTCTATATTCCATATCATTAAACCAAGTCAAGGCATTAGTTGCATCTTCACTACAGCCGCGCAGTTTATTACTAGTTAATATGCATATATCTATTAATATCTTTATAAAAACCTAGGTTTGGAAATCTACCAAAAGACGTACAAAATATACGGATGATTTTACTATACTAAAGTGGCTTACACACATTTCTAAATAAAAACTACGGGTCACTCACGTCTGAAACTATAGTCGGATATTTCGGCTCAAAACAGACGTGAGTGACCCGTAGTACTTATTTAAAAATAAACGGAGGATATTTTTCAACGCAAACAGAGTCGCAGACAACAGCTAGTAATTTCACAAGAAATTTTACCGGGGGAACCGGAAATAATAAAAATAACATCTCAAATTAAGATGATACGGATAAAGTAACAAAGCTATAATTACTAAAGATCCAACAAAATGACTACCCAATAATTTTCTAAAGCAAACATTAATCAAACAAACTTAACGCAGTATATTACTCAACTACACTCAATAATAGTACAAAAGCATTATTAACTCTCAATTGATCTACATTCTACATCGTTACCGCAGATAATAGCTAACCCCATCTCACTCACTCTCACCGAGATTACATATCTCCATCTCTTATTAGCGTAAGCGGCGAAAAATTGCACTAACAACCCCAATTTGTCGTCCCTTTTCGCGCAAGCTATCTCTTTCCCTCAGTAATAGATCGACAATAAAGTAATACACTGATAAATGGCACACCGCTTAAATTTTGGCCCAATTCACGCTGTACCCCTTAATTGTGTATCTCCCCCAATCTCCCCTAGCTATTTATGTTTCTCTCTCACTCGCGGGTAGGGAGATATGTCTGTCCCTGTCTGTAATCCCCTAGGGGGGTATAATCGCGTACATAAGTACTTAATCGCATTTGGGGGCATGTTGTTAAAGCACCCTATTTATTTAGAGAGAATGTTACGCTCCCTTCGTAAAACGATTGTTTGCGGAGACTTATGACTTTTATCATTTGACCAGCGAATGAAGAGCTTTGAAATTATATCGCCCAGTATAAGTTGGTCTTGCCATTTTGAGTGAATGAATTCTGTTTGAGTAAAATTTGAGATTAGAGACATACGTTTAAGAACTTAAACGTCACAATGTTCGTATGCTCTACGACTTATACTTCGTATGCTCTATAACTTATACTTGTACAATATGGCGTCGCAAGTGGCAAAGTACAAAATCAAAAAGAGCACCCTGAAATCTATTTATTATTTATTTATTTCAATTTAAACATATAACTAACAGACATGGTCCAATACATTATACGTTACAGGTTACAGCTAAGATAGGCTAAGAGTATAGGGATAAACTTACCCTTCCCATCGAAAAATATGTCCAAATCAGGGTGTTGAGCGAATAGATCATTAATAAGCTTAATAAATCGTGGCGTAGGAGCATTGCGTGCATGGACAGTACGCAGGCCACCAGGCTGCTCGAACAGGCGGCGCGCTCGGCTATATAGTCATTAGTCATCATGTTGACCCGTGTTGTTGGATTGGGAGATAGTTTATTGGTAAAGAGAAATAACGTGGCATTGATGGCGCTGCTGTCCTTATTTCATTATCAACCGACTTCAAAAAAGGAGCAGGTTCTCAATTCGACTGTTTTTTAAATGTTTGTTACCTCATAACTTTCGACTGGGTGAACCGATTTTGATGATTCTTTTTTATTTGAAAGCTGGTGCTTCCCGTGTGGTCCCATTTCAATTTGGTCCAGTTCTGACATTGGTATCCATGAGAAGTCGGTTGCTTTAGTGTTTTATATTATAATTATTTTGTTCGACTAAACACAATCGATACGTCAATTCCCATTTTTTGCCACGATAGTATTTTCCAAACAGACTCTTTGCTAAATCCTTTACACTTATCCCAAAAATTCGCTATAAACTGGGGGTTCAAGTTACGCTGGTCGCTCTCAACGTGGGAGCAGATGTGTCTCGCGAAACGAATTAAGTTTATTATTGTGTTGAATTCAGCTTTGAAATTTGCATCAAAATGTGATAATTGTTTAATCGTTCGAGCTCGGGTATAAACTCCCGGGTGTAGCGTCGTTACTGCGCCGTTACTGCGCCTGCGTCGTTATTGACATTTAATTGGACTCTAGACAGGACAAGCAAGTTTTTATGATATTATATGACAGTTAGGTACTTAAATTATTTTAGTTAGTTTAGTCGTTTGGAAGTTTTATTTTATATATACATACATCTTCATCCTTACTTTCCCAACTAGTACCTATTATGTAATTA
Source organism: Lycia hirtaria (assembly GCA_947563715.1). Taxonomy (NCBI): domain Eukaryota; kingdom Metazoa; phylum Arthropoda; class Insecta; order Lepidoptera; family Geometridae; genus Lycia; species Lycia hirtaria. Next base: position 50,434,732 of record OX387376.1, on the reverse strand, counting down.
TAGCACAGACATAGTAGATGGAGCATGCGAGAATATTTATATGAAAACCTTGCGTACCACATTTTTGGACTGTGACGTCATACAAACGATTTAGTCATGGAATGTTCCATTCGCGCGAAATCTATTCAACCCAATGCATCCGCGCGCTTGTACGCTAGTAACTAGTTGACAAAATATCGAATTGGAAGTAAGTGTATAAATAAAAACAAAATAAATCTCGGTCGTCAACTGCGATTTTTTATCGTACTCGTTGACACGTTGTAGTCATATATTTCTTACTAAAAAATATTTTATACATACTAATTTATTTTATTACATATCTACGTCTATCTGTCTACCTATTTATATACGTCTATCTAAATTGATAAAGCCTTCCGTATCTTCGGATCCATATTTGAACTCTAAACATTCAAATCCCAAGACCGGTTAAGTTTCTGTGCTGTCTTTTTCATTCGAACGTAATTGCCTGGAAGAGATCGCTCTAAACGATAAGACTGTCAGTTAAGAGCCTATAGCCACAGCCATGTTTTCACGTTATTTTTCTGATTATTGCTGTCTTTTAAATAATATATCTATCCCACAATGAAGAGCCCCGTGCCCAATAGTGAGACGGTCTGCCTAACGTCAGGCCTTTTACTGATTCGGGTTTGGAAAGTTAGGAAAGTTCTATTCCGAATTTAAACAACTTTTCACGGATTAATCGCTTATTTATTTTACGTAATTATCTTGTAATTGTCTTATTACGTAATTATCTTGTAATTATCTTATTACGTAATTATCTTTGTATTATCTTATTACACTTAGGTTTTGTTTTTCCATTTAGTCTATTTGAGACCGTGAATATTATTAATTATGCAAATTACGTGATGTATCAGTTAAAATTTGTTTAATTTCAACGAATGACAATGGCGAATACCTAAGAAAACATTAACGCCCTTGCCGAAAAAAGTTAATTAACTTTAAGCAATAATTCTTATCATATTTTGTCAACTTCTCGCTGAAACGTAGTGACACTTTGCGTAAAGAAGACATACAATTTAAGACGATGGTTAAAGTTAAATAACGTTTTTCGACAAGGCCGTAAATGTATTATGCAAAGTATATAAATATCGTTCCACAATCATAGAACCCAACATTATCTTCACTAACACAATAATCCGTGCAAAAGTACAAAACCGGAAACGAGTCGGGCCGGGTAAACTGTCCGGAAACAGCATGAACTGGCCGGAAACCGGGTAAAACCGGCTAAACCGGGTAACCGGGTATTTCCGAACTTACCTCGCCTATCGCTCGCTGATAGCATCTTTAACTTTCAGGATAATTTGGTTTGTTCAGTTCTGAAACACTAGCTTTGTTTAGTTAGTATTTTTAACCGACTTCTAAATGAGAGGGTTCTCAATTCGATTGTATATTTTTTGTATGTTTGTTATGCGATTACTTCGCCAATTATGAATTGATTTTGATATATGTTTTTTAAACTTAGTTCTGCATAAATTTTATCAAAATCGGTTCAGATATTATAGAAGTAAAAGTAACTCAGCCTGTCGCTGTCTGTTTACCTTTCCCCGGTTAAGCGGTTGTATCAATTGTTACAAAAAATGTAACGCAGCTATATTTTATCATCATCACCATCATCGTCACCGTCTTTCATCACTATGCGGGTGATACCGCGGCGCGCAGCTAGTACAGAAATTAAACCTAAAAACACTCATTCAAGAATTAATTACACGAAAAACTTTGTTTAGTTCTCATAATAATAAATTAATGATAATAATAATTTGTATGTGTGCGTTGATGTCTTTTGTATGACTGACCGTGGGAACCGCTACGATGTCCTTTTGTTCACACCTATTTCTAACAATAACAAACATCTAGATATAGTAAAAGAAAAACAATATTGTAGTTAAATAATATTACCTGAATTAGTAATTACATTTTACGGTTTTTAAGCCCAAAATTGCGCATTTTAGAGTCAGTTTTTAGTTGTTTTTACTATAATTCATAGCTTGATTTCGCAGACTGTGACGTGATTCAAGACGCCATGACACTATTCATCGTTTTCAAGGGAAATCTAATTTGTTTTATTTTTTTATACAAAATACGTGTCTAACGTCAACATTACTTTTTCTTTAAAATATTGTTTTTTTGGGATAAACTAGATATTAAAGTATTTAATTAACCAAGTTTTCAAATTTAGTCAACTAGCCTATTCTCATGCGTAGCTAAAACTAAACTTAGAATGATTTAGTGAGACTAATCTATGTTACCTAAGTTGTAAAATTATAATTAATGAATTATAGGTATTCACAAATTATGCAAGTTCATTGACCCCCTAATAGTGTAACTCTGAAATCCGCTACAATGACCACTTTACGAGCGGAAACATTCAAATAGCTATAAAAATATTAATATCGTTTCGGATGTTAAGGAAAACCGGACACGGCTGGCTAGCTTCCGTCTAAAGATGGCCGCACGGACATAGACCATAGACAAACTCGTAGACATAAACCGTTCATAGAATTAGAACACCCATAGACATAGGACATCAGACATATTTTTTACGAATCTTATTTACCCTATTATTTAATCGTTATCGTCTCATCATCATCATCCCCAGCCTTATATATTATAGGTATATATAGGTGTGTTATAGGTGTAAATATAGATGTCTACATACATCTTATCATAATATCTGTCTCAATTCTGTGCCAATCGAGTCCAGATTCAACCAGAGTTAATAATTCCTCTATTTTACCACAATAGATGTCGGACTAAACAGACTCTTAACATATAAATAAAATATAATAGTTTAAATAAACTAAAACAACACGGTCAATCTTATCAAATTATTGTATTGTCATCGGTCCTCGATAAGTCTACAAAGTTTGAATGAAATCTGACCGTTTGAAGTGGGTCAACATCATGTTCAAAGTTTCCGTTACATACTAATATACGTATGAAGCTAATAAAAGCGTGTTAAAAAGAAAGAAACTCTGTCTGTCTCTCTGTTTATCTGTTACTGTTTCACGACCAAACGGCTGAACCGATCGTTATGAAGTATGGTACAGAGATAGCAAAGAATCTGGAAATGTAAATAGAGTATACATATTTCATTATCATCACCGTTTTTCATCACTATATGGGTGAGACCGCGGGGAGCAGCTAGTACTATATATCTATCTAGACAGCGTTCTCAGTGCGCCATCCCTTATTTCTACCACCCTATAAACAAATATTGGCGGAGCACAGCGCATGCGCGAGACTATACTGACTGCTATGTATACTGTGTCCTGGGGCGGAGTCCCGGTGAGCAGACACGCATCCCCGCGGGGTGACTCGCTGATATATGACGTCACAATACCTATATCTCAGATTGCATTCGCTTTTCAAAAATAAGATAGATATTATTATAGAATGCCCTAGAACCAATTACCGGTGAGATAGAGTCATAGAGGTACACGTAGAGTCCGTTCAGAGATTACGTTCCCGTCAGACAGTGCGCTGTAATCGCATTATATATGAAATGTTGCTGCCAAGAATATGTTTTGAGTTCTTAAAAAAACTTCACGGTTATGGTCAAATTATCTAATCCGTAGATGTCGCGCCACAATCGCATAATCAACGAACGATTCTGTACTTTCCGAAAATCACTGAAACAACAATTATTATGCTATCAAGCTGATATTAAAAACTTAGTTGTTCTGTTACATTTTGTTCGCATTAACAAAAGTTCGCAAAAGTCGTGTATATACAATTAGCTGGCGCCAGAATAGAAAATCATACGTTAATTGAAGCTATAAAACAAAAAAAATACTCGCATTATCTAAAAATAAGGCTAAACTAATTTCATCGAGTTTTCGAGCTTGTACCCAACAAATGAGCCCAAATTATTTTGTCTTTTTAATAGCAAATATTTTTAAATCTGTAAGTAACTGGATGCAAACCGCTACGTCCAGTAGTGGACTCTTTGTGGATGAGATACTGATAATGATGATGACTGGAAATATAGGAACACTTCCTGTCAAAATTAAACAACGTTCAGCAACATCCAGTCAAGAAATTAAACCATCTTTCATATCAATTAAACAACGTTCAGCAACATCCAGTTAAGAAATTAAACAACGTTCAGCAACATCCAGTCAAGATATTAAACCATCTGTCATATCAATTAAAAATCATCACACTATTAAGAATATCGATAAAAAAAAAAAACAACGATTAAATCAATTTTTAAAAATTTTGAATAATAAACGCTGGTCATCACGCAATACGTTCAAAAATCTAGATTATCGAGTTCTCCATAATCGAATTAAGTACGTTAAAAAAGGGTAAACATTTTATCTTAACAAGTCTTACAACAAGTATACGAATACACTGACAAGCAGCTGTGTGTAATTTACTTAATAATATGAAATTACTTAGCTCAACAAACTTGTTTTTAAAAGTAGGGAAAGTGGTAAAACTGAAGTTCTTGTCAGTTTTGTAAAGAAAAGCGATGGTGGCGCTTTTGACATGTCATCATCATCATCATCTCAGCCATAAAAAAAGTCCACTGCTGGACATAGGCCTCCCCTATGGATTTCCAAAAAGACCGATTGGAAGCGGCTTGCATCCAGCGTCTTCCTGCCACTTGTATGAGTTACCACTTGTATGAGTTGAAAAGTTTGTTGTAAAAGTAAATTTAGTAGTGAGTAGTGGTAACACTCTTAGCTCTCTCTCTCTCTTCGATAATAAAGTAAAATGTCTGCCGGTGTATGCGTGTAAAAGTGTATATAATAATCTAAAATAAAAACCTTGAAAATGAATACTAGTGTTTAAATATATAAAACTAAATGTTAAAAGCCACAGCCTCAACAAAGTTAACTTACACACGAACAAATAAAATATAGACAGCTAGTAACATAACTTTTCTATATAATTTTGTCGTAGTCGACGAGTGGAGATTGTCGAGTCGTATAAATATGGAATCATACGTCCCCTTAGCTAATTACATAATTATGACTGACTCATTCACAACCTATCTGCTAACTGTACATCAAAACAAAAAACGTACAAAATCAGAGGTGCTTAGCTGATAGTCTGCATGACCGGCGATGGAATAAATATTCCAAAAAATTGTGCTCACTGCGCTCACACTAGTTATTCTTGTATAATGATGGGCTGAATTTCTAGCAAACGAAATTTGCGAGAGTAGAGAGTTGCGTTTTCCTTATCTAACAGTGGATTTTGCATTCATCTCGGCATTGCATTCCGTTCAAACTCAATTGTCAAACTCAATCCAATTTACACGGAATACCACGTGTCAGTATTATTCTGTGCAATAGTTAGTAAAATATATGTTTCCTCTGGACTTGACAGAATATCTACCTATCCGCCATTAGACAGATTCTCATTTCATTAATTCGTTTGATTGATATCATTTAAGATGAAAAGTTTGATAAAATGCAAAACATTTTTACCAAGTGGTCCCTCATCACAAAAGGTTAACAACCACTGCACTAACTAGAATCAAGATGCGATAAATAAAATTGATTCATGGCTCATTAGCCAGTAATTCCGTATGTTAATATCTGGTAATGCGGTGCGAGTATAATGTTAGCACAAAAACTAGTGTTTTTACTCGCGCGCTTGTTTTCTATGACATACGACGATGGATGTGCGTTTCCAATGGACATGCTGTGAATTAGGTTAACTAAAAGTGTATGATGTTATCCATTTTAGAACTAAGCTAAACTATGTCCAATTATAGTTCAAAAAACTTAAAAACCGACTTCAATATTAACTACTGAATCTATTTCTATGAAATTACTTACTCTAGAAAACGTACTTTTTCAAACAATAAGTTTTCCGAATCGGTTAAGGTGTCTTTGAGTAATCGGGGAACATACATAAAAAAGATTCCGACGAATTAACGAACCTCCTTCTTTTTGTAAGTCGGTTAAAGACTTGAATGAACATTTTTCTTTTTACCGACTTAAAAAAAGAAGGAGGTTAACAGTTCCGTTGTATTTTTATTTATATGTTTCTTACCACGTAACTCCGTCATTAATAAACCGGTTTAATACATTCAAGATTGGTCCCACAGAAACTTTATCAAAATTGGTTCAGTAGTTTAGTTATTAAAACAAAACTGCGCATTTTGAAATCGGTATTTCAGTTTTGTAAACTATAATTATATGTCATACAAAACACCAATAAGGCAGGTAAAATAATATACATACTATTTATAGATTATTATTATATCAGCCTGTATTGTCCTATTGTTGAGCAAAGGCCTCTCTTCCTTCCTTCCAAATTTATAGATAATTTTAGTTAATTAAAGCTATTTACTTTTTATTTATTTATTTAATGTATGTCTTCAGGATTATAAAGACAAATTGACACCTCATACATCCAAATCGGTTCAGTACTTAACTTTCTGGAATAATAACCGGTAATTACAATGTGAACAAACTTAAAAAAATGCTTTTACTTACTGCGCCATTGTTGCATGAATGAAGTTGGTTTCTTCATGTTGGTACTGGTAAGCTTTTTTACATAGAAAAAAAATAGATAAACAGGGTAATGATGTTGTAATGAGCGGATATAAAGGTTTTTAACTGACTTCGCAAATATCAGTGGTTTTAACCTACTCTACAAGAAGGACTTTTTTAACAGCCAGTAAAAACGCTACCCTTCTTCGCTACACTATACACGCTATTAATCTATGGTCATTATAAGTTATACCTACTAAGGACATAGACATTTTGCTAAAATCAATACAAAATACATATATATACAAAATCAATTAAATTGCTTAATTTGACCAATCACATAACTATGTTAGACAAATTGCTTGACATTTAAGCAAAATGCTTAATCAAGACATCAAGTTATTCGACTTACAATATGCTAAATAAATGCTTTTGCGAAATATTGCCATAGTATTAAAAAGATTGCGCAGAAAATTAAATTGTACCTACGCGTCTATGACTGTCTATTTAGGCACGCTTTTTTTTTTTCCAGCCTAACCCGGTAGACAGATTTCAACACATGACGTGTCACGAGATTTGTCAAAGTTGTACGCAACTTTGACATATGGAATAGAAAATAATAATATGCTGGACATAGGTCTCATATACTTTCTCGCGAAAACCTAAGCTCCATATCATAGTGTAATAATAGCTACACTATACGTTGATAGGTTTTCCCGGCTCTGAGGGGGGATATTATAAAAGTGGGAGACAGTTTTGTTGAAGGCCGTAGGCAAGGGAGGGGGGTTGGGGGGTTTAAGCCCTCCAAACTATGTTTTTGTTTATTTAGATAATGCAAATGCTAAGCCCTCGTTAAAAAATATATTACTACCAACAATATAGAAAATTTTGTTATGATAGTGCTAGGAGCACGTTATCTCGCACATCATAAGTAATGGGCCCTCAGAATTCCTAAGCCAAGTTATAAGATATCGGAGATTTTGAACATTTCTCATATCTAAATAAACAATTCTGTCTCTTACTTTTCTAATTTTCCCAATCAGTGATTTTATTTGTTTAAAATGTTGTGATGTGCGAGAGAGATAGCTGCGTGCTTAGAGCACATTGTACAATATTATAGCTAAGGTTACATAGATATACTTACACCTAAGTACTATGTAAAAACTTTACCTACTTTTGGGAACAAGGTAAATTTTTAGATTATCTTGTTAGTTAAGTTCAAGCTGAGCCAACCCTATTTATTTTTTTTATCATAAAAAATACGAATTCTGCTTCGCGTTAAGCCAACCTTGACGCTGTACATAATAACTGACTAATTAATGTTGCCATATTAAATATCACGCTTTATTGCGATATTAGTGCGAAATTTGATTTATTTGGCAGATTGCTGTTAATTAATTACCATACCTAGTTTAAAATAATGTAAAATCGACTTCGAACGCGCCAACGAAGTATAGATACGTTATACGTATAATTTAGAGGTTAGAAAATTTAATTGAAACTAAATTAAACAGCTTTTAACAGATTTATTGCGTAAATAAATAAATAAATCAGCGAAATTAATAAAGTTACGCTTACGCTTAATAAAGTTGACCACTCTCACCATGCATTCGCGTCAGCATGTGAAGGTCTGATCTAAGATGAAGCATATAAGATGTAGCTCTAAAATATCTATTCACAATGCCTTAAAAATTCCAATATTCGGAAACAAGTAGCAGTAGCAGGGAGTTTCACTCCTACGCTGTACGCATCAAGAATCGGACAGAATTCGTGTATACAGATTTTTGGGATTTAAATTAGAAATGAGTAGTAATGTTCCTGTACGTTTGTCCTGTGCAGAGTAGAATGAAGGATGGAATAAGGCCGCTGTAGCTGTAGCTGCACACTTGCCGAAATTAATCAGATTATAATAAAAAATGCTGATAAAAAAGAAAAAAAAAATGGTAAAAATATTACGCGATTAATATCCGTTAAACCTTCTGACATCCTCGCGCCAAAATCGGTTTAAATGTTGATGTTTTCGACAGGCCTTGAGCTATGACGCACTACTAAATAGCGATGCAAAAATTGCACATAATAGTTGCAAAAAAGTATGTGCTTGCGAGGTCTACTGTTCCAAGAAATAGATAAATGATATGGTAGATTTTTTTGAAAAATAAGTGACGTTTTGAAATCATATAAATTAATAAATCAAATCAAAAGTTCATATAGGGAAATAAATATTTTAAAAAATGTCGCCTATGGACAACTGCAGCAACAGTGACATTACTGTTGCTTTGCTAGCTCGGAGAGGCACACTTGTACCTTATATTTTACTTTATATTTATATACCTACGGATTTATAGCATATATTTTTCATAATTTTATGACCTGAATTATACGCGATAAACCCGTTAAGATTTGTTTCATTTCAATGAGTATCGTAAAAACCTTAGAAAAAAATACTAGACTAGTATTAGACTTTTAACTATTTGAACAAGACTGCTCTTGTTGTTGTTCTGAGAGGTCTACTGGTCGATGAGCCTGTAGTTTAAGTGAATTCTTTACCAAACTCATCGATTTACCATCATGAGAGTTAGTAATCAAACGTAGATCTGTCTAAAAGACTAACTTGAAGACATATATGGGTGTAAACGTAGATCTGGCTAAAAGACTAACTTGAAGACATATATGGGTGTAAACGTAGATTTGGCTAAAAGACTAACTTGAAGACATATATGGGTGTAAACGTAGATCTGGCTAAAAGACTAACTTGAAGACATATATGGGTGTAAACGCTTTTCTGTAGTCTTAATATCATTATTTTTCTTATACAAATAAATAGCGTCATAAAGAATTCTGTAAAAGTTCAATATACATGACTTATCGTGATTGACATTGCACATTGATCTTTTGCCGAGACCATTGAAGTTCGACCTAACTGAAAAACACATGACATTAACTCCAATAAGATTCTTGTGATTTGAATTGATATTTACAAATTTTGTAACAGGCATATGACTTTAAACAAAATCTGATGAAAAATGAGCTCTGTTGGACTGACGCAATCGACTATATCATCAAGGGCGTAAACATTTTTTTTGCTCTTTTTGCCATAGCTGTTAGACAATGGCTAAAAAAGGAACGTTTTTTGTTTGTAATAAATATATTGATGTCATAATGTAGTATATGACACATAGGAAATATGACGCATTTAATAACACCTTAGACATTAAAATCCATCATTCCGTTTAGGCTAGGAATCATTGAAAAATATTACTCTTTTTCGTGGCCAACAGCAATAAACTTGTACCTCAATAATAATATTAATGCTTTATTTACGTCAATCATTGACATATTTCATTGATCGTCTAAGCAAACCCTTATCGAATGCCACACGATATGTAGCATTCAATATATGCCATATATAACCTGTAATGTACACTTCCCGCCCTGATGTATGAACTCTAGATATGGCGAGAAACTAACTCGGTGTTGCCAGTAAGTAGAACTAAGTGAACTGGAGAGATTTATGTCGTGATGGAGAGTTTAAGCAGTAAGTTAGATTTACTTAACAATTTGTACAATTGCCAGCGTAACATTTTCATTGTTTCTTTCTTTTTAACCAACTTCAAAACATATTACATATTAAATTCAGTTGTAGCTCCGTCGTTTATAAACAGATTTGAAAAAAATATTTTTTGTTTGCAAGGATATAACTTCAGAATGGTCCCAATAGGATTTTCATCAAAATCGATTGAGTAGTTTGGGTTTTAAAACAAAACTGCGCATTTGAAGTTGTTCTTTTCACTTAAAACTATCACTTAATTTTGTTACAATATAAATGTACTTTAATATTACACAAGTAACAACAATGTAACTCAACACATCACAAGTTCTAATAATTCGATGTTCATGGCACCATCAACACCATATGACATCATTAAAATTATAAGTTCCGTAAAAAATACTAATAGTGTAGGATATGATGGAATAAATACAAAAATAATAAAATCTGTCAAAGAATGCATTTGTAGTCCTTTAAGTCATATTATTAATTTATGTATTAGTTCAGGTACATTTCCAGACGATTTAAAAAAAAGTGTAGTAATACCTCTTTTTAAAAAGGAAAACAGGCATCTAATGGAGTACTATAGACCTATAGCTCTTGTACCAATTATGTCGAAAATATTTGAAAAATACTTTAATCAGCAGATGAACAACTACTTCGAAAACTTTAATCTACTATGTAATGAACAAAAAGGTTTTAGACGAAATAAGACTATTAATACTGCGATATATGAGTTTCTGCATAAAGTTATGATGAATGTAGATCGAAATAATGCTGTATGTGCGATTTATTGTGATATGACCCAAGCATTTGATTATGTAAATCACAATATTCTGTTCAATAAACTTGATGCATATGGTGTTAGAGGCAATGTCCTTGATCTAATTAAATCGTACTCGACAGGTAGAACGCAAGTAACAAATATAACTAGAATTAATCATAAGACAAAACTAGAAGAAACGTTCTCTTCACAAGAACGTTCAGTTAAATTTGGTGTACCACAGGGCAGTGTCTGGGGCCCGTTCTTCTTTGTGGCATATATCAATGACTTGCCAAAAACCACTCATTATCCAATGTCACTTTTCGCTGATGATAGTACTGTAACTATTCCTTGCAAAAACAGAGAACATTATGAGGCTGATATCAACAACACCCTCCATTCTATTATCCAATGGTTAAACTCTAATAATTTAAAAATAAATATTAATAAAACAAACATAATGCAATTCACCCAAAGATCTAATTTCATACCTGATATAAATATAAACTATCAAAATAAAAAAGTTAAAGAAGTTGATACTGCCAAATTTCTTGGGATCACTATTGACAAGCAATTAGATTGGAAAGCACAAGTCGAGGAAGTGTGTAGTAAGTTGGGCAGCTCGGCATATGCTCTCCACAGACTTGCACCTGTAGTGAAGACCGATGCACTCCTAACCTCATACCATGGTTTGGTAGCAACAGTTTTAAGATATGGCTTGATTTTCTGGGGCAACTCAACACATGTTGAGCTCGCATTCAAGGCACAAAAGCGTTGCATTAGAGTGATGTTTGGACTTCATAGTACTGATAGCTGTAGACCAAAATTTATTGAACACAAGATCCTAACACTTGCATCAATGTATATATTTGAAGTTGCATGCTTTGTGAAAATGCACCCCAACTACTTTCCCATAGCAAGTCATAAACGGAGTAGGCGTGACAAACATAAGTTACTGATAGTTAGACATAATAAGAAGGTAATGAATTGTAGTATTTTCGGCATGGGACCAGTAATTTATAATAAAATACCCATTGTACTTAAAAATCTTAATACAAGTTTATTTAAAAAGAAATTGAAAAGTATTCTGATAAGTAAATGTTATTACACTGTGAAAGATTATTTCAATGACAAAGAATTTAATTGGAATACTGACATTGATAATCTCCTATGACATTGCAACAATCCCTTATCTTGGCATCTCTGATAGTTTTTACATTGTAATCTGAAGTTTGACATTGAATTATTTATGATTTCATTATAATTTTGACATGGATTAAATTTAAAATTGTAACTATAACTTGACATGGATTAATTTGATATTATAATTGTAACTTGACATGGATTAAATTTGACATTGTAATTATAACTTAACATGGATTAAATTTGATATTGTAATTATAATTTGACATTGTATAATTGAAATGATAACTTCATATTTTTGACTTTTTTTTCTGTAATAATAGTTTTTTTTTGGAATGTCAATTTTTTAAATCACTCGGTGAGCCCACTTCCAGTATTGCATGCCTGCTGGAGAGGCAAGTTTGTATAGGGAAAATCTAGAATTGTTATAATTCCATATTAAGATCCTTAATGTACCTACAAACTGCAATAAAATTATTTGTATTTGTATTTGTATTTGTAATTTTTGTATTGTTTTGTCACTTGCTCGCTAGAAAAAATACACATCAATAGACATGTTTTTTCTCAAACTTCCATTCCGAGCCTTCAACGAAGAAGGAAGTAAATGGTTTGACTTTAAATTAATTTAAACAAAGTTCTTATTAATTTGCGCTCTCCTCAACCCAAAAACTATATGAAATACTATTTTTATTGTTTATTTACATGTGATTTTACTTAAATAGTTATATGGAGGTGCATTGGAACTTGAAACGATCTGGTGCAGGAATGAGCCGTCTCCTTTGTTACCAAGCGCCTAACAATGTGTATGACTTCAATTGAGAGTCATACTTAACATCAGGTGACCAGAGGTTAAATGCCTAACCTGCATACCATAAAAAAAATATTTTGTGGCTGATGCAATGCATGCACATTAAAACAATGAAATCAGCTGAGTATCGAGCGCAGCTAATTGCACGCAACGCGGGAAAAAACTGTTAAACTACCTTCATAATAGCCGCGTCATTAGCCAGTGGCGTGTGTGTGTAGGGACAGCAGAACAACTGTGGAACGTGCTGCGTCTTCGATCTAACTGTTAGGCTAACGCTTTTCTGCATTAATTGCAAATTTCTGCATATGAATGGACAATATTGATGGACATTTTTGACGTGATAACGTCTTATAATATAAATCGATAAACGCCTCATATATAATATAAATCAATGACTCATCGCCTAAGCCAAGCGAGCAAGCGAGAGCGCGGAACAAACGATAGAGAGCCACGATCGGCCTAAGCGTTCAGCTTGTGACGCATCTATCATGACGCTATCACGGAAAACTATCGTCCGTAAACCAACTTTACAGACAACCATTTTGTTCACACAACGCTACTTAGTCCCAATATTTGTATTATGGAAGCTAGTAGGCCTAAGATGCGCGCTGCGACAGAATTCTTCTACTCTTTTTGTCGTGCGACAACGTGACAAGATACGAAGTTGTATAAGTCTATCTCTTTTTCGCACGACAAATAGTGCTGGGAAAATTTTGGGGCTCGTTGATCTAGAAGATATCTATTCACTCTACCCTTGAACATTCCAAGATTATAGCTCTCAAGAAACAGAGAAGGCAACAAAGAATTCCATTCCTAAGCAGTACGCAAGAACGTGGACCGAAATCGTTGACAATGGATTTTGGGTAATTGGTGATAGTGTGTAGACTTTTTTTATTCGAAAATAGGCGTGCGCTTGACCGTCAACTCTCCTGAAGCGACAGTTACGATCTACGATGGAGCGCGCTTACCTAGAAGAAACCTATTCAGACTTTTTTCGACAAGTAGAAACTTGTCGAATGTGGATGGTGGGAACGTGAATATAATTATTTTTTAGAGTTACAGCTGAATTATTCTTCCGTCTGTACGTAGTGCTAGGTGTGGTCGACTACGCTTAGTCGACCCAGATTCGCGGGCGTTTCTGATCATTAGTTGCAATTAGCTATTAATATCGCTGATCGATAGCAATATTGTTGTTACCGCCGCAGCGTTTCTATTTCAATGTTAACCAATCATTCGTGACGAGCAAGGACATTTATCATCATCATCTCAGCCATAGCGAAGTCCACTGCTGGACGCAGGCCTCCCCCCTATGGATTTCCAAAATGACCGCTTGCGCGCGGCTTGCATTGCATCCAGCGTTTTCCTGCCACTTGTACGAGGTCTTCTGTACACCTTGTGGCTGGTCCTGCATTGTGCTTGCCGGTGCGTGGCAAATACATACCTACTATCCCTGTAACTTCACAACCACGGAACCAGTTTTTAGGGTTCCGTGACTTATAACCTTATAGTTTTGCTAAGTCCGTCTGTCTGTTTGCGGCTTAGCTCTTAAACTCTTAGTGCTTATAAGCTATGATTTAGTATACACAATAATTAGGCCGACAAAGAATGTAGTGTAGTAGAATAAAAACTTGAAAAAAATAATTGATAATATAGGTAGATATTTATCCATTTTTATCTACACGCAAAATGACGCTAAATATTTTTTCTCGTCCACCCCATGATGTGGGATGTCATTGAATAGGTAAGTTAGGTACCTACTTACCTTCAAAAATATTGCGCGTGTCCGAAAATTATTTTTCATTACTCATACACTGAAAGTAGGTCTGAAGTTGCCTGAGGAGCGGGTTGAAAGTAATACTTTCAGCCCTAGGGAGAATCACTTTCAACTGCCAGCTGTCAAATTAAAAAAAAAAAACTAGTTCTATTTTCACGTTTCTATTGAGCCATGTCCAACTTTCTTTAAAGCCATTCAATTACAGCGCGATGTAAAATTGAAATAACATAAAGGTAAGTACTGATTAAAGAATATATGTATATTTTATAAACTTTAAATAAAATTATCTTACCAAAGTTTTTGATCTATGTAAAATAAAATTTACTCATTTTTTCTGTAGCTAATTCGTGTTTTTATTTTTACTTTCCTTGTATTCGTAATGAAAAGCGCAGTGCTTACCTCGGGTTAAAGACTTATTTAGTCCCTCGAACTATTGGCGCCCTCACTTCGTTCGTGCGCCAAACCCCGTCTCGGGACTAAATAAGTTACTTTCACCCCTAGGGTAACAATGTACTATTTCAATTTAGAGATACGTTTGCAAAATGGTAGGCTTCAAATTGATGGTAATTTTTATTCAAGTCGAGTTTCCTCATATTCCAATAAGTACATCCCAATTTTTTCCAAATTCCAAAACTGTAGGGCTAGATAAGTATATCTAAAGCTTGGCAAGCAAGTCTAAAGACGGAATTAACACTTTTATCTTTCAAAATAATAATAAAAAGAACAACAAAAATAGATATCATATAGTAATATTTTTGAACTTTTAAATAGAAATAGGAAACTATAATCTATAATTATTTTGCTACTCAGTTTTTTCCTACTTTTAAGGCTAGATCAAAATATTTTTACCGAATATTTGTGATATTGCTTTCTAAATCTAAGATGTTACGAATTTTTCGTAAGAAAGTACATTTATTCATGTTATATCTACAAAATTGTAAGTATGCGCGAGCGAGACAGATGATTTGCGGTCATAGAGTCCTGGTACATTAGCTTGAGAGAAAGAGAGCCTCATAAATTAATAACTATTATGTAACAAAGTAGTAAGTACCAATTACCTACATCGTCGAAGCTACTAGCAAACAACAGATTAAACGTAATTTACGTCAAATTGTTCTGCATTCGATAAAACTTGCTAATTAAATATAAAGGTCAGATGTGAGCGCGCCATTATAACAAAATATTAAAGATAATTTTAACGATAATTATGTTATTTCACGATAATGTGTTATTTCACGATGTTTTCATAAAATTAACAGTATTTTGTTAATTAGGTTACATTGAGATAAGTCTGGATATTATAAACATTGTGACACTGACATATGACAATGAATGAATTAACTTTTTAGCCAACTGCGCAAAAAAGAGGGTTATGTTTTTCGAGAGTTTTTTGCAGTTTAACTTATGATTTCGTTACGTTTGATACGCTGAGTGTACGTTTTTTTGTGAGAAAATATGCGTAAAATCTCTGTAAAAGATTATAAATGCGCATTCTTTAGAATTATTTTAGTAAAATAACTTGTTTTATTACGAAAGAGTAAGTTGGATGTTACGAAAAACGGTTATTTTATTTTTGTGAGAGATGTATTATTACTATTACAAAAATATATAGCTTGAGACAATCAGGAAGTGAAGACGAATCTAATGACACCTCACACATCAAAATCGGTCAAGCCGTTTAGACTGTAGGCGCTCATATAGAAGCATACATACACCCTTACATACATATACTCGAAAAACATAATCCTGTTTCTTGCGCAGTCGGGTAAAATAAATAATAGTGTTACCTGCGTCTCTGTCAAGCTGAGCGCCTGTGCCAGCTGTTTCCTCTCCGCGCCCACCACGTAGTGGTTCTTCTCGAACGCATGCTCCAGCTTCAACAGCTGCGAGGGGGAGAACGCTGTCCGGATCCGCTTGGGCTTCCGGAACGGCTGCAGGAGGAACCCAGGGATGTCGGGACCTGCAGGCGAATCACACATATATCATACTGAAGTTGACCCCCTACAGGACTGTCGCATAAAAGTCCCTAGTTCGACCATCGTCCGTCTCGCTCACGCGTACCCACATTTTTGAAAATATAAAATGACCGAGTAAACTTATAAAAAAAATCGTCGTTTGTAAAACTAGAAAACAACATCATAAATATTCGACAAAAATTTCAATTTCATCCAAGTTAATTTTCATTAAGTACATTAAACACAAAAATGATTTATGAAAATTATTATCAATGAAAATTGAAATAGTTTTCTAGTTTTACAAACGACGATTTTCTTATAAAGTTCATTCAGTAATTTTATATCTTCATAAATGCGCGAGCGAGACGGACGATGGTTGGACTACGAACTCTTAAGGCGCTGTTGGTGGTAAGTAGTCTGTCTGAATCATTGATGTTGTAGACCTTGTTTCATCCCGATATTCAAAACACTAGAAAATAGCTATTTAAACGTTCAATTTTTTTTTCCTACAGAATTTTTAGGCATGCATGGAATCGATGAACAGGAATCGGAGAATCTTAGATCTATTTTGCATTAAAAAAAAAAGATTAAACTCCTTTTTCAGAGCAAAAACTTATTTAAATTGAAATAAGTTTTTAAGTAACAATTTATTTATACTATTCTCTAGTTTTTTGCATAAGCAGATTTTTTGTAAGCAATTTCAGTACCTACATTCATATTTTAAAAATGTTGCTGTGAGCGTCCGTTACAGAAGAGATACTATGTGTGTGTATCTACTTTTTATGACACTCAGGAGACGTCTTTACAAATATAATATCACACAGCAAAACTGTTCAAGCGATTTATATTATAAAAGATATCACAAAAAAAGTTTAGAAAAAACTACAAACATGTATTCAAAACACATTACCCTAATTTTGGACAGCTAAGTAAAATGAATACTTTCCTTCTACCATAATAATATAAATTACAGTTTAAAAAACTAAAAAACACGCTCCAAATTATTGTGGTCAAAGTTAATTACCTAAGGTAAACGTCCCAATAATCGAACGATTTTGAACTTTGCTGACTTTGTTGCTCTACCATACTGAAACTAGTTAAAATACGAAAATGAAATTTTTATTGCTAGATAGGGTATACATTCTAGTTTATCTCAAAATAAGTTGTTTGTGATACATTTGAGGTTTAATAGTAATTAATAAGCAAATAGTAAAAAAAGACCCTAAAGTACCAATGCTCGAACGATTTGCACTAGAAATCGGAATGTTGTCCCAGAAGTCGAACGCCTTACAAATATGAACTGTATCTGCTTGAATTTAGAGTTTAAAATCCCGTCATTACTCAAAAAATTTTTAGGCATAGCTGAAAAAATCATGCGTAAACTACGAATAAAATAGTATTTCAGTTCAAAGTGCGTAAAGAACTTCACGTGAAAGAAAAATACATTTTAATAACTATCGAAATAATATATTTCATATACAATTTAAAAACGAAAAGCATTTACTAATTTTGCAGTTAAAGAGAGGCCCGTGACCAACAACGGGCAGATTTAGGGCCATAATTATTTATTTAATATTTGGTGGATACCTATCCTACCTAGAAACCTATTTGGAACATCTTTTGAAAAAATATAGACGAAACTACCTAGTTTCAGAATCAGTTCAATAATAAATTTAGTTTAATAAATTCTAGTGAAATTAGGATTTTTTGTGATTGGTTTACAGATAATCAATCAATATAAACAAACTTTACTTTGTTCTTCAAATGATACATTACAATAGATACATCGAAACGTTATTTCACTAGGCAAAACTTCTGCGCAAACAGTATGATAACAAGTCTTACAAAGTACGCACTGTATCACCACCTTTTTGATGGATCAGCCAACTATCAGCTGGAAGCTTTGGAATCAGTGGACCGGCGAGCTGTGAGGTTAATCGGTGACGTTAAACTAGTGCCAGGAAGCTACTTAGTATCGAGCACCGCCGTAAAGTAGCATGTCTGTCTATTTTCTACAGGATTCATTTCGGGGAATATGCGCAAGAGCTTCACGACCTAATTCCACCCTCCCCATTTCACTACAAGACTAGCAGAAAGTTGGCGAATTACCACTCATTTCTCGTTGAAATACCAAAAATCCGTACTCAGCGATATCGATCCACATTCCTGTTGCGTACTGCACAAGAATGGAATTCTTTGCCGCCATCTCTGTTTCCTGAGACCTACAATCTTGGAATTTTCAAGGCTAGAGTGAATAGATATCTTCTGGATCGACGAGTTCCATCCTCGGCCACACCGTCGCTTAACATCAGGCCAGTTGGTGGTCAATCGTGGATCTATCTTGTATAAAAAAAATATAGTCTAATAAAATTAAATCCATTTGTATGGACCAAATCACATTAAATGAACCTAGAGGGATTCTTTTAAATTATGAAAGAAAAATACCTAAAAACATAGATTAACAATAATTTGATACTACTAACTTTGAACTACCTGCACCTGCGGTTTCACCCGCGTAATTATGAAAAACGGTTATAATGATAAGTAGTAGCCTATGTCCGTCTTTAGTTTCACAGTTATTTTCACACTGAATTTCATAACGATCAGTTCAGCCATTTCATCTTATAAAGGTAAAAAAATTCGCTTGAAATATTATTATGAAATTGTATTAAATGTATTTGAAATTGATTTCTTGGGCAATTGCCGATTGATTTAAGCATGTTGTAGATGTGCTAGACGATACAACTTTCACCAGACAGTAACCGGATCCACCAAGTGGTGCTGACGATATGGAATATCTGTCGGGATCATTCGTCAGTAAAAGGTCCAAGCAGTTGGCAGTGTGGCTGTCAACTTTGGGTACTCTCATAGCTTCCTTGACCAGTTTGGTGAGATTTAATGACATTGCTAGGTTATACGCCTCTCTCCCTGCGTGGTCTGTCTTCTGGTTTGGGAATAGCCACTCCGGTGGTAACCATTAAAAACCCCCAGAAGAACAAGCTGAACTGTGGGATATCGCCGTTTAACCAGATCTGCCTTTTCACTGAGCTGCTGAAACAGCAGAGTTGTCTCTTCGTTCCCGGTGCTATGTGTGCGAGGGATAGACACCGGCGTAGGGTCTTTTCTAAGCCGGTGTCGACCAAAATCTACAGAATAGAGAATCTGGAATTTTCAAGGTCACGGAGACGCCTATAGAAGATGTCATCACGTGCGTAGACGCAGATACCAGCGTGTGTTTTACCAGACCACATGTGCTTCAGTACATAGCCTGGGAAAGAGAGATAGGCTGTGCCAGTAGGACATCTGATTTGCGTTTCCGTGACGGATAGCAAGTGCGGGTTCTCAGTTTCAAGATGGTATCGTACTGGTTCGATATTTGCGTGCAGATCTCGCACGCCAATATCGAATATATTGCAGAAGTGCACGCAGCGAGAGAGTGTGCTTCTGCTGATTGCACAGCTTACTATTGTAGAAAGAATAGATGTGTGGAGAACGGGAGTTGGGTGAGGCACCAGTCACATAGTCCAGGGTACAAACACGAGATGACATCGCACTATAAGGAGGCTAGTTTAGAGACTGCGGGCCCATAATCCCCCAAAAATCTTTGAGGTCTTCTCGTCCGGTCGCCAACCGGCATCAAGGAGCAGTCCCAGGATTTTTCGCTATATGGTGAGGCAGCCTTTCATGTGTGATTAGCGTACTTGGGCCCCCAACTCTCTGCGGTCGGCCAGCGGAAAGCCGTGCTACGAATCCCGCACAAAACCGTCGGCGGTCCCATGGAGCTTACGACAGAAGAGAGTCCGCGTTGTTTGTCGTGTATAAAAAATCTAGACTTTGGTAAATTGTACTGTCTTGCAGTAGCTGAAACCGTGGCTCCTTTATTGACTGCCTCTAAGACTTCAAACATTGCCTCGCGCTTCTTGTTTATGATGGACTATAATAGAAATAAAGTAAAATAATATAGATAAAAAAATTGTTTAGGTTAAACTACTAGATATAACATTTCATAAACTGAACATAGATAATTATCATTGCAAAAAAAACACGTAGATCAAAAATCATATCATAAAATGTACCAAATATTATCAAAATCGATCGATAAGTACCTAAACTCTTAGGAAACTTTTCTTCTTTGTCACTGAGACCTAGTTTTGAGTAAAAACTACAAGCCACAAAAATAAAGAAAAAATACAGAGTAAATTTATAAGAAATTAATATAATTGCATTTTTATTTTATAAATTTTGCTCGACTTTGAAAGTATCAAATCAAATCAAAATTAATTTGTTTCAGACTCAGAGACATCTATATATTTTATAGTATAAATTTTATTAAATTCTTATTATATGTCAATTAAATCTAATTAACTATATATTATCTCATCTACTCGTACTAAGCCAAACAAAAATGTAACTAAACTCAACGCAATAAGACACATAAATGCACCCATCGATGTACGTCCTAACATTCGGAAGATATTTGCCACAGGTTTAAGGGAAATTGAAACTAATTTCAAGGCAATAAAGATGTATTACGGACTTAGGTACAAGGAATACCAAAAGCTAAAGTGTGTCCTAGTCTTCGGACGAAAAATATGTATTTTGTCCGAGTATTGGGTCATCTAGAGGTTAAGTGTGTACTAGTAGGCGAACGCTCAAATATAACAACCAATCAATTAAAATCTTCTCAATTTATAGGTTATATCGCTAGATAATTTTCTTAAGTATCTTAGTAAACTAACACACTTACCGTATCATTACGCAGAACTGAGAAACAAAATAAACTAAATGACGTGGTGGCAACGAAGTGTAGCAACTAAACTTGTAATTTTTTTAATAGTTTCGGATACCGCACTTTTGTTGTAATGTAGACTGGTCGCCAATAGACCAATTTTTCAGTGTTGCTACTATATTGGTTTAGAATATAACCACAATTTTTTTGCCATTCACAAAATCTTATTAAGTATTAGTAGGAAAGTTTAAAAAACAAAAAACCGCAAAGCGTTCGAGCTCTAGGACATGTTCGAACTTGTGTACATTTACCTTACAAGACTTTTCTAACAAATCCAAACACAGCTATGATACGATGTTCCATCATGAAGTTCTAGTTCATATCTTCCGGCTTCATCATCAGATCAGTTCGACAGTACCATATTATTGTATTGTCATCAGAATTACATACAGCTGCCAATTTTCATGACGCTACGATCCTTGGAAGATGGTTAAATTAGTTACCTTAGATTTCATTACATACAGGTCGACCTAATAAAAGCGTGTTAAAAAGTAAAACATTTAAATATAGAACAACAAACAAAAACGAAATAAAATTCCGCACGCCGTATCCTTGTCTCGACGTACTGCTATTAAAATTAAATTAAACAAAGATTACTGCTAAACGACCGCTCAGGGCCCATACATACATACATCCATCCATCATCCACTTAATACGTACATGTACGAGAAATATGAGGTAATGAAAGACTACAAATTATAGAGGAGAGAACAGTAAATTGTTCCTCAGTTTGCGTTAGCCATCGCCGGTAAAACCAAATGCAGTTAATAAGTTTAATAATTGGTTAAACGTGGTTAAATTTTCAAACATGGTTAATGATCGGTTAATATTTGAAACATGGTTAATAATTCAGTTATAATGAACGTTTCGTTAAATAAATAGAAGTTTTTAAACGGTTTTTTGTTGAGATGAAAGTGTTCGGAAATTGGTTGAATCGTTAAATTAAAAGTTCGTTAAACTAAGTGCAAATTAGATTCGCGTATTAAGTTTATTACAAAAATCACTGTTTTTATGGAGATTTAAGAAATGATTGCGTGTTAAGAGTGCGAAATTGTATACAAAAATAGTCTATAAATAGGAAACCCGATGGTATATAAATAACAGTCATTCAATCTAAGTTTACGAGGATGTTAAAATAACTTAATTCCCAATTGTAATGTATTAAATTTCGCACAACTGCAATAAAGTTAATTCCTAGAAGCTGTAATGGCCTCAGCATTGTTTGAAACTGCCTCAACACGTTTTAATACTCGTAAAGGTTAATATAAACCTCATTAGACTCGTATGACGTCACTGGACCCTGCGCGTCAGTTTAAGATGGAGATCAACGCGCGCAGCTATCTCTCTCACGCATCGCATTTTTAAACATATAAAAATAATGAGTGGGGATATTATAAAAGTGAGACACAGTATTATTTAATTAAATGGAAGAAATATTTTAAAAACCGTTTTTTCTGTTAAAAAAAGTCTGAATAATTAAAAAATAGACCTAGAAAAATAATAATTCTGGCGATGACATCTACCCTATGTGAATACGTTTCAAGCATTACAATAATTATCACATACTACCTATGTATGTCTACCTTCTAAGCTGAAGGTAGTGGGTTTGATTTCCACCAAGGACAGATTGTTTTGTTATAAAAATAGATGTTTGTTTGAGTCTAGGTTTTCTAGGTATGTATTTTCAACAAAAAAAAACATATAAGTATTCTGTCTGCTATCTGATTCCCATTGTACAAGCTTGGCTTAGTAGGGGGCTAGATGGCGCTGTGTGAAAATGTCCAGCAATATACCATTATTAATTCAACCGAGGAAATAACAAACATACACAATGGCATTAATAATGTTAGTATGTTTTGAAAATAAAAGAAGAATAAGCTTACACTAAAACCTAATTTCTATTCCAAATTATTTTGGCAGGCTGCCCACAATATGAGTATGGTTTTGAGTGTATCTACACAAGCAAATCAACATGTGTGTTTATCTTATGTGTATTGGACTCCGCATAAGTAGTATATATTTGAAATGTTTTCTTAAAATCTTGATCACAATAAAATATGCTTAAGACGTATTTAGAAAAGAATACAAGTAAATTAAAGGAAGAATAAAATACTTGCAAGAGAGTGATTTTCGTTGGTGTATCTCACTTGTTTGATATGTATATTTATATTATATATTTATATGTATATTTTCAAAAGAAAGTATAGCTTTAATGTTTTAATTGAGCTGTAATTAGAATAATTCTTGTAAAACCACTTTTTTTTAACAGGAGGTTATATACAAATACAATTTTAATTTTTACGCGAGTTATATTAGTAATATAGGTAATGACATTACAAAAAATGTAGTCTATGAAGCTTGGGAAGTAAAGACAAATCTTACAACACTTCATACGCATCACTATTAAAGTTTTAGGAGGTAATATACACATATACGTACATATCATTCCATGCATCCATTCCAGGGTTGCCTAGAAGAGTCGCACTTTTAGCGATAAGGCCGCCTGTTGTTACACTAGTGTTAATTTATTTCCTCTTGTACTTGTTTTTGTTAATTTATGATCAATTAGTATATCAATAAAGAGTTTACATATCTATCTATCATATCCACAATGTTTATTTAGGTGTTTTTGTTTTTTTACAACCGAAAAACATAACTTTCCTTCTAGCGCAGTCGGATATAAAACGTTGGCCCTTACCCGTTCCGTGGGTGGCGACTGCCGACCGCACTAACCTTGTACGAACGTCCATTTCTTGACATTAGCTAATGACATTATAATTGTGTACCGCCATTTTAGTCAGGCCTCTTGAACGGTTTACCCGAGCAATCTTTCATATGTCAAGATTAAGTGGTGTTTATAACCGAAGTATATCAATTACCGGTGCCACGGGGACATTAGAATTGAGATATTATCGTTGTTCTGTTTATTATATTCGTAGAGACGTAATGATATTAGGCGAGTGTAGTTACGCACGTGCAGGGACTGTTTGTCTCGTTCTTTCTGCAGTTGTGAGAGCAAGACAAAGGTCTAAGTAATATTAAAATAAGATTACTTTTAGGATTGTGCTAACGCCCCAGCCCTTGTAGTCGGTTTTGTTCATAAACTTTTGACGTGACAACGTCTAATAAATCGATGAACGCCGGCTGCTGCTGAAGACTCATTGTGTAGGTTTTGCCTCGAAGAGGATGAAACACCCATCCATGTCCTCTGCGAGTGTGTGGCGCTCCACCATCAGAGGAGCCAGCTGGGCATCCGCCTCAAAGTCCCTAGTGAAATTTATGTCACATCTGGGACTGGGAGAGGTGCTGTAATCCCTAGGAGGGAAGTTACAATAGATCCGCGAGAGTCGCAGTGACAGGAGGCTCATGGCCTCCCACCCTACCTCGAATAATAATAATAATGACTCATTGACCCATTACGCGTTACGCTCATTGTCCCGTTACGCTCATTGTCCCGTTACATCATCATCATCATCATTTAATCAATGTTTTGTTATGACGTTGTCACGTTAAACTATCGTCCGTAAACCGACTTTACAGACAACCATTTTTTTTTCACAATTAGTTTGCTATTATTAGATGCTTACGTCAAACGCAAACCCCTTATTGGATTACTTCGTCGAACGTCCATCTGTCTGTGTATTAATGCCCTTTTTTCATAAATAATGATTTTATTTATTTAATTACCAGACAAATATGTACTTAGATATGTAAAACGTCAAAATAGCCATGATGCCTGCTATTTCAAATATATGTATATTATGTATTATGTCAAACGAAATAAATCATACTATTCGGTTAACTAAAAGTATCAAGTCAATAAACTCAGCAATTATCATAACAGTCGAATGTATCGTCAGCTTTACCACCTGTCCCATTAATCCACAAAATGTTCATAATAAGTCGAGGACATACTTTTAATAGCTTTCCTATTCTTTATTATTATCAGAAACAGTGTGCAGTGATATCTTAATATCGGCTTTCATCATTATTATAAGTAGCCATTTTGTAAAAAGAAAGAAAAGGATAAGTGCGAGTCAGTCTCGCCCACCAATTGTTCCGTACAAACTAGATAAAAGAACAACCGCGCGAAGCTAGGCATTCATAAAAATAAATTGTGTATTTTGTAAATTTTTGGTCAAATTACTTATCGTAAAAATAATTAAAAACCAATTTTAGCTTGTGCTAATGAAGCTCTTCCATATGTTACCCCACATGATACGGTTAACTCACTTTAAAATTTGGACCCTCATTACTTGCTTAGACCCTCATTACTTGCTTAAAGACACTATTTTTTGTGATTAATTTGTGATATCTACAGTTTTCTTTTGCCAAATTTCATAGTTCTAAATCAACGGAAAGTACCCTTTACATACCTTTGTGAATGTCGAAATATGCGTCTTTTGCGATATTTATGACTCTGGTTGATGGTTCTTTTCACGATAACAGAGAAGTTTAACAACAAAGTGATCCTATAAGTGTTCCGTTTTTTTCCTTTTGAGGTACGGAACCCTAAAAACAGGAAGACTGCTTTTATAGAAATATATTTTATAATACACCCTCTAGCTAGATCTACTGGAGCACTCCAGCGCTGAAAGCTGTCTAATAAATATGCGTGTTTGTTTGTAAATTACACCAGCTGTACACAGCTTGCATAAATAATAGCAGCCTGAGGTAAAGTAATTTAGAATCAATTTACAAAAATATGCGGTCTGTTGTTGCATACGTCATGCAATGAAACAACTTATTGAAACGTCAAATTTAATAGTTACGTAATTAAATTATTGTGAACGAATTCTGCGTAAAATAATAATCGCTAACTTTGATAAAGTATCAACGGGATGTATCGACGGGATGAGGACTGACGATCCTCAAAAACGTCCGAGCTCAATGAGGTCTAATTAGACCCCTTACACGATTAAAATAATTTAAATTTTCAAAATAATTCGAAGCGACATAATAGACGTCTCTAGACTTATCAATGTTAATTAGCCTTTAGCGCAGTGATTTAGAGTCTTTATATCAAAATCTTTAAATTCGTCATTGTTAGTATAATATGAGTATCAGTGAACCCAGGACACTATATTCGTGAATTTTGTTTTATACTACGTCCACGTGATGGAAAATCATTGGTCGGTAATCTATGATTTTTTTGTTAGTAAAAGTAAAGTTACCTACTTTAGTTTGTATTTTAATTTACGCTGTAGTTTATTTGATAACGAAATGACCTCTACGTTCAACCTTACGAAAAACAACGACAAAAACTACAAGTTAAAGAGTAATTTATATTAAAAAATAAGTCTTTTTGTGTGAGTCATCAATGTTATAGGTATGTAAGTAGTAATTACTGTTTAATGTTTGTTTTCCAAAATCATATATATATATATATATATATATATATATATAATGGAGGAGCATTGCGGTTCCATAGTGATTAAAAACAGTGATAAGCGGTATTAAAAAAAATCATACGTACCTTGCCATATTAATTACGAACACGAAAAAATGAGGCAAATCGGTTAAACCGTATCCTATCAAAAACATAATTTGTACTAAAAAACAAATCTCGAAACACAGCTCTTCTAGCACAAGTAGTTGTGAGATCTAATGGAAAGCCATTTCAGTTAATTAATTTAGTACCTACATATCTATGGAAGCATAATTTATCCAACTTTTTGTAAGAAATTGTGACCTAATTAGTTAATTATTAACTTTTTTAGTGACCGTATTGATATTAGACAACTTTATTTCTTTATTATCAAACTGCGCAATTTTATTTTAAAAACCAAACTACTGTTATTGATTTAATCTGTATGAAACCAATCTGGAAGTAGGTTTATACATCCTTTTAAATAAAAAAATGTTTTTCCAAATCGGTTTATAAATGAAGGAGTTTTGTTTTGCTTGATTCTTGTACATTTGTCAGAAATGACGTAACCATAACTCGTTACCTCATAAAAAGTACCTACAACGGAATTAACTTGATTAGGGCAAATGGACAAGATGAGCGAAAAGCCAAAAAAAGAAAAAAAAAGTACAACGATATTATGGACGTCGATAAAAACATTTAGTGCAGTCGGAAAAATATCTATAATTAAATACATTTTCAAAAGTTAACGTAATTTTGAAAACTTACACAAACACAGCTGCAGCTAGTTGTGAACGATATAATAGCAATTTAATGACAATTTAATAAAAAGGTGTCGTGTGGTGGCAAATGCGAATATCGCGTGAGTACTCCGCGAAACGTTTAAACTTATCCAAGTAATGAGTATCATAGGGACTGAAGTTTTATGTAGTGGGGTATGTAAAGTTTTTTGTCGGTATTTTTTTAAATATTTTTATTTGGTAGAATGGATCATTTCTTTCATAAAGTCTTTGGAATATCTACCATTCACAAGCAAAGTACTCTCCAATTATGTGTCATGTCTAGGAGCCGCGGCTTAGGCTGTACGTTGTCTGTCTGTCACACTGGACAAAGCTTTTTATAGATACAGATCATTTAATAAAAATCAATCACTGCTTAAATAGAGATAAATTGTTTTTTTTTTTAATCAGCCCTGTTTGTACAAACTGTCCCACTGCTGGGAACGGGCCATCTTCTCATTGTGAGAAGGGTTAGGCCATAGTTTGCCACGCTGGCCAAGTGCGGGTTGGCAGACTTCACACATCTTCAAGATCATTGAGAACTCTCAGACATGTAGGTTTCCTCACGATGTTTTCCTTCACCGTTTGAAGTTGGCGGCAATTAACAATACGCACATAAATAACTTCGAAAAGACAGAGGTGCGTGCCGCGGGATTCGAACCCAGGACCTGCGGATCGCAAGTCAGACGGTCTCCCGACTAGGCTGCCGGAAACTTCAAAACTTTAAAATTGTTTTATCAAGTCAATACTTCTAAAACCTTATACAATAAAGTACAATAGAAGTCCCAAATAAACAATTATTATCTGCGTAGATAACCCGTCACGTAACGTGTCAACGAAACGAATAAAAAACTGTTTTATTACAGTAATTTTATGGGCGTTCGCCGAAATCTAATAATTCACAGATAAATATGTGGAAAAATATTGAAGTTAACAAACAAACTGATAAATTATAAAACACATAAAATAATTGGTGTAATTAAAGACTCTCTGACGAGGTCACTGAGCGATGAACTTATAAGAGATCGTTTCAAGAACGTGGCTCATTGTTTAGGAGAGGGTTCCGCTGATATTCTGTTTTACAAATAGGTAAACTTGCCTAACTCGTACTTGTTCCTAAAACGTACTCCATCAAGTTCTCGTAACGTGAAACTGCAGTGGCGACGCAAGTGCTACAAAATGGAACTACTAGGTCGTCGTGTTACGTCACCCAAGCAACAACATTACACTGCTGTTCCGGTCAAAATTATTCAAAGAGTAAGTAATTTTGCTGTTTTCGAGTAATTTTTTGATCAACTCTTAAGTTTTTCAATTTTGTTGATAGTGATTCATCTAAACTATAAGTTTCTTGCTTAATTCTATACTTATTTACGTTTTAAATTACAAGACGTATCGGCGTCAGCATGGCAGCCATTTGTTATGCGGCAAATTTAAAATCTTAGTTATCCTTGTGCTTAATTCGTACTCATCACTTTGTTTGATTTCGTACCGGTATGAATTGGGAATAACTGTTTATTTATTTATTTTTTATTTAAGGTTAACATGACCAAAGCGACAATTCAATACTTTCAATACAATAAGGATAAGGATCAGGTGTTGGGCAACAAGATTTAGAGCCACCAGTTAGCCCTCATTGACAACATTGACATCATGTGTTTAGCCAATGGAAACCGTCAAAAGATCGCATGATGCCCAAGTCAATCATACTCCTGCATCTTTGACCCCAGATAGAGAGGAGATTTCAAAGTCAGATTCTTCGTCAGCGTCACCATTGAAGAGTTTAGCTAATACTCTGCAAAATTACGGGGGTGAAGAAAATTTAAAGGTGAACAAGCATTCAAACAACAATGAAAGTTCAAAATTAGCAAGAATTCGGGCAGCCACACAAAGTTTTTCTCCATTGTGTGATCTTCGTGGAACAGAAAGGGCCTTAAAAAATAAAACAACATCTAAAGTACTTATAGAAAGTCCGTATAAGAAAGCATTAAAAAATATGTCATTAGAGTTGAGAGAAAACAATGAGTCAGAAAAAAGGTTGTAGTGTAGTAGAAATTTAGGTAGAAAAAAAGTCGTCAAAAGGAAGAATTCAAAAGAGAAGAAAATTACGAAGAAAGCGAATAAAGAAAATGAAGAAGATAGCTGGTATTGCCCATTCTGTAAAGATAATAAAAAAGAAGACATGATACAGTGCACACAGTACGAAACCTGGATCCACGAACTTTGTGCTGGAGTTGACAAAAATGCTCGTAACTTTTTTTGTGGCGATTGTAAAGAATTAAAAAATACAGTCAGATATGCGATCGATCATTAATATGATTGTTTTATATATGAGATGATTGCACAGGAGTGGACAAATTAATTAGATTAGTTACACAATAATTTATTATTAATACTTGTGGGTATACATATATGTCAGTTGCTGTGATTATGAGACTAACTTTATTTATAGGATCTCAAGTTTGACATAGGGATATGCGGGTACGATATAAGAATATACCGGTACGGTTTGAGAATAAATAGTCCTAAATCGTCCTTTTCCACTTTTTTTAAAAACGTATATTTCTCAGAAGCTATTGAAGTTAAAGTTTAAATTGTCATTTTTGTTGATTAGTAAATAAATAAAGATTATTTAAATATCATAAGAATACTTTTTTCTTATTTATATTTCCAGATAATTAGCATTTTCTCTTAGGGGGTAAGAATAAGGCAAGTTTCCCTATTTATCAACCCTAATAATATAATAGTTTTTTTTATGGAATAGCTCTACGTTTGACCACCAGCACGCCTGATGGAAAGCGATATTGTGGCCGAAGATGAAGCACGTAGATCTAGAAGATACTTATTCACTGTATTAATTACTCACTCACTCTATGTAGATTATGCACCAAGTGGATCAAGTAGTGTTTTATGTCACGGGCGACATTTGAATCCCGAGTGTAACGTAGGATCCTAGGGTTAACTCCCTCGATCTACGAGGGATTTAAGATCGAGGGAGCCGAGTAAGAGTAGAATCCGAAGTGTAACGAGAGATTCCAGCTTGACCACGACTAATACCTATACCTTTATCTCCGAGATGTCTACTCTACTTTTTACACCTATTGCGAGATAATAGAAAAAAATGGTTTTGATACGCTCGGGATTTAAGACTAGAATCCGCTCATATAACGAAGGATTCAAGCTCGCCTAAGACAAAAAATTGCAGGATGCGCAATCTTTATCTTTCTCTAATAGATATACCTACATATTTATCTGGACGTCTTTAAATCGCAAGTAAAATAGGGTTGTTTCAGTTTTAGATGAAAAGACAAAGCCAAAACCTCCATACTATGCTCTACCAACCTCCTTTCGTACGGAACTCAAAAATATACATTTTTTATCTACTGTTCGATAGTGAAGCCACTCATTCGTGATGAATTAAAATCGCTCGTCATCAATTAAAATAAGTTGGCTTCATTCGATTTATTGCTATTCGATACTATTAAATTAAGCGGTAATTGAGCGTGACTTTTTGGCGAATACTTACAAGTAAACATGCAAGTAATATATAAATCTGAAAATAGACATTTTAAGATTTTTTCGCCGAATTCAGAGTGACTCTTCTTTGGGTTGCCATCTAAGGGTAAGGTAAGATACCTACCTACCTGCCGTACAAAAAAAAAAACTAAAAATTGCAAAAATGTTAACAGTGGTTCTAATGACTTAATTAAAATGAATGTAGCAATAACTAAGTACGTAAAAAGGTACATATAGTTCATCAATAGCAAAATTTCTTTTGTGTTATTTTATTAAGAAACTGTACATGATTACATGCTTGACGTATTGTTATTTTTAATTTGCGATTCTAGATTTTTGTTGAATTGGTATAATTAAAATGTAATCAGTGAGCACACTATCAATATACCTAACATGCCTACGGAAAGCCAATTGTACAGAATTAATAATTCTATCAAAATCTGGTATTTTTATTTTTTTATTTAATCAGTTTATTGAATCTGATAAATTTATAATTTCATATTAAATTTGAGAGTGTTTTTTATCCTGTTCGATATAAAAGCAATTTTTTCGTTTAACGATATAGATGATTAAGCTTATTAATTTTTGTACTTATTATGGACAAGTTATATTTTACTTTTAATATTAGAATTTTATAATTATAACTAAGTATAATATGCAATGTGTAATTGGCGTCAATCGTTCATTTTAAATAAAAAAAAAAATAATGCTCTTGAGTATACATTTTAGCGAGAAAGAATGTGCAGAGCCGCTGTACAATTTACTATTTATTTCCTGTCCACAACATGTAAACTGGGTAAATTAAATATCTTTTAAAATAATTTTAATAAGCATCCACGTATAATTGGAAGCGTTGATCCAACCGACTTCTGTAACTATAATAATCAATTAAAATAAAATAAAATAATATCAATTTAATTAATCATAATTCTCAAGCCGAGACCTCGACATTGTAAATCACTCGTCTAACTACCTATCACATCACTAACGTTTCAAAATGGCCGCCCAGTGTTACAGACCTCAATAAATCGTTGCTTTTTAAAACCCACCATTGCTCCAACAAAGTGTGCTCAAATTACAACCAATTATAAGCCATTCAATCCTTTTAGTGGTAATATTGTGAAAAAATGTGCTGCAACAATCGTTGGTAATTAACTAAAAATAAGCGCGTAACGAAAGGTGACGTTTGGGTGCTACCAACTTAAAAAATTTGATAGGGAAGTGAGCTTATCGATAATTCTAAAGGGCGTTATAATATGTACCTACATTTTTTTTTATACTCTAAGTACTAAGTGATAAGACGAACGAGACACACGTCGCTCGTGTAACGTTGAACATCACGCATGCCTCACAGAACTGTGGACTACAACAGTTCAAAGCTCTGTCCTGTATAGAAATGCACTACACTCGTTTTACTGAGACATTAGATGTTAAATTTCAATAATCCCAGAAATTTCGCTGGAGATATGCCCAAAACATATGTTATTGTACAATTTTATTTGCTACAAAGGCCAATTACTAGTACTTATATAGGTATGTAAGTAGGTACTTACATAGAAGTAGCTACTTATAATAAATAATATTTTCAGGTGCGGTTTATTTTTTATAATTCCTGCAAACTTCTGATAATGAGCCAGTTATTGTTTGATTGATCTGTACCTATTGATTATAATATATTACAATGGCAAAGACAATTATACGCTGAACCTAATTTCGATCCAGCGCTGGTAAACTAATTAAAATATTAAAATATCTTCATAAATCTATTTCATTCAACTTATAGGAATATATCTATCTACTGAAAAATGCATAACAAATATCGACAGCGGAACATCACTAAGGGAATAATCAAATTTGGAACACAATGGCGTCGGTTGATAATCGCGGGCGGTGTTCAGTCCCCGCTTCGTCACATAAAGACTTCTTTGTTAGAACTACTGTGTATTTAATATTTTGTAATTTTTTCTCTCCGTTTTTTTTTCTTTTTATTCCGACTGCTCAGGACATGATGCGCGTTAAACCAGTTTAATTAAAATTGGGTTCTTTTTATAGAGTAGCTTGTTCATAAAAATAACATTGTTGATAAATAGGGGTGGCACTCAATTGAAATTGGATAAGGGATGTGCAACTGTATGGCAGTTATTTGCAGAACAAGGGTGGGCGCGAAAAGGGGACAAATTATTGGATATATTTTGTTGACATTGATAATGGCGGGAAATTGGACTTTGAGGGCTGGTAGCAACGTTTTAATGACGAATTAAAAGCGAAAAAGTCATATAATTATATGCTTAAAAGCAACGCTAATAAAATTTAAAAAATAAGTTATCGCCGTGTTATGACTTCTTTGTTGAATTTTATAAAAATCCACGATCTATCACAACGTACAAGTAGACGCTCTGCCAATTTACACACACAGTTAATGAATAAGTAAAGATTTTTGAGTTACTGAAACCCTTTGTGGGTTTGAATAATAAAAAAAAACTTTCTAGTCTTGAGAAAAATCTTCGAAAAACATCTAAGAAACTAAAATGAAGTTCCTTGAATGAAGCAAATGCATCAATCGCGAGGGTCCAATATCCCTAAGCGAAATAAAAAAGAAAGATTAGAGCTTACAGCTCACCCTTTGCCTTTCCCGAAAGGGAAAAATTAACCAAAAAAAAAAAAAAAAAAAAGTTTACAGCTCAGCGGTAACTTAAGGTTATGATTTCGTCTCTGTTTCCTTTTCCTAAAATTGTTATTTTTTTCGACAGCTAATTTGTATAAATTTTGTGGTTTCAGGTCTTTATTATATTTTATACCACACATAAGAGTGTAGGTAAGCGAAATATTGAGGTAAAACGTGTTTTCGCCACACACCAAGACAAAGTGAGACTTGATCTTCGTGTAAGACATGACATTACATAAAACAAATCGGGTTTAGCCTGCCTCGAATAACAACCCATTAGTAACAAAGTAAGTATGTATCTCGGTAAATATTATTTTGAATAAATCAACGCAACAATTATATCATAATTATGTTATCAAAATTTTAATTACGACTAATGAAGCGATAGCAACAATGTAAGATGTCACATGTTATCGTTTTCGAGTTAATTACGAAACGGGGCTTATGGTCAACTGATATTCATTCAAAATAACTGTTTTATTGCGTTGACACAGTATAAAGATATGTCTGCCTATTTAAAGCATAATAAATATACCTAGGTAATATTTTACAAGACAACATTGTAAGTAGGTACATCTACATCTTGGAAGCCTTTCAATATATATATATCAAACATGGCGCTCTTTTTCCTATTTAGGGTTCCGTACCTCAAAAGAAAAAACCGAACCCTTATAGGATCACTTTGTTGTCCGTCTGTCCGGGTGTGAAGGCCTTTATCTCGGGAACGCGTTAAGGTATCGAGTTGAAATTATAAACATATACGCAAATCCATAGTATCTTACTGCAGAAAGAAAAATAAAAATTCTCAGGTTTCGTAAAAAAAAAAGCTACAGCCGAATATGTCGTAAAAAATGCACATTTCGACACTCACAAGGGAATCAAAACCTATGGGGTACTTCCCGTTGACCTAGAACTATGAAATTTGGCAAGAAGCATTGTGTTAGAGTACACATATAGGAAAAAATTCGAAAACTGGACATTTTTCATTTAATCACAAAAATTTGGGTGGTTATGCAAGGAAGGAGGATCCAAATTTAATAAATTTAAATGGCTTTAACCGTATCATGTGGGATATCACATGAAAGATGTAAATTAGCACAAGCTAAAACAGGTTTTTAAATATTTCTGCGATGTATATATATTTTTCGATTTATGAAGGAAAATATTTTTAAAAAAACCCTTTCACTACTAGTTTGTACGGAACCCTCGGTGGGCGAGTCTGACTCGCTCTTGTCCGTTTTTTATTAATCCCGCACGATTTACGCATTTGCCACTATCAAGTATTGCAAACCATAATAATACGTAAGTAAGTGCTAAGTAGTCATAGTCTGACTCAAATAAATATAAGTCAATATCATACCTGAAGCCTCTACGCAGTTTTGTCGAAAATATGAAAATACACATTTCACCATTTCATTTTGAAAATACACATTTCATCATTTCCAAAAAACATATTCTTTGTGGAATTAATTACAATAAATAAAATTTTAATAGACTCATAAAAACTTTGGTTGACCGTACTACTGGGAATAAACGGAAATGTATATAGAAAAGGAATAAAAAACGAATTCCAAACACCATTTCATTCATCAAAGCGAAAATTTAACAGGATTAGCGCAGGTTTAGTCGAGGCAAATAATGTATCTATTAGAAAAAAAGGTTTTTCACTTAACCGTTATTTGTGGAATAGACAAACGGTTAAAACTCAGGGTTGTCGACTATTCAGTTCTTAAAAAAAACTTTGCGCTCTAGTACATACAGAAGAAAAACCGTACATAAAATAAAATAAAAAACTGTAAGAGCATAGCAGACAGAAGGCTAGCCGTATTATGGTTCCAACTATTAAGTATACAAAAAAGAATCACTGAAATCAGCTAAAATTTAGGGGTTGAAAACAGTTTCTCGTTTATATAGGAAAACGTAATGGCGAAAACATTAAATAAAATAAATAAATAAATATTTGTGGACATTTCACACAACACCATCAAACCCAAACTAAGCAAAGCTTGTACTATGGAACTAGATGGCTGATAGAATACATATACTTATACATATTTTTTTGTAAATATATACATATGATACAAAGAAACACCCAGATAGAGAACAAACATTCATGCTCATCACACAAATGTTTGCCCTGGGTGGGGATCGAACCCACGACCTACAGCACAGTACGCAGACATGCTACCAACTGAGCCACAAGGCCAGTGAAACAGTCCACATTGGTGGACACTTGGACAGTTAAAAACACGAACAAGCCATCGTCATCGTTTCATGGTCCACCACTTTCCACGTTCATGGCTTTTAGTCGTGTCTAAAGTTGTGAGTGAATCGGTTTTTTTCTAGGTAGGCGCGCTCCATCAAATACCGCAACGGTTGATGTTCAAAAGATCAATTTTGTAAAAAAAAAATTGGTTGGTATTCAAACATCGACATTCATTTTTTTTTGTTTCTGTCAACCCTAAGTAATCCTATCGTAGCAAAGAAAACTTTAAATTTAAAAAAAACTTAGTTTTTTTTAATTCATGCCGTAACATAAGTATAAGTATAAAAAAACTTAAAAGTCAAGTTTTTTTCACAAAGTACGGCATGGATTTCAATGCGTCTGACGATAAGACCCTTGCTTTATCATAATAGCCCTTGTTTTAAGATAAGCTACTAAGTTTTTTTGTACGGAACACTTAATTCTGTCAGCGAGAGCTCTTAGACACGCGATGACATGATCTTATCTCGGGAATCATTTAGATGATTATTTTTAGACGATGTTAAAAACTCCAGATTAAACTTAACACATCTTTTTGAGGTTAGATTTTATTACTAAATCTACGAAAGTATATTTATTAATTACCTAAGGACGAGGTGTATTTAGAAAAGTACCCGTATCTATAAATATCTTTGCCTTGACTGATTATGACACGATGTTGATAATTTTATCAAGGAAATAGAAAAAATTGGAAAAATTACTTTAATTAAATAACTCAATAGTCCTTTTATCTTAGATTGATCTGATATTTGGTACAAACCTTTATCTTAGATGACAATACAATGAAATATATTTAGTATCATTCTAAATTAAATATGGCCGCCGTCACAAAATGGCGGATTTCATATTTTTTCACAACCCACACAATATGGGTATCAAATGAAAGGGCTTTTATAGTAGAATACTGTAAATACATTAGCTTTCTTTTCAATAAAACCGTTTAACTTAAAAAGTTTTTTAAGTAGATATCTACTTATGTACCTATGCAGCTATTGAGACTGGCATCAATTTGACTGGCCTTGTGGCTCAGTTGGTAGTATGTCTGCCTGCAGAGCTGTAGGTCGTGGGTTCGATCCCCCTAGAACAAACATTTGTGTGATGAGCATGGATGTTTGTTCTGTGTCTGGGTGTTTCTATGTATCATATGTATATATTTACAAAAAAAAAGTATATATGTATGCTATCAACAACCTAGTTCCATAGTACAAGCTCTTCTTAGTTTGGGCTAGATGGTGTTGTGTGAAATGTCCACAAATATTTATTTATTTATTTAATCATCCAGTGTCACCCTAAATTTTGAACTATGTTTCAAATAATCTAAGAGGTAATGCAAACGTAACAGCAGTGAACTTTTACAAAGGACGGCAACTGTAGCCACAGTCATTTTGCTAAATGTTCTTGCTTTAAACAGTAGATATAATTAAAATTATTAATGAGATATAAGCATACCTAATGGTGAAATTAAATAATATTATGACAAGTATTCCTCACGTTTTCCGCTTATTATTCGGTGCCTTGGTACGTAGCAAATTAGAAAGTTCTATGTGCGTATGGAATCCCCATCAGAAGAAGTATATTTCTAAACTGGAAAAGATACAAAAAGCGTTTCTCAGATACCTTTACAAGCGTCTGCATGGATATTATCCTTTTATGTATCCAACAAATTTTTTACTTGGTTGTTTAGGTTACAATTCTTTGCAAGTCAGACGGGAGAAGCAGCAATTGACTATCACGTGTAAAATTTTACGAGGGTATATAGATGCACCTGATTTACATGACAAAATATGTAAAATATACGTTCCCGACAACTACTCCCGGCTCAGATATCACAAGTTGTTTGCTGAGCCTCGTTGTCGGACATCGGCTCACTCCAACTCGCCTATCCCTCGCACTCTCGCAGCGCTCAACGCTCTCTTGAAGGCTAACCCTGAATGCGATGTGTTTTAGGACGGATGGTCGAATTTGATGTCGACATGTTTGACATATTGCGAAAGCATTGCATAATTATTTTTATTTTTACTGTATTCAGCCTTTCTTTTTTATTTATTATGAAACTGACATTGTCTTTGATATGTGACACAACATTATTAATGTTATTTGTAATAATTAATGTAATT
The DNA here is from genome assembly GCA_947563715.1 of Lycia hirtaria. Taxonomy (NCBI): domain Eukaryota; kingdom Metazoa; phylum Arthropoda; class Insecta; order Lepidoptera; family Geometridae; genus Lycia; species Lycia hirtaria. The sequence continues at coordinate 50,396,775 of OX387376.1, read as the reverse complement.
GGCTATGGCCGTTTTAATTAATAAATTAAATTAAAAAAAAAAAAAAAAAATTAAAACTAATCATAATATGTAATTATTCACTTTACCTAATATAATATAAATTACCGCATATATTAAATTAATATTAAATAAATAAATAAATATTGGTGGTCATTTCACACACCATCTAGCCCAAACTAAGTAAAGCTTGTCCGATGGAAATTAGATGACTGATGGAATACACATATTCTGTATTTCTTTTTTGTTTATTTCTTATGATATATAGAACACCCAAACACCAAACACACATGCTAATCATACAAATGTTTGTCCTGGGTGGGGATCGAACCTACGACCTAGACACACATACGTCTGCCTGCTAATCTGTAGGTGGGTACCAACTAAGCTGCGAGACCAGTCCAAATTAGTAAATATAAATAATAGAATAAATAATATTTACTCGTTAAAACTATAATAACAAATAATCACTTGCCAGATCCAGCAGAAGGCTTGTGGCTAAAACTTAGTTTAAGTAAATTATACTTATATTACCTATGTATCTAATTAATGTAAATATTATATAAGAAGTTTTTGTCACAATAAATTCTATTTTATATTGTATATTTAGGTACCTACCTAAATACTTATATAACCAAAACATTAACTATGTTAATAATTTAAATTAAGGACACAAAGGTAGTTTTGCGCGACGGACTTCCGTGGAAGAAGGTAGTGGGAGCGATTGAGCCATTGAGCGAGAACCATTGAAGATGAAAATTCACCGCCAAGCATCTACCTAGTGGTATATTACCTACCTAAAACAATTACCTACTAATTAATTTAAATGCAATAGCACCTACATAAATAATTTAATCAGCGTGTCTTTTTACCTTTTTTAGTTTTTTCACGGTTTACCTTTGAAATTACATACTTTCAAATTCAAATTCATTTATTTAGCCTGTGGACATAGGTTACATAGTTGTTGTACTTGCACGCTTTGACAACTACAAATAGAGGGCTTTGTATAAATCACATGTTTGTACATGCGTTTTGTAAATAGATAAATGAATTATGAATTATAATGATGACCTAATACCTATTTAACTATACCGTTGATATATTTATAAGCCTGTAAACACGGTTATTTTACGTCGGAGATACGCAACAATATTGCGAACTGCACGACACTAATTACTCGCATTATTCATAATTACTTAGCGGTAATAAACTATCGTGTGCTTATTTTGTTGTTAGGTTGGTCATATTGATAAACTAACTGGATTATTATAATTGGTTCTAAATACATATATAAACTGAAACGGATGTATTTATCAATCTAAGCCACGATGTCAAAAGTTTTTTTTTTATTATTTCTTAGCACATTTTTTTTTCTTATTTTTTAGTATCTGAAGGACATTCTGGCAGCGTAAATTTTGTTCCAAAGGTTATATTTTTTTATTTCAATTTCAACTAAAATGTTCATAATCGCAGTCAAAATTAAGAATATCAGTAAGTAGGTACCTTTACGGCAGGAAATTTTGGCGGGAACGTCATCGAAACATGTTGTTGCTTTGTTTTATATTCCTAAACTTGTGTTATTTTGAATATTTATCTTGTCTACTTGTTAATAACCAGAAATTACACTAGTTTAGGAAAATAAAAAAAGGATAAGAAATTATTCTTCTACTTCTCGTCAAAACTTCTAATATTTCTCCTAGGTAGGTATTAAATACAGCCCATTTGGTTTTTAACACGCTTTTATTAGCTTCACCTGTACCTATGCATGTTTGTAAGTTTTGTAACCGACTCCTTTGGACTTGATTTTGACCCACTTCAAACGGTCAGATTTCATTCAAACTTTGTAGACTTAACGAGGACCAATGACAATACAATAATTTGAAACGTGTTTTTTTTTTTTACTATTATTACTTTTTATTTTTTACAACGAGTAGTCGAGCATCAATACCATTTGCCCTGTAATATTTGTGCACCTAACCGACACACGATCAGAACAATTAGATTAGGTCACATGTCGTCTAAACCCCTGAAATTTAGATTGCGCTAAATTATCGCGATAATATAAGTTCTGCATAATTTTTAAAAATTTAAAAATATATTGACACAAGTAAGTACTTTCTAGAATTATTATTAAGAATTATACTTCGAACCTATAGGTATATATTTTTTAGTAATGTAGGTACATATATATATTTTGCGTGTGTGACAGGATTGCTATAAAATCCTCCTATTTTTGCTTTTATAAACTGTTCTCTAGATAGAAATAAAGAAATACTTTATTTTCTTTCAAATTGCAAAGTGCAAGTCACATAAAATTTTGTGTTTTTTTTTTAAATAAAATGTGCGTACGGTTGCGTACTTACCGCCAAGTTTAGATACATTCAAAATTTATATTATTGGAAAATGAAAAATTATAATAAAAAATTATATAATTAATTACATAAGTACCTTATTTTAATGTTTATATTTACATTTAGGTACTTCCTATTATTTTGTTTTAATTGAAATATGTGGCCTGTAAGGTAGCACTCAGATACCTAAGTAAATCAATAATAAGTAGGTATGTTTTTTATTTTTAAAAACTCACCTCCCGGAAATCTATGAGGGAATATCCTCCCATGCCTGTTGATCAGCCACGGATAGAGTTGGTAGGACTCCCTGGGCACAGGTGCGGCGGGATGCGGCGGAGGGTGCGGGGGAAGGGGCGCTCCAAAACTTTGCTGCTGATGCGCTAACGCAGCAGCCAACGCAGCCCCTTGGAAATGCGCCAAGAACTGATGATGATGACTCTGAGCCTCAAGGTACGGATGTCTCTTTAATTCTGGTGAAGGGAAAACTGCCGGTAAAGCGCTCGGTCGCAGCAGCGGTCGAGGAGATGGACTTCGAGGAGAAGCGACGGGAGAAGGAGACCCCGGGCTGGCCAGCGGTGGAGACGCATGTTTTGGCCTGTCAGAACCACCGACTATACTGTCTATACTAAATCCTATCTTCGGCTTCGATGGCACCGCCACCACAGGGGTCGGTGCGAGAGGCATCATGCTTTCTCACACAACGGGTCCGTCACAAAAGTATCACAAAAAGCACATGTCACACTACACAATCCATCGTGTCGCGAACGATACGAACGCCAAGGCGGCGCGCGGCCGAATGAGCCCAGCGCTACAACCAGACGCCCGACGACCGGTTAAAAAAAATAACTAACATGGACTCCTGCGAGCTTATTGGTCGAATTCACACGGTGGGTGTCGACAACGAACGGAGCTGCACTCTTTATTTGAATATCTTCGTCGTTATTGGCTGATACCTTTTGTGAAGGTGTTGTCTTGAATTAGGAATGCTTTTGCAGTGGGCGGTTTTAGTGAAGAGCTTGTGATTTAACCGTCCGTTTGGCGTGTTACGTGGGATTTGTGTCGCGTCGGCGACAGGTGGAGCTTTTGAATTTAGCTGGTTATGATTCAATTAGGGCGTAGATTGGAGGGCGACTTGCTTCTTTTTGGATAGTTGTAACTTGGCTGGCGTGCTATCGCGGCCCGACGGCGGGATGCATTTTAATTAACTACGATACTTTAGAAGCTTAATATTGACGGATAAGATTCGACATTCAATTTTTTTAAATCGGAATACAAAATGGCGACTGCGAACAACGTATATAAAACCGTCGCGAACAATTGTTTAATTTTTGATCGATTGTAAAATAATATAGTGAATAGTTGAATTCAATTTTAATGAAACACGATAAAGTTTGAATTTCACGCGAATTTTCCGCCATTACAAACTAAACTGAATTATCATTATAAACTGTGTTTGTTCAATACATTGATTTCTTTTAATTAAAATCGTTATGGTTAGATTTTAGAGTTATATGATTGATTTTTGTTTAATAAATATTAACTAGGTAGGTTTTATACTGAAGGTTGTTATACGTAAGTTGGTATTTTAACGACTATAGGTATGTGTAAAAAACAGCCAATTATATACCTATAATTATATTATGTTGTGGACACCAGCGCAATATAATTAAATTATTTTGTATATATACTGAATATTTTATGTATTATTCTGTTGCCATACTTAGTTCTAAATTACTAAGTGTGTTGTTACTTGTTACTTTCTATGTTTTTTTAATTAATTTGCCTTTTAGTATATATTATTTGTATAAGTCTTCTGATTTGTGTTATAGTTAGTTTGTATTTCTTTTTAATTATATATTTTGTGCGTTAGCCGTGGGTGACGTCACCGTCGGTTCCAGCGGAAGACCAGCGCCGGCTGTTCGCAGCCAGCAGTATGCTGAACTGGAACCGATTTGTGGCGGACACAGTTTTTCTTATATTGTTATTTTTGTTATATTGTATGTATTTTTGGTGTTTTGTCTTCCACAAATAAATTTATGTCTATGTCTATGTCTATAATTGTATTGATTTCAGCAATAATGTTACATTTTTTTTGTAGTAAGTAGGTACCTAGGTAGGTAGATAGTGTAGGTATAGGTTAGGTTTTTTTGGTTAATTAGATTTCAGTTGCAAGATTAAACTTGCAAAATCAAAATGAGTCTTGGTAATGCCTACAAGATTTTGGTAGTTATAAGTACTGTAATTGCAACTTAGATCTATCTAATCTAAGGGTTGCAATCACCTAGACGTTCTAATGCCCTGTAAAGACCTGGCATAGCAAAACTTTCTATCAATCTGACCGGTTTTAAACTAAATTTTGAACATAGGTGCTTAAAAAAATTGAGGTTTTTAAAATAAGTATTTCTATTACAAATTAGGTATACCGTAACTCTGTCTTTGGTATACGGACTGATTTGAAAAAAAAATAGTTGAAAGGATATTGGTAGGTACTTACTTTCAGATTGGCCCCACAAAAATCGATTTAGTTGTTTCATTTTAAAACAAAATACCTAACTGGGTAGAAATATGTTTGTTATCAAAGTAAAGTAGATACCTACTAAGTATATTGAATTCGGTTGTTTCAGTTTTTAATCTCCTAAGTAGATATACCTAATATAATTATACTTATATCTACTTACTCACGAACAAAATCTCTATGATAGGTATTACACGCAAATAAATAACAAATGTAACAAACAAACAAAAAAACAACCGAATTGAGAACCTCCTCCTTTTTCAAGTCGATTAAAAATGAGATGATGCAATAAATTATGATGTTCAATTATGTATTTCCTTAATTAGTAAATGTAAATGTTGATAAATTGTAAAATTAAATTAAAATAAAATTATAAACAGATGTGAGTAAAAATTAATTTCTTCATGAATTTCGACCTTTTCATTTAATATAGTGTAGGCATTTATTTACTTTGAATAGTCATACCTAGTCAAGTAGGTAGGTACATATTTTTCTTCTGTAGTATACATATATGGTATCCTTACGAGGACGATGCAATATTATTATGATACCCCTACATCCCTACCACCCCTACATCATTAGGTCAGCTCGACCTGATGATAGAACCGGGGCAGGAACTTCGTGATGAAAAGTGCTGAGATAGACGAGTTTGAGCTTGTTAGCTTTGTCACCTTTTACTTATTACACATTACGAATAATACAAGTACCCATAAGTTTAGAAAAATCAAAAACCCCGAAAAAAATAGCTGAACCGAATTTGATACTAAGAACACTCTCGATGAAATCTTCTTTCAAACAAAAAAAAACTAGATCAAAATCGGTCTATCCGTTTGACAGCTATGATGTCACAGAAAAATACACAGATACACGCATCAACGTTATAACATCCCTCTTTCTGGGTCAGCGGTTAAAAATTGGTATGGACTCTGGATCTGAATCTGAAAGCCAAAGTGCAAAAGCTGTGATTTAAAGGTAGCTGAACTCTGACACTGATAATCACGGAACTCTGACCGTGGGTGGATCTCTCTGTGAGTAAGCCCTCTTAGCACCAGCCTGTTGATTCTATAAGCTAAATGTCCACTCAAGTGAAGTGAGATTAACATTTTTCAAGCTGAGACTGCAGAGAAACGTCAAAATATCGAGTGACCACAAGTTGGTAGCTGCTAATTCCATTTCCGACTCTATATTTTGATATCCTCACTTCACCTTATAAGAGGGAAGTTACAATAGATCCGCAAGAGTGAATAGAGTGAATAGAGTCGCAGTGACGGAGAGGCCTCCGTCACTGCGACTTTTGCGGATCTATTGTGCCTATGGTGCCATGGGCCTTCATGGCACCTTACCTCGAATAGAATAGAATGGCCTCACTTCTTTTGTGCGGTCACTTTGTTTAGAGAATCTACAGGCAGGTCTGGTAACACCTAATCCTAAACTAATCATTGCAAGCAGTTTACTAGGCACCACGCAGATCCGCACCTACAATCGTGACTTCATTTGAATAACTGAAAACAAGACATGGAAGTAGGTACCTACTTGCGAAGTTTTTAGGTAAATAAAATAAATATATGTTAAAATTTTCTTAAAATATCATCTAGCCCCAAACCCAAACTAAGTAAAGCCATAGCTCCACAACACATAGCTGATAGAACACTTACTTACTTGTATATAGGTAAGTAATTATGATTTTTTAACGGGCAAGTACCTACCTTGCTTAACTTTAAAATAAAGATAAGATAAGATAAGACTTATTGCTGAAACTTTGTACATTTTATATATCGAGGTGTTACGAAAGAGGTCAGACTCAACCAAGGGCGTCGCCAAGCCAATTTAAAAAATGTAGCCAGGTGCAATGCAACCAAAGTCCTAAGGCCGTGCAATTGTAGGTACCTGTACCTACAATTCATATTTCCCCCCCCCCCCTGGGCCATAGGCTGGCGACGCCCTTGGACTCAACAGTTTATTCTAACGGATATGCAATAATATTTTTTAGCAAAATTAATTATTCTATCTTATGCGGAAGGTATTATTGTTACAAAAAATTTAACCTTTGACAATCAGGGAGTAAAAACTAATATAACATCAAAATCTTTCAAACCGCTTAGGCTGTAGGCTATCATATAGAAACATGTATGTATGTACGTATATACATACATCCAAACATACATACACTCGAAATACATAACCCTCCTTCTTACGCAGTCGGGTAAAAATAACTCCCTCCTAAAAATACCATAATCCTAAAATGAACAACTTTTACCTAAGGGACCGTTTCTAAAACCGTGAAAATTATAGTAAAATACTTAGTATATCTTAGTAAAATACCATAGCATAGTACCATTGTATCGATGCACCTTTCGCGTCCCCTGTAACTTACATACATAAAAGCCACTCGACATACATTACCCTCCTTCTTACGCAGTCGGGTAAAAAGAGTAACAATTTGAAATCTCATGGGAAACCGATTAATGTAAAAAAGGCTGAGCAGTTCTTAATGGTGTTTGTATTTTCTGTTAGCTCACGTTTCTTAATGTAATGAACTCGGAAACACTATTTTAGCATTAGCCGAGTTAATATTGTACCGAGTTTTATTGGGATTTTAGTGATGGATGGGGTATGTCGATAAAAGTATCGATAAAACATATTTATCCTTATCCTTCTTTATTAAAAGTTTCCGGCAGCCTAGTCGGGAGACCGTCTGACTTGCGATCCGCCGGTCTTGGTTTCAAATCCCACGGCACGCACCTCTATCTTTTCGAAGTTATGAGCGTATTGTTGATTGCCGCCAACTTTAAACGGCGAAGGAAAACATCGTGAGGAAACCTACATGTCTGAGAGTTCTCAATGATCTTGAAGATGTGTGAAGTCTGCCAACCCGCACTTGGCCGGCGTGGCAGACTATGGCGTTACCCTTCAATGAGATATCAATAGATATCCCTACAATGAAAAGATGGCCCGCGCCCAGCAGTGGGACAGTTTGTACAAACAGGGCTGATAAAAAGAAATTATCCTATTTTATCTGGCGTGAAGAGGGTTTTATTATTTATTATAAATTTAACGTGCGGATTTGTCTGTGGCACCGTTGCTTCAAGTTAGCAGGTTCTGGTGTGGAGCCTGCGCATCGACAAAAGTATAGGGCGCCATGCAATCAGGTTGAGCGACGACACACTATGTAAAGAAGAAGACCATGGTCTCCTTATCCACAAGGAATACAAGGCATGCCTCGTATTCGTTATGGATCTATAAGTCGTAAATTGTCCGTACAGACATTGTAAATCTCTCTGTGACCTGAGAGCTATAATCTTGGAATAAGGCTAATTTTGAAGACTAGAGTGAAAAGATATTTTCTATAGCTAAGAGTAAGTAAGTAAAACTATATTAAAATATATTTGCATAACCTGGACAACAGCTGATAACACAAAATCCATTAGTCACCACCGGCCTCGACATTAAACTATCGACTGTCGATATAATCTCATCACTAGCATAATGGCGGAATCAATCATAAACCTCCTTTGTTTCGCAAGGAGCGTGTGCGGGCGACGCGGGCGGTCCTGCGACACATTAGCCTTTTGTTTGTATATGTTATTTGGACAAGGTTTATCGTTCGGAACGATAATTAGTTGCTGGTATTATTTTATCGATAACTCATTATGGAATCCTTATTTGTATCATTTATTCTTTGTAATATTGTGAGTAGCAAAAGCGTTGGGATTAGCACCTATTGTATAGTAAATGGTAAGAGTAGTCTAGGTAAATATGTATGTAAAATTTCAGTAAATTAATAATTTTAAAGTCATGGCTAGGTTTTTAGGGTTTTGTACCTCAAAAGCAAAACACGGAATCCTTAGGTACCTATAGGAAAACTTTTTTGTATATCTGTCTGTCTATACCTGTGCGAGAAGGATGTCTATCATAACTCACTCGCGAGTAAATCAATTCAGCAAGTCAGCGCTTACTAAGTGCCTCATCTTATTAAACTAAAGGCATAGATTGCATCTCGTTCTATCGTGTAGTTCTTATATCTTCTGTAGCTCGGTAAAGTACTGAAGTGTCCGGTCGAGCCGGCATGGGTATGTAAGTACTTTTAGCATTGTACATATACTGTAGCAGAGCGGGGTCTGTTGAGCCGCGGCGCGGGGTCTATTGCGCCACCTGTAGTATCATGTACACTGTGCGTGATATCTACGAGCGACCGATTAGACGAAGGGACCCTATGAAGGACCCAAGCCATTGTTACTTCAGTCGCCGGCACGCGTTTGTTTTGCGTGTGATTACGTAATAATGCAAGTTTGGCGCTAAAAGTAAAAAACATCGCTCCACTGATTTTTTGTTTTAAAATTACGAATTTCATCGTACGGCCATCAAGTAAGTGAATTTTGATTTCAACATGATTGCTATAAATTATTTTCTATTGATTTTTAGTTATTTAACATATTAAATGTAATTTAGGGAAGGGGTCATTTGAGCCAAAACAATCGGGGTCGAATTCAATGAGCCATGTTCATGTCTCACGACAGTAGGTATGAATATTATTTTTGTACCTATTAAGTGTGTGAAATAATCGTGAAAATCATTATTTTGTCACTAGTAAGCCCTAAACATATTGTAATATATTATTACATTTTTGTATAATTATAAAAATATGGTAAAGGTTTATAATAGTTCAGGGAATATACATATTTGAATATTTAAAAAAAAAATGGTTTTGGATATTTTTTTTCTACCCAAAAACTAATCTAACGTAAGAGTTTTTGGGTACCAATACTAAAATGTATATTTTAATGTGCAAAGGTTTATTTAACCCATTGGCTCAAATGAATGACCCTATTGGGTGGTTCAATAGACCCCGCCTGTGGGGTCTAATGAGCCATATGACTTTTTTCATTAAGTATAAGATAAATTTAGTATAGCAAACAACGGATTTGCCAAAGTTTTTTGATCTCAATATGCGGGCAAATAAATAAACGACTGATTTAAGAATAACTCTTTTCTTATTTTTTCTTTAAACAAACCTTACACTAATTTGAACAAAATCCGGTTCAAGTGACCCCGCTCTGCCCTAGAGGGTGACACTAACGGTATACCTATGTAAGTATCACTGTCTTATTCATAACCCTATATCCAATAAGCGCATTTTCATTAAAAAGTATTTTGTTCCGTTTTCACACGTGACAGTTAGGTACTGTCTGACAGAAGTTGACAAATAATGGTTTAGCTTAATTAGACTTATCAAACGTTTATGATTAAGACAATTAGTAAGTAGATTTATTAATTATACCTTTATGACTTTCAGCTCTAGACACTTGCTAAAAAACTGCAATTTAAGTCAAGAAAAACTGTCAAATAAATTACTATTATTATTACCTAATTACCGATATCGATAAATTGCAATAGGAGTTAAGCGGCCATTTTGTTAAATACAACATTTACGACGTCTCGCGCGGCTTACTGCGTTTCAGATTAATTTAATATTGTATTTTATAATTGTCACCTCACTTCCGTTCAGGGCGTAATGAGAAAATTGCGGTTTTGTTTTATTAAGTTTTAATTGTTTTTTTTTTTTTGCACTGTTTCTAACTTTTAGGACATAAGTCTATTAAATAGGTAATCTTTTTGTTTTCTCCTAGATAATCTACATGTTTCTTTTCGTGTACATAGTGTATATTGATGCTCTTTTGGATAATAAATTGTCTTATGTCTTCTCTCTTTCTTCTTTTTCACAAACTTCAATAATGTAGGAGTATTAAACTGTATTTTTTTGCATGTTCACTGATTTCTCCATCAATCGTTGACTGATTTTGAAAATTATTTTGCTTTGGATTTAATTTAGTTTCGAGCTTATCTCATAGTCTTTATAAATTTTGGTTTAGTAACCATTACTAATTATATGTTTTGCTTTTTAGTGCGGTGATTGAAATCGATTATTTCTATTTATTAATCTAAGTATTGCAATTTTAACAAGCAATGTCAACAAAACAATGAACAAACTAATTATATGACGAAAAAACTCTTCTTTATTGGCAAGGCAAAAGTTTTCAAAAGATGTCCTACTTTTTGAATATAAATCATGTAGGTACACAACGACATATACCTACCTACTTTCTCGACAAAAACGTATACACTCAACTTTATATCAAGCCCCAGCGGAACAGTTACACTACGAATATCACTCTTAATATCCAGTCGAGTATTTTGTTTTTAGGGTTCCGCAATCAACTACATACCCTTATAGTTTCGCCATGTCAAAATGTCATGTCAAACGCTTAGCTCAAAGACTCTTAGTAGGTACTAGATATCTGTAATGGAAGAGATTGTATTTTCCCTATCCCTGCTCTAACAGCTTTCTAGTTTCTCCTATTAATCATGCCGAACGAAAATAAATTAAAAAGAAAACTATCACGGGTAAGTAGACTTTAAAAGTAAACGAGTAAAGATCGATCCACTTAAAATGTACCTACTTGAATAAGTATGTAAGTAATGAAAATGTCGTACAAATTTTTCAGTTTCTTTTATTTTAACATGAGTTAACTCGTATATTCAAATAGATAGGTAAATATCACGGGTCCTGTAATTGTGATATGCAACTATGGAACTCTATATTGCGCGTGGCCCGACACGCACATGACCAATTATTCTTTTAATACCACAGATTATTCTGTTTTTCTAGCTCAAATAGTGGGTCGAAGCCACTAACACAATAAGTAAATAGTTACATATATAACTATGCTTTAGTTTCACATAGTAGATACTATAGGTAGGTACTAAATTAATTCCTATATATTTTTTATCAGACCTTAATTATCGATCATTTAACCGATAAGCATAAAACAAGAGGCGTTAAACCACCTGTCAACGAACCAATAAATAGATCCCTCGATAATAAATCCTGTTAAAAACAAAAGCCAAATATTATCTGTATATGAGCCAACAATGGCTCATTACGTGCCCTCCCTCGGGCGAGATATAAATAACACCCCCACTTATTTCTGTTTGTTAATTCCTTTAATTGCCTACCAACAGAAACGTTCAATTATTGTATGAAAAATAAATGTTTGAACTTTTTAACAGTAAGGGTATCGAAGCACAAACTAAAAGGACTAGTGAAAGAAAGATTTTTTCTTCTATATACATAAATTAAAAATCTACGTTTGATCATTAATGCGCCTAAGTAAGTGACGATGTGTTTTAGTAGATGATTAAACTTCAACTTTAAGACATAGTTCAGTTAGGTACAACTTTGCACTACAACAATTTCATCATTTCCATTCCACTACAAAACAAGCAGAAAGCTGTCACACTACTACTCGTTTCTTATTGAAATGCTCACAATCCCTACACAGCGATTTCGGGCCACATGATTGATGCATATTGCACAGGAGTATAACCCCCTGCCGCCGTCTCTGTATCCAGCAGAGAACTACGAGAATGTATAATATCTTTTTAGATTGACGTGCTCTATCCTTGGCCACAACCTCACTTACTTTTAGGCAAGTTGGTCAAAATTAGATTTATTTTGTATGCGACCACACGACAGAAGTGAAAACTTCATCAAGAATAATACGAAATAGCAGTAGATAAGTACCTACCTATAGCAGTAACGCGTTGACTATATTCTTCTCGCTCCCTTACTAGAGTCTAACCGACTTTACCCGAACAAGCGTTACATAGACGAGCGTGACGGCTCAGTCTTATTCAATGCCCACAAAATAAAGTGCTCAACCCACCTATAGGAGTTATCACTTCAAAAATTGAACGGACTTAAGGCCAAGTGTATCTTTAAGTAGGTAGGTACTCAGAAAGCCAAATGTCCATACTGTCGCAACATTTGTGTTGTGTCGAAACGCCACAATTCGAGCTGTAACTATTTATTCTTAATTACTTATAACTGAGACGTAACTCACGCGTTGAAAGTACGTATTTTGGACGGCTAGCTAGGACGTTGATGTATTGTAAGCGGTATAGTGATGTGCCCAAATTTATCGATATATCGATTCGATAGTATATCAGTACGTAGAATATCAAAATCTAGTCATGGCGTCATGATTAAAAATGAAGCGTTTATTTAAAAAAAACTCATATTTTCTAAAATACAGTTTTTACCTAACAGTAGGTTTAGGTACATGTACAAACTAAATTTTACAAGATGAAAGTGTGAATGTAAAGAATCAATGACAAATCCAATCATAATACATCTTATCATATTATCCAAAGTATGTAGTTAAGTTATCCTTATTATATTGTGTTACATATATAAATAGACAATAACTAAGTATTTTTTTATATAAATAGGACATGGTTATTGCATTTTACTAATAGCAGCACAGCCTATTCCATAACTTTACTATTACTATTTCTAACCCGAACTTGATTTTTCTATGGTTCCATAACTCAAAAAGGAAAAAAACTTATAAACCCTTTACAGAATAGCTCCGTTGTCCATCTGCCTTTAAGCCGATATATATTTTTACAGATAATATGTTTTAAGCACCAAACTATTGAATGTAATTCGATAAAATTGAATGGATGATAAATGAATAAATTTACAATATAATAAATAATTCGATTCTTTCCAATAAAAATATTTTTTAATAGGGGGGGCATTCATTTATTACGTAAGACCATTTTTGATAGTTTTTGACCCCCTCCTATATAAGAAAAAATAAGAATAAACCGACATGGACATGGTCCGACGATAAGACATGGTCGACCCCCCCTCCCCCCCCCCCCCCCTTAAATCGTGTATCGTGTTACGTAATAAATGAATGGGTCCTACCTATAAAGTCACGAACTTTGTCAAGAAACAAAAATTCACAATATGAATAAAGGAAAAGTCCGAAAATTGTGCATTTGTAGTTAAATCACACGAATGACGAAACATAATTATTGCGGTTGATGTGAGGGGGTAGAGGGGGTGTATTGGACCAATTTGCATTTTATAATTTAATTGAATGTATTTTTTTTTTACTGGCACCTCGTCTGATGTTAAGCGATGTTGTTGTGTCTACGATCGAGCGCGCTTACATAGAAGTAACCGATTTGCTCGCGTTTTAAAGACATAGATTGTATACGTCGAAAAGAGCCACTCAGAAAGCGTAAATCACAATTACTTATCACTTCACGCCGCTATGTTACGATGATCTGCAAACTATCGATAACCGACCAATAGACCAAAATAGCACAACCCTATTTGTTACCTAGGCATAGTCGACCAATTTGAGTGACTCTTCTACCACACTACAGAAAATAGAAAGTGTAGCTTAAGCTGTGGTATTTGTGTTTTTTTAATGATTGCCAGTGCCAGAGGCTCCGGTCTCAGACCCGTTCAGCCATACCATGTAATTAGACGCTTATAAAAACTTTAGGTAATTAATTGTGTTTTCTTTGTATAGTCTGTGGGCACCATTGATGCTTGTGTGTGTTAAATTGATATTTATTGTTGACATTTCGTGCTGTAAGGCGCGGTACTTAATTGCCGTTGATTTTTGTAAGGCGTTTTTTTTAATTGCTTGTTTCTAGTAATTTTGGTATGGCTATAGTGAGGACGGACAACACTAAAGGTTTCTAAAAGTTTCATTTTTAGGATTCCGTAGTCGTTTCGAGGAACCCTTATAAATTCGTCATGTCTGTCGGTATGTACCTAACAACCATTTTACTCAGAGACGATTAGCACTACATAAATGTAAAAGGGATTACATTTTTTTTCAACCCCCACCCCATCATCTGTGGGTTATCTTCTCAGACAAGAAGTTGTCTGAGGTTATCTTTTAATATGTTGTAGAAAGTGTATATACCTATATAAAATGATCAAGTGTTTCTGGTTAAGAGGATGAGCTTTTTGCAATGTAGTCTTAACCGACAATACTTGCATAGTGTTTTTTTATGTTTGTTATAGCATAATTTGGTAATTCAAAAACCGAAACAAAAATAAATAATTATAATATTTACTTAAACAATACAGGGTGGCTTTTTGAGCACTAGCAATATTGATATAGAGCGTTCAGTACTCGATTCTCGTTCCAAATAATCATACAAAATAGGTGAGTGGTTAATATTTGACCTAATTATGGCGAGCAAATACAAAAAATACAGACATTCAATTTTCAAACCACGCGCACGGAGAGTACATGCAAATCGCGCGAACACTGTGCAACGTTGAGACGTTATAACTTGCGCTCGCTCGGTGCGTGAGTGTGCGCGCCGTCCATATTTTCTGAAATCTAGGGAAAAACTTTAACCAAGGTTTTCTTAGAATTTGTTTCGGTTTTATTTCATTATTATGATAATTAGTTAAATGTCCTTGAATATTGCATGTGACCAAACCTGTAGAATATGATATTATTGCATTGTCCGCAATGTTTCACGAATTCATCTAAGTTGCATTGAACAATCCACACTTAACTGCCCTTATTCATAATGATTGTTAAGCTAAAGCTACCTATTAATTAACAAAATAACAATACAACAATAACACAACACCATTGTGGCCACGTCTCGCTGGAATGGCGTGCGTGACCGCCATTCCTTACCCATTAATTAGCAATTCAAACATATTTAACTTAATAATAACGGCTAAACTTGTGCCGATTGCGTTGTGTAGGGGAGATGTAGGTAATAAGGGATCACTTAAGCAAGAATTGAAAGAAAACCAAATCTATTAATCAAATATGTATTATTTTACTCTTAAAATACACTTTAATTATTTAACTATCAATTTTAAATAATTTGGCTCATTTATTTTGAAACAATAAAGATAAAAAAGTGGATTTGATGTGGTGAACAGCATGTGGACAACTGGGCCTCAAGGCTGCTAAGTGAACATCACTCGTTCGCCGCTCGCTGATACGATTCAAAGACAATTTTGACGAATTGCTAGTCTATTACTATAAAAATAGACTAACAATTTGTCAAAATGGTCTTTGAATCGTATCAGCGAGCGTCGAGCGAGTGATGACACTTAGCAGCCTTGAGACCCTGGACAATGGTGGTCAAGACACATTACATATAGTATGTATAATTGCGAGCAGAGGCGACCCGAATAGTTCAGCTAGCTTTATTTGTCTTCCTAGGACGAAATTTCGACATCTACAAACAAAACATACACTGTTTCTATGGTAATGTGAGCAATGGGGGTCAGTATGTAAGTACTTAGAGTTACTTGACTCCGATTACCTACATGGGTGAAAAGAAGAAAAAAAAATCCTGACAAAAAAGTTGAAGATATAAAACATAAACAATCTGGGTTTTAAACAGCAATCTAAAATGTGATTACTTATCACAAGTACACAAACAAAAGTTTAGTAATTTAAGCCTTACCTTCGGATTTATCTACTGGAAAAATTACATCAGAATGGCGCGAAATCTTCAAATGACCGTTTCTCTCCAACACGATGCGGGAATTGAGTGTGCCACCGTTCCCGCACTGCAATGATGCAATGTTAGCATAAGGTATATTGGCATCACTTGGTTGCGTTCGGTAGGTATTTGTTACTTAATGGTGACCACCATTGCCAACTGACTCCGATTGCCTACGTCTCCCCTAATGAATGCCGCGAACGACACTAGCGCCCCCACACGGCGAGTTTTAGTACCTACTTGTGGTTTCAAAATGGCGGACATTTATGGCTAGTGATGGACGATAAAATTTATCGATATAACGCTCATGACTGTGCATTTTTTTATGCAAGATAGATCTACGATTGACCACTAACTCGCCTGATGTTAAGCGACGGTGTGGCCGAGCGGATGGAGCTCATCGATAAAAAAATGACATAATATCGCTGCCAGATGGTTATATCAGCGTGTTATAATGAAATAGACTGGTACTATGTATATTTATTTATTTTATTACTACCGTTTGTCCTAGAATGTAATCATCATCATCATCTCAGCCATAAGAAGTCCACTGTTGGACATAGGCCTCCCCCATGGATCCGATTGGAAGCGGCTTGCATCCAGCGTCTTCCCGCCACTTATGAGGTCATCTGTCCATCTCGTGGCTGGTCTTCCTACGCTGCGCTTGCCGGTACGTGGTCTCCACTCGAGAACCTTTCGGCCCCATCGGCCATCAGTTCTACGTGCTATGTGCCCTGCCCACTGCCACTTCAACTTGCTAATCCGCTGTGCTATATCGGTGACTTTTGTACGTCTACATATCTCTTCATTTCTGATTCGATCTCGTAGAGAGACTCCGAGCATAGCCCTCTCCATAGCTCGTTGCATGACCTTGAGCTTCCTTATAAGGCCCATAGATAGGGACCACGTTTCAGTGCCGTATGTCATCACTGGTAACACACACTGGTTATAAACTTTCGACTTGAGGGACTGGGGAATATTGGACGAGAAGACGCTTTTAAGTTTCCCGAACGCTGCCCAGCCGAGTTGGATACGACGATTGACCTCCCTCGTAAAGTTGGGCCTGCCTAATCGGACCGTCTGTCCTAGGTAGACGTATTCGTCAACAACTTCAAGAGTGAAGTTCCCCACAGATATTGGGGTGGGCACTACATGAGCGTTCGACATAACCTTCGTTTTGTCCATGTTCATTTTGAGGCTCGCCCGTTGGGAATCTCTATTGAGGTCTTCGAGCATCGTACTGAGCTCTTGCATCGACTTTGCCATGACTACTATATCGTCGGCAAACCGAAGGTGAGTGATGTACTCGCCGTTAATATTAATGCAGAGCCCTTTCCATTCCAGAAGCTCATAGGCATCTTCCAAACCGGCGGTAAACAGTTTCGGAAAGACAACGTCTCCCTGCCTCACGCCTCTTTTCAATGAAATTGCTTCTGAGTTCTTGTACTCGGACTGACATGGAACTAGACTAGATGGACTAGAATGTAATAGGATCAACCAGTTCAGCCTAGGCGAAACTAGTTTGTCCTATTGGTCTTAGGTTAGGATGCACTAGTTTGGTCTAGGCTTAACTTGTTTGTTCTAACGCCTATAGGATAAACTAGTTAAGCCTAAGAAAAACTAGTTTACTTATCCTAAAATCGACGTTGACCGGTAACATAATGTAATGTAGGCTAATGTAGCGCGGATTTATTCGTGCTAAAAAAAGTTCTATGTTTTAATGTAGGTAAGTACATATTTATAATATTCATACTCATATTTAATAAAATTAAAGCATTTAAAAACTTAATCGCCCTTTTCAGGCATTGCTACTGAACTAAGACAAACAATTGAGCAGATTGTCATAGTTTTGTACTTTCAAAATATTTATCTACAATACAATGGTCCTATGTAATAGGGCGAATTCTGTGAATACAATATTATTATTTTTAGTTTTGAGCTAAAAGCAGTAAATGTGGCTTCATTTTTTATTATTACAGTATTAGTATAGTACCTCTATGTTTTAATCAGATAAAAAAGAATCTTCGAAATCGGTTAATGTTTAGAGCTAGAAAACAGTTTTCTTCTATTTGTATGGACATTTATTACTTTATAATTTGTGATTTGTATACGAGATCCGCGACAACAGGGGGTAGAAAGAGAAAGATAATTTAATGACTAATGTTAATCTCTACAAAAAGACCGTGAAATAAATTCAATTTTCTTTGAGGTATACCTAGAAATTGACAGCATGGTTTGACCGTTTGACTCTGATTGTAACTTACACACTAGAAAACCACAAGAATTATTACCTAAATATTTTGACTCAAAATAGATATATCCATAGCGATGAATAAGTGATAAAAAAGAACAGTTGACAGTGACATAGGAACGTACATTGACATTGACTTTAATTAAATTGACAGATGTGATCAAATCAAAATAAAGATCTGCCGATTTTTTATTCCGAGAATTGTAATTAAATCCTTAATTAAATTATGAAGTATTCGTGTAAATTATGAGTTTTATCGCTACAAGTATTATCGCCCGACAAAAGTATTAATGTACCGTGGGATCAATGTAATGGGTTACCGAATAAGTGGATCAAAATGTTTAGTAACTTGTTTAGTGTTAACTTTTATAATGGGATGTTATTTAGCTTCTTTACCCATACAAAACGGTGAGTAAAACATTATAATCTACGTCTTCTTCCCATTTTATCCTTTAACTAATACGCTTAAGTAGTATTTCGACCTCTAATCCCATATATCAGTAACAATTTCTTATTCAATTTTTTTTTTACTTTACAGAAAAACAGTTATCACCTAGCCTCAATCGCTATGAAATATCTGAAGAGGTCACAAAGAAGCGTCTAGCCATCCTAGTTCCCTTCCGAGACCGTTTCGAAGAGCTACTAGAATTCATCCCACACATGTTTAACTTTTTAGGCAAACAAAATGTACCCTTCCACATATTTGTAATACAACAAAAAGACAGTTACCGGTTCAACCGGGCTTCTTTAATAAATGTCGGATTTTTATACACAAAGAAAGATTTTGATTATTTAGCAATGCATGATGTTGACTTGTTACCGTTAAATAACAATTTAAAATATTCATATCCAGCTAACGGGCCTATTCACATATCGTCGCCTCAGACACATCCTAAATATCACTATGATACATTTATTGGAGGGATATTGTTAGTGAAAAGGGAACATTATGAGGTGGTGAATGGGATGTCTAATAATTACTGGGGTTGGGGGCTAGAAGATGATGAGTTTTATGTTAGACTGAAGGATGCGGGGCTCGCTGTCACCAGGCCGAGTAATATTAGCACAGGCACTGAGGATACTTTCAGGTATGTAGATAACTCTTAAACTTATCTTAGTCTAATATTACAAAAGTGAAAGTAACTCTTGTGTCTCTGTATCTTTTCCAAAGAAAATTTATGCTGTCTGCCAAGAGATCTTTTCATTACCAAATCTCTGAACCATTTTTGGTACTGAGATAGCATCTTGAGACAGATATAGGCTACAGTTCATCATCATCACCATGCAGATAAAACTGAGAGCCATAGTTACTTCGACATAATTTGCAAGTTTTAATGATAAAGAAATTTAACCACAATCATATTGATATTTATAACTATCTACTCTAGAAATTCCAAACACTGAGACTTTTGAATGAACTAGTTTTTTATAAGATATATATAATGTTCACTCAAATTTATAATTTATGAATATGTTCCTTCTCTGCTTCCTATGAGCTATAATCTTAAAATTTTCTAAACTAGAGTGAATAGATATTTTCTAGATTGACAAGCTCCATTTTCGACAATAATGTTGCTTAACATCAGGAGACTTGATGGTTATTTGTAGCCTGTAGGTCTATCATATGTAAAAAAAATAATGACTACATAATCACTATATAATTTCATACATCCTAAGGTTGTCTGGAAGAGTTCGCTGTTAGCGATAAGACCGCCCTTTGTACCATTGTTTTATGAGTTGTTTTTTGTTATTTTTTTACTTTTGTGGTGTCAATAAAGTGTTATTGATTGACTACTTTATCAAGTCAACCTATTAACCAACAGTCTCTACTTCCAGACATGTCCACGACAAGTCGTACCGTCGCCGCGACATGCGCAAGTGTTTCAACCAGCGCGAGGTGACGCGGCGGCGCGACCGGCGCACCGGCCTCCACGACCTGGCCTACAAGATACATGGCACCAACCGACTCACTGTTGACGACTTACCGCTCACAGTTGTGAATGTGGAACTAATGTGCAATCGGACCGCTACACCGTGGTGTCAATGCCCTGAACTGGTTAAACCCAAAAAGGTTTAAAGATTATAACTATTTTGTTGTGAATATTGCATCTCAGAGTAGAGAATGAGGCTTGTTTTTGAATTCATTCTGTTGTTGTCTTGACTTATTCAATAATATGAGATGCACCTGAATAGGGACCTCTTTAGGCTTGAATTTCTTTCTATAACATATGTCAAGTACTCATCTAACAGGATTAATTAACCCTGTAACCGCCTGTGTCGAATATTTCCGACAGAAGCTTTTCGAGCCTATTCTGACAAACTATGACATATACCACAAAAAATCTTGGTTGGACTCAATAAACTTTTGGCGGAAGTATCAGTCACAGGTGGTTAAAATCCTCTAACCGCTTGTTTCAGCTATTTCCGAAAAACATATTGTTGGAAATATCCATCACAAACGGTAAGGCGCCAGGTAACGGTAACAACTCGAAAAACTTGTCGGAAATATCCGACCAGGCGGTTAAAGGGTTAAACTTTTTTTTTTGAGCTCACTTCTCAAATAAATGTGTGGTTTGTGGAAGAGGGTGAAGGTGAAGGGTTATACTTAGTTCCTACCACAACCATAAAAGAAAATTTATGATTACTGAAACCAATTTTATTGCCAGTAGAGCTCAATTTTATTGCTGGCAATTTTATAAACCTAGGTTTGGTAGATCTGGTTAATCAAACCCTTACTACAAAGGTTTGGCTAACAGACGAATTGTGAAAATCTTTTGGGGTTTCTATTAGTTTTTTTAATAATAAAAATAGCGTTTTTGATGTCTCACATTACAGATCATAGATTTCTAAGTATATTAAGTACATAGTAATGTATAGGGATTTATTTAGAAAAAACATTTTTAAGTACTCACAAATGATAAATAATTTACAAAAATCTTTTATGTTCTGCAAATAACATATACAAATATAAAAGGAAGTCAAGGTTTTGCATAGTGTAAGAAATCTAATCATTTTTAGTCAGTGTTTGGATCAATTTAAATATAAGATACTCTAAGCATAAGTTCTAAGTTACAGTAAATCCAATTTGATACTGATCTTATTTACTAAGTCCCTCATTCCTACTTATTTACTTATTACATATCTACTAGTGGATTTGTATCAACTAGATGTTCCATCACAACTGGTAGATTTCTGATGGTCATACGACCCTCAGAAGTATGTAGAGTATATACTCTACTGGGTAGATGGCAGGTATCTCCTTTTCTTCGCAAAGTAATAAGAGATCATAGCTCATGCCCAGACCGTCAAAGCCAGATAAGGGTTAGAGAAAGCCACGTTTTTACGTTTTCCATTTTCAATTATTACAACAGGTACTTACATCTTTACTGCTAAGATAAAACACTAATTTTACAACAGTTCTTGTAACTTAATTGAATTGTTGAGTATATTTATCTAATCTTATAGATAAGTCGACGAACATAAAAGAAAAGGAATACATCAAAACAATTATACGATGGTTACTAAGTAGTTTATAGGTCTTTTGTTTTTATAACTTTATTTATGTACATTAAATGGTATTTAATGTAGGTGATATTCGCCAAAATAAAAAATCATGACATGTATATGTGTTTATTATATAAGAATCAATAAATAAGAAGTCTGCCAACCCGCACTTGGCCAGCGTGCAATCTATAGCCTGACCCTTCTCACAATGAGAAGATGGACCGTTCCCAGCAGTGGGACAGTTTGAACAAACAGGGCTGATAAAAAAAATATAAGAAGTCTAATGCTCAATCTTAGATAATTTTACTCACTAGTACTCGCTAGTACACACTCCATCCCAGATGATCGTGTATGTAAATAAAGCTAAACTTTCTTTACTAATACTAAAAAGCGAAAGTAACTCTGTCTGTTATCTTTTCATGGCTAATCTGCTGAACCAATTATTATGAAATTTGGGAGAGACAAGATATTTTATAATCATCATCACTGCTTTTTATCATGGGTGAAACCGCAAAAGCAGAAGTAACTCTGTCTCTGTCTGAAAAAAAAAAACATTTTGTCTTTCTCCGATATATACCTATAGTTTCTACCGATTAAATTTAATAATTATCTGTTCAGCCATTTAGTCGTTCTCCGAAAGGAACAATGGTAAGCATAATAATAAAAATAGAATGTGAATTGTAATACCCTGCCGCTTTGTTGTGAATTAAACCTTAGATATTGTTATTATTGTATGTAGATAGAAAAAATTTAGTCATTGAGTTTAATTATAATTACTGGTTTCATTTGGAATTGTAAACTTTTTATAAAAATGTATTCTTCAGTCAAATATTCGTATAGAAACTTTATTACCTATAGACAAAAATATGTTTAAATATAATATTGATTGTTGAGTTTACAATACAAATCGAAAAATAGGAAATAAAACTACATTTTAAAATAAATAAAAGTTTTATTTGTTTATAAGTACCTATCACAAGCCATGACTGTCTATTGTGTACAGTAACAATGAATTATAATAATACATTATATCCCTCTTATTTATAAACACTCAATAATTTGTTTTCTAGGATTTTGTCGCTTTAAGGTGGTTTCATTTCCATACGAAAGTATATCTACCAATTACGGCCGAAAATAAAAAAATGTTTTATTTTATACACCACACATTACATTAGGAACAAGAACTTATTATTACAAGACGAGAAAGCAGAACCAACATAAAAGAAAAATATTAAATAAAAATATTGTACCTAAAAATACACAAGAAAAATCTCCTAATCTCCTGTTTTCTTCAACAATTATGATTTACCGCCATTACAAACAGATAGTAAAGCTAACTACAATTACTTCATTGAACAAAAGACACCCAGATTATATTTAAAAGAAAAATAAAATATCGACTGCAGATAAAGATAAAGATAATTTATTTGCATACAACACGAGAATTTTATACAACAAGTGCATAAAAGATGTTACACTAAATTTAGTCGCTTAAAATCATGTTGTGCCGATTAGGCGTACAAATGTCAAATGAGCGACTTTTGCAGTCTTACCTACGATTTCGTTACAATTACAACTTAATACGGTACGTAAAACGTACACTCATCAAGTGTACGTGTTTTTGTGAGAAAGTATGCGCAGTCGCTGTAAATTGTTATTAACGGCCATTTTTTTGAATAATACTAGTAGAATCACTTTATTTTTTACGAAAAAGTTCGTTGGATGTTACTAAAAAGTGCAATTTTTTATTTTTGCTATAGTTGTATTTTATTATTACAAAAAAATAAAGCCTACGACACTCAGGGAGTGAAAACGAATCGAACGACACTTTACACATCAAAATCGATCAAGCCGTTAGGCTGTAGATGCTGATATAGAAACATACATACCCACATATATATGAATATATATAATATACACTCGAAAAACATAGCCCTCCTTGCGCAGTCGGTAAAAACGATATACTTTTCAATCATAATTGGTAAAAATACTTTTCATATGAGTATCGAACAACTTTCAAGTGTGAGTCGCATCACAGTCTCCTTTCAACGTAAAGTACTAGTTCTTCGATCGTATAGCTAGTCTGTTCGGAAAGAGGACCAATGTGGCATTGACGGCGCTGCTGTCCTTATTTCATTAATCTGTTCTATCGAGACGTCAGTTCCCATTTTTTGCCACGACAGTTCTTTCTCCAAACTCTATCGCGTACATCCAATATTATATTATTGGATACACATGTATCTGCAACACTAAATTATCATCAGTTTCCTAAATGGTGTATCTAAAGTCAAGATTTATGTATTTATTTTTGGTATTCGAAACTGAATTATTTTAAGGAATTCATTGCATATTAGTGTCATTGATGTTGTTTTTAACCGATTTCAAAAAAGGAGGAGGTTATCCATTCGTAGCGTATATTTTTGTATTCTTATTAAAGTCTTGCAGCGCCGTCACGATTTAGAATTCGCCCAGTACTTTTGAGTAATCTTCCCATTTAATTCATACTATTTTATTTCACGTTCCATAGATCCAAGATAATGTTACTTAAGACAGTATACTAGTATAACGAGGTATTTTTATTTTATAAACGAAATGGGAAATTAGTCAAAAGTACTGGGCGAGTTCTAAATCGTGACGGCGCTCCCCTCTGCAAAACTTTAATAAGAATATACGCTAAGAATTGATAACCTCCTACTTTTTTTATCTCGTCACAGCGCTCCCCAATTTAACATTTAATGGAATATAAAAGCAACATCCAATCACAAAATTATTGAAATTAATTCCTTAGGAATAGATCAAATTTTCTAATAAAAGCATACAATAAATAATTACGACATGATTTTATATATCACAACTATGGAATAAAATTCAAAGACTTATTTACGTCAGAATACATTACCGAATGTTTATATTTAAGAGGGTAGATTGATTACATAAAATATGTTGAGCTTATCTTCAATAATATCCTATAAGTTCTGTTAAAATCATAAAAATAACAGGAACATAAGTTTGTGTTAAAACCAGTCAATAAAATTAATATTAAGTACACATTGAATATGTATAACATTAAATAAATGCAAAATATACAAAAAAACTTAAACTACTAAACTGATAATATTAAAATAACAGAAATTAAACAAAAGTATCGTTGTAAGAGTTTTAGCTAATTTTTGAGCTCTCATCAAAGTCAAAGAAGAAAGAAACCAACAAACAAGTCCTACAGACTCATCTGGTCTACCAGCTGCGGTGGCGCTACAATCGATTTTCCTGTTGCTATAACGTTTTACAAAATATGGCATCGATTAGTACCATAATCGCTCACAGGTACGCAAGATAAGTTTGTAGAACTATAATTGAACAATATACATATTGTATAGAAAATTTAATACAAATATTGAGTTCAACTACCCAATACTCCGCAAAATATAGCATAATTATACTTTTGACAGGTGTCATATATTCTGCATTTTTACAGTAAGAAATAATATCAGTAAGAAATAATATTACGCCATGGGACTAAATTAATCTGACATCTATCGAAAATAACGTATAATTTAGGGATGTTATGGAGCTCCGTAATCGTAACCGAAATAAAAATCTATCCATCAAAGGTTCCTAAAGGAGCGAAGTCAAAGTGAGCAAGGGCGTCGCCAACGGGGGACAGGGGGGCAATGGGCAAGCCCCCCAAAGAGATTTAAAAGTGTAGCCATTTGCAAAGCAACCGAAGTCCTAAGGCCGTGCAATTGTACCTGTACCTACAATTCATATTTTTCTCATCCTCCATAATATTATTATTATTATCCCCCCCCCCCCCCCCCCTGGGCCATGGGCTGGCGAAACGCCCTTGAAAGTGAGACGTGACAGATTATGATTTTTCGCGGTTTAGACGATATACTAGATGAGCGCGTCCCGAGCATTGCTCATTATTTCTATTAAAATCTAATAATCCGTAACCGAAACTAACGGACAATACCAAATAATTGTATATCCGTAACCGTATCCAGATCCGAAATTTTATATTCATAACATCCCTAGAATAATTTAACGGAATATGTAAAACACATGAAAATAAAAGCAGAAAATCAGGGTCAATAGTAATTGATTATAAACTGGGCTAGATTATAACTGGGCGGACAGGACTGGAATGGAAACGGTCAAAATATGCATAGTATTAAGATGAAGTTCCGAGGGTGCCGCCGACGCGCCTCTAATAAACATAATAAAAACACGTTGAGTAATATTTTAAAGTTCGCAATAGAAAGCAGTGTCATCGGTTACAACGTCTCGCAATACTCTCGCGTCGTCCGCAAATTTCGGAACGTCACCCTTGGCCGGTTGCACACTCTCATCTCTTTATATTTACTAAACACCTCTCGTGCTCAATCAGACTCGGCGAGAATGCGCGACCGGCGTTACGAAAGATCGAAACATTTTTGCACAAAAAATTAAATATTATTAAAAAATAGATCTTATAATCGTATTGCAAGCGAGCTTTACGACCACTAGCTTCCTAATATTTATGAAAAATCACAACACGAAGCAACATGAAAAAATGCACAATCCAAAAATATACAGTATCTATTCTATCCATCTCAAAATATCTCTTCAAAAATATATTTTCTACTGAAATTTTTGAAAGGGTCCTTGGGTTTATTGCTCTCGCACTAAAAAAACATATTTTCAGCCCTCAGAAAAAAGTATC
The DNA here is from genome assembly GCA_947563715.1 of Lycia hirtaria. NCBI lineage: Eukaryota > Metazoa > Arthropoda > Insecta > Lepidoptera > Geometridae > Lycia > Lycia hirtaria. The sequence continues at coordinate 50,370,103 of OX387376.1, read as the reverse complement.
TGTCAGATAAATTTTAGCTCTGTCCTTTTCTTTCATATGACGTAAGAAAAAGAAAGCAATATATAATACTGACAAATAGTTTTTATCTGGGAATTGAAAAATTAGCCCTTAAAGATATAAAATCACTGAACGAAGATATTACAACAAAAATAATTTATCAAAAGAAAAATAAAATACCCGACTGCATAAGAGCTATTTTCGTTATGTAGATAAATTTTCTGCTTGAGCATAAACTTTTTCTTCTTACTAAGAAATAGAGAATCCTTTACAATAGGTATGTAATTCTTGTAAAATCAAATTTTTGACAAAAAAGTGTAGTCTTCTCTGAAAAAAAAAATATTTTAAAAGTTCGTTAATTTTTTCGCGAGTTCCGGTATAATTATTCAAAAAAGTAGGCACACTCACATACTCAGGTAGTAAATATAAATTCGACGACATATCGAACATCAAACAGTACCACTGATCCGTCACTGATACATTTCTAAAATATTTACTTTGAATTAATACTAAGAATGACTACAATACTTGCGGCCTCACCGAAAAACGTTACTTAACTTTAAGCAATGCTTAACATATTTTGTCAACTTCTCGCTGACACATAATGACACTTGCGGAAAGAAGATAGAGAATTTAAGATGATGGTTAAAGTTAAGTAAGTAAGGTAAGGTTTTTCGGTAAGGCCCTTGATGTTTAGCCTCATTTAGAGTTAAGAGCCTCGCGGGAAGGCTAAAGTGGCTGCGGAAAACTAACAAACAATCAAAAAAACTATTTGCATCCACATTGAAGAGACAGTAGCAGACGCGACATGCGACGGCACCTATCAAAATTAAACAAAACAAAAAACGCGGAATATTAAATTTCCTATTTGCGTTGTTGCGTCCTCACTGACAGTTTTAACGAGCGATATACGCAATATGAACCAAGCCTATAGCAACAACCAAATACCCCGCACTTCTAAGCCCGCCTTAGCCTATTCGCTCTAAGCGAGGCTGGAATGGAAGCTAGTGGTCGCAATACATCAAGTATCAAGAAATGCAACTTCACCTACCCTTGTTCTATTCCTAAATTTCTATGGCATGCAAGGATTTCTAAACTATAGGATCCTCGTTACCAATATAACAGTAAGTACTATCGGAGATCGATAAAATAATCAACAAAAACATTGAAAAACGTCGCTTTCATCATCAGAAAATCAAATTTAAAGGTGCGATTCCACTAGACGTGTGTGAAGAAGTTAAGAAATTAATTTGAATCGTATTATTTGAAGCCGGGGTGAAAATATCACTTGACAATTTTGGCGCAAAAAGGATAAATCGCCCATTAAGTCTGTAGTTCGACGATTGTCCGTCTGGCTAGCGCATATCAACATCTTTGAAGATATAAAATGACAAAAAAATACAAGTACAGTTATGATTCCAAACATATATAAATACAACCGGTCAAGCGCGAGTCGGACTCGCGCACGCAGGGTTCCGTACCATTATCTATAAAAACGGCAAAAAATCACGTTCGTTGTATGGGAGCCCCCCTTAAATATTAATTTTATTTTAAAAAAATATTTATTTTTCAATTGAATAATATAGCCCAGTATTCAGTGAATATTTGAAGCGTCTACCTGTTGCTGTTATCAATATCGAGTAAAAACGAGCAAAAAAAATCACGTTTGTTGTATGGGAGGCCCCTTAAATATTTATTTTACTCTGTTTTTTTGTATTTGTTGTTATAGCGGTAACAAAAATACATCATCTATGAAAATGTCAACTGTCTAACTATCACGGTTCATGAGATACAGCCTGGTGACAGACAGACGGACGGACAGCGGAGTCTCAGTAATAGGGTCCCGTTTTTACCCTTTGGGTACGGAACACTAAAAAAGGAATCATTGAAACTGATAATTCTTAAGTGTTAAATTATTTTTTTCATTTGATTTGTTTTTCTTTATGTGCACCAAGCTTCTCTCAGCTGTTGAGATTAAAACCTCCCCCCAGACACTATTAAGAGTATAATCAATTGCCAATGGACTAAGAGAGCTCCTGTAATGTCTCTGCCTAATCTAATTAGTAACAAATAACTCTTATTATAAAATATGAAAAAAAAATATTTTAATAACAAATTTTCCTCAAACATCCTTTAACACTCACAACTTTAGTGGAAACGCACTTAAACAAAGGCGACATTTTAGTGACGTATTGTATCTATCGATATAAAGATTTTCGTTTAAAAACTTAACAAAGACGCTGCTTGGTGACGTTTTGATGTTGACGGGTGTCAACATCAAAACGTCACCAAGCAGCGGAGCGTAAGCGAGACAGCACTACAATTGTCTATGTTTATCTCATATGCGCGGCGCGTCGCAGGCCCAGGTTTTGGTAGGTAACTAGTGACGTTGTCGCACCGGCTAGACGCTAGTCGGAAGTAGTTACTAGTAACCTTGTTGCGGCGGCTAGTCAGGTGAATCGACGCACGCGCAGCACGTCAGCTACAAGGCGCAGCCTCCCTACACACATATACAACACTGTTAGCTAGAGGAACGGGGAGGGGGGGGACATGCTTCAAACGCCCGCGCGCAGGCGACGGTAACGTTACCCTTAGCATAGTCTCAAAATCACTTGGGGCCGTATTGGCAACTGAGATTCGCAACCAGTTACCAAAAAGTAAAAAAATATCTTGTTACCCAAGAAAATGAAGTCTAGAAGCTGTGCTTTCGTTAGAAATGCACAAGTAACTAGCGATGTTTTCAGTAAGTACAGACAGTTTCGAGGCCGGGATATTTGTTGCTATGAACGAATTTGTCTTGACAACATTTTTATAGGTACAAAATCACAGAGTTGAGATAGTGAAATTTAAGAAACTGAAAGATCATTTCATCGATAAAGACAGTAAAAATGTGTTATTAAGCAAAATTCTATTAAAGTACCATTTACATACATATTTTGACAACGAAGTTTGAAATAAACATGTAATTTGGTACTCTTTAGTTAATTAAATAAAACTTAGTTCGAAATATTTCTCATGATATAAATAGACAGTCATTTTTTATTTCTGTGATATCCTCACTAGTTATTAATATCTTTAAAAGTGATGTGATACGCAAGATAAAGTTAGTCGCGCGCCTCGAGCACAGGTTTAATCTACAGATGTTCAGACTATGCTAAGGGCACATATTATATAAACAAACAAGTGATCCAAAGACCTAATACGTTACGATTATGTTCAAATAGAGTTATCTGTTGCTAGTCGTTGTCGTCTCATTCTACACAGTAACAATAAAATATAATATTTTCTAAGGTTTTCACGATTACTCATTGAAATGAAACAGATTTTAACGGATTAATTGCGTATATTTTACATAATTTTATGACCTGACGTTTCGTTATCTAGTCTCACCTGTGACCACGGACGCTGCAATGTTCGAAACGTCTGGTCATAAAATTATGTAAAATATACGCGAGAAATCCGTTCAAATTTGTTTCATTTCAATAAAATATAAAACATCGTGAGTAGATCTTTGTACCACAACTCAAATAATGGAGCTATCAAATCTTTCCTAGAAATTCAACCGAAGAGCAGTAGTGTCCGTTGATATTCCGGTTTAAAATACAATATTAATACTGGTTAGGGTGACAAAAGCAATGAAGTGTTAATATATTAGATAATTCAAAACAATCAACACTTGATTATTCTGAGCAAACACAGCGAATGGCTCGTTTCTTATTTTAGCTGTATAATACATTTCGGCCGTCTAGGAAACTGCCTTTCGCAACCAGTTGTCAAAAAAGTTTTTTCTTTTCTTGAAGAATATTTTACTCAATAAGCAAATAAACAAACACTTGTGAACCAGGAATAGTTTATCCTTTATGGAAACCGAGTTTCACAACCAGCTGCGACTAAAACATGATGTTCTTTGTGTGAACTCTTCTTAAATATCAGCAAACGAACATGTTTATTTTTTTAAATCACCATTGAGAAATAAAAAGATTTGATAGCTCCAAACGATTCATAAAAAGGGGCATTTTGTAGGGCATATCAATCTACATCTATATAGGAGTCAGAAAAACTATCACAGCATAAAAATAGCAATATCAACAACAGAACACATAGAAAAGTAAAGAAAATTTATCCAGATCTATCTGCCGAGACACTACGAAATATTCTATAATAATATTAAATATAAATATCGAAAAAAGTTATAAATTATAATAAAAACTACTGAAAAATAATTATATAGTATAATAAAAAGTGAAGTTAGTAGATTGTATAAATATCAAAGAAGTAAAATGGTGTTTCTCCAATGTTTTCGGCCCGGTGTCCAATTTATCAAATAAAGAAATCGAGTTATATAAAAATAGACAAATTAAAAAAACAATGCCCTTAATAACACATCGTGTACTGTCAACGTAGGTAACTTTAACTTCGTGTCAAACATTGTACACAGCCCTTTTTCGATTTTTTCTTCTTGATTTTTCCGAAATGTATAGTAGTCAATAACTTTATTAATTGGAAGTTGTTTCGACTACTAATCTTTAGGGGAAAAAATTAAGAACCTTTGAATAAGGCTATGTACAATGTTTGACATGGAGTCAAAGTTACCCACATAAACAGTAATAATAAAACAAATAAAACTAAATTTAGAAATAAATAATATCTTAATTAATACCTTTTTACTTAATATTAAAAATTATTTTCACAACGACAAGGAACGAAGTTTCTAATAGATAATTACTTTTTAATATTATATATTTTAACATTTTATATACTTGATCAAAATTTTGTTATATAAAAAATCAGCTGCGCAACAATTTTGTATCAATGGGTATTCATCATCAGGTATATATTATAACTGACACTAATTTATATAACTATCAAAAGTGAATCCTATCACAGAGGAAAAGGTATAAAGATTAATACACATACATTTAGATATTACAAACATGTATAAATTCATTTATAACTCTCTCTCTCTCTCTCTCTCTTTCTATATATTACGGATATATACAGAGTGATTCTTGTGCAACTGCCGTAACTCCTAAATGTATATACTGATAATTTATATAAATAATTAAGGAGAATTAAAGGAAATACCAAAACTGTTTCAAACACTGCAGTTTCCATGGCCACAGATGAAACAGTTATCTTTTTTGTAATGAAAATGTTTATAGATTGTAATTATTATCCCAATACTATGATAATAATATTAATTTTCAGTAATTTAAATTTAGTGAAGAGGTGATGAGGAATATGAGTACTATTGAGCGTTGTGACTGCACTAGCCCCAACAAAAAACTAGTTCTTTTTCTTTTCATTTAAAAAAAAACATAATGGGTATATTTATTTAGTTTTTGTTTTTGCTGTAAGAAACCTTAAAAATACAAAACCTCTTTCTTATAAGAATCACCATGTATAAGAAACATCCAACTTTTTTTATTAACTACTATCATAATTTCATTTTGAACTCTACCTACAATTCTAGTTTTAAAACCCAGGAAGTCCTGCGCTTAAAAACTAGAATTTTAGGTAGTGTAGGTTCAGGAGAATTAGGGATACTACATCTATAATACTTTAATTAATTATTTTTATTAAGAAGTACGAACTCGTGTTAAGTCTGTTTTCAATACATGTCCAAAGAAGAAAGAACAATGACGAAATTGCGCTCAATGAAAACTTTTACATTCTTTACGAAAGTGAAATACGCCATTTGTTTGTAACTTTGAACAAGTAAGAAAGAATGTTATTTTAGGTTATACCATCCTAACCTACATCTAAGGGAAGTATACTTTTGAATTGAACAGTTTAAATTCATATGAGAACAATTTAAAATGTATAATTATGAATTAATACTGCATATACATCAAAACGTTTATAAGGGTTCAAAATTTGGCTATAATTTATATACATTTTGTGCTTTTGTATTAGTCTTAAATGGAAGATATTGTATATTGGATAAAGCTGAGATTATTTAACTAAGAATTTTTTATGTTATTTTTTTATTACAGTCAACGTCGGTAACTTTGAACGGTCTCTCTGAAGCTTTACCCGTTATAATATTACGAGTACATTTCATGTGACAGTGTGACACAGATACAGATTTTATTTGAAGAAATACCATTTTAAGAGTTATTCAAAGTTACACACCGATACAAGGTTACTCGCGCTGACTTTATTTATAATAATCAATATGCCTACAAAATTGAAACTTTTTAGTTCATAAAGCTTTTATAATTATTATTTAATTAAAGTTTCCACTCTGTATCAACATAAGATTTTTTTATTCATCCAAAATTAGGTAAAACTAGACTAAAAACAACAATAGATAATTTTTGGTCTAGTTGTTTAGAAGACTTGAAAGCTTATTACCAGTTTTGAATTAGTTTATGGACAATCGTTTAAGGGTTTTTAATTTGTTCAAAGTTAAGATAATTTATATTTAACATGTAGACAACAATTGACATCTAAATTCAACATGAAACATCTATTGACTATATTGAACAACTATTGTATATCATTAAATTCTTTCATACGAGACAAAGTTCCAAATCATTTCCCTTGATTTATATTGATTGCTTTAAAAAGAGTACACAGTTACCCTTTAGTATTTATCAAGGGTAAGTTAGAACTATATTTTGATCAAGATACATATTTAATATTATTTAATTCTGTCATAATTATCAGACAGGTCACATGGCTCAGTAGTAGTACGACTGCCTTCTGACCTGTAGGTCGTGGGTTCGATCCTTACCCAGGGCAAACATGTCTGGGTGGATTTCTATGTATCATAAGTATGTATTTACAAAAAAAAAGTATACATGTATTGTATCAACCATCTAGTTTCCATAGTACAAGCTTTGCTAGATGGTGTTGTGTGAAATGTCCACCAATATGTATTTATTTATTGTGAGTACTTCATCTTACAATTTTTATTATATATTTCCTTTTAATTTATTAGATTTCTTAATCTCAGAATTTTGGGATTTTATAGAGTTCCGTAGTAATATGAGGAATCAAAAAAATTTAATGTAAATTATTTTGAACACTCTGTGATGTAAATTTTTCGAGGTATAGCACAAAATATAGGCGATATGCGTGTTTCGACACGGTCTTGCCCACTTATTTTATTGATTATTCTGACTCTATTAGTAACCTAATAAGTAGGTGTTGCAAAATAAATTGTTATTTATTTCATTTTGTAAAGAATTATTCACGTTATTATTGTTATATAAAATAACAAGTAATAATACAAAAATACTCTTTTTAAAGCTCTCAGTATAATACATCCGTCTTTGTATTACATTTCTAATACTTTCAAAAACACAGCCAATCAAAAATGACCCTTCACACAATAGCCTCAGTGTCGCTAATCACATGAATACCATGTTTCGTCAAAATCAATCTCACTATATCATTGCAACTCCTCGTTTTGTAGTTCTTGCTCTCTCTTTCTTTCATTTTTATACTCTTCATTTTATCGCACAGTTTGCTCACTTCCGACTTACTTTTCTTCAAATCCTCCGGTCTCAATTTTCTTATAGTCGAAGAGCATCGTTTTTTTATCGGTTCTGTTTGTAAATTCTGCTCCACATTCCCCTCGCTGACTCTTCGCCTATACAGCTCATATTCTATATCGTCTTTCCGCAGGTAGCTATCCAAAGAACAATACGTGGACTCCCCGACACTTATTATATCATCATTCATATTTTCACCTTTCGAGCTAACCTTTTCACCTATCGAACTAAGCTTTTCACCTTTCGAACTAACCTTTTCACCCATCGAACTAAGCTTTTCACCTTTCGAACTAACCTTTTCACCTATCGAACTAAGCTTTTCACCTTTCGAACTAACCTTTTCACCTATCGAACTAAGCTTTTCACCTTTCAGGCTAACCGTTTCACTTTTCAGACTAACTGTATCGAGGCTCACCTTTTCGTCTTCGATGGCGTGTTGTGTCGCGTCGCTCACGATTTTGACCGCTTTTCCCGGTACATAGGTAGACGAGACTTTGTCTACGTATGCGATTTTAGGTTTTAGCGTGTCGGTAATAGGGCTGACAGAATCAGTTTGACTCGGCATGAGAAAGTTGGCTTTTCTTTGTCGTTTCACTGTCACAGTCTCGTCGATTATAGAAGGCTTGTCTCTGATAGAGATGAGTATATTTTTGAAGGTAGTTTCTTCTGGTGACGCCATGATGACGTCTTGTGGTGATCTTTTGCCGTAGTGTATAAAGTTTGTTAGGTACTCACTGTTTCCATTGTAAGCGTGGAAGAAAGACACTAGTCAGGTATATTCGTGTAATATTAGTTTTTTAACTTAATATACGACGCTATAAGACATGTAAATGTATAGATGAAAGCTTAGCGATTAGTCTTACTTAGTCAGCTAATGTGGTGTAGCTTTTTTTTGTTTATAAAAGGAATTAATGAATTTTGTAAATGAAAATTATGGTGAGCTAAACAGCTACACCTCAGTACTTGGTGCTGAGGTGCTTATCTTGTAAATCGCTAGATCACTGTCTCTCAAATCACACTCCCACAAGTTGTTAGACTACAGTCTCAGAAGTTGCTGGATCACATGCTCACAAATCATTGGATTATAGTCTCCCAAGTTGTTGGATCACATGCTCACAAGTCATCGTACTACAGTCCCACAAGATGTCACATGTTACCGTATAATTTAACTTACGTGTCTCCCCTCGCGTTGTACAGCCTGTACTGCTTGATGTACTGCAGCACCGCGTCGTCGGTGAGATACTTGGCGCTCTCGGATCGTCTCACGAGTCTTCGGATCACGGTGGAACTGACTTCGTTCACGATGTAGTTTGTTACTAGGATCACGTTTTTCTGAAACGGAATTTGTATTTTATGAATAGGAGTAAAACATTGACAGAGAAATTGATGAACATACATAAAAAAATATACATACAGTCAATCATAGAACCTACCTCTTTTTTTGAAGTCAGTTAATAACATATATTTTTCAGTTATTTCGTTTTACAAACCAAACTAAAATGCACAGACTTTCAGACCAATGCGAAAATATATCCTTTCAAATAGAAACATAACTTTCCAATCCGGTTTATAAATGACTGAGTTATGATGTAACAAACATTATTTTATTATATTTTTTATTTTTCAAAATTTGGTCTCCACAGACTCCAGGGTCCGTGTCTTTTATAAGCTAATACATTTTATTTTTTAACTAAGTTAACTTTTTTTTTTAACTAGCATACTAGAGGATTAAACAAACAAGAGTAACAAACATTAACAAGTTTAGATACTCAAAAACCCCCTACATAAAAAAACGGGTGGACCGATTTTGATGAAACATAGTTAATAACTTTTGATAAAATCTTCGTCTATTTGTTTCAGAGCTACGATACCACAAACAGATACACACGTCAAACTTATAACACCCCTGTTTTTGGGTCGGAGGTTAAATATAAATAAAAAACTACAACCGGATTGAGAACCTCCCCCTTTTTTGAAGTAAGTTGAAAATGATTACTCACCCTATGTTTGTAGAGCATGTCGGAGTCGTATATGAACCGGCCGGGGTCCGTGCCGGCGCGCGACACCACCACCAACCCGTGCTTGCCCACTATCGTCTCCAGCTGTACAACATCAACATCAAGTAATCTTTTTGACGTGAAAACGTCTAATAAATCGATGAACGCCGGCTGCACGCACGAAAAAGTATGACTCATTGACCCGTTACGTTACGCTCATTGTCCCGTTACATCATCATCATTTCATCAATGTTTTGTTATGTCATCATCATCATTTCATCTATGTTGTTATGACGTTGTCACGTTATACTATCGTCCGTAAACCGACTTTACAAACAACCACATTTTTTTTTCTAATTTGAATTATTTTAGATATAATTATAATTACACTGTCAAACAAATTAAGCGACATAATAGCAAAAACTTTTTGTCACAAAGACGCATATTGGTATATCATACGATTGGGATTTGACGAAATAGGGTTCCCAAGATACAGGCCTAGCCTATTGGGGCCCATCAGTAACGATATATAATCTAATATGTTAGCTATGTGTTATTGTAATATTATTAATGACATTCAAATGTACACTTGGAAGACTCATAGCGATGATACTCGTACAAAGATATCTTCGTTATTTTAAAGCCAGATAACGTAGATATTTAATTTTTAAGCGATATATTTTTCATTATCATCATCATGATTATCTCAGCCGTAACAAGTCCATTGCTGGATATAGGCCTCCCCCATGGACTTCCAAAAACACCGATTAGAAGCGTCTTGCATCCAGCGTCTTCCCGCCACTTGTATGAGGTTATCTGTCCATCTCGTGGCTGGTCTTCCTACGCTGCGCTTGTCGGTACGTGGTCTCCACTCGAGAACATTTTGGCCCCATCGGCCATCAGTATTACGTGCTATGTACCCTGCCCACTGCCACTTCAACTGACTAATCCTCTGTGCTATGTCGGTAACTTTCATACGTCTACCGATTTCTTCATTTCTGATTCTATCTCGCAGAGAGACTGCAAGCAATAGCCGTCTCCATAGCTCGTTGCGTGATATTTATTAATCTTCCATAAAAAGACCTTAGAGATCATTTTTGACAAAGCCCCTTTACAGCTGCACCTAGGTAATTGACAAGGCCATTTTTTACAACCGCTATGTTATTGAATTGTAATTATTATTATTGTAAAAAACTATATTGTAATTGACGTTACCAAGTGTTATTTAAATAATCTATGGTCCGAAATAAATTGAATTGAATTGAATTAAATTGAATACTAGATGGCTCTTTACTATATATAAAATTATTGAATGGACTTTTGATAAGTCTGCGTACAGACATGAGAATAGCACTGCATAATATTTTGACCTATTTTCTTCTTTTAGAATCATTCTTTGCCTCGGACTCAACGGTCAGGCACTAATAAAATATCTTAATTTCATAAATAAATAATTGTATTTACATCTTCGTCGGACCACAGGCCGGGCGTCGCAAATGATTCCAACAAGTCGCCACCGCACAGTAACTTTACCGTCACCTTCAAATAATAAGAAAATCATTAGTATTCAAATTATGTAATCAGAAGCATTGAGTCTGTAGTTCGTCCAAGGTCCGTCTCGCTCGTGCATACCAACATTTTTGAAGGTATACAATCAGATTATTTAAAACTAGCGTAACAACTGTCGGCCTTATCGCTAATAGCGATCTCTTCCAGGCAACCTTAGGTTTTCTTTATTGCGCAAGTTATATTTATGTATACATATATTTGTTCTTATTTAGTGTTGCGTTATGACACATTTCTAGTAAATGTACAAAGATATTACAGTTAAGATATTATAGTATCACAACGATACTGCATTTTGCATTAAAAAATGTATAACTAGCCCGTGGCGATATCCGCTGTTTTACACAAATTATATCAAAGGATATATTATTATTTTTTGGATAAAAAGTGTTAATCCAGGATGTCAGCTATCTCCATACCAAATTTCAACAAAATTAGCCGTTGTGCGTGTAGAAGTAACAAACTTACAACACACTCACAAAGTTTCGCCTCTATAACGTTGGTGTGCTCCGTTACCTTATCGTCCTGATTTCCGTTGAGCCTCTCCATGATGTTATCCGGCTCGTCGATGTTGTTCACGTTCAGGATGTCGTCCGGGATCCACGCCGGTGACTCGTAGTTGGACTCGTAGTTCGACGATATGTGATCGTTTATCGTGTCCTGGAAATTTATACAAAAAAAAATACTACACTTATGCCCGTTTTCACCAACGGTCCCTAAATTTACGGGGGCCCTTACGACGACTTAGGTGTTCATTTCGTTTTCACCACCATTTAGGGGACTCTTAAGTTTCTAAGGTGACTCTTAACTTTACGGGCCCAAAATTTGGCTACTTAACGTTAAGTGACAGTTTATTCTGCAGTAGACTATTTGTAGAACGTGTTATTTTCTACAAAATTATACTTGACTTGCACAAAATGGAAGATTTTATTGAAAGTTTAGAAGCCATGGACACAATGGAACTAGTAACAAATCCAAGTTTGTTTAGACGGCCGCATATTTATCGTGAAAGACCGGACTTTTTCTCTAAATATGATGAACACGACTTCTATGTAAGATTTAGGTTATCCAAAGACAGTGTGTTGTTTCTGTTGGAAAAAATAGAACAATTCTTGGAATATCGAGATAACAGGTATGTATGTGTGATGATATTTTAAAATGAATTAAGCTTTCATTGTTCCTACCACAAAAGTCATAAACGTTAGTACCTAACTATTTTTACTTCATACAATTACTTTTACAGGAACAAATCGGTACCTCCAATCAATCAGTTGTTATGTGCTCTGAGGTTCTATGCAACTGGGAATCATCTACTTGCAGTGGGTGATATTGGAGGAATCAGTGTAGCTACTTGTAGCAGAATAGTAAAAAGAGTTTCACAAGCTATTTCAACTCTTCGTGGAGAATTCATAAAGTTTCCAGAAACAGAAGAACAACAGTGTAAAGTGAAAGAAGGATTTTATAAAATTGCTCGCTTTCCTAATGTCTTGGGTTGTATAGATTGTACACACATTAAAATACAATCACCAGGTAACTTATATATTGATGGTCATTTTTATACAATACCTACTATGTAGGCCCAAACTGAGCTAAAGTTGTAGGTCCTTGTTTGAAATTCAAACTTTATCATTATCTCAGCCATAAAAAGTCCACTGCTGGACATAAGCCTCCCCTATAGATACTACAATTCATACTTATCATACATATAAATACACAGACACAGAACAAATACCTAACTAAGCTCAGTTCCATGGCTGTGAGGCTAGTATATGAACTAATTGTATTGATTTGAACTGAATGAATTATGAGTACCACATATGTGTCTTATGATGTAGTTATATAATGTAATTTCAGGTGGGAATGATGCAGAAATTTTTAGGAACCGAAAGTCATATATGTCCATAAATGTACAAACAATAAGCACTTCAGATTTACTGATATCTGATGTTGTTGCACGTTGGCCTGGATCAACACATGACTCAGCTATTTATCAAAATAGTAGAAAATATGCACAATTTGAAAGTGGGGACTATGCAGGTGCATATTTATTAGGTGATAGTGGTTATCCTTTGAAGGTAAGAGAAAAAATATGTGACTTGGATTAAAATTTATTATGATGAATCAAAATTTATTTTATAATTATTCTTCATTATGTTGGACTCCCAGCAAATTTCCTAATGGAATGACACCACCTGGAAATGATAAATAATTATTATTTCAGAACCACCTTCTAACACCATATTTAAACCCTCTTACTCTTGGACAGCATAAATATAATGAAGCCCATATTAAAACAAGAAATGTGGTGGAACGCCAATATGGTGTTCTGAAAAGAAGATTTCCAGTGCTAGCTTTGGGAATACGTCTGAATCTCCAAACAGCAGTTAATGTTATCATGGCATGCTGTATTTTACACAATATTTGCATTATAAAAAAGGAAAGGGATCCCATTAATGATACATCTCTTCCCAATTTGGAAGAGCTAATTACCAGCGGACAAATACCCAGGCTACTACAGAATAATGACCTCATATATGGTTCTGCAAGAGATAGGATAACTCAATATTTTGAAGATATATATAATAACTAAATAAGGCCATTTTTATAGTAATAAAATATGTTACCTCTTATTTGTTGAAGTATTTCATTTTTTATTTCAATTTCTTTTTCAGCTGATTTTAGTTGTAGTGCATAAAATTTTCTTTTAAAATTTATCTCTTCTTGTAATAACTGCTGTTTCAAGTCTTCATAGTCTTCTTTTTTTTAATTTATATCTTGAAAACTGCTACATAGAGAACTCACAGCTTCAGTTCTTTCATTAAATTGAGATAATACTGGCCACCTTCTGGACCACAATGGTGTCTTCCTAATGACATCTTTTCTAGTAGCTTCATCCTAGGGAAGAAATAAGTTTTTTCTTAAATTTTATATATAGCATCACAAGCCGGAACCCGGAGATGGACATAGGATAATCATAATTTCTCATCACAATAAGGGTGAAATCACAGAGTGTATCAAGTATTATCATAAAACTTACATACATTATACAAGATGTATGAACATATTATTATGTTTTGACAAATAAAGGAATCTAAAATCTTAGACATGTTTAGTTGGGCGAGCCATGGTTAAGAAATATCTTAAGATATTGATAAAAAAGGTTAGATCTTTCTTCATTATTATCATATTAACTTATTTTTAATATGTATAGTTTATTCCTAAGTTAATGAACTGTTATAGTGCTTAGGGTAGATAAAATGATAAACCAGTAAATTTCCTTTATCACCAAAAGCTTAAGTTGACTGTTGGGATTTTTCAGCACAGAAGCCCTTCATACAATAGACTTATATGACTTTGATACTTACACGGTTGGGGGTGGTGGTTACATGTTTAGATTCTATTGTGTCTCTGGGCTCTACTTCTTCTATTATCGGAATACTTGAATCCATGGAGACCACCTCTTCTGATTCTGATAGAATTGAATTTATGGGCACATTTAAATTTTCTAAGATTATAATCTTAGGTTCATTTTGAGTAGCCAGTGTATCTTCAACAGAGTCGCTATCTGACACACCTATTATTCCTGTACAGCCCCGGCCAAGTATAGCGCACACTTGCTCCAAGATAGGGTCAATTTTAATAATTGAAGGCCCTCCACCAGTTTGCGTTGCATCTCTTCGTGAAGAAGTATAATATATTTTGCTCTCACTTTTTAACTTCTCCCAAAACTTCATGAGCGATTCTTTTGATCTGAAAGTTATGATTATGATAAGCAATGAATTATATATTAAATATGATATTTACTATAACATTGGGATGTGAGTGACAAACCTGTAAATAGAGCTAGCTGTGTTGAAAGAATCTGTAAGTGCTTTCCAAGCAATGGCCTTTGCTTCATTTGTTGTGCCATCCGTTTTTTTATTTAATATGGTATTTTTATGCTCCATGAGCAACTTCACGAGTTTGTCTTTTTCTTCGATGGTGAAGTTCTGGCTTCTTTTTCTTTTTTCGGACACAAACGTAAAATAACACGAATAAAACCACACCAAACAATAACACATAGACTCTTCATAACAATTCGCTGTCAAGTTGCTTGTCATCTGTCAAGTTTTATACTTTTTATTTTAAAAGGCAACGGCTTCGTTCGTTATTCTGTACACAAATATGCATAATTGTGTGATATTATAGAAATCTCAACTGAAATCATGATTATTTTGTTTTCCTTCATATTATTTTATGTTAATATACATTAATATTCATGTATTTACAATAAAACACAAAACAGTCAATTTTATCGGTAAATGTACGATTTTCGGAAACCTTACGTTATAAAAAATCTGGTACCTAAGTAAGTGGCCCCTATATAAGTATCCCATAACTTGGTGAAAAAGAACTTAGGTAAGGGGCAGATTTAGGGAGTTCCTTACGTTAAGGGATACTTAGTAACGGGGTGCTTCAGGATTCGTTGGTGAAAACGGGCATTAATCTATGACCACTGGTTCAGAAACTGACCTTTTTCGTTTTTAACCCCCGCATAAACGACGGGGTGTTGTAAGTTTGACGGGTCTGTGTGTGTTTAAATCCAGTGAAATAACCGACTTGACCGTCAACTCGCCGATGAATCCTCTTTCAAACAAAAAAAAAACTAGATCAAAATCGGTCCATCCGTTTGTGAGCTCCGATGCCACAGACACACAAATATACACACGTCAAACTTATAAAGTTATAACCGACCTTTGGGTCGGGGGTTAAAAAGCGAAGTAACGTAGTTAACTGGGTGTCTTTAAATTGCGAGTGAATTGGTTTCTTCTAGGTAAGCGCGCTCCATCGTAGACCGCAACGTCGCTTAAAATGAGGCAAGTTGGCGGTCAAGCGCAAATCTACATAAGAGAAACCTAAAATGATTTTAAAATCCTATTCAATGATACATCACTCGATACAGTACACAAATTTTCATTTTTTTTTATTTCCACAATATGGCGTCTCATTGTCGAGTTTCGAGGGAATTATATCTTTTTGTATCGTATCGCATATGCCGTAGCATGTATTGTACTGCGCATCACATCGCCCGTGCGCGCTGGCAACGTCACATTACTGGTCCGCGCGATATTTTTAGTACCGCGGTAGAGTTATTATAAAGGTATAACGATACCGGAAAAAAAAATTGAGCTACCGATATTTTATATCGGTATCGTAACCGTTAATATCACCGTTTTCGGTCTACCTTTAAACTACCGTAATTTTATACCGGTAGCGTAAACGGTTAAGGTATTAGACCGTTTACGATCCCTGGTCACCATATTAACTTTTGATAACTGTCATGTCCTTTAGTGACATTCGTACAGTTCAGACAAATCACTAACGTAAGAATCACAAAGGAACACACATACATAGACTGATAAACACATTACCCTCCTTTGCTACGCGCAGTCGGTTAGAAAACGTTTATTCATCAAGGCGGTTTATTAACAACAGACCTGATGGTACTGCATGGAGATCCTAGTCCTGGTCCAGCCGGCCTGCTGCGTCTCCCACTCTGACACCTTGATCCAGCCCGACGTGCGCAGGGCCAGCTTCAACATCGCTATCCTGAAATTATTTGAAACGAGTTTTGTTAGCAAGAGAACAAGTATCTATATTAAAAATAATAATTAATAATAATAAAAGAAAAACAAAATACTCGACTACAAAAAAGCAGTTTACGCGGTATAACTTACGATTTCGTTATGCTCGATGCGCTGTTGAATGTACGTTTTTTATGAGAAAGTATGCGTAAATCCCTGTAAGAGATTATAAATGCGCATTCTTTAGAACAACTCTAGTAATATCACTTGTTTGTTACGAAAAAGTTCGTTAGAGGTGAAGAAAAATGTATTTTATTTATTTTTACAAGAGATGTATTATTATTATTACAAAATATATAGCCTATGACACTCAGCATACGAATCTAATGACACCTTGCACATTAGAATTGGTCAAGCCGTTTAGGCAGTAGACGCTCATACATACAAACCCACATACATACACACACTCGAAAAACATAACCCTCCTTTTTATACAGTGGGGTATTAATATACCTACTGTACTGTAAGCTGAAATATACCAAATGTAGCACATAAGCATTGCCATTCAACACGGCAATGCTGACAGCATGTTGGGTAGTATACCCAAATGAGTTCGAGCAATTAGAGCAAATAGATAACTCCAGACCTTTAGCGGTCTAATCTATTTGCTTTTCTGTGTAGTTTAGTTAGTTAAGTATGGTTAGTTTGTATTTGTAATGTTCTTTTGTTCTAGTTCATGAAGCACTGTTTAAAACAAGTATAAGTTAAGAAAACTTAAAAACCCCCGACAAAAAAAAACGGCTTAACCGATTTCGATGAAACATAGCTAAGAACACTCCCGACTAATTCACCTTTCGAACAAAAAAAACAATCAAAATCGGTATATCCGTTCGGGAGCTATGATTACGATGCCACAGACAGACAGACACACACACATCAAACTTATAACCAGGGGTCTCATACCGAAAAGATAAAGGTTATAACGGTTAAGGGTATGACGTCATACCTTTTTATTTTCATACCTGAAAATAAAGGTATAGGAATTTTACGGTACCGATAAATAACGATATCATTATAACCTTTTTTTTCATTTCATTCTCAGTTTTCATTTAAAAAAAGTTACAGTCGAATATATCGCAAAAAACGCATATTTCGACACTCGCAAAAGAATCAAAACCTATGGGGTACTTCCCGTTGACCTATAACTGTGATATTTGGAAATTTATACGGAACCCTCGGTGGGCGAGTCTGACTCACACTTGACCGGTTTTTTACACATTCGGAAGACTTCTATGTTTTACCTGTTTCCTTCTCCAGGTCATAAAGGATCTCTGTACCAAATTTCATAACAATTGGTTGAGCCATTTATCCGTGAATAGGTGACAGACAGAGAGACAGACGACAGACAGAGTTACTTTCACTTTTGTAATATTAGTTAGGATTAATCACTATATAGTGCTCAAAGAAATTTTCATATAAGGCTTTTGGGATAGCCTATTCTATTACTATGTATAATATTTTAGAAATGCAGGTTTTATTTTATTTTCCACTTTGGTGGACTATATTTTGCATGTATTATCCTTCACCAACACATCACAGGAAAAAAACAAGGATAACTCCACATAAGGAAGTATAGCTAAAAACAAAATCAGTCATTTTTATGATTTTACTATTAAATTGTATAAAGTCTATAAATCACACTTGCTTTCCAAATTGCATTCATGTAGTAGTAATAAATTGTTTATGAATATAATTATAGTCTAAAAACTGAAACAACAAACTTCAAAATATGCAATATTCATACCAACTTATTTTAAAATTAAAAAAGTCCATATCTTGAAAACTACTGCACCAATTTTGATAAAACTTACAGTAACTCCTAAAATGAGAGATACTTTATTAAATAAAAAAGTTTTTTTGCAATATGACTTCTAATTTCTGCGTAATAAATGGACAAACATACATACACTTATGAAATTTGGCACACATGTTTAGAAACTGGTATAGACTAACATATCCAAAAACTGTGCAGATCTGACAATATTATTAATTTATAAACATACATACAGGTCGAATTGATAACCTCATTTTTTTGAAGTCGGTTAAAAACGACATCAAGTCAATAATAAAAAAATGTATCATCATTGACATATTTGGCGTTTCAGAACTTTTTTTAACTTATATGATATGTTAAAATATAGCATATATAATACTAGAAATAATTGCAAATATTCATTATATTACCTTGGACATCAAAATACAGAAACATGAATCATCAATATGTCCATGATTGTGGAGAAACATCAAAAACAGTATAAGTTTTTTTGCTTATCATTTTTTTTCTCTGAATGATAAAATCTATTATTAAAGTGCCATAGATAAATGGAATGCGAAATTTTTGAATGTGTCAAAATAGTGTGATTTTGTATGTGAATTTTCCATTCTTCATTATTTTTTCTAAGAAAGTATTTTGATATGACAGAAAAGACTACACCAAGCTTACCTAGAATAAGATCTATCTTAAAAAAAAAATGAAGTCTCAACTAGATTGGTCCTAAGATGAAGTCTTAACTCAAATTCAACTATAGATTGTCTAGCTTGAAAAAGGTAACATATTTTTTTACATTTACATAAAATTTTGCACCTTTTGTGTTATCAATCTGATTCCCAGCAATCTCTTATCTATACTATAGACTCTAACATCTATATATAATATATATTTGAACTAGGCAAAACTACACAAAAGATAAGTAATATTCAAAAAGTCATTTGTAAGGCACCTATTGACCTATTTCTATTACATCAACGAGGTCACCTCATATTACATATGCATTTTTATTCTATAAATTGAACTTACCTATGTGGAGCTGCCACAAGATCTTTTTTACCGTAAGCGTCGTGTACTGGAGACATGATACCGCCGACAACAGTCCCCAAACCCAACGAGTTAACATAGTCCTTCGCAATTTCTGTAAAAATAATGAAAAAACTCAAATTTGCCCATTATGCAATTTATGCATAGATGATTATCTTGACTAAGTTTTAGTAACTTAGATGCAAGGCAAGGCAACATAAATCGATGTAAGTGCAAGGACAAATACTTAAGATCGTAACTTAGGACGAAGAAACTTACCGAACATTCGAAGATGCATATATGTCGGAGGGCTGAAACTGCCGCAGGCCATCAACACTATCTTGCCCTGCGACATTTTGCCTATTAATACTGATGGTGTTTTGTGCAATAAGCTGCGTAACTTATTAATTTTCACGGTTTTTACATCACAACAAATACCTCTGCAAACTCGAGTAAAACTGATCGATTTTTAGTAACCAACAAAATGTAATTGGTAAAAATCTTGGTAACTTTACTAAAAGTATGCCAACATTTTCCTTTAGGCGGATAATATTTGTTCTTACTATGCAATTTGTTCCAAAACACGAGCGCTCTTTGTGTGATAATCAAAAATGTGATGTGATTATGAAAAACAAAATGTGAGGTAAGCTGATGTTAGACAGAGACAACATTTTAGATCACGCTAAAATTCGTTAAAAGTACTGGCACTTGCAACATCCACTTGTACTGTCAATGTCATATGGCACGTTCCGATACATAACAATTCGTTTAGAAACACCCAATGATTTGCTGCCGTACCAAGAACATAATTGTTGATTTATTATTATATACATTTAGCTAGCGATTCCATAATTTGACAATACTTTGGATACAAGTACTGTTCTGACCAATATCCTAACGCACCCCAACAATGGTTAATATTAACTGCCAAATAGCATTATATGCACAATAGGGAACTAGTCAGCATTCACAGTAAAATTCGTTTGTGTGTGGTTTGGTTATATTTTATTATTATCGTAATTATTTTGTATTGTATCAATATAATAATTGACTGCAAAGTGTTAAACCAGAAGTTACAATACACAAAATAAATATCTGCGATAAAAGTTTTTCCTACATCCTGAATTTTTCATACATGATAGAAAAGAAAAATAACCTAACGTAACAGCTGTTTACATAGCCTACCAAGAGGAAAAAATTGTTAGTTTTCTCTAAGATGAGAGTGACCTTACGCTTGTTATCTTCACTATCGCTGAGGAGACCGTTCTACGTAACTACGCCAATTTTCTATGTCAATGCCGGTAAACAAAAATTTTAGGATAGAGTAATAATTAGATGTACCTACTACTTTTACATTTAACTCAGCTCAAGTGTGTGTTGCAAGATCTATATTTCTATTCCAATTTATTCCATATTTATTTTATATTCCAAGAGTTTTTTTTTCTAAAAGTAGTATGAGAAATATAAAGCTATTGCCCATACATTATATAAAAGCGAAAGTGACTCTGTCTTACAGTCTGTCAATTACGTTTTTATCATCAAACGGCTGGACCGACCATTACGAAATTCGATACAGAGATAGCTTAAAATCTCGTAACATACAGAGGCTGCTTTTCTTCTTAATCATTGATCCAGTCCAAAACTAAAAGAGACGGCATGTTGAAATTGGGTATAGATGTTTGCCGCGATGTATTCATCAGTACGCAGGTGAAATTCCAGGCACAATTTAATTATTTTGTAAATTACATTGATAACACAATCTTTATCTTTAAACACTAACGGCCTTACCAAATTTTTTTATTTAACTATTGTTTTAAATTCTCTGTCTTCTTTCCGCAAGTGTCATATTGTATCAGTGAGAAGGTGACAAAATATGTAAAGCATAGATTAAAGTTAAGTAAGGTTTTGAATAAGGCCATAAGTTTACAGGCAGTAAACTTAATTTATTTAATTTTTTAAACAATATTTCCAGCTCCCCATCTGGGTCACCTTTACACAGCTGTAGTTGCAGATGCCATACAGAGATTTGAGAAACTCACAAACCCTTATTGCAATGTCATATTCAGCACTGGTAAGGATACAATATGGTTTATTTATGTTTAGGTTTTGTACCTCAAAAAGATATGATATAACCATTATGGGATTACACGGGTGTATTTTGGTTCACCTTCCACAGCAAATTTTCTCCAAATCTACTGGACTAATTATAATGAAAGTACAATTTTCACATGAATTTCTATGATCTGAACATAAATTTGTAATAGAAACAAATTTTGATAGCCACAAGGTGGACAAAAGATATCATACAAGTGGCAGGAAGACACTATGAACACTTCATATAAATAAATAAATTAATATTTGTGGACATTTCACACAACACTATCTAGCCCAAACTAAGCAAAGCTTGTACTATGGAACTAGATGCCTGATAGAATACATATATACTTTTTTTGTTGTAAATATATACATATGATACATAGAAACACCCAGACACTGAAAAACATCCATGCTCATCACACAAATGTTTGCTCTAGGTGGGGATCGAACCCACAACCTTTCAGTTCAGCAGGTAGACGTAGACACACTACCAACTGAGCCACAAGGCCAGTCAATTATAAGTCATATAATAAAGTTAGTTCTATAACAACGTACTAAATGGCGCTGTACACTCTTAAAACACGCTAACGCTTCGTGTACGGCGCGTGTACATACGATAATTAACTTTAAATGCAGAACGTTAGAATAGGTTTCTGACTATAATCCGTCCGTCTTACGAATTTTCGATCAGGTCATGTGACACCTGACGCGAGCTTAAAATTTTTTACCCATCCCAAAAAGCCCAATGCCACTAACGAAATTTTCACTTCAAAAATTAATATCAGTTCAACTGTTTGAGAGCTATGAACCCAGTGAAAGATCAACAGATATATACAGATACACACATCAAAATTAAAGCACGCCTCTTTTTGGGTGGATGTTTAAAACCCCATTCTGAGAATTCTAAATATATATATTTAACCATATTAACATAAATTATCTGAAATGTATATAATAAAATTGACTTTTCATTACTTTTTGGAGCCATATAAATAATAATATGTATGAATGCATTTCATTTAATGCATCGTATTTAAAGACATTTATAAGCGAGTTTTTAATTTATTTAAAGGCACAGACGAACACGGCACAAAGATCCAACAAGCAGCAGCTAAAGCGAACCTCTCACCTGCAGAATACTGTGATAACATATCAAATGAATATAGAGAGCTGTTCAAAAAGTACAATGTGCAGTATACGGACTTCGTACGCACCACAGAGGAACGCCATAAAAAGGCTGTTACACACTTTTGGGTAAGATGGTAAATGTAATTCAGCTTAATATACCGTTGAGTGTACGTTTTTTGTGAGATAGTATGCGTAAAACTGATGTATTATTGTATTAAAAATTATAAATGTTCATTCTTTAAAATAATTCTAGTAAAATCACTTACTTAATTACGAAAAAGTTCATGCAGGTTATGTTTATGGTTTACGGTTAGTTTTTGCTAGAGATGTATTATTATCCTTACAAAAATATAGCCTATGACACTCAGGAAGTGAAGGCGAATTTAACTATACTTCATACATCAAAATCGGCCAAACCATTTAGGCTGTAGGCGCTCATATAGAAACATACATTACATACCCACATACACACTTACACTCGAAACAACCCTTTTTCTTACGCAGTCGGGTAAAAAAATAGATATTTTTAGGTAATCCTTAGTGCCTAGTGGCAGCTTTATTGTGATCATTTTATATATATATATGTATATACGTATGTATGTTTACATTGATAATCTATATTTCAGAACAAGTTGTTAGAAGATGATTATGTGTACAAGGCAAAGTATTCTGGCTGGTACAGCGTCAACGATGAGTCTTTCGTGCCTGAAGCACATCTCAAAGAAGAACTTATCAATGGAGAGACGGTAATGTTACATTTATTTATGCAATGTTCATATTTCTTATTATTCAAATTTTTGTAAAGATATTTAAAAACACTAGCTGCGTCACGAGGTGTCATCCACGTAAGATAAAAAACGGTAATGATGATGATGATGATGATAAAATATAGTCTATGTCCTTCTGCAGATCCTAAAGAATATTTGTGACTATAATGACTGGTTTGGCCTTTGAAGAGGTAGAGATACAGACGACAGAGTTACTTCCGCTTTTAGTTAGTATTATTTATTGTTAATTATTTTTAGTTTGGATTAAGCGCGATACACACCAAACCGCTGACCCGCTGACACAAGACATGGTCCTACATTATATAGGTTATATATATAGGCCTTAGTCGGCAAAGTTACCCGCGGGTACAAGACAGCGGCCTACATTGTATAAGTTATATATAGGCCTTAGACGGCAAAGTTACCCGCAGGCACAAGACAGCGACCTCCATTGTATAGGTTAAATATAGGCCTTAGTCGGCAAAGTTACCCGCGGGCACAAGACAGCGGTCTCCATTGTATAGGTTAAATATAGGCCTTAGTTGGCAAAGTTACCCGCGGGCACAAGACAGCGGCCTCCATTGTATAGGTTATATATAGGCCTTAGTCGGCAAAGTTACCGACATAAAGTCGGCGGCTCGAACGGTTTGGTGTGTATTGCGGTTTATGCTTGCTGTTACCTGCAACTTCAAATGCATTAATGAAAATTCCAATATAAATCTATATTTGACATTTGTCTGGCCTCACAGCGCATCTTAAAAAAAAATAAACAACCATCAATAAATATACGAAACCTTTACTTGGATGACATATTTTTTCCAGTTATTTTGTTTAAAAAACCTACTGAACCGATTTTGATGAAATTTCTGTGAAAACAATCTGAAAATACATGCTTCCTTTAAAATTTCCAAATCGCTTCATAAATGACGGAATTATGAGGTATAAACATAAAAAAATACAAGCAAATTGATAACCTCCTTTGAGTTTGAAGTATGAAAAATACTATGAAGTTTATATATGAACTTGTCATCAAAACCAAGTTACATCGCAATTGAAAAATACGACATATACTCGAGTACCAATAAACAAATATCCGGACATATGAAAGCAAGTTTTGCCAGTTGATGCTCGGTTCGATCGCTCGGTCAATAACATTAGTTGGTGGCTGCTTCCCAGGTGAAAGTATCACTAGAATCGGGTCACAGAGTGGAGTGGACCGAGGAGACCAACTACATGTTTAGACTCAGCGCTTTCAAGACTCACCTGCAGAAGTGGCTCAAAAATGGTAAGCGCGCTTCGGCGTCCACAGGCGTAGGGAGGATTTTTACCCGACTGCGAAAGAAGTAGGGCTATATTTTTGAGCCTTATGTATGTACATTTCCGCCTAAATGGCTTGCCCAATTTATGAAGAACAAGGTGTCGTTAGATTCGTCTTCACTTCCCGAGTTTCATAGGTTACTTTTTTATAATAATACAATAGATATCTTTAAAAAATAAAAATATGTACTTTGTCGTAACCTTCAGAGTTCGGACTTTTTCGCGTGAAATAAGTGATTTTGCTAGGATTATTCAAAATCAATAATAATAATATATTGCTTTATTGTATCTACACCTTATAAAGAAACTTAAAAATAAACAATAATATAATTAACAGTAGTACAAGGGGCGGCCTTATCGCCTTAAGCGATTTCTTCCCGGCAACCTTTGGATGGACAGAAACTAACAGTAATATAATAAGGACGGTGGTGTATATACTTATATTACATATACCTAAATAAGTAAAATGTACAAACTAATACAATAATATATATAAACATACCTAAATACATATAAATATAAATAATATACATAATTCACATATTTTCTCGCAAAATCGTACCCTCAACGTCATTTCAAGCGTAATCTCAGTCTGTAACTAAATATTGTAATTTGATCCACTTCCCGTTTTCCGATCTGACCTTTTGCAAGTTCTCGAGTGGAGACCACGCACCGGCAAGCGCAGCGTAGGAAGACCAGCCACGAGATGGACAGATGACCTCATACAAGTTGCAGGAAGATGCTGGATGCAATCTGCTACCATCAGGTCTTTTTGGAAATCCATGGGAGAGGCCCATGTCCAGCAGTAGACTTCTTGGCTTGGCTGAGATGATGATGATGATGATGCGAAAATGACGGAAGCCTACAAGCTCATCAGTGATCAATATTGTGATTGAATGATTCCAGACGGTGTGATAACTCCTGCGAAATTCCAGAAGCAGCTGCAAGACCTGCTCGAGAACGAAGCTTACTTCCCCGACATATCGGTCAGCAGGCCTTCATCCAGGGTCCACTGGGCGATCAGGGTTGGTCACTTTTTTTTATCCATTAATAGGTTTGCGCTTGACCGCCTGATGTTGAGCGACGCAGCGGTCCACGATGAAGCGCGCTTGCCTAGAAGAAACATCATCATCAAAGCCACAATAAGTCCACTGCTGGACATAGGCCTAATGGATTTCGAAAAGCGCCTGTTGAAAGTAGCTTGCATCCAGCTTTTTCCCGCCACTTGTATGAGGTCGTCTGTCCATCTCGTGGCTGGTCTTCCTACGCTGCGCTTGCCGGTTGGTCTCCATTACAATGTGGTGGTGGAAGAAACCTAATAACTCTTTTTACCCGACTTTTCAAGAAGATAATGTTTTCACGTCGCGGTTTACAGCTAGTATTTTTAATTAACACTATGAAATTGTAATCACAGTCATGTATTTTTTTTAACTGTTTGGTCGCATCGTCCGCGACCGTCGGAAC
This sequence comes from Lycia hirtaria, assembly GCA_947563715.1. NCBI lineage: Eukaryota > Metazoa > Arthropoda > Insecta > Lepidoptera > Geometridae > Lycia > Lycia hirtaria. Next base: position 50,343,850 of record OX387376.1, on the reverse strand, counting down.
GCTACATTGACTCAATGCCTGTGTAGGTGCCGGGTGACGAAGAGCAAAGTATCTACGTGTGGCTGGACGCGCTGGTGAACTACCTGACTGTGTGCGGGTACCCTGACGAGGAGGTGATGAAGGAGCGCGGGAGACCGTGGCCGGCCGACGTGCACGTCCTCGGCAAGGATATACTCAAGTGAGTGATCACACCTTCTGGAGATGTACCTGATATCCGTACCCGCGGATATTCAAGGGAGAAGAAAAGTGCGTATCCGCGGATATTCAAGGGAAAAGAAGTCCGTATCCGCGGATATTCGAGGGAGAAGAAAGGTCTGTATTCTTATCCGCGGATATTCGAGGGATAAGAAATGTCCGTGTCTGCGGATATTCGAGGGAGAAGAAAGGTCCGTATTCGTATCCGGGGATATTCGAGAGAAAAAAGGTCCGTGTCCCTATCCGTGTCTACGGGTATTCGAGGGAGAAGAAAGGTCCGTATTAGTATCTGTAGATATTCGAGAGAGTAGAAAGCTCCGTATTCGTATCCGGGGATATTCGAGAGAAAAAAGGTCCGTGTCCCTATCCGTGTCTACGGGTATTCGAGGGAGAAGAAAGGTCCGTATTAGTATCTGTAGATATTCGAGAGAGTAGAAAGATCCGTATTCGTATCCGAAAATATTCGAGAGAAAAAAGGTCCGTGTCCCTATCCGTGTCTACGGGTATTCGAGGGAGAAGAAAGGTCCATATTAGTATCTGTAGATATTAGAGAGAGTAGAAAGATCCGTATTCGTATCCGTGAATTTTCGAGGGAGAAGAGAGCTCCGTATTCATATCCGTATCCGCGGCTATATGTTTTTAACGATCCGGCACATCTCTATTCCCATCAAGCTTTTTACCCGACTGCGGTTTTGATGTGTGACGTGTTTTTAGATTCGTCTTTACTCTCCGATTGTCTTAGGTTATATTTTTTTTGTAATAATAATACAATTGTCCACGGCATCTACAGGCCGGCGTTCCGATGGCCATAACTTTATACATGTGTGTGTGTGTGTGTGTGTTATATAATGACGTAGACTTGTGCGTGTGTGATTAGCGCGCCGTAGTATCGAGTGTCCGAGTTGTGATTCCAGATTCCACGGCATCTACTGGCCGGCATTCCTGATGGCCGTGAAGTGGCACCCGCCGCGGCGGCTGGTCTGCCACTCTCACTGGACGGTGGAGGGGGCCAAGATGTCCAAGTCTCTGGGTAACGTGGTGGCGCCCGGAGACGCGCCCGTGCCCAGCGAAGCGCTTCGATACATGCTGCTCAGGGAGGGGACCATGCATTCTGACGCCAGTCAGTATACTATTTTATTATTTGCCCACTTCAACAACTGTCTATATTAAAAGAGAAACACAAAAAAGCAGCATAACTGATTTTGATAAAACATAACTAAGAACAAAAAAAACCATCCCGGATCATCATCATCATCGGATCTCGATAAAATCCTTTATCAAATAAAAACTAGATCAAAATCGGTCCATCTGTTTGAGAGCTACGATGTCGCAGACATATACACAGATACACACGTCAAACTTATAACCCCTCTTTTTGGGTCCAGGGTTGAACAAGTTTAAGAAACTGACAAAACCGACTTCAAAATTCTTAATTTGTTTACTTGGATGATTTTTTCATTTATTTTTTTATAAAAACCAAAGTATTGAACCGATTTTGATAAAATTCATATGAAATATAATGAAAAAAATGAAGGTATTACCTACCAAACAAAACAAGAATCACCAAAAACAACATCGCAGTCATTTTATATCTTCAAAAATGTGGGCATGCGCGAGCGAGACGGACGATGGTCCGACTACGGACTCTTAAAGTAAGTTGTTTAGAGTTGATTGTTGCGTGTCCCAGACTACAGCGAGCAGAAGTTGTTGAACATCTGCAACTCTGAGCTGGCGGACAGTCTCGGCAACCTGGTGTCGCGGTGCTGCGGCGCGGCGCTCAACCCGCGCGCCGAGTGGCCCCCGCTCCGTGCGCCCTCGCTGCGCGCGCTGGCGCACCATCACGACACGGACCGGCTGCTGCACCAGTGTCGTACGCTACCGGGTCAGTTACACCACACACAGCACACAGTTTTCGAAAATTTTTGAGAGTGTGATCTACAATAGGTTGCTTAGCTTTTTTGGTAAAAATGATATACTTTGCTCAAATCAATTCGGATTCCGGAAAGGAAGATCGACGACCATGGCAATTTATTATTTGCTTAGTAAAGTGTGGGAGACGCTTGATAAAAAAGTACCCTGTACGGCGTTGTTTCTAGATATGTCAAGAGCGTTTGATTGTGTAGTACCAAGAACTTTATTACAGCAGCTAGAACAGGTTGGCATCCGTGGCCCATGAACTTTTTTGATCGTATTTTAGTAATAGGATGCAAAGTACGGTTCTTAGTTCTTATAATAAGAAAACAAAAACGATCGAAACAGTTCAGTCACCAGAGGCAAAAGTAATTTTAGGTGTTCCGCAAGGTAGCATCCTGGGCCCACCTTTATTTTTAGAATATATAAATGAGTTACCATGATTAACAAAGCATCACACTGTCCTTTACGCTGATGATGCTAGCATACTATTTGTAAAAGATAGTGGAAACAGCTTCGATTATAATAATAATATCAAAGATACACTAAAAGCTCTGGTAGACTGGTTAAATACATTAAATCTTCAAACAAATATTTTAAAAACCAAGATAATGCAATTTCACAACTATAAGGCAACTCCACTGAATCTCGATGTTAACATTGCTGGTTCCCATGTCACTGAAGTTCGCAAGATGAACTTTCTCGGAATATCTCTGGATTCAAACTTGAACTGGAAGTCGCATCTAACAAATGTGAACAGTAAAATCTCTAGCCAGTGCTATGCTTTGTCTGTTTTAGTTGGTGTAGCATCCAGTGATCTGCATATTATGGCAATATTTACCCTCTATACATACATACGGAGTATTTGTTTGGGGGCACTCTGTTAATGTAAAACAGACATTTTTATTACAAAAGCGCTGTCTGCGGATTATGTATTGTAAAAACAGCGATGAAACGTTGCGCCATTTATTTAAAGAAAAACAGTATTTAACACTAACTTGTATTTATATTTTGGAGATTTCTATATTTGTGAGACAGAACAAAGACTTATTTAAAACCAAGTCTGAAATTCGGGTTAGAAATAACACTATGAGGGGTAACGATTATCTTCACAAACCATATACTAATTGCGTAATTTATGAAAAAAGCACCTACATTAGTGCTATCAATATATATAATTTGCTACCAAAATACATCACTGACATTCCCAGCAATAAGCAGTTCAAGACAAAGCTGAAACAGTGGCTATTAAACCAAGTATTTTATGATTTAAAAGAATTTGTAAACAGAAATAAATCTACAGAGATTACATTGATGAATAGACGAGTTCGAGATTGATTATTGTCTAATATTATTGACATTGAATTTTATACTTGACATAACATATAATTTCATTACTTACTATTAATTTAATTACTGTTACAATTTTGACATAATTTATTAGCAACAGAAACACATTATTCTTATAAATGTGTAATTTTTATCTATCTGGAAATCGTTTAAATAATACATAATTAAATCTAGCATGTTGTTATATGTATTTATTAGATATATACATAATATTGAATATTGAATGCCCGATGTGGGTAAACTGTAAGCTAAATATTGCAATACCACCTAGCATAATAATTCACTGACACTTGTTCAATAAATGATTCTGATTTCTGATTTCTGAGCCGGCGGGGACGAAAACTTCTCGAGACCATGCACCGGCAAAACTAAATTTCATGTGCCTAAAATCAAAATCCTTTCATAGAAACTTGTGACCTTCTTAATCCATCTCTGTCGCAAAAATGTTCATGCAGTACTTATTTATTTTGATTTGTTTATCTGAATACCGAATTTCATGTTCATTGTTCACATCATAATCTGAATGAACACACTTTCACTGAATGTCTTACCCTCTTTTCAACCCCCTTAATTCAGCCCTTTCACAAAATTCGTTCTTTGGTGACTCACTCACATAGTACACATATAATAACATATAATTATCTTTTTTTCCAGAGATTTGTCATCGCCACTATTCAAACTACCAATTCTACAAAGTAGTCGATGCGGTCATCCATGTTCTACATCTCGCGAACTTATTCTTCGAAACACACAAACCTTGGGAGCTTAAAAAACAACCAGACAGACAATCAGAGTTAGACACTATATTACACATAACACTGGAAACATTACGTATGTGTGCTATCATTTTACAGCCAATAATACCAGAATATAGCGAAAAAATATTAAATAAATTACAGATAGACGAAAGTTGTAGAAGTTGGCAAGACTTGACGCCATCTTGGAGCGACGCTAACGCCATCTCTGAATTGAAACATGTACAAAGCGGAAAGTTTGTTCTATTCGAAAGGATTTATAAGAATAAAAATGTAAATGATGTACAGGAAAAGAAAGAAAAAAAAGAGAAACAGAAGAAGAAAGTTAGTGTTTGACTTTTTGAACTGAAAATTAAACAACTTTTAACGGATTTATCGCGTGTATTTTACATAACTTTATGGCCTGATGTTTCGAACACTGCATCGTCCGTGGTCACAGGTGAGACTAAATGACAGTTGTCTTCTTTGTAAAGTACGGACGCCGCGCAGGAAGAATTTCGTATATTGACGTATGTTTACCTATATCTGTCACTCCCGCGTGATTATATTGCTATCGCGCTCGCACAGGTGCAACTACCGGGACCTGTGCAAGCGCGATAGCCATATAATTTAAATTAATTAAATTACTTTAGTGAAAATATTAATTACTACCGCCTACTATTTTTGTCTCAAACGTTTATGCAGAAGTAGCTCACGGTGTCAACAGGTATTGCAGATTTGTGTTGAGGCTGAGATTTTATTAATTTGACCGGGTCCCATGCAGGTGGCACATGCCAACCATCTTATCTAGTGCCTCTGTCATATAGTCATACGCTGCAGACCTGTTAGACCATCCATTTTTTATGACTAATAACTATCTGAAAAGACGAGGATCCAATCCTCTCCATCCATCCATCTCAAATCCATCTGGTGTCAAATATCACGCTTGAGAGGTCCGGGTTGAAGTCTTTGTAGGTCCGGCCCCTCAATATATACATACTCGTACCTACATAAAGTCACTTCCATTTTCCCTTACGCCGTAAGACTTACGGGATAGGCAGAGCATCAAAGGTCTTTTGACGCAACATTGTCCATGGTAAGAGGTTTAATTGGAAGGGAAAGGGTTAAAGAGTATATAAGATGTATAAAATGCTGGCTTGCAGCGACAGATAAACGTCGAAATCCCTCCAGTTGTCTTCCCGGGCATACTGTATAACCTAACTATACCGTATGCCCGGGAAGAGATGCAGCTGGTACATTTTGTTTATATACATTATTTTTCTTCCAGTCCAATATAGAAGAATAGCCCTAAACAATGAGATTTTATATATAGAAAGGTTATACTCATTGAAAATGAAGTAAAAGCATGGCAAATCTCAGTTCTGAGTACCTACTTTCAATTATAATGCCACATCTATAAGGCCTTTTAATATCTTGGCCTCATATATCTTTGTGTTGCACTTTCTAAACAAACAGGATGGCATTGTCACTGTACACAAGTCACGACACGCGTCTAACAGCGTTTGCCCAATGTGTCGCGACTGAAAATGAATCTGTTGATTACCTTACTTGAGGCTTGCCACAGAGCCGGGGAAAACCTATCTACGTATAATTCATCATTGCCCCTAAGTGATAGATATTTTAACTCAATAAATATCATATTTTAGAACTAGGAAATAATGTATTTCATATGGCGTGTTCGTGTTAAATGACGATTGTTAAATATATAAAGATTTGTGTTTTATATAGTTTGTATCGTATATGAAGATTATAATTATAATATAAAAGTGGTGACAGACTTTTATCAGATTTTTTCGCGAACAAATAATTATGTCCATTGATTGAATGTAAAATAAAAACTGAAACTCATGGGTCATTGTCAATCACCACTTTAAAACGAACTTTGACTGGATTAGGTTTAGAATAAGCACTTCCTGAAATGTGCCATGTTAGATAAGGTTTTCTAATTGAAATTAAACAATTTTTAACGGATTTATCGCGTAATGTTTTACATAATTTTATGAGCTGCCGTTTCAAACACTGCAACGTCCGTGGTCACAGATGAGACTAGATTCCAATACTTATTAATTACTACCGCCTACTATTTTTATGCAAAATGTTCCCTGCACGCAGAAGTAGCTCACGGTGTCATCAGGTCTCGCAGATCTGTGTTGAGGCTGAGCTTTTATTAATTTGATGACCGGGTCCCATGCAGACATGGTACTTGATAAGTAGCATCTCTATTAAAGTTCATAGAGTATCATAAATTTCAAATTTTCAAAATAAATTTACCCTAATATTATCCTTGGTACATAACCCGACTCTCTAGCCAAATAATTAAATTATGTAAAATATACGCGATAAATCCGTTAAAAATTGTTTAATTTTAATGCAATGTAAGGTGTTCATTTTGGGAAGAGTGCGTTTTGAGAAGTACTATTTCTCAACCTAACTCTTGACTGAATGTTGATCATATGTAGATGTGTGTTCACGCATTTATACCATGTCCATTATGTGTATGAATAGTCCATGTACATGCCAAATAAACGCTGATTTAATTTATGTTGTTTCTTTGGCTGTCCTACCATAGTCTTGTATATACAGGTTGTTCGTGTACTCCCTGCAGTCTGTAAAAGGTGGTAGCTGAGCTCATTCTTTAAACGAAAAAACACGATCTACATAAATGTTTTAATAAACAATCAAATTTCCACGCTTATTTCGGTCAAAATAATTGATATAAAAATATCAACTATTGTCAATACATACATTGTAATAGTGCTTTATGAATCTGTAGGTAGCATGTTTATCAAAAATTATTTCAATAATGTTGTATCTAAGGTGGTCTCTACCTACGAGCCTTATAAGGAAGCTCAAGGTCACGCAACGAGCTATGGAGAGGGCTATGCTCGGAGTCTCTACGAGATCAAAAGTGGTTCAGCAAAATAGCGCATTTTGAAATCTGTTTCAGTTTTTAAACCATAATTAGTACCTACAAAACTGTCGTCGCCATTTTCGTGTGTTTAAAATATAGGTTAGAATAAAATAAAACGCTGAATTCTATATCGGAGTCAATTTATTTATGAATACGCTTATTAAATAATAATATTTTCATCAAAATACTGCGTAAACGACTAACAGTATCCGGGAAGCTAACTTTACGTACTATCAAGCTACTTACAGCGTGCGGCCTTGAAACATTGCCTCGAGTACGGACTCTGCATATATATGCAATACAATATTCTATATTTTAATATATACTATATTCTATTTAATACCATACCCCAGCCACATAATTAAAAAAAGTGTACTTTATAGTAAAAAAATATTCATAAAAAAAATGTGCTATATAGTAAATTTTTTTTATTAAGGCGCTGGGGTATGGTATTGAATAGAATATAGTATATATATATTAAAATATAGAATATTGTACATCTATATAGAATAACTTAAAAATAGCCAATAAACGAATGTACTGATGTTTATATTGTTTGTATCTAAAGAAAGAGATATTCCGTTCGTCATCATCATGATGATGAAATGAAACGTATGTGCATACGAGAAAAAAAATTGTGCGGCGCAGCATCTGTCTCTGTCACAGGCTTTATCTTTCTTTATATAAAAAAATATCAAAATGTATTATTGATAAAATAAAAAACGCAAACACATAACAATATATTCAGAACAATTTTAATTTGTTAATTTTGATAGATTTACAAATAAATATCCAAACTCACACATTTAATAAACTGTATATTTAAGAGACACCCGACCCTGGCACCTTTATCTCCGACTCTATGACTAAAGAACGATCGAAGCGTGCGGCACGGAATTCACACTTTAAGGGTTGTTTTTGTAAAATGTCGGTAAAAAATAAAATAACCTATCATTTGCCTTATTTTTTTGTGACTTTTATCTCATTCAAATGTGACGTACTCGAAGCAATGTTTTAAGGCCTAAAGAACATACTTGAAGAATTCGATTAAAATAAAATTATATCTACAAAATACAATATAAATGCAACAGAACCTTGGAAAAAAGGTGCTTATTAGGGATCGACGATGTTTCTACCCAACATATCACATCACACGGACTGAGCTTAAAAAAACTATCGCCTCTAATCTTTAAACGCGGTAAATACGACAAATCTTTTTTTTTTATTATTTGATCATTAAAACCGCCGCATTCGATTTTATTTAACAAAAAACGTGGTATTTTTATGCGTGAAATAGCGAAGCTGAAAGTGCGGAGAGCTTTGTTTCAAGATAACACACTGTCGCGTACTATAAGTAGTACGTGGCATTTAGGTATTATTATAAATAATTGCATTTTGTTTTCTTGTTTGTTTTTCTACATTGCATTGAATTATAGCGTATAGTTCCCATCACGTAAAAAGAAGAAAAAAATAACGCTGGTTTGTTCGCGTTTACGAACCAGCGTTATTTTTACGTGGCAGAAACTATACAAACGACATAAAAAATATCTACACTTAGATACTTAACTATTTATTTAATAACATTTTCATATAAATCGAATTCTTCACGTATTTTTTAATAATAGCGAGCTATACTATAACTTTAAATCATACAAGCTCCACGTTTATTATAAACAAAATATAATTTCTTGATGATTTCGAGATATAGTTTAGCTAAACAACTACAACAATTTTCAAAAAAAAAAACTTAATAATAATATCTTCTATAAACGCACGATGCGAATAGATGAGTCGGTACTTTAACCTCCTTTCAACCCCTTTAGAGGTCAAAATAAGTATCCATTTGGATCCCTACAGGGGTTTAAAAAAACCACCCCCTAAGGGGACCAATACTTACGAAAAATTTCCAATTTGGACGCCTAGGGGAAATAAAAAATTCAGCCCTTAAGGGGTCCAATACTATAAGACATATCGAATTTGGACCCCTACAGGGGATTCAAAATACAAACTATTTTAATGATATTCCAAGCTTTTAAAAATAAATGCAGTACAGCTCAAAGTATAACAAGTTTATCACACGAAAACGAAAAAAAGTAAACACGTTTTCGTGTATCAAACTCGATCGGGCGTACCTATTGAAACTTACCTAAATCCTAACACGAAAAAATACCTACCTAAGTTACAGAGGAACTATGAAAATTTTACATATTTTAAATTACATAATTCGAAAGAAATTTCATAGTTTTTTACTTCACAGTATATATTATATATTAATAATGAATTTGTCATGTTATCATCTAGGACCCGTCTATTCGCACCTATCAAAAATGCATCAAATGAGTATGATACAGGTTAAAATACACAATTATTATAAATTCATACAAAAATTCGGTGACACACATTTTCATCGTAAATGCTTAAATTCGCCGTCTTTCTTGGAAACATTGCCATATAAAAAAAAAAACTAAATACCCTTCAGCAATAAAAAAAAACACATCCGGCTGTCCCATAGACCTGCCTGACCCATAGACTACCTTATTGTTTAATACCAAAAAAAATATAAGAATACGACATCAGCCATCTTTCCACAGAACGTTTTTATTCACAGTAGACCTAGTCCTGCTAGTTCAGTTAACTAGATGGTTCTCCACCCATGCCAAAAAATTCTTTGCATTTTTCCCCGGAAGTTGTAAATTTTTCTTTAATATAGTATAGTTCTAAGTATACGTACTACATAGCCAGAGACAGTCGATAAGAGCGCAGACCAATCATCGGCGTTCTTTGACAGGGGCGGGGTTATTGTGTAGGGTATGGTTTATTTTTTACATTCGCAAAAAAAAAATGTCACATGTGTTCTTTTCTTGTAATTTTTCCCACTGACAAATGCGATGAACGAATCCGCATTTTGATCGACTTCCTGTCAGCTGTCACAATATATATACAACAGCAAACTGTAAATCTATTTTATAAGTAGTAAACAAAGAAAACACGATTCGCAAGAAGGACGGCATACAAAACTCACAATCATCATCGTCAGCCACACTCCCTAACTGTACATTTGAGCTCCGCGACAGCGGTTCAATGGTATACTTTGCTCTAATAATTTGAACCAGCTTTATACTAACCGTCTGCCTACTGGGTACCGTGGAGACCTGGGCTTTTATAAAAAAACCATGGAAATAAGACTTTAAAGCTCCAGCTATATAGTCAATTTTTCAATGTTTATTTTTTATATTGGGTTTAGAAAGGTACTCTTGATTATCTAGTAACTATATTACTAAATCGGGTTACTTATTCACTATGACCATTGACAATATAACTCGAAAAATTAAACCTTAACCATATCATTATAGACTAGACTTAAGTCTTTTTCATAAACGTGTAAAAAGCGCATTTTATTTAAAAAGTATTATTCTGTTTTCGCACATGACTGTCTGACAAAAGTAAAAGAACATTTTGGCTAAAACGATCCTATTAGACGTTTATGAATAAAACGTTTACAATTGTAAAAGTCGAGCTCCTGCGTGGTACATGGCCAACCCCCTACGTGTTACATAGCCAACCCCCTTCGTGTTACATGGCCAACCCCCTACGTGTTACATAGCCAACCCCCAAACCCCCAAAGGCGTGTAAACGGTAGTCAACTGGTTCGACGAAGCGTTTGAATAATAATTCAACAAGAGAGAGAATCCTAAATTATCATGTCTTCAACCACTTTTTAAAACTGCAACCCTCGAACTGTCATAATCATAACGTTTATTCGCTCTGAAGGGCTGTAAGTCACTATGTAAATAATGGAATAACGTGACTTTTTAATTATATTTTTTTCAAATTTAATACATTAACAAACTTAACATTCAATTGTATAGTTTTTAATCGATTTCCTGTTAATTCAACATCTAAAAGACGAAAATCAACAAACGAAACAACACAGTAAAATCGATAATAACTCGGACAGTATTATAACTTGTATTGCTTGTATAACTCGGTCTAACTCGGATTCGATTGTCAGTATCGATAAATAATCTTCAGATCATATATTAAGAAATTTTCGCTACGCTCAATAGATGCACTGTATGGTGTTTCACCCAATGTCCATTATTTATTTCCGAAAATATATGGAAATATGAATATTTCTGACAGCGGCCATAGAAATATGTCCATATTTTTGTACGTGCGTTTTAGTATATCACTAGTTAGGTGCAATTAAATTATCTCCACGTGACGCCAACTTGATGCAATGTATGACCGGAAAGTCGGAATGAAGCGGACACGTTTTATACAAGCAAAGTTTATGGCTCCTTCCATTGTGATACAACTTCTTTGATTCAGATCAGACTAACAGCCCTGCCCAAAAACAGCAACAATCAATAGTTGTACAAAAATGAAGAAAATTATGAAAAAGCAGTTGAAAGCGATCAAGAGATCTTTTACTCAAAACTTACACTCCGCTCTGAAGATTCTCTTTGTTTCACCACTTGGAAAGCATCATCTCTTTCTGTCTATAAACGCAGTTTTAAATAATATATTCTCTCTCTTTTTGCAATAATTATCCAAACGTTATCGTTCGTTCGTACAAACGAAGCATTACAAAAAGCTGCAATCGTTCCATTCATTCACTCACGCATTCACAACTTCTATTTTCAAATTGTTCTAATAATATACAAAATAGTCTATGGCAATTTGAATCTGGAATGGACGACGCCGGAACGAACGGGTGAACGAACGAAACGAATCGTTCTACAAAATACTTGTGCGAAAATATAATCTGTAGCGTTCATATCTTACAACATCTGTGAATGAAGAAAAACATTTGTAAAAATAAAATGTATAAAATGAATTGACTATTACACATTTGTTTTTTACGCAATCATTCTATTAGATAATTCGTTATACGCAATTTCGTAATAACTAAAAACGGTATTAAAATTTGAACCCTATATACCATTATCAAAAGTAGAATTTTAAATGACAAATTTAAAATGTATGCCTCATTTTAGGGGCTGATCGTCATATGAAAATACGCTTTACATAAAAAAAACGTAAGACTCAAATTCCAATGCTCTAATATAAAGTCGTCACGTCAGAGCGTAACGCGAATCTACCTTTACGCCTATAAAATACACCGCAACGCTAGAAAAATTACATTTTAGGCATTCGAAAATATCAAAGTTACGATATAGTAAAAGGTACACACCAAAATGTTTAATACTTACGCCTAATAATGGAAGATGACGTACTGGCATTATACAACCCATTTACTTGCAAAATGGACTTTATATCTATACACTTAAGGTTTCAATTTAACAAAAATGTTCAAGATTATTTTTTCTTCTCTCTTTGAAATATCTCTCTACGGAAAAGTGAATGGGGTACAGTAATGATTTTTATATACCTAGCGATTTGTGCGATAATTACGTTTACAGTACAATAATTACCCGTAGAATGAAAGATGTCGCTTTTAGGGTCTGGTCACACTAAAAGTATGTAAGATGTTGCGTTTGTAAGACAGCCACAATCTCCGTCTCACAATAGACAGGTATCTTAAGCTAATTTCTTATGATCGATCACTTAAATAGTCGATTGATTCGTATAAAAACTGTTCAGTAGAATCTGTACTTGGAGAATAGAAACTGTAACAGAGATTGTCGTAACTCACAATTAACTTGCAAACTTGTCGCCACTCGATTTGTGTAGCGTTTCAAATTTTTAAATTGTTATATCAATTGTAGAAATTGCACCATCTCCAACACACTTTTTGTGTGGCGAAACAATTACATTGATGCCAATATCCTTTTCACATTCTCTTCAATCAATCCTAAACCAATAACGCCAGACTTTATGTAATTAAAATTTTTAACAATTCCACCAAAAATTATTACAATTCTCTAACACCATAAATATAGGACAGAATACCATAGACAAAGTATTTACTATTTGTTCCATAGATTATTGCTTGTTTTCGTAAAATATCGATACTAATAATAAGTAAAATTATAATAATTTTGACATTAGTCAATTAACGCATAATTTTATCACCAATAATAGCGGATAGTATTAACAGCAGGGAACAAACAATGAAGAAATAAAAATGCTTTAAATACATTAAAAGTTAAAAAGTTTTAAAATATCGTTTAAAAGATGCATCTATCTGTGATGATCATCTAAAATAAATGTATATATATATATATATATATATCAAACGACTTGTTCTCTTTCATACTTCCAGTTATAATATAATGATTTGAGCTGAATATGTATAACAAATACATAATAAAGGCCTATTCAAATAAACACCACATGCGTTGACATTCTATGTACAACAGACTATCTATTTGTAATATAATTATATACAATATATTAACAACATACCAAGGTAAAATTCGGTAAAAGATATTTATCAACCTAAACAGTCCTACCAACAGTTGGATAGTTGGTACTACCTTCAAAATATCTAATGCCAAGTGCCTAACGGGCGTGCTCCAGCAAGAAATAAGTCCTATTCGAGGCTAGATGTGCGTACCATCATTTACCATATCAACAATTACATGAACTGCGATAACTTTTTGATCACAGAAAAAATATACTTTAATCACACCAATCTAAAGCGATCGCAATCATACAGAATATCTCACCGTACACAATAATATTTGTACGAAAACTACCATATCTAGTACAACTTAAGAAACGAAACTAGTAAATCTATATACACGCACACAATTCGTTGACCACGGCACCGAATATGGTGCATATTTGAACAGGCCCTAATCGTTAACTCAGTCAGTCATGTAAAGATACATCAACAACTGTGAAGATAAAGCCTTAGCCAAAACAACGCTATACAAAACTGTCGATCTACAAGCTAACTTGTTCATGATATACGAGTACAACAACTTTTCGTCATAACAAATCCAATTGATACCGCTTACGTATTCGTCTTCGTTAACTTATATTTTTGACGCTTGTTTGTTAACTATGCTACCGCGTTAATTGTCCGTAATTACATTTCATCAATTCCATCTTCCGTCGCACTCGCGCATACCGATATTTTTGAAGATATAAAATGGCTGAACGAACTAATAAAAAATCGGCGTTTGTAAAACTAGAAAACAACATCACAAATATTCGACAAAAAATTCAATTTGATCAAGTTAATTTTCATACATACAAATATTTTTTAACCGACTTCAAAAAGAGGAGGTTATCAATTCGACCTGTATGTATGTAATATTGTCAAGTAAACGAATTGCGTATTTTGAAGTCGTTTTTTTCAGTTTTTTCAACTTTAATTATTAAGGGTACAGTGAAATAGTAGATCTTCCTTAGGTTCGTTTGTTTTATCACAGACCATATCATCGACATCGACAAACAGGTCAGTTGTATGTGGACATGTTCATAATAATAACATCGGAACGCTTAAACAGCAGGGTTACGCTCAACTTTTATTGCGATACAAAATTGGCTCACGCCCGTTTCTATCTCGCTTTTTTGCAATTAACGGCCTTACCGAAAAACGTTACTTAACTTTAACCATCGTCTTAAATTCTGTCTTCTTTCCGCAAACGTTATTACGTGTCAGGGAGAAGTTGACAAAATATGTTAAGCAATGTTTAAAGTTAAGTAACGTTTTCCGGTAAGGCCGTAAGAGTTTAATACAAAAGTTAAGAGACTGTTAAAAATATCACAATTCACAGTGGGCTAATTTGAACTTTCGTCTCACGCTCTTAACTCAAGCTCTCCGACTAACCACCTTTCAGAGGGACTGACGCAGGACGATCAACTAACCATCTTCACCCTCATACAGTCGATGACGTCACGCGCAGTGCGAGCTTAAGCTCGCAGTACCAGACGAGACGTCCTTCGGGAGTGACCACTGCACTGCTCCTTTTGAAAAAGACCGCCGTATGCGGTTGAAACTATAGATAGTCAGAGGTTTCGGCTCAAAAATAGACGTGAGTAACCCGTCTGCTCAAATAAAAATGTGTAACAACCATTTTAGTTTTCATAATAAAACGGTATTGACTTTATTAAGATTTTAATAACCTTTAAAAATATATATAATAAATAAATATTGATGGACATTTCACACAACACCATCTAAGCTAAACTTGTACTATGGAAACTAGATGGTTGATAGAATACATAATATATACTTTTCTATATAGTTGACAAACAAGCGTCATCCTCTATACGCTTTAAAAAACGCTAAATCAGAGGATACATCGGCAGGTACACTGAAAAAATTTATCGTAACCGGGCCCATAACCTGATTCATACATTTGCGTTATTTACGTCTTCTATGCAAGTTGCACCAAGTTTCCGCGCGCTCGGTTCATTATATTCTCGCCTTTATTGTATTTGTCTCTTTCTTTGTGAAAGATGAGATAGATACGGATAAATAAATAAATAAAAATTTGTGGACATTTCACACAACACCATCTAGCCCAAACTAAGCAAAGCTTGTACTATGCAACTAGATGGCTGATAGAATACATATATACTTTTTTTTTTGTAAATATATACATATGATACATAGAAACGACCAGACACAGAACAAACATCCATGCTCATCACACAAATGTTTGCCCTGGGTGGGGATCGAACCCACGACCTTTCAGTTCAGCAGGTAGACGTAGACACACTACCAACTGAGCCACAAGGCCAGTCAATATATGTTGAGTGAAGATTTAGTAAATATTCTCGGCAAGACAGCAAGGTGACATTTTGATACGAGTAATTTTATTTTTACCATTTAAATTCTATCTTTGACATTTCAAATTTCTATATCTCTTCATTGTTTTTGGCTATTTAGAAAGTTCAATTGCTGTGATTTATTTTTATTATTTTAATCCTCTATGGGTTTAATACATTGTCAATTGTATTTTGTGTGTCAATATGGCTTATATTGATACATACATTATAAAGCTGGCTACATTAAATTGACTGGCCTTGTGCCTCATTTGGTAGCGTGTTTACGTCTACCTGCTGAACTGAAAGGTCGTGGGTTCAATCCCCACCCAGGGCAAACATTTGTGTGATGAGCATGGATGTTTGTTCTGTGTCTGGGTGTTTCTATGTATCATGTGTATATATATTTATTTATTTAAAGCTTGCATATTTAATTTAATACCTATGAAAGAATAACGTTCGAAAGCAAAGCTCGAAATATGTATCATGGCATCACTAATAATGCTACATAAAATCCTATACTTTTTGTCTCAACATCTTCAACAGTATAGAAATAAAGACGGGAATTAAATAAACCAAGTCAAAAAACCTCTCCGTCTCGTTTTCTCATTACATAAACAGCTTTTATGTGATGTTTCGTCTCGCTCTTACGTTAGGTACGGACCCAAGTAACATAACACTACGTATAGAAGTCAATAATCACTTCACGTGTAACACTTACGTTAAAATGGCATGTCGAAAACGAAGCTTGCTACATCTATCTCTGTCGCACTACAATGGTTTGCACTGCGTAACATGAAACGGAAGATATGTTATCCATAGTATACGAGAGAGCATTTTGTCTATACATAGTTCCGTCATTTTTCAGGAGGGAAAGAGAGGAGGCGATCTAGCGTCTTGTTTTCTGCTCTTAAGGTTATAAGTGTCATAAATAGTTTGTCTCGCTCACGCACACCAAGATTGAAGATATAAATTATAAACTTAAGAAAATTTTTACACGTATTAAAGAAGAAAGGAATATCGTCGAAAAGAAGTCTTTCGAATTGATTATTAAGTATGAACATTTGTATGAAAATTAATATTTTATCAAACACTAGTAATGTATCTAGAATCTAGATCTAATATATTTAACGAATTTTTCGTAGCCTATTCAGTCATTTAACATCTTTAAAAATGTTGGTATGCATGAGCGAGACAAACGATTTACGATCTACAGAGACTTAAGTTATTCTCACTCAAAAGTATAGATAGTCCAAAAATGTTAAAGCATGCGTTATTTTAGTTAGCGCGTCGGGAAAATGCATTGCTAATAGTGGCACATTTACAAATCCCAATCAATAGTTTCAACTGCATTCCATGGCGTTTTCAAAGGCGCAGCGCACGCAAGCATTGCGAAACGTGACGCCCACCTGTAATGACGCCGCGCTCTCCTCTGAAAAAGACCGCCAAACGCGGTTAAAACTATAGTTTAAAACGAATCCAAATAGACGCGAGTGACCGAGTTTGAATCCGTGGAAAACACATTAATATGAAATTAACGTATATTTTGTCGAAATTATTTTCTTCATTGCAGTTTTTTTTTAATTTATTTTTTTATAAACTAAAAACCGGTCTCAACTCTTTTACTTGACGTTGCACAAATCATAATACGTTTCGACGATGAACTTCCGCGCAAGTGACGCCTGGTTCGATGTTTTTTTTTTGTCAAAATATTTTTTTTGTTTATTTTTTTTTAGTTTGTACGCAGCGCAAGCCGTCGCATGCAGCATCATAGAGCGTTCAGTCGTGGTGGGAGGCGGGGCGCGGTCAGCTGCCGTCGGGCGCGGGGCTCGCGGGGGCGGCGGGGGACGCGGCGGGGGCGGGGCTCGCGGGCAGCAGGTGCTCCGGGACCGCCACCGGCCGGAGCCTCGCGGGGACTTTCTTTTGTGGACACAGTACCTGGGGACACAGAACAAATGAGAGTAATGCTCCTGCGTCAACTACCAATTCAACTTTCTAATCTGTTTCCATATTATATTTTGTAGCGTTCGTGGCGTAGCTTGACTAGGTGTTCTCGAACGGTCACCGATGTTAAGCTACGGACGGATGATCACTTTTCGAATGGGTGACCGTGGTGGCATTTCTTTTCAAGCGATACCGTGGGTCAGATGACACGTTAAATTGTAAGTTCCGTTTGTTTGGTCTTAATAGAAAACGGAATGTCACGTGACGGCACGTCACAGTTTCTTAGCATTTCGAAGCGTGAGCGTTTGTAGATATAGAAACTTTTGCTACTTATCAAAACCAGCAGATAAGGCTACTGCACCATAATTGTTTACACAGACGGACACGAGATATGAAACAGTTCGTATATAATATTTACCCGTCGTGCGAACATGAAGCAGCCGGGATCCTCCTCCTGCGCCACCGCGGGAGTTAGGTTCAGGTCCGGCGTCGGTGCCTCGCGCCCCTCATCGCCTGGACACAACACACAACGAATAAGAGCTTGCGCACGCGCCGGACTAACAAAAATGTATTAAAACAATTGGACACCACAGACTGCGTCCGACCGTTTCTAGAGGAAGTCTACCCCATATTCGGCCAACGTTATAGACTAAAGCCTCACTCTTCTCATGATAAGGCGATGGTTCGCGCGTAGCATTGGGACAGTTCATAAGTATATTAGTCTAGTAAAAATAAGATTTGTGACAACATAAAAGACAACTAAGTATATTGTTATTTAAATGAATGTTCTGGTGTTTTGAAATACATTTGACACAATTTTGTAATGATATTATAAAAGCAAATTTTGTTACCTTTACACGCTCAAACGGCTGAACCGATCGTTATGAAAATTAGTATAGAGATAGCTTTGGACCTGGAGACGGACATAAGCTACCATCATCATAATTATCACCGTTTTTCATAACTACGCGAGTGAAACCGCGGAACGCAGCTAGTCTATAAATCAGGGATTATTGGTGATTTATAATTTTTAGTTATTTTCCTATCATAATTTCAAGTTATCGCCCCAGTTGCAAATACTGTGATCTGCTCTATACAAACGGATTTATTTTTACTAGCCTATATCTATAATGACGCTGTATGAGTCAAGTGTGTGTTATCCAGTCCTCACCTCGCGCGAACACGTTGAGTTCCGCGAAGCAGCCCGTGTCTATCATCTCGGTCTGCCACGGTATGCTGACGCTGCCCGTGCTGAACTTGCCGTAGAAGGTGTCGTCTGCTGCGTCCAGGTTCACTCCTTTAACTGTGCTGAATTGTTCTATGTCGAGGACGTCTTTTGCGTATACTGCGTGCGGCTGGAATTAAAATAATAAAATATATTTGGACGTGTCTCCGCAAAGCCGAAAAAAAAACAATGTCTTTCACGCGTATCACAGAGTGAGTTTTAGTTTACAATTATTTTTTTCAGAGAGACTTCGTATTTCATTAACTTAGAGAGGCGTTAACAAAGAGTCAAGATTTTTAAAGGTCTCAAAAACATTTTCATACATGACTACTTGCGACTTGTACAGCTTTCAAAAACATATTAATTTATGACTAACTTGTGATTGGTACGTACTCTCTAAACCACATTAATGAATGTCTACTTGTTACTGCACCCCTCGAGATGGCTTGTGATCTGTTGGTAACTCACATCGGGCACGAAGGGCGCCGGCACCATGCCGGCCTCGAGCCTGGCCCAGTTCATCTGCGTGAAGAACCGGTGCGACTTGACCTGGCGCGCCCCGCGCCGGCCGCACGCGCCGCACCCCAGCCGCGCCGCCGAGCTCTTGGCGAGCAGCGCCGCGCACAGCGACCGCCCGCACTCCGTGAACTTGCTGGAGTACTTCTCCGTTTCGTGCTGGAACGGGGAACATTGCTACTATTCATTACATTGCTTTGCTACGCTTGTATCAGGCACATGCCCGATCGTGTATACTCCATACACATACCGCTGCCACCTTTTTGATGGATCAGCCAAGTATCAACTGGAAGCGTTAGAGTCGGTTGAGGTTAATCGGTGACGATAAACTGATTGCCAAGAAGAGTAGCTTCCAGTAGTCTCGAGCATCGTCGTATAGTAGCTTGTCTGTTTATTCTATAAGATTCATTTCGGGGAGTGTGCGCAAGAGCTTCACGACCTAATTTCACTTTCGCCATTTCACTACAAGACTAGCTAAAATTCGGCACATTACCACCCATGTCTCATTGAAATGCTAAAAATCCGTACACAGCTATATCGGTCTATGTTTTTGATGCGTACTGCACAGGAATGGGATTCTTTGTCGCCATCTCTGTTTCCTGAGAACAACAATCTTGGAATCTTCAAGGCTAGAACGAAGTAAGTGTCTTCTGTGAGTGGGCATCACACACAGATTATTGACGACGATTTGGCAATAAAGCAAGGAGAGCTATTTCTGTTGGTAATTTTTTGATGTGAAGACTTCTTTAGGCGCGCTGAGTACTTTATTTTGTGGGTACTGAATGAGACTGAGCTGTCACACTCGGCCATGTAACGCTCGATCGGGTAAAGTCGGCTCGAGTCGACTAGGGGAACGAAAGAGATATGTAGTGAATGCGTCACTGCTAATTCATATTATTGACGTCGCCTTGATAGTTATCGCTTCTGTCGTGTTAAGCGTACGCAATCATTTCTTCAGTCCGTCGCTAGACTTTAAGCAGATGATGTTTTATATACCTAGGGAGTGTTAGTTGACGTTTATTTATTGATTGACGACTAGCTGACCTTGACCCTCCTGTCGACCTCCTCCCGTTTGACTTTCTCCTTGCGCGCGCGGAACGGCGCTCGGCCCTCGATCATCTCGTACACCAGGCAGCCGAACGAGAACCAGTCCGGACTGTACGTGTACCTTTCGTTGTCTATCACCTGGAATGTTCGTGACTAAATAAATTACTAAATTTTAGTAAAAAGAAGACGTCGAGCAAGGAGATCCGCTGTCTCCTGAATTGTTTATAGTCTATTTAGGGCAGACTTTTGAGACACTGGCAACTAGCTATTAAAACAAGGGCATCGTTGTTGGCTGAAGGAGGCTTACTAACCTTCAGTTCGACAATGACAGTTCTTTTCGCTCCCACAGCACAATATCTGAGCCAGACTACTAAAGACTTAAATCAGGTAAGACTGGAGGTTGGAATTAGCATGAACTCAAAATGTCAAAGGCCACGCTCATGACAGATAGTGAAGAAATCAGTATTAACATTGAGGAGGTTGTGAGCAAAGTATGTCTATCCGAAAGTAAATACTTACATACTATGTCGTTCAAGTGGTATCTTTCCAGAGGCAACAAGAATTATAAGTTGCCAGACACATTGACAACCCCTGGAAAAGCTATTGGTTTATGAAAGAGTTCATGAAGAGTAGCTTACCATTATCACTCAAGAAAAAGCATAATGAACGCATGAATAACATGCATTTTCCCTATCCTGTGATTCCGGCGTACAGTCTTGGTCTTTGCCAAAAAATCGATGATGAAATAATGTACCTATTAAACGTTTTGTAATGATGAATACAATGAGCCTATATTAACATAACATGTCCAATAATCACCTCGGGCGCCATGTAGCCTACAGTGCCGACCCTGCCCCTCACGGAGCCTCCTTCAGGCACGTCCACCGCTAGACCCAGGTCGGATATCCGCACGTGACCCGCGTCATCCAGCAAAATGTTTTCCGGCTTGCAATCCCTCGAAAACAAATAATAACATTAGATTTTCTACTAACCGCATTTCGCGGTTTTACATGCGATCGAGAAATCTTTTTAGTAGATAACCCACATAAAAAAGATGCCATATTTTCAGGTCTCTAGGACCAGCGGTTTACACAAATTTGAAACCAATACAAGAAAAGGCAGTGCGCAATATGCATGCGCAACAAATATAAATTAAATATTAATCTCGGTAATATTATGAATGCGAAAGTTTGTGCGTGTGTGTGTATGCATATTACTCTCTTACGTTCAAATGGCCGATGCGATTATGGTAAGAAGCTTATACCCTGAAATAACACAGGCTTTTTAACGAGTAAAACTGTGGGGCACAGCTAGTTATTCTATATTTCATATACAGTTTATGGATTTACACCATTTCAGTATGAGATGTAATATGATAGGTAAGTACCTATAAACGATGCCCATCTTGTGCAAGTGTTCCAGTCCGCAGGCGACCTGCGCCGCGTAGAACCGTGCGCGGTCCAACCCCAGTCCGTTGTCTTGCGCGCCCATGTTATAGATGTGGAACTTTAAATCACCGCCTGGAATGGTACACGAAAAGTATAGCACTTTTTTTAATTTATAGATAAGCTTGCATTAGGTTTTGTATGGGCCAGTTCGCGGTAAAAATTTCACTGATATAATAGCACACATGCTCGTAAGAAGAAACCAATTCACTCGCGATTTAAAGACTTCAATGGACTTAACTTCGAGCTTGAGACTGTGAATTCAGACCCTTAAAGTAATCAGTATTTTCTTCTTGAAACTCATCTCTTACCATTCATGATGGTCAAAACGAGACATAGCGCGTCCTTAGTCTCGTAAGCGTACGCAAGATTGACGACGAAACGCGAGTTGATTCTCTGCAGGATCTGCTTCTCAATGAGCACCATCGCTTCTCCTTTCCGCTTCTTAATGCGTTTCTTCTCCAGCTTCTTGCATGCGTACATTTTACCCGTCGCCCGGACCTGGAATAGACATTGTAATATGTATTGTATATGTTGATAGAATTTCCATTTTTATTGTCAAATATAAAATATCGTGTTAATAAAGTAAGCAGATGGTGTTTTTTTTTATTATGCAAGCCTGATAGTCATCTTCTCCGACAACACTAACAAAAAGCTATTCTATACTCAGTTATGCACAGTTCACATTAGTCAGCAACTGTTGGCTTATAGGCTAAGTCACTGAAAATAAACTTTTAAATTGATGACTACTGATTAACTTCATCGTAATTTCGTGTAATAAGCCAATCAAAGAGAGTATTGAAACGACAGCGTCAATTTTCAATTCGATGACAGTAAACTGTTAAGCTTCTCCTCCTGAATTTTCTACGATAAATTGATGTAAAAAGAGCGAATAAGTTTTAAGTTTACACTAAACAAAAGAACGAAATCTCCATACCTGACATGCGCAGACCTCTCCAAACCCCCCTTTTCCTAGTACCCGGTACATTCGGAAGGTGTGTTGCGTAATAGGCTGTGCCTCTAGCCATTTCCACTGTAGATACCGATAGAAATACATGGACTGTTCGAACTCCGCGAACGGAGTGCCCGCTAGGAAGTTCTTCACGCATCGGACGCATTCTGAGAATATGTCTTTGGCGCCAACTGGAAATAATTAGGGTTTATTGGTAGATATGAAAAACGTAAGATGTAGCTCTCAGGAACTGATTTTGATGTTGTGGCTTTCTTCTGTAATCTTAGTTTGTAGACTTAGGTTTGACCTAGCAAAAACTTACTTTCTAAATGCGAACTAGCGTCATCAATGATCTCCTTGCTGACCACATCCGACACAGCTTCGAAGTCGTCACTCTTGAGGTACTTCCCGAATACTTCGGACGCGTGCAGTATCCGCGTTTCGTCCACTTCCACCTCGTACCTCTCCGCCTGGAATAGACATACCAGCTGCATCAAGTCTTTGGATGATCTGCTGATCACTACGGTGTGTACGACGGTGCTAGTTTCATGCACTTGGGTGGTGGAGATACTGGGAATACTAGTGATAATATTAGTTAGGATGATGATTTTAAGGAAACTTGTGCAAATGTGTTTCTTAAGTATATTGATGAAAATCAAACAGAGGATAGAACATAGGATAGGAAACAAGGATAGACATAATTCATTTAAAAAATCAAAATAATAAATATTGGAGGATGAATAGATGAAAATAGCCTATTTAAGTTGCAGGCAGTTGCAGGTTGAAAGACGCACAAAATTATATCCACTCGAAAAAGATTGCTCTCTTCTTTGGGCAGACAGGTAAAATGAGCACACAAGACTAATGCTCACTGATACTTCGTATTATTCAACCCAAAACAAGACGTAGCTCATCCTTCGTTTACAACTAATTTTATTTTCGGTGTAATGTATCGAGAATACCTAATATATGCATTTGAGATGACTTAGGAATAAGTTAAGACTTCATGGGTAGAATAAGGAACAATCCAACTAAATTGTATAAACTTACCATGCCAGCTGTAACACTTACCGCATCGAGGAAGGTGTTGTACTTATGGTACTCTGGCCGGTTCCGCTCGCAGAACTGTCGGAAGAGCAGTTTGCCGATCGGCTGCTGATCCACCACATAGTCGTAGCCTACATCTGCAACAATAGAAAAGTAGATTATAATAAAATCAGTACCTTTATCAAGCACCAACATTTATAAGCCAAACAAATCAGTGTAGAACAACAATTAACGCTCCAAAATATAAAAGTTTAATGATACCACAAAAAAGATTTCAAGGAAAATATAGTTTTGATAATCTCTTCCAAATAACAGGTGGTTCGAATTATTTCTACAGGGCTGTCTAATGGTTTCACAACTGTTGGATGTAAAAAATCGTGTCATGTTATTATCCACATGATACGATTCTTCTACATTACATCTTATAAACGATGTTTTATTAAACTGCCGAAAGCACGTGCAGCGGCTGCATTATCGGCCGCAGCTGTATTTCTATGAAGTGACTTCCGAATGTCGCGACAATGCAGATGGTGGCAACGACAGCATGCATTCAAACCAGTAATGCAGCTGCAGTCAGCGCCATCAGTCGCTGAACGTACTGCCCGTAGTTGCAGTTGGCACCTCGGTTCAGCTCAGTACCTTTACCCTTCACATTTTCCACCTAATTATACCATAGACAGTTATCCGTTTCCACTTCACCCTGTTATTTTATCAGCAAATAATTTTAAATATCTTTAAAAGCAAGAAATCGTGCACATGTCGTGAATACAAATGAACCCAATCTATTTCAACCGTTCAAGACTCCAACAACACTTAGCGACACCTAATAAATCCGCTGTAAAAACACAATAAACCAGTTTCAATTTGACACAGTACGGTTTAGGAAATACCTTTCTCCTTAATGCACTTTCGAGCCAAATACTCTGAGCTTCAACTACTTAACTTTATTGGCAGTTTGTTCTATTCCGTTATCGAATTGCCTTAGTTTACGGCCAAATTTGTAAGTCTCCATTCAACCGTGCACCGTACTTTATAGTAGGAAGCCAATTCTTGTCTCCGAGCAAATAGCTGCCAAGAAAACTAATCTCAATTTGTTATGGCAGTTTAGGAAACGGGATCTGATAAAGTGCTGTGTAATATTTTGATATCAAGTTCAAGTTTCAAGTTTGGTTTAGACGCAATTTTGTTGTAAAAACTATTGAATCAAAGTTGTTGATTTTTTTCGGGACCACATCGAAGTTTTTTATGTGGAAAATAATAAGGCAAATAGATGTAACAGGTGTACCTGTACACAATTATATGCATGACTTTGTACATCTTCTTTCTACTTCAGAACAAGTAGAAAGTAGGCCCACTACCACCATACAGATTGTGGACTTTCCTACTTCATGCAAAACGGTTTGATTCCTAAGTTTCTAATCCGTACAGGCAAGGAATGGAACAAATTGCCACATTTCATGTTTCCTGTGAGATACAACACTCTTAATCATAGTTAAAATATCCATCTTCAAGACAAGAGTGTATAAGCGACTCATCATGCTCCACGCTTTGCCATGAGATCCTTATGCTTATTCTCTCTCATACAATTTCGTCTACGTCGTCGCTTTCCATCAGATAAACGTTATCCCATTTAATAACAAAAAAAACAAGTCACGTCATTTTATAAAGACGAACTTCTACAGAGTGTAAGGAATGAGTCTGATTCTGATTCAGTAAACTTTAGAAAGTGGATGGTCAAACGCAAATTAATTATCGTTAAAAAAATCATATCCGAAAAAGTCTCTCGTAGGAGAATGATTATTCCTACACCAGAATCGATAAAACCATTCCAGCAAATCATCCAAAAGCATATGTTACATTTGACAAATAGTTATGTTAGCTCGACGCGTGTGCGCCTACTAAATATAAGCCGGTTATAACCGCCCTGGATCCCCATATCTACGAGAGCGGTAACTCCATTTTCTTTACGACGCGAATTTGTCAAGCAAACGGGCTCGAGGGCTGGATGTTATAGATAAGCAGTAAGAAGCTAGCACACATTTTGGCTTTTTTTCCTGTTTGTTTCGACTGTTACAGAAATACTGTGACGCTACCACAGTAACTCGAAAGCCCCACGACAACCTGGAGAAACTCATTATGACCTATGACCGGTAAAGCGGAAGGAAAAAGACCCAGGGGACGCAGCCCAATAAGATGGTCCGACCAAGTGTCACAAAATCTGGGCACAAATATCTCTGATGCAATACATCAGGCTGAGGATCGTCAGAGATGGAAAGAGATTTGTCGTCATCTGCCACACCAGGATCGGGAGCATCACGACGCTCAGCAGTGAGCAAACGAATAGAGGAGGAGGGACCATAGTAACTATGCTCCTTTCTTCGTTATACGGTAGGGTAATAAATAAATAGGCATTGGATTTTTATAGGTCTGTACGAAAACAATAAACTAGTTACAAGCATTTTTATTTATTTTAGAGTTTATTTTTTATTTATTTCCGAGTGTAAATAACTTATCAGAATAAGTTTACACTCTGGAATATTCTAAAAAAACTAGAGTCCAGTATAAATATGAGGTCGGGTCTCGATCGAGTCACATTTTGTCGTTGAGATTGGCATGCGAACGACGAAGCGATCCGGTGCAATTCGTACAAGTCTGTGTGCATAATGAAGCTGTTAGTGTACAATACTCCTGTTAAGTGTATTTTTAAATACAGTATGCATACAATTAATCACATTCTCCCTTGATGGGAAGTGACGATTGGGTCGAGAGTGTATCATGTTTGTCTAAGAAATTCACGTTTTTCTTGAACAACTCCAGGTTATATAGGAATATAGATGAATAGGTAAAAAAAAACGCATTCCATACAAGACTACTACTCCTAAGCGTTATCCGTTCTGGATATTTCTTTGTGATAACTATAGTAACCAAAATGGCCAAGTGCGAGTCGTGTCACGCGCAAAGTAAGGTTCCATAGTTACATATGATAATTTATGTGACCTTGAAACGGGGTCTTTTGTTTGATACTACGAACATATGAGTTAATTTATTTTTATATATTTAAAAAATGGTTTTAGCACACCCAATGTTTTTTATTACCTATCCCGCATAGTGATGAAAAACGGTGGTGATGATGGAAAAATGTAGCCTATGTCCATGTCCATGTATTCAGGTATATCTCAATCCCGACGTGTCAGTTTTTTTAATTACTAAATTACTTAATTAATTACTTTTTAACTACTAATATTTAACTCTTTATTTTTCCTTATTACACTGCCTACACCGAGGGTCGACCAATCGAGAAGTCGACGAATACAGAAATGGTTAGAAATAGATATAATAATAACTAGAAGTGGGTGTAGTATTACATGGACAGATAAAGCAAAGGACTTTAAAAGAACTAGTCCTATATCTTCAAATCCTTTAAAACTGTTTTTTACTGTTTAAGGTTTAAACCTGACGGATGATTGAAAACCATATACCACATGAGTCCCCATACTGCTCCAACTTATAGAGCGACAATAGGATGAGTCTTTATTACTATCGCTGCCATTTATATTTAGGGGGGGGGGAGAAGGGGCGCAAATGAGGATTGATGGCATACGCCATACATTTGTCCTGATTCCTAACGGGGTTAGGTTTTCTATGCGAAACTACGTTGGAACTGCTATAAAACGTTACGACCCTGTTGTGTATCGATCGTTGTTGGTCGGGTCGCGACTCGCGTGCTGTACAAATGGTATCGCGTAAAGAATACGCCTTCAGTGGCTGTCGTGACATCGTAAACCTTTTATTTTGTTAGACAGTTGACGATACTTATATGGGTGGGGGGGTGTCAAAACCGTGTTAGTGACGTTACTTTGAATATGGAATGGTTGGATACAAAACAACAATAACAATGACGAGTATAAGGAACTGGCGCAAAATAAGTTTGTTGTTGTAACCTTGTAAGTTTGATATATTTATGCGCCACAGCAAACTTTGGAAGAGACTTTTTAGGGTTCCGTAGTCAATAATATTTTCTAAAGTTTTCGCGATCGTTACTCATTGAAATGAAACAAATTTTAACGGATAAAGCAAAGTGTTCGAGATGTCAGCTCATAAAAATTATGTAAAATATACGCGAAAATCCGTTAAAATAAGTTTTATTTGAGTTTCGTAGTCAACTATGAGCCCTTATAGTTTCGCCATGTCCGTCCGTCTGTTTGTCCGCGGATTAACATAAAGACTATTAGTACCTACTAGAAAGTTGTAATTTAGTATGTAAATATACCTACCTTAACGCCAAAAAAGGGTACAATAAAATCTTGAAAAAATTATAATTAGGGTACCTCCTCTAATATCGAAGTGTACGTAAAACCATTTTTCAATTTAGTGGCCCGTTTGCGAAATATTTAGCTTAGATCTACTATTGACCACCACTCAACTGGTAATAAACGACGGTGTAGCCGAAAATGGAGCTCGTCGATCTAGAAGATATCTATTCATTTTACTATTGAAAATTCCAAGGTCGTAGTTCACAGGAAACAGAGAAGGCGGCAAACGATTCCATTCCTGTGCAGTACGCATCTTTCGCCAATTTGAAGATACTTTCTATCTCTACCCACAAATCCCTTTAATACGTACGTCCTAAAACGATTCCACTGGAGGAAATATAGAGAGCCCTTTGCGAAAGAAACGGAACGTGTCGCACTATAGACAGTTTCCTAGAGCCTCTAGCCGACAATATCTGGCTGAAAGCAGGAATCGAAGTGATATGGGTGACATTATCTCTAACCGTTCGCAGAATTTCCGATCAAATCTTTTTCCAGAAAATAAGGCCGTGTTCATACCGGACGTATTGTCATGGATTTTGTATCGGTATAATATCTCCAGTATGAACACAGCCTTATATTTCACTTTTTTTTTAAATTCTACTACAACATTTTGTAGCGGTTTACTGAGATACATCTACTTACTCAATTTAATTAATTTAGCGCTAATAGTCTTTAGAGTAAAATGGCTTTAGTTGTTCAGTTCTATCTGCGAAATCGAATCAGAAATGAAGAGACCGATAGACGCACGAAAACCACCGATATAGCACAGCTGATTAGCAAGTTGAAGTGGCAGTGGGCAGGACACATAGCACGTAGAACTGATGGCAGATGAGGCTGAAAAGTTCTCGAGTGGAAACCACGCACCCCGCAAGCGCAACGTAAGAATTCCAGCCACAAGATGGACGAAAGACCATCATACAAGTAGCCGGAAGACGCTGGATGCAAGCCACATCCAACCGGTCTTTTTTAAAATTAATGGCCTATGTGTACCAGCAGCGGAATTCTTGTGGCTGGGATGATGATGATGAAAATTACTGTGACATACCGACGGACAGACGAAAGACGTACATGGTGGATTTATAAGGGTTCCACGTAGTCAATAGCTTACTATTTTAGGGTTCCGTAGTAACTACGAAGAGCCCTAAATAACAAAGCTTATTAAATAAACAGATAAAATGCTATACCAGACAAAACAACAGCGAAAAAAGAAACAACCAATAAATAAGACATCAAATGCTAAATGATTGACAAACAAACAGTATCCCAATGTTATTTAAACGAGATTTAGTTTGGTAAACAAATCGCGAAACAACAGCACCGGCGAAAATCAACATCATAACAAACGCCAAATTTCAAGAGCCGTCATAAACTTACAACTTGTATTACGGCGAGATACAAATAACAGCCCCGGTTCTACAATTTTTTCGAACCGGGGCAGAAACTTGACGGTGGCGCCCCTCTCTCCAGCGCTTAAAATAACTTACTTAAAAAACGTAATATAATTATCTATGTGGCGCCTTTTTCTTAAAGTATTCTAGGCGCTTTATGGAGCAAGTTGTTTTACTTTTAATCATATTAATTATGATTTTTGCGCCCCTTGAAAATGCCGCCCGGGGCGGGTGCCCCGGTTTGCCCCCCGGATCTAGCCCCCCCCCCCCCTAGATCCGCGGCTGACTAATAATAGCTACCTATTACACCCCCGGGGGGCTACTGCTGTATTATTCGCCTTGGCAAAGGAGCAGAGGGGTTAGACAAGTGGCATTCTAATTTATGAACGCCAGTAGAATAGAAAAGTAACGGCTTCACCGAAAAACGTTACTTAACTTTTAGCAATGCTTAACATATTTTGTCAACTTCTCGCTGACACTCTTGCGGAAAGAAGACAGAGAATTTAAGACGATAAGATAAAGATAAAGATAAAGATAATTTATTTGCATACAACACGAGAATTTTATACAACAAGTGCATAAAAGATGTTACACTAAATTTAGTCGCTTAAAATCATGTTGTGCCGATTAGGCGTACAAATGTCAGGTAGACAGCATCATGCACATGCGAAAAATTATAAAATAATAATAATTATTATTTGTTATTAGATTAATACACAAACCAAAAATATCTATAATATGACAAAGCAGAAGCAATAAAAGATACACATAATGTCAAATAAAATTAAAATTTGTCATTTAAAAAATCATTGATAGAATAATAACACTTCTGCAATAACAATGCCTTCAACTTTTTTCTAAATAAATTACTATTCTGGTCTCTTATTGACTTAGGAATCTTATTGTAGATTTTAGGACCCATACATACGATGCTATTTTGCATCAGTGCTGTCTTTCCTTCATGTACGCGCCGTTTGTCTTGGTCGCGCCTATTTCTTACAGTAGTATCAGATAGTGTGGGGAATCGCTCCCGGTTTGAATTACAAAAAGGGCCGTTTCTAAAATGTATAAACACGGAAGTGTAAGAATTTTATACTTTAAAAAATAGGGCTTACAACTATCTCTTTTTTTGAGTTTAAACATTGAACGAATACAGCGTTTCTGCCTTTTAAAAATAATAATTTTATTTGTTGAATTTCCCCAAAAAATAATCCCGTACCTCAAAATTGATTCAACTAACCCATAGTAGGCTTTAAGTAAAGATTCTATATTTAGAGTACGAGCTAGTTTAGCGATGGCATATGTTTGGCTACTTATTCTTTTCGAAAGGTGCTCTATTTGTGATTTCCAATTCAATTTTCGGTCAATATATAATCCAAGAAATTTTGAGCTTTCTACTTCATTTATAATGTTATTGTCATATGCTACATTAATATTACCTTTGTTTGTTTCTCTTTGTCTAAAATGCATTATATTTGTTTTATTTAGGTTAATTTTTAAGTTATTGTTGTCAAGCCAAGATATAACTGAGGTCAAAGATTTAACAATATCGTTTTCATAAGAGTCAAGTGTTTTACATGCTACGGTGATAGTGCTATCATCTGCAAATAATGTATCGATGGTTAAAGTATCGTTTTTCGGTAAGGCCGTAAATGTATGAGACTGACATTAGTTAAAGAAATGTCACGTGACGGCACGTCACAGTTTCTTAGCATATCGAAGCGTGAGCGTTTGTAGAAATAGAAACGTTTGCCTCTTGTCCAAGCCTGCTGTACAGTTTCGAGCGTGGGCAACGTTTCAAAAATAAAGGAAACGACTCATTTCTGCCTCAGGTCGTATCAAGTTTCAGTAGTTTAATAAACTAATTCGTAATAAATTACTATAGCTATGTATTTGATTAAATAATATGTAAATAAAATTGATTGTGTTTTTGATACTAACTATGGACAGCGGAGGCTGCAAAAGAACTGAATAAATACTTTAACATTATGTAAATTAAAACATGTATTTCGTATTCTGCGGACGGTCTCAGATGAAGAAATATTGAAATTTCAAGAAAAAATAATAATTGTCTGTCTATCTGTGCCATGAAGAATTTATGAAGTACCCATGTTTTATGCATGCGCGAATATGTATCTGATCTTTTTTTTTTACTCGATTATTTATATGTATCTGTAATCATCTCTCAAGCACCGCTTTATATATAAAACATATTGATAGAAAAAAAATAGACATGAAGTGAGTGACACAATGTATGTCGTGACTTATATGTATTTTACAACATCATACGCGTACAATGCTTGTATGCAAAGTGGCATGCTTAATGGGCAGTCTCCTTTATGGCTTTTCTTAGAGGCCGAATCGGACCTCTTTTTACAGACTTCAAAAAGAAAGAGAATACCAATTCGTTCAAAAACAACATGTATAACAAACTATATTGATACCGTCTGATAAATCGATAAACGCCAGCTGCACGCACGAAAGTGTTGCGTTCCGCCTGGGCCGAGCGTGCAAGCGATAGAGTGGCACGATCAGCCTAAGCGTTCGACTTGTGATGTATCGTGATTATGTAAAATTATCGTCCGTAAACCGACTTTACAGACAACCAATTTTTTTTGTTTGTTTGTTACCGCATAACTCCATCGTTTATAAACCGATTTGTTTTTTGACGTGATAACGTCTTATAAATCGATGAACGCAGACTGCACGTACGAAAAAGGATGACTCATTGTCACATTCCGCCTAAGCCGAGCGTGCAACCGAGAGCGCGGAGCAAGCGATAGAAGCACGATAGGCCAAAGCGTTCGGTTTGTGACGCATCATTATCACCTAAAATAATCGTCCG
Source organism: Lycia hirtaria (assembly GCA_947563715.1). Lineage (NCBI taxonomy): Eukaryota > Metazoa > Arthropoda > Insecta > Lepidoptera > Geometridae > Lycia > Lycia hirtaria. The sequence continues at coordinate 50,311,318 of OX387376.1, read as the reverse complement.
TAAACCGACTTTACAGACAACCATTTTTGAAGTGAAAACTTCTAAAGAAGTTTTCACTTCAAAAATGGTTTCACCAAAAAAAAAATCATTCAAAAAATGTTTTCACTTCAAAAACGCCGCTAAAGCGGCGTTGGGCATTTTTGTGATGGGTAAAAAATGTTAAACTCGCATCAGATCGTCGGATCGTCAGACGGACAGTCAGAAACCTATTCTAACGTTCTGCATTTAAAGTTAATTATTGTATGTACAAGCGCCGTATACGAAGCGTTAGAGTGTTTTAAGAGTATACAGTGCCATCTAGTACGTTGTTATAGAACTAACTTTATTATAGGAAGTGTTCATACAATAAAGTTAGTTCCAGACTAACGTACTAGATGGCGCTGTATAGTGTTAAAACACGCTAACGCTTCGCGTAAAGCGATGTGTAGGGGTTGTTTGTAAAACACAATATTTTTGGTCAAATAATTACGAGTCAGTCTTATTGCTATTTTAATTTTTAGTTATCATTTGTTTTTGTTTTTTTTTTTTTTTATAATGAAAGGATGAAAATACTTTCAGTTTGGATTGGTCCCATAGAAATTTCATCAAAATCGGTCCAGAAGTTTGGTTTTTAAAACGAAATGGCGCATTTTGAAGTCAGTTTTTCATAAATTTTTATTTGGTCATCAACAAATACCGAACCAACAATAGTGAAACTAGAACGCTCTGAGGCTAATAGTAGGCCCGCAGAAGGACTAGCCCCAGTCTCGCCGGCTATATATTATGTCAACTGCGTTTATCCCCGTTAACTGGTGATGGTCCTGCGACGAAGTACCGCCACCGCCACCGCGGAGACACTGCGGGACGATGCTTACACCATTAACTGTATCAGTAATAATGCGGTGGAGACAGTTTAGTAAAGAGATGTTTTAAGGTTCCGTAGTCAACTACGAACCCTTATAGTTTCACCATGTCCGTCTGTCCGTCTGTCTATCTGCATGTTTGTCTGTCCGCGGCTTAGCTCAAGTTTACTAGAAAGCTATTAAGTAATTTACTATATGTACCTATATATATTTATCACGCCAATAAAAGGGTTAGGTTACTTACCCTACACGTAAAGTGGGGATGTTTTTTTTATTGTTTACTCTATTATGTGGGGTATCATTTGATAGGTAAAATCTAAAAATATCAGAGAAACCCCAAGCATAGTTTTTCCATATCTCGCTGCCAACTGAGAGTATTTTCCACCTGCGTTTCGGCAACGTAAGTAAGAATGGTTTGCCCACATTGAGCATAATGTATTTGCGGTATTTTACTGAGCATTATATAAATAAATATTGAATATTGGTGGACATTTCACACAATGACATCATCTAGCCGACACTAAGCAAAGCTTGTACTAGACAGCTGATAGAATACATACTACATACTTTTTTTGTAAACAAAATCATGTCTCACTTTTCTAATATCCCTACTCAATGATTCTATATGTTCAAACATGTTGTGGTGCGCGAGAGAGATAGCTGCGCGCTTTGAGCAGATTAATATTCAGTTCACAACCTAATCAACTCTTGCGCAAATGTAAACAAGCCGCGCGTACGAATGCCGCCGGCGTGTCATAATAATTGCCGCCCCCATCCGACAGGTTTACAAGCAACAGATCACGCTCAGTTTATCCGACTGTCACACGGGGAGTTATGGGAGACAGCTGCGCGAGCGGTGCTCGATGACCTCGACACACGGACTGGTGGCTAACTATCTTGATCAAATATTTCCGTATTTGTTTACAATTTTAGTTTTGCTTTTTATCAGACTTCAAAAAAGGAGATTCTCAATCCGGTTGTATTTTATTATGTTTACCTCATAACTCCAACATTTATAAAAAAAAAAAAAAAAACTTATTTGAAAGGATATACTTTCAGATTGCTCCCATAGAAATTTCGCCAAAATAGGTCAGTAGTTAGGTTTTTAAAACAAAATAACTGGAAAAAAATGTCAACCAATTACACATATCATTTAGTTTTTTTTTTTCAAACTATAAGTACCTATAAAAGACTTGCATATCAAAATCGCTCAAGGCGTTTAACTCGTTAAACCCGAAAAATAATACTACTTGGTCTTGGGCGGTCAAGTAAAGAAATAATGAAATCCGCTTCGCATCCGCTATAGCCAGGCAAAATGTAATTCACGCCTATCAACATTGCATCTCCCTATAATAAATATCTTGCGAAATTAGCTGCCATTTGTTTTCATAAGCCATTACTGTATAAGCCTGTCCAGTCCTGACAATTTCTAGGTCAGTGATCAGAGCAACTTCCATTCAGACGAGATTATACTATTATGAAAACTTGATATCTGTTTTTTTATGCAAGATATGTAGATCTACGATTGACAACCGATCGCCTGATGTTAAGTGACGGTGTGGACGAGGATGGAGCTCGTGGATGTAGAAGATATATATTCACTCTAGCCTTGAAAATTCCAAGATAGTAGTTCTCAAGAAACAAAGATGGCGGCAAAGAATTCCATTCCTGTGCAGTACGCATCAAGAACGTGGACCGATATAGCTGAGTACGGATTTTTGGCATTTCTATAAGAAATGGGTGGTAATGCGCCGAGTTTCAGTTCGTCTTGTAGTAAAATAATAAGGGTGGCATTAGGTCGTGAAGCTCTTGCGCACACTCCCAGAAATGAATCCATAGCTAGAAATTTAAGAATTTGTCATGAAGTTTTCCGTTTTAGGATAAAGAAGATAATCTAAAAAAGGCTAGGCAATAGGTTTTACAGCCAAAAATTGGTTGTCTGTAAAGTCGGTTTAGCCAAGTGGTGAGACCGTCTGACTTGCGATCCGTAGTTCCTGGGTTCGAATCCCACGGCACGCACCTCTGTCTTTTCGAAGTTATGTGCGTATTGTTGATTGCCGCCAACTTCAAACGGTAAAAGAAAACATCGTGAGGAAACCTTCATATCTGAGAGTTCTCAATGATCTTAAAGATGTGTGAAGTCTGCCAACCCGCACTTGGCCAGCGTGGCAGACTATGGCCTAACCCTTCACACAATGAGAAGATGGCCCGTTCCCGTTAGATGGACAGTATATACAAACAGGGTTGATAAAAAAAAAGTCGGTTTACGGTTTAACGTAACAACATACGTCCGCGCGCGAGCTCCGAGGAATGATAATTGAAGCGACAGTCGGGCGCGGGGCACACCCGCCCGCTTCCTCAGCCACCGCGCGCGGTTGTAACGGGACAAGGAGCGAAACGTAACGGGACAATGAGTCATACATTTTCGTGCGTGCAGCCGGCGTTCATCGATTTATTAGACGTTGTCACGTCAAAAAATGAGCACGAACTTTACTACCGTAGCACTTTCCGTCAAGAGTTGCAGTGGCCATCTACCGTATCAATCTTCAGTCTCGTTATCATGTGTGATAGAAGGTACACAAGATAACAAAACTGAAGAAGCCCAAACTAGACTATCTCATCATTTTCCATCGGGAAACTCAAGCCTCCTACATCCTGGCTCCGTCATCAGATCAGCACCATGTCATAATAAGGTTGAATTGTCATCCAATTTACATTTATGTTAAATTTCAGCTAGATCGGCACCCGAGAAGTGGGTCTTTAACTTGCATTGCTTCCTCCTTCTTGCGTAGTTGGATAAAAATATAATCACATCATGAATAAGACCGGCCACGAGATGGACAGACGACCTCATACAAGTGGCGCTGGACACAAGCCGCTTCCAATCGGTATTTTTCGAGATCCATGTGGGACACCTATGCATGCCCAGCAGTGAACTTCTTATGGCTGAAATGATGATGATGAATAAAACTTGCCAATTGCAAATATTTACCAATACGCGTAATAGAGGTATTTTTCACTCCTCCAAACATATAAATATGTCACAAATCCACGTTAAATCTGTAAACATTGGTGTTAGCACTTCACACATCTGTTGACTCGTCGGTTAACATCTCGCGGTCGTACGCAAATATAGAATGTCATGCCGGAGGGCGACAAACTTATCTCGTTGAGTCTGTTCAGCTATAGAACTAAAAAATAAAAACAGCAATCGTCAAGCCAGGTCAGAGGCCTTTCGGCGGCTTAGTAACTCTGACAATAGGGCTGACCAATCAGTATAAACGAACTTTTTTATATACAGGACAGATCTACGATTGACCACCAACTCGCCTGATGTTAAGCGACGGTGTGTCCGAGGATGGAGCTCGTCGATCTAGAAGATATCTATTCACTCTATTGAAAGTTTCAAGATCTCAGGTCAGGAGAAGCTCTCAGGAAACAGAGATGGCGGCAAAGAATTCCATTCTTGTGCAGTACGCAACAGGAATGTGGTTTGATATCGCTGAGTACGGATTTTTGGCATTTCAACGTGAAATGGGTGGTAATTCGCCGACTTTCTGCTAGTCCTGTAGTGATATGAGGAGGGTGGGATTAGGTCGTGAAGCTCTTGCGCACATTCCCCGAAATGATGGATGTTGGAATGTATGTATGTTTCTGAATTACCTCCTACAGCCTAACGGTTTGACCGATTTTGATGTGCGAGGTGTCGGTTAGATTCGTCCTTACTTCCCGAGTGTCTCAAATCGCTATCTCTGCAAAAAAAACAGTTCATCCGTTTAGCCGTAAAGGTAACATATAGACAAGGCCCAAGTTATTTTCATCATTTTGGTTACAAGAAAACCACTGCTGGACATAGGCCTCCCCCGTGGATTTCCAAAAAGACCGGTTGGAAGGAGCTTGCATCCAGAGTCGTGCGCCATCCTGCCACTTGTATGAGGCCGTCTCTCCGCCTTACTATTTACTTCCAATTTTTAACTGAGCGAAGCGAACAAGTCTCTGCATCAATCAACAAGATTAAAAAAATAAAAATTTCGATAAGTTTCATATATCTTCCAAAAAGGGGAAAAGTTTCCTGCGGCGCCATTTACTGGCCAATTTTAATATATAAGTATGCTAAAAATGTTTGGTACCTACGTAATTCTAAACAAGAATTTTAAATATGAGCAAAATCGGTCAAAAGATTGTCGAAATAGAAAGTTATGAAATCTTGGTTGATAAGAGAAGTTTGCTGCGATGCCATTTGTCGGCCGGTTTTGACAATATTTGATATTTAGCAAACACATGAGATACACAATTCTAAACATAAATTTCGAATACGAGCAGTAGACCTCGCGAGCACAGATTTTTTCCAGCAAATAACTTTACAAAAGTTTGTGCTCACAATGTCTACTGTTCGTAGAATTCATCATCATCATCTCAGCCATAAGAAGTCCACTGCTGGACATAGGCCTCTCCCATGGATTTCCAAAAAGACCGATTGGAAGCGGCTTGCATTCAGCGTTTTCCCGCCACTTGTATGAGGTCATCTGCCCATCTCGTGGCTGGTCTTCGTAATCTGCGCTTGCCGGTGCGTGGTCTAATGTTGTTCGTAGAATTACTAGTATAACATTAGTTAGTATATGTTCGCCGTAGAGAATGCGACAGTGTCTCCCCCGCCCAGGTAGACAAGTACGTTGGTCGTCATACGTACTTACACGTTCAAGAGAACGTGTTTTGACGTTACGCCACCGCTTAGTGGGTTATGAACACAAATCAAGGTGGCGTAATGCATGTAATTGAAATTAATTATGCGAAAATAACCTCACAGAGGATTTGTCCATACGAAAGTGTTTCGGGGTAACACGATTTTAGGGTACCGTAATACATGGAACCTTTATAAATTCGTCATTTCCGTAAGACAACAAAGCAAGCACGTTCCATCGTAGACCGCAGCATCTACGATGAGTGTGACAACTTCTCCTGTGTCACAGTTCTGAACCTACGTAAGCCACTCCAGCTTGGGCTCACCTGGATGGAAGAGAGACCTACTCCCAACCATCTCAGAGCCAAGAATTCCCCTATCAATGTTTTTTTTCATTATTTTTTTATTCTCTATTCCTTGGTTGCCTGGAAGAGATCGCTTTTAGCGATAAGGCCGCCTGTTGTTACACTTGTGTAAAAAATTTTTCTTTTTTGTACTTGCTTTTGTTAATTTTAATGGTGTGTCAATAAAGAGTTTATCTATCTATCTATCTATCATTAGGCTACTACTCAGGCAGGTGATATTGATGCCGTATTAGAGTGTTTTTTTTTTTTTATAAAAAGGGTTGGAGTGGTGGTGGGAGAGGTTTGGTCCTGGCAGCATAGGTTCAGCGCTATTGGTGTACACATTCCCTCTGCTGCCAGTGGGGAGTGGGGTGGTTAGAAGAAGGGGGTTGGGTAATTAGAGTGCATTGGTACCATGGCGTTGGAATTCTTGTCCGGCAGGCCTAAGATAGACGCGGCCACAATATATTCCCTAGTCTTTGTATGAAGTGAAAAAGAGATAGACAATTACATCTTCGTTATCTTGTCGCTTTCCCGCACCACAAAAGAGTAGAGAACATTTTGTTGCAGCGCGCACTGTATAGAATAAATTAAATATAAATATACTACAATATACATACCTGTACAATATACCTGTAAGTCATTCTTTATATTTTATATGAATCTATACACGTCAGTCTGGGTGTCATTAAATCGCGAATGAATTGGTTTTCTCATAGGTAAATGCGCTCGATCATAGACCGCAACATCGCTTCTTAACATCAGGTAAGTTGGCGGCGAAACAAAAACCTATATTGTATTTTAAAAAAAAACCGTGACAGATGCGTTCAATCTGTCAGTATTTTTGAGAGCTCGGCTCTCTTATGTCAGGGATCCCGTACGTCCCTGACCCCGACATGTGTAAATAGCGCCTAACATTTGATGAAATAAATAAATAGGTAATGGTAAAGCTGTCATTCACAATGTATGTAACATGAGACACGGTTGGATATCTTCCACCACAGAGGTGAACTTTTGATGAGTTTCGCATTTTACATTCACGTTCATTTAAAACTGATTATACTTTAATTATGCGGGTTTTAAACTTCGCGAATTACATGCGCGCATGTTTTTGACGTAGCGTCGTCAGGTGGCGTGGCTGTTTCGCACGCAACGTATTTCTTAGAAACAATATTAATAATATTATTTTTAAATGTAATTTTGATGTATTTGCGAACATAAGTCGTATAAAAACAGTATTAGAAAATATTTAGATTCATTTTTAACCGACTTCCAAAGAGAAGGAGATTATCAATTCGGTCTGTATGTTTTTTTTTTGTACAATTGTATTTGGTAGACCATACTTCAGAGGTGGTCCCACATTTTATCAAAATCGATGCAGTACTTTGGTATTTATTACAAACTGATAAAATGTCATCCAAGCGCCTGTAGAAAAGTGCAACAGCAAGTCGCGTATGTGCGGATATAGCATATTTTGAAGTCGCTTTTTTCAGTTTTTTAAACTATACTTATTTATATTTTATGACTATTAGGAATAATATGGAATAATAAAGTTTCCGGCAGCCTAGTGGTGAGACCGTCTGACTTGCGATCCGCAGGTCCTGGGTTCGAATCCTACGGCACGCACCTCTGTCTTTTCGGAGTTATGTGCGTATTGTTGATTGCCGCCAACTTCAAACGGTGAAGGAAAACATCGTGAGGAAACCTACATGTCTGAGAGTTTTCAATGATCTTGAAGATATGTGAAGTCTGCCAACCCGCACTTGGCCAGCGTGGCAGACTATGGCCTAACCCTTCTCACAATGAGAAGATGGCCCGTTCCCAGCAGTGGGACAGTTTGTACAAAAAACAGGGCTGACAAAAAAAAATTGAATAATATGTATGATGGCAATAGCTTCAACGATTTAACTGCCAGACAGAGATAAGAGCTCGGAAGAGTGAGAGCAATAGAGTTGCGATTGAAATATTTAAGTACGGAACCCTACAACAGATCATTTTAAAACTATTCAGTTGGATTTTTGCATGTTTTTGACTGGCCTCGCAGCTCAGTTGATGGTATGTCTGCCTGCTAAGCTGTAGGTCGTGGGCTCGATCCCCATCCAGGAACAACATTAATTGTGTGATGATCATGGATGTTTTTTCTGTATATGGGTGTTTCTATGTATCTTAGGTATGTATTTGCAAAAAAACAAGTATAAATAATTATATGTATTATATCAGCCATCTTGTTTCCATAGTACAAACTTTTCTTTGGTCTTTTTGAAATCCATGGGGGAGCCCTAAGTCCAGCAGTGGACTTCTTATGGCTAAAATGATGATGATGAAGCTTGCTTAGGGCTAGATTTATTTTATTTATGTATTCGTTTTCACTGAGATTTCTGAGCACTCGCAGATTCAATTTCCGATGTCAAGTTTTGATTAGAATAGGTCTCAAACAATGGACGATTTTAACAAAGTTTTGATTGTTAATTTGAATTGAAATCGCGGAACTTCGAATAATGGCTTATACAAATCTTGGGTTGGTTTCTGGCGTAAAGAAGAAAAAAACATTTGTGGTTTTGTTTAATTTTAATTAGAAGACTTTTTACTCGACTGCCGAGGAAGAAGTGTAATGTTTGGTAAATATGTAATTATTTAAATGTACAAATCTAGATTTATATTTCAATACTAGCTGGGCCTCGCGGTTTCACCCGCGTAAAAATAATATAAGGCCCATAGTGCCATGGTTCAGTGCCATAAATATATCCTCACTGGTAACACACACTGGTCGTAAATTAAATAAAAAAAAGTAATATTCAGGTTATGAAACAAACTTTTCATCGCCGTTAAGTCTTATGGACTACCTTTCTCCCAAGGTTTTACGTCTGAGGGACTTCCTAACAGTAAATTGAATACTTACGAGTATAAAAAGTATTTTAGAATGTGTAATTTAAAATTTAACACTGTGAATTATTTTAATGAATATTATGATTTGAAGTAATTAACATAAAAATTTTAATTTTAATTAATTAATTAGACGTAGTAAAAATTTAAATTAAAAAGTCATTTGAAAAACATTTTGATATCCGTGCATTCTCACCAAATTAAAATACATATCTAGGAAGAAAAGTTAAACCTAGGTTTAGTCGGGTTAACCAAGCATTACCCAATTCTGTTGGGTAAAGTCCGAAAACTGACAAACATTCCTGAGTGAACATTTCAACGCTTCCTGTGTGGATCTTTCCCGATAGATATAATCTAGGTCTCTTTAAAACGCGAGTGAATTGGTTTCGTCTAGGTAAGCGCGCTCCATCATGAACCGCAACGTCGTCGCCTAATACTAAATAATAAAAAAAACACAAAGTTGAATTCGCGTTTTACCAGTGAAAGACAATCAGTTAGGATATATATATAAATTAGATAGATTACAGGTATCAGTTAGGATAGATAGATAGATACTTGGATACAGGAACTTTCATACATTTGCTTACCCCCATTTCGACCCCTTTATTCGGCCCTTTTGCAAAATCCGTTCTTAGCTAACATATTTATCCCATAAAGAACTTGCATGCCAAATTTCAGCTTCGTAGCTTATGTAGTTTTTGAGATTTCTTGATTAATCAGTGAGTGGTATTTCGCTTTTATATACATAGAATATCCACATACCAGTCAAAAACATAACCCTCCCTTTTGCTTCGCCGTAGTTGGGTAAAAATAAATGTGTTACATTGTATATAGGATTATTATCAGCAACGACAGGAGCAGTGGCAGAGGCTTAGTGTAAGAGTGTGAAATTTCGGGAGCCTGGTTGGGAAACCATATACGATCTGCATGTCATGAGTTCAAATCTCCCAAGGCTGTTTTTTGAAGTTAGTGTATTATTTAGTAAAACATACAATGTAACACATTTATTTTTACCCGACTAGGGCGTCGCAAAGAAGCAAAAGGGAGAGTTATGTGTTTGTTGATCGGTATGTATGTATGTATATGTTACTGTAAAAGCCCGAACATTGGTAAATCTTAGGTTTTACCAGTAAATCTTAGGGTTTACCAACACGAGTCGGTAAATGTAAGAATATGTAAAAAAGAAACAATTCTATCGGGCTTTTGCCATTAGAATTTAGTACATGCTAGGTTTTACCAGTGACGGTTGGTAAATGTTGGTTTTGGAAATAAAACAATGCATAATAGACCAGCTTAGGCTAGGCCAAACAAGTTGATCCTGGTATAGGTATAAGCAATAATTTCTTCAGAGGTTAGGTTATGTTTTTTTTTTGTATTAAAAAAAAACATAAAACTAATCTCTGAAGAAATTAATGCTTATACCTAAGACTGCGTTGCACCAAGCTACATCGTTCAATCAAACAAATGTTATTATATATGTTACTGTAAAAGCCGAATACAGTAACATATGCATTGTTTTATTTCCAAAACTAACATTTACCATCCGTCACTGGTAAAACCTAGCATGTATTAAATTCTAATGGTAAAAGCCCGATAAAATCGTTTCTTTTTTACATATTCTTACATTTACCGACTCGTGTTGGTAAACCCTAAGATTTACTGGTAAAACCTAAGATTTACTGGTAAAACCTAAGATTTAGCAATATTCGGGCTTTTACAGTAACATATACATGCATTTATGTTCACCAGAAAGAAATGTGATGTGACTGCTAAACCCCCAAAATAGTTGAAATGTATTGTTTTGTTACGGTAGATACGAGCACGGTTACTATCCTCTGAACACCACTATGAATATGTATGAAATACAATAGAATATTTATTGCATGTAAGTTATTTGATTAATACACGATACATATCGAATAGTTAGTACATAATAATTTCAGATGAGAATATTTTCTTGTTTCATACTTTATAGAGCGTGATTTTTCAGTAGTCGCGTTTTAGTTTTTGATCTTATTTTTATTAATTTATGATATCTTTAAAAAATACGTATCGACACCTTGGACATCATAATCGACCAAGCCTTTTAAGCTATATAGGGCAATATAAAAACAATAATAATGTAAACAGAAACTAGAAATGTCACACACAGAATAGGGTTAAAAGCATTTGCATTGCAAATGTCGGTGGTCAGTTGATTGGCACGGGAGCTGGCTGCCCCCGGACTAGCTGGACAATTGTCTATCATTACTAATTCATTACACTAATGTAACGCGACCGCAGGATCTACCTAACAGGGGGTGGGGGGCAGTAGGGGCAATACCAGAGTTGTTATGTTATTGGTTATTTTCAATGGAAGAAGTTAATGTTTGTCAGGTATATGCATTATTAGAGTTCTAGCTACAAGATACCATTATAAATTCGTTCATCATCTCAGCCACAAGTCCACTACTGTACAGGTAGGTATATGTCCAACAGACACCCCATGGATTTGCGAAAAGACCTGCTGGGAGCGACTTCCATCCAGCGTCTTCCTGGCCGCTTGTCTACCTTGTGGCTGGTCTTCCTACGTTGCGCTTACCAGTGCATGGTCTCCACTCGAGAACTTTTCGGCCCATAGACCACCAGCACAAGATTATTAAAATTTAAGCACATCTCCTTTTCAGATGTGTAATGCTCAAAATTTGGTTTATTTCATTTTCCAGGTTTTATACTATCTCTATGCGAAATTTCATAACTATCGATTAAGGTGTTTAGTTTTGAAAAGGTCACAAAGCGACAGAGCAATTTTAGCTTTTACAATACTGCTTAGGACAGTAAATACGTACGTACTTGGCAGGCAGAGTTTCAGCCGCGATGTAACAGATGTAACCCACGGAACTTATTCTCAAGTGTAAAATGATAAATAAACGCATGCGACAAAATATCGCTATCACTGTCAAGCTAGTAAAGAATAATCTTCAAAAATATAATACCTGACTACAAAATGCAGTTAGATACTTGTGATGTAATTATATATTTTTATAATTTATTAGAATAATTAATTATACATTCTATAAATAATAATATATAATTATATTCTATAAATTCGCGTTATTCTATACCTATCCTAATCCTAACTAATATTATACTCGTAAAAGCGAAATTAAATCTTGTCCGACATCTGTCTGTTTATTACCTCTTCACGGTTACACGGTAAAAGCAATCGTTATCAAATTTAGCACAGAGATTCTAGCACAGAGAGGCTATACTTTATCATCATTAAAATTATTGTAATATTTCTTGATGAAAAATCGTCATTTGGCTTCATGAAAACACTATTACAATGTATTAAATTTATATCTGATATAAAAATAATAGGTATTGTTACATTTTAAGTACATATAATAATTTTATATCTAATAAAAGTAACAAAAAAAATAAAAAAAATATGGAAAATAACGTGGTTTTCACACATTTTTAAATAAAAACTACGGGTCACTCACGTTTGTTTTGAGCCGAAATATCCGACTATAGTTTCAACCGCATTCGGCGGTCTTTTTCAAAGGAGCAGCACACACATCACTCTTGGTCGGTGACGCGCCTTGCACTGCGACGTGCCGCTCGTGCCGCACGTTGAATTACTTGGTTGAAACTATAGTCGGATATTTCGGCTCAAAACAGACGTGAGTGACCCGTAGTTTTTATTTTAATAAAAAATTACCGACTTCAAAACAATCTAATTAACTGAAAAGGGAAAGTCGGTTAAAAATACATGTCGCGTGCGAACGTATATATATCTAGCCCTTAAATACAATATGACCCTGTGAACCCGTGACTCGTATATAAGATGTGACTCGATCGTTATACGCCAGAATAGGCACCCAGCCCTAATAAATAATTGTAATAACGCTAAGTACTCGCGGTAATGAAATTGTCAACTGTTTCTGGAACAACGTGTAATTACGATTATACTGATATTAACTGTTATGTCTCCTGAGAATCCAGTATTATTACTAGAACGAAAACATATTTTACCGACTTCAAAAAGAAGAATGTTAACATTTCGGCTGTATTTTATTATTAAACTAACGTGGTTGTTACACATTTTTATTTGACTTCGGGAGTGACGTCTGCGCTGCTCCTTTTGAAAAAGACCGCAGTATGCGGTTGAAACTATAATCGAAGATTTCGGCTCCAAAGACGAGTGAATATACGTGAATAACCCGTTTGTTACAGGTACTATATAATATGCCGTACCCTCCAGAGTTCTTATCAAAAAATTACTTATTTCAAACACGATTGCCAAAATTGGATATCCTCTCTAAATTTTACATTTTACACACAAAATCCTACAACGTGAAATACACTTAAATTAGTTTACAATATGGTTGTAATTCCAACTGATCTAAAACATCTCTGTTGGAGACGAAACCCTAACAAATCTCATATCAAGCGGAAGTTGGAGGGGTCCAGTTACGCAATCAAAGGTCGAATAGGACTATCGATCTGCTTTCTCAATGAAATACAGTTTTTCCAAGCGATTATGCTCTTTTTCTGACTGCAGACTAGGCAATTGACAACAGCGCACCTGATGTTCTTTAAGAAATATGTAATACATCCGGAAACGCTACCCATATTCATCATCAATATTATCATCATCTCAGCTACAAGAAATCCACTGTTGGACATATGCCTCCCCCATGGATTTACAAAAAAGACTTGCTGGCCTAGCATTGAAGGTAGATAAACAGTATTTATCCACGCTGTTATGTCAGTTGTCAATGTCAGTCCATACTTTATTTCCTCTGAGAGGTGTATAATATGGTGGAAAGACTATTTGTCAACCTTCCGTGCTAGCCCTGCTGATGGAAGTGGCTTGCATCCTTGCCACTTGTAGAAAGTCATCTTGTGGCTGTTACTCTCCTTCTGCAGTCGGGTAAAAGTTTGCTATGATACGGGTCACCAGAGATTTTGGGCGGAACGTTACGTTTCTAATCCGGACAGCCAGAGTGAAACAAAGTGACGACTTCTTTGGTCCCTTCAATTAAAAATTGGCGATTTCTTTGGTCCCTGAGAGTTACAACATGGGCCTTTCTTCTAAGGCAATAAAATCAAAGATCTATTCAATCTAACTATCTACCTAAGATCTAACGAAAATCTATTAAATCTACGAACTTCTAAGTCTGCACACTTCATCTTCGACCACATCGACGCGATCTATTCCATTGTGCAACTCTTGATTTGGGCACGTCGCCCGTGCGAAACGTCGGTCCGTGATGACAATGCTAATGCCGAGCAGTCGATACGGCCGAGGTGAGCAGCTGCCACGGAATATACCGGAATTCTATCTTAAACATTTTCTATTTCATTACATTATGCAAGTATTACGTACAAATCGCGTACACTCGGCCGATCCCGCTAGATGCTACTCCGTCGTGCAGCTCTTGATTCGGGTACGTCGCCCGTGCGAAACGTCTGCACGTGATGACAATGCCAATGCGAGCAATCGATACGGCCGAGGTGAGCAGCTGCCACGGAATGTACCGGTATGATGTCTCCTACGTATTCTATTTAACTTACCCTTTCTGAACAAACTTATAAATTCGTTCAAACTTCAAAGTTTCAAGTGAAAGTGCGGGTTACTCATGTCTGCTTTGAGTCGAAATCTCTAACTATAGCTTGAATCATAAATGGCAGTTTTTTTAATGATTTTTTTTTAAACCATAAAGATAGAAATTAGGCGTTCAAGTAAATCCGAACTTCCTAACTTCCTTACGAATAGGTATTATAACAGCAAAAGTAACTGCCTGTCTGTCTATTAGTTAGCTTTTCACGACTAAACGCTGAACCGATCGTTACGAAATTTGGTGCAGAGATAGCTAAGGACCTGGAGAGCAACACACAACATTATCACACATCATTATCATTTTTCATCAATAAGCGGGTAAACCACACCTAGTAGCCAAATATGTCCAATATTTGTCGCATGCTAGCGAGATAGAAAAGCATCCATCAGAGCAGCTGAGCCGAAAAGTGCCGAGATTAGGATGGATTGCGACTATTCTCTGGACGCAACTCAGCTGCCGGATTCTGACTCGCTCGAGATTATATCGCTAAGGAAAGTCATGACGCATGAAAGTCGATCATAAAAGAATATTCTAAGAAATTCATACACATTATCTCACTGTTACTTTCGTTATATTTTTTTACAGACTCTTATTGTTAGGAGGTAATAATTTTTGAGGTAATTGCATTTTTTTTACATTTATTTTATTATCTCATAACTCGCGTCATTTTTAAACAGACTATAAAGGACTTTGCATTGGTCCAATAGAAATAACATAAAAATGTTTTTATATGATTTTTCTAAAACAGAATAACCGGAATTTATGTCATCTAAGCAAACGACCATTATAACATTATTTAAAAAAATCGATACCTTAATTAAAAATTCGTAACAAATAAGATTTTACAACAATATATGAAGAACACATATTTAAATATGTTCTACAGTGACTTTGCGCATAATTTCTCGAGAAAACGTAAACTCAACTTCGTATCAAGCATAACGCCAACGTAGGTAAGTTACACTACGTAAATCGCTTTTATGCAGTCGGGTATTTTGTTTATCTATTAATATAATATACTTATAAGTCTTCGCGAGTAGCGAACTCTTTTTTCGAAGCTCAGGAGAAACCCCAAAGAGAAAATTCTTATGTATTTTAGACCTTTTAACTGACTTTTATATTAATCACACCTAGCAACTAAGCCGGCTTAAACCGCTTCTAGGATAAGCGTGCTCTGAAAAACGTACCTTCAAAGTTAATCCTTTTTTTTAGGGTTCCGTACCAGAATAGAAAAAAAAAACACTTATTGTGAATATTTCTTACTATGTAATGCTAATTAAGTTGAAGTATCTACTGGCCTCGCAGCTCAGTTAGTTGTATGTATGGGACAAACATTTGTGTGATGTGCATGTATGTTTGTTCTGTGTTTGGGTGTTTCTATACATCATAAATATGGTTTTCTTTTAGATTTGACAGACCCAATGACTCGCCTGATGTGTGGCCGAGGATGGAGCTCGTCGATCCAAAAGATTCTATCTATTATATCTATTCACTCTCGCCTGGAAAATCCCTAGATAAAAGATCATAGCTCTCAGGAAACAGAAGGCGGCAAAGAATTCCATTCCTGTGCAGCAATAAGAACGCGCACCAATATCGTTAAGTCAGAATTTTGGCATTTCAATAAAAAAATTAGTGGTAATGTGCCAACTTTCTGCTAGTCCTGTAGTGGAATGGCATGGGCAGAATTAGGTCGTGAAGCTTTTGTGCACAACAGCTCTTCGCTGAAATAAATCATATAAAATATAGACAGACATGCTACTTACGTCGGTGCTCTAGACTAAGTAGCTTATGGCAAACAATTCCATTCTTATGCAGTACGCATCAAGAACGAGGTCCGAAATCTTCGAGTAAATGCGTATTTTTGACAATGAGAAATGGAAAGTATATATGTAGTTTATTAGCTATCTGCTTTCCATAGAACAAGCTTTATTTGGGGCTAGCTATCTCCACCAATACACATATATATATATAGGTATAAATAGTTTTTTTTTTTTGTATATATAGGTATAAATAATTTCCGGACAGTAATATTATGTTATAGAACTACGTTTGGCCAGTATATTTACGTGATAGCTGTACAATCTTACGACTGTCAATCACAAAAAATAACCTATCTTACCACATTTACGTAGACGTACGAAAGTCACCGACATAGTACAGCTGATTAGCAAGTGGCAGTGGACAGGGCACATAGCACGTAGAACTGAGGCCGATGATATTGATATTATGGGGCCGAAAAGTTCTCGAGTGGAGGAGCGCAGCGTAGGATGACCAGCCACGAGATGGATGAGTGACCTCATACAAGTGGCAGGAAGGCGCTGGATGCAAACCGCTTGTAATCGATCTTTTTGGAAATACATGGGGGAGGCCCATGTCCACCAGTGGACTTCTTATGGCTGAAATGATGTTGATGATTACCACATTTGTCAGTACCATCGGGTTTCCATTCATACTACGGTATATCTACACCCCGCCGTTTATCAGTAGCGAATCTAAATAAAGCTGTATACAGTACGTCCTACGCAAACGTAGAATGTAGTACTCACGCTCGGTCGGAATCCGACAGCACACAATCTGACACGATGTCTGTTTGTCGGACCATCAAGCTGTTAACGATTGATCGCCCCCAAACCAGCCCGGAGTTGCCAGCTTTAACAATACCCTAAATAACGTGGTAATATGTTTGGAATGTCCACCAGTCCAGGTAAGACAATAAGATCGTGGCAAAAAATGGGAACTAACGCCTCGATTGAACAAAATAATGAAATATGGACAGCAGCGCCATCAATACCTAGTTCTCTATCCGAGCAGACTCTACAGTCTTTTGTCTCACCTTTGCAAAAGACACGAAATAATATAAACAGCCATGCTATGCTGAGACTAAGAAACTTTAGCATTGTTTGATCTCACTTTATTCTGGCTCTAACTTATACCTAAATATTTTACTCAAGGAATTGCCATAGGGACAAACAAGGCATAACGCTCAATGCTAATACAGCAGGAAAAGTTTATAGCTAACCTAACGACAGAGGAAAGAAACAACTAAGTAAACCTTATTTTTCCTCCCGGGGAAATAAGTGAATCAGCATAAGCACAATATGAAACTTTCCCTAAGTACTTTCGTCCCTAAAGTTGGTTAATTTGGCCGAATGTTGCTCTGGCAACCCAGCTTACAAAATATTGTTATAATAGTATATACAGTACACAGTATGTATACAGTATGGTAACTTATGGATTATAGATGACTAACTAACTTAATGATGACACTAACATCTTACTAGTCGTGTCCCTCGGTCTCACCCGTGTCTGCATCATCATCTTAGCCATCAGAAGTCCACTTTTGGACATAGGCCTCCCCCATGGATTCTCAAAACGGCCTGATGGAAGCGGTTTGACTTAGACTTGGCTTAACGCTCATCACTGGTAACCATTTTACGGGTGGCGCGGGCAACTTTAATTTTTTACTTAACTAAATAGATCTACGTTTGACCATTGACTTGCCTAACGGTAAGAGACGGTGTGGCCGAGAATTAAACACGTTGAACTAGAAGATGGCCCTAGCCTAAAAAATTCCAAGATTATAGTTCTCAGAAAATAGAGGTGTCAGGGAATTCCAATACAGTGCAGTACCTACGCGTCAAGAATATGGACCGAAATAAATGTGAGAAGATTCCAGTTCCATGTTTGAGTTGGCAGACTGCGCATATGAACAAAAGCAACCAAGAGCCAAGAGCATTATGAACTCTTGACATATAGGTTACGATACCATACGATGTTTTTCTTTCACTGTTTGAAGTTGGCGGCAAGTGCGGCAACTGCCATTACGCACATGATCCCGCACGCAACCTGTCTTCTTGGATTTATGTGCGTGTCGTTAATTGTGCAAGCTTCAAACGGAGAAGAAAAACATCGTAAGGAAACAGGTACGTCTATGAGTTCATATTTTCGAATATATGTGAAGTTTGCCAACCCACATTGTCAATCTTGTCTTTACGTACATATTAATGGTCATAGCATAGAATTCGCCCTATTACTTGGGTCATAGTATGATAATGCTTGAATTAATTAATAAAATGAAGTCGATTAAAAAACAAGATGAATTAGAAGGAAACTCGAACTCGAAGAAATACCCACCCGTATAATGAAAATAATTTTAAGTACCTACTATTATTATTTTGAAATCTTCTATTTATGTTTTTACAATATTAATACAAAAACATAAATAAAAATAACTTAAACCTAGGGTGCCGCCGGCAGCGGGGTAGGGCCTAAGCTGGTGGCGGTAGGGCTACAGACTCAGAAACATCCTGACAATTCGTTCCGTGTCTAGGACGACTGCCTTCTAAAACCGACCCTTGACCCAACCCTCGCGGGCTTGAGATGCTGGTCGAGGCTCTTCGCTTTTAAACCGTTTGCCGATACGACTATCATTATTTATTCATACGCGTACGAAGTCGGTACTCGGTGCCCTTACTAGCCACACAGCTGTACATCGTACAAGGGGGAGCAGAAATATCGACAATTCGACGACGGATATAAAATAACACTTCGCGTTACGTTTGCCTGTTTATTTGTACTGGCAACACCCACCGCTGACCGATTTCGATTGAACTCGGTACGGAACACACTGAACTTTTGTGTTGCCACCACAAAAAAATACGACGTTAAGTTATTTTCGGGAGAGTTTTGTCGTGGGGTTTATTTTCCTTTCGAGTCGCGGGATGAAAGGGAAGGATTTTTCGTTTTGCATCGACCTTTTCGCCCATTGACAGGTGTTTTCGAACAAACAACCTGAAATATTCGGTCTGAGAAAGGAAGTTTTGGTTAAAACAATTTTAATTAACAAGTTTAATGATATTACTCGCAGAACTGATGACCGATGGGGCTGAACAGTTCTCGAGTGGCGTCGACACACCGGCAAGCACAGCGTAGGAAGACCAAGTGGAAGGAAGACCCTGGATGCAAGCCGCTTTTATCAGTTCTTTTTAGAAATACATAGCTGCCTACATCCAGCAATGGACTTATTGTGGCTGAGATAATGATTTCTCTTCAATCTAGAACACAACAAATCTTGCTGGGTGAGTGGTTGGTTGAGTAACTGGCAAAAATTTGGTACCTCTTGAGGCGGACTCTGAAAAAGAGTCCTATACTACTACACAAACATAATAATGTACAAACACACAAAAAACATCAGTCAAGAAATAACAAGAATATCAGCAGAACGTAGGTACTGTGTGTACTGTACGGGTCTGTATGGAAAGAGAACTATTGTGGCATTGAGGGCGCTGCTGTCCGTATTTCATTATTTCATTCGACTAGCAACACAATTGAGACATCAGTTCCCATTTTTTGCCACGACAGTTCTCTTTCCAAACAGACTCTAATACTGTACAAGTACTCAAGTATCAGGAACATGTAACTAAAGTAAGTAAACGGAGATTATCTGTTCCACAATCGTCCCTCCAACCCCTAAGCTATTTGGTAACAGAGCTCACAAATAATACTCAACAAAGGATCTGTAAGCAAATAGAGCAAAAAAAACGAATGCTTATTCACTTCCTCCCATAAATCAAGGGCGAAAAAAACGAAGACGCGCGGAGACCAAGGTCCCAGACCGGCGGTCGTCAAACATCAATCACGCATTAATTCGACTTCTTCTGGAAGCTGCTTAAGGCGCTGCGTTTACGAGACGATCGATGTAGCGTTTCGGAAATCGGCAACCAATAAATATTTAATTTCTAAACAACCAATATAAAATCAAGCGTGAGCCACGTAAATATTTTTGGTATTCAGTTGCTTCCACTAAATCACTATTAAATAAATTGGCGGTACTACAAATAATTTCGGGTGAAAACGTATTCTCAGCAGCGAAAAAGCGTAAGTTACAGTACAAAAATCGCTATTACTTACTTATTACACCTTTAACTATTTTTTATCGGAGTAACGAGTAGTTTGTACATACATTTCGTTATAATTATAACCGATAAAACTGTTTTACGACAACATTTGCGTTCTTTACTCCTTTTGGTCCACTGAAAGTAAAATATTCGGTTCAATTTCCAAAACAAGCAACTATAAATTTACAGTAACACCAACTGTATTCGAATACTGAATGGCGTCAGAAACTAAGGTTTCTCTCGTCGAACTACGAGATGGATCAACAATACTACTACGAACTATCGCGTTCGAATCTGCACTCGATTAGCACAGGACCGTAACAGATGACACCATGAAAAATAGATATATAGATAGATAGATAGATAAACTCTTTTTTGTACACTATTAAACAAAAAACAAAACAGAGAAACTTACAAAACTAGTGTGACAACCGGCGTCCTTATCGCTAAAAGCGAAGCTCTTCCAGGCAACCGTGGTATGGATATAGATAGAGATCAATTCATAGAAAAAGTAAGGCGGGTGTGCAATAGCAGAGACACTGGATATAGCTATAATACAGCTATACCGAGCAGCACCGATAAAAAAACAAGTCTTCAGATGTTGATGCGACAGTTTCCAATGTCGGACACCAAAAGCTGCCAATACTGGACATCGTTAGCGCATCGCCTTAAATGATGTAAAAGCTATTACTCGCCAAGAGGACTATAGGCGTATTTTATATGGAAACTTCTGAGTGGTACTTGACGGGTTTGACGAGTTGAGCGGACAAATTATGCGAAGTTTATGGACTAAGTTCAGGAGAGCGTAAAAACAGTTTCAGAGGAATAAGATGCTTAAATCAGTAGGCTAACTTGAGACTTGTTAAAGCGAAACGAATGGCAAAGGTTAACCTTTAAACATTTTAGGTCTGCGTGCTTCATCTTCGACACCCACATGGTGGCTTTCCAACAGACGAGTTGGTGATCAGATGCGGACTTATTCGCAATAAAACTTGTACAGAAGAAAACTAAGCTCATGTTACGAGAATTGAAAGTACTGGCGTATGTATTTAGAAAAAAATATTTTAACGGAACCTGTCACGAATAAAAAGCTTTACAACATTAGTACAATTGAATAGTACCATCAATGGTACTACTGACACAACTATACGTCACTAGTACCACTAAAAAAATACCACTTATTTTTATCCGACTGCGTAAGAAGGGTTATGTTTTTAGAGTGTATGTATATATGTATGTTAAAGCACTATTATTATTAACGGGATATTTGCCGTGGTTCGCGTTAATTTTGAGCTCCCAATATTTCGGCACAGTTACATGCACCATGTTCATATAATAGTGCTTTAATGAATGACCGTGATAGTTTAAGAAAGTGTATGTATGTTTCTATATGACAAGCCTAAACGGCTTGACTGATTTAGATGTGCGAGGTGTCATTAGATTCGTCTTCGCTTCCAGAGTGTCATAGGCTATATTTTTTGTAATAATAATAATACATCTCTTGCAAAAATAAAAATATGCATTTTTCGTAACCTCCAACGAACTATTTCGTAATAAACAAGCGATTTTACTAGAATTATTCTAAAGACTGCGCATTTATAATATTTTACAGTGATATTGCGCATACTTTCTCACAAAAAAAAACGTACACTCAAGAGCGTTTTAACGAAATCGCAAGTTAGCTGCAAAAACTGCTTTCCTGCAGTCGGGTAATGATTTTTCTTTTATTATAAATACATGTATTTGTTTAACCAACGCGAGCAGTTTTCTTTGGATTAAATATTCATGATTGTCTTGGAGAGCTCTACGTTGTACTTACTGGGAATAGAAATGTAAGGGAGTGCGTCTCACATCTCTAAGAATTAAATTTTTTTTTACGATGTTCTTATGGAACAAAAGCCTCGACAACGGATGAAATTAGATGATGGAATCAGCTCATATAGTACACACGAAGACACAAGAA
Organism: Lycia hirtaria; assembly: GCA_947563715.1. Taxonomy (NCBI): domain Eukaryota; kingdom Metazoa; phylum Arthropoda; class Insecta; order Lepidoptera; family Geometridae; genus Lycia; species Lycia hirtaria. The sequence continues at coordinate 50,289,099 of OX387376.1, read as the reverse complement.
ATCCAATTTCATCACATGTACTACTTACACTTAGCCTCCTTAAAGCCTCGTATTCACTGGTAATAGATCTCCCGCGACGAAAAGATCGCTAAAGACGTCGGTCGACTTTGGACAAAATTAATCGCCACGTTCTGCGACATCACGAAAGTCGTGCGATATAAGCGGCAGTTAACAACACTAGTTCTTTGGGTAATTTAGGGTCTATACAAGGGTGGTTACTAAAGACATTGAACAATATACACGGAAATTCAATTCAATAAAAATTTTATTAAATTACTGAGGACCGCTAGATTAGTTATAGTCAGCTCGACTGCACGATGGCATTACACCGTGCCACTGACTGCCCACAGCAGTCGGCACTGATCTACTTGAGCAGTCTGCTAAAGCAGTTCCGTGCAATCCAATGAACGAAAGATGTTTGTTCAAAATGCAGTCGCAGCTTGAAGCGTTCGATAGTGACTGCTTCTAGCTAGCCTGCCTAGCCTGTGTATTCCCCCCCCCCCCCCCCCCCCCCATTAAAATCTACTAAATACACTAGTGGACATAAACAGTCGCAAGCACATAAAATATGACACTAACAATATAAATTGCCACACAATGGTAGGTTAAATGTGTTACTAAAATATTTATCAGGAAATTTCACATTCTCTCCTTCATAATATTGAATGTTACTTGCATTCAGAAAACTTTTCATAAACTAGTTTAAGTTTTTCATTTTTGCTTATTTCGCTGCTTTTGCACTCGCGCGCCGCGCCTTTGAACAGGACTTTGCGCTACCACGCTTTACATTTCTGTTTTAACGACGAGAAAAAATCCTATGATGTCGCGAGGCATGAGAGCGACGTCGACATAAACATAGATTATAAAACGACACAAATAAGAACAACATAGCAAGTAAGTTTTTTGTCATGTTGGGCGTCATCGCTGGCGTCACATGTCGCGTGACACGTCCCCAGTGTACACTCGCCTTTACATTCCCGCTCTAAGTAATCCCATGTACATTTCACCTCTGTTCCAGAGACATTCCTGACGGCCTCCACTAATATAAATACCTCAGAGTGACGTACGAATCCTTATTCCAGTCAGGGGCGGGGACGTTTTAATCAAATCGCGTCGAGAATCCTCTTTTACAATCGGATTTCAATAACGCACGGAATCCCCCGAGGATTCCGTACGTCACGTTTGTATTGGACGTTAACAATCGTTTGTAAGTAATTGGTATTTTTGGAACGTTATATGTTTTATTAGTCTAAAGTGAGTCGAAGTTTTTTGAAGCATTACAATGAAAATTATTCAAAAGCCAAGATAGATGGGTGTCCTCCTGATCCTGTGTTTTGTTGTGTATGTATGAAATACTTAAACCTTAATTGCCGGAGAAAACTGAATTTCATAAACGGCTCACGTACCTGAAACAATAAATATATAAATAAAACATTTTTCAAAACTCTATAAGCACTGTATTACAAATATTATAATCATTGATTACAGTCATATGTTATTATCGTACTCATATTTCACAGAAGACAGTATATTTGATTTTACCGCCCGACTTTGCCGATTAATGCCGTCCCGCTGTTGCTCGCAACAGCGGGCTAGTGTATATATGTGGCAAAGCCGAGCGGCTTTTTCCCCGGACATTTATTTAAATATATTTGTTTTTCCACCCGGCTGTGGTGATTAATGCCGACCCGCCTATGTTTATAGAAACCCTAATGTTTTTCGGTAAAGCCGAAATTTTCAAGATGCCGCTGCAATAGTGCAATAGTCGCACATTAGAGTTGATTTGCTGCCGAGCGGCAGACTATCTAATGCCCTCTACGTGCCCTGATTACCGGCAAGAGTTAGCGAACCGCGTTCGCCCATTTAATTACTTGGCTTATGCTAGGCTTCTAACCCCGCATTTCTATAGGGAAACTTACACCAATTACGCGACCACATTGTGTTTGTACATAAACTTTTAATATACACATGTTTATACTAAAAAGTTCCATTTCAATTTCAGACGAAGAATACTGCAGGTGTTCCCTCAGAAAAACGAAAGACAGTATTCAGTACAAAATTCTAACTGTCGCAACTATCCGGTCCCCTTATAATATCACCAAGATAATTTTATGAACCAAATTAGCTAATGCAATCAGTTTGACTGGCCTTGTGGCCCAGTTGGTAGTGTGTTCACGTCTATCTGCTGAACTGAAAGGTCGTGGGTTCAATCCCCACCCAGGGCAAACATTTGTGTTATGAGCATGGATGTTTGTTCTGTGTCTGGGTGTTTCTATGTATCATATGTATATATATTTACAACAAAAAAGTATATATGTATTCTATCAGCCATCTAGTTCCATAGTACAAGCTTTGCTTAGTTTGGGCTAGATGGTGTTGTGTGAAATGTCCCCAAATATTTATTTATTTATTTAGTTGCGAGATATCAATAATTTCCATTCATATAAAGACACAAAACACCAACAGTTAACCAAACGTAAATTATTATCATTATGTTATTATTGTCGTATATTGATAAAACCAATGTAATGATTCAAATTCTGTGAAAATTTCAACTTCCTACCTATTACGGTTCAAATGATACAGCCGTTTAAGCGTAGCGTAGGACAGACAGACTAGGCTGTCTGTCTCACGAAAAGGCTCCCGCACGCTTTGTACGGCAGCCTAAAAACTAAAAGTCGCATACTATTGTTTGCAAGTATGTAATAAACAATCCTCAGCTCTTCCCAAAGAACAGTTAAGACAACAATCAGTCATGAATGAGTGATACGCGTCTCGCGCCGTTATCAAACGTTATCAGTGGGATGTATCTTATCAGCGCTTATCATAGCAGCCGGGGTTCACTTGTTTACCTACTACTTGGCGTAACACAGGTTCGACATGTATACGACATCGGTAGCCGAGAATTTGATGGTTTCAGGGTTCCGAACTTCAAAGGAGAAAACGGAATCCTAACTAACAAAACTGTACAAAATAAAATTCATTTTGACCGGTTTTTAGAGTTCCGTAGTAAACTATAAGGGAGGAACCCTTATAGTTTCGCAATGTCCGTCTGTCGGTCCGTCCGCGGCTTTGCTCAAAAACTATAAGTAGCAGAAAGTAACTAATTTAGAATAGATATGCATATTAATCATGCCGGCAAAGTCGTAGAATAAAATAAAGAAAAAAAAATTGTTTTGGAGTACACGTTAAGTGGGGATGAATTATTTTTTACAAATTTATCAATGTGTCAACCAATCAATGTTACAAATGAATTACAAAAAAATTCAATGTGTCGTGATTATTTTTGTTAGAGTAACAAAAATTATTGTGTCTTATTTTTATACATGATAGACTGACCGCTAAATCACCTAATGCTAAGCGATGTTACGGTCTACGATGAAACGCGTTTACCTTTTTTTTTACGTATGTTTTACGTTAATAATTTCTAAAAATGGTATTTACGAGCATGTATGGAAATTTGGAAAATTTGGATCAAATTGAAATTTTTGTCGAAACTTTATGATGTTGTTTTCTAGTTTCCTAAACGACGATTTTTTCATAAGTTCATTCAGTCATTTTATATCTTCAAAAATGTTGGTATGCGCGAGCGAGACGAATCATTAAAACGCTTTTATTAGGTCGACCTGTATGTAACTAACTACGACTATGTAATGAAATCTAAGGTAACTAATTTAACCACCTTCCAAGGATTGTAGCGCCATGAAAATTGGCAGCTGTATGTACGAGTAGTTCTGATGACAATACAATAATATGGTACTGTCGAACTGATCTGATGATGGAGCCGGAGGTCGACCTGTATATAATGAAATCTAAGGTAACTAATTTAACCATCTTCCAAGGATCGTAGCGTCATAAAAATTGGCAGCTGTATGTAGTTCTGATGACAATACAATAATATGGTACTGTCGAACTGATCTGATGATGGAGCCGGAAGATATGAACTAGAACTTCATGATGGAACATCGTATCATAGCTGTGTTTGGATTTGTTAGAAAAGTCTTATAATGAACTTTGACCACAATAATTTGTAGCGTGTTTTTTAGTGTTTTAAACTGTAATTTATTTCTCTCCCAAACTGAGGCCAACATTCGTAACTCAACTTATGTTATAACTTCGCTTAGTTAGGTAAGAATAGGTAGACCTCGAGGAGGGCACGACCTTTATTTGTATTCTTCACCCGAGCAACTGTTCTAATAAACTTTCGCCACGTTCACTTCATCCTAGACTTTTATAGCCGCGTTTGCCGTAACTCAGATCATAAACAAACATCTCATAGTAGGGTTCGTATGATATAACAAGTTATAGCTTCAAATACTAGAATAGAACTATATTTGCGCTGCACACAGGACTATTTGGATCAGAAGGCGACTCGAGTTTGATAAGCGTATCCTACGCGTCGCTCTTAATTCACCGCCCTACATCAGACTAGTTGGTGGTAAATCGTAAATCTATTTATCGTAAAAAAAACACACACACACACTTTTAACCTCCCCTACATTTAAAGTGGGTATGATTTTTTTTTTTCTCATCTACTCAATCATGTGGGATACCGTTGGATAAGTAATAATTGATTGACAGTCAAATCAATGTTATTTGATAACTAATCAAAATAATTTTATAGTTTAAAAAACTGAAACAACCGACTTCGAAGTACGTTATTTCGTTTACTTGTAATATTAGTAAGGATAATAATTAAACAAGGCGCTCAAGCGTTGAAGTAACTGTATTTTCTCCTTATGCACATTGGATGAGGAGTAAGTAGGTTTTATTTTTCAAGCTCAATAAATCCCTCACGATTGTAAACTTTTCAAAGAGACCTCTCTTTACCCGCTCGTTTCTTTTTCAAGAATGACATTTGTCATTGAATGTCAAATGCTTCGTCGTCGCAGATTAGAAAATGTGCAGAAGTTTATGCGAAAAACCTCAACATTTGACACTTTTGTAAAGAAAAACGGGTCAGTGAAACTCTGCGATTCTATAATCTGACGCACTCACTCAGGAATCCAATGAAAATATTTTTACTTTTAGAGATTATTCAAAAAGTAATAAAGCAATGTTTCTAATATAATTATGGGACCAACTTGGGAGCTTTCTCTATACGCCAATTCACAAACACAAAAATTGGTTCAAGAATGAGCGAGAAATTCGTGTTCATACGTAAAAAAATAATATACGGTAAGAATTGATAACCTCCTCCTTTTTCGAAGTCGGTTAAAAATAAAAGAAAAACTATCACGGCTAAGTAAACTTTACAAGTTAACAGGAAGTTAAGTAATGAATGAAAATTTTCATTTAAACTTATATGTCTTGTTATTTTTTTTATTTGACGATAGGCTTGCGCTTGACCGTCAACTCACCTGTTGTTAAGCAACAGTTACGGTCTACGATGGAGCGCGCTTGCCTAGAAGAAACCTATAGGAACCTGGCTGTGTAGGAAGATCAGCCACAAGATGGACAGATGACCTCATACAAGTGGCGGGAAGACGCTGGATGCAAGCCGCTTCCAATCGGTATTTTTGGAAATCCATGGGGGAGGCCTATGTCCAGCAGTGGACTTCTTATGGCTGAGATGATGATGATGAAGTCTTGTGTATCAAATACACAAGACAAGACAAGACAAGAGATGTCTTGTGTTTTAAGTTCACATATATTATGATGTGCCACTACGGAACCCTACATTGCGCGTGGCACGACACGCACTTGGACATTTATTTTAAACTGTAATTATGTTATAAACCATTTATAAACACTTAAGTTTATTGGACAATAGGCTTGCGCTTGACCGCTAACTCGCCTGATGTTAAGACTCGCCCTAAGTGATGCAGGCTACGGTGGAGCGCGCTTGCCTAGAAATAACCTATTCACTGACGATTTGAAGACACCCAGGTTATATCTATTCGAAAAGACCCATTCAGGAAGCGGGGGAAGCCGGGAGGTGCAACTAGACAAGACATATAGTAGGTAAACACATTAAAACGAGCGGTTAATTGTCAAAGCAGTTAGAACCAGTCCGACATAATCATCGACACTGACGTCACCTGTTACAAATATGCGCCGGCGCATTAAGGGTGCGCTCAAAGTGCGCAGTTATCTCTGTCACGGATCATATTTTTAAACATATTAAATCACTGAGTATATAGGATTTCTTTTACGCAAGATAGATCTACAATTGACCAACAACTCGCCTGATGTTAAGTGACGGTGTGGCGGAGGATGGAGCTCATCGATCTAGACTTCTAGAAGATATCTATTCACTCTAGCTTTGAAAGATTATAGTTCTATACAAAAAAAAAACTCTTGAAAAAGAGATAATATCTCCACTCTGTGATTTTATACGTTTAAAAAAGTTGTGATGTGCGAGAGAGATAGCTGGGAGCTTCGAACAAGCCCTTAAAAATACCTCACCTAACAATTTGTATTGCTTCCATTCCACTTGATGAGGATAATATTGGTTAGTTTCCTTCCTTTGTTGAGATAAACTTGGTTTTTTAAATAGTTACTGAACGTTTGAGGTATCACCTAAAACGTTCAGTAACTATTGTTTACCTGCATCAAATAGATCAATATTCTCTACGTACAAAACAGACCGACGAAGCGAGCGAGTGAGTGAGAGTGAGAAGTCGGGTTCAATTGCTCACTACGCGAGTGGAACAGTGACAGCGATAATGGTAATAAAAGGAAACCGGTTTTTGATTTTTTTTTTATTACACTAGCCAATTTTTGTCATATATATTTTGTTTTATTTTCAAAGGAAAACTAACAGCTAAATTAGGGTTGCCATTTGTCCGCTATTATTCAATGGTGTCCCGATGAGCTGTCTCGAAAATGTCTGTCTGTCTATATTCTACAGGATTCATTTCGGGGAATGTGCGCAAGAGCTTCGCGACCTTATTCCACCGCCCCATTTCACTACAGGACTAGCAGAAAATCGGCGTATTACCACCCATTTCTCGTTGAAATGTCAAAAATCCGTACTCAGCGATATCGATCTACGTTCTTGATGCGTACTGCACAGGAATGGAATTCTTTACCGCCATCTCTGTTTCCTGAGACCTACAATTTTGAAATTTTCAAGGCTAGAGTGAATAGATATCTTCTAGATCGACGAGCTCGGCCACACCCTCGCTTAACATCAGGCGAGTTGGTGGGTTAAAAACCGAAAGTAAGAGTTACTTTCGGTTTTTACCGTGTCTCTACGTCTGTTTGTGACATTTTAATGCGTAAACAGCTGAACCGTTTGTTATAAAATTTGGTACAAACATAGCCGAGACCCTAGAAACCGATGTCCGTCTCTAGACATAGCCGAGACCCTAGAAACCAATGTCCGTCTCTAGACAAAGCCGAGACCCTAGAAACCGATATCCGTCTCTAGGGTCTCGGATCGGATCTCTATGGAAAATGATGATGATGAAATGTATGTAGCATATGTATGCTACAGCATATGTATGCTACAGCATATGTATGCTGCATACATTTCCACATCATCATAATTTTTCATCACTAAGCGTTCGAAACCGCGGGATGCAGCTAGTTGTCTACACACTATCACAGAATAGACTGGCCTTGTGGCCAGTTGGTAGTATGCCTACTGAGCTGTATAGATCGTAGGTTCGATCCCCACCCAGGGCAAACATTTGTGTGATGAGCATGGATGTTTGTCCTGTGTCTGGGTGTTTCTATGTATCATACGTATCAATTTAAAAAAAAGTATATAGGTAATTATGTATTCTATCAGTTCATCTAGTTCCATAGTACAAGCTTTGCTTAGTTTGAGCTAGATGGTGCCACAAATATTTAATTATTTATTTAATGCGCAATAGTAGGTACCTAAGTGCACTAATTAACCATCGCGCCACCTCTATAGAATAACTCATAGATGTAAATAGAACCTATTGTAAATTGTAATGTTGTAATGAAAATGTTCTATAATTAATTCCAAATGGTTGGAATGCGAATAATATGAGCTGCATTGTTTCGACGGTCACGCGTCATGCAGCTTTGTTTACAGCGGACAAACGAGTATACAATCATGACATGATGTGTACAACTCTGTCGCAATATCTCGTTGACTGAGCGAGCGAAACGACCGCACGCACTAGAACCACCCATTTCTCGTTGAAATGCCAAAAATCCGTACTCAGCGATATCGATCCACATTCCTGTTGCGTACTGCACAAGAATGGAATTCTGTGCTGCAATCTGTTTCCTGAGATCTACAATCTTGGAATTTTCAAGGCTAGAGTGAATAGGTATCTTCTAGATCGACTAGCTCCATCCTCGGCCACACCGTCGCTTAACATCATGGTCTAAGATCCCGCTATAGGACGACCTTCACCGAGCTGGTTAATGGATGAAAAGTATTTTATATTCAAATAAATATGTCAATAAATATATTGCAAATGGGTTGTCTAAAAAATTTCAGTTCAGAATGATAATTTTTTTTTTAAAACGATTCTCTGGTTTTTGTTAATAGACAAATTCCATACCGATCGACAGTATGAAGCCCATAGAATATGCAAACGTTAGGTTGACTATTTTTTTCCCGTCACAACTCTTGGGTAGGCAGGTATAAACAGGTACAAATCGATACTAGTAACTTGCACCAGTCTGGTTAATGAATTAAAGTTAAATTAAAATAAAGATTATTTACACACAAATATATTGAATTTGTCTATTAACCAAACCAGTGAAATGTTTAAAGAAATTTTTTAGACAACCCATTTGCTCGTATATACGTGCAAATGCGTGCGTGTCGTGTTTATATTTGACATATTTAATTGAATATAAAATACTTTTCATCCATCAACCAGCTGATCTATTTTGTATTAAATAAATAGAATGTGTACTACGAACACACTCGACGAATGACATTTGAAATAAGTTAGAACTAACCCAAACTTTTTCCCAAAACAATCGGAAAGTAATATTTAGCAGTCAGCATCGCGCGTTACACTACACTCATCTTGTCCTTTTGAAATGGTCATCAATATAATATACAACCATCTACCAAACTCAATAAAAAACCAAACTAGAGATAAGATTGTCCCACACTTGCCTGAAATATCTAGACGAGTGGATCGATGCCCTGTTCCTCGAACAAGACAACAATTTAAGCAGCAATATTTGAACCAATCGTTGTTCTAATTTATAATAACCTAGACAAATAATACCAGATTTAAAAAGTTAATAACCATATAAATAAAACAAATTTTACATATGTGACTTAATAAATTTGATTATAAATGTATCTAGAGAATATGCACCTTATACTTACATATGTTAGATTGCGTATTTTTTAATTGTTTGTGTAACTTCAATAACTATATTTTCTTGTTTCTAGATATAAATAGTTATATATATATATATATATATCTGACGGACAGACAGACAGACAGACGGACAACAAAGTGATCCTATAAGGGTTCCGTTTTTTTCCTTTTGAGGTACGGAACCCTAAAAATAACTTTTGATAAGTTTAGTACAGAAAAATGTCTTATTTCGGACACGTTATGAGGAATGACAAGTACAAATTGCTCCAGCTCATCATCCAAGGCAAGATTGCTGGAAAGAGAAGTGCTGGCAGGAAGCGGCATTCTTGGCTAAAACACCTACGGCACTGGTTCAGTTGCAGTACCACACCACCTCACTTCTCAGAGCAGCAGCCTCGAAAGTGAAAATTGCCCTAATGTTATCCAACCTCCTATAGGAGCAGACCATAAAGAAGAAGAAAAAGAACAGAATCTAACAAGTGTGACAATGAACCCGGTCAAACCATTTAGAGGTAATACAGAAATATACTTACATACAATCACCAAAAACACGACCCTCTTTCGCATCCGGGTAAAAATACTCGTAGTGCTACACATTCACAACTAGAGGATTCCTTGTGTTAAATATGTACAAACATAAACAAAAGTCCATCAAATCTACGACACACTTTACGTAAATAAAGAGATCATCAATTGCGTATCTGGCCATACACGTATCTGGTCATTTGCGTATCTGGTTACATGCGGCTAATGGCCTCTTGCGTTCTTGGTCATATGCGTCGATCCCGATCAAACCATGTTTAAAAACTAAATCATATTTTATTAACATGAAATTCAGCGATCTTCACAAAGATTGCAATTCTCAAGGACAGCCAGCCAACTCATTCACATTTATACGTCTCGATAGATCTTATCGAATCGTATTATATCGATGTACACGATACTTACGACAAAATACAATGGAAATAGCAATAAAAATATACATTGAAAAAGTTTTTCGTACGAGTTCGGCGAACTGTCTGATTATAAAGGTTCGTTCACACAGAGAGCGATTTAGCAGAGCGGGGATTTGACACTGATATTTTCCATTTTTAACGGCTGCGTAAAATTATGTCTCTCGTGTGTATATATATGTTTAAATGTATGTATGTATGTTTATATATTACCTCGTACAGACGGTACTAGACGGCTTGACCGATTTTGATGTGGTTGGTGTCATTACTTAGATACGTCTTTACTTCCCGGGTGTCATATGCTATTTTTAGGGTTCCCCACCCAAAGGGTAAATTGGGTCCCTATTACTAACACGCGGAGTGTTGTCCGTGTTGTCTGTCTGTCTGTTTGTCCGTCCGTCTGTCACCAGGCTGTATCTTATGAACCGTGATAGTTAGACAGTTGAAATTTTCACAGATGAGGCTTGGCCAGTTTTTTTTAATAATAATATCAAATTCAACTCTCGCAAAATCCTGTTAAAGTCTGATTCATGGAGGTTTCATGCTAGCTTCGCTTCTGATCCGCTCCAAGAGCGGGCACTGCGCCGCTCCGCTCTCTCAGAATAATAAATCCTGTTAAAGTCTGATTCATGGAGGTTTCATGCTAGCTTCGCTTCTGATCCGCTCCAAGAGCGGGCACTGCGCCGCTCCGCTCTCTCAGAATAATAAATCCTGTTAAAGTCTGATTCATGGAGGTTTCATGCTCGCTTCTGATCCGCTCCAAGAGCGGGCACTGCGGCGCTCCGCTCTCTCAGAATTTCACTGTCATTACTCATTTACTGACTGGCTGATTAGAGCATTGTGATTAGTCAATAGACTAATGACTAATCACAATGCCCTATATTTTTCGCGCGGAGATTTCGAGCATTGTGATTGGTGTATCCAAGCATCGCTACGTTCCGCTACACTTGCTGGAAATGCAGCCTAATGACAAATACATGTTACAACAATATAACAAAAGAAACCACCCGGCTCCCACCCTCGGAGCGACGGTAACTCTAGAGATACGGTGCAAGTAAACAAAATGTACAACGATAAGTTTGTTTCGACAACTATGTAGTACGGAATGAGTACATAGAACATGATATGAGTGGAAGGTACGTCAAGCAAATGTAGGAATAATTACCAAACTAAAACATTAAATTTACTAATTATTTTATAAACATTACATGTACTTGTTCAATAGTTTTTTTAAATGTTATATATTTTAAATGTTAAACGACGGTGTGGCCGAAGATGGAGCTCGTTGATCGTTGATCTAGAAGGTATCTACTCACTCTAGCAAGTTCTCAGGAAACAAATGGTGGCAAAGAATTCCATTCTTGTGCCGTGCGCATCAAAATCATAGCCCGATATCACCGAGTCCGGACTTTTGGCAATTCAACGCGAAATGGTAATGCGCTGGCTTAATGCTAGTCCTGTAGTAATATGGGGGAGGGTGGAATGTATCGAATGTTCCTGACTTTCTGTCGTATACATATTATCAAAATCGGCCAAAATCAAAAATTATGAAATAGATATTTCATATCCTTTTATATTAACTATTTAACAGATTTTGACCGACTATTTTAAATTCATGTTTAGAATTAACATTTAACATATTCAGCAAATAGATTACTAAGAATAATTTAGGTAGATAAGTAAAAGTACCTTATTTTATCCTTAGGAAATGTATAAAAACTCGTATTTTTGTCATGTCAAGTTCATATACGGCATTAGAATATATCATCATCATCATACCATTGTCGGCATTTATAATAAATTTACGTAAATTAAAACAAAAACCATGTGAGCGCCGTCCCGTGATACCAGTCACTTTCGCGTCACTGAGAATAGGCTTGTGTCCACTAATAACAAATTGCTTGGTTTATAGTTTCTAATTTTATATGAAGAGACGTAGATAAGAAAAAAAACAGTCTATTTCTCATAAAAGTTAAAGATAATTAATATTTTTAGAAAATAAACACGAAAAAAAAAATGGCATTAAGTCACGTGACAGCGAACACCAATCAGAAAGTGTTACGTCACGCCACGCAAAACATCATTGTTGTTGTTGACGTTTTCTTATAACAGAGCAGGTTACTCCGTATTGTTTTGACACTTGACACACATGTAAACAGTTTTGTTTCGAAGACTGTGACGTCATCAAGACGCCATGACACTATTCATCGTTTTCAAGGAAAATCTAAATTGTTTTTTTTTTTAAATACAAAATACGTAATATAAATATTTTGCTTTTTCTTTAAAATATAGGCTTTTTGGGATAAAATATATATTAAAGTATTAAAGTATTAACCAAGTTTTCACATTTAGTCAACTAGTCTTTGTTCACGGGGTGAGATAGCGCGATTTGGTGGGAGGTGAGGAGTGTCTGTTCTATACGTTCTGTGCCGCGGGCTGAATGGTGCTCTCGGAAATCCCTCCCCTATGGATTGCCTATGTGCAATAGCGGACGTCTTGCGAAGTTGCGACAGAGATGATGATGACAATACACTCGAAAAACATGTCCTTCTTGCGCAGTCGGGTAACCTTACCCTCATTTCTGGCGTGTGTCCGACAATCACCCAGATCCACACAATGTGTAACAACATGATAGCGGTCCACAATTAGGTCGGCTGTATTATGCATGTGCGCGGGGAGACGGCCGCGACGCCGCCGCGCCGCCACGCCGTACTTACTATCACAACACGACATTATAAACCTACTCCAACTTTTAACAAGTATCTATATTATAAGAGAACCAAAATACCCGACTGTAGAAAAGCGATTTTACAGTCTAACGATTTCGTTACGCTTGAAACGCTGTTGAGTGCACGTCCTTTTGTGGGAAATGCGTAAAATCGGTGTAAAAGATTATAAATGCGCATTCTTTAGAATAATTCCAGTAAAATGATTTATTTATTACGAAAAGTACGTTGGAGCTAGCCGCGCAAAGCGAGCGCTTTGCTCTGTCAACAAAAACTTGGAAATACCAATTCAAAGAATAATAAAATCCAAACCAAAGTTAACAAAGTGCTTACAACGAGTTGCGAATTGACTCCGACCGTTAGACATGCTTCGAGATTTAAAAACCCGCCAAGTTGAAGTGGCTCAAGTTTATGCAGCTAGTTGGCTGGCTAAAGCTAAAGCTGGCTCACTTAACATTATGTATATATACAACAGATGTCGCCGGACTTCCGGATTGGGCTAACGTCTTTGACAACAACAAACTTTACGGAAAAAAGGATTCGTTATATAAAACACTTTTCAAATTAACAAACTTCGTCCAGCGATTTTATATGCTATGAAATATAGTTTTACGTATTTCGCGGACAAGGTTGCCTGGCAGAAATAGATGGATAGATGAACTCTTTATTGTACACACGACAATACTTTATGTAATGTTTTTTGTATTGTATTGTACGATAAGTGATCTGTAAGCGACAAGGCCTAATTATTACTAATTAGGAACATAACTTTTTGTACGTAATTACTTTTTGTTCGCGTCGTTATATACCTACACGACGAGAACCAAAAGTAAAAATAATTACCTACGTAGAACAATTTAAAAAAAAACGACTTCAAAACAATCAATTTAAATGAAAAGGGAGAAATAACAACTGTTACGTAATACCGAAAAATTAAATCAAAACTGGGCATCTAAGTAGTTACATACACCAATTCTTTTTTTGAGGTCGGTGTTAGGCCCTAAACGGTTACCTACAATGTCCTAGACAGATACCGACCTCAAAAAAAAAGTAACAACAACTAGACAAGATTCTTTGGTAACCGGTCTTAACGATAAAGCCGTCAGATGTTTTTTTTTTTTTAAAGTGATTATAATTAATTTATTTTAGTCTGCCATTACCATTAAGGCGTCTATAATAGTTATTTCTTATATTGGGTTGTATTTTACCGCAGATTGCCAATTGAATCCAGAGCAAGCTAAAGGTTTGAGGATTTTAGGTGTAGATTCCTGAGCGTAACTATGGATTCAAGAAGGTACAAGGCAAATTAACTTTACATATGAATAATAATTATAGTTAAAAAAACTGAAACAACCGACTTCAAAGTACGCTACTTCGTTACTTGTAATATTAGAAAGGATTAGGATACAAAGTTCATATCATCATGCTCCGTCGGGTAATATAATTAAACAAAACGCTTAATCGTCGAAGTAACTCTATTTTCACCTTATACCTACACATTGGATGAGGAGTAAGAAGGTTTTACTTTTATAATCTGACGCATTTCACTCAGGAATACAATGAAAATTTTAATTTTTAGATATTATTGAAAAAGTAATAAAGCAATGTCTATAAAATAATTATGGGACCAACTTGGGAGCTTTCTCTATATGTCAATTTAAGAAACACAAAAATTGGTTCAAGAATGACGGAGTAGTCCGTGAACAAACATACAAAAAAAACATACGGATCGAATTGATAACCTCCTTCTTTTTGGAAGTCGGTTAATAAGGTACAATATTTTTCACTTTAACACAATACAATACAATTTTTCATTTGGAGGAGGGGGGTTAGACAAGTGACTTTCAAATTTTGTGAACGCCAGTAGAATAGAACGGGAAATGTATGGGATTGACATTAGCTGACGAAATATCACGTGACGGCACGTCACAATTTCTTAGCATTTCGAAGCGTGAGCGTTTGTAGGAATAGAAACGTTTGCCACTTATCTAAGCCTGCATGAGCCAAAAGTTTTGGCGAAGTAGCGCGCGTTAAATCTTAAGTTTTATTAGTTGTTGTCGCGACTCGAGCGTGTTTATATTTACATGCTTCCTTGAGATCGTGACGAACAAGTTTTATGTAAGTAACTGTCTTTATAGTTCTGTATCTAACTGTATATGATATGTGTGTTAAATAAGCAAAAGGCCAAATGGTCTTTTGCGTTCTTGGCCACTTGCGTCGATCCCGTGTTGAATATGGTGAGACAGACTTTTATCTGTTGACATAGAATACATAACAAATTTAAAAAAAGCTTTTTGGGGACGCGCTTTTATTAAAGCAATGAAAAGTGCTCACGGTGACTAAAATAATGAGCACAAAGAACTCCCTGACGTAAAGTGCTAAGATAGTCGTATCTTGTCATTTTTCCTCAGGAAGTTTCAGTTCTTACTTTCCTTTTCGATCATTACAGTTTTGACTACTTCAATCAATGACCATTCAACATTTAATTTAATATACAAAAAAAAATCATTAAAATATGGTTAACCATAGACCAGATCGAAGTGACCACGTCAACCGCACTCAAATAAACAAATAGCAAAAACAAAAATAGTATTTACAGACAACTAAATAAAGTTCAATATATAACGAGCAAATACAACGGCCGCCGAAAATCATGTCCACAGCCTTCTTGACATACGATTTTCCCGGAAAAGGCATAGAAATAACCACAAATAAGAGCAAACATTTGATGCCCGATGACGTAACCGGCAACGAAATATGCCTGGAGGACCTCTTCACACTACGGTACTCGTACATATTTTCACTTATTTTTTAACGTGATAAGGGGCCATTCATTTATTACGTAAGACTATTTTTGCTAATTTTTTCACGCGCTTATCAATGGTGCTTCCCATAGAAATTTGTGGTGTTTACTGTATATAAGAAAAATGGTTGTCGGTAAAGTCGGTTTACGAACGATAGTTTAACGTGACAACGTCATAGCAAAACATTGATGAAATGATGATGATGATGTAACGGGACAATGAGCGTAACGGGACAATTTGTCATCATTTTTCATGCGTGCAGCCGGCGTTCATCTATTTATTAGACGTTGTCACGTCAATAAAGTACGCATAATATTGTTCATTTCATCACACAATCAGAGATCTCAAAAAGATTTGCACGTATCTGTATTTCATTATAATTTCAAATGACGTCGCGTCGCGTCGTATAACGTCGCATTGCTTTATTTGCCCGTAAGGCAGCTAAGTCACAGTTGGAAATACATCATAATTGTAAGAATTATTACGGTAAGAGAACGCTTAAATGGCTTATACCTAGATTATGTAATGGATTACCAGAGGTATATGAAAAGCAATTTATAGGCAAGCAGAGGTATAAGGTAGCATTGAAAAGATTGTTTCTAGATAAAATACCAGAGTAAATCAATTCATATGTACATCTTTTCAATGCTACCTTCTACTTAGTTTATCAAATTTGTAATAACAAAACATTGATGAAATGATGATGATGTCAAAAACAATCACCTACAAACGAAAGAATTGGTATTGTGGATGAGAGTGTATTTATCTGCCTACAAACTGTTATGCAGTTTGGCAGAATTATCTCATAAATTTCATGATGTAATTGAAGAATAAATAAATAAATAAATAATAATAATAATTGCATGGCTCATCTAGAACAAACTATGCTATGGCTTAACTATGCAGCGATATTTTATAGCGTACTCTGAACAGGGCTCAGGGAACGAATTGTTTGCAATAAAAACAGAATAAGCAATAAGAGGCGACGCAGAAAATGCCGGCCGAATGTGAATACAGAGTGTAACTCTAGCCAAATATATGACGGGAAAATTATCCTGAAATAGCCAACCTTTTCTTATTTAATAATAAGCTTGACCGCTAACTCGCCTGATGTTAAGAGAACGTTTTACGATGGTTATGAGAATAAGAAAATTATAACCGATTTCCAAAAAGAAAGAGGCTCTCAATTCGACGGTATGTTTTTAGGGTTCCGTACCTCAAAAGAAAAAAACGGAACCCTTAAAGGATCACTTTGTTGTCCGTCTGTCTGTCTGTCTGTCTGTCCGGGTGTCAAGACCTTTATCTCGGGAACGCGTACAGGTATCGTGTTGAAATTAAAACCATATAAGTACGCAGATCCATAGTATCTTGCTGCAGAAAGAAAAATAAAATTATTCAGTTTCCGTAAAAAAAAAAGTTACAGCCGAATATGTCGTAAAAAACACAAATTTCGACACTCACAAGGGAATCAAACCTATACCTATACTTCCCGATAACCTAGAACTATGAAATTTGGCAAGGAGCATTGTGTTAGAGTACACATATAGGAAAAAATCCGAAAACTGGACATTTTTAATTTAATCACAAAAGTAGTGTCTTTATGCAAGCAATGAGGGTCCAAATTTTAAAGTTCTTTAACCATATCATGTGGGGTATCATATGAAAGAGCTTCATTAGCATAAGCTAAAACACGTTTTGAAGTATTTTTACGATGTATATTTTTCGGTTTATGAAGGAAAATATATATGATTTCCCCCTTTTAACTACTAGTTTGTACGGAACCCTCGGTGGGCGAGTTTGACTCGCACTTGTCCGGTTTTTTATGTTTTTTCACTGATTACTCCTCCAATTATGAATTATGATTTTTTTGTTTGTTTGGTCCCATTTAATTTTTGTCAAAATCGGTTCAGTAACAGATTTTAATAACAAAATAACTGGGAAAATGTCATCCAACTAAACGAAATTGCGTATTTTGAAGTCGGTTGCTTCAATTTTTTAAAGTATAATTATTCTTAACATATAGAAACTGTTGGTCAGCTCTGAAGACACAACTAAACAAGCTTTTATTTAAATGCTCTAAAAGGAAGAAAATAAATTTTGAATGCAATCAAACCCACCATTTTATTAAATTAAAAAATTTATATTAATATAAATAAAACCTTGTCGCGAGAACACAAACATTTTTTTTTTTTTTTCAAAAGAACAAACTAACTTTAATTCTAAGCAAATGGTAAGAACGCGTCTAAGTCTTTTACTTAATAAATAGGTACGATGTTGTTTGAAATCTCGCGACAAGCTTTTATTTATATCAATATCAATTTTATAATTTAATAAAATGGTGGGTTTGATTGCATTCAAAATTTATTTTCTTCCTTTTAGAGCATTTAAATAAAAGCTTGTTTTTAAACATTTTGTTTAAATAATATTTAATTTTAAATTTAGTTATTTGAAACATTTTAATTATTTAAGTGGCGCCTTTAGAGTAACTCTTTCTTGTTATAACCACGTTTCACGTGCACCCGATCCCCTGTACTCGTATATCCAATTCATTCGTCACCCGCAATTGGCCCTAAAACTGTTTTATTATCTTTGTTCGGGGTCCCGGACAAAAATCCGATTGGTTGGGCGTCGTTAAGCTGGGTTTTCATTAACCCCACTGAACGTGCGGCTTCGGGGTGCCTCTATAAAAGGCTACTTTTGTGTTTAACTGAATAGCTACAAATGGACATGATAGATCCACATTCTACAACAGGACAAGTAGAAAGTCTGCATACTACCACCCCATTTGGTCAAGTAAGGACTCGTTGCCACCTTCCCTGTTTGTTGTATACAACATTCTTGGGATATTCAAGGATAGAATGAAGAGATAATCATCTTCCATTATTAATAGCCGTGCTCCATCCTCAGCCACTTATATCCGGAGTTAGCGGTGAAATGCTCTCAGTGAGAGTTATTTTTCGTAAAAAACAAACTTAATTTTTCATCACACAGGATTTTTCTGGATGTCATTCCACCATAATGTTTCCACCATAAAACAACGCAACGCAAAATGCGACTTAATTCACTTCCAAAAAGAAGGAGGTTATCAATACAGTCTGCATGTTTTTTTTCATGTTTGTTCACCGATTACTCAGCCAATTGTGCATTGATTTTGATGATTCTTTTTGTATTTGGTAGGTCATACTTCAGAGGTGGTCCCATATAAATTTTATCAAAATCGATGCACTACTTTGGTTTTTACAACAAAATAACTGGTAAAATATCAGCCAAGTGCCTGTAGAAAAGTGAACAGCAAGTCGCGTACATATGTATTGTACTGTTTTTAAAGTTTTTTAAACTATAATTATTTTTAAGCTTTAAAGCTCTGTTTTGGCAGCGTCGTTTCGCTGATTTGCATTATATTTTCGTATTTCGCTTATCAAGCGTAATTACACAACGCGAAACGAGACGTCGCGAGTAAGACCAATAATAAAATTAAAAACATAAACAATGAACCCAATTCTCAGAGACGGCTCACACAAAAAATATACGAGTGTGAGTCATATCAGAGACATAACTCACGCTTTACAGTTTCATATGATTACAGCAGTTGATCTCTCGGACCTCCTGTCGTTGTTTTTAGGGTTCCGTACCTCAATAGGAAAAAACTGAACCCTTATAGGATCACTTTGTTGTCCGTCTTTCCGTCTGTTAAGACCTTTAACTCGGGAACGCGTGAAGGTATCGAGTTGAAATTAAAACCATTAATCACAAAAAAATAGTGCCTTTATCAAGGAATGAAGGTCCAAATTTTAAAATAAATTAACCGTATCATGTGGGGTATCATATGAAAGAGCTTCATTAGCATAAGCTAGCACAGGTTTTTAAATATTTTTACGATGTATATTTTTCGGTTTATGAAGGAAAATATAAAAAATTTAATATATGATTTCCCCCTTTTATCTACTAGTTTGTACGGAACCCTCGGTGGGCGAGTCTGACTCGCACTTATCCTGTTTTTATTTATACTCCATTAGCCCACTGACCTCGCGCGGTTCGTACGTTTGCGCTCCAATCTAGTGTTAGTTAATCTAGCTAAGAGTGTTTTTCTAATTATCGGAATGACCTACAAATATAAAATTAAAGTGTTCGTTTTTATTTACGTTGTTACTTTATCTGGTTTTTGCTGTTTTGTAAAATAAGAACGCTTCTAGATCAATTTCCCTTGCCCTTTTTACTATAGGCTAATTAGAGACATGGAAAAGCGTCATCGATTCATGGTAGATACTCTAGACTCGTACGAAACGCTTTTAATTCCACTTTCATTTTGCGGACTGCTAAATAGTGGAATACACTTCCTGAGTAGGTGTTTCTAGATGGATAAGAGCTGGGTGCCTTTAAATCGTTGATGCTAAGCGACGTTGCGGTCGACGATGGAGCCCACTCACGAAGAAGAAACCGATTCGAGATATATACATAGATAACACTTTATTAAAAGACAATAATACATAAACATTAAATACATAGACAATAATATTACAGCTAGGTGTTTTAATTGGCGGCCTAACCGCTTAGAGCGATCTCTTCCAGGCAACCTCGCACGACGACGACGATTGTGCTTCGAGATTTAAGACATCCAGATTATATCAATGCCGTCGAGTAATGAACAGGTCACTCTCGTACATTTCACATGAATAAAGTGAACGTAGTTAATTGTAAAAGCAATATCATTCAAATCTCCAGTTTTCTATGACATCCTCGCGTCGCAGATTGTTTTGTTCGGCAGCGGCGCGCGGCGCGCGGGGCCGACGACCCCGCTACACGCTTAGCATACGCGGACGAACATCTTTGATGTCTTTTGAATCTACTTACCCGTGTTGTTTGGATATCAAGTCTACGTTGTCTCTCTTGGGATGTTTTGTGTTCTGTGAAAATGTGAACGGCTTGGAACACAATTTAAAGATTGAAAATTAAATAACTTTTTACGGATAATATCGCGTTTTTGGACAAATTTACTATGTGATGTATTACGGGTTGTTCCGTATTCAACACACAAAATCTCCACCCGTATCTTGATTTACTTGAATTATCCCCTTTTTTTTGTATTATTTTGTATTACTTATTCGACCTACGGCATTTCATAAATTTTACATTCTTCATTCAACCCATTTTTAACCCCCGACGCAAAAACGACGGGATGTTATATGTTTGACGTGTATATGCGTGTGTTGTGTGTGTGACTGTGTGTGGCATCGTAGCTGCCGAACGGAAGAACCGCTTTTGACTTTGTTTTTTTTTTGTTTGATACTTGAATTAGGTGGGAGTGTTCTTAGCTATGTTTCATCAAAATCGGTTCAGCCGTTTTTGTTTGTCGGGGGTTTTTGAGTTTTCTAAACTTACACTTGTGTGTTATTTGTTACATAATAAAACATTTTTGAAGATAAATGACGTTTTTTTTTTTTTCTTTCTACTTAAAAACCGCTAATTGTAATACAGAGTGAAGCATCTATTTACTAAAGATTGATTTCCGTTGCCGCTATGGCAGATTACAATATCACGAAGCGCTGCGAGCTGATTAGTGAACGAGCCGATCCATTTGCCGTGTAACTGCAATTTACTGATAACTCAATATTTACAAGGCTAAAGAAGTAAGAATACAACTCTACACAATCGTAATAAAGTAAAAGTAAAGTCGGTTTACGGACGATAGTTTAACGTGACAACGTCATAACAAAACATTGATGAAATGATGATGATGATGTAACGAGACAATGAGCGTAACGTAACGGGACAACGAGTCATACTTTTTCGTGCGTGCAGCCGGCGTTCATCGATTTATTAGACGTTCTCACGTCAAAAACATATAGACCGATTTGATAACCCCCTTCTTTTTAGAAGTCGGTTAAAATCATAGACGGGGAGATATTTGCTCGTATACTAAACGGAGAGCTCTGCATGCTGACATAAGCCGCATCGCACCCGCACCCGCATAAGACAAAAGACGCACACAATCTCACAATACATTTATTATGACGAGAATTTATGATTGGGACATCAATTATTACATTATCTCGAGTGACATTTTAATTCTGTGGAGTGCTTTTGTAATTTGAAGCCTGGAGCTTGAAGCTACTTTTAGAAGATTTATGTAGTATGCCTGGCGCCGCCCCGACGTCGAATACGGTGTCGGTATCGTTTTCCTATAGTTAAAAAAAAAACCGGACAAGTGCGAGTCTGACTCGCCCACCGAGGGTTCCGTACAAACTAAATAAAAGAGGGAAATCATTTTTTTTTTTTTATATTTTCCTTCATAAACCGAAAAATAAACATCGTCAAAATATTTAACACATTCCTTGCTCACCACTCGGATCCGAGTGGGGCGGGGCTATAGTAGCAGCGCCTCCCACTCGGATCCGAGCAAGCGTCCCGTTCATTTTGTAGTAGTCAGTAAACCGCCGGCGTTTGAGGCAGTCAACGTTGCTTTGCGTGGCCACTCTGTACTTAATCAAAATTCGCCTAAAAAGTTTTGGTTCCCAGCTGAAGTGAAGGGTCTGCAGGGGGCGAAGAATGTGTTAAAAACCTGTTTTAGCTTATGCTAATGAGGCTCTTTCATATGATACCCCACATGATACGGTTAATTCACTTTAAAATTTGGGCCCTCATTCCTTCCATAGAGACACTTTTTTTTTGTGATTAAATAAAAAATGACCAGTTTTCGCATTTTTTCCTATACGTGTACTCTAACACAATGCTTCTTGCCAAATTTCAGAGTTCTAGGTCAACGGGAAGTACCCCATAGGTTTTGATTCCTCTGTGAGTGTCGAAATGTGCGTTTTTTACGACATATTCGGCTGTAACTTTTTTTTACGAAAACTGAGAAATTTTATTTTTCTTTCTGCAGCAAGATACTATGGATCTGCGTATATGGTTTTAATTTCAACTCGATACCTTCACGCGTTCCCGAGATAAAGGTCTTGACACCCGGACAGACGGACAGACGGACAACAAAGTGAACCTATAAGGGTTCCGTTTTTTCCTATTGAGGTACGGAACCCTAAAAAAGGAAAAAATCGGCTTCAAGATACGTAATTTCGTTTACTTGGATGATATATTTTTTCCAGTTATTTTGTTTTAAAACCCAGACTCCTAAATAGGTTTTAATGAAATTTCTATGGGATTAATCTTAAAGTATTTCCTTTCAGATAAAAAATATTTCAAGTCTGTTTACTTATATAAATGAAGGAGTTTATAATCATCATCATCTGAGCCACAAGAAGTCCACTGCTGGACATAGGCCTCGCCCATGGATTTCCACAAAGACCGGTTGGAAGCGGTCTGCACCCAGCGTCTTCCTGCCACTTGTATGATATCTTCTGACCACCTCGTGGCTGGTCTTCCTACGCTGTGCTTGCCAGTACGTGGTCGGTAAATGAAGGAGTTATCTAGTAACAAACATAAACGAAAAAAATACAACCGACCTTAGAATCAACCTCAACTTTTTTTAAATATGTTGATAACAGATATGAACTCAAAAATACACGTGAGCCGGGGGATGGATGAGTGAGAGCAACAGGGCTTAAGACCCTTCGGATGCGGAACCCGAAAGTCTGTATGAAACAAAATCTACCCTAATTCTTGAACAATCGGATAAACCACAATTATAATTTACATAAACGATTTCCGCTTATCTCTTTAATATCTCCGTTATCATTTCATGCGAAACGTACGTTTGCCGTCAGTACACACGCCAGTTGTCGGCGAGAGCGTGGTACTCGGTGACCAGGTCACGAAATGAACCGGAGAAGGGACTGCGACTTCGTTCGCAAATACTACTGAACAAATATTACACAGAGTAAAATTAGACAGTTGGATAAATCGAATTACGTTTGAGAAACGGAGGTGAATGGAGATACAGAATAATATATATGTAAATATTGGTGGGAAGACGCTGGATGCAAGCCGCTTCCAATCGGTCTTTTTGGAAATCCATAGGGGAGGCCTATGTCCAGCAGTGGACTTCTTATGGCTGAGATGATGATGATGAAATATTGGTGAACACTTTTTAGCACAAGTAAAGGGACAAATCCGATAACCGTAAATCTGTAGTTACATCACAAAATAGTTGATTTATAACCGACTTCCAAAAAGGAGGAGGTTATCAATTCGGTCTGTATTTTTTTTTTGTATGTTTGTTCACCGATTACTCAGCCAATTGTACATTTAAGTAGGCACCACGCACCGGCATACGCAGCTTAGGAAGACCAGCCACGAGACGGACAGAAGACTTTATACAAGTTGCAGGAAGACGCTGGATGCAAGCTCCCAGCCAACCGGTCTTTTTGTAAATGCATGGAGGAAGCCTATATGTCCAGCAGCGTGAACGTCTTGGGGCTGAGATGATGATGTTAACCTTACCGATCCCTATCAACTATAGTCTGAGCTTCCATACCTGTCTAACCATATAAACAAAAATAACTGTCTCGAATTTAGAATTTTTTTATAGATTAATATTGGGCCACACAGAAACCCACTTTTCGTCGCTGCGATATGGTGCTGTGTTAAGTGTGAGCAGGCCCTAAAACCCACCGCACAGTCCACAAATCCACTCGAAAACACAAACAGAGGGGCGTCACTCGATTAATTACCGCACTCGAATCTCACGAGCGTCTTCGGTGATCCATCTACCAAGTTCATTACGATAGATTCATCTTTGCTTTCGTTCTCTCACAACAATACGATGTTTTTCGGACGTTAAGTCGCCGGTCGATTCTGTAAGTTGTAAGTGAGACGGGAGTGAGATGAGCGCATGAGTGAGGTGAGAGCATGAGCTCATATCATTATCTAACACATCTCCATCATTTACTTTATTAATTATACAGCTCGAAACTACAGAAAAACCTGAAACTGTTGCATTTTCTACATGAATTAGGACTACGAGCGATCAGCAGCTCGCTTGATGGTAAACGACGGTGTGGCCAAGGATCCAGCTCGTTGATTTAAAGATATTTATAATTCATTATAGCTTTGAAAATTTCAAGAATGTAGTTCTCAGGAAACAGAAAAGGCGGCAGGGATTTTTATTCCTGTGCAGTACGCATCAAGAACGTGACCCGAAATCGTTGAGTATAGATTTGTGACATTTCAATGAGAAATTGGGGTAGAGTGCCGACTTTCTGCTGGTCCGGTGGTGGAAGGAGGAGGGTGGAATAAGGTAATGAACGCAACCTCGCCGAAATGAATCCTATTCTATGGTTTTACCTCATAGGCGAAGTCTGCAACGTTGAGCGAGTACCGCGCGCGGTCGTCCTTCGCGTGCCTATTTCTAAAAAGCCCGGTCGCGGGCACCGTCGCCCTTTGATTTGTCAGAAACAGATAGGTCACGCAGCTGTCCGCGCGCGATCTCGACGGGATCGACGCAAATGGCAAAGAACGCAAGAGGCCAATAAACGCATTTAACCAGATAAGCAAATGACCAGATACGTACATGGCCAGATATGCAATTGACCAAAACTTGTGTATGCAATTGACCGTAAACTGAAATACGCAATTCACCAAAACTGAAATACGGCTATCAAACTTGACAGGCTGAGAGCACAGACCAACGCAGTGGACGCCCTGAAAGCTCTAGTAAGTCTCCAACCTTTACTACCAGCGTTAGCATAACGACATTTACGTGAAATAAAAAAATCTCACTCAAATCTCGCAAGCTTAGGTGATCAATCTCCAGTCCAGTTGATTAGGATTGATTAATCTCTTCGCTTTCATTCTGTGACTACAATATGATGTTTTTTAGACGGTAGAGGTCGCCCTCGTGACGTCATCGTGGGAAATGGTAATGAAACGTCTGAACGGCCTAGTAACAGATTTTTGCTTAGTAACCGATCGAAGATAATTATGTAGACTGAAATGAAAACTATCGGATTTATAGGAGATTCAAGTGGAATCTCCCAGCTTTCCTACTTTTTACCCGACTGCGTAAGAAGGAAAGTTATGTTTTTCTAGTGTATGTATGGTTGCATGTATGTATGCTTCTATATTACAGCCTACAGCCTAAACGGCTTGACCGATTTTGATGTACGAGGTATCATTAGATTCGTCTTCGATTCCAGAGTGTCATAGGCTATATTTTTTTGTAATCTAATAATAATACATCTCTTGCAAAAATAAAAAAGCGTTTTTCGTAACCGCCAACGAACTATAGTAATTAACAAGTGATTTTACTAGAATTATTCTAAAGAATGCGCATTTATAATCTTTTACAGCGATTTTACGCATACTTTCTCACAAAAAAACGTACACTCAACAGCGTATCAAGCGTAACGAAACCGTAAGTTACTACAACAACTACAAAAACTACTGTTCTGCAGTCGGGTATTTTGTTTTTCTTTTAATATACATACTTGTTTATTCAATGATATGCTTGCGTTTGACTGCCAACTTGTTCAACTCACGTGACGTCAAGTTACGTTGCGGTCTACGACGTAGCACGCTTACCTAGAAAACTGATCTTCTTGCGCTTTAAATACACCCAGATTATATATATTGGAAAAACAGCCACTCGGGAAGTGTATCCCACAATTTAGTGCGGTCCACGACGTAGCACGCTTAACTAGAAGACTGATTCTCTTGAGCTTGAAAGACACCCAGATTATATACATTGGCAAAATAGCCACTCGGGAAGTGCTACACACAATTTAGTTGAAAATAGAATTATAGCGTTCCGTTAAGGTTTTAAGACCTTTGAATCCTTTGCAAATGTCCACATACTCGGCCAATAGTCCTCTTAATAAAACAGAAAAGAGAACAGGAAAATCTGTTTCCAAACATTGTAAAGGCGTTCCTATGCCATCCAGGACTCAGGGCAAATAGCCAATCGATGTCAAGATTGCAAGGACAATAGCTAAAGAATCCCTCTACAAAACGTCTACAAGACTAAGATAGTGACAGACAGATAACATACAAACAGTACAATAGATCGTCTCGTGCGCGTCACGGACCGGGAAACAAACGAGAGAGTTTCAATTAGTCATTCATTAAGGAAAAGAAATATTATCCTGTCTGTTGCTTAGTGCGCTTTCACATTGAGCAAATTAGCAGCGCAACCAAATAGTGCGGCTGTCGCGTTGCTTAGTAACAGGCGGGACTGGTGCTACATCTCTACGAAAATGCTACGTGCTACGCGGTCGGCAACGCTACACGCAAAATGATGAGCATTAGTTGTCACCTTTTTGCTTTTGATTTTTTAATTTCCGAGTTATAATTTTGAAAAAAAAACCGTAAAGAAACAAACAGAATAATGTTTAGGGGTAGAAAACAGTTTTCTTCTTTTTGTATGGAAGAGTGCGCGATTTTACTCTAAAGTTTATTAGTAATAGAAAAATAAGAACTATTTCACATTTTCTAAAATATTATTACTTGTTGGTGAAATGATGATCTTTAAAAAAACCTATCACATGCTACGGATGCTGGAATAAAACTGATTTTTAGGCCCAATCAGTCGAATAAAAATATAAATCAAGCCGACGTTGCCGCGCTGCAACCGCTACTGCCACGCGACTGAGTCGCCTTAATGTGAAAGATTTCTTAGTCTTGTAAGTGCAAAAAGTTGTTTGTTTATCGTGCTGCATAACTAAAGAGGCAAGTCACTAGAAAACAAACGACTAAAGAGTCGTTTGTTTCTTAGCTATTTTACAAATATAATACAGCAAAATACAGCGAATACTTTTGAATATACAAGTATCTACGAGTATATTAAAAGAAGAACGAAATACCTTGTTGTATAACAGCTATTGTTATCGTAATATGACTGTTATGATTGATATGATATATAAGTATAGGTTTTCATGAGAAAGTGTACACAAAGCCACTTTAAATAAGCATTTTTTTTTTAAAGGGAGGGGGGGGGGGGGGTATAAGTGTATAAGTTTGACATTTGTGTCTGTGTATCTGTATATCTGTGTGTTTGTCTGTCACTTCGTAGCTCTCAAACGGATGAACCGATTTTGATCTAGTTTTTTGTTTGAAGGAGGATTTCATCGAGCGTCTTAGCTGTTTTATCAAAATCGGTTCAGCCGTTTTTTTCTCGGGGGTTGTTGAGTTTTCCAAACTTATACTTGTTTAGAATATTTTTGGGTTTCTTCTGAAAATGGCGGGTCGGCACTGCTGTCGTTACACTCTCCCATTCGGTTATCCGGATTCGAAAGGTACTGTTCCAATCCTTAGCTGCACGGATTCTAAACGTACTGTTCCAATCCTTAGCTGTACGGATTCTAAGCGTACTGTTCCAATTCTTAGCTGTACGCATTTTAAGAGTACTGTTCCATTCCTTAACTGGACGGATTCGAAACGTAAATATTCGAAAAGTAAATGTCCACAAATATTTATTTATTTATTCCGTATGACCAACGGTTGACGTGAACTAGACGTGGGTACGTTGACAATGAAAATTACACTTTAAGTTTAATACTCGTAAAGTCTAATTTTCATTGTCACCCATGTCAATTTCACGTAACGCGGCCGATGATCGTACGGAATCAGGGACCTGTGCGGATCTTAAGCGTACTATTCCATTTTTAGCTGCACGGATTCTCGTACTGTTCCATTCCTTAGCTGTAAGGATTCTAAAGGTACCGTGAGAGTACGTTATGCCGAATATAAGAATGCAACGGCAATCCGTTGAGCGCCGCCGCCGACCCGCCGGCCCTACACACCTCTCCCTATCCCCCATCGCCGTGTAATAAGTAGGGACATCCTCCCGTCCCGTTATTTTGCCCATAAAATCGTAATCGCATTCCGTCCGTTTGTCCATTAAACTCGAAGATATTTTCGGACGGCGTTCTTCTTCCTTTGTAAAGTCGTTTTAAGGGACGCCGATATTATGAACGCCTACGGATTAACAGATATTTTAGCGGATTGTCGTATCGAGGGTTAGTTGTTCGTGCATGTACTTTCTGGAGAATGAATGGAGAAGCCTCTAAGAACTTTTTATCTTTTTAGGGTTCCGTACCTCAAAAGGAAAATACGGAACCCTTATAGGATCACTTTGTTGTCCGTCTGTCTCTAATCCTCGGTGGGCGAGTCTGACTCGCACTTGTCCGGTTTTTTTATCATCTCTGTTTGTACAAACTGTCTCACTGCTGGGTGTGGGCCATCTTCTCATTTTGAGAAGGTTAAGGCCATAGTCTACCACGCTGGCCAAGTGCGGGTTGGCAGTCTTCCCACATCTTAAAGAACATGGAAGAGAATTCTCTCAGACATGCAGGTTTACTCACATTGTTTTCCTTCACCGTTTGAAAATGGCGTCAATCAACAATACGCACATAACTTCTAAGACAGAGGTGCGTGCCGCGGGATTCGAACCTAGGACCTGCGGATCGCAAGTCAGACGCTCTGCAAACTAGGCTGCCGGAAACTTAAAAACTTCTCGTAAAAGTCATATTACATTAATTTGTCAAAGGGTAATAAGAATGAGTGTATGTTTTAGTTACTTTACACAAAGTTCTGTTATTATTACTAAAACAAAATTAATCTATGTCACTCCGACAGTAAAGACTAACTGCCGCCTGCATGGCAAAATTAAATTAAATATTTAACCCTGCATATTAAAATCGAGTGAGTGCAGTCGCACCACTCGAGTAGGTATGTCCGGCAGAGTTATCCAACCGTTCTCTGCATACTTCAGCGTAAATTACATATTAATTAACATCGGCGGCTCGGTGCATTTATAATATTGCTGTTACATTTAGAACTGTTCGTTTTCAGAACAAAAAAAGAACGCAACGCGCTCTCTTTCCGAGGTTAATGACTTCGTAATTACGTTGTGTTATTGTTTCTAGTGTTTAGATTACCCGATTGACAAAATGAGGGAAATATTTTGCGGGTAACATACGCCCGCAACTACTTTCGAAACGAGACGTATCTAAAATAATCTATTCACAATTATAGATTAATAAACAGAAAACCCGACTTTGAAATGAGCGATCAGGTTTTGACACTAAATTTTGAAATACCTATTCTACAAGTTTTGTATTCTTATTTTGTTTTTATAATATTTTGATCGATCGATAACCACAATCTACATTACAATTAATTGGCACAACATAAAATAAACATTTATTTTTGTTCATTTCATTACTCTCAAACATCATTAATTTGTATCATTGTTTTCAGTCCTAATCAATATTATACAAGTAGTCATTTAAAACAAACTAAAAAAACCTACATAAAAATACGCAATTCGTTTACTTGGATGACATACTTTCATAGTTATTTTGTTATAAAAACAAAAATATTGAACCGATTTTAATAAAACTTCTATAGGATCACCTGGGAAGTATACTCTTTCAAACAAAAGATTTTTTCACATCGGTCCAGGTATCTTTTTTGTTAATACATTATAGATCTACGATTGACCACCAACTCGCCTGATGTTAAGCGACGGTGTGGCCGAGGATGGAGCTCATTGATGTAGAAGATATCTATTCACTCTAGCCTTGAAAATTCCAAGTTTGTAGGTCTCAGGAAACAGAGATGGCGGCAACGAATTCCATTCTTGTGCAGTACGCAACAGGAATGTGGATCGATATCGCTGAGTACGGATTTTTGGCATTTCAACGAGAAATGGGTGGTAATTCGCCGACTTTCTGCTAGTCCTGTAGTGAAATGGGGAGGGTGGAATTAGGTCGCGAAGCTCTTGCGCACATTCCCCGAAATGAATCCTGTAGAAAATAGACAGACATGCTACTTCTTACTTCTTCTTTGAGTAATCGGGGAACATACATAAACAAAATATATACGAGTAAATATATAAAGATTCCGACGAATTGAGAACCTTCTCCTCTTTGGAAGTCGGTTAAAAAGCGTAATTCTGGTTATTTCTTGTAATTCATTCAACACATACAAAAAATTAGTCAAGAGCGGACAATCAAACGTAAATAATTAAAAAAAAAATGGAAAATTATTGTACGATATCTCCGACAAACCTCCTTGTTGATTCCACAAAAAAAGAAACGAAAATGACAAGTGAACGTTTCACTGACAGCTGGTGTCATGTGACATGAACTTAAAATAGAGTATACGATAGTGTTAAAATCTCCTCGGATAAAGAAAATATGTCTGTAACACTTACCTGTTTTAACTTGATATTGTATCTGAACACCTAGTATTTCAAGCTATTCTTAGTGTAGAAAATACATGAAGTTACAAATATTCTTAGATATAAAGCACATTTTGTTCAGTCATTAGCCCTGGTGCCAGTGTTCATGTTCATGTATTGTGTCATGCATAGGAGTACGGAAGCCTCAGTGTACGAGTGAAACTCGTACTTTAGTGGTTGTTACACATTTTTATTTTGAACAAAAGGGTTACTCACGTCTATTTTTGAGCCGAATTCTCCGACTATAGTTTCAACCGCATACGGCGGTCTTTTTCAAATGGAGCAACGCAGACGTCACTCCCGAAGGACGTCTCACTCGCACGGATAAAAACTCGTACTTTGCCAGATTTAATTATATCCACCTACATACATATTATATTCCTTGATTATGAAAGAAGCTGTCCAGCTTCTGAACAAGAACAAGAATTACAGAACAAATACTTACAGAGTCCTCTGTAAGTATTTGTAATTCCCCGTGCAGGAAACTGTCTCACTTGCAGTTATCATAAAAGCGTTCACCGCAATCTGTGAACCGTTATCGCAATCAAATTCCAAATACAAAATACTACATTAATATTATCTTTTCGATCTAAATTGCATTTGTCAAAGCGTATTGAGTTTATTGATATAAAAACTGATATGCTGCTGTGTTTGGTTAGTTTTAAATAAGATCTAAAGATATATGTTAAGGGTTTGCTCACAACGGGCGCCCCTAAAACGACCATCACTGGTGGCCGTAAGAACAAATTATTAATTTTGGATCCAACGGCCACCGCGGTGGTGGCTCTTGGTGGTTGTGCCTCGGTATAAAAAATTTCAACTGTCTAACTATCACAGTTCATAAGATACAGCCTGGTGACAGACGGACAGACAAACAGACAGCGGAGTCTTAGTAATAGGGTCACGTTTTACCCTTTTTGGTACGGAACCCTAAAAAATGTTGCATCGGCGGCCACTAAAACTGGTGCCAGTGGCGGAAACTACAGTGGGGCCGATAGAGCTCTAAAGTATCATAAATAAGTCTATATCTATACATTAAGAGTCGAGTCTGTAGTTCGAACATCGTCCGTCTCGCTCGCGCATACAGTCATTTTTAGAAGATATGAAATGACTGATAGAACTTAAAAACAATTATTAAAGACCGCACTAGAAAGCATCACCCGAAATGACAGTTTTTTGAAGTACATTCTTGTTCTTACTTATAATTTACTAAATATGTCGCCTAGTAGGGCAGAACATTGTTGCCAAGTTCTATCACTCAACCCCAAATGTCGAGCGGGAATCAAATTCAATTACACCGCTCCGAAAAAGTAAACTCTCTTGTGAAATGTTCGTTTGTTTTATTGTAGTTACTCCCTTTACAAAAATGTAACTTAAAATACTTACAATTTACTAAAATGTAATTCAAAATAAAATAACGTTGTTGCGAAGTTAAATCATTTGACCCCAAGTGTTACGCGGGAGTTAAATTCAATTATGCCTTATGCCTCATACAAGTGGCGGGAAGACGCTGGATGCAAGCCGCTTCCAATAGGTCTTTTTGGAAATCCATGGGGGGCTATGTCCAGCAGTGGACTTCTTATGGCTGACATGATGATGATGATGCTGATGCCTTACTAATTTCACAAGAGTGTACTTTTTAAAATAAGTACCTATATAAAATAATAAGTACACTCTTGTGAAATGGTTGTTTCATTATAGTTCAGTTGATTACACTTACCCTTTACAAAAGTGTAACATCAATTACTTATAATTTAATAAAAATATCGTCTCAAGTAGGGCATAACGTTGTGTCAAGTTCAATCACTTGACCCCAAGCGCCGCGCGGGAGTCAAATTCAATTACACCGCCCCGAAATGGCCGAGACTTTTTGAGAGTACACTCTCTTGTGAAACGAAATGTAATTGATCAATTTGTGCCGCGTTTGACCTTTGGGGATAATAAAATATGAAATTATACTATACCTAGCAATTAGTTTAATATTTGAGCGTGTCTTGCTAATGTATTAAATTCGGATGTCAAAGTTAGTGTCCAATTGGTTCAAAAGTATAAGAAAAAGTAAAAGTATCAAATAATGATGTTAAAATAATAATAAATCAGGCAAAGTAAGAGTTTCTCGCACACCGCGAGGCTTCTGTACTCCTATACACGATAGGAAACATGAACACGGATACCGGGGTTAATTATTCAACAAAATCTGATTTATATCTATATATATATATATATATATATAGAATATAAACGACAACTATACCAATAAAAATATGTATTCACATATTAATCCGGGCTTTAATTATGTGGTCTTAATTAGGGCCCGTATTACCATTGTTATCATCGTTTTTCACCATTACGCGGGTGAAACCATGGGGTACAGCTAGTAGTAGCTAGTAGTTAGCTAGTAGTAGTAGTATTACCTACATCCACATATACACGTAAAAACATCACCCTTCTCGCGAGTAGTAGGGTAAAACAGTCCAATAAAGAGTGAGCCCCGGTGGTGTGGCACAAGGTGACTCCATATGACCTAATTATTTCCCCCGAGCTGAGATAACGCAAGCAATATGTCCTCTCTGATTTATGTCTCGAAATTCTCAATTTATATTTTGCGGGCTGAATTCAGAAATATGGTAGACGGCTGAGTAAGGACACTTTAGAATGTTAGTTTCATTCATTATTCCGTTGACAGTCGAAACCAAAAATAAATAATAATATTTATGTGTGCGTGGCCATTACATAATTATTATTCTCTTTTTTACCTTCATGTAATCTGAAACACGTCATCGATGTTTAGAAACTGAAAAACTCACCGACTTAAAAAAACGGCTCTACCGATTTTTATGAAACAGCTAAGAACATTCTCGATCAAGCCATCTTACAAATACAATAAAAAACTAGATTAAAATCGATCCGTCCGTTTGAGAGCTACGATGCCACAGATAGGAGAGAGACGGGTTCAAAAGTTGCTAAAAATCACGTGATTAAAGGGCGACCCCCTACGTCTTCCTCAAAAGACTTAGGGGTCGCCCCTACAGTCCCTACGCAAATTTTTAAATAAAAACTACGGGTCACTCACGTCTGTTTTGAGCCGACGCTACGCTGCGCTAATCTTGGGGGAAGCCCCACCATACAAATTGGAGCAGTTCTCAGTAGTCTTACCAGGTAAATTGGAAATTGTATAACGATTACGAGAATTCTCTAAAACGTATTTTACCGGTTTTACCAAACAGCCGGTTTGACAAATTGACAATGCTTATCCAATCCGCAGGGCTATTCACAATCAAGTCAGATTTTGATTCGATTCGGAATCTATAACTTCATCCCTACATTCTGTACGTAAATGACAAGAGATGAAGATTTAGATATCAAATCGAAGCCGACTCATTCCGATCATTAGACGCGTTACGCGTAGAAATTGATTTTGTAACCAGACTTTAAAATCCTAATTTCATAGTCTAGTTTTGGATGATAATTTTATGCACGTTACAGATAGCTGCGCGCTTTGAAGACAGCTTTAATTCCCAGGTGCAGTAGCAAAAAGCGGCCGTCTCTGAGAAACCCCGCTGAGATCTGAGACGCTCCCGGTCGTCCTCGACACGATACGTGTACCGCATGCCTAGTGCATGTAGCATACCTATTACATTACCTAGCAGCTAACCGTGAAGGCTATTTCACAAGTTTTTTTTTTTATACATTATAGATCTACGATTGACCACCAGCTGTCCTGATGTTAAGCGACGGTGTGGCTGAGGATGGAGCTCGTCGATCTAGAAGATATCTATTCACTCTAGCCTTGAAAATTCCAAGATTGTAGGTCTCAGGAAACAGAGATGGTGGCAAAGAATTCCATTCTTGTGCAGTACGCAACAGAAATGTGGATCCATATCGCTGAGTACGGATTTTTGGCGTTTCAACGAGAAATGGGTGGAAGATACATGAACCTTTAAACGATGATGTTATTTTTACAGCGCGAGCGTTCATCATCATCGTCTCAGACAAAAGAAGTCCACTGCTGGATATAGGTCTCCTCCAAAAATTACCAAAACGCTATTCACGCCATAGTCTGACTACTATCTGAAAATCTGTGGAAACATATGCATTGACGTCGCAGGTCGAAACGACCCATTCAAAAAGGCATTTTACGTGATTTTGGCGAGTGTTACTCAGGAGCGAAAAGTTCAATTCAAAAGTCGATCACCGATTCACCCCGTGGGTTACAACGGTGAACGACTCATATTAGCAAACGGCGTAAATGTAGAAAATAAGTACCTATTAACGGACTTACCTATTTTTGTTTTTATATCTAAGCATTGTGATATGTGTGGGAACTGGAGGATTTTCCGCCACTTTTTGCTCTTCCCCTTATTGCTATCGGAACCTCCTGAAACAAAAGAGAATTTTACATGAATAAAGATTAGAAAAAAACATCACAGGTTAAGGTTTAGTAAAGGAGACAACACTTTTACTCTATGATTACATAGGTACATACAATTATTATGCTTTGGTTCTGTTGTGTAGCTTCTAACAAAGTATACCTAAAGTACTTAAGGATCAAAAGTCCATTAACAGTCTCGAAAGGCAATATTTAAAAAAACTAGAGGTGAACATTTTTTAACACGCTATTATTAGGTCGACCTGTATGTAATGAAATCTAAGGTTAGATTGAGATGATCAAATTTAACCATCTTCCAAGGATCGTAGCGTCATGAAAATTGGCAGCTGTATGTAGTTCTGATGACAAAACAATAATATGGTACTGTCGAACTGATCTGATGATGGGGCCGGAGGTCGACCTGTATGTAATGAAATCTAAGGTAACTAATTTAACCATCTTCCAAGGATCGTAGCGTCATGAAAAATGGCAGCTGTATGTAGTTCTGATGACCATACAATAATATGGTACTGTCGAACTGATCTGATGATGGAGCCGTAAGATATGAACTAGAACTTCATGATGGAACATCGTATAATAGCTGTGTTTGGATTTGTTAGAAAAGTCTTGTAATGAACTTTGACCACGATTAGGTTTATGACAATACAATAATTTGGAGCGTGTTTTTTTTAGTTTTTTAAACTGTAATTTATTTCTTTTCTTATTATAAGATTTGAAGACACTCAACCTTAATTACGTTACACAAATGCAATAAAATCAACATCCTATACCTTAGAGTATTTATTGACACTAGAGAGACAGTTTCATTAAAAATTCCATTCACAGGCGAAGCCAAAACTCGATCGAAACGTGTGCATGGCCATCACGTATTTACCGTCTTTGACATGCACGTGAGCGAATGATGTTTTATGTGAGTAAACATACCCATATACACACATGTACATACATATAACACTCCTTCTTACGCAGTCGGGTAAAAGGGCTTATTTATTATTATTTATTTACAATTTCTCAAAGCTTGTCAAAAGTTGCTTCACTCGACTCTAATTCTAAGCTTATTACTTCTATGATTCTATTCGACTGCTCAGAAACAAATCATCATCCAATCTCAACCGTTCCAAATCCTACTTTCCCAAACAATTTTAATAAATCAAAAATATGTTTGCCGTACGTCTTCCAGCAAAAATTCCGTAAACATCGGTGCGAAGTTTCCGCCGGTATCAAGATGGAAGACTCGGTAAGCGATCGCTGAAATTTGTTGGTCTTTCTTCTTCCGTATAACTTTGTTGCGGCCGCCTCGAGTAAACTTTGCTGCGACATGTCTTTATTGATTTGTTCGGGAAGCGGAATGTGTTTGTACGCAACTAGGAACGTACGGCGGTTTCGTAGTCGCATTTTTGGCGGAAAAATAAGTGGCCAAGACCGTGTCGCGACGCGCTTATTGTAGGGTTCCGTTTCTGATGTTTTTTAAATCTAAAAGAAGACCACTTGGCGAGCAATTTTTATTGAAATTACTTTACAAAAATGTCAATGACCTATGTGCCATGACAGCTCTATAAAAAGGTACCTCAGAGTTACTACGGAACCCTAAACAGAGTCAACGAAATCGGATAATACTTAGGGGTAGAGAACAATATTCTCAAGATGTATGTAAAAATACGCGATGCGAAAATTGCAGTTTCAAAATCCTTTTAAAAATAAACCCAGCCATTCATACTTTCAATCGCATAAAAATGAATATAATTCATGTCGAATCGTAGACTGCAACGATCGCATAAAAACCAGGCGAGTTGGCAGTCAAGCGCAACCCTATTTACTAATAAATAAAAAAAACAAAGTAATCTTCAAAATCTAATAATATAATTTAGAGATATACGCAAGTGCGTGGTTAATGTTTCCCTTAAAATAAACAAAAGTGTGTAATCTGTGTATCTGTGTGACCACCCGTTTGTGGCATCGTAGCTTTCAAATGGATGGACCGATTTTGATTTAGGTTTTTTTTTTGTTTTAAGGAGAATATCATTGAAAGTATTCTTAGCTATGTTTCACCAAAACGTCCAAGCCGTTTTAAAGTTTTCTAAATTTATACTTCTTTGATTACCTATCTAACGATACACTACACGATGGGGTACAAAAAAAACATCCCAACTTTACGTGTAGGGAAGGTATCAGAAAAAAAAATTTTTTTTTCGAGATTTTATTATACTTTATTTTTGGCGTAATAAATATGTATACCGATACAAAATTACAGCTTCCTAGTATTTACAGGCTCTGAGCTATGCCGCGGACAGACGGACATGGCGAAACTATTCGGTTCGTAGTTGACTACAGAACCCTAAAAGTAAAAGGAAGCGCACTTCGAATACGGAAGCCTAAAACTCGGTGAATTTCTGGCGAACTCTAGAAGTCCGCAGATGAACCTGTTAACCACCACCACTGTCACCTACCTGTACCAGCGGAAGACCAGCGCTGGTTGTTTACAACTAGCATTATGCTGAGCTGTGGCCGGATTGTAACAAAAACATTATTTGTTTATCTATCTTGTGTATGATTTTTACTCTCTGTGTATGTTTCTTGTTACAATAAATGTATGTCTATGTTATCTGAGTCCCGAAATTCCCACCATTATCTAACGTAAAGTAGACGTAAACAATTATGGCTACTCACTCCCTAAAATGAAATGAAATTAATTTAATCCACAAAAAATAGGGTACAAGCATGATCTTAAAGCGAATTCAGTCCGGCCTATTTTGCCATTTGTTGGCATGTGGAATTAACTTTTTTCAAAGTAAGAATGAGTCAAAAACAATCAAAATTAAACAATCAAGTCAAATCTTAATAACTAGTTGGTAGGATAATTTATATTGTGCTTATTCAATAATTCATCACCTAAGGATACTAATCCCTCACGGATAAGCGACTGTCACTCGACGTCGTGAGCCAGTCAATCTACTCGAGGAGAATGGGATGTGGGATCTTCAATTTGGGTAATGGCCGGTGACCGGTCACGATCTTCACTCTCAATACGGGGCTCTAACTAGATAATGAAATCAAGTACATGTTTTATTAACGCGAGGCTTCCATATCCTCACGTTCACTTGTCTATTTTTATCCGACTGTGTAAGGAGGATTATGTTTCTCGAGTGTTTAATATGTATATATGTTTCTTTATGATCAGCCTAAACGGCTTGACCGATTTTGATGTGCGAGGTGTCGTTAGATTAGTCTTCACTTCCTGTTATAGGCTATAATTTTAGAGTTTTTTTTTTTTTTTTTTTTAATAAAATAGCCGTCTCCACTAAAGCAGTTTTTGCAGTCTAACTTACGCTGTTGAGTGTACGTTTTTTGTGAGAAAGTATGCCTAAAATCGCTGTAAAAGATTATAAATGCGCATTCTTTTTTGACTGTAGGAGTTTTGTTTCACAAAATTACACACACCCGAAAGACTTAACCCTCCTTGCGCAATCGGTTAAATTAAAACAACTAATTTAGCAAACTGCACAACAAAATCGACACTATCCGAATTTCGATAGTGGTCAAACCACAATGAGTTTGCGCCGACAACTAATTATATGTACCATTTCGCCACACCAATTAGTCATAGAGGTACATTTAATTAGCGAAATGCGATAGCGTATACCGTTATTGGCCAATGGATTTCGGCAAATGAATACAGATAGATAAGTTCAAATTACGCAACACACATTGGCGTAACTTGTTTTTTTTTTTATTGAGCACCTCCAGGGTCCGTGCCTTTTATAAACTAATATTTTTTTTTTTTTTTTTAACTAACTTTACATATTTTTTTTAAACTAGCATACAAGAGGAAGACGGATATAATGTATGTAATGGTGTTACTTGTTTACATTCGACTGTGCAAGAAGGAGGGTTATGTTTTTCGCGTGTATGTTTCTATATTACCTCCTACGGCTTGACAGATTTTGATGTGCGACGTTTCGTTACATTCGTCTTTACTCCCTGAATATCATTGGTTATATTTTTTATAATAATGAACATATGAATATTTTATATGATGATTTCTAAACAAGGATTCTCTTCGAATATGAGCAGTAGGCCTGGCGGGCACAGACTTCTGCAACAAGTAATTTAGCAAGTTGTGCTCACGAGGTCTACTGTTCGTAGAACTACTAAGTAGTAAGTATTAGTAAAGATTTCTCCCCCTCGAAAAAATAGAATGACGCAAGTAAAACCGCGAATCCCAACTAATCTTACAAAAACTGGATCAAAAGTGTCGGAAGCTAGCTCCGGCTTGTTTATCCACTTTCCATACTTATATAAATATTGCTTTTGACGGTCGGTCGGCGCGCCCGCGCCGTCACGGGCGGACTTGTTTGTTTACATCTTTCGACAACATTATGAGTGGCTAAGTGGCTCATATTATTATGCTGTGGAAAGAACAAGATTTTACAATATGATAGAATATAAGTTGGTCAAGAGCGTGTATCGGAGATCGTGTGAGATTGAATCAGCAATGAAGAGATACGTAGACGTACAAAAGTCACCGATATAGCACAGCGGATTAGCAAGTTGAAGTGGCAGTGGTCAGGGCACATAGCACGTGATGGCCGATGGGGCCGAAAGGTTCTCGAGTGGAGACCACGCACCGGCAAGCGCAGCGTAAGAAGAGCCACGAGATGAACTGATGACTCGTACAAGTAGGGGAAGACGCTGGATGCAAGCCGCTTCCAATCGGCCTTTTTGGAAATCCATGGGGAGGCCTATCGCGTGACAATGCAATATTATGATGACATGGTGCTGATCTAATGATGGAGCTGGAAGGTGGCCAAAGGAACTTCGCAATGAAACGACACAACCTCATCGAATTTGGGCTCATTTGAATCGTCTTGACGAATAGTTTGTTTTTCAATGGTAACCAGGGTCTGATGATGGAACTGGAAGGTTGTCATAGGAACTTTGTAATGAAACGACGCAACCCCGCCGAGTTTCGGCTCGTTTGATTCGTCTTGGCGAGTACTTTATTAATAACAAGAACATAATAAAAGTTTTTTTTTTAAATATATAGTTATACTTGTTTTCAAATAAATATGATTTACCGGCAATAAAAACAGATATTAATTCTAACTACAATTACCTCATTTTAAAACTATATAGGGCCTTTTCGACCATTACTGGTAAATATACGAGTAAGTACGATATGGAAATCGATGGCTATGGCTAAGCTTATCTTTTTCCGGCAACCGTACATGAAACCGTGCGTGGAAAAAGACAGAGTTAGCTAAAACTTTACTATCAAGTATTATAAAAAACTATTAATTATACCGTGTCATTAACAACTCTACGATGAAACAAAGTACGTTTACAAAATCCCTTTCGAAACGGGGCCGGCTCTATCGAATGAGCGGTGGATCGCGATCAATCCGTCTATTATTAGCGCATTGTTAACGGCGCCGCTGGCCCTTGATTAAACAATGTCTGTTAGCTCAGCTCTGATAGACCGGACTTTCCTTTCAATCCCGTATGTTTGTTATGACGGGGCGCGGTGATTGGGACTGAGATTCCGCGTCCACGCTTATCATTTCTGATTCGATCCCGCAGAGAGACTCCGGGCATAGCCCTCTCCATAGCCCATTGCTTGACTTTGAGCTTCCTTAAAAGGCCCATAGCGCACGTACACCGTTTACGAAGTACTTCATTTCCGGCGATTTTTTTGAAACCTAATAAATAGCCAACTATAACTAGAAGGCGACTTAAATACAGTTATATTCTTTTTGTAATGTAAATCTTAGCCTGTGATTAGCAACAGTTAGTGTTAAAGGTATAATGTGATTATGCCACGTTTAAATTGTATATAAAATTTGTATGATTATTACGAATAATATAGCAATTTTTTTTCACTTACCACTTTTTCACTCATCTATACAAATAAATAATTTAAATCCTAAAATTTTTGATATGAGTCCAAATCGGACCTACGAAAAGAGCATCGGGGCGTTTCTTTATGGTCCGAATCGACCTATTCCAAAATATGTCTTGGGCCATTCGCACCGCACCAACTACTGCGGTGCGAACGGGTCTATTCAGAAACAGCACATGGGCGATTCGCACCGCGGTTCGGATCACTTGCGGTGCGAAACGCCCAAGTACCCAATCTCACAGCAGAATTTTTGAAGTTCAAACTGTTCTGTTAATTCATTTCCGTTGTACGGCCGGAGAGATCCTCGCCGAGATGACAGCTCGACATTTTGACGTAAACAAGCGTATATGTTTTAAACTGAATAAACCGATTTCAATTAACGAATGAAGAGAGAATGGGTCGCTCTGGACAGGACGAGGTTATCTCTCGCACGTTAACCGGTTTTCATGATAAAAATAATGGAGTGGTGATAAAATGAAACATAAATTAGTTCATATAATTAGGTTATTAATAACGGTTTTCATGATGATGAATTATTATTATTATCATTTATTTATTTCGATTCTTAATTTTAAATTTTTTACAATACAAATATAAACATATAAAACTAACATAAATATTGTAAAAAACTATTAAACTTATTATTATTATCAGCCTGATATGTCCCACTGCTGGGCAAAGGCCTCCCTATCCTCCTTCCACTCTTCACGGTCCTTAGCTTTGATGATGAATTAGGTTACAGAAACTCCATCCAGTATTCTTGTCTTATTTTTCAACCAATCTTTATAAAACTTGATATACATACACAGGTGACCTGTATATATACAGGTTTTTAATTTAATAGTTTTTGAAGTGAAAACTTCTTTAGCGGCGTTGTGTATTTTTGGGATCCAGGGTAAAAAATGTTAAACTCGCGTCAGATCGTAAGACGGACAGTCAGAAATCTATTCTAACGTTCTGCATTTAAAGTTCATTATTGTATATGTACAAGTTTGTCCTTCTAGCATGACGTCATTTCGTTGCGCCGAATGCTTATTTTCGACACGTAAGACTCGTTAGCTCAATAGGTTAGAGCACCGATATAAATTTCAATTTGTCAATTTTGTCAGAGGGCGGAGATTCAATTCCTTCACGAGTCAGTCTTTTGCTATTTTATTTTTTAGTTTCACGTCTGCCGGCACTCCCGGAGTGCAACCCGTTGCTTTTTCTTTTGCTGTCAGGGTTGTTTGATTAAGGGGGTATTTCCCTCTTAAAGGGGGAAGTTTGCTGTGGAGCCATTTACTAACATGTTAGAATATATTTGGTAGAAACGTTTGGTACTAATTCTTAATTGAAAAAAAAACCGGACAAGTGCGCATCGGACTCGCCCACCGAGGGTTCCGAGAAGTTGACTAAATATGTTGAGCATTGCTCAAATTCGAGTAACGTTTTTCGGTAAGACCTATAAAATGAGGATATCATAAAAGTGCGAGACAGTTTTGTTTAAATTTAGATAGGAGAAATGATTTAAAAAAGTTTTCCTTAAATTGGCTATATTTTAAATTGGCTGAGGAGTTCAATAATATTATGTGTTTTCAAAACTCCGTCGCCAGTATAAAGTATACCTGAATACGACATTTTTTTTGATATTTCTTCTATCTAAAAACAAATCTGTATCTCACTTCTTTAACAGCCCCATGTTTTAAAATATATCTATGCGAGAGAGAAAGAGACAGTTGCGCGCTTTAAGCGCAGGCTTAAACTTATAAAACCACCGTGGCGTCGCGGTAGCGGCGCCAAAGTTTCAATTAAAAGATGGATAATATAAGTAATAAAGCACCGCGTACATTCATTTAAATATCGTTTAGTGAAGCACATCGCTCACGGACGATCATAATTGAGATGCGAGAATTGCGCTCTTGTGGTAAGCAATGTCATTACAGTGTAGCGTGCATTGCAGTAAACCAGCTTTATATGTATGCCGCTTCCAATCGGTCTTTTTTATCCATGGGGGAGCCCTATGTCCAGCAGTGGACTTCTAATGACTGAGATGATGATGACGATGATATGTATCTGCGACTGCGTAAGACCGAGAGTAATGTTTGCTTGTATTTAGTGTTTCAGACTTCCAAAAATGAGGAGGTTCTTCAAATCGTTCAATTCGACTGCATGTTTTTTCTGCGTGTTTGATTAGTGATTACTTCGCCAATTATTAATTGATTTTGATGATTATATTTTTGTTTAGTAAGTCATAATTCAGAGGTGGTCCCATATAAATTTTATCAAAATCGATTCAGTACCTACTTTGATTTTTATAACAAAATAACTGGAAAAATATGACATCCAAGTAAACAAATTGCGTATTTTGAACAGTTATTTCAGATTTTCAGAACTGATCGCCGAACATGATTAATACTTTGAATGTTCGGAGCGAACCTTCAAAATTGTTGGTTGTTACCTTATAGCAACCAACAATTTTAAAGGTTCGCTCGTTCGTTTTTTGTAACCTCCAACGAATTTTTACGTAATTAATTATATAGTTTAAAAAACTGAAACAACCGACTTCGAAGTACGTTATTTCGTTTACTTGTAATATTAGTAAGGATAATAATTAAACAAGGCGCTCAAGCGTTGAAGTAACTCTATTTTCTCCTTATACACATTGGATGAGGAGTAAGTAGGTTTTACTTTTCAAGCGCAATAAATCCCTCACGATTGTAAACTTTTCAAAGAGACCTCTCTTTACCCGCTCGTTTCTTTTTCAAGAATGACATAATTGTCATTGAATGTCATATGCTTCGTCGTCGCAGATTAGAAAATGTGCAGATGTTTATACGAAAAAACTAAACATTTGACACTTTTGTAAAGAAAAACGTGTCAGTGGAACTCTGCGATTCTATAATCTGACGCACTCACTCAGGAATCCAATGAAAATATTTTTACTTTTAGAGATTATTCAAAAAGTAATAAAGCAATTTTTCTAATATAATTATGGGACTAACTTGAGAGCTTTCTCTATATGCCAATTCACGAAATACAAACATTGGTTCAAGAATGAGAGAGAAATTCGTGTTCATACATAAAAAAAATATACGGTACGAATTGATAACCTCCTCCTTTTTCGAAGTCTGTTAAAAAACAAGTGATTTTACTAGAATTATTCTAAATAATGTGCATTTAAAATCTTTTACAGCGATTTTAAGCATACTTTCTGACAAAAAAACGTACTCTCAACAGCATATCGAGCGTAACAAAATCGTAAGTTAGACTACAAACCACGTTTCTGAAGTTTATTTTTCTTTTAATATTAATAAATTAATATTAGTACATGTACACTAGCCCTTGTATGTACATAGTTTACTGTCAGCACAGGCACTGTGCCAACGAAAGTGTCCAGCTCGTTTGAATGCTAATACCAGTAGAGGTACTCTCTTTCGCAATCTGTCTACAATGCTAGTCGCTAAGTGTATTTAATTGGAACTGGCTTGTTGGCTCTGCAAAAATCTACTCTCTTACTATCAATGATCAGTTTTAATATAAGACTGCACAAGGA
This sequence comes from Lycia hirtaria, assembly GCA_947563715.1. Classification (NCBI taxonomy): domain Eukaryota; kingdom Metazoa; phylum Arthropoda; class Insecta; order Lepidoptera; family Geometridae; genus Lycia; species Lycia hirtaria. Next base: position 50,244,393 of record OX387376.1, on the reverse strand, counting down.
AGGAAGGGTTATGTTTTCGGGATGTATGTATTTGGATATGTATTGTATGGCTTGGTTTGACTTTTTTTCAACCGACTTCAAAAAAGGAGGAGGTTCTCAATTCGACTGTATTTTTTTAAATGTTTGTTACCACATAACTTCCGACTGGGTGAACCGATTTTGACGATTCTTTTTTTATTTGAAAGCTGGTGCTTCCCGTGTGGTGTTCCTATTTCAATTTAGTCCACTTCTGACAATGACATCCATGAGAAGTTGGTTGCTTTAAATAGTTTTTTAAACTATAATTATGCTATATTCTTTACTTCTTTTAAAGTATAACGGCTTGACTAATTTTGATGTGTGAGATGTCGCTAGATTCATCCCCACTTCCCCAGTGTCATAGACATTTTTTGTAATAATAACAATACAATTCTCGCAAAAAATATATATTATCAGTAAAAATAGTAATCTTACAAGAAATATACTAAAGAATGCTAATTTAAACAGATCTGCACATACTTTCACCCAAAAAATTTACACTCAACATCACATCAAGCGTAACAGTTACACTATGAAAACCGCTATCATTTACTCGGAAATTTTATTTTTCTTTTTTATCGCTTTCAAATAGGAGGAGTAGGATGCGGTCCCGCATACCTGCGTCATTTATAAACTGATTTGAAGAAAAAACTTGTTTTCTTTAAAAGGATATATATATACTTTAGATTGGTCCCATAAAAATAGGTTCATTAGTATGGTTTTTAAAACAAAATTTTATCAAAATCGATTGAATACTTTTACACAATATTGAGCATTTTGAAATTGTTTTTTTTTTTTTGTTTTAACTAATTATATTACTATATATATTATATTAATATATTACTTCGCTTCTTTAACCTGGACGAAATACAACTTACAGCCTACGCAAATATGATTTATGTAACTGATAAGTATCAAATATATAAGTACAGATAGATAATATGTATATCGTAAGTAACAGAGCGGTTTGTGAGATTATCTCTACTAGTGCAGATGAGAAATGGATTCTGATGACGATTTATTTTATCGGAGATATACAGTTTTATTGATAAGCTAGCTGCGTTCCCGGACATCAGCCTGTATGAGATTAGGGTGACCTTGAAAACACCTTAAAAACAACGAGGCACCGGGCGCGAACGGAATTACATCAGTGTTACCGAAAGCGGGTGGAACACTGGTACTTAAAGCTCTTCAGAGGTTTTTTAATTTCGTCGTACTTCAAGGTACAACGCCAGAATCGTGGGACAGAGGCGTGTTAACGCTGTTCTTCAAAAAAGGGGATAACACTGCTAAAGAACTACAGACCCATCTCGCTTTTGAGCCATGTTCATAAACTATTTTCGAGGGTCATCACGAATCGTCTTGAACGCAAATTGTATGACTTCCAGCCTCAGACGCATCTGTTGACGTGTAGAGGAGGAGACTTAAGCTTCTGGAATGGAAAGGGCTCGGCATCAACATTAGCGACAAGTACATCATTCACCTTGCCGACGATATAGTAGTCGATGAAAGACCCCAGCCCGATGCTCGAAGACCTCAATTGAGTTTTCAACGGGTGGGTTTCAAGATGAACATGGACAAAACGAAGGTTACGTCGAACGCCCGTGTTTTGCCCACCCCGATAACTGTGGGGAACTCGCTCGATCCAGTGGTCGGCGGTGATTGCGCCGCGTTTACGCACCATTAGCCGGAAAAAGCGTGTGTTATTCTCAGTGGAGTAAATAGTGCTAAGCGTGTCGATTGATTGATCTCTCGGTTTGCTCAGCTGCGGCCTGCGAGCTGCTAGCAGTCATCTCTATTTCAATTAGAAACCACTATTATATTGAACTTTGGGTTTGCTATAATCCGAATTATGAAATATCGAATTATGACTGGCCTTGTGGCTCAGTCGGTAGTGTGTCTACGTCTACCTGCTGAACTGAAAGGTCGTGGGTCGATCCCCACCCAGGGCAAACATTTGTGTGATGAGCATGGATGTTTGTTCTGTGTCTGGGTGTTTCTATTTATCATAAGTATATATTTACAAAAAAAAAGTATATATGTATTCTATCAGCCATCTAGTTCCATAGTACAAGCTTTGCTTAGTTTGGGCTAGATGGTGTTGTATGAAATGTCCACAAATATTTATTTATTTATTTATTATTTATTTATATTATTTTGTCGAAAACGTGATGAGAGATGTCGCACGTTTGTAAATATTCGATATTTTAAGTGTTTTACACACTTAGGTACCTAGAAATTCGCCGTCCTCCGTGGCCAAAATGGTAAAGGCTCCCAAGTCTTTTACAGATCACGATATGCGAGTTCAAGTCCCGTCGGATGCGGTTTTTTTTTTGAACTGTATACAAATTGGCAAATCCGTGTGGGGAAAAAAACTTCATAAATATGAAAAAAGATATTTTCTAATTTTATCAGCAAAAGTTTTTTTTAATAAAGCCGTGAAACTGTGACGTCAGCAGATGTGAGACAATTAATTAAAATACAATAGACAGAAGCAGGTAAACCGACCTTCGTTATATATAGTATATAATTACATAGCCGTCACGTGTAATATTTGTATCATTTGCCTGCTGTACACCCTCGACAATATGATGTAACATACCTACAGTGAGACAAGACAATCTAAAAAAGAACGTTTAGGCACAAGGTTTTAATAATGCAATGTGCTTTAAAAATAACAAGTACCTATCTATGTTAAAAGAAAAACAAAATGCGAATTGTGGAAAAGCAGTTTTTGCGGGTACTTCGGCGTTGCAGTCTAACGACTTCCTTACACTTGATATGCTGTTGAGTGTCATTTTTGTGAGAAAGTATGAATGAAAATAAATAAAATGAAAATAATTCAAATTAATATTTGTTTAAATAATCTTTTGCACGCCCCGTCTAATTTCTTTCAGAATTTCATTCCATTCCTTGGTTGCCTGGAAGAGATCGCTTTTAGCGATAAGGCCGGCCGTTGTTACACTAGTGTAAAATTATTTCCTTTTTGTACTTACTTTTGTTAATTTTAATGGTGTGTCAATAAAGAGTTTATCTATCTATCTATCTAATTATAATTCCTTTTTAACCGACTTGCTAAAAGAAGGAAGTTATCAATTCGATCCGTGTGTGTGTTTTTTTTTGTATGTTTGTTCATCGACTACTCCGTTATTCGTAAACCAATTTTTGTGTTTCTTGAATTGACATATAGAGAAAGCTCCCAAGTTGGCCCCATCATTATTATAAAGACATTGCTTTATTACTTTTTGAATAACATCTAAATATGAAAATGTTCATTGTATTCATGAGTGAAATGTGTCAGATTATAGAATCGCAGAGTTCCACCGACACGTATCTTTTTGCAAAAGTGTCAAATGTTAAGGATTATCGTATAAACATCTGCACATCTTCTAATCTTCGAAGATGAAGCCTTTGACATTCAATGACAAATCTCATTCTTGACAAAAAAATAAACGAGCGGGTGAAGATAGGTTTTTTTAAAAAGTTTACAACCGTGAAGGATTTAGTAAAAGTAAAACCCGTCTTACTCCTCATCCAATGTGTATAAGGTGAAAATAGAGTTACCGCGACGATTAATCGTTTTGTTTAATTATATTACCCGACTGAGCATGATGATATGAACTTTGTATCCTAATCCTTTCTAATACTACAAGTAACGAAGTAGCGTACTTTGAAGTCGGTTGTTTCAGTATTTTAAACTATAAAATTATTAACAATTTAACAACTTCTCGCAAAAGCAAAAAATGCGCTTTTTCGTAACCTCCAACGAACTGTTTCGTAAATATAAGTTATTTTACTAGAATTACTCTAAATAATGCGCATTTATAATCTTTTACAACGATTTTATGTATATTTTCTCATAAAAACGTGCACTGAATAGCGTATAAGCGTAACGAAATTGTAAGTAACTAATAAAGTAAGACTGCAAAAGCCGCTTTTCTGCAGTCGGGCATATTGTTTTTCTTTTAATATTAGATTGTTCGTACATAACATACGATCCCGGTTGGCGTCGCAGTTGTCACATTTGAAATTCACCACCAGCTCGATCCAACCTATCCTATTATTAAATCAAACAAACAAACCTATAATTATCACCGCTAATGACTTTTGTTAAATTTAAACCATAACAATACTAATTGTAAACCTCTAATAATAACATTTGAATCAGATTGACGTAAGCGCCATGAGGATATTGCATTTGTTATGAATTATGATATGGGAACTGGGGAATTCTCAATCGAATGCCATAGGTAAGTTTATTTCTAAATACATTTTCTATTAAATACTAAACTTATTGAATGAAATGTTAGATTTATTGGGAAGGGAAGGATCATTAATTAAAGATTAATGATAATTCATCACCATTTTTTTGTAGTAAGCCCTGGTTGTAAATAGATCTACGTTTGACCACCAACTCGCCTGATGGTAAGCGACGGTGTGGCCGAGGATGGAACGTGTAAATTTAGAAGATATCTTGTCACTCTACCCTTGAAAATTCTAAGATTATAGTTAGAAAGAAAGAAAGAAAATATTTTATTTTTATACACCATACATTACAACAAAAAGAGAGAACACAAGTACAAATAACAAAAGTAAGACTATTGAGCCTAAAAAATATGCAGTTTTCGCTGTAGTATCTGGCGTATCAACGTAGTTCTCAGGAGACAGTCACGTTTACAGGGAGTTGCACTCCTGTGCAGTCCGCATCAAAAATGTGGACCTAAATTGCTGTGTACAAATTTTGGGCATTTTAATGAGAGACCGATGATAATGAGCCGACCTTCTTGTCCTGTAATGAAATGGGGAAACTGGAATAAGGTCATAAAACTCTTGCACACACTCACCGAAATGGATCGATAGAATTTTGCTAGGCTACTTCGCAGCCACTCGAACCTGTTGTTGATCTCGGATACACAGCTCTGTACGGAACCCGAAGTGATTTGTTAGTTCGAGTTGAAAGCTCGTGGGGTCTTGGATATGGGTGCAAGTAGGTCGGAGCTTCAGTGCCTCAAGTCGAAAGTTTACGACCAGTGTGTTACCAGTGATGTGATGCCATATGGCACCGAAACGTGGCTCCTCACTATGGACGTTATAAGGAAGCTCAAAATCAAACAAGGAGATGGAGAGGACTATGCTCGCAGATTGCGAGGTCGAAGCAGAAACGAAGAGATCCGGAGCCGTATCACAGCGGATTAATGAAATTGAAGTGGTTGTGAGTATAGCACATAACACGTAGAACTGATGGTCGATGGGGGCTAAAACTTCGTGAGTGTAGGTTACTCACCAGCAAGCACAGCGTAGGAAGACCAGTCAAAGACAATTAATACAAGTGGCAGGAAGACACTGGATACTAGCTGCTTCCATTTAGGTATTTTTGGAAATACACGAGGAAGGCCTATATCCAGCAATATGTCATCACTGGTAACATAAATGTACATTGATCGTCAGGTATTTTTTTTCGTTCAATATACATAGATACTTGTTCGTTATTCCATTCAATCTTTAAATAACTATGCTGTTGCGCGTTAACTCCGTATAATAAGTACAGTTGAATTTGCGATACGGCCGCCGCCCCGGTCGATAACGGCGAACAACAGGAAACTCCGTATGGGTTCCGAGATAAACTTGATCGGTATGCATTCAGGATACCGACTTGATTACATCTAAATACGTATGTATGTATGTCTGTTTATCTCAGATTGACTATACTTATACATGTACATATTATAAAAAATTACAAGTATACAATACTAAAAGAAAAATAAAATACTCGACTGTATAACAATAGTTTTTTTAAACAAACTAAAAGTTGAAGTTAAAGATATTACCTTATCTCGTGTTATCTCGACCACTCCACGAAAGAAAGTAAGTAAGTAAAATCGTATAGACTGAGTGGCCAGCCCTATTGTTGAGTTATTAAGCCGCCGAAAGGCCTCCAACTTAGCTTGACGATTGCTGAACAACCGGGACCTACAATTTAACGTGTCATCCGACCCACGGTAGCAGTCAGAAAGAAATGCCACTCACGGTCACCCATCCGAAGACTGACCGGTCCGTCCGTTGCTTAACTTAGGTGATCGTTCGGGAACACCTAGTCAAGCTACGCCATGAGCGAAAGTGATAGTGGTAATCAATAAGCCTCAAACTATACAACCTGCTTTGCAACCCTTTTTCTGACCAATCAGCGATGTTGTTATCCATGTTTTTTATGTTATATATATTATAAATAGATCTTCTTTGAACGGTTGATTACCAACTCGCCTTATGTTATCTCGCCTTCTGTCGCGCATCATATTTTGAAATATATTTAAATCACTGAGTACACATATAGGATATTTTTTACACAGGATATGTATATCTATAATTGACCAACAACTTGCCTGATGTTAAACGACGGTGTTGCCGAGGATGGAGTTCGTAAAAGGTATCTATTCACTCTAGCCTTGAAAATGCAAAGTTTTGTAGTTCTCAGGAAACAGGTGGCGGCAAAGAATTTCATTCCTTTATCAAGAACGTGGACCGATATCGTTGAGACCGAATTTTTGGCAATTCAACGAGAAATGTGTGGTAATGCGCCGACTTTCTGTAATGTGACCGACAATACAAGAGGATCCATGGTCATGTTATTCGGATGTATGTATGTTTTACGTCCTGTACTTGATGGGCCTTACCGAAAAACGTTACTTAACTTTAACCTACGTCTTAAATTCTCTGTCTTCTTTCTGCAAGTGCCATTACGTGTCAGCGAGAAGTGGACTAAATATGTTTAGCATTGCTTAAAGTTAAGTAACGTTTTTCGGTAAGGCCAGATATCACCACTGGTGGACAAACTTGGAGAAAGTGCCTTGACAGACAGATGAACAACAAAGTGATCCTTTAAGGGATCCGTTCTTTTTATTTTGAGCTACGAAACGCTAAAGAATATCGAAATCAAATAGTGATTGGTAGAAATAGAAATCAGGTTTCTTCTTTTCTATGAACAAATGCGCATCAAATTGCTCTCCTATAGGGTGCCCGCACACGAGCCACTGGCCACAGCCACAAACGCCGCCGTCGTTTGTAGCGAGTGGCGACCACCGGCGTTTACCGTGTGCGGCGAGTCTATATAAAATGTATGAAAACTACAGGAAATAGGCCGGTGGCGGCATTTTGTGGTTGTGGCCAGTGGCCCGTGTGCCCATAAGGGTGCCCCTTATCTATGCACTTACATCGAAATTAATGCATAAAAATTGCAAGTAGAATCACAAATTAGAATTAATTATAGGTATGATCATAAATAATTTACTCGGCACATGTCCTGTCTGCGATATGGCAACTATGCATGACATTAACTCGCTTTGACTACTGCCATCCTGTGACTACACCCGTGATAGAATAAGAACAAGGATAATATGAATTGGAAGAGCGTTATCACTGGCACTCGAACTCGATTGATAGTCCCGACAAATTACTCACAATATCACTGCATGTATTCTTTTGGAGACATTTTGAACGCGTATCTCTATTTCTAAGATTACCTAATACTGGCGTATTTGTATACACTGGATAGTTGATAATAGTGATTTAATGAAGGACCGTGATAGTTTAAAAAAAGTGATTTATTCGTCTATTCTACTGACTATCACAAAATTAGAATGTCACTTGTCTATCCTGAACCCCTCCCATCCTGAACTTCTGTAGATTAGAATATTCCTATTAACAGAGAATCGTTCTTGCGCGATATTTTGCCAGCAAATTACACGTTTTTCATAAAACAAGAAAACGTTTTCTACCCCTAAATATCCGGTTTCGTCCATTCTTTTTCATATGGTTGGATGGAACCATTAATGACTATGATTGTAAGGTTTGCCTCCAAAATTAACGATTTTAATTTATGAACATGGGAACTACAATAAAAGAAATTTGAAAAAAAGCAAAGAGGCGTAGACATTTATATTTCTAATCAGATAAAAAAGAATCAGCGAAATCAATATCAGTATGTTGTATGGAACCCTCGGTGGAAGAGTCTGACTCACACTTGTCCGGGTTTTTTTTAATAAAAAGAGTAACAAAAAAGACAAACGGCTCGCCTGATGGCAAGCAGTAACCGTCGTCAACACTTGCTACGGCTTTGCAACATCAGTGGCAAAGCCGTAGCAAGGAATTCATTTCGGGGGGGATTTAGCAATGGAAAGGAATCATAGCGGGATATTTCGGGAAGGGTTCAAAAAGCTCATCAGAGTGTTCCCTGAAAAACAAGAGGTAGGCAATATAAAGGGATCCCACATCTCTATCAGGTCTTGTTTGTCATTAAGCTTGGGATTGTCAACTAACAGATACGTTGCCAAAAATCGATTAAATGATACATTTAAATACTCTACTACCATAAGATGGTTTCTTATTATGTTTTCCTACACTGGCAGGTCAATCTCACTCATTCAACATGGCCAATGGTCTTTCACTGACCCTCTGTTACACTTCATTGCCTTGGGTAGGAAATTCTTCTTCTTGCCAGAAGGCAGAAGCCCACTGCTGGGCATAGGCTTTTCTAAATATCCTCCACAATAACCGCTCTTCTGGCACCTGCAACCAGATTCTCCATACGGACTATGCGCAAGAATTAAACAAACAGAAACCACAAATACAAAAACATTCCAATTTTATAATATCAACATAGATTGTAAGTGTTGGACACCATATTATGTATCCGATAGTTTATTTAAGGATACATTATAATTAAATATGTATAACACTCGTTTTTCCTAAACCAGGTGATGCCAGAGGGTCATATTTGCTGAGGTCACATCGATTTGACGTAATGTTTTTTTTAGTGATTTGCATAATTTACATATATGTATTATGTATTTTTATACCTGTTACATGTGAACCTTTTAATAAAACTGTAACTAAAATAAGTATTAAAATGCAGCTGTCTTTACCTAGCTTGGACAGTTTTAGATATGATATATTATATCGATTCTCATTCTTGTTGCATACTGCACAAGAATGGAATTCTTTGCCACCATCTCTGTTCTCTGAGACCTACAATCTTGGAATTTTCAAGGCTAGAGGGAATAGATATCTTCTAGATCGACGAGCTCCATCCTCGGCCACACCGTTGCTTGACATCAGGCGAATTGGTGGAATCATAGATCTATCTTGTATAAAAAAATAATTGAATGTATTTTCAACGCGTTAGCTGCATGAGAACACTATTATTGTAATACTAACTGTGTCAAAGCTGTGCAACGGTAGCAATGATGATGATGAAACATAGCTTTTGTCTTCAGGTTTTAAAGTGTCTTTGTTTGAATTTTCATAACTATACCAATTTCCAAAGTCTGTATTTTGTATATTTATCACATTCAATTTATGGTAAAGTGTATATTGTTCTGTCCATCTTCCAAGTATGTCCAGTGATTAATAATATGGGCTAATTATGATGATAATGTTTAAGAAATCTACTTATAAGTACTAGATATCTAAGACCTAGGCTCGTGTTTTAGTTTGAACATCTGGTACAAACACATATACTTACCAATAACAGATGCATATGGCAGCTACTTCAGTATTAAAGACTTTGTCTTCCTAACTTATAATGTAAAAGTATATGAGTATTCTGTCAGCTACCTAGTTCCCATAGTATAAGCGTTGCAAGTGTGGAGCTAGATGATGTTGTGTCAAAAAGGCCACCAATATTTATTTATTTAACAATAATAGACAATCAATGAGCTCTAATATCATACATAAGCCTCTTTTTATATTGTCTTATAGTTAAGTGTAAACATTAATAGTTTATTTTTCTATTTATATGATCTAATCACTTCTGAGTAAGACAACTTAAGAAGGAAAATCCTATAGGAAGGTGCAAACTCAATAATTCAGCAGATGCTGATCATAATATCATTTTTATTCTGAAAATGAATGTGGTTGTTTCACATTTTAATTTGAACAATCTATGGGTTAAGCACATCTATTTTTTATTCGAAAGCCCTGACTAGTTTCAAACAAACAGTGGTATTTTTTCAAAACGAGCAGGCATCACTCCCAAAGGACATCTCATCTGATAAATAGATAGATGATAAACTCTTTATTGACACACCTTAATATTAACAAAAAAAGTTCAAAAGGAAATAAATTAACACTAGTGTAACAACGGCAGCCTTACACTAAAAGCGATCTATTCCAGGCAACCATGGAAGAGAGTGAAATTTAGAAAATTAATTAGACGGGGTGTGCAAAAGATGAGAAAGTAAATATAATACTAAAACCTGTTAATATTACTAACAATCATCCTGAACTGATACTGGGGTATAGTCAGATTTCGACTAAAACATTGATGTGATTATCCGTAAATTGTTCAACTTAAATTATAATAACATCAGTATCTAACTCTAAAAGATAACAAAACTATGTAGTTAAATAAATAACTTGTAACTCAAAGGCAAGAAAAGTTAAAATAATTTTATTTTTGTTACAAGAGAATGATACAAAACATTTAGGAAAACCATTAATACCTAATAATTCTGTAGAGAACTAGAAATACGCTGGGAAATGCAAGATTAACATGAAACATATAAAATACAAGACAAACTAGTTTTTGTAAAACAGAGGTTTGATTTTAGCAGATAGTAATTTAAGGCAGTTTATGTAGTAAAATGAAATAAATGTTAATTGAATAATTGTTCTGAGCTATTAACATTAAAATAACGCAGGTACGATAAACAAATCCAGATAAAAATCATGATGCCTGCCTAAAGATGTATGCATTCGGAAGTTACCTTCTCTGGCCTTCAAGTAGACAGTGTTGGCGACGATATTCTCCAATTCCATCAGTTCCAGTGTGACTGATTATATCGAAGACCCTCCGCGAAGCAAACACCCGCCGGTGCGGCCGCTCTGCCGCTTCCCTCGCAGACACGGCACTGCCCATCAATCTACGTCTATTACGCACACAAGACACCACTACGCCCGCTAACTTTTACACATAACACCGCAACGCGCACAGAATAACGATATTACGATATCCTCGCGACAAGGACTCTACAAATACCGACGTTTGATTGCCCTCGGCGGTATTACACACACGTATGAAATGAAACCACTCGCGAGATTCAAGGGTGTGGTGAAACGTTACCAACACGACTTCTTCGCCGTCGGATCACTGCGCGCCTCTAGCTCCGGTCTAATAGCGAGGAAACACAGTTGGTTTCTTTCAATAATATTGTAAATGGCGAACACGCCCGAATTACGCGAGTTATTGATGACGGACAGCAAAACGCTACGAAAAGTACCACTTTCTTACCAATGTACATATTCCAGTTGCCATACACTGCTTATAAAAACTTCCATCCTGCAGCGATCAACTATAACCGTAATCGGTATCCATCCGATAATATCCGACCTACGACCTAGTGGACGTGTGTCAGTCGGACATTGTCGGTGATTTAATTTGACCCTCCTTCTTTGCATAAAGACCCTATTTTGTGATTAAATAAAAAAAACAGTTATCGGATTTTCCTATATGTGTACCATAACACAATGCTTCTTGCCAAATTTCATAGTTCTAGGTCAACGGGAAGTACCCCATAGGTTTTGATTCCCTTATGAGTGTCGAAATGTGCATTTTTTACGACATATTCGGCTGTAACTATTTTTTACAAAAACTGAGAAATTTGATTTTTCTTTTTGCAGCAATAAACTATGGATCTGCGTATATGGTTTTAATTTCAACACGATACTTTCACGCGTTCCCGAGATACAGGTTTTGACACCTGGACGGACGGACAGACAGACAGATGGACAAACGAACAGATGGACAGACAGACAACAAAGTGATCCTATAAAGGTTCCGTTTTTTCCTTTTGAGGTATGGAACCCTAAAAATGAATCATCATCATCATCATCACAGCCATAAGAAGTCCACTGTTGAACATAGGCCTCCCCTGTAGATTTCCAAAAAGACCGATTGGAAGTGGCTTGCATCCAGCGTCTTCCCGCTACTTGTATGAGGTCATCTGTTCATCTCGTGGCTGGTCTTCCTACGCTGCGCTTGCCGGTGCGTGGTCTCCGCTTGAGAATCTTTTGGCCCCATCTGCCATCAGTTCTACGTGCTATGTGCCCTGCCCACTGCCACTTCAACTTGCTAATCCTCTGTGCTATATCGGTGACTTTTGTTCGTCTACGTATCCCTTCGTTTCTAATTTGATCTCGTAGAGTGACTCCGAGCATAGTTCTCTCCATGGCTCGTGTGACCTTGAGCTTCCTTATAAGGCCCATAGTTAGGGACCACGTTTCAGTGCCGTAAGTCATCACTGGTAACACACACTGATTGTAAACTTTCGACTCGAGGGACTGGGGTATATTGGACGAGAAGACGCTTTTAAGTTTCCCGAACGCTGCCCAGCCGAGTTGGATACGACGATTGACCTCTCTCGCAAAGTTGGACCTGCCTAATCGAACTGTTTGTCCTTGGTAGACGTATTCGTCAACAACTTCAAGAGTGGAGTTCCCTACAGGTATTGGGGTGGGCACTATATGGGCGTTCGACATAACCTTCGTTTTGTCCATGTTCATTTTGAGGCCCACCCGTTGGGAAAATCTATCGAGGTCTTCGAGCATCGTACTGAGGTCTTCCATCAACTCTGCCATGACTATTATATCGTCGGCAAACCGAAGGTGAGTGATGTACTTGCCATTAATATTGATGCCGAGCCTTTTCCATTCCAGAAGCTTATAGGCATTTTCCAAACCGGCGGTAAACAGTTTTGGAGAAACAACATCTCCCTGGCTCACGCCTCTCTTCAATGGAATTGCCTCTGAATTCTGGTCTTGTACTCGGACCAACATGGTGGCGTTGTTGTACAAAAACTTAAGCACTTCAATATACCGATAGTCAATACGGCATCGTTGGAGAGCAAGCACCGCCCAGTTCTCGATCGAATCAAAGGCTTTCTCATGGTCCACAAACGCTAAGCAAAGGGGCAAGTTATACTCTTCGGTCTTCTGAATCACTTGCCGCAGTGTGTGGATGTGGTCTATGGTACTATAGCCTTTTCGGAAACCGGCTTGTTCAGGAGGCTGGAAGTCATCAAACCTACGTTCAAGACAATTCGTGATGACCCTCGAAAACAGCTTATAAGCATGGCTCAGAAGCGAGATGGGTCTGTAATTCTTCAGCAAAGTGTTATCGCCTTTTTGCCAGAGGCATGGTGGCGCTGTTCTTCAACGCCACCACGCCTCTGTTCCATGCTTCTGGCGTCGTACCTTCGATCACGACAAAATAATAATAATTATAGGTTTTGAAAAGAAAAAAAAACAATTCAAAACATTTCCAAAATGTTGCGTACAATTTTTAGGTTACTTTTGCAACAATTTGATAATCCCTGAATAGATTTATGTAATTATATTATGTATATAACATGTAAAAAAAAACTCGTATTGTTACGAATATGTTTTGTAGCAAAAGATTATAAAACTATTAATCTTACAAAATTATATTTTTTTAAATGAAGTTATAAAAACATCTTCACTCAACAATTGTTTTGTGATATGACAGAGAATAAAAACATTAATCGAACCAAAACCAAATTACTTCTTCACATTTTTATATACATATATTATATAGAAAAAGGTATAATAAAATAACCAAACAGTCTCCATGTTTTTCTAACACAATAAAACGTGTCATCATTTCCTTGCCCCATCCCACTAGGTGGGGTTGGCACAGCATGTTTCCTTTCGCCTCTTCACTCAATCATCCGTCATTTCTACATTAACACCCCTCTACACACATATCCTCTTTCACACAGTTCATCCACACTTTTTTAGTTCGCCCTCTCCCGGCCATACCACATACCATCATATTTAGGGCCCTCTTGCATACATGGCCATCCTCCCTTCTCATAACATGTCCACGATAGCCTTCCACTCAATAAAACGTGTATTTCCATTTATTTCTATTGACTTGATACATTACGTCATTTTATGGTCCACTATTCAGGGCAATTTGACTTCCACTTAAAATAATTTTCTAGTAAATAGGTAGATTTTTATGTAAACTGGCAATGTATTAAATGTCACCTATAATTCATTGTCAAATGTTTTTTCTTGTATTATGGCATCACACATTTTGTGTATTTGTTACACAAGTTTAAGCAAATAAGCAGTTAATAAAAAACCGTAAAAACCAGGATGATAACAGAGTATCTTTGATTATTCAGCTAAGGAACATACAACGAGCTAGTTAGGAAAATAGAGCTTATAACACATAAAATAAACACCTATAAAAATATAGATTACTTATACCTACACGATAATATTCCCCGTAGTTTTTCTCATGGGACCACAGCATGCCCAGCATGGGACAGTTTGACCTATATGTCTTGTTATCACTGTTCACTGCATGGTTCCGAATTGTCAATCAGCATTTGTATTGATGATATTGCTATCTTCTGTGACTTCAACTAGATCAACTTAAACATCAACAAATAAATAAATAGTCATGTCTATGTAAATAGTAATGTGGTACAATTAGTCATTCACTAAGAGTGCTATTGACATTTTATTATTCAGACATGCTTGATATGAAATAATTTATCATGCCATCTTCCTTGTTTCCCGATTTTTTTTATTAAAGTATCTGAATATCTGATAAAATATTATATTATATATCATCCTCTTTGATATCAATATCTTTAAGTTTAGAGTAATCAATTTTCTAGTCGTCTGTCACCCCTGTACATACTTCATCTATCTCCAGTTTTCGTTCAGGCGAACTCGTCGTAACGTAAACGTAGGTTTACGACAATCACTATTCATAAAGAGTAGTCTTTACGAAACAAAATATTGGTGTGATTCAGAACAAGCGATAAAATTCCGCGGAAAATCGAAAATCGAAAAAAAAAAAACAAACGGATGTTATTGTAATCGAACAACAAAAAGCTGCACGCGCGAATTTGTAGTGTGATCGAAGAAAAACAAACAATATTTTCTAATAAATACATTATAAATAATGCCGTCAGCATGTGATATTTGCGGGTGTACTCAGACGAATCTCGTCGATGGATTCTACTACTGTACAGAATGCGGCACTCAAGATGTGAACGTTCAAGAAACTCTTGTTGAAATTAAGTCTTTAGCAGAAGGAATTGTCGCCCTGGGTGCTCGTAAACGAATCAGACAAATTCCACAAGCGAAAGTCGAAAGTAAGTAAAAAAACAGTGATAAAATACCCAAAAGAGGTTATGGCAGGGGTACCCAGAGTGTGTGCGATGGCTTCCTGATGTCCAGTAGATTAAATACAACCGGCCAAGTGCGAGTCGGACTTGCACACGAAGGATTCCGTACCATTATCTTTAAAAACGGCAAAAAAATCGCGTCTGTTGTATGGGAGCCCCCCTTAAATATTAATTCTATTTTAATTTAATTATTTATTTTTAAAGTGAATAACATAACTCAATATTAGTGACTATTTCAAGGGTCTACCTGTTGCCGTTATAAATTTCGAGCAAAAAAATCACGTTTGTTGTATGGGAGCCCCCTTAAATATTTATTTTATTCTGTTTTTTAGTATTTGTTGTTATAGCGGCAACAGAAATACATCATCTGTGAAAATTTCAACTATCACGTTCATGAGATATAGCCTGGTGATGGACAGACAGTGGAGTCTCAGTAATAGGGTCCTGTTTTTACCCTTTGGGTACTGAACCCTAAAAAAGGAACTATGAGATCCTGGATTTACTGTTGGATTTAGTGATGAGTTAACACTTCAATAAATCCAAGTGTGCATCTAAGATCGTCTTCACCTGAATTCACTCTGCAAAAATTTTTTTTTTCCAACTTTGAAGATCATATGTCTTCAGGTGCAGAAAATATTGGAAACAGTATAAGAATCTGTTTCCAACGTTTTTTGTATCTGAAGCCAGATTTTTAGCTGTAGCTGTTGAAGATCAATGTGGAGCAAGACAAGACTAGCAGTATCAAATTACGAAATGTTTTGAAAAAATGTGTGAAAATCTCCAATGGAAACTCACACACATCACATTGACTGAGTTGCTGTTGTATGTAGTGTGTTTTATATAACAAGTTTTTTTTTATTAGATAATAGGCTTATGCTTGACCGTCAACTCACCTGATGTTAGAGATGGATCTACATGTTTTTAATTTCAACTTGATACCTTCACACATTCCCGAGATACAGATCTTGACTAACAGTGATCCTATAAGGGTTCTGGTTTTTCCTTTTGAGGTACAGAACCCTAAAAATATAGCCTATGACACTCAAGAAGTGAAAACAAATCTAATGACACCTCACACATCAAAATTGGTTAAGCCGTTTAGGCTTTAGGTGATAGAAACATATGCACTCGAAAAACATAATGCTCCTTCTTACGCAGTCAGGTAATAATAATTGTTATCATTTTTGTAAATTGTTTTGTGTATAGTTAGTTCCCATCATGTAAAAAGAATGCTGAGCTGCAGTGGAGGGGATGTGTTTACGCATGGTTACAATCACGTCCTAAAGTTTAAGCCTCTTGGTAGGTACTAGGCTATTGTTTTATAATTTTAGTGTAACAACAGGCACATTTTTAGCTTTCTACTTTGGAATAAGCAGGAATTAAATAATAGATAATATTTATTTGAGCATATTTTTTTTCAATGTTTTGTACGTCCTTCTTTTCTGTTTTTTTTGTAATTTTTTTAAGATTCAATTCTCTGTTCAATTAAAAGCTTTCTATTATTTTCAGTTCTCTTCCATGTAAAACGCACTTCTTTAATAATTCGCCCCAAACTTTTTTCAGATCCTTAGAAATTTATGTTGTTCTGTAATTTTCTTCGTAATTTCTCTAAAGTTGGCAATTTTTTCTCAGTGACGTGAAAATTTTTAATAGCCCTCTTTACAAAACCCTTGTCAAAGTCATCAATCCCTGTTATAGTTTATTTTTATTTTATTTTTACTGGGAGTTTGAAACACAGCGAGAAATTCTGAACTTCTCGCACCTTTACTATAAATTACATATCACTGTAGTCTCAGAAGTTTTAGTTGCTTCCGCAGTCCGTTATATATATATATTTCTTTAAATTACTATCTGCTCCTTGTTCAGCAGCTTTTTTCATAAAACATTAAACACTATAAATAATTTTTCTTTCCTTCCTAGAAAACCATTGTCGTGCAAAGTAAGTTGTGTGTGCGACTGTACTTTCAGAGCAAACGAAGCTCAAACCCAGCGCGGAAAGCGAGGATCCGTCACTCGATCCTCGCTATCCGCGCTGGGAACCAATAGCCGGCAAAGCGTTCTCCCGTCGCGCCCCCTTCATGCCACCAATTTGACCGAAAAATCGCTCAGGGCGCAGGTTCAAGGCCAGCGTTCTTTTTACGTGACGGGAACTATACCTATCTTTCATTATTGTAAATAGAAGTCTTTGACCTTTTTTCAAAATGGTCTTTACAAATAGTACTCGCCAAATGATTTTATTTTAAGAGTCCGTAGTTTGACTGTCATTTGTTTCGCTTGCACATACATTTTGAAGATATAATATGACTGCATGACTAATAAAAAAATCGTTGTTTGTTACACTAGAAAACAACATCACAAATATTGAACAAAAATTTCAATTTGATCCAAGTTAATTTTTATACATAAAAAATATTTTTAGAAATTATTAATGAAAAAATGATTATTATAAATTCATTCAGTCGTTTTATCAAAAAAAATTATATGCCCGAGCTAGACGGACAATGGTTGAACTACGGTCTCTTATATCTAGACACGCGGTAGCGTGTCAAGCCATGTTCGAGCTAACAGAACTGGCGTGCAGCACCGTCTGTATACAGGGTGCTATATTATTCATTAGGAAGCGATCGTGAGTAATGTATACATACAATGGAAGCAGTACATAGCGTTTTCTAATTATTTTTTTGTAAAATGTAACCACATTTTTTTTAGAACTGAAAAGTGTCTTTAGGTTCATTAGATGCACTCTACATTAATAAAAGCATTATTGAAGAAAAAGTAAATTAAGATAAATAAAACACAGATTCCTAAAAATATTAAGCTCACCTATCTGCGCGTTGAGATAATAAATAATCGGAAAATATATTTAAATTTAAAAAGCGCAGCCGGCAACTTACCGAAAGGCGAGTCGGCGAAACAGTCCTTTGAGGAGCCGGCGGCATTTACCTTTGACCTATGCCGCGAGGCGATGGCAACGTCGGCAACAACCAGTTCGCGAATTACTCTAGGCGCGGCGAGACGTCTTCCGCCCGCGCAGCTTCCGCGTTCTAGTGTATTTTTTCGTCATACATTTCGTGATAATGGGTGATATTCATTACCATTATTCTACTTGCGAATATTACGGACTCCCATGGTCTTTTATTTGTGTAATAATGTGTATGTCGAGGGATGTAAAAATGTGCGACTGTTAAAAAGACGAATTAAACGTGCATTTAGGCTGGCAAAACGTGAAATAGATGCTTAAAAAAACTTTACAGACACTTACAAAAAAGGTATTTTGTGTATTTAACAAAATGGATTTCAGTTCGATCAATTTTTATAATAGTGGTGTATCCAACACCTACCACCACGCACCGTCCAACGGTACACAAAATCGGGTAAGTCATTAGGTTAATTACTCTAAATTACGGATAAAATAATTGTTACTGTGTCTAACAAGGAAAGGGTTCTTTTTTATTGTTTGTGTAGAGAAAATTGCGGTAGTAAAATCGCGAAGCTCAAACAAGGTCACGCACCCCGCCGCGGCAGGGAGCGATGACCTCGCCAGTACAGCTGTGCCTACAGGTAGAGTGACTATATTATGGGGAAAAAAACTGAATTTCTATTTTTTGTCATATCTCTACCGGTACACTGAACTGATGTTAATATAAGTGTAGTGGGTTTCATATAGTGGATAGATCGTTACCGTCAAAGCTTCCTAATGAATAAAAGTGCAGGGTGTATTTATCTCGAACCATTTGGAGCCACTTTTGACGTTCTCATAACTCAAAAACTACTTCACATAAACATGTCAAATTTGGCTCGTATATTAAGACCGGCGAGATACATATGTGCTCCAATTTTCATAAAAACACCTCAAACGTTTATTTAGATATTAACGTCCAAAAATCGCCATTTTTATCACTGACTGACCTATAGATCAAAATTCTAACCCAGTTCCAGATGACCTAGAAGTTTCAAATTTGGCATCCAGATAGGTAGTTGGACTAGTTGGGTGAATACAAAGGAAAAAATCCGAAACTAGTAATTTTTTATAATTTTATTGTAATTTTTCAATTAATTGATTCCGCGACCGCTTGCGCCTGACAAATATATTGAAGCAAAAAAAGAGTTTGGGCGCCTGATGGACATGGGTGTCTGTCGGCCATCGAATAGCGCCTGGGCAAATCCAATGCACATTGTCAGAAAGAAAGACGGACAACTACGTATTTTCGGCGATTCTCGCAAACTAAACGCGATAACGATACCAGATCGATATTCCATTCCTCGAATTCAAGATATCACACACGGAACGAACATTACACACACACACACACACGGAACACGGACTACACGGAATGAACATTTTTTTGAAAAATTGATAGCACTAGCCAAGTCAGACCTTAGGTTTCAATATGTTATCCTAAGTTATAAGAAGAAATGATATTTGAAGTTGTTATAAAATATTTTACGTTGCTATAAATAAATTTCAGGACTGGCCATTGAACTTGGCACCCATTTAGATCTCACTTCTTTTGACGTAGAAGTCAACAACTAAGGTTATATATCATAATATTGAACATGGCTCTCATTTCACATTTATGTTTTTGATGGGATTACAACTCTAGACACCATGTAACAGAGACAGAGTTTCTTTGGCTTCTACAATATTCACTAGGATTAAAATTGATGTAATAATTTGATGCTATTTGTTATTAATTATATTATAAATTTGAGCACTGCAGGATATAGGCATATCAGCTCCTGCTGCTCGCCTAACATCAAATAAATTAATTAATAAATAATAATTCCAGTGACTGATGATTGGTATAGATGGCACTCCTTAAACTTCCTCCTGCAAGGCTTAGCAAATGAGCTGGTGGAACTTGGTGCTGCACCTTCCTTCAAAACTAAACTGCTCTGGGTGTGGACGCGGTACATGAAGACATATCAAAACAAAGCTGACTTTGGGTATGTCTAAACAACAATCAATGTATAGTTACAGAATACATTAATAGGAAATTTGTTTTGTGGTAGGAGTTTTTTTTAAACAATACATGTGAAAATAGTTTTAGTGGTAAAATTATTGGGGATATTTATTTTATGTGTACTATTACTTACGTCGATAATATTATGATACAGATTTTTATTTGTTACTATTTTATGTGAAATGTATTTTATGATTGATGTTTGTGAGAAAGTTGTTATGATAGCTATTTATATGTGATAAGTTATATGAGTAGGTACATTCTTGAGATATACAACAGTGAACCACGTCAGCTTGCGTATGAATCACTTTATAGCGCACTATTGTATGGAGGGTCCAATGTGTGATGCAGTAAATAGATAAACTTTTTAATGTTTAAACCGTAACTAAATGATAAATTATATAGTGAAATGGGCTAACATGTTAGTGAAACAAAAGGTGGTCCTATCGCTAAAATCGATCTCTTCCAGGCAACCTTGAGATGAAGATATGACAGTAGAAATAGACGGTGAGGTAATTAACAAAGAGAAAAAATAAAGAAATATATAAAGTAATAAATAGCACCTAGACAATGACATACTCAATAAATTATACGTATTACATGAATACCTGGGCGACTGAATTCTGTTTAATTTTTTGTGACTGGAAATATGGGGAAAACCTGGTTCTAGCTAGATTGAGTTATTGTACCTGAATGTACCTACATAGCTTTCATCAAAATCTGTATGTCTTTGTTTTCCTTACTTTTTTTTACTTTTCATGACTAAATGGCTGGATTGTTTTCTGTAATTTGGTAACTACAGAACTAGCTATTTGTTTGTTTACTTTTAACAATCAAACGGCTGAATCAATAATAATGATAAAATTGATAAATCATTATTAGTTTATGAAAATGAAACAACCAACTTCAAATTATGCAATTTTATTTACTTGGATGTCATTTTTCCAGTTATTTTTAAAAGCTAAAGTACTGAACCGATTTTGATAATTTTTTTGTGAGACCAATCAGAAAGTATTTCCTTTCCAATGAAAAAAAATAATGGTTTATAAAAGATGGAGTTTTGAGATACCTAACAAACATTACAATAAATACAATCAACTTGATAACCTTACAGGTCAGGAGATCCTCCTTCCTTTTTGGAAGTAGGTAAAATTACATACAATTTAAGTATGTGTATCTAATAAATATGATCACTTATAATAATGCTGTATGAAAAGATGCAAGCATACTGATATAGATAGACAGTTTTTCAACCTATACTTAATAGTAGATAATGTAAAAAAATATTAAAATGTAATATGTGTGTGTGTGATGTGTATGTGTGTGTGTGTGTATGTGTATGTAATGTGAAAATAATTCATAATAACTAATTTATATAATTCTTAAAAGTCGATATAACTTAACCTTACTCCTAATTCCTTATAATATTATGATTATATAATTCTAATATTCCTTATCTGATTCCAGATTGTCTGAAATGAATGAAAATGATGAACATAAAACGGATGAAAATGTAGAAAACGAAGAAATGATGAGCAAAAATGAGTTCTGTTCTGAAGAGGAAGACGATATAGAAGACCTAAGGAAATTTAAAAAGAATAACTACAAACCAGACATAAAGAAAATGAATATGCCTCTATTGGTGACATTTCTATATGTCGCTTTAAATCTAGACCAAAGTCATATACAGTTAACACATCTGATCAGGTTCATAAAAGAAGGAAGGTTGCCTCTCACGCATTGGCAAAAATATGTCCCGAAAGAATTGAAACCAAAAAAACTCCACTATTCCTTGTTATTTAACAAGAGTTGGTTCATACACTCATACAGTACCACCCTTTTACTAGCAATGCAGCTTTTTAAAAAGTTAGATCTCGGTGACCCAATCGTACCCGACCTGAGGTTGCTGGTAGATGAATACATGCAAGAACTTTGTCTACCAAATGACATGAAACCAGTCGTTCTTTCACTAATGCATTTCAGGTCTTTTGACTATCTCGACATGAATGTGAAATTTTATGAAACTGGACGTATCCCATCTTACGAACTTTACGTAATTTCTCACATACTTTGTGCTATGAAAATTTGCTTCGGGTTAGACGACGAGTATGAATTCAAATTGTCCGACGCTGCTGAAAAAATTAATGAAGTAGAAAATCACCCTAAGTCTTTCAACTCTGAGCCGACAGAAAGACTTTTCTCATTCCGCGAATGGTGTAATTACATCCAGTTCAGGAAAAGCTTGCTTTGGAGTCACAGTTTATATTTAGGGGCACCAAACTATTTAGATATGGACGATTATGTAGCTTTTGAACATATGAGTGATAAACCGGACTTTAAAAAAACTTTCAGAGATGAAATCAGCAGAGATATAATAAACAAGTTGCCTAATGTTGATCTCAATGTTATTCCTAAAAGTGAATTTCCTGTAACGACGACACCGCACACTACCTATACTCGTGTTATTATTGATCATCAACAGGATCCGACTGTAAAGCAGCTTCTCAGTGAAGACTTCACTCAATACTCCTTAAAATATATAACACAAGATATGTTCTTAGTCGATCTAGATTCAACGAATCCTGAAAATATCGTATCTGGCGTCAATAGAAAACATATAAATGAATATCGCGATAGTTTTGACGCATACAAAGATTTCGCAAAGACTAAGTTCAGTAAAAAAATGGTTTACGTGAGAGATTGCGATAACCATAATTGGATGATAACTCAAAGACCCAAATTGGAACACATCACTGTTGAAAAAGCAAACAGTGAAGAGTATGAGAACGAAAGTGACAGTGTTGAATCTGAAAAGGGAAGTAGTGTAACAGGTGAACTTGACGACCGAGCCAGCACAATCGATGATAGCAAGGCATACGAATCTGATTCAAAAGAAACTAGCGTTATTACAGACGATAGTAAAGTCCTTGACGATCTTAATAATATAATTGATATGGAGATAGACAAAAATAAACGAGTTGACGATGATCTTTTGAATATCCCA
Organism: Lycia hirtaria; assembly: GCA_947563715.1. Lineage (NCBI taxonomy): Eukaryota > Metazoa > Arthropoda > Insecta > Lepidoptera > Geometridae > Lycia > Lycia hirtaria. The sequence goes on along the minus strand of OX387376.1, from coordinate 50,221,189 downwards.
GAAGAAGATGAAAATGAAAACATATTTGATGATAAATTCGAAGACATTGACGTAAAAAAAGAGGATGGAAAAGAACTAGAATGTGATCAAATCGATGAACCGCCACCAAATATAAGAGAAAATGATGAACCATGTGAAGTATTTCAGATACGTGATAAATTTCGACATGATCCAAACTACCAAGAATATCGCCAGGACAAAGACAGCGATGAATCAAGCCAAGACTCAATACATCTCAATCCAGAAACATTGAATAGAGCTGATGCTATTAAAGAATTAGTTATTCACGCTTGTAATAAATATAGAATTTCTCTTCCAGGCCAATATATTGTCCAACCTAGGAAAAAAACCGTAAGACAAGGGAAATTTGAACCTAATGTGCCGCGAGCAAGAGTATTAGGATTGATAACAGAAAAAATAAATGGCTTCGTCGCTGAGTACCATAACAAAATTAAAGAAGATGTTCTTCTACAAATGTCGACCATGGTACAATCTGCTATCACTGATTGTAAAGCAAGAAATGAAGAAACACTAATGGATGAAGAACCTGCAGATAATATTGATAATACTCTAGATCTAGATGAACACAATAATATGCAAACATTGAATGATACAACTCAAGACCCAGCGCATACAGATGAAATCGCAGAAAACAGCAAATATGAATTATTCGACGAAGACAGCGATGGCGAAACACAAAAAGAAGATTTGTTACCTAAGAAAAATGTGAAATTCGACGAAGCAACACATGATATATCCCAACTTTACATAAAAACGGCTGAAGACACAAGTGCTCCAGAAATAGAACTAAATCCTAATTTATACAAAATCATTGATGAAAAAATTAAAGATGAAAAAGAAAATAAACCCCCATCATCACCAGAAGGAAAAGAAGACAGTAATTCAGAAGACGAAATGTCTCTGAGCATGCTTCAACAGCTAAAATTATTGCGGGAGCAATTGACTAAACAAGCGCAGCTCACTAAAGAAAAGAAATTAAAACCGTTAATAAAGAGTCCTATACCGACATATAATTACTGGGTGAGACATTACAAGGAAATATTGGGTAATCAGCTTCAAAAACGTTTTGCCACAGAACTTGAAAATGTTTTCCCGACTGCATTCAAGATTGTGATGTACGAATGCGCAGACGTTATAGGTTACCATCCTTTCTTTTTGTATGAAAGCTTACAGCGAGTCGAAAGATGTATTAAAAACAAGTATGGGTCGAAAAAAAGGTTTGTTCCTAGTTACTTTGAAAAGGAAAGGAATAGGATTAAGAGAAGTAAACATATGCTTTAAAGATTTCTAAGTTACAAGTACAACATTTTTTATCTAGCAAACACAAACTAAGCAAAGCTTGTACTATGGAACTAGATGGCTGATAGAATACATATATATACATTTTTTGTAAATACATATGATACATAGAAACACCGTCTGGATTATCCATGCTCATCACACAAATGTTTGCCCAGGGTGGGGATTGAACCCACGAACTACAGCTTAGCAGGTAGACATACTACCAACTGAGCCACTAGGCCAGTCATTGAGTACAATAGAATAAACATAAGTATTATTTTTCCTCCGATTTCGTTGTTTTTTACCCGACTGCGTAAGAAGGAGGTTTATGTTTTTCGAGTGTATGTATGTATGTATATTTCTTTGACACGCCCTAGAGCCTAAAGCCTAGAGCCTCGGCTTGACCGATTTTGATGTGAGTGGTGTCAATAGATTCGTCTTAGTTGTGAGAGTGACACTGGGTACATCAAAATTAAAAAATATCATAAGTTAGGCTGCAAAAACCTCTTTTTTGCAGTCGGGTATTTTGTTTTTCTGTTAACGTTGACTTGATACTTGTTAATATACTTGTTCAGTTAAATTCAATCTATGAGAAGTATTCTACTCCTAAGTGTATACTATTTGTTAATGAAATGAAATGAGATTCATTGAGAATTGGCACAGATTCTTTAGGACCTGAAGAAGGACAGGCTTATTTTATTGTCATCATCACCGTTTTTCATCACTACGGGGTGACACCGCGGGGCGTAGCTAGTTTATCGTAAATAAAAATTATGTATGAAATGAAAATGTATGGCTAGCGATATTGAAGTATTTGCTGCTTTTGCTAGGATTTATGAAATATTATAGCAACTTCATTGTGGCCTTTATCCACTTTCGTTGTTTTTTCACCGCGTCATTGGTTTTCAATGAAATTTAACCTAAAGCTTGAGGTATTAAAATTCTGCCTGTAATCATTGCATAATATTACATATATTACTCGTCAGAATTTCCTCCTTTTCGTTACCTTTTATGTGCATTTGTACGTCAACAAACAAATATTTATATGTGAGATACGTTCTCAGCGACTCTTGTTCTACTTTTTAGGGTTCCGTACCTCAATAGGAAAAAACGGAACCCTTATAGGATCACTTTGTTGTCCGTCTGTCCGTCCGTCCGTCCGTCCGGGTGTCAAGACCTGTATCTCGGGAACGCGTGAAGGTATCGAGTTGAAATTAAAACCATATACGCAGATCCATAGTATCTTGCATCTGCAAAAAGAAAAATAAAAATATCATATGTGCAAAAAGAAAAATAAAATTTCTCAGTTTTCGTAAAAAAGTTACAGCCGAATATGTCGTAAAAAACGCACATTTCGACACTCACAGAGGAATCAAAACCTATGGGGTACTTCCCGTTGACCTAGAACTCTGAAATTTGGCAAGAAGCATTGTGTTAGAGTACACATATAGGAAAAAATCCGAAAACCGGACATTTTTAATTTAATCGCAAAAAATAGTGTCGTTATGCAAGGAATGAGGGTCGAAATTCTAAAGTGAATTAATCGTATCATGTGGGGTATCATATGAAAGAGCTTAATTAGCATTAGTTAAAACAGGTTTTTAAATATTTTTACGATGTATATTTTTCGGTATAAGAAGGGAAATAAAAAAAAAATATTTTCCCCTTTTATTTACTAGTTTGTACGGAACCCTCGGTGAGCGAGTCTGACTCGCACTTGTCCGGTTTAATTTTTTCTTGATGTTGGTATCATGCTTGCACTTCGAGACTTGCGTCGTCTAAAAGTATCGTAATGTAAGAAAATTCTTATACTTATATAGTCATACGCTCAGGTGCATGTCAAATAGAGTAATTACGTGATAGTCACACATTTTTCATAGATTATTGGCTACAACTGTGAACGGACTACTAAATGAAGTGTCATTACTCTATGGTTTAGGAGTGAAAAAACAGTTGTCTTCTTATGCACTCACATGCACAATATAGTTGTCTCATTCTGTAACTTTATATGAATGTTTTAAAGTTTTTTTCCGCCTATAAATATAACAGGTTGTTACTATTCAATCTATACAAGAATCCTGCCGAGTTTTGCAATTAGGTAAGGATCTACAAGTATTGTCACCGTGGGTAACTGACTCCGTGTCAAACATTGTACATAGCTTTTTTCAATGGTTCTCGAGGTTTTTTCCCCAAAAATCTAAATGGCTGTTAATTAATCAATTAAATAGTCCTTTGAAAAAGACCGCCGAATGCGGTTGAAACTATAGTGGGATTTTTGTCGTAAAACAGACTTTTGATTCGCAGTTTTTATTTAAAACTATATGAATAGGTACAGAAGATTAATACACACTCAATAAATACAAACACATGGCTTGATGAAACTGATAAGTTTACTCGACTTCTCCAAGAAAGACGACACGATTTTCATTTAAGAGCCAACGGCAGACATGCGGCGGGAAATTCAAATTTCAAACAGGTTTTTTTGTACTCGTAACTCTCTCGGCTAACTATTATAAAATAATTGCAATAATCTAAGATTATTCTTTATATATTTTTTTTGGCATAAAAGGGTTGGAGAGGTGGTGGGAGAGGTTTGGTCCTGGCAGCAGAGGTTCAGCGCTATTGGTATACATATTCCCTCTGCTGCCAGTGGGGAGTGGGGTGGTTTAGAAGAAGGGGGTTGGGTAATTCTTTATATATTATCACGTCAGTTTCACTGTCAATAATGCGCCTCGTTGCTTACATATCCGGAGTAGTTGCTTGAATCAGTAAAAATGGATTTCTGGGTTAATATAAGTAACAAGATGTATTATTGGTAAACAAAATGACCTGATAATATAGAGAATAATCTTGGAATGTCGCAAACATGACCAACTACCTTTATAGATACCTGACCTGGCTATAAAGATAAAAACAATTGTAAATTCCCGCCGCATGCGTATCATACCACCTTAACTGAGAAAACTTGGCCATAGAAAAAAATATACTCTACCGAGAACTTGGCTCGATTCGAGTGTAGATATTGTTTTATAGTGCTATATTATGAGTTAAGGTATCAAAGTGTGAAATTGTTTTAGATTAAGAATATTTTTTTAAATACATTTTGACAGTTAAGTTTTTTTATGATTATTTATTCTGTCCCTTCTGTATGGCTATTCGCAACTTGTCGGAAACTATATCTCCATCTTTGTCATCTTCATACAGAATAACAGAGATTGAGATATAGTTTCCGATCTGATTCCGAATGATTGTGAATAGGGGTGCTGCCCCCGTACCACAAGCGTTTAAGCAGCCTTATATTTCAATATTACTTTGACTTTTGTATCACTCTTATTACAGTTGAGAGAACAAATTAAAGTCAAAGCAATATTGAAATAAGATTGCTATTAAGATCGTGGTAACTCCCCTAGTCAAAGACTTTACTGGTCTTTACATACCCCAGTGATAGAGATTCACAAGTACTGATTATATTATAGGTTCGCGTCTCGTCGGATGTTGAAATTTGTAAAACAGCCTACACATTTGTAAATAAATAAAACACCGCTGAAGTTAAAAACTACAGTTTATTAAAGCAGTCAGTTCAGTATAACTAGTTGGAGTTAGCGAGCCCCCACAGCTTGAGGTTCCCCGCGTCCCGTTTCCTCTCCGAAGGCTCCTTGTCGTCGCACGCGAACGCGACCAGGTAGCGCGACGGATGCCACGACACTGTGAACGTTGATGCAGACACTGGGATCTCCGCTACTTTCTCACCTGCACCACAGAACATAGTAACTTATTTTTTTTACCCGACTGCGTAACGAAGATTATGTTTTCCGAGTGGATGTATGTATGCATGTTTCTGTATGATCACCTATAGCTTAGACGTCTTGACCGATTTTGATGAGCGAGGTGTCTTTAGATTCCTCGGCACTCCCTGAGTGTCATAGGCTATATTTATTGTAATAATTATATTACATCTCTCGTACAAATAAAATGCGTTTTTTGTCACCTCCAACGAACTTTTTCGTTATAAACAAGCGATTTTACTAGGATTATTTTAAAGAATGCGCATTTATATTCTTCTACAGCGATTTTACGCAAACTTTCTCAAAAAATCGTACACTCAACAGCGTAACGAAAGACATTATCATTATTACATACAAATATAGCTAATGACACATTCGTCTTTACTCAAGGAGTAACAACGAATCTAACAACACCTCGCACATCAAATTCGGTCAAGCCGATGCATAAAAACAACAATACACTCGACGAACAACCTCCCACGAGGTCTGACTGCGCAGACTGCTAATTTTTTTTATTGGATAATAGGCTTGCGCTTGACCGTAAACTCGCCTGATGTGAAGCGATAGTTGCGGTCTACGGTGGGGCGCGCTTACCTAGAAGGAACAATAAATAAATGCTAGGTTAGTTTACCGGTCTGTGTGTCGCCGATGTCGATGATGTGATCCTCACTAGCCGAGGCGAGCAGGCGCCCGTCGAAGCTGAACGACAGCGTCCGTACCGGCCACTCCAACCTGCAACCATGCGAGTACTACGGTTAGAACAAGAGTCGTCTCTATCTAGCTAACTGAACCTAACAAACCTTTTAAGGCTAAGAGTAGGGTGGCGTGGCTGTCTCACTCGCACGCGACGCCTTTTTACCCGACTGGCTGACTGGGTTATGTTTTTCGAGTGTATACATGTTTCTATATGATCTCCTACAGCCTAAACGGCTTCACCGATTTTGATGTACGAGGTGTCGTTAGATTCGTCTTCACTTCTTGATAGGCTATATTTTTTTGTAATAATAATACGTCTCTCGGAAAAATAAAAAATGCGCTATTTCGTGTGTTCATTTTCATACATAAAAATCATTGTTAAAAATAATGAATGCAAAAATGATTTTTATCTATGAAAATTGATTAGGATCAAATTTAAATTTTTGTCGATTATTTGTGATGTTGTTTTCTAGTTTTACAAACGAATTTTTTTAATAAGTTCATGCAGTCATTATAGATATTATTTTTTCGCGAAATATTCGGCTAACTTTTTTTTATGAAAACTGAGAAGTTTGATTTTTGACAGACAGACAACAAAGTGATCCTATAGGGGTTTCCTTTTTTCCTTTTGAGATACGGAACCCTAAAAAAGATTCCGACGAAACGAGAACCTCCTCCTTTTTTGAAGTCGGTTAAAAATGTGCACGACCTCTACTGGGATCGGGTTTCTAAGTCTTCTTCTAACATCGGAGTCGTTTTTAGTCACACGCGAAGCCTGTAAAGGAAGTACCGGCCCTGCTGGGCGCAGGTGTGGTGTGGTCATACACCGCGCCTGACGCGAGTTACCTCGAGAACACCCTGAGGCAGGCGAGCTCCTGCACATCCCAGAGCGAGACGAGCGCGTCGGCGGAGCCCGTGGCGAAGTACCGGCCCGTCGGGTCGTGCTCTATGCAGATACAGGTGCTGGGATGAGCCTTCAGTACCGTCTGCAGCTCGAGCGACGGATACCTGGAACACGTACGCGTACGCGTGATAAACTCGGTTTTAATATAAAACTGTCGCGACGAAACATGAGAACTAAAATTGACATGAAACAAATTTTAACGGATATATCTATCCCGTATATTTCACATAATTTCAATTTTAATAATTATGGTCACAGGTGAGACTCATCTGTGACCACGGACGCTGTAAAATATACGCGATAAATCCGTTAAAATTTGTTTAATTTCTTAGAAAATATTATGGGAACGAACGAAGTATATACTATATCCTCAGCTATGTTTCATCAAATTCGTTTCAGCCGGTTTTTGCGTATTCGAAACCTATAGTTGTAATGTATACTCACGTCATAATATGCACGCATCCTAGTCCATTGGTCAAATAAAACAAGTCGGAGGTGAGGTTCCACGAGATCTCATTCACTTCAAAGTTAAACTGTTCCTCGTTTACCTGTAAGTGGAAAAGATATGAAGTCTTCATTACAATCAATGACATTGATACACTGGCATGTGGTAGCCAATGAGAGTTTAAAAAAAATGCGTGTGCTTAATACCACACGACAAAAGTGAGAACTTCATCAGTGTCGTTTCCCAGTATATAGAAAGTACTCTGTGGTGTCGTTAATAATAAACATATTACTATAGCTTGGAATACATAGCAACTTTTTTTTTTTAATATACATACAATAACACCTATTTTCCCTTACGGGATAGGTAGAGTGTCAAAGGCCATGAGGCAATTTGATAGTAGTTAGAGAGTTAGACAGAAAGGAGAGGGTATTAGAGGATTAGAGGGGATAAGAGGGTAAGATGTAAATACATCATTTATGATAAATAAATAATTATTAATATTCTTGTTTATTAGCATTTAAAGAACATTCAACTTGTAAGATGATGTTGTGTAAAGTGTCCAACAAATATTTATTTATTTAAGATAATATGTGTCAAACAAGCACATGGAGTTAATATAAAGCTTGTAATAAAATGATATCATGTGTCATCTATCCAAGGAACTTCACAGAGTGAGTACGACTTACTGATTTGAAAGTTTTTGTGTCTATAAAAGTGACCAAGTCTTCCTTGTTGCCGACTGCTATTGTGTTTCCATCTGGTGACCATGCTATGTTGATGTTTTCGCCTTTTGTTGGTATCGTTGTCACAGATTTGTGTGTGCTGGAAGTTAATGATATCTTATGAATCAGAGGATAGAAGAATCAGAATAAAGTCAGTATTAAGAGATAACTTAATATTTTTAACACAACTAAGTGAAAAGACAAGTAAGTTACTCAAATGATAAGCGTTATACTTGCCTATAACAATTCAATTATTGTTTCAAACTTACAAAATGTCCTACCATTGGAGCACCGCCGCAAAGTTGCCAGCGTATTGGTTTTTTATCGGATTAATTTCAGTGGGTGTGCATCTGATCTGCATCATCTAATTTTCCCTTCCTGATCCCCTTGTTCTTTTTACTATCGGATAATCAGAAACACGAAAAAGCGTCACTGTTTCATGGTGGATATACCAAAAACCTGAGTGAAAAGGATAATTTCACTTTCATCGTGCGGACTGCTAGATTGTAGAATATGCTTCCTGAATGGATCTTATATAGTCATATATGGTCCCGATAGATATATCTGGGTGTCTTTAAATCGCGGGTGATTTGATTTTTTTCTAGGTAAGTGCGCTCCAGCGTAGATAGCAACATCGCTTAACATCAGGCAAGTAGGCAGTCAAGTGTAAACCTTTTTCTAAATTAGAAAAAAAAACATCCCCAATAGCTCAATATCACCCTTAAATTGAAATCCTGTCACCAAGCTTCTATTGGTGTGTTTGCCAGCCTAATTGGAAGGTGTGTGAAATATAGATATTGATCAAATTTGTTTAGCAGAGTATTTAGCCTAGTGTCAGTATTTAAATACTTAGTGTGATAGAATAGAATCGTCAGTGTGCGAGTCAAACTCCTAATTTGCCAGTTTTGTTATTCTTTCTTTATACTTACCGGGTATCCCAAACTCTTACTGATTTATCACCACTGGCAGTACTCAACAAATCAGGGTGTGAAGCGTGCCAGCACAACTGATCAACTGATCCGGTGTGGCCTCTGTACATATAGTCTTGAACCTAAAAAACAAAAACAGAAGTTGTGTACTTACAGGAACATAACCTCACTTTTTCTGGAACAAATTATATATTACAATACAGTAGGAGCAAAATTTTACCAACCAATCTACTTCGTTCTAAATTAAATGTAGCTACGCTTTTGTCAAAGGAGCCTGAAGCAAGTTTCCTTCCATCACAAGACCAACCCACGGAATGCACTTTAGAACTGTGGGATATATATTCACGGACTGAATTATGGGATTCAAAATAGCTCTTAAGCTCACTTAAATCTTCTATAGGAGTCTGACCGGATCTAGAGTCTTTCATTTTTCATAAAATATTACCAAAAACTAGACAAAATAAACACCGCGGAGAAAAACAAACAATTTTTTCAGCGATGGGGTGAGAGGGAGAGGGGGGCATAAATATTCAATAATAAACGACATCGATAATTTATGGCACGATACAGTATTATTTTTTTAGTGTCAGTAGCAAGACTGCTAAGAATTCTAAGGTGCATGTGAAGACAAACAGTGTAGCTGCATTGGCTTCACAAAATCATAAAGGTAATTTATTGAGCAGGTATTGTGGCACATTATTCTTGTAGTGGTACATACAATATCATGCTGTATTATCGTGTTGTAAGATGTCATGCTACTCATTATTGGCTGTCTCCGCAATACATAAGCATAAACCAAGAAAAAAACAGACACAAGTACCGTGTAACGTATGAGATAGCGATACTGATCCAACTTAAATAAATTCCCGTAGAAATCAGGCAAAATAACTTGTGTGCTTAAGCTTCATAAGCGCGATGATTACGGCCATAGGTAAACATGAAAATCTAATATATTGTCTACTACATGTCACAACGATTGTGTACTACAGAAATTGGGTCAAACTGTTACACCATAAAATATTATGGGAATACTATGTATTGATTTACACCAAAAATACAAAAGTGTAACATAGATAGAGAATAAATATAATTATCTGTGATAATTATGTAAGAAAGCCTAAAACAAGTACATCTTTCTCTTTCACGCTTGACGTACCGTGGACTACATAGTGTAGTGATAGTGTACTCTGGCTCTGTGATAGTGTATTGGCGGAAATGTCATAGAAATATTAAAGAAAATAAGTAAAACTGCATTAAGACTGGCCTTGTGGCTCAGTTGGTAGTATGTTTACCTGCTAAGCTGTAGGTCGTGAGTTCGATCCCCACCCAGGGCAAACATTTATGTGATGAGTGTGGATGTTTGTTCTGTCTCTGGGTGTTTCTATGTATCATATGTATATATTTACAACAAGAAAAGTATGTATGTATTCGATCAGCAAATATTATTTATTTATTAATTATTATTTATTTTCTACATCGTGGGTTTACCTACTAACATTACCAAAAAATCGTGACGCTTAACAGGCGAGTTGACGGTCATGAATATAAAAAAAGAAAATAGAATATCTTACAGTCTGTCCAATAAGAGAACTATTATGGCATTGAGGGCGCTGCTGTCCTTATTTCTTTATTCTGTTTAACTAGTAACACAATCAAGTAGTCAGTTCCCATTTTTGCCTTTATAGGTATATTAACAAACAGACTAAGAAAAATAACACATCTTGTACGTACACAACATTTTTATTAATAAAATGTGACAATATCACAGCTCTAACAATATTCTAAAGATAAAAACCAAACAAAATTCTATTTGATATTCATATAATTATTGGAGTTGATTACAAAGTTCTACTGAACGAATCTTCAATCTATATTTATATATATATATATAAAATTCATAAACTTATTAGATAAAATAATGATAAAAAACTGAAAAAAAACAGACTTCAAAATACGCATTTCGTTATCTTGGATGTAATTTTTCCAGTTATTTTGCTATAAAAACCAAAGTAATGAAACCATTTTGATAAAATTTACATGGGACTACCTCTGAAGTACGACTTATCAAAAAATAAAATAATCATCAAAATCGATTAATTATTGGCGAAGTAATCTATGAACAAACAAAAAAAAAATGTTATTACAATATGTTTTACATGTTATTACAACATTTTTTAACTCAGTAAATAATCTATCTAATATCATGAAAGCGGAAGTAACTCTGTCTGTCTGTTTGTTACTTTTTCAAGACCAAACCGATTGATATGAAATATGGTACAGAGTTAGTTGAGATATTAGAGTACCGGTGGATGCCTCCTACTGAGTCACCATTTACTGAAGTGCGATGACCGGTTTCCTTAGGCTAGCCCCGGTAGTTGTGCTTGATATCAAAGGGGTGTCCTGCGGGGTATCGTCCAATCCAAACACAAATTCGCTTACTTTATTGCGTGCGGGGCTACGATTTACATGTATTGTGCGCGAACAGGTGCCTGGCGCAACTCGGGCGCAGAACTGCTTACACTTGCATTCCTCGTCCCCACATAGAGATGGACCTAGGCTACCACCATCATCATCACAACGCGGGTGAAACCACTACAGATAGTAATATTATATTACAAAGGTAATAATAAGTTTAGCTAGCCATAGCCGTCATAAAACAGAAATATATTTTTTCTTCCTCTCTAAAATCAAAAAATCGAAAATTCCTCTCTAGGTAAGATAGACAAAGGCCTCCTTCAAATACAGCCCGACAAAATGGTTTTTAATAGAGATATAAATAAAATTATGCTACCCTACTACAGATCTTTCACTATAAAATTGCACACCCTTCCATGTCTACACAACTTCTCTCTCTTTTCTAGTTTTCCATTGAAGATAAAAGATCCTAACATGTATATTAATTTTAGTTTTTGAGAACATCAACAAAAACAATTTAGACGTTTAACGTATGTCATTTGTCTAATAATAAGTGTTTTCCTATTTTTTTGTTTCGTTGTTAAAAGCGGATGTCCGTTTTTAGGGTTCCGTACCTAAAGGGTAAAACAAGACTCCGCTGTCTGTCTGTCTGTCCATCCGTCCGTCTGTCACCAAGTTGTATCGCATGAACCGTGATAGTTAGACAGGTCAAATTTTCACAGATGATGTATTTCTGTTGCTGCTTTAACAACAAATACAAAAAAAAACAGACTAAAATAAATATTTAAGAGGGCTCCCGTACAACAAACGTGATTTTTAGGGTTCCGTACCCAAAGGGTAAAAACGGGACCCTATTACTAAGACTTCGCTGTCTGTCTGTCTGTCTCCAGGCTGTATCTTAAAAACTGTGATACCTAGAAAGCTGAAATTTTCACAAATGATGTATTTCCGTTGCCGCTATAACAACAAACATTAAAAATTAAAAAAAATTAAAATTAAGGGGGTCCCCATACAATAAACGTGTTTTTTTCATATTTTTTTGCTCAATATTAAAAACGGTAACAGGTAGACGCTTCAAATTTTCACAGAATATTTACTTGTATATCACCTTTCAAAATAAATAATTAAATAACAATAAAGTAAATATTAAAGGGGGGCTCCCATACAACAAACGTAATTTTTAAGCAATTTTTACTCGATCTTAAATAATAGGTAGAAACTTGAATATTTGTAAGTAAATATTTAGAAATATATTAACTATAAAAATAAATACCTAATCTAATACATAAAAACTCACAAAATGAAAATAATCCGTGTATCTAAACGCGGTGCGAGCGCCGCGCCGCGGTGTGGTGGTGGCGCGAGCGCGAGGCGGTTGCTAAGCAACGGCCGCGCGGTTAGCGGGGGAGGTAACATCACGGAGCGAGCCATAGCCTCACGTATTCGCGCGAGCGTCGTCATGCTGCCCGGATGTGTATCGAAAACCTACCTATAAGTTTGCAATTTACTACTTGGAATTTCGTTGATTTCTCGTTATTTTATAAACAGAACTAAACTTTGTAGTATTATAGATGATAGTACGGAACCCTTCGTGCGCGAGTCCGACTCGCACTTGGCCGATTATTTTGCTCGATATTGATAACGGCAACAAGTAGATGCTTGAAATATTCACAGAATATTAAGTTATATTATTTATTCACTTTAAAAATAAATAATTAAATTAAAATAAAATGTATATGTAAGGGGGGCTCCTATACAATAGACATGATTTTTTTGATGTTGTTATAGATAATGGTACGGAACCCTTCGTGCGCGAGTCCGACTCGCACTTGGCCGGTTTTATTATTACTATGCCTGGTTTTCTTGTGTCATGCCTGAACGTTTACCAAGTCTCAACCTGCAGCCTCCCGCTCCCTTCCAAACCTTTCAGGACAGCGCGGGCTTGCTCCAGTCCCATCCCCCCCACTCCCCCCAACACGTCTTCTACGATGGCGTCTCGCACGTTGTCTGGCATGTTCTTCGCGTTACCCGATATATAGATATTTGCGTGTTTTTTTGTCAGTAGGTCGTAGAGCAAAGCGCTGTGTTCAGATATTTTGTGTTGAACGTATCTGGAACAAAATAATAAATATGGTTACAAACATGAGTGTACCTGAGGGGTTTAAGCCCCTTCCCCCAAAATTCTTAGTAAAAGTATTAAATTCACCGATTTTCGGATGGCTGTGACTAAAATTAACATCTTTCTTTTTGATGGTTGGATCAACGACTGCATTTTTTTTTGTTAAACCAAACCCCCACCGAAACTGAAGCCCTCGAACGGATTTTGTTTGAAAGCTAAACTCATCAAAATCAATACATCTATTTTTAGTCGAAGGTTTTTGTGTCTCCTAAGCTTATTTATTGTCAGGGCTCAGTTGACCACCGTATAGTTTATCGATTCGTGTTCAACTGAGTTCAACTGAGCCCGCAGCTATACTCCCAAAGAAATCCTCTTTCAAACAATCGGCAACATGCTGAGCTGGAGCCGGCTTGTGGCAAAAACTTAGTTTTTATGTTTAAGTCATGTAAATATTTAAGTTTTTGTCACAATAAAAACATTGTCTATTGTCTATTGTAAACAAAAAAAAACTAGATCAAAATCGGTCCCCCAGTTAGAGAGCTACGATGCCACAGACAGACACACAGGTATACAGATACGCACATCAAACTTAAACACCCTTATTTTTGGGTCGGGGTTTAAAAACAGGGATATGACGGCGTACGCCATCTATCGGCTATATTATATTTATTTGTATAGTTTTTCTACAAATAAAATGTCATTAATCTTTCAATTTTCGCAAGAACACGTGATTTATTTAAAATTTAAACTACAGATAAAAATAAAAGTAAAAAACAAACTTACAATTTGAAATGAAACAAATTTTAACGGATTTATCGCTTATATTACATGCGACTTCTGCGTGTACAGGTAACGTTTTGCATAAAAAATAGGCGGTAGTAATTAATATTTTCAAAACAAAATGACAACTATCATCTAGTCTCACCTGTGACCACGGACGCTGCAAAGTGTTCGAAACGCTAGGTCATACAATTATGTAAAATATACGCGATAAATCTGTTAAAATTTGTTTCATTAAATTTACATCTTATTTTCCTGGTCCCTCGAAAACGCACAATAGAAGCTCAGCCTCCCCTCCCCCGCCAGCCCCTCCAGCTCCTCCCTACAGTGGAAGTCCTTCTCTCTGTACCGACACCCAAAAAACAGGTGCATGTTCTCGCTAGTGGCTGTGTTGTTGTAGACGCGGGATTGCAGCAGGCTGCGGAAGGGAGCGAGTCCCGTTCCGGGGCCGATCATGATGTGGGGGGTGGCCTGGAAAAAAGATGGTGATGGACATCGCGTTAGATGACGTCTTTCATCATGTTCGCCGTACAAATTGAATACAAATTGTTGCTTCGTGAGAGAGGGACAGAGCATCCCTGCCTTAAAACTTTAAATGTTTATATCTCGGAAGTTTATTGACCGATCGAAATATTTTTTAGTAAATGTACAATATTTTAGTATTTTATCAATTAAAACTTTTAAATTTTTTCCAATGAAATAAAATTCACACTCGCTTAAACAAGTATCTATATAAAAAGAAAGACAAAATACCCGACTGCAGAAAAGATGTTTTTGTAGTCTAATTTACGATTTTGATACGCTGTTGAGAGCACCTTTTTGTGAGAAAGTATGCTTAAAATCGTTGTAAAAGGTTATAAATGTGTATTCTGTAAAATAATTCTAGTAAAATCACTTATTATTATGATTTTTTTACGAAAGAGCGCATTTTTTTATTTTTGCGATAGTTGTATTATTACTATTTAAAAAATGTAGACTATGACACTCAGGGAGTGAAGACGAATCTAACCACACCACACACATCAAAATTGGTCAAGCCTTTTAGATGATCATATAGAAACATACACTCTAAAAATATAACCCTTCTTGCGCAGTCGGGTAAAAATCCTTATTTTTGTAGCCGTAAAAAATATTAGCTTGTTGCTTACGTAGGTAATAATTTTCAAAAACTAGTTTAATTACCTACATCGCTATCTCTCTTCCACTTGCGGAGATGCACCTTTGATTCGGGCTTTTCACTGCCATGCTTCGTCGGCCCGCTTTAAATAATAACGCCATGCACAAAACGGTATACTCACTGCATCATCAGGGAAGCTGAAGGTCCCGTTCTTGATCCATCCATAAACGGTGTCTCCAGGCTGCAAACTCTTCAGCCAGTTGGAGGCCAGCCCCAGTCTGGGCTGTTTCAGTTTAGTGTTGTACTGGACTACGGCCACTAGGAGTTCCACCCTGAAAATATTGTTATGATGAAACGACATGCTGGAGTGGGAGAAAAAACCGGTTTGCCCGGATTAAATATGGTTTGGTGCTTTGTGGGAACAGTGTAGACGCAAATGTGTTATTTACAATATATATGTATAAAAAATTGTACGTATTATCACTAACATTAAATTAACTGACATAACCACCACACTTTCACCGCTCCTATTTTATTAAATACAAAATTCTGACATTAAATTTCATGTATATCTTAGAAAACTGCATATTTATTACATATATGTATATTATCATTATACCGCATTCTTTAGAATAATTCTAGTAAAACCACTTGATCATTATGAAAAAGCTCGTTGGAGGTTTCGATTTTGTTTATTTTTGCGAGACACTTAAAATTATTGTTACTAAAAAATATAGCCTATGAGTCTCTGGAAGTGAAGACGAATCTAACGAAACCTCGCACATCAACATCGGTCAAGCCGTTTAGGCTGTAGGCGATCACATGGGCGTAGCTATAGCTTTCTCATGGGGGTTGTCCGCGGTAACAAAAATTTACAAAACATACTACTATTTGCCTCTTTATTTGCGCAGACTATACACAGACGAGTACTGGTTTCTAAACGTCAATCTTAGTTATAAACATTAAAATACACGAAAATTAAGCTACGACAAAGTACCTATAACTGTAAATAAAGTTTAATAAAGTATATAGGTTACGTCGGAACATTATTAATTTATATTAAACTAGATGTACATTTAGTTTAATTTACATCTTTTTTTACGGGAGATTTCACCCGTTTTAACGAGCGCTCAGCATTTGCATGACTCAAGTAAACAAAAGATAGGTAATAAGCATGCGCGAGCGAAGCGATCGCGTAAATTGTAGTAGTGTTTTGATAATAATATGATTTATTTCCTATTAGTGAGCCCACAGTACTTCCATGGCAAAATAGTAATAATGCGCGAGCGAAGCGAGCGCAAAATTTTTTTTTTTTTTTAAATGAAATTTTGGATGTAATTTGATTCATTGATCGTGTTAGCGAGCCTAGGTTTTTGTGGCCCAGATGAACCAAACAAGTATATGTGTTAAAAGAAAAAATGAAATACCCGACTGAATAGTGGTGAAGAGTGACTTTTACGCTAGCAAAAATTATATTTACAACTATTTGAATGCATTAATCGCTTTAAAAGATTATAAATGCGCATTCTTTAGAATAATTTAAAAAACAAACATTTTTTAGTTAGGAAATAATTCGTTAGAGGATACGAAAAAATGTTTTCTTTATTTTTGCAAGAGATGTATTATTATTATGACAAAAAATATAGCCTGTAACACTCTGGAAGCAAAGACGAATCTAATGACACCTCGCACATCAAAATCGGTCAAGCCGTTCAGGCTGTAGGCTCTCATATAGAAACATACATACCCACATATATACACTCGAAAAACATTACCCTCCTTCTTACACAGTCAGGTACAATATATTATAGTTTCGATTTGATACGCGTGTGTAGTGTGCGCGGGCGAAGGACGGACTAAATTCATACTGCAAACTGTCGTTATGACAACCGCGCATCAGGTGTTTATGTATATTTTGTAACATCCGTACCATCCGCGATATTCCGGCATTCTGACAGCATATAATTTTGTTTCCCGGCCAATGCCAACTGGGGGGTCCGGACCCCCCTATATATACGCCCATGGGTGATCATATAGAAATATAAATATAAGCCCACATACATACATTCGAAAAACATAACCCTCCTTACGCAGTCTGGTAAAAATAAGTATCCATACCAAGATAGATGGGAGGGAGAGAGTATTATAGGTTAAGAGGATTTTCCTCAGTCAGAGAGCATGTATGTTACCTGCGTCCTGAGGAAGGCAGCGAGCTGCTGGCGATGGAGAATGAGCGCGGCTTGATGGTGGAGAACATCTCAAACAACACTTCCATTGTCAGCTTTGACGTCGACTTGTGGAAGTCGTGCAACACCTACAATATTAATATTTTATAGGGTAGATACTATACCACACGTCGGACACTCCATACAACGGCGCGCTAAACAGTGACACATACGCAAGTTGACGTCTGTATATATACATATATATTATGCGTAAAAGGTTGTGGTTGTCGTCTGATTGCTGCTCGATCGTGATATCAATTGAAATTCGAACGCTTGAAGCCCGCAACGCAACGCGACAACCGCGCCGCAAACCCCGGCAAACGACAGGGCGAGTGCGGGGAGCGGGTGAGTAACCCGAGATTTGCGGGAGGCGGAGAGTCCGTTCTGTATGTAATACTATTAACAAACGACAGGGCGAGTGCGGGGAGAGGGAGAGGAACCCGAGATAGAGAGAGGCGGAGAGTATCCGTCCCGTATATTAATGTCCTGTAATGTGACTATATTTAATGTTTATAGGATCATTTATACTGCGCATTTAAAGTGAAGTAAAATAATTATTTATTCATGGATCAGGAAAAGTTTTTGTATGTGTGAAAAAACTGATTTCAACTCCTAAATCCGAATCGATTTCTGAGTTCTGAATATCCTTACTGACTTCGATATATTTTTAAGAGATTAAACCAAAAAACGCTTGGCTTGTGTTTGCATTTTGTTATTTAATTTGTAATAAAATGTTACCTCAAGAATCGTCCTCTTAGGTCTCCTACAATAATTCAACCAATCCTCCTGGCCTTGCGGCGAACTGAGCTCTATACATTTGTCTCGTTCCAACTTATCGTCAGATACTAATGCAAGAAGAGAGAAGACGTACTGCGTGGGGTAACACTTTAAGTCCCAGTACTGTTCAGCTATTTCGTACATGGTTAGAGGACGTTGGAAGTAGTGTGGAACAGGCATGTCTGGGAAAAGCAAAAAATTGAGTTTTAATGATACAAACACAGTACACTACAACACATTGGCATAACACAATTTATTATTTTATTTTCATTTTATTGGACTCGCGTGATTAACACATTTGCCAGTGTTATTTAAGTTTTAAGATTTATTTAAATGTTATGTTTAATACAAGTCATTTAAGATAGTCACAATTGTCAGTCATTTACAACACATACCATTTTACAATTTACAATTTTAAAAATAACAAGACTTCGTATTAGATTGAAATATGCGAATTTAAAGCTCAAAAAGGCCATCACACACGATGAAGATACTATAGTATATAAATTATTATCTTAGAACATACTCCAAACATTGCTAGTATTACACACATTTAAAAGGAGCACAACATAATTATAGTGAAGATAATATAATTTTAACACCCACAATATATTCAGTTTTTATTTTATAAAATCGTAAGAATATAATAGGTATCACCAGTCTTTTTGTGAAGTGAATTTAGATGGAGCTTACGCTTGGAAAGGATCTTGGACCTACGCTTGGAATTTTATTAGTTTCCAGGAAAGATAAGCACCTTGTGGTAAATAAAAGAATCTGAGTGTGCAGACGCACTCTGCAGTTTAGGTATAGCGGTACAAGTACAGAGATGCCGGCTCGACCGGACACTTCAGTACGTAGCTGCGCCAGAAGAGATAAAGAGTTACATAATAGAACGAGATGCACTCTGTAAGTGTATGCAGGTTAAGAGTAGGGACTTAGCATCTGTGCAAGCTGAGTAGCGGTTTATACCGTCGTAGCACGAGTCGATATTTAATTAATTGTGTTTAAGGAATCTGCTTTATTTACCAATGTCATGGGCAAAATAAAATAAAAGTTTATTGTTAGTTAAAAATATGTATTTATTTTAATTGGGTCATGTGTCGTGCTCGTCCCGCCAGCCGTCGTCGTCGCTCAGGAAGCGCCGCTTGGCCGCCGTGTTCATGTAGGGGCGGAGCGCCCACTCCGTGTCCGCGGCGTCCAGAGCCTCCAGCGTCCCCAGCTTGATGGAGAACAGCTTCATTTGGAACCGGGGACCGATCTCCGAGAGCTCTATCTCTTTACCTGCCTGGAGGGGAAAAGTTAAAGGTATAATGTGTACCATACAAAATTACTGCTACTAATAAGTCTTTGAGAAAAGCCTTAGTCGGACAAACAGACTGATCTGGTGAAAGTATAAAAGTATAGAAAGGGTTCCTTGTTGACTACATAATCCTAAAAATCAGCTAGCAGTATGCCGAATGAAAAGTCGTCAGCTGGTGCATTTAAACTAGCGATAATGCTCCCTTCTGATTACTATTAGTATGTATGTCTATGTATATAAGTAATGACATTTATAGTTTATAATGTTACTTGTAAATATCTCGTTGAACGCCCCGTCTGATTTATATTTTAATCCATCCCATGGTTGCCTGGAAGAGATCGCTTTTAGCGATAAGGCCGCCTTTTGTTGCACTAGTCTATTTAAGTTCTTTGTTATTACTTTTAAGGTGTGTACAATAAAGAGTTCATCTATCTATCTTCTAGGTCTCGCGTTATACCCTTCAGAGCATAAGCTGATGATATTTCCACCGAGCTACAGTATACTGACGATTTTATTTATTCACAATAGAATATCAGAAAAAAATTCAACTGAGCGGTAATGACTGAGAAAAGAAATTTATATGTTTGTGTGACCAGCTGATGTATAATAGACCACTCTATAGCCGGTTTTTTTCTTTAAGAAAGTAAATAATAAATATTTGTGGACATTTCACACAACACCATCTAGCCCAAACTAAGCAAAGCTTGTACTATGGAGCTAGATGCCTGATAGAATACATATATACTTTTTTTTGTTGTAAATATATACATATGATACATAGAAACATCCAGACACAGAACAAACATCCATGCTCATCACACAAATGTTTGCCCTGGGTGGGGATCGAACCCACGACCTTTCAGTTCAGCAGTATGTTTGCTATAATCTGATACAACTTTCAATCGGGAGGAAATTACTAAAGATTTTATTTTTTCTACGAATTTGGGAGGCAGAAGGCGGGGAGCCATAAGGGCTTGTTCTTGTATCGCACCGTCATTTAATAATATTTAACCTGTGGTCAAAATAATTGTAACCTTTACCTTTCTATATGTATGTTGTCTGAAGCAAATATAATCATCATGGTTGGCAAATGTGATCACCCGCTTAGAGTCGGGCTTCGGCACCGGGAACAGGTACTTCAGAATACTCATTGTCCTCAGCCCTGAAAGGAAATCACAGTGAAATACAACAAAACTAGCTGTATCGCGCGGCGTTACTATTACTGAATAAAAAAAGGTTATTATCAAGTTCTAGTTGCACTACTGCAATTTGGGAAATACCTTGTCTCAATCCCTTTTTTTTCTCTTGCCCACACTAATACATGACCAAAACTAATTAAATTAAGTTTTTAGTCTAGAATTGTGAACCATTGTACTGCAATTGCATAACATAACTAATTTGAGTTAGGACTGTGACGCATCGCGCGCAGCGGAGAGGAAAACATGACATTCGGACGTGTGTACGCGTGTTTATCTAAAACACACGGTACAGCCACTACTCCTCTTATATACCAGTAGATAGGCATGCGCTTGACCGCTAACCTGATGTTAAGAATTGCGGTCTATGGATCAACTTGCTTGGAGAATGTATTTCTAAAGGTTCCAATCCAATGGATGTGTAGATGTACTCACCGAGTTCAGATTTAAAGTTGTGGAATATGAGATGTGGGAACTGTTCGCTCATGGGTCCGAGGTCGGGTATGTCGTGTCGCATCACTACGCCGGAGAGCGTGAACTGCGCAGTCGGTCCGTGCGGCAGGTGGCAGATCACCTACAACAACCTTTGTATAATTACTAGCGGTGCCCCGCGGTTTCACCCGCGTAGTGATGAAAAACCATGACAATAAAATGTAAAATGTATGTCCATTATCAGATTTTCTCAGTACCAAATTGCATAACAATAGGTTCAACTGTTTCGTCGTGAATCGTTTAAAAAAACTAAAACAAAAACGATTTCAAAATACACAATTCGTTTACTTGGATGACATATTTTTCCAGTTATTTTGTTATAAAAACCAAAATTTATTGATAAAAAAATTACAGGGCCCACTGGGAAACAAGAAGAACCACCACCATCCTATTAAACAAAAGATTTTTTCATATTGGTCCAATTGTCTTTGAGTAATATGGGAACATACATGAAAAAAAAGCTTCCAACAAATTGAGAACCTCCTCCTTTTTGAAAGTCTTTGGAAGTCGGTTAAAAGTAACAAAAAAGCAGAGACAGAGAGGCTTTTATTTTTTTATTAATTACAATATCAGTGAATAATGGTTTTCTGATGCAGATATTCAATATGAGGATGTAGCCATTCATGCTAAGCACTATACTATATACCAACATACCTAAGTACAAGTTGCACATACAAACTTACCAAACTGTCAGGTATGCCTCTGTGCTCATGTACAATAATAAAATCAGTGACTTCATTAGCCCGACACGCATGGATCAGCTGAGACATCTCGTAGCCACCGCGGTTCATACGCTGACTGTTCGGGAATATTAGCCTGAAATTAAAATGGAAGGTGAAGGATAAGGAGAAGACAACTATTGGATGACTTTCTGGGAAATATTTATAAGCTTGTAGGCCTATTACATACTATATTACAGTCTAATTACAATAGGAGAAAACTTATTTCTACCTTAGCAAGCATAAGCTAGTTTTATTTATGTACAAACTAGCTACACCTCCATCCAATGCAGTTTCACATATTACACTGCAGGAACCTTAAATTTTCCTGCCTATATATTATTCCAAATTTAATTTACATTGGTTCAGTCATTTGAGTATGACAGAACACATACACACATGTAAACGCACCCAACTATCGCTTTTATAATATTAGTGAGATAGCATTAACTGACTGCCTAATAGTTTAATGTAAGCCCATCAAATGACTGCAGAATGTAATTGAAACTATAGTAGTCACAGATTTACTAAAGCATAAACTTAACACATTATATATTTTAAAGATGTGTGACAACCACATTATTTTCCATAATAAAAATATACTGAATGTATACTGACATTTTGTTTATTTACTTGATCATGTACACGATCAAGCAGCAAAAACACATGTGCGAACATCCCACAGGATCGAACCAGATGAAACCACATTTTCACACAACCTAGTTCAATAATAAATAACTGTTGAAGACCTAAGAATATGTGCATGTGTGAAGATTATTTTTTATTATGTCATGGAGGTTATCCATCAATAATATTTTTTTTAATACAAGAGTGCGTTCAGCAATACACGAGGCACAGTGTGGCGCGACAAGCGATTAGTTGTGTGATGAAATCAAACATATGATAAAAGTATTCATTGTAATAGATGGGGGCGATAAGTCCTGCACTGACGTCCCGCTTGGGGTGTATTGTGCATCTTGGGGTGTATTGTGTTCATTGTTATAGTTCTTATTTTATTTATTATGGATTGGTTTCAAGACCTTAAGAAAGAAGAGTTTAAGATTCTAATTTATATTTAATATTACTTCACAAAATTGTAATAGAGCATATCCAGTGTGGCAGCTTCAGGGCCCATCGCGATCACAGCAGATGACGCCATGTTACTATATAAACAGGACCATACATATAGATGTTTGTCTTTGTGCATAATGCTGGGAACATCGCTGTGGGCATCGTAATGGACGCCACTCACTACCTATCGCGCCAGGCGTGTACGACATCATTTGTAAGCCCTATTGGCAAATCAGCACTGGTTAGCAACAACTGCCATTATGCTGAGTTCAGGCTGGTTTGTGGTAAAATATAAACCTTAAGATTAATCTGTAAATAGCTTATATGTCATCAAGCCTTCCGCATAAGTTAAGTGACAGTTATGGCCTATAATGGAGCACACTTGCCTAGATGGAATCTATTCAAATAACTACTCTTATATGTCCTATATCCTTCTCTGGCGGTTCTAATAAATAATTATGTACTTTTTATCACAAATAAACATTTTATATTTGCCTATTTCACAAACCTGAGCTCTTTGACAAACATCTTGAGCCGAGCACTGGGCTCCCTGGAGGTTGTGATCATGATCTTAGGGTCCTCCACTCCCGCATATCTGTACTCGTCATCCTGCGAACTCTGAGTGTTAGCACCTCCACTGAAACTACCGATAACTGCTGCTCGTTCTGGACCTGGAATTTGGGTTTTATTGGTAGATAGAGATCTTAATAAATACGTCAGTATAATAAATGTTTTCTTATTTGCTTTTGTACATGTGCTTGTCTGATTGTTTCACCTTCACATTATAGTGATATTAGGAAAGTAGATTGCAAGCTTAGCATAATTTAAAATATATCAATGAGATACTGTAATACTTATCAGTTCCTGTAAGAGAGTAAGTGAAACCAAGAAGCATAATTAGTAATAATTATGACGATTGTGTATATTTAATTCCTCTTTAACAGTGGTATAAAGTATATTTGTTTAGTCACATTGATTGAATCAATCTCAATAAATAAATCCATAAAGGAACAAGTGATATATGTAAAAAAGAGATATAAAAGTGTATTATTTTGTTTAGTTAAAACATTTTGTTTACAACTTTTGAGGTTATAAACACAATGATGTTTTACGCTTGACAAGAACAAAACTAAAACAAACTAACTTACCTTTATCTTCAAATTCTATTCTCTTCTGTAATCTGATCGCTTCTCGCCTCAGATCACCATGAATAGGAATGTTTTCTTCCAAACTTCTCTTGAGTTGGTCTTTCTTAGCTTGAATACTTTTTTGTTTATCTTCAACAGATTTTCTGTACAAATATTCGCGGCGCAAACGCGCCTGCCGACGCAGCATTTTCTTTGTTCACTATTTTATAGCTTTTTAATGAAATTTATAGTTAATCTTTAAAAAACATCTTCAACTTTTCCTTAGAAATTTAAAATGGCATGTTTTGACGTTGGGTTCACGTGTTTTTGACAAAGACAGTTATGGACTTTGAAAAGTTTTTTTTTTAATAAGTCGTTACGTATAGCAAAAACGAAACGCAAAATGCGTTCAAAAATAGGTATTCCATGAACGATAAAGATAAACAACGTTCACCATATTTCGTACAATTAAGTTTTTTACTTACCTTCATGAATTTCTTCCACCAGCAACCTGTAATGTGATTTGATGTCCATATTGTGTTGTGCAAATATGCTAAAGAGGTCTTCAATGTCTTCTGTTGAATTTCTCGGTCTAATGTTGAACACATCTCCGGGCTTGTAGTTTAGAATTAAGTCTTCAGTAGTTTTGAAGGATATCATTCGTACATCCTATGAATAAACAAAAACAGAAAAATAATCTTGAAAGAACGTATGATTTTTAAAAACTTTGTTTAATTTGAATTTTGGTATTTTCATAAAGATTGTTTATAAACGGAAATTCCATAAAACATATTCTATTTTTCATTGAAAATTAAGCTATATGAGGCAGGCTAGTAACTGTAGATCATCATCACTTTTATGGCTTATTGATATACCAACATGAAGCATTACAAAAAAAAAGTAATCAACTAAAGGATGCCCCATGGATATAAAAGAAAAGGTAATATAGACAGAAATATTTAATGCGTGCACAAGCGGCATAAGTAAGAGAGATGCCATTTCTTTTTGATTTGTTCAATTGATATTATTGCCAAGATGCACATATATAATGTTTCACATCAACTGTCTTACTTATAAACGGTGAATAAGCGAATTTTAATAAAACTGTTTTGTTCTGTTTTTGCATGGTTCCCATCTGACAGAAAGTGACAAATCCTTATTCAGTGAATAAGATTTTAACACGCGTTTAAATAAATAAGATGCCAAAAAATTTAATATATTTTTGTTGTTATTCATTACTCACTTGAAAATGACTTTCATCTGTTGTTCGTATATTATTTTCAACTTCCAATAAGTTTGCATCCAAGAAGTCTTTTTTCCTGCCTTTTCCAAAATAAATATCCCTTGAAACTCCTATCTTAATATCAGAGTTATTATTTTCATTTGGGAAATCAGATTTTAACAATGAAACGGTCCAGCGTGGTATAAAATTATCTTTGAGATTATCTATATGTATGTTTGGGAAGTAGGCCTTGAGATGGGAGAAGTAATCTTTGACCCATGGCTGCATAACTGCATCATGGCCGAGATCATGCTGGTAGTCACATAGGCCTGAAAATGAAGTATAAAGTTAACTTTAAAAACTAGTTTTTTATTTGTTACAATACTTATACACTATTCTATCAACCAACTGCATGGGATGAAAGCGAAAATGCAATTTATAACATAACAGAAACAACAAGAACCATTCAGAACAAGTATCTATACTAAAAGAAAAAGAACCAACTGCAGATATGTAGTTTTTTCAGTCTAACTCTATTCTCTAAAATAGTTTTAGTAAAATCTCTTGTTTATAATGAAAAAGTTAGTTGGAGGTTACGAAAAAATGCAATTTTTTCGTGAGATGTATTATTATTAATACAAAAAAATATAACAACAGCTCGCACATCAAAATCGGTCTAGCCGTTTAGGCTGTAGGCGATCTTAAAGAAACATTCATACATACCCACATACATACAATCGAAAAACATAACCCTCCTTCTTACGTAGTCGGGTAAAAAGATGTACAAGTCTTAGTGATTCATGTAAACAAAAACAACTGATTTAAGTGATAGGTTTTCATTATTCAGTAAGGTACACACCAATGTCAATCAAAGGAGTAGCTCCCAATTGGAGTAGACGCCTATGCAGCTTTTTACTAACGAAATTAAACTTGGAATAAGAAGAGTCTCCAAACCCAAGAACACCAAACTTTAATTTCAATAAAGAGTTCGCAGGTAGACTTTTTCTTAGCAGAAACTTCCAGAACTTCTTCATATTATCAGGCTCATCACCCTGACCCGTTGTAGCACAGACAAATATTGCAAATTCTTCTTGTATAAGCCTGGCTATAGGATAATCGTCCATCGCTTGTACTGGACCGTGAAATCCTAAGGCCTTGGAGGTTCGCCATATTCTTTCTGCAGCTTCCTGGGCAGTGAAGCTTTGGCTACCGTAGAGAACTAGAAGGCGGCCAGTATCTATCATATTTTCTGAGAAAATTAATTAAAATTAAATAAAAACACTACTTAACCTCACAAGTCAACCCAACTTAATGTCAAAATAACTTGCAAATCATGTCAAAATGTCATGTTTAAGTTTAGCTATCAATGTCACATGAGAGACACACAATGCGTTTTGATTTTCGGCATCAAGATATTTTGTAACTTATAAATTAACAATGAATATTAAAGTAGGTATTATTTTATTTATTTATGTATGTAGGTAGAAATTAAGTACACTATTTTATAAGTAATTATAGATTTGAGTATTCCGTATATATTTCTATATGGTAGAGATAGTTTATTTTTGTATATCCGGTATTTATTGTGATTACTTCCTTATATATCTATTTATTTATTTATTTGATGATAGGCAAGCAGCAGAAGCTGATGAGCCTATATCCTGCAGTGCAGAAATGTACTGGTTGTCTTTTAGTATAATTTGTTCCTTTTTAATCCATTGATCCAGTTTATTTTTAAAAGAGTTGGTCGTTTTTGCCGTGACGACATCTTCAGGCAACCGGTTCCAGTACAACTCTGTTGCTTAAAATATAAATAATGTGCAGTATTGGTTTGAGACGGTTCACGCCACAGTAAGATGTTATGTCGTCTGCTTTCCATTAAGTTCTCTTTTATAGTATATAGGCTTCTTATGTTAGGCAGATTGTAGAACCCATTCATGATTTTGAAAGTTTCAATTAAGTCACCCCGTAGCCTCCTCTCTTCTAGTGTAGTGAGACGCAAAGCTTTCAATCTCTCATTATTTATGGTGTACGTCGCAGGGCAAATGGCAATCTAGGCACATATTGATAGACCTAAGTCTAGTCAGCATCAACTAAACTAATTCAAACAATTAAAACAACATGTATGATTTGTGTTTCTGTTGCATGCACCATATTATAGATTATAATCCTCCAAAGAATATATTCTTTGAAGGTTACTTATAGGATTATGAGATTTTCATCTTAGCATCTCAACCCCAAAACCAACCCTCGCTCGATAACCGGCGCAGCCGCTATTCCCGTCTTGGTCGCACTCGTGCCGAAGTAATCTTTTATCTCGCTCAAAACCGGCGCACGGCAGTCTCACGCCCTAACTTGGCGGACTCAGTCGCTCCGATACAAAAACGCGGGAAAACAGTGAAGTGATTTTTGAGTGACTAAAATATTTCGGTGAATTAAATCTTCTGAGTTAATTATTCGAAATGTGAGTATAAATGTTTTGCGGTATTTTAGGCATGTTTTGATAGTTGTACATCACCTTTGACATTTGATACGCACATAGTGATATTAAAATTATATTTTTAAAGTGATTTAGCATTCAATACCGAAATAGATACGGAACATCATAGAGGTCGACAAATATTTAAAGTTTTTAATATCGCACTGGTGTTGGGATCAAGTTTTTATGTTGAATTTTGGGACTTTTTGAAATTTTTTAAGGACTAAAGATGAATCAGTAAAAAAAAGCTAATTTTGTTAGCTATCATAGTTGTTTTCGAAAACGAATCAATTCGCATATTTAAGTTTTTTAATTTATTTAATTTCTAGCTCCACAGACACCGGGGTCCGTGTCATTTGTTATACATACATTGTTACGGGAAGACAAGATTTCCTTTTTAATTTTAAGTTATACCTATATTTAAGTTAGATACTAAGCAGTACGAACATACCTATATAAAAAGTATGTATACTTACCATACGAGGTAAATAACTAGGAAGAGAAAGTACTTTAGTTAAGCGTCCCGGAAATACCTTACCTACTTACTTATTAAAAATAATAATAACCTCGCTTCCTTCCTTTCTAGTTGTAACGTTCCGCAAATCGCGTCGACGCGTACCAATTAGCATCAAGGTGATCGAATATTTCACAAATTATTTTATTACTTAGTTAAAAGGCTGGTAATCAAAATCAGAAAAAATTTTGCAGAAACTGATGTATACCAAATGGCGTTACAAAATAATATAGACTCATTAATTTATTAAGTAGTAAAGTAATTAGTAAGTAGTTATGCTTATTTAATTAAAGTAAAAAAGTTTCAACCGAATACGGTTTGATTGTTTAATTTCTGTGTGTAACGTATAAACATTATGCGTGTTATTGATATTTTAAACTAACGTGTCCGGCGGTTCCACCCGCATAGAAACATGCATAGAAACCCATACCCGCATGAAAAACGGTGATGACTATGATGAAAAGTAGCCTATATTTGTCTCTAGGTTATAAGCTATCTCTTTAGCAAATTTCATAAAGATCGGTTTAGCCATTTGATCGTAAAAAGGTAACAGTCACGCGAAAGTAGCTCTGTTACCTCCTTACAGTTTTTTATTACTAAATAGATCACAATGAATGTTGATATAGAGATACTTAACTGAAACCTTTAAAAAAACACAGGCTAGATTTATCTATTTTTCAATACCACACAGGTGAAACCGTGGGCGGGACAAATCTATTTAGGTACACAAATTCGAAATTGCGAAACGCTTAAGACTATGTACATTGTCTAGTATCATAATGAAACTACTGGTATTTTTTCTCCCTGTAGTTCCATGGAACCTTTGACACTTATAAAACCGCGGGATGCGCCTAGTGAAAAACAAGTACAAGAAAGTAATAATAAAAAAAAACAGACAAGTACGAGTCAGAATCTCCCACCGAGTGTTCCGTGCAAACTAGTAGATAAAAGGGGGAAATCATATTTTTTTTATATTTTCCTTCATAAACCGAAAAATATAGGTACATCGTCAAAATATTTAAAAACCTGTTTTAGCTTATGCTGCTGAAGCTCTTTCATATGACACCCCATATGATACGGTTAATTCACTTTAAAATTTGGACCTTCATTCCTTGCATAAAGACACTATTTTTTGTGATTAAATTAAAAATGTCCAGTTTTCGGATTTTTCCCTATATGTGTACTCTAACACAATGCTTCTTGCCAAATTTCATAGTTCTAGGTCAACGGGAAGTACCCCATAGGTTTTGATTCCCTTGTGAGTGTCGAAATGTGCGTTTTTTACGATATATTCGGCTGTAACTTTATTTACGAAAACTTAGAAACTTTATTTTTCTTTCTGCAGCAAGATACTATGAATCTGCGTGTATGGTTTTAACTCAATACTTTCACGCGTTCACGAGATAAAGGTCTTGACACCCTGACAGACGGACAGACGGACAGACAGACGGAAAACAAAGTGATCCTATAAGGGTTCCGTTTTTTCCTATTGAGGTACGGAACCCTAAAAATATATAAAGTCCGGGATCAAGAACCATGCATTCTATAAAAAAGATTAATAGCCATTTAACTGTTGTAAGCATGTTTCAAGTTACTTTTACATCGGGGTTTTACCATAAGGGAAATTTTCATTGCATAATGTTAAATAGTAGTACTCTGTACTAAAATGTAGGTAAGGTAAAATGTGGTATCTAGATATCTTCCAATTTAAAAATGCTTGCCGCACTACAAAGCAGGTACATAGGTACATAGTATGAGGGCGCTTAGCGAGTTTTGAAAGACAAAATGGAGAGAGAAATTTCCGTAGGCCTAGAGTCATAAAGGGTTTTGCTGTTTAATCACCCCCGACCCAAAATAGGGGGTGTTTTTAGTTTGACGTGTGTATCTGTAAAATCTGACATAACAAATATTTACATTAAAAGAAAAACAAAATACCCGACTGTAAAAAGCTGTTTTTGTAGTCTTAACTTGCGATTTCGTTACGCTTGATACGCTGTTGAGTGTTTTTTTTCTGAGAAAGTATGCATAAAATCTCAAAAAGATTATTATATATGCGCATTCTTTAGAATAATTCTAGTAAAATCACTTATGTTTATTACGAAAAAGTTCGTTGGAAGTTACGAAAACGCATTTTTGCGAGAGATGTATTACATATTAATATTACAAAAAAAATATTACCTGTGAAGTAAAGACGAATCTAACGACACCTCGCATATCAAAATCGGTCAAGCCGTTTAGGCTGTAGCCGATTGTAACGGTTCCGGTTCAACCTTGAAACGTTGAATTCACAAATTTTCTATTAAAACCTTTGTTTCTTTTATTGTATATGAGAAAACTTTTTAGTGAAAATTGCTTTTTTCAAATATAAAAAAAAATATATCGAAATTAATTTGGAACGTTGTCAGAAAATAATAAAAGAGATCAGTTGGGGCTGGGTTCGAGAGGCTTGCGGAAGAAGGGTCCGGTAAGGGTGTAAATTGTTGAAGATTTTTAAAAGAATGAGTAAATTTTCTTTTATTAGTGTTAAATGTTCTTTGGAAGAGATATATTTAAAAGGTATGAGTATTAAAGTAATACTAAGGATAGTCATGTTTTCGTTTACATCTCCGTATTAATAAAAGGTCAAAAGACGTCTTGGTTTTTTGGGTTTTCTATAATTGGCCAAGCATAGCAGTGCCGAGAGGATGCGTCTAACTAAAAGAGGACAAACCCTTTCTATTGTAGAAAATCTCTAGAAACATCTTCAATTATGATTCATTATAGTTTGTAAAAAAAGGCATGACTGTTTCTTTCTAAATTGAAATAAGGTTAAAAGATGCTTAGTTCCTGGGTTTTATATTCAGCAAAACTAAACAGAGCTGAAGGATGAGTCTTACAAAATGAAGATAATCTTTTCAGTTGTAGAAAGTCTTTTATGAATGAATAAATAAATAGCTTCGTTCTGGAAACCATTGTTTTCTGATCATACGAATATACATTATAACAATGACATCGAGCTCTTGAGTAGGAGAAGACTAGACAAATATACTACATTTTACTACATACATATAGTTCTATCTAGTCGTTGTATAGATTTGACTAGATTTATAGAACTGATTACAATTCACATATATATTTTATTTTGTGTTTTCCACAGCTGGGCGGGAAACAGTAAAAAGTTATAATTTATATTAAAAGCTAGACTGGGATTTTTGTCTCTTTCCTAACTAAGGGAGGGAGTTTAAAATAATAATTTCTTATCAGAAATTAAGTGGATAAAAATAATAATAACTTAAAGTAGAAGAGTTTAAATATTTCCTTCCCTGTAATCGTAACTAGACTCCATAGATTTTTGGGCCATTAGGGTAAATTTCCATCCTGCTCATAAAGGTTGGTTATTTTCCCGCAAGAAACTTAAAGGCTGAGCTAACGGAAAACAGAACTGATTTACAGACAAAAGTAAGAATATAAAGCCCTCTTATCCCTAGCTAAATGTGTACATGGGCGTGTATACATTCTGATAGGTAGGGACAAATTACTGACGAGCAATACTTACACAATTTCCCCAAGGAGTTTCAGTGGAGGGAGGGTATCCCACAGAGGTTGAATCCCTACTGATTTCCACGAGGCGGCGTGGTGATCCATAGCCACTACACTCTCTGTTTTGTAGGTTTTTGAAAACAGAGAAGTGTTGAATCTCCTATAGGTAAAGTAACTTCATATCTAAAAGTCATGGGATTGATCAATCTATTTTAGAGACAGAATTTGAATTCAACTCATAGAAATCGTTGAATTATAATTATTCCTCAATTTTGAATTCTTTATCAGATACTCTACAAACAATCACACAATCACACAATCACTATCACTAATCATACTATAGAGCGATAGAAATGAATATATTCTAATACTTTTCTTTTCTTTTCATGTTCAACTACACTGAGCAACTGGTCGTGTATTTTAAGAGAGAGAGAGAGGAGTCGACTCTTTGCGGGAAAACTAATATTTTATTTTATTCAAGAATCTTATGATTTCGGAGTAAATTAGCTGTTATTTTGGTATGCAATTAGAATTCCTTAGATTAATTTAATAAAGCTGAAAAATTGTATTATTCTACGGTTTCTGCGAACACAACGAAGGTCCTTACTAGACGAATCACGAGCCATATTTTAATATTATTTTCATGTTTAGTTAGTTTATTACATTAAAAGATTATAAAGTTTCAGTTTTCTATTTGTTTATAATTTTAAATCCTTAGATTAAGATTCTTATTTCATTCCTATATTGGTTAGTATTTTAGGTTAGGTAGGGTTGTTACAATTTGGTGCCTTAGACTCGGGATCAGTGACCCTGGTCCAGTACATTCTCGCGCGCGTATCAAAAATTTATCAGTTTTCTTTAAATTAATTTTCAGTCCCTGTGGGACAATTTGTTGCCGTGTAGTGATGCGACTGAATTTGCAATTTTTCAGCTTTGTAGTTATAATTATCATTAGAACTTTTATTTAGGAGCAAATTTTAGTTACAGATAGGCTTAGCTTAGGGATACTATGACGATTTTAAAACGGAGCACTTCTTCGTTTTGAGCCGATTGTTTATGCGGATTTGTATTAACTTTGTGAATTCGTTTGTTTACTTATAACACTGAGGTAATATTGATAAATTTATTTGATATGTGAAATTAGTAAAAAAATATTTGTACAAAATTGTGGTTTTCTAGTAACCTCCTTTTGTAGAGTTGGTTAAGTGTGAATATTCCAGTGATAGTGGTATTATTATGGTGATATCAAGTTTAGTGTGTTATTTGTATAGTGAGACGTGCCGATTTTATTGTTAAGCTTGAAGAAGTTCATGAAGGAGAAAGTTGGTTGTAAACGAGAGAAATATATTAAGATGAAAGCATGGAGACCCTGTGGTAGCTGAGAACAGGCATGGAGACAGAAGAGTAAAATTTATTGTTTGTTTTTAAAAGTAATATCTAATAAAAAAAATACATTTTTCGAATCGAGTTTTCTTTCTGATTTTACATAATAAAGGTATAAGTAGCTTTAAAAAAAGTTGTTTTATTTATGAATAGAAATAAAATGATCTATAGGTTATAATAGATTAGAGAAGCTTAGGATTTTATCTATTTTGTGTTTTGAATTTTGCATGATTTGTGTCTATTTAGCTAGCTCTTCAGAAGAATGTCTCCGGGATCTGCGTCTTCAGAGTATTTCTAATCTATGAAGTAAAAGAAGAATGTTGTAAACATTTATTTCAATTTGTAAATAGTCTTGTAAGTATTGTAAATAATAGTAGATATCAAATATCAATAGATAGTGTATATAACTTGTCTATTTACAAAATGTACTTCGGTTTATGAGCAGAAGGAATAGGTAATTCGTTGGTCGAAGATTTTCCACAGCATGATGGTCGGAAGCTGCTGGACTGCACGCCTGTCGTTTCAAAGCAATTTTCTCCTGCATAGATGATGTTTGAATAGCAGAAACTTAGTGTTTGTTTCCATTGAAGACAAGTCGTTGGAAGCAGAAAGAATATTGTTGTCACATAGGATTTGTCGCTGAGAGTCTGCATCTGTAGCGCGTGGTTTATGCAGGATAAACGAGTATCGAGTGAGGAGTTGTAGTTTCATCTACGTACGAGGAGTCGGAGTTATCACCTGATCACCTTTGTATGTGGAGTCGGAGTATCTCTTATACGAAGAGGCGGAGTATCTCTTGTGTGAGTCGGGAGTATCACAGTATCCTTAGTTGTCCCGTGAAGATTTTGTGAAATTTCATTAGGCATGTGTATACGAGCGTTATTAGCAAGATTCATCAGAAGGCATTCGAGGACAAATGCGTGTATTGCTGCCTAGGTTCTGTTCCAGTTCTGCATGATACATTCTTGGGAATCTTTTATTGTTCATACGTTTCTAAAAATATTTAGTTCTTAAAATTTTCGCGTTGACAGGAAAAATAAACAACGGAGATATCAAAGGCGGATTTTCGAGGGACTAAATAGTTCTGTGTGTCAGATACTTCAGTTATTATGGAGCTGCTGTCGTAATATCGCTTAGGTTCATTTCGAGTTTTGTCTCTTTGTATTATAAGCAGGAATATTGCCAGTCTTGTTGTAGTAATTTCCCAATTCATAGTGATTTTGGTCGAGGATGGTAGCCAAGTAAATTAAAATATAAAGGGTAAAATAAATAAAATAAAATAAAAACACAGGTTACATAACTTTCGATTCCGAGTTAAGTTTCTAGGGCCATAATCTTATTTTAGTAAGTTTGGTAGGAAAATAATTTCTACAATGATAAAAATATTTATTGCCGTTTCTTTTATTAGGAAATAGTAGGATTTGTAATTTTAACATTATTTTTATTTCGGAGTTGGGTAATTTATGTAAATGAATTCCCCAATTTTCGGTTAATTTTCTTAGTCTAGCAGCCCTAGATTTTCGATGACATTAATCATAATGACATGGAAAGTCAAACTGAGTTGACAGGTTATGTCTAGTTTTATTTTTTTTTATATAGAGGTTTACCCTTTCGGGAAAAAGGTCGAATAATTCGGTAGGCGAGTTTCCATTCAATTATTTTCGCAAATAACTTATTTGTGTTTATCCTATTATGTTTATCCTTTTACAAAAAGAAGTAAAATACGAAGCAATCTTACGATTACAAAATAGTTTTATTCATGAATTTCTAATTAGAAAAACGTTTCTCAAATAGAAATAGGTTCTTGGAAGGACGCGTATTGTTTTGGATTTGGACTTTGATCATCAGGCTAGTTGTCGGTCAAGCAATAGATACATAATTTAAATACATATCACGTGATTTTATTTCTTTGAAAATGACTTAGTGGTAGGAATATTTTCAGACGATTTTTAAAATACCGCGTGCCCATTCCGATAAAATTGATGGAATCACGAGTCGAAAGTCAAATATTTATTGGCGGAGTGATATCCAATTACTTGTTTGTCCGAATCTGATTTAGTAAGTGCATGAAAAGTTGGACAATAACGTGACGTGTTAATTGTAGACTTTTGGATAGTTCATAATTAATATTTTGGTGCATTATCGCGAGAATCGGTGAAGTGGAAGTTCATGTACAAATACAATTAACTAGTTACTTGGTATCATTTGAGTATGTAAAATTGACTGGACGAATTAGTGGATCACGAAAACGTTTTGTTTCGAGAAAATTGAGTCCTGTGGTAATGTGTGTTGTGTGATATGTTGCGTCGTTTATATTGGGAAGCGCGTGTTGTTTGTTGCGTTAAAGGTTCGGATCCTGTCACGCATTGTTACGATTAGTGTTAGGTCATGCTGTGCCGTGTCCTGTCATGACGGGTCATACTGTGTTGAGTATATTCGAGTCTAGTCATATTTGGTATGTCAAAACATGTATACCTGTTTCGTCTTCGGTAACTGAGAGTTGTAATGAGCGAATCATAGCGTGGTGTCGGGTAACGAGGCGCGGGGGTCGTGATTGATGTTTTGAAATTAGGCGTGGAGTAGAAACGTGATCTAGCGTAGCGTGGCGTCGGGCTTACGAGGCGTGGGGGGGTCGCGATGATACATGATTTAGTGGTGTATGTATTTGGGGAAACGTGGCGTGATCAGATGTAGTGCAGGCGCGGCATAGCATGGGGGTCGACAAGTGGCATGACGTGGCGTAGCGTGGAGTGGTGTAGGTTAAATAATGTGACGTATGATGACGTGGCTTGATATGGCACGGCGTAGCGTGACATGTTTTGTGCTGTTAAATATTACCGTAATATTTTAACAATCTAACATCTTTAGAAATTGTATGAAGCAAAGACTTTAAATAATTTTAAACTAAAACTAAGGCTGGTAAAATACGGACTTTTATATGCTCGGTTAATGTAGTCGGATAAAAGCGGAGAATCTTATTTGAATTATAATTTCGGGAAATGTTATTAAAATGTTATTACTTAGTTGAAAACTTAGTTCGCAAATAGTTTGATCGAAATTTTATTTATTATAGATTCAAACAACAATCCTTTACTCGTTGCTAAGGTAGTAATTTCGTGAGTAGGATTTTCATTGTTCGTTCATTTTAGAGACTTTTTTTAGTGTGCGATGATTACTAATGCTGGTTATGTCGTTTGAGTAGTAAATATAATCATCGTTTGGGTTTGTCGGAGGGCATAAACGTGTAGGTTATTTAACAGGTTGACGGCGACAGTTACAGCGTTGAATGTATAAAACGTATGTATATTATTTTGCTCAGAGTGCTCCCGATTGGGATTCGTATATTTTAAAAGTTTTGATATAGAGATTATTTTAGTTGAGAGAAACTAGTTGAATTTAGTTTCAATTTGCACTAATGTAAAGATAATTTAGTTAATAAAGAAAGATTGTTATATAGTTAGAGTAAATTAGTTTTATATTTTCTTAAAATCCTTACATGTATAAAGTTGTATAGTTAGGGGGTCGATTTTATTTTATAATAGTGACAAATTGTTACAGAGTTTGATCATTTAATAGTAACTAAATGACATTAATTCATAATTTGTTTTAGTAACTTTAACTAAAAGCGACGATAATGACAACTATAATACCGATTACTTCGATTAAATTGGAGTATTAGATGAATTTGACTTTAACATTTGTTTGGATTACTTAAAAAGGTAAGTTTACTTGATGAATATGATTGAATATTTGCGGATTATGAAAGAACAGATTTAAGAATCAATGGTTTTTCAGAACTTTGAAGATAACGTCTAAAATTAATTGCTCTATAAAAATTTGTAATTATAATTTTGCTTTCAAGTTTCAAGGAAATAATTTTGAAAGCAAATTTTGATATAAAAGTTAAAATTTGTAAATATTATTAATTTGAAAATAAGAAGGTTTTGATTGAGAGTTTGTGGATTCATGCGGTGATTATCTGGGAATGTAGATAAACGAAACTTGTTCGTTCCATTTCTGAATCGCACAGGTATTTCGTAGAGTGCGTGAAAGCGGTAAAAGTACGCATAGAAATGGGAATGAAGTGTTTATGTTTAATGCTGACTATAAATCTGAGCTAGTATAGATTTGAATGTTGTGCTAAATATAAATCTGTGATTTGTATTAGGTATAATATTTAAATCGTTTGAAGGAAGATAGATGATTTGTAATATAGTAAGTATATGTGAATTAATATTTACAAGGAACTTGCGAAATAGTTTTGCGACGCTTTGGGACGATCTATCGGTTCGGAGTTTGACAATACACTTTAATCATAA
This sequence comes from Lycia hirtaria, assembly GCA_947563715.1. Taxonomy (NCBI): domain Eukaryota; kingdom Metazoa; phylum Arthropoda; class Insecta; order Lepidoptera; family Geometridae; genus Lycia; species Lycia hirtaria. Next base: position 50,183,629 of record OX387376.1, on the reverse strand, counting down.
GAATAATTATGGAGGAGAAGAGGTGTTAGGTTAATCATTTGCACCAATTTATTTGGTTTCATAATATTCTGTACTTTACAAGAGCAAAAATTTAGTCGTACACTTCACATGCTCCGAATCAAGTAATTCGAATTAAATTCTTTATCTTAAAGTGGGATATGGCGGCTAAGTGGTTTATTTTTCATTTTGGCCCATGGGTGTTCCATCGATTTGCAGGGAGGGAGCGAGGAACCTTTATTATACAACAAAGAGATTGATATTTGAAGGAGTTTCGTTTTCTTGGGGTAGCCATGATTACGATTCACAACCGGAATTTCCCTCGCAGGAAGTTGGAATGATCTGCGGAAATGCGAATATTCTTATTAGCCAAAATATTACAAGCTTTAAGTGCGGAGATTTGATGACAATTATTTGATTTCGGTTAAAAACCACAAAGAACATATTGTACTAGGGAAAACACTATTGCTTTGGCAAATTGGAGCAGAATTAAACACATTTTCATCTGAATCAATCAAATATGATTGTTGTTTATTTAAAAAAAATAAGTTGAAACATGATCCAAGTGTTGATCAACCAATAAGTTGAACTGGATCTAAGAGTTGACCAATGAATTCAAATAAAATAAATTTTGCAATTAATTTATGTAAGATAATGCAATTAAATCAGTGGTTTCTTCATATAAGGAAATGTTTGAAGGAACTTACTTCACTTCAAAGATATTAATTTGTATCTATGAAGATAAAAAAATTGACAGCATGAATAATATGCTAGTGATGCTTTTTATGTACGTATACCTTGCTAATTTATAGAAAGGAAGTAACAGATCAGTCCTTTCGTCCTTTTTGCCAAAGCTTGCAATTTCTGACACTTAATGAATCTTGTTGAAAAACGATCTCCGATAGAAAAGTTTTGTTTGCTAATAATTCAGATGCATTTGCAATTATCAAATAAAATTTGTGAATGTTTCAGAAATTAATTGTTGTAACTTTTACTCCGAATAAGAAATTATATTCTGTGTAAAAAGTTGGGGGTCGCTGTAACGGTTCCGGTTCAACCTTGAAACGTTGAATTCACAAATTTTCTATTAAAACCTTTGTTTCTTTTATTGTATATGAGAAAACTTTTTAGTGAAAATTGCTTTTTTCAAATATAAAAAAAAATATATCGAAATTAATTTGGAACGTTGTCAGAAAATAATAAAAGAGATCAGTTGGGGCTGGGTTCGAGAGGCTTGCGGAAGAAGGGTCCGGTAAGGGTGTAAATTGTTGAAGATTTTTAAAAGAATGAGTAAATTTTCTTTTATTAGTGTTAAATGTTCTTTGGAAGAGATATATTTAAAAGGTATGAGTATTAAAGTAATACTAAGGATAGTCATGTTTTCGTTTACATCTCCGTATTAATAAAAGGTCAAAAGACGTCTTGGTTTTTTGGGTTTTCTATAATTGGCCAAGCATAGCAGTGCCGAGAGGATGCGTCTAACTAAAAGAGGACAAACCCTTTCTATTGTAGAAAATCTCTAGAAACATCTTCAATTATGATTCATTATAGTTTGTAAAAAAAGGCATGACTGTTTCTTTCTAAATTGAAATAAGGTTAAAAGATGCTTAGTTCCTGGGTTTTATATTCAGCAAAACTAAACAGAGCTGAAGGATGAGTCTTACAAAATGAAGATAATCTTTTCAGTTGTAGAAAGTCTTTTATGAATGAATAAATAAATAGCTTCGTTCTGGAAACCATTGTTTTCTGATCATACGAATATACATTATAACAATGACATCGAGCTCTTGAGTAGGAGAAGACTAGACAAATATACTACATTTTACTACATACATATAGTTCTATCTAGTCGTTGTATAGATTTGACTAGATTTATAGAACTGATTACAATTCACATATATATTTTATTTTGTGTTTTCCACAGCTGGGCGGGAAACAGTAAAAAGTTATAATTTATATTAAAAGCTAGACTGGGATTTTTGTCTCTTTCCTAACTAAGGGAGGGAGTTTAAAATAATAATTTCTTATCAGAAATTAAGTGGATAAAAATAATAATAACTTAAAGTAGAAGAGTTTAAATATTTCCTTCCCTGTAATCGTAACTAGACTCCATAGATTTTTGGGCCATTAGGGTAAATTTCCATCCTGCTCATAAAGGTTGGTTATTTTCCCGCAAGAAACTTAAAGGCTGAGCTAACGGAAAACAGAACTGATTTACAGACAAAAGTAAGAATATAAAGCCCTCTTATCCCTAGCTAAATGTGTACATGGGCGTGTATACATTCTGATAGGTAGGGACAAATTACTGACGAGCAATACTTACACAATTTCCCCAAGGAGTTTCAGTGGAGGGAGGGTATCCCACAGAGGTTGAATCCCTACTGATTTCCACGAGGCGGCGTGGTGATCCATAGCCACTACACTCTCTGTTTTGTAGGTTTTTGAAAACAGAGAAGTGTTGAATCTCCTATAGGTAAAGTAACTTCATATCTAAAAGTCATGGGATTGATCAATCTATTTTAGAGACAGAATTTGAATTCAACTCATAGAAATCGTTGAATTATAATTATTCCTCAATTTTGAATTCTTTATCAGATACTCTACAAACAATCACACAATCACACAATCACTATCACTAATCATACTATAGAGCGATAGAAATGAATATATTCTAATACTTTTCTTTTCTTTTCATGTTCAACTACACTGAGCAACTGGTCGTGTATTTTAAGAGAGAGAGAGAGGAGTCGACTCTTTGCGGGAAAACTAATATTTTATTTTATTCAAGAATCTTATGATTTCGGAGTAAATTAGCTGTTATTTTGGTATGCAATTAGAATTCCTTAGATTAATTTAATAAAGCTGAAAAATTGTATTATTCTACGGTTTCTGCGAACACAACGAAGGTCCTTACTAGACGAATCACGAGCCATATTTTAATATTATTTTCATGTTTAGTTAGTTTATTACATTAAAAGATTATAAAGTTTCAGTTTTCTATTTGTTTATAATTTTAAATCCTTAGATTAAGATTCTTATTTCATTCCTATATTGGTTAGTATTTTAGGTTAGGTAGGGTTGTTACACGATCATATAGAAACGGACATACATACACTCGAAAAACATAGCCTTCCTTCTTACGCAGTCGGGTAAAAATAACTGTATTTATATAGTCTACTATATGTATAGAATTATATTATATAATATTATATTTGCACAACTGTTCCAACAGCTGTGCAAATAGCGCCCTGACTTGTGCGCGTGGTTTTGTTTTTACGCTTGCGGCAACGCGCGGTCCAATCATTTAAATAATTAAGAAATGAAGTCAAGGCCACAGAATATATAATAGTACAATCTAAGCTTGGACTAACAAGTATCTATGTTAAGCAAGGTAGTTTAGAAAACTAAAAAAACTCCCGACATAAAAACGGCTAAACCGATTTTGACGAAAGTTAGCTAAAACACTTTTAATGAAACCAATTTTAAACAAAAAAAAAATAAAAAAATTGGTCCATCCGTTTGAGATTTACGATGCCACAGACACAGATATATAGTACGTTAAACTTATAACACCACCTTCTTTAGGTTTCTATTTTTAGGGGGTTATAGAAAAACAAAAATACCATATATCCGACAGAATAAGCGACTTTTTTAGTATACCTACATACAACCCACACATTCATACAAGCACCCGAAAAACGTAACCCTTCATCTTGCGCAGTCGGTTTTAAGACTTAATATTTTTAAGGATTTTTTGCCACGAAGGTCATACTTTGAAAAATAATTAAAAATGTAAAGACGGCCTTGATTTGCGAAATTTCCGAATATAAAGAGAATTAATTTAATGTTTCAAGGTTACGAGCGCAGCACATTGCCACATAGGCCGTTGAACTGTTAAAGTTCATAGTTATAGCATAGTATAACAAGGTTCTATATTAAAAGAAAAACAAAATATCTGATTGTATAAAAGCGATTTCTGCAGTGTAACGCACGTTTGCGTTACGATAAGTACTTACGTAATATGCTGTTGAATGTACAGTTTTCCCAAGAAAGTATGCCTAAAGCTGCTGTAAAATATACATTTTGTATATATTATAATATGGGATTATACCTACAGTCTAAAAGCTTGACCGATTTTGATTGTCGGGGGTGTGAGATTTCATTAGATTCGTATACACTCCTTGAGTGTCATAAGATTATTTTTTTGTTAATAATAATGAATTACATCTCTCGTAAAAATAAAATAATGCATTGTTTTGTAACATCCAACGAACTTTTTCCTAATATACAAGTGATTTTACTAGAATTGTATTATTCTAAAGAATGTACATTTATAATCTTAACAGCGATTTTACGCATCCTTTCTTACAAAAAACGTACACTCAACTGCGTATCAAGCGTAACGAAATTGTAAGTTATATTGCAAAACCGCTTTTTGCAATCGGGTATTTTGTTTTCTTTTAATTTAGATATTTGTTAATTAATTTCATTTATCTGACTGGAATAATAATGATTTTTAGGGTTCCGTACCTCAATAGGAACCCTTAAGGGACCCTTATAGGATCACTTTGTTGTCCGTCTGTCCGTCCGTCCGTCCATCCGGGTGTCAAGACCTTTATCTCGGGAACGCGTGAAGATATTGAGTTGAAATTAAAACCATATACGCAGATTCATTGCTGCAGAAAGATAAATAAAATTTCTCAGTTTTCGTAAAATTAAGTTACAGCCGAATATGTCGTTAAAAACGTACATTTCGACACTCGCAGAGGAATCAAAACCTATGGGGTACTTCCCGTTGACCTAGAATCCTAGAACTCTGAAATTTGGCAAGAAGCATTGTGTTAGAATACACATATAGGAAAAATCCGAAAACAGGCCATTTTTAAAATAATCACAAAAAAATAGTGTCGTTATGCAAGGAATGAGGGTCGAAATTTTAAAGTGAATTAACCGTATCATGTGGGGTATCATACGAAAGAGCTTAATTAGCATTAGTTAAAACAGGTTTTAAAATATTTTTACGTTGTATATTTTTCGGTATAAGAAGGAAAATAAAAAAATATGATTTCCCCCTTTTATTTACTAGTTTGTACGGAACCCTCGGTGGGCAAGTCTGACTCGCAATTGTACGGTTTTTTAAATACATAAACCATACTTTTGTGTATAATTTCGATACAGTATTATTATTATTTATTTTCAGTATAGTTCCGATGTTTCACATCTGCCAGACATTCCATTGACAATAATTATGATTAAATTACTTCAATTTCTGTGATCAAAAGGTCCTCGTTCAATTTTCCCGCCACACGTACCACTCAACTTGTGCGGATGTTGCGTCAGACGCCATAGAATACAGAGCTGCAAATGCGGACTGCTTGTCTTTACTGACATCTGAATTTGCATTTTTGTTACTGTTCTGTGTGTGTGTGTGACTTGTGTGTTTTGATTTGTTATGTTGTGTGTTTTTAGGTGATATATATAATCAAGGCCGTAGCCAGGAATTCATTTGTTGTTGTTTTTGGGTTGTTTAGATCTCATAACGGAGGGGGTGCGCGGAAGGATTTTTGATAATGGCCGGGATATTTTGAACCCCCTAAACCCCTCGCCCTGCCTACGGTCTTGTATATAATATTATAGCTGTCAGATTGAATTAGTGCTTGGTGCAATCGCACATGGCCTATGGTTTATTATGTCACGAAAAAAATGCGGAATTGTGAGAAATTAAAAAAATAATGGTAGCTGGTAAAAATAAAATTAATATAATGACGTTAATTAAACTTCAGAGTATAAATTGGTAACTGTTTTAGCTATATTCTGTGACCTTTCCTGCTTTGTTTTCCTCGAACCAGTAGGTACATATTTTTTGGTATTTATAAGCTTTATGATGATTTCTTATTGCGATTGTTGAACAACTTTTAACAGAATAACAGTTTTTTTTATCGCATATTTTTTTTTATTCGACGATAGGCGTGCGCTTGATCGTCAACTCACCTGGTGTTAAGCGACAGTTACGGTCTACGATGGAGCGCGCTTGCCTAGAAGAAACCTATACAATACCTATTTTATACAATTTCACTTTTACATATCCACAGACATGTTTGAAACTGTAATTTTTTAATTATGGAAAATATACGACATAATTTTAATGAAATTCCTTTGATGTGGTCCCGTGTTCATTATTCTTAGTTCAGTAGTTTCTAACCAGCTTAGATTTCTAATCAAATTTGAATTTAATTTTTAACAAACTCCCGAAAAGGAGGAGGTTCTCAACTCGACTGTATGTTTGTTTTTGTATGTTTGTTACGCGATTACTGCGCCAATTATGAATTGATTTCAATTATGAACTTTAGAGGTGGTCCCATATAAATTTTATCAATATTGGTTCAGTACTTTGGTTTAAAAAAAAATATAACTGAAAAAAATATATCGTCCTAGTAAGTAAAATGGCGTATTTTGAAGTCGGTTGTTGTTTTAAACTATATTTTTTTTACGGCTTACTAATTACTTATTCGACATTTTTGAATGTTTTAAACACTTAAATATCTACAAATTTGTATCTGATGCATGTAATTTTTTAACTGTCTAAAAATGTGTTTAATTATTTGACAGTCAAAAACAACGCGGTATAAAATAATAATTATTTCCATTTTCAACGGAGTTCTTGCTCAATTTTCCCGCCGAATATGTCACTAAACTCGGTGGAAGTTGCGTCAGACGATGTGACGATCGATCCACCACATGCCACAGAGTAAATAATAGTCACTGGGGTACGGGACTGCAGTTTGCATTTTTTACGCCCACGTATTTAACTGTGCCTGGCGGTCTTACCCATTGATAACAGGGAAAAAAATGCAAATAGTTTTACCTACTTCCTTTCCTCCAATATTTTTTTTTAAGTTATAGGTCTACCACTTGAGGAAAAAGGAGTATTATGATTCATTTTTTCTGCGAAGTGGCACTCTTATAAGGTTTTTTATTATTTGTATTAATTGGACACTCATATTTTATATGGTTAATTTACGGTAGTAGGTAAAAAAATGCAAAATATTATTAAAAAAAATAAAAAAAGACAACAACGTGCATAAGCAACATTTTTAAATATGCAAAATTAATTGATTTTTTTTTGTTTACAATCGGCAATCAGTCGCTTGACTATAATAATAAGCAGATAATTTTGAATATTTATGATATGAAAGCGATGAGGCCAGTGCCTCATCAGCCTCATCACCACACATCTTTCCTTTTCAGTCTTTGGTATATTATTGGATAAAATGGCAAAGAAAAATAATAATGTTAAAATAATAGATAATGGTGAAGAAAATGATTCTCTTAAAACCTAATACCAAGAAGTTTTTCGCAAACTGTATTACAAACGTTCGAAAACAATTCCAATTTAATTCAAACAAGTATTTATCAATCAAAATCGATTATTTTCGATTCCATATTAAATTATCTATGGCAATTTGTTCATCAGGGTTCCCGTAGATCGCCTAGGTGAACCACGTAGGTGGACCAGGGGTAAAAAACCATCAGATACAAATAATAAATAAAAATGATATCCTCAATAATGTTGATATGCGCGAGCGTGAGGTACGATGCATTTATTTACTGTTTCCCTGCGGAATTCCCGCTCAATTTTCCCACCATGCGTTTTAGCGTCACCCAAGAGTAGCGGAAGTTGCGTCAGACGCCACGTGACGGTCGATTTTCCCCCGGCCACAGAAGAAGTAACAGTTGTTAGGGTATGGCATGCATGCCTTTACTTTAACCTCTAACTTCGCATTTTTGTTCATTTAACCATGTTAAAGTAACTGAGTAATACATCATTGAATACACGTACGTATGTACGTACGATTGGAATTCTTTGCCGCCATCTTTGTTTCCTCAATATTGGAATATTTAAGGCTAGAGTGAATAAATATCTTCTATATCGACGAGCTCCATCGTCAGCCGAGTTGGTGGTCAATCGTAGATAAAAAAATGAACACCTGTTTCACAAACCTTTTATTTTTTAAATTTTAACTCCACAGACACACGGGGTCCGTGACCTTTGACAATTTTACTAACTATTGTTATTTCACAAACCTTAAAAAAAGGGTTTTCTGTTCTAATGTAATAGTAAGAACACCGGTTGACCGCTAACTCACCTGATGTTACGGTATACAATGGAGCGCGCTTACAGCTTAGTGTATAGGTACATAAAAGACTCATTACCTTGCCAGTTTTAGTATTTCCCGCCACTTTAGGATTGGTTTGAGGATATTGCGTCATCGCACATGACGTCACTGATCCCCTCTCCTCCACTATACCACCCACCCCCTCATTCTACTATCCCGTACGAGATCGCATGTCTTTTACCTTTGACCTCTAGGTTTACCTTGGAAAACGTGAGCTTATTTACAAATTCCAACTTATCTACAGAAATATTCCGAAAATGTGCCAAGAAGCTCATAGAGAGTAAAAACATGTTCATTTGTTTTGAAAATCGTAATTTCATTAAATATGAGATAATTTATCTAGTAATAGTACACAAGTAGAAGCTAAGAGTTAGTCCTTTGTTAAAACTAAGCTTCAAAGTTTAGAACATCGTCATATAGTTGCTAGCTTATTGTTTTTTTTTGGGTTCATTTCAGTGAGGATGCTACTAGCCAATATTACTAAACGCCGCTTGAAAACGAGAAAAAGCATCTTTTTTTTTATTTGAAAAATGTGTTCTCCACAGACTCCAGGGCCCGTGCCTTTTATAAGTTAATACATTTAATTTTTTAAATAAGTTTGCATATTTTTTTAAACTAGCATACAAGAGGAAGATGGATATAATGGTAACACTTAACTAACATGCATCTTCATTCTGTACGGAAACAACAGAGATGGAGATATAGTTTCCGATTCCGAAACCGCCAAGCTGCGAATAGCCCTATTGGACCAAGGACCCTCCCCGACAAAAAATTATAGGTACGTGCCTGCTCCAAATAGTAGGTAGTACTTACATGACATTCAAGAAATAAGCTGTCACAAAAAATACAATAGACAGACAATTGTATAATGTACGAGTAGTGTAGAAACCACAACAATCTCTTCGCGTTTCGCCTTGAAATTGATTCGCAATCACCGAACTAATTCTTCAGCGCTGAGTAAACCTAACGGTCCATTTCAGTTGTAAATTGCGTAACTATTGCATAAGCCGTTCCGGTCCGAAAACTTCAATTTATAGACTAATGGACTAGACTGAATAGTCTGGCAGGTAAAAGATTTTTTTAAGCCAATATAGTACATGCAATTGCAAAATAACGTAAATATAGTACATGCAATTTTACAGTGGTCCTGACCCAATAACACACAATAAACTTTTGCTTATTTTACCCTGTGAGCACAGAATTCACCCTATTTGCTTGTGAGGTACTTACTACTTATGTTGTGTGTGTCATCAAAGATTCACAAAAAAAACATTTTGAGATAACTTTTTTGATTACATACTTCTAAGGAGTTTTTATTTGGATTGATGCGAAATTAAATGTCATAAAAAAGACTTATGATAAATGCATATACCCCAAAAAATGGCTCCTTTTTCTTCTAGACTTCCATGGCATGAAGATGAAGTATACCAGCCGTCTCACTCACTGTTTTAGCAACGCAGAGACGAAAAACGGCGATGATACTGAAGATGAATGTATCATTGTGTAATATCTTCTGTCCTTCTTCGGTGTTTTATTTATTTATTGCACGTTATACAGTTCTTACAATTAGTACTTAAACTAAAATTAGTTGTAAGTATACAGTACAAGACCCCGTAGGGGCGCCGCAGTGTTTAGCCTTACTTGTTCATCTAAGGACATTATACATTTATTACACTTGTGGCAACAACAATATGGTAGTCAATAAACCTAATTTTATTAGAAAGCTCTTGGAGCATATAAAAATTACTAACAAATATATAATTGTTTCCATATTACTACATATGTATAAGATAATTAAGGTAAATATGTTATGTATATACTATGTTTATTTTATTTTAATTGTATTAATAATTTACATAGGTATTAAAATTGTAATTACATATATCTTAAATAAAACTAAACAAAAATAACCTAAACAAGTTAAATAATAAAGATATACAACTTAAATTTATAAAAGTGCTAAAAACTTCCATTTATCGTCCATGAATTCTTGAGCTGAATAGTGTATTTTGTATTTAGCAACTTATCTCTGTCATAATAATCAGCTCCACGGTGTTTCCTGATCCCGTTTAGTCGTCAAAAGGTAATTTCAGACAGAGATTTATTACAATATATTACATTTATTTATTTTGTATTTGGTTGGTCAAACTTTCATAGGTGGTTCCATATAAATTTTATCAAAATCGATGCAGTAGGTACTTTGGTTTTTGTAACAAAATAACTGGTAATACCGTTCAGAAATATTGAAAAAACCGACTTCGAACCGTTTACCAGTCTGGTAAGTCGGTTTTTTCAGTTTTTAAACTATAATTATTCAATGTCTATTTTATAGGGTAAAAATAATTTTGATTTGTTTCAAATCATCAAACAATAGGTTTCAGTATAGCCAACAAAAATCTATTAAATCAAAAAGAAATTTCAAAAAGTGGGAACGCGTCGTTCTGTTTGCCTACTCCTCAACATATTAAAGCAGTCTTTCACAGACTATATACCTCTATTTCAATTGAAATTTGCTATAGTGCAAAAAGCTTTAGAGGGGCCCAAAAGACCCCTGTCCGGTCCTGAGGGCTGCACCCCTTTATAGGTCAAGGTTACTCACAGGGTACGAGGGGGTTTTGCGAAGAGGGCTGGAAAATCAATGTGCTCTTACGTTTTATAAGCAGAGCCGACGCTATGAAGTCATTAATGTAGTTTTTTTTTCTACTTAGTAATAGATAAATTATGGAAGGATCAAACCAAGCCCTGTCATAAGTTTGTAAACCTTCACGAATTTCTCCATTGGTAAAAAGAGCGAGACGGCACGCCAGCGACACAATTCCATCCGTCGCAACACACGCTTGCTCACGGTGTGGACGACTATGCCGTTCTCGTATCGGATTATTTAGTCACCAGAAAATGTGCCACTGCCCCCAAGACACTGTTTAAATCGTCTGCAACAGACGTAAAGGCCATATGATGATGATGATGATGGAAGGATAGAATGTCCCCCGACCCCGACAGAGTAATTTATTTACCGGACTGCGTAAGAAGGATTGTTCAAGTGTATGTATGTATGTTTTTATATTACCTATTACAGTCTAAACGGCTTCACTGATTCTGATGTGTAATAATTAATTCTTCGTTAGGTGTCGTTAGATTCACCTTCACTCCCTGAATATTATAAGCTATATTTTTTTGGACGATTAATAACAAAATTACATATTTTTGTGACCTCCTACAAACTTTTGCGTAATAAATTAGTGATTTTACTAGAATTATTGTAAATAATGCGCATTTATAACCTTTTAGGACGATTTTAAACATACTTTCTCACAGAAACGTGCACTCAAGAGAGTATCAAGCTTAAGGAAGTTTAGAAAGAAAAATGTAAGTTAGACAGTAAAAACCGCTTTTCTGCAGTTGGGTACTTTATTTTTCTTATTGTACTTAATTATTTCTTAAGACGCGCTAAACATCCCACAAGCGTTCAAGTAGTCTTATTTCAATATTAGGTACTTTGCCTTTTGTCTCGATCTTTCTACAGTTGAGAGAGCAAGACAAAGCAAAGTAATATTGAAATAAGATTACTACCGCACATCTATGTTGGTCTCACTGCACATTATATTGTACAAGTATGCATATTAAAAGAAAAACAAAATACCCGACTGCAGAAAAGCTGTTTTTGCAGTATAACTTACGATTTCATAATTCGTTACACTTGACTTGATACGCTGTTGAGTGTACGTTTTTTGTGAGAAAGTATGCGTAAAATCGCTGTAAAAGATTATAAATGCGCATTCTTTAGAATAATTTTATTAAATCACATGTTTATTACAACATAGTTCGTTAGAGGTTACGAAAAAACGTTTGACGTGATAACGTCTTATAAATCGATGAACGCCGGCTGCACGCCCGAAAAAGCATGACTCATTGTCACGTTCCACCTGAGCCGGGCGTGCAAGCGAGAGCGCAGAACAAGCGATAGAGAGGGACGATCGTCCTAAGCGTTTGGCTTGTGACGCATCGTTATCACGTAAAATTATCGTCCGTAAACCGACATTACAGACAACTATTTTTAGGGTTCCATACCTCAATAGGAAAAAACGGAACCCTTATCGGATCACTTTGTTGTCCGTCTGTCCGTCTGTCTGTCCGTCTGTCTGTCTGTCTGTCCGTCCGTCCGGGTGTCAAGACCTTTATCTCGGGAACGCGTGAAGGTATCGAGTTGAAATTAAAACCATATACGCAGATCCATAGTTTCTTGCTGCAGAAAGAAAAATAAAGTTTCTAAGTTTTCGTAAAAAAAAGTTACAGCCTAATATATCGTAAAAAACACACATTTTGACACTCACGAGGGAATCAAAACCTATGGGGTACTTCTCGTTGACCTAGAACAATGAAATTTGGCAATAAGCATTGTGTGGGCCCAACGCATAAGCATTGCCATTCAACGTGGCAATGCGGTTAGCATGCTGGGTACGCTGCCAACTGGTAGTGGGTTTGAGCATTTGGATTATCTTTAGACCTTTATCGGTCTGGGGTGATCGATGTGCTTCTTGTGTAGTAGTTTAGATAGTTGAGTCTGTATATTGTTGTCTTGTAGTTAATAAAGGCGCTTGCCACAAAAAAAAAAGCATTGTGTTAGAGTACACATATAGGAAAAAATCCGAAAACTGGAAATTTTTAATTTAATCACAAAAAATAGTGTCTTTATGCAAGGAATGAAGGTCCAAATTTTAAAGTGAATTAACCGTATCATGTGGGGTATCATATGAAAGAGCTTCAGTGGCATAAGCTAAAACAGGTTTTTAAATATTTTTATTAAATATATTTTTCGGTTTAATGTAACTAATTAATATAAAACTAGTAGATAATTTGAGGTATTGGTGGACATTTTCACACAGTATTATTAATTGTATCAGCAAAAATAAAACAAACTCAAAACAAACTCAAATTTCGGTAAATTTATCTACTAGTTTGTACGGAACCCTCGGTGGGCGAGTCTGACTCGCACTTGTCCGGTTTTTTATTTATGCAAGAGATGTATTATTATAAAACATTACAAAAAAATATAGCCTGTGACCGATTTTGATGTGCAAGGTGTCATTAAATTCGTCTTCGCTACCAGAGGGCGAAGACAAATATATATTTTCAGCCTAAAGGCTGTCATATAGAAATACACATACCCACATACATACATACAAACAAACATACACTCGAAAAACTTTACCCTCCTTCTTACGCAGTCGGGTATTTATGATAAGTTATTTCTAGTCAGCGTCTATTTTCCAGGACAGCTGCTGTTTACATATTTATAACTAGTCCATTTGATTGCGGGATGTTGCTGTTACTTGCTATTAGTGTGTTTATGTTAATGATTGGAATAATATAATTATCGTTTGTGATAATACGCACAAATATAATTTATTAACTGTCATCAACAGTTCATCACAAATATAATTTACTAATTGGAATCTAAATAAATATTTGTACAAAGGCAAATTTTGGTATAGTCCTAGGGAAAGTGGTACTATATGTACTGGTGGATGGAGGTGGATAGGACTATATACATAGGTGGATAGCTAACGGGTGGAGAATGGTGGAGAGAGGTGTAAAGGGGGTATTAGTATTTTACCCGACTGCGGAAGAAGGAGTTATATTTTTCGAGTGTTTGTATGTGAATGTAGGTATGTATATATGTTTATATATGAGCTCCAATAGCCTAAACGACTTGACCGAATTTGATGTGTGAGGTCTCGTTAGATTCGTCTTCACTTCCGCAGTGTTATATGATATATTTTTTGTGATGATAATTATAAAACATCTCTCGCAAAAATAAAAAAAATGTGTTTTTTCGTAATCTCCAATCGACGGTTTCGTAATAAACAAGTGATTTTACTACAATTATTCTAAAGGTTGGTTATAATCTTTTACAGCGACTTTACGCATACTTTTTCACAAAAAACGTACACTCAACATCGTATTGCAGTCGCGTATTTTGTTTTTCTTTTAATATAAATACTTGTTAAATATGTAAAACATATAAACAAATTAATTTCTCACTATTTTATATGTTTAAAAATGTTGTGATGCACGAGAGAGATAGCTGCACGCACTGAACACAATACATCGCTTAATTAGATTAACAAAGATTAATATGCAATTCCCAAAATTTAGATTGGTTTAACTTTATGGTACGTATCTTTTATTACAGTTTCTTATCTTATATTAAGTTTAAGTGTTTTTTTTTCTGCTAATTCCAGTCAATAAAATACTTAATATGACCTTCAGTACGTAATTCTGATAAATTTTGCTTTAGTTCCAGTAAAATACGGCTCGCCAGCTAACTCAGCATTCCCGTCCATTATCACGAGTCAAAGGCCGGTGATAACACACGTCATAGAAATGGGTACCTCCGATAGAGGTTACTGTACCACAATCACGGTTATACATTAGTTAATATCACTGCGATTAATGGATCTCCTTGATGCTGCCGTAAATGAGCTATTGTGAGGTAATATTTTTCTGATAAATAGGTACTTATCAGAAAAATACCAGTTAATCATTACTTGAAAATCGAGTAGTACGTAGGAAAATAGTTTTTAATTTGGTTAATTTGAATAATTTAAATAGCCATATTTTTTTTGTAATATAACGTTTATGAAATAAATAAAATAATAATTGGTGAAGAAAGTTTCAAGAAACGCTAATACATGGCCATAGATCACGGGCGTAGCCAGGTTTTAGTTTCAAAGGGGGTTTTAGAAAATAAAATAAATGTAGTCGCGTATCTTCAAAAAAAAACATCGATATGAAATATAAACTAAAACATCATATTCAACTAATACTTGGTTCACCTACAGTCCTTGAGTACAGTCGTGAGTCCTTGTGGAACCCCATTGGATCTACACAGGCAACCAACAACTCGTTTCTTCAAGGCCTTTACAATCTAGAATCCTTTGAACCCGACACAAAAGAACTAAAAGAACGCTGGGAAGGCGCAATTCATTCCATTCCCATGTTTAATAGTTATTTGTTATACAAGAGTGCAAAGTTGCTTTTTAGCCGCGTGCTCAATTTTGATAACCGAGCAAGCGAAGGATTCTAAAATTGAATCACGAGCGCAGCGAGTGATTAAAAAATTAGAATCCTGAGCTAACGCTCAGGAGGGAGCCAAAAGAGCACGAGGTGAAAAATCTTTGCACTCGAGTGCAACACGTAACTTTTCATCCCACCTCAGCGAGGAAATGACTAAATGCAATAAGAAAACATTTACAATCACAAGATACTTTTATTTCAGTTAAGGTATTAACTACTACATTATGATAGGTAAGTATTACAGAATAATCTTTAAATTATAACAAATAAACCTTAGGTTGATGACCAGGTGAGGCTCTTTTTAAAAATGCCACTAATTTAGGATAGATGTCGATATGTATGTTTTTTTTCATCTTTATTGTTGCTTTTAGTATAGAATACGTACTCCATAGAGTGCTTGATTTCTTGGTCTCGGATAATTCAATAAAATATGCCAGCAAACCGTTTTCTGAGAAAGTTTTGGCTCCTTTAGCTAGTCACCACGTGTTAAACATATCGTACTGTTTCAAATACTAATCGCGAGATTGTTGAGGGAGAAAGCTCAGCGCATTATTAACAGTTTCAGTCAATTCTGTTGGCGTCAAATAAACTTCTTCGCCGCTAGAATCACTCATTTTAGGTTTTTCACTTGTTTTCCAATTTCTTGTTTTTAACCTAAGATTTAACCAATATGTCGTGAAAAGAAAATGGCGCACGCAAAGCAAATAAAAAAAAGTACACTAAGAAGGTTCCGAGTCTGAGTTTTTAACAAATTAAAAAAGGTTGTATGATAAAGGCACCATGGAGGTAGAAGTAAATAGGTTTAATGATGTTTTGAATTCACAAACTCAGTGCACACGATGTTCTATATTTGAGTTTACTTTATCCTCTAGAGGATAAAAACGGCTTTTGCACTCAGATATCGAAGAGCAAAAATACTCTTTCCGAGATGGGGGGATAAAAATTAGTTGAAATGCAAACAACCCTGTTCGTTCCACAGTGTCCGACGCTTTACTCAATTCCAATATTATTTTGTATTTAAATTATGTTGATTGCTTCTAATTATAATTGTTGTAGATTTTTTGGCAATGTATTATGGGTTCGTAACCATGGCGTAGTATCATGCTGCGGCTACGTGAGCTCTACGAATTCTAAAAGATTTAATTATATGAAGCAAATAAAAATAATTTTATATCCAAGTTGTATATTGTAGATAAATAATGCAAATAAATTACAAATAAATTAAAAATAAAATAAATAAAAATAAAATAAATTACAAATAGATCCTAAACGTTCTAG
The DNA here is from genome assembly GCA_947563715.1 of Lycia hirtaria. Classification (NCBI taxonomy): domain Eukaryota; kingdom Metazoa; phylum Arthropoda; class Insecta; order Lepidoptera; family Geometridae; genus Lycia; species Lycia hirtaria. The sequence goes on along the minus strand of OX387376.1, from coordinate 50,167,100 downwards.
AACGTAGGTATTATAAAAATATTTTCACTCGTAGAATGTATTTCTAGGATACAAAAGTATATACTAGAGGTATCGAGAATTCACCCGACTTCTTAAAAAAATGACAATGTTTTTAGGGTTCGTGTATTTGAAACTCTTTACTGATTCTAATTTAGTAGGTATATACCTAGGTAGAGATTTCTCGTTTCAAGTTGTAATAAAATAAAATAATATTAAAACTTTATGATATTTATCGGAACGTCCAAGTTTGTATATAGAGATATTTCAGTCTAAAACTGCACGCGCCAAAACTTTCTATCTTGTTCTCTCTTTCATAGATCCGAAAGACAGAACGACATAGAAAGTTTGCCGCGTGTTATCTCTTTGTAATTAGTAGTGGGCGAGCTATCTCTAACTGACCGTAGACCACAACAGTCGCTTAGCATCAGGCGAGTTAGCGGTCAAGCGCAAGCCTATTTTCGAATAAAAAAGTGACTATGTATAAACGAAATATTGGCATTTCCACTAAAATGGATGGAAGTCGATCTATCGGACAATTCTTTTTTATCATTGTTTGTAAGAATGTAACAGACTACATTTTACAGCCGGTCTATTTGCTTTAACAATATTACTTGACGACATGATATTACAGATAATTGACAATTCTGTAAACATTGTAAATAAACTATTATGGTTGATCATCACACTTAAAAACTGGTCTTGAACATGGTGTGTGCAATTGTGCCGAAATAACAGAAGTTAATTTTTTTTAAGCAAAATTGATGCCAAATAATGTTATCAAAGTCAAATTAAGCCTAATTTTTGTTTCCTTTGTATTGGATCCGAGCGTTTAGCGCATTTGCCAGTGTTAATTCCGTTCAGTTCTTCGGAAAAATTTCATTTTTTTCTTAATAATTTAAAATTTTATTTTAAGTGGCATCTTACGAAAAATAAAGAGATGTTAGAAAAATGCTAATTGTACTTATTTTCTGGTGAAAATGAACACTAAATAACTTCACTAAATAAATAACTTGTTAATGGCTTCTTCAATCTGCCAGACATAAGAAGTAGTCCAGTCAAAATAGACATTCAAGTTAGCCTTAATTCGCATAGAGCTGACAATATAGACGTTAAATAAACCATTACTAATAAAATGTCAAAAATCCGCTTCGATCCTACTTCTGCAAAAAATGTCGGCTGTAACGTTTTTTTTACAAAAACTGAGAAATTTGATTTTTCTTTCTGCAGCAAGAGATTAAACGTGGCACTAAAACGTGGTCCCTAACTATGGGTCTTATAAGGAAGCTCAAGGTCGCGCAACGAGCTATGGAGAGGGCTATGCTCGGAGTCTCTCTACGAGATCGAATCAGAAATGAAGAGATACATAGACTTACAAAAGTCACCGATATAGCACAACGGATTAGCAAGTTGAATTGTTTTATGTTTTCTAAACTTATGCTTATAAGTGTCAGTCCACGCCGCATCAAACGTAATAGTTCCACTACGAAAATTGCTCTTACGCTGTCGGGTGTTTTGTTTTCCTTTTAACTCTACGACAAATAAAGCGGTCACCAATTACAAGACATAAAATACTATAACGTACACCGTCATCTAACACATTAACCAATTGAGAGGAGACTCTTTCACAGCAGCGGAAGCGTCTTCAGTCGACCGCTCTAACAAGTCTGATTGGGAGTTCCGTCTTAGAGGTTGGATTCTAGAATATGTGTGATAAATTCAAACTTGCTATTGTGTATGTGTACTGAGTGGTGAAGTTACGTTAGTGACTGATCAGTGGGGACTCCAGTTCTTTAACTAACTCACTAAACAGGAGAGTTAGTGTTTGTCATCTTGATGGTGGGGAAAATTGCAGCTGCAGCTCTGGGCGTTCGTTTTCACGTGAGAAGGTATTTTACGTGACTCAAGGAAACCTGGCTAAAAGGCGGGGTCCAATAAAAAAATGAAAAAGTATTACGCGAGATTTCGTAGTATACTTCTTCTATACAGACAGAGACAGACAGAGGAGTTACTTTCGCTTTTATAATATCAAGTCAGGATTATTGGATTTGAAGAATTTACGGAAAAAGACAGGAAAAAATGCCACGTTTCATATATACTATTATTCATTAAACTCGAACGAAACCTTGTTGAGTCCGTAGTCCGACCATCGTCCGTCTCACTTGCGCATATCCATATTTTTGAAGATATAAAATGACTGAAGGAACTTAAAAAAATAATCGTCGTTTGTAAAACTATAAAACATCACAAATATTCGACAAAAAATTAAATTTGATCCAAGTTAATTTTCATACATAAAATATATTTTTTTTTACGGAAAAATGATTTTTTTAATATAGGAAAGTTTTTTTTTTTTTTGTATCCTATAAATCTGTGTTTTAAAATCGCTAGCGAATGGCTTTCTTCTCGATGAGCGCGCATCGTGGACAGCAGCATCAGGCGAGTTGGCGGTCAAGGGCAAGCGGTTGATTAAAATAAAATTATATTAAATCTCCCTCCCCCCACCCCCACCCCCTCTACTCGCACAGGATGCCCAATCAAAAAATCTAATTAGCTGAGTCACGTGCGAAGACAAACTATCAACACGAGGAGACTCCGTCATGTGGCGAGCCAATGAACTGTTATTTAACCGTCGCTGGACTTCATGAAAAAAGGATTGTCAGCAAAATCCTAGGATTCTGATTACTCTTAGTTCTTCTACTTAGTTAGTTGGAGTTTTTTGTTGGCACAAATTGTTGGCTGGATAAACGACGTCCTGTCTCTAGTATTGTTCGGGTATGTGCGGTACCGGTGAGAAAACGTTCACTTTGCTATTTAATTACACTATTTATAATTTAAAACTGGTTGGACAGATTTTCATGAAATTTGGTGTGTTAGCTTTATACCCTTAAATAACACATACCTACCCTTGCTATTTTTTACCCGACTTCGTAAGAAGGAGGTTATGTTTTTAGAGTGTATGTATGTATGTACGTACGTGTGAATGTATGTATGTGTGTATGTATCTATATGACAGCCTACAGCCTAAACGGCTTGACCGATTTTGATGTGCGAGGTGTCATTAGATTCGTCCTCGCTTCCAGAATGTTATAGGATATATTTTTTGTAATAATAATAACAATACATCTCATGCAAAAATAAAAATAAATGTTTTTTCGTAACCACCACCAAACTTTTTCGTAATAAACAAGTGATTTTACTAGAATTATTCTATAGGATGCGCATTTATGATCTTTTACAGCGATTTTACGCATACTTTCTCACAAAAAACGTACACTCAACAGCGTATCAAGGGTAACGAAACTAACGAAATAGTAAGTTAGACTGCAAAAACTGCTTTTCTGCAGTCGAGTATTTTGTTTTTCTTTTTCTTTTAATATACATACTTGTTCCCGGAAAAAATAAAAGATTTTTGCAGGTAAACCATCAAGCGCAGCCAGTTTCTTATAAATATGTATAGAATGCTAACCATGCCCTACGGTTTCTCGTACGCTGTGGTGAAAAATGGTGATGATGATGATAAAATATAACCTATATTTTTCTCCAGCTTCCAAACAATCTCTATGCCAAATTTTGTAACGTTTAATTCAGCCGTGAAAAGGTAGTTGACTGAGTTATTTTCGCTTATGTTAGTGAGAATGCAATTAACTATAAAAATAGGTACTGTACGTTTGTAACCTTAATGTACAGTATTTGGTACTTCTGAAGAACCTAAAACATCGAAAACCTGGTTTGACGAAATCCCTGTGATTATTTCAAATTCCTAGAATTTTGTTTGAAATCCTGGTTTCCCCAGAATACAGCGACATAACAATCGATTGGACTAAAATACGGTGTACTGGGTCATATTACTTTGTATAGAAAGTTAAATATGGGTCAAATATATGAGCGAAAGTTAGACGAACTGAATGCGTTCGATAAACATTTAATTTTGTGTGTTTTATGTAAGAACCGTACTACGAGGCGAGGCTTTTTATAGCCAGAAGGCTAGATATATGACCACAGCTTGACGTTATGACTTGGTCAAGTAACAAGATGAAAGCTCATTTATACGTCATTGATTCGTTTAGCGTTTCGTGTACAAGTTTTTGGCTTAGCATATTAATTTAGGGTTTTTCTAATATACAACGATATTCTAAAAACCTGTGCACGCTTCAGTTCCACTTATATTGTACTTATTAGTGACCCAAAGGTCCAGTGGACCAAAATGACAAATCCCAGAAGGTTAAGTCTGATTTCATTGTTGCCTTTACTTTTCGGCGCAGAATTATAATGTGTAGCAACTGACCTATAACAATAGTATCTGTTATTACTTGTAATACGAGTTGATAATCAAAAAGGCTGACTGCGTCGATTGCAGAAAAACGACACTAGTTCTATCTTTGCATCGTTCCAAGAAGTTGGCCGGCGTCCGTCGTTTGCTGAATTTGCTATTATTGCTGACTAGAGACGCCCCGCGGTGCCATCCAGTTTAATGACACAATTCAGTTTCACATACAAAAATAAGTTTCAGTCAAATAAAAACTGCAAATTGGTAATTTTCGGAATTTATGTATTTATTTAAAGGTTACACTAGCAGTGCATCGCAAGCAACTAAACCTAGCTGTTGACAGTAGACACAAGAGGAGGCCTCCGCGTGCCCCAGAACCGCTTGTTGCAACAACTTTCGCACAACGCCTTCCGGAATTTAGATTCCCATATATTTATAATAAAATTAATAAAGTTTGCGACATTCGAAATAAAACAGTTAGGGAATGCAAAAAAATACTCTTTTGTTATTTAAAATCTATTTCATACATAGAAACTCTTAAAAATACTAAAATAGACTTGCTCTTCCTAGTTATGGTTTGTACTTCTCTTCTTCTTTTCCTTTCTTATTATCTTTGTTTGTAGAAATATATGTAACTTTTTAAATTCTTAATTTTGTTTTTTTGTTTTATTAGCAGTTCTTGTGTAAACTTTTATAAACCGGACCATCTTATAGGAATCCAACCGTGCCATGTATGATAATATGTTATAAGTATGCGCACTAATACAGGCCCCTGCGATACAGGCTATGCCTAGTGCAGGGTCCAATAACTCTGAGAGACCTCAATACTTGTATAACATTTGTATCATGTAAATAGATTAGGGTTTTAATTGTACTCTTTCTGCTAAATATTTTTTTTGTATTTTGTATTTACCGACTTTTTCCTTTATGTATACTCACTCTGAGACATAGTAAATTTCGTGATTCTAAATCAATGGGGAGGATCAACCTTGTAGGTTTTGAATTCCTTGGGAGTCAAAATTTATGTGTATCGGGGCACGTGTAACACACATCACAATATCTGTAGGTATTATTAAAATAAAGCAGTCCACCAGCCACTAGATGGACAGATGACCTCATTCAAGTGGCGAAAAGACGCTGGATGCAAGCCGCTTCCAATCGGTCTTTTTGGAAATCCATGGGGAGGCCTATGTCCACCAGTGGACTTCTTATGGTTGAGATGATGATGATTTAAGATAGAGCTTTTTGTTTGATTCGATACTAAGAAATCTACGAACATACTAGAACGTTAGAATTATCACAGCTCCTAAAACTTTCTAGTACTAAGAGTATTTGGGGAAACTCTCGGACGGACAAACAAACAGACAGACAGATGGACATGGCGAAACTATAAGGGGTAAATCTATGTATGTACGGAACCGTATTTTATATTTTATTGCGTTGAATAAAAAACTTGATTTGTACAGCTTCTATGGACCATATAATATAGACGTAGACGTTTTTAGGGTGACCTACGTATTTTTCCGACGCGCGAAAAACATATACCTCCTTCTTTTGCGCTCGGGCAAAAATATAACCTCTAAATATTTTAAATTTATTCAAAAAAGGAACTACAATACAGACTTTTCAATAATTATACACTCAAAAAAATCGAATATTCAAAAAAGGAAGTTCTCAAATCATTTGTTTTCTTTATATTTTATATTTTTCTTTGTGGTTATTACCATATATCTCTGTCATTTATAAATCGAATCGGAAAATTATCTTTTTGTTTGAAAGGATACTTTCAGAGGTCTCAGAGAAATTTTATCAAAACCGGGTTTTAAAACGAAATTTTAAGTCGGTTATATCTTTTTTTAACTGTAATACCTAATTTATTTCATCAACAGGTCACCAAAAAAATCCGCAGAAGATGGCGAGAACGCAACCCTCAAGTCGGAGCCCGAGGGCGAAGAGGGGAAGGACGGCGGCGCCCTGGAGGCCAAGATGACCCTGCTGAACGGAATCACAGTGATAGTCGGCTCCATCATAGGTAGCGGAATCTTCGTCTCGCCGACTGGGGTGCTCAAGTACACTGGATCTGTTAACGCTAGCTTGCTGGTGTGGATTGCTTCTGGAGTGTTCAGTATGGTAAGTTTGTATTAATTACTAGCAGCAGCCGCGACTTCTTTCGCGCATTGTAAACCTGAATCTGATTCACCGAACTTCACTCGGTGAGTTCGATTGATTTTTAAGTATCTGCAAGTATATACTACCCAGTATATACTTGTAAATACTTTACTCACAGAATTCGTGGCCCTATTTACATAGTAAGTCTTTGACTTTACTGATAATTCAGCGCATTTTTTAGTGTGCCAGATCTTTTTAAGTAATAAAATACGAACACAGAAATTAAGGGTAGGATATGTGAAATTTGAACGAATTTTAATTAGACTGGCCTTGTGGCTAAGTTGGTAGTGTGTTTACGTCTACCTGCTGAACTGAAAGGTCGTGGGTTCAATCCCCACCCAGGGCAAACATTTGTGTGATGAGCATGGATGTATGTTCTGTGTCTGGGTGTTTCTATGTATCATATGTATATATTTACAAAAAAAAAAAGTATATATGTATTCTATCAGCCATCTAGTTCCATAGTACAAGCTTTGCTTAGTTTTGGCTAGATGGTGTTGTGTGAAATGTCCACAAATATTTATTTATTTATTTATTTAATTTTTCCTTCTCTAACCACAGTAATTGTTCCACTATAATTCGTTTAATTGTACAGACAAAAGCTGTGATAGTTTTCCTTTTAATTTTATCATATATTAGTTATGTTAATTTCCAACTTCAACCATTTTCCCGCTTCTAACAAAAATATCACTGTAAAGCTGAATATTTGACGAACGAATTTTGAATTACCTATCCAACGACACCCCACGCTGCGTGGTAGACGGGTAAAAAAACATCTCCACTTTTCATATAGAGGAGGTACTTAATACCGTAAAAACGTTTATTTTTCAAGATTTTATTTTATTACTTTTGTGGTGAAACTTTTCATTTAGAAATCATCACTTTTTCGTTGAGAATAATATGTATGTAAAATAATGTGTATGTATATACACATTATTTACTTACAGTTTTCTAATACAATGGAGTCTTTGAACAAAGACTCCATTGTATTAGATACCATCCATATAGGTTCATTGTTTACTACGGAACCCTAAAAATCAACGGCATTCATTCCAGTGCCTTATTTGAAATATTTTATTCATCGTTGTTTCCCATGTAATTGGTGGCAAATCTCTTACCGGGGAAGTCCCGGAGCAATAAGCTTCAGTCCCGAGATTACCTCAGGGACTTATTAAAATATACTTATAATACCAATTTAACAAGCAACGCTACTGGGACTCTAAGCTCTCTGTTATTACTTAGGACGGGGCCACACCGCTGGCGCAGGGCCGCTTAACGCTTAGAATCTTACCATACCTGTCACCATACCTACAATGAACAGATTTCTGACCAATGATAGCTCAGATTTTCGAAATTAGTTGCTTTCGCGGATCATTGTTCATTTTTTTAGATCCATCCGTTTGCGAGCTACGATGCCACAGACACACACACAAAAACACAGACAGATACGTCAAATGTATAAAGGGGGTGTCCCCTTTATGGATCAGGGGTTAAATGATCTTCACATTTAGACAAGCTGAAATAGGAATAGGTTTAAAATAAAATTTATTTCTATAAATGACCTAAATAATTAGAGATATTATTATAAATAAAAAATATATTACAGATAAAAAACAGAACTCAGGTCACAGTCCCAAGGCAACGTTCCCAAAAGGCTGGCGACATTGCCTCGTTGGATAGCAATGCTAATCCGCTGACCGAGGAAAGCGCCAGCCCTTTGGTCATTTGTTCTCTCTATCAGTCGCATAGCAATTTCATTATAAAGCTGCCACGCACTTGGACCCCATGGACCTAAAGTTTAAAATTATTATTACTATAAACATTGCAATTTCATTATTATTCTTTACATCGAAATTTCGTTAATTATTTACTCACTTCACTTCATGGACTTTGTGACATCATAAAAAATTCAATGATTCAATGATTCTGAAAAATGACAAGTTCTAGAAATAAGCTCATTAAAATCCATAACAAACAATGTAATATAAACAAATAAAAGGATTATCCGATAGCAATTATGGCGCCGTTTGAACCCTGGGGGCACAAAACATTAAAATATCTTAGCTACCAAGTTCTGTCCTAAGCTCGTCGCCCGCGATGTGGCCCTACCTTTAGGTACTTCTTTGAGATATGACTAAATGGAGGGTGCGTGCTATTTATGGATTTTATATACTGTTCTGAGAATATATGTATAAGTAACAGTCACCTTCGTCTTAACATTTAGGAATTCGAACACCATTTGGAGAAGGTCAGGTAAAAGTACTTTATGGGTATAATAATTTATAGTTTAAAAAACGGAAACAGCCGACTTTAAAATAAGCAATTTCGTTTACTTGTACGACATATTTTTTCAAGCTATTTTGTTTTAAAAAGGAAACTGAAGTGATTTAGATATATTTTTATGGGACCACCTCTGAAGTACCTACCAGATCAAAAAGTATCATCAAAATAATTTCATAATTATACAAAATAGTTTATTGATAATTACAATTTCATAATAAAAAGTGTGTTAGCACCCGAACTAGATATTCTGTGTCTCGAGTGCTAACGTCTTCCTGCGTGTAAACTATAATAATAATACATTGACTATACATTAATGAACGAACCAAATATAAGAAAAAAATAAAATACAATAACATACGGGTAGCTCATAGCATACATACATGTCCAGCCAACCAAAGTTGTTGTTTACTTGACTTGCGTACGCCGACAACGACCAGCGAGCCTTTTATACAGCTGTATGTTGTTAACCCATTGGCTGCCAGTCCATGTAAGTTGTAAACATTGTTATGTTACAATTGGAGTACCTAATCGCGTAACAAGCATATAAAAAAACATATAGTTGAATTGAGATCTACAGCTGACTTCCTCCTTTTTGGAAGTCGATTATAAACATTAAAAAAATTGAAGAAGAGTAAGACGTCATCGTATCAGAAGAGATATTCACTTTGACATTGAAATTAATGTAAATGCTAATATTCGTAACTTAAAATTAAACTTAACTAATTTTAACAGACTTCCAAAAAGGAGGAGGTTCTCAATTCTACTGTATGTTTGTTCAGCCATTACTTCGCCAATTATGCATTGATTTCGATGATTATTTTTTGTTTGGTAGATCATACTGCAGAGGTGGTCCCATATAAATTTTATCAAAATCGGTTCAGTACTTTGGTTTTTCTAACAACATTACTGGAAAATATATCATCCAAGTAAACGAATTGCGTATTTTGAAGTCGATTTTTTCAGTTATTTTTAATTAAAATTATAAGAAATCAAATGCAGTCAATTGTTGCCATATAAAAGAAATAAAACAAAAGTAAATATTTACAACGGCATGCCAGTGATATCACGTCACATGGCGGCCGATAATGTCCAATACACGGTCTATTTAGATAACGTGGCCAGATTCGGTTATATGACTGGTCATTGTGGTTCGGTGGTCGAACAATAAATAATATTAGTGAACTTTAGTCATAATCGTTAGTAGTAGGGATTCGAGAGTTCTAGCTCACTGATTTCTAACTCAGAAGACGTTCTAGCTCAACATCGAGGGGACACCGCCTAAAAAAAAAAAAAAAAAAAAAAAAAAAAAGGTTTTGGGGTGCGCTGAATCGATTCCCGTGGTCCGTTTTGAGCTATCTCTTCAGGTTTCAGAGATAGATTTCTCTTATCTAGACTCCCAGTACCCCTCATTAACATTAATCACCTTGATCGTTAACGTTGCTCGCGACTCCCATTAACACTAATCGCCTTGATCGTTAACGTTGCTCGCGACTCCCCCATTAACCTAATTGCTTGCGATTGCATTCCTGACATAACCTACTTGTTTCACTTGTTGATGAATCGAATCCCGTGGTCCGTTCTCTCCAGGTTACTTGTCTACTAACCTAACCTAACCTACTTGTTTCACTGAATAACCTAACCTAACCTACTTGTTACATTATTTCATCTAAATACTAACCTAACCTAACCTACTTGTTACATTATTTCATCTAAATACTAACCTAACCTACTTGTTACATTATTTCATCTAAATACTAACCTAACCTAACCTACTTGTTACATTATTTCATCTAAATACTAACCTACCTGCTGAATACCTAACCTAACAATACCTAAACTTGTTTCACTGAATACCTATTTGCATTATTTCATCTAAATACTAACCTACCTGGGTTAAGCAATAACAAAAACAACTGTCTGTTCTTTAAAGCCTTTATTTAATCAAAATAGTGTTGATACATGTCATATACCACTATATCATTCCTAATTGTATTGCTTTCATCGAATTTGCTTGTAAGCTGTAACATACCCATTCCGTGGTATTTGTAGTACAAGTATACCAAGCAGTACTTGCCACATAGCGAGGTCCAATCATTTTGTATTCTCTTGTCATTAAAATCCCACATTCTACAGTTCCTGTTCAGAAAACTCTTATGATAGCCCGTAGGTGGTCGGCCAAAGGAGTCAAAATATTGCCCAACGCTGCCTTTTTCTATGTGTATGGCTACCCAATGAGACCCTGGTCGCGTGTCTGAATCCAAATTGCTAACTATAAACGTAGGCGCTTCGGTATGTATTGGTAATTTGTTTGCAGCGTACACGTTATTTTGCAGACTAGGATGAATTTTGTATAAACATTCCTTGATCTCGATTGTGTTCATAGTAGCTACCTTGCGAAGATTTCTCTTGCGAATGTTGTTATTGATAAAAGGATTGACTATATAAGCTTGATAACGGACCAAATAATCAATTTTTTGTCATTATCATATAATAAAATTGCTTGTCCAGCGTATAAAATAAGGATTCCATAGGCAATACCTTAAACGGAAGGAAGACTATAAGGTAACAAATAAAAAAGAGGTGTGTCACTTATTTTAGTAATTTCATTTATTTCAATCATTTGTATTATTGATTAAATTATCCCCTAAACCCCAAATTAGCCTAGTTTTTATTTTTATTGATATCCACATTATGTCTACATTCATAATAAGATCTATATACAATTACATCTTAACTACTATAGTCTACGATTACATTGCGGTTCTTATCTATTTCTATTACATTATCGAACTCGGCATAAACAATACAGTTTATTGTTTGACTGAGAGAAGATTCAAAACGAACTTCCAATCTTACACTACCATTCCTTATCAGATTCCAGTGACTCGAAGAGTTGGCCGATAAGTCTGGAGTTAAATCGAAAGCTAGTAAACAATAACCTTTAGCATACTGTTCTCTAGATATCCCATTGCCTTCGTTAAGAAAGTGTATACCCGTCCCTGAGAATAAAGTATGATAGGCTGCGGTAAAAGTGTTAGTTTCGAACGAAGGTTGTAACGCTTTTGAGGGTATTTGCCGACCATCGATATACAAACAAAATGAACTAATATCATAGTTCTCAAAGTTAAATGGATTTTTTGTAAGAGTACCATTGAATGCCGCGTTATTTACAAACCCAATTATACATCTTTTAGGCACTTGTCCTAGAAAAATATTATCCAGTGTTTTTCCCTGAACCCCCGCTGGTATTGTTAAAACTTTAACTTCGGCTCGATTGATAGGATATTTTGCTGTAGTAGAGGCTAAAACTCTCTGATGTGCTAGCAAAACAGTTGGATTAATTCGTGCTCTACGGACAATGAGAGATGTCTCTATAATGCTTGCTTTCAACTTCAGATCATTCGTAGAAGCTATCAAATTAAATGTTTCTCTGGAACGAACTAACTTTATAGACATATCAACACCGTTTATCAAAAATTTCTCCTGGTTGAACAAATCACCATGCAAATGACCAATCATTTCTATTTCCTTACTTTCAGCTGCAAATTGTTGACGATTTGTAAAGCCTTTATTGCTCTCATCAGTTGAATCCATCTTTCCTGAGGTATCTTCATACCAAAGCCCACAAGTGAGATGAGAATTCTTAGCTGCTGGTGCATAATTCAATAAAGTTTCTATATAGGCGCGATATGCGTATGTGTTATTCGGAGGTGATACAAGCTTTTGATTTAAATAAACATCAAGTTGGCTAAAAAGTGAGTGTAACCAGTTATTGATTGGAGCTACCACTACTGATGAAGCCAATTTAGTCGAGTCTTGATTTAGTATTTTTGCTTTTATATGTAACAGTGTATGCGACAAATCTATATAGTCATCGCCTGCACCCGGCACTTGAAATTCTATAGGTCCATCATCGGCAAGAGATGAAATTGGTTTGTAATGTATCCATGTTCCGCTCTCTATGCTTGTTTGAGTAGAAGGCAAAGCAAATAAATCCAATTCCGACTTAATGCACTCACACGAATGGTTATGTAAGAAAGACATAATTGAAATCTTTTATTTAATTATGAAAATATATCTTTGATATTTTTAGCTTTTCTCTCCCTGCTTGCAGTTTTCACCTTGGTGATAGAAGGTGAAATGAATGAAGACATGTGTTTTCTCTTAGTTTTATATCCTGAACCAGACATATTGATACGGTCGATTTTGGCATCCGCTTTCCTTTTCAAATTTGAGCTCGCCTCTTTTAGTCGAGATTTTATTGATTCTTCCATAGGATGTGAACTAACCATATCAGACAAGAGACCCACACCAGCATTTAAAGCCTCTTTACCAATCACTCGAGCTCCACTCGAAAGCAACGGTAAGACTGATCTAAACAACCCCCCTAAAAAGCTACCAATTCCATGGCCACGTTGATAAGGTACACCTTTATAAATTACTCCAATTCCAGATCCAGCTTGATGTGAATAATAATGTTCATAAGGGCAAGTGATTTTGTGGCTTTGAGTGGAGTGCATTTTTATATTTTTTTAAAGTGGAGTTTAATACACACTGTTCCAAACTGGAATGGTATCTTATGTCCTGTGCTTGATCTTATATCAATCTCAATGACATCGAACTCTCTCCGCATTACTGGTAAATAGTGAGGCGGTGAGAAAACATGCATTTTATTAGCTCCATAAATATATTTCGATGGATCCAGTGGTATGATTCTCAGCAATGGAGTCATTACATCTCCAACAATCTGTGGTTCGATTATATCACAGTATACAAATAACTGTGGTGGTAGTCCTAAATGTAAATTAGCTGGACATTTAGCGAAACCCTTTTCAACTAGATTTCTATTCGGTTCAAATCCGAGTTGAAGAGATAGCTGAGGTGATAACGACAGTGATTTTATATTTCCATCCATTACTGCGACGTTAACAAATTTAGAGAGTTCATCAAAGCGGAATCTCACATTTTCTTTAATATTATTTAATGCAGTCAAAATATTATTAATATTATCGTAGTTTGTTGCTGGAATGTGTGTTTTATAGTACACCGTGGAAAATTTAGTTTCATTAGGCATTTTCATTAACTTAGTCACGTAAACAATGTTCTCGTGTTCTTGAACAGTAAACATTGTACACGGATATTGAAATTCGACTACACCGACATACCATGTCCCTTCAAGTGTTATTGGTTTTGGTAGTTTAGTTGAAAATCTAGTAGTTTTGTTATCCGGAAAATATTCCATTGAACTATTGCTGAGTAAAGTTAAATAGAAACTTTCTTTTATCATTATTGATTTAAACTAGATGCTAAAATCCAAGTATTAAATTTGTCTGGATAACCTTTCCACTTGACTAATACTTCCTTTCTGTCACCAGAATAACGAGAACGAATGATTTTATCTATTTTATAACTTGAGGTGGGGTCATAAGTAACTCTTTGTATTTCTCTCTCGTAAAAAGTGCCTACGATTGGTTCACCCTGTAAATCGTTTAACGTATAAACTACCCATGGAGACCGTTCAATTACTGCTGATATGACAAATATTTCATCACTCCAATTAGATTCGTATCCTTTTTGAAATACATGTTTATACTTTGTTATTCTCACATGGTCTCCCACATTAAATTTCGGTGTTGAGATTTTGTCTAAGTTTTGTTTTTTATTTGTTTCCCTATCGTACAAATTGTTCCAAACAGTCTTTATATTACCTGCATTGACCTCACTTGGACACATTTTTATACTTGAATGGTAACTGTGGTTATAAGAGTACAATAAGTCTTGCAAAATATCAATGTACCTGTAAGTATTTTTGTGTGTAAAATACCGCCACATTTTTGTTTTCAGTGTTCTTTGAAATCTTTCTACAATACTTGCTTTAATATCTGGATTATTTGTTGTATAGTAATTGATATTTTTACTTTTCAAATATCTCTGTACATCTTTTGAAACAAATTCTGTACCCTTGTCAGACTGTATGTGAGTAGGGGTAGCATTGGCTTCATTAAATATACTTTCAAAACATTTTTTTATAGTTTCAGAATTTTTATTTCTTATTGCTTTAGCATATGCATATTTGGAAAACACATCAATGACACATAATATGTAGTTATACCCATCGTTATATTTGGAATAAGTTCTCAGGTCACTCAAGTCAGCCTGCCAAAGTTCGTTATAATTAGATAATATGTACTTATTCCTTGGGAATTTCCTCCATACAGGTTTATGCAATGTATACGTTTCTTGTGATTGTAACCATTTTTTAACTTCACTTTTTGTCATTTGTCCTTTCATTGCTTTTGTTAATTTTTCAATACTACCGTAACCAGCAGGATGAGACACGTTATAATATATTTCGTTAATATGATCTAAAGGATCCAATACACAGTCATCTAGTACGGGGTCCATTTTTCCCAGTCCAGCCTCTTTTTAATCCTCTTCTTTAAAACGTATGTGTTACGGGTAGAAGGGGTAGAATATTCATCATCCGTTGAAATTTCACCACGATCTTTCAAAATCAGATTATTTATATATTCAACACGTTTTGGATTTCCCAAATAAATAAGTGGTACTTTGATATCCTTTAACGCCTTTGCTAAGTTTTCCCAACCTATCGGATCGTTTCTCTTTAGCGGTCTTAGCAAATCATTTATTAAATCCACAATATTGCTACCTGGAATTATTTCATTGTCTATGAGTAGTGTACCGTCACCGTTCCAATGAATTTTATTTTTACTTAATGAAATCAAGTTCAATATTGACTCGCCTTTTTTTACATAAGTTTTAGGTATGGAATTCAAAATTTTTGTAGACGTGTAAAGAGGACTACTAGGTTCTGCTACTTCTCTCACTGTTTCAGTAGAAACTGGATCTTGAGTTCGAGTTTCTTCTTTTATATTACTTGTTTCATGGAACTCATTTTGAGTCACTATGGGTAACTCGATAGGTCGACGATTTTCCTCGTTGAAGTGCAAATATCTTTGCAATACTTGTAAGTATAGCATACATTTTTTTCTATCATCCATGTTGCTGTTTAAGATATTTTTCATTTCAGTGTCTAGTCTAGATGTGGTATTATCAGAAGAATTATTTTGATGATTTAATTTCTCTATTAGACTTGGTTCAATGAGCAACATCTTTTTAGCGTGCTCCATTGCGATTATTTTTTCTGTTACCTATTGCACAAGAGATCCAAGCAGTGAACTCAAAATCGTACCTAATATTATAGGCAAAAATGCACCACCTTTTTGAATGATAATTTGTTTTCTTACTTTGTTCGATCCTTTTTGTACTAGCTTGCGAAGTACAGATTTGTACTTTCTTAATTTTTTTCTCTTTTTCTCTTCAAGTGGTATCTTACCTTGTAGAGTGTTGTGAATGCACTCACAAATAAAGTTTATTTCTTCTTTGTCACAAGCTTTTAAAAGAGCTGTTCTATATTTTGGTTTAAGTTTGTGAAGGGCTAGCAATAAATCCTTGTGCGTGTTGATGCTTCGCGACATTATTTATAAATGACAGGGATTTGTTGGTTTTTAGCATATTTAAACCCTTTTGTCGGTACATACACTTGACAATATCCATCTGTGGGGAATATGTTAGTTTTGAAGCGACATATGTCACTTGTGTTTTGTTTCAAGTCAATCATTAAATAACCATGAGCTTCTTTGGTTGCATCTCTGTAGGCATCTTCTAGGAACTTTGGATTTTCTGGTGAAACCTGACGTGCCAAGTACCGGATTTGTGTTTTATCGCGTGGGTTTTTAAAATAAATAATATAACTAGAATTTAATGAAATATCTCTTTGTCCTTTCCCTTGATGAAATAAATTTTGCGTTATGTAGAACACACTCAGGTTTCTATGGTGACTGCCTTTAGTGAATATATCTACTATCCGTCCATCAGATTCCCTCATAAGATCATCTATTATTATAAGATTTGGATTTTTACCATCAAACATATTAAGATCTGGAATACCTTGATAATAATTTACATTGTTTAAGTTATATAGTGGTTGCATTTCATCAAAACACCATGTTATTTGGCTAAAACTGACACTACAAATATCTTTAACATATTTTATAAAGTTTGTAACAAAATTGGATTTCCCACAACCACTAGGGCCAGCTACTATAGCAGTGAATGGATGAACAAAATGATACATCCTAATACGTGCTCACTCTAACGGATCTGAACAGTAAGTAAAAACGATTTTGTGAGGTACATTCATTTTATTTTTAATATATTTACAAAATACTTATACACAAAAACTTACTACTATATTTATTTACACGTAAAAGTAAAATAAAATAAAAAAACTTAAACCAAACATTATAATTTTGTTCTATTTTTAATAAGTAAAATCATATACTATTTACAATTTCATTCAATCACATACATTTTATTATATAATATTACAATACAATTATAAAGATTAATATAGTTATATCTTAATGCTAATTACATTTTTTTATTACCTACAACTAAACTTCATATATTGATAATCTTATAATGACCCCATGCCAGTGTGTCAACATTGTTAGGTAAAATGAATCTTTTTGTATCATTATAGGACAAACAAACTTTGTTTATTTTTTGTGTGTATATTGTGTGTTTGATTGACCTGAATCTGTACATACTACCATATTGAATATTTCTATTAAAAAGACATGACTTATAATCTTCTACAGTCATTCTTTTCGTGACGCATTTATTGACACCTTTAGCTTTAGCCGTTAATTTATTTTCAGTTTGCATTGCATACATTTTCGATCGCAACCCAACAAACTCTTTGACAATTTTACCATTATTTTCATCTTTGAAAAAACCTAATATTTTTTTGTTAATTTGGGGGTAATTAAATAGATTATTTGAAGGGTAATCGGATGTATCGAAGCGTAAAGCCAAATCAGGCTTAATGTCTTCATAAAAGTCTTTGGTGAAGATTTGATATATCAAACTGTCAGTATCGGTGTACAACAATTTACATTTGTTTGGAAACTTATTTAGCATGTAGTCATAGTGAAAGTCAATCATTAACGTTTTTGAAATATCTAAAATAGAGAAGCCCAAGTAAATTGGTTTATCATAACAAACTTTTGTTTTTTGTAACTGTACCGCCACCAAGTTCTCTGAGAAAATAGAAAGACTGTTGAACTCAGGTTTAGCAATGAAATCCTGTACTCCCAAACTTTTACCACGGTTTTCCCAGTGTGTCAATAGTTTCACATTTACCCTTTTGTCTACATTTTCCATAGTTTTACCAAAAACTGAATTATTCATCAACTTAAAAAAGTCTTTTTCAAATTCAGAGACAGCTTTAGTTCTCAATTGAGTATTTACATCAATATATTGTTTCAGCCAGGGACTTTGACGAAATTTCAAAACTCTATGAATTTTTGTTAATTTAAGACCCAATTTCAAAGACTGTTTTAAGTTCCAATAGTGAATTATATATTTTTGCTTATTTTTTAAGTTTGGAATTAGTTTTTTTTCATTTGATTCACCTGTACACATATTTTCTGGACATACAGGTAAATCTGAATGTAAATCATGAAGCTCCTTTGGATACTCCAAATCGACTTCCAAGATGTATCCGTAATCAGATGTTTCAGAGACATCGTAATTTGTGTCTGGACTCACCCACTCAAAACCTCCTTCGGGTAGGTACTGAGACATGGCCCAACCATAGAGATTATTTGCATCAAAATATATCAAATATGATGTAGGTAAATTTTCATTAAAATCGTCTAAATAATTATTATTAGCTTTCGCATGTCGGGTACTACATTGAGAGACACCACCTCTAATACCAGCCTTGATAAATGCAATCTGATCAATATCTGTCAGTAGCTCTAATCTTATTTTTGTAAGTTTTAACATAGCATCCCAACTTAAACCTGGAGCAGTGTAATAGTGTGCGGGATCTAAGCCATAGGTTTTCAGACATAGTTCTCTAAAGTTTTCAAAGATGTCACATAACAATATAACATCCGTCTTAAGATACAAATTAGAATAGTCTAACATGTTTTGGCAGCCAAAATATTGCCAGACATCTTTTGCACGGTTATATTCCTCATCGGAAATAAACGAATCAGTAAGAGAACTGTAGAATTGATTTTTATCCGGCAAAGAAGTTAGTTCAAGTGACTTGTACGATATCATACACTCATATGGATAAACACCTTTCTTTCGAAGTCTGTTGAAGTCGTTTACATCAGGGAAACAATTCCTAAGTTCATAAAATTCTTCGTCTTTCAAATTTTTTGCCAACTGATCGAGACTACATGACAAAAATTTAAAAGAATCTACGAATCTCAAGCTCACTTGTTGGTTGTTTATTTTCAATTGTTTAGAAAACGAAATATATTTTTCTTTATTTTGTGGTATCAAATCGATTTCTCCGTCATCTGAATTGAGAGCATGGACAATGAAATGAGCATCATAATTACTGAGATTATGCAAAAACACTGGGATATGACGTGGAGGACGATTATTTTTTTCACATATTTCATGTGCAACACCTCTGAAATTCCCAGTGTGCCAATCGAAATCTAGAATTCTATCTCCGTTCAAGTTGTAATCGCAAATATGACATGTTTTTGAATTAGCTATTTTGTCATTGTCTACGTCTGATAGTGTCTTAGGAGTCTTTTGAATACAGTTATTTCGACATATTACTTTTAAGTCATCTTTTAAGCGTTTCATGAACTCTTGTGCACAGTTCGGACCACTATATGTTTCATACTTAGACAATTTTTCATCATATGAACATTTGATGTAATATCCAAAACTATAGACTTCATGCTTTTGAACGTTGTTTGTGTATGGTTTTGATTGGTCATTATCACATGTTTGTATAGGTTTTAAAAATGCTTCAAAATCTGCATAGACAACAAAGGGGACTTTCATAGTTTTCTGAAAGTTATCAAATTTTATTTCATCATTGGATACTGCTTGTCCAAACCAGTTTTTTAAAGTTTTCTCATTGTTAGGTAATTTTGTTGTAACGTGTGAGCAATCATATTGTTGATGTCTCGTCAGTCTGTCTCTGGTAGAAAAACTAATTAAACACCCATCACATATATGAACAGCACCGTTTCTGTTAGTTATTTGCTTACTAACTAGTCTAGATAAGTTTTTTATAAAGCAGTAGTGACCGTTTGTTCCGTTATGTATGTACAAAAGATTTATATGAGTATTTTGACGACACTTAGTAAAATGTAGTGGACCAACAACATTATGTTTCTTTGACTGACTATCAAACTCTAATCCGAAAACATTAACACTTATATTATTTTGTTTCTCTATTTTAGATATATCTTTCAACTTTACTGGAAATGATACCCCATTAAATTTTAGTTTATTTGAATGCATGCTATAAGACGATGGTCGTTCAGAGTTTTTGGTTACTGGATATAACGCAGAAAGCAAAGCCCATTTAAAACATGAATTATCCAAATTTTTTACGTTAACAACTGCTTTTTTATCTTTGATATCTTTTGGTAGCTCAATGTATGAAGTACCACGCAGAGGACTAAATTTATTTATATTGACCTCTATGTAATTAATTTTAGTTAAACTCCACCCGCTATCTTTCTTTTCGAATGCACTTATTTTATGCGCTAATGTATCACGTAACGATACCATGAAAACATCCATATCGTCAGCTTGAGATATAATAAAATTGCTGGTTTGAAAATCAAATGAATTATTTATGTTTTTTGTTTCTTGAACAAAATCAGCATGAAGTACAAAGTTTACTTTAAGGGATTTGTGTTGATTAATAGCTTCAGTAATTAAAAACATTAAATCGTCTTTGATAGAATCTAAAAATAGCTCCGGTGTTTCAAATACTAAGTTTGTTTGCTCTCTACTTTTTACTTTATATGAAATTATACGTCGCCCGAAAGCAGATGCAATAACTGTCACGTTTTCTAAAGAGTTATGAGATTTTAATAAGTTGTTTTTGTGCACATTACTCTTATTGTGGTTTGCGAAATATATTTTCCTAACCAATATATTACAAACATTACAATGCACCTGATCATTAGAAGTTGATGCTTCTTGATAACATCGCCTCTTTGCTTTACTGCTGCTGTTGATGTCATCACTGTCAGCATTTCGTTTCAATGTGACTCCTCGACCCGTCTGCACTCGATGAGATGACGATAATCGTTGACTGCAACAAAAATAAAAATAAAGTTAATCCAACAAGAAATAAAAAAAAAATCAAAATGAAGGACTACAAAATTTTATGAAAGTGCTAGTAGTTTCTATAACAATAGAAAATAATATTTGAAGTCCATCAATAATTATGATAAATATATATATATATGTTTTTGGTAACTTACATTTCGCTGTTTTCAACCGCTATGCAAATTTCATATAACTCGTTATCATATCTGGTATCAAATATTTCGTTTTCTTCCACTTTTCTACATAGCTCCAATGTTTCCACGTCTCCATGCATTTCATCGAGTTCACAGAGGTTCATGTTTTCTTGACCTATACCAAGCCCAGAGTTGGCAAAAAAGGCGCTAACACAAACACTAACCGTTTCAAAGACAGTAAGATTACACCAAGAAAGTTTAGTTGTAAATGATGAGTCTTACATTATACAGACACTATTTATACAACCCAGTCAAGTATAAAATAATTAAATATTGAAAAACAAAACCCTAAGCACCATGGATTAGTAGGTAATTAGTTAATTATATAAGTTAAGTATTAAGTAAGTATAGTTAACGAACGAAATAAATAATGACTAGTAAACACTAATCTTTGTTGTTAAAAATATATTTTTTACATGAATCAGTCGCTGAAATTTCTTTTGTAATATCATAAATGACTTTATTTATGTTATTAAAAATTTTATTTGTATCCTTCGCATAATATTTAACTCTGAGTTTGGTATGTTTCCAAACTTCGTTGGCCGGTATCTTAGCAATTTGTTTTATATCATAAATTTCAATTTTCACCAGGTGAGATGAATCCGTTTTATTGTCTTCATTGGTTGATATAAATGCAATACCTCCAGATTGAGAACGAGATACTGATGATGAACTCTGGAATTGTTTCCTTTTTTTGGTTTTTGTAAAATCGAAAAGTGCATCCATGTTTCCGTCTTCGTCTCTTTTTCTTTTCTGACTCTCTTTTCCAATTACTAATTCCGTACTTTCTTCATCGGAAAGCGGTTGGTAATAGTAATTTTTGAAAGTATTTTCATCAAAGTTGTTCTGAAACAACGAAAATTGAACTTTAATGATTGATGAAACATTAAAATGAAAAAATAAAAATAAAGATGTATGACAAAATAATCTTACTTACCTCCATTGTCCTGTAGTACTTCAATTTACAACACTATTATAACTTAAAAACTTCAGTATTTACAACTTACTCAACTGTTAGCACTAAGCAAAATTTCGGACCTTATATACCAGGAATAGGTTAAATTATCATTAAAATAACATTACGATAATTACAACTTAAATTAACTAAACAATCATGACGAGTTCGATAATGTAATATGAATAGATAAGAACCGCAATGTAATCGTAGACTATAGTAGTTAGTCATTGGAATTTTAATTAAGGTTTTAACTTATAGGTACCACCTACCACTACCTACCTTTTTTTTCCCTATATTCCTAGTTGTGTGTTTTTGTACTTATGCACACTGCCAAAGAGATTAAATATATTGTAATGTGCTGTTAAATTCCTACCACTTATAAATAATGTCGCGAACTCTCAACACACGTAAAAACTCAGTATTGGCGCTTAACATACTTAAACGAAAATATAGAATTGCTCTTTCAAAAGCTTATGATGAAGAGGAAATAAACTGTATTTGTGAGATTATTCACAACATTTTACACGATAGAGGAGTACCAATTGTGGACAAAGAGAGGAGAAAAATTAAAAAAATACTCTGTGAATTGATATTATTGTATAGAGGATGGAAAAGTATAAAAAAAATATTTTCATTTTTTAAGAAAGCCGCTCGTGGTGCTTCTTGTTTTGCCGCTGCCACCATCCCACCTCGGTCATAACACCCATATTTGATGAATGGCATTGAATCGTAAATCGTAGACTATAGTAGTTAAGATGTAATTGTATATAGATCTTATTATGAATGTAGACATAATGTGGATATCAATAAAAATAAAAACTAGGCTAATTTGGGGTTTAGGGGATAATTTAATCAATAATACAAATGATTGAAATAAATGAAATTACTAAAATAAGTGACACACCTCTTTTTTATTTGTTACCTTATATATAGTCAATCCTTTTATCAATAACAACATTCGCAAGAGAAATCTTCGCAAGGTAGCTACTATGAACACAATCGAGATCAAGGAATGTTTATACAAAATTCATCCTAGTCTGCAAAATAACGTGTACGCTGCAAACAAATTACCAATACATACCGAAGCGCCTACGTTTATAGTTAGCAATTTGGATTCAGACACGCGACCAGGGTCTCATTGGGTAGCCATACACATAGAAAAAGGCAGCGTTGGGCAATATTTTGACTCCTTTGGCCGACCACCTACGGGCTATCATAAGAGTTTTCTGAACAGGAACTGTAGAATGTGGGATTTTAATGACAAGAGAATACAAAATGATTGGACCTCGCTATGTGGCAAGTACTGCTTGGTATACTTGTACTACAAATACCACGGAATGGGTATGTTACAGCTTACAAGCAAATTCGATGAAAGCAATACAATTAGGAATGATATAGTGGTATATGACATGTATCAACACTATTTTGATTAAATAAAGGCTTTAAAGAACAGACAGTTGTTTTTGTTATTGCTTAACCCAGGTTAGGTATTCCTAGGTTAGGTATTCAGCAGGTAGGTTAGTATTTAGATGAAATAATGTAACAAGTAGGTTAGGTTAGGTTAGTATTTAGATGAAATAATGTAACAAGTAGGTTAGGTTAGGTTAGTATTTAGATGAAATAATGTAACAAGTAGGTTAGGTTAGGTTAGTATTTAGATGAAATAATGTAACAAGTAGGTTAGGTTAGGTTAGTATTTAGATGAAATAATGTAACAAGTAGGTTAGGTTAGGTTAGTATTTAGATGAAATAATGTAACAAGTAGGTTAGGTTAGGTTAGTAGACAAGTAACCTGGAGAGAACGGACCACGGGATTCGATTCATCAACAAGTGAAACAAGTAGGTTATGTCAGGAATGCAATCGCAAGCAATTAGGTTAATGGGGGAGTCGCGAGCAACGTTAACGATCAAGGCGATTAGTGTTAATGGGAGTCGCGAGCAACGTTAACGATCAAGGTGATTAATGTTAATGAGGGGTACTGGGAGTCTAGATAAGAGAAATCTATCTCTGAAACCTGAAGAGATAGCTCAAAACGGACCACGGGAATCGATTCAGCGCACCCCAAAACCTTTTTTTTTTTTTTTTTTTTTTTTTTTTTTTTTTTTAGGCGGTGTCCCCTCGATGTTGAGCTAGAACGTCTTCTGAGTTAGAAATCAGTGAGCTAGAACTCTCGAATCCCTACTACTATCGTTAATACGGAAGTTTTCATATTAGTTTATTACTATTGTTAGGTAGATAAAGAATGATTAAAATAACCGGCCAAGTGCGTGCAGGGCCACACGAAAAGTAGGGTAAATTCAGATCACAATTTATGTGAATTTAAAGTCTTGCCTCTTATACTATGAATATACTAGTTAGTTTAAATTAAGTTTTAAATTCTTACTTCTCTATGGACATTTTTTAACTTGATCGACTACTATCGCTCTTTAACTTGCAGTCTACTTAGCGAGAACATCTGAGAAAGGTCACAGACTCCGGTGTCTGTGTAAACTTAAATTAACTTTTTTAGGATAACTGAAAAGTTTAATTTTTCTCACAGCAGCAAGGGACTACAGATCTATGTATATTGTTTTGATTTCAACTCGATAACTCCACGCGTTCCCGAGATAGTTCTTGACAGATAGACAACGTAGTGATAAGGGTTCGGTTTTTTCCTTTTGAGGAACGGAACCCTAAAAATGAAATGAAAAAGCCTTTTTAGAAATAGTAATATTCCTCTTTTTAATTTCGTTATAATATATTATGTTACTAAGTTCACTCATCATCATCATCTCAGCCACAAGAAGTCCACTGCTGGAGATAGGCCTCCCCCATGGATTTCCAAAAAGACCGGTTGGAAGCGGCCTGCATCCAGCGTCTTCCTGCCACTTTTGTCCACTTTGTGGCTTGTGGTCTTCCTACGCTTTGCGCTTTCCAAGTTCACTAAATTCTGGAAATTAGGCAAGTTGTTAAAAAACACACACAAGCATAAAATTACTCAAAGAATAAGTTTCGCTTTCGAAATCAAGTAAAGTAATTCTGTCCGCCTACGCGTAGCAAAAATGTTTTTGTCTACGCCGTCGCCGTGTTCGTAGAAGCGCTACGCTTTTCGTAGCAGGATATTGCTACTCAAAATTTCATTGTAGCATGTTACTGTAAATAATAAACATGTTACTCAAACTAAGGAGGACTTTATTAAAATACCTGAGATTTCATAACTCTGTGTTAAAAGTCCGAAATCGTATAATAGGTTTTATAACTATGACATTTGGCAAGTCTTATAGCACACACAAATCATTGTCATATAGTACACATACACATAAAGGAAAAAATCCAAAAACTGTACATTTTTATTTAATCATAAAAATAGGGTCTTTATGCAAAGAATGAGGGAGTTAAATCGAGTTAACAGTATCATGTGGGGTATCTTACGAAAGAGCTTTTTTAGCACAAGCTAAAACTGGGTTTTAAGTATTTTTACGATGTGTAATTTTCGGATATGACCAAAAATTTAATACTAAAATATATTTTTCCCCCTTTTATCAATGACTAGCTTCGCCCGGTAGTTCTTTTATCTAGTTTGTACGGAACCATCGGTGGGTGAGTCTGACTCGCACTTGTCCGGTTTTATTTTTATGTTTGTTACTGCATAACTCCGTAATTTATTTATTTTTTTTTTTAAATCCGAAATTTTATCAAAATCGGTTTATTAGGTTTTTAAAACAAAATTGTTTATTTTGAAGTCAGTTCAGTCAGGTAAGTTTTGTTTCAGTTTTTAAACTATAATATTAATTAAAGATGTAAAATGTTCCTTTTCCCCCAGGTAGGTGCATACTGCTACGCAGAGTTGGGCACCATGATCCGTCAGAGTGGGGCGGACTACGCCTACATCATGCAGACATTTGGTCCCTTCGCCGCCTTTATACGGCTCTGGATCGAGTGCATGATCGTGCGGCCTTGCAGTCAGGTGAGCGCATTCAGTATATATATATATATATATTTATGTATAAATAGGTTTGCGCTTGACCGCCAACTCGCCTGATGTTAAGCGACGTTGCGGTCTACGATGGAGCGCGCTTACCTATAAGAAACCAATTCACTCGCGATTTAAAGACACCCAGATTATATCTCTCGGGAAAGCCCCACTCAGGAAGCGTATTCCACATTCTAGCAGTCCGCACGATGAAAGTGGAACTAAAGCGTTTCGTTCGGGTTTTTGGAATATCCACCATGAAACGGTGACGCTTTTTCGTGTTTCTATTATATATTAAGCACTAAGATCCCTAAGTACTAAAAACTAGTCACTCGCTATGGGCCTTATAAGGAAGCTAAAAATAACGCTACGAGATATTGACACGGCTATGGTCGGAGTCTCTCTTCTGCTCTTTCCCTCTACAAGGCCGAAACAGAAATGAAAAGATCCGTAGACGTACGAAAATCGTCGATATAGCACGAATTATCAAGTAACAAAACAATGAGCACGGCACATAACACGTAGAACTGTAGGCTGAAGGAGCTGAAAAGTGCTCGAGTGGACACCACGCACCGGCAAGCGCAGCGTAGGAAGACCAGCCACAAGGTGTAAGGACCTCATACAAGTGATAGGAAGACGCTGAATGCAAGTCACTTCCAACCAATCTTGTTTGTAAATCCATGGGGGAGGCCTATATCCAGCAGTGCACTTCTTGTGGCTGAGATTATAAGATGATGATGACTAAACCTTGACTAAGACTTGAAACCGTGATTAACTGGTTAAACACTCTGAATCTTCAAACTAATATTAGTAAAACTAAAATAATGCAATTTCGAAATTACAATGCTACTCCAGTTAACTTAGACATTAACGTCGCAGGATCTACTATTACAGAAGTTAATCAGACAGATTTTCTTGGCGTATCTTTGGACGCAAATCTAAACTGGAAGTCTCATATAATAAATATTAATAACAAAATTTCCAGTCACTGCTACGCTCTTTCAGTGTTAATAGATGTTGCTTCCATCGAAGTGGCGAGAAATGCATATTTTGGTAATATATATCCCTTGCTAACTTATGGTATAATTTTTTGGGGAAATTCTGTGAACGTGAAACAAACTTTTACTCTTCAGAAAAGGTGCTTAAGAATAATATATAGTAAAAACAACGACGATAGTTTAAGAGAACTATTTAGAGAAAAACAGTTTTTAACCCTAACTGGCATCTATATTTTGGAAATATGCCTTTTTGTAAGAAACAATATTTGCTTATTTAAAAAGAAATCTGATGTGCGATTACGAAACAATACTATGAGAGGAAATGACTATCTTTTTCAACCACGCTCCAAATGTAGAATTTTTAATTAGGGTACCTACATCAGTGCCATTAAGATTTATAATCTGTTTTCAAAGTCAATAACTGATATTACTTTTAATAATCAATTTAAATCCAAACTTAAAAACTGGTTAATGAACAATGTATTTTATGATTTGAATGAATATATTAATAGAGATAAGTCGTCTGAAATCACATTATTAAATAAATTATATAACTAATGATAATGATACCTCTATATGTTTGACATTCGCACGTAATAATTTATTTTGTACTTATTCGATATTGACAACCAGATTAATTAATTTGACATTCTAACGATGATTATTTTTACATTATAAGGATAGATTTGATACCATAATTAAGATTATTCTACTTAATAGTATAACGATTGTGATTAATTTTATTTGTAAAAGTATTTTAAATGATATAATATTGAATGCCCGATGAGGGTAAACTGATAGTAACTTTATTGCATCAACATCTTCGCAATACAACATTGTAAATGTATCAGTTAATCAATAAATGATTTCTATTCTATTCTATTCTATTCTTAAAAACTGGGAACCTTATTTTTGAGTTATTTATTATTCAAAGTGCGTTACACAATTCATCCCTAACTTCAGCCAAATAACGACCCATCCCTACGGGGCATCAGTCCGCATTCCGGCCGCGTGGGAAGTAGTAATTTGATTCCCATTCCCGCCCACTGCCGACATCTCTATGGAATGTTGATGAGGGATGACGCTATAAATTATAAAGAATAATAGGAAAAGAAAAGAACGGAATTTTGGCATTTATTTAACAGACTTCAAAGGCGATAGCCGATAACTTAAAGCACTACCCGATTTCTCGGGCCCTGTCTATCGGGTGCCTGTCTGGGAAGTATGGTGTTCGGGACCCTGACTTTATTACAATACGCCTCACCCCTGGCGACAGGGCAATATAAATCGTGTGGCTATTTAAACCAGGGGACATATTGTAGTTCTACGATCGGGTATATAGTGTGTGGGGTGCGGAAGGCGATTTCGATATTTGAAAGAGATTTCGATGTTTGAAATGCGAATAAATAATAAAACAAAACAAACGATTTGACAACCTTTTTTGAAATCGGTTAAAAATAAGTTTATTTACACATTCTCTGATTGAATTTAAAAAGGTATTAAAGTTTGACGTATGTTATTTATATTAAATACAGACTGGGCTGTATTTATACTTATATATATACTTATATATATGTAAATTAAGTATAAATATAAATAAAAATTATGTATATCATCATCACCAACGCCACAAAAAGTCCGCTGTGGGACAATAGGTCTCCCCATGGATTTCCAAAAATAACGGTTGGAAGCGGCTTACATCCAACGTCTTCCTGCCACTTGTATGAGGTCTGTCCACCTCATGGCTAGTCTACCTACGCTGCGCTTGCCGGTACTCGAGACTCGAGAACTACAAAAATAATACATGTAATGACAATTAATATTTGACTAATTTATACATTATGACTGCTTATAAATAGCTAGTTTCATAATATTACGAAATCATTTTCTAATGAAAAGATTGATATATTTCGTGCAGCTACCACAGTCAATTTCATAATATTGTGAAATAATTACATAATGATTGTGTCAGATACCTATCTCTGTACCAAATTTTATTATAATCGATTCAACAGTTTCATTATGAAAAGGTAACTAACAGACGAACAGACACAGGACAGAGTTACTTTTTGCTCTTATAATGTTGTTTAGGATACGCAATACAATAAAAAAAAACAGACAAGTGCGTCAAACTCGCCCACCGAGGGTTCCGTACAAACTAGTAGTTAAAATGGGGAAATCATATTTTTTTTAACATTTTCCTTCATAAACCGAAAATTATACATTAAAAACCTGTTTTAGCGTATGCTACTGAAGTTCTTTCATATGAACCCCACATGATATGGTTAAAGAACTTTAAAATTTGGACCCTCATTCCTTGCATAAAGACACTATTTTTTGTGATTAAATAAAAAAAATCCAGTTTT
Organism: Lycia hirtaria; assembly: GCA_947563715.1. Classification (NCBI taxonomy): domain Eukaryota; kingdom Metazoa; phylum Arthropoda; class Insecta; order Lepidoptera; family Geometridae; genus Lycia; species Lycia hirtaria. The sequence continues at coordinate 50,137,720 of OX387376.1, read as the reverse complement.
CGGATTTTTCCCTATATGTGTACTCTAACACAATGCTTCTTGCCAAATTTCATAGTTCTAGGTCAACGGGAAGTACCCCATAGGTTTTGATTCCCTTGTGAGTGTCGAAATTTGCGTGTTTTTACGACATATTCGGCTGTAACTTTTTTTTACGAAAACTGATAAATTTTATTTTTCTTTTTGCAGCAAGATACTATAGATCTGCGTATATGTTTTTAATTTCAACACGATACCTTTACGCGTTCCCGAGATAAAGGTCTTGACACCCGGACAGACAGACGGACAACAAAGTGATCCTATACGGGTTCCGTTTTTTTCTTTTGAAGTACGGAACCCTAAAAACGTTAATGCCTACTTTCTGTTAAAATTGTTCAGGTACAAAATGTTGATTATCGATCGATCTCTAAGATTTATATGTCCATAATAGTATGTTAGACTACATATTCTTTTAGTTCCAATCCATTTTACTTAAGTCTTCTTTATTACAAAGACGATAATCAATTCAAATCGTCCACTAAATTCAATAAAACAAATTGTTCAGTAAACTAGGTATAAAATCTTGCGCCCAACCATGGTGCGAAGGCATTTTATAGTAGACATTGGATTTCCCCGGATCCAATATTAAGTCCAATATATTTGTGTACAGCTTTCTTTTATTGGTCATTTATAGGGACTGTCGGTGTTAGATTTCAATTGCTTTATTTAGTAGTGTGCTTTACTAGCTTTGAAACAAAGCTTTTTCTTTTTTATGTAAAAACTTACGTTGTAACCGGTAACTCCCATAGACTGGCCCGACTACAAAGTAGACTTGTGTTTTTTACTCTATAAAAGAGTGGAGTTCTCTTATAGCCTAAATGGCTCAACAGATTTTGATGGGTCATAATCATCATTATCATCATCATCTCAGCGATAAAAATTCCGCTGCCGAACATAGGCGTCCTCTATAGATTTCTGCCACCTGTAAGAAGTCTTCTGTCCCTACAGCTGGTCTCCCTACGCTGCACTTGCCGGTGCGAAGTCTTCAACGAGATTTTAGACTCCATCGGGTCAACAGGGTATGCCAATTGCCATACTTCAACTTATTTAATCCACTGTGCTATGTCAATGACTTTCGAACGTCTACGAATCTCTTCATTTCTTCGATCTTCCAGAGATCCCGAGCAAAACCCTCCCCATAGCTTGTTGCGTGACTAAGCTTCCTTATAAGGCCCCATAGTAAGTGAGTTTGTGATTACAAGTTCATATTCATTTTAAGCAGCTGTTACTGGAAACCAGAAATTCACGTCATCAAAGCGACAACAGATTTCGTACCACAATAGCTTCGATTATATTCTCCATATTTAATAGTATTGGCTAGGGTTGGCCCATAAAAGAACTCCGACCGCACGCTGTTTACCGATGTCATTGACCTCTCTCGACGTTTCAGTACCACGTTGGGCGCCAAAAATAGAAATACTGGAAATCGATTGCGCAAAGTTTGCAGGAACTTTTACTTAGTTCCTACTATTGGTAAAATAGTGAGAGATAGCATCTTATCTAAATTACAAATTAATATTCTTGTTTTTGTTGTGCGCGTTTTTCTTGTCCTGGCATTGGCTAGCCAAGATTTTTCGATATTTTCACTTAGCTGATACAATTTTAATCACCAACACAAAAAGGCCGGTGTTAGGTATAAGTTTCACGCATGTACTGTCTGTGGCATAGTAGCTCTTTTTAACCGACTTCCAAGAAGGGGGTTATCAATTCGACTGTATGTTTTTTTGTGTTTGTTCAGCGATTACTCCGCCAATTATGCATTGTTTTTGATTCTGGAAACTGAGAAAATATCGTCCAAGTAAACGAATTGCGTATTTTGAAGTCAGTTTTTTCAGTTTTTTTAACTATTATTATTTCGTAGACCGATTTTATCTCGAGTTTTAGACATAGACATAAAATTGCAACAAAAAAACATACACATAAATAGAAAATTAAATAGGATTTTTCCCACAATCCGGCCCCAGCTCATTATTATACTACTTTTGTTTGAAAGAGGATTTGATTTAGAGTGATCTAAGCTATGTTTGTTTGTTTCCATCCTTAGTGACATCGCTAAGCACAGTACTTAGACATATTTCTCCCAAGTGGATAAGATGATTTGTGATGTGTTTTTTTTATTTATTGGCAATTTTTTAATGTTTGTTATTTTCCTATGCAGGCCATCGTAGCGCTTACATTCAGTGTGTACGTGTTGAAGCCAATCTTCCCCGAGTGTGATCCCCCTGAAAACGCCACGAGGCTCTTAGCAGCCTGCTGTATTCGTAAGTACATCTTACAGCTTACTATAATATTAATATAGCAAATAGACAGTATCTAAGTTGGATAAAGATGACTATGGCGAAGGGAGAAAACTTTATAAAAGGAAGCCGGGCTAAAAACAAACCTACCTTTAGGGATAGCCCTAGAAAATCATTGCCCTCGGATTCGCAATCGGTTACGAAACTCTATATCCAACTCTGTCATTTCCATAAAGAATGCCAGAGATGAAGATATTATATTTAATTGAAAGTATTTTTTGTTTACTGTCACTTTTAAGGTTTTTTTAATAGTTTTAGGTAAATATGTCCGATACAATGATTTTTCATTCATATACCAAATTAAACCCTAACAAGTCAGGTCAAACAAAATCGCGGTTGGTTTAGTAGATAGAGAAAGATTTCTTGGGATAAATCAAGTAGTAATGTAGTCGTTCACATTCTTTCGCCACATTTAGTATTTTTATAGTCCCTCAGTCAAAATCTAAATTTACGTTGCCTCGTTTATATAATACTTACCTTAAATAGTTTGGTAAATTCTAAATTTACGTTGCCTCGTTTATATAATACTTGTCTTAAATAGTTTGGTAAATTCTAAATTTACGTTGCCTCATTTATATAATACTTGTCTTAAATAGTTTGGTAAATTCTAAATTTACGTTGCCTCGTTTATATAATACTTACCTTAAATAGTTTGGTAAATTCTAAATTTACGTTGCCTCGTTTACCTATATAATACTTACCTTAAATAGTTTCGTGGGAATCCATCCAAGTTGCTTGAGATTACAGACTAAGTAGATAGTTAAAATCGATCGAAATAATAATAATAATTCCTTTGCTCGATGGTTGGGTCAAGGGTCGGATACAGGAGGCAGTCATCCTAGACACGGCACGTATTGTCAGGAGGTTCCTTTCTCTGTAGCTCCTACCACCGGCAGCTTGAGCCCCGCCCCGCTGCCGGCGGCACCCTAGGTTTAAGTTTTTATAATGTTTATTATATAAATATTATAAAAACTTAGGCCTAAGATTAGTAAATAAATATGTGAATAATAATTCCTTTATTAACCATAATTACAGTTTCAATTATTATCTATACTGAAATTACAATAACACATAATTAACATACTAGATTATATATCGTTACTGATGGGCCCCAAACTAGGCTAGGCCTGTATCTTGGGAACCCTATTTCGTCAAATCCCAATTGTATAATATTCCAATATGCGTCTTTGTGACAAAAAGTTTTTGTTATTATGTCGCTTAATTTGTTTGACAGTGTAATTATAATTATACCTAAAATAATGCTGCTAACATAGACTATAAGAAATAAAAAGTAACGCGTAAAATACGTAAAGACTATTATACAGCGATTTTACGCATAATTTCTTATAAAAAAAAATGGTTGTCTGTAAAGTCTGTTTACGGACGATAGTTTAACGTGACAACGTCATAACAAAACATTGATGAAATGATGATGATGTAACGGGACACTGAGCGTAACGTAACGGGACAATGAGTCATACTTTTTCGTGCGTGCAGCCGGCGTTCATCGATTTATTAGACGTTATCACGTCAAAAACGTGTACTCAACAGCGTATCAAGCGTAACGAAATCGTAAAGATAAACTGCACAAACCTCTTTTCTAGAGTCAGGTATTTTTATAAATAGTTGTCGTATATCCCCAGTGCTGTTAACGTTCGTGAACTGCTGGTCAGTGCGCGCGGCGACTCGAGTCCAGGACTGGTTCACGTACGCCAAGCTGCTGGCGCTGTTCATCATCATCGCCGCCGGCGCCTATCAGCTCTGCAGAGGTCAGTACTATATTCATATTATTTTTTTAATTTTTTATTCGACTATAGGCTTGCGCTTGACCGTCAACTCACCTGGTGTTACGGTCTACGATGGAGCGCGCTTGCCTAGAAGAAACCTATTCACTCGCGATTTGAAGAAACTTTAAATTATATCTATTCGGAGAGACCCATTCAGGAAGCGTATTCCACATTTTGGCGGTACGCATAATGAAAGTGGACCCAAAGCGTTTCGTACGTTTCATTATTTATGTCAGTTAGCCGAGATTGGTCTCAACGGGTACCGCTTCACTAGTTTGACCGAGACCGCTAGTTTGATCGAGACCGATATATTATTAATACTAGTAGTTCTACGAACAGTAGACCTCGCGAGAGAGCTCATTTGGAGCTCACCTTGGATCATCTGAAGTCTGTTAAAAAGAAGGTAATTGTTTTGTTATTTTTTCTGTTTCTCTTTATTCAAGTGTTTGCACAATTTGTCGGCAGGCTTGGCTTACCCCTACGTGATATTTTCCCCTAATACGTACGTAGGTAGAAATCGACCTCAATATGTCAATAACAGAATAATATTAATCAATTAACATTAATGATATACATCATAATAACAAAGCAACGTTTTAAGTGTATAGTATAATGATATGTACTTAATTTTAAGTGACTTCAAAAAAGGAGGTTCTCAATTCAGAATGTAATTTTTTTATTGTTACTTCATAACTCCGTCTTTTAACCGATTTGAAAAAAGGCTATTTTTATTTGAACGTACATAATTTCAAAGCGGTTTTATAGAAATTTTGTCAAAATCAGTTTATCAGTTTAGTTTTTAAACAGAATAACTGGAAAAATGACCTTGCGTATTTGTAATCTAGTTCCAGTTTTTTAAGATATAAATAATTTTATATCTATAGAACGGGGTCAACCCTACATGCACCACTAATCTAATTAAAGTTATTTAAATAACTAAATTATAAAAACCCGAAAATCGTATAAGAAGTTTTTTTTTTTTTTTTGAGTTTAATAATAAATAAATCATTAGAAGAGAGTAAATAAGGAGAGTCCGTCTACATATTATAAGATATCTGAGTGTAAAATTTTCAAAAACATAAAAATCATACAATGGAATAAAGAGACAGAGTTATTTTCACTATTCTAAGATTTAGTGAGCATAATAACGGCAGACAGTTCGTCTAGTACCTACATTTATTAATTACCCAAATTACTACTACAAAAACAAAATGTTTTGTTTAAATGCATTCAAACCAAAGTATTTATATTCGGTTTTTTAGATTATATTATTTAAAGGAAAAGTGCGAATCAATCTCACATCTATTTTAAAAATTACAATCTCAAACTACGAGTATAGTTTCAACCGCATGCGGTCTTTTTCAAAAAAAGTAATGCCCGCGTCACTTCCAGTTGGCGTCACGATTTACGCTTTGGTTTATATCGCAAAAACTGTCTGTAATATTGTTACACTATCAACCGTTATTATTGATACCTATTCTACATAACGAGATGGAATAGTAGGTAAATCAGTTTTACAATCTCGCTCTTGACCCTGACCGCGCGCCGAATACTGTGTGAAATATCACGAGATGGTAATAAGGAAGTACTCTACTAATGATTAAATAAATCTGCTTGTCTGTGTCTGCATACAAATATGTGAGATTTATAATTTTATTTTCTGTCTTCTTTCCGCAAGTGTCATTACGTGGTAGCGAGAAGTTAACAAATTATGTTTAGCATTGCTTAAAGTTAAGTAACGTTTTTCGGTAAGGCCGTAGTTGGCCTAATATTTTTGACTAATCTTCCTATTTAACTTATACCAATTGACCCGAAAAAATACACTTAGACCACTTTTAACGTTAAATTCTATAATAAAACTGGGTTCTATCCTCAAGGCATCACTAAGAATTAAAATTCTTAAAACAACTAAATTCAGAAAACAAACTACAAAATTTTATGATAATCTCCCTTTCTTTCTTTAATTTAGTTATTTTTTGGAATTTTGAACTAGTTCAGCGGTTCCTTGAGAATAACCCCACCAACCTATGCCTACATAAACTAGATCTTGTTATTTTATAACTGCAAAGCACTTGACTCCAGGACTTATTTTTTTTATTAAAAACATATATGTATAGCGAAACCATGGTTACAACTAGTGAAGGAAATATTACTTCATGCCAAAACTCGCAATGTAATTAAACATTCACTATGATTTATTCTGTGACACTAGGTCAAGACTTAGACTTGACCGTGACTTACTTTTCGCTACTTCACCAGTGGCCATGACTAGTGTTAAATAAACAAATTAGCTTAACGCGCGCAGCTATCTCTCTCGCGCATCACAACATTTTTAAACTTATAAAATCATTGTAGGGATTGTACACACTTTATTTCCTCGGGAAGGTTGATAGAACAGTTGAAAGACTATTCGTCTACGTTCCATGCTAACCCGCTGAACTTTAAAACGATCCCGAAAATATTGATATGTGCAAAAAGCTTCAAATTTTAAATTAAAACTCAAGTCACTGGCCATCAACAGTTTACACTCCATCGGTACTCTAAAGAGTAATAGGTATTTATACTAATTTATTTATCTTAATTAAATTCAAAATTATTTCGTCGCATTGTGCAATATTGGACTGGTTTTTAAAGTCAGCCGGTTTGTCCGAATTTATAATGATATTTGACTTTGTTTGGTTACTTTTGGTGGGTGTGACTACTATATTTAGTTTTACACGTGACTACCTCGGAAAACTTGCTTTGCGGCGGAAAATTGACGTAGGAAATCCTTATTCTTATACCTTTGAATAAAATAAAATTTATACTACAATTATGAATTTTAGTACTAAAAGTTTGCAGTTTTAACTTCTTTAAAAAAGAAAAACAAAATTATTCAATTGGAAAACGTTAACCATCATCTTAAATTCTCTGTCTTCTTTCCGCAAGTGTCATTACGTGTCAGCGAGAAGTTGACAAAATATAATTAAGCAATGCTTAAAGTTAAGTAACGTTTTTCAGTAAGGCCGAGCATTGTTGTTTTTTAAAGGTTTTACTTGCATGTTTTACTTTTTACAAATTTCGTTACAACTTCGAAGTTAAAAATTAAAAAGTTAAAAAGTTAAAAGGTAAAAGTGATTCACATAAGGCCAGTATGATTGGCGAATTATGTCATTAACAAAACAGAAAACTGCATAAGCAATACGTTCAGCTTGACAATGTCCCTGACTTGTGTTGGGGGAAGTACAGGTGGAACAAAAAAAAGTTAAAAGTAAAAAAAAGCAATAGAAGCGTCCCCATCTTTGTCTGTGGTCGCCATCTATATAGTAATTTATGACATCATATGAAATTACCATCGCATTCGGAATTCGGATAACTTTTAATTTACAAAACTTCTTTTTTTGAATAGAAAAAAGCGTCACCGTTTCATGGTGGATATCCCAAAAACCCGAACGAAACGCTTTAGTTCCACTTTCATCGTGCGGACTGCTAGAATGTGGAATACGTTTCCTGAGTGGGTCTTTCCCGATAGATATAATCTAGGTGTCTTTAAATCGCGAGTGAATTGGTTTCTTCTAGGTAAGCGCGCTCCATCGTAGACCGCAACGTCGCTTAACATCAGGCGAGTTGGCGGTCAAGCGCGAACCTATTTCTACATAAAAAAATATCTAAATTTTATATTTAAAAAAACACGCTACAAATTATTGTGGTCAAAGTTCATTACAAGACTTATTTAACAAATCCAAACACAGCTATGATACGATGTTCTATCATGAAGTTCTAGTTCATATCTTCCGGCTCCATCATCAGATCAGTTCGAGAGTACCATATTATTGTATTGTCATCAGAACTACATACAGCTGCCAATTTTCATGACGCTACGATCCTTGGAAGATGGTTAAATTAGTTACCTTAGATTTTATTACTTAAAGGTCGACCTAATAAAAGCGTGTTATGGAATGTTTTCTTTAAACGATCACTTTTTACTGACTCCAAAAAGGTTAACAATTCGGCTGTATATTTGTATTATATTTGTTACCGCATAGTTCCGTCATTTAAAAACCGATTTGAAAAATTACCTTATCAAAATCGGTTTGGTTTTTTAAAACAAAACAAAATTATGCCTTTTGAAGTCGTTTGTTTCAGTTTTTACAAACTTCAAAAATAGAATTCGGGAGGAAATTCGGTTGTATATTTTTTTTATGTTAGTTACAGTTTAACTATGTCATTTGCAAGCCTATTTACAAAAATGTGTTTGAAAGAATAACTTACTTTTAGATTAGTCGCATAAAATCTTTATCAAAATAAGTTTAGTAGTTTGGTTCTTAGAACTAAATTACGCATTTTGAAGTCGGTTGTTTCAGTTTCTAACTGACTTCCAAAAAGAAGGACGTTCTCAATTCGACTGTAGGTGCCTACGTATTTTTCAACAATTATTACTAAAATATGTAGTTTAAAAAAAATGCATAAATGAATTAATAAAAGAGAAAATAGAGCATTGTGATGTAAATGGGTCTTACATGAGTTTACCTCTTATTGTTATTCATATCTAGCCCATAGATCGATAGAGGTACTCGTACCTACGAACATGTGGTCTCCACATGTTTTTCCTTGAACGTCGCCGTCGGCGCAAGGCCAATATGGGATTTGATCAGTTACCGGTGGGTCAACAGAACTTTTTTCTTTTCTTTACCTCGGAAGTGTCACACATTTTTTTAAATGTAGAAATAGGTTTGCGCTTGACCGCCAACTCGCCTGATGGTAAGCGATCTTGCGGTCTACGATGGAGCGCGCTTACCTAGAAGAAACCAATTCACTCGCGATTTAAAGACACCCAGATTATATCTATCGGTAAAGACACATACTTTTCCAACAAGGTTACAATCCCAAGGTTGTCTGGAAGAGATCGCTTTTAGCGATAAGACCGCCTTTTGTGCCTTTTTCTTATGTGTTTATTGTCTTATTACTTTATGTGGTGTCTATAAAGTGTTATTGATTGATTGATTGATAAAGAGCCACTTATGAAGCGTATTCCACAATCTAGCAGTCCGCACGATGAAAGCGTTTCGTTCGGGTTTTTGGAATATCCACCATGAAACGGTGACGCTTTTTCGTATTTCTGACTGTCCGATAGTAAAAAGGGCAAGGGGGATTTTCCAGTATCGAGTATGTATTTAGTTGTTTTCTTAATTATCAAATCAGAAGCTGTTTACTGGAGGTAATGTATAGTAACATACCTAATATTAGGCTGGATAACATTATAAAAAAATTGTGGACACTTATTAAATGTACTGCACAGAATAATCTTACTTATGTAAAAGAAATATGTAAAATTTGTACAACAACCATTGTAAAATGACTTGCCTAATATGACAGACATATTAAAATGGCCAATAAAGAATCAAATCAAATTTAATCTTTTTTTTTCCTATAGAATATTTTTATAATAAAATATCTTTAGTTGTTCTTTTTGTACTCGGCTGATTTTGATACCATTAGGTAATAACAATAAGGTAGGTAGGTAGGTTTAAATAATTACTTAAAAGTTAAAAAAAAAACTTCAAAATACGCAATTTGGGTTAAAACCCAATCTACTGAACCGATTTTGATATAATTTCTATAGGAACTATCTGAAGCCGTATCACGTACCGGCAAGCGCAGCGTAGGAAGACCAGCCACGAGATGGACAGATGACCTCATACAAGTGGCGGGAAGACGCTACTGGATGCAAGCCGCGCGCCAATCTTTTATCTTCCAGTCTTTTTGGAAATCCATGGGGGAGGCCTATGTCCAGCAGTGGACTTCTTATGGCTGAGATGATGATGATGATGATCTGAAATTATGTTGTTTCAAACAAAAAAGAATTTGAATCAAATCGGTTTGTAAATGACGGACTTATGCGGTAACAAAAAAAATTAAACTCTTTTTAAACTTGGTAAAAACAGAAACAACAGACTTGTAGATAAACTATTTCGTTTACTTGGATGAAATTTTTTCCAGTTATTTTGTTTTAAAAACCAAACAGCTAAACCGATTTTAATTAGATTGATATGTGATCAACTTAAAATTATTTCCTTTCAAATATAAAAAGAATTTTTCAATTCAGTTTTTATATGACGTAGTTATGCATTAATGTCTTCTGTAGTTATGTGCTAAAAAAACAAAAAAATATACGACCGAATTGAGAACCTCCTTTTTTTGAAGTCGGTTAAAAAGCCAATTTGCCCTATGAATATAAATGTCAAGTCCAAAGATCTCTGTCTATTGAATAACGTGAGGGTAGAATTCAGGAAATCAATTTAGCAAAATAAATTGGTTCTTCACCCGGGAATAGAGTTTGAATTGCTGTCATCATGCTGTTGGGTATAGAAAAATGTTTATAGGTCTTATTGTCAACTCTTGAAGTGACCACATTAGTTAATAATTTGTATTTATTTTTATATGTATAATAATCGAGGAGAGGTTCGATACAAAATTAGTCTTAACATGGGCGTATATAAGGGGGGGTCCAGGGGGTCCAGACCCATGGCATTGGCCGAAAAAAAAAAATGTGCTATCATAATGCCGGATTATCGCGGATGGCACGGATGTTACGAAATAATACATAAACACCTGATGCGCGGTTGTCATAACGACAGTTTTGCTAGAGATGCAGTATGACCTTAGTCCATCCTTCGCCCGCGCATACTACAAACGCGCATAACAAATCGAAACTATATATTTTTACTCGACTGCATAAGAAGGAAGGTAATGTTTTTCGAGTGTATGTACGAATATGTTTGTATGATTCTATATGACAGCCTACAGCCTGAACGGCTTGTCCGATTTTGATGTGCGAGGTGTCATTAGATTTGTCTTCGCTTCCAGAATGTCAAAGGCTATAATTTTTGTAATAATAATAATACATCTCTTGCAAAAATTAAAAAACGTTTTTTCGTAACCTCTAACGAATTATTTCGTAATAAACAAGTGTTTTTTTTTTAATTGTTATACAGAATGTGCATTTGTAATCTTTTACAGTGATATTACGCATTTTTATTCTTACAAAAAACTTACATTGTTTAAGTATGTTTTTGAAGCATTAATATGCTTCAAAATTTTTCGCGCTCGCTTCGCTCGCGCATGGCCACATTTTGAAGATATGAAATAACTGAATAAACTCATAAAAAAACGTCCTTCGTAAAACTAGAAAATAACATCGTTAAACATCAGGCGAGTTGGCAATCAGTCGTAGATCTATCTTACGTAAACAAAAACAAATATTCCACAAAAATTTCAATTCGATCCAAGCCAATTTTATATGAAAAATATTTTTTCGTTAATAAAATCGAACAACTCTTAACATGCTGTACTAATACAAGCAAATACTTCACCAAAAAATAATCACTAACCAAAACATATTTTCCACCTGCAAGGGAGTACCGCGTAGGTATGTTTGTAATTTTCTATAAAATCATATGTTTAAATTTAGGAATAATAAACTGGCAATCAATGCATTCAAATGGTTGTATATATAATTTTTATAGCGTAAAAGTAACTCTTATTCAGTCGGGTATTCCATTTTTTCTTTTAACACATTAATATACATGTTTGGTTCATCTGGGCCACAAACACCTAGGCTCGCTAACACGATCAATGAACCAAATCACTTCCAAGATTTCATTTTAAAAACCTTTAAAATTTTCGCGCTCACTTCGCTCGCGCATTATTACTATTTTACCATAGAACTACTGTAGGCTCACTAATACGAGAAATAAATCATGTTATTATAAAAACACTACAACAATTTTCGCGCTCGCTTCGCTCGCGCATACTTATTACCTATGGTTTGTTTACTTGGGTCATGCAAATGTTGAGCGCTCTTTAAGCTAATTAAAACGGGTGAAATCATAATATCTAGTATAATATGAATTAATAATGTTCCGACGTTACTTATACACTTTATTTACAGTTATACGTTTGTCCGTAGCTTAATTTTCGTGTATTTTAATGTTTTTAAACTAAGATTGACATTTAGAAACCAGTACTCGTCTGCGTATAGTCTGCGCAAATAAAGAGGCAAGGAGTAGTAAATTTTTGTACCCGTGGACCCATGAGAAAGTTATAGCTACGCCCATGAGTCTTAGGTATTGTCAGGAGGTTCCTCAGTCTGTAGCCCCTACCACCGGCAGCTTGAGCCCTGCACTGCTGCCGGCGGGATCCTAGTTTTAAGTTATTTACAATATTTAAAATTACTCCAATACAAACACTATTGTACAAAGTAACTTAATATACACAATCAGAGTAGACTATTTTCTAGGTACCCTAGATTTCGCACTAGGTGGTTACCTAGTGCGAAATCACACTGAGTCGCGTCTTTTTCGATTTATTTCGACTTGTTTTTCACGCGTTTTAGGTCAGCTTGAACTTATTTGATGTGTGTGACCAGAGGTTCTCAAAGTGTGCGCCGCCAGGGCGAGCAACGACCGTGAGGTGTTCCTTTATACTTTTCACCTGAAACTAAACTTAGGTACCTACCTACTCATTAACATAAAATATACAATTCAAATCCTTTGTGCTGCATGCATCGCTCATTCAACGTTAGGTGCTTACACCCAATCGATGATATCTCTCTCCTATTATAGTTTTTGTGCCTTCCTACGTATACTTTGTACCCTATTTTGCACAGCTAGGGCACCGAGACAATAACTAAGAGTATGTGCACCGCGGATCGAAAGTTTTGGAATCCTTGGTCTCACAATTTGAATAATAATCGCTAATAAAAGATTTTCTTTGCACGCACGCAGAAAACTACTGAACTTCCTGAGACCTACAAAATAAATATCTCCTAGATTGACGAGCTCAATCCTCGGCCACACCGTTGCTTAACATCAGGCGAGTTGGTGGTCAATCGTAGATCTATCTTACATAAAAAAAATCCTTTCATCGCAAACGATGGGGAAACGGCGGCAAATCTTACGGCCGCGTGCGACAAACGCCGCGTACGTCATTAGATGCTTGTAGTAGGTACATATAAATCGTTGGTAACAGGATAAAAATAGCAAATCATTCCGGTGTTGAGAGCTAGCCGGGGTCCAGACCGGAGTCAGGTTGATTGCTGGAATCCGGTGCATTGTGTCTCGCGCTATCTGAGGAGATGATAGAGGGCATTGTACTCTGTAGCCTTATCTATACAAGTAGGTATGATTGTTTGTCCGGAGTGACTGACAGACAATGTTCAGCCACATGACACAACATGGGTAATCCATTACTAATACAATTGAAAGTGCTTGCAGTGACTAAAATTACACTTTCCATCAGGGAGTTCCAGTGGTAATCTCTCGGTGTGAAGTGTAAAAGAAAGTACCCAAGACAATAAAACTAATGAGTCCAAACTCGACTTTCTTAGCGTGTAAACCAATTACATGATGGACAGACAATGTCCATCATGTAATTGGTTTTAAACCGTAATAATTGAATTAAAAAAAAAAAAAAAGTTTCTGTCTTTACGTCTCGATCCCATCATCAGATAAGCTCGATATCATAATCGGATACCGGGAAAAGAGTCAAACTTAACTCGCGTGATCTAACATACAGACATCGGGACAAGGGAAACTAAATATAAGCTTGTAAAAATTGAGCCCTCATCTTGGGACACCAAGCAGGAGTGAAACATGAAAACTATTTTTTACAGAAAACATATATCTTTTGTAAAGCACTTTCTCTTTTTAACAATTCTCCTCAAAAAGGATATTTCTCAGCTCAACTGTATTTTTTTTGTATGTTTGTTACTTCATCGCCGTTATTTAACATCATCATCATCTCAGCCATAAGAAGTCCACTGCTATACATCGGGATGGTCTGCTCCCCCATGGATTTCCAAAAAGACCGATTGAAAGCTGCGGATTGAAAGTGGGATTAGAATTTCTCGAGTGGTGAGCACGCACCGGCAAGCACAATGTAGGAAGATCAGCCACGATATGGTCAGAAGATCTCATACAAGTGGCGGAAAGACCCTGGTTGCAACCCGCTTCCAATCGTTATTTATAAAACGATTAAAAAAAAAAAGGTTTGAAATCAAATACTTTCAGATTGGTCCAATAGTATTTAGTGGTTCAGTAATTACAAAACGCGCATTTAGAAATCGGTTGTTTCAGTTTTTTAATTCTCCCTGCTTCAAAACTTCCTTCACAGTTTCTTGTTTATTGATCCATGTGTTTTGTTTGTTTCCAGGTAAAACCGAACACTTCACATTCGAAGGCACGACTAGTGACGTCACTTCAATCGCTCTCTCCTTCTACTCCGGCCTCTTCGCTTACAACGGATGGTAAAAACAACTTATATATAGCGAGGCCATTTGAAAAAACCGCCGTATTATATAACGGCAAAGCAGCTTATAAAATAGCTTTGTTTTCTAATACGGCGTGTTTGTGGTCAGACGAATTGAAGTCTTGATACGTTTTTCGATGTGGCGGTCAACGTTAACTTGGCAACGCCATTTTTTATTGATATGGAGCTCTATTGACGGGTACATTTGGAATCAACAATCTCAACTAAAACGTGCTTATTTGTATTCCGGCGGCACCTTGTTAAGACGCTTCGAGCAACACGATATGACGTGCGTGTCCAACGCGGAATGTTTCCTTTCAGGTGCGTTTCGATCACGAGAGCTGGCCGTATTAGAAAACAACGGCGTTTTCTAACCCGCCTTGCCGTAATGTAATACAGCGTATGCTTCAAATCAGCTACCACATACGTTGGCTTTAATAATCCTCGAATCCTGATTAAAGAGGGAGACACAATAAAGAATGTTACGCGGGGTTAATGACATTGACGAGTAGGCAGGTGCCACCTGCGTGGAACATTCCAGCCAACATCATAAAATCCCAGCTCCAGCACAGATCAGCGAGATCTGTCGACACACGTGGTTAGGTTTTAGACTACACCCCTTTCAAGCGTCACGAGATTAACGATGATCCCTAATTGATATTTTATATTTTCTTAGTAAAAAATACACTTATCCAGTCTCACCTGTAACCACGAACACTCAAAGTAATTTACGTCAGGTACATAAGAACTTGATGAATGTATTTTCCAGGAATTACCTAAACTTCATAATCGAAGAGCTGAAGGACCCCGTCAAGAACCTGCCTCGCGCGATCGCCATCTCCTGTACCTTGGTCACCATCGTGTACACCTTCACGAACGTAGCGTTCTACACCACGCTCTCACCCACTGAGGTAATCATCATCATCATCTCCTGTGCCTTGGTCACCATCGTGTGCACCTTCACGAACGTAGCGTTCTACACCACGCTCTCACCCACTGAGGTAATCATCATCATCATCTCCTGTGCCTTGGTCACCATCGTGTGCACCTTCACGAACGTAGCGTTCTACACCACGCTCTCACCCACTGAGGTTATCATCATCATCATCTCCTGTGCCTTCAGTTTCCCCATCGGTTACCAGTTTGGCAGTTTCTATTCTCTATCTGTTTGTTACCGTTCTCCGATCAAACAGCTAAACTATTCGTTATGAAATTTCATTATCATCATCATCGCAGCATACGAGGAAGGAATATGTAAGTTCTGTTTTTGATCGGTGCTGATGTACTCTCCATGGTTCAATTTCTGATAGCTTTGACTTAAAAGTACTTTTTCATATAATACATAATGAATAACATACAAAACACCCTACAAACAACACACCTTCCTTCTCGCACAGGTAAAAACAAGTTCAAAAAAATAATCCTATAATAATATTTGTATACTGTCAACGCACAGTCACGGAGTCAGTTACCCGACTCCGTGTCAAAAATTGCACTTTGCCTGATTCAAAGGATCTTGATTTTTTCCCAAAAGATTAGTAGTAAAAACATCTGTATTTTGACTCTAAAATAGAATTTGATTGACAGTGTTCCTTTCTATGTTTCATTAAAATCGGTTCAACTTTTTTCAACCGACTTCCAAAAAAGAGGAGGGTATCAATTCGACTGTTTTTTTTTGTTTGTTTCCTCATAACTTTCGACTGGGTGAACCGATTTTGATGATTCTTTTTTTATTTGAAAGCTGGTGCTTCCCGTGTGTTCCCATTTCAATTTATGGTCCAGTTCTGACAATGGCATCCATGAGAAGTCGATTGCTTCAGTTTTTTAAACTATATTTATTTTATTTTTAGTGGTTTCATAAATTACTTGTTGTTTTGCTATTGAGCTCAAGATTGTCTAAACCTGCAGGTGCTCGGCTCGGCTGCGGTTGCTGTCACCTTTGCAGAACGACTATTCGGCTGGTTCGCTCTCTCCATCCCGCTCTTCGTAGCTGCTTCTACCTTCGGAGCCGTCAACGGCGTGCTACTCACTTCCTCTAGGTAAGTAAAGCTATCTAATGATGATGTTGATGATGATAATGTTGTTTCTCTCACTATGCGCCTCATAAGGAAACTTAAAGTCACACAACGAGCTATGGAGAGGTCTATGCTCGGGGTCTCTCTACGAGAATGAATCAGATATGAAGAGATCTGGAGATGTACCTACGAATGTTACCTACATAGCATGGTGTATTAGTAAGTAGAAGTAGTAGTAGGCAGGGTACGTAGCACTGATGGGGCTGACACTGATAGATGATGGCAGTTCTCGAGCGGAGACCTGTCTCCAAATGACCATGAAGGGCCTATGTTCTACAGTGGATTTTTTGTGACTGAAATGATGATTATGATGATGGTTCAAGTTTCATTCGCGTATAATGTCAAACAAGTCCAAGTCATGGTTAGAATCAGGAAAAAATATCCTATATTCAACTTTTTTTTATTACATCATTTTATAGCGGTTTACTGAACACATTCTACCTGCCATCATTTAAGTACCTAATGCTAATAGTTTTTAAATAAAGTGGTTGTTTCCTGTTAGATTGGAGTCTTCTTCTTTTTTGTATTGGACCCGCATTAAAGCATTTGCCAGTGTCAAGTATTAGGATTATTTCAAGTTTCTTGAATAAAACAAGTTGTATATGTTCACAATCTAAGTCACGTATAAAACACCACAATTTTTCGCCAAATTTCACCAAAATAACACCTAAACAAGTTTAGGAAAATAAAACAAAGCAACAACACGTTACAAAGACCTTCCCGCCAAAACTCCTCTATTGGAGTCATAATAGAATTAGAATATTGGAGTCGCGCGGGTGACACATTTGCCATTGTTTCGTCTGTGTAGATTATTCTACGCGGGTGCGGCGCAGGGGCAGATGCCGGAGATGCTGACGATGGTGACGACGCGTGCGACTCCCGCGCCCGCCGTGCTCGCGGTGGCGCTGCTATCGCTTGTCTACCTCACTGTCTCTGATATCTACGCCCTTATCAACTACGTCGGCTTCGCTACTTGGGTAAGTAGATTGAGTACAATTACTCAATAATTAAAAGAAAATTATGTATTTTTTTTACTCACTCTACGCTCACGTTTGTTTTGTGTCGCAATATTCCACTATAGTTTCAACCGCATTGAGCGGTCTTTTTCAAAGGAGCAGCGTAAACGTCATTCTCAGTCGATGACGCGCCTTCATAGAACAACATACTAACGGTGCGCGCCTCGCACTGCGGATACAGACAGAAATTTCGACAAAACAAATGTATTTCTTTTATAAGTATAAATTTTTACTAAATTTTATGTTTTTTATTGCATGATTTTAAGAGAAAATACAATTCTGAAAAAAACTATTTTTCTGATATTATTGCACTTATCCTGTGCATAGCCGCTGGTAAAACTATATAATCTAACATTTTATTATAAGAATGTTTATTCACAAGGTTATAGTTGTTTATTACCCTAAGATTTTTTTATATAACCAATCCTCTACGGTTTGTTATTTTCGAACTTTTAATTTTTCTATCTTCGGAGTTAAAGTGAAATTAATAAAATACATACCGATTTATGATTCCAATCAGATTAAGGTAAGGAATGATAAATAATAGATAATGTTTAGAGGTAGAAAACATATTTCTTCTTCTGTGCGCACCAATGTTCTTTAGTAATAAAATCCGAAAAGTCCGAGACAATTAAACGCGCGTTTATTTATATAAATTGTTTGTTATTTATTTCCAGCTAAGTATCGGGGCGGCTGTGCTTTGCTTGCCGGTACTTCGATACACTAAACCTGACTTGGAACGACCTATCAAAGTCAACTTATTTTTCCCAAGTAAGTATCACTTGAATAAAAATAAAATGTTTATATTTAATATTTATTAGAAAACAAAAACCGGCTGACTGTGCTAGGTGTCGATAGATTTGTCTTCACTGCCTAAGTGTCATGAGTTACGTTTTTTGCAATAGTAAAACTCGTAAAAATTTAAAAATAAGTACACTTTTTTGTAACAAATAAACTATTAGCTCTACGAACAGTAGACCTCGCGAGAGAACTTATTTGCAGCTCACCTTGGATCATCTGTACATAATACCTAAATTTTAAGTGATTTTACAGACGTTATTTCACGGTCAAAAAACATTTTTTCCATAAATTTAAGCATCTTGAAAGATCAATTTAATTATGTTGGACGTTTCTGGGAGTGATATATTATGTATAATTGGAATACATAAATAATATATTCGATGTATACGTTCTGTTTAATTACGCTATTCTTTATTTATCTTTGGATTCTGTGATTTTTTTAAATTTAAATAATCTATAGAACCTGTACGCCAAGTTTCATCAAAATTGGTTCAAAATTACGCCCTTTACGCGAGTACGACATACAAACTCACAAACAAACTGACAGATGAAAGAGAATTTTGCCAGTTATTGCAGCCTTGCTTCGCTCGCTCGGTCAATGATTCTACAAAAAAGTCTAAATTATGTTCATTTTAATAATTATACAGTAACATTGTGTGTAATTTCTTGCAAAACCGTATACTCACTCAACATCAAACCACGCACAATAAAAGTGTAATTTGCAATATGAAAGTCGCTTAGAACCCAATAATGTATTATAGATAAAATCTCACCGTTCTTACTTATAAACGTTGATGATTCTTGATGATGATGATTAAGACGGCAGATGTATTATAGATTAAATCTCATTGTTATAAGCAGGCAGATATTTTGTATTTATTTGACATGGACACTTGTTTTACTGGATTTTATCAGTTTTTTTTTATTATAAATTGTTTAAATGTTTGTTTTCCAGTAATCTACATAATCTGCACCATAGCGGTGGTAGCGTTCCCCGCGTTCGCGTCCCCCGCGGAGACTGGCGTGGGCTGCCTCATGATCCTGACCGCGGTCCCAGTCTACATGCTGCTGCTCTACCCCACCAAGCGGATCTCCTGCTTGCAGAGGATCACCAGTAAGTGTTCACTAATCACCAGGTTACTTCCTCGTACTGTCTACATTGCACTACAGGGCACGCAGAAAGTCAGCACACCACCGCCCAGGATTCTTTTAATAAATATCTTTAAAATTATATTCCATCCTGTATTTGACTGTATTTAATAAAAAAAAATGCTTGTTACAGAATCAGCGACGCATTTAATTCAAATATTAACGTTAGCCACGAGACCCAAAGTGAAGGTAACTATTTATTAATATACATTTATACTTAGATAATTGAAAGTATCACGAATTAATCATACCAAGTTGCGCCTAGTTGTGCCAAGTATATAATCCGTAATTTGCTTATCGTCATCCCTGATAATGTATTCTACTCACTAACTATATAATAACTATTGTAAGCACTATGATCATTTTGTAAAATATATTTATATCAATTAATAACTCTAGAAAATAATTATAGTATCTACAATGCCTTAAAAATAAAAATATTCCCAATAAATCTTCGATCAAAATAATACCAAAAAAAAAAAACATAGATAAGACGCCATAATATCGCCATCAATCCATCACACATATAAAATTATTTTTGGCAAAGCCAAAAATTCAGAACAAAATGGGTAGTATTAATACATTTATTCCATTTAGAATATCAACGAAGTAAATCCATCCAATATAATCCTTAAATTATTTACAGTTTATATCGCAATATTGTTTCAAACTAGACAATTTCATAGCCTTGCAGATTATCTTGCTACTTTTACAGTTAAATCCGGAATGGCGTTCTTGCCTTCGAAATCATAGCCTTAAATAAATATGTTAAATCAATACAACATTTATAAAATAAATTGTGCGCAACATAAATGCAAATTTTACAATATTTTCCAAATAAAAATACACGCAACTAAAAACTGAATAACTATAAATCAATTAAATTTTACACAAAAACAATTAGTATAGTTGTTCTATTATGCTATAACCTTACATTACTCATTGCATTTTTTAATAATTTATATATTTTTCCAGTGAAGAGCATCCAAGTCATCGGACAAGACGACATATCGGACTGTTTCGATCAACTATTTATTAGCCTTTTCACATAAATAGTCAAGAATAGTACAACCGTTGGTTCAACGGATTCGCGTGAAAAGGTCGTAGCTATAAAATTGTATGCATATTGCAAGTTGAATGTTATTGAAGTTTTCACATGTAGGTATGTTTGTATGTAAAGGTAGTTATAGTGACTTTTCCTTGGAGCCCTACATTCTGATACATCTTCCATGGTTTTGTTTATATCAAGGCTTCTGGAACAATTATTCTACGACAATCATGAGTTGTTGAAATTGCCAGAAGTCTGCTCGTAAAATATATTACGATTCTTTATAATTATGAATTTATTATTTGACGTGTTAATTTTAATACAATTGAATTATTTTATTATTTTAGTATAATTATATTATAAATGTTATTATTTTAATATTATTGAATATTAATTAATTAATATTAATTCTATTATTATTATTCTCGATGACTCATAATTATTTTTATACTGCTTATTGAATTTATTTGACGTGTAACAGACTGTAGAGTTATAAATAAATGTTTGTATTTGTATTCTTTATGGTCGATCTCGAGAAATGTTATATGAGAAAAACTGTATTCAAGCTCTAAACTAAATTCAATTTAGATAATAGAATAAACTATGTATAAATCGAGAGTGGAATCAGCGCTGCTCCTGTGAAATCAATCTATCTTTGAATGCAGTTGAAACTTTTGTCATAGATTTCGACTCAAAATAAGCCATATTCTATTTTTAATCTCTCACGTCTATTTTGAGTCTTTCACGTCTACTTTGAATTTCTCACGTCTATTTTGAGTCTTTCATGTCTATTATGAGTCTTACACGTCTATTTTGAGTCTTTCACGTCTATTATGAGCCTTCAACGTCTATTTTGAGTGTTAAACGTATATTTTATGTCTTTCGCGTCTATTTTGATTACTTTACGTCTATCTTGAGTGTTTTACGAGATTCATTTTAGTTTCGGTAGTAATATTTCAACGAGTAATTTATAGAACGTCTTTTCTTATTAGTTTTTTACTTATTTTTTTTTTATTAGTCTTCTTGATAAAATCTAAAACATAACAAAAACATAAAACTAGGAAAACCCTGTGAAAAAAGATTAATCGATATTGGATAATGTTTAAAGATTGAAAATCATTTTCTTCTGTTGAATGGAAAAATGCATAATGTATAAACAATATGCCCGTTTCAATTATTTTCTTAAGATGGTTATAATTGAGACACGCCAGAGGTACCAAGGGGACGTCACTTTTGTATGTATTATATACGATTTGTATACCACGAGCGTGGTCTATTATACATGAATGTAGAATACAATACATACACTGCTTAAGTGTAACTGGATTTTACTGAATGTAGCTCATTACAATTAAGTATCTACCTGTATAATGTTGACGAATGTAACGTAAAATTAAATGAACTGCCATCTAATTAAAGGACTTCAATATGTATCTCGAATTTATTGAAGAACATTTTTGTAGTGACTCCTCTATACAATGGTCCGTCGAATTTCGACATTCGATCTTAGAAAATTAGTTTTACATTAATTGTATTATTCCGAAACGAACCTATAACTCCCATGACCACTACTGTCACCAGTGACATAATGTTGAGCGATTTTCTAGATGTAGAACAATACAATAAGACGAAGAAACTACCTAAGAGACATAATTGAAACAATTAGAACATTGAAGTGGAGATGGGCTGGACTTATATGTATATAGAAATAGAATTGACAGATGGAATAAGAAAGCTATTGAGTGGATACCAAGGGGAGAAAAAATGAAGAAAGGCAGACCAAGTAAACGGTGGGAAGATGTGTTCAGGCAAAGACATGGAATGGAATGGAGACTAGGAGATGAGACTAGTAAGAGACAGAAAGCTGTGGTCAAAACTGGGGGAGGCCTACGGTAAAGAGACGACGTCTACACCAAACTGATAAAATGACAATTATGGACTTATTTGACGAAACTTTTATAAATACAAGTGATACAAATATTGGACGACGAAAGAGTTACTACATTGATCTAAAGTAAAAATTAATACAATATTAGACGACGACACAAATAATTGACGACGAAAGGGTTTATAATAATAATAGTGAATGAAAAACTGACATGACATAACAATAATAATATTTAACTCCATATTGTACAATAATCCATATACCCAAACTGTATTTTTATTACACATTTGTGAAAGGGCCTTTCAGTGTTGGTAACGGCCCCACTGATGCCTTTCAAAGGTCCGGGCTAGACCCATGTATAAATTTAAATAAA
Source organism: Lycia hirtaria (assembly GCA_947563715.1). NCBI lineage: Eukaryota > Metazoa > Arthropoda > Insecta > Lepidoptera > Geometridae > Lycia > Lycia hirtaria. The sequence continues at coordinate 50,114,963 of OX387376.1, read as the reverse complement.
GGGATAATATTTAATAACGATGACATGACAAGAAAAAAAGGCGAGTACCCAAAATGACCAAAATTTATACAAGTTTGATAAATGTTTAAATAAACAAAACTATGTAGATGACTAAAGGTTACTTTTACTAATTTTCTAGATGTGCGCATTTGAATACACGCAAAGTTTTTTTTATTTGTGCCCAAATCCATGATGGCTCTTCGCTGCTTTCTACGTCTAGGGATGGCTTGAAAAAATGGATAATTGTATAGACGCCGCTACTAAGAATTTATATTCATTTTACTAGACTTGACCAAAAATGTACATTAAGTTGCATTATTAGACAAACTAACTTTTATCATTATCATTTTTCATTATTGAAGTTTTCATTTTAAGTAGGTAGCTAAAGCTACTTAAAATGGGCAATAATAATAAAAGAATTATACATAAGTATATCAATTATTGTTACTAAATTTAAGATTCAGCGCGATAGCTTTTATAAATAAATGAATTAAATTAAATATCTTTGTAAGTGATAACACTTCATAATGAATATCATATAATATGTGGTAAAATTATACTTCGCGAAATGCATTTAGTTGTTCTTAAGTTCGATTTTTTATTTTACAATATAGAAAAATGGAATTCCAATTCATGGCTGTGCTTATTTCGATGTTTTTTACATTCCCAAAGAAGAATGTTAATTTTTTTTTATTATAAGTTTCATTCAATAAAACAGGTTTGCTCTCTGTGTTGATAGTATCTATGTTTTTGGAATATTAATGGTTAAGCTTTTTGATGTGGTTTATTAAAAATATTTTATACCAATACAATAGTATTGGTATAAAATATTTTACCTAAGTACCTATATTATAAGTGCTGTAAATATGTACGAGAAGCATACACGAACATTCCAAATGTTGATTTTTTTAAATCTTATATTCATATTTTTTATTGTATTTTTAGTTCTGAATTTATTTTTTAGGTATATAATTATTTTGACGAATACTGTTTTAGTCTATTAAGTACTTTTTATACTGAAAATATTACGCAATTTAAATGCATCTTTTTATGAGCTTTTGAAGATTTTGATAATCTCATGTCATTAATTAATTACTTATCTATTTTTTTTAATGATTTACTTACTGTCAACGTATGACTTTGATTCTGTGTCAAACATTGTACATAGCTTTTTCAAAGGTTCTTGATTTTACCCAAAAGCTTAGTAGATAAATTACTTGGTTCCATGGGCGTAGCTATAACTTTCTCATGGGGGGGTCCACGGGTACAAAAGTTTACTACTATTTGCCTCTTTATTTGCGCAGACTATACGCAGACGAGTACTGGTTTCTAAATGTCAATCTTAGTTTAAAAACATTAAAATACACGAAAATTAAGCTACGGACAAACGTATAACTGTAAATAAAGTGTATAAGTAACGTCGGAACATTATTAATTCATATTATACTAGATATGATTACGAGTGAAATTTAATTCGATTTAAAGAGCGCTCAACATTTGCATGACTCAAGTAAACAAATCATATGTAATAAGTATCCGCGAGCGAAGCGAGCGCAAAAATTGTTGTAGTGTTTTTATAGTAACATGATTTATTTCTTGTATTAGTGAGCCCACAGTACTTCTATGGTAAAATAGTAATAACTTTAAACGTTTAAAATAGTAGTAAAATAGACATTTTTTAAGGTTTTTAAAATGAAATCTTGGAAGTGATTTGATTCATTGATCGTGTTAGCGAGCCTAGGTCAATTTCAATTTCAAAATATCTTTATTGTTAAACATAACTTACTAAACATCGCACGTCTCTAGTGTACATTATAAATCCTAGAGGGTACAAGAAATATAAAACTTTTTTTTTTTCTGTTATCAAGTTAAACACTTATAAAAACTTATAGCAGGTAAAAGATTATATATAATTTAGATCTTTGTGTTGCTAGTAATACAAAATTTTATATCATTTTATGTAATCTTTAGTTGAGTATTACATTTTTAGCAGGATTTTGAAACATTTTATATATATATATATATTTTTTTTTTTAATACCATAAGAGGGTAGACAATTTATGTAACAAATACCAAGTGCTTAGGCGTAAGCAACAAACAACACGCGCTAAGCGAGGCAGTCGTGTAGGGTGACGCGCAAGCGCATGCCGATCGGACCGGGGCCGCGCACGCCACACCGCTCCGTATATCCCGGGATAATACGGGCGAGAATAGCGCGCGCGCCTCCGGCCGCCCGAGTCATGCGCTTGCGCGAACCACTGTATCTATTCATCGTTGCAGTCGAGAAACCAGTGATGAGGTAATTTGTATCGTTTATATTTATCGATATATTTTAAAGTAGATTTGCGGGTTCTACAAATGTTACTTACTAAGATGTTTTTGTTCATAGGATTTTTGAACAAATAATTTTTTTTCGATAGTTTGAAGATGTAGTCAGATATAGTCGGTAGTCCAATATCAGTGTGTATTTTATGTAAATTAGTATAACGAGCCGTGTTAAAAGAATATTTTAAAGCTTTGTTTTGGACAACTTGCAGTTTTTTTAAATTGGAGGTACAAGTACTACTCCAGACAGGACAGGCGTATGTTATACAGGGACGGACTAAGGTACGATATATGTTTAGTTTCGTTTTGCTGCTGAGACAAGATTTTCTACATAAGACTGGACTGAGCGCATTTAGCGCTTTGATACCTTTGAGTCGCAGTTTGTTTAAATTTTCTGACCAATTAAGTTTATTATCTAGAACAATTCCTAAATACTTTACAGAGCGGCTCCACGGGATATGGTAACCGTCTATTTGAAGCTTTCGGGAGGGTAGAGAGCGATGCCTGGTAAAGAGTATAGCCTCCGTTTTAGCCGAGTTGATTTTAAGTTTCCATTTGAGGAAATAAGATAGAAGAAGTTCGAGAGATAGCTGAAGTCGGCTAATAATTACGTCGATATCATCAGAAGAGGTAAATGAAGCAGTGTCATCTGCAAAACACGCTAAGCTTGTGCGTGGTTGTATGGGAATATCATTGATATGATACAAAAAGAGGTGGGGCCCGAGGATAGATCCCTGGGGTACACCTGCTGGCATTGATTTAGGCGATGAGGACGAGTCGTTAATGTAAACTTGAAAGGTTCTATCAGTCAGGTACGATTTGATCAATTTAACCAGCTTGATAGGTATTTTAGAATTAGAACTGATCATTTTGTGTAGCAATCCGTCGTGCCAAACTGTATCAAAAGCTTTTTCGACATCGAGCAGGAACATACCCGTTGAACGTTTCAAGTTCAAGTTATGCGAGACAGCTTCAGCAACTCTGGTTAATTGTTGAACGGTTGAATGTCCTGCTCGAAATCCAAATTGCTCGTTGATTAAAGCTTTTTCAGTACAAGACGACAATCGAGAAAAAATTATCTTTTCAAACAACTTGCCTAAACACGGGAGTAGGCTAATTGGACGGTACGATGTGGGTTCTGTTGGATCTTTACCGGGCTTATGAATGGCGATAACTTTAGCTATCTTCCAGGGTAAGGGGAAATAGTTCAACGTGAAGCAAGCGTTAAATATTTTTGTTAGCAGAACAATGGCTTTTTGGGGTAAGTTTTTTATGAGCACATTGGTGATAAGGTCTGGACCAGGCGCTTTACGAGTTTTCAGTTTCTGTATTACTTTTTTAATTTCTGTGGGACGGACTAGTAAGAAAGTATCCTGTTCTTCCGGTGTATTGGCTAACGTAGTCAGTGAGTGGTCAACTGTTGCTTGCTCATCGCTTTTCCAGCCACTTGTTAGGAGCATGTTGCCGAGAAAAGCTTCCGCAAGGACATTACACTGTTCCTGTACGGTAATAGTTAAAGTTCCATCGCTGGTTTTAGTTGACCCGACTGATTAAGAGTGACTTTTACGCTATCAAAAATTATATATACAACCATTTGAATGCATTGATTGCCAGTTTATTATTCCTAAATTTAAACTTAAGACTTTATAGAAAATTACAAACATACCTACGCGGTACTCCCTTGCAGGTGGAAAATAATTTTTGGTTAGTGATTATTTTTTGGTCAAGTATTTGCTTGTATTAGCACAGCATATTAAAAATTGTTCGATTTTATTTACGTAAAAAATATTTTTTTATATAAAATTGGCTTGGATCAAATTGAAATTTTTGTGGAATATTTGTGTTTCTGTTTACATAAGATATATCTACGACTGATTGCCAACTCGCCTGATGTTTAACGATGTTATTTTCTAGTTTTACGAAGGACGTTTTTTTTATGAGTTTATTCAGTCATTTCATATCTTCGAAATGTGGCCATGCGCGAGCGAAGCGAGCGCGAAAAATTTTGAAGCATATTATTGCTTCAAAAACATAGTTAATTTGCTTCGAAGAAGCAAATTAAGTATGTTTTTTGTAAGAATAAAAATGCGTAAAATCACTGTAAAAGATTACGAATGCGCATTCTGTAGAATAATTTAAAAAAAACACTTGTTTATTACGAAATAATTCGTTAGAGGTTACGAAAAAAGAGATTTGCAATAGATGTATTATTATTATTATTACAAAAATTAGCCTGTGACATTCTGGAAGCGAAGACAAATCTAATGACACCTCGCACATCAAAATCGGACAAGCCGTTCAGGCTGTAGGCTGTCATATAGAATCATACAAACATACTCGTACATACACTCGAAAAACATTACCCTCCTTCTCTAGCAAAACTGTCATTATGACAACCGCGCATCAGGTGTTTATGTATATTTTGTAACATCCGTGCTATCCGCGATAATCCGGCATTATGATAGCACTTAATTATTTTTTTGGCCAATGCCATGGGGGGGGTCCGGACCCCCTGGACCCCCCCCTTATATACGCCCATGCTTGGTTCATTATATAGCAGTTGTTTTAGCTAGTTATATTTTACAAAACAAATAAAACTGAAAAATTTAAGAACTTTCAAAAAAGCCTATGTACAGTAGACACGGAGTCAAAGATGACTCACGTTGACAGGATCTATTCTTAAATATATTTTTTTAAATCAATAAGCACACAATTGCTTTAAATGTGAATTTTAGCATAAAAATAATTGTAGAAAATGTTCGAAGCATTGTGTCAACGTTTCTGTTAAGCGTTTTCGATGTCTTAAACAGACAAAGTGACAATAAATAACGTGTTGAAACTATTTAATTCGTTTTATTTTAGTATATCCAAATAGCTGTAAAAATTTACCTAATAGCAAGCAATTAAACTTGAATTATAGGTACGTCTAAACTGTAAGGTTTATCATGAAAATCCATTTTATCCTGTAGCTATGTATTTCTCCGTTATTTGAATTTGGCGCGAACGTGGTATAATAATTTAATTCGGCTATTATTTTTTATAGTTATTATTCTATGCTTTTATTTATTTTTATATTTCTTTTTATTTATTCTATAAAAATGATTAATACATAATACCTACTATTAGAATAGAATATGCATTTTGATTTAGGGCAGATAGCGGGAAATTCAAATGTCTATCAGTTTTTATTCTTGTAACTACTAGCTATACGGGCAACTGTGTTGTAAGAACCTCCCGAGTAGTGTGATTTTATGATTTTGTCTGTTGAGTGGATCTCATGAATTTAAACTTCAAAGAAGGTGCCAGTAAAGTCACAATCACTTTACCGAGGCGTAACTTGAACTTAAAATTGACAATTTACGAGACTTAAATTGTGACTACTGAGATAACTTGCATTACTGAGATAACTGGAAGAAACAATACTTAACACTAGCAAAAATACACTAATTGTGCAGGTGCAGGTAAAGAAAAATATTTTCCCCATATTATGTCATGGCAATGACATCACTGTAGACCATAAAATTATTACAAACGATGGCTGTACGGGCTCTATTTCCTTTGCCTATCCTTAAAAGGATGAAAATAACAAAAAAAAACGGGGTGCACTCCGGGAGTGCCGGCAGAAGTGAAAACTAAAAAATATAATAGCAAAGAGATAGGACAAACTTGTACATGTATACAATAATGAACGATAGAATAGGTTTCTGACTAAAATAATCCGTCCGTCTTACGAATCACACCGTATTCTGAACCCATTCGGTTTCGGATTCTATTCGATTTGTATAGCTCCGTCTCTGTCATTCTATATGGAAATGACAGAGACGGAGATATACAAATCGAATCGATTTCGAAACCGAATGGGTTCAGAATACGGGGGATCACGTGTCACCTGACGCGAGTTTAAAATTTGTTACCCATCCTAAAAATGCACAACACCGATAAAGAAGTTTTCACTTAAAAAAATGGTTTAACACATGTTGTCAGCATAGACCAAGAATAAAACTATTACCTACTACTACTCTGGGGTTGATAGTCAGTGTAGTTTTTGGCGTAAACACCATGGAAACATGTAGTCGCTTAGTATTTTCCCTCGTGTTATTTTGAATATTACTGGTAAGTATTAAAATGGTGGTGTTTTTCATTTCCGTTATTCATAAATAAGTGTTCGAGCAAGTAAAATAAAGCGGTGAAATATATTTTTCACGTTGTCAGCAAAACTACATAGACGCTTTAAGTAAAGCCGCCATCACTTTACTGAAGCACGACTCGAATTTGAAAATAACTTTTTATGTGACTATAATGCAGTTTGGTCATATTGCCTTTGCCATGAATAACTTTGACCCTTCTATCTGTTTTTGGAAGAATGGACTTACAGTAGCCACCAAAGATAAAGGGTTTTGGCGGGAACGTCTTAGTAACGTGTTGTTGCTTTGTTTTATTTTCTTAAACTTGTGTTATTTTCAACATTAATGCTATAAAAATGGTGGTGTTTTATTCATTAAGTGTTTGATTAAGTGCGTGAGTGTGGGCAAGTCAAATAAAGCAGTGAAACGTGTGATTTTACGTTGTCGGCAAAACTCCATAGAAGCTTCTAGTAAAGTCGCCACCACTTTACTTTAGCAGGACTCGACTTATAAATTGACTGTATACGTGACTTAGATTGTGACTAGAACATTTACACTTTGTTTTATTCAAGAAACTTGAAAAAATCCAAATACTTGACACTGGCAAATGCTTTAATGCGGGTCCAATACAAAAAAGAAGAAGACCAAAGATAAAAAAAAATATTTGAAGTCTTGTGTCAAACATAGACTAAGTGTCAAAGTGCGCCACAGTCTAGTCGAATGTCGTCACCAAAGAGAATTTTTAATAAACAGGTCGTCAGCGTCACTTTCAACATGACACAACACAAACACATGTGAATGAATGTTTTTTTTTGACTTATTTGTGCGTATTTTTCTTTTCTTTGAATTTCAATTACAAATTACTAGAATTCTTACAATGGTGAAGTTTGGTAAAAATAAATTCAAAGCATTGAACAAACTAGCCAAGAAGCAGAATGTTATTGCCAACACCGTATCCAATAAGATAATTAAAAAGAAACAGAACACCGACAAGAAAGTATCTTTTCAAAAAGAAATTTTGCTGAAAGAAGCCACAACTAGCCCTCTTGTAAAAAATGTAACTCCAGCGGAAATGAAAATAAACGATCTAGTCAAAAAATCTACTAAAAAAAAGACCATTAAACCAAAAGACGAAGTAGCAATACTCAAGCAGAAAAAATCTGTAGAAAACAAGAAGAAAAGGCAGAAGACGCAAATAAGTGATACCAAACTACTTCTAAACTTAATGAAAAATAAGTAATATGGACGATACTTATAGTTAAGCATAAATAATAAATATTTAAGATAATGTGACATACAAGTAAGTGTATTTTATAGCATTATTTAGAATTCATCTTTATCCACAATATAGTAGAAAATGATGTGTATAACTACATTTAAGATCTATTCAATGGTAGATTACTTTGTTGCTTCAGTAATATGTAGTCATGGTGTAAATAGTATATTTGTATTGTATCCAAGAAATGAACTGGACAGCTGCAGGAGTTTTGTAATACAAAACAACATTAATTGTTTAAATTTTTTATTGTTATCAATATTATGAAAAATCACTACACACTGTAACAAGTATTACTGCAGAAATAGGTATTATGTAAGAGATGAAGAATATATCTTGACTACAAAAATTAATCTATGTTAATTGCATCATCACAATCTTTTTTTTATAACCATTACTGTAGTTTAGAAGTATGTAAGTTCATTTTTGCAGAACTTGCATACTTAACCAGGGCTGTAAGTCTGGACTTTCATATTGACCAAACTGTTGATAAGTGGATGAGTACTTGAATAGTCAGTATGGACAGAGGTAATTTAGTATAAAGTTATTTATTTATGTTTGTTTGTTACATGACAAATCAATATAATATAGAGTGCACATTAGGAATATATTAATACTAGGTAACTCACTTTGTACTAGTTGACACCATCCATGCTTTCTATATGAATCAACTTATCAACAGAGTTAAGTAAATATGAAAAGTTTAAATTTAGAGACCAGACCTTAAATTGTAAGTCAAAATGCAGTGGCGTAAAAGGACTCCACTAACATATTTTTACTGGTTGATTTAGATCATGGTTTAATTTTTTTCTTTCTTCACACCAAAGTACACAAAAAGGTAAATATCCTAAATTTGAATACGATTGACACATATTTGTAAGAACATCTTGTACACATACTTTATCACTGAATGCTGAAAACCCTAACACTGTCAAAGATGTTATTAATAAGGATTCTAAGGTGAAGGAGATAGGGAGTTAAAGTTTGGATTTAACAAGAAATATGTTTAAAAAATTTAGATGCATACATTTTCATACATAGGTACATCAACATAGTTTATTATCAAGTGTAACTTAAACATATTAATCATCCCTATGCAGTCTGGTATTATAATTTTGTCTTGCACACTGACAAACCAGTAATAACCACTATGTTATTTACACCACATCAATATTACACAAGGAATGGATAGTGAAAAGGTGGAATCTGAGGTAGAGTAAAACTGGATCTCACAATATTGTGAGTTATTCATTTGTAAAATCATTGTAGACTGTATTCTGTTTTGTGTACCAATAAACTAAATAAATATTGGTATGCATCATAAGGTCACACATACTATACAAATGAAGACTACACAAGAGATTAATAAAATCGCAGATTTTATAGCAGTCAGCATGATGATTGTAAGATTGACCCATGTAAACATGCATAATCGTCTACATCTACAGTAAATTGGTCAGTCTGTTTTTACTATTGAATCTGCAACTGCAAATCTAAATACACATATTGTTGAAAGTTAGTATTACATAAATGTTAGTAAAAACTGAAAAATTGTTTGCGTCAGGTTGTTTAATTACTTTCAAATAAACATCTATTGTTTTATTACATGCCAAGATATTAATAATACAAAATTTTAAGAGAAATGCGAAGTAGACATTTACGGTAGAGTTGTTATACTACTAGTCTATTATACTATTAAGGATTTGAAAAGTGCATTTGTCTATATAAGAGGAGTAAACTGATTACTACAGCTCAATAATATTTTTGCACAAATTGAGAAGTTAACTAAAATTAGGTTTGATGATTATTTTTGTGTTTCGGAACCATCGGTAGCTAGGCTTGTATTTTTGTTTTTAAATTGTATTAGAACTTCTTAAACAGAAAAAGGCTAAAATCAAAATGCAAGCCCTAGGGTCAGCTCAGACAGAGAGGCATAATGTTCGCGCGGTCTCGGGCATTTTCTGACGGATCGCGTATGCTCGAGCATGCGCGCGACTTCGCGAGTAATCCGATTTGGGTTACCATTCTAACGAAACATGCCAGTTTCCGAGGAGTTGGGCATCCCACAGACTACTTGATGCTGCAGCATCAGGATAAGGTTACAATGTCACGGAAATACACAGAAGTAACAGTACACCAAATTTCAAAGCAATCGGACGTATGAAAATTAATTTATGCCTTCCTCAACTAGGAAATAAACTTATGGTCTTCAAAGCTTTAGTAGGTACCTACCTGGTATTCCCATTTCTTCGGAAATTCTTTCCTACGTATTCATCTTTACTGATTTGTCGCTATATGCTCTGCTCGACACATTAAATAATCATTCATGAGATGCTACTAAACATATTAATTTTTCTTCGTCCATTGTACTGTTCGATACGTAGATAGTCCGGATAAAAATAAAAAACACGAATCACGATAATAAGAGGGAGACCTCTTTGAACTCAGTGACAACTCTGCGCGCAACCCGCGGGCGCCGACTCATCCCCGCGCGTGCGCGGGTCTTCCCGCGTATCTTCAAGGACGCGCGAGCATTTTTTGTCAGGTTCAAGCATAAATATGCACTTTATTTCAATAATTTTATAGTTGATTTTCGAGTGCCTTAATAAAATCCTCTCCGCTGCGCTCCTGTCTGCGCTGACCCTTACCATTCAGAGTTCCAGTCATCCAGTCAACAAAACATCATAATTGTATAATGACTAACCATGACATGTGGAACAAAGTGGGGGAGACCTAAGCCCAGCAGTGGGACATTATAGGTTAATAAAAAAAACGGATAATGTTAGCTGCTTTCTTCTGTTGCATGAAGAAATGGGTACTATACTTGATACAAAATCGACATTTGTTTATTAAGGGCTTAAAAATTAGAAAAGTAACTTACATTAAGAATCTTGTTACAATCAGAGCATAAATTCATTTCTACTTGAATTCCGCTAATGCTGAATTAACTTAACTGATATTATTTACCGTTGGGGTCTAAGATAAAGTGCACTTGTCTTTTTAATACCGATTTATTCGCGATTGAATTACGCCTAGATTTGTATCTTTGTTTCGACGAACGACATTTCAATCTGTCAGTTATTCCGTGTAATAATACATTCGATTATAAAGTTCGGCGCATTTTAGCTCGAGCAAAGTTTATCACGAACGGGCGGCTGGATGGATAGTTAGTAACCAATTTAACAGGAATTCAAGCTTAATACTTATTTTATTTAGAAATTCAAAGAATATTCGAATGGTCCAATATAGCCATATTATTCAATCAAAATGAAAGGAGAGATTTACAGATCGGTTATGTATAATTTTTATATTAATACCTAATGCTTGATTAAGTCAATTAGTTTGATATGCAAAAAGCCAATATTGCAATACACTACAAAACGCAAATAGTAAAAAACGCTGAAAGTTACATTTCCAATGGTCAAATATACAGAATGTCAAAAACCGCCAATTAAGCATAATTCCAGAATGACATTACAAAAAATGTCAATAACTTTTACAGCACAGAATACTTGTAGAGAATACAAATCCACATTTTTTACAAAAACTAAAGATCAGGGATACAAGTTTATGTATTTAACATTTTGTATATATGTCATTCAGCATATTTGATAATCCTGCAAGTAACATTTTTCGACTTTGACAGTATACGTATTTGGCAATTTACGGAAAATTCGGGACTCCTTTTACATTTTGCGTGTTTGTGTTTAAACACTTCGCGAGTGAAACCGCGGGAAACAACGATAATGACAAGAAAATGTATGCGCTCTTTGATGTTCTTTTTTTTCAACATATTTAGGCCTGCCTTCAACCACAATCTCAGCTGTAGTGAAGTCCAAAGATGTAACAAACTTGACTTATTTTACTACAAAACTAGCGATAGTTTACAATAAAAACGATCTGTAAATACACCCTAAGAAAAAAATACATTATAACTTCCCATCTAACATCACTTACAACTACTTTAGCTACAAACTAAAAACTAAATGTAGAATTCTAAATAACTATTGTTTTCCACTTCACAAAAAATACTCTAAAATTGAAATAAAATAGTTTCAGTAAATATGTATGGTCGCCCATACAGACATATGTCTCCACACACATACGTATATGTATGCCTGTGTACACACTGTAAATTCTGATGAAATTCTTCATCAATCATAAAGATCAGAAATGAGACAAACACATTTATTATTTGAATAAAGTATATGCATGATTTTTATTTATTAATAGAGTTAACGGATAATGCAAGAAGTAATGTATGTGTTAAAACATCATAATTAAAACATTTTGATGGGAGATTCTGTGCCTTTTCCTGCCAAAAATGTCTTCAAAATGTCAGTTTGTATAGAATCTTTATGGAGCACATATCGTCGCTCGCATGACTATCCTAGGTATATATAATGCAAACGCATTAAAAGTAATTAAAATGGGGGATTATATTTCTTGTCACCATAGTTTATTTATGTCATCAACTTGTATCATTCAATAGATCTATCGCCACGAAATCAAATTAATGTCAATATGTATTTAAAACAAGAGAACGATTACCAATATAATCGTAGTTCATTAGGTGAATATAAACTTTGTTCTTGTAATAATAGTTTTATTCCTTAAATAATAGCTTCGTGCTCACAATGGTAGATCTGTCACCAAAAGTTTAGTGATTTAGGTTAGGTTAGGGGTTTTTTTAATTCAAAAACATTTATTTGGCTCTAGATCATATATCTCAATGATTTTAGGTGATTTATTGTGGAATTGATATTATATTGTTTGGCGACTACCCTTTGGCGACAAATGTACTATTTTGCGTCAAAACCCTATTATCTAAGAAATACAAAACCAATTAAATTGGCGATAGCTTAAATGATACCCATTAAAATGTAAGTAATCTCTGTGAAAGCTAATATCATAAGGTATACAAATATCCATTTTAATATTTTTGACAAACCTCAGAACTGAAAAATATTTGTTCTTAACAAATGACTGAAATGAGATAAGTCATGCGACGATATAGGATGGTCTTATGGTGCGTTCTCTGTCTAACATCAAATTTTAATACTTTTATCTTTAATATTTTTACTTTAATTTCAGTTTTAGTGTAACGGAACTATTTTTTTAAATGTTATTTTATTTTTAATCCTAATATAATTTATATGGATGTATAACATCCTGAATAAAATCATTTCATTTCAGCTTAATTTTAGGAACAAATAAAAAAAAAATCATGCATATAATTGTAATTTTTAGTATTTTAATAGCTCAAACCTTTTTAACAGCTTCAAAAACGACGAACTTGCAGTAGACTTAATTATTTCTCGCTCCAACAATAAGCCTTGAGGTGAGCTCTACAGTTGTCTCACTCACACATGACAAATTTTTACTAAATTGAAAATGTTTGAATATGCCAGCCTAAAAAACAGTATTACAACACATACTCTAATACACGATAATTATGATAGATATACAAATAAACGTAAAATAATTTTTTGCTAGTAAAAATAAACATACAATTATTAAGTAGAGTAAATTGTATTAATATTTTCATGGGGCTGATACTAAAATTATAAATAGCGTATTAGTTAATTTTATATTATTTTTAAAGTTAAGGCGCGAGCGAGAATTTAGCATCATCCGCAGCCTTAAAAGGGTCTTAACAGCTCCATTTCAAGCCTACACATTCATGGGCAAAAGTATCATGCCCCACACCACTCATATACACTACCTGTCACACTCCTACACGTCTAGATCTTGCCCTCACACACATTTCACTAGACCACCCACACTTCCAAGGATACCCCTCACTTCACTGCATCGCCTATTCCTAGTCGAAATTATAATTAAACGACGTAAACGGACTTACTGACGTCCCCGTTTTTTGATCAAATCAAATCAATAAAATCATTTTTAAATAAAAAATCACGTTAATTTCCATAGTAAAATCAATAAAATCGTTTATTTAGGACCCAAATAGGCTCCTAAAACTAGTTAATAATAGGAACACGAGCCACATGTTCAATTCATGTAATTATTATTATTGTACAAAAACTGAACTATAAACCAAAATCATACATCATACAAAAAAATCTTAGAACTTAAATAAATCTGTTCATTTATCTGATATTTTCATATTGAATAAAATTTGAATGAGTAAATTGAATTAAACGTGCTTAAACGTCACTATTTTCAAAAGCGACAACATTCAATAAGTCAGTTTACTCCGTTCACGACTCCACTCTCCGCCTCTCTCCACTGTCAAGGCCTCCCTCCCCTCCCCCTAGTATCGTCCGCGACCACGGCCGCGACCCCTCCCCCTGCCACGTGACTTGTTCGGAGTCTCCTTCACTGGCTCCGGCTGTTTCTCTGGCTCGGCCTCCGGTTCCGCCTCAGCTGCTGCTTCCACCTCAGCTGCCGCTTCCACGTCTTTGCCTGTAAATAATGACAATGACGTACAGATATATGTAAATGAGCTTCTCATTGGTCGTAATAGGAATTAGATAATAAAAATACCAGTGAAACAATTTTACTAATCAGATAAAAATCATATATACCAGTGATGAGTTAAGTGATATTGAATTCATATGTATCTTGATAAATTATTTGAATGATATATTTTTATGCAATTGAATGAAGAGACCATTTAAGCTGAAATAATATAAGAAATCGCAGAGTAGCGTCATACAAATCGTAAAGTCAATGGATAGATTGTTATTTCATTATTATTATTATCAATTTGTTGATAGATCCACCACAGTATCATGTAGAACTGATGGCCGATGGGGCCGAAAAGTTCTCGAGTGGAGAGCATGCATCGGCAAGAGCGAAATTCATTTGGGTTGGCCTATGTTCAGCTGTGGACTTGTTGTTACTGAGATGATGATGAACCGATATTTCGACAAGCGTTTTGATGATCCCATTACAATTGTTCATATTTACCTTCATCATTTTTCTCATCCTCGAGTATTTCATCGACGGTAGCTTCGTCTCCCCAGTCCTCGAGCTGGTCCAGGTCGTCATGCGAGGGCTGTTTCTCATCATTCACACCTTCGGCGTCTTCAATTCCAGTTTCTTCGATCTCTTCTGTAAATAATGATTTTATAAATGTTACATACACATAGACGATGTGGGACAGAGACGAGTAGCTGAGTAAGCTCAGTTGGTGCGTACGTTACTCGCTAGCTGGGTCTGCCTGTGAGCTTGTGGCCTCAGTTATCGCATCAGTACCAAAGTACCAGTAGTGACCGAACAACCAATACCAAAGTACCAGTAGTGACCAGACAACCAATACCAAAATACCAGTAGTGATCAAACAACTACTACCAAAGTACCAGTAGTGACCAGACAACCAATATAAAATACCAGTAGTGACTAAACAACCAATACCAAAGTACCAGGAGTTGACCATACAACCAATACCAAAGTATCAGTAGTGACCATACAACCAATACCAAAATACCAGTAGTGACCATACAACCAATACCATAATACCAGTAGTGATCAAACAACTAATACCTAAGTAGTGATAAAGAACTCACTCTTCATAGAGATGTCTCCATTCTCCTCAATGTTGTCATCCTCCTCTTCGGTGTTCGTCTTCTGCCGCTTCCAGTTGCCCTCGTCATCGTCGTTATTCATGTGACGCTTCTGGGCAGTCTCTTGAGGCGCCGGCTGGACGATAAGTATTATTATTTTTCGAGCATGTATAGGAGGCGCCACCAACGCTTGTTTGGTTTTAGTCAACACTGGCTGTTCAACAATTTCAGAGCTCTAGATGATTTCTATCCGTGTTTAAATTTTCAGTGTTCCTGATACTGACATAGAAGACTGTGGGTTCGAAACCTTTAGATGCTGTAATTCTCTAATACTAATGAAAAACAAAACGCCCGATTTAAAAACGTAGCTACATGTCACATAACAGTCTTAGACATAAAATTTGGAATTATCGAGAAATTCTCCTTTAGGAGCATCAAGCAAAAAAATTAGATTTGTACAAGTTTCGAAAATTAAAAAACCGACATACATTACGGCTCAACCAATTTTGATGAAACATAGCTCACTCTTACTAATAACTAGCACTCTCGATCAAATCCATAGAGGAAACAAGTTCTTACGCAGTTTGGTAAAAAACGGTCCATCCGTTTGAGAGCTACAATGCCACAGATACACATGTTATACTTATAACACGTCATCCTTTTTGGGTCGGGGGTTAAAATGGCAGGTCAGACAGCGACGTTCATTACCTGGGGCTGCAGCGACTTAACGAAGAGCTGGTGGTGCTTCCAGGTGCGCAGGTGGACCTGTGCGGTCTCCGCGGAGTCCAGCAGCTTGTGGCACAGCCGGCACTGCACGCACCGGAACTCTGATAAGAACGACTCGCCCACGCCGCGCTTTGTACTGTCACACATACATATTGGATTTAATGTAACGTTATATAGGCTAGGGTAGAAACTAGTTTTCTCCTTTTTGTATAGATAATTTTTATGAAATAGTTTTCTATATATCTTACCTATATACCGGCAACATATCAGCAGTGACGTGGCTGAGATCATCGCCCTCCTTGTAGTCGAGGATGGTGGCCTCCGTATCGGGCACGTCTTTCTTGTCAGTCTTGTTTTTATCCTCTTCAGTGCCTGGCTCCTCCTTGATTACCACTTGGTTCTGAAAATATATTTTATTTTAAATACATCCCACCAAAAAATAAATCTCGAGGGTCGAGGTCGAGGTTCGGTTCTTGAGTGGAGATCATACACCGGCAAGCGCAGCATAGGAAGACCTGTCATCAGGTGGATAGGCGACTTCATACTAGGGACAGGAAGACGCTGGATGCAGGCCGCTTTTAACTTTTTAATATCCATTAGGGAGGCCTATGTCCAGCAATGGACTTCTTGTGGCTGAGATGATGATGATGAGACGACTGATAAATATAAGGCGTTATCTCCCAAATGTCGCATGTACCTGGTTTTCTTCCCCGTCCTTATTCTCTTCATCCTTGTCGTCTTGTTTCTCGTCGTGCGCGTCGTTGCGCCGCTTGCGTTGTCTGTCGTCACGCAGGTATGTCTGCTCCATGCTCAGCGTTGAGATTACCATCACTGCAAACGAAATATGTAAAAGCATATTAGTGCTAATACACTATTTTGGTCCATACAAACCAATAGACAAAAAAAATATTTCTACCAAACACAAATAAATATTAGTGTCTAAATTTGGGGTAAAAATGGCCAATCTTAAAGGGTTTATTTTTAGACCTACAATAAAGTTTTAAATTCAGATTTAATTTATTTGTTGAAACATATGTATAGAATAATAATAAATGGTCAAATGGAAAAATGGTCTTGACAGAAATACAGACAGGCAAATGGATAGAAATGCAAACACCGAATTGATTCTAATCTGCAAAAATGAACAAAAACAGATGAGCCATATTCTCAAGTAAAGATTTTTTTATATTAGCAGCACCGAGTTCTATTCATTCAAATCTATCTCTACCAACATACCTTCAGGTTTAGGCTTGGTGACAACCTCTTGCTTATCTTGCATATTCTTCAAATGCTCAGCAGTGAGCCTGGCGAAAGAAAATATTATAAGCACATAATGAATGTGAACACATTATTATTTGAATAGTAGCTGGCTCCTGCTTGATAGTCCCAGGACTATCCTACGAGAAGTAGGTTATATATATATATATATATATATATATATATATATATACGGTGTGGCCGAGGATGGAGCTCGTCGATCTAGAAGATATCTATTCACTCTAGCATTGAAAATTCCAAGATTGTAGGTCTCAGGAAACAGAGATGGCGATGGATGGATGGATGATTTGTCATTAAATGTTTTTATCAGCCTATGTATGTATGTTTATTGACTCGCCCACCGAGGGTTCCGTACAAACTATAAAAGAACTACCGGGCGAAGCTCGACACTGATACAAGGTTTTGATTCCTTTGGGAGTGTCGAAATATGCGTTTTTTTGCGACATATACGGGTGTAACTTTTTTTACGATAATCGTGAAGTTTGGTTTTCTCACAGCTGCAAGGGACCACAGATTTGCGTATATGGTTTTAATTTCAACTCGATACCTCCACGCGTTCCCGAGATTTTTCCTTTTGAGGTACGGAACCATAAAAATTATAAAAAATCCAGAGTTTACATCCGAACATGGGTTCGGATTTAACTTCCTCCATGCGCAGTCGGGTAAAAAGATTTATGTACCGTACCTGTGCTCGTCCAACTCGATCCTGGTCGGCATCTCTTTGTGGCACGAGGTGCAAGTAGGATGGAGGTACTTCTTCAGCTTGCGGTGTCCGACGGTGGTGCGGTGCAGCGCGCCGTCCGCCGCGTACATGTCGCACATCGCGCAGTAGAAGTCGCGCGCCGGCTGCGACCCGCTGCGCCGGTGACGCTTCATCTCGCGGATCTGAATTATCAATGTTGTTTATTCAATGTAAGGAAGTTATATGTTTAAGGCCGTTATTTTATTAGTGTCTGTCAAGCGTACGCGTTGCTCTAATGTTTGATAAACGTCGTGAGACTGCATCGTGAGCGTTGTGAGGTCACGAGCAAGGGCGCCGCCAAGGAGGGGCATGGGGGGCAGCTGCCCAAAAAATATAGCCAACCAGTCCTAAGGCCGTGCAATTGTGCCTGTACCTACAATTCATATTTTTCTCATCCTCCATAATATTAACTGGGGGGCAAGTTAATATTCCTGGGCCATGGGCTGGCGACGTCCTTGGTCACGAGTGTTGCGAGGACCCATCGTGAGGACGCATCACAAGCGTTGTAAGGACACTCCGCGCATTGTGAGGACGCACCGCGAGCGTTGTGAAGACGCACTGTACGTACGCAGTATTATTACATATTCAGTGATGTGAGTGTTGTGAAAACCACAGACATAAGTAGATGAAGCATGCGACTTCATTTATATGAAAAGCTTGCGTGCCACATTTTTGGTACCGACGTTACAGAAATATATTTACTATAAAGTTATATGTATTTATCAGTATGTGTGTTCAGTGTTTGACATTTAAGTAAATATTATATTGTATTGCGATTATATTGTTTGATTGTTTCTATGTACTTTAGTTATGTGTATTTTTTTGTTTTGTTATTGATATTTTTATGTGTTTGTGTATTTAATTTATTATTATTACTTAATTGATATTATTGGCATTCTATTCAATTAATTGTATCGATATAATTTTTTTTTTAATATTGAATTGTACTTTTCTTCTTCTCTCTCTTTCTATTTTGTAATTACTTGATTATGATTTTGATCAGTATTATTTGACGTTATATTATTTTTATTTTATTGGCATATTTAAACAATTACCTATCTATAAGTATTTATTTAGCAAATTATAATGTTATTATATGTTCATGGAATGCTAGATTGTCACGCGCATTGGTATAAACTGTAAGCGTGGCACTCGTTTGTAAATAAATAAACGATTTTGTGATGGAATGTTCCATCCGCGGGAAATCTATTCAAACCATAGCATCCGCCCGCTTGTACGCTAGTAACTAGTTGACAAAATATCGAATCGGAAGTATATATCACCTGAAATTAAATAAATCTTGGTCGTCAACTGTGATTTTTAACGTACTTGACACGCTAGGTACATACACTTGGGTTATTTAAATAAGTCTGTGGTGAAAACGAACAGCGAGTGTGACGCTCGCCAACTTTATCAAAGGTTAGAAGAACGTGTATGTTCAACAGACACTCGTAAGATAGCGATCTAATTATTTGGAATACTAGAGTTACAATCATGGATATTTTTATACACATATTTTAATAAATATAGAAAATTTTAAAGAATTAGGATGGAGGGAATATAACTAAACATTTATTATAGCTTTACGGAAAGACTTATAAAATTAAAATTGATCATAAAAGAAAGCTAAGGAGCGATACAAACTGCATGCACAGAAATAAAACATTATTAAATTTATCATGCAAAATGCAATGAAATGGAATACATACGCCCCTTGGGCCGATCGTAGCGCGTCGATCCACAACCCAAGGAGACGCATGGGTTTTCCACGATCTTGCATCTTGACTAAAATTTGTTTGTCTTGAATCTTGGTCACAATTTGGTGGATATGGACACTCCGGTGTTGAGTTTTGGGTCCAATATGGCAGAACAGGTGGCGATCTCGAGAATTGATTCCAATCTGGCAAAGAGGTCTCTACTTTCGGCGGCTTTGAGTAATGGTCCCAAATTGGTGGATAGAGTAACTTCGGTCCTGAGTCTTGACTTCGATCCGGCAACCAGACCCTACCCAATGGGTTTACATTTTGCACCAAATAGGGCTGTTGTGACGGTTCTTTATACACTATAGGCAGTGTTTGGGACTTCGTATGGGGATGGATACGGCGGTAATCAGTTATTATCTGCGGGAATTGTCCAAAGCAAAAGTATGCAAAATAAGAAGTTATACTCATGTATTCCTCTTCATTAAATATTATATACAGTGGAAACCGGATAGTGCAACCTTCCGCGATAACACTTCGTACTAACCGGGCGACATACAATACGGGCAGTTAATTAGTTATGTTAGTGTTCATTCTTTTTCATCAGTCATTAGCGCGACAATTTCAACTATATTTATGCAATTATGAAGCGCAACAACTATCGATATTTAAAAAGCTTTGCCTAATTTTCTGACTTCAAGTCAAGCGTTAAACGACCAATGGGCATGTGGAATAAAAATAGCCACAAGACGACCTTAAGCATGTGGCAGGAAGACGCCAGTTACAGGACCCGGGCAAGCGGTATTTTTGGAAATACGGGGGGGAAGCTGCCGACTTCTTGTGGCTGAGCTGATAGTCATAAAAGTAGTGCTCATACTGGACTGACATCTCTAATCTCTAAACCTCTCCGTTTTTAGAATACCACTCCGTGTTTAGAAGTTTATATTGTGTGCATAGTTAATGAAACTACAGAATAGAAAATATAGAGATTGACTGTCTGGAGCTCTGACCTGACATGCACAAACAAAAAAAAAACATTTCTAAGGAAAATGTATTAAAAAACAAACATTTAAGCATTCTTAAAACTATAACTAATTTTATTATTCTAGGAAGATAAAAACAAACAAGTATCTATGTTAAAAGAAAAACAAAATACTGGATGTAGAAAAGCATTTTTTTCCGTTTTACGATTTCATTACGCTTGATATGCTGTTGAGTGTACGATTTTTATGAGAAAAACTATGCGTATAATCGCTGTAAAAGATTATTAAAGGGTATTCTTTAGAATAATTCTAATTAAACCATTTGTTTGTTACGAAAAAGTTCGTACAAGGAGGTTTTAAAAAAACGCGTTTTTTTATTTTTACAAGAAATTCATTATTATTCCAAAAAAACTATAGCCAATGACAATCTGGACGTAAAGACGATACTTCGCACATCAAATTCGGTCAAGCCGTTTAGGCTGTAAGCGATCATAAAAACATACATACATACACACTCGAAAAACAAACCCTCCTTACGCAGTCGAGTAAATAGATAAATAGCATCTATACAGATCTGAGGCTCAGTTTATTATTATTATTATTAAAGCCACAGGACACCACACTGGCCAAGCGCAGGTTGACACACTTCACACATCTTTCAGAACAACAAATCTCCGATACACAGGCAGGGAAAATACTATATAGAGATCATCCATTCATCACATGCCTAGTCTAAAGCCTCACATTGCATGTGTCATTAGAGGGGAGGGAGGAGTTAAGACTTTGTTAAAATCATGTGATTCGTGGATAAACCCTTAAGGGATATTTACCTTACCTTTGTAGGGTTCCGTAGTAAACGAGGAACGTAGGAACAAGTTAGTTTCTTGTCTGCAGCTTTGCTCAAACTATTAGTATTAGAAAGCTATAATTTGGCATGGATATATGTACATATTAGTTATGCCGAGAAAGTCATAGCATAAAATTTTGAATAAATTTTTTTTTAGGTACCTCCCATACACAAAGTGGGGATGAATTTATTTTTTCACATCTACCCCATCGATCGTGTGGGGTATCGTTGGATAGGTAATCAAAACACATTGGGGGTTTCCTCAAACTATTTCTCAATTTAGCCATCCGTGTGTGAAATATTAAGCTTTGAAGTGACAATTTTTGTTAGAATTAATGGGGAGAATCTCTCTATTTCTTTATTTATTAATAAAAAAAAGTAACTCATATTAAAAAATGTACGTACGAACTCGATTTTTTGACCAAATAATATCGTGTGTTTTTCGGTTAATTAAATAATACTTACGAGAAGTATAAAAAACAAAAACGTGGAAATTCCATTCAAACTAACATTAACTCGTATGATTCAAGTATCCACATTTTAAGATCACATAAATAATTATGTGCAACTACGGAACCCTACATTGTGCATGGTATGACCCACACTTGACAGCTTATTTACCATCTGCATACTTTTGCCCATAATAAAGCAAGGTGCATTACAACTATGTCACAATATTGGGAAGTCTACACCAGTCCAATCCATGGTATATGAATATCCCATAAATAGTGTGAAAAATCACAATTCCTAATTGTTTTCCTTCATAAAACTGGTGCCAACCAACTATATAACACTGACCTTAAACTCCTGTCTCATCGTGTCCGCAGTCAAGGCATAGCTCTGAGCTGTCTTCTGCATCATAATGGCATGTGCTCGCCCACTCAAATGGTTCTCAAACGAGCGTCCGTCCCACATACTCTTGTTACAAATGTGGCATTTCAATAGCTGTGGGTTGATATCGTCGTAGCGAGTCTTCGGTGACTCTTTCTTGCCATCTTCTTCTTTCACTGGGACCTGCTCCGTTCCTTCTTCTTTCTCTTCTTGGTTGTCACTGTAGGATTAGATTAGTTAGTTGTGAAAAAATTGTGTTTAAATAATTTCTCTGTACAATTTTTATAATCTGTGATTAAAACTAAAATAGTAATTAAACTAATAAGGTTATGATTTTGATATGAAAATACATAGGATAAAAACCAATTTTTTTTGTATTAGTAACATTCCGTTTACAAAATAGATTTAACAGGCTCCGGCTCCTACCTGGTGCAAAGGTTGTCCATCGCTATTCAACGCGGTAACGCAGCTAGCGTCATGGGTACTTTTGCGCCTGGTACAGTTCGGGGCGTTTTTTTTTTTTTATATATGTAATTTTAATGAAATGACGTTGTTGATGACTTGTAATTATGATTAATTAAAATAAATTATATTAACCTAAACAAGTATCTTTATTAAAAGAAAAACAAAGTACTCGTCCGATTTAACAGGTATTATAGTATTCATCCAAGTTTGTCTTTAGTTTACCTTAAGATAATCAGCGCGCGATCTTTTGCCAGCAAATTCGCGTTTTTTATACAACAGTAGAAACCTGTTTTCTACCCCTTAATACTATCCGATTTCGCCCATTACTCTTTTATATGGTTGGAGTCATTAATGGCTATGCCTCTACTGTTTGCTTTTTTCAAATTATAAACTTTGCTACTATAATGAAATTTGAAAAAAGCAAACCATAGAGGGGACATTTGTGATTTTAATTAGATAACACGTATATGTAAAAAGAAAAACAAAATACTAGACTGTGGAAAAGCAGTTTTTGATATGCTGTTACGCTTAATATACTCGACTTTAGTGAGCATAATAAGTTTAAAGCCATATATCCACTGAGAAACATTTGTTTAATAAATACTATTTGAAAAGCCACATTTTTGACATGGTTGATTAAACCATGTCAAAAATGTGGAATACGCTTCCTGAATGGGTCTTTCTGAATATATTATGTAAAAGTGTGTCAAAGCAAATGAATATGTATCTTCTAGACAAACATGCTCCATTATAGACCACAATGGTCTCTTAATATGATGAGCAGCAGAAGCTGCTGTGTCTTTATTATGCAGTGCTAAAATTAAAAAAAAAAAAATTGTTGGAACCAGTAATGGCTATGCCTCTACGGTTTGCTTTTTAGGCTTCAGTACCAAGGGTGTGGGAGCCTATTCATGAGGCTATGGTGTTTGTCTATCTGTTCTACACATAAATGGCTGTATCTTTCGAAGTCTCAAAATTGGCAAGTTTATACAGTTCACTTTGATGTAAATCAACAAATAATAATTAAATAACAAACACTAGGTAGATATGGATTAAAAGTATATATGTATTCTATCAGCCATCTAGTTCCATAGTACAAGCTTTGCTTAGTTTGGGCTAGATGGTGTTGTGTAAAATGTCCACAAATATTTATTTATTTATATTATCAGTTTTTGTTATTTTAAAAATGAAACTAATATAGTTCACGTTATTGTAATAATACGAGTGACGTTAGATGGCGTCACTCGTTCACTCACGTCTTCGTCGATACTTTTATTTTAGGTAAGTATGTAATGGCGCATGTTACATAGACATCTTATTTTATCAAAGACCGCTAGATGGAGCTTCTATTAATACTTTCTTGAGATGTTAGGTAGGTATGTAATGGCGCACGTTGCACAGACATCTTGTTTTATCAAAGACCGCTAGATGGCACTTTTATTAATATTTTCTTTAGATATGCCTACCATTTCAGAATATTTTTAAGTAATTTAGAGAAACTATGTAAAATTATAAAAATTCATACATTTATAGCACATTTTGCTATTTAGTCCTGTTTTCTGTGTTCCATCCAGGACAAACATTTGTGTGATGAGGCATGGATGTTTGTTCTGTGCCTGGGTGTTTCTATGTATCATATGTATATTTACAAAAAAATAATTAAGTATATATATATGTATTCTATCAGCCATCTAGTTCCATAGTACGAGCTTTACTTAGTTTGAGCTAGATGGTTTTGTGTGAAATGTCCCCAAATATTTATATTTTATTTATTGCATGGGAGTACGGAAGCCTCAGTGTGCAGGTGATGGATTTTTAATTTTTGAACTTCGGAACTATAACGATATTCGAAAAAATCCAACCATACGAAAAAAAAAACCTTGAAATTGGTTAATATAAATAAATATTTGGGGATATTTCACACAACACCATCTAGCCCAAACTAAGCAAAGCTTGTACTATGGAACTTGATGGCTGATAGAATACATATATACTTTTTTTTATATATACATATTTAGGGGCTGAAAACATTTTTATCCAATTTGTATGGGAAATCGCGACAACAGGTTCTCGTAAGGTTTATGATAAGAACTTCAAATTTATTAACATGCTTCTCAGAGAATAGATGGCTTCGTGTACATGCCCTAATTAAAAATTACATATTACTTATTGAAAATTACCACATTATGAAAAATCCATAGTAAATAACACGAATTTCTGATAAATTTTGACCACACCATAGTATGTTGATGTATTGCATACTTATCTGTAGAAATCCAATTGGGTCAGCAGAGGAAGATAAGACATTAAGAGAAAATGATCAAGTTTTTCAACTATGAGCTATACAGCTCCGGAGGTTACTCTAACATGAACAGTATACCGTTCATGGCGAAGACATAACAATTTGTTGAAAAAACTTTGTTGATTCCATACCTGTATACAGGTAGAGAGCTATTATTGCCAATTCGGCTAAAATGTTAAGCCGGTGAACGTTAATATTAACGTCAGGCCAGTGAACGTAAGAAGCATGTGGGTTGTATTGAGGCGTCAGAAGTGCGGTGTGACCACCGGAAGGAAATCGTTCCTTACCTCTCCTTGACAGGTTTAGCCTTAGAATCGGCATCCTTTTTCGGGGAACTCTTGGGTTGTTGCCTGGGCCCATCATTGGGCTTGAACTGTTTACGATTGGTGTTGATACGCTCACCAGCCCGATTGTAATTCCCCGTACGCCGGAAATTACCTTGATTGCCCATCTAAAGGGAATTCATCAAAACAAAAGAGTTAGTTTAAATTGAGCTCCATGAGCCCTCTCGCTAAAATGTATATAAGCAGAGAATTACATAAGATCTGACATTGAGCAAGGAATAAGAACTATAGCAGCAATAATACTACTTTCACAATTGGAATGGAAACATTTCTGTAAAAAGTGTACATGCATTGAAAATCAATTCAACTGATGGATTCTAAAGATGTAAATATTGAGAAAGTTGCTTGGACTGTGACATTTCTCTTGGAAAAAACATTGTTTTAGTGATTTTTGATATTTGTTACGAATACCTACCCGGTTGGGCATGAAACCCCGATCAAACCGACCCATTTGAGGGCCAAAGTCCCTTCTAATGGGCATGTCCAGCAGAGAAGGGACAGGGTTCGGTCGAGGTTGCAGCAAGTTGATAATGTTACTGGCTAGAGCCAGTGTTGCTTCCGTGGAACCACCTCCGAGAGGCAGCAGGTTAGGCAGTCCGGCGCCGGGGCCGCCGCCCTGCCACGGAGAAACGCTGTTTCTCCCGAAGTTCTTCCTTCCGTCGTTACGGTTGAAGTCCATACGACGCCCGCCATTGCCGCCCGCTTGAGGTCTTCGGTTAGCCATTTTATGTCTACGCGTTAAAATAATAGGTACATGGTAAATATCACTAAAGACGAAAATATATAACACGTATGTAGAGTTAGCTAATTGAGCGGTGTGACTAATGGTTATAAAGTAACACGATAACTTCAATGGTTAGATTACGGTAAAATTCATTCTGTATTGATCGGCTGCACCGGAAAATGGCTGGCGGCATCAAGCTTTCCATTCAATGCAGACTCACAGAATTTATAATTCAACAAGAAATAACGTGTAGAATACGTACTCACCAGATGAAAATAACACAGATTTATTTAGTCACGCAAGAATTTAAAAAAACAGCAATGATTTACGAAAAATTATAATTTTTTACAAAAACTCAACGACGTTAATCTGCGTGAAAAAGCAATGAATGAATCAAAGAGAGTACTTTGCAGGGTTGCCATAAAATAATAATTGACTACCGTGTTTTGGATGTTGAATTGCCGTGTTTTGGCTCAAAATTCCTAAAATTGCCGTGTTTCATATAAAAAGCAGTTTTTTATACGTAGATACTTAAAAGGAGAGCTGTTGCGTGATCTTCCATACCTATAAATGAGATAAAACTGTTTACCCCTAAACACTAACCGATTTCTAAGATTATTTTTTTCGGCCAATAGACATGTATCCACCGTGGAAACCAACTTCAAAATACGCAACACTACGCGTTCATACGCGACTTGCTATTAACTTTTCTACAGGCAATTGGATGATATTTTACCAGTTATTTTGTTATAAAAACCTAAGTCCTGCATCGATTTTGATAAAATGTTTATGAGACCACTTCTGAAGTATGGTCTACTAAATACAAAAATAATCATCAAATTCAATAAACAATTAGCTGAGTAATCGGTGAACAAACATGTCTAAGATATATTTTTAACCTCTCGGGGGTATTGTCCCTACTAGTGATGTGGTAATATTGGTCCTTGGTATTCTAGAGAGATGTATGATGATTAATCACCTACACTTGAAGCTTCAAGTGTATTCGATGAGGTGTCTATGGAATGTGTTCGATTTAACTGTAGAGTAGCTGTTGCCTGCAACTTTATTGGTGTATTTTTTCTTTCGCTCTGATTGCCGTGTTTTATGATACGGCAATTAATGTTCTGCCGTTTACCGTGTTTTTTATGGCAAGCGGCCCTAATTACCGTATAACACGGCAATTGCCGTAGAAATGGTAACTCTGGTACTTTGTAACTAACCGTGGCTCTACACTTGTGCCGTGAACGTCCGCGAACAGGCGTGAACATAAGTGTGGAGGGTTTTCACGGCGTTCGCGGCCGTTCACGCCTGTTCCCCGATCGAAATCGGTATTTTGCCCCGCGACAAAGGGTTCGCGGCAGTTCGCGCCTATATCTGTTACCATC
Source organism: Lycia hirtaria (assembly GCA_947563715.1). Classification (NCBI taxonomy): domain Eukaryota; kingdom Metazoa; phylum Arthropoda; class Insecta; order Lepidoptera; family Geometridae; genus Lycia; species Lycia hirtaria. The sequence continues at coordinate 50,087,379 of OX387376.1, read as the reverse complement.
GTCTGGGTCTTATGTTTTTCTTTGCTTTTTGTTTATTTTTAACAAATTTATAATAGGCTATTGCACAAATTACTAAGGCTGCACAGTCGTCTATAGCGGGTGGGGTGGGAGCGAGAACAGTAAGTGATAACATAGTGAGTGTGGACAGTTTATTAGTCTCGGTAGAAGTCTTGACGAGACTTCTTGTCTTCTCGGCGTGAGTCTGTACGGGGCATTAATTTTGACCATCACTAGTAAAAATGGTAAATAAAATAAAATTTATTCGTATTAGGTTCTAAATATATATTTCTTGTTCGATTTTGTTTTGTCTCTTAGATTTCTGTTATTTGGCTATATTTATTGCAGACATAGAGTAACTTACATATTTGCAGCAGGGTTACCATTTCTACGGCAATTGCCGTGTTATACAGTAATTGGGGCCGCTTGCCATAAAAAACACGGTACACGGCAGAGCGAAAGAAAAAATACACCAATAAAGTTGCAGGCAACAGCTACTCTACAGTTAAATCGAGCACATTCCATGGACACGTCATCGAATACACTTGACACTTCAAGTGTAGGTGATTAATCATCATATATCTCTTTAGAATACCAAGGACCAATATTACCACATTACTAGTAGGGACACCCTCAAGAGATTAAACATATATCTTAAGCATTTATATCTCGTTCTTTATGAACAAATACATTTATATTCATGCTTCGGACGTTTTTTACGAAACTTTAAGAATTGAAATAGTGAAAATAGTGACTGAACAGTCTACTATATTTAAAAAAGTACTGTTTTCTATCCCTCAATATTATCCGATTTCATTAGGTTTTTACAACAAAATAACTGGTAAAATATCATCCAGTTGCGTGTAGAAAAGTGAATAGCAAGTCACATATGAACGCGTTGTAATGCGTATTTTGAAGTTGGTTTTTCAGTTTTTTTTAACTATAATTATTTATTATATTAATTAATAATCTTAGATTTAATCGGTTAGTGTTTAGGGGTAGAAAACAGTTATATCCCATTTGTAGGTATGGAAGATCACGCAAGAGCTCTCCTTTTAAGTATCTACGTATAAAAACTGCTTTTTATATGAAACACGGCAATTTTAGGAATTTTGAGCCAAAACACGGCAATTCAACATCCAAAACACGGTAGTCAATTATTTTTTTATGGCAGCCCTGATTTGCAGATTTGTTTGCGACGTAGTATCTGTCCGTAGTTAGTATATTCTCTTTGGTTAGTATCTCCTATATATTTGTGTTCTGCAGTGATGCCAACTTAGCTACTTTGTAGCTAGATCTGACTACTTTTAGACCCCCGTCAGCTACTTTTTTTGAAAAGTTGTAGCTAAAAAATCTAGCTACGTTTTCTAGCACCTTTTGAACATAAGACACAGACACAGTAACTTATGTGCATTTATAATGTGTCAAACCAGTTTGACAGTCTGTATGATGGTGTAGAGCTGGCATTAACAATCAAATCCGTGCCACTACTCTAATAATTTATTCATAGATTATAGAGTTTAACTAATTCTTAGATTATAGAGTGGTTGCATGTCATTGGCCAGTCACAGAGCCAGTCACAGAAAACTTCAGGATTTAGGGCGAATAACAGGAAGCGCAGCGTAGGAAGACCAGCCACGAGATGGACAGATGACTTCATGTTCACAAGTGGCGGGAAACGGTGGCTGCAAGCCGCTTCGGTCGTTAATCGGTCTTTTTGGAAATCTATGGGTTACGCCAATGTTCAGCAGTGGACTTTTTATGGTTGAGATGATGATGATTACGAGTCAACAATTGAAGAACCTGGGCTAGAAGTCTCAACTTTATTTGAATCAATTTATCAACATAATTCTGTTGATTTATACAGGCTGTATGGGCACAGTCAGAATGTACAGAGTAAGTTAGTAACAATTTATCTATAGAGATAAATAATGCATATAGATGCACAACATAATATCATGTTGATTTGTCATATTACAGACAAATATAGACCGATTTTATCACTTCAATAAAGCGACACTAATTTACTTTGCACTAAACTAACTGTCTCCATATTGCCTGTATGAATCAATTTATCAACCGATCTATCTTAATAAAAATTGGTAAGACTAATTAAAATTTATTAGTAAGTAATAATTTATAATACACTATATTTGTTTTTAGGGTTCCGTGCCCAAAGGGTAAACGACGTCACGAATGAGCGAGAAATTCGTGTACATACATAAAAAAAAATACGCTACGAATTGATAACCTCCTCCTTTTTTGAAGTCGGTTAAAAATAGAATAAAATTAATATTTAAGGGGGTTGTATTTCCTATACAACAAACGCGATTTTTTGTCGTTTTTATAGATAATGATAAGGAACCCTTCGTGCGCAAGTCCGACTTGCACTTGGCCGGTTATTTTTCCTCCCTTAGCTACTTCTAGCTACTTTTTGGGGTCAAATCTAGCAATATACATGACAGTACAGTTGGCAGCACTGGTGTTCTGTGTTTGTGTGCGACTTGGATCACCTTCTTAAAGTACTTGAGAGTACCTTTAGCTAAGGATCACCTTGGATAACCAATTTAACTGAACTCATATGAAAAACGAAGTAAAAAATGGAAGAAGTTGAGAACGACAATGAACACAAGCGATCTAAGGTATTTTCCTGAACTTTCTGTATTTTAGACACATCACCAACAGTAGAAAAATATTTAATAACAATACACCATAAGTAAATAGTAAAATGTCATTAGGACAAATCCACACCTTGAAAGATTGTGACTAAAATGACTGATGTACAAAAATATTGCCTAGATATGGTTTATAGGCCTTATATAGGCAATATTTTTGTACAGGCCTATATATACCTATTATTATTATTTTTTATACCTATTTTTATTATTTTATTATATTTACCTATATGCCTTTTTTGTGACTACTGCTGGACAATATAGACATCATAATCTCTTCATAATTCTGTATGAAACCATAGTGAACTCGACATCGTTTTAAATTTTTCTTGACCATGGAAACAATGTCCTTCAGTCGAAATAATATAGAGTTCTTTTATAATAAAACGTTTGTGAGTCCTCAGTAAAGTGATGGCGACTTTACTAGAAGCTTCTGTGGAGTTTTGCCGACAACGTAAAATAACAAGTTTCACTGCTTTATTACACTTTCCCACACTCACGCAGTTGATTGAACACTTAATGAATAAAATACCACCATTTTTGTCGCATTAATGTTCAAAATAACACAAATTTAGGAAAATAAAACAAAGCAACACTATGTTACTACGACGTTCCCGCCAAAACTCTATTTTTTTTTAATTTAAAACCTAGGAGGCCAAACGGGCTATAGCAGCCCCGGCACATCACTGCGACCTTTGCAGATCTATTGTGACAACCCCTTTGGATCACAGCACCTCCCCAAGTCCTATACCAATCATGTAGTCAGTGATGGCCTTGGGGGAGGAGGTTTTAATCTCTTCGGGTGAGATTATGTGGCCTCCGAGGTGCCGGCTTCTGCTATGGTGCAACGGTTCGCACTCACACAGGATATGTATGGGTGTTTCATCATCTGTGTGACAGAATCTGCAAGCCTTGAGTTCACCCAATCCAGAAATCAGAAATCAGAATCATTTATTGAACAACTGTCAGTGAAATATTATGCTAGGTGGTATTGCAATGTTTAGCTTACAGTTTACCCACATCGGGCATTCAATATTCAATATGTATATATCTAATAAATATAACAACATGCTAGATTTAATTAGGTATTATTATTTAAACGATTTCCAGATCGATAAAAATTACACAATTTAATTGTATTTTGAATAATGTGTTTCTGTTGCTAATAAATGATGTCAAAATTGTAATAGTAATTAAATTAATAGTAAGTAATTAAATTATATGTTATGTCAAGTATAAAATTCAATGTCAATAATATTAGAAAATCAATCTCGAAATCGTCTATTCATCAATGTAATCTCTGTAGATTTATTTCTGTTTACAAATTCTTTTAAATCATAAAATACTTGGTCCCCCATAAATCCCATAGTGTTGAGGTGTTTGTTAAGCTTGCAGTGCCCGCTTAGGGTTCTGGTCAGGATTCTTATACGAGCCCTGCTTAGTTGTAGTGCTTCTCTGGACAGTTTGTCAGTGAAGCCTGCTATAAGCAGTTTGGAGTGCCTCTGGCCGGAGCTAGTTCTCCAGAGCTTGAGAGCCTGGTCCCTTCCTCCGGCCTTTAGGGTGCTGTATGTGTTACATTTGGATATGCCACAGAATGGCTTGGGTCCAATCGGTTGTTTCTCCGAACCAGCTCTTGCGAGCTCATCAGCAGACTCGTTGCCGCTGATGCCGCAGTGCCTAGGGACCCAGGCCAGGGTCACCGTGTTGGAAGAGCCTAGGTTATTTAGAATTAATGTTATCCGACATCAGGGCCTTCAGAGCAGCCTGACTGTCGGAGAGGATATAGATCCTTTTGCCTGAGTATGATCTGAGCAGGTTTTCATGTACGCACATTATGATGGCGTACATTTCAGCTTGGAAGACAGTGGCGTATTGCCCAAGGTGAACCGTGAGGTTGGCCGCCGCTTGGGAGCGCCACTGAAAATCTCCGCACCTGCTCTGTCATCTTTCCTAGAACCATCTGTGTACCAGACTATGTCACCGGACTTTAACTCTCGAGGCATGCCATCCTCCCAAGTCGTCCTGTCAGGTAGATGTACCGTCTCAGGTAGAGGGTCTTCTCTTTTCAGGATTTTGGCTGGTTTCTAGCATACCATTGTTTAGAACCACAGAGGCCGGGAAGTGTACTTTTGCCAACAAGCTTATTGTTTCTTCCTCAGATTTTGTGTATGTCCCATCCGGTTTTTTGAGTAACCCTAGATGGGAGGAGGGGGATTTGGGCAACACTTTGTGGATCCTGGTGGCCTGTGCTGTAGACTTGATCTGTCCACAGAACCTTCGCCAGGAACTCCTTTTAGCTTTCCTCACCTCCTTGTTGAAGCTGGTCAGAGGTTCCCTATAGGCTTCCCAGTCGTTATTCGCCTTGGCTCTATTGAAGAGCCTTCGGGCTTTCTGCCTGAGACGCTGTAGGTTTTTATTCCACCATGGAGTGTCGCTGCGCGACTTGACATCTTTTAGAGGACAGTTATCGAGATAGGCAGTTGAGAAGCCTTCCCAATTTGTGGACTTCGGTATCCGGGGTCCCGGTAGAGTTTTAATTGTCCTATACCTGAGCAGATCAAGTCAAACCTTATGTGTCTGTGGTCAGACATGGACGCCTCGTTAGAGACATGCCAGTTGTGTAAACGGTTCATAAGCCGCCCCGTGCATAAAGTAATATCTAATACCTCCTGTCTGGCCCTGTTAGCAAATGTTGGTGTGTTGCCATGATTGAGTATGTGTAGGTCATTACATAGTATGAAGTCGTATAGTAACTCACCCCTGGCGTTCGTGTCTGTACTACCCCAGCTGGTGTGGTGCGCGTTGGCGTCGGTGCCCACCACTAGCTGTGCTAGTTGGATCCGATTCTTCTCCGGGAAGGTAGGCACTGCATACGATGGTCTTCGCGTTGCTGCCTCCTGGAAGCTCGACAAAGGCTGCAACTACGTCATCTGTACACACGAAGGGAATCGGTAAAAATTGTATATTTTTGTTAAAGAGTATGCAAGCTCTTGGCCTTACGCCGCCGGTGTTATATAAAAGCTTACCTGCGGTTTTGAGGCCCATGACCGTGTTTCCGTTCACCCACGGTTCTTGAATCAAAGCCATATCCACAAGGCCTTCGGCAAAAGACTGACAGATAATCGCCGTCGCAGCCTTGGAGTGCATGAGGTTAGATTGTATGGCTTTGAGCATTTTTTTTTAATTTTTTTTTTTATGTTGAGCCAAAACTCTAACTCAACATCTTTAAAATAATGTTGCAATATACAATATCAGCAATACTCACAGAATTATGTGATATTGAAAGCAGTAGGATCAACGGAATCCAAGATGAAACAACAATGCCATAACTGTCTACAGAAAAACAATCTGTCTATTTCTGTCTCTGACTCTATATATTCTGATCTGGGTATATTAACTGTAAGAATTATTCTTTTCAGGATCGCAGCCCGTCACCAGCCATCAAATCCACAGCAGTGGTGAAGTACACGGCTTTCCAAACTCCTGCCACATATGCTCAGCTTCAATGTAACACAGATTTAAATCTCCCTCCATCAAACTACGGTGCAGCAGTTGATTCTTACGGTCTGAAGCAGATCTTGACCAGGGGACCAGGGATGTCTAGGTGATTACGACACTACAATCAGTATGCACTTCCATTTTCTATCAAATTTAATTCACGACTGGACATAATATATTACTTTTGCAATTAATAAATTGTAATGTTAATTTCATGTAATTAAAGTTAATGATGTGTGATTAGATTGTTAGGTATATATTAATAATAAGACAATGGAAGTTCATATGTACATAGTTGGTAATTCTATTTATTATTACATTAGTTTTGTTATGTTATCATCATCATCATCTCAGCCACAAGAAGTACCCAGGGCCTTTCCCACGGATTACCAAAAAAGTCTGATTGGAAGCAGCTTACATCCAGCATCTTCCTGCCACTTGTATGAAGTCATCTATCCATTTTGTGGCTGGTCTTATGCTGCCCTTGCTGGTGCATGGTCTCCTCTTGAGAAGTTTTCGTTTTGTTATGTACATGTAATGACACTGTACTGTAATGTACAGTGTAAGTCAGACTCGCCCAATGAGGGTTCCATACAAACTAATAGATAAAAAGGGGAAATTATATATTTTTTTATATTTTACTTCATAAACCGAAAAATATGTATCATAATAATATTTGAAAACCTGTTTTAGCTTGTGCTAATGAAGCTTTCATATGATACCCCATATGATACGGTTAAAGCACTTTAAAATTTGGACCCTCCTTCCTTGCATAAAGACCCTATTTCTTGCAAAATTTCACAGTTATAATTATGTTAACGGGAAGTACCCCATAGGTTTTGATACCCTTGCGAGTGTCGAAATATGCGTTTTTTGCCACATATTTGACTGTAACTTTTTTTTTGAAACTGAGAAGATTGATTTTTCTCTCTGCAGCAAGAGACTATTGATCTGTGTATATGGTTTTAATTTCAACTCGATCCTTTACGCGTTCCCGAGATACAGGTCTTGACAGACGGAGTCGGACAACAAAGTGATCCTATAAGGGTTCCGTTTTTTCTATTTGAGGTACGGAACTCTAAATAAGATCGAAATCGGATAATATTTAGGTTGTATGAAAAACGCGTGATTTGCTGGGAAAAGATCGTGCGACAACGATTCTCTTAAACGAGGTTGCGGTACATTTTGTCGCGCGCTTACCTAGAAGAAACTAATTCACTAACATTTTAAAGACACCCAGGTTATATTATATCTATCGAAAGACCCACTCAGGAAGCGTATTCCACAATTTAGCGATCAGTATGAAGTATCATGAAAGTGGAATACGTTTCGTTCGGATTTTCGGAATATTTACCATGAAATGGTGATGATTGTTCGTGTTACCTTACCTCTTACGTTTCAGTTTCCGCATGGCGCACATGTTTCCCGACTGCGTAGGAGAGGTGGATGTTATCGCCGGTGCGGAGGTTATCAAGAAACTCCTCAAATTACCCTACCAGCCTAAAGGAACTGTGAGTTAACAATTAAAGATCGTCGTCTAGTTGCCGCGTTAAATGATTAGTGCGCTTGATATAAATTAGACATAAAGCAAGTTGTTTGAAGCAAGCAACTTGCCTCGACTGACAAATGTATGCGCCTTGCAAGTAAACTCCTTCAAACAACAATAGAACGGTAATGCAATTAATCTATTCTCTGTCTAGTAAGTCATCAATCATCACATGTAATATTAAGGCCTCTACTAAAAGGGATTTCTCGATTGTAACACAAAATACATTAACAGTATTACATACAGAACGGACGCTCCGCCTCGCGCCAATATCGGGTTCCTCACCCGCTCCCCGCGCTCGCCCTAACGTTTAACGGAGTTTAGTGACGCGGTTGTCTGTCGAGACAAGCGTTGCGGGCTTCATGCGTTCGAATGCCCACTGACGTCACGAGCGAGCGGCAATCAAATGACGACGTTAATACATACGTGAAGTGGTGTATGTGTGTGACTGAACAGCGCGCCGTTGTATGGAGTGTCCGACGTCACACCGAGGGACGGCTAGTCACATGATTGTTTGTTGATTGATGATGATGGTTGCAGGTGAGCATGATGGTACATCGCGTGGAGAACACTCTGCTACTGGACGACTTCGACGTTTATGACTACCTCATGAAGTCTGAGTGGTCCTGGCTAAAAGACTTCTTCTATGAGAACATACTCAAGACCATGTCCGAACAGGTATCCTTAACTTAATTGACTTGTAAATAACAATTTACCAATAAATGATTTGTATTTGTAACAATATTGGACGCATACGCATTGACATTAGGAGTCCGTAGTACGACCATCGTCTATCTCGCTCGCGCATACCCACATTTTTGAAGATATAAATGATTATATGAACTTATAAACCAAATTCGTGTTTTGGAAACTAGAAAATAACATCACAAATATTCGATAATTTTTTTAATTTGATTCAAGTCAATTTTCATACATAAAAATTATTTTTGCGTTAATAATTTCTAAAAATTGTTTTTCAAAATTAACTTGGATTAAATTGAAATTTTTGCTGTGATGTTGTTTTCTAGTTTTACAGACGATATTTTTTTTATAAGTTCAAGCAGTCATTTTATATATTCAAAAGTGAGGGAGCGAGACGGATGATGGTAGACTACGGACTCTTAATGTTGTTAACATACCTATGCTGCTAAGCAGTATTTGATAGCATTTGGATCTTTTTTTTTGTAATGTAGGTAGTTTAGTATGTGTAGTGTGTATATTGATTTGTTGTAGTTAATAAAGGAGCTTGACTTTTAAAATGTATATAGAAAATTTATATAGTAACGCGTATGGGAGTACGGATAGGAAAAGTATGGATAAAAAGCATTAAATTAGAATAGCAGTGATGCTATATTTAGTTATTTATTTTCCATATCTTGGAAATCTTACAGCCTAACAGCAACAACAGGTGACCTTATTGGTTAAAGCGATCTCGTTCAGGTAACCACGAGATGGAGAGAGAAAAATATTATTATATAACATCCGAGATTTTCTAGACTAGAAAATAACAAGTCTAGATAGAGTATACTTACTAAAAAAAGCAAGTTCGTATAGACTAAGTGGCCAGTCTTAGTGTCAGAGTTACTAAGCCGTCGGAAGGTCTCTGACCTGGCTCAACGATTGCTGTTTTTGAGATTGAGAACAAACAACCGGAATTTAAAATTAACGTGTCATCCGACCCATGGTAGTGCTCAGAAAGAATGCAATCACGGCCACCCATCCGAAGACTTACCAGTCCGTCCATTGCTTAACATTGGTTATTCGAGAACACCTAGTCAAGCTACGCCACGAGCGTATATAGTGACTGTGTAAAAATGTAAAATATATAATTATAACCAGGAGCGCATGTCGCTGACGATGGCGCCGGTGTCCAAGTCAGCGCTGCAGCTGACCAACAAGTTCCTGTCGCACAGTCTCGCGCAGCCCCCACCCACACACCTCCCGCGCGCTGACACACACACACATACTATTACAGGTGACGCTGCTTTTTATGTCGTAGCTTGAGTTTCCAATGAAGCGGAGCGGAGCTTACCGGCGCACGAATTGACCAATCACAATGCGCGAAACCACCGCGTGTAAAATTTCGTTTATTGTGATTGGTCAATAGAGAATATACACGATATGTTTTATTTGATCATGAAGTTAACTGCATAATAAACTAAAATATCTTCAAAATTGAAAAAAAAAAAAAATTCAAGCGTTTCAGTTTCATGTCTATCTTATGTTTTTTTTGTTTTAAACAAGATTTGATCGAGTGTTCTTGGCTACGTTTCATAAGAATCGATTCAACTCCTTTTTTATCTCTGGGGTTTCAGAAAGTAGTTTGTAGTTCGACCATCGTCCGTATCGCTCGCGCATATCGACATTTTAAACATATAAAATGTCTGAATGAACTTATAAAAAAATGTGTTTTAGGAAACTAGAAAACGAAATTTCGACAAAAATTTCAATTTGATCCGAGTTATTGTCTTCATGCATAAAAATATTTTTTTGTAATTATTAACACAAAAACACGGTGGTATACGTCCAGACAATGGGCACTCTCCCAGACTCTACCACGGCCAGTCCTAACCTAGGTCAAGCTAGACTGTTACCCGGTAACACGTGGAATTTATCGTGTTTATGTATGTATGTATATAAGCAGGTCCGTTCCTTCCGGAGCCCGAGACGAAGCCCGAGGAGGCTCCCTACGAGCAGCTGTACAACCGCAACGTGCACTGGACCTTCGAAGACATCCATATGCTGATCGGCAGCGACCTGCCCATATTCGGCGATAAGGTAAGGTTTTTATAACTACTTGGAAATAAAGAAAAAAAAAACGGTCGAAGACGAATCCGCACTCAGCGATATCGATCCACATTCCTGTTGCGTACTGCACAAGAATGGAATTCGTTGCCGCCATCTCTGTTTCCTGAGACCTACAATCTTGGAATTTTCAAGGCTAGAGTGAATAGATATCTTCTAGATCGACGAGCTCCATCGTCGGCCACACCGTCGCTTAACATCAGGCGAGTTGATCTATAGTGTATAAAAATATATATATATATATATATATTTCGTACATTGAGACTTCTGTCCTCTTTCCTTACACCCCCCCTAATCCACGTTATTCATTCTCTCAGTTAAATACCCATTTTTAAACATAAAGAAAACTTAGATCAAAATCAATCCATTCATCCAGTGACGATGCTACGACACACGTCATACTTATAAAGTACATCCCTCTTTGTGGGTCGGTAAAAACTGAAACAACCGACATTAAAATACGCAGTTTTGTTTTAAAAACCAAACTACCATACCAGTTTTGATTAAATTTCTATGAGACCAATCTGAAAGTATATCCTTTCAAACAAAAAATAAATAAACGAATTGTTCAAACCAACAATTTATAAATGACGGAATTATGCGGTAACAAACAAAAAAAATACAGTCGATTTGTTGTTCACCTCCTTATGTTTCAAGTATTTTTTTTTTATTGTTTAGGACCGTCCATGCGTCAGCCTCCGTCTACGCGACGCGCGCGAACCAATCAACGTCCTAACAGGCATAGACTACTGGCTGGACAACCTCATGTGCAACGTGCCCGAAGTGTTAATGTGCTACCACATCGACGGCATTGTCCAGAAATATGAGCCCATGAAGACCGAGGACCTGCCCAACATGGAGCATTCGAAATTCTCCCCTAAAGTCATAAGGAATGTGGCTCAGAATATCTTGTCGTTTTTGAAGTCGAACGCGACGAAGGCGGGCCATACCTACTGGTTGTTTAAGGGGCCGCACGATGACGTGGTCAAGTTGTATGATCTGACGTCGCTGTGTCCCGGTGATTTGGATAATCCGTTTACAACGCCGGTCGCTATGTTGTTGTATCGGGTTGCGAGGAATATGAGGTGAGGAGTTTTTTACAATTGATTGATGATGCGCAATTCTAAGTATATAGCCGTGCGCACAAGGACTTTTAGACTATTTTATTATTTTTAATGAGTACAACCCGTTAAGAAATAAAGAAGTTTTCTTTTTGTCTCGTTTAAAACGGGACCGCATTGCGGTTATGGCAAATGACGTCGAAATGTGACAGCACATTCACTTATACTATGTGTATACACCTGAGTGAGTGAAAGTAAAGTAGCGTCACGATCGCATGATGGCTGTCTCTTTTTCGCGACCGTTTTTAAGTATGATGCACAAAAATCGCTGTATCTTCGTCATTTTTTCATCTGATTTTAATATTTTTTACACAGACTTGATTGTTTTATCAAATACTACAAATCTACATATACAATGTGCATGATAAATCTCAGTGCTTGCGACCTCATAATCAAACCATATCTCATAATAAAAAAACGTCATAATTGACACAACTAAATTCGCAATAAGTGAAAAATCAACACCACAGATTAAGAATAATTATTATGACGGCGTCGCAATACAAATCCAAATCTAAACCAAATCTCATTTAATATATTAATAGTAGTAGTTTTATATATTAATAGAATCATGTTTTATATTTTTAATATTTTAACGTTTCTTGTCACCAATGTTGCTTGTCACCAGGATAACGAACCGTTCCCGTCACGTGCGTCAGTTGCTCGAGCACGTGGTGACGTTACTGCAGGAGTCGCGTCACCCGCACATCGTCGCCTCCTCGCACTACATGCTCGCCGATCTATACGTGCCGGCCACCACTAACCCAGCCACGCCGGACTTTAAAGGTAATCACAACCTATGGTCACTAGTTTAGCGATGTTTATTGTCACTACAACAATCAATAACACTTTATTGACACCACATAATGTAATAAGACAATAAACACATAAGAAAATGGCACAATCGATATCGCTTTTACCGATAAGACTTCTTGTCTTATCGGTAAAAGCGATCTTTTCCAGACAACCTTGACCAGATCAGACCAACAATCAATAACTTGTCACTATAATAACGATAAATTGGTCACTAGAATAAATATAGTTTGTCACTATAATAACGATAAATTGGTCACTAGAATAAATATAGTTTGTGACTATAATAACGATAATTGTTCACTAGACTAGATATTGTCTGTGACTACAAAACGCTTTAATTGTACTTTCATCGTGGGGACTGCTAGATTGTGGAATACGCTTCCTGAGTGGGTCTTTCCCGATAGATAGATATCTGGGGGCACGGCAGTGGCCCCGGCCAAGTCGAGCTACTAGTTTAAATCGAATCGAGAGTGAACTAGTTTCTTCTGGGTAAGGTCTCGTCTAGGTTTGTCATTATAATAACGATAATTTGTCACTAGAATATAATTATGTATATAGTTTGTCACTATAATAACGGTAATTGGTCACTAAAATATTTTATTGTTATTTATTATAGATATATTGTTTATCTTATGAATAACGGTAATTTGTCACTAGAATAACGAGAGCGCTCCTAAGTCATCTGAAATAGATGCGATTTTGTTATGCAATTATAATTATGTTTGACATGTGGGCAAGTGCAATTATTTCTAGTAAGTATGAGCGTGTTGCTGTAAAATTTGCTTTTGTTTTAGACGAGAGCTCTGATTCTGAAGACGAAGATAACGATTACAGCGACTTTGAAGCTTGCGAGCGAGACAGAAATATACACCCCCATGCGAGTGAACAGGACAGTAACGTTCACGGAACCTCAAACGACGATGAAGAAGAAATTATCGTAGAATCATGCGGGGTAGAAAGAGAAGGGAAATGCGGAAGTAGTGGGAGTGAACGAGATAGTGAATCTAAAGATTTGGTGCAGAGTGGTAATGCGTTGGCGGTGCAGACGAGAGGACTAGCTTTGAGGAACATTGGAGATAGAGTTCGGGATAATAATGAGGTGAGAACATAGCGTCGTTGCAAATTTAAAATCTCCTATGTGAACGTCTCCTGTGTCTCCTGTGTCTCCTATGTCTCCTATCTCCTATGTGGAGTTTGTAGATTAGATACACACTCTAAAATATATCTGAAAAAAGGTTACAGGAGGAGGATTTTAGATTTGCATGGACAAGTGATCCAAAAAATTTGTAGCTATGCAAAATACCAACAAAACTCAGACGAAACGTTGTGAATCTACTTTTATTGTGCGCATCGCTAAGTTGTGATGTATTCTTTTCAAGTGAGTCTGCCCGATTGATATAAGCTAGGTGTCTTTAAATCATGAGTGAACTGTTTTCTCATTTATTTCGACCATAAGTCATAGCATTACAAATAAAGTTATTAAATTACATTCAATTAAATAAAATAAAATCAAATAAAATAAAAAATAAATAACTTCGTTATTTCTTAATTATACTTCTCCAAAAGAATAATATAGTCTAAAAATCCTAGTGCACATTTATACTTACAATTAAAATATTTCTTGCGTGAATGAGCTTCATTGATATTTCCAGGACCGCAAGTCGAAGCCGGCGCAAGGTAGAGGCTTGGGCGACTCGCCACCCGACCGCTGCGGGAAGGCGCTCCTACACGCTCTGAAAGGACTTCTGGCGCTGCACAACGTTACTATTGACAAGTGCAAGGTAAACTATACTTTATAACGAACTATTTTATCTATTTTTCTTTTGTATTGGACACGCTCGCTTAATTCATTTGCCAGTGTTAAGGATTGAGATTTGTTCAAATTTCGTGAATAATACAAGTCATAAGCAGTAGTCACAGTCTGAGTCAAGTGGTGGTGAATTTAAAAGACCAGCTACAAGGTGGACTGATGACCTCATACAACTGGCAGGAAGACGTTGGGTACAGACCGTTTCCATCGGGTCTTTTTGGAAATGCATGGGGAGACATGTGCCCAGCAGTGGACTTGTGGCTGAGATGATGATGATGATGATAAAATACTTAATTTAATCCATAATCTTCAGGAAGAAGAGCGCGAACGTCTCAAACAACAAATCATAATCGAAGAGCAACATCCCAAAATGGCGAACCCGTACGAACCAATCAAAATGGATTACGAACCGCTGAAGAGACAAAAAGAACACGCGAGCCGCAGTCGCAGGAGGAAGCGAGACAGAAAATCGTCCAGCCAATCAGAGAACTACCTCATCGAAACAAATTCGAACGTAGACAAGAACGCAATCTCTATACTGAAAGAAAAGAATGTATTCCCAACATGGCATGAGCCTAATAGAGACGATAATTTCGCTTGGAAGTTACATTTGAAAACTTTGTTATATGAGAAAATATGTCTCGCTTATGCCACTTTAGCGGAATTTAGTTATGCAAATGTACAATATGGATTTTCACTAAAATATATACATATGGCGTCTAAATGTCAAAAGTTACTAAGTCATATGATAATAAAAAGTAAAGTGGTCGATGTCAGTTGTTTAATAGGAAGGGTGGGGGATAATTACTTTCAAATGAGCAAGCATTGGTCGAAGATGGATCATTTTAGGAAGCAGTTCGAGACGGACCACGATATCGATGTGAAACTGAGGCTGGAACTCGATAATGATATGGAAGAAGAGGTGGATGATGAGGTCTCCGATGAATTTGATCTGGGTAAGTAGTTTTTAGAAGGCTTTAAGTACAACTAGCTGTGACACTTGAAGGGTGAACCATGTAGTGTAGTGAAACTTCTTACAACAATATACAATACAATAATAGATACAAATATAAATAAATCGCGTTTTTATTACGAAAATAACTTGGTTGTTACACATTTTTATTCAAACAATTTACGGGTTACTCACGTCTATTTTTGCCCGACTACGGCGAAGCAAAAGGGAGGGTTATGTGTTTGTTGAACAGTATGTATGTATGTATGCATTTATGTTCATTTGTTCCCTCATAACTTCTAAACTACTTATCATAATTTGATAAAACAAAAATGTGATGTGGTTTAGCAAAACCCTAAAAATACTTTAAATAAAAAATAAGTTCAAACACCCGATTTCTGAAAAATCACGCCTTAAAAAGTATGGAACAAGAAAATCTAGTAAATATTTTATTGTATTTCTTACATATTCATAGTGGTGTTCAGAGGCTAACCGTGGTTGTGTGTTACCTTGCGTTTTTTTTTTTATATAAATTAATATTTGTGGACATTTCACACAACACCATCTAGCCCAAACTAAGCAAAGCTTGTACTATGGAACTAGATGGCTGATAGAATACTTATATACTTTTTTTTTGTAAATATATACATATGATACATAGAAACATCCAGACACAGAACAAACATCCATGCTCATCACACAAATGTTTGCCCTGGGTGGGGATCGAACCCACGACCTACGGTACAGCAGGCAGACATACTACCAACTGAGCCACAAGGCCAGTCAGACCGGCCATTCAGTCAGAGCGATCAACATGTTGATTACCCGTTTTGTAATGTGGTCCTCCTCTCTTCGCATGTTGTATTGTGTCCGTACCACGTTAACCTATTGCTGGGTATATTTTCTGTGATTGTTCCTAAAGTTGTATCATATAGCGCACGGTTTCAGAGATATCGCTCCCGTGTAGCGAGCAGGACGCCATGCTGTGGTCGTGTACGGCGTACCGTCGCGGCGCGCGCGCAGCGCACGAGAGGCGCGCCGAGCTGCTACGACGTCTAGCCTCAGTGAACAACGAGCTGGCCGTTCGATATATGAACGACGCGCAACGTGAGTCGTCATAATTCATCCTACCTAGCATTTCAAATTCAAATTTAAATTATATGTTTCGAAAAACATGGGGGTGTTTACAGGGTCTTTTTTAACTTTTAAAAACTTTTAGTTACATAGAATCATCATGTTTTAACGTTTAGGTAGGTATGCAAAATGTATAAAAGGTAATTGTTATTAAACAAAACAGAGATATAAAATATAGAACAATTTAAAATAGGCATGTCATAATCTCACAGAAGTCAAATAAAATAAATAATTAATTAAAACAATGTCAAAATTATAAAATTATATGTCTTTGTGTTTCATATTCGTCAGTTAAGTAATATGCATTTTCAATGAGAAATTTCTTTACCTTGTATTTAAAAATATTGAAATTCTGTATATATTTTAAAAATAATGGAATTTTGTTAAATATTCCTACCCTCATAATTTTAGTTTTAGCGGGCGTCTTTGGATCGTCAGCTGATGCTCTGAAGGGTGTAACGATCTTTCCACCGAGCTACAGCCAGCTGACGGTTTTAATTATTTATAATAGCATATGAACTGTCATCTGACAAATCTCATTGACCAATCTGAGCATTTAGCTGGCAGGAAAACACACTTGTCTCTAAAAAACATTATCACATTAAAGTTTACATTTCGCAAACGGATACCTAAATTGAAAAATTGTTTTCACATACCTACATTATTTCTTAAAAGCCAAGTATCAGCTGGAAGCTTTGGAATCAGTGGACAGGCGAGCTGTGAGGTTAATCGGTGACGATAAACTAGCTGCCAAGAAGCTACTTAGTCTCGAGCACCGCCGTAAAGTTGCATGTCTGTCTATTTTCTACAGGATTCATTTCGGGGAATGTGCGCAAGAGCTTCACCTTCAAGGAGGTTCTCAATTCGACTGTTTTTTTTGTATGTTTGTTCAGCGAATGCCAATAATGAATTGTTTTTTATCATTCTTCTTTGTTAGGTAGGTGAGTTTGGTCACCTCAGTGGTGGTTCTATATAAATTTTATTTATTTATTTAGTTTATTGGTATACAAAACAGAATACAGTCTCTACAATTTTTTTCTTAAATATTTATCAGAATCGGTTCAGTACTTTGGGTTTTATAACAAAATAACTGAAAAAAAAAACATCCAAGTAAACGAATTGCGTATTTTGAAGTCGGGTTTTTCAGTTTTGTAAACTATAATTTTATATTGTTAAGAAATAAATCTACGTTTGATAACAAATTTCTCATAATAGTTAGCGACAGTATGTACATTAATGGAACACTTTTTACTTATTATAATATCTTTTTACAGAGATCTATATAAAATACGCCGAAGAAGCCGACCAGAAGTCGACCCAAGCGAAGCTCCTTCTAAAGCAATTCAACCAACTTTCTAGAAAGTCGCTGGAATGTCTCGAAGAGGCGACCGAGATATTCAGAGATGTCTCGGATCACGCCAATCTGGCCTTGCTCTACTGTAACAAAGGGAGATATATGAGGTTTAAAGCGCATTGTGACCAGACGCCTGGTTTTGGGTGAGCGACTAGCCCTAGTGTCTAATTCTCGAGTAGCTAGAATGTTTATATAAATACATATATTCCGGGATGTCTCAAATCAGGATAATGTGGTAGTGTAACCAATGTGACCGTAGATGGAGGAGGGCAAAGATAGTGCATGCAATGCTTTTGTGGTATTATCTCACGTGGCAACTAAATATGTCTACTAAAGTAATTCTATTTATTTAATAAATATAATTAATTTAGTAGACATATTGTTTCTTTAATCATTTTTGAGGATTGAAATAGGTTTCTACTTCGAATTTTTTCAGTGGCAGTACGACTGCCTTCTGAGCTTGTAGGTCGTGGGTTCGATTACCACCCAGAGCAAATATATGTGTGATGAGCATGGATGTTTGTTCTGTGTCTGGGTGTTTCTATGTATCATATATATGTATTTACAAATCGTTCTTCTTCACAGCACCGAAAAGCGTAGTCTCTACAATCAAGCCGAGGATCTCTACCTTCAAGCTCTGAAACTCCTCGGCCCTAGAGAGAGTTGCGGAGCGGCGTCTATATGGGAACTGGTGTCCTGGGAGCTCTCCTGCCATCTCTACACGAAGGCTGTGCTGATGCAGGACGAACCTGGACTCTATGCACTGGTAATAACGTCTGTTGTAGCCTGTTCACTCTCCTCGGGTCTAGAGAGAGTTGCGGAGCGGCGTCTATATGGGAACTGGTGTCCTGGGAGCTCTCCTGCCATCTCTACACGAAGGCTGTGCTGATGCAGGACGAACCTGGACTCTATGCACTGGTAATAACGTCTGTTGTAGCTTGTTCACTCTCCTCGGGTCTAGAGAGAGTTGCGGACCTGTGTTTATATGGGAACTTGATATCTTTAAACTATTTTTATGTATTACCGCATGGGATGTGCAATAGCATAGGATAAACTTGGGGTCCCATTGTGAATCTATGGGGTATTTTGGTAGGGATCTAGAGCGGGAAATGGTTTTAGGGTTCCGTACCTCAAACGGAAAAAACGGAACCTTTATAGGATCACTTTGTTGTTCGTCTGTCCGTCCGGGTGTCAAGACCTGTATCTCGGGAACGCGTGAAGGTATCGACTTGAAATTAAAACCATATACGCAGATCCATAGTCTCTTGCTGCAGAAAGAAAAATCAAATTTCTGTTTCGTAAAAAAAAGTTACAGCCGAATATGTCGTAAAAAACGTAAGGAACACAAGGCTCACAAGGGAATTACAACTTACGGGGTACTTCCCGTTGACCTAGAACTATGAAATTTGGCAAGAAGCATTGTGTTATAGTACACATATAGGAAAAAAACCGAAAACTGGGCATTTTTATTTAATCACAAAAAAATAAGGTCTTTAAGCAAGGAAGGAGGGTCTAAATTTTAAAGTGCTTTAACCGTATCATGTGGGTATATCATATATATGAAAGAACTTAATTAGTACAAGCTAAAACCGGTTTTAAAATATTTTTACTATGCTAATTTTTCGATTTATGAAGGAAAATATAAAAAAATATATAATTTACCCCTTTTATCTACGGAACCCTCGGTGGGGTAGTCTGACTCGCTCTTGTCAGGTTTTTTCTGAAATTTTTACAATCTTCATATTAACTTTATAATTTCTTTGTTAGTATGGATCAAATCTTCCATGTGAATTTTAAACTAGTTATCCTAGTTAATAAGCTGAAATTTTGCATACACGTTTGGTTTGGATGACTATGCAAAACCAACATCGTTTTAAATCCATTATGGTAAACTCTTAAAGATGGCAAATCAATGATTTATATACACCCCCGCGGTGTATTTGATAAAATAGGGTATGCTGAATAGAATTTTAAAAGCTTCTTTTTAAAAATACATTTTTTAATTAACAAATAGTCTAATGACAAATATACCGAGCAAAGATCTAAGATAATAAAAAAGGAAAGGAAAATAAAGAAATAGGAAACTATAGCGAATTTACGAAAACTTTAAAAAATTTATTGTTATCAAACGCTTACTATAATATAAATGAATATTTATATTAATTATAAATCATTTACTATTGATTAAATCTGCCAGCGCTTCATATTGTTCCATCACTGTTGTTTTCATTTTTGATTATTAGATAATATGAATTGTAATGCGCGGCAAGCGCAGCGTAGGAAGACCAGCCACGAGATGCACAGATGACCTCATACAAGTGGCGAGAAGACGCTGGATGCAAGCCGCTTCCAATCGGTCTTTTTGGAAATCCATGGGGGAGGCCTTTGTCCAGCAGTGGACTTCTTATGGCTGAGATGATGATGATGATGAATCTACCCGCTCAAACAACATTGCAACACCCTACTAGAGTTATTGTGTAATTATCAAGCAGTATTTAACATCTTAATGTAATTATATTACATAATGTGACAATAAATAATTGAATTGAATTAAATAAGACCTCTTGGGTGTTAGTCAAGTGGCATTTTAATTTTGTAAACGCCAATAGAATATAAAAGTAAATAAATGTATGAGATTAACTAAATGTCAAATGACGTCATGCCACGTTTCCTTATCATATTTAGAAATAGATTATTTATTTATTATGGCTTGGTTACAAGACCTTTAAGCCAAATCTTTTATTTATATTTTCATTTTCATTATTTTATAGTCCTAGTAAAGTGATGGCGACTTTACTAGAATCTCCTATGAAGTTTTGACGTCAACGCATAATGACTTACACTGTTTTATTTCATTTGTCCTTACTCATGCACTTGATCGAAAACACCACCATTTCTAGCTCATTAATATTCAAAATAACACAAATTTAGGAAAATTAAACAGAGCAACAACATGTTTCTATGACGTTCCCGCCAAAAAACTCTTTAGAAATAGAAACGTTTTGAAAGGTTTGCCAGTTGTCTAAGCCTGCTAGAGCGCGGGTAACATTTTTTTATCCGCTTATTTATTCTTCTTGCGTCGGGTATTTCGAGTCATTTACGGTTATTTTCGTGTACAGGAGGTGACCGAAGTGGCGGAGGCGTTGAAACACGCCCTTAAATACTGTCTTCTCAGCCCCGGACCGCGGCAGTACTTGTACCAGTTCAGAGCCGGCATGATCTACCACCGGCTGGGGTCACTGTATCACTCCCAGTACAGGTATACCTAACTGATACCCTGACTAATATAAATGTGAATCCTGTCTATATGTCTGGTTTCTTACGTTTTTATGGTCCGAAGGCTCAACTAATTGTTATGAAATTTGGCGCAGAGATAGCTGAGAATCTGGGCCTCAAGGCTGCTATAATGAACGTCTATTACTATATAAATAGACTAACAATTTGTCAAAATTGTCTTTGAATCGTATCAGCGAGCGGCGAACGAGTGATATTCATTTAGCAGTCTTGAGGCCCTGGAGACGGATGTATGCGTTTTATCGTCATGGTTGATTGTTGTTGGATGGGTCACCATCACCATCACCTAAAACGCTGAGCGTAGAACATGCAATTTGAAGAGTAGCGTGTATTATTTCTTAAAAATACTTTGTAAAATCATTCTGCTAAAAAAAATGTGTGTGTTTAATTCCACATGACAGAAGTGAAAACTTAATTAAGGCGACATTAATAATACAAAATAACAGTATAGCAGTGAAGCATTCACTCTCGCTCCCTAGTCGACTCGTGCCGACTTTACACTAACGAGCGTTACATACCCGAGCGTGACGGCTCAGTCTCATTCAATACCCATAAAATAAAGTGCTCAGCGTGCCTAAAGAAGTTTTCATTACCAAAGGATTTATCGATCGCGGGTAAACCCGCAGTCATCATCATCTCAGCTACAACAAGTCCACTGCTGGACATAGGCCTCCCCCATGGATTTCCAAAAAGACCGGTTGGAAGCGGCTTGCATCCAGCGTCTTCCCGCCACTTGTATGAGGTCATCTTCCATCTCGTGGCTGATCTTCCTACGCTGCGCTTGCCGGTACGTGGTCGCCACTCGAGAACTTTTCGGCCCCATCGGCCATCAGTTCTACGTGCTGTGTGTTCTGCCCATTGCCACTTCAACTTGCTAATCCGCTGTGCTATGTCGGTGATTTTTGTACGTGTACAAAACGTATGTACAAAATTGTACGTGTACGTGTTTCTGATACGATCTCGCAGAGACTCGCAGTACTCAGCTAGTTAACGTAATATTTTCACAGGATAACCCAAGAGGAGGGCCCCAAACGGCGAACATTGTTCAATGCGACGCAGACTAACTACACGCGAGCGGCGAACATGTTCGCGAGCCTCGAGGACGGTGGCATGTACCTGACGGTGCAGTGCGAGCATGTCGCGTTGCTAGAGACGCAGGCGCAAGGTGAGCATAATGCTCGAGAACAGTTGCCGAACAAATATGTTCGGCAACTGTTCACCACTTTGTCAATATTGCACTGTTGCAATTAGCGCAGTATTCATACTCAAAACAAGTATCTGTATTAAAAGAAAAACAAAATATCTAAGAAGGATAAATATGAAGTAAATAAATGAAGACTATGAAGTAAATAAATAGCCAAACCAATCCAGGAGTTCTTAAATATCACTTTCCACTAAAAATATCTTTATTATAATTTATTTAATTTTGGCTATATCTATGTATATTATCTCTTTCAGTATCACCGAATCTGAAACTAAAATCTCTACAAACAGCCATACAGTTGCTACAGCAATGTCACTCCATCATGAAACTACTCAGCGAGAAGGACCCCGAAGAAAAAGAGACCCCCAAACAGGATCCCGAAGACAAAAGCATTAAGAGCGAACACAGTCTACTGAATCTCTTCGAAAATCGACTAAATTTCATACTGAAAAGCATTATACAGTACTGTCGTTCTAAATCAAATAAAGATTACGAGAAAATGACCGATATGTATAAGAAATTGTACTGTGCCAGTTTGAAAATTAAGAAAAGTGATTCTGTGAAGGAATATGCGGGTAGTATATGTGATGTGCTGATTTGTATGGAGGGGATTTGTAAGGAATTTGAGTGATAATCGATTTATAAAACGGCCAATTTAATAGATCACAATGAAAATATTTTTCAGTAGCCATATTCACAATCTTTCGATATCGGTTTCCGGAAATTATGCTTTTCTCTCTGTCAGTCCTCATATAATGAATAAAGTATAATAGATGAGACGAATTCAATATCAAACGATTGTCAAGTGTGTAGTTCGACCGTCGTCCGTCTCGCTTGTGCATACAAATAATTTTGAAGATTAAGAAGGACTGAATTTATGAAAAAAAACGTCGCACTAAAGACAACAACAACACCGAAAAGTGTCAAATGTGACCTATTAAATTGACCGTACTTACATATAATATACTCATATATTATATATACTTATATTAATATATTTCATCATCGTCAGAACCATAAGGCCGGGTATGTCAGTTTTTGATGATTGGACACACGACCTTATGGTACTGATTTCATAAGATCGAATGTCCTATTTTTCATGAGTGGGACATCCGATCTTTTGATTCTGACATCCAGCGTCTATTCACATTTGTGACTGTTGAGATGTATTTCCTATCTCTTTTCTAACATATCTAAATATTATTCCATTTTGATGATTCCCCCTTTTTATGCTGATGGGAATCGTATATGACTTATAAGCTTCCATATTTTTTATCAAATTTCAAATTTTAAATTCATTCAGAAAAAAGATATCAAAATCACCTAAAATTTTCTCATTAATTTTATTTATTTATTTAACACTTTATTGCACACAATTACAAAGTAACAAGCTGTACAATAGGAGGACTTAATGCTAATGTAGCATTTTCTGCCAGTCATCCTCACAATGAAAGACAGACAGGATGTAGGCGTGGTAAATTTTAACTTTATCTAAATTTAAAAAGCTATAAAGAAGTTAAGTTTTGAAAAAAGGAAGCTAAAGTAAAAAAATAGGAGCCGGATAATTTTTGTTTGAATTCAATAGTATTTTATTTTTCTGTTTTAGTTAAAAGAACACGAAATCAAATAATACTTAGGGGTAGAAAACATTTTTTTTCTGTTGTTTGTAAAATACACACTTAAGTACTTGCAAACATCGCTGTCTAAACGGTTTTGTATATATTTTTCAAAAATTGCTAAGTAAAGCAAGAAAAAAAAACTAGTAATGTTTAGTAAAGTTAAAATGATGGCACATATTTTTTTCAAAGCTTACATGAGGTAAAATATTAACATTTGAGATTGTAAGAGTTATTCAAAGACTGATCTGATTCTAGCTCTAAGCAGTTTTACTTACATAATGTTAAAATATATTATTTATTGTCTAAAACGTATTTTATTTGCAGTTACTGCAGTTTTATTTTTGGTTCATATAATAATTATTGTAGTTTATGAAACTGAAATAACCGGCTTCAAAATGCGTATTTATTAAAACTACTAAATCAGTTTATAACAAAAAAAACAGTAAAAAATACAACCGAATTGAGTACCTCCTCGATTTTTGAAGTCGGTTAAAATGTAAGTAACCCTCTTAGCCTTGTAGAAAGCCCAGCTTCCACATGACACAAGTATAGAGGCATTACAATAAAACTGGTCCAAGTTTGGTGTTGCTATTTTTAGCAACGAAACAAAAATTCGTAAATTAATTACATACAATGTACATTAAACATCTCAATTTGTTCTTTTTTCATTCATTGTTTTGTTCTTTTCAAAAATGAAACTATTCAAGTTAGTTTTTTATTCTTCAGAAACCTATATTTCAGACTGATTCTGGATAAGATTTTTGTAGAACGCGGGTTTCTACTTCGGCCACGCTCCCAAAGTCCCGAAACACTACTTTATTATTATGCCTGTATGTATTTGTATTATGGGCTTCCACTGAAGCGTTGCAGAACTTGAATTGCCCAAATATAATAAAAAAAAAGGGGAAAAAAGTTGTGAAAAGCAAACAAACACTTTTTGCTCGGGAATTTTCACGCGAAGATTTCTGATTGGTCAATTCAGGCAACCCCGAGCTCTGTTTCGCTTCAGTAGAAATATACCCAGCCAAAACCAACCATGCAGCAGGAAATTCAAATTTAATTGTAGATTATGCACCAAGGGGATAAAGTAGTGTTTTATGTCACGGGCGACATATTGAATCACGAGTGTAACGAGGGATTCAAGGTCGCCCAAGATGAAAACACCTTTATCCCCGTGGTACATACTCTACTTTTCACACTTACTGCGTGATAATTAGTAAGAAATGGTATTAGTTTAGTGATTGATGTAAGAATTGCCCTCATTTGATAAAACAGAGTGCTTTGTTGTTATTTTTAACGTACGAACTTCAAAAATTACAGTATACGCTACCTGCACAGATTTTCTTTGATTGTCAGGACGTCACAATTGCAAGTAAAATAGTTTTTCTAGACAAGCGCGCTCCATCGTAGACCGTAAACGTCGGTCAAAACTAGCGGGATCGGTGGTTAAGCTAAAGTTTCCAATAGTAAAAATATAAAAAAAAACGTAGTACAATAACCAAATATCAACAGATGTTTCAGTTGTAGCATATTTCATTCTCTTTGGTTGCAGTATTAGTGCCTGTTTTATTTCTATTTTCGGTTGCCAGTTCGATTTTCGAGTGAATTCTTTTTGTTTGGGCCGTTATGGTAGAAGTATTCATCTCTGATTGGTCTCTGACAATCTAGTAGGCTTAGGTTCCAAATTCAATTCACATTCTAACACAGTGTGGTATAATGCCAGAAGAGTTTTGGCGGGAACGTCTTAGTAACATGTTGTTGCTATGTTTTATTTTCCTAAACTTGTGTTATTTTGAACATTAATGCTATAAAAATGGTGGTGTTTTATTCATTAAGTGTTCGATCAAGTGCGTGAGTGTGGACAAGTGAAATAAAGCAGTGTAACGTGTGATTTTACGTTGTCGGCAAAACTCCATAGAAGCTTCTAGTAAAGTCGCCATCACTTTACTGAGGCAAGACTTAAATTTGAAAATGACTGTTTACGTGACTTAGACTGTCACTAGAACACTATATAACTTGTATTATTCAAGAAACTTGAAAATATTTCAATACTTGACACTGGCAAATCGCTAATCGCGGGGTCCAATACAAAAAAGAAGAAGATATAATGCCAGAGTTTTGGCGGGAGCGTCATCGAAACATGTTGTTGCTTTGTTTTATTTTCCTAAACTTGTGTTAATTTGAATATTAATGCGATAATAATGGTGGTGTTTTATTCATTAAGTGTTCAATCAAGTAAATGAGTGTGGGCAAGTGAAATGAAGCAGTGTAACGTGTCATTTTACGTTGTCGACAAAACTCCATAGAAGCTTCTAGTAAAGTCGCCACCACTTTACTGAAGCAGGACTTGACTTATAAATTGACGTATACGTGACTAAGATTGTGACTAGAACATTTACAACTTGTTTTATTCAAGAAACTTGAAAAAATCCTAATACTTGACACTGGAAAATGCTTTAATGAGGGTCCAATACAAAAAAGAAGAAGTGATATTATAATGCAATCCCACAAAACATTACAGGCATTACAGCCCAAGGGCAAGGGCGTAAATGTAATACTTTGGTACTACACATGGTTTCTGTACATGATATAAAAAGGAACATTATTGGGCAGGTGGTGTGAAATAGTAGATTGATAAACAAGGGGCTAAAATGACCCATTGTAACGAGGTAGATTTTTACTCCCGAGCATTAGCGAGGCTTTTAATTAAATTGGCGTGGTGATATAAATATTACCACGCCAATTTAATTATCAATAATGCACCTCGATGCTTACATAACCCGAGAAGTTGTATAAATTAGTAAAAATGGATTTCAAGGTTAATTTAACACGACGTATTATTGGTAAATAGATTGACGTTATAGTTATTTGTTTGTTTGTTTCTAGCCTGAAGTGTCCCACTGCTGGGCAAAGGCCTCCCCTCGATTTTTCCATTAAGTATAGTATAAAAAAAAAAAAAAAAAACTAGGGCTAGACAGGCAATGGAGGTGCATTATTGATAGTTAAATTGACAATATGTACCTAATTATAGAATAATCGTAGATAGTCGCAAACATTGTAATCACTTACATTAATAAATAAATGATATTGTATTTATATAATGAATATTTCGTAATCCTCAGGCATGAATTGTTTAAGAATAATTTTTGAATATTGTGAGATAATTGTAATTGGTCTTTTCCCGTTTTTATCTCAATAATCGAATTTGAATTTGAATAATTGCCCGAACTTGTAAGCTTGCTACAAAAAAACCGTTTGAAATTTGAATTTCCCACCGAATATCTAGATATTCGTTAGCCCTTTACATTTGTTTTATTTGTTTGCTTTTCTCTAGGTACTTATTTCTAGGGATTTTCGAAAATGTAATTATGTGAGAACAAGACATGATTGCCTAAGAGAATGCAACAGGGGAAATAAAAAAAACATAAAAAATAACTTAACAACTTTATTCGTCAACAAATTACTATACTCGTAGAACATTATTTACAAAAGTATAATTATAACTTTTTCTACTATCACAACTCTTTCTCTCTAGCATATTTGTACTTTGGTAATGTTAAGGCACTTTCGTACTTGCGTGAACACGCACGCTACAGTAAAAAAAAACACCAGTATTTTGTGAAAAGTCGTTGGTACCTAACTAATTAAATATATTTTTTCTTAATTGTCCAATGTTGTATATAAATGTGGCATATAATTTAATTAACAAAACAGCTCAGTGGCGTAGACATTATTTTTTTGTCACTCGAGGCGTTATCCCTTTCTTGGGGCCCTATTCCCACCCTTGCGTAGTGAAAAAAAAAGTGTGAGTGTAGCGAGCAAAACATTTATACATACATGCTTACATTAAGCCCTGTGTGGAAGGGGCCATGTCCCCACTGCCACATGTCACTGAAACATAATTTCGAAAGCTTTTAATACTTAATAAAGCTCTTAATTTCGAAAGTAAGATTTGTCATTGGTCCCACTCCGCGATTTTTGATTATGCTTGTACATGTAAGATTTGAAGTATTTTTGCGCCTATAGAAATATGCTATGATATTTTGTGTCTTGTAAAATACAAGACACAAAACATATGTACATTTTTGGAAACTTTGCTACTTAGGTTAGAATTTAATATTTACATAAATATTATTATATATCATTTAAATCTCGGGTCGCAGCCCGGTCCTTTGATGGGCATCAGTGGAGCCGAAGCCAACACTGAGAGGCCCTTTTTATAAAGAATATAAAAAATACAGAAACTAGGTATATGAATGGCAAATGAAACTAATTGTATAATATGGAATTTAACAAATCTGGGCTATTGAGATGAAATTGTTATGACTTAGAAAACTACTTTATTGGCTGATGCTCCCACACAGGGAGTAAGATGCGGTACTTCTGTGTGGGAACATCAGAATGAGAGCACGGCACCTGCCTATTTTGACTCATTTTATATATTATATATTATTATTATGATAAGTCCTAAATAAATTTATTTTCAAATATGTTATCTACTATTATAGAGTAAAAAAATCTCCAAACCTTGTCAAGAAAGTGATCCCTGTTTTACATGAGTTTTATACATAGGTTACCATAGAATAATAGCTCTTATGTCACTGGAAAATAAGGTATAACTTAATTTTTTTGTTAGTTTTTTTTTTAATGTTTCAGTCTTATGTATTATTTAGCTAGTAATCTTACAGTGACATTAGCACTTAAAAGGTTTTATGATTAAGTTTATAATTTTTCATTGAGATATTTTAGTTTTTTCGAATTTCTTGAAATTTCATACTCTAGACAACTCACAAAATGTAGAAGCAATCAGCTTACATTTTGTATGGAGCGTACTAAAGTAAGGGCCTCTATTTTTTATCGGGGCCACGAATCGGAGCCCTTTGTCTTCATAAATTTCAAAACTGTCCCATTTTTTATATAAAAGTGTTATTCATACAGGCATGTTTATACTAATTAAAAGGGCTAATAAATTAAATTTGCTAGTATATGAAAGTACCTTTATAGAATAGGAGGTACTTCTCGCATTTATAGGAAAGCCCGCAAAGCTTAGCTTGGGCGTTAATACTATGATTATTAGCTAGTGAATAGTATTACGGTTTTAGTTGAAATTCGGTTTCTTAAGCTTTCTCGGATTTCTCGGAGGTTCTGAAAAAAAAACACAATATAAATAAATAATTGAAATACTCATAATTTTAAGACAATTAATAAATTAAACTTTGACGACATTTATTATGAGAAATAATGTAATTAATAAATATCATCGGATACTAAATACAGGCCTTTCTTTACGCACTAGAAAATAGTGTAGTCAATTATAGAAATAAACTTCAGAAGAGGAGGTTCTCACATTTATTCTAGATTGATGTATTTTAACTTTCATCTATAGGTACAGACGTACCTTCAGCCGAGATGTTGGCCAGGTAGGTATAAATCTATTTACTTGTATAAATTATTATATGTAGTTAAAAAAAAAACTGAAACAACTAATATCAATATACACTATTTCGTTTACTTGGCTGACATATTTTTTTCTATTTATTTTATTTTAAAAAACTATTAACATTTTGATGAATTTTTTATTGAATCAATCTGAAGTACGTACGTAAATTGCCTTTCAAATAAAAAATAAATTGAATAATTTTCCAAATCGGTTTATAAATGACGAAGTTATTTAAAAAAATCAACCGAATTGATAACTTCCTCCTTTTTTGAAGTTGGTTCATATATACTCCGAATGTGTGCTACGTGTAAAAGAAAAGTTCTGATAATTTTGTGTTGTGGATACCTAAATACAATACACTACAATACCTATGTAGCTGTTTAGAAATTATTTGAAAGTGAATCGGCTCCTAGGCAAATGTGCTCCATCGTAGATTCTAACAGTCGCTAACTCGTAAATTTTTAAATAGAAATGTGGTACTTTTTTGTATTTGTATATAAGGGGCCCCAGTCTCTAAACTGAGGGCCCTAATGGCACCTGAGTACGTGCCATTCCGTCTATGCTCAATAAAAATAATGTACTTATGAATGAATGGTGAAAATATCAGGCACGTTGGCCAAACTATGTTCTATTTTAGAAACTATTAGAACGAGGTTTTGTTCTATTGATATCGGCCGAGTACATAAATAAACAACGTGAGAAAAATGAGGTCGAGAGCCAAGTACGAATAATACTTTCAGTTTTTATCCAACTACCCAAAACGGCAATGTTTTTCGTGTGTATGCATGTTCACTGGTTTTCATAATATGTTGATAAATTCGTCTTTAACTCCCGAGTGTCATAGGTTCATGCTCCATCCTCGATCGCACCGTGTCGCTTACTATCAGGAGAGTTGGTGGTAAAAAAAGAAAATTAAACAAGCATCTATCTCTAAAAGAAAAACAAAATACCCGACTGCAGAAAAACAGTTTTTGCACTCTAACTTACGATTTCGTTACGCTTGATACGCTGTTGAGTGTAATTTTTTTGTGAGAATGTATGCGTAAAATTGCTGTAAAATATTATAAATGCGCATTCTTTCGAATAATTATTGTAAAATTACTTGTTGGTTACGAAAAAGTTCGTTGGAGGTTACGAAAAACACGTTTTTTTTTTTTGCGAGAGATGTATTATTATTATTACAATGACACTCAGGATGTGAAGACGAATCTAACAAAACCTCGCACATCAAAATAGGTCAAGCCGTTTAGGCTGTAGGCGATCATGTAGACACATACATACATACCCACATACACTCGAAAACATAACTCTCCTTCTTACGCAGTTGGGTAAAAAGGGTTTTAGCTATTGTTACTCATTAAAGGCTAATGCAGTACCGTGATGTTGATGAACATGGAACAGTTGTTCCTGCAGCCTCATTTGAGAGCCAGTTTCCCTTTCAGGCCAGATGTGCTGAACTTAACCCATCATCATTACATAACATCAGGTAAAGTATGTTGAAATGCCCTGTCAACCATAGTAAAAATACTTGTAAATACTTGGTAATTTCGCTTCGAATTTGAGGTTAATACTTCATGTAATTGCATAACCCTCCTTGCGCAGTCAGGTAAAAAGGGTAATTGAAAGAGGGAGAGACTCACTTGCCAGACAGCATAATCTGGATCTCCTGGAAGCTCTTGCCCTTCGTCTCCGGCACCAGGAAGAGAGTGAAGAAGAAGGAAACGACGCAGCACACGCCGAAGATCAGGAAGGTGACGCCCATGCCGAGCGCCTCCGCGATGGGGCTGAAATATCTGAAAGGAATAATTATAATACACTCATTATTATTTGTAGTCATCAGCTTGGAATTATTTGTGTACTATTTTCAACAGACTTCAAAAAAGGAGGAGGTTATCAATTCGATTGTATTTTAATTTTAGTTTTTGTTGAAGTGAAAACTTCTTTAGCGGCGTTGGGCATTATTGGGATGGGTAAAAAATGTTAAGCTTGCGTTAGGTGTCACGTGACCTGATCAAAAATTCGTAGTACTAAGACGGTGCAGGGTGCTTGCGCGAGTGTGTTTTAGTTCCGGACCAACGTATTAGATGGAGCTGTATAGTCTAGTTTCAGACCAACGTACTAGATGGGGCTTTTGCTATTTTATTTTTTAGTTTTCACTTCTGCCGGCACTCCCGGAGTGCAACCCGTTGTTTTTTTATGTTTGTTACCTAATAACTTTCGATTGGGTGAACCGATTTTAATCATTCTTTTTTTATTTGAAAGCTGGTGCTTTCCGTGTGGTCCCATTTCCTTTTGGTCCAGTTCTGACAATGGCATCCATGAGAAGTCGGTTGCTTCAGTTTTTTAAACTATAATTATTTTTTTTACTTTCGAACGACTGAAAGAACAAAATGAAAAAAGATTTCCCAATTTAACTGAAATGGGTTCTGTATCGTTAATGTTATTATGGAACCAAAACCATGTTTACCATAAACGTTCGTCCGTCGGTCTGTCTGTCATAAATAGGCCTATAGAAGCTAAACTAACAGAAATTTGGAAATTAGATGTTTTATTTTAAATTTACTCCTTCATCATCTGTACGGCTTAAAAGTAGTAAGTAGTTCTTTGGATACTAGCTTATCAGCACCAATTAAATTATTGGCTCGACGGTCAACCGACTTGACTTGACTGGAAGCTTTGTTCCAGCTGGTCTGAGCTGGTGTTTAGCTGATCTATCAAACATATGGTAGCAGTGCTTCAACACAATTGGATCTGTGCTCGATATCGATAAAGCAACTGTTGATGTCGCGTTTTTCACAACCCACAATTGTATGAATTCTCACCTGGTAACCAAGAACGAGAGTCCCCAGCAGTAAGCAGTGGCGATGGGTGACGCCAGAGCCTTCACCTCAATCGGGAACAGTTCTCCCATGACCGCCCATGGCAGCGGGCCCAAACCCCAGCAATACGTCACAATAAACAGCACTAGCGCCAGGATGGGGAGGAAACCGATGCTCTCAACTACCGAGCTGCCGTTATCCTTCAGGATGAAGTACATGGCCAGGAGACCCTGGAGGATACATTTCAATTGTTAGCATAGCAAGTATAGATAAGAGTACTTTGCGATAGAGCTTGGAATTGTTCTTGAAAGAAAAAGCGTGGCACATCTACGCGCCCTCATTGCCACTTTCCATCAGGTATTGTGGTCAAACGCTTACCTAGTTCGTTACAAAAAGAAAGTTTGCCAACTAGATAATACATATTTAGAAAGCGTATCCTATAAGCAACCACACAAGACGAAAAAGTTCCTTGCCCGATATTTATTGTCACGCTTAAATTGTTCATAACAGTTCAATGCCAAAGCTCTGGATTTCAACAGTTCAAAATTCTGTGTGGCGTATTCCACATATTGGTTTTACTCACAATAAATGTGGAACTAAAACTTCGTTCCAGTGCTATTAGTCCATGGTACTCACAAGTCCAACAGCAGTGCCGCAGGAAGAGATCAGCAGCAGGATCCGGCGGCCGAGCCGGTCCACCACGAACGGAGTGATGAAGGAGGCTATCACCTGCAACCAACAACAGGACGTTATATAAACTGCATAAAATCAAAAGGCACCAAGATTAAAAGAGGTCAGAACATAGGAAAGAACTCTTTCCAACTGTGGTTGTATTTCTGCTGGGAGATAAGGTATTGAATGTTCGGAAGTGCCGAGTTGATAAAAACTGCAATGCCTTGCCTGACTTGTTGGCTTGCAGATGTACTTGGACGTAACGAGCTATGAAAAGAGCTAAGCTCGAAGTCTCTTTGCGTTAACGAATGAGAAATGATGAGATCGTATATAAACGTACGAAAGTCACCGACAGCACAGCGGATTAGCAAGTAAGCAGGGACATACCGCGCAGAACTGATGGCCAATGGGGTCGAAAAGTTCTCCAGGCACCACCGGCAAGCGTAGCTTAGGAAGGCCAGTCAAGAAAAATAAGAGGCAGGAAGACGCTAAATACAAGAAGACTCCAACCGGTCTTTTTAGAAATCCATGAAGCATACCTATGTTCAGCAGTAGACCTTATATAGTTGAGATGGTGATGATATAGGTAGTTACCTGGATGGTACCGATGATGATAGTTGCGATGGCAGCGTCCAGCGACGAGCCAGCTTCATTGAAGATGGTGGTCATGTAGAAAAGCACAGCGTTGATGCCGCTGAGCTGCTGGAAGGAGACCAGCGCGCACGAGATGTAGAACGCCTTGAAGTTACCGCCACGGAATATGTCGGCGAACTGGAAACGACACACATTGAAATTAGACTATAATTTTTGCAACTTCCCTGTCTTTTATAGCTGGGCCATGACCAGTGTATGAGTGCTGAATTGTTAGCTTCTTTGTTCCCTGAGAGATGCAACATGGGTCTCTTAACCCTGCGTGCTTCATCTTCGACCACAACACCTGTATCGGAGACGATAAGCAACACATACAGTGATAAAGACTATTGTCAATTCTAATACAATACTGATAACAAACCGTAGCAGTCTTAGCCTGAGCAGCAGTGACGTCAGCCTGCATCTTGTCCAGCTCAGCTTGAACTCCGGCGCGGGACTTGCCTCGAATAGTCGCCAGGCAGCTTGCAGCCGCATGGGGGTCATCTGAAATACGATATAAAAGCTTGTAAGCTCAAAATATTATCGTTAGTAAAGGAGCGAGATAGATAGTGTAACAGTATAGTACAGATATGAGACAAGTAATAAGAGATGAAAAATAATGCTAAATATACAGGAATGATTGGAAGAACCCAAACGTCTCTTAGTCTTTATTGTTTTCTAACTTGTTGCGTTGCATAGCTATTGAAAAAAGAAGTCAGTCAGTTAAAGTCAGTCAAATCGAGGCTGTGGATAGTGGGCGCACGTGGTTAGCGCATTTAAAAAGGAAGCTCGTGGATGATGATGATCATGTTTTAGAAAAAATCGTGTATGACCACACGAGAGAAGTGAAAAGAAGCTATTTTTATATTATTAACGTCACCTTCATTAAAGAGACATTAATAATACGAAATAGCAGTATAGTTGTGTTGTGACACATTGACTATATCCTTCCCGCTCCATAGTCGATTCGAGCCCATTTTACCCAACAAGCGTTACATAGCCGGGCGTAACGGCTCAGGTTCATTCAATCCACCAAATAATTTGCTCAGCGCGCCTAAACAAGTTTTCAGTTCAAAAAAACTAGCGTGACACATTTCAACCTTTCTTGCTTACTTACTCTTCATCAAATGGTATATCGGTGACTCTGGCATCCAGAAGAAGGTTAAGATGAATACAGCCACGAAGGCGACGCCGACGTACGCCACGACTGAGTACGTCGTGTATGGACCGATAGCATACACGAGGAGGAAACCGAAGGTTATGAACACCTGGAGAAACGAGCCCAGAGCGCCTCGCACCTCGTCCTGGAAACGAACGTATAAGTTAACAGAATAATAGATTGTAACACTGTGTTATTGCATCGAGGTAGTTTGAATTTAGAGCGTGGCGAAGGATTCTAAACTAGAATATACTATAATCTCTATCATAGAGAGGGTTTTTTATAGAATCCTGAGTGAAGCGAAAAATTCAATAATCGCGCTTGAGGTTAAAGAAATTGCGATGTCATACAAATCTCTCTAAATTTTACCTACAAACATCCGTATTATCAGTATAGTGATAAATATCTATGGAATATATAAATACCTATAGGTATTCTATCAGCATTTCAGTCTTGATTGGCATATAACCATGAACCTAAGAACATTTATTGCAATGTAAATAATTAATATTTTTAGGATTATGTACCGCTTTTGTGGTACGGAAAGAATAGAAAATTAACCCTTATAAGATCACTAAGATCAGATGGACAGACAGACAATAATGTCTGTCTGTCCGTCTGTCAAGACTTTCTATCTCAGGAACGCGTGGAGGTATCGAGTTGAAATTAAAACCATATACGCAAATCTGTAGTCTCTTGCAGATGTGAAAAAATAAATCTCCTCGGTTATCGCAAAATAAAAATCAAGCGAGACTTTGGCTCGCACTTGTCCGGCTTTAGTTTTATCTGAAATCTTACTTACTTTTAAAACATGACATCTTATGCCATGTTTTCAACTTTTTATTCATTGTTATTCGTATGACCAATATGATATATTATTACATTTTATTTCAATTTTTTTCAATTTCATTAGGATTCAATAAAATCTATATCCAGATTTAATACAAATAGTGAAGATAAATAAAAGGTTATAAATAAATAAATGAAATAGTTACGGTAGCGATTTCAGCGCAGTACATGGGCGACACAGTGAACAGTATACCGACGCCGACACCCCAGAATATTCTCCCCGCGTATATCATGGCAACATTGAACGCAGCTGCCACCAGCACCCATCCAACCAGGAGTGGGATGGCGCTGGTCATCAGGCCCCATTTTCTACCGATATTCGCCGCGGCGAAACCACCGACGAATGGACCTGGATGAAAGAAACAGTTGGTTAACTTAAACTCTTGGAATTTTTAAGGCTTTATGAATATATCGACGAGCTTTACAAATAGCCGTATAAAAATATAAATAAATAAAAATATAATAAAAAACCGATTTTGAGTAAAATTATAAAAAAAAGTGCGTAAAAAATTATCTAATATTATTCCCATTATGTGAAAAACCTAGAAAAATACTTTCGTTATTAAAAATTGCGAGTCTCGACGGGGAGGAAAATGAAGAGAAGAAACTTACATTCTTTACTAAGAATTTACTTACCTAATATCGTCGCTCGCATGACTAACTGTCCTATCTCATTTTACAAATAATAAAAACAGGGGGGCAATTCAGTTATTCATAACCGATACGTAACTGAGCCTTGTGCGAAGCATTTCCTGTCGGCTGCTACCTTTTTTTGATTTAGTAACGAGCGAAGGACGTGTTACGTTTCATCAAATATGACAATTGTATGACATAAAAGTGACTGAATCAAAAAAACTATGGCGGCCGACGGGAAACGCTCCACATATGGTTCGGCTATGAAGCGGTTTTGAATAACTGAATGGGCCCCAGGTATTTATGATGCAAATACATTAAAAGTATCAATATGAAATTAAAATGTAAGTAACTCTTTAAAAGCTAATGTCATAAGGTATGCAAAACATACGATTTTTAATATAATTGACAAATACATTCTAAACTTAGAACCAAAAAACTTCCTGAACAAATGACTGAAATGAGATAGGACAGTTAGTCATGCGTGTCACGATATAGTCATAAGAGGTAGCGTATATTTTACATACTTGCATCTGTAGCGACCACAGATCAATACATAGTTTTTATTTTGTATATGTTGTATTTCAATTATTTTTGTTAATTATTTGTGATTTTTTATGTTACATTTGATTAATTGATTTTTATTGTATTGAATTTGTATTGTTATATTATTATTTTATATAACTACATACTGATGGATTGTCATGCGATTTGGCCTACAGCTGTAAGCATGACAATCATTTGTAAATAAATAATAAGTACTTCGTGGCACGCTACTCTCTGAGATCTTTTAATTATTGTTGTAATTTAAAAACGAACACCACAATTACGATTTTTAGTGACAATTTTTATAGGGTTAACTTAGAGTAGACCCCACAAAATAAATCTTAACGAAGATTTCCAAATTTCATATTCTACAGTTGTGTCACCCATTATATAATAAAGATGGCTTTGACACACCTGCCGTGCCTTCACCTCTGAATCGACTTAGGAAAAAGTTCTATATTTATCAAATATTTACCTAATATAGCTCCGATGGTCAGCAGCGAACCTATCCAAGCCCCCTCATCAGCTGTGATGTTCTGCTCGAGGGGAGACTGGCCTAGGGTGACGTTCTCCAGCTTGGGGATGATAGGGGAGGTCCATCCCATGGAATAACCCGTAGTGGCGATCGCGATGTTCGCTGGTGAAGGAACACATACTTTTAGTTTCATGACAAAAGATAAAACCAGCCAAGTGCGAGTCGGATTCGTTCGAACGAAGGGTTTCGTACCATATATATATATTTATTTTAAAAAAACGGACAAGTGCGAGTTATACTCGCCCACCGAGGGTTCCGTAAAAACTAAATAAAACGGGGAAATCATATATATTTTTTATATTTTCCTTCATAAACCGAAAAATATACATCGTAAAAATATTTAACACATTCCTTGCTCACCACTTGGATCCGAGTGGGGCGGGGCTATAGTAGCGGCGCCTTCCACTCGGATCCGAGCGAGCATCCCGTTCATTTTGTAGTAGTCAGTAAACCGCCGGCGTTTGAGGCAGTGAACGTTACTTTGCGCGGCCACTCTGTACTTAATCAAAATTCGCCTAAAAAGTTTTGGTTCCCAGCTGAAGTGAAGGGTCTGCAGGGGGCGAAGAATGTGTTAAAAACCTGTTTTAGCTTATGCTAATGAGGCTCATTCATATGATACCCCACATGATACGGTTAATTCACTTTAAAATTTGAGCCCCCATTCCTTGCATAGAGACACTATTTTTTTGTGATGATATAGATAATTTATTTACAGAAACGACATGTAAGAAAAAAAACTATAACTATACAAATACTATATACACTTTAAGACTATAAATAACAATTTTAATATTATATATATATAATATAATAATAATAAAACAATAATATATATATATATATATATATATATATATATATATATATATATATATATATATATATATATATATATATATATATATATATATATATATATATATATATATATATCTAAATATATACAATAAACAAATAAAATAAAAGTGTTTGTGATTAAATTAAAAATGTCCAGTTTTCGGATTTTTTCCTATATGTGTACTCTGCTTCAATACAATGCTTCTTGCCAAATTTCAGAGCTCTAGGTCAACGGGAAGTACTCCATAGGTTTTGATTCCTCTGTGAGTGTCGAAATGTGCGTTTTTTACGACATATTCGGCTGTAACTTTTTTTTTACGAAAACCGAGAAATTGGATTTTTCTTTCTGCAGCAAGATACTATGGATTTGCGTGTATGGTTTTAATTTCAACTCGATACCCTCACGCGTTCCCGAGATAAAGGTCTTGACACCCGGACGGACGGACGAACGGACAGACGGACAACAAAGTGATCCTATAAGGGTTCCGTTTTTTCCTATTGAGGTATGGAACCCTAAAAACGGTAAAAAAATCACGTTTGTTGTATGGGAAATTAAATATTAATTTTATTTTAATTTAATTATTTGTTTTTAAAGTGAATAATATAACTCAATATTCTGTGAATATTTCAAGCGTCTATCTGTTACCGTTATCAATTTCGAGCAAAAACGAGCAAACAAATCACGTTTGTTGTATGGGAGCCCCCTTAAATATTTATTTTATTCTGTTTTTTAGTATTTGTTATTATAGCGGCAACAGAAATGTATCATCTGTGAAAAGTTCAACTTTCTAACTATCACAGTTCATGAGATACAGCCTGGTGACAGACGGACGGACGGACGGACGGGCAGACAGCGAAGTCTTAGTAATAGGGTCCCGTTTTTACCCTTTGGGTACGGAACCCTAAAAAATCAGGAATAAAGAGTTGTTTGACTGTGTAAGTCATCTCAAGTGATCAATAGTTTAAGAATATACAATGGGGCTGCCATGTTTATAAAATAAAAGTCCCTAAAAAAAATCATAAAAATTTTTTTATTCTTTGTTACTATTTACTATTTTACTTTTTGTTACTATTTGAAAGGAAAAATACTAGATACAATGTATACAGGTCGATAGATAGGCACTTAAATTCATTACAAACAACTGTATTTACATTAAAATATATCTTTCGTAACTAACACTGTGAAGGCTTCCTCCTCTTTATTTGTTTGTGTGTAGATATTATACATTAAATTTATCAAATACTCTAAACTAGTATTTACGTTTTAAAGATGTTTTTCTATAAGACCATATCATATTCCATATCATCATATTGACACATTCAAAGTGTGAAAGATTGTGTTGTTGCTAGTTGGTGAAGAAAATTATTGCGAAGTAACCATAGTATGTTGGTAAGATTGCAAGTTGAAAATATATCGTCCACTTACTGTTTTAAAAGATTTGACAGCCTATTTCTTTGTTTTATTTCTCTGTAGGATTTAAATTAATACTTTTTTTTTTTAGTACCGCTTACTAAATTTTATTGAACAGAAAGATAATTGCGAGTGAATTGATTTCTTCTAGGTAAGCGCGCTCCATCGTAGACCGCAACGTCGCTTAACATCAGGCGAGTTGGCGGTCAAGCGCGAACCTATTTCTACATAAAAAAAAATCGAAATGTATTTACTTATTTCTACTAGAAAAGCCCTTTCATTTGATACCCAAATGGGTTGTGTTAAAATATGAAATTCGCCATATTGAATTTACAATGATACTACAAATTTACAAATTTATATATATTGTATTGTATTGTTATATAAACCAAAAATCAAATAATTTTTTCAACGGGAAGGGGGTCAAATTTAAATTAGTATAATTGACCCAAAAAACATAAACGACAACAAACAGGGCAAGCTAAATAAGATAGTTTAAAAAATCAGACTTCAGTCTAAAATTCTCTGCGCTTGTCACCCTCTACAAAATCATTTAACGCGAACAAACCAGCGTTCTCTTTACATGACGGGAACTATAATCAATAACTTAGAAACACCTGGAATTTTCAAAAAAAATAAACTTTGTGCATCTTGCAGTTAAGTAGTACATTTCGTAATGGTCAGTTGGCTTGGTTGGCGCGTAGCGACCGTAACGTAGCGGATTCGTGTTACGCTACGGTCGCTACGGCCGCTACGGTAGGTACATGTAACTGCGCGTAGTGGTCAGTGACTATTTAATCTGTAGATATATTCAAATGCGGCATTGAGGGCGCTGCTGTCCTTATTTCATTCTTTTGCTCGAGAATAATGGCATTACTGTCCTTATTTCATAATTTTGTTAATAATATATTAGTTCCCATTTTTTGCCGCGATAGTTCTTTATTCAAACAGACTCTAGCAGCTATTGCGAGTCAGTGACGTTACATGGTTACCGTCACATGGCGTGGCGCCGGCTACTTCAACGTTACTTAACTTTCACCAATGTCTCAAATTCTCTGTCTTCTTTCCGTAAGTGACATTACGTGTCAGCGAGAAGTTGACAAAATATGTTGAGCATTGCTCAAATTTGAGTAACGTTTTTCGGTAAGAACCTAAAACTTCATAACTCTAGGTAGGTGCAGAGAAGGACAAACGAGTAGATAACAAGTATAAG
The DNA here is from genome assembly GCA_947563715.1 of Lycia hirtaria. Taxonomy (NCBI): domain Eukaryota; kingdom Metazoa; phylum Arthropoda; class Insecta; order Lepidoptera; family Geometridae; genus Lycia; species Lycia hirtaria. The sequence goes on along the minus strand of OX387376.1, from coordinate 50,046,810 downwards.
TTTAGAAAACTCAAAATCATCGGACAAAAAAAAAAGATTTGCCATTTTGTGGTGGCGGTTATATTAAATTTGACATTTATCATAGTGTTATTGTATTCTACTAGTCAAGCCCTTTCATTTGATACTGATATTGAGGGAATTGTGAAAAAATATGTAATCCGCCATTTTGTGTCGGCTATCTTGGACCGATTTTCATCCAACATAGCTAAGAACACTCCCGACTAATTCACCTTTATAACAAAAAAAAACAAAAACAATATCGGTTCATCCGTTCGGGAGCTACGACGTCAAAGGTCAATTAACTATTACAATTTAAAAAACTCAAGCAACCGACTTCAATTGTATATGAAATTTTGTGTTAAAAACTAAAATACTGAATCGATTTTAATGATGGACCAGTTTGGATCTAGTTTTTTTGTTCGATAGAGGTTTTGATCGGAATCGTTCAGCTGGTTTGTATGTCAGGGTTTTTAGTTTCCTAAACTTACTTACTTACTTACCGTCATTGTTTTATTAAGGTCGAGATTAAAGCGCGCAGCTATCTCTCTCACGCATTACAACATTTTTAAACATATAAAATCATTGAGATATTAGAAAAGTAAGAGCAAAATTTGTTTATTTAGTGAGGACAAAACATTTAAAAAAAGTTTTAATCAGATACCTTCATAAACATAAACATACATTTTCTTATTCCTCAGCCAATTTAAAAGATATCGAAGAAAAACTTGTTTTTTAAATATATCTCCTGTCTAAATAAACAAATTCAGCGCTCACTTTTCTAATATCCCTATTCAATGATTTTATATGTTAAAAAAGGTTGTGATGCGCGAGAGAGATAGCTGCGCGAGTTCAGCGAATCCTTACATCACCATGACATTTTTTTAATCTTTCACGTGCTGAATCAGTTAGCACGCACGTTAGAATACCTGATACGAAACTATGATATATAGTTTTACTATAACGGTAACTATGCAATAATTACTATTTACACACGTTGATGTAATTGAATCCTTGTTTGTAAAGTAATTATTGAAACAAGCATTTATTTATTAAACAAAGTCAACGACCGTGGACGTCTCTTCAAAGTTATTTAAATATTTAAAGTATTTAAACGCACTCATCATAACTATTCAATTTTGTCAAGTAATCAAATGTACATATGTATTCTTTTTATTTAAAATTATAGTTGAATAATTTTTAGTGGTGTCAAAAATAAACAACGATACATACAAAATATATGCAACTAAAATGAATTATGCCTATTACATCTTAACCTATAATACCCTCTAACCCTCTAATACCCTCTCCCTTCCATCTAACTCTCTAACCACAGTCAAATGTAGCGTCAAAGGCCTCATGGTCAATATTATTCAACAGCAAAATGTGTCATTATTATGTACAAATAATATGTAATTGGATGCCATAATCTTTTCCAGTTATTTTGTTTTATAAAATGAAGTTTACTCGGATGTCATTTTTCCATTTATTTTGCTTTACGGGGCCTATTTGAAAGTGATTCAAACAACAAACAGTTTGAAAAACTGAGAAAACTGACTTCAAAATGCTCAATTCGTTTACTTGGATGATATTTTTTCAGTTATTTTGTTATAAAATCCAAACTACTGAACCGATTTCGATAAGATCTGAATGACTCTGACTTATAAACTACCAAACAAAAAAGAATCATCAAAAATATTTCATAATTGAGTAATCGCTGAACAAACATAAAAAAAAACATACAATAGAATTGAGAACCTCCTTCTTTTTGGAAGTCGGTTAAAAATAAATTACAGAGTTTTGCGGCAATAAACATAAAAAAAAACTAAAATATAATACAGCCTCCTTCTTTTTGAAGTCGGTAGCATGTAGACATACATAGAATTTATTACAAGTATTTCGAACGAACAGTAATAAATAACATAAAATGAAAACAACCGAATTGGTGACCTCCTTCTTTCGTTGTCGGTTAATGATGTTATTGTATTTATTCATTTGATCGATGATGTAACACTCCGACCGGAAGACGACAAGTATATAATGAAACATACGCAAACTAAATAATAGACTGTTTATCAGAGAACAATTATCCATTGAGATAATAAAATGGTCAACAACGCATTATCTGCAAATAATGTGACATAATTATCATCACAAAGGTTGTGGTCATACAAAAATAATAAATATAGTTTAAAAACTGAAGCAACCGACTTCTCATGGATGCTATTGTCAGAACTGGAGGGCAATTCAGTTATTCAAAACCGATTCGTAACTGAACCTTGTGCGAAGCATTTCCTGTCGGCTGCTATCATTTTTTGATTTAGTAACGAGCTAAGGACGTGTTACGTTTCATCAAATGTGTCAAATGTATGACATAAAAGTGACTGAATCAAAAAAACTATGGCGGCCGACAGGAAACGCTCCACATATGGTTCGGCTATGGAGCGGTCTTGAATAACTGAATTGGGCTCCTGGACCAAATTGAAATGGGACCACACGGGAAGCACCAGCTATTTAAAATAAAAAAAATAATCATCAAAATCTGTTCACACAGTCCAAAGTTCTGATTAAAAAAAAATACAGTTGAATTGAGAACATCCTCCTATTTTGAAGTCGGTTGAAAAATAAATATAATGGGGTATGCTTTAGATCACACAACAAAAGAGAAAACTTCATCAAGGAGAAATAGCAGGATAGCAGAGACGTTTTGACCATATCTCTCTCTCGCTCCCTTTGGTCGAGTCGACCCGACTTTACCCGTGAGGGTTACATAGCCGAGCGTGACGGCGCAGTATCATTCAATACCCACAAAATAAAGTGCTTAAATCCATACAACTATCGGTGTGTTCTAACAATCGTTTTGTTTGTTTGTTTGTGTGCGAAAATTGTCTTTCAATTTAGGGAACCATTTGCGAATAAGTTTCAATTTTTTGTTACAGTCAAGTATCAAAGATAACAAATGTACAGAGAGATAGACAGCTTCTTACGTTTTTTTAAATAAAAACTACGGGTCACTCACGTCTGTTTTGAGCCGAAATATCCGACTATAGTTTCAACCGCATTCGGCGGTCTTTTTCAAAGCTTCTTACGCTTTTATAATATTAGTTAAAAGTTAGGATATTAAGTTTAATTGTAGTCTGCAGTAAACACCTTGACTGATTTCAATTTACTGGATGCAAGCCGCTTCCAATCGGTCTGTTTGACATGGTCCCCCATGGGCCCTATGTCTAGCAATGGACTTCTTATGGCTAAGATGATGACGATGAGGCATATTTCGATTTATTTCAGTATTTTTAACAATACGGAGTGTATTTTTTTTTTGAGTGTATAACTGTAATGTAAGTATGTACATCTGGCAATTGGCCGATTTTATTTACTGCTTGTAGATCTTTATTCCATGTAACTCAGCCAAATTTGTGTCATTTACCTATTAAAGACCTTTACAAATCGTTTTATCGTACTTACATACGACCGACCAAGTCTTCTGTACAAGTGGCCAAGAATAGAAACTACAAAATGTTCTTAGAAAATTCGTCTGTATCGTACAGGAAGTACGACAGCAGCGCCCGGTCAAGCCCTAGTTTATGTAGGTTATCTATCATTCAAACATCCTTTGGGAGATCGAGTTATATTTAGATTCTTATATCAAGACAGAAAGAGAAACCATGCTTCGCTATCATTCATACAAAAAGTCTGTATGTATAGGGTACCAATCTACCAATAATAATTATAGTTTGAAAAACTGAAACCGACTTCAAAATACGCAATACAACACATACGCGAATTGCTATTCACTTTTCTACAGGCACTTGGATTATATTTTACCAGTTATTTTGTTATAAAAATCAAAGCACTGCATCGATTTTGATAAAATTTATATGGGATCACCTCTGAAGTATGACCTACCAAATACAAAAATAATCATCAAAATCAATGCACAATTGGCTGAGTAATCGGTGAACAAACATACAAAAAAAAACATACAAACTGAATTGATAACCTCCTTCTATTTGGAAGTCGGTTAAAAATTGATTTTTTTTAGTAAGCTAAGCTACGATATTTTTGATTTTTTTTCTACACGTACGTATTTACAGTTTGACTGGGATATGCGGGTTCAAGTCCCGTCGGATGTGATATTTTTGCACTGTCTGCAAAATTTGTTAACTTTGACAAACAAAGTAATTTTCACCCGCATGGTGATGAAAAACGATGGTGATAATGAACCTTGATGATAATGATATATATACATCCGAATAAATATTACCTCTTTCTGAAACAGTCGGGTGAATTGACCGAATACGCAACGGGTAAAAACCTGACGGATAAGAAAGGGTAAATGTGGCCGAATTCGCGCCGCCTATAAATAACATCAGATATGAGTTTTGTACGACATTGACATTGAACTTCTCACTGGCCTTATAATAGTCAATGTGAACTGTCATTACAGTAAAATACATGTAAATACCGTAGTATGGTGTCGGCGGACAATAGAGACGTAAATAAACTTGCCTACGCGTAATTTTCTCATAGCATTCTGACAGATTATGAGGTGACCACCATACTGAGTTTTCTTATCATTTCAAGCGTTTTATTTTTAAATATTTGCGATATTATTGGGTACGCTCTTGTTTTTAATCGCCCTTTTTAACCGACTTCCAAAAAGGAGTAGGTTCTCAATTCATCGGTTTTTTTTTCTACGCGTCGTGCAATGAAGTTAAAGATACTTACTTGAGTAAAAATATCACAATTTTTTCAACATTACCGGTAGCCCTGTCACATTTCTAATTTGGCATATATACCTATTTTTTTTTGTGTGACCTCCTTGCTCGGTGTTACTACTCAAGTACTGAAACAATTTTGATGAAATTAAATTTAATTAAATTCTATGGGACCAATCTGAAAGTATAAATACAATAAAATATTTATTACATTTTCTTGTTTCATACTTTTTAGACTGTGATTTTTCAGTAGTCGGGTTTTAGTCTTTGAACTTGTTTTTTTATTTTTAGGGTTCCGTACCTCAAGAGGAAAAAACGGAACGCTTATAGGATCACTTTGTTGTCCGTCTGTCCGTCTGTCCGTCCGTCCGGGTATCAGGACTTTTCTCTCGGGAACGCGTGAAGGTTAAAAGTTGAAATAAAAAATTAAATTTCTCAGTTTTCGTAAAAAAAGTTACAGCCGAATATGTCGTAAAAAACGCACAATTCGACACTCACAAGGGAATCAAAACCTATGGAGTACTTCCCGTTGACCCAGAACTCTGAAATTTGGCAAAAAGCATTGTGTTAGAGTACACATATAGGAAAAATTCCGAAAACTGAATATTTTTAATTTAATCACAAAAAATAGTGTCTCTATGCAAGGAATGAGGGTCCAAATTTTAAAGTTCTTTAACCATATCATGTGGGGTATCTTGAAAGAGCTTCCATTAGCATAAGCTAAAACAGGTTTTTAAATATTTTTACGATGTAGGTATATTTTTCGGTTTATGAAGGAAAATATAAAAAAAAATATGATTTCCCCCTTTTATCTACTAGTTTGTACGGAACCCTCGGTGGGCGAGTCTGACTCGCATTTGTCCGGTTTTATTATTACCGTATTTATTTATAATCACTCCAGAGGCTAGGTTAAGTACCTAATTACATAATATTGATAAATACAAAATGCAAAATCTATTTATTTGACACATTGCCGGCGGGCTAAGAGGTACTCTATACACTCTCTAGAAATTGTATACATAACCTAGGTAAAGTGTAAAATGGACAATAATATTTAAAATATTTCATACATTGTCCAGACACTCCAGATATTCTATGCATTACCTAGGTATTGTATAGAATACCCGAGTTATACAGATTGCCAGTAACATAGATACTTGTTTTATTAAAAGCAAATTTTGCCAGTTGATGCAAAGAAAGTTTATTTCACTCGTTCGGTAAAATAATACCCTTACTGTGCAATAGAGTATATATAACATCCAGTATCCATACCAAATCATACTAATTTGTATCAATAGGTTAAATAAATATAATGATATTGCGTTACAGTGTCGCCTTATCGCTAACAAGTGCGTCAATTAATAAAATAATGTATGTATCGTAATGTATTACTTACTTAACTTTTTTTTACCTACTACAAAACGGGAGGGGGTTTTAATTATATCCTGCTCCCAGCGGTGTCACTCGCTAATGATTATGATGTTAAAATATAGTCTATATCTGTCTCCAGATACTAAATTAGGTTGGTACACAATTTCATAACAATCGGTTTAGCCGCTTAGACGTGAAAAACTAGGTAAAAAACAGACATATACATAAACAGAGTTACTTTTCTCGCAAGATCTAGGTATTTCATGGATCTCTAACTTTTAAGTCATATATAATCAGGACTTATGTATATTTTTATTGCTACTATGTAAAGTTATGTCAAATGGAGATAATCAATACATTAACCAGTATATACAATAATGTAGATATGTATCTATGTAATGTATGTATGTGTGTATGTAGTAATTTATTTTATATTTATGATATTTATATCGTAAGTATTAGTGTGTAGCTTAAATAGAATGTATGTTTATTCATATTATATATAATTAAATCTTTAAATATTGTATGTAAAAGATTATAATACTTAATTTTAATATTTTGTTCTCCCCTCTCTATTACTGCACGCCCCGTCATTTTACTTTCTTTTCGTTCCTCTCTATCCTAAGGTTGCCTGGAAGAGATCGCTGTTAGCGATAAGGCCGCCAGTTGTTACACTAGTTTTTAATTAATTTATTTTGATTGTACATTTTATGGTGTGTACAATAAAGAGTTTATATATCTATCTACCTGACTATTAAAAACAATTACCTGACTGCATAAGAGCTATTTTAACCAACGACCTATAGAGGGGGGTTATAAGTTTGACGTGTGTATCTCTGTGTCTGACTGTGGCATCGTTGCTCTCAAACGGATGGACCGATTTCGATCACAATGTTTCATCAAAATCGGTTCAGCCGTTTTGGTCGGGGTTTTTAAGTTTTCTAAACTTACTTGTCCGCAGCGTAGCTAACGCTTTCGTTACGTTTGATATGATATTGAGTGTACGTTTTCGCGCGAAAGTATGTCTGTGCAAAGCCGCTGTAAAATGTACAATAAATTCTTATAATGATTACTGTAATTCTTATACTTCTAAATTACTTTAATTAATTGGTTAGGCAATAAGATATACATAATTATAGGGACTCGAATTTGGTTCCCGCGACACAGGCTTTGCCTAGTGCGGGAATCAAAATTTTAATTTGTTCGTTTGTGTTGTTCTACCATAGACATGACTAATATATATATATATATATATATATATATATATATATATATAGTTATGATGTTAAATGCTAGGATAAAGTTCGTTGAAGGTTATTAAAACGACGATTATTATTTTTGAGAGGGTTGTATTAATATTATTACAAAAAACATATGTCCAAGTGTCATAAGACTACGTTGGAAATATAAGAAGAACCGATTGAAATCGGCCAAGGCGTTTATATATTTTAATAGGCCATATTTATTTATTATATATGTTACTGTAAAAGCCCGAATATTGGTAAATCTTAGGTTTTACCAGTAAATCTTAGGGTTTACCAACACGACTCGGTAAATGTAAGAATATGTAAAAAAGAAACGATTTTATCGGGCTTTTACCATTAGAATTTAATACATGCTAGGTTTTACCAGTGACGGTTGGTAAATGTTAGCTTTGGAAATAAAACAATGCTATGCATATGCATATGTTACTGTATTTGGCTTTTACAGTAACATATATAATAACATTTGTTTGATTGAACGATGTAGCTTGGTGCAACGCAGTCTTAGGTATAAGCAATAATTTATTCAGAGATTAGGTTATGGTTTTTTTTTTTTTTTTTTAATACAAATTTATAGATAATAATTTACAAATACAGATAACTTACACTTTAAGTTTGCAGCTGCAAATAAATTTACAGCGCTAAGGGGGAAAACGAGGAAAGTCCCAAGAGCGAGCCGGAAATAAATTTGTATAAAAAAAAACCATAACCTAATCTCTGAAGAAATTATTGCTTATACCTATACCAGGATCAACTAGTTTGGCCTAGCCTAAACTGGTCTATTATGCATTGTTTTATTTCCAAAACCAACATTTACCAACCGTCACTGGTAAAACCTAGCATGTACTAAATTCTAATGGTAAAAGCCCGGTAAAATCGTTTCTTTTTACATATTCCTACATTTACCGACTCGTGTTGGTAAACCCTAAGATTTACTGGTAAAACCTAAGATTTACCAATATTCGGGCTTTTACAGTAACATATACATAAATTATAGAATCACCTACATACATACATACATACACTCGAAAAACAAGACTATCCTTCTTGTGCAGTCAGGTAATTAATATATACCGAAATTGCATTTCCTATTGGTGATATCTACAGTAAGAACTATTTTTGCTCTGCGATGTTCAAGGGATTTAATTTAGTATCACATCAAATATTTGGGGCACAGCAATAAACGGGTGCGGATGTATTATTCATTATTTGTATTACAAGCTGTCCTTATCATCGTGATAAGCGACGCGAATTACGTTTAAAGTGATAATTTTATCAGACTAATAAATACGTATGTTTCTTAGATAATATTTAAGCTGTTCTTACTGGTTATTCAGTGTCAATTTCACTAATTATATTCATTCATCATCATCATCATCTCAGCCACAAGAAGTCCACTGGACTTAGGCCTGCCCCATGGATTTCCAGAAAGACCGGTTAGAAGCGGCCTGCATCCAGCGTCTTCCTGCCACTTGTATGATATCTTCTGTCTACCTTGCGGCAGGTCTTGCTACGCTGCGCTTGCCGGTTCGTGGTCTCCATTCGAGAACTTTTCGGCTCCATCGGCCATCAGTTCTACGTGCTATGTGCCCTGCCCACTGCATTATATTCATTTGTGTGAATTTATTTTTTACCTGATTACGTATTTATTTGGAAAATAATATTGGCTATCTGATTAATAAAATACGTCCGACTACATAAAAACAATTTTAATATATATATATATATTTATTTTTTTGCATGACGCCAAAAAGATTGCAGGATGTACAAATTAAATAAAAAAATATTCAAAAGTCCACTGGTAGTAGGAAAAGTGCATTGCCAAGCATTGCCATTTCAGAATTACGTATTAGTAGAGATAGACATATTTTTTATTTGCGACAAAAACAACCACAACGTATAAACACATAAAAATAAACAAACTACAGGCGTTTTTGTCACAAACATGGTTCTAACTCAGCATTAGCTGGTTAAATTAACCAGCACTGGTCTTCCGTTGGGACCGAATAGTTTCAAGAACTGAAATAATAGACTTCAAATACGCGATTTCGATTACTTATATGATATATATTTTCCAGTTATTTTATTTATAAACCAAACTACATAAGCGATTTTGATAAACATTCTATAGGCCCAATCTGAAAGTATACCCTTTCAAATAAAAGAGTAATTTTCCAAATCTGTAACATAAAAAATACACAATAATAATTAAAAAAAAAACGCAATTTGACAAAACCAACGATCTTAGGTGAGCCACTTCCAGATACGCTTATTCAATGTCATAACACAAAACTAGTTAATTTTTTTATGTTTTTGATAGAAAAGTTTCAACGTTGAAAATTTTAAATATTTTAAATAAATTCTTAATTATTTGTATATTAATATAACTAACTCAAGAATGTATTTAAAATATTGCTATAAGAGATTAAAAGTAGACTTTATATTACCATAAATATGAAATCTATCGATATGGATAACCCCTGGGTTATTCAAGATTATGGGTTAATAGATATTACAGTATCAGTTTAATAATACGTTGATAATCTTTGTCACCCTAATTATGTATCACGCTGTGCAAAACTGATTTACATTATTTATTAATTTGTAAAACTGTCAATTTTGAAAATTATTAATTTCATCACGTTTATTTGAAAAATGTTTCACTTAAGAGGGTGCCAAATAGCATATTTCTGTTCTAGACTTTTACGTACAACTTTTGATTACTGACAACTTTGTCAGCATTTTGCGCCCTAAGAAAGTGTCTTTTTAATTATTGGTTCATGACAATATGACAATAGGTCAAATGAAAATATACCATAAAAAGTATTACTGTAATGAGAATTTTGTTGTTGCAATTGCAGTGGTAATATATAATACTAGCTGGGTTTTTGGCGGGAACGTCTTAGTAACATGTTGTTGCTTTGTTTTATTTTCCTAAACTTGTGTTATTTTGAACATTAATGCTATAAAAATGGTGGTGTTTTATTCATTATGTGTTCGATAAAGTGCGTGAGTGTGGGCAAGTGAAATAAAGCAGTAAAACGTGTGATTTTACGTTGTCGGCAAAACTCCATAGAAGCTTCTAGTAAAGTCGCCACTACTTTACTGAAGCAGGACTCGACTTATATATTGACTGTATACGTGACTTAGATTGTGACTAGAACATTTATAACTTGTTTTATTCAAGAAACTTGAAAAAAATCCTAATACTTGACACTGGCAAAAGCTTTAATGCGGGTCCAATACAAAAAAGAAGAAGAAGACCTGTTTGTCAGGGCTCAACGAGACATTGGTGGAGTTGTGAAACATCTTAAAACAAAACCAGGAAAGTTGAACTAGATCCTTTCGTTAGACACCTTTGTTTATTAGTTATTAATGTAAATTGACCATCATGATAAAAGTATTATGACGAATAACAAATAATAATACAATTAAATAAATTAACAAAAGAAAATGAAAAATATATTGCACTTTTCAATGCAAGCGAATATGTTTTGTGTAAAAAAAGTATTGGTATTTGTATGATATTTACGCAGATGCTTTTCCTTCCATATTAATTTATTTGGAACTAGCTACGCCCCGTGATTTTACTGCAACTCACGGTCAAACAAAGGTATGTTTTGTACCACGTGACGCACGCATGACACTTGCTAATGGATATAATATATGTATACCATACATAATAATATATGTATATATAATATATGTATGTTATATGTATGTATGTATACCTGTCATACAGTAAATCTTTTTCTGTGCAAGCTGTCCTACTGTGGAATGCGCTGCCTGTTTATATCAGACAGGCTAAATCCTTAAACATTTTCAAGAACCTCGTTCATCAGCATTATCTCTCACTATCTTAAATTCGTATTAGGTATTATATTATGTGTATTATATTTATATGTATGTATATATGGTATATAATATATGTTATGTATTAGTCTATTGATTTATAAAGTATTTATGTATTACTATAATGTAATCTTTATTAGTACATAAAGTGTCATAAGCATTTTTATTGTTGAATTTGTAATGTAACCACAAAACCTCCTTATTCTAATTATACAAATTCTATCCACCCTAAGGTTGCCTGGAAGAAATCGCTCCATGCGGTAAGGCCACCTTTGTACTGTCGCTTAAGTTTATTGTTTATTTTAAGTTATTACTGTATGGATGTACAATAACGTTATATTCTATTCTATAAATGTCAAACTGAAAGTGTTTTTTTAATAATTTGACTTATAAACTAAATAAATGGCAAATGTGCTAGCATGACAACAACATAAAGCAAAAAATAATTTTACAGCACGAAAAAACGATTCCCCTAGGACGAAAAGTAGTGTTTACGTCCCTGTGTACAGGCAACTTTTTTAACAATTTTAGCAATTTTTTATCCGACTGCATAAGAAGGAGTTATGTTTATCGAGTGTATGTTTGTATATAAACGGCTTGACCGATTTTCATGTGCGAGGTAACGATAAAACTTCATTATTTATTATTATATAATATTGTCAGTGTGTGTTTTTTATCACAAATAATAACAGATAAAATAATACTGACATCCACTATATTAAATAATAAAGATACCTCAAATAATAAATAATTTATTTCGTTAACTTATCGCCTAGAAGCAATTATCGTCACGTCTTTCTTGATAACTAGTAATATTACTTGATTATACGGATTAGGTACATATTTAAAAAAATAGTGAATTACGCACTCTACCCCAGTATTGGATTATGAATTTTTGCTATTTGTATTTGATTATAAATTATGCGTATCAAATGCGATAATGCTGATATTCCCCCCTTCACCGGATACTAATATGTTAATAATAAAGATAATAATATATATAACATAAATAATATATATATATAATATAACATAAATTATAATATCTGGTATCAGTGTTGTGTGATGTGTGTTGCCAAACATGGTTTTAAACCACCCTAAAGTAGTATATGTATGTCTATCGTATTGTATAGGATTCATTGCGGCGAGTGTGCGCAAGAGCTTCACGACTTATTCCACCCTCCCCATTCCACTAGAGGACTAGCAGAAAGTCTGCACATTATCACACAGTTATCATTGAATCTATTACCTATTATATAATATAAATATATTAATATATATCCCACGGCACGCACCTCTGTCTTTTCGAAGTTATGTGCGTATTGATGATTGCCGCCAACTTCAAATGGTGAAGGAAAACATCGTGAGGAAACCTATGTACATGTCTGAGAGTTCTCAATGATCTTGAAGATGTGTGAAGTCTGCCAACCCGCACTTGGCCAGCGTGGCAGACTATGCCTAACCCTTCTCACAATGAGAAGATGGCCCGCGCCCAGCAGTGGGACAGTTTGTACAAACAGGGTTGATAAAAAAAATATATATTGGCAATAGAGCATCTGATGTTCTATTATGAAATTTTTTGTACCATTTAGGTACCCTTATTTTAGTATTTTAGGTGTTTGTAAAATTATACCACTAGTAAAATGTATAAATTTAAATCTACAGATGGAGTTAATATTAGGCTCGGTGATTTCACATTTTCTCGTAAAAGAAGTCAAGCGTGAAACGGCTGTAATGACGAACGCACATCGTTCTTATCAGATTTAATTTGTCCATGGTACAGGAAAATCACTGTTTTACAACCTTACATATTATATATTGTTTTTCTTTAAGCGATCTTTTATATTGTTTTAATTGACTAATACGCATTACGACAAATGTCAATTTACCGTCATAAGTAAATAGGTTTTTACATATTTTATTTTAATTAATTAGGTACCGTAGTGCCCTGTTTACTAACCTCGTTAATACGTAGGGTTTGAATCTAACCATGATTAACGGATGGTATTAGCTAGATTGTTTGTATTTATAAATAGTGTAAAGTCAGGATAGATGGTAACTTTTATTGGTTTAAGATTTGTATTAGATTCATGACCAGTTAAAAGTAGCCCTGAATCTTCTTGGGGTCGAGGCCTTAAAATGTAATTTTATACGAATAAATCTACGTTTGACCACCAAGTGGTTTCATCGGTGTGGCCGAGAATGAAGCATATTGATCTAGAAAATCAATTATAATATCTTAACTCATTAAAAAAAATAAGGCTATTCATTATGGCCTTGGAAAATTCCAAGCCCGAACAAGCATATATAATCTATATTAAAAGAAAAACACCCGACTGCAGAAAAGTAGTTTTTGTAATTTACTAACCTACGATTTCGTTACGCTTGGTACGCTGTTGAATGTATGTTTTTTTTGAGTGAAACTATGTGTAAAATCGTTGTAAAAGATTATAAATGCGCAGATTCTTTAGAATAATTCTAGTAAAATCACTTCTCTGTTACGAAAAACTTCGTTGCATCTTACGAAAGAACCCTTTTTATTTTTGTGAGAGATTTATTTTTGTATCTCTTTAGCATATGTACATAAATTGTATTTCCAAAGCTACCCAAAGTTTCAAAGTTATACTCGTCAAAAGATTAACTAGTGATGTCCCATGCTCCGGTTTCCTGGACCGTAAATTTTATATTTTTTCCGGTAGTGCCGTATTTTATCTATTTAAAAGTTGCTATATTGAAAATGTCATTCTAAACTAACTCTATTTAGTTAATCTAATTCAAATGCATGAATAAAAAGCGAGGAACTTGTTATTCAGCGACTTGACCGCTTCACACATAAATTAATATGTCGTTGGTACGTAAATGGCTGAATAATATACTTTAAATTATTCTTAGGTAATATTATGTTATTGCTATCATCAGTTATTCAGCTGGTTTTAATTCTATCAATTGTAAAGATACGATTATCTGCGAAAATATTTGAGATATATTTATAAAACTCGATTAACTTGATTAAAAAAGTTCTCTACTTATTTTATTTTTGTAAATGTAGGCCCTAGCCTGACTCCAATTCGCACCGCCGCCAATTCGCCTGATGTTAAACGTCCGTTGCGGTCTACGATGGTGAAAAAAGAAATAGATTCCCTCAAGATTTAATGAATTATAAAATCTATCGGGGTAGACTAACTTTGCCAAAAAATAGAAAAGAAAGAGATTCGTTCGGAATTTAAAGACACCCAGACTTCTATTATGAAATATCTACTCAAGAAACATATTATCGTCTTTATTATATGTATTTTTATTATCGTCCGAGAATAAAAATGTTTTTTTTTACTAATATTTTCTTAAGTAACATAAAATAGAAAATCTTTGAAGCTGGAAATTCAAAGTTTGGACAGAAGAAATTCCGACCGTGAAAAGCACACTCACCGTCTCACCGAATTTTCTTTCCCCGCGTTTTTTTTTTAAGCTAACAATAGTATTTAGACACATTATTTCCGGCCAGTACACACGTTTCATTTTTAATTCACTTCTTTTTAATATAATTTTTATTTAATGATTTCACATACCGATGCCAGCGATGACATATTGCCGCCACAATTGTCCCGTCTCCATGTTGCGTTGGTGGTAGACTGGTGCGCCGGTGCTCACCGGGTCGTACTCGTAGCTCCTATCGGCCATACGTCACACAACGTCGACCGTTTGTTTACGTTTTGCGGGGTAGCGGAGGGTCGCGGGCGATTGGCACGCGACTTGTGTCAAGCTTCCAAATCTGAAAAAAAGGTATTTTTTTTGTTTCAGAAAAGGCACAATGCATGAATTTACAGTGGCCAAAAAGACAGAAAAAAAGTTATGTTGATTTATAAAATCTTCTGTGCCCCAACCATCTTAAAAATTGACCGTTTTAACTGGCTTTAAAAAAAGGAGGAAATTTCTTATTTGAATTCATGTATTTTTTATGTGTGTCCAGCGGTTTATCAACAAATAATCCGATTTTAATGATTTTTTTTAAATAAAAAGTAGATATTTTTAAGATGGTCCCATAAAATTTTCATCAACTGTGAATTTACTAGACTACTTTACTGTACTGTAAATGCGGAAATCGTTTGTTTCAATTTCTACATCATACGTTTTCTACAAGTAAATTGAGAATTTTTTGAAGTAAAATCTTTGTGAATGGATTTTTATCGGACTGTACTTTGCAATAAAAAATATATATATGAATGATGCGAAATTGATAAATAAATCGATCAATAGATGTTATAATAGAAAAATCACATAGTGACATAGAACTTAATCATTATGCAGTTGGAAGCGGCTTAAAGGTTTATTTTGTCAAATTATTAATGAATATTTATCGCAATTCATTTATCTGATCGACGTTTAATCGTTTTTTTTGTGTTATTTGAAAATTGTCAACAAAAGGCTTATGTGATTTATTCTTTGTTGTAGGTATTTAAATTTCGAATAATAGCTTTTTAGTTTTTACCCGACTGCGAAAGAAGGAGGGTCATGTATGTTGTATGTTTACAACAGTTACAGCCTAAACGGTTTGGCCGATATTGATGGGCGAGGCGTCGTTAGATTCGATACTCTTTTGTAATAATACCTATCACTCTTGAATATTAATAAAAATGCGTTTTTTCGTAACCTCCGTGAATGAACAAACGAACATTTTTGTAATAAATGATTTTACCAGGATTATTCTAATGAAAGCGCATTTGTAATCTTTAACAGTGATTTTACGCATATTTCTCACAAAAAACGTACACTCAATAGCTTAACAAGCATAACGAAATCATAACTTAGACTACCGTCGTTACAGATCGCTCTTTCCTAAAACAAGTATCTGTATTAAAAGAAAAACAAAATACCCGCCTGCATAAAAGCAGGTTTTGCAGTTACCTTCGTCGGCGTCGCTTAAAACCACGTAGATTGATGGTCCAACGTAAGTCTAGCAACGAATACAAGTCAAATTTATTATATTCAAAGGGTATTTTAAAGGCAAAATTTAGGTTTTTGTAATAAATACCTATTAACTTTTGTAATTGTGCATTAATTTTCTATTTATTTAGACTTTAATATTTAAAAACCTAGCCCTAAGTACTTAATGTTATCTTTATGTTATTTTGTTTTCATGTGATTTTTAATAAAGTGCTATCTAAGTATTTATCTATCTAAAAAAATGAAATCTAATAATTTAGTTTAAAACTAACTACGAACTACTGATTGTCTTTTAAAACGATTCTATTTGTAATAATTTTAATGTGTTACGAAATCAAACATATAAGTAGATAGGAATCGTAAAACATTTCTAATTGCAATGTTTTCAATGAAACGTACATGTTTATAGATTAGTTTATCTATAACGGACATTATTATGAAAACATTGTAACATCGTTCGGAATTCAAACGTCAGAATGTATGGCAATGATTTATTTACGTAATGTGCATTTTTGTCGCTCTTTTCTTTTACTGTCCTGGCTCACCGCTCAAACCAAGCTGTCCCGAATTTCCGTGAATCTGGACCTATTTTATCCCCACCCTACCTTAACCGATGTACCTACTAGTCGCTAGGCCTTATTTTACTGCCGTACTACCTTAACATAGTTTTTTTTTTGTTACCCTGCCCTTTATGGGTGTCACCGCGCCCAGGGGGAGGCTGCGTGGTTATGTGGGAGTCCCGCCCAGTTGACCGGTGTGCCTGATAGTCCAGCCCAGTCAACCGGTATGCCGGGTTACCCACTAAAACCCCTAGGGTGTTTCGTGTCGGGGTCCGGCTCCCATTTTGTTCTTATGAATAGTACAGGGGGGGGGGGGGGGGGGGCAATTCAGTTATTCAAAACCGATCCGTAACTGAACCTTGTGCGAAACATTTCCTGTCGGATGCTATATTTTATCGAGCGAAGGACGTGTTATGTTTCATCAAATATGTCAATTGTATGACATAAAAGTGACTGAATCAAACTATGGCGGCCGACGGGAAAAGCTTCACATATGGTTTGGCTATGGAGCGGTCTTGAATAACTGAATTGGGCCCCAGGTCTGCGTCAACTGTTAAAATTTGCTTTCTTCAATCTAGATGCTTGTTTGTTGGTTGAATTTTCATTCATACTTTTCATTTTTTTTATTACGTTTCCGTAATAAATGTCGTCAATTATTTTAAATTTGATTTTAGATGGTTTCCTCATCAAAATTCCAATCAATAGTAAATATATAATTATATATACTTATATATATATGTGTATATTCTAAATTCTAAATCCTAACTTATATCATAGTCTAAATAACAATATAAAAGCGAAACTAACTCTGTCGCTGTCTGTTTGTTATCTTTTCACGCACAAACGGCTAAGCCCATTGTTAAAAAATTTGGTATAAATATAGCTAAAAACCTGGACACGGACAGAGGCTTTATATGTATCATCATCATCATCATTTTTATTCACTACATAGTTAAAACCGCGAGGCACAACTAGTGTCCTAACTTTAATAATAAATGTAACAAAGTTAATTTACCTAACTTTACTAAGTCGACATATTTTAATTAATTTTCTAACATTCCTGATTTAATTTTCACAGTGTTCCAAATTACTTTTAAGAATGTAAATGAAATGACAAAGTGGTTTTTCTATTGTTTAAGTGTTATCTGTGTAAATAGGGCCACACATTCTGTGGGTGTTATTATGTTTACTAGATAAATTAAGCAGCTCAACTCCTCGTTGAAGCGATGCCTCAACCTCGACCAAAATAAAAGATATCGAAGAAAACTTTTTTATAAACATTTCTCCAAGAATTTAGTAATTATGAAAAGAGCTAAATTTAGGCCTTATGAAGAGAGCTAACATTTCGTTGGCTTTCTTCTTAAGGTCTATTTAAATCCCATACGTTTCCTTTTCTATTGTATGGGCGTTTACGTATTTAGAAAGCCACTTGTATATCAACTCTGCTGGTCTATAATGAAATTTGTTGCCTAGAATAAAGTTTTACTCGGTATTTAATGACATCAAAATTTAATTCAACGAAAGTTAAAAAAAATATCTAAAGAACTTAGGACTTACGCAAATACCTTGTGAAGGCATCCTTTTGGCAGACACTCAGCCTGCATTTGCCTGTTACCTTTCCTCTGCATTATGTTAATTGTTCTGACACTGATTCTCAACAGTCGCTAGCGGAATATTTATTGGCACACAATCTGTATACAAACAGACACAATGCAAGAGTTATTTGTTTATAGATAAATGTTTGTGTGTCACATTTAATTACATTTCCATTTACACTTCCAGAGCGGGCTACGGACTCTGCATCAAATGTCAACATTTGATTTTTTTTAAATAATTCCCAATAACATAGATCTTCGATCAAAATATTCAATTTAATATTCTGTCAAAATTTTGTATATCCGTGATTCGGTATATATATTGTCAATACTGGCAAAGTCGAATTGTCAATACTGGTAACTTTGACTCCGTGTCAAACATTGGGTTTTTTACTTTTCCCTAAAAGCCTACTTTTCAAATTAATTAATTAATTAATAGTCGTTTTGACTACAATTTTTTTCCCAACTTATGTACCAGCTGTGTATGTATGTATGTTGTGTGGCTATGTACAATGTTTGACACGGAATTCAAGTTGGGTAACTTGGATTCCGTGTCAAACATTGTAAGGTGGGTACCTTGACGGTAAGTAACCGATTTATAAGACTGGAAACTATATTCAATCTATGGTAAAAAGTATTTACAAAATTTGTTCACAACTGACAGATAAATCGGTACATAATACATGAAACAATATTGTCGAACACAGAACTATCCTTCTGTTTTGAAGTGGGTTAAAAAAGGAGCTTGCTACGTGGTCATTTATATCGGCAGATTTTGGTAAAATGGTATTATTAACGAGCGGCATCTGTCAAGAGGATGTTAAAATGTTATCATCATCATGTTAGCCATAACAAGTCCACTGCTGGACATAGGCCTCCCCCGTGGATTTCCAAAAGACCGGTTGAAAGCGGCCTGCATCCAGAGTCTTCCTGCCACTTGTATGATAATCTTCTGTCCACCTCGTGGCTGGTATTCCTACGCTGCGCTTGCCGATGCAGGCGGTAGTGAAATCTCAACAAAAAAATGTGCTCACATGATATAATATACTAAAAACAGTCTGATAAAGAAATCGAGTTCGACATTATGTCTCTTGAACCGGAAGACATTTATCTTGAACCGGAAGATATTTAGATGACAAATATATCTTCCTTTTTCCTGTCTGTATCATTTAGGAAAACTATCACGTATTGGCACTTTTCCTCGAGGAAAATCGAATGCTGCAGACAAGTCTAGAACGGTAAGTGACCTCTATAGGTGAACAATTGTTGAATTAATATGAATTTTGATGCAATGATGTTATTATATAGCTCCGCGTTATATTAGGTACACCCACAGACAAAAAAAATCGCTACCATTTGGGTACACCAAGCGAAGTGAAGATAATTTATTAAAAGCTTTTATTCTACTTGCCCTGTTATGTTAATATGTAAGCGATAAGGCCGCCTATTGAAAGATTAGCCATAGTAATATTGTCTTCTTTTAATATGTTTGTACAATGTGGTCTTTTAATAAAGAGTTATCTATCTATCTATCTATGTTAGTATGGGACAAATCTTGCGAGTTAAATTAGAACCACTTCCTGTCGTTGGATTAGGTTGAAATTTGGTTTACTTACGTAACTTCGGTGACAATGCAATAATATGGTACCATGAAGCTAGTCTCAAGATGGCGTCGGAAGGACCACCTTCCGACGCCAGGAGTTCCGATAGCCATATGGGAACTCCTCAACTAAACGAGATAAAACCGTCGAGCTTGGACTCGTTTGAATAGTCTTGAAAAGCACTCTTGTGCTACATGACAGCCAGGGTCTCAAAATGGCGTCGGAAGGTGGCCATAGGAACTCTTAAACTAAACAAGATAAAACCGTCGAGTTTGGACTCGTTTGAATAGTCTTGACAAGCACTCTTTTTTAGACTAGTAAATAAAATATTATGTTTTTTTTAAACAAGCTTTTATTTAAATGCTCTAAAACCAAGAAAATAAATTTAATATTGATATAAATAAAAGATTGTCGCGAGATTTCAAACAACATCGTACCTATCTACTCAGTAATATTTAATTCCAACAAAAGACTTAGACGCGTTCTTATCATTTGCTTAGAATTAAAGTTAGTTTGTTCTTTTGAAAAAAATAAAATGTTTGTGTTCTCGCGACAAGCTTTTATTTATATCAATATAACATTTATTTTTCATCTAACTAGCTCGTAAACATTGCTTGTAAGGCCAAGAGCAATCGCGGAAAGTGCGTTTTATCCCATAGGGTGGACAGTAATTTCAAAATTCGAACGTAACGGAGTTACACTATTTCAGTACCTAATAAAACTTTTTAACCTCTTTGTAAAATGCCTTCACAAAACGAATACAAATAGTTTGGTTCAAGGAGATTGGTATCATAGTTTGATAATGTTTGTGTTTGTAAGTAAAATATCAATTTTAAGTTATTTTCCCTACGCAGTTTTCGTTTAATGACAGCAGTAAGCTATCTTTACTCGAATCAATCGCTCCAAATGGCTCAAAGTAAACATAAGCGCCAGTAATTTTCTCTTAGCAAATATAAACAATGAGCGAAAAGAAAATTCTATCACACTTTCCGTAGGCTTTATGTAACTCATTTCGTACAGTGCGCAATTTATTCTAGTAATATTAGTTTAAAAAACTGAAAAAACCGACTTCAAATGTTTAGAAACTGGTATAGACTAACATATACAAAAAATGTGCAGTTCTGACAATATTACATACATACAGACAGGTCAAATTGATAACCTCCTTTGTTTTAAGTCGGTTTAAAATATAGCCTGTATAAATATAACATATAAAATAAATATAATATATACTATGGAAGTGAAGACGAATCTATAACACCTCGCACATCAAAATCGGTCAAGCCGCTTTGGCTGTAAACAGATAAAAAGGACTGAGAAGGAACAGTATGCGCATCCTGGTTAGAGCCCTGACTGGACACTGTTGCCTTAACAAACATATGGCCAGTATGGGACTAAGCGAGTCAAAGGAATGTAGACTGTGTCACGAAGCTGACGAGACACCCATACATATCTATCTATCTTTCTATCTATCTACCTACCTATCTATCTATCTATCTATCTAAATAAATAAATAAATAAATAAATCTGTCTACATATCCTGACTGACTGCGACCCATTGATGCACAAACGTAACCTACTTCTGGGAAAACACATATTATAGCCAGATGAGGTTAAGCATATCTCCCCCAAGAAGATACTCCACTATATAATTAGTGCAGGCCTTGGAGGAGAACTGTAAGACAGCGGCAGTCACAATAGATCTTTATAGGTCGCAGTGACACTCCCACAAGTGGGCCGCTACTAACAATTAAAAAAAAATAGGCTGTAGGTGATCATATAGAAACATACATACTACTTACTTATATACACTCGAAAAACAATGACTCCCCTTACGCAGTCGGATAAAAACTCACAAATATAACTGCGTGGCGCCTTTTTCTAACAAGTTTGACGTCGAGTCAACCAGGTTTCCGTATGCTAGGCGCTGTATGAAGCATGCTTCGCGCCCCCTGAAAATGCCCCCCCCCCCCATCTGGATCTGCGCTGCATATAAGTGAGTAAGAAACTGAATAAATGTTCTTCTATTATAGTATCCATAATAATCCATAGGTAAGAAATTGATATTGTTTGTCTATCGCTACTGTACTTGTGACAAGTGTATGGCTCTATGTGAAGTGCTGTTTGTAATGCAAATGCATAGTTTAAGTACCTAAAAATAATCTACCTTTATTAATATAATTAATATTACTAATTCTTACCCGTGACTTCGTGCGCCTATGTTTAAAAACCATATAAGCCCCGACATAAAAAAATGGCTGAACCGATTTTGATGAATCATAGCTATGAACACTGGATCACATCCTCTTTCAAACAATAATATATTGACATACTTTATTTAATTATTATAATTATAATAATTAATGTTTAATATACTTAATATTAAAGGAAAGACAAATACACGCATGTATTTGTCTTTCCTTTAATAATATGTATATTACATGCGTATATTTGTATACGTACATACACACAATCACGCTTTTTTCCTATGGGGGTAGGCAGAGACTATATCTCTCCACCTGCTACGATCCTGGCACACGTCTTTCTTGTTATATTTTTCTTTATTGCATGCATGTATTTGTGGTCCCTTCAATATAAAGCATATTACATGCGTATATTTTTCATTTAATATAACGTACATTGCACGTATATTGCTCCTTCCGTAAATATGCCTTGGCTCAGTGCCATCGCTTAAAAATCCTTCAACATTTAACCTTCAAAATAAACAAGGTCGTTTTTTATCTACGATTAAACATAAATACATATCTTAATTACAATATATCTTACCCTAGTTTTTAATCCACCGATAGTACCTACGTACTGATTGTATTTTTATCTCGATTTTAAGATAGGTACGAGTACATCACTTTTTGATAATAGATGTGCAAAATGTGCAAAACTATCGATAGATACTAATTGACCGAGCGAAGCGAAGGTCTTGTTTGTTTTATTCAATAAACTGTTGCTTCACAGCAAAAGTTGCGATTGGTATGGCGTTTAATTATCTCAAAGAAAGTATTTTTCATGGTATTCTGTTGACTGACTAATAAAATAAACGCCTCTACATACATTGTCACAAACGCTCGCGTGTAAATCTAAAACGTTTAAAAACAATAAACTTATTCGAAATGAGTTCGGCATGAAGTCATTTCCGCAATTATTATAGATAATAATATTCACATAGTAATACTATCGTCCATGTCACAGTCATGAATAAAAACTGGCAATCACAAGAACGACCCGTCACTCGGGATGTTGTATTAGAAAATTAGCGGATTCTATCTGCGCGTTATTTATTTGTATTAGGAAAAAATGTTTACATAGTTGATTATATTATTACTTCGTGGTATTATCTAACGTTTGGCATGAGTATAAAGGATAAAATTTAGTATAGAAATAGTCTAGCGTATGGTACCTATAATGACAATAAGTATAAAAAGAAAAAATAAGACAAATGTAAAATAAAATACTATTTTTAACCGATTTCCGATTAAAAGAAAGAGGATTATTCGACAGTATGGTTTTAATTTAGTATGTTTGTTCAGCGATTCCTTCGCCAATTATGAATTTATTTCGATGATTCTTTTTGTTTGGTAGGTAATACTTCAGAGGCAGTCCCATATAAAAGTAATCAAAATTAGTTTAGTACTTTGGTTTTTATAACAAAATAACTGGAAAAATATGTCATCCAAGTAACTACTTGCATTTTTTTTTTTTATAAAATTGGTTAAGCAAACAGGCAGACGGCTCGCCTGATGGTAAGCGATAACCGTCGCCTATGGAAAACTGCAACATCACTGACATTACTGTTGCTTCACTAACTCGGAAAGGTGCTTGTAGACACCGTTTTTAAAACCCTCTTTGTTGAAGCTCGGTGGGAAAACCTTCCGAGGAAGGACATTCCACATTTTGCTTGTTCGCGGGAGGAAGGAGCGTGAGAAACTGACTGTATGGGATTTCCAGTTATGCAAAATGTGGGGGTGAGCTTAATCCGGTTTCGTGAAGTACGATGGTAGAACTCCGAAGCAGGTATTAGTTCAAAAAGCTCTTCAGAGCATTCCCCGAAAAACAAGCGGTAGAAAATGCAAAGGGATCCGACATCTCTACGCAGACAAAGTGAGTCCAGCTTATCGGTAAGCTTGGGATCGTCAACAATTCTAATGGCTCGGTGCTGTAGGCAATCAAGAAGCTGAAGTTGATAAGCAGGTGCGCCATTCCAGAGGTGGGAGCAGTACTCCATATTATTTTGAACCGCCGCACTTATTTTGAACGCTCACGCTTATTTTGAAGTCGGTTTTTTCAGTTTTTAAACTATAATTATTTAACGCCCCGATTCAAAAAGAGGGTTGTTATAAGTTTTAAGTGTGTATCTGTGTGTCTGTGGTATCATAGGTCTCAAACGGATGGACCGATTTTGATCTAGTTTTTTTGTTTGTTTATCGAGTTTGTTGTTCTTAGCCGTTTCCGTATGTTCAGCCGCTCATCAAAATCGGTTCAGGCGCTTTTTTTGTCGGGGGTTTTTGATTTCTAAGCTTATACTTGTTATGGTGTGCATTTACCGTTGGGCTCAAAGGGCGTAGCTAGCGCTCTAACACGTCACAACATATATTTTCTAAACATATAAAATCACTGAATGGGATATTAGAATAGTTACGGACAGATTTGTTTATATAGATAGAAGAAATATTTAAATAAATTTTTATTCAGATATTTGAAATATGAAAACTACACAAAAAGTATACACACTATTTTGTATAATGACAGTGCACGCAATTCCAGAGAGCCATATAGCATGGCTGGCACCAACAAAATCAAGTCCGGAATTGAAGTACGACGTCGCACCAGAAGAATGGTGGTTGTTCGATGAAATTCAATAAAAATAGACTTTAAGTTCAAAACATTAAAGTATAATTTTCATCATTATACGTAATACGTTCACGTAAAGCTGCAGTTAGTCATAATTATGGAAATTGGAATCAGGGCCAGGAATTAAACTTTTGTGTAACTCTCTTAATTGCAGAAAAATCAAGATAGAAACGGGTGCGAGCCAAACTAGCATCGCTATAAGAGTTAAATGTAACCCTGCTGGGCCGACCGAGGATGAGGTCGCCTGTATGACGTCGGATATGAATAGAGATGATTAGCAAGGGACAAACGTGAATGGCATAAATAAAAAAAGGGAATGTAACCGATCTAAAATAAGTTTGATTGTTACTTGCCCAAATCAGTTTTATAGAACTGTCTAATTCCTTGCCGTGAGTTTTTAATTCCTAAGTTTCATTTGCTCGAATATTTATTAGGTTAGGTTCGTAAGGTTTTTGTTTATTATATCCAGAAACCTTATTAGGTATTTACAAATTATTAGATATATTAATTATCAGGTCTGGGTTCGTTAGGTTTCTGTTTATTATACACAGAAACTTTCATAAACCGAGGTACAAGGTTATAAGATGAATTATGTCTGAGCGTTCGAGATTTTGATAACATGTCTTTTGAAAAAAAAAGTGTTTTCGGAGAAATGATAAGCGATATTTCATAATTCGGATTATAGATAGGTAGCCAATAGCAATTATGGGTTGACGATAATGATGATGATAAAAAAAACAAATACTGTAATCTGAAAACATCTGAAAAACAAGATATTTCGTATGTAGCTTAGTTTTGATAAGATCTTCCACGTTTACACCGGTTGCGTGTCCCGTGTGCGACACTTTTTAATCTTTTTATGCAGATAATAAAAATATTCAGTTAAAATATTTAATTACGTTCCTTATATTTTGTTTGTTTTATTATTAGTACTGAGACTATGTATTAGATAACGTACGATTGTTTTTTTACTCGACTGCGCACAAAGGAGGATTATGTTTCCGAGTATGCATGTATGTATATGTGTACGTTTCTATATCACCTTCTACAACCTAAACGGCTCAACCGATTTTAATATGCGAGGTGACGTTAATACTTAGCCAATTATGAGCCTCCGTAGAGAATTAGTAATATTGATAGTTGCAACTATATAAAACAAGAATTATCAAGTTTGATTTCAAACACAACACAAGAAATTATATTTCCGTCAATTTATTAGTCCACGTAATTTTTACGATCAATCATTTTTTTTTTAATTAGAATGCCTAATAAGAATAAAAGTTGTTTGTGGACGTTTCGTGAAACGCCTACCGAAATCCTATTTCTACTTGAACTGCGACATCACATCGTGTAATATGAAGGGGTAAAAACAGTTTTCGTCTATAGTATCAAAAACGCATAATTTACCAGCGAAACATGCCAAGTCAACATTCCACGTGTATAAGCTTAGAAAACTCAAAAATTCCCGAAAGATCAAAACGGCTGTACCGATTTTGATGAAACATAGCTAACACACTCTCGAAATCACACACATAGCACACTCTTCACACACACTCACTCTTCTTGGATATGACATATTCTTAAGGCCTTTTAGTATCTTGGCTCGGTGTTGAATTTTAAATACAAATGATGACATTGACAAGTCAAGACACGCTGTATGTCGCGTCTCGCGACTGAAGACGAGTTGGGTGATTATTTTATTTGAGGCTTGCCACGCAGAGTCGGGGAAACCTATCTACTTATAATACATCATTGCCTACAAACGACTTTTTCTCTAGATACTTAGTCACAGTAATAAAAACCAATGAGGTAGGCGCTAACAACAAGGATACTTACTTGCTATCATTTCATGATAACTTACCCAGTTAATGAGTCGGCTATCGCTAAGCACATTCAGATAGTCACTTGTTATCTTATAATTATATAGTGTAAAATTCCATTTGTAGATCGATTATTTCATACGCAATAATATATAATTAACTGTATAATACGTACTAGTGATAGACTAGTGCACTAAATTCATTGTTCATATTTTTCATGCATTATTCATTCAGTTCGAAATGTTAGACGAAATCAACTCGCTCTTGACTGTTTTTTTTAATTGTTTTTTTTTCTGTGTTAACATTATAATTCTATAAAATAAATACATTACCATTTTAGAAAAAAAAATATTATTAGGAAATATAAAAATAAATTGTTTTTTTATTACCTAATAATTAATCAAGTATCAGTAATTAATAAAGTAATTAACTAATCATTTTAACCCAAAAAAAAAAAAAAAAAATTATGTTGAATATTATCATCTTCATCATAATATCAGAGCTATTGTGAATTTAATCAAATTACAGATATATTATTACGATTTAAAATAAACCCGTTTAAATTGCACATTCGATTACATGCAGATGTAGGCTAGTACTTAATTTCAAACACAATACAAAATATTTCCGTCAATTTATTAGTCCACGTAATTTTTACGATCAATAATATATTTTTTTAATTAGAATGAATAATAAGAATAAAAGTTGTTTGTGGACGTTTCGCGAAACGCCTACCGAAATCCTATTTCTACTTAGACTGCGACATCAAATCGCACATCGCTAATATTGTTGTTGCACATTCTTGGATAAATTACAAACGCATTTGTAAGTAAATATTCTACAATACCTACTACAAGAATGTTGGGTTATTTAGTTGGTAATTTCCGCAAATATAAATTATTTTCTAAGACACGTTTCTGAACGTAAACATTACAACGGTTGTCGGTTTTTTGACAGGAACGTCAGGGAAACCTATTATCGCTTTATTTTCCTAAACTTCTGTTATTTCGAATGTTAATGGTATAAAACTAGTGGTGTTCTATTCGTTAAGTATTTGATCATGTGCGCGAGTGTAAGTAAGTAAAATAAAGCGGTGAAACATGTATTTCAAAGTTGTCGGCTATACTCCATAGAAGCTTCTAGTAAAGTCGCCACCACTTTACTGATCTTGAACTTGAAAATGTGACTTGGATTGTGACTAGAACATTTATAACTTATATTATTCAACAAACGTAAACAATTCACAATACTTGACACTGGCAAAGGCGCCAATTCTAATTCTAATACAAAAAAAAAAATACATTAGTGTCCCAAAAGTCAACGGTAAGCGATAACCATAATTTTATCCAGAATTGGTAATGGTACAACTAAATATAAATGGGTCCCCACCCATTTATATTTCATCATCATCATCATCATCTCAGCCATAAGAAGTCCACTGCTGGACATAGGCCTCCCCCATGGATTTCCAAAAAGACCGATTGGAAGCGGCTTGCATCCAGCGTCTTCCTGCCACTTGTATGAGGTCATCTGTCCATCTCGTGGCTGGTCTTCCTACGCTGCGCTTGCCGGTACGTGGTCTCCACTCAAGAACCTTTCGGCCCCATCGGCCATCAGTTCTACGTGCTATGTGCCCTGCCCACTGCCACTTCAACTTGCTAATCCGCTGTGCTATATCGGTGACTCCTGTACGTCTACGTATCTCTTCATTTCTGATTCGATCTCGTAGAGAGACTCCGAGCATAGCCCTCTCCATAGCTCGCTGCGCGACCTTGAGCTTCCTTATAAGGCCCATAGTTAGGGACCACGTTTCAGTGCCGTATGTCATCACTGGTAACACACACTGGTTGTAAACTTTCGACTTGAGGGACTGGGGTATATTGGACGAGAAGACGCTTTTAAGTTTCCCGAACGCTGCCCAGCCGAGTTGGATACGACGATTGACCTCCCTCGCAAAGTTGGACCTGCCTAATCGGACCGTTTGTCCTAGGTAGACGTATTCGTCAACAACTTCAAGAGTGGAGTTCCCCACAGATATTGGGGTGGGCACTACATGGGCGTTCGACATAACCTTCGTTTTGTCCATGTTCATTTTGAGGCCCACCCGTTGGGAAACTCTATTGAGGTCTTCGAGCATCGTACTGAGGTCTTCCATCGACTCTGCCATGACTACTATATCGTCGGCAAACCGAAGGTGAGTGATGTGCTCGCCGTTAATATTGATGCCGAGCCCTTTCCATTTCAGAAGCTTATAGGCATCTTCCAAACCGGCGGTAAACAGTTTCGGAGAGACAACGTCTCCCTGCCTCACGCCTCTTTTCAATGAAATTGCCTCTGAGTTCTGGTCTTGTACTCGGACTGACATGGTGGCGTTGTTGTACAAACACTTCAGCACTTCGATATACCGATAGTCAATACGGCATCGTTGGAGAGCCTCAAGCACCGCCCAGGTCTCGATCGAATCAAAGGCTTTCTCATAGTCCACAAACGCTAAGCAAAGGGGCAAGTTATACTCTTCGGTCTTCTGTATCACTTGCCGCAGCGTGTGGATGTGGTCTATGGTACTATAGCCTTTTCGGAAACCGGCTTGTTCGGGAGGCTGGAAGTCATCGAACCTGCGTTCAAGACGATTCGTGATGACCCTTGAAAACAGCTTATAGACATGGCTCAGAAGCGAGATAGGTCTGTAGTTCTTCAGCAAAGTGTTGTCTCCTTTTTTGAAGAACAGCGCCACCACGCTTCTGTTCCATGCTTCTGGCGTTGTACCTTCAAGCACGACGGAATTGAAGAGCCTCTGAAGGACTTTCAGTACCGGTGTTCCACCCGCTTTCAGTAGCTCTGATGTAATTCCGTCATCGCCCGGTGCCTTGTTGTTCTTGAGCTGTTTCAAGGCCATCCTAATCTCGTACAGGCTGATGTCCGGGATATCTTCGGTATAATGTCGAGTCAGTTTGGCTCTTGGATCTTTCTTTACCCAAACTGCTAACAGGTTTTGCGACCGATGTGTATAACTGTCCATAGAACTTCTCGATCTCCCTCAAGACTTCTGCTTTGGTCGACGCTAGACTGCCATCTTCTGTCTTCAGCTTCGTCAACTGGCTCTGCCCAATAGACATGTCTTTTGCGAACACTTTGGAGCCTTTATTCCGCTCTATCGTCTCTTTAATACGATTAGTATTAAAGGTACGGATGTCGTGTCGCATAGACTTTGATATGAGTCTATTGAGCCGCCTATATGCTTCGGCGTCACCGGAAGACTGCAGTTGCAATGAGCGTCGTTCAGCCATGAGGTCGAGGGTATGGCTCGAGAGCTTTTGCGGTCTATTTGTACGGTGGGGTTTATAAAACTTCGCGCCCACCGTACGGACAGTTTCCACAAACCTGTTATTGATCTCATCCACCGATGCGCAGCTTTCCAGGCACTCGAAGCGATTTGATAGTTCGAGCTGAAAGCTCTTGGGGTCTTGGATATGAGCGCGAGTAGGTCGGAGTGTAGACTTCATCATACGGGACCTCTCAAGTTTAACATTAATATTCAAAGTGCCTCGTACCATTCGGTGATCACTTCCGGTTTTAACCATGTTGATCACAGAGACATCATTGAATATTTGTTTCTTGGTGGTCAGGATGAAGTCTATCTCATTTCTCGTAGAACCATCGGGACTCAACCAGGTCCATTTCCTATGAGGTGGCTTCTGGAAGAAAGAGTTCATCATGAAGAGTCCCTCTTTCTCCAGGAAGTCGGCCAACCTCTGTCCCCTGGGGTTCCGTTGTCCATATCCAAATTGCCCTACTCTCAACTCATTTTCGCATTTCCTGCCCAGCTTCGCATTGAAGTCCCCCATAACAACATTAAAATAGGTCTCTGAAGTGTGTATGGCCCTACTAATGTCCTCATACATCACCTCTACCTCATCATCGGAGTGTGCCGAGGTCGGTGCGTATACCTGGATGACCTTCAGCGAATACCTCTTGGATACTCTGAGTATCAGGTATGCAACCCTGCTCGATACACTGTCGATGGCAAGAATGTTGTTAACAAGGGACTTGTGGACGAGAAACCCGACACCACCTTGGGACTGTTGGTCGCCCTCCCGGTAGTAGAGTAGGTTACCGGATTTCAGGGTTATCGTGTCCTCCCCCTCTCGTCGGACTTCTGATAACCCCAGGATATCCCAATGTAACCTACCCATTTCTTCTTCCAGCTCAGCTAGCTTCTCGTCTGTCCTCATCGTGCGAATGTTGTGTGTTACCAGGGCCAGTCGTCGTTTATGCAGGGGGTGGTAGCCGGATCTCTTCCGGAGATTCTTAGCACCCCTTGCTCCGCCGTGACCGGGACCGCTACCATAGCCCGGAATAGCGGAGCTGCCGGGGACTGGGGGCCTGGTATTTTTGTCTGTCATAGGGGGTTTTTGCCAGTACTCGCCACGCTTGGCAGGCGGGTTGGCGAGCGCAGTAGGGGGCGTTTTACTCAGAATGTGCTGCTGCCCACTTCTGGTGGTATTTCCCTTAGCCGGTTCTTACGGCACCCACGGGAAGAAAGGGGGAGGTACTATTCTAAGCCGGTACCCCACGGCAAATATACATTTATATTTAGTTGTTGACAAACTTGACTAACAAACATGATCACTTCTATTTTATTTTAAAACTGAAACTACGAAACAGATTTTGATGAAAATTTTATAGGACCAATCTGAATGCTGGTATACGTGTTAAAAAAGTTTTCTCACTCCTCTTGCTCAAAAAGTCCGTCATTGTATTCGCCCTATTTAAATAGGCTTGTTACAATGGGTCTTTTTAGCCCCTTGTATAATAATCTACTATTTCAAATCGTTTTTTTTTTATAAATTTAATGACGAAGTTATGCGGTAACAAACATTAAAAAATACAGTCGGATTGTTAAACTCCTTCTTTTTGAAGTTGGTAATAGGATACACATACTTTATGAGGACATTGCACTCATCATAGTGTTCAAAGTCAAAGTCAAAGTCAATGGATTTATTGCCAGGCTGTGTTACAGTGTTGTTATTACAATAGCAGGTATGTATCAACAGCTACCCTTTTGGGCATGCAATACATTACAATATAATTATTGAATCACATAATTAAAATTATGAAAAACATAAAATTAGTAATAAAAAAATATTCAATTATTCTGTTACCTATGGAAAAAATCTGACTTATCAATTTTCCATAACAACACAAGTGAAATTGCGAGGCACCGTTTGACCCACTGGACCGTCTGGCCCACTGAACCTTTTGGCCCACTGGACCTTTTGGCCCACTGGACCTTTTGACCCACTGGACCTTTTGGCCCACTGGACATTGTGACCCTGAACGGCTCGTACGTCCATAATTTCAATAACATGCTTCAACTGTACCAAATCATTATCATTGTAATAGATAAAATAAGACGATAAAAACACACAGGTACCTACTAATGTTTATAACAACATTAATGAAACACGTATTTGCGCATATTACGATAAACAGGAAATCTCTGTTTCCAAAACAACAATCTTAGAATTTTCAAAGCTAGACAGATATCTCCTAGATCAACGAGCTCCATCCTCGATCACACCGTCGCTTAACATCAGGCGAGTTGGTGGTCAATCCTACGATTGATGGATCTTGCGTAAAAATAATAATTTGGTATAGGTATAATTATACCTATAGGAGCTGTTTCAGCCCCTGAATATATGTTTGTTAATACTAAACAATATGTATTCTTAGGGTTCTGGCGTACGGGACACGTGCTACAACGCTTTATACGCCATTGAATGTATACGTTTTGTCAGAAAATATGCGAAAAATCGCTGTAAAAAGTGTTTTTTTAAATGAGAATTCTAAAGAAAAAAAAAAATTGAAAAAATGATTAAATGATTTTACTAGAATATCTCTAAAGATACATTCTAGTAAAATAATTTATTTTAAGGATAAATATTAATATTTATTTCATTGATTTTTTAAGGTTGTAGGAGGTAAGTACAAACCCATATTCATAAATACATACATACAAACATAATAATATATACACACGAAAAACATAGCCCTTCTTCTTGCGCAGTCAGGTAAAAAGCAAATAATCAAATAAATAATAATAATAAATAAATATATATTTGTGGACATATTACACAACACCATCTAGCCTAAACAAAGCAAAGCAAAGTTTATACTATGGAACTAGATGCCTGATAGAATACATATATATACTTTTTTTTGTAAATATATACATTTAAGATACATAGAAACACCCAGACCAGACATAGAACAAACATCCATGCTCACCACACAAATATTTGCCCTGGGTGGGGATCGAACCCACGACTTACAGCTCGGCAAGCACATACTACCGACTGAGCCACAAAGCCAGTCAAATAAAAAATATGAAACAATACCGCAATTTTATCAATTGAACAAACTGTTAAATCTCCGCGCAAACAAGTTTTCACTGAATCTAACAGTTTTATTATTCAAGTAAACAAAACGGCGACAGATAAGTCAAAGCTACCGAACAAGGGAAGCCGGCGTGAATACTGTAAAGTCACCTATATTTAAGGACAATGACTTCTTGCAATGAGTATTTATAAAGCATTTTATATAGATTCACACCTCGACCTAACGAAATGTCACTGTCCACCAGCAAGGGACACGCATCATCACGCATGTAACATGATCACACACACACAAACACACACAACGGGATTGATCGCAAAATTTATAATAGACAGGATTTCGATTAGGATTCCGCGGCAGCGCGCCTTCTTCTTCTTTTTTGTATTGGACCCGCATTAAAGCATTTGCCAGTGTCAAGTATTAGGATTTTTTCAAGTTTCTTGAATAAAAAAGTTGTAAATGTTCTAGTCACAATCTAAGTCACGTATACAGTCAATTTATAAGACGAGTCCTGCTTCAGTAAAGTGGTGGCGACTTTACTAGAAGCTTCTATGGAGATTTACCGACAACGTAAAATCACACGTTTCACTGCTTTATTTCACTTGCCCACACTCACGCACTTGATCGAACACTTAATGAATAAAATACCACAATTTTTATCGCATTAATATTCAAAATAACACAATTTTAGGAAAATAAAACAAAGCAACAACATGTTTCGATGACGTTCCCGCCAAAACTCCAGGGCAGCGCGCCTTAGAGACAACTTACACGCAACTTACACGTTTTAAATAATTTAGATTTTCAAAATAATTCGAAACGGCAAAATAGATGTCTCTAAAGATCTAATAATTAGGCTCTAGAGTCGTGATAGAGTTTAAATCAAAATCTTTAACTTCGTCATTGTTGTTAAATGAATATCGGTAAACTCAGGACACTTTGTTCGTGAATTTTGTTTCAGACTTTGTGTTCATGTGTTAATAACGTCGCTGCCTTACATCAGGCCGCTTGGTGGTCAATTCTAGATCTATCAAATGAAAAAAAAAGATTCGGGGTATTTGTACGCATGTGGGACGGTTAAATTTGGAAACCATATTAGGAGAAATTCCACCGATTGCACTTATAAGCAAATTTAGCAAATGCTGAGGAATTGAGACAACGTACTAAGCGTTAAAGAGGTCATTGTATTTATTGTAAACAACCTTTACTCGTTTGTTCCCAATGATTGCCTAAATGTCACACTGGTACCCGGCGGGAATAGTTTTGAAAATTCCCAACCTGTAAAACCGGTACTCTACTTATAAGAAATTCCCAACCAGTAACGCTGTTAACTCAATGGGAACAACTGTTTTATGTTTTTCCCAACCTATAACATTGTTACTCAACTAAAGGCACAAATCAAGATAAGTGAAAATATATATGAGTAGTCCCGAGTCCGGTGAAAATGAGATTTGTGACAACGTAAAAGATAACTAAGAAAGTTGTTATATGAAAACATTGGTAAAATACATTTGTTACAATATCACTCTAAAGTTTATTTCCTTTTCTAAGTTTATTGCCTTTTCACGGTCAAACGGCTCAACCGATCGTTATGAAATTTAGTACATAGATAGGTGTGAACCTGAAGACGAAGATAGTGTACAAAACAACAAAAAAAAACAAAATCGATTCATCCATTTAGGAGTTATAATGCTAGAGACAAACACAGATACACACGTCAAACTTAAAACGCCCCTCTTTTTGCGTCTGGGTACGGTGTTAAAAACAGCGACATCAATTAAGTAACAAAATCAACAGTTTAAATTAAAATATATATTTTTTATTATGTTTTTTAAGCCCCCCTTCCCAAAAAGATTATAAGTTTTATAAGTTTGACGTGTATGTCTGTCTGTGACATCGTAGCTTTAAAAGGGATGGACCGATTTTGGTTTAGTTTTTTTTTGAAAGAAGATTCCATCAAGAGTGTTTCAGCTATGTTTCATCAAAATCGATTCAGCTGTTTTTTAGTTATCTAAACTTATACTTGCTATCATATAATTATGTTCTATTAAAGATAATTAGTTGATTCAATTAGAATTATTCCACTGAGACAGTCTACCATTCATATTAGTGATGAATGGTAGACTGTCTCAGTGGAATTAATTGTATCAGTTTTAATGTATTAACTGTTTAATTCTATTAAATGTTGTATAAGAGAAACGTCGCAAAATCGATCCGTTTGAGAGCTACGATGCCACAGACAGACACACAGACACACACGTCATACTTATAACACCCCATTTTTTGATCGGAGGTTAAGAACGGAGAAGATTGTTTTTGTTGTAATTCAATAACATACACACAACAACACACATACACACAAACCAAAACCCATCATTACCAAACTACATTTACCAAAATTTATAATTTATAGGTTTTGTCTGTTTTGTTTGTACTGCTTTTTTTTTTATCAGCCCTGTTTGTATAAACTGTCCCACTGCTGGGAACGGGCCATCTTCTCATTGTGAGAAGGGTTAGGCCATAGTCTGCTACGCTGGCCAAGTGCGGGTTGGCAGACACTTGTTGTACTGCTTATTTGTGATATAATGAAAAGAAAGCTTACGTTATGAAGGGAAAAGTAAGTTCTACCACTTGCCCTTATTTACTTTTCCTTCTTACCTGAATTTTATTTTAAAAACCTATCTGAAAGTTCTTTCTGAAAGCGCCGGTATTTCTTAACGTTGTTTTATAATTTACATTAGTTATTGTCATTGACACTATTGCGAATGTACGTTTTCACAATAAAGAGTAATAAACTATTAAAAATCAAATTTAAGTAAGAATTAAGACAACGATAAACACACATTTCTCAACTCAATAAAATCACAACAAATATCAATGATTATATTTCTTAACTATCATCAATAATATCAATCAAAGATCTTTAGTATTGAATTTTCATATGTAATCTCAAATTTAATTTAATTATTTTTAAATACTCAATAACAATAATAGATTCTTTTAGATTTTCTTAACTTAAGAAATACTTACATTAGTTCAGACAACAGCAATATTAGTAACAATGCAGGTAAAACTCAGAAAATTCACAATAAAATCACTGCAAACAAATAGACAGGTAATAAAATGTCTGGCCAGTTATCGATCCAACAGCACACTGATAACAGGGTTTCGGCTATCCATAATAATATAGGTATCGAGACTAATAAATATTAGCCATGTGTCAGAAGTGACGTGGAGGGACATTTTTCCGTTGAATTCTGCTACATTTTCATGAGTTTCATGCAAGAGCCGAGCGCACGCTATACGATAGCTCGGCGACTAGCAACAGAGGACTATAGCTACTGATTCCCGAAACAATGATTTGCAATTAGTAATTTTATCCGAGAGTTTCCGGCAGCCTAGTCGGGAGACCGTCCGACTTGCGATCCGCAGGTCCTGGGTTCGAATCCCGCGGCACGCACCTCTGTCTTTTCGAAGTTATGTGGATATCGTTGATTGCCGCCAACTTCAAACGGTGAAGAAAAA
Organism: Lycia hirtaria; assembly: GCA_947563715.1. Taxonomy (NCBI): domain Eukaryota; kingdom Metazoa; phylum Arthropoda; class Insecta; order Lepidoptera; family Geometridae; genus Lycia; species Lycia hirtaria. The sequence continues at coordinate 50,010,306 of OX387376.1, read as the reverse complement.
CATCGTGAGGAAACCTACATGTCTGAGAGTTCTCAATGATCTTGAAGATGTGTGAAGTCTGCCAACCCGCACTTGGCCAGCGTGGCAGACTATGGCCTAACCCTTCTCACAATGAGAAGATGGCTCGTTCCCAGTAGTAGGACAGTTTGTACAAACAGGGATAAAAAAAAAAAAATAATTATCCAGATTGAGCACACAGGTTTTGAACTTCCGCGATTGGTTTGGATCAGCGATATAGATCCACAATCCTGTTGCGTACTGCACAAGAATGGAATTGTTTGCCGCAATCTCTGTTTCCTGATACCTACAATCTTGGAATTTTCAAGGCTAGAGTGAATAGATATCTTCTAGATCGACGAGCTCCATCCTCGGCCACACGGTCGCTTAACATCAGGCGAGTTGGTGGTTAATCGTAGATCTATCTTGTATAAAAAAATGTATTGTAAACCTATGGGCAGTACATACCGACGTTATTATCGCTTGGACAGTATCGGCCTTACCGAAAAACGTTACTAAACTTTAAGAAATGCCTTACATATTTTGTCTACTTCTCGCTGACACGTAATGACACTTGCGGAAAGAAGACAGAGAGTTTTAGACGTTGGTTAAAGTTTGTAACGTTTTTCAATAAGACCCTAAATCTTAAACAAAGTTCACGAACATAAGTGTCCTGAATTGACCGATATCCATCCACCAACAGTGACATACTTACATATTTTGATTTAAGCTCTTTGTCGCTGCGCTAAAACTAGGTAAAGCTTTACGCGACTGCCAAAGAAGGGTTATGTTTTTCGCGCGTATCTTTTATGTTTGTAAATTTATTTATTATCTCGTATCTTCCACCGGCTGCCTAGATTCGACTGAAAAAACCTAAGTGTCCTTAGATTATAGGTGTTTCAAAAAAATCAAAATGACGGATTTTTGGCGCAAAATGAAGGAATTTAAAAGAAGATTACAAAAATGTATAAAACCCATATGTATGTTTAAATTTAATTAGGAATAATAATTAGGCAATCAAAGTATTAAAATGGCCGTATTTATAGTTTTAGACGTGGCGAAACTGTAAGGGTTCCTTGTTTACTACGGAGCCTAAAAATGTAAAGAAATACTTCCTATTATTGAAGTGGTTAAAAATTATTATATAAATTATGTTTTTGAAACATAGCAAAGAACATTCTCGATCAAACCTTCTATCAAAGAAAAGTTTTTTTTTTTTAAATCGGTCCATCCGTTTGAGAGCTATAATAATATGATGCCACAGACAGACACACAGATTCACAGATATACAGAAACACACATTAAACGTATAGCACCCCACTTTTTTGGTTGGAGGTTAAAAATAGAAGTAAAAACACTCATATCAGTTTTCCACTCCTAAAAGAAATGCAGTAAAAGACTCACAATAACAGCCAGCACTCCAGCACCCGTGTCCGATCCGCAAGAAGTGCAGTAAACCGACCCACTGCAGTTATACCTCTCCATGCTGATAGCTAAGGGACCGCGGTCAAGGTTGACTCATGGATGAGTGTCGCGGGTTCAGTATACCGATATACGCGTTGATTCGTTGACTACACAATATTATAGATATCTACAGCGGAAATTACTCCTAATATCAACAGCCGAGCTGTAATACAATTTTATTTTAATCGACATAAAAATGAGGATATTTTCAATTTGTTATATTTGTTGTGTAATTATGGATTATTTTTACCACTATTCAATTTTTAAACGGCTTTTTCTATTGAACTATAATGTGTATTTATTTATTTATTTATTTATTTATTTAATCAATTTTTTTTTAATTTATTTTTTATATAATCAGTAGGAAATCGAAATTAAAGAATCAAATACAATATGTCACATCACAGCCATTGACAAATAATAACAATAACAAAAAACAAAAAGAAATATTTACGCACAAAAAAGTGTTCTTTTTAATTGGTCCGTTACTAGTAATAGTAATATATACAAGCAAGGGCGGATTCAGTGTCATGAAAAGTTAAGTGATTTCACTAAAATTATTCTAAATGATGTGCATCTATAGTCTTTCTTAATAAATTTGCGATAAATGCATTCAAATGGTTGTACTTATTTATAATTTTTGATAACGTAAAAGTCGTTCTTATCCTGTCGGATATTTGATTTTCATCTTAACACAGATAATTGTTTGGTTCTTCTGGCCCACATAAACCTAGGTTACGCTAACAAGATCGATGAATCAAATCACGCATGGGGGGGGGGCCCCATGCGTGATGGGTGTGTGTGATGGACCATGGATATATGAGTGTTTTCGAAGCGCTCATATATCCATGGTCCATTGCTGACCCCCCCCCCCCCCCCCAATGAATTATTCCTGGCCGTGACCCCCCCTGGCGCCAAAGCTGGATCCGCCCTTGTATACAAGTATAATACAAGTCGCTAAATTATTTCGACTATATCACAATTTTGTTTAATGTGTGAGGTTGTAATACTAAATGCTATATTTGCAGTCCAGATATAATCTGGCCTTCAGCACATGTCGGATACTCCATACAACGGTGCGCTAATCATTGACATATACTCAAGTTGAGGTTTGTGTATAACGCACGAGCAATACACTTATGTAGTAGGGATAGTCGCTTGGGATTCTAACGCTTGAAGCCCACAACGCCTACCTAAACTAACAATTACCTTACAGGCAAACTCTTTCAAACGACAGAGCGACCGCGGGGAACGGGTGAGGAATCCGAGATTGGCGGGAGGCGGAGAGTGTCCGTTCTGTATATTAACAAACGATAGGGCGAACGCGGGGAGCGGGTGAGGAACCCGAGATTGGCGGGAGGCGGAGAGTGTCCGTTCTGTATATTAACAAACGATAGGGCGAACGCGGGGAGCGGGTGAGGAACCTGAGATTGGCGGGAGGCGGAGAGTGTCCGTTCTGTATATTAACAAACGATAGGGCGAACGCGGGGAGCGGGTGAGGAACCCGAGATTGGCGGGAGGCGGAGAGTGTCCGTTCTGTATATTAACAAACGATAGGGTGAACGCGGGGAGCGGGTGAGGAATCCGAGATTGGCGGGAGGCGGAGAGTGTCCGTTCTGTATATTAACAAACGATAGGGCGAACGCGGGGAGCGGGTGAGGAACCCGAGATTGGCGGGAGGCGGAGAGTGTCCGTTCTGTATATTAACAAACGATAGGGCGAACGCGGGGAGCGGGTGAGGAACCCGAGATTGGCGGGAGGCGGAGAGTGTCCGTTCTGTATATTAACAAACGATAGGGCGAACGCGGGGAGCGGGTGAGGAACCCGAGATTGGCGGGAGGCGGAGAGTGTCCGTTCTGTATATTAACAAACGATAGGGCGAACGCGGGGAGCGGGTGAGGAACCCGAGATTGGCGGGAGGCGGAGAGTGTCCGTTCTGTATATTAACAAACGATAGGGCGAACGCGGGGAGCGGGTGAGGAACCCGAGATTGGCGGGAGGCGGAGAGTGTCCGTTCTGTATATTAACAAACGATAGGGCGAAAGCGGGGAGCGGGTGAGGAACCCGAGATTGGCGGGAGGCGGAGAGTGTCCGTTCTGTATATTAACAAACGATAGGGCGAACGCGGGGAGCGGGTGAGGAACCCGAGATTGGCGGGAGGCGGAGAGTGTCCGTTCTGTATATTAACAAACGATAGGGCGAACGCGGGGAGCGGGTGAGGAACCCGAGATTGGCGGGAGGCGGAGCGTCCGTTATGTATGTAATAATGTCTTCTACCTTTAGTAAAGTGTGTAGGCTCCTTTGAGCTTATGATTTTACAAAAATATTAGCTAGTATACGGAGTAAACGGAGTATGTCCGATGCGATGTCATTGATACAGGTCAATTTCTTTATTTTTTGTTGTGGACAAAGAAAAACATTGTACCCACCTGTTGGGTATTAGTAAGTGAAACAGGGCGATGACCGCTATACGCAGTTCCGTTGCCTTTAAAATTAGTCAGACGTGATGCACCATGATGTCATGAACTGAATACATTTTTTTTTTTGTAAAAATCATTACTTCCTTGGCTTCCATACATACATAAAATCACGCCTATTTTCTCTTACGAGGTAGGTAGGACATTAAAGGCCTTGAAGCCGTTTGACGCCACATTTCACAGTGGTTAGAGGATTAGAAGAAGAGGGTAGTAGAGAGTAAGATGTTAAAGTCAAAGTAAATTTATTTGTATAAAACATGTTAATGTTGTTTTGCAGTGACAGGGGTCAGCTCATTGTCTACGTAAACACCAATTTCTCTCAAACCTTAACTCAATTTTATAAAATAGATACGGGATAAAAGCAGGTGGTACATTCTTTATTTTTTTTCTTCTCCAAATCCAGCACGGAAGAGCACACAATTATACGGACTTCTAAAACATAACCTTCCTAGCTATATTTCCGATTTGCAAAAATACTGAAAACGGGTTTCTAAATCAACACCAGCAAGGAACTCTGCTTTGGTAGCCTATCATTATTCATAGTTAAATCATTTTAAAAATGTCTGTATTATACTGATTTGAAAAATTACTGAAAAAGGATTATTTAGTCCAAAGCGGCAAGGAACTCTGTTTTGGTAGCCCATCAATTATTCCTAAATGTAAATGGAGTCAAGAATTTTGAAAATTGCTTTAAGTATCTATAATTTGCAAAAATGATTGAAAATGAGTTTCTAAACCAAAAGCAGCAAGGAACTCTGTTCTGGTATCCTATCATTTCACACTTAAATAATTTAGGAAAAGGATGTATTACTGATTTTATAAATTACTAAAAAAGGGTTTCTAAGTCAAAATCAGCAAGGAACTCCGTTCTGGTAGCCTAGCATTTATCAGGGCAAATAAGTACTTGAAATAATATGTACTCTGAAACTCTCGAATCAATGACGAATTATAAAATTCCTCACATTATATACAGAAATGCTTATAGTGGGTGTAAAGAGCACGTGAATACTCCATATTAAATCTATTTTAACCCCTTTTAACCCCAACCCAATAAGGGGCGTTATAAGTTTGACTTAGTGTGTATCTGTGTATTTGCGTCTGTATGTATTTGTGTGTGTTACCTATGTTTGTGGCATTGTAGTTCTCGGATAACGGATGGACAGACTGATCTATTTTTTGTATGAAAGAGGATTTGGTTGAGTGTTTTAGAATGTTCGATTTATCTATTTCATCAAAATCGGTCGAGTCGTTTATTATGTCGGGGTTTTTTAATTTCCTAAACTTACTTGTACCTACCTTGCTCGCTAGATACTTGCATATAATTATGATACACTTTATTCAATTTAAATTTTAAATCTAAGTTTTTTACAATAGAGATACAAAAATATAAATATTATAAAAAACTTAAACCTAGGGTGCCGCCGGCAGCGGGGCGGGGCTCAAGCTGCCGGTGGTAGGGGCTACAGAGAGAGGACAATGCGTGCCGTGTCTAGGATGACTGCCTTCTGTGATACATTATTATTATTATTATATCAGCCTGTATTGTCCCATTGTTGAGCAAAGTCCTCTCTTCCCTTCTTCCAAATTTGTCTATTGGCTGTTATGATACATACCAAAAAAAAAATAAGTTCGAAAACTAAAACCCGACTACTGGAAAGTCGCGCACTAAAGAGTATGAAACAAGAAAATGTAATAAATATTTTATTGTATTTCATACATATTCATAGTGGTGTTCAAAGGATAATCATTGTCGTATGTCACCTACCGTTACAAAGCAATACATTTTGCAAAGTAGTATACAACCACGATTTTTCAGTAGTCGGGTTTTAGTTTTTGAATTTATTTTTTATTTAAAGTATTTTAAGGTTTTTGACAAATGAGCGGATAAATTTGTCAGATTATGATAAGTAGTTAGTTATGAGGGAACATGATGAACATACACACATACCGGTCAAAAACACAACCTCCCTTTTGCTTCGTCGTAGTCGGTTAAAAATAGGAATCCTGATTTAGCACTGAAACCCCAATGATATCAGGTGGGTAGGTCTCATACAATTTAAAAGATTGTCTCATCAAGCCAGGAAGGTTGAAATAGGAAAATTACAATAATTATTATGAAATGGAAATCCATATATAAAGAAAACCTCTTCATATATGAGTATAAAGATAATAAATAATTTCCATGATTGTTCACAGTCAAGTGAGTGCGCTCGATAATAACTTAAGAGATTCGTTGTTTATTTGTACGTAATTAGTTTTGTTAATATTATCGATATCTTATACTTTTGAGAAACAATTTAAATTCCCGAGCCTGGGTCCGTGGGGGCCGTTTTCAAAAAAATATCTGAGCGCCTGATCGATGCGACGCGTAACCAAAGTGCTGGCGCGTGTCTGGTCCAAAACATAAGCAGTGCCATTCAACGTGGCAATTAGGGCAACATGCCGTAGCATGCTGGGTACGCTGCCAACTGGTAGTGGGATTGTCTTTAGACCTTTATCGGTCTGGGGTAATCGATATGCTTTTTGAGTAGCAGTTTAGTTAGTTGAGTTTGTATATTGTTGTCTTGAATATTCACATAATATAATAATTAAAAAAAAAAAACTTATTTGTGGAATAAGTAAGTTCGTATAGACTGAGTGGCCAGCCCTATTGTCAGAGTTATTAAGCCGCCGAAAGGCCTCTGACTTGGCTTGACGATTGCTAAACAACCGGGACCTACAATTTATCGTGTCATCCGACCCACGGAATAAAAACTTTGTGGAATAAAAACTTCAAATATAGCGCCTGCGAAAATTTGTACCGCAAGAATTCCATAAGAAAATTAGGTTTTGAAATCGGACAAATAGATTTTTTTACAGCGTGGGTAACTTTGAATCGCCGGGCACTTTGACCGGCCTTTAAAACTTTTATTTCATTGAAATGAATCAAATTCGCGTAGGTTTTACATAATTCTATGTCCTGATGTTTCAATCTTTGCAGCGTCCGTGGTAACAGGCGGGTCTAGATGACAGTTGTTTTGTTATGAAAACCTTAAAGCGGGTTGCAGACCAAGAGTTAAGCTAAGTTAGTTTAGTTTAGCTCACATAGCTGACGCAGTTTTTCATGCTTGTGTGCAGACTGCAAACTATGCAAACTAAGCTATGTGAGCTAGCTAAAGTATGCAAGGCTAAGTTAGTTGTGTATGCCGTTGCGCAGCTACACGAGCTAAGCTAAGCCCCTCTCGCCTACCCTGCACCACCTTCGTACATCCTTTGCACACTGACTGAGCTTTCGCTTAGTTCTTGGTGTGCACGGGAAATATTTTTAGTTTATCTTAGCTTAGCTAAGCTGGCTTAGTTTAGCTTCGGGATAGCTTATAATTACTACTGCCTACTATTTTTAACCGACTGCCAAAAAGAAAGAGGTTATCAATAGCTTATAATTACTATCGCCTACTATTTTTAACCCAGTCGAATAAAAGAAGAAGAAGGAGGTTATCAATTCGGTCTGTATGTTATTTTTTTTGTATGTTTGTTCACAGATTATTATGCAAAACGTTCCCTATGCACGCAGAAGTCAGGTGTCAACAGGTATCACAGATCTGTATTGAGGCTGAAGTTTTATTAATTTGATGACCGGGTCCCATACAGTAGTACATACTACGGTACGTGCCAAGCATCTTCTCTATTAAAGTTCAGGTATTTCCTAATTTCAATAGCCTCGCGTAATATTCTTGGTACATAATGCGTCTCCCTAGCCAAGATTTGAGAGTTTTGAGTACATATAAATGACCTCGTTTTGGTCATGATGAATAATATTTTACTTGCTGCCCAATGAATTAGGTATATTATATTATATATACCAAATATATATTATACCAAAAATATCGTATATATATTTTTGGTATAAATATATTTTTTAATGAAAAAAATATATATATATACTTAGCCCATAATATGTCCGTCTCCTCCGTCCGGTCTTTTCAAAGCCAGTGAATAGATATATCCTCTAGGCCTGTGTGCTTCATCTTCGACCATATCATTTCTAACAGGTGAGCTGGTGGTCAAACGTGGTTGTATTTGCGTCCAAAACAAATGCTTAAAGTAAGAAAAAATATTTATGACTAGCTGCGCTGTGCAGTTTTACTTGCATATAGATAAAAAACAGTAATGATGATGATGAAAATGTCTATGTGCATCTCTTACTTTGTACCAAAATTCATAACAATCGGTTCACTAATTTGATTGTAAAAAGATATCAAGCCGAAGAGACAGACACAAGGGCCGATGAGACAGACAAGAGCCGATGAGATAGACAAGGGCCGATGAGACAGACAAGGGCCGATGAGACAGACACAAGGGCCGATGATTATGGTTAAGATGATAAGTTTTGAATAAATATTGTTTAAAGTATATTTTTAATATGTTATTAACAAAGAAGTTATAAATTAATCGTTTCTGCAAATATGTTCTCTTCGTCAATATTTGTATATTAAAGTTATTTGTTTCAAAGATTTAGTAAATATTTTTTTGTGCTTGATCAAATATGAACAGCTACTGAACGCAAACAGGCTTAAACTAGTAAATGTCAAGCGATCAGGGCATCTACCTCTTTCACAGGACAGACTGTCATGATCATCATTTATTACCAATAAGAATTCCACTGCTAAGTATCATACTCTCATGCATCATGCTTTCCCATGGATCTCCAAACAAAAAGCCCGGTTTTCGCGCGGCCTATACATTTAGCTTCTTCCTATCACATTTTTATGAGCCATCTGTCCACCTTGTGACTGCCGGTGCGTGCTCTCCACTCGAGAACTTTTTGGCCCCAATATCAGTTACCCGTGTGTCGTATGCCCTGCCCGCTGCCACTTTTTGCAAATCCTCTGTGCCATGTTTATAATATAGCGCGCTTGCCTAGATGACATTTAGTGGGAATTAAGTCATGATTACAACAAATTCTTTTAATTTTACCATACAACTCCGCACCGCGTTTCTTCCACCTCTTCCACTCCTTGTGACGTGACCTATATACCTGGTGCAATATATTGCTACGGCGTAGCACATCAGGTGCTGACGTCTTGGTGACGCGTAGCTGCTACGTCATGCCGGGAACAGAACCCTCGGTACAAGAAACGAATTCTCTCTTGGTACACGCAATACGTAAATGTATGTATTACTCAATAACTTCGAATTTCATTTAACACAGTCGTAGTGTAGTCGTAGTTAGACATAGACATATTTTTATTTGTGACAAAAACACCCACAACGTTTAAACACATAAAAATAAAAAAAAGTACAGTCGTTTTTGTCACAAACAAGTGCAAGATAAGCATCTATTACGTATAGCTATTAGTAATTTTGCTTATAATATATGTAATAGCAAATTTTTTTGGCAAAATTGGTTTAACTTTTTTTTTCTCAACAAATTCTTCTTTTACACTCTTCACTTTTACTCGAAAAGTAACTTAAACCAATACCATCGTAGACCTTCCAGGTCTACGTGCTTTATAAGCTTTTAATCGTAATAAACCTTATTTATAGCAAGAATAAGGCTCAGTAATGTCGGACTGGCTGTCAAAAAAAAAACATTCATTTTCCCACGTCACGTTAGAGCCTCAGTCAAAAATGCAGTCGCGCTACGAAAATCTGAAATTATTCCGAGTAATCCAAAACACCCATTAACATGTCCGGCTCCCCGAAATGCATGCATGGGAGAATGAAAATAGAAGACGAAGTTATCATAAAAGGAGCTCACCTGTTAGGCCCAAGCGTCGAGTCAAAATTCGAAGAGTTGAAATATGAAATAGTTCACAAAATAGACAAGGAGCTAGCCGATTCACAGAACGCTAGAGAGTTCATCTCCCAGAAGTACGACGAGCTCTGCAATAAGATACAGTATCTGACGGAGCTGGACGCGACGGTCACTGGGTTCCGGAGTGACGTGAAGGCCATAGAGAAACAGATCAGTGAGCTGTCGAACAGGGTGGACGACATTGAAAAGAGAACGATATGCAAGGAGTGCCCATCTCTAACTTCCTCTCTGTTTTGATATAATAAATTTATTGTGAGTGCAATTGTTTTTTTTTGTTCTAAACAGGTTAACGTTAGGCTACAATTCATCTGATGGAAAGTGATAATGTGATCTAAGATGAAACACACTTGCCCATTGTTATTCACTAATAGTAATAGTGTCCGGGACGACATGTGTGGCGACGAGTGGCATGTTGATCGTGCGTCGTGCGTGGCGATGGTCGCGGCGATATTCGTGGCGTCGCCGCGTCGCACGCACAACACCAACGCCTGCTAAACTGCGTCCGCATAATGATAATATATAAAACCGGCCAAGTGCATGTCGCTCGACATGCGCTGTGTAAGGTTTCGTAGTTTCGTAGCGACTTGTCTGTTCAGCTAGAGAACCATACAATACTCATTGTAGAGAACTAATGTGGCATTGAAGGCGCCGCTGTCCTTATTTCATTATTTTGTTCAGTCGAGACCACAGAATATCATAGTAGGACGAGTTCAGGCAAACAACAGGAACTCATAGTTCTTCTCTTTTGCCACGATAGAACTAAAAGTAAACAGACTCTACGAGCTTATAAGCGCAAGTAAGCTTGCGCAGGCGCTAAGTGCCTACTCTTATAATTTCTGGCGCGCTGCAAAATACTAAAGTATCTGATCGAGTTTGCAGTTTAGGTATAATATATACAAACAATGGTACATACCATCAAGTACATACTTTTACTTTCTTTTCGTTCCTCTCCATCCTAAGGTTGCCTGGAAGAGATCGCTATTAGCGATAAGGCCGCCAGTTGTTACACCAGTTTTTAATTAATTTCTTTTGATTGTAAATTTTATGGTGTGTACAATAAAGAGTTTATCTATCTATCTATCTACTTGTAGCATTATGCCTAAACTGCAAAGTACGTCTGACATATTTCAGCATCATTATCTACTCGTATAATCAGGCGAGTTGATGGTCAATCGTAGACCTATCTCGTATAAAAAAAACAGCTCAGATACTAGATGTCCATTGACCTATGGATTTATAAAAAGCCGGTCGTCGGGCATCCAGTATCTTCCTGCTACTTGTCGTCTGTCCATCTCGTGGATGGTCTTCCTACGCAGCGTTTGTCGGTGCGTGGTCTCCACTTGAAAACTTTTCGGCCCCGTCGGCCATGCCGGAGATTTCGGTTCGTCCACAGTTCTTATCCTTCCTTACTAACAAACAAACAGACATACAGACAAACGGGTAACTAAGTGATCCTCTCATAAATATAAGGGACGGAAACAAAATTATGCGTAATTTATCTATACAACTATTTATTAAATAAATTCTATTCTAATTTCACATTTACATTGAACAAGATTAATCACTAGATTAATTTTAATCACATAAAAATTCAAATTAACTTTATTTTTGGCACAATTTCTTCACTATTTCCTTATGTACAACTAAATTAATTATTTTACTAAATGCTACGAAATAATAAAAAAATATTGTTCATTTTGTACATTTGTTCATTATTTATCTTAAGTCTATATAGTTAGTTGTTGGACAATAGCAGAGTATTTTGTACTACAGGGTGTAATAGAGAACATTTAAAGGGTCATTGTATTCATTATTGTGATTTTTTTTTTTACTATGGGACCACTGCTGATATTGGAAAAATATGTAAATAAATCTAATTTCGTAACGAACCTTCAAAATTTTTGGTAATACAGCCAACATTCGAAGCAAATATAGCTAGCCATGTTCGGGAACACTCGTACACGATCGGATTTAAATGGAAAAAAATATGAAAATGAAAATATTTTTATTTACAAAAAACGTACATAGCCAAAAAATAAGTACCTGTTGGTTGCCTTACTAGACGGAGCCTGTATCAAGCTCCAATATAAAAAAATAAAAAAAAACAACGCAATAAATAAATAATAAACTCTGTAAATAGCTCCGATGTTTCTGATTCTGATTCTAAACTTTTGAAGGTTCGCTGCATGTTCGGAGCGAACAATTCGATTATGTGCTAGCTTTTTAACACAACTTATGGCCTAAAGATATTTTATTTGGACCGGTAACAATATAACACCCAAACGTCAAAATTTGGTTTGGTTATTTATTTCGGTCAAAATAACAGATGTAAAAATATTATCGTTAATACCATGTGATAGTGTTCTCACGAAGCTAAATACGAATATTTATCAAAAGTAGATTTATTAACAAATTAAAATTGACAAAAACCTATTCAGGTATAGACATTACATATTTTTTTATTCGAGCCAAATAAAATCTCTTGTAAAGTTAACTTCCCGTCACTTCTATTGGTTTCGTCTATTTTACCTCTAGTCTTAGTAAGTTGTAGAGAATTTGAAAAATACTTTATTATTAATGTTATTTTTAGTGAATTTATGACGTTTTTCTGTTTCTGATTGTGTTTATTTACATTTAACTATTTATATTAAGAACGAATTTTTGGACGTAATTACTCTATATGAAAAATTAAATATAACTACCTACTGTCATAGATACAAGATAACCTCAGACTAGAAAAAAAAACTAGATGGACCGCGAAAAACTCGTAAGTAACGCATTTTTTTGCAAAGGATAAGATTAAAGGATTAAACCGAATTAAATTAAAATTAGATGACAGTTTGTTCTTTATTCTAAGAGCAATATAAACATTAAAATATTTTCCTAATAATAATTACAGCGTTCTAATTTTGAGGTAAATACAATTCTGTATTTCTCGCAAGAAATGATTTCACTTCAAATTTTGTTCCGTCTGACTCTTTCTCTAGTCTGATTTAATAGTAAGGCAGTATTATAATCTCTATCACAACTTCGCAACTACTTTATGTTTTTACAAATAAATACAATACTTTAACACAAATCTCACACATACTTAATATTCACATCACTATTCTATAAGCCATTCTCATTATACAATATCATTTAAATTTATACAAAAATAATTAACATTTATTATAAAAATACATATTTCCCAAACAAACAACTTCGCATTTCGACAATTTGTACTTTTATCTCAAATTTATTCACAAAAATGTTCCATTGCATCGACCGTTAATAAAGGCGTTATAACAATTTACATGTATATAACCATTAATATTTATGTCACACTCTTTTCCCGGCTAGCATAGTCTGAATTTGAGAGACGGTCTTCCCTTTCGTCTCAGGAATCAAAAAGAACACAAAGAACGCAAACGCGACCATAAAAGCGGCAAAGAACCAGAAACAAACATATATACCCAACGCTGCTTGCATGATTGGGAAGCATAAAGTTACGACAAAAGTCAACATCCAATTAGTGACCACAGTGACTCCAGTAGCAGCACCTCTGAATTCGACAGAGAACAATTCAGCCATCATCATCCATGGAATAGGACCGAGACCCATTGAGAAAGATATGATGAAGATGACAAGGCAAACTAAAGGAAGCCAACCGAACGAAGCAACGTCAACTTTGTCGAATTGCAATTTGAAGTAGATGCCGAGAACAATGAGACAGAGTCCCATGATGATGCTGCTTTGGAGGAGGAGAATTCTGCGACCAGCGCGTTCGATGAGTAAGGAACTGATGTAAGTAGCGATAGTTTGCACGACGCCTACAATGATGGTGGCTATGACAGGGCTGATGGAGGAACCGGCGGATTGGAAAATGTTGGTGGTGTAGAAGATGACTGCATTGATGCCGCTGAACTGTTGGAAGAACATGAGGCCAAGGCCGCAGATGAGCGCCATGCGGGATGCCTTGTTGGTCACCATGCTGAGGACGCCGCTGCGATGGCGGACCGCGTCGTCGACCTGGCAACAAAAAATGTATTAGAACTAACAATTGTTTAATACCATAATATGTATGGTGTTATAAAACGTGGAAATAACGAAGTCTAGAAACTGACCAAATAAGAAACATAATGGGTTTTCTGTCGTCTTTCGTTTGACAAAAATTTGGAATGAAAATTTGAATTTTCGTTTGAATTTGCATTTTTTTTTTGCTTAATAAAAAAACTGTCTTTGTATTCGGATATTATTGGTATTAAAAGTAATAAATTAAGCATTTACTTTACGTTTAATAAATTAGCTCGCGTAATAATAAGGGACAATAAAGGGCAATACTATCACCAAAACTATCAGATTTTAGCTCGATTTAGCATTGCTAAAATTTGCTTGTAAGTCTAAAATTGCTCTTGAAAAATTGTTTATGGTCCGAATTCAAGGCCAAATAATATTATTATGTTGAGATACAACTACAAAATGGTCTGCCTAGTCCCTAAGGGAAAATGAACATGAATTTATGTACATAAGTAGAATACACAGTTAATTCTTACATCTTTCTGCATGTCCTCGAGTTCAGCCGTGAGGTCCGCATCAGGTCCTCGAAGCCACCGCAGGGACTTTTCAGCGTCACGTCGTTTGTTCTTACCCAGGAGGTACTGGGGAGTCTCTGGCATCCACCTGCAAAATTATCAAATAAAATAAATATTACTACGCATGTTTAGCTCTCCTATGCGGATTCATTGTTTATAAATATCCCCGATTCTTATCCAGACTTGTGCTATGATATTTGTCAATCAAACACTTGCCAAGATGGAAATCAAACTTGAGACGTCTAGTTTTATTTACACCTAATAGAGACTGGAAAGGCAGGCATTGGCCTGGTAGCGTGACAACTCGTCAACATTTCTTTCTTTAAATTTTTCTTTAATACTTCACTTAACAAAAATAGCGAATGAAACTGAATCTGAAAAGTAAAGATTTCTCGTATTCTCGATTGTTGTCGAATTATTTTAGTTCATTGATAAAGCTAATGATAATTTAAAGAAAACATACCAAAACACAGCAACCAGCAGGGGCGGCAGAACAGCACACACGATAGATAGCACCCGCCAGTGGGTCCAACCACCCACCACGAAGGTAAGCAGGATGCCCACAGTGAGGAACAGTTGGAAGAACGCGCCGAGAGATCCTCGGATGGAGGTCTCGGCGATCTCGCCTATGTACATGGGAGCAGCCACGCAGATGCCTCCTAGAAATTGGGGAAAATGGGGATTACAGGAGACATACAAACTTTTGATAACTAGGCAAAGGAACTTGGGTCCAGACCAAAACAGAAGCGACATCATTATTTTATTTCGATTATTGAGACCCGTGCGATTTTGATAGATGACGAAAATTACACGCTTTTTTAAAAACGATCTGTGTAAAGTTATCAACATCATTATCATTTCTGCCACAAGAAGTCCACTGCTGGACAAAGGCCTACCCCATGGATTTTCAAACAGATCCGTTGAAAGCGGCTTGCATACAGCGTCTTCCTGCCACTTGTATTAGGTCTTCTATCCACCTTGTGGTTTGAAGACCTCCACTGCGCTTGCCGGTGCATGGTCCCCATTCGAGAACTTTTCAGCTCCATCGACTATCAGTTCTACGTGCTATATGCCCTGTTTACTAAAACTTCAACTTTCTAATACGCTGTGCCATATGTCGGTGACTTTCGCACATCTACGGATCCCTTCATTTTTATTTCGATCTCTCTGGGAGACTCCAAACATAGCCCGTTGCATGACTTTAAGTTCCTTATAAAGCCTATATTGAATGCCCACGTTTCAGTGCCATATGTCATCACTGGTATACACACATTGCTCGTAAATTTTTGACTTGAGGCACTGAGGTATATTAGCTAAAATCTTATACCTGTAGCAATTCCAGCGAAGAATCTCGCAGCTATCAGCATACCAGCACCATTGGCGAAGATGGTTAGCAGCCAATTGAGCATGAACGGTGCAGCCAGGATGAGGATGGTGGGTCTCCGGCCAACCTTCTGCGCGAGTATGCCCACCGGAAGAGCAGATATCGCCGCACCGATGGCGAGGATCGAGGATACCAGAGAACCTGGAAAGAGAGTGATTTTATTATTAAGTATTCGGCATGCACTTGACCATCAAGTCATTTGATGTGAAAAATACTTTAATCGCGCACTTGCCCAAATAAAAGTAAAAAAACTTATATTTATACCAAAACATTATTCAGTTATTAGTCAATACTATCAATATTGTTCCTTAAATATACCAATACACCAGGCTTGTAAAGTAAGATATGCAGGCTGACTGTTTGAACACTAGCAATATTTAAGGACATGTTAATTAGTGCTCTAATGAAACGTATACAGAAGTAAAATCGAAACAAATTAGGAAAAAAAACTAAGAAAACCTCGGTTAAAGTTTTTCTCAAGACTCCAGAATTTATGTACATCGCGCATCCTCGCGCACCGAGCGAGCGCAAGTCACATAACCGGGTCATTGAACTTGTGTTGTTCGATGACGTAGCGCGCGCGATTGCGCGACTCTCGACGCGCGTGGTTG
This sequence comes from Lycia hirtaria, assembly GCA_947563715.1. Classification (NCBI taxonomy): domain Eukaryota; kingdom Metazoa; phylum Arthropoda; class Insecta; order Lepidoptera; family Geometridae; genus Lycia; species Lycia hirtaria. Next base: position 49,994,002 of record OX387376.1, on the reverse strand, counting down.
AGTGTCCGTAATTTTTGTGTTTGCTAAGGATAATTAGGCCAAATACTAACCACCTATTATGTTCGATTATTTGGAACAAGAATCGAGTACTGAATACCCTGTATCAATATTGCTAATGTTCAACCAGTCACGCTGTATATGCAGTTCCCTAGGATTTCCTGAGGGTGCCACACAGAAGATTTTAATGAGACATTCAATAACCATTAACACCCAGACCATTAGTATTGAGTAATGCACAAGCCAGCAGGAGACATTGAAATCTATCAATGTATAGAAACATCTGCCCGGTCTGGATTCGAATCGAGACCATCTGCTGCTAAGGCAGATGCTCCACCACTGAGCCAAAAAGGTCGTTATATGTAAAGTAGAATGTTTTACATGGCCCATATCACGTTTCTCATCATCATCTAAAACTCCACGGTGTAGAAGCACTCGAGCGTGCCTGAGTTTGGATGACACGCCCACGGGCAAACCTCGCGTGAACACAACAACATTGTGAGTTGTTGGACGCACGCCAGAGGGCGCACCGACGGACGCGACGGCACACTGGCGCCAGTGACGTCACAGACAACGAACGATTGATTTATGGTGAATCCAGTTCCGGTGTTCAGAACTCATTCAGATTCGGAATCTATATCTCCGTCTCTGTCATTCTCTATTGAAATGACAGAGACGGAGATATCGATTCCGAATGTGTTCTGAATACCCCGGCTGATGCATTCGTATCTGTATAATTTTATTCCCCCTGCCCTTTCTTATCTAAAGGCAAGAACGAAACGTAGTTTTTTTTTTTTTTTTTATTTTAAGATTAATAGTAACGTAGAAAAATACTAAAATGCATTGTACATACGTATTTAGATTTTGGAAAAAAAAACGGTTGTCGGTAAAGTCGTTTTACGGACGATAGTTTAACGTGACAACATACGTCCGCGCGCGAGCTCCGAGGAATGATAAATGAAGCGACGGTCGAGCGCGGCGCACACCCACCCGCTTCCTCAGTCACCGCGCGGTTGTAACAGGACAATGAGCGTAACGCAACGGGACAATGAGTCATACTTTTTCGTGCATGCATGCGGCGTTCATCGATTTACTAGACGTTGTCACGTCAAAAATTAATATCTTTAATTTAATTCTGACCAATCCAGTATTTTTAATTAATTTGACCAATTTTAGATTGTTTAAAAATAATACATACTTAAGTATTATTTTTTGACGTAAAATATTTTATAATTTATTTGTTCGCTCCATTAATGCATGCTGTCTCCATCTTTAATTATTGTGGCAATTGTAATTATGTTATTAATATATAAAACTATTGCGAATATTGTTATTGTACACAATGTTGATGAACTTATATAAATAAATAAAAAAACTGTGATCAAAGCGAGTTATCAACCTTTGGCCCCTTTTATCTCTTCACAGAATAAAGAAGACAAAAAGCCGGATCTCCATTATCCTATCTATCGATATACTACAGGCCAACAAGGACGTGCATTGTTTAGTCCAAACATAAAAAAAAACAGGAAGCACACTTCGCTAAATTAAACAAGTTCTCAACACTTCAAATTATCGGGCATGTTTTTTAGGCATTGCCAATGTCAATATCGCAATCACCTCAAAATGGTCTGCGTCAATAACAAGTGTTTTATACGTGTTTTGGTCTTCAGCTTGTCCGAATTTAAACATAGGCACAAAATAGATATTTAAATTCTGTCCATATTTATGATGTGTAGTTCCACAGGAGTGGAACTCCTTTCTCTGTGCCCTGAGAACTATACTCTAGGAATCATCAAAAGTGAACCGAAATCCTGTACGAAATCTCGATTCTTGCGAGATCTCGAGTTATTTTTCGAGATTCAATCTCGAAGATGGCCAATCTCGTGTTTTAAATATTGATTAAGCTTACTTCCTAAGGAGTTATTTTCAGAATGTGTAATTTTATCGATTGTTATATCGTTCGATTCTTATTCGTGTCTTTTTCTCAACAAAAATCACTTTACTTTGGTTCTCTGCACCACTAGTGTTGCGTTTTATTTACAAAATATAACATTTCAATTATAAATAGGTAGTTTTTATCGACTATGCGGATTTTTGTAATTTCAATCAAAAATTTTGATAATTATAAAAAAAATAAGCGTAATCTCGGGTCGAGAGTAGAAAATTCGAGATCTCGTCAGACAATCCAACGATATTTTGGATTGGGCAATCTCGATTTTAGCGTTATATCACAAAGTCTTGGTTTGTCAATTGAAGATTCAAGTTTTATTCTGAGTTTAAGACTGCATTCTCTACTATTGGGCATTGAGGTGGTCAAAATATGAGTATGCATATTCTTAATTAAGAATTATGCTCAGAAGTAGAACTCCCTGTCGCATTTCAAGTTTCCTATGACCTGCGAGTACAATCCTGAAATTTTATAGGTTATCCATCTTCTGCCACACCGTCGCTTAACATCAGGCGAGTTGATGGCCAATTGTCTTATGTAAATAAACAGTCATTCCGTGCCAGCAAGAACTTGACAGAATATTTTGAACAATATGCATTGCTCAGTTTTCCGATAAGTTGTCCACATACACCAATAAAATATCTCCGATTAAGTCAATGGCCTAATGTATTTTTATCTCACGCGATATCTAGAGTCCGCGCCAGCACTCAAGTCTGATAGACGCGGCGCTTCAATCGCATTCCGGCCATACATACTATTACGGTATTCTGTGTTCTGGCGAGCAAGTGAGGGCCCGTCAAATTTAGTTCCAAATTTTCCCCACCGGACTTTAGTGGTGGCGCGGACTTTACATCGCATGCGAGCGAGATTGAGGATGTACATCCGGAGCGCTCTGGACGAACAGGGACCCTATTTGTTTTACCTTCTTCTTAATCATATCAACGACTCTTTATTCTTCCCAGTTAGAAGCCACTCACATTGAAATATCATTTAAAACGAGATAAAAACCAGGCGCCCGAAATGACCTAGAGAAACAAAGGCGTTCGTCCAAGCAAAACGGATTCTAAGTATATGGGAACACGGCACTTTAATGATAAATGAAAATCTTAGTTATAGCAAAAAAACTGAAACAACCGAATGTGCAATTTTGTTTTAAACCGATTTGTATGATATTTCAACCGGATCAGTCTCTTCAAATTGCGAGTAACTAGGCTCCTTCTATGCAAATGCGCTCCATGAACATTAGGCGAGTTAGCGGTCAAGCGCAAGCCTATTTTCTAATAAAACATGTATAAGCTTTGAAAACTCAAAAACCCCCGACAAAAAAAGGCTAAACCGATTTTGATGAATATAGCTAAAAATAGCAGAAAACACTCTCGATGAAATCCTCTTTTTTTATAACTGTACAAAATCGGTAGGTACATCCGTTTGAGAGCTACGATGCCACAGACAGACACAAAGGTACTCAGATACACAGACACACAGATACACACGTCAAACTCATAACACCCCTCTTTTTGGGTCGGTGGTTCAAAATAGAATAAAAAAATCTTCGAATAGTAGTAAAAATCCTTCATGTATTAAGGTTTAAGAGTATTGTGACAAAACCTTTGTCAATATTTTATCATATTCCGTCTTTTGGCCAAAATTCTGCGCAACATCCTTACCTATATCAAAATAAATCTAGTCTCTCAGATAAACTATGATATAATGCTAATCATAATATCAGGTTTCCACCGCCACAAAACCGACGAAAACCAGTTTCATCCCAAAATCACGGTCAAGAACTTGTCTTGCCAATAAAAATATGAAATAAATGATTTATTTTTAGCGTCCCGCTAAAGCTAGATCACGAGATATGCTCCTACGCAATTTTCGATTGTGAGAATGTAAACAGTTGATTTGAGAAAGTGGAAGCGATTACGCGTTATTTATAACTTTGGATAAACAACGTTTGATTAATCGCAAAGATGCGAAGATGCAGGCGAATTAATGGCAAAGCGACCGTGTTGTTGCCTGCAGTGGAGTGCTTCAGTGACTTTACATTTTTAACCGACTTCCCAAAAGAAAGAGATTCTCAATTCGACTGTATGTTTTTTTTGTATGTTTGTTTAGCGATTACTTCGCCTATTATGCGTTGTATTTGGTGATTCTTTTTTTGTTTGGTAGGTAATAATACCTCAGAGGTAGTCCCATATAAATTTTATCAAAATCGGTTTAGTACTTACTACTTTGGTTTTTATAACAAAATAACTGAAACAATGTCATCCAAATAAACGAATTAAATATTTTGAAAACGGTTTATTCAGTTTTTAAAAACTATAATTATTAGAGTTTCGTACTAAGGGTGCGAGAGCCTATGCGTGAGGCTACGGCGCGGCGTATGTCTGTCTATCATACACTAAGCGGCTGTATCTTTCGAATGGTAATATCTATTACAAGATCTCAAAATTAGCAAGATTATCGGGTTCACTTTGATGTAAATCAACAATCCTTTTATAATCCAATCGTGAGAACGAGCCGCAAATATAATGAAACTCTTTTATCTAATAGGGACATAGACATATTTCACCAAACAATACACGGATATCAAAGGCAATTAAAAAAGATTTTACAATTTAACTAAGACACATAATTTGTAGCTCCCATTTTAATGAATGTGTCACAGGATTTGTTATTATATTTTGTTTGTCAACAATGTTACATTTACATGTTAGTATTTGTTTAGTATTCAAGTCTAATGGCTTAAAATGTCTCTTTTAATTAACTTTATTTCCCACAATGTATTAAACTACTTTACCTTATCTAGCTAGGCATACATAATTTTAGGATGCGATACAGTTTATTAATATGTATTTGAAATGTGTACTTTCTCTTATTGCATTCTGTCGTGTATGTTATTGAATAAAGAATTAATTAGTCCTGTTTTATGTGTTCATGTGTTGCAAGGGAGTACAGAAACCTCGGTGTGCGAATGAAACTCGTACTTTGCCGGATTTATTCCATTTGTCGTACTAATTTCAAAATGAATCAGTCGTGGTATCTTACGGGCGTTGTATATTTAGGTATATAGTACATGGGCGACCGAGCTCCACTCGGATTTTTATGACTGAAAATACGAGCAAGCCCGGATTCACTAAAAATTAAACCTAGCAAGATCGATTTATCGTCCCCTAATCTACCTACAAACCAAATTTCATTAAAATCGTTGGAGCCGTTTCCGAGATTCAGACTTATTTTATTTCTTAAACACAATAGGTACAAATCATATTCAATAACACTTTAACAATAATATTTACTATAAGTAATCTGAGCTGGAATATAATTCAAAATATGTGTATATGAAAAACCAAACAATACATACCGAGCAAGTAGGGAGAAGGTACCAATTTGCAAAGCTTAGCTTATAAATCTTTGCTTTGCAAATTAACACCTTGACATGTTACAATATATATCAATTTTAACTAATAATACTAATACTAAGGGGATGATTCATTCAGACGAAACGTATTCTTTGCGTCTGAATCAATCGGTTTAATATAGAGGATGTCTTAATAGAGAGGATGCTTCTCACTTTAACTAGTATATATATACTAGAGTTATGTATGTTTGTACAAAATAATAAGTCTGAGTACTTCAACCACACATCCAGTCGTTCGATAACTTGCGTACCAAGCATAAATCTAATCTATGTGTTCACCAGGTGAACAATACCATGTACGCAAAAAGTACTTTTATAAATGCAATAAAAGTGTATAACCGTTTACCTGTACATATAAAAATGTTATTTGGCAACAAATTTAAGTGCACCCTAAAAGAATGGTTAACTAGTCAAGTCTTCTATGATCTCAAAGAATATTTTGACGCAGACAAGACATGAATAAATGTTTGTAGTGTCTTTTATATCACTGTCTTGGCTGTATATAACTTAAATATTCCTATAATTTATGTACATAGTATATTGTCATTGTAAAAAAAAAGTTACGAGTAATATTGTATGTTCGTGATGGACAAACTGTTGAAACTTATTTTTATACTACCACCTTTGTACACAGTTATACAATAAATATTTTCTGATTTCTGATTTCTGTCTAGTTCGAAATTATTTTTTGATAACTCGTTAAACTGACGAGCCATTCTCACTATGGGGTTAAAGTAAGATGTGTTATTTTTATAAATTTGAAATGCGAATAGGTTAGTAACCTTGGCTCTACGTGCGCTGTATTTAATATTGAAGGACATGTGTGATAACAAATCTGGGGAGTCTACTAGGGAATTAATAATCTTACATAAGTATACAAAATCAAAATATGTTCTACGCGTTTTTAAAGATTGCACTTTTTTTATCTAAGTTCATAATTTAAACCGGTGCGTCCTACATGCTGACGATAACAAATAATTCTCATACACTTTCTCTGCACTCTCATGAACATTTTAATGCGGAGACCAGACCGGGCTACCATATTCCAAGATACTATAATAATATGTAGGTATACATATATACAAGAATTGCTCGTTTAAAGGTATTAGATGTATGTATAATTTGTATAAATGTGTATAATTTGTAAAAAGGCGCAAGCGCACTATGAAAATTCTTTATTTGGCGCTACACATATGAATGAAACTATAGGTATATGCGGCAGACGCTCAAATATTTACGCAACGCTACAGAGTAGATAAAACCGAATTTCGTTGCCAATGCTTGGAGGTGTGTGCACCCGTCACCGCCGTGAATAAACATCGCGTGACGGGGAACCGTGCCAACTACTGCCAACCCGACAAGCTACTTATAGCTGTGACGTAGCACAAGTAAAACATATTGTTTTGTGGCTGTTACAAAAGCTTAGAACATTTGTTCGCACGAGTGACCGTATTTTTGACGCGTAAAGTGAGTATTGAACATGAAGTCAGAACAAACAAATTTATTCGCAATTTAAAAACGATTCAGAAAGTACAAAATCGATATGCATGAGAAAAGTGGAACCAAGACTTTGACCCACGCTAAGAATTTTTCCACAAACTAGTATCGACTGAATACTATTTGCATATATCATTTAAAGAAATATTCGCGTTTTGCGGCTTTTTCCTGTACATACAAATATAATCTAAAAAAAAACTAAGTACGTTTAATTTTATTATCAGTTCAAGATGATCAGGCGTATCGAGGTCGATAATTCGTACCCGTAAATGCTTACATTAGTGTGATAAGGAATAAATACTTGGGAATCTACATAATTGGGGTCTAGCATAATGGGGTAAGTATGTCTGTACATACCCCATTACGCTAGACAGAAGTGTTTTTAGGCTTTTATTTTATGCTTTTATTGAAAACTTTAAATATATGAGATAATTTCAATATTTATATGCAATTAAAGCCTTTTTCATATAGTAAACAAACGATGTTCAAATTGATATATAAAGTCACGATCAAAAGTCCATTAGCAGTCTCAAAACGCAATATTCTAGAATAATATTTGTGGCCTTATACTATGAGTCGATTCGCACTGTACACTGTCATAATTATGACGGGGTGTGCTGTGCCTCGAGACACACACACACACACACATAAATACGTCCATTATTAAGCTGGTAAACAAGTATCGACCTTAAACTGATAACGGACTTTTAAACTCAGATTATACAATGACCTTTTGAAAATGACAATTTTAAAGTACATTCATAGTTTTTTTTACGCAACATAGATCTACGATTGACCACCAACTCGCCTGATGTTAAGCGATGGTGTGGCCGAGGATGGAGCTCGTTGATCTAGAAGATATCTATTCACTCTAACCTAGAGAATTCCAAGACTGCAGTTCAGTGGAAACAGAAAATTAATTGTGCTACTTTACTCTTACACCATCTCACACCTTGTATTTCAGGCTGCAGCTGTAGGTCGTGGGTTCGATCCCCACCCAGGGCAAACATTTGTGTGATGAGCATGGATGTTTGTTCTGTGTCTGGGTGTTTCTATGTATCATAAGTACCTATGTATTTACGAAAAAAAAAGTATATTATGTAATCTATCAACCATCTATTTCCATATACAAGCTTTGCTTAGTTTCGGCTAGATGGCGTTGTGTGAAATGTCCTCCAATATTTTTTTATTATTATTTATTTATATCTTCTACAATTTCTAGATCTACACGCTAATATTTTTAATGACATCGTCGGCATCGCTTACCATCAAGCAAAATAAATGACCACAGACTACTTATTTACGACGTACTTATTATAGAAAACAAAAAACGTGTTTAAAATATGAGAAAACAGTGTCAATGTTAACATAATATCTTATCAGATAAACAAATCGGGTTTGATTTCGGAAATGTCTAGATTACCTACATGGTTCGTGGCTTACGATAGTTCTCAGGTAATCTACAGCTTTATCTATCTACACAATAAGATAGATATAATGACATGTGATACTTTATTTATTTATATTATATTATATCATCATCATATAATATTTTATATTCTCTTATAGTGGAGATCAACGCGCGCAGCTATCTCTCTCGCGCAACAACCTTTTTAAACTTATAAGATCATTAGTTAGGGATATTAGAAAGTTAAGAAATATTTTTTTCACTCCTCTTGCTCAAAAAGTCCGCCATTGTAGCGTACTAAAGCGGGGGGAAAATAGCATATTTTTCTTCTTTTTTGTATTGGCGTTTAGCGATTTGCCAGTGTCAAGTATTGAAATATTTTCAAGTTTCTTGAATAATACAAGTTATATAGTCTTCTAGTCCCAGTCTAAGTCACGTAAACAGTCATTTTCAAATTTAAGTCTTGCCCCAGTAAAGTGATGGCGACTTTACTAATAGCTTCTAATGAGTTTTGCCGACAACGTAAAATCACATGTTTCACTGCTTATTTCACTTGCCCACACTCACGCACTTGATCGAACACTTAATGAATAAAACACCACCATTTTTATAGCATTAATGTTCAAAATAACACAAGATTAGGAAAATAAAACAAAGCAAAAACATGTTACTAAGACGTTCCCGCCAAAACTCAAACAGCATTTTTTTTGTATTGGACCCGAATTAAAGCATTTGCCAGTGTCAAGTATTAGGATTTTTTCAAGTTTCTTGAATAAAACAAGTTGTAAATGTTCTAGTCACAATCGAAGTCACGTATACCTACAGTCAATTTAATACTGAGCTCTAGGGGAAAAAGTATTTTTTTTCTGTTACCAAAGAGCCTACATACACGAAACAGTCTTTATTCAAAAGTAGAATAATCTCTTTGGAATATATTTACATTCTCTTCTTTTTTAAATATTTCTCCTATCAAAATAAACAAATTTATTTCTCACTTTTCTGTTATCCCTACTTAATGATTTTATATGTCTAAAAATGTTATGTTATGAAATTCTATAGGACCAATATCATAATATTTCAAATCAAAATAGATTTTTCGAATCGGTCTATAAATGAAACCATAAACATAAAAGAAAAAAACATTACCGATTTAAAACCTCCTATTTTAAATTTGTTTTCAGTTCAAAAAAAAAGGAAAATCGTTGGTACTCACTCTCAGTAGTGTCCAATAAGAAATCAGCCTCTTCACATTTTTTATTAACCAACGTTCTATTTACTGTTGTTAAGTTAACTAGCCCAGTGTTGTTGCTGATTAATTGACAGAATGTTTTGTTGTCGGCTGTTTTGCTGTCCCATGGCTCGAGCTGGGGTAGAGCTGGTGACGTCCAGGCGAGGATGGTGCCAGCTATCACGGCGCCGATTGCAGCTGGAAACAACAAATTGTTGTTAAGTTAAATCAGATATCAACAAACTATTGTTAGGTTAAAGCTGGTGTCAACAAATATAGTTGTTATTATTGTATAGCATAATAAGATATACTATTAGGTTGGAATTATTTAGATTATGAGTATCATCATTATTCATTACAGCACCGACCGCAGCTTCCAATAACAAATAAACTGTAAGATTACTGCTGGAAACATTTTTTTTTGTTAGATTATAGCTGATAACAACAAACTGTTGTCAGAGTATAGCTGAAAACTACAAATTGTTATTATTAAACTATAACTAGAAATAACAAATTGTAGTTAAATTACAGCTAGAAACAACAAATTATTTTTAGATTATAGCTGATAACAACAAACGGTTGTTAGGTTAAAGCTGGTGACAACAACTATTTTAGTTATTATTATACATCATAACAAGATAAATACTTAGGGTTGGAATAAAAAAATAGATTATGAATGTCATTATGATTCATCATATCACAGCATATCGAAACTTCAAATTAAAAATAAATATTGTTAGATTAAGCGATTACCTAGTAACAACAATTATTGTTGCAAGGTTATAATGATTATATTACTAATAACTTTTTTTTATATAATGATGGAAATCCATGAAAAATATTTAACCCTCTACTCGCCAGATGCTAACTAAACAACGTTGTGACTAAGGATGCAAGTCGATCTAGAAGATAAATATTTTCACTCTAGCCTTGAAAATTGGAAGACGTTACGACGTGAAAGTCGTTGAAGTTATTCTCAGGAAACAGCAAGGCGGCAAGGAGTATCATACGCAATAAGAACGTCCGTACCGGAAACGTCGAGTAGGTACGGATTTTTGGCATTTGACTATACTCATCCGGTAGTGTGGCGATAATCTACTAGTCTTGTAGTGGAATAGGTCAAAGTCAAAGTAAATTTATTTGCGTTAAACATGAGTGATAACATGCTTTTGGTGTTCTTAATTTTAATGTGCTTCATGTTATGCCTGAGGAGGCGTGCAAATCAGATAGGGATGGTGGGATACGTAGCGAAGCTCTTGCGCGCTCATTATTCGGTTTGAACATAGACAGACATGCTACTTTCCACAGACAAAGTTCATTGACGTCATCATACAACTATGATATTTGTGGAACAATTGCTTTTTCGTGTTTTATGCCTTAGAACAAAACAAAAACTACAGGTAATATTTTTGACTGAACTTTGTCTTCTTATTTATTTTATATTTTAATTTTTTTACAATAAAAATATAGAAACGTAAATATTATACAAACTTAAACCTATGATGTCGGCCGACGCAGAGTGCGAGGCTCAAATAGCCGGTGGTAGGAACTTCCAGTCAATACCTGCCACGTAGTCTATAGTGACTGCCTTTTGTATCTGAACCGTGACCCAACTATCTAAGCGAGTCTCTTGAGATGTTGGTCGAGGCTCTTTGCTATGAGATCATTCACCGATAACTATCCGGACAATGATCATCGATTCAACATCCCACGTAGCGGTTATCTCGTGAGCCAAGTCCAGGTAAATGCTGAGTTTGTCCTTGACTGGCCTTGTGGCTCAGTTGGTAGTATGTCTCCCTGCTAACCTGTAGGTCGTGGGTTCGATCCCCGCCCAGGGCAAACATTTGTGTAATGAGCATGGATGTTTGTTCTGTGCCTGAGTGTTTCTATGTATCATATGTGTATATTTACAAATAATAGTACAAGCTTTGCTTAGTTTGGGCTAGATGGTGTTGTGTGAAATGTCCACAAATATTCTCAACCTTCAAGAAACTCTTAATGGTATATTCTTTGATTAAGTATCAGGTCTATTATTATCGTTGCTAGATTAAAGCGTACAACAACATTAAATTTAAAAATGGCGTAAATTCACAAAATTATCGCGATGTTAACAACCCTATTAACGTGGTGTATTGGCACGTCTCCCGCCCACTGTCTAATTATAGAATGTTGATGGAAAACCATTGTCTGTCTCGGTGTTAGAGAGCTTAGGTATTTAAAAGCTTAGCGGCGCAAACACGATGTTTTGTGTGAGAGCGTGGATGCGTGCGTGCGTGTTTGTATTGTAACTATCCCCTTTACCGAAAAAGTTACTAGCTTTAACCATAGTCGTAAATTCTCTGTTTTCTTCCCGCAGGTGTCATTACGTGTCAGGGTGAAGTTGACAAAATATGTTAAGCATTGGTTAAAGTTAAGTAAGATTTTTGCTAAGGCCGACGTGTAAATATACACGCCCATAATGCCCGCTGTACACATTGGGTCAACTAGCTAGGCCAGTGTTTTAGGCCAACGCGTTATTGTTGTTGGGATCAAAGTGACCCGTCACCTTGGCCCAACAGCTGGTCCAACGTTGGCCCAATGTGTACAACGGGCTTAACATGCATGTAAGCTTTATATTCCGTTCATTATAGCGTGATACAGTTCCCGCTACCCATATATAGACATACGTTAAATGTTGTCTTTTAAAGCTATAATTTTCCACACTTCCGCATTTCTTATGGCCAAAACGGACCTAATGAACAACATCTGTCAAAATAGACAATCAAATGAGTACAGTACAGTTACACTCAGTTACACTCAGAATATAATTCTAGAAAAAAAACTGTCGAAACCACATGAAATACCTATATTACACTTGTAAAACATTTGTCTCATTCTAAGTCAACTGGTTAGAAAGGAAAAAAACTGGATGCACTAGACCAATCGTGATTAAATCGATAAATGGATATTGAATATTTTTTTACCTATTTAGGCTTGGATTTGACCACCAACTCGCCTGATGTTGAGCAACACAGCGGCCTACGATACGCGCTTGCCTTGAAGAAACCTACTCACTCATCATTTGAAGACACCTAACTTATTATCTTTCTATGCCTACCCTCGGTTATATAAAACATCGATGAAAGTATGTTTTATTTCTGTCCGTCCTTAACCCCGGGTTAGATATTAATTGACGTCAATGCGTCAGTATTGTTTAGAGGAAAGTAACCAAATATGGAATACCATTTTGTTTTTCTGTTATAAAAAAATATATATATATTTGGAAATTAAAAACTTATATTCTTAGTTATAATCAGTCATATATTTGCATTTAAAAACAGTTTGTGTATATAAATATTATTATTTTAAAGTATAAAATTTTCTCAAAAATAAAATCATCATAAAGGCACCTAATTATGGATTAGGTACCCAAATATGGACTACTATAAAACTAAGCCTTTAATTTTATGACGTACTACAGGAACTTTTGTCAAATTTAAAAAGGAACTTAAAGTCTTAGATTACTTGCAAAAATTACAAATTCTCTTTCGGAATCGAACTCTGCAAGTCTGCACCTGCCCAATCATCGTGAGACCAGAGCCCACACATGAGGCATTTGATTAATGTCTCTTCTCGAGTTTCTTTAGAAAACAGGTCGTTACGGGATTTAAAGTCTGCATTTTATGACTCAGAAGCTTCTTGTCCTATCACGGCATCGGGCTGGGTCAAAATGTATCAATTTCTTCTTTGGCGTCTGAATATTAAATAGTCCATATTTAGACCCCACGAACTGTTCATATTCGGAAATTTGAAATAATCAAAATTCATATCAGATTTTTTTACTACACACAATCAGACGAGAAAAAACCTTTAAAACATTTAAACAAACATGTAATCACTTGCATAGTCAAAATATAAAATATAATTTGCAATCACTTATCGATAAATATTTTGTTTTTGTACCTACCTTAAAGACTTTTCTCACAGTGCCAAAACAAAATATTCCCACTGTGCTCACAATGCTCACTCGATTGACTAGTCGAAACCTATACGCGAGTAGCTTAGAATATAGAAAAATAAGGCGGGTAGATCACTGATCTTTGTGAATAAGAATATTTGTTGCGGAGAAATGGTGGTATTCCATTTTAGGGATACTATTCCATATTTGGTTACTTTCCTCTGCCATTGACGAAGATTTTCAAAAACTTGTATTTGCTTTGACACGTTATTTGCACGGACGGTTGGTGGACGGAGAAGATATTAGGACCACAGGTCAAGTCACAATAAAATTAAAATAATTTTTGGTATCATATCATCTCAGCCATAAGAAGTCCACTACTGGGATATAGGTCTCCCCCATGAATTTCCAAAAAGACCTATTGGATGCGGCTTGCATCCAGCGTCTTCCTGCCACTTGTATAAGGATAATATTTGGGCGTGTGTAATGAATAAAGATGCAAGCCGCTTCCAATCGGTCTTTTTGGAAATCTATGGCGGAGGCCTATGTCCAGCAGTGGACTTCTTATGGCTGACATGATGATGATGATGATGAATGAATAAAGATGGCGATTCGATAAAATGATACTGTGGAAGCTGGTTTGATGATGGAACCTGAATGTTGGTACTGGAACTTCTTAATGCCATGTAGGTATTAGATCCCATCTACTACTCTACTTTGATTTCTTAATCAGTAAGTATTACTATGTAGATGCGTCGAGTTATTTAGTTATCAAGTTTAATAATATTATTATATTTGCCCGACTGCGCAAGAAGAAAGGTTATGTTTTTGGTATATTAGTTAGCATTTTACATTAGGTGCAAGCGAAGGCGAGGTCCTTATTAGGGAGCCGAAAAAATGCTCACTAGTTTTTCTTGTTATATGACAAAATAACAATTGAGTGAAAACGTGATATTTTTAAAACTCAGAGAGGTATCTCAATCCCAAATTCAAGTTGAAAATGCACGAGTTCTTCTACATCGAAGTTGTCCATCTTTGTCCATTCTGTCGCTTACCATCAAGAGAGTTGATGGACAAAATTAAATCTCTGTGCTTAAAAAAAACTCACCTGATACAGCTGCTATGTACTGGTTCTTCTTCTGGGTTTGTCCACCCTTCTCCTGGACGGAAAGCATGTGCATCGTTGGCTTGTCCATGGCTGGTCACTGGACAGGCAGCCTGCAACAAATGTGGAAAATATAGTTAAATATGCAATAGATCTCACAGCAGGCAGGGGTACGGTGTCTTTAATTCAAGAGTAAATCTGTTTTACCAGGTTAGCGCGCTGCATCGTAGACCGCAACGTCACACATCATCATATCGTTCACAAAAAAGATAAAATTAATCTATTGAAACCTTGTGAATATGCTAGCGTTCTTTCTACAGCTTGTCTTGTAGTGAAATTGGGGGTTTCTAGTTGTTTTAGGATCTGTGGACGAGGGCCAGGCAGGGTAACTAATCTATTAATATATAATAATTAATAAAATTCACTTGAGATGTTCTCAATTCAAGCAACAGTTTCTACGATTCTTGATTTTTTTAAGGTGCGGTTTTATTTTTATTAAATTTTAATTTAATTTAGATACTACTGCAAACAATTCAGAATTGACAGAGTGATCGCATAAAAAACATACAAAAACACATACAGTCGAATTGGGAACCTCCCTCATTTTGGGAGTCGGTTATAAAAAGGCCTATGTCTAGCTATAAACTAAAGTTGGATGATGATGAAAATCATGATGATGATAAATACAAAACCCTGAGTCTTCAAATTCGCATTTTACGTACTTTTAAATGCAAATCATTTACATAATGACCATACAAATATTAGTTTAAAACGCACACTACTACATTCTACTGCGATGTAGTCTGTAGGCGTACTTGAAAAGTGCTAATATGTGCTAAGCTAATGCTAAACTACGTGCTAATGTATTATGCTGTCGGCTTATGGTTTCCTCGTCTCTATCCATAGTTTACATATACAATACTTTTTTTAAATAAGAACAGCAAAAAGAAGACGGCTCACCTGATGGTAACCGATAATCGTCGTCTATGGTCAATTGCAACACCAGCGATATCCCTGTTGCTTTGCTAGCCTGGAGAGGTGCTTGTAGACACCCTTTTTAACACGCTTTTATTAGGTCGACCTGTATGTAACTAACTATGTAATGAAATCTAAGGTAACTAATTTAACCATCTTCCAAGGATCGTAGCGTCATGAAAATTGGCAGCTGTATGTACGAGTAGTTCTGATGACAATACAATAATATGGTACTGTCGAACTGATCTCATGATGGTGCCGGAAGATATGAACTAGAACTTCATGATGGAACATTGTATCATAGCTGTATTTGGATTTGTTAGAAAAGTCTTGTGATGAACTTTGACCACAATAATTTGTAAGTAGCGTGTTTTTTAGTTTTTTAAACTGTAATTTATTTAAACGTAATTTGTTGAAGCTCGGTGGAAAAACCTTCCGAGGAAGGACATTCTACATTTTGCTTGTCCGCGGGAGGAAGGAGCGGTAGAATCTTACTATAAGGGATTTAGGGATTAGTTATACAAAATATGGGTGTGAGCTTTTTGGCAGTGTCGTGAAATATAACGGTGGAACTAAGGAAATACCCACTCCACAAGTAGTGGAGTACGCTTCCTGACTGGATCTTTCCCGATAGATATAATCTGGGTGATCGATCGAGTACCTCGATTACTTATAAATATAAATAAACAGGAATTTAAAAAATGTACAGCCACTGAATTACTAGAAGAGTTTGTAAAGTTGATTTAGATAAACAAACTAGGAATAGTATAACTAAAACTCCGAATGTTGTATGTTGTTGTTGTTATGTGTAATGTTGTTGAATGTACATATAATCTAATAGAGAGCTTATCTCCCAATAAACTATTTTATAGTTTGGCAGAAAATGTTATATGTGTTAAAGTACTTTTTTCTGGAATAAATGCTTTTTTTATTACTACATAAAAAGCTTCCAAATCAGGAATCAGGTAAAAAAGCTCTTCAGAGCATTCCCCGAAAATCGAGAGGTAGAAAATGCAAAGCGATCGCACACTAGGCAGACAAAGTGGGCCCAGCTTGTTGGTAAGCTTGGGATCGTCAACGTTTAAATAATAAATAAAATAAAACTTGCTGGACATTACACACAACACCATCTAGCTGAAACTAAGCAAAGCTTGTACTATGGAACTAGATGGTTGATAGAATACATATACATCTACTTTTTTTTGTGAATACATACTTGTGATACATAGAAACACCCAGACCTGACACAGAACAAACATTCACGATCATCAAACAAATGTTTGCCCTGGGTGGGGATCTATCCCACGACTCATGAGCCATGAGGCCTGTCAATTCTAATGACTCGTCGCTGTAGAGTCAAGAGGCTGAAGCTGATAAGCAGGTGTGCCGTTTAACGTGCTATATCTCATAATAGTTAATGTTATAATGCTAGTTGTATTTTAGGCGAGTGTACACATGAGGTGCGTGACTAATCAAGACATCACCGTTCTAAATAATATACACCACTAGACAAGATAATCTAGTAAAAAATCTCTATATTAAAAGAATAACAGATTACTGCGACTGCAAAAGAGCTATTTTTACAATCTAACTTACGATTTCGTTTCGCTTGATACGCTGTTGAGTGTACGTTTTTGACGTGAACGTCTTATAAATCGATGAACGCCGGCTGCACGCACGAAAAAGCATGACTCATTGTCACGTTCCGCCTGAGCCGAGCGTGCAAGCGAGAGTGCGGAACAAGCGATAGAGAGGCATGGTCGGCCTTGCAAAGCGTTCGACTTGTGACGCATCGTTATCACGTAAAATTATCGTCCGTAAACTGACTTCCCAGACAACCATTTTTAAGCTATTGCATAGCTTCTATCGCGGGCCTTGAGCGTGGAGACCGAATCCAGAAATTCCGTAACGAAAATAACCTAACACACCGCGCGTAAAGCTATTATGCAATAGCTTTACCGCGGCAGTCTCCGAGTGCCACACGTCTTTTTTTATGATAAAGTAGTATGAGTAAGTAGAATCGCTGTAAAATTTTATAAATGCGTATTCTTTAGAATAATTCCAGTAAAATCACTTGTTCGTTGGAGGTTACGAAAACAATTTATTTTTATTTTTGCGAAAGATTTATTGTTATTATTCCAAAAAATGTAGCCTGTAACATTCAGGAAGTGAAGATGAATCTAACAACACCTCGCACATCAAAATTGGTCAAGGCTGTAGGTGATATAGAAACATACATACATATACACACACATACAAACAAACATACATACACTCGAAAAACATATTTGAATAGTAATTCTATACCTAGGTATAGAATTACTATCAAATATGTTATCGTGCATGGACCTCATTATGCGTATCACGGCGGAATATTTATTTATAATAATCTGCCAACAGAATTGAAAGCTTTGAATGGATATAAATTTAAAAATTCTTTAAAAACCTGGTTAATTTCCAAAGCTTTCTATAGTGTAAAAGAATACCTCGAAAAGTAAACAATAAATGTCTTCAAATAATGTATATTTGTTATTATTATATACTTGATAAATATAAAAAAGTCTAAAGTCTGTTTCATGTATAGATACGTATCATTAAGTTAGTTTAGTTATTGTTATTTGTATTAGATTCTAAATATTGTATGTTTTCTAAGAACACGGTTGTTGTTACAAATATTCATATTCCTAAGATCTCTGTACACAATTGAACAATAAATTCTATTCTATTCTATACGGCTAATGTTAGCTTAGATCCCCTACCTTGACTAGTAGGTACATTGTTTGGAGTGTCGGACAACTGACGTGTGGTCAAGGACCCATTATACGTGCCTGAGCAAATAAAGATAGGGTCAAACGGGATGATGCATCCTGTCATAATGCAAGATGCATCTATATGTACAATACGCAGTGTTTAGGTTTGTTTATTGTGATATAATCTTACTTACAATCTATAGCCAACGATCTACTAGTAGTTCTAAGATAAGTAGATTTCGCGAGCATAAACTTTGAGTAAAGTGTATTTATAAAACGTTGGCTTGCAACCACACAAGCGCCCCATTACAGACTTTTGCCCTGGAAGAGGTTAAAAAGTTGCAAAATACAGAGATAGATCACTTTTTATTAAAATACTACACCACCACCAAATAATTATAGTTTAATAAAAAACTGAAAAACCTACTTCAAAATGGACAATTTTATTTTAAAAAACAACCTATCGAACCGATTTTGTTGAAATTTCTATGGGACCAATCTGAAAGTATATCCTATCAAACAAAGAAATATTTTTTCAAATAGTAATCCTATTAGTAAATAAACTAAATCCTGTAGTAATCCTAGACTTTAATATGACGAGTAAAACCGCGCTACGATACTAGTTGATCTCCATCGCGCTACAAACTGATAAGGTTAAATAGGAGTAAATTAAATAATAATCTAGTCACGGAGCTAAGAATCGGATAATGTTGGTCAAGAGCATGACTTGCGTAGCACCTAGGTACTAGCTGGAAATATAAATACTGATGCCTTTTTAAACAGTATGTGAACAATAAATATGGAAAACAATGATAGATAGACAAGGGCGTCGCCAGACCATGGTCCAGGGGGGGGGGGCAAGTTAATATTATGGAGGATGTGTAAAATATGAATTGTAGGTACAGGTACAATTGCACGGCCTTAGGACTTTGGTTGCTTTGCAGTTGGCTACATTTTTTTTATCTCTGGGGGGGGGGGGCTGCCCCCCTTGCCCCTCCCCTTGGCGACGCCCTTGTAGATAAATAAGTTTTCCCCGGCTCTGCGGGGTAAGACTCAAATAAGGTAATCGCCCGACTAGTCTTCAGTCACGACACGACAACGGTGTTAGACGCGTGTCGACTTGTGAACAATGACAATGCCATCCTGTGTGTAAAACCAAGTAGAAAGTGCAAAATCGAGATATACAAGACCGCTCTATAGATAAAATGTAATTGACAGGAACACATTGTAATTTTAATTCATAATTCAGACACTAATACACATTTGTATATATGAACATATTTAAAAAAAGAACATTTATTTATTTATTTATTTCATTCATGCACATGTTGCTAATGGTTGTGATAAACTTTATAAAATTAAAGAAGCGTGCATTATATTTTGTGTGAGGGCAAACAGCCCTCCGTGTGCCGCATACCGCACTGGACACTTCACGGGAGCTTATCGGCCGTATCGACAGATACTGCTGAATAGATTTGGCACCGATTTCATGTCGAATTACGGGTCCGTGGAAATGTTTACTTAGTCATACATATACATAAATACCTTTTTACCATGAACTCATGTGGGTAAGCAATTGTATGGCTGGGTACATAAAATTATGTAAAATATACGTGATAAGTCCTTTAAAATTTGTTTCATTGAAATTAAACATGAGAAAAAAAAATTATTATTAATTTAAATTTTAACATGAGTTTTATGAGTCACAATCACGATAACCTTAGAAACATTATTAAGGTTGGGTACAGATTCTAACATTTCAATACTAGGCAGCTTATCTTAGTTTCAAATATGCCATTTATCTGAGCGCCTGATCGACGCAAGGCGTGACCCAATGCAGATGCTTATCTGGCATTATCATTGTCACTCATCGTCGTAAGCATTGCCATTCGACGTGATAATCATTGTTACTTAGCGTGGCAATGCTGTCGACATTCTGGGTACGCTGCCAACCGGTAGTGTTTTTTTTTGTGGTACATACATCGGTTTATATACTTAGAGGCACAATACAACGTTTTAAGGCGGAATCGCTTTTATTAACTATTTTTGAAGTGAAAACTTCTTTAGCGGCGTTGTGCATTTTTGGGATGGGTAAAAAAATGTTAAACTCGCGTCAGGTGACATCGAAAATTCGTAAGACGGACGGATTATTTTAGTCAGAAACCTATTCTAACTTTCTGCATTTAAAGTTCATTATTGTATGTACAAGTTTCAGTGTCACGAGTCAGTCTTTTTGCTATTTTATTTTTTTAAATCGACAAACGTTATAAAGTATTTAAAATATGGAAATTTAACAAAATGCATCTATTAATGAAATATACGGGAAATTAAGGATTTAACCACATAAATGAAATTAGTACTTTTATACTGACAAATAAAGCAATTGGTGCGAAATTATTCCCTAACCATTCCCAAATATTCAAAAATGCACAACGTTAATGTTCAAGTTTTCACTTCTGCCGGCACTCCCGGAGTACAACCCGTTGTTTTTTTGTGATTAAATAAAAAATGTACAAATTTCGGTTTTTTTCTTTATGTGTACTATAATTATGACAATGCTTCTTGCCAAATTTCACAGTTACAGGTCAACAGGAAGTAGTACCCCATAAGTTTTGATTCCCTTGCGAGTGTCGAAATATGCGTTTTTGCGACATATTCGGCTGTAACTTTTTTTTTATGAAAACTGAGAAGTTTGATTTTTCTCTCTGCAGCAAGAGACTATGGATCTGAGTATAATATGGTTTTAATTTCAACTCGATACCATCACGCATTCCCGAGATACAGGTCTTGACAGACGGACAGACAGACAACAAAGTGATTCTATAAGGGTTTCGTTTCTTTCCTTTTCAGGTAACGGAACCCTAAAAAAGGCTTGGAAACTTGATCGGTTTAGAGTCTAAAGCCGTTAAAGCTATAATTTTCATATTCCCTTTCTCACAAAGCTTAGTGAAATAGGTGACCTTTTAGCCCTTGTGATTGTGACAGAGGGACAAACAGATGAGCGAGAGCACTATTCCTCCGTTTGGAAGTTTAAACCCTAAAAATAACAGAAGCTTGTAGCACTTCACTTATAATATCAACTTTTATAAGACGACAGGTGGATTTAGATGTGATTTATCTTATTTATATCAATTTCCAAGGGATTACAGTGTAGTGTTAGTGCACACACACAGTAGCTTATCAGAGCTATATCTAAATCCTTAGATATATAGATGATAAACACTATACGTACTTATTGTATGTGAGTGGGCAGATTAGGCGAGCGACTTGCTCATCATCATTATTATCTCAGCCATAAGAAGTTTTTAAGGTATTGCATAGCTTCTATCGCGGGTCTTGAGCGTGGAGACCGAATCCAGAAATTCCGTAACGAAAATAACGTAACACACCGCGCGTAAAGCTATTATGCAATAGCTTTACCGCGGCAGTCTCCGAGTGCCACACGTCTTTTTTTTAATTTAAGGGCCATTCATTTATTACGTAAGACGATTTAGGGGGGGAGGGGGGTCCACCATGTCTTATCGTCAGACCATGTCCATGTCGGTTTATTCAATATTTCTCTTATATATGGGGGGGGGGGGGGGGGGGAGTCAAAAACTAGCAAAAATAGTCTTACGTAATAAATGAATGGCCCCTTATTCCCCCTTATTAAAAAAACCTCTTTTATTTTTTATTTAACGTGTTGTTGTACTATTTATGTTTTTCTGTTGTTTTTGTCACAATAAAATGCATGTCTATGTCCATGTCTATGTAGGAGGTCGTCTGTTTGTCTTGTGTCTGGTCTTCCTTCGCTGCATTTGCCGGTACATGGTCTCCACTCGAGAACTGTTCAGCCCCATCACCCATCAGATCTTCCTCAAATTCCTCAGATCTACGTGCTATGTGGCCTGCTCACTGCCACTTCAACATGCCAATCTGCTATGCTATGTCGGTGACATTCGTAAGTCTACGCATATATTCTTAGATCTTTATCGGTCTGGGGCAATTGATTTGCTTTTTGTGTAGTAGTTTAGTTAGTTAAGTATGTGTAGTTGTAGGTATATTGTTTTGTTGTAGTTAATAAAGGCACTGTGCCTGATTGGTATTTGTTGGTATCGTATTTCCATCATGTTTCAACATTTAGCTAACTATCTTCTAATCTCTTCTAATCTAAATGGAGAGCTCTTTACCACTATATAGGGAAATAGGTACCTCCTTATCTTATCAGTCCCTATAAAAATAGTCATGAATATTATTGGCCTATGATTTTATCAGCACTAACAGACTTTTAATATATTAGCTTGTTAACCTATTTTTCCCCTAACTCTTTTTACTATTGGACGAATAGAAACACAAAATAGCCAAAAGCGTGTCGAAACACGTATATTTTATAGATAGGTATAGATATTCATATTAATTTATTTCGTAATTCACATTTACTCGTCAAAAATTAAATATATATTTTACTTAAAATAAAGCAAGTATTATTACATTATACCAGACCACACTGGGTACTGGTACTAAAGTAATTATTGTAATATTAATATGACATATTGTCATAATGTGTAGTCAATGATATAAATGTGTAGTCAATTATATGCAGAATACAACGAAATAGCTATCTACGATTGACCACCAACTCGCCTAATGTTAAACGACGATGTGGCCGAGGAGTTCGCCGATCTAGAAAATATTTTGTCTCACTTACCAAATATTCATGTTTTCTGTCCGTAAATAAATTGTTTGCTTGCAGCCACACACAAAGCCATACATTTCTAGGTTTCTGTGTTTTGCTTTTTCTAATTTTTAACTACGAAAACTTATTGTTATACTTTTTATTGGTTAAAGATAAATATTATATTGTATAAACATAGAAAGCTATTTAAATAAATATAGGTACACCTAATAAAATAAAACTTTTAGTAAATTAAAAATCTCATCTATAATTTAATTTTAGTTCTAATTTGAGCAGAAAACCTCAAACGACACAAATATGCATATTTAGACCGGATGTACATATTTGTGCCGTTTGAGGTCGAAACATTAGGTTTATGGGGTCCAGCCGCTCAGAGTTTGTACAAGGAAATAGCCAAACGCTTGGTGGAAGTGACGGGTGACCAGAATGCTGGCTCCTACTTTGCTCAAAAGGTAAGCATTGCCATCCAACGTGGCAATGCTGCCAGCATTCTGTATGTGGTATCAAGTATCTGGTAAACGTTTCTCTTACAAGAACTGATTTAGTTTAGACCATTTAGTAGGTATATCTCTAGTATATCTATAAATCGATATCTGTATGCATAGCACAAATGGATAATATTTGGACGATAACAGCTGTGATTAGGATTAAAACGATTATGATAAGGTTAACGAGGTATTAGTAATCTGATTCACTCGCGTTTATTTTGATTCGAAACCTCAGATTTTAGTTTCAACATTTGATGGCATTCTTCGAAAGAGACGCTGGATAGCATAGTGTCCCTACTCTAAATAGACGTGAGTGACACGTGGGCACTTTTAATAAAAAAATAAGCGGCCGCGCGCAAAGTAGGGTTCCGTAATTGAACATCATAATTTATGTGAAATTAAAATAATAATAAATAAATGAAAAAAATATTGAAGTATGTGAAATAGTGCACTTTTTGACAACGATATAAAACTAATAGTAATAATTATAGTTGCAATATGTGAACTTGAGTACCTTACACTTTGAGTATCAATATGCCTGTGATCAACATTTATTTTTTGTCTCTCTCTCTCTCTCCCTCTCCCGCTCTCCCTGCCTGTCATTCATAGGCCGAATCACAGATCATAAAATAACATATAACATAAAATTAAAATGTGTAGTTACTCGTACCACTAAGAAAATACTAAGAAAATATACTATACCTACTAAGAAAATAATGCGTAATCGTTTGACCTCGTGGCATCAATTTATCGATGACGGTATAACGTAACATGCGGGCACTGCATTGTGCATCTTTAGAATTCTGGAAAGCCCTAGATTTATAGAATTTTACCTGACTACAAAAGAAGTAGTGTAGTGTGTGTAATCTTTAGGATTAAGCTCGGAAACTCTTTGCGAGATTGAATCATAAATGAAGAAATCCATAGACGTGCAAAAGTCGCCGACATAGCACAGCAAGTTAGCAAGTTGAAGAGGCAGTGGGCAGGGCAAATAGCATGTAGAACTGATGGCCGATGGGGCTGAAAAGATCTCGAGTAGAGAGCACGCACCGGCAAGCGCAGCGTAGGAAGACCAGCCTCGAGATGGACAGAATGACCTCAGGCAAATGGCAGGCACGCTGGATGTAAGCCGCTTCCAACCGGTTTTTATGGAAATCCATCAAATAAACGTCCAATTCCGTGTTGATGGTTCGACTTCCATACAATAGTATTTTTACCAATTACCTACAGTTTTACAATGAAGTAATTGTGGTTAGCTTTAATATTGTTCCATACTGGCGGTAATACATGTTCGTTGAAGAAAACAGGAGATTTATAGTCAACATACCAATCTACTCGTTAGATAACGAACATTTCTTTGGTCATAATGTCTCTTATTTGTCGGTTAAGACCTCTAAAACGCTCCATCATCGTCCAACGGTCAATATTATATATGCAAACATCGTCTGCCTTTGCCGTCATTACGTGTAAATATACCTACAACGATTTCCATACAAAAGTATTTTTACAATGAAGTAATTATGGCCATATTAATTAAGATATATTATCAGTTTTTATTAAAACTGTGAAATCTTTAAGAAATGTGATTTGCCGCCAATTTATTACAAATTTTATACACATTTTTTTTTTATAAAATAGGTGAAGCAAAAAGGCAGACGGCTTGCCTGATGGTAAGCGATAACCGTCGCCTATGGACAACTGCAACATCAATGACATTACTGTTGCTTTGCTAACCCGGAAAAGTGTTTATATTTATATTATCATATATTTTTTATCGAAATTTTTTGATAAATTTTGAATTTACATAAATTTTTTGCTAATAATCTTAACTTTTTTCATGTGATACTAACTCTGGAGCAGCACCAATTAAGTATCATGTTAAAAGAAAAACAAAATAGAAAAGCAGTTTTTGGAGTCTTAACTTATTATTTCGTTACGCTTGCTATGCTGTTGAGTGTACGTTTTTGTGATAAAGTATGCGTAAAGTTGCTGTAAAATATTATAAATGCGCATTCTTTAGAATAATTTTATTCTAGTAAAATTACTTATTTATTATGAAAAATCGCATATTTTTAATTTTTCGGAGATTCCTGTTATTATTATTACAAAATATATATATATATGACACTCCGGGAATGAAGACAAATCTAATTACACCTCGCACATCAAAATCGATTAAGCCATTTAGGCTGCAGAAGGTAATATAGAACAAGAACATACATACCTACATACATATTCAATTCAAATTTAAAATAATTTAATTCAGGTAAATTACCCATACATTAATTTTAACAATATTATTAAGACAATTAAACATACAATTACAATCACTGGCTGATTGTAATTGTTCCGTCATAATAAATATCCTTCAAATCAAAATAAGCAAATAATGTCACATGACACATGTACATACATTCACTCGAAAAACATAACCTACCTTCTTACGCAGGGTAAAAATAGTCTCGCGATTTGAATCAGTTTTACTTAATAACCCAGCCAATGAAATGGGACCACGGAACCCTAAAAACAATAGTAAATAATGTCAGTATCAGTGCGGTGTAATGTCAAAATGTCAAGTCGTTATCCAGAGTAGAATGACAGATTTAAAAAACAACTGATAAGAATAGAATTGTTTCTTTTGGAATCATTTTATCTCAAATATTTCGGGTCAAGTGAGAAAAACAGTTTACAATATTTAATAATTTAACATTGTGAGATCTCAGAGTGACAAATACAGTGCAATACCACACAATGCATAAAGCATAAAGAAATCGTAAGTTAAGAATGCGCTCAACGCGCGCAGCTATCTCTCTCGCGTATCACAACATTTATCAATTAGTAGGGATGATAGCTATAGATATTATAAAAGTGAGAAATTAATTTGTTTATTTTGACAGAAACATTTGAGTGAAATTTTCTTTGTTATCTTGTATTTTCTTATCTTCTTTCTTTTTTTACTGGTTGTTGTTTGTTTGTCTGTTGTTGTTTTTTTTGTTGTCTTTGCTTCTTATTTTTTTTTGTTAGTTTTTCTTTTTTTACGCTTTGAATGTGATGTATTAATTTTGGATGGATTTTGGTGTCTTAAGGTACACTAAGGTATTTAGGTCTTATTCGTTTAAGCTACTTTGTACATTAATTTGCATGCCGAAAGGTTGTTTATGGCCTCTGTTTATGGCGTTCTATTGTACCATTTTCCAGCTATTTCTGTTACCCATATTCGCAAATAAATAAAATTATTATTATTTTTAAATTGGCTGAGGAGTAGGAAGATATAACTTTTTTTCACTACTCCGTGGCCAGTATATCTGATTTTTTATATTTTTCCTATCAAAATAAACAAATTTATTTCTTACATTTCTATTCATCAGTAACCGATAATTTTATATGTTTATAAACGTTATGATGCGCGACAGAGATAGCGCGTTGAACTCCACCTTAAGCACAAAACCCGCTTTTCTGTAGTTTCGCAGTCGGGTATGTTTGTCGATGTTTTTCTTTTAATATAGAATATCTAGATACTTGTGTTTCTAGCGTGTTTCTATGTATGAATTCTTACATAGCAAACTAGAATTTCGTGGCGAAACGAAAATAATGTGTTTTTAACCGACTTCAAAAAAAGAGGAGAGTACGTACTTACTCGTAAATGCAAGCATCTTATTCTCAACGCATTCCATGTATCTTCTAAATTTAGTTTTTAACTACCTTCATTAATCCATGTACTCATAAAATTATTTTATTTTCAAATGCGCGCACGTGCGTGACAAAATTGGACTCACCAAACTACACCGTACAGACCAAAGTAGATATAAAAGGTAAAAGACTGTTATCAAAATAAATAATAGTAGATAGCAAACAAAAAAAAACATGAATTTCGAAATAAATAAAAAATTACAAATTTATAGACAGTTCAAAAATTACATACGAGTCCACCCGACTGGCCACACATCACCATTTTGACCAAATAACTTACGATTTATTAAGCTTTATACGCTTTAAATTGCGTGTATGTTTTTTGTGTAAAGAATGTGTAAAATCGCTGTATAAGATTATAATGCGCATTCTTTGAAATAATTCAAGTAAAATCGCTTGTTTATTATGAAAAAAAATTGTTGGATGTTACGAAAAAACACATTTTTTGCAAGAATTTTTTTGTTTTTATTACAAAACAAGTATCTATAAAAAATACTTTTTAAAAACAAGCTTTTATTATGTTCTTGTTAATAATAAAGTACTCGCCAAGAAGAATCAAACGAGCCGAAACTCGATTGGGTTGCGCCGTTTCATTACAGAGTTCCTATGACCACCTTCCAGCTCCATCATCAGACCCTGGTTACCATTGAAAGACAAACTACTCGTCAAGACGATTCAAATGAGCCCAAACTCGATGATGTTGTGTCGTTTCATTGCGAAGTTCCTTTGGTCACCTTCCAGTCCCATCATCAGACCAGCACCATGTCATCATAATATTGCATTATCACGCGATTTATGCAAAATCAGCAATATTATTTATTTTCATGTTTGCAAAATTTCTGCTCAATCGGTAACCGGGAAGTGGATCATATTTAATTTGCAAGATTTGATGACAAACATCGGGACAGGTGAAACTAAATAAAACCTTGTAAAAGTTATACCTACCTATGACACTCAGAGAGTGAAGACGAATCTAACGATATCTCACACATCAAAATCGGTCAAGCCGTTTAGGCTGTAGGCGGTCATAGATAAACATACATACATCGGGCGCAATCGGGTGAAAAGTGTGATAAATATAAGTTAAATTATTTGAACTGTCGTTTATATTGGTACTCTAGTCATCAGGACTCATGCTAGGAAACCATAGTCCGGGGTCGCTGTCATCGAAATCGATGAGGAGGACTATTTATATACTCTAGTACACTTTTGAACTAAAATTGATAATATATACCTAGTTAAGACATAATATGATCCTTCTGTAAAATACCTACACATTTCATAAATTTTCACAAATTGTTTTATTTTTTTTCGTTTAGGTGTCGTTCGTTATCTCTTTTCTCCTCGCCTTTGAATTGAACTTCTCTCCCACGCTTCGTCGGCTGTTCTGAGCGTACCAAAAAAAAATGTCTGTGATACAGACCTGCTGACAGACATTTTTTTTTGTTGTTTTTTTTAGCTTCTGTATCGATACTAATCCATCCGCCGAACATTATTTTTCTAAAATATTTAATGCATACACACTATTCATGCATTAAATATTACCAGTTGTCTTATTATACACATAAGATTAGATAAATAAAAAATAAGATAATTATAAATATAGATAGTTTTAGAGCAAAATACTATGATCGTTTTTTTTTATTACCTACCTACTTCCTGTAACGCAACTAAATAGGTTACAGTCGTGGCCCTGTTTATCTTTCAGTGTGATAAAATAACAGAACATATTGTTTAACAAATGACTAATACTTATCATATTCAAAATGACTTATTTGTTAATTTTATGATAATTCATTCTTTGTTGTTCATCAAAGTCAAAAGGTTATACAAACACAAACCTATTCGAAAATAAACACGCGGTAACGCCAAAAATTAAACAAGAAAATTAAAAAAAAAAACTTACCAAAGAGAAAATTATGTCAAAAAATCACACTGGCCACTCAAAACAGCAGAATAGAATAAACAGATAAAACGTTAGATTTTCCGAAATTATATAATCCGCGCGGAACAAAACGAGCGACACGCGTAGCGTCGCTGTATTTCGGTACACTACTGAGCAAATAAAATTAAAACTACCGTGTTCTTCGCACGCTAACGCATTATGCAACTTTTAACTTGAAATATCGACTTTCCGGCTATTTTCTGCCTGAAATGTGTTCGGACTGAATCGGGGCAACGACTGGAAGAGCTTTATATTGGTTGTTCCCGTTGTTTTACTAGGAGCATAACACTAAATAGCGCAGTATGTAATAGGGCGAATTCTGTGGGCGCAGTAACCACACCCCCATTTTACTCTCGATAGCTATTTACGTCATGTTGACGTCATTCTTTGGGTATATCTTTGGTTATCCGGTTAAATCGGTTTTTATTGGCGACAAATCATATTTGTTAAAGAAAACAAGATATTAATAACAATTTTTATTCAAATGGGGATATATTTGAATATAAATTGTTATTAATCTCTTGTTTTCTTTAACAAATACATGATTTGTCGCCTGATGTTGAGTGACATTGCGATCTAGGATCTAGGAGCACTTTTGCCTAGCAGAAACCTATTTCTTACTAGATAGATCATCATCATCTTAGTTATTAGATGTTCATTCTTGTACTTATACTTCTCGAAACAATAGATATATTATTTTTAGCCGACTTCAAAAAAGGAGGAGGTTATCAATTCGTAGCGTATGTTTTATTTTATGTATGTACACGAATTTCTCGCTCATTCTTGAACCAATTTTTGTGTTTCGTGAATTGGCGTATAGAGAAAGCTCCCAAGTTGGTCCCATAATTATTTTAGAAACATTGTTTTATAATTATTTGAATAATCTCTAAAATTAAAAATATTTTCATTGGATTCCTGAATGAGTGCGTCAGATTATAGAATCGCAGAGTTCCACCGACACGTTTTTCTATGCAAAAGTGTTTCTGTTTTGTTGAAGTTTCCGGCAGCCTAGTCGGGAGACCGTCCGACTTGCAATTCGCAAGTCCTGGGTTCGAATCCCACGGCACGCACCTCTGTCTTTTCGAAGTTATGTGCGTATTGTTGATTGCCGCCAACTTCAAACGGTGAAGGAAAACATCGTGAGGAAACCTACATGTCTGAGAGTTCTCAATGATCTTGAAAGATGTGTGAAGTCTGCCAACCCGCACTTGGCCAGCGTGGTAGACTATGGCCTTACCCTTCTCACAATGAGAAGATAGCCCGCGCCCAGCAGTGGGACAGTTTGTACAAACAGGGTTGATCATATCATATGTCGTATAAAACGCGTATTAATTCGACACTCACAAGGGAATCAAAACCTATGGGGTACCTACTTCCCGTTGATCTAGAACTATGAAATTTGGCAAGAAGCATTGTGTTATAGTAAACATATAGGGAAAAATCCGAAAAATGGATATTTTTAATTTAATGTTTAATAATCTTTCATATCTAATTATTTTTACGATGTATATTTTTCGATTTATGAAGGAAAATTTAAAAAAATATATAATTTCCCCATTTTATCTACTTGTACCTACGGAACCCTGGGTGGGTAAGTCTGACTCGCACTTACCATCAAGCGAGTTATTGGTCAAGCGCAAGCCTATTTTCGCATAAGAAATAAAACCGGCCAAGTGCGAGTCGGAATCGCGCACGAAGGGTTCCGTACCATTATCTATAAAAACGGCAAAAAAACACGTTTGTTGTATGAGAGCCCCCTTAAATATTTATTTTATTCTGTTTTTTAGTATAGCGGCAATAGAAATATATCATCTGTGAAAATTTCAACTGTCTAACTATCACGGTTCATGAGATACAGCCTGCTGACAGACAGACGGACGGACGGACGGACAGTTCCCGTTTTTACCCTTTGGGTACGGAACCCTAAAAAATTATCAGGTCGTCGAGTGTCAAGAATGTAGGAAAAAAGTTTGTACTCACGAGGCGCAAAGTCAATCCTCTCACTGCTCTTGTAGTTTCATTGATCGGACTAACACATTAGGTATCTCGGCTGTACAGTTGCTTGAAATGATATTTCCTGTATTTGTTGTTTAAATAGTAAATACTGGATATAGCCTCGCGAACCCGTAAGCTTTACGATTAACTCGTGAAAACTCTGCGTGATTGTGTTTCTCTGCCTCTCTTGCGGCAAATCTACTTCGCTCTGTCAGTCAGTGTTGCAATATTGTACTGTCTCGGACAGCGCGGATCGATCAGTTTTCATGACTGTGGAGAGGGCTGTAGGTGCTCAATTCTCAACAATAATTTCGATTATGAGCAGTAGACCTCGCGAGCACAAACTTGTTTGTCCTCGCGTGGTCTACTGTTCGTAGAACTACTAGTTAATATTCAGGAATGTCCTTGGGCCTGCAAATACGGAGATGCACACACAAAACGCCTTACAAAATATGGAGAGCAAAAGAAATTGTAAGCATTTTTTTCGCAGGAAATACGAACGACAATAAACAATTATTATCAAATTGAAGCATGTAGGTCGATAGTTGTATCGGGTAGCCGAATAATCGGCTAATTTGGATGACACATGCGCCTGAGCAAAATATACGTCGATGAAGGTTCATATGCGCGGCCCCAAAGCCTCCAGCGTGGTCCCTACTGTAACTTATCATCTAAAGCTAATCGGACACTTGGCGAAGTAAACGGTGAACAAACATCCAAACATACAATCGAATTGCGAACCTCCTTCTTTTGGAAGTCGGTTAAAAAACTTCTTAATTTAATTAATTATTATTTATTTATCTGGAACGCTAGTTGCCCCACCGACCTCTGAGGTCTCAACGCTTATACCGATATCCGATCCGAAAACTCCAGGGTATAGCACAGTCCGGCGGCGCGGCGGCACGCCGGGGGATCCCGGGGGATGCTGCAAACTCTAATTTGAAAATGACTGTTTAAGTGACATAAGTAGATTGTGACTAAAACATTTACCTATAACTTGTTTTAATCAAGAAACTTAAGATTTCTAATTTAGACCCACATCGCGTAATGAGCGCATTTACCAGTGTCAAGTATTGAGATTTCTTCAAGTTTTATTGGTAATACAAGTACTACCTAATTCATTGTCTGAGTCCAGTCCATAAAAAGTGACGAAGTTTTGGCGAGATTTTATACATCATACTGATTTTTCACTCAGTGAAATTAGCAGTTATTTTATTAAATTTCTTCATAATTGACTATATACATTTTTAAGCAATATTTGCCGGCGAAGCATTATCTATTAAAATATTTTACCTATTTATTGAAAAAGGCCGATAGGGTTTTGCATATTTGTCTTATTTATCACCGTACTTAGAATGATTGTGATCAAAGAATATTTAAATTAATAATCTTATTTTTAAGTTATCTAATGAAACTTAAGCTGCAAATAATTTTCCATGTCTTGTATGAAAATATAATAAACTGGTAGCACTGACTGGAAATATCTAGGTTTCGTCCACAGACCAGGTAGAATATAATATACTGCGTATTTTGCTGGTTTCGTCACAGACGACGTATGACAATATGGTTTTAGTTTTAGTCTAGGGTTTCTTGAAGTGTCTCATGTCTGCATAGAGGTAAGTAGGTACCCATTCATTCTAGGTCTATGGGTAAGTATTAAAATACGTAGCTTATTGTTTATTAGTTTATTAATTAAAACGGCCATTATTACAAATAACATTAATAATGTTGTGTCACATATCAAAAATCTTAAATGACAGTTTCATAATAAATAAAAAAGAAACGCTGAATACAGTAGTAAATGTAAAAATAAAAATAATTATACAGTGCTTTCGCAATATGTCAAACATCAAATTCAACCATTCGTCTTCAAACACATCGCATTCAGGGTTAGCCTTCAAGAGAGCGTTGAGCGCTGCGAGAGTGCGAGGGATAGGCGAGTTGAAGTGACCTGCTGTCCGACAACTAGGCTCAGCAAACAACTTGTGATATCTGACCCGGGAGTAGTTGTCGGGAATGTATATTTTACATATTTTGTCATGTAAATCAGGTGCATCTATATGCCCTCGTAAAATTTTACACATGATCAATTGCTGCTTCTCCCGTCTGACTTGCAAAGAATTGTAACCTAAACAACCAAGTAAACAAATTGTTGGATACTTAACAGGATAATATCCATGCCAGACGCTTGAAGTATCTTAGAGTAGTTTATGGTATTAAAAGCATACTCCTTCTGATGTGCTGAGCCAAAATGGGATTTAGTTTGGTTTTATAATATAATAACATAATGTTCTAAATATTGTAAATTCTTTATGAACATAGCTTTTGTTCCCAAGTATTTTTAACTCTAAGACCTATGTACACAGTTAAACAATAAATTTTATTCTATACAATTACGTTCCATTATATATAAATTCTATGATAAGACAACGTAAAATGGAATGGATGCGACAATCTGAATGTTTCTGTCCTATGGCTGTATGGGCTCTACACCTTTTGCTTCTCCCTGTAGGTAAAAATTAAACAAAAAAAAAAGTTTCTGTCCTACATACATGTCACAGTTGTCACTGTGATCACTGTCAAAAAATTAACCTAAAAAGTGGAAGAAGCGTAAGCAACGTGTTTGTTTTTCAAAATTAAATATATTAGTAAAATATGACTAAAGGGCGTTAAAAACTATCAAAATGGTGCGTGGCTTATCGTAAAATATGTGTTAGTGGAAAGAGTTTGTTATGAAGATATGTATTTTTCCAGAGTAAACTGTACGTATTATACGAGCACAGCGCGGGCTTCGCGTTGTTCCGTGTGGCAGAATTTGAAGAATTGGCAGCTTTCTTACCTCAAGTGGAGGAGTCTGTGACTGATCTACAGAGGTTCAACTCCGTGGTGACGCTGATTGCATTCCAACCGTTCAAGTCTGCTGTCGTTGCGTTGGAGAACATCAACGCAATTTCTGAAGGTTAGAACACGTTGTTATTCTTTTGGAATTAGCGTCTTTAGACATTATAACTGCTTAAAACATATAAATCATAATCGAAGTCGTCAGTCACAAGATGCTAATCAAATGTAAACAACCGCTTATATAGATTTTAGGTTAAGATGCACAACAATTACATTCAATAAAAATAAAATACCCAGATTATTTATTTGCCTGTGATAGCTGAATGGGTAAATTAAGGTAAAATTATTATACGGTACTTGCGGGGAGGGATAGGAGGGGGAAGGGGAGGTTATAGCTATCCTCCCCTGAAGTTACAGGGGAGGATAGCTATAACTAACCTTAAACTAGCAAAAAGTATTTAAAATTCACTAAACAAGTGCCGGATAGTTTATTTTACTGACTAATCATCAAATAGCCTAGATTTTATAGTGTAGGTCTTTAATTGACCATTCTAGATTCTGGAAGGAGGGTGGAATGTCATCCTTATCGCCCAGCAATAGCACACTATCTATAAATATCTATACTTGTCAATAGAAAAATATGTTTGTTTTTTCAGGCATTGTACCAGAAGATCTAAACTTATTCTTAGAAGGTGCTTTACCAAAGCGCAAGAAGCGTGGTAAATGCACATTGGGTGTTTTGGACCCCAAACTTGGAGCTGCCATCAGCGAGGCTCTCGAGATACCATGCTCACATACTGGAGCTGTGCCAGAAGTGCTGAGAGGTGAGATTATTTTGCTTTATTATAGAAACGAATTTGTTGGTCAGACAATATTACAGCTTTCATTAGAAAGACAACTTATGTGTTACCAATCATTTGATCAACATTACAGAATACATTGTTGTACTTTTACAAGACAGGCCTGGAACATTAAGAGCTAAACTTTACTAATATGTAAAGTGTATCTTCCCACATTCTGTATGTATAGACTAACCTAACAAAACCTTCCGTTCTTCAATATCAATCACTGTATACAGTGCTCACAAAAAGTTCCAGTGACTCGGAAGTGCATTTGACAATCAGACCATACAGAAGATAGATTACATATAGTAATATTTTAGATTGCAGTCTTGTAATACTAATTATTCTAAATACATACCATGCACGCTTTGATCTATTGTAAGTGTATGTCGCTTGCAGTAATAACAGCGATGCTAGAGTGAATACAGCACATATTCGCACACATACCGTCTGTATGTATGTGCCCCTTTGATGATGTGACAAACACTTATTGGGAGCTGTATGTCAAACATATTATGTGTGGTTCAAGCAGTGTTTGACCACACCTTACCATATTTAATCATGCTTTTGTATTCTCCGTCTATTCATTACCACTAGTATTTTTAATTGACCTGAAAATTTGAAGGGAGAAATGGACCCCATTGTCCTGAAAGACCAATGTATGACTTAGTAAAGGTTAAGTAACTCAGATTAAGATGCAAAGGTAATGTGTTTTTTTAAGTTCCAGATGTAAACAATATCAATATGTTATGTGAAAAGTATAAATTTAGAGATGGCATCTTATAGACGGAAGTGGTGTAAGGAATTGTGCTGTGCCGATCCCAACTAGTGAGACAATGGCAAGACAATGATGTATCAATATATGAACTCAATAGTTCAGACTACATACTATGTTTCATTAAAAGTAGCCTTAGTCTTTATTTTATCTGGGATTTAGTTGCAAAATGCACTTCACCATCGGTCCTGTTTGTGCTTTTGTTAAAGTTATATACTTGTTTCTGTAGGCATCCGTCACCACTTCCACTCGCTCATCAAGGGTCTCACCCTGAAGGCATGCAGCGTCGCCCAGCTGGGTCTCGGCCACTCGTACTCCCGAGCACGAGTCAAGTTCAATGTGCACCGGGTTGACAACATGATCATACAGTCTATTGCGCTGCTCGATCAGCTTGATAAGGATGTTAACACATTTTCTATGAGGATCAGGTATGTATATACTTAGTGAAATAGTAAATTGCATTATTTATGCCTGTTCCAAACATCTTTACTTTGTGTGTCATTTTCTTATGTGATTCCTGTAGCCTGAGATACTCGTGAAGTACTGAACAATTTAAAGGTATGTACTGTATAGCCCAGATTACATGAAATCTAGGTAAGTGCAATTACACATGTGCATTATGTATATGGACTGTGGCAAGTCTAAAGTATTCCTGAACTGATATGATACTGAACAGCTAAAAACTGATAACATGTACTAGCACTAGCACGTAAAACTGACGGCCGATGGGGCCGAAAAGTTGAAGCCGAAAAAGCCGTAGACCAGCCACAAGGTGGACAGAGGATATCATACAAGTGGCAGAAAGATGCTGGATGCAGGCCGCTTCCAACCAGTCTTCTTGGAAATCCATGGGGGAGTCCTATATCCAGCAGTGGACTTATTGTGGCTGAGATGATGAGGATTTCATATACTGGAATATGTAGCCAGTATCCACTTTAGAGACACCACAAAATGAACATGTCTAAACTACAGGAGGTATACTTAAAGTGAACTAATTGGGTATGTAAAGAAAAATGTAACATATGCTGATTCCAAAACCATTTCGAGATTATATGTCTATAAACCATATTTTTTTATTTAGGGCACATAAAATGATGAGATCGCGCAAATTTTTGCGAAAATATAAAAAATATTTGACCTTCAGTCGACCTCTAAAATGTAAAATGAAATGTAGTTTAGTTAGTAAAAAAGATGAAACTGACAGCATTGGCATTGACAAGAGAGACAATATCTCTATGACAACTGTCATACCAAAATAAATAAACAAAGAAAATAATTATTTTGTGTGTTTGGTGCTCTGCTACTCTATTCATTTGTATTAAATTAAGTCTGTTCATTATCTTTACGAAGACCTTGCTTTCCTACCGTTTTGATTGATACTGCATTTACGTTGACCACTGCTTTGTTATAAGGAACTGTTTGCCTACTGATTGGATAAATTATGGATAATTTTGTACGTGCCGACTCTGCTAACTTACCTAAGGTTGAGAATCTTATCATTCTGGAGTTCATCTCAACTAGCGACAAGAACAACATCGCAAAAATCCGAGGAGCTAAAGAGCTAAAACTTATGAACAATGCCAGGATATGAAATAAAAGTGATTTACAGTACATAACTTCTTTTTTGAAATGATTTTATTGTGTTTAATTATATACCAATTTCATTGTATATGTTCATGTATAAGGGATTATTTTATTTACATTTATACATTATTTATTTTATTCTGGTTCCTTTTTCTGGTTCATTGTACTGCAGCATCAATGCTTCGCCCAGGAACATATTCTACGATAACTTGTTCACACCAGTCTTTTAAAGGTTTCCTTTACTTGAAAAAACAGTTTATTAGGATTTTTGGCACGAAAGTCGAAACATTTCACAGTTGTAGTTTCTGAATAATATTGTGAATTTGTTTCATTTCAATGCGCAAACACAATCGCGAAGACCTTATAAAACATTAATTAATTACAACGAGCTCAATATTGATTATTCTTTTTTTCATTCATGTTTACACAACGTATTTGTTTTTTCAAAACACAACAAAAACCGATGATCTCTGTTGAAGATATACAAACTTATTAGAATAACTTATTACTAACTTTTTGTTAGATCGAATGGCTTTATGAAAAACGAAAGCACTTCCTCTTCCTGTGTGTTTTAAAATGTAGTAGAAAATGGTTGATAATATGATAAAATAATTAAATATCTAGATTAGCGTCTTATTTGTGCCCGCTCGCCTATAAGTAATTCAACAGCAGAGCGTGGTTGATCGTTGATAGTATGGTGATCGTGTGGTTGATCGAATAAAATAAAATAAAATGTCGGCCCCTGGGACTGGAACTGTGATAAATTTTCCAAAATTGCAAGATGCCGTGGGCTTTGCAAATTGGAAATTCAGGGTGAAGATTATTTTGGAAGAAAGAAGCGTATATGAAGTTTTATCACAAGAAGGAAAATCTGACGAAAAATTTAAAACAAATGACGCGAAGGCGCGTTCTGTCATTGTGCAATGTCTATCGGACAAATATTTAGAAATCGTGAAGAAATGTGGTACAGCGGCTGAAATGTTTTCCCAGCTAGAAAAAGTATTCGAAAGGAAAAGTATTTTTAATAAGCTGTATTTGCGGAAAAAGCTCCTCGAGTTGCGTTTTGATAATATGACATCTCTGCAGGAACATTTTATATTATTTGATGAGTTGGTAACAGAACTTGAAGCGACAAGCTCTAGGCTAGATGACTCAGATAAGGTATGTCATTTGCTATTATCGATGCCAAAAGAATACGACAATGTGATAACGGCTTTGGAAACGATGTCTGATGAAAAAGAAATGGATATAGATTTCGTAAAAACTAGACTTTTAGACGCAGAGTTGAAGATAAAAGGAAACAAGGAAAATAGAGTAAATAACACGGAGACAAGTTTTTACTCGTGCTTCAGATGTGGAAAAGGAGGTCATCGTTCCTTTCAATGCAGAAACCAAAGTCAAGGACGAGAGCAGTATACTAGAAATGAACAGCATCAACAGTTTACCGGACGAGGAAAGAATTCAAGTCGAGGACGAGGTCGTGTACAATTTTCAGGTAGAGGACGGGCACAGTATCAAGGACAAGCACAGTATCGA
Organism: Lycia hirtaria; assembly: GCA_947563715.1. Taxonomy (NCBI): domain Eukaryota; kingdom Metazoa; phylum Arthropoda; class Insecta; order Lepidoptera; family Geometridae; genus Lycia; species Lycia hirtaria. Next base: position 49,955,365 of record OX387376.1, on the reverse strand, counting down.
GGACAAGGACTATATAGAGGTCAAGGACAGTATAGAGGACAAAGCCAGGCCCAGGTAACAGCATCCATTGAAGAAGAAGCAGACGAAAATAAAATGTTTTTAACAGGTTTTGAAATTTGTAATAATGTAGACAATGTAGAAAATATTGATTGGGTTATCGATTCAGGATGCACTGAGCATTTGATTCAGAGTAAATTTGAGAAATATATGACCAATATAACAAAGATTGACGAAATGAAAATATGTTTAGCTAACGGCGAATATATTACAGCATGTAAGAAAGGCTCCATAGAAATAAAATGTAGTGGTAGTAATATTGTATTGCAAGCGGTGATTGTTGAAAATCTGAGATTCAACCTTATGTCGGTAAAACAAATTATTGAAAACGGTTATTATGTAACGTTTAATAGATATTCTGTCAAAATAACGAAAACTGGCGAAAAACCCGTAATAGGCAAAATAATAGGGAAATTATTTATGTTACAATCAAAATTACAAACAAATTTTTGCAGTTTTTCTTGGCATAGACGTTTGGGACACCCGAACGACAACTATTTACGACGGATGAACCTGCCAGCAAGTGAAGGCACTTGCGCTCCCTGCAAACAAGGTAAGGCAACAAGACTACCCTTTAAACCCACAGAGAAACCAAGATCGAGATATATAGGTGAACTTTTACACACTGATATCGCAGGACCAATGAGGATACCTGGAATACATGGTGAGCTATATTACCAAGTAATTATAGATGATTATTCACATTTTTGTGCAGGGTACACACTGAGAAAGAAAAGCGACGCTACAGATAAGTTACTGGACTATATAAGGACGCTGCAAATAGAGAAGGAAACAAAGGTTAAATATATCAGGTGTGATAATGGTGGAGAATTTAAAAATAGCAAGATCGAAAACTTCTGTCGTAAGCGAGGTATTACTATTCAGTATACACAGCCTTATTCATCTTCATCAAACGGGGTAGCAGAACGAATGAATCGGACGATATACGAAAAAGCACGGACGTTAATGATAGAAACAAAATTGCCTAAGCATCTGTGGAGTGAAGCTGTGACATGCGCTATCTACCAGCTGAACAGATGCCCATCAGCAGCGATAAATTTGGAAATACCGGAAAGAATAATGCGTGGGAAAGTAGACTTATCAAAACTGAGAGCATTTGGAAGTAAAGCATGGCACGTAAATCTACCCAGAGGAAATAAATTGGACAAAAGAGCAACTGAAACACGAATGGTCGGATATGCACGAAACGGATATAGATTATGGGACCCAGAAGAGGATAAAATAGTGATATCTAGAGATGTGAGATTTGACGAGCAAGATTATGTTTATGAAGAGAAGGTAGTTAACCCAGAGAGGATCTACCAATACTATGAAGATGAAGAGCCACAAACTGATAAAGTTGAGATGAGAAGCCAAAATGAAAGAGGAGAAAGAGAGATAGATGAAGAAGATGACGGAAAAAGTGATGAAATATTTGAAGAATGTGAACATGAAAACATAAGACAAGAAACACAACCAAATATGACTAAGTCTGGAAGAATAATAAATGTACCAAAGAGATTAGATGATTACGAAGTTTACACAGCATATTGCTTGTTATCAGGAGACCCACTGGAATATGAAGAAGCAATTGAAGATGAACAATGGAAAATGTCAATTAAGAAAGAATTAGATTCACAAATGAAATTAAAGACTTGGGAAGAAGCTGAATTGCCAAAGGGAAGTAAAGCTATAGACACAAAATGGATTTTTAGAACGAAGCAAGATGGAACAAAGAAAGCGAGACTAGTGGCAAGAGGTTTTCAGCAGGAAAACTATGAAAATAATTATGCTCCAGTAGCAAAATTAGCTACAGTAAGATTACTGATGAGTTTAGCAGTACAACAAGAGATGCCAGTATATCAATTAGACGTACCAACAGCATTTCTGAATGGAACACTGGATACAGACGTATATATTAAATGTCCAAAAGGATTTGAAATTGATGAAGGAAAAGTATTAAAGCTTAGAAAAGCATTATATGGTTTAAAAGAAGCTCCAAAATGTTGGAATAAAAGATTTCATGACTTTATTATAAAGAAAGGGTATAAGCAATCAAAACACGATTCTTGTTTATACGGAAAGGGAAATAACTGGATTGTTATGTACGTAGATGACATTTTGACTCTAGGACCAGAATATAGAGAAATAATAAAAGAATTACAGAAAGAATTTAAGGTGAAAATTTTGGGAGAAGTCAGAGACTATTTAGGACTGGAAGTAACAAGAACAGAAGACAAATTGAAAATTAAACAAACTAAGATGATCGAAAAATTACTGAAGAGATTCAACATGCAAAATTGTAAGGGAAGCAAAACACCCATGGAAGTAAATTTTAATGCAACACCAGCGGATAATGCAGAAATAATTGAAATACCATACAGGGAATTAATATGTTCGTTATTGTATATATCAACTAATAGTCGACCCGACATATGCTATGCAGTAGCGTATTTAAGCAGATTTTTGGAAAAACCTACAAAGGAACTATGGACTGCAGGTAAGAGAATATTAAGGTATCTAAAAGAAACATTAAACTATGGACTAATATACAGTAAGTCAGGCGATCCTACAAAACTTTTAGCTTACTCAGATGCAGATTGGGCAGCTGACGTTACAGATCGAAAAAGCACTAGTGGATGTGCTATTTATCAAGGTGAGAATTTAATAACTTGGTTTTCAAAAAAACAGACCTGCACAGCGTTAAGTACGGCTGAAGCTGAGTTCGTAGCAGGAGCACTATCTGTAAGTACACTAATGCATATTAAGGGTTTATTGTCAGATGTGCTAAATACTGAACAGATATCAGCTCATTTATTAATAGACAATCAAAGCACTATTAAATTGATTCAGAATCAAACCAACACAAAGGCTACTAAGCATATTGCTATTAAATATCATTATATAAGAGACCTAGTTCAACAAAAGTTAGTGTCTATATCATATGTACCTACTGGTGAAAATGTTGCTGATATTTTCACTAAAGCACTGTCAGTTGTTAAACATGCTTATTTTTCTAATATGATGCATATGATGTAATGTTATAATGTTTATTAAACTACCTATTATTATTACATGTAATGAAAGAAATATTTTAAGTTGAACTGTTTTATTTAAAGGAATAATGTACAAAGAATACTTAAGTTTATGTTGCATACATAGTAGTAACTGTTTGTTTTATATAAGTTTGGTAATGTAACTAGGATTTGCAACATTGAATTTTATTGTAACCAATTTCATGTTGAGGGGGAGTGTTGAAGATATACAAACTTATTAGAATAACTTATTACTAACTTTTTGTTAGATCGAATGGCTTTATGAAAAACGAAAGCACTTCCTCTTCCTGTGTGTTTTAAAATGTAGTAGAAAATGGTTGATAATATGATAAAATAATTAAATATCTAGATTAGCGTCTTATTTGTGCCCGCTCGCCTATAAGTAATTCAACAATCTCTTGTATCAGTCAGAGACAAAAACGAATATAGGTACATGTCACTGTCAAGTTGACGTATATGTATTTTTTAGTTCATGTTGGCTATCACAATATCTTATTCAGTAGGTACGATGACGTCATCCTTCCTACTGACGATTTTATCTTTAAAAAATATTAAAAAATAAGTACTGAACAGAATAAAAAAATATTGAAATTAGTTTTTCTAAATGATCCATTCTATCATATAAAAATATAAAAAAAATACCAAAAAAAAACTTTACATACCCAATTCTTTTCCAGAGAATGGTACTCCTACCATTTCCCAGAGCTTTACAACATCGTTCCGGAAAACCACATTTACACCAAGTGTGCTGAATACATCAAAGACAGGAAGACCCTCACAGACGAGTCAGTGGAACCACTCACTGAGATTATCGGAGACTCGGAGAAGGCGCAGGCTATTGTAGATGCAGCCAAGATGTCAATGGGCATGGATATATCTCCAGTGGACCTGATCAATATACAGATGTTTGCAACAAGGACTGTTGCATTACATAATTACAGGTTAGTGTAGAATGTTTGCATAGAATGTTTTTTTCGTTCTAATAAATACGTATTTTATTTAAATACTTAAATAACAATATTAAAACTAACTATAAAAAATAAAATATACTAAATACTAAACTAATACAACAAACCACTACCAGCAGCAGACATTGTGACCAAAATGCTGGCCGCATAACAATGCGTATTCTTTGCGCAAAGCGCAACTGGTGACCAAATATGGTCTGGTCACGAATTGCGTCTACCAATCGCGGAGCAAGCTCTTTAAAAATCTATAAGTGCCTAATTTAGATTATCTTATTAATGTACTACTTATCCACTTTTCGTTTTATCAACTTGTAAAAATACCACTTCCGAGTTATACTGCGACTGACTGGCTGAAGGACTGCTCGCCCATCCGCGAGTATTTCCCTTCCATGCATTCCCAACGTCGGCCATCTTGTCGCGGGAAGCGCTCTTATTGGTCAGAACCTGAATGACACCTCGCACATCAAAATCGGTCAAGCTGGAAACATACTCCACATACATACATATACATTCAAAAAAAAAACCTTCTTACGCAGTCGGGTAAAAATTAAGAAAATAGCAGTGTTGCCATATTAAAAACACTGCACACCATAAACAACAAATGTAATATTAAAATCATTATCTCGGGCCTCAAGATACCAGGCTTTGCCGAGTTTGAGGTCCACCGTTAACTGCAGTAATATGTAAAATTTCGTCTTTTGAGAAAATAATATTATTTGTATTATCTATATTTGTTGTTCCCTTGTAGGAAACAGATAGCAGAATATCTGCACAGTAAGATGAACAGCGTGGCCCCGAACCTGACGGTGCTGATCGGAGACCAGGTCGGCGCCAGGCTCATCTCCAAGGCGGGCTCGCTTACCAGCCTCGCCAAGTATCCCGCCTCCACTCTGCAGATACTGGGTGAGTTCACACAACCGAACTACCAAACCGGACTGGTATTTGACCGAGTGAGCGAAGCAAAGGAAACAAAGTATCGATATCGGTCCATGTTTTTGATGCGTACTGCACAGGAATGCAATACTTTGTCGCCATCTCTGTTTCCCGAGAACTACAATCTTGGAATTTTCAAGGCTTGAGTGAAAAGATATCTTCTAGATCGACGAGCTCCATCCTCGGCCACACCTGGTACGTTTGCGCTTGACCGCCAACTCGCCTGATGCTAAGCGACGTTGCGGTCTACGATGGTGCGCGCTTACCTAGAAGAAACTAATTCACTTAAAGACACCCAGTTTTTATCTATCTGGAAAGAAAAGACCCATTCAAGAAGCGTATTCCACAATCTAGCAGTCCGCACGATGAAATTGAAATTTATTATATTTACCCAGGTGCGGAGAAGGCTCTGTTCCGCGCGCTGAAGACCCGCTCGAACACTCCGAAGTACGGGCTGCTGTACCACTCCACGTTCATCGGGCGCGCCGGCATCAAGAACAAGGGCCGCATCAGCCGCTACCTCGCCAACAAATGCAGTATCGCATCTAGGATCGACTGCTTCTCTGGTGACCATTACTTTATATTGAACAAAAACATACTATAGAAAAGCAGATAGTAAAACAACATAACAAATAATTTTTTTGTCGCAATCCGTCAATCAATTTATAAGTAAAAGACTCTTTAAAACTCCGTACTCCACAGCCACATTCTTGAGGTGTATTGTATAGATAGAATACATATACTTTTTTTTTTATGCACACTTTGATCTATTGTGAGTGTCCATCGCTTGCGGTAATAACAGCTGTGCAAGAGTGAATACAACACGTATCCTCACACATACACAATCTGTGTGTGTGTGCTACTCTGATGTTGTAACAATAAATAAATAAATATTACTGTACATTTTCACACAACACCATCTATTACCAAAGTAAACTATTCTATATGAACTAAATAATTGATAGAATTACTTTTATACATATATTTTTGTATGAATCTAAGCTGCACATTGTATCATAAGTACGTATTTACATAATTATAGTTTAAAAAACTGAAGCAACCGACTTCTCATGGATGCCATTGTCAGAACTGGACCAAATTGAAATGGGACCACACGGGAAGCACCAGCTTTCAAATAAAAATAGAATCATCAAAATCGGTTAACCCAGTCGAAAGTTCTGAGGTAACAAACATTTAAAAAAATACAGTCAAATTGAGAACCTCCTCCTTTTTTGAAGTCGGTTGATAAACTATGTACATACTTTAAACAACTGTACAGTAAGGATAAATATCCTTAATATTCTCAAGTAAAGCGATAAAGAGTCATAACAAATAATGTTAAAAAAACCTTAAAAAACGTCTGAAACGATTTTGATGAAACAGCCAATAAGACTCTCGAAAACTCTCGAACGTTAACTGCCTAACATAACTTATTGTTAAGGCATTGTAATACTGTTCATAAGGCTAAATACGCAAATTTATCAAAAGTATATCCAACATTTTTTTATTTATCTACAAGAAAGGTGTCGCGTGCGAGCGAAACAGCGGCGCCACCCAACTCTGGGCCTTAAAAAATAATATTAAACAAGTATTTACATTAAAAGAAAAAGAAAATACTCGACTGTAGGAAAGCAGTTTTTGCAGTCTAATTTACGATTTCATTACACTTGATACGCTGTCGAGTGTACGTTTTTAAGAGAAATAAAGTTTAAATAATATAAATGCGCATGCTTTAGAATAATTACAGTAAAATCACTTGTTTATTACGAAAAAGTTTGTTTGACGTTACGTTAAAACCAAAGATGTATTATTATTATGAAAAAATATAGCATAGGACACTCGGGAGTGAAGACTAATATAACGACACCTCGTACATCAAAATCGGTCAAGCCGTTTAGTCTGTAGGCGATCATATAGAAACATACATATACATTCCCACATACACCCTTACATACAAACATACATACAATCGAGAAACGTAACCCTCCTTATGCAGTCGGGAAAAATCTAATCTACAACTTCTTTCCCCAGAAACCCAAAGCTCAATCTTCGGCGAGAAGCTTCGTCAACAAGTCGAAGACAGGTTGAAGTTCTACGAGACCGGAGACATACCCAAGAAGAACATAGAAGTAATGCACGAGGCCATAGAAGAATTGAACCAGTCTTCTGCTGACGTCGTCGACGGTAGCGCCAAGAAAAAGAAGAAGAAAAAGAAGGATAAGAAGCAGGAAGTGGTCGCTATGGATGAGGACTAAGGAAGAAGCATTCTTACGTGTCCATTAAATGTAAAAATAACGGAGTGGCCAATGAGAAATCGTATTTTTTTAATGGTGAGATGTGATTGGTTGGACGCCATGTTTGTGTACAATTTTGGACTAGTATGAATGTATATTTAGGTTTAGTATTTTATACTGTATGGACAGTTTTATTAAAGGTTAAGTATCTACTTAAATGTGTTTTTTTTTTTCATTTGTGGTAGTATATAAAACAAAACTTAGCATAAATCTTTCTCCAGTTTGTCAGCTATCGGTATTATATTTCATAATAATGATGCATTCGATCGTGAAATGATTACAAAGACATGGTAACTTTCTCTTACCAAAATATATAAACGTAAATTATTGTAATTAAGTGCTTATTGAATTAATAGAAAACGCCTAAACTACATTTATTCTGTATTATATTGACTTTTATAATATTAGAATTAGATAGAGAGAAGAAGCAAAATTGTAATATTACAATTGTTGTGTAATCACAACATTTATATTTTCCAATTTTTAATCTAAGTAGATACATACATCCTAGCCCGCCGGAGCTGTACCTCAGAATACTTTTTTTTATCTGTACGGCCTAGAAAGAGAAGACTATAAATTTACAAGTATTTTGCTGAGCAGCTACCTCATTGCAGTTGATCTTGACAAAAGTGACCTACTTCATAAACAGCTAGACGGGAATACGGGAGAGTTGGTGGTCAATCGTATTATATCTATATAATGTAAAAACTAAATGATAATAATCGGAAAGAGATGGTTACTTACTTTCAGTTTATTAGGATCAGGTACGAAGTTGAAGCATAATGGAGTTCGTGCATATTTTTCATTACGCAGATTTGTAGTTATTGATAATCTTATAATTTATGTGGGAAAAATATTGAAATTAGATGGAAAATACAGCGATTCGTGTACCCTACGCAAAAACGATGCGTGAATGAGGTGAAAAAAGGACAGCAATTATCATTGACCTATATGCAGTCTGTCATGACGTAGTTTATGACACCGTACGAGCCGCCTCGGACCGAGCAGACTCGTATGAGAAAACTTCATACGAGTATACTATGACAGCAGTTGACACTATGAGAGTTCACTCGGATCATTTTCTTCAGCATTCCACAGTGTCACGCAAGGACCACTTTTTTACGCACGAGACGCTTGTGAATTGCTGTTATCCGCCATTTTGTTTCGATACTCGTATACGAGCTAGCTCGGAAAAGTAGTAACAATACGAGTTGCGTCCGAGTAAGAATCCGAGTACGATCGGACCGAACAGATTAGGACGGTGTCAATGCGGCTTTACCGAAAAACGGTACTCTGATCAACGTCTCAAATTCTCGTCTTTCCACAAGTGTTATGAGTCATCGAGAAATTATCAATATGTTGAGCATTGCCCAAATTTGAGTAACGCATTTAGTTAAGAGCGTTAATATTTTAGTGATTGGCAACCGAATCGGTATCAGTGAATACTGCACACTCATGTATGCCTATAACTAACTTAGTATGATTCCGACGTTACTAGCCAGGGACTCAATTTTTGAATCGTTCGAATTTTATCCCATACGGATATAACTTTGTTTCGGACGATATGTAAGAATTCGTTTGCTCGCAATCATTCACGTCACTCGCTAATGTAACGAATGATCTCCAACATTCGACATATAATTATATTAACAATTCTACAAAATATATTATTGATATTGTTCGGAAGTCAGGCAAATTCGCATGTGAATTCTTTTCGAGCGATTCAAATATCGCACCCCAAAACCGCAGAGGTCGCGGTTCAAACATGTCATAAAGAAAACTTCAATATCTTCGTTATTTTAAAACGGATTCTACTCATTTAAAAGAAGAATAGTCCTAGTGCACACGCCTATATACGCAGATTTCAAATAATTCTTGCATATATGAGCGTCATTGAAGTACTACATAATGAAACGCATTTTCACAAAATAATATTTTAATATCCATATTTATTATTTTTTTACAAATTTTTCTCCACAGACTCCAGGGTCCGTGCCTTTTATGAACTAACTTAATATCCATTTACAATTTTTTATTTTTTTCCTAGCATGCCTGTACAGCGGCTTCATTGCAGTTGATTTTGACGTTGATGTTGACGCAAGCTAGCTGCGTCACGAACAGCTTGAATACGTAGGGTATAGCGACGGAGGCGAGGTGACCGGAGCCACACAGCCGGCACGAGTCTTCAGAGCTGGTGGATGAAGAGCCCACGATGGGCCCGACCAGGGTGCCACATTTCACGCAGATTGTCGCCTGAAAGTGACATAACATTTCAGTGACAAAAATATGAAATACGCTTCTTAGATCTCCCGTATTGTAGATATATTTACTATTGAGTTCCCTCACCTCGGTCTTGTCGGAGCAGTGGAACAGCCTGTCCTGCAGCAGGAAGGAGGCTCCGTGCGAGATGAGCGCGTCTCGCTCCATCTCCCCGAGCCTGACGCCGCCGCCCCGCTTCCGCCCCTTCACCGGCTGCCGGGTGAGCGCGTCCACTGTGCCTGTAGTACGCACCTGCACACAACAATATATTATTGAAATTGTTAACACATTTATGCTGTGAAACATCAATTGGTGAAACCAACTCTTATGCCGTGACGGAAAATGGACTGACGCTCTTCTACCGTTTCTCACCTGCCACTTATCCGACACCATATGTCTGAGCCGCTGGTAGTGTATGACTCCGTAGAAGATGTCCGCCGTCATCTCCCTCCCGTCCACTCCGCTGTACATCCTCTCTGTGCCGTAGTAGTTGTACCCTCCCGCTTCAAGGAGCCTCCCGAAATAGTTGATCGCGGAGTCTTTCTCGTTGAATCGGAACGGGGTCGCGTCGTACACCTGACGAACGAGAAAAAAAAAGAATCAACTGAGAATGCAGTCGCCTCTTACCCAGTGAAGTAATTTAAGTGAGCCTCTTAAGGCTAAGTACGTCACTACTTAAGTGAGATAAGCAAAATTTTACACAATTTCTCAATTTCCATCCTAGCCATTCTTTCCCTTGCTACCGTAGATATACCATTGATACCATACATATACATTACCTACCGTAGATCTAACATTGCTACCATACATCTACATTACCTACCGTAGTTCTAACATTGCTACCATACATCTACATTACCTACCGTAGTTCTAACATTGCTACCATACATCTACATTACCTACCGTAGTTCTAACATTGCTACCATACATCTACATTACCTACCGTAGATCTAACATTGCTACCACACATCTACATTACCTACCGTACGTCTAACATTGCTACCATACATCTACATTACCTACCATAGATCTAACATTGCTACCATACATCTACATTACCTACCGTAGATCTAACATTGCTACCATACATCTACATTACCTACCGTAGTTCTAACATTGCTACCATACATCTACATTACCTACCGTAGATCTAACATTGCTACCACACATCTACATTACCTACCGTAGATCTAACATTGCTACCATACATCTACATTACCTACCGTAGATCTAACATTGCTACCATACATCTACATTACCTACCGTAGATCTAACATTGCTACCATACATCTACATTACCTACCGTAGATCTAACATTGCTACCCCACATCTACATTACCTACCGTAGATCTAACATTGCTATCATACATCTACATTACCTACCGTAGATCTAACATTGCTACCCCACATCTACATTACCTACCGTAGATCTAACATTGCTATCATACATCTACATTACCTACCGTAGATCTAACATTGCTACCCCACATCTACATTACCTACCGTAGATCTAACATTGCTATCATACATCTACATTACCTACCGTAGATCTAACATTGCTACCCCACATCTACATTACCTACCGTAGATCTAACATTGCTACCATACATCTAATCATGCTACTGTACATCTACCTTTCCAGTCGTAGAGAACTCACATGTCCGTGCGCACTAGCCGCTTTCCCCGCCATGCACTCTATCATCATGGCTATGGTCATCCGGGAGGGGAAGCCGTGGGGGTTGAACATGATATCCGGGATCAGTCCCGACTCTGTGAAGGGTAGATCTTCGGCGCACCACTTCTGACTGCAGATGCCTTTTTGTCCAGCGCGGGAAGCGAACTTGTCGCCTACGAATGGGTTACGCTGTGAAGAAAAAAAATACAATATATTAAACGTAACAGTTGGATTGTAAAACCGTTCTTGTACGTATATGGATATGGATTTTAAGTATACTCTTAAGTAGCTGTGAGGTTAATCGGTGACGATAAACTAGCTGCCAAGAAGCTACTTAGTCTCGAGCACCGCCGTAAAGTAGCATGTCTGTCTATTTTCTACAGGATTCATTTCGGGGAATGTGCGCAAGAGCTTCACGACCTAATTCCACCCTCCCCATTTCACTACAGGACTAGCAGAAAGTCGGCGAATTACCACCCATTTCTCGTTAAAATGCCAAAAATCCGTACTCAGCGATATCGATCCACATTCCTGTTCCGTACTGCACAAGAATGGAATTCGTTGCCGCCATCTCTGTTTCCTGAGACCTACAATCTTCGAATTTTCAAGGCCAGAGTGAATAGATATCTTCTAGATCGACGAGCTCCATCCTCGGCCACACCGTCGCTTAACATCAGGCGAGTTGGTGGTCAATCGTAGATCTATAATGTATAAAAAAAAAACTCATATTCAATACAAGCATGTGATATGGCGGTCGATTTCACTACATACTGTTTCCCCAGTCTTCTAGATAATTATGTCTTTTAATGTAATTTATTATTTTTTTTACTTATTGTTGTATTTAAACGACAAAAAGTATTTACTGCAAATAAAACTGATATTTAACATGTAAAAATTTATTTCTAGTTTCAATAATGTTACGTAATATATTTTTATCTCCTAAAGTGTTCTCGCTGCTGAAGTGAAAAGTTATGTGTGTTACACGAGAGCAAAGTTTTTTGCATCTCGTGTGTGTGTGAGTGTGTCGAGACACACTCAGGATTCAACTTTAGAATCACTCGCTACGCTCGTGATTCAATCGTTAAATCCTTCGCTTGCTCAGGATTCAAAATCAGCACTCGCAGCAAAAAACGACTATGCTCTCTTGTTGCACAAATAACTATTTCAGTGGTTACTTACACGTTACTAGGAATACACATTCTACAAGTCATATAACCAGCGGTTTTCTGCGTGTCAGTCAGTCAGTACTTAGAATTTTATATATACTTAAATTTTCTTACCTGTATCCTGAACACAAGACACGCCTTTTTAAGACTGTCCTTGAAGTCTCCACATAGGCGCACGCTATCTACGTGCACATCCTCTTTGGCGTGGTATTTGTGAGTCACGTAGTTGTTTTTTTCGCCGTCGAAATAGCTGTTGACAATAGATATAATAACCCTCCTTCTTATGCAGTTGGGTAAAACTATATGTGTGATCACACGACAGAAGTGAAAAATACGAAATAACAGTATAGCAGCGACGAGTTCATTAAATTTCTCGCGTTCCCTTAGTCATGTCGACATTATCCGAACGAGCGTTACATAGGCGAGCGTGACGACTCAGGTTATATACTCACAAAATAAAGTACTCAGCGCATAGATAAGTTTACACTTCAAAAGCCGTAATTTCTTGAAGAAATTCAATGCATTATCATATAATATACAAACATGTTTAAAATCTTTTGTATTAACTAGATAAATTTATACATTTTTTACATGAAATAGATCAAATTTTGACCACCATCTGATGACGTAAAACGACGGTGTGGCCGTCGTTCGCCGTACGTCATCACTCTCACACACCAAAAACAATGTGATATTTTGGGAGGGGAAGTGGGTCTTAGCCCGGAGGGGGGGGGGGGGGGGAGGTTAGGCTAAAACCTCGCCACGTATCACCAGGGTGGAAGGAGGGATTAAAAAGTTGCTAAAACATGTGATGTGATTAACGACCCTTTCATCATCATCATCTCAGCCACAAGAAGTCCACTGCTCGACATAGGCTTCCCCCATGGATTTCCAAAAGACCACTTGGAAGCGGCTTGCATTCAGCGTCTTCTCGCCACTTGTATGAGGTCATCTGTCCAACTCGTGGCTGGTCTTCTTACGCTGCGCTTGCCGGTGCGTGGTCTCCACTCGAGAACTTTCGGCTCCATCAGCCATCAGTTCCACGTGCTATGTGCCCTGCCCACTGCCACTTCAACTTGCTAATCTGCTGTGCTATGTCGGTGACTTGTACGTCTACGGATCACTTCGACCCCTTACTTTGATTTTATTGTTTACACGTTCTTTAACGGCTGAATACTATTTCAAAATTGAGATGTGTATCCTACACAAACCTATACTTCTGGAAATAAATCATTTTGAATTTGTTTTTGTTATAAATAAAACACGCTGACGAACACGCTGGGAAGACGCTGGATGCAAGCCGCTTCCAATCGGTCTTTTTTGGAAATCCATGGAGGAGGCCTATGTCCAGCAGTGGACTTCTTATGGCTGAGATGATGATGATGATAAATAAAAATTCTAAATCTTACCAATAGTACGGCTCATCGGGTTTGATCCTAGCCCCCACCGGCGGCAGTCCGTCCTCGTCCATGTACTCGGCTAGGTCCGCCCTGGAAGGGTCCCTGGCGAAGTAAGACGCCGCGTGTTCGAGTACTATGAACTCTGATTTGTAGACAGCGCCCGCCGCGAACCCACGCTCGTATGCGGACTTGTTTATTATCATGGCGTCTTCCATGTCGTAACCCTGGAGAAAAATAAAAAAGAAATTAATAAATTGTATAAACACTGAATATTTTCCCGCGAAAACGTACAATCAACATCATTTATAACAATTCCACTCTCTTAATGCTAATTTTTGAGTACGCAAGTGTACCAGCTTGAAGAGCTCGAAGCGGAAACACACTAAAGTACGGACGCCGAGCAGGAAAAATTTCGTACATTGACCTATGTCACTCCCGCGTGATTATATTGCTATCGCGCTCGCACAGGTAAATGTACGAAATTCTTCCTGCTCGGCGTCCCTACTTTAGATACATTTCGATTTCATTGTATTTAAATTTAAATATTAGTAAACTCGCATAAAAAAAAAAAGAAAAAAAAAGCTCAAAGCAAAAAAAAAAGAAAAAGCGAAAAGTTCTCGAGTGGAGACCACGTACCGGCAAGCGCAGCGTAGGAAGACCAGCCACGAGATGGACAGATGACATCATACAAGTGGCGAGAAGACGCTGGAAATCCATGGAGGAGGCCAGCAGTGGACTTCTTATGGCTGAGATGATGATGATGATGATGAAACTCGCATAGGGGGTTGAAAGAAGCGAAGTTTTACCGTTTCTTCTACTCACCGTGTAAGATATAACAGCGACTATAGCATTGGTGCCCATCGGGAAGTCGTCCAGCCCGATGTTGTCGTAGTGAGTGGGACGGAAGAGCGGCGTGGCGGGCGTCTGCAGCCGGTATAACTTGGTCTCCGCGTTGGTCGGCCACGTGTGGATCGGGGTGCCCATCGTCTGCTTACCCATCTGACACTGGTACATGTTACTGTTGACAGTTGTAAAGGGACGTAGAAATAATTATCATAATTGGACGACGGGTTCAGTAGTATACCGCCTCGAACTGACACTTCAACATTTTGTTTTTAATATTAAAAAAATAAGTAAATAAATAAATAATTTCACTTCTGCCAGCACTCCCGGAGTGCAACCCGTTGTCTTTTTTTTATTCGAAAATAGGCCTGTGCTTGATCGTCAACTCGCCTGGTGTTATATATATGTATGTTATATATATAGATTATATTACGGGTTGCTCAAGTTTATTTTTGAGTTGAAATCTTCGACAATAGTTTCAACCGCATACGTCGGTCTTCATCTAAAGGTCTTATAATTTTTGGTGGTAATAATTAACTAATGCGGGTCTGTACCGCCCGCTGTAGGCGTGGCGACGAAGGCAGAATTGTTAAAACAGATACTTTCTCTGTTTCACAACTCTGCCTTCGTAGACAGGACTATGCGAAGCTTGTGATGTTACGGCGGCCGCCACTATAGTGTTCAGCTAGAGAACTGATGAGGGCGCTGCTGTCCTTATTTCATTATTTTGTTCAGTCGAGACCACAGAATACCATAGTAATAAAACTTCGAGATGTTAGTTTCTCTTTATTGCCACAATAGAACTAAACAAACGCTACAAAACATTGAAAAATATAAAAAACTACATTCAAATTGAAAAATATTGAAATTAGATTTCAAACAGGCATACCTATTAATTATAGTTTAAAACCCCGAAAAAACCAACTACAAAATACGAAATTCAATTACTTGGATATTTATATTAAATTTTGATTATTTTGTTATAAAAAGCAAAGTACTGAACTGATTTTGATAAAAATTATATGGGACCAACCTATCAAATAAAAAAGAATCATTAAAAACAATTCATAATCGGCGGAGTAATTGCTGATAAACATACAAAAAAAAACATACAATCGAATTGAGAACCTCCTTCTTTTTGGAAGTCGGTTAAAAAGCTACTTTTCATCCCCCATTGAAGAAAAAAATGGGGAAATTTCCCCTCGTCAAAACCGAATAACCATGCTTCTAGATTGGTTGGAAGATACGGCCTATGGAGAACATACATACGTACACACAGACGAAAGCAAAATCAGACAATTCTGGAATGAATAGCTTCGCTCTCTCGGTCAATTAGGTTGACTGACAAGCTAGGCATTTACTGCAGCTCATCTGATAAGTGACGGTTCAATTCAATTCATTTATTTCGGGCCTTGGCTATACATAATATACGCTTGGCGACGTCATTTACATCATAATCACAATATTATTATCATAAAAATTAAACATTCTGATTTTATATAAAAACAAAAATTGTTTGCAGCTGTAAGGAGGCATTGTCAGTCAAAAGCAGCTGTAAAGGGGCTTTTGGTGTGGTACGGTATGGTATCTAACCTGAAATGGAAACTAGGTATAAATTGATGACGACTTACCGTGGCGATTGGTTGCAATCCGGCATCGGAACTAATTGTGCCAAGTTACTCATGAACGCTGATTTGGACAGCTCCAGGTGTGTTGTTTTGCCTGAAATTGAAAACAAAATAAATCGTCAACAGTAACCAACAAACTGTAGTGAGGTATAATTACTCCCATGAAATAAAATTCATGCATTATTCTCTATTGACGGAATAATCGGATAAAAAAGCATAGAATAAAATTGAAAACATCTTCCTTTCTGAAGTCGGTCAAAATCGAGTGTTCCTACCTTTAATTATCTCCGTGTTGGTGACAGCTATGTCCAGATACAGTTGCTCCATGGTCCCGACCAGCTCCAGCTGACCGCTGGCGAGGTTGATGACGGGACGCATCATGCGAGCCTCGTGGGTGATCAGGAACACGCCAGCGTACTGCGCGCTAATCTGGCGGGTTACCACAATATTAATAGTGGTCTTATTTCAATATTACTTCTATAGATACTCCTAATACACCTAGTGCCGCTTCAAGAAACTGCTTTTCTGTGAGTGCTTTGGGGTACATGCTTTGTTGTGTTTATTTAAAACAAGACAATAATTATGGTGCGACTTTTAAGCTTAGGAAAATCAAAAATGTATGAGTTGTAGTGGGCCAACTCTCTACTTGTCCTATAGAAAGCTAGTGTCGACCAATGCCCAAAGAACGGATTTTGTTTAAATAACATTGTTTACAACTGAATAAAGAAATATATACAAAACTAACCTGTTTCTTCGGAATAACGACAATCTCTGTACTAATAGGCATCTCCTCCCCCTTGACCTTGAGCGAGCGCAGGTGTGCTGCAGACTTCTGCACCGTGTCCTGTGAGAAGAACCCAACTAACCGGCCGTCTATGAATACCGGATACTTGTACTCGTCGCGCGCTAGCGGGGTTTGGGAGACGGACGAGATCGGGTCCATGCCTGACATCAGAAGTGGGATACGCGTTAATATTATGACATTTTAAATGTTATTAATTATATGTAACAATCATGCCTCGAGTTAGTTCTGAAACTGAAACTTCGAAAACATGCGGGCATACAAGCATACACGAATGTGCTTTCGTCCACGCACTCCATATGACGGTTTCAACAGAAGACAAGCGCTTGTTAATTAAACCATCATTATGCTGAGTTAGAACCGGCTTGTGACAAAAACGACATTTACAATTGTGGTTTTGTTTATTATTGTTACAAATAATATGTTTATTCTATATTAACAAAGAGAGTAATTTTTTAACAGGTTAAACACTTACTGAGAATGAAAGAGAGAGAAAAAACTTACCGCATTTTACAAGCACTGTGGGAAGATTGTCCACTAAATGTTGTTCTGGTTTATGTGTTATCTGAAATAATAACATACAAAATGCAAATAATAAAATAAAAATAAAAAACACAATACATATCCTGCGTTTGGTAGTGCCGTTTAATTAAGCTTAACACTAAAACACATTATAGAGTTTATCTATCTATGCTATTTTACTTTCGAATATGTTTATTTTCAAATGAAATAGAATATAAATCTACGATTGACCACCAACTCGGCTGATGAAGTGACGCTAAGTCCGAGGATTATTATTATTTATTTATTTCAATTATTATCGAATTTGAAAATATCTATTCTGCCTTGAAAATTTCAAGATTGTAGATCTCAGGTGATAACTGCATATGAAAATTATGCATCCAGAAATTTCTACTCGCCTGAAAATCAAATTAGGATTGATTCATTGAAGTTTGCATCTCATCACCTCAACTACAATATGTCACTGCTGGACTAGCTAGGCTTTCCCCCATGGATTCCCAAAAAGGCCGCTTGGAAGCGGCCTGTGTCCAGCGTCTTCCTGCCACTTGTATGAGGTATTCTCTCCACTTTGTGGCTGGTCTTCACTTGCCGGTGCGTGGTCTCCACTCGAGAATCGTTCTACGTACAGCATAAGTTTGCTTCTCTATTAAGAATAAACCGCGGTGGTTTGAGCTAATTTAACTTTAACCCTTAACTCCGAGTAGTAAGATGTTGTTTTACCTGCGCGGTGGTAGTGAGATGGTTGAGCAGGCCGCAAGGTGCTCCGTCCGGCGTGTGGACGGGGCAGACAAAGCCCCACGCGTCCGGCAACAAAGCCCTGGCTTCTGTCGTGCGCATCTCCATAAAGAACGAACCGCGGTGAATGGATCTGTTCAGTAATAGGGTAATCAAATGTCTATGTTCCATTTTGTGTTATTGCATTTTATTACATCTATATCTGAATGCAGAAAAGCGGGTTTTGCAGTCTAACTCACAATTTCGTTACACTTAGTACGCTGTATACGTTTTTTTTGTGAGAAAGTAGGCTTAAAATCTTACTATGGAAACTAACGTGGTTTTCATACATTTTTTTTATTTAAAATATGCTTAAAATCGCCATAAAAGATTAATAAATGCGTATTCTTTACAATTATTTTAGTAAAATTACTTATTTACTACGAAAAAGTTTGTTGGAGGTTACGAAAAAACGCATTTATTTATTTTTGCAAGAGTTGTACTATTATTATTACAAAAAAATATAGTCTATGACACTCAGGTAGTCAAACCGAATCTAAGGACAACTTGCACATCAAAATCGGCTGTAGGTAATCATATACAAACATACATATACTGGAAAAACATAAACCACCTTCTTATGCAGTCGGGTAAAAATAACTCAAAAATATTGTAAATACTAACTTGAAATGCGACATATATCGCATTCTGTTTATGTTCTCGGCGACTATGGTCAGCCCCTTGTGCTGCGGCAGGGAGACATTGTTTGAAGGCGCGTTGCCTGTCGCCAGAAAGGTTTCCATGCGCGTCTCCAGGGAACCGGCCGCCTTTATTAGCTGGGTCACGTCTCTCTGTGAGGATACGTACAAAGTATTTATATGAGAGCCAGTCATCAAATTAAAAGGTAGCCTATCTTCCTATCTATGATAACGAGCTATGGAGAGGGCTATGCTTGGGGTCTCTTCGAGATCGAGTCAGAAATAAAGATATCCGTAGACGCACGAAAGTCACCAACATAGCACAGCGGTAAACCGCTAAAGCAAGTTGCAGTGGGCAGGGCACATATCACGTAGAACTGATGGCCGATGGGGGCGAAAAGTTCTCGATCACGCACCGGGAAGCGCAGCGTAGGAAGACCAGCCACGAGATGGACAGATGACCTCATGCAAGTGGCGAGAAGACGCTGGATGCAAGCCGCTTCCGACCGCACTTTTTAGAAATCCATGGGAAAGGCCTATGTCCAGCAGTGGACTTCTTGTGAGAATACTTGTTGGTGGGCGCGACAACCTGCATTTTTTATGTAGTAATAGGTTTGCACTTGACCGCTAAGTCGCCTGATATTAAGCACGTTGCGGTCTACGATGGAACGTGTATAACAACAACCGACCTCATTGAGATTGAATCCGACCGACCGGTGCTGCGACTTCATCTTCTTGAGTATCCCTATGCGCACGTTGTTCATCAGGTTCCTGAGCCGCTCCTTCAACACTTGCAGGTAGAGGTGTCCGCCGAGCAGCACCTCCTGGCACATCACCGCGTCTTGACCTTCCATCTACGGGGACAATTAAAGAAATAAACCATTACCACACATCGGACACTCCATACAAACTCACATACGAGAGTTTATGTTTTTACCCGACTGCGTAAGTAAGGAGGGTTATGTTTTTGAGTGTATGTATGTTGCTATATGATCGCCTACAGCCTAGACGGCTAGACTGATTCATTTTCACACCCTGAGTGACATAGACTATGTTTATTTTTTTGTAATAATAACACCACACTCACAAAAATAAAAAAATAACCTCCAACGAACTGTTTCGTAATAAACAAGTGATTTTATTAGAATTATTCTAAAGAATGCGCATTCATAATCTTTTACAGCGTTTTTACGCACACTTTCTAACAAACAAAACGTACACTCAACAGCGTATCAAGCGTAAATCGTAAGTTAGACTGCAAAATCCTCTTTTCTGCAGTCGGGTATTTTTATTTTCTTTTAATATAGATACTTGTTGAGCATCGAATTATAGTATGCACATGTAGTTTATTCAAAATTCCGTTCATAGGTGAAGCCAAAACTCTATCAAAATGTGCTCATGACCATCACTTATTTACTGCTTTTGACATGCAGATGAGCGTTCCAATGTTTCAAGTGAGTAGTCGTGTTAGGGAATAAACATGAATTTTATTTCATAGGTATAATAGTTTTAATTGATAACACACTAAAATGTAATACATATAATAAAAAAATATTCCAATCGGTCAATAAAATTCCAAGATTTCCTGTTGCCATGCCCTTATAGGGCCATATGTACTTAGAATAAAATAATATCTGATTTATTATAGAATATATGTAATGTACATATGATGCAATAAATAAATAAATGAGGAAAGATGTAAACATATACGGCCTTACCGAAAAACGTTACTTAACTTTAAGCATTGCTTAGCATATTTTGTCACCTTCTCACTGACACGTAACGACACTTGCGGAAAGAAGACACAGAATATAAGACGATGGTTTTAGGGGAAGGATTAATTATTTAAGTTTTAGGGGAAGGATGCTCTGTCCCTCTCTCGCGAAACAACAGTTTGTATTTAATTTGTAAGGCGATTTTGAACCATGATTTCAACATTCACTATGGTGTGCTGTCTGACATGAAATTAAAATGCTTGTAACTTTCTTATTTTTTAAGGTATTTTAATTTTCTTTTTGTGAAATGAATATATTTGTATTATAAATCATGCACATTCCCTTTAGTAAGAGTTAAGTGAAATCGTGCCAAATTTTGCTTACATGTCGTGTGTAGCAGCAGGCCTTAAAATGCCTGTTAAAAGTTGATTAGTTCACTTAAACAATTGCAACTCGCATTCTAAGCCTATTACTTCTATACCTTGCCCATAAAGCTGATGCTACATTAGGTACGTACCTTACACTTGTTCTGTACGAAATCGTATAATTTCTGCGCCATGTAGACCAGTCCGTGGAACTTGTCTATGTCTCGGTCGAGGTGGATCATCACGCACCGGTCCAGGAGGAACTGAGCCGCCTCCAGGTCGGATTTACCCTAAGAGGAAGACCAAGTTATATTCACTAAATACACTCATCAAATCTTTTTACTCAATTTTACCTAGAGGGTAGTGATATGGTAGTATTTTTCATGTGTATTTTCATATCATAGTCACTATTACCCACGCCTTATGTTGCAACCATGCCTCATGTTGTATGTATGTAGCTGCAACCATGCTTTGTGTAATAATTCCATTGGGGCTTATGTTCCATATGCAGCTGCAACAGTACCTTGGGTAGTTCCATCTCGACGCGTGAGCGGAACATGCGGCCGAGGTAGGCGCGGCACTCTGCCGGCGTGTGCAGCCCCTCCTCGTGCAGTTCGCGGATCATGTTCTGTATGCAGCTGTAACAATTCAAAGAGATTCTAAATACTTTCTTGATAAAAAAAAAAACACAATGTGGAGCTGTCTTTTTTATCCGTGTAGCTAGCTCAGTAGTCGAACTCTCAACTTTTATAGTGATGCAAAGTTAACTATCAATAATGTATCTCATTGCTTACATACACCGAGAATTTGCTTGAATTAGTAAAAATGGATTTCTAATATAAGTAAGATGAATTATTTTTGGTAAACAAAATTACTTTGTTAATATAAAGAATAATTATAGATTTTCGCAAACATGGTCAACTACTATACATACCTTAATTTCTTACAATGGCAAAAAAAAACCGTTTGAAATTTTAATTTCCCGCCGCATACGCATCGTATCACGTAAAGCGATAAGACTTTAGAGATATTAGTAATTATGTTTTCTAAGGTTTTTGCAATTGTTACTCATTGGAATGAAACAAATTTTAACGGATTTATCGCGTATATTTTACATAATTTTATGACCTGACGTTTCTAACACTTTGCAGCGTCCGTGGTCACAGGTGAGACTAGATGACAGTTGTCTTTTTTAGTAGGAAAATATTAATAACCTATTTTATTTTTACGCAAAACGTTCCCTATGCACGCAGAAGTCGCTCACGGTGTCAACAGATATCGCAGATCTGTGTTGAGGCTGAGTTTTATCGATTTGACAATCAGATCATAAAATTATGCAAAATATACGTGATAAATCCGTTAATTTTTTTTTTTTATTTCAATGACAATGAATTAGTAATAGTTATTCTTGTATAGTTCGAGCCCATTAGTCGTTCAGTTCACTCACTTGACATAATACAAGTCGTTCTTCTTGCCGTGCAGCAGTATCCTGTATATGTAGTGATCGGGATAGTCCACGAGGCACTTCATCATAAGCAGTAGTGGCGCGTAGTACATCATCCTGCGGTAACCGAACATCAGCTTGCATGTGCCGTTGGTTAGGAAGTGGAGGACGTTGTTCTATAGACAGAAAATAATCAATCAATTTTTTTTATTCCTGGTATTGGACTCGCGCATTTAGGGAATTTGCAATTTTTTTACGCAAGATACATTGACTACGATTGACCACCGACTCGCCTGATGTTAAGCGACGATGTGGCCAAGGATGGAACTCGTCGATCTAGAAGATATCTATTCACGTCTTGAAAATGCCAAAATTATACAAAAAATACCAAAGAAAGCATTAACAAGCCACTAACAAACATTAATGTTTATTTAAGTTTTAGGAATGACTTGAAGTCAAATACTATAATTATCTCGGTAAAGTGGTAGAGCCTTTACAGTGTTTTATGAAGTAAATAAATCGGATATATCGCGTTATGTTTTACGCGACTTTAAGACCTGATGTTTATTTATTTATTTATAGAGTTCACCTACACTGTGTACATCTATACATTGACAATAAAAAATCATACAAATAAAATACAGCTTAATGTCACAATAATTACAGGTGAAGTCAGCATGCATTAATAATAAGCGAAAAATAAAAATAGTCATTAGAAATTAAAAATATGCCATTAAAACACATGTCAAATAAATTAAAAATAACAATAACAACACATGTTTCGAACACTTTGCAGCATGCATGGTTGTAGGAGAGAATAAATGACAGGGGTTTAGTTTTTGTTATAAGAATAATAAGCTAAGATATTCTACCGCCTATTTTGTTAACCGTGGATTTCAAAAAAGAGGAGGTTCTCAATTCAGTTGTATTTTTTTATTTTTGGTACTGCATAACTTCGTCATTTATGAACCGATTTGAAGAAATCCTTTTTTTTCTTTTGGTTGAAAGGATATACTTTCAGATTGGACCCATAGAAATTACGTCAAAATTTATTCAGTAGTTTGGTTTTAAAAACAAAATTGCACATTTTGAAGTGAATTGTTTTAGTTATTTATTTAGCCTATTTCTGAATAAAAAATAAAGTTTTATTTTTTATTCGAAAATAGGCTTGAAGATATAATATAAATACATACAGTGCTGGTCTGATCAGCCGTGACGCAGCGCATCATGACTCCGTACTCAGAGAACAGGTTCCCCCTCATCTTCCAGGTCGGCCGGCGGATGGTCACGGGGAAGTTCCGACGCGTCACCAGCAGCATGCGGGCGAGGCGCTCGTGCCCCTGACACATATCATGAAGGCTAATGATGCTGAACACTGTCCTTGCGGTGGTGAAATGTGACGAGAAAAAAGTAAACTCTAGAAAGTACTTTCTTAAGAGGTTTTCGCAGCGCAGTAGACTGGGGCGGAAAGAGGTTTTTGCGGTAGTAGAGCGGGGCGGAAAGAGGATGCCGCAGTAGTAGACTGGGGTGGAAAGAGGTTTTTGCGGTAGTAGAGCGGGGCGGAAAGAGGATGCTGCAGTAGTAGAGCGGGGCGGAAAGAGGTTTACGCAGTAGTAGAGCGGGGCGGAAAGAGGTTTTCGCGGTAATAGAACGGGGCGGAAAGAGGTTTTCGCAGTAGTAGAGCGGAGCGGTAAGACGTTTTGGCGGTAGTGGAGCGGAAAAAGAAAAGGTTTTGTGATAGTAAAACTAGGCAACAAGAGGGCCTTGCGAAAGAACGAGGCGAGAATATCTTGTAGTAGTGAATAGAGATGAGAAGTAATTCTTACGGTAGTTAGAGTAAAGTGATGTTCTTCCGGTATTGGAATAGGATAAGAGGTTTTATCGGGTGAAGTGGGAAGAGGATTCTTGCGGCAAAGAGGTAGAGGAGGCAGGGATTTTTTGCAGTGATAAAGGCCAGGATGTATCTGGACAAACACACTCAAAACATAATACAATCAAATTGATAAGCTTCTTTTAGTTAAACTTGTCAAGAGAATGTTAAATATGTATATGTAGTATGTGGAAAACTACCCAGTTGTTATGTCCTGAATGTGGATAACTATCCACATTCGCTATCCACATTCAGGACATAACATCATGGGCTTGATCATCCTGACAAGATAGATTATGCTCCTGTTTGAGTGTATACAGTACATTTACATTATTAACAAACATCAATTTCTGAACTATTTTTATATTACCTCTTGTAGTCTAAATGGCTCGATCGGTTTTGAAGGTGGAGGTATTATTATATTTGTCTCTACTTCCTAACACAAAAGGCTGCACTTCGCAGATAGATATTTAGTTTTAATTTAATATATTAGTATTTCCATGATAAGGAGGTTATAAACTAATATAGAAATTATCAGGCACCTTGACAATAAAGTATCCTCCCCACTCGTCGGCGTGTTCATTGTGTTCCACCAACTCTTGCGGAGACAAGTCAGCTAGGTGGCACAATTTAGACTGTAAAAATTAATTGAGTTAGTTATAATTTAGTTTCCGGCAGCCTAGTCGGGAGATAGTCTGACTTGCGATCCGCAGGTCCTGGGTTCGAATCCTACGGCACGCACCGCTGTCTTTTCGAAGTTATGTGCGTATTGTTGATTGCTGCCAACTTCAAACGGTGAAGGAAAACATCGTGAGGAAACCTACATTTCTTGAGAGTTTCTCAATGATCTTGAAGATATGTAAAGTCGGCCAACCCGCACTTGGCCAGCGTGGCAAACTATGGTCTAACCCTTCTCACAATGAGAAGATGGTCTGTTCCCAGCAGTAGGACAGTTTGTACAAACAGGGATGGTAAAAAATATAAAAAAAACAATCAATTCTGGCTTATTCAGGGATATACGTCGCGTCGTGCGCTCAAATTAAACATATCGCACACACAGATCAACACTGCATTAAGTCAAAACAGCAATTATTTTAGAATAGCCGTTATCCGCTATAACAAAGATTATGGTTTATCGGCTATTCTGAAATAATTGCTATTTTGACTTAATGCAGTGTTGATCTTGGCGTATGATATGAATATCGTCATAGTCATAGAACAACAACCGTTAGCAAAGCAATTACATTTTGACAAAGTATTTTTGCAGATAAAGTACAAATATGTTCATTTAAGACAAAAAAAAAACAAGTTTAATTATTTTTTCCTTGAACTTTTTTTTATTGTCTATAAATCTATGTCTATATCATATTGTCTATATGAGAAGATATTTGTTTCAACAATGAAACAAAATAGGTAATCACTAAGTTTCTGGCAGCCTAGTCGGGAGACCGTCTGATTTGTGATCTGCAGGTCTTGGGTTTAAATCCCACGGACTCACCTCTGCCTTTTCGAAGTTATGTGCATATTTTTTATTGCTGCAAACTTCAAACGGTGAAGGAAAACATCGTAAGGAAATCTACACAATTGACAGTTCTCAATGTTCTTGAAGATGTGTGAAGTCTGCCAACCCACAATTGACCAGCGTGGTAGGCTATGGCCTTACCCTTCTCACAATGAGAAGATGGCCCGCGCCCAGCAGTGGGACAGTTTATACAAACAGGGCAAATTAGTTGAGGTTATCACAACACACAGAGATAACAGGGAGATTAACCATACTAGTAGACCACATCAATAACTTTCAATGAAAATTGTTCTGAACCCTCTGTAATTACATTTCCAGATATAGTATTACTATGTAAAATACTAGTCATTATGGTAGATAGGTCATTGAAATTTTTAACCTGCCAAGTAAGGTGTTTTCAGAGTATAGCATCAGCAACAAAACCCTACCATATGTGTCTCAACACAGTCTTAAACGCTTATCTAAAAGGTAACAAATAGAATGTAACACAATCACTTTTACTTTTTTGTTTGTTCATATCTTCCTTGTTTATAAACCAATTTAAATAATTATTTTTGTGTCTGGCTCAGTATAGTTTTACATTTTTATTTTTTTATTTCAACAAGTTTGCTTCAGTAGTTTATTAAATTAACCAGCTCTTATATTGTTAAGGATCCATCCTTAACAATATAAGAGCTGGTCATCTAGTCATGTTATTTTTGGTTTTGAACTATAATAATAATTATACTGGAAGAGATCTCTATTAGTGATAAGGCCACTTGTTGTTTCACTAGCAATTAAGCCCTTTTCGCTATGTAATTTGTTTTTTAGTTAAGGTGTAAACAATAAAGACTTTATCTATCTATCTATAATGATGTTAGTTTAAGGAATAACTACAGCAGCAAA
Source organism: Lycia hirtaria (assembly GCA_947563715.1). Classification (NCBI taxonomy): domain Eukaryota; kingdom Metazoa; phylum Arthropoda; class Insecta; order Lepidoptera; family Geometridae; genus Lycia; species Lycia hirtaria. The sequence goes on along the minus strand of OX387376.1, from coordinate 49,928,549 downwards.
TGAATACCCATTTGATATTAAAAATGCGAAAGTGATTCTTTCCCTTTTTATTGCTATATTACAGCTAAATCCTAAAAGACAACCACTAAATTTCAGCACTACAAGATATAGGCAAATCAGCTTCTGCTGGTTGCTTATCATCAAACAAATAAATGGCTGAATGGATTATGATGAAATTTGGTATAGTGAACTGAGATGTCAGAGCTGGATATTATTTTATCGTCATCACCACCATTTTTCAACCATACCAACACTTTACATGCGAAAGTGGTCAGCTAGTAAAATAATATTAGTATAGTGATTATACTCACCCTGACCATAATTGGAAGATTACCAACAGACTTATCGACGGTAGTTTTAGAGCCATTAACTTCTACTGTCATCCTAATTTTAAAATCTCCTTTGTAAGTCACTGCTCTTTGCCTACATTCAGTTGGATAAACTTTCTGGTTTTTCACTCCCACAACTTCCATTGGAACCGCAGGCTTTGAAAATTTTGCATCGTCTATAGTGATTTTGACTTTGTATGAATTTGGAGCCTCAAATTCAATAGGTAAAAGGTTATCAACAATGAGTTTCAAACCTTCTTGGCACATGAAGTTGAATGAATCAATATGAGGAGCACCCAAGCTTTGTAGGTACTGAAAACAAGTAAACAATTATTGCTGTTAGTACGGATGTAATCACTCTTAATACGGTCATTTCTTGAATAAAAACCTAATAAAGAGTAATAAAATTGGTATATAGGTTATGTTTACATACCGGATTTGCTATCTTTGGCGGTTTTCTATATTCAGGATCACCGGTATACTTCAGGGAAGGTCCCTGAGCAACCTTTTTGGCGTTCATTTTGCTAAAGAAATTTACGACATTAATTTAGTTACAAGTAAAAACACGTGCAAAAACAAACTGAAATCAAAACATTCAATTGATTGACATTGACACAGTGTGACCAGATTAAATTTTACGAAAATACCGAGGCACCTCAAAAAAAATACTGAAATATACCGACTTACATAGGACAGATATATCAATAAAAATACTGATTTTTTTAACACGTTTTATTTATTCATTTTCACAATAAATGTTAGAGTTATATTTTAACATCCTTTTCGAAGGATTAAAATTTACACAACCTCCTTCATCCTTAACACCTTGCTTTGTTTTTAAAATAGCTGACACATTTTTGTTTATAAATCTGTTTCTTTGGTCCGTTTTTATTAAATTTATCTGTGAAAATATGCGCTCGCATGCAGCATTCGATACCGGTATACATAGAAGAGATTTACTAAAACTAGTTATATTTTTGTATTTTAACATGCCATCACTGTTAGAAATTTTCCCAACCCAAAATTGTTCACACGAGATGGGTGAGCCAGTGCTGGAAGATTGTAACAAATCACTTACTTCGCGATCAAACTTTAGAGTTCTATATTCTTCGTCAATTAACTGCATTTGTTCTGGCTGTACTTCGCATGGGAAAGTTTCTATCACATTTCGTAAACTGCGAAATTCTTTATGCACGGCAGTGTGTGGGTCAAGAAATTTCAGTTCTCGAAAAACTGGATTTTCAAAAGGCAAACGTGATTTCAATTGCATGCTCAACTCAATTAAAAATGATTGGCACCTTCTGAAAAACTCAGTAATTTGCTCTTTCATGTTTATGTTTTCCCTGTGTTTGATTAATTCTTGGCCTACTTGAATACCTAAGTACATATCTTTCAATGGCAAATAATTTACATTAGACTTTGGGTCTAACGTAAATACATTGTCCGTACGTTTGATGTAACTAGCTTTCATGAAGCAACCCAAAATCGACAAGTACATACTAGATGCATCATCATACAGTCTATCAATGCACGGATAGTCGCCTTGAAAAATTATGTTAAATTTGTTTACAATCGGCAATATGTAGTCCAAAAAGTAAAAGTACAATTTGTTTATATCAGTGGTAAAAGAATTAAATAAAAATTCTGATGACATATTGCGATCACTCAAGTATTGGTCTTGAAAAAACAGTTGCAATGCCCTCCACTGCTCAATTATTCTACTAATACAGGCATGAAGTGAAAGCCACCTTATGTCGTAATGACGCAAAATTCTGTGATTTTCAGTGTCTGTGAAATTTTGGAACTCAGCAAATTCTCTTTGACGCTTGCTGCTTTGAGAAAAATATCCATAAACTTCTTTTACTATTTGTTCTAAATTTCTAGGCAGTATTTTACAGGCGTGGCTAACACTTAATGCTGCAGAGTGACAAACACATTTTATAAAAAAGCACTTTGGGTTTACTTCTTTAATTTTTGCAACAATGCCAGAATGTTGACCAAACATCACATTCGTAGTATCAGCAGCGAATCCTATTAAGTATTTTATTTCTAAACCTAATTCCGATAATTTTGATGACAACGAATTAAATAAATGACCTGCGGTCTCACCACTTAAGTCAACTAAATCAAGGAATTTGGTTTGTACAGTACATTTAGTTTCAGAGAAGTATTTAATTACTATTGCCATTACTTTGACTGTTGCAACATCTGTACTCTCATCGATTATAATTGAATATACTGGTTTACCTGAAGGAGATGCAGTACCAAGTATGTCTTCAATCATATCTTTTTCGAAATTGGGTCCTAAAACATTATAAGTTATAGCGGCTGCTTTGGATCTCTTGCAGGAAAATTCTTTCGCAATATCGGAATCGGTAAAACACTTCACTAGAACATCACTAAGATGGTCCATAGCTCTAAATGGGATGTTGTGTTCCGACAGAAAACTGCATAAACGCAGCTCAGCTTTCTTGACTTCGTCTTTCAGTGGGGCCTTTTTGAAAAATGTATCAACCTGAAAATTTTAAAATACTTGATTAGTTTTTTTTTATAATAGCGCCGCATTTCATAGCTGTTGCCTAACTGGTTTTGAGAAACAAAACTAAGATGATTAACTTTAAATTAAAATATATCCGAACGCCTTGAACTAGTTAAGTAAAGCGAATTATGCTTACCTTTGACTGTCCTTTATATTTTATCAAGTTCAATTTATGCTTTTCAGTATTTGCATGCTGTTTTATAGATGCTAATCTACTTTGCATTTTCGCATTGCATGCTTTGCAAAATGCGGTGAACTCGTCATCTTTGTAACGTGAAAGCCACGAAGAAAATTCCGGAATTTGTTCCCACTTCGCTAAATAACTTTGCTGAAAACTACACATGCTGTCCGAATGAATGCAACTAAGTAAATAAAAACAACGAAAATCGCGTTCTATTTATATGATGACAAAAACATCTCCTATTTTGGGGAAATTCCCGAATTATCGAAAGAAAGTCCTCAAAGAATAAGTTGAATGCAGAAGAGACAATCATTTCACTTGAACCGTATTAGACGATTTGATACTAGTAATAAAGTATCTTTTAAGTTTAACTACCTTTACTACCTATTCATTCATTTTACTACCTATTCATGCAACTGAAAACTTAAAAACTAGACGTTGTTTTGAAAATTATAGATAAACTAGCGGTCCGTCCCGAATTTGTCCGGGTAGACTGATATTCATGAAACACAAAGAATTTGAATTTATGCAATCTGGAAATTACGCTCTGTCGAATAGTGCAAACCGCATTAAAATCGGTCCAGCAGTAGTAAAGTTGAAGGCGAACATACATTCTGCAAGTCTGATTAATACTATGTATTGATTGATAATTGTATATGTAGTATTACAATACTACAACGCCGGCAACGGCCGTCTTTCTTGTCATATCTGTAACTTACTCATCTTTGCTCATAGATAACATGTATGAGTATAAACTAAATCCGGGAAAGTCCCAATGTTCGCGTTCCGGTCCGGGGAATTCCGCAAACATTGGCGCAAAGACGATCACTCACTACAGTGTTGCCATAACTTCAACCAAAATATACCCAAAAATACTGACTGCCAGCAATATACCTGAAAATATACTGATGTTCGGAAAAATCGATGAAATATACTGAAAAAGTATTAAAATACTGAATCTGGTCACACTGCATTGACATTTGACCGCGGCTCTACACTTCTTCTTCTTCTTTTTTGTATTGGACCCGCATTAAAGCATTTGCCAGTGTCAAGTATCAGGATTTTTTCAAGTTTCTTGAATAAAACAAGTTGTACATGTTCTAATCACAATCTAAGTCACCTATACAGTCAATTTATAAGTCGAGTCCTGCTTCAGTAAAGTGGTGGCGACTTTACTAGAAGCTTCTATGGAGTTTTGCCGACAACGTGAAAAGACACGTTTCACTGTTTTATTTCACTTGCCCACACTCACGCATTTGATCGAACACTTAATGAATAAAACACCACAATTTTTATAGCATTAATGTTCAAAATAACACAAGTTTAGGAAAATAAAACAAAGCAACAACACGTTACTAAGACGTTCCCGCCAAAACTCGGCTCTACACTTCTCCTTCTTTTTTGTATTGGACCCGCATTAAAGCATTTGCCAGTGTCAAGTATTAGGATTTTTTCCAAGTTTCTTGAATAAAACAAGTTGTAAATGTTCTAGTCACAATCTAAGTCACTTATACAGTCAATTTATAAGTCGAGTCCTGCTTCAGTAAAGTGGTGGCGACTTTACTAGAAGCTTCTATGGAGTTTTGCCGACAACGTACAATCACACGTTTCACTGCTTTATTTCACTTGCCCACACTCATGCACTTGATCGAACACTTAATGAATAAAACACCACCATTTTTATCGCATTAATATTCAAATTAACACAAGTTTAGGAAAATAAAACAAAGCAACAACATGTTTCGATGACGCTCCCGCCAAAACTCTGGCATTATATCTTCTTCTTCTTTTTTGTATTGGACCCCGCGAGTAGCGATTTGCCAGTGTCAAGTATTGAAATATTTACAAGTTTCTTGAATAATACAAATTATATGGTGTTCTAGTGACAGTCTAAGTCACGTAAACAGTCATTTTCAAATTTAAGTCTTGCCTCAGTAAAGTGATGGCGACTTTACTAGAAGCTTCTATGGAGTTTTGCCGACAACGTAAAATCACACGTTACACTGCTTTATTTCACTTGCCCACACTCACGCACTTTATCGAACACATAATGAATAAAACACCACCATTTTTAATGCTTTAATATTCAAAATAACACAAGTTTAGGAAAATAAAACAAAGCAACAACATGTTTCGATGACGTTCCCGCGAAAAACCGACTACACTTGTGCCGTGAACGTCCGCGAACAGGAATGAACATAAGTGTGGATGGTTTTCACGGCTTCGCGGGCGTTCACGCCTGTTCCCCGATCGAAGTCGGTATTTTGTACCGCAAAAAAGGGTTCGCGCCACGTTCGCGTGCGTTCACGCGCGCACATCCACATTCACGGCACCGTGCCAGTTTGCTCCAGACTATAGATGCGTAAGTACGTGTAATGCGAGCTAAATGGCAGCACATCGGATTAATATAAGTTGAGATAATGAATTAGAAATTTGCTTTTTGAAATATTACCACGCTGAACGTATACTGTGGGACTCGAAGCATCCACATAATAAAAGTAAAATTATTGTGAAGAAGTATCGTAACTTCTTATTGTGTTACCTCTGTGTTGTAGTCATAAAGTTTAATTCAATGGTATGACACATTTGTCAAAGTTCGAGCTATACTGCAAAACGAAGGTATCAAGCAGAGATTGACGGTGCCTTACACCCCGTAACAGAATCCTACTGAGCGAGAGTAAAGAGGATACTACGCTATATCAAAGGAATTGTAAATTATGGTATTACATACCAGTCTTCCACCGCGCTGAAATGCATTCATATGCATGCTATAGTGATGCAGATCATGGAGGAGATCCAACTATAGAGCAATCTACTTCCGGAATAATCTGCTTATATTCCAAAGGAGTAATCGCGGTCCAGTGTAATAACCTATAAGTTGTTTGTTTTGGTTTATATAGCTTCCTTTTCTCCGTGGGGGGGGGGGGGGGGGGGGTAATGTGGTCTCCTTTGTACGACTAAGGCCTCCCCGACATTAGGCGTGCGCATCGCATGTTGCCGGCGTGTGGCGTGTGTGCAACGCGCGTGCGGCGTGCACGCGGCACTTGCATTGGCGTTTAACCCCCTTAAGTAGCGGGCGGCGGGGCTAGCGGGTGAAGAAGGGTGAAGAAGCGCGAAGTGAGTACCGCGTGCACTCCACACACGCCGCAAGCAAGCAAAACGCGACGCTCACGAAGCGCGCTCGCACCCGAGAAACGCGCACGCCTAATGTGGGGTCAGCCTTAGCACTGGCCGCGTTATTCAAAAATTGAAAAAACCAAAAATATTGGGTTCTAGATTGTTATTCATTTGTGTGTTGTTTTGTATACTTCATTATTATATTCAGAGAGAGTTTTTACATCACGTACATTTTATTATATTTTCCGTACTCCCAATGTAATCTTTTATTTATTGGAAGAAGGCTAATGCTTTACGATAGTACATTAGCTGTTATTTTACAGTTTTATGTTGTAAATGTTCACGAATTTATAAAGAATATAGTTTATTAATGGGGAAAAGGTGAGTGACAATAAGCATTTCATGGAGGAAGGGATGAGGGAGGGATGATATCATAAAGAGAGAGGCGTAAATTGGAGCATGCAAAAAATATATGGCCCACGTTTCCCTCATCTAGACCACATTTGCATATTGAGTGGTCTCATTGCCCGGTATTCCAGAGTGGCCCGGAATTCATGCCAAGACAACATTGATCCCTGAACTATGGCATTCAAAAATAAGTTATAAAGTGTTCTATAGGGACAGTCTAAGTCACGTAAACAGTCATTTTCTTTGAGCCTTGCCTCAGTAAGGTGACCAGAATCAGAATATTTTTATTGCATAAACTGTCTACAGAAAGATGTTCTTAGAATATTAGTTTCAACAGTTTGCCCATTGCGGGGGCGACTTTACTAGAAGCTTCTAGTATGGAATTTTGCCGACAACGTAAAATGACACGTTTCACTGCTTTATTTCATCACACTCACGCACTTGATCGAACACTTAATGAATAAAACACCACCATTTGTATCGCATTAATGTTCAAAATAACACAAGTTTAGGAAAATAACATTGAGCTTAAGACCAAACGTTCCCGCCAGAACGCCAATGAGAAAGATGCGTTCACAGAAAAATCTTAGATAGCAATTCTATTTAAAACTTGTCTCCCACTTATAACGCTACAATCGCATATTTCTATGAAGTTTTACCAAGTTTTCCTGTATGGACGTAGGACTAATGAATTTAAACAGTTTAACGGAAAAAAGTGTCATTTTGTTTTGTAATTTCAAAGACTTGCTCATCACAAAATTTTTTTTACATAGAATTTTTCAAGAAATTATGAATTTTCTAAAACGATTCGTACCAACAAATAATGGAATTTGACTTAGTCTTCATTTAAATGTAAACATTCTGTGTAAAGTGGTGTGAAATCTTGTCGACATGGCCGCAATAACTATGCAAAGAGATCTTGTTCTGGAAATGAAGGAAGAGACTGTTTTGAACGTGGGAACCCTCAGTAAACTGCATGGATTGCCGCAAGACATCTCCCGGCAAGTTCTTAAAGATAATGCTTTAGAAAAACTGACGCAAAACATATTCAATCACCTGACATATTACTTCGTTTGTATTATCGATCCCAAAGCTTCAGAGGCCTTTTGTTGGCCCCTATACGACAGTTCATCTGAAAGAAAGTATAGAAATGCACTCGCCAGCTTTATCAGCAGCTACAGCAGCAAAGGTTTGCTTTCTCCAGTCATGGCGTCATATTTAGTCAATCCAAACTGCTACAAAGTAACATTACTACTGTTCCAAATGTCACAGCTTGCTGTACAAAAGTTTCTAGAGTCTAAAATGAAGAAAGATAGCCAGAGAAATCTTTGCATTGAGATGACTGCAAAGTACAAGTCACAGGAAAAGGATAGATTCATAGAACATATAGAAAAAGAAACTAAAATGATGCAAAGTAAGTTTACAAATTACTTACAAAAACGAAAAGTTTTAGAAATTGTAGCTGAAAAGTTTCGAACAAAAATCACAGATATTGAATCAAAACTGGCAACTGTAAATGCTCAGAAATATTTAGATGACTTAGTTGATGGATTCATATCTAAATCTGAATTAGATGTGGTAATAAAAGAAGAAATTTTAATGATCAAGAATGTTCACAAACCAGCACCATTCTTTGACTGGTGGCTTACAGAAGAGGACAGAAACATTGATGAATTGGATTCAAAATGGAGTGAAAAAATGACTCCATTTGAACAACTATGTAAACAGACCAAGTTGTCAACTGAATTATTAATAGCACGCCACACCGGAGAAGCTGAGAAAGAAACCTACATGATTGAATACAACCACAAAACAGACGAAATATGCACAAAAGAATTGCAAAATCAAGTAAACAGTCAACAGAAATACATCCTAAAAAATATAGTAAGAGATGGAAAGCTAAACTTTCCGAATCTTATCCGAGGTTTTCTTATAGCTATTGGTTTTGTACTCAAAGGTGTTGAGACAGGAGATGAGATATACAGGTTTAACGAGTGTTTGGAAGGCGGGAAGAGAAATTACAGTGAAGTTGTTGAAACTATGAGAGAGCTTATCAAAAGAGTAGTTAAAGCAGAAGCTCAGCTAGCTCAGGTAAAGATTTTTAATAAATTCTCCCTTGACCTTTTTATTTTTTGCTGATTTTTGTAAATTCTAATTGCATTTTCTCGTTTTTCAGCCTTCACCAGTAAATTACCATGTTGCAACAAGAGACTTTCCAGAAATACCACCACTACCAGACCTGTCAGGTCTCCGATGCACTGTAGAAGTGCCATGTCAAGCATTATTTGACAGCTTCACTCCCATGAGGTCAAAACATCAGTTCAACCTCGGGCGTAGATCGTCTTTACACACATTTGTGAGACCAGCTCCAAAATCACTACTCACACCGTTCCAAGCCCCAAAAACTGATTTTCTAAAGAATCTCATGTCTTGTCCTGCAAACTCAGATCTAAATGCTACACAAAACTTCCACAACTTGTCAATTATTCCACGAATAGAGAGACCGAATGAAACTATTGCTGGATCTTCTACTGGATGTACAAAAGAACAGCTTATGAGGTTACTTTCAACAAGAAAGTCTAGTAGCTCTAAAAAATTCAAACATATTAATGAGCGGAGTGTAAAAATAAAAAAAGCCAGATTGTTTAGTGATACAATCTCACCCTGTGAAATCAGTGGATTGGTTAGAAGTTATTCATCTCCAAATCTTTATGAGAATAGAGAATTAAGGTCCATCCAACGGTCTGGCCGTAGAAAATTGTCCATCATGGAAGAAGGCTCACCGTCACCAGAAGTTTCCGGTATTATTGCATTGGACAAAGATAGCAGCACGGAAAACTCTAGAAATCAGAGTCATAAAAAAAGCTTTTGCTTACCTGAAATAAAACTCACAAGTGATACCCCACCTGCAGATGAAAAGTTCCAGCAGAATCTGAAAGATTTCAACATAGATCTAAACAAAGAGTTTTTAGTTGCAAACGTAACTGATACGGATATTGAAAAGGTGGTTACACCGCAAAATAATCCAAAACTCACATTCAAAACTAGATCTTTAGAAAAAATTATAAACAGATACAAGAAAATACGAGAGACTATGCTTCATGACTGCAATGAAAAGTCAAGTGATTTCCGGACTATCTCAGAAGAGAAAGAAAATTATTTTACTGCAAATAGGATTCTATTGCCAGACCTTTTGAGTCCAAGTTGCAGTGTGCGAAGTATTTCCTCGGATGATTTAGAAGTTCGAAGGCCTAGAGAGAGCTTAGGGACTGCGCTGGGCGTAGATAATACGTTTTTAGATCAGTTTGATTTGATAGATTAACATATTCATGAGATAAATTTATAGGTTACCAAGAAAAGAAATACGGAATTTGAGTGCACTTTAGTCTCTATTTATAGAGAATTTTTAAATACAACAGGAGCACACTGATTTCTAACCACAGAATAATGTCCAACTTGGATGATTTTTTTTATCAATTGGTACAATGAATGGCAAATCTTTTGTTTTTAATTTTTTACCAGACTGCGTAAGAGGAAGGGTTATGTTTTTCAAGTGTATGTATGTAAGTGGAAGGAGGGTAGGGAGGCCTTTGCCCTGCAGTGGGACAGCATGTAGTATTATAATAATAAATAATGTATGTATGTTTAGTAGCTCCTACAGCCTAAACGGCTTGACTGATTTTGATGAGCGAGGTGTCGTTTGATCCGTCTTCACTATTTGAGTGTCAGACTTTTTTTTTCTAACAATAATAATCGACTCGCAAAAAAAAAGAAAGAAAATATCTCGTGGTAATATGTTTTCTCTATTTGTTTGGGGAGATGCGTGCAAAATAGAGAGGCTTTTTCTATATTCAAATAAGTATATAAAAAATAAGTAGGTACCATGGGATCAAACAAGCAGGATACGAAAAAAAAAATAACCATATAGATGAACCAATATGTTTCTACATATTTTTTAAGATCTTTATTTTGGAAAACTCATAGAAATTAAAGAAGCTTTTTAGTTGTTAACTTCTCTGAACTAATTTAATTCAGAAGTGCCTATGTATAAATAGATATTTTAATTATAAGATTTAGGCTAATAGTATTATATTGGAAATCTGTTTATTTGTGATTAGTGTATCTCAGTCCATCAGATTCTTTAATAATTTGTAAATGTTTTTCGTGTAAATGTAAAAATTCAGAAAGCTATTTAAAAAACTGATAATGCATTTTTTTTTCTTATTTCTACTTTAGGTAAAATCAATATATTTGTATGTTATATTAAGGTAATATCTATTATGTATTCCTATATGATAAGGTGGTATGATTTCCATACAAAAGTATTTTACCAAATATCGTTGAAAAGAGTAAAGTTTTACAATGAAATAATTTTGGTTAGCTTAATATTGGTTTTTATTGGCGGCAAAACAATATTTTTCAAGAAAAAGTCAAGATCACCAATTATGTTAGTGTCAAATATGTTATATTTGTATAAAATTTGTTATTATTCTCAACTTATGTTTTCAACAAATATGATTTGCCGCTAATAGTCATAGTTATAATTATTTATTTCCATTACTGGACTGCACTTGGACATGCCAACAGAACAAAGTTTCATAACATAATAAATATCGATACCTATTAAAGCTGACTAGAATTCCTTCATTGTAAAACTACTCTTTTCGACCATATTTTGTAGTAATTAAAGTTTAAAGTACTGAAACAAACGTCTTCAAAATATGCAATTCATTTACTTGGATGACATGTTTTTCCAGTAATTTTTTTATAAAAACTAAAGTACTAATTACGATTTTGATAAAATTTATATGGGACCACCTCTGAAATATAACCTACCAAACAAAAAATAATAATTGAAGTAATCGCTGAACAAACATACAGTCGAATTGAGAACCTCAAAGAAGTCAGTTAAAAATACTTTTGTTTGGAAGTCATACTATCTTAAGATATAAAACTCCTTAAATTGGTTTGTTTTCGTTTCATGAAGCTGTAGAAGGTTGTAAAGTTTCCGCCCCTATTTACAATCATTCTGATTCGAAATCGGGTCGGAAACTATATCTCCATCTCTGTTATTTTGTATCGAAATAAGTAGTAGTTAGCCCTACTGCTATCTCTCCCTTCTGACCCTCTAATCATGGTCAAAAGTGGCATCGAACGGCCTCATGGTCTTTGATGCTCTGCCTACCCCGTATCAGTCCTGGATTTGTTAATAGGCCGTATAGGCCGCGGCCTAGGGGCGGCAGCGTCCTAGGAGGGGGGTAGGTTTCAAGAGGGTTTAATTTTTGCCGCAAAAATTTAATAGCGTACTGGCGGCAAAAGTGTAAATCCGCCACTGCCCCGTATGAGAAAATAGGTATGGGGCCATTCATTTATTACGTAAGATGATTTAGGGGGGAGAGGGGTCGACCATGTCTTATTTTTTCTTACAAGGGGGTGAGAGGGAGTCTTGATAGTTCTTACGTAAGATCGCAAAAAATAAAATAAAAGTTGGCCCCTATGATGTATGTATACAGCTATGTTTTTTCGAATATTAAATTTGGTTCTTCTGTAGCTAAATAAATTAAGTTTTTTCGGTCTGACTAGATGGTGCAGACTATTATGGCTTTAAATATTTATATATATAAAATAATTTGGCAATTGTTATAATCAATTGTTTATTTTGCCGCATTAATTTGCTTTATTAATAAAGACTGATATGTATAGTCTGTTTTTCTTTACATGTCCAATTATGTAAACAATAATGGCGTACGGCCAATAAGAACTCTTAATTTCGATTTCGAAATCATGTGCTACGTTTAGTAGCGAAATTTGATATTTATGATAAATATTTACAACTTTGGACAAGTAAGAAATATTGCGCTTTAAGGTGGTGACTGATATGTGTCAAAGTTTGTCGCGCTTAATATCTTTAACATAAATAGGAACTTATTAAAGATGTAAATTGACTGAATGTACGACAAATTTATATTTAAATAATTTCGACAATAATATGTATCACACGATATTCCATTTTGATTCATATTAACTGTAGCCAAAAAACATATGGAATAAGTTGTCACTATACTAACTGACAGATAGTATATTTCTTGTGTGAAAATTTGTTTGAATTAAGAGCATAGTTTTTGTGGATACTTTTCAGTAAATTACGCATTTTTCATACAAATGTAGAAAACTGTTTTTCTGTAAATACTATCAGATTTCGATTATTCCTTTTTCGTCTGGGTGGAACCATTAATGGCTATGCCTCTACGGTGTGCTATTTTCAAAATTTAAATCTATTTTTTTTACTTCGGAATTATAACGATATTTGAAAAAAGCAAACCGTAGAAGCATAGCAATTTATGATTTAAATCAGATTAAAAAAACGGAGTTGGTTAAGGTTTAGGGCTAGAAAACAGTTTTCGACTATTTGTATGGGATTGCGTGACTAGAGCTCTTCTAATCGTCGTCCAATCAGCTGCCTGGGCCCTTATTCCGTATGACCATCGGCCGTATAACGTGAATTTGACGTTGTGCTGCTACAATGAAAATTAGACTTTGTCTTTTTAAACTTAAAGGCTAATTTTCATTGTCAATGCACGCACGTCACGTACGTGAGCGCGGCCGATGGTCGTACGGAATAAGGGCCCTGGTGACAACATTTCTCACAACGAACTCCGAAGAAGGTTGATCAAATTAGTCACCACCCTTAGACGAACTATTGTATTATATCTGTAGAATAAAAACTAGGCTTATATTTGTGTAAGTTTACTTTATTGAAAACGTGTATAGAATAACTTAGAATAAAGAGTTTTGGATGATATAATAAAATGTTTTATTCTTAGATATAATAGTTACTTATATAATTTGATTTAAACAGATTATTCATCATCATCATCTCAGCCATAAGAAGTCCACTGCTGGATATAGGCCTCCTCCATGGATTTCCAAAAAGACCGATTGGAAGCGGCTTGCATCCAGCGTCATCCCGCCACTTGTATTATAAACATGTATTATATGTATTATAAACTTGTATTATTTATAAACAGATTATTACTGCTCACTTACTTTTTTTTCCCCGACTGCGTAAGGTTATTTTTTTAAAACTGCTTGCGCCTCACTTTACCACAAATTTATCTGATAGAGTCTATTCGGGTAAAAAACGAATGTGGCATTAGGATGATGCTGTCCTTATTTCATTATTTTGTTCAATTGAGACGTTATGCGTTCTCATTTTTTTGCCATGATAGTTCCCTATCCAACAGAGTGATATCGTTCCACGATTAAACGCCCTTACCTAGTGGAAACTCATTACTCATGATTTAAAGACACCCGTGCTATATCGTACGGATAAATACTAATAGGTATAACCTGGGTGTACTTCAATGATGACGTTTCAATATGGTGTTAGTGCAAATATATTGGTACTTATTTTAGTTTTAGACATATATGAGTTATAGTACTACATAAATCTAACATTTAAATAACTATTAATTCTAAAGCATAGTTCAGCAGAATTATTATTAATAATTTAACATGCGTCGTTGCAACTAAAATTGCAGTGAACCAACTAAAATTGCGTGTTCAATGTTATTGTTTAAAAGATGAAAGTTAAATATGCAAGATAAATTATAATTTAAATAACCATCAGTACCCTATCGGCATTCTTATTTCCCGTGAAACCTTGGTAACCTTCCCAAGGTCAAAGCGAATTAATATACAAGGGTGCATGCTTCATCTTCTACCACATCGTAATAGTGGCCAAACGCGAGACTACCCACAAAAATAAAGTGTACAGCATAAAAAGTTTAAATTCTTGGAATGCTCTATCTAAGCAGTGATTCTAGGGTCACCCTCCTCCAATTTGACAATTTTTTCAGAAATCTCCCACAGTTTCCTCGCTTTGCCCATGTCACTAGCAGATGCAGAAAGAGAGCTCTCGGTGCAATCTGAAAAATACTTCCCAGTAACCTTTTCCAGCTTTTCATCCACTGCCAACATAATAGACGTCTGGGCTCCTTGCTTCGGCGTCTTAAAAAAGGCTTTATTAATTAAAAATAGACCCCAGCTCAAAGGTGCAGGAACATTTCTCCAAATTCCGGTATCAATCAGACCTGGATGCAAGCAGTTAGCGGTGACTCCTGTGCCTTCCAACCTTCTAGCTAACTCCCTTGTGAAGAGGATGTTGGCTTCTTTTGAAGCGTAGTATAAAAGACCAGGGAAATTGTCGACAGGGTTAGGGTTTTCTAAGTCAAAAGATGACAAGCGATACAAGGATGATGCGACGACTACGATTCTGGATGGGGCGCTCTTTTTCAGCAAATCTATGAGTAGATGAGTGAGCAAAAACGGTCCGTAGTGGTTTGTTGCCATGGTTAACTCGATGTCGTCTTTCGAGGTGGCTTTTTTGAAGGTTTCTGCGTAACCAGCGTTGTGGATTAGGACGTCTAGTTGGGTTTCCGTTTTGTTGATGTCTGCGGCAAATTCGCGGATGGACTCGAAGGAGCTGAGGTCCAGTTTTTTGACGATCACTTTAGTGTTCTTAGTGGTGTCGATGATGTCATCTGGAAAGGAATGGGATAGGAGTTAAGTAATAGCTTTATATTCTTTATTCTTTATTCAATAACATACACGACAGAATGCAATAGGGGAAAGTACACAATTCAAATACATATTAATAAGCTGTATCGCATCCTAAAATTATGTATGCCTAGCTAGATAAGGTAAAGTGGGTTAGTACATTGTGGAAAATAAAGTTAATTAAAAGGGAAATTTTAAACCATTAGACTTGAATATTAAACTAATACTAACATGTAAATCTAACATTATTGACAAACAAAATATAATAACAAATCCTATTACACATTCATTAAAGTGAGAGCTTCAAATTATGTTTCTTAATTAAATTGTAAGATCTTTTTTAATTGCCTTTGATATCCATGTATTGTTTGATGAAATATGTCTATGTCCCTATTAGATAAAAGAATTTCATTATATTGGCGGCTCATTCTCACGATTGGATTATAAAAGGATGTATTATTTGTGAAAACCTGTAAAGCGAAGATATTGTAATTACGGTTACGGGATCTGTACCGAGTGTTGAAGTTTAACAACGAAATAAGGGTTGGGGAGTCAATAGAGGAGTTAACAATTTTATAAAGGAGAGTAAGATCAACATATTTGCGACGGATGTTAAGAGGGGTTACCAAGAAATATTTAAGACGTTTGTCATAAGACGATAGTTTACGACCCATGCCACACCTAAAGCTCACGATTCTTAAACAGCGTTTTTGAATACGCTCAATTCTGTCACTATGAACGCTGTAGAAAGGAGACCAGACGGCACAATTATACTCTAGTACACTACGTATGAGAGTATAGTATAGATATAGGAAGCTTTTTGATTGACGAAACTTTTTTGTGGTCCTTGATACAAAACCAAGCAGTCGTGAACTACGTTCCACAATATAATCGTAATGATGGTGGAACGTAAGTTTTTCATCGAAGTAAACACCAAGGTCTTTTACAACGGATTTCCTAGCCAGAATGGTACTATTTAGCGAATAATCAATTACGAATTTATTTGTCTTTCTGGTAAAAGTGATGACAAAGCATTTACTGACATTAAGACGCATATAGTTTCGATCGCACCAATCCGAGATGGTGTTAAGATCATTTTGCAGATTAGAAGCATCCTTAGCGTCTTTGATGACACTAAATACCTTGAGATCATCGGCGTAGAGGAGACAAGGGCAGGAAAGTGAGCTGATTAAATCATTAATAAAAATAACAAACAGTATAGGTCCTAAATGGCTGCCCTGTGGTACCCCAGATGTAACCGTTACAGGCTTAGATAGATAACCTTTTACTGCAACAAGTTGGCTTCTACGGCTCAAATACGATTGTAACCAGCGAAGCAAACTACCGTGGATTCCAAATTTTGCCAGCTTTTTACAAAGCAGTACGTGATTAACTTTATCGAATGCTTTTGCAAAATCTGTGTAAATAGAGTCTACCTGAAAGCGCTTGGCGAATGCATTACATAAGTAGTTTTTGTACTCTAAGAGATTGGAGGTTGTAGACCTATTAGCTACAAACCCGTGCTGTTGTGGATCTATTATAGTTTTAATATGACTGTAAATAGCATCATACACTAAGCTCTCGAATAATTTTGCAAAACAAGATAGAATGCTTATAGGTCTATAGTTATTACACTGACTTTTATCGCCGGACTTAAATATAGGTATTACGTGAGCTATTTTCCAAGTATTAGGAAAATTGCCGCTTTGTATTGATTTATTAAATAAAATGGACAATGGAAGACTAAGCTCATTAGCACACATTTTTATTAGTTTGACAGGTATTTCATCAGGACCAGGGCCTTTGTTTGCGTCTAGGTGTTTAATTTTGTTTAAGATTTTAGCTTTTGTGATACTAATTTGACTTAGAACGTTATTATTATTACAATTTGAAGAGTTATCAGACCCAGAGTCATTGTCAGAATACTCAAACACCGAGCTGAAGTATGTGGAAAATAGTTCACAAATATCTGATGGACAACAAGTTGTAGTTCCATTGTAGTGCATGGTTAAAGGAATAGAATTTACACCTTTTTTGCTATTAACAAACTTCCAAAATGATTTTACGTTATTTTCCAAAGAATCTTCAACCGATGAGACATAATTGCGGTAGCAGGATTCAATCATTTGCTTACATTTTGCTCTGTAGTGAGAGAATTTATCATAGTCAAGAGGGTTACCAAATCTTTTAAAAAGTTTATGATGTTTATGTTTTATTTCTAGACAACGTTTTAAGGCAGGACTGAACCAAATAGGGTGTCGGTCATCGATATTTCTCGACAGAGGCGTATTTTTAGAAATAATATCCTTTAGCACTACATAGAAGCTGTCAACATCTGTATTTATGTCAGAAGACGATAAAACCAACTCCCAGTCAACAGCAGCTAGCTCGTTTCTTACTACATCAAATTTACATTTATTAAAGTTGAAGGACTTCCGTGTTTTAGGTTTAAGGCTTTTGAAATAAAGTCCTAAATTAATATCGATGTCCATGACTATAGCCGGGTGATGAGTATCTAAACGGCTGAGCGGATCTGCACCATATACTTGAATCGACCCAAATGTTGAAAAAACAAGGTCAAGAAGACGATTATTGACATTTAATATGCTGTTAAATTGATTAAATTGACAGATTCCTGCCTTAGTTGATACCTATAGGTACTTTAGAAGGAAAGTCTCACACTCACACTCTTTCTTGTTTTTAATACCAGTACCAGGTATATCTTGTCTGTCAGTCAAAAAATCCAGAACAATTGATGCTTTTTATATGAGTAGGTATAAATATAGTGTGACATTGTGTGAGAGAAACAAAACTACATTGTGCCATTATCTTTTGTCATAAACTTGCGAGTGTTTCCAAAAATTTGACACATTTTGAAGAGCAACGTGTATTTGGGCAATGAGATTTTATCTATAGAGCAGTTTTTCTCATTAAATATAGTAAAAGCATGGCAAATCCATAAGGCCTTTTAGTATCTCGACCCTAAATATCTTTGTGTTGCACTTTCTAAGCACACAGAATGGCATCGTCACTGTTCACAAGTCACGACACGTGTCTAATTGTTATAGACTCTAACAGCGTTGCCCGACGTGTCGCGACTGAAGAAGAGTCGGGCGACTACCTTAGCACGAGGCTTGCCACACAGAGTCGGGGAAAACCTATCGACGCATAATAATACATCATTGTATTTGGGTAATTTTGATCCATTTTATGACCAGAGCGAATCATGCACGGACATGCCTACCTAGACAAGTGTAATATTGTAGTTTTGGACTTTCACTTATTTAAACCTGCTTCTTCAAAAGGCGTCATTAAAATTGTGTGCAGTTGCGTAAGTAATGAAGATTATACGTCTCCGGAGTACCGAAAATATTCTCGAGACCAACAGTTTCTGATAATGAGATACCAAGAAGGTAAGTTTCTGTTATTGAGAAACCTTCTTGGTATCTCAATTCACTTCACTGGAAACAGTAGGTATGTGATACCTTCTTGAAGATATTGATTGAGTTGAAATGGAATTGAAGATATACAACTTTCCACAGATTTCAATTTAATCATACAAACATCTTAATTGTTCATAATCATTGGAAAACTCAAAAACCCCTGACAAAAAATATCTGGCATAATATTAATATAGATAAAAATTGGCAAAGAGGACGCCCAAACTACTTCCAAATGCGTATACATTGTGCAAAGCAAATCATCATCATTATCATTCCATCACAAAAATAGGTAGTCCACGGCTGGACATAGACCTCGTGTGGGAAAGTTCCATACCTTTGGTACCAGGCGGACTTTACAAAAATCTCCTACCACTATAAGATAGTTTCTGGCCTTAATTACCATTTTTTGACTAAGTAAGTATATGTTTGGACCGTAAGTGCATTTTCATAGCAAATTCAATTTATGATGATTCACAGTTATCTATCTGTGGTGTAACAAAATATAAAGTGAAAGTGTTTAATTCATCAACTTTGTGGATTTACTCTTGCTGGTTGATTTTGAAAACAAATATTATTTTCCACCCAAAGTATCGTAGAGACACAAACATACTTACATTTGCTTACAAACACACAAAAAGTATCAGCAGACCCTCATGGAAAAGAATAGTTCACCAAACATACCTTGGTAAGAATTCAACGCAAGAATCGATGATAATATCTATTAATCTACTTAGATCGAAATGCTTCATCCTAAGTCCCACTGCCTTAATTACTATCAGGCGACTTGGAGTCAAAAGATCTTGACAGAGAACCGAGATTATCGCGCAAGCGTTTGACCACCAACTCCCCTCTTGGAAACCGACGATATAGTCGAAGATGAAGCAAAGAATATACAAAGTGCCATTACACAGACTTACCTTTAATTTTCTCAGCTGCCTCCAGATTCCTGCAGGCCATAATGACTCTAGCTCCCCTATTGGCCAGTTCCTTAGCTGTCTCCTTCCCAATGCCACTCGTGCACCCAGTCACGACTACCGTCTTCCCATCCATCCTGACTTTATTCCGGAACTTGCCGCAACTATAGACAGCGTATAGACGAACGCTTATGATGACGGTGATAAGGCCGCAAATCGCGAGGAAGGCCAGCAGGATAAGTAGCGGGAACATCCAGAAGAGGAAATTTGACTTCCAAGCTTCGGCTACGATCATCGCTGGAAAAGAAAGTTGGTGGAATTAGTAATATAATTATTCATAAATAGAGTCATAGTCACAGTATAGTCATAGTGATTAATAAAAAATCTTTATCTTTGTCATTTGGTATAACTAAAAATTATAGTTTAAAAACTAGAAAACCGATTTTTATAGAGCTGATTTTGATGAAATTCTATGGAACCGATCTGAAAGTACATCCTTTTATAGAAAAAAAAAATGAAATCGGTTTGACTTCGTCATTTAAAATGACGGAGTTATGCGGTAACAAACATACTTAGAAGACAATAAACACAATGAAAAAAGAAAGTTTGAAGTCGGTAAAGAAAGGTGAAGAAAGAAAGTTTTCCGTCACCTAGAAAGTTTTCCGAGAATTTTAGGAATTGGTAGATAAATGGATTTCAATGTGTTTTTAGGTACTGAATTTTTATACCTATATAAAATATGCAAAAAACATGATTACTTGTTACGTAGGTATAAGTATCTAGGTACCTATTCTGGGATGAAAAACTATAGAACTAGTCTGAAAGTACATCCTTTCATAGAAAAAATAATAATTTATGAAATCGGTTTGACTTAGTCATTTAAAATGAAGGAGTTATGCGGTAACAAACATAAAAGAAAATAAACACAATGAAAAAGTAAAGCCGAATTGTTAACCTCCTTCTTTTTGAAGTCGGTAAAAAGGGGATTACCTAGAAAGTTTTCCGAGAATTTTAGGAATTGGTACTTATATGGATTTCAATGGGTTGTTAGGTACTGAATTTTTATACCTATATACCTTTAAAAAATATGCAAAAACCATGATTACTTGTTACGTAGGTATATGTATCTAGGTACCTATTCTGGTATGAAATTCTATGGAACCAATCTGAAAGTACATCCTTTCATAGAAAAAAAAATAATTTTTGAAATCGGTTTGACTTCGTCATTTAAAATGACGGAGTTATGCGGTAACAAACATAGAAGAAAATAAAGACAATTAAAAAAGTAAAGGCGAATTGTTAACCTCCTTCTTTTTTAAGTCGGTAAAAAGGGGATTATAACAATAATAATAAAGTAGTTTATTTGAACAATTTAGATGATAATTACAATAGTAAAATACATGCATGAGAAACTAATTAGTCATAAATTTAGATAAACTATTGTACGTACTTTTCAAGAATTACCTACCTAGATTATTAGAGATTACTCGTACTTAAAAAGTTTTCCGAGAATTTTAGGAATTGATAGTTATATGGATTTCGATGTGTTGTTAGGTACTGAATTTCTATACCTATATATCCGTACACGGCGTGAATATATTGACAAGTCGAAAATGCATACTTTTCAGGGCAGCCATTTTTAAGTTTACATATTATTGGTAAATCTATTTTATTATCTTTTTATATAATTTTTATATGTATCTAAGTAATTTAATCGGAATTTTCAGATAATGTAAGTATAACAATAAATTAACGTTTTAATCATTAAAAAAAATGACATATCAAGTTGTTCACCGACGACTTGTCAATTTATTCACCTAAGCAATTTATTGAAATTCGAGAAAAGTAATATGATTGTTGACATAAGAAATATAAAAATATTACATAAATATGTAATAGCTAGTTCTCTCATAATTATTTGAATTGATCAATCTCAAACTAAACACAAAACTTGTACTTAATTATATTTTTTAATAATTAAAATAAACTGAAATTATTCTACTTCTGAAATTATTATTCTATTATTTTTCTCCAGTTCACTGTTCTTCTTCATTTCCCTCTAAATCAGGGTCTACGGTATCTAAGTCGGGGTCATTGTTTGGTTTGTCATTGTCAGTCTTTATGTTTTAAAAAAAATCGTGAAATGTTGTGTCTATTAAAGGTAAATCCGTCAAATCCTACTTTTTTTTCTCTACTTATTGGCAAGGTCTCTATGGAGACACCTTCTACCTTTGTCGTTGGACGTTGTCTATATTGTATTTGCCCCTTTTCTTGAAGTTGATTACCTTAAAAGGGCTTTCACTGTTAAGATCTGTCTTGAAACGTATTTTTCCAATAGGTTTTTTGTATTGCAGTCATTGTACAGGTTTCCATGAGAATTTGTCTCCGGAACAGTCTTTTTTTAGGGTTCCGTACCTCAAAAGGAAAAAAGCAGAACCCTTATAGGATCACTTTGTTGTCCATCTGTCTGTCCGTCTGTCTGGGTGTCAAGACTCAACTCGGGTGTTATCTCGGGAACGCGTAAAGGTATCGTGTTTAAAATAAAACTATATACGCAGATCCATAGTATCTTGCTGCAGAAAGAAAAATAATATTTCTCAGTTTTCGTAAAAAAAAAAGTTACAGCCGAATATGTCGTAAAAAATGCACATTTCGACATTCACAAGGGAATAAAAACCTGCGGGGTACTTCCCGTTGACCTAGAACTATGAAATTTGGCAAGAAGCATTGTACACATATAGGAAAAAACCCGAAAAGTGGACATTTTTAATTTAATCACAAAAAAATAGTGCCTTTATGCAAGGAATGAGGGTCCAAATTTTAAAGTGAATTAACCGTATCATGTGGGGTATCATATGAAAGAGCTTAATTAACATATGATAAAACAGGTTTTTAAATATTTTTACGACGTATATTTTTCGGCTTATGAAGGAAAATATAAAAAAATATATGATTTCCCCCTTTGATCTACAAGTTTGTACGGAACCCTCGGTGGACGAGTCTAACTCGCACTTGTCCGGTTTTTTTAATAGTGAATGGCCCTTTTTTCGAACTTAATTCTATAAAATTTAGGAAATTTTCGAGCTTTGTACTTGAACTGTATACTTGGGCAAATTACTGTTTTTTGCCGTAATTCTTTTAAAAATCGGCATCTTTTTGCTGCCATTCTTACGCAATAATACAATTATTATTCAATACAATCATGCCAATACAATCACGACGTGCCGAACCAAATCAAAATTATGGGTCAAGGACATCGCTGTAAGTGAGGCGGAAGTGTTATAAAATCTCACTCATAGAAAAAAATGGCGCGATTTGATTGATTAAAAGGAGATAATGGCAAAACTATAGCTATCATTGACTTAATTATCGCTTTTTCTCATTAGACAAGCAACGGTCAGTTTTGCGCCTTATAGATACATTTACTTGTCACTGCACTTTCGTGCCGGTAATAACTTGACAACTGGATATGTATAGTCAGGAACACAATTATGGGTAATGTGAATAATTGACCATCTAAAGCTACTCTGTTACTTCATTTGATTATGTGGCGTAAATAACTTAACGTGTTGAGTTATTTAAATAAATTACATTAATATATTTAGATAACTCTAAACGTCATAACGTTCTCGTTGGAAACAGAGTTGTTTAATAATTCACAAGTGCGATATCCCAAAAATAAGTGAGAGAATCGAGTTACTCATTAATTCCCCATATAAAGCAAGTAATCTGGACGACAATTTTGCTATATTTTAAAATTTGATATTAGTCGACTTGTCAATGTATTCACGCCGTGTACGGATATATAAAATATGCAAAAAACATGATTACTTGTTACGTAGATATAGGTATCTAGGTATCTATTCTGGGTTCAATAAGTTGTCATATATAGGTAATTTACATAAATACCTGCTGTATAAATCATATTGCTAAATGTCAATGACGAGCAATTATATATTAACCGTCTATACTGAATAAGCACATTTTAGTTAACAATGTTTTGTTTCGTTCTCGCACGTGACATGTCTCGTCTTACAGAAAGTGATAAATCGTTATTCAGTGAATAAGATTTTAACATGCGTTTATAAGTTCTTACTTATAAACGGAATACCTCTATTCAAACGTATTGTCACCTCATTATAATAAGTGGCCAAGACTGCGGTAATATAGTAGGGTTCCGTAGCTGATGAAGCATTTTAAATAATTATAGTTTCAAACACGAAAAAAAAAACAACTAGAACCAAAAGACCAACACGGCTAAAGTGAATAGATATCTTATTTTAGATCGACGAGCTCCATCCTCGGCCACACCGTCGCTTAACATCAGGCGAATTGGTGGTCAATCGTAGATCTATCTTGCTAAAAAAATACTTCAAAATACACAATTCGCTTACTTGGATGACATCTTTTCCAGGTATTTTGTTATAAAAATCAAAGTACAGACCAATATTTATGAAATTTACCAAAATTGACTGACCAATTTTGATAGTTGACAAAGTAATCGCTGTACAAACACACAAAAAAGTCGAATTGACAACCTTCTCTTTGGAAGACGGTTAAGAAACTACTTGGTAAGTATATTTTGTTTAAGCACTTAATTAGTTTTTTTTTTATTCAATGACAATATATTTACCCCACACAATGGCTTGGAGTTGAACAAAAATGTCATCGCCTACTATCCGACTACCAAAAAGTATATAAATATAACCTCTTTGGTTATAAATTCGGTCTGTAGGTTTTTTTTGTACATATGTTTGTTTACCGATTACTCAGCCAATTGTGCATTGATTTTAATGATTATTTTTGCATTTGGTAGGTTAATTTCAGAGGTGGTCCCGTATAAATTTTATCAAAATCGATGCAATACTTTGGTTTTTATCACAAAATGACAGATAAAATATCATCCAAGTGCCTGTAGGAAAGTGAACAGCATGTCGAGTACATATGTATTGTATTGTGTATGTATTTTAAAGTCGGGGTTTTCAGTGTTTTAAAGTATAATTATTTATAAATGTATGGAGTGTCACCACTGTTTTTCATATTTTTGAAGATTTTTTTATAGCGGTGTACGAAACAAATATACGACGAGTACTTGTCAAATTTCGATTATGTAGGGCTGATAGTCTGTAAATAAAATGGCTGTGACCATAGATGTCATAGGCCTATTACATCTATGGCTGTACATATACGAACAGGATAGACAGACAGACTGACATGGCGAAATTACAAGGGTTCCTCGTAGTTACTACGGATCCCTAAAATGAAAGTAACTCTGATTCTCTATCTGTTTGTTACATCATCACATTAGACGGCTCAACCGATCGTTATAAAATATGGTACAGGGATAGCTTTGAGTCTAGAGAAAAGACAGGCTACTTTTCATCATCATCATCATCACTATCACCATTTTTAAAACCGCGGGGCGCAGCTGGTTAAAAAATAATTATATTTACGCGAAATTAAAGACTTCCTGATTGAGATTCAAGTAAGAATACGATTAGAGATTTAACAAGCAGAAGGTAGATATTATTATTAGTTGTCTTAGTTTTACTATTGTGAGGATGCATAAATAACTATTTCAACTACTTTAGTTAAGGTCAGTCAGAATGTTAGGTTATGTAAGAATAAAAATAAATCGTTTGGTCGCAGAAAGTCCTTTGGCTTAAAGTTTCCTGAAATCATTTTCTCAAAATATCTATTTCATAGAATATTCCTTCTCAGGTTGTCTAATCCTCAAATAACTTAAAATTCAGGAAATTAAGTCTAACTCACCACACAAAGAAGAAATGACTATAGTCACTATACTACACATTTTTTGAATAACAATTGAAAACACAAAGCCGCAAACTAAAAAAAGAATATAAAAAGAAAATGTTTTAATAAAACCTAAGCTAAAAACTCTATGGTCAGTGTAGTCACGTAATGTTAAAAACTATTAGCTATTCTATGACACAGGTCAGTGTCACAGCTTATTTGGAGTAATCACATTCTGATGGCCCGGAGTGGAAGTGTGACGAAACGGATCGTGGTGAAATGGTGTCATCAAACAATTAGTGAAGCGAAATGATGATCTTGACTTGTTGGGCAAGATGTCACCTACCTGACCGTGGGTACGGCCAGACGTACAGGGCCCTTATTCCGTATGACCATCGGCCGCGTAACGTGAACGCGACGTGGTGCATTGGCAATGGTTTAAGAAACCAAAGTAAGTAAGTAGTTTCATTGTAGACATCAAATTCACGTTACGCGGCCGATGGTCATACGGAATAAGGGCCCAGATTAGGTATAATGCTACATGCTACAAGTACCTACATCCTCCGTTTAGTAGTTAGTTTTAGGATGTGACATTTTGTTTCTTTTTGACATTGTTGTATGGGAATTAGATAAATTTGTTATTTGAATTTGAATTAAAAGTTCTTGTAAAAGTTATTTAATTTCAAGGAATAACAATAGCGAAAACCTCAATGTCAGAACACAACTTTTTATCTTCAAGTTTTACTTACGAATCAGCCTAATTGGTACCTACCTTAGCCAAGATCTCAAAACAAAGATTGAATAGATACTAAATAAGTAGGTACATGTTATGTACTACCTACCCACAATGTTTACGATGTGGAAAACCCAAACGTCATTGCGAGGAAGTAGGTAAATAAAGATATTCTACTACTAACTAATAGTAAATAAAGATATTCTCAAGTAATTTGTCAGTGTGGCCTGTCAATCAAATGTATTGATTAGTGGTACAATACAATATTGATATAAGATATAACAAATATATTCGATAAACAACTTTAGAATTAAGATTTTCGTGAATTATTAATACTTATAGTGGATTTAATATTTGAAAGCTTCGGTTAAAGGTTACAAATAATTTAAACAATAATGCTGATATAGCTGATATCTGAATGCTGGGTACGTCGATAACCTTTAGTGGGTTACCATTACCATTTAGATTATCTTTAGACTTTTGTAGGTCTGGGGTATACACAAAAAATATAAACAAAAATTAAACCGAATCGATAATCTCCTCCTTTTGAAGTCGGTTATAAATAACTGGTCCAGTATTCGGATTTTTTCCTATATGTGTACTCTAACACAATGCTTCTTACCAAATTTCATAGTTCTAGGTCAACGGGAAGTACCCCATAGGTTTTGATTCCCTTGTGAGTGTCAAAATGTGCATTTTTAATATTCGGCTGTAACTTTTTTTTTACGAAAACTGAGAAATTTGATTTTTCTTTTTGCAGCAAGATACTATGGAGTTGCGTATATGGTTTTAATTTCAACTCGATACCTTCACGCGTTCCCGAGATAAAGGTCTTGACCCGGACAGACAGACAGACAGACGGACAACAAAGTGATCCTATAAGGGTTCCGTTTTTTACTTTTGAGGCACGGAACCCTAAAAAACACTATTTATAAGTATATACTTACATTTTCTTTCATCTTAAACCTCTCCAAAAACTTACAATTCTAGCCATGTCTATTTTAAATTGAACAAGCTGGTTCCTACTTATTGTCGGTCAAAATTCTGGTTCTATCAAACTTAAAAATCCTAATACGTGTTTTATTGAGTTTGAGTATTTTGAATAAATGTATTTATATAAAATTTAGAAAGTCTCTTGCGAAAACGAAACACTATTCTAATTGGGCTTTAAAATAAATTGAACTAAGCTGACCGTACGAGTGCCGGTAAAACAAAAGTCATCTTGTGAACACATTTTGATTCTAGCACCATAGATTTCTTTTGTTTCAATTTAAATTTAATATTACTTACACCAGAGTCGATTCAAAGCACTAATCTTCTTTGTTTCAACAAACTAAAGCGAATAAACTAGCAAACACAACAGACATGCGTGTGTGACGGTAGGTGCATGCTAACTGAATACAAATATACTGTTACGTAAATAAGGCTTCGTACACACGACGCGGGTCTTAGATAAACAGGAGGAAGTCAGTGTGTCAAGTACTTAAGACAATGGATTGCTGCGATTAAGGTGACCTATTGGTTATGTTGTTATACAAGCGATAAGTGCAGTGCGATGCCAAGCGATACTATGATATACTACTTTTAAGTGGCTATCGCCTGTTTGGTGAGTATTTTTTGTTTAGACTTTCCTTGCGAAAATACAATGCCACAGATAGACACAAATACACATTTACACATGCCAAATTATAACACACCTCTTTAAAAATATTTGCTCACTTACTGCCGTTACGGCTAAATCCATTTAAAAACTACATACACATACATATTTTATTTATTGTTGATAGGCCAGATATTTAAGTACACTTAGATACCTGATCTTGAAAGTCTGTAGTTCAACCATCGTCCTTCCCGCTCACATATACAAACATTTTTGAAGACATAAAATGACTGTATGAACTTATAAAAAAAAACGCCCTAAACACTACACAGCAACATAAATTGATACATTTTCGCCAAAGTCTTTGATCAACCGTGACCACAAACACTGTAAATTATTCAAAACGTCAGGTCATAAAATGTTGTAAATACGCGATTATCCGCTAAATTCAATATTGAAACGCTAGTTAGATCGCATCGCTTCGCATTGCATTTATTGTAGGCTTCGCTAACTAGGACAGTAGGTTACGGTTACAAACAATATCATTGACATTTCGGAGGAAACAACAATATTCTAAAATATATTGGATACAATTATAATAATAATAACTATTTATTATAAATTGACATAGTCATTAGTAACAATAACTTTGTGTACAGGGTGGTTCGCTTAATTATAAGTACCTTAAGTATAACTTTTTGCAACTAGTATAAAAAGTTGGTGCTTGCGAGGTATCCTGGTCGTAGAAATACTAGTAATAAATAAATAAATAAATAAATAACCTCGCTTAAAAATACGTAAGCAAGCAGTTTCTGCAGTTCTTTACGTTCCGTTACGCTTGATACGCTGTTGAGTGCACGTTTCTTGTGAGAAAGTATGAGTAAAATCGCTGCAAAGGATAGAAATGTGAATGCACATTTAATCATTCTTAAAATAATTCTTGTAAAATCACTTATTTATAACGATAAAGTTCGTTGGAGGTAACGAAAAATCACATTTTTAGGGTTCCGTAGTAAACAAGGAACCTTATAGTTTCGCCATGTACGTCTGTCCGCGGCATTGCTCAAAAACTATTAGTACTAGAAAGGTGTAATTTGGTATAGACATGCATAAAATTATTTCAAATAGTCGTAGAAAAAAAAAATTGAGAAAAAAAAATTGAGGTATTTTCCCTACACGTAAAGTGAGTCAGTCGTAAAAGTACTGAACTGATTTTGATAAAATTTATATGGAACTTACCTCTGAAGTATTATTTATCAAAAAAAAACATCAAAAACAATTCATAATTGGCGGAGCAATCGCTGGCCAAGCTACGAGGTCATTTTTAGGGTTCCGTACCTCAAAAGGAAAAAAAACGGAACCCTAGGATCACTTTGTTGTCCGTCTGTCTGTCTGTCCGTCTGTCCGGGTGTCAAAACTTGTATCTCGGGAACGCGTTAAGGTATCGAGTTTAAATTAAAACCATATACGCAGATCCATTGTCTCTTGCTGCAGAAAGAAAATTCAAATTTCTCAGTTTTCGTAAAAAAAAGTTACAGCTGAATATGTCGTAAAAACGCACATTTCGACACTCACAAGGGAATCAAAACCTATGGGGTACTTCCCGTTGACCTAGAACTATGAAATTTGGCAAGAAGCATTGTGTTAGAGAGATAGGAAAAAATCTGAAAACTGGTCATTTTTAATTTAATCACAAAAATTTGGGTATTTATGCAAGGAAGGAGGGTTCAAATTTGAAATGACTTTAACTTTATCATGTGGGGTATCATATGAAAGAGCTTAATTAGCACAAGCTGGAAGAGGGTTTTAAATATATTTGCGATGTATATTTTTCGATTTATGAAGGTAAATATTTTTTTTTTTATAAATTCCACCTTATACCTACTAGTTTGTACGAAACCCTCAGTGGGCGAGTCTGACTCGCTCCTGTCCGGTTTTTTGTTACGATTGTTCTCTTTCCAAACATATTCTAAGTATTGCTATCCCTTCGAACATTTGAAAGTTTCGCGGTCTTTTTTCGTTCACTACTTAATTTTTTTTGTCGGTTGTGAAAGGGTCTTATCGCTCTGTTGATTTTCTTTCACTTTCTCTTGAGATACGGTATTTAATGAATAAGTATGAGTAGGTATAATGCTAATGATCTTCGTTTGCGGTCTGTTAGTAAAATTTTGATGATAGTTACATTAGTTAATTATTTAGAAACAATGCCGTAGGCGTTAATTAAGTCTATCTAGGTATGGTATTTAATTTAGTACTTTCTAGTTTTATGCAGTTGCGTACTACTACTCTAGAGTAATGTTTTTAATGTTATTTTCTTATTTTGGATACCTGCCTATAGCGATATATACCTTAATTAAGTAAAACGCTTAAATTTCGTATAGTACAGAGGTCATTGACCTTTTTGCCAAGTGGTCTAAAAAACATCAATAATCGCCAAGTCACTTTCTTTTAGATTACAGCATTAGCTACAGAACCCTACCATACGCACGTCACGACACCGTCTTGGCCCTTTTTGTAGGGTTCCGTACCTCAAAAGAAAAAAACAGAACCCTTATTTATTTATTTTATTTGTATTTTTATTTAATTGGACAACCAAACAGCTATCGTACATGATAATAGT
This sequence comes from Lycia hirtaria, assembly GCA_947563715.1. Lineage (NCBI taxonomy): Eukaryota > Metazoa > Arthropoda > Insecta > Lepidoptera > Geometridae > Lycia > Lycia hirtaria. The sequence continues at coordinate 49,898,352 of OX387376.1, read as the reverse complement.
AAACAAAAACTAAGTACAAATGAGCCAACATAGGTTATCACTGACGCAGTAAAAAATATGTTAAGCTGATTGTGCATATAAACTAAGGGTGAATGAAAATACTTATAGGATTACTTTGTTGTCCGTCTGTCCGTCTGCCTGTCCGTCCGTCCGGGTGTCAAGACCTTTATCTCGGGAAGGCGTGAAGGTATCGTGTTGAAATTACCGACTACCCGAGCGGGCAGACACGTTTATGGTTTATGCAACAACAATATGCCAACATTACTTTTTGGAGACTTCAACGAAGATTTTTTAAAAGACAATTGTATACTGTCATTAATGCAGAACGCTGGATTCAGGACGTTATTATCACCTTGTCCAATTACGCGAGGAGGCACACAAATTGATAATATTTTTGGAAATATTCTTGTCAAACTGGAATGTATATTAGCTTGTTTAGCTATAACAAGCCTATATGGGCTCGCATAGATATAGTTAGATCTAAATCCCATCATTTAGGTACCTAATTATAATGTTTACTTATCAATAACTTAATTAAAAAAAATATACACTATTATTAAAACATCGATCAAAGTTACAACGAACTACAAGAACTTTTATATTATGTTACTTGCTGCTACGGAACCCTTCATGGGCGAGTGCGACTCGCACTTGGCCGCTTTTTTAGGGTTCCGAGTCAACAAGGAAACCTTATAGTTACGTCATGTTCATTCATTTGTCCGTGTACGGCTTAGTGCAATGATTCTTACTAATAGACAGTGCCGTAAATAGGGCGGTGCCACCGGTGCCCAGGCACAGGGCGTAGACTCTGGGGGGCGCAAGAATGGCCAGACTAGGCAGGACTATTATTTTTTCGGTTTGCTCCTGATAAGTTCCCGTTGCGCCCCTAGTGCTAACAACAGCAAACACCCCCCCCCCCCCCCCCCCCCATGATTCCTTGACCTATAATATCTAAAAAAAAACAAGGGCGCAGTTATAGAAGCTCGCACAGGGCGCAGAAAAGGCTATTTACGGCACTGCTAATAGATAGCTGATAGTGTAGCTAGCTCTACACGCACTTGGCCGTTTTTTTGTAAATGTATACATATGATACATAGAATCACCCATACATAGAACAAACATCCATGCTCATCGCACAAATATTTGCCCTGGGTGGGGCTCGACATACTACCAACTGAGCCACAAGGCCAGTCAATTTGTATCCAATGTATATTTTTATCAAAATCAACGTTAAATCGGTCATACACACAGAATGCTTGTTTTGATTTACATCAACAATTAAAGTTAACCCAAATTGGATGCACGCAAAACTAGCACATAATGATTAACATATTGACTAAGAACATACATAATATATTCGTTTATCATGGTTGAACTTAAAGTTATTTTTAGGGTTCCGTACCTCAAACCAAAAAAACGGAACCCTTATAGATATCACTTTGTTGTCCGTCTGTCCGTCTGTCCGGGTGTCAAGACCTTTATCTCGGGAACGCGTGAAGGTATCGCATTGAAATTAAAACCATATACGCAGATCCATAGTGTCTTGCTGCAGAAAGAAAAATAAAATTTCTCAGTTTTCGAAAAAAAAGTTACAGCCGAATATGTCGTAAAATACGCACATTTCGACACTCACACGGGAATCAAAACCTACTTGCCGTTAACCCAGAACTATGAAATTTGGCAAGAAGCATTGTGTTAGAGTACACATATAGGAAAAAATGCGAAAACTGAACATTTTTAATTTAATCACAAAAAATTGTGTCTATAAGCAAGGAATTAGGGTCAAAATTTTAAAGTTCTTTAATCGTATCATGTGGGGTATCATATGAAAGAGCTTCATTAGCATAAGCTAAAACAGGTTATTAAATATTTTTACGATGTATATTTTTCGGTTTATGAAGGAAAGTATAAAAAAATATATGATTTCCCCCTTTTATCTACTAGTTTGTACGGAACTCTCGCCTCGGTGGGTGAGTTTGACTCACACTTGTCCGGTTTTATTTTACAATGACATTATTTTAGGTTAAGTGCTTTTATTAAATACAAAACAATATACAAACTACACATAACTAACTAAACTACTACACAAAAAGTAAATCGATTACCCCAAACCGATAAATGTCTAAAGACAATCCAAATGCTCAAACCAGTTTGCAGCGTACCCAGCATGCTGAGGCATTACCATGATGATTATGCGTTGGGCAAGATACGTACCAGTATTTTGGTCACGCGTCGCATCGATCAGGTGCTAATAGTTAATTTCTAGCGGGATCTCCGCAAACTCATTTAATTAAACAGCGACTTTTGCTACGACTCGAAAAACGTAACCCTCCTTGTTGCGCAGTCGGGTAAAAACCTAAACCACCGACTGAATCCGACGCAAAACAAATTTACGAAATTGGTTCAATATTGACGGAGAGATTAATGAAAATACATAAAAAAATACATGCAATCGAACATAGAACCTCCTCTTTTTTGAAGTCGGTTAAAAATCGGTCAAGCTGGTCGGGTTAGCGTTAATATAAACATATACCTTTCTAGAGTAGTCGTATAAAAGAATAAATGTGTGTTAAAAATACTCACTGTCTATATCTGTTACACAACTTAATTTCACCGCCGTTGTCCGAGCCAATAGAAACTGTTGTTATATAGTGTGTATATTATATGTATGTATTTAACACGTCTTTCACAAGTCACCGTCGTCGAGAGACTGCGAGTTCATCTCGGATGGTAAGAGTTATGTGGCCACTTCAGCGGTAAGCTTTCACGCAGTGATTGAGTTGTTCAGGCCCTTTAGGTGCGGATCTCTTACCCTACTGCGCTAGAAGAAATAGTTTTTAGGTGTTTGTGCAGTAATAGAAGTATGACTTCTCCAAATGCGTTAGAAGAACTCGTTTTCAGGTGTTTGCTTTTATTTGTGCAGTAATAGAAACGAATGAAGAGTGTTTGTATCGTAGCAAGTGGAAAGATAGTCAGCCTAGCTCAAAACGAAAAACCGGCCGAGTGCGGGTCGGGCCACGCGCAAAGTAGGGTTCCGTAGTTACAAATAACAATTAGGGTTTCTTGTTTTATACCATGAATATACGAGTTCTAATTTTAAATTTTTGCTGGAAATTTTCATTTAAATGTTGTTATAGGCACAGGTTACATAGTTGAAGGTTATAGGTATATGGACTCGGCACTGAAGCGTGGTTGTTTTATTCTTCAAGAAGGGAGACAAAACAAAACCCTTTTCTGTATAGGTTAAAGATACCCCCTTGTCTGACACCTCAACAGTTTTGGGAATACAACGTAGTGTTCCCGAAGCTTTCTCAAACACATTGGAGCGCGCTGGACTGGGCTAGGACAAGGCTTAAATATCTCATACTCTGAAAGTAGGTCTGAAGTTGCCTGAGGAGCGGGTTGAAAGTAATACTTTCAGCCCTAGGGAGAATCGCTTTCAACTGCCTAATGTCAAATAAAAAAAAAACTAGTTCTATTTTCACGTTTCTATTGAGCCATGTCCAACTTTCTTTAAAGCCACTCAATTACAGCGCGATGTAAAATTGAAATAACATAAAGATAAGTATTGATTAAAGAATATATATTTTATAAACTTTAAATAAAATTATCTTACCAAAGTTTTTGATCTATGTAAAATAAAATTTACTATTTTTTTCTGTAGCTAATTCGTGTTTTTATTTTTACTTTCCTTGTATTCGTAATGAAAAGCACAGTGTTTACCTCGGGTTAAAGACTTATTTAGCCCCTCGAACTATTGGCGCCTTCACTTCGTTCGTGCGCCAAACCCCGTCTCGGGACTAAATAACTTACTTTCACCCCTAGGGTAACAATGTACTATTAAATTGGCTGAGGAGTAAAAAAAAAATGTTTTTTTCACTACTCCGTCGCCACTATAAAGGATATCTTTATAAAACATTTTTTTTAAATATTTCCTGCTTCTCCTCCTTTTCCTCTTTTTCCTATTGTTCCACATCTTTCTAATAGCCATAGCTAACCAATGATTTTATATGTTTAAAAAGTTGTGATGCGTGAAAGAGGTAACTGCGCGCGTTGAACTCCACCTTAACAAAACATAACCCTCCTTATTACGCAGTCGGGTAAAAAGAAAGTAACACTCACGCATACTGTACTCCAAAGTTATTTCTACAATTACTATAATGTATTTGTATAGGTACAGACAACGTCAATAATAACAAATATCTATAATATAGATATTTGTTATTTTTTTTTTACTAAATGACTTTAATAATTACTAAATATATTAAAACAAATGTATAAAACTGGGCTAGGCATGTAATTAAACGTTATCAATCCAAATTAATTGCCTAGCTATTTGATTGAATGGCTGAATATCATTCAGGAAACTAGTTGACCGACGCCGTTTAGTAAATAGGTTCAGCTAGCTGTGTCATCTATATATACTTAAAAAGCCTTACCGAAAATGTTACTTAACTTTAACCATCGTCTTAAATTCTATGTCTTCTTTCCGCAAGTGTCATTACGTGTAAGCGAGAAAGTGACAAAATATGTTAAGCATTGCTTAAAACTAAGTAACGTTTTTCGGTAAAGCCGTAAAATAATAATAAGTGTTGTGAGTGTGGATAAGTGCGTGTCGGGTCTTGGCACGCGCAATGTAGGTTTCACATCATAATATTATTTACATATGTAAACATAAGACAGTCTTTTGTTTGATACTTTGAACATATGAATGAACCTATGTTACCTTAAATTTCATTTCTTCTCTAAGTACATTATTTCTAAGTTAATCGAATATTACTCGTTAACTTGTAAAGCCTACTTAGGCGTGATAGTTTTACTTTAATTTCATATACTTATGTCATGATTTTTTTCACATCTCTAAAGTCAACCATTTAGCCGGCAGGCAGCAAATTATCAATAAAGTTTAATATTACGGAAACGGATCTCTAAATTGAAAAATGGTGTTCTCACACCACTACACTATGATTAAATTACTTATCCAATGATACCTCATACTATTACGATTTTATTACGATTAAATTTTATGAATTTTTCGGCTTGATTAATATACGTACGAGTATGCCCATGCAAATTACAGATTTCTATCACTAATAAATATTCTTTGAGCATAGCCGCGGACAGACTGACAGACAGAAAGACATGGCGAAACTATAGAGTTCCTTGTTTACTACGGAACCCCAAAAAAACAATTGGTAGTATTATTAAGATTGTATAAATCATAAATCCATGACTCTGACTGTACTTCGGTACAGTCAGAGTCACAGAGAGTCATACAATGACACATGCGTTATATTATGTATGTAGTAAAGAGCTAGCAAAGAGAAACGTGGGATGTAACAAGTGTCATACCGCAGCGGGTCATTGTACCACTTCCGGACGCCGCCGCCGCCGCCGTCGCAGCTACAGCTTAGGGCGCGTCTTTAGGCACACATACCACTAAAACCAGTTTTTTTACAAGTGCTTTAACGTGCAGTAGACCTCACACGTTAAAATAGACTTATCACACCATGTTGTGATCAAATGGTCTAACAATTATAAACAAACATTGTCTTCGTCGCAGAATGAAACCTTTCGCAAAATGTTCCCTAAGAACAAAAAACCGACCAAGTGCGAGTCAGACTCGCCCACCGAGGGTTCCGTACAAATTAGAAGATAAAAGGGGGAAATCATTTTTTTCCCCTTTATAAACCGAAAAATATAGGTACATTGTAAAAATATTTAAAAACTTTTTTGTGATTAAATTAAAAATGTTCCGTTTTCGCATTTTTCCTATATGTGTACTCTAACACAATGCTTCTTGCCAAATTTCATAGTTCTAGGTCAACGGGAAGTACCCCATAGGTTTTGATTCCCTTGTGAGTGAAATGTGCGTTTTTACGACATATTCGGCTGTAACTTTTTTTTCGAAAACTGAGAAATTTTATTTTTCTTTCTGCAGCTAGATACTATGGATCTACGTATATGGTTTTAATTTCAACAAAATATATTCACGCGTTCCCGAGATAAAGGTCTTGACACCCGGACGGACGGACAGACGGTCAACAAAGTGATCCTATAAGGGTTCCGTTTTTTCCTTTTGAGGTACGGAACCCTAAAATTTAAGGAATGAATTGTCAAAGTAACTTTCACGTGAATTTCGACTCACTAGTTGTGTCCACTCGGATGTAAACCAATAAGCGCCAAGTGCATGTCATGCCACGTGCAAAATAGTTACAAATCATATTTTATGTGAACATAAAATGGGGATCTGTGATGGGGATACTATGAACATACGAATTAACTTGTTAGTTTAAACTTTTATAATTATGGGAGTGTATGAAATTTCCACGAAAATAAATTTGACTATAAATGCGCATTCTTTAGTATAATTCTAGTTAAATCACTTGTTTATTACGAAAAAGTTCGTTATACATTAGGAAAAAGCGCATTTTTTTGCAAGTTTCATTATTGTTACTACAAAAAATATAGCCTATGCTATATTTTTTCTATGATACTCAGGAAATAAAAACGAATCTAACGACACCTCGCACATCAAATTCGATTAAGCTGTTTAGACTGTAGGCTATCATATATAATAAACATGCATACATAACCACATACATACATAAATTCGAAAAACATAACTCTCCTTCTGGCGTAGTCCGGTAAAAAAAGCTTGTCTCTTAAGTTTTTTCAGATTTTTTTGTAACTTTACGCACTATAATTATATTTTTTTTATTTTTAAGCTATTGCATAGCTTCTATCGCGGGCCTTGAGCGTGGAGACCGAATCCAGAAATTCCGTAACGAAAATAGCCTAACACACCGCGCGTAAAGCAATAGCTTTACCGCGGCAGTCTCCGAGTGCTACACGTCTTTTTTTTTATAGATCTACGATTGACCACCAACTAGCCTGATGTTAAGCGACGGTGTGGCCGAGGATGGAGCTCGTCGATCTAGAAGATATCTATTCACTCTAGCCTTGAAAATTCCAAGATTGTAGGTCTCAGGAAACAGAGATGGCGGCAACGAATTCCATTCTTGTGCAGTACGCAACAGGAATGTGGAACGATATCGCTGAGTACGGATTTTTGGCATTTCAACGAGAAATGGGTGGTAATTCGCCGACTTTCTGCTAGTCCTGTAGTGAAATGGGGAGGGTGGAATTAGGTCGTGAAGCTCTTGCGCACATTCCCCGAAATGAATCCTGTAGAAAATAGACAGACATGCTACTTTACGGCGGTGCTCGAGACTAATTTTTCTCCATTCAAGTCTTCACGAAACATAATCTTCAAGACGTGGTTAACACCGACCAACTTTTGATTTTGGAAAGCGTGATTTTCTAATAAAATGTACCTACTATTCACAGTAAATCTAACAGTAATGACTTAGCATCCGTGGATATTTTCAGTGTAAGCTGTCGCTGGAATGCCTTGTGTGCAATGCGGTACACATGTCGTGTCGCCATAAGTATGAGCAGTATACCTAATATAGGCTGCCGAAGTATGAGCGACCTGCTTCAGAATACTGAGCTATAATGAGATATTTACCATGATTTGTTTCAATATTGGGCTTCTACACTTGGTGCCTAACTTAGAATAGTACTTATAATTTCATAAACCAAAAATCCTGTCCAAGTTACGCCCATTCATATTATACCTAATAATTGATAAGGAAGACCATACAGTCAACCACAAAGACATTTCAATAAGATCGGAAAAGTATGAGTATCATTCGTACAATGAGGCCCCCGTACATGACGTACTACCTATGGGTATTTTTTCTATTTGTGGCATCGTAGTTTTTAAGCTATGTATGTATAAATATCATCTATATAGAAATACAATTATTAGGAACATTTGAAACTGGATAATGCATCTTTACTTCTGAATAAGTATCGATAATGACCCTTCCAGCTACTTAGAACGTTCTGCGACTTATCACCATAAATAACTGCAGTACCTCACATCCAAGATATCTTGACCTCTTTAACTGTGTTGAGTTTTAAGAAAGCTTTTGAGAATTGTAAACGCGACGGTTCAAGTTACTGTGGTTTATGCAGCAATAAATTAAGTAGTACTTTAAATGCGATTTGATGTAGAGGTGATAAAATGACAATTTCTGTATGAAAGTACAGATGGCAACAAAACGACTAACAAGTAGTTTTATTAAAAGAGAAACAAAATGCCCGATTATAGAAAAACTGTTTTAACCGACTTCAAAAAAGGTGGAGGTTATTAATTCGTAGCGTATCAATATATTAATTATTAAATAAATATTACTAATTCGAAAATCGATTAAGCCGCTTAGGCTGTAGCAGGTAATATATTAACAAACATACATAAATACATACATACATTTGAAAAACATAACACTCCTTACGCAGTCGGGTAAAATTATATCTATCGGGGTAAACCTACTCAAGTATAACGTATTTCACAAATAGAAGATCTAAAGAATATTATTATAGGACTATCTCGGGAATTTCCTCTATAATTATTTATATAATTATTCAAGAAATACAGAAATTGGTTCAGAGATGACGGAGTATAATACATAACAAAATACCATAGTCGAACATAGCACCTCCTCCTTTTTGTCGTTGCTTAAAAAGTGCAATCAAAATGCTTCGGGTTTATTAAGGGGGAAATGATATATATGTATATTTTATACTTATGTTCTTTCATAAACCGAAAAATATACATCGTAAAAAAACCTGTTTTAGCTTGTGCTAATAAAACTATTTCATATATACCCCACATGATACAGTTAAATATTTATATAAAGATGCATAAAGACCCTATTTATACGGCTGAGTCTATTAATACGGGTACTGTACGAACAATTTATAATTATTAATACGGTTACCGTACGAATAATTTAAAATTATTAATACGGGTACTGGACAAACAATTTATAGTAGAGTTTTTTCTTTTCTTTTTTTCTTTTTTTGGGCCACTACATTATTTACAGAGACTTTTTAGTGCTAATTTTTGCGTACCTAGATCAAATACGAAAACACATCTACTGTTTAGTTTTTAATGTTCTAACATCACCTAACCTACTTACCTCATGTCAAATAGATAAACACAAAATGGCGCTACTTTGCGTTCCGTTTCACAAATCAGTAACATTTAATTTTATTTAAAAAACTAGTTAGATACTAAATACTATGCATAAGCTGCTTTGTGGTCCCGTTCAGAGTTCCGACAGCAGAAAAACGTAATCAATTAATAAAAAAAAATTTTTTTTTTTCTTAATTTAAAAAAAATAATGTTAAAATGTACCCGTACAAATAGTCACATCGTTCGCAACAAGCTAATCATCCGGGTACTGGACGAATAAATATAATTTATTCGTCCAGTACCCGTACAAATAGTCACTTTCTATTTATACACGCATTGCTGAGATAGTTCAAAGAAAAACTGTTTACAAAATCTACTAAAACCTCCTTCAAAATCTGTCTAAAAATAAAAATGAAACCCCCATGACATAAAAATTCATCGTGCGAAATTTAATCGTCAAAAAATCAGGATTGATGGAAAAGTAAATAAATAATACTCGTAACATAATATTAAAACATCAAAATGTCTAACATGGAGTCGCCGATACCACTGGCCGATATAGAGTCCGTCCTAGCATGGGTGGACAGCTTCAAGCTGACCAGACCTACGAAGAAGATAAACAGGGATTTTTCTGATGCTGGTAACACTCATCCTTTTTCGCGAAAACTAGTTCTAATCCTTTATCGTTTACCTTTATCCTTTACGTTGGGGGTAAGCGTTTTTAAGCGTGTTTACATAAACACGACAAACTTAGTGGACAATTATTTGTAGGCAATTTTAACTTCTTAAAGCGCGCTCCCAATCTGTCTTTTTGGAAGTCCACGGAGGCCTATGTCCAGTAGTGGACTTGAGATGATGATGATGATAGCGCCGTCTAGCCTAAAACAATTAGGTTTAGGGATTAGCAGTATAGGTAGTATAGGTAATATTGGTAATATGGAAACGAGTACTTACTATTTTGTATGCACATACCTACATAGAGCACTCAGACAAGGAACAAACATTCGTGCTCATCACACATCTGGAAGTGTTTGTTCCTGCAGGGTTAGCATGGAACATCGACAAATAGTCTTTCCACCGTTTCATCCATCTTTTAGAGGAACTTTTTTTACGTTGAAAGGCCTTACTTCTGACTTAGTTTCAAGCTTTGAAAGAAGTACTTACTACATTTTCAAATGTTGCAGTGCTCCTAGCGGAGATCCTCAGCGTCCACTACCCTAAACTGGTAGAGATGCACAACTACCCTCCACGGAACAGCCACTCCTTGAAGCTTAACAACTGGCTCACTCTTAACAGAAAGGTAAGCGCCAAAGTAGCGTAAATAGAACAAAAGAGGGGTTACCTGGAATGTTGTCCGGGAGCTTTGAAAATTAGTAATCTTGTAAATTTCGGTGTGTTCTTACCGAATTTCTACTTTTCCACCTGGATCTTTGCCGCTTCTAAAAATTACCGCAAAAATGGCGCCTGAAACAGTTTCTTGACAACATCTCCTTTTTCTTACTTATTTTCCAGTATGGCGCACAAACGGCAAAGATGACGAGGTGCCAAACTAGAAATTCGGAAAGAACACATCGAAATCTATATATATAATTACTAATTTTCAACATTTCCAGATAAATAAAAAAATCATATTGATTTCGTAGTAATTCATATCTGTATCCTTAACTGAAAGCCATGGAACGAGGTATGGAAGTTTTTCTGCGAGATATAATCAGAAAATAGAAATGAAGATCCTTAGACGTATGAAGGTAACTGACATAGCACAGTGGATTAGCATATTTAAGTGACAGTGAGCAGAGAACATCAAGCATCTGTTTCCAGAGGATCCTGCAATATTTTGGACATATTGCCCGAAAGCCCCACGACAACCTGGAGAAACTCATTATGACCGGTAAAGTGGAAGGAAAAAGACCCAGGGGACGCAGTCCAATAAGATGGTCCGACCAAGTGTCACAAAATCTGGGCACGAAAATCTCTGATGCAATACATCAGGCTGAGGATCGTCAGAGATGGAAGGAGATTTGTCGTCATCTGCCACACCAGGATCGGGAGCATCACGACGCTCAGCAGTGAGCAAACGAATAGAGGAGGAGGAGGAGGAGCAGAGAACATAGCACGAAGAACTGAAGGTCGAAAAGAGCTCGAGTGGAAACCGCGTACTCTTGCGGGATGAGTAGACAATATCACAAGGGTGGTGGGTGGAACATGGTTTCAATTGGAATAGTACCGAGTTGGTATTATAAGAGAGAGGCCTATACCTAGCAGTGAGATGAGAAGGCTGTCGATGCTGAAGAGTATTTTATATAGATACGTATAGTCAAGGGCGGATCCAGCTTTGGCGCCAGGGGGGGAAAGTATGCGCAAAACCGCAGTGAAAGACTATAGATGCGCATCATTTAGAATAATTCTTTGAAACTTTATCAAATTCTAGGTATTCATATGCTAATTTGCTGTTAATGTTGTCACAGTACTGACAAGACTCAAAAATACAAACCATACAAACCCAGGGGGGGGGGGGGGGGTCATAACCCCCCCCCCCCCCCCTGGGTCCGCCCTTGCGTATAGTTATGTCTTTGTATTTTCTGTTGCCTGAAATATTTTTGTTGTTGATTATTGCAGGTACTGAAAAAATTACGACTAAACCTGTGTATTAACACGATGGAGCAGCTTGCCAATTGTAACGCCGGAGTCATCGAGAGAGTCCTTGTTATGGGTACTTTTATTTTTACTATGGTGTGTTCGATCCATGGAGCAAACCGGTAAACATCTTTCGTTTACCCTAATTCCAGTTCGTGACAAGATCCGTCGCGACGAAGACTTGAACAAGAGCATGAAGGACACCGAACAGAACATGTCCAGTGGTGGCAGCTTCTACGAGGCGTGTGGGGAAGAAGGTACGAAACAATGAAGATTTTTTAAAGTCATTCATTCATCATTATCATTCATTAAAGCACTATTATTATTAACGGGATATTATTGCTCATCTTTGGCAGTACGTTAGGTAAAGCAGCTTAGCTCGCACCCCTGACTGACCGACTTTAGGTTTGTGAAACATGATATGACGCTTCCATGTTCTACATTAAGAGATGGCATGTAAGACTCATTGGATTAATCGCAAATTTTGACCCGGAAAATTAGTGAACTGAAAACCCTTGGATTAATATCATACTGCTGTTTTAGAGAACGTCCTGGTGGTGCCAGTGAAGGTCCGAGTGAATGGAGTGCTGGAGTGTGTACAGCATAAGGTGGTCAACTACGACACCTATCTGGTGCTCAAGGAGGAACTCAAGGACGCGAGAGACTCGAATGACTTGCTTAAACAGAAGGTTGGTGTAGGTTTTCACGGATGTTACTGATTGAAATTGAACAACTTGATTAATTTATCGCGTATATTTTACATAATAAATTAAAATCTGATATTTGGAACACTTTCTCGTGGTCACAGGTGATACTAGATTACAGTTGTATTGTTTGTCATGAACTTGAATTTATGCAATCTTCTCCATGCACGCGGTTGTCGCTCACGGTGTCCAGGTATCGCAGTTCTGTGTTGGGGTTGAGATTTTATTAATTTTATAACCGGGTCCCATGCAAACTATCTACATCTGCTTAAATCTCGCTCCACAATACAACAAGAAGGACTGTAGCCGTCTATATATAAAATTGAGTCAGGAAGCCCAGAACAATCACTCTTAATGTGTGCATAAAGTTTTGTTGATCGGCTCAAGGTCCATACTCAAAGGCTCAGAGCAATTTCTAATATATAAATGCGAAATTGACTCTTAACTTTTTCCAACGTTTCCTTTTCGTGGTTAAATGGCTGAACTGATCGTTATTAAATTTAGTACAGAGATAGCTAAAAATCTGGAGACGGATATAATAGATATCGTCATCATCATCGGCATTTTTTTTAATAATCAGCGGGTGAAACTACGAAAATACAGATATTTTTTAACGTACTGCCAAAAAGGAAGTATCTCAATTCGTCGGAATCTTTATAATTTTTTGATATTTTTTATGTATTACTCGAAGACACCTGGACCGATTTGAATATTTTTTTTAAACTTTCAAGTTAATCCCATGGTAATTTTTTCAAAATCAGTTCAGTATTTTGCACGTCCACGTAAATGAATTGCGTATTTTCAAGTCGGTTTTTTAGTTCTTTAAACGATTACTTGTAATATACAATACAATCATAAGAATTATCCGTATATATATATATATAAGGTACTCTTTAGTAAGAATGTTTAATATAAATATACAAAAAAAAACATCGACACTAAGAATGAATGAATGAATAAGAATGTTTAGTAAATTTATAATTACAGGTGGGCCACCTTGACAATCTGCTGAACTTGAAACAGGAAAGAATAGAGGAATTACAAAAGCAACTGGACAGGAAACAAGCTCGACGCAAAGAAGTAGAAACTTTGCAAAATAGCTTACAAGTACCCTTTGAGACTGTACCAAGCCCAGTGCCCCAACCTCCTACTATCATCGAGAATCAAGTCTTGCAATTAAACTTATGTATTCCAGTCAATGCAGTTGTCAAAACTCCTTCTATTAAAATGCTCGATGTAAAGGCCTCAAAAGAAGAATCAAAGATACCCGTCAAATCTGATTCTACAATCAAATCGAACATTAGTTCCAAACAAGTTCTTCCAGAACTTTCCGGCAAGGATCTCACCAAAGACCTGATTGAGAATGCTATTAATATTGGATCTTCCAAATTGAGTTACACAAAATTTCCAGCAAAAAGTGAAAATAACAAACTTATAACTTACGTCGAAGTCGAGGAGAAACCTCTGACTGAAATAATAAATTATGAAGATGTAGATGTAGATGTCGACGTAGATGTAGATAGAATAAAATCTGACGTGTTCAAGGAAATTGAGATAATCGACGAGAGACCGGTTGATTTAGATGAATTCAAAGATAGTGAACAAGACAGTCTTATGACTATCGAAGAGACAATTCAGAATGAGATCAATAATATATCTAAGCCAATAGAGTATATCCAAAACTTGAATTGTTAGGTTAAATTTAAATATTTATAACGGAATTGTGATATTTATGGATTCAAGTTGGAGTGAACGGTGATGCAATTCGTATATTTTGTAGTTAATTGTGTTTTGGATTATATAAATTTTCTAGTTTCTACAATATTTTGAAACTGGATTAATGATAGTTCATCGTATTTTTTTTCAATTTTATTAGCATTTAGTCATTTGTTAACATTTAATTTAGAAATAAATGTTTGTATCGAACTGTTATATAATTTTCACACGGCATTTGCTTGGAATATGTCTAGTAAACTGGGATGCTGCTTTAGGACCTTCTTCACTTCAGAAAGTCGGTTCTTCTTATATTGCTGTCGATCTCTTTGGTGTTTTCTGGAAATGAGAAAATAATATAAAGAATTGAATACTGAAAAGATGGGGGAATTTAAACATAAAATAATGCAGCAGGTACGCCACGACAATTTTTTCTCTAGGTACATCTATTTGTCGAGCGAAAAAGAGATAGACGTATAAAACTCTGTAATCTTGTCACGTTCTCGCAGAAACGAGTAGAGAACATTTTGTCGAGACGTGCATCTTAGGCCTGCGGGATAGAAAATATGTTAACATTACATATAAATCGCTAGAAGTTTTCGCTACCATCAATATTATAGCCATTTATATTCTGTATTCTGAAACATCATGTCCACTATTTGTTTGTGTGCATTTCTCGGACTATTTAGTGTGCGTGATTGTGTAACTTCCTTGCAACATTCCAAAAGCTTGCTGAAGTATTAGTTAACATTGGCGGAGTTGTGAAATACTTCTTCAGTAGGACAGGTAACCATTGTAAATGTTTAATATTTTACGATTTATATTTTTCGGTTTTCATCAGGTTATCCTGGTTACTCACATGGTCTCATCGCTCTCCTCCCCGATGACCATAAATCGGTTGAACTGAATGGTGTCATCGTAGAAGTACTCTCTGTTGATTTCATTCAGTATTTGCTTCATCGGGTACAGGTCTTGCACTGAAATACGGAATGCAGATTAAAGTCATCACTAGACCATAGACGCGTCACGCACGTTTTTTTTACAAAAAAGTTCGTTGGTGTTTACGAAAAAGCGCATTTGTTTTATTTTTGCGAGGCTTGTATTAGGAATAATATTATATATTTTGTAATTCGTATTATAGAAGCGGTCGAATATTTTTTAACCGACTTCTAAAAGGAAGGAGTTTTGAATTTGATTTTTCAATTTGACTGTGTATTTTTGTATGTTACGCGATCACTCCGCGAATTATGAATTGTTTTGATGATTATTTTTTGTTTGGTTGTTAATTACCAAACAAATACCTTAGAGGTGGTCCAGTACTTTGGTTTTTATAACAAAATAACTGAAAAATCTCATTCAAGTAAACGAATTGCGTTTTTGGAAGTTGTTTTTTTCAGTTTTTGAAGTGATAACTTCTTATGGGAGGGTAAACCGGTTCGTTACGTAACGCGTTACGTAACGAACCGGTTACGTTAGTTAGTTTAGTTACGTTACGTTAGTTTAAGTTATCACTTCTGTCGGGCGTCCCGAGACGCACACTTTTTTTTTAAACATAAGTATAATATAGACAATCTGGGGGCACGGCAGTGGCCCCGGTCAAGTCGAGCATTGTCATTACCGTTGAAAATTTGTCCATTACTGCTGGCTTCAGAAGGGTTGGGCCCCCTGCAGGCGCAGTCCGGCATCGACATGGAGATGTCAGACGTCTGCACAGCGACGCCCTCGATGCTCTTCCACTCTTCCAGGGGGCTGACCTCCACCTCCATCAGGTCAGCCTTCTCCTTCTTCTTCTTCTTATGGATACGCTCGCGGAGGATATTCAGTTGTTCTGAATATGTTACAGTAAAAGAAATAAGTTTAGAAAACTCAAAAATCCTTGACAAAAAAACGGCTGAATCACTTTCAATTAAATCCTCTTTTAAACAAAAAGAACTAGATTAAAATCTTTCCATCCGTTTGAGAGCTACAACGCCACAGACTCCACAGACAAACACAGTCGATACGCGTCAAACTTTTACCGCACCTCTTTTTAGGTCGTGGGTTAAAAACAACGCTTCACTCTTGTGATTTCTTTGGTTTTCTCAATGGACCCATTGAAATTAAACTTACTATGACGGTTGTATTTTATGTTTGTCATCTCATAACTTTGTTATTTATAAACCGATAAAACCTTTGTTGTGATAAAATCTTTTATTGAAAAAATTTAAAAAATTATTGAAAAAATTCTCTTCTTTTATTGAAAAAAATCTCAGATCGGTTGCATGTTGCATACTTTTATCAAAATCAGTTTAGTAGTTTGCCATTAAAGAAAACGAGGTAACGAAAAATAAAATTAAACTTTGAAATTAGTTATTTCAGTTGTTAAAGTTTAATAATTACTTACATAATTACAATACATATATACAATCATGATGATTTTCTCTTACGAGGTACATAAGTACATCAAAGATTAGAGATGAGGTCGTTTGACGCCACATTTGACGTCAAGAACCCTCGAAAAAAGCCTATTAATCTAATAAAAATAAATCCTTTTGTGTGTAGCTGATCACATTAAATGCACTTTGAGAGATTCTTTGAAATTATAATAGGAAAATACACAAATATAGATTCACAATAATCCCCGATTTATAAACAAGCTGCGTTCCGCGGTTTTTTTATTATGAGAAATGGGGATGATTACGATAATGATAAGTAGCTTATGTCCGTCTCCAGGTCCACAGATATCTCTACTAAACTTCATATCGATCGGTTCAGCCGTTTGAGCGTGTAAAAGTAGCAAACTTCGATTTTATAATTTATGAAATTGTGTCAAATATATTTCAAAACACCAGTACATTCATTTAAGTAATATTCTTAGGTGTCACAAATGTTATTTTGACTGGACTATATGTACAATATTTAACACGGAGACAAAGTTACCCACATCGACAGTAGGTACTTAAATTGATTACTATTAACTATATGGAGACGTCAATCGGTAAAAATAATCATTTAGATTAGTATCACCAGTTTACGTAATTCAAATTTTCTAGTCCATTCCAAACTTAGCTTTGGTCAGATAGATAATTTTTTTTTCCTAAAACATAACTTTAACAATTCCTACCATTTGTACAGCCATGGAACGCATAAAAATAAATTCATTTGTAAATATAAAAAATCTCAATGACCATTCCCAAAGTATTGTATTTTTATACTTTGTACATATATTTTTCGGTCTAAACTTCGGATTTTTCGATTCGTCGAAATTTATCAAATATCTCATATTGTTTTCTAATTTAGTGTTGTGCGTCCTTAACATAATTTTCATTGTATACTATTTTGATTCGACTGAAACAACATGGTTCAACATAATTTATTGTATAAAGCAAATAATATACGTTTTAATTCCATTCCGATTAAATCTCACTTTGTGGAAATATCTTCGTGCAATCGCAGAAATTGATACAAAACTAAATGAAGCAACAAATCATTTAGCTAGTCAAAATAAATTTGTATTTATTGCAATATTTTTAATGATGACTAGAATTATTTTGGCAACTGCTTGGGGTCTATATTATAGTGATTACTTTGATGTTCGTGGCATCTGGTCAGCAATTATATATTCATACTTTTGGATTGGACATGGTTGTCTGTCTGTAACAAATTCATTTATTTTCATAACGATATTTCATCGTATGAGATTACTTTCGAATCAACTGCAGGCTGCAAGTAGAGGATATGCGACAATGAATCACATATATAAAGCTATTGTTGACATTACTGAATCAACAAAAACGGCAATTGAACCTTTGGTAAGTAAGACAATAGTAGATTACTAGCTGTGCCCTGTGGTTTCACCCGCGTGGTGATACGATGAATAGCAGTGACGATGACGATGATGATAAAATATAGTCTATGTTCTCCAGCTCCTAAAAAATGTCTGTGCCAAATTTCATATCGATTGGTTGGCTAATCAATTTTATATAAACAATAAACCGCACCGAATAAGTCTCATTGCACAATTGTAATCAAACTTCATTTGGTAAGTTCGTTTAAACTTCAATGAAATATTAATATTTTTATTTTCTATTTTAATCGATTTTCGCAATTATTAATACCTATATCCCACCAAAAACATTTCATGTAAAATTGGTTGCCATGTCTCGCATTGTCATGCCACTTTTACTGACAAAAAGAAATCAGATGAGATCTGACTGAATTTGAAAAGCCAAGCTGCTAACTCTACAAAGTCTAACGCTACAATACTTACCTCTGTAAGCCTTCAATCTTTATCAAAAAGCATGGACATGGCAACCAATTTTACATGAAATGTTTTTGGTGGGATTTCATTTCTTTTTTGTAAGATACCCTGTAATTTCTGCAACGTTTTATTTTAACGGAATGTATTTTCCTGTGCATCTGTTATTATTTTTTTGTAGCACACTCTCTGTCATAGCCTCTTTTCTTGTTGGTTTATTACTTAAAATAGGTGATACTCATAGTTGCTGTAACCTTCAATTCTGTTAAGGCGCCATACTATAGCGCGTGAATAAGAGTCGGTATCCAGAAACACTTCTCAGTCTTCAGCACAAGTATAAAGTTGCAGTTCGTCCCAATGTTATACAACACAATAAACAATAGCACACCTTAATTTGCAACGCCACACCAAATACGGTCTTCTATAATAGATTGATTCAATGAATGGAAAAGACATGAACCATTTCCAGACATACTATGAACTGTACGATAGCGTCCTAACCCGTCTCCCAAAGAAATTATTTCGTTACTCATATTGTTCGTCTTATTTCCTTTTTATATGAATACGTGCTTTAAACCAACTTTAGATTATTCTTGTATCCGGACTATTATTCAATAACTTAAATTCTTAACCTAATTAGTACCCCTTCTCTAACAAGATACCCGTCCCGAATCCAAGCTTCTAAATAAGCTCTCGGTTGAGAGTATTATATTTTTCTGTGTAAATAAGTCCCTAAGTACTACCTAAAACAAACCAAATTTTCAACGAAAGTTGAATATGTATAATACAAACCCATATTTACTAAACATAAAACGAACGAAAACGCACTATCCATCCATAAGTAAAAGGATGTATGTATAAGCAAAGCGCGCAAAACGATAGCGTGTGCTAAAGTCGATCGCACACGCCATCTAGCGTTGCCGTTAGAAACTAACTATCATTAGTGGTGTGTGCCAAAAGTTGACGTATTTTACATGTGAATTAAATCTATAGTATAAAAGCTACATAAATGAAACTTTGTATGTTTTATACATGTACTAACTACTTTTTATCCTGAAAATTTGGACTCTCTAGAATTATCCATAACGAAGTTATGTTATGTTAAAAAAATATAGTCAAATTCTCCCTCTAAAAGGGTTGGAGGGTGAAAGTTACAAATATCTTAATTTTTATGTTGTTTATGTACCAATTGTAGTTTGCATACCAAATTTCAGCTTTCTGAGACTTCAGGAAGTGCCCTATCTTTTTGTTTACACTCAGAGGGTGTACCAACAAATAGGGGTTGGAGGGTGAAAAGTAAAAATGTTTTAATTTCTTCGTTATTCATGTGTAAATATTAGCTAACACACCAAATATCAGCTTTCTAAGACTTCAGAAAGTACTATAAATTATTGATATATTATTGATGAAAATAACGGGATAGCCCTCAAACAGGGGTTAGAGGATGAAAGTTACAAATATCTTAATTTTTCTGTTGTTTGTGTACCAATTGTAGTTTGCATACCAAATTTCAGATTTCTGAGACTTCAGGAAGTGCCCTATCTTTTTGTTTACACTCAGAGGGTGCACCCACAAATAGGGGTTGGAGGGTGAAAAGTAAAAATGTTTTAATTTCTTCATTATTCATGTGTAAATATTGGCTTACACACCAAATTTCAGCTTTCTAAGACTTCAGGAAGTACCATAAATTATTGATATATTATTGATGAAAATAACGGGATAACCCTCAAATAGGGGTTGGAGGGTGAAAGTTACAAATGTTTTAGCTTTAACATTATTTGTGTGAAAATGGTAGCCTACATACCAAATTTCAACTTTCTTGGTCTTCAGCAAGTCGCTTATTTTTTTGGTTAATCAAAGGCAAATCGGCGTATTTTAGGTATCAATAAAATAGAAACTATAAAAGCTAGATACATACTTTTTTTTATATTGTATCAATCCACTGACCACACTTGATCCTGAAAATTTGAACTATCTAGTGTTATCGGGGCCGAAGCTATGACGGTCTAAAAATCCGAAAAATCGCTTCGAGTCCGACGAATCTCTTCGTGTAAAGATAGTCCTGGCCGTACGTACCCGCTCGCTCACATGGTGGAGGCACGGCCGTGCCCCCAGATACGATGTTAATTAATAATGTCTTTTATAAACTTCAATACATTCATCAACTTCGATACATTCAGAGTAAAACGTAATAATCGATCATGTTGTTAATGTTCGTATTTGACAGGAACTGTCAAAATATTCGGGATAAAATGTATGTCAGATTTTTCTACATAGTATAAGTAAAGAACCTGCCAAATTTCGTCAAAATCCGTCCAATAGTTTGGACGTTCCTCGGACACACCGTACAGACAGACAGACAGACAAAAACTTTAAAGATTGCTGTTTTGGCTTGTGTATGTAATATATCAGTTTATTCAGTAATGCATCCTCCACTAAAAAAAAAAAATGTACAGATTTTGACCCGTTACCGTCTTATTATATGTATAGATTACACGAGTTACACGGCTTGACCGATTTTGATATATGAGGTGCCGATAGATTCATCTTCACTCCTTGAGTGTCATAGGCTATTTTTTTTTGTAACAATATTTCATCTCTCGTAAAAATAAAAAATAAATACGCTTTTTCGTAACATTCAACGAGAGTATTTTAAAAAAGTAAGTGATTTTACTAGAATTATTCTAAGTATAACCATTTGTGGTTTCAGATGTTAAATATGTGTACTTATATTATGTTAAGCTTTGTAACTATGATAAATAAAAATTTAACCTTTTACAGCGACTTTGCGCATACTTTCTAACAAAAACGTACACTCAATAGCGTATCAAGCGTAACGAAATCGTAAGTTAGACTGCAAAAATCGCTCTTCAATCGGGTACTTTGTTTTTCTTTTGAATATATTGTTACTATTGGAGATGATGAAATAGGTAATATAGAAATTTCCAAACAATATGCGTTTTTAGGGTTCCGTACCCAAAGGGTAAAACGGGACCCTATTACTGAGACTTCGCTGTCTGTCCGTCCGTCCGTACGTCCGTCTGTCCGTCTGTCACCAGGCTGTATCTCATGTACCGTGATAGTTAAAGAGTTGAAATTTTTACATATGATGTATTTCTGTTGCTGCTATAATAACAAATACAAAAAAATAGAATAAAATAAATATTTACGGGGGCTCCCATACAACAAACGTGATTTTTTTGCTCGTTTTTGCTCGATATTGATAACGGCAACAGGTAGACGCTTGAAATATTCACAGAATATTGAGTTATATTATTCACTTTAAAAATAAATAATTATATGAAAATAAAATTAATATTTAAGGGGAGCTCTCATACAACACACATGTTTTTTTTTTGCCGTTTTTATAGATAATGGTACGGAACCAATCGAGCGCGAGTCCGACTCCCACTTGGCCGGTTTAATTTTAATTATTTGGCAGCAAGGAAAATCGTGCCCCAGGGACGAAAACTCCTGTTTTCATCTTTAGGTAACTTTAAGTTTGAAGTGAAAATTCCTGATTCCAGAGTATGAAAAACCGGACAAGTGCGAGCCAGACTCGCCCACTGAGGGTTCCGTACGAACTAAATAAAAGGGGGAAATCATATTTTTTTATATTTTCCTTCATAAACCGAAAAACATACATCGTAAAAATATTTAAAAACCTGTTTTAGCTTATCCTAATCAAGTTTTTTCATATGATACCCCACATGATACGGTTAATTCACTTTAAAATTTGGGCCCTCGTTTCTTGCATAGAGACACATTTTTTTGTGATTAAATTAATAATGACCAGTTTTCGGATTTTTTCCTATATGTGTACTCTAACACAATGCTTCTTGCCAAATTTCAGAGTTCTAGGTCAACGGGAAGTACCCCATAGGTTTTGATTCCTCTGTGAGTGTCGAAATGTGCATTTCTTACGACATATTCGGCTGTAACTTTTTTTTACGAAAACTGAGAAATATTATTTCTCTTTCTGCAGCAAGATACTATGAATCTGCGTATATGGTTTTAATTTCAACTCGATACCTTCACGCGTTCCCGACATAAAGGTTGCTTGACACCCGGACAGACGGACAGACAGACAGTCAGACGGACAACAAAGTGATCCTATAAGGGTTCCGTTTTTAGGGTTCCGTACCTCAAAAGGAAAAAACGGAACCCTTAGGATCACTTTGTTAGGTTAGGTTAGAGTACACATATAGGAACAAATCTGAAAACTGGTCATTTTTCATTTAATCACAAAAAGATTGTGTTGTTATGCAAGGAATGAGGGTCGAAATTTTAAAGTGAATTAACCGTATCATGTGGGGTATCATATGAAAGAGCTTAGTTAGCATTAATTAAAACATGTTTTTAAATATTTTTACGATGTATATTTTTCGGTATAAAAAGGAAAATAAAAAAAATGATTCCCCCTTTTATTTACTAGTTTGTACGGAACCCTCGGTGGGCGAGTCTGACTCGCACTTGTCCGGTTTCTTTTTCCTTTTGAGGTACGGAACCCTAAAAATGAAAAAAGAAAATGGTTCCCGCGAAAAGAAATAAAAAAACGGTTTTACTTTACAGATCTTGATGACACTATTATGCAATACTCCTGAATGTATGGTTTATGTCTTCCACCTGGTGGAACAAGTCAAGCTGCAAATCATACAGGTCAGTAAGTGGACAACAATCGAGTTCCTTATTTTTTACCCGACTGCGTAAGAAGGAGGGTTATGTTTTTCAAGTGTATGTATGTATGCTTCTTTATGTTCGCCTATAGCCTAAATGGCTTGACCGATTTTGATGTGCGCGGTGTGATTAGATTAGTCTTCACTCCCTGAGAGTCATAAGGCTATATTTTTTATAATAATAATAAAACAACTCTCCTAAAAATAAAAAAATGCGTTTTTTCGTAACCTCCAACGATTTTTTTCTTAATAAACGAGTGATTTTACTAGAATTATTCTAAAGAACGCGCATTTGTAATCTTTTACAGCGATTTTACGCATACTTATTTGCACGCACTTATACCTATAACTATAACTATAGAGGGACTATTTTAAAATTAAGCCCTTCATATTGTATAGCTATAGACCTACATTTTGGCAAATATAGGTATATACAATAAATAATAATACAATTTACAATAGATTATGAATTTGAACATTCTTGCAAAAAACGTACACTCAACAGTCAACAGCGTATCAAGCGTTAAAACTGCTTTTCAGCACTCGTTTTTTTTTTTTTTGAAAAATTCGAGCACCACAGACTCCAGGGGCCGTGTTTTTTATAAACTAATACATTTTTTTTATCTAACTGTACATTTTTTTTAACTAGAGTACAAGAGGAAGACGTTAATACTTAACTATATGTTTTTCTTTTAATATAGATACTTGTTAAATTAAAATATTTATTATGTATCAATTGGTAACCTATCGAATACTATCGACGGCGTTTCGAAAGTTCGATTTTAAATTCATAGAAAACAGTTATTACCGAATTATCAACTTAAATCTTTTTAACCCTCGACGCAAAAACGACAGGGTGTTATAAGTTTGACGTGTCTGTGTGTGTCTGTCTGTGGCATCGTAGCTCCCGAACGGATGAACCGTTTTTTTTTTTGTTTGAAAGTTAATTACGGGAGTGTTCTCGCACAGACTACAGACCCCGGGTCCGTGTATTTACAATAGAACTAATACATAAGTACTGCATTTTTTTAAATTAGTATACAAGAGGAAGGCGGGTTATGGAATAAATGTTAACACCTAACATGCATTGAATATTTAAATGAATTTATAAATTTATTAGAAAAATATATTTAGATACTAATCTTAATGTATTAATACATAGGTGAGGTTGGTACCATAGATTAGGTTGACACGAAAAGGTATTGATTAGGAGTTAATGTATAATAGATGAGTTACACACAGCAGAAACACGTAGCCAACCCCCCGGGCGTTTAGAGAAGTTGTATTTATTTTTTACCCGACTGCGCAAAAAGGAGGGCTTTGTTTTTGAGTGTATGCATGTTTGTACATATATATGTATGTACGTTTCTACATTACCTCTTACACCCTTAAGGGCTTCACCTATTTTGATATGCGAGGTGTCATTAGATTTGTCTTCACTCCCCTAGTGTCAGGTTTTTTTTTGTAATAATAATAATATACTATAACTAAGTGTTTTTAGGGTTCCGTACCTCAAAAGAAAAAAACGGAACCCTTATCTTATAGGATCACTTTGTTGTCTGTCTGTCCGGGTGTCAAGACCTTTATCTCGGGAACGCGTGAAGGTATCGCGTTGAAATTAAAACCATTTACGCAAATCTATAGTATCTTGCTTCAGAAAGAAAAACCAAATTTCTCAGTTTTCATAAAAAAAAGTTACAGCCGAATATGTCGTAAAAAATGCACATTTCAACCCTCACAAGGGAATCAAACCTATGGGGTACTTCCCGTTGACCTAGAACTATGAAATATGGCAAGAAGCATTGTGTTAGAGTACACATAGGAAAAAAACCGAAAATTTGAAATTTTTAATTTAATCACAAAAAAAATAGTGTCTTTACGCAAGGAATGAGGGTCCAAATTTTAAAGTTCTTTAACCGTATCATGTGGGGTTTCATATGAAAGAGCTTTATTAGCATAAGTTAAAACAGATTTTCAAATATTTTTACGATGTATATTTTTCGGTATAAGAATGAAAATATTAAAAAAATATGATGTCCCTCTTTTATCTTCTAGTTTGTACGGAGCCCTCGGTGGGCGAGTCTGGCTCGCACTTGTCCGGTTTTATTTTCCAAACAACTGATTATAACAACTCGATGGTGCATGTAACTGTGCCGAAATATCGGGAGCTCAAAATTAACGAGAACCACAGTAAATACCCCGTTAATAATAATAGTGATTTACTGTGACTTTAGTCTTGCTCTTTCTATAGTTGAGAGAGCAAGACAAAGATCAAAGTAATATTGAAATAAGATTGTTATTACAATTGTGGTGGGAAAAGACATGGGGTCCATATCTTTTTGGAAATCCATGGCATTTTTTTTTTTCAAAGTATGTTTTTTTTAGTTATTAGTTTTATGTTCAGTTTTTATATATGTCCAGCAGTGGATTTCTTGTGACTGAGATGATGATGATAAATACTGCTGTCTGTATAAATGACTAAATGTTTATTATTTTATTTTCAGATACATTCACCTATAATGATAATAAACACTGTAACAGTTGTTTTCACGCTCGTCGATTCAGTGATGCCAGTTTTGTTGGCTGGCATGCTGTCTACACAAGCATATCATATGAAAATCATGCTTTTCGACAAGTTAATGGTTTGCCGAGGTTCGAAATTGTACTTTTAGCCGACATCTAAAAAGATTCTCAATTCGACTGTATGTTCTTTTTAGGGTTCCATACCCAAAGCGTAAAAACGGGACCCTATTACTGAGACTCCGCTGTCTGTCCGTCCGTCCGTCCGTCAGTCACCAGGCTGTATCTCATGAACCGTGATAGTTAGAGAGTTGAAATTTTCACAGATGATGTACTTCTGTTCTGTTGTAAAAAAACAGAATAAAATAAATATTTAAGGAGGCTCCCATACAACAAACGTGATTTTTTGCTCGTTTTTGCTCTATATTGATAACGGCAACAGGTAGACGCTTGAAATATTCACAGAATATTGAGTTATATTATTCACTTTAAAAATAAATGATTAAATTAAAATAAAATTAATATTTAAGGGGGCTCTAATACAACAAACGAGATTTGTTTGCCATTTTTTTAGATAATGGTACGGAACCCTTCCTGCGCGAGTCCGACTCGCACTTAGCCTGTTTTATTTTAAATCTATAACTATTTAAACCTCTCATTGTTAATACGATTTTCAGATGTCGCAGAAATCGAAGATATAACCAAGTTCATCAATTACATAAAATCACGACCCATGGATCTCAATATATACGAGATCTTCCCCCTGAACGCTGACCTCCTCGGGATAGTTTTCAATTGTTTTATTACATACCTTATTGTTATAATACAGTTTACACATTTGTATTAGTTATAGAATGCACTAGTGTGGCTTTCAAAATAAAATTATTATCATAACCTATAAAGTTTTGAGCATTTTTAACCGACTTCCAAAAAGAAGGTTCTCAATTCGACTAAGTATATGTTTGCTCAGTTATTACTCCGTCAATTATGCATTGTTTTCTATGTTTTTTTTTTGGTAGGTAATACTAATACCTCAGAGGTATATATATTTTTTATCAAAATCGGTTCAGTACTTTGTTTTTTTTTTTGACGTGTAACGTCATAATAAATCGATGAACGCCGGCTGCACGCACGAAAAAGCATGACTCATTGTCACTTTCCGCCTGAACCGAGCGTGCAAGCGAGAGCGCGGAACAAGCGATAGAGAGGCACGATCGGCCTAAGCTAAGCGTTCGGCTTGTGACGCATCTATCATGACGTTATCACGTAAAATTAACGTCCGTAAGCCGACTTTACAGACAACCATTTTTTTTTTTGCTAAAGTAGTCGCTATAATTCGAAAAAAATACATACCAGGTGAGCAAGTCGCATACTCGTCGTAGTTTTGTTCGAAATGTGTGAAAGGTGAGGCGCGCATATACGGCGGCAGAGAGCGCATGAACGAATCCACCTGCATGCGCTGGCACTTCTCCACTGGACAAACCTGGCAATACCAATAATAAAACAACAATTTAGTCCATGGCTATGAATAAACTAGTAGTTCTACGAACAGTAGACCTCGCGAGAGAGCTTATTTGCAGCTCACCTTGGATCATCTGTCCATAATACCTACATAAAGTTGGCTAAGGAGGCCTTATATAAAGTTTTGGCCGATTTCGCAATTATAAGTAATTTTAAAGACGTTATTTTACGGTCAAAAACATTTTTTCCATAAGTTTAAGCACCTTGAAAGATAAATTTAATTTTAATACTTATAATGCTGGACGTTTCTGGAAGTCACTTTTTTAAACTATCACGGTCATTCATTAAAACACTATTAACGTCGTCGTCATCGTCGTCAGTCGCTCAATGTATATTCTTATAAACACAAATATTAATTTTTATGGACAAAACGTAAAATTAAGAAAATTATTCAGCGCTCAAATGCATCAAGCACATCCACGCGCCCTCACTGTTACACGCAATCTGAAGTTGGTTGTCATATCTCGACAACCACTAGACCAATTCTGTTCATTTTTACTACAAGTTGTAATAATTGTATACTTTACCTACCTATCAAATATCATTAAAATCGGTTGGTAATTAACGCCGCAATAAGCTTCCCCTCTTTTTATGGGAACCACCCCTCTTATCAAAAATCGCCGCCGACGACATTTTTTTTTAAATAATTCATAGAACCTATATACCAAGTTTCATCAAAATTGGTTCAAAATTACGCCCTGTACGAACATACAAACAAACTGACAGACGAAAGAAAATTTGTCCAGTTGATGCAGAGACGCTTCGCTCGCTCGGTCAATTAATAAAAAAACAATTTACTATTCGACCAGTTGTGTATATAATATATGTTCAACCAAAAATGAATACATTTAGGCAAGAAAAAAAAACTCTTGAGTATTAACGGAAACGTTAACTTCAACTTAACTTAACGATCCAAAAAGGATGAGGTTTTCAATTCGACTGTATGTTTCTTTGGATATTTGTTCAGGGGTTACTTCAGCATTAATTGATATATCGAGGTAATCCCCCTGTTGTATTTAGTAAATCACGTAGCCCTATCTTTCACTCCAATGAAAAGAACACAATGTGATTATAGCAAGGCAGCGTGAAAGAGAAAAATGTACTTACGTATTTTTTATCTTTTTCGATGTAACCCAATTTTTCGATGGGTCCCAAATATATAAGTCAGTAGTATAGTTTGATGACAGCTTGGGGTCAATTTACAATATTTTCATGTTTTTTGCAAATATTTTAATTTATATCCGCCTTAAAATCATCGTGTACACCGACATATTTTCCGTGCCTTCTACGGGAATATAATAAAGTGGTTTCAGTACCGCTGTCCCATACCCGGTTAGACGTTTGCGTCCATTTTGTTGCCAAGTCCATGTGTATGACTCAAATGGCAGTGCTTCCCTTCCGCCGTGCGCGATGCGTCACAGTATTCACTCAACCTAGCGTATTCTGTGAGTCTTTATCTATGAAATTATAGTCTTGATGAATATAATGTTGACTTACCTTTTCATAGTGTATGTGATCACGATCCGGTCGATGAGGCACTTTTGTTAAACTGTCATTGTGGCTGCTCCTAAAATATGCAAAATAACAGTTATTGTAATCCGTACTCAACGATAACGATCCACATTCTTGTTGCGTACTGCACAAGAAAGGGATTCTTTGCCGCCATCTCTGTTTCCTGAGACCTATAATCTTGGAATTTTCAAGGCTAGAGTGAATAGATATCTTCTAGATCGACGAGCTCCATCCTCGGCCACACCGTCGCTTAACATCAGGCGAGTTGGTGGATCTTGTGTAAAAAAGAAGTCTGTTCATATAGTGTGTTCCCTTCTAACAGTGCGCTGCTATCGCATTATGCATGAAGTGGCGCTAGAACTTAAATCTATATTGCGTCGTTGAAACGTAATTTTAAAAGTTAACAAGTATGCACATTAAAAGAAAAACTAAATATCCGACTGCAGAAAAGCTGTTTTTGCTTACGTCATTCCGTCTTTACGTTATTTCGTTACGCATGATACGGTGTTGAGTAAACGTATACTCAACAGCGTATCATGCGTAACGAAATCATAAGTTAGACTGCAAAAATTGTGAGAAAGTATGCGTAAAATCGCCGAAAAGGTTTTATAAATGCGCATTCTTTAGAATAATATTGCAATTCTAACAATATTAGGTACACATTAGTCTCCCGTCGAGCCGGCAACAAGTATATACCTACTCATTTGTAAGGTATTAGCATTATTCATAGCGAAATAACAGAATGCACCTGTGCCGACGTTAGTTAAAATTAAAACGAGCCGAATCTGTATGAGCTGACTCACCCAAGAAGAGAAGCCGATTCATCGTCCTCTTCCTTTGCTTCGTCTTCTTTGCTACTGCGTGGCACCCTGAAAGGAAAACAGTAATGTACAGCACTATATTGTATAACATGTTAATCCGTGACCCGACGACTTGATACTTCATTTGAAAAGGGGTCGTTCAACTTGAATGCAAAATTTGAATTTTTTGGATGGTAAAACAGCAGTATAATCTACAAAACTATTTAGATTTTTTTCGAGTTTTTCAGGATAAGCCTCGGAAGACAATACCAGCAAAACACGGGACCAATAGGATCAAAGAATGTTCAGCCAATAAGGGCGGGTCGCAAAGTATCTTGTACGTATGTTGGTTTAACCACAGGGCACAATTAGTGATTAAAGTGAAAGTAACACTGTCTCTACCTGCTTTGATCCCGATTGTTATAAAATTTGGTAAGCACAGAGAAATTTGAGGTCCCGGAGACATAGGCGATATTTTGATAAAAAACGGGGCTGATGTGTGATCGGCATCATTTCTCATCACTTCATGACTACTGGATACAGCTAGTGTATTAGTAAATTATAGAACATGTACTCCGGTTTGTTAGAGTCCAGTTCTGGCGATTTTTTAGAAGCATTATCATCTTCAATGTCCAGGGGGTCGTCCAGGATGGAGGTCCGCCGGCTACCCACGTTGAGCACCACCGGGGCAGGAGCTACGAATTCTGTCGACTGTTTGTGCTTCTCACGCTGTAAGTAAAAGTCATCATCAGCCCACTTTAAACTATTCAATATGACATTGCACCTTGAACCGATTGAAACCGAGTTTCAATGGGTTTTTAGCGCCGTGTGTTACACTCTACATTTCACTACGAGTGCGAGAAAATAAAATAATCCACTATAATAATTCAAAGTTAAAAATGAAATGTACAATTCTGGATATTTAAACGATATTTAACGAGATGTTTGCAAAGAGAATGTAAATATATTCCAAAGAGAATATTCTACTTTTAAATAAAGACTGTTTCGTGTACCTATGTAGGCTCTTTTGGTAACAGATAAAAATTAAAAAAAAAAAACTTTTTCCCCTACAGCCCTAGAGCTTAAAATGCAATTTTTTCCCCGCTTTACTACGCTACAATGACGGACTTTTAGAGCAAGAGGATTGAAAAAACAATTTTTGTACTATGTATTTGATTTAAACTTTGTGAATAAACAACCATTGTATGGTTCTTATTTGGAGATCTTTTAGAAATAAACAGTCTTAGTACGGCTTTGGACCAGTTTAAGGAACATACAGTCCTTGTATGTAGTTTAAGGAACAAACAGTCCTTGTAAGGATCTGACTGGATCTGTTTTAGAAACAAACAACTCTTACATGGATCTGACTTGAACCTGGTTTAGAAACAAACAGCCTCTGTATGGTTCTTATTTGGACTTCTTTTAGAAATAAACAGTTCTCGTATGATTTTTATTTGGACCTGTTTTAGAAACAAACAGTCCTTGTATGGATCTGATTTGGCTTACCAATTTGGTGGTAGATACTATCTCCATAGAATCCCGTGCGCCCAGAATCATGGCTTTGGTAGACGTTTTGAGGACCGGTTGGTAGGCGTTCGATGTTGTCCTAGAAATAACAGAAATGTTTACATTACCAAAGAATTTTCTTTCAAGTATTTGAAGTACTTTTTTCGCCCGAGTCCCGAAGGAAGTTTATGTTTTTCGTGCATATGTACAGTAAAGTACTATACTCTGTACTATATTCTGTTCTGTATACTTATATAAATAAATAAAAAAGCTTAACACCAACTGAGCGGGAGCCGCGAGAAAGCGGTTGCGGTTCGGGACGGGATTTTTTGTAATGTTCGAATTTGTACGCAAACTGACACATTATCAAGCGCCCGCTTGCTTCCACTTGATATGTGTTAGGTTGCATTTAAATTGAAACATTACAAAAAAATCCCGTTCAGGAATGCGACCGCTTTCCCGCGGCTCCCGCTTCGCTTTTTTTCTTGGCGACATATCGAACAAAATGCGCGTGAAATCGCCTTCTCTATGAGCACTCTCATAATTTTGCATGTTTGATTTGATGTTCGACGCACCGCTAGACGCACCGCTAGACGTATCGCCAGACGCATCGTTAACATCATCGTTAGGCGCTCCGCTTGTCTCAGAACGAGCTCCAATAAACCATTAAAAATAAGATAACCGTGACTATAAAAAAAGATTACTAAAAAAAATTCATATAAGAAAGTATTGCTGTTATAAAACACATTTGTCATAATTTCATCGTAATCCTAACTAATATATTAATTTTTAAATAAAAACTACGGGTCACTCACGTCTGTTTTGAGCCGAAATATCCGACTATAGTTTCAACCGCATTCGGGTGCAAGGCGCGTCACCGACCGAGAGTGACGTGTGTGCTGCTCCTTTGAAAAAGACCGCCGAATGCGGTTGAAACTATAGTCGGATATTTCGGCTCAAAACAGACGTGAGTGACCCGTAGTTTTTATTTAAAAATGTGTGAAAACCACGTTAATTTCCATAGTAATATTATAAAAGCGAAGTTTGATACCTTACCACGATCTAACGGCTGAACCGGCCGCTTAACCGAAATATAGTAAAAGATAGCTGTGAATTTAGAAACTAATATAGGATGATGATGATGATATCATCATCATCGCCGTTTCACGCGGGTAAAACCGCGGGGAGCAACTAGTTCATAATTATGCAATTATTGTGAATCTATATTTTTAGGTATTTTCCTATCATAATTTCGAAGAATCCCCCAAGTTGCATATAATGTGCACTGCTTCATACAAATAGTTTTTTTTTACTGTCTAGTAAAAAACATTGGCATTGGCACAAGTACATTGGCATTTTAGTAGGATCCTGCGATTTTAGTAGGCTTAGTTTTAAATAATGAAGTATCACCTGTCGTAATATAATAATAGAAATAATGCATTGCATACTGTATTGCATGACGGATGACGGCAGTATAACAGGGGGGTTAGACAAAGGGGGGTTAGACAAAGTGGCATTCTAATGTCGTATACGCCAGTAGAATAGGAAAGTAAACATGGGATTGACATTGGCTAACGGAATGTCACGTGACGGCACGTCACAATTTCTTAGCATTCCGAAGCGTGAGCGTTTGTAGAAATAGAAACTTTTGCCACTTGTCTGAGCCTGCAGGACTCACATTATCTTCAATATGGATCCCATTCCTCCTCGCATGTCGATGCTTTGAGCCGTGGTGCGGCGTACGCCCGGCCCGGCCTGTGTCGCTGGAGTTGGCTTTAGAGACTGAAATTGAATAAAATATGTATATATATTCAAGTACTTTAGCTTTTTATAATTATAGTTAAAAAAAATTGAAAAGATCGACTTCAAAATACTTAATTTCGTTACAAAGAGATAATCTATCACAAACAAACTGACAGACGAAAGAAAATTTGGCCAGTTGATACAGAAACAGCTCGCATCGCTCGCTCGGTCAATAAAACACCACCATTTTTATCGCATAAAAATATTCAAAATAACACAAGTTTAGGAAAATAAAAGAGAGCAACAACATGTTTATTTATACGAAGTTCCCGCCAAAACTCACGCGAGTGAAACAGCTGCACATCATCATCATCTCAGCCATAAGAAGTCAACTGATGGACATAGGCCTCCCCCATGGATTTCCAAAAAGCCGCTTCCAATCGGCCTGCATCCAGCGTCTCCTCGCCACTTGTATGAGGTCAACAACATCTGCACAGCAAGTTGTAAAGCTTAAGATTTAATAATAACATAAGAATTAATAGTGACCTGTCGCATCATCGCGTCTTGTGTGATAGGGCAGGCCCAGTTAGTGGGTATCGTGGGCACGTCGGGATACTTGTCCTTTATTGCGTCCGCGTTACTGCATTCAGCGTTCACGAACATGTCGTGGAATACTGCAAATACACCGTCTCACTTATAAAACGCGTGTTAAAATCTTACTGAATAAGGACTTGTCACTTTCTGCCAGACTTGATCGATTTTTATGTGTGAGATGTTGTTAGATTCTTCTTCACTCCTTGAGTATCATAGGCTATATTTTTTTGCAATAATAATAATACACTTCTCGCAAAAATAAAAATAAAATGGGTTTTCTTGTTCGTTGGGTGTTCCAACGAACTTTTTTGTAATAAACAATTGATTTTACTAGAATTATTCTAAAGAATGCGCATTTATAACATTTACAGCGATTTTATGCATACTTTCTCACAAAAAATTGTTGTCTGTAAAGTCGGTTTACGGACGATAATAAAATTTTACGTGATAACGTCATGATAGATGCGTTACAAGTCGAACCGCTTAGGCCGATCGTGCCTCTCTATCGCTTGTTCCGCGCTCTCGCTTGCACGCTCGGCTCAGGCGGAACATGACAATGAGTCATGCTTTTTCGTGCGTGAAGCCGGCGTTCATCGATTTTTATGACGTTATCACGTCAAAAACGCACACACAACAGCATATCAAGCGTAACGAAATCGTAAGTTAGACTGCAAGAAACTCTTTTCTGCAGTCGAGTTATTGTTTTTCTATTAATTTATATACCTATACTTGTTAGATTTTCGTGAACAGCGCCTGTGCGAATTACAAAAGCAAATCACTAGAAAACTAGGTATAACGTCAGATAAAATTATCGCAGCAAGTTACCCACATACCAAACTCCTTCCATTTTCTTGGCGCTGTTTTGATTTTTTTCTGTGCGCGCAGCACCTCACGGCGTTGTGGAGGCTTGAATTCTGCCATGTCGCCAAATATGATGAATGGACGGCAGTCCTCTTCCACACGCTCGTACCAGGGCTTCTCTGGCTCTACAACAGGTTTATATGTATTATTCGCGCGTAATACAAATGTTACGGACGGATTATTGTGGTCAATTCTGAAGACACAAACCGTACTTATAAACGCTGAGTAAGCGCATTTTAGTTAAACAGTGTTTTGTTCCGTTTTCACGCGTGACAGTTCCCGTCTGACAGAAAGTGACTCCTTATTCAGTGAATAAGTTTTTTTTAGTAAGATGATAATTTACCATAGCATGGTTGCCTGGAAGAGATCGCTCTAAGCGATAAGGCCGCCAATTAAAAGCCTAGCCATAATCTTATTTTTCTATGTATTATCTTTTTCCGTGTATACTGTGGTTTTTTAATAAAGAGTTATCTATCTATCTATCTATTTACATAAAATATTTGAAATTGCTACATTCAAAAAAGGAACAAACATAAAATATGAAACATTCGTTCGTCTTTTGAGTTTTTGAGTCTTTTTAGTTATTTTAATAATTTTAATTAGTTTAGTGCATTATCGTTGGTTTAGTGGTAATAAGTCATGAACGGAAGACGGACTGCCATATGCCATGGCGAAATAAATGGCCAAGTGTGTGTCGTGCCACGCGCAATGTAGGGTTCCGTAGTTACATAACATAATTTAAGTGACATTGAAACAGGGTCTCTTGTTTGATACTACGAACATTATGAGTTAATTTATGTTAATTTAAATGAAATATTAATTTTTGACTTGTCTAAGTAATGTTAACTAATTTTAAGTCGATCGACTATAACTCGATAACTTGTAAACCCTACTTAGCCGTGATAATTTTCCTTTTAATTTCATCATAATTATATTTTACTAGCATGAATTTTTCATATCTCCAAAGTCAACCGATTAGCCGGTAGAGAGGGTTCACGTGACTCTAACAAAAATTATCACATTAAAGCTTAATATTTCGCAAACGGATCGCACACCCCCAATGTTTTTTGACTACCTATCCAACGATTCCCCACACGACGGGGTAGATGAGAAAACATAATTCATCCCCACTTTATGTGTTGGGGAGGTACCCCAAAAAAATAATTCAATATTTTATTGTACGACTTTCTCGGCATTATTAATATATCTGTGCCAAATTACGGTTTTCTAGTAACTATTTATAGTTTTTGAGCAAAGCTGCGGAAGGACAGACATACGGACATGGCGAAACTATAAGGGTTCCTTGTTTACTACGGAACCCTAAAAAGAAAAAGAGGGATTCGAGTTTTTAACTTAGAGACAAGGAAAGAGACGGATTGAGTTTTTCTTACTTCTTACCAATTTCTGCCTCTTCCTCGACTGTTTCTTCTTCCACGCAAGTGCAAGGGTCTTCCTTAGGGTTGTCAATAATCGGCGATTCTGTTTTCAAAAGCTTGGGTAAATCGAAGAAAAATTGATTCGACTCTGGTGTACCCTTCATAAAATGTTGAACGAATGTTTGGAACTGCAATTTAAAATACTTAATTTAAAATGTCTAATTTGAAATAATTACTTTAAAAGTTATGTGAACGTTTTTATTTCAATTTCATATTCTCTTTATTGAACGTCAATGGATCACTTTTACATTTTTTATTTTATTGTGTAACTAGATTTGTAGCGATTGATAATTCAATCATTACAATAAAAAAAAAAATAGAACACGCAAAAATGAGAAAAAAGTGACGGCAATCTTTTGGTTTGTGACGTAGTTAAGAATAAGAATATATTTATTATCCTTGAATAACATGCATGTTATAGGTAAGTGAGAATTACACATGAAATCAATTAACTAAACTTTATAATAAGCCTATCTAAAATGATATAATCGATTTAAAGTCTCTCGCTCGCTCACCTGTGTATACTTACTGTTAACTTATTCTGTGCTCACAGACTTATACCTACTTACGTAGTGAACAAAGAGTATTGTACTAAACAGGAGACAGTGTGCTATCATGTTCCGACATCACATCACTGACCAAGACCATTACACAATGCAAAGAAGTCGTGTTTTAAACTGTAGTGTACGGCGGAACATATTAGTTGTAATATCGGTTAATAGAGGGTAGAATGCGACGGCCGGCCATAACAGTGTCAGTCAACTCTCTTACTAGTCTGTGGTCAGTCAGAATAAATCTATGCAAAGATACGCATTTTGTTTCTATTACTCGCTCCCAATCCCAGTATTCTTCATTGACGAGCTAATTACGAATAAACAACAAAGAAAATCGCGCGTGTAATATTAAAAATGTCCATGATTGGAAAAATCGCCGAATTCGATAAAAAAAATGGGGCGTGGTCCTCGTACGTGGACCGTCTGGAGTGTTATTTCAAGGTCAAGCAAGTATAAAAACGGCTGCGAGCCAACTCTGCATCGCTATAAGAGTTGAGCGTAACCTAAGTATTTAGTTTTCTTTGTGTTGATTGTTGGGATCGAATAATAGAGGAATAACCAATTAGTACTGCTCGTTCTCGCAAAGGAATGCGCAGGTAGAGAGCGCCGAAAGATTTCTTTGTTTTGTAAAATACATGGGCTTTTTATGCTTTCAATATTTATAACTACGACGCAATTTTATTTACTTTCAACTCCTAAGTTTCTTTTGATCGTTACGTCGAACCCCGTCACAAGTTCTTTTAATTACCTCCAATAGTGTTTTCTTCATTTTTTGCCGCCATTCACTGTCTACTCTTGCAGCAGTTTTGTAACCTCTGGATAGATTCAAGATCAACGTTTGGGCTTCGGCTAAGATTTCTTGCAGAGCAATGATGTAATTTGTATATTCTAAAAATATACATAAATATGTTGTTGTATAACTCATTGTATGATGAACATTTATGTCGTAAACAAATTATTGAATTAAAGATTTCATGGAATAGTTAAACAGTACAATCAGTACAGAACTGACCATATCATTTAATATTCATCATTCAACGTCATGTCCAACAATGTTTAACCAGTTCATCAACGTAGGATATCTATACAAATCTACTCAAATTATTTCTCTTGTGTGTCTTGGGTGTTAACTTGGCTCCGATATACTATAATGAATCCAAGGCTGTACAAATATTTATTTTTAGTTTTACTTAGTATAATTTATTTTAGTGAACGTTATTCGTATTTACGTATAGAATATATTCAATAAATTAAAAAAAATAACGGCTACACATCACCAATTTTTGTAGTATAACCTACTGTTGCTTTACGTTTGATATGTTATTAAATGTACGTTTTCGTGAGAAAATATGCTTAAGGCCGCTATAAAATGTAGTCATTCTTGTAATATTAGTAAAATGTTACGAAAAGAGCATTTTTTCAAAAACAAATATCCTGAACACTCGGGGAAGTAACGATGAATCAAACAACATCTCACACATCAAAATCGGCCAAGCTGTTTAAGCTTTATGATACATTATATACATCTGAAAATATAACCTTCTTCTTGCACAGTCGGTTAAAAAAAGGGTCAACCCTATAAAATCCGCGAGAATTCTTACGTTCCATTTCACGCAATCAAATATGATTTCCAATTTGTGAAAAAGTGTGCTTTTCAGATTCTGAGTTGCCAGTAACGAATTCAATCGACGCAAAATCGATACTGAAACCCATAATAATTTCATTAATACTTTTGAAAACTATTCATATATTATTCTAAATCTGTGTTCTGCCCCCGTATTCTGAACCCATTCGGTTTCGGAATCGATTCGATTTGTATATCTCCGTCTCTGTCATTTCCATAGAGAGTGACAGAGACGGAGATATACAAATCGAATCGATTCCGAAACCGAATGGGTTCAGAATACGGGGGTTGTTATAGTAGTAATACTAAATTAGTAACTTAACGAGTTTAATCACTACCACACTAGGAAAATAATTCAAAGTATGGTCGCTAGATATGCGTGGAGTTGGAATATCTAACCAAACCATATTACGAGTAGTAAAATCATTCTACTATCGATTACATATTACTTTAAGTTAAGATATTCGCTTCGCATACTTATTCCATATTAGTAGTAACGTTAAATAAAACCTTCAACAAGAACCATTTTCTCCATCTTGCTCCTTTTTTTCTCCGAACACATGACATACATTAGTCCCGCTAAATTTTTACATTCTAGTTGAGTTTGTAAAGCATCAATTTTTTCTTGTCTCTCTCTATGAGCTTCTCTCAGCATGTAAGATGCACGAACTTGTTCGTTCCTGTTTATAAATATTACTTACAATTTGCCTAAACACTTTTTTATTTTTATAGACACAGGTCTATGACATAACATAACATAACATCATCATCATTTCTGCCCTTATTGACCCACTGCTGGACATATGCCTCTTCTTTATCACACCATTCTTTCCGGTCCTGCGATCATCTTATCCAGCTCTTCCCCTTTGACTTGAATATATCGTCTCTCTATTTGGCTGGTGGTCTGCCATCTGGTCGTGTCGCAGGTACATAATATATAAATATGTAAATTCAAATTTGCAAAAAAATTGATAATTTAAATTTCACTACGATCAACTTACTGGAGGATAAAATCTGCTCTCTCTTTAAGTAGACTAATTTCCTTATTTAGCCGTTCATTATGTTCTGATATCAATTCTTCTTCTTTTTCTTTAAGAAGTTTTTCCACCACCTCCACTTCTATGCTTGGTTTTTTAATCTCCTGACATACACAACATTCACAACAGCTAGAATACAGTTTTTTGTTGATTGGTTTTGCAAGTGGTACTTTGACCACTGAAACAGTTGGAGAAATTTCTTCCCTAATTACATCCAAAACATCCGCTGATTCTCCTGAAGCATGTTCACGGCTCCCTTGGCGAGACATCTGTAAAACTTATATTAATAAGTTTATACCACCAGGGAAAAACAGAAAGATACATGGAACATCAAATATTTATAGAAGGAAACAGAAACAAAGGTACTTGATTGATTTGTCAATTTTAGTGTTAATGCTTATGCTTATGCTTTTATGTTAGTGCTTAGATAGATAGATAACACTTTATTAAAAGACCACAATATAGAAACATTTAATACATAGTGAATAATATTACATTTAGGTGTTTTAGTTGTGAGATGAATAATAATTAATATTATTAATACGTAAGTAGATCCTTTCTGATAAATGTAATATAATACTGCAAAGAATTAATTTGTTATTAGCATGGCAATATTTACCATTACATTATGCGTTTTTTCATACAACAGGATATACTCTTTTCTACCACTAAATATTATTCTATTAATATCTGTGTTGGCCGTGGGGTACCGGCTTAGAATAGTACCTCCCCCTTTCTTCCCGTGGGTGCCGTAAGAACCGGCTAAGGGAAATATCACCAGAAGTGGGCAGCAGCACATTCTGAGTAAAACGCCACCTACTGCGCTCGCCAACCCGCCTGCCAAGCGTGGCGAGTACTGGCAAAAACCCCCTATGACAGACGACAAAAATACTAGGCCCCCAGTCCCCGGCAGCTCCGCTATTCCGGGCTATGGTAGCGGTCCCGGTCACGGCGGAGCAAGGGGTGCTAAGAATCTCCGGAAGAGATCCGGCTACCACCCCCTGCATAAACGACGACTGGCCCTGGTAACACACAACATTCGCACGATGAGGACAGACGAGAAGCTAGCTGAGCTGGAAGAAGAAATGGGTAGGTTACATTGGGATATCCTGGGGTTATCAGAAGTCCGACGAGAGGGGGAGGACACGATAACCCTGAAATCCGGTAACCTACTCTACTACCGGGAGGGCGACCAACAGTCCCAAGGTGGTGTCGGGTTTCTCGTCCACAAGTCCCTTGTTAACAACATTCTTGCCATCGACAGTGTATCGAGCAGGGTTGCGTACCTGATACTCAGAGTATCCAAGAGGTATTCGCTGAAGGTCATCCAGGTATACGCACCGACTTCGGCACACTCCGATGATGAGGTAGAGGTGATGTATGAGGACATTAGTAGGGCCATACACACTTCAGAGACCTATTTTAATGTTGTTATGGGGGACTTCAATGCGAAGCTGGGCAGGAAATGCGAAAATGAGTTGAGAGTAGGGCAATTTGGATATGGACAACGGAACCCCAGGGGACAGAGGTTGGCCGACTTCCTGGAGAAAGAGGGACTCTTCATGATGAACTCTTTCTTCCAGAAGCCACCTCATAGGAAATGGACCTGGTTGAGTCCCGATGGTTCTACGAGAAATGAGATAGACTTCATCCTGACCACCAAGAAACAAATATTCAATGATGTCTCTGTGATCAACATGGTTAAAACCGGAAGTGATCACCGAATAGTACGAGGCACTTTGAATATTAATGTTAAACTTGAGAGGTCCCGTATGATGAAGTCTACACTCCGACCTACTCGCGCTCATATCCAAGACCCCGAGAGCTTTCAGCTCGAACTATCAAATCGCTTCGAGTGCCTGGAAAGCTGCGCATCGGTGGATGAGATCAATAACAGGTTTGTGGAAACTGTCCGTACGGTGGGCGCGAAGTTTTATAAACCCCACCGTACAAATAGACCGCAAAAGCTCTCGAGCCATACCCTCGACCTCATGGCTGAACGACGCTCATTGCAACTGCAGTCTTCCGGTGACGCAGAGTCATATAGGCGGCTCAATAGACTCATATCAAAGTCTATGCGACACGACATCCGTACCTTTAATACTAATCGTATTAAAGAGACGATAGAGCGGAATAAAGGCTCCAAAGTGTTCGCAAAAGACATGTCTATTGGGCAGAGCCAGTTGACGAAGCTGAAGACAGAAGATGGCAGTCTAGCGTCGACCAAAGCAGAAGTCTTGAGGGAGATTGAGAGGTTCTATGGACAGTTATACACATCGGTCGCAAAACCTGTTAGCAGTTTGGGTAAAGATCCAAGAGCCAAACTGACTCGACATTATACCGAAGATATCCCGGACATCAGCCTGTACGAGATTAGGATGGCCTTGAAACAGCTCAAGAACAACAAGGCACCGGGCGATGACGGAATTACATCAGAGCTACTGAAAGCGGGTGGAACACCGGTACTGAAAGTCCTTCAGAGGCTCTTCAATTCCGTCGTGCTTGAAGGTACAACGCCAGAAGCATGGAACAGAAGCGTGGTGGCGCTGTTCTTCAAAAAAGGAGACAACACTTTGCTGAAGAACTACAGACCCATCTCGCTCCTGAGCCATGTCTATAAGCTGTTTTCAAGGGTCATCACGAATCGTCTTGAACGCAGGTTCGATGACTTCCAGCCTCCCGAACAAGCCGGTTTCCGAAAAGGCTATAGTACCATAGACCACATCCACACGCTGCGGCAAGTGATACAGAAGACCGAAGAGTATAACTTGCCCCTTTGCTTAGCGTTTGTGGACTATGAGAAAGCCTTTGATTCGATCGAGACCTGGGCGGTGCTTGAGGCTCTCCAACGATGCCGTATTGACTATCGGTATGTCGAAGTGCTGAAGTGTTTGTACAACAACGCCACCATGTCAGTCCGAGTACAAGACCAGAACTCAGAGGCAATTTCATTGAAAAGAGGCGTGAGGCAGGGAGACGTTGTCTCTCCGAAACTGTTTACCGCCGGTTTGGAAGATGCCTATAAGCTTCTGGAATGGAAAGGGCTCGGCATCAATATTAACGGCGAGTACATCACTCACCTTCGGTTTGCCGACGATATAGTAGTCATGGCAGAGTCGATGGAAGACCTCAGTACGATGCTCGAAGACCTCAATAGAGTTTCCCAACGGGTGGGCCTCAAAATGAACATGGACAAAACGAAGGTTATGTCGAACGCCCATGTAGTGCCCACCCCAATATCTGTGGGGAACTCCACTCTTGAAGTTGTTGACGAATACGTCTACCTAGGACAAACGGTCCGATTAGGCAGGTCCAACTTTGCGAGGGAGGTCAATCGTCGTATCCAACTCGGCTGGGCAGCGTTCGGGAAACTTAAAAGCGTCTTCTCGTCCAATATACCCCAGTCCCTCAAGTCGAAAGTTTACAACCAGTGTGTGTTACCAGTGATGACATACGGCACTGAAACGTGGTCCCTAACTATGGGCCTTATAAGGAAGCTCAAGGTCGCGCAACGAGCTATGGAGAGGGCTATGCTCGGAGTCTCTCTACGAGATCGAATCAGAAATGAAGAGATACGTAGACGTACAGGAGTCACCGATATAGCACAGCGGATTAGCAAGTTGAAGTGGCAGTGGGCAGGGCACATAGCACGTAGAACTGATGGCCGATGGGGCCGAAAGGTTCTCGAGTGGAGACCACGTACCGGCAAGCGCAGCGTAGGAAGACCAGCCACGAGATGGACAGATGACCTCATACAAGTGGCGGGAAGACGCTGGATGCAAGCCGCTTCCAATCGATCTTTTTGGAAATCCATGGGGGAGGCCTATGTCCAGCAGTGGACTTCTTATGGCTGAGATGATGATGATGAATATCTAGTACACGATGTTTCTCATGACGCTTTCACACAAATTATCAGCGCTCAAGAGCAAGTCTGTCTTTTTTCTTGTAGTATTTTATGAGAAATCCCAAGAAATTTATTTCTAGTTTAAAAACCACCGTTAAACAAATAATACATTAAAAAAATATTTCGTGTTAGTTATCCAAAAAATCGACAAAAATATAGAAGTAATCGATTCACGACAAAAAATTTGACGTCATTACCTGTCAATATTTTGATTTTGACAGATTTGGAATTTTTGCGATGGCAAGCGGAAAATGTGCAGTCGTGAAGTTTGTAACATGTGATGTTTCGTGAAAAGTGTTAATTTTTTACGAAAAAACGTTTTATAAAGTGAATTAATGTGATTAATGAGTGCTTAAAACATTGTTGTACGTGTTGAGTGTATAGTGATTTGTGTTGACGACATAAAAGTGCTAAATTAATATTGTACATGGGGAAAGCCGTCACTTGAGGTTGTAAGGTTAGTGCTTTTTTCGTCTGTTGTTTGTCTTAAAATAGATTTCTGTGCGGGTCGCAATGATATTTCAGATTTGTTTGTGTAACGCTTTCATGTGACTTTTCAGTTTTTTTCATGGGACCTTGAACTAGAAATCTAACTGCCCGTAATCAAGGTTAGGTTTGCGCGGGTGAATTTGGTCACATAAATGTTGTTTATTTTGGTTGTAATTCACTAAACAACCTTGTGCTCGTTCATTTATAAATTAAAACTGCTTAAATGTAACATTTCACGGATGAATAATCAAAAATAAAAGAAAAAAAACTGCAATAGTAAACCTAACCTATAAGATGTCAGTATTTAGTGCAGATTTTTTGTTGCATCGGATTTTACCGTTATCCTTCGAGAACGCGTGTATAATTAAGAAACTGAACGGTTTTCTTCGTTAAAGTGTTGTAAAAGGTTGTAATCACGTGATCTGCTATATTGTTATGTGAGGACACATGGTTTGACAGATGTCGCGATATTTTGGTCCTTATCACATCGCGGCGATGATATCGCGCATTTGAGGCACGTTTATGCAGATAAATTATGTCACCGGCGTGCAGGCTTAACTCGGTTTTAGAGGTAAATTTCTACAAAACTCCTGCAAACATAGATCTAAACAGATGCCTGTATGAATAGAATCTAATCAAAATGTGAATGGTGTCATGTAACATTTTAAAGATGATATAAACCTAAGCTCATTAGCTCATTGAGTTTTAATGTAATGTACTGCTCCTCAGGGGAATGTTTATAACCAAATATGAATGTTTTGGTGTGTTTTTAAAAATCATTACATTAACAGTACTTGCGTTATTTGAGGAAATCCTTGAGAAATTAATAAAGAATAAAATTAATAAATTGACTTATTATTTAGTCGTTATTAATATTGACTGATGTTCAACAATTTTAGCAATTATGACAAAAAATATTTATATTAACTAACTCATGGTGACGTGAGTTGATTTTCAGTATAACACCTTAAAAATAATCTTATCTATTAATTTTAATCTCCATGAAGACCAATGTAGAGATAGTATTTGAAAATATTGAAACTACCATTATAGGCATTGGGTTTTATATTTGGTGCGAAAGTCTTTTCATATTCTCCGGTCATTGAACGGACAAACAACCTTCAAGATATGCTCGCCTTTGTAATAGGTAAACTAGATATTTGAATTAGAATAAAATCTCCTTGCATGCAAATGAAGCATTGAGGATGTTATTAACTTGAAATATCCAAGGATATGTACTAGACATAAGATTTCCTGAATTTCTAGGCTATGCACTATGACAGTTTTTTTAAAAGTTACTCTGTTTGTTACCTTTATATAATCAAATGGCTGAATGGATTGTTGAAAATTTGATATAG
Organism: Lycia hirtaria; assembly: GCA_947563715.1. Taxonomy (NCBI): domain Eukaryota; kingdom Metazoa; phylum Arthropoda; class Insecta; order Lepidoptera; family Geometridae; genus Lycia; species Lycia hirtaria. The sequence continues at coordinate 49,853,880 of OX387376.1, read as the reverse complement.
TTAAAACCTGGAGACCTTATAATAATATTCCCTCCAAATTTCACATCTTTCCAACTAGTAGTTTTAAGTCAATGTACTCAGAAGTTACATTAGTTAATGTCAATTCTATTCTACTGGAGTTCACAAAATTAGAATGCCACTTGTCTAACCTCTCTATTAACTGGGGACTGGATCTATGATTTTTCAAATCAATTTTTTTTCATCAATCTCAATCAAATCAACCTGGGATGAAGCTTGTTGATCTAGAAGATCTTATCACTCTAGTGGCTAAAGTCTAGTCATGAAAACTCCAGGATTTCAGTTCTTAAGAAGCTGTAAATTATGTATGTGTATTTTATTGTAATGTATGTATTGTGAAGTTTCCGGCAGCCTAGTGGTGAGACCGTCTGACTTGCGATCCACAGGTCCTGGGTTCGAATCCCACGGCACGCACCTCTGTCTTTTCGAAGTTATGTGCGTATTGTTGATTGCCGCCAACTTCAAACGGTGAAGGAAAACATCGTGAGGAAACCTACATGTCTGAGAGCTCTCAATGATGTTGAGGATGTGTGAAGTCTGCCAACCCGCACTTGGCCAGCGTGGCAGACTATGGCCTAACCCTTCTCACAATGAGAAGATGGCCCGTTCCCAGCAGTGGGACAGTTTGTACAAAACAGGGCTGATTAAAAAAAAAAAAAAATATTGTTTATCAGTTACAAATATTAAAGGATGTACATATTTAGTGTTTGTACTGTAGTTATTGTAGGTTTATTTGATTTCTTAAGCCGCAATAATTATTGTTGATGTGTTATTTACTTCTAGGAACATAATATAAACAAGTACATAGTTCAGTGACCTCACACTGCTGACTACACTGTTTTGAATACACATACGTTTCTAGATTCATTATTCATTTTAGTAACCAATATCAATAAAGGAGGAAGTTCTATATTCGACTGTGTGTATTTTTAGGGTTCCATAGTAAACAGGGAAACCTTATAGTTTTGCCATGTCTGTCTGCTGCTTTGCTCAAAGACTTTTAGTACTAGAAAGCAGTGTATTAATCTCACCAAAAAAAACATAAAAAAATGTTTTGGGTACCTCTCCTACATCTAAAGTGAGGATGGCAATATTATTTTCTCATCTACCCCATAGTGTGGGGTATCATTGAATAGGTAATCAAAAAATATTGGCATGGGCTTATTAGTGTATTAATCTCGCCAAAAAAACATAAAAAAATGTTTTGGGTACCTCTCCTACATGTAAAGTGAGGATGGCAATATTATTTTCTCATCTACCCCATCGTGTGGGGTATCATTGAATAGGTAATCAAAAAATATTGGCATGGGCTTATTAGTGTATTAATCTCGCCAAAAATTAGAATTATCCTTAGATGAACTAGCAGAATCTGGCAATGAGATTGATATACTATGTTTTAGTGAAACATATGTTAAACAGGGTACAGAAATGAATATAAGACTCAACAATTTTAAATTAGCTGCCTTTTTTGCCGAGATAAAGGTAGGGGAGGTACGTGCATCCTAATTAAGAAGTCACTCAATGCTAAATTGGTATCAATACCATCAAGTCTAACAGTAAAATTTTATTTCGAAAGCTGTGGCATTGAATTGATTGGACTTAACCTCGTAATTTTTTGCATTTATAGAACACCTGAACAAAAAAAATCTCATACTGAAATTTTCCTTCATAAACTTGAATGTTTGCTTAATTATTTGACCGATGAATTCAAACGCAAGAGAATTGTAATTTGTGGTGATTGGAATATAGACATTTTGAAGAATAATACAATCGCCAAGAATCTGTTATGTCTACTACACAATTACAATTTTGAAATCCATATAAACTGTCCCACTCGATTAAACGCTTGCCTAGATCAAATTGCAAGTAATATTAAGAACGTTTATTCTAATATTCACAGACTAGAACTTTCTGATCATGAAACAGCTCAAACACTAACTAAGTATTAAGGCCAAAAAACAAAAAGCATTTACAACCTGGTTTGAACATAAACGTGACTATAGTGTTGCTAACATGAGAAAATTCTGTGAGGGTATATCTTCGCTTTCATTTGCCGAAGTTTTTGAAGCAAATACATTATCGGTCGCATTTGATTGTTTCTACGACATATTTTGTTTATTATACAATCTGTGTTTTCCCACAATTACAGTTAAAATGAACAACAAACCGATAAATCTTAATTGGCTAACCAGAGGTATTAAGAAATCTAGTAGAACTAAGCGTAAACTATACTTAACATACCTTAAAAGTAATAAAAATAAGAACGAAAACAAAACTAAATTTAATGTATATAATAAAATATTTAGAAGAACTGTGATGAACTCACAGAAGATTGTTAATGCTAGACGGATAAATAACAATAAAAATAGAGGAAAAGCAATATGGGATGCAATTTCTTCATCAAACTCGAATAATTTTATGAAAAATGAAATTGACATTATAAAATTAGATAACGTGACATATACCAATTCAAGTGACATTTCTAATATATTCAATAATTATTTTATAAATTTGACATCTAATAATATAATTAATAACTATGACTTTAATCAGAATAACATTGACATTAATCCAAAAACTATATTTTTAACCCCCGTAGATTCCAGTGAGATTTTCAACATTATAATGAGCCTTAACAACAGCAAAACAAGTGGTTGCGATGACATTACCACCAAAGTACTTAAAAGCTGCGCTTATTGGATATGTCATCCTCTTGCTCATATTGTCAACTTGTCATTTTTAGAAGGCACATTTCCCGAGCAATTAAAAATGTCAATTATCAAGCCTTTATTTAATAAATATGATCCCAATAATTATCGTCCTATTACTATAGTCCCAGTTCTATCAAAGGTATTAGAAAAGGCAATGCTTGTTAGGTTAGATAGTTTTTTGACAAAATACATGATCCTAAGAGAAGAACAGTTTGGCTTCCGTAAAGGTTATTCAACTACGTTGGCATGTTTTAACTTAATAAGATTTGTCACCGAAAATATAAATGATGGCAATTATATAATATCAATGTTCCTAGATATGACCAAAGCATTTGACTTAACATTTAGTAAGCATTTGTTAACCATTCAATACTTTTGGACAAATTAGAGCATTATGGAATACGAGGACTAGCTAACAATTGGATAGCTAGTTATTTAAAGAACAAATGACCACAAGCCATCTCCCATAAAAGTATATTATTTGCAGACGATACTACTGTCCTAATTAAGTGTAACATCAAAGAACAAGCTCAAAAAACAGTAAGTAATGCACTATCAGACGTGATCCGCTGGATGGAATCTAATAGTTTGAAAATTAACATCAGCAAAACTAGATTAATTCAATTTATTTCGTATAACGCTAATCCATTACAACTTGACATAATTCATAACAATGAAATAGTAGACTATGTTGACAATTATAAATTTCTAGGATTAAATCTTGACAAGAACCTTAATTGGAAATCCCATATTGATATCTTATGTAAAAAGCTTGATCGATATGTATTTGCTCTAAAAAAAATTAGGTATACTGTGTCTATGGAGGCTGCGTTAATAGCATATCATGTCATGTGTCATCTCTTCTTAATTACGGCCTGATAATGTGGGGGAACTCAGTCGACATAGATAGAGTTTTTAAAATTCACAAGCGCTGTATTAGAGTTATAAATAAAGCTTGGTTTTTAGACAGCTGCAAACCACTTTTTAAGGCATGCAACGTACTTCCTTTACCATGTATGTACATTAAGGCTATTTGCATTTTTACAAAAGAACACCCAGAGTATTTTAATAAACGTAGTGAAGTTATAACTCGCCAAAAAAGAGACAAATTCACGAACCTATTATATCAACCTCCAGCCAGAAAAGATATATACAAAAAAAATGTTTTCAACATGTCCATTTTAATCTACAACAAAGTACCAAACCATATCAAAGTGTTGGATGGCATCAAATTTAAGAAGTCCCTGACTGAATGGCTTCTCAGGAATTGTTTTTATAGTGTTAAGGAATATATAGAATTTAAGTAAGATAATAAATATTTTAAAATACATTTATATGCAGAATTATCAACATTTGCACGTCTGCCTGCAGACTGAATACAATGTGTCTACAAATTTAAAATTAAGAACTCTATGTACTTGTATTCTTGCAAATAAATGATTTGATTTGATTCAAAAAAAACATAAAAAAATGTTTTGGGTACCTCTCCTACATGTAAAGTGAGGATGGCAATATTATTTTCTCATCTACCCCATCGTGTGGGGTATCATTGAATAGGTAATCAAAAAATATTGGGGGTCTGCAAAATCAAGTTTCGATTTAGGGATCCTTTTGTGAAATATTAAGCTTTGAAGTGAGAATTTTTGTTAGAGTCAAGTGTTCCCATTCTCTATCAGCTAAACCGTTGACTTTGGGTATATTAAACTTTCATGCTAGTAGCATATATATGGTGATATTAAAGGAATGAAAAGGAAATGACTAAGTAGGCTTTACAAGTTAACAAGAAATAGTTGATCAACTTAAAAATTACTAATTAGAAAACAAATATTTCATTTAAACTAACTTATGCTAACTTGTGTATTCATAATATCAAACAAGAGACCCTGTTTTAAGTTCAAATTATGTTGTGTACCTACAGAAACCTACATTGAGCATGGCACGACTAGTACTTGGGCATTTATTTTGTTTTATGTCCGCAGTCATAAACCGATTTTGATAATTTATGATTTTAATGAGATAAAAAAGAATAATCGATATTGGTTAATGTTTAGGGGTAGAAACACAGTTTTCTCCTATTGCATGACAACAGTTTTCTTAAGCTTAATTATACTTTATAAAGTAGTTCATGAAGTAGTAGTGTTAGTACCTTGTTTTGATTTCTCGTCCCTGTTGCTTTCTTGCCTATTTATTGCTTTTACAGTTTTTTTTTACTTTCCTAATTTTTCACATTTTTTTGTAAACAAACTTGTGTTTATTTACTTTTTATGAAGGCAAGTGTCATTTTGAAAGAATCTTTTGGCTGTCCAATGACGGTTGTTTTTGGAAGAACTATTTTGTCATAAAATTTAAAACAAGAATTTTTTAAAGAGTTTGAATAATTGAAAATAATTAAAATAAGTTTTTATTGTGAATATGTGCTTATTACAAAATGAACAAATTTTGTGCACTTTTTTTTACGCAAGATCTATGATTGACCACCAACTCGCACTCTTTTAGCAAAAGCATCATTTTAGTCTCATCATCATCATCTCAGCCACAAGAAGTCCACTGCTGGACATAGGCCTTCCCCATGGATTTCCAACGAGACAGTTTTTTTTTAATGTAATGTCTGCACTATGGCAATCTGTTCGAAAAACAATAAGCCACTTGTTTGGCTGGAACCACATGTCCTGTTTTGTTCTTGTTATCATCGAGAGCCAATCAATTGCTGAACTTTCCAGCAAACCCTCTTCTTGACTCAGTCTACAAATCTTTGGGCGAGACTGGGAATGCCTTGTCTCTTCAGTCGATTGTACTCTAGTCCACCCTCTCCACTTAAAGCTTGTGCGAGTTCATTTGCATGAGTTGCTAGTTTCTTCTGGTATTTCAGGCTTGCCTGACCTATTTCCTCACGAACAGTGTTTATGCCTAGGTCAAGATACATGTATTTGTTGCTAATACACTGGGGTATACTAAACATGGTTCTTAGTGCTTTACTTTGGAATCTTTCCAGTATGTCGATATTACTCTTGCTAGCTGTTGCCCATAATTGTATCCCATATGTCCAGATAAGTTTCAAGGTTGCTTTATATACCAAGATTTTGCTGGTGTTATTTAGTTGCGAGCTTCGTCCGATTAACCAGTTAAGACCACGAAGTTTTCCATCTAATTGTTTTCTTTTAGCCCAGATGTGCTTCTGCCATGTGAGCCTTCTATCCAGGTGTATTCCCAGGTACTTTGCATTATCTGTTTGAGATATTTCTTTGTCGTTTAGCTTAACCGGAGGGCAAGTGTCTCTCCTTAGAGTAAAGGTCACATGAGCAGATTTGGTTTCGTTTGCTTTGATCCTCCATTGGCTTAAGCCATGATTCTATTTTATTTAGATGACTTTACAGAGTATGTGATGCAGTACTTCAAAATTTGTCCCCAAACTTTAACAATCTACATCCCAAACTTTAATAATCTACATCTTTATGCCCGCTGTACATATCGGGCCAATGGGGTATGTAAAGATTTTTTTTTATGTAGGTTTGCGCTTGACCGCCAGCTCGCCTAATTTATTTGGTAGATTGGGTCATTTAAAAGAACTAATTTCAATATTTTTATTATTCTGTTCAGTAGTATTTCTTTATTTTTTTTTAAAGATACAAACTTGGTGACATCATAAATTCGTCTGAATTGTCATGATTATTTACTAAAACATAATAAAGTGGCCAAGACCGTGTCATAATAAGCATAGGATTCCGTAGCTAAATGCTGTAATCTAAAAGAAAACTACATACTTGACGAGTATTGCTTGCTTAGACAACATTGTAAAAAGGTCAATGACCTCTGTACTATAATGACTTATTTTTTTACATATATTTTGACATGTCCTTACATATTTTGACATGATTTAAAAACATATTTATGTAAAATACGCAATTTCTCGAAATGTTTGTAATCAAGTCAAGAGTGTCAATACAATTTTCATTGAAAGTATTTGATATGGTCTACTACTATGGTTGTAATAATGAATTTGTAAGTCTAATAGTTTAGGAATGCAACGGGGGGACACAACCCCCCGTTGGATTCCTAAACTATAACATTTTCACCTTTGGCGGGCTATATTTCACACACATTAAATCTGAGAAAAAATGATATGGGAAAACTTATTTTAGGAGACCTATTAAACGAATTTTTTTGAAACCCAAAATTTTCCAAATTGATTTTTTCCTATTGTGTGGAATATCCACACAATAGGATACTATGGAATTGGATCTGCGTATATGGTTTTAATTTCAACTCGATACCTTCACGCGTTCCCGAGATAAAGGTCTTGACACCCGGACGGACGGACAGACAGACGGACAGCAAAGTGATCCTATAAGGGTTCCGTTTTTTACTATTGAGGTACGGAACCCTAAAAAAACGTTTAAAAGTTTTTTTTTATATTTTTCCTTACATTGCTTTCTAGAATGTTTGCATATATATTATAAAGCGTCAACAAAAATTACATAATGCAAGATAACACACATAGGTAGTTTTGAGTATTCTTAATGCCATTATTAGTGATGAATGTACAAAAATGTTCATGAACTTTATCAAAGTTTGTGATAAATTACACATTATCACTATTGGCGTAGATTATTGTAATCATAATAATCTAGGTAAATGTAAAGTTTGTTATGAATAAATGTGAAAAGGACAATAACCTATCTATTTATCCGAAATACATTTGTTTGAATCATTTGCCCGAATCCGTTTCAAAGAACTGTCTGATTCTTTACTTTACTTTAGATGTTTTACTTGAAAATAATTTCTGATTCCATAAATTTGTTTGCCATAAGTTTCATTTGCCCGAACAAGTATGTTACGAAAAAGTACATTTTTTTATTTTTGCGAGGGATGTATTATTATTATTACAAAAAAATATTGCCTGTGACACTCACGGAGTGAAGAGAATCTAACGACACTTTGTTAAATTATCTTCACTCCATTTGGTCAAGCCGTTTGCATTATAAAAGGTAATATAGAAACGTACATACATACTCACATACATACATACCCACATACGTACATAATATAATATAATATATTTAAGGTTCCCCGTCCATCCAGCCGTCTCGTTATTAGAAGAACGTTCAAACTTCCATACACCCGTACAAATTATGGTCAGCACTCATCTTTGTATCGCCTGTGTAACTCTTACAATAGAATCTGTTTTAATTTAGATATATTCAATCCATCTCTGTACTCTTTTAAAAGACTATTGTCAACAATTTTAGCTTAGGTTGTATACAGTGCTTATCTTATATTATTATTAACATAAATTAATTTTTACACAACAATATTCTTAATGCATGCTGTGTTTACAACTAGAAGGGCGTATACATTTCTAGTATGTTTCTATTTAAATATCATTTATGTTTCTATTGTATATGTCCAGTTTTGTAAACCAATAAAAAAAAAAAAAAAATATATATATACCCACATAAATATGTATATACAATGTATGTATATATGTAAGTGCGCTGTCGGGTAAAAAAAAAACAAACAAACCATAGACTTCTATGTCTGTGAAACAAACACACTTTCTGACATACACCCCCGACGCTGGCGGCATATCGTGCGGCTCCTTCCTAACATCTATTGTTGAGGAAGGCGATGGCCGACACAATTGTCATAGATATAGACATATTTAATGACAATTCAAAAATTAAACGATTAATTTGATGTTAGCTTGTGTTATTAGCGGAACGTTCGTCTACTCTTGGTATACACACAACTTAGTAATAAGTTAGTAAAATAATAATCTGTAGGCTTCCCGTAACAATTTGAAGTTACCAATAGTTTAAAACACACGACACACGATATAGCACAGCGGATTAGTAAGTTGAAGTGGCAGTGGGCAGGGCACAGAGCACGTAGAACTGATGGCCGATGGGGCAGAAAGGTTCTCGAGGTTCTCGAATGGAGACCACGTACCGGCAAGCGCAGCGTAGAAAGACCAGCCACGAGATGGACAGATGACCTCATACAAGTGGCGGGAAGACGCTGGATGCAAGCCGCGCGCCAATCGGTCTTTTTGGAAATCCATGGGCGAGGCCTATGTCCAGCAGTGGACTTCTTATGTCTGAGATGATGATGATGATGATGAATAGTTTAAAATCTGACAAAGGGCACGGACCCCGGTGTTTATAGAGTTGAAAATTAAATATGTAAATAAAAAAAGACTCCCCACGCATACAGGCATAGTTTTTAATAATAAAGGGTTATAAACACACCCAAGAACATTACCCTACTTGTTGCGCAGTCGGGTAAAAGTCCGTGTAATGGGGTGAAGTCGCGTGTCACGGCTAGTCCGCTGATAAAGTCGGAATCTGGTTATCATTCGCACGATTGACCTCGGAACCAGGAATCTTATCAGTGACGCCGGCGCACGTTTCATACACGATGATAACACACTGACGTGTCTTGCGAGGAGATAGATCTGAGAGAGTCCACCAAAATCATCATCATCATCTCAGCCACTTAGAATTTAAAAAAAAAAACGGTTTTCGCGCGGCCTGCTTTCGGTGTTTTCCATGCCATGCCATCAGCCCCGGATCTACGATTTTTTCGAACCGGGGCAGAAACTTGACGGTGGCGCCCCTCGCCAGCGCTTAAAATAACTTACTTAAAAAAACTTAATATAATTATCTATGTGGCGCCTTTTTCTTAAGTTAATTGTGACTTTCGTACATCTACGGATCTCTTTATTTTTGATTTGTTCTTGTACTTCTCGTAGTGAGACTCCAAACGTATGTAGCTCTTTCCATAGCTCCAAATTAAAATGTACTCAATAGTCCAGTCATTTGGTGTAAAAAGGGGGTTAGGTACCTGGAAAGTTATCCAGGAGTTTTGAAAATGTTGATTTTAAAGATTTCAATGTGCTCTTTTCGAATTTCTACTTACCCACCTCGTGTCTTTGCCGTACGCACCGCCATAATCCATATTGGAGTATATCCACGGGTTTCAGGATCATTTTATGAAAAAATTGTCTGATGAGAATTTTTCCTATAATTTTGTTCTGATTTTTTTTTTGTAAAATCGTCAGTTTTCGCCTACGGCCGTCGCAAAGGTTACTTTAATATTGTGTTTTGGCCAAGAAACTCATATCTACACCATAGTTCAATCATTTAGTAATTTTATCTGAGCAATTGAAATCAAATCCTATTTCATCTGCTATACTTGCATTGTGTAGCATAGTTATTATGCTAAATTGAATAAATTTAATTTTACATAGTTTTTATTTGTTTTCTATAGAGAAAATATTATGATATCGCGTTTTCAAATCCTATTCCATCTTGGATTGTTCGTTAACTTTCCTATATCTTAATTTCGGGGCTAATGTAGGAAAATTGTGGATAAAACAGAGAATTAAGCTAAGCTATGCGAGGTACTATGGACGTTAGTGGAATTTATCTGAAAACAAGGAAAATGCCGGGCAGTATCATTCTTGTGCAGTAGGTATCAAGAATGTGTAATATCTATATTAGTACTCGTATCGAGAGGAGGCGATTCGTGAATAAGAGGCCTAAAGCCAGCCTTGGGTGGACACAGACAAGCTGAATAGATCAATAGATTAGGGTAACCTATCCGAAATACATTTTTATTTGCCATAGAACTGTCTGATTCCATGTGTTTCATTGACATGTCTGAGTAATATGAGTATCTGGCTACATAAGTCTGTTTGTCATATTTTTTTATTTGTCTGAACAATTATTATGTTTAGTCTAGTAAAAGTAAGATTTGTGACAACATAAAAAACAACTAAGTATATTGTTATTTAAATGAATGTACTGGTGTTTTGTAATACATTTGACACAATTTCATAATGATATTATAAAAGCTAATTGTGTTACCTTTACACGCTCAAACGGCTGAAACGATCGTTATGAAAATTAGTATAGAGATATAGCTTTGGACCTGGAGACGGACATAAGCTACTTATCATAATCATCACCGTTTTTCATAACTGCGTGAGTGAAACCGTGGAACGCAGCTAGTCTATAAATCGGGGATTATTGTTGATTTATGATTTTTAGCTATTTTCCTATCATAATTTCAAAGAATCCCCCCAGTTGCAAATACTGTGATGTGCTCCATACAAACGGATTTATTTTTACTAGACTATGTTAGGTACGTCAGGTTTCTGTTTTATTATATTCCGAAACCGCATTATTTATAAATATCTAGTTATCAGATTTTAAGTCAGGTTCCTATAAATTATACATAGAAACGTTCGTATTACAAAGATTCGGTTGTCAGACGAGTTGTCAAATAAACTTTCTGGATTTTGATAGTTTCTTTTAATTAAATTATAATTTCCTTTTCGGGGAGATGACGTTCGATATTTCATAATTCAGATTATAGGTAGGTAACCTTTGATAGATTAAAGTACGTCAGTCGCAATACCTTTTTACCCAACTGCGCAAGAAGAAAAGGAGGGTTATGTTTTTCGGTTGTGTGTGTGTATGTGTGGGTATGTGTATTTATTATGTATGTTTTTATATTACTTCCTACATCCCAAACGGCTTGACCGATTTTGATATGCTAGGTGTCATTAGTTCTGCTTTTACTCCTCGAGTGTAATAGGTTTTTCTTGTAATAAATTAATACAAAGTATAAATACCCAATAAATAGTTTCCGGCAGCCTAGTGGTGAGACCGTCTGACTTGCGATCCGCAGGTCCTGGGTTCGAATCCCACGGCACACACCTCTGTCTTTTTGAAGTTATGTGCGTATTGTTGATTGCCGCCAACTTCAAACGGTGAAGGAAAACATCGTGAGGAAACCTACATGTCTGAGAGTTCTCAATGATCTTGAAGATGTGTGAAGTCTGCCAATCCGCACTTGGCCAGCGTGGCAGACTATGGCCTAACCCTTCTCACACTGAGAAGATGGCCCGTTCCCAGCAGTGGGTCAGTTTGTACAAACAGGGCTGATAAAAAAAAAAAAAACCCAAAAAATTAATTTACATACTCCATTAAATTACAAAACGATGTTGTGCAAGAATGGTGCAAGATAATTTAGATTAAGAATAATGACGAATTGTAATTAAATACGTAAAATAACTTATCGTTCATATCTACGTCATTTTATTATCTTATATACTGTTTACTGCCTAAAAAGGGGTTTTTGGGTGACTTTGTTATGGCATAGAATATTTAACAGTGCATGTACAATAGATTCGCTCTCCACAAATACTTTTATTTAAATAGCGACTTGCTACGATGCAATAAAGCGTAAGTAAGTTGGCACAGGCGCTAGGTACTCTTATAACCTACAGACACTAACACAGTGCAAATCGTTCTATTGTGTTGGTGTTATTTCTTATAATATCTTCTGTCCCGCGGCAACGTGCTAAAATGACCGGTCGAGCAGGTCGTTTGTACTTGTAGCATTATGCCTAAACTGCAGAGTTCGTCTGGCTTAGTAATGGTAAGAAATCTTTTGAAGAGATCATACACAGAAATGAAACTATCACTTAACTGTAACGAGTGATGATGAAAGAAGGCCTAATTCTTTCATCATCCCCGAGTATAGTTCAAAGTTGGCTACTCGTCATTTAAATTCGTCAAGTAACTGTAGATAAGCGCAGCGTAGGAAGACCAGCCACGAGATGGGCAGATGACCTCATACAAGTGGCAGGAAGACGCTGGATGCAAGCCGCTTCCAATCGGTCTTTTTGGAAATCCATAGGGGAGGCCTATGTCCAGCAGTGGACTTTTTATGGCTGAGATGATGATGATGATGATGAACTGTAGATACCGATATCATAATGTCTGAGTAGCCTTAGTGCCTCTTTCATCATCTGCGAGTAAAGTGTAGAGTAGCTATGTGAAGAGTAGTGTTACTCGACGAGTAATAGTCCCGACTAACTTTTAACCGTTCCACAAACGAATCCCTAGCTCCCAATAATTCAGCGGTTAGCCAAATGAATGAATGTAAGAAAGCGCTGATTGTTTCTAAGCGTGAAAGCGTGTGAAAACGTTCTAATTCCTTTGTCACAACTGTTTTATGCTAAGCTGATACAGCTGAGATATGAAATATGATTATTACTTCTATTTCACCTCTTTTTCAAGTATAGTCGATAAGATATCGTAGCTTACCAGGAAATAGCGTCCCTTCTCCAAGTTTGAACAAAAAGTCATAAAAAAATAAAATTCTAGCCACGGACATATACAATATAATATGATGTGCGAGTGGTGCATCTTTATAATGCTATTGTTTATAACTGATGGATAAAGTGGCAAGTAGATTCAAATTCAAAATCTTTTTATTTCCTTAATAACTATTAGATTAGATTATTTTAAAGTTTACTCGGGGATGATGAAGCCGTGTGTCATTACTCTATGTATGTAACTAATATATAATTATCATTTTTCTTTATTCTTGAAATCTATTATTTTAATAACTATTAAATTCTTTTGTAATTTTTGTTTGTGACCACTTTTGTCGTACACGATTTTTATGATACTAAAATGCTTTTTTATGACACGGTAAAAGTTACAAGCTGCTTGTAAAGCCGGCTTTAATTACACCGACTTAACTTGAATTTATCACACTGCACGTGTATTTTGTTTCTGAGAATTACAATAAATCCTAAAATCGGCATTTCATTCTTTTTTTTTTCAATTTTATGACCATTACGGTGCCAGATGGCGATGTTATTATCTACTCAAAATATTCAAAAATCCAGTCACTCGTTCTGACGGGTATAATTCTGCGAAAAATATTGTTAAATATATTCATTTACTCATAATATATAACTGAATTGGGCCCCAGGTCCTAAAGAATCTGTGCGAAATTTTATAACAATTGGTTCAGCCGTGTTGCCGTCAAGAGTCAACAAGCAATCGGAGACGGACGACAGACTTTTATAATGTTAGTTAGGATTAGGATTATATAATAATTCAGCCGGGACTTCGGTCAATATAACAGATATGTTGTTCTAAGCGATGTCGTTCTAAAAGGTTTTGACTGTATTTATTTATTTCAATTTTTCCAGAGATGGAGTCGCACATCCTGAACTCGTACCACCAGGCGAGGTACCGCACCATCGGGCACAAAGTGATGCGCGCGAAGAGCGACTCGCTTTCATCCGAGGGTAGTACGCAAAACAGCCCGGAGTACGCGCATGCGCTCCAGAGGGCGCCGTACGTGGCGCGCGTGCAGTCAGAAGATAGTACTGGCGAGGAGTGGACGCATGACCAGTCTGTGAGTATGATATTGGATTTTTTTCTTTTTATATGACTATACATATACGGCCTTAGCGAAAAACGTTACTTCACTTTAACCAACGCATCGTCTTAAATTCTGTCTTCTTTCCGCAAGAGTAATTACGTGTCAGCGAGAAAATGACAAAATATGTTAAGTAATGCATAAAGTTAAGTAACGTTTTTCGGTAAGGCCGATATAGATGTAGCTCTCGGGAAACTCATATCATATTTACGTCCAATATACCTTAGTGCCTCAAGTCTAAAATTGACGACCAGTGTGCATTTACTATGGGCCTTATAAGAAAGGTTAATGTCCCGCAACAAGCTATGGATAAGGCTACCCTCGGAGTCTCTCTGCGAGATCGAATCGGAAATTAAGATATTTGTAGACGTACGAAAGTCATCGACATACCACAGCGGATTAGTAAGTTGAAGTGACAGTGGACAGGGCATATAACACATGGAACTGATGAAGGATGGTGCCGAAAAGTCCTGCAGTGGAGACCACGTACCGACGGAGCCTTGTTCTCACGGCAAATTATTGTGATTAGAGATGTGTTATGATGTTCCGTTAAAAGTTCTAGCACCTGTAAATCCGTTCACATAAATTCTGTTCATAATATTCATATAATCCAGAATAGCTTTATGGAGGTGGTTTTCTCAGGTGGTGAAGTGGCTTGCAAGACCCCTTTGCTCTTGATCTAATTGCTCTGATATGAAATCTCACAATAACCTTGTTCATAAGGACAAAATTCATACTAAAGTAAGCAGAAGTCCAGGTTAACCCGGTTTGAAAAGTTCATACTGTACGAAATGCTTGAGTTTTGGTTATATTTTATGTATAATTGTAACGTTGTTTGATAATAGAATCTCTTCATTACAGATAAACACGACGCAATCAAGCCAGGACACAAGTTCAGACGATGAAACTGAGGCACAAGACGATGCAGAACAAAATATTGTAATCCAAGAAAATAGGATAGAATCAGACGATGAACTTGACGATAGTATAATCGTGCAAGAAGTTAACGTAGACGATGAAGATGAAAGCATAGATGTTGACGATGAAGAAATAAACCAAGAACGGATAGTACCCGTACAAACTGCGAACGGCTTTAAAAACTTCCAATTGACTGACTCTAACTCTCTTGAGGATAATACTCTAGTTGAAGGCCATGACTACGATGTTATCACTGTATACACAGTCAACCCGGACTTGGATTTAATAGAAGCGTCTTCTGATGATGACAATGATCAAGAAGACTTCGTTATCCCAGAAAAGGATAGATTTGATGATGGCGAATACTTGAATACCGAGGACATTCATAAATACAACCGGAAAGTAACAGAGTCTGCTCCTAGTATATCCAGTGGTATAGATTTAAATCTAGACACACCTGTAGTTTCAAATGTCGATGAATATTTCATTAAAGAGAAAGACATTCTGGAAGCAGACGGTCTGGTCGTAAATGACGTAGATGAATACTTTATCAAGGATAAAAATAAGGCAAATAAAAGAAAGGAATCGTTAACGGTGCCAAATGTTGATGATTTTTTTATAAAACATCCATTGCCTCAAAATAGTACTTCTTTATTTACTCACTCAGTTGATGATTTGTTTGTTGAAAAAGATAACAAAAAAGGAAAACTTGAACCGAAAGTGATTAAGAAAGAAGTACAGGTGAAAGAAATTACCGAGGACGAGGCACCAGAAAATGCTGATGTTTCAATAAACGATTCCGATCTGGAAGTATTACCAAATATTGAAGACCTAAAAAGATACTTTTTAGAAGAAATGTCATACACTAAAAGCATACAACGATCATGTTCATTGCCGCAGTCACCAATGCAGAATATCAACATGGATGTAGATGATGCCAAAACATGTTTGAGCTTTGAAGATCTTAACCTTGACCTATCAGATTTAACTTTTGACAATTATAAAGACAAATCTGACAACGCCAATAAAAGTGATGATATGCCTCGCACTTTGACGGAAGAAGATGTTAATAGCTTTCTAATTACCAAACCAAGTATAGACAAACCTAATACCGGAAAGGAAGATGACAACTTAGATCCTGAAGACATGGAAATCGAAGACACTGTCGAATCACCAAAGATCGATGTTATAGTACAACCAGCCCAAGATGCATTTAGGAATTTAACTTCCACCCCAATCCCACCCTCTAACATTTCTGGTAATATACTCGACTTCTGCATAGAGAAAACACCTGTTAAAAAACAAAAACTTCCTAAGAAAGCAATAACTCCTGTAAGGAAAGAGATGATACCTGTAAAGAAAGAGATTATTCCCATAAAGAAAGAGATAATTCCTATAAAGAAAGAACATCCTATTAAAAAAGAACCTCCTATAAAAAAAGAACCGCCACCTAAAACAAAAATGATAGCTATAAATCCTAAACTTTTAACTGAAACTAAACCTGTTGTTGAACAAAAATCCAATGCTGATTTAGATGATTTTGTCGACGTGGAATCTTGTAATGATACAGTGATACCAGTTCTTGCAGCTAACAATTTAAATTCTCTTTTGGAGCAATTTGAAGCGAACGAAAAACTGAACAAAAGTAAGAAACCACCTCGAGTAGTGATAGCTCCAGAAGAAAAGAAACCCTTGAACAAAAACAGTCTGACAAATGGAATGCGACTACAAGACGCTGGCGTACAACTTAACAAAACCAAAATGCGACAAATATTGGTAAGTACTAGCTTTTTTCTTTCAGGATTCCTAAGATCCAGTTAAAGGGCATATTCAATCTCTGTGACGTTATTGCAGATGCCGTCGACGATAAATACCGCGATCAGGCGGTCGCCAAGTCCCGTCCATTCCGATCATGATTACTGTTCGTCCAAAAAACGGCATAGCTTGCCTAACTTAAAAGGAGGACAGAGCCTCCTCAAGCCAGAAGTTCTATCTAGCAATAGTAGGATACTGAATTCTAGGCACAGAACGTGCAAAAACAAAAAGATCGTCTACAATCTCAGCAGTGATGATGAAAGCGAAGCAAATGCAAAGAAAAAAAATTCAATTGACAGTGAATTGAAGAAGAAGGCTATAAAGCCGGCTGTGAAACCTCCCGCGCAGTCGAACTGTCGTAAAAAACTTTCCCCAACGCACAGTGTATCTAACGATGTAGTTATTAGAGATAAAAGCAACAATTCTGTGATTAACAAAAGTGCTTCTAAAGCAAGTGATACTCCTTGTAGTCAAAATTCAAATGGTAGCATTAAGTTAACTATTAAAAATAAATCTGAAGTTATTCTTAACTGTGATCATAAAGACTCTCAGAAAGATAAACATAATAATAATGTAGAAAAGTGTAAGAGTAGTGTTAGTGATGTTTCGAACGTTGTATCTAATATTAAACAAGAGAAAAATATTGAAAAAAGTATTGAGAAAAATATTAAAGAAGTAGATAGGAATAAAAATAAATGCGTAACTAATGTAGAGACTATTAACAGTGTAAGTGTAAAAGAGGAAAACCGTCCAAAAGATGCAAAAGATGAGAATTTTTATACTGCACTTTTTAGTAACAAACAAGATGTAAAAATGCCTCAAGTTCCGGTTAAAATCGAGAATAACGCATTTGAAGAGGAATTAAATCGAGCAATGGACGTAAAGAAAGAAGAACCTAAGAAAAAGAAGTTGAATCTTCAAGAGTACAAGTTACGGAGAGGAGCCAGTTCAAATAATAGTTCGGCCACAGTTAGTCCAGAAGCGATATTCCCTGACATGCCACACCCACTATTTAATTCAGACAAGACTGTTAAATCACTCAACCAAACGCCTACAAACGGCATTGTAAACTCTCCAATAAATGGGACCAATGAAGCTCCTAAGAAAATTTTTGATCCTATAAGAGCAGCTTCCAGAAAGATTCTTATGAACACTAAAAAGCAAAAAGCGGAGGCTTTGAGGAAAAGAGATGAAGATATTGTAATGAGCAAGATACCTAAAGTGGAAAACTTACAATTGCAACCTCTAATAAGTGAGGCCGAAATGATGAAAATAGTCGGCATGTCGCAACCAGAACCAGCGTCTATCCCAAATGAAAAGCCTCGACTTCCCGCTGATTGCGTTGAAATTATTCTCGTCAGTGTTGGAACAAATACAGATGAAGCCATACTAAAAAAACTAGAGGCCGACATGAGACACATTGAAAATACGCACAGAAAGTCGACAACCCCACCAATAGATCCGAAGTCACATATCAATTTCAAAATCAAGAAATCTGACCATATTCTCAAGCAGAATGTATTCGATAAAGATAAAAGAGATAAACGCAGTCCCATAGACGATAAAAAGCACTCCGATACCAAAATTGATAAAGAGAGATACAAAGATATAACGGCTACATTGAAAAGCGTAGGAAAGCAAGTTGACACTAAAATGTCGAGTAACTCTCTATTCGCTAGTATACAAGATGTTGTAATGAAAAAAGCTCCGGACGAAAAGCAAGCTAAGCATAAATTGAAATCTCCCACTGACAAACGAGATGTTTTCACATTTGGTAGACCGACTATTGTGAGAGAATACGACTCGAAAGCGGAACACGGTGAAGATAAAGTTATACTCCACTTGGATAAACATAGGAATAAGCCAGTCAGCACTAATATAGTCATCCAAACTGATCCTATTCCGGAATGCCCCGTGCTGTCTAAAGCCAAAACGATAGCTAAAGAAAAATCTTCCGTGAACAGAAGAAGAAACGACAGCGACATGTCTGTATCTAGCGAAGACAGTTCAGTTAGAAAACAAACTAATACAGATTATAAAAACGATAAAGTTATTAAAAAACCAGAAGTCAAAGAAAAACGTTCACTGTCAAAGGAGAAGCGTTCACTGTCGAAAGAGAAGCGTTCACTGTCAAAGGAGAAGCGTTCACGATCTAAAGATCGCTACGAGAAATACAGACGAAGATCGCGCACAAGGTCACGAAGTCGCAGAAGACGCCGATCGCATACTAGAAGCAGATCTAGAAGCAAATCCCGTTATCACAGAAGATCTTACAGACGAATGGATAGATCCGTCACTCCTTATAAACGGAAACGCAGATCTCGTTCTAAATCTAGGTCTTATCAAAAAAGACGATCTCCTTCAATCAGACGGGAGCATAGAGTTAGAAGTAGGTCTAGATCGAGGCATTTGACGCCCTGTAAGAGCCCGGTGGCTAAGAAAACGAAGCCTAGCCCTCAGGTAGAAAAGTGTGACAAGTCGATGACCCCTCCGTTAAGGACACCTACAGTCTCTGAAAGTTCAGACACTTCGACTAGGTAAGTAGAACAGTTTGAAAAGGTAAACACGCGAAACGTCAACAACGCAAAAAACGTGCAAAATTACAAGGGGCTCTAAACTTTTCGCAAATTGACAAATACGCAAAATGTCAAAATAGAAAATTATGAACTACTCTAACTTAATACATATAAATATTTATCTATGCGAAATGGTAAAAATGTAATATATTATTGTCGTTTTCTCGTGAAAAGATAACAAACAGATACAAAAAATTGACATCTGACGTTATGCTACATTGACGTTTTGTGTATATAATTAGATCGCGTAATTGACATTCAGCGTAATTCACTTTCCGCGTTTTTTGATATATTGCGATATTGTATTTTTTGCGTTCTTGATGTTTCGCGTAAATACAGAAACTAGAGAAATCATTTGAAATATGTTCGATAAACACTTCGATTTGGACATAAGAACACCTCACTTTTCAAAGTTATTAAAATAAAATTTATTTTGAATATTTAATTTTATATATAAAAAAAAAACTTTAAGAACTTCCAGCAAAGTGACCAAGACTAAGTTATGACTACGACTTGAAAACTGCTTACTTACTTCATTTAGGCTATGATTATGACTTCTATTATTCATGAAACTTGAAACAAATATTATCTGACACTAACAAATGCGCTAATCGCGTGAACATGATAGCTGCGACACCTACCCTGGCGCCTTAATAAATAACTTGGGAAATGAAGTTTTGGCGGGAACGTCTTAGTAACGTGTTGTTGCTTTGTTTTATTTTCCTAAACTTGTATTATTTTGAACATTAATGCTATAAAAATGTTGGTGTTTTACTCATTACGTGTTCGATAAAGTGCGTGAGTGTGGGCAAGTGAAATAAAGCAGTAAAACGTGTGATTTTACGTTGTCGGCAAAACTCCATAGAAGCTTCTAGTAAAGTCGCCACTACTTGAAGCAGGACTCGACTTATAAATTGACTGTATAAGTGACTTAGATTGTGACTAGAACATTTACAACTTGTTTAATTCAAGAAACTTGAAATAATCCTAATACTTGACAATGGCAAATGCTTTCATGCGGGTCCAATACAAAAAAGAAGAAGAACTTGGGAAATAAACTTCGACCTAACATTAATTCATCATCATCCCCGTTCCAGTTCGTCGTCATCATCATCGTCATCCTCGAGTGGCTCGTCGGATGGGTCGCGCAAGTCGAGGCGGTCTTCCAGCCCATACCAGAGGGACGAGTTTAGGAAGAAGTATAGAAGCTTCAGTTCGGAAGACAGGTGAGTTCAGTTTTTTGATTTCGAACAATCGAAGACCGCATAACTTTGTTATTTCTTAACAGATTATAATACTTTCAGACTATTTAGTCTTAAAAGTCCTAGTGCACACTGTTTACTTAAAGAATAAATATATATTTAACCGACTTCCAAAAAGGAGGACGTTCTCAATTCGTTGGAATCTTTTTTTTTTATAGGTATGTTCCCTGATTACTGGAAGACACCTGGGCCGATTTGAAAAAAAACTTTTTTGTTTGAAAGGGAAATTTCCAAAGAAGGGAAAGTTTGGGACGACCTGTGAAAGTGGTCCCATAGAAATTTTATCGAAATCGGTTGAGTATTTTGGTTTTTATAACAATATTACTGGAAAATATGCCATCCAAGTAAACGAGTTTGAAGTCGGTTTTGGTTTTTTAGGTTTTAAACGATTACTTGTACATTAAATAGATCTACGATTGACCACCAACTCGCTTGATGTTAAGGCAAAGAGTAGGGTGGTGGCGCTGTCTCGCTCGAGTGAGCGGGACAGCAGCAACACCATTTATTTAGATATAAAATTCATCACAAACATTCTTTCTTTAGCTTCATAAGAACACTATTACAATTTACAATGTATATAGTATAGCAATAGCTACTATTATTATTAATTTTATATTTATTATATTGACAGAAATAAACGTGTAAACGACGAAATTTCCAGATTTACACGTTTAAAGTCTAAAGGAAGAATATTTGTCAAAAGTAATTTCAATAATTTTGTATCTTAAAAAAAGATGCCGCGTGCGAGCGACACAGCGGCGCCACCCTACTCTTTGCCTAAGCGACGGTGTGACTGAGGATGGAGCTCGTCGATCTAGAAGATATCTATTCTATTATATGCTTAGAATTTAGAAATATCTTGCGTGCATGAACCTCATGGTGGAATACACATCGATAGTATGTCATTAAATCCTGAGTGAAATGTATCATTCTTTGTTATTTTTCAATATATAGGTCAATATTTCTTGTATAATGTTCTTTTATTGAGCCATAATTTGAATACATCTTTAATTCATTAAATGTCTCAGTTGGTCCGATCAAATTTGAATGTAATGTATTCCCTATTTAGAATATGGATCACGGATTAAAAAAAACAGTAAAGTATTATCATTTGTTGTAGGGACAACAAGACTCCTGTGGAAGAGAGACGGATAGTGTTCGTCGGTAAGTTAGAGAAGGACATCACCAAGTCTTCGCTGCGAGGGCTGTTCTCTAAGTTTGGGCCCGTTATGGAGGTGCGACTGCACACCAAAGAGGATGGGTAAGCTATTTACGTGTTAATTTAAGAAATTTATTAAGTAGTTCGTAACTTTATACATCCTTTTATTCGTTCTGACCCTCGCTATGGTTTGTAACTTTATACATTCACTCATCTGTTCGTTTCGAAATTAGCTCGGGTTTCGTTACTATACATTCACTCATACATTCGTTTCATAAATTTACACAACCATTCATCAGTTCGACCCGAAACTCTCATCCGTACTCCGTACTCGTATCGTCCGTACTCGTATCGTATCCGAACTCTCCGTATCATTTTACATCCATTCATTTATTCTTTTCGAAATTCGCTATGGTTTCATAACTATAAATTCACTTATTAAGCCGTTCTAAAACTTATTGCTATGCTTTCGTAACTATATATTCACTCGTTCCGGAACACGTTAAGATTTTGTAATTGTATACATTCACTCACTCATTCCTTAAACCGATTTTATAGTTTCTTAACTGTATAAATTCACTCACTCAATCGTTCCAGAACACGATATGGTTTCGTAACTGTATACATTCACTCACTCAATCGTTCCAGAACACGATATGGTTTCGTAACTGTATACATTCACTCACTCACTCGTTCCAGAATACGATATGGTTTCGTAACTGTATATATACATTCACTCACTCACTCTTTTCAGAACACTATTGTTTCGTGACTGTATAAATTCACTCACTCCCTCGTTTCAGGACCCGGTACGGTTTCGTGACGTACCAACGGGCGCGCGACGCTTGGACGGCAGTAGACCAAGCGGCCACGTTTCCGCAGTACGACGTGGGATTCGGGGGACGCCGGGCGTTCTGTCGCCAGAGCTACGCTGATCTGGGTAAGACGACAACTTGTTCATCATCATCTCAGCCACAAGAAATCCTCTTAGTTGATTTGAAGTTTTTGAGTAATTTATTGGCAAATTTTGAGAATCTCCCCTGAGTTGCCAGTTAAAGCTTAAAGTTGTACGTCGACAAAAAATGAAACGTGGTCAATAAAAAAAGGAGACACCTTTTTGTATGGTAAAATGCATTATAAGACAATTCTTAACCACAACGTTTATTTGTTTCTCAGATGGCCTCGAAGCTAAATACACGGAGAGCGCTTTTCACGGCTCCGTCGCACTCCCCGCCCGACGCACAAACGACCTCAGTTTCGAACAAATGCTCCAGGAAATGAAGAATAAACTCAGCCAGCGTAAGAGCGACAAGAAACACGACCACCCTTGACGACGGCGCGACGCGCTCTGGCCGCCATCTTGTTTTCCCGCGGGCATCTGCCAGAGTGAAGTTTTTAAATCGTGTTGTGTTATTGCTTCAGCGGGATGAACTTTAATTTATGTGAAATAATAGCCCTAATTCCTCTATCTCTCGAGATATGGCAATGTTCTTATGAGAGTTGAAGTGTTTTTTTTTAAATTAACTTTTATTGAAAAAAAAGTGTCGTGGTTTTGTGCAATAGACCCCACAGGCTATCTCTGTAGATTCCGTATTTAAAACTTAGTACGCGTTGTCGAAACAGATTTGGAATTCGTTCCTCATTGGTGCATTAGGCGTGGCGTGATCTTGATAGCCAATGGGAGCGGTTTGGTTGCTACTTGTGTTTTTAGGGTTTCCATACGTTATAGAATCGTTTCGTTGTCATTCTGTCAGGTTTTACGGTATACACTAGAGATATTCTGTGGATATGCCCGAATTGTGTAGATAGCTTTAGGAGTAAATGAAAAGACATAAAACGTCATAAAGTCTTCCTCATATTTTGTTCGGCTGTTGAAACTCCGATCACATTTTTGTGGTAGTTTTCACCTGTCTCTTTCTTATCGCTTTCGATGGCAATGCGTAGAAAAGAGACGGTTATACAATTCGAAGTGAATAGACTGGATCTTTGAACAATTTTTTTGTTTGTTTGAATGAAATTATGCTGTTTCTTTTTGTGTCTTGTTTCGGTTGCATGTTAGGTTGTATTGTGTTTTTTAGAGAAATTTGCTCACTCTGTACCTAGCCTAGTTGTATGATTCTTATTTTGAAAATTCTGAAGGTGGGAAAATAACTTTAGCATAGATAAATAAAATGGCGTTCATTTTGTAGTTACTTATTTAAGAGTCCGTAGTCCGACCATCGTCTGTCTCGCTCGCGCATACTCACATTTTTGAAGATATAAAATGTTTGAATGAACTTATAAGTTAAAAAATAGTTGTTTGTAAGACTAGAAAATAGCATCGCAAATATTCGACAAAAATTTCAATTTGATCCAAGTCAATTTTCGTACATAAAAATGCAAAAATCATTTTTGAGTTAATAATTTCTAAAAATAATATTTATCTATGAAAATTTACTTGGATCAAATTATTTTTTTTGTCGAAAATGCAAAAGTGTGGGTATGCGCGAGCGAGACAGACGATGGTCGGACTACGGACTCTTAATATTTTTTTTTTCTGAATAATAATGAACTTTTGACACACAAGTTTGTGCTGAAGCCTCGGTTTGCACTTTTTTTAGAATGTTTTTAAAATCTCTATTACATTACACAACATTTACAGATCCAACCCTTCGCATATGTTCTGTCTCTCTCATTAAAATATATTAGAGAGAGACAACAACATAATGATGATGAAAAAATGCATTGTTTCAGGTGAAATTTCAGGGGAGACTATTATTGGTTTAGTATTATTGATTCCTGTTACTTGACTTGAGAGCCAGTTCCAATTGTAGGTTAGGTATTATGACTATCTTTGATGATACCGAAATATTAAATCGTTTACGCTGTAGTCAAATACCTAGCCTTATTGTCTACAAGTAACTTTTATGACCTGACGTTTCCAACACTGCAGCGTCGGTGGTCACAGGTGAGATTAGATGAACATTTACACCGTAAAT
Organism: Lycia hirtaria; assembly: GCA_947563715.1. NCBI lineage: Eukaryota > Metazoa > Arthropoda > Insecta > Lepidoptera > Geometridae > Lycia > Lycia hirtaria. Next base: position 49,829,196 of record OX387376.1, on the reverse strand, counting down.
CTGTTAAAAATTGTTAAATTTCAATGAGTAACAATCCCGAAAACCTTAGAAATCTTATTATTTTTTCAAATAAAAACCTCAGAAATCTTATTATTTTTCAAATAAAAACCTTCAGAATCATTAACTTTTGAAAATTTAAACACCTCCTGCCGTAAAAAAAAAACTAGATCATTATCCGTCCATTCAATTTAGAGCTATGATGCCACTCTTTTTGAGCCGGGGCTCAAAAATAATAGATAGATAGATAGATGAACTCTTTATTGTACACACCTTAAAAGTAATAACAAAGAACTTAAATAGACTAGTGCAACAAAAGGCGGCCTCATGGCCTTATGGATTAATAAAGGAAATTAGTGCGGATTATTGACGTAACCATATTATGGACTAAAAATCTTTTACTATGGTTTTAACCACACTCAGCGGTCTTTTTCAAACTTAGTAAAAACAAAAATTATATGTATTATACTATGGCCCACCTACAGAATTTTCTGTATCTTAACTTAGAATTAGCTTAAATACCTCACTGATGTAAATATATATCTTATGTTTGGTATAGTTTCTTGTAAATAATTGTTAATTTTAAGCAAATTTAATAATTATTTTTTTCTAGATAAATGCTTGACCAATTTTGAACGAACAATTTCCGAACCAATATATCCGAACGAACACTAAATAAATGAACATTAATAAAATAGTACAATTAAGTTATAATAATCAATACTGCTAAAATAAGAATAAGGCTCCTGGCTGTATTTACACATGTCGAGCGAAGCGCTTTGAATTCACTTTTATAATGCGTACCGTTGAAAACTAAAGAACGTAAACAATCGTTTTTTTGAGTTTCTATTAGCTGATTGATATATACAACATATCTCATCATCATCTCAGCCATAAGAAGTCCACTGCTGGACATAGGACTCTCACATGGATTTCCAAAAAGTCCGGCTAGAAGCGGCTTCTTTTTCTTTTTTAGCTTCTAGTAAAAAGTCTAGGCTGTTAATTGAATGGTTAATTAAGCTAGTTGGCTGCGATATATCCACTACTAACTCGGACTACTGAAGTTCTAAGCCAGTCATATTCTTATTTTATTCGCTGTTTTTAAAAGTAATCAGAATGAATGTAAATGTTTGGTCGTTCTAATAGTAGGTTTATTTTCTATTCTATTGCCGTAATTTATAACTAAAAAAAAACAAATAAAAACATTGTGATTTTTTTTTATCAATACAATATATATATTTTTTAAATAAATTATGCCTTAAAAAATAAAATAAAAAATCGGGAGTTTTTGAAATCAAAATATAAAAATAAAAACAAATATGATCACCAAGCAACATTCACGCTTTAATCAGGTTATGAGGATTGTGAGGTGTTCGTTTATCGCCAATACATCGCGTATCTTTCCATACAACACGAAATAATTTCTTTCTACCCCTAAATATTAACCGATATCGATGTGAGTATTTATGCTTGTTATTTAATTTAATTTCGTAAACTGACTTTTGGGAATGTGGAAAAAGACATGTCGCTGCTTTATTTTTACTGACTTCAAAAAGCAGGAAGTTAACAACACGGCTGTATTTTTTTATTATTGTTAACTCATATCTCACTCTAACCTACCGTAATTTATATACCGATTTAAAAAAAGTTTTTTTTTGTTTGATAACAATTCGATGCACTTTCAGATAAATCCATAGAAATTTCATCAAAATCTGCTCAGTAGCATGATTTTTAAAATAAAATTGCACATTTTGAAGGCAGGTTTTCAAGTTTTTAAACTGTTATTATCAAGTTTTCGAAAAAACTCTAGAAGCTTTTAGTAAAGTCACTACCGCTTTTCTCAGGCATGACTAGGACTAATTTAACTTGACTTTGACTAGGACTAGACTACTACTTGTCTGACTTCTGATGAAACTTGAATTTTTAATACTCGGTTATGGCAAATGCGGTAACCGCGCTAGCCTAATATCATCAAAAAAGTTGTTAAAATTTGATTAAAAAATTTCTTCAGGTTACCCTCTAGTTGTTTACGGTTCTAACTATATAATTATGTATATAACAATCAAAGAAATCGGGTACAGTACTGCATTTATTGGTAGAAATCTCTTTTTTTGTTGTATGAACGATGCAAGATGTACCTACTTCACAGTCGTCTTAACAAATCAGAGGCTTTATATATATTTCTTATCACGCTTCGAAGGTCTAGTTTTTTTCCATGTATATATAGTTTTTAGTTACTTTGTTACCATTGCTTAATTTGCTTTAAGGTACTTATTACTAATTTCATAAGAGAATTACATAGAATGAGATTGCGAGTGCCAAAATAAAAAAAAAACTGTTCCTATATAAAAAAAAAAATACGAAATGACATTACTAAGTAGGTGATGTTTCGAGGGTTAATGGCCGCCGCGACAAAAGCGCACGAATTAAATGTGTAGTTTGTCGTACTCGTCTGTCGTGCAACTGTTGCGTCACTCTCGGAACTTCACCTTAGCAAAATGTTTAAAGATTTGTTTCGACTGACAAGAAAACTTGCAAAAGGATGACTTCTATAAAAATAAATCCATGTAGGATTACAGTTAAATTCTACATTACAGTTTCTACCATACCAAGTATTTTAAATTTTAGTTTGAATTAACATAAGTTCAGGAAAAGAAATTGTAGCGGTGACACGATTTTTTTTCGTTGTCCGCCAAAACCACAATGTGTCTTCGACATATTCCATTTTTGAATTTAATTTCCGCCCTAGGGAATAAAAATGGGTCTTCCCTCGCAGCTTTCTAGGGGAAAAAGCACAAATTTCGAGTTGGTTTCCTGTAAAACTCATTTTATCTATTTTCTTTTCCTAAAATTGGACCAATTTTCTTCTGATGCGTTTACCAATGAACAGCATTGCAGCGTTGTTTTTATGCAATATATTGCAGAAGTTCTTGCCAGTCTAAACTAACATCTAAACGCAGGCAGTAATGTTTTTTTTTAAATCACATTTAAGTCGTTTAAGTATTCGTCAATAACAGCTCTTTATAGAATAAGTAACAATATTAGTTTTTCATGCAAATATAAGAGTACATTATTTTGGTTTATGATAATTGATAACTTTAACACCTCTTTTTTGTCAAAGACTAGTCAAAGTTGCTGATGTGTGCGGCAAAACGATATGGCGTACCTTAACTGGTACAGGGTGACACGGGTTAACCGAAAGGGTCCATTGTATTCGTCACATTAAAAATAGAAAATTCTATGTTTTATTATATTCTAGGTGCGCCCATGGTCGGAATATGTAATCTCAATCTATTTTTACCTAGCTTGGATTAATGTCTAATGTCAATCCGTAGATAACATAATTTATAGATCGCTTAATTTACGCAACATTTATAAAGATATATAAAGAAAACGATGACGTCATAGCGTGTCAGCTACGACATATCTGAGTACCATACCTATATTATTGTGTCATGGGTGATAATAGAATGAGATCGAACCGTATGTGGCAAGAAATTAAAATAAAATCTATTATATGTCAAATTATGCACTTTTTCCATTGCGTCTGCGCACACTATGTACTACATTTTATATATGTACTTCTATGGAGGGGCTGTGAAATTGTATACTTAACGATTTCTGTAATTAATGAAACAACAGTGTTCCAATAAAGAATTATAATGCCAGTTTGTCAGCCACGCAGTAGTGTGAAAAAAATACTGTGTTCTCAACTGAAGGAAAATATTTCTAGAAAAATATTAAATCAAACATCAAATATTAAAAATTACATACGTAATATTTGATGTCTTAAACGAGCACAATGCATTGCTACACAAGGTTGGAAACTGTTAAGTTTAAAGTTCTAGGCTATATTGGACTATAATGCAAGTGTGACTCTTACCATCAGAAGGTTGACCTGCTCGTCTTGTTGCTTAAAAAAATAGGTAGCCATATCGTATAGCCGTTATATGAATAGACGATTATTGTGTTTATATTTTGTGATGATAATTTATTATACCTAACAATTAAGCAAAGATAAAATAAAAATGATTTTAAGTTTTTTGAAATTTTAAGTCTGTGAACTAGGGCGAGCAATTTTATGTTTAGTTTTATTGAACCTATGTTTTAGGTTACATTTATGTTTCAAACTTTTTTTTGTATAATAAAAGTGAAAATACCATAAACATGTTTTTTATTTTCTGATTTCTGTACTTTGTATGTATTTATAGACATAGACAAAAAGCGTAGGAGAGCGAAAATTCCGACCTAAAGGCGCTTTATGCGAGTGGGAAAGAGATAGCGATAAAGGTAACACGTGTCCTCTATGTTAGAAGGAAAACAAAATACCAGACTGCCATAGAACGATTTTCGTAGTGCAACTTAAGCTTACGTTGCGCATGTTATGGTGTTTCGTGTACGCTTTTGCGAGAAAGTATGCGCAAAGCTACTGTGTAAATAATTTTAACGAATATTTAGAGTATTTTTTATAAAATCACTTATTTTTTAAAAAAAGTTTGCCAAAACTTATGAAAAAAGCGCATATTTTTATTTTTGCGAGAGTTCATTATAATAACAAAAAATTTAGGCTCTAACTCCCGGGGAGCAAAGACGAATCTAACGACATCTTGCACATCAAAATTGGTCAAGGCGTTTAGACAGTAGGGAAAAAAAGATGAAAGTACTTATTACATTAGTTAGTGTCTTGAAATACATTTCTCACAATTTCATTATATGGCGGGCCTTATAAGCAAGCTCAGTCATGCAACCAGCTATGCAGAGGGCCTATGCTCGGGGTCTCTCTGCGAGATCGTATCAGAAACAAATCAGTAGACGTACAAAGGTCACCGACATAGCACATTGGATTGGCAAGTTGAAGTGGCTGTGGGCAGGGCACATAGCACGTGGAACTGACGGCGTTCTCGAATGGAGACCTCGAACCGGCAAGCGCAGCGTAGGAAGACCAGCAACAAGGTGGACAGAAGATATCATACAAGTGGCAGAAAGACGCTGGATGCAGGCCGCTTCAAACCGGTCTTGTTGGAAATCCATGGGAGAGGCCTATGTCCAGCAGTGGACTTCTTGTGGCTGAGATGATGATTATGATACATATAAGCACCAGACACAGAACAAACATCCGTGCTCAGCAGAAATATTTACCCTGAGTGGGGCTCGACCCCACGACTTACAGCTCAAAAGGAAGATGTACTACCACTGAGCCATGAGGCCTATCATAAATAGAAATAAAATATACGCATGAAACTATCTTACCTATTTGTACCTAAAGGGTGAAAACTTCGTAAAGAATTTACCTTACCCATCGAAAATAAACGAATCTCCCAACAGTTCCAAACGAGGCAAGTAGCTATAGGGTTGCAACCCTTAAGTCTACAAGGGCAATTATAGAGGGTGTGCGCCGGAAGGCCTGCGGGTACCACACTAATTTCCTGCCTAGCCTGTGCCCGGGGTGGGGGTGGGGGCGGGGTAAATAGATGTGATTTTACGGATGCCGACTTGTTCAGTGATAGCCGCGTATTGCTGTACATAATTATGATAGAATTGTTCATAATAAGGGTGAAGTATAATTTTATTACTATGTAGTACCTAATCTTCACTAATATTAACTTTCGCTTTAAGAAAGTAAGTAACTCTGTCTCTCTGTCTGTTTGGTATCTCCTCCCATTAGCAATACTATATGAGATCAGAAAATCATTGGTTAGGGATATTAGAAAAGTGAAAAATGAATTTGTTTATTTAGTTACAAGAAATAATAAAAAAATATTCAGATATCATTTTCACTGGCGACGAAGTAGTGAAAAACATATATTTTCCTACTCCTCACCTAATTTAAAATATATCAAAGAAAAACTTTTTCATACATTTCTCCTATCAAAATAACTCAATGATTTTATATGTTTAAAAATGATGTGATGCGCGAGAGAGATAGATGCGCGCACGTTGAGCGCATTCGTAATCTGAATTTCCGAGTGATATCACGTTTTGTTCCAGATTTTAATACATAGAAACAGCTGATTCCTAAGCATGCATGTTAGTTCAAATACGTACTCATCACACAAATGCTTATTCAGGGTGGGAATCGAACTCACAACCTGTAGCTTCAACGTACCTACTAACTAAATAACTGAGCTGCGAAGCCAGCGAGATCATACCTTTACGTTCACGTAGGTTTTAATTTTCAGCTCGTTATTTTAATAAAATGTAGGTACTTATTTGGAATACGCACAAAAAGCCCTTTCTCGGGTTCCGTAGTCAACTATGAACACTATTCTGTGTCGTGGAAATCTAGCGATTCCGCTCCTATGAAACAAAGCTTAGTACAACCGTCAATACGTAATTCAATGAGTATGAAAGAGAGAATTCTACACAGTCCGACACGTAGTAGATTTACGACTATGTAATAGACTAGCGAGCGATCTGTCACAATTGTCGCTAAATCGTATCAGCGAGTGGTGAACGAGTGGTAGTTTAAATAGCGGCTTTGTGGTTTATGTTCACAGATAACTCTGTTTTTTTTCTCTCTGTATTAAATTTCATAATGATCCGTTCAGCCGTTTGATCGTGAAAAGGTAATAGACAGATACAACAAAAACACAAAACAAAATACAAAAACACTTTATTGACACCATCCATAGCATAATAAAATAACTAAAACAAATAACATAAAAACTAAACTAAAATAAATAACATGATGTACATGATTAGGGCTTTAGAATGGGTACAAAATAGCTTAAAGACCTTATCGCTAATAGCTATCTCTAAATAAAAAGTAAACGCTAAATAACTGTGGTGACATTACATATTAAGCAAATCTTATAATAAAAATATATGTATAAACATAAAAACACTACAAACAAATAGTATCTACTTATAAGAGTATATTATAATAATAAAGATAAACTTATATAGACTAAACATAAAATATTGTGAAATGATAGAAAACTGACTCAATTATTACAAATTGATAAAAAAATAAATCGCTTGAATTTATTTATCTGAGAAAGCTATCATACAGTAGCATACATCGCGCGCGGCGCCATACTCCGCGTCACCTCGCGCCACACATCGCATCACCCCGCGCCACACAACGCGTGACCCCGCGCCACAAATGGCCTCACCCGCGCCACAAATCGCATCATCCCGCGTAGATATCGTTCAATGAGTCCTAAGGGCTACTCTAAAATTGTTAAAATTAATAATTTTTTTATTTGTTAATGTTAATGCACCCACGATTAAATACACACTACTGTAGTAGGTACCTACTTACCAACCGCCCCTCTCGTGATAAGGTGGGCTCCCTAATCACCGCTATGCGGCGTATAATTGGTGGGGTGCTCCAGGGTTGGATTGATGCAATGCTTTTACTGTGTGCTGTTTATTACACTTACTTAATAGATACTTACTTACTTACCAAGGTGCGGATATAGTGGATTTTGGTCCCTGACAGAGGCAAATTTCACACATCCTAGGGCTGTTTGAGTGGTGTTTTGGAGAGACATCACATTTACTTTGTTTTGTTTTCCTAAACTTGTGTTGATTCGAATGTTAATTATAAAAGCTAACTTAAGCTGAGAGCTCCAACATTATGTTGGAGTTTTCAAGGCTAGGAGTGAATAGCTATCTTGTAGATCGACGCGCTCCATCCTCAGCCACACCGTCGTTTACCATTAGGCGAGTTTCTGGTTAAAGTAGTATAAATCGTATAAAAAAGTTGTATATAATCTTCGAGCTTAGATTCTATATAATTTCTCCTCCAAGTATATAATCATAATCAAATAATTTTCGTCCCATTCTATAGTAGGTAGGTAGGTATGTCTACTGATCTAAGCTTTTATAACCGACTTCCAAAAAGAAGATTCTTAGTTTGACTGTATGTTTTTTTTGTACGTTTGTTCACCGATTACTTCGCCAATTGTCGATCGATTTTGATAATTATTTTTCGTTTGGTAGGCCATACTTCAGATGTGGTCCCATATAAATTTTATCAAAATTTTAAACGAATTGTATATTTTGAAGTAGTTTTTTTTCAGTTTTTTAAACTATAGTTATTCCAGTCTAATAAATAAGTATTGGTTATTAAAATAGAGGAAAAACAAAACTTGAATGTAAAATAGCTTGTAATAATACAATGGAATTAAAGACGACACCCCGCGATTTATTTTATGTGGTATTTCTGTTATGATTACTTAATTATATTATTACTTATCGGCAATTATTATTACCTAATATTATACTCCCTCAGCACCTCAAAATCGGTCAAGATATTTACTTATATTTAAGACGTAATTTATAGTAAAATACATAAATATACCTACACAAACTTTATCTTCATATTTACGCTGTTGGGTAAAATTAGATTATGAGGAAACTTTGAAAGTACTCATTCGAAGATAAATGCAACAGGGTTGTCCCGTATTCAACCTATGATACCTAAGTAAGTATCTAAGCCCATTCTTAACTCGTTCCAAACCCAAATGCAATAGTGTCGTTAATTATTTAAATTAAATTATACATACACAAAGTAGTACCGATAGTACCGATACGTAGGTACATATTAGAAATGCCACGCGCGGTCACCCATTCAAAAACCGACCGCAACATTCCTGGTTTATCATCAATGTCAAATGAAGATATGCTGCTATAGACCATTATTACAAGCCTTTCTACCAATCAATAGGCTAGTCTAGTTTTACCGAAAAACTTTAACAAAAACAAAACGCAAAGTATAAATCTATTTTAATGTACTTAAGTACTTACTATATAACAGAGAAGCACACGTATGTAAGCACATTCAAATACGCTTTGCTAACTACAGTTTTACAACTGGCTGAATAAACCGCACGTCCTTAGCCAAACCGCGACATTAAAACTAAAACACCACTCCATTTTTATAACCTCAAATTTCCATCCCAGAAGCATTAAGCGGGGCACCATAATAATCAACATTCAACAAATTTCACATCAACACCTAAGTAGTTTCAACGATTTGCCAGTAAAGTACCTACCCTTAATTGTGTTAGACTCAGTCGCGGTCTCACTTTTACCATCGATTATTCACCCTCAAACGGCAAATAACACTACCTCTAGTTACCAATCTAAGTGTTCGTGAGTAAAGTTCATTTTTCTTTGCGCTGGAAGCGTTGTTAAGTTGGTATTTTTGAACGAAAAGGATAGGGAGACAGGGTGGGATGGTTGGTTGAAGCTTTAAGGGGTGGTTCTACTGAAGAGTGACGCCCCAAAATCTAAGGGTAGTTGGCAGTTGGTAAAGTAAACTTAGAGCGGGCAAACGCGAAGAAACGCGTTTCTATTCGAGAGGGATTGTCGCGTTTAATTTGAAATTGGAACACTATTGAAGAGTTTTGGCGTAATTGCAAGACTACCGGGCCTAATTTAAATTTCGAATTTATATATTTTTAGTTATGTTAAGGTTTTGTTTTTTTACGGACAGTGTCATTGGATTGATAGTGATGTGAAAATGTTTAGAAGATTCTATACGTGATGTGGAACACGGTTATGAAATCGATTTTTTTGTGAGGTATGTTCACCGATGTGTTTATATGATAAGTATTATAGACTTAAATAAAGTACTTACCACATAAGAATTATGGAATGATCATGGAATACCTACCCTCGGAATCTCTCTGCGAGATCGAGTCAGAAATGTGGAGAACCGTAGATGTATGCCACCGTTTTGTTTTGAAGGGAGACCACGACCGGCAAGCGCAGCGTAGGAAGACCAGCCACAAGCTAGACAAAAGACTTCGTATAAGTGGAAGGAAGGCACTGAATGCCAGGTCTTTTTGGAAAACCATGGGGGGAGGGAACCATGGTCCAGAAATACACTTTTTGTGTCTGAAATAATGATCGATGACATATCGGTATACTATATTCATACAAATGATACAAGTAGATTGTTACCTAAATGTAATTTGGGGAATTATTATAAGCAGACACCCAACGTAGCCACATATTTTATGTCAAAGCGGGACACTTGCAGAATTTAGTGAAAAAATCATACTATTAATCTTTTTATTAAAATACCTAGGTACCTATACAAGAAAGAACAATGCCTAATTCGAATTAATCAACATTCGACTGTTTTTTTTAAATATTAGTCAATGGAGCAAATTAGTTTCAAAATATCGGGTTCATTAAGTCTAGTTCAAGAAAGAATGGAGTTCGTCACATCACGCGATTTGTTCAATTTCAGTTTTGTTTATTAAGATATGAGAAATACCTTTAAAACAGATAGCATTGATGTTGGCGACGGAGTAGTGAAAAAACATATATCTTTATTAAGAATATTCAGAGAAACTCCCAAATCAGTTGAGATACCATTTATTAACGTAAAGAATTTAGACGTAAATATTCTACAAGCCTACGCCATTTATCATTTCCGGAAGAAGAAAGACCAAACGTCAAAATCAGGCATAGACTATTGTAGTGACGTTTTATATCGATAATAGTCGATTTCCAATAATCTTACCTAAACCAAGTTAAAAAATAATTTAAAATGAAAATAATATATTTTCTATTAATCAACATTATTATTACAAAAAATGTGACCTATGACACTCAGGGAGTAAAGAAAAATCTAATGACACCTCGTCGAAAATCGGTCAAGCCGTTCAGGCTATAGGAGGTAATATAAAAACATGCCTAAATACACACAAACTAACATACACTCGGAAAACAACTTTCCTTCTTGCGCAGTCGGGTAAAAAAATACAAGCGAATATGTATATTATTTTCTCGTATGGGCCAATAATAATTTTTACTTATCAAGTAAAAAAACCGGACAAGTGCGAGTCAGACTCACCCACCGAGGGTTCCATGCAAACTATTAGATAAAAGAGGGACGTTATATATTTTTTATATTTTCCTTCATAAACCGAAAAATATACATCGTAAAAATATTTAAAATCTGTTTTAGCTTGTGCTAATGAAGCTCTTTCATATGATACCCCACATGATACGGTTAAAGCATTTTAAAATTTGGACCCTCCTTCCATAAAGATCCTATTTTTTGTGATTAAATTAGAAATGTAGGTACAGTTTACGGATTTTTTCCTTTATGTGTACTATATGAAAATACTTCTTGCCAAATTTTACAGTTATAGGTCAACGGGAAGTACCCCATAGGTTTTGATTCCGAGTGTAAAATATGCGTTTTTTGCGACATATTCGGTTATAATTTCTTTTAATGAGTTTGATTTTTCTTTCTGCAGCAAGAGACTATGGATCTACGTATATGGTTTTAATTTCAACTCGATACCTTAACGCATTCCCGATATACAGGTCTTGACAGACGGACAGACGGACAACAAAGTGATCCTATAAGGGTTCCGACTTTTTCCTTTTGAGGTACGAAACCCAAAAAATAAAAAATAAAATATATTCTTAAAACAAATAATTAAAAATCCCCCAATTGGAAACGTGCGTAACGATAACAATTAATTAAAACAGACAGAGACGTATAATTTAATTAGCTAATGCCTCAGAATTATTTGACGGCCGTTAACTCGACGTTTCGTTTGACGGACAGCTTGACGGTAATCGTTAATTTTATGTTAATGTCCCCTCACTAGTGGATAAGCAGGCTAGAGTCCGCATACATACTGCTATAATATTCTGTGTTATGGCTAGCCTCTCAATTTTTTTTATACAAGTTTGATCTACGATTGGCCACCAACTCGCCTGATGTTAAGCGACGGTGTAGCCGAGGATGGAAATCGTCGATCTAGAAGATATCTATTCACTCTAGCCTTGAAAATTCCAAGATTCTAGGTCTCAGGAAACAGAGATGGCGGCAAAGAACTCCATTCTTGTGCAGTACGCAACAAGAATGTGGATCGATATCGCTGAGTACGGATGTTTGTCATTTCAAGGAAAAATGGGTGGTAATTCGCCGACTTTCTGCTAGTCTTGTAGTGAAATGGGGAGGGTGGAATTAGGTCGTGAAGCTCTTGCGCACATTCCCCGAAATGAATCCTGTAGTAAACAGACACTATATAGGCTGTTAGATCTCTGATGAAAATGACAAAGAAATATAGCAAATATGCAAACCACATGAGGCCAAAATCGCGAAGAAAAATAATATTTGAAATTAGTTTTAGCGATTCCGTTATATTTAAAGTTGTTATGCTATTTTGATGATGTTAAGCGCATACATACATTAAAAAAAAGTGAAAAATAGACTTCACATTTTTGAAGCTGCTTTACATGCTGTAAAAATAAACTTTGAAAATTATAAAACACTTTTTTAAACTATCACGGTCATTCATTAAAACACTATTAACGGGATATAAAAAAATATTAAATCAAAATTATAATAAAAATTCAATAATAAAATTAATAAAATTAATATAATTATTATTGAAATTAACGCGAACCGCGGTAAATATCCCGTTAATAATAATAGTGTTTTTTGAAAATTATAGTTTTAAAAGTTTAGTGCCGGAAACAAGAAATAAATATTCAAAATTAGATTATGTTATTTACGACCAGTGTGTGTGCCCAATGATGTCGTATGGTACTGAAACGCATGGGTACTCACTAGCGGGCTTATGAGGAAGCTCGAAATCACACCACGAGCTTTGGGGAAGACTATGTTTGTGGTCTATCAATCGAATTGATCGATTCAGAAATGAAGAGATCTGGAGACGCATAAAGTCACCAACGTAGCACAGTGGATTAGCAAGTTGAAGTGGCAGTGGGCAGGACACATAGCACGTTGAACTGATGGCCGGATGGAGTCAAATAGTTCTCGAGTGAAGACCACGCACCGGCAAGCGCAGCGTAGGAAGACCAGCCACGAGATGGACAGCTGATGACCTCATACAAGTGACAGGAAGATGCTGGATGCAAGCTGCTTCCAACTGGTCTTTTTGGAAATCCATGGTGGGAGGCCGATCTCCAGCAGTGGAATACTTGTATATATATGATGCCTGATATGATGTCGATGATGAGACTACGTTAAGCAACAGGAATAAAAAAAAATAGGCTATTAAACATGAAATTAATTATATAAAAAAAAATATATATAAGAAATATTCAAAACAATACATTTTTTATTTTACGTAAGTAATAAAAAATATATTAAGTACTTCTTTTTTATATTAAAAGTAATAAAATAATTAATAATTTTGTTGTGAGAAGTTTACATCGAGGTACATATTACATATTAGGTCAATGGAAGTTAAAAGGATTTTTTGTTTAATCGTGTGAAAAAAGAACCCAACCCGATCAACCCACATATAAAGACTCGTTGAAATACCCAAAAAAAAATACCCTCTTTGCAGATAGTCGAGTAAATATACAGTAAACTGGTCGGATATTACAACATTTTACATAGTATCACTAATTTATTACATCTTCTGTCTAATTAGTGTATTTTTGGTTAACATTCAATGGCCACATTACAAAGTCAAATTTTAACAGCGCTTAACCCTTTTACGACTGTGATGGGCGATCTTACATGGCGGCTGTAAACTTGCGCTGTCGTTAACATAATAATTTAGAAAAAGGTAAAAAAAATACTTGTCCAATAAAAATATAATTATAAAAAGTTGCAAACATGAAGTTTTACAAAACCGTTACTTTTTGACATTAAAAAAATATTTTGTTAATTTCTTGCTGGCTTTAAATAAGAGTCCGTTCGACCATCGCCCGTCTCGCTCGCGCTTATCCACATTTATGAAGATATAAAATGAATGAATTAATTTATAAAAAAAAACCTTCTTTTAAAAACTAGAAAACAACATCTAAAATATTCGACAAAAAATAATTTGATCCAGGTTAATTTTCGTATAAAAATATTTTTTTGCGTTAATAATTTCTAATAATGATTTTTATGTATGAAAATTTAAATGGATCAAATTATTTTTCAAAGTGTGTGTTTTACAAACGACGATTTTTTTAAAAGTTCATGCAGTTATTTTATATCTTAAAAAATGTGGTAATGCGCGCGCGAGACGGACGCTGGTCGAACTACGGATTCTTAAAAAAAAGTCCAAAAATAAGATGCGAAATATTCATTACCATTATAATTTATAACTTTACTGCTGGACTTCATTTTTCCCACTTGGACCTCTCTCCTAGATTTCCAAAATGCTCGGTTGTCTGTCGCGCTACTTGCAACCGGCATCTTCCTGCCATTTGTATATAGGTATACAGGTCGTCCATCCATCTCGTGTCTGGTCTTCCTACGCTGTGCTTGCCGGTACGTGCTCTCCACTCGAGAACTATTCGACCCCATCGGCCACGAGTTCTATTCTATATGCTATGTGCCCTGCCCACTACCACTTCAACTTGTTAATTCGATGTGGCAAATCTGTGATTTTGGTTTGTCTACGGATTCCCTTATTTCTGATTCGATCTCGAAGAGATATTCTGAACACCTACTCTCTTCTTCCTCTTAATATTTCGTTGCGTAACTTGGGGGTTAGACAAATGACATTCTAAATTTGTGAACGCCAAATAGAAAAGTAAATGTATGGGATTGACATTGGCTAACGAAATGTCACGTGACGGCACACCACAGTTTCCTAGCATTTCGAAGCGTGAGCGTTTGTAGAAATAGTAACGTTTGCCTTTTATCTAAGCCTTTTTGTATCAAACTATCGTTTGAGTTCGAGGTTATCAAGTCCTTTCCATATTATCGAGAATTTGTCGTTTTGCTCGACTCATGCTCAGTTCCTCTAGCGTCGATCGCACATGAGGCTACATATAGTTATTAAAGAAACTTGTCATAGGTTAAACTTAGGACTGGCTTTGTGGCTCAGTTGGCAGTATGTCTGCTTGCCGAGCTGTAGGTCGTGGGTTCGATCCCCACCCAGGGCAAACTTTTGTGTGATGAGCATGGATGTTTGTTCTGTGCCTGGGTGTTTCTATGTATCATAAGTATATATTTACAAATAAAAAAGTATATATGTATTCTATCAGCCATCTACGAGTAGTTCCATATTACAAGCTTTGCTTAGTTTGGGCTAGATGGTGTTGTGTGAAATGTCCACAAACATTATTTAAAAACTCTCCGATGGGATTTGATCGGATCCCACTCTGTAGCTGGGAGCCTTTACCATTTTGAGTACGGAGGTATAAAATAAAAATAAAACGGAAAATGGTAAAGGCTCCCAGGTACAGATTGGTATAATGCGGGTTCAAATCCCGTCGGATGTGTGTAATTTTTGAACTGTCTATAAATTTGTACATACTTCATACCTAAGTTTTTTATCAGCCCTGTTTGTACAAACTGTCCCACTGCTGGGCGCGGACCATCTTCATTGTGAGAAGGTTAAAGCCATAGTCTACCACGCTGGCCAAGTGCGGGTTGGCATAACGTGTGTAACGTTATGCCAACCCGCACTTGGCCTAAACCCGCACTTGGCCAAACTAAAGTTTACACTGACGTAATCTACTCGCTAAACACAATTAAGGCGGTACGATTACCGGACAAATTTGTTTTTAACATTTATGATCGAAAACAGTTTGGTTTTACAATAAGCAATTATTGTGGTTAGTTTTAATATTGGTCTTTATTAGCGGCACATCACATTTTTCGAAGAAAACAGGAGTAGCAAATCTTATTCAAATATTTTTTATCGTAAATTACGGATAAATATTTTATTGTTATTAATCTTAATTTTTTCTTTGACAAATGTGTTTTACCGCCAATAGAGACCGATGTTAAAGCTAACTACAACAAGGTTGTATATTAAAAGAAAAACAAAATACCCGACTGCAGAAAAGCAGTTTTTACAGTTTAACTAACGATTTCGTTACGTTTGACACGTTTTTTTGTGAGAAAGTAAGCGTACAATATCTGTAAAAGATTATACAATTTATTTTTGCGCATTTAATGCGCATTCTTTAGAATAATTCTAATAAAATCACTTGTTTATTGCGAAATAGTTCGTTGGAAGTTACGAAAAAACGCATTTTTTTCACTTAGAAAGTAAAGACGAATCTAACGACACCTCGCACATCAAAATCGGTCAAGTTTAGGCTGTACGCTGTCATATAGACACTTACATTCATACCCACGTAAAAGAAAAACATAACCCTCTTTCCTCCTCCTCTTATGCAGTCGGGTAATAACTTTATTCTAAAAACTATAGTAATCTTGTCGACCATAATTAGCAAAAATACTTTTGTATGGAAATGGAACCAACTTAACATAAAATCAGACGTTAATTGCTGTATAGCGCAGGACACGGTGTAATGCAAAGGGTTAGCTTCCACAAACTTTGGTCAGATACCATCGACGGCCATCTGCCGGTACCACACTCACCCTTAACTACATTCAAAGATAGTTTTAGGAAGAAGGATAATATTCTTCGGAGAATATTATAGGCGTTGAATTTCATGAAATTTTCGTGACCTGAATTGGCCCCTTTACTCCTTCTTCTAGATTGACTTAGTCCATTCGGCTACACGAAACGTGGTCAAACAATAATTTTATAGGTATAATGTGGTCAATTCTAAAGGCACCAATAAATTAATTAAAATTCTTAAACTCACTAAATTCCAATAAGGAACTAATTATGAGAAAAAAATAAATTAAATTAAGAAAAAAATATGGGAATTTCGTTCGTTTTTTTTTTATTTAGTTATATTTAACATTTTAATTAGTTAGGTAAGTGGCGCCTTCAGAATAGGTCTTAATATAAATCTAAGAAAAATAC
This sequence comes from Lycia hirtaria, assembly GCA_947563715.1. Classification (NCBI taxonomy): domain Eukaryota; kingdom Metazoa; phylum Arthropoda; class Insecta; order Lepidoptera; family Geometridae; genus Lycia; species Lycia hirtaria. The sequence continues at coordinate 49,812,517 of OX387376.1, read as the reverse complement.
TTTTAAACTTGATTCATGCGTAATCATCCTTCCTTTCAAAGCTTCCATTTCTGCTTCTTAGATAGGAGGCATACTTATCCACAACCATATCTACATACCAATCAAGTTCAGAAAACTTAAATTTGACCGACATAAAAAAACAAGCCTTAACTGATTTTGATAAAACATGGCTAAGAACATTCTCGATCAAATCCTCTTTTAAACAATAAAAAAGCTACGTCAGACTCGGACACACAGCACACGGTACACCCCTCGTTTTTCGTAGTCAGTTAAAAAGGTAACAAAAAAGTTTTTAATTACGCAAGCTGTAGCATGCCTCTACCTGACAAGACAGTAATAAAAATATTTTGAACGCCACAAAACCAACTAATTAAGAGATAAAAAGCAATAAAGGCGTGTATCAGTGTGGTCGATTCAAGTTAATCGATTTAAAAAGTATCGATTGCGTTTCGAGTGCGCCTCGTTGATTCACAAACACCCGGCGGCGGCGTGTGATTACTATCTGAAAACATATTCGATTACAAAATACGATGCTTTGGTTTGAATTGCTCATCACTATAATTTTTTTTAAACCCAATTTTAAACCATTTTTTGTGTTTTTTTTTCTTTATAAGGAAAGGCAAAAGGAACCAATCTTGTACAGTCTAACCTAAGCCATATAGGTAGATACAGTAGGAAGAGAATTTTGCCTACGTTTTAAGCACGAAGGTAATGCTATTTTTAACCGACTTCGAAAAAGGAGGAGGTTATCAATTCGTACCGTATTTTTTTTTATGTATGTACACGAATTACTCCGACATTCGTGAACCAATTTTTATGTTTCTTAAATTGATGTATAGAGAAAGCTCAAGTTGTCCCATAATTATTTTAGAAACATTGCTTTATTACTTTTTAAATAATCTCTAAAAGTAAAAATATTTTCATTGTATTCCTGAGTGAGTGCGTCAGATTATAGAATCGCAGAGTTCCACTGACACGTTTTTCTTTGCAAAAGTGTCAAATGTTGAGGTTTTTCGTATAAATATCTGCACATTTCCTAATCTGCGACGACGAAGCATTTGACATTCAGTGACAAATGTCATTCTTGAAAAAAAACGAGCGGGTGAATAGAGGTCTTTTAAAAAGTTTACAATCGTGAGGGATTTATTGAGCTTGAAAAGTAAAACCTACTTACTCCTCATCCAATGTGTATAAAGAGACAATAGAGTTACTTCAACGCTTGAGTGCCTTGTTTAATTATTATCCTTACTTATATTACAAGTAAACGAAATAACGTACTTTGAAGTTGGTTGGTTTAGTTTTTTAAACTATAAAATTATTTAATCCCTGAAGTTAAAGAGTGTGTTTGTTTAACGCATATATCTGTGTATTTGTAATTCAAAAATAAAATAGTAATAGAAAAAAAACAACAGAAGAAAAATAAGTTATTTTCGTATTCCTGAAAATAGGCTTGTGTCGTACTGCTCATTTTGCCAGTCTGGATAAAATATTAATAACAAAAAAATAATTAAAAGCATTTGAGTCATTGATTGATTGTATCTATGTTAAAAAATACATAGTGGTTAATTAAAACGTCATTTCCTAAGTCAAACAATTGTGTTAATAAATAAATTCTCATGGGTGAAATTAGATACAGGTCAATTACTTGACGTGAAAGTGGTCGACTTTAGTTCCGTATGAAATAATTCATTATAATTTATTAGCGTAATAAAAACATTAATTACTAGGCCGGTCTAGGTAGCAAAAAACTACTTTGTCAGAATATTCCTTTCACATTTGTACCAATCGAAACAGATATGTAAATACTACACTTATTTTTAACCGACTTCGAAAAAGGAGGAGGTTCTCTATTTGACTTTTTTGTATGTTTGTTCAGCGACTGCTTCGCGAATTATGAATTGATATTGATGATTGTTTATATATTTTATTCTTTAAATTCTTTCCATATGAATTTTATCACAAAATAGTTGGAAATATAATTATGTCATCCAAGTAACCGAATTGTATATTTTATAAGTCGGCTATTTCAGTTTTTATTTTAATATGGCAAGTGACAAGTATATTTATCAAGTATCTAAATTAAAATAGAAACAAAATACCCGACTACAGAAGAGTGATTTTTGTAGTCTAACTTACGACTTCTTTAAGCTTGATACGTTTTCGAGTGTACGTTGTTTGCGAGAAAAAGCACATAAGTACATATTTTAATTTTGCGAAAGTTAAATTATTATTCCTTTATTTAATTACAATCTTGATTCAAGCCCGATTTTTTGGTGGGCATCAGTGGGGCCGAAGCTAACACAGAGAGGCCCTTCTTACATAAAATATAAAACAATTCAAAAACTAGGTACATGGATGGCAAATGAAACTATTGTACAATATGGAGTTTAACAAATCTGGGCTATTGGGATGAAATGGTTATGACTTAGAAAACTGATTTATTGGCTGGTGCTCCTGGGCTGGGAGTAAGATGCGGTACTTCTGTGTGGGAGCACCAGAATGAGAGCACAGCACCTGCCTATTTTGTCTCATTATCCAAAGATATTGAGGCAGGTGATGCTGATGACTCGCCAAAAATAATAATTATACTTAGAAAGTAGACCGCTTATAACTAAGCAAGTACAGTTATTTCAACAAATTCATAAGTACAGTTCGTGTAAAAATGTAGTTGACATGAACTGCCTGCGCTTAGTGACGCTACTCCTAGCCATAAAAAAGTTAACTTTATGGCCTATACCAACGGGTAGGTAATATTGTCATCGTTAGAACCTAGTGGCTAATAATGTACTCATTATGACGTGGTCGCTGTTAAAACAACCAGCCTGGGAAATTTTAGGACTCATTTTTTAAATAACGGGTCACACCCGTCTGTTTTGAGTCGAAATATCCGGCTACTTTCAATCGCATTCGGCGGTCTTTCTCAAAATAACAGCATATGCGTTGCCGGTTGCCATCGCGCGTTGCAAATCTATTAAGTATAATGCGTCGAAACGGCGTATTTTTTATTATCCATACAAAATTAGGTAGGTATAGTTTAGTGTTTTATTTATCTTATTTTATGCTTTCATTATTTAATTCGGTATTTATAATATTTTATCGTTTCATTAAAAATTATTATTATAATACATTTTGAATAATATTTTAATGCTGTCAATGGGTAACTTTGTTAAACATTGTCAACAAGCCTGTTAATTAAATTACTTAAATAAATAATTAGCAGTTGTTTTGACTAATAATCTATTGAAAAAAAACAAGACCTCCGAATAAAGCTATGTAAGTACAAAGTTTAACATAGTCAAAGTTACTCACGTTGTTAGCAATCTAATTTTAATAATATTAAAATTTCTATAGCTGTGATGTCTAAACTGCGTGTATTTCTTCTGAGTAATATTTCCAATTCAGTTCATACTTCTCAAATCCTTTGATATATTCCAAAATATTTTATACCTACGTATTTTTTTTTTTCGATTTTCAAAAATATAATCTTTATTAAATAAATTTTGGGTTGACATAACTCTTTTTTTAAATCCATTTAAAAATACCTTACGTTATACAATAACTTCTCATTTATAAACGCATGTTAAAATCTTATTCATTGTTTAAAGACTTGTTATTTTCTGTCGGACGGAAAATGTCACGCGCGAGAACGAAACAAAACACTGTTTAACTAAAATGCGTTTATAAGTAAGACGATAATACTCAAAATTTCGAATTCCATGGTTTTGTTAACACAAATAGGTTTGCTACTTCAAAAAAAGTAGCAACATTTGAATTTGAATTCTGAACGCACCGCCATTTTGACATGCACGCCCAGCGGTAAACACGCGTCAAACCTATTTTCCGATTCGAATAATGTTCGAATTTACGAATGTTCTAGAACGCGAGTGAACATCGCTTGTGACGCGAATTGGCCGCTCGATCGCCACTTCGCGTATTAAATTGACGTATTGTAAATAATCGTCGGTTAAATGTAATGAATGGTCGTTTTGTATTAATACGACACTGGTAGCTCACAATTTCACATTGAATTTGTCGTTATAGGATATGTATATTTATTCATTTTAATCGATCAAAGTATTTTTGAACGAAATCTTATTGATAACAATATTGAAGCAGTAAAGAGAGATCTTTCTTTCTTCTAAAAATGTTCAATAAAACAATATAATTAAATTATCTGGTTAATTTCTGATTCCGTCTTCAAGTTGGTAGAGATCTTTGTCAAAAAATGCAAGCTACTCCATGTCTAGAAAATTTTCTCTCTCGTTCTGTCTTTGGGAACTATGAAATCGCTATCACATTCTGTTTTGTAGGTTTGTAGCTTTTAATTGAAAGATGTCTTTTGACTCTTCGAGCTCATAATCTCTTGATATAAGAGTAGTCCCATAAGAATAGAGCTTAATATTAGTAGGTCTTTAGTGTCTGTGCAATCCGACATGCGGTTCATTGCGTCGTAGCAAGAGTCATTATTGAATGAAATGTATTTGGAGTGAGTCTCTACACTATTATGTAATCTGTGGCTGTGCGTTGTCTTTAGTAACTCAGGGGAAAGCTTTGTATATTTTAGATTTGAAGCAAAATAAAAAAAGCGATAAAAAAGCGGAGAAGTGCGAGTCAGACTCACCCACCGAGGGTTCCGTACAAACTAGTAGATAAAAGGGGGAAATTGATCCTATATGGGTTCCATTTTTTTCCTTTTGAGGTACGGAACCCTAAAAACGAAATAATATTAAACCTAAGTAGTAGCTATTACATATCCGATTACATCAAAATCCAGAAAGCACAATAATGCCATAAGCAACCGAAAGATTTCATCCCCTATTTATTATTAACGTCTCAGACAATAGGGGTGCCCCCCGTTATATTAGCTAATGCCTCGGGGACGCCCCTAAATAAGTAAGAACGATAAACCACTTCAATACGCTGAATTATAAATACGCTAAACGTCTTAAGTAGCTGGCTTGTGTACAGTTTATCCATTCTGGGCGTTTTGACGGGATTATACTATTTTGTAATGGCTTATAACATTTTTAACCTACTTCCAAAATCAGAAGATTCTCAGTTCGACTGTTTTTTTTTTGAAGTTTTATTACGCGATTACTTGGTGATTTTGATGTTTTTTTTTGTTTGGTAAGCTCCAGAGGTCGGTTTGAAGTCGGTTGTTTCAGTTTTTTAATATATTTTAAAACCGGTTGGGATATTCTAGACTGAATCTGAATTCTACCAACTTATTTCTCTCTGTTCCAGGCTTGCTAAGTCATGAAGATCTAACCACCATGGACTCCCCACTATCATCCCAGGACGAGCGAGACATAGAGGTCAACGTGGTCTCCGGCGCCAGCAGTCCAGATATACCCTCATCCCCAAGAAAAGACACCCCCTTCTACTCCTCCCCTTCAAGAAAGGACCAGAAGAGCCCCTTCTATTCTTCCCCATCTAGAAAAGAACAGAAAAGCCCGTTTTATTCATCTCCTTCTAGAAAGGAGCAGAGTCCATTCTATGATAAGAAGGATAAAGAAGAGAAGGCGACAGGCAGTGCGCCGTATACCAGTTTTTCTATCAGCTCTATTTTGAACAGGACTGAACCAAGGAGAGAGAATGTTCTAGAGGCAGCTCTTGCGGCGAACCATTTTGGAAATGCTAACGATGCTATGCTGTCTAGGTGAGTATTGTGCTAACTTTTCTTTTAGAAAGTGTAAGAAACAAGAAGATATGATGACTTACAGCACTGAAACATGGTCCCTAACTATGGGCCTTATAAGTAAGCTCAAGGTCACGCAACGAGCTATGGAGAGTGCTATGCTCGGAGTCTCTCTACGAGATCGAATCAGATATGAAGAGATACGTAGACGTACAAAATTTACCGATATAGCACAGAGGATTAGCAAGTTGAAGTGGCAGTGGGCAGGGCACATAGCACGTAGAACTGATGGCCGATAGGGCCGAAAGGTTCTAGTGGAGACTACGCACCGGTAAGCGCAACGTTGGAAGACCAGCGACGAGATGGGCAGCCGGGAAGACGCTGGATGCAAACCGCTTCCAATTGGTCTTTTTGGAAATCCATGGGGGAGTCCTATGTCCTGCAGTGGACTTCTTATGGCTGAGATGATGATGATGATGATGAAGAAACAAGCAGACGGCTTATATGATAATAAGCACTATTCGATTATGAAAATACGCTTGAAGTTACATGTAAACAGGCATGAAAACACTACCTACTACTTCTCGTTCCTGGGGAATTCGTATTTCCGTGCTGTCAAATTATTTAAAAATCACGTTTCATTTTGACATTTTCAATTAAACTTTGTCGAAACTTTTTTATTCTATTTTTACTCTCGGGGGATATGGATTAGCATGGTCAGCGCATTTGCCATTTTCAAGTTGTGGCTTGAGTCTTTTGAGTCTTGAGTCTTGTCTTTACTAATATAAATGAAAAGCAGAGTGTTTACCTCGGGTGAAAGGCACTCGAACTACCACTCTAAGCCATTTTGTGCCTAAATAGGTTACTTTTGACATTAATTTGTATAAAAATCTAATAATTTATGTGGCAATCTAGAAGCCAGTATTTTTTTAAATAATGAAAATGTCAAAACAGTTTTTTTTAAAGTAATTTGACAGCAAGGAAAATCGTTACTAAGGGACGAAAAGTACTATTTTCATCCCTGTGTTCAAGTAACTTTAACTGTATTTTCAGAATATGGTAAATGAAAAAAATATTTATTGGTGAGTATGATGAGCTCCTGTCAGTACAGTACACCTTTCTGTGTAACCTAATATAAAGCCAATCTGTGTGTACCGCACCCGCCCACTCTGTAAAGTATCGGCCACTTGCCAGCCGAGGATGGTAGCATCGATAGTTATCCGCACCCGGTCATTATGGGCACTTCATCTTTGGGTAGGAGCCGCGTTGTCACGGGATAGTTACTGGAAAGTACTGGACTAGTTCGAACTACGCTAGTAATTTAGTCGAGTGATACTGTTATATAACTACGATAAGTTCGGAAACGTAAATAACAATTATGTGAAGAAAACAATTCAATCTCAGAGAACATTTTAATTGTAAATGTTTTAAGGTTAACAGTTTTCTTCTTTTTCCCGATTTCAGAGAAGAAGGTGTTAACCTTAAAAAATTGGGCTATGTTTTTTATCTTTGTTGCCGCATTTATTTATTTATAAACATACAGTCATTCATAAACCAATTTGAAAAGATATTTTTTGTTTAAAGGATATACTTTCAGATTGGTCCCATAGAAATTTCATCAAAATCAGTATAGATATTGGGTTTTTAAAAACAAAATTTAGCATTTTGATGTCGATTTTTTAGTTTTTTAAACTATAATTATTAGGCTATAATAATGATGTATATGTAATATGTATATGATGTATATCATGTAAAATTAAACCAAGACAATAAACTCCAGCATTTCCTCACAGAAACGAAACCGTAACAAAATTCATCACCATCAAGGAAATGTCAAACGCCCTGGTTACTTATGTAGAACACCGTCCACCCGTAGTCTCCAATTTGTTGCCCCATCCGGGCACTCGTTTACCCCATTCTCCCCTCGTTTACCCCATTCTTGGCGGGTTTACTGCCCAGTGTTGCCAGATAAGGGTCTCTTTAACTCCTTGTAAGGCGGCCCTGATTAGATGTTTGTAATGAAGGTAGGTATAAAACAAATGGAATTCGTGTACGGGACTTTTATTAGAGAGATAGTTGGGGGAATTTGGGGTAGTGTGGATGTGTACAAAGACGTAGCGTTAATAAGATCGGGTTTATTCTAAGTTAGTTGGATTTTCGTAGATCGCATACGAATAAGGATTCATATGAATAAGGATATTTGTACAGAATGAAATTAAAAGCAAAACCTTCAATCTCTATATGCGAGATGAGCGAGATCCACGACATATAATCTCGCAAGATTTCACTATTTTGAAAATTTCGCAAATGTTTATGAAATCAATAGCTGTGTTCCGCGGTTTCTTTTGCGTAGTGATGAAAATGATAATGATGATGAAATTTAGCTTATAATTATCTGTTTGCAGGTTCTTAGATAGATATCTCTACCAAACTTCGCAACGACCTATTCTGCGGATGATAGCAAATGAAACAAAGCCGATTGTTTTGGTGATCATGCCAATTTTTCGCTCTGTTAAATTGGTTTGTGTCTAACAATGACAGCCAGGGAACTTTTTAATCAATTTCAATCGAACGGACTCTACGATTGTGATTTTTAGATACTATGACACTGACAATTCAAATTCTAATTTAAATTCATTTATTTCAGCTTACTGATTGGCCCATAAAACTTATAAACATGTCATAATAAAATACGATTTTGATTTTGAAATATTAATGTTTAATATATTTCAAAATCACTCATGAGAACCACATTACAGTTAAAATATCCAAAATAATAATCTAGTTAATCTAAAATAATCAATCAAATGTCAAATAAAATTCCAATTAAAATAATAATAAAATAAAATAACAATACTTTGACACCACGCTAATACCATTTATGTATAGTGTTTGGAATAAGTTTATTCCACGATAGTGATTGATCACGATAGTTTTTTTTTAATAGTTATAGTTTAAAAAACTGAAACAACCGACTTCAAAATACGCAATTTCGTTTACTTGAATGAACTATTTCCTACCAAATAAAAAATAATTATCAAAATCAAATCATAATTGGCTTAGTTATCGGTTAACAAACATACATAAATAAAAAACTGAAACAACCGACTTCAAAATCCGCAATTTGTTTACTTGGATGACATTTTCCCAGTTATTTTGTTATTACAAAAAAACAATTTTGATAAAATTTATATGGGATCACCTCTGAAGTACCTACCAAACAAAAAAAACATTAAAATCAATATATACACAATCGGCTAAGTATCGGTGAACAAACATGCAAAACAACTGTTGAATTAAGGACCTCCTTTTTTTTGGAAATCGATTAAAAAATGGGAACTGACGACGTCTCGATGGTGTTGCTAGTCGCACAAAATTATGAAAAAGGATAGTAGCACATTCGATGCCGCTTAGCCTTCCTTCCAAACAGTCTCTAACACTGAAAAATTCTTTTGTAATTTTATCAAAATCTTTTACGAGATTAAGTAATAAAAATCTGAATAATTACTTGCAAGCAATAACAAAAACATAATTTAAAACACATTTCTTTCAAACTTCCCGTGTCTCCCCTAATTACCCCGAGTGACAGGAAGACATTTTGTTACTCTGTAAACGATCTGTCATCTTTCCCGCGCCTTTATTTTTTCTTTTTAATTCCTCAAACTGTTTATCTCTTTTCAGCCAGTTTCTTCTAATTATGTACTTAATTTGAGAAAAGAAAAACAAATTCGACGTTTTTTATGGAAGGAGGCTTACAAATGGTATAATTAACTTTTTTATTTTATCTTTCTAATTATCAGAAAAGCTTTTTGTGTAGACAAGTATTATAAGAAAAGTAAATTGCGATAAATTCAAGTTATTTAGATATTTGCCGATTGGTATTGGATTTTAGGAATCTGTTTTAACGGTACTTGGGATAAAAATGTTCTTTGTTTGTTCTTTTTTATAACGGCAAGTGCCTTTACTACCTACATCAAAACAATATAAAAACAAAATCTTAACTAACTAAATTACTACACAAAAATCAAGTTAATGACATCGATAAAGGTCTAAAGATAGAATTGCTCAAACCCACTACCAGTTACCCAACAGGTAGAGTACCCAACATGCTATAAGTATTACCACATATGTGTTGGGCCAATTACTCAGCCAATTGTGGATTGATTTTGATGATTCTTTTTTTATTTAGTAGATCATACTTCAGAGGTCATCATCATCATCATCATCTCAGCCATAAGAAGTCCACTGCTGGACATAGGCCTCCCCCATGGATTTCCAAAAAGACCGATTGGTAGCGGCTTGCATCCAGCGTCTTCCCGCCACTTGTATGAGGTCATCTGTCCATCTCGTGACTGGTCTTCCTACGCTGCGCTTGCCGGTACGTGGTCTCCACTCGAGAACCTTTCGGCCCCATCGGCCATCAGTTCTACGTGCTATGTGCCCTGCCCACTGCCACTTCAACTTGCTAATCCGCTGTGCTATATCGGTGACTTCAGAGGTGGTCCCATATAAATTTGATCAAAATCGACGCAGTACTTTGGTTTTTATAACAAAATAACTGGTAAAATATCATCCGAGTGCCTGTAGAAAAGTGAACAGCAAGTCACGTATGTGCGTAATTTGCGTATTTTAAAATCTGTTTTTTTTCAAAGTTTTTTTAAACTGTAATTATTTCAACAGATGCTACAAAGTGTTAGAAACGCCAGGTCTTAAAATTATGTGAAATAAACGCGATAAAAATTGCTTAATATCAATTTTCAATGTCGTTGGTTACGGTAAGGTTACGAAAACAAATGGTTTTCATAACCTTAATCATTTTTTTTTACACTTTATTAGGAAAGATCCTTTTAAGTAACATACGTTCTGATATTTATTTACCACTTTATTTATCAAACAGCTATCCATCTTAAAATCATAAAGCAGTGTATACACCGGCACCCTCCAAACATTCCACCACCGAGGGTTGTTAGTAAATATAAACCTATAAGTGAGTAAGTGCCCTTATAGACGCCAAGATGGAATACATAGACCAAGTTTACGTATGGTGTAAGTTACAAGAGATTAGAGATTATTGACCAAGCAATTTAGACCTTTTATAATTCAAAAATAAACTTGCGCTTTATCGACAACTCTTTTGATGTTCAGCGACAGTTGCGGTCTACGATGGAGCGCGCTTGCCTACAATGAAAATAATCACTCGCAATTTGAAGACACCCAGATTATCTTCATTCGGAAAGACGCATTCAGGAATTGTACTTTGCATTTTTTGAAAAGTTATGATTTTATTTGAAAGGAAATATATTTTCAGATTGGTCCCATGAAGATTTTATAAAAATCGGTTCAGTAGTTTGGTTTTTAAAATACAATAACTGGATATGCCATACAAGCAAACGAAATTGCTTATTTTGTTGTAGGTGGTTTTTAAACTATAGATAGTAATTATAATCTGTGCCATTAGATACGGAACCCTGATATGACTTTTGTACGTTTTTATTCCATTATATGAAATTGGTTAAAAACAATCCATTCAGCGGAGTTTCCGGCAGCCTAGTGGTGAGACCGTCTGACTTGCGATCCGCAGGTCCTGGGTTCGAATCCCACGGCGCGCACCTCTGTCTTTTCGAAGTTATGTGCGTATTGTTGATTGCCGCCAACTTCAAACCGTGAAGGTAAGCATCGTGAGGAAACCTACATGTCTGAGAGTTCTCAATGATCTTGAAGATGTGTGAAGTCTGCCAACCCGCACTTGGCCAGCGTGGCAGACTATGGCCTAACCCTTCTCACAATGAGAAGATGGCCCGTTCCCAGCAGTGGGACAGTTTGTACAAACAGGGCTGATAAAAAAAAACATTCAGCCATCATTGACTTGTACCCCACTACCTTAACGTTAAGTCATTTATATTTACGAGCGGATCCAGATTTTGGCAGGTCTCCCCTAACCAGAGACCCCCTAGCCAGAGCTCTTTATAAGAGCCCTCTTTCTTATGGCACCCTTCCTTAAGGCACCCATCCTTCGCATACTGTTCTCTTGCTTGCATTTTTTGTTACTTTTTAATAGACTAAAAGTACACATACTTTTCAATAGACAAAAATTATATAACAGTTTAAAAAATCATTTTATGTAACTTTAAGACAAATAGGGAAAAAGCTGATCATAATTAATTTTTTTCTATGTCTTACAAGTTTCTTTATTTTAAGTGACTTGTAAAAAAGAGGTTTTAAATTCGGTTGAATTTTTTAAGTTTGTTGCTGCATAATTGGATATAAACCGAAAAAGAAATTTTTTTTTTGAAACGATATCTACTATAATTTTATGTAAGGTTGTCTGGAAGAGATCGCTGTTAGCGATAAGACCGCCCTTTGTGCCATTGTTTTATAAGTGTTTTTTTTTGGAATTTGTATTCTTTTTGTGGTGTCAATAAAGTGATATTGATTGATTGTACTTACTTCTGGTTCCAAAGAAATTTCATCAAAATCGGCTCAGTAGTTTGATTTTTAATACAAAATTGCGCCTTTTGAAGTCGGTGTTTAAGTTTTTTGTTCTTTTAGATGTGTTTCTAGTTTCCATTGTGTTGCTGGCTCCTATATTTTTGCCAATAGGTACAATCGTTTCAGCAAAATTATTAAGAAAGGGACTAATTTTCTAAGCAGATGTAAGTTTGACTACTTATAGTTTTTTATATTTTTAAATGTCTAAGAGTGCCTTTTAGCCATTTTGTTATGATTTTCAATAATTTTTGTGGTCTTATTATTAAGACCACAAAAATTATCATAAAATAATTAACAATAATAATTATTATCATTGCTGTATAGCATTATCTATTAATTAATTTCATTGAAAAAAGAGAAACTGAGAGAACATTTTTATAAAGTGTTTTGGATTTAAGACCCATAAAATTTCAGTTATTTCAAACGATTAACTCTCTGAGTACATACACTTTGATTTAATTAATCAAATCTTTGATTAATGAAATCAGGAAAATTTATTTATAAATACTTAAACTTAATTTAAATTAAATTTTGTGAGTTTTTACAAGGATTTCAATAACATGACATATGTTTCGGGAATTTTGGAGTAATTATTGTACTGTACCTAAATACAAATACACCTATGCGACGAATCGATAACTTGCTTCTTTTTGAAGTCGATTTAAAATGAAATTTGTTAAAATTAACCAACAGTAAAAATCCTCCATTAATACAAACAAAATACAAAAAATAAGCTCTATCTCTGAAATAACTACCTACAGTTCGCAATATCACTGCTTGCAACCCAAGCTACTTTAAAAACCGTACATAACACGACGGAGTATCATCCAAGAAAATAGAAAAGACATGTTTTTTAACGCGAAGTACCCTATCTACACTAACAAAAGAGCCCCGCGTCGCTTGCACGGACAACAGATACAACTAAACACTTTAAGCCATAAAAGAAAGCACAAATGCCATTATTACTAACAACTGAAAAGTGTCAGGCGACGCACCGCGGCAAAAAGAACGCTCCGAATGCGCGCATCGATTTTTATACCCCCAGAGGGAGGCGGGGTTACGGAGACAGCCAATCAGGGCGCGGTGAGCCGACCAATCACGCGGCGTTCGTTTTCAAACAGCGCTTTGCTCTGTAATGGAATTTTCGAAGTTCACGCGGCAGATTACGCCATTCCGCCGTATTCTGGCGTAGCTATTCGACATTCAAATTGGTTCCTAATACGAACGTTTTCTGAGGAGTCGGTTTCTTAATAGTATCGTATTGATTTTCGCAAAGGTTGATTACTTTTTTCTTTTATGAAAAGAGTTTGGAGTTAAGTTACTTGCCTGGGGGTAATGAATTTAATGGCTTATAGAAGAGTATTTATTAAGACAGCTTTACTTTTTTTTAGTTTAAAATTATATTTATTTTAGATAGCGTAGAGCTTTGATTAATTGGATATGAAATGTTAATTATTGCATTTGGTCATTTTATGGCTTTAGAAATAATTCAAAGTGATTTATACTAGACTTTGGTAGGGAATATAGCGTGATATAGCTTAGTCAGCTATGCCAAGTTTTTTTGAGGAAGACTGTGTGGATTTTAATAAAAAAGACCGGACAAGTGCGAGTCAGGAATGAAAACAAATCTAACAACAGCTTACACATCAAAATTGGTCAAGCCGTTTAGGCTGTAGGCGATCATATAGAAACATACATACATACTAACATAATAATTACATAAACTTGAAAAACATAACCCTCCTTCGTACGCAGTCGGATAAAAATACATTTGTATGGAAGTGCTACCTTGAACTAGAAACTGAGCTTCTGTGAAATAAAATATGGTGGAAAATCAAAGCATGGGATTTTTTACTACAAACTATTTTATAGTTTGGCAGAAAAATAATGTATGTAATAAAAAGTATTATTTTCTGCAATACATACGAGTTGAAAATCTATCTTCAAGCACCTAAAAGTTTATTTTAGAAGCCGCATTTAAGTACCAGATGCTTTTTAAATATCGTACTAAATCAGTAATGTATTACTTTTATCTACATTATTATTCAAGATTGGTTTTAGATAAACAACTCCCAATTGTTTTACATAATAGATGAAACTCGCGATGTAAAGTTACTCAGATATAATTTTTTGGAAAAATCAACCCAGAAAGCTAATACCACAAATTAAATTTAAATTTAATTTAATTTCAATCCACGCAATAATGGAAGTGACGTTAAAGCGTTTCTACCGTGTTTTTGGAATATCTAGCGAGATTCGATGACACTTTTTAGGGTTTCGTACCCAAAGGGTAAAATGGGATCCTATTACTGAGACTTCGCTGTCTGTCCGTCCGTCCGTCCGTCCGTCTGTCACCAGGCTGTATCTCATGAACCGTGATAGTTAGACAGTTGAAATTTTCACAGATTATGCATTTCTGTTGCCGCTATAACAACAAATACTAATAAAAACTTATTACAAAAAAATTAAACCTCCGAAAAAACTGAAAAGCATATAATAATAAACCTTTTTTATTTAACTTTAATAACTAAGTCCTTAAAGTAATGTAAGTATATCTAAGTACGGAAACCCTTCGTGCGCGAAACCGACTCGCACTTGGCCGGTTTTATTCGTTTTTCTAACTATCCAATAGTAAAAAGAGCAAGTAGATAGATATCTTCTAGATCGACGATCCTCAACCACATCGTCGCTTAACATAAGGGGAGTTGGTGGTCAATCGTACATCTATCTTGCAAAAAAAATTACCTTCAAGTTTCTCATAAAAAGTTTGAATGCTTAAAGTAAGGCTTAAAGTTACAAGAGACTAAAGAACTCAATATTAGATACCTGCTAGCTGTTTGGATACCTGAGAAAAAGGATCATTATAAATAGACAGACGGACAATGAGGTATCGTTCCCGTCACGTAAAAAGAACGCTGGTTTGTTAGCGTTTAGGAACAAACCAGCGTTCTTTTCACAGGGACGAAACACTACTTTCGTCCCTAGGGAGAATCGTTTTCCCGTACTGTCAAATTATTAGAACATCACGTTCTATTTTGACATTTCTATTGAACCATGTCGCAATTTTTTTCTTCTTTTTCCCCTGGGGATGTGGACTCGCACGGTCAGCGCCATTTGCCATTTTTAAGTTGTATCTTTTGTTTTGAGTCCCTAGTTCTGAGTCTTGATTCCCAAGTCTTGATCTTGAGTCTTCTGTCTGAGTCCCGAGTCTTAAGTCTTAATTCTTGAGTCTGGAGTCTTGTGTTTTGATTCTTGAATCTAGATCTTGAGTCTTGTCTTGTCTACTTTTCTTACATTCAAAATGAAAATCAGACTATTTACCTCGGGTGAAAGACCTATTTAGGCACATGAACTATTGGAGCCCTCGCTACGTTCGTGTCTCAACCCATCTCCTGGATAAATAGGTTACTTTCGACCCTGTGTAACAATCTACTATTTAGTCAGTTCAGTATTTCCTACTTTAAAGATTACTACAAAAGAGCTACGATGCAGCCATTTCCCCGAGCCCACATTAGCGGTTTCAGCGCTTCAAAATAAACAGCCGATAAAACGCTATCGTAGCTGTTATTTAGAATATCGATAAAAATAAAACTCTAAGTACAATGGGAATAGATGAGCTTCGTAGGGAGGGGGTAATGTCGATAATAATTATAGTTTAAAAAACTAAAAAAACCGACATCAAAATACGCAATTATTTTACTTCGATGATATTTTTTCAGTTATTTTATTATAAAAATTAAAGCACTAAACCGATTTTAATAAAATTTATTTGGGACAACAAAACACCACCAAACATAAAAAGAACCATAAAAAATATACAAAAAAAAAAAAACATATAATCCAATTAATAAACTCCTTCTTTTTGGAAGTTGCTAAAAAAAATTGTCAAAAATTAACTATATGGTAACTTTTATTGGTTTGCATTAATTTCCACTAACAATTTTTTTTCGTAATCTCAATTTATATGTGTAACTAGTAGCTTCTTGCAATTTTACTCGCTATTGATAAATAATTTCTTAATGGACTACGTTTCACATGGGAAGCATCCTCCAACCAAATGTCATAATCATTGTAAGAACAGCGATTTTGTATATATACCCCCTGCCAGTAATTCAGAATAAAAATGGTTATAGGTATAGAAAATTGGAAAGAAGGTAAAATCATAACAGTTTTATATTCTATAGATTTATATTTATATATCTTAAATATTACACGAAAAAATACGTGTCTACCAATAAACAAGTTTTGAAATATGTAATTTTCCGTTATCGGATATCGTTTATGTCTTTTTCAAGCAATTTAACGACTTCGATGTCACGATTGAGAATTCCGTAACATTACCATTCATTCTGACTCTCTTTATCGCATTCATTTTTTTTATTTCTTTCTTTCTCCATAGTAAAAAAATCAAGGATCAGACAGAGTGCTATGTACATCTACGAGAGCTCTACAAGTGTAGCTACGTAGCGTAGACCCTTGTAGCAAACGTAGCATCAATGTAATTTACTTGACCGGTTTTTTTCTGTTATTAAGATTTATTGTCATATAATATAACTATATATTAGTTGATATCTCTCTCTTCCTATCTATTTATCCCACATATATATGGGGTCAGCTTACCTGTTTTTGTTTCTTTGCTCGATTTTCGACGTCGTTCTCGGTTAACTCGCATTCTCTTATAAGTTTCAAGTAGTTTTGGGCCTTCCACATAATACCTAGTTAAAAAAAAATGTCTAATTTAGCTAATATAATTTCGTCGATAAATAAATTGGGGCTTAAGAGACTACCATTCCCATTTCACAAACTAAGATTATGGCTGGCATATCGATAAGTTTTCAAATAAAATATCGTCACTGCCCATCCCTACAGTATCCCAGGAGCGCAGTCGAATCGAATCGATATTTATACGGATACCAATCCAGTGGTAAGTGAGAAAGCTTGTACCACAATGGAACTACCCAGATCTATCACTTAGTACTCTTTGTGGATTGCTATTGGAAAACGCGCTGGTATGGCGCTATTTATTACAATTCCGAGCAGGGATCTAAAAAAATGGAGAAAATCCGTGTGGAGTTTCCTTCATGTACATTTAGTTTTTTAGTTATTATCTCTAATCTAATTATTATATCAGTTTTATCATTCCGTAATAAAGTAGGAACCCTTCTAGTTTCGTCATGTCCGTCAGTCCTAAAAACAGACCTAAAGCTATTAAGCACACAAAGAAAATGGTAACATAAAAACTTGAATTACTTTTTAGGCTAAGCAAGTAAGGTCATGTAGACTGAGTTGTCACTGAGTTGACTGATTGTCAGAGTTATTAAGCCGCCGAAAGGCGTCGGACCTGGCTTGACAATTGCTGTTTTTAAGAACAAACAACCGCGTTAAATTGTAGGTTTTAACGCGTCATCCGACCCACGGTAGCGCTCAGAAAGAAATGCCACTCACGGTCACCCATCCGAAGTCTGACCGGTCCGTCCGTTGCTTGACATTGGTGATCGTTTTAAAACACAATTGATTAAGTGTGTAATTCCGTCGTCTGTGCTCTTAGGCGTGACTAAACTTATTTCTGGACTCTGACTATGACTGTGAATTGATTGACGATGCCTTTATCCTCAAATCTTAGATACGATGAAAACAGTGGAAAATGCACTGAACGTGCGTCGCCGTAATTCTCCCAGGAGGCAAAAACTTTCAGTGACGAAGTTGTATAGGAAACAGGTAGATAGGAATATCAATAGATAAGTGAAAAAGCTTGTTGGCGGAAAGGCGCTTCGATTTGTCTTGATTTATAACTTTGGTGTTTTATGTCGATATATTCGGGAATTCCCGACTTGTATCGTGTTCAGAGAAATGGGAAATTGATTTGAAGTTTTACCTGATTGCGCTTAAAAGGTTACTAAAAATAAAATGAAATTGTGATTTTTTTTTGTCGAAAACATTGACAAGGGTAACAAAAATCACAGTTAAAATGTTTTATAATATCAGTGATCTAAGCACCAACAATCTTCTTAAAAATTAAACTAAAAACAAAGCTTCTAAAAATAATAAAATACCTCAACCCTAAGATATGATGGTATTTTCGTAGCGTTATTTTTTCAAGGGATTAAAATCCTTGAGGGGTGCACACTGTCGGATTGAAGGATTTGGACACCTTGACTTGAAGGAGTTTTGACAGCTTCGGGGGTTATTTTGACGATGTGATAGAATTAGGGGGGCTTGCCCGACATCTGAAAGGGAGGGTAATATTTTTCGGGCGTGTATATTATGTATATACTCTTTGCGTGTATATACTCTTTGGCACGTATATACTCTTGGCGTGTATATACTCTTTGGCACGCTCTACAGCCGTTTGACGGATTTAACCACACACATAGTAGATGGAGCATGCGAAGTTATTTATATGAAAACCTTGCGTGCCACATTGTTGGTACATACTGTTACGTCAAATAAATGATTTTGTGATGGAATGTTCCATCCGCGCGAAATCTATTCAACCCAATGCATCCGCGCGCTTGTACGCTAGTAACTAGTTGACATAATATCGAATCGGAAGTATATCACCTGAAATTAAATAAATGTTAGTCGTCAACTGCGATTTTTTATGGTACTTGACACGCTTGTTTTGACACGCTAGGTATACACACACATACACTTGGGGTATCTATTCTATAGAAGTCTATGGATTTAACACACTATTGAGTTATTATTCGATTTGTCTCAATTGTGGGAGTGACTTATGTATGTTGTTTTACAGAACAATGATAGAGATACTACTAAATAGTGTTTATTGAGTGCTACACTTTGTAGTCAGGTGTTTTGTGTTTCTTTTGAAGGGAAGTGAAATTAAGCACATTGCTAGTAATCAATGCACAGACCAAAACTGTAACGAAACAGCCGAAAAATTTTGAGCCAATATTTCTGATGTGCGATATGAACAAATTTTGCAAAATTTTATTTTTAGAGTCATTGGCTAAATTTTATATGGAAATGGAAAGGATAACGCAATTTTATTAGTTTTTGGAGAGGTTAGGAGAGCTCAATTTATGCAAGGAATTTACATGTGAATTTGACTGACTTCCGAAATTTTTATAGATTATTTTATTGATGAAATTAAAACCACTGTTATGTGACGATCAGTTTAAATGTTTTTTTTAATGGGCAAGTTTTCTTTTCTTAACTTCAACAAAAAAAATACAAACTACACATACTTTAACTAAAATAAAATAATAATAAAATAAAAAAATAACTAATGAATTTGCTGTGCAAATACACAAAAAGCAATTGTATAAATGTTTGAACGTTTGTTCCAGACTGGGTTTGATATCGCAGTGGAGTGCGCTAGCAGGCAGATATGGGGGGCTGGTGCCGGCGCCCTGGTACTGGCAGAGGAACTCCCCACCACCTAGAGGTAACTACACCAACCAGTTAACATTATTATGACTGCCTTTACTAACCACTATAAAACAATACGCGACCTACATGTAACCACGTAAACTACTGAACTGTTTTTTTTTTTATAGAAGATAGATCTACGATTGACCACCAACTCGCCTGATGTTAAGCGACGGTGTGGCCGAGGATGGAGCTCGTCGATCTAGAAGATATCTATTCACTCTAGCCTTGAAAAGCTCTAGCTTGCTCTAGCTTGATTTTGATGAGCAAGTGCCTTTATTAACTACAACATAACAATATAACAGACTCAACTAACTAAACTACTACACAAAAAGCATATCGATTACCCCAGACCGATAAAGGTCTAAAGATAATCCAAATGTTCAAACCCACTACCAGTTGGCGTACCCAGCATGCTCACCGCATTGTCACGTTGAATGGCAATGCTTATGCGTTGGGCGTTGATTTTGATTAAATTTCTACGGGATCAATCTGAAAGTATATCATTTCAACAAAAAAATATTTTTTCAAATCGGTTTATATATGACGGAGTAACACGGTAACAAACATAAAAATACAGCCTAATTGTTACCTTGTTGTTACCTTCTTTTTGAAGTCGGTAGATAAGCAATAAATTCTCACACCCACGAACGGATGACAGCGTAACCAGCATGCTGTCAGTATTGCAATGTTTATGCGTTTGTCCAGATAAGCACCGGCATTTTCATCACGCACTTTGATAACTTCTGGCAGACTTATTGCTGAAAGCGTCTCCACCAGGCAACCTAAGCTACTGCCAATCAACACAGGCAAACGCGTCGGTCATTTCTTTTTAATCTTACCATCAAATGCCATTCCTTTCAACGTCTAATCGCTCATTTGTATAAAAACATCTATGGCTTCGCGCATTTCATAACATAAATCCGTTATTACAAAACGCTTGATACTTGCAACACTGATGTCGTATCGCAGTACTAAGGCTGCTCGATCGATCGGTCCAGTGCGTATTTGGATAACACTCACGCACTGATTTTTAGTCTGGTATTGGGGTTAATTCTCAAGGCACCATGAAATTAATTAAAATTATTAATTTCAAAAAACTAAATAAATTCTTATAAAATTTCATCTAACATGTGATATATATTATATATATATATATATATTTATCTTGTAGAAATAAGTTTGCGCTTGACCGCGAAATCGCCTGATGTTAAGCGACGTAGCGGTATACGATGGAGCGCGCTTACCTAGAAGAAACCAAATCACTCGCGATTATATGGCCTGGGTGTAATTAAATCGCTATTAGGTCGTCTTCTTCTAGACAAGCGTGCTCCATGCTCGACTGCAACGGTATTTACACATCAGGCGAGTTGGCGGTTAATTATTTATATAAATAAAATAAAAAAACGTGTGTATGACCACACGAAAAAAGTGAAAGCTTCATCAAGGCGACAGCAGTGACGTGTTGACTAGTAGATACTCTTTCGCTCCAATAGTCGACTCGAGCCAACTTCACCCGAACGACTGTTACATAGCCGAGCGTGACAGCTTAGGTTCATTCAATACTAAAAAAATAATGTACTCAGCACATCTAAAAAAAACAACTAAAAAAACACTTTTCCAAGGGGCAGTCCCCTTGGAAAAGTTGTAATCTCAATGGGGCTAGGCAAAACAGTCCTACCCCCATTGAGATTACAATAATAATAATTAATATGGCATCCCACGACAAGAGTTACCTAATGGTAGAAACCTATTCGCCGTAAACAGTACAAACATCGACGGCAAACAAGTAATCGTCATCACATCGCAACCCCGCTTTAATTTCCCGAATCCCTCTCAGAAACAAAGGGAACGCCGTTTCACGCGGCCCAAACCGACCGAACAATGCTTTTCTACCATACCTACTACGGATTTATACATATAGCAACACTGACTCCCATCTCGCTTGCACGCGCTTTGAAATCTCGCTGGTAATTATCGCCGTCTCTCTCTCACTTTCCCGCCAAAGCAATGCTACTATGTGCCAAGAGACATGTCGCGCGCTCGTTTTAATTTTCGAATGCGGTTTATTCGGCGTGCCGTTTTGTGTGATTGCTTTGCTTGGCCTTTTAACTTTTTTTTTAATTTGGCGGATAGTGATGCGGGTAAGCGGTTCCTGATTAAAATGTTATCGTATTGATCTTGTGGTTCGAGATTTCAATTGCGATTGTTAGTGATTATTTTGGTTGCAAATCTATTTTTAATATGAACAATTTGTAATTTAGAATACTCTTCCTTCAATATGAGCTTAAACAATTGAGTAGATGTAGTAGGAGAGTTTTCTTGCAGAGTCCTCTTCTGGAAGTACCTACCACAGCTTTGTCACAGCCAAGCAGTGTTTTGCATACATTACTGTATTCCAGATAAAATAGAAAATCTTTCAGCGTAATTTACAGTATAATGAGAATGCCTTATATTTTAAATATGATGAACATATTGCTATACAATATCACACGTCGTATATTGATGTGACGTCTTTTGGAATTCAAACGCTTCAAGCCAGCAATGACCGACTGACAATCGCACCGCCAAGCTCTGCAAACTCTGGCATACGACAGGGAGAGCGCGGAGAACGGGGGAGGAACACAAAATTGGCGGTGCGGAGAGTGTCCGTTTGTATGTAATAATAATAATGTTTTAAGACAATATCTGAATGATTCTGATATAACTCTAATAAAAGCGACTATGGATCGAAGCCCTAAGCCAGGCTTTTTTTCGACGCAAGCTTACAGCGTAACGTTCATTATGCCAAATCGGCATGAACGTTATTAACCTAATATTATCTAATGAGGCGCCATAATCACATTAAACAATACCTAGTGAATGCTGCAAACTACTAAACTGCTTAACTAGTAAGCGTTTGTTAACAGCCATCGGCACACAAAGGATTAGTGGGGCTTCAGAAATCGATGGAAATCAGTGCCACGCTGTATTGCCAGTAAGGGCAAAATGTCACTTTTAAACGGATACCACAGAGTACATAAGGTGGATCGATTTCCATACAAAAGTGTTTTTACCAATTATTGACAAAAGAGTTTTTTTTTTTTTTTTTTATTCGAAGATAGGCTTGCGCTTGACCGTCAACTCACCTGATGTTAAGTGACAGTTACGGTCTACGATGGAGCGCGCTTGCCTAGAAGAAACCTATTCACTCGCGATTTGAAGACACCTAGATTATATCCAGTCGGAAAGACCCATTTTATAATTAAACAATAATTTAATAAAGTATAATTTTACAATAAAGTAATGGTGACTAGCTTTAATATTGATCGTTATTGGCCGTAAATTATATTTGTAAAAAACTGGAGATTAATATGAAATTTTATTTAAATATTTTTTATCGCAAAATATAGATAAATGAACTTCAACAAAATGTGATTTACCACCAATAAGGACCGATATTAAAGCTTACCACAATTACTGGATTGCTAAAACTATACCTACTCTTTTGAACCATATTTAGTAAAAATACTTTTATTCGGAAATCGAACAACCTTAATGTATAAGTTGGCATTGATTGGGTAATCTTTTGGGCTTCAAATACAATATTTAGTGGGAGTGTATCACTAAGGTTGTATACACCGTTAAGCGGGCGTCCACGGCGGACACCCACAACTTACTGTTTTGTGTAATTTCAAAGACCAGCGTTGTGTCAAGCAGAATGCCCGTCACCCGCGCTGCAGCTGACGGTGCCTGCCTTGCGGGGCACGGGGCACGCTCATATTACCTCACACGTCTTCGCCTTTTTGTAACATAGTTAAACATCATATAATTCATTACGTCTCGACTGTCCATCTACACGACTAAAATTGGTACCTACTAGCGGCGCTGCGTTAAGCGGGAGGCCGCCTTGAATATTCGCGATAGACTATTTGTCCGCGACGACGGAGCACGGCGCGGTTGACCGCGACGGGACGACCGCTTAACGGTGCGGACGGCCTAAATATATTATTATAAATTTGCTTGCACTACAGATTTGAAATAAAGATGAAATACCCATACTGCGATTAATTTTATGCTGACCAACGCTGAGCTTTGAAATGTATACCACTATATAAATGTAGTATATTACTACAAGAGTATATTACAATACACGATTCGCAAAATGTCTTGTAAGCAATAAAGGAAAATTGAATGGAATAATATGTAACAAAATTCACAATAAAGAGTCTGCGTAGACGATTTATATTTTAGACAACATACATCGTTACAAGGAATAAATATTTTATAGGTAAAGTAAGTTTAAAAAAAACTTGTCTTTCCGCAACAATGTGTTTAATAATAGTTTGTTAATCTGACAAAGGACACGGATCGCGGTGTCTGTGTAGATAAAAAAAAAATAAAAAAAAAATGGGTGTAAAACAGAGAAGAGAGAGGAGGGAGGAGGGGGAAAGAAAGGGAGTGAAAAACAGAAGAAAAGAGAAAAAAATCATGTTCGTAACAATTTTTAACGCGAATAAGACAAACTCGCCTTTTGGTAAACGACGATGTGGTCGAAGACAAAGCACCCTAGAAGACTTAGAAGAAACCTCTAGTCATTCTGAATTTGAAAATAATCCAAAGATCCATGTTGTAAGAAATATATAAGCTTACAAAAAATAAGAGCTGGCATTGTGTTCCATTCTTTAGCTGTCCAGATAAAATAATTTTATTCGTGCTTATGTCATTATCTGGGGGCCAATTCAGTTAATCAAAACCGATCCGTAACTGAACCTTTTGCGAAGCATTTCCTGTCGGCTGCTATCATTTTTTGATCTAGTAACGAGCGAATGACGTGTCACGTTTCATCAAATGTGTCAATTGTATGACATAAAAGTGACTGAATCAAAAAAAGATGGCGGCCGATGGGAAACGGTTCACGTATGGTTCAGCTACGGAGCGGTCTTTAATAACTGAATTGCTCTCTGATCTAGTACGTTATTAAAAGTGCGTTATTCTACCGATATCTCAAAATTTGCTAACTACGTGTTTGTCGGCAGCGTTGGCCTTAGCATGCATAGACGACAGACGTTACGTAATGTCCACCAATTGTATTTTGATCGAGCCCCGAGCCCTTGTAGCAGTAATCACGGCGCAGTACGGCTTCCGAAGGCATCGGGTCGTGACGTCGGATCCTATTTCACACGATTGTACATCAATCCGTATAAATACGACCGGTTCAACGCGTTTCGTGGACGATTTGGAATAGTGGACGCGTTGACCTCGAAAGATTTTTTCAGGACTGGACAGATGGACTTTACGACCAATTTTTAACACGAGCAAATATCGATTTTTTTATATCGATATTCGAGCAAATTTGAAATACACGAACTATTTGACGTTTCAAATGTCTACGCTACCACAGATGTTGCTAACGTTGAACCGTGATGTCACTCATTTTAGTTTAACAGACATTCCCTGCCTACACCAAAATGGTGTCAATAAAATAGGCATAAACACTATTTGTCAACCACTAAGGTCATGATTGATTTTAAGACAGAATTTGTATAAAATTTTCAGAGTTAGCAATCGTTTCTATACTAAACTAGCTGCCCGCCGCGACTTCGTACGCGTAAGAAAATCGTTCATGTCACGCTCCTACCCGCACTCAATGCGTCCCCGCCAAGCTAATGCTCCAGTACCACATCTGCCCTGCTCGTGTTTCGCTCCTAGCTCAATCTCGCCGCACTGCCGTCCTGCTTCAGCCAAACTTCTAACCCAATCTTTTAATGTCGAGTCAGTGGTCAAACTTAGATTTATGTATTTGAATAAAACTAACTCCCATCCCTTTCTCGCCCGCTCCTACCTAATGGCAATTTTTTTTACACCTCGGGTTACATTATTGTTTTAGTAGGGATCCCTATTTTTTTGTCATACTAAATATAACTTATGTTAGCTACTCAAGAATAACGTAGCATTCTAATGGTGAAATAATTCTTGAAATCCGTCCAATAGTTTATGAGCTACAATCTATCCTCTTTATATTAGTGTATATGAACGGATAGACTGATGTTTTGACTGTTTTTATTTCTTGATGAATATCATATTTTTAAAAGCTTTTATTCTACTTGCCCTGTTCGTACAAATCTGTGTGGGACAAATCTTGCGAGTTAAATTAGAACCACTTCCTGTCGTTAGATTAGGTTGAAATTTGGTTTACTTACGTAACTTCGGTGACAATACAATAATATGGTACCATGAAGATGGTCTCAAGATGGCGTCGGAAGGTGGCCATAGGAATTCGTAAACTAAACAAGATAAAACCGTCGAGTTTGGACTCGTTTGAATAGTCTTGACAAGCACTCTTTTTTTAGTCTAGTAAATAAAATATTAATTATTATTTTTTTAAAACAAGCTTTTATTTAAATACTCTAAAACGAAGAAAATAAATTTTATATATTGATATAAATAAAAGTACTACTAAGTAATATTTAATTCCAACAAAAGACTTAGACGCGTTCTTATCATTTGCTTAGAATTAAAGTTAGTTTGTTCTTTTGAAAAAAAAAATATATTTGTGTTCTCGCGATAAGCTTTTATTTATATCAATATAAAATTTCTTTTTTTCTTTTTAGAGCATTTAAATAAAAGCTTGTTTAAAAAAAAATATAATTAATATTTTATTTACTAGACTAAAAAAATATGAATATAAGTATATATTTATTATAAAAAAATGTTAATATAAGTATATATTTACACATTCTTCGTTTTAGAGCATTTAAATAAAAGCTTGTTTTTAAATATTTTTTTAATTAATATCAATACTTATTATCCTATTCCGGACGAAGACAAATCCAAAAACACAAAAATCATAAAAATTGGTCCAGCCGTTCTTGAGTTATAAATGTTGTAACTAACACGATTTTCTTTTATATATATAGATTTTAAACTGACTTCTTCAATGAATTGGATATCATGATAACACTTTAGTGCCACAATCCACGGTTTCATATCTAATACTTAGACCACAATTTTCAGTTTCACTGCATAATTGTAAAACATTCTATTCTAGCTCCATAAAACCAGCACCATTCATATTACTCATTTACTCTTTCAATTTATAATGGCTTTTATACACCTCTAGTTAATGTTTCCTTCTCTCTTGTTCCAGAAGACTCAACAACCAACGAGGAAGGTTCAGCTGGTGGCTCCCCCCGCCCGCGGTCTCCACCCCGAGCCCCTACTCCCCCGTCCCCCTCACGCTCGTCCCCCCGCTCCCCGCGCCTCCACCCCGCACTCTATCCCCAACAGCAAGACCCGCAAGACTCCGATCCAGATGTCGACGAAAGCGACGATTTCGATAAAGACGAAAAGCGAGACCCAAACGCAAACCTCGGCAAACGGAAGAAGAAGACGCGAACGGTGTTCTCCCGCTCTCAAGTCTTTCAACTGGAGTCTACCTTTGATATGAAAAGATATCTAAGCAGTTCAGAACGCGCCGGCTTAGCAGCCAGCTTGCATTTAACGGAAACTCAGGTTAAGATCTGGTTTCAGAATCGGAGAAATAAATGGAAGAGGCAGCTGGCGGCCGAGTTAGAAGCAGCCAATATGGCGCACGCGGCGCAGCGTTTGGTCCGCGTTCCAATTTTGTATCATGAGTCGCGGCCTACGTCTATGCCGCATACACCATTACCGATGCACCCTCAGTTTACGAATGAACCGGGGGTGTATTTCCAGCCGCAAGCGCCGCAGCAGATGCAACCGTTGCCAGCGTCGCCAGTTACTTCCCGCGCTCCGCTGTCCAGCCTCGTGTAGTGTTCGCTTGACGTCGCGCGCTCCGCTGACGGCGACGGACAATTTCAAGTTTGAATTTCGAGCGGTAACTTTTTAAAAGACTAGGCTGAAGGCAAATGTGAACTTGCATGAATCAAACATCAGTTAAAAAAAAATATATCGGACGTGCTTGTAGACGACAAACTTAAGTTTATTTTTTTGTACTTACAAAACAAACATTTTTAAATTGTAAAGTTCGTAATAGAAAACATTCGCAGAAGTTACCTATGTTCATGTACAAAAAGAGCATAGCTGATAGTATGCGTGTTCATTTTATGGAGCTGACAGGTTAAATTAGAGCGTATATTTTAGTCTGTATCTACTGAAATAATGCACTGAACTGGGGGCTATTTAACTATAATTTAAGCTTTTTGATTATTGTCGTCACTTTTGACGCGATTTGAGTGTCTATGGCACTAAAATTAGCAACGTAAAATTATATGTAAATTATGTAGCCGTTCACTAGTGGGCATTTAGAACGAATACAATACTTTACTAACTGTCATTTTTTATGGGAAAATCTTGTCCAATAGTGTCAAATGGACTGGTGGATTTTTTAGAACGTATACCGACATGACGCCATTTTCTGACAAAAACTAAAGTCTGTCGTCTGCGCAGGTTTGTAGCTATTCAGCCTACGGACTAGTCAAATGAATGTCAAATGCCAAATCGTTCAAAAACTAAATGTTAGCTGATCTAGATATTTTACATTTTATGTAAGTGTAGTAAATAATTGTAACGTACAAAAATCATTGTCATTCCATATTGTATATTAATGTAAATAAGATTTAACGAAATTTTTCTTGTAATAATTAATTTATTATATTTTTTTGTAAATAAAACTAGATTAAAGAACTGGATAAGTTTAATTGTAATAATAGGAGTCGATTAAATAAGGTATGTAAAATATTTTTTTTTGGGTTGATTTTATGGTTTTATTCGAAAGTTTCGAATATGGACACGAGTTTGATATTTATTCAACTTAAGCAATTATTATAAATCTAGTTATTTTTAAAGCTTTGTGTAGGGTAACAGTGACCTCCCATCCTTTGTTCTTTTGAATAACGATTCCCATTACCATTTTAAATTGACGACTTTTTTTACTTTATATTATCATATTAAAGACTGGCAGAATAAACGCTGGCACATTTATTATTTTCTTAACAGTTGAACCTAAAACCGAGGAGTAGGAAATAAATCACAAGTCAAAAAAACTAGCCGAGATTTTGACGTCCTAACAATCTCCCCTACAAAACTTCGAAAAAAAATACAAAAAAACGACAACGATACAATAATTGCAACAATATCGAAAAAAAATGTTTAAGGGCTCGAATGAATAATAAAATGTGGCATATTCAGTTACATGCTCATTAAAACTTAAACTAAATTGACAGAATTAAAATACATACACGCAAAATATTTAGTCTGTTTGACATTTAGGGCCTTACCGAAAAACGTTACTTACCTTTAACCAACGTCTTAAATTCTCTGTTTTTTTTCCGCAAAAGTCATTACGTCTCAGCGAGAAGTTGACAAAATATGTTAAGCAATGCTTTAAGTTAAGTACCTACTTAACGTTTTTCAGTAAGGCCAATGTGTCCATTTAAGTTTTAGTGAACGTGAAATAGAATTAGTCTTATATACCTTAAAAAAATATTTTAAATAATTAATTAATCGAGATTGAAGCTTGCAAAATTGTAGGCGGCTTTGTATATTATTTATTTGTGTAAATAATAATTAATTTTGTGGTAACGCTTGTATTTAATGTTTATATCAGAATATTGCGTGCGTAAAAAAGGAATACATCATATCTCTATATATCTATTATATTTTATACATATTGTAATGAAACAGATATAATTTAAGTAGTATTCTATGCAATTTTAAAATATAACAAACTTGAAATTGTGAAGAATAAAACGGTTGTTTCCCCGAAGGTTAATAAACCTTTTAGGCACCTAACTTTAACTTTTTTCTTTTTAACTTTTTTTAGGTAGGTAGGCAACGTTGATATTTTTACCGATATGTCAGAACCAGTCATGTATTAAAAGTTGTTCATTATGATTAGAATTTGTTATTATTTAATGTAAAAAAAACACGAAACAATATTTTCCATTTGAATTATAAATTTGTCAGAATGCCAACATTCAAGAATTTTATAATTACAAATAAAGTTAATATCCGACCGAATAGATAATTGTATGGAGCCAAAACCTAAAAAAGAAAATCGTGATAGTAACTCTTTTTCTTATTTTGCATAAAAGCTACCAAATTTTGTAATGTTACCAGGCTATATAGCTAATTAATTGCCTATTTCTATAAATATTAATGTTATATATATATATTGATAGTAGTTTAAATTCGTCAATGCATTGTAATATTATTACTAAAGTCTGTTTTTTATTACCTGTCTAATAATGTAAACTAGCTAGTAAAATAATAAAAACTGGCAATTAGAGCTCTTACTTCCGAAAGCAAGAGATCTGTTGGTATTTTTACACCGTGGTTATTTACAAATTTAGACAAGTAAATAAGAATGTACTTTACGCTGTGGTACATAAGATGGGAAATAAAAAATACGCATTAAATATTGTAATTTGTTTTAATCTATACATTTCCTATTTTAACTTTTTTTTTTTTTTTAATATTGGGTATTTTATTATGTTAACTAATATATGACTATAATCTAAATAATCTTAAAAACTATGGCACGTCACAAAAACAAAATTTAACATTTCACGCTAACTGGTCAACGGCCCCCGGCGCAGTTCCCTGGCCCAAAAGTTCCCAGCACGCTCGCTGCGTTGCCACGCTGTATCGCGAGGGAAATCCGCTGGCCGAGAAACCAACCCGACCGAGGGTCCCGGCTTTTTTCAATTTTTACTTATTTTGTCAGTATAAGACTAAAAATAAGTAATTTACCTAAACAACATAAAAATATATGTGTAATGTTTTTTGGATCTATGTTTGTATGTATGGCATACATATGATGTAAATATGCACAAAACATTGAAACATAAATGTTTGTTTAAAATTGAAATTAAGTTTCTTAAAATAGTTCTTAATATATCTAATAACATTAATGAATAATAAACTACTTACATATTACTTTTGGACTGAAGCTAGAAGGCTGAAAAAAACAACAAAAACATTAATTTCACAACTTTTTTTGAAGACAATTTCAATAAATACTTCAAAATAGAATAGAAAGAAACTGTTGCTAGTCGAATAAAATAAATTAGATCTATTTCCCAACAAACTCTACTACTAAGTAGGTATTTATTATACTAAAAAGTAGGTATGAAATCAACACCTTCACCCTTGCAACACTGACCGTCCGGCTTCCGGGCCGGAAGTGGTCGGAAGCGGACCGGAAGTGGTCAGTTACCCACACGTGCCAGTGTTTAGACACCCTCACAAACCTTCATTTGATAACCATCTATGACTTTATAGCTAACCATTGCTGTTTTGGTCAGTTATATGCTTGAAAAATAGTACGCGCACTTTTACATACCCGTCGATACAAAAAGAGAAAGCCGTTTTCTGCTCTTAAATATTATCTGATTTCGATGATCCTTTTTTAACTGCTTAGAATCATAATTGGCTAATGCTTCTACAATTTTGCTTTAAAAAGTCGTTATAATTCCGAAGCTAAACATTTAAGATTAGATTCTGAATAAAGCAATCCGTAGATGCATAAATACATGATATTTATGACTCCAATTCCACATAGATCAAAAAACTTAAAAAATGGTTGAACAGATTTTGATAACACATAGTTGAAATCTCGATCAGATTTTCTTTCAATCAAAAAGAAAACTAGATAAGAATAGGTCCACCTGTTTGAGAGCTACAATGCCACATACAGGCACACAAAATACACAGAGACACAGATACACACGTCAACCTTATACGGGCTATAAAAAGAATCATCGAAATTTAATTATATTTAGAAAACAATTTCAATTGCGAAGTCAAGATGAAGAATTCATCGGGGCTAGGAATTCTCGTCACCCATCCCGCAGAGTATCAAGACAAGGTCTTCAATCAATGCGTCCTACCTGTCATGACATATGGTGCCGCAACATGGACACTCAAAGTTGGCATGGTTCACAAATTTTAAGTCGCTCAACTAATGGAAAGAGCTATGCTCGCCGTTTGTCTGAGCATCCGTATCCGAAACGAAGTAATTCGCCAGAGAACCAAAGTCATCGAAATAGCGCAGCGTATTAACAAGCTGAAGTAACAGTGGGCCGACCATATCTGTCGCAGAACCAACAACTGTTGGGGTAAACGCGTTCTAGAGTGGAGACCGTGTGTTGGCAGACGTAGTGTGGATCGCCCTGATACACGGTGGAGTGACGCTATACGGAAGGCAGTTGGCAGTGACTGGAAACGGAAAGCTGAAGATCGGGCTGACTGGCGTTCAATGGGAGAGGCCTATGTCCAGCAGTGGACTACAGTAGGCTGATGATGATGATGGGTAGAATAATAGTTTCTACCTGTTGTATGGAAAAACGAGTAATGTACTGGCGAAAATTGCGGTCTCTTCGTGTAAATCTTCTGTCTCGTTTGCACATGCCTACATTTTTTTTAAGACATTAAATTACTGAATGGATTTACGAAAAAACTGCTTATCAAAAACTACAGAATATGTTATATATTATTTACCGACCTTTGATTTAAGTAATTATTCGTCATCATCATCATCATCGCAGTCTCATTTGTGTATAGCAATAAAGAATATGAATATGTAGTGCAGCTACTTAAATACTTACCTATTTATAATCAGAATTATGAAATATCGAATATAATTTCCCCGAACACAAAATAAATGTTTCAAAAGACATTTTATCAAACGCTCATTTAACAACTCGTGTGATAACCGAATCTTTGTAATACGAAAGTTTCTGTGTACAATAAACAGAAACCTAAGGTAATATTTATATATCTAATAAAAAAATAATTAAAATAAAAAAATAAATTTGTGTGATGAGCATGGATGTTTGTTCTGTGTCTGGGTGTTTCTATGTATCTTAAGTATATATTTTCAACAAAAAAGTATATATGTATTCTATCAGCCATCTAGTACCATAGTACAAGCTTTGCTTAGTTTGGGCTAGATGGTGTTGTGTGAAATGTCCACCAATATTTATTTATTTAAAAATAATTAAATCTTTGTTAATAAGAAGGTTTCTGAATATAACAAAATGGAAACCTGACGGATCCAACCTAATAATTGTTCAAGTAAATAATACTGATAGCTAGAATAGAATAGAATAGAATTTATTGTTCAATTGTGTACAGAGATCTTAGGAATATTAATATTTGGTAACAACAATCGTGTTCATAGAGAACATACAATATTTAGAATCTAAAGCTAACAAACTTCAGAAATTCGTGTCAAGTACAACATTTGCAATCAGACAGCTCTATGAAACCGATTCGGGCAAATAAGATTCAAACAAATGTATTTCGGATCATAGGTAGGTTACCAACGGGAAGATGACTACGTCACAAACCACATCATTTTAAAAAAAAGCCCCTTTTTCTCGTTTTTGCGTATGGTACACTGATAACGCTGCATCCTTGTAATTTTTCATCAAATTTTACAGTGTTTTTCACAGATATGATTGAATTGACTGCTTAATAAATAAAAAATGTGCATGTGCTCCATTAATACAGAGTCTTGTGTACTTGCAGCCTTACCGGTAAACGTTACTCAACTGATCAATGTCTCAAATTCTGTCTTATTTCCGCATGTGTCTTTACGTGTCAGCGAAAAGTTGACAAAATATGTTGAGCATCACTTACATTTGAGTAACGTTTTCGGTGAGACCCTTGGAGACTCGCTGCCGCTTTTCATCATCATCATCAGCATTCTCATCACTACGCGGGTGATACCGCGCGCGCTAGTAACACCATATGTCAGTGCGTCACAGTGATCCATCACCGCCATTAATACACCAACTACGCGGGTCATTAACTCGTTTAATTGTTACCCACTGTCATTAAACACGTCATTAACTGGTTCGTCGCGGCTCCAATGAAATGTACACTTATACTCTTAATTAAAAAACGGAATTTAACGAGTTTTTGATGTGACTATATGCAGATAATGGTGATACCTGATAAGGTATGTTAAAATTAGTGCTAGTTATAAGGGTCTAGTCGCTGAATGCCCAGTTCTCAAAATGGCATAAGAGTCTTGAAATGTCTGAATCTACAAATTAGTTCGTTCTCATTACTATTAATTTTCCAAATAATTTGCAATACTGGCGGTTTCATTATATTATCAAATTTTTAAGCCCTGATCCAAAAAGAGGGGTGTTATAAGTTTGACGTGTGAATATGTGTAACTGTGTGTCTGTCTGTATCATCGTAACTCGCACACGGATGGACCGATTTTGATCTAGTTTTTTTGTTTGAAAAAGGATTTCATCGAGAGTGTTCTTATCTGTGTTTCGTTAAAATCAGTTCAGCTATTTTTTATCAGGGTTTTTTGAGTTTTCTAAGCTTATATTTCTTAATATGATATGGAAATATAAGTCTTAATTTTTTTCTTAACTTTTTTCGGATTCAGAATTACCAAAATTCTAAAAACGCATGAGCCAAACGCTGCAAAAAGTTTGCATACAACAATCTAAAACCGAATGTTTCTCGTTCGAAAATCGAATCGAACGCATCTGCCGCTAATTTGAATAATTACGCTTCGAAACAAACACACTGGCCGCGGACTGTCATTATGCTGCTGTCACTTTTTTTTTGAACAAAAAGTGACATTTCACGTAAACCGGCGCTATCTTGTAATTAATTGAAAATGATACCGAGAAGGCTTAATTTGAATTGAATGGGTGACAGTTTCTGGTAGAAATGTAATATTAGTTCATTTAGTCACACGTACTTGTCGTTTATAACTTTTATAACAATTTGTTCTTTAGTATATGTTCATTATACCATAAGTACTTAGTTTAAAGAAAAATTAATAAGTTTAAAGAAAAACAAAATACTCGACTACATAAAAGTAACTTTCTTAGTATTAATGCAATTCATTATGCTTGATATGTTGTTGAGTGTACGTTTTCATGAGAAAGTATGCGCAGGATCACTGTAAAAAAAATATGAGCATTATGTATTGAGTATTGAGTAATGAGCATTATAACAAAGATCTTTGTCAATTAATACTTATATTCATTCATTTAAATTTTTCATAAAGTTAGCTTGTTGAAATTTTGATTCTAGGATTCATTATATATATAATTGTAGTACATAATTGCATCATTTGCAAATTGAAATCAATCAAAGAAACAGCTGCATAATATAAAAACTATAAAAAGCTAAACGTCACCCTCGCGCGTTCCAAATTCAATTTCGATAATTAAGTGACAGATAAGGACAAACCTCCCGAGTGGCGCGTGGGTATTTATTCTGTGGTAGTAATCGGACCGTGGCAACACTCAAACGCACGCGCGATCCGATGATAACAAACATTCCATTTTTAATTAAATTGAGATTCCGTAAAATAACTATATGGAGGTTTAAAGCTGATGTTACTGGTTATAAATTAGATTTTTTTTGTAATTTTATTTTTGTTTACATTGACTATTTGAACGTAACTTTTAGAGACTGCAATGCTGGATCTAGCTTGAGACAGCAAATTTTTGGGCCTGTTTCTGGTGCTGAATCCAGCAGTACAGATACGTAGTAAAAAAAACAAGTAGCTAAACTTACTAGTTTAGAACTACTGTTTTGCGAATAGTAGACCTCGCTATTTTTTGGAGAAATAATCTCTTTATTCAATTAACAAAAATCAAAAATCATAATCAAAGTTTTAAGAAAACTGTAAAACCGACTTCAAAATGCGCAATTTTACTTAAAAACCAAACTACTAAACCGATTGATGTAATTTCTATGGAACAATCTGAAAGTTATCCTTAAAAAAATGAAATCGGTTTTTAAATAAGTTTAAAAAGTTGTATAGTGTGCAAAAAAGAAAAAAAAACAGACAAACTATTTTTCTCTTCTTTTTGAAGTTCGTAAAAAGATAAAAAAATACTTCCCAACCTCTATGGTTAAAACATTTTTTTTAAACTTTTTTTGTGTAAGCTTTTCTTAATAACTTGTTCCTAAAAAAAAATGTGTTATCTGACATCTTTTCCGGCGCGTGGTTAGTTACTGAAATGTCCGGTCGAGCCGGCAGTTTCTATTTTATGTACATAGAGTGTCTTATCAACCACCCGATTTAAAACTTTCTCTCTTACTCGAGATAAAATATAAAGATACATATACTCGATGCGCACCAGAATGACACCCCATAGCGTGTTAATTCCGTCTGACAGTAATTGTCGGATTGCGATGGTAAAGCAATGTAATCTCTATAGCTCAGTGATAAAATCGAAATTGCTTTAATGCCATCTAGGTTCCGTGCGAGCACATCGTTGGCGGGAAAACGACTGTTTTGTAAGTTTTTTACGAGGATTCATCGAATGAATATGGCATCACTTAGTTGAATTGGTTTAGCCGTGAAGTGGACTTAGCGGCTCTTAGTTTATAAATGATAAGTTACAGTTTTATGATCGAATTATTAAACATCTAATTCAACCACAAATATCCTAGTCGGTAATAGAAACATCAGAAATTACAACAAAAGTCCAACATGTTTGGTAGCAACTTCAGAAATTGCAACAAACAACCAATCTTAGTAGGTACGAAATTTAGAAAATGCATCAAATATTTTGGTAGATGGCAGAAACTTCAAAAAACACAACAAAAGTCCTATTATGAAACATTTCAGAAATTGCAAGAAACGTATTGGTAGACACTAGAAACTTTTAGAAATACAACAAAGTCACAGGACAGACGACCACATACATACAAGTGGCAGGAAGACGCTGTATCATGGTTGTATATAAGGGGGTTTAGGCCCCCCCCCCCCCCCCCCCCCGAATATATTAGCATATATATATTTTAGCATCCGAAAAATGCAAATTTTCATCTATGCATGTATGTAATATACTTTTAGATCTAAGCAATGATCAAGAGGTATTTTCTACAATAATTGCGTGGGTGTGCCCAGGCGTAAGTTAATTGTTGATGAAACTTATCCAAAAAATTCGCGCTCACTCGCCAATTATAATTTATGATGTGTTTTGTAACAAAATTACTAGAAAAATATGTCATCCAAGTAAACGAATTTCGTATTTTGAAGTCTGTTTTTTTTCTTCCGTTTTTTAAACTATAATTAAGTTAGTAAGTATGTTTTCTATAGGGAACCTATCTCAACTAGTTCGCATTAAATCAATTAGTTTATTTGCAAGAATACAAGTACATTGGGTTCTTAATTTTAATTTTGTAGACACATTATAAGCAGTCTGCAGGCAGACGTGCAAATGTTTAAAAATCTGCTTATAAATGTATTTAAAAAAATATTTATTATCTTATTTGAATTCCGTCTTAACGCTATAAAAACAATTTATGAGAAGCCATTCAGTCAGAGACTTCTTAAATTAGATGCCATCCAACATTTTGATATGGTTTGGGACTTTGTTGTAAAAAATAGACATGTTGAATACATATTTTTTGTATAATATCTTTTGAAAGGCTTTTAATTCGATAATCCAGTATTGGGAGTATCTAAACGACGCGACGGCGTACCTACCCGTCTATGTCCGGAATAATGGTGAAACAGTCGAGCGTACAATGTTAGTTAACGACCAAATATCGTGCTCGCGGTACAATAGTACCACTATATTTTACACTAGATTAACTGATAAATTAAACAAGCCTACATTTTAACCGATGAAAAATAATCTGATGTTGTTATTTTGGATTTTAACCCCTGACCCCAAAAAAAGAGTCTTATAAGTTTGACGTGTGTGTCTGTGTGCCTGTCTGTGGCATCGTAGCTCCCAAACGGATGGTCCGATTTTGATCTAGTTTTTTTATATAAAAGATAATTTTATCGAGAGTGTTGGTAGGTATGTTTCTTCAAAATCGGTGCTGCTGTTTTTTTATCGCGGGTTTTTATGTTTTCTACACTTATACTTATCAGATAGCTCAAGAAGGTCGTTTGTGTTTACTTCTTTTTAGCCAATTTCGAAAAAGGAGGTCATCAGTTAAGTTGTATTTTTTTTAAATGTTTGGCATAACAGAACTCCGTCATTTATAAACTGACTTGGAAAATACAATTTTTATGTTGGATTTGTATTTTAAGCAAAATAACTGGAAAGTACATCATACATACAAGTAAACTAAATTGCATTTTTAAGCACTACATCTATAATTAGTTTGAGTCAAAAATTTCTGACTATAGTTTCAATGACTTGAATATGCATAACCCTCAGTTGGGACCACGGTCCGCTTGAAGCTGTTGTCTAAATGTTGACTCAATTTAGACGGAAGAGTGATCTGTCTTTTTTAATTGAATAAAAAAACTGAAGCAACCGCCTTAGAAATATGCAATTTCGATTATTTGTACGACATATTTTTTCAAGTTATTTTGTTTTAAAAATCAAAGTACTGAACCGATTTTGATAAAAAAAATTACGGAACCACCTATCATAAAAAAATAACATCAAAATCAATTCATCATCGGCGGAGTAAAAGCGTAGAAACATACAAAATAAATACAGTAATAATACATCCTATATTTGTATCTGTTTATATATTGACATATATAAACAGATACAAATATATATTTCAAGAAAAATCTAACACCAAGCACCTAACGGTATATTTCTACAGCCTCACTTGAGCCAGTTACCATTCTAATCTAGGCGTGATCATTGGATCATACGGAACGGCCATTTATAATTGGGTAAATTGTGGTCATACGCCTCGCTTGTCGACCTAAACTACTCCCTATTTAGTCGATGACATTAACGAGTCGACATCTAAACGCTCGTCAATATGACGACCAATTGGACGATAATTTCTGTCCATTTTATAATACAAACATAGACGGTAAGTCCGTTATTACGCACTATCTGCAAGTTAGATCGCTAATTTGTGATCATGGCGATAATGGCTTTTTGGGGGCGCGTGATGCGCGAGGGCAGACGCAGTATAAAATATACGCAGTATGGACTAGTTTTACCCGTTGTCCTAGGTGCAAACGCGGTAAAGCGATGCGTTGCGGCTCGAAGACTAAATATCAAACAACAGGTGGAAACTTTCACCCTCACTGCTTTCATACCCTCAAAGAATATTTTTATAGCTGGCCTTTTAGATGGCTGATAGAATACATATACTATACTTATTTTTGTAAATATATACATAATTATGATACATAGAAACACCCAGACACATTTTATTTTATTTTATAAATATCCATGCTCATCACAGAAATGTTTGGCCTAGGTGGGGATTGAACCCACGACCTACAGCTTAGCAAGTAGACATACTACCAACTGAGCCGCAAGGCCAGTCATAGTCCAGTTGATGACTGTGAAATGTGATGTAAAACACTGTAACACAACATTTCAACTTTTGAGTGAACATATATTATATACTTAAAAGAATAAATACCCAACTGCAGAAGAGCGTATTACCGACCAAACGAAAAAAGAATCATAAAAAACAATTCATAATAGGTGGACTGGAGAAACATAAAAAAAAATATATTCGAATTGAGAACTTCTTATTTTTGGAAGTCGATTAAATAATATAGCCTTTAAATTATGACACTCAAGGATATAAGACGAATCTAACGACACGTCACACATGAAAATCGGTTCAAATCATTTAGGTTGTAGGAGGTCATATAGAAACATACATACATACATTTAAACTCTCGAAAAACATAATCGTCCTTCTTGCGCAGTTGAGTAAAAATCTTTCGAGATATAAATTTAAAATTTGTTATTTGTATGCACTTGAGTTACTGTTGTTTCAATGTAGTGCGTTACTCACGATGCGTAAGCGCACAGTTTTGGGCGAATTTTAATTAATAGTCCGATAACTACGGCCCGAATTAAAAATGTTATTTTCGGTAATTTATGGATAATCATCACGACATGGTCTCCGCACCAGGGGTGGCGTTGGACAGACGGCGGTCGGCTCGAATAACTTGGGCTTCCTTGCTAAAACCTAAACAATTAAAATAAAATGGTCAAGTGCGTGTCAGGCCACGTGCAGTGTAGGGTTCCGTAGTTGCACTTCATTATTCGGACTTAGAATAGAGATACAGGCCAAGTGCGTGTCAGGCCACGTGCAGTGTAGGTTTCCGTAGTTGCACTTTATTATTCAGACTTAGTGCTACTTGTTTGATACTACGTACAATATTTATTGAGTTTAAGATTAAGAGAAGTGTTGTCACGGGATGTTTTAAGTCAATAAGGCGGCGGGCGACGGGCCGCCGCACGCCGCGGGCGACGGGCCGCCGCACGCCGCGGGCGGCGGGTCAAAGCGACCGCCCGCGCCGCCTTACGCGTTTTTCATGCAACAGGAGATAACGGTTTTCTACACCTAAATATTATCTGATTTCGATAATTCTTTTTTATATGGTTGGAACCATTAATGGCTAGGCATCTACGGATTGCTATTTTCAAAATTTGTACTTTTAATCTTTTAACTTCGGAATTAGGAAGGTATAATAAAATTAAAAAAGAGAACCGTAGAGGTATACATAACCGTAGAGGTAGATCTCGCGTGAAAAAAACATATCCCAATGTCGATTAACATCAGGTGAGTTAGCGGTCAAGCGCAAGCCTATTAAATGTAAAAAATAACATAAAACAATTAATATTCCTCCTGAATATAATTAGTGTTGTTTTGGTGTACTCGCGTACGCTGTGTATACATTTACATACATTACGGGAGACAGATATACGTGTAATTAGGTTATAAATTCACTTACTTATAAACGATGCGTGGCCGCGCGACTGGCGTATTAAACTGCATACGGTGAACAGGGGTGCGACTTTTTTATATTAATAATAAATAATTAAATCACAGTTTAAAAAACTGAAGAAACGACAAATACGTAATTTTGATAATTTTTTATACTAATTTTGTATGAAAAAGCAAACCACACGATTTTGATAACATTGTAACATTTCTATGTGACAAATCTGAAAGTAAATACTTACAAACCAAAACAATAATTTCTCAAATCGGTTTATAAGATAGCAAATTATGCGTTTTTATACACAGGAGAGAACTGTTTTCTACATATAAATATTATCCGAAATTGATCCACTAAAGTAGCTTATATGCGGTTTATTTTTTGTTTAAATTTACACTTTAAATTTTTTAACTTCAGAACTATAACTAAATTCAAAAAATCAAACAGTAGAGTAATAGATATTTATGATTTTAATCAGATAAAAAAAAACATCGGTAACTGTAAGTTTGTGGCAACAAACATAAAAATTACAGCCGACCTGTTATCCTTCTTACAGTGCTTCTTTTTGATAACCTTGACAGTCCTTCTTTTTGAAGTCGGTTAAAAATGAAAAGAAAATGAAAATGTAAATGGAAGTAAAAGAAAATGCGTATTTCAAAGTTACTTGAACTTTGAAATACGCATTTTCTTTTACTTGGATGACATATTTTTCCAGTATTTTGTATTTTTTATTACTAGTATTTACGAATTACAGTATAACTAAAAAAAAAACTACTGAACCAATTAAAATGAAACAATTTTAACGGATTTATCGTTGTTTTTATTGCGTTTCATTTAAATGAGTAACAATTGCGAAAACCTTGACCTACCTTGACCATGACCTTGACCTTGAACCGATTTTGACGAAATTTCTATGGGGCTTGTCTGAAAGTTTTTAACTTAGTAACAGTTAGGGGTGGTTTATTTGACTGAGTCAAATTTAGTTTTTTTTTAAGGTTTTTATGAATAACAATAATCATTAGAAATATTCATAAGTATTAAAATGAATAGATACTTAGTAACATTCAAACAAAAAATAACTTTTAAAATCGATTTATAAATGTCATAATAACAAATAGTTTTTAAAAATTACAATCGAATTGTTAACCTCCTCTTTGAAGTCGGTAAAAAGTCGCAGCACATTCTAGCGTAGAACCCTCTGGGTTGAGTGTGACTTCTACTAATGCTTATTTTATGTAAAGCGGCTGACCGCGCCGAATTAGTCAAATCCAATTATACCGACACAGACAATATGTCGAGAGTGTGCGGTGGCATTTATATTCATTTTTAACCGACTTCCAAAAAGGAGGAGGTTATCCATAATGTATATGTTTGATACCCCGTAACTCCGTTATTTATAAACCAATTTGAGATTTTATATTTGAAAATATGTACTTTTAAATTGATCACATGGAAATTTATTCAAAATCTGTTTAATAGTTTGGTGCTTAAAACAAAATTGCGCATTTTAAAATCTGTTTTTCTGTTTTTTAAACTAATTATTTTATTGGCTGAATGCGTCAAGTCCTCGACACGTTTCAATAATTTGGTGGTGAATTTACTAGAAACTTCTACAGAGTTTTGCCGACAACATGAAAATACATTTACCATACATAATAAAACCTGAAATAAAACTAAAAAGAATACAAATAATCAATTCCCATAGCTCTAAAAAGATACGGTCTTAATTCCGATCTTAAATTGATTTTATCTGAAGTTTGCATCAATTTAAAAAAAGTATAGTATATTGTTCCTTATTCTATCGATTGTAGACCTTATCTCAAAGGAACAAATGCTAATATAATGTGTCAAGCAAAGATTAAAGAGGTCTTAAGTTAGCTTTTAATGCATTTTGAAACACGAGGTGTTAAATAGGCGACAAACGGCAGAGAAGCTTAGAATTTAAAAACATTCGATTCCGATTTCAAAATGTTAAAGTACGGCAGATAGAAATGGCAAATCACTTTTCTTTGCCAGTATTTTGCCTCTGGCTTGAGTTTATTTAATTATTAAATTATAGTTTCTCTGCTGTTTTCTTACAAACTTGTTTTTAAAAGTGATCATAAATATTTATTAAAACTATTTTTTTTACTACACAATGTAATGTAATTTTTTATTTATGAAAATTATACATGTTTGGAATATACTGATTAAGCTGTTTCATTTGGAACCCAACAGGGCACCATTTTATATTTTTTTTATTCATATTCATATATTTTTGTCTTCTAGAAAGTGCCATTTTGCAATTAACGTGACGTCACGTAGCCTATAACCAGTGGGAAATCAAAATGCTTGTAACAATTGGTAACAATGATTATTATTTAACTTTACTTGTCAAATTTCGATAAACAGTGTAGAAGCTCTGCAGGAACAGATAGATGTTTTGACACTGATTTAAAGAGGCAGTTGTAAATAGCAGTTTTGGTAAGTTAAAAATTATAAATGGCACGTTTAATAACTAGTTCAGCAGTTAAAACTAAGCAGTAAAGTAAACAAAAATGAGTAATAAAAA
The DNA here is from genome assembly GCA_947563715.1 of Lycia hirtaria. Lineage (NCBI taxonomy): Eukaryota > Metazoa > Arthropoda > Insecta > Lepidoptera > Geometridae > Lycia > Lycia hirtaria. Next base: position 49,769,812 of record OX387376.1, on the reverse strand, counting down.
ATAATGAAATGGATCAGTGAATATATAATTGAGCAGGAAAATAATTAAATGGGCGGTAAAAATTATTGAACGAGCGGTTACGTGTGGGCAGTAATAAATCGGAATTTGTCGGTAAGAAATCTCATTCTAAGCAATTCTATAAACAATGAGGTGGTAAAATAAAATAAAAAAAACAGTACTTAAACAGTAATGAAAAATTAAATTACTTTTGCTTTGACTGAAGGAATTAAATAAAACAAATTGTAAAAATTATTATCTATAAATTTGTATTAAAAAAAAACATAATCTAATCTCTAAAGAAATTATTGCTTATACCTATAGAAATAGATAACTTCAAAATCATTTTTACCGCTCATTCAGTTATTGGACTGCTCAACTATTTTTAGAATTGACATTGTATGATAAAATAATCGACTAATTGATTTTTTATTACTGTCCATGTTTTACTGTCGCAATAATTAATCAACCGCTATTAAATTAAATAACTGCTCAATATGTTTTTGAACTGATCATAATAACATCTCGAATTTTTAAATAACAGCTCAAAAAATTAGTTCCCAACTAATTTTTTGAGCTGTTATTTAAAAACCGAAATTTAAAGTAACACTTTGTACATTTGTACTTACTTCTTCTTATACCCAAAAGGAGTGTCCTGTGACACCTCCGATATTTTGAAATAAGAACGCCGCATTCGCAATTCGAAACTACGAATTACAAGTTTAAAAAACTAGGGAGCTTTTTTTGTCACATGATTACATTTCTATTTGCTACTATGAAAACTTTTACATTATATTTTAAACTCTATCCAATTTCATTAGAGTTGATTATTTGGAAATGTTGGATTTCGAATATTTTTTTAAACTTTGTCGAATTATACAAAGCAGTTTATTTTCCTTTTTGTCCAGTATTATGCGTCGATTTGGGCGTTAAGTTCCTTTTTTGAAAAATGAATAGGTAAATAAATACAGGCGCGTCGTGTTACAAAGCTTTGAAATCATAGATATTTTTGGAGTGCTTTATTTTTTCAATTTACCATCCTTTATTTCAATTTAAACTGAATCGTAACGTAGATAGAGACTATTATTTAATGAATAGTAAACCAATCATAGAGTGTTTAAATGTAGATTGTGAATTAAATAGGTTTTATAGAAGTTAAATCTCCAAATTCAAACGATACGTCAAATAATAAAGACCATGGAGAATCAAAAGGACTATAACAATTTATCATTGCAATGATAGAGTATTTATCGGATTATTTCTTTATTATCGAGTACTTGTGGGATCATGTTTCCTTATTATCATTTACGTTGCTGGAGTTTTGGCGGGAGCGTCTTAGTAACGTGTTGTTGCTTTGTTTTATTTTTCTAAACTTGTGTTATTTTGAACATTAATGCTATAAAAATGGTGGTGTTTTATTCAATAAGTGTTCGATAAAGTGTGTGAGTGTGGGCAAGTGAAATAAAGCAGTACTTAAAACGTGTGATTTTACGTTGTCGGCAAAACTCCATAAAAGCTTCTAGAAAAGACGCCAACACTTTACTGAAGCAGGACTCGACTTATAAATTGACTCTATATGTGACTTAGATTGTGACTAGAACATTTACAACTTGTTTTATTCAAGAAACTTGAAAAAATCCTAATACTCGACACTGGCAAATGCTTTAATGCGGGTCCAATACAAAAAAGAAGAAGAACATTTACGTTAATTACCTTACAAGGAAAAAAATCGTTAATATTAAATGTCATGTTCATAAACACTTTTTTATATCAAACGAATCTATATTTAACTACCAACTTTCTTGATGGTAAGCGACGGTGTGGCTGAGAATGGAGCACGATCTAAGAGATATCTATTCACTCTAGCTTTGAAAATTCCAAGATTATAATTCTCAGAATAGAAGAAGAAGGCAGAGAGTTCCACTCCTGTGCAGTACGCACAATACGCATAAAAATGTGGACCTAAATTGTTGAGTACGAATTTTTGACATTTCAGTGAGTACTGGATGATAATGTGTCGATTTTCTACTTGAATCTCTTGCGCACACTCCGCGTACATTTAATTCAATACACTGCGCTTGTCACTTTTATAAGATAGGCACTAAATGGTGTTATGCCTGGAACGTTCGCTAAAAAATTTGTACCTACTCCAACTTAAATTTTTTCCACTCATTATTATAGCTCTTAGCAAAAAAAATGCTAGGTCAAGATATTTTTTAGTAATTTTTTTTATCTTCTCATACACCTTGTAATTTATAACATTCAGCCAGCACTAAAAATGATGACATAATTCTAATCTAACAATTAAATAGAATATTTCCGTTACGGCCGGCGAGTTCGAACTAAAACACAATTAATTTGTGATCGCATTAACGCAAGCAATTAGATACAGAATAGAAATTAATGCGATAGTGTCACAGAGTCGAAGTTAGGGTGATAGTTGTCACATTTAATTATTACGTTTGTCATCTTAGCATCTGCCGTTTTGGATAACTGTATTTTTATTTTTAACCGACTTCCAAAAAGTTCAGATGTCCTTGGTGGGCGACATGTTGAAGTTTGCAAATGATTGTCGGCAGAATCCACTAGATGGCGGTAATGCCACGCTTAACACGCGATATCGGTGCGTGCACTGTAGTGGGTGTAAATTTCTTAATGGTCAATAAATCCGATTCCTACACAAAAAAAAACTAAGTAACTTAACATCCGGCTCGATATGTCGGCTACTTTACGGTGGTGCTCGAGACTAAGTAGCTTCTTGGCAGCTAGTTTATCGTCACCGATTAACCTCACAGCTCGCCGGTCCACTGATTCTAAAGCTTCCAGTATCAACTTGGCTGATCCATCAAAAAGTTTATTTTAAAAAAGGTCATTTATTTAAACTTCAAATATATATATTCGATGACTACAAAATATCCCTAACTAATGTCCATCCGTTATCAAAGTGGCGATCGTTATCAGTTCTTTTAACATCTAACGCGCGGTCAAAACATGCTCGCCGTTGTTTAATTGTATTTTTATTTAAATTTCACTTTATGGGGGTCAAGAAAGGGGTGGAGGACCACCTTTACTGTTTTTTGGGGGGTTAAACATCTTTAGAGTTAGAGTGCTATTTTTTTAAGATAATTAATAACTACAGACTGTTTGAAAAAAAAAAACAGAAACTAATTATACACACTTAAAAAAAAACAAGTAAGCTTAGAAAACTTAAAAATCCCTGACAAAAAACGACTACACCGGCTTTGATGAAATATAACTAAGAACACTGCCGATTAAATCCAAATCTAAATCCAATTTTAAAAAAACCGTATAAGCACGAGTCAGACTCGCCCACCAAGGTTTCCGTACAAACTAGATAAAAAAATAAAAATAAAATTGTGGACATTTCATACAACACTATCTAGCCCAAACCAAACTAAGCATTGCTTGTACTATGGAACTAAATAAATTAACCGGACGAAGCTAGTCATTGCTGATAAAAGGGGGAAATTATCTATTTTTTACAGTTATGGTCATAATTCGAAAATTACTCTTCGTAAAAATAATTAAAAACTTAGCTTGTGCTAATGAAGTTCTTTCATATGATATCCCATACGATACTTTTTTTTTGTCGATCAGTGTTAGTGGAGGAGAGATAAATAAATAGAGTCTGTTGGAAAGAGGAATGAGGGCGCTGCTGTCTTTATTAACCGACTTCGAAAAAGGAGGAGGTTATCAATTCGTACCGTATATATATTTTTTTATGTATGCACACGAATTACTCCGTCATTCGTGAACCAATTTTTATGTTTCTTAAATTGATGTATAGAGAAAGCTCCCAAGTTGGTCCCATAATCATTTCATTATTTAGTTCGACTACCAACACAATGAGACGTCAGTACCCATTTCTTGCCACGATTGTTCTCTTTTCAAACAGACTACATTGAATTTACGTTGAATACGTCTAAATGAGAATATTTCAGAAAACTGTGAGCTCCCAATCGATTCGTAGAACTTCTAAAATTCTAAAATCACAATACGGTCATATTTCAGTATTAGGCTCGTCGCACACGTAGCATTCTACGCGTGCCTGTAACTCTGTAAATAGAAAGCTACGTGTGCGTCGGACTAATGACTGTATAACTGATATTTACGTGCTTTCACAACGGATGATATTTCTATTAATGATAGTGTATTAGGTGCTTCTTTTAACTGTGTTAGCATCTAATGCACCACACATCGGACTCTCCATACAACGGCACATTATTGAGTAATACACACGGAAGTAGACGTCTAGGTATATATAACACACACACACATACACATGCACGAAGGATCATTGTTTGGCTGCCGGTTGCTAGTACGTGATGTCAACGGGATTAGAGTACTTGAAACACACAAGCCTTGACTGACAATGAATTCGTCGTGCAGACAAACTCCAGCAAACAATAGGGCGAGCACAGGGAACGGGTAAGGAAACTGAGATTGATGAAATGAGATAAAAGATCTAAGGCTGGTGCTATCTGGTGTCAAACTGGAGAGTAATCTTTTTCGAGGTTGTTTCTGTTACCCGGACGGTTCAACGGCTTTTAAAATGTTAGGAAAAACCTGTTTATACTGACTTAAAAAAGAAGGAGATTAACAATTTGGCTGTATTTTTTATGCTTGTTACCGCATAACTAAGTCATTTATAAACGGACTTGATAATTTGTTTTTTGTTTGAAAGAACTTTTAGATTGATTTCACAGAATTTTAATCAAAATCGGTTTAGTAAATTAGTTATTAAAAGGATATTGCGCATTTTAAAGTCGGTTTTTCAGTTTCTTAACCCATAATTATTAGTTCCAAATATGTCTGAATTTACGTACTAATAAATAGTATATAGTATTTAAGATTTTATTGTTTTGTATAGTTTTTATCATATTTCATGTATGTGTCATATTTACCATCATAGTCAATATTGTCATTATATAACAAACCCTCGTATACAATTACAAAATCAGCAGATGTGTTGTCTTTCTGCCTTACAAACTCTGATAAACTTAACGTGTCAAATAATTCTAAATTTTTAGTATCAAATCATTTTGTCATTAATCAGAATGCACCTTTACACCGAAACCGTACAACGAAAGTAATATTCGCGAAACAAAATGGCGCCTTTCAGTTATCATTGTAAAACGAATTAAAAAGAGGCTAAAAGTACCCCGTATGGTTTCGGCAAAGGATTGGGCGAACGGGAAAAAATGAAATATGATGGAGAGTGTAGGCTTATAGTGATGGGGTGATGTCGATACAATTATATCGATAATTTTGTATCTTTAAGTACAATTATCTAATTTTTTTTACAATAATATATATGTTAATAGACTTATATTGATAGTTTTATATCGTTATAATTCTGTCAATATTTCCGAGAAAGAAAACAACATAAAGTTGCTTTTGCTTTACATGCAAATAAAAAATAGAGCAAAAATATAATTAATTAAATAAGAAACTACATTTTGAATACTTTTGTTCTAGATTATTATATTATATATATATTATCAAAATTATTCACCATGAGAACAGTGACGAAGCTTAACCATATTTCTGATGGAAAACCAAAACACAATCATACAAATAAAGATATCGATAGAAATTGTAGCACATCACTACTCCCGTACACAGAAACAAGATTCAAAAGAATTAAAAAATGGTTCGCTCCAAATGGGTAGCAAAAAGCCGATGGAATGAAAAACGAAAGTTGCATTACTCGTTCGCCGGATTAAGGCCCTTTGGTTGGACTCCGGACGCCGGCTTTAGGACATCACTAGTTTGATTAAAGATTTTTGATGACGATTACCATTCACAGATACTTAAGAGCACAGTTTTCGCACCAATTTTCGCCTACATTATACGTTATTTCACACAACAGATGAAAATTGTTTCCTACCCATAATTATAATCCGCTTGCGGTAATGTTTTTAATAATTTTATTTTTTATAAATTCGCCATGTCCGACCGTTTGTCTGTCTGTCCGTATGTCACAGCCATTTTACTCACAGATTTATTAGCCCTACTTAAACAAAATTTGGCAGGTAGGTGTTCCGTGAACCCCTGAAAAAATAAATTCCAAAAACTGAGACAACCAACTTCAAAATACCCAATATATTTACTTGGTTGATATTTTTTCAGTAATTTTGTTATAAAAACCAAAGTACTGAAGCGATTTTAATAAAACTTATATAATAGGTAACACAGGGCTTAAAGTGTGACCTACCAAAAAAAGAATCATCAAAATCAATGCATAATTTGGCGACGTAAACGCTGTAAGCAATAAATCGCATACAAAAAAAAAACACACAGTCAAATTTGACTCTCTTTGAGAATCTCTTCCTTTTTCTCTGTTACAAATAGAGGTGTCACTCCATACATATAAGAAGCTCATCCATCCCAGAATCATCAGAAATAGGTCTCATGGTACCCGATGACGTAGGCTTTTCCCAGTGCGCTCCCCTACAGACAGGAACAGACAGACGGACATGGCGATAAAACAACTATGAGAATTTCGTATTTTCTCGAAATCCAAAAAAATTACAAGTCTAAAAAATAATATAAAAGCGAGAGTTGTCCATAGACATTCCCGCCGAATGTCTTTCAATTTTTTCCATTTTTAAGTACATATCTAAAACTTGCTTGTGCAATTTTTTCAAAAAGTTTTACCTATAAAATTATGTTTGTCTTTCAGTTTAGTTACCAAAAACTACTTAAAAACATCCTATCGGTTACAGTATAATAAATACAAATATAACAAAAGCCCACATCATAGTAAACTCAACAATCCATAGAAAACAATTGGTCTTAGCATCAACAATAAAGCAGAAAAAAACATACAATCGGAAAAAATCATAGAAGCAGAAAAAATGGCAGACGCCACTAAAAAAAAGTTAAACAAGAGCATAGACAAGAGTAGTCGCCGACAAAGGAATTACCGATTGTACCATAGATAAAATAATATTTTTCTACACACAGCCCCTTAAGAATGGTACAAAAAATAAGCGGAAGTGTTACTATTTTTGCCCGAAAGTAAAGTATTGTAAATAGGTAATGATTTCTTAGGCATGTAAATATTTAATTTTTTCATATTAGATGGTATTTTTTTGTTTTTTTTTATATGACAGGAATACTCAAATACATGTTTTATTTGAACTCCGTTGCCTAAATATCAGCAATTTCCGGTATATATGTACTTACATCAATGAAATAGTTTTTTACTCTCATATTATATAATAATATGTGAGAAAGAGATAGCAGCACGTCGCGAGCAACTCTATTATATCCCTTGTTGTTAGTGTTTTTCCTGACTTCATAAAGAGGTTAACAATTCGGTTGTATTTTTGTATATTTGTTACCGCCGTTATCGCATAGCTCCGTCATATTTAACCGACTTTAAAAGTATTGCTTTGTTAGACAACAGATATTTATTTTATTGTGATAAAAAACAAAACATATTTAAAACAAAACGAAAAACAAACAAACCATAGATATTTACAAACTATGCAAACTATGGAACTAATGTAAAAAAAACATGTTCGAAGCTCGAGTAGATATAGCGTCTGGCGACTTATAAATGATATCTAATATATTTTCTGAATAATATCTACAAATACAGAAGGAGACAGAGAGAGCCTGGTGTCGCTCGCTCCGTAACTCTGCTCTCGAACGTGCAGATATAGAGATAGAGGCAGTGTAAAGAACCCCTCCTGTAGGTATTTAAAGAGTAGGCAGAGTAGGTTTAAACTGATGGATGAAAGTTTGTTTGTTTTGTTTGAAAGGATATACTTTCAGATTGGTCCCATAAATGTGTCACTAAATCTGTTCAGTAGTTTGATTTATAAAACAAAATTGCGCATTATGAAGTTGGTTGCACAGAATTCGCCCTATTACATAGGTTGGTTGTTTAAATTGTTCAAACTACAATTATAAATTATTTTCTCTGCTATTGTTTCTATTTTTTTTTATCTACAGTTCCGTTATCGTTTATAACTTGAGGCAGACTAGAGTGTGCGTTAAGGGTGCTTCACACGAGTTATTAGCCCTTTTGTGGAGTGCTCGTATATTTCACGGGCCGCTGCCGCCGGCCGTGTGGACTGGGCTTTATGCGCACGTCTATTGGAAAAACAGTATGGACGACTTGTAATCTCACCACCCCGCGTTATGTGTTTCTCCGTGATAATCTAAAATTGTCTGGAAGGGATCGCTATTAGCAATAAGGTCGCGTTCTGTAATGCCTTGTAATGTACCTATATGTTATGTTATTATATGTATTGTGTTGTGTTGCGTTGCATTCGGGTCTCGCGCTTTATGTATGCAACAGTGAAGCATAGGCCATCATTGCGACGCATATTCAAATAAGCAGAAAGCTAGAAAGTGGCCACATTACCACTAATATGCCTAAAATCGGTTCACAATAACTTCAGTCCACATTATCGATGCGCACAGTATAAATAAAATAAATTGAAAATAAAAATTATATGCTAATGTTACTAGTGGCATTCTATTTATATTTCGTAAACGTCAGTAGAATATAAAAGTAAATGTATGAGTTTGACATTAACTAACGAAATGTCAAGTGACGGCACGTCACAGTTTCTAAACATTTCGAAGTTTGTAGAAATAGAATCGCTTGCCACTTGTCTAAGCCTGCTGGTGTTTTTTTCCAGAATCTAAAGGTGTCGTTACACATGCTCATTATTAGCACAAAAGCATGCCATTATTGAACAATTGCTACTTAGTAGCATATATGTCAAAGCATTGCTAGAAATAAGCAAGCTCATTTCAAAGGTGCTCGTCTTACGCATGCTAATAAGCATACTCTTTTAATAGCAAATGTCTCAGTACCTTAAGGCTGTTCCTATAAAAGCACAAGTTCCCATACTGCATCATTCTATACCAACTTGTAGATTATTTCCAAAGACTGCGGTATATTGATTGGTAATTAGACGTGTGTACTGTGTACCCTTTCCTTTATCTTCCCTATTAGCGGGACCTCCAGGCGTTTCCATTTTATTGAAAGAAAATATTAGTATAGCTGTGCTTCCAGGTTACACCCGTCATTAAAATTATTAACGTTTTAACTAAGTATAGTATTTGACCATGATTGTTAAAATCCCAGATGACACAAGTATCTAATCTTAAAAGAAAAAAAATTACCCGACTGCAGAAAATCAGTTTTTGCAGTCTAACTTACGATTTCGTTACGTTGTTGAGTGTATTAGTATTTAGTACACGCGAGTCGAGTCGAGTCTGACTCGCACTTGTCCGGTTTCTATAATGTTAATTAACTTTAGGAGAATTAGTAGTAAAAAAAAGATCTATTATAGATCACATACATTAAAAAAAAGATCTATTATAGATCACATAGATCTATTATAGATCTATTATAGGTTCTCGAGTGGAGACCACGTACCGGCAAGCGCAGCGTAGGAAGACCAGCCACGAGATGGGCAGATGACCTCATACAAGTGGCAGGAAAACGCTGGATGCAAGCCGCTTCCAATCGGTCTTTTTGGAAATCCATAGGGGAGGCCTATGTCCAGCAGTGGACTTTTTATGGCTGAGATGATGATAATGATGATGATAGATCACATACAAATGTATTAAAAATACAACCACAACTAAACAAACCTACTTAATTACAAAATGATAAAAACGGTAACGATAACTCTGTGTAAAATTTCATGATGATGTGTAAATTAACAAACAGACATAAGGCAGGACTACATTCGCTTTTGTAATATAAGTTATCAATAAAGAACGCATAACTTTGTACAAAGCTGAAGATTTCCCTTTGTATAGATGAAGGTTAATTATATAATTTATTATTTCGTTTTTGAAGCAATGTTTCAAATGTATTATGGCTATAACATATTTCTCTCTTTTGTACATTAAGTAAGGGAGTTTTGGCGGGAACATGAGATATTGAGAGATCAATACGATATTGTGTTATAGTATACATATAGGAAAAAAATCCGAAAACTGGACATTTTTAATTTTATCATAAATAATTGGGTCTTTATGCAAGCAAGGAGGGTCCAAATTTTAAAGTGCTTTAACCGTATCATGTGTGGTATCATATGAAAGAGCTTAGTTAGCACAAGCTAAAACAGTAGTTTTTAAATACTTTTACAATGTATATTTTTCGATAGGTATATGAAAGAAAATATACATAATTTCCCCCTTTTATCTACTAGTTTGTACGGAACCCTCGGTGGGCAAGTCTGACTCGCTCTTGTCCGGTTTTTTAGTAATTTGTAATTTTAAAGTAGTGTTCAGGGAACTTCAAGCACACTTCTTTCTGAGTATGAGAAATGAAATAAATATTTTTAAAATATAATATTAAGTCTGAACCACTATTCCTAGGCATAAATTTGGAGGTTGTATAGCCTTGTGACATGTAGGTAATCTGTCAAAGGATTTGAAAAGAAGGGACAACGTTCCCTGTACACGCAGAATGCTGTTGCTATTTATTGTAATCGCATCTGCCACATCAACCATTACCTATAACTGTGCCTAACATAATAATTAGCCAACCACTCCACTGAGGATTCCTCATCCCGTTAAACTGTCCAAATAATTATCACACAACAGTAAACAACAATAAAATTGTCAACAAAATCGAAAATTGCCGCCATCTGGCTCTCATTCTGCCATCCCAAAGGGTTTTGGCGCCGTTTTCTAAATGTCAAGCGGCCATTTTGAGGCCATAGACAATAATTTGCAATTTTTCGCGCCATTGATTTCAAAGTTGTCAAATTAGGCGTGAAATCTTGTTTGTTTATTTTTTATTGCGCGGGCGGCTCTTATTGTAAAAGTTTCAACCATTGTCCGACCTTAGCTTTGAGTTAAATTAGTTTATTTTAACTAAATTAAAAAGTGAACTGTCTCAATTTTGTTTGATTTTTTATTGCTCGGCTATTATTATTTTTAACTGACTTAAAAAACGGAAGAGGTTCTCAATCAGTTATATTATTTTCTTTTATGTTTGTTGCCGCATTTAACTCGTTCATTTATGATATCGACTTGAATAAAATATCTTTTTGTTTGAAAAGACATACTTTCAGATTGGTTCGGAGTATTTGCATTAAAATCGGTTTTGCTTTAGATTTCAAATAAAATTACTGGAAAAAAATATCATCCAAGTACGTAATCAAAACTGCACTTTTTTGAAGTCGGTTGAGTTAGTTTTTAAAACTATAATAAATTTTTTCTCTGTATTGATTCAAAAACCAGCATCAACAGTCCGGCGGAGGGTTACCACAGGACTATTCCTAGCTTGGTTAACAATATCCTTTTTTTTTTCTAAAAATATTTAACGATATAAATATACCTATCCATACGTATGAGTACTAAGAGTTATCTTTTATGATTGACCGACCGTCCGACATCCCCCAAACAACAAATTGACACCCCCCCCCCCCCACCCCCTGCGCCCCGCACCCCGCACCCCGCACCCCGCACCCCGTTCTCCTGTCGTGTAGGGTTACATGATTTAGCAATTACCACAATACCGAGCGGTGATTTTTAATCTGTACTTAATGTACGCTAAGGGTGATTAATACCGTCTGTGTGGTAGGTGATTATAATGTGTATGTGTAGGATAGACTCCACGCTACCACTGAAGACCGATGGTGAAATTTTGGAACTAAAATTGACAATCCCGGCTCTGTTCGCTGGAACACAGAATAGCTTATTAATAGTATGTATGGCCGGAATGCGATTGAAGCGCCACGCCTATGAAGGCTCGATGACACTGGGCTAGTTTACGAGCTGCTAGTCGGCGAGTTTAAAAGCTAGCGAGTGAGCGAGTAGTGTGTCGATGACACAATCAAAAGCAGATTGTAAAAAAGCTCAATGACACGGAGCGAGTTTACAAGCTGCTCGCGAACTCGCTGGCTTGTAGCTTGTAAACTAGCCCAGTGTCATCGAGGCACTTGACTTGGAGACTTGAGTTGGGGCGCGGACTCAAAGTTCGCGTTTGACCACTATCTCACCCGTTAGAGTATCTTTGGATGGATAACTGTCGTGGTAAATATAGGAACTAACGTCTCGTTTGAACAAAATGATAAAATAAGGACAGCAGCGCCACCAATGACACGTTATTTATCTGATAGACTCTAATCTAGTAGCAGTACGTATCTAATCCGGACAGCTAAGGAGTAACATATATTATATTGCCGGCTTCTTTGTTCAATAAAACAAGACGATTGGATCGGCGTGCGTCATTACATACCTATCTAAAGTAAAAATATTATATCGACGAAGCGCCATCTAGCGTCACTCGTTAATGTCTTACGAAAACGTGAATTTATTAGTTTTAATTACGAAAGTCTAAAATATTAGACGTCAGGTGATTATGCGGTCAAGTGCAAGCCCATAATCATAATTATATAAAACAGAAATTAATAAGCTATAGCCACTGAACAAGAAACCCGCGGTTCTTGATGAACCATTTTATTACAAGAAAATGGAATCAAAGCACTTAGCAAACATTCCCTCAACGCATTCAATCATTTAACTAGTGTTTATAATCATTACCCCACACAAAGGGCCCCGGGGTCTCCGGTGGCCCCGCACCGAGGGGCCCGGAGTCTCTGGTGACCCATCAGCGTCCCGGGCGGGACACATCTGGGACGCCAGTTGTTTGGACGATCTTTTTATTTGCTTTTATGATTATTTGTGGATGTTTTGGGGTGTTATGATGTGTGCTTTTTTGGTTTTGACAGATCACTTTTTAGTATATATTGGTTCAGTATTTTTAGTAAAAAATTAATTGTTTATCTATGGTCGAATCAAAATCTATACTTAAAATAGTATCTTACATTTGACAAAAGAAAACTAAAATACATATAGGCATACTTATTTGACCGACCGAGCGAAGCAAGCTAAGGTTACTGCATCATCTGGCAAAATTTGCTATCATCAGTCCGGATGTTTGAATCTTCTCGTCATTTCAAAACGAGAAGATTTAAATATCATTAATTATTTTACAATTTTTTTTTATTATCGTTTGGATTATCTTTAGACCTTTATTCGGTCTGGGGTAATCGATATGCTTTTTGTGTAGTAGTTTAGTTAGTTGAGTCTGTATATTGTTGTGTTGTAGTTAATAAAGACATTTGCCCCATAAAAAATATGTTTTATTTATTATGTATTTATTTTTCAAGACGTAGGTACATAAAATAATTAGCTACGAAGCGCTATGCATTTTAAAATGCACTTTATTATAACATGAGGAAACTCTATATTTAAATGACCTATTTGATTGCACACAAACTTCTGAAAATGCTGAAGGTGTCCTTACGTAGGTGGTAGTAGCTACACCACGCTGTACATTCTGTAAACAACCTTATTCCAGAGAAGCTAGAATTTATATTCAAATGTATTTTCGAAATGATTCTTCTACTTATATTTATTCTCTCGCCCTCCGTTTACATGATAGGGCGAATAATTACTTCCATTAGAGTCCATAGACAACGTAAGACGCTTTTTGTGCGGACAATGGTACAAGCTTAATTGGAGCACTAGAGATGCCCCCGGGGGCTAGGGATGGGGTAAAATGGTCGATAAGTGGACGGCCGTTTTGACGTCATGATAATACTATAATTTGGAAGGATACTTACTGGTACAAATATTATGTATGAAGACATTTTCGACTCTATACATTTTGTACTGTAAATAGAGTATCTTTGGAAAGAGAACTATATAATGTGGCATATTGAGGAGGGCGCTTGTCCTTATTTCATTATTTTAACCGATTTCTACAAAGGAGGAGGTTCTCAATTCGACTGCATGTTTTTTTTTGGTATATTTGTTCAGCGATTACTCCACCAATTACTTATGAATTGTTTTAGATGATTTTTCTCTTTATTTCTAGTTTTTTTTTTTTGATAGGTAATACTTCAAAGTGATCCCATATACATTTTATCATAATCGGTTCAGTACTTTGGTTTTTATAACAAAATACTTGAAAAATATCGTTCAAGTAAACGAATTACGTATTTTGAAGTCGTTTTTTTCAGTTTTTTTTAAACTTTTTTTTAACTTTTTTTTTACTAGATATAAGTTTTTTCTTAAATTATTACACGTGATATCGAGGTCTGCAAGTGGAGCCGGGAGTTTACCCCGACATAATATTAAAATAGTCGAGTTTGTGCTCATTCTTAAGTCACCGTAAACACTTTTCATTGCAATAATAAAAGCTTGTGTTTCAATCAATTTTTTTAGATTATCTTGTTTGATCATAATTTTTTAGATTGAAAATAAAAATGAAAATAATATTTATTTACATATACATAATAAACTTAGTTATTATTCACTCTCAGTACATCTTTTTTACTACGTCAATGAAAATGAAATGAATGAGTGAAATGATTCACTTTTACTTTCTAGATGCTTTACGCTTCTTTTACAGTCGGTTTTTTAGGTTCATATTTTTAACTATTGTTAAAATAATAATTTGGATATCAATAAGTTATGAAGTTACAATAAGTTTAAAATATATTAAGAACATTTATAGACATAGACATAGACAGAAATTTATTGTGACAAAAAACATACAACACAAAATAAATATCATTCAAAAAAATATAAATCATACACAAAATACTTATATAACATGTTTTTATCACAATCCGGTCCCAGCTCAGCATAATGCTAGTTGTAAACAACTAGCGCTGGTATTCCGCTGGTTGGTTTATATGTTTTATGTTTCTATTCTTTTCCAAATTCCGTCCATTATATTCATTTAAATATATTAACCAATCGAAGACAAGGCTACCAACTTTATTTGCAAAGAGAATAAATTCAAATTAGGAACAGCCAATTTTCTCCCGCCAATCGGATACACGACACCCACTCAAATGGTAACACTGACGAATCAAATTTAACCATCGAATCATAAACAAACATCTCAATTCAAATTTCGAACAGGCTTATTCCAAATTCAAATAGACAACGCTGGCTGGAGAGGAACATTAGCGATTATTAGGGGCAGCACAAACAGGAAAATTAATAAATCACTAATTTTTAATACTATATTAATATTAAGTAATATAAATTTACTAAAATATATATAGGTACTGACTAGATGTGCCCACTTGCCCAACGATTCTGGCTACTATATTATTTAACCGGAATTTAATTATTTTATTTTTCCGGTGTAACCGGAAAAAACTTACGATACTAATCGGTCAAAAGAACGATAGTCTTACGTCCAGTTTCGGGACTATCAGAATCCATCCTCAGGGTACACATACCCTGAGAATGGGAAATAATAATATACATGATACTCACGGAAGTTTTAGTACAGTATTCTTCCCACTGATGATAAACTATGATATATGATAAAGCGTAGTAGCTAATATATATATGTCTCCACCTTTTCAGCTACCTCTACAAAATTTCACAAATAGACTGAGAAACAACAATTTATATGAAAAAGTATTTCACACATCTCTCACATCTTTCACATGTCTTATTTGTCACATTAGGCTACGCAAAAGTACAATTTTTATTTTTTGCAAGTGTTAATATTATTAAAAAAATATAACCTTTATATACCTATACATTTGGGTAGTAAAGACGAACTTAACGACCCCATGTGGTATCGTCAAAATTTATCAAGCTCTTTTGGCTATAGGAGATAATTTTTTTTTTTTTTATTTTTTTTTATTCATATTTAATTTAGGGACATTGAGTCAAATGTTGACTATGTCAGTCCCATAGGATTAACAAAGGTACCTACTTAAGGTCTATTTGTAAGTAACTTGTGGGCCAACTGGTAGAGCAGCCTAGCTGCGCCAGAAACTGGTTCTGCTAGAATACTCTGCATCAGTCCCACTTCTAATCTATTTAATCTATAGGTTACATTCAAGTTTTCTCGCATAGCCGCACTCTGGTCACACTCCGCCAAAAAATGATGTGCGTCTTCAACGCTGCCGCATAGGAAATAATTAGAAGGCGCAAGGAGTTATTATCCTTCTTCTTGCGCAGTCGGGTAAACATGTGGTAATCAGCTAAGTGGAGCAGCCTACTTTTCCAGTGTGCGCCGTGCCTAACAGAGCTATTACACGACCGGTTGGCCAAATGGCGCGAAATCCGACCCTCGAGCCGAAACACGGGGGCGGGGGACCATAGACTAGACACTGGTATTTTTTTCTTATTTATGGACAGTTCACATTTTTGTTCGAATTCCCAAAAAGGGTAGTGTTTTCTTAGTGTATGTATGTGTATGTATTGCCTTCCGCCTGTCGCCAAAACGGTTTGACTGATTTTGGTGTGTGTTGTATCGTAGTTAGATTCGCTTTGAGTGTCAAAGGCACAAACTAACTAAAATCGAATAACTTGAATATTAAACGTTCAATAGAGTGTTAATGGCTAGTAAATTCTTCTTCTTCTGGTTGGTAAAAAACAAAATTATATAAAAGTTAAATTAGGAAGCTGCAATCTAGAATTAGTTAAAGTCCCTTCTGTGCCAAAAAAAACCCATCATAAAACGTATTTGCTTCTATAGTAAGAATCAATACATAAAACAGCTGATAACAAAATCACACAGTCCTTTTTATTTTTTCTCCTATTCTCTTATTTTCGTCAATAGAGTAAAATAGTATAGTATATTCATAATCAAAGTCAAGTAAAAGAAGTCACGGTCAAGTCCTCGTCACCTTGCAGTAAAGTAGTGGGGTGACTTAACTGGAAGCTTCTATGGATTTTTTTGTCGATAACGTGAAAAAATACATTTCACCACTTTATTTCACTTGGCCACACTCACATACTTGCTCTAACACATAATGTATAAAATATCACCATTTTTACACTATTAACATTCGAAATAACACGTGAATTTAGGAAAATAAACAAAGCGACAACATGTTTCCATGTCGTTCCCGGCAAAACTCCCAAATCATACTATAGAGGTCTGTGTTGCCGCTACATACTCGTACCTGTAATCTACATCCAAAATTTAATTAACGCACTTAAGAATGAGACATTGTCACATTGAGTGATGATTGTGACGCATTGCACAAGGCGGAGGATTAGATACCACCATTTTGAGACCATTTCCGCGAATGTTACGGACACGTATTCAGGTAAACACACGGCCATAAGTATGCACACCCCGATTTTTTAGATTACAAATTTATAACTCAATGTCAATTTATTGTGAATGATTATGTATACGCAAACAATATTACAAGTTTTATACGAAAACACGCTATGAAACATCAATAACTTGATATTGTAACTGTAATAATAATTGTAACTGTGATTGTGTAACTTGTAAAAACATTGTATTTTTTCCAATGTTCTTAAAAGAATATAAAACAATGAAATGTTATTTATTAGAAACAAATTTTATAAACGTGTATTTGTATACATTTGCAATATTGTGCTATAATTTTTTTTGTCAGCCCTGTTTGTACAAACTGTCCCGCTGCTGCTGGGCGCTATAATTATTATTTTGTATTAGCATACAAGTGACCCATCTGTCCGTATCCTTCTTTACTCTATGGCGTGTATTAAGGTCCCTAGCCACTACGGGACCGCTAATGGCCCCGACACATATTTCCAATCATGATATCTTTTTATGATAATTTCGTGGGTTTGTGGGTTAAATACTGAGTTAAATGGTGTTTTATTATCATTTGGATGAATTAAATTGAGTAACAAGTATCTATGTATATTAAAAAATAAACAACTACGTAGAATAAATTTACGTAGAGTACCTGGTACGATTGATAATATAATATATATACTTTGTAAGAAAATATCGCATGGCTCAGGTACGTTTTATTAAAATGAGCATTTGAATATTTCTTGTAATTGTTACAAAGTTTGTATGAAAGTTATATTACAATCATCATCATCATCATCATCTCAGCCATAAGAAGTCCACTGCTGGACATAGACCTCCCCATGGATTTCCAAAAAGACCGATTGGAAGCGGCTTGCATCCAGCGTCTTCCCGCCACTCTTCCTACGCTGCGCTTGTCGGTACGTGGTCTCCACTCGACAACCTTTCGGCCCCATCGGCCATCAGTTCTACGTGCTATGCAATATTATCACTAAAATTTAAACTGTAATTATTTAGACGTCGTAGATGTACGAAATCCACCGACAATAGCAAAGCGGATTAGCAAGTTAAAGAGGCAGTGGGCAGGCACATAGCACATAGCACTGACGGCCGATGGGGCTGAAAAGTTCTCGAGTGGAGACCACGCATTGGCAAGTGCAGCGTAGGAAGACCAGCCACGAGATGGACAGATGACCTCATACAAGTGCAAGCCGCTTTCAACAGGTCTTTTTGTAATTCATGGGGAGGACTATGTCTAGCAGTAGATTTCTTGTGGCTGAGTTAATGATGGTGATAATGAACCTAAAATAATCGATAAGGCAGTTGGCAGTGACTGGAAACGGAAAGCTGAAGATCGGGCTAACTTCAATCGAAGAGGCCTATGTCCAGCTGTGGACTAAAGTGGGCTGATAGTGATGATGATGAATAATCGGGTAGTAAATACGTAATGATACCTCGTATCCTGTACCTGTTTATTCTGTAGGAAGTTTTACATAGGTAAGTACATCCGAAAAACATTTCGCTACTTCTTGCGCAGTCGCATAAAAAGAAACTAAATACTGGACATCTAAAGATAATTAATTAAGTACTTACACATCCACACACTCGAACTAGAAAAGATCCTTAAAAAACTACTTACTTTGTATTTGGAATGCAATAGGACCATCTGCCGCCACAATGGACACTTACATGCGCATTACGAACGTTTGAAAATCGAACTTCAAAAATCATAGACAAACTTTATTACCTTTTCATAAAGTCCTTTTCTGTGTGGCAATAACAAAAAATTCTCCCCCATTTTGGCGCGGATTAAGTATAATGAATCGTAAATTCGATCTTTGACACCTTTCCCATTCGCATCCGAGTGATTTCTATGATTGTATCAGGCGAAAAAAAACCTGGCATGTTAATATAAACTTTTTTGCTTATGCACAAGGTTGAAAATTGCTTAATAAACAGATCATTGATTTCTTTGATTGTATGCGGTGAAGATTTTATCCCCGCCATTTCGAAATGAACTTTTTTTCTGTGATTTAAGAACGATTTTCGTTAAATAAAGAGGTCGTATATGTGTAAATTAAAATGTCTATTTGATAGCTTTTCGAGGGTGGTGAAAAGAGTGATTTTTAGCTTAGCATTATTATGTTGGTAGCAATGTAATTGTGATCAATTTTATTGTAATAGAGAACGTATTTGTTAATTTGAGGGCTTGGAATTTGAATTACTATATTTTGTTTGCTCACGCATATTTTTTTTAATGGAGTAAGTTTTTGAAACATTTAATGATCATGTTTATTAAGGTTTTTAATTAAAGTAAGTTCGTATAGACTGAGTGGCCAGCCCTAGTGTCAGAATTATTAAGCCGCTGGGCCTCTGACCTGGCTTGACGATTGCTGTTTTTGACAATAAACAATCGGGACCTACAATTTAACGTGTCATCCGACCCACGGTAGCGCTTAGAAAAAAATGCCACTTACGGTAACCCATCCGAATACTGACCGGTCCGTCAGTTGCTTTTACGTGATCGTTCGGGAACACCTAGCCAAGTTATACCACGAGCGCTACAGGCAAAGAGTATTGTACTATACAGGCTACAGGTTTTAAATTTATAAATTAGTAATGGTTGTAGAGTGTTGAGTGCAGTGCATTGACACACAGATTTTTTAGCTGAAGTCTTCTGTAGGGTGGCACTGCTTTCTATGGGCAAGGCGCAGAGTTGGGTGGCGCCGGTGTATCGCTCGCTCGCAACACCTTTTTATCCGACAGCGTAAGAAGGAGGGTTATGTTTTTCTCGAGCGTATGTATGTTTGTATGTATGTGGGTATGTATGTATGTACATATGTATGTGATTAGGTATGTATGTATATTTCTATATGATTGCCTTCATTCAGCCTAGGGCTTGACCGATTTTGATGTGCGAAGTGTCGTTAGATTCCTTTTCACTTCTTGAGTGTTATAGGCTATATATTTCTGAAATAATAATAAGTCATATTATCTCTCGCAAAAATTAAAAAAAAAATACGTTTTTTCATCTAACTTTTCGTAATAAACAAGTGTTTTTATTAGAATTATTCAAAGAAATGCGCATTTATAATCTTTTACGGCGATTTTACGCATTCTTTCTCACAAAAAACGTACACTCAACAGCGTATCAAGCGTAACGAAATCGTAAGTTAGACTGCAAGTACTGCTTTTCTGCAGTCGGGTATTTTGTTTTTAT
This sequence comes from Lycia hirtaria, assembly GCA_947563715.1. Classification (NCBI taxonomy): domain Eukaryota; kingdom Metazoa; phylum Arthropoda; class Insecta; order Lepidoptera; family Geometridae; genus Lycia; species Lycia hirtaria. The sequence goes on along the minus strand of OX387376.1, from coordinate 49,749,503 downwards.
TTTATTAAAGATCCTCGTTAAGATGCGAGTGCAAGCCGGACCACCCGGACTTTTTGGAAACCATCGTGAAGTCTTGTGTCAAGTAGTGGATTTCTTACGGTTGAGTTGTAGGGATGCAGATGATGATGATTGTTTTATGATTTCCTCGTGCATTTCTCAGTGTTTCGCACATTTCTGGTGTGACAAACAAGCGATAAGCGCCTAAAGCCAATCATAATTACGTCTACTTTCATAGTCAGTGCGAATAAAAAACAAAGTGTTCGAAATTCAAAATGTTCGTCGAGTGGTCGGAACAGTGTCCGGAGGTGTTCTGTCAAATTCAAAACGCGAATTGGAACGTTGTCACGGACTTGCTCGCGGCTACACACAGCGTAAGAAATACAGTAGGTTCAGGTTAACTAGGACAAAGCAACGCGGCGACTAAAAGGTATAAAAACACACATACAGGAAACATACAGGTAAATAAATTTTTGGTAAGTTTTTTCTTTAGAACTTTCATTTTCGTTTTGTTGTTCAAGAAAGGGTAGCGAGCTAAGCGATGTCTTAGCCTGACTGACGAAATGTGTTTTATGAAAAATGCAGTGTTACTACACTGGTATGGCTTATTCATGTTGTTCACCTTAATTGAAAGCCCAAGACATCTATCACACAATTCACACAACCTACTGCGCTCCGGTCGCTTCATGTCAGATGTACTTCTGTTCCCACTTAGACTATGTGTGTGGCAGGTAGGTCTAGGTGCGAGTATGCGCGGTGATTTCCCAGCGCGCGACTCGCGGTGCCCAATCACAGCTCCCCGCACCCCAACCGCCCGCCTGCTCGCGCACTCGCTAGGGTTGACACATACCTACACACTGGCTGACATATAACCACAGTAGACATAAATACTGTTACATATGCATGTGTGTTATATACAGACGTCAACTTGCGTATGTGTCACTGATTAGCGTGACTTTGTATGGTGTGTCACACGTATGACATTACTACACATTGACTGGGCTTGCAGCTTATGGTACCTGCTGCCTGATCGCCATTCACATCATCTGATGGCCATCATGACCATGGCTAGTCCAAACAACCAATGAGCTAATGAATTTCATCGAATCAACCAATCAAAACGGTTATTGAAGCCCATAGTAATGAAATTGGGCTTGATGAGAATGAAATTCATTACCATAAATTAATTGTAAGTCAATAAGATAGTCTGACACTTCCAAGCAATAGTTCCGGGTTCGATTCCTACCCAGAACTAACATCTAGATTGATCAGCTCCATCCTCGTCCACACCGTCGCTTAGCATCAGACGAGTTGATGGTCAATCGTAGATCTATCTTGCGTAAAAAAGCATGGATATTTTGTGTCTGGTCTGGTCAAGTCTGGTATTCCTGCAGACATATATTAAATTGATAAGTGTCTATGTACATACAAAACATATAAAATCGTCACTTATCTGGTTCCCATAGTACAAGCTTTGCTTATATTGGGGCTACACGGGATATAATCTATTTCATGAGTATCCTTTAAGTCTATTCATGCTACTGACCACATGAAAACAGTATTTATGGAATCAAAAGGATTCAGTATCACATTATAATGACACCGGAAAAATATTATTTCACTTAATCAAATAAAACAACATTTACTTTGTAGTACAAAAAATAATTTCAACTTTACTTTTTATTTTTCCACAAGTAACGACCCTAACCCCACCTAATACCTCGCCGCGCCTCCCTAATCAACGCGCCTCAAGCCGTCTCCTCGATTCACAGTTTCAAATTTTAAATTTCGATGTCTCGCGTTCTACATTTGAAATCACATAGATACAAACATATTTTTAAGTTACGACTTACGACATTCTTCGTAGACAGATCTACGCGCTACGATTTTCGTAGGCAATACTACGAATTGTGTAGCAACTCTTTTTTAGTTGCAGTGGAAATAAAGATCAAAGCAACGTAACCGACAGACGGATATGACGAATTTTTAGGGTTCCTTGTTAGTACAACGGGGCTCTAAAAAGTAAAAATGTTTTAGTGTTATATTAATATTATATTGATGATATACTCGATGAAAATGACAAAATAAAAACGAAAATATCTTTATTTACAACATACATAGCCAGAGTGTCAAGGCGACCTGTATTCCTGATTTCAATCATATTCGTTAACTTAATTTACAAGACAATTTTCATATAACTTTAGGTAGGTAATTTAAAATACTAGTCATGTTATTTAAAAACGTCCAAAAGAGGTTTAACATTTAAAAAATAATAAGTTTTAGTTTTAAATGTTTACATGTTATAAATTATTACATATATGCGTTATAGGATGAGCTCCAGTCTTGATATTTAATAATTAACATGTTATGACTTCATAGATAACCTAAAATTTTTGAGATAACCTAAAATTTTTGCAAAGTCGTGTAAAAATACAGAATATTTTCAGTCTACCCGCACCGTGTTTTGCGCGGGAAAGTGCGATGAGGCCGATGATTTTTCCATGCCACCACACTCTCAAATGACTGCGTTTTCATTTACCAATGGCATTTCGACGGCTCAGCCCTTTGTCACGGGGCAAAAAGAAAAAATATGACGTTTCTATTTTTGATTGAAGTTCGCGCGGTTTTATAGTTTTTTTTTTACGAAGACGCACTTTATTATTATTTTATGGTCTTTATTTGTCTGAATTCCTAAGTTTTCAAAGTTATTTATAGAAAAAAGTTGAATTCAGGTATTTGAAATTGGTAGCGAGGCAACAGGTTTGATTATTAATTATTTTTAACCAACTACCAATAAAAAGAAGGTTATCAATTCAACTGTATATTTTATTGGTATTTTTATTCACCGATTACTCCATCAATTGTGCGTTGTTTTAATTTATATAATTCTTTTTCTACTTCAGAGATGGTCCTCTGACGTAAAACCTATATAAATTTAGTTAAAATCGGTTTACCTAGTTTTTATAATCAAATAACTGGTGAATATCACCCAAGTAAACAAATTGCGTATTTCGAAGTCGTTTTTTTTTCAGTTTTTTAAACTATAATTATATAGTTGACTTAATTTTGTGTTTATAAACTATAAACTAAAATCACTGCATATCGACTTTGCAATCCATACGGTAACAAGACATTATTGGAAACATTGTTTCATAGTTGATTATAGTTTAAAAACTAAAACAATACACCTTAAAATACCTACACAATTGCATTTACATTGAAGACATATTTTTTCCAAATATTTTGTTTTAAAAACCAAACTACTAAACCGATTTTTTTACGTAGATAGATCTGATTGACCACCAAGGCGCCTGATATTAAGCGAAGGTGTAGTCGAGGATGGAGCTCGTCGGTTGTCGTCTATGGGACTAATCTAAAAATACTAATAACCTCCAAATAAAAAGTATTGATAACCTCCTCCTTTTTTGAAGTCAGTTAAAAATAAAAAGAAACCGTAAGCTGCTACTAAGCATATTCAAGATCATCCAACCATGAGAGAAAACTTATAAACAATATCAAAAAGAAAACCTATCCACAAAAGAAAAATCATATCAAAATATTGATATTCATAATAGCAACACCTATTTTCCGATTCGATACACCCGATACCGAACAAAACGCGAGGGACCACATTGAATATGGCAACACCAACTTTTAATATGAAAAATGGTATTATCATAATACAAAATAAACAAAACCTTCGATACAAACAAACAATCGAATTTAAACCTTATTTTTATAAAAATAAGATTACATTATAAAAATGTGGGTAGATGTGAAAAATTTGTCGAAAAAATTATAGTACACTTATTTTTGTAGATATGTGCAAGAGATTTTCAACTTTATCCGGATAGAAACAAAGTCGTAGTGGAGTGAAAATGTAAGTTTGTTCCGAACTATACCTTTCACCTAAGTTGACACTTCTACATTGAAATTGTTTAGCATTCAGTTAAAGATTGTATTTTCAATAAATATTAATGAGATCGATGTTATTGGATATATTTTTTAGGCGACATTACAAAAGAGAGGGCAATGTTTTCAGATGTATGTATGTTTCTATATTTATTTTTATGGTTATTTTACCTCCTGTGGCTTAAGGGCCAACGGTAGACATGCGGCGATATTATGATACATATATATAACGTCAAATTAACTATCAATAATGCGCCTCGTTGCTTACATATCCCGAAAAGTTGCTTGAATAAATAAAATGTATTTCTAGGTTAATATAATTAACAAGATGTATAATTGGTAAACATGACTAGATAATATAAAGAATAATCTTAGATTGTTACAAACGTTATGATCAGTAATAACCTCCTCCTTTTTCTGAAGTCGGTTAAAAATAGATACCGACCAAAACTGTTCGAAATATGAAATTCCCGGCGCACCTTAAGGGCATCATTTTGACGGCAATTTTGGCAATGAGTTACGCGTGTTTTCTACAAATTTCTCACTTTTCTAATATCCCTACTCAACGGTTTATATGTTTAAAATTGATGTTATGAGCGAGAGAGATAACCGCGCGCGTTAGCGTTTATTAGTTAAGTGTTTGCAACTAATAAAATGACTTGCTAGCGATTCAATATTTTTGCGACTATTATATTAAATAAGCTTCAAAAATAAGGGTGTTATAAAAACTAAAAACTGGCACCTGCGTTAAGGTAGCAAATAAACTATACTAGTCAGTTGAAATATTAGGCCAGGAACTATAAATAATGACTTAGCGACTAATACTGTTAGTAAGGTGGCATAGATAATATATTACCAAATATTTATGTACCATCTAAAAACCCACTTTCGGACTCTGATTTGTGGGTAGCTCTAAATGTTAAAACGACTACAATAGAAAAGGAATAAGAGTTCATTATTATTATTTTTTGATTGTAATTTCATGAAAACGGCGGAAGGCGCGATGGTTAGGTTAGGTTAGGTTTTTAATTGTTTTATTTGAATTGTGTCATTGCTTGTAACTTTAATACTCAGGTATAACTACTGTCTTCTATGATTTTTTTTTAAATAAATAAAAATGATACTCTTGTTTTTAATTTATTAAAAAAAAACTGATTCAGAGTCAGAAAAAAAGAAGCCACTAATATTTTTCTGCATGTCATTTTAGAGTTTATTTAAAGCCTTTTAAAAGTCGCACAATATATGTATAATATTAGCTGGTTTATATTTATTTTTCATACAAACAATTTTAAATAGTATCTGGTTTGTACTGTTTATGAATGCCCATTTCCTATTTTTTATCCATCATTAAGTTTCCGCTTAGATACAAATTCAGTTACCAAAAGAAAAACTCGATGCTAGTTTAAATTACAACCGATCTTATAACTGATATATTAATATGCTACTTTTTACTTATTACGATACTCCTTATTAGCTGCCAACCCATTATATATGGTACCCACTCTAATATTTTTTTTAAACTCATATTCGTTTTACTTAGTCGCCGCGTTAAATACATGCCATTATGTAATTATGTACATTATGACTAAAACATAATATAACTCTTATTTATATTCATGAAACTTGAAAAATTATCAATATTTGACTGGAAAATTGATTAACTGTGCGTCCCATACTGTGGTTTTCAAAAGAAAAATTAATAAGTACTATAGCAAGCAATATTTCATACAAAATGCGATTACAGCGCGCAGTCAAAACACGTCTTTAAACTAGACTTGATTTGAATTTCGAGTGTATCCGAACGCATAAATGCTGGCTGAATACGATCCTAAACTCCAGGCCGAGTGGAAAAAGGTTTGATTCGTTTTTCCAAATAGATAGACTTGTAGGCTTAGGGATGTACCTTGATTTAGTATTACTACGGAACGAAAAAAGGTCATGGGCGTTATAGGCAATGTCTGGGGGTATTTATCATAACGCCATAATCGTTTCCAGTAGGCAAGATAGCCTAGAAAATAAACTTGATTATCATTATCATCTCAGCCACAAGAAGTCCACTGCAGGACTTTGTGCCTCTCCCTTGTATTTCCAAAAAAAAGTGTCTTGCGTCCTATAGTAGCTCTTCCTGTGGATGATCTTCCTACGCTGTGCTTGCCAGTGTGTGGTCTCCATAAGTTTACATAAATTGTGATGTGTAAGTACGCAATCCTATTTTGCGCGTGGCCCGACACGCACTTGGCCGGTTATTGAAAGAAATATCACCCCAATAAAAGATTGGCGATGATAAAAAAATCTATAAAACTGTAGAACCTGTTTATTAAACACCGTCAAGATCAGTTGCGAATGAATACCAACATCGAAACAAACATCCGGACAGAGGAAACCAAATTTTACCAGCTGATGCAGATTGGTGCAGGTGGGTTTTGCTCTATCAATTAAGAAAATTATACCAATAAATTACTTTACACAGACACAGCCCATTCAGCAACATATTAAGCAGTGCTAAGCATTAGCTCTCCCATCACTATTACCCAGCATTCAGTATTTAATCATCCATAAAAGGCCCTACCTTCCTACTCATACGTTCTGTATTCAAAACTGACAAAGGAAAAAAAAGCAATCTTACCAGATTGGCATTTGGGGCGCGGAGAATAGCCGCCTTTGCCGGTTTTGGGGGACATACATTGTTAGTACAGATTGAAAAGCGTTTTGTCGGTCGGATAGTACTGGGGGTGTAAGGGCAGTAGGGATTTGTAGGATTACGGAAAATCAGGCCCATGCTCGCAAGAGATATTTGAATACCAAGTATACAGTATTGCCCAGCAATGGGACACTTCAGGCAGACAAAACAACAACAATATTTGCAGTTTTTGTAGTCTAACTTACGATTTCATTACTTTTGAGATCACAGGTAATTACCGTGTTGTTTGTGATATTTATAGACTTCCTATTCTATCTTAGACCTTGACGTTTCAAAAGTGTTTAAACATTGTACCTAATTGAAATAAAGTTGAACTTGAACTACATGAAAAACTAACAGCTACTTAATCTAAATAATGAAATGAATGGGAACACATTAGCCATAAATAGTTGTCGCTTATAGGTACAGCGATTCCAATATTCCAGTGCCCATTGTGCCATACCTACAGAATGATTCAAATTACATTATATTTTTTTCTTATTCTTCTTCTTCTTCTTGGCTAGCTTTAATTTTAAGTGCTCTATATTTATATTTGTGGGAGCGCTCCTACTGCCAACACTTGCCATGTTTCGGTAATTTAGTGTTGCCCGATGCGAATAAACGAGGGTTCATAATTGGAGGAGGTTTTAAGGCGCATATGTCGCTGATTGATTGCTTTTTGATGCCGTCTTACTGCTCGTATTTGTATGGGTTAGAATGATTGCTATTGCTATTGCTGATTCTTACTTACAGGACCGCTGATAGAAGAGGGTGTTCTTAGTTTGTACATAAACGACTTTCAATGTAACTAAAGTTAAAAAAAACTATAAACCCCGATAAAAAAGCGGCTGAAGCGATTTTGATGAAATATAATAAAGAACATTCTCGATTAAATCTTTTAAAACCAATTAAAAACTAGACGTAAATTGGTTTATCGGTTTGAGAGCTATGATGCCATAGATAAACACGTGAAATTTGCTTGTTGCGTACTGCACAAGAATGGAATTCTTTGCCGCCATCTCTATTTCCTGAGACCTACAATGTTGGAATTTTCAAGGCTAGAGTGAATAGATATTTTCTAGATCGACGAGCTCCATCCTCGGCCACACCGTCGCTTAACATCAGGCGATTTGTTGGTCAATCATAGATCTATCTTCTATAAAAATAAAAACAAACAATATAAAGTTTCAATTCCGATTTCCATACAAAAGTAATTTTACCAATTTTATTATTATGGTCGAAAAGATTATAGAGTATAGTTTTACAATGACGTAATTATGGTTAGCTCTTTATTGGCAGTAATTCATATTTGTTGAAGAAAATAGGAGATTAATAGCATTTTTTTTTTTCTAAAATTGTGGATAAATATTCAGTCGGATATTTTTACTATGTCAAATTTATTTTTGAACTACGAGATAGAATAGAATAAATTGAATATAGAATTCTTATGATTATTTTTTATTAAAAAAATAATCGTAGGTAAGTGGAAGTGTAGCAATTACTCATTTCAAATTTCGAACTATTAGTGTTGGGGTAAGATGGCAATATGTAGTCTTGAATTAATGATCTAGAAGCAAGTCTTCGTTTCTTTAGGGTTCTTGAATGGAAAAAATGGAACTCATAAAGGATCAATCGATATCCGGTTAATAGTTTATTGTTAGAAATAATCGACCAAATGCATGTCGTTCCACGCACAAAGTAGGGTTCCATAGATGCACATCTTAATTTATTAAAAATAAACAAATTTTAACGTATTTATCGAGTATATTTTATGGCCTGACGTTTCGAACAATTTCCAACAACCGTAGTCACAGGTATTTATTTAATTTCTTGTATTAATAAGTATTGAGTTTGTATATTGTTTTGTTGTAGTTAATAAAGGCACTTGCCTGTTAAAAAAGTAAATTAAACAAATACCTAGACATTATTTGTACAGGTATTTAATGAATTTCTTATTAATTGTAAAATGTAATATAATGCCAAAAAAAATATTGTATTAGCTCCCGAACTACGTAGATATTCTGTCTCCGGTGCAAACGTCATCCTGAGTAAACTACCATCATAATACAATTAAATTATTCATCATCATCATCTCAGCCATAAGAAGTCCACTGCTGGACATAGGCCTCCCCCATGGATTTCCAAAAAGACCGATTAGAAGCGGCTTGCATCCAGCGTCTTCCCGCCACTTGTATGATGCCATCTGTCCATCTCGTGGCTGGTGTTCCTACGCTGCGCTTGCCGGTACGTGGTGCCACTCGAGATCCTTTCGGCCCCATCGGCCATCAGTTCTACGTGCTATGTGCCCTGCCCACTGCCACTTCAACTTGCTAATCCGCTGTGCTATATCGGTGACTTTTGTACGTCCACGTATCTCTTCATTTCTGAATTAAATTATTATCTTATCTTAATCTACACGATTGTCGGAATAAAAAGAGAATCTACAAAATATTTTCAGTCTTACTCATAAGCCCTCAATCCAGATGACAATAAAATATGATAAGCAGATTTTCGATAATTGGAAGAAAGACGGGATACTCTTCTTCTATTATTATTATATATGTACGGATACAATGCCCTATTTTATCAAAATATCTAAAGATTATAAATTATTCATAAAGTGATTTCTGTTCTCAGTAGTTTTGGTCTCTAACAATTCTACTCCATATCTTGCTTGCTGCTTCTGCAGTTTCATCATGTCGGCAATCTTCTGTTCGGCAACCCATGAAATTCCTTATTGTTTAGGATCACTTCTCATATTGCATTATTTTTATTTGCCCCGTTCGTTTCCGTTTATAAGCGAAATGACTTTCTTGACGATTTTTTTGTCTTGGGTTTTCCTCTTTGATTCTACTTGTTAATTTGAGACCTGTGTTGCTTTTTATATCTCTCTTGAATAAACTCAAATCCCTGTCGTTCTCGAACCTGCTCTTAGTTAGAATTGAATTAATACACAACTTTCATTAAACTTCACATGTTCACGACGATGTGTTGACGAAATGCTTATAATGCAGTTGGGCATAATATAAATGCTAGATGTACAATTTTGACTTTGTACGTAGAAACATTTTGTACCATTTATATGTGGAACGATAATTTGTTTAATTTTTCCACAGTCTGTGGGAGGTTTAAGTCTCATATTGTAAATTATATCTACGTGACAAAAAGAATTATCAACATAATAGTTTTTTTGGCATAATTGTCTTTTTAAAAAGAAACATGCTTTGAAGCCCTCTCCTGTATACGATTCAACGCGAATTCCGTCTTCATAATATTTCAATTCATATCCGGGAATTGCAGTTTTATTAAGCTTATTCGGTTCATAAACAGGTATTACAGTTTTATTAAGCTTATTCGGTTCATAAACAGGTATTCCAGTTTTATTAAGCTTATTCGGTTCATAAACAGGTATTACAGTTTTATTAAGCTTATTCGGTTCATAAACAGGTATTACAGCTTTATTAAGCTTATTCGGTTCATAAACAGGTATTCCAGTTTTATTAAGCTTATTCGGTTCATAAACAGGTATTCCAGTTTTATTAAGCTTATTCGGTCCATACACAGGTATTCCAGTTTTATTAAGCTTATTCGGTTCATAAACAGGTATTCCAGTTTTATTAAGCTTATTCGGTTCATAAACAGGTATTCCAGTTTTATTAAACTTATTTGAGGCATATTCGATATTTCCGATTTTTTTGCTTCTAATCAGTAGTACACCAATACCTGAGGAATAAAAAATGTTTTTATTTGAATTTTGTACAATTTTTATCACTCTCCAGTTTCTTTTTTAATACATACTATGTGTGAAGTATACCTACTTATATTATCTTCCATAATTATAAAATAGCCCAAACTCTAATTAATGTATAAATTGGTTTGCGTTGACTACTAACTCGCCCGATGTCAATACTAGTTTCGTCGAGCGAGCTTTTGACAGTAAATAACGCGTTTGTCATTTACTGTCAAAAGCTCGCGGATACAACACAACAGCAGAAAACTATTTTTTCAATAAATATTATATGACTTCAAAAATATTTTTTTTATTTAGCTAGAACTATTCATGGCTATGCCTCTACGGTTTGCTTTCCACAAAGTTTTAGCTTTTATTTTTTTAATTTTGGAGTTATAAGGAAATTTGAAAAATACAAAATGTAGAGGCATAGCATTAATAAAATTAAATTACGTACTGTCAGCGTGGGTAACTTTACACACACTTTTTCATATTTTGACGATATCAGAATATTAATGTATGAGTCTTAAAGTATTTTACTTATTTAAGCGTGTTCTTTCGTGGTCAATTCCAATAGTATAGAAAATATTTAAGAAAATCGCGCTTAAATGGCTTGTCAAAGTTAAACACGAATGTGGGTAAACTTGACTCCCGTTCATTTCGATAGCGGAAAATCTTCATAAACGGTGATTTAAGTATTTTAGGTTGGATTTATTTTATTTTTTTGATGTAAAAAACATAGATCTACCAAATTAAATTAATTTGTCATATTCAATCTTGTTTTAAAATGCCATTTAAAAATTTTGAGCTACAAGCGAGCGGAAGAAATTAAATAGTTTAATTGCATTTTTTTACGAAATAATTTCTTAAAAATCAAAAAAAGCCAAATAATTCTACAATCATTTAAGTGTTGAATGACCTCATTATCAAATATAAGTTCTAAGATTAATAGTGAGCAATATCAAATTTAAAAAAGATTCACCCCATTCCATGAACTGCATACCTATGGTTTTCTTTATGTTTCTTGAGTTCTCTTTTGTTCGGTCAAACACATGTCCGGCCATACGCAATGTAGGAGTTCGTAGTTCCATATCACTATGTCAAGTATACTAAGAATATTCTAGTTAAACTAAGTTGATCGACTATTACTCATTAACTTGTAAAACCTACTTACTTGTGATATTTTTCCTTACAATTTCACAATTTCGATATGGAAATTAATTGCTGGATTTTTTTCAACATACCTATTCGACAAGAACCATTTAGCTGGTAGAGGGGGGGAGACACTTGACCCTAACAAAAACTATCATATTAAAGCCTAATATTTTGCAAAAGAGACGAAGACAAATATGGAATACTAAAGTGAATAATATATTTTTGAATTAACTATCCAAGGGGTATACGAGAAAAAAATCATCCCTACTTTACGTGTAGAGAAATTACTATATTATTACTATATTCCCATAGAAAGTGTTTTCAAGATATATTTTAATTATGCCGATAAAGTAGTAAAATTTATTTTAGCACTTGACAACGAGGCCCTATAAATGTAGAAAGTGCTAAAGTGAAGCAATGTCAGCGCAGTTAGTTGTGCATTCACCTTTTATATTGAAGAGCACCTTTTGAAAAAGAAACTGCGAACTAATCTTCCGTGTAGGAAAAATATCATTAGGAAACTGAATTATGGTGTTTGAGTATTAGTTTTGCAGCCTACTTGTTGATGATAGCTTTTCCACTTGAGAGTTATAGTCTCAAGACGTGGAAAAGCTATCGTCAAACACCTAACGATGCCATGAGTATCAACCACCTACTTGAGAGCCAGTTCTTATTCCATGTTATGCATGCTTACCATCTTCGACCACATTATATTGCTTAAAACATCTCTGTCAGACATAGAAGTGAAAAAATTCACATTATTAATGCATTTTTAGGCGTATAATTAACTGAAACTCCATTGTCAATGTTACCCACAATTAAAGAAAATACGTTGACTTTTTTGTTTACAATATTTTTACGTAGTAAAACTAAATAAGACCAAGAAATATTGTTTAAAACGGTAAGATAGATCAATGTTTTATCGACATTAAATAAAACTGACGGGATTTAAACAAGGTTTGTATAATTAAATCCGAAATCTTGGACATACATTTTTCAGTCACAAATTCTTGTGTTTAGAAAATGGTGAAAAACTTTTAAAACTTCCATCACATTTGTCAACTTTATGCATAAAGTGAGAAATTATGCATAAAATCGCTGTAAAAGATTATTAATATTAATTCTTTAGAATATTTCCAGTAAAATCATTTTTTATGACGCAACAAGTTCGTTGGAGGTTACGAACAAACGTATTCTTTTATTTTTGCGAGAGATGTATTATTATTCTTACAAAAAATTTTGCTTATTACATTTAGGAAGTGAAGACAAATCTAATGACACCTCGCACATCAAAATTGGTTAAGCCTTTTAGGCTGTAGATGATCATATAGAAACATACATATATACATACATACACTCGAAAAACATAACCCTCCTTCTTACACAGTCGGTAAAAATAGATTAAATTTTACTTACATATTAATGTCACAACGACAGTGACGCTAACAAGAATCCCAATATATAATTTGACTTTCGACATGTCTGCTTCACTGATCGGACACAACTGAACAAGTCAAGTTCATGGCGAAATATAAATAGGTATTTTTAATCTGACGAAATACTACTTTATATGAGAGTTACCCAAACTATGTATTTTATCAACTGGGTGCCTGGATACTGTATTTCCCAATAACTACGTCCGAGATATTATGTACCTACATTTTGGGAATTTTGGTTAGAACGTCATAGAAACAATTTGTTGCTCTATTTTATTTTCCTGAACTTGTGTTATTTCGAATGTTATGCTTTAAAAATGATGGTGTTGAAAATATTAAAAATGTTATCCATTAAGCGTTCAATTAAGTGCAACAGTGAAATAAAGCTAATAAATAGAGAGTATTTCTTTTTTATCTTGTACGTTAGACTCCATAGCTTGACTGAGGCATGACTTGAACTAAATAAATGACTATTTACGTGACTTAAGACTGTGACTAGACGATTAATAACTTTTTATTATTCATAAAACACAAAGCCAAATACTTGACACTGGCAAACGGACTAATCACGCGGGGGTAGCAATACTAAAGAAGGAAAAAAAATTAAACCTATTAGGTTTTAAAAAGAAAAAAATTGCAAATAACAATAAATTCACACCTATAAGGTTTTACACTTTCTTATAGTTGCGTAAAGACCACAAAGTTTATTATTTTTAGGGTTCCGTATCTCAAAAGGAAAAGAACGGAACCCTCATAAGATCACATTGTTGTCCGTCTGTCTGTCTGTCCGTCTGTCCGGAGGCCAAGACCTGTATCTTGGGAACGCGTCAAGGTATCGAGTAGAAATTAAAACCATATACGCAGATCCATAGTGTCTTGCTGCAGAAAGAAAAATAAAACTTCTTAGTTTTCGTAAAAAAAGTTACAGCCGAATATATCGTAAAAAACTCACATTTCGACACTCACTAGGGAATCAAAACCTATGGGATACTTCCCGTTGACCTAGAACTATGAAATTTGGCAAGAAGAATTGTGTTAGAGTACACATATACCTAGGAAAAAATCCGAAAACTGGACATTCTTAATTTAATCACAAAAATTTGGGTCTTTATGCAAGGAAGGAGGGTCCAAATTTTAAATGGCTTTAACCGTATAATTTGGGGTATCATATGAAAAAACTTAATTAGCACAAGCTAAAACAGGTTTTTAAATATTTTTTCGATGTATATTATTCGGTTTATGAAGGAAAATATTAAAAAAATTATATAAATTCTCCCTTTTATCTATTACATAGTTTGTACGGAACCCTCGGTGGGCGAGTCTGGCTCGCTCTTGTCCGGTTTTATTTTTGAGTTATTTAGGCACGCAAAACAGAAAAAAATTGGCATATTAACATTACAAATACGATAAAAACTATAAACTAGATTTATTCTTTCTTATGGAACCCTCGGTGGGCGAGTCTGACTCAGCACTTGTCCGGTTTTATTTATGAAATTAAAACAGTGCTGCGCTAAAAAGAGCTGCTAAAATGACCTGATCCAGATTAGTGATCTATTTCATTACGTTGTATTCACATGAATAAAAAAAAGCTACTCTAAAAGACTAGAACTAGATTGTATTTCTACAGATGTGTACATAGCAACAACAAAATAGCAACAAAGCATAAGCGACATAACGCCGCAAGTAGAGTTTAGTGAAAGCGCAGCACATGTTGTTTCTCCGCCAATATGCGGTGTCTCTATGGAGAGCCCAGCGGTAAAAGCCTCATCCACTTTTCTCGGCCACTGATTCTACTTTATGTCTTGCACTTCCGTCCTCTTGTACTCCGTCTTGTACTTGCACGATGTCGTCATCCTAGTTTGGCAGACCTTTTTCTACGCTTTTTGAGTACTGAGCTCTAATTAATTATTGTTTTGGACCAATTCTCATGTTGCTTTCTCTGTATTTGGCACGTTCATTTACGATTATAAGAGAAATAACTTTCATAACATTTGTTTTGTCTTGGTTTTTCTCTTTCTGTTTTGTATTTTCTAAATTTGGTTTTTCTTTTTCTGTTTTGTATTTTTACTTCTTTCTTTAACTATTTGACAAACCCGAATTCCTGTCTCTCTCGAATCTGTTTTTTTTATGTAAGTATTAATAGGTTTGCGCTTAAAACTGTCTGCTTTTTTACTGTTGTTAGAGTGTAAGCAGTTGACAATTATTATTAAAATTTGACATTATTTGATACGAGCTACATTTACCGTCGTATTTGATAATACTAGCTTTACAATTTCGACCTTCTAGGTTGTAGCATTTTTTACCCTCTATTTGTGAAAAGCTATAATGTTTTATTATTCTACAGTCTTCATCAGGAATTAGTTTCTTATAGCGACTAATTTCTATTCGACAATAAAGGTCAACGTAGGAAGTGTACCCTGGACATTGGTGACTTTCAAAATACCAACAGTCTTTGAAGCCATTTCCTGTATTCGATTCATAAACGGAAATCCCGGTTTTATTTTTATTTCTAACCAGTAGTACACCAATACCTGAGAAAGAAAGAGAATGTTAAAAATCATATTTTGTACCATTTAGATATAGTTTTCCAATTTTTTCCCGGCTACGTAAGAAAGAGGGTTATTTATATATGTATGTCTGTGATGTATGTATGTATTTATGTATGTTTCTATATGATCGCCTACAGCCAAAACGGCTTGACCGATATTGGTGTGTGACGTGTCGTTAGATTCATCTTCACTTCTTGAGTGCCATAGGCTATTTTTTTTGTAATATTAATAATAATACATCTCTCGCAAAAATAAATAAAATGCGTTTTTTCGTAACCTGCAACAAACTTTTTCGTAATAAACAAGTGATAATACTAGAATTATTCTAAAGAATGAGCATTTACAACCTTTTGCAGCGATTTTACACATACTTTCTCACAAAAAACGTGCACTCAACAACGTATAAAGCGTAACGAAATCATTAGTTAGACTTTAAAAACGGCTTTTCTGCAGTCAAGTATTTTGTTATTCTTTTAATTTAGATACTTGTTAAAATTAATGCAACTACAAAAGCGTTTTAAATATAAAAAAACGGCCAAGTGCGAGTCGGACTCGCGCACGAAGGGTTCCGTACTATCATCTATAATAGAAAATCGTATAAAATAACGAGAAATCAACGAAATTCCAAGTAGTAAATTGCAAACTTATAGGTAGGTTTTCGATACACATCCGGGCAGCACGACGACGCTCGCGCGAATACGCGCTTAGCAACCGCCTCGCGCTCGCGCCACCACCACACCGCAGCGCGGCACTCGCACCGCGTTTAGATGCACGGATTATTTTCATTTTGTGAGTTTTTATGTATTAGATTAGGTATTTATTTTTATAGTTAAGGCGAGGCTTGTCCTGAAATTTAGGTATTTTACGCTACCTCAGTTTACGGCATAGTTCCGCGTTTTATGAGAGCGCGACGTCCGCACAAAACGTGGCGTACGTTTTGTGCGATACCGATCCGCCACGCGCAGCGCCGCGCGCGAGTCTCGCCGCGCGGCGCGCGACTCGTCTGAGCCACATCTTCATTACATTGTAGTGGCAAGTAAGTTGTGATATACTGATAACAATCTATAAGCTTATTTCTTGAAAATCTATGAAATAATAATTTACTACTCGTACTCGTTCATTTTTCCGGGATAAAAGCCTATAAGTATGTCATATTATGTGGGTATATCTATCTCCATTCAACAACCAACTCACATAAAACACTAAATTATCACATTTATAAAATAATAACCATGCTCCTGAAGTGTAACCTGCGTAGCGATGAAAAACAATGATGATTATGATAAAATATAGCCTTTGTCCTTCTCCAGGTCTTGAAGAATGTCCTGTCCAAATTTCATAAATATTGGTTAGAATTACATATTACAGGTCAAATATATCACGTAAATATCTTTGACAATAATGTAAAGGTCTATACAGGATGTTAGGTAATAAACACAAGCAGACACAACAAGGTTAATTTTATAATTATATTGCAATACCATTAGTTAACCGACTTCCAAAAAGAAGGAGGTTTTCAATTTGACTATACTTTTTGTATGTTTGTTCACCGATTACTCCACCAATTGTGAATCGATTTTGAAGATTATTTTTCTTTGGTAAGTGATTTCAGAAGTGGTCCCATATAAATTTTATCAATATCGGTCTAGTACTTTGGATTTTTATAACAAAATAACTTAACTTAACTTAAATAACAGATTTACATATTTACAGATTTACATATTTACAGAGTTACGAATTTAGAATCCGGAGTGTAACGAGGGATTCAAGCTCGCCCAAGACAAAAACACCTTTATCCCCGAAGTGCATACTCTACTTTTTACACCTAATACGTGATTATAGAAAGAAATGGGTTTGAATCTACATTATTTAACAAAACAGAGCGCTTTGTTGTTATTTTTAACGTACAGCCTTGAAAAATTTCAGCATACGCTACCTGAACGGATTTTCTTTGATTCACATTATTATACCTACATTATGTAACAGAACGTCGCAATCGCAATTAAAATAGAGTTTTTCTAAGCAAACGCGCTCCATCGTAGACCGTAAACGTCGTTCAAAACTAGCGGGATCGGTGGTCAAGCTAAAGTTTCCCATAATAAAAATATAAAAAACAACCGTTGTACAATATCAAAAAATTAACAGATCTTTCAGTTGTAGCATATTTCATCTTCTTTGGTTGCAGTATTCGTGCCTGTTTTGTTTCTTTTTTATGTTCTATTCTCACAACTATATCACAACTCCCATGTCGATGTTATTACTCTCACATGGTGGAGTACGGGACAGATTATGCGAGTTTTCATTGACGGTCGTTCTGTAATATCAAAGTAAACGTTGTAGCAACCACACATTTTATCATTACAACGAGGCTAATGCACATAAGATATATTTTAATTATACAAACAGGCCAGTGGCCAGTGATGACATACGGCACTGAAACGTGGTCCCTAACTATGGGCCTTATAAAGAAGCTCAAGGTCACGCAACGAGCTATGGAGAGAGCTATGCTTGGAGTCTCTCTACGAGATCGAATCAGAAATGAAGAGATACGTAGACGTACAAAAGTCACCGATATAGCACAGCGGATTTGTAAGTTGAAGTGGCAGTGGGCAAAGCACATAGCACGTAGAACTGATGACCGATGGGCTGAAAGGTTCTCGAGTGGAGACCACGTACCGGCAAGCGCAGCGTAGGAAGACCAGCCACGAGATGGACAGATGACCTCATACAAGTGGCGGGAAGACGCTGGATGGAAGCCGCTTCCAATCGGTCTTTTTGGAAATCCATGGGGGAGACCTATGTCCAGCAGTGGACTTCTTATGGCTGAGATGATGATGATGATACAAACAGGTGCATTATAATTTATTTTACTTTTTTGCGTGAGGTTTTCACATAAATTGCTGGTCTACCTAGATAGATAGATAGATAGATAAACTCTTTATTGTTCACACCTTAACTAAAACACAAAAAAACATAGTGAAAAGGGCTTAAATGCTAGTGAAACAACAGGCGGCCTTATCGCTAATAGCGATCTCTTCCAGGCAACCTTGACCTACCAATTCATACAAATTTGCAGTTACAAAAATATATGTGCATAAACCTCATTTTTTGTAAAATAAATAAGGTTGTAGTGCTCACTCAATCCTAGAAGTATTCAAATCAACTGGCTCTAATGTTATCAAAGACTCGTTGATTACTTCAAGATGCTTCTTTGATCTGCAATATACAAGAATAATGCTAACAAGATCGATCACTGATAAATGTACCTAACTAACCTAACCTAACCTAACACCCTGTATTTGTGGTGGAAATATAAATGTTATGAAACTACCTATCTAAAATATTTTATACTCAAATACGTAATATATGTATACGTAAAATCGCTGTAAAAAGTTGAAGTGTGTATTTTTTATTCCCGTAAAATTACTTATTTCTTATTTATCACGAAGAAGTTCTAGGTTATGAAAAAACATTTTATTTTATTTTTGCAAGAGTACAAAAAATGCGTTACAAAAAATATAATATAGCATATGATATTCAGGGAGTAAAGACGAATCTAACGACACCTAGCACATCAAAATCGGTCAAGCTGTTTAGGCTGTAGGAGGTAATCTAAAAATATGCATAGTACATACATAGATATACACCCACATACACCCTTACATACATAAATACAAACACATATACTTGATAAACAACCCTCCTTACGCAATCGGGTAAAAATTACCTACCTACGCGCGGCGCGGGCGGCGCGCGACAGACGGCGGTATACCTATATAGGTACTCTCAAAGTCTGTGACGCGTTCAAAGATGCCGCGCCATATGCCGCCTGCCGCGACCGCGGTGTATTTTTACCGGACTGTGCAAAAAGGTGGGTTATGTTTTTCAAATGTATGAATCATATAAGATTATAAAAGCGAAATTGTCTGTCGTCTGTCTCTCTGTCTGTTTGTTACCTAAACGGCTAAACGGCTGAACCAATAATTATGAAATTTGGGACAGAAATTCTTTAGAACCTGGAGAAAGACAGAATATATATATATATATATATTATTATTATCACCATTTTTCATCACTACGCGGGTGAAACCGCGGGATGCAGCTAGCATGTATAAATTTATTTTTTATGAACCCTGTTTGTACAAACTGTCCCACTGCTGGGCGCGGGCCATCTTCTCATTATAAGAAGGGTAAGGTCATAATCTACCACGCTGGCCAAATGCGGGTTGGCAGACATCACACATCTTTCATAACTGAAATATTTGAACATCAGGTAAGAGTAAGTACATTTTCTTTATACGAGTATGAATAGAACTCATAGGTTTATGAACTGCGAGTGCGAGTGATCTATATAAATACTTACATGTATATTTCTAGGAAATAATAACTTGCAACTGGGTATTTACCTTTTTCGGGATCGCATCATTTCTATATGAGCCAAAATTTTGCGCTTACGCGTTCGCTTATTTTTTGGTTTCTTTGTTCTATGATTTCCCATAGTAATTTGTTTTATTTGGCGCGCGATGCAATCCGACACAGTACCGTCGCTGACAGTGGTCACCGACAGACTGGCGCGGGTGAACAGCTGAAGCAAGGCGGCGGGACGGTTGCTCGCGAGCAAACTTATTGTAAAATAAATTACTATAAAATAATGCACTAAACGTATCAAAAATGTAATTCTAGAGAACACTAAAAAAATGTAATAGCTACTTAACATGGTAAATTTGGTTTTGATGGCTTTAAACACTTTAGAGATAAATGGGAAAAATAAATAAAATGGCATATTTTTCAAAAAATAAAGCTATCGAGATTTTTTTCAGCAATCGTGTTTTTGTTTCTAGCGAAACCTAGCCAACAGATCAAATTTTTACATACAAAAAATTTGAGCTTGAACTAATAATACAAGTATTTTTTGTAAATTTTCAAAAAGCTCTGTTTTACTGCTTTTGCGGACTAGCCGGGCCCTAAATATTTACTTACAAATATTCAAGTTTCTACCTGTTAATTAAGATCGAGTAAAAATTGCTTAAAAATTACGTTTGTTGTATGGGAGCCCCCCCTGTAATATTTACTTTATTGTTATTTAATTATTTATTTTGAAAAGTAATATACAAGTAAATATTCTGTGAAAATTTGAAGCGTCTACCTGTTACCGTTTTTAATATTGAGCAAAAAAATACGAAAAAAACACGTTTATTGTATGGGGACCCCCCTTAATTTTTATATTTTTTTTATTTTTAGTATTTGTTGTCATAGCGGCAACCGAAATACATCATTTGTGAAAAATTCAGCTTTCTAGCTATCACGGTTTATGAGATACAGCCTGGAGACAGACAGACAGACAGACAGCGAAGTCTTAGTAATAGGGTCCCGTTTTTACCCTTTGGGTACGGAACCCTAAAAAGTGTGTACAAGGCGGAACCAGCGTTGGTTATTTACTACTAGTATTATGCTGAGCTGAGGCCGGGTTGTGACAAAAAACGTTATTACGTGATAACGTCTTATAAATCGATGAATGCTGGCTACACGCACAAAAAAGTGTCACGTTCCGCCTGAACCGAACGTGCAAGCGAGAGCGCGGAACAAGCGATAGAGAGACACGATCGGCCCAAGCGTTCGGGTTGTGACGCATCTATCATGACGTTATCACGTAAAATTATCGTCCGTAAACACAATTCAATGTGTTGTTCTACTATTAGTTTTTGTCTGTTGTATATTTTTGTCACAATAAAATACATGTCTATGTCTAAATAATGAATAACATTTACTTACATATTAATGTCATAATGACAGTGACGCTAACAAGAATCCCAATATATAATTTGACTTTCGACATGTCTGCTTCACTGATCGGACACAACTGAACAAGTCAAGTTCATGGCGAAATATAAATATATATTTTTAATCTGACGAAACACTACTGTATATGAGAGTTACCCATTTTTTTTTATCAGCTTGGTGCCTGGATACTGTATTTCCCAATAACTACGTTCATAGATATTATGTACCTACATTTTAGCAAGAACGTCATAGAAACATTTTGTCGCTCTATTTTATTTTCCTGAACTTGTGTTATTTCGAATGTAATGCTATAAAAATGGTTGTGTTTTATTCATTAAGTGTTAAATTAAGTTCAAGTCAAGTTCATGGCGAAATATAAATAGATATTTGTAATCTGACGTAATATTTTATACTAGAGTTACCCAAAGTATTTAATCAACGACTTATTGTGTGTGTTCCCGATAACGTCACTGATAACTAGCCATAAAAATAAGTTTACACGCATAATTAACAATATGTATTGGAGAAAATAACGAAGACGTAAAAACCTATGAAATACGACCCGCATTTGTTCAAGAAAAAAAATTATAGATAGGTATATCCGAGACAGGCATGCTACATCTTCGACCTCATCGTCACTTTCCATCAGGTGAGATTGTGGTCAAACGTAAACCTACTTAGTTCGTTTGTTCAAAACGTGAGAATGACTAATACCAGTTACTGACATTGACCATAATACGCTTTTTAATTATTTACCTATTTACTTGTATAGTGGTAGTATTCTGTACAAAGAAATCTGCGATACCTGTTGACACCGAGCAACTTCTGCGTGCAAAGGTAATGTTTTGCATAAAAATTATAGGCGGTAGTAATAATATTAACAAAACAAAACAGACAACCTTCATCTCGTCTCACCTGTGACCACGGACGCTGATATTAATAAAACAATAAAACCGGCCAAGTGCGAGTTGGACTCGCGCACGAAGGGTTCCGTACCATTATATATATAAAAACGGCAAAAAAAATCACGTTTGTTGTATGGGAGCTCCCCTTTAATATTTATTTTATTGTTATTTAATTATTTATTTTGAAAGGTAATATACAAGTAAATATTCTGTGAAAATTTGAAGCGTCTACCTGTAGCCGTTTTTAATATTGAGCAAAAAAATACGAAAAAAATACGTTTATTGTATGGGGTCCCTTAATTTATTTTTTAATTTTTTGTATTTGTTATAGCGGCAACGGAAATACATCATTTGTGAAAATTTCAGCTTTCTAGCTATCACGGTTTATGAGATACAGCCTGGAGACAGACAGACAGACAGACAAACAGACAGACAGACAGCGAAGTCTTAGTAATAGGGTCCCGTTTTTACCCTTTGGGTACGGAACCCTAAAAAAGACAACCGTCATCTAGTCTCACCGGTGACCACGGACGCTGCAAAGTGTTCGAAACATCAGGTCATGAAATTATATAAAATATACACGATAAATTCTTAAAAAATTGTTTGATTTCAATAAGAACTAGAAAACTAATATACTTACTAAATAAAATTTGTAGATTCTTAATTCACACAGTAAAAAGCGTCAATCCAGCATCAAAACTGAGGAATTGGGATTTAGTATTAGACAAAAAAAGTCCCTCAGTTCGTTAAAAGGTTTTTTTTTTTGCTAGATATATTATTGTCGATGGTGTGAAAAGTTACCATAAAGTTATTTTTTTTATGTTTGCGAGTAATTATATTAAAAATAAAAATACAGCTATCAAGCCGTTTTGGCTGTACTATAGGAGATAATATAATACATCATACACCCGCAAAACAAAGTTCTTTCTTGTGCTATCGGGTAAAAATGTGTCTAATCTCGACGAAATACCGAGTTTCTTTGTAATTTAGGTACCCAGTTTTAGCAACGAGGTCACCGAAATGGTATTTCCTACTATAGCTGCGTCACAGGATAAAAAAACGTAACAACTAGATCCCGTTTTACCTATATACCTTCTCATCATCATCATCATCTCAGCCATAAGAAGTCCACTGCTGGACATAGGCCTCCCCCATGGATTTCCAAAAAGACCGATTGGAAGCGGCTTGCATCCAGCGTCTTCCCGCCACTTGTATGAGGTCATCTGTCCATCTCGTGGCTGGTCTTCCTACGCTGCGCTTGCCGGTACGTGGTCTCCACTCGAGAACCTTTCGGCCCCATCGGCCATCAGTTCTACGTGCTATGTGCCCTGCCCACTGCCACTTCAACTTGCTAATCCGCTGTGCTATATCGGTGACTCCTGTACGTCTACGTATCTCTTCATTTCTGATTCGATCTCGTAGAGAGACTCCGAGCATAGCCCTCTCCATAGCTCGTTGCGCGATCTTGAGCTTCCTTATAAGGCCCATAGTTAGGGACCACGTTTCAGTGCCGTATGTCATCACTGGTAACACACACTGGTTGTAAACTTTCGACTTAAGGGACTGGGGTATATTGGACGAGAAGACGCTTTTAAGTTTCCCGAACGCTGCCCAGCCAAGTTGGATACGACGATTGACCTCCCTCGCAAAGTTGGACCTGCCTAATCGGACCGTTTGTCCTAGGTAGACGTATTCGTCAACAACTTCAAGAGTGGAGTTCCCCACAGATATTGGGGTGGGCACTACATGGGCGTTCGACATAACCTTCGTTTTGTCCATGTTCATTTTGAGGCCCACCCGTTGGGAAACTCTATTGAGGTCTTCGAGCATCGTACTGAGGTCTTCCATCGACTCTGCCATGACTACTATATCGTCGGCAAACCGAAGGTGAGTGATGTACTCGCCGTTAATATTGATGCCGAGCCCTTTCCATTCCAGAAGCTTATAGGCATCTTCCAAACCGGCGGTAAACAGTTTCGGAGAGACAACGTCTCCCTGCCTCACGCCTCTTTTCAATGAAATTGCCTCTGAGTTCTGGTCTTGTACTCGGACTGACATGGTGGCGTTGTTGTACAAACACTTCAGCACTTCGACATACCGATAGTCAATACGGCATCGTTGGAGAGCCTCAAGCACAGCCCAGGTCTCGATCGAATCAAAGGCTTTCTCATAGTCCACAAACGCTAAGCAAAGGGGCAAGTTATACTCTTCGGTCTTCTGTATCACTTGCCGCAGCGTATGGATGTGGTCTATGGTACTATAGCCTTTTCGGAAACCGGCTTGTTCGGGAGGCTGGAAGTCATCGAACCTGCGTTCAAGACGATTCGTGATGACCCTTGAAAACAGCTTATAGACATGGCTCAGAAGCGAGATGGGTCTGTAGTTCTTCAGCAAAGTGTTGTCTCCTTTTTTGAAGAACAGCGCCACCACGCTTCTGTTCCATGCTTCTGGCGTTGTACCTTCGAGCACGACGGAATTGAAGAGCCTCTGAAGGACTTTCAGTACCGGTGTTCCACCCGCTTTCAGTAGCTCTGATGTAATTCCGTCATCGCCCGGTGCCTTGTTGTTCTTGAGCTGTTTCAAGGCCATCCTAATCTCGTACAGGCTGATGTCCGGGATATCTTCGGTATAATGTCGAGTCAGTTTGGCTCTTGGATCTTTACCCAAACTGCTAACAGGTTTTGCGACCGATGTGTATAACTGTCCATAGAACCTCTCAATCTCCCTCAAGACTTCTGCTTTGGTCGACGCTAGACTGCCATCTTCTGTCTTCAGCTTCGTCAACTGGCTCTGCCCAATAGACATGTCTTTTGCGAACACTTTGGAGCCTTTATTCCGCTCTATCGTCTCTTTAATACGATTATTATTAAAGGTACGGATGTCGTGTCGCATAGACTTTGATATGAGTCTATTGAGCCGCCTATATGACTCTGCGTCACCGGAAGACTGCAGTTGCAATGAGCGTCGTTCAGCCATGAGGTCGAGGGTATGGCTCGAGAGCTTTTGCGGTCTATTTGTACGGTGGGGTTTATAAAACTTCGCGCCCACCGTACGGACAGTTTCCACAAACCTGTTATTGATCTCATCCACCGATGCGCAGCTTTCCAGGCACTCGAAGCGATTTGATAGTTCGAGCTGAAAGCTCTCGGGGTCTTGGATATGAGCGCGAGTAGGTCGGAGTGTAGACTTCATCATACGGGACCTCTCAAGTTTAACATTAATATTCAAAGTGCCTCGTACTATTCGGTGATCACTTCCGGTTTTAACCATGTTGATCACAAAGACATCATTGAATATTTGTTTCTTGGTGGTCAGGATGAAGTCTATCTCATTTCTCGTAGAACCATCGGGACTCAACCAGGTCCATTTCCTATGAGGTGGCTTCTGGAAGAAAGAGTTCATCATGAAGAGTCCCTCTTTCTCCAGGAAGTCGGCCAGCCTCTGTCCCCTGGGGTTCCGTTGTCCATATCCAAATTGCCCTACTCTCAACTCATTTTCGCATTTCCTGCCCAGCTTCGCATTGAAGTCCCCCATAACAACATTAAAATAGGTCTCTGAAGTGTGTATGGCCCTACTAATGTCCTCATACATCACCTCTACCTCATCATCGGAGTGTGCCGAAGTCGGTGCGTATACCTGGATGACCTTCAGCGAATACCTCTTGGATACTCTGAGTATCATGTACGCAACCCTGCTCGATACACTGTCGATGGCAAGAATGTTGTTAACAAGGGACTTGTGGACGAGAAACCCGACACCACCTTGGGACTGTTGGTCGCCCTCCCGGTAGTAGAGTAGGTTACCGGATTTCAGGGTTATCGTGTCCTCCCCCTCTCGTCGGACTTCTGATAACCCCAGGATATCCCAATGTAACCTACCCATTTCTTCTTCCAGCTCAGCTAGCTTCTCGTCTGTCCTCATCGTGCGAATGTTGTGTGTTACCAGGGCCAGTCGTCGTTTATGCAGGGGGTGGTAGCCGGATCTCTTCCGGAGATTCTTAGCACCCCTTGCTCCGCCGTGACCGGGACCGCTACCATAGCCCGGAATAGCGGAGCTGCCGGGGACTGGGGGCCTAGTATTTTTGTCGTCTGTCATAGGGGGTTTTTGCCAGTACTCGCCACGCTTGGCAGGCGGGTTGGCGAGCGCAGTAGGTGGCGTTTTACTCAGAATGTGCTGCTGCCCACTTCTGGTGATATTTCCCTTAGCCGGTTCTTACGGCACCCACGGGAAGAAAGGGGGAGGTACTATTCTAAGCCGGTACCCCACGGCTATACCTATATACCTTCTAAATTGGTTTAAACATCTCGTCACTTCAATTTTCCTGTTTGACTGTTTGTCAGTCTGTCAAAGAGTTTTGACAGACTGACGACGACTTTTCTCAGGAACGCATGGAAGTATCGAAAATGGCCTACATTTTCGATACTTCCATGCGTTCCTGACCGCAATTCTCTGCTAAACCACTTATGACGTCATCGCTGACGGATGACCGCAATTCTCTGCTAAACCACTTATGACGTCATCGCTGGAAACGAACCTCAATTAGTTCGTATTAAAAAAATAGCCATATCCCATATCAGTACTTCTGACAGATGTAAAATATCGAATTTATTTTGTACTTATCTAAAATATTAATGAACCATCAGATAATACAATTTACAGATGGCCATTAAAGATCGGAACGCGGCGATGAAGGAGGCCCTGGGACGAGAGAAGGCGACAAATTTGTAAAAATAAATGTGCGATGTGAGTGCTGGAAGCCCCGTCAAAAACCGGGCTCTACCAGTGACTGCATTCACAGAAATACTAGTATTTCGGTAGTTATAAATAAGAGTCGTGTGCACACCTTGAGCATGAATATGCTCACCATCGAAGGCTCCTTCTTGCGGCGGCGTCGTGTGGCGGGTCGCCCTCTTCCCTAACATATGGTTGAGGAGGGCGATGGCTGGCACATGCGTCATACTCGTAATCGGGTGCTGCTTGCGGGTCGCTGGTTTCCTCGTGGTATGCACGCAACATAATAATAAGTACTTAAATTAAAACAAAATAATTTTCCCTTAACGATAAGTAATAAATAATAGTTTGTAATTATGACAAAGATAACGGACCCTGGTGTCTGTGGAGATATAAAAAAATAAAAAAAGATGAAGAATATTTTATTAAAGCATACATTTCCATCATTATTTTATATAGGCAACATCCGGCCTCACCCGGCGCATGCGATATGTCATATAAAACTATTCTAAGGAACGATGTATAAGATCCAGGACTATTTTCAAGACTTTAATTCTGTCTGTAAGCCCGTCCCATCCCTACGCATAATCCTCATCGAACCCATAGAGCCATAGAGCATAGACGTGTTGCGTTCCGTTCTTTGCAGATCGGATGCCTCCAATTTGTCTGATTGACGCTCAGTTCCGTTTACAAATTCGGCGAACGGCTCAAAGACTACGTTTGACTAAAAGGACGCGTGAATGGGAACGGAAATCATGCCTGAAGCTGATTCCACAGCACAGAATTAACCTAAGAGTACCTTTATACTGTGATAGAGTCAGGATAGAGAACTACATGCTAAACAAGTTAGAAGAAAAACAAAATACCCGACTGCAGAAAAGCAGGTTTTGTAGTCTAGCTTACGATTTCGTTATGTTTGATACGCTGTTGAATGTATGTTATTAATGAGAAAGTATGCGTAAAATCGCTGTACAAGATTATAATGTCAGAATATTTCTAGTAAAACCACTGTTTAGTAAGAAAGAGTTCGTTTTTGCGAGAGATGTATATTATTATTACAAAAAAATATAGCGTATGACACTCTAGGAGTAAAGACGAGTCTAACGACACCTCGCATATTGAAATCGGTCAAGCCGTTTAGGCTGTAGCCGATCATATATAAGAGATAGGATCATAGATCATAGATATCTATATAAACACACATACCCACATACATACATAGATACGTACATACATACACTCGAAAAACATAACTCTCCTTCTTACGCAGTCGGGTAAAAAACGATGGCATACGCTCATACATACAAAAGAAGTGAACTGTTTTTCAACCGACTTCCGAAAAGAAGGTTATCAATTCGACTGTATTTTTTTATGTTTTTATCTCATAACTTTCGACTGGGTGAACCGATTTTGATGATTATTTTTTTATTGAAAGCTGGTGCTTTCTGTGTGGTCCCATTTCAATTTGGTCCAGTTCTAACAATGGCATCCATAGGCTTCAGTTTTTTAAACTATAATTATTAACTCCAAATCCGATTTCGGTAATTCTCTTAAATAATTTAAATTTATTTGATGGGAATTAGAATCATTAATTACGACTATGTATTTTGCTTTTTAAAATTTCGATATAGGTAATTCCTATGTTAGTGAAAGCATGATGGCAACATTAAGAAAAAAAAGACAACGGGTTGCACTCCGGGAGTGCCGGCATAAGTGAAAACTTGAACATTAACTGTTGAGATATCGATTTAAAAAAATAAAATAGGAAAAAGACTGACTCGTGAAGGATTTGAATCTCCGCCCTCCGATGGACAAATTGAAATTTATATCGGTGCTCTAACCTACTGAGCTAACGAGTCTTACGTGCATGTGTCGAAAATAAGCATTCGGCGCAACGAAATGACGTCATGCTAGAAGGATAAACTTGTACATACAATAATGAACTTTAAATGCAGAACGTTAGAATAGGTTTCTGACTTAAATAATCCGTCCGTCTTACGAATTTTCGATATCACCTGACTCGAGTTTAATCTGACGATCTGACACGAGTTTAACATTTTTTACCCATCTTGGGATGGGTAAAAAATGCACAACGCCGCTAAAGAAGTTTTCACTTGTGCCAGCTTCAACCCGGCACGTGTGCCAGTGATAGTTTCATTCTTTCTGTTCACAGATGAAGAACTAAAACAAGTGTGTATCACCATCAATCATCGAGGTACGTACCACATAGGTCAATTATAAAATTAAATTAAAAAAATATAGCATATGACACTCAGGGTGTGTCACGAATCTAACGACACCTCTTACTTCAAAATCGTTCAAACCGTTTAGGATGACGGAGGTAATATAGAATCATACATACATACATAGATACACTCGAAATTAAATGAAATTTTATTGGAATTATCACAACAATAAAATTAAATAACATTACAATGTGCCATTACAACTCTGACGTGCAAATATTTAAGATATTATTGGAATTGTCACAACAACAAAATTAATTGACATTAAAAGAAAAGACAATATTTATAACAAAAATACCACATAAAAAACAACCCTACTTCATACGCAGTCAGGTAAAAATAAAAATACGTACTCGTCTACCTCCAAATATTTTCCAATCACGAAAAGCTTAACGTTTTCATTTGGGTAGCGTATAAAATGCGAAAAGCGGCGAAATCGTCGCAGTAACCAGTTTTATTACCGCGATATATTTAAAGAGGGTTTACCCGACTACCCGGTAATATAGGTGCAGTTCTCGACACGCTTCACGGCCGCTCTGAAATATGCATGAATCTCATTCCGTAGAAATAATAGTTTTATTGGATAATATACGAAAATGTAATAATATTGTCATACAGCGTGGCAATGCTGCTTGCATTATGGGCAACCTTCCACCAGGGTCGATGCAGGATGGGTTTCGATTGACGAAATTTAAATTTTAATTGAATTGAATCTATTCCTATGACTTATTTATTGTTATATTACATTACAAGACTTATTGACTTGTTTAGTTAATTATGACTCATTTTTTGATAATAATACATTCAATTATTTTTATGGAGCGTGCTCTGTCCCTTTCCCACAAAACAACAGTTTGTATTGAAATTGTACGGCGCACGTGATGTATGACATGTTCTACTGTCATGTGCTCTCTGTCCAACATGAAATTAAAATGCTTGTAACTTTCTTAATTCTGAAAATAATTTAGAATTTTGTAACTTTTTTATTTTAGTGTTGTTTTTGTGAAATGGATCTATTTTTTATGAAAAAATAAAAAAGACATGCAAATTCTTTATTGCTTGTCAAATGAGAATATTTTCTTTCCTCTGATAAATACCGATCAAAGAATAAATAAAGTTACGCCTGTTGCTACGTGCATGTTAAATTATTGTGTATTTTTCTGAATAATATTCTTGCTTTTCTTCAACAACAATTTCAATTCTTCAACAATTAAAAGTAGGTATTAAATTTACTAATGATTTTTCACCCGACTGGTTAAGAAGGAATACATGTAAGTATATCTTAATAAAACCGGCCAAGTGCGAGTCGGACTCGCGCCGAAGGGTTCCGTACCATTATCTATAAAAACGACAAAAAATCACGTTTTTTGTATGGGAGCCCCCTTAAATATTTATTTTATTCTGTTTTTAGTACCTATTTGTTGTTATAGCGGCAACAGAAATACATCATCTGTGAAAATTTCAACTGTCTAACTATCACGGTTCATGTCATACAGCCTGGTGACAGACGGACGTTCATTTAACAGCTACCCTGTCCAACGAGTCATATATGACTCACAGGAACGTATTGGAATAAGTTCATGAGTCACATGTGACTCATTTCTCTATACAAGTTGAGGCACATTTTTCAGTATGAACGTAACGTGATATTATTAATTATCATAAGTGGACGTACAGCAAATAACCTCATGTTTATGATAATAGAAGAAAATTTCGTGATTTTTAGGGTTCCGTACCTCAAAAGGAAAAAAACGGAACCCTTATAGGATCACTTTGTTGTCCGTCTATCTGTCCGTCTGTCCGGGTGTCAAGGCCTTTATCTCGGGAATGCGTGAAGGTATCGAGTTGAAATTAAAACTGGATACGCAAATCCAGGGTATCTTGCTGCAGAAAGAAAAATAAAATTTCTCAGTTTTCGTAAAAAAAGTTATAGCCGAATATGTCGTAAAAAACGCACATTTCGACACTCACAAGGGAAACAAAACCTATGGCGTATTTTCCGTTGACCTAGAACTATGAAATTTGGCAAGAAGCATTGTGTTAGAGTTCACATATAGGGAAAAATCCGAAAACTGGATTTTTTTAATTGGATCTCAAAAAAATTGTGTCTCTGTGCAAGGAATGAGGGCCCAAATTTTAAAGAGAATTGACCGTATCATGTGGGTATCATATTGTAACGATGATGATGATGATGGTGAAATTTCTAGAAGGAAATGCTCCACGACTATTTAAATAAAGAATCTCGTCAACATTCTAGAAAGTTCGAAACAAATGATAAAAACAAAAGACGAGCGAAAAGACGATCGAAATTGAACATTCTGGAACGAAACAAATGACGAACGAAATGACTATCGAAATAAAAGCTTCTAGAAGGTTCTGCGGGGTATATAAGGAGCTTCAGTCGCGGACAGAGGGCAGTTCAGATACAAGTAGCATACAGGAAAGAAGAAAAAGTTACATGAGAAAG
Source organism: Lycia hirtaria (assembly GCA_947563715.1). Lineage (NCBI taxonomy): Eukaryota > Metazoa > Arthropoda > Insecta > Lepidoptera > Geometridae > Lycia > Lycia hirtaria. The sequence goes on along the minus strand of OX387376.1, from coordinate 49,717,914 downwards.
TGAAGTGTTGAAGTGAACAGTATAGTGAAGAGACGTTATAGTAGTAGTGTGTTGATCGGAACACGGTCTCTGTGTGTTTGTAGCGCGTCGATTCTGTAATTATTGTCGGTGTTCGTGTTATCGACTGTGAGTGCTCTGTAGAAGATACCACGTGTCAGTGAATTAAACGGGCTTGAATAACATCGTTGTTTCCTTCCAATCCCTATACCCACTTCCCGTAACAATATGAAAGAGCTACATTAGCATAAGCTAAAACAGGCTTTTAAATATTTTTACGATGTATATTCTTCGGTTTATGAAGGAAAATATAAAAAAAAACCTTTTATTTAGTTTGTACGGAACCCTCGGTGGGCGAGTCTGACTCGCTCTTGTCCGATTTATTTGTAGTTGTCATTTAATCACTACATGATACTTCCAATAAATAAAACTCAAATACTAAAGGTAAGGTTCAAAGAAAATATTATAAAATCACGCATGTAGCATATAACATGTAACATCTCATTATAACACTCTAAACAGAATGCCTTTTCACGCCTTTTGCACTCAGTGTGTACTCGCTTCGCTTTTATTGCCAACAATCCTTCATTTTTCAATTCCAATCAGTTATAACCTCAAATAAACTATTTTCGAATTCAAATTACTCTAATTGGCATTATGACAGTTGATTGACATTTGACGGATGATGAATCGTAATTGTCGCTCAAAAATGTATTTGTGTGTGTGTGTTCACATATGACTCATAGTACGTGGCAAGGAAAATCTATCGCCCTACGTTCATGAGTCACATGTGACTAAAAGAAACAACCGAAATGAGATTGATATATTAAAAATAATTTACGAAAAATATTTTTTGTTGTTTATAATACTGTTATTTAGCTTAATAATAAAAAAAACATTGGTCGTGGGACATTATTAAAATGAGTTGTATGGGGACAGGGAAGTTGTATTTGTTCCGTACATCACAGAGCAAGCATGAGAAAGACGGAAAAATTGTTCCTATACTCTTTTTTTTATCAAACACCAATGCTATGTGTGTATTTTGACGTCATGACATCACGACGCATTCTGTGATCGTTCGTAGCGACCATTAAACTCGGCTCGAACTCTACTAAAAGCTTCTCCATTAAGTATAATGTTCCAGCGAAATGAATGTTGTGACAAATATTTAATGCCTGAGCCTAAATGCGTGAGCCGCGCTTGAATGTTTGTGAGGCCAGAATGTTTGTGAAATGAGTATGAGTACATAATTGCTCTTCATTTAAGACTGGCATTGAGATGGAAAAAGTGGATGGATGGAAATTTATTTAACCATTAGCTTAAAGAATAATAACCTTGATTTGAGAATGAAATGAAATGAATGATGAATCTATCTAATAATCGACCTAAACGACTTGGTGTAAAATAATAATTTAAAAAAAAAACAAATAAGCGCGGGAAAAGTAAAAAAAATCTGAAAAAATAAAACGGAACGCACCTAAAAGAATAAAAGCCCAAATTCCACCCACCACAGACAATACCAAAACAATACAACGCGTAATGGAAAAACACTCCTAAAATTATTCCTCTCGCAGAATCCATTTACACATCACAAGGAACGTAATAAACTGGGAAATGAAATAAATAAATTCAGACCCCAGTTAGGTCTGAACCGCGGTGACAGCGAGAGTTAATTTGAAAATGAAATAAACACACCGACCAATAGGAGAGCGCGGCGAGGGCGCGCCGACCAATCGGCGTGCGGGGATTTTCGCGCGCTGAATTTTTATTAGCTCAGGTAATAGCGCGCCATTTTGTGACAGTTCGCCCTTTTTCGTTTTCAGTATTTTGGCTTCGGTAAGTACGCGGATGAAATCGGATCGTTGTTTATTGTAATCCGGGAGATTTTGTTATATTTTCGTGGGACTATCGAGATGGATTTGTGCAAATTATCCGATTTGTTTTTCTCACCCTATTTTCTTTATCTTCGATCAGGGTTTGTTTCTGCTTGTTTTTGTTTTTATTTGATATTTAGACCCTTATGATCGATTATTCGAATGAAGGGAAAGTTATTTTGGATATAGAAACCTACTTATATCAGAGAATACCTATATACCTAATAGAAAATTACTTAGGTACCTACATGAACAAATCATGTGAGTAATTTTCTACTATCTTCTTTCTTTATTTTTCTTATATTATCTTAAAATATTTCACAATTATTTTGTTACGTAAAAAAATTCTACATTTGACTACAAAAGTAAGCGATAACGGCGTGGCCTAGGTAATGGGAAGACTATATAGAGCATTAGTATTTTAGTTTATTAGTAGGTAGAGTATGTCGATCTAGAATTTCTGAAAGAAAAACAAACCACAACTGCACTATTTTAAGTTTAAATCAGGAACCCAGCTGAAAACTTTGCATAGTAAAATTATTGTTTGAACTCGAAACGATACATTTGAAATTTAAATTAAGAATAAACGAACGTTTAAACGAACACTGAAAGAATGAATCATCAAAATCAATTTTGTCACAGCCAGTTGCGAAAGTGGTCATGAAAGATAAACTATTCCTGGTTCGTAATTAGCATACTTAGAAAAAAAAAACTATTGCAACCAGTTGCCAAAAAAGAAAAAAGTTTTTACAGCTGATTACGAAATTCTGTTGTCGAGATGAGCGAAAACAAACTTCTAACTTCCAAAATCTTATCAAATATTATAAAACAAAAACGTCAAAACTCGAAATTCATATCACAAACCGGGCTCCAACCAAGAGAAACGATAAGATTCAAAACGCGAACGCAAGATTCTAAATTCAAATTGTATGCTCACGAGCCTTCGGACATCGGGGCTACATAAATCGTGATTAGAGTGATTACACTCCGGCTGATTAGCGGCTCCTTCTGACTTTACTTGTGTTTACTTTCTTGACGACACTTTTGGGGTGGTCGGGCGTCACGACAGGATAACGTGGATGTGTTCGAATTTGTAATTCGAATTTTAAATTCTTAGATTCAGAATTCGATTTAGAAATTTTTAATTTTGGCGAGGCACAGCTAACTGACCCTAGTTATTGGGTTATATATGGAAGTAACCATTCCTTCTAACCCTCTAGTTAGAGTTTATTAGAGGGTAAGATGTACGTAATGTTCCTGTCTTACATAAATGTATGTATTATAATTATCGATACCTACTACGGAAACAGAGATCGAGTCAGCGTATCTGCGACCAGGGGCCCAATTCAGTTATCCAAGACCGCTCCATAGCCGAACCATATGTGGAGCGTTTCCCGTCGGCCGCCATAGTTTTTTTGATTCAGTCACTTTTATGTCATACAATTGACACATTTGATGAAACGTAACACGTCCTTCGCTCGTTACTAAATCAAAAAATGATAGCAGCCGACAGGAAATGATTCGCAAAAGGTTCAGTTACGGATCGGTTTTGAATAATTGAATTGCCCCCAAGGGCATAAGATTCACTGATAAGATACTTTTACAGCCACGAAAACTACATTCTACTATTTTCACAACGCAGTAAACACCGTTCTGTAAGCGTAACAATACGCAAATGTATAGTGTTTTTTATAATTTCCCAGATAAAATTTTTTTTTTTTTTTTTTTATCAGCCCTGTTTATACAAACTGTCCCACTGCTGGGAACGGGCCATCTTCTCATTGTGAGAAGGGTTAGGCCATAGTCTGCCACGCTGGCCTTGTGCGGGTTGGCAGACTTCACACATCTTCAAGATCATTGAGAACTCTCAGACATGTAGGTTTCCTCACGATGTTTTCCTTCACCGTTTGAAGTTGGCGGCAATCAACAATACGCACATAACTTCGAAAAGACAGAGGTGCGTGCCGTGGAATTCGAACCCAGGACCTGCGGATCGCAAGTCAGACGGTCTCACCACTAGGCTGCCGGAAACTACATTGCGTGGAGTGCGTTTAGCCTGGTAGTATTAACTAAATAATTTAAAGTCTTATCCAGTAGTTACTGTCTCACCCCCCGCGGGTGATACCGAGTATGATTCAACATTTAAATGTTAAGCAGCGCCCGAATCACGGCGGAGATCTTACCAGCCTTCTGCTTCACCACTGCTGCTGAGGACACTCGCGTAGACAACTCCACCAACACCAGAGTAAAATTAAATAAGGCAACATTGTACCGCAATTGTCAATTTTAAAGTCAAAACTAGTAGACAGATATTTAGCTGTCTGTTTTGTGTGTAGATTTTTTTTAAATAAATAAATAAATATTGGTGGACATTTCACACAACACTATCTAGCCCAAACTAAGCAAAGTTTGTACTATGGAAACTAGATGGCTAATATATATATATATATATATATATACTTATACTTTTTTGTAAATACATAGATACATAAAAAATCCAGACATCCATACTCATCACAAAAATGTTTGCTCTGGGTGGAGATCGAACCCACGACCTAGAGCTCAGCAGGCACACATACTACCAACTGAGCTACGAGGCCAGTCAGACATTTTTATTCTCTATTGTATGTTTTTTGTTACAATAAATTTCTTCTATGTCTATAGATAGATAAACTCTTTATTGTACTGTCACCGTGGGTAACTTTGACTCCGTGTCAAACATTGTAGGGTTTTTTTCAAAGGAGGCTTTCTTGGGACTTTTTCCCCAATAATTTAGTAGTTAAATGACTTAACTACATACACTACGACACTTGAGAAAAAACTCTTCGAAAAAACGTATGTACGTTTGACGCGGAGTCAAAGTTAACAGTATACCAAATGAACAATATACGAGTACGTTACGTTTAGCGTAGGTAATTTTGATCCAGTGTCAAACTATTAGTAATGGAATTACATAATTAATATAATATAATTGTTTTATATAGTTTATACACGCAGGAAGACGTTAGCACCCGCGACACAGAATTTCTAGTTCGGGTGCTAACACACTTTTAATTATAATATTGTAAAGAAAACAATAAAACTATTTGTCCAGTCCATTTTTCTAAATAAACAATTAAATTAAAATTTAAAAATAATTAAAAACTATTTGTATTTGTAAGTAATTAGCACTCGTTTTGAAAAATAATCTTTAAATCAAGAACCTTCAATATACGTAGTTATGTACGATGTTTGACACGGTGTCAATATTACCCACGTTGACAGAGCAAAATTTACATATGATCTTACGAAACTAGTGTAACAACAGGCGGTTTTATCGCTAAAACCGATCTCTTCCAGGCAACCGTAAATTGAACCAATTATAATTATTTATTTCTAGTGTCACTTTGACACTGACATTTATTTTTAGATATCTGTGCTCCGTGGCTGCACCTCCTATGCCATAAAAATCTTTTTTATTTTTCGCGATAATTTTATAATTCAATGCGATTTTGCGATGGAGGGAAATATTCGAAATTTTATGAAAAAATATATATGAAGCCTGCAATATTCGTGCAGTAGGAATAAATACGAATAAATACTAATAACTAACGATACCTCACAATAACAAACGAACAAACTGTTCAAGTTCCTGGAATATAGAAACCCGAAAACTACCTTTTCATTGGGCATTCAGTTAAAAGTGAATCAGAACGAATAAAATCACTTTTGGTCCCGATGCTACCGCATATTGTAACTTAGCTACACCTTTGAGATATTTTCTAAAGAGCATGAATAAACTCTTAGAGTAAGCCTTACACATCTTGATACTTGAGAGATATTCCTTTGAGTAGTTAACTATAGTTTGATATCACCACTATAATGAAAATTAAGGGGAAGTAAATAGTAGTTTTTTTCTAAAACACAAAATTAACAAACACACCATTAAATATCGACAAGATTTCAATAATTAAAATCTAAGGTTTAGGATAACTAAAAATCTGGCCAAGTGCGTATCGGACTTCGTACTTTAGGGGGTTCTCTATCAAATGAAAAATATGCCACACTTCTACGAAAGTGCTACACGCTACGAGAGCGGTAACGACATCCATACATACTCTTTAGTTACTTAAAAATAATATAATAAGAAAATTATTGGAATGTTTCTAGTTTTCTGAAATATTGTTCATAAAGTATATTAAAAGTAATACATTATATACTGTAATTATGGTACTGCATGGATATATAATTATTGTACTTTGAAATATTTTAGTTGTCTCAGAATGAAAAATTTCAAAATTAGAATCAATTCAACATGAACGCATACTTACTTCTTAATTTAAAATTGTATTATAGTAAGACAATATCAAAGTGAGTAAATTGAAAAAAATATCTAAATTGGTTCTAAAGTAATGTATTATATAAACCGGTACTGTGGTGTTTGAATAGATTTAATCATTAGCGATTCGTGCGTCGTAGTTAACCACATTCTGTAACTCTCAAGTATCAAAACCATTCCATCCCAGTAAACACGAAAATCTCTTAAATGAAGGCGACTCCGTTATAAATAAAGTTACTGAGAGACTCGCTAATTACTTACACACACATGCACGAGTTATGCACGTGTGTGTGTAAAATGTTTTACTTAGCAAAGTGTAATAAAGTTTAAACATAACTTTCACACATCTTCGGGGAGATAGAGTTAATTAGTGATTAATTTATATGTTTAAGTGAGTACTAAGCTTTTACATTAACTCATTATATTATTAAGGAGAAAGTAACTCATTCTGTTTGTTACTTTTTGTGATTAAATTGCTAAATAAATTATAGGCACTAGCTTAGGGTACTAGTATAGTTAGACTGCTGAAACTTTGAAAAAGGATTTAATTGTAGCCTTAGGCTACATTGAGAGTTTTGTAGATCAATCATCGTCCGGCTCGCTCGCGCATTTCAACATTTTTGAAGATATAAAATGACCAGAATGAACTTGAAGAAGAAGAATGAAGAATGAACTTAAAAAAACAATAATATTAAAGACCGCACTAGAAAACAACATGACAAATTTTCGATGACAATTTAATTTTGATCCAAGTTAATTTTCATACATAAAAATGACTGATGCAAATTATTAACGTAATAATGTTTATTATAATGTGAAAATTAGGTTGGATCAAAATGTTTTTTTTTTTCGAAAATTTATTGTTGTTTTGTTTTTTAGTGCGGTCTTGAATTATTGTGTTTATAAATTCATTCAGATATTTTACATCTTAATTTTTTTTTATATACGTGAGCGAGACGGACTGTTGTCGAACTATAGACTCTAGGGTAGTATCATAGCATAGATATAACAGATGAAGGACAGGCATAGGCTTAGTAATCAAACGTTATCGACGAAACCCTAAAAATGCTCATTCTTAAAGATATTTTTAAATACCAATGACACAGAATACTTTTTTTACTAGTACAGAAGACTAGTAAAAAAATTATTCAATTTACACAATAATGAGTGGCTCTTGCTACGACGCAATAAAGCGCAAGTCAGCTTACGCAGTTGATAAATGCTTACTCATATACTAAACTACAGACACAGAGTGCGTCTCGTTCTTTCATGTAGTTATTACCTCATCTAGCGTTCGACAGAGCACTGGGGTCGTACCACAAGCGTCCCAGCAGTCTTATCATCAACGTCAGGCGAGTTGCTGGTCAATCGTAGAACCGTACCTATTTTGCATAAAAAATGTTTTGTCTCGCTCTTTCTTGCTAGTTGAGAGAGCAAGACAAAGGTCATTAAAGATTGCTATTAGGATTGTGGTAACCCCCCCTGTAGTGTCCGGTCGGTCCGGTCGAATGTATTTGTAGCTACATAATTATCGAATGTCATATTCAAAGCAAAAAGCAATCAAAGTCTTGACTCTAGCGATGAGTTTTCGAAGCGAGCTTTAATCACACACTTCGGTACGAGTTTGGACTTTCGCATCATACTTGCCGTCGTAAGCCTCAGTTTACGAAGACAGTTTAGTGTATACTTCTGTTTTACGATTTCATGCCGAAAGGAAGTTTCGTACTCAGTAACTAAATTGGAATATTTACTTAAAGTAAGATACAAGTATATAGCACAGTAGATTAGCAAGATGAAGTATCAGTGGGCAGGGCACATCGGTAGCTACTGATGGCCGGTTAAGCTGAACAGTTCTCGAGTGGAGACCACGCACCGGCAAGCGCAGCGTGGGAAGACCAGCCATAAGGTGGACAGAAGACACACAAGTGGCAGCAAGACGCTGGATGAAAGCTCCAAGCTTCCATCCAATCTATTTAGAAACCCATGCGATGCGAGAGGCCTATGTCCATCAGTGGACTTCCTGTGGCTGAGATCAAAGTCACGTAAATAGTCATTTTCCAGTTCAAGTCAAGTCCAGTAGAAATGTTCGTTACTTTATTGGTAGCTACTATAAATAGTGGTGAAGCGTTTTGTAATTTTTACACCATTAACACTGGAATAGTACAATCTTAGGACAATAAAACAGAGCCAGCATCTTTATTTTCTCACGCTCCTGCCGAAACTGTATATCTTAAAAAAATAAAATGAACTTAATATATAAGCCAAAACATTACAAAAAATATGTAAATAGGTGTAAGAATATGAAACATTTCAGCAATAGTGGTAAAATCTGAATTATACGGTATTAATATTAACTGTTTCTCATTTTAAAAACTATGTACTTAACAATACAACAGGCACAGATCTAAGAAATCATTAAATTTTTAATAACATCAACCTCGAGTCTGTTTATGTATAGTACTATCGACGCAAAAAACGGAACTAACGACTCAATTGGACAATTTAATACAATATAAGAACAATAGCGCTCTCAATGCCACATTAATTTTCTATGGAAATAGACATAAAAATTTTCGCTACGCTCAGAATGTCTTTGGTCCGAACAGATTTCTAATCCCCATTTTTTTTAAAGTCTTCCCAATCTGGAATTCTCTTGAAATTCAAAACTTTGCTAATCCAATTCGAAATTCAAACGCGTTAAGTCTCGGAACCGCGTCGATCGGGCGCTCGGAAACGGAAGGCGGGAAACGGAAAGCGCGGGAAATAATTAGCCAGCCTTTCCGCTTCTAGCCTGCGGCTTGGGAAGGGATGCGCATTCAGCCAGGACAGAAAATATACGAAAGAGGTTGTGTTGTGTCGTATTTTATTTAGTCACTTGTGTTTTTTAACGAACTAATTTTGCAGATGTTGAATTTCTTTTAGGACATTATTAGCTATATTAAATAATACAAATAAAATCATAATTACTTACTAACACTTTAAGGATAATTTTAATTACTAACACTTTATTGACAAAAAGTAATATCAAGAGTAGAAAAAAATCAATGGAACAGAAGTCCTAACTTGTCGCTAAAAGCAATTTCTTCTAACCTTATGATGAACAAGAAAAACTATTTAGTTTTTCTTACTCATAAAAAGTTCAACCTGTAAGGGGCGATAATAGATGAGATCGATAAAGTTCACACATTAGGACAAAAATCGAATGCAATGAGTCCCAAACTAAGCTAGGCCTGTATCTTGGGCACCCTAGAGATGGAATTTGTCAAAAGCAATTTTTGCGTTTTGCGCTTATGGGTAACAATACCATTACAATTAGTCAGCATTATTAAAAAGCAACACATAATGCATGCAAATATTATAAATTAATATAAACTGGACTTAAATTAACAATTGGATATGTAATAATAAATTTTTTATTTACTTTAATACATTCATGTATACCTAAGTACCTACTATTATAAATTATACTAAAACTAATAAACAAATAATTGTAAATGTGAGTAATTGGAGATTATTTAAAAAGGCTTTTGATGCATATGGATATATAGTTCAAACAATCTCCAGCCAATCTCTAACTTTTGATATGAAATTACAATGAAAAGAAACTGATTAACGCTCTATTTAAAGATCCTCAGATTATATAAAAACATAAAATGTTTTTCTATTCCAGCTAAGGGTTAAGTTAATTTGTAATGTAGCTAGAAATCTAGACAGATCAGAAAGTTTCAGCTCGACTTAATTGAACTTTTTAAAACTGTTGCTAAGTGCAAAGTTCGTAGCCGGGCGCTTTTCTTTTGTTTTTAGCGCAACGTTTTTTTTCACGACGTTTAAGAAGGATATTTTTAGAGTATGTGTATATATATCACGTCTTGTAGCCTAAGTGGCTTGACCATTTTTTATGGGTAAGATGCCGTTTAATTTTTCTTTGTATCCTCAATGACCAGCTCATGACATTCATATAATTTTTCTTTGTATCTTCAATGACCAGCTCATGACATTCATATAATTTTTCTTTGTATCCTCAATGACCCGCTCATGACACTCATATAATTTTTCTTTGTTTCTTCAATGACCAGCTCATGACATTCATATAATTTTTCTTTGTATCTTCAATGAGCAGCTCATGACATTTATATAATTTTTCTTTTTATCTTCAATGACCAGCTCATGACATTCATATAATTTTTCTTTGTATCCTCAATGACCAGCTCATGACATTCATATAATTTTTCTTTGTATCTTCAATGACCAGTTCATGACATTCATATAATTTTTCTTTGTATCTTCAATGACCAGCTCATGACATTCATATAATTTTTCTCTGTATCCTCAATAACCAGCTCATGACATTCATATAATTTTTCTTTGTATCCTCAATGACCAGCTCATGACATTCATATAATTTTTCTTTGTATCCTCAATGACCAGCTCATGACATTCATATAATTTTTCTTTGTATCTTCAATGAGCAGCTCATGACATTCATATAATTTTTCTTTGTATCCTCAATGACCAGCTCATGACATTCATATACTTTTTTACTCGACTGCGTAAAAAGGCGATCAGCGATATCGATCCACATTCTTGATGCGTACTGCACAGGAGTGGAATTTCAAAATGCGCTGTTTTAAAACTAAATTTTTGAACCGATTTTGATAGAATTTCTATGGGACCAATCTGAAAGTAGGTATATCTTTTCAAACAAAAAAATGTTTTATTCATATCGGTCTATAAGCGACGGAGTTATGACGGAGTTTTTTTCTTAGTTTTGTGACCAAACATAAGAAAAAAATAATTAAAACAGCCGAATTGTTAGCATTATTCTTTTTGAAGTCGGTAAAAATCGTAGCTAATATAATAAATAAATCTAAATAAATAAATCAAATAAATATAGGTTAATATAAGTAAATCGCTCTTATGCAGTCGGGTATTATATTTTTCTTTTAAAGTAAATATTTTTAACACAACTTATCTTCCTTCTTTTAGAGCAGTCGGGTACAAAATATATATTTTAGATAAAACATCTTTATTATAAAATAAAATCGTAATCCATATTATCATACAGTGACAGACATACGAGATGGAATTCCCGTGTTTCTTTATACATATTAAAAAACCATCCAACTTATCTTTACACTTGTAATTTAGCGCCACAAACGCTTTTCCTTACAATACCTGTCAGTTTCCTGCAGAAAATTTTAGTTCAGTAATTTAACCACATGTAAAAAGTTAAGTTGCTTCTTGTAGATGTAGGTATTCCATTTTCATGCTGTGTCGAACGTGTCCTTTTAGGAACGTGATAGATCGACTTTCAAAGGATTTCTCTAATACATACACTTATTCTTAATTTAAATGTTTAACTGACTTCAAAAAGGAGAAGTTTCTCAATAGAATAGAATATAACTTTGTTGTACCATACATCCTCATCATACATCATCATACATCCATTCAGTAAAAACTTAAAATAAACGACAGAACAAAGGCGGCCTTATCGCATAGAGCGATTTCTTCCAGGCAACCTTAGGGTGGATAGATTCGGTTGTATTTGTTTTAGGTTTGTTATCGCATGACGCCGTCATTTAGAAACTGATTTGGACAATTAAGTATTATTTGTTTGTTTGTTTGTTTGAAAGGATATATATATACATATAATTTCAGATTGTTATCAATCATTGAAATATCTATTATCCCATAGAAGTTTCATCAATTTCAATATCGGTTTAGTAGTTTGGTTATTAAAATAAAATAACTGGAATACATATAATCCAAGTAAAATAAAGTTTTTTTTTATGTTTGTTCACCGATTACTTCACCAATTCTGAATTGATTTTGATGATTATTTTTGTTTGGCAGGTCATACTTCAGAGGTATGAATTTTATGAATTATGAATTTTAACGTATGAATTTTATCAAAATCGGTTCAGTTTGGTTTTTATAACAAAATAATCGGAAAAATGTCATCCAAGTAAACGAGTTGCGTATTTTGAAATCAGTTTTTAATTATTTTATTAAACTATAAAAAAGTATTTAAGTATTTATGTAAGTATTTCTAGTTTCTGTGGAAATAAAATGACCATTTCAACATCAATCATTGCATATTCCTAAACAGACCATTCAAAGAGAGGGATTATATTTATAAAACAAACATTTCCGTTGCTAATATGACCATATCTCCCACAATATCGACAAAGCATAACAGCATACCTAACCACGCGTCGTTAACCCTGCGGTGCGCGCGGGGCAAGAGATGGAGGCACGAGTGGGGGCACGCGCGGGGGCACACTAGCGGGGCACGCGTCACCCATTACGCGTTTAATTAAATAAAACGACGGAATATGCCCCGCGCCGCCCGCGCCGTGCACGGACCTCATGTGGCTATGAAACACGAATGGTTAGAATCAAGCAAATTACTCGTATGTTTATATTATTATATTATATCATATTATTGTTATTTATTAACATATGCAAAAGAGTTTTTTACATGTAATTCTTGATTAATTCTTAATTTGTAATGTAATTCTTTTTTTAGTAAAATTTCGTAAATATTACTATTATTATCTCAGCCACAAGTCTGCTGTTGAACTCAGGATAACCCAATGATGAAAAAACGTAGATAGATTTTCCGCTATTCTGAGTTGCCAGTCTCAACTAAGGTAATTGCCGGACTCGTCTTCAGTCGTGACACGTCGGGCTACGCTGTTATACGCTCTGTGTCGTGACTTGAGAATAGTGATAATGATATCCAGTGTGTTTAGAAAGTGTAACACCAAGATATATATGGCCAAGATACGATACTCGTACTAAAAGGCCTTAAAGATGTGTCCTCGAAAGTAATGAGAACTGAGATTTCCCATGCTTTTACTTCATATTTAATGAGTAACCTCTCTATAGATAAAATCTCATTGGGATTGCCCAATAATTCTCCATGATTTTCCTAAAAGACCCGTTGAAAGCGGCATGCAAACAGCAAGTTTTGCCAGAGTTTAAATTTTGCGATAGGTTGAAAATATAGATAGATACATAGATAAACGTTTTATTATACACACCATAAAAAACAAATATATATTTCCATTTTACTTTTACGGATTAATACCACAGAAATGTCATCAAAAATTACCCAGATTGTGATATTTTTTGCGATAAGTGGCCTGATCTAATGAAATTTTTGACATTGTTTTGTGAAAAAACATTCTTTTTAATGAATTTAACTTTTTACTTATTAATTATTTGTACTTATTATTAACATGTTATTAACATATTTCTTTTAATATTGAATTTTACAATTATTATGTAATGTGTAATTGGTGTCAACCGTTCATTGCAAATAAATAAATAAAAAACAAAATAAAATCGTGCATTTTAAATTCGATAGTTTCATTTCAATATCTCATAACTTTTTTTTAAATAAAAACTACGGGTTCCTCACGTCTGTTTTGAGCCGAAATATCCGACTATAGTTTCAACCGCATTCGGCGCTCTTTTTCAAATGAGCAGCACACGGATATTTCGGCTCAAAACAGACGTGAGTGACCCGTAGTTTTTATTTAAAAATGTGTGATAACCACGTTAATTTCCATAGTAAAATCTCATAACTTCTTATCTCTCTTTCTTATAATCTCTCCCGCTAAACCTTTTCCACTCGCGTGATGCGCAGTTCGGCCTTATAGGCCCAACTACGTAAGCAGAAGGGTTATGCTCTTTCGACTTCCAAAAAGGAGGATATTCTCGAAATCGTAAGTTAGACTGCAAAAAAAGCTCGAGTATTTTGTTTTTCTTTTAATATAGATCTTGTTTTCTTTCACGCTTAGTAATCTATTTGAACGTAAATATTTGTTTTACGTATGTTAAATAATAGATTTCCAGTTCTATATTTAACTATTCTTGTCCTGTCTATCCGTCGTAACTCTACCCGGTGAGAGGCGCGTGCCACATTGATACGGCACTCCGGTGTAGCCGTAGCTCTTCACTTTTGAACGCCACTGTGTACGGTGCATTAATAACGTACTTTATTACGAGTATAGAACGCACTGGACTGCACCAGTATGGACGTTTTATTAAATAAATTTTATTTGTTGAGAAGTTATACTCAATGTATAACTAATTATATTATAAAACTAAGTAATGGCAAATCAAAAAAACTACGTAGGATTTAAAAAAAATGGATGTTTGTAAAGTTGGTTTACGGGCGATAATTTTACGTGATAAAGTCATGATAGATGCGTCACAAGCCGAACGCTTAGGCCGACTGCACTTTCGGCTCAGGCGGTACGTGACAATGAGTCATGTTTTTTCGTGCGTGCATCCGGCGTACATCGATTTATAAGACATTATCACGTCAGAAAAGGGTAAGACACATTATGGATCGCTGCATCAACATAGATTTTTAGTTAGTTATCATTTAAAAACATTTTACATGCCAAAGATGGTTTCCGGTACCGATGAACTAAACAGAGAACATCAAAAGATTTTTCAAACAAAATTATCCATCATCACTAAAAAATATATTTATTAAACATTATCCGTTTTACTTATAAACGCATGTTAAAATCTTATTCACTGAAGAATCTGAGATCTGCCTCGTGCGAAAACGGAACAAAACACAGTTTAACTAAAACACTATTATTGAGCGTTTATAAGTGAGACAGTATAAGTGTAGTCCAACCATCCTCCGGCTCGCTCGCGCTTACCAACATTTTTGAAGATATAAAATGACTGCGTGCACTTATGAAAAATTGTTATTTGTAAAACTACAAAACAACATCACAAATATTTGTCAAAAATTCAATTTGATTTAAGCTAATTTTCATACTTACATAAAAATAATTTTTAGAAATTTACTAACGCAAAAATTATTTTTGACGTGACAACGTCTAATAAATCGACGCTCATTGTCCCGTTACGCTTCTTGTCGAGCTCAATTTTATTTACAGAAGTATGCAATCATTTCATCAATGGTTTGTTATGACGTTGTCACGTTAAACTATCGTCCGTAAGCCGACTTTACAGACAACCAATTTATATGTATGAAAATTGACTTAGATCAAATTGATTTTTTTGTCAAATATTTGTGATGTGCGTGTTCTAGTTTTACAAACGACGATTTTTTATAAGTTCATTCAGTCATTTTATATCTTCAAAAATGTGGGTATGCGCGAGCGAGACGGACGATGGTCGGACTACGGACTGTTAATTTTGCACAAACATTTCCTACTGCGCTACATCATACTTGACACAATGTCCAAACTCCAACAGCACTACGCGTTGTTATAAAAGCGATTCTTTAGACATTTTTACTTTAATTATCGACATAGGTTCATTTACAAACGAGGGGCTTTGAGTACCTACTAACCAAATTATCAATAAACTTAAACGAGGGCGCCACAAATGCATTTTGACAAAACTGTTATGTAAAATTTTGTTCTCTCAGTTGATCATCTATGCAGATAAAGTTGTTGTAACATATCGTACCGGGAGTAAAGGGATGAATTTGTATGGAATAAAGTTTTCACATGGTTTTAACTACAAAGCATCTATAACAAGCTCTTTTTTGAGTATCATTAATGAATGTAATAGTTTAAAATATCTTGTGTCGGAGAAATATGATACAAAAAATAATAATAAGATGCTTTTGCTCATTTCTAATGGTTACTATTTGACTGACATAAAAAAGTAGTTCTATATTCGACAATATAAATATGTGAGATATATTTAATTGATTTAGAATTTTAACCCCCAACCCAAAAAGAGGGGGTGTTGAATGTTTGACGCATGTATGTATCTCTGTGGCAACGTTTCTCTCAAGCCGATGGACGGATTTTGATCTAGTTTTTTTTAAAGATGATTTTATCGAACGAATGTCTTAGCTATGTTCCATCAAAATTGGTTAAGCATTTTTTTCGTCGGGGGTTTTTGAGTTTTCTAAACTAATTAATATAAAATTTGTAAAGTATGTAATACGCTATCTGATAGAATTTTACTAAGCGAGTTTGTGGTCAAGCGCAAGCCGGTTAATTATTATAAAGAATATGAGCATATTCTATTTATATATATTTTTTATAAATTTTAGTTTCCATAGTGTGATAAGGAACGCCTATTACCAACAACATCCCTCTTTTCCCGCAATCAGTTAAAAGTCCCCTCCACTGACAGGAGTTGTCACAACACTCCACCCCAACCCTAAGAAGACATTATGATAATTAAGAGCATAACCCTAATAGTGGACGCGTGCGCCCCCGCGCCGCGCGCATTCGAGGGTTAACATGATATTTGTATCTTAAATGGTGATAATGAAAAGATTCTATTAAACTATTGGATTAAGTAATCATTAAAAGTCAATAACTAACGTAATTAGTCTGAGCGTTTTTAAATCGCGAGTGAAGTAGTCACATCGCCTTGAGTAATTTCTTCCAGGCACATATTTATTTTTTATTACGTTACGTTAAAATCTTTTGTGTAAATTTTAAGGTGTTTCGAACCAAATCATCATCATCAACAACTACTACAACCATTATTTATACACAAAATATAGGTATTCTCTTTAGCGCGTTTTTCATCCAATAAATAATAATATAAAACATGAAATTTTTATCTAGTACAATTATCTACAAATTTATGAACAGTTCAAAAATTACACAAATCCCACGGGACTTGAATCCAAAATGGTATAGGCTTCCCAAGTGCAGTTCGGGATAATGCGGGTTCAAGTCGCGTCGGATGTGTGTAATTTTTGAACTGTCTATAAACTTGTACATTTTGGTACCTACATAAATTCTAGATAAAAATAAAGTTGAGCACCAATTAATTAGGTAATAATTACAATGTTTTGCCATTCAATGCAAACTCAAGACACGCTCTTGACCAGTTACTTTATGTGCAAAACATAGTCATAAGGTGGCTACAGATTATTATCATTCAAAGGAAACATGTTCTCAGAAAGTGACGCAAAGGACACTTCTCTTAGTTAATCCTCTTTAGTGAATAACACTTAGTGAAAAAAAGACTTTATTTTTTTAACATCACACGACTAGTGCATTAAGCTCCTCGAAAGGAGGTTCAAATTCGAAAGCTCTCTTTAGTTCATTGCGCGTTTGAAATTCGAAAACATTGCGACGCTCTATCGCACACGCACAAAACACTGGCTGAATGTCGCGATCACAATGACCACGTTTTCTTTTTAATTTCCTAAGCGATAGTGCGGAGCCTTTGAAAGGTTTGATCAAAGTGCTTTTATATCGATATTTTTGTTATTTAAACTATCGATAGATTTACTGACATGTACAGAGAGTACTTCTAATTGACTGGTTAGACTGGCCTCACAGTTCAGTAAGTAGTATGTCTACCTGCTAAGGTGTAGGTCGTGGGTGCAATCTCCATCCAGGGCAAACATTTGTGGGATGTTTGTTCTGTGTGTTTGAATGTATTATAAGTAGGTATGTATGTACAAAATTTCCGTTTCGGCAGTACCGAGTTTCCGGCAGCCTAGTCGGGAGACCGTCTGACTTGCGATCCGCAAGTCCTGGGTTCAAATCCCGCAGCACGCACCTCTGTCTTTTTGAAGTTATGTGCGTATTGTTGATTGCCACCAATGAAAGTTGCCACCATGCCCTTCTCACAATGAGAAGATGGCCCGCGCCCAGCCGTGGGACAGTTTGTACAAACAGGGCTGATGGAAGAATTTACAAAGTATATATCTATCAGCTGTCTAGTTTCCTAGTAGTAGTAGTCTAGTACAAGTTTTGCTTAGTTTGGGCTGCATAGTGTTGTGTGAAATGTCCACAAATATTTAAATAAATTTAGAAAAAAATGCTGATAGTTTCCTGTATTTAGTATGTATTTATTTAGTACATTTGACACAGAATAATAAGTTAAAAAAATTACATCTAGGATTCTGTTTGACCTTCGTATGTGACATTTCGTGCAACGAGAAATTGACAGAATATTTTTAGCATTTTAACTTCAAAAATGAGAAAATTCGTAATGAGAGTTAATAATCTACACAAAATATCAATAATTTGAGTATCGAAATCTCTACCTCATCTCTACTCAATTTGTCATCGAGCATCTATCTCCCGATCGGTGTTGCCAGAAACACTTTCAGTGCCATTATTTTGGTAACATTATACGCTTGTTTGTGCCTCAAATCTACGGAATCAACAATACATTCCGATAGACAATGTGATTGTTAAGCTACTTAACTTTTTTTGGGATTAAAGATTAAACACATTGTCACTTTGACTGATGAATTTTAGATTGTTATTGGGATACTTATTTTACGTTAGCTGAGATATTTTTATTGATTGGTTAAAAACTATAGTACCTACAGGCATTCACCCACATATTTATAATTGACACGTCATCACTCGCGTCTTTACGATCAGCCTGTCGATTCTCTAAACCAAGTGACCGAGCAAGTGAAGTGAGACCCTAAGTGAACCTGTATTTTTCTTTTTTATTAATTCAGATAGGTAAAATCCAAATATCTAATCGAAAGTGGAATTGGCAGCTATAAACATGTGATGAAACATGTGATCACTTGATATTTTGTCATTTTTTAGGGTTCCGTACCCAAAGGGTAAAAACGGGACCCTATTACTAAGACTTCGCTGTCTGTCTGTCTGTCTGTCTGTCTGTCTGTCTGTCTGTCTGTCTGTCTGTCTGTCTCCAGGCTGTATCTCATAAACCGTGATAGCTAGAAAGCTGAAATTTTCACAAATGATGTATTTCCGTTGCCGCTATAACAACAAATACTAAAAATTAAAAAAAAAAAAAATTAAGGGGGTCCCCATACAATAAACGTGTTTTTTTCGTATTTTTTTGCTCAATATTAAAAACGGTAACAGGTAGACGCTTCAAATTTTCACAGAATACTTACTTGTATATTACCTTTCAAAATAAATAATTAAATAACTATAAAGTAAATATTAAAGGGGGGCTCCCATACAACAAACGTAATTTTTAAGCAATTTTTACTCGATCTTAATTAACAGGTAGAAACTTGAATATTTGTAAGTAAATATTTAGAAATATATTAACTATAAAAATTAATACCTAATCTAATACATAAAAACTCACAAAATGAAAATAATCCGTGCATCTAAACGCGGTGCGAGCGCCGCGCCGCGGTGTGGTGTTGGCGCGAACGCGCGGGTAGCGGGGGAGGTAACATCACGGAGCGAGCCATAACCGCGCGTACTCGCGCGAGCGTCGTCGTGCTGCCCGGATGTGTATCGAAAACCTACCTATAAGTTAGCAATTTACTACTTAGAATTTCGTTGATTTCTCGTTATTTTATAAACAGAACTAAACTTTGTAGTATTATAGATGATAGTACGGAACCCTTCGTGCGCGAGTCCGACTCGCACTTGGCCGATTATTATGATTACAAATGCGCATTCTTTAGAATAATTCTAGTAAAACCTCTTATTTATCACAATAAAGTTCGTCGGAGGCTGTGAAAAATCGCATGTTTATTTTGCAAGAGATGTCTTATTATTATTACAAAAAATTATAGCCTATAACACTCTGAAATTGAAGACGAATCTAACGACACCTCGCATATCAAAATTGGTCAAGCCATTTAGGCTGTAGGCAATCATATAGAAACATACATACTTACATAGGTACCACATACATACATGATATATGCATAAGTACATACAAATATACCTAAACTCGAACATAACCCTCCTTCTTAGGCAGTCGGGTAGAAATGTGGTGATGTGCGAGAGAGATAGCTGCGCGCTTTGAGCTCCTTAATAGTTCCATAACCTTACAATTCGGTTACTGGAGCAAAGATCACAATCCCTAGAATAAGAGCCCTTAAGCAACTTAAGGCACTTTATCGTATTAAAATCACACTCGAGCGCTCACTGATAAAATAAACAACAATAGGGCACGATACAATGGTGTTGCGTAATTCTCCAGAATTTTCGGATTAAATAGTTTAGTTTTGAACACAGTTTGAAGGCCGCCAACGGTCAGAATGGGGGCAAAAAATGTCGATTCATCTTTGAACTAGCTACTGTCGAGTATTGAGCGACAAAAAGTAAGTTTAAATAACTGAAACAAACAGACTTGAATCAGCACTCTCTCAAACAAAAGAATCATACGATAGGTTATTAAACTACTAAAGCAAAATTGATAAAAAAAATATAGCAACACTTGTAGAATTTTGTTTCCATGGTCAAGAAAAGTTTAAAACAGCAACAAACCATCTCTTGACACCAGGCTAGACAAGTTGACTGTCGCTTGACCGTCAACGTGCCTATCTGTCAAAGGTACCCTAGCCAAACGACCCGTCATTTGTAAACCTATTTTTTTTTTTTTTTTTTTTTTTGTTTGAAAGGATCACAGAAAATATATACTTTCAGATTGGTCCCATAGAAATTTCATTAACATCGGTTCCGTAGTTTTTTTTTTTTTTTTAATCAGCCCTGTCTGTACAAACTGCGGATCCCATTGCGGATTGCAAGTCAAACGGTCTCCCGACTAGGATGCCGGAAACTACAACTACTGTTTGTTTTTACATAATACACTTATAATACATAAAATCAAGCCTATCGTCCCCCCAAGGGGTAGGCAAAGCATCAATGACCATAAGGCCATTTGATGCCACTTTTGACCGTTTCTTTTTCTTCTAGTCCAGCATGGAAAAGAAACAAAATACGCAGTTTTGTTTTAAAAACCAAACTAGGCCGATTTTGATGAAATTTCAATGGAATCAATCTAAAAATAAATCCTTTCAAACAAAAAATAAGTTTTGAAATCGGTTTATAAATAACGGAGGAAAAATAAACGAAAAAAAAATACAGACGAATTGTTAACCTCCTTTTTTGAAGTCGGTAAAAATAATAGTTAATTCGGCAAGTTCCAAAGGACCACAACAATACAATTGATAAATACTCAGTGCTTGAATAAGTTCTCAAGCGTCTGCATTGTGCGATAATCTCCTTAAGTATACTCGTAAGTAGCACTTTTAACTTTATAAAGCTTTGGCGGGTCACTATTGTTACCAAGTTGACCAGCTTAGGGTCCTACGTTTTTGAGCCACCATTTGACCCCTCCCTCACCCCTTGTGATATTTAGTTTTAGTATTCCGGAAAAAAAACAACGCAATCAAATATCGAACCTTCAAATTCAAACTAGAGGCGAAGGCTGCATGGACGAATAAAGAAATCTATAGTCGCGAATACAGGAATTGGTTATAATTTTTTCTTATCCACGAATAAAAAAAAAAAGTAAGTAGTAGTGAAAAAGCGAATAAGGAGCTTTTACTTATTTCAGTTTTTAAACGATATTATTTAGCTGTTTTTAACCGCCGAAAAAACGGAGGAGGTTCTCAAGTCAATGCGTATGTATTACCACGCATAACTTTTTACAGAGTAGTCCGATTTTGATAAATCTTTTTTTATTAGATAAGGTATACCTCGAAGTTGGTTCCATAAAAATTTATAAAAAAAAAACTACCCTAAGGGTGGGAAAATAGGGGTGATTTATTGTTCCATCGCAGATTTTAATGGCTAGTTGTGTATTATAAGGTAGTAGCTATTTTAAAATGAATCAAAAGCATGAAGTAATTAGTAGACTAAAGCTACAAAAAATTATAAAATAAAAACTTTTTACAAAAAAAATTAACCACCGAAAAACTGAAAAGCATAAAATATTAAACCTTTTTTATTTAACTTTAATAACTAAGTCCTTAAAGTGATGTCAGTATATTTAAGTAACTTTGAGGCGGCGCCAAAAATTACCTTAAATTTAAAGAAATAATCTTCAGCAATAAACATTGACATTCCAAAAAATGCGCTCCCCGCACGAGCACTCGCAACGCAACGCAACTAGAGATTGCAACCCGGTATGTTTGATGTTTTAGCGATGAAATCGTTAAAGTATTTTATGAAAATTTGCTATATAAGAATGGAAAAGGACAATGATTCAAGGTTATGAATTAATATTTATTTCAAACTAGCAAATCAACAATAATCAGTCTCACTCAAAGTCTCAAAATCTCTGATTTAATACAGAATTGATTACTTTTACTTATGGACGGAATAGTAACATTAGTATTAGTAATTATTATTTTTTATAAGTATAAGCAAGCAGGTCTTTCTCTTTACTCGTTATAGTGTCCATTTGAAACATAGTATTAGAATAAGAAACTAGTAAAGCTTAAAGCACAAAACTTGTAACTAAACTTAGATTAGATAGATAGATAAACTTTGGTAGCTTTGGTATTTGGTAATATTTGGTATAAACAAAACAAATTCTTATTGGCGCGTCAGAATGGCAACGTGGCAGCTCGCAGCGGTTGTCGTACGAATTTTCTATGATTTTGCGCTCCCTCCCGCGCCGCGTTTTTCATACCTACCGGGCCGGGCCCGGCTGGGCTCAACCCGGCCGGGCCCGGTGGGTGTCTTAAAGGCAACCCGGCCGGGCCCGGTTTGCAATCTCTAAACGCAACGTACTCGTATCACGCTGGCGCCAACTCAAAATTACTTAGGTATACTTACATTACTTTAAGGACTTAGTTATTAAAGTTAAATAAAAAAGGTTTATTATTTTATGCTTTTCAGATTTTTCGGAGGTTTAATTTTTTTTGTAAAAAGTTTTTATTAATAAAACCATTTAAAAAAAGGTTTTTTAAGTAAGTACTTATTTCTATAATTATTTAGTCTAACATGTCTATCGTAATTAGAAAATAAGAAAAAAACATCTGTGGAGCCGACTTTATTCCCGAATGTTCCCCGATCATCCCCCTCTCTGGCCACATTTACCATAATTCTTGAAGATCAAAGTTATCATCATATCCCGGCACAATAGAGGCCCTTTTGATACGTGTACACGTGAGCCACAATCAATTACTTTGCCAAATCTATTCGAAATATTAATATTGTACGCTTTGATATACCTATTTCGTTTGTTCTTTTACGTTTAATATTATAGCGAATTATATTTTGTTGGTTATACCTAATATATGTACCTTATGTTACTGAGACTTCGTATGCCTATAAAAAAAATCTGCGTTGCAAGTATCAATCGTATCGTGTAACGCTGTTTTGTTTACTTAATCAAAAAATGTGAAAATAATTTTGCTTCAGATAGCTCCTGTGGTACGTAAGTACATACAGCTCAATGGCGAATAAAGGCATTTTTCTTGTAGCAAGCAAATCCGTGCACTGAATCAAAAATGCACTGGAGTGAATCCCTCACGCGGTGAAAGAAAGCTGTCGAGATGAAAGCCGGCATTATCATACGATATCAGTAATAATACGTCTATTACTAAATTGGATTTGTATGTTAGAAGCCGCTTGGGGTGCGCCGCGGATTCGCCAAGACTTTGTTTTCTTTCGTCAATAAATAACTTTTTACCTGACTTTTTATATAAGGAGGGTCATATTGTAAGTTTGTATGTAGGTAGGTTTCTGGGTGTTTTTGATAAACGCAAAAACTATTTTTAATTTTCATTAACTTGGAATTAATTTTCAATTACCTAACTTGGATCTTTTTTTTTTTTATTTAATGATTCTTAAGTTCAGTTCTTTAAGATTTGTAATGTTGCATTCTAGTGTTTTATTTAGAGCGACGATTTTTTTATAATTCATTCATTTCATACCTCCAAAAATGTTTGTATGCACTACACTTTATTACTCTTATGCAGTCGGGTATTTTATTTTTCTTTTAATATAAAAACTTGTTTTACCAATTAAGAAGTTCACCGTCCCGGACATATACCGCTTCACCATAGGTAAAAGCTTGTAAAGCCATCAATAACGTGACAAACAGACCGTCAAATAACTGTAGAGATATAATAGGGAGCTACTTACCGGATTTCTTAGGGGTCGGGCGGGGGAGACGCGGGGAGTATTGTATCATATAGGATGAGGAAATACAGGCAAGTGTGGAGAAGGCTTCAATATTCTGTTATGTATTTTATTTTAAAAAAATATAGGTATTTTTAGGGTTCCGTACCTCAAAAGGAAAAAACGGAACCCTCATAGGATCACTTTGTTATCCGTCCGTCCGGGTGTCAAGACCTGTATCTCGGGAACGCGTGAAAGTATCGCGTTGAAATTAAAACTATATACCTACACTGATCCATAGTGGCTTGCTGCAGAAAGAAAAATCGAATTTCTCAGTTTTCGTAAAAAAAAGTTACAGCCATTCGGCTGTAACTTTTGATGACGTAAAAAACTGACATTTCGACACTCACAAGGGAATCAAAATCTATGGGGTACTTCCCGTTGACCTAGAACTATGAAATTTGGCAAGAAGCATAGTACACTTATAGGAAAAAATCCGAAAACTAGAAATTTTTTATTTTATAATTTTTTACGATGTATATTTTTCGATTTATGAAGGAAAATATAAAAAAAAATATAATTCATATCTATTAGTTTGTACGCAACCCTCGGTGGGCGAGTCTGACTCACACTTGTCCGTTTTTTTTACCTGATTGCGCTAGAAGGGGGGTAATGTTTTTGTGTATGTATGTATGTTAGTATAAATGTATGTATATTTATATATTTTTTTTGCCTTCCTCCTCCACCAATATTCTCCCCCAACATAGTCAGGGACCTTAGTCAGGTTTTGTAATTTTGATCCACTTTTAGAGTTTGTGCTATATCTATAGCTTTTGTCAATATAAATATATATCCAAAGTTTATTTATTAATGTAGTATTTTAATATATCTCTAGTCAATATTATATATTTCTATATTACCTCATAAAGCCTAAACGGCTTGATCGATTTTAATGTGCAAGGTGTTGTTACATTTGTTTTCATTTCCTGAGTGTCATAGGCTAAGTATATTTTTTTATAAAAATAATAGTAAGACTCTCGCAAAAATAAAAATAAAATGTATTATTATAAAAAACCAAAGTAGGTACTGAACTGAATTTGATAAATTTATTTCGAATTTTAATAAAATTTACATGGGACCACCTCTAAAATATGATGTTTCAAACAAAAAAAAGAATCATCAAAATAAATTCACACTTGGCGAAGTAATCGCTGAACAAATGTACGAGAAAAACACAGTCGAGTTCATGAGCATCTCCTTTTATTGGAAGTCTGTTAAAAAAATATAGTGCCTTATACTCGTACAACGCCATTTTGCAACACACCTTAATTGCCATAATGTGATACGGCGTATTGTTAAATTAGCCTGCAACATTGTAAAACCGTCTCCAGTGTAGCCGAGCCCGATATAAATCCGTAAGTAGGTGTCGGCTACGAAGCCGCCATACATTTTCCAGTAAGCTGCCAAATATAATAAAACCACTCCCCTCTCAGAGTATTTGATGCGTCTCATTTATTTTTAAATTAGGGAAAAATTCGGGAGTGTTTCGTGTTCACGTATGGTGTTGCTATAGCTACGCCACGCGGATTTTCCCTCTGTCCATAGTCCATGCTGGACTGGGAGAAAAATAAAAACAGAATGCTGCTACGGAAATTGGCGTTTATGTTTTTTTATTCGATAACAGATAAAAAAAAACCGCTTGACCGTCAACGCAACGGAACTTGAGGGAAGTTGGCGTTTATGTAGGCAATGGGCTGACCCCCTGTCACTGCAAGCCAACATTACATCTTACCCTCTAATACCTTCTAACCACGGTCAATGTGGTGTCGAACGGCCTCATAGTCTTTGAAGCTCTGTCTACCCCGTATGGAGAAATACGCGATTATATTCAGTGCCGTAAATAGGGCGGTGCCACCGGTGCCCAGGCACAGGGCGTAGACTCTGGGGGGCGCAAGAATGGCCAGACCAGACAGGACTCATAGAGATAGATAACTATTTCTATGGCAGGACTATTTTTTTTTTCGGTTTGCTCCTGATAAGTTCTCGCTTCGCCCCTAGTGCTCGATGCCTAGCTAGGCCTATACATAGCATTGCTCTAGCTAGCCGGTACCTATAATATCTAAAAAAAACAAGGGCGCAGTTATAGAAGCTCGCACAGGGCGCCGAAAAGGCTATTTACGGCACTGATTATATTACGTACCTACTTACCTAATTAGGTATTTAAAAAACAATACTATATAATGCACATAATAATGAAGGTTATCTGACCATTAGGAACTCGAATATTAAATGTTGTTTGATAGTTTAGTTTTATAAACGAAAATAATGTGCACCGCCGTAAAGTAGCATGTCTGTCTATTTTCTACAGGATTCATTTCGGGGAATGTGCGCAAGAGCTTCACGACCTAATTCCACCCTCCCCATTTCACTACAGGACTAGAAAGTCGGCGAATTACCACCCATTTCTCGTTGAAATGCCGAAAATCCGTGCTCAGCGATATCGGTCCACATTCTTGTTGCGTACCTAGTGCACAAGAATGGAATTCTTTGCCGCCATTTCTGTTTCCTGAGACCTACAATTTTGGAATTTTCAAGGCTAGAGTGAATAGATATCTTCTAGATCGACGAGCTCCATTCTCGGCCACACCGTCGCTTAACATCAGGCGAGTTGGTGGTCAATCGTAGATCTATCTTCTATAAAAAAAGGTACTTTTCTATGTCCATCAATATTAAAACATCATCATCATCATCTCAGCCATAAGAAGTCCACTGCTGGACATAGGCCTCCCCCATGGATTTCCAAAAAGACCGATCGGAAGCGGCCCGCATCCAGCGTCTTCCCGCCACTTGCATGAGGTCAAACATAAACAAGTTTAAAACTAAAAACCCTGACATAAAAAAATGACTGAGCCGATTTTGATGAAATTTAGCTAAGACTAAAAATACTCTCGATCAAGACAAGTTCTCTTTGAAACAAAAAAAACTAGATCGAAATTGGTCCATCCGTTTGAGAACTACGATGCCATAGACAGACACCAGTAAAACAGGTACACACGTTAAACTTATAGCTTGCAGCCCTCTTTTTGGGTCAGGGGTTAAAAATAATTATAGTTAACTGAAACAACCGACATCAACACACGCAAGTTTTTTTTTTTACTTGGATGACATATTTTTTCCAGTTATTTCTTTTTATCAAAGTACTAAACCGATTATGAAAAATATTACAAGGCCTTTCGGGGGTTTTATCTACCAAACAAAAATAATTATCAAAATTTATTCAAATCGGCGAAGTAATCTCGTAACAAACATACAAAAAACATACAGTCGAATTGAGAACCACCTCCTTTTTGGAAGTCGGTTAAAATAGTTGACAATTTGATTATTAATTGATTAAAATTTACAATTAAATAGAAGAAAACTCAATTCGTATTGCAGGGTTAGATTAGACAAGTTACAAACATTTCAAAAGGTTTCTATTTCTAAAAACACTTATAAATAACAAAATATACTAAACACACTTAAATAATAAACCATCAAAAATTAAGCATCTAATCGGCGAAGCGAATCCACACATCTTTAGGTAGCATAACGACTCATTGGCTTTGAATAGCCTTTGTTACCCCAAAATAAACAAAAATCACCCTTACCCACCCCAAAATAAGGGTTGCAAAGAGTAATTGTTTCAAAATCAATGTTTGGCTGAATAAGTATTACGTGCGTTGCCACCCGCGGTGTGTTTTGAGTTGCCGCCTTTAGTTCCCGCCCTTTTTTCCATAGACTATTTTCAATGCGCTTTATTTTTTTTCTTTTGTTGCAATTTTTGAACGTATTATACGGTGGGGCCTAAATACCGTAATGAGAGTGAAAATTGGATGATCTATTGTGAATATTGTGATGTCATGTTTTTTTTATTTATTTTGATAATGCGTTGCTATAAAATGTTTAGGGTGAAACATTTAGGTAGTAATTTTTTATTCCATGATAGCCTTTACTATTGATCGTAGATTTCTTTACCTAAACTGTTAGGTACTTGCGATTTGAAGACACCTACAATCTTTATTTAGGTAGGCGATTAGGTACCTACCTACAGATAGTCTTCTCACTTTATTTCTGCAAATCATAGAGCCGACCCAGTAAATAAGGCGAATTCTGTGAGCCCACCTTAGCCTTTGAGCCGCGCGGCCTGTAAAGTAGTCTACTCTGCTGCTATTGCGACTCAAAATCAGTAGCTGAGAGCCACATGGCTCATGGAAGTAGGTAGTGAGACAGAGACAAATTACAGTGCTAAAACAAATTACAGTGTAAAACGTAAACGTTTTTTAAAGACGCGTGGCCACGCGTCTTTCAAAAACATTTACGTTGTACAACAAGTATAAGTTTAGGAAACTCAATAACCCGAAATGTGTGAAATGTTCACAAATATTTATTATTTATATTTATTCAAAATAAGCTAAGTATAATCTAAAACTGTAACTTGTAGTTATAGTTATAGGTACTTTAAATAAGATAGATTTAAGTTTTTGAACATGAATTTCCGCATAGTAACGCCTGATTCAATTTTTTTTATAAAAACAGCTAAGTATAATGTTTGCACATGAGTGCCCAGGTTGACAATATTTTTAGAATAATTTTATTATGTCTACTACGAAATTAAAGTACGAAACTAACGAAAGTAACTAAACTATAGTTACGTACGCGGCCGAAGCGGTATTATTTTAAATAAGAAAAAAAATATACTCAGACATTATTACTAATTTTATTTTTAAACAGAGTTTATTTATTTATTTAGAAACAAAACGACGGGGTGATAAAAATTTAACGTGTCTGTGTGTATGTCTGTCTGGAATCGTAGTTCCCGAACGGATGAACCGATTTTGATTTTGTTTGAAAGGTGAATTAGTCGGGAGTGTTCTTAGTTATGTTTCATCAAAATAGGTTCAGCCGTTTTTATGTCGGGGGTTTCTAAGTTTTTTAAATCTAATATACTTAAAAAAAAACACTTGTGACGCCATCTACAGAGTAGATTTTGAAACATTAATGTGTCTGTAACACTGGACAGATTAGAAATCTGAGATAATAATTATATTCTCCCAAAGTGCAAAAGTTTTAATAGGGGTTGTTGCTAGCAACAACCCCTATTAAAACTTGAACTATGTGCTCACAGCTCTAGAGCTGTGAGCACATAGTTCCAAATGAAACCTATAGATGGAGCTATTTTCAACTCAAGTGCACAAAAACATGAAGTTAAAAGAGGTTCATTGAAAAACAAATTCGAGGTCGTTATCAAATAATTGATTACCATTTGTTTATAAGTATACAGTCATATTGATAGATAATTAACAAATAAATGTCCTATCACAGCTCAGTTTTATATTCCTCCGTCTATCACCTTAGAATATATATTCAAACTGTCCGGTTTCTTGACGGTATTTTTGTATACCAATAACTAAATAAAGCAACTCTCTTACACTATTGTTATAATACATTAACAAAACACAATACTTTAATAACAGTTAGAAAGAAAACATTTTCCTATCACAGTTAAGTTTTGACCTTCCACACATCCCAAGGTTGTCTGGAAGAGACTTTGAGAGTTGTCGCTTTTAGCGATAAGACCGCTTTATGTGCCATTTTATTATATGTACATATAACACATATGGGATATCAATAAAGTGATACATAAAAACATTTCCCTATCACAGCTCAGCTTTGACCTTCCTTCGTCTATCAGATATACGTATATTCAAACTGAATGGCTTCCATTTATCGTCTGAAACTCTGGACTCAAAAAAGTGTTTATATAAAACAAAGACTAAATAAAACAACTTTCGACAGAATTAATATATTAACACAACACAATACTTTAATAACAGTTAAAACAACATTTTCCTATCACAGCTCAGTTTTGACCTTCCTCCGTCTATCAGATATACGTATATTCAAACTGCCCGGCTTCCACTTGTCGTCTACGACTCTGGACTCATTAAAGTGTTTATATAAAGCAAAGACTAAATAAAACAACTTTTAACAGAATTAGCTATTTAATATAATACTTCAATAACAGTTAAAAACAACATTTTCCTATCACAGCTCAGTTTTGACCTTCCTGCGTCTATCAGATATACGTATATTCAAACTGCCCGGCTTCCACTTGTCGTCTACGACTCTAGACTCGATGATGTGTTTGTACGCTAGAGCGGAGAGTCTCGCTGTGCGAGTCTTGTTCGGAGACTCGAAGTCTACTTGGTACAGGCCGAAACGTTCACTGTAACAAGAAGTATAAGTTTAGAAAACGAGTTTTGGCGGGAACGTCTTAGTAACGTGTTCTTGCTTTGTTTTATTTTCATAAACTTGTGTTATTTTGAACATTAATGCTATAAAAATGGTGGAGTTTTATTCATTAAGTGTTCGATAAAATGCGTGAGTGTGGGCAAGTGAAATAAAGCAGTAAAACGTGTGATTTTACGTTGTCGGCAAAACTTCATAGAAGCTTCTAGTAAAGTCGCCACCACTTTACTGAAGCAGGACTCGACTTATAAATGGACTGCATACGTGACTTAGATTGTGACTAGAACATTTACAACTTGTTTTATTCAAGAAACTTGAAAAAAATCCTAATACTTGACACTGGCAAATGCTTTAATGCGGGTCCAATACAAAAAAGAAGAAGAAGTTTAGAAAACTCAAAAATCCCCGAAAAAAAAAACGGCTGAACCGATTTTGATGAAACATAGCTAAGAACACTCCCGTCTAATTTACCTTTCAAACACAAAAAAATCAAAATCGGTTCATCCGTTCGAGAGTTACGATGGCACAGACAGACACACACAGACACGTCAAACTTATAACAAAACCCCGTCGTTTTTTAAACTAAACGACAAACAATATTTTAGAAGTGTACTACGAGTACTTCA
The DNA here is from genome assembly GCA_947563715.1 of Lycia hirtaria. NCBI lineage: Eukaryota > Metazoa > Arthropoda > Insecta > Lepidoptera > Geometridae > Lycia > Lycia hirtaria. The sequence continues at coordinate 49,687,013 of OX387376.1, read as the reverse complement.
CTTATGGTGGTTCGATTTCCACACAAAAGTATTTTTACCCGTCTTCCAAAAAGGAGGAGGTTCTCAATTCGAATGTATATTTTTCTTATGTTTTTTTTTTTTTTTTATAAAATAGGTAAAGCAAAAAGGCAGACGGCTCGCCTGATGGTAAGCGATAACCATCGCCTATGGACAACTGCAACATCACTGACATTACTGTTGCTTTGCTAACCCGGAAAGGTGCTTGTAGATTGTAGGTTGTAGGTGGTTGTATGTTCCCTATTACCTAATCCGTCAATTGTGAATTGATTTTGATTCTTTTTTTTTTATGTTTGGAAGATCGGACACTTCAAAGGTAGTCCCATGTACACATTTAATTAAAATTGGTTCGGTAATTTGATTTTCATAAAATAAAACTGGAAAAATGTAAACGAATTGCGTATTTTGAAGTCGGTTTTTTAAGTTTTTTAACTATAATTATTACCAATTATGCTAGAAAAGAGCTTAGTTTTGCAACGAAGTAATCATAGTTAATTTAATATCGCTCTTTTTTGGCAAATTACATTTGTTGAAGAAAAAAGTTCTATGCAATCAAAAATGGACATGAAAATGGAAATGCAATTTAAAAGTGGACTTTGTTGTCTTTTAATAAACGAATTTGAATTTGAATTTGAAAAATAACAGAAAATATTTTCCTTAGCCGCCTACTTCAAAAAGAGTGAAATCAAATCTGGTATAATTTTTATAAAACCGACAAATTTCTAAACAAAAAAAAAACATCAGTTAACCCAGTTCTGGTACAAACTCTAACTTTTCACTCCTCTTGCTCAAAAAGTCCGTCATTGTAGCGTACTAAGGCGGGGAAAAAAATGCATTTTAAGCTCTAGGGGATAAAGTTTTTTTTTTTTTATCTGTTACCAAAGAGCCTACATACACGAAACAGTCTTTATTCATAAGTAGAATAATCTCTTAGGAATATATTTACATTCTATTTGCAAAAATCTCGTTAAATATCCAGAATTGTACAAATTGTACCTACATATCATTTTTAATAAAATAAACTTTGAATTTTTGTATTGGATTATTTTATTTTCTCGCAATCGTAGTGAAAAGTAGTGTTTTAGCCGCTTGTATAACAATCTAGAATTTCACTCCAAACTGAATGCTTCCAGCACACACTTGCCTGGTTCCAAAGTTCCATTCGACATTATCCATGAGGCTCCATGCCGTGTATCCCTTCATGTTGGTACCGTCTGAAAAACAAATAGACACTTAGCTTAGTTTTGGCAGGAATGTGAGAATAAAACATCGCGTTGTTGTATTTTCAGCCACAAGAAGTCCACTGCTGGATATTGGCCTCCCATATGGATTTCCAAAAAGATGTTATGGAAACGGCACATTTTATTAGCAGTTCTACGTGCTATGTGCCCTGCCCACGGCCACTACAACTTTCTAATCCGCTGTGCTATGTAGGCGACTTTCGTACATCTACGGATCGCTTCATTTCTGATGCGATCTCGCAAGGAGACCCCGAGCATAGTCCTCTCTATAGCCTGTTGTGTGACTTTGAGCTTCTTTATAAGTCCGTCCTAAACATGAGTTATTTCATGTTTTGTAAGGTGTTCACGATTGCTACTCATTGAAGTTAAACACATACGGCACGTCGTTATTGACGTCAGATCATGATATTATGTAAAATATACGCGATAAATCCTTTAATATATACGTGATAAATCAGATAAAATATACGCGATAAATCCGTTAAAAATTGTTTAACTTCAATGTGTTATTTTAAATAAAAAAAACAAAATCAGCCGTTTATATAAACTGTCCCAGTGCTGACCACGGGTCATAATTATGAGTGAGCAGCAAGCCGCCCAGATACTTCCTCATGTCCGGACTCACGGGACTGGTCTCCCAGACCCCTCACTGTCGACCGCCCGTGCTCCGTTACAAACCTAACCCGTACCTGCTAGAGCGAGAAGCAAGGCGCCCAAGTACTTCCTCATGTCTGGACTAATGGGACTGGTCTCCCAGACCCCTCACTGTCAACTAACCGTGCTCCGTTACAAGCCTAACCCGTACCTTCCCGAGCGAGAAGCAAGGCGCCCAGGTACTTCCTCATGCTGTCAGCACGGGACTGGTCTCCCAGACCCCTCACTGTCGACCACCCGTGCTCCGTTACAAACCTAACCTGTACCTTCTAGAGCGAGAAGCAAGGCGCCTAGGTACTTCCTCATGTTGTCAGCGCGGGACTGGTCTCCCAGACCCCCGGCTGTCGACCACCCGTGCTCCGTTATAAACCTAACCCGTACCTTCTAGAGCGAGAAGCAAGGCGCCCAGGTATTTCTTCATGTTGTCGGCGCGGGACTGGTCTCCCAGACCCCCGACTACCCGTGCTCCGTTATAAGCCTAACCCGTACCTTCTAGAGCGAGAAGCAAGGCACCCAGATACTTCCTCATGTCTGGACTCACTGGACTGGTCTCCCAGACCCCCGGCTGTCGACTACCCGTGCTCCGTTATATGCCTAACCCGTACCTTCCAGAGCGAGAAGCAAGGCGCCCAGGTACTTCCTCATGTTGTCAGCGCGGGACTGGTCTCCCAGACCCCCGGCTGTCGACCACCCGTGCTCCGTAATCATCATCACAGGGTACTCGTAGTTCAGGTTAACGTGGATGCATGCTTTGTACAGACCGTACGGTGCACTCTAAAAAAAAATTAGTTGTCTGTAAAGTCGGTTTACGGACGATAGTTTAACATGACAACGTCATAACAACATTATGTCCGCGCGCGAGCTCCAAGGAATGATACTTGAAGCGACGGTTGGGCGCGGCGCACACCCGCCCGCTTCCTCAGCCACCGCGCGCGGTTGTAACGGGACAAGGAGCGTAACGGACAATGAGCGTAACGTAACGGGACAACGAGTCATCCTTTTTCGTGCGTGCAGCCGGCGTTCATCGACGTTGTCACTTCAAAAAACAATTTATCGTCTTAATGGTTTCTAAGGTTTTCGCAATTTTTACTCATTGAATTTAAACAAATTTTAACGGAATTACCGTGAGCGACTTCTGCGTGCATAGGGAACGTTTTGCATAAAAGTAATGAGCGGTAGTCATTAATATTATCGTAACATAGACATCTACGGCCTTACCGAAAAACGTTACTTAACTTTAACCATCGTCTTAAATTCTCTATCTTCTTTCCGCACATGTCATTACGTGTCATCGAGAAGTGGACAAAATATGTTAAGCAATGCTTAAAGTTAAGTAACGTTTTTCGGTAAGGCCCCTAGTCTCACCTGTGACCACGCATGCTAGTGTTCGAAACGTCAGCTCATAAAATTATGTAAAATATAAGCGATAAATCCGTTAACATTTGTTTAATTTCAATCTGTTGTCTTTATTTATTTATCTACATCTTAACACATCTCATACTCATAATGAAAAACATCTGCAGTAATTTTCATTTCTTCTTTCACTCTTAATTTATTTTACTATTACTGAATCTAGTATTGATAGCTATTTATGTTCATAATAACACAAAATTAAGGCAAGTGAGTATGTAAGTGTAGGTACAAAAGACTGAATTTCCGAATTTCTACTTTCTTCTTTTCGCCGCTGGGGCCCGGCCGCCCCCTAATCGAAATATTGATAAAGTGCGCCCAAAATCAACAAAAACAAGTATTTTAACTTGTTATTTTCCGGTTCGTTTTACGATAAAAAAACTTCGATAAAATTCGGTTCAAAAACACACTTTTTTCTTATCTGTGACATTGGACACGCGCGATTGGCACATAAGCCATTTTCAATAAAAATTGTACTTTCATATTAACTCACTCTGAGCCAGCTGGACCGCGCCTGCTTCCAAAGCTCGCCCTGAGTGAAGTGCACACCGACATCGTCTTGGAATGACGGCACCGGGTGGGAAGCCGGCGGCGCGGGCTGCGCGAACATAGTAGTGTAGTGATTCATGCCTATGAAGTCGGATGAACCTGGCATATGCAACATGATAATAATAATTATAATAAACAATAATTAAAGGCCTCATGGCTCAGTGGTAGTACGACTGCTTCCTGAGCTGTAGGTCGAGGGTTCGATCCCCACCCAGGGCAAACATTTGTGTGATGAGCATGGATGTTTGTTCTGTATCTGGGTGTTTCTATGTATCATAAGTATGTATTTACGAAAAAAAAGTATATATGTATTCTATCAACCATCTAGTTTCCATAGTACAAGCTTTGCTTAGTTTGGGCTAGATGGCGTTGTGTGAAATGCCCTCCAATATTTATTTATTTATAACAACGGAGTTAAAAAAAAAACGACCACCCCACGTGACACCTCCGTGGCCAAAATGGTAAAGGTTCCCAAGTGTAGTTCGGGATATGCGGGTTCAATTCGCGTCGGATGTGTGTAATTTTTGAACTGTCCATAAATTTGTAGATACTCAAGTGTGTAAAATACTCAAACCTCTAATAAGCTTGATTTCGTCCGGCGTAAGCGCAGGCAGCCGCGATCTAGGGAACCCTTGCTGCTCGCTCCTCTTGGCGACCGTTTCCTTCACTATGCGCGGGAAGTCACCGGTTTTGGAGTAGATGGGGTCCAGGTATAAACCCATCTGGAAAGAAAACAGTTTGTACACATCAACAAACAAAATAAATAAATATTGAAGGACATCTGTGTTGTGTGAAATGTCCACAAATATTTATTTATTTATTTTCACACAACACCATCAAGCCCCAAACTAAACAAAGCTTGTACTAATGGAAACCATTTTCGTGGCCATACGAGTGAAACAACTGATTATTATCATATAATTCCACATTTCTGTGTCTGGGTGTTTCTATGTATCATATGTAAGTATATATATATATTTACAACAAAAAAAGTATATATGTATTCTATCAGCCACCTAGTTTCTTACAAGCTTTGCTCAGTTTAGCGCTTAGCTTTGCTTTGCTTAGTTAGTGTGAAATGTCCACAAATATTTATTTATCTAATACCTTTAAACAAGCAATTCTTCAAATAATTATATCTGTAACCTGAATCTCGGAAACGGCTCCAACGATTTTAATGAAGTTTGGTTTGTAGGTAGATTAGGGGACGATAAATAGATCTTGCTAGGTTTCATTTTTAGCGAACCCGGGCTCGTATTTTCAGTCATAAAAAATTCAAGTTGAGCTCGGTCGCCCAGGTGCTTATATTTATTTATCGTACGGACCGCTAAAATTGTGGAACACGCTTCCTGAGTGGCTTTTCCCCGATGGATGCAATCTGGGTGTCTTTAAATCGCGAATGAATCGGTTTTCCTAGGTAAGCACGCTTCATCGTAGACCGCAACATCGCTTAACATCAGGTGAGTTGGCGGTCAAGAGCAAACCTATATTATATAAAATAAATACTGACATGGAAAGCCCTCGCTTTTTCAGCCGCTTTTACATGTTCTGTGCTGTTGGTCAACGGATCTATCCAGTTCAACGCTAAGGCGATGCCCACTTGACCTGAAACAAATAAAAACAGCCACATGAGCAACTTCTCCGTTAAAAGACAATCATGTTATCATTTAAAACTTTTTGTCACAATAAATACGTTGTCTATTGTCAATCTAGGTCATCGCGTGTCAATAAGAAATATGCATGAATTTTATTTCATATAAATAATAGGTTTAATTGATAACATACTAAAATGTAATACATAAACTAAAACAATATTACAATCGGTCAATAAACTTCCGAGATATAAACATTTAAAGTTTTAGGGGAGGGATGAGGGAGGGAGATGGGCAGATGACCTCATACAAGTGGCGGGAAGACACTGGATGTTACCTTGATATTTGTCCTTAAACTCCTTGTTATAGATGTTGTAGGTGTGCGCATGCGCCAACAAGACATGCTTCACACACAAGTAGTCGGCGATGCCCTGCGCTGCGACCCCCGGAGCTATATCTCCTGAATAGCCGTCTACACATATACTGTTAGGTTGGTTCAGTGTTAGCCAATATTTAACCTGAAAAGATTTAAGAGTCATTTTTAACAGACTTCCAAAAAGGAGATACCCAATTATACTGTAGATAGATAGATAACTCTTTATTAAAAGACCACATTGTACAAACACATTAAAAAGACAATATTACTATGGCTAATCTTTCAATAGGCGGCCTTATCGCTTAAAGCGATCTCTTCCAGGCAACCATGTACGGAGTAGGATAGTGGCCTTTAAAACTAAACCATAAAAAACATAAAAACAAAAAAAAACAACACACAAAAAATATATTTAATATATTTTTTATTTTATTAATGTATTTTGCGTATACAAAATTGAAAATACTACAGAAAAAACTTATATATATATATATAGTATATTATATGTTTGTGTCTGTATGTATATGTACTTGCTCACCAATTATTTCGCCAATTGTGAATCGATTTTAATGATTTTTGTTTGGCAGGTCATACTTCAGAGATAGTTCCATATAAATTTAATCAAAATCTTCATCAGTACTTTGGTTTTTATAACAAAATAACTGGAATGGAATTCTTTGCCGCCATCTTTGATCCCTGAGAACTACAATATTGGAATTTTCAAGGCTAGACTTAAAACATAAGTGTAGCGCTTTAGTTCCACTTTCATCGTGCGGACCGCTAGATTGTGGAATACGATTTCTGAGTGGGTCTTTCCCGATAGATATAATCTGGGTGTCTTTAAATCGCGAGTGAATTGGTTTCTTCTAGGTAAGCGGGCTCCATCGTAGACCCCAACGTCGCTTAACATCAGGCGAGTTGGCGGTCAAGCACGAACCTATTTCTACATTAAAAAAAATAAAGTGAGTAAACCCGTAGTTTTTATTTAAAAAATGTGCAAATACCATGTTTGTATCTATAGTAGAAAAGTCATTACATATTTTACCCGACTCTGTAGAGGAGGGTTATGTTTTTCGAGTGTATGTTTCGTTAGATTCGTCTTCACTCCCTGAGTGTCATAGACTATATTTTTTGTGACAATAATAATACATCTCTTGCAAAAATAAAAAAAATGCGTATTTTCGTAACCTCCAATGAACTTCTGTACAACTGTACAACTTCTGTTCTGTACGTCTGAACAGTGATTTACGCATAATTTCTCACAAAAAACGTACACTCAACAAGCGTATCAAGCTGCGTTTTTGCAGTCGGGTATTTTGTTTATCTTTTAATATAGATACTTGTTGTCTTGTTGAGTGGAAATGTGACTTACCCTATCTCCAAAAATTTCAAACATCAGTCTAGAATAATCTTCAAACCAAGTGATAGAGAGTGGATTCGCCCAACCACCAAGGTCTTGCAGATATTGTGGCAAGTCGAAATGGTATAATGTCACCATAGGTTCTATATTATATTTCACAAGTTCATTTATAACATTGTTGTAGTATTCTATGCCTGCTTGGTTCACTTCATCGGTGAAACCTAAAACAAAATAATAACAATTTTGCTTCTCCGGCGTCAATATGCGGTGCCACTATGGGGAGCTCATTTTGTGGGTGGCCAGTCATCAACAGCCTCAACATATTTGTATAATGAGACGTAATTGACAGGTGCTGTTATCTGATTCTGATGCTCCCACACAGAAGTACCTCATCTTACTGTGTGGGATCATCAGCCAGTAAACCAGTATTCTAAATCATAACCATTTCATCTCAATAGCTCAGATTCGTTAAATTCCATATTGTAAAATAGTTCCATTTGCCATCCATATACCTAGTTTCTGTATTTTTTATATTCTATGTAAAAAGGGCATGGGGCCACATTTGATAGTGATTAGATGTTTAGAAGCGAGAGGATATTAGAGGGTTGGACGGAATGAGAGGGTAACATGTACAAAATATTGGCTAGTAGTGACAGGGGGTCAGCTCATTGACTACATAAATGCCATTTTAATACTCACCTTTAGGCAGTACCCTGCTCCAAGAAATAGAGAGCCGATAGAAGTCCACCCCCAACTCCCGGAGCATCTCAACGTCTCGCTTGTACTGGTGGTATGAATCGGCTGCCTCATCTCCGTTCACTACGTCTGCCATTCTTGGATCGGTGTGCATGAAAAGGTCCCATATGCTTTCACCTTTACCTGGAGTTTTAAAGATCAGAAATTAACAAATATGTATATGTACAAATGTCTGTAAGACGGTTTGTCTGTTTATCTTCAGTCAACTTAACGTTGGCTGGTTAGATTAAAAATTAAATTTGATACACAGTGGATATTCTCATAATTTTTTCAATATGTGATTTCTTACTCTTATCATAGGATGGTTTTTTTAACCGACTGTGTAAGAAGAAGGGTTATGTTTTTCAAGTGTGTGTATGTATTTATTATCTTATATTATCTATGTTTCTATATGATTGTCTAAAGTCTAAGTGCTTGTATGTGGTGTCGTTAGATTCATCTTCACTTCGTGAGGGTCATAGGCTATATTTTTTCGTAATAATAATAATACATATATCGCAAAAAAAATATGTTTTTGTAACTTCCTACGAACTTTTTCTAAATAATTAGGTGATTTTAATAGCATTTAATTTAAACATTAATAGCATAAACTTTAAAAGCAACTTAGCCCATACTTTCTCACAAAAAATTTACACTCAACAGCATTTCAAGCGCAATGATATCGTAAATTACACAACAAAATTCGCTCTTCCGCAGTCAGATATTTTGTTTTACTTTTAATATGGGTACTTGTTAAACAACAATTATGTATGCTTATTTTTTATTTTCAAACATAGCAATAGTTTTTTCAAATGTTTAACGCAAAAAATATTTTTATATGTGGTAATTAACTTGGATCAAATTGAAACTTTTGTTGAATACTTGTGATGTTGCTTTCTAGTGTTCTGTGGGACTAGTTCATTTGTTCATTGAATTGAAGTTCATTCAGTCATTTTAAATCAACAAAAATGCTTGTATTGTGAGACGGACAATGGTCGAACTACCAACTCTTAAGCAAAAAAGACTGTTCAGAAGTTTCTTACATACCATGTGAAACACCTGTGGCCGAAAGGGTCTCAAGTACTGATCGGTATATACGGGTCCAAGTCCCATTGGATGTGATTGTTTTCACTATCATTAGCAAATTTGTAATACTTCAAAAATAATGAATACGGTTGATAATTATTCTTATATGATAATAAATATAACTTACCATCGGCATCCCATCCCCCCTCAACCTGATAAGCTGCTGATGCAGCACCAAATAGGAATCCATTGGGGAAACTTCTTTGCTTTGTGTCTGAGAATCCATTGACTACTGACAGAACACTGAAACCAAATAATATATTACAGAATGTATTTGAAATTTTTCGTCTTTAAATATGGTGTGGTGTGGTGTGGTGTCTAGGCCTGAGGGGTTACCATGATCCTAAAAGTAATCATAATTCAATAATACTTTGACCATTATACATACTACAAACATAACCCTCTTTCTCACGCAGTCGAATCTCAACTGGATTGGTCCTAAAGTCAAGTCCCCAAGAGTGAGGTTAGCTTAGTTATTAATTTATTATCATCTAATATATTGCTTTTCATAAGAAAATGAAATAAACGATGCTACAATGTGGACAAGGGCAATATTTTTAAAATGCATCAAAAACAAAATAAAATCCTCACTAACCTTAATAAAAAAGTTATGTAAAACTGCATGATTAGCAATCCGTTTCAGAACTTGTGCACGCGGCAAAAGGACTTATCTTAATATAATTATATCATATCACATTATCTTAAGATACTTACATGTTATCTTTTAATTATAATGTAAATTGAGTTGAAGACGGCAAAAACTCGCCTCACAGACTAGACTCGCCTAAAAAGTAAAAACGTAAACAAACATTGCGCCAGCTAGTGATGCCCAATGAATATAAATAATTCATTCGAATAAATAATCAATCGGACGGGTAGGTATTTGAATAGTTCGAATAAAAAAAAAACATTCCAATGAATTTTTATCATACTCATACTCATATTCTTTATTGCCACTAAGTGTAAATTAATGTAGATGGAATTACATGCATTTTACAGTACTTAAAACTTAGTCGCCCTTTTCAGGCATTGCAACTTGCGAGGGCGCTTGTTCTAGGGATACAATAATAAAATAAAACTTATATAATAATAGGTACTTGTGGTGTAACGAAACTCTTTAGAGTTTCTTAAATAGACAAACTTTAACTATCGTGTTTGTCATATTGTGCCATTCTATTCTGTCATGTCATACTGAAAATTTTATGCATTGATACAGTTTATTTTTGTTGATTAAAACCGTTATTACATAGGTTTTAACTTATTTATCAATTTAATCAACAAAATAATTCCATGCAATGGAAAAGTATCTGCGTCCAGACAAATTGGACATCGACCCATCCGATACCTCCGCCTCGCAAGAATGGGAGCATTGGAAGAGGACGTTTGAAATTTTCTTATCATACAACGAAGCTACTGTAAATAACGATAAGATGAAATTAAATCTACTGACTAACCATGTGTCAGCAAAAATTTATTCATTTATTAGCGAGTGCCCTTCCTATGCAAATGCTATGGAAAATCTTCAAAAAATATATGTTAAGCCACGAAACATTATCTACGCTAGACATATACTTGCAACGAGGAAGCAGCAGAATGAAGAAGATGTTGACGCATTTATACGGGCATTAAAATTACTAGCAAAAGATTGCAAATTTGCCAAAGTAGATGCAGAAACGAACAAAAAAGACTGCATCAGGGACGCTGCGCAGGGACGGAAAAGATTTTATGCTGGCATAAAATCAAACAAAATAAGGCAACGATTACTTGAAAATTTGACACTTACCCTAGATGAAGCCTACAATCAAGCATTATCTTTGGAAATGGCAGAAATTAGTTCGCAGAGCTTTACAAATACCAATTTAAATGCTGTTCAAAGTCCTCAAGAAACTGATAATGAAACAATTGCAGCCGCACTGTCAAAAAAGAAGTGTTTTTTCTGTGGAGGACCGATACATGCTAGGAAAAATTGCCCAGCGCTTGAAGCCAGTTGCCAATTCTGTGACAAGAAAGGACACTTTGCAAGGGTATGTCGTAGCAAACAATTTATTAAGACTGTGTCATCTGACAGTATGACCAAAAACAACGCCAGATCAGCCAGTATTATAGCTGCTTCTCCTGAATCTTTGAAGAAAGCGACAGTGACCGCCTATATCAAAGAGATTCGCGCTCAAGCATTAATCGATACAGGCAGTACTCTTAGCTTCATCGATAAAGATTTTTTTGAACTTTGCGGTTTGAAGAAGAAACATTGTAATCAAACGATTTCTATGGCTTCAACATCCCTTACGTCTCAAGTAGAGGGACAGACTTATGCTGCTGCTCAAATCGGGGACCATACTTATAACAATCTCAATTTACTTATCGTAAAGAACCTGTGCGCTGACCTTATCATAGGCCATGATATTTTGAAAAGCCATTCTTCACTCGAGCTTATCTTTGGAGGTCCAAAGGAACCTTTCAAAGTCTGTGGTGTCGCTGCAGCTTCTGTCCCTTCGGTACCTCTGTTTTCCAATGTTACTCCAGACTGCAAACCTATCGCTGTTAAGTCCAGAAGATACAGCGAAGAAGATAAAAAGTTTATTGGAGAAGAAATCAATAAACTTTTAGCTGAAGGAATTATTGAAGAAAGTACTTCTCCATGGCGCGCACAAGTTCTAATCTCAAAGAGTACTAATCATAAGAAGCGTCTTGTGATCGATTACTCTCGAACGATAAATAGATACACACAACTTGATGCCTATCCATTGCCAAATATGGAGGAAATGGTATCCCAAATATCTAAATACAACATATTCAGCACTATAGACTTACAAAGCGCTTATCATCAAGTACCGATTTTGGCTAAAGAACGCCAATTTACAGCTTTTGAAGCTCTTGGAAATCTTTATCAATTTCTACGTATTCCGTTTGGAGTCTCAAGCTTTCAAAGAACCATCGATTGAGTCATTCGTAAAGAAGGGCTTAATGGCACATATGCTTATCTTGATGATATTACAATTTGTGGAAAGACACAAGAAGAGCATGACGATAATTTGCGAAAATTCATGACAGCTGTCCACAAATATGATCTTACTATTAACAAAGACAAGAGCAAGTTTTCGCAACATTCCATTAACATACTGGGATATAATATTAAAGATCATTTAATAAAACCAGACGGTGAGCGTTTGCGTCCTCTGTTGAGCCTACCGCCACCAACTGATCTGCCTTCTCTAAGAAGAGCTATAGGCATGTTTGCCCATTACAGCAAATGGATACCAAATTTTTCCGAGAAAATTTATGCTCTTGCACATACTCGAGTATTTCCACTCAGGGACGAATTAATTGAAGCTTTTGAACTACTCAAAACTGACATCGCAAAGGCTACTATTCATTCTATTAATCACGAATCACCATTTACAGTGGAAACAGATGCTTCGCAACATTCGATCGCAGCAACCTTATCACAAGCCGGCCGCCCAGTAGCATTTTTTGCGAGAATGTTGAACAATTGTGAACTCAACCACTCTGCTATCGAGAAAGAAGCTTACGCCATTGTAGAATCTTTAAGGAAATGGCGCCATTTTCTTATAGGCAAACCATTTCGGCTCATAACTGATCAAAGATCTGTTTCATTCATGTTTGATAATAAAAAGACAAGCAAAATTAAGAATGAAAAAATACAACGATGGCGCTTGGAGTTGGCTCCATTTAAATATGATATTAAATATCGCCCGGGAAAACAAAACGATGTTGCTGACGCATTATCCCGAGTGTGTGCATCGATGTCACAGAGGAATGAAAAACTGAAATCCTTGCATGAAGCACTATGCCATCCTGGAATAGTTCGTATGAATCACTGGATAAAATCTAAAAATCTACCTTATTCTGCTAAAGAAATTGAAGACATGACAAATTCATGTAGAATATGCTCTGAAATAAAACCTAAACCTGGAACCTGGAACTGACCCTACTTTGATCAAAGCAACGTCGCCCATGGAAAGACTAAGCATTGATTTTAAAGGTCCCGTACCTTCAAGTACAAGAAATAAATATATACTGACTGTGATAGACGAATATTCACGTTTTCCATTTGCGTTCCCGTGTTCAGATATGAATGCCTCAACAGTTATAAAACATCTAAATGAGATATTTACGATATTTGGCTTACCATCCTACCTGCACTCAGACCGTGGAACTTCTTTTATGGCAACTGAAGTTAAATCATTTTTAAACTCTCAAGGAGTAGCGACGAGTCGAACTACTCCTTACAATCCGAGAGGCAACGGACAAGTCGAACGCCTCAACGGAACTCTCTGGAGAGCAATACAATTGGCCCTCCGCTCTGCTAACAAACCAATAGAGCATTGGGAACAGGTCCTTCCACAGGCCTTAAATTCTTTAAGATCTTTGTTGTGTACAGCCACTCACTGCACACCTCATGAACGAATTTTCAATCATACGAGACGATCGACGAATGGAATGTCTATTCCTACTTGGTTAACTGAATCACAACGGGTTTTAATGCGGAAGTTCAACCGAACGAATAAATACCAACCTATCGTTGAGGAAGTGGAGTTGCTACATGTGAATCCAGATTACTCCTATGTTAGACTCGCAGACGGACGAGAATCCACGGTTTCTAATCGTCATTTAGCACCACTTGGGCAGGATGGTCAGATAGTCCACGAAGCACCTGAACCATTACATGAATCCAGTGGATCAAACGATGATGATTTCTTTGATGCCAATGACTCGGTTAACGACGAAGAACCATCATCTGCTCAACAAGAAACAAGAGGGACAAACGACCTTGTTCTAGAACAACCTGATAATGTACAGTTACGAAGATCCAGTAGAGAGCGTCGTTTACCAAGTCGATTGAACGATTACAATCTCAATTGACCAGTGGCTTGAAGTTTTCAGCCAGGAAGAATGTGGTGTAACGAAACTCTTTAGAGTTTCTTAAATAGACAAATTTTAACTATCGTGTTTGTCATATTGTGCCATTCTATTCTGTCATGTCATACTGAAAATTTTATGCATTGATACAGTTTATTTTTGTTGATTAAAACCGTTATTACATAGGTTTTAACTTATTTATCAGTACTTAACATAGTACAATAATTAATGACAGGTTTTTGTAGTTTTGTGATTATTACTAAAATATTCGTCCAAAGAATAAAAACTGTTCATTAAAAGAAACTTTTTTAATTTTGTGCAAAAGACTGCGAATTTCCTTTCATTTTGAATGGGTATGGGTAGTTTATTAAAAAAATTTATCGCCATATAGTATGGGCTAGTGTTCAGCATTTTTATTCTTGAATAAGGTAAACTTAATTGGTCTCTGTGACGGGTATTTATATTGTGGGAATCTTTTCTTTTTGTAAAAGTGTAATTATTTTTGAATACAAATGTGGATAATTCCTGAATGTAGATACAAGGCAGTGGTAATATGTTATATTTGATAAAAAATGGTCTACAGCTCTCAGTATTATCTATTTGGGCTATAATTCTTATACATTTCTTTTGCATTTTAAATAATACATATGCATTAACACTATTGCCCCACAGCAAGATTCCGTATTTCAATCTTGAATGCGCATAAGCATAATATGCTGATATAGCAGTTTTTGTATCTGTACTACTTTTAATTTCAAATAATGCATACGTAAATCTAGACAATTTTGTTTTAGTGTTCTCTATGTGTGTTTTCCAGTTTATGTTTGTGTCAATATCAATGCCTAACAGACTGAATGACTCTACTTTTTCTATCTGTGTGTTATGATAATTTAGATTTAAGTTCAAAGGAGGGCTATTGTTTGATTTGAATTGCATATTTTTGTCTTATTGTAGTTTATCTCTAAATTGTGTTGATGAAGCCAATTTGATATTTTTTCCAAGGTTTCTTGCAAAAGTATGTTTGGGGTTTCATTTTTTTCGCATTTTAATAATATAGACACATCATCTGCAAAAAGTACTGGTAGCTCTTTGGTTTTATCCAAAGCTTTCGGGAGATCGTTAATATATTATATTAAAAATAAAATGCATCCTAAAACGCTCCCTTGCGGAATTGAACAAGTCAGGGTTTTTTCTACTGATGTTGCTAAATTTATTTGTTTATTTTTATAATCATAGTGGTTAATTTGAACTATTTGCTTTCTATTGTTTAGGTAAGATTTGAACCAGAGATAAGCAGGGCCACGGACGCCGGATCCATGCAGTTTGGAAAGCAGTATGCTATACGAGACTTTGTCGTATGCCTTAGTCATGTCTAGTAGAAGGCCTAGTGAATACTTTTTGTCGTTTATGTTTTGGAGGGCTGTTTGGACATATTTGAATACTGCTGATGTTGTCGATTTAGATTTTCTGAAACCGTTTTGATTATTCGTGGGAATTAAAATTAAACAATGAAATAGTATTTTATATTTATTTCGTATAGTTTTTTCTTACATGTTCTTTGAGAAGGTATGCATTTCATAATTATTATTTCATGTAGATTTAACATGAAATAATAATTATGAAATGCATTCAGCTCCTTAAATAAAGTTATAATCAAATAATAATGTTACAAATAATAATGTTGTAATGTTATGTTGTTAATGCATACCTGTTAATATTAATATTAACAGGTATGCATTTCATAATTATTATTTCATGTAGATTTAACATGAAATAATAATTATGAAATGCATTCAGCTCCTTAAATAAAGTTATAATCAATGGAACTTTTTGACGTCTTATCAATCAATCGATCGATCGAAATCGATGAACGCCGGCTGCACGCACGAAAAAGCATGATTCATTTTCACGTTCCGCCTGAGCCGAGCGTGCAAGCGATAGTGCGGAACAAGCGATAGAGAGGCACGGTTCAGCTTGTGACGCATCTACCTATCATGACGTTATCACGTAAAGCTTTCGTCCAAAATATCGTAAAATCGTAAAAATCGTTTTTTTTTTTTTAAATTAGCATTCATTACAAGTTTACAACCTTTAATTTATAAGTATAAGATTTTACACGTTACGAATATAGAATAACCATTCGAATGATTGTTTCATTCAAATGACGATATATATTCGCATATATATATTTCGCATACAACGTATTAAATCATTAGAATAATTCGATTGTTAATTTATGGAACAATCGCTCATCACTACGCATCGCATTGCATCTAGCGGTGGGTCATTGACAATTTTAATTGAAAACCCGTCAATTTTAAAAAAAAGCTTTTTGTCATCGGTTAACAGGTTGAAAAACACAAGATTCAGTTATTAGGTTTTCAACAAATGTGAAATTTTGATAACGCGTTGTGTCAACGTTTTTTATCTATAACGACTATAATATTAACAGGTAACTTGAAAATAAAGTTAGAAATGGTTTAAAATTAAATTTTCTTCAGTGAATAAGTTTTTTTTATACAGTCAAATAAACATTATCAAAAAAAAACTGAAAAACTAACATTTCCTCCCGCGCGGCCACACCAAAACCGACCTTGACTGAAGTAATCAAAACAAGTATCTATATTTAAAAACAAGCTTTTATTGTTCTTGTTAATAATATAGTACTCGCCAAGACGAATCAAACGAACCGAAGCTCGATGGGGTTGCTTCGTTTCATTACAGAGTTCCTATTACCACCTTGCAGCTCCATCATCAGACCCTGGTTACCATTGAAAGACAAACTTCTCGTCAAAACGATTCAAATGAGCCCAAACTCGATGAGGTTGTGTCGTTTCATTGCGAAGTTCCTTTGGCCCTTTCAGCACCATGTCATCATAATATTGCATTGTCACGCGATTTACATATGTATGCAAAATTTCAGCTCAATTGGTAACCGGAAAGTGGATCAAATTTTATTTGAAAGATTTGATGACAAACATCGGGACAGGTGAAACTAAATAAAACCTTGTAATAACAATTTTGTTTACACACAATTTTATAACCTAATAACGTTGAATTTGTTTCAACGGGCTTCTCTCGTTCGATCTATTCGGGAATTATTCGCGCGTATTCGGAGATTTTCGTGTATCGTTCAGCCAATAAGCGTTGAATTAACAAGACGAAGCGGCTTTTGTGCAATTAACAGGTTTCAAAAATTTTACTGGTTTACCTAATAACGAAAAGCTGTTAATTCATTGACGATTGAAAAGCTGTTGAAAAAAACAGTTCGTTGAAAAAACGCCCACCTCTAATTGCATCCCATCCAATCCCGTCCAATCAAAAATGACTTTGACAAATACACAAACAAGAAATTGAAAAAAAAAATGCGTTCCCTTTTTTTAAGTGGTAGGTTACGTCTTCGGGTATTTGCCAATTTCCCTGGTGTCATCTCGTGGGGCATCTACCCCAGCATCTACATGAGCTTGGCTGGTTTGAGTAGACTGGCGAGGGGAAATGCACAATACACCTCAAGCGGGACGTCAGTGCAGGTCTTATCACCCCCACTTCAAATTAGAATTAGAATTACCTGAGGGCACATCCTCAGCGACCGGCTTAAATGGACGCCTAGGTATTTCACAGTTGGTTTCCATTCGATATCTTAGCCTCGGAGTTGGAGTGGAGGAGGCAGCTTACGCTGGGCACTGACTAATACCGATATATTATACCAATTAGTCAAACCACTTACAACATAAATAACCTCAACTAAAATTAAATATCTTCTATAGAATATTGCTCAGATGATAAAAAGTTCTATCAGTACTTATTTTTTACTAATGCAGGGCGAGGCTTGTCCAGAAATTTAGGTATTTTACGCTACCTCAGTTTACGGCATAGTTCCGCGTTTTATGAGAGCGCGAAGTCCGCACAAAACGTGGCGTACGTTTAGTGCGATACCGATCCGCTGCGCGCCGCGCCGCGCGCGAGTCTCGCCGCGCGGCGCGCGACTCGTCTGAGCCACATCTTCATTACATTGTAGTGGCAAGTAAGTTGTGATATACTGATATCAATCTATAAGCTTATTTCTTGAAAATCTATGAAATAATAATTTACTACTCGTACTCGTTCATTTTTCCGGGATAAAAGCCTAAGTATGTCATACTAAGTGGGTATATCTATCTCCATTCAACAACCAACTCACTAACTCACATAAAACACTAAATTATCACATTTATAAAATAATAGCTATGCTCCTGCGGTGTAACCTGCGTAGTGATGAAAAACGATGATGATTATGATAAAATATAGCCTTTGTCCTTCTCCAGGTCTTGAAGAATCTCCTGTCCAAATTTCATAAATATTGGTTAGAATTACATATTACAGGTCAAATATATCACGTAAATATCTTTGACAATAATGTAAAGGTCTATACAGGATGTTAGGTAATAAACACAAGCAGACACAACAAGGTTAATTTTATAATTATATTGCAATACCATTAGTTAACTGACTTCCAAAAAGAAGGAGGTTTTCAATTTGACTATGTTTTTTGTATGTTTGTTCACCGATTACTCCACCAATTGTGAATCGATTTTGAAGATTATTTTTTCTTTGGTAAGTGATTTCAGAAGTGGTCCCATATAAATTTTATCAATATCGGTCTAGTACTTTGGATTTTTATAACAAAATAATTTACAATTATTGTAGGTTTTAAAAAGATCCTGAGAGAGTTTACTACAAATAATATAAATAATAAGTTGTCTATTTTGTTTGTTTATTGATTAACAGATTTACAGATTTACAGATTTACAGATTTGCAGATTTACATATTTACATATTTACAGATTTACATATTTACAGAGTTACAAATTTAGAATCCGGAGTGTAACGAGGGATTCAATCTCGCCCAAGACAAAAACACCTTTATCCCCGAAGTGCATAATCTACTTTTTACACCTAATGCGTGATTATAGAAAGAAATGGGTTTGAATCTACATTATTTAACAAAACAGAGCGCTTTGTTGTTATTTTTAACGTACAGCCTTGAAAAATTTCAGCATACGCTACCTGAATGGATTTTCTTTGATTCACATTATTATACCTACATTATGTAACAGAACGTCGCAATCGCACTTAAAATAGAGTTTTTCTAAGCAAACGCGCTGCATCGTAGACCGTAAACGTCGTTCAAAACTAGCGGGATCAGTGGTCAAGCTAAAGTTTCCCATAATAAAAATATAAAAAACAACCGTAGTACAATATCAAAAAATTAACAGATCTTTCAGTTGTAGCATATTTCATCTTCTTTGGTTGCAGTATTCGTGCCTGTTTTATTTCTTTTTTATATTCTTTTCTCACAACTATATCACAACTCACATGTCGATGTTATTACTCTCACATGGTGGAGTACGGGACAGATTATGCGAGTTTTCATTGACGGTCGTTATGTAATATCAAAGTAAACGTTGTAGCAACCACACATTTTATCATTACAACGAGGCTAATGCACATAAGATATATTTTAACTAGACAAACAGGTGCATTATAATTTATTTTACTTTTTTGCGTGAGGTTTTCACATAAATTGCTGGTCTACCTACCAATTCATACAAATTTGCAGTTACAAAAATATATGTGCATAAACCTCATTTTTTGTAAAATAAATAAGGTTGTAGTGCTCACTCAATCCTAGAAGTATTCAAATCAACTGGCTCTAATGTTATCAAAGACTCGTTGATTACTTCAAGATGCTTCTTTGATTTGCAATATACAAGAATAATGCTAACAAGGTCGATCACTGATAAATGTACCTAACTAACCTAACCTAACCTAACCTAACACCCTGTATTTGTGGTGGAAATATAAATGTTATGAAACTACCTATCTAAAATATTTTATACTCAAGTAATATATGTATACGTAAAATCGCTGTAAAAAGTTGAAGTGTGTATTTTTTATTCCAGTAAAATTACTTATTTCTTATTTATCACGAAGAAGTTCTAGGCTATGAAAAAACATTTTATTTTATTTTTGCAAGAGTACAAAAAATGCGTTACAAAAAATATAATATAGCATATGATATTCAGGGAGTAAAGACGAATCTAACGACACCTAGCACATCAAAATCGGTCAAGCTGTTTAGGCTGTAGGAGGTAATCTAAAAATATGCATAGTACATACATAGATATACACCCACATACACCCTTACATACATAAATACAAACATACATATACTCGATAAACAACCCTCCTTACGCAATCGGGTAAAAATTACCTACCTACGCGCGGCGCGGGCGGCGCGCGACAGACGGCGGTATACCTATATAGGTACTCTCAAAGTCGAAAGTCTCAAAGTGTGACGCGTTCAAAGATGCCGCGCCATATGCCGCCTGCCGCGACCGCGGTGTATTTTTACCGGACTGTGCAAAAAGGTGGGTTATGTTTTTCAAATGTATGAATCATATAAGATTAAAAAAGCGAAATTGTCTGTCGTCTGTCTCTCTATCTGTTTGTTACCTAAACGGCTAAACGGCTGAACCAATAATTATGAAATTTGGAACAGAAATTCTTTAGGACCTGGAGAAAGACAGAATATATATATATTGACTGGCCTTGTGGCTCAGTTGGTAGTATGTCTACCTGCTAAGCTGTAGGTCGTGGGTTCGATCCCCACCCAGAGCAAACATATGTGTGATGAGCATGGGTGTTTGTTCTGTGTCTGGGTTTTTCTATATATCATATGTATATATTTACAATAAAAGTATATATGTATTCTATCAGCCATCTAGTTCCATAGTACAAGCTTTGCTTAGTTTGGGCTAGATGGTGTTGTGTGAAATGTCCCCAAATATTTATTTATTTATATATATATATTATTATCACCATTTTTCATCACTACGTGGGTGAAACCGCGGGATGCAGCTAGCATGTGTATGTATGTTTATGTATACATTTATTTTTTATGAGCCCTGTTTGTACAAACTGTCCCACTGCTGGGCGCGGGCCATCTTCTCATTATAAGAAGGGTAAGGCCATAATCTACCACGCTGGCCAAATGCGGGTTGGCAGACTTCACACATCTTTCATAACTGTAATATTTGAACATCAGGTAAGAGTAAGTACATTTTCTTTATACGAGTATGAATAGAACTCATAGGTTTATGAACTGCGAGTGCGAGTGATCTATATAAATACTTACATGTATATTTCTAAGAAATAATAACTTGCAACTGGGTATTTACCTTTTTCAGGATCGCATAATTTCTATATGAGCCAAAATTTTGCGCTTACGCGTTCGCTTATTTTTTGGTTTCTTTGTTCTATGATTTCCCATAGTAATTTGTTTTATTTGGCGCGCGATGCAATCCGACACAGTACCGTCGCTGACAGTGGTCACCGACAGACTGGCGCGGGTGAACAGCTGAAGCAAGGCGGCGGGACGGTTGCTCGCGAGCAAACTTATTGTAAAATAAATTACTATAAAATAATGCACTAAACGTATCAAAAATGTAATTCTAGAGAACACTAAAAAAATGTAATAGCTACTTAACATGGTAAATTTGGTTTTGATGGCTTTAAACACTTTAGAGATAAATGGGAAAAATAAATAAAATGGCATATTTTTCAAAAAATAAAGCTATCGAGATTTTTTTCAGCAATCGTGTTTTTGTTTCTAGCGAAACCTAGCCAACAGATCGAAATTTTACATACAAAAAATTTGAGCTTGAACTAATAATACAAGTATTTTTTGTAAATTTTCAAAAAGCTTTGTTTTACTGCTTTTGCGGACTAGCCGGGCCTTAAGTTATTGTTTAATTCAAGTCCATACGATTTTTAAAATTAAGTAAATGTGCTCAATCAAAATAACGATATCGGGGTTGAAGGGAAACGGAATGAGCCAATAGAATGAAGATCATGAACATGGAACGAAAGAATAATCTTTGTAAGTCACTGTCAATTAATAAAAAACTAACAAAACGTATAGCGTAAATTACGTTATTATCCTTGGTAAATTATAAGCATTCAAATTTCTCATTCTTTGAAGGTACTTTCCTTGTTTAATTGATGCTGTACAACAAAAATTTTATGATAAAATAAATCTATCATTACAAAAAACAAAACAAAAAAATTCTTAACTCTTGCCATTTACTAAAATTCTAAATAGTATTGAAGAGTACGATATTTATATAGCATATATTTTTCTGTTTCCGGGTTCTTAGTTTTCAATATACTAAATTTTATGGCAATCGATTTACTCGTGTGTGCGTGAACACGTAAAAGATAGAGACAGATAATTACTTTGCTTTTTACCCGACTGCGTTAGAAGGAGGGTTATGTATTTCGAGTGTGTATATGTTCGTATGAATGTATATACGTGAGTATGTATGTATGCTTCTATATAATCGCCTATACAGCCTAAATAGCTTGACCGATTTTGATGCACGAGGTGTGTTGTTAGATTGTTTTTGATACATAAACATAAACTCACTCGAAAAACATAACTCTCCTTCTTACACAGTCGGGTAATAACACAAAACACGAAACACGTTAAATGCTAAATTGTGAAGTTAGCACCAGGCTATCTTATCTTATCTTAATAGGGGTCCGATACTCGGAAGCACTTCGAGCCATTGGTCCCTTTTGTACTTATTCCAACCTTACTTACACATCCACAACCGGTATTCCAAAGAAGGACTGCATTAACCTCAGAATACTACCTGGTTCGAAGTGCCTATACTCCTCCAGTTCAAGGTAAGCCGACCCAAAGAGGTCTTGTCGCTTGCTTTCCATTGAGTCGCAACCACACAATATGTGTTTTATTGACTTCTCAGTTTCTCCGCAAGCCCTGCATTGTGGGCTTTCCGCAAGTAGCACCAGGCTAAGTTACTTTGTCATGTTTGTTTAGACTAACGGAGTAACTATCAACTTTTATAGCGATGCAAAGATCGCTCAATGCCCGCTTTTACCCGACTGCGCAAGAATGCCTTTGAGTATATGTATGTTTGTGTGTATGTATGTAAGTATGTATGTACATAATATGTGGGTATTTATGTTCCTATAAGATCGCCTATAGCCTAAAATCGAATTTGATTTGCGAGGCGTTGTGAGATCTATCTCGGTTCCCGGAGAATAATAAGCATAACTATATTTTTTTAGAATACTAATAATACATACATCGTAGAAATTAATAAATGCGTTTTTTGTAACCTTCAACGAATTTCGTAATAAACAAGTGATTTTACTAGAATTATTCTAAAAAAATAGCATTTATAATCTTTTTTTAGTGATTTTACTCATACTTTCTCACAAAAAACGTAGGCTCAACAGCGTATCAAGCGTAACCAAGTCGTATTCATTTTTCTTTTAATATAGATACCTTCAACTGTTGTGTTTGCAAAAAAGGCAAGATAAAAACGAGCGCTGACTGAAATTTGCATCACTATAAAATTTGAGAGTACGGCTGCAGCTTGACAAGCTTTTAAATAGTTTTTTTTATTTTATTAATTGTTGAATAGGTAATCAATAATATTATGTAGATAGTTTTCTGAACAAAAAAAAACACTATATAAAACTTAATAAATAACGATTTATTTACAGTTCCTTCATATTTTCATAAGTTACTTTCAATTCGTTCAAAATTTTAACCCTATTTGCAAAGTTTTTAAAACTTTAACAAGTCATTTTAAAAGTAGCCAAGTTCAGTCAAAGTCGTCGTTAATGTCCTTCATCTATGGACATGGTCATGGTATCTGGCTCGTAGGAGTGGTCGATGGCGCGTTCCTTGATGATTTGTTTGTACACGAAGGCAGATTTTCTCGGGGTGCGGGTGCGAGCGGGCGACTCGAAGTCTACTTGGTACAAGCCAAAACGTTCCCTGCAGAATAAAAAAGTCACAATTCATAACTGAATGAATCAATTCAGTATAAATAGCGTGATCTTTTGTGGTGGAGCAATTTTCCTTACTATTTCATCATCATCATCTCAGCCATAAGAAGTCCACTGCTGGACATAGGCCTCCCCCATGGATTTCAAAAAAGACCGATTGGAAGCGGCTTGCATCCAGCGTCTTCCTGCCACTTGTATGAGGTCGTCTGACCATCTCGTGGCTGTTATTGTTATTTAATATTATCTAATTATATTAATCACTTCTCTTGCTTACGAAAACCTATTCGTTTTTATAACAATTCTTGTTTCATTTTAATAATATAGGTAAGTACAAACTGATGCAAAATAATCACGAAGCCAAATTTTACCTAACTACATCAGAGCCAAAAAGGATGATTGTTTTTTATGCTTTTCAAATAAGTATAGTACCTAATTTATGTGTATTTATGTATATGTTCCATGGAAGAACTTACCATTTATGTACTTAATATTACTTTATGGAACTTACACAACACAGATCATTCAATTTCAATGAATGAGGTGTCTATCGATTTTTTAGTTCTGAATTCTGATGACGGATTATAAATAATTATACTATTATAATATAAACGTAAATATGACGCATTTAATATAAAACTGAGTGTTAGTTATTTTTATGAGATGAATATAACGTGTCTGGTATACAGAGAAAGAGCTCACTTATTCCTTTTCTCAGGTTTGAGTTTCGATAAGATTTCGCGATAAATGCTACATGTCTCTACGAAGATAAGATTACTAAATCTTATCTGGCTGATTATTCGAAAATGTGTTGAGCTCTCTTCGATCTGTCGTTTGTAAACAAAATCTGTCAATCTATTTAGATTACAGAAGATAATTTAGAAGCCTGCATACTTATATATTTACATGCATCCACTTGAAAGGCAATTTTCTAAAGAGTCGAGGGGTGGTAGTGTGTTACGACTGTTGGAGGAGGACATTTGTTAAGACTTTTACTCGTTACTTTGTAAAGCCTGCTTATCTGTGATAGTTTTTCTTTTAATTTCATTACTTTGTATACTAACATGAAAGTTTTCATATCTCCAAAGTCAACCGTTTACATAATTACCATTTCATTTCATTTATTATTTCGCAAACGGATCGCTAAACTTAAAAGTAGTTTTTGCATACCCCCAATGTTTTTTGATTACCTATCTAACGGTACCCCACACGATAGGGCAGATAAGAAAGAATAATTCATCCCCACTTTACATGTAGGGGAGGAACCTCCAAAATAACTTTTAAGAATTTATTCTACGATTTTTTCAGCGTGATTGATATGCCATACGTCCATGCCAAATTACAGCTTTCTAGTACCTACTAATAGTCCTTGAGCAAAACTACGGATAGACAGATGGACATTTCTAAACTATTAGAGTTCCTTGTTTACTACGGAATCCTAAAAATTAATATTAATCAAAAGTTCTTAACTTCAATAATTTTATATTTAAAAAAAGTTCTCGCGTTCATGGCGCCACCATACTCTTTGCCTTAGCCAAAACACTTACAAGTATCCCTCCATCCACTCGAAGTTGTCCATAAGACTCCACGCCATGTAGCCTTTCAGATCGATTCCAGCATCCAGGCAATCCAATACGCTCTCCAAGGCAGCCCTGTGATTTAAATTAAACAATTTCTTAAGCGATGATTCACTTATACGGGTGAAACTTCAAGCTTAGAGCTTCATCACAAACTTGCTAAAGCCCGATCGTGGAGCAGGAAGAGTAAAAAAAGAGAGACAGGTAATAACGGGTTAATGTACTTTCGTATATTAACCCGTTAGTACCTGTCTCTGTTGCTCCCGCGTCAATATGATGCCGTCGCGCGATGTAAATAAAATCATTGGGCTAACATTGCATCTGTATGAGTGCGACGACAATATATCTCTTCGGGAGCTGCAGAAACGGGTAACAGGTTATTGTACGAAAATCTTCCTGTTTCGCGACCGGACTTTAATTTCGCTTCAATTTTTTTTGATCTTATTCCACCTGATTTCTAGCGGACGGTTAGAAACCCGAACAAGCAATATATCAGAAGCATAACACTTAGATTTTGTTTGTAATACGTTATATTTTGTTTTTTTTACTGTGATTTTTCTTTTTTTTTGTTCTAATGTAGTGTAAATATTTTCATAAGCATAAGACGTAATATAAAAATAACTTATGAAATTCAGTTTAAAATACAAATTCGTCATATTTTAATTTGTTTTTGTTATTTTAGTTTTACGGTAGTAATACGGCCAATCAACTTTCAACTAAAGTAGTAAGAAGGGTAATTCAATTATCGGTGTTACTACTAGTAGTAAGATTGGTAGTAGCACGGGCAACAAACCGGATTTTTATCACCGAATAGTCTCCCACAATGGAAAATTAAAAAAATCATGTTCATGTCAAAATGACAGTCAGATTCACGATAAAACAATGAAAACAAACGTTTACCAATGTAGTAAAAATGTCTTATTGTACGTATTAAGGCTAAGGCCGCACTACGGTTAAACCGCAGCGGTTTTTAACCGCGTGAGTTTATGAAACAGGAAAACGAATACAATCGGCTGCACTTGCGGTTTTTCCCCGCGATTGATTTAGTACCGTCTCGATCGGTTTCGCGGCTTATAGCGGTTACCGCTCGCGGGAAAAAACCGTAGTGCGGCCTAGGCCTAATGTGTGTAATATATTTACCTATAGTAGGTGATCCTGTCATCGTCAATCAGATCGCGGTCAGGGTCGATGGACCAGCCATTCTCAGTGATGTAGAACACGGGGTCATTGTACTTCTCCTTCAGATGAGTTAGAGCGTTCAAGATGCTGTTTGGAGCAAGCTGAGAAATAAAGCAAATAAATTAGGAAAGAACTGAAAGGTATTTATATTACAATATTTAAGACTTTTTACGTCTTTACAAGAATAACTCGGATCAATTCGACAAAATAATTTGTAATATCTTTTCTCGGAAGGTTTTCCCGCCGAGCTTTAGCATAGAGCGTACAACCACCTCTCCGGGATACCAAAGCAACAGCGGTATCAGTGATGTTCCAGTTGTTCACTTGCGATGGTTATCGCTTACCATCAGGCTTACCTACCTACATCAAAACGACTTAACAAGCTTAGAAAAAATTCTTAAAAAAACTTCAACAAAAAACTGCTGAAATCATTTTAATGAAACATTCCTAAAACATTATTGATAAAACACACTTTCAAACAAAAAAAAAAAAAAAATCAAAATCGGTATATCCGTTTGAAAGTTACGATTCCACAGATAGACACGTAGATATACATCGATACATACAAGTCAAACTTATAACCCTCTTTCTCTCTCTCTCTCTCTCTTAAGTCGGGATTAAAAATGAAGCGGCTATCTCCTATACAGACTAAATAAAGACTAAAGACAGATCTAAATAAGTATCCACAATTCCATATTAAAGATTTGTATAAATAATACTTACATATAACCACGAAGAAGCAGATGGAACCCAGTCCTCACCATGAGTGGAGGCAGTACCAGAGTCGGTATACAGCGTCGGGTTCTCAATAGGTTCGTCATTTGCTGCATACACCAATGCACTAGTGTAGTGGTTCACTCCGAAGAAATCGGCGGCTCCTCGAACGAAGTCCTTCTCTTCTTCAGAGAATTCTGGCATACGGGAGTGAGAATAGCCCATGGCTAAGCTTTTTTCAGCGACCTTTTGGGCCAGCTCTTTGGGGAAACTTCCATCACCGAAAATCGGTTCAGCGTATAAACCCCACTAAAAAAGATTTTGTGAAAATATTGACAATGTTTTAAAAAAAATTACTTAAAAGACAGTAATTATACATATTATATTTGTTATATCAATATTTGAAAATGTATATTTAATTTCATACAAATATTCGTTTCTAACAATATAATATTTACTAACTGACTTCCAAAAAGCAGGAGGTCAATTCGGTCTGTATGTTTTTTTTGTATATTTGTTCACCGATTACTCAGCCAATTGTTGTTTTTTTTTTATATTTAGTAGATAATATACTACACTGGTTGTCCCAGTCCCATATAAATTGTATAAAAATCAATGCAGTAATAACTGTGAATATCAATGGTGAAATATCATTAAAGTACCTGTATAAAAGTGAACAGCAAGTCGCGTATATTATTGTATTGCGTATTTTGAGTCGATTTTTTCATTTTTTTAACTACAATTGTTTATACGTTACTATTTATGTTCGATATGATTAATATTGTTACATAAATTATGTAATGATAAGTCCTTTTTATACGGTTTTATTTTAATAGCTCGGGTGAATAAAATGACAACTTTCGTTGTATCGCATTTTTTCTAATAATAATAATAAGTTTTCTTCTAAGTTAATAATTACCTCGGCTTGTCGTCTCAACTCGGCAGCCATCTTATCTTCCTCCGAATCAGTCAAATGAGTAAACCAGTTAACACTGATAGTAATGCCGCATTGACCATTCTGCACAGGCTTAAACTCACTGTTGTACAAGTGGTAAGCCCTAGCGTGTCCTAGAACGAGATTCTTCGCGCACAAATAAGTTCCCACAGCAGTAGAATTGAGTATAGGCGCTTTGGTGTGCCATCCGTATCCTTCGTAGCAGATCTCTCTGGGTTCATTGAAAGTGATCCAGTGCTTCACTCTATCTCCAAAGTTTTCATAGACAACTCTAGCATAGTCTTCGAACCATTCAGCGAATAGGGGGTTAGCAAAACCGCCCAATTCTTGGAGCTTCTGAGGCAAGTCCCAGTGGTAAAGAGTGACCATGGGAACGATGTTGTACTCGAGCATTTCATTGATGTAATTATTGTAGAAGTCAATTCCAGCTTGGTTGACGTTGTGGGACATACCGTCAGGAAGGATCCGTGACCAGGATAGAGAGAAGCGGTAAGCGTCTAAGCCAAGTTCTCTCATCATTTCGACGTCTCGTTTGTAGTTGTGATATGAATCAGCGGCTACGTCTCCGTTTGAAAGGTCTCTGATGACATGAGGGGAGTTGTGGGTCATGTAGTCCCAGATGTTTTCACCCTTTCCTAAAATAAAGTTTTTTAAGCTCACGAAGAAATACAACATAATGTGTGAATCAATTCAATATTTAACGCAAAATATGTTTATTAAATAAGTATACTTAATAATTATATCTTAAAAAGGATAAATTATTACTCTTTTCAACTGATTTCAAAAGGAAGAGGTTCTCAATTTGACTTTATTATTACCGCATAGCTCAGTCATTTATAAAAGGATTTACTTTCAAATTGGTCTTAAAGCAAAAATCAAAATAGTTTTTTTAAGTGCCAAGTTATGTTATGGTGAATTTTTCTTCATTGGTAGATTCGAAACAATGTTTATATTAGTATTAATACATTGACGATTTCAATAATAAAGTAAAGCAATGGAGTATGGACTTCTGGTAAAGAAATCAATATTTTTTGTTAGTCTTTTTTATACATGATAGACAAGCGCTTGACCGCCAACGCACCTAACGTTAAGCTACGTTGCCATCTACCCTGGAGTCCCTGGAGCGTGCTTACCTAAAAGAAAACAATTCACTCACGATTGAAAGACACAGATCAGTATTCCTATTCACAACTTGTCGGGCAATTGGATCAGAAACTAAATCTTCATCTTCATCGTTCTATATCGAAATGATACAGATGGAGATATTATTTCCGACTCGATTCCGAATCCGACAAGTAGAATTACTACAGATTATAACTAATAATCGGCCAAGTGCGAGTCGAACTCGCGCACGAAGGGTTCCGTACTATCATCTATAATACTACAAAGTTTAGTTCTGTTTATAAAATAACGAGAAATCAACGAAATTCCAAGTAGTAAATTGCAAACTTATAGGTAGGTTTTCGATACACATCCGGGCAGCATGACGACGCTCGCGCGAATACGCGCGCCTATGGCTCGCTCCGTGATGTTACCTCCCCCGCTACCCGCGCGTTCGCGCCACCACCACACCGCGGCGCGGCGCTCGCACCGCGTTTAGATGCACGGATTATTTTCATTTTGTTAGTTTTTATGTATTAGATTAGGTATTTATTTTTATAGTTAATATATTTCTAAATATTTACTTACAAATATTCAAGTTTCTACCTGTTAATTAAGATCGAGTAAAAATTGCTTAAAAATTACGTTTGTTGTATGGGAGCCCCCCTTTAATATTTACTTTATAGTTATTTAATTATTTATTTTGAAAGGTAATATACAAGTAAGTATTCTGTGAAAATTTGAAGCGTCTACCTGTTACCGTTTTTAATATTGATCAAAAAAATACGAAAAAAACACGTTTATTGTATGGGGACCCCCCTTAATATATTTTTTTTTTAATTTTTAGTATTTGTTGTTATAGCGGCAACGGAAATACATCATTTGTGAAAATTTCAGCTTTCTAGCTATCACGGTTTATGAGATACAGCCTGGAGACAGATAGACAGACAGACAGACAGACAGCGAAGTCTTAGTAATAGGGTCCCGTTTTTACCCTTTGGGTACGGAACCCTAAAAAATGATCTTACCATCTTCATTCCAGGCTCCTTCAATCTGATAGGAAGCGGTGGCAGTACCGAACAGGAAATCATCTGGAAACTTCCTGTTTTGTCTCACTGAGTGAGCGTGGCAGCTCACTGCTACGGCTACTAGACTGTAGATATATAAAAAAAGATTTGATCCAGATAGTTTACGATGAAGTATGTAATGTTGATTATTGGAATAGGTATAAGATGTTTTCCTTCCTTGATTAAGTAGTAACGACATGCTTAAATTGTTAAAAATATTTAGATAATCTGTTAGAACTGGAAAATAATTCAAATTATGTGTAGATAGAAAATCAAGACAAGAAAGATTCGATACCGAGTTCGAGATATTCGAGTGGGAAGAGTCTACTAAATTATTATTTATAATGAAATTAATGGGATGATTTGTTTTACCCACCAGTTTAAGATCGAATATGAATCTTTATATTAAGTCAAGATCAGGCTAAGATATATGGGAGGGGGTTGGAAAATAAAACAACCGAAATGCAGTCGCGGATCCAACCCTTAAAAAAGGTTTTAATCACGGCCACCTGACAATCAGCGAATGTAATACTTTGATTAAAAATATCGGGGTTAACCCCCCCCCCCCCCCCCCTCCCCTCTCCCTACCTGGATTCGCCCATGATCTATAACTTCCTTATGATTAATAATTGCAAAATAGAGTTATTATGCACTAACATACCTCAATACCACCGTTAGCCTCATTTTACCAACAACTGACGATATTTACACATGAGTCCAATATTTATATAGTGTATTATAACACTATAAGCATGTCAAATACATCACATGTTACCTAGCTGGGGACCACTTCAGATTATCAGAGAGATAATTTTCTTTGATATTATCTGAATGTAGAGTGTTGACACTTTCTACCACAAACAAACTCACCGTCAATCAATGACGACAAGGACTTTATTATCAAATGGACGCAGTCTAAATCAAAATTAAGGAAAAAAGTGTCGAGTTGACCGATTCTCACATACCAACAATAACGAATTTAGAGATTTTGATTTCTGATTTGATTTTTAGGGTTCCGTACCTGAAAAGAAAAAACAGAACCCTTATAGGATCACTTTGTTGTCCGTCTGTCCGTGCGTCCGAGTGTCAAGACCTGTATCTCGGGAACGCGGCGCGTGAAGGTATCGAGTTGAAATTAAAACCATATATGCAGATCCATAGTCTCTTGCTGCAGAAAGAAAAATCAAATTTGACAGTTTTCGTAAAAAAATGTTACAGCCAAATATGTCGCAAAAACGCATAATTCGACACTCGCAAGAGGATCAAAACATAAGGGAAATAAAACCTAGAGTAACTGTTAAATTGAATTTGAATCTATTAAATTGAAATTGAAATCTATAACTGTTAAATAAACTGGGAAATAAAACCTATAACAGTTAAATTTGGCAAGAAACTTTGTCAACAGTTTTCGGATTTTTGCTTAAGTGTGTGTACTAACACACATAATATAGGAAAAAATCCGAAAACTACATTTGTAATTTAATCACAAAAATAGGGTCTTTATGCAAGGAAGGGCCAAATTTTAAAATGTTTTAACCGTATGATGTGGGGTAGAAAGAACTTAATCAGCACAAGCTAAAACAGGTTTACAAATATTTTTACGATGTATATTTTTCGGTTTATGAAGGAAAATAGAAAAAAAAACCCCTTTTATCTACTAGTTTGTACGGAACACTCGGTGAGCAAGTCTGACTCGTACTTGTCCGGTTTTTTAATTGAGTTTGAATAATGTTCAAATAAACCATAAGAAGTAGGTAGCTTATTTATAACTGGTAACTGATTTATAACGACCGTTGCGCGTTGTTCCAAATAACATCGCATAAATATTTTTTGCAAACAACCTTTCCTCAGTGGCTGATGGTGGGGACTTTTATAAATATATTAATCACATCATATAGGAGGTCACCTTCGAATAGTTACATAACATGAAGTTTTATTGACATCGATAGATACACTTTACTGATAAATTATAGCAAACAAATAACATACTTGAAAATGTCAATATCCAGGAGATAATGTTGTTAGGAGGATTAAGATGGGTCTTCAGCATAGTTTTGCATTTTTTTGAGATCTCTGAATGCAGTTATGAGTCGCACGAACACGCATGTGCTTCGCATACAAATGCCTCTCTTAGCATAAAACTCACAGAAAAGAGAAGGCAACACAACTAGCTATAGCCACCGAAATAAAAAAAATATACGCAAAGTAAGCTATAACTATTTCAATGAGCAATTTTTAGGGTTCCGTAGTCAATTAAGAACCCTTACAGTTTCGCTATTTCCGTCCGTCTGTCCGTCCATCCGTCCATCTGTCCGCGGCTGAGCTTAAAGACTAGAAGTACTAGAAAGTTGTAATTTCGTA
The DNA here is from genome assembly GCA_947563715.1 of Lycia hirtaria. NCBI lineage: Eukaryota > Metazoa > Arthropoda > Insecta > Lepidoptera > Geometridae > Lycia > Lycia hirtaria. Next base: position 49,654,299 of record OX387376.1, on the reverse strand, counting down.
CATTTATTACGCCAACAAAACGATAGAATAAAATCTTAATTTTTGGGTACCTACCTCTCGTCTACGTCATGTAAAGTTGGGATGAATATTTTTTTCTCATCTCCCTTATCGTTCGGGGTATCGTTGGATAGGTAATTAAAAAACATTGAATGGTATGCGAAATATTTTTTTAATAATATAGAAATGGATTCGTTTGCGAAATAAGTGATAATTTTTGAAAGAATCAAGTGTCCGCACTCTACTAGGTAAACGGTTGACTTTGGAGATATAAAAAAATCATGCTAGTCTGACTCGCACTTATCCGGTTTTTTTATAAGTGGCAGTCGACCCGGATTAGGTACCTACCGGCCGAGATTATGAAATGAAGTATTTAAGTGTCATGAAATTATCAAATATATATATATATATATATATATATACAAAGCAAGAAATATCATAAATAAAACCGGACAAGAGCGAGTAAGACTCGCTCACCAAGGGTTCCGTACAAACTAGTAGATAAAAGGGGGAATTTATATATATTTTCCTTCATAAATCGAAAAATATACATCGCTAAAATATTTAAAAACCTGTTTTAGCTTGTGCTAATTAATCTCTTTCATATGATACCCCACATGATATAGTTCCCGTCACGTAAAAAGAACGCTAGTTTGTTCGCGCTTACGAACAAATCAGCGTTATTTTTACGTGACGGGAACTATACGGTTAAAGCCATTTAAAATTTGGACCCTCCTTCCTTGCATAAAGACCCAAATTTTTGTAACTAAATAAAAAATGTCCAGTTTTCGGATTTTTACCTTTAGGTGTACTTTAACACAATGCTTCTTACCAAATTTCATAGTTCTAGGTCAACGGAAGTACCCCATAAGTTTTGATTCCCTTGTGAGTGTCGAAATGTGAGTTTATACGACATATTTGGCTGTAACTTTTTTTTACGAAGACAGAGTAATTTGATTTTTAAAGATAAAAATGGAAGGAAATGGGGGAGACCTTTGCTCAGGAGTGGGACAGTATAGGGTAATAAGAAAAAATTAGATAAAATAAAAGCTTTTAAAAAGGCATATTATGTAAATTTATCTAAACAATAATATATGTTCCATAAATGCTAATATGCTACATATATTGCTCAAATAATTGATTCAAAAGAAAGCGTAAGGCAAAAACCAGGGCACCCGCCCTAAGCGGCAGTTTTAGGGGGCGCCAAAATCACAATATAATATGATTAAAAATAAATAAAGCGCCTCGCATACAGAAGCCTAGTTGCCTATAATAGTTATCAGCCCTGTTTGTATAAACTGTCCCACTGCTGGGAACAGGCCATCTTCTCATTGTGAGAAGGGTTAGGCCATAGTCTGCCACGCTGGCCAAGTGCGGGTTGACAGACTTCACACATCTTCAAGATCATTGAGAACTCTCAGACATGTAGGTTTCCTCACGATGTTTTCCTTCACCGTTTGAAGTTGGCGGCAATCAACAATACGCACATAACTTCGAAAAGACAGAGGTGCGTGCCGTGGGATTCGAACCCAGGACCTGCGGATCGCAAGTCAGACGGTCTCACCACTAGGCTGCCGGAAACTACATATAATAATAGTTAGTCCTAGTCGAATAGGAAAATGGCGCCACGCAGATTTACCTATTTGTGAGATAATTAAGTAATTTATTAGTATAAATGTAGTAATTAATGTGTTTTTTTAAGTAATCATTAACATTCTGGATCTAGGTTTATAGTATAATAAATAATAATATTGTCCCAAGAATTAATTTTAGCAATAATACATCTACAATACAATAATACTCATGTTCTTTTGAATAATAGGTACTATATTCTTTTTAAATAAAAACTACGGGTCACTCAAATCTGTTTTGAGTCGAAATATCCAGCTATAGTTTCAACCGCATTCGGCGGTCTTTTTCAAAGGAGCAGCGCCCACGTCACTCTCGGTCGGTGACCGACTGCCGAATAGTCTAGTCGGATATTTCGGCTCAAAACAGACTCACTAATGCTATAGTTATATTATAATTTTTAATAGCACAATACACGCACAATAATTAATATATTTGTAATTAGCTATTTATAAACACATATCATACAATTATTCATATAATGTACTCAATGTGATGCACATAATATAAGAACAGTGGTCCTCAACTTTTTGTATAAGATACCATTACCATTTATCTACGTGCTATTGCTGTGAGCCACCGAATATTTAATGTGATAAATTATAACACAAAACAAACAACAACGTCTCATATTTTGGCTTTGGAGGGCAATTTAATAAAACAAAAGAGAAGAAAATCTATCTATTCATTCTGAAACTTAGTCCTTTATATTTAAAAATTAAAGAAATATAAGCATTTTCAATGTAGGTAATACCTAGCTAGAGCATATTTTACATGTACGAGAAGGATGAAATTAACCTTTTTTTCTAGGGAAGTATATTTTATTCAATGTAAGTTAGATGAACATAATTGTCATGATTTGAATATTTGTTGTATGTGGTGTGCGGTGTTTTCAGTGTTGCGGAGTGGCAGCACTGCTATTTTCTTAATTTATATACTCTGGAGAACGGTGATCGAACAGAATGAACGCTACCCCGGATGATGGCGTGATGTTGTAATTCCGGGGAGGGGATATATCGCGGGCGGACGAGCGCGAGCGGCCCTTCGAAAAAGTAGTCGCGGCGTAACTCGGTAGTAAAAAGGCGGTCTTAGCGTCAGACCGCTCAGTGCAGTGAAATAAGTGCAGTGTTATAAGTAATAATAAAGCGTCATAAAGTTCAGACAAGGAGTTTTCTTCATATATCAGAAGTGGCAATCAACCTGCGAGCCGAACCCGGTAAAATCGTGAGTCACCTGCGAGATTATATTTTACCCTCCGATTATTGAATATTGATGTTAAAAATTTGTCACGCATATCGAATTGGAGAAAATGGTTCTTAAAAGTGTTGAAACAGGGTGTTAAAATAATTATAACGGGATATTCTTAATACGGGTAGACAGAATCTGTTAAGATACTGCAATGAGATGTGATCTGGGTTACTCCCAGATTATTTTATTGTAGCACAGCGATTAAAGATTATAATCCGACGATTTTATTATAACCTAATGAAATTTTGATAGTGTGGTTGGGGCTAATCCCCGATAATTTTATCGTAATTTAAACGAAATGGTCTGTTGTAAGTAAGTCATTAGTAAATTATTTCGTTAACATCCCGAGAGACAAGTATACGAAAATATGTTTTTCTTGTTTGAGAACCATTTTTACTTTTTGTATTTGATTATGCTACAGCCATTCAGAGGAACCATAGCGTGGTGATATTTTTTTGGTGTGATGGTGAGAGTAGTGTTTTTAATAGTACAATGGCTATGGCATATCGGTCTGTGGCCGTGTCAGCGATCAGCAGCGTGTTATTTTTCTAGAAGACTAGTAAAGTGCTGCGAGTAAAATATTTTAATTCGGTAACTGGGCTACATCAATACAGCCAATTAAGTGAGCTTCTAAATGTAGTTTTTCTAGAATATTGCTAACAGTAATGCAAATAAAATATTATGGTAAACTTAACAGCTTATTATCTAGCTGTTAAGGTTGGGCTCCACTAAAATTGTGTTCAGATTCAGAACACTTGTTGATAAAATTTTGGTGCAGACCTTTTGCAGTGCGCGAACTTGATCACAATAGTAGATTGCCTGTGTCCACCACCTCTGTTGTGCGTAACTTTAGTATGCGTGCTGTACGGTACATTTGTACACGAACATTTATACCTCGGAAATGTGCTTTACTTTCAGTTTTGTGTGTAAACATGTGTGCGAGTGCGTCGTCGCGGGTACACCGCGAGACCGAGGAGTGCGCGACAAAAGTTCACGGTTTGTCCAATAGAGTGCGGGACAAAAGTTCACGGTTTGTCCAATAGAGTGCGCGCACAGTTTGCTGGTGCTGCCCGTAAGAGTTCACCAAGAAATACATTTATGCTGCACTCTGTGCGGTACAGAGCCGCACACTGGTGGAATCCTGTCTTTACGGTTACGGCCATTTAGGGCGAGTTGTACTGTGTTCGTTTTTCTGTAAGGTTAATAAAGTACCGCAAGTAAAATATTCTAGTACGACAACTAGTCTACTACAACTAGTAGCACTGTCTTTAGTCGTGTAAGTATGCTATACCATGAAGCGAAATTTTGGTATTGTATCTCCACCTGCAACACTATAACTACTTTGTGACGTAACTATTGTAAGATCTTGAACCACATAAGTGTGTCAAACGAAATTTTATATGAGTAGAGCTACAATATTGATGGATTTACCAGAGTATCACTGCGTAAATGTTTAATACAGAAGTCTGTTTATGAAGTTGAATTATACAGAGATAACATATTTCGATTGACTTAAAATCTTAATTGAATTTCAAAGGCATGTATAACCTCAGAAATAGTACCATTGTGTACCGGTAACTTGTCGCGAATATTTATCCGTTGACGCCTTTTAATCATGGAGGCGGAATTTAAAGCCGCGCTAAGATATCAGAGTATCGACAGTGCTGAAAATGAAAGTGCATTTCTTAGTGTTAACAACTACACTTAGTGTTACTGCAAGTTTGAAATTCAAGGATTTTTAGTGTTTACGAGTTTGTTAGCTGCAGTCATGTAGGTGAACTGCAGGGAAAATGTTCCAAAGAGTGCCATGTATGTGTGCCGTAAAGTTGAAGTTCGTAGATTTGATGATGTTATCGCTGCAACCGTGTAGGTGAGCTGCAGGGTAATATTCTAAAGAAGTATGGCCATGTAGGTGTGCCGTAAGGAAAGTTCGAAGATTTGATGATGATTTCGCCGCAGCCATATAGGCGCGTTGTAAGGTTGAAGTTTGAAGATTTGACGATGTTTGAAGTGTGAAGATTTGACGATATTTGAAGTTTGAAGTTTTGATGATGTTTGAAGTTTGAAGATTTGACGATGTCGAAGTTTGAAGATTTGATGATGTTCTCGCTGCAACCATATAAGTGAGCTGTAAGATTGAAGTTCAATTATTCAATGATGTTTTAGCTGTAACCATGAAGGTTTGGTTTCAGGATGATAATTTTAACCGGTCACGGAACACTTAGCTTCCAGCCATGAACGTTTTAAACTGCAGCAGGTCAAGCCTATTCAAAGGAAAGTAGAAGCTCCAAACTGTATTTAATCCAAAATAACTTGATTACCTAAATTTTGTATAATATGTATATGGTGTGCAAGAGTGTGCACAGATCTTGTATTTTAGTGGATTTGATTAATCCAGTCGATTAATGATCATTTTAATGTGATTATGTTAAGCGTTGAATAGCAGAATCATTGATCGGACTTTCCCAGAACCTGATCACCTGACTTTTAATGATGATATAACGTTATAATTCCAGTTTTGATGTAGTTTCGAGTTTCATAGAGAAAATTTAAATCATATATGAGAGATCAACCGATCGGACACGCAGCAAGTAACCTTGACGTGCATAGCAACTCGAAGTGTCGAGGAGTCTTGACAAATGCCACTATGCTTGAAATTTCCGAAACGTACTGATTAGAATCGACTAAGTCACTTACTTTTGATAAAACGCGTATAGTGCGTTAGAGCGAATAAATTTATGAGTAATCTGTTTGCAATTATTAGATTCTCAATTATTATGGTTATTATTATTAGATTATAGAGAGAATGGAAATTACTCCATCAATAAGATTCATGAATTGATAAATGAGTAAGCCTAAGACATTTTCCGAAAAATACTATTCGGTTAAGGATTATTATAAAAATATATATAGATATCAGCGATCTGTATGTGCCAACGTAATTAGATGTCATGTTTTGAACACCCACGTTATTTTTCGCAACTGCAGAGCAGTGTCTACACTTTGTTGAATTGTCCGCTGGACAGTGACGTAAGCAGTGATGAGCGTTGACAATTATCGTAAAATATATATAAACAAATCTGTATGTTAAATGAACCACTCGATAATATTACAAAACTATTAGTCGAGAGTAAACGTACGTAGTAAACGTTTCTTTGAGAGAAACCCATTTTATGCCTTGCATGAGTTGATGAAAATAGATCTTGCTGAATTCTCGTTCTAATGGAACAGCAGATCATATTTTCTACTTTCTTCCATAAGTGGATTGGCATATTTTTTATTATTCTATTTTGGCCTTTTGAACATTATTATGAATATTGACATAAGTTTGACGACATCCTTTTATTATTTATTATGTTATTGGATATAAAAATGACATAAATAAATAGAATATATTATATCTAAATTAATAAAAACTACGTTAAATTGTATTTTATAACAGAAAAAGCTTGGAGTACAAACATAACAAAAAATACTAATTTGAAAAGGGCTTTTCTAATATAACACTTGTTACAAGCCCAAGAAATAATTTGACTTTGAATTTAAGCGATGACCGAAGTTTCTTATCACGAACTAAAGATAATTCAAAGAGAGAACTGATTGATCAGTTTCATATTTCAAACAAAGTAGCCTCAAAAATAGATTGCACCGGTGGCGGTTTTATTGTAAAAGTACAGTTTATGAGTTCAAAAATTAGTCAAATATAAAAACCGAATATTCATAATTAATTTATTTCTTGCAAAATAGGTATACAAACATGTGGTCTTATGATAGTAATAACATTTGGCCCTCTATTTCAAAGCCAAATCATATTGTCAAAGCGTGCAAGTATTTCTAGGTTCTAGATCAATATCGTTAAATATCGTTCGTGCATATGAACATTTTGATAAATCTAGTATAATTTTGGTAAGCAGAATATAACAGAATTGGATCCAGCATACGAAAATTAATCGATAAATAAAAAAATATCTTCATTAAAAATAAGCAATATTTGATAGGACTGGTAACGTTTCCGAAATATGATTGTTAGTTGAAATAAAACGGCAACTATCAAAATCACCACTGGCTTGTACTCAGTGCAAGAGCAGTTATGATATGACTAGTCGACATCATATAGACCTTTAAAAAAAAACAACAGAAATTAGTAAGACAAATATTGAGACTAATTTTATTTATGGAAATGATTACCTGCTTCTTCTCTTTTGATGCTTTAGTATTAGTTCAGGTGTGCACTAAAAGGAATTAAGTATGCATCTGTGTATAAACATTCTCAGTCTTTACCTACAATTAAGTTTATTAAAACCTAGTCAAGTAATTTATGCTCTACTGTTACATCAGTACTATAAATATTGGATGGGAAAATAAATATGTCCACATTCTCGGTTTGAGTACTGTTAGTATGTAATGTGTACAGTATTTTTTCTAGCTAACGTGTCATCAAAATAGTGATGACGTATTTGACAAACAACCAACAACTCTATCCTCAAAGAGATTAATATACGAGATAGATTATCGTGGACTGGGCAATTGCAAATACTGAAGTTCTTTGCGCAGATCTCAAGAAAAGAGCACTCGACGGAGAGCCTATCGCAGCATATGCATGGCCGTGTAGAAGGCAAGCGAAGTCCTGGACGATCACCAACACGTTGAACCGACCTCATTAGAAAAGCTACGCAGTCCACCGAAGTAGAGTGTACTCGCAATGCAACCGGCAGAAATGGAGAAGCATCGCGAGAAGAGCAGCTGGCCTGGAGAGTGACGGTGACGGTGAGGAGCCACCGCCATTGCAACCACGACCACTCTGACTAGAGTGTACGATTAAGAAGAAGAATTTGGCAAACAACAGATTAAAATCCGACAGATGTCAACTCAGGGCATCTGTGATGTGAAGTGATTCAACTTGATAGTACATCAATTTAATGGTAAACAGCAACAGGTATACGCCAGTCAAATAACGGTTGGTGAAGGACTGACAATGGATCAGCTACCTGTAGTTTATCGTGACTAATTTGTCCCTATGATAATGAAATTTAGTGATTAGAAAATAATAATACTTCTGACATTCTAAACTGACAAAATTTTGCTCATGTGCTTTGCCGATCATCCACAAGCTTGACAGAAATTAATGCGGTTGTAGCGACTTGCTAAAAAAAAAAGGGGGTTTGGAAAATTATTTCCGTTCTCTTATTCTCTCTATTACTCGGATTTGGGGAGTATACGTTACACAATTTTAAAATGCTATTTGGTAATGGCAGGACAATGACAGAAATACAGTTTAAAATGTTGATTCCTATGAGAGCACTTACAAAATTAACGTACTCGTGTCACCAAATTATTACTGGAGCTGGTTTGAGTTGGATCTAAATATTTTAATTTATGTGTAATTATTTTTGGACGAAATTTGCTTTCATTTTATTCAAGCTTTGTCGTTTGTCATTTTAATGTTTGGACGAAGATCAAAAAGGAGTATTTATAGAGTTTTTCATAAAAAAAAAGTCTATAAGCCCAAGTCTACAAGGTTTGAATGCTACTTCAGTGGCCACTACAACATTGGGACATTTATATAATGATGCTGCCGTTCGCAATCACTAAGCCAGAGGAGGAAGTAATTGAGTAACCGACAGTAAATTAATAATGCGAATTGAATAAGTTTTTATGTACTTTTTTTAATTATATACCAAACCTCTGGAAATACCAGAATATATACTCGATCCGTACAACATATTTGTACAACAATGATTTATATGCATAGTGTACATTTACACACGAATAGGAAGCCTCCGGTTCCCAGACCAGCTAGAATAAACATAAAATAATTGTCATATTTAAAAACGAATCCGAGTGTCATGATTACTTGTATCTACAATAATAACTAGTTACGACAACGTATACTACAAAGTTTAGTGTGCCATAAGTAGTTTTATAAAATTAGCATAATAATTACTGTTTAACTATTTTATTTTGCAGCAAATCTTTAAGGAGTCCAAAGGGTTCGATATGATTAATCAGACTTACTTTTAGAGAGTTGTTGTGCATCGGGACGTTGCACAAAAGCGGATGGCCGAGTGTCATGATTTGAATATTTGTTGTATGTGGTGTGCGGTGTTTTCAGTGTTGCGGAGTGGCAGCACTGCTATTTTCTTAATTTATATACTCTGGAGAACGGTGATCGAACAGAATGAACGCTACCCCGGATGATGGCGTGATGTTGTAATTCCGGGGAGGGGATATATCGCGGGCGGACGAGCGCGAGCGGCCCTTCGAAAAAGTAGTCGCGGCGTAACTCGGTAGTAAAAAGGCGGTCTTAGCGTCAGACCGCTCAGTGCAGTGAAATAAGTGCAGTGTTATAAGTAATAATAAAGCGTCATAAAGTTCAGACAAGGAGTTTTCTTCATATAATTATAGTTAGTGTGTAATTTTTAGTTACAGATAGGTACATTTTTCATTGCACAATGTATCTACAATTTATATCATATTAGAATGAATTGAGAGAACTTTTTATTAAACGGACCAACGGTTAAGTACCACTGTATTACATGAACATTTCAGTTAAGTTAGTAGTCTGTGTCACAGTCTTGTTGTTTTTATACAATGTTAAGCCGCTTCGTGATATTGAATTCTCATAATTTTTATTACTTACTATTATTAATACCTATTTTTGTATTGTGCAACTTGTGCAGTTTTTGCGTGTACTCACTGCTATTTAATTCAACAAGTACAAAAGTTACGTTATAGGGTTGTCCATAGACTACCATCTCATGAAAGATAGTCCCGTTTTCGTTGCAGTCTGTGCAAGTCTATTCTCTATGTATGCCAGAACAGAAACGATGCAGATTGCATTTGCAGTGAATTTCATGATCTGTGGTAACTTTTTGACAGATGTGAAATATTGATGGGTCTGTTCTGTCTGGGAAATATTTTGTTCCATTTTCATTTCGTAAAAATGTATTGAATTATGCATAAAAGCTAATAAAAGCTCTCGAAAGCTTTTCCTTATTGTTAAAGTGAAAGTTTTTGTTCAAAATGGATCCTCAAATAAGGATGCACAGGCGTAGGGGACCAAATTTCACGTATGTTAGTGGTTGTGTGAAATACATGATTTTCGTACTGAATTTCATATTCTGGGTAAGTAATTTTCCTGTTAATATCACCATTAAGTATTTGTGGTTCTATCCTCAGTGATAGGTCTCACGTATTATGCTTAATTTCTGTATGTATAAAGTTTTTTCCTTCTATAAAGTGATCCATTGTTTTGGGTGATTCATCCGTGTTTTTGTCGATATGGGTGGGAACCATACGTACACACTGTGGGTTCTTATATCCCATTGGCATCCTGTCGAGATAACAGCGGTTAAACTCAACAAAAGCCGGGAACTGATTAAATCACTGAAAATTACTGATAAGGAAAACAAAAACAGCTAGCTTATTGTTTAAAAAATATATGTATATGTTTTAATGACAAACCATGTATCCATTAGCGTAAAATTTAGAGAAGAAAATTTACTATTGTTTCATATCCACTCATCTCACCCGTGTTCCTCGGAATAAACATAGTATGAATTTATTTTGTGGTAATAAGCATTTTGTATTATGTCATCAAATATCTATTTTATAGTCAATAGGTTAGGTATTTGTCCACAGTTGATATCAAATGATTGTATTTCTATCTAGCTTAGAATGCGAACTGGCTCTGGATCAAATCTATCTGAATACAGATTAGGATATAGCGAGATCAAACTACTGTAAAGACGAACATCATTCATATCTTTCTATTTTAGTACAATATGTCAGTGGCAATAGTAAATGTGTTTGACCTGTCTATTTTTGGCTAATTGTTTCAATGACCTGGTGCTAAAGCCTAGATGACACTGGGCTAGTTTACAAGCTACAAGCCAGTGAGTTCGCGAGCAGCTTGTAAACTCGCTCCGTGTCATTGAGCTTTTTTACAATCTGCTTTTGTTTTTTTCATCGACAATCACTACTCGCTCATTCGCTAGCTCTAGTAAACTAGCCCAGTGTCATTGAGGCTTAAGTTATGATGACTAATGTCTGATGCATTCTTGGTCTCCTGTTTAAAGTTGTAAGGCTCTCTTGCATACATTGTCAGGTTAGATGTATAACAATTGAATGAAATTAAATATATAATACAATTAAATTACACTTGATGCGCTGTTGAGTGGGTTTTTGTGAGAAAGTATGCATTAAATAGCTGTAAAAGATTATAAATGTACTTTGTTTAGAATAATTCTAGTAAAATAACTTCATCATCATCATCTCAGCCATAAGAAGTCCACTGCTGGACATAGGCCTCCTCCATGGATTTCCAAAAAGACCGATTAGAAGCGGCTTGCATCCAGCGTCTTCCCGCCACTTATATGAGATCATCGTATATCTCGTGGCTGGTCTTCCTACGCTGCGCTTGCCGGTACGTGGTCTCCACTCGAGAACTTTTCGGCCCCATAGGCCATCAGTTCTACGTGCTATGTGCCCTGCCCACTGCCACTTCAACTTGCTAATCCGCTGTGCTATATCAGTGACTTTTGTACGTCTACGTATCTCTTCATTTCTGATTCGATCTCGTAGTGAGACTCCGAGCATAGCCCTCTTCATAGCTCGTTGCGTGACCTTGAGTTTCCTTATAAGGCCCATAGTTAGGGACCACTTTTCAGTGCCGTATGTCATCACTGGAAACACACTGGTTGTAAACTTTCGACTTGAGGGACTGGGGAATATTGGACGAGAAGACGCTTTTAAGTTTCCCGAACGCTGCCCAGCCGAGTTGGATACGACGATTGACCTCCCTCGTAAAGTTGGACCTGCCTAATCGGACCGTTTGTCCTAGGTAGACGTATTCGTCAACAACTTCAAGAGTGAAGTTCCCCACAGCTATTGGGGTGGGCACTACATGGGCGTTCGACATAACCTTCGTTTTGTCCATGTTCATTTTGAGGTCCACCCGTTGGGAAACTCTATTGAGGTCTTCGAGCATCGTACTGAGCTCTTCCATCAACTTTGCCATGACTACTATATTGTCGGCAAACCGAAGGTGAGTGATGTACTCGCCGTTAATTTTGATGCCGTGCCCTTTCCATTCCAGAAGCTTATAGGCATCTTCCAAACCGGCGGTAAACAGTTTCGGAGAGACAACGTCTCCCTGCCTCACGCCTCTCTTCAATGGAATTGCCTCTGAGTTCTGGTCTTGTACTCGGACTGACATGGTGGCGTTGTTGTACAAAAACACTTCAGCACTTCGATATACCGATAGTCAATACGGCATCGCTGGAGAGCCTCAAGCACCGCCCAGGTCTCGATCGAATCAAAGGCTTTCTCATAGTCCACAAACGCTAAGCAAAGGGGCAAGTTATACTCTTCGGTCTTCTGTATCACTTGCCGCAACGTGTAGATGTGGTCTATGGTAATATAACCTTTTCGGAAACCGGCTTGTTCGGGAGGTTGGAAGTCATCGAACCTGCGTTCAAGACGAATCGTGATGACCCTTGAAAACAGCTTATAGACATGGCTCAGAAGCGAGATGGGTCTGTAGTTCTTCAGCAAAGTGTTGTCTCCTTTTTTGAAGAACAGCGCCACCACGCTTCTGTTCCATGCTTCTGGCGTTGTACCTTCAAGCACGACGGAATTGAAGAGCCTCTGAAGGACTTTTAGTATAGGTGTTCCACCCGCTTTCAGTAGCTCTGATGTAATTCCGTCGTTGCCCGGTGCCTTGTTGTTCTTGAGCTGTTTCAAGGCCATCCTAATCTCATACAGGCTGATGTCCGGGATATCTTCGGTATAATGTCGAGTCAGTTTGGCTCTTGGATCTTGCCAAACTGCTAACAGGTTTTGCGACCGATGTGTATAACTGTCCATAGAACCTCTCGATTTCCCTCAAGACTTCTGCTTTGGTCGACGCTAGACTGCCATCTTCCATCTTCAGCTTCGTCAACTGGCTCTGCCCAATAGACATGTCTTTTGCGAACACTTTGGAGCCTTTATTCCGCTCTATCGTCTCTTTAATACGATTAGTATTAAAGGTACGGATGTCGTGTCGCATAGACTTTGATATGTGTCTATTGAGCCGCCTATATGACTCTGCGTCACCGGAAGACTGCAGTTGCAATGAGCGTCGTTCAGCCATGAGGTCGAGGGTATGGCTCGAGAGCTTTTGCGGTCTATTTGTACGGTGGGGTTTATAAAATTTCGCGCCCACCGTACGGACAGTTTCCACAAACCTGTTATTGATCTCATCCACCGATGCGCAGCTCTCCAGGCACTCGAAGCGATTTGATAGTTCGAGCTGAAAGCTCTCGGGGTTTTGGATATGGGCGCGAGTGGGTCGGAGTGTAGACTTCATTATACGGGACCTCTCAAGTTTAACATTAATATTCAAAGTGCCTCGTACCATTCGGTGATCACTTCCGGTTTTAACCATGTTGATCACAGAAACATCATTGAATATTTGTTTCTTGGTGGTCAGGATGAAGTCAATCTCATTTCTCGTAGAACCATCGGGACTCAACCAGGTCCATTTCCTATGAGGTGGCTTCTGGAAGAAAGAGTTCATCATGAAGAGTCCCTCTTTCTCCAGAAATTTGGCCAACCTCTGTCCCCTGGGGTTCCGTTGTCCAAAACCAAATTGCCCCAAATTGACTGCTGAGTGTATGTATATATTATGTATGTGGCTATGTGTGTATTATTCTATATAATCGCCTATAGCTTAAACGGCTTGACCGATTTTGATGTGCGAGGTGTCGTTAGATTCGTCTTCACTTCCTGAGTGTCATAGGCTATATGTTTTGTAATAATAATAATACATCTTGCAAAAATAAAAAAATGCGGTTTATTTCTATAACTTCAAACAAACTTTTTCAAACAAACAAGTAACTTTATTAGCGCAAATCTTAAGCTTTATTACCCTTTGCTTAGCGTTTGTGGACTATGAGAAAGCCTTTGATTCGATCGAGACCTGGGCGGTGCTTGAGGCTCTCTAGCGATGCCGTATTGACTATCGGTATGTCGAAGTGCTGAAGTGTTTGCACAACAACGCCACCATGTCAGTCCGAGTACAAGACCAGAACTCAGAGGCAATTCCATTGAAGAGAGGCGTGAGGCAGGGAGACGTTGTCTCTCCGAAACTGTTTACCGCCGGTTTGGAAGATGCCTATAAGCTTCTGGAATGGAAAGGGCTCGGCATCAATATTAACGGCGAGTACATCACTCACCTTCGGTTTGCCGATGATATAGTAGTCATGGCAAAGTCGATGGAAGAGCTCAGTACGATGCTCGAAGACCTCAATAGAGTTTCCCAACGGGTGGGCCTCAAAATGAACATGGACAAAACTAAGGTTATGTCGAACGCCCATGTAGTGCCCACCCCAATATCTGTGGGGAACTTCACTCTTGAAGTTGTTGACGAATACGTCTACCTAGGACAAACGGTCCGATTAGGCAGGTCCAACTTTACGAGGGAGGTCAATCGTCGTATCCAACTCGGCTGGGCAGCGTTCGGGAAACTTAAAAGCGTCTTCTCGTCCAATATTCCCCAGTCCCTCAAGTCGAAAGTTTACAACCAGTGTGTGTTACCAGTGATGGCATACGGCACTGAAACGTGGGCCTATGGGCCTTATAAGGAAACTCAAGGTCACGCAACGAGCTATGGAGAGGGCTATGCTCGGAGTCTCTCTACGAGATCGAATCAGAAATGAAGAGATACGTAGACGTACAAAAGTCACCGATATAGCACAGCGGATTAGCAAGTTGAAGTGGCAGTGGGCAGGGCACATAGCACGTAGAACTGATGGCCGATGGGGCCGAAAGGTTCTCGAGTGGAGACCACGTACCGGCAAGCGCAGCGTAGGAATACAAGCCACGAGATGGACAGATGATCTCATACAAGTGGCGGGAAGACGCTGGATGCATGCCGCTTCCAATCGGTCTTTTGGGAAATCCATGGAGGAGGCCTATGTCCAGCAGTGGACTTCTTATGGCTGAGATGATGATGATGATGAAGTAACTTTATTAGATTTTTTCTAAAGAATACGCATTTATAGTCTTTTACGGCGAGAACAGCTTTTCTGCAGTCGGGTATTTTGTTTTCTTTTAATACATATATACTTGTTTTCTACATGTAGTTGCTATTATTATAGTTAAAAGAACTGAAACAACTGACTTCAATGCTCAATTTTGTTTTCAAAATCAAACTACTGGACTGATTTTGATGAAATTTATATGGGACCAATCTGAAAGTAAATATATCTTCAAACAAAAAAAAAACAAATCAAAAATCCAAACCGGTTTGTAAATGCGGTAACAAACGTAAAAAAATACAACTGAGTTAAGAACCTCCTTTTTAAAGTCGGTTAGAAACTGGTCAAATGTATGTTGCACCACATGCAGTGGAGGGCTTTGTATGCGAATTTAGAAGGGGGAGCTTTTTGTTTGATACTATACTATTTATAACTATTTTCTGAGTTTACTGTTTATATATGGAATTTGCATGAAGTTTTCCCTTTATTTGTTTTGTTTATTTTCCTCATTAACATACTAGCTATTTACTGTTATTTATATTGGCTATACACTTTGCTGTGATTATTGCATATCCAAAAATAACCATTTAACTGGATGGGTCCTCTTCCACTTGATCTCTAACTAATTCATAAAACTCATACAAAACTAGAAGAAAGAAAGTTAGTTAAAATGGTTCACAATAACCATGGGCAACCTTATTTATATAAGGTTCTATAGTACTAACTAAAGTAAATAAAAAATATCGACTTCAAAATAATTTACTAAAACAACTGTTACATAACACCGAAAACTTAAATAAAAACTCTGGCCCAGAAAAAAAAAACGAAAAATATGTTTATTCTTGTTTATAAATATATTTATTCAACTTCAAAAATTTTGATAACATTTGGTATGTAGGTAGTTTGGGGGGTTAAATGGTATGTAGGTAGTTTGGGGGGTAAATCTAATTTAGTTTAATTTTTAGCAAACCCGGGTTTGCCCGTTTCAATCATAAAAGAATCGAATGGAGTTCGGTCGCCCAAGTACTATGAATTACGTGATTCGATAAGAGTAATAGAATACTGAACTACTGAACTAAAAGAAAGATATAGTTCACAGTGAGAAAAAGATACATATCACTCTTTTCTTTTTAGTGACACAATTTGCGCATGACTATTCACTTGTTTGCGTTTCATTTCAGCTATTCGGCAGTTTGCTGGTGGGAGTGGGTCTCTATGCTTTCATAGACAAATGGCAGGCCACGGGATTGATCAAGGTAAAATTTATGAAGTGTTTTCCCAAGTCTAGAATAAGAAGTTTCAAACTTTTTTATATATATTTTAAAAGTCCTCATTGTAGTAAGAAAAAATGCATT
Source organism: Lycia hirtaria (assembly GCA_947563715.1). Taxonomy (NCBI): domain Eukaryota; kingdom Metazoa; phylum Arthropoda; class Insecta; order Lepidoptera; family Geometridae; genus Lycia; species Lycia hirtaria. The sequence continues at coordinate 49,638,047 of OX387376.1, read as the reverse complement.
ATGTATATTCTAATTAGAATTAAGTCGATAAGACCCACAGACTGATGTCCCTAATGTTGTAAACTTAGGGTGTATTGTGCATAATATCAATTTTGAATATTACACATTTTTATTTTATTGAAATGAAACAATTTTTAATGGATTTATCGCGTATATTTTACATAATTTTAAATCCTACAATCTGTAAAGCATAATTTCAATTAGTAATAATCGCGAAAACCTCTTTATTTTATTATTATTTCTATGACTTTTAATTGAACTTGGGCTTGACAGTTTTTTTTAAATACAAAATAGACCTATGTTTGACCACCAACTCGCCTGATGTTGAAGCGATGGTGAGGCCCACGATGGAGCGCTTATCTAAATGAAATCCATTCCCTGTTTGTCACACAGTGATTTGAAGACACCGAGGTTATAAAACAAATATAAGTATTTCGTTTATGCGGTCCTATGTAAATAGGGCCACGAATTCTGTGGTTAATGCATTGGGTGTTGTTCTATTTCAGCTGGACACAGTATACGACGTGATGCTGAACATCAGTCTGCTGCTAGCCCTTCTCGGGGGAGTCGTGTTCATCGTCAGCTTTGCCGGCTGCGTCGGGGCGCTCAGGGAAAACACGTGCCTGCTTAAATTTGTGAGTATTATGGAGTATTAGGATTGAGGCAAGGTTGAGTGCTATCAGGCTATTATAATATGTACTATGTTATTCAAGTCGATGTGGTTTGAAACAGAGCGGTAGTTATAAATCAGAGGTACCAGTTATAAATAAGCTACCTAATGGGGTTATTATGGTATATTGGTACTATAGTATTGTAGCATTTAAAATTATGAATTCACTCTTAATTTTTTTTTAAACCAGAGGCATTTTCTGTGCTTTTATATATGGCTGTATACTTTGAATAATAATTTAGCTCTTTCTTCACGTCTATGATTTTTTCAGCGTATATTTTTCAATTCTTTTAGTACCAGCTTCCATACATTTTTCGGGCTCTCCTTTCCAGTACTCCCTGTGCCTGCTGATTCTATTTCTGGTGGAGATGGGCGGTGCTGTGTGTGGGTTCGTGTTCCCACGGTCGCTCCACCCCTTCCTGGAGCTGAGTTTCACAGAGAGAGTGGTTCACGCATACAGGGACGACCCTGACTTGCAGAACTTCATCGACTTCGCGCAGAGCGACGTGAGTTGAGCTTCTTGTGTTTTATGTCGCCCTGGTACTTTTGCGGTGATTCTATACCAACATGTTGAAGTCTTTTTTGCCTGTGGCGAGCCCGAGGTATTAACTAAACAACAATATTCAAATTACACATATTCAAGTAACTAAACTACTGCTCAAATAAGTACTTACAAAAAAAAAACAGTTAAACGGTTTTATTGAAAAGGGAGATAATGATGTAGGTGATGTATTTACTGTATTCTACTAGCCTACTAAAAACCCTTTCAATTGAATACTGAATTGAATATTGTGTGGGTTGTGTTAAAATATGAAAACCGCTATTTTGTGGCGACGACGGCCATATTAAATTTAGAATATTTTTAAATATATTTCATTGTATTGTCATCTAAACTAAAGGCGTGTACCAAATATCATATCTATCTGTCAACGGGAAGGGGGTCAAATTTCGATTACTAAATTTAACCCGAAAACATAAACAACAAACAGGGCAAGCTAAATAAAACCGTTTAAAAAGCAATTACGCGTGGTGCACGCTATAAAGATGCTACAGATACGATTTTGACTTACAAAAGATCATCGATTTCGCGCAGAGCGATGTGAGTTGAGCTTCTTGTTTTTTATGTGTCCCTGGTACTTTTGCGGTGATTTTGTATTATACACCAATGTGTTAAAGCAGATTACTTTAGATTTTTTTGCCTGTGGCGAGGTCGTATATTGACTGAAACAACAATATTCAAACTATATTCAAGTAACTAAACTACAAAATAATTATAGTTTAAAAACTGAAAAAACCGACTTCAAAAATACACAATTCGTTTACACTTGAATAATATTTTTTCAGTTATTTTGTTAAAAAAAACAAAGTACTCAATCGATTTTGATAAAATTTATATGATAACTTCTCTGAGGTTACCTTCCATTCAAAAATAGAATCATCATAAACAATTCACAATTTTTAAAAGTCCGTACTATCGTCCGTCTAGCTCACGCATACTCACATTTTTGAAGATATAAAATGATTGAAAGAACTTAAAAAAAATCGTCGTTTGTAAAATTAGAAAACAACATCACAAAAAATCGACAAAAATTTCAATTTGATCAATGTCAATTTGCATACATAATCATTTTAATAAATCATTTTTGCGTTAATAATTTCTAAAAACGATTTTTGTGTGAAAATTACCTGGGATCAAATTAAAGTTTTTGTCGAACGTTTGTGATGTTTTTTTCTAGTTTTACAAATGATGATTTTTATTTTATTTATTTATAATTATTTTATTTTTTTATAAGTTCATTCAGTCACTTTATATCTTAAAAAATGTGAGTATTACGAACGAGAGAACGAGACAGACGATGGTCGGACTACGGACTCTTAATTTAGGATAAAGAAAATAGGTCTGTAACACTTACTTATTTGAACTTGATATTGTGTGTGAACGCCTAGCATTTTAGGCTACTCCTACTGTAGAAAATATGTAAAGTTACAAATATTCTTAGATAATAAAGTACATTTTGCTGAGTAATTAGCCTAGGTGTCAGTGTTCCTATTCTTGTGTCATGCATAGGAGTACGGAAGCCTCGGTGTGCGAGTGAAACTCGTACTATCCCGGATTTATTTTATTTTAATAATATTTTATCATTTTAGTTCCATTGCTGCGGCCTGACCTCGGAGGGGTACATGGACTGGTCCAAGAACGAATACTTCAACTGCTCCTCGCCGTCGGTCGAGAAGTGCGGGGTGCCATTCTCGTGCTGCATAAACGCGACCGATATCTCCTCGGGACTGGTCAATATCATGTGCGGGTACGGCGCGCAGAATTATCCCGTAAGTGCAAACTTGTAGACGGTTCAAAACTATCACATGCGACGGGTAGTTTGTAAATATTTAAGGGTGGAAAACACAAAAAAAATGTATTAAGTATTTGATTTTTATCGTTGTATTTTCCATAAGAGCAAACAACTCGTTGTACTTGCAATACGAGATTTCGGTGCAAACTTAGCAAATATATTGGAAATTTTAAATAATCAACATTTTAATTATAAAAATTTCAGGATTTTATAAAAACACATTTTAAAATGTTACGTTCAGCACACCATCTTGTGATTTCGTGACTATATCGAAAATTGCTGAAAGCAGACCGAAGGGTTATGGCGCTCTGTTTCTTTTTTCTTTCTTTTCGAAGCAACACATTAGATGAAAGTTCTATGGAACTAACGAAAATTACCATCTATTATTAGTTCTATAGAACAAATGAGAGAGATTTCGTTTTAATAGTTCTACCATAGAACTAAAGGGATAAAAAAAATCAACAGTTCTATGATGTCACAGTTCTATAGAACTAATGGGAGTTACCGGAAACAACGAGCTTTTTAACCATGCGTGCATCGTACATGGACGAGCGGGAAGGACCTTCTTGAGGCCCTTCGTGAGGTCTCATATAGTCTGTCCCACTCGCGCATACCAAATTTTTTCAAGTTATATTATAGCTGGTTGGACTAACGAAACATTCTTACATAACTACTTGTGCCTGGAAAGCAACATTACAAATATTTGCCAAAAATAATTTTAATACAAATATAATTATGATTTTTTTTTATGTCTGAAAATTTACTTTATAGGATCAAAATTATTTTTTTGTCGATCATTTTTGGTGTTCAACATCTGTGATGTTGATGTTGAACAACCGCGGTTCATTATTTCTTCCTCTTTTCGCTCATATTTTTGAAAATTTGAGCTTTAATTAAAAAAAAATTTTTTTTTTACCTCATACAAGTGGCAGAAAGACACTGGATGCAAGCCGCTTCCAATCGGTCTTTTTATGTCCAGCAGTGGATTTTTTATGGCTGAGATGATGATGATGATGAGCTTTAATTGGTCACCAGGCTGTAGACTCATTCACCTAAGTACCTTCTCCGTTTCACCCTTCCATTCCAGGTGGCAGAAGCCAGTAAACGCGTGTGGACCAGTGGTTGCATAGAAGTGGTCAGGTCTTGGGCGGAAAGGAATCTGTACACCATCGCGAGCGTCGCTCTGGGCGTGGCGCTGTCTCAGCTGTTCGTCATATACCTGGCCAAGACGCTGGAGGGGCAGATCGAGCTGCAGAAAGCTAGGTAACACACACTAGGAACACTACCCGAAACGTTAACATTTTATACTTCATTTATACACATATTCCAGATTATGGTTATATAGTATGTTATGGAGTAAACTTTACATAACCCCGTTACATTACTTTACATACCCCATTACTTTACATTTCCCCATTATATTACTTTATATACCCCAATACATTACATACGCCTTTAGTTCACATACCTATTTGCCATTGCTTTTAGCGATAAGACCACCTTTTGTGCCATACTCTTATGTGTGTATACTGATTATTAGTTGTTGTGGTGTCAATCAAGTGTTATTGATTGATTGATTCCTTGTTACTTCACATACCCCATTACCTAAATTACCTGTTACTTCATATACTCCATTACATTAAATTCCCCTATACTTCACATACCTCTATACATATTTCAAATACCCCATTACATTACTTCACATACTCCATTAGATTGCATACTTACGTGTCCAGGTGGCAAACATGAAACAGGGGTATGGCGGGCGCGTACCGCGAGGACAGCCGGCGCACGCCGCTGTAGCGCCCCGCCGCCGTCCCCCCGGCGCACCCGACCCCTTGCGAGGGGGGGCGCCCCCCAGGGGACACCGCCATCTACACGCTGCTGTGATCACAACTCAACACAGACCGTGAAAAAAAACTAAGTAAGTGCTGTTTATTATGTGCCCCCTTAAAGAAAACTATGAAAAATAAAATATATCTGCTAGTGATATTTAATCTGTGTCCTTTTTTAGATTTTTTTGCTCTTTATAAGTATAACCATATAACCATGTTAATGTTAACTTTTTGTACTATTAAGGCGCCTGGGAGCCGCGGTTGATTTGTTACCGCGCGGTGTATTTTATTTACATATACAATTATTTATTTATTTTGATAAATATGATAGTTAAATAAATAAACGTCCAAATGTTTTTTTTTAGTGTTTGAATGTTTATTTTGAACAATATTTTATAGAATAACAAATTTAAAAAATCGGAATACTTTATGACGTATTCCTATATGCCTGAGTTTTTATATTTTTCAAAAGCACATTAAATAGGTTTTTTTTTATCCAGAAAATGGCTACACGCGTTAGAGACAGATGCTAATCACCCACCCGGGCGCCTTAAGGAATACAATTTTATTTTTTCTGGGGCATTTCTAACATCTATTGTTAAAAACAACATTTACTATTTTGTTGTAGTCGTCGTAAAAAACCCTTTTAGCGTGATTTAATGTATATGTGAAGTGTTAAATCTCCATTTTCAACATAATCTCAGTATTTTTATGTATTTGTGTATGACATTAAAATGTGCCATGATAAAGAGGCATATACATATAATGGACATTAAGAAAAGTTTATATAGAAAATTTGAGATAGGTACGTGTCAGATAAAAATTCAGACAAACTTGTAAAAAATTGTATATATTTTTGACCCATACGGTCTAGCGAACTGATTATTGTCTGAAAAAAAACGCGGATTTTTAATTTCTTAGACAATCATACAACACCAAAATGATAATACAGTTCACACGCGATAATCCGGCCTCTGGCCAATCCGATACCCGCTATAATTTAATTTAGCTATACAAATCATTTCTATTTATAATAAGTATGTATTTACAAAGAAAAGTACATCTTATCAGTTAACACGTGCTCAATCTCATAATCAAAATGTTGCTTAACTTAGAGCTAGATGGCGATGTGTAGAAATGTATTCCAATATTGATTTATATATATTTGTTAAAGAATCGTTGTCCTTTTTCATAGTTACAGTCACGATCAGAAGTCCATTGGCAATCACAAAACAAAATATTGAAAAGCATGTTTTTGTAATCTGACAAATTTCATACCATATGTAATTTGTCAAATTACAAGGTCTTCAAAAGAGTTCCGGACTATAAAGGATTATTGACAAGTATCTCTATAGTTCGACAAATTCGATCATTCGATACCGCCTTGCAGTCGGATTACCGCGAGTCTACTGTGTTCAAATAGGCATGAATATAATATGTAAGCCACCAACTAATCGGTGAAGAGGTATAGATCAGTGGTTTTTCAATGACTTATGCACTGGACTGTACTATAATAGAAATTAATTAGAAATATCGTGCGATTCGACAAAAATCAACCTTGTTTACTTCTTAATAAGGTTTTTTTTTGCCTTTTTAGAAAATTATAGTTGCTTAAATTACTATTAGCCAATTGGTTCCTAAGTTAACCTATTTTTGTAGGTATTTATTTTGAATTGAATATTAAAATTCTAAATTATTGTGATACATTTATTAATTACAGTACATTGCAGTATTTGCTTCAATTCCATCATTGCTCAATTTTTTATGTAAAATGTCTACTTATTATGTTATTTACATTTGGGTATTATATGAAAAATAAAAATTGTGTCAACTTGTCATTTCTCATACAAAAAAGTGTTCATTCTTTCTAAAAATGTAAGCCAATTGTAGTTATAAAAAATAATAATAAAATATGTGCAATATGGTTTTCGTATTGTTTTAATGCATTTTTATTCAATGATATTTTAATCTGTAGATTCAATGTTGTCGATAGAATTATTAAAATGGGTAAAGTAGTTTTTAGGTTTTAATTACTGTGATTTTTTTATTCATAACTTGAAATGTTTTAAGAAAAGTACTATCAATATTTTTTCGGTTGAGCCGTTTTGATGTTCGGAAACAATAGGAATAGCTTTTTTATTTTTCTAAAAATGCGTATAAGTCAATAAGTTTAGCAAAATATTGGCGTCAATCAATGTATTTCTGGTTCCAAATGAAACATTAATCGTAAAGATTTTTAGAATTAATTTCTTAAAATAGTTCAAAATTCGATTATAAATCTAAAATCAATACCTCAATATTACTTTACATAATCTGTAGACTGATAAATAAACAGCCAGTTTAAAAAAAGTATCGTATTTTTGCGTTTTGAGGCTAATTTTAGACACGCTAATGTCGAATCTACCGTTTTAAATATCGTCGAATTTACTATATAAACTATGAGTGCCAGTTTTAATGTGTAGTCATTTAGAATAATTGTAATTAAAAATATATACTTACCGTTAATTAATTTGTTCGCAATTTTTAATACATATCTCAGATTGAATTTTTTTCATAATGTAAAACATTCCACAAATTGAATTTATTTACCAAAAAAAAAAAAAAACATCAAAAGGTAAATAATATTTCTGTATTAATTTTAAGTTAGATTTTTCTTATATACATAAACTGTATTACAATTTAAATTATAAGCGTAAGAAAATGAGTGTACAGACTCATATACGGGTGATTTTTTAACGTGACGGAGAAATTAAAGTAAGTTATCACAAGAAGCGATGATTCGGTTATTTTGTTAAATTTACGTCAAAGCTAAGAATACTGCTCTCTCATTGGTTAATGTATTACCGTGCAACAAAGACGGCGCCTGAAATTCTGTAAGTGCAAGCGAGATGCAATACATAAGATATGAGTGGAAATCAGCTTAAGACCACACGACAGAAGTGAAAACGTCATCAAGGCGACGTTAATAATACGAAATAGCAAATAAACTGCTTAACAATAAGAATAAGAACAAGAATGGAATTCTTTGCCGCCATCTCTGTTTCCTGAGACCTACAATCTTGGAATTTTCAAGGCTAGAGTGAATAGATATCTTCTAGATCGACGAGCTCCATCCTCGGCCACACCGTCGCTTAACATCAGGCGAGTTGGTGGTCAATCGTAGATCTATCTTCTATAAAAAAAAAAAAAAAGAGTTTTAGTTTCGGCGCAAAAAGGAGGCTTTATTAAGTGTGATATTTGTATCTGTGTGTCTGTCTGTAGCATCGTTGCTCCTAATCAAATTGTCTGTTTTTTTTTTTTTTTTGGGATAAAATGGTTGGGGGGGTGGGAGAGGTTTGGTCCTGGCAGCAGAGGTTCAGCGCTAACGGTATACACATTCCCTCTGCTGCCAGTGATGAGTGGGTTGGAGTATTGTCTGATATTGGTCTCCTTATTTTTTTTTTTGAATAGATTTAATCTAGAGTGTTCTTAGCTTTATTTACTAGTTTTTAATTAATTTATTTTGATTGTAAATTTTATGGTGTGTACAATAAAGAGTTTATCTATCTATCTATCTATCTATCTATTCCAACAGAATCTGTTCAGCCCTTTTTTATGTCGGTGGCTGTTCCAAACTTGTACTCTGTCACATGTAAATTTTTTCGTCATGTTAAAATACATCCTGTACATGTAAATAGGAGTTAATATTAAGACGAAACCAATTCTCAATTTTGTTAATATTCTAGTGTAATCGCTTCTTCCACACAATGTGATTAAAATAAGAATATGACTGGCTCCTGGTTCTCTTCATTCGTATACAGCTAAGGCTGTGCTATTTCACAATGTAACACTGGACCAGCCCTGTTTTTATTTTAGTCGCAAATTTATTGCGTGAAATAAGAAGTCTTCATTTTTTATAACCTAAGAGGATGGTGGTGCGCGCATTTTTCCATACAATCGAAAAAAATTGATTTCTAGAGTCTGTTCGAAAAGAGATCTAATGTAGCACTGAGGGCGCTGAGGGCTCGACTAGCAACACAATGAGATGTCAGTTCTCATTTTTGCCACGATAGATCTTTTTCCAAACATACTGTGAGATATTGTTCGATGTCGATGATTTTTTTATTTGATTGGAATTATCAATGGCTAACTTGCTTTGTTTTTAATTACAATTTACAAGTTAATTACTAAAAAAAGATTGATACGAGCTATCTTTGGTCTAAATCAAGGACCCAACTCTATTCTTGTCTAAATCATTTGTTTTTGCTACGCAAGATCAATAGAACGCGCGATGGAAATATCATGACCCATATAAATTTTCTACGAGAGAGAGAGAGAAAGGGAGAGCAACAAATAAAATGTATGCTTTGAAGATTTTGAAGATTACAGTGTTAACGTTGCTATGGAGATAAAAAATTCGGAAAAAAAACCCAAAGAAAACGAGCAAAATCGTACTTGTATTTTAGTCATGCACGTGCCTATTTTGTTTCGTTTACGAATCGAGATTAATCCTATTGACATTCTCTATGGTGAATTTATTGAATCATGCGTTGTTTTGGTTAAATTTATATTCAAAAACTTAAATCTAACTTATATATCTAGTATTTTTCCGGTTCGGGGTCGTCCAGCTAGCCAGCCAGGTACTCTTGCCTACTTCGAAGTCTTCAAGCTGGTATTCTTGGCTGCTTAGTGGTATTCTAGCTGGTAAACTTGACGGCTTCGATGTCTTCGAGCTGGTGTGGTCGACACGTGTTTTATCTCTTCACGAAGCAACTTCAGGACTTCTTGACTCTTCGAGCCATAGCGAGAAGAGAGTTCGAAGAGTCAAGAAGTCCTGAAGACAACGAAGCAGAAGAATACGAGCTTGATGACTTCGAAGTAGGCTAGAGTAGCGGTTTGAAGACCTCTAAGCGAAAACACGCTAGATATTGTAAGTTAAATTTAAGTTTTTTATTCTATACGGATTAGAGAGAGTCATAGAGTAATTACACTTTTTTTTTATACAAGATAGATCTACGATTGACCACCAACTCGCCTGATGTTAAGCGACGGTGTGGCCGAGGATGGAGCTCGTCGATCAAAGAGTGATAGGTTTCATTGTAACATCCGTTCACAGTTGAAGCCATAAATCTATAAGAATGTGTGCATAACCATCACGTAATTACTCTCTTTCACATGCACATGAGCGTTAGAATGATGTGTCAAGTGAGTAGACGTTTTTGTCACAGTTAAGAAGTGAAATTGTGCCAAATTTTGCTTACCTGTCGCGTGTAGCGACCGCGACGGGCAGAGTGACGTACCCAGCCTTAAAAGGCTTGCTACTTTTAGCAAAAAAAAAAAAAAACATAAATAATAGCAACTTTTTGCTCCACTGAGCTGGAGGCGACTCGCATTCTAAGCTTATTTTACTTCTATGGTTTTAATCACACAAAAAAACATCAAAATCGGACAATGGCTAGTATTCGAAACCAATTGCTATCATATTTTGTTGCATGGAAAAGTTATCTCTTCACGAAACTCATAAGTGTATTTTTAAATGTGTAACCATGTACTTCGATATTGTACCAAATAGCAAAATATTAGTGTTTAATTACATTTTGTATAATACATAGACAAGTACAATAAACCCGACAGAGTACAGATTAACCCTTAAGAGTCTCTAGTTCGACCATTCGAAAATCATCCTACACGAAATGCGTGAGCGAGACGGACGATGATTTTTGAAGATATAAAATGACTGAATGAACTTATAAAAATCGTCGTTTAGAAAATAGAAAATTACATCGCAAATTTTCGTCAAAAATTTCAATTTGATCCAAGTTTATTTTCATACATAAAAATCGTTTTTACATTAATAATTTATAAAAAATATTTTTATATATGAAAATTAACTTTGACAAAATTTAAATTTTTGTCGAAAATTTGTGATGCTGTTTCCTGGTTTCCTAAAACGACGATTTTTTTATAAGTTCATTCAGTCATTTTATATCTTCAAAAAACAGTTTTCTCCTCTTTGTATGAAAGTGCGTGCGACAACTTTTCCCTTACAGCTTATTACGCTAGAGTGGGGCCAATTTGACAGTTTTCAGTGCCCATATTCATTCAGAATCGTTCGACATCAGATTCGTCTCGAAAATTATACTTTTCTTCTCAGTCATAAAGATCAATCGAATTTACATCCGACAGGTTGTGAATAGCCCTCAGAAAATGACGTCTTAATTTTTGACATTTCCCGAGGGCTATTCACAAGATTTAAATTCGATCTCTTTCATTTATATAAGGACTGACTGAGAGAAAAGCAATTTCGATGAATCCTATATTACACGATTGGGAATATGGGTACTGAAAAATATTGTTAGTGTCAAATGTGATCTATTAACCCTGTAATAAGTACCTCTGTGGATTTAACCGACATTTGTAAATAATCTGTAATTTGTACTAGAAATGCCATTTAATAAACTAAAAAACATTATAAGCGAAATGTAAAAATTGTGCGAAAAAAATTGTCGTTGTTGTAAAATTTCGTAACAAATGTAATCTCTTAATTTCAAAATTCAGTACTGAAATTTTCCTGATAATATTAGTTGATTTTGCATTTATTGCATTTGTTTTTTTACAGCGTTTTCACGATTTTCGCGCTATCTCTCTCTTATTTTGCTTTTGAAATGAAAAATGGCGTTAATGAGAAATGTACTGGAAAAAAATCGTACATACAAAAAAGTGTGTCGATCATTTCGTCACGTATTAGACCTAGGAAGTAGGTAACATTAAAAAAAATATTTTGACCCAAATAATTTGTTATATGAAAAATTAAATCGAAAAAAGCCACTCGGGTTGATGTTTCTGTATGAACATTTATTTGGATCAAAATTATTTTTTGTTGGACATTTGTGATGTTTTATTTATGCTAGTTAGATCTACGATTGACCACCAACTCGCCTGACGTCAAGCGACGGTGTGGCCGAGGATGGAGCTCGTCGATCTAGAAGATATCTATTCACTCTAGCCTTGAAAATTCCAAGATTGTAGGTCTCAGGAAACAGAGATGGCGGTAACGAATTTAATTCCTGTGCAGTACGCATCAAGAATGTGGATCGATATCGCAGTGTACGGATTTTCGGCATTTCAGCGAGAAATGGGTGGTAACTCGCCGACTTTCTACTAGTCCTCTAGTGAAATGGGGAGGGTGGAATTGGGTCGTGAAGCTCTTGCGCATATTCCCCATTTATTTTGTTGCTTTCCAAGTCTAATATGTTACGTTAGGTTGAAGTGTTGTTTTAAATATTAACAAAAAAGCGTGACATTAGTGAAAACCCTCTTAACTAGACAAAAAATAGCATTTTTTTACTGTTGGCATGTGATTAAAGTAATTTAGTGAAACTCAAATTATATTTGCACAATTTTTTATTAGTTGTATGAACTGTAACGTTATATATTTGTGTAAAAGTAGTCTGTGTTTTTTAACATGTCTTAATGTAAAGAATAATGGTTGATCAGATATCAATGACAGCTGTTGTTTTCGATATTACGCGCTTTCATCTGTCGCCGGTCTGCCATTGTTTACATAATGAGACATGAACGGAAACAGAGTATATATATATAAATATTATTCTTGTACATTGGATACCTTACTGTACGTGATATAGATACCTAAATAAATTATAATGTGTAATCTTACTTATTTTTTTTTATTACCGACATTTATAGGTGACCTTTTACTATGAACATAAATCAAAACTGTGAATCAAATATAAAATCGGCTGTTCCATACTTTTCGTCAACATCGAAATCGGTTCAGTAGTTTGGTTTGTAAAAATAATAATTCCGAAAACAATTGTAAAACTTAAAAAAAATCGGCAAAAATTACTTTGAAAACGTGGCGCTCAAAAAGTTAAAAATATGATGCACGAGGGAGATAGATGCGCACTTTGAGCACAGCAACGATACAACAGCTACGCTCAACTTTTACAGCGATGCATAAAGTTCGCTCGTTTTTATCTTGCTCTTTCTGTTGAGTGTATAAGACAAAAGTTCAAATGAGCCTACTTTAAATTGTAATATATTTAACAGTCAAATAAATTTTTGTGTCACGTCTCTTAATTGCAGAAAATAAGATAGAAATGGGCGTGAGCCATCTTTACATCGCTTTATGAGTGTAGGTAACCCTGCCGCTCGTCAATAGGTATACAGACAGACAGTACACACCCACTACAGTCCGTCTAAGTATTAGGTATAGTGAAATTTGAATAATAGTTTTAGGGTAAGTTTTTAGATCAAAGCGCACACTTTTTATTAATAAATTCAGTTTAGTTGGAAAACGTGCGCACCCTTAATCACTACCCGAAAGGTAAGAGAGTCTTAACTAAAGGGCTTCACTGTACGAGGTCTGCTCATATGCCTTGCACTTGTTAAAGTGTGGATAGATGAGTTTGAACAATGAAATTATTAATACAAGCATAGATATATATGTATATTTATAGACAGTTTAAAAATTACACACATCTGACGGGACTTGAACCCGCATATTCCGATATGTATTTGGGAACCTTTACCATTTTGTCCACGGAGGTGTTACGTGGGACTCCAGAATAGCTATTTTTAACCTCCGGCCCAAACAGGTGTTATATAAGATTGATGTGTGTATCTGTGTGTCTGTCTGTGATATCGTAGCACTCAAACGGATGGACCGATGTTGATCTAGTTTTTTTTTTGTTTGAAACGAGAGTTAAGCTAAGTTTTATCAAAATCGGTTCAGCCGTTTTAATTTGTCGGGGTTTTTGAGTTTTCTCAATTTATACTTGTTACAGTCTTGCGATTTTGTTACGCTTGATAGGCTGTTGAGTGTAATTTATTGTGAGAAAGTATGCACAAAAGGTAAAGTTGCTGTAAAAGGGTAGGTATAAATGCGCATTATTTGAAATAATTCTAGTAAAATCACAAATTTATTGCGAAAACTTCGTTGATGGTTACGGAAAATAATTGTTTATTTTTAAGAAAGTTGTAGTTACCTAGATATTATTTATTATTATTATAAAGAGTGCAAAGGAACGAAAACTAATCTAACGGTACGGCACTACGGCACCTCGCACATCAAAATCGGTCAAACTGTTTAGGTTAGTTTATTTACACATACATCATACATACCTTCATTAATATAAACATACATCCGAAAAACATAACCCTCCTTCCTGCGAAGTCGGGTAAAAATAGGCGTGATTATATGTATGTAATAATGTAAGTATTTGTCAGTCAGAGCTGTTCTGTGTAGAGGATGCGCAAGCGCAGGCGGATATCACGCCGATTCATGCCGAAACTGATACCATTGTGAGGTACTCGCACACCTACATACATATTCACACAGAGACACATACAAAGAATTGTAGATAAAGGTACCTACATATTTAACTGACTTCAAAAAGGAGGAGTCTTTCAATTTGGTGGTATTTTTTGTTATATCGGTAGTATTTTTTATGTTTTATCGTTGTCATCACTTCAGCAACAAGAAGTCCACTGCTGGATATAGATAGGGCTTCTTCCACGGACTGGCCCTGTGGCTCAGTTGGTAGTATGTCTACCTGCTAAGATGTAGGTCGTGGGTTCGATCCCCACCCAGGGCAAACATTTGTGCGATGAGCATGAATGTTTGTTCTGAGTCTGGGTGTTTCTATGTATCATTTATGTATATATTTACAAAAAAATATATATATGTATTCTATTAGCCATCTAGTTCCATAGTACAAGCTTTGCTTAGTTTGGGCTAGATGGTGTTGTGTGAAATGTCCACCTATATTTATTTATTTTTTATTTATTTCTAAAAAGGAGCGTCTTCCTGCTACTTGATGTCTTCTGTCCACCTTGTAGCTGGTCTTCGTACGCTGCGCTTGTCAGGGCAATGCTTTTATATATTTTTTACCGTATAAAACGAGACGAGATCGAATCAGAAATGAAGAGATACGTAGACGTACAAAAGTCACCGATATAGCACAGAGGATTAGCAAGTTGAAGTGGCAGTGGGCAGGGCACATAGCACGTAGAAATGATGGCCGATGGGGCCGAGTTCCGAGATGGACGAAAAGTTCTCGAGTGGAGACCACGCACCGACAAGCGCAGCGTAAGAAGACCTGACACGAGATGGGTAGATGTCCTCATACAAGTGGCGGGAAGACGCTGGATGCAAGCCGCTTCCAATCGGTCTTTTTGGAAATCCATGAGCCTATGTCCAGCAGTTGACTTCTTATGGCTGGGATGATGATGATGATGACCGTATAAAATCCGTCATAATACAAATTATAGAACACACTAGAATTTTATAAACCGATCTATAAAATTCTTTTTTATTCCAAAGGAAAATTTTGAATTAAGTTTGGTCCCATAGAAATTTCATCATAACGGGTCCAGTAGTTTAGTTTTTAAAACAAAATAAATGGAAAGATAATGTCAACCAAGTCAACGAAATTAATTATTTTGAAGTCGGTTATTTCAGTTTTTTAAACCACAATAATTATTAATAGCCCGAGTGAGCGAAC
This sequence comes from Lycia hirtaria, assembly GCA_947563715.1. Lineage (NCBI taxonomy): Eukaryota > Metazoa > Arthropoda > Insecta > Lepidoptera > Geometridae > Lycia > Lycia hirtaria. The sequence goes on along the minus strand of OX387376.1, from coordinate 49,622,686 downwards.
CGACTAAATGCCTCGGTGTTTCTTTCATCGGTCCGGATTGTTTTACTCTTCAACCAATCTTAACGAAACCGCAGCTATTTTTTCAAGACTAAAATAACTAGATATCTTTTAGATCGACGTGTTCCATCCGCAGATGTTTTTGTAATCAAAAGCAGACCAATTTCGTAAAATTATATAATATAATCTACCAAAAATCTCTTAACTAATACAAAATTTAACTAAACTCGGAAAAAAACCAGCCAGTGTGTACGAGAGTTAAGAAAAAAAAATCGTTCATTATACGCACTCCATATGAATGTGTGCGTGCGTGTACTCACACAGGCTCGTTAAGTGCGTGCATGGCAAAAATGCAACTCCACGACTTGGTTAAATATCGGACGAACAGAGAAAGGAGAGGAGTTGGTTTACTTTTAATTGAGCAAAATCATTTTGATGTGAACACTGTGAACACAAAAATAAAGTGCTCAGCGTGCCGAAATAGGCACGCTGAGCACTTTATTTTCTGGGTATTGAATGATACTGAGCCGTCACGCTTAGCTATGTAACACTTGATCAGGCAAAATGGGTTCGAGCGAGGGAGGGAGGAAGTGAGAGAGATATACCTAGTCAACGCGTCACTAGAAGTTATCTTCATATTACCTATTACCAGTCGCCTTGATAATCCTCTAAACACGGTCAAATGGTGTCAAACGACCTCATGGTCTTTGAAGCTCTGCCTACACTGTGAGAGTGTAAGAGAAAACACGCGTAATTTTACGTATGTACCTACTTAGTTATGTATTTTTAATTTAAAAAAATAATATTTTACTGGAACAAGGCTCTTTATCGCATGTTACACTCAAGATATTTTTTTCAAATGAGGCTTAGGGTTAATAATAATAATACTATATATTAGGGGTAATAATACTTTATTAAATTACCTATTCTATGGCAAATAGGACCTCAGTGCGGGTCTTATCGTCTCCACTCCAAATTAAAATTAGGTCAAAAAAACTCGTTGACTGTTACGACACTTTTTATAAACTTACTAAGTTATGCATAATAAATAATAAATATAAATAAATAAATTGTGCAGTGTAGTTATATTCGTCAATGTGCATTTACTACTAACATAACATACACTACTAACGTAACTACCGATTAAGTGTATGTTTATTTAGTTTATTTTTTATAACAATTAAAGTAAAACATTTATTTTGATAACTGTAAAAAAGTAATAATATAATACATAGATTACATAAACAATCACAATTCAGCAGGATGTACCGCATGGCTTTTTTCAATAGAACATTTTTCATTATCATAATTTCTTAGTTTTACTTGTATCTACCTTTTAAAATTAAACTTTGTTTTGCTAAAAAACAAAAAGTGTGATATATCCTCATTTATATATTTTGTATAAAAAACTTTGTAAGCCTTAAGTTCGCCTCCACAGCTTCCTCCCTTCCTAACTTCCCCAACTGTCGAGGTGAATGAACTCGCGAAATGCACGCACACACACGCACGCACTTACTTACACCGACACAGCCCTGGACACATTGCCATAGGTTAGTGCCAACGTCAAGTTCAATGTACCACTTTTTTAAATCGTCCGCACTTACATAAATAATGCGTGTGTTACTTTGTCTGCTTTGGATTTATACGAATTGGCGGACGGATTGATAATGATGAAATTTAGTGAAACAGTAATTAATATCACGTACATAGGACAGTATTTTTCTGGAAATTGTAAGAAAATTGGAAAATTATGGGTAAAACCTCACGTACCTACATGACAGGATGGTTTATTAGATTTTAGCCATTATTCATAATTGAAATTAATTACATTATAACGAATTAATCGCGTATAACTAATAAGTACCTGGACGACCGAGCTCCACTCGGATTTTTTATGACTGAAAATACAAGCAAACCCGGGTTCACTAAAAATGAAACCTAGCAAGATCGATATATATCACAAACCAAACCAAATTAATTAATTAATTTATATTACCTACAAACCAAATTTCATTAAAATCGTTGGAACCGTTTCCGAGATTCAGATTATATACATTTATATTTAAAGGTATTATATAAAGGGAATGTAACATTGTCTCTCTGTCTGTTGGTTACCTTTTCGCTACCAAATGGCTGAGCCGATAGTTATGAAATTTGGTACAGGTATAGTTGTGAATGAAGAGATTTTGATGTACGAGGTGTCGATAGATACGTTTTTTCTTCCTGAGTGTTATAAGCAAATTTTTTTTCGTAACAATAATAATAAAACTCTCGCAAAAATAATAAAAAAGCGCTTTTTCGTAATCTCAAACGAACTTTTTCGTAATAAATAAGTGAGATTTCCATAAATAATCTAAAGAATGCGCATTTTTTACTTTCTCACAAAAACATTCACTCAACAGCGTATCAAGCGTGACGAAATCGTAAGTTAGACTGCAAAACTCGCTCTTCTGCAGTCGGGTATTTCTTTAAAAGTGGATACTTGTTCTATTATTTTTTATTGAGCGACTTTTACTCCAAAATCATTGGAAAATTATGAGTAAAGCAGGGAGTCGCAGCTAGTTACAATTTAAGTGACAACTTAACAATATACTTACATTACCACAAATTTGTCTGCGAGACGGTTTGAAACTGGAACTAATAATTTTCATTGGACCGATATCATTTTAGTGTACAGAATGCGATGCTAGCGCCCTTAGCTACTTCACAGCAAAGTTGGCCGGTGTCCCGGTGTGTATTATAACTTTTATATTCACCTATTTTATCTTAAGTTTAAGGTTTATTGCAGATCAGGAAGTCGATATCGACCTTTTCGGAGGACCAGTATGTTTCTTAACTTTTTTTAAAATTGGGACTGTTAATTTTTAGCCAATAAGGACATATTTGATTTGTCGTTGCATTTAAGTGCAGGCCCGTTCCTTGTTTCATTATCTCGTATCAATCAATGACAGTTTCAAGTGTCGGAAATTATCAACAAGTAGATAATCTATTTAACATTAAGTAAATCGCAGGCGAAACATTAAGTAAATCGTAACAGCGCCCCATTCGCCACAAGCATAGGCTAAATAAAACCGGCCAAGTGCGAGTCGGACTCGCGCACGAAGGGTTCCGTACATCTATAAAAACGGCAAAAAAATCACGTTTGTTGTATGGGAGCCCCCCCTTAAATATTACTTTTATTTTAATTGAATTATTTATTTTTAAAGTGAATAATATAACTCAATATTCAGTGAATACCTACTTCAAGCGTCTACCTGTTGTCGTTATCAATATCGAGCAAAAAAATCACGTTTGTGAGCCCCATTAAATATTTATTTTATTCTATTTTTTTAGTACTTGTTGTAACATAAATAAGTACCTACATCATCTGTGAAAATTTCAACTGTCTAACTATCACGGTTCATGAGATACAGCCTGGTGACAGACGGACGGACGGACGGACGGACAGACAGCGGAGTCTCAGTAATAGGGTCCCGTTTTTACCCTTTGGATACAGAACCCTAAAAACGTAAAATGGACATACTACCTCTACGTTGACATACGTCAAAGGTCATATAGGTAATAGGACCAGCAGGGCTACTCTCAACTGTGTGAGACAAAAGTTCAAATAAGCCTACAAAAAAAAAGTATAGGTATACCTACCTATGTATTCTATCAGCCGCCTAGTCTAGTTCCATAGTACATACAAGCTTTGCTTAGTTTAAGCTAGATGGTGTTGTGTGAAATGTTCACAAATAGGTATTTATTTATTTACTTAAAATTGTGATATTTTTAACAGTCTCTTCGACTTTATCTATCTATAATTATGTAATTATGTTATCATATATCTGTGTATGCATTATTTTAAGTAGTTCATTAATTAAATTTGATTGATTTTTAGGGTTTCGTACCTCATAAGGAAAAAACGGAACCTTTATAGGATCACTTTGTTGTCCGCCTGTCCGTCCGTCCGTCTGTCAAGACATGTATCTCGGGAACGCGTGAAGGTATCGAGTTGAAATTAAAAATATATACGCAGATCCATAGTCTCTTGCTGCAGAAAGAAAATCCAACCTTTTCAGTTTTCATTTAAAAAAAGTTACAGCCGAATATGTCGCAAAAAAAGCATATTTCGACTCTCGCAAGGTGTTCCCGCCACAAAAATATGGCGTGACGTCAAACTGTCAGACGATGGCGGTAAAAAGACTCGCGTCGAACTTCTCTCAGTGTGCTAATAAACTATTCTCTGACTGTGCTACATATATTACGAGTTCCTTATATATTGTAAGTAGCGGCTTCTTCTTTCAGTGCTAAATATTATAAAGTCTCTGTGTGTTAAAAGTATTCTGCTTAATGTGAAGGTGTAAAAGTATTCCGGTAACAAGTAAAAGTATCTTTAGTAGAAAAAGTATTCCGGTAAAGTAGTAAGAGTTTCCGGCAGCCTAGTGGTGAGACCGTCTGACTTGCGATCCGCAGGTCCTGGGTTCGAATCCCACGGCACGCACCTCTGTCTTTTCGAAGTTATGTGCGTATTGTTGATTGCCGCCAACTTCAAACGGTGAAGGAAAACATCGTGAGGAAACCTACATGTCTGAGAGTTCTCAATGATCTTGAAGATGTGTGAAGTCTGCCAACCCGCACTTGGCCAGCGTGGCAGACTATGGCCTAACCCTTCTCACAATGAGAAGATGGCCCGTTCCCAGCAGTGACCTCCCGTTGACCTATAACTGGGGAATTTGACAAGAAGCATTGTCTTGTCATATAGTACAAATAAAGGACAAAATCCGAAAACTGTACATTTTTAAATTAATCACAAATAATAGGGTATTTATGCAAGGAAGGAGGGTCCAAATTTTAAAGTACTTTAACCGTATCATGTGGGATATCTTAGGAAAGAACTTAATTGGCAAAAGCTAAAACAAAGGTTTGTAAATATTTTTACGATGTATATTTTTCGATTTATGAAGGAAAATATAAAAAATATTGAATTTCCCTCTTTTATCTACTAGTGTGTACGGAACACTCGCCCACCGAGGGTTCCGTACAAACTATTGAAGGTGTCTTTAATTGTTTTTACTATACTCACTGTTATATAATTTCTTACAGAAAAAATACCTATTAAAATCAAATGTTTAGTTATATCTATTTAAATCAACAAATGCTCGTTTTTTTGTCTCAAAACGTTATACAAAAAAAAAACAATCAATCATAAAATCGTCGACCGTCAGTAATAACGCAATAAGTGCAATTTTCTTATTTTCCACGTTTGTAGGTGAACGACCGACGGCGGCACGCAGTCCGGGGCCAATTCATCAAACTGCAATAATGTGTGTAAACGGAACGGGATGCCTCCTAGATGCGGACTAGGGGAGGTTTGTACGCACGCAGCGCTCGAGCGCTTCATAGACAAATGCAGCGCTTTCATAATTATCATTTTATAACCTGCGAAAATCATTATTTTTCAGCTATATTAAAAATATATGATTAACCGTAACCTGTTACTTTAAAAAATATATTACATTGGCCTTATTTACATTTTGAAATACATACTTTTAAATAATATGGCGGTATTTTTTTAATTAATTTCCACTTTCTAAATGTGTGAAAAATTACACATGCTAAGCAATGTACAATAGTGGGTTGAAATTGATGATGATAAAATACTTAATTAATAAATTTTCAATAACTTTTTTATACGAAACCACGATGATTTTTTGTATAGATACTTAAATAAAAATAAGATCATAACTATTATAAATTAAATATAAAACTAGACATGAAACAGAACAAAAATGTCAAGAAAATATTTTTTTGCGTAATCAATATTTTATTACCAAGTTTCCACCCCTTGTCTATGAAGCGCTTTCCGCTGTTTTTACAAACCAACATCCCCTATCTATCATGGACAGGGGCGGCCGGGATTGGTGGAGGCCTAACGTTGGTTTTCTAACTAAAATCATGAAAATACCACCCTTTGTGCCAACACTGGCTTTTAACAGAACAATACGCCATTTTAGTTTTTTTTCCTTGCTAATCTGGAAGGGTTCCATTTCAAGGGGTAATGACCGTACTCCTACGCTGTGCCAGTTTCAATATGCGTGGTAGGGGTCCATCGAGAGAGAAAGAGTTAATGAACATAAAAGGCTAATAATTATTGCGTTGCCGTAAGAGTTTAATACAATATTATGAGACAAATCGGACATCTCCTTAGGTCAATAATATTTTTGAAAATAGAAAATCCTACGTGATTGTTTGCTTTGCTAGCCCGAAGCGATGCTTGTACCTATCCTTTTTAAAACGTCTTTGTTGAAGCTCGGCGGGAAAACCTTCCGAGAAAGGAGATAATTTGCTTGTCCGCGGGAGAAAGGTGCGGTAGAATCTGACTGTTGTGGGATTTCCTCGAAAAATGTGGGAGTGAGCTTTTTTGCGATGTCGTAAAGTACTTACGATGGTGGAACTCCGAAGAAGAATTAGGTCAAATAAGCTCTTCAAAGCAATCTCCGAACAAAGAGCGGTAGAAAATGCAAATTAATGCTACATCTCTAGGCAGAAAAATAGAGTCTAGCTTGTTGGTAAGCTTGGGATCGTCAGCAATTCTAAAAAGTAAGTAAGTTCGTGTAGACTGAGTGGCCAGCCCTAGTGTCAGCGTTATTAAACCGCCGAAAGGCCTCTGACCTGGCTTGACGATTGCTGTTTTTTTTTAAGAACAAACAACCGGGACCTACAATTTAACGTGTCATCCGACCCACGGCAGCGCTCAGAAAGAAATACCACTCACGGTCACCCATCCGAAGACTGACCGGTCCATCTGTTACTTGACAATTCTAATGACTCGTCGCTATGGAGAGTCGAGAGCCTGAAGCTGTTAAGCAGGTGCACCATCTCAGAGGTGTACTTATTTAAAAAAAAGCCTTTTATATAACACGCTGTCCGTATTTTATTTCGTATGATATAACTACCCATATGCGTAGGAGCATAGTAAATAACAGGTCCAACATCTTTGGGGGTCCATAGCAAAATGCATTTGCATTGTCAAGTAAAAGAAGTCACGGTCAAGTCTTCGCCACCTTTCTGTAAAGTGAAAACTTCATTGAAAGCTTTTATGGAGTTTTACCTACAAAATGAAAAGGAAAAGTTCACCACTGTATTTCACTTGCCCACACACTTGCTTGAACACTTAATGAATAAAACACCACAATTTTTACACCTATTATTAGAAACAACACGAGTCTAGAAAAATAAAACAAAGCTACAACATGTTTCCATGCCGTTCCCGCCTAAACTTACTTGTCTCGAGCACCGCCGTAAAGTAGCATGTCTGTCTATTTTCTACAGGATTCATTTCGGGGAATGTGCGTAAGAGCTTCACGATCTAATTCCACCCTCCCCATTTCACTACAGGACTAGCAGTAAGTCGGCGAATTACCACCATTTCTCGTTGAAATGACAAAAATCCGTACCTACTCAGCGATATCGATCCACGTTCTTGTTGCGTGCTGCACAGGAATGGAATTCTTTGCCGCCATCTCTATTTCCTTCTATTTCCTACGATCTTGGAATTTTCAAGGCTATAGTAAATACCTAGATATCTTCTAGATCGACAAGCTCCATCCTCGGCCACACCGTCGCTTAACATCAGGCGAGTTGGTGATCGATCTTAGATGATAGATCTAAGTAACTTGCATTAAAAAACTCTATAGGCGTCAGTCCCTTAGTGTCGCCAGGACTCGCAGATCTTTTATTAATTTGATGATTCGCTCCCGTGTAGATGGCACTTTCCAACCATCTTAAAGAATAAATAAGTAATAGGCGCATTATTGCGTTTTGGTTAGTACACAATAAATTAATAAGTAAATTAGCGTGCAATGTGTAAAATAAAGTTAGTTGACTTTAGAGAATACAAGCCGGATTTAAAACAAATTTTCCTACGTAAGATCATAAAAGTTGACGATCAGAAACTATTTACCGCAAAAACCTCAAGCAACAGAAGTTACTCGTCTAAAAATCGTGTGACTAATTCTAAAAATCGTGTTTCTATCATTAAATCAGGTGGGACCGGTCCACTCCGGTCGCTGGACCACACAGCTGCAGACCAGGCAAAGGACAGATGTATACAATTATAGTTCAATTCATTTAAAAATCGACTTGAAAATGCGCAATTTTGTTGTAAAAACCAAACTACTGAATTGATTCTGATTCTATAAGACCAAACTGAAAGTACTTATATCCTTTGAATAAAAAATAAGATATGTAATAAATCGGTTTATACCTATATGACGGAATTAAGCGGTAAAAAAACATCAGCCGAATTGTTAACCTTCTTCTTTTGAAGTCGGTAAAAATTTTAACTTTACGAAGTAGGTACAATGAAAATACACAAAAAAGGCGGCCATTTGTTTACCACCCAGTTATCATTAAATAATAAATAATTTTTAAAGAGTCGTTGTCGCACGATTTCTTGCGATCTATTATTTTGTATATGGTTGGAACCATTAATAATTATGTTTCTGTTATATTTTTGAGAGTCGTTGTCGCCCGATTTCTTGCGATTATTTTGTTTATGGTAAACAAAACATTTAACATTTAGGTAAACATTTTTACTAATGGTTCCATTAGTAAAAATGTTTCTGTTTTATTTTTTATTTTTGGACTTCGGAATTATAACGCAATTTGAAGAAACCGTGGAGGCATAGAGAAAGATATTTACGATTTCAATAAAAAAAAATAAAAAAAAATCGGTTAATGTTTAGGAGTAGAAATAAAATTTGCACGAAATTTTCATTTCTTACGTCTCTAAGTAGATTAAATTCATCGGCTATTACTCGTTAACTTGTAAAATACTTAGCCGTGATAGTTTTCCTTTTAATTTCATTATATACCTATGCCAAGAGCATGAATTTTCTTATATCTCCAAAGTCAACCGTTTAGCCGGTACAGCCTAGTAGTACCTACCTCCTTCTACCGAAACACTTGACTCTATAAAAAAATATTACTTACGGGGGGTACGGGGGGGGGGGGTTTCGCACAATGTTTGTTTGATTACCACTCCAACGACACCCCATCACGATTAATAAGTAAATGAGAAAAAAAAACATCCCAGCTTTACGTGTAGACAAAAAAAAAAGGAAAGTAAGTATCCGAAAAACATTTTTTTTTTATTTTATTCTACTGTTTTGCTGTTTTGTTTGCGAAATAAATTATGTATACTAAATAACAACTTTCTAGTACTTAAGTTTTAAGTCTTTGAGCAAATCCAGCGGAGAGATGGACAGACGGACGGATAAGTATAGCGAAATTATAAGGTACCTACTTATCGTAGTTAACTACTTACGGAACTCTAAAAACAATTTTGTTTGCCCTCCTTGCTTATTAACAGCGCAAAATTAAAAAAGTACTTATTTGGAGTTTCTACGTCCAACCATAGAACACGTTTTTTTCGCGTCCCCTAACTTTGAACTACCCCCTCTGCCAGCTCCCTGGTCATCATCAGGCCCGTGTTTTTGCAGCGGCAGGTGACGGGATATGCTCTCGTCTTATTGTTGACGGCGGTCATCCACCTTGTGTGAACGTTCATCGCTGATCACTTACCTTTCCCATCTTTATGGACCTCTTTGATTAGTTTCTAATTGATTTTATTTTGATCGAAAGTTATGGGTTTGTCAGCTGTGGGCAGAGTACTATTTGTTAGGGGGCGTCCATAAATTACGTGAAGGGGTCAAGCCGAATCTCACTAAATCTTACGTGGGGGAGAGAGGGGGGCTTAAGGGATTGATCGCGTTTATTTTACATAATTTTATGACCTGACGTTTAGAACACTGCAGCGTCCGTGGTCACGTGGTCCGTGGTCACGTGGTCCGTGGTTCGTGGTCCGTGGTTTGTGGTCACGTGGTCCGTGGTTCGTGGTCCGTGGTTCGTGGTCCATGGTCAAAGTGTTCGAAACGTCAAGTCATAAAATTATGTAAAATGTACTTACGCGATAAATCCGTTAAAATTTGTCTCATTTCAATTTTGATAGATTTTTGGTTTCACCATTATGAACGGTATTTTGAATGAAACTATCACACACTTCGCTGTTATTCTAAAATGATCACAGTTGAGGCACACATATTTACGTCTTTTTTTTTTTTTTTTTTAATATAGAAATAGGTTTGCGCTTGACCGCCAACTCGCCTGATGTTAAGCGACGTTGCGGTCTACGATGGAGCGCGCTTACCTAAAAGAAACCAATTCACTCGCGATTTAAAGACACCCAGATTATATCTATCGGGAAAGACCCACTCAGGAAGCGTATTCCATATTCTAGCAGTCCGCACGATGAAAGTGGAACTAAAGCGTTTCGTTCAGGTTTTTGGAATATCCACCATGAAACTGTGACGCTTTTTCGTGTTTCTGACTGTCCGATAGTAAAAAGGGCAAGGGGGAATTATATGATGCAGATCAGATGCACACTCACCGAAATGAATCCGATAAAAAACTGATAAGCTACTTAGCAACTTTGCGGCGGTGCTCCAAGCTTTGGAGCACCGCCGCAAAGTTGGAGCTTTCTTCACTATGGATTTCCAAACAGTCGGTTGCGCTCGGCCTCGACCTAAAGCCTACCTGTCACTTGTATGAGGCTTTGAGGTCTTTGATCTTCTATCCACCTTGTGGCTGGTCTTCCAACGCTGCGCTTCCCGGTGCGTGGTCTCCACTCGAGAACTTTCCGGCCCCTTCGGACTTCAGTTTTACGTGCTATGCGCCCTGCCCACTGCTAAAATATTTTGCCCAACTAGCTAATCCGCAGTGCTATGTTGGTAACTATCGTTCGTCTACGGATCTCTCTATTTTTTGATTAGATCTCGTTGACAGATTCCGAGTATAACCCTCTCCAGTCCGCATCGCCGCGTTCGTAACTATAGTTTCGTAACTAGTTTCTCACTATGGTTCGATGAAATTATGTTCCTATGTCAAAGTTGATATTTTTTGAGATTTTTACATGAAAAAATGTACTTGCAAAAATGAAAGTTTTGTAGTTCAATGTTTATTTGACATCTATGATAATGGATCAACAAATATTGCTCTCCAAATCATCTTCTTTTTAATTAGCATGGGGATTGGCTATGGAACCATGAATAGGTATCTCTCGAAACATACTTGGCCAGTTATTTTACTAGCGTTTGGCGGTAATTTCCATGTCATTAACTTGATTATGGCAAATGCTCTTAGATGTGCGAGAAGCAAAAAAAAAAGTCCCATTTTTGGGTGGTAAAGTACTTAATGAACTTTCTAAGTACAAATTACATATTATGTAATCTGTTGTCACAAGTGTCATAATTAAATGACATTTTCTTTAAATAGATTAAATGTAATTTTGTTTATGTTAACTTCATTTATTTTTATTGTATTCAAAATCGAAAATTCCGACATGTTAGTTGATCCATAAATCAATGATTGCGTCCAATAAGAACAGATCTAATCATCAACCAATCATGAATCAGCGCCATCTTCTAAAACCAAAATCACCAATAAGAACGCCGAGCGCGTCTACTATATCAAAACATCTAAACAAAAAACCGAATCCGGTTTGAATTCCGTATCCCGAAAACGAGCACGCTCTAACGCACACACGCGTAGCATCCGTGACCTACGCAATGTTTATCGAAAAAAATACCACGTTTAAAAACATGACCACGGTCATGAGCGCAGAATGTAAAATACCTAATAATAAAAAAAAACAAAGCATTATTTTTGGAACGTAACCGATTCGCATTCAGTACAAAGCTCGGCAGATAATTTTTGTGACTCACACAACGACAGAAACGCACACATTAGCGTAAAATTTCAAAAAGCGAACACCGTGAATGAGATAATCGGTATTCATCACGCACACGAAAAATGTGTAGGGTTCTGCAAGAGTGAGAGGGAGAGAAATAGTTCTCTTTCGTTCGGCCAAAATGCAGCCAATATAAGAATGACGCTTCTAAGGCTATTGACCCTCAGAGTAGAGTCGCTTTTACATTATTTTTGACATATTATTCATTTTTTACACTAAGATTTTACACTTATTATATTTTTCGAAAAAAAAATGTTTCTAGACTATTTTAATTTCATAGATTGGTTATTGATTTATAGATTTAATGAAATGTAGATTTTGAACATAAAAAATGACGCTTTACTCAGTAAATTTTGTTGCATTTGTTATTTACCAAAAAAGAAAAAAATAAATAACTTAAGCATTCTTCCCTAGAGCTTTAAGGTGAGTGCATTTGACAGTGTCAGTGACCAAAGGCGGGTAATTTAGCATCTTTCTCGCTCACTCGCGCGCGGTTCGTCTTATTTCACGAATAAAAAGTTGCGCGGGAGTCGACGACCGGCGACAAGGCCGCGACGAATTTGACGCCGGGCCGTAGTAACTATTGTTAGTCTGTGGCCTGGCTTAATGACACGGATGCTAGGAGCTGGAAAAAGTAACTTACTTGGATGAACATTTTATTGGTGAATAATGTTTGTGATATTGACGCAGCATTTTATAACAACAGTAAAATCATTAAATTTTATTACATATTTTTTACTTTAAATCGACGGAAGGGAGTAAAAAATGTTTTGTCCTTGTGTAAACAAGAAACCATACAGATTATGTTTTAAATCTTTTAAAGCTTTCCAACAGGCGAGTTGGTGGTCAAACGGGGACTCCGTTTAACCACCAACTCGCCTGTTGGAACTATTCGTGTTAAAAAATAAAATAATGTCTGAATCGAGATTCTTCGTTAGAAATAAATCTTTTTAAGGCTAAAACTACAAAAAAGCCTAATCTCTTCTGATTTCAATTTTATTCTAATATTTTTAACCGAGTGCACAAGGTGCAAGGTTATGTTTACAAGGTAAAAAACTGAACCGATTGCTATGAAAAATTAGTGCGGAGATTGTCGAGAATCCGGAAACGGACACAGCCGGAAACGAATCTTCAACATTTTTTATAACCACATACGACGGGTTGTATCACCACACTCGAGATGCCGTAACTTTATTTGAGACAACTGCCATAAATGAAATCTTTATTGATTTTCTGTCCCTGAAATATCACTCTGCCTATTTCATTAAAACGAGAGGGCTAAACAACTTTTAGATCCCTTATTTTAGACTTCTCGTTAAATTTTTAACTGGCGAAAATATTGGGCGAGGGTAAAAAATTGACGCAGCCGGGTCACCACACTAGTCTAGATAAAACAGCAAGCAACCGACTGTCCTGCCTAACCATACGGAACCTTTGCCGATTATCGTCCCATGATCACAGCGACCAAATCGACCGTACCTACATTATGGTAAAATATCACTCATTCTACCATACTATCATACTGTAGCGACCTACTTCCTAATTTATAACTTGAACTAAATATAATCTAGATTTTGATAAACCTAAGCAGATATATGATAAAGAAGATAGTCGTATAATAATATGCCTAATATAGTTCATTTACTCGTATTATAACCTCAAAGATGTTAGAATAACCCTAAATAATAAGAGATATAATAATTTAAAATATAAAATTTGGCTCGTGATAATCTAATATAGGACCCTTAGTTGTGCTATAATAACCTAGGTTATGTGTAAGAGCTGATATAAATTATGAATAAACCTACAAAAAAAACTTATTTTTATATTTTACTCTCTCCTATCCTTTCAGTAAAATTAAGTATTTATGGAAATATAGTGTAAAATTGTAGCTGAAAAGAAAGATTAGAAAATTTTGAAAAGTGGCGTGGGGAATATGCCCCGACTCTCGCATATTCCTATGCCCATCATCCGTTCAACAGGTCAGAGCTCTACCATAGGGAAGTGAGCTTCGACTCACTGATTTAATTCTACTTCAACTTATAAATGAAGTTGAAACTTGGAAGAAGCAACTGCAAAGGACAAAGGGGTCCGCGGCCCTATCAGGTAGGAAAGGTTCAGTATGTCTGTAGGACTAATACAAGCTATTGTCCTTTTAGAAATCAATATAATCCGTTTGTCTGTTTAGACTATTGTCCCTAATAGGCCGAAAAGCGAGCTTCTCAATCCCGGGAAGGAGATAACTCTTGGAGCTATCTACTATTAAAGAAACTAAATGATATCATACTTGAATGGTCTTTAGATAACCCTGTTCGGCAATATAATTCTATAAATGCAATAATTCGAAAACGTAATAATTTCTAGAGATTTTCTATAAAAGAAAAGGTTTGTCCTCTATTAGTTAGACGCTTCCTTTCGGCACTGCTTTGCTTCGCCAAATACAGAAAACCCAGAAACAAGACACTATGTCTTTATTAATTTGGAAATTATACAAAGTCTAGACTTTCTTTAGTCAAAGAACATGATATGTAAATATAAAACTCAATAATTATTGGAATATTGTTTGTAATAAGATTTTATTAATTACCAAACAACTTTATCTAAATTTTATGGAAATGAATGTTATAATTTATACCAACCTCCAGAAGAACCTGAAACAATACCTGAAAGAAATAAACCTCTCTATCCCTACAGCATATCTCCATGAACAGAAGTATTCTCATTCTTTGAACACATCCGAACATTTTGATACTCCTAAAACCTATCCTAATTGAATCCTGCACCTGAGAAGTCCCTAAGTTCCCTACTCTAAGCTAAAAGTAAACAAGAGACACGCGGATCTCATTTAACTATCCCCGCCCAACTACTAAGGGTTTTGAGTGCTGTGAGGTGATTCACTACCCTTACTAATCTCAATTAAACCTGTCCCTACGGAATGTCCAATTCAAAGCCTAAAGGACCCTATCCCACCCTAAGGGAGGTGTCCCAAAGCCAGCAAAGGCAAGGATAAGAACACTTTCCACCTAACCGAAAGACAGTGAACGAGGAGTTTAGTTGCGGTCTGAGTTATGATATACATCAAACCGCTGCCCGCTAAGCTGCAACCACCTTTTTATATAGCGGAGCTAGAGGCGCTACCCTGACCGCTCACTACCTTCCTCGCACAAAGGAAACTCAGTTGATCTCCGTTCTAGGAGCAAAATCAACCCCTGGATAGCTTCAGTAAAGTCCAGGCTTAAGCTGTAAACAACTTTACTCACAACCTTTGAACTAAGTATGTATACACACTAAGTTCTCCAGCCACAAGCTCACAACCGTGTGTGATAGTGCTATCGTCTGTTCCTGTTTCTCCGCAGAATATTACACCATCACTCAACTCAAAAGTCTAGGTTGCGAGAACACCAATCAATATCATGGTAAAAACGCTTCTTAGACTGAGCTTAAACGATCCTTATAAAATGTAATCAATACATTTTTTCACTTATAACCTTTATTATTTTGTATTTTAGGTTTATTTGATCGTTTATATTTCAAAATAATTACCTTTAGGAAACAGGTCAGTTTCAAGCACCCTAGCTAACTGCGAATCAACCCCGATCATCTTTTGACAGCCCTTTTAAAGACTTCCCTCTTCCACAACTTTGACACCATCAGATTTGATTTACATTTTTGATTTAGTCTAGAATAATATTTATTTTTTAAACCCCAAAATTTCCAGCTCGCGTTTTCTCAATCTGCATAAAGGCCAAGAACTTTTCAGATTCAAACGCAGGTCTATTCTGTAAAATCAAATCTCTATCAAGTCTTCGTTCCATCTCTCTCGAATTTTCATTATTAGACAAGATACGAAAAGACAAACCATCTCGATCAAAACAAAACCTCCACAATTACCCTCGAACTTGATTTTCGATCTCAGAGATTTTATTTTAATTGATAAATTTCCAACCAGCAGTTAGTTCCCATTCTTAAATAGATCCTTAACTTGTTTAAAATTGATTTTCGAAAATATAGTTTATTTTACTCGCTTGACACACTCTTGACCAATAGTACTATTTCTCTCTTTGCAAAATTTCCTTGTTTATTCAAATTTTTGAATTTTTGCTTTATTTTCATACCAAATTTAAAATAAATAGATTTTTAGAACAAAATTTGCTTTTAAAACTTAATTCTGACAAGCGTTTTCTTGCCTGCACTTGCTATTCTAATATGCAAAAAGGCAAAGAACAAGAGATTATTTAATAAGTTTCAAAAAGTATTTAATTTATATAAAATACACTGTCCAAACCACTCAATTGATATTTCAGCTAATTTAAAATCCATATTATCATTTCTTTACAAATATTCAAAATAAGGATCATTATTTGTTGAATGCAAGCGAAATCTTATATTCGATTGCTAACAGGACAGTTGGTCCGTTACAGCACCCCTTTAAAATATTACATAGGTTTTATTTTAAACCGGAGTAATTTTTACCCCAAAAAAAAAACAAAACAAATAATGAGATTAATATTAAAAATACTTATAAAATTTACTGCTAGTGCAAACTTTATTTGTCAGAGTTAGAATTTCAACTATTTTAAATTATGTGTCAAAATGTAAATATGTTCACCCTAATACTATAAGTATATGTTTTATTTTTAAACCGAACTCAGATAATTGTCATTAATTCCTTGCACTTAGAATTCGCAATATTTTAGCTAAAAAGAATATTCTCATTTTGACAGATCATTCCAACTTCCTGCGAGGGAAATTCCGGTTGTGAATCGTAATCATGGCTACCCCAAGAAAACGAAACTCCTTCAAATATCAATCTCTTTGTTGTATAATAAAGGTTCCTCGCTCCCTCCCTGCAAATCGATGGAACACCCATAGGCCCAAATGAAAAATAAACCGCTTAGCCGCTATATCCCACAGTAAGACAAAGAATATAATTCGAATTCCTTGATTCGGAGCATGTGAAGTGTGCTTTTTCCGAAATTTTGTGTAGTGAAGAATGCTTTGGAAACATTAAAAAAATTGACGCTGTTCTTAACCTAACACCAAGCATCCCAAAGATTCCAAAGCATCCCATTGAAAATTGTGTGAAGTTAAAACTCAAACTCTGTCAAACCGAATCAAAATTCAACTGTGCCATTTTGCAAATCCCTTTCTAGAAATAAACACATACGTAAACTCTCTTCGACAATCTTACAAAATGAGCCCGGAAATAGTCTATCTACAAATGATCACACTCTCTCTCTCCATATATAATCCCAATTTTTCACATCTTGCAAACCCCTTGTATTGGTACCCCAAATTCTCGCCGATTCTACGAAATGTCACAATCTCTGTAATAATTCGAACAAGTTTTACACACCCCTTAATCCCAAACAAAAAAAAAAAACTCGCTCACTCTCAACAAATATTGCTCCGTAGCATTTTTTTTTTTTTACTATATGAATTTTGGAAAAAACACAAAAATATAATTTAAGAAAAAACAACAAACTTTAGGCAATATTTACTATTTTAATTTAAAAAACTACGCGAATTTGTCAACGTTGAACAATCTTAATATTTCTAAAACCCAAATAATTCTACTGAACTACTAGTTTTCTTACCGAAACCCTAATAAAAATAAAATTAAACTACTAAATTCTATATCTAATTATATTCGATTTAGAATAACGTTTAAATAAAGTTTAAAATTACTACTTTTTAATTATCTATTTTTCTGTACATTATTTAACTTTAAGTTAAAAAAAAAACAAAAGTGTACTGCATAGCTATACCTAATATTATATTATCAAAATAAATAAACAAATTACTTAAAAAAAAAAACTAACAAATTAATCTATAGGTAAGGTTCTATTTTATTATTTATTTTACATAAATAATTTACTAATTAAATTCCTCACCCCTTAGTTCTTTAAAATCTGTTGCAGAAATTTCGCATTATATCTAGGAAAACAGAAGTAAAACATTCCTACTGAATTCTATCTTTTTTAAATTAATCGTCTTTTCAAACACTCAACGCCATCTCTTATCAGACTACTACACTAATTTATCACCGAGTTCTTTTTCAAAAGACGTCACTCCAGCAACTTAAAGTATAAAAAGTTCCAACATGAACCGCTAGATGAACCCTAACTAAACATCAAAATGTCAATTAGATTTCCGCCAATAATAAAATGCCGCGAAACGCGTTGTCATTTCCTGAAAGGCACTTCCGCAAAACTTCTGACGCTTGAATAAAGTTTGTATTTTTTAACTTTTTTTAAATAATTCTTATCCGTAATTAAGGAAGTAAATATATTTTTTTAATTTATAATAAATGTAATAATTAATATAAATAGAATTATTGCCACATAAATGCAAACTCAAATATAAGATTAATTAACCAGATCCAAAATAAATCTGACGAGAAACTTTGATTCTTTTTTATTTAATTACATTGTCAGAGTACTATAAATATATTCAATCCAAGGGTTCCCGTCAAATTATCTTTATAAAAGTTCTTAAACAAAACTACTGCATTTCTTGGTACTTCAGCTACCTATATGTAACTATTCCTTTTCTTCTCTAATTGTTCTTGTATTTTCTTTTTGATTTCTCCCTCTCTTCTTTCTCTTGAAACTTCGATACTATGAAATGCTTATTACTTATATGTAATAATAGAAAATAAGTATGAATGTATATTTTTTTTTAATTGGAATGTATGTTTGTACACAAATAACAACCTAGACTTCAAACCTTACTAACTTAAAATGATACGTATTATAAATAAAGCAATTCCTCACCCCTTCAACTCGATATTCCTACTCATCAAAATATTCCTAAAAATCTATCTATTTTCCGCACCTCTCATATGTGACTATGAATGAATTAAAACATGATAAAATAAAAATAAATCATCTACATACTTCTTATGACCCCTTTTATTATCAAAATCGGTTAAGTCATTTAGATTGTAGAACACAGAAACAGTGAATAAATTATATTTGAATATTCCCATTTAAGCACTAGCAAAATTACACACAAAACTCTGAACACTGCCCTTCTTTTGCTTAATTAGGTAAAATAGAATTTTTATTTAAATAAAAAAACATTTATGTAAAGAATTCTACAATCAAACAAAGTACAGTGACTGGTCTTGTACCATACACTCCGAAAACATAACCCTCTTTTTGCATAGTTGGGAATAGAATTAAGTATTTATGCAATAACATCATAAAAGTATAGCATTCTATAATTCAAATATTCAGGCTGGTTTCGATCCGTCTCTGTTTCATATAGATAATATTCCTATAATAAGCCTCACAATCAAAATTTACCTGGCCGGAATCGAACCGCCACCTTCCTAGTAAATATCACTTTTTATTCAGTTGAACTTTACCTACGTTGTTTCTTTTCAGAATAAAAATTAATTAACCAAAACCGTGTGGTGACTTGCATATGGTAGGATTCCGTAGCTATATTTTTTTTAATTTAATTTAATAAAGTTTCACAATTTATCCACTAGTATGTAGCGCTAATAGACTGACAGTCTGACAGGCGGACATGATAAAATTATAAGGGTTTCTCAAAAATATTACGGAATCCTAAATCACTACATTCTTTCTGAATGTTAATATTCATCATCGACCTATATTTATATGAAATAAACCATTTGAAAATGTTTGAACTATTTTTTTCTTGCAAGGTGGCGCTATAACTGCATTCATACAAGTCGTAAACTGATATTTATTTAAGTATAACCCTGTTTTTTTTAATATCCTTGCAATTCGTTGTTTGGCCAATACTCTAAAGAGGCCACAAATAACAGTATACCGGAACAAACATACAAACCTTTTCTAAAATATTTTTTTATTGTCTATTTTTTGACAGTTCAAACATAAGTCAAACAATTCATGTCAAAACATTTTTATTCAAAAATATAGTTAAATGCATGAAATAAATTAATAAATACCTAGTGCTCCCTACTTCTAAAAATTAAATAGACAAAATATTATCAACAACAATAACGACCACCAGACCACCCTTATAATTCGTGAAGATATCTGCACAATAATGAAAACGAAAACCTCGACCTGAAAGAATTGTCTAGACCTTCTGAGTGCTATTACTGCTGTTGCTGCTGGATGGTGTCCTAAAAAATCTATGTGCTAGCAACATGATAGCTTGGAAAAAGAAAGAAATACTGAACAAGAATTCCACTACAAAGAAAAACCTGAAACGAACCTTTCCGTGATGTACTGACTACCATAAAATAAACCATTCGTAGTCGTTCGTTTTACTGTTCTAAACTCTAGCAATACAATCGATATACTAAACAGCTCTTACACTCGCACCCATTTTACGGCAACAAATTGTCCGGATGACTCCGGACTATCCTACAGCTCCACTGATCCCGAGTCTAAGGCACCAAATTGTAGCGACCTACTTCCTAATTTATAACTTGAACTAAATATAATCTAGATTTTGATAAACCTAAGCAGATATATGATAAAGAAGATAGTCGTATAATAATATGCCTAATATAGTTCATTTACTCGTATTATAACCTCAAAGATGTTAGAATAACCCTAAATAATAAGAGATATAATAATTTAAAATATAAAATTTGGCTCGTGATAATCTAATATAGGACCCTTAGTTGTGCTATAATAACCTAGGTTATGTGTAAGAGCTGATATAAATTATGAATAAACCTACAAAAAAAACTTATTTTTATATTTTACTCTCTCCTATCCTTTCAGTAAAATTAAGTATTTATGGAAATATAGTGTAAAATTGTAGCTGAAAAGAAAGATTAGAAAATTTTGAAAAGTGGCGTGGGGAATATGCCCCGACTCTCGCATATTCCTATGCCCATCATCCGTTCAACAGGTCAGAGCTCTACCATAGGGAAGTGAGCTTCGACTCACTGATTTAATTCTACTTCAACTTATAAATGAAGTTGAAACTTGGAAGAAGCAACTGCAAAGGACAAAGGGGTCCGCGGCCCTATCAGGTAGGAAAGGTTCAGTATGTCTGTAGGACTAATACAAGCTATTGTCCTTTTAGAAATCAATATAA
This sequence comes from Lycia hirtaria, assembly GCA_947563715.1. Classification (NCBI taxonomy): domain Eukaryota; kingdom Metazoa; phylum Arthropoda; class Insecta; order Lepidoptera; family Geometridae; genus Lycia; species Lycia hirtaria. Next base: position 49,601,844 of record OX387376.1, on the reverse strand, counting down.
TCCGTTTGTCTGTTTAGACTATTGTCCCTAATAGGCCGAAAAGCGAGCTTCTCAATCCCGGGAAGGAGATAACTCTTGGAGCTATCTACTATTAAAGAAACTAAATGATATCATACTTGAATGGTCTTTAGATAACCCTGTTCGGCAATATAATTCTATAAATGCAATAATTCGAAAACGTAATAATTTCTAGAGATTTTCTATAAAAGAAAAGGTTTGTCCTCTATTAGTTAGACGCTTCCTTTCGGCACTGCTTTGCTTCGCCAAATACAGAAAACCCAGAAACAAGACACTATGTCTTTATTAATTTGGAAATTATACAAAGTCTAGACTTTCTTTAGTCAAAGAACATGATATGTAAATATAAAACTCAATAATTATTGGAATATTGTTTGTAATAAGATTTTATTAATTACCAAACAACTTTATCTAAATTTTATGGAAATGAATGTTATAATTTATACCAACCTCCAGAAGAACCTGAAACAATACCTGAAAGAAATAAACCTCTCTATCCCTACAGCATATCTCCATGAACAGAAGTATTCTCATTCTTTGAACACATCCGAACATTTTGATACTCCTAAAACCTATCCTAATTGAATCCTGCACCTGAGAAGTCCCTAAGTTCCCTACTCTAAGCTAAAAGTAAACAAGAGACACGCGGATCTCATTTAACTATCCCCGCCCAACTACTAAGGGTTTTGAGTGCTGTGAGGTGATTCACTACCCTTACTAATCTCAATTAAACCTGTCCCTACGGAATGTCCAATTCAAAGCCTAAAGGACCCTATCCCACCCTAAGGGAGGTGTCCCAAAGCCAGCAAAGGCAAGGATAAGAACACTTTCCACCTAACCGAAAGACAGTGAACGAGGAGTTTAGTTGCGGTCTGAGTTATGATATACATCAAACCGCTGCCCGCTAAGCTGCAACCACCTTTTTATATAGCGGAGCTAGAGGCGCTACCCTGACCGCTCACTACCTTCCTCGCACAAAGGAAACTCAGTTGATCTCCGTTCTAGGAGCAAAATCAACCCCTGGATAGCTTCAGTAAAGTCCAGGCTTAAGCTGTAAACAACTTTACTCACAACCTTTGAACTAAGTATGTATACACACTAAGTTCTCCAGCCACAAGCTCACAACCGTGTGTGATAGTGCTATCGTCTGTTCCTGTTTCTCCGCAGAATATTACACCATCACTCAACTCAAAAGTCTAGGTTGCGAGAACACCAATCAATATCATGGTAAAAACGCTTCTTAGACTGAGCTTAAACGATCCTTATAAAATGTAATCAATACATTTTTTCACTTATAACCTTTATTATTTTGTATTTTAGGTTTATTTGATCGTTTATATTTCAAAATAATTACCTTTAGGAAACAGGTCAGTTTCAAGCACCCTAGCTAACTGCGAATCAACCCCGATCATCTTTTGACAGCCCTTTTAAAGACTTCCCTCTTCCACAACTTTGACACCATCAGATTTGATTTACATTTTTGATTTAGTCTAGAATAATATTTATTTTTTAAACCCCAAAATTTCCAGCTCGCGTTTTCTCAATCTGCATAAAGGCCAAGAACTTTTCAGATTCAAACGCAGGTCTATTCTGTAAAATCAAATCTCTATCAAGTCTTCGTTCCATCTCTCTCGAATTTTCATTATTAGACAAGATACGAAAAGACAAACCATCTCGATCAAAACAAAACCTCCACAATTACCCTCGAACTTGATTTTCGATCTCAGAGATTTTATTTTAATTGATAAATTTCCAACCAGCAGTTAGTTCCCATTCTTAAATAGATCCTTAACTTGTTTAAAATTGATTTTCGAAAATATAGTTTATTTTACTCGCTTGACACACTCTTGACCAATAGTACTATTTCTCTCTTTGCAAAATTTCCTTGTTTATTCAAATTTTTGAATTTTTGCTTTATTTTCATACCAAATTTAAAATAAATAGATTTTTAGAACAAAATTTGCTTTTAAAACTTAATTCTGACAAGCGTTTTCTTGCCTGCACTTGCTATTCTAATATGCAAAAAGGCAAAGAACAAGAGATTATTTAATAAGTTTCAAAAAGTATTTAATTTATATAAAATACACTGTCCAAACCACTCAATTGATATTTCAGCTAATTTAAAATCCATATTATCATTTCTTTACAAATATTCAAAATAAGGATCATTATTTGTTGAATGCAAGCGAAATCTTATATTCGATTGCTAACAGGACAGTTGGTCCGTTACAATACTTTGCCGTGCTTTCAGCATATAGGCCTAGAAAAAGCTGTATTTTCATATTACCTAACTGAACGTGAAAATTGGATTTTATGAGGCTGAAAATATAACAAGGTTCAAAGGTTTTCTGCCGTAACGTATTGTTCGTTGTACGGAAGGGTAAGTTGGGATAATGAACGGTGTCGAACTTACCTGGATCACTATGATCACTACGTTATAGTGATCATGTCGTTTATTAACCGGCAGTTCGAATTAATCTATCAATTTTGCTATTTTCATGGTTTTGTTTAAAAACTGAAAAATTCCCCGGATCACTATAACATAGTGATCATGATGTTTATTAACCAGCAATTCGAATTAATCTATTAAGTTGCTATTTTTTTTTAAATTAATTTTTAGCTTCAAAGACACCGGTCCGTGACTTGTGTCAATTTTACAAAATATTGCTAATATACATACATTATTACGGGAAGACAAGATTATTTCTTTAAGTTGCTATTTTCATGGTTTTGTTTAAAAACTGAAAAATTCGTATAAGTATTTTCATCGCTGTTTATTTGTTTTTACCGGATTGAGCGAAAAGGTTAAGTGTCGGGTGTATGTGCGTAATAATTATGTGGGTATGTAACTATGTACCTACCTGTGTATGGATACATACATATATTTGTGTGATTGTGTATTACGTCATACAGCCTAAACGGCTTGATTGATTTTGTTGTGTGAAGTGTTGTTACTTTACTTCCTGAGTGTCGTATGCTTTTCAACCGACTTCAGACAAGAGGAATCTTGGAATTTTCAAGGCTAGAGTGAATAGATATCTTTTAGATCGACGAGCTCCATCCTCGGCCACACCGTCGCTTAACATCAGGCGAGTTGGTGGTCAATCGTAGATCTATAATGTATACAAAAAAAAAAAGTGTAGTGTCCTCAATTCAGGTGTAGGTAAATTATTTATGTATGTTAGGTATTGCATTACTCCGTCAGTTATGTACCAATTTGGAATTGTTACTTTTTCTTGTTTGAAAGGATAACCTTTTATATAAGTCCCATAGAAAATTGCGCATTTATGTCGGTTGTTTCAGTTTTTAGGGTTCCATAGTCCAGAACCCTTATAGAGTCGCCATGTCCGTCCGTCCGTCATGTAATGAAATTAAAATGAACACTATCACATCTAAGTAGGCTAACCAACTCATAAAATGTAGTAGGTACTTGGAGAGGAACGCACCAAATCTATTTAAATCGCAAAACCATTCAAAATGTTTATAGTATCAAACAAGTAACTCTATACTAAGTCCAGGACTTACGGAACCCTACCCTGCGCGTGGCCCGACACGCACTTGGCATTTTTTTTTACTATAATAATTATATAAAAAATCGATTCAGCCATTTGGTTGTGAAAATGTAAGCACCTACTTAACAGACAGAAATTGGAAAAGATACTTCCGCTTTTCTAATAGGTAGGTACTAGTTAGGATCCAGGTAGGTAATTATGAGAAAATAATTAAATTATAGTTTAAAAAACTGAATAAAACCGAGTTCAAAATATGCAATTCGTTTACTTGGATGATATTTTTTCACTTGTTTTCTTATAGAAACCAACGTAAAGAACCGATTTTCAGATATAAAAGTTTATATGGGACCACCTCTGATGTTTTAACTAGCAAACAAAAAATAATCACAAAAACAATTTATAATTGGCGTAGCAAACATACAAAAAAAATACAGCCGAATTGAGAACCTCCTTTTTGGAAGTCGGTTAAAAACAGAAATACCCAGACAACAATAACCAAATGAGTATGTATGATAATTAATTAGTTATATTCAGATTGAAGGAGGGTAGGTAAGGGTAAAAGCAATCACCGTCCCGGCAGGTTATTGTCTGGATTAGTAGGCAAACTGCTGCTCGTACAATTAATTAACGAGAGCCGAGTTTAGCCGGGATTACCCTTACAGTACCTACTTACTAAGGCTTATTGACCGAGCAAGCGAAACGTACTCTTAATATAGTCAAAATAAGATTTGTGACTAAATAATTTTATAGTTAAAAAAACTGAAACAACCGACTTCAAAGTACGTTATTTCGTTTACTTGTAATATAATTAGGGAAAACTTTTTAAAAGACCTCTATTCACCCGCTCGTTTTTTTTTTCAAGAATTACATTTGTCACTGAATGTCAAATGCTTTGTCGTCGCAGATTAGAAAATGTGCAGATGTTTATACGAAAAACCTCAACATTTGACACAAAGAAAAGACATTTTGCAAAGAAAAACGTGTCAGTGGAACTAATCTGACGCACTCACTCAGGAATCCAATGAAAATATTTTTACTTTTAGAGATTATTCAAAAAGTAATAAAGCAATATTTCTAAAATAATTATGGGACCAACTTGGGAGCTTTCTCTATTCATAAATTTAAGAAACATAAAAATTGGTTCTCGAATGACGGAGTAATTTGTGTACATAGGTACATAAAAAATAAAAAATATACGGTACGAATTGATAACCTCCTCCTTTTTCGAAGTCGGTTAATAAAAGACGAGCGAGTTGGTAATAAGTGTAGTTAGTAATCGTAGATCTATCTTTACGTAAAAGAAATTGTTGTCTGTAAAGTCGTTTTACGGACGATAATTTTACGTGATAACGATGCGTCACAAGCCGAACGCTTAGGCCGATCGTGCCTCTCTATCGCTTGTTCCGCGCTCTCACTTGCACGCTCGGCTCAGGCGGAACGTGACAATGAGTCATGCTTTTTCATGCGTGCAGCCGGCGGTTCATCGATTTATAAGACGTTATCACGTCAAAAATATATATATTGAAGGACATTTCCACACAACTGCATCTAGCCCCAAACTACATTATAATATATTAGTTACAATTTAATTTTAACCACACCTACCTAAGTAGTGTTGTAAAAGTGAAGTTTGTTACTTCTTCCTGATTAAACGGCTGTCCAGTGACATAAAAGGTCCAGATCAAAATGACAAGTCCCAAAAAGTTCAGTCGCTTAGCCGCGAAAAGACAAGACAGAGAGACAGACAGAGTTACTTTCGCTCTTATAATATTATTATGTAATAATAGTAATAATTAGTATTAGGATTTATGTAAGTCAACTTGAGATACGAAGTTTGTGAATTTTGTTTTTGTTTAAAATAAGTAGTAGTTTTGTAGTCTGTTTGGAAAGAGAACCATCGTGGCAACACAATTAGAACTAACGTCCCAATTGTGTTGCCAGCCTAACAAAATAACGAAATAAGGCAGCGCCCTCTATGTCACATCAGTTCTCTTTCCGAACATACTCTGGCAGAAATAGGATCTAGCAGTACTAAGATAGTTTATAAAAATTTGAAATCTTCGAAATAATAACTTGTTTTAAAAACCTCTTCATGACTAAATACATTACCTAGATATTGGTAGGGGAGGCTGGGGCAAATCCCCACCACCAGATAAATAAATCATATCACACCTTGTCAGTAGGGGGGTACCTTGGGTACGTCAGTTTATGTGCACCATAAACACGGAGTGCTCGTATAACTACCTGCTGCATTAGACGCGGGGGTTACTGCCGCTTCTCGAACTTTACGAAATCATCAACTGTTGAATTAGCTTACATTACAACTAGTAGTTAGATTCTACATACAGACCTCGCGAGCACGAACTGTTTGTATCAATAATTGTTGCAAACGATGTCCATTATTCAAATTTGAAATTATTGTTCAAAATTGAGTAAGTATCAATTTTTTCTGCCAATTATTCTCAAGATCGGCCAAGAAATGACCTCGTAGAAAACGTGTTTTTAGGGTTCCGTACCTCACAAGGAAAAAACGGAACCCTTATAGGATCACTTTGTTGTCCGTCTGTCCGTCCGTCCGTCCGGGTGTCAAGACCTGTATCTCGAGAACGCGTAAAGGTATCGTGTTGAAATTAAAACCATATAGGCAGATCCTTAGTCACTTCCAATCGGACTTTTTGGAAATCCATGGGGGAGGCCTATGTCCAGCAGTGGACTTCTTATGGCTGGGATGATGATAATGATGAGATCCTTAGTCTCTTGCTACAAAAAGAAAAATCAAATTTCTCAGTTTTCGTACAAAAAAGTTACAGCCGAATATATCGTAAAATACGCACATTTCAACACTCACAAGGGAATCAAAGCCTATGGGGTACTTCCCGTTGACCTAGAACTATGAAATTTGGCAAGAAGCATTTTTTTAGAGTATACATATAGGAAAAATCCGAAAACTGGACATTTTTAATCTAATCACAAAAATTGAGTCCTTTATGCAAGCAAGGACCCTCCAAATTTTAAAGTGCTTTAACCGTATCATGTCGGGTAGATATCATATGAAATAACTTAATTAGTACAAGCTAAAACAGGTTTTTAAATAGTTTTACAATGTAGGTATATTTTTCGATTTAGGTATGAAGGAAAATATAAAATTTCCCCCTTTTATCTAGTAGATACTTTGTACGGAACCCTCGGTGAGCGAGCTTGACTCGCTCTTGTCCGGTTTTATTTTTTTAACCATGATTTCGTAACCTTTTATCTCAACAGCCTGTTAACCGAGTTTGCTCATATTTGAATTGAGTCCCAAACGTTTCTAGTAAATATTATAAAAATCGCTGAGAAAAAAGTCTCTAAAATTGAGAAACCTGCATATGAAGTTTCGTCAAGTATGGTTGATAAATACAACCTGCAGGGTTACCTACGCTTACATCTTATAGCGATCCAAGGTTGGCTCACGCTTTTTAACCGACTTCCAAAAAGACTAAAGAGAAAAATTCGAGAACCATCAGTAGCCCCCAAAACTCAAGCAGCATACCCACAGGGTGCCGTGTGGGCAGTTTTAAAAATTTTATCGCCTTTTTACACGCTCCCAAACGAAACTTCAATATTCGGGCCGAAATGGCCTTCGTACTTATTGAAAGGCGATGAAAATAAAAATTTTTGGTTGTTTAACTAAACATCTGACCATAGCTCACACTGTAGGACGATGTGGTTGGGAACAGAAGTGTAGTTTTTAGCTGAAATCAAGATTTCAAACAATAAGGACACCTTGTTTCTATGTCTGCGTGCTTTACTGCGGCCACAGCGTCATTATCTATCAGGCGAGCAGGTGGTGAAACGTAGAGTTTACTAGACCTAGACCTACTTTCATCATCATCTAAGCCACAAAAAGTCCACAGCTGGATATAGGTTTCCCCCATGAATTTCCAAAAAGATCGGTTGAAAGCGGCATGCATCCAGCGTCCGTAGACGTACGGGAGTCACCGACATAGCACAGGGGATTAGCAAGTTGAAGTGGCAGTGGGCAGGGCACACAGCACGTAGAACTGACGGCCGATGGGGCCGAAAAGTTCTCGAATGGAGACCACGAACCGGCAAGCGCAGCGTAGGAAGACCAGCCACAAGGTGGACAGAAGATATCATACAATTGGCAGGACTTATAATTTATAACTTTAATTATCTAACATAATTTATGGTGGTCACACAAAAAATAAAAAATGTGTGTGCTTTAAGCCACATGACAGAAGTGAAAACTTCATCAAGGCGACGTTAATAATACGAAATAGCAGTACATAGTAGTGCTGCGTTGACTATATCTTTCTCCCTCTCTTAGCGACTTGAACCGACTTAACCCGAACGCGCGTTAAGTATATAGCCAAGTGTGACGTAGCTCAATCTCATTCAATAACCATAAAATACAGTGTTCAGCCTAAAGAAGTTTTAACTTCAAAAAGGTACTATTGCAACATTATAGTTATAAATAGGATATCAAGTTATTATCCCATGTTATCCCGCGCGGACATCCCTTACGGAAACGCACGAAGTTTGCCGACATCACGACGCGGGCTGCCGATAATGTCCGGTGAAAATATGCTAAACTGCCATTGAGCTGTATTTACGTACGAGGGCAGACACCGCTCATATAGCAACTTTGTTACATTCAACTGCGGTGAAAGCGCCGCACCTCTCTCAGTGGCTTACTAGTGAAGTGAGCGCTTTCGACGTTTTGCTGGCGAGAAAACACACCGTAGATGCAATAAATTCTGCGCTGCAGAATTCGTAGATAAACGATGTAATTACTATTCCAGCGCTGTAACGCTGTTTTGTTTACTTTACAAAAAAAGGTCAGAATAATTTTGCTTCAGATAGCTCCTCTGGTACGTAAGTACATATAGCTCAATGTTAACTGCGAGCTTTGTAGGCACATGGCAGAATGGACGACGATTTTACAAATAGGTTGAACGTGGCTGAAAAAAATAGATATGATAAATTAATGTTTTTGAGTATTTCTTTCATTTAGTTTCACCTGTACTTGCAAGTTAGGGCGTATAATCGGGTGGCACAGCTGTCTCGCTCGCACATGATTTTTTTTAATACTTTTATAAAATTATTGAATGCACTTTTCATTAACAATATTATTTTAGCCTCATGAGAACAGTTTTGCAATGATTTAATAAATACAAATATTAATATCTGTTATTTTAAATACGTATTTATATCTGTTATTTTGACATGTGGCCACATATTTTAGTGTTCGTGATAAATGGATAAAATAGGAGCGTGATTATGTGTAGAATGATAAGTCATCTTTAGGATACACTAACATAGATAGTAAGAGTATGACTGTATAGATAGGAGGCCTCTAGCACGTAGTACTCAGTAAGTATATAAGCTTAAGTTATTTGTTCCAATTAGACAGATACCATCATGTATCTCAATATCACCAACCCTCCAGGCTCCGGGAAATGGCCATTGGCGTATCTAGAGATATTTTTTTAAATACCTCTAGAAAATATCAGTAGATGTATAGCACGTAGAACTGAGGTCGAAAAGTTCTCGAGTGGAGAGCACGCGCCGGCAAGCGTAGCGTAGGAAGACCAGCCACGAGGTGGACTGGACAGACGACCGACAGACTTATACAAGTGGTAGAAAGACGCTGGATGCAAGCCGCTTCCATCTTTTGGAAAACCCATGGGGAGGCCTATGTCCAGCAGTGGACTTCTTATGGCTGAGATGATGATGATGACGTGATATAACACCAATTTAACAGGTGAATTACCACCTACGGTAGTCACCTTGAATCTGGCCGCTGATTGGTCCATCCTGCTTCCTAAGCGCTGTAACCTAGAAGTGGACGAATCTAGACCGAGATTGGTCAGATAGGCCACGTGGGCGCCAGACACATTCCGCTGAATTGATACGTCTAGCTTATTTGGATTATTTTTAGATATTTAACCGACTTCCAAAAAGGAGGAAGTTCTCAATTCGTCAGAATCATTTTTAATTTATTTTATGTAGGGTAAAGGCGGGATAGATGCCCCACTTTTTGAAATAGGTATATTACCCGATTGCTCGAAGAACCCTGGACCGATTTGAAAAATTGATTTTTTTTGTTTGAAAGGGATTAGCATAAGCTAAAACAGGTTTTTAAATATTTTTACGATGTATATTTGTCGGTTTATAAAGGAAAATATAAAAAAAAATATGGTTTCCCCCTTTTATCTACTAGTTTGTACGGAACCCTCGGTGGGCGAGTCTGACTCGCACTTGTCGGTTTTTTTTAGTTATTTTGAACGATTACTTGTATTGGTCTCCATAAATTAAAGTATGAATATTACCTATCGTATATGGATGGACCGATTATAATCCAGTTTTTTGTTTGAAAGAGGATTTTAGCGAGAGTATTCTCAGCTATGTTTCATCAAAATCGGTTCAGCCGTTTTATTATCAAGGATTTCTGAGTTTTCTAATCTTAATTGTTCTGATTATAAAAAGGTTTCAATCAAAAGTTGTTTCTAGTGAACAAAAGCTGCAATTAAAAGGATGTCCTGTAGGATATGCTGCAGTGGGATAAAAACGCCGTCGGATAATGATGATGATGATAAGTATTTGAATGCAAGGTGCGGTAACCATGCGAAGACCTTCGTGGATGGTTGCGCAACAAGGCAGTGCAGGTTCGATGCTAATAAGATTTTGTCGCACAAAATACTGCTAAACAGCACGCAGTGGCAGGGTGGGTGAGTGAGCGTCATGTGCGGAGTTCAATTCTGTTTCTGTATATAGATTATTTGGATTATTATATTAATAATAATGGTAAAGATGGGACATTTTGCCGATAGCATGTTTACTCCATGCCCGATAGACAAGAAATAATACATAAATCAAATAATCGAAAAACACAATGTTTCCGATTCTTTGTATGCAAACAATTTAGGTATAAATATTTATATATTTTGGTTCGCTTAATAGGGGATGCTGGAGTAATTATAAATATCACAGTGTCAAATTTCAATCATTCAGTTTCAGTGAAATCTCTAAAGGAGATTTCACTGAAAGCCCGGCGAAGGAGGTGCTCAATGCTGACATGAACAGCCATGCAGTAGGGACTTTTTAGCGAAGGATGTAACCGAAAACATAACGCGTATGTCAAAAGGTAAGTCCCCTGGACACGATGAACTCAGAATTGAGCACTTGCAGCATGCTGGACCACATATTTCAAGAGTACTAGCTATGTTCTACTCGTTGTGTGTGAGGCATTCGTACTTGCCGCCTGACTTCATGAAGACTGTAGTTGTGCCTGTAGTAAAAATAAGACGGGTGACCTTGCCGATAAAAATAACTACAGGCCTATATCTCTAGCTACGGTCATAGCGAAATTATTTGACGGTTTGCTTAACACACAGTTAAATAGATACATAAGCCTCCACGATAATCAGTTCGGGTTTCGTCCACGACTGTCTACTGAAAGTGCCATACTGTGTCTTAAGCACACCGTCAAGTACTACACGAAGCTATAAACTCTAAACTATAAAACTCCCTCGATTTGCTAGCTTCCTCGATTTGTCCAAAGCCTTGACCTGGTTTCGTATAACCTGTTGTGGCAGAAACTTAAAGACATCAGGTTGCCACTGGAACTTGTAAGCATGTTCCAGTTCTGGTATGCGCATCAGCTCAACAGTGTTAGATGGGCGGGGACAATGCCGGATCCTCTCGAGAGTGGTGTGAGACAGGGTGGATTAACTTCTCCAACCCTGTTTAACCTGTACATAAATGGATTAATAACAGCGCTCAGCAGTGAGCATGTCGGCTGCCATATTGACGGTGTTTGTGTTAATAATTTAAGCTACGCAGACGACATAGTACTGCTGAGTGCATCCGTTTGTGGGCTGAGGAGGCTATTGCGGATATGCGAAGAGTACGCTTGTAGCCATGGATTACTGTACAATATAAATAAGAGCCAATGTATGGTTTTTGAGTCCAAAGAGAAATGTCCCCAAGACATACCTCCGGTTTTATTGAACGGGGTTCCCTTGGAATGGGTTAAGAGTTTTAAATATTTAGGACACGTGGTTACTGCAGACCTAAGTGATAACGAGGACATTGAGCGGGAACGGAGGTCCCTGTCGATCAGAACTAACATGATCGCCCGCAGGTTTGCACGTTGTTCGACAGAGGTTAAAGTTACACTATTCAAAGCATACTGTACATCCCTCTACACGTGCAGCCTGTGGGCTGATTACACTAAAAGGAGATACAGTGACTTCCGTGTCCTGTTTAATAATGCATTTAGGACGTTGTTGTGGCTGCCACGATTCTGCAGCGCTTCAGGCATGTTCGCGGACGCACACACGGCTTGTTTTCACGCAACTATGCAGTCGAGAGCCGCGTCCTTGGTGCGCAGAGTGCGAACCAGCTCCAAAACCGTCCTGAAAATGATTGCGGCCAGGACTGACTGTATTTACCTCTGGCATTGCTGTGAGAGACATGTTCCGGTACCAATGCCAGAGAGAAAGTATTAACCGATTACTAATGACTTGACATATTAATTTAATTTTATATTATTTTTATTTTATTATGTAAACTTATGACTGACAAATTTTATTATTATATCTGTACTGAAATTATTGATTGGCACCTGTGACATTGTTTACTTACTCGTATTTTTATTTGAAGGATATTTATTATGACGGAACAGCTGGCTGATTGTAATTGTATGTTTAATTGTTATTGTAAAAATAAATCTTTCTGTATGGGTAATTTGCCTGAATTAAATTATTTTGAATTGAATTTGAAACCACTCAGTAAGCACAGAAGGAGATGGCGGGATGAACTGGACTCCTGCAAAGATTGGACACAAAAATCGTTAGACCGAAAAAAATGGAAAAAAATAGAAAGAGGAGGCGTTTGCCCAGCAATGGGACGTAACAGGTTTTAAATAACAATAATATTTTAATATATAATGATTGAGTGAAGCTAGTGAATAGTTCGGAAGCACGCGAAATAACTAGACTTAGCGTCGCGAAGCCCCGCCAGTGTCGGTAATGCGCGACGTTGTGCCGCTTTACCTAAACATACCCTAATACGTCACACTGCATGTTGTGGAGGCGAAACTATGCTTCATTTAGTACTTTTACCCGACTGCGCAAGATGGCGAGTAATTAATGGAGTGGTAGCATTTTTTTTTTTTTTTACCTCCGACCCAAACCCTCTTTTTGGGTCTTTTGGGTCTCTTTTCGGAGGTTAAAATAAAAAAAATTGTTATAAGTTGTAAGTTTGAAAGTTGTTGGAAGTTTTAAAAACCCCTGTTATAAGTTTAACGTGTGTATCTGTCTATATATATATGTGCATATGTGTGACTGTCTGTAGCATCATAGCTCTCAAACGGATGGTCCGATTTTGCTCTAGTTTTTTTTTGTTTGAAAGAGGATTTGATAGAGTGTTGTTAGCTAGGTATGTTCATCCGTTTGTTTTTATGTCGAGAGCTTGAGTTTTCACAAAACGAGAAGCTAGCCCACGCCTAGCTGTGGAACTCTACAAAGGGCTTTGATTTATTCGATAAAATTTTGACTTTTTGACATAATTGTACTTACTCGAAAACCTCTACCTTCCTTCGTAAATCAGTTAAAAATAGTATAGTAGGAAGTTAGTAAAGTAGTCAAGTCCAAGACTCGTCAAGACAAATATCTCTCATCACCACAGACAGTGACTGACTGGGAATATTAAACTTTAAAAAGTAAGACTAGCTGTACACTGCAAGACACTGGAATTGGCACGTTACATAATATGTATTTTCACTTTACCTGCTCGAAAAGTTCGATTTCCCGTTGAAAAATCAGCGTAAAAGTTTGTTTGAATGCGTTTTTTAGGGTTCCGTACCTCAATAGGAAAAAACGGAACCCTTATAGGATCACTTTGTTGTCCGTCTGTCCGTCTGTCCGTCCGTCCGGGTGTCAAGACCTTTATCTCGGGAACTCGTGAAGGTATCGAGTTGAAATTGAAAAGTAAAATTTCTCAGTTTTCGTAAAAAAATGTTACAGCCGAATATGTCGTAAAACACGCACATTTCGACACTCACAAGGGAATCAAAACCTATGGGGTACTTCCCGTTGACCTAGAACTCTAAAATTTAGCAAGAAGCATTGTGTTAGAGTACACATATAGGAAAAAATACGAAAACTGGACATTTTTAATTTAATTACAAAAAAATAGTGTCTCTATGCAAGGAATGAGGGCCCAAATTTTAAAGTGAATTAGCCGTATCATGTGGGGTATCATATGAAAGAGCCTCATTAGCATAACTATAACAGGTTTTTAACACATTCTTCGCCCCCTGCATTTTGATAAGTACAGAGTGGCCGCGCAAAGCAACGTTGACTGCTTCAAACGCCGGCGGCTTACTGACTACTACAAAATGAACGGGACGCTTGCTCGGATCCGAGTCGGAGGCGCCGCTACTATAGCCCGTCTCGGATCCGAGTGGTGAGCAAGGAATGTGTTAAATATTTTTACGATGTATATTTTTCGGTTTATGAAGGAAAATATAAAATATATATATGATTTCCCCCTTTTATTTAGTTTGTACGGAACCCACGGTGAGCGAGTCTGACTCGCACTTGTCCGGTTTTTTTTTGTTTGTTTGTAAATCAAGTGGCAAAAAAATCATACAAGTGGCGGGAAGACGCTGGATGCAAGCCGCTTCCAATCGGTCTTTTTGGAAATCCATGGGGGAGGCCTATGTCCAGCAGTGGACTTCTTATGGCTGAGATGATGATGATGATGATGAATACCTAAGTGTATATTAATAATAATTTAGTGAATTATGCTTTGTGCTATTTGAGATAAGAATAACATCAGGCGCAAATAATATAAAATGTTGGTTGAAAAATTTATATTACCAGTTAATTTTTATTAATTGTATATAGGTATTATATTTATAGTTTACTGTGACATAATTACTTATAGTTAATTATTTACTATTGTACAATAAAAAAAAAATGTGGACATTTCACACAACACCATCTAGCCCAAACTAAGCAAAGCTTGTACTATGGAACTGTAGATGGCTGATAGAATACATATATACTTTTTTTTGTAAATATATACATAAGATACATAGAAACACCCAGACACAGAACAAACATCCATGCTCATCACACAAATGTTTGCCCTGGGTGGGGATTGAACCCACGACCTTTCAGTTCAGCAGGTAGACGTAAACACATTACCAACTGAGCCACAAGGCCAGTCAAAAAAACACAACAGTCACAATGAAATAATTGTGATTCTCTTATTTCAGGTACGTATTAAGTAGGTAGGTGTCCGATATTCGGGAGCACTTCGAGCCAGTATCGGGTCCTTTTACCTATAATAATTTATTATGTAAATATTTATTTGTTGGCTTACATAACATATACCAGCATTTATGGTCGAAAAGAGTATCTACAGTTTTACAATGAAGTACCTAATTCTGGTTAGGTTTATTTAATATTAGACCTTATTTACGATAAATCACATTTGTTGGAGAATAATGTTGAGATTAATAGGAAAAAAATGTCAATTAAATATTTATCCATAATTTTCGAAGGAATAGGTATTTATTAAAAAAAAAAAAAACTCACACTATTTGCAACCAATAAATACCGATATCACAACTATTTAATTGTAAAACAAGTAAGTATCTATATTAAAACAAAATACATGACTGCAGAAAAACAGTTTTTGCACGATTGCACTTACGATTTCGTTACGTTCGACACGCTGTTGAATGTACTTTTTTGTGAGAAAGTATTCATAAAATCGCTGTAAAAGATTATAAAGCGAAGCGAGGGATTTAAGTCTAGAATCCGAAGTGTAACGAGGGAATAAAGGTCGCCCAAGACAAAAACAGCTTTTTCCCCGTGGTACATAAGTAAGTACCTACTTACTCTACTTTTCACACCTACTTACTGCGTGATAATAGAAAGAAATGGTTTTGAATCTACATTAGGTATTTAACATAAATTACAGTTTAAAAAACTAAAAACACGCTACAAATTATTGCGGTCAAAGTTCATTACAAGATTTTTCTAACAAATCCAAACACAGCTCTGATACGATGTTCCATCATGAAGTTCTAGTTCATATCTTCCGGCTCCATCATCAGATCAGTTCGACAGTACATATTATTGTATTGTTATCAGAACTACATACAGCTGCCAATTTTCATGACGCTACGATCCTTGGAAGATGGTTAAATTAGTTACCTTAGATTTCATTACATAGTTACATGAAGGTCGACCTAATAAAAGCGTGTTAAAAACAGAGCGCTTTGTTGTTATTTTTAACGTATAAACTTCAAAAATTATAGCATACGCTACCTGAATGGATTTTCTTTGATTGACATTGTTATAGGTACTAAGGACGTCGCAATCGCAAGTAGGTAAAATAGAGTTTTTCTAGACAAGCGCGCTCCATCGTAGACCGTAAACGTCGTTCAAAACTAGCGGGATCGGTGGTCAAAGATAAAGATAAAAGATAAAGATAATTTATTTGCATACAACACGAGAATTTTATACAACAAGTGCATAAAAGATGTTACACTAAATTTAGTCGCTTAAAATCATGTTGTGCCGATTAGGCGTACAAATGTAAGGTAGACAGCATCATGCACAAGCGAAAAATTAAAAAATAATAATTATAATTATTTGTTACTAGATAAATACACAAACCAAAAATATATAAAATAAGACAAAGCAGAAGCAATAAAAGATACACATAATGTCAATAAAATTAAAATTTGTCATTTAAAAAATCATTGATAGAATAATAACACTTCTGCAATAACAATGCCTTCAACTTTTTTCTAAATAAATTATTATTCTGGTCTCTTATTGACTTAGGAATCTTAAAAAGCCAGCTAAAGTTTCCCACAATAAAAATATAAAAAACAACCGTAGTACAGACTAGTACATTAAGTATCAAACAAGTCACAATGTTAAAAGAAAAACAAAATACCCGACTGCAGAAAAGAGGTTTTTGCAGCCTAACTTATGTTTTTTTTTTAATTTCGATGTAACCAGTGTCACTCTCACAACTAAGACGAATCTATTGACACCACTCACATCAAAATCGGTCAAGCCGCTTAGGCTCTAGGGCGTGTCAAAGAAATATACATACATACATACATACACTCGAAAAACATAGCCCTCCTTCTTACGCAGTCGGATAAAAATCAACAGATGTTTCAGTTGTAGCATATTTCATCCTCTTTGGATGCAGTATTCGTGCCTGTTTTATTTCTTTTTTATGTTCAATTCTCGGTTGCCAGTCCGATTTTCGAGTGAATTCTTTTTGTTATGGGCCGTTATGGTAGAAGTAAGTATTCATCTCTGATTGGACTCTGACAATCTAGTAGGCTTAGATTCTAAATTCAAATCACATTTTATCACAGTGTGATTTATAATGAGAGTTTTGGCGGGAACGTCTTAGTAACATGTTACTTATTGCTTTGTTTTATTTTCCCAATCTTGTGTTATTTTTAACATTAATGCTATAAAAATTATGGTGTTTTACTTATTCATTAACAGTTCGATCAAGTGCGTGAGTGTGGGCAAGTGAAATAAAGCAGTGATACTTACCTACGTGTGATTTTACGTTGTCAGCAAAACTCCATAGAAGCTTCTAGTAAAGTCGCCACCACTGAGGCAAGACTTAAATTTGAAAATGACTGTTTACGTGACTTAGACTGTGACTAGAACACTAATATAACTTGTATTATTCAAGAAACTTGAAAATATTTCAATACTTGACACTGGCAAATCGCTAATCGCGGGGTCCAATACAAAAAAAGAAGATTTATAATGAAATCCCATAGGTACAACATTAGGTACAGCCCAAGGGCGTAAATGTAGTAAGTAGCTACTTTGGACTCTCTGTTCATGATATAAAAAGGAACATTATTGTGCAGAGGTGGTGTGAAAAAATACTTTTGAATGGAAAAAAATACCTAATATTAAGGATATCATTATTTCACAGTTTTTTTCTATCTGATAATGTAAACTTTATTAAAGTAGATATTATATTTAATTTTGATGCTCGTTAGTTATTTTTGATGAGCATTAAAATACTGAGATGATACATTTTTATGAGCATTAAACAATTGCCCAATAAAAGGTTAAGGATCCTGCTATCCTATCACCGCCGAAATCCGTTCGGATTCAAGTCGCGTGCGCACGACACCTCTATTCACTAAATGCTAATGCACGCACACATGTACCTACCTATACGTGATCATTGCATTCTTGATCATTGCGAATTAACCAATGATCGGGGTGTTTGGTGGGATCTGAAATAAGAAAACAAAAAAGGAATACTGTCACTATGGGTAACTTTGACTCCGTGTCAAACATTGCGCATAGATTTATTAGAAGGTTCTTGTTTTTTTTTTTCAAAAAAAAATTGTAGTCAAATTTCTTAATTAATTAATAAAATTAATACTACGAACATATGACATATGACAACTCATATAAATTTTAATTAAATATTAATTTTTGACTTGTCTAAGTAAGTAGATAATTATTTTAAGTTGATCGACTGTTCTTTACTTGTAGAGCCTAGGTAGGTTTCAGTATATAACTGAGCCGTGATAGTTTTCCTTTTAATTTCATCATATAGGTACTTATGCTACTAGCATGCATTTTTTTATATCTCCAAAGTCATCCATTTAGCCGGTAAAGGGGAGGGGGGGGGGGGGGGGGGGGGCACGTGATTCTAACAAAAATGATCACTTCAAAGCTTAATATTTCGCAAACGGATCCCTATTTTCGCATTGGTACCCCCAATGTTTTGCTTTGTTCCTACTTATAGTTTTTGAGCAAAGCTGGGATCAGACAGAAGGACATGGCGAAACTATAAGTAAGTAATAAGGTGATTCAATAAACTTTATAAGGGTTCCTTGTTTACTACGGAACCCTAAAAATCGAGAACCATCAGAAAGCTATGTACGTAGGTAAGTACATGTTTGACACGGAGTCAAAGATATCCACATTGACAGTAAATCATAAAGAAACTTTAGTAAAAAAAGTTTTTTTGATTTTTTATTTCTGAAATAAGTATATCCCACTACAGAACAATGATTCTCTACAATGTCTATATTCCCGGTTTCTTAGCAATAAGTATACCTACTTAGTGAAGAGTTTTGCCGAAAGATAAAATTAAGTCACGACGATGACTTTGAAAAGGGAGGAAAATTCCTCCCTTTTCAAAGTCGGCTAAAATAATATTAATCGAAATTAAAAATAAGAGAGTTTAAAAAAAAAAATTGAAAATTGCCGATACTTAGATAATATGACAGACATAAAACTATGAAAGTTGATTTCCTAACCCGAAATATTATATTTTTAATTTATTTTTCTATTAATAAGTACCTACCTACATGATAAAAAATATGTTACCTACTGCAAACTATGCCGTTAAAATTATTCAGAATTTTTTATCATTTATTTATTTATTAAAAAAAAAAAAAATAATAATGAAGAAAAATATATTTACTTCATAATCATCATCTCAGTAATAAGAAGTCCACTGCTGGACATAGGCCTCCTCCATGGATTTCCAAAATGACCGATTGGAAGCGGCTTGCATGCAGCGTCTTCCCGCCACCGCCGTCTTATAATTACTTAATTTGCATATAAACGTATAACCCTTAGAGGAGCAATAATATATTCTCCTCTATGGTTTAACCCATTTCATGACCCTATTTTTATGTCTTAAACATAAACAAACATAAATCTCCCGTCCCTCAATATCACTCACCAACACAACCAAACAAACAACTATTACGCTAGTGTGCGTCTAACTCGTTTAGAAATTCGGCCACTCTCGCGCATCCTCGTTTTTGGGACATCTGATTGGCCTTACGATCGTTAGAAAAAAATTTGACGGTATTTGGAGGCGTCTGATTGGTCGAACGAGTGTAGAAAAAAATTGGTGTGTTGTGACTGGTGGTCTAATGTTTGTGAATAGATTTGGGAGGTCCGTAGACAAAAGTTGAAGTAAATAAGACGCGCCATTAGAATAAAACTGTTAGATTACAGTTTATGTGGATATGAATTGTTTTTATACAATTTTCATAACGTACAATGTATTTGCGAGTACGTAATTAATAATTTAGCTCAATAATTATTATATTTTTATATTATTATATTCCTTCCTCATGTTTCCTCTCTTACGTTGATGCACTTCTAAATTGGAATAAAAAAAAAATGTATACACAAATCATATAATTTAGTAAAAGAAAATAAGGAACTAATTCTGGTATGAATTATAGGTAGGTACAAAGGTACAAAATTGTTGAATATACGTAGGTACTACTTAGATATATTTATAAAAAACTTATATTTTATATTAATGATACTAACAGAACATGAATATACACACATACACGCATGCCGTAATGTCAATTGCTATTTAAAATAAGAACACATTTGGGACCCTCCTTAAAATGGGCTCTTCATCATAAATTTTCTATTGTTATACTCACACGCATACATTTATCATAGTGTGCGTCTAACGCACCTGCCCCACTCCGGGGCATTCGAAATTTGAACCTTATTAGATGATTGGTCGACGCTGTATATAGTTTTTTATTTGGAACTCGTTAGACGAGTTCTTTGAGTTACTTCCACTCCACTAAAGACTTGTTCTTTGTTTTTTCATATATTAAATATGGCTTCCTCAAAATGGCGTTGTTTGTTGATTAGATGAAGTAATAGGTTGGTGTTGCTAGCTTATTGTATCAGCTTGCGTAATGTTGCTAGTTTATTATAGATAAATAATGTACTTTATTCAGTTTAAAGTAAATAAGTATTACTATTCAAGAAAAGTTATAATATCACTATTTATTTAATAATAAAATTTTCTATTTCATAATTGAAATAGGAAAACATATCTACTTCATAAGATTTTCTGATTTGTTTACACAACACTTACCTATATACTCGCCTGATATTATGTAAGTAGGTGACCTTTGTGGTCTACGATGGAGTGATTTAAAGACACCCACAGTATATCTGGTATAAACCTAATAGTATGTACTTAGTACCTACGCAAGTGAAAAGCATTAAGAAAGAATTTTCCACATTTTGGGGTACCTACCTATGCACAATATACCTACCAAAATGGAACTAAAACGTTTTGCTTCTGTTCGTGGAATATTCAACATTAAATAGGTACCTATTTACTGCGTTCTTTTAAATTCAAAATTACTTAGTACTTAGGTATCAAATACAAGGCTTTGTTCATATATACACATGCAATGCTTATTTTAAACTTCTAAAAATAAAAAAGTGGTCGAGCCACAAACAAAATTACAATAAGACACAAACCTAGAGACCTTTAAACGCAAAAAAACAAAAACCTATATACAAGAAAACGCGTGAACAAAACCAACACAATACAAATTCAAGTATTGTTCTTATAAGAAATGTGCCCAAAACGCACACAGGACAAATTAACCAACACATTGATGTCTGTATACAATAAGAGGTACGTATGTATATGATTGTGCCGAAACCTCACGCACACAACAGCGAGAGGCCCAATTTGAATTCCGAACGCGCTCAGCACAGTTTCCGCGATGGCGGCGCGGTCGACGACCTCACGTTTTGGAGGGCGCCGGTGACGTCACACTGACCTGCCTCACGCTGCCTCATGACCTTGAATGAAAACTGGCTGGATATAATTTTGGCGGTTTGTTGTCTCTCTCGTGACCGCATTTTGGCGGTTTCGATTTCGTAGGGTTTGAATTTGGAACGCGAACGCGGTCGCAAGCTGTCGGTTTATTTGTTTGTTTTACGTATATAGGGTAACAATGGGACCCTGATTTTGTGGGTTTTGTGTAACGATTTTTGGGTGACAAAATGTGGGATTACTATAGATAGGTACTTATGCGCTTGATTATTATATTTTTACATTATTTTAGTACACAAGGGGGGTTCGCGATACAGGATCGAGGATTTAGTTTTGCTTGAAGAGTAGGTATATTGACCCATACTTAATCTTATTTCGTGTTGTCCAAAGTCACTTTACAAAACAAGTCGGTTCAATCGGTCTTTTTGGAAATCAATGGGGGAGGCGTATGTCCAGCAGTGGACTTCTTATCTGAGATTAAGTAAGTATGATGATGGTGATGATTTTTTTAGTAATTACGATCTTTTTTTGCTCATATTTGCAACTTTGAGTGTGCTAAATTTTATTAAAGCAAGTTCAAAGTTGCTAACACGAGCATATTAGGTACCGTTCGATTTGATTTATTATTCAAAATATTGAGGTAGGTATGGAACCCTAAAAACCAGTCTGTTGTCTGTGGCGGCCTAATTCCACTCTCCCCATTTCACAATAGGACTAGCAGAAAGTCGGCGCATTACAACCCATTTTTCATTGAAATGCTGAAAATCCGTACTCAACGAATTTGGTCCACGTTCTTGATGGGTACTGCACAGGAATGGAATTCTTTGTCACTTTCTGTTTCCTGAGAACTACAATCTTGGAATTTAATAGAATCGAATTTAAGGGAAGAGGGATATTCTTACTCTTACGCATTTTTTTTATTTATCAGCCTTGTTTGTACAAACTGTACAAACTGTCACTGCTGGGAACGGGCCATCTTCTCATTGTGAGAAGGGTTAGGCGGTAGGCCCTTACGCATTGGGTAAAAGAAATCATCTACCGCCTTAACTGAAGTTCATTCATCTTAACCCTTACCCGGCGTCGCTGTTTTCAATAGAAGAAAAAGATAAAAAATGCGTATATTTTTATCAATTCTATAGTAAAAATAACAAACAAATCAAATACTTAATACGTACCTATTATTAGGTACCAGACGGATGGCCATGAGGTGTCAATGCCCTAACACCTATAGGTATTGTGCAGGAAACAAAGTCAATATTATTTTGTGTTATATTTCGAGCCAGATTATATACTAAATTATATATTATTATTGAATTTTAATTATGTGCATATTTGCATGGATTTTGTTGCAATTTTCCTACATCGCATGTTTTGTTTCGTTTCGTCATGTTTCGTTGACTGCAAGAAATATTAATTCCACCCTCCCTATTTCACTACAGGACTAGCAGAAGGTCGGCGAATTACCACCCAATTCTCGTTGAAATGCCAAAAATCCGTACTCAGCGATATCGGTCCACGTTCTTGATACGTACCTACCTAAGTACTTTACAGGAATAGAATTCTTTACCGCCATCTCTGTTTTCTGAGATCTACAATCTTGGAATTTTCAAGGCCAGAGTGAATAGATATTTTCTAGATCGACGAGCTCCATCCTCGGCCACACCGTCGCTTAACATTAGCGAGTTGGTGGTCAATCGTAGATATATCACGCGTAAAAAACCTCTTATAGCCTAAATGGCTGGACCGATTTCGATGTGAAGTTAGATATTTTACTTCCCAAATGTCATACTTACTTAGGCTACATTATTCCATGAATAATAGGTACCTATCTACTGTAACATGTAATGTAACGTGTATTCTAAAGAATAGGTACATATTTATATGAATCGTTCGACGTTTTTGAGCATACTTTTTCGTTAAAACGTGTGTAGTTCCCTACCATGGGCGTATATATAGGGGAGGGGGGGGGGGTCCAGGGGGTCCGGTCACCCCCCATGAAAAAGCTATAGCCCATGTTCCCTACCATCTCTGACAAACTCTGAGCCTACCATCAAGCATAGGTAACAGACTTCGAGGTAACAAATAAAGTACGAAAACAGCTCTTACGGAGTCGGGTAATTAGTATTGCTTTTTACCGACTTCAAAAAGAAGAAGGTTAACACAATTCGGCTGTTTTTTGAAATGTTTGTGACCACATACCTAAGTAACTCCGTCATTTATAAACCGATTTCAAATTATATTTTCATCTTGAAAGGATATAAGTACCTACTTTCAGATTGATCCCATAGAAATTGCTTCAAAATCGGTTGAATGATACTATGATTTCTAGTACAAAATTGCGCATTCTGAAGTCGGTTTTAAACTAAATATAGGTACTTATTATTTAGATACTTGTTTGTTTTATCTACATTCTACCTTAATGCAGGTATAGATAGATAGCTGTGTGAGTGTCTGTAACTTGTGTAATAAAAATAATGTTAGTGTGTCGATGCATCATCGAAATGCGGTCATTGACCTGTCTGACTCACGTCTGGCAAAATGCGTCTTTCATCACCCTCACACTTATCTTATCAGACGCAGGCTGTCTCTGTTTATTTGGCGACAAAATACTGAGTAAGTATTGAGTAGACTTCTCCGAAAGTCTGATTACCAAGTACTTACCTAGATGTACTTATTTGTGTAAGCTACACAGAGTATTTAATAGTACCTAACTGTACCTATTTGCAAAGAATTGCACAGGACTTTGTATTTATTTCGAATTCTTATCAATTCGACTGCCCAGAAGTAGGGTCATGTTTTTCGCGTGTACCTATGTACTTAGGTAAGTTGAGGAGGAATGTTTATTTTATATTACCGCCTACAGCATAAATTACTTGACATATTTGGTTTGGTGTCGTTATATTTGCCTGTACATACTTTTTTGTTTATTCTGTCCATCTCGTAGCTGGTCTTCCTACCCTGCACGCTGGCGCGTGGTCTCCACTCGAGATCTTTTCGGCTCCATCGGTCATCAGTTCCACTTCAACTTGCTTGCTGTACTATGTCGGTGACTTTCGTACGTCTACGAATCTCTTCATTTCGGGCTCGATCTCGCAGACACCCCGAGCATAGCTCCTTAACTCGTTGCGTCACTTGAGCTTCCTTATAAGGTCCATTGTCAGAGACCATGTCCCAGTGCTATATGTCATAACTGGTAGCACACTAGCCGTAAATTTTCGACTTCAGGCACTAAGGTATAGGTATTGGATGAGAAGACGCTTTTGAGTTTTCCAACTCTGCCCAGCCGAGTTGGATTCAACGATTGAATTTCTCGTAAAATTGGACCTCGTTGCACTGTTTATTCAATAGATTGGAGTTCTTGGGGGTAATTTTGATAACCAAACATTACATTTAACATAGAATACTTTGCAGCTAACTCTATTACCTGAGAACTAAAAGATACTACGATCTAGGAATTTTCAAGGCTGAGTGAATATCTTCTAGATCGACGAGCTCCATTCTCGGCTACACCGTCGCTTAACATCAGGCGAGTTGGTAGTCAAACCTAGATCTACCTAACATAAAAAAAGTTAATGTTGCAGTCTGGATTGCCATATACTTATTTTTACTCAATTTAATTTGTTTGTTTGACAGCAAAATGACCAAGCAGGCTCTTGATCTTACAGTTAGAATGATACTGCCCTATAGGGATTCTAAATTAGCTTAGAGCATAAATATTTTAGTTGTACGAGTATGGTCATGAAATAATCTGCCTTTTTTCCTCCATAATGCATGCAAAGAGCTCAATACCGCCTGTCATTGAGCAGGTCAGTGCCACCAGATAACGGCATATACAAAAATAACACTATTTACAACCTTAATACAACGTAATAAATCACACAATTTAGCTTCAATTTTGTTATTTTAGTCGGTTTTGCATAGCGGGTAAATAATTTTATTTATAAGTTTCTCTCTGGTTTAATGATAATGAATAAATTTGGATACAATTTGCTCTAAATTGGCTTTAATAATGTGATGATAAGTCTGCCAACCCGCACTTGGCCAGCGTGGCAGACTATGGCCTAGCCCTTCTCACAATGAGAAGATGGCCCGTTCCCAGCAGTGGGACAGTTTGTACAAACAGGGCTGATAAAAAAAAGTGATGATTTTAGTTGTACGAGTAGAAAGTGTGCATACTTATGTGTATAAGTATTATATTTATTCATACGTACACGCATGCACAGGATGAAAACTCTATTTAATAGGTAATAAAAACAGCTTTTATCCTACTGCTCAAGAAGGAGCGGATTGTGTTTTTCGTGTGTATGTCTAATTGTCATCATCATGCCCATCCAGTGCTGAGTAGGGCTCCTCTATAGTGCGTCACAGTCTTATCCACGGTCTTCCCATTGCCTGGTCGACATCATCTGACCATCGAGCTAAAGGTCTGCCAGGTGTGACTGCTTTAGTCCATTCTGTGACTGCTTTAGTCCACCGTCCGTATTCCCTTCTGACCGGCCGGACACATGGTCACCTCCACTTTTTCGATACTTCAGAGATACGCGAGAAAGACGCTCACTTAAATTCGAACTACTGTAAATATTCATGTAAGGAATATTTCTGCTTCAATCTCTCAACAAAGTGAGGATTTGTTTAGATGTATATTTTTAACCAACTTCAAACAGGAAGAGTTTCTCAATTCGACTGTAAGTGTTTTTTTTATGTTTGCCATCGCTTAACTCCGTCATTTATAAATAGACTTTAAAATGTCTTTGTAAGGATATAACCTACTTTCAGATTGGAGTCTTGTGATCCGGCTAACTACGTCTTCGACCTTTATTCGTCGTCGAATTTCTACGGTCTACAAGAGAGATGCCCAATATGGCCCTTTCTATGGCCATGTATAAAACATTGTTAAAAAATGTCGTAATGTCCGATAGAGATACCCAGCTAGGTATCTAAAGTAAACTACACCAAAAAGCAAACAAACTAGGCCCTAAATTCAAGCCCCAGGTGGTATGAAAGTTGCCTCATATCGCAGATGACGTCATTGTATCCAGTTTCCTTGATTGGGCATCTTATAATCAGCGTCTAATCTTACCTCAAGCCGTTGCCTAAACTTCAATAGGTTTCCAAGAAAGCTGGCAATTTAATCGGGTCAATTTAGAAGTTAGTCATCTGTAGCCACGTCATCTGTGTACGTGGAATTCAAAATGTGCCGTTATGTGCTTTCTTATTTACTTGATCGATTACTAGGAAGACACGACACGTTTACATAAAAAACTTACTAAATAAAAACTTGGCCCTGATAACACAATCCAAATAACATGGTAAGTTATAAGTACCTACTTATGAGTGGAAAATTATCCCGTGAAATAATTTAATTTTTTGAGTAATTCAAAGAATTTGAAATTCACATTGTGACCTTTAGCGAGTGTACCCGTGCATTCACGACAATAGTCGAAGTGCGACTAAACGTGAGTGTGTTCAGCTGAGTCCAGTGGACTCAATATGGTGTGTCTAACTTTGAGCTTATGTCACGCGTCTTCCCCTGTTTGTAACTGTCATGAACTAACTTATCACAGTCTAAGACATAACAAGTTGTGGCTTAGAATGCAAGTCGCTTCAAGCTCGATCTATTTTTAACCGATTTCTTAAAACGAAGAGGTTCTCAATTCGTCTGTATGTTTGTTTGTATGAGTATTTACAATTACTTCGCCAAGTATGAATTGATTTTGATGATTATTTTATTTTTATTTTATTTATGTAAAATATACGCGATAAATCCATTAAAAATTGTTTCATTTCTATGATTATTTTTGTTTGATAAAATAAAAAAACAAGAATATAAATACAAAAAAGAAAATTAAAAAAAAAGTTGGGGCTTCAGATGTCCTTTATAAATTTATCTAATCAAAATCGATTCAGCATTCGATTTTTATAACAAAATAACTGGAAAAATATGTCGGCCAAGTACCTAACCTAAATGAATTGCGTATTTTGAAGTCTTTTTTTTTAGGGTTTTAAACTATTAATTATTTCTGCGTAGAGTTGTGGTATGTAGGTATTCCTTTGCATTTTCTATTGCTTGTTTTTCAGGGAATGCTCTGAAGAGCTTTTAGATCTAGACCTAGACCTAGACCTAGAAGTTCCACCATCATACTTCATGGCACCGCCTAAACTCACTCCACGTTTTACATACGTAACTTAGGTAATTCTCCCTTTCATTTCTCCCGCGGACAAGCATAATATGGAACGTCCTTCCTCAGAAGGATTTCCCACGAACTCCAAAAAAGTAGGTTTTAAAAAGGATATCTACAAGCACCTCTCCAGTAATTAAAGCAACAGTAATGTCACTGATGATAATTAATATAATAATAAATAAATTATAGTTTAAAAAACTGAAGCAACCGACTTCTCATGGACGCCATTGTCAGAACTGGACCAAATTAAAATGGGACCACACTGGAAGTGCCAGCTTTCAAATAAGGAAATAATTATCAAAATCGGTTCACCCAGTCGAAAGTTATGAGGTAACAAACATTGAAAAAATAACAACATAAAAAAACAGGTGAATTGAGAACTTCCTCCTTTTTTGAAGTCTGTTGAATAAAATGCACACCCGAGTGCTAAGGATCGGCGTTGTGCTAAGTACCTTCCATACTACTTACGTATTTACTTAATTGTTAACTGTGTGGACTACATTTAGCAACGGTTCATCGACCTCTTATCAGTTACTCCAATTTGTATTTTTATCAACTCTAGATAATGATAACATACACATTGAACTGATTATCCGTAAGCCAAGCGTTCCTTGCCATCTGCGCCAATGTCAAAATGTCAAAAAATATGCTTGAATTTGTGACGTATTCAATAAATATGGTAAAACGGTAATGTGAATTAAAGATTAACAGTATAATCGATTTTTATAAGCTCTTTGGCTTCTAAAAATTGATTATAGTGGGTGGTGTCAGTCAAACTTTTAGGAACAATATTAAGAGTAAGACGCTTAGTGAGATTTGGCTTCTCACTGTTTTTTATGTGGCCAGTCACATGCGAACCGTCCAAAAGTTTTATCCTTGCTATGCTCGCGCATTTCAACTCGTTTATTTTGACTATTCGAGATTCGATTTAATATTCGAAATTTCGAAGGTCGTTTGTTCCATTTCACAGTATTTTTAAGTCCGAATATGAGTCAAACCGGTCAGGGATTGTGAAGTTATGTTTTGAAAAATTAAGAAGTCAAATTTGTTGCACGATAGGCTCACCCATTCACGCTATTGTAGAGGTATTGTTTTCCACTCGGCTTCACTGATTTTCACTGATTCAAAAAAAAAAAAAAAAACACATGCTTCAAATATAACTTGCCTTGTTAGTATGTGTGAGTGTAATCTTGCAACTGAATTTTAAATCAGTTATCACGTCACGAACCGAATGGGCTGAAACTTTGCATTTCTACACGTTTGGATAACAATGCGTGGTTCTTCTTCTTCTTTTTGTATTGGACCCGCATTAAAGCATTTGCCAGTGTCAAGTATTACGATTTTTTCAAGTTTCTTGAATAAAACAAGTTGTAAATGTTCTAGTCACAATCTAAGTCACGTATACAGTCAATTTATAAGTCGAGTCCTGCTTCAGTAAAGTGGTGGCGACTTTACTAGAAGCTTCTATGGAGTTTTGCCGACAACGTAAAATCACACGTTTTACTGCTTTATTTCACTTGCCCACGTACATATTATTATGTATGCTATGAAAAGTAAAAAATAAAAACTAAGAAAAGAGTTTTAGGGATAAAGGAGTATATTTTAATTAAGGGGCAAAAGGGATCTAACCCTCTTCTTTGAATGAACTTCTTTTTACCGAGTAATGTTTAACATAAGTAATTCTTTTGTAAATATATATATGGGAACCGGCAAGGGTAGGGTAGGAAAACCAGCTGTACAGAAAATATCATACAAGTGGCAGGATGTCGCTGGATGCAGGCCACTTTCAACCGGTCTTTTTGAAAATCCATGGAGGAGGCCCAGCAGTGGACTTCTTGTGGCTGAGATGATGATGATGATGATGTAATATATAGTCAAATACAGAATACTCCTGCAATGTCACAAACCATTCGTTGCAGCAACACTGACGTATGACACTGCATTTCGAGCAAGCAATGTAGGTAATTGGAATTTGACAAGATATTGTAATCCCTATTAATTGACTATAGAGATTATTTTAGATAAAAGGAATAATTCACATCTGTATGTTGTTAACTCTATAAAATATCGGTAAAACCATAACTTATCTGTGGTTAAACCAAGGTTAAAATTAAATACGCTTCAGGTATAAGTATTTATTGTACCAAATCAATAAAATAAATTTTAAGGCTCTGCAAGTGGATAACTAAATGAGAATATTAATATGAAAATATAAATAAATAAATAAATGTATTTTGTCTCGCTAGGGCATACCAATATTTTTAAGAGGTAAGTTACTGAATCGACTTAACTCCTAACCATGCATTGTCATCCAAAATATTCCAAATGGAACGTACCTACGCAAAATTTGAATTCAATAAGTCCGGGCCACAGACATAGGTCCGGGCATTGATAAAGATGGTAATGTCATAGGGCCCGCGATAACTGGGTCTAAAATTCAGTTAAAAGATTTCAGTTGCAATATTGACAAAAAAAATACTAGCCAACAATGCAGGCGTGAGCGAGAAGGAAGACCCGATACGTACAGTGCCTTAAATAACGTTTGTGAAGTTACTTTTATTGAGCCAGATGTTTTGCGAGTGAATAAACTTTTGACATTCAATATAAGTATTCGGACGTTTAGGTTAGGACTGTAGGATTTAATACAGACCAGATGCAGACTAGGCTAGTGCTTCGGCAAAAACCATGACTGCTAGTAACTTTTTTAGTTGGGTTAAAATAATGTTGATACTTCTACCATCTCATCTATATAATAATATAGAACGGTAATAAAAATAAAAAAAAAAGTCTAAATCAAAATGGTGGTTCCAAATCTGTATATTCGATATTTTTAGGAAATTTTGGTAGTAGTGTGGTGTATTTTTGAAATTTTCACCTGATTTTATACTTACATCTTACCCTTTAATACCTTCAAGACCTGTAATTAATTCCCACTCTTTTCCATCTAACTAAATACTGTCATACGGTGAACTCGATGGACGCCAAAAGTATTGGACGGATTTGAACAAAATTTGGCAGAGGCTTATTAGCTGCGACCCGTGTCTCCACCTGTGTAGTGATGAAAAACGGTGATGATGATAATAACATATAGCCTATGTCTGACTCCAGGTTCTAAACTATCCCTGTATCAAATTTCATTACGATTGGTCAAGCCGTTTAGTAGTTAAAGGGTAACAAACGGACTGAGTTGCTTTCGCATTTATATTTCATTAATGTAGAAAAGTGTATATTAGTGTAGATTGGTGTAGATTAGTGTAGATGAGTAGGTATAACCTCTCTATAGCTAAAATACCATTGTACATATTTTAGGCCGGTTTTTTTCTTACACGTGCCTGATTAATTTAAGTATTTTCGATTTGGGTTCAATAATAAGGAAAATTAATTACCAAATTGATAGAGTGGGCGAAGCGAACGAAGGTTAAGCGAACTATTAGGTCTTTTTATTAACCCGCCACATTCAAAAATTTCCTGAGATGAGTTACGAAATTGTGTTTTTATTTAAGTTTCATCAACTGACCATAATATTATCGTAGACCGCAATGTCGCTTAACATCAGGCGAGTTGGCGGTCAATCGCAAACCATTTTCTACATAAAAAAAGAAGATTTTACTATGGAAATTAACGTGGTTTTCACACATTTTTACATAAAAACTACGGGTCACTCACGTCTGTTTTGAGCCGAAATTTCATTTTCGAATATGAGGTACCTATACCTACTTATAGACTTCATGACTACTATAGTACAGACTTCGTACTCGCGAGGTCTACTATTCGTAGAACAGCTAGTGAACAAAATGACGTCTCTCTGCTCGAGCGAATAAAAAATGAAGAGATTCATAGACGCACGAAGATCACCAACATAGCACAGCGGATTAGTAAGTTGAAGTGGCAGTGGGCACGGCACATAGCTTGTTACAATCGTAGATCTACATATATTCCGTAAAAACCCAAAAAGCAGACACACGGACAGACAGACAACAAAATGATTCTT
Source organism: Lycia hirtaria (assembly GCA_947563715.1). Classification (NCBI taxonomy): domain Eukaryota; kingdom Metazoa; phylum Arthropoda; class Insecta; order Lepidoptera; family Geometridae; genus Lycia; species Lycia hirtaria. The sequence goes on along the minus strand of OX387376.1, from coordinate 49,570,480 downwards.
ATGGATCATTTTGTTGTCTGTCTGTCCGTGTGTCAAGATCTTTTTTTCAGGAACGTGTATTGAAATATTTTTAAATACCTACATACATTACACCACAGATTACTTTAAAAAACGAAAAACTTACATTTCAGCATAGGCCATCATAACATTGACTAGGTGAGCGTACTAACATCGGTCGAAGAGAGGTCAGTATATTTTGGTACTTACACGCCGTCATTTCGATTTTTAAATTAATGATACTTTGTCTAATTCAATTTTAACAATAACCTCTTTGTTATCTTTGTCCTCTAAATGTTACAGAATTCGGTCATTCTCTAATAATAACACAAAAGTTTGTTTGTCTGTTATCACTTGTTGTTTTAATGCGATGACTGGTAATGTATTTTAAAATTGAATTAAGGAAAATATTTCTAATAAATTAATTATTGTCCTATTCAATTTGAATAATTAGTCGAAGGAGGGCAAATCCCTTATGGAACTTTTCCTTGTACTAAATGTTTTGTTGTTTTGATTACATAAATATCGTGCCCAAATTGTTGAATCGATAATTTTATAAAGTGATATACCATTTTATGAAAAAGTTGACAGATTCATAAAATAGTTGACCGTTTCATAATGTAGTTGATCGTTTCATGAAATATAGCCAATCAGCGCTGGCCACGTCATTAAATGCTGAACATTAAACAATTTGTCCATCGAATTTTGGCTTGATCATTAATTTACTCGTATTATGCTCTTACAAATCCTAATATTATAAAAGTATAAAAAACTATCTGCCTCTCTGTCTGTTTTTAGGGTTCGGAACGAAACTCTTATAGGATCACTTTGTTGTCCGTCTGTCCGGGTGTCAAGACCTTTATCTCGGGAACGCGTGAAGGTATCGAGTTGAAATTAAAAGCATATACGCAAATCCATAGTATCTTGCTGCAGAAAGAAAAATAAAATTTCTCAGTTTTCGTAAAAAAAGTTACAGCCGAATATGTCGAAAAACCCACATTTCGACACTCACAAGGGAATCAAAACTTATGGGGTACTTCCCGTTGACCAAGAACTATGAAATTTAGCAAAGAAGCATTGTGTTAGAGTACACATATAGGAAAAAATCCGAAAACTGGACATTTTTAATTTAATCACAAAAATTTGGGTGTTTATGCAAGGAAGGAGGGTCCAAATTTTAAATGGCTTTAACCGTATCATGTGGGGTATCAAATGAAAGGGATTAATTAGCACAAGCTAAAACACGTTTTTAAAGATTTCTTCGATTAAAATTTTTCGACTTATGAAGGAAAATATAAAAAAAAAAAACCTTTTATCTACTAGTTTGTAAGAAACCCTCGGTGGGCGAGTCTGACTCGCTCTTGTCCGGTTTTTTAAACATTACGCGGGTGAAAGCGCGGGGCGCAGCATATTGAATTCCAGATATAGGTAAGTTTATTTATAGGTAAGAACTATAAATAAAACAAATACAAAAGCAAGAAAATGTAATTCCACTGCATTTTCTCCTCAATGACAACTGATTATTAAATAATTAAATTAAGAGTATGTAGTTTGTCTCGCTCGCACATACCAACATTTGTGAAGATATAAAATGACTGAATGAACTTATAAAAAAATCGTCGTTTAGGAAACTAGAAAACACATCACAAATTTTTGACTAAAATTTCATTTTCATTCAAATCAATTTTCATACATAAAAATATTTTTTAGAGATTATTATCGTAATAATGATTTTCATGTGTGAAAACTAACTTGGATCAAATTGAATTTTTTGTCGAAAATTTGTGATTTACTTTTCTAGTTTCCTAAAAGACAATTTTTTTAAGTTCATTCATTAATTTTATATAATCAAAAATGTTGGTATGGGCGAGCGAGACGACGATGGTCGACATACAAACTCTTAAGATGGAGATTAAAGCGCGCAGCTATTTCTCTCGCACATTTTTAAACTCATTTACTTAGATTATTTGTAAACATAAAATCATTTATTTAGATTATTTTGAAACATATAAAATCATTGATATTAGAAAATTACGAGGCCAATTTGTTTATTTATATAGGAGAAATATTAAAGAAAAAGTTTTAATCTAATATCATTTATACTGGCGACGGAATAGTTAAAAAACACATATTTTTCAATTCCTCAGCCAATTTATAAGATATCGAAGAGAAAGTTAAAAAAAAACAAATTGGCCTCTTACTTTTTTAATATCCGTACTCAACGATTTTATATGTTGAAAAAGGTTGAAGTGCGCGAAAGAGATAGCTGCGCGCGTTGAGCGAGTCCTTATCGAGGCCGTGATGTATCACAAGAATATGTAAACAATGCGCTGTCTGCGCCTGTATCGGTGAATAATCCAATCAAACCATGTATGATCATTTTTAACCGACTTCCAAAAAAGGAGGGGGTTCTCAATTCGTTGATTTTTTTATGTATGTTCCCCGATTACTCCAGATGTTAAGAGACGTTGCGGTCTACGATTCCAGTCATTTGTTCAGGATAAACGTGTTCTGGGTTTGAGATTGGATTGTAAAAATATAAAAAATCGGATGTTTTGCATACCTTATGATATTAGTTTTCATATCTTTAACTTAAATTTTAATTTCACATTGATACTTTTAATGTATTTGCATTCTGAATACCTGTTTTTATTATATGAAAAATGAGATAGGTAAGTCAGGCCTGCGAGCGACGATATGTACTGGTCTGTTCGATGATTTGGTCAGACCATTTCATGCAATACCTAGGCAATTGTTTATATATTCATTCGTCACCCAGTCAATTATATCCCACCGAAACATATCATGTAATATTGGTTGCCATGTGTCGCATTGTCATGCCACTTTCACTGACAAAAAGATATCAGACGAGATCTGACTGAATCTGAAGAGCCAAGCCGCTAACTCTACAAAATCTAACGCTACAATACTTATCTCTGTAAGCCTTCAATCTTGGTAAAAAAGCATGTAACTGTATGTAACTCTATAACGTATTGTGTTTCATACATTAATCTATGTATAAATATGATAAATACCTAATGACAAAAACATAAAAATTCACGAAAAAAAAAACTAATACAATTCTCACAAAAATAATCTGTCGCGACAGACGCAAATATACGAAACAGCTGCACAAACTCATTGTTTCACGAATGAACGAGACAGCAAAATATCGATAAGCGAAAGAGTGAAAGAGAGAGATTTATCGGACCATGACCTCGTATAATATTGAGTATGGTCAGTTATGTTAGGTGATAAGAGCTGATAAGCTATCACTAAATTCGGGTGTCACCTGGTACACATTTTTTTGCAATGCTAAGAGTGTTATTACTTTTCCTTATCAACATTTTGTTTATACCTACTTATAAACGAAAATGATATTTTTTCTGAATAACCGTTGAGAACGGAATCTTTGCCAGTATATTGCGTATTTTTTGACTGAACAATTATATTCAATTATATATTATATTACTTATACACATTTAGTATATTACATATACTTATATTACTTAATTATACAATTATATTACTATTTTTTATTATCAACATCATCGCCATTTTTAGGGTTCCGTACCTCAAAAGGAAAAAACGGAACCCTTATAGGATCACTTTGTTGTCCGTCTGTCCGTCCGTCCGTACGTCCGGGTGTCAAAACCTGTATCTCGGGAACGCGTGAAGGTATCGAGTCGAAATTAAAACCATATACTAAGATCCATAGTCTCTTGTTCTTGTTGCAGAAAAAAAAACAAATTTCTCAGTTTTCGTAAGAAAAAGTTACAGCCGAATATGTCGTAAAAAACGCACATTTCGACACTCACAATCAAAACCTATGGGGTACTTCTCGTTGACCTAGAACTATGAAATTTGGCAAAAAGCATTGTGTTATAGTAGGTACACATATAGGAAAAAAACCGAAAACTGTACATTTTTAATTTAATCACAAAAATTGGGTCTTTATGCAAGCAAGCAAGGTCCAAATTTTAAAGTGCTTTAACCGTATCATGTGGGGTATCATATTATTATGTAAGAGCATATATAGCACAAGTTAAAAAAGGTTTTTAAATATATATTTATGATGTATATTTTCTATTTAAGACAGGAAAACATAAGAAAATATACAATTTCCCCCTTTTATCTACTAGTTTGTATGGAACCCTCGGTGGGCGAGTCTGACTCGCTCTTTTCCGTTTTTATTCATCATTATGCGGGTGACGCTGCAGGGCGTAAGTACTTAGCTAGTACAAAATACAACAATTTTATTTTTTATAAAAGATAGATCTACGATGGACCACCAACTCGTCTGATGTTAAGCGACGGTGTGACCGAGGATGGAGTTCGCCGATCTATAATAAATCTATTCACTCTAGCCTTGAAAATTCCAAGATTGTAGGTCTAGAAACAGAGATGGCGTCAAAGAACAATATCTCGCTAATGGCAAGCGACGGTGGCCGAGGATGGAGCTCATCGATGGCTCATGGGGGGAGGTTTGAACCCAACCTCCCTTCTACGTACGGCCATATTGTATAGTATAGTAAGGACTAACTTCTGCTACTATATGTAGGTACTATAGGAGTAACAAAATTGATCGTACCTTAGTTCATCATCATCTCAACCATAAGAAGTCCACTGCTGGACATAGGCCTCCATGGATTTCCAAAAAGACCGATTGGAAGCGGCTTGCATCCAGCGTCTTCCCGCCACTTGTATGAGGTCATCTGTCCATCTCGTGGTTGGTCTTCCTACGCTGCGCTTGCCGCATTAGGGCCTAATTATTGCATTATTGCGTACCTTAGTTAAACATAGTTATTTCTGTTATTATGATTCAAATATAGGTATTATTCGAATTCATGGAAATACCCTAATATATTAGTACAGCTGTACAAATTTAATTATAATTCATGTTCTGATAATCTGAAACAAACACCTATAATTAGCTTGCTCATGCGCAAACAAATATTTGTGTAAGTATTTGATGCACCTAAATAATTACATTCTGCCCTGCAATTTGTAATACCATACTTATTGCATCATCTCCTAATTTCTTCTGTCCTAGTTCTTTCGTTTTACATTTTCTTCTTATCATGCACAGGTACCACTATTAATTAATGCGTATTCATCGTCCAAGAAGTCCACTGCTGGATATAGGCCTCCCCCATGAATATCCAAAAGACCGGTTGGAAGCGGCTTGCATCCAGCGTCTTCCCGCCACTTGTTCAGCATAACTCGTGTCATTTAAGTTAAAAAAAAAATAAATGATTTTTTATTTTAAGTTTTCTTTTAAAGCTACTTTATTCTGTTGATTTATTTGAAGAATATAAAAGTAACGATGTAGTTTTTTCAAATTTATTCCATTTATCTCTTAGATTTAGAGATTTAGAGTTTTTAACCGCCGACGCAAAAACGACGGGGTGTTATAAGTTTGACGTGTCTGTGTGTGTGTCTGTCTGTGGCATCGTAAGTAGCTCCCGAACGGATGAACCGATTTTGTTTTTTTTTGTGTGAAAGGTGAATTAGTCGGGAGTGTACTCAGCTATGTTTCATCAAAATCGGTTCAGCCGTTTTATTTGTCGGGGGTTTTTGAGTTTTCTAAGCTTATACTAGTTATTATAGTATTTCCATTGATATTCTACGAGGTGTAGAATTTTGAAACTTTATCTCATATTTACGTAAAGTGCAGACTAACGGCTGAATCAATCGTTATGCAATTTGGCACAGAGATTCTTTAGGACTCGGAGAATGATATAGGCTGTATTTTATCATCATCATCGTTTTTCATCACTACGCGGGTGACACCGCGGAGCGCATCTAGTAATATAATATATATACTCGTAAATCAGGTAATTCTCAATAAAAATATGTCTCGATTTGGTAAAACCGTTTTGTTTTAATGTAGGTAAGTCTTCTGTAGTAATATTTAATAGCTATTAATAATTCTGATATGTATATCAAAACTTAATAGTACTCTTGATTAATGGAAACCCAATATATAAGTCACACAGGATACAGTTTTATTTTTAAATTTCCTGTTATAACATTTGCCACGTTTTTATTCAGCATGAGAAGACAAGAGAGCAAGATACTCGCGTGCGTGATGAAGCGTCACGCACGTCCATAACAGCCCAATGGTTCACAGAATTCTGGACTTCAACAGCTCAAGACGCGTGTGGTAATGCAGTGCGCTTGTCACTCTGAAAAGTTAAACGGTAAATCTCATTAGGTATGCCCAGAAATTTCGCTGAAAATACGGAAATCGTAACCGTGAAATACGGAACAGAAATATTTGCACATCTTTTCACGATCAAACTGCTGAACCGATCGTTATGAAATTTAGTATACAGATAGCTGTGGACCTGGATACGGACGTAGGCTATTTATCATCATCAATTTAATTGCATGCAACCGGATTTATTTTGACAAGACTAATTGAACAAAGCAAACTAACCTTGTTAGAGATGGACCCTACCAAACCCCAAATGAAAACACACAAATAAGGAGAGTCGAAAGTAAAAGCAGACGCACACATGCAAACTGCACACATGCACAATCCTGACCTTTCCCAACGTAATTGTACGGCGACGCCCGAATACAAGGGTCGTTGACACGCGCCGAGGCCAATGCGATGCATTCGGCAGGACTCGTTTTGAAAAAAGAATAAATAAATTACTCACTGCATCACTTTCACTTCGACGAAGTGCACTTGAATTCGCGCTCGAATTTTGTTATTCTAGGTTATATTACTTTTTCTTCCCCAAAATTGGTATCATAATATTATGTTTTGAGTATTTGCCAATTTTAATTTTTCTGTGTATTATTTTTCCATTAAAACATTTTATTAAGAAAATCGATAGCAATACATTTGATTCAAACAATCACTCAATAAAATCACTTAATATACCTAATACCTACCTGTTCTTAGATAACAAAGAAGGCCAGACGGCATAATACAGATCATTTTGATATTTGATTGTGACGATTTGGCTGACTTATAAGCTGGACACAGATCTTAGGAACCCTAGATAAGTATCATATTAAACCGGAATATCTCCAACTACATTTACTATAAAAATACCCTGCTTACTCGTCGTCATTGCTTAGTTTTGTTTGGCAGAAACGTGAGAAAGATATTTACTTAGCGTCTGTTTTACTTGCTAAGCTTGACTAAATTATACCAATCAAACTTGAACAAATCTCAATACCTCTTGACACTGGTAAATAAGCCAATCGTGTGGGTCCAATACAAAAGAAAAAATGTCTGAAACGACGTTACATGACATGACGTCATTTATTTTACAATATCATCTTTGCTTGGAGACTTGACGACAGTGTCTTATATCAGAGGTGACCTGACTTCTTTCGCCAAAATGACAGCAGACATAACTGAACCATTATGAACCATAAAACATGTAATCTGAACCACAAATTAAGTCACATGCAGGCGCTTGTTAAATAACTTTCATTAACTCTGATGTATAAATGGAAGCTGGCAAGGGAAGGATCAAATAAGCCGCTAATAGGACCTGAACCCCTCGTAGTGTTATCTTATAGGATAGTGTGAATACGGTAATTGATGCAAATGTTGAAAAAAATCACACACACAAAGTTGAAAGGAAATAAATGAGTGAATTCACACGCTCTAAGGCGACGATTGAAGCCGATGACGACAAGTGGCATAAAAATATTTGTAAGTATAGCACAGCACAGACAATAACCATTATGTGAGATCTAACTGGACACTTTGGAAGCCAGGGTTATCTCTGCAAATTAAGACTTGTCGAGCTCAACATGTAGGGCCTGCGGAGAAACCGAGAAGTCAATGAAACACATCTTATCCATTTATTTATTTCGAATATTACTAAAACACCATCCACCATCATTTATTTATTTATCTTATGTAGGCTAGGAAGCGACTGGACTTCTTTGAATCTGCATAACCAGAACTGGAGGACTACAGACACTTCGTACCAGGTGGTATTCTGAAGCTCATGCGGTCCTTCTTCAGGAATCCCGAGGTGAGTAAGGCATGGTAATTACAAAAGAGTCCATGGCTCGAAGTGGATCCGTAATTTAGGACTCCCAAGATAAAAACTCTGAAGTTTGGTCGTATAATACAAATCGTATTTTTTGTCAAATCCTGGGAATCAGTAACACTTAGGGTTTCGTTTAGGCACTATTGATAAAAATATATGAATCTTTATTTTATAAATTATGAACACAATTTAATTTTATGTGTGATTTTAATCTTGGGTCCCTGATTCGAAATTGACCATTAAAGGTCTTTGAAGGAAGGTGAAGGGAATTCTATTGAAGGTCACAGAGTTCCATGTTCAGCTTTCCATTTCCAGCGACTGCCAGCTGCTTTTCGTATATCGTCACTCCATCGTGTGGTCATCTGTCCATCACGTGGCTGCATGGTCTTCCTACGCTGCGCTTGCCGGTGCGTGCTCTCCACTCCAGATATTATACCTACTTACCTTTTTTTTATCAGCTCTGTTTGTAAAAACTGTCCCATTGCTGGGCGCGGGCCATCTTCTCATTATGAGAAGGGTAAGGCCATAGTCTACCACGCTGGCCAAGTGCGGGTTGGCAGACTTCACACATCTTTCAAGATCATTGAGAACTCTCAGACATGTAGGTTTCCTCATGATGCTTTCCTTCACCTTTTGAAGTTGGCGGCAATCAACGATACGCACATATCTTCGAAAAGACAGAGGTGCGTGCCGTGGGATTCGAACCCAGGACCTGCGGATTGCAAGTCGGACGGTCTCCCGACTAGGCTGCCGGAAACTTCACTTATACTTACTTATAATTTAGCACTAATATTATAAAAGCGAATGGAACTCTCTCTGTCATACTATTACCTGTTCACGATGAACTGGCTGAAACGATCTTTATGAAATTTGATAGCTGTGGATAAGGATCCAGGTTCACAGCTATCAAATTTCATAGGCATCATAGGCATTCCTAACATAGGCTAGTTTTCATCATCATCATCATCGCCGTTTCTCGTAACCCGGGTGACGCCGCGGAACGCAGCTAATATATCTACCTATAGTGCGATACAAACACTATAGATATAATACATATTATAATTATATTTGTGGAAGAATTTCAAAAACAAATAAACAAACATGATGTGTCATCTCAATGATTCATGAATTATAGCGCTCAAAATTTGGATCCAATAAATTAATTCATATAAAAGTATATTAATTCATAAGCAATTTATGTAAACGGCTAAATTACCACAACTATACCACCTAAACAATTAAAATTAGTTCCATATACGGGTTTACCTAGAATTTTCCCTGTTAATTAAATATAAATACGTCCAGCTTCGAGACTCATTACGATTTCGTTCCGTGTTATGTACGTACGAGTAGGACTCTCTGCCGCCTTTTGTTTCTTGAGAACTACAGTCTTCTCTGTTTCTTGAAAACTACAGTCTTCTCTGTTTCTTGACAACTACAGTCTTGGAATTGTCGAGACTTGAGTGATGCAGATGATATAATATATTATCTTCTAGATCGACGCGCTCCATCCTCGGCCACACAATCCCTTACCGTCAGGCGAGTTGGTGGTCAAACGTAGATTTATTTTGAAAATTAAATTAATAGATTGAACTATTGAACTTTACTTTGTTTGACTGGCCTCGCAGCTCAGTTGGTAGTATGTCTGCCTTCTAAGTTGTGGGTCGTGGGTTCGATGTCCAACCAGGACAAAGATTTGTGTGATGAGCATGGATGTTTGTTCTATGTCTAGGTGTTTCTATGTATCATATTTATATATTTACAAAAAAAAGTTTTTAATTATATATATTCAATCAGCCATTTAGCTCCATAATACCAGTTTTGCTTAGTTTGGTCTAGATAGTGTTGTGTCATTCACCAATATTTAAGTATTTATTATTTATTTTCAAAGTTTTTTGAAATTTCATCAATCAACTTATTATTTTATTTATCTGCTTCAAATTTGGACTCTTTCATCATTTTAGCCATAAGAAGTCCAATGCCGAACAAAACTTCTCCATGGATTTCTAAAAAGACCGGTTGGAACTTTTCCCATTTCACTACAGGACTAGCAGAAATTCTGATGCATTATCACCCGTTTCATTTAAATGCCTAAAATCCGTACTCCAGCGATATCGGTAAACGTTCTTGATGCCAATTGAATTGAATTGAATTGGAATTGAATTCTTTGCCGAACTACAGTTCCTGAGAACTACAATCTTGGAATTTACAAGGCTGTGTGTGTGAGTGAATAGATACAGATACAGATACAGATACTTTATTGGTAAATATACAAATTTACAATATCTTCTCGATCGACAAGCTTCATCCTCGTCCACACCGTCATTTAACATTGGGCGAGTTGGTAGTCAATCATAGATCTAATAATAAAAAAATGTCCAGCATTTGACTAATGATGATGATTATATTTCAAGCTTAACAACTACTTTTTCACGAAATTTCTACACACGCTCCTATTTTAACAAAAGTAGGGCAGTAAATTGATGACAAAACAGACGAATTCTAGGTAAAAACAATTTAGTAAATCTTCACTAATTCTGAGAATTTTGAATATTCTTACTTTGCAATTATTTGGCCTAGAAATTGCGTCTGACGTAGATTGAGACAGTTTTGCGATATTCGAAGATAATTTTAAAAGTAAATAATTAAATATTTTGCTTGGAACAATGGACAATGCCTATTAATTATTTCCTCTAATGCATGATATTTCTGTAATAACATTATGATGTAATTTTCTTGAGGTACGTCGTTGTACCATAAGTTATTTATATAAGTATTTTAGTACTTGGCCGACCGAGCTCCACTCGGATTTTTTATGACTGAAAATACGAGCAAACCCGGGTTAACTAGAAATGAAACCTAGCAAGATCGATTTATCGTCCCCTAATCTACCTACAAACCAAATTACATTAAAATCGTTGGAGCCGTTTCCGAGATTCAGATCATAAGTATATAGTACTACATCTACAAGAATTGCTTGTTTAGATATTATATACTTAGATATAATTATTTGTGCCCTATAGTTTCAAACTGGTATCGATGAGAAACGGTGTTGATGATGATGATGATGATTAAATATAGCCTATGTTCGTATCCATGTCATAAGCTGTCTCTGTGTTAAATTTTACAACAAACGGTTCAATTAGTCCATCATGAAAAGGTAATAAACAGATAGAGGGATATAGGGAGACAGAGGTACAGGGAGACAAAGGAGCAGAGAGACAGGGGCAGGGAGACTGAATTGAGAGACAGAGTTACAGGGAGGCAGATGAGCAGAGAGACAGAGAGGCAGGAAGAAAAGAAATAATGTAAGTACACAGAGAGATAGTCGTAAGTTGGCTTTCATAATATTAGCTACTATAAGAAGTTAAGATTCATACAAATTTACTTGACAAGTACATTATTAAACAAAAACTAAATTTGATAGATGGCATGCAATTTGTAGACTTTTAAAAATAAATCTAACTACATCTCACACGTCGAAATGTATTCGGAATCAGTCAAGCTGTTTAGGGTGTAAAGATCGTGCGATGGTCTGTAAAGTGACGACAGATAATAATTAGGTAACGAAATTGATAGTACTGTATGTATATGAGATGGTAGATCTTGGTTCAGAATAATATTCACTAACTAATAAATATTGCTTTTATATATAAAATAGGCTTGAGATTGACCGTCAACTTACCTGATGTAAGGTTGACCTAAAAGAATCTGATTCACTAGGCTTTTAAAGATACTCAGATTATATCTTATTACAGATTTTTAAAAAATCTCGGCTGCGACATTAGAAAATGTTGTAATAGAAACAATGACCAATAACACAACATTAAAGACATTGGAATCTGACAAATCGATTATGTAGACTACTGCAGGTAAGTTTATAATAATATTAAAATAGATAAATTGTAAAGTTACTCTGCGTGTCAGTAGGTCGCTATTCAGAAATAATAAGTAAGTACCTATCTAAATTATAAGAAAAATAAAATAAACGACCAGACTGAAAAAGAGCGATTTTCAGTGTAGGTGTAATACGTTTATTTTACGGTTGATTACAGAACCGTTGTTTAATTTGTTTAAATGCATATTCCTCACAATAATTATTGTAAAATGTCATTAATCACAGGACTATTATTGTATTACAAAAAAATTACACTTGGCAAGTGAAGACGAATCCAACGACACCCCACAGATCCAAATCGATGAATCCGACTAGGCTGTAGCGGTAGTATACATATAAACAAACTTACACCGTTAAACCTTACCATACTTTTTGCGCAGTCGGATAAAACTATGAGTCGAAGCGAAACCTCTTCCTTCCATGACGTAGGTTAATAATATTACATAGTTCACATATTACGAAGGAGCCATCGTCCAGTTTATTGACGCCGCATTCGTCTGAACTTGGAGTTTAAGCCTCTGCGAATGTCATCTAGCCCTCAGTAAGTCAGTACAACTGCAGTTCGGTGCATGTATGCACGATCTATGCAGCGCGCTATCATTAAAAAAAAACAACAATTAAAAACACCAAAAATGACAGTTCGAAAATAAAAAGTTCAAAATTAGACGTGAACGAACACGTGTGGGAGTGAGACGAATATATAAACGTTGTATGCAGTGACGTAGGCCGTTTGCATCGTGTAATGAAAAGTGGCATTTATTATTTCGTCGTGTTTACGCGCCGTGCTAGTTTATTTGGTTTAGCTTTGTTTTTCTAATTGACGTTGTTTCGTGGCGCCCTCTGGGATGTGCGTATTTTGTGTTACACATGGTTGTTCAGCTGTCAAAAGTGTCAAAACAATAACCTCGTGATCTAGTGAAGGTGGTTGATGACTCGAAGACTCGGTGAGATTAAATTTTGGCGCGGAACCGCAACTAGCATTGAAAATTCGAACTAGCGGTGTTTTTTTTTTTCAAAGTTAACCTACGACAATTCACAGTTGCGCGCGAGCCGCACGCACGCGTCTCGCGTCGCGAAAATACACGAAAATCCACGGACCTCGACCAAATGACATATCATAAACATGTCAAATTGAACTGAATATCAATTCGAACTCTATTCGAATGTGAATTCCAATATCTAATGTGGCGGAGTAGCATCCGCGCGTTCGATGACCTCATAAAGTGAAACTTTTTTCTTTTACTACGCTCTATAATTGTGATGAATAGAACATAGTGCCTTCAAAAAACAGGAATTTGTGATGTTATAGTGCAAATTAATATAAAAATAGGATAACATATGAAGTGGCAGTGAACTTTAATGGTAACAAAAGGAACAATTTTATTTTCATGGACAAATGCTTTATAAAATCTAGGTAAGTACTTGTATTAGATTAAAAACCGATAAAGTATGTTAATTTATTATTGTCAAGTCAACGCCAATCATAATCTGAACTTGATTGGAACAACATGAAGTCAGCCGCTATTCGACTGCATTCCTAGTTTGCGACTTCAAACCCACGTATGTGAATATGCAACTTCATTCCTACTTTTGTGCAAGGAAAAATCGTCCTTAAATGTTAAAAATGTGTTATTTTTAGATAGAAATCGTGTGTGCTGCTTATTTTTGGGTTGACGAACTTCTGAAATATATTTTTGCTGGCGGGAAGCACATGAGTGTAATTGCGGTGGGTTGCCTTGTCGGACCATTGGCCTTCGAGCTATCAGATACCTATGTACTTACTACCTAGGAATTACTTATCTATTGCCACTTGTCTACTTGTTCTAGGTTTATTATTTTTATAAAGTAGGTAGGTATACTCTACTCAGTATCTTTTTCCAAAATTCCAATTGGAAACTATTTTTACTTCCAATACATTTTCTATAAACAAAAAACTTATACCTAATTATAATAAATAATAATAATACCTATAATGAATTTAAACTTTATTTAGCGTAGGTATTTAGGTATAATCTAAGTACAGACCCTACCTAGGTACTTTGTATTTTATCATTCGACACAAACTAAATTGGGCAAGTATGTAAGTACCTACTTATATGTTAAATATCTTGGACTACAACGATCTGGACTACAAATAAACACTTTTAACACGTTTAAGTACATTATCAAGTATTTAAGTTTATTTTTATCTATACTAGATTTGCGCTTGACCGCCAACTCACCTGATGTTACGTGACGATGCGGTCTACGATGAAGCACCCTTATCTAGAAAAATACAATTCACTAGGTATTGATTAGGTGATTATGATTACAAACAGAAAAGTGTGTAAGAGTGTGACAAAAACGTGAAATAAAAGTAGGTACTATGGGGATAGGTACCTATACCTAATTTGAATATAAATACTACAGGTATCTAACTTATTAGGTACATTATGACAAAAATTATATTGTTTTCATGAATAACGTAAATGGCACTTTTATAGAACTTTCTCAACTCGATTTTTTTCGGCTTTGTTTCCCGAAGACATAAATCTGACGTCAATCTCTAATTTTGGAAGAGGATTTTCTATTCCAAATGATTTGAAACTCTATAACATTCATGTTAAGGTATAGATTAATTTTATTAATAAAATATTATTATTGTTAGATTTGTGTAGTCACGTGTCAAAGCACATTGAAATATGAACGCTATACTATGTGCAGTAAAGTTGACTTTTAACTGAATAAAAAGCGTGGCAAACGCGGTTGAGGCGACGTCGTATCCTAGATAGCTATTACTCAAAATATGATCTTATGTCTCACGAAATAAAGTTCAAATTTTATAAATCACATCATATGTATTCGTAATATATTTGAAAAATATATAATACATACATCTATGTACGTTTTACTTACTTTATATCGAGCGAAAAAGTTTATTTGTCTTCCTAAGTCTGTGTTCATATATTATTACCTATTGTAATACATGTTTTGCTGAAAACCTCTGTCTGTCTGTCGGTCCATTAGCCTGTCCTTTCCCGAAAGGTTACTTAGAAGATTGCGAAGAAATTTTGAAATACATAATACTTAATTACCTATTATATTTAAAAGAATTGAGATTGAGAGAATTGAAACATCAGACACCATTTGCGCAATTTTGTTTTAAAACCCAAACTACTGAACTGATTTTTGTGAAACTACTATGGAGCAAGCAACTGAAAGTATATCAGTATATTAATAATAGTTTAAAGAAACTAAAAAAATACGCTTCAAATTATTGTAGGTAAGTATTGTCATCGGCCCTCGATATGTCTACAAAGTTTTAATGAAATCTGACCGTTTGAAGTGGGTCAAAATCAAGTCCAAAGGAGATGGTTACAAACAAACATGCATACAGGTGAAGCTAATAAGACCGTGTATATAACTTTTTAAGTCGGTATGACGTTTTTCGTGTTTCTAATCATCCGGTAATAAAAGGGCAAGAGGGTTTTAAACCTTTTGGGGGCTTGTAACTTACAACTCTTGTTGGTAAGGTAACAGAACCATCATCACCATCATCATCTGGGCCACAAAAAGACCACTACTGGCTCATATATAGATTTCAAATAATTATAGTTTAAAAAACTGAAGCAACCGACTTCTCAGAACCATTGCCAGAACTGGACCAAATTGAAATGGGACCACACGGGAAGCACCAGCTTTCAAATAAAAAAAAATCATTCAGTCGTCGAAAGTTTTGAGGTAACAAATTCTATTAAAAAACCGACTTCAAACGCAACTTACTTACTAAATCCTTCACGATTGTAAACTTTATAAAGAGACCTCTCTTCACTCGCTCTTTTTTTCTTTTTTCAAGAATGCGATATGTCATTGAATGTCAAAAGCTCGCGTCTTCAAAGATTAGAAAATGTGCAGATGTTTATACGATAATCCTTAATATTTGACACTTTTGCAAAGAAAAACGTGTAGGTGGAACTCAACGATTCTATAATCTGACGCATTCACTCTGGAATACAATGAATATTTTCATTGTTTTCATTTTTACAGATTATTCAAAAAGTAATGAAGCGATGTTTATGAAATACCTAATTATGGGACCAACTTGGAAGCTTTCTCTATACACCAATTCAGGAAACACAAAAATTGGTTCTCGAATGACGGAGTAATTCGAGTACATACCACAATTTAAAAAAAATATACGGTACGAACTATGTAAATAGGGCGAATTCTGTAGGTACGAATTGATAACCTCCTCCTTTTTCGAAGTCTGTTAAAAAATACAGTCGAATAGAGAACCTCCTCCTTTTTTGAAGTCGTTTGAAAAGATTTAACGCTGCGCTTGCCGGTGCGTGGTCTCTTTAACGCTGCGCTTGCCGGTGCGTGGTCTCTTTATTCGAAAACTTCGTTCTCGAAAAGTTGATAAATTTTATTAAAATAATAGTACATTTGAGCTACACGTAAGTACCACAATAATAGTACATTTGAGTTACACGTACCACAATACTGAATTAGGTATAAATTAAGAGTATGAAATAATTGTTGTTATGTATTTACTCACACGTCTAATTCAGAATTAGCCTTGCGATAAAACCCAAGTGTATATAGCGCCTGCGTCAGATACCGAAGCAAACGTATTTCAGGTAAATACTGTTGGATTTTTTTACTATTAAATTTACTGATTTAACTATTCACTTTACTGATTTATCTATTTGAATAACTGATTTCATAAGATCGACCACATAATTACATAACATGCTATTAAGTACAATTCGTATTACTTATAAACGTTAAATAAGCGCATTTTACTTACAGTGTTTTGTTCCGTTTTCGTTAACAATCCACTTATTTATTTCATAGCACAAACAACAGAAAGTAACAATATTTTGGTTATAACATGAGAGTACATTAGTGTCGTTCTAGGCTACTTACCAAAAATAAAATATGTGCCTAATATGTTATAGAACATAAAATGGTCAGAGCTAAAAATCGCAAGAGGCAAAAGAATAACAATTTACAAAGCAAGTCATAGTTTATATAAATATGATGCGTAATGTGTATAAATATCCTATCTTGAAACTTAAACACAATTTCATTTAACTGCTTTTGAAAAAAGAACAACTTTGAATTAAAAATGTCAAATGTAATGTCTCTGTTAAGTATATGCTAAACACAGAATCTCATTGAACTACATTTATAGTATAAATAAGTTAATATAAATCTGATGATGATGATGATGATGTTAGCCTGTAGTGTCCCACTGCTGGGCAAAGGCCTCCCCCCGACATTTCCAGTCTTGACGGTTTTGTGTATTGATGTGCCAGTTTTTATCAAAGGTGTAAAGTTTGTCTCGCCATTTCTTACGGGGCCTGCCTAGTGGCCGCGCCGAGTTGGGACGCCACTTGGTAGTGATATTGGCCCAGAGCTCTTCCGGTATGCGGCCGACATGGCCGGCATGTAAATAAAAAAAAATAAAAAAATATATATCTAAATCTATTGATCTATAATTAAAACATTTAGATTTACTTATTTTTACTTTATATGTTGGTTTATATACTATTGTGACTATGGGATTTACTGAATTGTCTAATTATACGTAGGTATATCTGGGGGCACGGCAGTGGCCCCGGGCAAGTCGAGCGGCAAGGCCACGCCGTTACCATCTT
Source organism: Lycia hirtaria (assembly GCA_947563715.1). Classification (NCBI taxonomy): domain Eukaryota; kingdom Metazoa; phylum Arthropoda; class Insecta; order Lepidoptera; family Geometridae; genus Lycia; species Lycia hirtaria. The sequence continues at coordinate 49,552,916 of OX387376.1, read as the reverse complement.
TTTCTCGAAGCCATTCAGAGCAATCGACCCCCCTGTAACTTTGTTGTGGGTAAAGTTAGAAGCCTGAAATTTCAGAGACAAAGAGAGTATATTAGTACTAAGAACATTTCCAAATTTCATTCAATTTGAACCTGTAGTTTAAGAAATATTGCAAGTCAAAATTCCTTGATTTTATCACTGACACACTCATCTATCCATCTACTCACTATACACTCACCGATCATCAAAATTCTAAGGTACTTCTAGCAGACATACAAGCTTGAAATTTTGAAGACAATTAGTGTTTAGCCAATAAAGCAAAGAAAAATTAAGACATATAACAATTTTGGCCCCATTCTCGCTGCATAATTGACTTGGTTTTACATTAGATCTCACAACTTTTTGTAGTAGGAGAGCTGCGTAGCGAGACTTGGCCTTTTGTACATGTTATGTTTTTTATGGGATAAATTTTACAAATTAGGTTATTTTTTTTGCTGTTGATTTTTTATTTATTAGCTACTTAGACTAAAAAATATAATGTTAGGTATAAGATTTTATTGATAAGTGTTTATTTTATTTTCAATTACTTAGTCAACTTCTTCATCAACCGAGATTTCATAATATTTTATCTCGGTAACCTTTAAACCGATTTTGTGTACCAAACATATTTAGATCCACAAAATGGCGCCGCAGCAAATTTTCCCCCTTTTGCGAGAAATACCTATCCAATTTATCATTAATTTCCAACTACAAAAAATTGAGGAACCCGTATCTTACTACTTCCCGTATCTTCGTACTTACATCAAGATTGGCTCAAAAATACGATCTGTATGCGTGTACAAAACAACGTGTTGGTTGTGTACAACAACCAACATCCGGACAGAAGAACGAAAATCTTGCCAGTCGATGCAGAGACTTTCGTCGAAGTTGTGACTATAGGTAGTTACTTTGTTTTCCATAAATTAGTTGATACTAAATACGGTATGGGTAGGGCGATGTGGTCGCGTAGCGACAAAGCCCCTATATGTACTTATATGATAAATATTAAAAAATGGGTAAAATATCATCAAGCGCGATATCATAAAAAAATTCGGATATAGGAAGTACTGGTCAATTTTAAAGTAAAGAAGTAACAACTCCAACAGTATAGAAAATATTTAAGAAAATCGCGTTTAAATGGCTTGTCAAAGTTAAAAGCAAATGTGCGTAAAATTGACTCCCGTTCATTTGGATAGCAGAAAATCTTCATAAACGGCGATTTACGTAATTTAGGTTGGATTTATTTTACTTTTTTGATGTAAAAAACATATATCTATCAAATTAAATCAATTTGTCATATTCAGTCATGTTCATTTTCATGGGAAATGTCATTTAAAAACTTTGAGCTACAAGCGAGCGGAAAAAATAAAATAGTTTAATTGCATTTTTTTTACTAATGAAATAATTTCTTAAAAATCAAATAAATCCAAAAAATTCTACAATCATTTCAGTGTTGAATGACCTCATTATCAAATATAAGTTTTAAGATTAATAGTGATATCAATTTTAAAAAAGATTTACCCCATTCCATGAACTGCATACCTATTGTTTTCTTTATGTTTCTTGAGTTCTCTTTTGTTTGGTTTTTAGAAGACTAGTTTTCGGGTATGTACTAACTAAAAACAATTTAAAAACCATTTAGCTGGTAGAGGGAAGAGACACTTGACTCTAACAAAAATTATCATTTTATAGCCTAATATTTTGCAAAAGAGACGAAAACAAATATGGAATACTAAATTGAATAATATATTTTTGAATTACCTATCCAATTACAGCCAACACCAAGGGGTATACGAGAAAAAAATCATCACTACTTTACGTGTAGAGGAATTACAAGGGTACCTCCCTTGTATTACTCTATTCTCATAGAAAGTGTTTTCAAGATATATTTTAATTACGCCGATAAAGTATAAAAAATATTTTAGCACTTGATAACGAGGCCCTAGAAATGTAGGAAGTGCTAAAGTAAAGCAATGTCAGCGTACTTAGTTGGTTGTGCATTGACCTACTTGAGAGCCAGTTCTGATTCCGTGTTATGTATGCTTACCATCTTCGACCACATTATATTGCTTAAAACATATCTGTTAGACATAGAAGTGAAATAATTCACATTATTAATGCATTTTTAGGTGTAAAAGTAACTGAAACTCCATTGTCAATGTTACGCACAATTAAAGCAAATACGTTGATTTTTATGTTTACAATATTTTTACGTAGTAAAACTAAATAAGACCAAGAAATATTGTTTAAAACGGTAAGATAGATCAATGTTTTATCGATATTAAATAAACCTCGTGGGATTTAAACAAGTTTTATATAATTAAATCCGAAATCTTGGACATACATTTTTCAGTCACAAATTCTTGTGTTTAGAAAATGGTGGAAACCTTTTAAAACTTCCACCAAATTTGTCAACTTTATGCATAAATTAACATTTATAATGTTTGACGACTACAACTCACGCATTGATCAATCAATTTAATTACTTATCTTTTGGTAAAAAATCAAGAATCTTTAAATCAGGCTATGTCCAAAGTTTAACGCAAAGTCAAAGTTACCCACATTGACAGCATTTAACTAACACTTTTTATTTCCAGGTTTTTTTAACGATTGTGGCAATTATTTGCCTAATAATAACACAATACACATTTTCCTTGTTCCTACCTCATTATCTGGCTGAATTTCGGTACTTAGGGAAGCCCCATACCTACTTGTTTGTTATGCCTCAGTCATTTTTAGTTATTTTCAGCTTGCCTGCGGTTAATTCCACTTTACGAAATATGAGGAAATAAATTAGTAATACCGAGGAATAGATAAAACCAATTTAGACAAATTCAAGAATAATAGAGTTGGGTTGGGCAGCCCTTTTTCCCCCCCTTTATTCTTGACTTAGTACTCGTGTGTATTCTGCGAGTTTCAAAGCTTTTAGTTTTTATTTTTAAAAAGTCTTTCAGTCACAATGTCATATTTAATTTCATTGAAGAGTAGTTTACATTCCCCAATTCGTTATATACTTACGTACTTATGCTGCCATAATTTATTTCGTATGTCCAACACCAATCATTTAGCTGGAACTTTACTCAATCAAAAACCTTAAAATATCCCTAAATAGAAAAATGGTTTCCGCAATTTTTTTTAACCATGTATCAGGTAACCACTTTTTTTTAATTTTTGTGTTAAGGCACGCTGAGCATTTTATTTTGTGGATATTGGATGAGACTGATAATCACGCTCGGCTGTGTAACGCTAGTTCGGGAAAAGTTGTCTCGAGTCGACTAAGGGAGCGAGAGACTCTTTCTTACGCTTTATAGGTATGATTTATTTTATGTATCCGTATCGATTACAGCTTTCTAGTATCCGTTATAAGATATATGTTGAGCAAAGCCGCAAACAGTCAAACAGACAGACATGGCGAAACTGGGCTTATTGTTGACCATAACATCCTGAAGAAGTACTGGATAAAAGTGTTAGAGTTCCTTGTTAGTAACTAATTACCCCCGCTAGCACAGCATAGCCACCCTAGCCTGAATAATACCTACTTACTTTCCGTGACAAAACGTCATACTAAAAAAAAGCAAGAAAAAAATTAAATGTCACTTCGAACTTGCACACTGCGCTGTTCCAAATTTAAATTAACAGAATAATGACCACTTAAATAATATCGCTTGATCGAATTTTATTCTTAAATTAATTTTTTACATCTTTTCATTCATAAAATTGTACAGACAATTAAATTGTTTTTTAGGGTTCCGTGCCTTAATAGGAAAAAACGAAACCCTTATAGGATCACTTTGTTGTCCGTCTGTCCGTCCGTCGAGTGTCATGACCTTTATCTCGGGAACGCGTGAAGGTATCTAGTTGAAATTAAAATCTTACATGCAGATCCATAGTATCTTGCTGCAGAAAGAAAAATAAAGTTTCTAAGTTTTCGTAAAAAAAAGTTACAGCCGAATATATCGTAAAAAACGCACATATCGACACTCACAAGGGAATCAAAACCTATGGGGTACTTCCCTTTGACCTAGAACAAATTGTTTTAGAGTTCAAAAAAATATAGGAAAAAATCCGAAAACTGGACATTTTTAATTTAATTACAAAAAAATAGTGTCTTTATGCAAGGAATGAAGGTCCAAATTTTAAAGTGAATTAACCGTATCATGTGGGGTATCATATTAAAGAGCTTTAGTAGCTTATGCTAAAACAGGTTTTTAAATATTTTACGATGTATATTTTTCGGTTTATGAAGGAAAATATAAAAAAAAATATGATTTCCCCCCTATTATCTACTAGTTTGTATGGTACCCTCGGTGGGCGAGTCTGACTCGCACTTGTCCGGTTTTTTTTTTAAATTGAACATCCGTTTCATTAACAAAATGCTACGATGATCTCATTTTCATCAAGAAAAGTTAATTTTTAGAGGATTTGCGTATGTTTTTTTATTGTTATTACTTATGTTGTTTTTATTAAAAGTTGAAAGGAATGATCTTTTGTATCCTAGATGAGTCATTCATTCATTAAATAACCGAATTGAAGATGCTCTTACAAGGAAGGTCCGGTATACACAAGCTATAATTTATAAAACATCATCACAAATTTTCGTCAAATATTTGAAATTCATCCAAGTCAATTTTAATAATACCTACATAAAAATCATTTTTAGAAATTATCAGGTAACGCAATATGATTTTTATGTATGAAAATTAACTGGGATCAAATTGAAATGTTTGTCGATAATTTGTGATGTCGTTTTCTAGTTGCCTAAACGACGATATTTATAAGTTCATTCAGCCATTGTATATTATTTTCAAAAATATTGGAATGCGCGAGCGAGACGGACGATCGTCGAACTACAAATACTTACTATAATCACAGGAAAATATGACATTTGATCATTTGCTTCTGTGCTTTCAATTAGAAAAAAGTCTTATTTTGTTTTGAGCGACAAAACTCAGACGTGAGAGATCCTTCATCAATAAAAGGCCTATTACACTACCAGATTTCTCGGACCCTATCTATCGGGTCCCTGTCTGGGAGATCGGGACCCTGTCTCTTATTACACCACTCTAGCTCTGCAGGGCTCTATAAATCGTGTGGTGTAATAGGCCTTTAAGCCCCCTTTCGAGCAAAAAAAAAAGACAGCTCCAATTTTAAAATAACCACAAACTCGAATCCAAACTAAACTAACCCGTTCGATATTTAAAAAGGCATTCCTTTGTTTAAATTTTTCAATTTGACACTGGCCGAAAGCACGCTACGAACAAATATGTAGGTACATTATAATCTACCGCAGTCATGCACTTACATCGATCCGGTACAAAAATGTCCAAACACGCTATTAAATATTTTAGGGGTGATTTGGGACCAATCGATAATAGAACTACGCGGTTTCAACTGTCATTTGGACAGGGTTGCCATGTAGGTAATTGCATATTACCGATTGACCATCTTTATATTTGTTTATGGTTTGTATTACGTTGATTATTGTAATTATGTATCAAAATTAAGTAAATATTAAGTATTGTAATATATTGAGAAGTACAGAAAAAGCCCTTATTCCTAACCAAATGAGGGAATAATTAACGAATGTATTTACCTATTGTTATATTGTTAGGTATTTAGTCTATTGTTATATTTGTAGTTTTTTTAATACCTTTCTTTTGACTATGAAGACTTTACCGAAATAAAGACATCGTTAAATTTAAAATTACTTAGTCCTTTATCGAAAATATTTCATGAATAGGTTAAAATATCCTACTTGTACGTAGTACTTACTTGTAAACTTAAATTTAATAATGTATTTATCTATGAATTATAAATAGGTATGTAAATATAAGATACGAATAGATGGACCACACGTTGCAGAAATATGTTAAATAAGAACTATCAAATATAGGAATTAATAGGTAATTATTTAAATAAAAACAATTTTAGAATAAATAATACATTTATTGCTTTTTTATTGAAAGTAGGTACACATTCCTTATTTATCTTGAAGATTTTTATTTTGTTTCAGTTTGCACTGAAACATATAAAGCGTGATTTTATCATATTATTATGTACCTACTTATGTATAAGTAATACTTATAGATTTGATAGCAGACTGGTATATCTGTTTTCAAATATGATTTGCCATGTCTACTAGGAAAATACACAATATCCATAGTATCAATTATTATTAGTACCTATACACAACATCCTTAGTATTTGATTTTACCAATGATTTGAAAATTTACCAAAATTTTTACTAATTTAATGACCGAAATCAATATCTCCGCTAGAAATTTTAATTAAAATTTTATTATATATCTTTTAATTAAAAGTAATTTATAAATTACGAACACAAATTTACACTAACCTTCAATATTTACACTATACCTACTATTTAAAGTTAACACATTTCATTTTACCTGTACGTAATTTCATAGCAAGAAAAGTCATCATCCGCGATCCAAGATGGCCGCCATGTTTTTTTGTCTATTCGCTAACGGCTAGCGAATGTTAGAACCAGTTTCTTACGTTTCATACACTTAACCTTGTCATTAGGCTCGCCAAGTCATTTTTGATGCGAATTACGTACTATATTAACCTTTATCAACAACTCAATCTATACTTTAAGTTGTAAATTTAAAGTCGAAATTTGCTTGAAAGAAATCGTTAAATGAGTCTTTATAGAAATAGAAATTGTATTTTTCGTCACACGGCTGTGTGTTCCCCTCCATGATAGACAAGTGTAGTATGCTATGAGACACCTAGTTTATGTGCTAGTTTATAATTACATTCTATGCCTTTTAAATTACCAATAATGTAGTATTTTTAGAATTATTGACATTTACTTTACTATTAATATCAAATTAAATACTTGCAAAATGTTGCCACGTAAACTTTTTTAAGAAACCTATAATTTTTATTTATATAAGTATTTGTCTGCATATTGGTAAAGTATCCTTTCTTTCCTATTGGAATCGCGCGATTGGCGCATTTGCTAGTGTCAATTATTATTGATATTTTTTCAAATTTCACGAATAATAGAAGTTATGTAATCTAAGTCCTAAATAAGTCATCATGTTCTAGTAATGCTTCAGTGGTAGATATTTTACTGGACGCTTCTATAGAGTTTTGTCGACATCACAAAAATACACATTTCACTACTATAATTCACTTTCACTTTCATGTTATCGCCAAAATTCATTTAGAAATAAACTTACAAATGAGAAATATTTTATCCATTCCAATAGGATCCTCTGATGGTCATTATTGTAGGATTTTAATATAATTTGTAGAAAATTGAAGTAGGTAAATAATCTAAAATTACTTTAACTCTGATTGGTTTGAAACTCATTAATTTTTTAATTATATACATAAGCAATAGCCTATGTTTTGAATTTAAATGAACGTTCTCTGTTTTAAATACTAATTAATCATTTTTCAAATTACTTTGTAATTAAGATTCCCAAACGTTGTTATTTAGTTTTTATCGAGAATCTAATAAGGTTTAATTGTTATTAAAATAATGTTTTAAAATGGCAACTTTTTAAGCAACACAAGGTCTCAAGTTGGACACGCTATCTCGCAGTCAAGGTACTCTTATCTAATTCAATAGCACCCTACTGCTCCCACCGCCAATATAACCTGATCTCTAGCTAAATATAATGCATTCAACGCAGGAGTTCATCTAAAACTGTCTTCTGAACGCATCTTAACTAAACGAACTATTCCGAATGCGCCCGAACCATAGACTAAGCAATTATTACGTGCCCGAATGCATCTAATATGGCGTCCGGCGTCACGGTTTTGAGGTTAAGGTTTGACATTTCCAACCGTTCTAAGCATGTCACAAACTATTTTAACACTTAAATAACTCTTATTTCTACGTAATAAGGTTAATTATCACCTGTGTTGGTCACAACTCATTATTGGTTAGGTAATGTTTAAATGGCGGCTTGTCATTTTCTTACGCTACTAGTAAAAGGTCTTGATCTTTACATTGAATTTGTGCAGGAGATACTGTTTAGCGCATGCGTACTTAATTCTCACGGATCTTTTTTGTTATTATTTCAGGTTCAAAATGTAGCTGAGACTGGTTTTTAACTTCTTTTTATTTTAGGTCGTAGACCTTAGTGCAAGATTGTAAGTACACTCGTTGCATTATTTCAATAATTTAAATCTGCTTAAAAATTTCAATTTAATGTTTTCTACGGTTTTCGCGATTGTTACGCAACAATTTTTAACGGATTGAAATTTAAATATGTATATTCAAATCTATTAATACAACATATACCTACCTACATAAAATCATGCGTTTATATCAGGGGCAGGCAGAGCATGAGAGACCATGATGCCGTTTGATGCCACATTTAACCAGGGTTAGGAGAGAAGTTAGAAGGTATTAGAGGGTACTATGTAAAGTTGTCCTGCAGTGACAGGGGTCAGCCCATCGCCCACATAAACAACTATTTCCCTCAAGTCAATTAACTGACTTTTATAAACTATTAATATTGTTTTCCCTACTCTTGTTCTAAAAGTCCGTCATTGTAGCGTAGTAAAGCGGGGATAAAATAGCATTTTAAGCTCTAGGGGATAATTTTTTTTTTTAAATTTTTATCTGTTACCAAAGAGCCTACATACACGAAACAGTCTTTATTCAAAAGTAGAATAATCTCTTTGGAATATATTTACATTCTCTTTGCAAACATCTCGTTAAATATCCAGAATTGTACAAACTATACATATCATTTTTAATAAAATAAACTTTGAATTATTGTATTGGATTATTTTATTTTCTTGCACTCGTAGTGAAAAGTAGAGTGTAACACACGGCGCTAAAACCCATTGTAACTCGGTTTCTATTTACTCCCTCGCTAAAAAAAACTACCTCGTTACAATGGGTCTTTTTAGCTCCTTGTATAACAAATATTGTAATGCTTTCTTAATGCAAAGTACAAAGAGATACTTAGCTAAATATTGTACATAGCCTTTAATTTCGAAAATTAAACGTACCATCAGCCTCCAATATAACATGCGTTTTGAAATTATTAGACATATAAATTATTATTAGGAAAAAAAATTGTTAGTTCCTAAAAGGTGGGTATAATTATAATAATAAGTAGTTTTTTATTCTTCCTAGCAATTATGTGAACATTTACGTCATAATATCAATCTTAGCTTCCCAGTCTTGCGGCAAATTACAAAAAAAACGGCAACACTACTTTTCATTTTTGAGTATGTCACATAAAGTTTATGTCATAAACAAAAACGGATAAAAAATAGGTATGAAAAGATTTATTTTTGAGTTTTAACGGAACATGGGAAGTAATAATGACGCTATGTTTTCTTATTTAGTTTGACTTATTTAGTATCTAGTACTTATATAACTTGTATTCATGAAACTTGAACAATTCTGAATAAATCTTGATACCTACTGGCAAATGTTTTAATTGCGCGGGTCCAATACATAGTAAAGAAAGTAGAAAAAAATATACAAGACACCCGTTTTCACGCGTTATATAATATGGTACAGCAGTATTTAGTTCCTAAAAGGTGGGTATAATTATAATAATAAGTAGTTTTTTATTCTTCCTAGCAATTATGTGAACATTTACGTCATAATATCAATCTTAGCTTCCCAGTCTTGCGGCAAATTACAAAAAAAACGGCAACACTACTTTTCATTTTTGAGTATGTCACATAAAGTTTATGTCATAAACAAAAACGGATAAAAAATAGGTATGAAAAGATTTATTTTTGAGTTTTAACGGAACATGGGAAAGTAATAATGACGCTATGTTTTCTTATTTAGTTTGACTTATTTAGTATCTAGTACTTATATAACTTGTATTCATGAAACTTGAACAATTCTGAATAAATCTTGATCATCATCATCATCTCAGCCATAAGAAGTCCACTGTTGGACATAGGCCTCCCCCATGGATTTCCAAAAAGACCGATTGGAAGCGGCTTGCATCCAGCGTCTTCCCGCCACTTGTATGAGGTCGTCTGTCCATCTCGTGGCTGGTCTTCCTACGCTGCGCTTGCCGGTACGTGGTCTCCACTCGAGAACCTTTCGGCCCCATCGGCCATCAGTTCTGCGTGCTATGTGCCCTGCCCACTGCCACTTCAACTTGCTAATCCGCTGTGCTATATCGGTGACTTTTGTACGTCTACGTATCTCTTCATTTCTGATTCGATCTCGTAGAGAGACTCCGAGCATAGCCCTCTCCATAGCTCGTTGCGTGACCTTGAGCTTCCTTATAAGGCCCATAGTTAGGGACCACGTTTCAGTGCCGTATGTCATCACTGGTAACACACACTGGTTGTAAACTTTCGACTTGAGGGACTGGGGAATATTGGACGAGAAGACGCTTTTAAGTTTCCCGAACGCTGCCCAGCCGAGTTGGATACGACGATTGACCTCCCTCGTAAAGTTGGACCTGCCTAATCGGACCGTCTGTCCTAGGTAGACGTATTCGTCAACAACTTCAAGAGTGAAGTTCCCCACAGATATTGGGGTGGGCACTACATGGGCGTTCGACATAACCTTCGTTTTGTCCATGTTCATTTTGAGGCCCACCCGTTGGGAAACTCTATTGAGGTCTTCGAGCATCGTACTGAGCTCTTCCATCGACTTTGCCATGACTACTATATCGTCGGCAAACCGAAGGTGAGTGATGTACTCGCCGTATGTAAATCTTGATACCTACTGGCAAATGTTTTAATTGCGCGGGTCCAATACATAGTAAAGAAAGTAGAAAAAAATATACAAGACACCCGTTTTCACGCGTTATATAATATGGTACAGCAGCGATATACTAAGTATTTACCGTATTAAGTAAGTAGGTACATGTACATAGTTATTTCTGATACTGTAGCTAAATTTTTTTTTTCTATACATAATCAACTTTAGCTAACATTTTAATTTCTCTTACTTCGTTCTCTTATTGATTAGCGCATCGTAGGCCGTAGTAACTAGTAACATTGCTTGGTCAGCAACTGTCAAATAAAAAAAAATACAAGCGCAATAATAAATTAATTAAAGAAACATCGACAATTCGATTGCATCCGCGCAGTTTCGTTCCTCGTATTCGGCTATGAAATTAAATGGAACCTACTTAAACGCTTTATACACCGTCCATCCTGCAGGACATCCCGCCAAGGTCATGCACGATGCACGATGCAAAAACACCGTGAATAGGGTCGACGTACGTCGATAATTATTATTATTTGTTTGCTGGATGTGCACGATCCATTTTGCATCCAGCGAGCTCCCCCACCACCGCGTACGTCGTGCAGATGGATAGTGAATAACGCGGACGTACGTCAGAGCGGTCCTGCGTCGTGTATGCTTGATCGTGTATATACTTGCTGTACAGCAGATTTAGCATTGCCATAAAAAAAAAAGCATTTAGAGCTTGTGTCGCAAGGTGATTGCACGTGGTGCTGCAAAATGGATCGTGAAACACTGTCAATATTTATTGAAAAATATAAGTTTTTCCCATTTTTTGGCGTTTTGATAAAACAGGTGGCATTTTAGATAAATGAAGACACGTACTCTTTCGTTCGATTACTCTGCGAGTCTGCTTGCTTGATGCGCGCACGATAGTCTGTATGCTACATCAAGCACCGTGGCCTTGAGCCGACGTACAGCCGGGATGGACGGTGTATAAAGCGTTTTACGTATCGATAAGTTCGGAAATCCATTCGTCACGTCCGAGGAACTCCGTAAATCGAAACGTATTATAAAACAATGCGTCCTTATCACCGCGATTATGGTGGCAACACGAAACTGGACCGCTAAGATGTTGCACGCTCCATGTGTTATTAAATGATGGGGTTATTGAACTATCGGAAAAGCCCATTTTTCCGATAGTTGAACTATCGGAAAAATGGGCTAACCCCCGATTCCCGAATTTCGAAATTCCCGATTTAGCAAAAATATATCCATTTAAATAAATAAATTGAAATAATAATTGAAAGTCATGCAATAAATACGTTAAAAGTTGTTTAATTTCAATTGAAATGGTATTTGCTGGGAAGCCTTGAGATAAGACTAATTCTTTTTGTTGTAGACTGTTCATAATATTTTGAATTAAGCTTCATGGATGCAGTAGGTAGTTGCCCAGATTTTGTTTAATTCGATAGATCTATTCTTTCTGAACTTGGTTTTGGTGTGAAACATTTATTTCGGCAGATTAGACCAGCTGTGAGCGTAGCGACGTGTCAGGGGCCATCATGGCTAAACCGAAGAAATGCAACAAAAAAAGGAGAAAGCGAGCGACGGTTTCATTTCAGTGTAATTTTCATATGAACTCAGGATTTGTCTTTTAGCGAGATCGAAGGCTGATGAGTAGAGCTGGTGGGCTACATTCTATGAGCTCGAAAAAAATTAGAAAATAATTAATACTTATTATAATTTTGATCTTAAATGTTTAACATAAACCAAGATTAGTTTGGTAGCAATGAATTAATTCATGTTATGACTCTAATTTATTTATCAGTGTCTTTTTTTCAAGGTATCACCGTCATCTGAAGAAAAATCGATTTACCCAAGATTTATAAGACATCTAGATTATGTAACCGAGGCAGACTGATGAAGAAGTATTCCACTAAAAGTGGAATGAGCAGTAATAAATACCTAAGCAGTTTCGTTCTATCAGGTTTTTGGAATATCTACCGTGCTTTTTAAGCGTCTATAAGGTAAACGTCCCAATAATCGAACGATTTTGAACTTTGCTGACTTTGTTGCTCTACCATACTGAAACTAGTTAAAATACGAAAATGAAATTTTAATTGCTAGATAGGGTATACATTCTAGTTTATCTCAAAATAAGTTGTTTAGGATACATTTGAGGTTTAATAGTAATTAATAAGCAAATAGTAAAAAAAGACCCTAAAGTACCAATGCTCGAACGATTTGCACTAGAAATCGGAATGTTGTCCCAGAAGTCGAACGCCTTACAAATATGAACTGTATCTGCTTGAATTTAGAGTTTAAAATCCCGTCATTACTCAAAAAGTTTTTAGGCATAGCTGAAAAAATCATGCGTAAACTACGAATAAAATAGTATTTCAGTTCAAAGTGCGTAAAGAACTTCACGTGAAAGAAAAATACATTTTAATAACTATCGAAATAATATATTTCATATACAACTTAAAAAAGAAAAGCATTTACTAATTTTGCAGTTAAAGAGAGGCCTGTGACCAGCAACGGGCAGATTTAGGGCCATAATTATTTATTTAATATTTGGTGGATACCTATCCTACCTAGAAACCTATTTGGAAATCTTTTGAAAAAATATAGACGAAACTACCTAGTTTCAGAATCAGTTCAATAATAAATTTAGTTTAATAAATTCTAGTGAAATTAGGATTTTTTGTGATTGTTTTACAGATAATCAACCAATATAAACAAACTTTACTTTGTTCTTCAAATGATACATTACAATAGATACATCGAAACGTTATTTCACTAGGCAAAACTTCTGCGCAAACAGTATGATAACAAGTCTTACAAAGTACGCACTGTATCACCACCTTTTTGATGGATCAGCCAAGTATCAGCTGGAAGCTTTGGAATCAGTGGACCGGCGAGCTGTGAGGTTAATCAGTGACGATAAACTAGGTGCCAGGAAGCTATTTAGTATCGAGCACCGCCGTAAAGTAGCATGTCTGTCTATTTTCTACAGGATTCATTTCGGGGAATGTGCGCAAGAGCTTCACGACCTAATTCCACCCTCCCCATTTCACTACAAGACTAGCAGAAAGTTGGCGAATTACCACTCATTTCTCGTTGAAATACCAAAAATCCGTACTCAGCGATATCGATCCACATTCCTGTTGTGTACTGCACAAGAATGGAATTCTTTGCCGCCATCTCTGTTTCCTGAGACCTACAATCTTGGAATTTTCAAGGCTAGAGTGAATAGATATCTTCTGGATCGACGAGCTCCATCCTCGGCCACACCGTCGCTTAACATCAAGCCAGTTGGTGGTCAATCGTGGATCTATCTTGTATAAAAAAATATAGTCTAATAAAATTAAATCCATTTGTATGGACCAACTCACATTAAATGAACCTAGAGGGATTCTTTTAAATTATGAAAGAAAAATACCTAAAAACATATATTAACAATAATTTGATACTACTAACTTTGAACTACCTGCACCTGCGGTTTCACCCGCGTAATTATGAAAAACGGTTATAATGATAAGTAGTAGCCTATGTCCGTCTTCAGTTTCACAGTTATTTTCACACTGAATTTCATAACGATCGGTTCAGCCATTTCATCTTATAAAGGTAAAAAAATTAGCTTGAAATATTATTATGAAATTGTGTTAAATGTATTTGAAATTGGTTTCTTGGGCAATTGCCGATTGATTCAAGCATGTTGTAGATGTGCTAGACGATACAACTTTCACCAGACAGTAATCGGATCCATCAAGTGGTGCTGACGATATGGAATATCTGTCGGGATCATTCGTCAGTAAAAGGTCCAAGCAGTTGGAAGTGTGGCTGTCAACTTTGGGTACCCTCATAGCTTCCTTGACCAGTTGGGTGAGATTTAATGACATTGCTAGGTTATACGCCTCTCTCCCTGCGTGGTCTGTCTTCTGGTTTGGGAATAGACACTCCGGTGATAACCATTAAAAACCCCCAGAAGAACAAGCTGAACTGTGGGATATCGCCGTTTAACCAGATCTGCCTTTTCACTGAGCTGCTGAAACAGCAGAGTTGTCTCTTCGTTCCCGGTGTGCGAGGGATAGAAGCCGGCGTAGGGTCTTTTCTAAGCCGATGTTGACCAAAATCTACAGATTAGAGAATCTGGAACTTTCAAGGACACGGAGACGCCTATAGAAGATGTCATCACGTGCGTAGACGCAGATACCAGCGCGTGTTTTACCAGACCACCTGTGCTTCAGTACATATCCTGGGAAAGAGAGATAGGCTGTGTCAGTAGGACATCTGATTTGCGTTTCCGTGACGGATAGCAAGTGCGGGTTCTCAGTTTCAAGATGGTATCGTACTGGTTCGATATTTGCGTGCAGATCTCGCACGCCAATATCGAATATATTGCAGAAGTGCACGCAGCGAGAGAGTGTGCTTCTGCTGATTGCACAGCTTACTATTGTAGAAAGAATAGATGTGTGGAGAACGGGAGTTGAGTGAGGCACCAGTCACATAGTCCAGGGTACAAACACGAGATGACATCGCACTATAAGGAGGCTAGTTTAGAGACTGCGGGGACGCCCATAATCCCCCAAAAATCCTTGAGGTCTTCTCGTCCAGTCGCCAACCGGCATCAAGGAGCAGTCCCAGGATTTTTCGCTATATGGTGAGGCAGCCTTTCATGTGTGATTAGCGTACTTGGACCCCCAACTCTCTGCAGTCGGCCAGCGGAAAGCCGTGCTACGAATCCCGCACAAAACCGTCGGCGGTCCCATGAAGCTTACGACAGAAGAGAGTCCGCGTTGTTTGTCGTGTATAAAAAATCTAGACTTTGGTACATTGTACTGTCTTGCAGTAGCTGAAACCGTGGCTCCTTTATTGACTGCCTCTAAGACTTCAAACATTGCCTCGCGCTTCTTGTTTATGATGGACTATAATAGAAATAAAGTAAAATAATATAGATCAAAAAATTGTTTAGGTTAAACTACTAGATATAACATTTCATAAACTGAACATAGATAATTATCATTGCAAAAAAAAACACGTAGATCAAAAATCATATCATAAAATGTACCAAATATTATCAAAATCGATCGATAAGTACCTAAACTCTTAGGAAACTTTTCTTCTTTGTCACTGAGACCTAGTTTTGAGTAAAAACTACAAGCCACAAAATTAAAGAAAAAATACAGAGTAAATTTATACGAAATTAATATAATTGCATTTTTATTTTATAAATTTTGCTTGACTTTGAAAGTATCAAATCAAATCAAAATTAATTTGTTTCAGACTCAGAGACATCTATATATTTTATAGTATAAATTGTATTAAATTCTTATTATATGTCAATTAAATCGAATTAACTATATATTATCTCATCTACTCGTACTAAGCCAAACAAAAATGTAACTAAACTCAACGTAATAAGACACATAAATGCACCCATCGATATATGTCCTAACATTCGGAAGATATTTGCCACAGGTTTAAGGGAAATTGAAACTAATTTCAAGGCAATAAAGATGTATTACGGACTTAGGTACAAGGAATACCAAAGGCTAAAGTGTGTCCTAGTCTTCGGACGAAAAATATGTATTTTGTCCGAGTATTGGGTCATCTAGAGGTTAAGTGTGTACTAGTAGGCGAACGCACAAATATAACAACCAATCAATTAAAATCTTCTCAATTTATAGGTTATATCGCTAGATAATTTTCTTAAGTATCTTAATAAACTAACACACTTACCGTATCATTACGCAGAACTGAGAAACAAAATAAACTAAATGACGTGGTGGCAACGAAGTGTAGCAACTAAACTTGTAAATTTTTTAATAGTTTCGGATACCGCACTTTTGTTGTAATGTAGACTGGTCGCCAATAGACCAATTTTTCAGTGTTGCTACTATATTGGTTTAGAATATAACCACACATTTTTTGCCATTCACAAAATCTTATTAAGTATTAGTAGGAAAGTTTAAAAAACAAAAAACCGCAAAGCGTTCGAGCTCTAGGACATGTTCGAACTTGTGTACATTTACCTTACTTAGGCGTAGATACAATTGTAAAATTTAATTGTTTTATATTTTTTTTTATCTTATACAGAACAAGAACAAGTTCTTCAACATTTATTATAATTGGAAGCCCATCTTATAAATGCAAAGCTAGATTTTTAATACATTTATCTATGTTATTCAATTCTCAATAAAATATAATTATTTTTCAAAATTGGCCGAGCGCCATTTTAGTGCTCTCCTACATTTGTGTTCTCAATTTAAAATCCGTTCGGGGAACACGAAAAGATAACAAAAATTTCCGCGCCATTCCGGAGAAGGACATTCGAGCTATTGTTTGAATTCAGAACGATTTCGGCGAACCGTTGCCAACTTGCCGACGAAAAATAAGTTCGTAGACTACACCGGCCGGCTATTGTGCAGTTTGTCTTCGGTTTTTAAATCGGTGTCATTTTGCTGTTGTTTTGTTATTCTTTTTAAGTACTACCATGTCAGTGCTATTTGATTTGATTTTGATGAATTCGATACATTGACGCTAAAAGGAATCTCTTCCATATAACCTAACTAATAAGAATAACTATATTTAGTTATATATATATATATTTTTTTTTTTTAATATAATTTTACTATTTAAACTTTGAGACTACAATAGGTATATATATATACAGAAAATAAATAAATAAATAGCTTGGGTATTCTAAAATTCTAAAAGTCCACTGGTGATGGGAAAAGTGGCCAGCATACCTTTTGAGTAAAGTAGGACCAGTATTCTGGTCGCTTATAAGTAACCTCCACGTAGCGTTTGGCTATGGGTTGTTCCGTACTCGACACACAAAAACTGGACCCATTCTTAACTCACCCCAAATGTCCTAACTCGCCTCATCAAAAACATTAATTTATTTTCTTAACTCAACTCAAATGCTATTCTTAACTCGGCCCAATGCAAAAAGTACTGATAAAGTATGGATAGCATAAACATGCCAATTATAATAAAAGAATGAGTACAGAAGCTTATAACATAGGTATGTATGTAGTTCTTTTACTTTAATCATCATCATCTCAGCCATAAGAAGTCCACTGCCTTGGCGATGTTGATGACATTTTATTTATTCTACTGATATTTATAGATTTGAGAAATATTGTGTTAAGTAAATATAGACAGGGCAAGTGCCTTCACTAACTACAAGAAAACTATATAAAAACTACACATACTTAACTAGTACCTAACTAAACTACTACACAAAAAGCAACACGATTATGTCGGTAGTTTTCTAAACTTAATGTTTTATAAGTTTTTCGTGACTTTTATTCAATGAAATGAAACAAATAAATAAATAAAAAGCAAACAAACAATATAAATAAATTGTCTAAACGCGATAGATCCGTTAAAATTAGTTACATTTTCTAAGCTTGTTGAAATCGCTTAAAAATATGGACGTAGATTAAAATCATTGTGCAATAAGTAATACTTACTGAGAGCTGCGTAGGTATGTTGCAAAATACTTATAGTATCTACATGTAAAGGAAAAAATATACAGAAATAACAATCTAAGCTAAAATATCGATTGGTATGATGTTGTTAAAATGTATGAAAAATTCGCAATTTAATACAGTCATAGTAAAAAGATTGTTTTAATGCTCAAATATTTGTTGCTCAATTTGAAACGGCTGAACGGATTTGATTTAAATTAGTAATTGAGATAGATTACATCATGGCTAGGTCTCTATTAAATATGTTCGCTTCGTCTTCGATCATATCGTCCATTATCATAAGACTGGTTATAAAAATAACTATATTATTTATAGTTTAAAAAACTAAAACCACCGACTTCGAAATACGCAATTTCGTTAACTTAGAAGACATATTGTTTCAAGTTATTTTTTTATAAAAATCAAAGTACCGAACCGAAAAAAAGTATATGGGACGACCTCTGAAGTCCTATCTATGAAGAAAACTCCTTGTCTGAACTTTATGACGCTTTATTATTACTTATAACACTGCACTTATTTCACTGCACTGAGCGGTCTGACGCTAAGACCGCCTTTTTACTACCGAGTTACGCCGCGACTACTTTTTCGAAGGGCCGCTCGCGCTCGTCCGCCCGCGATATATCCCCTCCCCTTCGGAGGAATTACAACATCACGCCATCATCCGGGGTAGCGTTCATTCTGTTCGATCACCGTTCTCCAGAGTATATAAATTAAGAAAATAGCAGTGCTGCCACTCCGCAACACTGAAAACACCGCACACCACATACAACAAATATTCAAATCATGACACTCGGCCATCCGCTTTTGTGCAACGTCCCGATGCACAACAACTCTCTAAAAGCAAGTCTGATTAATCATATCGAACCCTTTGGACTCCTTAAAGATTTGCTGCAAAATAAAATAGTTAAACAGTAATTATTATGCTAATTTTATAAAACTACTTATGGCACACTAAACTTTGTAGTATACGTTGTCGTAACTAGTTATTATTGTAGATACAAGTAACCATGACACTCGGATTCGTTTTTAAATATGACAATTATTTTATGTTTATTCTAGCTGGTCTGGGAACCGGAGGCTTCCTATTCGTGTGTAAATGTACACTATGCAGATAAATCATTGTTGTACAAATATGTTATACGGATCGAGTATATATTCTGGTATTTCCAGAGGTTTGGTATATAGTTAAAAAAAATACATAAAAACTTATTCAATTCGCATTATTAATTTACTGTCGGTTACTCAATTACTTCCTCCTCTGGCTTAGTGATTGCGAACGGCAGCATCATTATATAAATGTCCCAATGTTGTTGTGGCCACTGAAGTATCATTCAAACCTTGTAGACTTGGACTTGTAGACTTTTTTTTATGAAAAACTCTATAAATACTCCTTTTTGTTCTTCGTCCAAACATTAAAATGACCAACGACAAAGCTTGAATAAAATGAAAGCAAATTTCGTCCAAAAATAATTACACATAAATTCAAATATTTAGATCCAACTCAAACCAGCTCCAGTAATAATTTGGTGACACGAGTACGTTAATTTTGTAAGTGCTCTCATAGGAATCAACATTTTAAACTGTATTTCTGTCATTGTCCTGCCATTACCAAATAGATTTTAAAATTGTGTAACGTATACTCCCCAAATCCGAGTAATAGAGAGAATAAGAGAACGGAAATAATTTTCCAAACCCCTTTTTTTTTCTTAGCAAGTCGCTACAACCGCATTAATTTCTGTCAAGCTTGTGGATGATCGGCAAAGCACATGAGCAAAATTTTGTCAGTTTAGAATGTCAGAAGTATTATTATTTTCTAATCACTAAATTTCATTATCATAGGGACAAATTAGTCACGATAAACTACAGGTAGCTGATCCATTGTCAGTCCTTCACCAACCGTTATTTGACTGGCGTATACCTGTTGCTGTTTACCATTAAATTGATGTACTATCAAGTTGAATCACTTCACATCACAGATGCCCTGAGTTGACATCTGTCGGATTTTAATCTGTTGTTTGCCAAATTCTTCTTCTTAATCGTACACTCTAGTCAGAGTGGTCGTGGTTGCAATGGCGGTGGCTCCTCGCCGTGTCACCGTCACTCTCCAGGCCAGCTGCTCTTCTCGCGATGCTTCTCCATTTCTGCCGGTCGGTTGCATTGCGAGTACACTCTACTTCGGTGGACTGCGTAGCTTTTCTAATGAGGTCGGTCCAACGTGTTGGTGATCGTCCAGGACTTCGCTTGCCTTCTACACGGCCATGCATATGCTGCGATAGGCTCTCCGTCGAGTGCTCTTTTCTTGAGATCTGCGCAAAGAACTTCAGTATTTGCAATTGCCCAGTCGACGATAATCTATCTCGTATATGAATCTCTTTGAGGATAGAGTTGTTGGTTGTTTGTCAAATACGTCATCACTATTTTGATGACACGTTAGCTAGAAAAAATACTGTACACATTACATACTAACAGTACTCAAACCGAGAATGTGGACATATTTATTTTCCCATCCAATATTTATAGTACTGATGTAACAGTAGAGCAGAAATTACTTGACTAGGTTTTAATAAACTTAATTGTAGGTAAAGACTGAGAATGTTTATACACAGAAGCATACTTAATTCCTTTTAGTGCATACCTGAACTAATACTAAAGCATCAAAAGAGAAGAAGCAGGTAATCACTTCCATAAATAAAATTAGTCTCAATATTTGTCTTACTAATTTCTGTTGTTTTTTTTTTTAAAGGTCTATATGATGTCGACTAGTCATATCATAACTGCTCTTGCACTGAGTACAAGCCAGTGGTGATTTTGATAGTTGCCGTTTTATTTCAACTAACAATCATATTTCGGAAACGTTACCAGTCCTATCAAATATTGCTTATTTTTAATGAAGATATTTTTTTATTTATCGATTAATTTTCGTATGCTGGATCCAATACTGTTATATGCTTACCAAAATTATACTAGATTTATCAAAATGTTCATATGCACGAACGATATTGATCTAGAACCTAGAAATACTTGAACGCTTTGACAGCAAAAATAGAGGGCCAAATGTTATTACTATCATAAGACCACATGTTTGTATACCTATTTTGCAAGAAATAAATTAATTATGAATATTCGGTTTTTATATTTGACTAATTTTTGAACTCATAAACTGTACTTTTACAATAAAACCGCCACCGGTGCAATCTATTTTTGAGGCTACTTTGTTTGAAATATGAAACTGATCAATCAGTTCTCTCTTTGAATTATCTTTAGTTCGTGATAAGAAACTTCGGTCATCGCTTAAATTCAAAGTCAAATTATTTCTTGGGTACAAGCCCAAAAGTATTATATTAGAAAAGCCCTTTTCAAATTAGTATTTTTTGTTATGTTTGTACTCCAAGCTTTTTCTGTTATAAAATACGATTTAACGTAGTTTTTACTAATTTAGATATAATATATTCTATTTATTTATGTCATTTTTATATCCAATAACATAATAAATAATAAAAGGATGTCGCCAAACTTATGTCAATATTCATAATAATGTTCAAAAGGCCAAAATAGAATAATAAAAAATATGCTAATCCACTTATGGAAGAAAGTAGAAAATATGATCCGCTGTTCCATTAGAACGAGAATTCAGCAAGATCTATTCTCATCAACTCATTCAAGGCATAAAATGGGTTTCTCTCAAAGAAACGTTTACTACGTACGTTTACTTTCGACTAATAGTTTTGTAATATTATCGAGTAGTTCATTTAACATACAGATTTGTTTATATATATTTTACGATAATTGTCAACGCTCATCACTGCTTACGTCACTGTCCAGCGGACAATTCAACAAAGTGTAGACACTGCTCTGCAGTTGCGAAAAATAACGTGGGTGTTCAAAACATGACATCTAATTACGTTGGCACATACAGATCGCTGACATCTATATATATTTTTATAATAATCCTTAACCGAATAGTATTTTTCGGAAAATGTCTTAGGCTTACTCATTTATCAATTCATGAATCTTATTGATGGAGTAATTTCCATTCTCTCTATAATCTAATAATAATAACCATAATAATTGAGAATCTAATAATTGCAAACAGATTACTCATAAATTTATTCGCTCTAACGCACTATACGCGTTTTATCAAAAGTAAGTGACTTAGTCGATTCTAATTAGTACGTTTCGGAAATTTCAAGCATAATGGCATTTGTTTAAACTCCTCGACACTTCGAGTTGCTATGCTCGTCAAGGTTACTTGCTGCGTGTCCGATCGGTTGATCTCTCATATATGATTTAAATTTTCTCTATGAAACTCGAAACTACATCAAAACTGGAATTATAACGTTATATCATCATTAAAAGTCAGGTGCTCAGGTTCTGGGAAAGTCCGATCAATGATTCTGCTATTCAACGTGATTGTTGAATGAATGAATGATCATTTTAATGTGATTATGTTAAGAATCACATTAAAATGATCATTAATCGACTGGATTAATCAAATCCACTAAAATACAAGATCTGTGCACACTCTTGCTCACCATATACATATTATACAAAATTTAGTTAATCAAGTTATTTTGGATTAAATACAGTTTGGAGCTTCTACTTTCCTTTGAATAGGCTTGACCTGCTGCAGTTTAAAACGTTCATGGCTGGAAGCTAAGTGTTCCGTGACCGGTTAAAATTATCATCCTGAAACCAAACCTTTATGGTTACAGCTAAAACATCATTGAATAATTGAACTTCAATCTTACAGCTCACTTACATGGTTGCAGCGAGAACATCATCAAATCTTCAAACTTCGACATCGTCAAATCTTCAAACTTCAAACATCATCAAAACTTCAAACTTCAAATATCGTCAAATCTTCACACTTCAAACATCGTCAAATCTTCAAACTTCAACCTTACAACGCGCCTATATGGCTGCGGCGAAATCATCATCAAATCTTCGAACTTTCCTTACGGCACACCTACATGGCCATACTTCTTTAGAATATTACCCTGCAGCTCACCTACACGGTTGCAGCGATAACATCATCAAATCTACGAACTTCAACTTTACGGCACACATACATGGCACTCTTTGGAACATTTTCCCTGCAGTTCACCTACATGACTGCAGCTAACAAACTCGTAAACACTAAAAATCCTTGAATTTCAAACTTGCAGTAACACTAAGTGTAGTTGTTAACACTAAGAAATGCACTTTAATTTTCAGCACTGTCGATACTCTGATATCTTAGCGCGGCTTTAAATTCCGCCTCCATGATTACAAGGCGTCAACGGATAAATATTCGCGACAAGTTACCGGTACACAATGGTACTATTTCTGAGGTTATTACATTACATGCCTTCGAAATTCAATTAAGATTTTAAGTCAATCGAACTATGTTATCTCTGTATAATTCAACTTCATAAACAGACTTCTGTATTAAATATTTACGCAGTGATACTCTGATAAATCCATCAATATTGTAGCTCTACTCATATAAAATTTCGTTTGACACACTTATGTGGTTCAAGATCTTACAATAGTTACGTCACAAAGTAGTTATAGTGTTGCAGGTGGAGATACAATACCAAAATTTCGCTTCATGGTATAGCATACTTACACGACTAAAGACAGTGCTACTAGTTGTAGTAGACTAGTTGTCGTACTAGAATATTTTACTTGCGGTACTTTATTAACCTTACAGAAAAACGAACACAGTACAACTCGCCCTAAATGGCCGTAACCGTAAATACAGGATTCCACCAGTGTGCGGCTCTGTACCGCACAGAGTGCAGCATAAATGTATTTCTTGGTGAACTCTTACGGGCAGCACCAGCAAACTGTGCGCGCACTCTATTGGACAAACCGTGAACTTTTGTCGCGCACTCCTTGGTCTCGCGGTGTACCCGCGACGACGCACTCGCACACATGTTTACACACTAAACTGAAAGTAAAGCACATTTCCGAGGTATAAATGTTCGTGTACAAATGTACCGTACAGCACGCATACTAAAGTTACGCACAACTGAGGTGGTGGACACAGGCAATCTACTATTGTGATCAAGTTCGCGCACTGCAAAAGGTCTGCACCAAATTTTTATCAACAAGTGTTCTGAATCTGAACACAATTTTAGTGGAGCCCAACCTTAACAGCTAGATAATAAGCTGTTAAGTTTACCATAATATTTTATTTGCATTACTGTTAGCAATATTCTAGAAAAACTACATTCAGAAGCTCGCTTAATTGGCTGTATTGATGTAGCCCAGTTACCGAATTAAAATATTTTATTCGCAGCACTTTACTAGTCTTCTAGAAAAATAACACACTGCTGATCGCTGACACGGCCACAGACCGATATGCCATAGCCATTGTACTATTAAAAACACTACTCTCACCATCACACCAAAAAAATATTACCTCGCTATGGTTCCTCTGAATGGCTGCAGCATAATCAAATACAAAAAGTAAAAATGGTTCTCAAACAAGAAAAACATATTTTCGTATACTTGTCTCTCGGGATGTTAACGAAATAATTTACTAATGACTTACTTACAACAGACTTCATTTCGTTTAAATTACGATATAATTATCGGGGAGTAGCCCCCAACCACACTATCAAAATTTCATTAGGTTATAATAAAATCGTCGGATTATAATCTTTAATCGCTGTGCTACCATAAAATAATCTGGGAGTAACCCAGATCACATCTCATTGCAGTATCTTAACAGATTCTGTCTACCCGTATTAAGAATATCCCGTTATAATTATTTTAACAACCTGTTTCAACATTTTTAAGAACCATTTTCTCCAATTCGATATGCGTGACAAATTTTTAACATCAATATTCAATAATCGGAGGGTAAAATATAATCTCGTAGGTGACTCACGATTTTACCGGGCTCGGCTCGCAGGTTGATTGCCACTTCTGATATATGAAGAAAACTCCTTGTCTGAACTTTATGACGCTTTATTATTACTTATAACACTGCACTTATTTCACTGCACTGAGCGGTCTGACGCTAAGACCGCCTTTTTACTACCGAGTTACGCCGCGACTACTTTTTCGAAGGGCCGCTCGCGCTCGTCCGCCCGCGATATATCCCCTCCCCGGAATTACAACATCACGCCATCATCCGGGGTAGCGTTCATTCTGTTCGATCACCGTTCTCCAGAGTATATAAATTAAGAAAATAGCAGTGCTGCCACTCCGCAACACTGAAAACACCGCACACCACATACAACAAATATTCAAATCATGACATATCATTACCTATCATAAATAAAACCGGACAAGTGCGAGTCAGACTCGTCCACCGAGGGTTCCATACAAACTAGTAGATAAAAGTTTTTTTTTTTTTTTTTATATTTTCCTTCATAAACCGAAAAATATACCTACATCGTAAAAATATTTAAAAACCTGTTTTAGCTTATGCTACTGAAGCTCTTTCATATGATACCCCACATGATACGGTTAATTCACTTTAAAATTTGGACCTTCATTCCTTGCATAAAGATACTTTTTATTGTGATTAAATTAAAAATGTCCAGTTTTCGGATTTTTTTCCTATATGTGTACTCTAACACAATGATTCTTGCCTAATTTCATTGTTCTAGGTCAACGGGAAGTACTCGTATATGTTTTGATTCCCTTGTGAGTGTCGAAATATATTCGGCTGTAACTTTTTTTTACGAAAACTTAGAAACTTTATTTTTCTTTTTGAAGCAAGTTACTATGGATCTGCGTATATGGTTTTAATACCCGACGATACCCGACGGACGGACAGACGGACAACAAAGTGATCCTATAAGGGTTCCGTTTTTTCCTATTGAGGTACGGAACCCTAAAAAATAATCATCAAAATTGCATAGAGATAAATTCGTTTCTCGTTATATTTGTTATTACCTACTCCCTGAGTGTCATAGGCTATATTTTTTTGTAATACTTAATAATAATACAACTCTTACAAAAATTTTAAGTTGCAATTTACAAAAACATAATATTTTCGTTACCTTCAATAAACTACAAATAAGTGATTTTTTGTAGAACAATTCTAGATCATGCTCATTTAAATGTATTTTTTAAAAATCATTGCGCATACTTTCTCCCAAAAACGTACACTAAACAGCGAATGAAGTGTAACGCAATCGTAAGTTATACTGCAAACAAGTATGTATATTAAAAGAAAAACAAATCACCCGACTGCAAAAAAGCAGTTTTTGTCTGCAGTCTAACTTACGATTTCGTTACGCTTGATACGCTGTTGAGTGTGCGTTTCTTGTGAGAAAATATGCGTAAAATCTCTATAATATAGGTATTGTTAATGCGCATTAGAATAATTTTAGTAAAATCACTTGTTTATTACGAAATAGTTCGTTGGATTGGAGGTTACGAAAAAACGCATTTTTCTTTTTTGAGAGAGCTGTATTATTATTATTACAAATAATATAGCCTCTGGAAGTGAAGACAAATCTAACGACATCTTACAGATCAAAATCAGTCAAGTCATTTAGGCTGTAGGCTGTCATATAGAAACATACATGCATACCCCATATGTATACCTATACAAATATACATTCCTACACTCGAAAAACATAACCGACCTTCTTACGCAGTCGGGTAATAATGCTCGAAGTCGGGTATTTTTATTTATTTTACTATAGAGTATAATTGTTTTAAATAACAAGTTTTATAGTAAATGGCTCCTACGATATTTCGCATTCAGCCAACAAGTACAGTCAATAAAACAATTGTTATAATATTTTCACAATAAAGTAACGGTTCGAATTGTAAGGCCGTCAGCGGGCGGGACAGTCGCGAGGAAATTAAAGTTCCGTCTGGTAGTGTTATTTAGTCTGTGGTACACTTGAATAAAGCTTAGTCAAGTACCTGTAGTCGCATCGCATTTAGTTACATTTTTAGGGTTCCGTAAAAAGGAAAAATACGAAACCCTTATCACTTTGTTGTCCGTCCGTCTGTCAAAATCTATATCTCGCGAACGCGCGAATGTATCGAGTTGAAATTAAACCATATACGCAGATCCATAGTCTCATGCTGCAAAGAGAAAAATCAAAATTTTCAGTTTTCATAAAAAAAGTTTGCCGAATATGTCGCAAAACTCATATTTTGGAATCAAAAGGGAAGGGAATCAAAACCTATGGCGTACTTCCCGTTGACCTATACCTAACTGAAATTTGGCAAGAAGCATTGTCATAAAGTACACATAAAGGAAAAAATCCGAAAACTGTACATTTTTAATTTAATCACAAAAGAATAGGGTCTTTATAAAATAATTTCAAATAAGAGATTGTAATATTATTATTACTCGTATTTTAAGTTTGTCTCATGACACCAACTGTCAAGGAAACGTTCACTTGTCATTTTTCGTTTCTTTTTTTGTGAAATCAACAAAGAGGTTTTATCTCGCAGTTCTTGCACAATACTTTACAGAAATTATTTATATACAAGTTTGTCTGACACTCCGTTTCCCTTGTATTAAGTTTCCGGCAGCCTAGTTGGCAGCCCGTCTGACTTGCGATCTGCAGGTCGTGGGTTCGGCGGCACGCACCTCTGTCTTTTCGGAGTGCGTATTGTTGATTCGTGAGGAAACCTACATATCTGAGAGTTCAGTATGTACAAACAGGGCTGATAAAAAGAAAAGTCTGACACTTGACCAGTTCATCAAAGTAAGCCCTGCAAACTTGCCAATTTTGAGATTTGTTTCTATTACCTTTCAAAACATACAGCTGTTAAATTTAGGACGCACAGACAGACAGATACCGTAGCCTCACGAATAGTCTCTCGCACATCTTAAATAAAAATTACGGGTCACTCACGTCTGTCTTAAGCCAAAAAATCCAAATCGAAATTTTGAGTGCGAGGCACGCCACCGACCGAGAGTGACGTGACGTCTGCGCTGCTTCTTTGAAAAAGACCGTCGAATGCGGTTGAAACTATAGTCGGATTTTCGGCCGTGAGTGACCCGTAGCTTTTATTTAAAATGTGTAAAAACCACGTTAGTTTCCATAGTAAAGTCTCTCCCACATTAGTACGGAAGCCTACAAAAGACGATCGAAACGTTAACCTCTTTTTTGAAGTCCGTTGAAAAGAGGTTACGAAATATTTAAGCTCCATTTTATTCCGAAGCTCCCTGAATTTCAGCATAATTACGACTAGTGTAATTACATAGTCCAAGGAAGAGGTTAAATACTCTAGTTTGCCGAAATTGCAGGGGTTGCAGGGTTGCAGGGGTTGCAGGGGTTGCAGGGTTGCAGGGGTTGCAGTAATGATGTGGAGATTCAAAGGTATCATTTGACAAATGTTACAATGTAACATAGGTTTGACATTTTTAGCCGACTCCAATAAGGAAGGTAGGGTAAAATCGGGATAGTTGCCCCACTTTTTGAAATCACATTATATCTCTCAGTACAAAAAGCAAAATATTTTATTTGTGAAACTACAAGTAATTTAGTTTTTTATCTACAAATTTATGAATAGTAAATAGCACATTATCTTTGATATTTCTAGAGTATTAGTGATTTTTGCGGATCTCTCCATTATGGGGCGTCTATCCCATATAGGGGATAGTTGCCTAACCCATATAAATTACATTTAGGATAGATGACTTACCGAAAAATAGGGCATCTATCCCGCAATTTTTATATCGTACCTTGCCTTCCTATGCAATCGTAAATAAATATTGCGCCACGGTAATCTTAGTGATAGGAAAATACCTCGATAGATAAATAAGGAATATATAAATAAATAAATATATTCGTATTTGCGATTCATCCGCGAAACTTTTGTTATTACAATGGGGGCAACTATACTTACCTTGGGGCATCTATCTCGATTTTACCCTAATGTTATTTGGGTGTATGTATCTTTTTAAGTATGTAAGTACCTGAGCGACCAATGTCACTCCTAATTTTATGATTGAAAAAACCGGACAAGTGCGAGTCAGACTCGCCCACCGAGGGTTCCGTACAAACTAAATAAAAGGGGGAAATCATTTATATTTTTTATATTTTCCTTCATAAACCGAAAAATATACATCGCAAAAATATTTAACACATTCCTTGCTCACCACTCGGATCCGAGTGGAGCGGGGCTATTGTAGCTGCGCTTCCCACTCGGATCCGAGCGAGCGTCCCGTTCATTTTGTAGTAGTCAGAAAACATACAGAATGTGTTAAAAACCTGTTTTAGCTTATGCTAATGAGGCTCTTTCATATGATACCCCACATGATACGGTTAATTCACTTTAAAATTTGGGCCCTCATTCCTTGCAAAGAGTATTTTTTGTGATTAAATAAAAAATGTGTACCCTAACACAATGCTTCTTGCCAAATTTCAGATTTCTAGGTCAACGGGAAGTACCCCATAGGTTTTGATTCCTCTGTGAGTGTCGAAATGTGCGTTTTTTACGATATATTCGGCTGTAACTTTTTTTTACGAAAACTGAGAAATTTTATTTTTCTTTCTGCAGCAAGATACTATGGATCTGCGTATATGGTTTTAATTTCAACTCGATACCTTCACGCGTTCCCGAGATAAAGGTCTTGACACCCGGACGGACGGACAGACAGACGGACAACAAAATGATCCTATAAGGGTTCCGTTTTTTCCTATTGAGGTACGGAACCCTAAAACGGACAAACCCGGGTTCATCAAAAATGAAATCTATCTAGATCGATTTATCGTTCGCGAATTTACCTACATACCAAATTCCGAGTTTTTATTATAATGTATGTAAATAAATCTAATACCATTAAACGAGCAATTCTTGTTAAATGTATATACTCGTATATATAATCTGAATCTCGGAAACGGCTCCAACGATTTTAATGAAATTTGGTTTGTAGGTAGATTAGGGGACGATAAATCGTTCTTGCTAGGTTTCATTTTAGTGAACCCGGGTTTGCTCGTATTTTCAGTCATAAAAATCCGAGTGGAGCTCGGTCGCCCAGGTACTCATAATGTATATAAGTGAACTTAAAATAGGCATGAACATACGAGTGAACAGTGTGCTCCAGCTCACTTGAGGGCCAGTTCCCATTACAGACTAGACTAGGTGACTACGATTTTAGGTCACATATCATCACGTGAGCCGTTTCAAACAACTAACTTGTAAACCATAAAAACCTTCTATAATTTGTCCCGGAACCCTAAAAACAAATTTGAGTATCTACCAAGTTTTTTTTTGTCAATATGGTATATTTTGTACCACACGCGTTTCTCTTTGATCTGCCTATTACCCTCAACTCTAATCAATTGGATAAACAAAAAAATTAGGCTCGATTCAGACGAGCGTGTGCGGTGCGACTATCGCATCGCACTCACTGAGTTGGACACGCGCGACCAAATCGCACCGCGCCGGAAACAATACGCTTCTGCACGAAAGAGAAACACAAAACAGGGTGTTTTACTCAATATTATATTTAAAAAATTAGATAGCTGTGTTGTTGCTTCATATATTTTAATGTATAATTAATTTAATTTAATTTAATTTATTAATTAAATTAAGTCGTTACGTCGTCGTTGCAGTCTATCTTACGATTTCGTTACGCTTGATACGCCGTTGAGTGTACGTTTTTTGTGAGAAAGCATGGGTAAAATTGCTGTAAAAGATTGTTGAGTTTTATTTAGAATAATTCTAGTAAAATCACTTGTTTATTATAAAAAAAAAAATGTTTTTTTTATTTTTACAAGACATGTATTATTATTATTCTCAAATACCTATTTACAATCTTAATTTTAAATTTTGTACAACACAAATATAAACATAAAAAAGAACATAAATAGTGTAAAAAACTTAAAAATAGAGTGCCGGCGGCAGCGGGCGGGGCGGCATTATTATTGTTATTACAAAAAATATAGCCTATGACACTCGGGGAGTGAAGCCGAATCTAACGACACCTCGCAAATCAAAATCAATGAAGCCGTTTAGGCTGTAGGCAATCTTATTTTAAACATACATACACTCCAAAAACATACGCCTCCTTACGAAATCGGGTAAAAATTATTGGTTGCACTTTTGTCGATGACTGCCGCAGTCTGCCGGTGGAACAGGTAGATTATGCGGATGCAAACCGAAACTATGTACAATACTAACTACTGTTGTTTAATCTGTACCGAAACTGCCGCCTGTCTGGTTGTCCGTGTCGACAACTGTTGCGCTCGACGCTGTGCTGACTGCTGTGATACAGAGGACACACTTTAGGGGACATTTTTAACTGGCTTTCAAAAAGGAAGAGGTTCTCAATTCGTCTGAATCTTTTATACTGACTTGACTGGCCTTGTGGCTCAGTTGGTAGTTGCCTGCTGTGCCGTAGGTCGTGGGTTCGATCCCCACCCAGGGCAAACATTTGTGTGATGAGCATGGATGTTTGTTCTGTGTCTGGGTGTTTCTATGTATCTTAGGTATATATTTACAAAAAAGTATATAAGTATTCTATCAGCAACCTAGTTCCATAGTACAAGCTTTGCTTAGTTTGGGCTAGATGGTGTTGTGTGAAATGTCCACAAATATTTATTTATTTATTTTTATTTATATATATATATTTTATGTATGTTTCCCAATCACTCGAAGGCACCTGACCGTGGGACCACCTCTAAAGTATGATCTATCAAAAACAAAAAACAAAAAACATCAAAATCAATGCACAATTGGCTGAGTAATCGATGAAATAAGTGCGAGTCAGATTCGCCCAACGAGGGTTCCGTACAAACTAGTAAATAAAAAGGGGAAATCATATATCCCTATATTTTTTTATATTTTTCTACTTAAACCGAAAAATATACATCGTAAAAACATTTAAAAACCTGTTTTAGATTATGCTAATGAAGTTCTTTCATTATGATACGGTTAATTCACTTTAAAATTTGAACCCTCATTCCTTCCTTAAAGACACTATTTTTTGTGATCAAATTAAAAATGTCTAGTTTTCGTTTTTTTTTACTATATGTGTACTATAACACAATGCTTCTTGCCAAATTTCATAGTTCTAGGTCAACGGGAAGTACCCCATAGGTTTTGATTCTTTTGTAAGTGTCGAAATGTGCGTTTTTATCGACATATTCGGCTGTAATTTTTTTAAGAAAACTGAGAAATTTTATTTTTCTTTCTGCAGCAAGATACTATGGATCTGCGTATATGGTTTTAATTTCAAGTCGATACCTTCAAGCGTTCCCGAGATAAAAGTCTTGACACCCGGACAGACGGACAGACAGACAGACGGACAACAAAGTGATCCTATAAGGTTTCCGTTTTTTCCTTTTGAGGTACGGAACCCTAAAAATAACAAAATGATAACCTCCTTCTTTTTGCAATTCGATAAAAAATCGGCGGCATATGTTACATAACTGTAATTATGTTTTATGCCTGTATTGTTTATATACAAACTTACGAAATAAAGAAATATCTTTAGATATTTTCTTTTGTGTCATTTACCTGTCATATATCCACATCGTTCTTTCAGGCACTAGACGTGTTAAAACTGCACGTAAAACTGAAAATAACAAAAATCTATTTCAAACTCCGTGATTTGTAAAAAAACACAATTTCCTGGAATGTCGGCTGACGTCACGCGACACGACACTTGACAATATCTGGGTAACTGGTTACAACTAGTTAGCCGAAATAAAGACAGAGGAAGGAATGGAGACGGTCATTCATGTTCAGTGATTATTTTTTTTCAGTTTATTTTTACATGACCACCGTAAAGCGGGGAGGGCTTTTTTATAGGATTGCGGCTATGTCCAACTACTGCAAAGTCAAAAGGATGGATTTTGATTTAAAATATATTGATATGATGTTTTTTACACCATAACTAAAGCTAAGTGTTTACAACAAGCAAAGGCTTATGAGCTAGTGAAACAGTGGATTTATGTTTTAGCAGTAGGTACTATTGTAGCATATACACCGTGCACTTTTATTAACTTTTTTTTAGCTTTAACGGTAGCGATCTATACACTATATGAAACCCACTACACCTATATTAACATCAGTTCAGTGTACCGGTAGAGATATAACAAAAAATAGAAATTCAGTGTTTTTCTACCATATCATGGACACTACGCACAGCTGTACCGGCGGGAGCGATGACCTTGCTTGAGCCGCGCGGCGCGCGCGCAGTTGGCTCCTCAAAGGACTTTTTCGCCAAGCCAGCGGCTCCGCTTTCGATTTTTCCGTAAATCATTATTTTATTGAGATTCTACTATTGAGATGGGTGTCTCTGAATTCAATATTATTATAAAATTGTGTTTTATTTATCTTTATTTACTTTTTCTTCAATAATGCTTTTAATAATGTAGAGGATATCTAACGACCCTAAAGATACTATTCACCTATAAAAAATTAGTGGTTACATTTTACTATAAATTATTTAAAAAACACTAAGTACTGCTTAGATTGTATGTATACATTACCCTCACGATCACTTCCTAATGAATAATATAGCACCCTGTATAGGTATTACTCTGAGTTTGATAAATGATTGTCATTGAATTTGTTACTATAGTATAGGCTACATTTTATATTAAAAATTGATTCTATATGATGGATGATACATGCAAAAAAGTCGTACGTTGTATTTTTAGATCAGAAAAAAAATATGGAGACTATCCAAATATTATAAAGATTTTTATGTAATAAATACTGTTACTACTAAAAATAATTTTGCGAGAAAGAGTTGGTTTTAATTTTTAACCGACTTCCAAAAAGAAAGAGGTTTTCAATTCGGTCTGTATGTTTGTTCATCGATTACTCAGCCAATTGTTACTCTAGTTTTTAAATAATTTATCTTGATTTTAAGTTCTAAGATGTGTACAATAAAGAGTTTATCTATACCTATAAATCTATCTATCAATTGTGTATTGATTTTGATGATTCTTTTTGTATTTGGTAGACCATACTTCAGAGGTAGTCCCATACTTAGTCTGGCCATAAATACTGTTACAGTTAAAAATAAGAAAATAAATAAATAAATAAATATTTGTGGACATTTCACACAACACCATCTAGCCCAAACTAAGCAAAGCTTGTACTATGGAACTAGATGGCTGATAGAATACATATATACTTTTTTTTTGTAAATATATACATATGATACATAGAAACACCCAGACACAGAACAAACATCCATGCTCATCACACAAATGTAGAAAGATATTACATTTGAATTTGGAATCTGTCGTTTTTATACGATTGTTCATTGAGTTTTCTAATTTTGGCGCCAATATATTGTACAATATTTTGCGATATTAAAATGGAGTGGGGTGATAAAGAGAACCGAATCGCTGTGATTGCATTACACAAAGTTGGTATGGAGCCAAATGCAATTTTTAAAACTCTCCATACGCTTGGTATTAGTCAAATGTTTGTGTACCGGGCTATTAATAGGTACAATGAGACCTCCTCTGTTTGTGACAGAAAAAGATCTGGCCGTCCACGTAGTGTTCGTACGAAAAAGGTGGTCAAAGCAGTAAGGGAAAGAATTCGAAGAAATCCTGTCCGAAAGCAAAAGATTTTATCTCGGGAGATGAAGATAGCACCCAAAACCATGTCGCGTATTTTAAAAGATGACTTAGGACTTGCAGCCTATAAGAGACGCACTAGTCATTTTTTAACTGATAATTTAAAAAAGAATAGGGTGGTAAAATCGAAACAACTACTGAAGCGGTACGCAAAGGGAGGTCACAGAAAAATTTTGTTTACGGATGAGAAAATCTTTACAATTGAGCAACATATTTATGCTCAAAGCTCTAAGGAAGCTTCCCAATTAGTCGACAGAGTGCAACGTGGGCATTATCCGACTTCAGTGATGGTTTGGTGGGATGTTAGCTATGAAGGAGTGACTGAGCCATATTTTTGTGAAAAAGGTATCAAAACATCGGTACAAGTGTATCAAAATACCATTTTTGAGAAGGTAGTTAAGCCCCTTAACAACACCATGTTCAATAACCAAGTATGGTCCTTCCAACAAGACTCGGCGCCAGGTCATAAAGCTCTGTCCACGTCAAAGTCTTGGTTGGAAGTGAACGTTTCGGACTTCATCAGAGCTGAAGACTGGCCGTCGTCTAGTCCTGATCTTAATCCGCTGGATTATGATTTATGGTCAGTTTTAGAGAGTATGACTCTAAACGCCATGATAATTTGGAGTCCCTAAAACAATCCATACGATTGGCAGTGAAGAATTTTCCCATGGAAAGAGTGCGTGCTTCTATTGATAACTGGCCTCAACGTTTAAAGGACTGTATTGCAGCCAATGGAGACCACTTCGAATAAGCTTTTATATTTTAAATTGTTTTATATTTATGTATTAAACTAACACACTGTAAAAGTAATAAATATTATTTGCAATAAAAAAATATTTTTTTTCTTCGTGACAATATTTATGGCAAGACTAGGTATAAATTTTATCAAAATCAATGTAGTACTTTTTATAACAAAATAACTGGTAAAATACCATCCAAGCGCCTATAGAAAAGTGAACAGCAAGTCGAGTATGTATTATATTGCGTATTTTGAAGTCGGGATTTTTCAGTTTTTTTAAACTATACTTAATTATTTATCTATTTCCTATACTATTAAGTATTATGTGCTTGTTATTGGAAATTGTAATAAATGAAAAAAAAAATAGATCTAAAAAACTTTCAACGTGTCTTCGCCACCTCTATCCAGGCAATCCGTTCATTCGTAAATAGCTGGTCGAAGTGAATTTCGTGGAAAAACAAAAATTCATCACCTGCCGAGCGGGTATGATCGTGGGACTCGAGCAAATAAACCGGGGTCGGGAGGGTAGATTTACAATTGTTCTTCGGAAAATTATTAATGGTATAGGAACGTGGAACGTGACATTGATGGAGTTGTGAAATATCTTAAAATAAGCCAAAGGTCGGTTTAATGGTATAGGGAACGTGACATTGATGGAGTTGTGAAACATCTTAAAATAAGCCAAAGGTCGGTGTCAAAGCGCGGAGTTCTCTCTCTCGCACACCACAACATTTTTAAACATATAGAATCACTTAGTAGGGGTATTAGAAAAATGAGAAGCAGAATTGTTTATTTAGATAGTAGAAATATTTAAAAAAAAACTTTACTCAGATATCATATACTGACGGTGTAGTGAAAAAACACATACTTGCCATATGTATTTTCTGACTTCTTAGCCAAGTTAAAAGAAATGGAAGTAAAACGTTTTTAAACATTTCTCCTATCTAAATAAACAAATAAAATTCTAGTTTAAAAAAACTGTAACATCAAACTTTGAAATACGCAATTTCGTTTACTTCGATGATATATATTTATCCAGTGATTTTGTTTTAAAATTCAAAGTACGGAACCGGTTTTGATATTTATATGGGAACACCTCTGAAGTATGTATTTACCTACCGATTGATAATAATCATTCAATACATAGTTGGCGAAGTAATCTAATAACAAACACAAAAAATAATACAGAAATACAAAAAAATAATACAAATACAAATATTTATGTGCCTATTTTGTTTGCTTTCATGTGTTTTTTGTCGAGATTGTTCTGGGCCCTTATTCCGTATGACCATCGGCCGCGTTCACATACGTAACGTGCGTGCATTGACAATGAAAATTAGCCTTTAAGTTTAAGAAGCCAAAGTCAAATTATCATTGTAGACGCACAACGTCAAATTCACGTTATACGGCCGTATATTCACGTTGTGGCCAACTGCAAAGCAACCAAAGTCCTAAAGCCGTGCAATTGTACCTGTACCTACAATTCATATTATTCTCATCCTCCATAATATTAACTTGCCCCCCCCTGGGGCATGGGCTGGCGACGCCTTTGACGGCCGATGGTCATACGGAATAAGGGCCCTGATTGAAATCGGTTATTTAATTTATTTATACTTTCAACTCTAATTTATTAACATTTTTTCTTCTATTTCTACCTATAATTATTTTCTACCCTCTCTGAAATATACCTACGCCTGTTATGATCAAGTAATAATTTTTTTTAAACGTAAAATAAATGATGCACTCCGATTAAGAAAAATCTACCCGAACGACAGAAAAACGGCCACAAAATAACTCGAAATATGGGAAAAATGAGTAGGAAAACGCGGGAAAACGGGAAAAACGACGAGTGGGTTTACGAAAAACGAACACCGATCATGTCGACGTGCTGTACCGCGAGTGGTATTCAAACCAGGGCGGTCTCTATTTCACTTGAAATAGGGGTCCGTTGGCTCCGATGAAAACGGACAACGAAATTATTTATAGAAATTAAGGCTTTGAGATGCGCCAAATTGGAGCTCCCTTTCGCGCACTAAACATAAAATAATATTGATTGATAAATATTGAAAATATAAAATTCCAAAATGTATTTATGGTCCAATAATAATAATAATAGTTTTAAAAAAAACACGCTTCAAATTATTGTATTGTCATCGGTCCTCGATAATTCTACAAAGTTTGAATGAAATCTGACCGTTTGCAGTGCGTCAAAATCAAGTCCAAAGGAGTCGGTTACAAACAAACATGCATACAGGTGAAGCTAATAAAAGCGCGTTAAAAATAAGATTTCTCAAACAAAATATAACTACGATAATTATTATATGAAAGTACTGGTATTTATAAATATGTACATTTGTCACAATTTTATAACAATCCATGTACTTACTGTTTTTTAACTTTTGTTTTTACAGTTTGTTTTCTTACGTCTCAGTTTGTTATTTACGATCAAACGGGTAAACCGATCGTTATTTAATTTAGTACAGAAATAGCTTTGGCCAAGACCACACAAAAATACAGACACAAAGTAAGTACTTACCTATATTAATAATCTTCTTCACAACTACGCAGGTGAAACCTCGGGGTGCGCCAGTTCGTTTATAAATAGGGGATTTTTGTTAACCTATGGTGTTTTAGGTATTTTCCTATCATAATTCTAAAAAAATCCCTAAGTTGCATTTAACGTGATCTTGCTCCATACAAACTTGATTTATTTTTACACTAGAAAATTGTGGTACCCAAAATTAAATTCTTCTCACGCTTATTTGTGATAATTTATTAACAATTTCCTGCGGAACCCTGCAGTTAAGTTTGGTAGTTTCTTCAAAATAAACAGTCGCGTGCGAAAGTGGAGGAAGCATTCACCTACTTAGTTACTTTTTGCTAATAGCCGAAAAATTTACGATTTTTGCTTGCTTGTACAGGCATTTGCGTTAGGGTTTTAATGCATGTGGAACGTTACCTAAAACCTTACATTCTTTTTAGCAAAATTAAGGAGGGTTATGTTTTTCGAGTGTATGTATGTTTTGTATATGACCGCTTACAGCCTAAACAGCTTGACCGATTTTGATGTGCGAGGTGTCGTTAGATTCGTCTTCATTCATGTCATAGGCAATTTTTTTTTTGTAGTAATAATAATACGTCTCTCGCAAAAAAATATGTGCTTTTTCCTTACCTCCAATATTATGTGGTTTGATTTTTTAACAAAACAACAGGAAAAAATATGTCATCCACGAAAATGACATGCGTATTGAAATGAATAACGTATTTTTTATGTCGGTTATTTTTTTTACTTTAGATAGATCAACGATTGACCACCAACTCGCCTGATGCTAAGCGACGGTGTGGCCGAGGATGGAGCTCGTCGCTCTAGAAGATTCACTCTAGCCTTCTAGCCTTCAAAATGTTAAGCTCTCAGGATACAGAGATGGCGGCAAAGACGTGCATCGATACCACTAAGTATGGATTTTTGGTATTTCAACGGAAAAAAATGAGTTATTATTGAATATATAGTTTAAAAAACCGAAAAAACCGACTTCAATATACGCAATTCGTTTACTTGGACGACAATTTTCCAGTTTTGTTATAAAAACCATAGTGCTGAGCCGCTTTTAATAAAAAAAATATGGGACCACCTGTGAAATATGACCTACCAAACAAAAAAAAACATTAAAATCAATTGTTGAATATATATACAAAAAACATACTTACTGTCGAATTGAGAACCTCCTTCTTTTTGGAAGTCGGTTAAAAACTAAAATACACCCCATACCCAAAATATTTATTTATATATTAAGGCTTCACAATGGTAACTACATCACATAAACACCATAATTAACACTTCTCAATATTAACTAGATTACCTTTCAAAGGAAGCACAGCATGCAAATTTACTTAAAAATAAAACCGGACAGGAGCGAGTCAGATTCGCCCATCGAGGGTTCCGTACAAACTAGTAGATAAAAGGGGTAAATTATATTATATTTTTTTATATTATCCTTCATAAATCGAAAAATATGCATATAAAAAATATTTAAAAACCGGTTTTAGCTTGTGCTAATTAAGTTGATTCACATGATACGGTTAAAGCACTTTAAAATTTGAACCCTCCTTCCATGCTTAAAGATACTATTTTTATGTGATTAAATTAAAAATGTCAAGTTTTCGGTATTTTTTCCATACAATATAACACAATTCTTTGCAACACAATTTGCACAATTTGCTTCTTGCTAAATTTCATAGTTCTAGGTCAACGGGAAGTACCCCATAGGTTTTGATTCCCCTGTGAGTGTCGAAATGTGCATTTTTTACGACATATTCGGCTGTAACTTAATTTTACGAAAACTGAGAAATTTGATTTTTCTTTCTGCAGCAAGAGACTATGGATCTGCGTATATGGTTTTAATTTCAAAACGATACCATCATGGGTTCCCGTGATACAGGTCTTGACACCCGGACGGACGGACGGACGGACAGACGGACAACAAAGTGATCCTATAAGGGTCCCTATTTTCTTTTTGAGGTACGGAACTGTAAAAACAAAGAAGAATTCAAGCATTAAAAAAGTATGGTCGATAAATCCAAATTGCCAGTTTGTTTTGAAACAGTAACATGTAGCTATGCGCTAGATAAGTCTGGTGTCCTTTCTCGTGGCAACGCTAATGCCTAGGCTACCCGGCGCAAGGTCGCAGATCTAGGGCATACGTTTGGTGCCTACATCTATGCAACACGACATATTGAAATTTGTTTAAAGTAGAGGTTTATCGAACTGCTGAAAGGATCTATATAATTCAATTTTAATAACTTTATTTGATTGATTTACCTATTTAATTTCAGAATAATCTTAATTCAATATAATATAATCTTATGTACCTATATATACTTAATTTCTGTGTGTGTGTCAAATGAAACCTGAAATAAATTGAATTAGAATTAGAAATTTTGAAAAGGGTAGTCCGCGTTATAATGGATTTATTTGATTTTTTACCGACTTCAAAAGAAGGCTAACAATTCGTCTGTAAATATCTTTTTTTTTGTGTTTACGGGAAGTACCCCATAAGTTTTGATTCCCTTGCGAGTGTCGAAATGTGCGTTTTTTACGACATATTCGACTGTAACTTTTTTTGAAGACAACTGAGAAAATGTGTTTTTCTTTCTGCAGCAAGAGACTATGGAATTGCGTATAATAATATAGTTTTAATTTCAACACGATATACATTCACGCGTTCCCGAGATACAGGTCTTGACAGCTTGACACCCAGACGGACGGATGGACGGATGGACGGACAGACGGACAACAAAGTGATTCTGTAAGGGTTCCGTTTTTTTCTTTTGAGGCACGGAACCCTAAAAATGTCAGTTACTTACAAATAGTTTTTTTTTTACAAATAGATTATATAGAGGCCCCGTAAGAGATGGCGAGACGAACTTGACACCTTTGATAAAACATGGCACATCAATACACAAAACCGTCAAGACTGGAAATGTCGGGGGAGGCCTTTGCCCAGCAGTGGGACACTACAGGCTAACATCATCATCATCATCTGATTATATAGAAGAGGTCTGATTTCAGCAGTAGATCGATAAAGGCTAAAATTATATAAAAAAACAAGAGTGCGTAGATTACAAATAAATAAATATTAGTGGACATTTCACACAACACCATCTAGCCCAAACTAAGCAAAGCTTGTACTATGGAACTAGGTGGCTGATAGAATACATATATACTTTTTTTTTGTAAATATATACTTAAGATACATATAAACACCCAGACACAGAACAAACATCCATGCTCATCACACAAATGTTTGCCCTGGGTGGGGATTGAACCCACGACCTTTCAGTTCAGCAGGTAGACGTAAACACACTACCAACTGAGCCACAAGGTCAGTCGAACAGTCGAAAATTAATAATAGGTATAGAAATTATAATAGCACCATAGATAAATAACACTTACTAAGATCAAAACTTCATTTTTCTTAGAATTTAATTATTTACGAAATCAAACAAACCGCGTCGTATTTCAAGTAGATATACACAATATCTGTATACAAAACGATTAAGAGGCAAACAGACAGTATGGGAAATTTTAATAGTTTTCTTTGATTTTCGAAAAAAAATGCGTGCGAGTGAAATGGAAAACAGGAAACTGAGCGCTGAGTGCGATACATATTGGTGGACATTTTCATTTCGTTATCTAGGCTTAAACTAAGCAGACCTACGTAAAATTATCGTCCGTAAACCGACATTACAGACAAACATTTTTTTATTTGCTCATAATAAGCTAACCGTAAATAGATACCTACATTGCAAAAAATTTATTAAAATGAAAAATGAAATGAAAAATATTTTATTTCGATAAAATATTTTTCATTGCATTTTTCAAAATGTATTAAAAAATTTGAAAGTTACAAGCATTTCAATTTCCTGTTAGACAGAGAGCGCACCATCGCGTAAGATGACGTCACGCATCACGTGCACCGTTGAAATTCAATACAAACTGTCCTTTTGCGAGAAAAGGAAAGAGTATCTCCCGCCAAAAACTTGAAATGTTCATATCTCGAGAGTTTATTGACTGACTTTAATTAAAAAAATAGTACATGTGTGTATTACATTTTTGTGTATTATCCACTAAAACTATTAAGATTTAAAAGTCATGCATAATTCCTATTTATAAATTATTAAATGCTAGTACCTAAAATGAAACATATTTATTTTTATTATTGGAAATATATTTATTGAAAAAAACGTGCATAAACAAATCCGCAGTATACAGCAAGTTGTAATATTTCGTAGATTTATTGAATCTCTACAAAATGTAGTGTAAGTCCTGGTATCATATATATACTGACGTGTCAAATAACGTCGCCTCAGCGGACCCGTGGGAAACACTCAAATTTATTAGTTGCAATCTTTATCAAACGTTGGAATGAACAATAGGTCGACACTTCATCTAAAATACTATAGTTTTTACTCGACTACGGCGAAGCAAAAAGGAGGGTTATGTTTTTATCGACCGGTATGTGTGTATATATATTTATATATATGTATGTTCATCTGTTCCCCCATAACTTCTAAACTACTTACATAATCTGACAAATGAGTTGTTGTTGGAAGCGTCTTGTTGGTCCGCTGGTTATAGGCCGTGTGACGTCACATTAAATTGAATATGGCGTCCTGTGGGGGGGAGGCAAGAAGTCAAGAAAAAAACTTTTTTTCGCCCCACCCCATCATGTGTGGTATAATTGGACAGGGATTTTAAAATGAATGTATATAAAATAAATGAATGGGTTTTGTACATTATATTTTTGTCAAGCGTTCCGTTAACGAGATATATCTCGTCAAAGTCATGAAACTATTTTTCACCCAAATATGGCGTCGCAAAGAAGCATAAGGGAGCGATATGTGTTTGTTGATGGGTATGTATGTAAGTATGTAGGTGCGTATGCATTTTTTCTTAATTTGTCAAAAACCCCAAAATACTTTAAATGAAAAATAAGTTCAATAACTAAAACCTAACCACTGAAAAATCACGCTCTAAAAAGTATGAAACAAGAAAATGTAAAATAGTTATTTGTGCAACAAGAGAGCAAAGTCATTTTTTGCTGCGAGTGCTGATTTTGAATCCTTCGCTTGCTCAGTATTCAAAATCAGCACTACATACTTACACACCTACATACTTACATACATACCCATCAACAAACACATATCGCTCCCTTATGCTTCTTTGCGACGCCATATTTGGGTGAAAAATAGTTTCATGACTTTGACGAGATATATCTCGTTAACGGAACGCTTGACAAAAATATAATGTACAAAACCCATTCATTTATTTTATATACATTCATTTTAAAATCCCTGTCCAATGATACCACACATGATGGGGTGGGGCGAAAAAAAAGTTTTTTTCTTGACATCTTGCCCCCTACAGGACGTCATACTTAATTTAATGTGACGTCACACGGCCTATAACCAGCGGACCAACAAGACGCTTCCAACAACACCTAATTTGTCAGATTATGTAAGCAGTTTATAAGTTATGGGGGAACAGATGGACATACATATATATATATATATATATATATATATATATATATATATATATATATATATATATATATATATATATATATATATATATATACTTATTAAGACTTATACCCATACCGGTCGACAAAAACATAACCCTCCTTTTTGCTTCGCCGTAGTCGAGTAAAAACTATAGTGTTTTAGATGAAGTGTCGACCTATTGTTCATTCCAACGTTTGATAAAGATTGCAACTAATAAATTTGAGTGTTTCCCACGGGTCCGCTGAGGCGACGTTATCCGACGTTTTAATGAATGACCGTGATAGTTTGAAAAAGAAAAATAAAGTTTCTAAGTTTTCGTAAAAAAAAGCTACAGCCGAATATATCGTAAAATACGCACATTTCAACACTCACAAGAGAATCAAAACCTATGGGGTACTTCCCGTTGACCTAGAACAATGAAATTTGGCAAGAAGCATTGTGTTAGAGTAGGATATAGGAAAAAATCCGAAACTGGTCATTTTTAATTTAATCACAAAAAAATAGTGTCTTTATGCAAGGAATGAAGGTCCAAATTTTAAAGTGAATTAACCATATCATGTGGGGTATCATATGAAAGAGCTTCAGTAGCATAAGCTAAAACAGGTTTTTAAATATTTTTACGATGTATATTTTTCGGTTTATGAAGGAAAATATAAAAAAATACATAAGTATATGATTTCCCCCTTTTATCTACTAGTTTGTACGGAACCCTCGGTGGGCGAGTCTGACTCGCACTTGTCCGATTTTTTTTTCTTCTGTCAAGAAAGAGATTTTTCAATGTCATATATTTCGTCTTCGAAGATTAGAATATGTGCAGATGTTTATACGATAATCATAAATATTTGACACTTTTGCAATGAAAAACGTGTCGGTGGAACTCTGCGATTCTATAATTCTGACGCACTTCACTCAGAAATACATTGAAAATTTTCATTTTTAGATATTATTTGTGGGTAGAAGCATCCACATACATTATTGTGCTCCTGTGTTTATTTTTGGAAATTTAATATATAACTGCATTTTTAAGTGACTAAAACTAGTAAAAAGAGTAATTAAAGTATATTATTGCTATTACAAATATGGAAATACGAGTACTATAATGATGCAATCGTACAAAACAAGAAATTGTTTACTCAGAGTGATTGTGCAATTTTCGTTATTAAAATAATCTTATTTGATTATTGTGTGATAGAAATGATTCAATATGTGATGAACCTATATCCTTTTCAACTAAAAATATAAATAGTAAGTGTTAAAACGTTTTAGTGATGAACAATTTGACATACTTAGTATGCTCTAAGTGACTATCGAATAAATTCGATT
Source organism: Lycia hirtaria (assembly GCA_947563715.1). Classification (NCBI taxonomy): domain Eukaryota; kingdom Metazoa; phylum Arthropoda; class Insecta; order Lepidoptera; family Geometridae; genus Lycia; species Lycia hirtaria. The sequence goes on along the minus strand of OX387376.1, from coordinate 49,508,084 downwards.
ACATGTCCCCTGTGAACCTGTGAACTACATTGTGACATATGAACATCACAGTGCCTATAATATTAACTACATTATATGCAAAGAAATCTACTATTATAATTATCGAAGACTGGTTTTAGTAAAACCTGAATTACGTGAACTGCTATCAACATCATATATCAGACTTGCATTAGTTGTCTAATAACGTGCATCCAAAAATTCTAAACACAACCAAAATAAACCATAGAAGGCACCAGCGTGATAATCTCTTGACCCAGTTTTATTATACGACATATTGGTTGTGTAATATAAAGATTATTCTTGCAACAATCAATTCAGTTGCCTGTCTTGTGCGATATTATCATTAAATTAATCAAGAAGGCACCAGATTTTTCAAATTGACTCTCATCACTATACTGCACTAGTTGTATTGTTTATGATTCTACTTAAATAAATAAATAAATTAACAGTTTGGGGTAGATGATGCTAGCTATACCTTACTAACGGAATACCCTTGAACTACAAGACTCAAGTCATAATTTTGGTTTAAACATTTATCGATTTCAAAAATAATATTATGCCTCAGACACGAAGCCAAGTAGTATTAACCGAGGCACATAACCGAATAAAAGCTCTAACTCTGGATCTTGAAAACACACAACAATTAAACATTAAACTTTTGAATGAGCAGGAAGAATGCGCTGAAGAATTTAAGCGCCTCACAAATCAAATATCTCAACTGAAATCAAAACTTGCTGAAAAAGAGGCAAACTTAATTGATGTGTCATCTGAAAAGAATAAACTCAAGTACATTACAGAAAATAGACTTGATGATTTGAATGAATATGAAAATGCACTAAAAATTATACAGATGCATGAAAGAAATGCCACCCTCTTTGAAAAATTACAAAAAGCAAGTGAATTAGAATATACAGAAAAAATTGACTCACTTAACGAACAAATATTAACCTTAAAAAGTCTAGTAGTAAGCCTACAAAATGAAAATATACAACTCAAAAGTACAAAAAATGGAACAATAATACACGTCAACAATAATGATACAAATGCTACTCCAGCTATTGTAACCAATATTTCAGAAATAATTAATAACAACTCATTAACTGAAATTGACCGTTCAAACACAAAAAATGGTGAAATGGCACGAGATGCTGAAATCACCTGTATAAGCAGCAAAGTTACTGAGTCATCTAATCTAATGCTACTGGACAAACCTGCTAATCAAGAACAAAAAAAGAAACATATCTTAATTTTATGTGACGATTTTGGGAAGTCACTAGCTGAGAACCTTGTAAGAAAGATATCTGAAGATTATATTGTTACATCTACTTGTAAACCACACGCTTTTCTTGAAGAAATAGTCAAGAATACCGAAAGTTCTGTCAAGGATATGAAGGAAGATGATGAAATAATTATTATTGCCTCCAGGCTGTCTCGCTATAAAGTAGAATATATAAAAAACTTTATAGAATTATGTACGTATAGGAAATTTAGGCTCCAAATTACAACATTGCCATACAGATACATAAATGTTTCTGATAACCTAGACAATGTAAAAAAGTTTAAAATAAATAAATACCTGTACAAGTTAGAATCACAGTCTCCATACATGTCAATCATTGATATAAATTTATTTGATAAGTCATTTTTCACTGCCCGCAAAATATTGTCAAAAAAATTCATCAGCTTCATGTGTGATCAAATAACTAAGAATCTATTATATAAAATGTCATATAAAAGTAATCTAATATATTTGACTAAAGATACCAACAATAAGTGCAATCTTTTAAATTTGACTTCACAAACTACATGTGATTCACAAATTGATTTTTTAGACAGAGAAATAGCCGACAAAGTCACCTCTTAAAAAATACCAATTTAACAATAATTCATCAAAACACTAGATCTCTCAATACTACAAAAGCTTTGATGTTACAATGTATTACGGAAACGTATAAGCCAGATGTATTAGTTTTCTCTGAAACATGGTTGAACGAAAGCAATGTTAGCAACATTGTGATTCAGGGATATAGTCACGCGAATTTTTTCATTAGAAGAGGGCGCGCATACATGGTGGTGTTTCAATATTTGTTTCCGATAAATTGTCATTCAAACCATCAAAAAAAAAATTGATGAATTATCTGTAGAGTTTCACTGTGAACTTACATCTGTAGAAATTAATATACATGTGAAAAAGTTTCTGATAATAGGCATGTACAGAACAGGCAATGGTAACTATAAAATTTTCACAAAAGTGATGAAGAAACTATTTAATGTGCTGGGTAGTCTCTCTAATAAATGTGTAATCTTAGCTGGTGATTGGAATATTAACTTTCTGGCAGAATCTCCTAACAAGATTCAAATAAATGACATCATACAACCATATGGTTTTCGAAATGCAGTCGATTTTGCTACAAGATACGAGGAAAATTCCAAAACTTCTGTAGACTGCATAGTGACAAATATTCAAGACACTGAAATAAAAATAGTACCTTTGGCAACTGGTGTATCTGATCACGATGCACAAATTATTAGTATTCCGTCTCAAAGAATGATTATATCAAAGTATTTATACATAGAAAAACGTTTTCTCAGTGATGAAAAGATTGCAGATTTTTGTAATGCAATGCTTGCTTACGATTGGGATGCTATATTTAAAGACTATGATAATACTACATTTAACAATTTTGTTGGTAAATTTCTTTGGAATTTTGATATTTTTTTCCCTATAATAAAAACAAAGGCTAAATGCCATTACCAATGTCCATGGATCTGTAACGAAATTATAAAACTTCAAAGAGAAATACATGACCTACATCAGTTACAACGTCAATATCCGCAGTTGTCTGATAGAACTATATTAATGAAGAAAAATGCTAGGAATGAACTAACCAAAAAAAAAGAAGCAAGAATACATTAAAAATAGAATAATAGGTTCGAAGAATCCTAAAAAGGAAGTTTGGAATGTTATTAAGGAAGAAACCAACAAAAATATTAAGGAATGGGACTGGTATCTAGTAGATACTAACACAAATGTACCTGTATCAAAAGATGACATTTCAGAATATATTAATCGTCACTTTGTATCTTCTGCTGATATATTAATTTCTGACAACCCTCCAGACATAGAAAAAGCTTTACTTTTCTTAGAACGTAAAATCAATAAAAAATATGACTTCCAATTTGAACCTATCACTCCTGCACAAATGATAAAATTGGCTAAACAGAAAATAAAAAAAAGTGACACGAAAGACTTATATGACATATCAGGTACCTTTCTATTTCCTGTAGTTGTTAATCTTTGCGACCATTTCACATATTTAATCAACAATATTCTTAAATCAGATTTTTATCCTGACTTTTTAAAAAAGTCCAGACTAACCCCACTGTACAAGGGTAAAGGAGAAACAACGTCTGTCCTAAACTATAGACCCATAACAATTGTTCCTACTGTCTCAAAATTAGTGGAGTCGGTTATATCAGAAAAAATTATGACACATTTTAATCGAAATAACATATTAACCGAATCTCAGCACGCATACAGAAGTGGTCGATCAACAATATCAGCCGCACATGACTTCTTAGAACACGTCATAGAAGGCCTTGATAATAAATTGAAGGTTGCAGCCATATATCTTGATTTATCTAAGGCCTTTGATTCCATAAACCACGAGCTCCTAATTAGGAAACTCATGATCTATGGAATCAATAATAATGAATTAGCCCTTATGAAATCGTTTTTAATAGATATAGAACAAACAGTGGAAGTCAAAATTAATGGTAACCGACAAAGATCTAAACCAAAACGCATAAAAATTGGTGTTCCGCAGGGCTCATCCGTAGGAAATATTCTTTTTTTAATCTTTATGAATGACGTATCCATGCTCGACATAGATGGTAAAATTGTCCAATATGCAGATGACACTACAGTAATATTGTCAGCAGAATCAAAAGCAGATTTGGATTTAAAAATAAAAGATACTTTGAGTAAGCTAAATTATTGGTTTAAGATAAATGGGCTAAAATTAAATGCCGACAAAACTAATGTAATGTATTTTAATCCTAAGTCAGCAAAACAACCAAAGATCCATGTGAAACTATCAGATGAAACCGAAATTGAGAGCTCAAATAAAGTTAGGTTACTAGGTCTCGAACTGGACCCTGCACTTACTTGGAAAAGTCACGTAGATTTAACCTGTAAGAAAATGTCTAATGGTGTCTATGCGTTAAAACAACTGAGGCACATTACATCTCCTGAAAATCTTAAAGATATCTACTATTCTTATGTTCACTCAACCATGTCCTATGGCATAATTTTCTGGGGATGCTCGACTGATTTTGAACGTGTACTAAAAATGCAAAAGCGAGCCGTAAGAGTACTAGCTAATGCGAAATTTAAAGAGAGTTGCAGGGAACACTTTAAAAAATTAAAAGTAATGACGTCAGTTGCACTTTACATATTAGAGGCTCTTAAATATACTAGGCGTAATATAGACAAATACTCGGTTGCTGAGATAAACGATAGGAAAACAGGCCAAAAGAAAATTGTGTTAAAGCCGATAGAATATAGACTTTGCATTGCTAAGAGATTTCCTATTCAAATGGGCCGCATATTGTATAATAAATTGCCAGAAAGTATAAAAGTACTCACCAATAACACATCATTCTTAAATAAAGTTAAGCAACTTTTATTAGGGAGAACACTGTACAGCATTAAAGAGTACTTGAAAAATGATTATGACTCCGAACACTAACAGATATTGAAAAGTGTACCTACCTGCCTATTATCGTCGCTTATTAAAATGTTATTTTTATTTATACAATTGCCCCTATACAGCTAATTTATTGAATGCGTATAATAATATTGTGAATTGACGAGACATATTGCTTACTATTATTATGTATTGGTGTACAAAATATTGTGGCTAATTTTAGTATTATGTTTCAATATGTCAATAAATGAATCTATCTATCTATCTATTCAAAAAGTAATAAAGCAATACCTATAAAATAATAATGGGACCAACTTGGGAGCTTTCTCTATACCTATGTCGATTTAAGAAACACAAAAATTTATTCACGAATGACGGATTAATCGGTGAACAAACATACAAAAGCATACAGGCCGAATTGATAACCTCCTTCTTTTTGGAAGTCGGGTAAAACCAGAGCAAAGACATGTTCCTATGACGTTCCCGTCAAAACTACAATTCTAGAGATAAGAGCAAAGAGAATATAACTGTATGTAGGTTAGCAAAAAAAAAACAAATATATAAAAATGTCAAGTATAAAATAGAATGACATCATCGACCTGGCTGAACGGATGCGACATTCAAAACACCATTATATACCAGTACCTAGATTGCAGGATTACCTAGCCAAACAAAACCTAGAGCTAGACTATTCTCAGCCTAGATTTAAAACAATAAGTACTTTGGTCTATGTGACCTTCGTATTTCAATGATGTTTTGAATGATTGAATAATGGCATTGTAGCTGATGAATTCTATATTTGAAATGAAGTCAAGTTAAAAACGGTGTTATTTAAAATAGCAATTGTTGGATATCTCGTGGGGTTTCTTGTGAATCATTTTAATTTATGTTCTTCATCATTATTGTAAGACTAGTCCTGTGCTGGGCAGGCTTTTTGAACGCCTCTTGGGGGCGATTATGAAACCTTTGAAAGTTAGTAATTCCTTGATTATCTTGGAATTTCAAGATTGTAGTTCTCAGGAAGTTTTCTGAGAGCTACACTCAAGTATAAGTGTAGAAAACTCAAATCCCCCGACAAAAAAACCGCCTGAACCGATTTTAATGAAACATAGCTAAACCACGCTCGATGAAATCCTCTTTAACGCGGTAACATAGAGTCCTTATATCAAAATCTTTAAGTTCGTCATTGTTGGTATATGAGTATCGGTCAACTCAGGATACTGTATTCGTGAATTTTGTTTTGGACTTTACGTCCACGTGATGGAACTTTCCATCATCATTGTAGGTAATTCAAAATGACAATACCCAAACTACTAATGTGTTCATATTCATACATATTTTTTGTGTGGTTATGACTCAATATATTGTTATGTTAGATTAGAAAAGGAATTTGGTCAGTACCTATATGTCGATACTAAATAGGTACATTTTAATAGTTTGGTTAAACTAAAATTTACAAAAAGCATTCTTCTTCTTTTTTGTATTGGACCCGCATTAAAGCATTTGCCAGTGTTCATGTATTAGGACTTTTTCAAGTTTCTTGAATAAAACAAGTTACAATCTAAGCCACGTTTAAAGTCAATTTATAAGTCGAGTCCTGCTTCAGTAAAATGGTTGCGACTTTACTAGAAGCTTCTATGGAGTTTTGCCGACAACGTAAAATCACACGTTTTACTGCTTTATTTCACTTGCCCACTTTATCGAACACTTAATGAATAAAACACCACCATTTTTATAGCATTAATGTTCAAAATAACACAAGTTTAGGAAAATAAAACAAAGCAACATCACGTTACTAAGACGTTCCCGCCAAAAAAAAACCACAAAAAACATTACAAATATTTTATGAATTGGCGGTTTTGACAGCAGTTTTACCAGTTTACTTTTTGTGGAACGAGTTGTTTGTTCTACCTACTTCCTTATGATGAATGCATCAAATTGAGTAGATACTTTGTAAAGGCAACTTTTGTAATTACATGCATATGTATAACCGTACGTTTTTACCCGACTGCACAGGGAGGGCTACGTTTTTCTATTTACCTCCTACAGCCTAAGCGTGTGCGAAGTGTTGTTAGATTTGTATTCATTTCTCAAATGGTATCGGGTACATTTACAACGTCTCTGTACAATACAAGTCATACAACTTCCCCATAAAACTCATTTTGATAATGTCCCTTGACTACTGTTTTTTTTATTATTAAGCTAAATAACAGTATTCTATACAACAAACAAATATTTTCGTAAATAATTTTTAATATATTAATCTCATTTCGGTTGTTTTTTTGAGTCACATGTGACTCATGAACGTAGGGCGATAGATTTTCCTTGCCACGTTTTATGAGTCACATGTGAACACACACACACACAATTACGATTCATCATCCGTCAAATGTCAATCAACTGTCATAATGCCAATTAGAGTAGACATTTGAATTCGAAAATTGTTTATTTGAGGTTATAACTGATTGGAATTGAAAAATGAAGGATTGTTGGCTATAAAAGCGAAGCGAGTATACACTGAGTGCAAAAGGTGTGAAAATGCATTCTGTTTAGAATGTTATAATGAGATACATGCGTGATTTTATAATATTTTCTTTAATAAAAACCTTACCTTTCTTTAGTATGTGAGTAGTGAAGAGTATCTCGAGGATAGTAGTATTTATTGGAAGTATGAAACTTTCATCGTAGTGATGAATTGTCGTAGTGATTAAATGACAACTATAAAAAAAACGCGAAGTTTTCTTCTATTATCATAAACAAAAGGTTTTTTGCTGTACTCCCACTTATGATATTTAATAATATCACGTTACGTTCATACCGAAAAATGTGCCTCAAGTTGTATAGAGAAATGAGTCACCTGTGACTCATGAACGTATTCCAATACGTTTCTGTGAGTCATATATGACTCATTGGACAGGGAAGTGGTTAACCGACTTCCAAAAAGAAGGAGGTTCTCAATTCGCCTGTATGTTTTTTGTATGTTTGTTCATCGATCACTCCGCCAATTGTGAATTGATTTTGGTGATTCTTTCTTTTGTTTGGTAGGTTATACTTCAGAGGTGGTCACATATAAATTTTAGCTGTCCACCAGTGTGCGCTCAGCTTTAGTTGCACTACGAAAACCGCTCTTATGCTCTCTGGTATTTTGTGTTTCTTTTTTAACCTCCGACGCAAAAACGACGTGGTGTTAATAGTTTGACGTGTCTGTGTGTGTGTCTGTCTGTGGCATCGTAGCTCCCGAACAGATGAACCGATATTGATTTTGTTTTTTAAAGTGATAACTTCGGGAGGGTAAACCGCTTCGTTACGTAACGCGTTACGGCGCCAGTCTGTCTGGCTTCCCTTTCTTTCACGCATACGACGTTAAAGTTATCACTTCCGTCCCGACACGCACACGTTTTTTTGTATTTTTTTGTTTGAAAGGCGAATTAGTTGGGAGTGTTCTTAGCTATGTTCCATCAAAATCGGTTCAGCCGTTTTTTTGCCGGAGGTTTCAGAGTTTTCTAAACTTATACTTGTATATAGATACTTACTTGTCGAGCGTATGTATGTGTTACCTTTGAGTTAATAATTAGTATAGAATGGCGAATAAAATACGTAAATATCCGGGAAAAATCGTAGAGTTGCAGCGGCTCCCGTGACATTGGTGTCACCTTGCCAAATGCAGTTTTGTCTAGACGAATGATAATAGTGCATACCAGACGAATATATTAAACATTTTACTGTTCTTGTAACCTACCAACATTTCGTTATCCACTTTAGATTTATTTTGAGACACTTTTTGAAATACCCGGATAATAGATAAGTAGGTATATATAATTGTATCTGGAGAGATCCAGAAGATCTATCCTGACATGATATATCGACGGTAAAAAACTTATATAACCAAATTTTTCAGTCGCAATATTTTTGTTTCATTTTTTCTAATAATTGTACACCATTGGGAAAAGGAACATTTCCATGAGGGGGTTTTTAGTAATACAATTCTCGCAATAAGATTTATACTTTTACGCAGTCTAGTGTTTTTTTTTTTTTATAATTTGGTCACATAGAAATTTCATCAAAATCGGCCCAATACTTTTTTTATTTGACAAAATTAATCTCCACAGACTCCGGGGTCTGTGCCTTGTATAAACTAATAATTATTAGTATGTATTTTTAACTACTTATTTTTTTTATTATGCAAGAGGATTCAAGAGCAAGAGATTCAGTACTTTGGTTTTTAATTATGCATTTTGGAGTCGGGTTTTCAGTTTTTAAAATGTTTTGCTTTTCAAACATCATAATTTCGTTTCCAGCAGGGTAGCAGGTTTAGACCAGTAGCAAACGTTTCTATTTCTACAAACGCTCACGCTTCGAAATGCTAAGAAATTGTGACGTGGCGTCACGTGACTTTTTGTTACCTAATGTTAGTCCGTTTATTTTGTAGCGCTCGTGGCGTAGCTTGACTAGGTGTTCTCGAACGATCACCAATGTTAAGCAACGGACGGACCGGTCAGTCTTCGGATGGGTGACCGTGAGTGGCATTTATTTCTGAGCGCTAGCGAAGCTCGGTTGACACGTTAAATTGTAGGTCCCGGTTGTTTGTTCTTAAAAAACAGCAAGCGTCAAGCCAGGTCAGAGGCCTTTAAAGTCGGTTTACGGACGATAGTTTAACGTGACAACGTCATAACAAAACATTGATGAAATGATGATGATGATGATGTAACGGGACAATGAGCGTAACGCTTAACGGGACAATGACCCATACTTTTTCGTGCGAGCAGCTGGCGTTCATCAATTTATTAGACGTTGTCACGTCAAAATGCAACTACATAGGTACATTACCCATACATTGTGGATTTTCCTAACGTACGCACCAAACGGTTTAATTCTACGTTTTTAATCCGTACAGCTAAGAAATGGAACAAATTGCCAGAGATACAATTTGGGACTTTTTAAGGTCAGAGTGTACTTATAGGTTTTTTTTTTTTTAGAATAGCTCTACGTTTGACTACCAGCACGCCTGATGGAAAGCGATACTGTGGCCGAAGATGAAGCACGTAGACCTAGAAGATACTTATTCACTCTAGACTTGAATACACCCTGGTAACCCTGGTTGGTATCTCCTGGGTCTGCGTGCTTCAGCTTCGACCACATTGTCGCTTTCCAACAGGCGAGTTTGTGGTCAAACGTGGACCTATTCGCAATAAAAAAAAACTTTTAATTTATTTAAATACAACAGAAGTATTCCAAGGTATAGTTACGGTTAGCGCAAAACTAAGAATATGGGTTATATTACAAGTAGCGAAGCCAGTCTGAATCAACAAGTATGGATCTACCTTGAGACTCAGCTATAGTGCGGGACTAGCCTGCGTCTGGGAAGATGTCTACCCCACTGGCTAAGGAAGGTAATGTTCTCGAGTGTGTGATATTAGTCTTACTATGAAAGACTGCATCAAACTTTGACAGCCGAGTAAAAATTCTTGCTACCTTCTCTTTTTCTTGAGAATCTTGGAATTTTAAGGCAAATAGACGTCTTCTAAATCTACGTGCTCCATCCTCGGCCACACCGTTCTTACCATCAGGCCAGTTGGTAGTCAAACGTAAGTCTAAATAATAAAAAAAATCATTTATTCCCAGAAATTCAGAAGTACTAGTGAGACTTTTATGTCTCAATTATTCAAGTAATGGCGGCGGATTGTATTGCTGAGACATAAAATAATAATAGTAATTAGACAAATAGTTAAATCCTTGATTTATATTAAGGTACCCTTAGTTCGAGCGCCAGGACTATCCTGAAAACATCATTATCATCGACTCAGCCATAAGAAATCCACTGTTGAACTTAAGCCTCCCCCATGGGTTTCCTAAAAGTCCCCTCCCCCATGAATTCCCTAAAAGTCCGTCTCCCCCATAGATTTCCTAAAAGTCCGGTTGGAAGCAGTTTCTATCTAGCGTCTTCCTGTCACCTCTTGTAATTAGTGTTAAAAAAACGAAAGTAACTCTGTCTGTTTGTCTCTGTCTGTTTGTAGCCTGCTCACGACCAAACGGCTGAACTGATTGTTATGAAATTTGGCACAGGGTTGGCTGAAAACCAGGAAACGGATATAGGCCACATTTTAGCATAATCATCACCGTTCCTCATCGCGGGTGGAACCGTGGGGCATAGCTAATAGAGTATAATACACTAAATACCCCGTACTTCCTTCCCGTACTATAGCTAAGGCTTTTCACCCTTGGCTGCAGTCGCGTCACACATGCACTCACACACACCCAACTCTATTGGATTTTGTTTATACAAAATGGCTTCTCTTTGGCACACACCCTTCCGTAAGAGATTAGTTAGAAGCAGAAACCCAACTCAGTAATTGAAACAAGTATCTATATTAAAATAAAATAAGTGGACAACAAAACTGGGTCGAGAGAGATTCACATACCTAACCTATAGTATATATACTATATATGTATATATGGGTTCCATAGCTAATCATTATCATCTCAGCCACAAGAAGTCTACTGCAGGACATAGACCTCCCCATGGATTTACAAAAAGACTGGGTGGAAGCGGCCTGCATCCAGCGTCTTTCTTTCACTTGTATGAGGTCTTCTGTCTACCTTGTGGTTGGTCTTCTTACGTTGCGTAGTCCTCACTCTAGAACTTTTCGACTCCATCGGCCAACAGTTCTACGTGCTGTTGCTGTAATCTAAAAGATCACTTGGCCAGTATTATTTGCGTAAAAGGCAATTGACCTCTACCACACTGATATTGATCTCTACCACAATGACTTAAGATAACAAACAGACAGATACAGAATTATTTTCACTAATATACAATGTATGAAGTTAGAATAATTATACTACTCTCGCAAAAAAATTAAATTGCTCTGAATTGCTTCGAGAAAAGGATGGTACGGCGTGGCCTTGCCCCTCGACTTGGCCGGGGCCACTGCAGTGTCCTCAGATTAATAATTGCTTTCACCAATTAATTTCTTCTGTGCTTTAACGTAACCTTCCGTCATAATTACGAGTATGCTTAGTGTTTTTGTAAGTAATAAGTGACTTTTTAACAATTAGTCCATTGAATTAAAATTTAAATAAATAAATAATAAAATAAATAAATATTTGTGGACATTTCACACAACACCATCTAGCCCAAACTAAGCAAAGCTTGTACTATGGAACTAGATGGCTGATAGAATACATATATACTTTTTTTTTGTAAATATATACATATGATACATAGAAACACCCAGACACAGAACAAACATCCATGCTCATCACACAAATGTTTGCCCTGGGTGGGGATTGAACCCACGACCTTTCAGTTCAGCAGGTAGACGTAAACACACTACCAACTGAGCCACAAGGCCAGTCACAAATTAATGTATACTTACTGTAGCTTTGTGCATACTTTGCTTACAAAAATGTACACTCAACAGAATAACGTAAATAGATATACTACGGAATTAGCTTTTATACAGTTGGTTATTTTGTTTGTGTATTAAATATAATTGACAGGCATCATGGCTTAGTGGTAGTACGACTGCCTCCTGAGCTGTAGGTCGTGGGTTCGATCCCCACCCAGGGCAAACATTTGATTACATTTGTGTGATGAACATGATGTTCTGTGCCTGGGTGTTTTTCTATTTATCCTAAGTATATATTTACAATATATATATATATATATGAATATATATCCTTTTTTTCATATTCCACGAAGTTTTTATGTGTCTCTAATCAGAGGGATTTTCAAGGAAAAAAAGTCCTATTGAAAACTTGTAACTTTTTCCACAAAGTTGGTGGCATTATTATCTTCTTACCAAAGTGATACATCTGTGTATTGATATAATCTGTGCAGTTAAAGGTAAGCAGATTTGCTAATTATCGGATTCGTATGGATACGAGATTAGAAGCTTGGTGGTTGTTTGTTTTGTTACAAATATGTACCTATTTAGTACGATTGTACTGAACATAGTTTCTTGATTTCTTAATTTTACGTTAAATCCACGATATGGATATCGCGCCCGTCTTGCTCGCACATAGGTAGGTATAACATATTTTACAAACTTTTTTTTAGTTTTAAATTTTTTATTACAGTAGTTTTTACTGAAGACAGATACCGGAACAGGTGAAACTAAATAAAAGCTTTTACGTGCGAGCAAGACAGCTAAATTACCAAGACAGTTAAATTTAAGTTCAGTTTTAGTCTGATATTTATCGCTATATCTCGTAAAGTTGTAACAACAGAGTGTTTAAAACAATTTTCATTGCAAGTATTTAGTAGATTACTACTAAGGTTCATCATGAATTTCTAGGTTCAATAGTTTAGAAATGCATTTTGTTCGCTAATTTGTTCACCTTTGACGGGCTATATCTCGCACACATCGCATCTGAGATAAAAATTATATATGGAACTTTAGTTTGAACTTTCACTTCATTTTAAAAGGCCTATTCAACGACACCCCACACGATGGGGTGGAGCTAAAAAACAAATTCATACCTTTTTTATAGGTATGTATAGAATGCCACCCCTGATTTTTTTTAAATTTGACTACGGCATTTTGTAACGGTTTACAGAACACATCTACTTACCAAATTTCATTTATGTGTGACATACGGACAGACAGACATACGGGCATTTATTTAACGGTAAATTATACGCGATAAGTTAACGGATTTCCGTTCGTTAAATCATTATGCACTCATATGTCCAAAAACATTATTCTCTATTACTCACTCGGGTAAATCCATCGTAGTGACCTAGTTCTAAAAAAGTCAAATTCAAATTCAAATTTGTTTATTGTCAGCTATGTCGAAATGGTCTTAAGATTAGCATATAAATATATAGGTACCAACAGCTGTGTCTGATGAAGACATACAATAATTGTTACATTTCAACTAATAATATTAAAATTGCATTAGGATTACAAATGTCAGGAATTTAGAAATGGCATTGTCAAAAATATTACCACGTCAAATTAAATTTATAAAATGTCAAATAAATAATCAAAATATTATGTCATCAATGTATTCCTGAATTTTATAATATCCTTTCATTATTAAAAAGTCAAACAATTTCCTTTTGAAGACAAAAAGTCGGGAAATTCCACCATATTATGCAACATCTCAATCGATTGGTCCCCAAAGCCTTGCATCAAGACGTTCCGATTTCGTCAATTCTTTGTCTCGTCAGCTTAAAAGGGGGTTGAGTGCGCCAGAAGTGGGGCGAAGGGATCGATACGGGGTGGAAAGGGGCGATAGGGGGTGGGGGCTAAACGAGTGAAACAGATCGCTGGACAAAACGTCTACTGGACATCTACACCTATAGATATCTCCTTGATGTTTGTTTTTGAGGGGTTGTTAATGTTCTTAAAAGAGATTAAAAAAAAAGGAATGAGTGTATGTTTTTACTCTGACAAAGAAGGTTAATGTTTTACCGGCGTTTGTATGTTTGTTTCTATATTCTGTAGCCTAAACTTCTTGACTGATTTAGATGACGTGTCGGTAGATTCGTTTTTGCCTTCTGAGTACAATAAGCTCGTTTTTGTAATCGGATATTTAGTTTTTACATGCATACCTTCAAAATCATTTCGACCGCGTACGTAACTATAGTTTCGTAACTAGTTCCCAACGAAAAATAATTATTCTTGGTACGAAACTGGTGTCGATCGGAGAAGTTTTTTTTTTCGTAAGTATTCAAGACCAATGGTTTCGTAGCAGGAAAAAATACATTTTCAAAGTACACAGTTCCGAAAGCGGAATTTATGTTATCACGCCTGCAGAGGCATACAGTCGCCTGATGGTAAGCTATAAGTAACCGTCGCTTATGGACAACTGCAACATCAGTTGCGCGGCAGCTACTAACCCGGAGAATTGCTTGTAGACATCGACCTTTTTAACACGCTTTTATTAGGTCGACCTGTATGTAACTAACTATAGGAAATGAAATCTAAGGTAAGTAACTAATTTAACCATCTACCAAGGATCGTAGCGTTTTGAAAATTGGCAGCTGTATGTAGTTCTGATGACAATACGATAATATGGTACAGTCGAACTGATCTGATGATGGAGCCGGAAGATATGAACTAGAACTTCATGATGGAACATCGTATCATAGCTGTGTTTGGATTTGTTAGAAAAGTCTTGTAATGAACTTTGACCACAATAATTTGTAGCGTGTTTTTTAAACTAATTATTAAAACGTTATTGTCGAAGCTCGGCGGAAGAAAACCTTCCGAAGAAGGACATTCTACATTTTGCTTGCCCGCTATAGGAAGGAGCGAGAATCTGGATGTGGGATCCATTCTGCTAAATGTGGGGTGAAGATAATGATGATATTGTTCATATTAATTTAATTCTAACAAACATAACAACAATAACATCTATAGAACATCTATATGTATAACATCTATAGAACATCTATATGTATAACATCTATAGAACATCTATATGTATAACATCTATAGAACATCTATATGTATAACATCTATAGAATTAACCTAGTTTCATAGACAAATAAAATCATTGTATCATTGTATCTTTTTTTATGTTTTTTTTTTGTAAATAATATTTTCGTTCTCTTTTACTCGTAGTTTCAGGTCTTTTTTAAAGTTTTAGGTAAATAATATGTCACTCTTTATTAATTTCTAGGTATTATTTAATTCGTATAATTTTTAAAAATACTTAATTTATTTACATGTTACATAAATTACTTATCAGAAACTTTAAATTCCGTTTCCATCCCCTAATTTGACGTCCCTACTTCAAAAGGATGTTTGGTAGTAACTATGGCGTATTCTGCCCCAACAGGCATTGCAAATTTTATTGGGGTAGGTCGTTTATAGGGGTGAATGGTATGCCTATTATATTAGGGGCAATCTTTGAAGACAAAGCGATGTTTTCTTAGTTTTTGGAATGATTACTATGTTTTTGATTGGAAGGGATATACTGCTAATAATTGTCGATGCAAGTTTAACAGTCATTTTACACGTGCTGGAAGAAGAGTAATGTTATTCAGGTCTATGTGTGTATGATTTAGGTATGTATGTTTTAAGTCTGTATGTTTCAAGTATGTATGTTTCAATATTACCTCTTGCACCCGAAACGACCTGATTGATTTTCAAATTCAAATTCAAAATCCATTTATTTCGACCATAAGTCACAGCATTACAAATGACAAAATACAATAAAGGTATTAAATGACATTAAATTAAATTAAATAATTCGTCTTTAATTTTTGAATGTCTAGACTAAATTTTCATTTAAAAAGAATACAAATAAAAAATATACTTTTCCGAAGCCTCCTGTGTTAAATAAATTATTTTTACAAGAATAATTTCTATGGAATTCTCATTTAAATAAATTGTTTGACTCTGCATATAATTTCATATGAAAACGTCCATTCAATACAATTGAAATTTGTAACAGTTAGAGGAGATGGTGGTAATGTGGCCCCCTACTTTGTTTTTGAGGTCTCATGTAAAAAATACATATGAAAAAGCCTGTTATGAGGTCGGGTATGTTAATTTTATTTTGATAATGCTAAGTGTTCGGATTGTTTCAATTTGAATTCTGGGCATGTATAGGCCTTTTCTAATTTGTGTTTTAGCTAAGAGTCCATAGTTCGGCCACCGTCCGTCTCGCTCTCGCATACCCACATTTTTGAAGATATAAAATGACTGCATTAACTTCAAAAAAAATCGTTGTTTGTAAAACTAGAAAACAACATCACAAATGTTAGACAAAAATTTCAATTTGATCCAAATTAATTTTCATGCATAAAAAACATTTTTAGATTTTTTTACGCAAAAATGATTTTTGTGTACTTATAAAAATTATGTTAATTATTATACATAGAAATAATTTTTGAGTTAATAATTTATTTACTTATGTAATAATTTAATAATTTCTTTATGTTTATGTATAAAAAATAACTTAATTACCAAATGATTGTACTTTGAACTAGACTTAACGAACTCTTGGTTCGTTCTTCCAGTTCCCCCGTCTCCATTACTGCAGTCCGGGCAAACAATGCCTCGTGCTGGTCGAGACGGATCGAACAAAATCGATACAACGCAAGTTGCTCCTCTGCTGAGAGCAACAGTTAGGGTAGCGGCGCAGGGGACACTGGAATTACTTCAACTTCTTTCTACAGTTCGTTTAGGCTTTTGACATATTTAGAATGCCGCCTGTACGAGCTTGTCTGTCCACCTTCTGGCTGGTCACCCTAGGCTGTGCTGCCGGTGTGTGGTTTCCACTCGAGAACCTTTTACACCATCGGTCATCAGTTCCGCTGATTTTTTTTCTTTAATCACGAGTTATGCGAGCCTATAACACACGTCGGACACTCCATACAACGGCGTGCTAATTAATGCCACATATGCAAGTTGACGTCTGTACATAACACACACATGTAATGGTCGTCGTCTGAGAAATAACCACGAATAATATTTTGACCCCTTAATGGTTTGGAACAAATAAGAGTCAGAATATAAAAATAGATATTTATTTTAACTTATTCTTCTTTATAAGCCAAGGGATCAGGACAAACCTAAATGCATACGAAATCAAGTGCATGTGATGTGTGGGACCACATTGAAATTTCATCACATCATCTCTTCATGCATCATGCATTCTCTTTATTTCAATTGCCCATACTTACGCACGTCATCAAACACTTAATGAATAAAACACCACCATTTATATAGCATTAAAGTTCAAAGTAACAAAAGTTTAGGAAAATAAAATAAAACAAAAAAACGTTTCCATTACGCTCTCACCAAAACTCCAACGAACTCTAGCTTAATTTTTTAGAAGCAAAAATATTTTATTTACAATTGGCACTGCACGCCTTACGCATTCAGCCTGCATATTTCATTTCTGTTGCTTGGCGCGAGGATGTCAATGACGTTGACAAGCAACAATAAAATCTAGAAACATCCTCTCTAAGTCAATGAGCAGGCAAATGATAAATTTAAAAATTTTATTCAGTCACTCAAATTTTGTAACTAGAGCGTCATTATAAATAAATAAATATTTGTGGACATTTCACACAACACCATCTAGCCCAAACTAAGCAAAGATTGTACTATGGAACTAGATGGCTGATAGAAATACATATTTTTTTTTATTTTTTTTTGTAAATATATACATATGATACATAGAAACACCCAGACACAGAACAAACATCCATGCTCATCACACAAATTTTTGCCCTGGGTGGGGATTGAACCCACGACCTTTCAGTTCAGCAGGTAGACGTAAACACACTACCAACTGAGCCACAAGGCCAGTCAAATATAAATACGTTACCTACATTTCAGGTTATCAAGGGTGCATTTGAGGATGACTTTGTGTTTAGCAAATTTTAAAATTCACAGATATGTTCTATTTATACATTTTAATGCTTTAAGTACTTTTATTGGTGATGAATTTTTATGGGAATGTTTTGTTGGTTTATGTTTTTTAAATAGATTTAGATCATTTGGTAGTTGGTATATAATAGTAATACTTAATGTTCAATTCGAATGTTCTAGTAATACAATGTTTGATATCGATTTAAAAGTCAAGCTATCGCAAAAGATACACTATAGTATTGTAGGGTATTAGTGATTGAGCGAGCGAAGAAAACAAAGGTTACTGCATTAAATAGCAATATTTTAATTGTCCGTATGTTAATTGGTACTCGCGTATCTATAGGTCGTATTTTTACCCAACTGTGTAAGAAGAAGGTTTATGTTTTTCGAGTGTATTTATGTTTGTTTATGTGGAAATGTATGTATATTTATTTATGAGCACCTACAGCCTAAACGGCTTGACCGATTTTGTTATGTACCTAAGGTGTCGTTAGATTCGTTTACACTTCCTAAGTGTCACAGGATATATATTTTCTATTAATATTAATACATCTCTCACAAAAATAAAAAGTGCATTTTTATGTAACCTCCAACGAACTTTTTTGTAATAAACTTTACTAGAATTAAATTCAAATTTATTGATTTTGTGGACCTAGTTTACATTATTCTAAAGGCTGTGCATTTATAATCTTTTGCATTGATTTTACGCATACTTTTTCACAAAACACGTACACTCAACAGCGTATCAAGCTTAATGAAATCGTAAACTAGAAAGAAAAACTTATTTTCTGCACCTGGGGTATTATGTATTAACCAATACCCAATCTAACCCAATTTAACCAATCTTTACGAAAATTGGTTTGTAGATTTTAAAATTTTGTAGGTTAGGTATGTGTTTCCGTCCAGGATTTTTTACTAAAGGGGTTTTCCCCAAATAGAGAAGTTTTCATAAGCTATATGATAATACGTATATTTAGTAGAAACCTTCTATATTCAATTTTATTCTAAATAAGAATTTAGAATGTGAGCAGTAACCCTCGCGACCACAAACAATCTATTTTATTTGTAAGTAACAAATGAATGTACGTGTAACGTACGAATTAACAAAGTAACGTGTAACAAATCTGCTACATAATATTATTCTAACATTTTGACGTGACAACGTCTAATGAATCGATGAACGCCGGCTGCACGCATGAAAAAGGACGTGACGTTGTCACGTTAAACTCCGTAAACCGACTTTACAGACAACCAATTTTTTTGCAAATTCTTGGACAACAAACAATCATACATTCAGCTCTTATATCGCAAAGCTATTAATAAAAATTTCAATTGAAAGAGCATTAAAGAATTACGTATTTAATAAAAAAATATAGGTTTCTGTATACTTAATTGGGGTTAAAATTGTTCAATACAGCTACAGCTGTGTGTTCTCCCATGGTTACTTATTGCGAAATAAAAACGTGAAAAACATCGATTTCGAATTGACTGTTCGGTTATACTTTTGTGTCGCGGTCATGAAGGTATATTAAATCGTATTAAGGTGCGGTGGCGATCTGAGTAACTTGACATATTGTGTTCTTGAATATATTTTTTAGGAAAGCTTCGAATAATGTGACATGTTACATCAAATGGTGAAATAAAAATTTGTTGTATTTGACTAGCTTATAAAATCATCATCATCATATCAACCACAAGAAGTCCATTGCTGGATATAGGTCTCATGGATTGCCAAAAAGACTTGATGGAAGCTGTCTGCATCCAGCGTCTTCCTGCCGCTTGTATGAGGTCGTTTGTCCACCTTCGTTTTGTTTGTTGGCTGGTCTTCCTTTACTGCGCTTGTTGGTACGTAGTCTCCACTCGAGAACTTTTCGACTCTATATGCTATAGGCGTTTGTGTCCTGCCCACTGCCACTTCAACTTGCTAATCCGGCTTTGGATTGGACGTCGGATTGTTTGTCCTAAGACTCCTAGGTAGACGTATTCGTCGACAACTTCGAGTGTGGAGTTCCCCACATTTATTGGGGTGGGCACTACATGGGCGTTCGATATAGCCTTCGCTTTGTCCATGTTCATCTTGAGGCACACCCTTTAAGAAACTCTATTGAAGTCTGACGACGTAAATCGAGCAAACAAAATATAGACGAAAATGTGCGTAGAAAGATGTAGAGAGGACGATGGTCATCATCTCTAGCAATAGTTTCGTGGTGACTAGTGAATACAAACACAGTATATAAACTATATATATAAATATACGATGACAGGTGATACCTGACACAAAAGTAATTCGTAAATATAATTTAAATCTGACTTTTCACTTTTACAGCTAGTAGATCTAGTCTAACACAGAAGAAATGTTTAAGTCTATAGAATAGAAGAATAGACTTTACAGTTTTTTTTTGTCATAACGGTAAAGGTAAATAATTATGCCCTAATAAATTATTACTTACCACATAGATAAACCATCTTCAGCCATTACATTAAAAATAATTATTCCTAGTCAAGTACTTCAGCATTATTACAACTTAGTTTTAAAATAATAATTATCCAGTTTCACCTGCGCTGTTACCCGAGGTGTACCACCTGTGGCTTCGTAAATTTAGTGTATTTTTATCCTTCTCTCTCTTATACAACAATTATATATCGCTCTCTGTCTATCCTGTTTTCACAAATAAGTTGAATCCGAAAACAACGTAGAAAACCTCTCAAAGAAAACGTTGGATTTTCAACCTTATTTATGACGAATAAGGTGTGTTATTGGTTGCTGAACGAATGGCTGAAAATTCTTTGTCAACTGAAGTTTCAGTCTGGTAGGAAATTCACCGGCACGTTGTATTCTCTGATTGTAATATAATGCGATTTAAAATAAATAGAGGTGTGCTATAGTTTCGATATGTCGATAATGAGGCCTTTTCACACATACCTCACACCTCACATTCACAGAAGTTCATCGATAAATTCTCCAAAATTATATTTTATAATTTACACTAGATATTATTTTTCGGACTGTGAACACAGTAAATGATTTGGTAACTAAGATTAATTCTAAAGTGACAACATTGCACAACTCAAGTTTATCATAATAATAAATAAAAAATGCTTCAAAAACATAGGTTAGGTACTTTACATGACATAATGCTACTAACGATGTAAAGTAAACGTTAAATTTATATCTTATTGAACTCTATTATCTGAACCTGAAATATTTTGAAGAGCAAGAGTGCTAATTTTAAAATTCTTATAACAATATAAGAATTATAAAATTATTTAACACATTATAATGATACTTCTAATAACAATTTTAAACGTCGCAGTGCGGCAGAATGTCTAAAAGCTAATTATTATATCCTAACACCTTTAATGTATTGACATTTTGGACAAATAAATAATCTGATTTCTGATTAATTAATGATTAACCTTAAATGTTGAATATAATAATATTTGTTTTCCAAAAATAAGTACAAACAGGCTTAAAAACTAGATTCAATTAAGTTAAAAATTCCTTGCCGTATAAATTCGTACTACAGCAACTGTTTAGCGGTGAGCCCCAAACTAGGCACTAGGCCTGTATCTTGGAGCAAATATGTTTTTAATTTATGCCCATACTTTTAATATAAGCGCTATAGATTGGGAATATCCTGACAATATGCGCCGTGTCTAGAATGACTGCCTTTCTTTACTATGCATTACTAAGCAAGATCGACCCTCTTGAAGTTATATTAAATATTATGATCAATATTACAATAATATCGATAACTTTATAACAATAGTATCGATAGTTTCACCTCCCTAGCAGTCCTGGTGGCCGGGTGACATTTATTCGCGGCTGCGTAAACTGCGCGGTTAATCCCGGAACGTGCAGTTTCACCGCTCTCCAATTTGGGCGAACAACGCAAATATTCCTTTAATTTACACTTTACGATGTATTGCCAACTGTTGGATACGCTGTATACATGCACTGGAACAAAACAACGCACAGTCCATAGAGGTACCATGTCAACGGAAATAGAGATCCAGTCAGCGTGTAAGCGACAAGGGCATAAAGATTCACTGATAAGATGATTCTGCAGCCACGAAAACTACATTCTACCATTCTTGCAACGAAGTAGCTAAACACGCTTTTGTAAGCGTAGCAATGCGCTAAATTATAACGTTTATATTTTTTTTACAATTTTTGTAATCAAATTGTCCCGCACCTAAGTACTTCTTATGTAGCAAACTGACAGCCATATCCATCAAATAAATGGCTAAATGCGTGTCGTGACACGCGCAATGTATTTTATTTATTTTTATATATTAAGGCTTCACAATGGTAACTATTACATCACATAAACACCATAATTAACACTTCTCAATATTAACTAAATGTGTTACCTTTCAAAGGAAGCATGCAAATTTACTTTAAAAAAAACAAAGAAGAAGCTAACCGTTATACCTAGATACTTAATTTGATTATCAATAGTATTAACTAGTGACAGAATATATATGCTAAATGTATTTTCACTCCTCTTGCTCTAAAAGTCTGTCATTGAAGCGAAGTAAAGCGGGGGAAAAATAACATTTTAAGCTCTAGGGGGAAAAGTTTTTTTTTTTTTTTTTATCTGTTACCAAAGAGTTAACAACACTAAGACTAAGAGTTGCAATAGGTTTTTAGCGCCGTGTGTTACACTCTACTTTTCACTACGATTGCGAGAAAATAAAATGACTATGGATTTCGATCTGAAAATAAATAAATTTTGAATTTGAATAAAATAATCCAATACCTACAATAATTCAAAGTTTATTATTAAAAATGAAATGTACAATTTGTATAATTCTGGATATTTAACGAGATGTTTGCAAAGAGAATGTAAATATATTCCAAAGAGATTATTCTACTTTTGAATAAATACTGTTTCGTGTAGGTTTGTTAGCTCTTTGCTAACAGATAATAATTAAAAAAAATATACTTTATCCCCTAGAGCTTAAAATGCTATTTTTTCCCTGCTTTACTACGCTACAATGACGGACTTTTAGAGCAAGAGTAGTGAAAAATTATGTAAATCCGTCAAAAGTTGTTTTAGCTCAATTATTTTTTTATTGACAGCAACGACTACACCTCCACCTTCTTCTATTACTTTACTTTTTCTCTTTCTATTCATACTGAGGTATTTGAGGTATTCGACAAGTTCTTTAGTTAAGTTTACATTCTTTTACTAGGCCTGATTGTAATGTGCGACGATGGCGGTTTAATCTATCCTCTTCGTTCTCATGTTTTTAGTATTTAGTATTTACAATTAAACTGTAAGTAACTTGATTGTTGTTGTGGAATCAAATTAGAGGGGGGACGGTCCTCACCGCTCCTTCTCCCTAGATAATTTGTAGGTAAAGACCAACGAACTATTAGCGACGTCCATTTTTTAATAACTTTTATAAACTTTGGACTTATAAAAATATTTTACAAATAAACAACGTTGACTTTATTTCTGTTGTTTCTTTTAACTCTCTAACTTAATTTCGAGTGTGGCGAGAACCCGGTCACAATAGCAGACAAGATATATGAATATAAAACTACATACACAAAAGAAAAATAATAATAATGATAACAAAACTAGTAAATTATGGCTGTAGATTTAAAGAGTAGCTTCGAGCCCCAAACTAGGCAATGAAGCCTGTGCCTTGGAAGCCCAAAAGTTCCAGTTTCTCTTTGTGAGTTTGTATTCGTGCATAACTGAACATATCTTCAAAACGCTAAAGTTGTTGGCGAGACAACAGAAACAGATGTCTCTCTATCCCTTCTATACACATTATATATACTATCAAAGAGTTCAGAGGAAAATACTGTGGAATTGAACCACGTCTCTGTCAACACTATAATATCAAAATGTGAACTCGCAAATTTTGTCGTAAATGTTGATGTTTTTGTCTTAAGGCCACGAACATTCTGATAGTAGGTACTTCTTATTCTTTTTTGTATTGGACCCGCATTAAAGCATTTGCCAGTGTCAAGTATTAGGATTTTTTCAAATTTCCTGAATAAAACAAGTTGTAAATGTTCTAGTCACAATCTAAGTCACGTATACAGTCAAAGTCAAGTTAGTTTATAAGTCGAGTCCTGCTTCAGTAAAGTGGTGGCGACTTTACTAGAAGCTTCTATGGAGTTTTGCCGACAACGTAAAATCACACGTTTTACTGCTTTATTTCACTTCCCCGCACTCACGCACTTGATCGAACACTTAATGAATAAAACACCACCATTTTTATAGCATTAATGTTTAAAATAACATAAGATTAGGAACAAAAACAAAGCAACAACATGTTAATAAGACGTTCCCGCCAAAACCCCAATCCGTATCATGCAGTTCTCATTCTGATAGTATAGGTAGGTATGTGCAACAAACTAAGTAGCTTATTAAAGAGACACAAATTCTTGCAAATCTTAAAATTAAACTAAACTAACTTTTCAATACAATCCATATTACGAATATAATATATAATTATGTAGTTACATATCATAATTTATGTGACCTTAATTATGGATATCTTGTTTGATACTACAAACAAATGAGTTAACTTTATTAAAGTTTATTATCATGATAACTTCGTCAAACCTAAATTGGGTCTAATTTAGCTTCCAAGATTTAACCCATAATATATACAGACATACAAACACGGCAAGTTAATATAAAACTAGTGAAAATCTGTTACAATAAATAGCCGTTTGTATGTATTCGATGTTCCAGTAACACAGATATTCGGGTAGGGCAGTGAATCAGCGAAACGGCACGGATTAAACCTACTGCCGGACTTTATGCATGGTACGGTCGACTAGTGATGTAGCTTTATCGATATTTGTCCGGCCAAAGTTGGCTTAGGATGCTCTAGTGTTAGAAAAAAATCTGATTTTTTTCGTAGGAGTTATTTTGTTGTAAATGTTTAAGACAGTTAGAGGGGGTAAGTCTGAATATAGTTTATACCAGTAATTTAAAACAAAAAAAAACTTTGCAGTTTAGGTGTTCTACCGGACAATTCTGTACCTACTTTGTCACGCGCCAGAAGAGAGCTACACGATAGAGCGAGATACACTCTGTATCCATAGGTTAATACAAGAGTAAGCATTAAGCGCCTGTATAATCTGACTTGCGCTTTATTGCGTCGTAGCTAAAGTAATTATTTAGTGATACATGCTTGTTTAATGAGTATTCTGTACCGAGACTATTATGTATTCTGTGACAGTACTAAAATTTATTAAGAAAATACATACAACAGTAGATATGATAATTTATGCATGGACTATCGACGAGCAATAAGAAGCCACAAGCGATTTCTCAATTTCTCATGACCCCCTACCATAACCAAAAAGAGACTGCCATAGACAACAGAATGTAGGTACCATATATAATAAAGATAATACTAAGAAAATTATGTTTGTTTGTTTGTCCGTATTAAGTACCTAAGTGTCTAAGAATGGGAGTAATATTTTTACCTGACTGCGCAAACGTATGTTTGTATGTATGGGTGTGTTTATGTAGATTTGTCTTTGTTTACCGAGTGACATAGACTACATTTTTATTTAATAGTCCTTGTTCACATTTTATATACTTATATATTATACCATACTTACGTAAAAAGAGACGGCATTCATTCATGTGGTTTGCGACGCGGTCATCCTCTCGCTCGCTCGCCTGTTTGTACTTTTTATGTGCTGTCATGTCCATGACGTCACTGGCCATAGTCTCAAAACGGTCCCATTTTAGCTCAGGCTCAAATCGCGCAGTTATCTCTTTCGCGTATTATAATATTTTTAAACATAAAAGAGTGGGGATGTTAGAAAGGTAAGAGACAGAATCGTTTATT
The DNA here is from genome assembly GCA_947563715.1 of Lycia hirtaria. Taxonomy (NCBI): domain Eukaryota; kingdom Metazoa; phylum Arthropoda; class Insecta; order Lepidoptera; family Geometridae; genus Lycia; species Lycia hirtaria. The sequence continues at coordinate 49,482,202 of OX387376.1, read as the reverse complement.
TATGTAGGAAAAATATAAAAAAAAAAAAAAAATATATAATTTACTTATATAGGCAACGGAGTAGTGAAAAAACTAATTATAATTTTTAGACTTCTCAATCGAGTTAAAAGATATCGAAGATTTTTTGTAAACATTTCTAAACATAAAAAAAAATGATTCTGCCACTTTATAATATAACTAATCAAAGATTTTATACATTTAAAAATGTGATGATGCGGGAGAGAGATAGCTGCGCCGCGCTCTACAAACCCTTCAACGAGACAAAAAAATAATTTGGTTATTTTGTAGTGGATTACTTACACTCATCCAAAAATCCTAGTGCACACTTCTATCTACTTAGAATTTAATGAGTGTCATACTTACGATTAGGGGCCATTTATTTATTACGTAAGACGATTTAAAGGTGGAGGGGGGTTGACCATGTCTTATTTTTTCTTACAAGGGGGTGGGAGGAAGTCTTGATAGTTCTTACGTATCACAAAAATGCGCAAAGTTAAAATTATACTTTAAAAAGCGTGGGCAACCGCGCGAGTGCCGAAGTGCGCTCGGGCGTGTTTAACTAAACGATTTCCATTTACAATAAACCAAACGTGTATTCATTTTTCCTTTAGATTCATACATAATAAATATAACACAGGGGTCGAACTATTCTTATTTTTTCTTATATAAGGGGGGGTCAAAAACTAGCAAAAATAGTCTTAAATGAATGGCCCCTTAGGTACATGTAGATCTTTATCGGTCTGTACAATTTTTTTGCTTTGTGTGTAGTAGTTTATTTAGTTTTGTTGTTAATAAAGGCACTTTCCCAGTTAAAAAAATACTTGTGAACTTAAGTTTAAAAATATTGATAAATTTATAAATGGAATTCAGGTAAATCCGGGCGGTGTAGTAAGCTAATGATAGTAGTAGTATGATAGATTAGGAATTACGGATGCGCCCGCGCCGGTTTCTGAGGTCGCGGGGTCAGCTTTCTCTGGCTTGTTTCGTCGGCCAGGTTTCGGCTGGTTTGGACACACGATGCAAATTATATTTGCCTTCGAGCAGTAAATAACTGGTGAAATCGATACATTTTCTGAATAATGCTAATAAATTCTACAGCAGCTTTGTGCATAATTTCTCGCGTAAACTTACACTCAACATCATATTAAGTGCAGCAGTATTTTTTTTTAATAATAAAATGTAGGTATTTAAAGTTCGTTTTTTAGGGTTCCGTACCCAAAGGGTAAAAACGGGACCCTATTACTAAGACTTCGCTGTCTGTCCGTCCGTCCGTCTGTCACCAAGCTGTATCTCACGAACCGTGGTAGTTAAACAGTTGAAATTTTCACAGATTATGTATTTCTGTTGCCGCTATAACAACAAACATAAAAAAATAGAATAAAATAAATATTTAAGGGGGCTCTCATACAACAAACGTGATTTTTTGCTCGTTTTTGCTCGATATTGATAGGTAGGTACTTATCGGCAACAGGTTGAAATATTCACAGAATATTGAGTTATATTATTCACTTTAAAAATAAATAATTAAAATAAAATTAATATTTAAGGGGGCTCCCATACAACAGACATGTTTTTTTGCCGTTTTTATAGATAATGCTGCGGAACCCTTCGTGCGCGAGTCCGACTCGCACTTGGCCGGTTTTATTCTTAATATAATATAGTTTTTTTTGTATAATTTAAGTATTTAGATTTTGTAAATAATTAATCAAAATCGGTTAAGAATTTAGCTTGCAATTTATTAGCGCTGCCTATAAGTATCACCTATTTAATCCACTAACAACAGCAAGTATAATTTTATTTTTAAATAAAAACTACGGGTCACCCACGTCTGTTTTGAGCCGAAATATCCGACTATAGTTTCAACCCCATTCGGCGGTGTTTTTCAACGGAGCAGCGCACACGTCACTCTCGGTCTCGGACTCGGTCTCGGACTCTCGTGACGCACCTTGCACACTGATTATTTAAAAATGTGTGAAAACCACGTTATTTTCCATAGTAAAAAGTATAATAACTTATAGTTTAAAAAACTGAAGCAACCGACTTCTCATGGATGCCATTGTCAGAACTGGACCAAATTGAAATGGGGCCACGTCAGCACCAGCTTTCAAATAAAAAAAGAATCATCCAAATCGGTTCACCCAGTCGAAAGTTATGAAGTAGCAAACATAAAAAAACAGTCGAATTGAGAACCTCCTCCTTTTTTGAAGTCCGTTGATAATATCCAATGTGCATCCACTTGAAAACCCATATTTAATATTTTTATCGACGCAATTTCAGTTATCTAGTCCCGCTATCGAAAGCGGCGATAACAAGTATCTGAACCAAAATGGCTGCCAAAGCATTATCTATCATAGTAACGACCAATGGCCTAGAGAATTCACTAGGAAGCGTCGTCGCCTCGCTGCTGAATAGAATATTTACCGTAAAGCCCCGCGCAGATGACGGACTTTTGTTCGCGAGCAAGAACGCGTCGCTGTCGCTGCATTGCTGTGTATGAAAGTGGCGGTACACTTCTTGACCAACTTCCAAATAAGAGGAGGTTCTCAATTCGACTGTACGTTTTTTTTTTCTATTTTTGTTCAGCGATTATTGTTTAGTAGGTTATAATTCAGAGGTAGTCCTATATAATTTTAATCAAAATCAGTTTAATACTTTGGTTTTTAAAAAACAAAATAAAAAAAGACGTGTGGCACTCGGACACTGCCGCGGTAAAGCTATTGCATAATAGCTTTACGCGCGGTGTGTTAGGTTATTTTCGTTACGGAATTTCTGGATTCGGTCTCCACGCTCAAGGCCCGCGATAGAAGCTATGCAATAGCTTAAAATATGTCATCCAAGAAAACGAATTGCGTATTTTGAGATCGGTTTTATCAGTTTTTAAAACTATAATTTAATCATTGTAACCAAGCTAGCCAAGACAAGTATCGCAGGAGAAACTTTTTGTAACCAGTAAATTTATAACAAGACAAAATGTCTAAAGTTTGAGAAGAGAGAAGAGAAAATAAATTACAGTTTTAAAAACTAAAAAACACGCTACAAATTATTGTGGTCAAAGTTCATTACATGACTTTTTTAACAAATCCAAACACAGCTATGATACGATGTTCCATCATGAAGTTCTAGTTCATATCTTCCGGCTCCATCATCAGATCAGTTCGACAGTACCATATTATTGTATTGTCATCAGAACTGTATACAGCTGCCAATTTTCATGACGCTACGATCCTTGGAAGATGGTTAAATTAGTTACCTTAGATTTCATTACATAGTTACATACAGGTCGACCTAATAAAAGCGTGTTAAAAAAGAAGAGAAAGCTTGACTATCATAACTGCCTGTCATGGATTCTATACAAACATGTTGACGATTTTTTTTCAGTTATGTAAACTATTATTATACATATATCATCAAAGTGTTGGTATGCACGAGTGAGACGGACGATGGTCGAACTACAGACTCTTAGAGACATTTGATTGGGTTAGAATTTTGTGCACTTGTGTATCTTCGGTGACAATGCAATAATATGGAACCATGGAGCTGGTCTGAATGATTGAGTTGGAACTTGGAAGATGGCCATAGGAACTCCTAAACTAAACAAGATATATCCATGAGCTTGCGCTCTTTTGTTTTGTCTTCGTACGTTGTTACTTTTAAAAAAAATACGTTAATTTGTATTAATATTGTATCATAATTTATTTGGTAACTAATGAACGATGGGGTCGAAAAGTTCTCGAATGGAAAACACGTACCGGCGAGCGCAGTGTAAGAAGACCAGCCACAGATGCAAGCCGCTTCCTTTAGAGTTAGATCCACGACATTTTATAACCATCTCTCAGACCTCAAGTATTTCATCTGCGCAGGTTCTAAGCCTGCGTTTTGACATTGCGCTCGACCTTGCCAGCGCGGGAAGCGTTGCTATTGGCCGGAATTCCAAAATGGCGGCCCGCGCCCGCGCAATGCATTGTTTCTATCAATTAGAAACCGGTTTTCAAATGATTTTTTTATTTAAATTCGTGCTAATAGCGTATATATAATGTAATGTCCAGTCACACATGTGTTTGCGGAATTTGTATGCGTTAGAACTTTATACGGATTAATTAGTTTTTTATTAGCTTGGTTTTCTGAAATGAAGTTATTTATCTGCATTTAATTTAACTACTTATTTTTGTGTTATTCATCATCATCTCAGCTAGAAGAAGTACTGAACATAGACATTAAAAAATATCGAATGAAATTTGAAATTAGGTATTTCTTTCATTTAAGTAATTTTTATTTGAAATTAATTTCATAGAAATACTACACGCACAAAAATCATTCTCTCTAATACCAAAAATAAAATGTGTTGGTATATCGATACAAACGTAATACCTAATTTTGTCAGTATGTCTGTACGTTTCATTCATGATTGAGCCATAGACAAACGTACTAAGGCATTTTGTGTAATTGTAAATAGCTCGTAGTAAACAGTTACATTGTAGGCTAGTAAACTATTGTGAATGAACGTGTACGCAGAATAGGTGATAGTTTATTGAATGGACTCTGGTAAGGAACGAACTAAATATTAGGTCTAAAGGTCTAAATACTAAAGCCTGACAACTTAGAGCGGCACTGCTTGACATTTACAAATTTTAGACAGTTAAAAAAATTACACACATCTGACGGGACTTGAACTCGCATTATCCCGATCTGGAGGTAGGTACCTCCGTAGCCAAATTAGTAAAGGCTCCCCTTTACCGGAAATGTCACGTGGGATGATTTAAATTTTCGAACAGTATTTTTCATGCGTAAAATACTCAAAAATAATGTTTTTTTTATCTGTTTTGATTTACCTACATACTTTTGTTTATTTTTACTTTTGGTACATCTACGATTGATCACTAACTCGCCTGATGTTAAGCGACGGTGTGGCCGAGGATGGAGCACGTCGATCTAGAAAGCATCTTTTCACTCTAGCCTTGAAAATTCCAACATTATAGCTCTCAAGTATCACATGGCATAATATTTATCTAACAAGTAGGTAGATAAGTATTACGTTTTAGAACCCTCTCTCTCCCTCGTTTTGAGTCGGGGGTTAAAAAAACCCCTCTGGCCGCAGCTGTTCCATATTTTGGCGTGGGTCAACAAAGTAAATAGTTTCTAAAACAACTGGCAAACACTTCTTTCGTCTGTCCGTATGCTTGATGGTACTCGGGTAGGTAGTATTTTCAAGCAATCTTTAGGAATTGAAATGAAAAAAAAATTACGTATTTCTAACGTATTTAAATTTAAATTATAACGTATTTAAATCGCATCGAACAATTTGCCGCGTCCGTGGTCATAGGTGAGACTAGATTATTAAAGGATATCCGAAAAAAGGAACTATAGGAAAAAATCCGAAAACTGGTCATTTTTAATTTAATCACAAAATTTTTATTATTATATTTATGCAAGGAAGGAGGGTCCAAATTTTAAATGGCTTTAACCTTATCATGTGGGGTATCATATGAAAGAGCTTAATCAGCATAAAACAGATTTTTGAAATATTTTTGCGAATGTATATTTTTCGATTTATGTAGGAAAATATTAAAAATATAAATATAATTTCCCCCTTTTATCTACTAGTTTGTACGGAACCCTCGGTGGGCGAGTCGGACTCGCTCTTGTCCGGTTTTTATTTATTTATTTTCATTCGCTAGTCAAAAAACTACAACCCTCTCCATACTTGTTTTCAGCCAGACAGCCAAATGTCGAAAGAAATTAAAATATTTTATCGTCGAAAAATAATAAAAAATCTTAAACCGTCTCGTAAAACTTATCTCCCAGAGGGTGGTCAGAAAAAGAAATAGGTATCTCTTAATAATTAATTCACCTCGGGACTTTTTAATGGCGAAAGGCAAAGGGTAAGGAATAAGAGTGAGATTATTTGCCGGCCATAATATTTACGCCGGATTCTAGTATTCTGTCAAAGCTTAATCCAACATATATTTTTAGTAATAGAACACTTGATTTTTGGTAATGTTTTTTATTTATTGGATAATGGAGATATTTCACAGCTCTGCCAATGTCACGTTTCTTACAGAATCTTATAGATGAATGCGCCGTAATGCGGCATGACAACTGCATAGCGAGTAGTCAGTTAAGCTAAAAGTAAAACGTATAAACCATATTTACAGCAAATTAATCTAAAAAAGAATAGTATTCACATATTTATTTACTACTTAATCCTAAGTTTTTACAATATTTATATAAAAAACAATAAAAACATTATAAAAAAACTTAAACGTAGGGTGCCGCCGGCAGCGGGGCGGGGCTCAAGCTGCCGGCGGCTGATGATGTATTCACATCATTATTATCATGAACGTTTTAGGAAGTTTTGAAGTAATGTTTCAGTTCAATCACAGTTTAAAATATTATTATGCACTAGATCGGTTTATTTAATTATTATTTTATTCCCCATCTTTGAAAATATTGTATATAAAAGCACGAACAAGTTTGCACGAAAACCGCTGTTTATTATTTGTTTTAAATACGTATACGAGTATATAAACAGGTATGCAGAGTCATTCGGTTACTCGTTATTAGTCTATTAGTTATCAAGCTCTTCAATGACCACTTTTATTTTGAATAAAAAGAAAGCATATGTACAGAATAACAAACAATTGTGGTTTTACGATTTTGAAACTCACAAAAAGCGGCAACAAGCTCTTATTTATTTTGCCGGTACGCATGTGCTAAGCGAGGAAATCATTTTTGTCGATCCGGCGTATATTTCCAGTCATCTCTAGTGAAAGTCAGGGTGGAAGATGGCACGCCTCTAGACGTTTCAAAGCGACCTCAACTTGAGATAATTCGTACAAACGGACAAGTAACGGAATAAGTTTCAATGTAGTTTGTACTGACCGAGCGAGCGAAGCGAGTGTTTCTAAATAATGACATAAAGACAAAAATAAAACTCAGAAGAAAGCAATTGTTTTTTCTCGATTTAGATTTCTGTTGTAATGTGGTCATCCCGGCGCCATCTAGCGTTCGTATTTAGGACTACTAATGAAAGAGATCTACTTGCTCCAGCAGGAAGGAAAATTATTGTTTTTTTAATCATTTGGATTAGGTACCTTTAAAGCCTCATCGGTTTGAGTGATTCCGAATTAATTTTGGTTTTAAGGATTTTTTTACCGACTTCCAAAAAGGAAGAAGTTCTCAATTCAAAATTATTTTTTGTTTGAAAGGTTTTTGTCCCAGGTGGACCCATAGAAATTTTATCAAAATCGGTTTAGTTTTTTGGTTTTTATAACATAATAACTGAAAAAATATGTCAACCAAATAAATCAGTTTCTTTAGTTTTTTAAACGATTAAGTACTTGTGTGATTGAGTCTTTTAAGTTTCGAACAAAAATATTTTGGTTTATACTTACTTAGATAGGTTACAATACAACTTGGTAGAAATAACGTGTTTTTATTGTGATTGTTTAGGTTTAGAAGGTTAGAAGGTAAGATGTACCCTCTAACGACGGTCAAAAGTTGCGTCATATGTGGCGTCAAACGGCCTTGTGGCCTTTGATGTTCAGGCGTAAGTATGTATGTTTTTCTTTATGTGTTTTTGCTTGTAGGTATATTAGGTTTTTTGAATAAGGAATAACAATTGTGTTCGGTTCTTTTCCTTTGGCGGGATTTAAGTAATATTTTTCCGGCTACGTATTATGTTTGGTACATATTTTTCATTAATGCCAGAAATGACACGTCACGTTTTTAACCACAGATCACCTGTTGTGGTCAAATAAATGTCTAATAATGTATGACGCTGTCTAGGTCTGTAGGTGGTACATTTGGTATATTATATAATCCTCAAAATAAAGATAAGTGGCCAAGAACGTGCCTATACATTCATAAGGTAGGATTCCGTAGCTATAATGACATAATCTAAAAGGAGACTTCAAGTATTTGTTTGCAATGAGGTCAATTACCTTAATACTTACTACTTACGTCTTAAATGTTTTACATATTTGTCGCTGTATCTTGAAAAGATGATTAGGTATAGCAAAGTGTGCAGAATTTAAACATGAAGTATTATTATGACTAATAATGAAGTTAATATAATACCTAATAAGAAAGAAGAAAACACCTTTACTTTGGTGTGCCATTTTTTTTAATAATTTTACTACAACATTTTGTAGCTCCTTACAGAACACATCTATTTGCAAATGTATTAAATTTAATATACGTATATATACCTAATGCTAATTGTCTCTCATAACAAGTAAATTTAGAAAGGTTAAACAGTCCCGACAAAAAAAAACGGTTAATACGGACAGCTTAGACATACTTATATTACGATAAGTATTTACGATGTTATAAGGATTCCTCATAGTTACTACGGAACCTTAAAAAGCTTATCTAGACACGCGGTAGCGTGTCAAGCCAAGTTCAAGCTAACAGAACTAGCGTGCAGCACCGTGTGTAATTTATCTCGAACCATTTAGAGCCACTTTTGACCTTCTCATAACTCAAAAACTACTTCACATAAGCATGTCAAATTTGCCTCGTATATTGAGACCTGCGAGATACGAGTATATACGTGCTCCAAATTTCATAAACACACCTCAAACGGTTATTTAGATATTAACGTCCAACAATCGCCATTTTTATCACTGACTGACCTATAGATCAAAATTCTAACCCAGTTCCAGATGACCTAGAAAGTTCAAATTTGGCATCCAGATAATACAAAGTATATGAGAACTAGCCAAGTCAGACCTTAGGATTCAATATTATTATCCTAAGTTATAAGAAGACATGATATTTGAAGTCGTTACAAAATATTTTACGTTACTATAAATAAATTTCAGGACTGACCATTGAACTTGGCACCCAATTAGATCCCACTTCTTTTGTCGTTGAAGTCAACAACTAAGATATATATATCATAATATTGAACTTGGCTCTCATTTCACATTTATGTTTTTGATGGGATCTTATTTACCATACTTATTTTAACCAATGACAGAATCGTTAGTACTATTACTTATTCTGTGGCGTATTTGGCGCAGAGTCCACGCCACCACTGAAGTCGACGGCGAAATTTGGAACTAAATTTGACAGGCTCGCCATTGTCCGCCGGAATACAGAATAACTTAATAGTATGTATGACCGCAATGCGATTGAAGCGCCGCGTCTATCGGACTTGAATGGTGGCGCAGACTCTAAACTGTATACACCACTTCCGAACGTATTTATATATAATTTCACAATAGAGATATCGTTCCAATATTTCAAAAGTAGGAAAAGATGTTCAAGGCAGACGCCATTGTCTGCGTAGGTACTAGGAAGTGACGAGCAAGAATCATTTCAAATCTGTGAACATTTGTCAATTGAATGATTGAGACGAGGACACTCTCTGTCGTTTATGGTACCCTGGGCCTCGAGGCTGCTAAGTGAACATCACTCGCTCGCCGCTCGCTGATACGATTCAAATACAATTTTGACAAATTGTTAGTCAATTTATATAGTAATAGGCTAGTAATTCGTCAAAATTGTCTTTGTATCATATCAGCGAGCGGCGAACGAGTTATTTTCACATCATTTTTTTTCATCAGTATTGAGGCCCTGGTGCAGCTTATACTCAATGTCATTTTTTTGAAGTGAAAACTTCTTTAGCGGCGTTATGCATTTTTGGGATGGGTAAAAAATGTTAAACTCGCGTCAGATTGTCAGATCGTAAGACGGACAGTCAGAAACCTATTCTAACGTTCTGGATTTAAAGTTCATTATTGTATGTACAAGTTTGTCCTTCTAGCATGACGTCATTTCGTTACGCCGAATGCTTATTTTCGACACATGAACGTAAGACTCGTTAGCTCAGTAGGTTAGAGCACCGATATACATTTCAATTTGTCAATCGGAGGGCGGAGGTTCAAATCCTTCACGAGCCAGTCTTTTTGCCATTTTATTTTTTAGTTTTCACTTCTGCCGGCACTCCTGAAGTACCTACTTTTTTTTTAATTTGCTTTGCGCGCGCCACATTCTTTTCACTACATACTTATTGTTAAAATCTTAGGTTAAAAACAAGAAATTGGAAAACAATTAATTCTAGACGAAGAAGTTTATTTGACGCCAACAGAATTGACTGAAACTGTTAATAATGCGCAAATGTGCTTTCTCCCTCAACAATCACGCGAGAAGTATTTGAAACAGTACGATATGTTTCATACGTGGCGACTAGCTAAAGGAGCCAAAACTTTCTCCGAAAACGTTTTGCATATTTTATTGAATTATCCGAGACCAAGGCATCAAGCTCTCTATATGGAGTACGTATTTAATGCTAGCAACAATAAAGATGAAAAAAGACATACACTACGACACCTATCCTAAATTCACTAATTTAGGATAGATATTTTTAAAAAGAGCCTCATCTGGTCATCAACCATTATACCTACCTAAGTGTTATTTGTTATAATTTAAAGATTATTCTGTAATACTCATCTATCATAATGTAGTAGTTAATACCTAAACTGAAATAAAAGTATCTTGTGATTGTAAATGTTTCTTTTTGCATTTAGTCATTTCATCGCTGAGGTGGGATGAAAAGTTACGTGTTGCACTCGAGTGCAAAGATTTTTCACATCGTGCTCTTTTGATTCCCTCGCTAACGCTCAGGATTTTAATTTTTGAATCACTCGCTTGCTCGGTCATCAAAATTGAGCACGTGGTTAAAAAGCAACTTTGCACTCTTGTATAACAAATAACTATTGTTTCATATAGGCCGGGCATCCCGTTTTAATCACCTTTTTTCTTCAAAATTGTGAACATTTGTCAGTTGAAGGATTGAGACGAGGATATTCTCTGCTGCTTATGTTACCCTGGTACTTATGTAGCCTGTAGGTAAATGACCTATATATAGGTATTTGTGATAGAGATGATTCAGACTAAGATATTCTCTGCCGTTTATATTAACCTGGTATTTGTACTGAAGGACATATATATTATACACATTTAAACTGGATATACATACATAAATAATGTGTTATTGAATGATGGTGACGGAGATAAATAATAAATAAATAAGGCACTGTAGTTTATGTTCCTCTGGTACTTTATATAGCTCATATTCAAAGGAATCTTAGGTGGAAACAATTGGGGGAGGCCTATGTCGACAGACAACCTGACCAAAATAGTTGCTAATAAAATTATAATTTGCTAGGTAAATTAAATTAAGAATACTACTTTTTTATAAGAATAGCATGTAAGTTAAAAAGGTCAGCGAATAAAGGCTTTTATTATTATATTATATTATTATCTCATTTATTTATTTACAATCTTAATTCTAAATTTTTTACAACACAAATATAAACTTATAAAAAATAAACATAAATATTGTAAAAAACTTAAAACTAGGGTGCCGCCGGCATATTATTATTATTATTATAGGTTATTACCTGACTAGTTGAAGTAGTGTTGTGTTTTGAACATGTATTCTATACCTTTTTAGTATATAGAGTGGATTTTTATTTAATATTCGGCAGCAATCGGGCAGTATGTCAGTAAAACTACATTTTCGTGTAAATTGGAATATAAATATTGAAATTTGTATTTTCCTGTTTATTCAAATACTCAAATAGGGTAAATTACCTTTGTGTCGAACAGGATATTTTTCTGGAAATGAGTTCTGAGAAGGGATTCCTCAATAAATCTATACTCATCGAAACTGACGTCACTAGTTTCCTGCCTTCCTTGTTGTCAATGTAGAGGCACTCGATTGTCCGGAGTGTCCGGACTAGGGAATTGTTGTCGCAAAGTGTTCGAATAATCGAAAATCCGAATAACTGAATACATGAAGAAAGTGATCGCTTTTGTACGTGTTATCTATTCTGGAAAGATAACCTACTTTCCCTCGTTATTACCCGACTGCGTAAGAAGGAGGGTTATGTTTTTCGAGTGTATGTCTGTGGGTAGGTACATATGTTAATATTTCTTTATGAGCGCCTATAGCCTAAATGGCTTGACCGATTTTGATGTGCGAGGTGTCACATTTTGAAATTGTAAATAAATACGGACTCACTTTCTGTTTTTCGATAAATTTATTTGAAAGCCGCATACAGATGTTTTGCTCATGATTCAGTTATTTGCTCAATATTGGCAATCCGGATTATAGCGATTCCGTATAACTGAGGCCCGTATAATCGAACGTCTGCTTTGAATATGTATAGCTATTAATAATATATTAGTAAGTATAATTTTTTTCAAATTTTTCTGTTCTAAAAACTAATCTACTGACTCGATTATAGGACTAATTTGAAAGTATGTATCTATGTATTCTATTCAAATGAAAAAAATATTTTTTAAATCGTTTTTTTTTTTAAGAGTAATATTAAAAAAAAAGTTTTTTACCTAGTATTCGTTTATACCTTCTCCTTTTTTTGAAGTCGTTTGAAAAAGGACGTTGTTTATCCCGAAAAAGTATTCATTAATTATTAAAATTCACTATAATAATTATATTCAGCCGTAAAGTGGTAACAGACAAATAGACAAAGTTACGTTTACTCTAAAAATATTAGTTATAAAATATTCCCAGACAGAATATGAAAACCGAAAAAAGCCAAAATCTAATTAACTCGCGCCACTAACAAAGAACCCTTGTAGCTTCTTACGTATCCAAGGAAGAAAGAGAGGCACCGCGAGAAAAATGCATCCCCACCTCCCCCCACCCCCAATGCAATGGGGTGGCTGTACACATTTTTTCTTTTCCTTTTCTTAAGACGAAAATTTGTTACGCTTTTTATACTTATACTCGGGGGGTGACTCCCCGATCGATAGGGGGTAAGGGGGACACCCTTATCACAGCCACCCCTTATCAATTTTTCGTGCTCTCAAGTTTTTCCCCTTATTATACGGAACCTGCAGTTTAATTATTATGGATGATATGATCAGTTTATTTTATAACAAAATGGCGGACTTTAGAATTTAATTCCTTTGTTCTTTGTTGATTTATTGTGTTGTATGGATAAGGGTTTTTTATACGAAATACATTTCATCATCATCATCATCATCTCAGCCATAAGAAGTCCACTGCTGGACATAGGCTTCCTCCATGGATTTCCAAAAAGAACGATTGGAAGCGGCTTGCATCCAGCGTCTTCCCGCCACTTGTATGAGATCATCTGTCCATCTCGTGGCTGGTCTTCCTACGCTGCGCTTGCCGGTACGTGGTAATACATTTAAATAATAATAATTAAATGTTTGTCGACATTTCACACAACACCATCTAGCCCAAACTCAGCAAAGAGTGTACTATGGTACTAGATGGCTGATAGAATACCTACATAAATACTTTTTTTTGTAAATATATACTTACCTACATATGATACATAGAAACACCCAGACGCAGAACAAACATCCATGCTCATCACACAAATGTTTGCCCTGGGTGGGGATCGAACCCACTATTTAAATTTGAATATCAACTCGTGTGATGGTAAGCGACGGTGTGGCCGAGGATGGAATACATTGGTCTTGAAGATCTATTCACTCTATCATTGAATAAATAAATACATAAATATTTGGGGACATTTCACACAACACTATCTAGCCCAAAGCAAAGCTCGTACTATGGAACTAGATGGCTGATAGAATACATATACTCTTTTTTTGTAAATATATACATACGAGAATACATACATAGAAACCCCCAGACACAGAACAAACATCCATATTCATTACACAAATGTTAACCATGGGTCAGGCTTGAACCCACGACCTACAGCTTAGCAGGCAGACATACTACCAACTGAGCAACAAGGCCAGTCACGTCGATTGAACATGCTGAGATTGTTGTATTTTTATAAATTCAAGACCATTGATAATAGACCTTTCTAAAGAAGAACAATTGAACATTTAATGAACAAACACCATTTTATCCGACTTTAAAAAAGCAGGAGGTCTTAATGCGACTTTGTATGATTGTCACGCGATCACTTCGACAATTATGAATTAATTTTGATGATTCTTTTTTTCTTTCTTTTGTTTGGTAGGATGTGACCTATCTTCAGGGGTGTTCCCATATAAATTTTATCAAAATCGGTTTAATACTTTGGTTTTTGAATAATAATAATTTTATTTATTTGCGAATATGGGTAACATAAATATCTGGAAAATAATAGAACGCCATAAACGACCTTTCGGCATGCAAACTAATGTACAAAGTAGCTCAAACGAATTGGTACCTTTTTTTATTTTATTTTTAAGCTATTGCATAGCTTCTATCGCGGGCCTTGAGCGTGGAGACCGAATCCAGAAATTCCGTAACGAAAATAACCTAACACACCGTGCGTAAAGCTATTATGCAATAGCTTTACCGCGGCAGTCTCCGACTGCCACACGTCTTTTTTTAAATTTTTTTTTATCTCCACAGACACCAGGGTCCGTGGCCTTTGTCATAATTAAATTGGTACCTTAAGATACCAAAATTAATACATCACATTCAAAGCGTAAAAAAAGAAAAACTTTGTAAATACTTATTTCCATGCAAAAATTAGTTAATTAGTTAATAATTAGTTAGTTTGAAACAGAATAACTGGAAAATACGTCATCTCAGTAAACGAAATTGTGTATTTTAAAGTCGGTTGTTCAGTTTTTCAAACTATAATTAATACACTAGTGTTGTTCGAAATACACAGGTTTAGGAAAATAAAACAGAGCGACATGTTGGTATAGTGTACTCGAAAACACCGAAAGAGGTGTTGGCTAAGTTAGTAAGTAGTATCGTCGCTTAACATCAGGCGAGTTGGTGGTCAATCGTAGATCTGAGTGTAGAGTGAGTGTAGAGTGTATAAAAAAAAAAAAAGTATGCCTGTCTTTTAAGTATAAGGTCGTGGGTTCGACCCACTATGTTCTGTGTTTTTCTATGTATCAAGAGTATGTGTTTATAAAAAAAATGTTTATAAGTATTATATTATACAAATATTAAACCAAACTACTGAACCATTTTAATTAAATCTATGTGACCAATATGAAAGTATATCTTTAAAAAAAAAACGGTTTATAAATAACGGATTTAAGCGATAATAAACATAAAAAAATACATCCGAATTGAGAACCTCCTTTTTTGAAGTCGGTAAAAAATTAGCACCAACAACGGACGAAAACATAAAAATAACAAAACAGGCGTTAAAATTTAAATTAAAAACATAAAAGATAACCACAGAAATCCAATATCCTGAACTCGACGAATCTTCCTAGAAATACAGAAACCACAAAATATATACAGTGAAAAAAACCACAAAATTCAATTTACAAACTACCTACATTTCTTGCGAAACAAAATGAGTGGGGTGAAAAAAACGGGTGTTTTGTACAGAGGAATTAAAGTAGGGGTGGGAACTACCCCTCGGGTGGAAAGACGTTGGATGCTGGATGATTAATTATTAGTTTGTGTGTGTTCCAAAGATAGTGTTTTGTTGGGAGGGGGAGGGGGGGGGGGGGGAGGGATGGTCCAATAGGTCGGGTGATATTTCCTTATGGGAGTTTGTCCTAAGTAGAAATTGTGGGTTAAGTAAACAATCTACCTATATCTTCTATCTATACTTACATACATACATTTCTATCCTGATCTACTTACAGCCTATTAGCTACACATGTATCCACTTAGAAAAAAATCTTAGTTACAGATAAAACCGTGGGATACGGCTAGTGCTTATCAAAGTTTTTAATGTTCTCATTAAAATTCCGCATTAAAAAATTGAAATAAAACTTGAAAGTTGAAAATAAAACTTTGTTACATACCATACGTATGCTGCATTTTTCTAGTTTTTTTTTTTATCTTAACTTTTATATGTGACAAATAAATAAATAAAATCACAGAACAAATAACAGAAGAAGAAAAAACACGTCGAAATAAATAATACCTACATATAATATCTTCAATGACATAAGGTGGTACAATTTCGATTCAACATTTTACTATTATTACCAATTATGGTCAAAAATTGTATAATTTTACAATAAAGTAATTGTGGTTAGCTTTATCATCGGTGTTTATTGTTGGTAAATCACATTTCTTGAAGAAAAAAATGAGTAAAATGTTAATTATTAATAAAAAAAAATAAAAAAATATATTTGAATGAAGTTTTCTATCAATCACGTAATGGGAATCGTAAATAACACTTACTAGTTAATGCACTACCTTACTATATTTTTCATAGCAATTAAATAAATAAAAACATTTCATTTCTGGGCAATTTTATTGTTTTTATTCCTTCTTTAAAATACTTGACCAAAAAAATGCTATTTTTTGTGAAAAAAAATAACAATCCACTCACTCCTGAGTAAATCGACTTTATCGTGGTCGAAGTTGAGCACAGAGGCCTAGAAAGTTTACTCCAGGTTTGTTTTAGTCGGGTAACCATTCAGTAGAGTTCAGTAGACGATGCCTACGTCTGACTACTTGTTGAGCGGACGCGCCTTGTTTACACTGAACAAGCTCTGAAACATGTTTTGGATTCTTATTGTAACTTATACAGGGTTAGTCAGAAAGGGTACTACGATAAAAGGGGGTCGTTTTATTTCTCTTTGTGCACTGTATTTGCAATGGAACTGACTTTGAATTTGTAAAAAAACTAATATTATTTATTTTAAAAAAATATACAAAAACTTTATTACCATAACCAAATATATTAACAAGAATCTTAAATAAAAATAGTTCTTCAACAGAAGTCATTTAAATGAGTGTGTCTATTTTTACTATTATATATTCTAGTAAAACATAATTGATAAATTCGTTTATTAAGATAAAAACGGAAAAAGACCAATTACAATTATCTCACAAACAATCTCAATCAATCTCTAAAACATGGTTTAGTACCTACATTGATTGTGGTCCCTGCACTAGATTCATGTATTGCAGGACCCAAAACAGTTTTTTATTTATTTTTAGTTACAAACGATGACATGCGTTCTTAAGAATTACAATCTAGCCTATGGGTAACAAGTAATTTAATCTTTTCTTATGCTTTTTAATTTGTATTATAATGATTTTTTTCTTATATCAAATTTTAAAAAAAACTACCTTCTCGAGTTATAGGTACTTGTAGGTATCTATTGTACCTACCTATTTGACATACCTTACAAACGGAATACTTAACTATACCAAAACTTGTCTGAAATATCAAAACAGTTAAAATTCTCCACAGTATCGCCAACTGTCAACAAAAAACACAACCGACCTATTTCACCTCAGGCATCGCAGGCTGGCAAACCGTAATTGTGCCGCGAAAACAAACTAAAACCTCTTTCAAACTCCAACAAAAAAAAAACAAAACCTGAATAAAGGCGCGAAATGAGCCATCAGTGACACAATGGTTGAAAAACCAAAAAAAAGCTATGAAATTGGTTATAATGAGTGTCTTCTGAGGTCCTCCCTCTTTCCTCCCCCCTTCTGTCGTCTCCTTCCCCTTTGGGTCAAGCGGGGAAATAAAATTTTAAATTGAAGCCCTGAAAAAGACAAAAATGTGGAGTTAAGGGCGGGTGTACACAGTCGAAAAAATTAAAATGTAAAACTTGACGAGAAGATGAATGAAAATTAAGATATTATTTATTTGTAAAAAACATGAGATAAAATCACACACAGACAGTAGCATGCAAAATTGATCTTTTGTTGTTTAATTTTAGGTAGCAAAATAGACGGTCAAGAGCGTGTTGAGACCCAAGACTTACTGACTTACCTATATACTTAGTAGGACGCATCAAGGTATCGAGTTAAAATTGAAACCATATACGCAGATCCATAGTTTCTTGCTGCAGAGAAAAAATCAAACTTCTCAGTTTTCATAAAAAAAAAATACAGCTGAATTTGACGCAATCAATCATAACTTAAGGGGTACTGCCCATTGACCTATAACTGTGAAAACATTGTGTTAGAGTACACATATAGGAAAAATCCGAAAACTGGACGTTTTTAATTTAATCACAAAAAATAGGGTCTTTATGCAAGGAATGAGGGTCTAAATTTTAAAGTGCTAAAGCACTTAAAACTTACGGTTAAAACCGTATCATGTGGGGTATCAGCTTCATTATATCACAAGCTAAAACAGGTTTTTAAATATTTTTATGATGTATATTTTTCGGTTTATGAAGGAAAATATAAAAAATATATAATTTCCCCCTTTTATCTACTAGTTTGTACGGAACCCTCGGTGGGCGTGTCTGACTCGCACTTGTCCGGTTTTTTTTATAATTTAAACTATAATAACAATATCATTTTTATCTCAGTATGTTCATAGTCTTATAGAAATGAACTTCTTTCGCTAACTGAAGGAGATTGAATATTATTCTAAGTATTTTGCATACATTTATTGCTTTATTTCTTTACGAATTGCCGTTACTGGCCGTAACGAGATTTAACAATGAATGTTTCAGAGTGATAAGCGCAGTACGTTGAGTACAAATACGTGGTTTCGAACTGTTGATGACGTCCAACGTTCTGGGTGTCAAACTGTTATAAGCAAATGAATTATAGCATGAAGCGTGAGACTTTCTCGATTCTCTCAGATAAATAATAATGCTTTTTAGGGTTCCGTAGTAACAACAAGGAACCCTTATAAATTCGCTATGTTACTTAGAGACATTTTTTTTTTATCAGCCCTGTTTGTACAAACTGTCCCACTGCTGGGAACGGGCCATCTTCTCATTGTGAGAAGGGTTAGGCCATAGTCTGCCACGCTGGCCAAGTGCGGGTTGGCAGACAGTGCGGGTTGGCAGTGACTAAGTATTTAGCAGGACATAAATGAAATTTAGCAAATATATGCTTACCTAATTATGTTTAGTATATGTTTAGCCCTTTGATAAAGTATCAACGGGATGTAGCATCAGTCCTCAAAAACGTCCAAGCTCAATGAGGTCTTATTTAGACCCCATACACGATTAAAATAATTTCGATTTCCAAAATAGTTTGAAGCGCCAAAATAGACGTCTTTAAACTTCTCAATCTAAATGAGGCTTTAACACGGCGACATAGAGTCTTTATATCAAAATCTTTAAGTTCGTCATTGGTATATGAGTATCGGTCAACCCAGGACTCTGTATTCGTGAACTTTGTTTTAGACTTTACGTCCACGTGATGGAAAGTCATTGAGTAAGCCGCTCCAAAATGCTGTAGTAAAATTTCCAATTTGCTTTATTAATGTACCTAAAAAAAAGCATTGACATTCAACGTGGTAATGCGGCAGCATGCTGGGTACGCTGCCAACTGGTAGTTGGTTTGAGCATTTGGATTGTCTTTAGACCTTTATCGGTCTGGGGTACTTAATCGATATGCTTTTTGTGTAGTAGTTTAGTTAGTTGAGACCGAAAAGTGCTTATATTGACTAAAAATGAGCACATACTCTACTATCTCAGCACTGTCCATCAGGAAGTTCCAGTCCTTAGACCCAGGTTCCTTCACCAGGTCAGCACTTCCTGATCTGATTCATAACATGTAGTAATCAGACCAGGAAGTGGGACAAATTTAACTTGCAATATTTACAAATACCGAGGCAGTTGAAACTAAATAAAAGCTTGTCAAAATGGATTTTAAAACATTCCCCCATGATTTTTTTTTAATTTATATTTTGTAATTCAATAATATTCGGGTAAAAGGTATTTGTAATGTTTATGGATCAAAATTATTTTATTTAAAATAATATTCCTAATTAATAAACATTTTAATAATAACTTAAAAAACCGGACAAGTGCGAGTCAGACTCGCCCACTGAGGATTCCGTACAAACTAGTAGATGCTGTTTCATATGATACCCCACATGATACGCTTAATTCACTTTAAAATTTGGACCCTCATTCCTTGCATAAATTAAGACACTATTTTTTGGGATAAAATTAAATATGTCCGGTTTTCGGATTTTTTCCTATATGTGTACTATAACACAATGCTCCATGCCAAAATTCATAGTTCTAAGTCAACGGGAAGTACCCCATAGGCTTTGATTCCCTTGTGAGTGTCGAAATGTAAATTTTTTACGACATATTCGGCTGTAACTTTTTTTACGAAAATTGAGAAATTTGATTTTTCTTTCTGCAGCGCGATACTGTGAATCTGCGTATATGGTTTTAATTTCAACTCGATACCTTCACGCGTTCCCGAGATAAAGGTCTTGACACCCGGACGGACGGACAGACGGACAACAAAGTTATTCTATAAGGGTTCAGATTTTTTCTTTTGAGGTACGGAACCCTAAAAACGTAAACAAATCTACAAAATGGTTTTGTTAAGTATTATATTAAGTAATTTTTTTTATGTTTTGTTTTTCGAAATGTTGAATTAGGTAAGTACTTTTTTTATTATTTTTTTGGAATCATTTTTTTGACTACCTACAATTTTAATTTTAATTATTGACAACCTAGATATTTTTCAAATATTTTTGGGAAGGCGTCTCGCGTCAAACCCCGTCTACTGCTTTCTTATTTGAAAAACTCGACATACTCCATTGTTACTATTCACTAAAAACTAATTAAGCCCCAATCTAGACTAAAACTCAAAAACTAATAACATATTTAAACCCCAGCGGAAAATCACCGAAAAAAGTGGGGGGTGCAGCAGGGTGGCTACCACCCTCGACCAATTTAATGTGCACCACTGTATTGATTCCCGGCATTCTTTCACACAGGCGCGCGAGACGCTCCCCCCACCGGGGTGTGGGGAGGTAGTCACCCCCTTAGAAACTTGGGATAAGCGGGGTAAGAATTTTTTGGTACGCGCTGATTATGGTATCAATATGGTAGATAGAGCTTTCATTTAAGGGTTTTTTTCTAGGCAAGCGTGCTCCATTATAGACCGTAAAGGTAGCTGAACTAACGGTCAAGCGCAAGTTTGTTTTTGAATTTAAAAATGTACTTAAGGGCCGATAACACAATGCGCATCGGGAATTTCAAAGGATAACAATTCTAAAACGGTTCAATAAGTAAATTTGGATTTATAAAACAAGTATTCATATCAAAAGAAAAAGAAAATACCCGACTGCAGAAAAACGTTTTTTTTTTGCAGGTTAACTTACGATTTTATCACGCTTGATACGCTATTGAGTGTACGTTTTTTGTGAGAATGTATGCGCAAGATTATAAACGCGCATTCTTTATAAATGTGCTAGGTAAAATCTTAGATGACGGTTGGCAAAATCCCTGTGAAACTGTAAGTAGGAAGTTGGCAACTTGTGAAGAAACAACATAAACAATGGCTCAAAGGACTCAGAATCCAGAGCCGTTAAAAATTAAAAAAAAAAACAACATAAACAAAGAGTTCGCGTCGAGCAACAGGTATCAAGGCACATGGTAATATGTTTCAACTTGTACACATCGTCAACTTACTTGTAGTCTTGTAGACTTCACGTTCAGGCTGAGCTCATTGTTTTGGGGTTCCGTAGTAGCTACGAGGAACCCTTATAATTTCGCCATGGCCGTCTGCCTGTCCGTCCGTATGTCACAGTAATTTTACTCAGAAACTATCAGTCCTACATAAACGAAATTTGACATGTAGATGTATTCTGTGAACCGCTACAAAATGCTGTAGTCAAATTATATATATAATTATATATATAAAAAAATAGAAGTGGCACTCCATACCTACATAAAAAAGAGTTGAATTTATTGCTTGAAAAACATAACTTTCTTTAAATGTTATTTGAACTTTACTTGAGTTTACATAAACTTAATACTAACTTACCTAACTATAGTGTGTGTCTGCTTCAAGGTCTTGAAGTATTCAATTTTTTTTTTTAGTTTTCATATCAAACAAGAAGTCCTGGTTTAACTCCAGAGATTGCGATGTGCAACTACGGGGCCCGACACTGCGCGTGGCACGACACGCACTTGGCCGGTTTTTTGCTATCAAAAAGCTGAACTGACAGCTATCAAGGCAGAAAACTTTCATGATCAAAATTCATATCAGATATCAGGTAAACATGCGGGGCTCAATTTAAAATCATAAGCTTAAGTATCGATTCCAAATGCTCGTGGAAACGGCGCCTAATATAGCTGTCAACAGAAACAATAGCGGTTTTGAGTTTTGGCGGGAACGTCTTAGTAACGTGTTGTTGCTTTGTTTTATTTTCCTAAACTTGAGTTATTTTAATGCTATAAAAATGGTGGTGTTTTATTCATTAAGTGCTCGATAAAGTGCGTTAGTGTGGTGAATGTGAAATAAAGCAGTAAAACGTGTGATTTTACGTTGTCGGCAAAACTCCATAGAAGCTACTAGTAAAGTCGCCACCACTTTACTGAAGCAGGACTCGACTTATAAATTGACTGTATACCTACGTGACTTAGATTGTGACTAGAACATATTTTACAACTTGTTTTATTCAAGAAACTTGAAAAAATCCTAATACTTGACACTGGCAAATGCTTTAATGCGGGTCCAATACAAAAAAAAAGCGGTCCGCAACAGGTCTCAAACTAAAGAAAGGACAGCCGCAGACTAAAACATGTCTACTTACTTCACGGAGCCGTGGACTAAGGAGACAACATGTTTTGGTCTGCCCTTGATTTCAGGTTCTGTACAGGCGTAATGTTGTCTGATTACCCGACTGCGCAAAAAGGGGATGTTTTTTCGAGAATAGTATAGATGCACAAAAATAGACAGACATGCTACTTTACGGCGGTGCTCGAGACTAAGTAGCTTCTTGGCAGCTAGTTTATCGTCACCGATTAACATCCACTGACTGAAGCTTCCAGCTGATACTTGGCTGATCCATCTAAAAGGTGGCAGCAGTACTCCATACACGATCGGACCTGTGCTTGATACAGATGCAGCAGTTATCCCGGTGAGAAGTATCGCCTAACCTTATTAATGATGCCAAGCTTTTTACTAGCCACATTAGCCTTAGATTCAAGGTCAAAAGTCTGTATCATTTCATCTAGATCAGAAAGATAAAATATAAAAACACTTACCTATAAAAAACTATTAACCCAAAACATTATTTATTCAAAAACCGTTCCAAATTCGAAAGACACGTGCTCCTATAACAATGAAAGGCCCAGCTTTCCTATACAACCATCGACAAAGGAAACTTTCAGGAAGCGCCCGGTCACAGAATACACAATAGTTAGTACCTGTTAGCGCGACTGTATTTCACCCGCAACTTCGACGAAAATGTTGCCAACTGGCATTCAATTAAAGTTTGACATAGTAGACAATGGATTGGCGCCTTTTTAAAGGTTTTTTAAAATATATTTTGGCTTCACTAATTTTGTGTAAGTATTTGGTATTTTTCGTGATTTTTAATATATTGATTTATTAATTGTCAGAGATTTATAATTTTGTATTAACTTCAATTGTGTCAGATTGTATGATTGTCTTTACCAATCATACAAACGATCTATCGTCAGTTGATTAAGGGCCTGTGTATGTGAATTAAGTCTATTTCATAACTATATTTGAAGGGGTCATTGTACTCATCATTTTTAAAAATATTAACATTCATTCTAAAGTACTCTGGAAGAGACTTCCCTATAACTAAAAGGCCGAATTTTGTGCTATATATTGATATATTTATCTTGTTGCTATTTTTTTTGCGGCGTCGTCGATTGTAATTAAATTGCATTTTAAAATAAAATTACCGGATTCTCACATTTCCTTCGATTCCTCACTTTAATTCGAAATAGGATCCTGACTATAGTTTCAATCGCATTTGGCGGTCTTTTTCAAAAGCGTAGACGTTGTAAGTATCGTCTAGAACCGATTATCTTTGCTATTGATTGATTGAACAAGTTTCATTCTAGGCTCGATTTGGAAATCTTAAAATAAAAACAGTTAAATGTCCCTTTAACATAATTATGTCGTTAAAGGTAGATATAATAAACATTCTGTTTTTTACGTGATTTCAAAATCAATAGCTCAGAAGTTGTTCATAAAGGATACAATAACCCCAAAGTAAATAAAAATAAAGTACTTACATATTCTCTTTCAGACAAACACCTTGTATAGAGAACAAAAAGTTAAGTACACTAATGTTAATAGTACCATATTTAGTTTTGCTTATTAACACGTTCCAGCAACAAACGAACTTAAGAAAATATAACAAACTGCAAAAAATAGCAATAATACTCAATTAATTTAATAAATAATAATTAAAAAGTTGGTACTGGCCGACGAAAACCGTTGCAAACTAATTAAAAACATCAATTCTGAGCGGAGCGCGGGAGAATATTTCAAATGTACGCACACACACGCATGCCCCCCTACACACACATGGCCAGCACGCACACAGTTAGAAATATGTCCCGGGCTGGTGCCTGAGGTAGTGAGGAACGGAGTATCGGTCAACTGGGAACTGGACACTGGCCACTTATAAATTTAATGTTTAAGATAAAATAAAATTATAGAATGAAAAAAGTTTATGTTTTGAACTAAATTATCTTTGCATTTATCTTTTGTGAAGACAAAGAGATTTTAAATGAAGAATTAATACTTAAGTTTAGTAAATTTCACTCAGTGAGAGTGAAACTCAATATTAGAGAGATAAGATTGCCAGTAACAAATTGTTGTTACATAAGTTTGTAAATCAATCTATTTGTTTGTAATTTTATGATTAAAATTACTGTATTAGGATGGGACCACCCCTGAGGGACGCCTTTTTAGGGTTCCGTAGTAAACAAGGAACCCTTATAGTTTCACCATGTCCGTCTGTCTGTCTGTCCACGTCTTTGTTTGTCTTCTTTGTTTAGCAGGTAATACCTCAGAGGTGGCCATATAAATTTTATCAAAATCGGTTCAGTACTTTGGATTTTATAACAAAATAACTGAAAAATGTCATCTAAGTAAACGAATTGCGTATTTTGAAGTTGTTTTTTTTATAAGTTTTTTTAACTATAATTATTTTGAAATCATTTGAGAATCGATTAAAAAGTTATTCGGAATACTTAGTTATTAAAATAAGAATGCACAACCCACAGTTTTAAAGTCCACAAACCATTCTAACAATTTACATGTTTATGAGACATAGTAAGCAATGCAAAGAAAATGTTAATTTCCTTCCATCGAAAGCGAAGGACAGATATCCGGTTTTAATAATGAACAGCTACGATCTAAAACATATCCTAGAGATGGATATAGTGAAACGTCTTAAGACGAAACGAGACAGAAAACCAACCGAGTTATCGTAAATTGATCTGGGCTAGGGGGAGGCGGGCGCGACGCGGTTCCAAATTTGACAGCGATGGAAATTGGCGGGAAAGATTATTGGTTGCTTTTTCTTTTTCATTTTCGACAGCCGCGTTTTTGAAATTTGAATACTCTTTGGACATTCTAATTTGGAATTTTATTTATTGATTTTGTCGCTGTCTGGTTCAATGCTTTTTTTATAATACATTATTAAAATTAATTTTGTCTCTTAATGACTATGTCCATTGTGTTGAGATATCCAAGCGCGACAGCAATGCTTTACAACTAGTCTTGCTTGTGCAAGACTAGTTGTGCAATGCTTTAAAACATAATAAAATGCACTTAACAACATTCTTTTTTTTCGCTTTATAGATATTAAACTCACACGGATAGCACATTTACCCCCTTCAATATATTATTTTACGTAAATATAAAGTTACGTATAGTATAGCGTTATGGATGGAAAGATTAATTTCTGTTGAGGACGGTGAAAGTAACGCTCGGTTTTACCTAAATTAAGATTTACAACGAAGCTTTGTGAAGCGAAACTAGGTCACGTAGGTCAGGGATGGAGAACAGACGCTTTTTTGCGACGTTATTAGAAATTTCATTATGTACATTTGAAAGTGTTTATTAAAGTTCGACTATACAGTGACATAGGGCGCTGAAACGCAATATCACGTAAGTAACGAGCTATGGAGATGGCTATGGTAGTACTCTGCGAGATCGAATCAGAAATTAAGAGATCCGTAGACGGACGAAAGTCACCAACATACCGCAGCGGATTAGGCAAGTAGAAATGGCAGTAGATAGGGCATAAAGCACGTAGAACTGATGGACGATGGGACCGAAATATTCTAGAATAGAGACCACAAAGTGGCCAGAATTAACTTGTTGCAAGCTGCTTCCGTCAGGTCTTTTTGAAAATGCATGGTCTATGTCCAGCAGTGGACTTTTTGTAGCTGAGATGATGATGATGATGATACATGTGTGAAACCTCCTTTCGAAAACCTCTTTGTTACGTCTTACTGATCTCAGTCTCGACCGTTCCGCACACACCATCTTAATAACAGCATCCGAACGCTTCGAGCGATTTTAAAATAAGAATATCATAACTGGCCACTGGGAGGGGAGGTGGATTTCGGAAGAACGTTCGCACCCCCCATTCAAGTTTTTAAAATAAGAAAATTTCGGTGGAGCGTGATATTTTTAAAATAAGAACCTCTTTCGTGGCATATTCCGTGGAGAGAGATTTTAAAATAAGAATAGTTTCGCGATACCCCCCTTTGCCCCCGTCTGGAGTTTGAAATAAGAATTTGGGGGCCAGATTCGGGCGGGTGGGGCATATTCGGTGGGTGTCGGGGTGTTCCTTGATGAGAAAGGAGGTTTTTCGTAGAATTTCGTTAGCTCCTTTTGCCGGGGCATTGACCCGGAGTCGATACTTCAATTAATGTTGTAGAGATTGGAGAAACTTCTTTTAACGTAAATGCTAAGAAATAGCTATCAAGAGACTTTAAGCTTCAGTAGTAGTTTCCAAGAATTTAGAAATACTAAAGGTAATGTTTCAATGGCGCGCTAAAGAGGAGACCTATACTCAGCAGTGGGTGGACAATGGTTGATGATGATGATGATGAATGTTTCAAACCAATCTTAATGTGCTTAGAAAAGAAAAGCAATACAGGGCTGTATTGGATGCAAGCCGCTTCCAATCGTTATTTTTAGAAATCCATGGGGGAGGCATATGTCCAGCTGTGGACTTCTTGTGAATGAGATGATGATGCTGATGAAAGCAAATTTCGCCAAATTTGCCAAATTGTTGTCTGACAAATGTTCAATGAAACACTACGAATAAAATGTATACAAAATATAATTTAAAAAAAAAGTAAAATTTAAGTAAAATTATACTGTACCTACCTTCATATAAAGATGGGATGAGTTTTTCTTCAACCCCACCGTATCCTATGTGGCGTGTCATTGAATAGGTTTGTTAAAATAAGGTTTAAAAAAAAAAAACTCAGATGTGATGTGTGCAAGATATAGCCCCCCAAAGGTAAAAAAATTGTGCCCAGCATTTTTAATGATAAATGATAAATTCGTTTATTGAGATAAAAACGGAAAAAGACCAATTACAATTATCTCACAATATTCAAAAATTATTCTTAAACAATGTCTTAAACAAATGTCTGAGGATTACAAAATATTCATTATATAAATACAATATCATTTAAAATGTCAATACAAAAATGTCAAATGGGCAATACGCCTAGCATGTCATTACAAAAAAAATAATTATGTCATACAAAGTAAAATATACCGTTCGGGTAAGTACTCAGAGTACCAAGTCAATAAACTCAAAGGTTATCGTCAAAGTCCAATGAATCATCAGGCTTTTTACACCTGTCCCATTGATCCAATTGATTTTCACAATAAGTCAAGGAGGTATTTAAAATAGTCTTCCAGTTATCACAAAAGATGTCACAATCAGGGTTGGCAGCAAGGAGTGCGTTTAAGTGGCGACGGGCACGATTCAGGGGCGACATAGAACGTGCTACTGTGCGACCGCGATCTACGTGGAACAGGTCATGTGGGCGACCACGTCTGTTTGCTGGAACCCCGGGCTCGTCCGGTACGAACAGTACGCATAGCAAGTCGTGCAGACGTATAGAATCGACGGACCCCCTAAGCGCCTTACAACAGATAGTTAGCTGGTCTAACATCCTTCTAACTTCCAAAGAGTTGTAACCAAGCTGACCGAGCAGGAATTTAGTTGGATACAGAAACGGATAGTAACCATAAATTTTCTTATACAGTGACCTTAAAAAGGCCTTTTGGACTTTTTCAAGCATTCGCGCGTAGGTGACATGATAGGGGTTCCAGACACAAGCACTCGATTCAAGTTTGCTTCTAACTAAGGAGTTATATAATGTTTTAATTACTTCAGGATTTTTAAAGTCTCTAGCATTCCGTAGGACGAAGCCAAGGCGCCGGTAAGACTCTTTTGCGAGTTCTGATATATGATCATGAAAAGTTAGACTGCGATCAAAATTTACCCCCAAATCTTTGATACAGTTAACCCTATTTATAGGTACGTTGTTTAAATGATAATCAAACTGTATTGGATTTCTTTTACGATCAAAGGTCATGACGTTACATTTACTTATATTAAATGTCATTTTATTTCTCACGCTCCATTCGTAAATTTGATTGATATCATCCTGCAATTTCAGGCAGTCACTAGAAGATTTAATTTCAAAAAATAGTTTAAGGTCATCCGCATACAAAAGACATTTGGCGGTAGATAGTACATTAGGTAGGTCGTGAATCATCATTTGAAAGAGTAACGGACCAGTGACAGAACCCTGGCTTACACCAGAACTAGTGCAATATGGTTGAGATACATATGTACCATGCCTCACATATTGACACCGGTCCCTCAAGAAATCGGCCATAAAAATTAAGAAATCGCGAGTGAAGCCAAACGTAGATAACTTATGCAATAATATATCATTATCAATTTTATCGAAGGCCTTTTGAAAATCGAAATATACTACATCAACTTGTGATCCACGATCCATAGCACTAGATATATAGTCTGTTAAGCACAACAGGTTTGAATTTACTGATCGGCCCGGCCTAAATCCGTGCTGCTCTTCGCCTATCTGTTGTTTTACCTGGCTATATATTTCATTGTGCAGAATGTACTCAAAGATTTTGGCAGGCGCACATAGAATTGCGATTGGACGATATTCCTCTACTACGTTTTTTTTACTATTCTTTGGGATGGGGGTTACCCTTGATAATTTCCACTGTGTGGGGTACTTGCCATTTTTAAGCGAAAGATTTATAATATGGTGTAGTGGAAGAATTAAATGTTTTTTACCAGTTTTAAGGACAAAGCTAGGTAAGTTATCCGGACCAGGTGAGCTTTCTATTTTGAGCTTATTCAGGGCTCGTTCGATATCTTGGGGGATCACCGTGGGTAAACTAACGTAACCGCCTTGATAGCCTAATGCAGAACACTCGTCAACATCTAAAAGTGGCGTGTTATTTAAAAAGACGCTGGAAAAATAGTTTGCAAACGCTTCTGCAGATTCAACCCCAGTAAAAGAAGCACCTTGATACGAGACACAGGGTTCGAAACCACCCTTGGATCTGAGTCTATGCACGTGGCTCCAAAAATGCTGAGGGCGCAGCCGTAAGTTTTCTTCGATAAGAGCAGTATACGATTTATATGCGTCTGAGATACGGTTCTTCAAGCTATTACGAAGATCTGTGTATAACTTGTACGATGTATTACATTTCGACCTCAACCACACCTTGTGTAATCTCTTTTTACGCCGAATATCCTTTATAATATTTGCATCAAACCAAACCGGAAATCTGTTGCATTTAGCTACTTGTCTTTTCTTTTTAGGAACAGTTAAGTCAAATAATGTATAGATAGTATCATAGAAAATATCAGTAGCGGTTGCGACATCACTACATTCAAGTACAGGTGCCCAAGAGGTTTCGGCAAGCAATGAGTGAAAAAGAGGTATATCCATCTTTTTAAAGTTCCAGTCGCGCGATGTATCTAAGTTACTAGGCTGTAGCCGTGCACAGCTGTTATGTAATCGTAAAGGGAGCATTATCTCCAGCCTACATCGATAGGTACGAAGCCGTCGGCGGCTTCTCGCACACAAACAGGTTGCGCCGCCGTCGCCGTCTCAGAGCACTCCTGCGCCAACACTACGTCCAAAATACCTCCGTGCGAATTAAAAATTCCATTAAAATCTATTAGATTACAATATGTCAAAAAGTAACAATAATAATTTTTTATATTATTAGATGCACTATTCATATTAATATCACCAAGAATAAAAATTCTTGTGTCTGAATCAGTTAAAAATGTTTCTACGTTATTAAATACATTCATGTACACGGCGTCGATAGCTTTTGGTTTAATGTATACGACGCAAACTATAAAAGAAACACCGCGATATGTCACAGACGCCCAAAGATCTTCTCCTAGTTTAGACTCGAGCTCAGGTCGCCGACATATGGTAACACCCGGCCTCGCAGCTAGCAAAACTCCCCCACAAGGGGAAGCACGGTCTCGTCTAAGCAATGTCCATCCGTCTGGTACTACCTCGGCGTCCCCCACTGACCCGTCGAGGAAGGTTTCCGAAGCCGTGACGAGCACATGATCCGAGAGTGACAAGCTTGTATACCATGTTCGGAGCTTTGTCTTCAGTCCTCTAACATTCTGATAGAATACGTTAATGAGAGATTCTTGATTGCGCGGCTCACAGGGCGCCGACTCCGCGACGAAATGTTTGTCCGTCCGAGGTAGGAGAACGTTTTCTGTAGTTGATCCATTTTTTCACTCGCGCATTCTCAGGCCAAACATCTCTAGGTACTCCTATTTTGAATGAGTTATAATTATGAGTCGTCTTCAACTGTTCAACGGTAATTGCCTTCTGCGGACAAAGATCGCTCAAATATTTCTTTATTTCATCTAATCCAGATAGCATATTCCATAAATGGAAGTGTTTCCGATGCTCGGCCGCTTTAAGTGACGTCACTGTAGGCCCGGCGACGCAGCGCAGTGACACCGATTGGCGCGGTTTTTTGTATCGTACTTCCAGCTTTCGTCATCGAGATGGGATTTAGGCATACTCATTTCTAATTGATGCTTTGTAGATGTGCCGTGATAACGTTCGGTGTCCCCTGGTGTCGTCGGTTTGATGGATGGTGATGTATTGAGGATATTGACGGGCTCGTGTGAGCGTCGCGGTGGCGACCCATTGTCTCGATTAACCGAGTGACATGGGGCAGTGGGAGCAACTTTTTTAGTTTCAACCTTTCCCTTTCCCTGTATCCTCTCCTTCTGCTTTTTTGTTCTCAAAGGAGTAACATCTGGTTCTTTAAGAGAAAAAGATGTGTTTTTGGGTGGAGTTCCTGGCACAACTGATGCGCTAGAAACTGCTGAACACTTATTAGACGTATGGAGTTCTATTTGCGCAGCGTATCTCTTCATTTCCGAGGACAAAGCCGTATTCGCAGCCTCGTAGTGGTTCAGTTTTTCCTGTAGTTGTTGCATTTGAACCGCATGACTTTCTAATCGAGCATCATTAATTTTTGTGACAGCAATAGATTGCATAAGCAACTGCCGCAACGACAGAATCTCTTGCCGAAGACCATGTACATCCTCAGTTGGGGCATCTTCTCCTTTTTTAAAGTGTTGAACTTGTTCTTCCGTAGTTTTGGACGACGCAGAGACTACTTTCTTACGGATGGTGACATTAGCATCCTGGGATTTCTTTGAAAAGCCTACAGGGGTCAGGCTATTATCGCCACCCTTTTTCGCTGAACAGCGACACTCAGGGCATACCCAGACGCCTTTGGTGCTTTCAGCTGCCTTTTTCTCACCCGCGCATAGAAGGTGATAGATTTTATTGCACTTAGATATTGTACAATGCATGCTCTCCTCAGTGGCCGGAATGATAGTACAACAGCCAGCGCACTGCATTGTAATGATGGCAGGTCAAAACAAAAAAACGATAATAATGGTTTATCGTCTTAAATGAGTGTACTTTAGTGAGCAGAAACACAGCTGTTAATGAGTAGGTACAATATACGGCAAGATTGGTATGCAATGAGTCACTCGCTGCAGCCGCAGGTCTGTAGCGGTCTCAACTGCAATGTTTATGTCTAACTATATCTAGGTACATACGTGACCGCAGGCAAAATATTAAAATATTTTTGCTTGTAATATCGGCGTTTGTAAGCCAATATCGTCAAAAACAGTTTAGCGGTGACTCATACACTTTTAGCACTGGTTTAATAACACTCCATTGATTGTATTTGTTCACTACAATAAAAATTAATGAGGGTGGTAATAGAAAAATAATCAGTTTATTTTATTTTGATTATCACTTATTTCTCAGTTTTTAGCACTGTTCCCTCAATAATTATTGTTTATATCACTACACTATTCAGTTTATGGTCCACAGTCGATGTTTACAATTTACAACGTAAGAATACGCAGCTAACACTATCACTTTATTTCGCGATGATTTTAAAACGTTTTAACTATTTCCACGTCTAGATAACGTTATCACATTACTATTATTAATAGTTTTACACGATTAATTAATTTGTTGATCTAAAAATTACAGTTTTATATTTTTAAATAATTTTTATGCACGGAGACGTATTGTTCGAATCGACCGCGTCACTACAATGATTTCTACTTGATATGATTTCACGATTGAAAGACTGTATTTTTTTCTAAGTCATGATAATTTATCTTTTCAAAACAGACAATTTAAAACACCTTCAGCTATTGTTTGAACTTTATTATGGATAATGATTATAATTGTAATGTAGGCAGAATAAAACGAGAACTTTCTAGCGCGGTCAAAGCGCTCAAACAGCCTAGGCTCGGCACCGGCCAATAAATTTCACAGACCGTCGGACTAATTTTCAGTTTAAAATCCGTCTAAAAGCAGTTATTAACTCGTACTTTAAATACCTAGAAATGCATGATTAGCTATGGTAGTAGACCATCCTCCCGCGAACAAGCAAAATGTGGAATGTCCTTCCTCGGAAGGTTTTCATCATCAGATCAGTTCGACAGTACCATATTATTGTATTGTCATCAGAACTACATACAGCTGCCAATTTTCATGACGCTACGATCCTTGGAAGATGGTTAAATTAGTTACCTTAGATTTCATATAGTTAGTTACATACAGGTCGACCTAATAAAAACGTGTTAAAAAGGGTGTCTACTAGCACCTCTCCGGGCTAGCAAAGCAACACCCTTGACCGTTTGTTTCGGGACCTGGGCTGGGATGACATACAACCTGCATCAGAAAGCTGTATGTAATGTAATTTCAATTGGAGAGACGGGCCAGCTTTTAGAAAGGGACTATGTAAATCAAATTAGGTTTGGAGGTAGACCTTTTAGACTTGCAGGCAGTTATAGTATTTAACGCTACGTGTTATGGGTTAATTTTATTTGGAAAATACTTTTTAAGGAAGGTGGTTATTTGGGAAGGGAAGCTAACATGTTATTTATGATCAGTAAAGAGTAAAATATCGTTTTAAATTTTTAGAGTTCCGTATTAACTACGAGGAACCCTTATAATTTCGCCACGTCGAATTTATTTTGTACACCGAGGCTTCCGTATCCCCTTTCCGAAGTCCCCACTCCCCACAATATGGCACTAACGAAGAAGCAAACAACTATTAAGTACATTCCTACATAAATACGGTGTAAATCGCAAAAAAAGTCTGGTGGTCAAAAAAAAGTCAAGTGGTCTAAAAAAAAGTCTAGTGGTCTAAAAAAAAGTCTGGTGGTCTAAAAAAATCGTAGGTACGGTGATCAAACTACAAAGTAGACAGACGACCTCATACACGTGGCAAACGCTGGCTGCAAGCCGCACGACAAACGGTCTTTTAGGAAATGCATGAGAGAGGCCGAAGTCCCGCAGTGGATTTGTTGCGGCTGCTTACTCGAGCTTACATTGAAATGACGTAATTTATGGTATTTAGATGACTAATGGTTGTATCTACATCATCTATTGACACTACGCAATAGTGATGGAAAACTAATCGGAAACTGACCCTTAATCTTAACTTGACTCACGTGCTTTGAACTTTATAAAGTAATCAACTTAAACAGAGCCTTATTTAGCTCAATTTTATTCAGTGTTACTAACAATCGTCTTCTTTTTTAACCGACTTCGAAAAAAGTGGAGGTCCTATGTTCGACTGTATGTATTTTTTATGTAATGTTCACCGATTACTCCGTCATCCTTGAACCATTTTCTGTGTTTCTTGGATAAAATTATAAAGTGAAAATTCCCGAATTGATCCAATTTTTTTTATTATTTTTTTTAGTAATTTATATACAATTTCTTTATATTTATTTATTAAAATATAACAATTACGTACATTTAAGACTACAATACAGTTAAGACTATTATTTCCCATACTTATTTTATCAACTTTGCTAAATTATTTTTTGAATAATCTTTAAAAATGTGAATATTTTCATTGGGTGCCTGAGTGAAGAGGTTCAGATTATAGAAGTCCAGAGTTTCACCGACACGTTTTTCTTTGGAAAGTGACAAGTATTGAGGATTATTCTGTAACCATTTGCACATTTTCTTATCTTCGAAGACGAAGTATTTGACAATCGGTGACAAATTCAATTCTTGACACACGGAAAAGTGAGGCAGTGTTTTTTGAAAAAAGTTTATACCTAACCATGTAGAATTTAGTGAGCTTGAAAGCCTTCTTATATTATTCATCCAATGCGAATTGAAGTCGGTTGTTCAGATTTTATAAACTATACACTTGTTTCCCCTATTGGCGTAAACTGGCGCGGTTAAATGATCCTTATTGCTTTGCCCATAGAGTCGTTCGAGTGCAATGGCGGAGTGCACGTTCTCGCGCTGCCAGCAAGAACGTCGCGCCATTCGCAAGGAGTTGCAGCGCTGGACTAAGAACATGGTCTACATACTGGGTGAGTCATACTCCACAGTTATTCACACTGCATGCTTATTCATGCTCTACACTTTTTCACAATCCATACTTAAACACATTCCACACTTAGTCACACTCCATAATTATTCACTCTCCATACTCATTCACACGTCACACTCATCACACTCCATACTTATTCACATTCCACACTCATTCACACTCCACGCTTATTCACACTCTATACTTATTTACATTCCATACTCATTCACACTCCACGCTTATTCACACTCTATACTTATTTACATTCCACACTCATTCACACTCCACGCTTATTCACACTCTATACTTATTTACATTCCACACTCATTCACACTCCACGCTTATTCACACTCTATACTTATTTACATTTCATACACATTCACACTTCACATTCTACGCTCCATGTTATACATATAATTTACACGTTAATCAAATGTTGAAACTCGTAGTTTGAGGAACAAGCAGTAGTGTGCAAGTGTGACTGTGTTCCCGATTGAAGCACCGACGAGCGCAGTATATTATCAGACATGATTTTGAATTAAAACACTATTATTATTAACGGGATATTTACCGTGGTTCGCGTTAATTTTGAGCTCCCGATATTTCAGCACAGTTACATGCACCATGTTCACGAGCGACTGAAAAATGCAGGTGGATGATATGGTTAAGGGCAGACATATCTGTCTACCCTCTTTCTTTGTCTTTTACTGCAAAGAGCGATATCACTGGCACTCGAACTCGATGGAAAGTCCCGACAAAACACACTCACAATATCACTACATGTCTTGTTTTGTACACATTTTGGACGCGTATCTTTATTTCTAAGATTTCTTACCTAATACTGGATTCCATGCACTGGCTAGTTGAAAACCATCACCTCGATTGAAATTTGGGCATTTTGAGATTTCAATGGCTTCCTTCATCAGCCTAGGTATGTAGTGCCGTTCAATAAGACACGATTTCCGGCTATAATTTCCAGCTGTATGATTTTGAATTTTGCCAAATTTCTGAATGGATGTATCTAGAGAGCGACTTCCTCAATTCTCATTTTGTACATAAACCATTTAGTATCTGGGGGCACGGCCGTGCCCCCGCCATGATAAACTTATTCAAAAAATTAGTTTTTTTTCCGTCCGGCGTTATTGCATGTAAAGTTTTAGGGATGCGTGGATAACAAAACTTTTCTATGAAAGAGAATAGACGAAGAGCTACCGAGATATTTGTTCAAGGTTCATCTCTGTTTCCTGAGACCTACAATCTTGGTATTTTCAAGGCTAGAGTGAGTGAGTGAGTGAGTGATCGACGAGCTCCATCCTCGGCCACACCGTCGCTTAATATCAGGCGAGTTGGTGGTCAATCGTAGACCTATCTTGTATAAAAAATAAAACCGGACAAGTGCGAGTCAGACTCGCCTACCGAGGGTTCCGTACTAACTAACAAACTAAATAAAAGGGGGAAATCATATATTTTCCTTCATAAACCGAAAAATATACATCGTAAAAATATTTAACACATTCCTTGCTCACCACTCGGATCCGAGTGGAGCGGGGCTATAGTAGCGACGCTTCGCACTCGGATCCGAGCGAGCGTCCCGTTCATTTTGTAGTAGTCAGTAAACCGTTTGAGGCAGTCAACGTTGCTTTGCGCGGCCACTCTGTACTTAATCAAAATTCGCCTAAAAAATTTTGGTTCCCAGCTGAAGTAAAGGGTCTGCAGGGGGCGAAGAATGTGTTAAAAACCTGTTTTAGCTTATGCTAATGAGGCTCTTTCATATGACACCCCACATGATACGGTTAATTCACTTTAAAATTTGGGCCCTCATTCCTTGCATAGAGACACTATTTTTTTGTGATTTAATTAAAAATGTCCAGTTTTCAGAATTTTCCCTATATGTGTACTCTAACACAATGCTTCTTGCTAAATTTTAGAGTTCTAGGTCAACGGGAAGTACCCCATAGGTTTTGATTCCTCTGTGATGTCGAAATGTGCGTTTTTACGACATATTCGGCTGTAATTTTTTTTTACGTAAACAGAAATTTTATTTTTCTTTCTGCAGCAAGATACTTTGGATCTGCGTATATGGTTTTAATTTCAACTCGATACCTTCACGCGTTCCCGAGATAAAGGTCTTGACAACCGGACGGACGGACAGACGGACAGACGGACAACAATGTGATCCTATAAGGGTTCCGTTTTTAACTATTGAGGTACGGGACCCTAAAAAAGAACTGAGGTATTACCATATAGGTATATACCTCATTATAATTTTTCTTCATTTATTCTGATTAGTTTAAAAATATGATATTTCTCTTGACGTCTATGATAATGACCTTATCCAATGTATGTGCTAGCTCTCCAACTCACCTTTTTGAGAAGTTTTATACAATTTAAAGCTTTTAACTAAAGCTATTTTGAACTCTACCTTTAATTTATAAAGTCTATATTTCTTTGTTACTCGGAAAACAAATAAATTGTTTGCTCTTTTTTGTTATTCCTAACATTTTGGAGAGGTAACGTTTTGTTTGTGTTTATTATAATTCATAATTCATTTTTTTCATAATTCATTTATTAATCTTGTGGACATGGGTTATAAAGGTGGTAAAATAAGTTTTGACTGGAGTTCGTCATGTCCCGCTTTGTCAGCATACAAGTAGAGAAACTTAAAACTAGAACATAACAAATTATCCTTGTAATCACTTTGTAATCACGTACGTTCCTTGTGATCACAATTAATTATATAATAGGAAAGACGTTTGAATTAAATTGCAGTAGGATAATGTCAGATTCATTTAACAATGTTGTCAGAGAATCTTGAAAATTATAGAATATATCAAGAATATATAAAATATATCAATAATTAGTGATTTTTATAGCAATAATTTTGTTTGTCATTTAAAAATTCATCCAGGTTATAGTATGCCTTGGAAAGGAGGAACTCAATGAGCTTATTTTTGAAACTGTGTAAATTACTCCATTCGCGAATAAGTGGTGGTAATTTGTTATAAATTATCGACGCCTTACATAACACGCTTTTTAGCATTAAAGATGTATTTGTTCGGCTTGGGAAACGTATATCCATTTCTCTTCTACTACCGGAATTGAATTTTGGGAAGAGGGTTGGGTTCTTTTTCACGAAAAGAGCTACTTCACTAATATAAATACATGGGACTGTTAGCAATTTCAATTCTATAAAGTATTCTTTACAAGATTGTCTTTTACGTAAACCACACATTGCTCTAACACATCTTTTTTGTGCCTTAAATACCATTAATTTGTCTGTTGAGTTGCCCCAAAATATTATTCCATACCTTAATATTGATGCAACATAAGCATGATATGCTGTGAGTGTAGTTTCTTTATTAGCGATTTTGCTCAATTTGTGTAGTGCAAATGAAAATTGCGTTATGCGTTTCGTAAGTATTTTTATATGTTGCTTCCAAGTGATTTTATTGTCAATGTGCAATCCAAGAAATTTCGTCGATTCTACTTCGTCAATTTTATGTCTAAGATAGTTTATGTCAAAATGTTGACTATGCAGGCGGGAAATCCTTTGTCTAAAACTCATTATATTGGTTTTTTCTAGATTAATTTTCAAATTATTGGTTTCTAGCCAGTTAATTACCGATTTTAACGAGTTGTTAATGTCGCATTCTAATTTTGATATGTTACTTTTGTCTTCTTTAAATAAGATGGTGCTGTCATCTGCGAAAAGGGTTACAGAGTGTTGTGTTGCAGCAGGTAAATCGTATATGTAAACTAAAATAGTGGAGAAGCCAAAATACTGCCTTGTGGTACACCCGAATGAATTTTCCGTAGTGTAGATGCGTACATTTTTTTCTATTTTTGTTTTTGGACATATGCGTCTTATATGGGTAGCTTGTAACCTATCACTGAGAAAAGATCTTATTAATTGATTCGCAGTGCCTCTAACTCCATATGCATCTAACTTTTGAAGAAGTATTTCATGATTAACGTGGTCAAAGGCTTTAGTCATATCCATAAAAAGTGCTACCGTTAGTGCGCCTTTATCTATATTTGTTATTACTTGGTGTAAGAAGTCGTATATGGCCATATTAATATCTTTACTTTTCCTAAAACCATACTGACTAGGGGAAAAGATATCATGTGTTTCAAAGTATGCTATCATCTTTTGGTATATAATTTTTTCAATAATTTTAGAGAAGATAGGAATAAGTGCTATGGGTCTATAACTACCCAAACAGGTTTTATCCCCTTTTTTTAAAAGAGGTTTTATTACAGATATTTTCAAGTTCTCGGGGAAAACCCCATGCTGTATACAGAGGTTTATGATATGGCTTAATACAGGTGCTATAATAAGTTTTATATATTTAACTACTTTTGTTGTCACCCCATCGTAGCCACAGCTGTCAGTATTGTTTAGCGAGTCAATTACATCAATTATGTCAGTAGGTATAGTCGGTGTTAGAAACAAAGAATTGGCCTTGTTATATCGAAGATCAGCGGGAGCACTTCGTCTGTTTAAGGGTTTTAGTACATCAATAAAAAAATCATTGAAATTTTGAGCAATGTCTTGAGGATTGGTGATTGTCGTATTGTTGACATTAATTTTTGAAATATATTCTATAGGGTAATTGTTTTTAGATTTATTAATTATAGTCCATGTGGCTTTTATTTGTATGTTCTTATCAGTGGATGTTTAATATCGTAGTATTTATATATATTTTACTTTATTTTAGTAGGTAAAAGAAAAAAAAAATAACATTTTCAAATGTTACGCAGCCATATTAGACAGAAAGAAAACATAGACTTCTATAGATACCCCAAGTGTATGTACCTAGCGTGTCAACAAGAAGATAAAATTGCTGTCTACGATGGAGCGTTCAGGAGGCATATCCCACAGTTAGGCGTCACGCACAATAATATTGGAACTAAAGCGTTTCGTTCGAGTGTTTGGAACATCCACCATGAAATGATGGCACTTCGCACTTCTAACCGTTTGATAGAAAAAGAGGCACGATTCACACTCGTCGAAACGTAGAAATATTCCTCCATTAGACTCGCCCACCGAGGGTTCCGTACAAACTAAATAAAAGGGAAATATTTTTTTTTTATATTTTCCTTCATAAACCGAAAAGTATACATCGTAAAAATATTTAAAAACCTGTTTTAGCTTATGCTAATGAAGCTCTTTCATATGATACCCCTCATGATACGGTTAATTCACTTTAAAATTTGGGCCCCTCATTCCTTGCATAAGACACTATTTTTTGTGATTAAATAAAAAATGTCTAGTTTTCGGATTTTTTCCTATATGTGTACTCTAACTAACACAACGCTTCTTGCCAAATTAAAATTTCATAGTTCTAGGTCAACGGGAAGTACCCGGTTTAGGTTTTGATTCCCTTGTGAGTGTCGAAATGTGCGTTTATTACGACATATTCGGCTGTAACTTTTTTTACGATAACTGACAAATTTTATTTTTCTGCAGCAAGAGACTATGGATCTGTGTATATGGTTTTAATTTCAACTCGATACCTTCACGTGTTCCCGAGATAAAGGTCTTGACACCCGGACAGACGGACAATAATGTGATCCTATAAGGGTTCCGTTTTTCCTTTTGAGGTACGGAACCCTAAAAAAACAACGGGTTGCACTCCGGAAGTGAAGTGAAAATTAAAAAATAAAATAGTGATAAAAATTTACATACAATAATGAACTTTAAATGCAGAACGTTAGAATAGGTTTCTGACTAAAATAATTCGTCCGTCTTACGAATTCGATCTGACGCGAGTTTAACATTTTTTACCCATCCAAAAATGCACAACGCCGCTAAAGAAGTTTTCACTTCAAAAATAATTGTAAGTGGTTAAAATATATTTAGTTTTTATAATTACTTATAATTTGAAAAACTGAAAAAACCGACTTCGAAATACGCAATAAAACGCGTTCATACGCGACTTTCTCACTTTTCTACAGACAATTGGATGATATTTTACCAGTTATTTTGTTATAAATCCAAAGTACTGCATCGATTTTGATAAAGTTTATTATGACCACCTCTGAAGTATCTAGCAAATAAAAAAGAATCATCAAACGCACGATTAGCTGAGTAATTGGCGAACAAACATACAAAAAAAAACATAAAGACCGAATTGATAGCCTCCTTCTTTTTGGAAGTC
This sequence comes from Lycia hirtaria, assembly GCA_947563715.1. Classification (NCBI taxonomy): domain Eukaryota; kingdom Metazoa; phylum Arthropoda; class Insecta; order Lepidoptera; family Geometridae; genus Lycia; species Lycia hirtaria. The sequence continues at coordinate 49,441,411 of OX387376.1, read as the reverse complement.
GGTTAAAAAAGGCACGGATCCCGTAGTCTGCCGAGAATTAAAGTTATCAAATTAAAAAAAAACCGGACAAGGCGAGTCAGACTCGCCCACCGAGGGTTCCGTATAAACTAGTAGATAAAAGGGTTTTTTTTTTTTTTTTTTTAATATTTTCCTTCATAAATCGTAAAATATATATCATAAAAATATTTAAACCCCCGTTTTAGCTTGTGCTAATGAAACTCTTTCATATGATACCCCACATGATACGGTTAAAGTACTTAAAAATTTGGACTCTTTCCTTGCTTAAAGACCCTATATTTTGTGATTAAATAAAAAATGTCCAGTTTTAGGATTTCTTCCTATATGTGTACTCTAACACAATGCTTCTTGCCAAATTTCAGAGTTCTAAGTCAACGGGAAGTACCCCATAGGTTTTGATTCCTCTGTGAGTGTTGAAATCTGCGTTTTTTACGACATATTCGGCTGTAACTTTTTTTTACGAAAACTGAGAAATTTTATTTTTCCTTCTGCAGCAAGATACTATGGATCTGCGTATACCGTTTTAATTTCAACTCGATACCTTCACGCGTTCCCGAGATAAAGGTCTTGACACCCGGACGGACGGACAGACGGACAGACGGACAACAAAGTGATCCTATAAGGGTTCCGTTTTTTTCTTTTGAGGTACGGAACCCTAAAAACATGTGTAAGTACGTTATCAAGCGCAGTAGCGTTCTGAGTTTACAACACGTGAGTGTAGACAAGGCGTAGGCGGCATCGATCCTGCAACTGTTACCTACACTGCGGCGAGGGCACTAGGTATCTAGGATCCGGATTATTCTAGGTTCATCCTACGAGGTGATTGAGTAACTTGTATGACACTGGGTATGATCTTCATGACCTTCGACAATCTAGGATTCAAGAAGTAGAATCAATCAATCAAAACGGTTATTGACTTCTTGAAGTTCACCAATTCTCATTGGTTGTCTCATCATCATCTCAGCCAGAAGTATACTGTTGGAGACAGGCCTTCCCCATGTATTTACCTACTAAAATATTGGTTAGAAGCGGCCTGTATCCAGCGTCTTCCTGCCACTTGTATGAGGCTTCTGTATTGCTTCTGTCGACCTTGTGGCTGGTCTGCCGTTGTGCTTGCCAGTTGAACTTTGCGGCTCCAAGGTTTTTTTAGCTTCTTCTTCTTTTTTGTATTGGACCCGCATTAAAGCATTTGCCAGTGTCAAGTATTAGGATTTTTTCAAGTTTCTTGAATAAAACAAGTTGTAAATGTTCTAATCTCAATCTAAGTCACGTATTCAGTCAATTTATAAGTCGAGTCCTGCTTCAGTAAAGTGGTGGCGACTTTACTAGAAGCTTCTATGGAGTTTTGCCGACAACGTAAAATCACACGTTTTACTGCTTTATTTCACTTGCCCACACTCACGCACTTTATCGAACACTTAATGAATAAAACACGCCCGCCAAAAAACCTTTTTTTAGCTGCATGTTGTCTGGCAATGATCAAAATGATAACTCACTACATACATATGTGCAGTGTAATACATAATCTAACTTTTATGACGCTGGCAGCCAATGAGTTTCCATCACGTGGACGTAAAGTCTAAAACAAAATTCACGAATATAGTGTCCTGGGTTGTCAAAATCTTTAAGTTCAATGAACATAAAGATTTTGATATAAAATAAACACTCTTTGTCGCCGCGCTGAAGCCTAATTTAGATTGAGAAGTCTAGAGGCGTCTATTTTTCCACATCGAATTATTTTGAAAATCGAAATTAATTTTATCAAAGTTGACAGCCAATTAGCATTGAAATTTATGCCCAGTCTGGGCCATAGAGTAACTTATATAAATGGCTTCACAAAAGCCAGTTTCGGTTTCGTGAAGGGCAGACTGGGCTTCGGTACACTAAGTTTGTAAACAATCGCATCCTACTCCGAGAACCTCCTCCTTTTTTAATTCGGTTGATAAATGAACATGTAAATAATGGATTAAATGATGAAAAATTTGTGTTAGGTATTTAATTAATTTACTAATTTCTAAAAAATATTGACTTTAAGACACGACAAGGAATTTTCTAAAATAAATGTCGTTAAAGCGGAAGTCCAATTTGTCGCGATTCCGCCGTAATATTCTGCCTTAACTGATAGCAATTCGGCCGAGATAAGGCGCCATACCTAGACTTGCTAGGTATTGAGACACAGTGAAGAGACTACAGTGGGGAAACTTATGAAAACTCGGTGTAACTAGGAAAAGTAAAATCAAAAAAAAAAATGGTTGTCTGTAAAGTCGGTTTACGGACGATTGTTTAACGTGACAACGTCATAACAAAACATTGGTGATCCCCCAAGGTAGCGTTTTAGGTTGTATACTATTTCTGATATACATAAATGATCTGCCAAAAACACTAGATACAAATAAAGAAGTACCAGTACTATTTGCTGACGATGTCTCAATATTAATAAAATGTGATAAAGGTCAAAACCCTAATTTACTTCTCCAAGAAACCTTAAACAAAATCTCAAATTGGCTTCACCAACACAACTTAGAAATAAATTATAACAAAACAAAGACTATGCAATTCAGATCCAATAATAGTCTTCCCCTGAACCTAAACCTCAACTATCAAAATACATCAATACAAGAAGTAGAGTCATTTAACCTGTTAGGAATTAACATAGATACAAATTTAAATTGGAAAACACATATAGCACACATTAAAAGTAAATTATCAAAATTCACATATGCGCTCTATGAAATTAAAACCAGCACGGACACAATAACAGCATTATCAACGTACTTTGCATATGCACACTCATGGCTAAAATACGGAGTCATACTATGGGGTAACAGTGTCAATGTAGATGAATTATTCAAAATGCAGAAAAAATGTATCAGAATTATAGCCCAAATAAATAATACAGACAGCTGTAGACCGTTCTTTACTAAATATAACATATTACCAGTACCTTGTCTCTATATCCAGGAATTATGTACATATGTTTTCAAAAATATTAGCACTTTCACCGTAACAAAAGACACCCACGATGTAAACACCCGCTATAAAAACCAATTAAGCCTACCATATTCGAGAATAAATATGTTAAACAGAAGTCCATATTATATGGCAATAAAAATATATAATAAATTACCTAACATAATAAAAAATGAAGCCACGTTTACTGCTTTTAGATCAAAACTAAAAAAATTCCTGAGTATAAAATGCTTTTACTCTGTAGATGAATATTTTGAGAGCACAAACCTATGACAATCTGCTCTATTGTTTGTCTTATCGTATTATACGTTATTTATACTGTAAAATAATGATATGATAATTTAACTAGCTTAACTAAATTTAGTTCGGTTGCAATGCCTGAAAAGGGCGACTAAGTTTTTAAGTGCTTTGTAATTTTATATAACACCAATGAAATGTAACACTTAGTGGCAATAAAAAAATATGAATATGAATATGAATACGTCAAAATAAAACCGGACAAGTGCGAGTCAGACTCACCCACCGAGGGTTCCGTACAAACTAAATAAAAGGGGGAAATCATATATATTTTTTCTATTTTCCTTCATAACCTTCGTAACCGAAAAATATACATCGTAAAAATATATAACACATTCCTTGCTCACCACTCGGATCCGAGTGGGGCGGGGCTATAGTAGCGGCACCTGCCACTCGGATCCGAGCGAGCGTCCCGTTCATTTTGTAGTAGTCAGTGTTTGAGGCAGTCAACGTTGCTTTGCGCGGCCACTCTGTATTTAAGTAATCAAAAATCACCTAAAACGTTTTGGTTCCCAGCTGAAGTGAAGGGTCTGCAGGGGGCGAAGAATGTGTTAAAAACCTGTTTTAGCTTATGCTAATGAGGCTCTTTCTTATGATATTTTATATATTATGTTTTTCGAGTGTATGTATGTATGCTTGTTTCTATTTGAGATTTCTGCTTAAGATATATTTTAAGTAGATTATATCTTAAACGGCTTGACCGATTTTTATGTGCGAGGTGTTATTAGATTCGTGTTCACTCCCTAAGTTTCATAGGATATGTATGTAATAACTTGGAAAAAAAATGCGGTTTTTCATCTCCTCCAATGAGGTTTTTCGTACTTAATACAGATACAATAAATAAATGATTCCACAAAATGAAGTGAATTATTCAAAAAAATGCACACTATAACATCTTACAGCGACTTTTAGCATATTTTCTCACAAAAACGTGCACTCAACAGCGTATCAAACGAAACGAAATCTTAAGTTAGACTGCGAAAACCGCGCTTCTGCAGTCGGGTATTTCTAAAGAGACTTGTTGCTTATCGTCGAAATTGTAAAAGATCGATAAACAAATGTTTTAGTTTATACTTAAATAAATGATCACCTCGAGGTAGCGTCTCTAATCTGTATGGCAGAATCTTTTTTTTTTCATCATTTTTGCCTTAGTAATTTTTGTTCTGTTTTAAATATGTGAAAATTGACTTGGATCAAATTAAAATATTTGTGGTGGTTTTCTAGTTTTACAAACGACGATTTTTTTATAAGTTAATTCATTTTATATCTTCAAAAATGTGTGTATGCGCGAGCAAGATGGACGATCGTTGAACTACGCACTCTTATGGCCTTTTAAGTATCTTGGTCATGTTTATTTATTTCATTGTTACACCAACAAAGCCACCACCAAAACAAATCAAATAAAAATAAGGTACACAAGTGAGATACAATATTGAGTGGTACTCCAATTACAGGTTACACATCCAAGTATTTATATAGCACATATATACTTAAAACAAAACTTAATTATTATTTAGTCAACTTTTATTTGTTGCGTACATTTTACATAATTTTCTTCAAATGGGCAAGTGCCTTTATTAACTACAGCAAAACAATATACAGACTCAACTAACTAAACTACTACACAAAAAGCATATCGATTACCTCAGACCGATAAAGGTCTAAAGATAATCCAATGATTTAATTGAATTTACACAAAAAAAAAAAAAATTTACCAATTGAAAGTTCTAATTTTCTTAAACATAGAATTGTGAAACATAACATTTTGATATGTATTTAAATTACAATGTTATACCTATATTCTATATCTAATGACAATAATGTTTGACGCAATGCTGTTCCAAAAGTTAATGAACGTTGAGACCGACTGAAATGTTTCATCTCTGCGGTTTTCCTGGTTCCTAACAATGTCCTCATAGTACGTAAAACATATCACTTTTGTTCATTAAACTTTGATTGGCCTCGCAGCTCCTTCGGATATATGTGTCACGCACGTTCCCGATATGGAGATAAAAATGGCCATATAAAATAATTATGATCTTTAACATGCTTTATAGTTCCATTGTAGTTTCCGGCAGTCTAGTGAAGCTTCTGGCAGCGTAGTGAAGTTTCCGGTAGTCTAGTGATTTTTCCGGCAGCCTAGTGAAGCTTCTGGTTGCGTAGTGAAGTATCCGGCAGTCTAGTGAAGTTTCTGGCAGCCTAATGAAGCTTCTGACAGTGTAGTGAACTTTTCGGCAGTCTAGTAAAGTTTCCGGCAGCCTAGCGAAGCTTCTGGTAGCGTAGTAAAGTTTCCCGCAGTCTAGTAAATTTTTCGGCAGAGTCCGAGAGTTCTTAACGTCCTTGAAGATGTGAGAAGTGTACCATAGAGACAAGATTACGCCTTACTTCTCACTGTGAAACATATTACGCCTTACTTCTCACTGTGAAACATATTACGCCTTACTTCTCACTGTGAAACATATTACGCCTTACTTCTCACTGTGAAACATATTACGCCTTACTTCTCACTGTGAAACATATTACGCCTTACTTCTCACTGTGAAACATATTACGCCTTACTTCTCACTGTGAAACATATTACGCCTTACTTCTCACTGTGAAACATATTACGCCTTACTTCTCACTGTGAAACATATTACGCCTTACTTCTCACTGTGAAACATATTACGCCTTACTTCTCACTGTGAAACATATTACGCCTTACTTCTCACTGTGAAACATATTACGCCTTACTTCTCACTGTGAAACATATTACGGTTCTCAGCTATCTCTGTAGAATAATTCATAACAATCAAATCAGTTCTACGTGCTATGTGCCCTGCCCACTGCCACTTCAACTTGCTAATCCGCTGTGCTATATCGGTGACTTTTGTACGTCTACGTATCTCTTCATTTCTGATTCGATCTCGTAGAGAGACTCCGAGCATAGCCCTCTCCATAGCTCGTTGCTCGTTGCACATAGCACGTAGAACTGATGGTCGATGGGGCCGAAAGGTTCTCGAGTGGAGACCACGTACCGGCAAGCGCAGCGTAGGAAGTCCAGCCACGAGATGGACAGACGACCTCATACAAGTGGCGGGAAGACGCTGGATGCAAGCCGCTTCCAATCGGTCTTTTTGGAAATCCATGGGGGAGGCCTATGTCCAACAGTGGACTTCTTATGGCTGAGATGATGATGATGATGAATCAAATCAGCCGTTTGTGCGTGAAAAGGTAACAAACAGACAGATGGACAGGAAAATTAGAGTTTTCGCTTTTATTTATTAATGTGTTTTTATTAATGTGTATATTCGTTAGAATAATAATCGTTAACATTATCTTCCTGAAAATCTGGTGACACTGTGGCAGACTGCATCGGTCGAGTTAGCGCATGCGCGACACAACCACTCTGCCAAACAACCTGTTGCAACTAGCCCGACGTGCACCGATGCAACTTCCCTCCGTATAATTAACCAAATAATCCAACAAAACCGACAGCACGAGCCGGAATAAATAAAAAAAAACAATCCAACAAGTCAACTGTCAAGCGCATAAAACATCAAATCAAAAAACTCTTCAAAATTCGAATTTCCGAACACGCGTCATCCGGTTTCTTGTAAGTGCGACGTCTTGAGAGTTAAGACATTAGTGCAGTGCGAATTGATACGAAAAATAGGTGCTTAAAATTGTATCGGTATTGTTATAAATTAATTGTTATAGCCGTGCGTAGTGTAAAAATTGCAAAAAGTTTTATAGTTCCTGTAAAGTTTTTGGTGCTTCGCTTCGCGTAGTGAAACAAAAAATGTAAAGAATAAAGTTTGACATTTAAAACTTTGACTTTCTAAATTGTATTTTCGGTGATATCGGTTAGTGCATTAATTGGTTGAGTTAGCAAGTTTAGGCTACGTGGAAGCGAAGTTGGAGGTTGCAAGCAACAAGTGCCCGTCGGATGGCTTCCCGGGTAAACGTGCCACTGTTATTAGAGTTTGCATGCCCGCTTTTGGAAGGATTATGTTGCGTTTCGTACGTGCTAGTCCCGGGCCCGAATACCGAATTTCGATGCTCTATTTACTGTTACTTGTTTATTTGTTACGCTGTTTACTCCTTAGCGCTTTAATCGTACTATCTTTTGTTTTTGTGCTAGCTTTTGTTTTTACGCTATTTTCTTGTAAGACATGGGTGGGGCGAACTTCTTTTGTTTTAGGCTTGCATCACGCGCCATCTTAGATCGGCGACAAAAAAGTGTCATGGCGGCCGAAAGAAGTTTTTGTTCTAAATTTTGTGGCTGAATTTTCCGATTGCGTAATGTTGAAATGTGAAAAAAATATAACTTACACACATTTTGTTGTGTAAATTGGTTGGTTATAAAGAATACTTATAATAAGACAATGAAGGACAATTCGTAAAATTTTAGATTGTTTTTCTTAGATTTTTGTAAACGTAATAATGTATCCATTAGGTACTTATTATAAATATTCATACCATAAAACAAGTATATAAGTTTAGAAATTCAAAAACTCCCGACAAAAAAACGGCTGAACCGATTTTGATGAAACATAGCTAAAACACTTTCGATGAAGTCCTCTTTCAAACAAAAAACCAGACAAATGCGAGTCAGGATCGCCCACCGAGGGTTTCGTACAAACTAGTTGATAAAAAGCAGAAATTATATATTTTATATTTTCCTTCATAAACCGGAAAATATACATCGCAAAAATATTTAAAAACCTGTTTTAAGTAGCTTGTGCTACCTAATGAAATTCTTTCATATGAATATGATACCCCACATGATACGGTTCACTCACTTTAAAATTTAGAGCCTTATTCCTTGCATACAGACCCTATTTTTAAGATTAAATAAAAAATGTCCAGTTTTCGTTTTTTTTTCCTTATGTGTGCTATAAGACAATGCTACTTGCCTTCTTCTTGCTCTTCAGGAGCAAAAATGTAAAATATATATATATACCTAGTCTTGCCATAAATATTGTTACGAAGAAAAAAAATTTTTTTTTATTGCAAATAATATTTATTACTTTTACAGTGTGTTAGTTTAATACATAAATATAAAACAATTTAAAATATAAAAGCTTATTCGAAGTGGTCTCCATTGGCTGCAATACAGTCCTTTAAACGTTGAGGCCAGTTATCAATAGAAGCACGCACTCTTTCCATGGGAAAATTCTTTACTGCCAATCGTATGGATTGTTTTAGGGACTCCAAATTATCATGGCGTTTAGAGCAAGCCTTACTCTCTAAAACTGACCATAAATCATAATCCAGCGGATTAAGAACAGGACTAGACGACGGCCAGTCTTCAGCTCTGATGAAGTCCGAAACGTTCACTTCCAACCAAGACTGCGTGGACCGAGCATTATGACCTGGCGCCGAGTCTTGTTGGAAGGACCATACTTGGTTATTGAACATGGTGTTGTTAAGGGGCTTAACTACCTTCTCAAGAATGGTATTTTGATACACTTGTGCCGATGTTTTGATACCTTTTTCACAAAAATATGGCTCAGTCACTCCTTCATAGCTAACACCCCACCAAACCATCACTGAAGTCGGATAATGCCCACGTTGCACTCTGTCGACTAATTGGGAAGCTTCCTTAGAGCTTTGAGCATAAATACGGTCATTTTGTTTGTTAAAATGTTGCTCAATTGTAAAGATTTTCTCATCCGTAAACAAAATTTTTCTGTGACCTCCCTTTGCGTACCGCTTCAGTAGTTGTTTCGATTTTACCACCCTATTCTTTTTTAAATTATCAGTTAAAAAATGACCAGTGCGTCTCTTATAGGCTGCAAGTCCTAAGTCATCTTTTAAAATACGCGACATGGTTCTGGGTGCTATCTTCATCTCCCGAGATAAAATCTTTTGCTTTCGGACAGGATTTCTTCGAATTCTTTCCCTTACTGCTTTGACCACCTTTTTCGTACGAACACTACGTGGACGGCCAGATCTTTTTCTGTCACAAACAGAGGAGATCTCATTGTACCTATTAATAGCCCGGTACACAAACATTTGACTAATACCAAGCGTATGGAGAGTTTTAAAAATTGCATTTGGCTCCATACCACCTTTGTGTAATGCAATCACAGCGATTCGGTTCTCTTTATCACCCCACTCCATTTTAATATCGCAAAATATTGTACAATGTATTGGCGCCAAAATTAGAAAACTCAATGAACAATCGTATAAAAATGACAGATTCCAAATTCAAATGTAATATCTTTCTTATTTTTAACTGTAACAGTATTTATGGCCAGACTAAGTATATATATTATACATATATTCCCCCTTTATCAATGTAGTACTAGTTTCGCCCGGTAGTTCTTTTGTCTAGTTTGTACGGGAGGTACTCTCGGTGGGTGAGTCAGACTCACACTTCTCCAGTTTTTATTTAATGAAACCTATCACTCGGGTTTTTGGCGGGAACGTCTTAGTAACGTGTTTTTGCTTTGTTTTATTTTCATAAACTTGTGTTATTTTGAACATTAATGCTATAAAAATGGTGGTGTTTTATTCATTAGATGTTCGATAAAGTGCGTGAGTGTGGGCAAGTGAAATAAAGCAGTAAAACGTGTGATTTTACGTTGTCGACAAAACTCCATAGAAGCTTCTAGTAAAGTCGCCACCACTTTACTGAAGCAGGACTCGACTTATAAATTGACTGTATACGTGACTTAGATTGTGACTAGAACATTTACAACTTGTTTTATTTAAGAAACTTGAAATAATCATAATACTTGACACTGGCAAATGATTTCATGCGGGTCCAATACAAAAAAGAAGAAGAACTTATCACTCAAATAAGTATCATTACTCTGTGATGTTGATTTTGAAGCTTGATTTTTACAGCTGCTTTTAAAGATTTTTTTCGTCGAATTTTTTATAAAATTTTAGTAGGAGTTTAAATTTCAGTATTTTAGCTATACCTACGGAAACCTGACAACGCAACGTCTGGGCCCAATTCAGTTATTCAAGACCGCTCCATAGCCGAACCGTGGAGCGTTTCCCGTCGGCCGCCATAATTTTTTTGATTCAGTCACTTTTATGTCATACAATTGACACATTTGATGAAACGTAACACGTCCTTCACTCGTTACTAAATCAAGAAAAGACAGCAGCCGACAGGAAATGCTTCGGACAAGGTTCAGTTACAGATCGGTTTTGAATAACTGAATGGCCCCCCTGGGCTCAACTACTACAAAAATAATATATTATTCAGATAGATCATACAAATAGTTGCTTATTGATAATATACTCACTTATCCTCATATGGAAATAAAACAATACACATGATGTGTTAAGGTAAATTCATATTCCAAAATTTATTTCGGGGTATAGTGAGCTCAGTTTAGGTATTTATTTTGGTATTTATCATAATCATGATATAGTTGCACGTGTCACGGTAAATACCTAGCTGACCACATCCTTTCTGAGCGATTATATAATGGTATTCCCACACTGCGTGTTCAACATTGGTATATACTTAGGTACCGTGAGCAATTTATCTCTTCGTTCAAACCAAAGACCAAAGACTTGGAAGACTCGTAATATAAATGTTTGCTATACATTTACTTTACATCATTTACTAAATGATGAAATTTCTCATAAAATTGATCTGGGATTACAGTAATAAATAATTATACCTACATGTATAAGTTTAGAAAACTCAAAAACCCTTGACAAAAAAACGGCTGAATCGATTTTGATGAAACTTAGCAAGAACACTCGATAAAATACTCTTTCAAACAAAAAAAATATCAAAATCGGTCCATCCGTTAGAGAGCTACGGATGTCACAAACAGACACACAGATACACATGTCAAACTTGTAACACCCCTGGGGCCCAATTCAGTTATTCAAGACCGCTCCATAGCCGAACCATACTGTAGTAATTATAGGGAAAAGCAAATAAACGTAAAGAAGAAACCTTTTCAAAAATATTACAGTATTTCATAGAGGTTTACTGAACACTTGTAACAAGGTACAAAAAGTACGCAGTAATTTAAAAAACAAGTAGTAAATTGAATAAAACAAACCTAATATAGGTTAAATGCGTCCATGCGGAATGAAACAAATACACTCGTGCCAGTTTCAAATTTTTTTACGCGGAAAATTTCGTATGACAGCTGTCGAATGCGTTTGACAGTGACATTTGCAAGGCGCAGCCGAAATACGTGGGTTTTGCGATGGGTCTGCGTGTGAGTGACGTCCTGAAAAATGGAGAATAAGGCTTTTATTACGGGAGTACTCAAACCAATTGTAGTTGCTATAGCACAATTTTTGTTTTAATAGTTCTATCATAGTACTACAAGAATAAAAAAAAATTAACAGTTCTATGTTTTATGGTTATGTTCTATGGTTTTATATATATAGTTAGGTATAAGTTGTATTATGTGTGTAATAATTACTGTCATGACTTTGTAAAATGAAATTTTCTTGTCTATGGGTCAAAAGTTACTCGAAATAAATTGATAATAATAAAAATAAATATGTGGTAATAATAAAATAAAACAGTTCTATGGAACTAACGTAAATTACCATGTATTATTAGTTCTATAGAACAAATGAGAGAGATTTCGTTTTAATAGTTCTACCATAGAACAAAAAGTATTAAAAAAATCAACAGTTCTATGACGTCACAGTCCTATAGAACTAATGAGAGTTACCGCTATTTTTTTACTCGACTCCGCGAGAGATGTATTTCGAGTATATGTATGTTTGTATGTATGTAAATATGTATGTTTCTATATTACCTCCTACAGCCTTGTGATGTGCGACGTGTCGTTAGATTTGTCTTCACTCCCTGAATGTCGTAGGCTATATTTTTTTGTAATAATAATAATATAACTCTTACAAAAATCAAAAAATACGATTTTTTGTAACTACCAACGATTTTTTTCGTAACAAATACCTATGTGATTTTACAAAAACTGAATTCTAAAGAATGTTAATTTAAGCAAAATTATACAGTCGGAAAGTATGCGCAAAGAGCGTATACTTTCTCACAAAACGTGCACACAACAGCATATCAAACGTAAGTTACAGTACGAAAATAACATCACTTAATTTATGCAGTCGGGTACTCTGTCTTTCTTTTAATATAGACACTTACTAATTATTTTCTGTGAGTTTCTTTCAAATTTATTTGAATGAGAATTAAAACACGAAAACTTTGTTTAATTTTAATGAGACAGATATTTAAGTATGTAATTCCATGGAATTTCATCGACAAATACAAAACAAGTAAGCTTAGAAAACTTAAAAACTCCCGACATAAAAAAACGGCCGGACCGATTTTGATGAAACATAACTAAGAACTCTCTGGATGAAATTCTTTTTCAAACAACGAAAAAAAAATCTAGATCAAAATCGGTCCATGCATTTGAGAAACACATGCCCTTCGATGCGATTCGTTGCGCTGGATGCAAGCCGCTTCCAACCGGTCTTTTTGAAAATCCATGAGGGAGGCCTATGTCCAGCAGTGGACTTCTTATGGCTGAGATGATGATGATGATGATTTGAGAAACACCCCACATTTTGGGTCGGGTTTTAATGAATTAAATACAAAATGAAGCATCGGAAACTATAAGTTCCGTAGCGAGTAGGTATCCAGTTACTATATTCTGTTTGAAGACTTCAAATTGAAGTTATATTGATTTCGTTTATTTTTAGAGTTGAAGCCCTACGTTGTTCTGTTTATTCTGTGTATTACAACCATTTATATTGTAGACAATATTCTTTTTATTTAGCTCCACAGACACCGGAGTCCATGACTTTTGTCAATTTTAATAATAGGTACTTAGGTATTGCTAATATAAATACATTGTTACGGGAAGACAAGATTTTCTTTTTAACTTACCTTACCTACTTATTAGGTGGACACAATATTCGGTTTTCATTTGTAATAAATACTGCAAATACCATAAGAAATAATACTTTTCATGTAGTACTTGTAACAAACTCAAATGTAGTAGTGATAAACTCAGTTGAAGAGTTCATGGGAAAGTACCTTTGCAAGTTATTAAATCTAAAAGCAGTAGTGAGCAAGCGTTGTTGTGTTCCACGTTGAAGAGCAATTAAAGTCGATTAAGTAATATTTATTAGTTTAAACAAATATCTGTAAGAAAAACAAAATATCTGACTGCGGAAATGCGGTTTTTGCATTCTAACTTACGATTTCGTTACTCTTGATATTACACTTGATCATTAGATATGCTACGGGCATACATTTCTTTCATATCTCCAAAGTCAACCGCTTAGCCTGTAGGAGAGAGGGGTAATTTTTGTTAGAGACAAGTGTCCCCCCCACTGGTCTCTATAGCTTAATATTTTGCAAATGAATCCCTAAATAAATAAAAAAATAAGCGATTTAAAGACACCCAGATTATTTACATCGGAAAAGACTCACTCAGGAAGCGTATTCCACAATCTAGCAGTCCGCACGATGCAAGTGGAATTGAAGCGTTTCGTTCGGGTTTCAACTGTCGCAGCATCTGTCTGTATTCAAAACTTGCAAGAGCAAAACTATGTTTTATATATACATATGTAAATAGGTACTGACTGAGAATTTAACCGAAAATAAGTTACAGACAGAATGTGGAATACGCTTCCTGAGTGGGTCTTTCCCGATAGGTATAATCTGGGTGTCTTTAAATCGCGAGTGAATTGGTTTCTTCTAGGTAAGCGCGCTCCATCGTAGACCGCAACGTCACTTAACATCAGGTGAGTTGGCGGTCAAGCGCGAAACTATTTCTACAAAAAAAAAAAAAGACAAAGCTATTCCAAACTATATTTTTTATCAGCCCTGTTTGTACAAACTGTCCCACTGCTGGGCGCGGGCCATCTTAGCTTTATGAGAAGAGTAAGGCCACAGTCTACCATGCTAGCCAAGTGCGGGTTGGCAGACTTCACATATCTTCAAGATCATTGAGAACTCTCAGACATGTAGGCTTCCTCACGATGTTTTCCTTCACCGTTTGAAGTTGTCAACAATCAACACGCACATAACTTCGAAAAGACAGATATGCGTGCGGGATTCGAACCCAGGACCTGCGGATCGCAAGTCAGACGGTCTTCCGACTAGGCTGCTGGAAACTTACTAGGCTAAAATATATATACGGTACGAATTGATAACCTCCTCCTTTTTCGAAGTCGGTTAATAATGTGTTAAACATCAAGAAAACTTGCTTCCGTCTAATGTCCTCTCAAAGAACGTATGGTGTAACAATTATTACGGAATTGCTGTATATGTATTAAAACCTAAGTATATATGTGTATGTGTGTGTATGTATGTGGCTATAAGACCTATATAGAACATATTCAAGAGTCTAGATCACATAGACATATGAAATAATTCATACTTTTGTCTTTAAACTGCTTTTTTGTACGAAGATATATGTATTTCTGGAATGGATAGCGCTTGTTTGTTCATTAGTTCAGCATCTTTCCGTTCTGTGCGGATGGCGCTACTGATGTTTGAGATAGGAAAGCTCGGTTAGGAGGTTAAATTGACAGTAGTTATATCAGAACTGATTATTCATGCGGTAGGTAGTTGCAGAGACCACACATTGACCGCATAGGGCACCCTGAAAATCGGTTGAATGACATTATAAAGGTGTTGCAGTATGACCCAACAGTACTTTAATCTACATGTAAAAGTGAATATCTTTCACTTAGGAGCCAACGCTGAAGCTGAAATTGGGAATAAATAAATAATCAGTTGTTCCATATACTTTGTCAGAGGTCAATGAACTTATTCTGTGGAACACCTAATTATTTTACTATGGAAATTAACGTGGTTTTCACACATTTTTAAATAAAAACTACGGGTCACCCACGTCTGTTTTGAGCCGAAATATCCGACTATAGTTTCAACCGCATTCGGCGGTCTTTTTCAAAGGAGCAGCACACACGTCACTCTCGGTCGGTGACGCGCCTTGCACTGCGACGTGTCGCTCGTGCCGCACGTGATGTCATCGGTTGCAAAAGGGTTAGGGCGGGAAGCTGGTCGTCTTGCGTCGGTTCAGCTGAAGTGTCCTCTTCACTAGAACTCTCGAACCTAACTAGAACCTAATTATTTTTCTCTTCACTAGAAGCTAATAGTTTTTTCGCGATTTCAGCAATGGTCCCTTAGTAATTGTACACTTTCATGAGTAGATTGACACCCTAAAGTATTCTTGGGTCTTATTGCAAGCATTGTATACTATATGCACGTGTAATTAGGGACTGAAATCAAATCAGTAGTAGCTCAGTAATGTTAACAAACATTTGCAGAACCCTCGTTTAGAAGTACCTTTGCCAGTTATTTGATCGCAACAAGCAGTTGTGTATTTTGGTTTGAAATGAATTGTTTCCAGAAAAAAATCCAGGTATGGCCTAATTTTGCATCTAAATGTCTAACGCCTCAGAATCACAAGCGCAGCACCTTATGATACAGGATTTTTTGTTCAAATCCAAAAATGACACTGAACTGTAATGGCCTCTTGTAACGCTTAACAATAGGCAAATAACTTGCTCATTAGTCATATCAGACGACTTGGTCGAGAGTGTTCTTAGCCATTGCTCAAAAAATATAATAATTTTTTTTTTTTTTTTTTTTTTTTTTTTATGTCAAGAATTTTTCACATTATAATATAGTAATCAATAGGACATAATACTTACTAATACCCAATATGTAGGTTATTTATCTGTCAAAAGTAGGTTAGCGTGTATTAAGGTCATTTCAAAATTGACTTTGACTGCATTACATCATGATAAACACATCCATATATATACTTGCGTTGTAAGGTCACCTTTGTGTGTGCATACAAAGACAAGTACATACCTACCAGATACTTACAAAACATAATCTGTCTATTAATGTTACTATAAAGATAGTAACAGTTCAAAATGTATGCATTGAATATTGAGAAAAATTATTAATTGGAAGCATACACTATTTTCATTGAGAACTCTCAGACATGTAGGTTTCCTCACGATTTTTTTCCTTCGCCGTTTGAAGTTGCCGGTAATCAACAATACGCACATACTTAACTTCGAAAAGACAGAGGTGCGTGCCGTGGGATTCGAACCCAGGACCTGCGAATAATCTTGAAGATGTGTGAAGTCTGCCACTTGGCCAGCGTGGCAGACTATGGCCTAACCCTTCTCACAATGAGAAGGTGGCCCACGACCAGCAGTGGAACAGTTTGTATAAACAGGGCTGATAAAAAAAATACACTATTTTGACTGTCCTCGTAGCTCAGTTGGTAGTATGTCTGCCTGCAGAGCTGTAGGTTGTAGGTTCGATCCCCACCTGTTTGTTCTGTGTCTGGGTGTTTGTGTGTAGGTATCTTAAATATAAATATATCTTAAATTTATTAACAAAAAAAAGTACTTATATATGTATTCTATCACCCATCTAGTTTCTAAAAACACAGTGAACACGTTTCAGTTCTATATGTCATCACTAGTACTCGTACCTAACCTCAAAATTGCCAACCTTAAAATCAGCACAATATGTCATCAAGTTTTAAAAGTTCTTGGCAGCGTCCATCGCACTTCACTATCAAGGACACCACAGAAACTAAAGCATACGTCAGACACTATTTTTAAGGTTCCGTGGTAACTACGAGGTAACCTTATAATTTCACCACGTCCGTATGTCAGTAATTTTACTCAGAGACTATAACTCTTACATAAGCCAAATTTGGCATGTAGATGTACTCTGTAAGCCACCACAAAATGTTGGGTCAAATTTAAAAAACACGTAGAGTGGCACTCCATACGATAGAAGGGATGAAGTTTTATAGGTCTCTCAAAATAAGATTAAGGTTCCATATATAATTTTTTTCTCAGATATTATAGCCCGCCAAAGGTGAAAAAATTGTGTCCCTCCCCCTGCATTTCTGAACTATTGGACGTAATTTGCGATTTACATTAATAGTAGACCACATTAAATATGTACCTACTTTCAATGAAAGTTGTTTTGACACTCTATGATTACAACTATTCGAGTTATAGCGATAAACACCGTCACACCGTCGCTTAACATCAGGCGAGTTGGTGGTCAATCGTAGATCTATAGTGTATAAAAATATATATATATAAAACACTTATATCAATACAGTACTGAGGTCATTGATCTTTTCGCAAAGTAGTCTAAACAAGAAATATTCATCAAGAAGTGTTATCTAATTATAGCATTAGCTACGGAACCCTACTATACGCGTGTCTCGACACTGTCTTGGCCACTTTGATTTTCGACTAGCAACACAATCGTGACGTCATTTCCCATATAGCCATGATAGTTGTCTAACTCAAAGATGTCCTTTGCCTTTGGAAAATATAGCCTATGACTATGACACTCTGGAATTGAAAACAAATCTAACGACACCTCGCACATCAAAATCGGTCAAGCTATTTGGGTTGTAGGAGGTAGTGTAGAAATACATAGTATACACATAGTATACATACATACATACAAATATACATACACTCGAAAATTAAAACCCTCTTCTTACGCAAGTCTGTTAAAAATAAATGTCTGTACGATATTAATCAAACCGCCGCCGCCATCTTCCGGCAAAGTTTGTGACGTCACGTGAAGCCCTGCACTGTGACGTGTTTTCAGATACGAACCAAACATGTGACCTTTCAACTTAAGAAACTGTAGGATAATAAGTTTCATGGTGTTTACCCAACTGTGTACGAAGGAGGGTCATGTTTTCGGGTGTACGTATGTATGTAAAGATTTCGACATGTCTTATATTGTAAGCAACAAAGGCAGATTGTCTCTGAATCGGAGTAAAGCTTTTATTTTATTTCTTCCTTTTCTTAGTATTGGACCTGAGCGATCAGCGTATTTGCCACTGTCAAATATTGAGATTTGTTCTAGTTCCACGAATAATACAAGTTACATAAGCACAGTTTAAGTCAAGTAAATACATACTTATAAAAATAGAATTAAAAATAGATTAATTGAGTGGCGAATCATGTCATCATATTGTCTACAAAACTCCATAGAGACTTTTATTAATTAATTAAATTCACCAATTAAATGACTCATTTTTGCCCGACTGTGATTTGGACTTGATTAATAATTAATATTATTAAAATGTAATTGTCATTTTATAATGGAAAACGCACAAATCGCCCGGCCCGATATCCCTAAAGAAAAAGAAGAAAAACAGATGTTTGTAATAATTTTATTTTCACAATAAACATTTTATTCCAATAATACCTTTATCTTTAGTGGTAAAATATCTGTAAATACCTAATTACTGAATGTATACGGTTCTTCCCCAGGCCATAGGTACATTTTACAGCTGTTAAATATAGGTTGAAAAATTCTAACCCGACTACCTAAGTCCATTCTAACACGGCTATGTCTATTCCCTACATTTTTAACCCCCGCTCGGGTTGGGGGCCCCGACCCAAAAAAGAGTAGGGGTGTTATTATACCTACTGCATAAAGCTGATTTTGCCGCATTACCGAAATGTTTCATATACATATAACTGCCTCCTGAATATATTTGTAACTTTGGCAATTTTTTATTTTTTATAATTTTGACATGTGTAACTCTGTGTCTTGGCTCTGCTACAGTTGGATAAGAAATTGTAAACACCACGGGATTTTATTTGATTTTTTTGGTATTGATACAGTATGAAAAATAATTGTAGCTTAAAAAACTGAAAAAAACCGACTTGAAAATACGCAATTGGTTTACTCTGATGACATTTTTTCAGTTATTTTGTTATAAAAACCAGACTACTGAACAGATTTTGATAAAAAAAAATATATGAGACTACCTCTGAGGTATTACCTATGAAACAAAAAAGAATCATCAAAACAATCCATAATTCGCGGAGTACCTAATCGCGTAACAAACATACATAAAAAACATACCCACAGTCGAATTGAGAACCTCCTTCTTTTCGGAAGTCGGGTAAAAGAGAAGATAATAAGGTTCTTGATCAAGATTAGTAGTCAAAACGACAGTTAATTAAGTGATTTAAAAAAGGATACGTACAATGTTTGGGCACGGAGTCAAAGTTACCGATTTTTCTTGATTTTATAATTTTTTTTGATTTTTCCTTGACATTTGACAGTAATATTAACATGACAACATTTGACAGTAACAGAAACTTATGTTTCGTTGCTAGATTACTAAGCTATAACGGTTTTAAAACCCAAAAGTATTTCTAATAAAACAAATTTCATCACTGTTACAAATAAACATAGGGTACTTAATTACAAAATACAAAAGTCCAGCTTCAGTAATATTAAAGTGAACAAACGAAATCATGCCATTTCAAACCTTATTCTTAGGAAATAATGCTCAAAATATGACTGCAAAGGTTACTAATTTTGATGGTGGCAAGTCCATCACAACACAGCACAACGCCATCTCTACGGATTCCTACAAAATTTTTCACTGAACCATTTTCTTATAAGAACACTCACACAAGCACAAAATGTATGCAGTTATGACCCACACAGGCAGCGGAGACTACACAATCGAACGCACCCACACGCCGAGAAAAAAACGATAAAAAGTGCACACAAACTCAATTTTTCCTATCCGCACGCTAGAAAGGGATGCAGTCGTTCTATTTTTTTTTAAATCGAAAATTATGAATTTATAAGTTAAAAATTATAATTTTATTTTAGATTAGTAATTAATAATTTTGATGGATGTTCCAACATCCATCAAAATTATCGTCGCTGTTTGGATTAATACAAGGGCTAAGTCAGATAAGTCGAGTAGATCTGAAATGCACAAGGTTCATGCAAGTGCTGGGACTCACACAGCCGCGAACGCCGTGTATACGACGCTGCACTTTGTCTCTGTAGTAATGTATACTGCGACGAGCCAAGTTGATACTTTAAAACAACTTTCGATTGAAGGAAGGTGAACTATTTATGTGATTGGTTTTTTACGATAGAATCATAGTTAAAAATAACATGCAGTTGTATACAAGTTTTCCTTTTGAATTCTTAGCTACATAACATAAGAATTAGGAAATAATTCATGTTAACGTATAATAAATATTTATATTAATGTTAATGTAATAATAGTAAATTCTACTGTCAGGATGGTCAGTACTAAATTCATGTATGTTATCATTCAATTTACTAATGTATAGGTAGTCTCGAATCCATAATACCTAACGTACAATTCAATTTTGTTTTCCTGTTAGCCAAATACGAATAAATAACATAATGATCTCATAATAAGGACAAATTTCAGACGAAGTTGACGTCGGTATTAATTTTAACAAACATATATTTTTTAATTTTTTAGGCAGTGCTGTGAAACTGTTAGTTTTTAGTCTGATTAGTTTCAGTTCAGTGTTAAAAAAGGGCTTTTAAACTACCTTCTAATACCCGCGTTTTATGTTTATCCTTTAAATGAGTGTATCAAAAAATATTATTTTTTTTACGAAAATTTCATACATAGTGTGTGTAAGCATCAAGAAGGTGCAGTCACGGTCGCAGTAAATACAAGGTAATGTCTAAGTACGCACGCCGTCTAGTACGCTCTGCGATCGTGCAGTCCCGCCTATGCACAATTGGTAGAGAGTCGCATATCCGCTGCCGACGCCTAGCCCGGCCATAACACGCGACGTAACCGCTCAACAACAAAAGGAAAACAGGACAACTTATAAAAATATTTTTACAACAAAAAAAATATTCATATCATTCGCGCGTATATCAAATAACACGTATTTTTCGGAAACTAGTGTGTTTTTGCAAATTTTTTCTATAATGCGAACATATCACATGGAAACTTAGGACCCGATATTTTTAAGTAAAAAAAATAATATTTTTGAAGTGATCGCGTGATGTGTATTTTGTGACAGTGTCGCCGTTATTGGAATGGATTAGTGTACATGAGGTGACGAATTTTGTGATTTGGGAAAACTTTTTTGTTTTACAAAATTACTACCAAAGTGTCAACCTGGACCGAGGGAGACGCGGCTACCCCTGACGCATGTAAGTACGAAAACTTGAATGCGACCTTTTTGGTAAAAATGCGCCCTTAATCTTTTGACATCTGCCAGTGTGCGTGACAATACATGCGTAACGGTGTTTGTGTGTGAAGGGTTCACGCACATTTTTTATGTTTTCTTAATATCCCCTCCATCGCTCCCCCCCTAAACCCGTTATCGTTATCCCACTCTTTTTCTATGAGCAGCTTGGTTGCGTTAGTGTGCGTATTATGCACGTGTGTGCGTAATAAATTGCAACCTATATTTTGATCGAAGGCCAATGACGACATAGAACTAGCTATTAGTTTTAATTAAAACATTAGACATTGATTATTCTACGCTTTGTCAAATAAGACAGAAGATATTTATTTTTAGCTTTGAATAAAAAAACTTTGATATTTTTTTTTATTTTACAACATACATTCAAATCTTTTAAAGATATATATATTTACTTCGATATTATTATTTATTAATAGATAAACTAAATATATCATAGTTTTTTGATAATTAACTCTAAAACGTATTTATTGGTGACGCTACAAAGTTCTTCGCGCGCTTGTAGGCTAAAATACAGCCGTCGGAAAAAATGCCGCGCTTTTGGAACAACTCGAAACGTTTTTAAAAAGTTTCAACAAGTAATAGACAATATTATTTGTTTCTATTTATTCTGTAGAAAATATTTGGTCCTTAATTTAGTTTCTTTTAAAGCATAGATCTTTTAGATTTTTTTAAACTTTGATGAAATACTTACGTCAATGATCAAGATTTTATTATTTTTTAATAGACTACATACCTAATATTATAACCGGGTGGTTGTATTTTGAATATATAACAAAAAATGTGTTTTTTATAAAAATATACATAAATCATAATTTAATGATCATTGTTTTTTTTTTGTATTTCATAACATTTATAGTACATTTTAGACTTTTCATCATTCATTAAAAAACGTTCAGTGATATTAAATTGACAATATATATTGTTACTTAGTATTTGTAAACATTGTTATTTTAATATATATTTCTAATAAATTACTAAGTACAGCTTCTACTAAATACTTACATTTTTCACAATTTAAAACTGTCAATAAATAAATATTGGTGGACATTATCACACAACGCCATCTAGCTCTAAGCTAAACAAAGCTATGGAAACTAAATAACTGATATTAAAATTAACTTTTTACCCAACTACGTAAGAAGGAGGGTTATGTTTTTCGAGTATAAACTCGAAAAACATAACCCTCCTTCTACATACATACTCGTACATACATACGTATGTACGAGTATGTATGTTTCTATATGACAGCCTACAGCCTAAACGGCTAAACCGATTTTGATGTGCGAGCTGTTGTTAAATTCATCTTCACTTCCAGAGTGTCAAAGGCTATATTTTTTTGTAATAATAATAATACTCTATCGTAAAAATTAAAAAAAAAACGCGTTTTTTTCGTAACTTCCAACAAACTATTTCGTAATAAGCAAATGATTTTACTATAACTATTCTAAATAATGTGCATTTATAATATTTTGCAGTGATTATACGCACTTTCCCATCAAAAACGTACACTCAACAGCATATCAAGCTTAACGAAATCGTAAGTTAGACTGAAAAAACTGCTTTTCTGCAGTCGGGTATTTTGTTTTAATATAGATACCCACTTGTTTAATATAGCTTTATATATATACAACAATACAACTCAACTAAACCAATAACGTTATTGTCAGTATAAAACGGCAGCTTCATGGCATTGAGCAATTTCCAGATTTGATGTATAAGACACCATTTTTTTTTTAATGTAGTCTTAATTGGGGGGGAGGTATCAACATTCTGTCAAACCTTGTATATTGTTTGCTCAGAATGTGTTGAACCTAATATTATGCTAGTGCCAATGCGAGCAATGATCTAGCTATGCTTTTAGTGAGTCTCATACATAACTGTAAAGGAAAAAGCTGCCGAAATAGCACAGGTTTGGTGTAATGTCGTCATTGTTACAAAATAGTATTAAGTACTAACTATAACTATGGAATAGAAACACGAAGAGTCGTAGTTTCATGATATATGTAAGTACTTATTTATATTCCAATAACTCGAACGAAACGCTTACATTCCAGTAGGTATAATCGTAATCTAATCTATTACCTTTATACGAGCAATTCTTGTATATATACTGTATATATATAATCTGAATCTCGGAAATGGCTCGCAACGATTTTAATGAAATTTGGTTTGTAAGTAGATTAAGGGACGATAAATCGATCTTGCTAGGTGTCATTTTTAGTGGCTCGTATTTTCAGTCATAAGAAATCCGAGTGGAGTTCGGTCGCCCAGGTATTACTTAATTGTGGAATACACTTCCAAAACCTACACGTTTTAAAATCGCAATTAGATAGGTTACTTTAAAAAATACGGTCGCCTAATTCAGGTAAGTTGGCGGGAAAAAGGCAAGCCTATTGATGAATAAAACTAAATTTTATAAATTTAAATTGTAATAACAAAAAAATATACTCGTAGAGAGTCCTTATTACAAAACAGTTCAATCACAGGACTATCAATGTTAATTTAATACCTAACCACAATCAAGAGCGGTCAGATGCATATCAACAAGCGTCAGTGTAAACAAGTGTCATATTAAAAAAAAATACTCGACTGCATAAGATCAATTTTCAACCGACTGCCAAAAAGAAGGAGGTTCTCAATTCGACTGTACTTTTTTTATGTTTGTTACCTCAGAAGTTTCGACTGGGTGAACCGATGTTGATGATTCTTTTTTTTTATTTGTAAGCTGGTGCTTCCCTTGTGTTCCCATTTCAATTTGGTCCAGTTCTGACAATGGTATCCATGAGAAGTCGGTTGCTTCAGTTTTTTAAACTATAATTATTATTAATGTATCTACCTTACGCTTGATGCGATGCTGAGTGTAAGTTTTCACCAGAAATTATGCGTATATCAGCTGTGAAATACTTTGAAATGAGCATTATTTAGGATAATTATAAAACCAGTTATTTCTGTCTAGAAAATTCATTACACGCACAGCCAAGCGCAATATTAATTTTTTGGCCTGATCTGTACCTATTAGGTATTACTAAGACAAAAAATGTTTGCCTATGGACATTTGAAAAGTAGATACAAATGTAACGATACCGGTTACATCAACATAGAAACATACATATAACCACATACATACACGCAAAAACACAATTAACCTTCCTTCAAGCCCAGTCGGGTAAAAATATCGTGTGATAAAATAACGATATAGGTATAATAGTTTTTATTTTGACCAGTACATATGTACTAGTGAATTCAGGAAATGAGTTATCAATGTAGGTGCTTACTTTAATTTAACATTTAATTTGACCTATAAGCGTGAATTTTATCATTACTGCATGAAATGCCGAAAAAGGTTTTATTGTTGATAAAATCGTGCTAAAATAAAGTTTTTTTAGTGACAGTTTGAAGGTTTTCTGTGAGTTGGAAGATAAAAGTTATTTAACAACTTTCTTTTGACCGGAAGTTACTTGTGTAATTTGAGATATACTTTACTAACTTATTTGAAATAGAAATATACATTGCAATTAACTTTGAACGTTTAAATACGTCTAGTTATATTATAATAACAAATGGAACTAAACGGATTTATTTTTACGTTTAGTTTTAGTAGTACTATCTTATTGACTAATTAACACAGTTTATTGGATCCCTATAGGTACTTAATTTTTAATAAGTTAATTGTCTGATATTTTACTAGTATGCTGTTTCTTCTCTGTACATTGAAAAACGTGTTATTTTTATTTTTAAAGTAAATAACTCTTAGCTGTAGAATAATCGTAGACTTTGGAAAAGAAATACCTTTAACTTGATTTATTAATGTAATAATTACATAGTTAATTATCGTTGTCGACATCCACATCTTTGACACCGATTATGAATAACCTCTCATCATCAACTTTTCTATTTCTGTGTCAAAGGTGACGATATCCTAAATAGACGTCCTGTTTTCCAGACTATTTGATATTTGAACGTTTTGTCAAATGGACGTTTAGCCCACTAGACTCACATACATATTTACATAGGTATCATCACATCATTGCATATTTCATATTTACATATTCATAACTTTTTTTTTTTTGGTCATTACATTTTTTTTTGCTATTAAGTATTGGACGACTTGCTATTTAGACTTTCTAATTAGGAAGGCTAATTTCATATGATTCTAAGCTGGACCCGATATTTTCTTGTAATTCAGATTCAATCTATTCAATCAAACCTCAATTTCGCAAACTTCTGGAACTAAATATTTGTAAGTAATTTCATCAATAATTATTTCATTGAAAACTTTCAAAATTAATTATACGTAAGTAGGTATTAACATACCGTATAACATGGTATATTAACAAAATAAGAATATATTTTTAATGTATTAATATTTCAACTTCTTAAACTATAAAGTTTGATTCTAAGTTCTAATTTCAAACATTTCAATTCAAGTTCGCGCCCTCGAACGCTAACTAATAGCGGCGCGGCTCAGTCCTCGCGCATGCGCTCGGCCAAGGCAAGCGTTTACACAACTCCGGCGACTGTCAATGTTACTACATAACCTACAAAGCTTAGAACCGCCGCCATCTTGGATTTAGCGTCGGCTGTTTGAAGGCTGCACGCATGGTTGATGTCTTGTTTATGGTGATCGTGGCTTAGCTTTAATTAGGAGCAAATGTCTAAGTTTGGATGTTGAACGCAGGATGTAATGTAATGTACTACCACATAAGTATGTAAGTATATTACAATGTACATACGTATAGATATGACATTTTCTATTTTGTGTGTGATAATTAGGTATATAAAGATTTTAAGACATTCTACCACTAAGACTCTTCTATATATGGTGTAGATACAATAAAGCGATAGCGAAATATTATTATTATAGATGTAAAAAGGTTTGAACGTCTTACCTGTGTCCTTAATTTTCATATAATATAATTACTTTGCAATATTCATTGGTAAAGTTACATATTTGTTTAATTTAAAAGGGTAAATTGAAGTAATCAGCCAAAATACGCAAATAATTAAATATTAAAACGTAAATTAATTATGACAAATTAGTAACTAAGTCATACTTAATTAAATTTTTATCTATTAAAAACGGAAAGATTGTCAAAACAACCAACACGAATGAAATAAGTGTTTTATCTGCATTAGATACACTCTATGATTTTTATAACAGTATTGCAAGCACATGTTTAAGTTATGAGTTTTTTTTCTAGTTTATATATCTAGCAAAATAAAGCATTCTACAACAAATTCTTTATAACAAGCTGGCGGCCAAGCAATAGCCTATGTAAAAAAAAACTGATTCATAATTGTCAATTATGAAATTATTTATTCCAGATGTAAATCCATACCCATTTTTTTTTTTTTTTTTAATTAAATTATGCTTACCCACTTACTTACAACTTGACTGCCTTTGAACGTAATGTCTTGACTTTGTCTGTACTAAAGTAACCATGAAATACCAAATTCTAGTCCAGGTCCTAGCTTTGAAACAGACAAGCGCAAACCTGTGTCATGGCCGACTAAATCGCCTATTACTAAAATCGAGTCAAGCTAGTTTGAGCTGGTATTATTTAAACATGGTAAAATGTACCACTTTTATAAAACTTTCACAATTTAATGTATATATTAAATAAATAAAAAATTAAAGCAAAGTGTAGCCAGCTAAAGCTACACGTTGCATTTACATTCCAAATATTGTTTTTGAAAAGACGTTTAAAATATTTAAAGTAGAACTCAAAGCGCACAACTATGGGCCCGGCCCTTGTCTAAGGGCCCGGCCCCATGTCATCCTACCTATCTGTCTCGCGCATCACAACATATTTAAACATATACAATAATTGAGTGGGGATAATAGAAACGTGAGACATGATTTTGTTTAGGTATTTAGATAAGAAAAATATTAAAAAATATATATATATTTTTTAAATATTGAAAGAAATGACGGAGTACCTAGTGAAAAAACATATTTTGCTAATCCTCAGCTAAGTTACAAAGATATAAAGATATTTTTTTTTAACATTTCTCCTATCTAAGTAAATAAGCAAAATTATGTCTCACTTTTTAACCGACGAAAAAACGGAGGAGGTTCTCAAGTCGACGCGTATATGTTTTTTTTCTAATATCCCTACTCAGTGATTTTATACACTATGTTTAAGAATGTTGTGATGCGCAAGAGAGTTAGCTGAACGCTCTAAGCCTATTAAACATACATATATAAATAGTCTTTCTAAGCTAAATCAGAACATTATAAAAAAATTGGTTGTCTGTAAAGTCGGTTTACGGACGATAGTGTAACATGACAACGTCATAACAAAACATTGATGAAATGCAAACGTTACAATGAGCGTAACGGGACAACGGGAGTCATCCTTTTTCGTGCGTGCAGTCGGCGTTCATCGATTTATTAGACGTTGTCACGTCAAAACTAGATTAACTCTAGACCGTTATAATTACTTAAATAAAAAACCATAATTTTAATATGTTCTTTTATTGCTGCACGAATAAGAAACGAACATCTATAATTACTATTTTCAGTTACATACATATTGTTGATTTTTAAAAGTTAGTTGTTTTTTGTATCATTTGATACTACATAAATTAAAATGCAGCTCCGGGCCACGAAAAAGAATAAAGGTACCCGTTGTAATGCCGGGGGCCGCTTGCGGCAAAACGTGAAATGTGTAAAACTAAGTTGTTTCTATTATATAGTTATATCATAACAATTATTACTGATAATTTATTGTGGCATATTGTTTTAAGTTTTTAAAATGAGAAAAATTAGAATATTTCAATTTATGCGTCCACTTTTAAGCTTCGCAGCTCTAGGATCTAGATAGTGTGAGCGGCGTATGCCACAGCTTACGTAGCAGTACTAGCGAAAGTTGCCCGTGCGCAATGTTACCTAATCTATCACTGATCTAGTCAATGGCAGCTTAGATTGTACTATTAACTGTTCTGTCGCCTAGTGTCAGTTTGTTGCCGGATATAGGGGGCGCTAGGAGCGCTTTTCATTCATCATTAGAAAAAAAAACAAAATTCAGAAGTAATATAAGAGCTTAGAAAGTAACCAAAAGTTAATATTGTAATTAGTTTACGAGTATTTACTCATGAATTAGCACTACCGCCCACCTTTACATATACTTTCCAACACATCCCAAGGTTGTCTGGAAGAGATCGCATTTAGCGTAAGACCGCCTTTTGTGCCATTTTCTTATGTGTTTATTGTCTTATTATTTTATGTGGTATCAATAAAGTGTTATTAATTGATTATTTTTAGAACAATTCTATAGTAAAATGACTTAATTATTTTTTAAGAAAAAAAGACGACTATTTTCGTAAAAAATGCCTCCCACAAAGGAGATTACGAAAAAGCAATTTTTTTTTGCTAAGGTTTTTTGCACCCCGCACAATAAAATAGGTCAAGTCGTATAGGCTGTACAGCGTAGGCGGTAATATACCTATTCTGGCGCAGTTGGGTAAAAATAGTTTAAATATTATACTTACATGATTTCTACCACCATCCAGTTAAAAAGTTTAGCCTACTTTTAGGAAGTAGAGATTTGACTGGGTGACTCATCTATCTAAATTGCGTGTGACACGTATTGTTGACGTCGGGGTTGAAAATAAAATGTATCTTTGCCCTATAACTTACTAGTCTAAGTACCTGGGCGACCGAGCTCCACTCGGATTTTTTATGACTGAAAATACGAGCAAACCCGGGTTCACTACAAATGAAACCTAGCAAGATCGATTTATCGTCCCCTAATCTACCCACAAACCAAATTGCATTAAATTCGTTGTAGCCGTTTCCGAGATTCAGATTATATACATAATTGCTCGTTTAAAGGTAAGTATTAGATTTTATATTAGGCTTAATTTGTTAATTTAAAAAATCTAGTTTATCACAACTTTCTTTCTGTATTAAATCGAAAGTGCATCTTAAAATAAATACCATGAAACGTATGCCCAGACAAACCAAAATACTTAAAAAAAATGTCTGGCCTCCAGACGAAAGCAATGAAATGAACAAAAAATAATAATAAAAAAAGACATCGCCCGTTTTCGCTGTCTGCCGCCGAAATTGAGTGACCTCAATTTTAGCGGGAGTGCTTTGTTTTGTGACAGCTCACTTTTTTGTGGGATATGGCTCTGTGAGTGAGTTATACTTACTCATGTTATTCTCCAAAAAGGAAAAAATGCTGCTTAATTTAGAAATGATAGCAAATTCATCATCACTGATATTTCCCTTTTTAATACAATCTCGAATCAACCCCGTCCTTCAGTGGGGCCAAAGCTAACACGGAGAAGCCCATTTTACTTAAAATTAAAAAAAAAACAGAAATCAGGTACCTATGGATGGCAATTGGAACTATTGTACAATATGGAATTTAACAAATTTGGGCTATTGAGATGAAAGGGTTATGACTTAGAAAGTTAGTTTATTGGTTGATGCTCCAGTGAGTAAGATGAGGTAGATATGTGTGGGAGCATCAGAATGAGTTAACGGCACCTGCCAATTTCGTCTCATTAAATGACAATGTCCTGAGTGGGTCTTTCCCGATAGATATAATCTGAGTGTCTTAAAATCGCGAGTGAACTGGTTTCTTCTAGGTAAGCGCGCTCCATCGTAGACTGCAACGTTGCTTAACATCAGGCGAGTTGGCGGTCAAGCGCAAACCTATTTCTACAAAAAAAAACATTATTATTATATTTTGAATCCTATTAGGAATTATGTAAGTGGAAATGTTCACAGAGTAGGTACGTGTCGTTGCGGCGGATTTCTTTTAGCTTATCTTGCCGAATGTTCAAACTGGCAGTTTACATAAAAATAACTTTTTCGGCTTTAAGTTATTTTTTTTACACAAACTATATTTTCAAGTTTTGTGAACTGTGTTCATGAACATGTGACAGATAAGAGAAACAAAGGAATTTGTGTCAAAGATAAGTAAAACAGGACCAGTATTATTACGACTCTATTGACAGATTGAGAACAGAAGACAAAAATGAAAAAGGCTTATAGGCCTGTGATATCCAATTGCCGTTAAATCTTATAAGAATCATTACATACCTAATACTTAATTATTGTTGGGTTATCAAATCAAAACACAATTTAGAAAACTTTTTTTTTTTATTTGGAAAGATACATCATGAAACTTGGTCGGTACAACGGATTATGTTATATTGTTAACATTTCTATAGATTCACTTGGCTATAAATTATAATGGCAGTTAAAGTTTTTTTTAAATGTGCAAAATGAATTGTCCTCTACTAAACTTTTTTCTATCCGTACCATAGACAGAACCTCTAGGTATGTTTCAGAGAACAGAAATGTTATTATATTACATTTCAATGACGTCATATCTGTCCCACGGAATCTTTGTAACATTATGACAAAGTGTATATTATAATATCGCTTATATAAATTACTTACTCGATGTTTGTTTATATTATACTATATTATGTATCACATTTACATAGCGGTAGGATTCTTTTTACATAACTTAACATTTTTTGACGACGCCTTATTGGATTTGGTGTGACGTCACGTCCTAACTGATATTATAATAGCGAAGTAACTCTGTCTCTCTGTCTGTTTGTTCCTTTTTCACGACTAAATAGCTGAACCGATTGTTATTAAATTTGGTTTACGTATACATTTGTTTTACGTGAGACCATAGACATTTTTTTTTATTTACAGTGAGATGGTCTTCTATGTAGACTGCCGTAACTTCTGTAAATGTATTGGCACCTGTTAGAGACCTACTTGCGAAGTTTAAATTAGCAACAACTTTCCATTTTACATCCAAAGAGCAAGACCTGTTGGTCCGAGATCTGTGTCTGCCTCGTAAACACTGGCCGAGGCCTGTCACAGACTATACAATAGTAACTCGTAGGAATGCGCGCGCAGGTGTTAGATTTGTTAGGTTGGCTATCGTTGGTTGTGTAGATTTTGTGTGTATCTACGTTAATACGGAAATTGAAGAGTTGTAATTGTAAAGGGTCTAAGTGCCAAAAAAAAAAACATAGACAATATTATTACAAAAATATGATCTATGTGGCATGCCTAATAATATGCAAATGAAAAAAAATATAAAAAAATTGGCACTTTGACCCTTTAGACTTACAACCCTTCAATTATTGGTAAAATTCATTGAGCTACATACCTCAATGGTAAAATCGCGATTACAATTATTGAAAACTAATTAACAATTTAAATATATACGGAATACTGATAGTGTAACCTGTGTAGAGTCCGTTCAATCAAAATTATTCCATGAATATAATTTTCAAACTTGGTGAATATAAGAACTAAATTTAATAAAAAACTTTGAGTCCGTGGGGACCGGGAGCTCATCTCATTTTCAAAAATTTATCTGAGCGCCTGATCGATGCGACGCGTGACCAAAATGCTGGCGCGTATCTGGCCCAACGCATAACCATTGCCATTCAACGTGGCAATGCGGGTTTGAGCATTTGAATTATCTTTAGGCCTTTATCGGTCTGGGGTGATCGATGTGCTTTTTGTGTAGTAGTTAGTTGAGTCTGTATATTGTTGTGTTGTAGTTAATAAAGGCGCTTGCCATAAAAAAAAAAAAAAAACATATTTTTTTTTTCTTTCATTTGTTGTCATAAATTGTAGTTTCCCTAACGCCATACGGATATATCCTAAGTATAGTCGCAGTCAAGTAAAACGCATCATACTCAAGTCATGCTTCAGTAAAGTGACGGTAATATTACTTGGAATTAATAAGGTATATATTATATTAAATAGTGCTCAGGTGCTAGATTTCAGCGTCTTCATTTATGGTTTTAGCCTTAATCTTACAGACAATGTCATACATTATTTTATAAGATAAGCAGTAGCTAATTATTAAATCAAAACTAAGTATATTCTACTAATTTCCCTAACCTTAATTCATTTTTATTAAGGATTCGTTTACAGCTGTCTCCATCGCACATCACAACTTTTTTCAACATAATATAAAATAATTGAGTAGGAATATAAGAAAAGTAAGATGCCATTTTGTTTATTTAGATAGGAGAAACATTTAAAAAATATTTTTCTTCGATATCTTTTAAATTGGCTAAGGAATTGAAAAATATATGTTTTTCACTATTCCGTCAGCAGTATAAATGCTATCTGATTAAAACTTTTTTAAATGTTTCTCCTATCTAAATAAAGAAATTGGCCTCTTGCTTTTCTAATATCCCTACTCAATGATTTTATATGTATAAAAATGTTGTACAGCGCAAGAGAGATAGCTGCGCGCTTTAATCTCCACCTTAATAAGCTTCTAAGTCTTTCTAAGTTTATTTTTAAGCTTCTTTGGTAGCTTAATTAAAAAAATCAACCTGGGCTTGACACACAAAAAACCGGACATATTCTCTACTCGGTTTATATTTATTTTATTATTACGAAAACTTCGATTTTTTTTCCTTCGAACTCTACGTTAAATATACCTTAATTTCTGTGACAACTGACAGTTTCCACTATCCATATTTTTACACTCAAAATATACTTGGGATCTTTAAACTATCGGCCTTACCGAAATACGTTACTTAACTTCAAGCATTGCATAACATATTTTGTCAACTTCTCGCGGACATGTAATGGCACTTGCGGAAAGAAGACAGAGAATTTAAGACGACGCTTGAAGTTAAGTAACGTTTTTCGGTAAGGCCGTTCAACATTACTGTTCACGTTACAAGCGAAATAAAAGAAAATAAAGACAAACGTTGTCTATGGCAAACTTTACATTTGAAATATGGCAACACTGGCCATCTACCACATCTCGGGCTAAACTAAATAAATTCCTCGGAGTAAAAAGCGATGGCGTTCATCCGTCTCAAGCTTAGAACAGGAGAAACAAGACAAAAACGTTCGTTGCGTTCTAAGGCAGCCATATTTTATTACCACCATTTCTGTTTTGTCTATGGTTGTAAATAAATAGTCAAAAATGCAATTAAATAGTATAGCGATGTTTTTTAACATAATCATAACACGCTTATTTTCCCTTTTGGGGTAGACAGAGCATTAAAGACCATGAAGCCGTTTGACGCCAGATTTGACCGTGGTTAGAAGGTAAGATTGAAGGGAGATGGTATTAGAAGGTTAGAAGGGATTAGAGGGTAAGATGTAATGATGGTTTTCAGTGACAGGGGGTCAGCCTATCGCCTACATTAACGCCAATTTCCCTCAAGCCCCTTAAATAACTTTTACAGTATGCCCGGGAAGAAAAGCAGCTGATACATTCTAAGTTTTACTTAGTATATGTAAAGAAAATATTGATAAAAGCGCCTTCTAGCGTGGGTTTGATAAAACACTTGACTTTCACTATGCGGCGTGCGCCATTACATACCTACTAAAGTAAAAATATTGTTTCGACTACGTAAGCGCCATCTAGCGTGACTCGTTTATGTCTTACGACAAATTGAATTAACTCGTTTCATTTTTAAAATGACAAAAAACTGATATGTAGTATTTGTTGTTTCATATTATTTGCTGCTTTACATCAAAGTGAAACATATATTCTTGCCAGTTTTGAGACTTGTATCTATTTCCGTTCGAAAGATACAGCCGTTTCAGTGTAGGACAGATAGACAGACAGACAGACAGACACCGTAGCCTCACGAATAGGCTCCTGTACCCTTAGTACGGAAGCCTAGTATTTTTTTTAAGTAGTACTAAAATAAAAACGGTTGAATCTATAATAATTTTTACTTTACTTATTTACTTTATTTTTGCTTAACATAATCTTTATTATTTCAAGCAACAAAATAGTGCATGCGAGTAGATAGAGCAAGAAATTCCAGAATAAGTAAAATAATACGTGTCGCGAAATAATAACAAACTTACAAAAATATTTACGCTAAGTAGATTCTAGAAGCCATAGACAACTAAGACATGTACGTTGCAGAAAGAATTACGGAATTTACGGCATAGCCAACTTGAAACATTCCGAGCATTTCCGATCATTGCCGAATGCTTCCGAGGGCGTCATACACATAAAATTATTATTTTGGTGACACATTTCCTCTGTCAGTTGTCTTAGTCTTTTGGAAAGGGAACTATAATGGCTAAAAGTGGGACTAACCTTGTGGCTCAGTAGGTAGTATGTCTGCCTGCTAAGCTGTAGGTCGTCGGTTCGATCCCCACCCAGGGCAAACATTTTGTGTGATGAGCATGGATGTTTGTTCTGTGTCTGGGTGTTTCTATGTATCTTATGTATATATTTACAAAAAAAATATGTATTCTATCAGCCATCTAGTTCCATACTACAAGCTTTGCTTAGTTTGTGCTTGAACTAGATGGTGTTTGTGTAATATGCACAATTGAACCAAACTTTTTAAAACGCCAACTAAAAATCCTAAACGAGACATATTTCAGCTTCAGCATATGTAATTATGTAATTAAATAAAGTCTAATGATTAAAGGTAATCGCAGTTGATTCCTAAGCCTGGAAGCCTAAAGCTACAAGTAGCTTCAAGATGCGATCTCCGGGATACGACGCCGTTAGGGTTGCCTCCACTTAGGATCGCCAATTGCGCGCATTCTTAAACCAAGACGATATAATTTTTCTACACATATAAATAGATAGATAATTTTAATAACCACACATAAATAAAAATAATTATAAAACACTTTTTTAAACTATCACGGTCATTAATTAAAAGATTATTATTATTAACGGGATATTTACCGTGGTACGCGTATCCCGTTAATATTAATAGTCTTTTAAAATGATTATAGTTAAAAAAAAACTGGGAAAACTTGACTTCAAAATACGATTATTCTAGTTATTTTGTTATAAAAACCAAAGTACTAAACCGATTTTGATAAAATTGATATGGGACCTCTGAAGTATGACCTACCAAAAAAAAAGAATCATCAAAATCAATTCACAAATTGGCAGAGCGATCGGTGAAAAAACATAGGTACAAAAGAGAATATAGTCGAATTGAGAAACTCCTCCTTTTTGGAAGACGGTTAAAAAAGGAAAGAATAATAAGTACTTATAGGCTAGAATTTTCGTTGGTTGTCTTATGTCTAACCGATATATTTCGGGTAACTAGGGATGGTATAATAAAAACTGCATCTAAAGAAAAACAAGTTTAAATAATCCTTCATTCCCTGGTATTAATATTTTTAACCGACATCAAAAAATAAGGAGGTTATCAATTCGACTGTATGTTTTCCACCGATTATTCCGTCGTATACGACTACTTATCAAAATCGGTTCAGTACTTTGGTTCTTATAATCAAATAAGTAACTGATAAAATATCATCCAAGTAAAGAAATTGTGTATTTTGAATTCGGATTTTTCAGCTTTTTAAACTATAATTATTATTAGTAAAATAGTAACTCGTCTTCGGCAGCAGGGTATATGGATATAATTATATAAGCAAGCGGATTTGAAAGCCCTCTTAATTCGTTACCAGCCCTAACCAAGAATCCTGTTACAGACCAGTTTCAGACATCAGATCTCCAAGTTATGCTTTATATTATATCAACGCACTTATTACTCCGTGTACACACGCGCGGTAAAGATTAGGCCACACGATGTTCAATAACACGACACCAAGTTGTATTATCATAATTATTTGTTGGTTAAAAGGTGCCACCTGCATGAGACCTTCTGAGACCTTACCAGCTAGTCGTATGACCTATCATGACTATTTCTAAACAACAAGCAGTCAATGAGGATAGGCGAACTTCATCGAATCAACCAATCACAGCGGTTATTGAGGCCCGGAGTGGTCTGGATCTCGAAGAAGGATCTCGGTCTGTTGTGAAGTGAACACTGTGTCTTTATTATTAATCAATATTAATTGCCAAATGTGAAGTAATTAGCACCAAACTAACCAGAAAATATAAATCAGCCCGTCGATTACCAGAGTGAGTGTTATCTAAACAAAACTATGAAGGAAAGTGCATAAAAATCTTAATGAAATTTCAAAATAGCATGAATCACTTTGATTATAATATTTAACTACCCGCATTTTTTACAATTTTTATTATTATAACAACCTTCATTTTCTACTTCAATTGACATTATTTACGTACTTCGTGAGTGAATGATTGAACTGGAAATAAACATTTGAAAAAATGTCACTTGACTTATGACAGTGGCATTCGAAGCTATGAAGTGTTCCAAGAATAATTATTGCTTGTCAAAATTTTTAGCCTATTATCATGGAATGCTAAAAATAATAATACTGCATCCTTAGCTCGGAACACATTTTTCACATGAGTGTTGCCAATATAACCTTACCAAAACCTACCTAAATAAATAAACGTTTGCATGAAAAAAAAAAAAAAAATATATATATATATATATATATATAAAAAAAAAATGAATCCCATTGAGCATAACAACGTAAATACTAACTGTAGAATGAAGCGAGCACATTCAATGAGCAATATTTCCTTCGACACCGCGAATTCGAGCCTTGAATCAAATTTGACGACACGAAGTGTGGTAAATATATCGAATGACGAAAATACTGCTAAACTAATAATGCTAGAAGAAAAAACAAACTTATTAAGTATTCAAATATTATCCGCACATGCGGAAATTGATAAGCTGATCCTAGAAAATGGAATCTTGAGCAAAGAAAAAGAAAAATTGACTGAGAAATGTGACAAACTTCAAGAAATAATTAACAATTATAAAAAAATACGTTTTGAAACTTGCTCTACTCCAAAGAAACCTACAAGAAATATAAAACAAAGAAAGCACTTACAAATAGACAAAAATCCTACAGACGAGATGCAACAATCGACGTTTGAAAATTCTATAATTCATATTAATAGTTCTATTCAAAATTTATCTGTCAGTACTCAAGATATATATGGAAAAAACGACATTACCCAGGAAATAAATTCAAACATTGAAAATAATGACAAAAATAAATCAAAACAAAAGCAAGTAAATACGAAAAAGATAAAAGTAGTTATAATAGCAGATCAGCAAGGTCGAAATCTACAAAAAACTCTCCAAAAAATTATGGGAGAAAACTACGAAGTAATCTGCTTATATAAACCAAATGCAAAAATGGAAAGCATAACACCACTAATTGCGTCAGAACTAAAGACACTCACAAAGAATGATTTCGTGGTGTTAGCAGGAGGCATAAATGATGACAATCCATTTAAATTTAAAATTCACACTAACCAATTACTACAGAATTGTACACATACAAATTGCTTAGTATCAGAAGTACCATATAACTGCAATTTGAATGAAAAAATGCTAAACTCCGAATTGAAACTATCATGCAAAATATTGGAACAAACGCACTACATTGACATGGGATACAGCCGCTGGCTGCCGTCGAACAAAACGATCGCTAAGCATATTTGCGAAAGAGTGATGAAATTTATACTATGGATAAACTACAACAATGAACATATTAATAAAGTAAAACAATATAAAGACTCGGAAAAGATGCTTGCTAATCCAATAAAGGCAACCCCAATAGAAAGACCTGGTACAATACCATATTATTTTCAGAGAACGAAAAAACTATACCAGCATTTACCAAAAAACAGTGTTGAACAAAACGACCATCAGTTTTTTCGAGACCAATAGAGAAGATGACAAATGCATAAAAATATTGCATCAAAACATATCAAGCCTGACTGCAAAATCAAATGAACTTCAAGTAACATTAGAAGAATTTATACGAAACAAAGAAGAAATTGATATTCTTTGTCTAACTGAACACTTTGTACAAGAAAATGACATTAAAAATATTAACATTTTGAACTACAACCTCGCAAGCTACTTCGCTCGGGATCAGAAAAGAGGAGGATCCTGTATTCTTGTTAAGAACAATATAGATTTTAGGGAGATATCGGAAATTAAAAAGCTATCTAAAGTTTCTGTTTTTGAATGTTGTGCAATTGAACTTGTACTGTACAAAATTATTGTTATTTCAGTGTATAGAGTACCTAAACAACAAAACTTAAAGAAATTTATGGAATGTCTAGAAACCCTCTTGTCAATGTTAAGCCTTATGAAAAACAGGAAAATTATTATTTGTGGAGATTTTAACATAAATATACTTAAACAAACAAAAGAAAGTATAGAATTCCAAAATATTATTTCAGACTATACATTTAAATTAGGAATAAAAGATGTAACGAGACTGTGTAGTAATACTTGTATCGATAATATCATCCATAGTAACATAAGAAATTGTAAAAGCGAGATTCGACATCTGAATCTATCTGATCACTCTGCTATATTATTTAAATGTCCTGTTAAGCAAACTTATTTCTTGAAATATTGGTATGTTAAACGGCGCGTTTATAGTCAAGAAAATTTAAATAAATTTCAATCATGCCTAGAAAGCTTATCTCTTAAAGATGTTTATGAAGAAAACGATGTTAATCAAGCATATAAAAACTTCCATGATACTTTTAAACTATTTTATAACCTATGTTTTCCGGTCGAAAAGATTAAAATTCAGGCAAAACAAAAACCTCGTTGGTTAACGCGTGGTATTAAAATATCCTGCAAGCATAAAAGAACTATTTATCTAGATTACAGGCACAAAATTCAGACAAAAGAACAATATAAGAAGTATAACAATATATTACGCAAAGTTATAAATAAATCACAAAAAATTCAAAATAACAACGAAATAGATAGAGCAGAAAACAAAACTAAAGCTACCTGGAAAGTTATTAACAGTTATGAACCAAAAATTCCTAAAGCCCCAATTACCAAAATGAAATACAAAAATAAAATACTAAAAAACCCGGTTAAAATAGCAAATGCATTTAATGACACTTACATTGATTTGGTGAAAAATCACATAAAAACTAACAATAAGTCAAAAATAAATACAAAATGTAACAACACAGATAAAATAGCCCAATCGATATACCTTGAACCAACGTCACCTCATGAAATAAATAAAGTAATATCATCACTAAAAAATACAAACAGTGTGGGCCACGACGAAATATCGACCAAAGTGATTAAACACTGTAAAGAAATATTAGCAGCTCCATTATCTTACTTGATTAATTTATCAATAGAACAAGGGAAGTTTCCTGACCTTCTCAAAATTACAGTAGTGAAGCCAATTTATAAAAAAGGCGATAAGGAGTCTTGTGAAAATTATAGACCCATTGCACTAATACCTATTATATCAAAAATATATGAAAAAGTTTTATACAATAGATTATATAAATACTTTGAAAAATATAACATTTTAACTAATGCACAATACGGATTTCGAAGAAATAGGTCCACAACTCGGGCAGTATACGAAACACTGAAAACAATAAGTGAATGCCTTAATAGCAAGATACCTGTCGCAACAATATTCATGGATATGTCAAAAGCATTTGATTTTGTCTGTCATAAAAAATTATTGATGAAGCTAGAATCATACGGCATTAGAGGAGTAGCATATGACCTATTAAAATCATATCTAAGTAATCGTCAGCAATACACAGAAATCATACAGATACAAAACAACATAGAAGTAATCTACAAATCCAGATTGAGATTTGTAGAGAATGGAGTGCCACAAGGAAGCATATTAGGACCTTTGCTCTTCCTTGTTTATATAAACGACTTACCGCTAGCGGTAGATCATCAAATGGTTCTATTTGCAGACGACTCGACCTTAATAGTTAAAGGCTTAAATTTATTAGAATATGAAAACTCCATTAACGTAGCATTTGGGGATATCATGAGTTGGTTTTATAATAATGATTTACTTGTGAACTTAGAAAAAACCAAGGCAATTCAATTTCGTTTTCCTCAATCAAAAGAAAAAGATATAACAATTAAATACAAAGACAAAATCATTGAACATGTAAAAGAGATAAGATTTTTAGGATTATTAGTGGATTCACATTGTAACTGGAAGAGCCACACTGACCACGTTTGTAAGAAATTAAGTCGATTTGTGTATGCATTGAGAAGATTAACCAAAATAGCTTCACAAAAAGCAGCTCTAAGCGCTTATCATGCAAATGTGTCTTCAAACTTACGATATGGATTATTACTATGGGGAAACTCAGTAAATGTTAAAAAAGTATTTATATTGCAAAAAAAATGTATTAGAGCACTAACTGGAGCTAAAAAAAGGCAAAGCTGTATGCCATTATTCAAAAAACTGAAACTTCTGCCTCTCGCTTCTATGTATATTTTAGAGGCATGTCTATTTGTTAAACAAAATATTAACAGTTTTGATGTAAAATTCACTCGAAAATACCGCAAAACACGTAACAGATACAATGTAATACCGGCACAAGGAGAAAAAACAAAATTTTACGAAAAAAGTTTTTATGTAATGTGTACCAAATTGTTCAATCATTTACCTGACAATATTAAAGAAATGACATTTGGTAAATTTAAATATATTCTGACTAAGTTTTTACAAAATAAATGTTACTATAAAATTGACAGCTTCTTAAAGGACATAAATATTGACATTCCATTTAACAATCATTAATTAACTATATTATTATTATTACTTTATTGCTAATTTTATGTTTTTGATAATTTTAATTATGTGATTCAATAATTATATTGTAATGTATTGCATGCCCAAAAGGGTAGCTGTTGATACATACCTGCTATTGTAATAACAACACTGTAACACAGCCTGGCAATAAATACTTTGACTTTGACTTTGACTTTGACTCTGTATTGAATTGAAAGAGAGTGAATTCGATTTATTCTAGCTGATTTTTTTATGTAAGACTTACGATTGATGACCAACTCGCCTGATGTTAAGCGACGGTGTGACCGAGGATGGAGCTCGGTGATCTAGAAGATATCTATTCACTCTAGCCTTGAAAATTCCAAGATTGTAGTTCTCAGGAAATAGAGATGCAACTGCAAAGCTGTAGTGCAGGGCTGCAGAGAAAGATGCAACTAATGTCAAAATATCCTGTACTGTAACTACATGTAGCTGTCAGTTCCTTATACACACAATTCGATATTATGAAGCTATTTGCAGTTTATAAATAAGAAAAAAAGTTACTTATGGCCTCACTTCATATGCGTGGTCGCTTAGCTTAGATAATCTACAGGATCTGCGAGACCTATCGATACCGTGAGCGACTGACACGTAGGCGTTTTTCTTTAAATATAATATAAATATAGGCGGTAGATATTAATGTTTTCATAACAAAATCTAAGATCCTGTCAACTAGTCTCACCTGTGGCCATAATCACTGCAAAGTATTCGAAACATCAGCTCCGTTAAACCGTTAAAAATTAATTTAACAGCCACCATAAATCGTCGTATCTCGTGTCGTGGGTTTTTAATTTTCTTTCGATGTGGATAGATTGTTAAATACAAAAATACAATAAAAACAAAACGCCCAAACGGCCACTGTGGATTTCTTCCACGGATAGAGTGAAATAGAGGTCAGTGACTGAACCATACTGAAACTTTCTTTCAAATTTGAAATATTGGTGATCGTATTCTTTTTTCTCTATTTTTACGTCGTTGATGATAATGAAAGTAGCTTCAGAAAATCATGTGTCAGATGTCACTAATGTCTCTCTTAAGGCCACATCTTAATGACGCTAGTGTGGCCGCATCTTTAGTTACGCGTATATAAGTGCGTTTAGTTTGTATGCGGGTAAAAAACGAAATAAATGTTCGGTGAATGACCGCTGCGTTCGCGGTTGGGGTAGGGCAGGTTTCAGGCGGTTGCCACTGTACTACTGTCACAGTATTTAAGATTACGACTTATACACGTCGAAAAAGAGAGTAATGGCATTTTTAAACACGGAATTATA
This sequence comes from Lycia hirtaria, assembly GCA_947563715.1. Classification (NCBI taxonomy): domain Eukaryota; kingdom Metazoa; phylum Arthropoda; class Insecta; order Lepidoptera; family Geometridae; genus Lycia; species Lycia hirtaria. The sequence continues at coordinate 49,399,333 of OX387376.1, read as the reverse complement.
CAATACGATATAGTAATACTTGACTCCTTAACATTATTTATGAATTTAAAAGAAACCTATTTCATTTATTACAGGAACCTCGCGCTTAACATTTTCTTTTATAATATTACTTAATATCTTTATTGCTACATGTCTGTTTACATATAATTATTTAATTTAAGGACCGAACTTATAGAGAGTTCTAAAATGAGAGTTCTGCGTCAGTGTGACCATCTCTAAATTGCAAAATTGCAACTAACTGGCTACAAATCGTATCTAATTCAAAATGTGCCAGAAATCTGTTAGATATTTCCAATAGTCATAAGTGCCTTATATGAATGGGTAAAATTAAAAAGAAAACATTACAAAAACAACAACAACAACATTACAGAAGACTTCAATAGTACTACATAGTAACATTAACAGATGCACTAGTGTGTGTAAATCGATTCGTGGAGAAATTAGTCACTGTCTTCCACTTGAACGACGCGCGGGCAGTTTGACAGCTTTTGAGGCGCGTTCGCTTTTTGAATTGTGGGCGTTAGCTTTTCTTTTTCTTTTTCCGTAATGCGAATTCGATTTGGTTGCCAGTATCACTCGTGTGTTTTTTTCGTTTGGCTTCGCACGACTTGTGTGTTCAGCTAGATGGGATGTTGTCAGTCATGATTGCTTCACTTGATATCTCGCATGCTAGATCTCAGCTATCGATTTATTCTTGATTAGTCATTGCTTTAGGGTTAATAATCTTCGTTCTTAGCCGCTTTGGGTTTTTTATGCTTTGTTTGGTTGTCTGTCATTTTGAATATGCTAGAATAATATATATCATAGAAAAGACCAAAAGATCCACATTCTTAATACCTACGTACCGAAAGAATAGGAGAAAAACTCCATAACGCCTTGTCTGTTTCTTAAGAAATTCAATCTTGTTTTTTTTTATAACTAGGGTAGGAAGATCAGCCACGAGATGGACAGATGATATCATACAAATGGCGGGAAGACGCTGGATGTAATCCACTTCCAATCAATCAATAACACTTTATTGACACCACAAAAAGAATAAAAAATAACAAAAAAAAAACACTTATAAAACAATGGCACAAATAGCGGTCTTATCGCTAACAGTGATCTCTTCCAGACAACCTTAACCAATCGGTCTTTTTGTAAATCTATAGGGGAGGCCTGTGACCAGCAGTGGACTGCTTATGGCGAGATTATTATGATGATGATTTTTTTTTTAATTTTAGGTCTAGGTATGTGAAACCGACTTTATTTCGTACAAACATAAAAACAAGCGCAAATTGTCGTATATATTGATTTAAGGTCACAGTTCTGCTCGTTATCGATCAATACTCTTTTAATGAGTCATATTTAAATGTGCATTGAACTTCAGTTGTGGCACAGAATACTTCATAGTAACAGTGTAGAAAATTCACTCGAACACATTTAATCAATAAATAGGGGCTTGAATTGCTACGACGCAGTAAAGCACAAATCAATTTATTTATCTAATACCTTTAAACGAGCAATTCTTGTATATATTTAAATAATCTGAACCTCGGAAACGGCTCCAACGATTTTAATAAAATTTGGTTTGTAGGTAGATTAGGGGACGAAAAATCGATCTTGCTAGGTTTCATTTTTAGTAAACCCGGGTTTGCTCGTATTTTCAGTCATAAAAAATCCGAGTGGAACTTAGTCTAGTTATAAATCTACGTTTGACCAACAATTCGCCTGATAGTAAGTAACGGTGTAGACGAGGATAGAGCTTGTAGCATAATACACCTTTTTGCGCAGTCGTGTAAAAATTTTGATTATAAAAAACTTTGATACTTCTGAGTAGGCTGTGGTCATAATGTCTAGCTTGTCAACCACAAAAACAGATTAACAATGAACCAACCTTGTATAGGTACAACCTTAATAAATAAAGTGAAAAGGTCAATGTTCGAAGCTGTCAGCTTTCGATATTTCGAAAAGGCGCCTTCTGGCCTTCAAGGAATACACAGTGAGTGCATTGACCCCGGTACGTCCCAGTCATCTGCATATCGATCTCATATCAGTTCCGAATTTTCCGGCGTGATCGCGGTAAAGAGGTGTAGGTCAACGAAATTGAAACCTAGCCTATCCTATACCCTAAAACTTGGCCGTGTTGCCTTAAACTTTGATACTTGCAAGTAAATCAAAACTTACAGTTCATTTCCTGTTGACCTAGAATTACAAGCTTTGGCATAAAGTACCTAAAGATCTTAGTGTACACATTTAAGCAAAGTCTCAAAATGTTCACTTTTTGTTTGGTGTTTACATGTATTATGATTGTTTTCAACTACAAAGTCGTTTTTATTTCATTAGAGCCATGTTTTCATGTCAGGTCAGAAGTGGGATAGTTAGGGGGGGGGGGGGAAGGACGGGTAAAGAAGCCTCGTTGTGTATAGATACGTACTTACTTAAGAATGGAAAATACATGGTTTTTCACTAGTCCGTCGCCAGTAGTATAAGACAAGAATATGGCTTGTCCTAACTAAATAAATAAATTCATGGCTCACTTTCTAATAAGTAGGTAGTAGGTAGTATCTAATTATCTACTCAATGATTTTACATGTTTAAAAATGTTGTGATGCGCGAGAGAGATAGCTGCGCGCGTTTACCTTAATTCTTTTTTAGGGTTCCGTACCTCAAAAGTAAAAAAACGGAACCCTTTTAGGATCACTTTGTTGTCCGTCTGTTTGTCTGTCTGTCCGGGTGTCAAGGCCTTTATCTCGGGAACGCGTGAAGGTATCGAGTTGAAATTAAAACCATGTACGCAGATCCATAGTCTCTTGCTGCAGAAAGAAAAATACAATTTCTGAGTTTTCGTAAAAAAAAGCTACAGCCGAATATGTCGTAAAAACGCACATTTCGACACTCACAAGGGAATCAAAACCTATGGGGTACTTCCTGTTGACCTAGAACTGTGAAATTTGGCAAGAAGCATTGAGTTAGAGTACACATATAGGAAAAAATCCGAAAACTGGATATTTTTATTTAATCACAAAAGAAGTGTCTTTATGCAAGGAATGAGGGCCCAAATTTTAAAGTGAATTAACCGTATCATGTGGGGCATCATATGAAATAGCTTCATTATCATAAGCTAAAACAGGTTTTTGAATATTTTTACTATGTATATTTTCGGTTTATGAAGGAAAATATAAAAATAAATATGATTTCCTCCTTTTATTTAGTTTGTACGGAACCCTCGGTGGGCGAGTCTGACTCGCACTTGTCCGGTTTTTTTTTATTCAATCCTTCCTGAATTTCAGCCTGACTCTTCTTACTCCTTCTACTAACGCAACAGTTATTCAATATTATAAACAATACAACTAATTATTCATTTATTTACAATGTTTTCACGCTGCAGTTCCGTGTTTACAAATTCTTTATTATTTGTTTGTTTACGAATCGTTCGATGATTTTAAATGAAGACATTTTTAAACGGTAGTTTTATTGTTGTTATGGCTACGTGATGCATTAATTTTTCCGGATTTCCATATTGTTTGGAAAATATCTGTTTTCTCGTTTTTGACGTGATAACGTCCTATAAAACATGACTCATTGTCATGTTCCGCCTGAGCCGAGCGTGCAAGCGAGTCCAAACAAGCGATAGAGAGGCACGATCGGCCTAAGCGTTCGGCTTGTGACGCATCTATCATGACGTTATCACGTAAAACTATCGTCCGTAAACCGACTTTACAGACAATCATTTTTTTTTCTACAGTTTTTCGCACTTTTCGTAGGAAATGTAGTCGTCAAATGCTGATTCGTAAGTTAACAAAACTATTTATTAGTTTATAGTGAAAATCCGTACTCGTTACGCTTGCGCATTATACTAAGTTTACGTTTTTTCGATCCATTGTCCAGACATACCTAAATAATTTTGTGCTCGCTTCCCTTGCGCAATATCAACACATAAATTTGGGTTATCTCAAAAAGAACTATTTTCCTTTGGGGTTTTTAACACGCTTTTATTAGCTTCATACGTATGTTAGTATGTTATGGAAACTTCGAACATGATTTTGACCGACTTGAAACGGTCAGATTTCATTCAAACTTTGTAGACTTATCGAGGAACGATGACAATACAATAATTTAGTAAATAAGATTGAGTGTTTTTTTAAACTATTGTGTTGTTTTTATTTGTATACATACCTTACGTAGCCTATTTACTAGCTATGTTTCGCGCGTCACTGTAAGTAAAGAAGATGCTTGTGCTTAAATTGACTTGAGAATGCCGAAGCGAAGCGAGCGTGAAAATTACTTTTTTTCGGACAATAGATCGAAAAAACTTAACCTAATATGAGCAAATATAGTGAGCACTACCAAAATTGTTTGTTGTTTGAATTTTTTTTTTTGTATTTTTCCACGATGAAGATATAACGTTCCATCTAAATAGATTAAAAACTGAATTGTCCGTGGTTCACCGATTGTGTACATCCAGGTCAACAAGGTAGGTGGACCACGAAACCATACTTCATCATCATCATTATCACCATCTCAGCCATAAGAAGTCCAATGCTGGATATAGGCCAAAAAATATAAATCCATGGGGGACGATGTATTTCTAAAAATACGATTGGAAGAGGCTTGCATCAAACCATCCTTACCTTGAATAAAATAGTACAGAGAAGAATAGAGAATAGACATCTAGGTTGTGTTTGCTACAGAACCCACGCAAGCATTATACGGTAAAGGTGATATAGGTCTGCAGTAGGTAGGGTTTCCTACATACAGTCATACGTTTCTACATATATTGTATAGTTGGTAAGACATTCAACTGTCTGACATGTATTTGATAGTCTCGCGCCGAATTCGGGGTCAGTGCACTATCCAAGGTATTGCTGTATCTCCCCCCTCCCCCTTTAATCTTAGATTAAAGGGGGAGGGGGGAGATAGGATGGTTTACAGACATGATGGAGCATGCGACTTCATTTATATGAAAACCTTGCGTGCCACATTTTTGGTACCGACTGTGACGTTACATAAACGATTTTGTGATGGAATGTTCCATTCGCGCGAAATCGCGCGCTTGTAAGAACGCTAGTTAGATAAGCGTTAAGCGTTAAGCGCTTTTACGCTAGTTAAGCGTAAGTTAAGTTAAGTAACTAGTTGACATAATATCGAATCGGAAGTATACGTATGTATATCACCTGAAATTAAATAAATCTTGATCGTGAACTACGATTTTTATCGTACTTGTTGACACGCTAGGTACATACACTTGGGGTATCTATAGAAGTCTATGGGATGGTTATTTACATGTTATAGTGTAACAGGAGACTAGAAATAGTTACAGATGTCAATCTGGTCATTAGAATTAGATAAACTCTTTATTACTCACCATAAAATTACAATAAGAAGAGAGCAATATAAAAATAGTGTAACAATTGGCGGCCTTGGCGCTAATAGCGACTTCTTCCAGGAAACCTTAGGATGGAGATGAACGAAAAGAAAGTAATATGACAACGGGGCGTGCAATAATAGAGAGTAAAGTTGGGGTTGATTGTGGGACCTATCCTGAAATCAAGAAAATAATAAGCTGTTTTATAGTTTTCCTCAATAGGTCTCCCATGATAGACATAATTTGGGTGTCTTTAAATCTCGAGTCAATTATTTTCTTCTAAATAAGTGCTCTCCATCGTCGACCGTTGCCGCTCTCTCGCAAAAATAAAAAAGGCGTTTTTTCGTAACCTCCAACCAACTTTTTAATAAACAAGTGGTTTTACTAGAATTATTCTAAAGAATGCGCAATTATAATCTTTTACAGCTATTACACGCATACTCTCTTACACAAAACATACACACAACGCATCAAACGTAACGAAATCGTAAATTAAACTGCAACATCTGCTTTTCTGCAGTCGGGTATTTTATTTTTTCGGGTATACTTGTTGGTATCTTTTTTATTGGACCAAAAGAGGGTTTTATCTCTCAAAATAGTTTCCCATTAATTCAAAAGATTACTAACGCAGGTTTAACTAATATCAATTTACCAATTTTAAAATTTTTTTAATGTACATCATAGTCTACCCAAAAATAATCACAGCAATTTCGAGACTTAATGTGTCCTATGTATAGGTACCTATTTGTACTACGAAGCTAAAGAAACATTAAATAAAAGTAATTTAAAAAACCCGACTTCAAAACAATCTAATTAATTGAAAAGGGAGAAACAACACGACAAAAATAAAAACTGGGCACTAAGTATTATTACTAACGGGATATTTACCGTGGTTCGCGCTAATTTTGAGCTACAGATAAGTAAATATCCCACCACGAACCACGGTAAATATCCCGTTAATAATAATAGTGTTTAATGAATGACCGTGATAGTTAAAAAAAGTGTTTCAAAAACTGGGCGTCTACCTAAGTAGGTACGTAAACCAACTATTTTTGAAGTCGGTGTCAGGCCCTAAACTATCACCAATTAAATCCTATACAGACTAAAAAAAAAATTGGTTGTCTGTAAAGTCGGTTTACGGATGATAGTATAACGTGACAACATACGTCCGCGCGCGAGCTCCGAGGAATGATAATTGAAGCGACGCGGAGTCGCGGACGGTCGGCCGCGGCGCACCACCCGCCCGCATCCTCGTAACGGGACTAAAATAAAATAACGTAAGTACTTAACGGGACAATGAGTCATACTTTTTCGTGCATGCAGCCGGCGTTCATCGATTTATTAGACGTTGTCACGTCAATAATTATAATTTCAGGTTCACTAGTTTTATCTTACACCTGTTTTCTGTATATTTTTGTAAATTTTGTTATATCTGTTGTTTCTGTCGACTAGAAAGAATCTAACGAGATATAACAAAGGCGGGTCGATACCTTCGACCTATAAAACTGCAAGACACGGGGTGGTCAGCGGGGGACGGAAGAACCTTCGGATGCGGCACTTTACTACATCTAACTGACTTCCAGTTCGATTTACATACAAAAGTATTTTTAACCGACTTCAACAAGAAGGAGGTTATCAATTCGACTGTATGTTTGTTCAGCGATTACTCTGCCAATTATGAATTGTTTTTGATGATGTTGTTTGATAGGTGGTCCCATATTAATTTTATCAAAATCGGTTCAGTACTTTGGTTTTTAGGGTTCCGTACCCAAAGGGTAAAACGGGACCCTATTACTAAGACTCCACTGTCTGTCTGTCCGTCTGTCACCAGGCTGTATCTCATGAACCGTGATAGTTAGACAGTTGACATTTTCACAGATGATGTAGATACTTCTGTTGCCGCTATAACAACAAATACTAAAAAACAGAATAAAATAAATATTTAAAGGGGCTCCCATACAACAAACGTGATTTTTTCCCGTTTGTATAGATAATGGTACGGAAACCTTCGTGCGCGAGTCCGACTCGCACTTGGCACGTTTTTTTTTATAACAAAATAACTAAAAAAAATATCATCCAAGTAACCGAATTGCGTATTTTGGAGTCAGTTTTCAGTTTTTCTCACTTTCATCCGATTATATCCGGTTGATAAACTGCCACCTCCTTTATAAGATAAGTTTCCGAGCTGAACGTTCATCTAGACGGTCAAAGATCCCAACGGAAATGTGTTTTGCAGTTTTTAGGGCTCGAGAGCGGTTCCTACGGGTTTATTAGATATTTAACTTGACAGAGACGGGGGGAACAAACGAGAGAGAAAGATATACTCATTGTCTTCTTTTTTTTTTTTTTTGGGTTCCGTACCTCAATAGGAAAAAACGGAACCCTTATAGGATCACTTTGTTGTCCGTCCGTCCGTCCGTCCGTCGGGTGTCAAGACCGAACACACAAGACGATATAAGAAGGAAAATATGAAAAAAATACGATGTCCCCCTTTTATCTACTAGTTTGTACGGAACCCTCGGTGGGCGAGTCTGACTCGCACTTGTCCAGTTTTTTTTAGGCAAGATTGCTCTTGACCACAATCTTCGTTTTCTCTTCTTGTGTTCTTCATCACCTTCCTTTTCTTCTTCTACTTTCCCTTATTGAATTTGCCGTTATTAAATGTTTTATTAAAATTGGCTCAAGATTCATTATTTATTAATTTTTTATTTTGGCTTGCGTTTGACCGCTAACTCGCCTGATAGTGTGCAACCGTTGAGATATACGATGGAGCGAGCTTGTTAAGAACTAATTCACTCGTGATTTAAAGACATCGAGATCTTCAAAGTAGTATTCTTGTATTATTTTCACTTTTATATACGCAAATTTTTTAATATTTTTGTATGTTTTAGTTTTAAAGGCCACTACCAGTGCCGCCTATCCTACTCCGTACATGGTTGCCTGGAAGAGATCGCTTTAAGCGATAAGGCCGCCTATTGAAAGTTTTTTTTTTTATCAGCCCTGTTTGTACAAACTGTCCCACTGCTGGGTGCGGGCCATCTTCTCATTGTGAGAAGGGTTAGGCCATAGTCTGCCACGCTGGCCAAGTGCGGGTTGGCAGACTTCACACATCTTCAAGATCTTTGAGAACTCTCAGACATGTAGGTTTCCTCACGATGTTTTCCTTCACCGTTTGAAGTTGGCGGCAATCAACAATACGCACATAACTTCGAAAAGACAGAGGTGCGTGCCGTGGGATTCGAACCCAGGACCTGCGGATCGCAAGTCAGACGGTCTCACCACTAGGCTGCCGGAAACTTCCTTGAAAGAATTAGCAATAGTAATATTGTCTTTTTTCAATGTGGTTTGTAAAATGTGGTCTTTTAATAAAGAGTTGTCTATCTATCTATCTATATAATCAAAGATTTGGGATGCTTATTGTCACTATTTAAGTAAGTAGTGTATCTCACAATAGCAGAACTAAATTGTGAAAATGTAACAAACATGCTTTCACATTTATAATGTTAGTGTGCTATGATATTTACAGCACGAGACTCGTAAGATTCACTCTCGCTGCCGCCGCCGGTTGCGCCTGGCGCGCTGCCAACACTAATTTGTTTCTATTAGCGACTTGTGCGTCTGTTTGTTGCGAACTGTCACAGTCTGTTGACGTTTGCTATGTAAACAGCTTTATGGCGTATTAAATAAGTTTTATGTAACTGGCTGGAAATAGTGTTTATCTTGAAAACATAACATCAGTGGCAAATGTACAAAATGTGATGCCAGATTTAGCTCAGGTGAAAAAATATGGGGATTTTTAATGGTGTCTTTGTTTTTCACGGTTTCACATGAAATTGGAAAATGCACAAAGCGTGTGTCGTTACACTTTTCTCAGAGAAAAAATTGTTGGAACGTTGGAATGGGTCCGTAACGTACATTTTAGCTATTGTTATTACCCGACTGCGTAAGGAGGGTTACGTTTTTCGAGTGTATGTGTGTTTGTATGTATGTATCTATGTTTCTCTATGATCGCCAACAGTCTAAACGGCTTGACCGATTTTAATATGCGAGGTGTCGTTAGATTCGTCTTCATTTCATGTGTCATAGGCTATATTTTTTTTATAATAATAATCCATCTCTCGCATAAATAAAAAACTTGTGTTTATTTCGAATATAACGAATTTTTTCGTTAGAAACATTATATTATTAGAATTATTCTAAATAATGCGCATTTATAATCTTTTACAGCTATTTTACTCATACTTTCTCACAAAAAACGTACACTCAACAGCGTATCAAGTCTTAAGTTAGACTGCAAAAACCACTTTCGAGTCGATTATTTTGTTTTTCTTTTAATACCTACTTGTTATTGTTTTGTTTTTATGCGTTGGACTCGCGCAATTGACGTATTTGCTAATGTCAATTATGACTGATTCAAGTTTCATGAATAATTAACAGGCACAAATCGTATAAGTACAAGTTACTATAACGAAGCTTGTATGAAACTTTCCCGACATACGTGTAATGGAAGTCTTAATAAAAATACCACCATTATACATATATGTCATTATTTACTTTATAATATTTAATATATGTACTTACGACACAGGACTCTCCTAGTGTGGGATGCAGGTTCACAAAATTTATGTACTTACCCAAATAAACGATTATTATTATTATTTTTTTAAATATCCCGTTGCACGCCCCGTCTGATTTAGGTACCTATATTTTTTTTCCATCCCATGGTTGCTCGGAAGAGATCGCTTTTAGCAATAAGGCCGCCTGTTGTTGCAATAGTCTATTTAAGTACTTTGTTATTACTTTTAAGGTGTGTACAATAAAGAGTTTATCTATCTATCTATCTATTATTTTTCGTGCTGTCTTAAATCTCTTCTATTGGCTAAGCCCGGATATCTTACTCACACGCAGGTACACTCGCACACATGCACATCGTCATTAGATAATGCTAGATAAGTAATTCCCCTATCTATTTGATAAATCGATGGGCGGGCTTTGAAGTGGCAACCTTGGAATATGGAGAGGGCTAAAATGACGTTACATATTAGAGCAACACTCATAAAATGAATCATTCTTTTCTATACTTAAAAAATATATATTTCAATGGATAATGTTAGAATGTGGAAAACGGTCGGTGCTAGTTTTTTAGGGTTCCGTACCCAAAGGGTAAAACGGGACCCTATTACTCCGCTGTCTGTCTGACTGTCCGTCTGTCGCCAGGCTGTAGGTATCTCATGAACCGTAGTAGTTAGACAGTTGAAATTTTCACAGATAATGTACTTCTGTTGCCGCTGTAACAACAAATACTAAAAAACATAATAAAATAAATATTTTAATATTTTTTTTGCCGTTTTTTATAGATAGATCGATATTTTATAGAATGGTACGGATTCCGACGTGCGCGAGTCCAACTCGCACTTGGCCGGTTTTTATTTTTAATTTCAAAGATCTTGTGCTTGATAACTCTTTGTACTTAACTTTTTTTTCTTGCAGCAACCACATAAGTACCTACACATTTTAATAAAATTGGTTGTTGAAAAAGATGAGACATATGTACCTATAAATAAAGTAACGTCACTTAATTGTCGGCAAATTAAAAGTCCATATTTTAATTAGGTTGCGACCTTTTCGACATTGTTCATCAACAAATTAAATTCCAAATTCAAATTAGCCCGTTCCACATTTGACCCGTATAGAACACGTACGAGTCTAGTGACGTTCTATAAACAAATAGTTCGCTCCGCCATTTTGGTCCACGAAAAAACATTTTTGAAGGCGGAACTAGGTTGGGTTTTTGTTCAAATTTCGAACTGCGGCCCTCCAATAGCAAGCGCGGGCGGAGCCTGTCAATTCCGCTGACTTGATGTGGACAATGACCTTTTTGTTACTAATGATTTTGTTTTTTTTTTCGGGATGAATTTCGTAGTTGCCAGTGTTTTATCTGTTTTTACGCGGTGATGGCGTTTTGTAATTTTTTCGCATTGTGTGATGATTTTTGACGTCTATTTGGAACGTGAACGCGATGTCCAACTTTTAGGTTGTTTTTTTGGAACAATGACGTTTTGTTGTGGGCTGCTTTTTACGGACGGAACTAGACGGAATGTCTAGTTTATGCAGAGTTTTGATAAAATGTTTTTTGTTTATACAAATACCTACTGTTAACATAATATTTAAGTTATTAACCCTATAAATTACACTCTACAAGTAAGTAATATTAATAAAGATATATCTCTAATAATACAGACTAACTTAGATACTAAGTTACAGTTAAGTGTGACATGGCACATGAGAAATAGAAAATTAATAACAGATAATAATAACCTCCTCCTTTTTCGAAGTCGGTTAAAAACTAGTAATTTTTTTGACAAAATCGTTATAATAGTGAAAAAATCCAGAAAAAAAAAACAAATTCACAGTTTTATTTTCTTACTCTTCTAGAAAAATATCCTTTTAAATACTGTTTCAGTGGGTAACTTTGACTTCGTGTCAAACATTATACTTACCTAGGTACATAGTTTTTTTCAAAGGTTCTTGATTTTATTCCATAAAATTATCAGTCAAATTATTAAATTAATTAGGAATTATTTTCACTATTAATATTTCGGGCAATAACCGGCCAAGTGCGTGTCGTTCCACACGCAAAGTAGGGTTGTGTAGTTAGTTGCACATTATAATTTATGTGAATTTAAAACAGGATCTCCTGTTTGAAATTTTCATTTCTTTCGTCTCTAAGTACCTACATTTATTAAATTCATCGACTATTACCTACTCGTTAACTTGTAAAGACTTCTTAGAAGTGATACTTAGTAAACTAAAGGGACACTTGAACTTATCACTTCAAAACTTTATATTTCACAAACGAATCCCTAAATTGAAAAATGGTTTCCGCACACCCTTAATATTTTTTGATTAGGTATCCAACGATACCCCACACGAAGGGGCAGATAAGAAAAAATATTCATCCCAACTATAGGTACGTGTAGGGGAGATACCCCTCCTAAAAAAAATACTACGGAATTTACTACGAAACGGGGTTCGTAGTTGATTACGGAACCCTAAAAATCGAGAATCTTTACGTACGATGTTTGTAAATAGGTATATTTTTTTTAAATATTGAAATTACAGCAAACTTCTGTAAAACTAATTAAGAAATATAATCTGACAATCTACGTATAAACATCACTCGAACATAAAAAAATATGATAAACAAACGCCGTACAAAAGTACAATAAAACTACAAAAATCGTTCTAAAAATCCACCCTAGCAATCTAATCAAACTAACTATATACGAGCTGTAAAGGTGCGTCCACACGCGCGTTCAACAACATAAAGTTGGGGTCACACTGGACGCGACACCTTTTATCTTGATTAGACGGAGAATTTGTGGCACCATACCGAAGGGCGCGGTCAGTGTTGCTAGTTACAAACTAAAAGCAGCTATTCAGTAGATTATTTGAAAAATAACTAAAAATCTGTTTGATAAAGAACTAAAGTGGCATTAACGGCGCTGCTGTCCTTATTACCCGACTGCGTAAGAAGGAGGGTTATGTTTTTCGAGTGTATGTATGTATGTATATTTCTTTGACACGCCCTAGAGCCTAAACGGCTTGACCGATTTTGATGTGAGTGGTGTTAATAGATTCGTCTTAGTTGTGAGAGTGACACTGGGTACCTACATCAAAATTAAAAAAAAATCATAAGTTAGGCTGCAAAAACCTCTTTTCTGCAGTCGGGTATTTTGTTTTTCTTTTAACATTGATACTAGTTTCATTATTTTGTTCGACTAGCAACACTCTACTTAGATGTTAGTTCCGATTTTTGTCACGATATGGATTAGATTAAATACTTTATTGACCTTATAACAGAGATTTGTTATACTAGATAAGTCAGGATACATTATTAAAATTTAAATATAAAATTTACGTAATACATGCAGCGAATTACACAGTTATTTGAAATGATCATAAAACAATTATCTATTAAATTTTAAATTATAAAATAATGTCATCAATTGAGTATAAATTTAATACATTAATACACGATAGTTCTCTTTTCAAACAGACTCTAAGTAATCTACGGACAAACTATAACCACAGAATAATTATAGTAGTAGTCAGGTACGGAAGACTCAGTCCGTAAACACATTTAATTAAATAGCGACTTTTGCTGCGCCGCAATAAAGCTCAAGCTCGAGTGACCTTGATGTTGTTTTTTTTTAAATACATTATATGTAGATCTACTATTGACCACCAACTCGCCTGATGTTAAGCGACGGTGTGGCCGAGGATGGAGGATTTAGGGACTTTCACTACAAAGACAACAAAAAGTTAAAGAACCTACTTACTTACAGTAGATGACTGGTTTTGACAAAAAAAAATGATTTATTAAATTTTATGTTATTATATTTGAAAGGCGTTTATATCGAAAAAAATGCATTATAAAATTACTTCATGAAAACCTATATTTCACATGCAATGTGTGAAAAAGTGTCGAGAGACACTCTACCTATTTGATTTTATAATCTGTAAGAATACAGAACCCTAGAAGTCGGTTAGCTAAGTAGCAAAATATTCAAATTCAAATCAATTTATTTGCGTGAATATAGGTAATATAGGTACAGGTTATAACATAAAATATAAGTAGGTATCACTATATCCTATCCCTTACTGGACGTGCAAAACATAATTGGCCTATTTAGGTATATTATGTATTGTATATGTTACTGTAAAAGCCTGAACTACGGTAAATCTTAGGATTTACCAATAAATCTTAAGATTTACCGACAGGAGTTGGTAAATGTAAGTATTAATAAAAAGAGGATTCATTTTTCGAACCTATACCATCAGAAACTGGGTACATGCTAGGTTAGGTTTGGCGGTAAATGCACGAAATACGGACTTTTACCATAACTAGTTGATAAATTTTAGGTTTTACTGGTAAATCTTGGGATTTGCCGTAGTTCGGGCTTTTACAGTAACATATATATGTTCAGTATATAATAGTCATTCTATTAATTTTCATAAAAAGTGACAAAGAAATGTTTACCACACCGTTTATATGTACCTACATAAATATAAAAATGAACTAAGTAAGTATTTGCAAGTATGTAACGTACTTTTGCTCGGTAACAATAATCAACGAAACAAATATTTTTGGTATGCAATTGATAGTGTTATCAATTTTATTCATTAAAATGCTAATATTTTGGTAATTTTTTCCCCAAATTATTATTATAATTAACAAACCGTCACAGTTAGAGGTATTTATTTTTTGTATTATTCGATAAAATATCCGAATTTGACTTTCCTGTGACCGATATTGGATTCTAAATATTACAAGTTTGAAAAAACTGAACAACCGACTTCAATCCGTTTACTCTCGAACACACGCTTATGCAACTTAAAAACTCCCGACATAAAAACCAGTTGGACCAATTTTGATGAAACATAGCTAAGTATTTACTATTTTTCTTTCATGTGACCGATATTGGATTTTAAATATTACAAGTTTGAAAAAACTGAACAACCGACTTCAATCCGTTTACTCTCGAACACACGCTTATGCAACTTAAAAACTCCCGGCATAAAAACCAGTTGGACCAATTTTGATGAAACATAACTAAGTATTTACTATTTTTCTTTCCTGTGACCGATATTGGATTTTAAATATTACAAGTTTGAAAAAACTGAACAACCGACTTCAATCCGTTTACTCTCGAACACAGGCTTAGGCAACTTAAAACCCCCGACATAAAAACCAGTTGGACCAATTTTGATGAAACATAGCTAAGTATTTACTATATTTGAGGTCGGTGCCAGGCCCTAAACTGTCACCAACTAAGTCCTATACAGATACTGATTTCAAAAAATACAGTTTATAAAGATTTCTTGTTGAATGCGGAACCCTAAGAAGTGCTTAAGGATAATTATAGTTAAAAAAACTGAAGCAACCGACTTCTCATAGATGCCATTGTCAGAACTGGACCAATTGAAAAAGGACCACACGGGAAGCACCGGCTTTCAAATAAAAAAATAATCATCAAAATCGGTTCACCCAGTCGAAAGTTACGAGGTAACAAACATGAAAAAAAAAATACAGTCGAATTGATAACCTCCTTCTTTTTGAAAGTTGGATGAAAATGTTGATGCGTTACTTCGCAAGTCTTGCGAGAACTAACATAATTTTAATATGAGATCTTGATGCGCTGGGATTAATATGATTATTGGGATTGCATTCTCTACATATGACGTCACGTTAAAGTCTAATATGAAATTGAAACGGAAAAAAACTTCGATTTCAAAATATTTTTAATATGGTTTTTGTTTACTTTTTAAATCGTTTGAGGACAAACAAATGTTACTCCCTATTCTATTGTTATGTTTAAAATAACTTAAAACCTAACACTAAAATGAACAACAATAGTATAACTAAGTATCGAAATTTAATCAAATAATTTTATTTATTTTCCTTGCGTGAAATACCGGTAATACCAGTGTTCGTGTATACTTTAGCTTATCCTCAGTAAGTAGGTAAGTACTTCATCACCATCATAATCAGCCCAAGTTCTAATGTATATAGGTCACTGCCCGATTCCAATTTTTTCGAAGTGATTCTAAATACATTTACCTATGATACGGACCCCTAAATTGAGGAATTCGCTGACTGAGTCTTTTTCGATCATTCCAATCTGAGTATTTTTTCAATTGTTAGTAAAATATTTTCTTCTAGATAGACACAGATAAGACACGCTCCATTGTAGATCACAACGTCATTTGCTTTTTCAAGTTGTTGAATGAAACGCGTAAGTATTTCAATGAATTTGATTTTTTGCATGAGTGCCCAAGAGGACGGTAAGCAATATTTTTGGATATATGTTTGATTTCATGTTATTTTCTTTATTCAAGTTAGCTTGACCAATTTGATGCTTGATGTGTCGAGCTAGTCTGTATGCATAATTATCTATTGAGTATTAAAGTTTTGCAGACTAATATTTGGTTTTTCCATTGTTGGGCTAAGATTTCCTATTCCTTAATTTTAATTAGCTGTATTACCTATTCGAAAAGAAATTGTATGTGATTTGACTATACTTACATATTATAATTTAAATTTGGGTTCGATATCATCTAATGCTTGACTTGTTCAAGATTTGGTCACATTTTGTAGCCGATGAAAACCTGTTTGCAAACTTTTGGGGCTATTGTTGAAGCAAACACAATACATTAATTATATTTTATTTGATTTGGAGATTCCCAAAGATTTTTTTAGAAATACTTTCTTTATTCTGTTGAAAAAATTCGGTATTTATCATTTCTCCTTGGCCACATATAAGTTGAAAACAGTGTAAACTTGGTCGTGATTGAATCGTGCTTGGTGACCTATAAAATGGGTTAACACACGCCCACTCCTTAATGCAGTTACTATGTTATAATCTGTACCTTAGCCCACGGATATTCAGAACAGGGTGTTACAAATTTGTGAAGATTGTAGAGTAGGTTTTTATGATTTATATGCAAAATTGCTCATGATATGCCTATTCTTGTCTTGCAGATACCCAGGTATTTACTAGGGAACACCGAGGCTGAAAGTCTGTTCTTCCCTTCCTTAGCAGTTTATAGGACACAAAAGTGTATGCTTCAGACCAAATTACAGGAGTCGTTGCCTTGATGAAGAAAAAAACATTGAATGTTTAACTAAATCGAATGTTGTTCATGTTAAAGGCAACAAATAATTTGTCACACCTTGTATACTTTGCCCACGGTAGATCGTATGTTCACTCCTTTATTTGCCCACGATGTTTGCTCGGTGTACGCTCGCCCTTAGCCTAATTGACGCGCTTTGAAATTGGAATGTGAACTCGGTTTTATTTTAGTTCTAGTTTTTATTACAAATGTTGAGGGAGCCACTGTACTTTCTAGAGAAAATAAATGTATACATAATGGTAAATAGTAGAATACTAGTATTAATAGTAGTTACTTCTTGCAAATTTCATAGTTCTAGGTCAACGGCAAGTACCCTATAGGTTTTGATTCCCTTGTGAGTGTCAAAATATGCGGTTTTTTGTAACATAAACGGCTGTAACTTTTTTACGAAAACTGAGAAATTTTTATTTTTCTCAGCTGCAAAGGAATACAGGTTTGCTTAATTATTTTATTATAATTATTTAAAAAAAATACGACTATTACGTAAGTATCACATCGATCAATCAATAACACTTTATGGACAGCACAAAAAAAAAACAGATAATAACATTGCACAAAAGGTGGTCTTATCACTAAATTATCCGGATATATGAAAGCATATTTGGCCAATTTACATAGCGATCTAACTTTGCTTCGCTCGCTCAGCCAACAAAATACAGAAATTTATTTATCCATTTGACAGTTAAAAGACCAATTATTAGACCTACATTTTTGTTTATAATTCTAATCATAAAATTAGGAGGAAAATAGACATTCCTACCGCACGCAACACACACACGTGCTGACGCATGCTTCTTACACACACTAACGCGCTGGCAACGCTTTTTTGCGCGACGTATACTTTAAAGTATCCGAGACGCACACCAAGACGAATTGTTAAAAACGTCGTCCGTAGTACGCACTTACACACACAAGCGTGCGTTCGAAGGACAAGCGGCGGGGTCGACGACCCGGGTTTTTTGCGAGCGACGCAGTCACACCGTATACTGCCCTCGACGAGCATTGGTCGTTGCGACTTTTTTTTTACAAACACCAAAAGATCGCACTCGAACGATAGTAACTGGTATTTAAGCTGCGGGAATATGGATATGATGTCAGTGACTTTATTCGCAATGGAACGGACAATATTTTTTCTAGTATTTGTATTAAAACAGACAGATAATCTTATTGAAGTATCTACTTTTATGTAAATTTAGTAGATTTATAGTTTTTACGTAAATAAACGGATTACTCACGTCTATTTTTGAGTCGAAAATTATATTTGTTTTAAATAACAGTAACTTGTAAATCACATTAATTGACAGCTTATTTTAGTCTATTATCTAATCTAGCATTGCAGGTCTGGCATTTTTATATCATTCACAAAATGCTCATTACCTAATTGCTATTTTGAAGCAAGATGCCGACGCTACATTCAGCTTCGTCTCGATTTGATTACGTCTTCAATTATCCGAGTTGGATGCCTCTTTATCGATTAATTGCAATTTATTCTTCCCTACAATTTATATTCCCATTTCGATAGCAGAAACGATTACTTATAGTTCAATGTGTTTTATTTTCTCGTTTGTATTTAACTTTTAAATGTGCGTTATCACGCGTTAACGTCGACGAATGTTTAATGGTCCGGTACGTAGTAACTTGTACATAATCTGTGGTCAGGTCTTGTTCCGGTTAGTCCGGAGAGAACCGGTAACGGGCGGTTTTTTGCCTGTGCCGTTAACTTCTATCAATGTAACGCGTTCGACATCTGAATACGAAATAAGAATGCAATCGTCGGGTAACTGAACTCTTGGATGGCACTATCGGATAATAACATCTTACTTTACACTTATCGGTTGTCTTTTTATTTGTTTGTGAATGGTGCATTTTGTATGCGATGTGTTTATAAGAATTTGTTCATTGGGACTACTTGATGGTAAGACATTTTTTTTTCTACCTAAATTAAATTTATACGTAAATAACTAAATAACCCGTATCTACATACATACTTTTACTCAAAAAAAATTATTAAGTGAATATTTGATAAGATTTAAAAAATTACAAAATTAAAATATACTGCAAAACAATTATTTGCCATATGTTTAAAACATTGTGGTACTCAAAATATGTGCTGGTATCTTTTGAGTACCACAATGTTTAAAACAGACAACTACGTTCTTGTACAATGTAATAAACCCCTTTCTTGTGTGCTGATTCCTTTTTATACGCATGTACTACTGTAGTAATAGTGGCTAATTTAATATTGAAGAATTATTCGTCTAACTATTTCAAGTTCCTTAAAAAAACAATTAAATACAAAGACCACTTCACATGAACCTCACTGTATTATTCCCCAACCTAGCCCAACATTCGGTGGCCCTCCCCAATTTTGCCCTAACCTACCCCAAACGCACGCCGCGTCTGTGTGAGTAACACACTCACACTGCGCACAAGTTAACGTTACATTGGTGTGCGTGTGCCTTAAAGAAGCTCTGATTTGTGGTTTCTTTTGAGTTATTATTTTGGATTTGAAGGCTGGAAATAAAACTTTATCTGTTCGGTTCTGTTACTGCCCCACTACTGGGCAAAGGTCTTCAACTTATTACAATTCACGGTACATAGCTATGAACCTAAAGAGCAATTCTCAAGGGCGCTACTAAACTAATCAAAATGTTTAAAATACCTAACTGAAATTAAAAAAAAAACCGAACGCAATTCACATAAAAATTTTGTTCCTTTTTTGAATTTAGTGAATTTAAGAATTTTAATTAGTTTAGAATTGACCACATTATGAATATTTTTTTTTTTTTTTTGTAAATTCTGTAGTAAAAAAAAAAACTAACAAAATATTCATACAACTTCCGTACTTTAACGGGTATTTTGTTTCCTTTTTAGCCGACTTGTAAAAAGGAAGAAGTTCTCAATTCGGTTGTATTTATTTAATTATTTTTGTTATCTCATAACTCCGTCATTTATAACTCAATTTGAAACATTTTTTTTTATATGAAAAGGGAAATATTTACTTCTGATTTATTTATTTTTTATCAGCCTGTTTATACAAACTGTCCCACTGCTTGGCGCGGACCACTTCTGATTGGTCCCGCAAAATAATTAACAAAATCGTATCTATATTTTTTTTAAAGTAACTAATCCATGTATTTGAAATTACAAATATTGAAATCGTTTGTTTCTGTTTTTTAAAAATAATAATTAATGTTACACAAAAATAAAAATAACAATCAGCCCTGTTTGTACAAACTGTCCCACTACTGGGCGCGAGCCACGCTGGCTGGCAAGTGCGGGTTAGCACACTTCTCACATCTTCAAGGATGTTGAGAAGTCTCAGACATGTGCGTATTGTTGGCGGCAATCAACAATACGCACATACTTATACATAACTTCGAAAAGACAAGTTCGTGCCGCGGGATTCGAACCCAGGACCTGTGGATCGCAAGTCAGACGGTCTCCCAACTAGGCTGCCAGGAATTTCAATTAAAAATCTGTAATTCGGTGGCCGATTTATTTATAATACCTACTTAACTGTTTTTTTTCTTCTGTTCCAAAGTTGGATAAATAATTTACTATAGCTACAATTCTGTTATTTTTTTGCAATATTCGCCCTTATCGTCAATATAAATAAAGATAAACATGTCATATTAAAACAAAACAAAAACAACAGAACATCACTCCCTTTCCTCGGCCCATGTGCGCCGCCTTTGTGTTTGTGTGTCGACCCATAAATCGCGCGTGTGTGTGTGTGCCCCACATTAATACACATTATCCAATGCTAAAGCGTAAGTGTGTGTTTGTACACATTTAACTCTGTGTCAATTCAACGAATTTAGTCAAGCACCTCTCTGGGCTAGGAAAGCAACAGTAAAGTCACTGATGTTGCAGTTGTCCATAGGCGACGGTTATCGCTTACCATCAGGCGACCGTCTGCCTGTTTGCTGTTCTTTTTATAAACAAAATATATCTAAAACTACTAGATTTTTTTATTATAATACTTTCTAAACTGAAAAAAAAACTTCACTGTTCTTTTACAATAGCAACGGGAACCGCGGTACAATGTTTGTATACAATTTTGTACACGCCCAATTCTTTCTTAGTGTGCGTGATGCGTGCATGTGTAAGTGACGTCTTCGCTCGGAATTTCAAGTTTGAAATTGGAATGAATGACGGTTAGGTTACTGACCTACGCCAATGGCGGTTTCTTATTTTGAACTTGGAATGTTATTTACTAAAAGATTCTAAAACAGTTTGTGCTGTGGGGATGTTGCGCAATAATGTTTTTTAAGGTTTTCGCAACATAAAATAAAAAAAAAAATACACGAAAACCCTTTAAAAATTGTTTAATTCCAATGTTGCGTAATCAAAAAATGCAAATCATTTTGAAACTTTTTTAATACCTAAATATTTACTTTGTTTTATTCGACTGTACAAGAAAGAAAGTTTTTTCGATCGTATGATGTATGCGAATGATTGTATGTGTGTGTATATATGTATGAATGTTTCTACATAACTTCCTACTGCCTAAACGGCTTGAAGTTCTGTGTAGGTAGGTAAACATTTTTTTTATTTTTGTGCGTTTTTTTTTCTAAAGCTGTATATAATTTTTCAAAATCGTTTCTAGATTAAATAATGTAACAATGGCTTTATTGCTAAATACAATCTTCTAGGCAATTCGACAATTTATTTATTTGAAACTATAAGACATTTTTTTGATTTAATATTTACTTAATGTCTCTTAGTAAATATAAGAAAATTTACAAAAAAAAAAGAAAATAATAAATTAAAAATAAAAATAATTATGTTACAATGAATCTCCATGTTTTACAAGACAAATTCTTTACAAAAAATGCAGAAAAAAAAACAAATAACATAATATATTCCGAAAACCTAACTTCCGGTGGAAAATTAAAAGGCTTTCCTTGACAAGGTTCCGTATGTCCCTACTTGTAGAGAGAGACACAAGGTGTGCGTGCCTTTGTGTTGGAAAGAGAGGGCGAGAGGGCGACGACCTTTAAAACAAATCGCTCGTAGAAAGGGTTCGGTTCTTGTACCGATAGCAAATTAATTGTTTACCTTAATTAATAGTATTTCAATATTTTACGTATATATTTTATTATTTTACAAGTATTATTTTTATGAATCAATGGCTTAAGTTAAAAATGTGTGTCACCATTGATGACATATTATAAGGAAGCTCAAAATTACACAACTAGAGAGCGAGAACGAGATCGAATCGGAAATGGAAAGATCCGTAGACGTACGAAAGTCACCGACATAGCACATTGGATTAGCAAGTTGATTTGACAGTGGGTATAGCATATGTATAGCACGTAGAACTAATGGCCGAAGTAGTTTAATTTGGGGTACTTCCCGTTCATATAAAGGGAGTATAAATTAATCTATTTTCATCTAACCTATTGTGTGGATATCGTTGGATATGTAATCAAAAAACATTGGGGGCGTGCGAAAACTATTTTCAATTTAGGGTTCCATTTAGGGTTCCGTTTGCGAAATAATAAACTTTGAAGTGATAAATTTTGTTAGGCAAGTTCCCCCTCTACCGACTAAACGTTTGACTTTGGAGATAAAAAAAAACATGCTATTAGCATATACCCATAATGAAATTAAAAGAAAAACTAAGTATCACGGGTAAGTAGAAGTAGAAATTTAAAAACTGTACTTAGAGAAGTAAAAAATGAAAATTTTGTGCAAATTGAATTTAAATTAACAAAGTTAACTCGTGTGTTCATAGTTCCACTTCAACTTACTTCACTAATCCGCTAGTGCTATGTCGGTCACTCTCATACGTCAAACCTACTTATATACCATACTAAAACACGAACCAATTAAATAAAATACCAATAACGTTGTTTTGTTGCCTGTACAGATATCTAGGCGCACCCTATTCCCAGGGCTTGCCGCCAACCTAGACAGGGACCTAGGCGAAAAGTTACTAGGGTGCACACACACTAACAAATCATCTATACTACACAGTACACACCTTGTCTGTGTGGGAGAATTATTTATGTGTGTTGTTAGGGGTCAATTTCAGAATATTTTTAAAATTGACTTTTTACCCGACTGTATAGGAAAGATATAAAGTTTTCAGGAGTATATAAATGTACTTACATGTTCGAGTACCAAATTAGGCCTTGCACCCGAGATGAACACTGCTTTTAATTTCATTCTTCCTTTGCATTTGTTTTGAATTCAACAGACTTCAAAACAAAACAAGTATCGGTGTTTTAAACTGTAATAATTATTAAACATCTTCAATTAAAGACTTCAACTTTTATTTGAGATACATATTTGTAAAGATAACTTATTGCCTAGGTAAACCTTATTTGGTCTTTTGGCAATATTTTTTGTAAGCTGTAATATTTTTTTATAAATAAATAAATAAATAACTATCCTTTATTTCCTATACAAGTACAAGATTCAAGTTAACACGCCCCACGGTCATTTCTATAAACTAACCAAATTTGATGCACCAAACTGTCAGTCGTCATAAGCACATGCGATTACAGCGCCGCGTATAGAGGACAAGTTAATTTGAGTAGTCTCTGTAACTACATTAATCAGTAATCGTGTTAACAAAACGCTCGGCTTTAAATACTGAGTAAAAAACTAAGCTAAGCGTATCAAATACTAAACAACGCGCAAAAACGACTGTCCGCACGAAGTGGAGCGCTAAGATAGCGCACGCACTGTATTATGTCTGATTTTTTTTCATTTATAGCTAGTTAATTTGTTTTAGTATACAATTTAATTGAATCGACATCAAAACAAGTGGCCAATACCGTGACGAGAGAAACATATGGTAGAGCCCAGTAGCTAATGTTATAATGTAAAAAAACATCACAACCACTCTGCAAAAAGGTCAATGACCTCTGTTCCATTAGGTGGATCGCGGGTACAAGAATATACCTGTGTAACACCTAGGTGATCCACGTAGGTGGATCACGAGTACAAGAATATACCTGTGGAAAACCTAGGTGATCCAAGTAGGTGGATTACTGGTAAGGAACCGTTTCAACATGGCAACACAACCAAAATAAAGCATCCCAATAAAACTACGACACCCAGTGACCAGTACAACCGGTAGAGATTACCTTTGTTTGCGTTACAAAACGTGCCATATCTCTTATAGGGCAGATTAGGTACAACTGTATCACTTTTTGTTTCAGAGCTAGGTCAGTGACTCATTTGGTTTGTTACATCTTGTAGTCAGTTTGTAATGACTAGGCCTCTAAATTATTTTAAGCAATTTTTAATTATTTTTTAGAAAAGTTTGCCAGTCGGTGAAAATTAGTTTCGAATGACTAGGCTAAATTATTTTAAACATTTTTTTTTTAATTTTAGCAATTTTTGCCAGTCGATAAAAACTTTAGCTTCGTATGACTGGGCTTAATTAGTTTAAACAAAAAATATTTTTTTTTTATTATTTTTATTTTTATTTTTTAGTAAATTTTGCCCGTCGATGATATCTTTATCTCGTCGAAACGTGCTAGTTTTCAAAATTTTGTTTCACGTGTTAGATTTTTTTTTTTGTTTGTTTTTATTAGACTTCTTACCTATTGTACCTACTTCGACCTACTTTTCGCATATTTTTTTTTGTAGTCGGTGATTTTTGGTTGTGGGTATTTCCTTCACACACCCTATTCGGCTCCATTTATTGACCGCATTTTGAAGTCGGTTGGTTATGTTTTTTAAGGTATAATATTTATTAACCGACTCATTTCGACTGTATATTGTTTTTTTATGAACCTGTACTGTCCCACTCCAGTCCTGGACAAATGTCTCCCCCACTTCCCTCCATAAATCGCGGTCCATCGCTATCTCCTGCCAATCTTTCCGGAGTGCGCCAAGATTGTCACGACATCGCGCCAGCGTTGAAATAAATATGAAACCTTCTTTGCCTTGGTCGTCGGGTAAAAAATAAACCCATCGTAGCTCTGCAGGTCAATATTCAACTCAAAACCAACTCTTTTCTCTTCGTTTCCAATTACAAATTCTATGGCATTATTGGACAGAGTATTATGGATGCGCACAGGGCAATGAGTGGAGACAGTATTAGTGTAATATTTATTTTAACAAGCTAATTTTCTTGTCGTCTTTTCGTATTTATGTTATTAGTGACCTTTTTAAGGCGAATAAGTCCACGTCATTTTGGAAATCCTGGGGGAAGCAGTACTGACTTCTTGTGGCTGAAATGATGATGACGGAATCCACGTTTGAACACCAATTCACCTGTTAGAAAGCGATGATGTGGTCGAAGATGGAGTTCGCAGCTTAAACGACACCTTTTCATCCTGGCCTTGAAAAGGCCGTACCTATCAAGGAACAAAAAAACCGAATATTTTGTTCCATTTCTTGCATGTACGGATTTTATTAGATGGAAAAATCGGGATTATCCGCTTGTTCACGTCAAATACGAACCCTTTATCAGGCTTCCAAAGCATCAGCGTTACCAACGTTGCTGCGACGCTTATCGCTAACCATTAGGTGAAACGTCTGTCTGTTCGATGTGTTTTTTTTTTGTAAATATTTATGTTTTTTTATCTTTAACGATTTATTGAGTAAGTGAGCACAGAGAACGAAAGTCTCTGCATCGAGAAGGTAGTAAGATTTTCGTTCTTCGATCCGGATGTTTGTTGGAACTCGCGTACAGGTTGTATTTTGCCACCAATCTTGCCGTAACTTGCTATTCAAGTTACTCAACTTTATAGATTTTTATGGCGTCGGGAATTTTAGATAAGTGGGGCTTTTTTCCCCAAAAATGGGGAATGTTTCCGGAGGCGTAATTTACTAAACCAATTTATTATTATTTTTATTTATTTATTTTTTAACCACTTTAAAAATATTTGCTAAAAATGCTTGGTATATATTTTTGAACAAGGATTTTAAATATGAGCTTAATCGATCCTGTTGATGAAATAAAAGGTTATGAAATCTTGCAACTTTTCATATTTTTAACCACGATGACGACTCCAGTTAATGCTCTGTTTTAATTCATTTCACGAAATTGGCATTTGCTAATTAGATCCGAACGGTATTATAATTGGACGTGTGCGAGTGAGACAGTGTAATAACTGTCTGGCAGGAGTGAGAGGGATAGATAAAATAATGAAAAATAAGATCTTTGTTTGTTCTATTGACAGGTGTCGTGAAGTTCTAAAGGTAATATATTATTGTATCCTAAAATTTTTAAATAAGCGATAAAATTAATGAAATCCTACTAAAATACCTAAATTGAGTGAACTCAATACACAAGTTTTAGGGTTCCGTAACTCAAAAAGCAAAAACGGAACCCTTATAGGATCACTTTTTTGTCTGTTTGTCCGTCTGTCTGTCTGTCTGTCTTTCCGTCTGTCCGTCTGTCGGTGGGCGAGTCTGACTCGCACTTGTCCAGTTCTTTAATTTGAGTTTGAAGTACCCAAAATGACAGATAAGTATCGGCGTTTTTTTATAATTTATATTATATATTTAAAATTATACATTGTTATAGTTAGTTTAATGGGTGCCTTCAGAATTACTCTGAGTATATACTTATATTGTACTTGTATGAAATATGTATGTATATAAATATCAAATAGTTATTAAAGAAAGACAGATAGACAAACAGATGGATTAGCGAAAATGACATAAAAATTAACATAAACAAAAATTATCTAAATTTAAGTTACAAACTCTCAAAACGCGACGATTAAATTCAGATTTAGTTTGCTTACACAAAATTATACACTCAAAAATTGACTGCACATCTCTTCTTGCAAATATCAGCATAAACATTAAGCCCAGAAAGCGCGATGGATTTACAAATACTTTCGTATTAGGGGTGTACAAGAAGAAAAGTGTGTCTGGAAGAGATCCGGCTACCACCCCCTGCATATACGGCACTGAAACGTGGTCCCTAACTATGGGCCTTATAAGGAAGCTCAAGGTCACGCAACGAGCTATGGAGAGGGCTATGCTCGGAGTCTCTCTACGAGATCGAATCAGAAATGAAGAGATACGTAGACGTACAAAAGTCACCGATATAGCACAGCGGATTAGCAAGTTGAAGTGGAAGTGGGCAGGGCACATAGCACGTAGCAGGGCACATAGCACGTAGAACTGATGGCCGATGGGGCCGAAAGGTTCTCGAGTGGAGACCATGTACCGGCAAGCGCAGCGTAGGAAGACCAGCCACGAGATGGACAGATGACCTCATACAAGTGGCGGGAAGACGCTGGATGCAAGCCGCTTCCAATCGGTCTTTTTGGAAATCCATGGGGGAGGCCTATGTCCAACAGTGGACTTCTTATGGCTGAGATGATGATGATGAGGGGTGTACAATAATAATACTTCTTTCTTTATAGAAAGAAGTACCTATTATTATTGTAAGAATATATAAGAAATAATAAGTAAGAATGTGTCGCCAATACAATGAAATTATCTAAAAAACACTATGATTCAATTGATGTCTTCAATCAAAAAATTTACAAATTTAAACAAGACGTTAAAAATATTGTGTTTGCTGCATATGATGATTATGATGATGAAGTTTAATTAATTTAATTTAATCGAGTGATGTTACCAATTTTCTTTTTATTTCTTTTACTTTTGAAACTGAAAATCTTATTATTGTAATTGTAATTACTTAGTCTGGCCATAAATACTGTTACAGTTAAAAATAAGAAAGATATTACATTTGAATTTGGAATCTGTCATTTTTATACGATTGTTCATTGAGTTTTCTAATTTTGGCGCCAATACATTGTACAATATTTTGCGATATTAAAATGGAGTGGGGTGATAAAGAGAACCGAATCGCTGTGATTGCATTACACAAAGTTGGTATGGAGCCAAATGAAATTTTTAAAACTCTCCATACGCTTGGTATTAGTCAAATGTTTGTGTACCGGGCTATTAATAGGTACAATGAGACCTCCTCTGTTTGTGACAGAAAAAGATCTGGCCGTCCACGTAGTGTTCGTACGAAAAAGGTGGTCAAAGCAGTAAGGGAAAGAATTCGAAGAAATCCTGTCCGAAAGCAAAAGATTTTATCTCGGGAAATGAAGATAGCACCCAGAATCACGTCGCGTATTTTAAAAGATGACTTAGGACTTGCAGCCTATAAGAGACGCACTGGTGATTTTTTAACTGATAATTTAAAAAAAGAATAGGGTGGTAAAATCGAAACAACTACTGAAGCGGTACGCAAAGGGAGGTCACGGAAATATTTTGTTTACGGATGAGAAAATCTTTACAATTGAGCAACATTTTAACAAACAAAATGACCGTATTTATGCTCAAAGCTAAGGAAGGAAGCGTAAGGAAGCTTCCCAATTAGTCAACAGAGTGCAACGTGGGCATTATCCGACTTCAGTGATGGTTTGGTGGGGTGTTAGCTATGAAGGAGTGACTGAGCCATATTTTTGTGAAAAAGGTATCAAAACATCGGCACAAGTGTATCAAAATACCATTCTTGAGAAGGTAGTTAAGCCCCTTAACAACACCATGTTCAATAACCAAGTATGGTCCTTCCAACAAGACTCGGCGCCAGGTCATAAAGCTCGGTCCACGCAGTCTTGGTTGGAAGTGAACGTTTCGGACTTCATCAGAGCTGAAGACTGGCCGTCGTCTAGTCCTGATCTTAATCCGCTGGATTATGATTTATGGTCAGTTTTAGAGAGTATGGCTTGCTCTAAACGCCATGATAATTTGGAGTCCCTAAAACAATCCATACGATTGGCAGTGAAGAATTTTCCCATGGAAAGAGTGCGTGCTGCTATTGATAACTGGCATCAACGTTTAAAGGACTGTATTGCAGCCAATGGAGACCACTTCGAATAAGCTTTTATATTTTAAATTGTTTTATATTTATGTATTAAACTAACACACTGTAAAAGTAATAAATATTATTTGCAATAAAAAAATAATTTTTTTCTTCGTGACAATATTTATGGCAAGACTAGGTATAACATGTTCTGTATACATTTAAGGAATATAGTTTAGGTCCAAATTATAAATTGTACATTGTAAAAATTGTAATGACTGTATTCTGTTTCATGTACCAACAAACTAAATAAATAAATAGAACAGGGGCTTACTCTCATCTCTTAAAATATGAACAAACAAGTAAGGGGGCATTTTTTTAGCATGACGTGCGTAGCTAGAGCAGTTCCATATAACTGTCACACTTGATATGTTGTCGATTGCACATTTTTGCGAGAAAATATAAGCGCTTTACATTACAACTTTGTCGTTCTGAGTTACATATCAAATAAGTACTAGTGATTACTTTAGTAACAGCTAAATGTTCGTGCATTTAAAAGGTTCTAGAGTAGAAGTCTAGATTGCGATACAGGCGCTGCATCGGAATCATCTCATTACCGATACATATTGTTGGATACTTCGAAACTTCGATACACGATACGATTAGCATAAGTTCACTTTTTAAATTGGAAGTCTGCTGGGCTATTTATAAAAACACGTTTAGGTACTCATTTAAAGGCAAATGCTTTTATTAAGGTGGGGATCAAAAGCACGCAGCTATCTCTCTCGCGCAACACATTTTAAAACATATAAAATTATATTACAAAATTATTATTATTATTTATGTTAAATCTCGGGTCGCAGCCCGGTCTTTTGATGGGCATCAATGAAGCCGAATCCAACACTGAGAGGCCCTTTACAGAAAATAAAATAAAAAATACAGTTTTTTGGTATATGGATGGATGATGGAACTATTGTACAATAAGGAATTAGACAAATTGGGGCTATTGAAGTGAAATGGTTATGACTTATAAAACTAGTTTATTATTATTTGTGGGGATATTACAAAAGTGGGAGACATAATTGTTTATAAATTTTTTTTTTTTTCTAGTTATTAGTCTAAAAATATATTATATATTTTTATATATATAATAATGAAATAAATAAATATTTGTGGACATGTCAAAAAAAAATAAAAAAAAATTGTTTATTTAGATAGGAGAGATTTGAATAAAAGTTTTTCTTCGATATCTTTTAACTTGGCTAAGCTCTAACGAAATATATGTTTTTCACTGCTCCATCGCCAATATAAATCAATAAGATAGAAATAAGCCAATAAGTTAGAAAACTTACAAAACCCCGACGAAAAACGGCTGAACCGATTTTTAACCGACTTCCAAAAATCCGTATGTTTGTTCACCGATTACTCCGTCATGCGGAACCAAATTTTGTGTTTCTTGAATTGACATATAGAGAATGTTCCCAGGTTGGTCCCATAATTAATAAATAAACATTGCTTTATTACTTTTTGAATAATATCTAAAAATGAAAATTTTCATTGTATTTCTGAGTATTGCAGAGTTCCACCGACACGTTTTTCTTAGCAAAAGTGTCAAATGTTAAGGATTATCGTATAAACACCTGAACATCTTCTAATCTTCGAAGACGAAGCATTTGACATTCAATGACAAATCTCATTCTTGACAAAAAATAAACGAGCGGGTGAAGAGAGGTTTCTTTAAAAAGTTTACAACCGTGAAGGATTTAGTAAAAGTAAAACCTTCTTACTCCTCATCCAATGTGTATAAGGTGAAAATAGAGTCACTTCGACGACTTTTTTCGTCGTTTTGTTTAATTATATTACCCGACTGAGCATGATGATATGAACTTTATGTATCCTAATCCTTTCTAATATTACAAGTAACGAAGTAGCGTACTTTGAAATCGGTTGTTTCGGTTTTTTAAACTAATTATAAATTTTTGATGAATACTCTCGATGAAATCCTCTTTCGGACAAAAAATTTAATTAAGCAAAACTAAAATTGGGCCATCCGCTTGAGAGCGATGCCACAGACAGATACACACTTCAAAATTGGGTCATCCGCTTAAGAGCGATGCCACAGACAAATACACACTTCAAAATTGGGCCATCCGTTTGAGAGCAATGCCACAGACAAATACACACTTCAAAATTGGGCCATCCATTTGAGAGCGATGCCACAGACAAATACACACTTCAAAATTATATATATATCATTTTTTTGGATCGGGGGGTTAATATAAAATGTGAGTCGAAATTATCGTTGTAGTCGGGTAAAATGTGGACAAAAACGCGGCAAAAAACTAGTGACTATCAAAAAGTTCGCCTCATTTGCCCCACAATAGCGCAATCAGTCCATCTTTGCCCCATTCCCATCGATTGGCCCCGGCAAGGGACGCTTTGCAAAACAAAAGACTGCGAGTCAGGACTGCAAAGAAAAGAGTGCGGTCCAAAGAACGGGTCCGGAGAAAAAGTCCCAATTATGTTTTCTAGTGCACCCCTCCTTGTGGGGAGGGGGAGTTTGGCTTGTGATGGTTGGGCCACAGAAGTAGCGTTTATTGAAAATGACTAAGTTAGTTTTTTTTTTACCTCGAAGGTAAGAATAACTTTTTTATAAAAAAGTTCTCGCTCAAAATGCAAGCCTAGCGTTTTGCTTAGAAAGTCCTAGGTTCGATTCATGTATTACCCAACCCTCGGGAATCTTAGTATATCGTCAGTAATGATAAGTGCTTGACGAAAATGGTGGAGGTATTTCCCTTCTTCTTTATATAATTATTTCCTTTGCTACACACCTTGCCCGTAGCAGGGTGGGAGAAGGTAACTTGATTTTAACCGCGTCACTCACACCGCCAGATAGAACACGAAAATATATTTTCATCTTACTAGCTCGTAAAATTCATTTCTAGGGCTAACACTAGCGTGGAAAAGTTTATTTTATCACCTAGGGCGGAAGAGTAACTTTAAAATTGGAACATGACAGAACTACACATTTTCAGCATAAAATATGTCCAACCTCCGTGTACAACATTCATTCACAAAATGAAAATTATTTTCAAGGAGGTTGCTATCTTAAAGTTATTTTGTCTCGCGTCTTCTTGAATTCGTCGCTACACTCAGGATTCTACTATACTAGAACCAAATCTAACCTAGAATCCTTCACTTCGTCTGTCAGGCACTCGACGGTAAAATACAATACAATAAATATGTATTTTTATATATATTGCATGTTATCGGTGCCTATTTAGCTCGAATTTGTCTCATGTTTATACCTAGTCTTGCCATAAATATTGTCACGAAGAAAAAAAAATTTTTTTTATTGCAAATAATATTTATTACTTTTACAGTGTGTTAGTTTAATACATAAATATAAAACAATTTAAAATATAAAAGCTTATTCGAAGTGGTCTCCATTGGCTGCAATACAGTCCTTTAAACGTTGAGGCCAGTTATCAATAGAAGCACGCACTCTTTCCATGGGAAAATTCTTCACTGCCAATCGTATGGATTGTTTTTGGGACTCCAAATTATCATGGCGTTTAGAGCAAGCCATACTCTCTAAAACTGACCATAAATCATAATCCAGCGGATTAAGATCAGGACTAGACGACGGCCAGTCTTCAGCTCTGATGAAGTCCGAAACGTTCACTTCCAACCAAGACTGCGTGGACCGAGCTTTATGACCTGGCGCCGAGTCTTGTTGGAAGGACCATACTTGGTTATTGAACATGGTGTTGTTAAGGGGCTTAACTACCTTCTCAAGAATGGTATTTTGATACACTTGTGCCGATGTTTTGATAGCTTTTTCACAAAAATATGGCTCAGTCACTCCTTCATAGCTAACACCCCACCAAACCATCACTGAAGTCGGATAATGCCCACGTTGCACTCTGTCGACTAATTGGGAAGCTTCCTTAGAGCTTTGAGCATAAATATGGTCATTTTGTTTGTTAAAATGTTGCTCAATTGTAAAGATTTTCTCATCCGTAAACAAATTTTTTCTGTGACCTCCCTTTGCGTACCGCTTCAGTAGTTGTTTCGATTTTACCTCCCTATTCTTTTTTAAATTATCAGTTAAAAAATGACCAGTGCGTCTCTTATAGGCTGCAAGTCCTAAGTCATCTTTTAAAATACGCGACATGGTTCTGGGTGCTATCTTCATCTCCCGAGATAAAATCTTTTGCTTTCGGACAGGATTTCTTCGAATTCTTTCCCTTACTGCTTTGACCACCTTTTTCGTACGAACACTACGTGGACGGCCAGATCTTTTTCTGTCACAAACAGAGGAGGTCTCATTGTACCTATTAATAGCCCGGTACACAAACATTTGACTAATACCAAGCGTATGGAGAGTTTTAAAAATTGCATTTGGCTCCATACCAACTTTGTGTAATGCAATCACAGCGATTCGGTTCTCTTTATCACCCCACTCCATTTTAATATCGCAAAATATTGTACAATGTATTGGCGCCAAAATTAGAAAACTCAATGAACAATCGTATTAAAATGACAGATTCCAAATTCAAATGTAATATCTTTCTTATTTTTAACTGTAACAGTATTTATGGCCAGACTAAGTATGTTACTTATAACAATGTATTGATGTATAACATGTTGGTACCCAATAAATAAATATCGTATTATTCGTAAATGTAGTGGCCCCACCGTTCCCCCAAAGAGTTTTATTGCAGTGTCCGAGGAAGTAATTTCGTAGGTCCGACTTTTAGTTTTTAAGAAAGTTCATTTTCTTTTGCAGACATAGCCGCTAGATTCACGTAATAGAGAAACTCGGATGAATCTTTGATTTTTCTATTCGGTTTCTTAAATTGCTAGTGTTTATGTTTAGGACATACGTACTAAGAGGGAGCGTATTCGTGAGGCTATGGTATCTGTCTGTCTGTCCTACGCTTAACGGCTATACCTATATTTTGAACGCTTATAGATACAAGTCTCAAAATTATCAAGATTGTATGGTTTACTCTGATGTAAATTAACAAGTATTAAAAACTGGTCAAGGCCGAGACAAGCTTGCGTAAATAATGTTTGAAAAAATGGGAAATTATTGTTCGAGATGAAACCTCGTTGATTCTGCAAAAAAGAAACGAAAAACGTTTCATTGACAGTAAGTCTCAAGTTACATATACTTAAAATAGAGTAAACAGTAGTGTTAAAATCTCTTTGGATAAAGAAAATAGGTCTGTAACACTTATTTATTTGAACTTGATATTGTATGTGGCTAGCGTTACATGCTATTCCTGCCGTAGAAAATATGTGAAGTTACAAATATTAGATAACTTTATTTAAATAACAGATGTAAAGCACATTTTGGTGAGTAAGCCCTCATCAGTGTTTATGTTGATGTCCATGTGCGAGTGAGACTCTTACTTTGGCATTTTTATTTTGTATTATTAGTTAACTACTCTTATCGGACTGCCAAGAGATAAGGTTGGTAAGGTTTTTGGGATGGATAGTACGAGCTGCATCCTCGGTCACAGCGTCGCTTAACACCAGGCGAGTTGGTGGTCAATCGTAGATCTATCTTGCATAAAAAAAGCTATGTAATTATTTTTTTCATTCCGCCTGTCCTGTACCTACCTTAATGGCTTAACCGATCTTGATATGTTGCAGGTTACGTATATTATAATATCAATTGTATTCATTATTGCTCGAAAAAAATAATTAACACTGGCCATTTGTAACATGTTTTTATTAGCTTCACCTAACTATTTATGTATATCAAAGCAGAGCTTAAAATATTTTGAATATCGAACTCGTAGTAGTTTCTTTTTTCTTTAAACACGAGTTCTGAAAAATTAATAAAAACGTGTGCGTTTCGGGACGCTCGCCTGACAGAAGTGATAACTTAAACTAATCTAGCCAGACAGACTGGCGGCGTAACGCGTTACGTAACGAAGCGGTTTAACCTCCCATAAGAACTATCACTTCAATAAAAAATCTAGTGTTTTTTTTTTCAACCGTACATTCTAATCTTACCCTCGCAAAGTTTAAAATAGATTTACACGAAAAACTGCATTTCGCGAGTTTTTAAAACCAATTCTAAGTTGAAAGTAAGTTTTCTAGACAATGGTTGGACATTAAAAATTCACAATAGTTTAGGATGTCTGGATTTTAACTATGTTACCTTATTTTTATTTCGTTTTGGTGATTTAAGAAACAATGTTTATGGCTTGCGGTTTAGGAATCGTGATTTTTGGCTATTGAACTTTTTGATGGCAAATAAAGTTTGTATTTTAGTCTAGTGAAAATAAGATTTGTGACAACATAAAAGACAACTAAGTATATTGTTATTTAAATGAATGTACTGGTGGTTTGAAATACATTTGACACAATTTCATAATGATATTATAAAAGCTAATTTTATTACCTTTACACGCTGAAACGGCTGAGCCGATCGTTATGAAAATGAGTATAGAGATAGCTTTGGATCTGGAGACGGACATAAGCTACTTATCATCATCATAATCATCACCGTTTTTCATAACTACGCGAGTGAAACCGCGGAACGCAGCTAGTTTATAAATCGGGGATTATTATTGATCTATGATTTTTAGTTATTTTCATATCATAATTTCAAGGAATCCCTCCAGTTGCAAATACTGCGATCTGCTCCATACAAACGGATTTATTTTTACTAGACTATTTTTGCGATGTCTGTATTATTAAATTATGTTGGGTAAATTATTTGGAAAGGTTTTTTGATTTGTGAGATTCAGACGAATGATAACACAAAATGAATACAATCAAACAAGTATAGTTTTTTGTTTCAATGTTTGGTAATTTATTTCATCGGACGGAGAGAAACACGAAAAAGTGGCATTCTTTCACAATGGACATTTAGAAGCCCGAACGAAGCGCTTTATTTCACTTAAATTACACGAACCTCAAAAAAATTTGGGTACAGTACTTGACAGGCTCTTACAAACATATCATACATACAATTATTTTCCCATTGGGGTAGGCAGAGACTATATCTTTCCACTTGCTACGATTCTAACACAAGTCTTTCGCTTTCATAAATGTCTTCATACATCACGCTCGTCAGTTTCGCGTACTTGAACCACCACCACCTGACCATTCCTGACCTGACCTGACCATTGGTGACCTGACCTGACCATTGGTGACTTGACCATTCTCTAAAACGCATTCGATTTGGTTTTTCAGGCTCTTCTTGATTGATATAACTTGGTGTTTTACATTGCAAGTTTATAAGGCCTGACTAAACTCACTCCATCGTAGTCCGTATTATTGCTTAACAGCAGGTGAGTTGGCGGTCAAGCATAAGCCAACCAACGAACAAAAATGGAAATTTAATTTCAATTTTTAAAGCAATTCTAAATCTAAACAAAAACATAAGATTTTTAAAGTGAAAACTCTTTTGTGGTGTCTTTTGAAGGTGCACTTTATTTTGTGGGATTGAATAAGATTGAGCCGTCACGCTCAGCTATGTAACGCGCATTCGGGTAGAGTGTGCTCGAGTTGACTAAGAGAGCAAGAGAGATGTAGTCAACCGGTCACTACTATATTGCTATTTCGTATTATTAACGTCGCCTCGATAAAGATTTCACTTCTGTCGTGTGGTCTTAAACCCTTGTTTTTTTTTAAGTATTTTAATTAGTTTAGTGGTGCCTGTATAATTGTCTCTAACATTTAATTAGCTATAGCGTTGTCCATAATTTTGCCTATTTTTAACAGACTTCCAAAAAAGAGGGGGTGTTTCCATTCGACTGCATGTTTTTTTTTGTATGTTTATTCAGCGATTACTTCGCCAATTATGAATTGATTTTGATGTTTCTTTTTTGTTTGGTAGATCATATTTCAGAGGTGGTCCCATATACATTTTATAAAAATCGGTTCAGTACTTTGGTTTTAAAAAAAAACAACTGAGAAAATATGTCAACCAAGTAAACGAATTGTTATTTTGAAGTCGGTTTTTTGCAGTTTTTTTTTAAATATGATTATATTATTTTATACGTTATAACTTTATATTTGGTATTTTGTTCTAAAAAACGGTTTTTACAAGTTAAGTCAAGGCTAACTTATCAGTACGGCCTTCACCGACACGCTATATAAAAAAACAGATTTAAAATTCAAACACAGATACCGAATTCAGAGTAAGGCATTTATTGTTTAAATTTAAATAAATTTTAGAAAATCTTTCTCCGTATGAAAGAATGAAATATTTTTACTTGACTGTGTGTCTGTACTGAGAATGGACATTGCTTTCCCTCTCACTCATTACTAACTCATAACTCCATTATTTGTGAACCGGTTTGAAATATTTTTTTTAGGGTTCCTTAGTATACAAGGAACTCTTATAGTTTCGCCGTGTCCGTCTGTCTGTCGGTCCGTCCGCGGCTTTGTTCAAAAACTATAAGTACTAGAAGACTGTAATTTGGTATAGATATGCATATTAATAATACGCAGAAAGTAGTAGAATACAATTTTGAAACCTTTTTTTTTACCCGTAAAGTGGGGATGATTATTTTTTTCTCGTATACCCCATCGCGTGGGGTATCGTTGGATAGGTAATCTAAATACATTGATGTACGAAAACTATTTTTCAATTTAGGGATCCCTTTTTGTTAGTTTCACGTACTCCTCTCTACCCGCTAAACGGTTGACTTTGGAGATATGAAAACGGGTAAGTAGGCTTTATAAGTTATCGAGTTATAGTCGATTAACTTAAAATAATTGCTTATACAAGTCAAAAATGAATATTTCATTGAAATTAACATAAGTTAACCCATATATTCGTAGTATCGAACAAGAGGCCCTGTTTTAAAGTCACATAAATTATGATATGTAACTATGGAACCCAACATTGCGCTCAGCACGACACGCTCTTGGCCATTTATTTATTTGAAAGAAGTACCTATACTTTCAGATTGGTCCCATATATATATGTATTTTTTTTAAATTCAGTTTAGTAGTTTAGATTTATAACTGGAAAAATACATTATGTCATCCAAGTGACAACGTCTAATAAATCGATGAACGCCGACTGCACGCACGAAAAAGGATGACTCATTGTCCCGTTACGCTCATTGTAACGTTTGCATTTATTCAATGTTTTGTTATGACGTTGTCACGTTAAACTATCGTCCGTAAACCGACTTTACAGACAACCAATTTTTATACTGTTTTAATAATAATGAACATAGAGATTTGTTCTGTGTCTATGGTCTCAATGATTCTAGTAAAGGTACTTAGGTAATTATGTAAGTTATTTATAATACGGGCCCTTCTGTACTTTCCTGTTGCCTGAAATAAATTATTATTTACTATTGAATTATGTAAATAATTCGGTCAAGGACGAGCTAGACATATAGTGCAATACTTTCTACTAATATAATTAATGTAAAAATCTTAATTTGTATTTGATTTTTGCATTAGACATAGCAAAAAGCAACAGCCAGTCACGATTGCGTAAAATATTCAACAAAGTAAAATTTAAATTTAAAATACAAATGGTGACCAAAAAAACAGATTTGCATGACATTCTGATTTGCAACAGATATACATACTGCAGTCTGTTGACAGGTTGACCTAAATATTTAACAGCTGTAAGGTGTTTTTATTGGACGTTTTCTGTCGACGTTGACACGTTAGCGATCGTTACGTTGGGCGAGTTAGCGGTCAGCGGTCACGGGCAAGTATTTGTTCGAATAAACATAGTTATTTGTTATGCAAGGCTGCAAAGTTGGTTTTTGGGGCGAGTACTTCGCTCGTGGTTCAAATATAGAATCATTAGCGTAGCGAGGGTTTCAAAAGTACGAGATGCAAAATAACTTTGCTGCCGAGTGAAATACAACATTTTTCACCTCACTGCAGCGAGGAAAACGCTAGTCCAGTGCTGCCTCCTGTGGCTGGTCAGTGCGATTATTCAAAGAAATGAGATTGGCGCACTGACATGAAATAAGTATTTAATGCATTTTCAGTGGACTTGCGGTATAGAAAAGTATGGAATAGAAAGGTTCGAATTTTAAAAACTCTTTCCACGCTAGCGGACAAAATGCACTTTTCCACTCAGATTTCTAATGACAAACAGAATCTTTCCGAGCTTGTGAGGTGAAAAAATATTTTCAAGAACCTCTCTTTCCTTTGCCTCTCCCTATGCTGAATTAGAATTAGGTAATATATTGTGTGTAAATATTTGTTTATGTTGTAAATATACGTTATATATCAGTTTATTGATTTATTAAGTATTTGTGTATATTATGTAATCTTTTTAGTACATACAATATCAGACGCAATTTATTGTTTGACCTTATTCCACCTTCCCCATTCCGCTTCGGCCGTGTACGTAGGTATAACTATAGTTTCGTAACTAGTTTCGTACGAAACATATTTTTTTTTATTTTTTTTTGAAAAAGGGTTTTGAAGGACGAAACATAGTTATTCTTGGTACGATACTAGTGTCAATCGAAGAAGTTTTTTTCCGTATACGTAATCACGGTGCTTGTAACCTTCCACTACAGGAATAGCAGAAACTCGGCACATCACATTTCTCATTGAAATACCAAAATTCCGTATATACCTATATATATTCCGTACTCAACGATGTCGGTCCACGTTTTGATGATATTTGATAAGCCACCTTTGTCCTTTAGTTCCAAGGTTTCGCTTTTGGACTTCAGTGATGGTGCGGACTCCAATCTTAAAAAATGTTTTTTCACGTTGCTACGTTGCTACGCGACATGTAGCTAATTCCGTAGCTATTCGTAAAATGTGTAGAGAAAGCGTAGCACAAAATTAAGGATAAAATCTGAAAGTGTACTATCATTTGACTATTTCTTGCAAGAGTAAATTAAGAGTGTGAGAGTAAAATATTTTTATAGAATATTGGCATCATTCGTTAGTCAAACGTACCTAATTGTTAATCTTGAAATTGTATTTTTTATCCTCATATCAAAAGGTAAACTATACTACAAACTCACATTGTCAGTGATATAGCAAATTTTCCTACAAGAAACAAGTTAATCAATCTTTTTTTATCAGCCCTGTTTATACAAACTGTCCCACTGCTGGGCGTGGGCCATCTTCTCATTGTGAGAAGGGTAAGGTCTACCACGCCGGTCAAGTGCGGGTAGGCAGACTTCACACAACTTTCAAGATCAGATCATTGAGAACCCTCAGACATGTAGGTTTCCTCAGGATGTTTTCTTCACCGTTTGAAGTTGGCGGCAATCAATAATACGCACATAACTTCGAAAAGACAGAGGTGCGTGCCGCGGGATTCGAACCCAGGACCTGCGGATCGCAAGTCGGACGGTCTCCCGACTAGGCTGCCGGAAACTTATAAATCATTTAAAGACACACAAATTATAAAAGACTGTTTCATTTGTGTCAGGCATACCTAGATCCGGTCGTGTGTTTGTATTGCTGCCACCTTTTTGATGGAGCATACAAGTAGATATCAGCTGCAAGCTTTAGTCAGTTAAATGGTGAGCTGCGAGGTTAATCGGAGACGATAAACTGAAAGTCGAAGTCGGCGCATTACCACCCGTTTCTCATTGAAATACCAAAAATCCGTACTCAGCGACATCCGTCCACGTTCTTGATGCATACTGCACAGGAATGGAATTCTTTGCCGCCGTCTCTGTTTACGGAACGCTTTTGTCTACGGAACCCTACAATCTTTGAAGTGAGTAAAATTATGTGTCCTGTATATGTATAATCCCTACACCAATGTGGAGGAGCGGTGTGAAGGTTAGGTTAGGTTTTTTCAAGACTAGAGTGAATAGATTCCTTCTGATATCGACGAACTCGAGCTCGAGCAAGCTTTTCGTATTGTTGTCAGAAAAAACTTTGTCGTTTGATACCTATGTACGAGTATATCATAAAAAATGACCAAAAAATGGGGTCCAAAAAAATGGTTCGAAACCAAACGTGTTTGCAATAAATTAGCTCCATCGTTTAGGTAAAAATGGTTTAAAATTTAATTGGAATATTCAACAAGTTAATATGAATCTTATTAAAAAGGAAGTGTAGAAAGACCAGCCACAAGGACAGATGACCTCATACAAGTGGCAGGAAGACGCTGGATACAAACCGCTTCCAATTAGCCGGTCGTTTTGGAAATCCATGGAAATCCATATGTCCTACAGTGGACTTTATTTTATTTTATTTTATCCATATGTCCTACGTTTTGGAAATCTATATGTCCTACAGTGGACTTCTTGTGGCTGAGATGATGACGATGAAAAAAAGCAAAAATATTCTACTATTTGGGCAATCGGTTAAAAACGACCTTAAATTCACCACAAACACACTTATCGCTTATCACATGGAGCTCACGCACACAGACGCAGCGTGCGTCTGTGTGTTTGCACTGATAACACGTGAATACGACAGAGATAACGTTATCAGTCTTCAGTCAAGTGCACAAAGCCAAAATTGCATTTACGCACACATGCGCACTTCACACATGAGCACTTATGCACTGATGCATTGACGCTCGGGTGACTGTTGATTCGGAAAATAAAAGACAAGCAGGTTGAAAAACTAAAAAAAAATAAAAAAATAGGTATTCAAAAACCCATACAGTTGAATGCAAATACAGATAAAATAATGTTCATTAAACTTAAATCAGACATCATAAAAACCTCGACTAATTTCATGCTTTACGTCTTAGAAAATTATTTAAAAAATATTATATTTAAGATAATAGGTATTTAATTTGTGGTAATTAAGTCGTAAGTTTCCGGCAGCCTAGTGGTGAGACCGTCTGACTTGCAATCCGCAGGTCCTGGGTTCCACCTCTGTCTTTTCGAAGTTATGTGCGTATTGTTGATCGCCGCCAACTTAAAACGGTGAAGGAAAACATCGTGAGGAAACCTACATGTCTGAGAGTTCTCATGATCTTGAAGATGTGTGAAGTCTGCCAACCCGCACTTGGCCAGCGTGGCAGACTATGGCCTAACCCTTCTCACAATGAGAAGATGGCCCGTTCCCAGCAGTGGGACAGTTTGTACAAACAGGGCTGATAAAAAAAAATTAAGTCGTTTCGTTTGGAACCCAACACGGTATTTTATATATATTGACAACCTCTTGATTTTGCTTATATGCTTTAAATGTTTCTATCAAAATATTGCCAAAATCTCCCCCTTTTTCACAATGTACATTAAAAGAAAATACAATTACCCGACTGCATTAGAGCGACTTTTCTAGTGCGACTTACGCTTAAACTACGCATGATGTTGAGTGTACGTTTTTCGAGAAAGTATGCACAAAACTACTGTGTAATTTAATTTAGTGAGAATTTTTGTGCAAAATCACTTATTTGTTATGAAAGTTTGCTGGAGATTACGAAAAACTAAAAAAAAAATGTTTGCATAATATGTATGTATGAAGACAAATCTAACGACACCTCACTAATCCTTAGGTGTGGAAAAACACTAAAAAATATCGAATACCTACCCCTCTTTTTGTCGGGGTAGAATATCCCACAAAAGACGTACACAGTCACCGCAATGATAACAGCTAACACTGATATTTGTATAAGTTGAGATAGTCGAGAAATCGGGTCGTGGTGAAGGCCTGTTCTCCAGCGAACCTCACCTATCTCATCCGGATGATGCAAAATTACGACCATTCGTAGCAATAACTAGCGTGTAATCTGTGTACACTCGGATACAATACCACAGAATATTTAATACTAAATGTACAGAAGACTACGCTAATACTTCTTAACCACGACCCAAAAGGATGTGTCATAAATTTGACGCGTGTATCTGTATATCTGTGTGTCTGACTGTGGCATCGTAGCTTTTAAGCGGATGGAACGATTTTGATTTGTTTTTTTTTAAAGAGGATTTTGTCGAAAGTTTTCTTAACTACAACATTGGTATTTTCAAGGTCAGAGTGAATAGGTATCTTCTAAGTCTGGGTGCTTCATCTCCGACCACATCTTCGTTTTCCAACAGGCGAGTTGGTGGTGAAACGCGGACTTATTCGTGTTAAAAAAAAAAAAAACTATCACACGGTTGAGTCAATTTTGATGAAAATCGGTTCAGCCGATTTTTATCGGAGGTTTTGAGGGTTTCAAACGTATACATAGTTGGTATTTGCAGAGATTTTTTTCCAAACATCACATTAGATGAAACAACAAGCTTTTTAACCTTTCGTGCATCGTATTTCGACGCGTCGAGAAGGGCCTTCTTAACTGCTAAAAATAATATATTATTTACTATATTTTTCTCTTAATTTATATTTTATATTACGAAAACTAGTTCATGGATACCCCACATCCTGCATTGTGGTATCAGACCACGCGACCATTGGAAAAAAATAATGTATTTAAGTTATTATCATTTATTTACTAAGTACTATGATATTTTCACTATAAACTGTATAATTATACACTTTTACAATAAAGTCATAGTAAAATCAATATTCGTAATTTAAAATCATTCATAATGAATTACTAAGTATAATGGGTACGTTTCCGCAGGGCACCATAAGAGGTACTCTGTTCAATTAATTTGACATATTTTAATTAATGCATATAATGACATGTACCTATAATATTATAAGGAACGATTTCGTGTATATTTAAAAAAATCAGTTAAATAAATTAGGAAATAATAATTTAAGGAAATAGTTTTGAAAATTGCCGTTAGATGGCGCTCGTAACATGACACCATCGTGACATGTGTAAAACTCTATGAACTCTCTACATTCCAAATATTACATTATAATTTATATATATTTTTCACACCACCTGCCCAATAATGTTCCTTTTTATATCATGTACAGAGGGTTCAAAGTACTACATTTACGCCCTTGGGCTGTAATGTTGAATGGGATTTCATTAAGTATATCACACTGTGATATACTTAATCTGAATTGAATTTAGAACCTAAGCCTACTATATTGTCAGAGTCCAGTCAGAGATGAATACTTACTTCTACCATACCAGCCCATAACAAAAAAAAAACACTCGAAAATCGAACTGGCAACCGAGAATAGAACATAAAAAAGAAATAAAACAGGCACAAATATTGCAACCAAAGAGGATGAAATAAGTATGCTACAACTGAAACATCTGTTGATTTTTTGATATTGTACTACGGTTGTTTTTTATATTTTTATTATTGAAAACTTTAGCTTGACCACCGACCCCGCTAGTTTTAAATGGCGTTTACGGTCTACGATGGAGCGCGCTTGTCTAGAAAAACTCTATTTTACTTACGATTGTGACGTCCTGATATACCTATAATGTAGGTATAATAATTTCAATTAAAGAAAATCCATTCATGTAGCGTATGCAGCAAGTTATGAAGTTCGTACATTAAAAATAACAAAGCGCTCTGTTTTGTTAAATAATGTAGATTCAAAACCATTTCTTTCTATTATCACGCAGTAGTTGTGAAAAGTAGAGTATGTACCACGGGGATAAAGCTGTTTTTGTCTTGGGCGACCTTAAAGCCCTCGTGACACTTCGGATTCTAGTCTTAAATCCTTCGCTTCGCTCGGGATTTAACTTTTTAACCCTAGAATCCTACGTTACACTCAGGATTCAATATGTCGCCCGTGACATAAAATACAACTTTATCCCCTTGGTGCATAAGTTACTATTTTTCCTATTAATACATGATAAAAAATATGTTACCTACTGCAAACTTCTGTCTTTTAAAATTATTCTGAAGTTATTATCATGTAGGAGTTTTGGCGGGAACGTCATGGAAACATACTGTCGTTGTATTTCATTTTCGATCTTGTAGTTTCAATGGTGCCAGACAGTGCCAGTGTCTATCAGATCTGTCTGTAATCAAATCTTATATGTAAGTTAAATTTGACCTACTTCCCGGTTCCCAAATGAGCCGAAATTTTGCTGGCAAATGTAAATAGGACGACTTGCAATATAATCATGACATTCAATTAATTTGATGATGACTCATTTTTCAGTCACCATGAGCACGTTTCATTGCTTGAATAAAAGTTT
Organism: Lycia hirtaria; assembly: GCA_947563715.1. NCBI lineage: Eukaryota > Metazoa > Arthropoda > Insecta > Lepidoptera > Geometridae > Lycia > Lycia hirtaria. Next base: position 49,354,534 of record OX387376.1, on the reverse strand, counting down.
GTTCGTAAAAAATGGTTGTCTGAAAAGTCGGTTTGATCATTTGATCGTGAAAAGTTAACAAAGCTTAGGCCGATCGTGCCTCTCTATCGCTTGTTCCACGCTCTCGCTTGCACGCTCGGCTCGAATCGGCAGGCGGAACGTGACAACGAGTCATGCTTTTTCGTGCGTGCAGCCGGCGTTTATCGATTTATAAGACGTTATCACGTCAAAAAGTTTTTAAGATTATCTTGTTCTCTGTAATAATTATAAATAAAAAAACCGTTTAAAAAAATAATATGTACAAATTTTTAACATAGGAAACTATTTAGAGTATGGATATATTCATAAGTATTATATTATAAGCATCATATTATGTCCTAGGTACATCAGATGACAGTCATAGATTAGTTTTACGACTCTGCTGATAATAATTTGCAAACAGTGTAAAACTAATTAGGATAATTTATCACACATTATCTGAAATTATCACGTTTCTCGTTTGTTTAAGGTCTTAACAGGTTTGTTTAAGGTTTTTTCATTATTTATGTATATAGAAATTTTATTTTCATATTCCATACCTTTTATATTTTGATAATAATTTTGAAATACGTGAAGTTTTTTTTGATAGACAAAAAAATTTCGTGTTTTGTCTATGGTACCTATATTCGTACAATTTAGACAAATAAACAGCGCAGGAAAAAATCTTTTCAGGTGAACAGTTTAGAAAGTTAGCTTCTCTTTAAGAAACAACGTTGAACCCCCGTTTATATTACCTGGACTTAAAAAATTTAAAATTTGAACGGGTTATGGTTTCAGTTCATATGTATGTATCTAAACAACTTAAAAAAAGGAAGTGTTTCTCAATTCGGCTATATTTTTTTATGTTTCTTACCGCAAAGCTTTAACATTTATTAACCGATTTGGAATATTACTTTTCTTTGAAAGTACTTATATGTGTTCTTCTAGATTGATACCATGAAAAATCATCAAATTCGGTTGAGTGGTTTGGTTTTTGACGTAATAACGTTTTATAAATCGATGAACGCCGGCTGCACACAATAAAAAGTATTACGTTCCGCCTGAGGCGAGCGTGCAAGCGAGAGCGCGGAACAGGCGATAGAGAGGCACGATCGGCCTAAGCGTTCGGCTTGTGACGCATCGTTATCACGTAAAATTATCGTCCGTAGACCGACTTTACAGACAACCATTTTTTAATATCAAATATCTGGATAAAATATGTCATCGAAGTAAACAAAATTGCGTGTTTTGAAGTCGGTTGTTTCAGTTTCTTAAACTATACATAATCATTTAAAGATTCGGAGCATAAAAATGCAGTCAGGTTTGATTCTTTCAACATATATTTTAAAATATATATATATATCATCATCTCAGCCATAACAAGTCCACTGCTGGACATAGGCCTCCCCCATGGATTTCCAAAAAGACCGATTGGAAGCGGCTTGTATCCAGCGTCTTCCCGCCACTTGTATGAGGTCATCTGCCCATCTCGTGGCTGGTCTTCCTACGCTGCGCTTGCCGATGCGTGGTCTCCACTCGAGAACCTTTCGGCCCCATCGGCCATCAGTTCTACGTGCTATGTGCCCTGCCACTGCCACTTCAACTTGCTAATCCGCTGTGCTATATCGGTGACTTCTGTACATTTACGTATCTCTTAATTTCTAATTCGATCTCGTAGAGGTCACTCTAGGAGTCATCCGAGCATAGCCCTCTCCATAGCTCGTTGCGTGACCTTGAGCTTCCTTATAGGCCCATAGTTAGGGACCAAGTTTCAGTGCCGTAAATCATCACTGGTAATATATAATATATATATGTAAATTAACCTATTACGTTTTACCTATTTACGTATAAGAACATATGTTTCTTCAAGGCTAGGCAAGTACTCGCTTGTTCTGCAGATTGCCTCCACGCGCGCGTATTTTCATCCTTCCAGCAGTGCAAGGCCGTGCCTCGTTCACACGGATTAGAGACTCGCTCCAGTTCACTTATGCTTCTTTTGAATTACGTTCGAAATGTATTTCTGTATTCTTGTCGTCTCATGCTTTTACGGTATTTAAACATTATTATCTAATTATTGTTGTTAGTATACGATAAAAATCAAATGCCAACAATCGGTACCTATAATGTATGAAATTTTGTACATTTCTACCTATGTACATTTTTGAAGATATATAATTACTGAATGTATTTTCGAAAGGTTCGTTACACAATAACTAAAAATTAACAAATATTCAACAAAAAATAGTTTAGATTCCAAGTCTGTTTTTCTTTGTTTCTTTTTAGGGTTCCGTACCTCAAAAGGAAAAAAGCGGAACCCTTAAAGGATCACTTTGTTGTCCGTCTGTCCGTCTGTCCGTCCGTCAAGGTCTTTATCTCGGGAACGCGTGAAGGTAACAAGTTGAAATTAAAACCATATAAGTACGCATATCTTTAGTCTCTTGCTGCAGAAAGAAAAATTAAATCTCTCAGTTTTCGTAAAAAAATGTTACAGCCGAATATGTCGCAAAAAACGCACATTTCGACACTCACAAGGGAATCAAAACCTATGGGGTACTTCCCGTTGACCTACAACAATGAAATTTGGCAAGAAGCATTGTGTTAGAGTACACATTAGGAAAAAATCCGAAAACTGGATATTTTTAATTTAATAACGAAAAAATTGTGTCTTCATGCAAGGAATGAGGGTCCAAATTTTAAAGTTCTTTAACCGTATCATGTGGGGTATCATATGAAAGAGCTTCATTAGATTAGGCTAAAACAGGGTTAAAATATTTTTACGATGTACATTTTTCGGTTTATGAAGGAAAACAAAAAAATATATGATTTCCCCCTCGTATCTACTAGTTTGTACGGAACCCTCGGTGGGCGAGTCTGACTCGCACTTGTCCTGTTTTTTTATGTATGAGAAACTAGTTGTGCCCGACCATATGTAAGACAAGATTGAATGGTCTACCTCTGTAGAGCTATTCACAACTTGTCGGATTCAAAATTGGGTCGGAAACCATATCTCCGTCTCTGTCATTTTGGATGAAAATAGAGATATACTTAGTTTCCGACCCGATTTCTAATCTGAATGATTGTGAATAGGGATACAGGTTCAGGCATGTTTATCTTCGACCACACATATCGCTTACCATCATGCGAGTTGTGGTCAAATATTGGCCTAATAATTAAACTTTTACTTTGTAACTGGCCACTAATATTATATTAAAAACAATAACCTCCTTTCGGGTATATCTTCGTCAAGCTACAAGATGCATATTACAGCTAGCGAATAGATAAACTTGTTTATGCGAAGGTCGAGGCGCGTTCACACGTTCCAGCGGCTCACCCGACTGCTCGCCTACTAAACTTGAATTTGTAGGTCAATGCGAGCGACTTGTAACTATCTAGACTTGTAACTATCTAGCTTGCTTAGAAGAACAACACTGCAACGACTTTGTTTTGAATATAGAAATAGAAATAAAAATAAATAAATAATACAATAGAAATAGATTAGAAATAGTTACGATCGTATACTTTTTTTTAGTTAAATAAATTCGTGACCACATGTTTTCGGATATATTGAATGCTTTAGGTCTCTAGTATTTTTTCTTTCATTTTGGTCGTATATGTATAGCAAAAATGCTCATGATGACAGTGTCTTATTATTTTTAATTTAAAATACATACTTACATTATAGTTGGTAATTGTGTAATTTTGCTTTAAAAACGTTTTGAAATATGTCTAATTTATTTATGATGTTGTTTCAGGTATGTAAGCCGTTTAGAAAAATGATCAGTTTGTTGCGGCGATGAAGGGTAATTTTGGTTTTCAATTCAGAAGTTTTTACTATTGTGTAATTTTGCTTATTTTAGATACGCTATCAATGATTAATTTGACGATATTAAAATTAAGAAATGAAATTTAAAAAAAAACTAAAATTTTCTGAAATGCAAAATTTGAGATAATATCAATCTAATAGACGTTACGTTTACAATATGCCATATCTATGTCTTTTTTATTTTATTTTCTTGGAAGTTTTTTCGAAACTGTGAAGCACTGGAAATATAAACGTGCTTGAATCAACGTTTTACTGATTCATTTGTTGATCTTTTTGTTACATTCAATCTCAATGTCTAATATAATTGCTTATTTATTTTTAATTTGACCTTTTTATTATCGCTTGACTTTGACTTGACTTTTATTTCGAATGTAACTTTATTTATTCTAACTTTATATTTTACTATGATTTCTTTTCTAACTTAAACTGGGTTTTTGTTTTAAATATTTGTTTTTACAAATAAACATCAATAAGATAAATATAACCAGAAATAAAAAAACATGCACGTATGGACGACTACAAACTGTTTATTAAAAACTATAAATTATAAGAAAACAAGTTAGCTGTAGAGTCGGTATTGTAGTAAAAAAAAATATTTAGGTTAGGCTATCAGTCGCCAAAAGCAACGACAGCTATGCGGAAAGCGCTACAAGCGAAAACGGTTCGCTCCGTTATCTAGCCGTGAAAAAACCACCGCCCACCCAGCTCTCGCTTACGGTATTTTCGAACGTGCGAGGGAGATGGCACGCGGAAAACACACGCGACAGACGGAGACGGATGTATTTTCGTGCGTGCGTCGTCAACTTGTTTGTTTGGCCTAAATGAAGCCTTTATTAAATTAATTGCTGCTGTCAGGTTGTAGTACTGTTTGATAGGAATTTTGTTTGAATTCATTTGCTTTGATGAGTTTTGTTGGGTTGTTAGTGAAAATTCTTTGTCTATGGTGACAGTGAATGTGATTTTTGGCGGGAAAAGTAAAAAAATTGTTTACCTGTTTATTTTCTTATTTCTAATGGTGTTGTTTTATTTTGTTTAATTTTCGATTATGTATAACGTGTGGGCAAATTAAATAAAGTTTTAAAACGTGACTAAGTATTCATGTCTTCTATTGTAATAAAGTACATCATTTACGTAGGCTACCTATGACACACAAGAGATAAAGACGAATCTAATAAATAATAGGTACCTCATGCAAATCTGTATTGAATTAAAAATAAACTTAAAATTTCTAAGAATTAGCTTGTAATTAGTTTTGTAGTTAAATTTAATTTTAATTACATTCTATACATTTGCTTGTCATTAAAATACATTATTAAAATTAATATTTCCTGTACAGTCGCCATTTTGAAATTCTTGAAACATTGAAACAACCTTCTGGTTGGTTTAAATGAACTCCAATCATTGGTCAAACGCCTAGCCTAATTAATGTTATTACTAAACTTACCTACTTAGTTACTTTGTACGTTAATTATTACCTATGTTAAGTATATAGGTTTTGTTAGATTAAAATTGTTTTCCTGTGCTCCTAGTGAGACGTAGGAAAACGGAAATTAAATGGAGTTAAATTAATTATTGGTTGTAAGTAATAGGTCTAAAATATAAATGATTTTCTGCAAACGTGCGACTTCGCGAGCACAGACTTTTTTTAATCAAGTATAGTCTAATTAATTAAGTAATAAACTATTAACTATAAGTACCTAGTGGTACTTACCTACATTTAAAATTATTGTTCAAAAATTTGTTGTCCAATGGTTCTATCAATTTTTTAAATTAAAATAGACCGACAAATGCCTCGTAGCAAATTTCTCTTTTTGACAATGATTTTACAACCTTTTATCTCAATAACCTCATGACCGATTTTTAACCGACTTCCAAAAAGAAGGAGGTTCTCAATTCACCAGAATATTTTTGACGTGACAACGTCTAATAAATCGATGAACGCCGGCTGCACGCACGAAAAAGTATGACTCATTGTCCCGTTACATCATCATAATCATCAAGCATTTTCATCAATGTTTTGTTATGACGTTGTCACGTTAAACTATCGTCCGTATTCGATTTTACAGACAACCAATTTTTTTTTTGTAAGTAAAACATACTTAGTTCAGCGATTACCCCATTGTTTTCGATACTCCTTGTTTTGTTTGGTAATAATACCTTAGAATTGGTTCCATACAAATTTTATCCAAATCGGTTCAGTACTTTGGTTTTTATATCAAAATTACTGAAAAAATGCCATCCGAGTAGGTAAACGAATTGCGTATTTTGAAGTCGGTTTTTTTGTTTTTTAAACTATAATTATTCTAATAAGTATTTAAAATGGTTGTTTAGAATTGATTACCAAACCAATTTTTATATGTACAATAAGTATTTTATGTATAATTTTTTATATAACCAATGCAATATTAGTACAAGCGGCCTGTACATTGCACCACGGCAAACTTATATTTTTATACTAAATATAAATAAGTTTGTAGGTATAGAGTCACCCGAGTCCTGGCGCAAGGCCGCGCCCTTGTTGCGTCCACTCCAGTACCTTCAAATGTATGTAATTTCATATTTAATGCGCATACGCATTGTAATTGATAAGTTTTACTCGTGTTTTGGAGTCAAGGCTTCAATAAGCAAATAATTAGATAAATATTCAAATAAAGAACATGTTAAACTAGGAGATCTGCGTTCACAATTGTATACTTTGACAGTCTCTTAACCGATTTTGGTCATATTCGAAATTCTTATTTAAAATTGAAAAGCGAATGGTTCTGCCAAATATTATCAAAAACGGCTCATGACAGTGATGACTGATTTTGCTCATATTTGAATTTCTAATTTAAAATGGAATAAAATCGTAAAGTTTCTATCAAATATTATCAAAATCGACCGGAAAAAATCCCTGATTTTGAGAGAAATACCCCCCAATAATATATCACCCAAAAAAAAACGTGTTCATATTTTTGATGTAAAATATGTACCTATATATCACCCAAAAAAAATCGTGTTCATATTTTTGATGTAAAATATGTACCTATTGGCGTGCCTTGGCTGTAAAATCAATTCGTATGTCGTGACGGAAAATGGCATAACAGTTTCATGCCGTCACGTCCACTACGTTACCGCGCTACAATCCCTTCCCGTATTACCTTTGGTTTCACATCTGCCGGGTGTCCAGTGACGGCCAATTTTCGGGTACCTTGCGATTTGAAGGAAATGAAGAAAACGTCTACTTACTTACGTCAATAAACTTTTACCGACTTCAAAAAGATGAAGGCAGTTCGGCTCTTTTTTATGTTTGTTACCGCATAACTATGCCATTTATAAACCGATTTGAATTTATTTTTTTTCTGGAAAGAATATAAGTACCCGCTTTCAGATTGATCTCATAGAAATTTTATCAAAATCGGTTCATTGCGCATATTGAAGTCGGTTATTTAATTTTTTCACAATTATTTATCCAAGGTTCCAATTAAATTTTGTAATGAATAATAAATTGAACTATAACATCTAAGTAAGTAGTCATTTTTAGCCACAGAAACACACGCAGGTACGTACTTACGAGAACCAGTACGTGAGAACACCTGCCGCGACGACTTCCGGCCGAAACCGGCTGCAAATTAGATATAATTATCTATGGTATAGACTTGTATAAAGTTATTACGACCTATCTATAATGACTAGTTCTATGTACTGTAGATTTCGCGAGAAATTTCGAAGATTTGCAATAGGAAAAAATTGGAAAAAATGTTAGAAAAAAGTATACTTAAGTAGGTTCTTAGTTAAAAAAACTGAACAACCGATTTCAAAATACGCAATTTCGTTTACTTTGATGACATATTTTTTCCAGTTAAAAACCAAACTACTGAACCTATTTTCATATTTTTATAACGGCAACAAATTGAAAAAAAAAGACAACAAAATGACAACCCTCTCTTTTTTGAAGTCGATTGAAAAGAATCAGGTACTAACATCAGGACTTATGTAACTTCGACTGAATTTCAGGCTTGACCTTTTGGGACTTGTCATTTTGGCTCACTGGATCTTTTGTATCACTTAACCTTTTGGGTCACTTGACCTTTTGGCCCACTGGGCCTTTTGAGACTTGTCATTTTGGACCACTGGACCTTTCGGGTCACTAGACCTTTGGGTCATTGGAAGTTATGACCCTGAACGATAAATAAGTACCTACGTTCTAATTTTAACTTTTCATTTAAAAATTGGTCGCAATTTCGCGTTATCTGTATCTATAAGTACGAGTCCACACACAATCTCAACATTATATTTTATCGGCGCACAGAAAACATCGTAATCTTTTTATCACGCTAAACATCATGGCGTTGTTTTTGTACTTATAATGCGTCATTATCAACATTCTTCCATATCTCAAACTGTGGATATGCCGAATATATACCTATATCGATAAATAAATAGCTTAGAAAAGCGTTATATTTCGGATACTTAGTTAATATTTTAGCGATTTCGGTTTGAGCATTATCGTTTAGTGTCACAAGGTCCAGTGGAAGTTCAATGGACAGAAAACTCGGACACTGGACGTTCTGGCTCACTGAACATTTTGGCTCACTGGACCTTTTGGCCTACTGGACTTTTTGGGACTTGTCTATATCATTTTGGGTGTCTGGACTTTGTGACCCTGTAGCCCTGAATGTTTAAATCCACTTTTTATCACACACACTAAAATGTGAAATAGACAGACATAACAATTTTATTTTGTGATGACAGATGACTAGTCATAGATGACAACTGTCATCTAGTCTCACCTGTGACCACGGACGCTGCAGTGTTCGAAACGTCAGGTCATAAAATTATGTTAAATATACGCGATAAAACCGTTAAAAACTGCTTAACTTCAATGAGTACAATCGCCAAAACCAAAAAACATAATTATTTATTTTTTGTCATAAGTCAATTCCAACTCAGCCTTATGCGGCGAGGTTAGAAAAGCGGAATTTTACTTTCGTGAACGCCAGTAAAATAGAAGAGTAAATGAGTAGGATTGACATTAGCTAACGAAATGTCAAGTGACGGCACGTCACAGTTTCTTAGCGTTTCGAAGCGCCAGCGTTTGTAGAAATAGAAACGCTTGCCATTTATCTAAGCCTGCAGGCCTGTCTTTAGATCGACAGTGAGTCACGTAGATCCATAGATCATAGTCTGTAGATCTATAAAAGGTTCATATAAATAGATGACTATTCAAAGAGCAGAATACTAAGATTTAACAAGACTTCCGCATCAGCCGGCCATCGGGTTTTTAAAGTCATTGTCGGAAAGCACTAAAATATGCTTGAAAACAGGAAACTGCGTTTATTCTCATCACAATTAACCTTGTACCTGCTTAGAATAATAGATTTAGTTCTATTTTTCCGAGAAGTTGTGTTTTCTAATTCTTCCAGACTTCGAATAAAAATCTATCTTCTCAAGCGTGTGTTGTGATGAAGGTAAAAATTGTATACCTAGCTTAAAAACTAAAATTTGTATTCAAAACGAGTGGTTTCGTTTACTTAGATTACATTTTTCCAATGATTTTGTTTTAAAAACCAAACTAAGTACGCCGATTTTGATGAAATTTATATTGGGCTAATCTTGTAAGTATACTTATATTCTTTTGAACAAAATATAATTTTCCGAATCGATTGATAAATGACGGAGATGCGCGGTAACAAACATGAAATAAATTATATTCGAATTGGCAACCTACTTTTTTGAAGTCGGTAAAAAATGGAATACGCTGCATTAGTGGGTCTTCTCAGATAGAAACAGACATCTGATACATACAGGCGTAACATATTGATATCTTTCTAGGGATACCTACACAAAAAATCACGTCTATTTTCCCATACGGGGTAGATAGAGCTTCAATGACCTTGAGGCAGTTTGACGCCACATTTGACCGTTAGAGAGTTAGATGCAAGGGGAGGAAGGGAGGGAGGAGGGGGAGGTTAGATGGTAAGATGTAATACTGATCTTTATTAGTGGATAGGCAAGTGTGCCATTCAAATTCAAATTAAAATTTATTAATCGACATTTTCTTTTATAGACTATACTTAGATCTACGATTGACCACCAACTCGTCTGATGTTAAGCGACGGTGTGGCCGAGGATGGAGCTCGTCGATCTAGAAGATATCTATTCACTGTAGCCTTGAAAATTCCAAGATTATAGGTCTCAGGAAACAGAGATGGCGGCAACGAATTCCATTCTTGTGCAGTACGCAACAGGAATGTGGATCGATATCGTTAGAGGACATGGGTTACAAGGGTGGTAAAATAAGCTTTGAGTAGAGTTCGCCATGTCCCGCTTTGGCAGCATACAAGCAGAGAAACTTAAAATTAGAACATAACAAATTATCATTGTAATTGTAATTACATAATAGGAAAGCAATTTAAATTAAATTACTGATTATATCAATGTTGTCAAAGAATCTTGAAAATTACAGAAGATACATAAAATGTCAAAATATAAATAATTCAATGTCAAGGTATATATTAATGTCAATGTAAAATTTAATGTCATAGAATAATTGTTTAAAATAAATCAATAGTTAATTTTTTTTTTTAAATTGTACAAATATTAAGTAAGTAATTGTAAAAATATACATACATACCCGAAAAACATAACCCTCCTTTTCTTGCACAGTTGGGTAAATAATATGAACGCCACATGATATGGCGTGTATTATCATGCAACAATTTAGGTGTAAAGCGTGTCGTGCCGCCTATTACATGCCGACACTCACCTTGGCACACATGCTACTGTACTGTGGTCAACACTGTTGATACTGATTTTGGTCTAGCAGGGAGTATTGCCATAGTATATAATATATATATACTGCTACTATACTAGATATATACTATATATCATATAAACTCACAGTTGAGGCCATGAGAGCCAGAGCGGCCTAACTACTCAAACAGATTAAATAATGCTATACTTAACTCATTTTATTCAAATTTTAAAGTTCTTTAACCGTATCATGTGGGGTATCATATGAAAGAGCTTTATTAGCATAAGTTAAAACAGGTTTTTAAATATTTTTACGATGTATATTTTTTGGTATTAGAAGGAAAATTTGAAAAAAATACGATGTCTCCTTTTTATCTACTAGTTTGTACGGAACCCTCGGTGGGCGAGTCTGACTCGCACTTGTCCGGTTTTATTTTTGTATTACCTCAGAGGTGGTCCCTAGAGATTTTTATCAAAATCGGTCCAGTACTTTGGTTTTCATAACAACATAACTGAAAAAATATCACCCAAGTAAACGAATTGCGTATTTTGAATTCGACTTTTTCAGTTTTTTAAACTATTATTATTTCACACATTTACAAGTTACTCTTGTTCCTGAGAACTATAATCTTGGAATTTTCAAGGATAGAATGAATACATGTAGATACCTTTTAGATCGACGAGCTCCATCCTCGGCCACACCGTTGCTTATCATCAGGCCAGTCGCTGGTCAATCGTAGATCTACTAATGCAAAAAAAACTAATAGAAATCATGAGCCGCTATCAATTTTTCCAACTTTATACTAGTTGGATATTTAAAAAAAAAAAAAAACATTTATCGTCTCTTCTTCTTTTTTGTATTGGACCCGCATTAAAGCATTTGCCAGTGTCAAGTATTATTTTTTTTTCAAGTTTCTTGAATAAAACAAGTTGTAAATGTTCTAGTCACAATCTAAGTCACGTATACAGTCAATTTATAAGTATAGTACTGCTTCAGTAAAGTGGTGGCGACTTCACTAGAAGCTTCTATGGAGTTTTGCCGAAAACGTAAAATCACACGTCTTACTGCTTTATTTCACTTGCCCACACTCACGCACTTTATCGAACACTTAATTAATAAAACACCACCATTTTTATAGCATTAATGTTCAAAATAACATAATTTTAGAAAAATAAAACAAAGCAACAACACGTTACTAAGACGTACCCGCGTTACTAAGGCGTTAAAAAAAAACATTTATCGTCTCAGCCACAAGAAGCCCACTATTGGACATAGGCGTTCTCCCTTAGATTGCCAAAAATATTGGAGGGAAGCAGCTTCGTCATCATCATCTCAGCCATAAGAAGTCCACTGGTGGACATAGGCCTCCCCCATGGATTTCCAGAAAGACCGGTTGGAAGCAGCTTGCATCCAGCCTATTCCAGCCACTTGTCTTCCTACGCTACGCCTTCTACTGCGTGGTCGTCACTCAAGAACTTTTCGACCCCATCGGCCATCAGTTCTACGTGTTATGTGCCCTGACCACTGCCACATCAACTTGCTAATCTATTGTGCTATATCGGTGACTTTGATACGTGTACGGATCTCTCCATTCTGATTCGAACTCGTAGAGAACATAGCCCTCTCCATAGCTCGTTGTGTAATTTTGGGCTTCCTTATAAGGCCTATAGCGAATGTGTGTGCTTAAGACCACACAACAGAAGTGAAAACTTTATCAAGACCACGTATTATCATCCGAAATAGTACAGACGTGTTGACTATCTCCTATCTCTCTCGCTCCCTTAGTCGAGCCGACTTTACTCAAACGTTACTTACCGGAGCGTGACGGCTCAGAGGAGGTAGGCAAGTGGCATTCTAATTTTATGAACGCCGGTACAGAAAAGTAGATAGATAAACTCTTTATTGTTCACACCTTAACTAAAACACAAATTACATAGTGAAAAAGGGTTAAATGCTAGTGAAACAACAGGCGGCCTTATCGCTAATAGCGATCTCTTCCAGGCAACCTTGGGATGGAGAAATGATAATACTAAATAGATGGTGGGGTGATTAATAAAGAGAATGAAAGAGAAAAAAAAATGTATAAGTTGTACAAATATACAAAGTAAAGTAAATGAGATATGCTGACGAAATGTCACGTGAGTGCACGTTACAGTTTCTTACCGAAAGCGTAAGCGTAGCGTTCTTCGAAGCGTAAGCGTTTTTAGAAATAGTCACGTTTGTCACTTTTCACTTTTTGTCACTTTTTTTCGATTCATTAAATACTTACCTACAAAATAAAGTGCTTATCGCGTCAATAGAAGTTTTCACTTCAAAAATATTAACAAATCGCAGTGTTGTGTGATTGTGAAGCTAATCAGATGCCCCAGTTATACATACGACAGTGCATTTTTCAACTGTTCCTCATTTATCACTCTGACAGCTAGGCTCGTTAGGCGTTAGGCTCGTTGACCTGAAAAGTGGTGATTTTTTTAAATTTCTATTATTTTATTTAACTATTTCCGTACCTTTCTAACTGGTAGTTTAGTAGTTTATTAAATATAATAACAAATTCTTAAGATAAGAAGTTAGTTCTAAAATAACTTCCGTGTTCTCTCGTTTCACTAGAAGCTGACCGCAGACCGCGATCTTCATATCAAACTTGGCTGACTTAACTTTAACTTCAATTAACTTAAGTGCCTACTTAAGAAATGAAAACATCTGAAACAGTACTTAGGTACGTAACTAGGTACTTTTCCTTCAAATATATAATGAGTGTACCTTATATCAATTCGGCCTGAATTCGCAAGTGTCCACTTTATGACGCTGCTTAAATCATCCGACAGGATGGAACAAGGCCCATGATAATGATATCAATTCGCAAACCATATCTGGGCAGTATTATAATATTTTCTGTGCCGTAACTGTAAGATCTGTGTGAGATTTGGTATGATACCAAATTCTATAATGTATTTTTCTGAATTTTCAATCTCATTTTTATACGGCATAGGTACTTACTTACTAAGTTAATTATCAGTTTTGCTTGAAATTATGCAGTTTCACAACAATATTACGTCAGTTTCATTCAAAACTTTTTTTTCATCCGACAACTTTGTCTCATTTACATATATTTTGTATATCATCGGATAATTTCGCGCCGATATTTGCTTTATGCAAAATTGCACCTTTTCGTTCAACTATCTACCTATTCCCATTTATTAGTTTTGCGTGATATGGATTTTGCACGAATCTGAGATTCGTGCAAAATTGTCCCTTTTCGTGCAAAAATCTATACCCGTTTGTTAATTTGGGCCGTCATTACTCAATTTCGTGTGTTTTGTTTATTTTCGCGTGTATTGTCCCTTTTCGTGTAAAATTCTTGCCTAATTCAGTTTCCAGCGAAACTGTTTCAATTTCGTGCAAGATTTTGTTGTTCTTTTCCTGCCAAATCTGATCCTTTATGATAGTTTGTCGCGTAATTGCTCAATATCGTGCGACATTCTGTCGTCTATTAGTTTCACGCGACATACGACATGACGCAGTATCGCCTCGATACCAGTTCAGTGTCGCACGACATTGGTCCCGCTCGCCGGTTATGTAGTCAAATAAATAAAGTGAATCGCTGCGTCTAGGCTACGACAGCGACTCGCCGCAAGGTCGCTGGAAGGGTCGCCGTCAAACTGGAAATTGTAGGACAGTTCCGTAATATGGTTCTATACAATTTTTCTTCTATGATAGACCCGAGCGAGTAGCGCATTTGCCAGTGTCAAGGATTTCAATTCAATTGTCTTGATGCATATACTGCATAAAGGGAAACTCCCTGTCGCATTCTCTGTTTCCTAAAAAGTACAATGTTGAAAATTCCAAGATCTATCATCAGCCACACCATTCCTTATCATTAGCTTGAAGTAAACATCCATGCTATTACAAGAGTCAGTTGTCAAATGTAGATCAATTTCGTATACGAAACTATTTATTAATTAAGAATTTATTATTAAATTTTATGCCCCAAAATGCCACGGAATGACTTTTATTTCTATAGATATTTTTTGATATTGACCTACAAAACTGACGATTCTGTTTCTATTCCAATTTCAAAGAAATTCCCGTGGATATCCGCAATAATGGAGTCCTCACAAGCGCCCGCGCAGTTCTAACCTAGAGACCGACTGGATTTCGTGACACGCGCATGTGCGAGTACCATTCTATGTGTGTGTGTTGACACAACACACATTAGACGCGCTCTAACCAATTCTAAACTGTATTTATGATGCAATAAAGTTTACATTAGAGTGTTAATACAACAAATTAGTATTGATAAATCACTTGAAATGGCATTGGTCGGTTTAAGGTATGACAAAATGGGCGTATCAGTATTAGTCTGTGCGTAGAGTAGGTTGGGACTGAGTATACATAGGCGTAGATATATATAATTATACTTAGTTATAGCTAAATGTTTGTTAGTGTCAAGGTTGTGTACTGTGTCTACGTATACTTGTATTAGTGTGTACATGTTTGGTAAGTAGTTTTACGATATTTGAATAGTGTTATAGTTTATAATGCTTGAGGAAAAATATTTTTTTTTAAATGAATAAATGTTAAATTAATTCGGCCAGCATTAATTAGCGAAGCTCTTAACTGTCAAAACTTAAAATCACCCAGCAAAAAAAAACGGTTGAAGCGATTTTGGTGAAATCCTCTTTCAAACAAAAAATACTGGATCAAAATCGGTCCATCCGTTTGAGAGTTACTCTGTCACCGACAGATATACAGATACACAGGTACACATGTCAAACTTACAACACCCCTTTATTTGGGTAAACAATAAAATTCTACTTATCGGAATCGAGTATTTTGTTTTTCTTTTAATAATATCATACATATCTTATGATGAGTATTTAGCCCTAATGCCAGAACTTTACTGTTAAATAGTTATCATCAAACAAACATAAAATGATGCATCATATGAACCTACGTCATACCTTATCTAACGTACTGAACATAGCGTGATTGATTTACCTGGTCCAACCACGTGGCTCCACCGTGACTAAATACTTAGGTGCTAATACTTAATAACTATACTATACTATACTTAAACGTTAAGTCAAGCCAAGTTAGAGGCCTTTCGGCGGCTTAATAACTCTGACAATAGGGCTGGCCACTCAGTCTATACGAACTTACTTACTTAATACTTAATACCTGCATTATACAGAAATGGGGAAAACCAAGACACAAAACTGGTTTCCTTGCCTTGAATCGTTGGTTTTTGGAAGAGTATTTGAAACAGGCTATAAGTCGAAAAGCTAAAAAAGTGCTAGTTTAAAAAAAATATGTAAACGTAATAGTTAAAAATAAAATGTATTTAGCTTATAAAAGGCACGGACCCTGGAGTCTGTGGAGCTAAAAGTAAAAAAAAAACTACGTAAGCGCTTATATGCGATGCTGAATCTTTTATCCCTAACTTATTTTTAACTAGGCGTGCCACACGGTTTTACTCGAAAATATTTGAAGCTTTCTAATGTTTTTGCGATTGTTATTAATTGAAATGGAACAATTTTCAACCGACTTTAACAAAGGAGGAGGTTCTCAATTTGACTGTATTTTTTTTATTTTTGTTACCTCAGAACTTTCGACTGGGTGAACCGATTTTGATGATTCTTTTTTTATTTGTAAGCTGGTGCTTCCCGTGTGGTCCCATTTCAATTTGGTCCAGTTCTGATAATGGCATCTATGAGATGTCGGTTTGATTTTGAATTTTCTATGAGATCAATCTGAAAAAAGTATGTTTTTCAAATAAAAAAAAACCTAAATCGGTTTATAAATAACAAAGTTTCGCAGTAAGTCGGTTAAAAAGAGAACCCGCTCTAAAAATATAGACCTGTTCATACCAAATTGGCTAAACATTTTTTTTGTAGGTACGCAGTTTCACCCGCGTAGTAATGAAAAACAGTGATTATGAAAATGATGAAACGTTGCGTGAATGTTCTACTCTATCTCGTATCTCAACTACCTCTGTAATGGGCCTTACCGAAAAACGTTACTTAATTTTAACCAACGTCTTAAATTTTCTGACAAAATATGTTAAGCATTGCTTAAAGTTAAGTAACGTTTTTCGGTAAGACCGAATGTGTTCAGCCGTTTCGGTATCTCAACTATTTCTGTATCAAATTTTATAGTAATGTGTGCAGCCGTTTAGCCGTGAAATGGTAACAAACAGACAGACAAACATTTTTTTTGTTATATATTCGCGAGTACCTATTACCTACTCTTTGAAATTAAACAACTTTTAACTGATTTATCGCATAGATAAATAGATAGATAGATAAACTCTTTATTGTTTAAGTACACCTTAACTAAAACACAAATTACATAGTAATAAGGGCTTAAATGCTAGTTAAACAACAGGCGGCCTTATCGCTAATAGCTATCTCTTCCAGGCAACCTTGGGATGGAGAAATGATAATAATAAATAGATGGTGGGCTAATTACCAAAGAGAATGAAAGCGAAAAAAATATATATACATATATACAACTAGATACAATATATAATAATACTAGGTACTAATACAAGTATATATATTTTGCATAATTTTTAAGACCTGACGTTTCAAACACTTCTCAGCGTCCATGGTTACAGGTACCTAAAACTTAAGTGAGTCTCACCTGTCCCCACGAACATTGCAAAGTTTTAAAAACGTCAGATGTTAAAATTATGTAAAATTTACCCGATAAATCCATTAAAAGTAGTGCTGTTAGCGATAAGGCCCCCTGTTATTTCACTAGCATGTAAGCCTCACTATGTAGTTTTTATTATACTGTAAGTTGTAAACAAAAAAGAAAAAAATATTAATTTCAATGAGAAACAATTACTTTTGTTTCATAATTTTAAGTAGAAATGTATGTATTTAATAGTTATAACTTCAAAAACATCTAAACATTGATGGCAAAGTGAGTGAACTGGCAGGGCAAACAGCGGCAGGTGAGCGGCCGGCCGTCGCCCCGCACCCCGCGCTTGTTATCTAACGAAGACCACCTGCCTGCCGCCGAAACTAGTTCCCCGGCAGGGCCGGACCAGGACTATTAATACAACAGGGCGTAGAACCTATTTAGAATTGAACCCTTAGATGATATACGAGTAATTATGCGAACAGTAGACCTCGCAAGTCCAAAGTTAATCTGTTAACAGATTTTGCTCATTGAAATTAAGCTCACTTAATTATTAATTTAGTGAGCGACTTTTACGTGCAACGGGAACGTTTTGCAAATAATAGGTGGTAGTAGTAATTAGTATATTTTCATAACAAATAAATTACAGTTTAAAAAACTAAAAAACACGCTACAAATTATTGTGGTCAAAGTTCATTACAAGACTTTTCTAACAAATCCAAACACAGCTATGATACGATGTTCCATCATGAAGTTCTAGTTCATATCTTCGGGCTCCATCATCAGATCAGTTCGACAGTACCATATTATTGTATTGTCATCAGAACTACATACAGCTGCCAATTTTCATGACGCTACGATCCTTGGAAGATGGTTAAATTAGTTACCTTAGATTGCATTACTTACAGGTCGACCTAATAAAAGCGTGTTAAAAAAAGACAACTGTCATCTAGTCTGACCTGTGACCAACAACATTGCAAAAAGTGTTCGAAACGTCAGGTCAAACAATTTAAAATATACCAATTGGCCAAGTGCGTGTTGTGCTACGCGCAAAGTAGGGTTTCGTAGTTCCACTTCACAATTTATGTGAACATAAAATAAGGACAATATGAATATATGAGTTAACTTATGTTAGTTTGAATTAAATTTGCATGAAATTTTCATTTCTCACTTCTCATAGTAAAATGGATACTTTATTAACAAATTGACAAAAAGTTAAATCTAAATCAGACTCCCGCCCCTAACTTTTCCTGGTGCAAAGGTACCCATGATAGTTTTCCTTTTAATATCATCAGCTATGCTACGAGCATATTTTTTTCATATTTCCAAAGTTAACCGTTTAGCCGATAAAGCCCCCGCCCAACTCTTATAAAAATTATCACTTCAAAGCTCAATAATTCGCAAACGGATTCCTAAATTGAAAAATGTTTGTGGCACACCCCCAATATTTTTTTATTATCTCTATCCAAAGATATCCCACAAGATGAAAAAATAATAATTGATCCCCATTTTACGTGTACCCCGTGTACAGGAGGTATGCGAAAAAAAAACATTTTTTTTATTTTTTATAGAAGATAGATCTACGATTGACCACCAACTCGCCTGATGTTAAGCGACGGTGTGGCCGAGGATGGAGCTCGTCGATCTAGAAGATATCTATTCACTCTAGCCTTGAAAATTCCAAGATTGTAGGTCTCAGGAAACAGAGATGGCGGCAAAGAATTCCATTCTTGTGCACTACGCAACAAGAATGTGGATCGATATCGCTGAGTACGGATTTTCGGCATTTCAACGAGAAATGGGTGGTAATTCGCCGACTTTCTACTAGCCCTGTAGTGAAATGGGGATGGTGGAATTAATTAATTAATTTCTTAATTCTTGCCAAATTACAATTTCCTAATAGGTACAGGTAGTCTTTGAGCTTAGCCGCGGACTAGCTGACAGACATACAGGTAAATAGACGGACATGGCGAAACTATAAGGGTTCCTTGTTTACTACGGAACCCTAAAGCAAAGTGACACTTTTCACCAGGTTGACTGCCCAGCTACCACTACAAAAGCTATACCTAGTACTCGTAACTCGTTAGCTATGGTCTTCTCTATATGTATGTAGATATGCGCAGGAGTGCAGATTGTGTGTCACGGTCACTCAACGCACAGTTCGTGTAGATAGGTAGGGGACAGCTGATTCACGCACGCGCATACTACTTACTTGCTTTGCTTTGTCAGATTCTGCACTGAAGGTTGCTATAATGGAGGTAGGGGGTTCGCTTCCTGTATATAGTAAAATAAAATATGAGTATATGTTGATTTTACCTAATTTATATAAATAATGCAGAGCGTCTACAAGTGGACTTCTTAGGGCTGAAATAATGATGAAAATTTTTATCGGAAATTTTTGCTAACCAAAATTACTTCATTGTAAAACTATAGGTAGGGTAGACCGAGGCGAATAGGATCACTTCAAGTTTTGGTTGAAAAAAAAAATACTTCTGAATAAGGCACAGCAGTTTTATTTATTGAATCATAATCAGTATTTATCATATTTTATAACCACTTACTAAAATATGTCTACTATAGGTACTCTTTTCAATAAAATAAATAATTACTAAAAAAATTTTTTATGAAAATCTTATTACTTACCTTACCTATAGAAATATTTTTTGTTAGACAACTACAACAATTAACAAGTAACAATTAAAACTTTACTAATGGATTGGTAGTGTGCTGATTTTCTACTTGTTCTGTGGTGGAAAGGAGATGGTAAAATACGGTCATGCAGCTTAGAAGCACATTCTCCGAAATGTATCCTGTAAAAAATTGACAGACTTGCTACCACACGGCGGTGTTCCACGGCGTATACGGCGGCGTACGCGTTCTTAGACACAAAAAAACTTGGAGGATGCTTTCCTTGTGGATTATAGATATTCACTACGAAATGAGAAATTTTCTCGATCGCATGTAAAATCGCATGATGCAACTAGTGTCAAACAATCCCACAGTATCGTCAAACAAGCAAACAAGCTTATTTTCTAAATTTCCCAATGCTTACCTCGTTACAATGGTTAATTCTGTAGGTAATAGCACGTTTAGATAGAAAGTTGTGACCTTTCTGAACTTTAATCTTTGACTGTTTTCTTCAATATTTCCTTGATGGCCAAGCTGGAAAATTGCGAGGTTTCCAATGTACTTACAACCTATAAAAGCGAATGTAACTTTGTCTCTCTGTCTGTCAGTCTGTCTGGTTGATTGTTACCGTTTTATCATTAAACGGCTGACGAGATGGACGGATGACACAAGTGGCGGGAGGACGCTGGATGCAAGCCGCTTCCAATCGGTCTTTTTGTTTAGAAATCCATGGGGGGAGACCTATGACCAGCAGTAGATTTCTTGTGGCTGAGATGATGATAATGATGATGATTAAACAGCTAAACAGATTATTACGAAATTTGATAAGTAGATAGATGCTGAATAAATCGTAGGAGGAAATACTTAGGATTCATTTTTGCATTAATAACACCCTCTTTTATTGAAAAAACTTAAAACTGTTGATTATAAAAGGAATTTACGATTTGAATTTGAAGGAATTTGTGTGGGCACCGGCATTCGGCATGTGTCATCACAGTATACTATGCAGTAGACAGTATACTGGGTTAGTATACACATATACTATGTGCTAAGCTGTGACGCCACAGCGCGTATCAAACTGTAAATTATCTGAGACAGAATTAATATGTATGTTTGCTATATTTCTGTATTACCTACTTCCTATAGTCTAAACGGCTTGACCGATTTGAATGTGCAAGGTGTAGTTAGATTCGTATTTACGTTTCAAGTGTCTTAGAGTATTTATTTTGTATTAATGTTAGTTTAATACAAATCTCGCTAAAACTAAAAATATAGCACTTTTTTACCTTTGACTATTTCGTAACCTTGCTTTTACAAGAAATACTCTAATTAGTGTTCGTTTGTATACATTTTACAGCGGCTTTGTGCATACTTTCTCACGAAAACGTACACGTAACAGTAGCTAATAAGTATATCAAGCGTTGAAACTAAACTAAAACTTTAATGTTTATATCTCATAATTTATCGACTGATTTAAATGTTTATTTTTTTTGTAAATGTATTATATTTTAGTTTGTTATCATTTTCTAGTACATTATGGTACAAGTGTGTAATGTTAGTGATTACCGCTGAGGCGCCATTGAGACTCGAGCCGTTAGGTGAGGGTCTTAGGAGAGCCGAGGACAGTAATCATCAATACACACGTGTATCATACGACGTTTTTCAACACACTTGTGAAGAAAATAATACTTACTATAAAATCATTTCATTTACATAGTAGATAAAAAGTTTATCAGTTTTCCTATGCGCGCGCATCTTACAATTGCGATCGGCCATACACAAAAAAAATGCGGTATCTTTTTTTTTTGCTTTTCGCGGATAGCGATTTAGCCACGTAAAAAATGGGGAATTGCAAGTTTACTTTATTACAGAAAAAACAAAAATTATTTAAGTGAAAGTTTTATTTATTAAACACGTACAAGTTGAAATTATCTATTTAATACGAAGTTGCGTGAAATGAGCAAGGAATAGGTACTTACATTAATTTATTTGTACTAATGAACACGATCTTTTTTGTATCGATACTTTTAAGAACAAAGCAACTCAACCAATAAAATAAAATAAAACTCTATAACTGACTTGTGACTTTTTCATTGCTATTACTTACCTATTCATAGCAATGAAAAAGTCACAGTTTGATTACAGGTGTCATTAGGTAGTATGTTCCTAATTGCGGTGAAATTAAAGCCACAGTATGAGCAAGTTTGTTGAAAAACTATTATTCCAATGAAATTAAATTCATGCATATTCCCTATTATTTACTCGTATTATTTGTTTTAGTTGGGTAGGTATTCCTAAGCGTACATAGTCGCGGGAAACAGCTTATATTAATAAATAATAACAGAACATTTAAATGTAGTCGGTTAATTACTAAATTAAATGCGTAGGTATATATTATAATGGTAATAAAATTATGTTATGGCTGATGCGCTTATGGTAAGCTTTCTAATTTGTAAGTACAGCCAAGTAACAAACAACCCAACCTATGAATGAGGTATGTAATGTAAATTTTGTGACAAGTATCTAATTCATCAATTTATTTGAGACTGAACTATTGAAAAGGCATACATCTGCGATTCAGGTCTTTTTAATTATATTTCCTTCAAATTTGTCCTCTATGTGTCAAAATTAAAATTACAATTGAAATAAATCAAAACAAAAGTATAGCATTTTAACACATAGTAATGCTATTAATGAAATAACTGTCTTGGATAATTTTAAACCGGTTTACATAAAGTCTGCTTGTGCATATAATTTCATTACTTTGTGGTATATACTTTCTGAATATACATAGATAGAGTACTGAAAACTACCGGAGGCAGTGGGCTCCCCTGTTGACGTCCTCCTACTTATAGTCAAAGTAAGCGTTCAAACAATTGTAAAGTAAGCGTTCAAACAAAGTGTATTGAAATGCGTGAGAGTAAAACTGTATCAGTCCAACAAAAGCGACTCCGTTCAACGCATTGTTTCCCTTGTAACGTGAAATTTCTACCGCGAACAACGTTTCCTATAATTTTAAAGGTTGTTTGTCGGTGGGGATAGTTACAGGCGACAGCGGAAAGGGATAAGTTTAAAGCTTAAATTGCTGTTAATTAATCTGTCACATTCAGCTCTACCGAAAAACGTTACTCAACTTTAAGCAATGCTTAACATATTTTGTCAACTTCTGGCTGACACGTAGGTAATGACACGTGCGGAAAGAAGAGAGAGAACTTAAGACGTTGGTTAAAGATGTAACGTCTTTCCGGTAAGGCCCATTGTGTCGTTCTTAGAGTAATTTAAAATTAGTAAGAGAGAGAGAGAAAGGGAGCAAGAGAGACATATGGGGAGAGAAAGAGAAACATAAAGATAGAGACATACAGAGAGAGAGAATAAGTGAGAGAAAAACCCACTTATCACGCTAATGGGACCTAAAAACTCGCGCTTCAGTACAAAGTAGAATAAAATAGCGCTTTAATATCAAAGGCTTTAATAGTTCCGAAAGACAAAACGTGAGAGAAAGTTCTATAGAGACAGAGGGACGTCCAGTTAGAATGAAAGATCTCTACGTCTATTTGTTTTATCGCCGACGCCTGTTGCTTCCACCCGTCTCAGAAACTCACCTTAAAGTTTTTCAACAAAAGAAGTTAATTTGTGTGATTCGTAACGCGTCATCATTTTGATTGCGGCCGCCATTTTGGAATTTGCGCGCGCTTCCAACTGTCATTAGGCAGTGATGCCAACTTCACAAAATTGCAAGTTGTAGCTGCGTTCAACTATTAAATTATAGGTTCTTCGGCTGTGTATGAGAGTGTGTGGCTTTAATTATTTATTGCTAATGTGAAGCGGCAATTTTGGAGAAATATACGGTAGTTTCAGATTCTATACGGGGTTAAGATTGAGGTTAGATTGTATTTTCACAACCGTTAGTCTGTTCGGAAAGAGAACTAATGTAGCAAGTTCTTGTAGCCTTTTTACCCGGCTGCGCAAGAAGGAAGGTATGTTTTTCGCGTGTAAATATGTTTGTACATACATATGTACAAACATATTTACACGCGTATTTACCTACGTAGGTAATGTTAAATACATTACATATGTGGTGTATCTATATTACGTCCTACACCTTACACGGCTTAACCAATTTTGATATGCGGTGTCGTTAGATTCTTTACTCCTCGATTGCTATAGGCTACATTTTTTGGTATAATAAGAGCTCCCCAAAGATAATAAAATGCACTTTTCGTAGTCTCTTTTGACAAATAAATGAGTTTACAAGATTTATTTTAAAGAAAAAAAAAATTGGGTATTATTTTTTTGAGCATTCTTTTTTCAACTTCAAAGTTAACATAGAAACAATGAAAAGATAAGCTTCAAATTCAGCTTTCAATTCATGGTTTCCGTCATAGGTATATTTTCGCAAAAATTAAACTGCACTGCGATTTTACAAAAATTACGCTAAATAAAGCTCATTAAAAAAATTATAATATGTATATAACCTATGCGCATACTTTCACGCAAAAATATACACTCTGCACAATGGCATTTTATCAAATGTTAGTAAATTACGAAATTCCCTCTTATGCAGTCGGGTATTTTGTTTCTCCTTTTTAGTGATAAAACCTATTTTGCACGACAAGAGCCAAGTTTTTAATTAAGCAGTCTCGAATGAACCGTCCCGCATTTTACCACAATCCCGCATAAAATCAATAAGTGCAAAATGCTTTAACAATTTCAATGAAAATAGTTGGACGATAGTTTTGTTCCTGTCAATAGCCCGTGGCTATTTAGACGGGGACCAGCGGGATAGATATATCATGTTTCCGTACAGGTTAGGCATGCCAGTAACAGATTATTAATATCAGATTAGCTTGGCTGAAATGTATAACATATTTGAATTAAAACATTTTTTTATTTTAAATACATGGAATCTTACTTTTTCTTATATTTTACTATAGTTGCGTTCAAAATAGAATTTTACTTTCCACTGAGATATTAAAAAAAATGTTTAAATACCTATTCAATAAATTATCTGTTGTGTTGTGGTATTTCCATTCAGTTCACCCGAAACCTAGTCAACATGTGGACTCTTTGAATTCCGTAATATGAAAAAAAAACTATGAACAATCAAACAGTAAAATTGAAAAAAAGCAGCATTATTTTCAGATAATTACGAAGTGAATTTGATCATTTTTAGGCTCATATTGTGATTATCACCTTGATTTTTTATTTTTATTTATTGTATAGTAATATTTTACATTGGTATATATTATTAACAAATGAAGTATACAACGTATTATAACTTACCGGTAACGACGCGTGCGCTACTCCTTTTAAAATTACCACTGAATAGTCAGAAATTTCGAGTAAATAAATTATTTTTTATGAAGCTTAAAATACCTATTCAAAACCCACTAAAGAACGGTACGACATAAGTAACGAACCAGCCCAGTAGCTCCCGACCTAATTGCGCAACTACGCGACACAATGGGGGTTTATTGAAATACTTAAGTTAGTAGTATAGAATATTGCATAATTTGGCACACCTGCGTCGAGTCATCTTAATTTTATAAACTCTGCTGTAATAATAGGAAATATTTTGTTACCTAGCTCACATTGACACAATCCAGTATGTTATATATTTATAGACGGTAGGCTTGGTGTTTAACCACAGCTAAGATGTTAAGGTTGTGCTCTTCGCACGCATTTGTTTGGTAGATCTCAGGTATCTCAGAGGTGGTCTAATATACATTTTAACAAAATCGGTTTATTAGTTTGGTTTTTATAACAAAACTTATTTATTTATCGGTATTTTTTTCAGTTTTTAGGGTTCCGTACCTCAAAAGGAAAAAACGGAACCCTTAAAGGATCACTTTGTTGTCCGTCTGTCCGTATGTCCGTCTGTCCGGGTGTCAAGACCTTTATCTCGGGAATTCGTGAAGGTATCGAGTTGAAATTAAAACCATATACGCAGATCCATAGTCTCTTGTTGCAGAAAGAAAAATAAAATTTCTCAGTTTTCGTAAAAAAAAAAATACAGCCGAATATGTCGTAAGAAACGCATATTTCGACACTCATAAGGGAATCAAAACCTATGGGGTACTTACTTCCCGTTGACCTAGAACTATGAAATTTGGCAAGAAGCACTGTGTTAGAGTACAAAAAACGAAAACTGGACATTTTTAATTTAATCACAAAAAATAGTGTCTTTATGCAAGGAATGAGGGCCCAAATTTTAAAGTAAATTAACCGTATCATGTGGGGTATCATATGAAAGACCTTCATTAGCATAACCTAAAACAGGTTATTAAATATTTTTGCGATGTATATTTTTCGGTTTGTGAAGGAAAATATGAAAAAAAAATATGATTTCCCCCTTTTATTTAGTTTGTACGGAACCCTCGGTGGGCGAGTCTGACTCGCACTTGTTTTTTTTTAACTACAATTATTATTTGTCGATTAATTTCATACTACGATATATTTTCTTCGTCTATAATTAATTATTATGTTCTCACGCCCCTGGTCCGGTGAAGCACGTCTTCCATATATGTGGGGTAGGTGATTAGAGCCCACCATCACTCAGTGATGGGTGACCACTTCTTGTTGGAGGGTATTATGACGGATAGTTTCAATTTTACCCGACTGCGCACGAGGGAGAGTGTTTCGAGTTTATATACAATACCTTTAAACGAGCAATTATTGTATATATATGTACACTATATAGTCTATATATATAATCTGAATCTCGGAAACGGCTCCAATGATTTTAATGAAATTTGGTTTGTAGGTAAATTAGGGAACGATAAATCGATCTTGCTAGGTTTTATTTTTAGTGAACGCGGGTTTGCTCGTATTTTCAGTCATAAAAAATCCGAGTGGAGCTCGGTCGACCAGGGACCTAATTCAAGACCGCTCCATAGCCGAACCATATGTGGAGCGTTTCCCGTCAGCCGCCATAGTTTTTTTGATTCAGTCACTTTTATGTCATACAATTGACACATTTGATGAAACGTGACACGACTCTTCGCTCGTTCCTAAATCAAAAAATGATAGCAGCCGACAGGAAATGCTTCACACAAGGTTCAGTTACGGATCGGTTTTGAATAACTGAATTGCCCCCCAGGTACTGTATTTGATTTGAATAATTCAAGGCCCCTAACCCCTAACTTACCTAATTTTAAGTGACAGCGGTCTACGTGTTTTAACCCCCTAACCAGAAAGATGGGGTGTTATAAGTTTGACGTAAGTATGTATCTGTGTGTCTGTCTGTGGCATCGTAGCTCTCAAACGGATGGACCGATTTTAATATTGTTTTTAATTTTTTGTTTGAAAGAGTATTCCGTCAAGAGCGTTCTTGCTATGTTTCATAAAAATTGGTTCAGCCGTTTCGGGGGTTTTTGAGTTTTCTTTATTTATAATTTTCT
The DNA here is from genome assembly GCA_947563715.1 of Lycia hirtaria. Lineage (NCBI taxonomy): Eukaryota > Metazoa > Arthropoda > Insecta > Lepidoptera > Geometridae > Lycia > Lycia hirtaria. Next base: position 49,327,305 of record OX387376.1, on the reverse strand, counting down.
TAGTAGAAAAATATCACTCGCGATTTATTCAGTAATAGGTTTTTTTTTTTACAAAATTAGATTTATCATTGTAAAAACAATTTTCTAGATATAAAATTAATATAAGTATGTCATTTTGACAAGTGTGCGCACGTCAGCGTACTTACTTGCGCTAAGTACCTACCTATCTATGTATGTATATATAATAAAAATACTAAAGAGGGCATTGAAAGTATTATTTACAATCGGTGTGTAGGGGAAGGGGGGGGGGGGGGGTAAATGAGGTTAGGAAACCCTGGTAGGTGATATTTCTTCACTCTATCTCAAAATAGCATTCGATACTTAATTTCTAGTCTCAGGCTAGCAACTATTAAAACCCATGCTTTTTACTCACACACATTTAAATTTTTCTACCATAAAACAAGTAGTTATACACTACTCGCTATAGTCTTCACAGTAGAACTATAAATATCGCAAAGTTGATTGACTGCCGATACCATGCGTCACCAACCTTTGGAACGGACCCTGGAAAAAGTAATTTATTTTCAAACGATCGAATGATTTTTCGATTTATTCAATGATAGAATAGGTTGTTTAAATATTGTAAGAGAAAATTCTATTACAATGAAATATATGTCAATAAATTCAATAATTATTTTATAAAAAAAATAATATTATTTTATAAATACAATATTTTTTACTGCTCGTTCAAATTAGCTTTTATCTCTCATCTATATACCTATAGAATCATAAGCACCTATAATGGAATTTATAAAATTAAAATTCATACTGATAATAATGATTTAAAAAACCAACTTTGAATAGATGTTTTTTTACGTGTTTTGTAAATTAATTTAAAATCATGTAAGTATTATACTTACGTACTTAGTTTTTATAGGCTCATATTTTCTAAAGTATGATATCCTCGTATTCTCATATAAGTATAATAACTATGCTGAATAAAATGTAAGTACGTATGTTATAATTAATTACTTTTGAACAGTAACTAGAACACTGATTTCTAATTGTTTACTTTAAATTTATCAAAATTGTATTTGTAATGTTTTTATTTATTTTTTGTTCATTTTAGCTGTCTTACGTACAAAATAAAAAAGTGCTATAATTCCAAAGGCAGACTTTAAAGACTTTAATATTAAAACTCCTTGCACTACAAAAAAAATACACAGTAAGTACCAAGGGTTATTGCCTTATTATTTTGATCCTTAGTACAAATGTTATTTCCTCAATTGAATAAAAATAACAAAATAATGAGTTCTTTGTACCCTGAATACCCTGATAAACATTTTACATTAGTGTTCAAATGCATAAACAACCACTTATATTTTTAATGCTTGCATTTTGCGATAATTCACCGCTGGCGATAGACAAAGTAATAAATTACTGCATCGCTCGCCAATTTATAGAATTTACGATCATAGACAACAATTTAGCGTTCGTCTTTGAATTATAATTAAATATCATGTCCTTTGACGAATAATTGAATATCTAAAAATCCTTAAAGAGCTATGTGACGGCTTAATTTTGGGTAAAAAAATTCATTTTGTGCGTGTCAGGCGGAGTTATGAAATACTTCTTCACAAAATCTACAATAAAAGTAATTTTTTTCTTGATGTTAGCATCATGCTTGCTCATTTGCCACAAACAAAATTAAGTAGAATATTACTTGACAATAAAAAAAAAACGGTCTATGTGCACTTTTGATACTCTTTAAGTTGCGATTGTGTGCTGTAGCGAAAACATGAAAAAAAACTACAAGAGCTGTAATCGAAGCGATAATATTCTTTGTCTATGGTTATGACGAACAAAAATATTTTCATATTATATAAATGGTTATGCTGACCGTATGCGGCACTCATTTGATAGATGTATTAAAAATTGAAATAACAAGTTACGTGCAACGACCAGCCGATAGACAGTTACAAAAAAAAACATAAAAGACACGTCGCGTGAATTGTAAATGAGATCTTAGAACGATAAATTTAAAGAACTATTTCGAATAAACATTAGCGTAGCAGATGTTGCTCGAAATGAAGATTAGGGGAACTAACGCATAAAAAGCGGTCAACCAATGGCGTCCAGCGATGATCATGCGTCCCTTTCACACGCTCATCACTCCGTTCTTTCTAATGCTTATATTTTTTACCACCTTTAGTCTATTCTAATTCCGTATTCAAATAGCGTTCGATTCCAGAGGTGCACAACTGCTTGCTGCTTTTTATTTAGGTTGACGACGTAATAATTTTATTTAAAATACGACGATGTAGATAGTTTTTTTTAAATTATAGATTACGATCTATGGCTTTCGTTTTTTTCCGTGGCCGTGGCAATGCGCGTTGCGTGCGTGATGGTAGCATAGATAAACGGTTTAATGGTATTTGCTTTTTTTCGTTAATAGGTACATGTTATGTTTCATTTGTTTACGTTGAGTGCGATTCAATGTCAGAACCATAGAGGCCAATCGAGGCCAATTAAAACGGTATCAATTCGCTAATGAAGTACGAAACTTACGTTTGTTTTGTTACTAACGACCACTTGTTTATTCAATATAAACATACTTAAATGAACAAATGTATTATTGATTGTATATTTAACTATTGCAAATAAAATATATATTGACGTTTCCAATACCGACTTTGAAAAGGAGGATTATACATTCACATACATTTTTAACCGACGAAAAAACGGAGGAGGTTCTTAATTTCGACTCAAAATTACTTAGTTAAACTTACATTACTTTAATGTTATTAGTTTTTTTATGTATTTAATGTATTTAGTTATTAAAGTTAAATAAAAAGGTCCATTATTTTATGCTTTTCAGTTTTTTCGGAGGTTATTTTTTTTTTGCAATAAGTTTTTATTATTTATTTGTTGATCAGTAAAAATGTTTAGACGCCCTTTAGATACAAATCATTTGTTATTTTTTTTATTTAAATAATAACATTATGATAAAAATAAAATATAAAAATACAACACTGCTTGAATTTCTTTTTATCATTTAAAAGTAATACAATAATAGACCAATCTTAAGTAATAATTTTATTGAATTTAACAAACAATAGCTTACTAGCAAAGGTCACGAGCGCATAAGGTTAAAGATGCGGTGTATCCGGTCTCGTATTGTTTAAAAGATTTAGCATGCATCTGATCTTATTATGGAGATTCACCTTTGTTTTTGCTGTTTACTAATAAATACGTTGATCTGTCTTTATATTGTTTCATGCTAATTTGTGGAACCAGTAAGAATATTTGAGTATTTTTAATACTATAATAATTATAGTATAAAAAACTGAAAAAACCGACTTCAAAAATCGCAATTCCTTTACTTGAAATGTTGTTTTGTTATAAAAACCAAAGTACTGAACCGATTTTTATAAAATTTATATGGGACTACCTCTGAAGTATGACCTACAAAACAAAATAATCATCAAAATAAATTCATAATTGGCGAAGTAAATAATAAAAACATACATTCTAATTGAAAATCTCCTTCTTTTTGGAAGTCAGATATAAAGAGACACTGTTCACTTATTTACTGTCGTAGATTTTTTTATGATTGTTTCGTCCGCTTGTTGTACCTATAATGTAACATGCTGAATTTATCGGCACACGCTACAGCGGGTAAAAGTAAGAAATAGAAAGAAAAAGAAAGATCTTGTGTTTCTTTTCATACGAAATAAACCTAGTTTGACCATTAACTAGCCTAATCTATTGACTAATCTTTTTGAAGATACCAAGATTTTTGCTAGCCAGTTTACCCTCAGAGTCGAGGAAGATCACAAAGTACAAAGCGTATATTAAAGTAAATCTTAACAGTTCAAGATGATTACAAAATAATTTTGAAAGCAAAAACTCATTTATTTCGTTTCTGACAAAAACAGTATAAGTATAATAAAAGTAATTCAAAAAAAAATATCGCCTTCAAAACAATCTAATTAACTGAACATGAAAAATATCAAAACGGGGCGTCTACCTAAGCTATTTTTTGAGGTCACACACTTCACTACTATTGTAACGCCTTATTATTGCGTTATAAAGTACCTATGCCAGAACCTTTCACATAGAATGAGTGATAAACCTACCGAATTTTGTTCAAATCCGCCCAATAGTTTGTACAGCGTCGTTGAAACGCTCATATTTTAAAATTAAATGTCCATATCTTGAAAAATTCTGAACCGATATGATAAAACTTACAGTGACTTCTAAGTTGAAAGATACTTTATTTAATAAAAAAAGAATTTTTGCAATACGACTTCTAGTTTCTGCGTAATACGTGGTCAAATATACAAACATACATACACTTATGAAATTTGGCACACATGCTTAGAAGCTAGTACGAGTATAGACTAACTTATACAAAAATTGTGCAATTCTGACAATAATACATACATACAGGTCGAATTGATAACCTCGTTTTTTAAGTCGGCTAAAAAGTAAGCACTAAGTTTGCTTAGTTTACAAGTTTTTGTACGAGATAACGGACTCAGATTCTTTATGGAGTCTTATTCTCTCCCGTTGTTGATTATCTCATTCTTATTGTTGTGTGATAGTGGGCAGTGATTAGTGCTAACCAAAATCTCAGCACAGGTTTTATTTATTCATCAGCAAGCATTGCCCCGAAGATGTTTGTTGTTTCTATAGCAATCATGTCGATAATAATTATAGTTTAAAAAACTGAAGCAACCGACTTCTCATGGATGCCATTGTCAGAACTGGACCAAATTGGGATCACACGGGTAGCACCAGCTTTCAAATAAAAATAATTATCAAAATCGGTTCACCCAGTCGAACGTTCTGAGGTAGCAAACATTTTAAAAAATACAGTCGAATTGAAAACCTTCGCCTTCGGTCGGTTGAAAAAAAGAATCGCATAGAATTGAAATTATGAATTTATACCTATATAAATCCTTTCATGAATGACGCTAGCGCTCAAGAATGTTCACCTATAAACCAATAACTATCTATGCATACCTACTTGCCTACATATATTCAGGTATGCAAGTAAACTAAGTAACCTTCAGTCAAACAAATTCATCAATTCTCATGCAATTCTTATTAAAATAAAGTGCATTTAAACATTTAAACTCGCTTATATAAACAAGTTGTAACAAGCTAGCATTAGAAAAATATCCTCGACAAGGACAGAAGGGCATTTAATAATTAAAATCGAATAATCTCTGCAATTCCACGCGCACATTCGCGATGTGCCAAACAAGGACATCGTATGTTTCCGTGTTGAATCACTTAATAATGCATTTGAGGTGCAAACTACTAGCGATTTTACACTATATAGTTTTTATTTTTCAGAGTCCGTAGTTCGACCATAGTCCGTCTCGCTTGCGAATACCCACATTTTTGGAGATATAAAATGACTGAATGAACTTATTAAAAAATCGTCGTTTGTAAAACTAGAAAACAACGTCACAAATATTAGACAAATTTAATGTGACAAATAATTGAAAAAATTTAAAATCATTTTTGCGTGAATAATTACTAAAAAAATTACAAACGAGTTTTTTTTAAGTTCAAGCAGTCATTTTAAATCTTAGAAAATGTGGATATGCGCGAGCGAGACGGACGATAAACAAAAGATACAGAGTAAAGTTGAAAAGAAAAAATACATACTTAAATTATACTTAATAGCCACATCCCACCATTTTTATATTAATAAATATTATACCTACATATGATTATTTGTTACTGTTTACATTAACTGTTGAGCATATTCAAATGAAATTTGAAAAATTACTTTAGGTAGTTTCTGTAAGATAGCTGGTAAAATGGTGAGGTGCAGCTAGTTTATTACATAAAAACTATAAAAAAAAAAAATGTCTGAATTAACAGAAATATAATTTTTAGGCATCTAAAGTAGATTGATTTATATTTCTAGTGTTTGCTAAGTTAATAATTCAAACCGCTATTTCCTATATATTACACCAAACATTCAAACATGCATACACAAATGCATCTGACTCATTTTGACCTTGAAATAGAGCAGTCCAATCGCAGTTTTAGCCAATCAGTAGTCTGCGCACGCGCACCGCCATCCTTTGTTTATCACCGGGTTTTTGTCACGCTATTTTCAACTAAAAAACCTTTTGTTAGCAATAATTGTTGGTTTCTAAAGTGAATTAATTATGTTCTACTATTATTGTGTGAATTAATAACTTGTGATATCGTTGGAAACTGCACCACTTCCTTCCAAGTATGTTGTGTAGGTATTTTTATGTTGTTATTCGTACCGTGCTTTGAGTATTTTCATTCGTTCATTCCTCATACTTTTGTCGGTAGATTAATTTTAATGCTTCTTTTTCGTGTCTTTGATAATTCACCTTAGGTACTTATATGATATGATATTCGATTTCTCTGTTGTTTGTTCAACAAATGTTGGTATATCCCTTGAATACTCTATTTCTCTTAAATTTTCCTTCTATGATTTTACTTTTATTAATAAGTAAATGGTTAAAAAATATCCCATATATTATATTAGATATTTCATTACAAGCTAGATATCTCTCTTCTTGTGTTTATTTCTTTCTTCAAAACAATATTGACGATAAAATGTACCTATTTAGTCTGAGTTTGATATCTAGTGTAAGTATTTCCGCTTCATTTTTTTTCTTTATTTTGTCATTGTTGGGCAATCAAACTTGATGTTTGTGAGATTTTTTGTGTTAATAACAGATTTGCTATAAAATCACAACAAATATCTGTAAGAGATATTTAATGATTATATATTATATAATTTTTTATGGATATATGTCGTACATGTTCTATAATTACATAAAAATACAATAAAATTAATGCACTGTCGAAATGTCAAAAAATCTGACCTTATATGTTAATTTATTTATTTATTTATGCATATACATATACATACAAGTACATTGGTGCTTATTTCTAAACCACAATCAAATTACACATATGTACCCCGTTAATGGGGGTTAATGGTTCTATTATAAATGTTATGAGCCAATAAGAACAAAATTACCCATAAATACGTAGAAATTATACACTGTCAGTTAAAAATCGTACAAAAAGTAGTAAAAAGAAACAATTTTCACAAACAATCAGCGGGTGCATCAAACTGTGCATTCTAACCCGTGAGTGCACAACGGTCCGCATCATTCTCGCTTTCATAACGGGTCACAACTATTTCACATAATTTCTCATAAACGATCCAATTTACTATAAATTTGACGTTTAAATTAGAAATTTCCAGCGCGTTTTGAAATAGTTTGATTTTGTAACAGTTTTTTTTTTTTTGTTTTATTTATTAGATACAGAGTAGGCAATTTAAATATGCAATGCCCTACAAAACTGTAAAAACGGTTTGACTATGGAAACTAGTCTCCGCACTATTTATGTGTACTAACTAACCTGTTCATAAAATAGACCATTTTATTTTAGTACATTCATTCTGGAAAACGTAGTAGTAACTTTCTGTGAATTTTTCAAGGTTCGGTTTCTTTAGTTTGAATATATAATTTTTTTGAGTACTAGTTGAGTTCCGAGGTTTTATCTGAGATCAAAAAATCTTTTCTTAATGGATACCTACATACATCTCATATGACATTATATCTCCAACTTTCATGTCTCTGCGATCAAAGGTTAAGGCTGTACCGTGCGTTGATAAATTATAAATCAGTGAGCCAGCTAGGAACTTGAATTTTATGTATTTACATTCGATGGTATTGATTTGAAGGTTTATTATTTTTTAATATTAGAGTGAAATTTAAACACGACCAATTTTTTACACAGTTTTTGCTATCTTATGTTTAGAAGCTTAAAAAAATCAAAATCTTTTTCATGATGACTATTTTGAAAACCCAGAGAAAAAAAAATCAAACCCAGTATTTATCATATGCTTTTTTTAATATGTGGAATATTATGTACTTCTGAGTAGTACGTCCAAATAGTGAGTAGATTATTTTATTAACACGCTTTTATTAGGTTGACCTGACGTATGTAATGAAATCTAAGGTAACTAATTTAACCATTTTCCAAGGATCGTAGCGTCATGAAAATTGGCAGCTGTATGTAGTTCTGATGGCAATACAATAATATGGTACTGTCGAACTGATCTGACGATGGAGCCGGAAGATTTGAACTAGAACTTCATGATGTATCATAGCTGTGTTTGGATTTGTTAGAAAAGTTTTGTAATGAACTTTGACCACAATAATTTGTAGCGTGTTTTTTAGTTTTTTAAACTGTAATTTATACCATTATATTTTGTTTGATTGTTTTTTTTTTCTACATAAACGCGCTCCATCGTAGACTGCTATTACTTAACATCAGATAAGTTCGCGATGAAATGAAATTCTAGCTTAAAAAAAATTAAGACGTGGAACCAAAAAAACCGCTGACTTTTTGCATTATAGCAAGCGTATCCCTTTCGCATCACATTAGCGTTACGTTTTCCTTGGAATCGGACTCCGATGTGTAATTATTTTTTTATTATTATACGTTAAGAGTTCGATGGCTTCACATTAATTACATTGTTACTATGTGAGGGTTTCGCTTCAGTTAAGCACGTCGTTTGACTGTTGTTAGGTTAAAAACCGTTGAAATACTGAGAATTTTTTAAGAGCTTAAGAGAGTTAAAACAAACTTATTTTATGGAGACAAAAACTATGTAGGTGCAAATTAACTACTTCTAATGCTTAATTAGGATTATTTTATTGAGGTTGCCACAACCCGGCCCCGACGTGATGCTGGTTGTGGCCAATCGGCTCGCGTGAAATCTTATTTAACTAGTAACGTTTTGTTATTAGTGTTTAAAAAAGGCTTAATTGTTTTGTTTTTGAACGTAGTTTTGATTTTACTTTTAATAAAATATATATTAATATAACACATTTTTTATCCTTATAATTTATATGTTAAAATATGTCAGTCTCATGAAAGATAAAAAAATATTATATCTTAAAAAACTAGTTTTAAGAATATCACAAACACATACTTCTTTCTACGTGTAAAATAATTGTAATCGAGTGGTAATTATCACATTTTATGCCTAGTAAAATAAACAGTTTCTGAAATAAAAAGCTAATAAAGCTCATAATACAAAAAATGTTGATGAGCCCTGAATCGAATAGAAGAAATAATATTAAAATGCAGACAGTTAAATTCATTCTGAGCTTTCTATATTCAATTTCAACTCTCGTGATTTTTATTATTTTATAAATTAGACTTTTTAAGGTTCCTTACTTATATAAGGAAAGAACCCCTTTTTACCTGACTGTGCAAGAAGGAGGGTTATGTTTTACGAGTGTATATAATTATGTTTGTACATACATGTTTCTTTATGATCACCTGCAGCCTAAACTGATTGACTGACTAATTTTGATGTGCGAAGTGTCGTTAGATTCGTCTTTACTGCTCGAGTATCATAGGCTGCAAGGGTGTCGCCAAGGGGGGGCAGAGGGAGCAGCTGCCCCCCCCCCCCCCTAGAGATTTTAAAAATGTAGCCAACTGCAAAGCAACCAAAGTCCTAAGGCCGTGAAATTGTACCTGTACCTACAATTCATATTTTTCTCATCCTCCATAATATTAACTTCCCCCTCCCCCCCCCCGGGCCATGGGCTGGCGACGCTCTTGATAGGCTGTAGTCTTTTGTAATAATAATAATACAACATTTGCAAAAATAAAAACCTCCAACGTATTTTGCGTAATAAACAAGTTATTTTACTATAATAATTCTAATGAATACCCCATTTATAATCTTTTACAGCGATTATACGCATACTTTCTCACAAAAAAACGTACACTCAACAGCGTATCAAGCCGTTTTCTTAGTATGCTTAGCAAACTAAAAAAAAGACTAAAAAGTTAATAAAAAGTTAAAAGTTAAGTAATACTTAAGTAAAAAAATTTGATGTGTGCGAGTCTGACTTGATTTGCTCCCAGCCAAACAGTAACTACAGTCTTTTACTCCATACTTACTAGTAATTATAATAAAAGCGAAAGAGACTCTGTCTGTTTGCTTGTCATCTTTTCAGGAATATGCGACTAAACTGATCAAAATTAAATTTGGTACAGAGATAAGTAGCTGTGGACCTGGGGACGGACATAACCTACATTTCATCATAATATAATAATGCTTTGATAGTTTGGATAATAGATCTAGTATATTATAGATATTTTTATTATGAACATTAGAGAAGCCAATGGCTTCCGAAACACAGTTTTCTAACTAGTTCGGAGCCATTGGAGTCAATAAGTTGTATATCTACTTTCTAAGACCAAATAAAGTATTTTGTATTTGTATCATCATCAGCATCACCATTTTTCATCACCGCGCTAGTGAACACGGACACTTATAGTTTTATATAAATTCCACAACCAGTACAAATTTAACTACCAATTTAGTGGTAGGTATGCGAATACTCGACGTCATAGTGCTGACCTCTAGTTATCGACAGTAATCGATCATTTCGACCGATTCCATTATCGATATGGAAAAGTATCGTTATTCGGACCTTGGCATCCGTCCGACTCTATCTCGCGGCAATTTCGACGGCGATGGTTTGGGGTGCAAGTTGCGAGCGAGCGCGATTTTATTATTAAGTATTTAGAATCTACTTTCTATATTTATAGAACCTACTTTCTATATATTATAGAGCCTAATTTCTATATATTATAGAACCTACTTTCCATATATTATTTCTGAGTTATTATTGTAATGTTTATTTCTATAGTTTCTATTATCATGTATTTATATCAATCTATATTGTCTCATTGTTGGTACAATTGTTTTTTTTTTCTTTTCCTTTCTTCTCAAGTTTATCCACTTCAAAGCCCGAAAACTTTAATAAAACGTTTTAATTTTACATAAGTATATCGTGTATTACTGCTGATAATGTTGAATACGCTTCCTGAGTGGTTCTTTTACGACTCTCAAAAACTTGGGTTATACCGCAAGTGATTTCGCACATAAACATGTTTCATCAAAGAATAAAAAGCATGTACGAAGTATTTTAGATAAATAGATAACTCTTTATTAAAATACCACAAATACAGAAAAAGAAATACAAAGAAAACATAATAATAACTAGGTTTTTAATTGGCGGCCTTATCGCTTAGAGCGATCTCTACCAGGCAACCATATATATATATACGTAATAATACGTATACATGTATTTTATTTTTCAAAAATTTTAATTTATAATTTATCGAGCTCTCTGCTCAAATCTATATCTGTTTGTGAGAGACTGTAAGTTTTACAATAAAAATAAATATACAGAAGCATCTATTTTAACAAACGCGTTTTTGATGATAAAATAATTATGCATCTGCATGTTGTGATTTTTTTCATTCCGCTCTTTCTTATAAATTAGGTCATCTTTAAATAGCGTCGGCGAGAAGCTTTATAACATGCAATAAATAATAATAAATAACACAATTATTTATATTATTCGATAACTGTCCACTGCGCATACCAAAATAATCTTTCTCGTTCAAGTTTTAACCAACATTCAGCGCCATTGTCAGACGCGACGAGTTTTGGCACTCACACAAAAACATCACACTCAGATTCTATGGGTCTTACCCAAAAACGTTACTTAACTTTAACCATAGTCTTAAATTCTATGTCTTCTTTCCGCAAGTGTCATTTACGTGTCAGCGAGAAGTTGACAACATATGTTAAGCAATGCTTAAAGATAAGTAACGTTTTTGGGTAAGGCCGTATTATGTTAAAGATATGTGTACAGCTTTATAAATATACCTATCTATATTCCAAACGTGACTAAGATAATCCAACAACTTGCCATGAGCGCATCCTTTGCTACTTTGCTACTTTGACCTCAAAACCACAGACAAATTTTAACCGACTTCCAAAAAGGAGGTTCTCAATTCGTCTGTATGTTTTTTTACGCTAACAAACATTTTGTATGTTACATTTTTTATGATTACTCCGTCAATAATGAATTGTTTTTGATGATTCTTTTTTTTATTTGGTAGGTAAGACTTCAGAGGTAACTTCACTTCACTTAGCAAACTTAACTTCATTTAGCGAAATTGGTTCAGTACTTTGGTTTTTATAACAAAATAACTGAAAAAATATCATCCAAGTAAAGGAATTGCGTAGTTTGACGTCGACTTTTTCAGTTTTTTGAACAATAATTATTTCTCTTTAAGCCCACTATTGTTTACGATGCGAGCGGTAATGTTACTTTCCGTAAGGTTCGGAGATTTACTAATTTTACTCACAAAGGCCAACATGTAGGTACTAATATCGCCTACATCGTTGGCTTGTTGAGCAAGCATTCTATAACATTGACGATATTTACAAATCTGTATTTTGAATTCTACAATTGAATTAACTAATTATTTATTATTTGTAGTTATTATTTTTGAGAATATAATTTGAGCTCACCCTACCGTGACTATCGCTTATATCTATACTTATTTATAATTTTTTGTACCATTTGACATGTAAATTAGTTTTACGCAATGAATGAATATGAATATGAATAGCCTACCTACCACCTACCTACCTACTATAACTTTATTTTACCTCTCTAAGACCTTACCCTAAAATACGTTGCTTCGATACTATTTCTGATCTCTTATTTATGTAGGCACTTTTCGGATTTTCTATATATGTTTGAAATATTTGTATTTATTGTATTATATTTATTAGTGTATATTATTATTTTTATTTAACTATTTAGTGTTTAATTTTATTAGATTGTTTGGTTTGATTATATTATAGCTATATCCAGTGTCTCTGCTATAATTGCACACCCGCTTTACTTTTTCTATGAATTGATCTCCAAAAGCGATCTCTTGCCTGGAAGAGATCGCTTTTAGCGATAAGGCCGTCGGTTGTCACACTAGGTTTTGTAAGTTTCTCTGTTTGTTTTTTTTTGTTTAATAGTGTACAATAAAGAGTTTATCTATCTATCTATCTATCTGTCTTTTTTTCCACCTGTCGTCGTCAATTTATATTTACTTGATCGGTCAATGTGTATAGATATACTTCCTTACGTTTTTTAGGATTCCGTACTCCAGGGTAAAACGGGGCTCAATTACTTTGCTGTCTGTCTGTCTGTTTGTCCGTCTGTCACCAGGCTGTATCTCATGAACCGTGATAGTTAGTTGAAATTTTCACAGATGAATTTTCTATTGCCGCTATAAGAACAAATACTAAACACAGAATAAAATAAATATTTAAGTGGGCTCCCATACAAAAAACGTGATTTTTGCTCGTTTTTGCTCGATATTGATAACGGCAACAGGTAGACGCTTGAAATATTCACAGAATATTGAGTCATATTACTATAGATAATGGTACGGAACCCTTCGTGCGCGAGTCCGACTCGCACTTAGCCGGTTTTTTTTTGACTATAGCGCACGTGAGATTAAGTACTTAACGATCTCTTGCAAAATGTTAGGCATACCTAGAAATAATTCAATTATGATTCTGGACTGGGACACATTGTGTTTGGCGATAAATTTTGTCAACTGTGCACTAGAAAGCATCTCACACCACACTCCACACATTCACACAGAAAGCTCTACTATATTATTGAGATTCGATTCTGCACCTCCTAACGCGAAAACTGTCGTCACAGCATCGTACAGATCAGACATCACTTAAACAGCGTCTTATTGATAAAGCTGAAGCTTTTCATAGCAAATCTAGTCTCACCAATTTCTTCTTCCACTTTCCAGGTCTAGAACGGGTGGCGGAGGAGTTGATGGGTCGAAGAAAATGGAAACTATACCAAGACGCGTTGATACCTCGACGGAACGAAGACCAGTCCAGCGACGAAGATTCCATGCCCGCCACCGACCAGCCTCCTGCGCTCAAGATCAAGACCATCGAGCAGATCAACGAGGACGAACGCAAGGTAACGTCCATAGACTTCGTAACGACACTCTACCATTCTTCTTCTTTTTTGTATTGGACCCGCATTAAAGCATTTGCCAGTGTCAAAGATTAGGATTTTTTCAAGTTTCTTGAATAAAACAAGTTGTAAATGTTCTAGTCACAATCTAAGTCACGTATACAGTCAATTTATAAGTCGAGTCCTGCTTCAGTAAAGTGGTGGCGACTTTACTAGAAGCTTCTATTGAGTTTTGCCGACAACGTAAAATCACACGTTTTACTGATTTATTTCACTTGCCCACACTCACGCACTTTATCGAACACTTACTGAATAAAACACCACCATTTTTATAGCATTAATGTTCAAAATAAGTAACACAAGTTTAGGTAAATAAAACAAAGCAACAACACGTTACTAAGACGTTCCCGCCAAAGCTCCCAGTCTACCATTACTCACGACTGATGAGGTGAAGCGAGTGTTAATTCAGAAAACCCTGTTTATAAGCTTACATTAATTATGATGTGCAACTACGGAACCCTACTATACGCGTGGGACGACACGCACTTGGCATTTTTTTTTTTTTTTATCAGCCCTGCTTGTACAAACTGTCCCACTGCTGGGAACGGACCATCTTCTCATTGTGAGAAGGGTTAGGCCATAGTCTGCCACGCTGGCCAAGTGCGGGTTGGCAGACTTCACACATCTTCAAGATCATTGAGAACTCTCAGACATAGAGGTTTCCTAGTAGAGGTTTCCTCACGATGTTTTCCTTCACCGTTTGAAGTTGGCGGCAATCAACAATACGCACATAACTTCGAAAAGACAGAGGTGCGTGCCGTGGGATTCGAACCCAGGAGCTGCGGATCGCATGTCAGACGGTCTCCCGCCTAGGCTGCCGGAAACATTTTAAAATTATAATTACCTTATAAAGTCCACTGCAAGATAAAGGTCTATTTTAACAATTGTTTTACATCTATTCCATTTGTAAGGAGCCCAGAAACGTATTTTTTACTGTAAAGGCTGTTATTTGCACAACATCATCTTATTTTCAATTGTAGGTGTATAGATATTTTATATTTAATATATTAGGTGTAAATAGCTTTATGGTTATAAGTCTGCGAAAGTTGGAAGACCCAATACTCAATTTATACAAGCAAGTCTTACTAGGACAGTCATTCAAACAGACGATAACAGTTTCAAGGCATCAATGATTACAAACAGCTCTAATAAGTAGTTTTCTCTCTCCAGGTGGAAGATGGCAGCCCCAAAGCTCAACGTCAGGAGACTATCCTGGAGAGTCTGATCAAGCGTCCACCCACGCAGCCCAAGGTGGAGGTAGCAGAGGAACCGACCGATTGGAAGCCGCCGGACAAGTGCTACTTCTGTACGGATGGTGAGAGGCAGGAGGAGCATGCAGCGCCGGTTGGAGCTACGGTACGCATTTCATATCCTAAAACATTTTCATCGTAATCTGGTATTTATTCATCAGCTAGCCCTGGCTGTCATAGACAAATTGTCTTTCCATTGTTATTTACACCTATCGGTAGAAATAAAGTATGTGCTGACATTGACAATTGACATAACAACGTGAATTAAAGTAGTTTATGTACCTTCCGTGCTAGGCCTGCAGAAGAATCCGGAGTCCTCCAAAAGCATCTACGTTCATCAAAAAGCATTTACGACATTTATTTGTAGCATTTACAACGTTGCCAATTTAGGATACCTATTCAGTTTTTTTTCCAGAATCTTTGCATTCTGTTGGCATTGATCACGTATTGGCCGCTTTTATAGTGTATTTGTCTACTGTTCAATGCAAGTTTCAGTTTGTGGGGCCAACGAAATAGCAATCTCTATTCGCAGACTCGTCACATCGATCTTACCCTGAACCCCAAGACATTTTATCAGTGTACCACTACAACAATGTTGACTTTTTGGGAATTTTGTTACATCTAGTCTATCTGTCCTACTGTTGGTAGTAGTGGTTGCTTTCCTTGTTTTCACTGTGTAGTTGGTGTACTTTCACCGATAATTGTGATAATAATATGTCCCGGATCCCGGTGTTTTGTGTACTTGGCTTGAAGATTGAATTCACCTAAATTGGCTTGATCCTGGATCACATTCAATAGTGGTCGCTACTTAGCCAGCAGAGACCTTAAAAATACTCTATACTATCGATCTTAGTACTCGTATCTTTCCCTTCACAGTAGGTATGCGAAATGTAACTCAAACACCCAAGAATGTAGGTGCTGATTTAATATATTTTAAAGTTTTCTCAGTTACTTTAGATTGGTATAAATAAGATCAAGGCGATTTTGATTCCATTAAGTTTAGCAACATAGTAGATAATTCGAGCGCATAATATGTTAAGACACAAACGTTCAACTAAAATGGCCGCGATATTTTACTTGGGTAGTAAACTAGTAAATCCTTGGGCCAGAGCCCAGATTACCATGCCAGATGTTCTGCGCAAACAACGCTACATATAGACATACAAACAACGCTACTTAAAGACATGTTGAATTTAGACTACAAATAAATATGTTATATGCAGGATTTGTCGTATTTACTAGCTTTTGAAAGAATGAGGATGAGTTGGGCCTCAAACTCTGAAGTGATATTGCATCGTTAAAGATTTATTTTTATCAATTCTTTTTTCGTTTTCTTAATTTACTTAAAATTCAACTTTTACTAGACTGAATTTTGCATGAAGTATTGAAATTGTCAGTTTAAATCCCCCAATACTTACCTGAATTTCATTCTAATAAAGAAGGAAAGTGGTTGGCAGATACCACCTGGCTCATTAAGGTCATCAAAATAATTAAATCTCACCCCAGCACAGATATGCTAAACCTGGCGACACCGTGAGCGACAGCTGCGTGCTTAGGGAACGTTTTACTTAAAATTATATAGGTGGTAGATATTTTCAAAACAGAAACAAAGACCTGTCTTCTAGTCCCACCTATGACCACGGACACTGCAAACTATTCAAAACGTCAGGTCTTAAAATTATGTAAAATTTACGCGATAAATCCGTTAAAAAAATTCCCTTACGGGATAGACAGAGCATCAAGGACCATGAGGCTGTTAGACGCCACTTTTGGCCGTGGTTAGAGGGTTAGATGGAAAGAAGAGAAGAAGTATTAGAGGGTAAAATCTATGTAATAGGGCGAATTCTGTGGGTAAATGTAGATACAATTTTTCTGGCTTGCAGTAACAGGGGCTGTATTAACCTTATACTGAAACAATAGGGAACTGAAACTGGGAAACTGTATCTTTATTCTTCTTCGAAAGCACTTCGAGTCCTTGTACTTTGCACTTTTGTATTTGAATAATAGGGTATATACCTATATATTGCGTAGCTTCCTAGATGAGTCAAAATGCTATTTACCTTGAACTAGCCTAGGCTTGGAGTTAGTGCCTAACTGTCTATGACTCAAACTATTGCAATGATATCAAGAACCTCGTGTAATGGTGACTCAGAAATCTAGGAAATAGACGTTTCAGATGGGTAATAGAACCCCTCATTCCTGCCTTTTTTGGGTTTTGTAGTAAACAAGGAACTCTTATAGTTTTGCCATGTCCATCTCTCTCTCTCTCTCTCTCTCTCTACTTGTATGTCTGTCTATCCGCGGCTTTCTACAAAGACTAGTCGTATAAGCTTAGAAAACTCAAAAACATAAACGGCTGAACCGATTTTAATGAAACATAGCTAAGCACACTCTCGATAAAATCCTCTTTCAAACAAAAACAAACTAAATCAAAATTGGTCCATCCGTTTGAGAGCACCGACAGACACCGATACCCATGTCAGACTTATAACACAAGGGGTGTTATAAGTATATTTTTGGGTCGGGGGTCAATTAATCACAACTAGAAAGTGGTAGAATAAAAACTTTTTTTTTTTTTTTCGTTGGTACACATAAAGTGGGGATGTTTTTTTTTGTCATTTGCCCTATCGTTGTTGGATAGATAATCTAAAAATATATGAGATGTGCGGAAACCATTATTCAATTTAGGGATCGCACTGCGAAGTATTAAAATTTACTTTCAATGAAAAACTAGAATAGCCAATAGATTTATGCATCATACTTGGCAGTTAGTACCCGACCCACATTTTATGTCCTACCACCTACCAGTTCTACCCTCAGTCGATTGAACAAAAGCGCATCGCCGTCCTATCAGCCGGTGTAATCATTGTCTGCCATAATTGCTGTTTATTGTAAACCCCTTAGCTGCAATTATGTGCCATGTCTAAACCATGCTAGCAACAACCAGTCTAAGCTGAGCCCTGAAAACATTTATTTCTTCCACAGTTTTTAGGGTTCCGTACCTCAATAGGAAAAAACGGAACCCTTATAGGATCACTTTGTTGTCCGTCTGTCCGTCTGTCCGTCCGTCCGGGTGTCAAGACCTTTATCTCGGGAACGCGTAAAGGTATTGATTGATTGATTGTTGTTGATTGCTGCCAACAATACGGTGAAGGAAAACATCGTGAGGAAACCTACACGTCTGAGAGTTCTAAATGATCTTGAAGATGTGTGAAGTCTGCCAACCCGCACTTGGCCAGCGTGGCAGACGGCGTATGGCCTTACCCTTCTCACAATGAGAAGATGGCCCGTTCCCAGCAGTGGGACAGTTTGTACAAACAGGGCTGATAAAAAAAAAAAAAAAGAACGTAAAAAACGCACATTTCGACACTCACAGAGGAATCAAAACCTATGAGGTACTTCCCGTTGACCTAGAACAATGAAATTTGGCAAGCAGCATTGTGTTAAAGTACACATATAAGAAAAAATCCGAAAACTGGACATTATTAATTTAATCACAAAATAATAGTGTCTTTATGCAAGGAATGAAGGTCCAAATTTTAAAGTGAATTAACCGTATCATGTGGGGTATCATATGAAAGAGCTTCAGTAGCATAAGCTAAAACAGGTTTTTAAATATTTTTAAGATGTATATTTTTCGGTTTATGAAGGAAAATAGAAAAAAAAATACCCCCTTTTATCTACTAGTTTGTACGGCACCCTCGGTGGGCGAGTCTGACTCGCACTTGACCGGGTTTTATTTATTTATTTGAATATAGAGTGCCGTGGTTAGGGTTCCGTAGTTAACTACGAACCCCTATACTTTGTATTTTCTAAGATACGAGTTGTTGCTATGTAGCAAAATTGTAGTTATTGTCATATTATTTAAATCTCGCAGTTTTCCTGATTTCCGACCCCCGACCAAAAAATAAGGTTGTTGTAAATTTGACGTGTGTATCTGTGCATTTGTGTATTTGTGTGTCTGTCTGTGGCATCTTAGCTCGAATGAACCGAAACGGATGGACCGATTTTGATTTCGTTTTGTTTTTATTTGAAGGAGGATTTGATTGAATGTGTTCTTGTGTCATCAAAATAGGTTCAGCAGTTTTTTTTTTATCTCGGGGTTCTTAAGTTTTCTGAAATTCCTTTTATCAATATTCAACAGGTATTATTATTTGTAATAGGTACTTCTTCTTCTTTTTTGTATTGGACCCCGCGATTAGCGATTTGCCAGTGTCAAGTATTGAAATATTTTCAAGTTTCTTGAATACTACACGTTTTATAGTGTTCTAGTCACAGTCTAAGTCACGTAAACAGTCATTTAGTCATTTTTAAATTTAAGTCTTGCTTCAGTAAAGTGATGGCGACTTTACTAGAAGCTTCTATGGAGTTTTGCCGACAACGTAAAATCACACGTTTCACTGCTTCATTTCACTTGTCCACACTCACGCACTTGATCGAACACTTAATGAATAAAACACCACAATTTTTATAGCTTTAATGTTCAAAATAACACAAGTTTAGGAAAATAAAACAAAGCAATAACATGTTACTAAGACGTTCCCGCCAAACCCCATTGTAACACTTATTTATACAGTAGGTACTAAGATAAGTAGATTCATCAAAAAATTCAAAAAAGTATTTTGAAATACAATTTGAATTTGGAATTTTGAATCTGAATATAAACTAACTATAACTTATCAATTTTATATATACTTTACCAAATTTTTACTTGGTTTATCTGTATGAAATAAAAAACTACTCTATAAATAAATAAAATATAAATATTTGTGGACATTTCACACAACACCATCTAGCCCAAACTAAGCAAAGCTTGTACCTACTATGGAACTAGATGGCTGATAGAATACATATATAGGTTTTTTTTGTAAATATATACATATGATACATAGAAACACCCAGACACAGAACAAACATCCATGCTCATCACACAAATGTTTGCCCTGGGTGGGGATTGAACCCACGACCTTTCAGTTCAGCAGGTAGACGTAAACACACTACCAACTGAGCCACAAGGCCAGTCTATGATACTTACATAATTTTTTTTTTTTTTTTTTTTAATAAGAATCCGTATTTATTTTTTACCTTGTATTCAAAAAGCAATTCTGTTAATCTCCGCAAAGAAAACCCCAAGGGGTCAACTTACACTGGTCGTGACAAAGCATAGTTTCAATTTAGAAAACAATGGTATATGCCTTATCCATTTTCTACGACTCTACGTCAAAGTGGTTGTATTTTGATTAATACGAGCGAAAAAGAGAGGGTGCGTATCACCTCGTTTCCAGTGATTTTCAACTGTATTGTAGACGAATTAAGGTTGATTTTGAGATGATTTTCACATTACTACTAAAATAGTGCAAGGTGTAGGCGTAGAGGATGAAAAGTAGGCAGTGTTCGGGCAACGAGTGAAGTGGAGTGGATATTGTTGCTAAATAAATATTTTCTTTCTTTGATGTTTTATTTATATTGTAACATAATAGGATTTTGTATCGTTTTTAGACTTACTTAGAGACGTATTAAGTCATTTATAATGTATTTTTACGAACCGGCAAGCGCAGCGTAGGAAGACCAGCCACAAGGTGGACAGAGGATATCTTACAAGTGGCAGGAAGACGCTGGATGCAAGCCGCTTCCAACCTGTCTTTCTGGAAATCCATGGGGGAAGCCTATGTCCAGCAGTGGACTTCTTATGGCTGAGAGGATGATGATGATGAGACATTTTATTCAATTTACAGATGAAATAAAAATCATTAAACATAATTCATCATCATCTTATCCATTTTACCATCCATTTTACCATTTCTCATAATTACCATTCATCAATCAGACACCGAATGGGTTTCTGACGTTTAGATACGATATGCATGCAACTTGCTATTATTTCTCACTTACCGTGAAAGGTGCGTCCCTAACTACCATCAACTTTTTTATTTATTTAACTTACGATCTATTTGGCAATGAATAAATAAATTTAAAAAGTAAATGTACTTTTAGGAGTACTTTTGTTAAAGCTTGAAACAAGCTTTTACAAAAGTACTCCTCAAGAAGAATCAATCGAGTCCAAAGTCGATGGGTTTTAAACCCATCGAAAGTACCGGCCAGTAAAGTAAAGTACAGTAAAGTACGGTACAGTAAAGTTTTAAACCCACCGGCCGTAAGAACTTTTGAACTAAACAAGATAATATCTTGTTTAGTTCAAAAGTTCTTACGGCCTCCTTCAGACTCCATCATCATAATCTGGATATTATGTAGCACTAAAGTAGGTACTCACCAAGACAAAATAAACAAGCCAAAACACGATGGGTTTATCTTGTTTAGTTAAGAATTTCTTATAGCCGTCTTTCGGCTCCATCATCAGAACAGCTCCATGGTACTATATTATTGTATTGTCACCAAAAATATGTACATATATATGTTACCGGCAATCTGTATAATCCGGTATCTAAATTTTTTTCTAGGCAATGTATAGAAATACCTACCTAAAACATTTAGGCAATGTATAAAACATGATTCATTTCATACTTTGCCTAGGTATTCTATGCAATACCAAATGTGCAACCGGCCATGTATGTAAAAAATCCTACCTATTCCTAACCTAAACTACTAAAAATACCTATCTTTTTAATATTGTTTTTCATAAGAACACTACCTAATTGCTAATTTTAATAAAGTTGATTTCAAACACATAGATACATCATTACAATCATTTCATAGGTGGGTAAGTTAGGTACCTATTAACATAATATTGATAAATACAGACAAAATCTATTTATTTAACACATTGCCGGCAGACTAAGAGGCAGGTACTCAATACACTCCCTAGGAATTGTATATATAACCTATGTAAAGTATGCAATGGACAATAATATTCATAATATTTCATACATTGCGAGACGCTGCAGGTATTGTACACATTACCTAGGTATTGTATAGAATACCTGAGTTATACAGATTGCTGGTTGGTTCTAATTTAGCTCCCGAAATTCGTGCCAAACACTCATACACGTGCCATATCAGCTTTCAAAAACCTTTATTTCTGATACCAAAATTACTTACGAATAGAATAAAATAAGGCATTTTTTATGTTTTCGAAATAAACTACAAATTTGGTGTACTTACATACTTTATTATTTACATTTTTTTATGAATCCCTGATATTTTGGAGTTATAAAACTATTGGCATGATTTTTTTACCATTTTTTTTATTAAAATTTTTAATACTTATGTTAAAAATTAAAATTTTGAAATGTTATATGTATTTTAATATTAATACAGGCAGTGAACTATATTTATAAATGTGTAATTTTTTTCAAGTCCACTATATTAATTCTAAAAACCCAATTTAAAGGCTAACTAATATTTTAATTACCTATCTTTCATAATTTTATAGCATATTTGTTATTCTTAGCTAAAACAAACTTTCATTTTAATCAGTTTCATACCTATATTTTTTTTAAAGCTTTGCGTATTAACTGTCTGGTTATAAAAGGCAAAAGTATAAAGAAAAAAAACTTCATCGGCTCATGAAAAAGTAAACGTCAAAATGTGTAAAATTAAATTTAACATTTACGTGCTGCTGGCGGATCACATCGTTGGAACTAGCGATTGTTTAGTACTTAAAATTAAAAAATAAATACTACATAATTGCATAGCTAAATGCAAGAACCATGAAATAAATTCAGTTATAGTGTTACCAGTTTATATTTAGAGTTACAAATAGGAGCCACTAGCGTAATTTTTAAGAACGCTATAATATATATTTTGTCTGTTGAAAATATTTAGTTCATAATTTGGCCACATGTTTTTATGTTTGTTGCGCATTAAGCTAGTCCTTAGGTTGAAATTAATTTTCCCAGAAACAATTCTGCAATGCAATAATCACATAATTTTGTTTGAGTTCTTATTTTTACTGGTGATTAAAATAGTTAGGTAACTTATTAAGTTGAATTATTATGAGATTGTGGAAGAGTTGGTATTTTAATTGTTTTATTTTCGTTATATTGCCGTATTTGAGGTGGAGTTCAACGCGCGCAGCTATCTCTCTCGCGCACCACAATATTTTTAAACATACAATTATTGGGGATATTTTAAAAACATGAGAAATGAATTTGTTTATTTAGATAACAGAAATTAAAAAGAAAAACGTTTTAATCACAAATAAATGTGCTTAAAAGAGAGAACTCTTTTTACCCGACTCCGTAAGAAGGAAGGTTATGTTTACGAGTGTATGTATGTAACTGCTTTCTGCAGTCATCTATATTCATCATATCTATATTTAAAAACAGAATACCCGATATTCTGTTTTTAAATATAGATACTTGTTTAATCGTATTTTTGCAAAGACACGCTAAATCATTCTCAAGTGAGTTGTTTTTTAATTTGCACATATTGTAAAGAAATTCGAAAATAGTCGGTACAGTGTTAATATGAGTAGCACATTTTTTGAACAAGAATTTTGATTTCAAAGATTCAACTCGCTCCCGGCACCCTGTTACAGATACTTGCAAGCATGAAACTTTCCTTTCCACATATTTGTTAAAATACGTCCATAAAAAGAGAGAGAGCAAAAATTCTTAATTAAAAAGGCCGTCTCCACGCCTCGCCCTCGTCGATCGGTTAAACAGCATAGGCCGGACAGAAAAGCCCATAGGGGCGGACCGCGAGGGTGGATACCTCGGAAAATTCACGTGCAAGACCCACCCCTCTGCGAAACACGTGCGGCCAAATAGCCTCACGGAACGAACGCCTTTGCCAACACTGATAATTGCCGCTCGTGAAAAACGTGAAACGGAACGGTTTTCGGCATTCGAATTTTGATTTTTTTGCAATTCGTGTTATTTGTTCGCTTTTCGGCGGTCGAAATTTAGATTTTTTGTGCAGTTTTTATTGATTTTTTTCTCAACTTTTATTGTTGTTTGTTTACTAATCGATGAGGTTGTGTGTGAAATGAAATGCTTTATGGCATTTGAATTTTTTTAATTATGAATGCGCTAAATGTTGCCAGTTTCTCATTAAACCATTAATAATCAGTGTTTGAATACGTGAAACGAAACTTTACTGTCTATCTGGCCAGTAACAAGGCATAAACAAAACGCTTTACTCGCATTCTAACCAAAACCATACATATAATTCACCGTGAAAAATGCAGTTATTTAGCACTTTCGACTGACGCAGGCGCTAAAGGCTGTTCTTTTAATATATATATTTTTTACTTTTGACGTAAAGCAACGGAAATGTTGAAAATGAGTGGCTTTGTGGTGCGAGTGCGCTTTGTGGAGTATTTTTTCAAAGTGTAAAATGGAAAACAACATGAGCCGATTTCATGGTTAGTTGGTGTTATTAGTTCTGAACATGAAAATGTTCTTTTGACTAACGATCGCATGCGTCACTTATTTTCAGTTGCGGATTATTGCTTGGAATTGTTTCGCTTATATGTAAGGTAGACGGCCCAATAATCGCCAGGTTTTGCATTTCATCGACTTTACAACGTCACTACTCTACAACCAATAGATGTATCAAAAGGAAATTTGGATGAGTTGTTACTGAATTTATCCAAGATATGATGTAAATAGGTATTAATAAATTATCCTAATGGAAAATTAATGATATTGGCTTATATTGTGAAAAAGACCCCAGTGTACGGGTACCCGCCAGGAACGTACCAATATGCGCTAAACTGCACATTAAATCGCCAGTTTCTCACGCGAATCTCAACTTTATTACCTTCCTTTAAAGTTGCAATACAACAAAACAAAAAAGAAAAATACTTTAATAATATTTTATTCTAGAGCTAAATAGAACACTTGTAGGTGAAGGCTTTCGTTTGTACTGATTTCTGAAATTCAATAATTTATTTACTTTACTTTGTTTACTTTTTCATTTCACTTACATACGTGCACTGTCAACTAAATTATCTTATTAATTACCATTTTCTATAATATTTATAGAAATAAAAACTTAGTAGTTATACAATGATAGCAACACATGAATCGCTTCAAGTGCGAGTTAGGTTTGCGCACTGAGAGTTGCGCACCACAAAAAGTACTTAAACTTAATTAAATGGAACAAAGCAGCAGCAATATTTAAAAAAATAGTCACAAAGATATTTAAGATATCTCTACTTCAGAATCAATACGAGCTAAACATGTCACGCATGTCAAACGTGAATATACCGTCCGTGCGCCCATACATATTGCAGGGAGGGTCAAGTGAGTGCTAGTACTAGTTTTTTTTTTTTAATTAAGTACTAGTTCTTCAAACAAGTATCAATGTTAAAAGAAAAACAAAATACCCGACTGCAGAAAAGAGGTTTTTGCAGCCTAACTTACGATTTATTTACGCTTAATACGCTGTTGAGTGTACGTTTTTGTGAGAAAGTATGCTTACAATCGCTGTAAAAGATTATTGCGCATTCTTTAGAAAAAATCTAGTAAAATCACTTGTTTATTACGAAAAAGTTCGTTGGAAGTTACAAAAAACACGCGTTTTTTATATTTGTGTGAGATGTATGATTTTTATTACAAAAAAATATAGCCTTTGACACTCAGCAAGTGAAAACAAATCTAACGACACCTCTCACATCAAAATTGGTCAAGCCCTTTAGACTTTAGGCGATCATATAGAAACATATAGATTTACATACATACCCACATACATACATATACTTGAAACACCCCCCCCCCTCTTTTCTCCCCTCTCTTCTCCCCTCTCCATACCTTAAAACACAATTATAATGGATCAGGTGTCGGTGACTTTTTGAGATAGAAAATAGGTTTAATCCTGTTTTACCCGTTTCCGCAGGAATCCTGGGATTAAAAGTATCTTATGTGTTAATCCAGATTATAAACTACCTGTGTGCCAAATTTCAGCCAAACCCCTCAAGCCGTTTTACCGTGAAGAAGTAACAAACTAACACAAACTTCGCATTTATATTATATAAGTGTGATGTGATTTATTAGCATTTCCTATTCCAAACTGCAATAAAACATATAAGTTATATATATATCCGTAATCACTGTTAAAAATTCTTTACTTTGATACCACACTCGATGTATTTTGAAAACTTTTTTTTTGAGATTACTTTTTGCCGCCAAAAATCCTTAATTTTGTTTTATTTTTATTTTGATGTACCCAGTGTCACTCTCACGACTAAGACGAATCTATTGGCACCACTCACATCAAAATCGGCCAAGCCGTTTAGGCTCTAGGGCGTGCCAAAGAAATATACATACATACATACGCTCGAAAAACATAACCCTCCTCATTAATGATTCAACTAGATGGAAAACTTACTATCCTAAGTATCTATCGTTCACCATCTGTAATTAATCTGGAACCGTTTTTACGTTCACTTGAAGGGGTTCTAAATAGTATCCAGTGTGAAACTTCTGTCATCATTGCGGGTGACGTAAACATAAACCTTAGGTATAGGAATTTTTACAACAGTCTTTTACGTAAAATAAAAACAGAATATAATAGCCAGGTATTAAATGAAAATAAAAATGATCCTAAACGCCTGTGGAAAAGTATAAAAGAGATCTGTTATACCTCCAAACGCAACACCGGGTCCTCCGAATTACTAAAATCGAACAACAAAACTGATAATCCAGTTAACCATTGTAACGAATATTTCACTTCTGTGGGCAGAAACCTTGCCAACGCCATTCTATCTAAACTAGGAAAAACAGAGGGAACTCTGATTGATTTGTATAGTCCTAATTCTCTATGTTCTGACTCTTTGTTTCTTCGCCCCACTGATCCGCGTGAAGTAGCTAAGGTAATCGCTGGTCTCAAGAACGATAGCGCCCCCGGTTGTGACTTTATTTCTGTAGAACTGGTCAAGAAGTCACTTAGTTCAATTCTCACCCCACTGACTTTTATTTTTAACTTGAGCTTAGAGACCGGTACTTTTCCCGAGTGCTGGAAAGTGGCAGCAGTATACCCGATTTATAAAAATGGAAACAAAAGTATACCAAGTAATTACAGGCCGATTCTCTTCTCAGTGTACTTTCAAAAGTTCTAGAAAAGCTAGTTAATCACAGGCTCGTTAGTTTTCTGGAAAAAAATAAGCTAATATCTGATAGACAGTTTGGTTTCAGGAGAGGTAGGTCAACCGAAGACGCGGCCACACTTCTTGTCAACCTAGTCTCTTCTTTTATAGACAGTGGGGAAAAATGCATTGGCGTATTCCTAGACATGGCAAAGGCCTTTGATTCGATTTCGGTTGGCCTACTTTTAAGGAAGCTCGACTGCTCTGGGGTGAGAGGCTTGGCCCTGAAGTGGTTCAAATCTTACTTGTTGAATCGTAAACAGTTCACAAAAGTTTCGGATTACTGCAGCGAGCCACTTTCTATTGATTACGGAGTTCCGCAGGGCAGCATCCTCGGCCCCACGCTCTTCCTTATCTACATCAATGACATTCTAAACAGTAACCTCTTAAATGGCGAAATTATCACGTATGCCGATGATACCGCGATTATATTTCACGCAAACACCTGGCGGCGAGTCTATGACCTAGCTGAGAATGGTCTGTCTGAGATTGCAAAAAGCCTTGATAGAAATCTTCTTACTCTAAACACTTCGAAAACGAAATACATCCCTTTCAGTAAAACTTGTGTATCACAACCTCCATCTAACATGAAACTGCAAATTCACTATTGCTCAAATGGCTTGCAAAGTCAATCCTCTCACTGTTCTTGTAGTTTCATTGATCGGACACAACACATTAGGTATCTCGGCGTTACAATTGATGAGAATTTATCATTCAAACAGCAAATACTGGATATAGCCTCGCGTACCCGTAAGCTGATTTACGTCATGAAAACTTTACGTGACTGTGCTCCTCTGCCTCTTTAGCGGCAAATCTACTTCGCCCTGTGTCAGTCAGTGTTGCAATATTGCATAACTGTCTGGGGCAGTGCAGGTCAAACAGTATTCATGACCCTGGAGAGGGCTCAACGAGCTTTAAAGGTAATCTTACGAAAACCTTTCCGATTTCCGACTGACTCTCTCTACGATGAGTTTGGGGTCCTGCGGGTTCGTCAGATATTTGTGTACAATGCAACCTTGAGAACTCATTATAATCAGACATGTCGGCCAGAATCCACTGGAACTGCTAAAAACAAGCGACATTATAAAGTACACCTCCCCCGTGCTCGGTCTCTCCTTGCCAAACGGAGTCCTGCCTATTCATTACCCTGCACTTATAATAATGTGTATGGAAAATGCAATCTGTCAAACCTCACTCGGTATCATTTGAAGAAGCACCTTAGAACCTGGCTACTTAGTCTAGATCGCGATGAAACTGAAGCTCTTATATATAGCATCTATAAGGAATAGTTACGGATGGATTATCTTCTTGTACAATATGGCATCTGTAGCATACATCTTCTCCCTTTCCTCATACAAAGTACTGAGTAATACAATTTGTCCAACCTTCAGTAGATTTTTTATCATGTAACTCACAGTTGTTAACCTTGTTTGTTGTACACAACAAGGCCCCTGGTAACATCTCACGAGAGCCCCAAGATACAAGCCGCGAGCTTAGTTTGGGACTCATTGCTCAACTTTCTCTGTTTGTACAATTTGATTAGATCTTAGTTTATTAATGTTTAGTTACTATCTAAAGTGTAATTACATTGTACTTTCTTAAAGTAATAAAAATTTGTATTTGTATTTGTATTCCTTCTTTCGCAGTCGGGTAAAAAAGGGATAACACTTTGCTGAAGAGCTACAGACCCATCTCGCTTCTGAGCCATGTTTATAAGCTGTTTTTGAGGGTCATCACGAATCGTCTTGAACGCAGGTTTGATGACTTCCAGCCTCCCAAACAAGCCGGTTTACGAAAAGCCTATAGTACCATAGACCACATCCACGCGCTGCGGCAAGTGATACAGAAGACCGAAGAGTATAACTTGCCCCTTTGCTTAGCGTTTGTGGACTATAAGAAAGCCTTTGATTCGATCGAGACCTGGGCGGTGCTTGAGGCTCTCCAACAACGCCGTATTGACTATCGATATATCGAAGTGCTGAAATGTTTGTACAACAACGCCACCATGTCGGTTCGAGTACAAGACCAGAATTCGGGAACAATTACATTGACGAGAAGCGTGAGGCAGAGAGACGTTGTCTCTCTGAAACTGATTTAATCGCCGGTTTGGAAGATGCCTACAAGCTTCTGGAATGGAAAGGGCTCGACATCAATATTAACGGCGAGTACTCACTCACCTTCGGTTGCCGACGATATAGTAGTCCCGGAAGAGCCGATGGAAGACCTCAGTACGATGCTCGAAGACCTCAATAGAGTTTCCCAACGGGTGGGTCTCAAAATGTACATGGACAAAACGAAGGTTATGTCTAACGCCCATGTAGTGCCCACCCCAATATCTGTGGGGAACTACACTCTTGAAGTTGTTGACCAATACGTCTACCTAGGATAACGAGCCGATTAGGCAAGTCCAACTTTGCGAGAGAGTTCAATCGTCGTATCCAACTTGGCTGAGCAGCGTTCGGGAAACTTAAAAGCGTCTTCTCGTCCAATATACCCTAGTCCCTCAAGTCGAAAGTTTACAACCAGTGTGTGTTACCAGTGATGACATACGGCATTAAAACGTGGCCCCTAACTATGGGCGTTATAAGGAAGCTCAAGGTCATGCAACAAGCTATGGAGATGGCTATGCTTGGAGTCTCTCTACGTGATCGAATCAGAACTTAAGAGATACGTAGACGTACAAAAGTCACCGATATAGCAGGGTGAGTTAGCAAGTTGAAGTAGCAGTGGCCAGGGCACATAGCACGTACAACTGATGGCCGATGGGGCCAAAATGTTCTCGAGTGGAGACTACGCACCGGCAAGCGTAGAGTAGGAAGACCAGCCACGAGATGGACAGATGACCTCATACAAGTGGCGGGAAGACGCTGGATGCAAGCCGCCACTCATGATAAACAGAAATGAAAAATTAATCATAATGTATGTCATAGAATTTTGTGTAAGGCTGCAAAAAACAGTACAACCTAATCTGCCAATTTATAAAATCACAAATCAATAAAATCAGGTGTTCAAATAAATGGACAAACGTGTCGAGACGTACATATGTCAGGAATGCTCATCTCTACAAATATGGAGTGCTACCCCTATTTTTGCTGTTTACATTTTTATGTCAATTTTGTATCTTGTAGCTGTGCACATTATACCATATTATATTTTCATGCCAAGTTCTATTCATATAACGCTATAGTTTCGAGTAAAATGGCTGAGATAAACGGACAAAAAGATATACTACGGAATCCTAAATATGAAGTGTGATCATTTAAACTCGCCTCAGAGCACTGAAGAAATACTTAGTTTGTCAGAGAAACTCGCTAAGTAATTAAAGATATGGGTCATCTTTCCTAGACAAACTTGCTATATCTTCGATCAAACCATCGCGTTCTTTCAAGTAAGTTGTGGTCAAACATATACCAAAAATTATTGTAGTAAAATTTTAAACAAGATTTTCGAGCTTTGTTCCACAGCATAAGTAGTTCATAATTTTTAGTACGCTATTCGTTCTTTTTGCATACCAGAAGCCATACTTCGAAATTATTACAGATTTTTTATTATATCACGGAACTCTAAAACCGGTCAGAAGCGATGCATATATTGAGGTTTTATGCATCCAATTATTGTTAGTAATATAGATAATTAGGTATAGTATTCCTGAAATACACAAATCAGGTATTCCTTGAAAGTAGTTATATCAAACAAAGCATGAGTAACCATAAAATAATAATTAGAATTTAATTTTGTTCATTGATATACATGTGATTCCTCTACTTGCTACTGGATCAAACAAAAATGAATCGTATTTCAAAGCAATAAGGATATACTGGCGAGTTTAAAAGCAAATGCATAAGTACGCCCGTATAGCCACCGGGCCAGTGATACGACAAATAATTATTTTTTTTTGTATCAAAGGAATATAACACTTATCGTAATGCAATAAGAACTCAATGGCGGGTTTATGAACACTTAACAACAGTGTCCTTATATTCGCCAGAAAAGCAGGATTTCTGGCGCAAATTAGGCCAGACATGGGTTAGTGAGCACCATTAGACGCCATGCGCCTAAAAAGTACAATATATAGTAAAATTAACTCAAATTGTAGATTATATCACTAGAATAACTTATAAACTTCCGCAATAAACAAACACTCTTACCTTAGTGTCATCCAGAGCTTTGTAATAATTGGAAATACATAACGTCCCACTGATGAAATTTAGTTCCAAAAATCCCCAAAAAACATTAGTTTGTCGACATCAGAATTTTAAACACTTGTAGTTTCACCACTATTACAGTTATGAATGAGTATTTCCGTTTAAATTATTAATCATATTTCCAAGTGTACGTCGCCCTATTAAACATTTAGTAGAATATTGATAGAAAAGCTAAAATTGCAAAACAATATCAACTGACTGCTGACTGGCGGGTACTAGTACTATGACGACATTGTAGCCGTCTACCTTAGGTACCTTTTTTTTGTTATTGTGGAAAATGAACAACTTTAAGTTTTTTATACTAGTTTGTAAATAGTAAATAAGTCTATAAGCCATGGCTTAAAGACTTATTTCAGATGAAGCGGCTAGCCGCATCCTCAAAATTTTTACACATTTCCTCTAATTTTTGAACTGATAACTTCTTATGGGAGGATAAACTGCTTCGTTACGTAATGCGTTACGGCGCCAGTCTACCTGGCTAGATTAGTTTAAGTTATCACTTCTGTCGGGCGTCCTGAGACGCACACTTTTTTTTTTTTTTTTGACATACCTACCTATATAAAACAAAATAATCTAAAAAAAAACTGTTTAGACTGCTTTTATTAATGCAACGGAAAGTGCTTAATATTACTAAGTAATTATTATAAGTAGTTTAAATAGCTGAAACAAACAACTTCTACTTAATACTTATGCAATTTCGTTAACTTGGAAAGTAATTGTTTTTTCAAGTTAAGTATTTTGTTTATAAACCAAACTACTAAACCTATTTTGATGGACCAATCTGCAATAGCAGATTGTTATACCTACAAGGGGCTAAAATGGCCCATTGTAACGAGGTAGATTTTTAGTAAATAGAAACCGAGTTACTTACAATGGGTTTTTAGCGCCGTGTGTTAGGTACACCCTACTTTTCACTACGAGTGCGAGAAAATAAAACAATCCAATACAATAATTCAAAGTTTATTTTAATAAAATGAAATGTACAGTTTGTACAATTCTGGATATTTATCGAGATGTTTGCAAATAGAATGTAAATATATTCCAAAGAGATTATTCTACTTTTGAATAAAGACTGTTTCGTGTATGTTGGCTCTTTGGTAACAGATAAAATATAAAAAAAAAATACTTTTTCCCCTAGAGCTCAAAATGCTATTTTCCCCCGCTTTATTACTTACACTACAATGACGGACTTTTAGAGCAAGAGGAGTGAAAATATACTTATCCTTTCAAATAAATAAAAATCTAATCGTTTTATAATACTCAACCCCCTTCTTCTAACCACCCCACTCCCCACTGGCAGCATATAAAAAATATGACATATAAAAAAAAAAGTTTTGTAAATAACGTGAAAGTTTTAAAGTAACAAATATAAAAACGCTAATCGAATAAAAAAACACCGTTTTTACACTATTAATATTCGAAACAACACAGACTAAATAAAACAAATACCTATAGAAAAAAAAATTGTGGACATTTCATACAACACCATCTAGCCCAAACTAAGCAAAGCTTGTACTTACTATGGAACTACATAGATGGCTGATAGAATACATATATACTTTATTTTATAAATATATACAAATACATAGAAAAACCCAAGAAAAACAACTGAGCGACAACATAAAACCGCCAAAAACACGAAAATTGTTGTTTCTTCACTTCTTGGTTGGTGAGTTGGTGGCTTCTACGGCTAAATGACTGTGTACGCATTATTTCATTGTAACATCTGTCACACCAATGTCACGTGTCAGCTGTCAAGTTTTATCAATGACATTGAAACTACCGCATTAGAATATAACCTAGATAACGCTAGATAAACGCTAACCGAACCAAGGATGTGTGCTGGAGCGTACCTCACTTATTCATTCATGCTTTGACACCTAGTTTTTCGCTAATAATATTTAAGAGGCCTGTGTTACCAAAATGACATATGGCATTGATAAATAACTTAAGGGCCAACGGTAGACATGCGCGGGTTTTTTTTAAATTTTTAGCTCCACATACGCCGGACCCTGTGACCTTTATCAATTTTGCTAAATATTTGTAAATACATACATTATTAGGTACGGGAAGACAAGATTTTTTAACTTACCTAACTTATTACTATTATTGTGTGTATATCTACCATGAGCAGACCAAATTCAGTTTCAAATTCAAGTTTGAAA
The DNA here is from genome assembly GCA_947563715.1 of Lycia hirtaria. NCBI lineage: Eukaryota > Metazoa > Arthropoda > Insecta > Lepidoptera > Geometridae > Lycia > Lycia hirtaria. The sequence continues at coordinate 49,293,723 of OX387376.1, read as the reverse complement.
CAGTTTTTGTCCTTGTACCTAGCTAGTTAGTAGTTAGTTAGTTAGACCAAACAAAGTTTCAAATTCAAATTTGAATCAGTTTTTGTCCTTGTAGCTAGTTAGTAGTTACGCCAAATACAGTTTCCAATTCAAATTTGAAACAGTTTTTCGTCCTTGTGTAAGTAGCTAGTTCGGGTAATTATTTCAAGTGTTTACAATGTTTGCGACAAATCTAAGATATTTTTTTTATATTATTACATCAATTTAACAACTAATAATGCGCCTCATCTCTTACACTTATCCTGAGAAATTGCTTGAATTTGTAAAAATGAATTTCTAGGTTAATATAAGTAACACGATGTATTTATTATTGGTAAACATAAAAGTAAATATAAAACAAAAAAAACTGTTTAAAATTTGAAATTCCCGCCGCATGCGTGTCGTACCTACCACGTGAATAGATGCCTCACTGTATGTGGTAAAAAGAAATAGTGTTAAATTTAGGAGTAGGCATTAAATTTCACATTGTGTATGGACAAATATGCATATACACACGTCATGTCACAATGCCTACTGAACCATACAGTTAGGTAGATAAAAAAGTAGATACGTTAAAGCAAATAAGAATTACTTAACTAAATACTAGCAAAACAACTAGCTTTATACTTTGTCGAAATAATAAATGAATTTAATTAACATTCCGTCCAATTAAAATAAATTGGCTTGCGTCTAATTAGAATTACAAAAACAATAAGACATGACGTCCATATTCAAATCGGCGGCCATTACTGCAGGGAAGAACTATGTAATACTACAGCTGCATAACGAATTAGAAAAAAAACGATTGTTCTCGAAATAAAAATACTATTCTAAATTCAAACGGCCCATTAACCGGTTCCCACGACCGCCATGTTGGGTCGTCCTCGCCCGCTATTGGTCGAGGCCGCGAGTTTAGAATTAGAATGTGTAGACCCCACCATTTGGCGAACGGCAAAATTATGTGGCCAGTTTTTTTTACGTTCCAAGTTCAAATGCGAGCAGCTGTTCGCTTCAAATTGGCGGGCTGTCACGGCTAACAATAGAGTTAGAAAAAAGTGAGTTCGGTCGACGGCCAGTTATTATAATGTCAAACGCTAGAATAAATCATAGACGTATATGAAAAAAATTAAAGATGTGTACATTTTTTGTCAATAGATTTATAAATATGTGTTTTGTTCAGACACAGTTACAATAGCTAATCGAGCGTTGAAAGTTTTGATCCCATTTTGTTCATTGATTAATAATCATCATCATCTCAGTCACAAGAAGTTCACTTCTGAGAATAGGCCGCCCGTAGATTTCTAAAATGATCGATTGGAAGCGACTTGCATCAGTAGTTTCCTGTCACTTGTAGATATAAGTAAGGTCATTGTCCACCTTGTGGCTTGTCTTCCTACGCTGCTCTTGGCGGTGCCTATACTCAAGAACTTTTTGGCCTCCTCTGCCATCATTCTACATGCAATGTGCTCTGCCCACTGCCGCTTCAATAACTAATACGGTTTGGCCTAAAAACCTTAATTTATAAAATGTGTTTTCTTGTAGTTTAACTCAAACTGCGCTCCATTGTCAAACAACGAACTCTGATGCACGCTTTATTAAACGTACCTACATGAAAAAATAGCATTAAGGATTAGTATCCATTTGCCGTGGCCACAAACAACAACATGCTCTATACGCTAGCTAGATACATAATGACGTGTGCCTTAACAAACAATCCGTTAGTTAATATTCAAGGTGGACGTGATTATCGAATCGCCAAGGTGAGCCCAACTGGTCGTCGCGCGGTTCTATGTCAATGTTTGAATTTAGAATTTTAACTTTTATCGTTGCGGCAAGCTGCATTTCGTGTATGCGTATTTTTTTACACATATCAGGACAACGTCTTCCTCGTCTTAATTGTATAAAAGAAGACAAAAAAACTTGTGCAAAACCTATTATAGGAATAGATTTAAAGAAATCTACTGCTGGGCATATGCTTTCCATTGCTTTCCAAAAACACCTGATGAAAGCTGCTTGCATCCAGCGTCTTCTTGTCATTTGTATAAAGTCGTTTGTCCATGTTGTGGCTGGTATTTCTTCGCTTGCAAACTACACTTGAAGAAAATATCCAAAAATTTCAAATTAAATTACCCACGCCAATATTTAATTTGAAAACAGTATTTCAATTCCACACACCGATATGAATTTCATCCGCTTGAGCTACGAAATAGACCGAAACATAGTTTTTCTATTAAAAACCGACTTCAACGCAACTTACTAAATCCTTCACGATTGTAAACTTTTTAAAGAGACCTCTCTTCACTCGCTCTTTTTTTCTTTTGTCACGAATGCGATTTGTCATTGAATCTCAAATGCTCGTCTTCGAAGATTAGAAAATGTGCAGATGTTTATACGATAATCCCTTAATATTTGACACTCTTGCAAAGAAAAACGTGTAGGTGGAACTCTGCGATTCTATAGGTATAATCTGACGCACTTACTCAGGAATACAATAAAAATATTTTCATTTTTAGAGATTATTCAAAAAGTAATAAAGCGATGTTTATAAAATATTTATGGGACCAACTTGGGAGCTTTCTCTATACACCAATTCAGGAAACACAAAAATTGGTTCTCGAATGACGGAGTAATCCGTGTACATACATAAAAAAATATACACGGTACGAATTGATAACCTCCTCCTTTTTCGAAGTCGGTAAAAAATGAAAAACTATGTATTTAGTATACTTATTTTCCTCAGCAATCAAAAATTCAAATTCGCTTGTCAAATATAAATCTCAGTTAGTATGTTCCTGTATCTAGCAAGGTTAGCAAGTCATCTAGCAGTCGAGTCACATACCTAGGTATATGTATTTACATAATGTATTTACCTATAAGCTTAAAGCTGTTGGTACTTCATGGATGTTGGAATACTTTATACATATATGCATTTTTTTTTTGCCAACAATTTTGTGTAAATATATCCGATTTTCATCATTATACAAGTATAAGTTTAGAAAACTCAAAACCCCAACAAAAAAACGGCTGAACCAATTTTGATGAAACATGACCTAAGAACACTTTCGATGATATTCTCTTTGAAACAAACTAGATCAAAAACGGTCCAACTGTTTGACAGCTACCATGGCACAGACATACACCTCTCTTCTTGGATTGGGGGTTAAAACAGAGTAAAACAACACTTTTAATATCGAATACCACTTACATATTTAAATCATTTTCAAAACAATTCTAAGAATATCGTGTTCTACTTACTTCCTTGTTAGCCAACTTAGCAATTATTATTGAAAATAGCGGAAAATGTATTGTCTCAAAATAGAATCGATGTGAAATAAATCTGGGGCTATATAAAAAATAATTGGTCCATCATCTTTGAGACTCCGCTAGATGAGCTAGCGGAGTCTAGCTCATCTATTGGATTGATCTCTAGCTTTGATCTATTGGATTGATCTCTAGCTTTGATCTATTGGATTGATCGCTAGCTTTGATCTATTGGATTGATCGCTAGCTTTGATCTATTGGATTGATCGCTAGCTTTGATCTATTGGATTGATCGCTAGCTTTGATCTATTGGATTTAGTCATTTAGTTAATCATAAATTGTCATCCAAACCAAACGTGTATGCAAAAAATCAGCTTAATAAGTTACTGATAACTGGTATAAAATTCAATTGGAAGATTTCCCCATACTAACAAGTCAATATAAAACTTGTAAAAGTGAAGTCGGTTCAAATTCGAGACAACACCAGGAAAATCTTAGTGGATCAAAGGTAACCTTCGATGTGAATTCAGCCATTTATAGAAGTAATTTGACGCAAGTCCATAAGTTAGCACATCTTTTGTAAGGAAAGACTGAATTTATATTGTATAAACCGGAAATTTTCCTATGGAAACTATCCGTTCTGTATTGTATTCGTAATTAATAAGTATGTTCTGTGGTAGTGTCAAAATACATCAAGTCCAATGCTCCTTGTTCCAGAGTCCTGCGTCAGAGTCGGACAGCAGCTCAGTGTCGGGAGCGAAGAGCCCCGCGGCCGCGGCACCTCCTCTCCTACAGCATCTGCTGCAACTGTCGCAGAGCCCTCAAACGATAGCACAGGTATCTAATTAGTCATCATCATCTCAGCCATAAGAAGTCCACTGCTGGACATAGGCCTCCCCCATGGATTTCCAGAAAGACCGATTGGAAGCGGCTTGCATCCAGCGTCTTCCCGCCACTTGTATGAGGTCATCTGTCCATCTCGTGCCTGGTCTTCCTACGCTGCGCTTGCCGGTACGTGGTCTCCACTCGAGAACCTTTCGGCCCCATCGGCCATCAGTTCTACGTGCTATGTGCCCTGCCCACTGCCACTTCATCTTGCTAATCCGCTGTGCTATATCGGTGACTTCTATACGTTTACTTATCTCTTCATTTCTGATACGATCTCGTAGAGAGACCTTCTCGTAGAAAGATCTAATTAGTACTTATAAAATAAAAATGTATCCAAAAAATCCCAAGGAAATGGGAAAAGTGGCCAGAATACTGGCAGCATTTTTTTAAATACAAGATAGATCTACGATTGACCACCATTGATGGAGCTCGATGGAGCTGGATGGATGTGGTGTGGATGGATGGATGATTTATTTTATTGTTTTCTGTTTCATCATTTATTTTATATATTTTAAAATTGTATTTTTTATGTAGTCTTAAAGTGTAGCTAGTAGAGGTATATACATAGTTCTTAGTATTGTTTTTTCTTAGTCCTTATTAATATTATTTAATATAAGTATGTACTTATAGTTTAAAAACTGAAAAAAAAACTAATTCAAAATACGCAATTCGTTTACGTGGATGACATATTTTTCCATTTATTTTGGTTTTACATTTATATGGGACCACCTCTGATGTAAGTATGACCTACCAAAAAAAAAAAGATTCATCAAAACCAATTCATAAAACCCTTCTCACAATGAGAAGATGGCCCGTTCCTAGCAGTAGGACAGTTTGTACAAACAGGGCTGATAAAAAAAAAAAAAAAAAAAAAAGCGCAATTTTGTTTATAAAACCAAACTGGATCGATTTTAGTGAAATGTGTTATCTGTAATACATGGAACAATCTGAAATTATTTTTCTAAAGGATATACATCCTTTAGAAAAAGTAAAAACGTTCCTAATCGGTTAATAAATGACAGAGATATGTACTTATATAGTAAATAGCATAAAGCACTTAAAAATGCAAGCAAATTGAGAACTTCACTGAAGTCAGTTAAAATTGCTAAGTATATTGGTTTTCTAAATATCACTATAAAACAGAACGTTGATTTTCTTATGTTTCTACCAAAATTCCTTTTTTTTATTTTATTATTCATTATTCGCTACTGTACAATTATTTTCATTGATTTATATTGATTTTGGTTTGAAGATAATGTTATTAATTTAATGTAATTGGTCTTGTTTACTTGGTTTCGTTTACTAAATTTAATATCACTTCACATAGGTATCATTGTCAATTTGATAACTTGTTCGGCTTATTCATTTGGCAACGTAGTCTATTTAACGATATATAAAAACGTATATGTATCACTAACTATATAAAAAATATAAATTAAACTACTAGGTATATATAATAGACTAAATAATGTAATTGGTTTTCAACCGTATTAATTGAATTTAATAAATAAATAAATAAAATACCCAATAACAGTCTCAAACAGACAGACGCGTAGTCGTGTGACGACCACACGACTACGCGTAGTGTGTGTGTGTCGTGTCACGTGTGTGATAGCAACCTGGGGCCCAATTCAGTTATTCAAGACCACTCCATAGCCGAACCATATGTGGAGCGTTTCCCGTCAGCCGCCATAGTTTTTTTGATTCAATCACTTTTATGTCATACAATTGACACATTTGATGAAACGTAACACGTCCTTCGCTCGTTACTAAATCAAAAAAAGAAAGCAGCCGACAGGAAATGCTTCGCACAAGGTTCAGTTACGGATCGGTTTTGAATAACTGAATTGCCCCCCTGACAATACAGTCATCAAAATAACTTGGTTAGTTATACTTATCTATTTGAGATTATTATTTTTATAGAAATGGAAATTTATTGTTTATTTTTTTAAACAATTTGAAATCCACATTGTGACATCCTTTGATGCGACTGTTCCCATGCATTCACGACAATGGTCGAAGTGCGACTAATCATGAGTGTGTCCACCAGCTACGTCCAGTGGACTCAGTATGGTGGGTCCAACTTTGAGCTTACGTCACGCTTCTTCCTCTGTAACTGTCATTAACTATATCTGTCACTGTCAGTTCCACCAGATGATAGCAGCCATAGCGGCGCTGGGCCAGGGTATGCCCACCTACACGCCGCAGTTCCCGCCCTGGATGATGCCGAGAATGGTGCAGAATCGACACCAGCCTGATACGTGAGTCTACATTAATTTAATATACGACGTAGATCTACGATTGACCACCAACTCGCCTGATGTTAAGCGACGGTGCGACCGAGGATGGAACGTCGATTTACAAAATATCTATCCACTCTAGCCTTGAACGTTCCAAGATTGCAGCTCTATGGGTACAGGCGACAGAGAGTTCCTCTTCTGTACAGTACGCATCAAAAATGTGAGCCGAATATGTTGTCTACGAATTCAGGCATTTAATGCGAATAGAAATTGCATCAATCAGATAAAAATAGTTTTAAAAACAAGCTTTTCGTATTCTTTGTAGTAAACCCTTTCATTTGTGCATAAAAAGAACTGGGGCCCAATTCAGTTATTCAAGACCGCTCCATAGCCGAACCATATGTGGAGCGTTTCCCGTCGGCCGCCATAGTTTTTTTGATTCAGTCACTTTTATGTCATACAATTGACACATTTGATGAAACGTAACACGTCCTTCGCTCGTTATAGATCAAAAAAAGATAGCAGCCGACAGGAAATGCTTCGCACAAGGTTCAGTTACGGATCGGTTTTGAATAACTGAATTGCCCCGCTGATCCATCATCTTTAGGAGTCCGCCGTATTGGATTTAAACTGACCATATTGGCTAACCATGCATTGATATCAATTCTGAAGGCTAAACTAATTCAAATGCTCAAAATAAATAAAATCAAAATGTGAACAATATTTCTCATATTATTTTTGTTCCATTTCTTTAATTCAGAGAAATTACAAAGTTGGTATAATTAGTTTAGTAGTGCCTTCAAATTGTCCCCAGTTGTCATCCAAACTAAACGCATGCGCAATAAGAGTTAGTGTAGGTATAATGTGATTATGCCACGTTTAAATTGTAAATAAAATGTATAATGGAAACATGATTACTACGTATAATATAGCATTTTTTTCACTAACCACTTTTCCACTCATCTATACAAATAAATAATTGAAATCCTTGATTTTTTTATATGAGTCCAAATTGGACATACGAAAAGAGCATCGGGGCGTTTCTTTATGGTCCGAATCGACCTATTCCAAAATATGTCTTGAGCCATTCGCACCGGACCAACCACTGCAGAAAACCAGAAACAGTACATGGGTGATTCGCGCCGCGGTTCGAATCACTTGCGGTGCGAAACGCCCAAGTACGCAAAATTTCAGCTCAATCGGTTGGCGATAAATCTCTTTTAATTTTAATTACAACATTTGACCCATACTAACTTTTATGCAACAAGAATAAGTTTAGAAAACTCAAAAACCCCCGTCAAAAAACCGGCTAAACCGATTTTGATGAAACATAGCTAAAAACACTCTCGATGAAATCCTCTTTCAAAAAAAAACTAGATCAAACTCGGTCCATCCGTTTGAGAGCTACGATGCACACACAGATACACACGTAGTATACGTGGTATACGTATACATATATACGCCCATCTTTAACATATAACACCCATCTTTTTGGTCGGGGGTTAAAAATAATAAGTGGTAGTACCTAATTAATTTTTTTTTTTATTCGACGATAGGCTTGCGCTTGACCGTCAACTCACCTGGTGTTAAGCGACAGTTACGGTCTACCGTGGAGCGCGCTTGCCTAGAAGAAACCTATTCACTCGCGATTTGAAGACACTTAGGTAGATTATATCTATTCGGAAAGACCCATTCAGGAAGCGCATTTCACATTTTGGCGGTACGCACAATGAAAGTGGAGCTAAAGCGTTTCGTACGTAATATTTTCAAAACAAAAAATACCATCTACAATATTAGGTATAGTCTCACCTGTGACCACGGACGCTGCAGTGTTCGAAACGTCAGGTCATAAAATTGTGTAAAATATACGCGATGAATCCGTTAAATTTCTTTAATTCCAGTGAATTATCAAGTTATTAAGTAAATAACCTCGTAAATCTTGAAATGAAGGGCGACGACTTCCTCAATTATTTTCTCGAACACGGTAGAAGGATCTAGTTAGATTAATTTCCTATTCTCATCATCATCATCTGAGCTACAGGAAGTCCACTGCTGGACTAAGCCCCCATGGATTTCCAAAAAATACCTGATGGAAGAGGCTCGCGTCCAGTGTATTTTTGCCACTTGTATGTGGTACTGTCCACATTGTGGCTGGTCTTCTTGCGCTGCGCTCGCCGGTGTGTGGTCTCCACTTGAGATTTTTCTGTCTCATCTTATCGGCCATCAGTTTTACGGGCTATATGCCCTGCCCACTGCCAGTTTATACAGATTCGCTGTGATGTGTGACTTTTGTACGTCTACGGATATCTTCATTTCTTATTCAATCTTGTAGAGAGACTCCGAGTATAGATTATCCATCTCCATATTTTTATTATCCACGTAAAGAAATTGGGTTTTTTGAAGTCGGTGTTTTTAGTTGTTTTAACGATTGGAAAATACTAACTCTGGTAACATATCCAATATCCCGCTAGAATCTAGCGGCTAGATTATGAAATAAAAACATAATGTTATTTTTGCGTGATTTTGAGCTTTCTTATAAGGCCAATCATGAGTGACCACATTTCAGTGCCACATTTCAGTGAATGGACATCAAATAAATCAGCAAAATCAATTCATAATTAGCGGAGTAATCGCTGAACAAACATAAAAAAAAATGTGTCGAATTGAAACCCTCCTTCTTTTTGGAAGTCGGTTAAAAAAACTAGAGAAATTTTCTGTAATTTTAATCAGTAGTTTTATACATTCAAAAATGTTAGTGTGTACGAGTGAGACGAAGGATTTTCTACTGATGGCGCGTACTTTAAAACAGTAGTGCATGCCAACCTTTATAAGATCAATATTTCACAATATTCTAGCATTTTCTCGAGCAGTTAACCTTCGAAGCTTCAATAGGTGTTTGGAAAGACGCTTCTCAAGGCCAACCCATAGATTGGCGATGATTTCAACTAAATTATAGTTTGTACGAGAAATATTATTCAATGTGGCCGCTCTAATGGCATTGAAAACAACCTTAGGCTAGAATAGATAATTTTTATTAAGATTATAGAATTTTACTAGGCTTTCTACCAATGATATTACTTAAATTACTGTCACCGTGGGTAACTATGCCTCCGTGTTAAATATTGTACACAGCTTTATTCCAAATATCTTAATTTTACCCCAAAAAAACAGTAGGTACTTAGCAAAATTGCATAATTTATTAGGAGGCGTTTTGAGTACTAATATTTCGGGGGAAAAAATCGAAAACTTTCGAAAAATCTATGTACTTACAATGCTTGACACGGAGTGAAAGTAAGCCACATTGACAGTACATAAAGATAAGATTAAATATTAAATATTTTAAAAAATATATTCAGATATCATATTATACATTTGCGACGAAGTTTTGAAAAAATATATACTTAGGTATTTTGGAACTTCTCAGCCAAATTAAAAGATATCAAGGAAAAACATTTTTATAATATTTCTCTTTATCTAAATAAATAGAACTGTGTTCTCCCTTTTATGACTCATTTTATTGGTTTGAAAATGAGCGTGACATAGCTTTAAAGATGCAAAATGCTTCGTTCACTAACCTTGTTTACAATTGAGACACAAATTTAAATTTTTCTACGTCCATCTACCGGCTAAACATGTGTGAAACAAATGAAAATTGGCTCCAATAGTCCAGCAAAATAGACATTCAAGTTAGCCAAAATTCGCATAGAGGTGAAAATTGGTATAGTCGTTAAATAAACCATTACAAATGATATGTCAATAATCCCCTTCGAGCCTACTTTTGCAAAAAAAATCGGCTGTAACATTTTTACGAAAACTGAGAACATTTATTTTTCTTTTTGCAGTAAGAGATTATGGATTTGCGTATATGGTTTTAATTTCAACGTGATTCTATAAGGGGTCCGTTTTTTCCTTTGGAGGTACGGAACCCTGAAAATGGGAAAAACCTCATTTTTTTACCTTTGACCATGGTTTTTTTATTTTTTGTGCAGAGTAGTTTGTGCAAGTAGGATCGAAGGGGATTTTTGACATTTCATTAGTAATGGTTTATTTAACGTTTATACCAATTTTGACTGGTCTATAATGTGAAAATCTGTTGGTAAACTAGCTCGTCTGATCCTGCCCTACACAAATGCTGATAGATGGTGTCGAATGTTACCTATTACATAAATCATTACTTATGTCTGTCTGTGTTCCACGTAAACGTCGTAATATCACGTTTATTTATGAGAAATATCTGATATATGTCATATTATTTTATCCGATTTCTCAAGAGGAAGTTACTGTTTTACGGGTGAGGCATAATATGAAAAATTTTATTTTTAGCCCCCGACGCGAAAACGACGGGATGTTATAAGTTTGACGTGTCTGTGTGTGTGTCAGCCTGTGGCATCGTAGCTCCCAAACGGATGAACCGTTTTTTTTGAAAGGTGAATTTGTCGGGAGTGTTCTTAGCTATGTTTCATCAAAATCGGTTCAGCCATTTTTTTGTCGGGCATTTTTGAGTTTTCTAAACTTATACTTGTAAAGTAAATAAGTACGATGTTGTCCATGTAAATTAAATAACTTTTAAGACAGGGGTTCCCAAATTTGCTCGCAAATAATGTGCGGAGCCTGGGATTTTATTAAATCGATTACACGCTCCCAGGCAGGTAGGACTTTCCAACCTATAGGAATAACTAACTCTATATAAATTCACGTACGATTCGAATATTCAATAGTTGAAACCATAAAGACGTTAAACTTGGTTTAGGTACTAAATTTTCCAAGCTACAAGTTTGTTTACAGAACAAAGAAAATAGAATGAGGTCACATCACAAGTTTTCATCAGCTATTCAATGCTCAATATTCAACAGCAAGTGCATTAACAATATTATTCTAACTATTTACTTATTAACAAATAAGTCCTAAAGCAACCTTGGCAGCATTCTAGAGACATAATACGAACTTATAGAGATGCATCTAATGCAAATTTTGCCGGACCGAATCATCATTGTCTTATCCTACGTTTCATTTCGCCATTTGACTCTTGTCAAACGTCATTTCTAAGCTTACACCCTTTACACGCATGTTATTTTTTACATTTTACATGATTGTGTCAGGAAACGCGATAAGTTTGTTAAAAAAAATCATAGACATTTTATAATAAGAATAAGAAATAGAGATAACGAAGGAATACAGATGGAGTGACCATATTCAGTCCGGTTAAACCGAAAAAGTCGCTCATCCACGTCTTTTTCGGTTCAATCGGTACAATCAACAAGGTCATCCCTATATTTTTCATAGCAAAAATTTGATAGTCAGGTACCTCCGCTTCTTTCTTCTACCAGCTTCTTCGACCAGCAAGGTGTCGAATGCCTTCCTCCATTGATAATTTCATACAGTAGATCTTACCGTAGACCGTAGGTCTTCTCTGGGCTCGCAATGTATTAGCTTGTTTTTGTTTTAAATTTTTCTTGACCATGGAAACAAAGCCTTCAGTCGAAATAATAAAGAGTTATTTTATAATAAAAGGTTTGTGAAGTCTCAGTAGAGTGGTGGCAATTTTACTAGAAGCTTCTATGGAATTTTGCCGACAACGTAAAATAACAAGTTTCACTGCTTTATTTCACTTGCCCACACTCACGCAGATGATTGAACACTTAATGAATAAAATACCACCATTTTATTGCATTAATGTTCAAAATAACACAAGTTTAGGAAAATAAAACAAAGTAACATGTTACTATGACGTTCCCGCCAAAACCTCCAACGTATTAGCTGGTCCACCAGTGTTGCAATTATTTATAAGCATCGGTTATCGTTTATTAGGCGAATCTCCTAGTTTATTACTCTTTCTATATAAGTATATGTATATTAATAATAGATTACTTATGTACTATTAATTTACTTGTACTTAAGCAATGATCGAGACATTTTAGTCCAGAAATAATATAAATTCCTGGGCATGTTTCATGTTTACCCACACTTATCTCAGCTTTTTAAAAACGGATCTGTAATGAATGGCAGTGGATGGTATTTTTTTTTATTATTCATTGAAATTAAATAAATATTAACAGATGCATCGCGTATATTTTACATAATTTTATGAACTGACGTTTCGAACACTTTGCAGTGTCCATGGTTAAAGGTGAGACTAGATGGCAGTTTTCTTTATTTATTACTACCGCCTATTATTATTGGTTAAAAATGCATAATTAATATATTGAGGAAAGGTTTTGGCAAAGAAATAGGTAATTAATATGCCTCTATAATACACATTAATTATTTCTACGACTGGTTCGCATTGACATATTTTTTTGATATTCGGCTAAAATAAAAATTATTCTCTAAGTATGCCGGATTATTTCCAACCCTATGTTCTAGTACACAGAGATGTATCGGGTGTACTGCAAGGTTCGCGTCTAGGCCCATTTGAATTTTAAATAGCTCTGAATCTGCACTATAGTCCCGCGAGCAAGCGACAAGTGGTCAAACAAGACAATTGTCTTGTGTTATGAATGTTGGACATTTGGACATCCTCTGAGATGACTATCATGTCTATAATAGGTACTTCTATGTCTGTTCTATTATATGTATATCTATAACAAATGATTGTTGGTCTGACTAATGTTGGTTTAAAAAAGTAGGTACTACTCACTTACATTTAATGGCACTCATAAAGTTAATGTTATGGTTCTAGATTACATTTGTATTACTACTAGAATAAATTTGTTTGAATTTTACTTTCCCGAATCCGTTTTATAGAACTGTCTGATTCTAGATGTTCTAAGTACTTGATACGAGTTTCTGATTCCATAAGTTTGTTATCCATCAGTTTAATTTGCCTGAACAGTTATCGGTTTGTTAGTTTTCTGTTTATTATATCCAGAAACCTTCTTATTTACAAAGGTTCAGTTATCAGATATATCAATTATTAGGTATGTTAGGTTTCTGTTTATTAAAGGTACACATAAGCTTTCATATTACAAATATTTGGTTATCAGACTAGTTGTCAAATGAGCTTTCGGGGTTTGATATTTTATTTAATAGAAAAACGTTTTCGGGGAAATGGTGTTCAGTATTTCACAATTCGGACTATTGATAGGATATCTTAGAAACAATATTTGGTAGACTAATATAGTAAATAAATCAAACCAACACTGCCTAAACGTGTCCAAATGCAAGCCCGTGAGCGAGTCGACGTCACATCCTGATGCAGCGGAAGTACCGCCGCCGTACTGCCGGATATCACAGATTCGTCTCCTTTCCAATCTCTACGAATAAAGCATCTTATGCCGGTTGCTTTCGATTCACTTGTGAATGAATCTATGATAATAATAATATTCCTAAGAGTTGTGATTCTGGCATACATACTATGCCAATAACGGGCATCACTTAATCAATAATTTTATATTGCACAATTATGTTACATGACAATGCTTATTAGATGCTACGTAATCAACCTGGTAAAGCATAAGCAAAATCTCAGCCCCAAATCTTTCAAAACTGGAAATCCCAAACAGTCAGATTCTCCCGCTCCTTCCCCACGCGGACAAACAAAATGTGGAATGTCCTTCTTCATAAGGTTTTCTTAGCAAGCTTCAACAAAGATTTTTAAGAAATGCGTTTACATGCGCCTTTCCAGGCTAGCAAAGTAACAGAGACGCCACAGATTTTGAGTTGTCTATTAGACGACCGCGACGCTTATGGCTTACTATCAGACGAGCCGTCTGCGTTTGCTGCTCTTTGTATATAAAAAAAGCATAGCAATCAAATGTGCATGAACGGACCAGTAGCAGGCCTGGGGGGCAATTCAGTTATTCAAAACCGATCCGTAACTGAACCTCGTGCGAAGCATTTCCTGTCGGCTGTTATCATTTTTCTATTTAGTAACGAGCGAAGTATGTGTTACGTTTCATCAAATGTGTCAATTGTATGACATAAAAGTGACTGAATCAAAAAAACTATGGCGGCCGATAGGAAACGATCCACATATGGTTCGGCTATGGAGCGGTCTTGAATAACTGAATTGGGCCCCTGTTCGTGACAAACGGGGCATCATTCATGTATTACGTAAGAAATATTTTAGTTACTACCTCAGTAAAGATAAACAATAATTTTTGGTATAATTTTGATTTGCCTACATGCTATTAAAACTATTGTAAAGGTGGTATTAGTCAGTCAATATTAAACAATACAACGTATGACTGTACAGATTTAGATAGGGAATTCCCTTCCTACGAATCTTTTTAAAAGCTTTTATTTAACTTGCAATGTATGTATGTATGTTTGTATGTAAGTATGTTAGTTTGGGTGGAATCTTTGAACTCAATTTTGAAGTAGATATCTTCAACCGATTGAGCTGAAATTTTGTATACTTAGGTACAGGTTTAGTTTGGATAACAATGTATGATATGGTGTGTGACATCATTTAAACATCCTTTCCACTTTACATCATAGATGTGGGGTTGCCAAATATGTTAAAATCAGAATCAACAAACTTTTGAAAGAAAGAAAAAAACGATTTTAAGGAAATGAATAAACGAATATTGCTATTGTACTTAATCTACAGCATTTTTTTGTGTGCATAGTATTTATTTAGGTTATATCTAATATATTTAAAAGAGCAATTCTTGTATTATATATAAGAGCAATTCTTGTATATATATATACGCAAGAATTGCTAGTTTAAATATATATAAATATAATTGGAATCTCGGAAACGTCTCCAACGATTTTCATGAAATTTAGTATGTAGGGGGTTTCAGTGGTGATAAATCGATCTAGCTAGGTTTCATTTTTAGAAAACGTTGTTTTAACCGTATTTTCAGGCAATGAAAAACTGTTACAATATCATTAGAATACGAAGGTAAATTTCGCCACCATCGACAAGGCTGTAATAGCTCAGGGAAATCGGGCGATTCGGAATTCGGACTCCAGAAAACCCCCGGTTCGATTCCAGACAGATGATATTATTTTTTCACTTTTTTTTCAAGTTCCTCTATTTATGAGATAAACTATTATAAATAACCCTTCTTGTTTCGCAGTCGGGTAAAAAACCGAGCTGAGCTTGGTCATCCAGGTACTGTCATTTATTTACGAAAAGCTTACTGTTTATAAATTATCATTTCTACAAATAGTTCTTTGTTCACTCACTCTATTGATTCGTTCATTTGATCTGTTCGTATTGTCAGGTGTATTGCACAATGTCTTCCGCGCTTCCATCGCGAGTTGTGTCGTTTGCCTTCTCAATAGCGTTGTCGAACGGTTCATGTGGTGGTCTGTGTGCGGAACGGTAACGGAACGGTTTTCAATGACGAGCTGGTTTAAAAAGAAAGCTGTCACGCGTTCAAGTGTTCAGCGTTCGAGTTCTACGGTTTTTCTGATAATGATCGCAGATCGCGTGAACTCTTGAACGTGAGATTGATTTTTGTTGGACTAACCCCAGTTGTTCAGTTTTATGGATATATTAACTTAAAAATTAACTTAAAAATGAATAAGACTATATCTTAAGATAACCCTATCTTATGATACCCATCTTAAGATATAGTCTTATTAAATTTTTTGACGTGATAACGTCTTATTGATCGATGAATGTCGGCTGCACGCACTAAAAAGCATGACTCATTGTCACGTTCCGCCTGAGCCGGGCGTGCCAGCGAGAGCGCGGAACAAGCGATAGAGAGGCACGATCGGCCTAGGCGTTCGGCTTGTGACGCATCGTTATCACGTAAAATTATCGTCCGTAAACCGACTTTATAGAATACCATTTTTTTTTATTGTGAATAAGTCCGCGTCCACTAACTCGCCTGTTGTTGTTGTCATAAACGTCGAGTTTTGGCGGGAACGTCTAAGTAACGTGTTGTTGCTTTGTTTTATTTTCTTAAACTTGTGTTATTTTGAATATTAATGCTATAAAAATGGTGGTGTTTTATTCATTAAGTGTTCGATAAGGTGCGTGAGTGTGGGCAAGTGAAATAAAGCAGTAAAACGTGTGATTTTTCGTTGTCGGCAAAACTCCATAGAAGCTTCTAGTAAAGTCGCCACCACTTTACTGAAGCAGGACTCGACTTATAAATTGACTGTATACGTGACTTAGATTGTGACTAGAACATTTAAAACTTGTTTTATTCAAGAAACTTGAAAAAATCCTAATACTTGACACTGGCAAATGCTTTAATGCGGGTCCAATACAAAAAAGAAGAAGAAGAAGTCATAAACGTCTCCGTCTTCTGTCAAACGGGAACTGTCAAGCTCGAAAACAAAACAAAATACCTTCTAAAATGCTTTTATTGAGGGTTTATTGATTTATGATGGTATGTATCGACGCACTATTTTGATACGCGTTGCCATGCGAAAGTAAGTTTCTAATAGTTAATAAATGCCACTTTAAACTAAGTCCAACAATAACCAAACTAATTTCAACCAACTCAAAATACATTTTAAATTGTTTGAAAATAATTGTTCCCATGTTTCAATATCGTCCGCCCACATCGTTCCACAAAACCGACGCATCTCAAATACTCTGAATAGACACGGCGCACAAAAGGCCCCCGGCTTTGTGACACTTCTTGGAAGTGACAGTTCTGTTGCATGTCAACTGTGCTTCGAAATAACTATCAATGAGTTCAGTTTCACTGTTTCGAAGCAGTTTCGAAGCAACTTCGCTGCGGAAACTTTTTACTTCAAATTCGCTTTTTGGCCATAATCATCATTTCAAGATATTTTTAGCTTTGCTAATGTATATTGATGTATTATGTTTTTGTGTGTGTTTTTACTTATAGTTCTATCGTGGTAAAAATGAAGAACTAACGTCTCGACGAACAAAATAAAGACTGCAATGTCCTCAATGCCACATTAGCTAGATGAACAGACTGTATCTTCTTTGACGCCGATATATGATTATGCCGATAATGTTTTTATTGCTATAGTATTAGAGATTACTTCAAAATAACTACCAAAGAGCACAGTTACACGCTTCCGAAGTATTTTTGAAACAACTTCGCTATATACGGAAACTTTTTGACGTGACAACATCTAATAAATCGATGAACGCCGGCTGCATGCACGAAAAAGTATGGCTCATTGTCCCGTTACGTTACGCTCCTTGTCCCGTTACGCGCGCGTGCGTTTGCGGTGGCTGAGGAAGCGGGCGGGTGTGCGCCGCGCTCCACCGTCCGCGACTCCGCGTCGCTTCAATTATCATTCCTCGGAGCTCGTGCGCGGACGTATGTTGTCACGTTAAACTATCGTCCGTAAACCGACTTTACAGACAACCAATTTTTTACTTCAAATTCGCTTTTTGGCCATATACCCATTATTTCAAGATATTTTAGTTCAGCTAATGAGAACTCATAGTACTAGCTAATTTCTTTTGAAAACAGACTATCATCCTTAAAAAAAATTGAGTTAAACTAGCCGGGAAAATTTGTTAGCCCTGTAGAAGTTTTAAAAACAATAATCCTAGATAAGAAATGTACAATCGTTCATGCGTAGATATAAAAGTTCGATATAATAAAACATATACATGTAAAACAATACTTTTACAATAAACCTAGAAGGACAAACAAAACGCCCTGGCAAGGTGAAAGTTGAATGTACTAATAAATTAAATTTATTTCTCTACACCACCAGATATTTTCACCTAAGTCAATAAATTATTGAAGTTATGATCGCACACAATAAGATGAAACAATATGTTACAAATATTTATCTAGAATAATTTAGAAATATTGTATGTACTTAGGAACTATACAATGTAAAACCTACTGACATTTCCATTTATCTCTCAATTTAGACTATTCACTCAGCTGAATATAGATCTATTTTCGTTCACGTCCTTATTTTTGGTCCTGTATGAGTTTCAACCATTTGCCTTCCGACGTTCCAATATCACATAATCATCTGGCCGAAGATCTATCTCGTTAAGGTCGTCCGATTCTCAGTTGCCAACTTTCCTCCTCATGTATTTCTTATTTACTTTCCTTCACCTCTGCTACTTATTACTTGCTATATCTGTAATTTGTTTGTGCTACATGTATTCTGAGATACACAGAGAGAAAAGCTTACTTAGTTCCGAATCATTAGCCCCAACCTCTGCGTCGATAATTCTTATCCTTGCTAATATTATAAAAGTAGCTATATTTGTCTGTCTCTCTGTCTTTTTGTTATCACGAATAAAAGGCTGAATCGATTGTTATAAAATTTTGTAAAGATACCACTGAGGACCAGGAGACGAACATCATCATCGTCGTGTTTTTTATCACTACACATATACTCAAAAGCTACGGACGCATTACTCGCATTCTTGTCTGTGTCTTATTTTCGTACAGTTTTTATGCATACAAAATAAACGTTAATAGTGCCGCATATAACTTATGTTCTTTCAAACAAAAAAAGGCGTGTGGCACTTGGAGACTGCCGCGGTAAAGCTATTGCATAATAGCTTTACGCGCGGTGTGTTAGCTTATTTTCGTTACGGAATTTCTGGATTCGGTCTCCACGCTCAAGGTCCGCGATAGAAGCTATGCAATAGCTTAATAACTATTTCTTTAAAGACTTTATTCATCATCAATAATAATATTATCAGAAATATGAATTGTATTTGCGAAAATATGGATTTTGCGTAGAAATAGAGTTCATCAAACTTATTGAAAAGGAAAAATGATAAACAACAACAAAAATAGTGTTCCATTCCAACCTAAATATTATTGATATTACTTTTAGTCACATTTGTGTACTTTACTACATTGTATTTGTTCATAAGTACTTAGTTTATGCGCCGTGAACAACTGAGTAAATGACATCGTACAATTTGACATTAGCGTTTTGTAGAAGAAAGCTGGAAAAATATTGCAACAGGGGGTAATTCTGTATTTTTATTTGATTGAAATTATATTTTTGTATTCAATTCATATATTTACTATAAATGTTGGCCTATTGTTGGCTTAATTAAGTTGTACAGTCCGACTGCTGTGTAAAGATTTTCCTTAATTTTTTTTCTTTTCTTTTCTAAATTTTCTAGACTCGTGGTTAGGACCTCCCAATTCTTTTTGTCGAGTGATCTTGTAGTATGTTTAATAATATTATATTTACTATTTTTATTTACTTTATTACACTGACTTTAAATTACTCGCTACCCGAACTTCGTAACCGTTTAGTTAGGTATCCCAAAATAGCACATAGCATACCTGTTTCATCTAACATGCATGTGTAAATGTATTCACTAAATATACAATGCTATAGTAATAATATACAATAGTATTATGTTTTTGCATGTAGTTTCTTATACCTATAACATAATTTTTCAAATGTTATAAATTACTCTTTAATTTTTAATTAACCTTTTAACTAATGGTTATTTTCGTACGATAAAAATCTTCAATCAGAAAACACGCTCTAATCTGTTTTGTTTATTACCGATATATTTATCGATTATTCACTCTTTGTGACAACGTACAGTGTACTCTTCAAATGAATCATTTTCACTTACAACTTAAAAAATAGTAATCGTCAGTGATTTTTTTTGAGTTATATTTTTGTTTAAATTCTCGATAGTATCAGTTGTATTTAATCAATTATATCGATACTCCGGGGAAGAATGGTCATAAGAGTCACTTTTGGCAAAAATTACTTAATAATACAGTTTTATTCTAAATTTAGCGCTCTATCCATCTTTATATTTAAAGTTTCAATATTATATTTTGGCATTTACGACATTTCTTCCCCATTGTATTGATCTGTCTTTGACTTAAATGCAATGTTTTGTATATTTGACGTTCATAATACATTTAACATAATAATAATATACTTTTCTTTCATTTATACTTTAAATTGTCAAGGATGGGCTCTGTTTTTGTGTACATCATTTTAAGTTGTATTTTTTAAATAAAATTAATATTCATAATAATAAAGTAGGTTTCATGCAATAAATATGCCGCAATTGAGAATCAACCATCTGGATCAAATTCATTTCAGCAATCAATAAGTATAAATATAGTCACACTTGAGCCAAATTTTTAGTAATTTCACAGTTGCAAATGTACAAACATTATAAGCATTTTTGCATAATTTCAAATTATTAATAAATATTAAACAGTGCCAACCGTTAAATTATTAACAATGCTTGTGTAATATTTTTAGATTTGAATTGTTTTATTTATCAAATTATATGTGTTTATTTAGAATTTTAAGTGTCGGTGTTTTCAACTATGATGTGGCCTCCGTATTTTTATTATCACGACTATGGAATCCATTATCATTACAATCTTTGCGAACTTTGGAGGTAAAAATAACAGATTTTAAAAATATATGTGCTTAGTAGCTTCATATTAAATGGCCTTAGTAGTATATGGGTCAAATGTGTTTTAAACGAGGTATGCTAAACCAAACCAATTGAGCTGAATGTTTTCATACACTTCTGGTTTGGATGACAATACATGGTTATTGAAAAATAGTACATACATACATACATACATGACGTGGCATGTGTAATATGTCGAGTTCCCAGATAGATGACGGACCAATTCATTTTATGCACCCCCATGATAATTATGTGTACCTAAAATATTGTGTATGTGTAATATAGTGCGAATGGAAGTGTTTGCTGAGATAAAAAGCTAAAAACTTGTTTTTTTAAACTAATATTTTATTGTGTAACAAAGTATTTTGGTACTTGCAATACCACATTTTCTATCAAGCAATTTCTTCATTGAGACGCGTGTGTGATGTCATCTCTAAAGCTTTATAAGCAACTAAGTTTAAGATTGAAAATATTGAAATGGTAAGTATTCATTTACTTATCTCAGATCTACTCTTCTCTGCAATATACCTGGTAACCTGCTCAATCTGTGAACAAATTACTTCGATCTCCCAATGACGATGATATATAGGTACATAATAATAGATACTTAAATTCTGAGCTTTACAACCTTATTCACAGTTTCTCCGTAGTCATTTGACCTTATTAACAGTTTTACCTTATTTTTTCGACCTTATTCACAGTTTCTCCTTGTTCTTTCGACCTTATTCACAGTTTCTCCTTATTCTTTCAATCCTATTCAGTGAAACAAGGAGGAAAATAATATTCAGTGAAATAAGGTCGTAAAGCTACGACTACTACACTAGTCACGGGATCCGATAGAACATGCTACTTTACGGCGACCTTCGAGACTAAGTAGCTTCTTGGGGATTATTAGTCTCTTAGCTCTCGCCAGTTAATTCAGATGTTTTAATATGCCATCTAAATTTATTTTTATTTCCAGCAGGGCGGAAGACAAGCCAGCACCGTCCTCTCCAAGCCTGGGGGAGCAGCCCCTCGACCTGAGTGCCAAGTCTACCTCCAGCGCCAGCGGCACCCCGCCGCCTGACGCCAAGACCCTTGACAACCGGTCAGTCTCATAATAATTCATCATCAATCGTTGTCATCATCATCATCTTAGCCAAAAGAAGTCCACTGCTGGACATAAGCCAGGAGGACCATGGACCATGGATTTCCAAAAAGACCAGTTGGATGCGGCATGCATCCATCGTCTTCCTGCCACTTGTATGATATCTTCTGTCTTTATGGCTGGTCTTCATCTGGAGATCTATGTTCAGCACTTCTTGTGGCTGAAATGATGATACCACGACGAAGAAACACATTGAAATTGAATTCGAAATAAAACAAAATGTTCAAATCAAGTAAGTCAGAAAATGCATATATTTATCATATGTATATATTTACAAAAAAAAAGTATATATGTATTCTTTCAGCCATCTAGTTCCATAGTACAAGCTTTGCTTAGTTTGGGCTAGATGGCGTTGTGTGAAATGTCCACAAATATTTATTATTATTATTATAAATGAAGTCAAATCAGAAATTGAACGATAAAAATATATCGAAAAAAAATGATAAAAGCTAGACTTATAAGCTATTCATTATTGTTTCTCAATATAGGTATCTCAATATATGTAGGTATATAAGTGCGCTCTATACATAATGAACAGCCGGCTGGACCGGACACGGTACTTCAGTAGGTACTTTTTCGCGCGCCAGAAGAGATAAGAGCTATGAGATAGAGTGAGATGCAATCTGTAAGAGTCTGCAGACAAGAGTAGGTACTTAGTGCCTGTATAATCTGGACTGCGCTTTATAGCGTCGTAGCCATCGCTTTATAATTAAACTTGTTCGCAGAGTGAACTTTTAGCACCTGTAGAACTTATATTGTAGTTTGCGTACAAAATATACTTAGTTGGTACAACAGTGAACGTGTTAAATGCACCAATCTAACCGAATCTCATATTGATGGCGGCGAATTAGGGTTAATGTTCTTTCAGTCTCGCGCTTAGATTAAACAATTTGCGGTTATTATACTGTATTCATATATGTATAAAACACTAGATACGCCCTGCGGCGTTACCCGCGTATTGACGGAAAACACTGATGATGATGATAAGCAAGTATATACATTAAAAGAAAAACGAAATACCCGACTGCAGAAAAGCAGTTTTTGCAGTTAGACGAGTCGGGCAATTACCTCACTTGAGGATTGCCACGCAGAGCCGGAGAAAACCTATCTACGTTAATACATCATTGAATCGAATCTCATAATAGTCCGGCATGTAAAGGTGCAATTCTTCACGGTGACCGTTGCCATAAGGCACGGTGTATGTTAGCTCCGGTCCCACTTCCTACCATGTGCTTGCTCGAACGACTTGTTCGTAATGCCACACGCGCGGAGCGTACAAGTTCACAAGTCCTTGTGAAATTATAGCTGTTGTAAAATTGTATTCAAAATAATTACCTAATCGTTTAAAATACTGAAACAACCGACTTCAAAACACACAATTTCGTTTGCTTGGTTAACATATTTTTTTCCAGTTATTTTGTTATAAAAACCAAATTATTGAACTGATTTTTATAAAATTTATATGGGACCACCTCTGAGGTATTACATTCCAAACAAAACAAGAATCATCAAAAACAATTCACAATTTGCGGAGTAATCGCTGAACAAACATACAAAAAACAGTCTTTTTGGAAGTCGGTTAAAAACCTGCTATAAATGTTCTAGTCACAATCTAAGTCACGTATACAGTCATTTTCAAATTCGAGTCGTGCTTCAGTAAAGTGGTGGCGACTTTACTGGAAGCTTCTGGACTTTACTGGAGTTTTGCCGACAACGTTTCGACGCTTAATTTTACTTGCCCACACTCACGTACTGGATCAATCACACTCCATAAAAAAATAATCATGATGGAAGTATAGTCGAAATTAAAAGGATATTCACGCCTAAGTAGGCTTTAAAAGTTAACGAGTAATAGTCGATGAACTTAAAAATGAAAATTTCTGGCAAATTTCATTTAAACTAATATAATAAGTTAACTCGTATGACAAATTACGATGTGTAATTACGGAACCCTACCCCCTTCCTCCAAGCCCTACTTTGCGCGTGACACGACACGCTCTTGGTCATTTATAAAGTTAATAAAATGAATTTGGCTTGACACACTACACATAATTAGATTATGTATACCTAAACATGTGGATTTACGCGTGAAACACTAAAATAAAGCTTAGGATATCATTTAAATGTGAAGTAATAATATTTGTGAAACAAGAGAGCAAAGTTGTTTTTTGCTGCGAGTGCTGATTTTGAATCACGAGCGTAGCG
Source organism: Lycia hirtaria (assembly GCA_947563715.1). Classification (NCBI taxonomy): domain Eukaryota; kingdom Metazoa; phylum Arthropoda; class Insecta; order Lepidoptera; family Geometridae; genus Lycia; species Lycia hirtaria. Next base: position 49,269,683 of record OX387376.1, on the reverse strand, counting down.
AGTGATTCTAAAGTTGAATCCTGAGTGTGGCGAGGGATTCAAAGGCACGAGATGCAAAAAAACTTTGCTCTCGTGTAACACACGTAACTTTTCACTTCAGCAGCGAGAACACTTTAGGAGATAATAAATATTTACAGGTTAAATATCAGTTTTATTTGCAGTAAATACTTATTTTCGTTTAAATACAACAATAAATTAAAAATTCAATAAATTACATTAAAAGACATAATTATCTTTTTGCAAAATTTCTTTAGTTAGTATGAAATTCCGAACGTGTTTGTCTTTGAATTAGAATTCAAAATCGGAACTTCGAAAGGGTTGGTCTTTGTCTCTCTCTCTTTCTAATGACGGGAAAGAGATAGAGTGTGAATGTTTCAAATTGTATGATTAATCCAAGGCTGAATAAGATATTCGCGGCTTTCTAACAAAAATAATTAAAAAGTTACTTTATCTCACTCAGTGAGCAAAATCGCGTTTTGCTCACTGATATCAGGCAGCAAAACCTACATGTTTGAGCTACTGAAGTGAAAAAAAATATTCATCCCAATTGGTGAAGGAGTTTTTTTTTTTTTTTTTCAAAATTTTGTTCTACCGTTTTGTTGGCGTAATAATATGTATGTATAGGTATGTATACCCATACTAAATTACAACTTTCCAGTCTTTGAGCTATGCCGCGGACAGAAAAAAGTTTTTACGATCATTATTCATTGAAATTAAACAACAACGGATTTATTATATTTTACATTAAAAAAAATTATTTAAAATATCAGGTTCAAAATTATTTATTAACTTCTTTTGTTGACTTTTATTTTGCTGTTTTATGAAAGTAAATAAAGGATAAACTTGTGGACTTGTACACTGTAGAGCAGCTTCGAAGGCACGGATTGCTATCGTAGCTTTAGGAGTCATGTTACACAAACAATAGTAATGTGAATGTGCCCATTAAACCGTGAAAACGAAACTTTGATCGCCTGCGCCGGGGTCAACGGACCTATGACATGACGCCATTATGGAATATGGCGGGTAGATCAAATATTATTCAGACCATAAGCTATATTGACTATAAAATAATTAATAGATAATATATAAATTTTGAGGCATAGCTTTCGCGACGGCTTTCGCCAGTAAATTGCACATTTATTCATACTACATGAGAAAACTATTTTCCTATCCGTTAATTATATTTATTTATTATATGTATTTTGAAACTATTATCTGATTTCGATGCATCATTTTTTTCTTAACCAACTTCAAAAAAAGCGGCCAAGTGCGAGCCGGACTCGCCCATGAAGGGTTCCGTAGCAGCAAGTAACATAATATAAAAGTTCTTGTAGTTCGTTGTAACTTTGATCGATGTTTTAATAATGGTGTATTATTTTTTAGTTAAGTTATTGATAAGTAAACATCATAAGTAGGTACCTAAATGATGGGATTTAGATCTAACTATATGCGAGCCCATATAGGCTTGTTATAGCACTTATAGCTAAACAAGCTAATATATATTCCAGTTTGACAAGAAATATTTCCAAAAATATTATCAATTTGTGTGCCTCCTCGCGTAGTTGGACAAGGTGGTAATAACGTCCTGTATCCAGCGTTCTGCATGAATGATAGTATAAGATTGTCTTTAAAAAAATCTTCGTTGAAGTCTCGAAAAAGTAATGTGGCATATTGTTGATGCAAAAAAACATGAACGTGTCTGCCCGCTCGGGTAAGCGCAGTCGGAAACCTGCCCCCCGCGCACCCGCTTCCGCTACCGATCAAGCCACGCCCCGCGCGAATTATAATTATTATTTACTTAAGCACTTATTACTTATTATTACTTTTATTACTGCACTTATTACTTTATTAAAATAATGGTTCACGGCTTATGCATAAGGTTTATGTTTATGTTTTTTTTTTTTTTTTTTTATATTTCAGTTGATTGAATGAAAGGTAAATTGTGGTGTACGATTTATGACGTATTAAAAAACTACTTACAAGATCTCGTTCAAACCAATTTTCGGTGGAAATTTGCATGGTAATGTACATCATATATTTTTTTTAGTTTTATCATTAAACCTCAATATCATTTTTGAAGACCTATCCATAGATACCCCACACGTATGGGTTTGATGAAAAAAAATTGAGTTTCAGGTCTAAGTATGGGGAACCCCCAAAATTTATTGTTTTATTTCTATGTTTGTGTGAAATTCTTAATGCGGTTCACAGAATACATCTACTTACCAAGTTTCAACAGTATAGTTCATATAGTTTCGGAAAAAAAAGTGGCTGTGACATACGGACGGACAGACAGACAGACAGACATGACGAATCCATAAGGGTAATCCATAAGGGTAATTTTTTGCCATTTGGCTACGGAACCCTAAAAAGGATGTAAGTACTAAATTCGGTTGTATTTTTATGAACCAGTAAGTATATCATTTATGAACCTGGAAAAAGTTTTGTTTTTATTTTATTTGAAAAGGTACCTAATACCTACTTTCAAATTGGTTCCATAGTTTTTTTTTTTCTCAAAATCGATTCATTAGTTTGGTTTTTACGATAAAAAAACTGGAAAAAATATCTAATGAATCCGAGTGTTTTGAATTTGGTCATTTCAGTTTTTTGAATTCATATAATGATTATTATTATTACTTATTTTAAATTTAAATGAAAAAAAACAAATTTTTATAATATAACACAAATAATATTACACATGTAAATAAATATAGACTTTACTACAGTTCAATCAATTGGTACATTCCTTACGATCATTCGTCAGAGCAATAACTTGAATGTCAAGGAACTCATATCAGCAGTCAACGCCCTACTTCACAAGTTTACAAGTTAAAAACATTGCAAAAGAAATGCGTTGTGCTGTACAAACAGTTTTATTCTATTTGTGTTGAATCATGCGCGAAATGTGGCGAAACAGGCCCTTGACTAATGTGACACGAAATGAAGTGCAATGATCATAGATAAAGAATTTTTTCACTCCTCTTGCTCAAAAATTCCGTCATTGTAGCGTACTAAAGCGGGGAAAAATTGCATATTAAGCTCTAGGGGAAAAAATATATATTTTTTAAATTATTGTTTAATACAATAATTCAAAGTTAAAAAAATATATAAATATAACCATTAAAATTTCTTGATTGCAAATTTATTATTCCTGATTAAATTTAAACATATAGAAAATTACAAACATACCTACAAGATACGCGCTACTTTCTTGGCAGTTGGGAAACAATTTTTGCTTAGTTATTATTTTTTTGTGAATAATTTGATTGTATTAGCAAGTTCACGGCACTTTAATAATTAATACAAATAAACAAGTATATATATTAAAAGAAAAACTAAATACCCGACGTCTAACTTACGATTTTGTTACGCTTAATATGTTGTCGAGTCGCAGAACCGCTGTAAGAACTATAAATGCGCATTATTTAGAATAATTCTAGTTTAGGGTTTCCATTTAGGCTATCTTATAGAAACAACCCACATACATACATACATTTACTCGAATAAACTTAAACCTCCTTCTTATGCGGTTGGGTAAAAATAATAGAAAACAATAAGGCGCGAGAGAAGCGAGCGCGAAAACTTTTGAAACTTTTTTTTCAAATTTGAATTGTGTTTTTAAAGTAAAATGCTTTATTTTTCATATTAGTGAGCCCACAGTATTTCTATGTTCAAGTAGTAAAAACACAAGCGAAGTGAGCGCGAAAATTTAGAAGGTTTTTGGAAATAATTTAATTCTTTGATCTTGTTAGCGTGTCCTAGGTTTTTGTGGCCCAGATGAACCAAACAAGTATTTATAAATACTTGTTAACATATATTATGTTAAGAGAAAAATGAAAAATCCGACAGGGATAAGAACGAATTTACGTTATCAAAAATTATAAATACAACCATCTGAAAGCATTGATTAAAAACCATGACCTTATAGAAAATTACAAACATACGTTTTTATGACAAAGTACCACTGTAAAAGACTATAAATGCGCATTATTTACAATAATTCTAGTAAAATCATTTATTACGAAAAAGCTCGTTGGAGTTCTAACGACACCTCGCACATTAGAATCGGTCAAGCCGTTTAGGCTTGTAGGCGATCATATAGAAACATACACTTGAAAATCATAACCCTCCTTACACAGTCGGCTAAAAATAATAGGAAATAATCAGGCGCGAGCGAGCGCGAATTTTCTCGAAACTTTTTATCAAATTTTGGGTACACATATGCTGATTTGCTTTAAAAAAATATGATATATACATACTCATGATCTGTCACTTTAACTACAAAATGTTTTATTATTATTACAAAACAGATATGGTACTGAAGATAAATCTGACGACACCTCATATAATTGTCAAAAATCATCAATCGTACCTGGGGCTCAATTCAGTTATTCAAGACCGCTCCATAGCCGAACCATATGTGGAGCGTTTCCCGCCGGCCGCCATAGTTTTTTTGATTCAGTCACTTTTATATCATACAATTGACACATTTAATTAAACTTAACACGTCCTTTGCTCGTTCCTAAATCAAAAAATGATAGCAGCCGACAGGAAATGCCTCGCACAAGGTTCAGTTACGGATCGGTTTTGAATAACTGAATTGCCCCCCCCCCCCCCCCCCCCCCTCTGCTTAGGTTTTGATTAAATTTTTCGGTATTACGCAACAGTTGTTATTTCTCCCTTTTCATTTCAATGGATTGGATTAGAGTCGATTTTTTTTTAATTACTTTTGTTTATAAATTTTTGTTGGTATTTACTCGTTTTGCTTGAAACAAAAATTTTTAATTACAAACTTCACTTTCGAATATTTTTTTATTTTATTTGTTTTTTTTGTATATGTATGTATGTAAATTGTTTTTATGTAGTCTTAAAGTGTATATAGTAGAGGTATAGTTATAGTTCTTTGTATAGTTTTTTCTTACGTATCTTACTTAACACTTAACTAGATAAATACAAACTTCACTGGTGTAAGTTCGTTTAATTTTCGAACTAATACTATTGCAGCATTTGATAATTTTGGTTTATTGAGTATGCCAGATCTTTTTACATACTATGAGATATAAAACTACCAAATTTCGTTGAAATCCGCCCGATGGGTTGAATTGCATCGTTGAAATGTTAAAAGTCCGTAGATATCTTGAAAAGTGCCGAACCGATTTTGATAAAATTTACAGTGTTCCCTTATATAGGAGATAATTTATTCAATAAAAAATTGTTGCGATACGACTTCTAGTTTCCGCGTAATACGTGGGCAAACATACATATGTATCTAGATACATACATACACTTATGAAAATTGGCACACGTGCTTAAAAGTTCACTTAGACTAACATATGCGAAAATTTTGCAATTCTATCAATATTTCTTACTACATACATATCAAATTGATAATTTTCTGTTTTTGAAGTCGATTAAAAATAATGAAATAAGCGCCCTCAATACCACATTAGATTATTAGCTGAATAGACTGTATACTAATTGACAAAAGCAGATTAACCAGTAGAAACGTTGCATTGTTCAAGGGTTGGCGATAAATTTTAGTAAAGTCAAAGTACATCAGGGGGGCAATTCAGTTATTCAAAACCGATCCGTAACTGAACCTTGTGCGAAGCGTTTCCTGTCGGCTACTATCATTTTTTGATTTAGTAACGAGCGAAGGACTTGTCATGTTTCATCAAATGTGTCAATTCATCAACTGTATGACAAAAAACTGACTGAATCAAAAAAACTATGGCGGCCGACGGGAAACGCTCCACATTTTATGGTTCGGCAATGAGGGCAGGAGAGTCTTGTCCTCTATCTTGTCCCACTATCTTGTCTCGTCACATACTAAATATAATTAGATACATATGTATAAAAATTATCCTATGTAAAAAAAAAATATACTTGATCCAATCAATTTGTTAGAATTCAACAAATTTAAATCAATAAAACGACTATCTGCATAAATGCGTGTATCTTTGATATTTCTTAACCCTTGACCCAAAAAGAGGGGGTGTTATAAATTTGACGGTCCGGTATTAAAAATGTCCATTTCGGTCGTAAATATGACATTTTTTGTTTCTCTTTTCACTTATGACTCACAACCATAGACATTTTCTTTTGTTGCGCTCAATTAAAACCTTGTCTATGGTTCCAAAAATGATCATAGACTAAAATCGCAATAAAGAGAGAATCGAGAAGATAATATTTCGATCACAACATCGATATTATACAATGTCAAATCGATAAACTGAATAAATTCATTCCTCGAGACGCTATGTGGGTCGTATGACTCGCAAAAACAAATAAAAATGCAGTATAGCCTGTCAGTGCATCGACCTTGCATCCCTACTCCACGACACAATCAAAATTACACCTAAAAACATTGTCATAAAGTTTAAAATTGTAAAAGTTCGCCGGCGAAAAATAAGAAAGCAAAATACAAGATGAAATTCAAGACGACGCCGTGCTAAATTGAAACTTCGACTGTATTGTGAGAGTTATAAGGTTGAAACTGTGGCCGTTTTAAAATAGATAAGGGAGCATTTATAATAACCCGTTATCGGTGAGACCAACAGTAAATATTTCGCATTTTATTTATCTTTGGATTAATAGAACGTTTTGAAATATTTAATTTAGTCCGATTGTAGGCTGTTGACCGAGTGTCTGAATCACTCCTTTATCAACACTGCTAATATTGGTTTCGTAACATTTTTATTGCTACTTCTTGTTTTGAATAATTTTCTATCAAATATCATGTGAGTCAATTTAGTCAAAGTCTAATTTTGTCAATAATAATGTAACCCCTTAGAGGTCAGAGGTCGGTGCTAGTTATTTTATGCCAAATTGCAAAAAACTAAATTTTTGCATTGATAAAATAACGAAGTTCATTAAAAATCAATAGATAGACGTGATACCAACTGAGCTGTGAAGTCAGACATCAAGTTGCAGACGCGGCGCGTAAACTAATAGCTTAAGAGGCTGTAGTTCGACCATTGTCTGTCTCGCTCGCGTATATCAACATATTTTAGATATGAAAGACAGAAAAAAACATATTATAAAAATAGTCCCACAGAACACTAGAAAGTCACATCACAAGTTTTCGACATAAATTTCATTTCGATCCAAGTTAATTTTCATACATAAAAATGACTTACAAATTATTGACGCAAAAATATTTATTATGTATGAAAAAGAACTTGGATCATAATTAAATTTTTGACGCAAGCTCGTTTGCATTCTAGTGTTCTGTGGGATATAAAAGTTGTGGGATATATTTTTCATAAATATTTAAATTTTTTGTGTACTGAAAAGTTAACAATATTGTTATTTTTATATCTGTTATTTTGACGTAGTGTTCTCAAGAGGCTAAAATACACTGTTTATCTATATTAAGAAATGTTTTGTTTACAAAAAAAGATGTTGCATGCGTACACCACCTAACTCTGGGCCATAATATAGATATATTCAATTTTTCTAAATTTAAAATTTAAGAGAAGTTACTCTTAAATTTCTAGTACCTATATTTAACGGACACTTAACATTATATTCAAATAGATTTTTACAATCACTGAAAAATAAATATAATATGTAGAACCAAAAATAGTAACGTATTCTACAAATAATAAGGAACAAAGAATACAGATGGGGAAAACTCCATTAGAATTTAGATTAGTCCGCAACTTTTCTCGGCATCGTGAAAAAGAGATAAAAAATAGCTACAGACGGGAATAGGTATTGACGTCATCCAGTAATTTGATTATTCACGCTTCTGGATGTTTCGGTCTTTTTCGCGAGTTTTCAATAAAAATAAGATGAACTCTTTTGGTTGGAATAAAATACTGTTTTCGTCCACATAAATAATTTGACTGTAAAAATGTATTCACTGCACAGAGAGTGCAGTTTTTCTATCTCTCTCAGTTTATTGTATATTTTTTATGAGTGTAGATAGCGTCATGGAATCCGGTGTCAATAATATCCATGGAGAAAATTTTATTTGAAACTTTAGGTCGAAAATATTTTTTTCTAACGTTTGTGACGTTTCTTTCTTGGTCTAAGTTAATATTATAATTTCTCTAACCAATGCTATCACTTGACAGGCATTGTTTGTTTAGATTTCTTCGCAAAACAGTCAACGACTTTGGTACTATATCGACTTTAGTGTTTTACACCGGGATGATATTAAACATCATGACAATGCGTGGTTAGAGGTGCTGCCCCAAACGCGCAGACATAACTTAGCAAATCTTACCAACTTAGCACTTCCGACAAACGTACACTATCATACCTGCCAGCGGTGCGGCCGTAGCTGCGTCTCCCGTATTGGCCTATTTAACCACCAACGCAAGTGTTCCAATCCGTGACGCTGGTAAAACCATCTGACAAGATGAAATAAGGCGTATGATGATGATGAGAGATCTTTAACGTCCAATGAGACTAGAGATTATTTGGATATGGCATTATGAGATAATATCACCATTTCACATAATCCAGCGTAAGTAACGTTAAGTGCCCTGATTCATTCAAAGTCAGCTGTTCCATATTTTGACCAATTCGTTCTTGTTTCAGACTGAAACGCGCCATATTAGACGGGGTGGGCAACAGTGCACCCAGACGGAGCTACACCGAAGAGGAGCTCCAGTGCGCCTTGCGAGATATTCAGTCAGGCAAGATGGGCACGAGGCGGGCCGCCCTCGTGTACGGGATCCCTCGCTCCACGCTCAGAAACAAACTCAACAAGCTCGGACTCATGACCGAAGCGCACGAGACAGACCCTGACAGCGACCCGGAAGGAACCGACTCCCCACCCTCAGTCATCCTCAAAATACCAACGTTTCCACCGCCGGACGACAAAAGCTCTTCCCCCGCAACCTCCGTCACCACCCCCATCACACCTTTAACACCGATGCTTCCCAACCTCTCAGGGCAGGTGAACCCTTCACCTTTACTCCTACCGCCGTCTGTCTACGCAGACTCTCCGTCATCCCAGCATCTATTTTCCCTCAACGACGTCATAGCGAAAAGCATCAGCCAAAAGTTTCAACAGCCACCGGACAGGCTTCATGCAGACTTGTCCTTTATGAGAGCGCCAGAAAGACACGTCTCAGTCATCAAAACGCCTCCAGATAATCAAAGAAATCAGTACCAAGGCCCAAGCAATTCAAGAAGTCAGCCGAACAACAACGGCCAGTCGGCAGCGGGCGGGAAAGGCACGAGACCCAAACGAGGGAAATACCGAAACTACGACCGGGATAGTCTGGTGGAGGCGGTGAAGGCCGTACAGAGAGGAGAGATGTCGGTGCACCGAGCCGGGAGCTACTACGGAGTACCTCACTCCACTCTGGAGTATAAAGTTAAAGAGCGGCATCTGATGCGGCCGAGGAAACGCGAGCCGAAACCACAGCCGGACGTGAAACCGCAACCACCGAAGCCGCCGCCGCCGAAGCCGGTGACGAAGCCCTTCTCAAACGGCATGAACGGGCCCGAGACGCCCGGCTATCCACCCGGATACCCACACTTCTGGCCGGGCGCGAGCTTCACCGCGCATCCTTCGCCGGAACTGTACGCGTCGCATATGATGCGGAGGCTTCGTGAGGAGGTCCCGCCGCCCGCGAACGGTTCCTTCCTGGAGGGGATTATAAGGTCGAGCCTGAAGCGGCCGGGCGCAGCGCTGCTGCAGCAGTTGAACGAGCCGCGCACCTCGATGGCGGAGTCACCGAGCCTGCTGCGGAGGCTAGCGGGCGAGCCGGACGATGGGCCGGCAGCGCGGTGCGCGCGCCTCGCTTCCACGGACCGGCAGCTCGCCGCCGAGATGCGTGAAACGGTGCAGCGGCTGCGCGCTGACAAGATGCGCCCGCGCAACGGCACCCCCACCCCCCCTGGCGCGGCGCCGCTGTCCCCGCCCCCCGCGCCTCCTGCGCCCCCCGACCGCGCCTAGTGCCGCCCCGCGCGCTCGCACTGAGCGCCCAAGTGTTCTGTCGCACAGATGCTGAACGCGAGACGATCTCTTCAGTCTTTGTGATAATATAATAAAGTACATTCCTTTGGGGTCAGTTGCGCGCTCCGGCCGGCTCCACACGTGCCTCACTCCTCACTCATCTCGAGTCAAGTCTCTTCCGAATGGTACAGTGAATCTACATAGTGCAATAGGACTTATCTCAGTCTATATATACTGTTGTAGTGACAATAAAATAGACAGGCTTACCGTTTCCCAATATATATATATATATTACATGTTATATCTGCATTTATATACAGAACTTTGAGGTTGATAAATTGTAAGTTAGTCGAAGAACGCTTGGATCGTTTGTAAAAACATTACTTAATACTAGAATAAACACAAGAATTTCACGATTTATTAATTCATAACCTTTTAATGTATATATACCATTATATATTTCGGACTTCTTATCAAATACACATAGAATCCCGAATATATAAAACATTAATATGCAATAAAAAGATGTATAGTTATAATTTATCAACTTACAAGTCCTGTCCCAGTCTAAGTTTCGCTTCCCCCACAGTTGACACATATATAATCACCAAAAATCACAATAGTTACCTATGTCACAACCAGTTCAATATAATCACAGCTTTACTAAGGCTATATCACAATAATTATAGTGTTTAGACTGTTTTGGATTATTTTGACGTGACCTGAAATGTCTAAGAAATATACAAGTCGCGTGGCAGCGCTCCTAGCCAAATTTTGGAATAACGCATCTCGATCAACCTACCGATACATAATAAATGTAAATTATTAATCGGCAAAAGGCATTGTCATAGTCGTTATTGGCGAAGCTTAATTTATTTTACCGATTTATATTATTTATTTTCGAATTTCCAATTGTCGATTCTGAGAAATAAAAGATGAATACGAGTATGCATATTTTTCTTACTCGATATGCCATATTTTGAAAAATCTAATAATTAATATACCCAGGCATATCAACAAAATATTTAAAAGGTCACGAGAGACAATCGATCTAGGGTTGTCCAAAATTCGCGTGTATCCAGAGACCCTCAATTGCAAAAGACAACCAAAAGTTAAAGTTATGATATAAAATTAACTATTTAAATATTATGTAAGGTGAAAAAAAAAACAATGTAACAAATTAATTATAAAGCTAGCTATGAGTGTAAATGTTATCGATTTTTAAGTGAACTATTGCAGATTTTGCGCCGTGTTTTTATAATTAGATAGGTAATATATTGAATGAAATTGTTAGCGCTATTGGTGAGCGGTTGTGGTCTTTTCTATCGATACAAGACGCGGGACGTAACATCTGATCGGAGAGCTTCGACGTATACGAAGCCAGTACGGACTTATGTGCAATTATTATTTTGTATAAAAATAGTAATGTAACTGTGTCTAAGCTAACACGTGGATTTCCATATTACTGAATGTGATATTTAGGTATTACGAGTGCGGTTTGTTCGACGACCCGAGGGGCGACCCCCGTCATCTTATACACGGACGTACGTTAAATACATACATCTAGTGAACTTATATATTTTATGTACTATTATTGTATCTTAAGAAAATATATTCTTATTTTTCATGGTCCAAGTTTTAAATGTTTTATCGACTATACAAAAATGTGGATAATCATTATTATATATTCTTGTCAACTTTAAAAAATGTAATTAGCCCAAAAATCCTCAAAAAAATTATATCTTGAAATTTGTGACATTTTTTGGTGTTCAATCAAAAGTATATTAATGAAGTACGAGTTGGAAAAAATGTATACGCTCTCCCAAAATAAAATTAGGTAAAACTATTTGAATATAAAATTATTATCATACGATACTTAATGTAAGTTATGTGTACATGTGCGCCTCATGAAAATTAAGAAATCTTTGTATTATGTATGTAATTTAAATATACATAATTATATTATATATACAAGTTAAACTATATTAATGTCGTACTTTTTTCTTCAGAGACCATAATATATGCAAAATAGGACTGCTGGAGATTGGACTCGACATTTCGACATAGTTTTCATTAATTTATCCGAAATCTCTACTTCAAATAATTTGTAAATTACAAAATATATAGAAATACATACTTAGAAACTAGATTGGACTCAAAAATATCAAACCATAATACATATCCCGAGTGCCGAGATGTCGAACACATTCTTTAAAATAAAAAGGAAAACAAACATTTTTATATTCAAAATTTTAAAGTAGCCGATAGCATGTCTTTCAATTTAATTTTACTGTGCATAATTTTCGACGTCTTTTTAGCATTTAGTATTTTATAAAATAATCTCTGTAAACGTTATGTGCATTTATCTAAACTTTTTGTATACTAAAAAAAAACAAATTATTTACCGTCGTGTTGACAGCCCTACCAGACCGCATTTCGAATAATAAACATAAATAAATAAAAGACGAACAATTGTTTAAGATAAATACGTACACGAATATCATCTGTGTGTTATGCCTGACATTTGTTGATAGCCTAAAACGTTGTTTTGTGTAAGTTTGTACAGAAATAGGATGGGACATTTTGCAAAGAGAACTTAGATAATAATCAACATTCCGTTTAGAATGTTATTAGATTTTTTTTAATTATAAATATAATTATTTTTTCATCGGGAACAAATCATTATGTTGTTTAATCTTATTTTGTAATGTTAGTTATTTTTAAGGCTTTATTTTTAAATAATCCTACATATAATTATAATTATATTGAGATGTTATACATGTCATTGTTTTTGTGCAAAGTGTTTGGGGAATGATCCCAGGATTATGAGAGAAGCGACTGAATAAGTAGTAGATGAATAAAGCCGGAAGCTGCCAGCTACGGCTCGGTCTGTACAAATGGTATACGCCGCCTTAACACTTAAATATGTTATTTAAAGTGATCCCTACGATTTTTTATTTAAAAAGTTATTCATCATATCGATCAAGATGACTAGTACTTGTACTTGAGTACTTGAAATACAAATGTCATACCATAAAATATCAATACTGGTCAAAAACTGGTGTTTGAAATGCTACGTGACATCATAAAAATGTCGTTTTCAACGTCAATAATGATGTTTAAACGTCACACGTCACGTTATATGTATCCTGTGTAGCGTTTTGACCCGTATGTTGAAAATTTTATTTAATAAATTGGCTTTTCAACGCGTCGTCAAAATATCACACCAAAAAATATTAAAAAAGTAAAGTAAATAAAATTAAATTAACTGCCTCTGCTCAAATACCTCATTAAATAATGAAAGTTTTTTATGAAGAGTCAACCCTAATTTTTTTATCGGTAATCAAGTGACATTTTGACATGCGTAGCCATAATTGTAGGGATCACTGGGTTAATAGTGAATCATTTTATTGTATATTATTGTTCAATCATTTTTCCACATAGATTTTAAGTTTTTAGTTGATACTGTAGCGTAATTTTTCAATAAATAAGGTAGCCATTAGTAATCCTTTAATATTTTGTTAATTTTTTCGTAATTAAAATCTCCATAAGGTTTAGGTTAGTCTTCAACGATCCTCGTGATTCGGAACAAAAAGACAATGAAGGAAAGTTGCATTTTCTTTTTATTAAATGAATAATTTCGCGGTTAGCGAATGCGAAAACAGCTAACTCATCACGAGAAAACGGGGTACCTAATAGAAACATTTGAAATTAGTTGAGTTTATATCGAATTTTTTGTTTTCGTACTAGCATTTTTTTATTTCAGATATTAAATAAAAAAATGCGCTTTGAAAAATCCCGTTGAAAATAACGTAAAAGACATCGCCAGATCTTATTTCTAAGCATTTTGTGAACTCCATTTGTGTGTCGATATGACTATCTAACTGTACATAGCGGTCAGTGTCTAATATTAGACACAGTGACTCACCGTGCTCATATTTATAATGGACTTTCTCCATTACGATGTTATTTTCGAGTATGTGCAGTCACGCTGTCTAATGCCGTAAAACGGTCCACGGCAAGTTTCTATAAATGTAACTTTGTAAGTTTCACCTTTATTGTCACTAATTGTTTTCCATCTGTATCTATTTCTAGATTAATTTAAACAATAATAATTATTGTACTATTACTATACAATAATTGAATTATTATTATTATTATTGACATTTTTAGAATTATCGTGGAAAGGTATAATATAACTTCGAAAGATTTCTGTAACGTCTCGGTGGACGCAATTTTTTTTAATCCAACATTTATCCGTTGGTTAAAATTTACACTATGTACAACATGAAGCATTTAATTTTAGACATATTAAATATAATGTTATCTTTATTGAAAAACATGAATTAGTTATTATTATTCGATTTTCTCTTGATGTATTTATTTTAAATTAACGCTTACAAAAATACATCACAAAATGGTGGGATTGAGCTCCTTTTTGGGAACGTTTCTTCGCCAAACGGACATTGGAAAGTTTTTGTGATTCATTAAACAGCCGATAATGGACCAATATAATGATAGTTACACTGTTATTCTCCTATATGATTGAAGAGCTCATCTTTTTTGTATAATAATATATAAACTGCGAAATATGAGCTAACGAGATCAAATTATAATATTGTTATTTAATTATTGAGTACAAGTTTTAACAAAATATTTTTTTTTCATATACCTACTCGCCTCTTTATTTTTTGTTATTTTGTTCCTTTAGTTTTTATTATTATTGTTTAAATATCATTAACAGATAAATAGATGATTTCGCGTATACATATATGCGACAAGTGATTATGTTATATAAATATATCTTTATTATTTCACTTCACCCGTAAGAATGTATAAAGAACTTGGCTTGACACGCTACCGTGTCTAGGTAATTATTGCAAAATTGGCAAAAAAATGTGATTGGCTCGAATCAATCGTATTAAATCTAGTCAAATTTTTAGAATGAAAAAGCTAAGCTTATTGACGATTCTTGACTGACTTTTGATAAAGAGGTTATAAAGTTAACGTCCAAATCTGTCGCTTGGCGACGCAAAAAGTTGATTTGAAATTGTGGAATTGTAGTAAATGAAAAAAATGATTGTGAACCAACTGTTTCTTACGTATACTGTATTTTAATAAGAACGTTTGAAGTGGAAAAAAAAGTTTTTTTTATATGTAATGTCCTTTTATCTTTAGGACCTTTGTCTTACGTTGTCTTAATAAAATGGCTGGTTAGGCAGGTGATGAGATGTGCGAGGATATTTTAAAACCTGTATACAATAAATTTCTTTCATTTGTTGACTTGATTGTTTTATTTTTATATAATGGTGTCCTAATAAGGAGCACAGAAGACATTAAAAGTTATAACGTACAGAACGGACACTGCCCGCTTCCCGCCTATCTGGGGTTCTCACCCTTACCCCTCCCCGCGCTCCCGTTTGCTGACGCTGTTGTCAGTCGAGACAAACGTTCGAATTCCAATTGACGTCAAGTCAAGTGGCAATCAGACGAAACCTTAACTTCATAAATGCGTGTGGGCATGTGTGTGTGTGTGTGTGTGTTATATACAAACGTCAACTTGTGTATGGTTCTCAAGCGCGCCGTTGTATGGAGTGTCCGACATGTGCTAATAGTAAAATGGGCATAACTCAATTTTAGCCAAAAGTTTGAAGCCTCGCTTGCGACGGGAAATTTAAATTTCGAACAGTTTTCTGTCCTTGTAGTCATGTCGGGTATACTCGTAAATTCTACGAGTAAAATGATCATAATATTTGCGACAATCTAACATTAATCTTTATATTATCATTTCATTCTGTTTACCAATAATACATCGTGTCACATCTACCTAGAAATCTGGGAGGCAATTCAGTTATTCAAAACCGATCCGTAACTGAACCTTGTGCGAAGCATTTCCTGTCGGCTGCTATCTTTTTTTGATTTTGTAACGAGAGGAGGACGTGTTATGTTTCATCAAATGTGTCAATTGTATGACATAAAAGTGACTGAATCAAAAAAACTATGGCGGCCGACGGTAAACGCTCCACATATGTGGATCGTTTACCGTCCATAACCGTCCATAGCCGAACCATATGGTTCGGCTATGGAGCGGTCTTGAATAACTGAATTGGGGCCCCGTTTCAGCGAAAGTGATTAATCCGGACTCTATATATACTAACCAGGTATTTTATATAATCTACCTACTCAATTTAGTATATCTATAGTATCTATCTACTCAATTTAGTCGAAGTGATAATTGACAAAGAATTAATCACTATAACTAGCTATTTTATATTTATAATATCTTGGAAGAAATGGATAAAGTAATTCAAATTCAAAATAATTTAATAATTTATTTCAGGTTAATATATCTCTAACAAACAACAAAAAGGGTAACAAAGAAAAAATCTAGTTAAAATTACATCATTGCAGTCGATTAAACATGAAATTACAATCAGCCAGATACGTCATAATAAATGTCCATTATAAATACTTAGTAATAAATCCAGCAAAGTACGAGATTCACTCGCATACCAAGGCTTCCGTAGTCTCATGACGTAGTCCCATGGGGATATGCATGCAAGGGCGGATCCAGGTGGGGGGTCCCCCATGACCCCCCACCTGGATCCGCCCTTGCATGAAGGCTTGGTCTTTTGTATTTTTGAGTCTTGTCAGTACTATGACAGCATTGACAGCAAATTAGCATATGAATACCTAAAATTTGATAAAAGGTTTCAAAAATTTTCACGCTCGCTTCGCTCGCACCTGATTATTTCCTATTATTTTTACCTGACTGCGTATGAAGGAGGGTTATGTTTTTCGAGTATATGTATATGTATGTATGTATGTGGGTATGTTTCTATAAGATTGCCTACAAGCCTAAACGGCTTGACCGATTTTGATCTGCGAGGTGTCGTTAGATTTTTTAGAACTCCAATGAGCTTTTTCGTAATAAATAAGTGATTTCACTAGAATTATTCTAAAATTAAATGATGCGCATCTATAGCCTTTTACGGTGGTTTTGCGCATACTTTCTCATAAAAATTTATGTTTGTAATTTTCTATAAAGTCATATGTTTAAATTTAATTAGGTATAATAAATTTGCAATCAATGCATTCATATGGTTGTATTTATAATTTATGATAACGTAAAAGTCGTTCTTATCCTGTCGGATATTAAATTTTTCGTAACTTTTTTTTTTTTTAACACAGATAATTGTTTGGTTCTTCTGGGCCACAAAAACCTAGGACGCTAACAAGATCAATTAATCAAATCACTTTCAAGATTTAATTTTAAAAACTTCTAAATTTTCGCGCTCGCTTGGCTCGCGCATTTTTACGAAATATTTTAAGATAGAATTACTGTGGTCTCACTAATGCGAGAAATAAAGTATATTAAGTATATATTATTAAGACACTACAAAAAATTAGTAAAAAGTTAAAATTAATTATTTAATTATTTCCTGTTATTTTTACCTGACTGCGTAAGGAGGCAAACCTAAACGAAAAGCCTATTTAAATTTTCGCGCTCGCTTCACTCGCGCATATAATTACCTATATTTATTTGCTGGGGCCAAACACTATGAAAAAACCTACCCCGCTATGAAAAAACTCATATACCCATGGTCCATTGCTAACACAATTAGGATTAATTCCTGGCTACGGTGACCAAGGCGCCAAAGCTGGATCTGCCCTTGTATGCATGGCACACGAACACTGAAACCAGGGCTAATGGCTCAGAAAAATGTGATTTATATCTCATCATCATCATCTCAGCCATAAGAAGTCCACTGCTGGACATAGGCCTCCCCCATGGATTTCCAAAAAGACCAATTGGAAGCGGCTTGCATCCAGCGTCTTCCCGCCACTTGTGTGAGATCATCTGCCCATCTCGTGGCTGGTCTTGCTACTCTGCGCTTGCCGGTACGTGCTAGTCAGTTCTACGTGCTACGTGCCTTGCCCACTGCCACTTCAACTTGCTAATCCGCTGTTCTATATCGATGACTTTTGTACGTCTACGTATCTCTTCATTTCTTTTAAAATGTTCAGTATAGTTTTTACTGCTGTCAGCCATGTTCCCCAGCGAGTCAGCACTGGCTCTGGTGGTAAAGGAATGTCGGGATACATCTCTTTAAATTTTGAGATCCTACTTGGAGCTTTCAAAAAAATATTCTTTACTTTTGATACTAAATTGTCAACCTTTTTAAACTGAAACCTAATCTTAGAGTACTTAAAAATAATTAAGTCAGCGCTGCTGATCCTTGTAACGTGGTATAATAAAAATATGGATTTTTCATTTTTATTTTGTTAAATATGGATTAACATTAGAAATATGGAAAAATATGGAAAATAAAAATTGAATTTTCTCGATCCAAATATCATAATTTATATAGAAAATATAATTAAGAAATTTAAGAACGAAAACCATTGCAATTAAAAATATGTATTTACATATTAATCCGGGCCCTAGACATAACGATATTATAAGGGTTCCTCGTAGTTACTTCGGAAGCCTAAAAACAATATCTAAAAACTTGGATACTTATATTTTAGGTACTTTAAAGTCGGTAGGATTTAAGCACAGAATTCGCCCTATTACATAGGACCGATTTAAGATGTAAAGTCTTCAAAAAAAAAACAATTGACAGTGACAGTAACAGAACCCATCAGCCAAATGTCATTTTAGTTTTTAAAGCGAGGTAACAATACGAAAAGTTCTTGCATAGCAATTTTGTACTCACCACAAATTACTCATATTTAAAACAATTTTGGTTACTGTCAATGTGGGTAACTTTGACTTTGCGTTAAACTTTGTACATAGCCTGGTTTAAAGATTCTTGATCTTGATTAAATATTTTTTTCCAAAAGATGAGTAATTAAATTGATCGAAGCATGCGTTAGTTGTAGTCAAACATTATAAATGTTAATTTATGCAAAAAGTTGACAAATGTGATGGAAGTTTTAAAACGTTTCCACCATTTTCTGAACACGAGAATTTGTCACTGAAAAATGTGTCTTTGGACATACATTTCGGATTGAATTATACAAAACTTGTTTAAATCCCATGAGTTTTATTTCCTAACGATAAAACATTGATCTATCTTACCGTTTTAAACAATATTTCTTGGTCTTATTTAATTTTACTACGTAAAAATATTGTATAAGTACAAAAAAGTCAACATATTTTCTTTAATTGTGGGTAACATTGACAATGGAGTTTCAGTTAATTATACCTAATAATGCATTAATAATGTGAATTATTTCACTTCTATATCTGAAAGATAAATTTTAAGCAATATAATGTGGTCGAAGATGGTAAGCATACATAAAACGGAATAAGAATTGGTAGTAGGTGTTTGACAGTCATGTCATCGTTATGTGTTTGACAATAGCTTTTCCACTTGAGACTATAACTCTCAAGTGGAAAAGCTATCGTCAAACATCTAGGCTGCAAAACTAATACTCAAACACCATAATTCAGTTTCCTAATGATATTTTTCCTACACGGAAGATTAGCTCGCAGTTTCTTTTTCAAAAGGTGCTTTCCAATATAAAAGTTGAATGCACAACCAACTGCGCTGACATTGCTTCACTTTAGCACTTTCTACATTTCTAGGGCTTCGTTATCAAGTGCTAAAATATTTTTTTCTACTTTATCGGCGTAATTAATATATATATCTCGAAAACACTTACTATGGGAATGAAAGAATTACAAGGGAGGTACCCTTGTAATTCCTCTACTCGTAAAGTAGGGATGATTTTTTCCCGTATACCCCTTGGTGTTCGCTGTAATTGGATAGGTAATTCAAAAATATATTATTCAATTTAGTATTCCATATTTGTCTTCGTCTCTTTTGCAAAATATTAGGCTTTAATATGATATTTTTTGTTAGGGTCAAGTGTCTCTCCCCCTCTACCAGCTAAATGGTTTTTGTCGAATGGGTATGCTAAAAAATCCAGCAATTAATTTCCCTAACGAAATTATAAGCGAAAATATCACAAGTAAGTAGGTTTTACAAGTTAACGAGTAATAATCGATCAACTTAGCTTAACTAGAACATTCTTAGTATCAAACAACCCTATTTTAAGTCCGCATAATATTAACATAGACATAAATATTCTGCTATGGAACTACGAAACCCTACATTGCGCGTGGCCCGACATGCACTTGACCGATTTTTTAAAATCGTTTTTAGTTAGTACATACCCGAAAACTAGTCTTCTAAAAACAAACAAAGAGAACTCAAGAAACATAAAGAAAACCATAGGTATGCAGTTCATGGAATGGGGTGAATCATTTTTAAATTTGATATTACTCACTATTAATCTTAGAACTTATAGTTGACAGTGATGTTTAAGAAATTATTTCATTAGTAAGAAAAAATTAAATTACATAAACTATTTTAATTTTTCCGCTCGCTTGTAGTTCAAAGTGTTTAAACGGCATTTTCCATGAAAATGATCATGATTGAATATGACAAGTGGATTTAGTTTGATAGTTCTATGTTTTTTTACATCAAAAAAGTAAAATAAATCCAACCTAAATTACGTCAATCACCGTTTATTAAGATTTTCCGCTACGAAATGAACGGGAGTAAATTTTACCCACATTCGCGTTTAACTTTGACAAGCCATTTAAACGTGATTTTCTTAAATATTTTCTATACTATTGGACTTGTTACTTCTTCACTTTAAGATTGACCACGAAAGAACACGCTTAAATAAGTAAAATACTATTAGACTCATACATTAATACTCTGCTAACGTCAAAAATATGAAAAAGTGTGTGTAAAGTTACCCACGCTGACAGTATACTGTCAAAAATATTTTTCGAGCTAGCGCCTCGGGCTGCAAGCCACTTGGTCGCAAGGCCGAGGTTTTAAAATTATTTTAAGGAGCAAAAAATTAAAGATGGCGGAACTGGTTATCAAGCTATCCTGTTTTTTTGCAGGTTTTCATTTTGGCGGTTCTTTTTGCTGGCTAAATGAATATTTATTTTTAGAATGAGCGAAATGGCTTTATAAATTAATGTAAGTTTAGGAGACGTAATTTAATGTAAGTTTAGGAGTGTAAGTTTAGGAAACTCAAAACCCCCGACAAAAAATGGCTGAACCAATTTTAATGAAACATAACTAAGAACATTCGCGATTAAATCCTCTGTCAAAAAAAAAACGGTCCATCCGTTTGAGAGCTACAATGTCACAGACAGACACCTGTATACACAAAATCCCTCTTTTTGGGTCGGTGGTTAAAAATTACCTTTTGTAAAAAGTATCTATAAATATAGAATCTCGAAGGCCTTTGATAGGGCTTGGCACGACAGTCTCCTTAACAAGCTCCCTTCTTATGGACTACCAGCCTCCTTCTGCTCTTGGATTAAAGACTTCTTGAGAGAACGATCGATTCGAGTGGTTGTTGACGGGTGCTCGTCCGATCAAATGGCAATAAACGCCGGCGTACCTCAAGGGTCTGTACTCTCCGCTACTCTCTTCCTGCTGCATATTAATGACCTGCTGAAACCTGGTATCTTAGGGTATGCAGGTGACAGCACAGTTGTGGAAAGATACACTTCTGGTCCAAGAGCCAAAAAGGCGGAAATCGAGGCGTTGAGAGAAGATATGGTTATGCGTATGAATAAAGCTCTAAAAGCTGTGTCCGACTGGGGTGACGAAAATCTCGTCAAATTCAACGCCAACAAGACTCAAGCCTGCCTTTTCTCCGCCAAAAAGAGTGAGTTTCTTTTGTCTCCTACTTTCCAAAATGTATTCTTATCATTGACAGACCGTCTTGAACTGCTTGGATTCACGTTAACCCCAACAATGAACTTTAAGGGCTACCTTGAATCTAAGTAAGGCTAAACTGGCTAGTAAAAAGCTTGCCATCATTAATAAGGTTAGGCGATACTTCTCACCGGGACAACTGCTTCATCTGTATCAAGCACAGGTCCGATCGTGTATGGAGTACTGCTGCCACCTTTTTGATGGATCAGCCAAGTATCAGCTGGAAGCTTTAGAATCAGTGGACCGGCGAGCTGTGAGGTTAATCGGTGACGATAAACTAGCTGCCAAGAAGTCTAGACTAGACTAGACTAAGAACTACTTAGTCTCGAGCACCGCCGTATAGTAGCATATCTGTCTATTTTCTACAGGATTCATTTCGGGGAATGTGCGCAAGAGCTTCACGACCTAATTCCACCCTCCCCATTTCACTACAGGACTAGCAGAAAGTCGGCGAATTACCACCCATTTCTCGTTAAAATGACAAAAATACGTACTCAGGGATATCGATCCACATTCCTGTTGCGTACTGCACAAGAATGGAATTCGTTGCCACCATCTCTGTTTCCTGAGACCTATAATCTTGGAATTATAAAAGCTAAAGTGAATAGATATCATCTAGATCGACGAGCTCCATCCTCGGCCACACCGTCGCTTAACATCAGGCGAGTTGGTACCGTTGTTGGAATCGTAGATCTATAGTGTATAAAAAAAAAGTGTCACACTTTAAGTATCTGATATTGAGAAAAAAAACGCAAGAAAGAACAGGAGGAGAGAGGAAGAGAACAGGAGTAGGAGAATGGGGGGCAATTCAGTTATTCAAGACCGATCCGTAACTGAACCTTGTGCGAAGCATTTCCTGTCGGCTGCTATCTTTTTTTGATTTAGTAACGAGCGAAGGACGTGTTACGTTTCATCAAATGTGTCAATTGTATGACATAAAAGTAACTGAATCAATAAAACTATGGCGGCCGACGGGAAACGCTCCACATATGGTTCGGCTATGGAGCGGTCTTGAATAACTGAATTGGACCCCACTGCTTTTATTAAAATCATCATCATCATCATCTCAGCCATAGGAAGTCCACTGTTTGACATAGGCCTCCCCCATGGATTTCCAGAAAAACCGGTTGGAAGCGGCTTGCATCCAGCGTCTTCCTCCCACTTGAACACTTCCTTCAAACACTTTCCTTCTTGCCCCGCTAGGTAGAAAATGTACATAAGCCTCAGTATACATTACGTAAAAACCAGTCAAACACGAGCGTCGAACTACAAAAGCTCGCAAAACAACAATAAAAAACAAAAGAACAAATCAGCGTCCAACCCTGACATTGAATCCTGCGCATGCACCCGAAGTGAGCCGAAAACAGCCGAACTTCACCGAGGACTGCCAAAAGATGACCTTACTCTTTTGCTCTTGACTTACTTGGAACTGTCGATGTGTGCGTGCATGTAATTCGGTAATACTTTGGTGGGGCGTGTTTTTTACTTGCAATGGTCAAAGAGTAATATCAAATATAAGTTTAAAAAACTCAAAAACCCCAGACAAAAAAAAATACTAAACAAAAAACAAACAAAGATTGTTTTCATGAAACATTGTTATGAACAATCTTGTTAAAATCTTTTGTTACCCAAACACACACGCACACTCGCGCAAGCGCCCTGCGCCGTCTTACGAATTTTCGATCAGGCCACTTGTCCTGACGCGAGTTTAACATTTTTTACCCATCCCAAAAGTGCACAGCGCCGCTAAGAAGTTTTCACTTCAAAAACTAGATCAAAATCGATCCAGCCGTTTAAGATCTACGATGCCACAGACAGACACACGTCAAACTTATAACACCCCTCTTTTTGGGTCGGGGGTTAAAAAGAATGGTACAGAAGCGAATCGCGGTCTATTGTTGTCTATTTCGTAAAGTGCAAATCCGAATGCATGAACCTCTGCCCTTGCGAAATTATCTTCAACCACTTACCACCCCCCATACATCGGTTCAATATCAATAGTTCGGTTAGGTACTAGTCTGCTTGACCGTACTAATGAGATTTTAAGTGTCAAAAGTCTGATTGTCCATCATCATCTTAGCCACAACCAGTCCACTGCTGGACATATGCATCCCCCATGGATTTCCAAAAAGACTGGTAGGACGCTGGTTACATCCAACATCTCCCTGCCACTTTATGAGATTTTTTTTTATACAAGATGGATCTACGATTGACCACCAACTCGCCTGATGTCAAGCGACGGTGTGGCCGAGGATGGAGCTCGTTGATCTAGAAGATTCATTCTAGCCTTAAAAATTCCAAGATTTTAGGTCTCAGAAAACAGAGATGGCGGTAAAGAATTCCATTCTTGATCTGTTCATCTTGCGGCTGGTCTTCCTACGCTACGCTTGTCGGTGCCTGGTTTCCTTTCGTGAATGTGCTATTTACTAGTTTTTACTAGTAAATATCACAAGAAAAATGATGTCGATCTGTTCATTCTTAACTTATAGTTAAATACAAGAAATAATATCTATTTATAAGAAACTAGCACATCTGCTTGCATACGCAATAAAAAT
This sequence comes from Lycia hirtaria, assembly GCA_947563715.1. Taxonomy (NCBI): domain Eukaryota; kingdom Metazoa; phylum Arthropoda; class Insecta; order Lepidoptera; family Geometridae; genus Lycia; species Lycia hirtaria. The sequence goes on along the minus strand of OX387376.1, from coordinate 49,245,450 downwards.
ATTTCCGTTAGAAAAGTAGACTCTAGAATGCAAAATACATTAAAATTTAATTACACACAGGTGGTAAAAACTGCTACCTATTAATGTAATAAAGATAAATAAGGCAAGTGGTTAGACAGCTTGCTGGCTTCCTAGATATTTGTATTTACTCAAGTTTTTAAGTATAGGTACGCCTTAAGTAAGTAGTCTCTGTCACGCTAGACTGGGAAGAAAAGCTTAGGACGTATTAGATGCTTCTTTTCCCGTGCTTGGTAGTTAATGTAGATGGGCTGGCCGCCATATTGCCGAACATATTGAACCTATTGATACTCTAAAAGTAACAACCATCAAATGTGACGTCAAACGGCTATTCTATGATATTTGATGCACTGGAATGAAATGAAGGAAACAGGTATGACTTGTATGGACGTCATTCCTTAGTGAATCTATAAAGGCAGGTTACTTATGCATACAAGCAGTTTCGAAAAAAATAAATATTTCAACAGTTTTTAACAGTTGCTTAACATCAGGCAAGCTGGTGGTCAATCATAGATCTAACATAAATAAAACCGGACAAGTGCGGATCAAACTCGGGTGAGTTTGATCCGCACTTGTCCGGTTTTATTTATGTTACGGAACCATTGGTGGGCACCAATGGTTCCGTAGAAACTAGTAGATAAAAGGGGGAAATCATATATTTTTTTATATTTTCCTTCATAAACCGAAAAATATGCATCGTAAAAATATTTAAAAACCTGTTTAAGCTTATACTAATGAAGCTCTTTCATACGATACCCCACATAATACGGTTAATTCACTTTAGTCAATAGTCAATAGTTTATTGCATTCAATATAGGTTACATGGAAATGTTACAGTACATGTTTGTTTTTAGTAATACAATAAAAAAAAATTTGGACCCTCATTCCTTGCATATAGACATATTTTTATTGTAATTAAATTAAAAATGTCCTTTTTTCGGATTTTTTTCTTTTATGTGTACCTACTATAACACAACGCTTCTTCCCAAATTTCATAGTTCTAAGTCAACGGGAAGTACCCCACATTTCGACACTCACAAGGGATTCAAAACTGATTTCCTTGTGAGTGTCGAAATGTACGTTTTTTACGACATACTTATTCGGCAGTAACTTTTTTTTTACGAAAACAGAGAAATTTAATTTTTCTTTCTGCAGCAAGAGACTATGGATTTGCGTAGGTATATGGTTTTAATTTCAACACGTTCCCGAGTGGTCTTGGCACCCGGACAGACGGACATACGGACAGACGGACAACAAAGTGATCCTATATGGGTTCCGTTTTTTCCTTTTGAGGTACGGAACCCTAAAAAGTATGGGACCAAATTAATATTTGATATATATCATAGATTTTATAGGCTTTGATAGTTATACTGTTCGCGTAAATATGGTGCGAAAGAGCTATAGATAACTCAAACACCTAAACCGGTTATCAATATGAAAACTAATCTACCCAAAACATCTATTCTGTAATTTGTTTACTCTTTGATCAGCCAATTCGGATTTTTGTCCGTATCGTGAGACACACGTTGCACATGCACAATTGCACATTGTTATGCATGTGTGCGTGTATTTTTAGCCGTATACGTAGTTTGGGCAACGCACTCGCCGACGCAATGCCACTGACCTTGACAACACAGCTGCGGTTGGGAGGGACCATTTCGAATGTAGAATTCGAAAATCGAAAATCGAAGATGGCGGCATCGAACGCTTCTTTATCCAATTTTTCTCTATTGATATTTTGACAGTCGAGGACAAAAATGAGATGAGCATTTCTTGTGCAGTAGTTTTTTTTACTTTTACATAATTTGTATGAATTCTCAAAAGATAATACCTACAAGTTCAATTGTACAAGCGCAAGTGTTTCAATGATAACAAAATATAATGTAACCCCGTAACTTTAAAAGTATGAAAAACAAGTTCACATTTTTATGAAAAACAATTTCACTAAGAGACCAAGGTGGGTACTATACTACCTACCTGATTTATCGTGCCCTGTCGCCAGGGACAGCGCTGTGTAATAAGAGACAGGGTCTTGATGTCCATAGTTCCAGACAGGCACCTGATAGACAGGGCCCGAGAAATTGGGTAGTGTAATATTTTTTAAAGTCGGAACAAACAGTCAAAAACAGATAGAAATTAAGCTCAGTAGAGGTACAACAAATACCTACTAAACATTAAATTCGACTCCGGTGTGAAAAACAGAAACTAGAATGAGGAATTTCTGATAGACGACTCTGGAAAACAAAGACGAGTCTAAAGGTTAATAATTATTATTTACCTGAAATAATAATAGCATGTCACTATACTTAATGGCGTAGAGGTTTGCTTAATTTCTGTCTTCGATACTTACCACGAAAAAAAGTGTAAAGATGGTGTAGTGTTAAAGATGATGAACTTGCTTATCTTATTTTTAACCGACTTCTAAAAAGATGGAGGCTATCAATTCGGTCTGTATGTTTTTTTGTATGTTTGTTCAACGATTACTCAGACAATTTTTTTGTATTTAGTAGGTCATTCAGAGGTGGTCCCATATAAATTTTATCAAAATCGATGCAGTATTTTGGTTTTTGTAACAAAATAACTGTAAAAATATCATCCAAGTGCCTGTAGAAAAGTGAACAGCAAGTCGCGTACATAATATGTATTGTATTGCATATTTTGAAGTCGGTTTTTTTTATCAGTTTCTTAAACTATAATTACTAATGATTAAACTAAAGTTACGTAGATAAGATTTTTATCACTGAAACAGTTGTACTTTTGAGTTTGTGATATCCTCACATTATTAATTAATAGTTACTTTTGATATCAGGTATCCCTAAAGTTGGTAACTACACATTCCACCTCCCTGGATTTCAAGATTAAGACAAAGTTTAAAAAAGTCATCATAAAAACACAATCGGAAAATGGAATCATTACAAGATTGTTCTTTATCTTACAAACAATGGTATTCGCACAACGACCTACGCTAAATCATAATGGACTAAATTGGCTAGGTTGGTACTTGCCTACCCAGGGCCGGATTATCCATTAGGCGGATTAGGCAACTGCCTAGGGGCCCACGGGGGCATAGTCGATGCGGGCCACACACAAGGCCGTAGGCAGGGGGGGGGGGGGGGGGGGTTTGGGGTGTCCACGTTCCAGAAGCCACCTCATAGGAAATGGACCTGGTTGAGTCCCGATGGTTCTACGAGAAATGAGATAGACTTCATCCTGACCACCAAGAAACAAATATTCAATGATGTCTCTGTGATCAACATGGTTAAAACCGGAAGTGATCACCGAATGGTACGAGGCACTTTGAATATTAATGTTAAACTTGAGAGGTCCCGTATGATGAAGTCTACACTCCGACCCACTCGCGCCCATATCCAAAACCCCGTGAGCTTTCAGCTCGAACTATCAAATCGCTTCGAGTGCCTGGAGAGCTGCGCATCGGTGGATGAGATCAATAACAGGTTTGTGGAAACTGTCCGTACGGTGGGCGGTTTCCGAAAAGGCTATAGTACCATAGACCACATCCACACGCTGCGGCAAGTGATACAGAAGATCGAAGAGTATAACTTGCCCCTTTGCTTAGCGTTTGTGGACTATGAGAAAGCCTTTGATTCGATCGAGACCTGGGCGGTGCTTGAGGCTCTCCAGCGATGCCGTATTGACTATCGGTATGTCGAAGTGCTGAAGTGTTTGTACAACAACGCCACCATGTCAGTCCGAGTACAAGACCAGAATTCAGAGGCAATTCCATTGAAGAGAGGCGTGAGGCAGGAAGACGTTGTCTCTCCGAAACTGTTTACCGCTGGTTCGGAAGATGCCTATAAGCTTCTGGAATGGAAAGGGCTCGGCATCAATATTAACGGCGAGTACATCACTCACCTTCGGTTTGCCGACGATATAGTAGTCATGGCAAAGACGATGGAAGAGCTCAGTACGATGCTCGAAGACCTCAATAGAGTTTCCCAACGGGTGGGCCTCAAAATGAACATGGACAAACGAAGGTTATGTCGAACGCCCATGTAGTGCCCACCCCAATATCTGTGGGGAACTTCACTCTTGAAGTTGTTGACGAATACGTCTACCAGGACAAACGTTCCGATTAGGCAGGTCCAACTTTACGAGAGAGGTCAATCGTCGTATCCAACTCGGCTGGGCAGCGTTCGGGAAACTTAAAAGCGTCTTCTCGTCCAATATTCCCCAGTCCCTCAAGTCGAAAGTTTACAACCAGTGTGTGTTACCAGTGATGACATACGGCACTGAAACGCGGTCCCTAACTATGGGCCTTATAAGGAAGCTCAAGGTCACGCAAAGAGCTATGGAGAGGGCTATGCTCGGAGTCTCTCTACGAGATCGAATCAGAAATGAAGAGATACGTAGACGTACAAAAGTCACCGATACAGCACAGCGGATTAGCAAGTTGAAGTGGCAGTGGGCAGGGCACATAGCACGTAGGACTGATGGCCGATGAGGCCGAAAGGTTCTCGAGTGGAGACCACGTACCGGCAAGCGCAGCATAGGAAGACCAGCCACGAGATGGACAGATGACCTCATACAAGTGGCGGGAAGACGCTGGATGCAAGCCGCTTCCAATCGGTCTTTTTGGAAATTCATGGGGGAGGCCTATGTCCAGCAGTGGACTTCTTATGGCTGAGATGATGATGATGATGATGTTTTTTTTATTAGGAATAATACATTTGCAATCAATGCATTCAAATGGTTGTATTTATAATTTTTTATAACGTAAAAGTCGTTCTTATCCCTTTCGGGTATTTCATTTTTCTCTTAACACAAATACCTACCTATCTGTTTCATCTGGGCCACAACAACCTAGCACACGGTAACAAGATCAATGAATCAAATTATTTCCAAGATTTAATTTTAAAAACCTTCTAAATGTTGGTGCTCGTTTCGTTCGCGCATTTTTACTACTTTAACACAGAAATACTGTGGGCTCACTAATATGAGAAATAAAGCATATTACTATAAAAACACTACTAAAATTTGAAAAAACGTTTCAAACATTTTCGCGCTAATTCGCTCGCGCTTGATTATTTCCTATTATTTTTACCCAACCGCATAAGAAGGAGGGTTATGTTCTCGAGTGAATGTATGTTGGTAAGCCTAAACGGAAAGCCGAAACTAGAATTATTCTAAATAATGCGCATTTATAGTTTATAGTTTTTACAGCGGTTCAGCGACTCGAAAACATATTAAGCGTAAGCATAAAATCGTAAGTTACACTGCAAAAACTGCTTTTCTGCAGTCGTTTTTTTTTTTATATATATACTTGTTTATTTGTATTAATTATTAAAGTGCCGTGAACTTGCTAATACAATCAAATAATTCACAAAAAAATAATCACTAAGCAAAAATTGTTTCCCGACTCCCAAGAAAGTAGCGCGTATCTTGTAGGTATGTTTAAACATATGACTTTATACAAAATTAGAAATTTTTATATAAAGTCATATGTTTAAATTTAATTAGGAATAATAAATTTGTAATCAATGCATTCAAATGGTTGTATTTATAATTTTTGATAGCGTAAAAGTCGTTCTTATCCAGTCGGTTATTTCATTTTTCTTTTGACACATATACTTGTATGGTTTATCTGGGCCACAAAACCACGCTTACAAGATCAATGAATCAAATTACTTCCAAGATTTAATTTAAAAAACCTTTTAAATATTCGCGCTTGCTTCGCTTGGCATTTTTACAAATTTTACATAGAAGTACTGTAAGCTTTAAAAAACTTTAGCACTCGCTTCGCTCGCGCTATTTATTACCTATGTTATTATTTACTTAGCCATGCAAACGCTGAGCGCTCGTTAAAAAATCCTATTACTACCCAAAAACTTAACCAAAACCCCCCCCGCTAGTCCAATCTAGGGGCCCCGATAGGGTTAATCCGGCCCTGCCACGAAATGGAAAAGTGGAAGGGGCGTTTACATTCTAGTGTATAAAAATCTACGCGATATGTTTAAAAGTTTACGAAGTAGGTTAGACCACTGTATCTACATAAATAATTATAATAGGTATTGTTAAAATTGAAAGTAACTTTGTCTGTCTGTCTATCTCTATGTCCGTTTGTGTTACCTTTTCACGGATAAATGGAGGAACCAATCGTGATGAAACTTAGCACAGAAATTGCTTGGAACCTGGAGAAGGGCATAGGGTGTATTTTATCATCATCGCATTCATCGGTTTTCATTGTTACACGGGTGAAATCGCGAGGCTCAGCTAGTAGTAGGCCATATATTTTTTCACTACTGAGCGGTAATAGCATACAGCATAAGCACAAACGGGGTACCTCTGTAAAAAAACACGTAACATAATAATAAGGTATTTCTAATATCATTTCGAGATAATAATTTAACTTTAATCCGCCTTAGTTCGGGATTTACCTATAAATTTAATTGTTTGGTAAGTTGTACTACATCATTAATAACATTATGTAATTTAATCAGGATTTGGCACTGATTCCCCTGGCCCTTGCTCTGTGGTTTCAGTAGTCCAATAGGGCTATTCACAACAATTGGATCGGAAACTATAATATCTCCATGATCTCCATCTCTATCATTCTGTATAGAAATGACAGAGATGAACATATAGTTTCCGACCCAATTACGAACGAAAATTACGAACCCGAATAGTTGTGAATAGGGGTACAGTTTTTGTTGAAATGTAATGTTAGGCCAGTAACTTTGTCGCCTGAAAGTTTGGGGTAGTAGGTATGCGTCAAATCCGGTAGTTCTGATTTTTTTGCAGATGTGTTTATAATGTGGTTATGTGTTTACTTATGGGCACAAGAATTCGACGATTCATCACCATCCCCTGATGAGGTCCTAAAAAAGTTTTTTCAATAACTAGTTCTTTAGGGTTATAATCGCCAAAATTTGAAAAAATAACGATATTTTCGCGGTTTTTTCGATTTTTGACAAAGTTGCGTTTGGCGCTCGAGGTCACAAACTTGGATTATTCATTAGCCCAACATCATAAACAAGTCTGCAAAAAATGAGAACTACCGGATTTGACTCATGCTATGATGTATAAAGTTACTGGACTCTATTGCGGAGCTACGTCTCTACATAACAGTATTAATATTTATATTAACCGTCATCTTTAAAAGAACTCTCGAGACTGTATTTTTTTACATCATCGCCATCTACAAAAAACGTTGGAAAACCATTTAAAAAACTTTGATAAGTAACATACTAGATGGCAGTTAGCAAATAATTAGAGTATTAAAATATAAATGTAAAATATATTATAAAACATATTTTTTTATCCATAGTTAATTAACTAGTTTATTAATTCAAAGTTATTTATTATATAAATAGTAATTTAAAATAAGTATCTCGAATAATAATTACTGAACGCAGCAGTAATGCTATTTTGGCAGTTCATGACTGTCAAAATAATGTTGCCATCACGTTAAAATTTTACTTATGTTTCAGGAAATTAAATTAACGTATGATTGCAATCTTGATAAAAAAAATATTATTCTCAGCGAGTTAAATATTAATAGTACCTTTATTAGATAATAAAAAAGTACATAATTGTCTTACTCAAATGAACTGTGGAAAAATAACTAGAAATATTTTAATGAGTGTTTTTTACTAGTAGTCCTGCAAACAGTAGACCTTACAAGCACAATTTTTTTGCAACAATTGTGTCGTCTGTGTATGATTATTATAGTACAATATTGTACATACAGTTACGTTTACGAGTTTTATAATATACACATTAGTATGAATTCAATGTTTAACTATATATTGGTAAGTAAATAATTTCTTGTTTTTTCCTTATTGGCATGACTGCTGCTGTTGTTGTTTTTATGTTTATAGAATTTTCATTTATTAATGAATTTTGGTAAAAATAGTGAGCTTACGTGCGTGACGTGCGTCGTCTGCCGCTCCCAACGGAAGACCAACGCTGGTTTATTCAAGCTAATGCGGAGTTGAAACCGGTTTGTGACAAAAACAACTATAGTTTTTATTACTTTTGTGTTTAATTGTTGTGGTTGTTTTTGTCGCAAATAAAAATATGCCTATGTCTACGTAAATGCATGTATTGCACCTATATTATCAGAAAAAATAATTGTCAAATCTTTCTTCTGTTGATACAAACTCTGTGAATTTAACATCCTTATACACAGTTTGCGTAATAAATGTTTTCTGATTCTGATCCGGACCATACTTAAGCTGCATAACTATTGAGTTTGTTTACTTATAGTTCTATATCGTGGGAAAAAAAGGAAACTTACGCCTGAAAATATATTCTACAACTATGCTATTATGTAGTCTGGACCAGTGGTCGAATTGGACTAACTCATCAAACGGAACGCATGCCCTTTCAAGCCTTACGATATTTTTCACAAGGTTTTTTTTAACCGACTTTAAAAAAGGAGGTCATCATTTTGCATACAAAATGCAAGTTCGATGAAAACGCAATGTTATTGTATCATATTTACGGTTCCGTAGTAAATAAGGAACCCATATAGTTTCACCATGTCCGTCTGTCTGTCTGGGGGAAGGGGGAAATTATATTTTTTTTATATTTTTCTTTATAAACTGAAAAATATACATCGTAAAAATAGTTACTGTTTTAGCTTGCGCTAATGAAGGGCTTTCATATGATACCCAACATGCAACTTACTGTAATAGGGCTAATTCTGTGCCCACATGGTTAAAGCACTTTAAAATTTGGACCCTCCTTATTTGCATATATACCCTATTTTTTGTGATTAAATTAAAAATGTATAGTTTTCGGATTTTTTCCTTTATGTGTACTATATAACAATGCTTTTTGCCAAATTTCACAGTTCTAGGTCAACGGGATGTACCAATCCCATAGGTTTTGATTCCCTTGCGAGAGTCAAAATATGCGTTTTTGAGACATATTCAGCTGTAACTTTTTTATAGGTATACTGTAGCATTTTTCTTTCTGTAGCAAGATACTATAAATCATATATGGTTTTAATTTCAACTCAATACCTTTACGCATTCCCGAGATACAGGTCTTGACAGACGGACGGACGGACAGACGGATAACAAAATAATCCCATACGGGTTCCGTTTTTTCCTTTTGAGGTACGGAACCCTAAAATTTAAAATAATTTTAACTTTACCTATTTGTTTACTTAGCACATATATGCTGGATGATAGCACATTTTTCAAAATTACATTATTTAGTAATAATGTATATTGAAATAATACCAAGGCGCGAGCGAAGCGAGCGCGAAAATTTTGAAGGTATTGTTAAAAAATATAGTAATTTGATTATTTGCTCGTATTAGCGAGTGACGCTCTTATACCCCATATAAACTTAAAAAATATCAAAGTATAAAGTTTTTTATACAATTTTTGGTATTAATAGGGTTTTCCGAAGTAATAATCACTTAAATTATATCTAAGAAATTAGTTAAAACTAAAACCTATATAATAACTTATATTACCTACTACAAAATTTTTGGGATTGGTTTAGGCACATGCAAGAATAAAGTATTCACCGAGGCATCTCTCCGCACAAACGTGTCCATTAGACTGTGGCACGCTTTTTACAGTTCTGTGCGTGGTCCCAGTGCTGCCATGCCCCAAAATTACAAAAGATGTAGTCAGCTCATTGACGACCCCCGTTTTGAAACAATGTTGAACTAAATAAATGAATGGTATCATATTGTTTATCCTTTATTTCTATGGTTGGCGCCTAGCAGAGGTTGTAAATACCTCTACTTCGGAGCTTTTCCCAATCCTAACATAGGCTCCATTACAGGCAAAGGTTACGAGTTAATATATTTTTCTGGTATATAATAAATTCATATAAAACTACGGTGTGAACTCGGTTCTGCAGAGTGCGAAGACACAAATACGTGGAACGCACAGCCACCAACATGCGAAGAATAAAACGCAATGAGCATGGGTGTGTCTGTGTGCGAGCGACCCGGGGCGAGTCAAATAGAGAGCGCCAGGTACCGTCCGAGAGCGGAGAGATTGTCAGATGGTTCACACGTGTGTATTCATAGAACAATAAGGGAACACTTGCTTATTTCTGAGTACTGCCAAACAAAGGTTCGGAATTTTTTCGCCGTACCGGAACGATAAGAGGGCAACTTTTACGAAAGGGAACGGTCATTTCACGAAGCGGAACGGCGTTCCGGTGCGTTCCCGTCCATTTCGAGCACTGGTCTGGACTGAACAAAATAATGCAATAAGGATAGCAGGACACTTAATGCCACATTACGTTGCTTCAGTGCTTGTTTGCCCTATCTACCATTGGTAAAATTTCACAGGAGAAGAGTTTAATGCTCTTTTTTTTCAATAAGCTATAATTGACAATATACATGAATTATATTATCATCATCATCATCATCTCAGCCATAAGAAGTCCACTGTTGGACATAGGCCTCCCCCATGGATTTCCAAAAAGACCGATTGGAAGCGGCTTGCATCCAGTGTCTTCCCGCCACTTGTATGAGGTCGTATGTCCATCTCGTGGCTGCTCTTCCTACGCTGCGCTTGCCGGTACGTGGTCTCCACTCGAGAACCTTATTATATTATACTCATGAATAAAAAAAGACTTTCAAGCCTTACAAATATAGCTTTTTGAAAAAAACAGAGCTTTTAACTCTTTTCCTGTGAAATTTTACCAAAGGGATATAGAGCAAACAAGCACTAATGCAACGATTAGTTCTTATAATTCTCGAGATAAGTAATTGTACTGCACTATGTGTATATTTTATTTGACTAATTATAATTCCCGTCACGTAAAAATAAAACTGGTTTGTTCACGCTTACGAACAAACCAGCGTTCTTTTTACGTGACGGGAACTATACACGTGAACTATAATTGAATGAATCGTATAGATTTTTATATGAATAAAGTGAATAACATTTTATGAATAAAAATGGTAAATATTCTCCAAAGTATGGTATCCCCAAATTTAGTACCGTATGAATTTACGCGACGTTGGAACGGGTTTTTCGTCCGCGCTAACAAAACTCGTTGAAAATGCATCCAGCAAAATGGTAGAATCGCTGCAAATGTTTTTATTCCTGTTCAAATCAAAGTACAGACGAAAATGTCGATGGTTGCCACCGTGCCTGTGTTCAGTTCTCATAGTGTTATTGTTGTGTACTGGAGTTTTGGCTAAGTGTAGTGAACATAACTGTATCAATGGTGTGTGTAGAAATGAGACGTGCCTGTGTTCAGAAGGTTGGCAGGGTCCTGAATGTCAGTACTGCGGCGGGAAAGTCAAGTAAGTACAGGAGAAATTGCTCTCTGCAAGATAGTTCAGTGACCTCTTTTTTAGACGCGCCTTGTAACATGTCCAGTTTGTAAGAGAAAGCCTGGTATAGATGATCCAATTATGCCTATAGTTTGGCTTCTTTGCCACATCCTGAGTGTCACGAAGGCCGTGACCGGACGGCGGTTACGCCTGTTTTTAAATAGGCACTCCTTTCTATAGTAATTAGAAGAAAATAACCTGTCCTATATTTTGTTTACCTTTATCACTTGAATAGGTTTAGTAATGTTATTGTATTATAAGCTTAGAATTGTCATCCAATATCAGATGTTCTGATGTCATTGAGTTCTTGTAAATATAACAAAATGTTTTCAATACTACTAAGTTGAATAAAACTGGCTTTGTTTACTACTGAAATATGTGTAAACTAATTGTTGAAATCAAAAAGCGCTCTGAGCTTTCTGCTTCTGTGATTATACAAATAAACATGCACAAATGCTTCAGGCATGAAACAGTAATTAATATAATATAATTACAGTAGAATCCTTTTAAATTTGCTTATTGGAACTGCCCGATTTGTTGATTTGAGGACAATTAAGGGCATAATAGCATGCCAAATTTGGTCTTGTTACAGATAACTTTTTTTATTTGTCCTATGGGCAGGCTAATGCCGTTCGGCTATACTGCCTTTTGATACGGATAACTTTATAGGTAAGTCCATTTATAGTTTGGTCATCCATTCCTGGACAATGAAAGAACTGGTGATCAATGACAACTCATAATTGCAAGAGTATTTTTCGGTCGGACTGATGATTATTCATTTCATTTAAGACAACAATAGTTAAGGACAACAAAGATAGATGTGCATCTAACTACATTGAGTGACCCATTTTCCTTTCCAAAAAAATCATCTTGTTTCAACAATGCGCTCTAATAATAAATTATAGTTTAAAAAACTGAAACAATTGACAAAATATGTAATTTCGTTTACATGGATGTGTATGACTCAGTACTATAGTATACTAGCAGTAATATAGTATAGTATTCCAACTTGATCAGAAGGCGCTCATGAGGGACTTTATCAAATGCCCGCTCAAAATCTAAATACATCACATCCACAGGATTTTGGATATCCACTTCATTACTCCAGGCATGAACACATTCCAGCAAGTTCGTGACAGTAGACCTTTTTTCCACAAAACCATGTTGTTTCGTTGATATTACACACTATTTATTCAGGAACTGTGTCAGTTTGCTACATATAATTTTTTCCATCAACTTAACCACAATGCTTGTAAGGCTTATCGGCCTAAAATTTTCAGCTATTAGCTTATCTCCTTTCTTGAATATCGGTGTGACTATAGCATGTTTCCAGTCTTGTGGAAGGTATCCTGTTTCAAAAGACACATTCATTAACTCAGTAAGGGCAGGGGCGAGTGTATGAACACAGTTTTTAAAGATACACACCGGCAACTGGTCTGGACCAGGGGATGACTCTATTTTCAAATTTGAGATGACTTTAACTACTTCGCTTTCAGAAAAAGTTAAAGCACAACTTGTTGAGTAATTAGCCCTCGTGCCAGTGTTTGTGTGTCATGCATAGGAGTCAAGCCTCAGTGTGTGAGTGAGACTCACACCTTGTCAGATTTATTGTACTTATGACTATTTGATATCCCCATACTTCGGGAGGTGGTCATGTAAAAATTCATAAACTTTGTTACTGTAGTTTCATAAGCAACTCCAATGGAATATTATTCTATTGGGATGGCTGTACATGATGATAAGTGTATGCATAAGTGTGTAAGTTGTGTGAGTAGGATGCTACTCACACAACTTACATGCACCATGCAAGTAAGTGTTATAAAAATAGACATGAGTGGGATAATATTCACAACAGCTCTTCTAATCTATACCAACATTACCAACCTGTAACATTGATTTGTATATTATATTAATGTATATTGTGCTCATATACTGTCCTTGAGGTAATTATATCAAGTCTGTGTCACTCTATTTCAGTCTAGAATGGATCAGCTGCCCTAAATACTGAATAGCAATTTAGATTTAGCTGTTACCTTATTACATCTATGTAGTTAGTAATTTCAATTTATTTTGGTAGCTTAATACTTATTTTATGTGGTAACAGGGAAATTTTATTTTGTTGCTGATTAGTCAGGTACAAGGTATAAAAATGGAGAGGGCTATATGCTCGGGTCTCTCTATGAGATCGTATTAGAAACTAAGAGATCAACATAGAGAGACAGCGGATTAGCAACTTGAAGTGGCAGTTGGCAGGCACATAGCATGTAGAACTGACAGCCGATGGGGCCGTCAATTCTACGTGCTATGTGCCTGTTAAAAGTTCTCGAATGGAGACCACGAACCGACAAACGCAGCATAGAAAGACCAGCCACAAGGTGGATAGAAGATATCATACAAGTAGCAGGAAGACGCTAGATGCAGGCTGCTTCCAACTGGTATTTCTGGAAATCTATGGGGGAATAATGATAAAGGTATAAAAAAAAAAAGCTGAGCTGAGAGCCATTCCCTATTCTGGTCTATATTACCATGTTCGACTACTTAAACAGGGTAGCTATGGTGAAATGTCTAGTCAATTTATTATAATCCATCTTTTTATCCAATACTGTAATTTGACACGTGTTCAAAACATTGTGATGTCGGAATTAAGATAACATTGCTAAAAATGCAATGACGATAGGCAGAGTAGGGTGGTGGCCAAGACATGGGAAGCAGAACATAGGCTGTCCTGTACCAAGATAAGTAAACAATATTGTCACTATCATGGGTCTAATCTACATGCAATTGACACAGGACTGCGGCGTGTTCGTGAGCCTAATCAATAATTTTATATTTCCATAAATGTTGCTATGCACGAGCAAGACAGAAATGAATACTATCTACCGAGCTTTAAAAACCATATATAACATGGTACAGTAATATACAGTTACATTTCCTACTTGTGAATTGAAATCTATCACTGTTCATCGCAGCTATCTTTGTTTTTATGTAAATTGTTTTAAAAATTATGATTGTTTATCAGCCACATTATGTCAGCTGTTTGTAGAATTTAGATCGAGATAATGGCATTTATGGGAGAATTCACAATCTGAAAGTGGTGTTTGAACTACATACAATCACGTTATTTTCACTTTAGAAGAAGTGTGTCAGAATCATAGCAAATGTAAAGATATACTCGTAGTTTCTGACAGAGACGTGTGTTTTCCACTTGCTACAGTGTTCAATAATTATTACATACTTAGCTGTATTTTTACCTATCTGTGTAAGAAGGAATGTTATGTTTATCGAGTGTATGTATGTTTGTAGGAAAAAACTGTTTTCTACCCCTAAACATTAACCAATTTCGACGATTCTTTTTATCTGATTAAAATTATAAATGTCTATATCTCTATGGTTTGCTTTTTTAACCCGACTGCGTAAGAAGGAGGGTTATGTTTTTCGAGTGTATGTATTTTTGTATCCATGTGTGTAATACAAAGTATGTACGTAATATGGCCTATTAGGTATAATTTTTTGTAATAATAACAATACTTGTAAAAAAAAGTGCTCTTTTCCGTTACCTCCAATGAATTTATGGTATTAAAAAAGTCATTTTACAAAAAATATTCTAATTAATGTACATTTACATAAATTATATTCAGTAGCTTTGCACATACTTTCTCACAAAACCCTTACACTCAACAGCATATCAAGCAAACGCAAGCCTAAGTTGTAGAGCGAAAATCGGGCTTATGCAGTCGGGTATAAAATTTTTCTTATAGGGCTAACTTTTCAATCTTCAGATAAAAGTATCTGTCAGATAAATTTTAGCTATGTCCTTCTCTTTCATATGACTTAAGAATAAGAAAGTAATATTTTAACTGAGAAATAGTTTTTATCTGTGGATTGAAAAATTAGACCTTAATAATACATTTGTTTTCTAATATATTTCCTACATTCCAGCCTCACAGCCCCATTCGGCTACATCACAGACGGGCCGGGCAACTACAGCGTGAGCACAGCCTGTTCGTGGCTGGTGTCACCCCCGCGGCTCGGGCCTTCGCCCCCCGCGCTCCGCATTAGGCTCGAGAGCTTCGCTACGGAGTGCGGGTGGGATCACCTCTATGTATATGATGGGGACAGTGTGAGAGCGGAAAGACTGCTAGCTGTTTATAGGTGAGTTTCGTATTACTAAACGAATCAATTACCAAAAAATAAATGTAAAAATGTTTTAGATTTTTTAGATTAGGTAGGTGGAGCATTACAACATTTACTCGTCTGCTATGTTACATCTCCTTGCGAAGACCAAACGTGCAGCAAATGTAGCAGCATGATGAAAGTATATCATCGGGGTCTCTCTGCCGAAAAAAATCGACAGCAATGCGGATAACGCGCGAATAATTGCTGAACCGGTGAATGAAGATACTGAGGGACTGAATGGCGAACCTGCGAATGAAGTAATCTTTTGGCAAATGAACCAACCACACATCGCAGATTTACCGAATATGACGCATGTGAAGTGCCACCACTAGTATCATACGTTCATGCTGTATAAGACCTAACTAAGTATCAAAATCTTCCTACCTAATGAACAGTCTTAATTAAACGATAAACCTGATCTCATTATCATCATCGTTATCTCAGCCACAAGAAGTCCACTGCTGGACGCAGGCTTCCCCCATGGATTTCCAAAAAGACCGGTTGGAAGTGGCCTGCATCCAGCGTCTTCCAGCCACTTGTATGAGGTCTTCTGTCCACTTGTAGCTTGTCTTCCTACGCTGTGCTTGTCGGTGCGTGTTCTTCGCTCGAGAACTTTTCGACCCCACAGGGCGTCGGTTGTGCCCTGCCCACTGCCACTGATCTGACTTATGTGTTTTGTTTCGTAATTTCCAGCGGTGTACTGATGCGCGAGTCGAGCTGGACGCGGCAGGTGGTCGCGCGGTCCGGCGCCGCGCTCCTGCACTTCTTCTCGGACGACGCGTACGCCATGGAGGGATTCAACGTCACGTATGCGGCGTACTCCTGCCCCTCGGACGATCACAGGACCAACTGTTCCAGTGAGTACTACTATAGTCACCGCGTTACCAACTGAGTCGTAGGGCCATAAACGTCAATAGGAATAGGAATGTGCAACGCGTCCTAACATGTTATCGATAATCCGCTACCTGCATTCGACCCTCATTAGCGCTCGCTTATCGCTAGCTGATTGGTCGTAACATCATGCCGCCGCGCTGCCGTCGTCGCAAAGTTGTTGTTTTGCTATAAGTATTTAAGCTTCAAAACACTGACTTACAGAAAGCCATTATAAGAGATCAAGCACCATTCATAATCAATCTACAGGACGATACAGAGGACGAAGATTCCGATGAGGAAGAATAAACGTTATTTATTTAACAAACATTACAAACGGCCCTTTTCAGGGCCACAATACTATCTAGTATGTTTCTATCTGATTTTATTCTTATCGATATGCGCCTATAACCATCTTGCGCACATCACTATGCGGCTCCATAAGACCCACAAGTGCGAGCGAGATAGACACAGAGAAATGATTTATGGCCGCACGACTCAGTTGGTAACGCGGTGACTATAGTAACATACGTAGGACGCTCCATACAACGTCGTGTCATTCACTCTATATGCCGTTCGCTCGTGCCGTCAGTTGGCATTAGAGCGCTTCAAGCACGCAACACTTATCGACAGCGACATCTATCGTTCATTCAAACTCCAACAAAACGACAGGCGAGCGCGGGGTGTGGGTGAGGAACCTGAGATTGACGGGAGGGAGAGAAGAAAGATATTTTAAAAACCTATGATTTTCGATATCATTATTGTACTATACTATACTTATAGGGAAACAATTGTATTTCATTATTTGCTTATTAATATTATTCGCTTAAATTAGCTTCACTTTGTAACAATGTAAACAAACCTTGGAAGGCAATTTCAAATGATTACTAGTTGTCATATTGATTTGAAACTTCGCTGCTTTTTGTTTTGATTACTTTATTTTTTATTACTTTACATGGCTAATCCGGATGGAAATACCATTGGTCTTATCTGATAATGAAGCCAAATTATTTTAAGTGGATGCTGGAATTTAACAATGTCTATTAGAATCACTCTAGCCTGGATGTGTATAATAGTATAATCTAAACCACAAAAATTGGCATATGTCCAGTAGTGGACATAGGCCATGTGTTTCATGGCCTACCAAAAAAAACAACCTTGTCGCTAGGCCTGCAATCAGCGTCTTCCTGGCACGTCTGTGAGTTCTGTGCATCTTTTATTTTTATTTTACGCAAGAAAGATCTACGTTTGACCACCAACTCGCCTGATGTTAAGCGACGGTGTGGTCAAGGATGGAGTTCGTCGATCTAGAAAATATCTATTCACTCTAGCCTTGAAAATTCCAAGATTGTTGTTTTCAGGAAACAGTGATGGCGGCAAAAAAAAACATTCTTATACAATACGCATCTTATGGTAGGTCTTCCTATACTAAGCTTGCCGTGTGTGCTCCCCACTCAAAAAATTTTACTCCATCGGCCACATAGCTACGTGCTATTTGCCCTGCCCACTGCTACTTCAACTTGCTAATCTGATGATTAAGTCGAAAAATGTGTAGGGAAATTTATCATTGGGCACTAGGAAACCCCTTGAATTTAGGCTTCTCTCAGTCGTATTATAACAATTTGAATTTGCATTTTCACCCATGTCACTCTGCAAATAAATACTTTGAATTTGGATTTATTGTAAATTTCCAGATCATGGCGAATGTGAGGATGGAACATGCAGATGTGAGAGTGACTGGACGGGAGTCGCATGCGACCAGCCGCTCTGTCCACGTAAGTATTAATTGATTTTAACCCCCGACCCAAAAAGAGGGATGCTATAATTTGACATGTGTATTTGTGTGTCTGTGGCATCATAGCTCTCAAATGGATGGACCGATTTTGATCTAGGTTTTTTGTATGAAAGAGGATTTCGCCCGTTTGTTTTTGTCTGAGCTCCTTGAGTTTTCAAAAGGAGGGTTATGTTTTTCTAGTGTATAGTGTATGTACATACTATATTACCTTCTACAGCCTAAACAGCTTGAACGATTTTGATGTCTGAGGTGTCGTTAAATTTGACTTCACTCCCTGAGTGGCTCCACTTTCATTGTGCGTACCGCCAAAATGTGGAATGCGCTTCCTGACTGGGTCTTTCCGAATAGATATAATCTAAGTGTCTTAAAATCGCGAGTAAATAGGTTTCTTCTAGGCAAGCGCGCTCCATCGTAGACCGTAACTGTCGCTTAACACCAGGTGAGTTGACGGTCAAGCGAAAGCCTATAGTCGAATAAAAAAAAACTGCGGACTAATTTATGATTGGTTGATCCGCCATATTTGTTTACATCTTTGGAGAAGTAAAATATAATGTGCTTCAAACAAGATTCATTTATTTTATCATTGATAACCTTAGAAATTATTTGTTTATTTTTATTGCTACACCAACAAGGCATCCACTAAGACAGCCCAATAAATAAATAAATTACAAAAGTGAGACACATGTTCAGTGACACTTCAATTATATGTATAAACCATATGAAACAATTTATACAGTACATATACGTAAAGAGAAGCAAGCTTACATATAAAATAAATAAATCAAATTCTAGAAAACTGCAACAACATATACGGCGCGGGCGACTGCACTCCCACCGGATGCGTATGTATCCCGCAACGGTCAGGACCCGACTGTTCACAAGAGGCGTCCGCCGCGGTGTGGGGTTGGGCGTGGCGCGAGGCGGGTGAGGCGCGGGGGGAGAGTGCGCCCCCTCCCCCCGCCGCCGGTCACGTGCTGCTCAACTACGGGGAGGATCTACTGAGAGTCGGAGGGGAGACGTTCGCGGACGTTGAGTTCTTGTATAGGTGAGTTCGGTTGGGATCTAAAATTTATACAAAATTCCATAGAAAAAAGGTACTTTTAGACTTTTTCACAATTTTGTGGGCACCTTACTCAGACACACAACAAAATAATGTCAAATCATCCAATTAGAGTTTCAAATAGAGGGAGATGTGTGATGCGCTTACATAGCAACTTAAAACCTTTGACCTGTTATGCAATACTAATGTGTGTGAGATTAAATAATATTTTTTGAGTAATTCAAACAATTTGAAATTCACATTGTGACATTACCATTGACGCGAGTGTTCACGTGCATTCACGACAATGGTCGAAGTGCGACTAAACGTTAGTGTCCCGCTGAGTCCAGTGGACTCAGTATGGTGGGTCCAACTTGGAGCTTACGTCACGCGTTTGGCTCTGTTTGTAACTGTCATTCAGAATCAATCCAGCGTTACCACAATCTTAATAGCAATCTTATTTCAATATTACTTTGTCTTGCTCTCTCAACTATAGTAAGAGCGAGACAAAAGTCAAAGTAATATTGAAATAAAACTGCTTGAACGATTGTGGTACGAAGGCTCATATTCTCAAGTAATGTAGTTACCAAGGACCATCTCTCGAGTTTTATTATACATATATATATATGTGTATAGAAGACCTGCACTGTAACATCATTGTATCTTGCGAATTATCCTTTGCAAGAATATCTTGAGTAAAATAATATAAAAAAACTGATTATATGTATATATAATATGATTCCAGGTACAGTACAAACAACAAGTCGTGGTCCCCTGTGTCCGTGGCGGGTCCCGCGCCGGCGGCACGGTTCGCGCACTCGGCCGTCATATACAAACACGAGCTTATAGTGTACGGCGGAGTTGTGGCACATCCGGATCCGGAGCGGGGGTGAGTCTGCCAATATACACCTTAACTACCACACAATAAAGTAGGTTTTCGATTACTAATAGCGAGTCATGCTCCCATGGCGGAAAAACAAAAAAAAAAAAAGAATGTGTTCAAATTACTACTGTAATGTAACTATACCATAGAGTACTATTTCGATCGCAACTTGTAACGAGAGAAAACGTAGGTGAGTATTCGAACATTGAAATATAAGCCCTATGCCACTTGTCATACAGTAGATTTTCACAAGGCATTTTTAGGAAGATTTCAAACTTCATGAAACAAATGACGATCGTACATCGCTGGAACGTCATTTAAAAATGCTTGCCGAGGAAAACGCCCTAAGTAGCTGCTCTTTAGCCTTAGAAATATGGATTTAATTTCCAGCATGATATGGTTCAAGTTTAAAATATGGTACATGCATATGTAGTTCATCATTCGACATTCTTCATATTAACTTTCTGCTGCAATGTGAACTTTATAGCATACTGCATTAAGTTTTGATTAGGCATGATTTTGATTTATTTCGAGGCATTTGAAACTGATTTTCATGATTTACGTTTGTCAATAGAAATCCAGTTCTATCTAACACGAAATAGAGTCTATAATATAATAAATTATATTCTGTTCTATTCGAATAGATTGTTTTTATTTTCGTTTATTTCAGGGGTGGTTTAGCAGGTTTAGAAGGCAGAGCGGGCGAAGTGACGAACGAGTTGTGGCGCATACGGCTCGATTCGGAACTGCCGGTGTGGACAAACGCGACGCCAACCGCGTGCTCGCCGCATCGACCCGCGCCGCTCAAACACTGCGGTAATTGCACAATACTGCTTGCCCACTAAATAGAATGTTGAGAAAAATGTAAAAAAAAAATGAATTGGTCAACCATTCCTGTTTTAAAATGAATGAACTGGCGACCAATGATAAGTTGTAATTCTGAGAATCAGCATTTATTGGGAACCAGTCCGTTCTCCTCATTAAATACTTATTCTGCATACAGAAAGACACAACCGTTTTTTAGTGTAGTAAAAAATTGATAA
This sequence comes from Lycia hirtaria, assembly GCA_947563715.1. NCBI lineage: Eukaryota > Metazoa > Arthropoda > Insecta > Lepidoptera > Geometridae > Lycia > Lycia hirtaria. Next base: position 49,224,348 of record OX387376.1, on the reverse strand, counting down.
GATTATATTTTATAAATACAATATTACAATTTTTTTTAGAATAGCGCCATCTATTGGCCAATATGCCAATGTTTCATCTGATTTATTTGATGTAATGAATATGTGAAATATTAAATTATGTATTCTAATAAAGTTGTTTTCTAATTGGCAGGTGGTCTCCACGTCTCGGGTCATACGGCCGTGTTAGCATATTTAGGTCCAACGAGGAAACCCGTCATGTTGTCGTTTTTTGGACACTCGCCGCACTACGGATATCTGCATATTGTACAGGTATGACGAAAGGAAGTTATATTTTAAATAACATAGCTCAATCACCAATGAAGCACACCAAGATAAAAATATTAGTTAGATAAAAGTGGTCATAGAATGGTGGCCTTAAGAAACAATAATTAGATTAGTAGGCAGGTCATCAGTCAGATGGAGAGTCGATATCATCAAGTTCGAGGACAAGAGCTGGATGAGATCAGCGTAGGACTGGCAATAATGGTGTCATAAAAAATGCCTATGAAACAATGGTATTAATGTTAAGTAAAATGAAAAACATGAAAAATTCATCAAACACGGATAATATTTAAGAGTAGAAAAGTTTCTTCTGTTGAATTAAAAGTGCAAAAGTCCATTATTAACTAAAGGTTAATAATAATGCTAATAAGCTTAATAATGGGCTTATGTAATATATTATGTGTGTCATCCCGTTATATGCCAGTGTGTAAGTGCGAAACGGCTCATAGAATAAGCTCACACCATTTTTTTTTAAATATTTCGTTTTCAAACTGCTAATTTGAAACAAATTTGCATAATTTTATGACCTGACGTTTCGAACACTTTGCAGCGTCCGTGGTCACAGGTGAGACTAGATGATGTTGTCTTTTTTGTTATAAAAAATATTAAGTACTACCGCCTATTTTTATGCAAAACGTTCCTTAAGTCGCTTACGGTGTCAACAGATGTCGCAGATCTGTGTTGCTAATGGACTTTTGATCGTAACTGTACAAATGAAAATTGTGGTTTTAATGATTCTCTTAACGGCCAGATCCACCTCCTGTATCTTGTTCCCCAGGAGTACTACATAGAGGAGGGCGCGTGGGGGGCGGCCGCAACGCGGGGGTGGGGCGCGCGCGCGGGGTTCGGTCACAGCGCCGTCTGGGACGAACTCTCGCGCAAGGTTATCGTGCACGGGGGACTAGTCTCCGAGTCGGAGGCCACGCAGGTAAATATACATCTTACCTACATAACAATAAGGTAGAATTTCGTTCGAAACGCCCACATAAAGCAAAGTGTAAATGTCGATTTATACACATTATCTAAACGAAAAGTTTAGAAAATAAAGTTTACGACCTGTGTGTGTTATCAGTTCCTCACTATGGGCTTTATAACGAAACTCGAAAGTCACGCAACGAACTATGGTGAGGCTATGCTCGGAGTCTGCGCGATCGAATCGGAAATGAACAGATCTGTAAAGATACGAAAATCACCGACATAGGACAGCAAATTAGCAAGTTGAAGTGTTAGTGGGCAGCGCACATAGCACACAGCACTGATGGCCGATGGCGCTGAAAAGTTCTCGAGTGGAGACCACCCACCGGCATGCTTAGCGTAGGAAGATCAGACACGAGATGGTCAGATGACCTCATACAAGTGACGGGAAGACGCTGGATCCAGGCCGCTACCACCAGTATTCTTGGGGGAGGCCTATGTCCAGCAGTGGACTTCTTGTGGCTGAGATGATGGCACCTTATCGATAGTAAGATAGCATTTAGATCGTAACACAGTCGAAAAAACAAAACAACAAACATGGGGCCTCGTCTCCTAGTCCGTGGTCATACATGTAGGTAAATATACAGCTACTCACCTAACATTTTTTATACTAAATAAATCTACGTTTGACCACCAACTCCCACGAAGCGACGGTGTGGCTGAGGATGGAGCACGTCGATCTAGAATATATCTAATTCACTCTAGCTTTGAAAATTCCAAGATTATAGTTCTCAGGAAACAGAGAAAGAGAGGGAGAGAGTTCCACTCCTGTGCAGTGCGCATCAAAAATGTGGATCTAAATTGTTGCGTACGAATTATGGGCATTTCAGTTATAAAGTGAATGGTAATGTGTTTACTTTCCTCTTATCCTGTAGTGGAATGGGGAAGGTGGAAGGTCGTGCAAACTCTTGCGCACACGCGCCAAAATGGATCCGATAGAATATTGCAAGGCATACTAATTTATGGTGATGCTCAAGACTCAGCTTCTCATCACCAGTTAACGTATGGGCTCGTGGTTCAACCGACTGCAATGGTCAATAAACAATAAGGTGGCATAAAATATTCCATCCGTTTCAGGCTCCCTCCGCAGCTCTGTACGAGTACGACGTGGATAAGAAAATATTTAGACCTCTACCGTCGGCGCCTATTCCTAGATATTTACATACTGCCACCTTTGTATCGCCCGGTGAGTGGTATTTTATTTATTTTATAATAACAACAGTAGTGCTGTTTGTAAATTTGCATTAATTATGAAGAGGTAATATTTGTAAAAATGTTTGTCCAGGATACTCATTTACTGACTTAGATTTGTTTAATAAAGAGATTAAACGTAACGTATGGAGTGGAGCTGCCAAAAAAGTTAACAAAGAAGTGACATGGCACTATATTTGTATTTTTAAGTATTTTTGAAGTGAAGAAGTGTTTAAATTTTGCGTTCATCGTCGCAGCCAAATTAGAATCGCATTTTAACACACAATTCAAATATATTTTGATTAGCAGCTACATATTTACTATATCTAAAACATAATAACGCCACTCGATAGCAAAACGATTAAATAATTCCTTACGTTGAATGACGACCATGACGCATCGCGCGCGGACCAGGGTGAAACGCCGTCATTTTGAAGTCTTTCGTACGTTACTTGCGCGTATTCACGTAAAACACACGGTCGCGTCCACGATACAGCCACATCCCGATATTTTTCTTCATAAATATTAGTATGCGTGTATGAGATGGAATATTACTTACAACGTCTCAAACCTTCGTTGTATTACCGTCAGGTGTGATGTTGGTGTTCGGAGGTAACGCACACAACGACAGCGCGGCGGCGCACGTCTCCACCGCCGGCTCGCGCTGCTACTCCAGCGTGGGCATGATCTATGACGTCAGGTCAGTATTCAATACCACACGATGAATACTTTACTGATTGAATATATAACTAACTAAAGTTAACTAAAAAAACTAACTAAAATATAAAAAAACTTAATAAAGTCAATAAAAAAATCAGTTATAATATCTACAACGCAGGAAACAGAAGAAAAAACCCCTAGAAATGTATGGTAACGGTCCGAATTTCTGCTTATCCTGTAGTTGAATATTTAAATTTTCTTTTATGTATGTAGCACATCTGCTTATTGAAATAATAATATTGTTGTTGTAGATGCGCTCAGTGGATAGAGACGTTCCCGCCGGCGGGCGCCGCACGCGCTGCGCACGCGGCGGTCAGAGTAACGCTCGCCGGGAGGAACGCTGTCATCATACACGCCGGGTAAGCGTTAACTTTTTTACCCGATTGCACAAGAAGGAAAATTGTTTTTGGAGTGTATGTTTGTTTCTATATTACCTCCTCCAGCCTAAACGGCTCGACCGATTTCCATGCCCGAGGTGTCGTTAGATTCTCCTTTTCTTCCAGAATGTATAATAATGAATGGGTTTCCTAAGAATACGAAATAGTTTTTTTTATATTGGAATGTCAATTGTTTTGGTATAGTTTCGACGGGCGTCTCCGATCTGACGCTCTGTTGTTCACCGCTGGCGACAAGTGCGCCGTGCACACGAGCGAGGCGGCCTGCCTCGGCAGCACGCGCCGCGCCGCCCTCGCCTGCGCGTGGAGACGGCACCTTAGCGCCTGCGTGCCGGTAACTAGCATTTTTTTAACTTAATTAAAATTAATAAAATAACTAAATTCAAAAAACTAAAGAATTCCTCATACAATTTAGTTTTTATTTATTTGGTGATTTTAAGAATAGTAATTAGTTAAGAATTCGTAGCTCGACCATCGGCCGTCTCGTCATATCCCCATTTTTGAAGATATAAAATGACTGCATGAACATATAAAAAAATAGTCGTTTGTAAAACTAGAAAACATCACAAATATTCGTCAAAAATTTCAATTTGATCCAAGTTAATTTTCATACATAAAACTAATTTTTAGAAATTATTAACGAATCAATTATTTTTATGTATGAAAATAACTTGGATTAAAATCGTTGGCTAATATTTGTGATGTTGTTTCTAGTTTTACAAACGACAATTTTCTTTTTGAAGTCCATGCAGTCATTATTTTATATCTTCAAAAATGTGGGTATGCGCGAGCGAGACAGACGATGGACGAACTACGGACTCCTAATGAAACATATTCATACAACCCGTTTCACCTACTTTCTACGAGAATATAACAGAGTGGTATTACTATCGCTGTCTCATACCCGTTTACGCGGTACTTGTGTCCATTATTTTCCTGGTCTGTGTTCATATCTGTTCAAAGCTGTTTGTTTTCCAAAATTAAATGATATTGTTTCAGTTAGAAGAAGTGGGGTGGGAGGAGTCTTTCGACGGCACGGTCCGAGCGTGCTCGGTGGAACCCTCGAGAGTCGGTACGTACTTTCACACTTTTCATACTACAAATACATTTCGTTTAATATTCGAATGTTTACATGTTTAGTCTATTCGGATACAAAACTAATGTGGTATTGGGGGCGCTGCTGTTCTTATTTCATTGTTTTGTTCAATCGAGACGTTAGTTCCCATTTTTGCCACGATAATTCTCAATGTTGCTTCTCCGACGGCAATATGGGGGGTCCATTTTGTGGGTGGCGAGTCATCACCTGCCTTAACATTTTTGTATGATGAGACGAAATTGACTCATTCTGATGCTCCCACACAGAAGTACGTCATCTTACCTGTTGTGTTATTGACATTAGCCAATAAACTAGTTTTCTAAGTCATAACCATTTCATCTCAATAGCCTCCATTTGTCAAATTCCATATTGTACAATAGTTCCATGATCCAACCACATACCAAAAACTGTATTTATATTTCATTTCACGTAAAGGGCCTCTCAGTATTGTCTGCTGCTCCTCTGATACCCATCAAAGGACCGGACTGCGACCCGTGACTTATTTGGATGAAGAGAATAGTAATACTAATGTAATTGTAATATGTTGTGTAGACGAGCAGTTGTGTGCGTCTGCCGAGTCGTGCGGCGCATGCACAGCTGCAGGGTGCGTGTGGTGCGGCGCCTGCTACCCCTCGGCGCACGCCTGCACCAAGCACAGGGTAGGTATACAACACATGGACGTGTTTAACATACGCTCGCGACACGCAGCGCTCTCTCTCTCTCTCTTTCCTCTCTCTCTCTCTCTCTTGGTCTATTGAGATAAAAAATATTCTGTACAAATTTTTATATTAATATTACCTGAGGAGTTTCAAAATATATAATTTTTCGAAATCGTCACCAAAATAAATGATATCTGGACCAAACTTTTTTCAAAATATTTCACCTATCCAAATAAAAATCATCTCACACTTTTATAATATCTTAACTCGGTGATTTTGTATGTTTAATAATATTGTGATGCGCGCTTTGAGCAGAGTCTTAAGCTGCTTTGATTATTATTTTTGTACGAGGCTTAAATATGAGTTTTGTCGTTGATTTTGTATGTTTAATAATATTGTGATGCGCGCTTTGAGCAGAGTCTTAAGCTGCTTTGATTATTATTTTTGTACGAGGCTTAAATATGAGTTTTGTCGTGCAGCCAATGGCGGAAAAGATAGAGGAATGCGGCGCAACGGCGGACAGTAGCCGGGAGGTGTGCGGCCGATACCACTCGTGCGCAGCCTGCCATGCTCACCAACACCACCACCATACGCATGTACGTATACACACACGCACACGGCCACACGTGTGTACGTATACTCACGCACACGTCACACGCCCACACATGCGATAGGGTAGTTAAGAGTAACAAACATATTGACTGGTTTTTATTTTTCGATTTTCCTTCAGTGTTGTCACGCGATCTCCCATAAAAGTAGTAGTAAGCTGTTTCTACCCCTAAACGTTAACCGAATTCGATGATTTTTTTTATCTGATTTAAATCATAACTGTCTGCGCCGCCTGAACGGTTCGTTTTTTTTTTCGAATTTCACTATAACGCCGGATTTCCATGTCCAACCATATAAAAAATAGAATTACCGAAACAGGATAATTTAGAGGTAGAGAACAGTTTTCTCCTGTTGCGTGAAAAACGCGTAACCTGCTGACAAAACGAAAGCATTTCTTTTAAGGTCTAAAATTAAAAAATAATAGTTTTGTTGAAAAAAAATTTAGTAATAATTTAGATTTCAACTAGAGGCGGCTGATGAGAACATAACTACTGGTATTCCTACAACATTTTTGTAAATTTTTCCAGGGTTCTGAAGAATTAAGTCAAAGAGCGTGCTACTGGGATTATGACTCGATAAAATGTAAACCTGCTAACTCATCAGACGATATAAGGTAAAATTATATCGTATTATCAGTAACACAGACACGTAGTATAAGTGCTCATTATGTGACTAAAAATAAACTATGTGCCCGAACTCGAAAAGTCCACCATTTGCCATTAGCAAGTTCCTGCCAAGACCCACCATTTCATTCCTTAGATATCTCAATGTTCCGTAGTTGTATCCATCTCCGTGAGGTATTAAAGATATGGTGAATTTATTTTCTCTGCTCTTTTCTGGTTTATTTGTTCTAGACTTTGTGTATGACTTTCATGAGAATCTATAAGAGCTTAGCAAAATAGCTTTAAATTATTACATTTAATGTTGGTGTGAATACGTGGGTTGTTTTTTAGGCATCGGGAGCACTTTTCCTTGCATTCATAAAATTTATATTTCAGGATATATGTATTCTATAACAATGATTATCTTTTAGGAGCGTCGCCGCCACGGCTCCTTGCAGCGCGCCCTGTTCCACGTTCCACACTTGTGCCAACTGCACGGCGGAAGAGTGTATTTGGTGCGCCACTGCGGGACGCTGCGTCGACAAGGTAATCTAGACCTTATCTCGATTATTCAAGGTTCAGTTTTCCACTGGATGTTTTTTATTCAACAATGTGCTTGCTGCTCTCCTAGTGTTAAGTGGAGTTGTGGTCAGAAATGAATCCGATTTCAAACCGACAAACTAACAGCATTGCGACGATGTTTCAAGCTTTGGGGCTTATTTCTAACGAGGGGTTAGTTGCCAAAGAGCTTCTTGATATGTTTCTCAATGGTTACTTAAGCCTGAAGCTGGCAATTGGCAGACAAATCACAAAGGTGCGATCAATACACCCAAACTTGTACTTAGTATTATATAAGTATGATCTCAGTTCAGACTTATTTTTTTTATCTTCTTAACCCCTACTCCCGGACACTCGAACCATTCAGTCCTCTGTATTTGCCACATGTATTACTTACCCACATCGGGATAAATTATCTCTATGGTCTCCGGCCCGCGCTCCTCACGTAGGGGCGCCGTAGTAGTTCTTGATGTAGAAATCAAACAACGGAGTACTACTCAACCAAATATTATCTTTGACCAAAAGTCAGTAATGGAAGGTCGGTGGCCAACAAACACAATTGTTTGTATAGCTCAGTTTGCAGCTTAGTCGTGAGTTTTTTTTTCTTCTAATTTCTCAATTTTAGGGTTTCCCCTTCTGTAAAACACTATTCTCCACGTTTTTGTTGATACACATTTTGTTAACTTAACTAACAATTTTTAACTACCGACCAAAAAAGGGGTTGTATAATCTGTATATCTATGTCTGTTTATCTGTCCGTGGCATCGTAGCTCTCAAACGAATGGGCCGATGTTGATCTAGTTTGTTTTGTTTGATAGAGAATTTGAACGATAGTGTTCTTAGCTATGTTTTATAAAAAACGGTTCAGCCGTTTTGTATGGCGGGGTTTTCTTAGTTTTATAAACTTAGTTGTAAATATTGAAAACAGATGCTTACCTTATGCCACCTAGGGTAAGCCTCACATTGTGTGTATATCGATTACCGTTACACATTTAAATGAATTGCTGTGTTTACCTTCCCATAACACCCCTTACGAGGGGTTTCAATTTAGTTAGCTCGTATGTTCATACGTAGTGTCAAAAGGAGACCCTGTTATAATTTTACACAAATTGTGATGTGTAACTACGGAACCCTAACTTGCACGTGGCACTACGCGTACTTTTCAAACTAAATGCTGTTGCATGCTGACCAATTCCCCCTGTTATCCTAACTTTACTTATTATGGTACTAGAAAGAGGCGATACTTCAATCTACCTGTAAAATACTTGTCCAATACTTGGGGCTCATACTTTATGATAATGAAAACTTAAAAAATGACACTCTAATTTGGAATTTCTTCAACAAATTGAATGTTCAACCGCTATTCCGTCGCCATTTTCCGAGACTGGTAGGTGACGCGACAAGCGGATAACTGCCAAGAGAGTATCGCGTGACTAGTAGCATACCGATGTCGTAGTCTGCGACTCACCATGCAAATATATGTGAGATACTCCTTGCAGACTCTTGTTCCAGACTCGCGTCGTCTAAAATTATCGTAGTGTAAGAATAGCCTTAATCGTTTGTTTCAGAACGCATACGGCGCATCGTTTCCGTTGGGCGGTTGTCGCGCGTGGTCTACCCTAACTGGCAGCGCGGGCGGTAACGGAGGCGGGTCGTGCGCGGCGGGCGCGGGGTGCGGGGCGCGGGTGGCGTGCGACGCGTGCCGCGCGGAGCCCGCGTGCGGGTGGTGCGACGACGGCGTGGGCGGCGGCCGCGGCGTCTGTCTGCCGGGGGGCGCGCGCAGGCCGCACCGACCGCACGCGTGTGCCATGCACAGGTTACTGGGATATAGTTTTTTTTATTGAACACACAATATATATATATATAATATACCTACGAGTACCTAAAACTAAACCTCAAAAACTTTGCATATAATATTGAAACTCAAATTACTTAGGATTTACAAATCAAAAGTCCTTTAAATTAACTAAAAATACAAAACCCCTATCCTCCATAGGACTCAGATTTGACTTACTCCTACAGATGGCATTTCACGCACTGCCCTTTATGTCAGTGCAACGGACACAGCACATGCGACACACAACACCGCTGCATACAGCCGTGCGGCGGACGCACGATAGGCGACCACTGCGACACTTGCGCACCCGGACACTGGGGCAACCCGCTCAACGGAGGACAATGCACGCGTGAGTATTAAACATACAATGTACATAATACGATGTCGTAACTGCTGGTGTTACGAACATAGTACAGACGACACGCAACACCGTTGCATACAGCCGTGATACAGGTGCACGATAGACGACCACTGTGACCCTCACGTCTCGTTAACTAATTATCACATGAAATAACACTGATATAATAATAATATATTGCTTTATTGTATCTACACCATATAAAGAAACTTAAAAATAAACAATAATATAATAAACGTACAAGGGACGGCCTTGAGGGGCGTATGATATTGCTTTCTGCATATGCAATGATCAGTGAAAATATCGTTTTAACCGTAGTTTGACATAGTAGACAATATCTACATTGACAAACGCCATTAATAAGTTTTATATGTACACTTAGCTATCAAGTACTTATTCAATGTTTGTTTCAGCATGCGAATGCAACGCTCAAGCAGTCGCTTGTGCCCCGGATACGGGCCGTTGCTACTGCAGCACTAAAGGGCTGGCGGGGGACCGGTGTGACAAGTGTGACAACACCAATCACTACCACGCAGACGTGCACAATAAGGGAGCTTGTTACTGTGAGTATAAGTTTTAAAATGGAATTAACAGTATAATTTAACGGACACGGGATATTGCTACTGCAGCAGTAAAGGGCTGGCGGGGGACCGGTGTGATAAGTGTGACAACACCAATCACTACCACGCAGACGTGCACATTATGAGAGCTCAACTGCAGTTTAGCTAAGTTAAAATTCGTATTGAGCAGATCCAATAATGAAAATAATAATATTTCAAGAGGCTCTAGCTTGATGGTTGGGTCTGATTCAGAAAAATCAGACAGCAGTCGTCCTAGACACAGCACGAAATGTCAGTACGTTCCTAAATTGTAGCCCCTGCCGTCAGCACCTTAGACCCTGCCCCGCTGCCGGTGGCATCCTAGGTTTAAATTTTTATAATGTTTTTATTGTTTTTTTTTAGAAATATTGAAAAAAAAAAAGATTTTATATGTATAAATTGACTGTGGTTAAATGAAGCTATGAGCTAAGAGATGAACTTGTGGGTCTAGCTAACCACGAAAAATACTGAAAGTGGTCAACTGAGCCCGCGGGCCCAGTTGACCACCGAATAAAATAAATGATTAGGTGAATAATAATAAATAGTTATAGTAAAAAAAAACTGAAAAAAAACGACTTTTAAATAAGCAATTCGTTTACTTAGACACATTTTTTCAGTTATTTTGCTATAAAAACCAAATTACTCGACCGATTTTGATAAAATTTATATGGGTCTACCTCATCAAAAACAATGGGGTATGTAAAGAAAAATGTAACATATGCTGATTCCAAAACCATTTCGTGATTGTATAAACCATTTTTTTTTTGGCCTCATAAAATGATGAGATGGCTCAAATTTTTGCGAAAATATAAAAAATATTTGACCTTCAGTCGACCTCTAAAATGACGTCACAGTTACAAAAAATAAAGTTGATGCTGACAGCTTTGGCATTGAATATCAAGCATAGACAATATCTCTATGACAACTGTCATAACAAAATAATTTGATAACCTCCTTTTTGGAAGTTTTTGTCGTTTATTGCCTCACTGAAATGAAACAAATTATAAACGGATTTAACGCGTATGTTTTACATATGTTTATGACCTGACGTTTCGAACACTGCAGCGTCCGTAGTCACAGGTAGACTAGATGACAGTTGTCTTCTTAAGAAAATATTAATTACTACATTTACTACCGCCTATTATTTTTTAAAAACGTTGTAGAAGTCGCTCACGGTGTGAACAGGTATTTCAATGAGTAAACATTATTCCGCTTACTGTCTGTTCCAGACGATCTCGCCGTGGACTACCAGTTCACGTTCAACCTGTCTAAGAAAGAGGACCGCCACCTGTCCGCGATCAACTTCCGCAACGCGCCGGTGAAGCCGGACGTGGACGCGGACTTCAGCATCACGTGCTCTGCGCATGCGCGCATGAACCTGACGGTGCGCACGCGCGCCGACCCCGCCGAGAGGACGCTCTTCTCGGACGTCAACTGTACCAACTTCAGATACAAGTGAGTGTCATAATCATTAACCACAAGAAATCCACTGCTTGACATAGGCCTCCCTCATGAATTATACATGTGATCGTTAAAAAAACCCGACTTCAAAATACGCAATTCGTTCAAAATACAAAATTGCGTTGATAAACGCTGCTTAGAACTAGGACAAACCCCAAAATGCGCTGTTCAATACGAGTGAAGACGAATCTAACGACACCTCACACATCAAAATCGGTCGAGCTGCTTAAGTAGGTTGTATATAAAAACATGAAACATACATACATACACTGGAAAACATAACACCTTCTAAAAAAGTGTATAACCCTTTCTTCTTGCGCAGTCGGATAAAAATGGAAACAACAACAATCGCAATGAGAACCTTTTCCCTTTTGAAGGCAATAAAAAAAAAATACAATTCTCATATCGTCAGGTTCGCGAAATCCGAGCACGCATTCGGCGTGGAAGACAACGTGACCCTGACGACGTTCTTCGTGTACGTGTATGACTTCCGGCCGCCGCTCTGGATCCAGATCTCGTTCTCGCAGTACCCCAAGCTGAACCTGCAGCAGTTCTTCATCACCTTCTCCAGCTGCTTCCTGCTGCTGCTGCTGGTGGCTGCTGCCCTCTGGAAGATTAAGCAGGTACTTATAGTTGCCGTTAATCTTTTGGAAGTCGCGGAATTAATGCAAGAGTCGTATGGGGCTAGAGGGCGGTGACGTCACAATCCACGTTCTTCTTAAAAAAAATATTTAAAATCTGAAACGACAGACTTCAAAATACGTTATTTCGGGTGACATATTTTTTTCCAGTTTTGTTTTCAAAACTAAACTATTAAACCGATTTTTACCGATTTCAAATGAAGGAAACAATGCGGCTTATTTTTTTTATGGTTACCACATAATTCCGTCCGTCCGTTTGTTTGAAAAAAAAAATGTTCATGGTCCCATAGAAATTTCAGCAAAATCCTTTCAATACTAGTTTGGTTTTTTAAAACACAGTTACGCATTTTAAAATCGGGTTTGTTTGTTTCAGAAATATGACATGTACAGAAGACGGCAGCGGCTGTTCGTAGAGATGGAACAAATGGCCTCGCGCCCGTTCAGCCAAGTGCTAGTCGAGCTGGAAAAGGGTATCGCCGGTGAGTGATGCGCATTTCACTTGAATACCCTTGTACAAAACTTAGCCCCCTTATTGTCACGATATAATGGGTTCTAGACAAATATAATCTGCACTCGCAATATAGTTTTTTGTTTTAAAATATAATTTAATGAAATGAATGAAATATAGTTTTTTGAAATATATATTAAGGTGTTTTTTATACCCAGGGGGCGGCGTCCCGGCCCCGGTGGCACTGGAGCCGTGTCGCGGCGGTCGCGCGGCGGTGTTATCGCTGCTGGTGCGGCTGCCGACCGGCGGCACGGGGCGCGCGCCGCCGCTCGGCGGGCTGGCTGTCGGCTCGGCGCTCGTCACGCTCGGCCACCACCACCAGCCGTCGTCCGGGAAACGGCATCCCACGCACAGGTCACTAATACACGGTATTACACCACAGGACCAAAGATAATAGAACGCTACGCTGTATAATAAGAGCGGGATATTTCATAGAGAAAAAAAAATCTATGAAGATATTAAAAAAAATGATTCGAGTCGAAATGTATGAAACGGGTGCGAAATTTTGTTCGAATTTGATAATTCGATATCACTTCACTTGTCATTGTCAATTTGATTATTTTTACGATTATTTTTATTTTTTCGCCTTACGGGCAGGCTAGAACTGTTTGGCCATACAGGCAGTATGTAGGTATATTCTTAACTAAAATTTCAATTTCATGTCCATTATTTCAATTTCGTTAATCGTGAATACAATATCAAAGAAACAACGAAACAATATTTTTAAATAAAAACTACGGGTCACTCACGTCTGTTTTGAGCCGAAATATCCGACTATAGTTTATTGTTTAGTTTGTTTATTGTATTGTTTATTGTTGTTTAGTGTATTTCGGCTCAAAACAGACGTGAGTGACCCGTAGTTTTTATTTAAAAATGTGTGAAAACCACGTTAATTTCCATAGTGAAACAATATTTGTTTGGCAAACTTTGAAGAAATTTTGTCTGAATCCTTCCGAGTCACCGACATAAAACAGCGGATTAGAAAGTTGAAATGGCACTGGGTAGGACACATAGCACGTGGAAAACGTGAAACCGATGACCGAAAAGTTCTCGAGTGGAAACCACGGAGATGGACAGACGACTTCATAAGAGTTGAAGACGCTGGATGCAAGCCGCTGCCAACCAGTCTTTTTGAGAATATTTTTTTTTTACATTAAAGAGATCTACGATTGACCACCAACTCACCTGATGTTAAGCGATGGTGTGGCCGAGGATGGAGCTCTTCGATATAGAAGATATCTATTCACTCTAGCCTTGAAAACTCCAAGATTTTACTCAAGAAACAGAGAATGCGGGCGGCCTCTGCAAAGTAGTGCACTTTAGTTATTAGTAGTAGATTATAGTTATTTATTAGCCTGGCTACCGACTGGCCTAGCAGCTCAGTTGGTAGTATGTCTACCTGCTAAGCTGTAGGTCATTGGTTCGATCCCCACCCAGGGCAAATATTAGTGTGATGTGCATATATGTTTGTTCTGTGTCCGGGTGTTTCTATGTATCTTAAGTGTGTATTTACAATAAATAAAAAAGTATATTTGCGTTCTATCAGCCATGTACAAGCTTTGGTTAGTTTGGGCTAGACGGTGTTGTGTGAAATGTCCACAAATATTTATTTTATTTATTTATTTTTCAGAATGTAACACCGGCTGTACATATACGTAGTAAGTGTAAATATATTCGTACGTCGCGTCGTGTTCACCGTTCTAATGAAGTTAATACTCAACCGATTACATACAGAGGTAAATATATCAATATATAAATAACTAACTCATTCGTTTGTTCGTAATTTATGATTAGAATTTTATTTATTTAATGCGAAATAATTTAAAATGTTTGTTAAGGCGGCTTATGTTCTGAAAGAGACTGAAAATAGGGTCTAATAAAATTATAGTTTTGATACGTCAAAGCAGTACCTTAGGCCTTGTCCAGAGAAGCAGAAGCGTGATGTTTTGCCTTTTGCATCCTTAGCGAAGCAGCGGTGTCAAGTCAAACGACAAAAACGCGTAGTTAAGGTGGTTCGATTTTCATACAAAAGTATATTTACCGATCATGGTCTGAAAGAGTACAATGAAACAATTGTGGTTCGCTTAAATATCGGTCTTTATTAGCGGCAAAACACATTTGTTAGAGCAAAAAATTTATCAAAAAATATTTAAATACAATTTCCTACTAATCTCCTGTTATCTATTCTATATATTATCTAGTTATCTATTCTATATAACTTTATTGTACATCCATACAGTGAAACCAATATGATTTATCGCCAGTAAAAATATTATAGCTAACCACAAATACTTCATTGTAAAACTATACTCTTTTCGATCATGATTGGTAAAAATACTTTTGTACGGAAATCGAACCACATTAAATGAAATTTTCTTATCTGATCGTTGCGACCTCACTCATGGACTTCACTAGCAACGTACGCAGTACCGGTTAGGATTTACCCAAAAACGGACGCTCTCGCTTCTGCGCACGCGCCTGCCACCCCAGACATTCGACCCAATCTCCATACAAACGTCGCGACCTAACTACCTATTTATTACACAGCATCGACATACGGAGTACCTGTGTAACTTCAATGATTGTCAGTATTTCAGACTTACCAAAAAAGTTTTGTAATCACACATCTACGTAGTCATTGCATGCTTCGAAAAAATCCACATTTACCTATTTACAATATTAAATTAATATTTTATCCTTAGGAAATGTATAAGAACTCCTATTTTTATCCTGTCGAGTTAACATATAGCCGTAGACGGCACAACAATGCACCATTATCGGTATTTATAATAAATTCACATTTTAAAAGAAAAATCATGTGAGTACCACTCCGTGACACCGCGTACCTCAAGTGTGACTGTGAGTTGTTCGCGGGGTGAGGTAGCTCGATTTGGTGGGAGGTGAGGAGTGTCCGTTCTATACGTAGTGTTATTAACGGCTTTACCGAAAAACGTTGTTAACTTTAAGCAATGCTAAACATATTTTGTCAACTTCTCGCTGACACGTAATGACACTTGCGAAAAGAAGACAGAGAATTTAAGACGATGGTTAAAGTGAAATAACATTTTTCGGTATATGTTCTGTGCCTAGACACCGCGCTCTCACTCTGGACGAGGCCTTAGGGTGCATGATGACTGATCGCTGTGGCCACCTTTAAAAGTTGAAAATATTTGTTTTTTTATTTTATTTTATTCAGTGATGTTTCTTTCAATGCATTTGAAACAAATTAATATTTTCTAAATTCTAATTAAGTTAAAATAGCTCAAGTTCCAATGAAGGAAAGGAATGTAAGAAAAATGTAAAAAAAAACCACTAAATACGCAGTGTCGAATAAAAGTTAGTAAAAAAGTAGTATTAGAAAACAAAACATCACTTCCGTTGAGCGGCCAAATGTTGTAATTTTCACTAAAGCACTTTTTAGCGTAATGTCACAGGAATGTAGGAAACTTAGACGTTATGAAATATGGCTAGACGTTTGCAGAATTTTTGTAAAACACGCTGTATTTTAGGCTGTTTTTATTTACGATTAATAGAAAGCAATTGAATGACCTAATATAACTAATGAATTAATAACCGAATTAATTAATAAATGAACTAATTAATGATTGAATAAATTAATTTAATTGTGAACAATATCGAAAAGATATATCGTTCTAATGAAGTTTGGACATCTAATAATTTTGATTTATTATTTAAGCTTTACTAAAAAAAAAAGAAACAAGGATGTAAAACTTGAATGAAATTTTATTTTTGCATAAATATTTTATGATATAAGAAGCTATTATTTAATTATTTTTTCCATGAAAGTCATATTAAGTTAAAATGTATTGAGACAGTCATTTAATTAGTTTTAAGTGAAACGCATCACAATAATAAAAAAAGACCGATTATACGATTATTACATTTAATTTATATGAAAATATTTTACTGCATGTTTTTTTATTATATACTCGTTTCGGGAATCGTTTTAAAACGATTTCTTGGCGAAATATTTGAATAAACTACGACAATTTTTTTCCATCGCTAGTCTAAAAGATATCGCGTATTTTGTTAAAATTTTAGAATAAATAATAATAAAGATGACAGACACAACTCTTGATAAAATGCGAAAGTCTGCGTAAAATTATTGATCATAGATATTTATCATATGAATTTAATCAAAACCGATCAAAACAAAATTAATCAAAACCGTGTCTAGTTGATGCATTGGGAAAATAGAGGAATCAATAAAATACCATCTTTTTTCCCCTCCTACTATTTTAAATATGCCTTTAAAGCCGTCACGCATTCTCCAACGCTAATTTTTACAATAAAGCCTAAAGCTAAACTAATGTAATAAAAGTATATTATTATTATAAACTGAAATTCACCTCAGAATAAAGAGATATTTTAAACAAAAAATTACTACTGAAGAAAAATGTATTTTAAACTGTGTGTAACTTCTAAAGGAAAAACGTACTTTAAATTGAAATAGCCTACTGTTGATAAACTTATTTTAAACTGGAAGTGACTTCTAAAGAAAAACATATTTTAAACTGGAAATGACATGTACGCTGTGGAGAGTGATGTGACTGACGAAAAGCATCATACGAGTGTCTATTGGCATTTAAAGAACATTTATTTTACAGAAAACCGACATAGCTGAATATATCATTTTATAATATTTTTTTATATACCAGCCTATAGAAAGGCAGACGAAACGCGAAGAACTCTAAATCGAAGCCGGTTTTCGTAAACGATACGAAATCGTATTTAATTCTAGAACTAGAGAACAATTAGATATTTAAGTGTCTTTTTAAAATGATTCTTTGTTTATAGAACAATTAGTTATAACAGTTTTCTAGTTTACGCTACGTGTATTAAATTATTGGCAAAAATTGTTGCATTTTCAAGCTAAATGCGTTCCGTTCTGTTTACCACTTTGTCCAGTCATAAGCTATAATTATAATATTCCAATATAGAGGTTAAAACCGCGGGGCAGACAGTTATACGCGGTGTTTTTCACTGGCCTTTAGAAGAGTTGTGTCAAACCTTTTTTTGTTAAAAAAATATTGATGTAAATAGCTCACACTATCTTGACTGATATGTAAATTATGTAAAGAGAGTTGTTTTATGCATTTAATTTAATGGGTGATGTGTTGAATCAAAACTATATTAATCGAATTGAAATGGAAAGTACCCTTCCAAAAAAAAATTTGTTCTTTGTGGCTATTGACGTTCAGGCGAGTTGCTGGTCAATTGTAGATCTATTTAACGTTAAAAAATATTATTTTTTATGCTTTAATAGGTTTGTGCTTGACTGCCAATCCGCCAACTCACCTGATGTTAAGCGACGTTGCGGTCTACGGAGTGCACTTAACCAGAAGAAACTAATTCACTCGCGATTTAAATACACCCAACTCTTGCGAGTCTCTTTTGAAGACAGCTGTAAAATCTTAGTCGTTTATGAAGATTAATAATTCTAGAATGCTAAAGTTTTCATTTCTATTTTCATTCAACACATCACTCACGTACTTGCTTGTACGTACGTAGGTGCTTCTCTGCAAAACTCGATATGCATTGATTGGCCTGACATTGTGAAACAAAACCCGTCTTTGCTTACATCGACATAAAGTCGGAATCAAAACGGGTGCGGATTACGTTTCAATTTTTTTTAAAAAGATAACAATATTTTTTTCTTGTTTTGGTTTCTATTAATTTAAAATTGTTATTACTGTTACACGTGTCCAGGTTAATAAATGCTGATTCGTTGTAAAAGCGACTTTATGTACACATATTTTAGGTAGAGTATTTGTAAAAGATATAATTCGTTTTTTTTAATAATATATTTATAGGGTATTTAGGCTTTATTTTTTTCACCGCCACGTAAACATTGTTAAACATTATTTTTTTGTAGTTTAAAATATACTGCCATTATGTGCTTTTTTAAATAATATTATAGAAGCATACTCGACTCGCATTGTAATAATGAAATATGATGTAGGTTTTTATATAAGTGTATAAAATAGATAGATTCATGATTTTATAAGACTTTTCTATTTAGGGATCTGATTTTTTTACTATACTTACCATCTTGTCTCCTAAAACTGTTTACTATTTTGTTATATTGAAAATAGCAACTTTTTTAAAGCTAGACAAAAATGTAAATGACCGGTTTCATATCAGTGGCTGCTAGATTTTTATAACCTAATATAGAATGAAGTTATAAACGAGCGATAATTTACGACATTTTATTGTACGTGCGATTTGTAGCAAGTGCCAAAACTTGCAAGGTGCATTAGTTTTGTAATAAATTGCTTTCTAAAAAAACAGCTGTGAGGAAATTTAGATCAAAACTTTTACAATAAAGACATTCAAGTTAGGTTATAAATAGAATGACACATTTTATGATTTAGCTGTGACATTTTATGATCAATCACGTGGAGGTCATCGCGCATTACATTATTCGACACCAATTATTATAATATTATTTGTAACATGTCCAAGTATTATATAAATTGTAAAATCATTAAGCAACTATAAGATATTTGCTTCGAGTTTTGGTAAGTAATGGTTATTGATATGTTAGAGTGAGTGAAGATCGTGTGCAAGTGAATAGATTATAAAAAAGTTTAATGTATTCGGGCAACTACAACTAGAAAAACTGATAATCAGTATTTTTTTCATGTTGTATAGCAAAAGATGCTCTACAATTGTGAAAATGCACGCTTTACTTCCTCTCGATCGATTTTTTGTAAAATGTGAAGAGTGTATGCAAAAATAAACATTTATCTTAAGTATTATTTAGTTTATTGCACTAAAAATAATGATTTGGAAATTGGATTGCATGTGATCATAAAATATTTATAGAATATAATTAGATTTTCAAACATTAAAAACGCATCCAAAATTAAGGTCATTGTACATTACAGATATACAATATCGGGTTGACTAAAAGCAAAATATTGAATGTGTTATATACTCTATAATATACAGGTTAAGTTTATCACTAGTGGTAAGTCTATGACGAGTGGTCAACGTGTCATATACATTATCCTAATTAATATATCTATAATATAAGCGAAAGTAACTGTCTGTTCGTAATTTTTTCTCTCGACCAAACGGCTGAACCGATTGTGATGAAATGTTGTACAGATATATCTGAAATTAAGCACGAAAGAATGAATTTTACAGCCGTCTGACTTTTAAAGGTAAAACTTTACTAGAGAACACGTATATGGGCTGCTTAAGGCTCAAGGCTTTTTAGCGTTGATGTTGAATCAGTCTAGTGTGCGACAACCTTAATTTTGGACTTCACTCACACTAGCGCCAAGTCAGTCGTGTAAATGATAAATATGTATAATTATATAATAGTGTATATTATGAATATACTATTGTTGATCTATGTAATTTTATAGTGAAGCTAATGTGTAAGCTAAATATTAAGCGTTGTAAATAATAAAGAACATAAATTATTGGATTTCATAATAAAATAATCGATCAGCATTTTTGTTGTTTTATTTATTGTTCTGTTCAAGCAATTACAGGGCCGGCATGAATAAAAGGCCTTCGACGAATATAGTAGAGGTATTTGTGCCGCGCGCGGGGGAAGTGGGGAGGGGGGGGCAGTGGGCTTGTGTGTTTCACACCATGTTCACTATTTGTTATACATATATGGACGTCTCCTATATTTCAGACAGCGGTTATAAAAATATCGACATATTATATGCGTACCTCACTAGTTAGGTGGCGTAAAACAATGCATTGAATTATCACTTATTTTTGCAATTAATTCCACGTGACGCCAACTTGACGGAAAAGTTGGAATGAAGGGGACACGTTTTATACAGCTGAATAACGGACATGCAAAGTATATGGCTCCTTCTATTCTAATAACGCTTCCTTGGGGCTTGCCGTGCTACACCGCGACGCCTCGCCAAACCGACAAAAAATTACCTATCCTCTAATACCACATTAGTTCTCCATCCGATCAGACTGACTATATTAACCTTATAGAAAAATTAACTGAGTTCAACAAAAACACTGTTACAATCGCTTCGGCCGCGTACGAACTATGGTTTCGTACGAAACAATTATTCTTGGTACGAAATTTGAAAAATAATAAAGTTATAAGCTCTTCAATTTTGTACAATTACAGAATTATAAAATTGTAGTGTATAAACAAAATTTAGAAAAATATAAAACGAGTAGACACTTGCATAATAAATTATAGAAATTCATACTCCACAATGAAAATTTTACTTACTTATTAAATACTCCAAATAGGTAACTATAATCCGCTCCACCCACAAAGAAATTTATATCATTAGGTTAGCATTACTACTCAAGATATAGATGTGGCGCTTCAATCGCATTCCGCCCATGTATACTATTAAAATATTAAAATTATGGCGGGCCTCGTGTTCTAAAATTTCACCATCGGACTTCAGTGGTGGCGTGGACTCTACAAAAAACCATGGAAAACCCTCTTTTTAAAATTTTGACAACAACAAAGTCATTGCGATTGAATATGACAACAAAAAGTCAATGTAGGATAAAATCCTATTGGCGCAAACCTACCGCGTTGGATTTTTGTAATTTTTGTATTTAGTTTTACGTGTTTTGAATAAATGTTTTCTTTGTAAAGTTATTTAGTGCTTAGGGAATAATGAAAGCTTAAATTTATTATGTGAGTAAGCACATACTTTATTTTTATTTACCGCTGATTTTCTTGTATTGAACAACCTTAAGTAATAGGGCGAATTCTGTGGAACAACCGATGGAGAATTCCTTTCTCTGCATTATCTATTTTCCTTCATGTCTTTCTATCGAGTTCCAACAAACGAAACAATCAACCAACCAACAAAACGAACTTTTTAAAATGAGTAGGTATCTACAAACACCTCTCCGGGCACAGAATTCGAGGCTCTATAGGTATTAGGTATCTCCGGTCTAGCAAAGCATCGCTGTCACCAGTAGTAGCTCAAAATCAACTGTTCCATACTGTACCTACGGAGCTTGCTCTCCCGCTTACGAATTAATACATTTTAAAGATATAAATTGATAGGAAGTACGTACTTATGACAAATCTGAACAACAATATTGCAAGTGTACCTACCTATATAAAACTCCCACTCATACACACCCCACACACATTCTATTATATACACGCATATATTTACAACATCTACTTAGTAATATCATTATAAATACATATATTATTATTATATTTCCGAATCAAATAACGACAGAACATTTACTTTGTACCCTCGCACTCGGGTTCCAAGATACAAGCTTCGTGCTTAGTTTGGGGCTCTCTGAACAGAATCTATAAAATATACATTTATAAATCCACAGTCCACTAATTTACTGTATTGTCTTTTGTGCCAAAGTTAACGTGTACATAATGTATATTGATGTTCTTCTGGTAAATAAATTGTCTTATTGTCTATATAAAACCATTTTGATTCAGATTTTTCACACATAAAATACTCATAAAAACAACGAAAAAGGAAAAAAAATAACGAAAAACAACTCAGTAAGTACCGTTTATCTATGTAAAACTTGTTTTAATCAAAATATAAGCACAAATGCTAATATTTTCAAGATTTTTTAAGTAGGTACCTACACATTTTTCTTAAGTAGGTATATTCAGGCGATTTATATCTTGGAAAATATAGGAATGTGTAAGCGAGATAGCTGCTCTACTACCATAGATCTTACCCACACTCACACCTGTATATTGTATGGTTTTCGACAACCACCAGCCATGTCCCGAAGCTGGTGGATGGTCTGGTTCGCTTGCACGGCGCTGGCGCAGGACGATCCATACTGCAACGTGCGATACGACCGTCTGTGCCAGGGGAAGGGGCCGCATGTCGCCTGCCAGTACCCATTTGTAAGTTTGTCATTTCAATTGTACCTATAACATAATACATATACGCAGTCGTAGATTGCGTCCACCATCGTAGATTGTATCCACGTTTCGATGGAGATCCACCTCGCCCTGCACTGCTCCCCCGCGCTCGTCTGCCAACACCGCGTCGCTTCGTAGAAGGTATTATTATAAATGTCCTGTAAGTACTGCATTTACATATAAATGCTTTCTTTCATATTAAAAAGATTTACGCGTATTCTACTATAAACATCTACATGGTTATTACAGTGATCTGTTATACGATGAAAAGAGAGTACATTCTTTAGTTGATTTTCAACTAGTTTACATTAGAAAATTTATTGAATCAGGCTTTACTTTGCGCAAAATTCATATTCAAAAGTTTAAGTTTTAGTCTACCTACATTATATTTTTTAGCGTGGAGCCGGGCCCAGGTGTGAAAATTACACCGCCATCATATTCCCAAATGATCTGAAACAGTTCATACTGCATTACGTCAACAGGTATTGCATTTTTTTAACCTATTCTGCTTGACGTAGATTAAAAAAATAATATTTAGGTATACTGAGAGATCCTAATGCCAAGTTAATCCCGGCTAAGTAGTCGCCGAGATCTTAGCAGATTTATTGTGGCAAGGAGGGTTGAAGAAATGAAGATATATTCTGCTTTCTGAGCTGTAGGTCGTGGGTTCGATCCTCACCCATGGCAAACATTTGTGTGATGAGCATGGATGTTTGTTCTGTATCTGGGTGTTTCTATACATCTTAAGTATGTATTTACGAAAAATATATATATATATATGTATTCTATCAACCACCTAGTTTCCATAGTACAAGCTTTGCTTAGTTTGGGCTAGATGGTGTTGTGTGAAATGTCCTCCAATATTTCTTTATTTAAAAAAAAAAATATACTGATAGACCCTAATGCCAAGTTAATCCCGGCTAGTCGCCGAGACTTTAGCAGATTTATTGTGGCAAGGAGGGTTGAAGAAATGAATACAAAAATATTTATCTAAATCGGATTATTTAAGAGTAGACAACAATTTTCCCCTGTGTTACGCAATATCTCTATAGGTTGATTAATTCTATTCTGTTATTGAGTTGATGACACATAGGTACACTTTCGTATGACGGGATATTGTGTTGTACTGCAACGTATAGACACATTTTTGATAATATATTATAATATAATATCTCCAATATAAACTGGCGAATAGTGACTTACTAGTGACTCAACTACAAGGAGAGTCCCTACTGTCGGAGATATCCCTTCCCTGTGGATTTTAAAAAGGACCAATTGGAAGTGGTCTGCGTTCAGCGTCTTGCTGCCACTTGTAGATTGTCCTATGCTGCGCTTGCTGGTGCGTTCTACTACTCAAGAATTTGAACTATTGTAATAAATACTATACGTTCCAAAGGCGGCGTCAGAGAATAGCCTCAGGCCATGAGCGAGTGCGTGGAGGGGTGCTTCTGCCTAAACCGGAAATCATGATGCTTGTTGTGAGTACCATCCTTATTCTTTACAAAGAAAAAATATACTTAGTCAAAAAACACCGAATGCCCAACCTATAGTAAAATATTATGAAGTCCTGCAAAATAGGTTTTTTAATTTAAATTAACAATGTTTTAAAATTAATTAAAACGGGTAAAACTCCTGAAAATTTCAGTGGTCGAAAAGTTTATTGCAACTAAATTAATTTAGGTATTCTAGTATATTATGAAATTGACGCTTGATATAAGCAAAAAGAACCTCTTCGAAAGTTTCGACCACCCTACGTGATACTCCTATGTCCAAAATGGTAAAGCGGAATTATTCACGTTAAAAAAATAAGGCTCCCAAGTACAGATTGGGATATGCGGGCTCAAGTCCCGTCGGTGCTTGTATTTTTAAACTGTCTATAAATTAGTATAAGAAATTGTTTCATTGCTGCATCCGTTATGATAGTACCTAATTATTTATTTTTAAATAATAATATGGAATTTGTATTAGATTACCACAACTATCGTAATATTAATTATTTTTGTTTTCGAGCGGCTGAAGAGCGTAAATATAAATATTATATAAAACAGGTTAATTAGTCTACCAATTGTCCACCAATTAGAATATTTGCCTTCGGCAATGAACTAACCAATAATTAAAAGGAACAGTCAACGTTTTCAGCAATGGGATCGAGAGTTGGCCTACTTGGCTCAAAGGTTGGCCGATCAATGTCAGTTTATCCACGACGACTGCAGAGCTACTGGTAAGCTTTTTTTTTCTTCTTTTAACTAGACTAATTTCTTTCTTTGTGCACAAAGAGTTGTGAGTTTTGGAATAAGCTTTCCAAGGGACTACTTTTATTGCGCTTCCCTCCCTAAGTTTTTTCTTACGGATATAATATGATTGTATTAAAACGCGAATGAATCAATAAAAGAGAGAGGGACAGAGAGATAGAGTTACTTCCGCTTTTATAATAGGTACAATTTAGGATTAATATTGCTAAGATGAAGTATATTTCAGTGCGGTACCCATACGCCGGACAGACAGTGGGTGAAGTGAGGTGGCGTAGATCCGGTACGTCCTTGGCTCGAGGCGCGCGCCGGGTTATAGGACGCGTGTTCGACGCGTGGTGGGGGGAGCGGAGACGTGTTCACGCCAAGCAGCTGATCTCTCCTTTTGTGCTTACTGCGAGGTACGTCTTATTTTTACTAGCTTTACCCCCGCGGTTTCATCTGCGCGCTGATGAAATGGTGATCATGGTGTAATATAGACTAATATCCTTCTCCGGTATCTCAGATATATCCAAGGGCGTCGCCAGCCCATGGCCCAGAGGGGGGCAAGTTAATATTATGGAGGATGAGAAAAATATGAATTGTAGGTACAGGTACAATTGCACGGCCTTAGGACTTTGGTTGCTTTGCAGTTGGCTACATTTTTTAATCTCTTGGGCAGCTGCCCCCTCTGCCCCCTATTGGCGACGCCCTTGGATATATCTGTAATAAATTTTATGATGGTCTGTTTAGCCGTGAAAATGTAACGAAGAAACGGAGACTATAATACTTTTGCTTTCATAATTTTCATAATATTAGTTACATTTATCCTAACTAATATTAAAAAATCGAAAGAACCGATGTATATCTAAAAAAGCGATTAAATTATTTTGTATGAGCGGTAATCCTTAAGACCTAATAATTACATAAAGAAGATATCGAAATTAAACTTTTTTTAAATAGTACCTGGGCGACCGAGCTGCACTCGCATTTTTTATGACTGAAAATACGAGCAAACCCGGGTTCACTAAAAATTAAACCTAGCAAGATCGATTTCCTAATCTACCCCTAATTTATCTACAAACCAAATTTCATTATAATCGTGGAGCCGTTTCCGAGATTCAAAATATATATATACAAGAATTGCTCGTTTAAAGGTATTTGATTTTGCTCGTTTAAAGGTAGGTATTTGATTTTGCCGAGTATTTCTTTAGAACTCGTGGACGAGAGTTGTGCTCATTGAAGGTTCTGCTTTCAAGAATTACGTCGTCTAGATAATTTATATTTTACATTTAATTTCAGGGTTTCAAGGAGGTCAACCTTCTTTTGTCAAATAAATTACATAATGTAATTTATTTAAGTACCTTGATTATAAAATTCATCGTCCAGTGTCATGAACGCGTTCTTCTTTCGATCTATTTGGGTCCATTTTACATGTGCCAAAAGATCAAGTTGATGCTATACATATTTTGGTTTATACGTATACTTCCATACAGACCAAAAGAAGTATACTAGAAGACTGTGCTTGCGAGTCTTATGTTTTATAAGACTCGCAAGCACAGTGCACCGTAGCGCTTACTTAATAAATAGATCTAGTTTATTGCTACGATAATAAATCTTTATTTTTATTTCTTTATTTAGT
Source organism: Lycia hirtaria (assembly GCA_947563715.1). Lineage (NCBI taxonomy): Eukaryota > Metazoa > Arthropoda > Insecta > Lepidoptera > Geometridae > Lycia > Lycia hirtaria. Next base: position 49,198,092 of record OX387376.1, on the reverse strand, counting down.
TGTTTTATTATTCAATAACAGGCACATAAATTCGTGAAAAAATAAGGCATGCACTGATCGCCAACTAACGTCTATTGATCTTAACGTCTATTGACTGGGACAACATTTGATCGCCTTAACATCTTAACTGTCACTGCATCCAGAGGCGCAGTATGGGGTCACTTCAGCCAGCTAGCAGTATGGACGCTTCGCGCAATGGGATGCGGTGCGGTCCACCATGGCTTTGGCCATCCGCGGCTGCTGTTAGTGTGCGACTTCTCCCACACTAACATGCTGGGACAAAGGACAATATCTCCAGGACCACTGGCTAAGTGCCCGCCACACACAGTAAGGGTCGCACGCCCTTATCCGCTGCTCTGTGGACCAGCCACGGTAAATCCACAATCCACTCATATTATATTAATGGTGTTGCTGAAGTGAGTCGGTGATATTACACGTCGCTTATAACATGTCCACACACATCACAAATTTACCACAACCGAGACCAAATTATGGTGATTTTACCAAATATAAGAATCTATACTTACAGTTTAAAAAAAAATGAAAAACCGGCTTCAAAATACGCAATTTTGTTTTAAAGCCCAAACTACTGTAAGCTGTTTTATTGTTTGACAAACAATGTAATAGGTAATCGAGTATTAACAACCTAGCTAGGAACACATTGGGCGCGGCTTGCCGAGTGCGGGCAGTCTTTGACATCATCATTAGTGACTTTAATCAGAAATAAAACAAGTGATGATGAACATGACAAGTCCAGACGTTGGCGCTCGCATTCATTTGAATAGCCTGGACAAACATGATGATGAAGCTACATTTTTCACAGGAACAAAGCAAACCCATGGTAATAGAAAGTACCGGCGATGATGACGAAGAAGAAGACGAGGAGATGGAAGAAGATGATGAAGAACTTGAAGAGGAAGAATCAGAAGATAAAGAGGCAATTGATTTTTACGTTTGTTTACTAGCTAGCTTAGCTACTACATCTGTGGTAATGTAGGTAATGTCTAGAAATCGGAAATTTTATTTCATCGTTTTAACCCCTGACCCAAAAAGAAGGGTGAAGTTTGACATATGTATATGTGTGTGTCTGTGGCATTGCAGCTGTCAAATGAATGAATAGATTTTATCTAGTTTTTTGTCCAAAAGATTTCGTCGAGAGTGTTCTTAGCTATGTTTCATCAAAATCGGTTCAGCCGTTTTTTTCTCGGGAGTTTTTGAGTTTTCTAAACTTATACTTGTCATAAAATAATCAAAAAATATTTTTTATTTTTTTCTCATTTCATTAAATATGTGTTGACCACGAAAAACACAATACTTAAACTGAACATATGTAAATTAATACGTTTTCCCGCATTTTCAAAAGAATCTAAATCAAAGTATGTGAAGATATAAATAAAATACTGAAAGCTGATGAAAGATGATAGCTTTAATTTAAGATATACAAGAATCTCATGGCATAAAAACTTAATTGGTTAAAAAGTCTTACTAAATTTAATTCATGAAAGTCTTACGGGGTGTAAGGGAAACGCTCACGAAAACGAAAACTCGTAATTACTGTTACAATAAAATATAAAATGCCAAATGGTTATTGGTTACCGAATGTACAGTCATGATCAAAATTCCATTAGCAATCTCAAAACGCAATATTAAACAAATGTATTTGTGACTTTATGAGTCGATTCGCACTAACACCATGTGGGACATGTTGTGCCGCAATGCATACATACGTATATACGCCTATTATTTAGCTGCGATTATTGACCTTAAGGTGATAAGGGACTTATGACTCCTGACTCTACATATATAATATAATAACAAAGGACGTTTTGGCTTCGAGAGTGATCCCCTTACATTACACCCTATATATTTTTTTATCATAAAGACTTTTATCAACTTATATGTATAAATTTTTCTCGCTTAGGTAGAGGCTAGGCCAAGTCCAAACTCGGAAGGATCTGAAGTGGTTCCTTACCCCACTAGGCCATGGCCAAACCGACCTGTCATACCCATACAGGAAAAAGGCTACCAACAAAACAGACAGCAACAATCACCAACAGAAATAGACAACCAACATCTAAGACAACAATATAGAACAATGGACACAGCCTACAATCCTGTCAAATCACAAATTAGAATCGGGGATGGAATCAGGCAATCCGTAGTAGATCAACACGCTGTTGATATAGCAAATCAGCCTGCCAGACAACAAATCAGTATGGAAATGGATAGTCAAACAAGACAACATAACATAGATAGCCAGCCAGATAGAGAACAACAACATAGGACAATGGATGCTAACATCGATCGACGTTTCAAGCCTGAATACACTATGAAAGACATAACTCGTGTACTTAATAAAGATGATGATAATGACTACCACTATATAAAACCTTCACAAGATTATAAAAATGTAATAGATGAAAACCGGGGTTCGGCTGATATTCTAATAGAGGATACAGGTCGTTCTGAGCGCATGAAAATTAAAATCAATCGACCAAACAGACCTTTAAAAGTTGATACCGCAAATTCAAATATACGGCCAGTTATTCCTGTGCGAAATGACAAAGTAGTTACTGATCGTCGCCCTATAATAACATCTTTCGAAGGTGATAATGAGAAAGACGATTCATGGGAGGATAATACTGAAACGGACGAGATCAAGGTGTCTGTGAAATATCGGGGTGAGATATCATTAAAATTACAGTCCATTTTTATAATTATGCCCAATCATTTAAGCGAATCTAGGTATTATTTATATTACTTACAAAAATCAGAGGCCTCAATAGTGGGCGACAATAGGCTGAAAATAATTATTGTAAAGAATGCGCATTTATAATTTTATACAGCTATTTTACGCATACTTTCTTACGAAAAACGTACACTCAACAGCGTATTAAGTGTAACGAAATCGTAAGTTACACTGCAAAAACTGCTTTTCTGCAGTCGGATATTCTGTATTTCTTTTAAGTTTTTGTTTAGTATAGATACTTGTATTAAAACGTAATTTAGATGGATATTAACATAATATAATCAGGAAGATTTGCCACGTAGAAGGACCCTAGAGATGTTAAGCGATAAAACCAAAAGAGAGTGACCGAACAAGATGTAGATGGATTTAATGAAAGGTGATACATGTTTGAAGGGTGTGAATGTATTGATTTCATCTGACAGAGTAAAGTAGAGAAAAGAAACGTGCTATTCCACCTAATGGAATGAGAACAAGAAAACGAAACTGATGATTTAGTTTAAAATAACCTTTACACATTTAACAGATAATCCGGACAGTCCATTCCAACAAAAGCTTAACGACGAATTGAGCTGGGAAAATCGAGAATCCCAGTTACAACACAGTCAATATATGAGTAATAGAGAAATTGAGGAAGGAAACAGAAAACCGGATAACACAAGACTTAATAAATGGGATAGGATTGCAGATATGAGGCACAAAGGGGAATACAAAGCGAATGGATATGACAGAAAAGAGAAAGATCATTTTGACAAGGACCGGTCTGCGCTTCTAGCTCAGAGATGGGGGTAAGTAATATGTGTGTTCCGTCAAAGCACCTAATTTTGTTGATTGACATTTTAATCAATTATTTGTTAAGGTTTGAGTGCCTTGAATTACATGTCATGACTAAGAATCTAATATGACGGATTTGGTAACCTAACTTTTATAATCGAGATAAACATGTGTTTGACAGTCTGTTTGGTAGAATATCGTGGCAAAATATAGGTACCGATGTCTCGATTGTATTTCTAGTCGAACACATTATAGTTAAAAAAAACTAAAACAACCGACTTCGCATACCTACGCAATTTCGTTTTCTTGAAAGACATTATTTTGTCCAGTTATTTTACAAACTAAACTACTGAACTTTACTTAACTTAGGTACTTTTGATGAAATTTCTGTGGGACCAATCTGAAAGTAGAAAAACTTTTGAAACAAAAAAATCCAAATCAGTTTATAATTGGCGCAGTTATGGTAACAAACATAAACAAGTATCTATATTTTATGAAAAATAAAATACCCGACTGCAGAGCACCAGTACCTATTTGCAGTCTAACTTACGATTTCGTTAAGCTTGATACGCTGTTAAGTGTACGTTTTTTGTGAGAAAATATGCGTAAAATAGATGTAAAATATTATAAAAGTGCATTCTTTAGAATCATTCTAAAAAAATAACTTATTTATTTAAAGTTCATTGGAGGTTACGAAAAAAGCATTTTTTAATTAGGAGAGATATGTATTATTATTATTACATAAAATAAATAGCCTATGGCACTCAGAAAGTGAAGACAAATCTAACGACACCTCACACATTAAAATTGGTCAAGCCATTTAGGCTATATAGGCTGTCATATAGAAACATACATACATGCATACTCACATACATACATACACTCAAAAAACATAGCCCTCCTTATTACGCAGTCGGGTATAAACACAACTGAATTAATAATCTCATTTTTTGAAGTCAGTCAAATATAATGAAATAAAGACAGCAGCGCCCTCAATGCCATATTAGTTTTCTTACCGAACATGCTATCAAATGACGCATTGCATACGTTTATGTAACGTGTATATGTACATAAACGTATGTAATAAATATTATCGCTTTTATATAGAGACTACTTAACTGCCTTACCGAAAAACTTTACTTAACTTTAACCAACGTCTTAAGTTATCTGTCTTCTTTCCGCAAGTGTCATTAGATACGTGTCAGCCAGAAGTTGACAAAATATGTTAAGCAATGCTTAAAGTTTAGTAACGTTTTTCGGTAAGGCAGTAAATATATACTTGTAAATTTTAGAGACGACTCAATCGATTTCCAAGACATGGGAGCTGAGCTAAAAAAGTCAACTTACCCGCCTGTGCAACGTGTCCAAACTACTATAGTGGTTTATAGACCTACATCCTTATATAGTGTACAGGTAAGTGAATATTGTCGTCTCTTTCATTCAACGTTGTCACGCGCTCTTCCGTACAAGAAGGTGTATATTATTTTCTCTCTCTAAACAATACACGATTTTGTTAAGTCTTTTAATTGTGTCTGATTGGAATTATAAATGTCTGTCTGTAGTTAGGTAACGGGCGAGGGAGATAGGCTTTTTAAAAAGTACAATTGAGAAGTGTGTTCTACTTGAGAACTAAGTCGAGACTGATCTTTATTTTCTCACAGTTCTTTTTATATGTAACTTAAATAACATAAGTGGGTATTAATGCTAAGGTTACTTAATGTCTATCTCCTATGACAATAGGGCAATAAGGTTTCCTATTAAAGTCTACATGATCTCTATTATCTACTTATAACCAGACACCGTTGTGGAATGGTGTGGTTACGGCGACATAACTCCTCCCCCCTTAAGATGGAGGCGCATCGAAGGCTGCGGGTGAAGTTGGAGTTCTTCATCTTCAGGTTGTTCTGCCGAGATTTGCGCCGATTTCCGGGGTTTCCACCAAAACTTGTCGACGGCTGCTCCTGTGACTGCTAGGAATAGTATGACATATAGTACGATTGATGGCCAGCTTGGTGTGTTGGGAATGGTGGTGAAGTCTTCTTCCGGGATCTTGATTTCCTCTGCTTGGTGCAAGACGTGCTTCAGGTTGTCTAGTTCTGTATTTTCCAATTTTATTTTTATCGGGGAAATTTTGGGTGTTTGGTATGCGCGTGGTAGCGGTATAGTTTCTCTGACGTTGACGTATCTCTGGTGTGTCGTTAGTGTTTTGTCCAAAATTTGTACTTTACAGTTGTTATCTGTTGTTACCAGGAAGACTCCTTTGTTGCGTTGATATTGTACGTCGTTGTTGCAGATGGTCTTCATTACCTCTTCATGCTTCATGATGACTATCCAGCTGTTGTCTTTGATCTGCTGTATGATGTTGTCTTCGTACGTGGCTGTGGCATAGGTACAGTTGTGCGGCTCCTGGTGTTGTATGAGCTGAGCAATACAGTCGCTTGAGTGCTGCAGTGGCTGCCAATCCAGGTGTGTGCAGATGACGTTGTTCTCCACGATTTCGGTGCATGGCTCGTGGGGGTAAGCGAACTCGTTATTTCCCAAGACAAGGAAAGGATTTTTAGGGATAAGGATGGTATTGTTATCGTTAGGGATGGAATAAAGGTGTAGGAGGTTATAGGGCTGTTCTGTAACTAGTGGTATATCTAGTATAAAGTTAAGTGTTTCATTAGTACTATAAGCTTTTACTATAATAGCTTTTTCCCATAAGTGAATGTTTTCTAGATTTGGGGGAAAAGCCAGGTAACTATTGACCTCGTTTTGGATGTTGTTTAATTCTTCAATTAAGTAGGATGGCTCGATAATGCTAGGGTGCATCTTTTTCAGGTGAGAAAATGTTAATGCGTTTTCTAATGTTTCTAATCTATCGTAGAGTTGTTGAAGCGAAGTCTCTATGTTACTAAATATGGTCATGGTTAAGAAGTCTGTTTCAAATTCGGTGCTTTGCTTAGAGTACCTATCTATTGCAATATAAATTTCTTTTTGGTTATTTTTAATGTCATTTAAACTTTTTTCGTATTCTCTCATAAAATCCTGCATGATACTTATTGTCTTTCTCTGATTTAATTTATTGTTGTTGTTTGCCAATTGAATTGCTTTTATTTCGTTATCATACTTAATTGCGTCGCTTTGGTCTAAGTTTCCTGTGATGGCTTTTACTATGGAGCCTAGTCCATCTATTAGTCCTCGTTTATGTCTATATATTGACCTAAAACCTATGTTTTCTAATCCTAGGTACATTAACCTATTTTCTATAATATCGATAAGATAATCAATTTGCTTAATTATTGCTACTGAGCTGTTCTGCTTCAATCGCATAGTATAATAATTACTACATATATCTACGTAAACATCTCTTAATCGTGAGGTGTTATAAACTACAGCTAAGTGGTACGTGTCTGTCTGGTACTGTGCTCTTGCTTCTGTAAGCACTAAAATTCCGTTATGGCTATCTATTGGCTGTATGATTGCTGCGGTTGCTGCAAGTTGGAGCACTGCGGCGAGGGTGATTGCGTTTCTGAAACATTTTCAGGTCGCCTTAGTAAACGGAAGTGGACTCTAATTGTTTTTGCGTTTACATGTTTACCTACTATTTCGGCTATTTGTTCTGGGTGGATGCGTACTATGGTATAAGGTCCTAAGTATTTTGGCTCTAGTTTATTGCTCCTTGCTGTTTTAGCAACTTGCTTGTAAACAATGTCACCTACTCTGAATTGTGCTCTCTCTGTGTTTCTATTTGCTTTTTCTATGACCTGTTGTTTTTCGCTAGCTAGCTTGTTGTTTATAAGTTTTTGTGTGTTTTCCATTATTTGCCTGTGTTTTAAAACGTATTCCTGGTAAAATTCTTTTGGGCAGTATAATTCTAAAGGGTTCCTACTGTCCGTGTGTCCGTATAGTAGCTCAAATGGTGTAAATCCGGTTGCTGAGTGTATGCTGTTGTTATAAGCTATAATGGCGTATTTCATAGTGTTTATCGGTTCGTCTTTGTCTGTTATTCTGTGAATTCTAATTATTTCCGCTAAGGTAGAGTGTAGTCTTTCTATTGGTGAGTTTGAATTCGGGTTGTAGGGAGTTGTGAAATGTATGTGTATATCGTGCATAGCACAAATTTCCGTAATAACTTCGTTGTCGAATTTTGAGTCTGAGTCTGTTGTAATTCGTTTTGGTACACCTATTACTGAGAATATGTTGAGTAGAGCTTCAGCTATATGGATACTGGTTGAGGCTGTGAGTGGCATAGCTTGTGCATATTTCGTAAAATTGTCTATTATTGTCAAAAATGTTGTACCTCCGCTACTGTACAAATCCATGAACATATGTTCCATAGGTTTGTGTGGAGTGTCTGTTAGGGATAGTGGCAACTTTAAAGGGTTGCGCTCATACTTGCTTTTCAGACATTTGTCACATTTATTTATGAATTTTTGTATTGTTAGCAACATTTTTGGCCAGTGGTAATTTCTGTGTATGTGTTTGTATGTTTCCTGAATACCTCTGTGTGTTGTTTTACCTTCGTGATATTTTCTAATAATGTCTGTTTGTTCTGAAGTGCTGTCTATAAGTGTTACTCTATTCATGCATCTAATTAATTTTGGGCCGCGATTACTGAAAATATTTTTATATACTTCACAAAATATGGGGTAGTACTCTTCGTGATGGAAATAGCAATGAAATACTCTATTCGGGATTGTGTTTTCTTTTAGGAATTCTATAATTTGTTCCTTTGTATTGTTAATGGGGATCCAAACATCTTTAATTATAATTTTGCCTTTTGATCTGTCATCTATCCTGTACGTGTCTCCGGGTGTTTTTCGTATGTGAAATTGTTTTAACTGTCTGTCAATTGGGTCATTTATTTGTGGTATTTTGTCTTTAGTATTTTCGATATTGGTTTCGGGTTGTGATGTGGAAGTCTGTGGTACGTCTTGTTGTTCCGGTATTTCTGGTGTGATGGGCATATCTAATAGTGTTCTTATATCTATATTTGCTAAATCCGGGTCTATAGTAGATGTGCTTGGTTGTGGATCGTTTGTATTCGGGGCAATGGTACTTTCATTGTAGTGTAAAATTTGTACTCTCGATAATGCATCTGCATTGGTATTTAATTTTCCTTTTTTATACTGTACGTCAAAATTATATTCTGCAAGTCTCAAGCGCCAGCGTGTGAGCTTGGAATTAGGATCTTTTATGGACATGAGCCACGTGAGTGGGCGATGGTCTGTGTAAATTGTGAAATGTGTGCCATACAGGTATGGGCGAAAGTATTTGGTAGCCCATACAATGCTTAGTAATTCTTTCTCTATTGTGGAGTATCTTTGTTCTGTGTCAGATAGTGTACGTGAAGCGTATGCTACTGGTTTGTCTGTTCCTATTTGTCCTTGTGACAAAACTGCTCCTAATGCTACGTCTGATGCGTCCGTGGTTAAGATAAATGATTTTTCGAAATCTGGGTACTGAAGTATAGGTGCGTTTATGAGTACTTCTTTACATTTTTCAAATGCTTCAGTGTATTCTTTTGTTAGTTCTATCTTACTATTTTTCTTTAGACATTTTGTTAGTGGTTTTGTAAGTTTTGCGAAATCTTGTATAAATTTTCTATAATATCCAATCAGTCCCAAAAAGGATTTTATTTCTTTTTGAGTTTTAGGCAATGGGAATTTCTTTACTGCTGCTATTTTGTCTTCGTTTGGCTGAAGGCCTTTGTCTGTTAAGGTGTGTCCTAGGAATTTGACTTGTTTTTGTAGGAATTCTGATTTATTAAGTTGAATTTTGAGGTTGTGTGCCCGAAATCTGTCAAATACTTGCTTGCATTTGTCTAAGTGTTCCTGTAATGATGTGGAATAAATAATTACGTCATCTAAGTACGTTAAAACATTATCTAAACCTCGTAACATTGAGTCCATAAGTCTTTGAAAAGTACTCGGTGCGTTCTTAAGTCCGAATGGCATTCTGAGGAATTCGAAATGTCCTCGGTCGGTTGTAAATGCCGTTTTCTCTACGTCTTCTGTCTGCATTTCCACCTGATGGTATCCTGAGGCTAAATCTATTGTGGAAAAATACTGTGCTCGTCCTATTTTGTCTAAAATGTCGTCTATGTTAGGAAGTGGGTATTTATCTTCGATTGTTTTCTCATTAAGTTTTCTGTAATCTATTACTAGTCTATATTTTTGTTTTCCTGTTGCATCGATTTTCTTCGGGACGATGTGTACTGGGCAAGACCATGGGGAACTACTTTCTCTAATTATATTTTGATCCAATAATTGATTTATTTGTTCTTTTATTTCTTGTTTTTGTTTTGGGGCCTGTCTATAGTTTCTAACAAATATAGGTTTGTCGTCTGTTAGTCTAAGTTGATGTTTAATTTTGTGTGTGAAAGTTAAGGGTATTTCTTCGCAATGGAAAATGTCACGGTAGTTATAACAAAGTTTTCTAATTTCGCGTTCTTCTTCGGGGTTCATGTGGTCTGTTCTTAGTCTGTTCAGATTGTTTTTTAATAGTTCATCCAATTTTTTTGTTTTATTTTTAGAGTGCATAGCCTGTGGTGTTTCTTTCTTTGTAAAGTTTAGTTGTTGTAACTTCAAATGACAGCTATTTTTGAGTCTAATTTGTTTATCTGATGTATTAATTACTGTAGTTAAGGCGTTACCGTTTTTTACTGAAACTATTGCTGGTGGGAAAACTAATCCGCTTTTTGTTGTAGTACCTTCTGAGAAATAATCTCCTTCCTGATAGTTACACAAGAGGTTAACTACCTTTTCGCATTTTGATTCTAATTTTGTGTAAGATTTGATGTCATCTCTGATGGGGATGTTAGCCTTATCTGTACGAAGTTGCATGTTTTTAATATCTATCCTGCAGTTCAGTGGGACTAGAAAGTCGAGTCCCAATAAACCTATAAAATCCGAATCGAAATTAAAAATTAAGAATTTGTGGGTTATTTCTTCATTAAATATCCGTTTAGGTAATTTTACGTAAGCTACTTGCTTGTGTTTGGAAGTGGCATGTGCTGTTTTAATGTAATGAATTTCATTTTTAATTTTAATATTATTTCTTTCAATTGTTTTCAAAATTTTTGGTGCTATTAATGATTGAGAGGCTCCAGTGTCTACTAAAAATCTACCTCCTAATTCACTGATATAAATATAAGGGAGGCGACTATAATTTTGAATGCTGTTCATGAATACTATATTGTTAGGTTTCTTTCTATTTCCTGAAAAAAAATTTTCGTCTAGATCCTCCTCAGACAGATTTTCTTCGGGATTTTCCTCGGAGGATGATTGATCTTCATCATCATCATCTATTTCCTTTTGGAAATATAATCGTTTTTTATTGGATTCCGAATTTTCCGCATGTTGCTTCTTAAACTGATCTCTTTTTTTAAAATTGTTCGGTTTTTGTTGTTTATTGTTATTAAAATTATTTGCAGGGTTTCTAGACTTGTTTTGTTGTATGCGCCTAGCCCTGAGTTTAGCTTCCTCCTGTTTTGCTGCCGTAATGGCTTGCTCCAGAGTTTTTACATTTTTCAATCTAATTAAGATGGCTGCAATTGGGTTTAATTTATCTAAAAAGGTTTCAAGAGCCATTTGTTCGTAATAAACACGCTTTACAGGTTCTAGTGATATGAGAGTGCTCATTATGTTCTGTATTTTATCTCCATAGGCCTCTAAGGAGCTATTTTCCCTATTGGTCTGTATTAATTCTTGGACAAGTTGTAATTCTGATCTATATTCACCGAATTTTCTTTGTAAAGCCTCCTTGACGTCTGACCATGTCTTGGCGCCAGGGCTTTGAGATATTGCTTCAACAGCTTTACCTGTTAATTTATTTCTTATAAGGCAGGTGACGCTAGGGTCGTCCCTGCTGTTCGTTATTAGGCTTAAGGCATTTTCTACACCCTCTACATAAAATGCTAGAGTTCTTCTATTTCCGTCATAGCTGGGTAATAGTTGTGAAAATGTGGAGAGGTCGGTAGGTACCGGTTTTTCCTCTGTAAAGGACCTTTCATCGTGGCTTTTCCTATCTTGAGACATTTTAACTCTTGACCGAAAAACACAACAAAATGAAAAAATCAGCAAAAATGCGTGTGCATAAATGTACACCGCTAGGTTAATACCTCGACACTAGAAACACCAAAAGTTGGATTATATTGTGCCAGGAAGAGAATAGGAATGTCTTGGGAATAACAAAGTTTACACTTACCCCAAAACCATTGCCGAATTTATGGCGTGATGAGTCTGACGATCTTCAACTGCTGCTCTGTTGCCTGCTTCTCTGTTGCGCTGCGCCCGTAGTAGGTTCTTTTTCGCGCGCGAAACGAGGATTCGATTACTAGGATGCGATTATCCAACCAAAAACTGTTCCGGTTACGCGACTTTCCGACTGCGCCAGTTAGGTAACGGGCGAGGGAGATAGGCTTTTTAAAAAGTACAATTGAGAAGTGTGTTCTACTTGAGAACTAAGTCGAGACTGATCTTTATTTTCTCACAGTTCTTTTTATATGTAACTTAAATAACATAAGTGGGTATTAATGCTAAGGTTACTTAATGTCTATCTCCTATGACAATAGGGCAATAAGGTTTCCTATTAAAGTCTACATGATCTCTATTATCTACTTATAACCAGACACCGTTGTGGAATGGTGTGGTTACGGCGACATAACTCTGTACGGTATAATTTTTTAAACTTCGTTGAAACTTCGAGTAAAAAAATAATTAAAAGCAATATTTTTAAATAAAAAATCAAGCCGCAGATTCAGTAATGGTACCAACCATATAAAAAAGTATTTGAGCATTTGGATTGTCTTTAGACCTTTATCGGTCTGGGGTAATCGATATGCTTTTTGTGTAGTAGTTTAGTTAGTTGAGTCTGTATATTATTTTGCTGTAGTTAATAAAGGCAATTGCCCGTAAAAAAAAAGAAAAAAAACCGGCCAAGTGCGAGTTGGACTCGCGCACGAAGGGTTCCGTACCATTATATATAAAAACGGCAAAAAAATCACGTTTGTTGTATGGGAGCCCCCCTTTAATATTTACTTTATTGTTATTTAATTATTTATTTTGAAAGGTAATATACAAGTAAATATTCTGTGAAAATTTGAAGCGTCTACCTGTTACCGTTTTTAATATTGAGCAAAAAAATACGAAAAAAACACGTTTATTGTATGGGGACCCCCCTTAATATTTTTTTTTTTTAATTTTTAGTATTTGTTGTTATAGCGGCAACGGAAATACATCATTTGTGAAAATTTCAGCTTTCTAGCTATTACGGTTTATGAGATACAGCCTGGAGACAGACAGACAGACAGACAGACAGACAGCGAAGTCTTAGTAATAGGGTCCCGTTTTTACCCTTTGGGTACGGAACCCTAAAAAGGATCGATTATTCCTAACCTAACCGGGTAATAGTTGAGTATAAAACAGTTTTCTGCTTTCATTTTGCCTGATTTTACTTATGATAAAAATATATGTGTAAGTTCAGAGAATAGTCGTTATAATCAAGTCCTTATTATACTCGTATCATCAAATTCTCTTCACGTTCCCATAATCATAATTGTGACCACAATTTTTGCATGTTCAATCAGGGATCAAAATCAGCAGCAAAAAGGAGTCTTAAGGAGATCCACGCGCGTAGCTATCTCTCTCACGCATCACGACCTTTTTAATCGTATAATATTGGTTAGAGATTAGATAGGTGAGAATTAAATTTGTTTATTTAGAGAGGAGAAATATTTAAAAAAAAGTTTTATTCAAATATCACTTATACTCTCTTTATAATAGATCCCCACCCAGTGTAAGCATTTGTGTGATGAACATGGATGTTTGTTCTGTGTCTGGATGTTTATATGTATCATAATTACGAGTATGTATTTACAAAAAAAAAGTATATATGTATTCTATCAACCTTCTAGTTTCCATAGCTTAAGCTATAAGCTTTGCTTAGTTTGGGCTAGATGGTGTTGTGTGAAATACTCACCAATAAAATAATTATTATTACTACTCCTCCTATTATTACTCCTCTTTTTGAGTTGTGGGTTAAAAATAGTCGATTCGCATTATCGTATCACAGATCGAGTTATGCTGCAACGCATACACACTATGATAATACAAGCCGTAGTACATCCAATATTAAGCTGCTAGGCGATTAATGATCGGTGTTAATGGACTTTTGACCCTGATTGTACATTGCATATTTTCCCATGCAACAGGAAAAAATTGTTTTACGCCCTTAAGTACTATTTGATTTCGATGTTTTTGTTTTAAGGTTGATTTGTACCATAAACGTCTAGTTGTCTATGTTTTACTTTCAACTTTTCGTATCAGCCCATCGTGTGGGATATCTATATTCTATTCTATGAATAGGTCTCTCTCTAATTCTACGTCGCTCGCGAAGTCCTAATGAAACACCTTTATTACTATGCCATGTATATTTATGTCATGGAAAATTTATAATGGTTCCTCGTAATTATTACGAGACCCTAAAAAGTCGTGTAACTCTATGTGTTCTTTGTTTACAGACTGAACCAATATTTAGACACAGGTGGATGCAAACAAGAGTACGACTGAAAAGGTATATTTACGAGTATACCCGACTGCGTGAAAAGGTGGGTTATGTTTTTCGAGTGTATGTATGTATGTTTCTATTATGATTGCCTACAGCCTAAACGACTTGACCGATTTTGATTTGCAAGGTGTCGTTAGATCCGTCTTCACTCGCTGAGTGTCATAGGCTATATTTTTGTAGTAATAATAATACGACTCTTGCAAAAATAACAAAAAATGCTCTTTTTCGTAACCTTCAACAAACTTTTTCATATCTACTAAATAAGTGATTTCACTAGAATTATTCGAAAGAATGCGCATTTATAAACTTTTACAGCTATTTTAGGCATACTTTCTCATAAAATATGGGTACATATTTTCGACAGCGTATCGTAAGTTTCACTGCAAAAACCGCATTTCTGCAGTCGGGTATTACTTGTTTCAACATTTGTTTATGACTTTTTGGTCCCTCCCTATAAATAGCGCGCTCATCGCATTATGTATGAATTACGATAATTATAAAATCAACTACAATTATAAAAAAAAACACTCAAGTTCACCTAAGTTGAAATTAAAGAATTTGTGACAATGACAACTTTACCGTTGTGTTGAATTTAGTTCGCATATTTGGCAAGATTGTCAATAATATGCAGGGAGCATTTTCAACTGAACGATCTCCATAAATATATGCACACGATTACAGCGCGCTGCATGGAGGTATCACTATCAGAATGTACCCTACGTACTACTAGAGTCCGCAACTCCGCGCCAATATACTGACTATCTTTATATAGACGCGGCGGCGCTTTAATCGCATTCCGGCCCTATATACTATTAAGATTTAGTCGAAGAGAATGTACGTTATTGTATTCTGTATTCCAGCGGCCAATTGCGGGTCTGTCAAATTTGGGCCTGTCTTTTTTTTGTTTGATGTTGGCATCATGCTGGCACATTTGCCATTTGTCGTATAATATGGGCCTGTCTTTAGTTCCAAAATTTCACAATCGGACTTCAAGTTTGGCGCGGACTATATCTACGTAATATTTATTTTTTCAGGCCTGGCGCTAATGCATTGTTGGTGTCGCCACCGCACTTTGCAATAAAATCGAAAAAGGCAAGATAATTATGTGACGTACAGTTAAAAACTATCATTTTCTTATCAATACGAGCAATGGTAGTGATCATGATAAAAGTTAGCCTTTATGCCCGTCTCCATGTTCTAAAGCTATCTCTGTACCAAATTTTATAACAATGGGTTCAGCCGTTTGGTCGTGAAAAGGTAACAAAGAGACAGAGAGACAGTATTACTTTCGCTTTTTATCCGGCTTCAAAAATAAGTAGGTTCTCAAATTTCTCAATGGAGCTCGTACATATTTTTTTATTATTATACAGATTTGTAGTGATTGCTAATGCAATCATTTCTGTGCAAAAAAAATTGGATGAAAAAATGTCGGAGATACAGCGATATACCTGCCTTACGCAAAAACAAGAAAAAAACGTAATTATGTGGTTTGTGACGTAGTTATCCTCTTGCTTTATTTTTTGTTTGAAAGTTGACATAGTCATTTCATCAAAATCAGTTCAGTAGTTCGGTTATAAAAACAAAATTGCTCATTTTGATGTAAGTTCAATTATTTTTATCTATCGTAATTTACAATAACCTTTTTCGTTACCAGATATCTCTACTACTGGATAAAGACGACGAAGATCAATTATATCGCGACACAGGATTCAAACGGTCTACCAAAAGCAGATAATTTTCGACAGCATCTTTCATTTTAAAAGTTTGACTGTGGCTCTCCATGAGAAGGGTATTCCCCGATATAATATGAACTCTGAACGAAGTGTTGAGAGCATAACTTTAGTGTCACTAATAAATCGAATATTTTCGGTACATCAGATGGCCTAGTGCGAGTTATCGAGGCCCTAGCGCGAGTTTTTGTATTGTTTTCTTACTCGATCGCGTTGACGTAAACTGTCAAAGGTCAATGGGACGCGCCATCTAGCGGTGCTCACGCTCATGGAATTGATTCCATACAAATCGTAGTTTTCGTGTATTCAATTAGATATAACACACAGTCTTGCAAAAAAATAAATAAGTTTGTATGGAGCAGATTGTACCTATTAAATTCAACTTGGGGGATGCTTTGGAATGAATGATAGGAAAATACCTAAAAAACATAGATTCACAATAATCGTCGACATTTAAACTATTACTTACTACTGCGCCCCGCGGTTTCACCCGCGTGAATATTAATTAAGTGGGCAAGACCGTGTCCAGACACGCGTATGGTAGGTTTCCGTAGCTAATGCTGTAATTTGAAAGAAAGGTACTTGGTGAGTATTGTTTGTTAAGATTATTTTCGAAAAGGTCAATGACCTCTAACCAATAATGGTTTGTTTTATATATTTATCACTATATCTCGAAAAGTTATAATAACAATAATTTTCATTGAAAGTATTTACTATGGTCTATTATTATGGTTACTTATGAATGATAACCCACATGGTGGGTTACCCATACCCACATAACCACACATAGCCACACATAACCCACCACCCTACGGTGGGGTGGTTCTTTATATGTATAGAGTGCCACACTTATATTATATTTTTTTTGAAAATTTGACTACTGCATTTTGTAGCAGTTTACAGAACACATCTACATGCCAAATTTTGTTTTTGTGGGACTGATAGTCTCTGAGTCAAATGACTGTGACATACGGACAGACAGACAGACAGACGAACATTGTGAAATTAGAAGGGTTCCTCGTAGTTACCATGGAAAACGGTAATGATGATAAGTAGCCCATGTTTATATCCAGATCCATATCTATCTCTGTACTAAATTTCATAATGATCGGTTCAGCTGTATAATTTTGAAAAAATAAAGAAAGATATCAAACTTCGCTAACAGATAGAATTAGGATGATATTGTGTCAAATGTAATATATGTGTATTATCAATACTTTCTTTTAAACTACATTTTTCTTAGTTGTTTTTTATGTCTGTACAAATCTAATTACTCCACTAACCGAGCACTAACAATACAAAAACTCGCACTACATCCTCTGAGTTGTACGTACTTTAAGAATAAAGTAATCTTAATACCCTACTTCTAATAGAAATTAGAAGTAGGGTTCGGCCATGAGCCGTGACGATTGGTCACGGTTGACGGGTCACAGTGTCACTGCGACCCTTACTCGATCGAGGAAACGTAAACTATCGTTGCCTCAGTGCTTGTTTGACCTATCTACCATTAGTAAAATTTCACAGAAGAAATTTTTGCTCTAAATTTAATTAAATTAAACTGAAATTTTACCAATGGTAGATAAGGCAAACAAGCACTGAGGCAAAGCTATGTAATGGAAGTGCCGCAAGATGGCGTGGCTCAGATTCCATAGCATTATTTTTTTTTGTATTTACACTTATGTAGATGCCTATTTTTAGTAGTGCAATTTTTTGTTTGAAATTATTTAATCAAACGCATATCGTAATGGTATTTATTGTTATAATATTTATTCTACTTTATATATTGTTTCGATTATACTTATTTTATTTTGAGTTTTGTTTCACTTTTTTACGTACTCTCCGTACTTCAGGTTATTGTCATCATTATCGGCAGTCGACTCGTGAAATATTACAGTTGCAGTATAGGATCTACACAATATGTTCTTCTACGAAATCGTCTTTTCTGCTTTAAATATAAAAGATAAGGAATATAACGTCGTATCCGTCGAAAACAGTCACAATTACAAGACCCTAGGTTTTCAAGAGTAGATTTTTTCTGATTATCTCTAAAACTTTTTAGGCAACATATTCTTTGTATTCTAAATTAATACATGACACAGGCAATTGATAATATATTTTTATACATATTTTGTTCCTTACGGCTGTCTTCCGCGGAATTTTGTCACGTTCACGTGAATTTTATCGCCATTATGGCTCTTTTCAGCGGCAAAAATGCATCTCGGTACATGTTTGAATTTAATAGACATTTTCCCGCAGCAATTTTAACATGGAGTAAGGGAGTGCAGGCGTTAGTGGCCGTTTGCGACAGCAAAAATCGGACGCAGTGGCGTCAGTGGCTCTATTCGACGGACAGCATTGTTATGTGGCTCTTTGCATCTTTGCAAATGAAGTCTTTTTTAGGCTAATTATGGGTTTTTTAATTTTCTTTCGATGTGATAGATGCAAATCATCATCATCATCATCTCATCCATAAGAAGTCCACTGTTGGACATAGGCCTCCCCCATGGATTTCCAAAAAGACCGATGATTGCAAGATGCAAATGCATTGTTAGAAATAAAAAAACCGGACAAGAGCGAGTCAGGCTCGCCCACCGATGGTTCCGTACAAACTAGTAGATAAAGGGGGGAAATTATATGTTTTTTTTTTTAATTTTCCTTCATAAATCGAAATATATACATAGTAAAAATATTAAGAAAACCTGTTTGAGCTTGTGCTAATTAAGCTCTTTCATATAATACCCCACATGATACGGTTAAATCACTTTAAAATTTAGACCTTCCTTCCTTGCATAAAGATCCTTAATTTATGTGATTAAATTAAAAATGTACAGTTTTCGGAATTTTTCCTTTATGTGTACTATACGACAATGCTTCTTGCCAAATTTCAAAGTTATAGGTCAACGGGAAGTACCCCATAGGATTGCCTTGCGTCTTGACAGACAACAAAGTGATCCTATAAGGGTTTTTTTGAGGTACGGAACCTTAAAAATGCAATAAAACCAAAAAGCCCTAACGGCCACTGTGGCTGTTTTCCACGGATAGGGCGATAAGTGTTAGTGTCGTTATAAGTCAGTGTAAAAGTGCTACTACTACTTAAACTTTTATTGAGATCTTTTTTGACAAATTATTGCGAAAGTCATCAGACGAAAGCTAGAAAGAAAAAATATTGTATGTCTTACGACAAAAACCTGAGGTACGTCTATAAAATTAGATTTACAAACTTTTTTTTGAATACATTGACACTGAAACTGTAAATTGACCGTTTATTATAAATTGTAGCTACACTCGCAAGTTTGTGGCGATTCGAATTGAAACAGAACATCTTAGTCTTAGGCGTAGAAAAAAGAAGACTATAGTATATTAAAGTACCTCTATGGTCTTAGGTATTTATGTCAAAATAGCGTTTGAATCTTCTCTGTCAAAGCAATATGAAACATCAGATGTAGATAAAAATAATTTTTTTTATGCTCTAATATATCTAAACATTACCTTCCAGCAAATAACAATACGATTTATAACTTAGAGTCTGGCAAGATATTTTAAAAGAATAGTTTATAAAACACAGTAAATTATATGAAATAACCAATGATTTTCATACAAGGCGAATCGAAAAAATATGGAAATCACCAGATATTTCCGAAGATGACATAAGAACAGAAGCCCTAAAACCTAATAGGGAAACCTAGTAACTTGCTCAAAGAAGTATATTTCCAGCAGAACAACTTTTAATTTATAAGTTGAACAATATTTTATTCCTACAACAAAATAACCTTTATCCAACAAGATTTTTCTCTAGCAACAGCAACTTGTTCCAACAGAATTGAGCAACAACTTCTCCAATGTGTTGTTGTTGTTGTCGTGGCGACAACTGTTGTTGTCGCCTCCTAAAATGTCTCTGTTGTATTTACCTATGCGCTATGCTATTTGACATGTGCGGGTGCGGAGAAGTTTGTGAGGAATGCTCTGATGAATGATACTGATTTGTGAGGAATGATGGTGTTGATTATTAATGATGTATTATTTATTTTTCTTTTTCTTTTTATTTGTGAAATATTTAATTACAAAAATATTTTTTAAATTTCATTTAAAAGTTGTTACTGTAGTTTTTTTTAAACCGCGTTTCTTATTGAACACTTATTTAAGGAATATTTAGGTTTTCGAACACAATCTAACGGGAGAATATTACTAATTCCTCCTACACTATTACTGGTACTAAAGTTTCTGTCCGTCTATCCTACCTAGTCCGACCATCGTTGGAAATTATTAACGCAATAATTATAGTTTAGAAAACTGGAAAAAAAACGACTTCAAAATAAGCAATACAACACGTAAGCGAATATCTGTTATTTTTGGCCTTATATTTTCTCAGTTCAAACATTTAACAACAGCCTGAGTCCAAAATCTAAGTAGCATTTTCACAATTTCTTGCCTAAACCTCGGTTTTCATTTCGTGACATTTTACACTAACAGCACCTTTCTTCTGAGATCACCGATGAAAATTGTCTAACAGATATTCTTCTAGTCTAGGTTTCCTGTTATACCTACTCGTGATTCTAAAATCATTGTATTTCTATATTTCTTCTTTTTGACTGGTTAATCAGCTTAATTTTTTTCATCAGCGTGTTTTTCTCTTAATGCCTAATTTTTATTTCACTATCATTTATTTCACCTTTAATCTTAACAGGTAGGTAAATACCATAATTTCGAGGCCCTATTATCTAGCTAGGCCAATATCGTTTAACTATCACGATTGCCACTTTTGAACATAATTTAGTTATTTATCATTATTTCTTAATTTTTTTGTCATTTGTTTAATTTTTCTTCAAGTATGTAAATCTCCTTATCATCATTTATATCGACCTCACCTTTAGGTGGACAGACCCCCATTGGACCAGCACATAGAATAGCGCCGTGCCTAATGTGATACGTAGCAGTAGGTGTCCTGTGTCTACCCTTAGTTCTTCTTACTGTCATTTAATTGATTGATTGTTTTTGTTATTGTTTATTTCTTATCAGCATCATTTAATTATCTTTATATATTAGCACCATTATGATTCTACTCATTATCATTTTTATTACCGCATCATTTAAATTTCCCGATCATTTCTATCGCATAAATTTCTTTCCATCATTATTTATAGCACTCATGTTTCTTCTCACCATCATGTCCCACAAGTAGTTTTCCTCAGAAACGCCATGTCATGGACTTCGTCATCATCAGGCCTACAACATGGGCTACAATAAGAGCAGTAGCAGTCACATTCAATACCTATCACATGGCATATGTAAACACACAATGTAAAACAGAAAATACATCTGAGACTGCCACAAAAATTGCAGCAACACATTATACATTAAGGTTATGCTAGATTTTCCACTTAAATTGTAGTAAGTTAGTCAAGTTGAGATTTAAGTTTTTGGGTAAAAAATGAGGTAAATATTTCTCGGTATCATGGGGATTTCCAATATGCGAAAAATCAACGAAGTAAATACAATAACTACGTAAAATCAAGAACACTGAAAATAGCAAGATTTTCTTTGATCGCGAGGAAACAAATAATTATATGAAATGTTTAATTCTTTGCAAAGAAACGAGAAATCTCTTGAAATGTGTAGCAAAGAGGATACAATATGCATAGTAATTGTATTAATACCTCTATGGGGAAATATGACATAGAAGGTAACGTGTTAATCACTCGTGTAAAACGTTTTTTTTTTTAAATAACGTTTACATTGAATTCTTTGATTTCAGATTGTCTGGACTACTGTACACGTTTATTATTATTTCTTTACTAAGCTGTACATATTGTGATTTGTGAGGTTCTATTAATGTTTTCTGTGATTTTATAAATGCCACATCTCTCATCTACAGTATACTCAATTTCTTTAAAACGGGATTAAAAGCTTTTTCACCGACTTCGAAAAAGAGGTTCTCAATTCGGCTGTATTTTTTTAGTGTTCGTTACAGCATAACTCTACTATTTATAAACTGACTTGAAAAATTATGTTTTTGTTTGATAGTACATACTTACAGATTGGTCTCATAGAAATTTCATCAAAATCAATTCAGTAGTTCGGTTTTTAAAACCGGATTGCATATATAAAATCGGTTGTTCGTTTTTTTAAACTGTAATAATTATTCGCTCTCTTTTTTCTAATTCTCCTGCTGTGTAAGGTAGTAGATAGGTCGTTTCCTTTATGATCAGACTGCCTGCAAAGCAAAAAGACTACGAGGGTAGAACAACTAAAATGCTGAAAGACTATAATATCTGCTGCATGACAAATTAGCGCCTTTCCAAATCTCATTCACGATTAGAGGGCCTACTAGTGCGAGTTTTTATATTATCTTATATTTAATCGATGAAGCTCACGAAAATTGTGGTTTGTTTGGAACCAAAACTATACAGGTACCTACAATTAGCGTAAAATTTCATACATTTTATTGTTTACGTGAAATAATATAACAATACATTTATTTATCAATGCAATCGAGCACGTATGGAACAATATCAAAACTCGCACTCGCAACTTTTCATCACCACGCGGGTGAAACCACGGGGCGCAGCTAGTATTAGTATGTATATGTACTATGCACATACAATAAGTTTGGAAAACTCAAAAACCCCCGACAAAAAAAAACGGCTGAATCAATTTTGAACATAGTAGCTAACTAAGAATACTCTCGATTAAATCATCTTTCAAACAAAAAAAACTAGATCAAAATCAAATTGAGAGCTAAAATGTCACAGACAAATACACAAATATACAGATACACACGTTAAACTTATAACCCCTCTTTTTTAGTTCGGAGGTTAAAAATCTCAATAAAATTGTGGTACTTACCTTACTTTCTTGAAATCGGTTAAAATAGAAACTATAAGTACAATTAATACCTACTAGGTACCTAGAAAAGTGATAACTTATCTTCATGCGATAAAGTTCTTGTTACAATCCCCTGGTCATGAAGTCATTCGTTTAAACGACTATCGTTCAGTGCAGTTGCGTTCACGATTTTATAGAGTACCTATTTTATATTAGTAACAGGAAAACAAGTGAATAAACTACTTATTCAAAGCATCAACCACTATAATTGGGAGTGTCTGTTGTGACTGTGACGTATTTGGTTGAATTTTAGATGAAAAGTCATCACCGTTTTATAAAAACATTTGTCATAAAAATTGTCATAAAACGTGTTAATAGGCACATTTTTACTTTGAGAAGTGAAAATTCATGCCGTATTCACACTGGTTTATAAAACAACTCTAAAACCTCCGATTGGCACAATAACAGGCAAATCAAGTGCATTATAATTCAGGAGTTAACATAAAAAAATGTGTTGTTCGTGCAGTTGCGACTGTGGATCCTGTGGGAAGATTTTGAGATGCCTGCTCTGTGTGACACTCTGCGTGTTTTTAGCGAAAATGTGCGGTTTCGAAGTTGACGATGACTGCTGCGGTGGCGGAGACGACTCATAACATTATGAGAAGTAGATTATGAGAAATCGAGATTAGTTCTAAGTACCTATTTGCCAAAATTGAGTATATCGTTTGAGTTTTATATTATTTTACGAATATAATTTTTCGGTTTTTCTTAATTTTGTTTTCAGATATTTGTATTGTATTAATTTACGAAATAAATAAAATGGAGTGAACTGTTTGAATATATTTTTTTGACTTGACATTCAATATGTCTAAATTACATTTTTAAACACTAAATACAGCAAACAACCAGGTGGTTCGCCTGATATTAAGCAAAATCCATTGCTTTTGGACAATGGACAACATCTATACTATTGATTCTGTCCCGGATACACTCAACTACCATGTCTAATTTTTTTCTAAGGCTGTGGCCCCATGTCATCCGGCACGACACTGGATCGGAAACTATAGCCGGCGCGGCGCCCGCGCCGATATCCGACTAATGAATTACGAATTCTGTGGTTTTCACCTACTAAAATACATCGGATTCCGGCGTGCCGGATGACATGGACGTGGGGCCTTGCTCTAAAAGCAAATAACTATTATCAGAGATAAAACGCGTTTGTGAATACTGATAAAATGATAAATGCTAAAGCTGAGCATACATACATTTAGGAGTTGTTTACGTGAGTCAATAATATATTATACGTAGTATAATAATTACTAATTGTAGCGTGTTTAAAAAAACACGCTACAAATTATTGTGGTCAAAGTTCATTACAAGACTTTTTTAACAAATCCAAACACAGCTATGATACGATGTTCCATCATGAAGTTCTGGTTCATATCTTCCGGCTCCATCATCAGATCAGTTCGACAGTGCCATATTATTGTATTGTCATCAGAACTACATACAGCTGCCAATTTTCATGACGCTACGATCTATTTATTTACACATTAGGTACACAAAACAAAACACTCTCAATAACAAATAATAAAATACTAACAATAGTTGTTAGGAAGATGGTTAAATTAGTTATCTTAGATTTCATTACATAGTACAGGTACATACAGGTCGACCTAATAAAAGCGTGTTAAGAACTGAAACAATCGGCTTCAAAATACGCAATTTCGCTTACATACTTTGACAATTTTTTTTTCAATCATTTAATTGTTGATGTAACAAACACAGAATTCGCCCTATTTACATGTGGTAACAAATATAAAAAATACAACCGAATTGAGAACTTCCTTTTTAGGGTTCCGTACCTCAAAAGGAAAAAACGGATCACTTTGTTGTCCGTCTGTCTGTCCGTCTGTCCGGGTGTCAAGGCCTGTATCTCGGGAACGCGTCAAGGTATCGAGTTGAAATTAAAACCATATACGTAGATCCATAGTCTCTTGCTGCAGAAAGAAAAATCAAATTTCTCAGTTTTCGTAAAAAAAAGTTACAGCCGAATATGTCGTAAAAAACTCACATTTCGACACTCACGAGGGAATCAAAACCTATTGGTGTACTTCCCGTTGACCTAGAACTATGAAATTTGGCAAGAAGCATTGTGTTAGAGTACACATATAGGAAAAAATCGGAAAACTGGACATTTTTAATTTAGTCACAAAAATTTGGGTCTTTATGCAAGGAAGGAGAGTCCAAATTTTAAATGGCTTTAACCGCTGTTTTGGTACAAGCTAAAACAGGTTTTTAAATATTTTTGCGATGTATATTTTTCGATTTATGAAGGAAAATATTTAAAAAATATATAAATTCCCTCTTTTATCTAAGTACTAGTTTGTACGGAACCCTCGGTGGGCGAGTCTGACTCGCACTTGTCCGGTTTTATTTAACCTACAAATTAGATTTTACCGTAGGTATAGGTACTAATTTTAAAAGTTCCATATTTTTAAGTGAAAATTCGGAAAATTTCTTTCAAGATGCGGAGTCCAATTTATAGCAATTCCATTCCATGATTTAGGACAATTTAGCCCTAAAATTCATTTTTTTATATAAAAACAAACCAATTGTGTTCGTCTGACCTAAGCTTAAATTAAGATAATTTGTGACATCAATGAAACAAATTCAAGGTAATTCGATGACAAGGAAAACCTCAACAAAAACACACCACCAAAATATATTAAAACACCACGTGATGGCGCCACGGTCGTAGTTCCTACAGAAAAATCCAGGCATCTTGAGGAAGTTTTGTAGTTATTTCATATCGCCACCTTTATTGTTTTATTGAATGTGTGTGAATAATGCTAATTGTCAAATATCACCGGAAATTTATAGAAAATGCAACTTTAAAACGAGTGTGATAAGGTTGTTTTTAGTAGACAAAAAAACGAAGTACTTATTTCTCTTGACTTGCTCTGTGACTTCAATGCATGTTAATATATTCTATCTAACTACTATTATAAAAGCGAAAGACATCATTGCCTTTTTTAAGCTCCCGGACTGAGGGTTCGGGAACCTATGAGTGAGTCTACGGTGTCTGTCTGTCTGTCCCACACTAGATACAAGTCTCAAAATTAGCAAGATTATAGGGTTCACTTTGGTGTACATTAATAATTAAGAACAAACATGAGATTTTACCAGTTTTTTGTCATTTAAAAAATGAAACAAATGAATGCAATTTGTCGTAAGACATAAACGAGTGACGCTAGATGGCGCTTACGTCGTCCATACATTTTTACTTTAGGTAGGTATGTAATGGCGCACGCCGCATACTCATTTTGTTTTATCAAAGTCACGCTAGATGGCGCCTTTATCAATATTTTCTTTAGATATGCCTACCATTTCCGTTATATTTCTACTGTATAGAAAATATGTTAAATATTCATAGATTA
Organism: Lycia hirtaria; assembly: GCA_947563715.1. Taxonomy (NCBI): domain Eukaryota; kingdom Metazoa; phylum Arthropoda; class Insecta; order Lepidoptera; family Geometridae; genus Lycia; species Lycia hirtaria. The sequence goes on along the minus strand of OX387376.1, from coordinate 49,172,026 downwards.
TTATATTTTTATAGCACATTTTGCTAATTAGTCCTGTTTTCTGTGGTCATATACATATGCATGGGAGTACGAAAGCCTCAGTGTACGAGTTAAACTCGTACTTTGTCAGCTTATTTTAGTTTATTTCTTAGGAGAAATTGTTTTTGTTACAATGGATTTCTTAGCATTATATGAATAATACAATTTGAAACAATATCCATTTTAAGTCAATATATTTCCAATCTATATAAAACTAAAATACTTCACTTAGAATTATTCTTATAAATACATATTAATATTTTTCCCTGTTCTTGTCAGTGTTCAGAGAGCTAGTAGATCAGTTCTTCCATTTTATCGACTGAAAAATAAAAATAAAAAACATTTAAGAAAACTATTTTTAAGCTATTGCATAGCTTCTATCGCGGCCCTTGAGCGTGGAGACCGAATCCAGAAATTCCGTAACGAAAATAACCTAACACACCGCGCGTAAAGCTATTATGCAATAGCTTTACCGCGGCAGTCTCCGAGTGCCACACGTCTTTTTTATTTTACTATTAGCAGGAATGTTTTCTAGTACTAAGACAATTGGAAAAGTGGAGGAATGACTACGCCTTTGCCAGTTATTCAACCGACAATCAGTAGTGTGCAGTGTGCACGCATTACTGTTTTCTATTGAAAGACAATGTTTCTAGAGAAAATAGTAGTATAAAAGTAAAAAATGTGAAAATACACAAATTGTGATTATCAGAAGTGGTATAACTTGCCATTATAAAACGTTATTAAAATACGTTCTATATACAAATACGTATATTAGAAGAAACAATTACTACATACCAAGTCTCTAAGTGTGTTTTCAGCCAGTATGTACTCTTCGGACTGTGGATTGATCGTCATTTTGTAGTTGGTCAACGCCAGTCTGTCTTTTTGTTTTGCATACGTTTCTATCACTACGGAATGTATCTGTGAACAATATCATAACAATATAAATTTCTAAAAATTATATTGAACATCGAAGTTGCTAGAAGTACATAGTGCGAATACTTGTGTGAGAAATAAAGTTAGACTGTGGAAAAAAGGCTCCATACATGAAATAAACATAATTTGTAAAATTGGGTTCATATATATCTCATATAATATATACATGTAAAGCAGCTATTGCATTACCTATAAATTCAATTGCTGTACAAAATTCTAAGATCTGAGTTCTCGTAAGCTTTTGCCCCATTGCCGAAATGTTTCATATACATATAACTACATACTTACTGATAATATGTTTGTAACTTTGACTAGAATTTATTTTTAACTAGATGACCCGGCGTACTTCGTATCACCTATCAGTGAGTGGACCCGATATTTTCTCAACGTTTAAACCTTCCCTGGACTACGACAAGCATTTCAAAACCAAAACCAGCTAAATCGGCCCAGCTGTTCTCGAGTTTTTGCGAGACAAACGAACAGCAATTGATTTTTATATATATAGAGATTTATAATTATACAGACAAAGCTACAGATGAATATACAGATAAAGATAAATTAACAAACGTACCTTATAAGCAAGCGCAAGTCTCAACCTATCGTCGGCGCTGGCCACTTTGCTGAGACAGGTGGACATGAGCCGCTTGCTTGCCTTCAACTCGCTGAGACGCGAGAGGAGGCTCTCTATCGGTATGTGGGACGACACTGTAGTGCGCCCCAGCCAGTCCTGGGGATCACAATCACATTAATGAAGAGTACAGGCAAATAACAGGGAATGTCACAAATAAAAAAAAAAAAGTTTTTTAGTAGAATCATATCTTTTTGTCTATGGTTTTTTAAACTATCACGGTCATTCATTAAAAACTGTTATTATTAACGGGATATTGTCCAAAATAAGACATGCAGTGATATTATGAGCGTGTTTTGTCGGGACTTTCAATCGAGTTCGAGTGCCAGTGATAACGCTCTTCGCAGTAAAAGACAAAGAAAGAGGGTAGACAGATTTGTCTGCTCTTAGCCATATCATCCACCTGCATTTTTCAGTCGCTCGTGAACATGGTGCATGTAACTTTGCCGAAATATCGGGAGCTCAAAAGTAACGCGAAGCACGGTAAATATCCCGTTAATAATAACAGTGTTTTGTCTATGGTATTTTAAATTCCAATCATTAGAATTTAAGTCAATTAATTAGGATTAATTCCTGTTCCTTTTAAATATTCAAGAAACTTGAAAAAACTTGAAACTTGAAACTTCCTAAAACTTGACACTGGCAAATGCTTTAATGCGGGTCCAATACATAAAAGAAGAAGAAGGTACCTTATAATATAAACATAAATGTACCAGTAAACATTCTATACATTTTGGGCCTTACAGGCAATGCTCAACATATTTTGTCAGCTTCTCGCTGACACGTAAAGACACTTGCGGAAAGAAGAGAGATAATTTGAGACGATGATCAAAGTTAAGAAACGTTTTTCGGTAAGGTCGTGTTTTTTTATTTGCTTGATGTTGGCATCATGCTTGCACATTTGTTCATTTGTCGAGTTTATACCGTATATGTTTACTAGTATCGAAGTATGCGACTCACCATACAATATAATACCATACATGGAATCAAAATGTAGCGTGAGCGCCGCTAGATGGCGTTGTTCCGAGTTAATAGATTTACAGTTTACGTGTACGATAGGTACAGCAGCCATAAAACTATATAAAAACTCGCATGGCGCCCTCGGGTCGTCAGTACAGTAAATATATATAAAATGTTAAGAGGTAGTGTACATACTTTCTTAGTAAATAGAGACTCTACGATGTCCCACTTGCTAGATTTAGCGTGGACGTTCAACACCACCCAATCATATTGCAGTGGACTGATCTGGAAATAACATATTTAACTAGATTAAATAACGGATAACATTCGAATTCTGTCCGTAAGCGTCTGAACTACGCTTTGTAATTCAAATTTATCTTTAAATTATCATTTATTTAATTAGTTACATTAACAAATTTTCCCTAATCGAATATGACACAACAGTTGTATCACCCGCCATACAACAAATATGGCTTTGACACACCTGTCATGCCTTCCGCACTGAATCGGTTAAGTTCAATCTCTGATAAAGTATCAACGGGATGTAGCGTCAGCCTTAAAAAACATCCGAGCTCAATTAGATTTTATTACATTTTATTAGACCTTACAAGATTAAAATAATTTCCATTATCAAAATAATTCGAAGCGGCAAAATAGACGTCTCTAAACTTTTCAATCTTAATTAGGCTTTAGCGCGGCGACATAGTATTTAAATAAAATTCTTTATGTTCATCATTGTTGGTATATGAGTATCGGCCAACCCAACTATATTCGTGAATTTTGTATTAGACTACGTCCACGTGATGGAAAGTCATTGTTTAAATTATATTTAAAATCTCATTAACTAAGTTTAAGCAAATCGCATATGACAGATGTCTCACCCGCCATACAGTAAACATGGCTTTGACACACATGTCATGCCTTCCGGACTGAATCGGTTAAGTTCTATAGTAATACTTGTGTAATGGTAAGTGACCTGCTGCCTCTGGCACAGTGTGAGTGGAGACATGATGTTCCCGGCCCCCTCGTGCCAGTGGTGGGTGCAGGTGTACGCTAAACATTGCAGCGCTGACTTGCCATGAAGCTCCGGCTTATTCGCGTGTTTCTGCCAATCTGAAAGCATGATTATACTAACATTCGTTCACCACACGACTACTAGATGGCGCTGGACGACATTAACGCAAAGAGTAGGGTTGCGTCACTGTCTCGCTCGCTTGTGGCACCTTTTTTTACCTGACGTATGGAGAGTTTTGTTTTTCGAGTGTATGTATGTTTGTATGTATCTATATGATTGCCTACACCCTAAGCGGCTTCACCGATTTTGATTTGCGCGGTGGTCGTCAGATTTGTCTTCACTACCTGAGTGTTATAGGCAATAATATGTTCTTGTAATAATAATAATACATCTCTCGAAAAATAAAATAATGAATTTTTTCGTAATTGACAAGTGATTTTACTAGAATTATTGTAAAGAATGCGTATTTATAATCTTTTACAGCGGTTTTACGCATACTTTCCAACAAAAAACGTACATTAAACAGCATGTCAAGCGTGAAGATAAGTTAGACTGAAAAAAACTGCTTTTCTACAGTCTGGTATTTTGTTTTTCTTTTAATATAGATACTTGTTAGCTTGTTAGATATAAAATTACTGAATTTACTCTTGATAATTATTCTCTTCTTAGTTTCACAAGAACACTATTACAATGTATTAACTGACCGAAATAAACGCCCAAACGACAAAATTTCCACATTTGGTTATTTATTTCAGTCAAAATAACATATATAAAAATAACAGCAATTGTTAATACATTGTAATAATGTTTTTATGAATCTAAAAAGAGAATATTTATCAAAAATAATGATAAATATTTAACAAAAAAAGGTGCCACGTGCGAGCGAGACAGCGGCGCCACCATAATCCATATTATTTTAGAACATTTGTTATGCGATATAGGAACGCGAAACAAAATCATTGCACGTAATGACTATTTACTTCTAATTATCTTTCTTATTAATTCTCTTTCACTCACTCTCTCTATATATGCAGTTTGGTGTTGTGAGTGAACATTTCATTCATTTCCCTTCACTCACTCACTCTCCAGTGCCTCACCGAGTAGTTTGACGTAGTCAGTGATCAGTCTGGCATGGTTCGCGTCAGCCGAGGGCTGTGAGAAGTGTGTGCCCATCAAGTTGGTCAGTTTTCTGATACCACTGTCGCCACTCGCTTGTGTTTTCATAGCGTGCTGGTACTGGTACATCTGTGGATTGATACGAGACAATATAGCAAACGCAATATATGAGCGCGAGCGAACCTTTTATGCATACAAAGGCTCGCCTTTGCATTCATGTACAGAGTCAAAACTCCATTATCATCTTAAGTCACTTAAGTTTGTTTAATTCCACCTATAGATGGCTCTTATCCGAGTTATTGGTTTAAGTTAAATGTTTTGCACGATCTTTTGACAGTAATAAAATTAAATAGAAACTGTTTTCTACCCCTAAATATTACCTTAATTAATTAATTATTATTTATACGGTTGAAATAGACGATTTGTTTTAAAAAAATCTAAACTTTTAATTTTTTATCTTAAAAATTACAGCGAAATACAGAAATGTATGATTTAAATCAGAAAAAATATTATCGAAATCGGTTAAGAGGTAGAACATAGTTTTTTCCTATTTTTATTAAACATCGAGTGACAAAACTACTATTAACGAAAATAGGAAGAGAAAACACTTACTGCTGCTTCAGGACTTCTACCGAGCATTCTGTAATGAAAACAAAAGTATAATTAATTAACAAAAAAACTCGACGATTTTACCTACAAGAAATGTTAAACTCTTTTTGACTGGCCTTAGTAGGACGACGCCCTACGGCACAGAGTACAACTGGCATGAATGTGACACAGTGAATGGCAAAGTGTAATTAAAATTTTGTTAAAAGAATTTTTCCTTTGACATTTGAGGGCAGAAAATAATGACAGCTTGCATACTCCTGCAAAAGAATAAAATAGTGTAAAAGTCCTAAGACACACTTATATACTTAAAATTTAAATATGAAATTAAATAAAATTTGTTCATCGCAACTGCAGAGCAGTGTCTACACCTTGTAGCTGTCTGCTAGACAGTAACGTGAGGCTATGCAATAGCGATGCGGCTTTGACTACCGTGTCGTTGTTTAACATTTATGTTCTAATTTACATTGAATTCTTTGATATGGAATAAAATTTCCGAGACAATTTAAATGTTACTTACGTAAGTAAATCGGTGAGTTCAGTGATCTTCCCCTCGTTCTGAAGAAATGATATGTAGTGATTGAGCGCCGCTGGGCTCGACGATAACAACTCGTACACTAGCTTCTTGTTCAGTGTTGCTATTAGGTACAAGACTACCTAGAAATAATAGGAAACATAATATGTAAACCACACTTATTATCGAACTAAGGATTTATCATGGCAAGCGATAAAGTAAGGTGGAACATGTCATTTCATTGAAATGAAACAAAAAAAAACAACGGGTTGCACTCTGGGAGTGCCGGCTGAAGTGAAAACTAAAAAATAAAATAGAAAAAAGACTGACTCGTGAAGGATTTGAACCTCCGCCCTCCGATTGACAAATTGAAATTTATATCGGTGCTCTAACCTATTGAGCTAACGAGTCTTACGTGCATATGTCGAAAATAAGCATTCGGCGCAACGAAATGACGTCATTCTAGAAAGACAAACTTGTACATACAATAATAAACTTTAAATTCAGAAAGTTAGAATAGGTTTCTGACTGTCCGTCTTACGATCTGACGCGAGTTTAACATTTTTTAGCCATCCCAAACATGCACAACGCCGCTATAGAAGTTTTCACTTCAAAAAACAGTTTGCAGTGTGAAATTATGTAAAATATACGCGATAAATTTGTTAAAATTTGTTTCATTTCAATGAATCACAATCGCGGCTTTAATATTTAACGGCTCTGGATTAGACAACATTATGTCTTCATGTTACCAGCAAAATTCCATAATATTTTTTAATTTTTTTTTTTTATATTTTTTTTTTATTTGTTCTTGACCGTCATCTCGCCGGTGGTCTACGATGCAGCGCAATGTAAATCCAGAGTTGTCTAGTTAAAGATTCTTAAATGAGAAGTACAGGTTATTCACGGCTATTTTCATTCGCAATATCAGACTTTACTTTCAACCGCATTCAGCGGTCTTTTTCAAAGGAACAGTGCAAACGTCACTTCCGTGTAAGTGACGCACTTCGAACTGCACATAGCGAAGATATTACGCCTTAAAACAAACTAAAGTGGCTCATAGTTAATACTTAAAAATATGTGAAAACCATGTTAGTTTCTATAGTTAAAGGTTTTAAGATATCTTAGGTATATTATGTTTTGTAACACAATTGTCAGAGATAAATAAATTATTAAAAAACTTTAAAAAACCACCACCCCATATAGCCAGCAAGAGCTAATGGGGAAAATAATTACATATGAATTAAAAAACTTAAATAACCAACTTCAAAATGCGCAATTTTCTTTCAAAAATCAAAGTGCAGAACCAATATTAATTAAATTTATGTGGGATCAATCTGATAGTATATCCTTTCAAACAAAAAAGAAGTTGGTTAAAAAGAAAAGAAAAAGAGATCTTTAGATGGCTTTCTCTTTGAAAAGGATAGCTTACAGTAAGTATAACATTGCCATCCCCCAGGGCCACCGCTCCATCCAGTAGATGCCTCTTACTGGTCATACTCCGGTGTGTGTGCAGAGAGCACTGTCTTCCGAGAGACAACTTCTTCAGTGTCATAGCAACGGTCTCCATGGGGTCGGGTGGTAGCTCCTTTTTGGGATCTTTGCCCAACTGAGCCAGGAGGACTGGAATATATGTATAGGTGTAAAGTAAAATTTTGAAAATATTTTTTTTTAAATAAAATTATATAGTAAGTAAAGTAAAATTTTGACAGCAAAATATATGAAAGACAGAAATTTCTGTCACAAAACAGAATCTACATTTGTTTGATTAAACTGATTTATAATACTGGCTGACTGGCCTTGTGGCTAAGTTGGTAGTATGTCGTAGGTCGTGGGTTCGATCCCATAGGGCAAACATTTGTGTGATGAACATGGATGTTTGTTCTGTGTCTGGGTGTTTCTATGTATCATATTTATATATTTACGAAAAAAAAAGTATGTATGTATTCTATCAGCCATCTAGTTTCATAGTACAAGCTTTGCTTAGTTTGGGTTAGATGGTGTTGTGTGAAATGTCCACTAATATTTATTTATTTATTAATATTTGATTGTTTGTTAACCCCAAAATGTGATAAAAAACGGCAATAATGATGATGAAAATGTAACCTGTCTTTTTTAGTTCTAAGGTATCTCTGTACAAAATTTATGATCAGTTTAATCAGCATAATAATACATAATGGAGATGCTATCTGACAATAATGTAAAGTAGCCTATGTCCATCATCAGGTTCTATATCTGGACTAAATTTCATATCGATTGGTTCACCTTTTTTTTTAATTCAACAATAGGCTTGTGCTTGACCGTCAACTAAATGTTAAGGTAACAGTTACTTTTATTTTTATAATATCAAAGATCAGCTGTGCCATAAGGTTTTATCCGCATAGTGACGAAATATGATGAAGATGGTGAACATAATGATGGTGATGAAATGTAGCATTCAGTTCCTCATTCATGCCTTCTGATTGTCTTGTATATCTCTACTAAATTTCATAACAATTGGCTTAGCCATTTGAATATGAAAAGGTAACAAACAGACAGAAACAATGATACAGTTTTATAATATTAAAGTATGGACACCGAGCAGGAAGAATTTCGTACATTGACCTATGATTACCTATCTCTGTCACTACCGCGTGATTATATTTCTATCGTGCTCACACAGGTGCCGCTCGTTGCACCTGTGCGAGCTCGATATTCTTCCTGCTCGGCGTCCGTACTTTAGGCTGGTTTACAAAAACCTCTTTGCAGGCATTATTTCAGGGCTTGTTCTAACAAAGGCAAGCACTTTTAACTTACTCAAATCCAGTACTTTTGATGTAACAAGACTTGTGATCGGAAGTAGTGTAGTTTTAATAGCAATGTTGTTTGTTAACACACTCTCATTCTGCCCCGAGTAAGAATTCTGGCCAATTGCGAGGATTTCTTGAGGTGATAGCTGTAAGAAAATTATTCAGAAAACTGAATTTTCAGAAAACTCTGAGACACCTGCGGTAATAGAAGTGAAACAACTGTACTAAGACCTAAGGCTATGCTCTATTGCTATTATGCGATGTAATTTTAAAAAGCTCAGCTGATTTGAATTAACTGGGAGGAGAATGCACAATACACTCCACCGAGTGCCACCACTGTAGGTCTTGTGGCAACCTATCCAGAACATAATTAAAAGGAAGTATTTTAGCTAAGTTTATGATGCTTCTAGTCTGCTGATGCGTTTCTCCAGGGCTAAGGTTATAGTGAAAAGATTTTATAATAATAATCAGGTAGGCTATGTGAAACAGTTACGACACTCAAGTCGGGTATTATTTACTAAATCAACATTTGAAACAAGAGTTATTAACAATTTAAATAGAAAAGCAAACAATACGAACTTAGAATACGAAAGTCCACAAAATCAAAATGCAACATGATAGTGGAATATGTACTTACAACATCGTCATCAAAGCTTAACGCTTTGGCTTTAGTTTCACTAGTATTCCAATAATCATCATCATCCATTTTCTAATTATAAGAATTACTTCAAAAAATATAACTCAAAGTGAGAACAATAAATAAATATTTAAATATCTCACAAATTAACACAACAAACAGCAGCTGTTACAGGGGGGACCAGGGGGGAGGGGTTTGGATGTTGAATTGAATTTGACATTTTAACAAATTTTGACGTTAACCAACTTAATAAAGTGACATTGACATTTATTTCTTTTTATATTTTGAGTATAATTTTCACTCACGTATTTTGCATTTGCTATATTCTATTTTTTGATATATCGATAATCAAATTCTAGGAAATTCGCTATTAAATTCTAATCAATCATAACAAAAATCGCCGCTAAAATTCGCGCACTCTACCTTATTATTTACGCTCCCACATTGATACAAATTGATATTCTAATAAAGGTAGTTCTAAAAAAATTACCTACCTATTTCAAAACACTCTAATTAACTTGAAAATTTGATTTTTTTTCCAAAGAGATAAATAAAATATTATTAAGTAGGCTAACCTATTTATAACTAATATTTGACACTGGCAAATCGCTAATCGCGAGGTCCAATACAAAAAAGAAGAAGAAGAAAGTGACAGAATTATTTCATGTTTATTTCTTTAGTTCTAAAATTGATCCATCTATCGCTTAATTTATGTACTATTTTTTTTTTTCTTTCTGTAAACGCCTCGTTTTTAATTTCAAACATAAAGAGTAAATACTATTATAAAAATTAATAAATAAAAGTAATTTAACAAAATTAAACCGACTTCAAACTGAAAAGAAAGAAATAACTCGAAGAAAACCAACTATTTTTACTAGACTATAGGTAAACTTGACTGCGCAACGTACCAACCTATAGTATCTAATGAAGTCTCCATAAGCCGGGTATCCACTAGAGGCAGCCTCGGGTCGAGCGGCTGCCTCGCTCCGAGGCCGTGCAAGTGGAGACGCTGCCTCAACCTGAGGCACGCCGCGACAAGAAGCAAATTCGTTGCCGCGAGCCGAACCATATTTTGTCGGTTTTTTTGCCGTGCTCAAAGGAGCCTCAGTTTCCTTAAATTACAAAAGTACTCTTTGCCTCAGTCCAAAGAGTAATGTACTATATAGCCTCAGTCCAAGCCGTGCATTTGATGGAGACGGGCGTGTCGCCTCGGATCGCAATGGACAACGAAACAATTATAAGAGCGTCACCATGTTCCCTGGGATCCGTTTTGGCTTTAAACTGCCGGATCAAGCTGAGGCGACTCGCGAGCTGATTCAAAACGTGCCTCGAGCCTTTGCCTCAGAGCAAACAGTTTGAGGCTGTTTGCTTCAAGTCGAGGCTGCTCGACCCGAGTTTGCCTCTAGTGGATACCCGGCTACAGGACTACAGGTACGTGCGCGGTGATCATGCGACTTGCATGTACCTACTCTCTGCGCGCGTGGTTTGTGTGTCCGTAGTTTTTGTGTTTGCTCAGAATAATTAGGTTAAATATTAACCACCTATTTTATTTGATTATTTGGAAAGAAAATCGAGTACTTACTGTTCATTCTGTATCAATATTGCTAATGCTCAAAGTCATCCTTGTATTACCTCCTACAAGTCCTACAACCTATTATAAATACCTGACTGATTTTAATTTGCGAGGTGTTGATTAATCTAACAGATTCATCTTCACATAATGAGTGTATAGATTTAGATAGGCTATATTTTTGTAATAATAATAATACAATTCTTATAAAAACATTTCGAGAGAAGTGATGATCCATTTGTTATCAATTTACCTAAACCCAAATTTTATTTATGGCCACCAATTTGCCAGTTTATGTAGATCAACAAAATCTCTTAATAGCTGGCGTCTAAAATACCTATGTTTTAAAGTAGGCCAGTAGGTTTAGTCAATAATTATAATTTCACCAGTTGAATTTTGGCGGGTACGTTGACAAAAACCATGTGGCCATTCGGTTTATTTTTTTAAACTTTCATTTGTTGATGTTAACTTAACTACACATAAACATAATTATCGTTTAAAAACTGAAGCAACCGACTTCTCATGGATGCCATTGTCAGAACTGTACCAAATTGAAATGGAATCACACGGGAAGCACCAGCTTTCAAATAAATCGGTTCACCCAGTCAAAAGTTCTGAGGTAACAAACATTTTAAAAAAAACAGTCGAATTGAAACCTCCTACTTTTTTGAAGTCTGTTGAAAATAAAATACCCGACTGCAGAAGAGCGATTGTTCTAGCTTACAATTTCGTTACGCTTCATATGCGTTGAGTACGCTTCATACGCGCTTCATACGTTTTTATGAGAAAGTACGCGCAAAGTCGCTGCAACAAGTTACAAAATTCTAGTAAAATTTATTTATTGCGAAAAAGTTCGTTGAAAATTCCGATGAAGTAAAAATTTGTTTTTTGCGAGGTTTTTTTTTTTTTTTTTATCATCCCAGTTTGTACAAGTTTTCCCACTGCTTGGCGCGGGCCATCTTCTCATTGTGAGAAGGGTTAGGCCATAAGACTTTATTATGATTACTACAAAAACTTTATGCTACTTCTATAAGCCTATGACACACAGTTCCCTACATTCGCTTTTATAATATTAGTACCTGGGCGACCGAGCTCCACTCGGATTTTTTTTTACTGATAATACGAGCAAACCCGGGTTCACTAAAAATGAAACCTAGCAAGATCGATTTATCGTCCTCTAATCTACCTACAAACCAAATTTCGTTAAAATCGTTAGAGCCGTTTCAGAACAAAACACTGTTTAACTAAAATGCGCGTATTCAGCGTTTATAAGTAAGATGGATTATGGTAATGATTGCCTCAAACATTCCGTCTTACTTAAAAACCATTGATTACGCGTGTTAAAATCTTATTCACTGAATAAGGACTTGTCACTTTCTGTCAGATGGGAACTGTCACGCGCGAAAACGGAACAAAACACTGTTTAACTAAAATGCGCGTATTCAGCGTTTATAAGTAAGATGGATTATGGTAATGATTGCCTCAAACATTCCGTCTTACTTATAAACCATTGATTACGCGTGTTAAAATCTTATTCACTGAATAAGGACTTGTCACTTTCTGTCAGATGGGAACTGTCACGCGCGAAAACGGAACAAAACACTGTTTAAGTAAAATGCGCGTATTCAGCTTTTTTATGTAAGACGTATTATGATTAAGTGCAAAGACTGCAAGTTACTTGTCAAGTTTAATAAAACAGCAAAATTATTCACAACATTGCAACACATTTTTTTTCATATTTCGCAATTTTTTCCTATTTCGCAATTTTTTCATATTTTACACATCACATCTGAGGAAAAAATCAGACTTTTATGAAACCTTAGTTTTATATTCAACGACTAGCTGAGCCCCGCGGTTTTACCCACGTGGTGATTATATTATATTGTTTGTGTTTAGTGTATCCCACAGGAACTGTCAAATTTTATCAGGATAAAAAGTATGCCAGATCCTTCTACATAGTATAAGTAGCAATCCTGCCAAATTTCGTCCAAATCCGTCCTGTAGTTTCGGCGTCCATCGGACACACCAAACAGACAGACAGATAAAAAATTTGATAATTGCTGTTTTGGCTTCTGTATCGATAGTAATGCATCGTTTAATCAAAATTATTCAAAAATATTTAATGTACAGATTTTGACCCATTACAGTCTTATTGTACCTATGTATGTCAATCACACGACGGGGTATCATTCTTTAGGTATATATAAATATGAAGTGCCACCGCTATTTTTTGCTTTTTAGGGTTCCGTACCTCAATAGGAAAACACGGAACCCGTATAGGATCACTTTGTTGTCCGTCTGTTCGTCCGTCCGGGTGTCAAGACCTTTATCTCGGGAACGCGTGAAGGTATCGAGTTGAAATTAAAACCATATACGCAGATCCATAGTATCTTGCTGCAGAAAGAAAAATAAAATTTCTCAGTTTTCGTAAAAAAAAGTTACAGCCGAATATGTCGTAAAAAACACACATTTCGACACTCACAGAGGAATCAAAACCTATGGGGTACTTCCCGTTGACCTAGAACTCTGAAATTTGGCAAGAAGCATTGTGTTAGAGTACACATATAGGAAAAAATCCGAAAACTGGACATTTTTTATTTAATCACAAAAAAATAGTGTCTATATGCAAGGAATGAGGGCCCAAATTTTAAAGTGAATTAACCGTATCATGTTAACGAGCCTCATTAGCATAAGCTAAAACAGGTTTTTAACACATTCTTCGCCCCGTGCAGACCCTTCACTTTAGCTGGGAACCAAAACTTTTTGGGCGAATTTTGATTAAGTACAGAGTGGCCGCGCAAAGCAACATTGACTGCCTCAAACGCCGGCAGTTTACTGACTACTACAAAATGAACGGGACGCTCGCTCGGATCCGAGTGGGAAGCGCCGCTACTATAGCCCCGCCCTACTCGGATCCGAGTGGTGAGGAATGTGTTAAATATTTTTACTTTGTATATTTTTCGGTTTATGAAGGAAAATATAAAAAAATATATGATCTCCCCCTTTTATTTAGTTTGTACGGAACCCTCGGTGGGCGAGTCTGACTCGCATTTGTCCGGTTTTTTTGATAATTATACGGCATTTGGTAGCGGGCTACAGAACACGTCTTCTTACCGAATTTCATATATTGGATATTCAAATACAAATACAAATACATATTCATATATATATTCATATATAGTGCTGATATTTCTGGTGAATTGGCAAATTTATAAGGTTTCCTCGTAGTTACTACGGAACCCTATTGGTCGTGATACTTTAAACTCTTGCGCAAACCTCATTCACTTGACAGTAGGTAAGTATTTGATACTCAAATAGATTCAAGAGTCTTGCGCTTTAGTAGGTAGGCACTAGATAGTATACTATACCTACCTACTCTCTTGCAGTTAGTCATCAACTTACATTATTTATTAGGATATGCATGCTTAACGTACTTTATTTACCAATGATGACAACTCACAAAGTAGTGCGTCGAGGGAACCATGCATGCGTTTAATCTTACTTTTATCTTACTAGCTACACCCGGCGGTTTCAATCGCGTGCTGAAAAAATAAAGATTCCGAAGAATTGAGAACCTCCTCCTTTTTGGAAGTCGGTTAAAAACGATGGTGATGATTGCACATTGATGATAACGACTGTAGGTGGTCATATAGAAACATACATAAATACATACATATAGTTCCCGTCACGTATAAAGAACGCTGGTTTGTTCGCGTTTATGTACATACATAAAATCATATGCTCGAAAAACTTCTTACGCAGTCGGGTAAAAAAAGTACTTACCCACCTAGCCTATCGACAACATCGAGACAAGTGAAAGAAAAGTTTATGTAAGTTACTCGTTGTCGTATGCCTATATCTTTACACAACAAATCAATGATCCGTGTTGACTGAACTTGACTGTTATGATTTCTTACCGTTCTAAGCTGAGTTTTAATACGCCTCGTCGCGTACAGACGTATTTAATATTGCTCTAACCAATTTAAAAATGTAGATTTCCACCACCGAAAATTGTGTTTTGAATTGGCAACCAGCGCGGCCACCCGCGTCTGTTATTTAAAAGTGCAGTGCGACACGAAATGAAATAAAAATTGTGTAAATAATTTAAAAAACGTAATGTAATGTTTAGTTACAGTATTTTCTCCTAAAATTTTGATGTTTTCTAATTTGGCTAACCACTTTCCATTTTTTTTTTTTGCCTTTTGTGTTGCAGTTCGAGTTTGTTTATTTTTTTGTTATAGTGAATAAAGGTAGTTGCCCATAAAAAAATCTATTATTGTAGGATATTGATATTTTTAATGATTTCGAGGTACTTACTTTCATAAAATTAGGAAGGCGGAAATCAAATGCTGTTATTTAGTTTCAAATATTTTTAATCTATGGTTCACTGATTTTTTTGTCAATTTTGAACAGATTTTGAAAATTCTTTTTAGTTGTAATTAAGATACCTCCAAATATTTTTTTAACAATTTTGGTTCAGTAGTTTGGTACCAATAATCTCTATTTAGCCCTTAGACAATCTAAAAATGGTCTAATAAAAATGCTAAGGTTTAGCCAGAGAGTATACTAATTGAAGTCTGTAGTATTCGGCTATTTTTATTAATTACTTGTTAGTTGATTTTTACTTAATATTTTCAGTGCTATGGGTATTTCAAGAAAATGTAAATGCCTATTGTGACAAAATAATTCATTTAAAAAAAGTTTTATAAATACTAGACATTTTATTTTAAATCACGTGTTTTCGTATACTGTGTTTTTTTTTAATTACATGTAATTCATATCTAGTTTCTCCAGTGTGTAGAAAAAATTATCAGATACTTTTCCAACATGTTTAAGACTATCGGACCATTGATGCGGCAGTATCTCATAGTGATAACAGGTGAATATTTTTAGTCTATGTATTATTTGACCTCATGTGACAGGAAGACGCCGGATGAAAGTTGCTTTTAGGGTTCCGTACCTCAACAGAAAAAAACGGAACCCTTATAGGATCACTTTGTTGTCCGTCTGTCCGTCCGTCGGGTGTCAAGACCTTTATCTCGGGAACGTGTTAAGGTATCGAGTTGAAATTAAAACCATATACGCAGATCTATAGTATCTTGCTGCAGAAATAAAAATAAAATTTCTCAGTTTTCGTAAAAAAAGTTACAGCCGAATATGTCGTAAGAAACGCACATTTCGACACTCACAAGGGAATCAAAACCTATGGGGTACTTCCCGTTGACCTAGAACTATGAAATTTGGCAAGAAGCATTGTGTTAGAGTACACAAATAGGAAAAAATCCGAAAACTCGAATTTTTTAATTTAATCACAAAAAAATGTGTCTTTATGCAAGGAATGATGGTCCATAAGTAAAAACAGGTTTTTAAATATTTTTACGATGTATATTTTTCGGTATAATCATCATAATATGCTACTAACATGATTTTTTACATATCTCCATACATAGTCAACCGTTAAACCAGTAGGGGGGACACTTGTGTCTAATAAAAAATAATATACCGCAAACGGATTCGTAAATTGAAAAATGGTTTCCGCAGGCTCCCTTTTTTGACGTGATAACGTCTCATAAATCGAACGCCGGCTGCACGCACGAAAAAGTATGACTCCCGTTACGCTCAGTGTCCCGCTACGCTCATTGTCCCGTTGCATCATCATCATCATTTCATCAATGTTTTGTTATGACGTTGTCACGTTAAACTATCGTCCGTAAACCGACTTCACAGACAACCAATGTTTTTTTTTTTTACTTATCCAACGATCCTCTTCACCCGATGAGGTAGATAGGTAGAAATATTCCATCCCCACTTTAAGTGTACGGTTTTTTTTTTTAAATATTATTCTATGATTTTCTGGGCATAACTAATATGTACATCTATACCAAATTACAGCTTTCTAATACTAATAGCCTTAGAGCGAAACCGCGGACAGACAGACATGGCGAAACTATAGAGGTTTCTTGTACTACGGAACTCTAAAAATGAAAATAAATTTTCTTTTCATGCGTAAACATTGTGATGAATTATTTCTCTATTTTACTAAAAATAATTGAACAGCAAGCAGATCGATTATTATGATTTACTAAGTAATCAATTATTCACATTTTTATTTACTAATCTTAATCTTAAGCCTAAGTTTTTATAATATTTATACAAAAAACAATAAAAACATTATAAAAACTTAAACCTAGGGTGCCGCCGGCAGCGGGGCGGGGCTCAAGCTGCCAGTGGTACAGAGAGAGGAACCTCCTGACAATACGTGCCTTGTCCAGGATGACTGCCTTCTGTATCCGACCCTTGACCCAACCATCGAGCGAGAGCCTCTTGAGATGTTGGTAGAGGCTCTTCCCCACACCGAACGAGGCTTTCGGTGTCATAGCACCGTTCACCGAAACGACTATCGGGACAATGATCGTAGAGTCAACATCCCACATGGCGGTTATCTCATGAGTCAAGTCAAGGTACTTGCTGAGCTTGTCCTTCTCGGCCTTCACGAGATTCTCATCATGTGGGATGGTGATGTCGACGAGCACTGCACGGCGCTGAGATCGATCTACGATCACGATATCAGGATTATTGGCAACAATAGTCCTGTCCGTGATTATAGAACGATCCCAGTAGAGCAAAGCACGGCTATTTTCGAGAACTGGCGCTGGTGCGTACTGATAATACGGCACCTCTGACTCGAAAAGGCCGTATTGAAGGGCAAGTTGCTGGTGGATCCTGGCTACTTGGTTGTGTATGTGCAAATACTCGCCAATAATGATAATAATCAATTATTATTTGTTTAAACAGCTGAAAGCGTTGTTTTGTAATAAAAGGGGTTTATTGTGGCGATGAGTATCTGAATAGGCTTTAATAGGTCATTGTATAGTACCTAAGGGCCTACAACGATAAAATTCATTACCTCGCTCATCATGGGCGTAAATAGCTTTCAAAGGGGGGGTCTGCGATTTCATGTTATTTGTTTATATAAAAACATACATACATAAATACAACAGTCGAAATACATAACCCTCCGTCTTACGCAGTTGGATAAAAAATTTATGATTTGCGAATGACGCACGATTACGGGTGAAAATTTTAAAATAAAAGTAATTAAAAAAAAAAACGAGTTCGGAAATTTCTTCTCAAAAATAGACGTGAATAATTTGTTCAAATGAGTTTTGGCGGGAACGTCTTACTAACGTGTTGTTGCTTTGTTTTATATTCCTAAATATGTTATTTTGAACGTTAATGCTATAAAAATGGTGGTGTTTTATTCATTACGTTTTCGATAAAGTGCGTGAGTGTGGGCAAGTGAAATAAAGCAGTAAAACGTGTGATTTTACGTTGTCACCAAAACTCCATAGAAGCTTCTAGTAAAGTCGCCACCACTTTACTGAAGCAGGACTCGACTTATAAATTGACTGTATACGTGACTTAGATTGTGACTAGAACATTTACAACTTGGTTTATTCAAGAAACTTGAAAAAATGCTAATACTTGACACTGGCAAATGCTGTAACGCGGGTCCAATACAAAAAAGAAGAAGAATTTGTTCAAATAAAAACTTCTTAGATGTACATCGGAAAATTTAGTGAAATATCATTCACTTCATAAATCTTATTTTGATTGTACTTATTATTATAAAGTATAAGTATTAAATAAATTGTATTTTTACAAAATATTGGACGAGTACTAAGAATAACAATCATAACACGAAAATTAGTACTACTTTATACAGTTTTAAATCCGGCGTTTAGGAAAATTGGAAATATTTTTGTAACATGTTTGGTCATTGGACCGTGAATGTTTCCATCATATTTTCATGCAGAATGTAGTATTTAAATGAATAGAATAAATTGCTTGTTACATCTCGCTATACTAAACATAGTCACTAAAATAAATGGCTAAGAGCGAGACACGCATTTATAAAGAAGGGTTCCATATCTAATGCTATTAATGATAAATAACTACTTGACGAAAAAATAAGTTTGTTAAAATTTTACAATAAAACAAGTTTCTATAAATGATATAAGAAAAACTAAATAACCGACTGCAGAAGAGCAATTTTTTTAAGTTTTTAGTTTTAAGTTTAGTTTCTTTACGATTGATAAGCTGTTGAATAATACAGTTTAGTGAGAAACTGTGCGCAAAGTCGCTGAAAATGATTATAAACCCGTATTGTTTACAATAATTTTGTTTAAAATTACTTATTAATTATTACGAAAAAGATTGTTAGAGGTAACAAAATAATGCAATTTTTAATTTTTACCCGACTGTGTAAGAAGGAGGGTTAGGTTTTTGAGTGTATGTATGTATGTATGTATGTGAGTATTTATGTATGTTTCTACAGTCTAAACGACTTGACCGATTTTGATGTGTGAGGTGTCGTGAAATTCGTCTTCACTCCCTGAATACCTACTAAGCTATATTTTTTTGTAATATGAGTAGGTTAATAGAAAAACCCGAAAACATAACCCTGCTGATTACACAGTCCGCAAGTCCGCAGTCAATTTGCGCACACTATTGTGTGCGGTAATGCATTTCGCTCATTACACATAGATAGATAGAGTTGCCAGGCGTCCGGATAAAGCCGGACATAGTTAGCCTTTTTGCGTGTCCGGCCAAAATAAACAGTGTCCTGCTTGTCCAGCTTTTGTTAGGTTTTTTAGCAAACGAGCGAGCTCCGTGCGTGGACGAGCGCAGGCGAGTCGACTGTCGGTCGCAGATAGTTTTCCTTTTAATTTTATCATATATTCTACTAGACTGTTTTTTTTTATATTCTTGATATTTAATTAGAACTTAACAAGATTTATGGTAATAATCAAAAAAGCTTGATTTTTTACTATTTTTGTCGTACCTATTAATACTGAGAAACAAAATCCTCAATAATGTAGGGTGTGCGGCCTTTTTACCCAAATGTCCGGCCAAACTGGCTGGTCTGTCCGGCCATTAGGTTTGGCGACCTGGCAACCCTACTCTTATAGATAACAAATTACAAATCTCATTACCGGGGGGTAAGCCCCGTAAAATCGGGAGCATTGTCCTATTCGAAATACATTCGATATTCGATGTTTGCACAGTAAGTAATTCTTAAGCTGTTTGACGCTTGACTATCTGGTAAAGATAAATTTCCCGAACTGAGTCAGCAAATATTAGTTTGTCTAAATAGAATACGTATCTGCTTAATGTAGTTCTTTTTGTCAATACTGTGTCAGTCATTATCACAATGTAAGTACTATGACATCATTATGAATATTACGAATAAATCCGGCAAAGTACGAGTTTCACTCGCACACCGAGGCTTCCGTACTTCCATGCAACATGAACACTGATAACAGGGGGTTTGACAAGTGGCATTCTAATTTCATAATCATCATCATCATCTCGGCCACAAGAAGTCCACTGCTGGACGTAGACCTCCCCCATGGATTTACAGAAAGACCGGTTGGAAGCGGCCTGCATCCAGCGTCTTCTTGATACTTGTGTGATATCTTCTGTCCACCTTGTGGCTGGTCTTCCTACGCTGCGCTTGCCGGTTCGTGGCCTCCATTCGAGAACTTTTCGGCCCCATCGGCATTCTTATTTAGTGAACGCCAATGGAATAGAAAGTAAATTTATGGGATTGACATTAGCTAACGAAATGTCACGTGACAGCACGTCACAGTTTCGAAGCGTTAGCGTTTGTAGAAATAGAATCGTTTTAGGACTATCTATATTTGTATTATTTCTTTGATATGGTATACGTTAGATGTAACGACGTGTAAATAGCAAATTAAGATTAAAATAATTATATCTAGTTACTCAGCAAAATTCGCTTTTTCACATATTTTTACCCGACTGCGTAAGAAGTTTTTCGAGTGTATGTATGTTTGTTTGTATTTATGTGGGTATGTATGTTTCTATATGTACCTACAGCCTAAGCGGCTTGATCGATTTTGATGTGCAAGGTGTCGTTAGATTCGTCTTCACTTCCTGAGTGTCATAGGCTACATTTTTTTAAATAATAATAATAAAACTTTCGTAAAAATACAAAATGCGTTTTCGTAACGTCCAACGAACTTCTTCGTAATAAATAGGTGATTTACTACCTAACCTTTAAAGGCGACTTTTCGTATACTTTTTCACAAAAACATACACTCAACAGCATATCAAGCGTAATGAAATCGTAAGTTAGACAGCAAAAATCGCTCTTGTAGTCGGGTATTTTGTTTTACTTGATATTTATTTCAAATATCGAATTATCTCTAACTCAAACTTGGCTTTGGAGATGTGAAAAAAATTATGCTACCTACATTACATACCATACTACTAGTACATGCCTTCATATCTGTTAGAATACCTAAAGTACGACAGTCTCGTGAAATAATAGAGGAAGAGAATCGATTATGCACGTATCACGGTGACTCGCCAAACTGGTCGTCTTTAAAGGTCAGACCACACTGTGCATATTGACACTGCTTCAATCTAATACCTTTAAACGAGCAATTCTTGTATATATATATATATATGTATATATAATAGGAATCTCGGAAACGGCTCTAACGATTTTAATGAAATTTGTTTTGTGGGTAGATTAGGGGACGATAACTCGAGTTTAGTTAGTTAAGTATGTGCAGTTTGTATATTGTTTTGTTGTTGTTTGTATGTTTCTATATGATCATCTACAGCCTAAACAGTCTAAAAGTTTTATTATAACTCCTTTCAGGGTTCCGTACCTCAATAGGAAAAAACGGAACCCTTATAGGATCACTTTGTTGTCCGTCTGTCCGTCTGTCTGTCTGTCCGTCTGTCCACCTGTCCGTCCGTCCGGGTGTCAAGACCTTTATCTCGGGAACGCGTGAAGGTATGGAGTTGAAATTAAAACCATATACGCAGATCCTTAGTATATTGATGCAGAAAGAAAAATAAAATTTCTCAGTTTTCTTAA
Source organism: Lycia hirtaria (assembly GCA_947563715.1). Lineage (NCBI taxonomy): Eukaryota > Metazoa > Arthropoda > Insecta > Lepidoptera > Geometridae > Lycia > Lycia hirtaria. Next base: position 49,150,325 of record OX387376.1, on the reverse strand, counting down.
AAAAAGTTACAGCTGAATATGTCGTAAAAAACGCACATTTCGACACTCACAGAGAAATCAAAACCTATGGGGTACTTCCCGTTGACCTAGAACTCTGAAATTTGGCAAGAAGAGAGGTGTTAGAGTACACATATAGGAAAAAATCCGAAAACTGGACATTTTTTATTTAATCACAATAAAATAGTGTCTCTATGCAAGGAATGAGGGCTGCCTCAAACGTTCGCTTGCTCGGATCCGAGTGGGAGGCGCCGCTACTATAGCCCCTACTCGGATTCGAGTGGTGAGCAAGGAATGTGTTAAATATTTTTACGATGTATATTTTTCGGTTTATGAAGGAAAATATAAAAAAATATATATGATTTCCCCCTTTTATTTAGTTTGTACGGAACCCTCGGTGGGCGAGTCTGACTCGCACTTGTCCGGTTTTATTTTAAATGTTTGTTACCTCAGAACTTTCGACTGGGTGAACCGATTTTGATGATATTTTTTTATTTGAAAGCTGGTGCTTCTCGTGTGGTCCTATTTCAATTTGGTCCAGTTCTGACAATGGCATCCATGAGAAGTCAGTTGCTTCAGTTTTTTAAACTACTATAATTATAAATAGTGGACTTTAATTAAAGACAAGTTGTAAACGACGCTGTAAAAAACGTGTCCTTGATACAAATCGCTTATTGTCTTTACATTAAGGTTGGGATCAAAGCGCGTAGTTAACCATAATTGTAGATACTTGTTCTCAACGTAAATAGTTAGGGCCGAATCTTACATAATATCTAACATGAGCGCACATTTACCAACACAAGCCAGTGAAGGGAAGTCGACAATTTCGTAATCATCTCTACCTCAGCGTAGCGGCTCATGGCAATTCATCGACAATGATTCGTTTACAAAAGCCTTTCTGAGTACAGAGACGGTTGCAATTTGTTATGTCTATTGCACAATTTAAATATGTACGAGTATATCGACTTTAAAAGTCTTTACATATGTTACCACTGAAAAGGATGCGGGAAATTTCTTAGGTCTTTTTGCCTAAACTAATCAAGCGTTGCTAGCGCCAACGGCGGCGGTGGTGGTGGTGGTGGTTATTGGTACTATAAAACGAATAAACAAAGACGTGGTGAGTTTCTGCAAACCAAATGCGATGGAAGTCCGAGAACAACTATGACGGCATACGGAAAAGGAACAACGAAATCTGTGGAAAAGAGAGATGACTGCAAACACGCTAAGGCAGCTTTTCCAATCCTCGATAGAAATGCTACGAATAATCTAGTCGCGATCGCGATCGCGATCTATGGTCACGTTTGAATAATGTTGAGATAAAGGGAATACCTACTCGGAACTCTGAAAACCTATACACCTTACTTGATAATATAGGTACCTGCGTCAAGTACAAATTGCTCAAAAGCCAGATAAATTACGTCAGCAGAATCCCAAGCCTCAATAATAAGGACAAGTCCATTGTTGTGAGCTTCCTAAATCGATACGTAAAGGAAGATTTCATCGCCTCGGCACGAGCAACCAAGTCGCTGTCAGCTGCCGACCTGGGTTTTACAGGTGTCAACAATCGAATATACGTAAATGACCATCTTTCACCTGATTACAAGAAATTATTAACGAAAGTGAAGCAGTTGGCCAATGAAAATGGCTATACGTATGTGTGGGTTAAATTCTCGAAAATCCACGTCAGGAAAAGCGACACCTCACCTGTTTTTATTATTCAATATGAAGCTGATTTAAACAAGATGAAGTAAATCGTCGTTTATCTGTGTTGGTTATGTCTCTTATATTAATTGTGAGTTCGTTCTTCTATGTTATAATCGACTATCGAACGAATTATGTAATTACGTTATACTGCATAAAAACTAAAGTATTAATATTTTTATTTCCACGAATGCGCATACTCGCTAATCACCTTTTTTATAATGTGATGTCTATTGTTAAAGTTTGTTACCTGGTACCTGCATACACTTATTTCAAATATGTACCTAGATGCGCGGGCGTCTCGTGAATTTTATGGTTATGTCTCGCTTGCATACTAAGAAATACTCTTAAGAGTCTCGCTCCGATATTTGAAGGTGCTGGGTTGGCTGTAGTAATGCTGGTAGGGAGAAATGCACAATATACCCCAAACAGGACGTCAGTGCAGGACCTATCGCCCCCATGTCGAGTACGTAAGAGTATGAAAACTTTGCTGAGTTTCCAATTTCCAACCCACAATTAGTAAATTAGTGAGATGTTTTTCTTCTGATCAAATCAAGTTTTCTTCTGTTTTCAGTCAATCTAAGTGTCCTGGCCACTGGTCTGGGACTGGTGTGGCCATCCCCGGTGCTGGTGAAGCTTAGGAATGCCACGGAGACGGTGCTACCAGCTCCCATCACGGAGGAGCAGGGATCCTGGGTAGTCTCCATTGGATTCCTCACTGGAATGGCTGGTAAGTACAGGATCCAGACGTAGGTCCAGCCTTAAAGAAGGTTGTGGTCAGGGTCACTCGAAAATCGGCGAAGTACGAGTCATACCTAGACAATTTTTTTTCATATTATATACTTTCAGATTGGATCCTATTGTTGTTGGATATAAATTTCCTCAAAATCAGTGTTCAAGTTGGGTTTTTAAAGCAAAATAAATAACTGGAAAAAAAACATTTGAGTAAACGAAGCTGCGTTTTTCAAGTTGGTTGTTTTTTAAACTGTAATAATTACAAGTACCTAATGTTTGTTAGGAAATTATATATAGGTAAATATATAATTTCCTAACAAACATGATCGTGTATAAGGGGAAAAAACCGGACAAGTGCGAGTCAGACTCGCCCACCGAGGGTTCCGTACAAACTAGGAGATAAAAGGGAAATCATATATTTTTTTCTATTTTCCTTCATAAACCGAAAAATATACATCGTAAAAATATTTAAAAACTTATTTTAGCTTATGCTACTGAAGCTCTTTCATATGATACCCCACATGATACGGTTAATCCACCTTAAAATGTGGACCTTCATTCCTTTCATAAAGACACTATTTATTGTGATTTAAAAAATATCCAGTTTTCGGATTTTTTCCTATATGTGTACTCTAACACAATGCTTATTGCCAAATTTCATTGTTCTAGATCAACGGGAAGTACCTCATAGGTTTTGATTCTCTAGTGAGTGTCGAAATGTGCGTTTTTTACGATATATTCGGCTGTAACTTTTTTTTTACGAAAACTTAGAAACTTTATTTTTCTTTCTGCAGCAAGATGGATCTGCGTATATGGTTTTAATTTCAACTCGATAACTTCACGCGTTCCCGAGATAAAATTCTTGACACCCGGACGGACGGACAGACGGACAACAAAGTGATCCTATAAGGGTTCCGTTTTTTCCTATTGAGGTACGGAACCCTAAAAATCGCAGGAGTAGACAAATAGAATAAAGACATCAGACATATCGAATATATGCGATTGAATGAACCCACGAAAGAAAACGTGGGCGCGAGATTTTTTTTTTTTTTCGGTGCAATGTATTGACTGAATTAATGACGTTGATAACTTGTTTAATGTTTAACCCCATATTTCCTTATTTCAGCCAACCTCCTAGCAGCATTCCTGGTAGACCGTATCGGCCGGAAGTACACGATATTCCTGGCATGTCTGCCGCGAGTAGCAGTTGGGTTTCTGTACCTGTTCGCGACAGAAGTCTGGATGATTCTGCTCGGTAGGGCGCTGCTGGGAGCGGCGGACTCTTTTGTGTTTACCGTACTACCAATGTATGCATCGGAAGTGGCCAGTGTGAGTAATTGAGTATCTGGCCTTACAGCAGACTTAAACAAGTGGCAAACGTATTTTTTTTATCAGCCCTGTTTGTGCAACTGCTGTCCCACTGCTGGGCACGGGCCATATTCTCATTGTGAGAAGGGTTAGGCCATAGTCTGCCACGCTGGCCAAGTGCGGGTTTGCAGACTTCACACATTTCCAAGATCATTGAGAACTCTCAGACATATAAATGTTTCCTCACGATGTTTTCCTTCACCGTTTGAAGTTGCAAACGTATATTTTTACCCTACTACGCAAGAAGGAGGGCTATGTTTTCCAATTGTTTTTTTACCCAACCGTTACTAGGTATAAGTAATAATAAGTTTGGCCTCAGTTCAACACCCTACGTATAAGCTATGCGTAAGATATTGAACTGACCTTCCTTTGACCCTGTGTCAAAGTCTACACAGGGCCAAAGGAAGGAAGGTATACAATCACTTTTCTGTCATAGGCCTCGAAGCTGCATCTTCCTACTCAATAACCAAGCTGTTTATTTACATTTCATCTATGTTCATATCTTACACCACTATTTTATTCGACAGGCTTCGCAGCTGAATTGAATTCAAAGATGTATTGTGTTATAGTTTTCAAAAATAAATGGCGGTGGCAATCCTGGATTTGTCAATAAGCCGTATAGGCCGCGGTCTAGGGGTGGCAGCATCCTAGGGGCGGCAGATTTCAGAGGACGCCCGTTATAGGTCTCGTCCTGGTAGTCGATGAGGTGTACTTTTTGCAGTGCGCTCCCGTACTATACGTAATTAATATGATTTAGAACTAGGGTATCGATTTTCAAGATCAGTAGGGGTGGCAAAAATGTAATATCCTACTGGCGGCAAGTAAATCGGGTAAAACTGGACGGTGGTAAAGCATTCTATTCCCAAACAGTTAGTATTACGAAGGTAGAAGCTGTGGGTAGAAGTATGCTCAGTGTTCTATTAAAATGCTGTGCTTTAAAGTACTATTCGAAAGCATCAAGAACAAGATGGTTTTTTTTTACGCAACATAGATCTACTATTGAGCACCAACTCGCCTGATGCTAAGCGACGGTGTGGCCGAGGATGGAGCTCGTCGATCTAGAAGATATCTATTTACTCTAGCCTTGAAAATTCCAAAATTATATATCTCAGGGAACTGAGATGGCGGAAAAAATCTGTTCCTGTGCAGTACGCATCAAGAACGTAGACCGATATCGCTGAGTGCGGATTTTTGGCACTTCAACGCGAAATGGGTGGTAATTCGCCGACTTTTTACTAGGTGGTATTACGCATCCTTATTTCAATGTTACTTTTATCATTGTCTTGCTCTCTCGTCTGTAGAAAGAACGAGACAAAAGTCAAAGTAATATTGAAATAAGGCTGCTTGAACGATTGTGGTACGGCCCCTATACTGAAATGATTATTATCTCCTTACAGAAAGAGATCCGCGGCTCCCTGGGCACTATCCTGCAGATCATGTGTTCCATCGGCGTGGTCACCATGCTGAGCGTGGGTCCGTTCGTCTCCTACGTCACTCTCAACACCGTCTACATCGTGGTCCTCGTGGTCACCACGCTGCCGCTGGCGTTCCTGCCTGACAGCCCCTACTTCTTGTTTTCTAAGGGTGAGGAGGTGGAGATCAACACGCGCAGCTATCTCTCTCGCGCATCACAACCTTATTTAACATATTAAATCATTAAGTAGTGATATTAGAAAAGTAAGAAATGATTTTGTTTACATAATCATAAAGCAGTTTTTTTTTAAGTTTTATTCAGATGTCACATATTCTGGCGACGAGTAGTGAAAAAACATATATTTTCCTACTCCCCAACCAATTTAAATGATATCAAAGAAACTTTTTTTTTTAAATTTTCTCCTATCAAAATTGTACGGGTATGGCACTATGTGCCGTAAATTTACTTATGCACATAAGTACATTTACCTGAGGGGCACCTATTCATATAGCGCTGTGTTCACCTATCATGGATGTTTCTAATAAAAAGATAATGTTCTCGATTAATCAATTATTATTTTATCAATTTCAACAATATTTCAAATCCTACCTAACCGAGTGGTGGGGGTGGGGCAAGCCGGCGTGAACCAAAACCGCCGAGTCGACATAATCGCTACGCCAGTGGCCGCTACAAAAATAAATAAATGCTTTCTCACTTTTCTAATGTCCAAAAAACTATGAAATGATTAAATAACTATCCACTCAATGATTTCCTAAGTTTAAAAATGAGATACGCGAGAGAGATGCGCAGCTAACTACCTATTCATCCGAGAGTAATGTAAGGCCACCATTATGTGTCACTTACCGTATTGAATTGTAGACCTTGAAGTGCCTTGAACGTACATCTCTAAATAGATATAAGTAGGTACTTACTCTGATACTAATGTTTCTATTTATATTTAAAACCTAAAGTAATCAATAATATCGATAAACAATCGATAATAAAATCGTTGATAATTATAAAATAATAAATAGTAGTAGCGTTGAAACTCAGTATTTGTTGCTAGTTATGACTTATGAAAAGAGGTCACTCACTGTGGGCCTTTTAAGGAATATCAAACTATTGGGTCAGAGTGTTACGTGTCTACGAGATCGAGTCAGAAATGAAAGAAACGAAGAAATTTTAGGTTGGTTTGGTTGGTTTTCCTGTTTGTTTTTCCCGCCTTACTTGTGTACGGCGGGAAAATCGAACAGGAAAACCACGTGTCAGATCAAAATCATTGTAGTTGGCACGAGTTTTATACACTTTGTCTTTTACCTCTGACTCTAGAATACCTTATATCATGGTCCGTAACAACGGTTTAATAAATAATATTTTTAGGGTTCCGTATCTGAAAAGGAAAAAAACGGAACCTTTATAGGATTACTTTGTTGTCCGTCTGTCCGTGGCATCGGTACTACCACTTTTTTTCTGTAATTTATCATAACTAATTTTAAAATCTTGTTTACTCCGTTATCTTCATTCTATACTACACTTTTTGGAAATAAATTAATTTGAATTTGAATTAAGTATAACGAAACAAATAACTAAGAAATTATTAAACAGCAGCAGTACTTAGGTATACAGTATACACTCGCTTGATTGGTCAATTACCTAGCATGAGAATATTTTTTTTAAATTTTATACGCACTCTTCACGGTGAATGAACCCTTGACCCATTGGCGCTAGAAGCGTTGGAGTCAACCTCTCGTTGCCGCCGGCGCCGGTTCATTTCATTTCTGATTTCATATTGATTCAGATGTAATCCCAGACATCGTCTGTTACTTCCTCATTTATATGCACCAGCCTTGAATTAGACCAGCATACTGACATAAAAACGACCAAACAAAATAAATTGTAGCTGTCTTCTACTTAAAATTTAACCGAGTACGGTGGAGCCAAAAAGAGGGTTAATTTTCAGCCCATTCGTATGTTCATCTGTTGCTGCATGGCTTGGTATTTGACAACTGAAGTATCATTATAAGAGTCTTCATCGTCCGTTATGCTTATTGGCTAAGTTACGTCACAATAGATTCAATAAGGCGCCTTCTAGATAAACGACATAAAATAATGAATGTCAAAACTAGAGGTTCCATTTTGTGTATCGCATGAAAAGGAAAAGGGTTTTATACATATACTTATGTATCACGTACGTACTCGTACAACTGCATAAGTACAACAAGTACTTCATCTTCGGGTATTAGTTTTTTAACTTTTAGCAAGCTTATGACTTTTATTTTAAGTAGGTAATCGACTGCAAAAAAGGAGGAGATTCTTGATTCGTTTTTAGGGTTCCGTACCGAAAGGGTAAAACGGGACCCTATTACTGAGACTTCGTTGTCTGTCCGTCCTCCCGTCCGACCGTCTGTCACCAGGCTGTATCTTATGAACCGTGATAGTTAGAGAGTTGACATTTTCACAAATTATGTATTTCTGCTGCCGCTATAACAACAAATTACAAAAAAACAGAATAAAATAAATATTTAAGAGGGCTCCCATACAACAAACGTGATTTTTTGCTCGTCTTTGCTCGATATTGATAACGGCAACAGATAGACGCTTGAAATATTCAATGAATATTGAGTTATATTATTTAAAAATAAATAATTAAATTAAAATAAAATTAATAATTAAGGGGGACTCCCATACAACAGACGTGATTTTTTTGCCGTTTTTATAGATAATGGTACGGAATCCTTCGTGCACTTGGCCGGTTTTTTTATGTTTGTTACTTTGAAAACTTTCAGATTGGTCCCATAGAAATTTCATTAAAATCGGTTTAACAGTATGGGTTTTAAAATAAAATAACTGGAAAAAATATATCATCGAAGTAAACGAAATTGCGTATTTGGAAGACGGTTGTTTCAGTTTTTTATTGTGTGTGAGTAAATTTATATGATTTGTCTAGGTACTCAAGGTAGCGCAAACCTAAACCGCTGGCCTAAAGAGCACCCTCCAAATTTTAGTCTCTAGTCTAGGCCAAGGCCAAGGCAAAGTCTCAAGGCCTCTTGTCAAATGTAGATATTCATTAAGAAAATAATTATCCCATCAAAAACATAACATGTACAAAAGGCCAAGTCTCGCTACGCAGCTCTACTACAAACAGTTGTGAGATCTAATGTAAAACCAAGTCAATTAATAATTTTAGTACTATCTATGAGAGCATTTATCCAACTATTTTGTAAGAAATTGTTATTTAATTAGTTAACTAATAACTTTTGTAGTAACCGTAACGATATTAAACATCTTTATTTCTTTAATAATTAGAATGACTTGGCAATCGCACATGATTATATAATCTACATACAACAAAATCTACCTAATATTATATGCATAAATTAGGCTCGCAAATCCTATTTAAAATTAGGACTATTTCAAACAACAGATCAATGTTTATGTGATTGTGTTGTCGTGCGTTATTAAAGAAATAAAGATGTTTAATATCGTTAAATTTCAGGCTTCTAGCTTTACCCACAACAAAGTTACAGGGGGTCGAAATTGCTCTGAATGGCTTCGAGAAAAGGATGGCACGGCGTGGCCTTGCCGCTCGACTTGCCCGGGGCCACTGCCGTGCATCCAGATATCTATATATCTCAGGTAACACGTAACACAACTAGTCTACAATAAATCTCTATAAATTCCAGGACGAACCGAAGAAGCAGTTAAAGTGCTAACCTTCCTACGAGCCTCTGAGTCGAAAGCACACGAGGAGATGAAGGAATACGCTGCCAACAACTCAGATGTGAAGATCAACTGTGAGATCTTCAAGAAGAAAACATTCTGGAAGTCTTTCGGCATCGTACTGGCGCTGGGCGCTGGTGGCCAACTCAGCGGGTTCAATAGTGTGTCGTTTTACCTGCAAACTATTTTAGGTAAGTCTAAACATCGTCATCATCTCAGCTACATGAAGTCCACTCCTGGATATAAGCCATAGATTTCCAAAAAGACCTGAAGGAAGTGGCTTGCATCCAGCTTCTTCCTGCTACTTGTACGAGGTTGTTTGTCCATATTGAGGCTGTGCGGTGCGTGGTATCCACTCGGGAACTTTTCAGCCCCATCAGCCATCAATTCAATTCTACGTGTTCTCAAATCGAAAGTTGCGTATGTTACCAGTGATGATATACGGCACTGAAACGTAGTTACTACTATGGGCCTTATAAGGGAGCTCAAAATCACGCAACGAGCTATGGAGAGGGTTATCTCGGAGTCCCTCTACGAAATATAATCAGAAATGAAGAGATCCGTAGACTTACGAAAGTCACCGACATAACAAAGCGGATTAGTAAGTTGAAATAGCAGTGGGTTGGGCACACAGTCTAAACTAAACAAATGACAGGAAACGCCAGTGCGACGATGTTGGCTCAGTCATGCATGCTGGCCTGAGATGCGGCCAAAATCTTCTCTACTCTTTTTAACGAATGAAAAAGAACACATATCTTCACGTAATCTTATCACGTTATCGCACGCACGACAAAATGAGTAAGAAACGTCTAAGTATTTGCCCATTATTAATATAATAGGCACTAAATATTTATTACAAAACCCTTTATAAAATCTACTAAAACAAATCTACGATTCTTGTCCTACGTTTTATACCTACTTACCTGTCTCATTACGGAAATATATAATGCAAATATTTCAAACCAGTTAAAATTAACATTTAATTTATAGATAGCATAATATCATTACCACATCCGAAATACATTAAAATTGAGCTCAAAGTTGATTTTATGTTTAATAATAAATTACAGTTTAAAAAACTAAAAACACGCTACAAATTATTGTGGTCAAAGTTCATTACAAGACTTTTCTAACAAATCCAAACACAGCTATGATACGATGTTCCATCATGAAGTTCTAGTTCATATCTTCCGGCTCCATCATCAGATCAGTTCGACAGTACCATATTATTGTATTGTCATCAGAACTACATACAGCTGGCAATTTTCATGACGCTACGATCCTTGGAAGATGGTTAAATTAGTTACCTTAGATTTCATTACATACAGGTCGACCTCCGGCTCCATCATCAGATCAGTTCGACAGTACCATATTATTGTATTGTCATCAGAACTACATACAGCTGGCAATTTTCATGACGCTACGATCCTTGGAAGATGGTTAAATTAGTTACCTTAGATTTCTTTACATACAGGTCGACCATTAGGTCGCTTTTATTAAAAAGCGTGTTAAAAATGCGATGCGCGAGAGAGATAGCTGCGCGTTTTGAGTCTAACCTTAATGCGTTATTTTCCAGAATCAACGCAGTCGAGTGTGACGCCAGAAGCATCATCAGTAGTGATCGGCATGATCCAGCTGTTGGCCAGCTTCTGCACCACTCTGGTCACTGACAGGTTCGGACGGAAGACCATCCTCAGCGTCACTATCGGTGGCATGGCTTTGGGCATGGTAAGATTGACTTGGACTATATTATTGGTCTTTGATCATAGTCTAGGCATAGAATACCTTCATCATCATCATCTCAGCCACAAGAAGTTCACTGCTGAACATAGGATCCTCATGGATTTCCAACAAGACCGGTTGGAAGCGGCCTGCATCCAGAGTCTTCCTGCCACTTGTATGATATCTTCTGTCCACCTTGTGGCTGGAAATACCTTAATACTGTATATATTACAGGACCAGTCCTAGCCTCCTGTCAATCTCAGGTTCCTCCCACACCCCCCGCGCTTTGTTTTATTGGCAGGCAGCAGAAAACTTGAGATCAAGCTGACGTTCGATATGGCGAATAGTAGATGATGTACTGTCATTTTAGAATGATGTTCGCTTTCTTTGTATGTGCCAGCGTATAAATGCAGAGACAGAACCAGAAAAGTGTTTTGAAATGTTAGAATGTAAAGCCAGGAAGCTTTAACAACTTTTTATTGCTTCCTTTCGTAGAAGTTCAAGCTAGTTCAAGGCTAATTTTAAGCCTGCTAAGGAATCATACCGGTTCAGCATCCTGCTAATCATGTGCAAAAAACATTTATAATTAATGATAATATTTTGTTTCTATATGTTTTTTTATTATAAATTATAGATACGTAATATTAGTATCGTATCGATTGATCATGTCTAATTTCCTGTCATTTTTTTTCTAGAATATAATTTGGTTAGATGACAGTCGTTAGTTGTGGATATACCGGTTTCAATATCACTTTATTCATCATCTCAGACACAAGAAGTCCATTGCTGGACCCCATGGATTTACAAAAAGACCGGTTGGAAGCGACTTGCATCCAGCGTTTTCCTGTCACTTGTATGAAGCAAATATTCAGTACTAAATGGGAATCTCACCCGAAGGGGTTTTCATATCATAAAAGTAATATTATTTCAATGTTACTTTCACCTCTGTCTTGCTCTCACAACTGTAGGAAGAACGAGACAAAAGTCAAAGTAATATTGAAATAAAACAGCTTGAACGCTTGTGGTACGGCCCCTGTTAGAGCGTCTATTTTTCTTATCCGCAATATGTTCCTTCACCTGAGTCCCACTCCCGATGCTCTATTTATCTACCATAAGTACCTATGATGATAAATTAAAAACCTGTATTGAAGTGACGCATTAATAAAAGTTTCCACTATAGATATCTATTTATTTATCACCCATGAATCACATTCCTTCTCTTAATTCATATAAGCTTGTATGTATTTTTACTACCTATGCTTGTTTATTTTCAATAGTTTGCTGCAAATATTTTGTTTTTTTTTCCAGTTGGGGTTGGGAGGTTTCTTCTTCGTCAAGAACAGCGGCCCGATCAGTGGCTTCATGAATTTTGTACCTCTGATCTCCTTGATTCTGGTCGTCTACAGCTATAGCGCAGGTAAAAATACAATGCAACAAATGTAAGTGACAAGTAATCGTTAAAAAAACTTTAAAAAAACGACTTCAATCGTTATTTGTTATACAAGAGTGCAAAGTTGCTTTTTAACCGCGTGCTCAATTATGATGACCGAGCAAGCGAAGGATTCTAAAATTAGAATCCTGAGCGTTAGCGAGGGAATCAAAAGAGCACGAGGTGAAAAATCTTTGCACTCGAGTGCAACACGTAACTTTTCATCCCACCTCAGCGAGGAAATGACTAAATGCAAAAAGAACATTTACAATCACAAGATACTTTTATTTCAGTTTAGGTATTATCTACTACATTATGATAGGTGAGTATTACAGAATAATCTTTAAATTATAACAAATAACACTTAGCCGCTCAACTGCGGACCGGAGTTCCGCCATTTTCGTATTAACTGCGCACGCGCATCGCAATTTTCCGGGATTTTTTCCGGGATTTTTTAAAACCTAGATTTCTCCTAATTTTTGTATGAAAACTATATATAAAACTTATATCACTGTAATCCTACGGAATAAAGCTAACTGAATATCTAACGCATATATATTTTAATTAAATCAAAGTATCCCCTATCTAGGCTTAAAGTTGAGCATGCTGCATAAAGTTGATTTTTTTCGCAATTTTTTACGAAAAAATTCATATAAAAAAATATAAAAACCATTTCATACATATTATTGTTTTATTTACTTTAAAAAACAACAATAAACAGATATCCGAGATAAAAATAACATACTCCCATACATTGTTTAGATATTAGGTATAATGGTTGTAGACCAGATGAGGCTCTTTTTAAAAATGCCACTAATTTAGGATAGGTGTCGATATGTACCTACTATGTCTTTTTTCATCTTTATTGTTGCTCTTAGCATTGAATACGTACTCCATAGAGTGCTTGATTTCTTGGTCTCTGATAATTCATTAAAATATGCCATCACAACGTTTTCGGAGAAAGTTTTGGCTCCTTTAGCTAGTCGCCACGTGTTAAACATATCGTACTGTTTCAAATACTTCTCGCGTGATTGTTGAGGGAGAAAGCTCATTTGCGCATTATTAACAGTTTCAGTCAATCCTGTTGGTGTCAAATAAACTTCGTCGCTAGAATCACTCTTTTTAGATTTTTCACTTGTTTTCCAATTTCTTGTTTTTAGCCTAAGATTTTAACAATAGGTATGTCGTGAAAAGAAAATAGCGCGTGCAAAGCAAATTAAAAAAGGTTGTATGATAAATTCGGCACCATGGAGGTTGAAGTAAATAAAACCTATTTACTTCAACCTCCATGGTGCCGAATGATGTTTTGAATTCACAAACTCAGTACACGCGATGTTCTAAATTTGAATTTACTTTATCCTCAGAGGATAAAAACGGCTTTTGCACTCAGATATCGAAGAGCAAAAATACTCTTTCCGATATGGGGGGATGAAAAATACATTATTCGTTTACTTGGATGACATATTTTTCCGTTATTTTGTTATAAAAACCAAAATACTGGACCAATTTTGATAAAATTTCTATGGGACCACCTGGGATTTCAATCAAAAAAAGAATTTTGAATTTGGTCTTCGAGTATATGATATATATGAGCTAGGATTAAACCATTTCCACTTTTTCCAGGTGTTGGCTCCATCAACTGGGTCCTCTCAGCTGAACTCTTCGACGACCGTTCCAGAGGTGTTGGCCTCTCTATTTCATCACTCCTCTCCTTCCTTTTCGTCTTCATCACCTTGAAGTATTTCCCACTTTTAATATTAACATTAGGCCCAGCTACCACTTACTGGTTCTTTAGCGTCAATAATGTGTTATTCTGTCTGTTTGTTATATTTTGTATACCAGAAACTAAAGGGAAGTCCATTAGGGAAATACAAACTTCTCTAGGGGCTGGTGAGAAAAGTGATGTAAAGGTTGCTAAGCTTTAGAATAGCGTCATATATATTTTTTATATTTATATAATTATATAACACGTAATTATGATACCTCGCCATGTTGCGGAATTTCCTAGAACTAATTTATTTTTTAGGCATCAGTTATTTTCCATAACGGAAAGCGAATGTGGCGCTCCTGAGCAGGTCTCTTAATATTAGAAGTAATCATTTACATGTATATCACCCATTAGCTAGATTTTTCAGTGAAAGAAAATAATTTTCTAGTTAAAGTTAAGTAAAAGGGGTATTCTAACATTTTTCTATGGAGTCTGGCGTATCTGTCCACCAGCGCCATTTAGATTTTTTTAAATGTTTCTTTGTACGATAAAAGTAATATTGGTATTATTTGGTAGGTGTTTTATTAATTAAATGATAAATCCATCATCTCGCAAACAATCAAATTTTTTTCGAGCAAATATTTACAGTGACTTGTGATTAATTTTTAGAAATCATTGAATAAATTATATAGAAATTGTGAATTTTGCCTAATTGCTTGAAATTTTTTATTTAAATAACCGTCTAACTTATAGACGCTAAATAAGCGCATTTTAGTTGAACAGTGTTTTGATCCGTTTTCACGCGTGACAGATCCCGTCTGACAGAAAGTGACAAGTCCTTATTCAGTGAATAAGATTTTAACATGCGTTTATAAGTAAGACGGATAATATGTATGTATGTTAGTGAAACCACAAACCATATGGGTAGGTTAGGTACGAATAATACCTATAAACGTGTGTGGAAAAATATATCTGATTGGCTGCGAATTTCAACCATGCCAGCTTCTTATGAAATTCAAATGTCTACAATCGGTTGACACTATAATAAATAAATAATATAGTTCCGTTGTCAGCCAGTATTGTTATGAATTTATTGTATAAATACTATAAGTCGTAATAATATTTAATTGTATATTTTAAGTAGCTAATTAAGTACTTTGATTAAAAAATATAACTAAGATTGTGTGATAAAACAAAAATTTTGTGAACTTTTTTATTGAAAGTAACAATGTAACTTTATAAAAAATATGTTATACTAGAAATACAACAATCAGTATAACTGAAATGTTTCACCATAATGAAATATATAAATAAAAAATTATTTTCTTATAAAATATTGAATTTCAATCATTAGGGCTCGCTCAGAGATACGCGTACGTGACACGCGGCGCGGCTTGTCAGTTGTCACGCGACGATTGGACGATTCTCGTTTGAATTCTCGTTTTCGTCCTTCCATCTTTTTAATTTCTACATACTAGTAACATGTTCATCGTTTTCATTCTTCTCTCCTTTAATCTCCTTCTGTATCTCACTAAACGCTTTCCCTTTCGTCTCAGGAAGACAGAAAGCTATAAATAGCACTAGAATTAAACATGAGATGCTAAATCCATAGTAAGTAGACATGGGTCCTATAGAAGATGTGACAGCAGCGAAGTATCTTATTAGGAGAAACATAAATATGCAAGTTGAGAAGACGCTTATGGATACCCCGACAGCACGGGAGGAGCTGTCGAATAATTCTGCTATATACATCATCATTATACAGCCGATACCTGCAACAAAATAATAATAACATTTAATTTCATTATCATGTAACCACAAGAAGTCCACTGCTCAGTATAGGCTATCCTATCCTTCGTGGATTTCCAAAAAGACCGGTCAGAACCTGGTCCTGCGGATCGCAAGTAGGACGGTCTCCCGACTAGGCTGCCGGAAACTTCTAAAAACGCAAAAACCTTAGAAAACATTATTTTTATCGTGTTTTTATTAGTTTCACTTGTGTGAATAAATCTTAGAACTCGATGTAATATTGATCATTTCGTAATATGTGGATAATGTTTCATAAGAATTATTAGTAAACCCTTCGAATTTGGGCTCAGTTAGTTTGTTTAGCTTTGCATTAGTCTACTGTATATTTTAAATTTTGTTTATTCATTGAGTAAAAGGCTTCGTTATGCACACAGACAAACTGACATGAAAATATATAAAAGTTGCATGCAATGTATAAAAGAAATAAAAAAAATAGAAACATGCCCCTACCTGCATTATAGCAAAAGATAGCCACCATGATGGACAATAGAGGAAGGTAATTCAAGAATCCTTTTATTTCATAACCATTATCTTTAAGGTAGAAAAATGTACCCAAACCAACCTGTAAGAAAAATAAATATGAGACAAATGTCTATATTGGAATATTATTTTGAAAGCGTAAAGTTATATTTAGGTACTGATAATATTATTAGATTGAAAAAATATATATATTACAAATTCTTAGGGCTTGTTCAAGGACACGAGGGTACGTTGTACGACGCGTTGCACATTTTCTGTTTACGTAGAGGTGGTGCGTGCACCGACACGGTGTCCGCGTCGTTGTTGCGACATTGTTCGTATAGAAATAATAATAATAATAATATTTTTTTATTGGCCTTATAACTTATCAGCTATACCTGAATTTACAATTCAGTTATCATCATTGTAGTACATATTTATTTATGAAGTAACGGCACGAAATAAATCTACCGCCACGGTTATAGGAGGTATTGAAAAACAGATCGTACGTGAACACGCTTCTCTATGAACACTCTCTTAAATGAACATGTTTGATTTGACTATGTCATAATAGACGCGACGCGCGACGCTCTGCGTATCGTTGAACGAGCCCTATTAAGCGACAAATTTCACACAAGTCCATTAAGTTATTTAGCAAAGATATGCTCATTGGATACAAAAGATTTTCTACCAAGAACTGAGTCGCAAGAGAATCAATTTAATATCAGTAAATAAATAATCTAAAAGTACTCTTACCATTCCAACAGCCATTAGGCTAAGTGAAACAATTAAAACAGGTTTCCTCCCATATTTATCTGTCAAGAAAATAGTACAAAAACAAGCGAGAAGTTCTATACATCCTATAACCAAAGAAGAAACTTCTGGTGTAACGCTTGTGCGGGTAGAAGCGAACACAGACTGCAGGTAGAAAGATATAGAATTGTATCCTGTGAATTGAGCGCCAATAGGTAGTAAGATGCTTCTACCAAGGGATTTCCAGAAAGTTTTTTTTCTGAACATTGATTTGTCAATGGAGTTAGAATTTGTAGTGTAGTCGTTGAGTTCGTCGTAAGCTGCTTCTTTGGAACTACGGAGGTAGGTAAGTATCTTTAAGGATTCTTCTTTGCGACCTGAAATAAAGATGTTATGTTGTTTTAATACACATATTTATTGTTTTATCATCCTAAACTCCAATACATCTGCAAAAACTATTTTCCCACGTTGGTTCTTCACTGGGAAAGCGTAATTTCCTAAAAAAAACTGATAAATAATCCGAAAATACACCCTTTTCCTGCTGCTAATTATTCTTACCTTTAGAAAATAGGAAATAAGGTGTCTCGGGTAAGAACAAAACTGGTACAAGCAGCACAGACACGATGACAGTGACCATGATGTTCAGATTAAGATACGTCAGGAACGGTCCCAAAGTCAACATTATCATAGTGCCTATAGCGAAGGACATCTGAGCGATGGTGCCTAGAGCTCCTCTTATTTCTTTCTGGAATTCAAAATAGTATATAATTATAAGAAACAAAAGATAAGCAACCTATACAACTCATCTCCTACTGTATTGGGTATTATCAATTATTAGCTGACAAAATTCCAGCCAACTTTATTGCTGTCATCAAGCGGCGGCCCCACTTTTCTTGGCGGGCACGTTGCGATCTTACGGTCTTACTCATATCTTTCGATAATTTGTAATTGGTTGGTTTCAGTTTCTGTAATTGGTTTCTCATGTTTCGGAAACTCCTTCATCATAGGTTCAGCTAAGGCTTGGAATTCTTTGCCAGAAGATTTGTTTTCCACATCTTACAATCTGGGTGTCTTCAAAGAGTGAATGATTTTGTATTATTTTTTAGATTAGTTGACAAAGTAATTAATTTTATTTGTTTATATTTTAGTAAATTGATCTAGGTTTGACCACCGACTCGCCTGATGGTAAGTGGCCGAGGATGGAACACTTAAATAAAGAAGATGCTTTTTCACTTTAGCCTTGAAAATTTCAAGATAGTTCTCAGGAAACAAAGAAGGCGGCTTCCACTCTTTTCTCAGGGACTTGTGCAGTACACATCAAAAACCATGACCTATATCACGGTGTACGGATTTTGGGCATCAGAAATAGATGATAATGAGCTGACATTTTGTTAGTGGCTAGCCCTGGCGTCAGGGTTTTAGGTCGTATGGTAACACGGGCGCGTCTAAGCGTAAGCACAGAACATAATAATAATAGTATGACTCAATCTTACCTGATTTTATATACACGCAAATCTTTTTAGGTCTCAAAGTTAGTGCAAGTACTCGTATGCATACTGTACATTACGCATATTTAGATTTATGAATGGTGAGAAATTCTGACTCATGAGCCACCGCCCGCTCACCCTGCGCCGCTCTCCCGCGCTCGTCTACCAAGACTGCGTGTCAGTTTAGTGCTGCCTGTCGATTCTCTAAGCAAAATGACCGCGAATGTGAAGTGAGAGAATAAGTAAACTTATATTTTTCTTATTTATTACTGCAGTTAACATCCAAATATCTAATCGAAAGTGGAATTGGCAGCTACCTACATCTGGTCACTCGATATTTTTACACTTTTTCGCAGTTTTCAGCTTGAAAAATGGAAACTCACTTAAGGCCTCACTTCACTTGCACGGTCACTTGGTTTAGAAAATCGACAGGCTGTATTTGTACACGAAACACATGCGCGCTGTGGATCCACGAATCATGCGCTCGCGAATGAAAGTAGGCGCGAGTCGTGTGGACTCGCGCGCCTACATTCAGAGTTCAGACTCGTCAAAACGACTTCCGCATATTACTTACACTAGCTATCTCTGAAGTGTAAGTAAAAAGTAGGCTCATCCCGAAGACATCTGCCACTCCGTTCAGCGACCTGGCGAGAAGCAGCATCCATACTTCCGAAGCGAAAACTGTCAAGAAACAGTTGACGATGCGTGGAACACCAACGAGCACAAAGCATATCTTCCTCCCGAGAGTATCCATCAGGTAACCGGTGAAGCACATCGCTGGGAAATAAAGCTATAAGTCAAACAACCGGCTAAGTGCGTGTCGAGCCACGTGCAAAGTAGGGTTCCGAAGCTGCATATCACAATTTATGTGAACTTAAAATGAAAATAAAATCTTGCTTGATTCTATGAACAATACGAGTTAACTTATTAAATTAAATATTTATTGAAATAAAACAGACATAGAATTAATATTAATTAATAACATTACTAATAACTAAAACAATAAAAAGAAACAATTTGACGTTAAAACCTAAACCTTAACTATTATAATTTTATTTCTGACTTCTATAAGTAAATTATTAATTTGATCGATTTGAGTCGTTAACTTGTGAAGCCAGCTTTCTGTAATAATTTCCCTTTTAATTTCATCATTATATGCTACTGCCATGATTTGTTAACATATCCAACTTCAACCATTTAGCTGGCAAGCCGCGGACACACAGACATAGCGAAACTACGGGTTCCTTGTTTACTACGGAACCCTAAAAACTAAAACTCTAAATAAACTACCTTCCCAGAAAGTAGTACAATTTAAGGACAAGGTATGATTTAGGATAATACCACAGCTTAGTGCTATCGTTGGTGATATTTAATTATTAAGTCTAGGTTATAAAATAGTTAAGTGCAAGTTACATCATATGAGAGGCCTCATGGCCCAGTGGCCTTCTGAGCTGTAGGTCGTGGGTTCGATCCCCTCCCAGGGCAAACATTTTTTGCTGTGCATGGATGTTTGTTCTGTGGCTGGGTGTTTATGTGTATCATAATGTTATTATTTACAAAATAAAAGTATACATGTATTCTATTAACCATCTGGTTCCCAAAGTACAAGCTATGCTTAGTTTGGAGCTAGATAGTGTTGTGTGAAAATATCCTTCAATATTTATATTTACATATGGATTTAGGTATATGTTTTTAGGGTTCCGTGTCTCAAAAGGAAAAAACGGAACCCTTATAGAATCACTTTGTTGTTCGTCTGTCCGGCCGTCCGGGTGTCAAGACCTGTATTATCTCGGGAACTCGTGAAAGTATCGTGTTGAAATTAAAACCATATATATACGCAGATCCACAGTCTCTTGCTGCAGAAGAAAAATCAAATTGTTCAGTTTTCGTAAAAAAAAGTTACAGCCGAATATGTCATAAAAAACGCACATTTCAACACTCACAAGGGAATCAAAACCTATGGGGTGCTTCCCATTGACCTAGAATTATGAAGTTTGGCAAGAGGCATTGTGTACACATATAGGAAAAAATCCGAACACTGGACATTTTTAATTTAATCACAAAAAAATATTGTCTTTATGCAAGGAATGAGGGTCCAAATTTTAAAGTGAATTAACCGTATCATGTGGGGTATCTTATGAAAAAGCTTTATTAGCATAAGCTAAAATATTTTTACGATGTATATTTTTCGATTTATGAATGATAACAAAAAAATATATGATTTCCCCCTTTTATCTACTAGTTTGTACGGAACCGTCGGTGGGCGAGTCTGACTCGCACTTGTCCGGTTTTTTGTTAGGTATATCTACGACTGCCAACTCGTCTGATGTTAAACGACTGTGTAGCCGAGGATGGAGCTCGTCGATGTATGTAGATATCTTCAAGATCGACGAGCTCGATCCGAGCGTTTTAGTTCAATCGTAGGAAACTAACAATTAACGGCTTACCGAAAAACGTTACTTAACTTTAAGCAATGCTTAACATATTTATCAACTTCTCGCTTACACGTAATGACACTTCCGAAAAGAAGACAGAGAATTTAAGACGATGGTTAAAGTTAAGTAACGTTTTTCGGTAAGGCCTTAAGTTTATAGTAAAGGTAGCAATACCGTATTAATAACTACACTTAAATTGTTAAATTACGTCAAACGGTTTAGCTGTAGAGCGAGCAAATGAATTCAACATACACACATACGAACACTCTATAGATATTACCCTCCTTCTGTAGTCGGATAGTCAGATTCTATCGTATTTTGTAAGAAATAGACATTCAATTACAGTTCAAAAGATGTTGTAAGCAGCTGTTTGTACTATATTTAAATATAATATATACAAACGGACAAAAAAACATGGGCCTAGTAACAGTAGGCTCCCGTGTCCCTTTGGTACGGGACCCTAAAAGCTGTACAGTATGTAATTCTTACCAAATATACCGACAAGTATTCCAACAGAGACCACCCACGCTGCGTCGTAGTCCGATATAGGATGAGGCAGGACGGTCTGGTTCCCGTCCTTCAGCTTGGCTATCACGGGCGATGGCCAACCAGTTTCCAGACCGAAGCAGAGGTAAGAGAAATTCGCTGGAATTTATCATAGACTTTAGTTAAATTTTGCTTAAAAATGGAAGCAACAGACTTCTAAATGCGCAAGTGTTCTGGATCGATTTTAGTGAAATTTCTTTCATCAATTTTGATGAAAATCCTGTCAAACAAAAATATAATTTTTCAAATCGGTTTATAAAAAAACATGTACTGTCAAATTATAAACCTCCTTGTTGAAGTCGGTAATAAAATTGATTCGTTTACTTGGATGACAATTTTTTACCAGTTATTTCAATTTATAAACCAAACTACTGAACCGATTTTGGTGAAATTCTATGGGAACAATCTGAAAGGACCGTTAAAACAAAAAATATTTTTTTCAAATCAATTTATAAAAAACCGGACAAGTGCTAGTCAGACTCGCCCACTTAGAGTTCCGTACAAACTAGTAGATAAAAGGGGGAAATTATATATATATTATATTTATATTTTTCTTCATAAACCAAAAAATATATGTCGTAAAAATATTTTAAAACATGTTTTAGCTTGAGCTAATGAAGCTCTTTCATTTGATACACCACATGATACGGTTAAAGCACTTTAAAATTTGGACACTCCTTCCTTGCATAAAGACCCTATTTTTTGTGATTAAATTAAAAATGTACAGTTTTTGGATTGTTATGTGTAGGTACTATATGACAATGCTTCTTGCCAAATTTCACAGTTCTAGGTCAACGGGAAGTTGGTACCCCATAAGTTTTGATTCCCTTGTGAGTGTCGAAATATGACGGAGCTATGCAGTAACAAACATTAAAATAAATACAGCCGAATTGTTAACCTTCTTCATTTTGAAATGTGTAAAAAAAGGTCCTGACCGCATATTTCGATTGCTACTGCAGAACCCTGGGCGTGGCCCGAAACGTTCTTGGCCAAATATTTATTTTCCGGTACGAACCTTCAGCCAGATCTGCTTGTACAGTGCTGTTTTGTATTTTACATTTAAAAAGACTTTTACCTTATATTATAGGTACCTATCCGGCAGACAGGTCGCAGATACTATACCATAATAATTAGGCACTTGATGGTAAGCATTCATGCTCACCATCGAAGGCTCCTTGTTCATTGCGGCGGCTGTGTGTGGCAGGTCGCCCTCTTCCCTAACATATGATTGAGGAGGGCGATGGCACATGCGTCATACTCGTGATCGGGTGCTGCTTGCAGGTCGCTGGTCTGCTCATGGTATACACACAATATACTAATAAGTTAGGTAAGTTAAAAAGAAAATCTTGTCTTCCCGTAACAATGTATGTATTTAGCAATATTTAGCAAAATTGACAAAGGTCACGGACCCCGGTGTCTGTGGAGCTAAAAATTAAATAAAAAAAAAAAAAAAAAAAAGGCACTTGTGTATCATTGCAATGATAACTCAGTGGTTCTCAAGTATACATTTAAACTCACAGTAACATACTTTGAGTTTAAATGTATACTTGAGAACCACTCAGTTATAATTTTTTTATTTTATTTAATTTTTAGCTCCACAGACACCGGGGTCCGGGTTTACATCTGTTTTCTAAGGTGGTCGCGATTGAATGAAATCCCAAAAGTATCAGCCGATTGTAAGGGCAACCATTGGCGTATTTAGAGATACTTTGAATGGTGGGCCTGGCCCACCAGGCCCGCACCGCACATTATACGCCCATAGCTATAACTCTCTTCCAACGAAACAGGTGAAGTAAATGATAGTTATGGAGTTAGATTATTTTTTTTAGGTTTGATCGTGAAAAGAATACAAATAGAGAAAACTAATGTTTCATACATATATCACTTTCTTCTCAAATGTGATGTGCGCGAGATTAACCATAGTAGGTACATTAGATTTGATTCACATCAATAACCTTTGGTAAAAATTATTTTGGACACTCTTGATTACATTTTTTCGATATATAACGATAAAAATGTAAAACACTTGAGTTGTTATAGTACAGAGGTCATTGATTTTTTTTGTAGACTCTCCAAGTGATCTTATAAATTATAACATTGGCTACAAAACCCTACCATTTATGCGTGTCTCGACATGGTCTTGACCACTAAATTTTATTTTAAAAAAAACTCATACTAAAATTAATTACTTCTTAAATTTGCGTCTGTTTCTGCTTTGTGTAGGTCGAACCTGTGTCGCAGACAAAATTCCAATCAAAAATCCGATAAACATTTTAATGAAGTTTAGGAGAAATTTCTGCGAAAATCGAAAAAATCACAAATAAAACTTAAAAAAATAATACCTATATTTCGAACGAGAAACCAGCACTTACGAATTTCAAGTCATTTCATAAAAATAACAAATTCATCATATTATGTCTGCCGTAGGAATAATAAATAAACAAGTATACATTTTGAAAACTCTAAGCCCCCCGAGAAATAAAAACGGTTAAACCGATTTTAATGAAACATACCCAAGAACACTCTCGATGAAATCCTCTTACAAAAAAAATAACTTAATCGAAATGGTCCATCCGTTTCAGAGCTACCCCCTATTTATTATGCCCCTATTTTTGGAACGGGGTTTAAAAATATAACTGATCTAGAATAGACTAAGTAAACACAAAATTACTCACCCACTATGACTATTATATACTGACGCAGAACACAGATCTTTATATTCAGAAACATTTTGCATTAATTAATTTTATAATTTATAATAATTTTAAAAATTTATTTTGATTTAACTAATCTTTATAAACTCCTTCAATTTCCTTTCCTTCTTAGTTGCAAGCGGAACACCGCACCGCAGATAAAAGTTTTAAATATGCAAAAAGTATCATCAATGTTTAGGTATTATAAGGTCTCCACAATAAGCGAACAATATAAACCGCTGCAGTGTGTAATTTTGTGCAGCAACTGTGTTTGTAACTTTGAATGCTATATCTTCTAAGGTTCGTAAACGTATCCAATGTGGGTAGACTCAAGTCAAAGAATACATAGATACAGAACAGACACTCTCCGCCTCCCGCCAATCTCCTCAACCTTTCCCCGCGCTCGCCATGTCGTTTGAAGATGTTTGCCTGCGCATCCCATTCGATTGTCAGCAAGCGTGCGGGTTTCAAACTCTCGATCCCAATTGACGTTACAACTTCACAAGCGTGGCAACCAGACCACTACCATACAATACCTATGTGTGTGTTTATATAGATGTCAACTTACGTATAATATGTATGTGTCACTTATTAGCGTGCCGTTATATGGGGTGTCCGAAATGTGTTGAAGTCGAAGCTAGTGCATTGTATGCACTGCGTGTTTATGTCACTTCTTTTCTAAGCCCCGACCCAAAAAAGGGGTGTTGTAAGTTTAATATGTGTATCTGTATCTCTGTGTAACTGTTATTTGTGTGTATGCCTGTAGCAACATGTATGTGAATGGATAAACCGAGTTTGATCTAGTTTTTTAGAGTTCCGTAGTAACCCTTATAATTTTACCATGTTGGTAAGTGTCTCATTGCTCTTTTAAAGTTTTAAACAAATTGTAAATTCTGCACATAATTTCTCGTCAAAAACAGACACTCAACATCGCATCAAGCGTAAGTTACACTATGAAAATCATTCTTATACAGTAGGGTGCTTCGTTTTCTTTGAACTCTCTCATTCTTTTCTCACTAATACGAGTATCAACCCAAAAATCGTATTCGCATTTGTGCCAGTGAAATGTGCACGGAATCATCCCCGCTTTACAAAGACCTTTATTCTCACAATGAGTATTTATCTTAAGCTGGAGATCAACGCGCACCGCTATCTCTCTCGCGCATCGCAACATTTTAATAAACATATAAAATCATAACAAATTCGTTAGAAAATATGCGTAAAATTGCTGTAAAAAATTATAAACGTGCATTCTTCAGAATAATTCTAGTAAAATCACATAGTACGAAACAGTGTTTTGAAGATTAGGGAAAAACGCATTTTTTTTATTTTTGCTAGAAATGTATTATTATTATTACAAAAATGAGACTCAGGAAGTAAAGACGAATCTAACGACACCTTGCACATCAAAATCGGTCAAGCCGTTTAGCCTGTAGGCTGTCCTATAGAAATATACATACATACCCATGGATGTATGCATGTATGTTTCCTCACACTTACTCCTTCTTGCACAGTCGGGTAAAAAACGCGTAATTTACTGTCAAAAAATCGCGCGACAAGGACAACATTTCTCTTTACATATTATCTATTTCGTAAATAATTACGAATTATGATAGTTTTCGAGATAAGAAAGTTTTCTAACATTATACTACAATTACTACATATTATAATAGGCTAGTTGCCTAAATTTGAAAACTTGGTTAATTATATACTTGATTATCTATTTTATCCCAAAAAATATATATTTTAAAGAAAAAGTAATTTTTTTTTTTTTTTTTTTTTGTATTAAAAAAACAATTTAGATTTCCCTTGAAAACGATGAATAGTGTCATGGCGTCTTGAATGACTCCACAGTTTGCGAAATCCATGCGAAAACAAACTGTACATCTGTGTCAAGTGTCAAAACAATAAGGAGTAACCATAGTAACCTGCTCTGTTGTAGGAAAACGTCAACAACAAATTGCGTGGCGTGACGCAACACTTTCTGATTGGTGTTCGCTATCATGTGACTTAATGCCTATTTTTTACGAATTTATTTTCTAAAAATATTAATAATTTTTAACTTTTATAAGAAATAGACTGTTATTTTCTTATATACGTCTCTTCATTTATAATTAGAAACTATAAACCAAGCAATTTGTTATTAATGGAAACAAGCCTATCATAATATAGATAATTATTTGTTAGATAAAAATAGCGATACAAGTTTTTTTTTATTTTCGATCTCACGTGTACCCAAATGTCGTCACGTGTGCCTTTATTTTTGCGCACATGAGTAACATTTTAAGGTACGTTTTTAAACCCGACCCAAAAATAGGGGTGTTGTAAGTTTGACTTACATAAGTACGAGTATGTATCTGTAATATCTGTGTGTATGTCTGTAGAATCGTAGTAGATGGACCGATTTAGATATATTTTTTTTTTGTTTGAAAGAGGATTTAATCCAGAGTGTTCTAGCTAGGATTCATCAAAATCGGCGGTCCAGCCGTTTTTTTATGTAGGGGTTTTTAAGTTGTCTAAACTTACATGTTTCTGTGACTATTTGCGTAAAGCAAAAAGCGGAATCAAATCGGCTTCGGATCGAGAAATAGGTACTAGAACAATTTGGATCGCGGATACTAGATATTACCGAGTATATATTTTTTTTTAAATAAAGTAAGTAATAGGAGTAAATAATATTATGAAAGCATTTTAACTGTCTGATATGGGTACGAATTTACGTAAGCGTAACGAAATCTTACGTTACACTGCAAAAACTGCTTTTCTGCTGTCGGGTATTTTGTATAGACACTTGTTTGGCCATGATAATAGGTATCCCACTGGCACTAGCGCTAGTAAACATTGTGTTAAAAAGAGTATTTTATCGTACTCTATTAATGTTATAGATATATAATAGAGATATACAGTACAATACTCTATTTTAGAGTACGGTTGGCAACCCTACATGCCTTCAACAAGTATCTAAATTACAAGAGTATAAGCTTAGAAAACTACAAGAAAACTGCTGAACCGATTTTGATTAAACCTATGTTTCATCAAACGCAAAAGCCTAGAACAATCTCGATGAAATCCTTTTTCAATATAAAAACTCGATCAAAATCGGTCCATCCTTTTGAGAGCAACTAGTGCAACAGACGAACAGACACACAAATATATAGATACAACGTCAAATTTCTAACACCCCTCTTTTTGCGTCGGGGGTAAAAAGGTTAAGCGTAGAGCACGAGCACGTGTGTCTACGTAACATCCCAGTATGCAGCAACAGAACCGCACCCTAATTCTAAATAAGCTTATCCATTTAGATACTTTCTTCCTGATAATTACTATTTACATTTTGCCGTATAAATCAACAGAATTAAGATAAACTGAGATTATAATAGGTATCCTTGAAGAAAATACACATTCAAACATACATATACACCTGGTTTAGTTAAGCTGTTTGCCTTATGAGATCACGTTATCTAATTATTACAGTCTAGCTTGTAGCAGCAATTTGCAAACAATACACTACTTATACCTACTGCTTAAGTAGATAATACAATTTTAAGAATTTTTATTAATTACTAGCTGACCCGGCGTACTTCGTATCACCTATCAATGAGCAGACCCGATATTTTCTCAACGTTTAAACCTTCCCTGAACTACGACAAACATTTCAAAACCAAAATCAGCTAATCGGCCCAGCCGTTCTCGAGTTTTAGCGAGACAAACGAACAGCAATTGATTTTTATAGGTATTTATGGAAAAAAATCTGTGGTTGTGTGTCATGTAATTGTCAAAACTTTGTCAAAATAATCGATGAAATATTATCTCTGCTATAATAACCTACGAGTTTTGGCGGGAACGTCATCGAAACATGGTTGTTAGTTTGTTTTATTTTCCGAAACTTGTGTTATTTTGAATATAAATGCGATAAAAATGGTGGTGTTTTATTCATTATGCGTTCGATCAAGTAGGGCATTAAGCGTTCGATCAAAATGATTTTATACGTGACTTAGATTATGGCTATAACATTTATAACTTTTATTTTATTCAAGAAAAAGAAAGCAATAAAGGTTATCTTATCTTATCTTAAGAAATACCACCGTCGCTTAACATCAGGCGAGTTGGTGGTCAATCGTAGATCTATCTTCTATAAAAAATAAAATAAAATAAAAATGAACAAATCATAGTACTTGACACTGGCAAATGCTATAAGCAGGTCCAAAACTAATTAAAAAAAATTACCCTAAAATGTGCAAGACTGAAATGAACATTGGGAGTTTTGGCGGGAACGTCTAAGTAACGTGTTGTTGCTTTGTTTAATTTTCTTAAACTTGTGTTATTTTGAACATTAATGCTATAAAAATGGTGGTGTTTTATTCATTAAGTGTTCGATAAGGTGCGTGAGTGTGGGCAAGTGAAATAAAGCAGTAAAACGTGTGATTTTTCGTTGTCGGCAAAACTCCATAGAAGCTTCTAGTAAAGTCGCCACCACTTTACTGAAGCAGGACTCGACTTATAAAATGACTGTATACGTGATTTAGATTGTGACTAGAACATTTACAACTTGTTTTATTCAAGAAACTTGAAAAAATCCTAATACTTGACACTGGCAAATGCTTTAATGCGGGTCCAATACAAAAAAGAAGAAGAAATGAACATTGTTTTTTTTTTTGGCGGGAACGTCTTAGTAACGTGTTGTTGCTTTGTTTTATTTTCCTAAACATGTGTTATTTTGAACCTTAATGCTATAAAAATGGTGGTGTTTTATTCATTAAGTGTTCGATAAAGTGAGTGAGTGTGGGCAAGTGAAATAATTCTCGAACAAAAATTAAAAAGTTAAACGATATTAACGTTCAACCACGATGGCTTAATAAAATTATCATCAGACGATGGCTGTATGGGCTTGACACCCTTTACCATTCCCGATAGGGAAGAAATAACCAAAAAAAAAAATCTAATCAAAATCTCGTTATTTTTTTTTTCTATTGATCAAAATAAACTATTTAAAACTTCATTATTTAGCATCTCATTATACTGGGTACCTTCTACGTAGCTAAATGTATTCTCTTTGGGGTACCTACATTGTTTAATTTGCATTTGTTAAACCCACAAAGTAAAACCTATGGCAGAAACTTTAAAGAAATAACCTTACTCCACTACAAGAGAGAACCTTCTCCAGGTAGAGATGGCTTGGAAGCGTAAGCAAAAAAAAAAGCATTGATTGTGTGCTGTTCTCCTAATTAGAAATATTAAAGAGGGCCTTGAACTCTGCGTTAAATATGGTGGGACCTCTTATGATTGTGAAGATGTTACACTGCAGAAACTTGATTAAAAAGCTTAAAACATGCAATGAGCAGAATGAATCGATCGAGAAAGAAATATCTGAAAATGATTTACACAAAAACAATTCCAATGTTAAAACAAACATTCTGAAAGTGGAAACAGATAGGAACCTTTGCAGAGTGTGTTTAAAGCAAGGCACAATACCAATTCATGCTGACAACCCTTGCGAGGACTTGACTGATGCCATAAGTACTTTCGGAGGGATAGAAATAAACATTTTTGACAGTTACCCCAAATATATATGTCAGTCTTGTAATGCATTACTTCAAGGTGCAATATTGTTCAAAAAGACAGCTCAAGGTTCTGACGAATGTTTGAAAAAGGCTGCTAAACCTGAATTAGACGCAGATGGCTTTAGTGACTTTGCCCTGGATAATAATTATGAATCAACCTCCATTGATGGTCAAGAACCTTGTATATCATGCAAACAATGTGATATAAAATTTAACACATACAAAGAGTACGATAACCACAGACTATCAGATGAACATGAAAACTTTAAGAAAACATGTCCGATATGCAATAAAGAATACTCCGTTGGCTATTTCAGAACACATATGGAACTTCATAGACAAGAAACTGCTTTTATTTGTGATGTGTGTGGTAAACACTTTTCACTACAGAACAGGTTCAAACGTCATCGAGTAACACACTTTTACAACTTGCCATTTAAATGTTCTCTATGTCCATACAAAGGCCGGTTCAATGAATCCTTAAAACTGCACATGAGAACTCATACTGGGGAAAGACCGTATATATGCGAAGAATGTCCCCAAAGGTTTATAAGTAAAAGTAACCTTAATAAACATATGAAAACACACAGAAAGGAACGTGATTTTGTTTGTGAATGTGGACGGGGATATTATACAAAGAGAGAGTTAGACATGCATTTCAAGGTAGAGCATGCTGGAATTAAGGAACATGTTTGTCAGATGTGTGGTAAAGCTTTTGGTTACCGTAAACATCTAATGAGACATCAATTAAAGGTTCACAAGAGACAGAAGTTCAGAAGTGGGAGAATGCCAATTTATTTGAAAGTTGAAGGCTTAACAGAACAGAACAACATTCCTCCTACCTGATTTTTTGTTAAAAGTAGGATTTGTTTTCTATCTATATAAATACTACTATATTATTTATTATTTTATTATATAATTAAAGTGTCTTCAGTGGTCAAACCATTTTTTATTTCAAAGATAGTTCTCTAAAAGGTTGTAAACAGGTTGAAGGAGTTGCATTTTTTTTTAAAGGACTTAAAACAACAATTTATGTTACTCTATGAAACAACATATGGAAACAAATAGAAACAATAGACTGCATCATTTTTTTCTACATACATTCCAGCCAAATATCAAACTCAACATTCAGTTAAGTTAATATCCTGTAAAATTTAAACTTATTTGCAAAATAAGATTATATTTTACCATGATTTTAATGCATATGAATGGTTTTTGTGTTCTATATTTACGAGAGGCCGAGAGCTTTCTATTTATATAAGTTTCTAGGTACGTAAAACTTCGTCTTCTCCTGTGGAGTTACAATACAATATTAAAAAATATCATAAAAAATAATAATAGTAGTTATTGGAATGAAATGGATTATTCGCTCATTATCTCAAGACGAACAACCAAAGAGTACTTTGTAATATTGCGAACAACTAAGCTTTAGAATATTTTTTCCAAGCGAAAAACTGAAATGGCAAATGCGTATAAGTAAAATATTTATGACTGGTTTTGTTCAAGAAACTTGAAGAAATCTTAATACTTGACACTGGCAAAAGCTCTAAGCAGGTCCAACTTCAATAAAAAAACCTATTAGTAGAGTTTTTGGCGGGAACGTCCTTGAGACATGGGGCCTTACCGAAAAACATTACTTAACTTTAACCAATGTCTTAAATTCTCTGTCTTCTTTCCGCAAGTGTCATTACGTGTTAGCGAGAAATTGACAAAATATGTTAAGCATTGCTTAAAGATAGGTAACGTTTTTCGGTAAGGGCGATGTTGTTGTTCTGGTTTATTTTCCCCAACTTGTGTTATTTGGAATAATAATACGATAAAAATAGTGGTCGATCAAGTGCGTAAGTGTGGGCAAGTGAAATAAAGCAGTGAAACGTGTCTTCACGTTGTCGGCAAAACTCCATAGAATCTTCTAGTAAAGTCGCCACCACTTTACAACTTGACACTGGCAAATGCTCTAAGCGGGTCCAAATCCAATTTAAAAAAAAAACGCGTAATATGCGTGTGTGTACACTGTACAGGGTGAGGCAGGCACAGTTTGTGTTACTTTTTTACTTTTAGAACAGGAACACTAGTCTGTGATTTTTACAGAACCTTCTCTAATTTGAGAATTCTTGTTCAGAAATATTTAAGTCGGAATATAATAAGAAATCGCTAAACGTGCTTACACAAAATTTTATTAATAAACTTATCGATTTCCAGGAATACAAACTCAAAACTGATCGAAAAACCAAAACCTCTTAGAGCTGAAAAAGTTTTAAAAATTAATTTAACAAAAGTTGCTATAGAGCTCTAACTGACGTGAAAAATCCTCAACATGTAAACGTTAGTGATTTTAACAACAAGGAATTTGATAAGGTAAAAATGACTGTTTGTAGGATTTGTTTAAAGACTAAAGGCACTATTCCAATTTATGGAAACCCTAGCCAAAATTTGGCTTGTGCCATAAGTACTTTCGGAGGTATAACTATAAGCATTGACGATTATTATCCTAAATATTTATGTGAATCATGTCATGTCTTACTTCAAGAAGCAATATTGTTCAGAAAGACTGCTCAATCTTCAGATCTAATTTTAAAGGAGTCTTGTAAGTCAGAGCCAACCAAAGTTGATGGTATTAAGGAAGTCTTAAATGTCGAATTCGATTTGACAGCTCCAATAGTCTCTAATACACCTATTGACAGATCTATGAAACCAGAGCCTGAATTAGAACAGTATAATGATTCCCCTATGGACATGAATATTGAAGTTCTAAGGACACCAAAGATTGAAATTGATTTGGAGACATGTGAAAGCAAATCTACCAAGAACACAAAACTACTTATTTTGGCGTGTGAATTTGAATTTATTTGTAAACTGTGTAATATACAGTTTGACACTGTTCAAGAGTATAACAATCATAATTTACATGCAACTACACACCAAGAGCAAATGTGTACAATTTGTAAACAAATGTATGCTGTACATTGTACAAAAAAATATAATCCAACAATTCAACAGACGGAGAGTTTGTTTGTATGTAAAATTTGTTATAAAAATTTACATAATATTCCTTGTGAAAACGAAACAATACATATGTGTAAAGATGATTCACTACAGAAAGCTAATAAGGTACACGAAGAACAGAAAATGTCTTTATCTTGCACACAATGTAATATAGAATTTAATGAAGTTGAAGAGTACAGGAAACACAGACTACTCACTAAACATGGGAAAAAATTGTGCAATATTTGTGAAAAATCTTATGCTGTCCGGCATACAGAAACACATAATCCAATCACTGATAAGACGAGAAGTACATATCTATGTCTAGTTTGCTATAATTCCTTTGTTGTGCAAAAAGTGTGGAAGAGTGAATGGAAGTGTGAACGTTGTTCCTTATCTTTTAGTACGTTGCCAGAGTACAAAAATCATATACACACCCATAATGAGGAAATGAAAAGTTGCCCAATTTGTAAGAAAAGTTACAAGAAAAAATTTATTAAAGTACATATTAAAAGAGCTCATACAGAAAAACTTGAATGTGTAAGTAATAAAGCTGAAGGAAAGTGTGAACATTGTAATTTGTCATTCAGCACATCATTGGAGTATGAGAGCCATATACTCACACATAACAAAGATATGGAAATGTGCCCAATCTGTAAAAAAAGTTACATAGTTGCACATCTTGAATTACATATAAGACGTGCCCATCCAAAAACGTCCCAATGTGGAAGTGATAGAGTTAAGACAAACTGTGAAAAGAAATGTGAATATTGTAACATGTCATTTAGTTCATCGGAATACAAGAAACATCTTTTCACACATAGTGAAGATATCACAATGTGTCCAATCTGTAAGAAAAATTACACGGTAAAATATCTTAGAATACACATGCAAACTCACAATCAAATATTGAATTCTCTA
Source organism: Lycia hirtaria (assembly GCA_947563715.1). Taxonomy (NCBI): domain Eukaryota; kingdom Metazoa; phylum Arthropoda; class Insecta; order Lepidoptera; family Geometridae; genus Lycia; species Lycia hirtaria. The sequence continues at coordinate 49,116,882 of OX387376.1, read as the reverse complement.
TGTGTTTGTGACATTTGTGGAAAGAAAGTTAAGCGTCGCAATATTAGGTTACATAAAAAAACTCACTTGCCTCGGAAAAGACTAACACTTAAATGTCCCGTATGCTCTGAAACAGTACTGAGAACCTCATTAAAAATGCATATGAGAGTCCATACAGGAGAGAAACCGTATTCATGTAACGAGTGTTCAAAAACATTTGCACACAAAAGTAATCTAACGAAACATAATTTTAGTCATAAAAAAGAACACGAGTTTAAATGTGAATGTGGTAAAGAATATCACACAAAGAGAGAACTTGAATTGCATATTAAAGCAGTGCATGATGGAGTACAGCATGTTTGTCAGATATGTGATATGGCTTACAGCTATCGGGGAGCATTGATGAAGCATCAGCGGCGGGTTCACAAGAGAGAAAAGTTAAAACTAGGTCATCAAGTGTCATGTGAAAGTGTGAACAAAGAGGAAAATAAAACAGTAACACCACTGTAGACTGCATTTACATAATATTATAAATCAAACCTTGTATTCAGCAATACAAACTAGAAAATTATTTTTTATATTTTACTTATTTATCCAACTATCAAGGGAGGAGAAAGGTTTTTGTAATAATATATTATTTGGGATTTTACTTAATTTACTTTTTTCTCAATTTTGTTTTTAACCGACTCCAAAAAAAGAGGAGGTTATGTTGTCAAATGTTACCTACACAAAATTCTACCAGGTCATAGACAAATCATTAATATAGCGTGACAAAATCTTGGTTCTGCTTTGTTTTCCTAAACTTTAAAGTAGTCCTTAACTTTTTTAGACTTCAAAAAAGGAGGTTATCAATTCGACCTTTATGTAGGTATACATACATATATGTACACCCTGCACTTTTATTCATATACACTATATGAAACCCACTACACCTATATTAACATCAGTTCAGTGTACCGGTAGAGATATGACAAAAAATAGAAATTCAGTTTTTTTTTACCATATGATGAACACCCTACGCACAGCTGTACCGGCAAGGTCATCGCTCCCTGCCGCGGCGGGGTGCGTGACCTTGTTTGAGCTTCGCGATTTTACTACCGCGCACACTACTAGGTACCTACCGTTTACATGACTGATAGCTTACAACAATTGAAACATGTTTATTACTAGAAAGTGTATGTTTGAAGTTTAAATAAAACATTATTTTTGTGGTTATGTTGATCGAATTTTATCTACACAAACAATAAAAAAAAAACCTTTCCTTGTTAGAGACAGTAAGAATTATTTTATCCGTAATTTCCAGTAATTAACCTAATTTTTTTTTTTTTTTTTTTAACAGCCCTGTTTGTACAAACTGTCCCACTGCTGGGAACGGGCCATCTTCTCATTGTGAGAAGGGTTAGGCCATAGTCTGCCACGCTGGCCAAGTGCGGGTTGGCAGACTTCACACATCTTCAAGATCATTGAGAACTCTCAGACATGTAGGTTTCCTCACGATGTTTTCCTTCACCGTTTGAAGTTGGCGGCAATCAACAATACGCACATAACTTCGAAAAGACAGAGGTGCGTGCCGTGGGATTCGAACCCAGGACCTGCGGATCGCAAGTCAGACGGTCTCACCACTAGGCTGCCGGAAACTATTTATTTATACGGAAATTAACCTAATGACCTTAGAATATAGAAAAATACAGAAGGCGCGTCCAGATGCAGTTACAAAATCCGTGCTGTGCTGTGTCCAAAAACAAAAGAATCGTCCCGCACCCTTCTCACCTCTCACCCGCATAATGTTGCTAGTGTAGGCATTATTTACCCGTTGCTGTGGTAAATCGTGGAGATAAAAATATATTAAAATAAAATATTTACTTTCTTAAACGGATATCATTATTTTTATAACTGTTCTCTTGACTTAGTATTCGGATTAATCGGTCAAATAAATTATTTTGTGTTTGTATTGTCATGATTTGAATATTTGTTGTATGTGGTGTGCGGTGTTTTCAGTGTTGCGGAGTGGCAGCACTGCTATTTTCTTAATTTATATACTCTGGAGAACGGTGATCGAACAGAACGCTACCCCGGATGATGGCGTGATGTTGTAATGCCGGGGAGGGGATATATCGCGGGCGGACGAGTGCGAGCGGCCCTTCGAAAAAAAGTAGTCGCGGCGTAACTCGGTAGTAAAAAGGCGGTCTTAGCGTCAGACCGCTCAGTGCAGTGAAATAAGTGCAGTGTTATAAGTAATAATAAAGCGTCATAAAGTTCAGACAAGGAGTTTTCTTCATATATCAGAAGTGGCAATCAACCTGCGAGCCGAGCCCGGTAAAATCGTGAGTCACCTGCGAGATTATATTTTACCCTCTGATTATTGAATATTGATGTTAAAAATTTGTCACGCATATCGGATTGGAGAAAATGGTTCTTAAAAGTGTTGAAACAGGGTGTTAAAATAATTATAACGGGATATTCTTAATACGGGTAGACAGAATCTGTTAAGATACTGCAATGAGATGTGATCTGGGTTACTCCCAGATTATTTTATTGTAGCACAGCGATTAAAGATTATAATCCGACGATTTTATTATAACCTAATGAAATTTTGATAGTGTGGTTGGGGCTACTCCCCGATAATTTTATCGTAATTTAAACGAAATGAAGTCTGTTGTAAGTAAGTCATTAGTAAATTATTTCGTTAACATCCCGAGAGACAAGTATACGAAAATATGTTTTTCTTGTTTGAGAACCATTTTTACTTTTTATATTTGATTATGCTGCAGCCATTCAGAGGAACCATGGAGTGGTAATATTTTTTGGTGTGATGGTGAGAGTAGTGTTTTTAATAGTACAATGGCTATGGGATATCGGTCTGTGGCCGTGTCAGCGATCAGCAGTGTGTTATTTTTCTAGAAGACTAGTAAAGTGCTGCGAGTAAAATATTTTAATTCGGTAACTGGGCTACATCAATACAGCCAATTAAGCGAGCTTCTAAATGTAGTTTTTCTAGAATATTGCGAACAGTAATGCAAATAAAATATTATGGTAAACTTAACAGCTTATTATCTAGCTGTTAAGATTGGGCTCCACTAAAATTGTGTTCAGATTCAGAACACTTGCTGATAAAAATTTGGTGCAGACCTTTTGCAGTGCGCGAACTTGATCACAATAGTAGATTGCCTGTGTCCACCACCTCAGTTGTGCGTAACTTTAGTATGCGTGCTGTACGGTACATTTGTACACGAACATTTATACCTCGGAAATGTGCTTTACTTTCAGTTTAGTGTGTAAACATGTGTGCGAGTGCGTCGTCGCGGGTACACCGCGAGACCGAGGAGTGCGCGACAAAAGTTCACGGTTTGTCCAATAGAGTGCGCGCACAGTTTGCTGGTGCTGCCCGTAAGAGTTCACCAAGAAATACATTTATGCTGCACTCTGTGCGGTACAGAGCCGCACACTGGTAGAATCCTGTTTTTACGGTTACGGCCATTTAGGGCGAGTTGTACTGTGTTCATTTTTCTGTAAGGTTAATAAAGTACCGCAAGTAAAATATTCTAGTACGACAACTAGTCTACTACAACTAGTAGCACTGTCTTTAGTCGTGTAAGTATGCTATACCATGAAGCGAAATTTTGGTATTGTATCTCCACCTGCAACACTATAACTACTTTGTGACGTAACTATTGAAAGATCTTGAACCACATAAGTGTGTCAAACGAAATTTTATATGAGTAGAGCTACAATATTGATGGATTTACCAGAGTATCACTGCGTAAATATTTAATACAGAAGTCTGTTTATGAAGTTGAATTATACAGAGATAACATAGTTCGATTGACTTAAAATCTTAATTGAATTTCAAAGGCATGTATAACCTCAGAAATAGTACCATTGTGTACCGGTAACTTGTCGCGAATATTTATCCGTTGACGCCTTGTAATCATGGAGGCGGAATTTAAAGCCGCGCTAAGATATCAGAGTATCGACAGTGCTGAAAATTAAAGTGCATTTCTTAGTGTTAACAACTACACTTAGTGTTACTGCAAGTTTGAAATTCAAGGATTTTTAGTGTTTATGAGTTTGTTAGCTGCAGTCATGTAGGTGAACTGCAGGGAAAATGTTCCAAAGAGTGCCATGTATGTGTGCCGTAAAGTTGAAGTTCGTAGATTTGATGATGTTATCGCTGCAACCATGTAGGTGAGCTGCAGGGTAATATTCTAAAGAAGTATGGCCATGTAGGTGTGCCGTAAGGAAAGTTTGAAGATTTTATGATGATTTCGCCGCAGCCATATAGGCGCGTTGTAAGGTTGAAGTTTGAAGATTTGACGATGTTTGAAGTTTGAAGATTTGACGATATTTGAAGTTTGAAGTTTTGATGATGTTTGAAGTTTGAAGATTTGACGATGTCGAAGTTTGAAGATTTGATGATTTTCTCGCTGCAACCATGTAAGTGAGCTGTAAGATTGAAGTTCAATTATTCAATGATGTTTTAGCTGTAACCATGAAGGTTTGGTTTCAGGATGATAATTTTAACCAGTCACGGAACACTTAGCTTCCAGCCATGAACGTTTTAAACTGCAGCAGGTCAAGCCTATTCAAAGGAAAGTAGAAGCTCCAAACTGTATTTAATCCAAAATAACTTGATTAACTAAATTTTGTATAATATGTATATGGTGTGCAAGAGTGTGCACAGATCTTGTATTTTAGTGGATTTGATTAATCCAGTCGGTTAATGATCATTTTAATGTGATTATGTTAAGCGTTGAATAGCAGAATCATTGATCGGACTTTCCCAGAACCTGAGCACCTGACTTTTAATGATGATATAACGTTATAATTCCAGTTTTGATGTAGTTTCGAGTTTCATAGAGAAAATTTAAATCATATATTAGAGATCAACCGATCGGACACGCAGCAAGTAACCTTGACGTGCATAGAAACTCGAAGAGTCGAGGAGTCTTGACAAATGCCACTATGCTTGAAATTTCCGAAACGTACTAATTAGAATCGACATAGAAGTGACTTACACTTACTTTGATAAAACGCGTTTAATGCGTTAGAGCGAATAAATGTATGAGTAATCTGTTTGCAATTATTAGATTGTCAATTATTGTGGTTATTATTATTAGATTATAGAGAGAATGGAAATTACTCCATCAATAAGATTCATGAATTGATAAATGAGTAAGCCTAAGACATTTTCCGAAAAATACTATTTGGTTAAGGATTATTATAAAAATATATATAGTTATCAGCGATCTGTATGTGCCAACGTAATTAGATGTCATGTTTTGAACACCCACGTTATTTTTCGCAACTGCAGAGCAGTGTCTACACTTTGTTGAATTGTCCGCTGGACAGTGACGTAAGCAGTGATGAGCGTTGACAATTATCGTAAAATATATATTAACAAATCTGTATGTTAAATGAACCACTCGATAATATTACAAAACTATTAGTCGAGAGTAAACGTACGTAGTAAACGTTTCTTTGAGAGAAACCCATTTTATGCCTTGAATGAGTTGATGAAAATAGATCTTGCTGAATTCTCGTTCTAATGGAACAGCGGATCACATTTTCTACTTTCTTCCATAAGTGGATTGGCATATTTTTTATTATTCTATTTTGGCCTTTTGAACATTATTATGAATATTGACATAAGTTTGACGACATCCTTTTATTATTTATTATGTTATTGGATGTAAAAATGACATAAATAAATAGAATATATTATATCTAAATTAATAAAAACTACGTTAAATTGTATTTTATAACAGAAAAAGCTTGGAGTACAAACATAACAAAAAATACTAATTTGAAAAGGGCTTTTCTAATATAACACTTTTGTTACAAGCCCAAGAAATAATTTGACTTTGAATTTAAGTGATGACCGAAGTTTTTTATCACGAACTAAAGATAATTCAAAGAGAGAACTGATTGATCAGTTTCATATTTCAAACAAAGTAGCCTCAAAAATAGATTGCACCGGTGGCGGTTTTATTGTAAAAGTACAGTTTATGAGTTCAAAAATTAGTCAAATATCACAAAAACCGAATATTCATAATTAATTTATTTCTTGCAAAATAGGTATACAAACATGTGGTCTTATGATAGTAATAACATTTGGTCCTCTATTTTTGCTGTCAAAGCGTGCAAGTATTTCTAGGTTCTAGATCAATATCGTTAAATATCGTTCGTGCATATGAACATTTTGATAAATCTAGTATAATTTTGGTAAGCGTATAACAGAATTGGATCCAGCATACGAAAATTAATCGATAAATAAAAAAATATCTTCATTAAAAATAAGCAATATTTGATAGGACTGGTAACGTTTACGAAATATGATTTTTAGTTGAAATAAAACGGCAACTATCAAAATCACCACTGGCTTGTACTCAGTGCAAGAGCAGTTATGATATGACTAGTCGACATCATGTAGACCTTTAAAAAAAAACAACAGAAATTAGTAAGACAAATATTGAGACTAATTTTATTTATGGAAGTGATTACCTGCTTCTTCTCTTTTGATGCTTTAGTATTAGTTCAGGTGTGCACTAAAAGGAATTAAGTATGCTTCTGTGTATAAACATTCTCAGTCTTTACCTACAATTAAGTTTATTAAAACATAGTCAAGTAATTTCTGCTCTACTGTTACATCAGTACTATTAATATTGGATGGGAAAATAAATATGTCCACATTCTCGGTTTGAGTACTGTTAGTATGTAATGTGTATACAGTATTTTTTCTAGCTAACGTGTCATCAAAATAGTGATGACGTATTTGACAAACAACCAACAACTTTATCCTCAAAGAGATTCATATACGAGATAGATTATCGTCGACTGGGCAATTGCAAATACTGAAGTTCTTTGCGCAGATATCAAGAAAAGAGCACTCGACGGAGAGCCTATCGCAGCATATGCATGGCCGTGTAGAAGGCAAGCGAAGTCCTGGACGATCACCAACACGTTGGACCGACCTCATTAGAAAAGCTATGCAGTCCACCGAAGTAGAGTGTACTCGCAATGCAACCGACCGGCAGAAATGGAGAAGCATCGCGAGAAGAGCAGCTGGCCTGGAGAGTGACGGTGACGGCGAGGAGCCACCGCCATTGCAACCACGACCACTCTGACTAGAGTGTACGATTAAGGAGAAGAATTTGGCAAACAACAGATTAAAATCCGACAGATGTCAACTCAGGGCATCTGTGATGTGAAGTGATTCAACTTGATAGTACATCAATTTAATGGTAAACAGCAACAGGTATACGCCAGTCAAATAACGGTTGGTGAAGGACTGACAATGGATCAGCTACCTGTAGTTTATCGTGACTAATTTGTCCCTATGATAATGAAATTTAGTGATTAGAAAATAATAATACCTCTGACATTCTAAACTGACAAAATTTTGCTCATGTGCTTTGCCGATCATCCACAAGCTTGACAGAAATTAATGCGGTTGTAGCGACTTGCTAAAAAAAAAGGGGTTTGGAAAATTATTTCCGTTCTCTTATTCTCTCTATTACTCGGATTTGGGGAGTATACGTTACACAATTTTAAAATGCTGTTTGGTAATGGCAGGACAATGACAGAAATACAGTTTAAAATGTTGATTCCTATGAGAGCACTTACAAAATTAACGTACTCGTGTCACCAAATTATTACTGGAGCTGGTTTGAGTTGGATCTAAATATTTGAATTTATGTGTAATTATTTTTGGACGAAATTTGCTTTCATTTTATTCAAGCTTTGTCGTTGGTCATTTTAATGTTTGGACGAAGAACAAAAAGGAGTATTTATAGAGTTTTTCATAAAAAAAAAGTCTACAAGTCCAAGTCTACAAGGTTTGAATGCTACTTCAGTGGCCACTACAACATTGGGACATTTATATAATGATGCTGCCGTTCGCAATCACTAAGCCAGAGGAGGAAGTAATTGAGTAACCGACAGTAAATTAATAATGCGAATTGAATAAGTTTTTATGTACTTTTTTAATTATATACCAAACATCTGGAAATACCAGAATATATACTCGATCCGTACAACATATTTGTACAACAATGATTTATCTGCATAGTGTGCATTTACACACGAATAGGAAGCCTCCGGTTCCCAGACCAGCTAGAATAAACATAAAATAATTGTCATATTTAAAAACGAATCCGAGTGTCATGATTACTTGTATCTACAATAATAACTAGTTACGACAACGTATACTACAAAGTTTAGTGTGCCATAAGTAGTTTTATAAAATTAGCATAATAATTACTGTTTAACTATTTTATTTTGCAGCAAATCTTTAAGGATTCCAAAGGGTTCGATATGATTAATCAGACTTGCTTTTAGAGAGTTGTTGTGCATCGGGACGTTGCACAAAATCGGATGGCCGAGTGTCATGATTTGAATATTTGTTGTATGTGGTGTGCGGTGTTTTCAGTGTTGCGGAGTGGCAGCACTGCTATTTTCTTAATTTATATACTCTGGAGAACGGTGATCGAACAGAACGCTACCCCGGATGATGGCGTGATGTTGTAATGCCGGGGAGGGGATATATCGCGGGCGGACGAGCGCGAGCGGCCCTTCGAAAAAAAGTAGTCGCGGCGTAACTCGGTAGTAAAAAGGCGGTCTTAGCGTCAGACCGCTCAGTGCAGTGAAATAAGTGCAGTGTTATAAGTAATAATAAAGCGTCATAAAGTTCAGACAAGGAGTTTTCTTCATAGTATCTTATTACGTTAGCTTAAAAGGTTAGGCATTATTTTAACCTGTCACAGCTAAGTAGGTTTGGGGGGGTTGAACCCCCCCCCCCTCCCACCCCCCCGAAATCCTGGCCATTATCAAAAATCCTTCCAGGCTTCAATCATTTTACTAAAAAAAAGTTTCGCGCTCGATTCACTCGCGCATGATTGTTTCATATTGATCTATATTTGTATTGATCATTAAAGTGCTGTGAACTTTCTAATACGAGCAAATAATTAACTAAGAATAGCCACTAACCAAATTTTTTTGGGTTCACTAATACGAAAAACAAAGCATAACGAGCGCGAAAATTGTAGTAGTGTTTTTATAGTATATTACTATAAAAACACTACACTACTACACACTACATACAATTTTCGCGAAAAAACCATAAGCTATGCCCAAGTCCATTGCTGAACCCCCCCCCCCCCCTGAAATGAATTCCTGGCTACGGCCCTGGTAGGCTTTATAAGTTAACGGTTATAGACTACCACCACAAAAAAAACATACAAAATATCTGAGGAAATATTTCGCACTAAATACATTTAAATCGCAAAATCAATCAATATGTTCACAATATCAAACAAGTAGTTCTATTCTAAGTCCATATAGGGTGAACTGCAATTATGAAACGCTACCCTGAACGCTACTCGACATGCACTTGGCCAATTAATTTTTAATCGGATAAAAATATATTTAAATACCTTCTCATTTAATTTACAAACTACTAACTAAAAAAATCGGTAGCAAGTAAAAGTAAGGAAAATCAAAACGTTGATATTGGCAACACCAACAAAATGGACGATTCTTTCTCTACGATGATCAAAGACCGAACAATTTATTAAATAAATACGTAAGATAATGTCAATTGTGCTACTTACACGTGAAATGTTATCCCATCGTGTTTTTTTTTCACCCCAGCAGTATTTTTACACGTAGGAACGACACATGACGGCATATTTGAATTAAATTTAACACCAACAAAGCTTGCCACTCGTTAAGACGTTCATAGAGCAATTGATCGCGCGCGCTTCAAACTACTCTATATATGAGTAGTTTCTGTCGCTTCAGTTCTAAGCATGTTCACGGTTTCTGTATTTTTCTATATTCTAAGCTAATGACTTACCCGATTTTGTGTACTGTTGGACGGTGGTAGGTGTGTTATAAAAATTGAACGAACTGAAATCCATTTTATCCATACACAAACTCGCACCTTTTTTGTAAGTGTCTGTTAAGTTTTTCTTAAAGTGTCTATTTCACGTTTTACCAATCTAAATGAACGTTTAATTCGTCTTTTTAACAGTCGCACATTTTTACATCCCTCGACATACACATTATTACACAAATAAAAGACCATGGGAGTCCGTAATATTCGCAAGTAGAATATTGGTAATGAATATCACCCATTATCACGAAATGTATGACGAAAAAATACACTAGAACGCGGAAGCGGCACGGGCGGCGGGCGGGACGTCTCGCCACGCCTAGTGTAATTTGCGAACTGGCATGCCGTCGGCGTCGTCTCGCGGCACAGGTCAAAGGTACTGCTTTCATTGTATGTATACATCACCCTCACGATCGCTTCCTAATGAATAATATAGCATATATTTTGTCAGAACTGCACAATTTTTAGATAAGTAGGTATGTTACTCTATACCAGTTTCTAAACATGTGTGCCCAATTTATATAGGTGTATGCATGTTTGTCCACGTATTACGCAGAAACTACAAGACGTCGTATTGCAAAAAATATCATAACTTATGAGTCACGCTGTAAGTTTTATCAAAATCGGTTCATTAGTTTTCAAGATATGAACTTTTTTTAATATGAGCGTTTCTACGATGCTATACAAACTACTGGGCGGGTTTGAACAAAATTCAGTAGGTTTATCACTCAAACTATGTAAAAGGATCTGGCATACTTTATAACGCAAAATTAGGTGTTACATCAGCCTTACCGAAAAACTTTGCTTAACTTTAAGCAATGATTAACGTATTTTGTCAACTTCTCGCTGACACGTAATGACACTTGCGGAAAGAAGACAGAGAATTTAAAGATAAGTCAAGTTTTTCGGTAAGGCCGTAGCAGTGAAGTGTATTTGAAAATTAAACGAACTTACCTAGTGAAGTTTGCTAACACAATTTTTATTTACAAACAAAACTATTAAAAATCAATATAGGTAATTAAAACAAAAATAAACCGACTTCATTACAACCTAATTAACTGAAAAGGGAGAAATAACACGAAAAAATCAAAACTGGGCGTCTACTTAGGTATGTACGTAACCAACTACTTTTGAGGACGGTGTCTGTAGGTATAAGACTTAGTTGATGCTAGTTTAGGGCCTACTTAGGTATGAGATACAACAAATACAATTATTACAGATGTCGTCGTCATAGGCTGTTTGCAACTACTGCATGTCGGACGGTGGCTCGCTCTAAGTCGCCTATACCGCGTACTCTTACAGCGCTCAATATCCTGCTGGTGGACGTCAACCCTGCCTGCGATGTGTTATCATAGTTATGTTTGACATTTGTCGCAAGTGGAAGTGTATTTGTGACATTCAGTAAATAAATTGATTAATATTGTTATAAGTGTTAAATCGAAGATACTTTTCGTATCTCAGTGTAAATAAACAACAGTTGAACCTTCTAACATATACATTTTTGAAGAAAATTTGTGATTATTGCTAATAAACAGTGTTAAAATACAATCAGTGATTACAAGTTATTTTGTTTTGGATCATAATTTATTGATCTACCCACTACCACAAAACATACAATACGTGTGGTTGCATATTGTGCCTAGAATTCGACGGATTCGGTAACTGACTGTTTGGTCAAGGGGTATTAACCTCGAGTCTGCCAAGCGTTATTACTGTGCGTTGGTTCGCATCTGTATGCAAATAATATATTTTTTTGCATGACAAATACCCAGGACAAAACTAGAAGACACTACGACAGGTCTATACGACATCTAGTACAACAACAAAGACTTTAAAAAATATATATATATATAATATCAACTTTCATATCGTATCGATATCACGACATCTAGGCTGCTGTCTTGTTCCGGGTGCCTGGTTGCCATCAAAGGGAGGAGATATTTGAAGTGCTGTGTTTGTAATAGTGCATTCGATTTACAATGTGCCGATATATCAGAAAAAACATTTACTAGCAATTCATTTTCGCTGTATGATTGGAAGTGTGGCCAATGTAAGGACAAAGTGTCTAAAAGCGATATTTCTAACACGCCAATCTCTGACACAAATATCGGAACTCGACCTGAGACAGCTACAAGTAGCATCGAGCCCGAGCCCTTAACTGAAACTCAGCGTTGGCAACAACTTTCTCACAGCGAGCGATCTTATGATCAAGATATGATTACAGCAATTAAAGATCAAATAATTGCGGCAGTGAAACAGGAACTTCCGTCTATATTGGCAGTTGTCATGAAATCGGAGCTTGAACCAATCAAAAATGACATCCAACTTTTAAAAGGACTTCACCGAACGGTGGTTACTCTCAGTGACAATCAAAAACATATTGAGGAGTCAGTAAATGCGCTTACCGACGAGAACAACAAGCTTCGAAATGAGAACTGTGCTCTGCACTCCGCTCTCATTGACGTGTCCGAAAGGCTGAACAACATGGAACAACACCTGCGAGATAATAACCTGGAAATTCATGGTATACCAGAGCACCGCTCTGAGAACATCCACAGTGTCCTGCAGCAATGTGCGAACGTTGTAAACTGCTAACTGAGCACGGAGGATGTCATCAACTGCACAAGGGTTGCCAAACTAAACAAAGATAGTAAGCAGCCTCGTACGATCGTCGTGAAGTTCAAGAGCGTGGGCCGCCGTGATGAATTCTACTCTGCCGTACAGAGATACAATAAAACTAACCCAAATGAAAAGCTCAACACCAACTTATTGGGATATTCGGGAGACAAGATTCCAGTCTACATAGCGGAGCATCTCTCTCCTCTTAATAAAAGTCTACACGCTGAAGCTAGAAAGAGAGCTAAGATGTCGTCGTTCAAGTTTGTATGGGTGCGAAACGGTCGTATATACGTCAGAAAGGATGCTACCTCTCAATACATTCTCATAAAAAAATCCAGTAGTTTGGATTTAATAAAGTAAAATAATTTCATTTTCCGTTAGTATATCCGCAGTCGTAAGCAAATTCATTTGCATGAACTTTTAGTTATAGAACTCATAAATTCGAAAGGAAAAACCTTGTATACTTACATCTGTTATATTTATATTTAGACTAATATTATCATAAATACCTTCTTTTCTAAAATGTAGAAGATTTTTCTTGTGTCATTTTTTTTTTAAATTAATTATTTGATAAATTTTATTAGTACCATTTTTATGTCCTGGGTATAGTCTCTCAATGGCATTGTCAATTTTTTATCAAAATTTACGTGGTTCAAGAACTAAAGTGAATGATATATATAATTCAGTACTTTGTCAAAATTACGATGTAATATGTCTCTGTGAAACTTGGTTAGATGATTTAATTAGTTCTAGCGAAATTATAGACGGCAGATATCAAGTCTGGCGTTGTGATCGTTCTAAGTTATTCAAAATAAGATTTAAGAAAAAACATGGCGGTGGTGTGCTAATAGCTATCTTAAAGAAATACGATGTACAAGTGAGATTGGACTGGCAAACCAATTTAATTGAAAATTTGTGGGTACAAATTAAGGTAAACAATCGATGTTTAATAAATTTATGTACTGTATACTTACCAGACTACTTGCCATCTACTATTTATATCGACTTCATAAACCGTTGTGAGAATATACTGCATTCTGCTACTTGCCATACATGTATTATTGGTGATTTTAATTTGGGACACCTTAAATGGACCGAGGAATTAGGCTGCCCAATCTCTTACCTCTGTGATAAGTCAAAAGCTCTTTATGATTTTTTGCAAACTACATCGCTCCATCAACTTAATTATATATATAATCACAACAATAGAATATTAGACTTGGCACTTTGTGATAAACCTGACGAGTGTACCTTATCTAAAGCACCAACGGTTAGTCGCCTTGATAATCATCATCCCCCGTTTGAACTAATATATCGCTGTTTTGTCCCTACATTACTTGAGAATAGAGTAGTGGAAAAGCTCTGTTTTTATAAGACGGACTTTGAAAAATGTATTAGCGAGCTTAACGCTGTTGAATGGAATAAACACTCTAATTATATAAACTGTGAAGATTTTGTTCAGTTATTTTATAATGAATTGTATCAAATAATTGAAAGTAATACCCCTAAAATTAAATCTCGTAACCAAAAATATCCTATCTGGTTTTCTCGAGAACTTATAAGATTGATAAATAGAAAGAATAAGTATCATACAAAATTTAAGCGATTCTGTAACCCTCGAGATTACGATACGTACTCATACCTTCGAATTGTTGTCAAGAATGATATGGAAAAATGTTACAAAAACTACATTCTTCAAATTGAGGATGAGTTGACCAACAACTTAAAAGCTTTTTGGCGCTATACGAAAAGTAAAAGAGTAACTAATACTATTCCTACTCAAATCAAATTTCAAGACCGGGTGGCCGACAATGGAAGTGATGTTGTGAATTTATTTGCGGATTATTTTTCGTCTGTATATAATAGCCCATCAAACGATCACTATAATCCACATTTTGCACCAACAAATTTCTCTACTAACTCTTTCCTTATATCAGATACGAACCTTTTAATTCGGTTAAAAACTTTAGATACAACTAAGTCGGCAGGACCAGATGGTATTCCTCCAATATTTGTCCGGACTTGTGCAACGGCTTTAGTCAAGCCATTATCTTTGATTTTTTCCAAATCTTTAAGCGAAGGCATCTTTCCTTCTTTATGGAAGCTGGCTAAAATAACTCCCATTTACAAGACTGGTGATAAATGTGATGCCACCAATTATAGACCAATTAGTATACTGTGCTGTTTTGCTAAGGTGTTTGAAGGTTTAGCGTATGATCACATCTATAACCATTTGAAACATCGTTAATCATTGAATCATAATTTGAAATCAGCATGGATTTATCACAAACAGATCCACAACTACGAATCTTCTGGAGTATGTTTCCTACATAAGTGAATCATTTGAAGAAAAAACTCAAACTGATGCTATTTATGTAGATTTTGCTAAGGCCTTCGACCGAGTAGATCATCCTATACTGCTAAAAAAGTTAGATCGCTTAGGTATTCATGGTAATTTACATAGATGGCTAAGTTCTTATCTCTTGAATAGGTCTCAGCTGGTGTCATTATATGGGTATGACTCTGTGCCTTTCATGGCTTCTTCTGGCGTACCGCAGGGCTCAAACTTAGGTCCTCTATTATTTCTGGTATTTATAAATGATCTTTTAGATCAATTAGACAGTGACTTTTTGGCATATGCTGACGATATTAAGATATTTCGGCGTATCTACTCAATGGTCGACTACGTGCGGCTACAGGAAGATCTAGACTTCATTAACGATTGGTGTACATTAAACCATATGTCACTGAACGTGAATAAATGCCAGATAATTAGTTTCACCAAAAATAAATCAAAAATAATATTTAATTACTGTCTAGACGGAGACGTCCTGAACCGTGTGGAAGTTGTTCGTGATTTAGGAGTTATGTTTGATACTGCGCTTTCGTTTAGACCCCATTACAATCATATTGTAAGTAAGGCGAAGGTTTTATCCTACGTACGGCTAAACCTTTTAGAAATATCACCTCGTGGGTTATATTATATAATAGCTTAGTTCGTTCTATTTTGGAATATTGCTGTTCTGTGTGGTGTCCAATCTATGATACACATGTGGACAGGATTGAATCTATTCAGCGTAGATTCCTGCGATCTCTTTGCAGTAGACTTGGATTGAGGCGTAAACTTAAAGAATATTCAGACAGACTGGAGAAATTTCAATTAAAGAGCCTCGAAAGTCGTAGAATTATAATAGATTTGTGCACCCTGTATAAAATTGTTAATGGTATGTTTGATAGTAAATTATTAATGAGAATTAATTTTAAAGTGCCCTCACGTTCTATTCGTAACTTTAAACTGTTTAGCATGCCACCTGCCTTCAACAATGTCTCAAAGAACAGTCCATTAATCCGGATGTGCCGCACACATGATGATCTGAGTGATATCAGAGACATATTTTCATGTAGTTTTCCGTCCTTTAAATTTGAAATCAATAAGCTAGTTATTTAAATTGTTCCTTTATATTTTATTGCTCATACATGTTGCCACGAATATTCACTTAACACTTGTTGTCAAATTTATCTTTATATAAGCTGTGTACTGTTGTAAATGGATTTTAAGTTCACAATGTTTTACCGGTTGAGCTTAATGTATATTATATAGCCTATTATCTGTAACTGTACCTATTTCAATAAAATAAAATAAAATAAATAAATGTGTTTGCCGATATGATTGGAAGGTGATATTATCTGAATCCTTGTTGTTTTGTGAGATGAATGTTTGTTGTGTGCCTTCAATTTTATTTTTAATTTATTTGACTCTCATGTGGTATAATTATTATTAGTTTGACATATATTTATTGTAATTATTATTGTGACATGCTGATTTAATTATCAACAATTTAGTAATTGGTGTTTTACCGTACTAATGAAATAAAAAAAAAATAAGTTTGAGAATGTAATTTATTGCGAAAAAACTTCATTTAAAATAAGGTGCAGTGCAGTAGTATTGAAGAGCCGTTAAATATAAAAAAAAAAATTAAGACTCCCTCCCCGTGACGTGAGTATTAAATTCAGAATACAGAAAAATACAGAAGCCGTGAACATGCTTAGAACTGAAGCGACAAAAACTACTCTTTTAAAGAGTAGTTTGAAGCGCGCGCGATCAGTTGCTCTATGAACGTCGTAACGAGTGGCAAGCTTTGTTGGTGTTAAATTTCATTCAAATATACCGTCATGTGTCGTTCCTATGTGTAAAAATGCTGCTGGGGTGAAATAAATACACGATGGGATAACATTTCACGTGCAAGTAGCACAATCGACATTATCTTACGTATTTATTTAATAAATTGTTCGATCTTTGATTATCGTAGAGAAAGAATCTTCCATTTTGTTGGTGTTGCCAATATCAACGTTTTGATTTTCCTTACTTTTACTTGCTACCGATTTTTTTAGTTAGTAGTTTGTAAATTAAATGAGTAGGTATTTAAATATATTTTTATCCGATTAAAAATTAATTGGTCAAGTGCATGTCGAGTAGCGTGCAGGGTAGGGTTTCATAATTGCAGTTCACCCTATATGGACTTAAAATAGAACTACTTGTTTGATATTGTGAACATATTGATTGATTTTGCGATTTAAATATGGATTTTGTGCGAAATTTTGCCTCAGTTTTTTTTTTTGTGGTGGTAGTCTATATCCCCTATATCGTCTGACGGACCGCAGAAAGTAATACGAAAAGCGCGGTTAGAAGAGTTGTGGAAACCGTCAAAAAGGAAATTAAACACTTTTCTATTAATCGTGTTTTATTTTAGAAACACTTGTAATTTAGTTGTGGCTTTTTTCATTTTCAAAGAAAATTCTGGTATTTTTTTAGTGTAACGAATATTTTTTTCTTTAACTCTAACTCAAATTTGACATATACTGTGCACCACAAAGGAGAGGCTATTTATTCAGTGTAATATACTAGTTCAGAACCAATGGGCTCATATTTATTACGTATGGTCGAACTATTCTTGTCAAATAAATTATTTTGTATTTGTATCTTATTACGTTAGCTTAGAATATTATACTTTTTTGTTTTGCTTGTGCATCAATTAATCCGAATAGTAAGTCAAGAGAACAGTTATAAAAATAATGATAGCCGTTTATGAAAGTAAACATTTTATTTTAATTCTTTTAAGTATATATTTTTAGCTCCACGTTTTACCACAGCAACGGGTAAATAATGTCAACACTAGCAACATTATGCGGGTGAGAGGTGCGAAGAGAAGGGTGCGGGACGATTCTTTTGTTTTTGGACACAGCACGGATTTTGTAACTGCAGCTGGACGCGCCTTCTGTATTTTCTGTATTCTGAGGTATTAAATTAATGTTTCTTGATTGAAAATGGGTTACTTTAATGATTTGATTATTATTAAGAAAGTTGTACGAGAATAAAAATCAAATATCTACGGGTAAAAGACAACTATCTCAAAATTTTGTCATCCTAGAAAAGTGCTCTCCACGTGAAAAAAAACATGAGCGGTTTCAACATCAAGGAAATTGTAAAACTGCAATTAAAAAAAGAATGTAGGGTTTGTTTAAAGAAAGGCACAATATTTATTCATGGTGATAATTCCAAAGAAGACTTGGCTGGTGCCATTAGTACTTTCGGAGGAATAGATATCAGCATTTTTGACCCTTATCCCAAATATTTATGTAAAACCTGTCAAATACTACTTCAACAAGCGTTATTGTTCAGGAAGATTGCACAATCATCAGACCTCAGTTTAAAAAAATCTCTTATATCAAATCTATCAACTGATGACAGTGTCTTTAGTGTCACAGATGTTGGTAATGATGCTAAGGAAGCCAGTGGCTCATATCAAAATGACTTATGTACAGATAATCTTAATTCTATGGAATCTGAGCACGAAATAGATGACAACGATAGTAGCTCAGTCAGTGGCTTATCTCAAAATCACTTATGTACGGATAATCATAATTCTATGGAATCTGAGCAAGAAATAGATGACAACGATAGTAGCTCAGTCAGTGGCTCATCTCAAAATGACTTATGTATGGATAATCTTAATTCTATGGAATCTGAACAAGAAATAGATGACAACGATAGTAGCTCAGTCAGTGGCTCATCTCAAAATGACTTATGTACGGATAATCATAATTCTGTGGAATCTGAGCAAGAAATAGATGACAACGATAGTAGTTCTCCTTTGGAATGTGATACTACTGTTATTCCTAGTATATCAGAACCAGAAGTTAGTTTAGAGAAAAGTAAAGATTCCGATTATCTATTTAAAAGACCAACATTGTTAATCACAAATGCCAGAAGTAAAGAAACACAAGAAGATCAACATGCATTTAAGCAGTTTACTGAAGTTCTAGAGAATATGAAACAAGCATGGAAAAAACATGGACTTGAACCAATTACAAAAAAACATATGAAGAGGATGAAATATAAAAGACCAACATTGTTAATCACAAATGCCACAAGTAAAGAAACACAAGAAGATCAACATGCATTTAAGCAGTATGTTGATGCTCTAGAGAATATGAAACTAGCATGGAAACAACATGGACTTGAACCAACTACAAAAAAACATATGAAGGGGATGAAAATTTCTAATACAAAATATTTTACGAATAAAATTGCTGTGAATCCATTAAATAAACCTACTGTAGAGATAAAAGTTACATTCAAATGCACACTATGTGATCTGACTTTCGGTACAAAGCAGGAGCTACAAGTACACAACAGTACACATAGACCAAAATTTATTAAATGCCCGGTTTGTGACAAAGTTGTATCTGCAAATTCTTTTAGACGACACAAGAGAATTCACGAAGGAAAACCATGTGTATGTGATGTCTGTGGAAAGATGTTTAAAGTGGGTAAAGCATTCTTAGATCACCTAAAAATTCATTCAAAAGATTTTCCATTCAAATGTACTTTATGCCCCTACAAAACAAATGCAAAAGAAAACTTAAAAATTCACATGAGATCACATACTGGAGAAAGACCATACTTATGCGAAGTATGTCCGAAGAAGTTTATAACAAAAAGTAATCTTATAAAGCATGTATATACCCATAAAAAGAATCACAATTTTAAATGTGAGTGTGGTAAAGGATACTGTACAAAAAAGGATCTTGAAGTGCATATCAAGACCCATCATGACAGAGTGAAGGAGCATGTTTGTGAGATATGTGGTAATACCTATGGCCAACGAAGTGTATTATTGAAACATGAACGAAGAGTTCACAAAAGAGAGAAGCTCATCTCTGGGAAACAGGCAACATATTTAAAAATGCAAGCTGAAATCAACTAGGAAAATAAAATACGTAATACAAGTTAGTATTTGCACATGGCCATTAGTTGTTTGTATTATGCACTAGCACAATAATGTTAGTGTAAAAGAATGCTCTCGCTTAGGTGCTTGTATATTGATGGTGTACACGGATGTTACAAATGTAAAGGCATAGGTAGGTAATGTGTTTTTGTTTAGCTTATTAACAGACTTCCAAAAAGAAGGAGGTTATCAATTCAGCTTGTATGTTTTTCTTTGTAAGTTTACTCAGCCAATTGTGCATTGATTTTGATGATTTTATTGTATTTGGTAGATCAAATTATGACCTATGCCACCTGAGGTGGTCCCATGTAAATGTTATCAGTCGATGCAGTAGATATAGGTTTTTATAAAAAAAAAATGGTAAAATATCATCAAAGTGCATGTAGAAAAGTGAACAGCAAGTCGCATAAGTATTGTATTGTTTTTCAGTTTTTTAAACTATAATTATGATAATGTACAGACAGGCCTATGTAATAGAGCGAATTCTGTGCAGTCAGGGTTCAAAAGTCCATTGTCAACTTAAGGTCAATACTCACCTAGCAGTAATATAAGTAAATGCAAATCAACCCTTAGAATAATGATACAAAAAATCATTTTTTAGAATATTGTATTTTGAGACCACTAATGGACTTTTGATTCTGATTACATGTACACCATGTAGTCAGAATCATCTCTAAGAAACTCATGGAGTTAAAAAAATGTACTCAGAAAGAAATAAAAATAATATTTTAAAACTACACTAAGCAATGAGGTAGAAGGAAAGCAGTTTGCATTGTTTCTTTTTATCATTCATATTGATGAAATATATTTTTTCACTCCTCTTGCCCAAAATGTCAGGCATTGTAACCAAAACGAAACAGTCTTTATTTAAAAGTAAGAATAAACATAAATAAAGACGACTTATTACTGTTTCTTAAAAAAGAACATCTAATTTTTTTAAATGGAACTAAAAACGGCGATCTCTTTGGAGTATATTTACATTTTACATTCTCTTTGCGTTGCGGCTATAGAAAAAAAAAAAGTACAAATTGCACATTTCATTTTTTTAATAACTGAATTATTGCATTGGCGTAGCTATAGCTTTCTCATGGGGAGTGTCTGCGGGTACAAATATTTACAAAAATATACTACTATTTGCCCCTTTATTTGTGCAGACTATATGCAGACGAGTACTGGTTTCTAAACGTCAATCTTAGTTACAAACATTAAAATACATGAAAATTAAGCTTCGAACAAAGTATAACTGTAAATAAAGTTTAATAAAGTGTATAGGTAACGTCGGAACATTATTAATTAATATTAAGCTAAATGTATATTTAGTTTTTTTTACGGGAGATTTCACCCGTTTTAACGAGTGCTCAGCATTTGTATGACTGAAGTAAACAAGACAGGTGATAAGCATGCGCGAGCGAATCGAGCGCGAAAATTGTAGTAGTGTTTTTATAATAATTTGATTTATTTTTCCTATTAGTGAGCCCACAGTACCTACATGGCAAAATAGTAATAATGCGCGAGCGAAGCGAGCGCGAAAATTTACAAAGTTTTTAAAATGAAATCTTGGAAGTAATTTGATTCATTGATCGTGTAAGCGAGCCTAGGTTTTTGTGGCCCAGATGAACCAAACAAGTGTATATGTGTTAAAAGAAAAAATGAAATACCCAACTGAATAAGAGTGACTTTTACGCTAGCAAAAAATATATTTACAACTATTTGAATGCATTGATTGCCAATTTATTATTCCTAAATTTAATTAAATGACTTTATAGAAAATTACAAACATATCTACGCGCTACTTTCTTGGCAGTCGGAAAACAATTTCGGACAACAACAAATCCGGACCCCCTGGACCCCCCCTATATATACGCCCATGAATTATTGTATTGGATTATTTCTTTTTCTCGCAGTAGTGAAAAGTAGAGTGTAATACACGGCGCTAAAAACCCATTGTAACTCGGTTTGTGTACTCCCTCGCTTCTGCCTCGTTACAATGGGTCTTTTCAGCCCCTTGTACAACAATCTACTATTGTTGAAATTTGGTCAAGGTAAAAACCCCTCGACATAAAAAAGCAGGTGGTCAGATTTTGATGAAACATAGTTAAGAACACTTGATCGATTATTTTTTGTAGACCTACAATGCCATCTGCAGATACTTCACACTATAATACATGTGAAACTTATAACCCATATTTTTGGGTTGGTAGTTAATAAAATCGATGTTAAAAAACTCTAAGATGTCGGTTTATAATCCTACTTTATTATTAAACCACACAGGGATAGAAAAATTGTACTTTTGACAATGTAATAATTGATGTCTGTCATCTAACTTCTGTCTAACATACCTAGGAAAATTAAAACTTAAAACATAAATTACTATATTTTTTATTAATTTTGAATAAATTATGGCAAACGAAGCTGAAGAGACAGTTAGAAAGCTAGCCACACATAAAGGTGTAGCAGGAGTAATTGTAGTCAATAGTGAAGGAATACCAATTAAAACCACTTTGGAAAACCATGTCTCCGTCCAATATGCTGGTCTTATGAGTGCATTGGTAGATAAAGCGAAAGCTGTGGTGAGAGATCTAGACCCGACAAATGACCTGACGTTTTTGAGGATTCGCAGCAAGAAGAGTGAAGTGATGGTTGCTCCTGATAAAGATTTTATCTTGATTGTCGTACAGAATCCTGTCGATTGACGAAGGTTTGTGGCGATGTGGGCCACTCTTAATTTGTTTTTAATTACTGTTGCTAGTTTAATAAGGTGCTCTTATATAAGTAATATTTTACGGCACAATGGAACCCAAAAAATGCCATGTATTATTCCTTAGCAAAACAAAAACGTGTACTACATAATAATTATTAACCATTGTTGTAGCATCATCAGTTTGCCGTAAAATATTTCCTGTTTAGGAACACACAATTCAGTTTTTTTTTTTTTTTATTTCTCGATAATTCAATAAACACCTAGATTGATGATTTAAATTAACTCATATTATAAATACAAATAAAACTATTTCAGTATTTGGTTTCAGTTTATTCACTTTCTTATTTTTATTTATTATAATTAAATACACATACTTAAGTCAAACTTAACTAGTAGGAATCTAGGAATGGATAAGTTAATCAAAAACTGCCGAGTCAAATGCGCTACTGACCCATACAGTACAGTACAGATCATTAAAAAGATAAAAATTGTCTATTGCCAGTTACCCCACCCGCCTCTATTACCTCCGCCGCCACGGCCAAAGCCGCGACCACCTCTAAACCCACCTCTACCGCGATAACCACCCCCAAAACCATTAGAGTTGCCGCCGAAACCGCGCGAATTTCCACGAAAACCGCCCGAGTTACCGCCATAACCGCCAGAGTTACCTCCGAAATCGCCCGAGTTACCTCCAAAACCCCCCGAGTTACCTCCAAAACCCCCCGAGTTACCTCCGAAACCACCCGAGTTACCTCCGAAACCGCCCGAGTTACCTCCGAAACCGCTAGCATACCCCCCTCTGCCCATCCCTCCTCGAGGCCCGTTCGTGCCCCAGCCCCTCATATTCGCGCGCTTCGCTCCATCAGATCTGAATGTCGGCGTGCTCGTTTCCCTTTCGATTTCGTAATCACCGGCCGTCATCACACACAGTTCCTTCACACAGTGGAGTACCTGAAATAAAATAAGAATTTTGATAAGTAAATGGCATTATTCTAGTGGTAACGGTAATGAAGTTACGACAGCCTATTATAATTAGGACACTTGCGATGCGTGACTTATTTCATTGACAACATTCACATGGAACATTTTTTTTATTGCGAATAGGTCCACGTTTGACCACCAACTCGCCTGTTGGAAAGCGACGATTTGGTCGAAGATGAAGCACACATACCCAGAAGATTATTCTCTCTAACCTTCAAAAGTCGCAAATTGTATCTCTCAGGGAACAGAGAAGCCGGCAAAAAAAATATCTAACTCAAATCATAAAAACGAATCGATTGACACCTCATTTATTGAAATCAGCTCGGTAGTTTAGGTAAATAATATTTGCGTATATCGCTCAAAGTCAAAATGAAGAGTTGTGATTTTAGCATTCTGTATATCAAATACAAAATTTTATTAGTAATTCCACTGTTACAGTTACAGGTCAACATTTATAAACGTATATGTAATACTGATACTTATTACCTACATTCATATACTTATCATAAAGCAAAATATCATTATTAATAATAAAAGTAAATATAACATTGTGAAATCATATTTATCATTGTTCAAATTATAGAAATTCAAATCTTTAAAGATACACGGAAGTTTGCTGTAGTCATGTAAAAAAAAAACAAGTTTTGAATAGGAATTAGCTCTCAATTGCTATTCGCATGGTTGTTTACCTTCTGTTCAGTGGGGCTGAACTGTAGTGCGGTGTCTGGCTCCGAGGCGGCGCGCTCGACGAGTTTCTCGATCGCGGGCCGCAGCGCCACCACGAGCGCAGCGCTTCGCGCCGACATCTTGAAGTTTAGCCAGTTGTCGAGACGCACAGTGTTGTCCACCTGAGAATGAACGACAAGTGACAGTGTAGTACGCAGCAGGTTGTAAAAAAAAAAACTACAACATCGGAGTTCGCTCAGAATACTTTCTATCTCGTCTATGGTCCGAAATAAGGAAAACAAAACACCCAACACCAGAAAAGCGGTTTTTGCAGTCTAACTTACGATCTCGTTCGCTTGATATTTTGTTGAGTGTACGTTTTTTTGTAAGAAAGTATGAGTTAATCGACTTAAAAGCTTATAAATGCACATTTTTTAGAATATTTCTAGTAAAATCACTTATTTATTACGAAAAAGTTCGTTAGAGATTGCAAAAAGTACATTTAGCTAAGCTTGTATCGTATTAATACAAAAAAAATATGTTTTTTGTTGTTGGTTACCATGACACAAGGGGAGTGAAAACGAATCTAACGACACCTGGTACATCAAAATCGGTCAAGCCAATCGGTCAAGACTAGGAGGCAATTAGAAACATATATACACTCGAAAAACATAACCTCCCCTTTCACGCAGTCGGGAAAAAAATCAACCGAATTTGAGAACATCCTATTTGAGGTCTGTTTAAATATATAAGATAAAGTAGATACATACCCACTCGACCTTCCTGCATGCGAAGAGGAGCAGGTGTAGCGGTGCCACCATCGTAGTTTGCTTACAGCTGATGGCGCGCGTGCGCACCTTCTCTCCGAACACGAACAGGGGGGAGGGGAACTTCTGCTCCTGGCTGCTGCAGTTCACAGACGTCCTGTGGATGAGCGCCGGTTTGCCTTCCGTCGTTAGCACCTGGGAGGGACATATATTTTTATTAACAGACCGTAGTTCGACCATATTCCGTCTCGCTCGCGCATATCCAAATTTTTTAAGATATAAAATGACTGAATGAACTTATAAAAAATCCGTCGTTTGTAAAACTAGAAAACAACATCACAAATATAAAGTAAAGCACTGTTTTTAAAATATCACAATTATATAGAAATTAGATCAGAATAGGTCTACCCGTTTCAAAGCTACAATGCCACATACGCCTGTATGACTCATTGGTCAGGGGTTAAAAATAGTCGTTTAGGCTTCAGGCACATTACCAAGAAAATGTTGCATAAAGTTTGAATAAAAATTACAGGGGTTGGGCAATAATGTACAGCACGATACTGTGTGACATACATTATCGTATTAGTGCATGTAATATATCGAAAGAATAAATACATCCATGTTAAGCATGACTTTGATGCTTCGTTTGAGCTAGGTCTTGGGTATACTAAACCGAGACGCGAGTAGCATGACAGTAGGTTCAGGTTATTATTATTTTTGATGTGAAAGATCTAATTAAAGATTGCAATCCCGTTCGGCGGATCCGGTGCTGTTCGGCTAATCACTGGAATCGGCAATATCCTCCAGATTTGGCGAACGGATTCCTTTAAAAGAAAAAACAAAGTAGCGCGAGGCGTTTCTGCGATCATGTTATATATTATAAACCAATCTTACCTTTCTTTTTCCCTGATGAATGCACACGTTGGGATAAAGGCCCATGCACATGAGCGCGATGACGAGGTCCAAAGTGGGCTCGGGACCAGTGGGCACCCAGCGCTGGGGCACGCAACACTCTTCCGAGAAACCAATAGACGTTGTCAATATATCTGAAAAACAAAGTAAATATTTACACAATTTCACTTTCACATTACTAGCGTTCTAACGTTACTAATGAGAAAATTGAAGGTCAGAGACATTTAGAGACATTAGACATTTAGATTTGGATAGAAAGACATTTTAATTCAAGAAGTTGGAAAGAGCTTTGAAAACATTAGTGTCTGTGTTGAATAGTTGTTTACACTTTTACGGCCTTACTGAAAAACTTGACTTATCAACGTCTCAAATTCTATGTCTTCCTTCCGCAAGTATTATTACGTCTCAGCGAGAAGTTGACATTGTTGAGCATTGCTCAAATTTGAGTTAACGTTTTTCCATAAGACCCTGAGTTTTTTAGAAGCATTTGAGCCCGGTCTCGCTTAAGTCAGTTAACTCGCCGAGTGATTTATAAGCGCCATCGAACTGATCTACTTACCAGGTGCGATACTTACGAGTGTACAGTAAAATTATGAGTGTAATAAATGTACGTGTGTTTTACGAATGTAAATGAACGATGTTTCATTTAGCCAGAACCCTCTAACTGGTAAAAGTATAGCTTTACTCACTGACGAGCTGGTACTTGGCTTCAGAAGTGACCCGGAGTGTGGTTTGCTGCACTCCTTTCCACTCGCACCAGCGCAGTTCCGCGTCCTCGCCTTTAGCGTGCTCTCGCTCCCACAACTGGTGAAGGAGTAACACGCAAGTTGAAATACTATCGCTGGCGAACATAGGTTGCCGTAATTTAAACTTTTTTACACGCGAGTGCTTAAGAAATAGAATATACGGTGGTATGTATTTATAATATGATTCTATATTTTTTCTTACAGCCTATACGGCTTGACCAATTTTTGATGAGCGAGGTATCGTTAGGTTCGTCATTACTTTCCAGTCATAGGATACAGGAAAATTATATCGGAAGCCCAAATTTAACAAATGATCACTAAATTTTAATAAACTGTTATAAGAGTATTACTGTGTCAAAAAATGGAATTGGCAAAATACAAAAGTAGGTTAAGATAGGTTCGAACTGTGACAATACATTGCGCGAGCTGAGCGAATGTACTGCAGCAGCGGCAGCGAGCGAGCGCTAGAGTATTACTGTAACGAAAAATGGTGTTGGCAAAATTATATTGACCCAAATGTTTGCGACGAATTGCGACAAAAATATGGTAATCATCAACGATTTATATGTACAATTCTTTGGTAATCATTAACTAGTTTTGGAACTAAGTTTTATTGGGTGCCATTGTTATTGCCAAGTCCTGGGCACTGCGGAATCAGCGCCAACGAGACTGCTGACGAACTAGCAAGAGCTGGTGTGGAAAGTCCACCGATGGGACCCGAACCCTTCTGTGGCATACCCATCAGTGGCGCTTATAGTGCCTTAAAGGCCTGGGGACACGACCAGGCACTGAAGCTCTGGAAAAGTAACCCTAGCCTGAGACACTCTAAACTGCTTATGGCAGACTTCACTGCGAAATTTTCCAGGGAAGCGATACGGCTAGTCAGGACTCGATTAAGATTCCTGGTTAGAACCTTTAGTGGACACTGCAAGCTTAATCTATCTAATACCTTCAGCCTTAATAAACGAGCAATTCTTGTATATATATATATATATATATATATATATATACTCTGAATCTCGGAAACGGCTCCAAGGATTTTAATGAAAGTTGGTTTGTAGGTAGATTAGGGAACGATACATCGATCTTGCTAGGTGAACTAGTGAACCTGGGTTTTCTCGTATTTTCAGTCATAAAAAATCCGAGTGAAGCTCGGTTGGCCAGGTACTAAACACCTAACCACACTATGGGTGAACACACCACTTGCAGGTTCTGTCGCACAAAGGACAAAACGCCCATATAATTATGTCCTGTGCGAATGTGAGCCTCTGCACCATAGCAGAAGCCTTGAAGGTCACCTAATGTCACACAATGAGATAAATTCCTCCTCCCCCAAGGCCATCACTAACTACATGCTCAGCATAAGACTTGGAGAGGTGCTGAAAGAAACAGGGGATGTCACAATAGATCTGAAAAGGTCGCAGTGACTAGCCGGGGCTGTCAGAGTCCATTTTGGCCCTCTAAAGTTTGAATAAAAAAAATTGAGAATAAATAAAAGATAAGCCCATATTACATTTTTAGACTTCTGTTGATACAAGTTTCAAAATTGGCAAGATTGTAGGGTTTAGTTTGATGTAAATCTACAAATACTAAAAAGTGTTTTTTTTTTAAAACTATATTTATGAACTTGGTTATTACCTGGAAGGCGTTCAACATGGCGACGTGGTCGGAGGCGCGGTCCCCCGCCAGCGCCCGCTGATGGTTGGAGAGCCGCCGGCGCCCCTCGCGCAGGTCGAATATCTCCGGGAACGTGGTGGAGTTGGCGGCCATCGTGGTGAGCGCGTCCCCCACTCCCAGCACGAAGCCTAGCACCATCATCTTACCGAGGCGGGGCTCTGGAACACGACCGATTTTACAGAACTTGACGAAAAACTTTACTCATGTGTTCGACCTTACCGAAAAACATTACTTTATTACTTAAAATACAACATAAAAAAACTTAAAGCTTAACATATTTTGTCAACAAAATAATGTTGAGTATGGCTCAAATGGATGAGAATCGCATAGGACTGGAAAGGATTGTGTGAACAAGAAGAGGTCTGTACCCAGCTGTGGTGGATACAGGCTGAATAGGTAGATAGCTTTAATTTTAGTAATATGTTTCGTTTACACCATAGATTAATTTTATTTACCGAAATGACGAATCGAGCTATCAACATAGCGATTATTCGATTATTGAAGAATTAGTCGCTTTTTCGTGTTTCTAACCGTCCTATAGAAAAAAGGGCTAGAAGGAATTAGATCATGCAGATCAGATGCACACTCACCGAAATGGATCCGGTAAAAAACCGACAAGCTAGCAACTTCGCGACGATGTTCCAAGCTTTGAAGCCTAGCTTTTACGAGGGATTCGTCGCCAATTAGCTTCCGGGCACGTTTCTCTATAGATTCCAACGCCTGGAGTTGGTATTTCGCCGATCCATCCCAAAGATGCGAACAATACTCCATGCACGACCGAACTTGTGCTTGGTAAAGTGTGAGCAACTGTTCCGGCGTGAAGTACCGGCGCACCTTCAACCTACCATTACTAGCTGTGCCCCACGGTTTCACTCGCGTAGTGATGAAAAGCGGTGATGATAGTAAATTATAGCTTGTCTGTCTCCAGGTTCTATTTCATAACGATCGGTTCAGTCGTTTGATCCTGAAATAGTCGCAAAGAGACAGAAACAGTCATCGGCGTTAGTTCCGGCTTCGACAGAAAATATCCGATGCTGGCCGCGCGCAAGTGTCCGATGCAGGCCAGGCGCTGGAGTCCAATGCTGGCCGGGCGCAAATGTCCGATGCTGGCCGGGCGCAAGTCTGATGATG
Organism: Lycia hirtaria; assembly: GCA_947563715.1. Classification (NCBI taxonomy): domain Eukaryota; kingdom Metazoa; phylum Arthropoda; class Insecta; order Lepidoptera; family Geometridae; genus Lycia; species Lycia hirtaria. Next base: position 49,087,522 of record OX387376.1, on the reverse strand, counting down.
GCCGGGCGAAAGAGTCCGATAATGGAATACGACACGTGTATACATACCTATAGGTAACTTGGCCAGTATAGTCCCGAGCGGGGTGAGCGCGTCGTTCCCGTCGAGACAGCCGAGCTCGCGCAGCAGCGCTTCAGCCTCGATAACCGCGTCCAGCGGCGGCGGTTCCGGCGCCTTCGACAGGAAGTGGCCGATGTTGCCCAGCCGCAGGAGTTTGATGCTAGAATATAACACGACATCAATTGAGAATTTTGAATTTTGAATATATTATTACAATCGGTCAGTAAACGGTGTCGTCAAACGGTTTTCTCAATTCGATTGTTTTTTTTTTGTATGTTTATATATTGAATTGAAATTGAATACCTCAGAGGTGGTCCCATAAAAATGTTAACATAACATGTGTAAAACATAACACAACATGGTGGTCCCATATAAGTTTTTATAACAAAATAACTGAAAAAATGTCATCCAAGTAAACGAATTGCGTATTTGGAAGTTACTTTTTCACAGTTCTTTTAAACCATAATTATTTGGAGTAATATCCCATTTATCAATAGTCCCAGAAGATAAAAAAAAACCATTAAATTATTGAAACTGTATACTCAACTAAGTTACGTCAAGATTGGTTGAAAAATACGACCTGTACGCGAGTACCAACAAACAAACATCGAGACACAAGAACGAAAATCTTGCTAGTTGGTGCAGACTTTCGTTAGATCACTCGTATAAACGAATAAAGAGTGAATGTAGACCTGAGCGCGAGTTCGTGAAGCGGCGTGCGGAACATCTCTGCGGTCTGGTGCTCCTCGAGCCGCTCGAAGCGCGCGCGCGAGCACAGCGTGAAGCAGACGCCGGGACGCACGCGCCCGGCGCGACCCTTCCTCTACAGAAAAAAACACAAGTGACGTGACTTGCATATGGCTGCTGCGTTTCCACTGACGGAGTGGCGCATGAATTGACCAATCACAGTGCTCCAAATCTCCGCACGAATTTTTCGTGCATTGCGATTGGTCCAATAACATAAGCTCTGCTGCGCTCTATTTCAATGGAAACACACAGAGAAATTGTACAGTGGGAAGTAATTTAAAAAAAGGTGATAACACTCGTAAGCCCAAAGGACAGATCAAAGAATTCGTTAAATTGAGTGAGGACTGTGACACATCACATGCGGCGGAGGGGACAGTTTTTTATGCATGATAGATCTACGATTGACCACCAACTCGCCTGATGTTAAGGACGGTGTGGCCGAAGATGAAGCAAGTCGATCTAGAAGATATCTATTCACTCTAGCCTGGCCATTCACATTGCCGCCATTTTAAGGTAATTTCAATTTACATACATCATAAGATCTACAATCTTGACATTTTCAAGGCTACATGGAATAGACATCTAGATCGACGTCATCTTCGGCCACACCATCGCTTACCATTTCTTATATGTACATATATTTTATAACAGAATAACATTTTTTCTTTTTGAAGGGTACTTCCGCGATGTTCGTAGATAATAACACCTGTACTAGGTCTGAGGCCAATCCAACATGTACTGCAGTAGTGTGTGTACTGTACCTGTTCCAAGTTAGTCCTGCTCGCCCAGACGGTCGCGTAGGAGGTCATGTTGTTGTGTGAAGTGAACAGCTTCACCTTCGCCTTGCACGAGTCTATCACGTACACAACGTCGTTGATCGTGATCGAAGTCTCCGCGATGTTCGTTGATAATATCACCTGGGATGTTATATAAATATACATGTATTATTTCAGTAGGTTTAAAAATAGTACAAGCAAAACCTTTCGTTCATTCATTCTTTAACCCCCCCAAACGCAACGAAAAAGGTAAAAATAGCAAAAAACGGACGTTCATTCATTATTTGACCTCCCAAACTCAATAAAAAAAAGCACGACAAAAAGTGTATAAGTTAGGAGATGGACAAGATAAGGTGACGAATCTTGGGTCAAGTTAGAAAATTTCTGTTTTCTCTTCATCCTAACACAGAGAATAGACAATTTTAGAAATGGACAAAATAGGAAGTGTCCCAAAGTGTCGATCAGCGGATCATTTCACGAATGTTTTCGATGTATACTGTAAATGCTAATAATCCTAAACGGCTTGTCAAATTTTAAAACACGATTTTTAAAATATATCTACCTGTTTACAAAGTTCCTCACCTTAGTCATACCAGGGGGTGGGGTAACGAACACTTTCTTCTGATCCTCCCTAGGTATCTGGCTGTGCAGCGGCAATATGACGAACTTGGAGGAATCTCCGAAGACGCGGTGGTTGGTGAGGTGCTTCATCAGAGCGAAGATGAGGTTCCACCCGGGGAGAAACATCAGCACCGCGCCGTCACCGCCCAGGTTGCTGATGTGGAGCAGGATGGCTTCTACCAGCTCGAAGCTCATCTGTCGAAAGAGCCTTTATGAAAAGCTGGCTTTATGAAAAAATCAACATTACCTCAGCCACAAGAAGTTTATCGGAAGACATTGGCCTCTTCGTGGGTGTCCAAAATGACCAGTTATTGCGCGGCTTGCAAGCACCGTCTTTCTACCACCTGTAAGAGGTCCACATTGTGGCTAGATGTCCTGCGCTGCATGCACTGATGCGAGTAATCAAAAAGTCGGTCCATCTGTCGGTCGGTCTGGGTGTCTTTAAATCGCGAGTGAATTGGTTTCTTCTAGGTAGGTAGGCGAGTTGGCGCAAACCTATTTCTACATAAAAAAAAATATTTTTCACAATTTCACAAATTTATAACAAAGAAATCTAAAAAGATGAATGCGATGCTGGTTTTTGAAACAAAACTATTGAAAATATTAATATGACCAAATCACAAAACAAATTTGACGTCGCCTCTATTACTTTGTTTAGGAACGAGTGGTGAGCGGGGCTAATCGACGGACTCGCAACTTTGTCACGCTTGCTCCGGTCGCTTACTCATTACCGGCCAAGAGCTTGAAGAGTCAGACCGTCCTAATGTTGCCTCGTGATGAGGTGAAACAATTTGACATTGAACCTAAATACATTAGATATAAGAGTCATAATATGTTTTGTATATGTTTATGGTTAGGTGAAATAAATCATAACATACATCTTTCTCCGACAGCTGTGCCATGATCTTCTGAGTTTCCGGTGAATAATTGTTGTCCAGTTTGGAGTTTTTATTCAAATCTTCGTCCTGTTCGTCGGCGCCTAAACCTGTTTAACAAATTACACTAGGTATAAAGGCCGTTATTTTCACCAGTTCCATTCTATTTGAAGAATATACAGATATAATATACAGAAATCTGTTTTCTACCCTTAAATATTATCCAACTTTGATAATACATTTTTTAAACAGTCAGAATCATAAATGGCTACGTTTTAAAGACAGTCCCATGACCCCCTACAAAACTACGGAATAGCTGATTTTAGACAGGTATATGGTAAAAGCTATTGTACTCAAGTTCCTCCTTCCTGCTTAGTACAAGGTACTGTAATCCCAACTGATACTATAAAAGCGAAAATAACTATGTCTATTTGTTACTTATCACGGTTAAACGGCTGAACGAATCGTTATGAAATTGGTACATAGATTCTTTAGAAATAGGCTATATTTTATCTTTATCATCATCATAATCAGCACTGCTTTTCATTACTACGCGGGTGAAACCGCGGGACGCCGCATTTACCGCGGACTCATAACTCAGTATATTTCTGCACTTGGAACGTTCCTACAGGGAACATGTCGACTTACTCGATAGTAAGTAATAGTAACGCTCACCTTCATCATCATCATCTTCGTCGTCCTTGTTGTTGGCTCGCTTGCCGCTCGATTTACGCTTGCGAGTGTCTTCCGGTGGCACGAACCGCGTCAGCTCTATGGCGTCCTCTAAGAAATATTGATGCACCGGGAACGTGCGCCCGGGCACCTACAAAAATAAAACTTTAGTTGACCGAGTGAGCAAAGAGAACAAGTGCTTGCGAGGTCTACTGTTCACAGAACTACTAGTATAATATATGCGCCATGTATCTTAGAAGAATGCAACACCTAGATAAATGTGTTCACGTCAAGTGTCAAACAGGTTCACCTCAATGACGGGACAGTTGCCGAAGTACTCTGTGAAGAGCGTCGTGTCCACGGTGGCAGACATGAGGATGATGCGCACATCGGGGTATGTATGCGCCATGTCTCGTAGAAGAATGAGACCGAAGTCCGTGTCCGCATCACGTTCGTGCACCTATAAAAATAATTATTGTTTAAAAAAAGAAACGAAAAAACCGTCTTCAAAATACGCAATTCGTTTACTTGGATGATTTTTTTTCAGTTACAAACTCCAAAGTACTGAGCTGATCTTGATAAAATTTATATGGGACCACCTGTGAGGTATTACCTACCAAACAAAAACAAAGAACCATAAAAAAAATCATTAATTGGCGGTGTAATCGCAAAACAAACATACAAAAAAAAAAACTGTCGAATTGAGAACATCCTTCTTTTTGGAAGTCGGTTAAAAACAACAATGCTATTTATGATAGGTTGATGTTGATTTCAGCTTCATACCTAGACGAACATATCCCTGAAAAATAGAGTCTTGATAGACAGACGGACAAACAGAAATACGCAATTCGGACAATAAAATGACCCTATAAAATTCCTTTGTTGTCCAGATTCCGTATTTTCCTTTAAAAAGAGTTTTCTAAACTCTAAATAAATTAATCATCATCGTCATCTCGGCCACAAAGAAATCCACTGCTGGGGAGTTGTTCATCATGACTTAACTAAAAAAAAGATTTTATTCCATAATAGGTTTGCGTTTGACCGTGCTTGTTTAAAACTTAAAATAGCTATATACCTATTATAGTTTTAATATGTAGTTACCTCATCGACCAGCACGTGGCTGACTCCCCTCAAGCCTCCCTCCAGTTTCCGGAGCAGCACCCCCACCGTGCAGAACAGGACGGAGCCGTAGGGGCGAGGCAAGACAGACTCGAAACGCACCGAGTAACTGTCATGAGAACATATATCTATATTAAAAGAAAGACAAAATACTCGACTGGAGAAAAGCAATTTTTGCAAGACTAACTTGCGATTTCGTTACGTTTGATAAGCCGTTGAGTGTACGTTTATTGTGAGAAAGTATGCATAAAATCGCAATGAAAATGATTAAGTATAAATCTTTTGAATAATTCCAGTAAAATCACTTTTTATTACAAAAAAGTTAAAAGGAGGTTACGAAGAAGCGCATTTTTATTTTATTTGTGCGAGATGTATTATAATTATTACAAAAAATATAACCTATGACACTCAGAGAGTGAAACAGAATGTAAAGACACCTCGCACATCAAAATAGGTCAAGCCGTTTAGGCCGTATGCCCGTACATACATAATATGTACAAACACTCGAAAAACATAACCCTTCTTCTTACGGTCGGGTAAAAATAAAAATAATAATACCGCAAAATAAAATGTCAGGACAATATTGATAATTATTTTATTTATTTAATAGGCTGCCGGTAAATTAGTTAGTCCTTAACATAAGCAAAGATATTAATAGTATTACATAGAGCAAGGACATTCTCTGCCTCCCGCCAGTCTCGGGTTCCTCACCCGCTCCCCGCGCTCGCCCGGTCGTGTGTCTGAGTTTGTGGCGCGGTCGTCAGTCGAGACGAGCGTTGGGGGCTTCATGCGTTCGAATGCCAATCGCACGAGCGAGCGGCAATCAGGCGACAACCCTAAATTCATACATGTGTGTTTGTGTTATATACAGTCAACTTGGGTATGTGCAACTAATTAGCGCGCCGTTATACGGAGTGTCCAATGTGTGATGCGAGTTCAAAATGTGACATACCCAACACTGTTGCCCAATTCTTCGCACCGTTCGTTGGCGACTCTCTCCGCGACGCTTATGGCGGAGATGCGGCGCGGCTGCGTCACGCAGATGTTGGCCCACGCGCCCTGACCGCTGCGGATGTAGTCGTCCAGGATGAACTGGCACACCTAAGAGAAAAAACTCACTGTAATTTAAAGTTTTTCTTTTTTAACGCATAATAGATCTACGATTGATCACCAGCTCGCATCCTTAATAATATGAAATAGCAGTATAGTACTGACGCGTCGACTATATCTCTCTCGCTCTCTTTGTTGACTCGAGTGGATTTTCGCCGAACGAGTGTTACATAGCCGAGCGTGACGGCTCACGATCATTCAATACTCATAAAATAAAGTGGTCAGCGCGCCTAAAGTTTTCAGTTTAAAGAACAGTAGTGAACCTGCGTAGTTTTCAGTTGAAAGAACAGTAGTGAACCTGCGTAGTTTTCAGTTGAAAGAACAGTAGTGAACCTGTGTAGTTTACAATTGAAAGCACAGTAGTGATACCTGTGTAGTTTTCAGTTGAAAGCAGTGGTGAACCTGCGTAGTTTTCAGTTCAAAGAACAGTAGTTAACCTGTGTAGTTTTCAGTTCAAACAGTAATGAACCCGCGTAATTTTCAGTTCAAAGGACAGTATTGAACCTGCGTAGTTTTCAGTTCAAAGAACAGTAGTGAACCTGTGTAGTTAACAATTGAAAGCACAGTAGTGATACCTGTGTAGTTTTCAGTTGAAAGCAGTGGTGAACCTGCGTAGTTTTCAGTTTAAAGAACAGTAAACCTGCGTAGTTTTCAGATGAAAGCACAGTAGTGAACCTGCGTAGTTTTCAGTTCAAAGGACAGTAGTGTACCTGCGTAGTTTTCAGTTCAAAGGACAGTAGTGTACCTGCGTAGTTTTCAGTTCAAAGGACAGTAGTGTACCTGCGTAGTCTTTCCGCAGCCCGTGTTTCCCCTGATGATGATCACCGGGTTCTCGTTGATCGCGCTCATGATCTCAGAGCGCATCGCGTACACCGGCAGCGACTCGCGCTCGCGCACGCTCTCCTGTCGACAACACACACATATTTTTACCCAACTGCGTAAGAGGGAGGGTGATATTTCTTTATTTACCCGACTGCGCAAGAAGGAAGGTTATGCTTTTCGTGTTTAAGTATGTACATATATGATCATCTACAGCCTAAACGGCTTGACCGATTTTTGATGTGCGAGGTGTCGTTAGATTCGTCTTCAATACCTGAGTGTCAGAGGCAAATTTGTTTTTTTGTATTAATAATATTGCATCTCTTGTAAATAAAAGCGTTTTTTCGTAACCTCCAATGATCCTTTTTCTAATAAACAAGTGATTTTATTAGTTATTCTAAAAAATGCGCATTTACAATCTTGTATAGCGATTTTACGCATACTTTCTCATAAAATCGTACACTCAACAGCGTATCAAGTGTAACAAAATCGTAAGTTAGACTGTAAAATCACTTTTCAGCAGTCGGGTATTTTTGTTTTTCTTTTAATATAGATATTTGTTCATTTGTATTCATAAAAAAATGTTTGCTACACCTTTGCCAAAATAAGAAGCAATCAAAATGCCTAATATAGACAAGTTTTCTAGCTCTCTAGAGATGATACCTGATAAAGCTGACTGTTCTGGCAGACGTCCTTGTCATGTCGCTCCAAGTCAGAGCTGATCTGTTCCAGGCTGGTGGAAGCTAGCGGCCCTTCGTCTGGAAATTAAAAACACACATTTCAATATGTGGATGGTGAGATAGAAATTAGCTTAGCATTGAAATTTCTTAGATTATTCAAAGGTGGTGGAACTGGTTGTGGCTTGTCCAAGTGGCAGGAAGATGCTGGATACATAGGTCACACTAAAAGTTTCCGGAACTGGCCACTTACATAAGGTTTGTGACCTCGATCAGACAAATTGGCAATAGTATGTTATTGTTGAAGCTGTAACACGCGTCAGACACTCCATACAACGGCGCGCTAATCAGTAACACATACGCAAGTTAACGTTTGTATACAGCACCACAAAACATATATGAAAATATGGTCATCGTCTGATTGCCGCTCGCTCGTGACTAATTAGAATTCGAACGCAACACTAGTTTCGACTGACAAATGAATGGCGTCGCACCGCTATTCTCCGGCAAACAACAGGGCGAGCACGGGGATTGGGTAAGAAACCCGAGATTAGCGGGAGGCGGGGAGTGACCGTTCTGATGTAATACTATTGATGTATTCTGTGATTCGGTCGTCAAAATAGTTACATCAGCGCATGAGACATGCTATCATCTTCTTACAGCGATCCAATTGTAGAACAGTCACTACAGTCATTAAAGAGAAACATTTATGTTGGCACAACGGACATTACAGCATCAATAAGATTAATGCATATCAATAGTTTTGGTCACGTTTAGTGACTTTAACAGAGGGCACTCACAACTTGTCAGATTCGGAATCGGGTTGGAAACTATATCTACGTCTCTGTCATTTCGATACAAAATGACAGAGATACAGTTTTTGGGTTACTGAGAGGTTATTTCGAAATCCTTACCAATATTACACTGCGTCCACGCGTTCCAGTTAGGTTGTGGCGGCGACCAGGAGACTACGCCGCCGGGCGCGGGGCGCGCCTCCCGCATCGCCTTCACGCGGTCCATCTGCAGGATGGTGACCACGTTGCGTCCGTCCTCGCCCTGGTCAGACTCGTTGGAGGCCGCCGTTTCCACGTCCAACGGGACTATGTCTAGTTCTGGGGGGAAACAGTACAATAGTCAGTTTTAACTTGTACGCCCCTACACATAGGGGGGAGAGAACGCTTTGAAGAGTCCTGAAGAGAGAGATAGAGAAAGAAGGAGAGAGAAAGATACAGATTAAATGGCCCTTGCAAAGGTATAGGAGAGAATTGAGTTAGGACAGTTTCTCTAAATAACGGCAAAATGTGAGATTAATAGTCAGAACAAATCGGCAGACGGTAGGGCAAAGGACTTTAAAGGTGTAAATGAAATTTTATGTTTATTGACTTGAAATAAGACTTAAATCTTCAATGTTTAAGTTGCATCCTACAGTATGTCTGATAAGATTGTCCGTCCATCATAGCGGCATCCGTCGAGCCGTATACCTGTAGAGCTATTCACAACGTGTCATATACGGAATCGGGTTGGAGACTATATCTCCATCTCTGTCATTCTGTATGGTAATGACAGTGATAGATATATAGTTTCGACCCGATTCCGAATCCAACATTTTGTGAATAAGGGTACACAGATTTCGATTGGATAAGCATAAAATATACATTGACAAAAACATAGTCTGAACGTAAAGTCACTTTACATTCAAACTATGTTTTTATCATTCTGTGGAATCTATACATGGAATGTGTTTAAAAACAAACTCAGAATAGAAGGGTAATTTTCTATAGCATCGTTCATCATCATCATCATAGCCACAAGAAGGCCACTGCTGAACATAGTCCTCTCCCATAGATTTAAAAAAAAACAGATGGAAGCGTTTTGCACCCATCGTTTTCCTGCCACTTGTATGAGGTCTTCTGTCCTTGTGGCTGGTTTTCCTACGCTGTGCTTGCCATTCCAGCTATGCTATTGTTGTGGCATCGTTACTCTGTGTTCAATTTTTAAATAAGAATATCTGGTTATGATTTACCTTGTAATGTTTCCTCGATTTTGGCTTCCAGTTCGGGGCTGATGGCGACAGGGTAGGGCTTCAATGTACCTTCGACGGATCTGCAATGTAAATGGGAATTTCAATTAACACTCTTATTAGTACATTATCTACACGGGTGACACCTGAAATCATACATTGATTTTGACTTAGTAAATATATCCATGGCTAGCTAGAATGAGGCTCACGCACACGAGAGATATTTGAATTCTAAGTAAGTATACATATAGGACTGTACACTAGGGCTATCAGACTATTTTGTTCTTTTGGAGGGATCCGTTAAGAAATAACGAAGTTATTGAAGTTTTCTTTTTGCCTCGTTTAAAACGCACCGCTTTGCGGTTCTGACCAGTGATGTCGGAACATCACAGCACACTTACACTACGTCAATAGGGTTATATCTGAGTATAGTGTACATTAACAGTATGTACAAGAGAGTGAGCGAGAGGTTATCCACGTCACGACGGATTGCAGACTTTATTCACTTAATTCGAGCATTATTTTTGCGCCCACGGAAATCGCAGGCAAGTTAATGTTATGGAGGATGAAAAAATATGAATTGTAGGTACAAGCATGAGTCTTTGCCTTATATAGCGTTTGTAATAAGAATGGTTCCAACCTTAATGTGTAAAGCTTCACGAGCTCGATTTCATTTTTTTTAATCTCTAGGGGGGGGCTGCCCCTCCCTGCTCTCCCTTGGCGACGCCCTTGTGTACGAGTTCGTACTGTTTCTTCAGAATCAACGTCAGAACAACATCACGTTCGGACTATTACCTGTCTTTCTTGAGAGTTCCGCTGAAAGCTTCAATGACGCCGAGATGGTAGAGTTGCCTGACGAGCGAGAGTGCGCAGGATTTACTCGCGGTCTGCTTGCTGGAAGCCGTCTCGCGGCCGGTCACGTTGCGTCCCAACTGACGGACGTAGATTGTCAACTCGCAGCAGAAAGACCTGTTTAAAGGGATTATGTTAATTATATTGTTAGTAGCAGTGTGCCGCGACTTTTCCTGCGAACGACGCTGTATGCTACAATTAACCTAAAAACGCGTTCCACCTGTTTCAAGACATTGTTACTGATATTTTTGGTAGGTAGGTATATCAGTAGGCCTATCACAATGTAAGATTTAAACATACCGTTTTTATTCAAATACATTGTCAGTTGTCAATGTACATATGTACTATGTTGGCAAGGATAGATAGACAATCTACATTTCATGCTATTTAAGTTTAATTACCGAAAAATCAAGATTAAAACGAGCGCTTTGCATCGCTATTCAGGGATGAGCGCAACCCCCTGCACTAACGTAAATTATTTGAAAAATCGAGCATATCATCAAGTCAGTCGCAAAATAGTTTAGAAATTATTATATGATATTTGCTGATTGCCGCCAACTTCAAACGGTGAAGGAAAACATCGTGAGGAAACCTACATGTCTGAGAGTTCTCAATGATCTTGAAGATGTGTGAAGTCTGCCAACCCGCACTTGGCCGGCGTGGTAGACCCACCCTTACCCTTCTCACAATGAGAAGATGGCCCGCGCCCAGCAGTGGGACAGTTTGTAGAAACAGGGCAGACAAAAAAAAAAAAATTAGTGATGATTCCTAATTAAATTAAATCATATCGTATGCACGTGTTTTGTTGTATTATAATTTATAAGCATGCCGAGATGATGGTTAGTTACTACATATAGGTTGAAAAAATAAAACTTAAATTAATTAATATATTATACATACATAAATCACCGACAAAATACAAACAGCTGATAAATTTTTTTATACATCTTAATCAAGTCACTTTTCAAACAAAGAAAAAACTAAATCAAAATCGGCTCGTATGTTTGGGAGCTAACAAATGCAACAAATAAACACGTCAAAAGAGGGGTACCTCTCTTTTTGCAACATGGGTCAAAAACTTCCACTACGTCTTTAAACATACATGTATAAGATAAAATATTACGAGAACAGGTCATCTAGAACAAACCTTATCTAGGGTTTTAGATGATTTTATATCAACGTGTATTAATTTATGTATAAATAAATAATAAAATAACTTGCAAAAATATTTTAATTACTATTAAAATATTTATTTATCACATAAAAATTATTATTCATTGAATAACTTACCGTGATTGTTTGCAGAGCATAATACATGAAAATATCTCGAAGTTTGGCCAAGTGACCGCTCAAACGGACCTCTGTTGAGAAGAAAATCCAAGACATTAAACGTGGCGACTAAAGTTAGGTCGTCCCATTAACAAATGTGTGTTTTTATTTTAATAAATGGTTCACTGACCTCGAATAAAATTTGGACTGGACAAGCTTAGACTGACAAAAGTCACGAGGATCCATTGCATTTTGTAAACGTTACAAAATATAAGTGAATATATTAAAGGAAAATATTAATTACATCTTTTTTCGTCCACAAAATTACGATTTTGTGTATTTTCAACGGCATTTGTTCGTTATCGGGTATTCATGGAGTCCTGTTGCAATTATAACTTTGACACTTGTAGATTTTTTAAAATAATCGCACACATTTTATTTGTTGCAGACCTTTTTCTCTCTGGCTGGCGTTAGTTTTTTTGCGAATAATTTCTATGCTTTTCCTACACAAACGACAGCATAATTTATGCCAACGTCAATTCGAAACGACGCGTGCGAGTTCTAAGTTTAAAATGGGGAGCATTTCAAATGTCATACACGTGGACTCGTATATTAGCGATTGCAGAGTGCTTATGTTTGACTGTTACATATTTTACGTCTATTGCCACTCGTATATATCTACAATCCCTAAATGATTATCAAGTTGGCGTGAACATAATTTAACAGCCACCAGTCCATTAATAGAGGTCAGTGTATTCGGAAAATGACAATTTCAAAGTGCATCTTACGCAACAGACTCTAATTATTCTTTTTAACCATGTTGATTCTGATAAGTATAAATCTGATGGATTATATTACAAGTTTGTCATTGGTTATTAACCTGCTGGCTTATTACATATGTCCGTTTGTGATTCTGATCGCGATAGTGATTACGTCCCATCTCGCTCGCACCAATGTATCTAGTATATCAGTGCAAGCGGGGCGGAACACTATCTTAATCACGAACGGACATCCATAATAAGCCTGCATGTGAATTCAGAACAATATTGTGTCTTGGATTTCTTCTCTTTTCTTTGCAAATCAAACTGAAGCCAATTTTGCTTTGAATCTCGCAAAGGAAGCTTCAAAATTAAAAAAAGATTCAAAATTGTTTTACAGATACCTATATAGAAAAAAACTTTTAGTTTGTTTTTAAGTGAGTGCATATCGCAATCGTCTATAGAATACTATACACTTACTCAAAAGCATAATAATAATATTTAGTCAAAAAAAGAAATGCCTTTCCTTCCTACGTGAAGAAAAGCCGTTCTTTTCTTGACTCACTTGGCCAAACTTCTATTATTTAAAAAATTTGCCAATAGATTATCAAAACTTTTAGCCTAGCCTGTAATCAATTTGGAAATGCAAGAGGTATGCGTTCCATTCGTACATATGGCGCAATTAGACTCTAGGGGTTGTAACCTTTTTTAGTGGCGTTGCAACGTTACATGTCCCGTAACACGTCGCGTAACATTTTGAGATCTATTTACGTGACACGGGACATGCTGTTACCTCTCATATCGCCTGCAACACTACTTTATGTAGAAATATTTCTCGAGGAAATTGTAGGAAATACAGAAGACACAATAGTAAATACGGAATTATCTGCGACAAAGGAATAAAACAGAGAATAACATTCTAAATAATCTTTGATTATCTGATAGCACCCTGCAACAAGCGGGACTGACTGGACGTGACTGGGGACACATATTGTCACTCTACAGCGGCAACTTTGCAACGTGTCGCAGTATTACATATTGTTTCGCGGAAAGTTACATGACACCGCAATGTCACAGTGTCACTTTTTTTTTTTTTTTTTTTTTTTTATACACTATAGATCTACGATTGACCACCAACTCGCCTGATGTTAAGCGACGGTGTGGCCGAAGATGGAGCTCGTCGATCTAGAAGATATCTATTCACTCTAGCCTTGAAAATTCCAAGATTGTAGGTCTCAGGAAACAGAGATGGCGGCAACGAATTCCATTCTTGTGCAGTACGCAACAGGAATGTGGATCGATATCGCTGAGTACGGTTTTTTGGAATTTCAACGAGAAATGGTTGGTAATTCGCCGATTTTCTGCTAGTCCTGTAGTGAAATGGGGAGTATGGAATTAGGTAGATTTGGTGTTGCTACTCTAGTTTCACATTATGTCCTTTATTGAGTTCGGCGCTTCAGTTGACCAAATGGGACGACGTACTCTCGCAATCCCAACAGAAATACATGATAGGCTCGCCGGTTTTAATTAATCACTGGCTTAAAGAAGATGAAAATAAATAATATCAGATTCTTTGTCGAAACGAAAAAATTAGAGGCGAGACGTACACGAATAGAAACGTATAGCGTGCAAGAAGCATAAAGTAATCACTATACACTGTGAGGTGAACTAAGTTGTGGATGTGAATATAATAACTGTATAAAAGATTATATATGTGAAGAGTGTGAACGCAGGTGCCGACTGATAGAGCGAAGTGACGAAATGAAACAATAAGAGAAAAGAGATGATGCTGATGACGACACTAAGTGTTGACTATATCGTGAAGGTATTTAAGTCAGCTTTGCAGAACGCATTCACTGTACTAAAACTTTGTGAGTGTCAATTTATAACATATTTAATTAACTGGAAAAACTAATGATATTATTCATTAAAAGAGCGATGTCTTCCGATCGATTTCGGGACTGTCAGAATCCCTTCCTCAGGACACATGCACCTGTGGAGTCGGTCGACGCCGTACTGACAGGAGTGACACTCGGAACCTCACCCCCGTGCAGACACCACCGCCACCGCGTCAGCCGTCTCACGTGTTGCATTAATGTACGTATCTGGTTAAATGCGTCTATTGGCCTCTTGCGTTCTTGGCCATTTGCGTCGATCTCGACCGAAACCGGTCGAAGACATTGCTCCTTTAACCAAATAAATCAGTTTTTCTGGTTAATTAAATATGTTATAAGTATGCATTTATATATACAACAGGCAATTTTTTGATATTTACTCCTAAATATTTATTTTTATCCTAAACATTAACCAATTTCGACGATTTTTTTAAAATCTGATTGAAACCATAAATGTCTATACATCTACGGTTTGCTTTTATCAAATTTTGTTATAACTCTGAAGTTAAATTAAAAGTTAAAATAAAAACAGTAGTGGCGTAGTTATTAAAGGCATACAATAAAAAGCATGATCAAAATCATATAATATTTAGGGGTAAAAAACAGATTTCTGCCGTTGTATGAAAAACGTTTAAAAAAAAATACTGCCAAAAGATCGCGAGGCTACATTTCTCTTAATGAGTATATTGACACGCCTAAGTATTGTTGCAATTTTCCTTGACACATTGTATACTCCATTGTTCAATATAGGTGGACATTTCACACAACACCATCTAGCCCAAACCAAGCAAAGCTTGTACTACGGAAACTAGATGGCTGATATAATAAGTACTTTTTGTTTTGTCACACTTATGATACATAGAAACACCCAGACACAGAACAAACATCCATGCTCATCACACAAATGTTTGTCCTGAGGGGGAATCAAACCCACAATAAGCCCACCAACATGAAATACCCATGAACATGATGGAAGCATATGACAAAAAAAAAGTATAAAACGACAAAATGAAGACATAGTCCAACAAACCGTGTGTGATCAGGCCCAACGGCCTTATAAACATAATCAGCCTTTATATTGTTGACTTGTAGAAACTGATGCAGTTTCGACTTGGCATTCTCCATGGTCCAGTTGCCGTGGAGGCTGGCGTTCACGTCGAGGTCCTCTGCTTCTTCCACGTTCTTCTTCTGTTGCATTCTGTCCATGTAGGTGAATTCTCTGCGTTCGCCGTTGTCGCCGCCGTACGCTTGGTAGGCTTGACCCATCATGTCGGGTCCCATGCCACTCTGAAATGATTATTTGTTGTAATAAGGCTAGAGGCACTCTGCAGGTTAGGTACATCGCCCGAAAAGCATTAACCGAAAAAGGAGGCAGTTATCAATTGATTGGAATATTTTTAGGGTTCCGTACCTCAATAGGAAAAATCAAAACCCTTATAGGATCACTTTGTTGTCCGTCTGTCCGTCCGTCCGGGTGTCAAGACCTTTATCTCGGGAACGCGTGAAGGTATCGGGTTGAAATTAAAACCATATACGCAAATCCATAGATTTTGCTGCAGAAAGAAAAATAAAATTTCTCAGTTTTTGTAAAAAAAAGTTATAGCCGAATATGTCGTAAAAAACGCACATTTTGACACTCACAAGGGAATCAAAACCTATGGGATACTTCTCGTTGACCTAGAATTATGAAATTTAGCAAGAAGCATTGTGTTAGAGTACACATATAGGAAACAATCCGAAAACTGGACATTTTTAATTTAATCACAAAAAAATAGTGCCTCTATGCAAGGAATGAGGGCCCAAATTTTAAAGTGAATTAACCGTATCATGTGGGGTATCATATGAAAGAGCTTCATTAGCATAAGCTAAAACAGTTTTTAAATATTTTTATGATGTATATTTTTCGGTTTATGAAGGAAAATATAAAAAAAAAAATATTTTCCCCTTTTATTTAGTTTGTACGGAACCCTCGGTGGGCGAGTCTGACTCGCACTTGTCCGGTTTTTATTTTTTAAATAAATCTAGCTTTCATAAACTCGCAACATTCTATGAAATATCGATGAAAATCATTCACCGAGAATAATGATAGTAGAGTCGATTGAGCCAACATGTGGGGAACATGGCGGTTATCTAGCGTGCAAAGCCAAGTCAAAGTACTTGCTGAGCTTGTCATTCTCGGCCTTCACCATGCGGGATGTTAACGTTGTCGTCAAATAATCTAAAATTCTCATTTGGAACAATTATCTATGTTAAAAAAAAAACACCCAACAACAACACGCAAAAGTGTGACTTTCGTAGTGCCTTACATTTATATTGCGCATGATATGGTGTTGAATGTAAGTTTTTGAGAGAAAGTATGCGTAAAGCTATGTACAACTAATTTAAATGAATACTTATTATTAATTTAAACAATTACAATTCCTTTAGATATTTATTGCGAAATCACTTATTTGTTATGAAAAAGTTCGTTGTAAGTTACGAAAAATAGCTTTTTTTTTTATTTTTGCGTGTTTTATTATCATTATTATTTAGAAAATAAAAATCCGGACAACAGCGAGTCAGACTCGCCCACCGAGGGTTCCGTACAAACTAGTAGATAAAAGGGGGGTAATAATATTTTTTTTTTATCGTAAAAATATTTAAAAACCTGTTTTAGCTCGTGCTAATTAAGCTCTTTCATATAATACCCCACATAATACGGTTAAAGCACTTTAAAATTGAACCCTCCTTCCTTGCATAAGACCCTATATTATGTGATTTAATTAAAAATGTACAGTTTTCGGAATTTTTCCTTTATGACAATGCTTCTTGCCAAATTTCAAAGTTATAGGTCAACGGGAAGTACCTCATAGGTTTTGATTCCCTTGAGTCTTGACAGACAACAAAGTGATCCTATAAGGGTTCCGATTTTTCCTTTTGAGATACGGAACCCTAAAAATTAGTCTTTGAGACTCAGAGAGTGGAGACGAATCTAACAACAGGTAACTCTGAGGTAACAAAATAAAACAAATACAGTTGAATTGAGAACCTCCTCCTTTTTTGAAGTTGGTCGAAAATAAAACAACAGCGAAGAACATTTTTTGGAATAATAACAACACCTTTCATAACAAATAAAACCCTACTTTTTTAGGACAAATATGTAATTTTACAAGAATAATTTGCAGCTCTACTCCAAAAAGGTAAACTCAACATCATATTATGCACTATGAAAACTGCTCTTATACAGTTTGACCAACGAGTTTGACATTGTTTTTTTTTTCAACATTATACTTGTTATCAAATTGAAAACAAACATTGCGGAAATCCCAAACATCAGAAGTTTGGATTAATTAGCATATAAATAAGGATAGTGAGAAGGAAAACTTATATCCAAATTAATATTTATATATATATATATATATACTTCAAAGATAAACACATACTACAGACCCCTATAAAGATTGTATGAATGTTGGTCTTAATTAGTATAATAACAGTTCTGCTACATGACATAGAAGAAGACAGAAGGGAAATATGCGGATCAGAGTTTGTTGTTTTGTAATACTTTTGACAATAACCCATAGCATGGAAAATGCTTTTGGAGAGAACACAAATACGGAAAGGAAAGGAAGTTCAACAGAATCAATGAGTGTACCAGAGTGTACCAGAGTGGAACCAGATGAGAAATGGATCACATTGGAGAAAAATATATTGCAAAAGTTGCCAGAAATATTATTGGTAAAATTAGAAGAATACATGACAATCAAACTTGCAGGATTCGAGGAGAAAATTGAAAAATTTATATCATCAAAGCTCAGTTCTCAAAAGAAAAAGCTTGATCAACTAGAAGAAAACTGCAAAATATCTTGTAAATGTACTCAAAATGAGGTACACAATGAAAACATGCTTCCAGGAAAGCCTGAAATAAATCTCAGAGAGAGAATGTTTGCAATTATAGAAGTCAATCAAATTAAGTCAAAAGCTTACAACGATCTTATAAAAATGAAGGATTTCGCTGAGGTATCAGTTTCATGGAGCACCACTCATTCCAAGCATCTGGCTGAAACATCCAAAGTTACTTTAAATGATACAGTAGTGTGGACCGGAGGCGACACCACCTCTGCAACTTTCAAAGTCCGAAAAGGAGGTAGATATCAGATGAGGATACAGCTATGCAACAGAAACGGCTGCACATACAGTGATACAACTGAGATTATCATAGCTGACACTGATGGCACTCATCTACCACCATTGGAGTATTCAATGAGTGAAAATAATATGCTGTTTAAACAGACTTCAGGAAAGGTTGTTGCTGCGTATATTATGGAATGGGGTGTGTATGGGAGAAAATACCCAGTTGATCGTGTGCCAATCCCAAACTTAACACATCTTTTGTACAGCTATATTTCAATATGTGGAGGTGATGGCATCAACGATAGTGCAAAGAAGACTGAAAATATTTTTTATGATTTGCAGCTTTCTTGCAAAGGCCGTGAGGACTTCAAAGTAACTATTCGTGACCCCTGGGCAGCATTACTGATGCCGATGAGAGGTTTGAGCTCTAGTGACCCTTACAGAGGCAATTTTGGTCAGCTAATGATGTTAAAACAAGCTAAACCAGATTTGAAAATTCTTATGTCAATAGGTGGATACTCTATGAGTGACCCGTTCTTTTTGTTCACTGATAAAACAGCGAGAGATACATTTGTAGATTCTGTGAAGGAGTTCCTTCAAACTTGGAAATTCTTCGATGGAGTTGACATCATCTGGGAATATCCAGGAGGCAGAGGTTTAAACCCAAATCTAGGAAGTGAAGAAGATGGTACGGTTTATGTGCTTCTCATGAAGGAGCTTCGTGAAATGCTGGACAACATTTCCACTGAAACTAAGAAGAAATATGAGCTCACTTCTGCTATCAGCGGTGACTGGAGTAAAATGCAAGCTGTTGATTATGGTGATGCTCAGAGGTACATTGACCATATTTTTCTACTAAGCTATAACTTCAAAGGGGCCTGGTCAAAAAAAGCTCTTGGACACCAGTCAGGGCTCTACTCACCACTATGGAATCCAAATGAGCGTCAAACCACAGACTATGCTGTTAAGAGCTTGCTCACTCAAGGTGTGAATCCAGAGAAGATTATCATTGGTACAACAACACTTGGACGAGGTTGGACTGGGGTACACAACTTCACAGGTAACCCATTGACCGGCACAGCTACAGGACCTGTTAAAGGCAGCTGGGAAGACGGTATTGTAGACTACAAAGATATAGCCAAAGAATTAAGTCAAGGAATTTGGGAGTACTACTATGACAGCGTCGCAGAAGCACCATACGTATTTAGAAATGATACTGGAGACCTTATTACTTACAATGACGCTAATTCTACAATGGCTAAGGCTAAGTATGTCAGAGACAACAACCTTGGAGGATTGTTTCTCTGGGAACTAGATGCAGATAATGGTGATATTTTAAATGCAATGAATATGGGACTCGGGAACAGGCCTTGATTTCAATCAGATTAATCATATTCTAATATTTGATATAAATAAAATGTGTATCTCTTGAAAAACACGACTTTCACTTTTAGGTTGGAAACAAAATCACTAAAAATAAAAGGGATGATTTGCAAGGAACAAATTCAGTTTTTCTTTTCTTAAGCTTAAAGAGAAAGTAACTCTGTCTTTTACCTGTTCAAGCATGAATGGCTGAAAGATAGTTAAGAAATCTGACAATGGACTTATATACTCCATCATTTTATATCACTAAGCGATTAAAGTCACAGGGAGCACCTAGTGTCATTTAAATTCATACTGGAAATAACTGTTTACAAGTGTACTTGTGAACCTTTTTGCAATCAAATAGCAAACTGATTGTCATTTTGCTACAGATATAGGTAGGAATATTCATAAGCTACATTTTGTCAACATTGTCATCACCAGGTCACACTTGTGTAGTGATAAAATATGGTGATGGAAATCTTTATGAGATAGCTTAGAAAATGGAGAAAGTCTCATGCTATATTACACCTTCATAATTATCATATTTCATCACTTTGACTGAGCACTGGGTGGATATAAGTTTGGTTTCTACTTTCAGTGCTAGGCTTGCAGAAAAATTACACAATACAAAATTTAATATAAAAATTGTGTTACTGGAAGAAATAATTAGTGTTTTCCTAATTAATACATACTTAAATACAATCACAGCTATTTTTCCTTACAGCTTCATAACTGTTGATGCTCTTCCTAACCAGTAAGGCCTCATGGCCTTTGACATCACATTTTACTGTGGTTAGAAGGTTAGATGAGAGGGAGAGGGTACTAGAGGGTTAAGAGATATTGGTGGGTAAGAAAATTGTCATTAGATACTTTCTTTATTAAAAGTATCCAATTTTCCATTGTATAGAATAGAGGAATATAAAGTTTTTTTTACTTATACTCGGTTTGAAATATAATGAAACAAAATCCTACCTGAAACACTGGCCTTTGCTGGCTATAAGATTTTTGACCACCATCACTAGCTTGACTCGATCCATCATCCGCTTCCGTCTTCACTGCAGCCGCTTCAGGCACATCAGACGCGGGAATCGAACCACTTCTTACAAGATAATTAACAAAATCTCTCGCGGCATTCACTTGTGCATCTTTCTTGGTGGTCGAGTTTCCGGCGCCTACGTAAGCTATTCCATCGACCCTGACTTCGCAGAGGAATCTTTGGCGATGTCTTGGTCCTGAAAATGATAAGCATACCGCCCTAGAAACGTCGGTTTTTTCCGAGGTTATTGTACCATCCCAAGGCAACAATAGCATCGACATATTGGCATTACGCTATTCGCACTTAATTATTGTTTTGTCGTAACAAAAACAGAGGATTAAATGTTGCAGATTATCTTACTAGGTACTTACCAGTAGCTCGAATATCGAAATTCGGGGTGACACTTTTCTTGACGCACCACGCATGGAAAAACGATTTTATATCCATTTTAGACAAACTCTAGAAAAGAGACGCAGCCTAAGTTCCGAGAACAGAAACAATTCAGTAAACAATAGAAATTGAAATCTATCAATACGAGAAATAAAAATAGCGAAAAATATAACCATAAACACAGACCAGCCTTGATCGAATCAAAATCATAGCAAACCCGCAGTCTCGCATACTCGAAACTCGTTTACTCGATTCCGATTCCGAGACGCGCTCGTTGCAAACATGTGTGCGTGAAGTTAAAATGACTCTCGACTTTAAAGGTCCAGAACTAATGTCTAATTTCACTTAAACTAACTCATACTTCTATTATCCTTGCGAGACGCGCTAGTTTTACGTATGTGATGTTACCGAACAAAAATCAACCTTAAGACTTAGGATTAATGAAGCGTAGCATAGAATGAAACGCCGAGCCGCACTCGATGGCATGTGCAAGTGCAAGTAAGACGCACTGTGGTGACAATGACACTTGATTTGGTCGCAAACTTTTATTTTTAGCCTTATTTTTAAATAAACGTGGAAATACTCGTATATACTCGTGGAACTAGTATTTGTAACGCGTATTTACACAGACTCGCACTCTAAGACATGATACACAAATTGATGAGTAGATACGACTCACCTCTACTCTCTACTGAATCTCCAACCACAGACTAGTACAGCCATAGGGCCATAGTTCGCAAAGCTCCATATGAAGCTTCCAGTAGTTGCCACCCGTATAATACAAAGTACCTCTTTGGTTGCCACCACTTTACTGAAGCAGGACTCGAATTTGAAAATGACTGAATACATGACTTAGCTGTGACTTGAACATATAGGTATAATTTGTTTTATTCAAGAAACTTGAAGAAATCTTAATACTTGACGCTGGTAAATGCTTTCGGGTCCAAATAAAATAAAAATAAAAATGGAGGCAATAGGGCGAATTCTGTGGGTTATGGGATATGGGCTTAAGCACAGAATTCGCCCTATTACATAGGACCTTGGCTAAAATTTCTACGAATTTTTGGGTAGTAGGTAATATATATATTTTTTGTTTTAACGAGCACTCAGCATTTGCATGACTCAAGCCAAAGACTTATGTAATAGGGCGAATTCTGTGACTTAAGCAAATAAAACATAAGTAATAAGTATGCGCGAACGAAGTGAGCGCGAAATTGTGAAGGTTTTTAAAATTAAATCTTAGAAGTTTGATTCATTGATCGTTTTAGCGAGTCCTAGATTTTTATCATGGAACAAAATAGTTTTTATGGACCAGACGGACCAAAGAATATGTACTTGTTATTCTAATATTATAAACTCTTCTTCTCTGTCTGTTTGCTTCATTTTCATGGCTGAACTGATAACTACATAATTCATCATCATTATTATGGTACGGATATAGCCGAGACCATGGAGACAGAGATAAGACTTCGAATTCTGTGCCTATGATAAAGTAGCTGTACTTTATCATAGTCACTGAATTCGAGGCCTTGTTTATAAAGGGTAATCATGATTTTTTTTATTTTTCATGTTATAATGAAACACCAAATCAGATTAAATCATTTTATATTATAAAACACACCAACACATCCAACACTACATGTGAACGAATCAGTATTTGTTTCTAATTAAGGTGGTACGCCACGCATGCGAGCAACAGTTTTTGTGTCCATATAGCCAAATTAGGTATTTATTTTATTTGATCATAATGTTTGCGACAATTTAAGATTATTCATTACATTATCATGCCATTCTGTTTACTAATAATACATTGTGTTACTTATATTAATTCGAGTGGAGACCACGTACCAGCAAGCGCAGCGTAGGAAGACCAGCCACGAGATGGACAGATGACCTCATACAAGTGGCGGGAAGACGCTGGATGCAAGCCGTTTCCAATCGGTCTTTTTGGAAATCCATGGGGGAGGCCTATGTCCAGCAGTGGACTTCTTATGGATGAGATGATGATGACTTATATTAAGCTAGAAATCCATTTTTACTCAGTCAAAGTAACTTATCAGGATACGTAAGCAACGAGGTGCATTATTGATAGTTAAATTGATGTGATAATATAAAATCTAAGATTGTCGCAAACATTGTGATCACTAACAATTAGTTACGGTAGTTTTACAAGGATATTTAAAAAAGCGTCTAAAAAGAATTTCTCACCGCATTAGACATTAGACACCAGACTAATTAAATGACCATTGGAAAAATTAGAAAAAATACCGTTTTTGCGTAGTCTGATAACATCATAATTCGTTCAAATGTAACAAATACACATTATAAATTGGTTTCTATCAACAAAATTAAACACAAACTTTACGTAATAGACGTGTCGAGTCTGTTCTAAAAAATGTAAAAAAATACTGTCAAGGTGGGTAATATTGACTCGTGTCCAAAATTGTACATACATAGCGTTATTGAAGGTCCTTGATTGTTTTTTCCAAAATTTGTAGACAAAACGACTGATAATTTGACCACTAATATTTATCCAACGAAAACCTCCGAATAAGGCTATGTACAATGTTTGACACGGAGTCAAAGTTACCCACGTTGATTTAATCATTTTTTCTCATTTGTATAGACAAGTGAGAAGACGCAAAAAATAATGAAGGCACTAGAGTGCGAAAAAGTTCATATGGAGAAAAAGTGCAGAAGGTATTTCGACTACTAGGCGAACCACTAGCAAAATAAAATATTTTCAGAACTCAACAAAAAATAAAACATTAACAGAGCGGAATCGACACGAAATTCCTATTTCTTAGACCATATTACACAAATTGTATTTGGATTCTAAAATATAGCACAAACTAAATACTAGATTTCGTTCCAATCAAAAGAACACAATGTTTCTTTAAGAGTTTGTAGTTCGACCATCGTCCGTCTCGCTCGCGCATACCAACATTTTTGAAGATATAAAATTACTGAATGTACCTATTAAAAACGTCGTTTACGAAACTAGAAACCAACATTGTAAATGTTTGACAAAGATTTCAACGAACGAATTGAAATCTTTGTTTGAAGTTTATTTTCATATATAAAAATCACTTTTAGAAATTATTAACGTAAAAATGATTTTATGTATGAAAATTAACTTTGATCAAATTTAAACGTTTGTCAATTTGTGAAGTTGTTTTCTAGTTTCCTAAACGAAGATTATTTTATAATTAAGTCATTTTATATCTTCAAGTGTTGGTATGCGCGAGCGAGACGAACGATGGTCGAACTACACTCTTAACACGATTTTATTAAATAACCTGTCTGTATATATGTAACGGAATCTATAAGCGTGATTTTCAGCCACTTCTAAATAGTGAATTATTTATTTATTTATTTATTTTATTTATTACATTCATGCACTATTATAAGCTGGAACTTTGCAAACATATCTAAAACCAATAGAATAATTTAAAAATTAAACTACTTTTTAGTTTGGGTTTCTATTAGCGTGTTGTTTTTAGTTTTTAAAGTGTAATTTATTAAAAATGTAGCTGCCAAATCTGATCAGTTGAGGAACGATTATGTCGTAAGAAAGATAGCGCGATAAGCCAATATTTAAAGTTAAAACTCATTTATATCCAATAAGGTAGCGTTTCGAGAATTGCAGCAGCGACTACCGCGCGCGCCATACGAATGCAGGGATTATATACATACAAGTTTATTTATGCGCGTTGACCGTAATCCATGGAATGGTACTCATAAATTTTCATGTTCACGTTTTCACGTCGCGAATTCACGATAAATATATCATCTAGTATTTTGTCAGTGCTAATATGTCATACCAATTATTGCATTTTTTTGGGAAATATTATTTACTACAATTAACGTGGGTAACTTTCGATTCAATGGGTAACTTTGAAGAGCCTCTCAAATGCTATTACCTCAATTAAAGTCGCAATTCTTAATACTATTACAAATTGTAAATTCTATTTCAGGAAAGATTTTTTCAACCCCTTTCAAAGATAGCCACCACGTCAAAGTTATCCACATTGTCAGTATTAAATATAGAAAAATATAAGATTTAAGATAAAATAAAATAACAATAAGTATCAGTAAGATTATTATGACGGTCCCTACTTATTAATAATAATAGGAATATAGCATTGTAAAATTAAACATAATATCAACATGTTAACCGAAATTAAACCTTATCTGCTACAAAAGTATCATTATTTTATGTAAATGATTGACATAATGAGCAAATCTTCGTTTGATGGTAAACGTTTTGCTTGCTCATTAATAGTTCGATCCGACTCATAATTTAGAAATAAAAATGTAATTTATATATATATATATATATACGCCTAAATTTAAGTCTTCTCGTAATTACATTGAAGTCATAATCTGGTTAGTATTGGCGCATTAATGTATAGATAACAAAATAAAGTCTATTTTTTCTTACATATCCAATAATATAAATAACAATAATAGCGGACTGAGAATCAACGAGCTTTTATTGGTAGTTATACGCCATTTCTAATTTATAAAGTCGGCCAAGTAAGAAACAATCAACTTTACATAAACACATATCGATTTTAAAGGTTTTAAAATAATGCATAGCTAAACAGAAATGAAAACGATTGTATGTTTTCTAAGGTTTTCGTGACTCATAAAAAGTCATAAAATTATGTAAAAATTAAATCCGTTAAATTTTGTGTCATTTCAATAAATGATTGTGTTTTAAACCATCAAAATCGATATTTATAACACGTTCAGAACTTACTTTATGCATATGACTAACTGAACTGACCAGATACCTGGGTAAAACAAATATTAGCTGTACTATAAGAAACCATTGAAACATCACCTAATAATTATTCCTACAAAAATATATTATTACATTTGCATTGATACATTTAACGTTGCTAACTTAGAACGGAATCTAAAATGTTATTTTGTAATAAAACTCAATTATAGACTTTTGTGAATAGCATTTTAAAGATATCTAAAGTTATTAGAAAATTCAAAGTTATCCACATGTAGTGTAAATTTTTATATTAAAACATTTCTGACAAACCATTAACTGTGAATTTTATACTAATGTTTCTAAAAAACCTATTTGGTCCTTACGAAATAATATTGCTTCGACAAAACACATAAAATACATAACATCGATGATAATTTTATTTTTGGTACGCAGATTTTTTGTTGGTGCGTGAGGAAAAATAATTAATATTTAGTGAAATCAAACAATTTCTACAGAACACGGATTTATTACATTATGTAGAGTCAATTTGTAAAGGTTTGTATAGAGAACTATCGTATCAAAACATGGTAACTAACATTTTAATCAAACAAAATAAATAAATAAGACGCCCTCAATGCGACATTAGTTCTCTATCCAAACCACAAACATGAATATTTTTCGATTGATCCGAACCGAGTGATTTTATAAAATATTTAGATCTAACGTTTCAACAGGGCCCTTATTCCGTATGGCCATCGGTTGCGTTCCGTGAACTTGACATACACTCATGTCATGTTGACAACGAAAATTACACTTTAAGTTTAAACCTTTAAAGTTTAATTTTCATTGTCACACAGCCACGTCAATTTCACGTAACGCAGCCGATAGTCATACGGAATCAGGGCCTAGGTTGCAGTGTTGGAGGTTACAGGTTAGATTAGATGACATGGTGTCTTAGTTTTTATTATGAAAATGTTTGCCGCCCATAATTTTAAACAAAAACAACCCTAAGCATGTGGTAATCGCTCACAGTATCAACAGGTCTCGCAGATCTGTTCCGAGGCTGGGATTTTATTATTTGATGACTTTGATTAGGCACCTGTTATCTTCTCTATTATAGTTAGATAAACTCTTTATTGTTTACACCTTACAGTAAAACACAAATTACATAGTGAGGAAAGGCTTACATGCTAGTGAAACAAAAGACGGCCTAATCGCTGAAAGCGATCGCTTCCAGACAACCTTGAGTTAGGGTATGTCATGACTTCAATTGCTTCAATTTTTTTTATCTGCACCTCAAATTATTTTTCCTGACGCATAAAACTAAGAAAAAAATAAAATATACTTGTACAATATTGTATTCTTATTAAAAGCTCTTCATTCACAAAACAGCAACATTACAAAACCATGAAAAATAGAAGACTTTCTGTGATGTTTACGACCTCCATCAGAATTAAATACCGAAAAGTAACTATCAAAATTTGCTGAAGTTTTTTACAAAATGGCGCCATCTTACAGTTTGTTGTATCAAAATGGCGCTTTGAAGCTTTTCTTTTTTCAAAATGGCGCCGCTTTAAATTTGGTTGATTCAAAATGGCGCCGTTAACTTTACTTTTTGATGATGCCATCTTGAAGATTGCCTTTTTAAGATAGCGCCTGTTTTACAAGGTGGCATCTTCAATATAACCTCTTTCTAGATTGTTCTTGCCGTTTCTGGTACCACATGATGCCTAAAACGACTAGTACTATGATGACGATCGCTACGAACATCATCCAGAGGAAGGTTTTCACCCCCGACATGGCGGGCTTGGTGTCTTCAATGCGCTCTCTGGGCGCCTCGAACGACGCCGCGGATGGGATGATATGAGAACGATCTTCTTCTTTGTTTTGCTGTAAAGGAAAAGGCATTGTCTATCAGAATATCTTCTTTGATATGTTGGAAAGGAAAAGAGGTTAACAATCAGAATACCAGCTTCTAGATTGTGTTGAAAAAAAAAACCGGACAAGTAGGAGTCAGACTCGCCCACCGAGGGTTCCGTACAAACTGGTAGATAAAAGAGAGAAATCATATATTTTTTTATATTTTCTTTAATAATCCGAAAAATATACATTGTAAAAATATTTAAAACCCTGTTTTAGCTTATGATAATGAAGCTTTCATATGATACCCCACATGATACGGTTAATTCACTTTAAAATTTGGGCCCTCATTCCTTGCATAGAGGCACTATTTTTTTTGTGATTAAATTAAAAATTTCCAGTTTTCGGATTTTTTCCTATATGTGTACTATAACACAATGCTTCTTACCAAATTTCATAGTTCTAGGTCAACGGGAAGTACCCCATAGGTTTTGATTCCCTTGTGAGTGTCGAAATGTCTGTTATAAATAACGGATACGAACGGGACGAATACGGCCTTACAGAAAAAC
The DNA here is from genome assembly GCA_947563715.1 of Lycia hirtaria. NCBI lineage: Eukaryota > Metazoa > Arthropoda > Insecta > Lepidoptera > Geometridae > Lycia > Lycia hirtaria. The sequence goes on along the minus strand of OX387376.1, from coordinate 49,059,193 downwards.
GTTACTTTAAGCATTGCTTAACATATTTTGTCAACTTCTCGCTGAATGTAATGACACTTGCGGAAAGAAGACAGAGAATTTAAGACGACGGTTAAAGTTAAGAGTAAGAGTAAGTAAGAGTTAGAGCAAATAAATTATATACTGACATAACAACGTGGATAAAAATGGGTTTTCTACTTTATTTATTTATTTATTTATTTAGGCACACAAAACAGAATACAATTGGAATATTAACAATAGAAATACGATAAAACATACGAACTAGATTGTATTCCTACACATGTGTACACAGCAACAACAAAATAAATGCAGTACTTCTTAAATTACATTAGAGTGTATACGTATAAATATGTATATAACAAAAAGAAAATATAAAGTTACATAATAATATGGAAAGGAAGTTAGAAAAACAAAAACAAAAGTAAGTTAGAAATACAACAGCGCTGATATCGCTTGCATAAACAAGCGATATCAGCACCGTTGCTTCTCCAGTATATCACGTTTAAATTTCAATAATTTACCATTAAATATATCTATTGAACTATAATTATCCACTAAGATATCGTTATATTGGCGACACATTCTGACCAGTGGGTTGTAAAAAGAGGTGTTATTAGTATATACCTTAAGAGAAAAACATCCTGTATGGGGGGAGCGAGATTTCGGCCTGGTGTTGAAATTTATATTGGAAAGAAGAGAAGAAGAATCAATATGGGAGTGAATAATTTTGAATAAACAAACGAAGTCCAGATATTTGCGTCGTGTCTCCAGCGATGATAGTTTAAACTTGGTTAACCGTTTGGAGTATGACCTGACTTGACGTTGGACACCGTATCTGTAGCTTAATATGTTTAGGCACTTGGACTGCACGCGTTCGATACGTTTACTATGTATGTTGTAGTGCGGGGACCATACAACCGAATTAAATTCAAGAATGGTGCGGATGAGTGAGGAATACAGAACTAAAAGAGAATGTGGGTTCTTGAAGCCTTTGGTGATACGCGTAATAAAACCTAAGAGTTTATTGCCTCTATTGATAATATACTCGTAGTGGTCGCGAAAAGTCAATTTTTCATCAAATAATACGCCCAGGTCCCTAACCACTGCTTTTCTTTCAAGAGATTGGTTTTTAAGTTTATAGTCATAACAGATTTTGTTGAATTTAGTAGTAAAAGAAATTACATTACACTTTTTGATATTCATAGAACCTACTTTCCATATTAAGCCAGCTGGAATGACGTTAGTGATCCGAATATCTTTTGTTTTGCTGTAAAGGAAGAGATCGAGATGCAGGAGATTAATTTTATCAGATTTTTTCTTTACTTTTTTGGGAAGGAAAAGCGACTAATAAGCGAATATCCGCTTTTTTATTCTATTGAAAAAAGAGGAATTTATCTTCTAAATGATTAAAATATAAATATTCACCGTGTCGAGTAGATCGAGCTCGTACATCTTGATGGATATGATGTCGTGGTTATCACTGAGGTCTCCGGTAGTGGCCGACGCCCCGAAGAAGTACCCCGTGGGGAGGTGAATGTTCTGAACACTGAAACATTCCTTCCATGCGTTCTTGCCTTCTAGGTCTGTTGACACTGTGGAAGAAAAAATATTAGTTACAGTATTGGTGGGATTTTCTTGAGTTTGCCTGAGGAAGTAGTAGTTATTCAATCAACAAGCAGTAGTGTGCATGGGTGACTGTTTTCTGGAATGAAGGGCAATGTAACTAGCGACTGGTCACAGCTCAGTTGGTAGTATGTCTACCATTTTTAAATAAAAACTACGGGTCACTCACGTCTGTTTTGAGCCGAAATATCCGACTATAGTTTGACGTTTCGGCGTTAAAGACCGCCGAATGCGGTTGAAACTATAGTCGGATATTTCGGCTCAAAACAGACGTGAGTGACCCGTAGTTTTTATTTAAAAATGTGTGAAAACCACGTTAATTTCCATAGTATGTCTACCATATAATATTCACTGTTACGGGTTCGACCTCTGACCCAGAATAATCATTTGTGTGATCATTCTATGTATCATTATGTATGTATGTATTTATTTACAAAAAAAAATATTTATAAATATTTTATCGTTATCGTAGTAGTCGTTTTTTATATAATTATGTACCGGTGTCGTAGTAGATTAATATATTTAGGGGTGTCAGCGGTGGCAGCGACCCCTTGTTTATCATCGCTGACATGTACGGGTGTCGTCGCGTGTCGTCAGTTAGTTACCTTTGAGCGTGTCGTCACATGTCGTCAATTACCTTTAAACGTGTTGTCAATGTCGTCAGTTACCTTTGAACATGTCGTCACAAGTCGTCAGTTACCTTTGAGCGTGTTATCACATGTCGTCATTTACTTTTGAGCGTGGCGTCACATGTCGTCAGTTACTTTTGAGCGTGCCGTCACAAGTCGTCAGTTACCTTTGAGCGTGTCGTCCTTGTATATGATAGATAGATGCGTGTCATGGTTGTAGTTGCGAAACTTGGCCTCGCAGCCCGCGATCTGCGTGTGCGTGCCGTCGCGGTCGTGGTCGTAGTGCAGCGACCCGTTGTTTATCATCGCTGATATGTATGGGTGTTGGTGCTGAAATTAGAATTATGTATTGAACATTTGAAATAACAAAACAAAAGTAATAGATTTTGAATGATCCTACTTGATCGCACGTGATAGGTGACCCCATAAAGACAATAGCGTGCAAAGAATTGTTTTGCGCGATACAAAAGCCAAGTTTGACAAGCGATAGACATAGAATATTTAACAGTACAGGTTCCAGAGGTTGACTTAGCAAACACATTTAATTAGATAGCGTCTTTTGCTGCTACGCAATATAGCTCAAGTCAGATTGCACTGGCGCGAAGTGCCTTCACTACACCTACAGAATGCAAGTATTTGCGTGTTTGTTCAAGCCGGCTTCGGCAGGTCATATGTAGTTGTAGAATTACATTGAAACTGCAGTTACAAATCAACTTGCTTGACGTTCGTTCATTCGTTCTTTATTTCAGATTTGATCATGTAGCTAAAAATAATTTTACATTGGATAAAAATAATGTCAAAAACTCACATTATGAGCCCCGTTATGGTTGCTATAGGTGTCCAGTATGATGGCCAGCCCGCTGTAGAAGTCCTTGCTTCCGAACACCTCCCCGGGCTGCATCCTGTCCCTCACGTACCAGATCGCGAACCCATCTCCGAAGAGGTCCTTCCCACGGCCGTGCACTTTGAACTGGACTTGCAGCTCCCAGTTGCGGGTGTAGCATGGCTGTGGAATCAATTAAGTCTTTATTGTACCAGCTTTAGCACGCAACTTCGCAACACAAGTGTAGAAAAGACACAAAAGAGGCGTAGTATTAGAGTCCGCGTTACCACTCAAGTCGCATAGACGTGGCGCTACCATCGCATTCTGACTACATACTATTAAGATATTCTGTGCTCCAGCGCGCAATGGCGGGTCTGTCATTTAGTTCCAAAATTTTCCATCAGACTTCAGTGGTGCCGCGGACTTTAGAAAAAACTCCACAGAATAATCCATGACGTCACTGTATGCAAAAATGTCCAGCAATATTTTGACTGAGCTCATAGCTCAGTTGGTATGTATGCCTGCTAAGCTGTAGGTCGTGGGATTGATCCCCACCCAGGACAAATATTTGTGTGATAGATAGATAAATTCTTTATTGTTTACACCACTATACTAAAACACTAATTAACAAGAGAGAGCTTACACGCTAGCGAAAACAACAGGCGGCCTTATCGCTAAAAGCGATCTCTTCCAGGCAACCTTGTGTGATGAGTGTTTCTATGAATCATAAGTAATTTATATATTTATCTTGGAATTCTACATTCAAGATTTGTTACTTTTGTTTATTATTAAAATGTGTCCTCCTTCTTGAGATGTCGTAAAAAAAATCAATCATCAGTAACATTACTTAGTAACAGTAATAAAAAGTAACGCGCCGTGAAGTGCGACAATGCTGTCTACATACAAAATTTCAACCTTTCCACCATGAAATTAAAATTCAGATTAAAATGTAAAGATAGAGACATTGTAGTTGTAAGACCTTGACCGATACTTTGTGACCTTAATGTCAATATTGTTTCAATGCCATGCCAAAATATGCTTTATTTTATGCTAAAAATAGATGTTTACACCGAGTAGTGATATGCACAAGCACAATAATAACTCGCAATTGTGTGTATAAGCTTTTATAAGCTCTTTTGTCCGGCGCTAATATAAAACTGGGTTCAACTTAGAATAGTTTTTTACTCTTTAACCGTCTTCCAAAAAGGAGGAGTATCTCAATACGTCGGTTTTTTTTATGTATGTTCCCCGATTACTCAGACGTCTGGATCGATTTGAAAAAATCTTTTTTGTTTGAAAGGAAAACAGAAATTTTATCAAAATCGGTTCAGTATTTTGCTTTTTATAACAATATACTGGAAAAATATGTCATGCAAGTAAACGAATTGCGTATTTTGAAGTCGGTTGTTTTAAACGATTACTTGTTTATAAATTGCCTATGACATTTGAAAGGTAAATATGAATATAACGACACCTAGCACATTGAAATCAGCCAAGCCATTCTTGGACTACAGTGTAGTGTCTCAATTAGTCTATCATTAACCTCCCTTGCCACCCTTCCAGTAAATATGTATCGTCATCATCATCTCAGCCATAAGAAGTCAACTGCTGGACATCGACCTCCCGGACCATGGATTTCCAAAATGTATCTATGTCTATGTTTTTTTTGTTGACCAATTACTCCGCTAATTTTGAATTGTTTTTGATGATTCTATATTTGTTTTTAGGACATATTTTGGAGGTGGTCCCTTATAATTTTTATCAAAATCGGTTCAGTACTTTGGTTTTTATAACGAAATAATTTGAAAAATATCATCCGTGTAAACAAATTGCGTATTTTGAAGTCGGTTAATTCAGTTTGTTTAAACTATAATTATTGTTTGGTAGGTTTTATTATAGAGTAAAGATTTAAAAACTGAAAAATCGACATCCAAATACACAATTCGTTTACTTGGACGTAATTTTTTCAGTTATTTTGTTATAAAAATTAAAGCACTGAACCGATTTTGATATGGAACCACCTCTGAGGTATCTATCAAACAAAAAAAGAATCATCAAAAACAATCATAATTGGTGAAGTAATCCCTAAACAAACATCCAAACATAGTCGAATTGAGAATCTCTTTTTTGAAAGTCGGTTTAAAAATCATTAATATTTATGAAAATTTGCAAATAACTTGGTTTACATTGAAATTTTTGGAAAAATATTTGTGATGTTTTCCTCATTGTGTGAGTTACTCATTAAAAAAATAAATCAATAAATCCGTTTAAAATGGTTTAATTTCAATGAAAATTTGTGATGTTGCTTTCTAGTGTTGTGTGACATTTTTTTTTATAAAATCATTCAGTCATTTTATACCTTCAAAAATGTTTATTTACGCAAGCGAGACGGACGATAGTCGAACTACTCTTAATATACATACTCGCTATATAACGCCATCATGCATATCCTAAATTATCATATAATTCTATTCATTCTTTTACAACAACACGCTGATATTCCTGCTTTTGTATGTACTTAAGTAGGTGACACTAAACAGACTCAATTACCAATACTTTAGTATGTGCTTCATTTGTTTGCATTTTAGGCATCTTCAAACAATGTAAATGAGGTAACGGTCATGACTAGAGTCGGGCTTTATCTCTAAGTAATAAAAACAAATTTATTCTAGGCTTTGTTCTTTGTGCATTAGAATTAGTGAGTAAAATACAGCACATTTTTTTTACTTCGTATAATAGGCTTGTGCTGGACTGATAACTTACCTAATGAAAAGAATTTGTAGATATTTTCGTGAAAGAAAGTTTATATGTTATAAAACATACAAACAACTTATACAAATTGGGAGATACGGACAGTTCTCTGTGTAGGGGCTGTCCAAAAGAGGATGAAACCGTGGAACATGTACTTTGGCACTGTGAAGCCACGGAAACCACCAGGAGACACAGGATTGCATGTGAAAGCTTCAGCTTCAGCCTTATCATCGCTTTTGTCACCACCACAATAGCATGCTACCCCATCATCTTCATTATCATTATCTGCTCAAACATCCTCACCACTGGAGCAGTTATGCCAGCAGCCCAGAGCCGTGCTCCGATATTTCAAGGAGCTGGGCTGGCTCGGGTGATGCTGGTAGGGGGAAATGCACAATACACCCCTAGCGGGACGTCAGTGCAGGACCCATCGCCCAAAATTTTCAAGCAGTCAGGGTTACTGAGACAGCCTTATTGCCTATGGACAGTTGCAACACAAGGAATGTTGATGATACTTGCTGAGTCTGGAATAGATGCTTAGTTTTGGGTATTGATGTATTAAAAATGGACTTTTACTGGTTATGGGAAATTCTTTCAGATCAAGCTTTATTGTGATTTTAGTAGGGTTTTTTATTATATTATAATAAAAACAGTACTAGAGGAATTAGACGAACAAATAAATCATCTAGTAGGTTTTTGTATTACATCACAATAATATGCTTACAAAAAAATACCTTCCTAAGCAAGGCTTGTATTGTGGGAGCTAGGTAACTGATAGAATACTTTTTTTTTGTAAATACATATTCATGACACACAGTAACACCCACACCAAAGCAATCATCAGACGAGTTGGTGGTCAATCATAGATCTATCTTGTGTAAAAAAAAACATCACACAAATGTTTGTCCTTGATGGGGATTGAATTGAACGCACAACCTACAGCTCTACTAACAAACTAGGAACTGAGCTGTCAGACCATTAAATGTCCTTACTTTGCTTAATATCAGACAAATCGGCTTATTTTCTGATTTTTAGATAACTAAGTAAGGAAAATATTATTGAAAAGTGATCTACATAATGTAACTTGGTAAACATATGAAAACGCAAGTTTCCTAGCAGGTTTAAGTTACCATACTAGGAATCTTATCAGTAACTACAGTTTTCATGATTTCCGATTTATGAACCATAAAATGTTTATGTTTTTGTAACTTGGATAAGCTACACAATACATTTTATTTATGCATCTAAAACTGTTTCAGAGAAGGAAAATCTATTTTTTTTAAGTAAAGTTTATTTCCTCATAACGATATTACACAATCATTTTGCAGTGGGACCCAAAACTCGGCTAAGCCGGTATCATGGAAAACCCTGTGGCAGAAATACCTAATGCTTACGCGCTGGAGATATCAAATACCTATCTATGCACTACAATTATGATAAAGATAATTTATTTGCATACAACATGAGAATTTTATACACCAAGTGCATAAAACTTGTTACACTAAATTTAGTAGCTTAAAATCATGTTGTGCCGATTAGGCGTACAAATGTAAGGTAGACAGCATCATGCACAAGCGAAAAATTAAAAATAATCATGATTATTATTTGTTATTAGATTAAAACAAAAACTAAAAATATATAAAATATGACAAAGCAGAAGCAATAAAAGATACACATAATGTCAATAAAATTAAAATTTGTCATTTAAAAAATCATTGATAGAATAATAACACTTCTGCAATAACAATGCCTTCAACTTTTTTCTAAATAAATTACTATTCTGGTCTTTTATTGACTTAGGAATCTTATTGTAGATTTTAGGACCCATACATATGATGCTATTTTGCATCAGGGCTGTCTTTCCTTCATGTACGCGCCGTTTGTCTTGGTCGTGAATGATGAAATACAATTTAAAGACTTTGCAAATTAATAATAAAACTAAACAGTATTATTACGAAATTAATAAATACAATTATTAAAATTAAGTTTGGTGCTTTGAAACAAGTAAACTATAAGATAATAAGTGTTAAAGTATAGTAAAAATCATAAACCTTTTTGTCGGTTTTATTACATCACTATTATTTGTATAATCTGTGACCGGATGTAGCGTTCTCGCTCTCACATTTTTATCTCTCTCTTTTCTGTGAACTTCGTAATGGCTGTCGCGTTTTTCGTACTTTGTTACAAGTGATTTAATATAAAATATATAGTGTTCTCTATTTCATCTGCGCATTTTAATTCAAAAGATTTTAATAAGTTATATGTATGTCAAAAAGTGAAGTGAAAATATCAAGTCTATGAGTATTATGGACAGATATCTATTCACTCTGGCCTTGAAAAACAGACACAATAATGAGATGGCTGCCATGATGGTGTCTTGATTAAGTTTCATGCTTGTCTGTCAACAGTTCAATGCTATCTTGAACATTAGCGGCAATACCAAAAAACATTACCGACAATACCAAAAAACATTACTTTATTTAACATCTCAAATTCTCAGTTTTGTTTCTGCAAGTGTCATTACGTGTCAGCGAGAAGCTGACATGTTGAGCATTGTTCATATTAGAGTAATGTAACGAGTTTTCAGTAAGGCCCTAGGTTTCAACAATACAAATAACAAGACAATGGATTGTATTTTTCACTCAGATACATGAGATGATATACTGTTCCATCATAGTAAAATTGGCAAATCTGTGGTACTATTCCTAGGCAGATTGCATGAATCAATGCAAAACTTGTTTACCACACATTAACCTTCATGTTTTACTATTTATTTTATAGGTTACACTACTATAGGTAACTATGTGGCATAGCCTGCTTTATATACATATTTTTTAATGAAAATTAAGTTTCAAACTAAAGCTCTCTTGTAAGTAATTCAATAAATAATAACCTAATCAGTTGGTATTAAATAGTGGCATAAAAACGCCACTGGACCGGCTTAATCTACGCTGTATTATCTCGATCCCAGTCGCATGGGAATATAGGTATACAAATTGCAACGTACCACCGTGTTCCAAATAGCGCCAGACTTCGATTGCAAATCGGGTGTCAAGCGGACGTAATTTGAAGTAACTATTGTGCTACCTAAGAAGTCCCAGTAAGGCACCGACATTCCACTACCTGCAATTAAATAATTCACTGTACTAACCACGCAAATTGAGTTTATAGGTACACGAAGATCAAAGTCATTACAAGAGGTCACTCACCTTGGTAAGGTTTTGTGAGAGAATGCTCTCTCCTCACATAATCCCTTGTATTCCATTCTGCGGATATACAACTAAATAACACGGTAATATAGAAAAATTGGGCCCAGTTTAGCTTTTCATAGAGCATTTTCGTAAATTCGTGGACGATTCCTATGACAAGACAAACGACAAATCATGGCAGCCGTCGCAGCCGATATACGGGTTGCTAGATTTAAAATTTACCCACCTTCCTGTAAAATAATACTTTTGTAAAATAATATTTTTTAAGCCCCGATTCAATAAGTTTGATGTGTATATTTGTGAGTCTGTCTGTGGTAACCTCTCAAACAGATGGACCCACTTGTTTTGATCTATTTTTTTTTGAAAGAGGATTTCATCATGAGTTTTCTTAGCTATGTTTCATCAAAATCAGTTCATTCGTTTTTTATCGGGTGTTTTTGAGTATTTTTTACTTATACTTGTTACTAAAAATATAAAATATTGAAGAACCACTATCGCATATTGGTTTAAAAATTGGCCATTTTGAATTATTATTTAAAAAAAATAACAGTAATGTTCAGACAAATGGCAAACGTTTCTATTTCTACAGACGTTCTACACTTAAAAATGTTAAGAAATTGTTATAATATTCTATTTTGTTTGCCACTAATGTCATACTCATATATTTACTTTTCTATTCTACTGACGTTCACGTATTTAGGATAACACTTGTCTAACCCCCGACTTAGCCTTCGTGACATGCCTAGCAGATTTGAAACATTAACAGCTGGTCTGACAAGCATACAGCGCTATTTCATAGAGGCTAGAGCTAAAAGTACAGCTAAAAATGAAACACAACAGTGAAAAATATATTTATACCGAAGGCAGGTAAAAAGAATTATGCGTTAGCAAAGTCCTTCAGGCATATAAGCCTCTCCTCCTTCCTGATGAAGGTTATGGAAAAGGTAATAGATATATATATTAGAGAAACGTTCTTATCGAAGAACCCTATACATCCCACCCAACATGCCTATCGCAAAGGTAAATCTACGGAAACAGCCCTAATAAATCTGACTGATAGAATCGAAAAGGCAACGGAGGACAAAGAAATTGCACTATGTGTATTTTTAGACATTGAGGGTGCATTCGACAATGCCCCCACTGCTCTGTTAATCAAGGGCCTAACATCTAAGAATGTAGATCCGACGACAACCAGGTGGATAGAGTCAATGCTATCCAATAGGAAAGCAAAAATAACTCTGCTCCAAACTTCCATCAAAGTCCTAACTACAAGGGGATGCCCGTAAGGAGGCGTGCTACCTATGGACTATGGACTATGGACTCTAGCGGTGGATCAGTTACTGTACAAAATGGCAGACCACAACTTTGATACCCAAGGTTACGCAGATGACCTGGTAATCACTGTTAGAGGCTTCTGTCAAAGTACATTATCCTCGATGATGCAGAGGGCCCTGAACACCATAAACAATTGGTGCCAAGAAAACCTCTATCAGTGAATGCTGAGAAAACAGTTGTAATCCCCTTTACTAAGCGTAGGCGGCTAGATAAACTAGTCAAGCCTTGGCTAAATGGGAAGCAAGTAGAGTTCTCACCTGCCCCCGTATTCTGAACCCATTCGGTTTCGGAATCGATTCGATTTGTATATCTCCGTCTCTGTCATTCTCTATGAAAATGACAGAGGCAGAGATATACAAATCGAATCGATTCCGAAACCGAATGGGTTCAGAATACGGGGGCAGAAGTCAAATACTTGGGCGTTACAATCGACCAGAAATTCACTTGGAACTCCCATCTCAGCAACATCATACATAAGGCAAACATTGCCTTAGGTACTTATTGTGGCCGCATGGTGGGGAGCAACTGGGGTTTGAATCCTAGGTCTGCTCTTTGGCTGTACTCCACCATAGTAAGGCCGACAATCACGTACGCCTCTGGGGTGTGGTACAACAAAGCCAACCAAAAAGCTGCGGTGGATAAGTTAAATAGCCTGCAGAGAACTGCATGTCTCATGGCAACCGGGGCAATGTCCACCACGCCTGGAGCTGCCCTTAACGCGCTGCTACGTATAACGCCCCTAGACATGTACATATATTGTCAAGGAGGCGATAGCTAGTGCCTATAGGTTGAGAGCCCAGGGAGGATTCAAATGCCTATCTCGTAAGCTGAGATCCTTTTTAGACTTGGTAGATAGGACACCGTTACTACGCATGAACTCCGACATCATGCCTTCACTTAATAGCTTCCAAAAATTCTATAAAGTGGAACTACCGTCCAGAGATGACTGGCTAGACAAGAAAGTCAACTTTGAGGCGGAAAAAAACCTAATATGGTTTACGGACGGATTCAAAATTGGATCAGACGTAGGCTTTGGCTTGTATGGAGAGCAAACACAACTCAGGCTCTCCCAGAATCTGGGCAAGTTTGCCTCCATTTTTCAGGCGGAAGTTTTTGCCATCATAGAATGTGCGGAAACAAACCTCCAGAATAATTATGCCAACCGCATAATATACATTAACTCTGACAGTCATGCAGCACTCCTGGCACTGAACTCCAGCTTAATAACTTCAAAGCTAGTAGCTGACTGTGTGGACCGACTAAATACTCTCGGGCATCACAACAGAGTTATTCTTAGATGGGTACCAGGTCATGAGGGAATAGAGGGCAACGAAATTGCTGATGAGCTAGCCAGAGCGGGAATGGAGTGTAAGCAATGGGGTCCCGAGCCGATCTGCGGCATATCCAAAAGCCCGCATAACACTGGAAACCATCTATGAGAATAAGTCCCTCAAGGCATGGCTGACCATGCCAGGGCTTAAACATTCCAAAGCACTCATTAAAGCCTATAATCGTAAAACCTCCAAGCAGGTTATAGGACTGAGAAGGAACAGTATGCGCATCCTGGTTAAAGCCCTGACTGGACACTGTTGCCTTAACAAGCATATGGCCAGCATGGGACTAAGCGAGTCAAAGGAATGTAGACTGTGTCACGAAGCTGACGAGATACCCATACATATCCTGACTGACTGCGAACCATTGATGCACAAACGTAACCTACTTCTGGGAAAACATATATTAGAGCCAGATGAGGTTAAGCATATCTCCCCCAAGAAGATACTCCACTATATAATTAGTGCAGGCCTTGGAGGAGAACTGTGAGACAGCGGTAGTCACAATAGATCTTTATAGGTCGCAGTGACACTCCCACAAATGGGCCACTCCTAACAATAAAAAAATAAAAATAAAAAAACAGCTAATCAAAAAGAGCCATGTGCGTGTCGAGTTACGCATAGTACAAAGTACAGACATAGTAGATGGATCATACGACTTCATTTTTGGTGACGTCATAAAACGATTTTGTGATGGAATGTTCCATCCGCGCAAAATCTATTCAACCCAATGCATCCGCACGCTTGTACACTAGTAACTAATTGTCAAAATATCGAATCGAAAGTATATATCACCTGAACTTAAATAAATCTTGGTCGTCAACTGCGATTTTTTATCGTACTTGTTGACACGTACTAGGTACATACACACTTGGGGTATCTATAGAAGTCTATGGTACAGAGTTTCGTATAATGTTATCACGTTGATGAAGATGATCTAGAGTACAGATGAGGCTATTATAGACGACTACACAATCTTCAAACAAACATCAAGTAGCTTGCCTATATATTTACTACTGGCTCCACTTTGAAGAATGCCCACGGAAACTATATTAGTAGATCTCGTTATCTGATTTCCGTCAGGGGCATCGAAGCAAACATTCAACACATAAGTACTTTTATTGTACGTATCACTACCACTAAGTTGTAGAATAACTTTCCTCAGTGATTCTCCCTAAAGGATATAATTGGAGTGTCTTTAAATCGTGAGTATACAGGTTTCTTTTTGGCAAGTTCGCTCCATTGTAGACTACAAAGGTCGTTTTACTTTTACTGATTAAGCTCATTTATATGCATAAAGAAAATAAGGCCATGGAGAAGGCCTGCTTTATTCTTACAAAAATTAAATGAGAAATGTCAGAAGCAAAATAGTTGTACACAAAAGTAGGAGGAGTCATTAATATTAATGTAGGTGCCATGGGTAAGCTCTAATTACTGGCAATATTTTAATCTGAACGTCAAAACGCTGGTAAAGCAGCCATGACAAAAAGTGCTGTCTCAAAATAATTGCAAGTTAACACGCTAGATGGCTCGGGAGCAATATGTATTTTCTCCTGTTTCAAGCAATCGACACTAGATGTCGCTGTATCAAATTATCTCATTACTTCGAAAAGCGAATTCTAAATAAATAAAAAAATTAATTGACTTCAAAACTGAAAAGGAAGAAATTATAGATAATGCTGTCAACCTAAATCAAACTGGGTGCCTACATAAGTAGATACGTACGTAAACTGTAACTAAGTCCAAGACACGTACGTCAAAAGTATAACTGAGGTACGTAACGCACCTACCTACCTACCTTATATCTATTATATTACTCTTTGCTACCTACTTAGTTAGACGCCCAGTTTTGATTTAATTTGTCGGTATTATGTATCAGTAATAATTTTTATCTACCTGCCATGCAGAACTTAAGAATGCCTTAAATAAGAATTGAATTGAATACCATCCATGCTAGGCAAGCAAGAATATGCAGAAGATTTTGCAACAGTAGAACGTTTATTCTTTTAAAGTTAACGTCGCGTTTGCAGGTGTAAGATAGGAACATTACTTAATAAGGCGTTCTGGTTCACAAAGTCCAGTGGAATCAAACGTCCAGTGAGATAAAATGTCAACTTTAATTTAGATAATAGATTCACAAGATACCTACTTTGTCTATAAAGTCGAGTTCGAATATGAGACGCACCGCCGCCGCCCCGCCGCCGCTACCGCCGTTCGCACATTGCCTACTAGCAGTGTTGCCAGCACATAAAACCAAAAAAGGCCGGAAGCTTTGTTGCAAAAGGCCGAATTTTGACATGAAAGGCCGAAATTGAAATAAAAAACGTTATATTACTAAAAAAAAATTATTTTAATTGTTTGCACAAGTTTAAAATACGACGATGTCGTGGCAAAGACTAGTCTCTACTTATATTTTATTTTAGCGCATAACATTTCTGGTGATGGCTCGAAATTTATTATACCACCACAGTTTTCTATGCCTGCAGACGTAGTCATCAAAGAAGCTATCGTCTCCGTATTGAGACGAGTACGGCTGTCTGTTTTTATCCTCTTTAGTTTACTAAAAACACGCTCAACACTCGCGTTTGAAAACTCTGCTATATTTTCTAACTGAAAAACTGTACGGCTTGAGGTTTCGTCCGTCTCTTTCATAAAACCACGGACCACAGACGAAGCAGTTTTTGTTGTCATTGCTACAGAGTACTTTGGCGGCATAGAGAAAAAAATTATGGCGACGCTACACAGACCATACACAGACACAAAAAGTGTTGCTAGATAGGAATTTCGAAATTTAACGAGATAAATAAATAAAACACTCTTTTCTACACCATAAATTAAAAATAAAACGGGGAAAGGCCACAAAAAGGCCGATGGCTGCGAAGGGCCGACATAAATCTACAAGGGCCGATAATCGGCCCCCCAGGGGCCGAACTGGCAACCCTGCCTACTAGCTGCGGTTGAGGCGGCTACTACTAACTTTGGTCTCTTATTGACGCTCAAAGATCAAAAGCAAGATAAAAACGAGTGCGAGTCAACTTTGCCCGGCAATAAGAGATCAGAGTAAGCTCCCTGGATAATCCGTGTCATTTCTACTGTAACACAAAAAATAAATAAAATTTATGCATTGTGGATTTTCCTAAGATTCGTAATAGACATTTTAATTCTACGTTTCTAATTCATATAGGTAAACAAGGAAGGGAACAAATTGCCTATAGGCATTATGAAAATTCGAAAGAATAGGTATTTACTCTGCGTGTTTCATCGTCGACCACATCGTAGCTTTCTAACAGACTAAAGGCTCGATACCCGAGGTTATACATACTACCCGATTTATTGTGCTCTGTCGCCAGGGTCAGCGTAGTGTAATAAGAGACAGGGTCCCGATCTCCATAGTTCCCCAGCCAGGCACCTAATAGACAGGGTGGGTCAAGAAATCAGGTAGTTTAATAGACCTTTTATTTAAAAATACAAATGTAAAACTTAATTTTGATTTACAAGCATTTTGAATGAGAGAAGATCAAATACCACCCACAGCCACACTCGCATAAACTTTTGATCAAAAACGATTGATCAAAAGAAAAGCCGCCGCTATGTAAAAGCCGACAAGTGTAAAAGTGAATGACCTTTCGCGGTTTTGACCTTCCCAGGTTTGTGTAGCAAAATGGAGTGAAAGTCGAATGATGTGGGGAAAGTGACCGCGCCCAGCCCTCCTGTGGCTGTGATTTGCGGATTTGCGGTGTTGCCATATTGGCATTAAATTCATTTGCTACATATGACAAAAAAGTTGGTTTTATTGAATCTTAAGGTCATATAGCTCCTTCTTCACGGGCGTAGCCAGGTAGGGGAGGAATTTAGAAAATAAAACAACAAAAATGCAGAATCCAACCACCAAAAAAAAAAGGTTTTAGGCACGGCCACCCAAAAATCGGCGAATTTAATACTTTGACTAAGAATTTCGTCCTTTCTCAATTGCATTTGTTTTCCTCGCAAATAAAAATCATATCTAAGTACTTAAGTCTAAGCCCTGGAAAATCAATGCATCTATTTTTATTACTTTTCTACCATTTCGGTGACTGTACATTGCATCTGTTGCAATGATTTTATTCCTTGCTGTTCTTCTTCTGTCGCATAAAAGCACAAAAACGGGTCATCATTTCATTGTTGAGACAGGAAGCTGAATTTTCAACTTTTTTTGAGTTACACTTTTATTGCGTGTGTACCAGCAATCGGGAAAGATCTTTTAATATTATTGTTAAAACAAACCTTGCCGCTCGACTTGGCCGGGGCCACTGCCGTGCCCCCAGATATGTATCCGAACGATTTTGTTCTGGTTTAAATATAGTCATATGTACAATTCAGTGAAATAAATTAATATTAATAGAACTATGGTAATTTTGGGCAAAGTAAAAAATTACTAGAATATACCTAGTAGCTCACATTTTTAGCTACCAAAATATTCTTTTAAAATGTGGAGAATGAAAAAGTTCTAGATCTAGACAAGAAGTTGCTAAAATGGCAACAATATGGGTTAGGGATACATGGATAAAAGTTGCAGCGACAATACCGCTACTTAGTCTAGTAAAAATAAGATTTGTGACAACATAAAATACAACTAAGTATATTGTTATTTATATGAATGTACTGGTGTTTTGAAATACATTTGACACAATTTCATAATAATATTATAATAGATAATTTTGTTACTTTTACACGCTCAAACGGCTAAACCGATCGTTATGAAAATTAGTATAGAGATAGCTTTGGACCTGGAGACGGACATAATATACTTATCATCATCATAATCATCACAGTTTTTTATAACTACGCGAGTGAAACCGCGGAACGCAGCTAGTCTATAAATCGGGGATTATTGTTGATCTATGATTTTTAGTTATTTTCCTATCATAATTTCAAAGAATCCCCCCAGTTGCAAATACTATGATTTTCTCCATACAAACGGATTTATTTTACTAGACTAAATGGGCAAATTGGGCGGACGGCATTGACGGTACTACTTCTAAAACTATAACAAGCTTTGGTACCTACCTAGGTATTCTGTGTGACTGACTTACATAAGAGACCTAGAGAAGAGGAATAAAAGGAGGTCGTCTTTCTTGAGTAGTGTAGGCCTCCTCTAAGAAAGGATTCCTCGATCGCGCACTGAACGGCGGGTCGGGGCTTTGCCCTGAATAACTCACTGACTGGTAAATAACTAGATACGAAATTGGATTCGTCTTTATTATCAGAATATATAAATACATTCTTAACAAACTGTACAATTTTCAATTCAATTCAATTCAGTGCTTTATTTGCCAGTTACAGGGTAACATACATAGCGTGAGAGCTATGCTCGGAGTCTCTCTACGAGATCGAATCAGAAATGAAGAGATACGTAGACGTACAAAAGTCACCGATATAGCACAGCGGATTAGTAAGTTGAAGTGGCAGTGGGCAGGGCACATAGCACGTAGAACTGATGGCCGATGGGGCCGAAAGGTTCTCGAGTGGAGACCACGTACCGGCAAGCGCAGCGTAGGAAGACCAGCCACGAGATGGACAGATGACCTCATACAAGTGGCGGGAAGACGCTGGATGCAAGCCGCTTCCAATCGGTCTTTTTGGAAATCCATGGGGGAGGCCTATGTCCAGCAGTGGACTTCTTATGGCTGAGATGATGATGATACATAGCTCGTATTATTAAAGTTGTAGGTAGTACAGCCAATAACAACCTTATACTAGATGTGCAGACATACTGGAAAATCAATAGGTATAGTTCCCGTCACGTAAAAAGAACGCTGGTTTGCTCGTAAGCGCGAACAAACCAGCGTTCTTTTTACGTGACGGGACCTATAATACATTTAAAATAGATGTCACTAAATAATGTCTACAAAAATAAATAAATTATGGTGTTCTTCAGAAATAGTTTGTTGACCTCCGACAAAATTTATGATACAGCAAATCCTAACTGATATTATTATAAAACCGAAAGTAATTCTGTCTGTCTGTCCGTATCTCTGCCTGTTTGTTACCCTTTCACGGTTAAACGGCTGAACCAATCGTTATGAAATTTGGGGCAGAGATTTTTTAGGAACTAGAGAAGGACATGGACTATATTTTATAATCATAGTCATCACCGCTTTTCTTTTAGAATCTAAATATATAATATTCTAAATATTTTGTTTTAAAAATCAAAGTGCTGAACCGATTTTGTAGGTTTTTTTATGTGGTGGATAAATTTTAAGAAAATTGTATCCTCTGAAGTATAACCTACCTGCCAAACAAAAAATAATCATCAAAATCAGTTCATAGTTGTCGAAGTAATCAGCTAACAAACAACAACAACAACAACAAACCTACATGCGGATTTTGGACAGTCGGTTTAAAAGAAGTTATTTAATTTCAACATGACGACATATTTACTATTCTGATGACCGGCAATCATGCAAACAAGGAACCTGTGACATTGACCACAGACGCTGCAGTGTTCGAAATGTTGCGCTGTAGACATGGGCGTACATAAGGGCAGATCGAGTGGGGTAGGCCCACCCCAGGATTTCGGGCTACCTGTCTAAGTATATAGAGATCTTAGGGACCAGGCCCACCCTAGAAAGTATCTCTAGATACGCCAATGGCTGTAGGTCTTAAAATGATGTAAAATAAACGCGCTAGCTCCATTAAAAGTTGTTTTATTTGATATCAGCCTCATTTTCCTACTTTCGAAGCGTCCGACGCACAACTCCTTTTATTTTCCTTCTAGCCGGTAAGTTTGTAAACACTGAGTCACAGTTCCGATAAAATAGCTCGTGTTATGGTCGTTTTGTCTGTCTGTCTTAGCTCGGAAGTGAAAGTGCGTATAGAAAGCGGCAATGCGGTGAAAATCGTTCGCCGCCGGCTTGCCGACGCTTCTAGACTGCAATGTCTATGCACTTCGGTACCCACTACCTACCTACTTGATATTGCATTCGAATTAACCCGAATATCGATTAAAATGTATTCAATTATCATAGTGCAAATCGAATGATTTCTTCGTTTTCCTTTCTCATGATCTCATTCTGATTTATTGCTTCGAATAACAAGTGAAAACCATAGAGTAGATTTTTGTCTATGGTGAAAACTGTTTACAATTTGATGCATTGTAATGTTAAAAAATCCCATTAAAATACAATCAAAATCATCGTCTTGTGACCTAGATTTGTCGCACGCGATTCGAGTATCAAAAACGGTTGCATTAAAGTTGTGATTTCAGTAAAATTGATGAGAAAAGTGAATGTTAAATGTCAAGAGCACTATAAAAGTATCTAGGGAGAGTGTAAAGAGTAGATCACGGTCAAATAGTAACTTTCACTGCTTTCTCTGACCTAAATGTGCTTGGACTTGTGGAAGGTCGAGCTTGTGGCCTTCAGGGTGGGCACACTCTTGATTTTATCTGTCACTTTCGATAATCTACGTCTGGTCGATAGAAAGTTATGGTTTTTGGGTCATAGACGGTAAAAGTAATGGGAGCCCACAAGATATAGGTCATACTTTCTCATCTCTTTGTGTACGCACCTTTTTATTATTCATGGTAATAGCTGTGAAAATAGTGGAGGAATACATACGTTATCATAAGAAAAAAAACCAGTCAAGTGTGAGTCAGACTCGCCCACCGAGGGTTCCGTACAAACTAGTAGATAAAAGGGTTTTTTTTTTATATTTTCCTTCATAAAACGAAAAATATACATCGTAATAATATTTAAAAAGAAATTGCTGTTTTAGCTTTTAAAACAGCAATTTTAATAATAATAATGCAAGATGAAATGAATGAATGGAATGAATGAATTTTAATGACAGTAATGCATCCTCCAATCAAAATGTTTCAAATATATTTACTTAATGTACCAATTTCCGTGACACAAAAATCATATTAATCATTTCTATAAAATCGTAAAACCTGTATACCAACTTTCGTAAAGATGGCGATGCAAAGTTCGCTCAGCGCTCGTTTTTAACACGCTTTTATTAGGTCGACCTGTATGTAACTAACTATGTAATGAAATATAAGGTAACTAATTTAACCATCTTCCAAGGATCGTAGCGTCATGAAAATTGGCAGCTGTATGTTAGTTCTGATGACAATACAATAATATGGTACTGTCGAACTGATCTGATGATGGAGCCGGAAGACATGAACTAGAACTTCATGATGGGACATCGTATCATAGCTGTGTTTGGATTTGTTAGAAAAGTCTTTGACCACAATAATTTGTAGCGTGTTTTTTAGTTTTATAAACTGTAATTTAATATTATCTTGCTTTTTCTGCAATTAAGAGAGTGACACAAAAGTTGAAGCGATTATAAAAAATATCACAATTTAAAGTAGGCTCATTTGTACTTTTCTCTCACACTCTTAATTACAGAAACAGCAATATTAAAACTTTGCATCGCTATAAGAGTTGAGAATAAACCCGCTGTACGCGAGTACCAATACACATCCGGACAGACGAAATAAATGTTTGCTAGTTAATGCAGAGACTTTTGTACGCTTCGCACATCCGATCAATTAAAAGAACAAGTATCTATATTAAACGAAAAACAAAATACCACACTGAAGAAAAGCAGTTTTTACAGTCTAACTGACGATTTCGTTACGCTTACTATTTAGAATAATTCTAGTAAAATAACTTATTTATTACGAAGAATTCGTTGCAGTTTAAGAAAAAGCGCATTTTTTTTATTTGCGAGAGGAGGTATATTACCTCCTACAGCCTAAACGACTTCAAACATATACATACGTCCATTAACCCTTAAATACATACATATAAACATATAGGTATACGCTCGAAAAACATAGCTTCCTCCTTAAGCAATCGGGTAAAACTAAAATACCCGACTATCAAAATATGTAGCAACACTCAACACACTTCTAGACACTCCCTCTACTATAAACAAATCAAGTCGAATCTATGACGACACCTTGTACACCGAAATCAAGTCAAGCCTGAATACAGGAGGTCATACAGAGCTAACGGTTTTGAACCTCCCTTAGGTACGCCCATGTCATATGTACATACACTCAAAAACATAACTAAAATACTGTCAAAATATGTAGCCACACTTAACACACTACTAGACACTCCCTCTACTATTAATATAAACAAATGAAGTCGAATCTATAACAACACCTTGCACATCGAAATCAATTCGACCCTTATAGAATACAGGAGGTCATACAGAACAGACCTCCCCTAGGTACTCCCATGACGCCCATGACATGTGACACGCACACTCAAAAACATAACCCTCCTTCTTGCACAGTCGGGTAAAAAGATCAATGAAAGTTTAAAGATACGGATTACGCGTATACGTAGGACATAGACATAGATAGTTAGGATATTATGGTAATGACCTTCCAGAATGAAGTGTTTGTTTCGTGTTGATTCCACCAAAACAGTGGGGTCGATGACCGCTACGTTCTCATTAAGGCAGACAGCAAGCGTGGTTCAAGCAAATGAAATCAGGGTCGGAAATCACCGAGCTTTACTTATTACTTGCCTTGGCTTGATTGGCCTCGTAGCTCGGTCATACTACACGTATGTAGTATGTCTGCCTACTAAGCTGTAGGTCGTGGGTTAGATCCCCATTCAGGACAAATATTATTATATATATAATATGCTTGTTCTATGTCTGGATGTTACTATGTATCTTAGGTAAGTATTTACAAAATAAAACCGGCCAAGTGCGAGTCAGACTCGCGCACGAAGGGTTCCGTTCCATTATCTATAAAAATGGCAAAAAACCACGTTTGTTGTATGGGTGCCCCCCTTGAATATTATTTTTATTTTTATTTAATTATTTATTTTTGAAGTGAATAATATAACTCAATATTCTGTGAATATTTCAAGCGTCTACCTGTTGCCGCGATCAATATCGAGCAAAAATATCATATTTGTTGTATGGGAGCCCCCTTAAATATTTATTTTATGCTATTTTTTAGTATATGCTGTTAGAGCGGCAACAGAAATACATTATCTGTGAAAATTTCAACTCTCTAACTATCACGGTTCATGAGATATCCGCCTGGTGACAGACAGACGGACGGATGGACGGACGGACGGACGGACAGACAGCGAAGTCTTAGTAATAGGGTCCCGTTTTTACCCCTTGGGTACGGAACCCTGAAAAATTTATATACATATTCTATCAGCCATCTAGGTTCCGTAGTAAAAGATTTGCTTAGTTTGGGGCTATATAAAGATATGCGAAAGTGTTCACATTTTTTATTTATTTACCTAATTGCTATAGAAAAGTCCGGTTTACTTTATGTTGTTAATTAGCGAGTAATATTACAAATTATATTTGATTGAGTGAGAGAAGCCACACACAACCAGCCACAAGGTGGACAGAAGATATCATACAAGTGGCAGGAAGACGTTGGACGCAGGCCGCTTCTAACCGGTCTATTTTGAAATTTATGGGGTAATATATGGCCTAGGTCCAGCAGTGGTCTTCTTGAGGCTGAGATGATGAGTGAGAGAATAGAAATAAGGTATCTGGATCCACTAGCAAATTTCTCGTTCTTCTGTCCGGTATGTTGTATGTTTGTTGTTATTCTTATATCGGGTCGTATTTTTCAACTACTCTTGATAAAACTTGGTATATACGTTCTATAACTTTATAGAACTTAGATATTTGTTGTTGGGGAATTTTGATTAAGGGTTATTTGCACCTGAAAAGGGGGAAATTTGCTGTGGCGCCACTTTACTGATCGATTTTGATAATTTTTGCTGGATAAATTAGAAATACTTAATATTGAACAATTTTTTTTAAATGAACAAAATCTGTCAAGAGTTTGTGCAGACGAAAAGTTTTGAAATCGCGGTTAACCGAGGAGAAGGAGAAGCCCAAACTAAGCAGAGCTTGTACTGTGGGCATTATAAATACTTTTTTTTTTGTAAATAGATACTTAAGATACATAGAAACACCCAGACACAGAACAACCGTCCATGCTCATCACACAAATATTTGTCCTGAGTGGGGATCGAATCCACGACCTACAACTTAGCAGGCAGACTTACTACCAAATGAGCTGCGAGGCCAATTTACATTTTTAAAAGCATTTAAAAAATCAAAGGTACCCAGTGGGTTTAAATCCAAAGTGAATATCCAAAAGTGTCTCGAGAAAGCTACCAGAATCGTAATTTCTTCGAAATAATTTCGAAAAACACTCGCGAACAAGATCGGTATGGCTTCCTAAAGCCATATCTTCACTCATTTTGTTTTGATAAGGATATCACATATTTAGGTGTCCGTTTGTTAACTGAGCGAGCAAAGCGAGCGAATGTTATTTTGGTGGTAAGGGTGTATGTATCCACATACATACACCCAAACATACTTATACATACAGTAACTACAAGAAATGTACATATACATATATAGGTACGTATGTTTCTATAGGACCGCCCGCGCCGGCAGCCTAAACGGCTTGACCGATTTTGGTGTCCGAGGTGTCCTTAAATTCGTCTTCACTCCGAGTGTCATAGTCTATATTTGTAGTAATAATTATAATAATACATCTCTTATAAAAATAACAAATGCACTTTTTTCTAACATCCAACGAACTTTTTCTTAATAAATAAAACAAGTGATTTTAGTAGGATTATTGTGTTTATATTATTTTACAGTGATTTTACCATACATTCTCACAAAAACGTACTATCAACAGCGTATCAAGTGTAACGAAATCGTAAGTTAGACTCCAAAAATCCCTTTTCTGCGGTCGGGTATTTCAACCGACTTCCAAAAAGAAAGAGTTGCAGACGAGCTGATGTCTGCATGTTTTTTTTTTTATGTTTGTTCAGCAATTACTTCGCCAATTGTGCATTGATTTTGATGATTCTTTTTGTATTTGGTAGGTCATACTTCAGAGGTAGTCCCATACAATTTTTTTATCAAAATCGGTTTTATGAATTATAACAAAATAACTAGATTAATTAAGTGATTATTTAAGTGCCTGTAGAAAAATGAACATCCTATAAAGATGTAACACCAAGTAAACAAATTGCGTAATTTGAAGTCGGTTTTTCAGCTTTTAAGTATTTAACTATAGTTATGTTTTTCTTTTTCATATTACTAGATTTTTACCAAAAACTCGCCTCTTGATAAGCGACGTTGCAGTCTATGATGAAAAGCATTTGTCAAGAAGAAATAGAAGCTTTGGATAGAAGTTGGTAAATTACAAAAATTGCAAATTGTAATTACAACAAATTTGCCAAATTCTCCATTTCGAAATATTGTCCACAGACAACAGTACATAGGTGAATGATATTCCGCCAGCGCAGTGCACTGACCCGGGAACGAATCGGTCAATCAATCAGACAATTAATGGCAACACCACCGCATCCGTCAATAAAATCACTCGACTCTGATTTACGATGAAATCCTGACGAATTGGAAAAAATCGTCTGGTGTAGATTTGGTTTTAGGGGCCCGGAAGTTGGTTTGGGGCCCCGAAATGTATTACGAATAATTTGCGGGGCCTCGGAACGAGAAACATGTAGTCATATATTTTTCCGAAAATAAATAAATATAATAAAATATATATGTCCAAACGCTCCGAGGTTCCCTTGGATCCAAACGGAGTCAAGGGAACTTATCAGAAATCAGAAATCAGAATGTTTATTTTGTTGAACATGGTAGTATATCACATATTACAAAATAATATACAAGATGGATTTTTGAAATGTTGTTACACATGTCCATGCCCGACGAGGCGTACAAACTATGCAATCAGAATTATGATTATCAAACCAATGTCATTAACGTACAATGTCAGAGAGTCACTATAGTTGAATTATAAATAATATTATGCAAAATTTTAATGAAAATTCAATATATGTCAGGTATTAAGTATGTCAATAGTGATAATTAAAGTAGAATATGCAAGTCAAGAATAATGGTTTGGTATAGGTATGTCAATATTAGTATCTAAAGTCAAAACAGTTTTATCAGATAAAAATTCTGCAATGGAATAATAACATTTATGTGCTAATAAAGATTTGAGTTTACTTTTAAGAATACCAATATTTGTATCCCTTAAATCTTTAGGTACTTTTGTGTATAAAAGTGGAGCCATACAGAATATACTTTTACGCATAAGTGCAGTTTTAGCTGTATGAGGTCATTTTTTTACTATTAAAAATTTGGTAGCAAGCTTAAAAAGTACGATTTAATTTTTATTACCGCCTCGTAACTACATATAACTGGATATTTATGTGTGAAATCAGTAAGAAAATAGCAGGCGTAATATTATAATACTTTATAATAAAGGCTTACGATTAGTCTTTAGATTAGTTTACTGCTAATATTTTTAATTAGTGTTCAGAATTTATTATCGAATA
Organism: Lycia hirtaria; assembly: GCA_947563715.1. Classification (NCBI taxonomy): domain Eukaryota; kingdom Metazoa; phylum Arthropoda; class Insecta; order Lepidoptera; family Geometridae; genus Lycia; species Lycia hirtaria. Next base: position 49,034,116 of record OX387376.1, on the reverse strand, counting down.
TTTCTACCAAATATTCAAAGTAAATCTAAAATCCCGATATAATCGTGACCAATTTTTACTTTGTGTACAATTCAAAATTCGCGAAGCTGTTCTATAGAAATAATTCGCTGACCTCCGAAAAAATATATGAAACATACATTTTTATGTGTGAATTTGTAAGTTATTATTAAAAAAAAAAATGAGTACAATGACCTTTCGGCTTATTTAGAGGATACCTTTATAACCTTGAGTAGTTAAAGTATTTACCAAATTTAATATATCACTATTCGCTATGTACATAATATATAGCGTGCCCGGAAGCTAATTGGTATGGTAACGAATCCCTTGTAAAAACTAAGCTTCAAAGGATGAAACATCGCCGCAAGGTTGCTAGTTTATCGGTTTTTACCGGATCCATTTCGGTGAGTGTGCATCTGATCTGCGTGATCTAATTCTCTCTAGCCCTTTTTTCTATCGGACGGTTAGAAACACGAAAACGCTTCATCGTTTCATGGTGGATATTCCAAAATGCCGAACGAAACGCTTTAATTCTACATTTATCATACGGGCTGCTAAATTGTAGAATATGCTTTCTTAGTGGATCTTTTCGAGTGAATCGGTTTCCTCTAGGTAAGCGCGCTCCCTCGTATATCGCTACATCGCTTAAAATCAGGCGAGTCGGTGGTCAAGCGCAAACCTATCTCGTATAAATAAAATAAAAAATGGGTATGTTATATTTATAACTCTTTTGTAACCATTTATATGAATTTGGGGCCACAATGTGTGGCCATGTTTATACTATTCTAATTTAAGTACGTCTCTGTGTTTTTATAATATGATGTTAGTTTTATTGATAATTAAGTGAAATTCGAATATAATAATAAATCAATGATTTATTATAAATTCTGATGAGCATAGATGTTCATTACATTTGTTTCAAAGCAGAGCGGAAGAGAAGATCCTGTTTTAAAATCAAAACTGTACAATTGTGTTTTTAATAAAAAAACAAAGCCAAACTACTGAACAGATTTTGAAAAAATATCTATGAGACTAACTTGAAAGTATTTTCTTTTAAATAAACACATTTCCAAATCAATACAAATGACAGAGTTATGAGGTAACAAACAAAAAAATACAACCAAATTGACAACTTCTTCCTTTTTATTACTAGCTTTTATTTAACTTGCCCTGTTAGTATAGGACAAATCTTGCGAGTTAAATTAGAACCACTTCCTGTCGTTAGATTAGGTTGAAATTTGGTTTACATACGTAACTTCGGTGACAATGCAATAATATGGTACCATGAAGCTGGTCTACGTGATATCCAGGGTCTCAAGATGGCGTCGGAAGGTGGCCATAGGAACTCCTAAACTAAACGAGATAAAACCGTCGAGTTTGGACTCGTTTGAATAGTCTTGACAAGCACTCTTTTTAGTCTAGTTTTTTTTTTTTTTTTTTTATAAACAATCTTTTATTTAATGCTCTTAAAAGGAAGAAAATAAGCTTGTCGCGAGAACACAAACATTTTTTTTTCAAAAGAACAAACTAACTTTAATTATAAGCAAATCATAAGAACGCGTCTAAGTCTTTTGTTGGAATTAAATATCACTTAGTAGATAGGTACGATGTTGCTTGAAATCTCGCGACAAGCTTTTATTTAAATCAATATAAATTTTATAATTTAATAAAATGGCGGGTTTGATTGCATTCAAAATTTATTTTCTTCATTTTAAGAGCATTTAAATAAAAGCTTGTTTTTAAATAATTTTATAATTAATATTTTATTTGAAGTCCGTTAAAAAATCGAAATACCCGACAGCAAGAGAATAGGGACTCCCCAAACATTTTCTGCTATACCGAAAAACGTTACTTAACTTTAAACAATGCTTAACATATTTTGTCGACTTCTCGCTGATACGTAATGACATGTGCAGAAAAGAGATAGAGAATTTACGACGATGGTTAAAGTTAAGTGACGTTTTTCGGTAAGACCCTTTACACATAAGCGTAGGATTTAACGTAGCGTAAACATCCAAACGCAGTTATTTATAAAAGCGGAGTAAGGGAGGAAAAAGTTACGTTTGCCCTCCTTTATGAACAGTTGGGTAAAATAGGCCTATTTTTGATGACTAAAGTGCGTGTAGCACGTCCATGCAGGTGTTCGTTTGTCGGTCTGCAGGTGTCCCATCATTTGCTATCTTTAACGACGCTTTCGATTTTTCTCTGGGCTGCATTTACCGACCATAAATTAAATAAATTATCAACCTTCGTCAATGATGTTTATGAGCGAATTTGTTGGCTGATTAGGCGATGTGCCTAGAGCATGCTTGGATGACTATTAAAAGTTTGTCTTTGTTCTATTTTGGCTTGTGTTTCGTGCCAGGACTGCTAGGATCTCAGCAGTTTAAAGAAAGTGAGCTTCTTGGTTTCCAAAGATTTAAGCAAAATACTTTGATTATTGCGAAAAAGACAAAACACTGAAATTGTTCAAAATGTATAGTATATCTACATTTCGTCTAGGAATTAGACATAATTCGAATACTTCGCGTAGCAGTTACATAGATGTGTTACATAGCCTGCAAATAGATATAAATAACCAGGCGTGCAACAGATGCAGGTGGTACAGGTTATATGAACCCGCGCCGACTCTGTGTGACCGCGAAATTATTTTCAAGACTACACCAGCATCGCGGCACACATGCAAGACTCGCACTCATCCGCATGTACTTCTCACTACCGGACTGCGGATGTAGGGGTACTCGTGAGAATCTTGCTCTTCAATTAACAAACGGTATATAGCCTCACTAAAGCCAAGCGATTTTCAATCTAATATTAATCATTACAAAGATAATTTTTATAAGGTCTGCAAAAGGTGTTTAAGTCATTAATTTGCTAAGAGGGTATGGTAAAGTTGCTATCTTGTTCGTAATGTCCGCGAACGGAGGTACATTCAACTTTTAGCCCAGTAAACTCCCGAAGTTCGTTCACCCAGTGCTTGTCAACTGACGTAAGGCGAGAGAGAGAGCGGGTAGCGGCGTCCCGCTTCCGCCGTTTCAAGTTTAGAACTTTTTATTCAACTGTCGAAATAGTTTATCTTTGCGCCGGTTATGAGAGCCTGGTAGTTTTGACGGTTTACGTTGTCTATGTCGATATTCCGATCGTGAGCCATAATAATTATGTCGATATGAGTGTGAAACAACGATATGTGCACACAGATAATGAATCTCACAAGTGTGAGAATCAACTCAGCCAGATAAAAGATTTTTTCATTGGTTCCATTTCATCAGATATTTTAATTTATAGTATACATAGCGATTAACAAAACTAAATAATTCAGATTTAATCTTCGAGTTATATGTACTAAGTACATGATGGAATTAACGAGTTTATCGATAAATAGACTAGATAATAATAGACTTTCATATTATTATGAAGGCATAAGTTGTTGTTTTTCTTTGTGTGAATATTTTCTTTTACGTTTTTCTTCCATTATTTTGGTATTGTGTAAATTTCACAGCTTTAGGAACACTAGTATTTTTTTGTAAAATAAATCAGACAATAAACATTATTAAACATTAAAAAAATTACTTGAGTAGATTTTAAGATACCACTGACCATTAAATGAAATACATAATATAATAAGAATTACACTAGAAATAAAAAATGACAAATAAAAGCGATAAATCCGCTACAATTTTTTAAATTGCAATGAATAACAATCGCGAGAATTTTAAATATCTAGAATTACATTTTCTTAAACTGGAGTTTCGGGGCCCGGAAGTTAACCTCAAACAAGTCGCACAAAACCAAACACTGCCCTTTTAAATTTAAATTAAGTATACGCTAAAGAAAAATCAGTTGCCAGTTTAATAAGTAAATACCATATACATTTGTTTATGGTAAGTTTTCTAAGTCTTCTCACGTCAGCGAGCTTCGAATTCTATTATGTGGAGAAAATGTTCACACGTTGTGGTCTCGTACCATGGTTACCGAATTTGGTGGTGACGCCCACAAATACTTCAAAAACCAATTTAAACTGACCTGTCAGAAATTTCGATCATCATCACTTGCTTTTTGTTTTCTTTTTTGTTGGTAATCGGAAAGCGACGAAGATGATCGAAGATGGAGCACATAAACTTTGAAGATACCAGCAGGGTTAGCATGGAATGTAGGCAAATAGTCTTTCCACCGTTTTATCCACCTTAAGCGGATAAAACCGGCTTATCTGACTTCCATGTTAACCCAGCAGTAGTTATTTATATACAATGATGCAGCAAAAACGCAGACGGCTCGCCTGATGGTAGTAGTTGCAAAAAAGTCTGTGCTCGCGAGGTCTACGTATGATATTCGTAATTTTTGTTCAGAATTAACTACTTATCGATTTCTATATTTTTCTGCCAAATCTAAATCTACCAAAATCGACTGACAAATCGCCTCGTAGGTCGTACGTAGCAAACTTCTCTTTTTAAGCGAGATTTCACAAAATTTTGTCTCGATAACCTTTTGGCTGATTTTACGCATATTTGAAATTCTTGTATAGAATAGAGTACCAAACGTTTGTAATAAATATTATCATAATCGACTAGTAAATGCCCCCACAACAGACTTTTTCCCCAACCAAGTTTTGGAAAGATTGGTTAAAAAATAAGATTTGTATGCGAATACCAAGTTAATACCAACACACATCCGTACAGAAGAAAGAAAATTTTGCCAGTTGATGTAGAGTTCTTTGTTCGCTTCGTTCACTCAAAACGAATAATATTTGTGAGTAGAATTGTTATGTATTACCCTGCGGTGCTACCCGCTGTTTTACATAAATAATATCAAAGGAAATATTATTTTTCGGGATAAAAAGTAGCCTATTAATCAGCTACTTCTATACCAAACTTCATCAAAATCGGTTTAGCGTGCGTCGTTTGAGCGTGAAGAAGTAACAAGTGTTTGTTACACACTGACAAACTTCGCCTTTATAATATTATAGTGTGATTTTACCGACCAACGTCTTCAGTACAACAACAAAGCTCTAGTTATATTGGTTGTGTATCCAACATTGTCTCATGTATAACGTGGGCGTACTGGTTTTTATGCCTTACTAAGTTCAGTCAAAACCATAACTTTATGGTAAATTACATAAATTAACCGAAGAAACAAACAACAGAGAAATGTCATCATTATCACCCACAAGAAGTCCACTGATGGATAGACCTCCCCAATGGATGTCCAGAAAGACCGGTTGGGAGTGGCTTGCATCCAGCTTCCTGCCTCTTGTTTGAGGTCATCTGTTCATCTCGTGGCTGGTCTTCCTACGCTGCGCTTGCCGGATCGTGGTCTCCACTCGAGAACTTTTCGGCCCCATCGGCCGTCAGTTCTGCGTCCCATAGCCCTACAGCTCACTGCCACTTCAACTTGCAAATCCGCTGGGCGATGTCGGTGACTTTCCATCGACTACTTCATTCCTTCGTCGGTATGGTCGGTATCTTCATTTAATATCTAATTAGATCACAGAAATTGTGAAAATAGCCAGTTCTATAGATCGTTATGTGACTTTGTAGAACAAGAGACTAAGACGATACCTAAAGACTGCATGGAAATTGAGCAAACACAAACAGATTGAACAAACAAAATTGTATTTTTTTTTTAATTCACATGAGAAAATAGAAAATTTTGTGGTAGTATGCATGTCAGCCCTGCAGAATGAAAACCAACAAACAGACAGAGAGATAAGCAGTAATAAACAAAATAGGCCATTAGAAGTCTTAATAAAATAAATCTACGGCTTCCATAGTATACAAATCAATGTGACACAATCGCAAGAGTCATGATTATGGGCAGCAGGAGACAGGGGCGTAGCAAGGGTGCATCACGCCTGTGCACTCCAAGGACCTTAATGGATCAACGTTGGGGCCTCAGACCATTTTTTACCATGAAAACCGATGACTTTCAAAGATGAATATGTTAATAATGTTAAATGACTTTCAACACGCGTTGATAAAAGGGTAGGTAAATCGTCGGATCAGACATGACATGAACAAATATCGGATGAAGTATGTTGGTTATGACAAGTCCTAAAGACGATGGAAATAATGAAAAGCAGTAACTCCCTTTTAAGTGGGACAAATGTGGAAAAGATATAATACCATTATCTATAAAAACGGCAAAAAAATCACGTTTGTTGTATTAAATATGGTCAAAAACTAGCAAAAATAGTCTTACGTAATAAATAAATGGCCCCTAATGAGTAGTAATTACTCGAAGTAAAATGTGTAAAAATGCAAATTTTATGCGTCTAAAGAATTGACCACGATTGATTTATCTGCCGATTATTATCGGGTTCTGTACAATCATTTACTTGAAGAATGAATATAAAAGGAAACCAGGCAGGCCAGGTACTGTTTTCGCGAGTTTATGTTTTGATGTTAACAGGCTAATTCAGGATATTTATTTAATCACAACAGCGCTATCCTTTGTTTTATAAGCGATGGGTGTATGACAAAATAGATCGAAAGTTTTGTGGTGTACCAAGGCGTCATGATTCCTAGATACATCACTGGTAGACCATAGACAAGCATAGACTAACAGCGTCTGTATGTAGGCATCCTTCAGTATCTTCTTCCTTAGTTGCAAAGCTATCCGCATCACTCCATCTTAAGAACATGCCTTTACGTGTTCTCCATTCAGGAACTCGTTTACAGACATGGACATAAATGTAAAGTACTATGAGGCCGCCACTTTCGTATTTTCTGAACAAAACTAGCAACAATACTTAGAGAGTTTTAAGTACAATCTTTGGCCACCGTTTCAGAGAAGTTGTACAGTTCCATCACATTCCAGGCGCTAACTTTATAGCCTATAAAATAATACAAAGGATTCCCACAGATAAAACTTTGGGATTTATGTAATACATTGAAAATGAAGCGTTGCGATAAAAATCATAATTGCCGTTTTTGAAGTGTTTTCAGGAGTTCAGGAGAGAATTCAGTTTCTGTGGATGTTGTGTTGGTTGTATTATACGAGTAGGCTTAGCGAGTAGGATTGTAAAATGAATTGATTTTTTTCTGACTTTTCACGTAAGTACGGTAAGCGTTCCTGAAACTGAAACAATAAAACTAAAATGTTCGAAAAATTTACTAGATGACCGAAAGTAAAGCTAAAGTCGTGCGATCTCCTAAGATTTCATATAATCCTAGTAACTTGCTGGCCAGTGTTAGTCTCTTTACCATTTTTTTATCACCAACTTTTTTGTAATCTTTGCTGATGACGATGGAGATGATAAAATAAAAGATTTATCGTAGGAGAAAATCTAAGCCTTTTAAAATGGAAGAGCTTGTTGCTTAGCCTGGCGCGATTACAGAAAGCTGTCTAAGTTACATTAAACTCACGTACCATGTTGCAGATCTTTTGCGGCGTCCGCATTTCCGCGGTTGTCGATTCTAGCGATTAAAATAACGACTTAAAACTTTAATATGACGTATACCTCCATACAAAAAATCGTATTACTTGATTCGAAATTAAAGATTTTTTAATTCGCAAAAGCTCGCAGCCAGCGCGATGGTTTATTATTATGTACTAAGAATATGTAATTTGATTCTATTTCGTGCAATCGAGTGTCCGAGCGCCTAGTCTATCTGTCGAGATAAGTGTCCTGTCACACGACGACGGGTGTCGGTCGTCGAACTTTTAGCCCAGTGCCTGCGCGTCGGGTCGGGGAAGCCAAGGGGAACGTGTTCGTAATGATGTGCGCCTGGTAGGGTTGACGCACAGGTATTCGGAGCGGTTATGGAAAAAATAGTAATTTTCCCCAGTTTTCTTAGATTTTTCGGGGTAAAAATGTAACGTGTTTTTTGTTTCACTAAATGTTTTTAAGCTATTGCATAGCTTCTATCGCGGGCCTTGAGCGTGGAGACCGAATCCAGAAATTCCATAACGAAAATAACCTAACACACCGCGCGTAAAGCTATTATGCAATAGCTTTACCGCGGCAGTCTCCGAGTGCCACACGTCTTTTTTTATGCAAGATAGATAGATCTACGTTTGACCACCAACTCGCCTGATGTTAAGCGACGGTTACGCCGAGGATGGAGCTCGTCGATCTAGAAGATCTATTACTATCTATACTATTCACTCCCGCTAAAACTCGATTAATAGCGATATTTTCTTTTATTCCATAAACTACGACATCCCTACGATATGACGGAAGTATCAGCAGCACTAGCAGGTCCGACATACTCGTGGCAGATATCGACGACTCGATTACGCTACTCGATAATCACGTCACTAGTGGCTTGATAGGAAAAACAACTTTTACATGCCCACTTTCGTGATATCGTTCTTCTTCTTCTTTTTGCTTCTATAGAGGTCTTGCGTGATTTGCGTATTTGCCATTTTCTATTAGACAATACAAAGTAAAAGTGAAATAATTTACATAATAATGTATTTTTATGTGTACATAACTGTAATTACTTACTTATATTTTATGATCAAAGTTACCCATAAATAAACCATATATATACTATATTGACTTTTGTATTTACAATAATTTTACATATTAAAACAAAAAAAAATATATATTAAAAACACTAGGACAAATAAGTATTCCGTCAAAAGGAACTGATATGATTTAACTTTTTTTTGTATTTAAATTTGAAATATTTGACGTTTTTCACTTACTAAAATCTATATTCAGAAAATTCATATCCTATTCACGCCTATCATGTAAAAAAAAAATCGCAGTTGACGACCAAGATTTATATAATTTCAGGTGATATATACTTCCGATTCGATATTTTGTCAACTAGTTACTAGCGTACAAGCGCGCGGATGCATTGGGTTGAATAGATTTCGCGCGGATGGAACATCCCATCACAAAATCGTTTATGTGACATCTTAGTCGGTACCAAAAATGTGGCACGCAAGGTTTTCATATAAATCGCTTGCTCCATCTACTTTGCCTGTGAGAAAATTAGATTTCCCACATTCTTGATGCGCATTGCACAGGAAATAGGAATATAATATTTTGCCGCCATCTCTGTTTCCTGAAAGCTACAATCTTGGAATTTTCAAGGCTAGAGTGAATAAATATCATCTAGATCACGAGCTCCATCTTCAGCCACACTGTCGCTTAGCAATCGTAGATCTATCTTATTAGATAATAAACATATTTATAAAATAATAACCAGCCAAGTGCGTGTCGTGGCATGCTTAACGTACGATTCCGTAGTTGCACATCATAATTTATGTGAACTTACAACAGGGTCTCCTGTTTGATACTATAAGAATAAACGATTTATATTTGCACGAATTTTATTTTTTTACGTATCTCCGTACATTTTTAAGTTCATCAACGAGTAATAACTCGTTAACTTGTAAAGCCTACTTAGCCGTGATAAATTTCCTTTTAATTCTATCATATTTATATGCTACTAGCATATTATATACACTTAAATCTCAAAGTCAACCGTTTATTCGGTAGAGAAGGGACACAATTGACTTTATAAAAAATAACACTTTAAAGCATATTTCGCAAACGAATACCTAAATTGAAAAATGGTTTTAGCACACACCCAATCTTTTTCGATTACCTATCCAAGAATACCCCACACGATGAGGTAGATGAGAAAAAATTCTTCATCCCAACTTTACGTGTAGAAGGGGAGGAACCCCTTTTTTAAGTTTTATTATTTCAAGATTTTATTCTACTGTCTTGTTAGCGTAGTAAATACGTATACCCATACTAAATTATAACTTTCTAGTATTTATAGTCTTCGAACTAAGCCGCGGACAAACGGATAGACGGACGGACATGGCGAAACTATAAGGGTTCGTAGTTGACTACGGAACCCTAGAAATGATGGAAAACTTTTGACACTTCTTCAGCGTCAACTTTATACAGTTTACTTAGAATGTTTGGTCATTTCGACCAATGCAATTGACAATTAATTTGACTACTTGGGGGAAAAACCAAGAATCTTCAAGCCAGCCTGTGTGCAATTTTGTACGCGTAGTCAAAGTTACCCACGGCCCACGTAATTGAAGTTTGTGTAATGTTTTGTTATGTCTAGGTTATTGTGGTAACCGATGTTAATATTGACCCAGCTCGGTTTCCCTCCATTTTCCAGTTTTCCCGGCCTCACGGGTTCCGCACATTTGCATGAGCAGTCGTTCAACCCGGATGGACTCCTTGACTTCGATAACCCTCTCTGCGCTAACACTCGGCTAGATAAATCTGTGATATTTGTAGTAGCTATTTCCACGAACGATACTATACGAATTAAGAACTTAAGTTTTTGAAGTGAAAACGTTTTTAGGCGCGCTGAACACTTTATTTTGTGGATATTGTATGAGCCAAGACGGTTAAAAATATTTTTCTGTAGAAATCAAACCAAGGTGGTTGACTTCAGGTGCATTTCGTAGCTAACGCTACGAATTTCGTAGACCTTATTTTTATTTATTTTATTCGTTTGTATGATTTGTCTCACTGCAGGACATATTATTATCATTGTAAGATGGATAAGGCCATAGTCCACCATAATGGCCAAGTGTGGGTTGGCAGACTTTATACATCATCAAGAATGTTAAGAACTCTCAGACATGCAGGTTTGTTCACGATGCTAATTTGCCTTACCATTTGTAATCCTAAATTGAAAGTAACAACATGCATTTTTGAAACGACAATGTGCGTCGGGATTTGAACTTAGGTCTTGCGGATTACAAGTTACATTATTTAATTGACTGGAAAAAATTCACGATATTAAATATTATAAATGAATACTCACGGAAGTTTTAGTACAATTGATTGCAAGTTAGACGATCTCCTAATTAGACAACTGTCAAACTGACAGATCTTTTGAGATCAGCTAGCAAATATATGAATTCAAATATACCTAGTTAATTTGTGGATGACACTCACCAATACAAATAGTGATTTGTACCAATTTTTGGGTCCAAAATATTGCATGTACCTACTTCGTAAATAATTAAGATTGTTTGCAGATGCCCTGGGACTCAAGGCTGCTAAGTGAACATCACTCGTTCGCCGCTCGCTGATACGATTCAAAGACAATTTTTACAAATTGTTAGTCTATTTATATAGTAATAGACTAGCAATTCGTCAAAATTGTCTTGTATCACTATTTACCAGAGTGGAATCAGGGGTAACGCTTCACTATCACTGGGCCCACGGTTAGGAGCCGAGAGTGGAATTATAGGCGATTGTAATAAATGGTCTTTCTCAACCAACAATCGAACGTATTTAGTTTAGGCAAGGTCAAGGAGCAAAGTCCTCGAGTGCAGAGCACGCACCGGCAAACGAAGCGTAGGAAGATCAGCTACAACGAGGACAGAAGACCTCTTACAAATGGCAGGAAGATGCTGGATGCAAGCCGCTTCCAACCAGTCTTTTTGGAAATCTGTGAGGGGGGCTCATGCCCAGCACTGGACTTCTTATGGCAGAGATGATGATGAGGATGATGAAGGAGCGAATAAAAAAGATTACTTTAGGTCGAAATGTCTCTAACTGCTAGACTGTTTAAAGATAAGACCCGGAAGAGCAATTTTTTGTACTTACAATTTCATTACACTTTATATGCTGTTGAGAGTATGTTTTTTGTGAGAAAGTATGCGTAAAGTCGTTGTAAAAAATAAATGCGCATTCTTTTGAATAATTCTATTCTAGCATACACTTGTTTATTACGAAAAAGTTCGTTGACGGTTACAAAAATGCATTTTTAATATTTTTGCGAGAGATGTATTATTATTATTACAAACGACACCATGCACATCAAAATCGGTTAAGCTGTTTAGGCTGTAGGTGATCATATAGAAACATATATACATACCCACATACAAACATACATACATATATTCAAACATTCACTCAAAATCTACAAGCCCTGGATCCAGATTTTCGTCTTTAGATTTGATGATTTAAGATTTAATTTTTAAAGTAAATGTAATGCTCCTTTAAGTAAAAAATAGGTTGTAAGGTAACTAAGTTACATGTAAGTTTATACTTAAAGAAATATTTTATACTTTAATATAACTTTCCGTATATTGTAATTTTATTACGTGATAAACTGAAATGAATGTGTTATGTGTTGATTTATTAACGTGCTAAGGTAAAATATAAATGCACATCTGTTCGGGATTGCTATAAAATTAATTAAATTACTCTTTACGAGCTGGCAACTCATTATAGAACAGCTGTTTTTGCAAATTAACGCATAATAAAATGTCAACAAATTTACATACGACAATGAACATATTTGAAATCTAGAGCTTGTCTTTAAAATTGCCATTCATAAAAATAAACGAATTCGAAATAATGTAAATTATAAAGCATTTATCTGAAAACACCTTGACATATCGATGACATATTAAACAGTAATTGAAAGGTACGTAAGTAAATTATTCTTTCATTTCGTGTTATGCAAAAATTCAAGCAATTTTAACCTTTAAAAGTTTTAAAATCCATTCGGTTAAGTTATATTGGGTTGCTTAATTAACGTAGAAGCGACGCATTGTCAATACAAACGTAAAACTTACGACTTAATCGTCTTCAATTTATTCAAGAATTTAAACAAGCAACCATTTTGTATTCACTCAAATGAACTCCGAGACATTTTGGGCGTAAATGACCCTTTTTACTTTTCTTGACGCGGAAATGCAAACACCCGTCTTTGAGCCGGTTTTGTATTTTAAAATTGAAAAAAAAAACTCGTACTAAATGAGCGAAAACGAGATCCCACGTACCAGGATAGCATAAAACAATAGAGTTCGATCGTCGACTTTGAAGCTCATTGAACGTTTCGCCTACGTCCAAATTAAAAATAATGAAAAGCAATTACGATCTCTATCTCTTTCTAATAATTTTAAATTGCCAAATTACAGCGGTCGATCGATCGCCGATAAATTATAAATCTTATCATCAATTTGTTCGCGTCCACGTACGTGACCCGAATGCATCATTCTTTCACCCGAAATACGCACACAGAGAATGAAGTTCGTTCACACGGCGTAGAATTCGAATTTCAATTTTCCGAAACGTATTCCGATTTCAAACTCGGAAGTAAGAACGCGAGTGAGTTATCAACATTTCTCACGCTTCGTTTTCATCGGTGTGTGTCGTCCATCTTTGTTTCCTTGCACTTGCGTATGTAGTATGTTTGCGTGTGTGTGTGCGCTGGGAGCAAGATGCATCCTAGGTTCGTTCAACTTTTAGCCCAGTAAACTCTGAGCCATAGCTATAGGTTGCATAGCTGTGGTATATAACTGCTATACAGCTCGGTGTAGAATTCTACGTAGAGCTGTATAGCAGGTTGCTCGCATGTTCAAGCAGCATATTTGCTGATGTGTTTACCTAGCCCCTTTGTTCAGTAAGCGACGCTGTCGTTTGCGATTCGCTGTATTCTTGTTTATTTCTTGTGCGAATGCACCTGATCCTATTGTGAATTATAAAAAACTGAACATTTGTTATTAGATTTAGATTGTAAAAAAATTTACGATGTATATTTTTCGGCTTATGAAGGAAAATATAAAAAAAAACCTCCTTTTATCTACTAGTTTGTACGGAACCCTCGGTGGACGAGTTTGACTCGCACTTATCCGGTTTTTTTACCGGCCACGAGATGGACAGATGACATCATGCAAGAACTTGGAAGACGCTGGATGCAAGCCGCTTCCATCAGGAGTTATTGGAAATCCTTGGGGTGGCCTATCTCCAGCAGTGGACTTCTTGTAATATAAATAAGGTTATTTCAGGCTTGGGCTTGATCGCCATCTTGCCCCGAGATAGGCGACCATAGTTTACGATGGATCGCGCCTGCCTAAAATAAACCTATTTACATGATTTAAAGGCACCTAGATTATACCTATTCTGAAACGTCAACTCAGGAAATTAAGGCAAAATTAGAAGAATTAGTTTTAACAAGAATGAGTTTAGATAACTCAAAAGCCTCCGACAAAAAATGGCCGAACCGATTTTGATGAAAAATAGCTAAGAACACGCATGTTGAAATCCTCTTTCAAACAAAAACAAACTAGATTACAATCGGTCCATCCGTTTGAGAGCTACGATGTTACAGACTGATACACAGATACACGGATATACATGTCAAACTTTCACCCCTATGTTTGGGTCGGGGGTTATAAGTGCTATCATTCATTTTCCTTATTTAAAATAATATAACAAAATCTCTAAATAAAATTCCGTTTTAAACACCCTTATAAAGTGAATAAACCTAATAAAGCCTTTTAGGCGTTTCTCAGAAACATACGCGTGGAGTCTGCACGTAGCTTTATAAAGGATGCTATTCACGATCGCGCATGTTGGACTTACACGGGTTAATGAAGAGCAAACGAAAGTTTTTTGTATTATGTATTTAATAGCATGACGGAGTTTGTATTTGTGTTGTTTCTTTCATTGGTGTCTGTTTGGATAGAGAGCTATCGTGGCAAAAATAGGAACTAAAGTTTTGACTGAACAAAATAATGAAATAACGACAGCAGCGCCCTCAATGTAACATTAATTCCGAACTTTCTATTAATACTTCATTCGAAAATTGAAAATAAATTATTCTGTGATTAAATCGGGTACTAATAATGCGTAGAAAGGAACAACGGCTGCAAAAAATGTGTTTTTTTGAAGGCAGTCAGGCACGTGCCCAGAGTGCCCAATGGAGAAGATGGGCGAAGATGGGCCTGGATATACAAATAAATAAAACCGGCCAAGTGCGAGTTGGGCTCGCGCACGAAGGGTTCCGTACCATTATCTATAAAAACGGCAAAACAATCACGTTTGTTGTATGGGATATATAGTATTTGATGTTATAGCGGCAACAGAAATACAGCATCTGATTTTAAAATGTGTCCATCGTGCAACCGATTATCTTAAAAAGTTACGTAAGTGTGATAGTGGGCAAAACGGGACGAAATCGTAGAAAATACTGTCTCGTACGCCAATAAAAGAAAAAAAAAACATAGATGGATAGAGAATATGGCATTGAGGCTACGAACAAAAATTATAGTTTAAAAAACTGAAGCAACCGACTTCTCATGGATGCCATTGCCAGAACTGAACCAAATTGAAACAAAACCACACGGGAATCACCAGCTTTCAAATAAAAAAAGAATCATCAAAATCGGTTTACCCAGTCGAAAGTTCTGCGGTAACAAACATAAAAAAAACAGTCGAATTGAGAACCTCCTTCTTTTTTGAAGTCGGTTGAAAATACTATTAGTATAGGTAGCACAGACATAGTAGATGGTGCATCCGACTTCATTTATATGAAAACCTTGCGTGCCACATTTTTAGTACCGACTGTGACGTCACATAAACGATTTTGTGAGAGAATGTTCCATCCGCGCGAAATCTATTCAACCCAACCCAATGCATCCGCGCGCTTGTACGCTAGTATAGTTGACGAAATATCGAATCGGAAGTTTATATCACCTGCAATTAAATAAATCTTGGTCATCAACTGCGATTTTTTATCGTACTTACTTGACAAGCACACGCTCGTTTTGACACGCTAGGTATATACACTTGGAGTAGGTATCTATAAAAGTCTATGTATGATAGGTAGGTAGGTATTTTTGTTAGTAGCCAATGCCACACTCAATAGGGTGCTGCTATTTTTATTTTATTATTTAGTTCGAGATCAAGGACGCTGCTGTTCTTATTTCATTATTTTGTTCAATTCAGACGTTAGTTACCATTTTTTGCCATGATTGTTCTTTATTTCACATAATACATTTATTATCATCTATAATATTATGTACTAAATGTCATGTTTTGAACACTCACTATGTTCATCGCAACTGCAGAGCAGTGTTTACACCTTGTAGCTGTTTGCTAGACAGTGACATGACCGGCGATGCAATACCGATGCCGCTTTGACGACCGTTTTGTTGTTTGAAATTTCTGTTCTAAACTAGAACAGAAATTTCAACATTTCACATTTAATTCTTTGATCACGCGTAAGTTATTTTTTCTTAGTGAGTCCCGCCATCTAGCGCCGAGTAGCGACAACTCAAACTGACTTCGAAGCTTCAAGATATTTCTAACCTGTCCAAAATTTCGGCAAGCGCAATAAAACAATTAAGCAGCTAAGCCGAAGCCATATACCTATAACTAGTGCAGTTTATTACCTTACACTGAGATAACTTTTAATACGGAAGGACTTATTCTGGAAGTCAACGGTCGGAAAATTGTGAATTTTTGCAATCTTCGCCTTTTATGGTTCATTTATTTTACTTTTAAAGGAAAACTAACAACAGCTAAATACACAAATTAGATAATGGAAGAAGTAAGTAAGAATTTAAAGGTCTATTAACAGTTTTCACAAATAATAAAAAAAGAGTAGATACCTATATATATTAAGGAGTCGAAGCATTCATAAAAATATCTATCGATATGTGAAAAATAAATTGCCCGACGTACAAGAATGAGGGTAATGTTTTTCGCGCGTAATTATGTAACAATTTTTTGTTTAAATACTATACCAGTTCAACCTCATGACGTTGATTTTTTTGCAGTTGACTGCCAACTCACCTGATGTTATGCGATGTTGCGGTCTAGGATGGAGCGCGCTTACCTAGATGAAACTGAATTATTCGTGATTTAAAGACACCTAGTTTATAATAGTATAAATATTCACTCAGCCTATTTCACTTTGTTGCATTATACGTATGATAAAAGCGTTGCGTTCGGATTTTTGAAACATCCATCATTAAGGCCCGGCTAGTCCGCAAAAGCAGTAAAACAAAGCTTTTTGAAAATTTACAAAAAATACTTGTATTATTAGTTCAAGCTCAAATTTTTTGTATGTAAAATTTCGATCTGTTGGCTAGGTTTTGCCAGAAACAAAAACACGATTGCTGAAAAAAATCTCGATAGCTTTATTTTTTGAAAAATATGCCATTTTATTTATTTTTCCCATTTATCTCTAAAGTGTTTAAAGCCATCAAAACCAAATTTACCATGTCAAGTAGCTATTACATTTTTTTAGTGTTCTCTAGAATTACATTTTTGATACGTTTAGTGCATTATTTTATAGTAATTTATTTTACAATAAGTTTGCTCGCGAGCAACCGTCCCGCCGCCTTGCTTCAGCTGTTCACCCACGCCAGTCTGTCGGTGACCACTGTCAGCGACGGTACTGTGTCGGATTGCATCGCGCGCCAAATAAAACAAATTACTATGGGAAATCATAGAACAAAGAAACCAAAAAATAAGCGAACGCGTAAGCGCAAAATTTTGGCTCATATAGAAATGATGCGATCCCGAAAAGGTAAATACCCAGTTGCAAGTTATTATTTCCTAGAAATATACATGTAAGTATTTATATAGATCACTCGCACTCGCAGTTCATAAACCTATGAGTTCTATTCATACTCGTATAAAGAAAATGTACTTACTCTTACCTGATGTTCAAATATTACAGTTATGATAGATGTGTGAAGTCTGCCAACCCGCATTTGGCCAGCGTGGTAGATTATGGCCTTACCCTTCTTATAATGAGAAGATGGCCCGCGCCCAGCAGTGGGACAGTTTGTACAAACAGGCTCATAAAAAATAAATGTATACATAAACATACATACACATGCTAGCTGCATCCCGCGGTTTCACCCGCGTAGTGATGAATAATGGTGATAATAATATATATATATAAATAAATAAATAAATATTTGGGGACATTTCACACAACACCATCTAGCCCAAACTAAGCAAAGCTTGTACTATGGAACTAGATTGCTGATAGAATACATATATACTTTTATTGTAAATATATACATATGATACATAGAAAAACCCAGACACAGAACAAACACCCATGCTCATCACACATATGTTTGCTCTGGGTGGGGATCGAACCCACGACCTACAGCTTAGCAGGTAGACATACTACCAACTGAGCCACAAGGCCAGTCAATATATATATATTCTGTCTTTCTCCAGGTCCTAAAGAATTTCTGTTCCAAATTTCATAATTATTGGTTCAGCCGTTTAGCCGTTTAGGTAACAAACAGACAGAGAGACAGACGACAGACAATTTCGCTTTTATAATCTTATATGATTCATACATTTGAAAAACATAACCCACCTTTTTGCACAGTCCGGTAAAAATACACCGCGGTCGCGGCAGGCGGCATATGGCGCGGCATCTTTGAACGCGTCACAGACTTTGAGAGTACCTATATAGGTATACCGCCGTCTGTCGCGCGCCGCCCGCGCCGCGCGTAGGTAGGTAATTTTTACCCGATTGCGTAAGGAGGGTTGTTTATCGAGTATATGTATGTTTGTATTTATGTATGTAAGGGTGTATGTGGGTGTATATCTATGTATGTACTATGCATATTTTTAGATTACCTCCTACAGCCTAAACAGCTTGACCGATTTTGATGTGCTAGGTGTCGTTAGATTCGTCTTTACTTCCTGAATATCATATGCTATATTATATTTTTTGTAACGCATTTTTTGTACTCTTGCAAAAATAAAATAAAATGTTTTTTCATAACCTAGAACTTCTTCGTGATAAATAAGAAATAAGTAATTTTACTGGAATAAAAAATACACACTTCAACTTTTTACAACGATTTTACGTATACATATATTACGTATTTGAGTATAAAATATTTTAGATAGGTAGTTTCATAACATTTATATTTCCACCACAAATACAGGGTGTTAGGTATTAGGTTAGGTTAGGTTAGTTAGGTACATTTATCAGTGATCGACCTTGTTAGCATTATTCTTGTATATTGCAGATCAAAGAAGCATCTTGAAGTAATCAACGAGTCTTTGATAACATTAGAGCCAGTTGATTTGAATACTTCTAGGATTGAGTGAGCACTACAACCTTATTTATTTTACAAAAAATGAGGTTTATGCACATATATTTTTGTAACTGCAAATTTGTATGAATTGGTAGGTAGACCAGCAATTTATGTGATAACCTCACGCAAAAAAGTAAAATAAATTATAATGCACCTGTTTGTATAATTAAAATATATCTTATATGCATTAGCCTCGTTGTAATGATAAAATGTGTGGTTGCTACAACGTTTACTTTGATATTACAGAACGACCGTCAATGAAAACTCGCATAATCTGTCCCGTACTCCACCATGTGAGAGTAATAACATCGACATGTGAGTTGTGATATAGTTGTGAGAATAGAACATAAAAAAGAAATAAAACAGGCACGAATACTGCAACCAAAGAAGATGAAATATGCTACAACTGAAAGATCTGTTAATTTTTTGATATTGTACTACGGTTGTTTTTTATATTTTTATTATGGGAAACTTTAGCTTGACCACCGATCCCGCTAGTTTTGAACGACGTTTACGGTCTACGATGGAGCGCGTTTGCTTAGAAAACTCTATTTTAATTGCGATTGCGACGTTCTGTTACATAATGTAGGTATAATAATGTGAATCAAAGAAAATCCGTTCAGGTAGCGTATGCTGGAATTTTTCAAGGCTGTACGTTAAAAATAACAACAAAGCGCTCTGTTTTGTTAAATAATGTAGATTCAAACCCATTTCTTTCTATAATCGCATAAGGTGTAAAATTATGCACTTCGGGGATAAAGGTGTTTTTGTCTTGGGCGAGATTGAATCCCTCGTTACACTCCGGATTCTAAATTTGTAACTCTGTAAATATGTAAATCTGTAAATATGTAAATATGTAAATATATAAATCTGCAAATCTGTAAATCTGTTAATCAATAAACAAACAAAATAGACAACTTATTATTTATATTATTTGTAGTAAACTCTCTCAGGATCTTTTTAAAACCTACAATTATTGTAAGTTATTTTGTTATAATAATCCAAAGTACTAGACCATTGGCGTATATAAGGGGGGGGGGGGGGGGTCCGGGGGGTCCGGACCCCCCCCCCCCCCCATGGCATTGGCCGAAAAAAAAATAAGTGCTATCATAATGCCGGATTATCGCGGATGGCACGGATGTTACAAAATATACATAAACGCTTGATGCGCGGTTGTCATAACGACAGTTTTGCTAGAGATGCAGTGTGACCTTAGTTCATCCTTCGCCCGCGCATACTACAAACGCGCAAACAAATCGAAACTATATATTTTACTTTGTAATAATAATAATAATACATCTCTTGCAAAAATTAAAAAGCTTTTTCGTAACCTCTAACGAATTATTTCGTAATAAACAAGTGTTTTTTTTTTATTATTCTACAGAATGCGCATTTGTAATCTTTTACAGTGATTTTACGCATTTTTATTCTTACAAAAAACATACTTAATTTGCTTTCTTCGAAGCAAATTAAGTATGTTTTTGAAGCATTAATATGCTTCAAAAATTTTCGCGCTCGCTTCGCTCGCGCCTGGCCACATTTTGAAGATATGAAATGACTGAATAAACTCATAAAAAAACGTCCTTCGTAAAACTAGAAAATAACATCGTTAAACATCAGGCGAGTTGGCAATCAGTCGTAGATATATCCTAAGTAAACAAAAACACAAATATTCCACAAAAATTTCAATTCGATCCAAGCCAATTTTATGTAAAAAATATTTTTTACGTAAATAAAATCGAACAACTTTTAATATGCTGTGCTAATACAAGCAAATACTTGACCAAAAAATAATCACTAACCAAAAATTAATTTTCCACCTGCAAGGGAGTACCGCGTAGGTATTTTTGTAATTTTCTATAAAGTCTTAAGTTTAAATTTAGGAATAATAAACTGGCAATCAATGCATTCAAATGGTTGTATATATAATTTTTGATAGCGTAAAAGTCACTCTTATTCAGTCGGGTATTCCATTTTTCTTTTAACACATTAATATACTTGTTTGGTTCATCTGGGCCACAAACACCTAGGCTCGCTAACACGATCAATGAATCAAATCACTTCCAAGATTTCATTTTAAAAACCTTAAAAAAATTCGCGCTCGCTTCGCTCGCGGATTACTTATTACTATTTTACCATAGAAGTACTGTGGGCTCACTAATACGAGAAATAAATCATGTTACTATAAAAACACTACAACAATTTTCGCGCTCGCTTCGCTCGCGCATACTTATTACCTATGATTTGTTTACTTGAGTCATGCAAATGTTGAGCGCTCTTTAAATCGAATTAAATTTCACTCGTAATCATATCTAGTATAATATGAATTAATAATGTTCCGACGTTACTTATACACTTTATTTTCGTAGCTTAATTTTCGTGTATTTTAATGTTTTTAAACTAAGATTGACATTTAGAAACCAGTACCTACTCGTCTGCGTATAGTCTGCGCAAATAAAGAGGCAAATAGTAGTAAACTTTTGTACCCGTGGAAATGAGAAAGTTATAGCTACGCCCATGTACTAGACCGATATTGATAAAATTTATATGGGACCACTTCTGAAATCACTTACCAAAGAAAAAATAATCTTCAAAATCGATTCACAATTGGTGGAGTAATCGGTGAACAAACATACAAAAAACATAGTCAAATTGAAAACCTCCTTCTTTTTGGAAGTCAGTTAACTAATGGTATTGCAATATAATTATAAAATTAACCTTGTTGTGTCTGCTTGTGTTTATTACCTAACATCCTGTATAGACCTTTACATTATTGTCAAAGATATTTACGTGATATATTTGACCTGTAATATGTAATTCTAACCAATATTTATGAAATTTGGACAGGAGATTCTTCAAGACCTGGAGAAGGACAAAGGCTATATTTTATCATAATCATCATCGTTTTTCATCACTACGCAGGTTACACCGCAGGAGCATAGCTATTATTTTATAAATGTGATAATTTAGTGTTTTATGTGAGTTAGTGAGTTGGTTGTTGAATGGAGATAGATATACCCACTTAGTATGACATACTTAGGCTTTTATCCCGGAAAAATGAACGAGTACGAGTAGTAAATTATTATTTCATAGATTTTCAAGAAATAAGCTTATAGATTGATATCAGTATATCACAACTTACTTGCCACTACAATGTAATGAAGATGTGGCTCAGACGAGTCGCGCGCCGCGCGGCGAGACTCGCGCGCGGCGCGGCGCGCGGCGGATCGGTATCGCACTAAACGTACGCCACGTTTTGTGCGGACTTCGCGCTCTCATAAAACGCGGAACTATGCCGTAAACTGAGGTAGCGTAAAATACCTAAATTTCTGGACAAGCCTCGCCTTAAGTAATGGCTCTATTTCAAGCTTCTAGTTGACCGATATCAACCGATACTATTACTTTACTATCCGTGAAAATCTATAATTAGCTTTCTGTTGTTACAATTTTTAAGTATATGTTATAAAGCTGTTGATTTTCCTATGAATAAATAAATAAATAAATACCGATACCGATATCGTAGATGTTCCAAAAACACGAACGAAACGTTTTAGAGCCACTTTTATTATACGAACCGCCTAAATGTGGAATCAAATGTGGCTTCCTGAATATGTCTTTCCAAATAGATATAATCTAGGTGTCTTCAAATCACGAATGAATAGGCTCCTTTTAGGCAAGAGACCGTGACCGTCGTTGTAAATTCGGCCAGTTTATATTTTACCAGATTATATTTGTAGCAAAAGACCCACTGAGGAAGCGACTACACTCACAAGTGGATTAGCCTAAAGGCCGAAAAGGCCCGGACCTAGGCCGCCAGAATTTAGGGGCGCCAGGCGATCAAACGCGAAAAAAATACACTGATTGTCTCTACACTGTCTTAATAATTAATCTAGAGTGTCACGGGAGAGACAGAACTTCGCTCTAAAATTTGAAGCTGAAAAGTGTCGAGTAGACATAGACATAGACATAAATTTAATATTACAAAAACATACAACAGAAAATAAAAATCATACACACAAAATAGGTAACAAAATAATGTTTTTGTCACAATCCGGCCCCAGCTCAGCATAATGCTAGTTGTACACAACCAGCTAAAGTTTAGTTATAAAAGCTTGGAATTGGAGAATATTCTCCAGAATAGGTAGTCCAGTTGAACGACCCCACGTTTCGGTAGCGCGACTCTAGCATCCTAATAGACTTGTCCGGACTCGCCTCTAGGTATACCTATATCTATAATAGTCTACACCACTGGTTCTTAACCTGTTTATGACGAGGGACCGTTCACCTATTTTCTTTTTATCGTTGACCACCAAATCTTTGGTCTTAACAGACAATGCTTCCTATAATATTTTTTTCATTTAGGAATTTAAAAAAATATAGTTTTTAGGGGGATGCCCTTAAGAACTGGATAATTATTGGGGATAAAAATCAGTTCTCTCAGAAAATCTTTTTACGGTGTGCTTTTTTCGAATTTCATTACACCTTCTAATCTCCTAGGTTAAAAGTTTGAACGTACACGTTACGTTTAAGCGTACATTAATGGTTCCAACCATAAAGAAAAAAGAATAATCGGATTTGGGTAGTATAATTGTTATTATTTATTTGGGTATTAACATTTCTCGTTTTGTATGGTAAAACGCGTTATGTAGGTATTGGCGAAAATTGCGGTTTTAACGATTTTCTTAAGGGTCCGAGTTAAATACCAAAGCACACGACCCGCATGCAAGCGGGACATCTGCGTTTTTATTTGACATAGAATCACCTCATTTCTCACAAATTAATGCAAAGTATGTATGCTTGTTACTAATTACACGCTAACATGGCGTTACAGACTTGGATAAAATTTGGAATGGATATAGATAGATAGTACACTTTATTACAAACCACATAGTAACAGAAATTATAGACAGATGACATTAAATACTTAAAGCTAAGGTTATTAATTGGCGGCCTTATCGCTTAGAGCGATCTCTTCCAGGCAACCATGCAAGGACAGGAAATATTATATTAACTGTGAAATTACGCATGTTGTTTGAGTTAGAACATTCATGCTCATTTTCAGAATATAATAAGGATTTTGCGGACCTCTTCACGTGCTCTAGACAAGTGGTGGACCGCAGCGCGCCATTTAAGAACCACTGCCCTAGAGCATTCGCCAGTTGGGTGCATTGATTTATATACTCCCTAATTGGAGCCTAGACTTAGAAATGCATTGGCTGTTCAATTCAATGAATTTGTTACGGGTTTTTCAATTTCTGAATAAAGCGAGTTTTTACCCGACTGCGTAAGAAGGAGGGTTATGGTTTTCGAGTATATGTATGTTTTTATATGAGCTCCTACAGTCTAAATGCTTAATCGATTTTGATGTGCGAAGTGTCGTTAGATTTGTCTTCACTCCCTGAGCGTCATTGGCTATATTTTTTTGTAATAATAATAATTGTCATAAGAAGAGATCAATTCACCAGTGATATACTTTTCTTCACAATTCATACTTTTCTTTCTGCTATTTAGGAATTGCATATAATACTTAGGAAATATACGCATTTCCTACGATGAATCTAAAAAATAATTAATACTTTTCCCAAAACTAACCGGACTTGTATGAAATTCCTAGGAACTGCAAGATTTCCTATGTTTCACACATATCTGGTAACACATACACTTTGTGTCCAAAATTGCCTATCTTTGTATACCATCTCAGTGGCGTTGAACTTCCGCGTGGCAACAACTCGCTGATTTACGAAACAGCGTAATAAATGCGACTTGTGAACAAATTACCCACTTCCGATACAAAAAGGTGAGGTTTCATTAATTTTAATTAAAACTTACTAACTGTTGGTGACTGCGAGATGCTTTGGTCGAAAAGGTAACTTGTCTGACGGTAAGTCGGCTGTGTTTTAGTCCCCAATGCAAACAGAGGAGTGCTAAGTAATAGATTTGATATGAATAGTCAAAACGTATTTTTTTAAAGAGACCGCCGAATGTGGTTGAAACTATAGTCAGAGATTTAAACTTTAATTGAGTAGTACTCTGTATTTTTTTCGACTTCAAAAAGAAGGAGGTTAACAATTCGGCTGTATTTTTTTTGTTTTTCTTTTATGTTTGTTACCGCACTCTGTTCTACGAATAGTAGACCTCGCGAGAGAGATTATTTGCAGCTCACCTTGGATCATCTGTACATAATACCTACATAAAATTGGCATAAAGAAGGCCGTATGTAAAATTTTGGCCGATTTCGCAATTTTAAGTGATTTTACAGAAGTTATTTCACGGTCAAAAATATTTTTTTCCATAAGCTTAAGCACCTTGAAAGATCAATTTAATTTTAATACACAATTAATACAAAAAATAAGATATGTTTATATGCCCTTAATTAAAAAAAAACAATGTATATTCTTATAAAAACAAATAATAATTTTATAAATGGATAAACGTAAAATAAAGAAAATTATTCAGCGCTAAAATGCATCAAGCACAACCACGCGCCCTCACTGCTACACGCAATCTGAAGTTTTTTGTCATATCTCGACAACTACTTGACCAATTCTGTAAATTTTTACTACAAGTTGTAATAATTGTGTACTTTACCTACCTACCAAATATCATTAAAATTGGTTGGTAATTAACGTCTCAATAAACTTTCCCTCTTTGGGAAACCTGAGGGGGGAACCACCCCTCTTATAAAAAATCGCCGAGGTAATTTTTTTTTAAATAATCCATAGAACCTATACACCAAGTTTCATCAAAATTGGTTCAAAATTACGCCCTGTACGTGAGTATACGGACATACAAACAAATCACAAACTCACAAACAAACTGACAGACGAAAGAAAATTTGGCCAGTTGATGCAGAGACGCTTCGCTCGCTTCGCTCGTTCGGTCAATTAATCGTAATAAATGATTTTACAAAAATTATTCTAAAGAATGCTCATTTAAATACGTGTTACATCGCCTTTACCCATACTTTCTTTCGAAAATGTACACTCAACACCATATCAAGAGTAACACAAGCGAAGTTGTACTTACTAAGATAATCGCTATTTTGCAGTCGAATAAATTGTTTTTCTTTTAATAAGATACTTTTTATCTCTTCAATTCACCATCAAAAATCATAATAATTATATTTTTATTATTAATTACCGAAAATTACGATAAGTCGTCAGATGCCTTCAGCAAAAGGGGCAAAGGGGGCTAGGACGGCCGTTGAACTTCGCAAACTCAAGATCTCACGAATAAACGACGTACATCCACAAATACTTGTCACGGAAAAATGAAACTTATCGTATGAGAAATAAGAAAAGTTATAGTGAAAATCCGGAAGCGGGATCATTGAGCTACACAGCAATGTAATTTTCGGAAGCGAAATGTCACAAGTATTTTAGTTAGTGTTAGAGAAATACGAGATTTCTTGAGTTTATGGAGGGTTTGTTTTCGTTTGTGAGATGTAGTAAAGGTATTTCCTGGTAGTAACATATCACATTATTGTAATGGTTTGTTAATTTATTATGGAATCAGGGCAGGATTATCACGCGCGACCTTAAACGAGCTTTGAGGGATTTTCAAACAATTGTTACTTGACTGCGTAAAGAAGGTTATGTTCTTTGGCGTATGCTGTGGAACAACAAAATTTATATTTTTACACAACTGCGCTAGAAGGAGGGTTATAATTTTCAGGTGTATGTTTATATGTGGTTTTACAGCTCAAATGGCTTGTACGATTTTAACGTGTTGTATTATTGTCGAGATGCCTTATGTATAGATTGTCAAAAGTATATTCAAGCAATCTACATATAAAATAAATCCGGACAAGTGCGAGTCAGACTCGCCCACCGAGGGTTCCGTACAAACTAAATAAAAGGGGGAAATCATATATATTTTTTATTACATCGTTAAAATATTTAACACATTCTTGCTCACCACTCGGATCCGAGTAGGGGCTATAGTAGCGGTGCCCACTCGGATCTGAGCGAGTGAACGTTTGAGGCAGCCCTCATTCCTTGCATAGAGACACTATTTTTTGTGATTAAATAAAAAAAAACAGTTTTCGGATTTTTTCCTATACTCTAACATAATGCTTCTTGCCAAATTTCAGAGTTCTAGGTCAACGGGAAGTACCCCATAGGTTTTGATTCCTCTGTGAGTGTCGAAATGTGCGTTTTTTACAACATATTCGGCTGTAACTTTTTTTTACGAAAACTGAGAAATTTTATTTTTCTTTCTATAACAAGATACTATGGATTCGCGTATATGGTAATTTCAACTCGATACCTTCACGCGTTCCCGAGATAAAGGTCTTGACACCCGGACAGACGGACAGACGGACAGACAGACAAGTAAACGAATTGCTTATTTTGAAGTCGGATTTTTCAGTATTTTAAACTATAATTATATTTAGATTTCAAGTGAAAAACAAATCAGACAGAGAAAAGGGCTTGTTTATACATTTTCCCGTCCTGAATACTGTATTGTGAATATAAATTGGGAACTGTTGTTCTTAAAGTGATATCTCGTATGCAGGCCGGCGCAGGCGCTAGTTTACAAACTGTTTATTTTACAGGTCGTCGGTCCATTTCAGCGTTCCTTGATTCCCTGAATATCAACACTATGACGTACGCTAAAGCCTTGATGACACTGGGCTAGTTTACAAGCTACAAACCAGCGAGCAAAAGCTCGCTCCGTGTCATTGAGCTTTTTACAATCTGCTTTTGATTGAAAAAAGCTCAAAAGCTGTATCGTTTTACGGCGGTAGCTTGTGGCATATACTCAAAAATCCCTCAGCACTCTGCGCGTCCAATACAATAATGCATTCAGGGTGCTGATGCGGCTCCCGCGGTTCTGCAGTGCATCTTCTATGTTCGCAGAAGCACGCATTGATGGCTTTGCAGCTATTATGCGCAAGAAGGTTGTCTCACTGCTGAGCAGAATGCGAGCGAGTAGCAACAGCATTCTGGATGCTATTACTGATAAGTTCGATTGTCCCATTCTGCGCCATCACATCAGAGTATTAGTAAAACAATGTTTCTATGATTAGAATAATAATAATAATTTTAAGAATTTTATTTATTTATAATGTGACATGTAGATTTGGTGTAATGTTGTTTAATTTAATTCGATTTATTTGACATGTAATAATAATAATTTAATTTAATACAATTTATACTATTAAATGATATGGATCTCTGAGTCTGAAATAAATTATTGATTGATTGATTGTGTCATCGACACTCGCTACTCGCTCACTCGCTAGCTTTTAAACTCGCCGACTAGCAGCTCGTAAACTAGCCCAGTGTCATCGAGGCTTTAGGATTTTAGTGGGTCCTAAAATCTACAATAAGATTCCTAAGTCAATAAGAGACCAGAATAGTAATTTATTTAGAAAAAAGTTGAAGGCATTGTTATTGCAGAAGTGTTATTATTCTATCAATGATTTTTTAAATGACAAATTTTAATTTTATTTGACATTATGTGTATCTTTTATTGCTTCTGCTTTGTCATATTATAGATATTTTTGGTTTGTGTATTAATCTAATAACAAATAATAATTATTATTATTATATAATTTTTCGCATGTGCATGATGCTGTCTACCTGACATTTGTACGCCTAATCGGCACAACATGATTTTAAGCGACTAAATTTAGTGTAACATCTTTTATGCACTTGTTGTATAAAATTCTCGTGTTGTATGCAAATAAATTATCTTTATCTTTATCTTTATCTTTATCTTTAGACATGTTTGTTACTGCGTATTCACTCGTTCCCTTGATTTGGTAGAATAATCATGAACCCTTGAATCCTACCCTAATTGATCCTAACTAATATTACAGTTTTTTTAATGTAGAAATAGGTTTGCGCTTGACTGCCAACTCGTGGGTGTCTTTAAATCGCGAGTGAATTGGTTTCTTCTAGGTAAGCGCGCTCCATCGTAGACCGCGCGACGTTGCGGTCTACGATGGAGCGCGCTTACCTAGAAGAAACCAATTCACTCGCGATTTAAAGACACCCAGTAACTGTAAAGTGACTCTGTCTGCCTCTGTCTGTTTGTTACCTTTTCACAACTAAGCGGATGAATCGATTTATATCCTATTATTAATATTATATAAGTGAAAATTTGTCTCTCTATCTTTTTGTTAGGTCAGATCAGACCATTCTGACCTACCTCTGACCTATATCTGACGGTTATCGCTTACCATCAGGCGAGCCGTCTGCCTTTTTGCTTCACCTATTTTATAATAAAAAAAAACCTAACAAAAAACAGAGCTGAACCATTAGTTATGATTTTTTATGTGATATTCTAGAGACGGATAAAGGCAACTTCTCATCATCATCTTCACCGTTTTTCATCACTACGCGGGTGAAACCTAAAAAGAAAGTAAAGGCAGCGCTTGCTGGTGCGTGGTCTCGAGAACTTTTCGTAACGGACAATCAGTTTTACATGCTATGTGCCCTGCTCACTGCCGCTTCAACTTGCTAATCCGCTGTGCTATGTCGGATACTTGTGTTTGTCTACGGATCTCATTTCTAGAAACTTATTTTTTTTATTCGACGATAGACTTGCTCTTGACCGTCAACTCACCTGGTGCTAAGCGACAGTTACGGTCTACGATGGAGCGCGCTTGTCTAGAAGAAACCTATTCACTCGCGATTTGAAGACACCTAAAATACGATAAATAAATTATAGTTTAAAAAACTAAAAAACACGCTACAAATTATTGTGGTCAAAGTTCATTACAAGACTTTTCTAACAAATCCAAACACAGCTATGATACGATGTTCCATCATAAAGTTCTAGTTCATATCTTCCGGCTCCATCATCAGATCAGTTCGACAGTACCATATTATTGTATTGTCATCAGAACTACATACAGCTGCCAATTTTCATAACGCTACGATCCTTGGCAGATGGTTAAATCAATTACCTTAGATTTCATTACATAGTTAAATACAGGTCGATCTAATAAAAGCGTGTTAAAAACCGATAAACTGGCAACTTTGCGACGATGCTCCAGACTTTGGAGTTTAGTCCAGACAAGGGAATCGTCACAAATGAGACTCCTAGCACGCCTCTCAGTGGTCTCTAACGCCTCGAGCTGGTACTTAGTAGCTATCCGTCCCAAAGGTGCGAACAATACTCCATGCACGACCGAAATTGTGCCTGATATATGTACTCGTAGTGTAAGTAACTGTTCCGGCGTGAAGTACCGACGCACCTTCGAAAGGATACCCAGCTTTTACGCCAAACCACTTGATCCTTTCAAAACGCGTCGAGCAACAAACAAGTAAAGTTTTATTAGAATTAAGTACCATTTTACTTACATAAAATGCCCATCACTATATTCTACCGACGCTCCACATTGCCACGAGGTTGCTTACCTACTACTTATTTACACAAAGTACTTTTGTGGGTATTTCGAAACACATTGAATAATTGAGAACATATCATGTTGCAGCCCACGATATTGCATCTACATAATTTAGTACATGTTCGAATCTTCCAGAATAATCACCATTTCAATTGGTAACTGTAAACTCTGGTTCTGAAGGGACGGTTGCGAAAATGGATTTGTAAATCAATTGAGTATCTTCTAGTTACGTACTTACAATAGTGGAAATTAGAATATCATCATCATTGTCAGCCTCTTAAATGTATGTCCACAGTTTTTAACCCCCGACCCAAAAAGAGGGGTGTTATATTTTTTGCGTATATATATTTTTTTATATAGAATAGCTCTACGTTAGACCACCAGCACGCCTGATGGAAAGCGATACTGTGGCCGAAGATGAAGCATATCTGTATGGTATCGTAGCTTTCAAACGGATAGACCGATTTTAATCTAGTTTTTATTTTATTTGAAAGAGGATTTCATCGAGAGTGTTCTTAGCTGTAATGTTTCATCAATATTGGTTCAGCCGTTTTTTTTTGTCGGGGGTTTTGAGTTTTCTAAACTTATTCTTGTTTCATCATGGATAGGGTTGCCCTTGACCGCCAGCTCGCCTGATGTTGACGTTGCCTCTAAGACGGAGTGCGTTTGCCTAGAAGAAACTATCCACTCGTGATTGAGATACCCGAATTCAAATTCAAATTCAAAATCATTTATTTGCTGAAATATAGGTATATACAATATGGTCTTAAATTTTTAAAAGTCTCACTATATTTAGCCCTTAAAGAGCGTGCAAATATTAAAATTACAATAATTATTTTTAAAAAAGGTACCCGGTCCAATGCCGATATATTGGACCGGGTACCTTTTTTAAAAAATAATTATTAACCCTAACCCTAGATATAACAGGTATAGATATAAAAGGTAACCCTAGATAGCGTATTCCATAATTAAGAAGTTCGTGTTACAAAACTCGTTTTAAAACGCTTCGTTCGCATTTTGAAATATCTTATAGAAAACACGGCAGGATGATAATGTTAATTGTTATTCTATCTTGCCCTTTTTTGTAACGAACGGTTAGGAATTTATTTTATTTTATTTATTTATTTATTTATTTATTAAGGCTTCACAATGGTAACTACATCACATAAACACCATAATTAACACTTCTCAATATTAACTAAATGTGTTACCTTTCAAGGAAGCACAGCATGCAAATTTACTTAAAAAAACAAAGAAGAAGCTAACCGTTACAGATACTTAATATGATTATTAATAGTATTAATCGACAGTGACAGGACATATTTATATGCTAAATGTATTTATATGTTGAGAAATAATAATATATTGGAAATAAAACAACTCTTTACTTTGCAAAGTGTTCGAAACGTCATGTCATAAAATTATGTAAAATATACGCGACAAATCCGTCAAAAGTTGTTTTATCTCAGCAACATTACATATTTGCTTATTTAAAGGCTTATTTAAATGGTTAGAGAGACTCCTTGTCTATGTCGGTCATAATTAAACTTAGATTAATTTTGAATTTCGAAACGGAATATGTAAACTATAGTAATAATATAGTAGTATATAGTATAGTAGTAATAGGTTAGGTAAGTTGAAAAGAAAAAATCTTGTCTTCCCACAATAATGTATGTATATTAGCAATATTTTGTAAAATTTACAAAAGTCACGGACCCCGGTGTCTGTGGAGCTAAAAATTAATTAATAAAAAAAAATATTTAAACTATCTATTAACCTGAATTACATTTGTCTGAATCTTACTTGTCCGAACCCGTTTCGACTGCCTGATTCCAGTTATTTTACTTGACACTTGACAACCATCAGTTTCATTTGCCCGAATAGATTTTAGGTTAGGCTCGTTAGGATTCTGTTTTATTATTTCCAGAAACCTTATTTACAAGGGTTCGGTTCTCAGATATATCAATTATTAGGTTAGGTTTCTTTTTATTATACATATGAATTTTTATGTTATAAAGATTTAAATCGCGAGTGAATTGGTTTCTTCTAGGTAAGCGCGCTCCATCGTAGACCGCAACGTCGCTTAACATCAGGCGAGTTGGTGGTCAAGCGCGAACCTATTTCTACATAAAAAAAATTAAAAAAACAACATTGCAAGTTAGTTGACAGATTAGTTAAATAGTGTTTTTTGAAATAAATAAATTTCGTTTACGGGGAAATGTTATTCGGTATTCCTAAATTCGGATTACAGACGGGGTAACTTTAGGAATACGAAAAAATTCGCCATTATATCTGCGAAAACTTCAACTTCAAAATTACAAGCTTTTTTATGTTTGACAACAAAAAAAAAACATCATCATCATTCTCTTTTATATAAATCCGCTGCTAGACGTAAGCCTTTATTTAGTATCTATTCCGCTTATTTAGTATTCCGTGTCGGATATGGTAAGGGAGTCCCAGAAAATGAAAGAAAAACTTAACACTAGAGGCGATCGTCCTTCTATGTGAAGAAGGTTCTTGCTTGAGAGATAATTGTACTTAATTACTGCTGCTGATTGTATGAATAGGTACACTCAGGAGCACAATTATTGAGTGAAAAGGAAATTTATATCCAGTTATTTAAATCGTATTTTGTAATATTATATTAGGTAGACATCATACTTTTTTCTAGACCCTAGACTATCATCACACCTTGACTCTGCAATAAGGAGGGTTATGTTTTGCGGGTGTTTGTATTAGTGTTTATTAGTGTTTCTATATACTAAAACGTCTTGTATATAGTGTCTTTTATTTACTACTAGATGACCCAGCGTACTTCGTTTCACCTATAAATGAGTGGATCCGATATTTTCTCAACGTTTAAACTTTCCCTGGACTACGACAAACATTTCAAAACCAAAATCAGCTAAATCGGCCCAGCTGTTCTCGAGTTTTAGCGAGACAAACGAACAGCAATTGATTTATATATATATAGAGATAAGGTGTGGTGATAATATAACGAATAATATCAATAACCGATTGAACGAAGATAACAAAGGTTTCTGCATCATCTGGCAAAATTTTCTTTCATCAGTCCGGATGTTTGTTGTTACTCGCGTACTGGTGGCATTTTTCAAGCAATCTTTACGAAACACAATTTTATAGTTTTTTCTTCGTCGGTTATTATTGATTAAGGCGGTATTTTCACCAAAAATATTGTTTCAGATGGTATGGTGCTGTGGTATTTACTAACCGATTTTCATCTATTTGATGGAAATTTTAGTATATAATTATTCTAATAAAACCAGGATTTTATACCTATATATAAGCAAAATCGATCAAGATGTTGTCGAGATAAATTCTCGGTAAAAAAAAAGAGAAAAAGTTTGCTGCGAAACGAAAGAAACATACGGTACTAATTTCTTAACAAGATTTACGAATATGATAAGAGATACTTGGGCCCAATTCAGTTATTCAAGACCGCTCCATAGCCGAACCATATGTGGAGCGTTTTCCGTCGGCCGCCATAGTTTTTTTGATTCAGTCACTTTTATTTCATACTATTGACATATTTGATGAAACGTAACACGTCCTTTGCTCGTTACTAAATCAAAAAAGATAGCAGCCGACAGGAAATGCTACGCACAAGATTCAGTTACGGATCGGTTTTGAATAACTGAATTGCCTCCAAGATTTGTGTACACAATTGAACAATAAATTATATTCTGTTCTATTCTATGATCGGTAGACTTCACGAGTACGGGCTTTGTACTCGCGAGGTATACTGTTCGTAGAACTACTAGGTTTTAAGAATTCTGTGTGTGTGTTTGTGTGGTTTGAACTTGACCGCATACTCACCTGGTTCCGTCTTCCTCTATAATAGTTAAAAAAAAAATGTAAACTTAGTTTTTTTAAATAAAAAAAAACTTAGTTAAGAATTAATTTGTATTAGTTTATAAAAGGGACGGACCCTGAAGTCTGTAGAGCTTACTTTTTCAAATAAAAAAACTCACCTGAATTGATGTTATGATAAAGATTTAGTTGTCGCCAGTACCGTCGAGCGTCGCCGCTCGGGACCCCCGCCGATACGTCCAGAAGGAATTACCTCTCTACATCCAATTAATAACGCTTTATTAATTCCTTCGTATGTTCGATAAGCTAGGATTTTGATCACAGCACACATCATGTTTTGTGACGGTATGGTCTAGTCTGGAATAGGAACTGGCTCTCTAGAGGCTGATGGGAAATTGTAAGAAAATTTTCGCGTGGTAGTAGGACAGCTACGTAGTACTTACTCACTTGGCAAAAAATAAACTCTTAGTCAAAGGCTACTTAGTCTCAAGCATCAAGCATAGCATTTTTAACCCCAGACCCAAAATGTGGAGTGTTATAAGTTTGACCTGTGTATATGTGTGTCTGTTTGTGGGATCATAGCTTTCAATCGGATGGACCGATTTTGATTTGTTTTTTTTTGTTTGAAAGAGGATTTATTTCATCAAGAGTGTTCTTAGCTATTTTTCAGCAAAATCGGTTCAGCCGTTTTATTTTTGTCGGGGGTTTTTAAGACTTATAAACTTATACTTGTTATATTCAACTATGAAATCTATTTTGGCGAGTGTGCGCAAGAGCTTCCCAACTTTATTCCACAGTCCCCATTCCATTAAGGACAATAGATACTCCACAATAGTGAAACTCCTTGCCACTTTTTTATATTATTATTACCGATTTCCAAGAGACCACAACATTTTCTCGGCGTCGTCGCTTCTTAGCCTTGCTGGAGTGGAATATTTAGTTTAGCCCAAACTAACGCCGCGCCGTAGTAACAAATGACTTATTATTAGCTACAAACAAAATGTACGAAAGAGAAAGAATCACAAAGTCACACATGTCAGAGACACAAAGTCACACATGTAAGACAAGTTTATTGACGTGATAACGTCTTATAAATCGATGAACGTCGGCTGCACGCACGAAAAAGCATGACTCATTGTCACGTTTCGCCTGAGCCGAGCGTGCAAGCGAGAGCGCGGAACAAGCGATAGAGAGGCACGATCGACCTAAGCGTTGCTTGTGACGCATCGTTATCACGTAAAATTATCGTCCGTAAACTTTACAGACAACCATTTTTTATTTTATACCTATATAATTATTTTTAGATATTTTTTTGTGTTATATAATATTACAACATATATTTCCTAGATCGACGTGCTTCATTCTCGACCACACCGTCATTTACCATCAGACAAATTAGTGATTAAACGTAGATTTGTTTTGTATTTAAATAATAAATTATTGTAACCATCAAGTGACCTGAAGTTTCACAAGAGGTTGTAGTTTTCAGTGGGTGCTTGTGTTGACGCACTTGAATAACTAGCCAGGGTGTTGACTGCGCGCCTTATTTATAAAACATGTGTTGTTGCATACAAACATAAGGATGTAAAACACTGAAATCAATAAGATATATATTTACAAAGCGTTAAAAGTAGATAGTTGAGTTAGCGAAGCGTTTTCATTTCAGAATGGCCAGACACACTATAAAGTTTTTTTTATACGTATAATTTACTTATATAAAAAACAGCAGGCTTGCACTTGATCGCTAAATCACCTGATGTTAAACGACCATTGCGGTCTACGAAGGTGTCTTGCTTAGAAGGAACCTGTTCACTCACGATTTGAAGACACCCAGATTATACGTATCTATTCGGAAAGACTCATCCAGGAAGCGTATTCCACATTTTGGCGGTATTCACGATAAAAGAGAGATACATTTACTTGTTGTAATACGTCATCCTGATGCAATTGCTCGCTTCGCTTGCACATTTCAAGTGAAGCTTTAACTGGTTGAAAAGCTAAATACATAAATTATTGAGATTGTGTTAACTGAGGATAAACTCTCTGTTTGAGATGTATGGTTTCAGCTCAAGTTTTTTTTATATGGAAAAAAAATTAGCATAGTAAAAGAAAGTATGTTAACAACCCCTCAGGTCCATGGGAATGAACTGGTAATAAATGAGAAGGTTGATAAAAAAAACTATGGAAATTGCTTGAAGTTTTAGTTGGTGGGCGCAATTGCCGAATTTTTCGTAGGCGGGTGAAATTGCTGAATTTGTGGTAGGAAGGGAGGAAGGAAGGCAGAATTAAGGAAGGAAGCAGTTGTTTGCTTGTTGCTCAAATTTTTGTATCATGCGCAATTTTAAAAATTTTTGGTTGAATGTTTGGCTGGCGGCGACAGAATTTTATTTTGCGGATGCAATTGCTTGAAACCAAACGGCAGGTAGCCGTATTAAGACTTAGGCCACACCGTTGCTTAACATCAGGCGAGTTGGTGGTCAATCGTAGATCTATAATGTATAAAAAAAAGGCATAAGCCTATCTATTATCCGAATTGGGGAATACCGAACATCATTTCCCCGAATACGATTTTTTTTTCTTCGAAAGACTATCAAAATCCCGAAAGCTCATTTGACCACAATTCTGATAACCGAATCACAGTGATACGAAAGTTTATGTGCATA
Source organism: Lycia hirtaria (assembly GCA_947563715.1). NCBI lineage: Eukaryota > Metazoa > Arthropoda > Insecta > Lepidoptera > Geometridae > Lycia > Lycia hirtaria. The sequence goes on along the minus strand of OX387376.1, from coordinate 48,997,450 downwards.
ATGAAAAGAAAACTAACCTATAATAATTGACATATCTGATAACTGAACCTTTATAAATAAGAAAATTTCTGAATATAATATAACAGAAATCTAGCAAACCTAACCTTATCACTAACTGTTCAGGCATGTGAAAATACATAGATGACTAAGAAACTTCTAAGAAACGGATTCGGGAAAGTAAAATCCAAACAAATGTATTTCAGATTATAATTGTTACCGTTTAGTATGCTAGTATGGGTCGCCCGTCCACTTTGTGGCTGGTAGTATGCTGCGCTTGCCGATTTGCTATTTCCAGACTTATATAAAAAATAAGTAAGGCTACGAGCGTGAAAAGAAGATACAAATGTGAGGTCGCGTTGATATGCCTTCATGCACTCTATGATAGGAACATGTCTGTTTCGTAAGGAACTCTTTATATTCAGCCTTCTGCCGTCAACTGAGAATTACGAGTTAGTGCAAGTACTTTAAGCAGGTTAAGATGAACCGAATAATTCAATAAATCCCTACATCAATACATTGTTCCGTTGCGAAATGAACCTTCGGCGTTTATATTTATTCAGTTTTCAGGTAAGTACGTGTTAAATAGACTAATCTTGTTGTTGTAGGTACGTAGGGCAGGTGTTAGTTGTGAGTGTTTTTATGAATGTTTCTTGCATCTTACACGACTCACATACAGACAGACGTACACTCGAATACTTTAAAGGTAAGTATGGTGGAGGGGTTACGGTTTGGTTGTTTTTAACCCCCGACCGACCCACAAAGAGGGGTGTTAATGTTTGACGTGTGTAGCTCTATATCTGTGGCTTTCTGTGACATCGCAGCTTTTAAACGGATGGTCCGATTTTGACCTAGTTTTATTTGTTTGAAAAAAGTTTTCATCGAGCGTGTTCTTAGCTATGTTTCATCAAAATCGGTTCAACCGTTTTGTTTGTCGGGGTTTTTTGAGTTTTCTAAATTTTTCTAGATCTATAAAATTTGGCAAGGGGCCATTCATTTATTACGTAAGACTATTTTTGCCAGTTTTTGACCCTCTCCCCCCCCTATTAAAAAAAAAAAAAGAATAGGCCAACCCCCTCCCCCCTGTGTAATATTTATTACGTAAGAATCAAAAGGAAAAAATTAATACACGTTTCGTTTATTGTTATTTTTAGGAATGTTTATTTGTACTTTACACTTACACTTTTTCAAAGTATAATTTTAACTTTTATTAAAATTTTTGTGATCTTACGTAAGAACTATCAAGACTCCCTCCCACCAGTCCCACCCCCTCGTAAGAAAAAATAAGACATGGTCGACCCCCTTCTCCCCCTAAATCGTCTTACGTAATAAATGAATGGCCCCCAAGAAGCATTATGATACAGTACACATAAAAGAAAAAATCAGAAACTGTACATTTTCAATTTTTGGATTATAACTTTTTTTTTTTTTTTTTTTTAAATTTTGATTTTATTAAATTTATTATTGTCAATTATAAAATAAAATGTATATTAGCTAATTTTCTTCTGTATTGTGAAAGGAAGGGATGTAAGGTGAATGACGAATATGATCCTGTTTTTGTTTAATATTATTTGACATTTGACATTGCTGGACGTTTTTTAATTTTAATTTTTGTTCTGACATTATTATTGGATATTACGTTTTAATAATTAATTGTATATATTTTGATTTTATTAACTTTATTATTGTCAATTATAAAATAATATGTATATTAGCTAATGTAATTGATGAATACCGTTTTAGTTAAATAAATAAATAAATAATAAATCATAACTAAATATGTAAGAAAAGTTAATTTTCTCATTATCTTCACCTGGTTGTTCTTTTATCTAATTTGTACCTCTGTGGGCGAGTCTGACTCGCACTGGTCCGGTTTTTTTTAAATTAATTTTTTAGTGCGAAAATTGGTTTCTTCCTCTTAAGCAAACCGACGTACAAGGAGCGTGCGCAAGTCTTTTTTGTATATTTTAGTTTGCATAATTTGTAATTTATATAAACAAGCATAAATACATACATAAACAATACTTTACATGAAGAAAATGTAAAGATTTTTCTGGCATTTGTTTTTTTTTGCCTTTACTTGAAATTTACAACTTTTAAGAAACTAAACGTAGGTTTTCAGTTTTCTCATTGAAATTCAACAAATTTTAACGGATTATCTTATTTAAAACTTTTTCCATTTTAAGAAGTCGGTTAAGTCGGCCGGTAGTCAGCCTTAGTCCTAAACAAGGGTTCTGGGTATCTCGTGATACACACATACCCGACCCCTAAACACTGCCTCCTCCTCAGTTCCACTGTTCCTCCTCAGCCTGCTAGACTTACGACTCCTTGAGCCACTACATGTCCCCCTCGAGCCCGTTTGAGTAGGTCAGGGCCCCACTCCCGACCAACCCCGGGCACAGAAGTCCCCTTTTAATAGTCTCTTACTGCAGGCAGGGGATAACAATAACGTATTCTAGTGCCTTGGCACCAGAGTGGAAGTTAGACCAGCCTAGTTGGGTGGGAGATCGTTTTATCTGCAATCTGCTGGTGCTGGGTTCGTATCCCGCGACACGAACCTCTGTTTTTAACTTCAAAAAGGAGGTGAGAAAATCGGCTGTATTTTTTTGTGTGTTTAAGCCGATTTGAAAACTTCTTCTGAAGTTATTTACCCTACCTATTAGGAAAAACTAAAGCGAAAATAACGCTGTCTGTCTGTCTGTGTCTCTAAGCAAGGCGCAGCTAATAGTAAGTAAGTTTATCGGGTGTTTTTAAATTGAACACGGGTGAAACAGCAAAGCACAGGTAGTAGTCGTATATTGGGTGGTTTTTAATTGCGAGTGATTCGGTTTCTTATTGGTAAGCGTGCTCCATCGTAGACCGCAACGTCACTTAGACAAGTGGAAAATGCTTTCTATTTTTACAAGCGCTTACGCTTCGCAAGGCTAAGAATCTTTAGCTTGCCGTCTGTCAATCCCATACATAGGAGTATAACTTTTGTATTCTACTGGCGTTCTCAAAATTAAAATGTCACTTGTCTAACCCCCCAGGTAAGATGGCGCTCAAAAGCAAGTCTACAAAAAAATAAACTCATATTTACAAATAAAAAAAAAATAACATTCATATCGTCATAAAATAACTATTTATTCTTGTAAAAACGACCATTAATCTCTACATCATTATAAAAACACACAAACCTTACAGAACAGCTAATAGTTACTTGAAACATATTTTTTGGCCACATTTACTTCATTGTGCATGTAATTCCATTGTGGTCAGTTAATATGGCGTGAGTTTTGGAGCCGCCTGCCTTGTCTCGTGGACAAGGTGAAAAAAACCACAGTGGACATGAATGACCGATGTTCAGAAACTTTTGAGATACAGGGAGCTTATAAATGCCGTGCCCGAATAATTGAATTGAATTGAACATTGAAATTCATGAAATAGTCGATCATTTTATGAAATGAGCTCATATCGTTAAATAGTCAACTAGAAAAAAATGCTGATAAAAAAATGGCCTGAAAAACTTTATCGTTGAACATGACACTGGTTTTAATTATTAAATATTTTACTAGTTTATAATAATAGTAGACACTAACAACGTAAACACTCGTTATAATATTAAATTCATGGAATTGTTGCTCACAATAATATATTTTGGACAGTTACATATATTCTGGTTTTATCCATATCGTTAGTTATTATAATCGACTAAACGAATGGTTATTTCACCAAGTAAACTAGCTGCCAAGAAGCTACTTAGTCTCGAGCACCTCCGTAAAGTATCATGTCTGTCTATTTTCTACAGGATTCATTTCGGGGAGTGTGCGCCAGAGCTTCACGACCTAATTCCACCATCCCTATTTCACTACAGGACTAGTAGAATGTCGGCGAACTACCACCCATTTCTCGTTAAAATGCCGAAAATCCGTACTCAGCGATATCGATCCACATTCTTGTTACGTAGTGCACAAGAATGGACTTTATTGCCGCCACCTCTCTTTCCTGAGACCTACAATCTTGGAATTTTCAAGGCTAGAGTGAATAGATATCTTCTAGATCGACGAGCTCCATCCTCGGCCACACCGTCGCTTAACATCAGGCGAGTTGGTGGTCAATCGTAGATCTATCTTCTATAAAAAAAAAAAAAAAGTAATCAAACGTAGTTTGATTACATCGTAAAACTCGTAAAAGAGTTACATTAATCACTGCTAGCGGAGTGAATAGCGGTTTGAGTATGAATCCGAACAACATGTAAGCACATGCTGTTCGGATTCATACTGACGCATCGGGGAGGCACATTTCTCTTGTAAAATTGTCATTTCGTATTTTTCTCTTCATCATCATCATTATCTCAGCCACAAGAAGTCCACTGCTGGACATAGGCCTCCCCCATGGATTTTCAGAATCAGAAATTTTCAGAATGTCACGGCATCCAGCGTCTTCCTGCCACTTGTATGCTATCTTCTGTCCACCTTGTGGCTGGTCTTCCTACGCTGCGCTTGAACTTTGTATTTCTCTTCTCATGTGAATATCCGTGTTAAGTGTTCGGTCGTGCGTGACGCCACCTACCGGACCCAGCGGAAGACCAGCGCTGGTTGTTTACAACTAGCATTATGCTAGTTGCAAACTTGCTGGGCCCGGATTGTGACAAAAACATTATTTTGTTACCTATTTTGTGTGTATGATTTATTGTTCTCTGTTGTATGTTTTTGTTACTTACATTAAATTTATGTCTGTCTTGATTTAAAAATTAAAACCAAGGCATAGTGGTTACTTTCTAATATTCAATTCCATCACTTTCAAGTTAAGTATCAATTATTATACACTTTCTATCGGTATAGCTAAAAAGTAATTCCCAGCTAAATGTACTTAACGTCTTCGGTCTCACTGACAATTAGCTTCGGATAGGTTGTGGTTGAATTCTTAGCTTGCCATGCATTTACAAGAACATCCTGTAGCGTGGGTCACAAGCCCACTGCAGTTAAGGCCAAGCTGGCGCTGGCGGGATATCGCGACAATGGAAGGATAGCCCTTAATTCACAAATCCACACGTCTAGTGGCCACACCGCGCGCGTGTACGACATGGGGTAAGTACCAATGTAAAAAAATGATTTATAAACGATAAGTTTCATGAGAATATGTAAAAAGATATATGAAGACCGGGGTTGGGTATATTTATATTTGAAAACATACATTTTATTTTGGTGATTTAAAAAAAAACATTTGGGTTTTTATATCGATAAAGTAGATACCTACTAAATTAAAATAATATCGCACTATTTATTGTAATAAGTATATAAAACAAGTGTCAAAATAATAAAATATTTTGTTTATTGCTATTTCAAAAAAAATTATAAAGGTTGTAAATTCCAGAATATGAAAAAACTTTATTATGGAAAATTTATAATGTGGAAAATATTAGAACTTGGAATTTTAAGAATTGATCATGACATCTGCAAAGCAAGCAATGTTAATGCAAGCATTATTTTCATAATAATTAAAAACCCGTATAAAATAGAAGCAAAGTCTGTATTTCAAATGTCAGATTAAAAAAATATGCAAAATGTACGCGATAAATCTATTAAAAGTGATTTAATTTGATATAATAACTTTAGCGAAAACCCAAAAATAACAACCTATTAGTCAAACACAAAACAGAAGCCACCAAATTCATCAAGCACTCAACAAAAACTTTGTTACCCACAACATCTAGTTCACACAAAGCACTAGTTTCACTAACAATTAGGAACGGCGAATAACAAATGACCCAACATTAACTTCGCTTTTATCCCATTTGTACTAACGACATGATATATTCGCCACCATTATACGCCTTTATTCGTCTTCGTATGTGGAGCGTGCTAAATGTTTACATTCTTGTGAAGGTTGAGGTCAGGTTTGTTTGTAAATATTGGTTACTTTGACCTTGTTGGAGGATTTTGTGGCGCAAATTTGTTAATTCGACAGGAAAAAGTGATTTTTACTCATAATCATTATTCGATTTCGGTAAATTTTGTATGCCACTTGAAGTGTGAATGATTTTTTTTGTGTATTCTTTTTACTGCAGGTAAGCTCATTGAAATTAAATATCTTTTAATAGATTAGTCGCATATATTTCATGTTATTTTAAGGCTTAATGTTTACTATACACAAATCATGAACCTTTTTTAACACTTTCGTCCTGCCATACAATATAATATTCCCATCCGTCAAATCTTGTCCACAATATGGTCAAGCGTGTGTCATTGTGAAGAAAGGAGGATTATCGTCGAGCTACAGAATGTGCAAGAGTACATACAGTCAAGCCCATCGGCGGAGGGCAGTTGGAGACGATTTTTTTGCTAAATTAGTTATGAATAAATGCGCTTGTAGAGAAAGGGTTTAGGGATGGCCATGTTCAATATCGATAACAATATAACTTTCTATCGATTTATCGACTGTAGGCTGTCATTTGATTGATGCATGTAGTTTATATAAGGAAAATAGAAAAAAAACGCGTTGGTAACGCGTTGGTAAACGTTCTTGAAAACGATGCAATCAACTTGACTACTTTTTATTTTAACTAAACATATATGTAGGTAATAAATGTCAAATAAGGTATCAAGGCAAGTTTTAAGGTAGCAATGGTATACCTATTCGACGCGTTTCTTTTATTTCAATGCTTGTTATAGTCTGTATTCAGTCCATAAAAGAGGAAAATTTGGGAAATTGGCAAATACGAGAAAAATTAAATGTATTTTTTTTTTCTTGAAAAAATATGAAATAGGAATAGAATATAGAACATTGTCTGATCGATAATAAAATCTGTCGATAAATGGAGAAAAGTCAGAAAAAAAAACTCGAACACGTTTAATTCTTTTAGTATAATTTAAGTAGATTGTATAATTAGTTTTTTTACGTGTTAGTTGTTTGCTTAGTTTGGGCTAGATTGTGTTGTGTGAAATGTCCACAAATATTTATTAATTTAATTATTTTATCGTATTTAATGAAGAAATGAAGTATCTTTTCAAAACTACAGTCATTTTTGTCACAAACCGTAAAAAAAAAAAACAAATAAAAAACGTTGAAACGTAAAAAAGGATAAAAGTATAGTCTTAAAATTGTGTAAAATATAGAAATATGATAAACCGGTTAAAAGTCGCTTAAATTTTAAGTGTTTATTATTTTTAATAAAAATACTTTTTGGTGATTTTGACCCAGCTATATCATGCAAACTTTGATTATTTACCAGTTGCCCATGCAAATAATCACTAATAAATAATCATATTATTTTCCGGAATAAGGACAAACCTCCAAAAAACTCAAAAACCTGAGTCATAGAGGTTAATTATATGCAAATAGATTCAAAAAGACATTCTTAAAATTTTCGACTCGAAACTCGTATCGATGTTTTCGCATCACTACTGTAGAAATGCGGATATGTCGCAAATCACCTTGTCCTGCCTTGACCACCGGGTATTTTGAAAAAAAAAACATACAAGCTTGAATATGAACAACACAATTGCATAGATGATGGATTAACAATATGCGCTTTTGTCAGCACGAGTTGTATCAGCAAAATGTGGAAAATTTTAAATTTCGGTTTACCTACTACACTATGGTGGAGTAAAGGGTTATTTAGTAGTTTATCTATGTCCGTTTGTATTTACGTATGTACCACATTGATGACCTGATAGTTGATGGGACCGACAATTTCTTGAGTGGAGAGCACGCACCAGCAAGCTCAGTGTAGGAAGACCAGACACAAGGTGGATAGACGACCTCATACAAGTAGCAGGAAGACGCTGAATGTTAACTGCTTCCATCAGGTCTTTTTGGAAATCCATGGGGGAGGCTTATGTCCAGCAGTGGAGTTCTTGTGGCTGAGATGTTGATGATGATGACATCGTGTTTGATATCATCAAAAAGTGTGAACAAATTCAAAGTATGCAGTGCGGTACGTCGTCCCCTCCCGTCTCCAAACACCGTGCACCCCGCAGCGTTGATCCGTCCAGACTCTCTCGTTATATACAAATACAAATAGTTTATTATCAACCAAAAGATACAGAAAACCAGTACAAGTACTTCTTAATTTTATGAAAAATTGGTGACCAGGTTCACACAGAAATGTTCTTGTGAACCCTGCACTAGGTATGAAACCTGTATCGCAGGCGTCCACATGTACTGCTTTATCCAAAGAAAATAACAGAACGTGCAGTGAATTTTACAGGATATCTTAAAATTACGCAGTTGGTAAAAAAAAAAACAAGAAACGAACATTGTACTTATACGAGTATTATAATAATAATGTTAATTCTTTAGACTGTGGTATGTGTTAATATAGTCTGGCAGACCTACTGTACATTTGAAACAAACTCACTGAAATGCATGTGATACAGGTATAAGTTTAGAAAACCTAAAAAAATATGGCTGGACCGATTTTGCTGAAGCTACACTATGATGAAATTCTGTTTCAAATAAAAGAAAAATAGATCAAAATCGGCACATCCATTTGAGAGCTATGATGCCACAGACACACATATATACAGATACACACGTGAAACTTGTAACACCTCTCTATTTGGGTCGGCGAATAAAAAAGCGATAAGCGAGCAATTCTGCAAACCGATCTAGATAAACTCGTATTGCTTAGGTCATATCTACGTGGCGGTCAGACCACCTCAGATATTGTAGTCAGCATTGTTGAGAAACATAATATGATATGCTGAATAAACAGTCCCGTAAGCCTACTCGTAGTTCTAACACGCTTACGGTAGCTAATTCTGTAATCTGAAAGAAAGCTACTCGGTGAGTATTGATTGTTCAGACTACTTTGCAAAAAAGTCAATGAAGTATTTGACATATTTATCGCTCTATCTCGAAAACTTGTAATCACAGAGTATTTAAGGCAAAGACTAGGGTGGCGCCGCTGTCTCGTTCGCACGCAGCACCTTTTTTTAGTTGTAAAATTATTGAAATTACTTTTGATAAATTTCTCTATTTAGCTTCATAAAGAACACTATTACAATGTATTTTACAACTATAGCTATTATGTATATATCTGTTATTTTGACCGAAATAAACGTGTGAACGACAAAATTTACTCGTTAAGAAATAAAGCTGCCAACCTCCACTTGGCCAGCGTGGTAGACTATGGCCTTACCCTTCTCACAATGAGAAGATGGCCCGTGCCCAGCAGTGGGACAGTTTGTACAAACAGGGCTGATAAAACAAAACAAACAAAAAGAAATAAAGGTGTCTAATATCAATACGGCTACTACAAAAGTTGTTAGTTAACTAATATTACACAATTTCTAACAAAATAGATAAATAATTAACTGACTTGGTTTATAATATTTATAATATATTAGATTTTACAACTTTTTGTGGTAGAAAAGCTGCGTCGTGAGACTTGGCTTGTTGATGGTATTTGGTTTTTCTATTAATATAGATATCTACTCGCTATAATTTTTGTCGACTGCGTAAGAAGGAGGGTTATTTTTTTTGAGTGTATGTTTGTATGTACCTATATATGTGCCCACATACCCAATGCCCATGTACGTTTCTATATGACCGCCTACAGCCTAAGCCGATTTTGATGTGCGAGGTGTCGTTAGATTCGTCTTCACTTCCGAGTGTCATAGACTATGTTTATTTGTAATAATAATAGATCTCTTATAAAAAAAACTGCGTTTTTTCGTAACCTCTAACGAACTATTTCGAAATAAACAAGTGATTTTACTAAAATTATTGTAAAGAATGCGCATTTATAATAATTTACAGTGATTTTACGCATATTCTCTCACAAAAACCTACACTCAACAGAGTATCAAGCGTAACGAAATCGTAAGTTAGACTGCAAAAACAGCTTTTCTGCTGACGGTATTTTGTTTTTCTTTTAAAATAGATACTTGTAGACTCTTTGACGTTGGATAAGTTTGTTGATTATTTATTTATTTAATTAACTAAAACGGTATTCACATTAGTTAATATACATTACATATAATAATAATAGCCTGCAGCGGAGGACGTCCTAGCCGCGCTGGTCTTCGTGGCGGCGGTGACGTCGGAGGCTCGCTTTCCATGCTTGACACGCTGCCACTGGAGTTGCGAGGGGCCAGGACCTCCTCGCTCTTTGATGATAAAGGCGATGTTGGTGTCGGCGATGGGGCGAGCGGTTCATATTATACTTTAACTTTTACACCATAATCGCGCGTGCCTATACCATTCTTCACTTTATCATCAAAATCAAATACATTATCCGACGTCATTGCAACATCATTTATCATTTCGTTTGGATCGATGATGAACTCTATTTGGGGCGGCATGCGTATGAATATTGCAAACATGTCTTAAGAACATTAATCATCTTATGCTGATTTTTAACCGACTTCCGTAAAGAAATAAGGAAAGGAAGGAAGGTTCTCAATCTTACTGTATGAATGTTAACGATTTCAAAACAAAATAATGTATGTTGACCTTCTATAAAATGCTCGAGTAGCTGATTATTTACTGACTTCCAAAAAGAAGGATTTTTTGTATGTTTGTTACGTGATTACTTCACCAATTATGAATTGATTTTGATGATTCTTTTTCTATTTGGTAGTTAATACTTTAAAGGTGGCTCCATATAAATTTTATCAAAATCGTTTCTGCACTTTCGTTTTTATAACAAAATAACTGTAAAAATGTGTCATTGCAAAACACTTTTTTTTACTATCACGGTCATTCGTTAATAGTACATTATGATACAAGTGTGCTAAGTTGGTCATTACAGTCGAGGCGGAATTGCAGCCCGAGCCGAAGGCGAGGGCGTACACTAGTGCGTAATAAAAAAGTCATAAGCACGGTTTATAACTGAAATATTTAATTTAAGTAAAAACTCTTTGTTGAAATTAAAAAAAAACTGTAAAGTAAAGACACTAGTGCGTAATAGAAAAGTCAAAAGCACGCGTGTTTTATAGGATACTTTTCGGCCATAAAAACGGTTGAATAAGGGCCACTTTACGAGCAAGTGTGTTGAAAGACACTATTATTATTAACGGGATATTTACCGTGGTTCGCGTTAATTTTGATCCATAAAAATTAACATCATTGATCATTTTGATTTTGTTTATTTTTGTGTCATTGCATATTTTGAAGTCGGTTGTTTCAGTTTTTAACAGACTTCTAAAAAGGAAGAGGTCTCAATTCGACTGTACTCGTATGTTTTTTTTTTGTATATTTGTTCAGCGTTTACTTCGCTTATTATGAACTGATTTTGATGATTATTTTTTTCAACTATAATTATTAATGTAAGCTTCCGTATCCGAAGTTAAGGGTGCTTATTACTAAGTCTGCTGGTTGTTTATCTGTTTGTCCTAACCTTAAACACGTAACACAGACAAGACGTAATACTATCATGTATATCTTTGGTAAACTCAAAAACCGCCGACAAAAAAAGGCTGAACCGATTTTGACTTAGCTAGGAACACTCATGAAATTCTCTTTCAAATAAAATAAAAAACTAGATCAAAATCGGTCCTTCCGTTTGAGAGCTACGATGCCACAGACATACATAAAGATACTGTTTGAAAAGGTATACTTTCCTGGAAAGTACACCCTTTCAAACAAAAAAAAAAAAAAAATTTTGTTTGAAAGGGTATATCTTTCCTTTTACTATTTTTATAAATCAGTACAGGGGTCTTCGAGTAATCGAGGAACATACCTACATATAAAAAAATTAAAAAAAGATTTAGACGAATTAAGAACCTCCTCCTTTGTAGAAGTCGGTTAAAAACCTACCTCATACCTGGTCATACTTGGAGCAAATTTTGGGATTTACCTTTAAGGGTAACTCCGATGAGGTCAGATTTACTCATTTTTGATGAATGGACCCGACCCGTTCTTGTGTCATAAAGTCGGACTTTGGAAGTTTTCGACCTTACGGTTTTAATGTTATTATCAAATACATGCGATGGAAAAATGACGAACCAAACGTGCGTGATTTCATACGTAAATCAATTACATCAATTTAGGATAAGATTCACACAAACGTAGTTAACCAAGTAGGTACTTATCCAACGCCGCACAGTGGGCCGAAACGCGATTAACTCGGGACAATTTTTCAAATTACAAAAAAGAGATGCCACCCAAAATTTTAATTACACTACCAATAATACTTCAAAAAATGTTACCATACCGAATAATATTGTCATTTAAAGTGTTTAGTGGTGCAAAACTGGGTGAAGTGCTTTTATAGTATTAACATTCTTGGGTGGCAAGATTAAGGCGCAAGAATGGGCCTTTAAGTGGGTATTCAAGTATTTATTCAAAGGATTTCGCAGATTACAGCCACTATTAGTTCGTCTTTTGTTGAATACTCCCCATCTCAATTTATTTGCTGAGGCAACTACTTTATGTGAGTACCTACATTTATGTTTTATTTTCGGTAGGTATTTATTTGTATTGTCCCAATGGGGTATGTAAAGTTTTTTTTTTGGTATTTTATAGATAATTTCAATATTTTTTTATTCTGTTCAATGACTTTTTTTTTTAAATATTTTTTAAAGAAAAAGTCGTGATGACGTCACAAATTCATCTGAATAGAAAAATATCATGATAACCTACTAAAAATGTTATGTAAATATTTATAATGTAACTTTTTTTAATTCTTTTTGGTACAGTTAAAAAGGCGGTTCTGTGGCGTCATTTAGAGGTTGACTAAAGGTTAAACATTATTTATATTTCCGCAAAAATTAAAAAAACCTTATTATCATTTTAAGAGCCCTAAGTAAATAAAATATGGTTTGTAGACACATAATCTCGAAATGGTTCTGGAATTAGCATATGTTACATTTTTCTGTACATGTCCCATTACCCGAATAATCTGAAAAGAATTAGGTAGTCATGGTGATTGTGGATAAAATTTAATTGAAACCTTTGATCGACATCATTGGAAGTTTACCTTGTGAGTCACTTTTTTCAAATTTTTTTTATCGGCCCTGTTTGTACAAACTGTCCCACTGCTGGGAACGGGTCATCTTCTCATTGTGAGAAGGGTTAGGCCATAGTCTGCCACGCTGGCCAAGTGCGGGTTGGCAGACCAGACAGGTTGGTTTTTTCACATATTATATTAAAATTGTGAAATTACCATAAGAATGTGCAATGCTTATTTTATACAGCTGATTGACAAGACCAGATCAGGCCCACCCCAGAATAGCCTGTGGCCCACCCCAGGATTTTGGATTACCCATCTATGTATCTCTAGATACGCCAATACCCACCAAGTGAGATTGTGGCCAATAGCAAACGTATTTTGTGTTTTGTAATAATTTTTGACATTTTTAATATATTGTAGTTTATAAATGTAGAAATAAACCTTTTCCAACGATAATTCTCTTAGTCTTGTAAGTACTCATTGAAAACATTACACAAACCTCTATCGTCTTCGACAAACACAGCAAGAATTACCAATAACTTTTAATTCAATTGCCACAATCTTCAAACACGAAAGCGGCGCTAACTTTACGAAACGATAATCCCAAGAGTGCAACCCTTGTACACGAAAAAAATATGTCAATTTTTTTCCATATTTCGAACTGATGTTAGACATTTTTTTACATCATATTTTTGTCCGGATTATTGTTGAATGGGCCCATTGTGCGCGTGTAATGTGCAGGAAGCTATTGAGTTCGATTGTCCATGCTTCAATGGACATTGGTCATTCTGTGCTCATATTATCATAAGAAAGTGGGTATAAATGATGAGCTTGAAAAGAACACTCGGTTTAGAAACTGGCAAATGCCTGTTGCAAATGCAAATAGGTACGTTCGGGATCGCTGGGGGAATTGAATTGTTATGTCCTGTGATGTTGTTTTGTGTTTTAGACATAGAATGCTTAATAGTCCAGAATTGATGTACCCAGGTTGGGTTTTTTTTGTTTTATGTCTAAAATATGAAGAATGAAGAATGCTTAATAGTACAGAATGCATACGCTTGCTTATTAAACGTCGATTACCAAACATTCCCAGTAATTAATTTAGAGAAAAATCTAAGATGAACAAGCTCTTGGAGTTTACGGGTCATTGGCATACTTTGGCGATTTTTTCACCTCGTGACTCATTCAACTGCTAATACAAGTCATACAGTGTTGGTACCTATTTGTAGTTGAACTTTGACTCATGGAATCCTCATTTGAGGAAGCGGAAAATCTCTAATTTTATGTCTTCTAGATCAGACGCGTAGGAAGACCAGCTACAAAGTAGACATAAACTATCTTATTTATACAATTGGTAGAAATGCATGAAGGCCGCTTCTAACATATTTTTTGGAGCTCCATCATCATCATTTCAGCCACAAGAAGTCCACTGCTGGAGATGGGCCGGGAGGCCTATTTTGGAAATACATGGGGGACCGTGGATTTCTTGGACTTGATGTGATATCATCACCATCTCAGGTACAAGAAGTCCACTGCTGCACATAATGTGCTACTGGATCATACTGTAACGTAATAAAAGAAATATATTCGCCGATTTTAACTGTAATTACCCAGTGAAGATCGCACCGAAGAACGATTTGACAGGTCCATTCCGCAGGTCTTTTCCTCAAGTTGAGGAACGGGCTTAGAATACAAGTGGCAATGAATGCTAATTTGATTTCTGAAATGGAAATGAGTAAGATGTTCTTTTTCCTCGTACATTAAGTGTGCCAGTTAAACAAAGACACCTTTCTTTTGTCGGATTTTGAATTTCATGGCAAGTTCACGGTTTTAGAACGGGGGCAGGAGGATCTGTGTTAACTAGTGGATTGGATACTGTGTCGAACAAAAGTGGCAATAAACACTTACTTTAACTGTACTTTTTACAGATTTCAAAAAGTAGGAGGCTTTCAATTCGACTTCATATTTACCCGACTGCATAAGAAAAAGGGTTATGTTTTTCAAGTGTATGTATGTTTGTATGTATATATATGTATGTGCGTATGTATGTTTTTATATGATCCCTTACAGATACAGATTTAGATGTGCGAGGTGTCGTTAGATTCATTTTTACTCTCTGAGTGTCATTAACTACATTTTTTGTATTAATAATAATTACACTATCTCAAAAATATAAAAAATGCTTTTTCATAAAATTCACAAATTTTTTCCGTAATAAATAAGTGTGATTCCTTTGACAGCCACTTTACACATACTACTTTCTCACAAAAATCAAGCGAAACGAAATCTTAATTATTTTTTTTCTTTTAAAATAGATACTTGTATAAATAAACTTTTCATAGAAACTTTGTTCCAGCTTCGTTCACGGTAGTATACGATACCGCAATTTGTGATATCCATCTGCTGCAATTTGCTGCCAGCCTGGTATTGTCTCTGTAATGTAATAAGTTACGGGAAGTAAGTATCTATTAGATAAGAAGTAACTATTTTTCCCGAGTGTGTAAAAATAGCGATGTTTTTCGGCCGGCAATGGTTGAAGTAGTATAGTAATAATTTTTCTATTAAAAAAAGCCGACTTCAAGATGATTATAAGCTTTTTAAAGGGGTTTTTACGGGAACGTCTTAGTAACGTGTTGTTGCTTTGTTTTATTTTCCTAAACTTGTGTTATTTTGAACATTAATGATATAAAAATGGTGGTGTTTTATTCATTGAGTGTTCGATAAAGTGCGTGAGTGTGGGCAAGTGAAATAAAGCAATAAAACGTGTGATTTTACGTTATCGTCAAAACTCCATAGAAGCTTCTAGTAAAGTCGCCACCACTTTACTGAAGCAGGACTCGACTTATAAATTGACCGTATAGATTGTGACTAGAACATTTACAACTTGTTTTATTCAAGAAACTTGAAAAAATCCTAATACTTGACACTGGCAAATGCTTTAATGCGGGTCCAATACAAAAAAGAAGAAGAAGAAGCTTTTTAAAGATACCTCTCTTCACCCGCTTTTTTGTCTTCTGTGAAGGATGAGATTTGTCATTGAATGTCAAATGCTGTGCAAATGCAAATCTTCGAAGATTAGAAAATGTGCAGATGTGTGTATCTTTTATCGTCCTTTTTTAAAATCGGTTAAAATAATTGAAATTATGTTAGGAAAATACCTAAAAAAACAAAGATTCACAATAATCCCCTATATAAAAACTAGTCACGCCCTGCGGTTTCACCCGCGTAGTTATGAAAAACGGTGATGATTTGGATGATGATAAGTACCTAACAAACATAACGTTTTTTTTTATACGTTATAGATCTACGATTGACCACCAACTCGCCTGATGTTAAGCGACGGTGTGGCCGAGGATGGAGCTCGTCGATCTAGAAGATATCTATTCACTCTAGCCTTGAAAATTTCAAGATTGTAGGTCTCAGGAAACAGAGACGGCGGCAAAGAATTCCATTCTTGTGCAGTACGAAATAGGAATGTGGATCGATATCGCTGAGTACGGATTTTTGGCATTTCAACGAGAAATGGGTGGTAATTCGCCGACTTTCTGCTAGTCCTGTAGTGAAATGGGGAGGGTGGAATTAGGTCGTGAAGCTCTTGCGCACATTCCCCGAAATGAATCCTGTAGAATAGACAGACATGCTACTTTACGGCGGTGCTCGAGACTAAGTAGCTTCTTAGCAGCTAGTTTATCGTCACCGATTAACCTCACAGCTCGCCGGTCCACTGATTCTTCAAGCTTCCAGCTGATACTTGGCTGATCCATCAAAAAGGTGGCAGCAGTACTCCATACACGATCGGACCTGTGCTTGATACAGATGAAGCAGTTGTCCCGGTGAGAATAGTATTATGAAATTATGTCAAATTGTATTTCAAAACATCATGCGTCTTCATCATTCATCACAAAACTATTTATCCAGTGTGGGTGAGATCGAACTCAGACCAATTGAGCTGTGAGGAATTGAGAGGATTGACAAAAATGTCTCTTGCCAAAAAAAAATATTTTGAGTACATGAAACTGCGATTGAAACTATCAATATTTATTACTATTATTAAGATTTCGATATCTATAAGTACCGTAAAATGGGGTGAATAGAATCGCAGGGGTGAATAGATACAAAACTAAAAATGCTTTTCTACCAATTATAGCCCAACATTTTGAAAGAAAAAAGTTTCGAAATGTATATTTTTCTACCACTACAGTATTTTTTTCTTGAAATAGCAACACTGGACTGACGTGAGGTTTGACCATCTTAATAAAAAAGATCTTGAAGTGAGCTCATTGAATGCAGGTTAAACAAGGTCCTGATAACTTTACTATTTTCATTGTGAAAGGAGGTGTTTTGTACCATCACAACTTGTCAACGTATTCATTGGTTCCTTGTGACCCAGATTAATAAAAATATAGGCGCGTCTGTGATGTAAATTTCGAAATATTTGTAAAATTGTAAACCAAGTCATTTTTTATTTTTGGTTGAGGTTAATAGATACGGGGATGGGGCGAATAGATACGTAGTATGGGGTGAATAGATACGTAGTATGGGTTCAATAGACACGTGTAAGGGTTCAATAGAAACGAGTAAGGGGTGATTAGAAATGTATGCGATAGGGCTACTATCTATTTTCTACTTAACAAGGTACTTACCTACATTCTTTTCACACTTACGTTAGCTACTTAGCTAGATGTCTAGGTAGGTACTACTTAAACTTTGAAAATTGCCAACCATAGCATTTTTTCTATTAACCCCATACCTCGTGTCTATTGAACCCATGTGCGCGTCAATAGAAACGACACATATTTTGGCATTTTGTGCTGTAATTAAGGAATAAATGCCAATATAGATGACAGAAAATTATCAAAACAGCTAAGAAACATGATATAAGCAGAATATAATGTAGTCTTGACTATTGAAAAAATAAACAAAAATGAAGTCAAAGTTCAAAATAGTGTCTATTCACCCCGTTTTACGGTATCGTACCGAGAAAACCCGCCAGTAAACCCGCGACGCAGTGAACTGCACGGAAGCACACCGCGACCACTTCCCGCCTTTCTCTTCCGTGTGGAAACTGTTTCCCGAGGCGTTGCTTTCCACGGCTAGTAAGCCTATAGTTTGTTACTAGAAAACTAACTACAGTAGACCTCGCGTGCACAAATGTTTTCGCTAATTGTGATCAGTTTGTGAATGATTGATGCGAACCGCTCGGGAATGAAGAATTCCACCTTTCTTGTTTCCTGAAATCTGTATCCAAGGTATCTTCAAGTCGAGAGTGCATAAGTACCTTATGGATTTACGTTCTTCATCTTCATCAGTGTATTTTTCCATCAGGCGAGCTGGTGGACCAAATGCAGAGATATTCTAGTTAAAAAAATATTTGTTCATAACTCAGTTCACACATAATCTACCAAGTTTCGTTATTTGTATCTTAATAATCTTTTGTCCGCTTTTGCTTACATTCCATATTATAGTGCCAAATATTATCACTGTCTCCCGATAAATGGCCTTATAACAAACTCTCTCTCCCTTTTAAAAGTGAGCCCTCACAATGTTTTGTTCGATAACCTCTTAATAGACTTTGATATTTGATATTCTTGTTTAGAAATGAGTACTTTTGTTGGTAATGATTTTGGCAAATATGATAATGACGCCGCAACAAACTTCCCGGCCCCACATTTTTGATCATCATCGGTGAAGCCGTATAAATTCTATGAGGTAATACATAATACTCTTTCACACACGAAAAAGACTCACGCACACTCGGGTAAAAAGACAAAAATAACTACAAATATCCCGGAAATGGCTCGGCGTTTTAAGCGTAAATTCACATTCTATGACTTCTAGGTGCAAGTGTTTCTAGCGTCGAACATGAAACATAAAAGCCGGCTTGTTTTTACAGCGAGGTAACTAGTTCACAGGCTCCAGGAGGCTAGACCTAGGCTATAAATAGAATATAGGGCGGCAGTACTGGCCGGGCATTTTGCCTTTTATACTTCTTTACTATACGTGTACTCTGAGATTTGGTCGTTTGCGGTTTTTTTATGACAGTGAGTTATAAGAACATAATTATAGTTAAAAAAATTAAACAATCGACGTCAAAATACATAATTTACTTGGACTTATTCTTTTAAGTTATTTTGTAATAAAATTAAAGTACTGCACCGAGTTTGATAACATTTGTATAGGATCACCTCTTATGTATTACCTACCAAACATTACAAGGCTAGAGTGAATAGATATCTTCTAGATCGACGAACCCTATCCTCGGCCACACCGTCGTTTAACATAAGGCGAGTTGGTGGTCAATCGTAGATCTATTTTGCGTAAAAAAAAACAGAATGAATCATCAAAATCACTTCATAATTGAAAACTTTTTTTGGAAGTCTGTTAAAAAATTAATAACTTTGTATTTCACTTGGTTATTATAATTATGTAACACATTATAGCTTCTGATTGATTGCCATTCAACGTGGCAATGCCAATAGCATGCTGGGTACGCTGCCAACTGGTAGTGAGTTTGAGCATTTCTATAATTCTATTGGTTATAGACCTTTATCGGTCTGGGGTAATCTATTTTCATTTTGTGTAGTAGTTTAGGTAGTTAATAGTAAGATAGTAAGTTAATGTGTAGTTTGTATAGTGTTTTATTGTAGTTATCAAAGGCAGGTGAAATAATAAAGAAATAGTAAACATTTTTGTATTTCACTAGTTTTTTTTTATCAGCCCTGTTTTGTACAAACTTTCCCACTGCTGGGAACGGGCTATCTTCTCATTGTGAGAAGGGTTAGGCCATAGTCTGCCACGTTGGCCAAGTGCGGGTTGGCAGACTTCACACATCTTCAAGATCATTGAGAACTCTCAGACACGTAGGTTTCCTCACGATGTTTTCCTTCACCGTTTGAAGTTGGCGGCAATCAACAATACGCACATAACTTCGAAAAGACAGAGGTGCGTGCCGTGGGATTCGAACCCAGGAGCTGCGGATCGCAAGTCAGACGGTCTCACCACTAGGCTGCCGGAAACTTTCACTAGGTTATAATAATTATATAACAAAGTATAGCTTTTCCCACTTATAAATATAATATAGGACAGGATGTGCAGTCGGTGCACTATTCTCTTTATATTCCACTTGAGTTCGTATGAACAATGTTAGTAACGATGCAAATTTGATTATAGACACCGGTGCAGGTAAAAATTAAAAATAAATCTAGTTAAAACCTTTGTATTTCACTAGTTTATCATCATCATCATCATCTCAGCCATAAGAAGTCCACTGTTGGACATAGGCCTCCCCCATGGATTTCCAAAAAGACCGATTGGAAGCGGCTTGCATCCAGCGTCTTCCCGCCACTTGTATGAGGTCGTCTGTCCATCTCGTGGCTGGTCTTCCTACGCTGCGCTTGCCGGTACGTGGTCTCCACTCGAGAACCTTTCGGCCCCATCGGCCATCAGTTCTGCGTGCTATGTGCCCTGCCCACTGCCACTTCAACTTGCTAATCCGCTGTGCTATATCGGTGACTTTTGTACGTCTACGTATCTCTTCATTTCTGATTCGATCTCGTAGAGAGACTCCGAGCATAGCCCTCTCCATAGCTCGTTGCGTGACCTTGAGCTTCCTTATAAGGCCCATAGTTAGGGACCACGTTTCAGTGCCGTATGTCATCACTGGTAACACACACTGGTTGTAAACTTTCGACTTGAGGGACTGGGGAATATTGGACGAGAAAACGCTTTTAAGTTTCCCGAACGCTGCCCAGCCGAGTTGGATACGACGATTGACCTCCCTCGTAAAGTTGGACCTGCCTAATCGGACCGTCTGTCCTAAGTAGACGTATTCGTCAACAACTTCAAGAGTGAAGTTCCCCACAGATATTGGGGTGGGCACTACATGGGCGTTCGACATAACCTTCGTTTTGTCCATGTTCATTTTGAGGCCCACCCGTTGGGAAACTCTATTGAGGTCTTCGAGCATCGTACTGAGCTCTTCCATCGACTTTGCCATGACTACTATATGACACTAGTTTATAATAATTACATAATATGGCTTTTCCCCACTTATAAATAGAATATAGGACAGGATGTGCAGTCGGTGCATTATTCCCTCTGTATTCTATACGAGTTCGTATGAATAATGTCAGTCCTTCTGTTACAAGGACAGAACTGTACGCCGCTGGCATGCGTAAGGGCTAGGGCATAATCATTAGCACTAGGAAATACGAGTACTTTTATTGTGCGAACCGATCATAAGAAGACAATAAGGCAGTGTTCTGGATATGTTGGCAACAAGTAATGGGTTTGTGCATGTGGTCAGAAGATAAATATTTAGAGCTCTTGTAGCTTACACGGTTTGACCGATTATGATGGTCGGCTTTTGATGAATGAGGTCTGAGTGTAAGACATTATGGGCAACATTTTTTCGGAATAATAGACAATAGACAAGATTTTTATTGTGCCAAAAACTTAAAAAATATTAACACGATTTAAAATTGAACTAAACTAAGTTTTTGCCACAAGCCGGCTCCAGCTCAGCATGGTGCCAGTTGTTGCCAACCGCAACAAAAAAAAAAAAAAAAAAAAAAAAAAAACTCGCAAACTAGGATGTTTTGTTCTCTTCTGCAAAATTAGTATCTTATAAGAATTATTCTAAAGTATGGTTATCTAAAAATAACAAGCATATCAGTTACATTACGAATATTGCTCATATGAAGTCGGGTATTTGTTTTTCTTTTGTTGTAGATATTTATTTTCTCAACTAAACTTATAAGGCATGCCTAAACATTCTGAGCACTTACAATTCTAGGCACAGTAGACCTCGCGAGTATGTACTTTTTGCAAAAACAAATGCTTGCAAGATTTACCGCTCGTATTCGAAAACCTTGTTCAGACTTGAGTACCGCATGTTTCTACCAAATATTATCAAAATAAGCAAACAAATGGTAGCTGACTTCTTTTTAACTAGACGCGGGGAGGTCAATATTTTTCGAGTGTGTGTATGTTTCTATATTAACTCCTACAGCCTAAACGGTTTGACCAATTTTGATGGGCGGGGTACGTGCAATTAGATTCGTCTTCACTCCCTGAGTGTCATTGCTATACATTAGTGCTAAATCTAAACAGTACTAATTTTTGTAGAGATTGGTTGGAAAATATGACCTGTACGTGTACGTACAGGTACCACTACGAACAGAAGAAAGAACATTTGTGTAAATATATAACTATCACGGCAAAACACGGAAACTATTGTTTGGAAATAGATTGGTCGATATTCCTAAAACTCGTACGAAACGATTTGGCTCCACTTTCATTGTGCGTACCGCCAAAATGTGGAATGTACTTCCTGAATGGGTCTTTCCGAATAGGTGTCTTCAAACCGCAAGTGAATAGGTTTCTTCTAGGCAAGCGCGCTCCATCGTAAACCGTAACTGTCACTTAACATCAGTTAAGTGACAGACAGAGATGGAGATCACAGAGATGGAGTGACAGTTATCAGAGTTGACGGTCAAGCGCAAGCCTATTTTCGAATAAAAATAATTACAGTTTCAAAAACTAAAAAACACGCTACAAATTATTGTGGTCAAAGTTCATTACAAGACTTTTCTAACAAATCCAAACACAGCTATGATACGATGTTCCATCATGAAGTTCTCGTTCATATCTTCCGGCTCCATCATCAGATCAGTTCGACAGTACCATATTATTGTATTGTCATCAGAACTACATACAACTGCCAATTTTCATGACGCTACGATCCTTGGAATATGGTTAAATTAGTTACCTTAGATTTCATTACATAGTTAGTTTACATACAGGTCGACCTAAAAAAGTGTGTTAAAATATATACTACAATGGTATTCTGTGGTATCGACTGAACAACATAACGAAATTAGTACAGCAGCGCCCTCGCTGCCACATTAGTTCTCTAGCTGAAAAGACTCTATCATTAACCATTTTCGTAATGACCATATTCTCTTCCAGCATACAAAATTAACGAGCAGTCCAGGTTATAAAACTGTACCTAAATATTCATAAGTCAATGCCAGCCACGTCCCCAGTACGTGTAACATCCGTCTGTATGTGCTATTTGCAATTCATTTCAACTATAGGAAAGGAACTATCTGAGAATGGTTGTGAATCAGAAGAAAGTATGCTGATTTTATGTTACCTTAGTATTGACGTAGAATATTATTGTAGCGCTCGTGGCGTAGCTTGACTAGGTGTTTTCGAACGATCACCAATGTCAAGCAACGGACGGACCGGTCAGTCTTCGTTGGGCGACCGTGAGTGGCATAGCTTTTTGAGCGCTACCGTAGGTCGGATGACACGTTAAATTGTAGGTCCCGGGTTGTTTGTTCTAAAAAAACGGCAATCGTCAAGCCAGGTCAGAGGCTTTTTGGCGGCTTAATAACTCTGACACTAGAGCTGGCCACTCAGTATGTATGAACTTACTTACTTTTTATGGAAAAATACATTTTGACGGTGATAAGGGATTGTCCATTAATTACGTGATGTTTTAGCAACTTTTTAATCCCTCCCTACCCTCTGGTGATACGGGGTGACATTTTTCACCCCTCCCTTCCCCCTGATGATACGGGGTGAGGTTTTTGACTAACTCAATATAAATTTAATTTAACGCTACTGTAGCTCGCCTAAGAATCCTGGCTAGAATCCTTAAGGGGTACTGCAAGTTCAATAAGCACTTACACTAAGGGCCTAGGTGAACATATCACTTGCAGATTCTGTCTTAATGGACGAAATTCCTATAAATAATTATGTCCTGTGCGAGCCTCGGCACCAAAGCAGAACCTGGCATCTTAGAGGCTATCTGATTTCACCTGATGAGATCAAAATCTTCCCCCCTAAGGCCATTATTGACTATATGATCAGCATAAGACTTGGCGAGGTGCAGGTTGGTCACAATATTTCTGGAAAGGCAGTGATCGCCGTGGTTCGTAAAACAAGTTTGGTGCCCTCATTTCTAAATACATATTTTTTTTATATTACTCACGTATAATTATCATGTATATGTAAGTATAAGCAATGCCACAGAAGACATTAATAATGTTACATACAAAACCGATACTCTCCGCCTCCCTTCAAGTTCGGGTTCCACACTCGCTCCTCGCGCTCGGCCTGTCGTTAGCCAACACCCATCAGTTGGCAGCTTTCCCTGAAAGCACGCTGAATAAGTACTAATGCTTATGCGTTGGTCAGATAAGCTCCAGCACCACCAGATAGGCCTCATGGCTCAGCGGTTCTTCGGCTGCCTCCTGAGCTGTAAATCGTGGGTTCGATCCCCACCCAGTGCAAACATTTGTGTGATGAGCATGGATGTTTGTTCTGTGTCTGGGTGTTTCTATGTATTACAAGTAAGTATTTACAAAAGAAAGGATATATGTATTGTATCAACCATCTTGTTTCCATAGTGCAAGCTTTGCTTAGTTTGGGCTAGATGGTGATGTGTGAAATGTCAACCAATATTTAATCATTAAAAATATAAAAAATGGTCACGCGTCACATCTGCAAGCTACTTGTATCAGGTCTTTTGGAAATCCATGGGGGAGCCCCATGTCCAGCAGCGGACATCTTGTGGCTGAGATGATCATGATGATTGATTGATTGATAAATTCCACTTCTGTGCAGTACCTATGCATCAAGATTGTGGATTGAAATTGTCTGTATGTAATTTAGTATTTATTTGAGAAGCGGGTGGTTTTCCTGCAATTTTAAATTACTGATACTCAACATATATTTTCAAAGATGATAAGAATACCGGGATTGAGCTGAATATATTGTTATAAAGAATCAGTAGGAATTTAAGCTAAATAAGTTATCTAAGTTGAAATTTACTTGCAGTTGACACGAAACACCAATAAAACAGCAATACTTTCCAAAGCGATGGTTCTAAAAGTAGGTGGTGACAGCAGTGCAGTCACAGGAATTGCTCGATCCAACTGAATGTCAATGCGGCCTCGAACGAAAGTACTTTTACTGTGCGCATGCGTGAGCAGGGTTGATTATGGGGTGCAGGGTAGGCTCTGTCTAGAGGATCTTTTGCATTGCGAGTAATTAATAGTTCTGGGGATAGTAGATCACGAGAGCACATTAATTTGCTGCCATATCTTGACAACTTTTTGCTTATATATGAAACTTTTATTTAGAATCAAGTACTGAATGTTTCTGCCAAATATTACTAAAGTACGGAGTACGCCGAGCAGGAAGAATTTCGTACATTGATCTATGATTACCTATCTTTGTCACTCCCGCGTGATTATATTGCTACCGCGCTCGCACTGGTGCCGGTCGTTGCACCTGTGCGAGCGCGATAATCACGCGCGAGTGACAGAGATAGGTAATCATAGGTCAATGTACGAAATTCTTCCTGCTCGGCGTCCGTACTTTAGCACGCACCTCGCGAGCACGGAGTCTGCACTCGTGAGGTCTACCAGCGCTCATATAAAAAAATCTTGTGAATCGAATGTTTCTGTCAAATATTAACAAAATCGGCCGACAAAATGGCCTCGTAGCAAACTTCTTTTCTTTTCAACTGTGATTTCATACTTATCTACTTTATGTTTTAACTTAACAACCTCTCGAACGATTGTGCGCATATTCCAAATTAAGTACCTAAGATTTAATTTCCAAACGTTCCAAACATTTCTGGCAAACATAATTAAAATGGTAAATAGTGCGACAGCAAACTAGCCTCCTTATAGGTGAAATACCAAATCTATCAAATAAAAAAACAAACGATGAAAAAAATCTATAAAAACGTAAAAATATCAAGTTTCGTAAAGATAGGTTGAAAAATATGACCTATAACCGAGTACCAGCAAACATCAGGACAGACGAAAGAAAAATTTGCCAATTGATGCAGAGACATTTGTTCGCTTCGCTCAATCGGTGAATTATAATGCATATTCTCTGTTTTAAAAGTAGTCTAGGTGAAATGCATTAGCAGTTGGCGGTGTGCCTGCAGACTGACTGCGTCTTAGTCCAGTGCACCATTGACCCACGTAGGGTAGCTATGATACTAGGAGTCAAGGACAGCGAATGCATCTTGAAATACCTACACTATTCACACATATCAGTCAAGTTTCAGTTCCGGCAGAGTACCGCCACCGTGATAACCATTTTTTGTACATTCTCTATAAAAATTACTAAGAGCATTGAGTCGTCACTGACACTGACATGTCTGAACGTGTTCATAGAAAATGTATGAAACAATAATTGTCACGGTGGCAGTACTGCGTCGGAACTGTGACGTCACTGTTATGTCGTCGTATCCGTGGAAGACAGCCACTATTACAAGACCCTAGGTTTTCAGGAGGAGGTTTTTTTCTGATTATCCCTAAAACTTGTTAGACAACAATATGTTTTTTTGTGTTCTGTACTAATAGATGACACGATATGTAAGTTGATGATATTTTTTTATTTATTTTTCTAGACGTTTTTATACATATTTTGTCCCTTACGGCTGTATTCCGCGAAATTATATAAAGTTCACGTAATTTTAATCGCTATTATGGCTCGCTCGAATTTATTATGAATATGCTCGCTTGAATTTAATAGACGTTACGACCTTTTTCGACATCAACCGCGAGTCTCAGAGAGTATCAGAGATGACTCGTTTTCTAAGTCTTTTTTATTACTAAAATTACTTCTAATTGTATAAAACAGCAAAATCAAAAAAAGAGGTTCTCAATTTGACTGTTTTTTTTATGTTTGTTACCTCATAACTTTCGACTGGGTGAACCGATTTTGATGATTCTTTTTTTATTTGAAAACTGGTGCTTCCCATGTGGTCCCATTTCAATTTGGTCCATTTCTGACAATGGCGTCCATGAGAAGTCGGTTGGTTCAGTTTTTTAAACTATAATTATGATAGCATAGTGTCCCTACATAGTCTCTAGGCTAGGCAAAGTATGCGAGTCAGCCCAGCGCGCGGTCAGCATAGAGAATGTGCGAACGTGCGCTAACTATCAAGCCGCCGGACAGGACGTTCCTGACCTCCAGTGAAATGCTATTATTCGAGCTCCAGTAATCCCATGACATAATCTAGATTATGGTTATGTTGGCATGCTTTTGTATTTGTTATTATTATATATTAGTTTTAGAGTTGCTGGCATTCATATTGCTTTAGTGAAAACTTCTTCAGGTGGGTATTAAATGGACTTGAGCCGTCACGCTCGGCTATCTAACGCTCGTTCGGGTAAAGTCGGCTGGAGTCGATTAAGAGAGCGATAGATATATAGTAAACGCATCACTGCTACGTATAATTAGACATAGCCTTGATGAAGTTTTCACTTCTGTCACAAAAGTGTGAAAAGGTAAGAGTTCTTTCGCTTTTCTATTAATAAGTTAGAATATAATTGATAGCGTCTAAAAGTAATTTAATTTCCAAGCATATTTGTATATTGCAGTATAAGCGTACATTCCTCGAGTTAACAGATCACCGCGTGGTTGGGAAACGTCTGCTAGTGTAATAGCAATTTTCTACTTATTTTCCACTTATTTATCTAAATTCCTCGCATAGCCGGCGGCGGGCGGTGACTTGCGGCTTCCCTCGCGTTGACTAATCCTCATTGTTTACCACTTACCAGAGTTTATGAGTTCCTGGTACGTTGTCGGATATTGCAGTTTGTAATATACATCTTACTTTTAAATTAAATAAATAGGTTTTAGTAAGTTTTTTAAGTGAAGTTTTTTAGTTATAAGATCTTGAAAGATGAGTGAAGTCTGCCAACCCGAACTTGGCCAGCGTGGTAGACTATGGTCTTACCCTTCTCATAATGAGAAGATGGCCCGCGCCCAGCAGTGGGACAGTATGTACAAACAGGGCTGATAAAAACTAAACCATAAGCGATTTTGTTTAAATTGGGTAGTTTTTTAGTAAGTTTTTCGTAGTTTACAGTAATAATGATACGGCTTGCCGGCTCGACCGGACACTTCAGTACTTTGTTGCGCGCCAGAAGAGATATAAAAATGCTTTATCCTAATCCTATTCTAACTAATATTAACATAGCGAAAGTAACTCTGTCTCTCTGTCTGTTTGTTACCTCTTTGAACCAATCGTTAGGCCAAATTGCACATAAATTCTTTGACCTGCAGTAGAACTTAGGCTATATTTTTATCATCATTAAAATCGCTTCGGCCACGTACATAACTATAGTTTCGTACGAAACATAATTATTCTTGGTACGATACTAGTGTCGATCGGAGAAGTTTTTTCCGTATTCGTAATCACGGTGTTTAATACGTAACTGATTACGAAGTAAACATAATTATTCTTTGTTTATGATAACATAGGTAAGTAATTAAAACTCTTTATTTACTTACGTATCGGATAGCACCGCATGATGCCTCCTGCCAAAACGTACCCATAATGCTGTCGGCATTTACCAGGTTGAATCGCTGGGGAGGATGTATTGAGTCAAAAACCATTCGGAGCGAGGGTCGCTCCCTATCTTTTTTAGTGGAGTGGTGGGTGGACCACCCTAGGTTCCGTAGCAGCTTTTTGGCCTCAAAACTCCACTCTCACGCTGTTTCCACGGCAAACGCGATAAATCCCTACGCTGTACCCTGACCAGCATATAATTTAAGCAAATAGTTAATATTCACCATTAAACCATTGCCCGGGAATCGAACCCGCATCCTTCTGCTTATAAGAGGCAGCGCCAGCACTAAGCCATTTTTTTTATCAGCCCTGTTTGTACAAACTGTCCCACTGCTGGGCGCGGGCCATCTTCTCATTGTGAGAAGGGTTAGGCCATAGTCTGCCACGCTGGCCAAGTGCGGGTTGGCAGACTATACCTGTATGGCACTAAGCCACACAGGTCATTAGTTAACCCACAAGTAACTTATTTCGCAAATACCCTTGTTTCCGCGTGCTCTGTTACGTACACAATAGTTTCGTACTCTTGTTACATAAATAGCGTTCATTAGTCCATGCGATGTCAGTTGCAAGTGGGCCAGGGGCGGACTCAGGCCGTTGGGAAATGGGGTCAAGTTACAGGAGTGTACTGTATCCTTAGTGACTGATTAACAAATAATGTAAGCAGGGTACTACGGACTAATACACTTTGGTATCACGTTTATTGCACGAACTTTTAAATTGTGGAGTAGAATTCGTGTCATCTTCTTAACGCTACCTGGGTAAATTTTCCAAGATAGATATAACTTGTCAGTCATTCAATCTTGAAACGGTTCACTTGGTCCTGAGTTGGTAGTCCACTGCTAGCCTATCTTCCTCTTTTGGAGGTCGGTTAAAAATAAACCATTGTTGTATTACAACCCCTTACCCCTTTACCTGAGTACGTCCATTCACTTGACTGTGATTCAGTGTAGCTTCCCTGGTTTTTGCTTACGTCCGAGGGTGTTGCACCAACCACGTGCGCGCCGCGGGCACTGAACCCGCACTCCTCCTATAGGCATACTATGCGATTACAGCATTGTGCTACCGCACACACGCAAGCCATGGTTAGTCTGGAAGCTCAGGGATACTTTAACTAAGCGTATTTTGAGGTTATGGGAAGAAGACAATCTATACATATAATTAAGACTGTAACGGGTCAAAATCTGTACATTACATATATTTGAAAAATTTTGATTGCAGGACGCATTACTATCGATACAATTTTTGTAATTTTTGTCTGTCTGTCTGTCTGTACGGTGTATCCAATGGACGCCGAAACTACTGGACGGATTTGCTCGAAATTTGGCAGGATTAGGTACTACTTATACTATGTAGCAGTAGCTTAGTGTGTGTATTGGCATACTTTTTATCCCTAAAAATTTGACAGCTCCTGTGGGATACATTAAACAAAAACAACATAATCGATCAGCACGCGGGTGGAACCGCGGGGCGCAGCTAGTTATATCCTAAAATTGTAACTGAGAGCCTGCGGGTGCTACCGGTAAAGCCTTACCGATTCACGAAGCTTTCAATCGGATTTATGAAACTTTTTTTAAAAGTAAAATACGTATTATCCTCTAATACCCAATAACACCCTCTACCTCCCATCTGATCCTCTAACTACGGTCAAATGTGACGTCATATATCCTCATGGATTGTATGTATGTATGTAACAGTAACAATGTAGATGAATGTAAGTATATAAATATGAACATGTACCTACATAAAATCAATTATACTTCGTTGCTAAACGCATCATTTGAGAATGGTTGAATAGATTTGGCTATATTTGTACTAGATCACAACACAAGTTACCCGAAAACTTTAAAAAGTCGGGGAAAATTGAGGATCCCTTTTTCTATGAGATTTATGAATGAATCTGGCTAATGTGGCAAGTAGCCAAACCAGCGAGATAAAGTTAGCCAGACATAGCAACTCTGAAAGGTTATAAATGCAAAAATATGATGTGAAAATACTGAAAGTATCAAGATACCGTTTGTGTTTACTCACACTGATTTAGTAAGCGTATTCTTGAAATTTCTCTTTATGAGTCGTAATCAAAACCGTTCACTGTCTCCCCGCCTAGGTGCAGGGGCTAAACACGGACATTCTATCGGCTTTTTTCCGCCAACAAGAAGCAAGGTAAGGCATCAGCGCGTCCATTTCGAATTAAGAGTCATTTCGCTGTGACGTATAGGGATTCAGAATATGCGCTTTTTGTCAAGTGTTATGGCGGGGTCTAAGTGTTACAACTTACACCTTATTTTATCACAATAGATCTGGAAAGGTCATAATGTCTCGCCAGGGTCAGTTTTACATACACATATTAGAGAAGTGTGATAATTTAATGATACTTCATAATATGTCGAAATCCGTCAAACCATTCACTTGACGGACCATGCGACCATAATTCCCGCCTCTGATGGACTATTAGATTCGTTTTTGTTTTAATTTTTTTATTAATATATTTTTTATTCGTATAATTATTAATATTTTTTAATTATCATATGTGTGTATATATTTTTTTTTTGTAAATTGTATATGTTTAAAAAGAGATAGCTGCGCACGTTGATCTCCACCTTAATAGACGATCCCAGCGTAGGGATAGTCCATTAACTCTCGAGGCTGTGCTGCTGCAGTACGATGCCGAAATATGGGCGAGAGGCGCAGATTGGGAGCGAGCGTTCCGCATACAGAAGCGTGCGGTGCGGACTGCGGTGCGTTGCGCGAGTGCCCTGGGTGGGACGCACCGGCTCGCCCTCATTATAAAAGTACTAGGGGTACTCACACTACCTGCCCTGTTAATCTTCCAAGTAGCAATGTATACTAGAGTGAACCTGAACGCTTATTCTGAGCGAGGTGAGAACCACTGCTACTCCACCCGCAACAGAAACAAGTTAGCAGCTATTCCACGGTCTCTCACGAAGTCATCCAAGTTGACGCATGTCATGGGTCCGACTGTCTATAATAAATTACCAACTGATATCACTGAAGCGTTAAGTCTACAACTATTTAAAAATAAACTTTAACTTACTTGGCTCATTGACCAAGTATTTTACAGTTTTGACGAATTTATGAATTATGAATTGAATGATCAAATGTTTTTATTTTTAAATGTTTTTATGTTTAATTTACTATATTCTCGGTGAAATTTCTTAGAATGAATTTGATTGAATGAATTTCTTAATATTTAGATTTTATTTATTTGTAATAACAATATCATATTTAAATCGACATTATTTCTGTGTATTTCTGTAAATTGACATTTTACGAATATATTACTTATGACTTAATCGCTTAGTTCGGGAAAAATCATGAAATATCGCAAGAGGGAGGGGAGGGGGTGTAGTAAGATATCACTTGTATTTATTCTTTCCTTTCGAAGAACGCACGATTTCTAAATCGAAAAGCGGCGCGTCACCTTGACTTTACAACAATTGGACTGTCATGATGAAAATTAGTATGAAAATAAAAATACACGTGATTTTGAATACGAGGTAGTCTAAAACTACGTCACGTATCACACCAAGGGGATCCAAAATTGGGGTTTGAAAGGTGTTAAAAACCATAACAACCCCTTATTTTCGGTTGCGTGCTTGTCTGACAAACGCAAATTTTGTCCTAAGATGATACGATTCCATTTCAAAAGTATTTTTAACAATTTATGGTTGAAAAGTCAAGAAAAAAAAAATAGTATACAATAAAATCATTGTGGTTCGTTTTAATATCGTTATTTTTTGGCGGCAAATCATATTTGTTGAAGAAAACAGACGATTAATAGTATTCAAATATATTTTTTTATCGTAAATTAAAAACTATTTAATTGATATTTTTGGTAATAATCTCAAATATTTTTTTCAATAAATATGAATTATCGCCTGCGAACAATAGTTTACAACCAATAAAAGAACGAAACTATACTCTTTTGGACCGTAATTGGTAAAAAAAATATTTTTGTATGAAAATCGGACCACCAGACTATTTCATGACACACAGTACAATAGGCCTTCAGCATTGTATGTGTAGCTCTAGGAAGATTACGGGGTCTTCTTTATAAGGCGTAGACAATGTCATTATGGCGTAGACATACATATAAATACGCTGGAAAGAAACCTTCTTTCGCAGTCGGTTAAAAACAAACGACACGCCGGCGCCGCACCAGCCACTCCCACCTCCAAGTCTGCCGGGTGGCGCAGGCGCAGCGGCGGCGGCGCGTCACAGATCAAAACAAACCACCACGTGCTAGGAGCAGCGAACTTTTTATACTCGAGGTCAATGACACGCTCGGTATCGACTATCGTATAAACACGCCGCGAAGAAAGCATTTCGCAATCAGCTGCTAATCTACGAAACCTGTAATCTGTAAAAAACAATATTATTCAATTACCAATTTCTATTATACAATTATATATTAAAAGAAAAACAAAATACCCGACTACAGAAGAATGTTTTTTACAGTCAAACTTATAATTTCGTTACGCTTGATACACTGTTGAGTGAACGGTTTGAGAAGTATGCTCAATGTCGCTGTAAAAGGTTATAAATGCGCATACTTGAGATAATTCTAGCAAAATCACTAATTTGTCACAAAAAGTTTCAAAGGATTTACCAAAAAGCACATATTTGTTTATTTTTACGATAATTGTACATATTATTATTACAACAATATATCCCATGACACTCAGGGTGTGCAGACGAATGTAACGACACCTCGCACATCAAAAACATAAATATAAAATAATTATATACATACATACATACGTACTTACATACAAACATAAAAACACTCAAAAATCAACCCATTTTGTGCAGTCGGGTAAATAAAAATAAATAAAACACCAGACTGTAAAATGACACAAAATATAAACATATTGAAATAATACACACATCCTATAAGTTAAGAGAAACGACGTCGCACGTTGTTTCAGACGCAGGGAGTTCAACTGTATTCTCCCTTACCCGTCTACCATGAAGTGCACTTATAAGAACTGATTTACTGGCGAAAACAAACATTCAGATCATATCTGTCTCATCTATTGGAAAAACAATATTCAGGATGTGATGCGCACACGCATTTTTATATTTCATATTTTGACAGCACGGTACACGAAGATATTTTTTGTTTGACCATCACCTATTGAACCCCTGAAAACAAGCGACGGTGCAACAGAAACTGGAGCACAATAAATATATCCCTCCCCTTTCCACAACAGGACAAGCCGGAAAACGCTTCAATGCCATCCCTTCATGGTGGATTTGCCATCAGCTCGAACAAAGCGTTTTGCTTCCACCTTCCTAATGCGAACCGCTCGGGAATGGAATGCCTTGCCGCTGTCCTTATTTCCTGAAAACTATAACCCGGGTGTCTTCAAGTCTAGAGTGAATAAGTATCTTCTAGGTCTACGTGCTTCATCTTCGGTCACAGTATCGCTTTCCATCAGGCGTGCTGGTGGTCAAACGTAGAGCTATTCTATATAAAAAAAAAAAAAAAAAAAAAAAAATTTTCACTCGAGCCTTGAGAAATGGGTGCGCTGACTTTCTCCTGAAATAAAATACGGGTACAATAAGGTCCTAAAGTCGATGCGTACACGAAATAAATCCGGTAGAATATTCTACAGTATTATAATCTATTTTATTGTATACAAGATGACCCGGCGTACTTCGTATCACCTATCAATGAGTGGATCCGATATTTTCTCAACGTTTAAACCTTCCCTGGCCTACGACAAACATTTCAAAACCAAAATCA
Organism: Lycia hirtaria; assembly: GCA_947563715.1. Lineage (NCBI taxonomy): Eukaryota > Metazoa > Arthropoda > Insecta > Lepidoptera > Geometridae > Lycia > Lycia hirtaria. The sequence continues at coordinate 48,963,418 of OX387376.1, read as the reverse complement.
GCTAAATCGGCCCAGTTGTTCTCGAGTTTTAGCGAGACAAACGAACAGCAATTGATTTTTATAATATATAGAGATATAAACAGACATGTTACTTTATGGTAATATAGAGAATTAAAAAGTTTCATTCAGTTGATACAAATGCTAAATTAATAATGATGCTTCGTAATTAGCATTCTAATTCATAATATTAATTTAAATAATGAAATAATATCGGACCATAAACGGTTATGCAACAGTACTTATCACATGTCGTGCAGTCCACAGCCGTTGCTCCAATCACGGCCAATTAAAACAATCACAGTTCGTTAGCCCCTGCCTCGCGATGAGTTGCAACTTCCCCGCGGTGTGATACTGCTTGGCAACAGCGAGATTCGTAGCAGAACCTTCGAACTCAGCGATCTTAATGTAGATAGTTGCTTAACAACAGTGAAAATCATAGCTGAACCTTCGAACTTTAAAAACAGTGAAAATCATAGCTGAACCTTCGTACTTTAACAACAGTGAAAATTATAGCTGAACCTTCGAAATTTAACAACAGTGAAAATTATAGCTGAACCTTCGAAATTTAACAACAGTGAAAATTATAGCTGAACCTTCGAAATTTAACAACAGTGAAAATTATAGCTGAACCTTCGAACTTTAACAACAGTGAAAATCATAGCTGAACCTTCGAACTTAGCGAATTTAATGAAGTTAGCGTTGGTAGGGCTATAGTTGCTTACTTAGAATATAGAAAAATACAGAAGGCGCGTCCAGATGCAGTTACAAAATCCGTGCTGTGTCCAAAAACAAAAGAATCGTCCCGCACCCTTCTCACCTCTCACCCGCATAATGTTGCTAGTGTAGGCATTATTTACCCGTTGCTGTGGTAAAACGTGGAGATAAAAATATATTAAAATAAAATATTTACTTTCTTAAACGGATATCATTATTTTTATAACTGTTCTCTTGACTTACTATTCGGATTAATCGGTCAAATAAATTATTTTGTGTTTGTATCTTATTACGTTAGCTTAAAAGGTTAGGCATTATTTTAACCTGTCTCACAGCTAAGTAGGTTTGGGGGGTTCTACCCCCCCCCCCCCCCGAAATCCTGGTCATTATCAAAAATCCTTCCAGGCTTCAATCATTTTATAAAAAAAAAGTTTCGCGCTCGATTCGCTCGCGCATGATTGTTTCATATTGATCTATATTTGTATTGATCATTAAAGTGCTGTGAACTTTCTAATACGAGCAAATAATTAACTAAAAATAGCCACTAACCAAATTTTTTTGGTTAACTAATACGAAAAACAAAGCATAACGAGCGCGAAAATTGTAGTAGTGTTTTTTATAGTATATTACTATAAAAACACTACACTACTACACACTACATACAATTTTCGCGAATAAACCATAAGCTATGCCCAAGTCCATTGCTGAAACCCCCCCTGAAATGAATTCCTGGCTACGGCCCTGGTAGGCTTTATAAGTTAACGGTTATAGACTACCACCACAAATAAAAATACAAAATATCTGAGGAAAAATTTCGCACTAAATCCATTTAAATCGCAAAATCAATCAATATGTTCACAATATCAAACAAGTAGTTCTATTCTAAGTCCATATAGGGTGAACTGCAATTATGAAACGCTACCCTGAACGCTACTCGACATGCCCTTGGCCAATTAATTTTTAATCGGATAAAAATATATTTAAATACCTACTCATTTAATTTACAAACTACTAACTAAAAAAATCGGTAGCAAGTAAAAGTAAGGAAAATCAAAACGTTGATATTGGCAACACCAACAAAATGGACGATTCTTTCTCTACGATGATCAAAGACCGAACAATTTATTAAATAAATACGTAAGATAATGTCAATTGTGCTACTTACACGTGAAATGTTATCCCATCGTGTTTTTTTTTCACCCCAGCAGTATTTTTACACGTAGGAACGACACATGACGGCATATTTGAATTAAATTGAACACCAACAAAGCTTGCCACTCGTTAAGACGTTCATAGAGCAACTGATCGCGCACGCTTCAAACTACTCTATATATGAGTAGTTTTTGTCGCTTCAGTTCTAAGCATGTTCACGGTTTCTGTATTTTTCTATATTCTAAGGTTGCTTATGAACATTTAAAATCATATCTAAACATTCAAACTCAACGATCTTAATGTAGACGATGCTTAGCAAAAGTGAGAATCATATCTGAACCTTCGTGTTCAGCGATCCTAATGTAGATAGATGTTTAACAGTGAAAATCTTAGTTGAACCTTCAAACTCAAATTTAATTATTTTTCTATCTGATTGGAATCATAAAAGGTTTTATGGTTTGCTTTCTTTTTTGTTATAACTCCGATGTAAAAATATTAAAAAAAATAAATGAAAAAATAGACCCCGTGGATACATTTACATACATATTAATTTTCCCAACCAAATAAAAATCGGTAACTCCCATTAGTTCTATAGAACTGTGACGTCATAGAACTGTTTGTTTTTTTATCCTTTTAGTTCTATGGTAGAATTATTAAAACGAAATCTCTCTCATTTGTTCTATAGAACTATTGATACATGGTAATTTACGTTAGTTCCATAGAACTGTTGCCACATAGAACTGTTAAAACCTTTTTTTATCCTTATAGTACTATGATAGAACTATTGAAACAAAAATTGTGCTATTAGTACTATAGAACTAATAATACCTGATAACTCACGTTAGTTGTATAAAACTGTTAGATACTCCTAATTAGAAATATATATTTAAGTAATTACTTAAATACCTATAGATTTCTAATTTGATATACATATGTTACACACCGTTCGGACTCTGTCAGATATTGTAGTCAAATAATGTGTAGGTGAAAAGGCAGTGAAAATGCATGAAATATCAAGTCTACGTAATAGGACCGAGGCCCGTTCAAGCGTGACTTTACTTTGAATAAATCCGGCAAAGTATGAGTTTTACTAGCACATACCGTACTCCTAAGCATGATACAATACATGAACACTTCACCCAAGCAAATTACTCAAAAAATGTGCTTTATTTACATAAGAATAGCAACTTCAAAATATTAAAAAAAATATATAATTTCCCCTTTTATCTTCTAGTTTGTACGGAACCCTCGGTGGGTGGGTCTGACTCGAACTTGTCCAGTTTTTTCCCTTCTCTCGTGAATGTGGACTCACACAGTTAGCATATTTGCCATGTAATTTGACTTATTGAATACTTTCACTGTTTGGTGGTTTTGACGGGTGATTACAACTTTTCGAAACCGCGATAAATATATAAAACACTAAAATCGTTATAGTATTGAGGTCATTGAGCTTTTTGCAAATCAGTTTAAACAAAAAATATTCATATTCAATGTATTCAGTAGCGAACCCTACTTTACGCGTGGCTCGACACGAGCTTGGACACTTATTTGAACTATAATTATGACAAACTCGTGGCGACGGTAAGGCCCTTGACTTCGTCTCGGACTTACATTCACACATACTAGAAATCTACTTACTATTACCACTCTTGTATAATAAATAACTATTATAGTTCAATTGCTTAGTTCTATAGTACTAATAGCACAACTTTTTTTTCAATAGTTCTATCATAGTACTACAAGGATAAAAAAAGTTTTAACAGTTCTATGGAACTAACGTAAATTACCATGTATTAATAGTTCTATAGAATAAATGAGAGAGATTTCGTTTTAATAGTTCTACCATAGAACTAAAAGGATTAAAAAAATTCAACAGTTCTATGACGTCACAGTTCTATAGAACTAATGGGAGTTACCAAAAAAAAATCCAAAAATAGAATTCACGAAATCAAATAATATTTAGGGGAATAAAACAGTTTTCTCCTGTTGGAAGAATAATGCTTAAATTGGCTCGACAATCTTATTGAAAGCTCTTTAAAAGGTTCCACAGATACGACAGGTCCACGGTACATCCTCTGGTGGGTCACACACCTGTGTTGAGTATGTGACATCCCGAAAACGTGACCGCGCTCACGTACCTACCACATTTTGCTACTTTATACGCACTTTATATGACATACTCGTCACGATATTTTTGACACGGTATTTTGATTTAAGGCGGCGCTCTAAGCGCGCAGCTCTATTCCGTATCACAATATTTTTAAACATATTAGAAAATCACTGTGTGATGATATTTTACAAGTGAGATTTTGTTTATTTAGATAGGAGAATTACAAAAAAAAAAGCTTTTTTTTTTTCTTTTCTTTATTTGTTTAAACAAGGCTTTTTACATGTCGCCCTTGTAACGCACCCTTGTGAGGAGCATACACTACATATGCATAATTTGCTTTCTTTTATTGACAGCTGCATTATATAGTTCGTACAATCGTCTGGCGTCATGTGACTCAGGCTCGGACAACACACTGTTGCATCCTCCGACTTGCCAGAGGACGTGTTTACAATCAAATAATTGTCGACGTAGTACTTCGTTCCAGGCACACTCCATCAAAACATGGTATACGTCTTCGACTGCGCCACATAGGTCGCAGGAAGGTGACTCGACTATTTTCATGATGAACGCAAACATGTTTAATGGAACGTGCCCAGATCGAAGCCGTGCAGCTGTAAAAGATAGGAGAATTACTAAAAAAAAAGCTTACTTATTTAAAATTGGCTGAGTTAGAAAATACGATTTTTTATTACAAACTATTAACATCCTGTATTTGTCTGTATACGTAAATCTTGAAAGCTAAATTAGAACAGCCCTCTAAGGCTCGATCGGTCTCTTTGGTATAGTTGCATATTTTTGGTGATAATGTAATAATATGGTACCACAGTACTGGTTTGACGATGATGTCGGAAGGTGGCCATAGGAATAGACAAGAATTAAGCCCATCGAGATTGGGCTCATTTGTTTTATCTTGGCAAACACTCGCTACATGATATTCAGAGCCCAAAGTTGGAACGGAAGGAAACATAAGAACTAAAAAGTAAAACAAATTAATATTAAAGCGAAAACTTCTTTAGCGGCGTTGTGCATTTTTGGGATGGGTAAAAAAAGTTCAACTCGCGTCAGATCGTCAGATAGCAAGACGGACAGTCAGAAACCTATTCTACCGTTCTCCATTTAAAGTTCATTATTGTATGTACAAATTTGTCCTTCTAGCATGACTTCATTATTTTAGTCAGAAACCTATTCTAACGTTCTGCATTTCGTAAAATTCTTGCGGTAAGTTTCTTAAAAAAATATTTTTATAAATCTCATTCATCAGTTCTATTCTGATGAATGTCAGTGTACCGCTTAATTTCATTATTTGTGTCGTGTGCGATTTCTTGGATAATCACTTTATCGGTTGATTAAGGTATTTCATATTATAATGAATCAAAATAAACCTCATTGTCTATCAATCACCTCTAAAAATGACAGTAGGTATTGAGTTTAATTAAGTTTTAAGCAAATAAATTAATGTGAAAATTATTTGAAATAAAAGAAGCGACAATAGGTAATTTAAATTTAAATAAATAAAAAAAATGCTGACATGTGAATGTTTTCCTTATTTTTAACCGACTTCGAAAAAGGAGGAGGTTAGTATTATTCTTTGTATAATAAGGTATAAAAATATACTTTTTTCGGAAAACCGGAAAATTTGGGAAAAACTTCAGATTTGAGTTTATTTCTAGGGATTAATCTATATATGTATAAATCAGTTTTCAAGAAGCCAGGGTTCCTAAGGTACACAAAATGCTCTTAGGGGAAAAATGGGAAAATTGACAGATAAAAACTAAGATTAAATTGAAAAAAATTGTTCTGATGTTTATTGTATTTATTTATTCAACATCTGTTAGCGAGACTGAAGTGAGTAATACTCCAAATAAGTTTCTTAAGTTTCTTCAAGTCTATTTGAAAATTGAATCAGAAACCATTAGAGGTTTGCTTATTTCAAAATTTCTACTTTTTTTTTATTTTTTTTTTTATCAGCCCTGTTTATACAAACTGTCCCACTGCTGGGAACGGGAAATCTTCTCATTGTGAGAAGGGTTAGGCCATAGTCTGCCACGCTGGCCAAGTGCGGGTTGGCAGTCTTCACACATCTTCAAGATCATTGAGAACTCTCAGGCATGTAGGTTTCCTCACGATGTTTTCCTTCACCGTTTGAAGTTGGCGGCAATCAACAATACGCACATAACTTCGAAAAGACAGAGGTGCGTGCCGTGGGATTCGAACCCAGGACCTCCGGATCGCAAGTCAGACGGTCTCACCACTAGTCTGCCAGAAACTTACTTTTAATTAATTATTTCAATTAATTATTTAAATTTCAACTCTTTATTCCATAGTGAACCTGTTCTTGTTCCATCGTAGACCGCATTCGAATTGGTCAATTGGTCAAGCGAAAATCTAAAAAAAAATTGTCATAGTTCATCAACATTTTCCCTCTCCTAAAGGGCTGGATGATACATGGCTATAATAAGATATTAGTAATTTTGGTACTGGTCATACCTTGCGTCATCTTTGGAAATATAAAAAAAAAAAAAAATTATTTGACTAAACTGAATTTTAAAACTTTAAATTCGAATTAAGTCAAGTTATAAGTCGTTTCTCTTGTAAAATTAGATATGTGTATTTTCCTCATTTTTTTAACCGATTTCATAGTTCCAAAATTTTCATAGTAATCAGACACCTATGGGATTTTGTTAGGAGTCTAAGTGAAAAATTAAAAAAATGCATTTATAGAATTTGGCAAGCGCAACAACAAGATGAAGCCGAGAAAAAATAATTCATCCCCACTTTGTGTAAGAAAGACGACCTAAAAATACATGTTCAAGATTTTATTTTAACACTTTTTGTTCTAAAGACACACTGACATATAAACATAGACGAATTTGGCAAAATTATAACACGTTTTCTAGTTAACTATGGAACTCTAATAATGGCCGACACATAGGTATATTAAAATAGATTGTATGATAGGTTTGATTAAATTTTTCGGTGTTTTAAAACAGTTGTTAATTCTTCCTATTTTTTAATTACTTTTATTTACACGTTTTTAAAGGTATTTATTAGTTACGTGTGAAACAAAAAATTTGATTCATCAATACTTCACACTATTTTTGTAACACCTAATTTTTGGGGGTAAAAAGTATGTCAGATCCTTTTACATAGTACGTAGTACGTAAGTATAAATTTTGTTACTCACTAATGTGATTAAAAAAAAATAAACTAAAAAACAAAAAATAATTACAAACGTTTTCAAAACAAATAAAAAGCAAAAAAAAAAAATGAATCAAAATAAACTCATTTAATTTCAATACTTAAATAATTATACAAATTAAATTTAATTTAATTTTATAAATTTCCCTAATTAGCATTTTAGGGAAATTCATTTCATTTTCGGCGGCACATGTCGTTTGTCTCATTATTTACCAAGCAATTGACACTTTCTAATGTTACTCGTAGTTTAGACCAAATAGTTCAAGGCTTGCCCCTTAGGTTGGCCATTCACTCTACTAGGGGTGACGAACTCTTCCAATTTCGTTTTTATTCAAGTTCCAGAGGTAAACCACCTATTGGTGTAAGGTGGTTTACCTCTGGAATAACTTCTAACATATTGTAGGAAAGTTTTGGAGATATTTTAGCAAGATAGTTTTCCGTGTTATATTTGACTGGGCGAGCGAAGCGAACGAAAGTCTCTGTATCAACTCGCAAGATTTTTGTTCTTCTGTCCGGATGTTCGTTTGTATTCGCGTATAGGTCGTATTTTTCAACCAATCTTGAGGAAACTCAGTACACAGGTTCCTCAATTTACAACCGACTTCAAAAAAAGAGGAGGTTCTCAATTCGACTGTTTTTTTAAAATGTTTGTTACCTCATAACTTTCGACTGGGTGAATAGATTTTGATGATTATGTTTTTATTTGAAAGCTGGTGCTTCCCGTGTGGTCCCATTTCAATTCCCAGTTCTGACAGTGGCATCCATGAGAAGTCGGTTGCTCCAGTTTCTTAAACTATAATTTTATATTTTTTTTTGTCGGCGGGAATTTCTGATAAGTAGCATATTTCCCCCAAAAAGAGGGAAAGTTTGATGCGGCGCCATTTACTTACCAATTTCAATAATATTTGCTATAATTATTATTTGAATTATTTCATATTTAATATTTGAGTATTCGGTGGTTAGTTCTAAATAAGAATTTCAAATATTAACAAAATTGATCAAGAGGTTGTCGATATAAAAGGTTATGGAATTTCGGTCGAAAAAAGAATATCTATAAGAAGCCATATGTGAGCCGATCTTAAATATATTTGTCTGAAACCAATTGGTACAAAATTCTAATATTTTTTTTATCTACACAAAAAAAAAAAAAAAAAAAATTGTAGACTTGGCGAGCAAAATCTTTTTCCAACAAGTAATTTTGTAAGTTTGTGCTCACGAAGTCTACGACACGAGAATTTATGTTAGTGATGCAATGATGCTGCAAAAGTTGTTTTATAAATATGTCATAAATAACATTTCATAAATATAACAGTGGACTTCTTATAGTTCCCAAGTATACTCGACGTGTTCTTGTAGCTCTAGTGACATGGAAGATTAGGGATTTCAAAAAAAACGGGTTACCACGCTGCCTGTCACGTGCGTCTTCCTGCTTTTGTATCGTATAAAGTTGTCTGTCTTGTGACTGGTCATCATATGATACGTGCGCCGATGTGTGCGTTACCTCTTAAATGCTAGCCTACATTTTTCTTAAATCCATGATAATAATCATATTTTTGTATCCATCTGGAAAAAAATTACACCTATCCTATTAAAATTATAATTACATATGTATATTTTTTGTGTACGTACATTTTTTGTACAACTATTTATAGTTCTAATTCATAAGCGCTCGCTCACCTTTACATGTATTATTTATGTAGCATTAGTGTACATGCAAATTGCGTTAGTGTGTGTACGGGAGGAAGCGAACGGGCGCCACTTGACTCACACATATACAAACAGACACTAACACAAACAAACATTGCGAGCTATCATGCCTTGCAAGTACTATAATGTAAACAGTAGATCATTAACCATTCCAGCATGGTTCAACGAACCTCTAATTGTACATTATTGGGTAATGATACGCTAATGTAAGCAGTGAATGACACAGACACGGCGACTTTTACAAAATTTAAACTATTTCGCTATCTCATTGAATTAAAACAACTATTAAAGAATTTATCGCACGTATTTCACATGATTTTGAAACCTGTCATCTGAGTTAGCAGTATAGATTTGCAAATAAAAGTCTCAGACAGATGTCTCATTTTGAGACATGACGCTTCAAACACATTGCAGTATAGATCTAATGATCAGACTAGATGAAAGATGTCTGTCTCAGTTTGAGACCTGACGCTTCAAAAACTTTGCAGTATCTACAGATGAGACTAGATGACAAATATCTCATTTTGAGACTTGACGCTTTAAAAACTTTGCAGTATCTACAGATGAGACTAGATGGCCGGTGTCTTATTTTGAGTCCTGACGATTCAAAAACTTCGCAATATCTACAGGTGAGACAATATGACAGTTGTGTCAGTTTGACATATGTTTCTTTTTGAGACTTGATGCTTCAAAAACTTTGCAGTATCATTCTTTCAGTATCTACAGGCGAGACTAGATGACAGATATCTCATTTTAAGATCTGAAACTTTAAGCACTTTGCAGTATAGATATAGATATTTCTAAATAATAATAGAATGACAATGACAGATGTCTATTTTTGAGACTTGATGCTTCAAAAACTTTTGAGTATCTACAGGTGAAACTACATGAAAGGTTTTGAGATCTCACGATTTGATCTTTGCCGTGTAAAATTACTGGTGAGATGATGATGAGGTATCTCATTTAAAATCCTGGCGATTTAAACATTTTGCAGTGAGTATGACCACGCCGAGTATAAATGACAAGCGTCACATTTTGAGACCTAGGGCCCAATTCAGTTATTCAAGACCGCTCCATAGCCGAACCATATGTGGAGCGTTTCCCGTCGGCCGCCATAGTTTTTTTGATTCAGTCACTTTTATGTCATACATTTGACACATTTGATGAAACGTAACACGTCCTTCGCTCGTTATTAAATCAAAAAATGATAGCAGCCGACAGGAAATGCTTCGCAAAAGGTTCAGTTACGGATCGGTTTTGAATAACTGAATTGCCCTCCAGATGTTGCAAAAAGTTTGCAGTATTTCTGATCACAGGCGAGACTAGATGATAGGTGTCTCCGTTTTCTTTATGGAAATGTCAACGCATATCTCTACCTCTATTCACAATCATTCGGAATCAGGTCGGAAATTATATCGCCATCTATTTTTATTTTCATACAGAATAACAGAGATAGATACATAATTTCCGATCCGATTCCGAATGATTAAGAATCGGGGTATAATGCCGGGACTATATGCCTTCATTAAATTGATGACTGTCTTCAATGTTGGTGGCGTCCGCTAGGTCAGGTCTCAAATTATATAAAGTATATAATAGTCCACAAATCCATTAAAAGTTGTTTATTCCAATTAATAAAAATAACGAACTCCAAAGAAACTACAATATATGGCTATCTCCCCACAACAGGTCAACGACACACATTTTTAGATCATTCATCCGCTTTTTTCCAGCTTTCGCAAATTCGAATCGTAAAATATCCATAAATCAGTGTTTCTGAATCGAAAGCTGTAAGTATTTGTGGATTAAAATATTAATACGTTATATTTACGATTTAAATGCGCGTTAATTAGTACACGGCACACATGTAAAATAGAATCGCGGCGAATCTATCTCAATATCAACTTTTTTTTATTCAAATATTTTTTAGAAACTTTTAGACTACAAGTATGCCAGCCCCATCGTAACCTTATGCCTTATAGCAAACTAAGAAGACGCGTGAAACCAATCTGACTGACGGCCTGGAAAAAAGAATTCGCCAGTCCGTAAATCATTCCAGCCGCCTTTGAAGTACTTAGGTTCCGCTAAAATACAAAGGATTGTTCCCATATTGGATCCACTTCCATAGTTCACTTGGAGTTCGAAAAAAATCGCTCAGTTTAGAGACATAAAAATCTACGTTCAAATAAATCGTTTTTTTTTATATATTAGCTCCATAATATTATCATAATCAAAGTTATGCAATAGAGGCGCAGTTCTTTTCAATTTAAAAATATTCCGAATTTAAAAAAGTTCCAAGAACGTTTAGTCGTAAATCAGAGCATAGACAAGACGAGCCTTCAAAGTAGGTTTAATTTGGATTCATGAGTGGTAACATTTCGTCACGTTTCGTCACTCCGTCGTCACGTGGGCAGCGCCCGGTCAGGGTCGAGATTCGCCGGCCAGGGTTCGTTGTCCGGTCAAATATTTTTAACATTATAAAAAATCTGCACTCCTCCTATTCTATTATGATGTCATACCCTGCATGACTGGTTTTTGTCGAAACTTTATTGTTATTTTTTTTGCTTTTTCGGTAAACGAATTCGATTCGGGAACTATCTTCGTAAACTTTATAAATGCTAAGTCTAGTCAAACGTAAAAATTATGTTCGTTTCCGAAACAAATACAAAATAAATTATCATAGTATGATATATTGGAGACATCGTATTTTAATTAACAAAACACTACGCATTTTAATCATTCAAATTGAAAAGTCAATCGGTTACATAATAATTTATTACTTTAATCGATCACGATCGTGTATCTACATCAGAGAGATGGCAAACGAAATTCAAGATGGCGGAGTTTTTATTCGCGCCAAAATAAAGTGGCGGTCGTTCGTTGAACCGGGGCGCGGGCGTGTTGACCGTGTGACGTAGAGTGACGTAGCGGGCGTGACGTCACGCGGGCTTGCCAGTCGCATGAATCATGTTCAAGGTTCCTTTTTATCAAGGTTTTGCAGCGTTCACACGCGTTATATTTAGACGGTTCGTTGCTTCCTTTGGCTAATTTTATGTACTTTGTTGAAGTTGTCGAACCATTAAGTTTTTCATAACACGCGATGATCACTGGCCATGTTTGTCGTTGATTTATGGAGTGAAAGTCACTTAGCTCATGCTCTTCCTCAATAAAGAGTTCTAAAAGAAGGCTTAAACTTTCAAGGCGGCTTTTGTTTTTAGTCCAAAACTGTTTATGTACTTACGGCTTGCTTAGGGATTTATTCATTTCAACCGACTTCAAATAAGAAGAAGGTTGTTCATTCTGTCAGAGATTTTAAATACATTCGGTAATGTTTGTTACCTTACAACTCTGTCGTTTATAAATAGATTTTAATTAGAACATTTTTTTTTTTTAAATAATATGCCTACTTTTAGATTATTCTCATAGAAGTATAATTAAAATCGGTTCAGGAGTTTGGAATAAAAAGTTTAAAAATAAAATGGCGCATTGTGAATTCGGTTAAAAACAGAATCAATATATTCTTGTCACCTAGTTTATTATATATCATAATCATCATCATCATATATCTTAAGTGTTGTTGAATGTGCATATAATATAGTTTAATAGCTTATCTGCCAATAAACTATTTTATAGTTTGGCAGAAAATGTAATTTGTATTATAGTACTTTTTTCTGGAATAAATGCTTTTTTTATCAAAATAAACGAAACGAGTCCAAACTCAAGAGGTTTATTAAAGAGTTTCACTGTCCTATATCTAGAATCCATCAACATATCACTTGTACCTCTATTCAAAACCTGTCGGAATCGGCATCAGGTCGGAAACTACATCTCCATCTCTGTCATTCTCTATGGAAATGATAGAGAGTATAGTTTCCGATTCCATATCCGACAATTTATGAATAGAATAGGGGTACTGAACGAAATCTAATCATTGTATTGTCATCAATATTCAAGATCTTGAAAATCAAATTAAAGAGATTATTGTTATATTTAGATTTGTAACTTTGTGAATCCTATACTTTAAACGAGTAATTCTTGTATAAACGTATTTTTTTTTAAATACATTATAGATCTACGATTGACCACCAACTCGCCTGATGTTAAGCGACGGTGTGGCCGAGGATGGAGCTCGTCGATCTAGAAGATATCTATTCACATTAGCCTTGAAAATTCCTAAATATTAGGTCTCAGGAAACAGAGATGGCGGCAACGAATTCTTTTCTTGTGCAGTACGCAACAGGAATGTGGATCGATATCGCTGAGTACGGATTTAATGATCTCGGAAACGGCTCCAACAAATTTGATTAAATTTTATATGTAAGTAAATTCGGGGACGATAAATCGATCTAACTAGGTTTCATTTTTAGTAAAGCCGGGTTTGCTCGTATTTTCAGTCATAAAAAATCCGTATTACATTACATACATCCAAAAAGTTAGAATAAATTCGATACAATAATTAGAACTTCAAGATTTTTTACATACTTAGTACTTTAACTATGTAAAAAATGTGTAGTGAAACTAATAAAAAAAACCTGTGAAAAAATATTGTAAGGGGAAGAAAATGAAGGTGAAATCATTTTTATGTGAAATAAAAAGTACTGGCTTTTAAACAACATCTTATTAAAATATTTCCTTTCGAGTTGACTTCCTACTTTTTGAAGTCGGTAAAAAAGGAGGATGTTATAAATTTTTGGGGTTCCGTATCTAAAGGGTAAAATGGGACCTTTTACTAATATTACTATTACTAAACCTAACTTAGAACCTATTACTAAGACTCCGCTGTCTGTCTGTCTGTCCTTCTGTCAATAGGCTGTATCTCATGAACCGTGATAGTTAAACAGTTGAAATTTTCACAGATGATGTATTTCTGTTGGCGCTATAATAACACAGAATAAAATAAATATTTAAGGGCTCCCATACAAAAAACGTGATTTTTTCTCGTTTTGCTCGATATTGATAACGGCATCAGGTAGACGCTTGAAATATTCACAGAATATTGAGTTATATTATTCACTTTAAAAATAAATAATAAAATTAAAATAAATTCAATGTTTAAGGGGAGCTCCCATTGGGATGCGTGATTTTTTATAGATAATACGGAACTCATCGTGCTCGAGTCCGACTCGCACTTGGCTGGTTTTATTATTGTATTTATTATGTTTGTTAGCTCATAACTTCGTCATTTATAAAGTGAATTCTTCATTTGGAAAATTATTTTTTATTTGAAAGGATATCTTTTATCGAAATCGATTCAATGGTTTGATTTTTAAAACAAAACAATGGGAAAAATATGTCATCCAAGTAAACAAAGTTACGTATTTTGAAGTCGGTTGTTTCAAGTTTGAGGTGTGTATCTGTGTACCTGTATATCTGCATATCTGTGTGTCTGTCTGTGGGGTAGCTCTCAAGCGGATAGACCAATATTGTTTAGTTTTTTTGTAAGAGAATTTAATCTAGAGTGTTCTTAGCTATGTTTCATCAAAATCGGTTCAGCCGTTTGTCGGTTTGAATTTTCTAAAATTAGACCTGTTTAAACTGTAATAAATATGAACTTAATGTGCTACTCGTAAAGCTAGATTTTGTAAAAGTATTATTTACCTTATTTCGACCATTATTACGTGATCTCTGATACGTGATATGGTCACTGTTTAGACCAACTTCCTGCTGAGGATCACAGGAATTTAGTGGCTAAAGACCGGTCGTTGTGGAGGTTACTGGGCCTATATCCAGCAGTGGGTATCAGTCCACTGGCGTCAAGTGGAAGACGCACAGACGTAGCTTTCAGATAAAATACATATATACATTAAATCACGCCAGTTTTCAACAATTAGGCCGTTTGATGTTATGTGATGTTGTTTGTTATTGATCGTGATAAGAGGGTTATAAGGGATAAGAGGGTAGGATGTAATGTTGGCATGCAGTGATAGGGGAACTACCCATCGTCTACATAAATGCCAAAACTCCCTCAAGTTTTCCTGAATTGAGTTTTACTAATATTCGGGTCTTATTCCGGTAGTGAAACAGCTGGTACTCTAAATGTTTTTCGTTTTCTCCCAGACAAGCAGGGAAGATTATCAGACAAAAATATTACAAAATATATGTATAAGGAGCAAATTAAGAGCGTAAACCTATTCTTCTTCTTTTTTGTATTGGACCCGCATTAAAGCATTTGCCAGTGTCAAGTATTAGGATTTTTCAAGTTTCTTGAATAAAACTAGTTATAAATGTTCTAGTCACAATCTAAGTCACGTATACAGTCAATTTATTATTAGCTACAATTATTCATAGACAAACTCATTAACTTTAGATCTCCTTTATTATTTTCGTTCAAAAACAAACCTACTTTGAAACAATGTCATTTAAAAAGCACATACATTGTACGTTCCCCTTTTCCATTCTCCACAAGTGGGCTAAAAGCTAATTTGTAGACTAACAAAGAATTTTAGACTGTATAATAGGTATTATCATTAAGATTTTGGCACACATTGACACTTTGTCACTTGAGACAAACAATAGATTGGTACAGTTATTTTTAGTGTTCAAATTTAGCTCAAAGCCATTTGTGAACGAGGCGAAAAAAATAAAAACAAAGTCTATGATATAGGGTTGTCTATGCCTTCTTCCTGATTGGAAGAAAACACAGACTTTTTTTCGATACTTTTATTATCTTCTTCGCTACCTTCATTCCTTCGCTTTCGATATCGGTCGAGTATAAGCTTAGATCAAGAAAGCATGGATCCTAATTTTACAGACGAGTGTTGCACAAAATATTTCACCTAACTTAAGCGAAGTTGGCCGAAAGGTTCTCGAGTGGAGACCACGTACCGGCAAGCGCAGCTTAGGAAGACCAGCCACGAGATGGACAGATGATCTCATACAAGTGGCGGGAAGACGCTGGATGCAAGCCGCTTCCAATCGGTCTTTTTGGAAATCCATGGAGGAGGCCTATGTCCAGCAGTGGACTTCTTATGGCTGAGATGATGATGATGAAGCGAAGTTGGTAAAAAAAGCGGTCCAGTACTTGACATTCCATCAGCTTGTTAATCTATCTCAATTATGTGTATATAATCTTCTTGTTATTATTTCGGAACAATTTTTAGTAAAATTTATTTTTTATTTTATAGTTTTTTTTAAATAAAACAAACGAAGTCATCGGCAGCCTAGTTGGGAGACCGTCTGACTTGCGATCCGCAGTCCTGGGTTCGAATCCCACGGCACGTTACTCTGTCTTTTCGAAGTTATGTGCGTATTGTTGATTGCAGCCAACTTCAAACGGTGAAGGAAAACATCGTGAGGAAACCTACATGTCTGAGAGTTCTCAATGACCTTGAAGATGTGTGAAGTCTGCCAACCTGCACTTGGCCAGCGTGGCAGACTATGGCCTAACCCTTCTCACAATGAGAAGATGGCCCGTTCCCAGCAGTGGGACAGTTTGTACAAACAGGGCTGATAAAAAAAAAAACGAAGATAAGGTTGCATGAAGCTTTTATTTCCATTTGGACCACATTACTTCTGCTTGTTTTGGTTTCGCACGATTCATATAACTATTTGCGTAATTATTTTACTTTTTCGTGGTTAATTGACTTTAAAACACCACACGCATTTCGTTTATTTAAACGACTTTTTCATAATTCATAATAACTTTATTTGCGTATATGGGTACAAACAGATAGAATCCAGACAATAACAAGCCCGCCATATCCTGCCTTACGGCATGCAAATTTGAACAAAATAAAATTTCACATTACTAAGACCTCTCAAAAATCTTACTTACAGTTTATACCACAGAACAATATTTAGTTTATACAGCGAATATTTCCATTTTCCTATACATAATTAGGTACATTGCATATTAATAACATCTCCAAGCACAAAAATTCAAGGCATATTTACACCATATTTAATTTTAATCAATAATAAATAATATCAACGGGACCAGTATTCCACAGCACGATAATTCGTGTCATAATAGAACAGACAAGAATAATTAGTCTTAAATCATCTATTCATGGCCGTACCAAGTATGAATTAAAATACAAGTTTCAAAACATAATAATGCCAAAAAATAGTGATAATAACCTAGAAAATTCAATTAAAATTACGTAAATAAATTGCAATGTCAAATGAAATTATGTTATGCCAATGATAAATGAATATAAAATAAGAATGTCATAACAAAATACAAATATTAGTAAAAAAAAAAAAAAAAAAAAAAATATGTCAACAGATAAGATTATAAAAAGTCAACATAAATTAGATAGCAATATCAATTAGAGATGATTATGTCAAAATAAAGTCAATTTTATATAATAATGTCATGAATCACCAATATAAACAAAAATATCATAGTTAGTAAATTAATAAAGGCAGTATGTAATGAAACATTTCATCAACAAAAATACACTTAATAAAAATACATTTTCAATTTTTTTTTTTCAGATAAATACTCTTGTATAGTATAATATGCTTTCTCCAGTAAAAACAATTTCAATTTATGTTTAAAAATATGTATTTCATTTGTGTTCGCTATTTCTACCGGTAAGTGATTATAGATCACAGGAGCCATGCATATTGCACTATTGGAGAGTAGTGCTGTTTTGCGCTTAGGTGCAATGAGTTTATGTTTATGCCTCGTACCTTTTAAATTATCAAACAAATCTAAATTGCAACGCACAAACACTACACATTCATATATATAGAGACAGGGGAGGGTTAGTAGTTTCAAGGTTTTAAAGTATGGTTTACAACTATCTATTTGACGCAGTTTACAGATGGCTCTAATGCATTTTTTTTGTGCTCTGAAAACTGCATCTTTCTCCATACTATTTCCCCAAAATAAAATGCCATACCGGAGCAATGATGATACATAGCTGTTATAAGCTGTCACAACCGTCGTTCTACTTACTTTTTTTGATAGCATGTATAGCGCGTATGCTTGTTGGTTTATTTTTATACATAGGTTATCCAAGTGCTCTTTCCAGTTTAAGGTACAGTCGATATGTAATCCTAAGAATTTTGTGGTATCAATAATGTCAATTTTGTGCCCAGAATAATTGATGTCCAATTCACCTAACCTATTTACCCTATTTCTAAATATCATTAAATTTGTTTTATTGAGATTTATTTGTAAATTATTTGATGTCAACCATTGTACAATATTATGCAATGTATTGTTAATGTCATTTTCAACACAGTTCTTATATTTGCCTGTAAATAGCACCGTGCTGTCGTCAGCAAACTGAACTGTAGGGTGCCTGGTAGCACTAATGAGATCATTTATGTAAATAATAAATAATAAGGGCCCAAGAACGCTCCCTTGTGGGACACCATATATGACTTGTTTGTACTCTGAGTTGTGGGATACTTCTTTTTTGCAGTTATTTTGTTTATAAAAACAAAAGTACCGAACCAATTTTGATAAAATGTATATGGAGCTATCTCTGAGGTATTCCTACCAAACAAAAAAAAATCATCTAAAATTATTAGGAAGTTTGACGCCACATTTGACTGTAGTCAGAGGGTTGAATGGAATGGAGAAGATATTAGAAGGTTGTGTTGGCTTGCAGTGAAGGTGCTCAGCCCATCACCTACATAAACGCCAATTTCCCTTAAGTTCCAGTCTCAAGTGTAAAAGTCAGTTATGGGACATGAGGGAAATAATAAATATTTTGTCTTTCAATCGATTACCTATATAATTCAACGAAGGTGATATACAAAGAGGTTGGAAAGTTATAATACCAAAAATAAGCAATGATATTTATGAATAAAATGTTTTTACAAGCAGAATTTAAAAAAGGAACAATAATTATGCAAACTGGTGATATGATAAAGAAAAATACACAAAAATCCAAAATTTGACAACCATACCCAGATCTAAACTCATTTCCTATTGGCATGAATTTGAAAAGAAGTGACGCATGGTTCAACGACCCCGCACAAAAAGGCAAATGTGGCCTACTTCTTGAGCCTCTAGGCCTCTTGATTCATAGAAAATAAGCTCTGTCTAAGTGTTATAAGAATTGAGTGTTAGTGTGGTACACTGAATTGACTGTCGAGGTTGGCCTACTCTGTAAGTAGAGCCGCTGTAACAAATGAGTTTGAATGTTTTAATGTCATTAGCGTCAGTCACGTGTGCTGGTTTTGCTTGAGGCCATAGACAGAGGATGCGTGGCGAAAACTTTTTTGTCTACGCTTGAGGCAGTGTATTCATCATATTATATTAAGAATTTTTCGGTTATGATAAAACTTCCTTGGAATTTATCTTTTTATTTTATATGCCAGATAGGTCTACGATTGAATCACTAACTCGTACTGTGTGGCCGAAGATGGAGCTCGTCGATCTAGAAGATATCTATTCACTCTAGCCTTGAAAATTTCAAGGAAACAACAATTTATATGTTTACATTGAAGAAATTATTTGTAGCATCTCAGAGTAGCATAGTTTAAAGCATAGTGGATAGTACATATATTTTGTCGACAAAAAGTGAACTTTAAAAATTATTATTTTTCTTCTTCTATTGAACTTACGAATAGATTTGAAAAGGGTTCCTTTTTACGGAGCCTTATAAAATAAGCCTTGTTTGTATAAGATAAGTATGCTTGCCATGTCAGCGTTCTTGTCATCATAAGAAAAATAACATACAACCCAACCCACAACCCTGGCAAAGTGCTGGTTTGGCAGATTTCATCTTCATATTCATCTTCAGAACGTTTGGAACGCAAACACAGATTTCCTCTCGAAGTTTTTTCTTCGCCGTTTGAGGTTGGCTCGTTTGGTTGAAGGCTGATTTTATTTAATAATACGCACATATAGAAAAGACAGAGCAATCCTAATCCTAATGATTTGAACCAAGGACCTGCAGATCTCCGGCGGTCTCCCAACTAAACTGCCGGAAACTTTACAGAATTGATGAAATAGATCCCTAATTTCTAATACATACATACATAAGATCACGCTTATTTTCCCTTACGGCGTAGGCAGATCATTAAAAACCATGAGGTCGTTTGACGCCACATTTGACATGGTTAGAGTAGAGTTAGACAGAAGGGCGAAGACATTACAGGGTTAAAGATGAGGAGTTACATAGAGGGTATAATATACAAACTTTGGCTTGAAGTGACAACGGGCCAACCCTTACATTAATGCCCATTTCTCTCAAGTCCTGTATTTGAGCATACAGGACTTGAGAGAAATGGGCATTAATGCTCGGGTATGTTCGGGAAGTCAGCAGCTGGCACATTTTCCATGTTCCCCTACGATGTAAAAAAATATGAATGAGGAAAAGATTCTAAATTTAAACACGATACCGATGGCACACCATCCGGTACAGAATATGCCAGCCAGTTCAATGCGAAGGCGAGGCGCAACGGTTGACCCACATACCGGTCGTCTGGATGTGACCTCCACCACATCACTGTACATACAACGCAAGTGACATCTCGCATACACACTAATATATACTATATTCACGAAAGGTAAGGTGGAAGATCATTTGCGCGAAATATGTCGCTGAAATGTAGGTCAGGTGTGCGGTGACCATGGTGGTCTTCGCGGATTGTGGATACGGAAGTTATATCGAATGTTTCGATACAAATACAAAAATTCACTTTTGCATTTTTTCAGAAAAGACAAAAATATATAAAACATTATATAGTTTTCAACAGTAAAAAGATAGTAAGAAAAAAATATGTTTTTATTTATTTGAAATTGATAAACTTAATAATTTTAACATTTTGAGCATTACTGAAGACACAATGTATTCAGTCTGCAGACATACTTGTTAATAGCAGTTCAACGTCACCCAGAACGTTGATCTGCAACAGTTCAAGCTCCTGCGTGGCAATGCACTGCACTTATCACTGAGATATAAATATAAGAAGCTAAATTTTTTCCTTTCGGTATTTTACTGAATACATTGCCCTCATCCATTGAATTATTACCATTGACAAGTATGATTCCATTCTGAATACTCCTGAGTGCCGTTCGTCACACAATTGTATGCCAATAAAGTGTTGTTCTATTGTAAGTATATCGCGTGTTGTTCCATACGACAGATGAAAACTGTTTTCTGCCCTTAAGAGCATATACTAGCGAGACGAACTTATGCATATCAGAACTTATAATAATATTAGAGATTACCTACTAAGTCTCATGTAATATGTACATATATTGTTGGTGTTTCTAAAATAAATAAGAAGAAAAACGAAGAATATAATGTGACCAATTTAGTTTAATATTTACCCAACTGCGTAGGAAGGAGATGTTTTTAGAGTGTATATATGTATGTTTCTATATGACCCCTTACAACCTAAACGGCTTAACCGATTTTGATGAGTGAGGTCTGTGTCTTCATTTCTTGAGTTTCATAGGTTATATTTTTGTAATACCTAATAATAATACAACTCTTGCAACTTTCAAAAATTATGTAAGAATGCCCATTTATATCGTTTTACAGAGACTTTACACATACATTCTCACAAAAAACGTACACTCAACAGCGTATCAAGCATAACGAAATCGGAAGTTGCAATACTGCATAAATAGTGTTTTTGCAGTCGGATATTTTGTTTTTCTTTTAATATAGATACTTGTTTAAGATTGGAACCGAAAAACTAGGTTTCTATTTTTTTTGACTTTTTTTAAACGCTTAACTTGTACTTTTCTAAGTTGTCGAACGTTAGAGCTAGCTGTTGCCCAGGATTTCTTATGCTTAAAAATGCTGCCGCCATCACATTTCCACCATGCCCTGGACCCACTTACTTTCACTCCCGCGCCGATTCCCGTTCGTTTCCGCCCACTTACTCGTTCCTGTCCGCTTCCGGTCACTTCTGTTTACTCCCGTTTGCTCCCGCCTGTTTCTACCCCACTCCTTTCCCTCTTCCGTCCCGCTCCCGGCTCTTATAACAATTTGGCCAACAAATTTAGTTTTAATGCGTGTGGCATTTTGGTTTTAAAATAAAATATAATAGTTTAAAAAATTAAATAAAACACGCCCAATCTTATCAAATTATTGTATTGTCATCGGTCCTCGATAAGTCTACAAAGTTGAAATCTAACCGTTTGAAGTGGGTCAAAATCATGCTCAAAGTTTCCGTTACATACTAACATAGACATACGTATGAAGCTAATAAAAGCGTGTTAATTAATCACACGAAGCGAAGGCAAAAGACAGAAACGCAGTGACGTCACAAAAACATGTCCCCAAAACCTTCAAATGCATGGACACCCCGCGAACTTACAGCTAACGTCATTCAAACAAAATGCTGTTTTTATTGCTAAGTTATTACTTATTCATGCTAAAATGCTGTCAAAATAATAAATGATACTTTTGTCGGTTGACCCAGAAGTGGTCATGTGAAAATTGGTTTTGTCTGGTTTACTGAGATGCTAATTTGATGCGAAAACATTGGCTTCTTTCTTTATGGCTTGTTTTTTCTGCCGATTTAGAGTGTTGCCATGGTCGTTAACAAGAAGTGACCCAATATTGGGTCAAAAACCTGAAACTGTTATCCTGTCATGTCATTTTTGAAAACAAAAAAATGTTATTACAGAAGTTTGAGAAAAAAAGCTCAAATGGAGTTTTGCCGGGAACGTTATGGAAAGATGTCGTTTTATTTTATTTTTCTAAACTTGTGTTATTTTGAATTTTCATGCTATAAAATGGTGGTGTTTTATTCATTAATTGTTTGATTAAGTGCGTAAGTTTCGATAAGTGAAATAAAGCGGCGAAACGTGTCTTTTCTTGTTTTCGACAAAACTCCATAGAAGGTTCCAGTAAAGTCGCCATCACTAAACTACCGTGTAAAGGCAATACACTGTAACTTAAGTTACAGTGTTTTGGGTTAACAGGGCCCATTGACTTTCTTGTGATCTGTTCTAACCCCCTGTAAAAAAATAATTCTTCTAACCTTTGTCTACACTGATATAATACTTTTAAAAACACTGTATTCGACAGAACATTACAGGTTTGTTATTCCAAAACACGGCAACAAAACATACCGTGTATTGCTAAAACAAAACAATGCTCGCGAAAGTTATACCGTGTCAAAAAACCAACGTTTCAAGACACGCGCGCTGCGATCGACAAGCGATAGCGCATTGGTTTGCCGGGAGCTCAAATAACAGTGGCTCGTTCGCGATCAGTGTGCGCGCGCGCGCGGGGCTACGCAACTTTGAAGTAAGAGATAGATCACGCTGCACTTGCAAAGGGACCGTGCTGTCGTTCGTATAATTTAATTATTTTATAGAGTTTTTACGTTAAAAATGTGCGGATTTTGGTAACAAACTCTTGCTAAATTTGTCTATTTGCTAAACTTGCTAAATGACGTGAATCAATGTTTTGCCACAACAATGGCAACATTATTGTAGGAACACTACTATGGGAAACCACTCTTTTGATTGTATTTTATTTACTATTAAACATATTAGAGTAAATACTAGATGGCTAAATAGATATCAAAAATACCTTTAAATCAATATCAAACAATGTTCTTGAAAGTCATAAGGAGGAAAAATAATCAAATAAAACCCAAAAAACTTTAATCGGCCATTTTCTCAAAACACGTTTTTTCGACTTACAGTGTATTGCCTTTACACGGTAGTAAACTGAAGCACGACTCGAATTTGAAAATGACTGTATACGTGACTTAGATTGTGACTATAACATTTATGACTTGTTTTATTCAAGAAAATTGAAGAAATATTAATACTTGTCACTGGCAAATGCTCTAATTTTTATTTAAAAAAAAAAAAAAAAACCAGCTCAAATATGTATGTTTCTATATGATCGCCTACAGACTAAACGGCTTAACCGATTTTAATGTCGAGGTGTCGTTAGATTCGTCTTCACTGGCAGAGTGTTATAGGCTACATTTTTTTTTATATAAAAAATAATAATACATCTCTCGCAAAAAAGAGGGGTTTTCATAACCTTCAACGAACTTTTTCGTAATAAAAAAACGATTTTATTAGAATTGTCCTAAAGAAAGCGCATTTAAAATGTTCTACAGCGATTTTACGCATACTTTCACACAAAAAACGTACACTTAACAGCTTATCAAGCGTAACAAAATTGTAAGCAAAAACTGCTTTTCTGAAGCCGGTTATTTTGGTTTTTCTTTTAATACGGATACTTGTTATTTTGATTTTTCTGCAATTACAAGTATGAAACAAAAGTTGAAATGAGCCTAATTTGAACTATGATTTTTTTCACAGTCGCTTCAACTTTTGTGTTGCAGAAAAAAACAAAACCTAATTTTATAGGTAAAAAAACTGAAACAACCGACTTCAAAGTACACTACTTCGTTACTTGTAATATTAGAAAGGATTAGGATACATAAAGTTCATATCATCATGCTCAGTCGGGTAATAATTAAACATAACGCTCAATCATCGAAGTAACTCTATTTTCACCTTATACACATTGGATGAGGAGTAAGGTTTTACTTTTACTAAATCCTTCACGGTTGTAAACTTTTTAAAGAAACCTCTCTTCACCCGCTCGTTTATTTTTTTGGCAAGAATGAGATTTAATATCAAATGCTTCATATTCGAAGATTAGAATATGTGCAGATGCTTATGCGATAATCCTTAACATTTGACACTTTTGCAAAGAAAAACGTGTCGGTGGATCTCTGCGATTCTATAATCTGACGCACTTCACTCAGGAATACAATGAAATTTTTCATTTTTAGATATTATTCAAAAAGTAATAAAGCAATGTCTATAAAATAACTATGAGACCAACTTGGGAGCTTTATCTATATTTCAATTTAAGAAACACAAAAATTGGTTAACGAATGACGGAGTAATCGGTGAACAAACATACAAAAAAAAACAAAAACATACCGACCGAATTGATAACCTCCTTCTTTTTGGAAGTCGGTTAAAAAACTGGCACGAACCTACTATGCGTCATTAGAAGATATGAGCCCTCTAAGTCTTTTTAATAATCCTGGAGGAGGCCTACGGTCAGTAATGGACTTCTTGTGGCTGAAATGATGATGATGATGATATATGTACTTAGAAGATTAAAAAGATTTCAGGATATCAATGTTTGAGAAATATCCCTATTCCACTAGTATTTACGTCAGATGGAAAACCTCGTGAGCCATTTGTTTCTTTTGTTAGGTAGCCTTCGAATTCGTGTGCTTTGTTATTACTTCCCTGTACACGTCTAAGAAACTGGTGACGTTATTGTTAGAGTACGAATCAATGACGGCATCAAGCTGAGGTGACGTGGTGACGTACGATAAGGGCATGCGCAATATGACGATATAATTTATTACTCAAACCTATTACGAAAATGAATAAGAGTTTTAGACCCAAAAAAAGTTTTGTATTTTTTTGTTCTTTTCACTTCATTTTTCAAAATATATTAATGTTTTCAGTTAATATTTTTTTAATTATTTATACATTCTTAACACGACACACGGCTCACGCATTTACACCATATATCAGATTGGGTCTAAATCCGAGTAAATTCATAATTATACATTTGGATCACAATGAATTTTGTGTAAAACTTGTGTAATAATATAATAGTCAAGATTCCTTACATACATACGAGTATTTGTCCAAAGTTCGTTTAGTATTATAAAATTTGGTGTAATGCGATGCGTGAGTAAACCATCGAGCAAACTACTCGAATAGTTCCTTAACGACACATAGATTACATATATAGCGATATATAAAAATACTCATTATCAAAGGGTAACGTTATTTATTTTTTAGTTTTGAAGCTATTAACGATCGCCATCACATAATGAATTGACCAATGGCAATAATATCTAAAATATCTAGATTTCTTCTAGATCAGTTTGCTTCATAGTAGAAGTCCACTGCAAAGTCACTCCACATTAGACAAATCGGTCAAGCACAAACCTATCTCATCATCATTTATTATTTAGCCACAGCTGAGTATAGATCTCCTCTTTAGCGCGCCACCTTTTCCGGTCCTGTGCCTCATCCATCCACTATCTTCCTTCTACCTTGTCGATGTCATCTCACCAACGAGCTGGAAGACACATATTTATGATAAATGATATAATTTGTCGATTGCGTCCGTACCTTATGAATTACGATATAGTTCAGTAATGTTACACAGTCAGACGGATGTCTTGCACGTATCCGCTGCGTTACGGATACGACTGATTGACGTTACAGATACACTGGAAATGTAATATTGAGTAATCCGTGAACTATCTGTTTAGATACCACTTATGTTGATACATAAGTGGTACCTAAACAGATAGTTCACCGGTTGTGTACGCCTTGTATGCGATGCAAACGATAATGTTTTTTTAGGTTTCGAGAATGTTATTCATTGGAAAATTGAACAGCATTGGCCAGGGCACATAGCACGCAGCATAGACGCTGATAGCCGATGGGGCCGAAAAGTTCTCGAGTGGAGACCACGCACTGGCAAGCGCAGCGTAGGAAGAGCGATGATCTAATACAAGTAACGGGAAGACGCTGGATATAAACCACTTACAATCAGTGATTTTGGAAATCCATGGGGGAGGCCTATGTCCAGCAGTAGATTTTTTATGGCTGAGATGATGATTATGATGAAATTCCAATGTCGTAGAAAATATTACGTTGGATGAGATATTAAATTCACCATTAAAAAATCTGCCCTTCCGGGATTTGGACTCGGGAGCTTCTGCTCATGAGCCGCATGGTCCACCAGTTAGCCGAGCAGGTCGTCAAACTGAGCTGCAGACTGACACTGACAACACACTGACAGCTACATGATTTCACTCTAATCAATACCTTTTCTAATCACTAGTAGTTATGTAGGATCTATTTCGAAGACATGACTTAAGCAATCATTTATAGTTAGTCAAATCAATTACATCTGTAGCCGGAGGCATGACAGGAAAATTGCTAAATGATATAGCGCTTAGCTATAAGTCCTTCTCCGGGATACCGATTGGAAAGTATGAAAAGTTTTTGACCACATCGCTTTAAGACGTTGGACCATACACATATATACTAATACCCAGTTTTTGGAATGTAAAGCGTGCTAGGTCTTTTTCTTACTATCATAATGTGACTACACAGACTCCATGTCTTCTATCAATACATATGCATGCATTTTTCTTAACTAATTTTAATTTTTTTGTATTTCAAGAGGAAGACAAGAAGGATATGGGATAAAGTAATGGCTGCGTGTATACGCCGAGCAGTCCAGCTCTCGGAAGCAGCACCCGTTCAAGAGTTGACGCACGTGCCAGCCCGAGCGAAGTCAACCATATAGTTTGCGAGCCAGCAATAAATTTTCATGATCGACTTTCTACCGGTCGATGACTGCTAAATGATGAAAAGAAAGATATAAAGAAAGAAAGTATTATTATGATTGATCGTGAACGTCAGCTGCGGCTCCGAGAGTGGGTTGCCTCCCAAAATAGTAGAGATTGTATTTCATTCACTTCTTCCCGATTGAAAACTAAATCAAATTATAGTTAATATAATCTCTTAAAAAAAACGTTAGCCCGTTATGGGTTAATACGTCAGCTGGTTTTATTCAGAACATGTAAAAAAAAAACAGTTATTTTGTCTCATGAAAACTTGTCAGATTGCTAATGTGAATAAAGTACTGGTGCTCTGAAGGGTGTAATGCAAAAGCCAGAAAGGAGCATCTATCGCCTATGCCTGATGATTTTTAAGTTCCTTAGTCAACAAGAAGCCCTTATAGTTTACCCGATCCGTCCGTCTGTCTGTCTGAGTGAGGCTTTGAGTTCAAAGCCAACAAAGTGGTAAAATTAAATCATGGAAAAAATATTTTTAATGTACTTCCTTGTAAGATGAAGATGAATATATTTTTTCTTGTCTACCCCAGCGTGTGGGCTATCGTTGGATAGGTTTTTTAAAAACAATGTGCAAATCATTTTTCAATTTAATGGCCCCTTTGTCGTTTTCACCAAAGATGCGTAAGTATATCAAAATTGAACTCAATCAAACGTCAGGACATGATTCCAATTTAGAGTAGAACGCCGGTACTACAGATTACACTCGCCCCCACTAGTCAAATATGTCCTGAATCACGGTAAAGTCAAGGTACCGGCCGGTCGGCAGATGCAATTTATAAGGCACGATGGTAACGGTTGACCCAGAAACATGACGCACACACTTACACCCTGATGCTAACTTAGGAGTGGATGAGATAACGGAGACTTATCGCAAGGATGTAGCACCCTGGATGTGGCATAATAATTACAGTTTAAAAAACTTAAAATAAAACCGACCAAGTGCGATTCGGACTCGCGCACGAAGGGTTCCGTACCATTATCAATAAAAACGGCAAAAAATCACGTTTGTTATATGGGAGCCCCCCTTAAATATTAATTTTATTTTAATTTAATAATTTATTTTTAAAGTTAATAATATAAGTCAATATTCTGCGAATATTTCATTATTTTAATAAGCGTCTACCTGTTGCCGTTATCAATATCGACTTATACTTATACTTTTACTCCCTTAACTTTTATATATATACAACAGCTCTACGTTTGACCACCAGCTCCCCTTAAGGAAAGCGACGCTAACAGAACAAAAACACAGATAAAAGCAAAAATGGCAAGTTTTAAAATGGAGACGTTTTGCTTGAAGGCAACCTAGCAAAATGTAAAAAGAGTATTTACTTTTTAAATTTGAGTTTTGAGTTATCATACTCATATATACTTATACTTATATATAAGTATATACTTATATATGAGTATGATAGGCGTGACTGTAAAGATGTGTGATAGAGTGAAGTGGTGAAAGGAAACTTGGTGTGCCTACTCACCTAGTGAGTGAGTGAGTCAGAGAGGTTAGGATAAAAGATTTGCCGCAAAATGCGAGATCAGCAGAAGTCATATTTAAAACCGTCGTTGACTCTTGATACCAAGTCTAGCTGAGCCGAAAGCCCAGAAATATCTGATATTTATTTGTGAATTTAAATCGGCTCTGGGCGTTAGTTTTTCATGTTTTGAGTTATGAGCTTGAAAGTAGACGCTCCTGTCTGAATAAAAACAACAAACCAGTAGGCCATCCGGTCGATGGTAATTAAACAGATACCTGTCGCCATCAACAACTGCACAGCGAGGTGGACATGGACGCACTTCGTTGAAGCACGGCGGGAAGATCTTCAAAGTAAAGCTATCTCGTTGGTCCGTGGAAGGAGTAGAAGAACTTGACTGTATGGGATCCCCACCTTTACAAAATGGGAATTATGTAAACAGAGTTATTCTTAGTAATTTGCTTCATCCTAAATATGGTGAAAAGCAAGTAAATGAATCAGATTATTTCAGGAATTTCATAATCACAATCCGTATCCGTTTAGAATAAGGGAAAATATGAACTCATCAGCAGTATAGGGATCGTGGTATCATCCGATATCTCAGGAACTGTGCGTTTTCCCGGAATAAAAAGTAACGCATGTGCTAATACAGGATATGAGTTTGTGTAGTTGAGTAATACCAGACAAAATTTTAAATAAAAACGTAGTAGACCTCTCCAGCACAAACTGTTTGCAACAAAACAGGAAATTATTTCGCCTTTATGACAGAAATTTAATCATATCATAATCATAGAGATTTATATCTATGAGTCCACTGCTGGACATAAGCCACCCGGCTTATCCCAAGGACTTGGGGCGTGGGGCCCAAGTCTGTCAGTCTTGTGGCTAGTCTTCCTACGCTGCGTTTGCTTGTGTGTGTTCTCTGGTCAAGAACTTTTCCGTCCCATTTGCCATCAATAATTGATGATATTAATTATTAATAAAAATATAGGTAGAATCAAAACTTACTTCAAGCGATATCTACAAAATACTGAGACCATAGACTATTCCAATCTCACAGATCTACACAGAAGAACTAGGAGAGCGAGATTGAAGATTCAGAGGTATGTGATTGCGTTCTCCGTACTCATCCAAGCCAGTGCGCCGCTCAGTTTCCTCACACATCTCTGATGGACTCACAGCTTAACCGCCATGTCTCTTCCAGTTATCTCTTCTAGTTCTTCTAGTCTCTTCTAGTTGATAGCTTATTATCGAGTTTCCTGAAGCGGTCCCGGATCTAGTACATAGTTGGAGATTTTTCTTTGGTAAGCTAATTACGGCGTCTGTATATAGCGCGGGAGCCACCCGTGACTGTGTCTTTACGGAGAGCTTTTTTACACGGAATCATTTTCTAATCTAGATTTATCATATATGTATATTTATATTAAAAGAAAAACAAAATACCCAACAGCAGAAGAGCGATTTTTGCAGTATTAGAGCCGGTCCACACGGCGCGTTGCGTCGGCGTCGCGTCCACGTAGCGCTGTCGCTCCGTCGTTTTTCATACTAATCATAGTGTTCACACGGCGCGTTGCGACGACGCAACGCATATACGACGGAACTGCAGCCCCCGAGACGAAGCGGGCGGGGGTGTAACAGGGTGTACTCATTGCGACGCCGCCGGAGCGGCAGTGCTCAGTTGTTTGTGCGTTGATGGGAGGAAGGACATATGCAAGCTCATTTCGTTCAGTCGTGACGCTCCGGCGTCGCCGCTGCGACGACGGAGCGTCACGACTGCGTTGTAGTAACGCTGCGATGGCGCAGCGCCCGTGTGGCCGTCTATCCGTTAAAATATTTGCGTTGTGACGACGCGACGCCGACGCAACGCGCCGTGTGGACTGGCTGTTATAACTTACGATTTCGTTACTGTTGATACGCTGTTGAGTGCACGTTGTTTGTAAGAAAGTTGTATAAAATCGCTGTAAAATGTTATAAATGATCATTCTTTCGAATGATTCTAGTAAAATCACTTATTTTTACGAAAAAGTTCGTTGGATGTTACGAAAATGCGCATTTTTTTTTGCGATAGTTGTATTATTATTATTACAAAAAAATATACATATATCTATGACACTCAGGGACTGAAGACGAATCTAACGATACCTCACACATCAAAATCGGTCTAGCCGTGTAGGCTGTAGAAACTCATATAGAAACATACGTACATCCATACATACATTTAAAAAACATAACCCTCCTTTTTGCGCAGTCGGGTGAAATTAATTTAGATACTTGTTAAAAGTCGAAAAATTATTTCATCCCACTCATTTGACCCATAAAATTTGGTATTTGCAATAAAAACACACACATCCTTTGGTTACCGTGTTAAAAATAAAGCAAACTTTGGCGGCCGCAAGTAGGTCGATAACGGTTTGGTTATCTTTCCTTTTTGTCATTGAATCACGTATTAGGTTACTTACCACTGCTGGGTAACGATTCTTGTTGAATTTTTGACCGAAAATGTACTGAAGTAGCTTGAAATACAAACTGCTGGGTTATTTCTGTACTTGAAATGACCATGTTTGAACATAATCGCCTTAGTGTTTTAAGTTTATCGGTTTAAATTTTTGACGAAAAAAACAATTGGTTTTGCATATTTAAATATTACTTTGAGGATCATTTTCTGCAATACAACACGTACTTTAAATCCCAACGCAAAAAGGAGTGTTATAACTTTGACGTTTGCATCTGTAAGCCTGTGTATGTCTGCGTCTAAGCGCGTCAATCTGGAAGATATCAATCAGTCTATTCTCTCTAGCTTTAAAATACCAAGATAATCCTTAGGAAACAAAGAAGTTTGGCAGAAGGGTCGCAGGGAGTTCTACTCCTGTGCAGTGCGCACCAAAAATGTGAATCAAAATCGTTTACGGATTTTGGGTAGGTATTTCGCACAGAATTCGCCCTATTACATAGGACCTTGGTATTTCGTTCAGAAATAGGTGGCCCAATTAAATATTTGTTCTGTAGTGGAATGGGGATGGTGGAATAAGCGCGCACTCACCAAAAAGGATTTGATATAATAACTTCAAACCTTTGCAATGTTTGAGATAAAATATCGTGTTTCTATATTGCGTCTCTAATAGAAGCTAGGTAAAATCACAGCGCATCGTCATTCGACCTGCCGCAACTTTTCATCCATTTCGCCCATCGAGCCTGCGGGGTGCGAGTTCGATGCCCGGCAACGGTACCATAAACTAGGTCACAAGGCTTCGCTAATATCACTGTATACCGTTACAGATCTTAAGCATTTTGTATCTACTGTCAACCAGTTTCGCCTGGCCTGTTTTATAAATTATACGTCACGTAGAGAGAGGTCGCTGTAAACTGGGAAGGTGGCATGAGAAATCCAAAATGAGGTTGTATAACTGTTGCTAAGACACGTGTTTCGCTTGTGAGACATAACATATTTTATGGGTATTAGATTACATTGTGTTGGTTATCCGGTACTGGTTTGTACTGGTTCTGTAGTCAGATAGGAGAGTTTGAGTAGTTATAACTGTACTTTCTTAAAAACAGATATACTATAAAGTATACTGTAAGAACAGTATACTGTACAGTACAGAGTACATTATACTGTATAGTATACAGTACAGTTTACTTACAATACAGAATATTATATAGTACGAAACAATTCAGAAGTTATATCGTTCTAGTATAAAACGTAGCTTACAAAACTGAAACAACCGACTTTAACAAGCATACTTTCGGAAACATATATAATAATACAGTATGCTATATTGTATAGTATACTATACAATACGACACAACTCAGAAGTTAAATAACTAATTGATCTATCAATAGCAATCGCGACTAGTATTATATTTAAGAAAATTGAAACAATTGATCTCAACTAGCATACCCCCAAAAACAGATATATAATACAATGTACAGCTATAATATTCTGTATTGTGTAGTATACTATACAAGTACAACACAACTCAGAAGTTAAATGTACTTTACAAAATGTAATTTACAAAACTGAAACAATCGACTTCAATTGCCATACTCTCGAATAAAATAATCGTAATTGGATATGGCTACACCACTAAAACAAAATTATAAAAAATATGGGGATACATAGAAGCTATATAAAATATACGCATTTTTTTTAATCGGTCCAGAATTAAAAGATAAATTGATGAACATTCATAGAAAAAAAAAAACATACAGTGGAACATGTAACTTCATCCCTTTTTGAAGGCGGTTTAAAAATATCTATTCGGTCTATTCGACTAGGAGTCAATTAAATAATTTTATGTCGAGCGCAGTAACATGGCTGTTTTTCAGTGGCTTGACTTGAGTTAGCGATAGCATAACACGTGACACGTAACGATGCCTTCCTTCGTCGATAATTTACTGCGTTTAAACGTTTTTCCATAGGAAAACCGCGCCTATGTTGATGCTCCGTAGCGTCTTATGCACTTCGCTTCTGTGTCAATCACGTGCCTCACGTGTTTCTTCTCGCGCATGCATGGATAATTCCTAAGCAATTTATTTCTACAAAACTTGCGTATGTAACTAAGTAAATGTGGTCTTAATATATAGTAGTTATATAGTAGTATTTTGATTCAAAAATTTCAACTCAAAATTAGTAAATAATTGTTTATTTATTGTGTTAATTTTGATCAGTATTGTATTAAAAAATATTTTAATAACGCCATTTTATTACTAAGAGTATCTTCTCTGACTACGGCATTCACTCATCCAACTTTGACTTAAAAAAATCTTTTGTTTATATATCGTGTTAATTTTGATCAGTATTGTATTAAAAAATATTTTAATACCGCCATTTTATTACTAAGTTATCTGTCTACGGCATTCACTCAACCAACTTTTACTTCAAAAAAATCTTTTCAAATATTGTCAATTTTGGTAACATTGACTCCGTCTTAAACATTGCACATTTTTCGGAGGTTTATGAGCTTTTCCCAAAATATTTGTAGGTAAATTACTTGATTAATTAGCAGTCGTTTGACTTCTAAAATAAAACAAGAACATTCGAAAATGGCTATGTACAATGTTTGACACTTAGTCAAAGTTACCCACATTGACATTATTTTAAACTGTAAATAATTATTATCTTTATAAATCATATTTATAATAATATCAATCATCTTAATAAACAATTAATATAATTTAATTAAAATATATAATTTACCAGGAGAACATGACTGCAGGGAAAGTAAAGGCTCGACACAAAGTATGTATATATACGAGTATGTATAATAGAGATAGCTGCATCAGCCTACCACTAGCTACCATTAATGATAAGTTTATTACATTGAAAGATAACGGTTATTATTACTGATAAGTATATTATTAGATTACACGATATCAGGTCAGGTTATTTCATTTATCAGATATTTTCTGATAAGTTTTTGTTATCAGTTCTCTATAGTACTCAAATAATAGGGCATCTGTGTGCTAGTACATATGTAATTAATTATGTATAATACTGATTTTATTCTTATTTACTTCACAAACAATTTGACGGTTCACCACTATATAGGAGAAGATTAGTGCGTTGCCACGTAAGATTCTAAGCTATGACTGAATGTAAAATAATGATAGTTTAAAAACTAAAAAAAAAAAAAAGATTGCAAAATACGCAATTCGTTTACTTGGATGATATTTTATCAGTTATTTTGTTATAACAACTAAAGTACTGAACCGATTTTGATAAAATTTATGAGGAACCATCACGTACCAAACAAAAAAATCCATCAAAAACAATTCATAATTGGTGGAGCTAAGTGGTGAACCTCCTTCTTTTTGGCAGTCTGATAAAAAAATATGATACATTAATAATAGTAACTCAAGCGAATGAAAAAAAAGTGGTGGCCTAATCTGAGCTGAGATATTTGGAATTGATTTTTTTAAAATTAATTTATATTTATTTTGCTATATTAAATGAAAATTAACTACAATTTTAATTGATTTTAACAAAATAAATTATTTCCTTAATTAGGCAGATGTATACCTACTGTCAAAAGATCGGTCTAATTACGATAGAGCAAAAATAATCTGGTGCACTTTTTCTGTTGGTGTTTATTTCGGACAGGTAACGTGGCAAGAAAAACCAATATTTTGTTTTCCAGAAAAATATGTCTGTGGTTTGCTCTCATAAAATATAAATTATGTTTTTGAGTGGCTTTGAAAGTATTATGTAGACAACCTCTTACTATCAAACGAGAGACATCCAAGCTTATCTTGTTACAATATAAAAACAAATTTCGATAACATCATTGTCTTGCAAAAAAGTGACTTTCCAGCTGTTGAAATTTCAACTACCAAAATAACTTGTGGCAAATTCTAAATTTAGCCTAATCCAATGTCAAAGTTACTCCATTGTGCGCATTTGGTCGATTAACTTTAGCATTCATTCATTGCCTTTCTGGCCTCGTTTTTTTTTCAATGTTAGCATCAGTGCCTCCAAGTACCAGGCAATCATGTCAGTGTAAAAGGTTAACGCTTAGTTTGTATCAATAGCGCTGATAAAGCGGATTTTTGCTGCGAGGTTTTCTGCGAAATTATTATGTAGGTTGTTTAATAATTTTGTCAACGTTTTGAATTAGCATTTTGCATTTTGATCGAAGGAATCGTTTGAATAAATCTTATACTATAATTATTACCAGTTTTTAGGATTCCGTAGTAATATTAGCAACCCTTATAATTTCGTCGTTCTGCCTGTCACTGCAAGTCAACATTTTTATATCTTGAAAATCACTAAAGATTGTCAAATTTGCCGTCAAACGCTCGCGGGTTTTTATGCTCGGCCACCTCTATTGGAAAATAGACGTAACTTTAAGTACATACATATATTATAAAATATATATTGGTGGACATTTCACTAAATTATTTATATGTATGTATATAAATAATTTAGTCGTGTAAATCTGTCTGTGTAGTATCATAGCCATTTTATTCAGAGACCTAGTATCTACATAGATACAATTCGGCAGATATAATTAAACTATATAATTTTAAATATAAGTTGATAAATTTTAATTACACCTTCACTTGTTATTGTAACTTCTTAAAGATTAACAAAGCTTAAATAAAATAAACAAATTTTAACTAGAGAAACGAAGGCCAAAACCAGGAAAAGCAGAGGGAAGATAGACCGAACCTTTATTATAATATATGTATATAAATTCTATTCCTATTTTTATTATAATATGGATTATACCATACTCATGTTATAAGCATTATACATTGTAATATTACAGATCACTTTGTTGGAGAAATGTTCTGATATCTTTAACAGTTTATTCTGCTAAACTTTTTTTTATTTTATTTTTTTTATTTTTTGTTTTTAACCTCAATACATCTTGATGGCGATCGCAAGATTTATAAGGCAAAGTTGTACTAAAAGCTAAACAGATGTCAAACATAGCATTAGCGCAGTATTGCTAGCAAGCGATTTTCTAATATTAGTCCAGTAATTTGGTGCAATAAAAAAAAACTAAGACAACCAAAATCAAAATGCGTAATTTTGTTTTAAAAACTAGTCTGAACTGGACTATTCTGAAAGTACATATTATATATCCTTTCAAATAAAAAATAATATTTTTTTTATAAAAAAGGTGCTGCAAAAAGCAGACAGCTCGCCTGATGGTAAACGATAACTGTCGCCTATGGACAACTGCAACATCAGTGACATTACTGATTATGTTTTCAAATCGGTGTACTTAAATGACGGAGCCATACGGTAACAAAAAAAATACAGCCGAATTGTTCCGCTGAAGCGGAATCCTTCTTCTTGAAGTCGGTAAAAAAGGGAACACCTGAAAAGTTTTCCGGGAGTTTTATGAAATTATGATATTATAGATTTTCATGTGCTCTTTCCGATTTTCTACATTGCCTTATCTTTGGCGCCAACGCCAGCGCCATATTGCATAAATGGCGCCTTAAAACAGATTTTTTACAACATCTCCTTTCCAAACTCTTTGGTCAACGTGTGCATGTTGAATCAAAGTTTGATCCCAAAAAAGTTTTTTTTAAATATATTATTTTGTGCGTATGATCATCATTTTACCTATAGGAAATAGGGTAGCAACAGTAACTTTGAATGTAATTGATAAAGTTATTACTATAAGTACTTGAATTTTTAATTAGACGGAGTAAACTGACAGACTGAAAAGTCACTTTTCAAAATAATGATACCAACTCTCAAATTATAGTGCTGGGATTTGAGTCACATATAGTTCAAAAAAGGTCGGAACACGGAATGAAAATACCTAATATAAAATTAATAAATACATCTTGAAACGTTTATGTCAGCAAATCGCTTTTATTGAGTCAGCAACAACCTTAGAAGAAGAGGAATGTATTTTACTGGTTTTTCTGAGTAAACTCAGGAATTAAGAAGTGATTCAATAACTGTATCACTAGACTATACATTAATTTAGATATAATTATTACAGTATAACTGTGTCTCCGTACAGTTATAGTGTAATAATTATTTCCTAAGAAACATATAAGAAGATCATGGTAGGTATGTAATAGATTAGTTTGAAATCTTTGATATCTACATATTACTAGTTAACAAATACATAATTTAGACAAAAATTTAGATTTTTAGGAAGATCTAGAATACAACGTAATTAAATAGATCACTTATATGAATTAGTTCATTTTAGTAGCTCTTTTTAGCGCAGCACTATTTTCCATACAAAAGTGTCAATTTGTCAATTTACTCCGTTTAATTAAAAATCCAAGTGTAGTAGTATTTATAATACGTCATTTAGTTAATTAATTTAAATTCATTTTAATTGCAAAATTGTAATTGTACCTTTCAGGAATTACCTAAGTATAACTGATGTGTTACTAAGCAATTTTATAAATCAATTTTAATTTATTTTCCTTGTGGATATGCAATATGCGTAATTAATTTTATCTAAACATAAAATAAGATTTTGTATTAAAATAATTGTAATTTTTGCTATTTTCAACCGACTTCAAAAAAAGAGGAGGTTCTCAATTCAACTGTATTTTTATTGTTTGTTAGCTCATAACTTTCGACTGGGTGAACCGATTTTGATGATTCTTTTATTATTTGTCTTCTGTCCCATTTCAATTTGGTCCAGTTCTTACAAAGGCATCTATAAGATGTCGGTTGCTTCAGTTTTTTAAACTATAATTATTAGAATTCGTAGATGTCAGCGTTCCTATTACATGTGAACCCTCCCGTACCGCTCCCCTACCCCAGGAAGAGACTCAGTTAAGTGGTTCGGCTATAGTCGCAATACCTACAAGGGTTGCCAATTAACCAACAAAAACAAATATATAGTTTTTTTTTTTTTTTAATAAAACCGACCTATTTATAAGTAATTTAAATTACTTATAAATAGGTTTTAGTAATATAAAGTAATAAAATCAAATATAGCAGCAAAGAACAATATTTATTATTATTGAAAACAACATAATACGACCTGTTGTAGGAAATTTTAATGTGTATAACCGTACCTAAATACCTATATTCATTTGTACCGAAGACAAGCCAAAAACAACTAAGTTATCAAAGTAAAAAATCATTAAAAAATATTAATCGTTATTAGATAAAGTATATTTTAAAACGTAATAATGAAGAAATGTTACTATTTATAGTTAGTGTAAAATAATTAAAGGTTTGTATTTTACTCTATGTAAAATTAATTATATAAGAAGAGGGACACCGTTAAATCAACCTTAGCATATTTTTTATAATTCCTCAAATTGTTTATCCATTCCACTCCTTTGAAGGCTTTTAATTTCATATATTATATCCTACTACTAGCATATTCTTTTTTAATTTCTACAAAGTTTACCGTTTAGCCGGTAGAGGGACGGGGGGACGGGACACTAGTGTTGCCAACCCCAAGAAACTAAACACACAGGATAGAAAAATAAAACCGGCCAAGTGCGAGTCGTACTCGCACTTGGCCGGTTTTATTTTTCTATCCTCCGGCTGTCGTATTTCGTTCATCTTCCAGTGAGCAACAATCACAAGCAGCCATTGATAAAATCTAAACGAATGTGTGAAAAAGTGACCAACCTGTTCAGCTCAGCGGAATAACTGAGTAAACAAATCAGTTGGTTTCATGCACCGCTGCTGACGAGAAAGTTACGATCTCGCACAAGCAGTTCTTCTATCTCATAAAGCTGCGTGAACGATAAGTATTCTTTGATGGGCCTTTATAATCTCTACAACAAAATATTGGGGGATATTCTCAAGGCACCACTAAAATAAATAAAATTCCTAAAGTAATTAAATAAAATAAAACCGGCCAAGTGCGAGTCGGACTCGCGCACGAAGGGTTCCTTACCATTATCTATAAAAACGGCAAAAAATCACGTTTGTTGTATGGGAGCCGCCTTAAATATTTATTTTATTCTGTTTTTTAGTATTTATTGTTATAGCGGCAACAGAAATACATAATCTGTCAAAATTTCAACTGTCTATCTATCACGGTTCATGAGATACAGCCTGGTGACAGACGGACGGACAGACGGAAGGACGAACGGGCAGACAGCGAAGTCTTAGTAATAGGGTCCCGTTTTTAACCTTTCGGTATGGAACCCTAAAAAACTTATACAATTTTTGTTGTTTTTTGAATATTGTTATTTTAAGAATATTAATTAGTTTAGTGGTGTCTTGAGAATTGACCCCAAGACCCCAATGTGCAAACTACAGTTAACAAATAGACAACAGTTGGAAGTCAGTTAACAAACAGACATAGAGACCGACAGGCGACAGATAGATACTTTTGCTTGTACACTATTAGGATATTATTTATTTATTTTATTTATTTTTGGAAAACTTGCAGCTAGATACAGAAGATAGATTAATAAGGTCAAGGTCACTCTGAAGAAGTTGTGCACTTTCTGGGGAGTTAATGGGACAAATAATTTTCATGTCATCGGCATAAAGTAAGATTGTACAGTTTTGAAAACATTGGAGAATATCATTTATAAAGAAATTAAATAATAAAGGTCCCAATAATGTAAAAAATTATGTATACACTAGCTGCACCCCACAGTCTCGCATACTCTCTGTCCCGTAGGAACCTTATTTTTTAAAAGACTTACAAAAAGGTCGGATTGGTCTCAATTGGTCGGAATCTTTTTTATGTACCTACGCTTCCCTATTACACGAAGACGCCTGGATCGATTTGGAAAATTCTTTCTTTTGTTTGAAAGGGTATACTTTCCAAGTGGTCCCATAGAAATTTCATCAAAATCGGTTCAGTTTTTTAAACTATTATGACTTGTTCGACATAAAAGTTAAGGATAACTTTGACGAAATTAAAATTAAAATAGAACGTTCCGAATCAAGTGTTGCCATGCCCTTATAGGGCCATATGTATTCCCTAAATAAACATGTGTTATTATAAGACCTGCATGTACCTACATAATTATGACGCAATAAATGATTTGAATTTGAATTTGAATTTGAAAAGTAGTCTAGAGCACTGAGACTCCAGGACGGATTAGTGCATCTGAAATGCGAGAAACAGGTTTTGCCGACATTTTTCAGAGGCGGATTTCCCGTCGCTGGTCTGGCGGCCCGTGGCGTAGCTTTCGAGTCCACCTTTCACATTCATACCACTTCATTATAGCTTATAAAGATATACCAAAACGAGGGGCTTTTTCCTGGTGCGAATAGCCATGGCGTATCTATAGCTTTTATGCTTCTGTACACAGAGGCGTCTGTCTATTACTAAGCCTATCTGTCTGTCCTTCATACAGATACACTTGAAAAGATGTATCTTTTGAACAGTTATAGATGAAAATTTAAACACAGAATTTTTCACAGAATATAACTGATGTAATATGAGGTAGATTTATCAACAACTAATAACAACACCTAACAACTAATAATAACAAGTAAGATGGTGATTATGTCATCATTATTTATTTTTCTGATTTTTTTGCAAAATTTAATAGATTATGATATGGTAACCCTACTTGTCTATGCAAAAAGCAAAAAGGGATTCCCTAAAATAATTATTATTGCTTCCTCGCTCTCACGCGGTGTGGAAGAACCGAAGTAGGGGAATTACCGCGCGGGCTATTTCACTTGTTTGGTCTCTTTTTCCGTTGAACTACTTTGCCACTGTTGATGGTTTAATGGTTTAAAATGTCATCTAATATTATAGATAAATCCAAATTGTATCAAAAATTATTTGAAAGTTTTAAAAAATCTCACCCGAACACAAAATTACTAAATGTACAGAAATTAGTTAATGAAGTGTGGCATGGTAAGATACAAGCAGGGGAATGCACAATGAGGGGAAATTAGGGTCCAGAGGGGAATAAAAAGGGGAAAGAGAGGTAAAGGGGAAATCATGGGTAAAACCTAATCAAACAAATACAAAAACCTCGTCATATTGAGGAAAATTTTCCTATAATTAGTTTAGTTTAGTTTATTAGTCCATACAGATATCAGTTCCGTTTTTTTTCTCAATATGGCGAGGTTTTTTATTCTTTTATACGCATACTTACCGTAAAAAAGATACAATGGCGACACCATTGCAGGTTTTATGTACAGTTGCCAGTTGAGTGGCTAAGGGCTTTAGTAGTAGGGACTGGCAAAAAATGGTAGATGGCTCTTAAATAAATTTAGAACAACTGGATTGCATTATTTTATACAAAGGGCAACTCAAATGTTTGGTAAAAAAAAGTAAAGTAAGAGATTTTTACTACTAGTGCCAAAACTATAGCAGAATAATTTTTGAGGGGAAAAAAGACCTGAGAAGGGGAAATCTCAATTGAGGCGTGGGGAAAGGAAATTATTAAAGTGGAAACACTGGATACAAGCAAAGTCCGACAAAGAACTCGATATTATTGTCTCTAAGAGAATTAAAGAAGAATTGCAAGCAGTGACGAGGAATAAATCGAGTAAGTACTTATAAATAAATAAATAATAAATATTTGTGGACATTTTACACAACACCATCTGCCCAAATTAAGCATAGCTAGTACTTTGGAACTAGATAGCTGATCGAATACAGTATATACTTATAATTTTTTTGTAAATATATACATATGATACATAGAAACACCCAGACACAGAACAAACATCCATGACACAAATGTTTGCCCTGGGTAGGGATCGAACCCACGACCTACAGCGCAGCAGGCAGACACACTACCAACTGAGCCATAAGGCCAGTCAATATTAGTATATTGAGCTATTTTACTCAGGTATGCTTAGACTTTTATTTTGATAGATGTTATTAGAGTGTTGTTAACCCTAGAAAGGTAATGATATAATAACCTATAGAAAAGATAACCATACGCAAGCGCCTCAGCGACGTAGATAACCTTTTTAGGGTAAAAAAATGGCTAGAACGGAATTCTTTACAATATCGTCATTCAGTCCATCTAGCCGTAATTATGCGACACAGGTCATCTTTTCATTAAGTTGTTCATAAAATAAACGGACAAGTGCGAGTCAGACTCACCTACCGAGGGTTCCGTACAAACTAGTAGATTAAAGTAAACTAGTAGATTTAATTATATATTTTTTTATATTTTCCTTCATACAGCGAAAAATATACATCGTAAAAATATTTAAAACCCTGTTTTAGCTTGTATTAATGAAGCTCTTTCATATGATACCTCACATGATAATGTTAAAGCACTTCAAAATTTGGACCCTCCTTTCTTGCATAAAGACCCTATTTTTGTGATTAAATTAAAAATGACCAGTTTTCGGATTTTTCCTATATGTGTACTATAACACAAACTTCTTGCCATATTTCAAAGTTATAGGTCAACGGGAAGTACCCCATAGGGGTTGATTTCCTTGCGAGTGTCGAAATACCTTGCGTTTTTTGCGACATAAACGGCTGTAACTATTTTTTTTACGAAAACTGAAAAAGTTTTATGCCAATGTTTACGTAAGCATACAAGGGGGGAGTACGAGCTTTGCTTACTTTTGCTGACAAGGGGGAGGGGGGGTGAAAAATTACTAAAATTCTGCTTACGTAATACTTGAATGGCCCCTAACCAAAGGATTGTATTAGAAACCTATACGTCGCCTATTTTATTTTTCTTTTTAAATCCCAACCCAAATAGAGTTTTATAAGTTTGAAATGTGAATTTGTTTATCAGTGTATCTATTTGTCTGTCTGAGGCGTCGTAGCTCTCAAATGGAAGAACCCAATTTTATCTAGTTTTTTTTTGTTTGGAAGAGGATTTCATCGAAAGTACTCTTAGCTGTTTCATAAAATTGGCAAACTGTGTATAATTTAAGATTACTGAAAATAAACCAGTAATAGTTTAAAAAACTAAAAAAACCGATTTCAAAATACGCAATTCCTTTACTTGGATGACATATTTTTTCCAGTTATTTTGTTATAAAAACCAAAATACTGAACTGATTTTGATAAAATTTTATGGACCACCTGAAAAGTATATATATATACCCTTTCAAAAAAAATATTTAAAATCGGTCCAGGGGTCTTCAAGTTTTCGGGGAACATATATAAAAAAAAGATTCCGACGAATTGAGAACCTCCTCCTTTTTGGAAGTCAGTTAATAAAATTAAAATAAAAAAATCAGTCCTTTTATTTTGTCGGGGTTTTCAGTTTTCTAAACTTAATAGTCTTTTAATAGGTATATGCTTCCTGAGTGTGTCTTCCTCGATAGTTATAATCTGGGCGTCTTTGAATCGCATAATAATCGTTTTCTTCCAGATAAGCCGATTTTTTTTCATATTCTTATCCATACTTCACAAGGAAGGCACCCTCCAAACGTCACGTCTCTAGTCTAGCTAGGAGCAATGGTTTATACTGGTACTTTCTCAGTTAGTCAATCGGGAAAAAAATTAAAAAAAAAATCAAAATTCAAAATTTTATTTAGCTTGTGGTCCTGGGTACAAGGGTAAGTTGGTATTTAAAATTTTTAGCATTCTGCCAGATCCTGCTTTAAAGCATTCAACAACTGCTTTAAACAAATTCTTTATAGGTAGATATTTATTAAAAACTTGTAGGAATTTCCTATATTTGCAAAATGTACCGATAATTAACTTTGCTAATTTAATTAGTTCAATTAGACTAATTTTATATTAATTTTATTTTTAGCAAGACCGGTTTGGACTTTTCACAGATAAAAAAACCACGGTGCGGTCGACGGTTTTGCTTAAATTGGAATTCCCTGCAACTGGAAATTGCATGGGAATTTATTATCTTAAAATAGCGGGAGACCCCGGATCCGGGGAGAGAACAAGAGCAAGTGGCTTTACACACTTGCTTAAATATACCTTTTTCAACTCCCGACCCAAAAATACGTCCCAACCCATAAATAGGTCACGTCAAATTTATAACACCCCTCATTTTGTGTGTATTTGTGCGTCTGTAGCGTGGTAGCTCTTAAACGGATGGATCGATTTTGGTACAAATGCACAGATACTCAGATACCTACGTCAAACATATGACATATTACGTCATATTGGGTATGTGATATTATTAATAACTTCTGTGGTCGGGGTTAAAATCAATCCAGCCGTTTTTATATCGGAATCTTATTTTTTTTACATTAAATAGATCTGCGATTGAATTAACCACCAACTCGCCTGATGGTAAGCGACCGACGGTATGGTCGAGGACGGAGCTCTTCGATCTAGAAGATAGCTTATCTATCTCTAGCCTTGAAAATTCCAAGATTGTAGGTGGCAAGAAACAGGAAAATATGAAGATATTTTATTTTGTTTTCTTT
The DNA here is from genome assembly GCA_947563715.1 of Lycia hirtaria. Classification (NCBI taxonomy): domain Eukaryota; kingdom Metazoa; phylum Arthropoda; class Insecta; order Lepidoptera; family Geometridae; genus Lycia; species Lycia hirtaria. The sequence continues at coordinate 48,919,007 of OX387376.1, read as the reverse complement.
TTTTTTTGTGAAAAAAATATGTTTATTACACACGAGTAGGACTCTTACGCAATTCTCGTATAAAAATATGTCACTGCTTCTCTTTCATATCTGATTTTAGAAATTGATAAATATTTATAAACTTCATGCTAGAAAATTCGTCGATAAAGTAGGTCTACTCACATATTTACACATTAAGTATCGAGCTTCCCAAACATTACATATTCAAGAATTTTTAGGAGCAAAAACTAGGGCGTATTAAAATGTCAGTACTTTTTGTATGTATGGAAGTACATACATACTTCTTAGACTACCTATCTAATAAAAATAAACTTTTTAAATTATTTTTTATCCGCTGAAATTAAGGGCCTTACCGAAAAACGTTACTTAACCTTAACTATAGTCTTTTCTCTGTCTTCTTTTCACAAGTGTCATTACGTGTCAGCGAGAAGTTGACAAAATATTTTAAGCAATGCTTAAAGTTAAGTAATGTTTTTCGGTAAGGCCATATATGAGTATGAGTAGAAACTTTAATGAGTATTTCCCAAGAAACACGTGGAGAAAGGTGAACCGTAGTAAAAAAATCTTCTCGCAGTTCACCCAGGAGTCTCAGGAGGTGATGCGTGGGTATGCAGTTGTACATTTATAGCTACAAATATCTATGTTATCTCTCTCTGAATCAGACAAATAAGATATCCTTATAGGCGTAGACGTACGAAAGTTACCAACATAGCACAGTGGATTTAGCAGTTTGAAGTGACAGTGGGCGGAATACACGTAGCACTCAGAACTAATGGCGGATGGCACCGAAAATTTCTCGGATGGAGACCACGCACCGGCGAGCGCAGCGTAGAAAGATCCAGAAAGTAGACAGATGACCTCTTAGTGGCAGGGAGACAATGGATGCAAGCCGCTTTTAACAGAGCTTTTTGGGAATCCGTAGAGGAGATCCTATGTCCAGCAGTGGATTTCTTGTGGCTGACGTGTAGACAGTAGTATATTAAAAAAATATATTTTCACTTATTAACGCGTCTATCTGATCTAGTCACGTTCTAGCACGTAGACTGATGGCCGATGGGGCCGAAAAGTTGTCGAATGGAGACCACGAACCGGCAAGCGCAGCGTAAGAAGACCAGCCACAAGGTGGACAGAAGATATCATACAAGTGGCAGAAAGACGCTGGATGCAGGCCGCTTCCAACCGGTCTTTTTGGAAATCCATGGGGGAGGTCTATGTCCACTTCTTGTGGCTGAGATGATGATGATGATTTGACCTACTTACAGACAGACGGCAAATATGCACAAACAGACACATATTTGACAGTTTATCAAATCGTTTCACTCGTTCTTTGAATGTAAACACGAGCTTTCTCGTACTCGCCTCTCACCACGCTCTGTGTGCGTACACGCACACATTAACAAACAACCAAAAAACAACCTTTCTCTAGTTCATTTCGCCCTGGTACTTGCGGTGCTGATATTTTTTTTTACCACGAGTAATTTGGGCGGTTATTGTACTACTTTTGAAAGGTCATTGCCGGTACCGTTGGCGACCTACCTTCACATTTCGTTGCTATTCTTTTGGACAGTTACTTTTATGCGACATTAAAATGCTGTGCGAGATGAGATCGCGACGATAAGCCGGCCGATCGAAAGGCTGTACGTGACGGGAGCGTTTTAGGAAGTTATCGATTGTCGATTTATCGTTCTGCGGAACCTGCTGATAACCGTTTTAGATATCGATAAACGTGTCATTATCTTTCGTTGTCGATAAGATATCTGTGTAAAATATTGGGAAAGACCTAAAAAAAATTCAGAAAGGTTATTATTCAATTTCGAAAAACAAATTATAACAATTATTATTGTACACAATTTTTACCGCATAGTTTCTCATTTTCAATTCATGCATTGTTCATGCATGTACAAGCCTTCTAGCTGGAAAACCATGTTTTATTAGAAGAAAATAAAGTATCGATATTTTTTTACTCTTTTATTGATGATAGCAAAATCCATCTTTATATTTAAGTGAAACGCACAAGCGTCATTCATAACAAGTATCTATATTTAAAAAAAACATATACCCGACTGCGTTAAGCAGGCTTTGCAGTTTAACTTACCATTTCGTTACGCTTGATACGCAGTTGAGCTTACGTTTTTTGTGAAATAATAAGCATAAAATCGCTGTAAAAGATTACAAATGCGCTTTTATTAGAATCATTCTAGAAAAACCACTTGCTTATTACTAAAAATTTCGTCGGAGGTTAGGAAAAAACGTATTTTATTATTTGTGGGAGACTTGCATTACTATTATTTAAAAAAAATATAGCCTGACACTCAGGGGTGAAGACGAATCTATCGACTTTGCACATCAAAATCGGCCAAGCCGTTGAGGTTGTAGGCGATCATATAGAAAAATACATACATAAAACATACACGTACTCGAAAAGCATAACCCTCCTTCATACGTCAGGTAAAAAACTATCTACTTAATATTTCTAATAATATTACCCTAGCCACGGCAAGTAGTAATCAACAGATAGAACCGTGACAAAATAAAAATAAGAAAACAATACTCTAAAGTTAGAACAATTTTTATATAGTTTTATGTCGACAAAGTTCCACGACACTTTTTGACGGTCGAGGATGTTTTTTGGCAATTAATAACTTTCAGTCTGACATGCCACAGTTTATTTGAATAGGTATAAATAGTAGTGGTTTAGAGATCTAGAACAAGCCCATTTGTGTCTCGGTGTAAAAGAAACATTAAACTACAAAAGGAAAGTGGAATACATAGTGCTATTATTAGACCATAGATTGTTTTGAGTACGACAACTTGTGGGTAACACTATTATTTAGCGAAAGTTTGTGGGTGTCTATGTTTGTTACTTCATCATCATCTCAGCCGCATGAACTTCACTGCTGGATATAGTCCTCCCAATGAATTTACAAAAATACCTAAAAAAAACATAACAACACAAAAGACACTATCCACGTCGGTAACTTTGACTACGTGTCAAAGATTGTACATAGCTTTTTTCGAAAGTTCTCGATTTTTCCTAATAAAATAGTAGTCGAATAATATATGTATAATTAAATAATTAGCAGTCGTTATGACTACTTAATCTTTTGGAAAAAAATCAAAAACCTTGGAAAAAAGCTATGTACGTTGTACAATGTTTGAGACGGAGTCAAAGTTACCTACGGTGACAATAATTTGAGTGTTATAGGAAAAGATAATTTTATTATCATGGAAATAAATAAGTACGTGACAGTTTCAGTGTGAAAAAAACAACTGCCAACTGAATAAAAAAAAATACTGCCAAAAAGTAGTAGCGACTTATAAAAAATACAAAAAATAAAGTTGGTGCTCTGTACACATCGCATTCAGCCGTATCTTGCATATAGGCAAATTGGGTGAAAGGTGAATGTCCGCGGATCATTTCGCCGGCACACAGAGTACCTAACAGTCACTACGGAGGCCGTTGACTCATTCAGATTATAGTGCTATCAATTTTGATGTTGGTATTCGAACGACACTCGTTTGAAATGTGCCCTCCTTTCTTTAATTGCTTTTGAAAAGGAGGTTTGTTGTCAGCGGGAAAAGGTTTACAGAAAAAAAAATGGTTGTCTGTAAAGTCGGTTTACGGACGATAGCTTAACGTGACAACTTCATAACAAAACATTGATGAAATGATGATGATGATGATGTAAAGGGACAATGAGCGTAACGTAACGGGACAATGAGTCATACTTTTTCGTGCGTGGAGCCGGCGTTCATCGATTTATTATGATTGTCACGTCAAAAAACGTATCTTTCTGTATGAGATAGATTTAATTATAAGATTTTTTCACTCTTATTGCTGGTTTTTTCACACTGCATAAAACGTGTACTTTTGTTAAAGTATTTCTGTCCTTAGTATTATTTTGAATCTGTGGTGGCGCTTCCAATTAAGCGTTGTTCAGGTTTCGATGACATCCCAGATACAAAATATCCTTGGGGGCTATGATTGAAACGTCATTCACAAAAAAAAAAAACTAACGTTGACCGGAAAAGACTAAGTATCATGCCAAAATTCCCAAAGGTAGGTGGACAAAAAACCCATAGACAAAATGAGAGGAGCCGTAGAGGTAAGTCGAACGACGACCTGCGCACGGCACAGAATCGTGGTGAATGGACCCATTGACATTTCAGCGAGGGAGACACAGTCGCAATTTTCTTGCAGGTCTCTTCCAAAAATTTTAGTTTACTCATTTTGTCACGGATACTAATGAAGATAGTTTGTGAATGCTTGGTGACTTTCGAAGCCGGTAGAAAGTTAGGGAATTATTTGTGAACTGGCGAAAGCGCTTTGTGTGACTTTGACCATGGTGGCCATGGGAAGCGGGAAAACAGAGAAAGGTGCTAAATCAGTTTTTCTCTTTTTCAGTTTGTTACATACTACCATTGTTAGAGAAAAGTTTATTGCTTACGCTGACATGAAACTTTGGAGAATTTTGACGGCGACTTTTTTGACGACGTTAATCGGAAGTGCCGACTATTCATATACAATTGTTATTTGATGTTTTTGCTGAAACGTGGAAAAATCATATAGCTGCATCGTTTTATTTTCGTGAAATTGTATTGTTAGTCGAATAAAAAGGCAAGGTAAGGTGAAGATAATAAAGTGGTGAAAAGACTTGCAAGTTGCAAAAACTGGTTGCTCTGTCGATAAAACTTAGAAGGTTCCAGTAACATCACTGCTAACGAGTAAGCAGGATGTGACCTAGACGTGTTTTACTTTATTTTAACTGTGACTAAGACTAGACTTCGATGACAGTCCCATACCATATTCAACTGTACCATATTCAACCGTGCACTGTTTAAATTTTACTACAGATATGAATTAAAATGGTCAACAGGGGTTGAGTTTGAAAGTGTCCATTGTGTTTTATGGTTTTGGCAGCGTAGGAAGACCCACAAGGTGGACAGAAAACCTCATACAGTGGCAGAAAGATAAATAAATAAATATTAGAGGATATTTTCACACAACACCATCTAGCCCAAACTAAGCAAACCTTGTGAACCTATGGGAACTAGATGGTTGATAGAATACTTGACTATGGAAACACACATTTTAAATAAAAACTACAGGTCACTCATGTCTGTGAGTGACCCGTAGTCTGTGAGTGTGCGAGGCGCGTCACCGATCGAGAGTGACGTTTGCGCTGCTCCTTTGAAAGACCGCCCAATGCGGTTGAAACTATAGTCGCATTTTTCGGCTTACAACAGACGTGAGTGACGTGTAGTTTTTATTGGAAAGGATAGAATACTTTTAGATATTTTTGTAAATATACATACGATACATAGAAACACACCCAGAACAAACATCCATGCTCAGCAGAAATGTTTGTTCTGGTGGGGATCGAACCCACGACCTACAGATCGGAAGGCAGACATACAACTACTGGGCCATGAGGCCTGTCATCCTATCTGATTCTGGTTGCTATCTTTTTGAAAATCCGTATGAGAAAGGCCCATGTCCAAATATTACAACAATGTCCTGTATCTATATTAAAAGAAAAACATAATACCCGACTGCAAAAAAGCAGTTTTTGTAGTTTAACTTACGCTTGATACGCTGTTGAGTGTACGTTTTTTTGTGAGAAAGTATGCGTAAAATCTCTGTAAAAGATTGATGTATTATTACTATTTTTATTTTTTTTGTAGGCTATTTAGCCTATAACAGTTAGGGAGTAAAGACGAATCTAACGACACCTCGCACATCAAAATCGGTCAAGCCGTTTAGGCTGTAGGTGATCTTATAGAAACATACATACCCACATACATAGATATATACATAACATATATACATACATACCTCGAAAAACATAACCCTCCTTCTTACGCAGTCGGCTAATAAATCAGTAAATTTTCCTAGTGTTTTCCTGATCGCGGGTAAATCCGTACGATACAGCTAGTAAATTTATGATTGCAGAATTGTTTACAAATACCAAGGTGACCGAATTCAAGATTACTCCACGCTAGCTATGAATGAAGTTGCGAAAGCTTTGTTTACAAGAGGTGTTACGAAAGAGCTGAGTGTCCTAGTGAATCATGCTTTCCTTGAACTCGCAAAATCAGTTGCGATCCGTGTTGCTTTATATCAGTTATGCAAGGCCGGATATATCTGAATCACACTATGGGGAATACGGGGTCTACATTGTACGTAACCAACGTTCTACCAGTTGGTAGAACGTTGGTTACGAACACAACATAACACATCAACATGTTGATTAGAACATCTTATCAAGCTAAGTTGACCTAATAAGTAGCTTGATAAGATGTTCTCGAACGATCACCACGTAACACGTACACGTACGAAACGCTTTGGCTGCACTTTCATTGTGCGTACCGCCAAAATGTGGAATGCGCTTCCTGAATAGGTCTTTCGAATAGATATAATCTAAGTGTCTTCAAATAGCGAGTGAATAGGTTTCTTCTAGGCAAGCGCGCTCCATCGTAGACCGTAACTGTCGCTTAATATCAGGTGAGTTGACGGTCAAGCGCAATTACGCCTAACGTCGAATAAAAAAAAAAACAATGTCAAGCAATGGACGTACCGGTCAGACTTCGGATGGGTGACCGTGAATGGTATTTCTTTCTGAGCGCTACCGTGGGTCGGATGACACGTTAAATTTTATTGTAAGTCCCGGTTGTTTGTTTAAAAATAGAACAGCAATCGTCAAGCCAGGTTAGAGGCCTTTCGGCGGCTTAATAACTCTGACACCAGGGCTGGCCACTCAGTCTATACGAACTTACTTACCTAATAAGTCACTTATTAACGGGATATTTACTGTGGTTCGCGTTAATTTTGAGCTTCCGATGTTTCGGCAAGTTCACGGGCGACTGAAGCATCCGGATGGGAATTACGTAACGGGAGCAGTTAGGTAAGCAGGTTTTTCAGAAATTAATGGGAGGCCTACATCCATCAGTGGCTTTCTTGTTAACATAAGAACATTAGTAAAAATTACCTAATTAAAATATAAGTGATAATATAGTATATATAGATAAAATTAAAAAAAAAATGAGCGTTTATTAGCCCTGTAGACTTTCCACTTCCTTTACATAGTCCTTCTTCAAAAGTTTCTAGAAAAACAAATTTCCTTTCTTTCAAATATAATCAACATTGGAAGATGCCTGCCGAATTAACGCCATATATTTATTAGGGTTCCGTACCCAAAGGGTAAAACGGGACCCTATTACTAAGACTCCGCTGTCTGCCCGTCCGTCTGTCACCAGGCTGTATCTCATGAACCGTTATAGTTACACAGTTGAAATTTTCACAAATGATGTATTTCTGTTGCCGTAATAACAACAAATACTAAAAAATTAAATAAAATAAATATTTAGGGGGGCTCCCATACAACAAACGTGATTTTTTTGCCGTTTTTATAGATAATGGTAAGGAACGGTTCGTGCACGAGTCCGACTCGCAATTGGCCGTTTTTTTTCTCTTTTTGAAAAGAAAATATGCAGTACACAAGGACGGAATCGTGCTCAATTTTTCAACCTATATTTAGTTGCCAAGGTCGGTTATAAAGTGACGCATGGTACTGGAATATACCATAAAATCGGGTTAATCTTAAAAGGTGACATTGCATTGACCTTTAGTAGGGAAACCCCGATTCCTACGTTAACGCAGCGTTAACAAAGAGTCTGAGTTCTAGAGTTCCGGTTGAGACCTAGATTTTCTAGGTCTTGTTTACGGGAATTAACGCCATATATTTATTAGGGTTCCGTACCCAAAGGGTAAAACGGGACCCTATTACTAAGACTCCGTTGTCTGCCCGTCCGTCTGTCACCAGGCTGTATCTCATGAACCGTGATAGGTAGACAGTTGAAATTTCCACAAATGATGTATTTCTGTTGCCGTAATAACAACAAATACTAAAAAATTAATATTTAGGGGTCTGAATTCTAGTGTTCTGGTTGAGACCTAGATTTTCTAGGTCTTGTTTACGGGAAATGTTAGTGAGTCAATGATATTCCGTGAGCGGAGGTGAATTTAGACATAATGGTGTTCGATCAGTATTGGCTAGTTTTAACCCGCCTGAGCAAGAAAGAGAGAAAGGCTCTTCGGATATACTTATATATATTTGTCATTATATTACATCATACATCCAACATGCCTCGATCGATTTTCAAGTGTGAGGTGTCGTTATATTCGTTTTTCTTCCCAAACATCACGGACTATATTTTTGATGAAAAACGCTGGTGATGGTGAATGGTGATGATGATTACAAAACGTAGCATATGTCCGTTTCTAGGTCGTCACCTATCTCTGTATCAAATTTAATAATAATTAGGTTAGCCATTTGGCCCTATAAAGGTAAAGAGAGAGAGAGAGGGAGAGAGAGAGAGGGAGAGAGAGAGAGAGAGAGAGGTTACTTTAGCCTTTATAACACATTCTTCGCCCCCTGCAGACCCTTCACTTCAGCTGGGAACCAAAACTTTTTAGGCGAATTTTGACTAAGTACAGAGTGGCCGCGCAAAGCAACGTTGACTGCCTCAAACACCGGCGGTTTACTGACTAGGTACTACAAAATGTACGGGACGCTCGCTCGGATCCGAGTGTTGAGCAAGCAATGTGTTTTAGGAAAAGTTAGGAGATTCCGCAATCTGTAACCAATATCGCAAGCACCTTGAGCCCGCGTCTCGCTGGCAACGACATCCTGGTTTTCAAGTTTTTTACCCGACTGAGCAAGAAGGAGGGTTATATTTTTTATTGTATGTGTGTTTATATGTATTTATGTATGTGGGTATGTATGCATGTATGTTGGTATTTATGTTTCTATGTTACCGCCTACAGCCTAAACGGCTTTATCGATTTTGATGTGCGAGGTGTAATTAGATTCATCTTCACTCCTTGAGTGTCATAATGCCATATGTTTTGTAACTATTGTAATAATACCTACATTTCTTGCAAAAAAATAATAAAAAATGCGTTTCTTCGTAACCTTCAACGAACTTTTTCGTAATAAACAAGTGATTCTACTAAAATTATTCTAAAAATGCGCATTTATAACATTTTACAGCAATTTTAGGCATACTTTCTCACAAAATATGCACACTCAAGAGCATATTTTGTGAGAAACGAAAAACGTAACGAAATCGTAAGTTAGACTGTAAAAACAGTTTTTTTCTGCAGTGAGGTATTCTGTTTTTATTTAAATATAGATACGTGTTACAATATTTTTACGTCAATACCCTAGTTTTTAAACGTTTTATTTTTTTATATTGCTCTTCTAAAAAAATCAAATAAAATAAAAAAAAAATTACGGTCATAATATTAAAACTCTCCAAAAAATAAAAACTTTTAAGTGGCTTCTTTTAACAAATCCTTGATTTTAGAATAACTATTCTCTAGAATCTATGTGTAGACTATAACGGCTCTGCAAATACTTGCTGGTGAAAACGTACACTCAACATCATATCAAGTGTTATGTGAAATATCCACAAATATTTATTTGCACTGTACAGCAGATGCAATAGAAGCCTGGAAAACCCTCTGTCCTAATGGTAACATTCCCGAGGAACCAAAGCTACAAAAACTTTGGGATGTTCCATTGGTGCAGAATATTCATCAAGATTTGGTTCAAAATTCAGTCAGTGACCAAGATCGTGCGAGGCTTCTAGCTGTCGCTGAACATGAGTCCGGGCAGTGGCTCCACGCCCTTCCTTCTGTGAACCTCGGAACACTGCTCGACAATGGCAGCTTCCGTATTGCCATAGGTCTCCGATTGGGAGCTGCCATTGTCGAACGCCATGTGTGTCCGTGTGGAACCGGCGTCGACAGAAAAGGACTCCATGGACTTTACTGCCAACGTAGTGCAGGTAGATTTTCCCGCCATGGCTCCTTAAATGACATCTTTAAAAGGGCGCTGGCCACCATCAACATCCCTTCTATACTAGAACCAGCAGGGATTGTTCGGGATGATGGCAAGCGCCCTGATGGCCTAACTCTCGTTCCCTGGGAGAGGGGAAGGGCTCTCGTTTGGGATGCAACTTGTGTCGATACGTTAGCCCCTTCTCATCTCAGTGGGACAGTTCAAAGGCCAGGAGCCGCGGCGGATGTCGCAGAAGGCGCCAAGCGGCGCAAATACGTATCACTTTCTAGCGATTACATTTTTGTGCCGCTCGGTGTCGAAACTTTTGGTCCATGGGGTCAATCTACAAAAAAGTTTATAAAAACAATAACACCTCGTTTAGTCGACGCCTCTGGTGAAAAGAGAGCTGGCTCATTCCTCGCACAAAGAATTTCATTAGCGATTCAGCGTGGGAATGCAGCCAGCGTTCTAGGAACTCTTCCACACGGGCATCAACACTTTTTTGATTTTTAATTTGTTTTTTTTTTTTTTTTTATTCAAAATTTCAGTTTTCTTTAGTTTATTTAAGTTGTATATCTATATTTTTTAAGTTAGGTTATTTTAGTTTAGTTTTATTTAAATATTTATTTTAAGTTTACGTTAAAACTACGTAGTATTACAATACGTACACTCGAAAAACACTGCTCTCTTTCTTGTGCAGTCGAGTATATTAAGATATATTTAAATAAAACATTTTGTTATCTAAATTAACTTTTACTGGCGTTTATTTTTTGCGAGTGTTAATGTAGCCTGAAATTAATGAAGAATCAAGTATTTATTTTATTTTCCTATTACTAAGAGGAAATCTCTGAAACTAATGATTTAATGTGAATTGCAGACAATCTCATATATTTAACAAAGAGGAAATATATTGGAGATCAGAATATCGAGTCTTTATTTCAATATTGTTTTATTAATATTGAAATAAGTGTTACTTTGCGGAAATGCCTATTCAAAATTTAAATCTAACTATTAAATTACATAGAAATTAAATAAAACCAAAATTTACTACAACAAAACAATATACAAACTCAACTAACTAAACATAAAAATAAAACTACTCTAAAAAACCGTTAGCAGCGGGAATTGTTCCCAGGATGCTGGCCCCATTACCTCGTTGTATAGCGATACTTACTCTTTGAGCAAAGTAGAGGCCAGCATTCTGGTCACGTGTTGCGTCGATCAGACGAGACGAGAGCTCTCTATATATTTTTTTTGCAGCTGGTCCCCACGGTCCTAAAGTTTCAACCCCAAAAGGCTCAAATATATATCCACTATCGAGCGAACTATATTTGCGAATCTAACATAGGTACATATCTACAGTATTTCTGCTTCGAAGTCTTCAACGTGGTACGTTTGCCTCTTCGAAATCTTCTAGCTGGTACTCTTGTCGATTTCAGAGTCATCAAGCTGGTACTCTTGTTGACACGTGTTTCACTTCTTCACGACGTTCCTTTTCCTGAAGATGCCTCAGAGGTGAATAACGTATCAATAAAATTACCAGCTTGAAGACATCGAATCCGTCACGAGTACCAGCTAAAAGACATCGAAGCAAATAAGAGTACCACCTTGAAGACATCGAATATGTCACGAGTACCAGCTAGAAGACACCAAAGCAAGAGTTCCAGCTTAAAAACATCGAAACAGCAAAAGTACCACCTTGAAGAGCTTGAAGTGGAAACACACTAGATTTTTCTATTAGATTTAGGTTTTATATCGTGCCTAATATAAAGAATAATCTTAGATTGCTGCATGGTGCAAATGTTATAATCACTTACAATTAAATAGTTTTCTGAGTTGGCTGCAAGGATAAAAATGGGCTGAGAGATGGAAATATGGGCCGAGCTAAGCACGAAAGAAACTGAATTTGGCAACTGAGCCCGCGGGCTCAGTGGGCTGCGGGCTCAGTTGACCACTGAATCAAGAAAACTGAAATAAAAATTCCCGCCGCATGTGTGACCTTACATCAGTTAAATTGGCGGTCGAAAGCAAGCCAAAAAAAATAATAATTAAAAAAAAACTTAAGGTAGATCACATTCGATGGATAGCCAATAAATCATATACTTGATGTGCGGCTTTCCAGAGGCGTAGCGGAAAGTGGTGTGATGTCCGACTGGTCATTGACCTCGACAGACGACGTGTGGTCGGAAGCTAATAAACCAATATCCGCTAGACCGGGTGGCGGCTGAAAATTTACTTGATCATCTACTTGAGAGCCCGTTTCTCTTTAAGCACTATTTTGCGTTTGATCACACCTAGACCTCAACATAAGCATAAGCTCCTTATACCTAAGTCTAACCTAGTAATCCATAGTACTAGCCCTAACTCAATGGCAGTAAAATCTATAATGCGTTGCCAAATAAACAGAAAGATCTGGAAACAGAAGACAGTTTTATATTAAATCTCAAAGCCTTTTTAGAAGCCAGTTGCTAATACAATTTAAATGTTTTTTTTTAAGGATAAGTTTATCGATATAAAATAGAACGTTCCGAGTCAAATGTTGCCATGCCCTTACAGGGCCATTTGTACTTCTGAACCAATGACATGTATTATTTATAAGAGCAGCATGTATCTACATATGTTGCAATTAAACTATTGACTACTCTCACAATTTAGCGCAGCGGATTAGCAAGTTGAAGTGGCAGTGAGCAGGGCACATAGCTGATGAGGCCGAACGTTCTCGACTGGAGACCACGCACCGGCAAGCGCAGCGTAGGCAGACCAGCCATTATTACACAAAAAAAGATTGTCACTATCATTAGGATTAGTTATAATAGATACCTGACTTGGTTACAAGGACAAAGAAGCTGTTTGAAATTAGAATTTACCGTCACATACGTGGCGTACCCCCTTAAATATTTACCTTTTTGGGTGTAATACACTTGTGACAGTTACCATTCCACGAAAATCATGGTTGTTACATATGTGTATAAAAATCGTAATCTTTATCGTTAAAAAATTCGTCAATCGTTGTTATATACAACAACCACCTCTTTATTAAAAGGACAGCTTTAGACAATTATAATTATACCACTTACCATTTAACAAAAAACTTGCTTGTCTCATCACTCAAAATTTTGGTTTTAGTCGTTAAGCAAGCTACATCACACTATGGGTTCTAGTCACTGTTGCTACAGAATTTCGTAGCAAAGTGCTACGAATATTACCCATATTAACTAATAGGTCATTTATGTTCCACTGTTTTACTCTAATGCTAAAGGTTGGGCTCAGATCTCTCTCGCACATCTCTCGTTTGTACAAAAGGCTGAAAAAAAAAAAAAGTTTTTCGGCGCAAAACGTATGTTTTCTAACTCTTCAGCAAAGTTAAAAGATATCGAAAAAAAACTTTTTTATAACATATCTAATATCAACTATTATAATTTACTAGCTAAACTATATAGCATGACTATGTCTGTTATATAATTATAAGTATATGTATCTATTGGTGTATTCGCGTGGTCTACTGCTCTTAGAGGTATTAGTTGTATATTTATTTATATGTGTAATTATAATACAACATATAATTGTTGCCATACCATAAGATAATAAAAATACTATAATTCAAAAAAAAGAAAATAGCTACCGTTTACAATTATATTTTACACTATTTCGTATATTTTATGTAATAATATAAAATAAATTGCATAAATTATAAAGTTCGTGATTGCAATTATATTTCGTTTATAATTACATATTTTTTCCAGTTGTTTTGTCGAAGAAAAAAAGACTAAACTGATTTTGATGAAATTTCTACGGGATTAATATTGAAATGAAACGAAAAAATTACGCCAAATGCCTTTCAAATTTATTTGAAAGTTAACAAACTTTAAAAAACTAATGAGTACCTACCTCCTCCTTTTTTGAAGTTATTTGTAAATTATATAATAATATAAAGAGGAAACTACGTATTACGTATTTTAATGACATAGATAGAGGTAATACACGTTTGAGGAAATATAGTGGCTCATTCACGTGTTTCAGTTCACGTGAATGGCCCACTGACGTCACTTAGCACTAGAGTTAAGGATATATATATATTATCCCAGCATTATTAATTATCCCAGCCATAAAGAAGTCCACTGCTGGATATAGGCCTCCATCATGCATTTACTAAAAGACCGTTTGGAAGCGGCTTGGATCCAGCGTCTTCCCGCCACTTGTGATCTGCCTATCTGCTGATCTTCCTACGCTGCACTTGCCGGTGGGTAGTCTCCACCCGAGAAATTTTCGGCCTCATCGACATCAGTTCTACGTGCTACGTGTGCCCTGCCCTGCCACTTCAACTTGCTAATCAGCTATATCTTCATTGCTGATTCGATCTCGCAGAGAGAGCCTGAGCATAGCCCTTTACATAGCTCTTAGCTTGAGACAAGCACCCTTACCGAAAAACGTTAACTTAACTTTAAGCAATGCTTATCATATTTTGCCAACTTCTCGCTAACACGTATGACACTTGCGGAAAGAAGATAGAGAATATAAGACGTTGGTTAAAGTTAAGTAACGTTTTTCGGTAAAGCCCAAGGTGTGCTGAACCAAAATCTAGAATCATGACGTATCATCGCACAAGTTGTTATCAAATGCCTATCTTTTAGACCAGAAATAAATCCGCCAAAGTACGAGTTTCGGTAGTTTGGTTTTTAAAACAAAATAACTGTAAAAATAGTCATCATTTTTTATGGTTCCGTAGTAAACAAGGAACCCGTATAGTTTCACCATGTCCATCTGTCTGTCCGCGACTTTGATCAAATACTATTAGTAGTAGAAAGCTGTAATTTGGCATGGATGTGCGTATTAGTTATACCGAAAAAGTCGTAAAATATATTTTTGAAAAAAAAAATGGGGTAGGTACCTCCCCTTACGTAAAGGGAGATGATTTTTTTTTTACCCCATTGCGTAGGGTATCATTGGATAGGTAATCAAAAAACATTGGGGACGTGCTAATACCATTTTTCAATTTAGGATTCACTTTAAGAAATATTAAGCTTTTGACCTTGGAAATATGAAAAAAAACATGGTAGTAGTATATATATGATGAAATTAAAAATAAAACTATCACGGTTAAGTAGGCTTTATAAGTTATCAAGTAATAGTCGATGACCTTAAAAACATACTTGTATAATTCAAAAATTTAAATCTCGTGCAAATTTAATTTAAACTAACATAAGTTAACTCGTATGTTCATAGTATCACAATTACATACACACACACATAGTTCACATAAATTATAAAGCGTAATACGGAATCCTACTTTGCGCGTGGCACGACACGCGCTAGGCCGCTAATTTAAACTATAATTATTGATATTTCTATTTTAAACTATAAATTATTGATAGGTAGGTAGGTTTTGATTCTCTTGTGAGTGTCGAAATGTGCGTTTTTTACGGCTGTAACTTTTTTTAAAGAAAACTTAGAAACTTTATTTTTCTTTCTGCAGCAAGATACTATGGATTTGCGTATATGGTTTTAATTTCAACTCGATACTTTCACGCGTTCCCGAGATAAAGGTCTTGACACCCGACGGACGGACAGACGGACAACAAGGTGATCCTATAAGGGTTCCGTTTTTTCTTATTGAGGTACGGAACCCTAAAAAATTAAATATGAAACATTAAAAAAAAAACGAAGATATAAAATCAACAATTCTTAAGCTTTGAATAAAAGCAAACAAACAAATTGTTCGAATATGAAACATAAAAAAAATATCAAACATTCTTGAATATACAAATTCAACAATAAAAATATACTTATCATTCCTGAGATTTTTGTGCAGACAGACAGATCAGGTGACTTTATTATAGTGCCGAGAAGTATAATATTATGTTTTCTCCAAATTCAGGGTTCAAAATTCTGCAGTCCGGTCGTCGACCCGTCTCTATCACATTTACACGAACTTTTGGCTAGCTCTAACTAATACTTTACGTGACGGAATTTTTAATTGCCTTCCTTTCTGGCATACGAGTTTACATATGTGTTAGACAAGGACAGATATTGGGTCATGGGACCGATTTGAGATAAAGTATTGATTTTTCACAATAGATTAATGCGATGGAGTTTTAGCGCCAACGCGAAACGTGAAGTCGCCATATTGTTTTTATTTTATTTTATTTTTTGTTAATAATTATGAATAAGCTAATAATATTATTAGAATAATAATATTATTATTATGAAGAATATGAGTTTTCAGTTTCCAGTCCTTTCTAATTGACTTAAATTAAAAGTAATTTAAAAAATTAAATCGTCTTCAAAACTGAAAAGGAAGAAATAACAACTGCTACATAATATCGACAAATTAAATCAAAACTGGGCGTCTACCTAAGTAGGTACGAACCCCGTCTATATTTTTGAGTTCGGTGCCAGACCCTAAGCTATCACCAAGTAAGTCTTAGACACACACCGATTTTTTTACGTTTTCTTGCAGCCTCACAGGCAATGATGTATTTGTGTAGATAGGGGTTTACCCGGCTCGGCGTGGCAAGCCAAGTAAGGTGATAGCCCGACTCGTCTTCAGTCGCGACACCTCGGGCAACGCTGTTAGACGCGTGTCGTGATTTGTGAACAGCGACAAAGCCATCCTGTGTGTTTAGAAAGTGCGACGCCAAGATATATAAGTCAAGATACTAAACTAAAAAGACAACATACTTGAGGATAGATAGATAGATAACTCTTTATTAAAAAACCACACATACAGAAAAAGAAATACAGAGAAAACATAAATATAGCTAGGCTTTTAATTGGCGGCCTTATCGCTTAGAGCGATCTCTTCCAGGCAACATTGAGGATGTGGTCTTATCCTCGAAAGTGCTGAGAACTGAGAATTGCCATGCTTGTACTATGAAGTAAAATCTCAGTGAGTATAACCTCTCTATTCATAAAATCTCATTGCTCACATGACTGACGAATTGTCGTTTTCCCTCTGGAAACGTTGTTACTAACTCAAAATTCAATTATTTCATCGTTAGTTGATAAATTATATAAATTTAGTTGCTCAATGAAACAGTTTGTGTAATTCATACGTCAAAAGATAAATTTTATACGTTAATAAATTACGTTCGTCATCGGCGGTAAATTTAACATGCCTACAGTGATAATTATTTCCTGTGAGACCATAGGTACTCGCTACATTGAGATTACTAAGTAAATCTAATATTAAATCAATTATTGTTATAGAATTTGCATGATTTAATTAAATTATTGGAATGTCCAAGCGATCGATGCAACATAAGTAACATAATTATTAGTACCTAAACGACCGAGCTCCACTCGGATTTTTTATGACTGAAAATACGAGCAAACCTGGGTTCACTAAAAATGAAACCTAGCAAGATCGATTTACCGTCCCCTAATCTACCTACAAACCAAATTTCATTAAAATCGTTGGAGCCGTTCCCGAGATTCTGATTATATTACATACATATAATATACAAGAATTGCTCATTTAGGTATAGGTATATTAGATACTCATACATCAAACAGTGTTATTAAAAGAATAAGTACTTAAAAAACTTTTTAAGTTAAACGGTTTTATTGAAAAGAAAAATAATGATATAGGTAATGTTTTTACTGGATTCTATTATAGAAGCCCTTTCATTTGATTCCCATATTGTAGGGGTTGTGTTAAAATATGAAAACCTCCATTTCGTGGCGGCGGCCATATTGAATTTAGAACGATACTCAATATATTCAATACTATTGTATATTAGACCAAATATCAGATCAATCTGTCAGTTGTCAGTGTCGGGAAGGGGGGCAGTTTTTGCAAAATAATTTACCATTTTATTCAAAAATTATTTACGGAAGCTTATCACGCATTTGACCAATTTTTGATATTTGTTAATCAAGTACACCCTAAGCTCTCGGCAATTTTGATAGTTGTATCATTTACCGTTGAAAAATACAGCTGTATAAGTTAAGAGAGGCAGACATCTCACGAATAGGCTCCCGAACCTTTAGTACGGCAGCCTAAAAAAAGTCAATTGTTGTGTTTATTGGAACACAAAACCATCATTCTTATTGGATTATTGAAATATTTTTATTGCTGATTAGATTTGTTTCGCGTTGCATCATCTAGCTTACGTATGACACTACAGTCGTCATTCGTGGATTCACAAACGTGAATTGAATGGGTACTTCGACGTTTCGCACCGCAAGTGATTCGAACCGCGGTGCGAATCGCCCATGTACTGTTTCTAAATGGGCCCATTCGCACCGCAGTGGTTGGTCCGGTGCGAATGACCCAAGACATATTTTGGTATAGGTCGATTCGGACCATAAAGAAACGCCCGATGCTCTTTTCGTAGGTCCGATGTGAACTCATATCAAACATTTAAGGATTTCAATTGCTTCCGATAAACATGAAAAATACCCATAAATTGTTACGAAAATGTATTAAGAGTTCGACCATCTTCCGTCTCGTTCGCGCATATTAACATTTTTGTAGATATAAAATGATGAATGAACTTATAAAAAAAATCGTCCCACAAACTAAAAAGTAACATAACAAGTAACATAAGTTAGTAAGCTAGTAAGTAACATAAGTTTCCGACAAAAAAAATCATTTTGATCCAAATTAATTTTCATAAATAAAAATTACATTTGTATATTATTAACGTAACAAGTATAAATTTAAATAAATTACAGTTTAAAAAACTAAAAAAACACGCTATAAATTATTGTGGTCAAAGTTCATTACAACACTTTTCTAACAAATCCAAACACAGCTATGATACGATGTTCCATCATGAAGTTCTGGTTCATATCTTCCGGCTCCAGCATCAGATCAGTTCGACAGTACCATATTATTGTATTGTCATCAGAACTACATACAGCTGCCAATATTCATGACGCTACGATCCTTGGAAGATGGTTAAATTAGTTACCTTAGTTTTCATTACATACAGGTCGACCTAATAAAAGCGTGTTAAAAATTCAAAAACCCCCGACAAAAAAGGTTGAACCGATTTTGATGAAACATAAAACATAGCTAAGAACATTCTTGATGAAATCCTCTTTCAAACAAAAAAGTATAGATCAAAATCGGCCCATCCTTTTGAGAGCTACGATGCCACTGACAGGCACGTCATCACACAGATACACACGTCAACTGTGTAACACCGGTCTTTTTAGGTCGTGTTTTAAAATTTGAGAAATACCCATAAATTTATACTTATGGGTATTTCTCAATTTTTGCATTAATTAGGTATTAGCTATTAATTATATTGTAATAGCAGTAACAATTGGCGTTAATTAATTTACAAATCATGTCACAGTTTCCGTACCATTTGTGGTTATTTTCCGTTTACGAAGCAATAAGCTAAATGAAGAAATTGTTTATTGTAACCATCAGTTTGATTTAGGTATTTGTAATTGATTTTTGTTGAATGATTTTATTAGTACGTCGAGGTGTCATTCCTGTTTCCGTGTGGTATATTTTTATGATAATTATTAATGATTTGTTTACGTCTACATACGGGATTCTTAGGGTTCCGTAGAAAACCAGAAACCTTTATAGTTTCGCCATGTCTATCCGAGGCTTTTTTCAAAGACTTAAAGTACTAGAATTCTGTAACGTGGATAGATTTATACAACAAAGTGATAAAATAAAGTCTTAAATAATATTTCTTGGGTGGATCTTATACATATATACTAATATAGCGGGGATGATTTTTTTCTCGTCTGCTCGATTCTGGGGTGTCGGTGAACAGTAAATTAAACAATACTATGGGAGTGCGAAAACGTTTTTTTTATTCAGGAACCAGTTTACGAAATATTAAGCTTTAAAGTGGAAATTTTAGTCGAGACACAACAACAATAGTGCATAATAATGCATGATTTTTTAAATTCCCTTATTAAAAAGGTACCTACAAAAAAATCCGTTTCATAATGTGTTCAAAAATAAGTGAGTACAAGTATTTCAATTAAATGTTAGACAGAGAGCACACCATCGCAGAAAATGACGTCATATATCACGTACGCCTTACAAATTCAAGATGAACTGTCGTAAAAAGGCATTCTACTCCTAAAACTTTGATGTTTATATTTCTGAAATTTAACAAGTATGTGTTTTCAGTTTTGTATTTTCCTATAATATCCGATGACACGTTGAATCCGAGTTATCCGAGAAGTACGTTGAATCAATCTGGACGGATTTTTCATAAACAAAGGTTTTCACACATATTTTAAATAAAAACTACGGGTCACTCACGTCTTTTTTGAGCTGAAAAATCCAACTATAGTTTCAGCCACTATTCGACTATTCCGACTATAGTTCTATAGTATAAGTATAAGTTTTTATTTAAAATAGACGGATTTGGATTAAAGTTGTCAGAATTATTACATATACTTATGCAGCTTACATAGTTCTTATCAAAAAAAAAAAAAAAATTGGTGAAAACTTGAAAAAAAAAATTGGTGAAAAAAAAAAAATTGGTGAAAACTTGAAAATCAAACGAACTTATTAAGTGAAGTGAAGTTCGGTGAATCAGAGTTTTAAGTGCACGCGAAGTGAAGTCGCGGGTGCAGCCAGTAATGAATAAAACATACCGTACAGACAGAAATAACATGCTCGCAGAACTTCCTGTGTAATTTTCTTTTCAAATCTGAATTGCTCGTTCTTTGAACCTCCTTTACGATTCAGCAGGGAGACCTAAATAACTCTTTATACGCTGAAACGCTTATCAAAAGTGCCACGAACTCTGTCTATTGGGATTAAAATATGCAATTACGTCAGAAGACGTCAAAACTACGTGAATTATAATTGTCTATTTACTTATTCTGGTCTTTTAATTTTACATTTCAATGTGGACAGTAGCAGGCAATTTTAGAATAAGTTTTATTTTAGTTTTCAGTAGGTAGATGTTATAGACACTAATATGGTGTAACAAATTAACGTAATAAACTGTTTATTTAATATCTCTAAATATCATCTATATATCTAAATATAATATTTATTTATTTATTATTATAATAAAAACGGCTTACGGCCAATTACAATTATTATCAAATTACTTAAATTACAATTATAATTATTTAACAAACAATTTCAAAAGCATGTAAAAAAGTAATCAATTTAAATTAAAATTATAAATATTTTATTATTTATTCTAAATGTTCTAAATAATATCTAAGGTACCTATATAAGGTACCTATATAATATATATTATATAGGTACCTTGCGCGCACAAAGGCATAAATCCTCACAAATTAACTGTGTTGTGCGGTGTAATAAATAATCGGCCAAGTGCGAGTCGGACTCGCGCACGAAGGGTTCCGTACTATCATCTATAATACTACAAAGTTTAGTTCTGTTTATAAAATAACGAGAAATCAACGAAATTCCAAGTAGTAAATTGCAAACTTATAGGTAGGTTTTCGATACACATCCGGGCAGCATGACGACGCTCGCGCGAATACGCGCGGCTATGGCTCGCTCCGTGATGTTACCTCCCCCGCTACCCGCGCGGCCTCGCGCTCGCGTCACCACCCCACACCGCGGCGCGGCGCTCGAACCGCGTTTAGATGCACGGATTATTTTCATTTTGTGAGTTTTTATGTATTAGATTAGGTATTTATTTTTATAGTTAATATATTTCTAAATATTTACTTACAAATATTCAAGTTTCTACCTGTTAATTAAGATCGAGTAAAAATTGCTTAAAAATTACGTTTGTTGTATGGGAGCCCCCCTTTAATATTTACTTTATTGTTATTTAATTATTTATTTTGAAAGGTAATATACAAGTAAATATTCTGTGAAAATTTGAAGCGTCTACCTGTTACCGTTTTTAATATTGAGCAAAAAAATACGAAAAAAACACGTTTATTGTATGGGGACCCCCCTTAATATTTTATATTTTTTAAGTTTTAGTATTTGTTGTTATAGCGGCAACGGAAATACATCATTTGTGAAAATTTCAGCTTTCTAGCTATCACGGTTTATGAGATACAGCCTGGAGACAGACAGACAGACAGACAGACAGACAGACAGACAGACAGACAGACAGACAGACAGACAGCGAAGTCTTAGTAATAGGGTCCCGTTTTTACCCTTTGGGTACGGAACCCTAAAAACAGTGATGATAAATAGTCTATGCTAAACTAATATTGTCAAATATTGGTCCATGTTCTTGATAACTGCACAGTAATGGAATTCTTTGCCGCCATCTCTGTTTCCTGAGAACTACTATCTTGGAATTTTCAAGAGTATGGTAAAAAGACATATTCTAGATCGACGAGCTCCATCCTCGGCCACACCATCGCTTTATAGTTTATAGTTTTGCCATGTCCGTCTGTCCGTCCGCGACTTTTCTCAAAAACTATGAGTACTAAAAAGCTGTAATTTCGTATAGATATGCATATTAATAATACCGAGGAAGTTGTAGAATAACATTTTGATATTTTTTTTTTGTGTATTTATGTGTGTATTTATGTGTGTATTTTTTTGTCATCTACCCCATCGTGTGGGGCACTGGATAGGTAATCAAAAAAACGTTGGGGTGTACGAATATCATTTTTCAATTTAGGGATTGCAAAATATTAAGCTTTGAAGTGATAATTTTTGTTAGAGTCACGTGTCGCCCCCTTTATCGGCTAAAAAGTTGACTTTGGAGTTATGAAAGAATCATGCTAGTAGTGAATATATATGATAAAATGTAAAGGAAAACTAACACGGCGTTTTGTGGTAGTGGTAGGCGAAAGGTAGATTTATTACTCATGCTATCTAAGTCAAATAATCTGGCGTACTAACCTATACTATCCAAAAAATTTGGTATTACAATAGTAGGGAAATGTATTTTTATTTAATTTTAATTAAACGAACTTACCCGATAAAGATTGGTAAATATTTTTTAGTTTCATGCAAAACGAATAAATACCAATCATCATCATCATCATCTCAGCCATAAGAAGTCCACTGCTGGACATAGGCCTTCCCCAAGGATTTCCAAAAAGACCGATTGGAAGCGGCTTGCATCCAGCAATAAACATAAAAAAGAATAAATAAAAGTAATTTTAAAAAATAAATTGACTTCAAAAGTTAAAAGGAAGAAATAACAACTGATACATAATACCGACAATTTGAATCAGAACTGGGCGTCTACCTGAGTAGATACGTACTCCAACTATATTTTCAGCCAGGCCCTAAACTATCACCAACTAAGTCCTAAATAGACATCAAGATAGTAAGATATTGCCTTGGACAGCCCATTGCGGCAATGGGCTTACATGGCTATGATTGCCTACATAAATGCCAATTTCCCTCAAATCCCTTAACTGTCTTTTACAGTATGCCCGAGAAGAGCAGTTTCGCAGCTTCGCAGTGTTTCTATGTTTTTCTTTTTCTCCCAGTCCAGCATAGAAGAGAAAAAAATATAGATGGAACAAAAAATATAGAGTAATTGAATTTCAATGTTTGTCACGTTTAACTGAAATCTTTTTGTATCTAAGAACTTATCTCAAGCGGAGAAAATATACCTTAGACTTCAAATGTATACGACATAAGTAATCGTTGTTTTTACCCGACTGCGTAAGAAGGAGGGTTATGTTTTTCGAGTGTATGTATGTATGTATATTTCTTTGACACGCCCTAGAGCCTAAACAGCTTGACCGATTTTGATGTGAGTGGTGTCAATAGATTCGTCTTAGTTGTGAGAGTGACACTAGGTACATCAAAATTAAAAAAATCATAAGTTAGGATGCAAAAACCTCTTTTCTGCAGTCGGGTATTTTGTTTTTCTTTTAACATTGATACTTGTTACATTAATTGAATAGTTTTATTACCCGACTGTGCTAGAGGGGGTCATGTTTTTCGGATGTATGTAATACGGAGGCATGTATACATTTGTAGATTGTTCAACAATGTCACAATGTGACACTTTGAACTGTCGACAAATTTGTGGATAAAACTTTAAAAAAAATCAAGTTCATTAATTTTACAAATTCAAGTCACAATGTGTCGTAGTATGATATAATGAATTCTCATCGGGCCTAAATAGTGTACTTTACTACTAATAGAAAATATTGAAATAGATTTTTAAATAGATTTTATTGAATAAGAAGTCGTCAGTTTCTCAATAATTACAATGTATTTGGTATTTTCACGTGTATCAGTTCAACGTCAGTAGAATTAGAATAAATATATTTACCATAAATACATATAGATAGTTCGTTCCGCCATTCATACGTATTTATGTGTGTTATGTATCTATCGAATGTAGAGTAACGAATCACAGGCACGATAATAAACATTGAATGAAAAAAATAAGTTCAGAAACTACTTAAAACCCGACTACTGAAAAATCCGCTTCGGCCGCGTACGTAACAATTGTTTCGTAACTAGTTACGTACGAAACTTCTTCGTACGATACTAGTATCGTTTTCCTTATATGTAACCACAGTTTCGTAGCAGGAAAAAATCATCCTCTAAATAGTATGAAACAAGAAAATGCAATAATTATTTTTTATATATTTCATGCATATTCATAATGTTGTTCTTAGGATAACCGTGGTTGTGCCACCGACTATAACAAAGCAATACATTCTGCAAAGTAACATACGACCACGGCAATCCTCTGACCATGTACCACTATGAATACGTATGAAATACATATAATATTTATTGTAGTTTCTTGTTTCATACTTTTGACGTAACAACGTCTAATAAATCGATGAACGCCGGCTACACGCACGAAAAAGTATGACTCATTGTCCCGTCACGTTACGCTCATTGTCCCGTTACGCTCATTGTCACGTTAAACTATCGTCAGTAAACCGACTTTACAGACAACCAATTTTTTTAGAGGGTGATTTTTCGTTTTAGTTCCAACCGGTAGTTCCACCCGCTTCCAACCGGTCTTTCTGGAAATCCATGGGGGAGGCCTATGTCCAGCTGTGGACTTCTTATGGCTGAGACGATGATGATGATGAATTAAATCCATAGCACTCTGTCCAAATGTGTCAAATTGTGTGACTTATATACGCGGAATTCCCTAGCTTACCAAGGAAAACTGCTGTATCGTAATTGTATGACTCTGATTGTGGGTCATACGTTTCTTTTTCCTTGAACCGCGCGCGTATTTTCGACATCTGAACATCAATCTTAACCGCAAACAAGACATATTGTGCTCCGACTCCAGGCGGCATGCAGCAGTATTTAGAACATTATTAAAAAGAGATGTTTTCCTCACAGTTTTCCATACAAAAGAGGTCGATCATAATTGGACTTTATAAACGATTCGATGATTCTTTTTTTAACCGACTTCCAATAGAATGGAGGTTCTTAATTCGTCTTTATGTTTTTGTGTATGTTACGCGATTACTTTGCCAATTATGAACTGATTTTGTAGTTTTTAAGCTATTGCATAGCTTCTATCGCGGGCCTTGAGCGTGGAGACCGAATCCAGAAATTCCGTAACGAAAATAACCTAACACACTGCGCGTAAAGCTATTATGCAATAGCTTTACCGCGGCAGTCTCCGAGTGCCACACGTCTTTTTTTTTTGTTAGGTAGGGCGTACTTCAGAGGTGGTGCCGTATAAAAAGTTATCAAAATCAGTTCAGTACTTTGGTTTTTACATCGAAATAACTGGAGAAATACGTCATCCAAAGAAAGGATATTGCCTATTTTGAAGTCGGTTGTTTCAGTTTTTTTAAATCTATAATTAATCGCTTTATTGTCTGATTAGTAAGTACCATAATTATATATTATGGCTAGGCTTGTACGTAGGCTTTTGTTTTTCAAATCTCATTATGATATCGAAGTTTAAAGGTGAAGTTAGGT
This sequence comes from Lycia hirtaria, assembly GCA_947563715.1. Lineage (NCBI taxonomy): Eukaryota > Metazoa > Arthropoda > Insecta > Lepidoptera > Geometridae > Lycia > Lycia hirtaria. The sequence goes on along the minus strand of OX387376.1, from coordinate 48,893,351 downwards.
GTTATAGACAGACCACCTGTCAAGGCAAATCAATATTAATACATCTTATCTTGATAAATAATAATAATAATAAATAAATCTTTGTGGACATTTCACACTATAGCCCAAACTAAGCAAAGCTTGTACTATGGAACTAGATTGCTGATAGAATACCTAAATACTTTTTTTTGTAAATATATACATATAATAAATACATAGAAACACCCAGATACAGAACAAACATCCATGCTCATCACACAAATGTTTGCCCTGGGTGGGGATCGAACCCACGACCTTTCAGTTCAGCAGGTAGACGTAGATACACTACCAAATGATCTAATAATCTCGCTTTACCTTCTAACCCTCTAACTATAGTCAACCTTAAGGGGAAATAAACGTGCTTATATGTATGTAAAAGGTTAAAAATTAAATAAAGCAAAATCTACTAATTGTTAACAGCTAATAAGTTGGAAACGGAAGTTTTTTTTTTATTATCATCACGGATTTCATCACTACGCTAGTAAAACTGCGGGGCACTGCTAGTTTTCCATAAAATGTATATAAACACCAATTTTAGTTGTTTGCACTATTTTTTTATCTTTTTAAATCCAACATCCAACCAACCCGTTGCACCGCAAACGGCGTCAAAGGATAATCATATTCCAAATTCAAAAAGACTTTCGGGAATCGGCCACTGTCAAATTTCACGCAATAAAACTTACCGAAGCCTCTTGTTTCACGAAATAAGAAATAAATGTTTTTGTCCATGCAAACACACTACTGGCCCACTGTCCAATAGCGGTATTTGTTTAGCACAGGGCACAGTGGACCCGCACGGTCGTAAATTAGACAAAAATAATAAACGGGATCGTTTGTAACCTTTTTTCTGTGCGGCCCGCAATGACGTAGCATTTGTGTTCGTTTTTCAAATTTTGACAGTTGTCATTTCGTCATCGGAATTCCGTTAGACAGTGGCTTTTGTTGTCTTATTTATTGTGCTACTGCACCGCCTTATTTGTACCCGAGCAATTTGCGCGGGACGTCCCGATCCCGACTTTCAGGGGTCTGGGGACGCAACCCGATTTCCACCTGATCGGGAGACTAAATGTCTCGATATAACAATAAATTAATTAAAAACCACTAATATCAATAATAAATTATTATAACTATAAGCCGCGTCAATAATTAATACGACTTTTTTTAATATTTTGTAATTTCTATTAGTGCACCAAGTCTATTAATATATGAGGCTAAAATCAGATTTACTAGTTGTATTTATTAGTACAATATTACTAGTAAATTAAATGAATTATACGTTAATTAAGTTGAAATGAATCTATATGTTAATAAAATAACCTTGTTTTTTTGTTTGTCCCGATCTACAACCCTAAATCTCGTTTGTTTTATCTTCCGCCCCGATTTAAAACGGTTGTTTTGTGTCTGTTTAGTATGATCATGATATTATTACCTATGCTCAAACTAAATTCAATTGTTTCAATATTATTATAGTTTAAAAAACTGAAGCAACCGGCTTCAAAATACGCAATTTCATTTAGTTTCGGTTACTTGAATTACATTTTTCCAGTTATTTTGTTATAAAAACCAAAGTACTGAAAAACTGGTGCTTCCGAGTACTACTAGTACTTAGGGATCAGAAATGTTTAAGACCATATGTGTAACTGAGAATAAGTAGTATATTATGTTTTTTTTTTTTTTTTTATCTGTCCCACTGCTGGGAACGGGCCATCTTCTCATTGTGAGAAGGGTTAGGCCACAGTCTGCCACGCTGGCCAAGTGCGGGTTGGCAGACTTCACACATCTTCAATATCATTGAGAACTCTCAGACATGTAGGTTTCCTCACGATGTTTTCCTTCACCGTTTGAAGTTGGTGGCAATCAACAATACGCACATAACTTCGAAAAAACAGAGGTGCGTGCCGTGGGATTCGAACCCAGGACCTGCGGATCGCAAGTCAGACGGTCTCACCACTAGGCTGCCGGAAACTTATACTTAACTTAATACTTATACTTAAACTATATTATGTTATTATAATATTAATATTTCAAATTCTGAACAAGCTAAGGGAAATTCGGCATGTAATGTGATATTTCACACTTGATAAATATATGTACCTACTTTAAATGCTGGTAGCCTTGGTTATAGAACTTTTTGCTGAATTCTATGGAATCTCGGGATTGTCCAGTCGTGCCGTACTTTCTTTTTGTCAAATTTAATTGTAATGAGTCATTTAATTGTCAAAATATTTATCACCATCATCATCATCGCAGTCAAAAGAATTCCACTGTTAACACAAGCCGTTGCTTATGTGCATGGATTTCCAAAAAACATTGGTTAGAAGCCAAACATATTAATAGCACTAAAATAAATAAATATGTAATTATTATTTTCTTTTACTAAAAAAATATTATGTAACGTAACCAGATTAAATAACAAATTACCAATAATAACTCCAGCTGAATAACAAGGCCAAGCCGTTTAGGCTGTAGAAGGTAATATTTAAACTTACATACATACATATCCACTTACATACATACCTACACACTCGATAAACATAACCCTCCTTCTTACGCAGTCTGACTCTTAAACGCTCTAAGCTCCCAAAATTAGTGACAGTTAAAAACAATGGCAGTTCAGTAGCATTGCCGAACAAACAGACAAACGAACAAACAATAGGAGGCACCTTATTCAGGTGTAACAGAAGCCAACAATACAACGTAAATCTATAGAAGTATTATATTGTCTCAAACCTTATGAATATTAAAAGCCCACTGAGAAAAGTAACGGTTTCTTCCCAAGGGTGGTAAATCATAGAAAGGGTTGAAACGGTACAGCGGCCAAATTTTATATGGCAGTGGTAGTTTTATATGGTCTTTTAGAAAAGTTTATCGTTTTTTGAAGGCACGTACTGTTGGTTTGTTTGTTTTTACAAATATAATTGTAGAATGCGACAGTTTTATGATGAAAATAAAAATTAATAATAAATTTTATTGAAAATAAAAAATAATGATAACATACCGTGTACGCTCTTCACACTAATTTTTAATCTGAGTTTTTATTCACCTATCAGTGTTTATTTCCAAAAAGACCGGTTGGAAGCGGCATCCAGCGTCTTCCTGCCACTTGTATGATATCTTCTGTCCACCTTGTGGCTGGTCTTCCTACGCTGCGCTTGCCGGTTTGTGGTCTCCATTCGACAACTTTTCGGCCCCATCGGCCGTCAGTACTACGAGCTATGTGCCCTGCCCACTGCCACTTCAACTTGCTAATCCGGTGTGCTATATCTGACGTACGTTATCCATGAGGAGACCTATGTCCAGAAGTGGACTTCTTGTGGCTGAGATGATGATGATGATCAGTGTTTATTGTTGATTATGTAAGATAAGAAAGGTCCAGTTTCACCCACAAGAGCTTGAATCGAGCGGCCACTACAATGACGTTATTATTACATGGACACAGACGACTAAAGTTTCCCGAGTTGACCGATACTCATATAGGTACCAATAATAATGCACTCTTCCTCTTGCATAATTATACAAAAAATATAAGTAGTTAAAAAATACATAGGTATATCTCTATCTATATATCTGTTTATCTGTATATATCTGGGAGTCCGTAAAGCTTAATTTTATCCAAAAAAAATACAATAATGAGCTCAAAGATTTTGATTTAATTTCTTATTTCGCCGCGCTAAAGCCTAATTTAGATTGATAAATTTATAGAAATCTATTTTCACTTGGAATTATTTTGAAAATCGAAATAATTTTAAGGTTATTGTCTAAAGTCCACGTCCACGTCCACGTCCAAGTCTTAAGTAAACCACTTCAGACGTCATTGTTACATACGGGCTCAGAATAATACATACATACCCTCGAAAACATAACCCTTCTTCTTGCGTAATCGGGTAAAAATACTTAATCATTTACAAAAAACTACTACGTATCCATAACCAAGTTCTTAAAAAAATGGTCCAAGAAATATGTATTGTTACGTGCCTTTCATTGCCGCAATAAAAAAAGGATGCAGTGTTGCCGACAGAGAAAAAGACATTATTCGTTGTTAAAAAAAAATGATTGTTTGGTCGCAATGTTTTATTGGAATTTAGAATTCAACATGTTTGCCTAACATTAAGTTATGTAAATATAATTAAATATTGGTGTCCTTCGACAATTTTGACAATAATAATTTTTCACCGAAAATATGGCTGACAAAATTAGGAAGGGTTAAACATATTATTTGGAGTTAAATTGTGACAGTTTTTATAAAACGTTTATTATGATACAAATATTATAAAAACTGGTACACTTTTTATGTTATTTGGCGTGTATTTTGAACACTAACGGCCTTACCGAAAAACGATACTTAGCTTTAAGCATTGCTTAACATATTTTGTCAACTTCTCGCTGATACGTAAGTGACATTTGCGGAAAAAAGACAGAGAACTTAAGACTTTGGCAAAGGCCGTTAGTCTTAGTGGAACTGATTAATGGTTTTTACCTGACTGCACAAAAAGGAAGCTATATTCTTCGAGTGTAAGTATGTATGTTTCTGCATTATCTAATTAGATAATGCAGAAACATACATTTTGGGCTATATAATTATATAGCCCAAAATGTCAAAAATCCATGCCACATAGTTGGGATTCTTTGCCGCCTTCTCTGTTTCCTAAGTACTATTCAAAGTAAATAGATATCTTCTAGATCTACATGTTCCATCCTCAGCCACACCAACGCTTACCATGAGACGCCTTGGTGGTCAAACGTAGATCTATTTAATGTAAAAAAATAATAGAAAAAAATGCTCGGCCGTAATTTGTAGCCAATTTTTTTTTAATTACCTTTTTTTTTCACGGATGCCATGCCATATCGAAATAATACATCTGCCATATTTCACTCATATCTCATACGATGAAATTTGTCAAACGATTTACGTTATAGAGGGCGTCAAAAAATTAACAATACATACGCTCGAAAAGCATTATCCTTTAACAGACGGGCAAAAAAAAACAATAAAACTTTCTGTCATAAAAATATAAATAAAACCATCAAAACTTAAAAAAAAATAACATTTGTCCATTGTTAATTTGCGCAAAACTCCATTGCGTATAATATAGTAAAAGTAAAGAGTTTGCAATAAAAAAATATTGTGTTTGTGCAAAACTTATTTTATCACCTACTATAAAAATTAGGAAAAATATTTTGTTTTACTTTTTAGGGTTCTATAGTAATTACGAGGAACCCTTATAATTTCGTTATGTCCGTCTGTCTATCTCTCCGTATGTTACAGTCATTGTACTCAGAGACAGCCCTATATAAAGGAAATTTGGCATATAGATGTATTCTGTAAGCCACTGTAATTCTTCTCTCAGATCTGATGTGTGTATGAGATATTGCCCAATATGGCCAAAGGTGAAAAAATCGCATTTCTAATTTATTGAACCATAATAGTAGAATACTTTAAATGAAAATTGTTTTGAACACTCTGTGATTTCAACTTTTCGAGATAGACCGATTAATAATGTAAAACACTCAATGTCATTCACTTTCTTACCCGCCAACACAGAATTCGCCCTATTTACATAGCCCGCTAAGTAGTTTTCTTTTAGATTACAGCATTAACTACGAAACCCTACCACATATGTGTCTCAATACGATCTTAGCCACTTATTTATCCTCGTGTTGACGGAATCACTACTCATAAAAATACCCCTATTTATTTTTAGGGTTCCGTACCTCAAAAGTAAAAAACGGAACCCTTATAGGATCACTTTGTTGTCCGTCTGTCCATCTGTCCGTCTGTCAAGACCTGTATCTCGGGAACGCATGAAGGCATCAAGTTGAAATTAATACCATATACGCAGATCCATAGTCTCTTGCTGCAGAAAGAAAAATAAAACTTAGTTTTTTTACGTTTAAAGATGTTATACTTATCTATTCGGAAAGCCCATTCAGGAAGCGCTTTTCACATTTTCGCTGTACACGCAATAAATTCATAGAAAGCTGAAGATCGAACTGAGTAGTATTAAATAGGAGAGGCCATGTCCAGCTGTGGGCTAGTGTGGGCTGATCATGTTGATTAATTAGTTAATCTGACAATATAGCATACATACAGGTCAAATTGATAACTTCTTTTATTGAAGTCGGTAAAAAAATACCGACATCTGATACTTTTATCACACTTACAAAGAAACATAACTATTTCTATGAAAACCTTTCTTTTATGATTTTTGTAAAATTACTAAAACGGATGTATCGGATTTCGTCTTGTAGAAAAAAGCCTCAATATTATGACAAATTATCGTAATCCTTTACGAACACATTGTTTCCAGCAAACGGATTAAATCTGCTTCAGATTTCGAGACTGCTTTTTTTCATTTTCAAGAAACTTTTTTTAATGTGCGGTAATTTCTTAAAGGCAATGCGGGTGAATTATATAAGGAAAATATTTTTTAAATAGTATTTAATCCTGGCTACCTGTTCTAGGAGTACTACATTGAACTGACGGCCGATGGGGCCGAAAAGTTGTCGAATGGAGACCACGAACCGGCAAGCGCAGCGTAGGAAGACCAGCCACAAGGTGGACAGAAGATATCATACAAGTGGCAGGAAGACGCTGGATGCAAATCGCTTCCAACCGGTCTTTCTGGAAATCCATGGGGGAGGCCTATGTCCAGTAGTGAACTTCTTGCGGCTAAGATGGTGATGATGATGATTTAGAACGGTCTCGGAGCTCAGGTGGTATCTAGTACGTCTGCCTTGTAAGCTGTTGATTCTTGGGTTCGATCCCCACCGAGAACCAACATTTGTAGAGTTGAAAATGGAAACTACGAGACGAGAACGAAAGAATGTGCATTTATAATCTTTTACAGCGATTTTACAAACTTTTAGATTGTGGAATACGCTTCCTAAGTGGGTCTTTCCCGATAGATTTAATCTGGGTGTCATTAAATCGTGAGTGAATTGGTTTCTTCTGTGTAGACGCGCTCCATCGTAGACCAACGTCGCTTAATATCAGGTGAGTTGGCGGTCAAGCGCAAAGTCTTTTATTGATGAAACAAATATGTATATAAATAAAAAGAAAAACAAAATATCCGACTGATACGCTGTTGAGCCAGTGCCGGATTTACACTTTTGCCGCCAGTAGGCTATAATTTTTTTGCCGCCCCTACGGATTTGAAAATCGATACCCAAGTTCAAATCATATTAATTACGTATAGTACGGGATCGCACTGCAAAAAATACACCTCATCGATTATCAGGATGAGACCTATATCAGGCGTCCTGTGAAATCTACCGACCCTAAGACGCTGCCGCCCCTAGTCCGCGGCCTATACGGCCTATTGACAAATCCAAGACTGTGTTGAGCGTACGTTTTTATGAGAAAAAGTCGCGCAAGGTAAATGTTTTTAAATGCTCATTATTTAGAAGCATTCTATTAAAATCGTTTATTTTTAAACATACATACATACGTACGTACGTACATACATACATAGACGAAAACATAACCCTCCTTCTTGCGCAGTCGGGTAGAAAAACAGCAAACAAAAAACATTTTTGTAAATTATTTAAAAGTCGTATAATTAGATAATTAAAATGGTTTGTGCCATCATCATGCTTCCCAAACAAACCAAGAGCATCTGCACTTACTTAATTTGTGGTCTAATATTACTGTAACAATTAAGCTGATTGAATCGGCCATTGCGGTCTACCGACGCATAGTGATATACATCAATAGTTGCCGACATTGTTCAAATAATTTGAGGAACCACACATTATATAGGTACGATTTGAACTTCACTCGAAATGATATTTTGGTCACAGAGAAAATGTCAACTAGAGGAATGCCAGGTAAAGTGGAGGAAAAAGTTACGTTCGAGAATACGGGGGATAGTTTTTAATGTGAAGGGACAAAGTCAAACAAGAGCTTGTTCCACGAGAAAAAAAATAGTAGTTTAAATAAAAAATTACAGTTTAAAAAACTAAAAAACACGCTACAAATTATTGTGGTCAAAGTTTCATTACAAGACTTATCTAACAAATCCAAACACAGCTATGATACGATGTTCCATCATGAAGTTCTAGTTCATATCTTCCGGCTCCATCATCAGATCAGTTCGACAGTACCATATTATTGTATTGTCATCAGAACTACATACAGCTGCCAATTTTCATGACGCTACGATCCTTGGAAGATGGTTAAATTAGTTACCTTAGAGTTCATTACATACAGGTCGACCTAATAAAAGCGTGTTAAAATCTACAACAACCGACATCAGAATACGCAATTTTGTTTGCTTGGATGACGTATTTTTCAGTAACTTTTATAAAAACTAAGCTATTCAACTTATTTTGATGGAATAAATCCAAATCGGCTTATAAATGAAAGGGTTAAGAGGTAATATTATTTTTAAATAAAACCGAATTGAGAAACTCTCCTTTTTGAAGTCGGCTGAAACGTCATACTTATGATCATGTAATATGAATCATCGATTTATCATTTCCAAGCTTTTTTTAATTTTTCAAGTTTTTTCATTTATTCAAGTTATTTTTTATCAAGTTTTTTTTAAAGATATTTTTTTATCAAAATTCCGAAGGCTCGTTTGTCAAGTAATTTAATATCTACACCTTTGCGAATAATATCATGGTTTCTGCATGGTAACCTATCCCGTTTGAATCTTATTTGCCCCAATTCGTTTCATAGAACTGCTTGGTTGATTCCAGATGTTTTACTTGACACAAGTTTCTGATTCCCAATGATTTCCTATTGATCCAGTGGAAATGAAACAGACGAATTTTTATTCTACTGTTCCTATTTTTTTTTAATTATCTAATATCTATAAAATACTTCTGACCGATGTATGTAGCATTAAATTTAGAATTTACTTTTATTTATTTATATTTTACTGGTACATTTAGAGCCAATTCCTATTCACCCCATTGATGATATTTATTGGAATTATACAATTTTTAGCCAACTTTCAAAATGAAAGAGGTTCTCAATTCGACTGTATGTTTTTATTTATTTATTTATTTATTTAAGTATACAAAACAGAATATAGCCTAACATAATATAAGATAACATGTGACAATCGATCAGAACCAGACTATACTCCAAAGCATGTATACATCATTTGAGCAAACACATTTTAGGTATTATATTGAAACAAAGGGGAAAACAGAGAAATAGAGGCTATGCATATTTTGTAACTTTACATAGGTGAATATGTGTGAGCAAATCTAAATTTTATTCATTTTTTTTTTGTATGTTTGTTCAGCGGTTACTTCGCCAATTACCTATTAATTATGTTTGATGATTCTTTTTTGTTTGGTAAGTATTCCTCAGAGGTGGTCCTATATAAATTTTATCAAAATCAGTTTAGTACTTTGACTTTTATAAAAAAATTACTGACAAAATGTCATCCAACTAGACGAAATTGCGTATTTTGCTTCAGTTTTTAAACGGTTTTCTTTAGCTTGACCTGTTTATTTATTTGTTTGTTTATTTGGGTCAAATTTAGTAATTGAAATTTTACCCCCTTGCAGTTGACGTATCGATCTGAAATTTGGTATACACCTTGAGTCCTGAATACAATACAATTTAGTATATTCTGTATTATTGTAAATCCAAGATGGCCGCCGCCACAAAATGGCGGATTTCATATTTTAACACAACCCCCACAATATGGGTATCAAATGAAAGGGCGTTTCTAGTAAAATACAGTAAATACAATACCTACATCATTATCTTTTTTTTCAATAAAACCGTTTAACATAAAAAGTTTTTTCAAGTAAGTACTTGTATAAGCTATAATTATTTTGTTATATAGATCTACGATTGTTCACCAACTCGCCTGATGTTAAGTGACGGTATGGCCGAGGATGGAGCTCCTAGATTTAGAAGGTTCACGCTAGCCTTGAAAAAAAAGATTTTAATGATGAATAAAAGAAACAATAATATATAACTATAACTGATTCAATAACGTTCACTGCGGTTTACGATCTATTATGATTTATAAACGTATGACCATGGGGGTTTTTATCATCATCATCATCATCTCAGCCATAAGAAGTTCACTAGACATAGGCCTCCCCCATGGATTTCCAAAAAGACCGATTGGAAGCGGCTTGCATCCAGCGTCTTCCCGCCACTTGTATGAAGTCATCTGCCCATCTCGTGGCTGGTCTTACTACGCTGGGGGTTTTTATGTTCGGAAAAAAATAAAAACAATGTTAAATGTGCGCAAGTTGCACGTTAAGTTAGTTAACGAAATTGAGTCCTGGATTTATCTAGATTAAAACTAAATATTCACATAGAACATTAGCGGCAGATATTCGCATCCGCATTAGTAAATACATACATACATAATGCTAAATTAATGATGATGATGATGATGTCATCCTAGCCGATTTCGGCCACGGTGACTTAAGCTTCTGTAATAATTGAGCTTGGATGTTTCGCTCTCACGTGACTTATGTTAATGCTAAATTAATATTCGTTGGGTGACCACTCCATTCATTATTTTTCAGCTTGAATTTCATTTCTTATTATGTTGGGTAAGGTTACATAATCATATAAAAATATAATTTTATGATTTAAGTTAACAGGCTGCTAATTTACACACCACAACTCTGACTCCCGATGTCGCATAAGTTCATTGACTTTGATATTTCTAATCCAGACCTTAAAGCCCGACTAAATTGAAATATACTTATCCAATAAACTTTACATGGAAAACAAATGACGTCGCGTTTTGGCAGGGTTGGCGAAAAACAATCTACGTTTGACACTACGAGACGCGGCGTCTGCTTTCTTTTATTCAAATATGGCTGCAGTGAAACCAATAATTCGTTCATTTGAATACTAGACAAATAAATTATCTGTTTTCCTATTCTTTGGGAGAATCTAACGACGCCTCGTACCTAAATTAAGTAGCTGCAGCTCTGAGTCATAGAAAGTATTGCCAGGAAAGAAGAAAACACCCTAATAGACAACTGAATTCAAAAGTCAGTTGTCTACACGGCCGAGAGGGGGACGTAATAGTCACAAAATCCGAAAGCTGTTTATTTTTATTCTTTAGTTAATGCAATGTATAAGACACATTTTTTTCATGCACTCCCACAAAGAAGGTGTTTAAAAATATTCTACTCACAGAACTGTCATTGGATAGTTATAATTGCTAAAAAGGGTAGACAACTCTATAAAACTAACGATTTCAAACTTTTTGTTACAGTGCAAATTACACCTATAATATAATAAAATAGCGCAAGACATCCAAAAAAACAATTCTGAGAAATCTACAGAGACCTACGCTTTCTAATCAATAACAAAATTTGCACAAAAGCATCTTTCACTACAAAAAAATGAAACTAGACAGTAAAACACTAAAAAAGCACATTAAAAAAGTTCCAAACCATCTTTGAAATTATTTGCACAATGCCGACAAGGTTATAAAACAATTATAAAGACAACAGATACAAACGTGTGCAAAATGCCCGGAGCACTGTTGCCAAAAAAAAACTAATATTTTTTTTAATGGCGTTTGTTCAATTGTATACACACTACCTAAGTATTTTGACACGTAATGTTGTTTTTCTTTTATACAGTTTCGGTTTGAGCTTGACCGCTAACTCACCCGATGTGCGCTCCACAAGGGAGCGCATACGCCGAACATAAAAAAACACCCGTCAGAATATATACTTATTTTAACTACATTATTTTACACCTTTAGCGACTAATATTTGTAAATTGGCCGACGGCACAAGTTAGCAAGTATGTGTACCTTCAGAGACTATATAAGTACTACTCAGTACGACACATTTCGTTCGTCATTTAACAAGTAACGTCTGGCGGCCCTGGGCTCCTGGACCAGTAAGTACTCTGTGGTACAGGTCGATATATGACGATTTCGGTATACGTTCTTGATGCGTGCCGCATATAAATGGAATTCTTTGCCGCTTTCTCTGTTTCCTGAGAACTAAAAGCTCAAAAAAAACTTGTCAATGCTATGAGATAACACCATTCTTAGACACACCGTCACTTACCATCAGGCGAATTGATGGTCAATCGTAGATCTATTCAATAATAAAAAACTTTTACTTTGGAGTTAAATATGTAACTTGACATAATAACAGGTACGCTGCGGTCAAATTTCCTGATTTTGTTTGATGCCCAAATTATTATACCTAAATATGTAATATATATTTTTTAAATAAAATTAAATATGGATAAAATAAAACATGTTATAATATAAACATGGTCATATAACCTCAAACCATAATATAAATATGGTCATCTAACTTCAAACTGATAACGACATATTTAGTAAATAGAATTTTACTATTAATTTATATCAAAACTAGGAGGAAAATATTTTTTTACACCACCTGCTCGATAATGTTCCTTTTTACGTCATGTATAGATGCCAAAGATGGTCTAAAGTAAGTCATATATTGTATAGAATTTAATTATATCACACTGCGACATAATGTGATTTGAATTCGGAATCTGAGCAAATGGATAATTTTACCATACAAGCCTGTAACAAAAAAAAAACTAGTTCTAAAACTGAACTGGCAACTAAGAATAGAATATAAAAAACAAGCACAAATACTGCAACCAAAGAGGATGTAGGTTACAACTGCAACATTTGTCAATTTCTTGATATTGTACAGTTCTTGATATTGTATTTCTTGGGTTGTTTTATAATTTTAAGGACATCAGAGTTTTGAATGACGTCTATGATGCACGCTTGCCTAGAAATAGCCTATTTTACTTGCGATTATATCTACTAGATAGTCTTTTAGTATATCTATCAGAGCGCAGCTATCTCTCTCTCTTGCATCACAAACTTTTTCAAGTGGCGCGAGGTGTAGTTAGATTCGTCTTTACTCCCTGAGTGTCATAGGCTATACTTTTACCCGACTGCGTAAGGAGGGTTATGTTTTTCGAGTGTATGTATGTATGTATAAATGTATGTGGGTATGCATGTATGTTTCTATATTATCGCCTACAGCATAACTGCTTAACCGATTTTTATGTGCGAGGTGTCGTTAGATTTATCTTCACTTCCAGAGTGTTATAGGCTATGCTTTTTTCTAATAATAATAATACATCTCTCGCAAAATTAAAAACATGCGTTTTTTTCGTAACCTCTAACGAATTTTTTCGAAATAATAATAACAATAAACAAGTGATTTTACTTGAATTATTCTAAAGAATGCGCGTTTATAATATTTTACAGCGATTTTATGCGTACTTTCTTACAAAAAACGTACACTCAACAGCGTATCAAGCGTAGTGACATCGTAATTTTGACTGCGAAAAACCTCTTTTCTGCAGTCGGGTATTTTGTTTTTCTCTTTACTACGTTACTCACGTCCTTTTGGTAAAATCCTTATCATCTCTTCGCATATTCCGTCTTACTATACAAATGTTAAAATCTTATTCACTGAATAAGGACTTCTCACTTTCTATCAGACGGGAACTGTGACGCGCGAAAACGGAACAAAACACTTTTTAACTAAAATGCGCTCATTCAACGTTTATATGTAAGCCGGGCTTATGTCCGTACCATGAAAATTAAGGCGACGTTAATAAATATGAAATAGCAGTATAGTAGTCACGCGTTGGCTATATCTCTCTCGCTCTAGGAGTAGACTCGAACCGACTTTACCCGAACTAGCGTTACATAGCCGAGCGTGACGGCTCAGTATTTATTACCCACAAAATAAAATGCCCAGCGTGCCTAAAGAAGTTTTCACTTCAAAAATATAGGTATATTCTTTGTCCGTCATTTGTATCTAACCTTTTTGATGTGATATAACGTCTTATAAATCGATGAAAGCCGGCTGCACGCACGAAAAAGTGTCACGTTCCGCCTGAGCCGAGCGTGCAAGCGAGAGCGTGGAACAAGCGATAGAGAGGCACGATCGGCCTAAGCGTTCGGCTTGTGACGCATCGTCACGTATAATTATCGTCTGTAAACCAACTACAGACAACCATATTTTTTTTCAATTGTCGCAAAAGTCAAAATGATTCTTATCATGTTCTGGACTTTACAACTTAATCCGTTTCAGCGAAAGTATATTAGAAATAATCCCCGACCTGTTTTATTTTGAGTTCTTCTAAACGTTATTTAAAGTGCGGAATCACTTTAATAGATTTAAATTTAATCCGCAAAGAACCATAGATAAAATTTGTCTTTGGTTGATAAGCTTCCGAACTAAATAAACTTAATCCGCTTTTAACCCCCCGACGCTAAAGTGGGGGACAATTTTGACGTGTATTTTTGTGTGTTTGTCTAAAACACCGATGTTCATCACACATATATTTGTCCTGAGTGGGGATCGAACCCTCGGCCAACGAAGGCAAGCATGCTATTAACAGAGCTATGACGTCAGTAAGAGGAAATAGAACCCACCCATATGCCACATCATGTTCATATTCATTTTGGTACATCCATCAGTAGCCGAAAAATAATCTCCTTCTTGTAGTCGGGTATACACCAGACCGGCGCGGCGTTCTCCAACCCTATTATATCGGATCCTAATTTTAATCCCCTTTATGGCATTTTTTGAAATTCGCTTAATTTTAAGAACAAAAGTCGTAAATTATAAATATTTTGGTTTGTATATATGGTTAAGCCCTGCGGTGGTGGACTTTCTAGCAGAAACAATGGATGCGGTAGCACTTTTAAAAGATTATAAGGGTTGATACCCATATTGCAATGCAGGGATTAACATTTTGGTGAACCAGTAGCAACTGGAATGCTTGTTGAGCTTGAGAAAATTTATTGAATCGTGCGTTACTTTGCGGAAATTCAAAACTAAATCTAATTTACCTAAGTATATAACCAGTGTTAAAATTAAACTATAACTATAAACTATATTTAACGGATGTATCGCGTATATTATACATAATTTTATGATTTGACGTCTCGAACACTTTGCAGCGTCCGTGGTCACAGGTGGGGGTGGGACAGTTGTCTATTTTGTTATGAAAATATGAATTACTACCGCCTATTATTTTTATGCAAAACATTCTCTATGCACAAAGAAGTCGTTCACGGTGTCAACAGTTAAAGCGGATCTGTGTCGAGGAAAAGTGAGTTTTTTTTTAAATTTGATGACCGGGTCCAATGCCTATGGTACTTACCAACCATCCTCTCTATTAAAATACAGTTATTTTCTAATTTCAACAACTAACAATTGTGAAAACCTTAGAAAACATTATACCTAGTCTGTTTCTGCTTCAAAATCTTCAAGCTGGTTATTCTTGTTTTTATCTAAGTTTTCAAGTGGATCCAATCATCTGCTTCTTCAAGCTGGTAATTTTATCGACACGCGTTTCACCTCTTCACGAGGCATATCCAGGACTTCTTGACTCTTCGAGCTCTTCAGAAAAAATGGCCTCAGGAGCAAGAGGTGAAACAAGACCTTGAAGACATTTAATCAACTGGTGAGTGTGTATTCTGCTTTGTGTGCGCATTCCGTGTGTATATTTGTTACTTCACACTAAAATGATTTTATGAATTTGATATGGAAGTAGCAAGTTTTAACTAGTCTATACATAGACTTCTATAGATACCCCAAGTGTATGTACCAAGCGTGTCAAAACGAGCGTATCAAGTACGATAAAAAATCGCAGTTGACGACCAAGATTTAGTTAATTTCAGGTGATATATACTTCCGATTCGATATTTTGTCAACTAGTTACTAGCGTACAAGCGCGCGGATGCATTGGGTTGAATAGATTTTGCGCAGATGGAACATTCCATCACAAAATCGTTTATGTGACGTCATAGTCGGTACCAAAAATGTAGCACGCAAGGTTTTTATATAAATTAAGTGCTCATGCTCCATCTACTATGTCTGTGAGTCTATATTTTATCCCGAAAATAATTAAAGGTTTCTGTTAGATAGCGAGCACAGTTTTGGAAAATTTTAATGACTTCAAAGTCTATGGAATGTATGACCGCGAAATTACGCACCATACCTACATACAATACACACAACAAAATGTGTGTAGGTATTTGGTGAAATGGGAAATTGGGGATTTCACTTACTCATATAACCTGGTTAATCACTTTCCTATATGTACATATATGGAACTTGACAAATATGCCAATTGAAATTGAGGTTTTCCTCATACTCGTATAATAACATATTTACTGGAATTTTTTAAAGTTATTACATCATATACTTAACTTATTATTTAATTAAATCTTCTAGATCGACGAGCTCCATCCTCGGCCAGACCCTCGCTTAACATCAGGCGAGTTGGTGGTCAGTCGTAGATCTATCTCGTATAAAAAAATTGTCCCCCTGCCACTGCGGGACTAATATATTATATCTTACCCATATCTTTCCTAACCTTCTAATACAGAGGGTATTAGATGGTTAGGAAAGATATCTCTCCCATATAACCCTCTAAATAGGGTCGAAAGTAGCGTCAGATGGTATCATCGCCTTTGATGTCCCGCTTAACTCGTTAAGTATGGAAAATAGGTGTGATTGTATGTATTTGTTTATCTTATAACTATTAAAGTTTTGTTTGGGCCTAGAGACATGACATTTCGAGGGTTCCTTTCTTGTGATGTGCTGCTTAACTTTATAGTTTCATTGTATGAAAAGGCGATTTACTATCGATATTTTGTGCTCTCAACGATCCAAGTTACAGTACAGATACAGTCCAAGTACAGATTCTCAGTAAAAACATATAAATAGTTACCGCAAAATAATTTCGCAAATCTTCTAAAAACATTTACACGATTTCACTACCCACACCATACCCCATTACCCCATTTCACTACAGGACTAGCAGAAAGTCGGTGAATTACCACCCATTTCTCGTTGAAATGCCAAAAATCCGTACTCAGCGATATCGATCCACATACCTGTTGCGTACTGCACAAGAATGAAATTCGTTGCCGCCATCTCTGTTTCCTGAGACCTACAATCTTGGAATTTTCAAGGCTAGAGTGAATAGATATCTTCTAGATCGACGAGCTCCATCCTCGGCCACACCGTCGCTTAACATCAGGCGAGTTGGTGGTCAATCGTAGGTCTATCTTCTATTAAAAAAAAAAACGAAACGATAAACAAAAATATTACTATAAATTGACCATATTTAATTTTATTTTCAATATATTTTTTCGCCAACCAAATAATATACCCTAGTACTCCTAGGTGTAAGACAACTCATATATACAAATCCAAACACAGTATAGCATGCTAAAGAAATGGGCTACGTAGGTACTCTCAAAAAACGCTTCCTTGCTTCGGCAGTCGGCTTAAAACAGCTGCAAGCTCGTCCCGCTAGCAGTATGACCACACCCTATTCATAGTCTAGTAAAAATAAATCCGTTTGTATGGAGCAGATCACAGTATGTATTTGCAACTGGGGGGATTCTTTGAAATTATGATAGGAAAATAACTAAAAATCATAGATCAACCATAGATAATCCCCGATTTATAGACTAGCTGCGTTCCGCGGTTTCACTCGCGTAGTTATGAAAAACTGTGATGATTATGATGATGATAAGTAGCTTATGCCCGTCTCCAGGTCCAAAGCTATATCTATACAAATTTTCATAACGATCGGTTCAGCCGTTTGAGCGTGTAAAGATAACAAAATTAGCTTTTATAATATAATTATGAAATGGTGTCTAATGTATTTCAAAACACCAAAGTCAAAGTCAAAGTCAAAGTCAAAACACCAGTACATTCATATAAATTACAATATAATTAGGTGTCTTTTATGTCGTCACAAATCTTATTTTTACTAGACTATCAGTCTTCTTCTTACTTACGAGTAATTTCTGCAAAGCGGGCCGCCTGACATTCAGCAATAGTTCGATAATGTTTATATTATAAAAGCGTAATGTTTATGCAACGTATGAATATTTCTATGTGCATACGTGATACAATGAGCATTGTCAGCTGTAACACAGGCACGTCTGTGATATAAGAACAGGGTAGGTATAATAATCATCAGCCTCAGCTTTTACCCGATTGCTCAAATAGGTTAGTTTATTTATTCATCATCATCATCATCTCAGCCATAAGAAGTCCACTGGTGGACATAGGCCTCTCCCATGGATTTCCAAAAAGACCGGTTGGAAGCGGCTTGCATACAGCGTCTCCCGCCACTTGTATGAGGTCATCTGTTCATCTCGTGGCTGGTCTTCCTACGCTGCGCTTGCCGGGGCGTGGTCTCCACTCGAGAACCTTCCGGCCCCATCGGTGCTGACTGATGGCCGTGCATCAGTTCTTCATTAGTTTCTTTATTCAGGTGTATATATTTCTGATCTTACGTCTTGCTACCTTACCTTATTTCTGATTAATGATCCGAAATCACGAATGATGTAAACACGTTAAATCGATGTCATTTCATGGTAATGTTCCAAAAATATTAGTTATTACCAGGTGAGTTGACGGTCAAGCGCAAGCCTATCGTCGAATAAAAAAAAATATATTTTTAGTTTTATGATTAAGTATGTAACCCTGGAAGAGATCGCTTTTAGCGATAAGGCCGCCCGTTGTTACACTTGTGTAAAAATTATTTCTTTTTTGTACTTGCTTTTGTTAATTTTAATGGTGTGTCAATAAAGAGTTTATCTATCTATCTATCTATGTAGATGATTATTTTGTTGTTTAAAACCAATGAGTTTCCATCACGTGGACGTAAAGTCTAAAACAAGATTCACGAATGTAATGTCTTGGGTTGACCGATACTCATATACCAACAATGACGAACTTAAAGATTTTGATATAAAGACTCTATGTTGCAGCGCTAAAGCCTAATTTAGATTGAGAAGTCTAGAGACGTCTATTTTGCCGCTTCGAATTATTTTGAAAATCGAAATTATTTTAATCGTGTAAGGGATCTAATTAGATCTCATTCAACTCGGACATTTTTGAGGACTGACGCTACATCCCGTTGATACTTTATCAAAGTTTATAACATTTTATCTTTCTTGTGTCAACTACATAATTATTATTATATTTTATCGTAAAGTATTAAAACATCTGAAATGTATATATAAAATTATTTATTTGTTACTCTGTCAGGCTCTTATTTTACAAAATTGCTTACTTTGTAAAACTTAAAGTTGCAATCTTCTACAATCTACATTAATTTCAGCATATTTATTTTAAAATTATATTTATTAAAAATAAATAAAAATAAAATGTCTATAACATTGATATAATAGTCATTAAATATTTATTTTCTGTATAAAGCATAATAAGAAAACTAAACAGATATTACCAAAGTAATGTATAATAAAATACAAACTCGATGAAAAAAAACTTAATTTGATTATTATCTTCCGCAACATGTGCCAACTGGCGGCGTGGCATTTTTTATATTTTTTTTATTGCAAAAAAATCGTAAGGGCGGGGGCGCGAGCGCACCCGGCTGAAAGCTTCCAAATTCAAATGACAAAAAAATTCACGAGCGCGCGAGACTCGGTTATAAAAGGAACACACGTGGCGACCGCGGCCAGTCGCAAGGCAACCTCTGACATAAACGCACGTCGCTCTGAACGCTCCGCGCGCGCTACGTAAATAACATCGATATATTTCAAGTTCAAGATACAAGTTTGCAACATGGACATCAAAGTTTTGGACCCCACTGGCGTTTACTGAAAAAAATCGGATATTGACTTCGCATCTGTCCGATTTGGAGAAAAAAATAGGATTTTTGAAGAGATTTCTACTGAAATAGTCAAAATGTTTGGACTTGATCCCACTGGTGTCTACTGAAGGAATTTTGCGAAGATTATAATTTTGAAAAAAATATCATCAATTTTCAAGATGTTTGTGCTAGATCCGACTGGAGTCTACTAATTTTAAGAAAATAGGAGATTTTCAAGAAAATCTGCAAAATGTTTGTGCTTGACCCTACGGGAGTGTACTGAAAATTGTGAAGAAAATCGCGAAAATCAAGAAAAGTGCGTCAAAATGTTCGGCTTAGACCCTACTGGAGTTTATTGAAGGAAAAGACTTTTTTTAGTGTTAAGTGAAAACGTATATCAAGATGTTCGTTCTTGACCCTACAAATGTGTATTAGGTTAAACAAAAACTCCCCAAAAATGTCGTTCGGTTTGGATCCCACGGGAGTTTACTAAGTTACTAACTTAGTAACTTATCTATCCTAATTTCTGTGACACATCAAAAATGTTCCAGCAATGCAGTTGCTCGTCGAATCGCCATAAACTAATCTCAATAAGTAGACAAGTGTCTTCAAATAGAAAAAAAAGGAAACCACGAAGTGACGTTGATACAAAATGAATTGTAAAGTTAGTGTAAGTAACCAAAGACTGTAATTTGCCTGTTCGAAACCGACTGTTAAGTTTACCTTAACTTGACTTGACTTTTTCGTTTTTACTTAAAAACGAGAGCTCTCAAGTGATGTTGAGTAAAGGACTTAGAATACAGGCCTCGTCTGCCCTTAAGACTTAGGACTTTGCATTCATTATAATTTATTAAAGTTACCTTAAATTTAAGTAATTATTTATTGACTAACACTAGGTAAGTAGTATAATTTTGATATCGGTTTTGAAAGTAACTTACGGTTATTTCTTCTGATATGCCACCGTTTTCGATTGAGTTCTTGCATTTCCTGATTGCATTTCTTTTTTTTTTTTGTTATACTCTTGTAATTTGATAAGACTGTTAGAATACTCTAGCTAATTGTTGCTGATTAAGTATGATGAAATAAATATTATATAAAAAATATTTTTCTACATTTTTATTTTATCCCTTTTTCCTGCTATGGCAACTATAGGTATTATTTATGCCGATTTTATAGTTTTAGTCGTCAGAATAAAATAATATAATAATATTTGATTTATTATGGTTAACTATAATAAATTAAATATTACTATTTATTTTATAATATTTAGATGACATAATAAAATTAGTTAAATATATATGTTAAAATTTTATTGCAATATTGGCTGAACGTAGAAACATTTTACCAATTACGATAGTTTTATTAATTATAGTCTGTCATTGGTGTGATGTTGAGGATAAAATATATAACATTGTAATAAATAACTAAGTAGGCGTAGACTGCATTAAAAATATTGGTCTGTAACATACACTATTTTAGAACCTAAAACTACCTAGAATAATATCCATTTGCCATTTTTTTTTATTTAATTTAATTTCTTAAGTAAGAAGTAAAATTATAAAAAAACTTTTAGGAAAATTTAAAAAGGGAATCGAGGAGCTTTTCAGATGGACAGTAAGAAGGTAAAACCAGCTGAGGGAAAAAAAAATCTTTACCGAATCAGTTAAATTTTGCAAGAGAGGTCAATATCATTTCGCCGTATTGGAGGTTTTTTAACCTCCAAATCGGCTGTATGAGTCAAACTATTGCCAGATCAAGGCCTCCCCATATGATTGGACTGTTGAACTGGTTTTTTCGTTATGCTTTATCAATTAACACCTAAACTAGGACGATGAGAGCAGTGCATTGCCACGCAGAATTATGAACTGTTGAAGTTCAATGTTTTCTTCATTATCAACAGGCTATGATTTTTTCATAGGTCACCGTTAAGGTTAAATAACTTAGAATATGAACTGGCTCTCAAGCGGATTTAGGATGTTATTGCACTTTTACTGAGAAGCGTGACGCTTACAATGGATTCTATTTAGTCTGTTGCAGAAAAAAATCAAGTCTTTCTATTTTATTTTATTTATTTATGTATACAAAACAGAATATAGCCTTACATAATACAAGAAAACACGTGACAATCGATCAGAACCAGACTATAGTCCAAAGCATGTATACATAATTTGAGCAAACACATTTTAGGTATTAAATATTAAATTGAAACAAAGAAAAAAAAGAGAATTAGAGGCTATGAATATTTTGTAACTTTACATACACGTAAACAAATCTAATTTTTTTTCATTTTGCAATTGATTTTATGGATTTGGTATAGACGATTTCTAAAATACTTAAAAATAAGTTTGCTTAAATTACACAGATTATGAAGCGCCTGCCTTTTTGTAGGGAAAAATATGGATTTTTGTCAACAAAACTTATAAAAAAAATAGTTTGGAAAACTGATTTCTGTCATCAGAATTCAAACGTTCGAACTAAATACTAGATAAAATTAATGTTGGTTAATAAGCACTAACTAAGGTACCCTATACAACTAACCTATTTGAGAACAGAGCCTCTTTTGAGTTCGCTCAAAATTAGCCCAAATAACCTAAAAATAAATTAAAGTAAAATTAGATAATTAAATAAATAAATAAATAAATAAATAAATATTTGTGGACATTTCACACAACACCATCTAGCCCAAACTAAGCAAAGCTTGTACTATGGAACTTGATGGCTGATAGAATACATATATACTTTTTTTTGTAAATATATACATATGATACATAGAAACACCCAGACACAGAACAAACATCCATGCTCATCACACAAATGTTTGCCCTGGGTGGGGATCGAACCCACGACCTTTCAGTTCAGCAGGTAGACGTAAACACACTACCAACTGAGCCACAAGGCCAGTCAATTAGAGTGAAGCTTTTTAGATCTACGTGCTCCATCCTCGGCCACACCGTCACTTACCATCAGGCGATTTGTTGGTCAAACGTAGATCTATTTAGTAAAAAAAAGTAGGTACATTAAACCATTTCAGAAAATTCTCAATTTCTGGAAATTTCCGAAAACTATAAACTTCAAATTTTTCTGGAAATATCCATTTTTTCTAGAAAGTTCCAGAAAACTGTATCAAAACTTAACCAAATGATTTATCTGCGGTTTTTTAACAATTAATCCAAGGAAATATTGCTTGCATTTCCCCAGTGGTTGTTGCGTCAGCCGATCGACACCATCACCAATGGAAGGTTGCCACCACCACCAATCTGAGGTCAGTGGCAATTCACCATGTTACATGGCAACATTGAATAACAAATAACTGATGCAAACATATGCAATAGAAGTAAGTTGGGAAAATTGAAAATCTAAAATAAACAGGTTGTTTTTTTGTATGTACACAAGCAAGTTTAACCTAATAACTGTCGATATAAAAGTCGGCTGGGCCAATTCTGCGAAGCAAGTTCGCGATCAAATCTTCTTCCAAAAAAAATACTAGATCAAAATTGGTAAATCCGTTTTAGAGCTACGATGCCACAGACAAACACAAATACATATCAAACTTATTACACACCTCATTATGCGTCGGAGGTTACAACGACCACCTTTAACCGCCTGATGGTAAGCAACAGCATGGCCGAGGATGGAGCATGTTGAACTAGAAAATCTTAAAATCCTAGAATGCAATTTTTGGGCAACAATGTAGACTGTAGAGTCCCGTATCCAATTGCCATTTAAATAAATCGCGAGTGAATAGGTTCCTTCTAGGCAAGCGCGCTCCACCGTAGACCGCATCAGGCGAGTTAGCAGTCAAGCGAAAGCCTATTATCGTATAAAAAATAATTTAACAGCGGCATCGTGCATACTTTCTCGCGAAAACGTACACTCAACATCAAACCAAGCGTAAAAGTCACACTCCGAAAATGGCTTTTATACGAGTACATAGAAATTGAACAACTTTTAGCGGATTTATCGCGTATATTCTCAACTGTAACCACGTTCGCTGCAAATTAACGGCCTTACTGAAAAACGTTACTTAACTTTAATCATCGTCTTAAATTCTCTGTCTTCTTTCCGCAAGTGTCATTACGCGTCAACCAGAAGTTGACAAAATACGTTAATCATAAGCAATGATTAACGTATTTTGTGACACTTGCGGAAAGAAGACAGAGAATTTAAGTTAAGCAACGTTTTTCGGTAAGGCCGTAAATGTTCGAAACATCAGGTCTTAAAATTCTTTTAAATATACGCGAAGCCTTAACTTGCGAAAACCTAAGAAATGATTATGTGCAGTCGTTTTTTTTTATACAATAACACCTGATTTTAAGCGATGTTGCGGTCTAGATGGAGCGCGTTTACCTTGAAAGTAAACTAGAAACTGATTCACTCGTAATTTAAAGACACCCAGATTCTATCCATCGGGGAAGATCTACTCAGGAAGCGTATTCCACAATTTAGCGGCCCGTATGATAAATATGTAGAATTAAAAGATATTTTGTTTTTCTTTTAAAAAAGATCAAAAAAGCAATCAAGCTTATTTAAATAACCGATTTTCTAAATCCATCGATTTCGCCTTGACAGTCCACGTGTCACAATCATGTCATTATAATTACATACTCATCTGCGCCTGAGTCACTGGACTTTGGCAGAACTTTCGCTCTTGTAGAAAACCACCAGCGGGGTCAACGACCGAGGCCGTCATCTCTGACGTACGATTTGGAACTAAGTTTTGCGCCGAATTTACCAATTTGGATCATTGGCATTGTGAAATATCCTAGTTTAAAAAATGCCTACATCATATTCCGAGATTTACGTAGGTATTTGTTAGAAATAAAGTGCTAGATATTCAAAACTAGAATTAGTTGAGACATACGTCGATGTAGAATATATATATAAGATATATATACAGACTAACTAGATACTACATAGTAAATGACATTCTTCTTCTTCTTTTACATTGGACCCACGCGATTTGCATTATTTGCATTTGAAATAGTAAGATTTCTGCAAGTTTCATATATAATACAAATATTGTTCTAGTCAAAATGTAAGTCACGTAAATAGTAATAACTAAGTTCGTAATTTTTAACATAATTTTAGTCTGTGGCAATAATATTTTGACCATAGAGTTATGATGTGATCTTAACATCCTAACTCTATGGTCAAAACTAGTTTGTCAAGTTATAAAAAAGCATAAGCACCTTAAACTGTGACGAGTACTTATATTCATTAAACTTGAACAAACAATAATTGATATTGGCAAATGCACAAATCGCGTGGGGCCAACACAAAAATATTTATTTACTTTGTGAAACGAAACTAACAAACAAATATATAATTTAAAAATGTTAGACATTTGACAGGACATGTTTATCTTTTTTTTATAAATATGTAGGTACCTCTCTATATTTTACCATAATATGCCGTAAACACCTAGTTAATACTTACATAATGGTATCGATTTTAAGGGACCACGTAACTTATAAAAAAAAACTAAATTATAAAAAAAACTAAATAAATTTCCTTTTTAGGGTTCCGTACCCAAAGGGTAAAAACGGGACCCTATTACTAAGACTTCGCTGTCTGTCTGTCTGTCTGTCTGTCTGTCTGTCTGTCTCCAGGCTGTATCTCATAAACCATGATAGCTAGAAAGCTGAAATTTTCACAAATGATGTATTTCCGTTGCCGCTATAACAACAAATACTAAAAATTAAAAAAAATTAAATATTAAGGGGGGTACATACAATACAATAAACGTGTTTTTTTCGTATTTTTTTGCTCAATATTAAAAACGGTAACAGGTAGACGCTTCAAATTTTCACAGAATATTTACTTGTATATTACCTTTCAAAATAAATAATTAAATAACAATAAAGTAAATATTAAAGGGGGGCTCCCATACAACAAACGTAATTTTTAAGCAATTTTTACTCGATCTTAATTAACAGGTAGAAACTTGAATATTTGTAAGTAAATATTTAGGAATATATTAACTATAAAAATAAATACCTAATCTAATACATAAAAACTCACAAAATGAAAATAATCCGTGCATCTAAACGCGGTGCGAGCGTCGCGCCGCGGGTGGCGCGAGCGCGAGGCGGTTGCTAAGCAACGGCCGCGCGGTTAGCGGGGGAGGTAACATCACGGAGCGAGCCATAACCACGCGTATTCGCGCGAGCGTCGTCATGCTGCCCGGATGTGTATCGAAAACCTACCTATAAGTTTGCATTTTACTACTTGGAATTTCGTTGATTTCTCGTTATTTTATAAACATAACTAAACTTTGTAATATTATAGATGATAGTACGGAACCCTTCGTGCGCGAGTCCGACTCGCACTTGGCCGATTATTTACATTTACCAACTAATTTTAAGAATTTTTTCTTCTTTTTTCTTTCTAAAGGTAAATACTTTAAATACCTTATTTTTTAAATACCTAATACGTAGGTATGAATACGAGTATATCTGTATTAAAATTATTTTCTTTCCGGTTTTTATATAAATTAGTTTTAAAATTCTATTAAATTTATCGTTATCGATTTGCGGTTTGTTGTCCATATCCGTTTTATTATTTGATACCTATATAAAACTGCAATTTTATCTAAAATAATAGAACAGGTTGCAACATTTTAGGTTTTATTCATTTTTAGGGTTCCGTACCCAAAGGGTAAAACGGGTAAAACGTCCGTCCGTCCGTCCGTCTGTCTCATGAACCGTGATAGTTAGACAGTTGAAATTTTCACAGATGATGTATTTCTGTTGCCGCTATAACAACAAATACAAAAAAAAAACAAAATACTCCCATACAACAAACCTGATTTTTTTGCTCGTTTTTGCTCGATATTGATAACTGCAACATTACAGGTAGACGCTTGAAATATTCACAGAATATTGAGGTATATATTTTTTACTTTAAAAATAAATAAAATAAAATTATCATAAAATTAATATTTAAGGGGGGCATAAAACATACGTGATTTTTTTGCCGTTTTTCTAGATAATGGTACGGAACCCTTCGTGCGCGAGTCCGACTCGCACTTGGCCGGTTTTATTTATGTCCATCTCGTGGCTGGTCTTCCTACGCTGCGCTTGTCGATGCTTAGTCTCCACTCTAGAACGTTTCGGCCCCATGTGCTATATCCCTTGCCACTTCAATTTGATCCATTTACAATTTCGAAACAAATAGATTAAGTTCATGAATTTTATTTAAATAAACATAACAATAGGTAGGAATAGAAAAATTTTAAAACTGATTGATTGGAGATTATTTAAAATATCCATAGGCAACAAAGCTTATGGATATTTCAAACAATCTCCAGTTTCAGGCAGAGTGCCCAAAATGCTGGCGGCATTTCCTCTCTGGATGGCAATGCTTATTTTTTGTCCAAAGTAAAGGCCAGCATTTTGGGCATGCAAAGAATTTTTTACCTCCCCGACAAATCTTTAAAAATTTCCATAGCACCCGGCCCCCATGGTCTAAGAGTTTCTAAGATAGATTAAGTAAATCATTTATTTTATATGTCTATTACGGATCCTTATTTGCTGGGCCTTGTGGCGAGAGATCCGTGTATCTACAACTACCTAATACCGGGTTTCCAATCCTATCGCACTTCTCAGAACCGCAGCGCGCTCAAATACAACTATCATAAACTAGCTCCCGCCGGCCGTTTCATATGTTTTTAGCATTCACGAGTATCTGTATTAAAATATTTAAAAAATACCTTGCATTTGTTTGCTTTCCCAATTAGTAATTTATCAAGTATAGCTATATTAAAACAAAAACAAAATACCCAACTGGGAAAAGGAGGTTTTTGCAGTCTAACTTACGATTTCGTTACGCTTGATACGCTGTTGAGAATTGTTTTTGTTAGAAAGTATGATAGTAAAATCGCTGTAAAAGATTATAAATGCGCATTTTTTAGAATAATTCTAGTAAAACCACTTATTTATCATGAAAAAGTTCGTGAAAGGTTACAAAAACCGGACAAATGCGAGTCAGACTCGCCCACCGAGGGTTCCGTACAGTACAACTAGTAGATAAAAGGGGGAAATCATATATTTTTTTATATTTTCCTTCATAAATCGAAAAATATATATCGTAAAAATATTTGAAAACCTGTTTTAGCTTATGCTAATGAAGCTCTTTCATATGATACCCCACAATAAATATAGGTTAAAGAATTTTAAAATTTGGACCCTCATTCCTTGCATAATGACACTATTTTTTCTTCTAAACTCTTCACTTCACTATTAACTTAACTATTGGTTCTTGCCAAACTTCATAGTTTCACGGGAAGTACCCCATAGGTTTTGATTCCCTTGTAAGTGTCGAAATTTGCGTTTTTTACGACATATTCGGCTGTAACTTTTTTTTTACGAAAACTGAGAAATTTTATTTTTCTATCTGCAGCAAGAGACTATGGATCTGCGTATATGGTTTTAATTTCAACACGATACCTTAACGCGTTCCCGAGATAAAGGTCTTGACACCCGGACAGAAAGACAGACAGACAGACGGACAGACGGACATCAAAGTGATCCTATAAGGGTTCCGTTTTTTATTTTGAGGTACAGACCCTAAAAATGCACATTTTTTAGAATAAATCTAGTAAAACCACTTATTTATCATAAAAAAGTTCGTGAAAGTTTACAAAAATGCACATTGTTTGAAGAAGTCTAATTATTATTATTACTAAAATTGAAACAACCGACCTCAAAATACGAGATTTCGTTCACTTGGATGACATATTTTTTTCAAATTATTTTGTTATATAAACCAAGCCACTCAACCAATTTTGATGAAATGTTAGTGTTTCATATAGATAAGCAGCACTGTGATATATGTATGACAGACAGATTAACATTTATGATATAGTCCTGATATGTAATCACTTTGACAGTTGACACATTTTATAATGAATTTATATTATATGGGCGAGGTGGGTTCATAACAGGTTAACTATTCATTCAGTTGTCATTTGCCAGGACTGTTACGAGCTTAGTAACTTAGTAATTTTCAGGTTTTGTTTCTTTGTGTGGTTATCATCATCATCAGTCTTTTCAAGGCTAGAGTGAATAGGTATCTTCTAGATCAACGAGCTCCATCTTCGGCC
Source organism: Lycia hirtaria (assembly GCA_947563715.1). Taxonomy (NCBI): domain Eukaryota; kingdom Metazoa; phylum Arthropoda; class Insecta; order Lepidoptera; family Geometridae; genus Lycia; species Lycia hirtaria. The sequence continues at coordinate 48,864,612 of OX387376.1, read as the reverse complement.
ACACCGTCGCTTAGCAGGCGCAGTAGGTGGTGAGTCATAAATTTATCTAACATTTTTTTATTTTTATAATAATATTTTTATTTCTGAAAATTGTAGTGTTTTACAAAGTTTCTATTCATTACTTAAATAATTAACCAATAACCTTATATTATTGCCAAAGCCTGTATCTTGGGTACCCGTTGGCCAGTTTATTAAGTGAGCTTATTTATTTTTAGCGCTGACATTGGTACACATTAAAAAATCATCATCATTTCACAAAAACATAGGCCATGTTTAGCAGTGGATTTTTTGCGAGATGAGAGCTTCATGAATTTCCAAAATGACCTGATGGAAGCAGCTTGTATCCACCAACATCTTCCTGCCACTTGTTTGAGGTCTTCTGTCTTCTGTCACCTTAGTCTCCATACGCTGCGCTTCCTGGTGCATGGTCTGTACGCGAGAACTTTTCGACCACATCGGCCATCAATTATGTGCTATGTGCCCTGCCCATTGCCACTTCAACTTACTAATCTGCTGAGCTATGTCGGTGACTTTCGGTTATGGACACATATTTTGTGTTATTGTAATAAAAGAAAACTGATTTCTAAGCCTAAACATTATTCTATTTCGATGGTTATTTATAATGGCTATTTTTGTCTGTGGGGTCTATTTTTGTTTGTATAAACGAATCGTGTAGTCTGTTTGAAAAAAAAATTAGAACTGACGTCTTAATTACGTGTGTAGCTAGTACAACAAGTACAAATTTAGAGATCTCAAAACCCCTGACAAAAAAACGGCTGAACCGATTTTGATGAAATATAGTTAATAACACTCTCGATGAAATCCTCTTTCTAAGAAAAAAAATGGATCAAAATCGGTCCATCCGTTTGAGAGTTACGATGCTACAGACAGATATACATAAAAGATACGTCAAACTTATAAGACCCCTCATTTTGAGTCTGGGGATAAAATATAATAAAACAAGGACAGCAGCGCCCCCAATGCTACATTAGTTCTCTTTCAGAACAGACTAGTGATGGTATGATAATGAGCATCAAAGTCGTATGCAAGTGGCGGGCGCAGGTGCGCACCGGCGCGACGCTTTCTTGCGCTAACCTAATTCGCGGACAGCAGTGCTGTGGAGTCACCATTGGTGCCGGCTTTCTTTTTAACCGACTGCCAAAAGAAGGTAATGTTTTTTGAATGTTTGTGTATGTGTCTAATTTTTTGGCTTGCTCTACACCGAAATTATTGGACAAATTTCAACATTATATTATTTTTTGATAGACATTTTCACACAGCACTATTTAACCTCAAACTAGGCAAAGTGTGTACTATGAGAACAGATAGCTGATAAAATATTTGTTTAAATAAGTTTTTTTATTGACCTATACTTTCCCAATGCTGGGCAAAGGTCCCCCCGAGGCTGACTGGCCTCGTAGCTCAGTTGGCAGTAAGTCTGCCTGCTAAGCTATAAGTTGTGGTTTCGATCCCTACCCAGGCAAACATTTCTGTGATGAGCATGGCTGTTTGTTCTGTATCTGGGTGTTTCTATGTATTTTCAGTATTCTATCAGCCATCTAGTTTCCATAGCACAAGCTCTGCTTAGTTTGGGCTAGATGGAGTTGTGTTAAATGTCCACCAATATTTATTTGGCAAATCTCAAGTCTGTACTTTTGTCAATCGGTCAGAGATCAGGTCTGCGCACCGTAGACTAGGTTAGGTTATTACGTTTAATGTATATAAATTGCATGTGTGCCTTTGTTTATCATAATTTTAGATTTTATTGCCAAGCAAAACTGAGCAAGTTTTATAATTTATAAAATATTATGTCAATAAAGTTATAACTATTGATGGAATCGATCAGATTTCGATTCTATTGATTCTCTCATTTAATCACTTAGCCGTTTCATTATTAAAACAAGAATCTAATGAATGTAATGACCAAATAAGCGTTTGATTTCATTTCCGTTACTGACACTTTTGTTACAGTGAAAAATCTATTATATTTTTCCGGTCTTTTCTACTTTCGTGCCTTCTAATTACATGAAGTATAACCCGCAACAAAGAACTTTATATAAAAAACCAAGCGTCTCCACATCTTTCTCTGTCCAGAAATGCATCTAAACAAAGCTAGTATCAGACGCATGGCGAACGAGCTTACTCTCTCCATCACAGAGACATATATACTACATGTATATATGTTCTAGTATAATATGTTGCACTCTGTACATGTAACCTGACATCATCACACCTTAATACTGAGAGATACTGGGAAAAATGCTAATTCTAGACAACGAGTTGCAATATAAGGAGCTAGGTGTAATATTAGACAGAAATATATTTGTTCTGCTTACACTGGCATTTTTTAGGGATCCGTAACTTAAAATCTGATTTGAAAACCTCTCCTCTTTTTTAAACGTTTGGACCGATTTTGGTCTAGCATTTTTTTAAAAGGATATCCTCTTATATCGAAATAATTTTTAGAGGCATTAAATTAAAATAAATTTACATTAAATATTTTTTTTAATTGAACATAAAATAATTTTATATAAAATATATAAGGCAAACTAATTTAATATTAAATTTAAAATGCATTAAATTAGGTCTTACAATCTACTAGGGTTTACTGTGACATGATTTAGGCTACGATACACACAGTATAAAAACATGTCGACTAGCACCCTATTCGTAAAAATAGAACCTGTAATATTGAATCAAACACATATACATACATACACACACTTTATCACACTGGAGGAAAAATTACTCTACTTAGTACGTACTTTGTATCCGTAGTCAGGTGTTAAATAGATAATTCAGTAAGCCGCTATTAAAAATGTCACCAAAAATCTAAAGCCCACTAGTATTCCACGCCAAGAACTCTTATTTATCAGTATATTGCGCAAGCGATCTCTTCACGTCTCGAATACGAATGACGCGCATTTGCGTGCGCGCCGCGTCTGCGGTGAAAACTCCTGCGCAGCTTTTGGGATGGATTGCTTAATGGACTCGCCCGTTGTTTGTTGTTTTAAATAATAGAAAACTGTATTAGTCATAAATTATTGTTTGTTTTAATAGTTGTAGTAGTTGTTGTTGTTGTTGCTTAAGTAGTCTAAACAACCAATACTTGCCAAGTATGTTTCTTTTAGATATTCGATTTTGACTGGCCTTGTGGCTCAGTTGGCAGTGTGTCTACGTCTACCTGCTGAACTGAAAGGTCGTGAGTTCGATCCCCACCCAGGGCAAACATTTGTGTGATGAGCATGGATGTTTGTTCTGTGTCTGGGTGTTTCTATATATCATATGTATATATTTACAAAAAAAAAGTATATATGTATTCTACCAGCCATCTAGTTCCATAGTATAAGCTTTGCTTAGTTTGGCCTAGATGGTGTTGTGTGAAATGTCCACAAATATTTATTTATAAATTTATTTTATTTATTTATTACAGCTTTAGCTACGGAACCTTACCATATGCGTGTCTTGACATGGTCTTGGCCACTTATTTTTCTTGATCTGATATTATCATATTGTCACAATCACTGGGAAATATTCATAATGACCAGACACTGTAATTAATAATAAACTTTTTATTACTTCGCCCGATTTGACCGGGCATTATAAATAATGCCCGTATTTATCACTTGGTCCATAACATACATACTTTCATACTACACACTATACTTCCATTTCTAAAAGATACATCTCATATTAAATACAATAGCCAAGGCTTCTTTTAATTTCGATCTTTCGGTATTTGGTGCTTATAAATAAGAAATGGCATTATGTATTTTAAATGAGAAAAAAATAGAATGAAAAAAAATAACAAAAAACTAAAATAGGTACAGGATCATCGATATAGGTGAAACTTCAAGACGAATAGGACACTTTAAGTAATAGGTAGTTTTTTTAGAGTTCCGTAGTAAACAAGGAACCCTTATAGTTTCGGCATGTCCGTCTCTCTGTCTGTCGGCGGCTTTGCTCAAACATTATAAGTACTAAGTAGATAGCTGCAATTTGGTATAGATATAACTTATACAAGTCAAAAATTAATATTTTAACTTATATGTTTGTATTATCAAACAAGATACCCAGTTTTAAGGTCATAAATTATGATATGTAACTACTGTACTCTACATTGCGCGTGGCACGATACGCACTTGGCCATTTATTTAAATTCAAAATTAAAAAAGCCGTCTTCGAAATACAGAATTCGTTTACTTGGTTGAATTTTTTCAGTTATTTAGTTATAAAAACCAAAGTGCTAAACCGATTTTGATAAAATGTATACGAGACTACCTCTGAGGTATTATCGAACAAACTAAAGAAAAAACGAACAAGTGCAAGTCAGACTCGCCCACCGAGGGTTCCTTACAAACTAAATAAATGAGGGAAAACATATTATTTTTTATATTTTCCTTCATAAACCGAAAAATATACATCGTAAAAATATTTAACACATTCCTTGCTCACCACTCGGATCTCGGATCCGCTATAGTAGCGGCGCCTCCCACTCGTATCCGAGCGAGCGAACGTTTGAGGCAGCCCTCATTCCTTGCATAGAGACTTTTTTTTTGTGATTAAATAAAAAATGTCCAGTTTTCGGATTTTTTTCTATATGTGTACAAAAAACAATGCTTCTTGCAAAATTTCAGAGTTCTAGGTCAACGGGAAGTACCCCATAGGTTTTCATTCCTCTGTGAGTGTCGAAATGTGCGTTTTTACGACATATACGGCTGTAACTTGTTTTTACGAAAACAGAAATTTTATTTTTCTTTCTGCAGCAAGATACTATGGATCTGCGTATATAGTTTTAATTTCAACTCGATACCTTCACGCGTTCCCGAGATAAAGGTCTTGACACCCGGGCAGACGGACGGACAGACGGACAACAAAGTGATCCTATAAGGGTTCCGTTTTTTCCTATTGAGGTACGGAACCCTAAAAAGAATCATCAAAAGTAATTCATAATTGGCGAAGTAATCGCTGAACAACATTACAAAAAAATAGTCGAATTGAGAACCACCTTCTTTTTGGAAGTCGGTTAGAAAATCAATAAACATCAATGACAATTAATATTGTCAACAAAGAACAGCGAAAACGTAAGTATATAAGTTGTAGAGGAACAGTCTATAGACAGATTAGAAACTACGGAACCAGAAACCTGGCTGTACTTACACTTGCTATCAATAGATAGTTTCTATTAATACCGGTACAGATGCTGAGAAAATACATACATCCGGAGTAAATAAAACAAAGCAAATCCTACTAGCACTTTAGGGTTTCGTAGTAACTATTAATAAAGAAACCTCATAAATTTGCCATGTCTGTCTGTCTGCTTGTCTGTCTATCTGTCCGTATATATGTCAGATTTTTCTCAGATACTATTGGCACTTCATAAGTTAAATTTGGATTATAAGCAGAGGCGGACTAGCAGTCTTAGCCGCCTTAGGCTGAGTAAAATCAACCCCTCCCCCTCTGAGCCGAGTAAAATCAACCGTCGCCCCCCTTTTGGCGATTTACCGTCTCACCAAAATATATTTCTGTGGGCCGCCCCTAACATCTGAGTGCCCTAGGCCGGGGCCTTTTCGGCCTTAGGGGAAGTTCGCCTCTGATTATTACATTTATAAGGGATCACAACTTTCAAAATACTTCTAGCGATCTATATGTAAACACTTCAATCGTTATTGTACAGAGGTCATTAACTTTTGCAAATTAAACATAACAAACAACACTCGCCAAATGATCGTCTTTTAGGTTATAGAATTAACTACGGAAGCCTATCACATGCGGGTCTCGACGGTCTTGCCCACTTATTTACAGGTTGCCCGAGGTTGGTTTGCCCGATGACTAGGTTTTACTAGCAAGGTCACCTGTGTCGTTCATAAATAATAATAAAGATAAAATAAAATAATATAAAAGATAGAGATGGATTAAATAGATATATTTACCAGATCGACGTGTTGCAAGTTCATAATTCATAATAATTTTATCGCAAATATGGGTATACAGTAGGTGGATAAAGTAATAAGTGAGAACGACATACTTCGCCTAGCGACACGCAAAACCTAACCTCAGTTGGTGGTCAAACGTAGATCTATTTCGTATAATAATCATAATTTGAAAACTGAAAAACCGACGTCAAAATGCTCAATTTTGTTTTAAGTAGGTACTCAATCGATTTTTATAAAATATATAGGTACGTAATATATAAATATCTCGTTTCAAACAAAAAAAAAAAACAAATCGGTTTGTAAATGATGGAATTATGTGGTAACATAAAAATACAGCCGAATTGTTAACTTCCTTCTTTTGAAGTTGGTAAAAAATAGATATGCGTTTACTTGAATCTCCCGGACGACACCCGAAAAACATTAACCCTCTGCTTACAGTCGGGTAAGCCCTCTGTCGTTGAGTGTCCCCCGTCGAACCACATGTTAAGGTTCCCTACGTATTGGATATCTTAGATAAGAAAGTTGTTTTCCCCTGAAAGGAGAAAAGGAAACGCGGTGTACACCGGCCATATCACTGCCGGCAAGTGACCTGCCGAACCTTAGTGCTACATTTTCGACTATATCCATCACCATTTTTAAATAAGGAAGATATTTAGCACACAGTAATCTTTATATAAGGAAAATATTTAAAACACAGCAAGCGCATCGTCGGAAGACCAGCCACAAGAAGGACAGATGACTTCATACAAGTGGTGGCAAGATGCTGGGTGCAAGCCGCTTCCATCCGGTCGTTTTAAAATCCACGGAAGGCCTATGTCCAGCAGTGGACTTCTTGTGGCCGGAATAATGATGATGATGTGGATGATTTAAGACATAAGCTTTTTTTTCAGACACAATCAAATAGACAGTACCATAATAATTATTATAGTTAAAGCATCTGAAATAACCGATTACAGAATATGCAATTTCGTTTACTGAATAACATATTTTTTCTTTTGTTTTATTTAGATAATTTGTGTTTAAAAACCCAATACTACAACACCATCCATGATCCACTACACCAATTTTGATTATTATGGTACTTTTTAAAATCTGAAGTCATATACTTTCAAACAAAAAAAGAAAAGATTTTTTCAAATCAGTTTATAAATGTCGGAATTATGCGGTCACAAACATAAATAAATGCAATCGAATTGAAACCTACTTTTCGTCGGTTAAAATTAATTAAAAGGTGGAAATTTTCCGTATAAAAATTATTGTGAACGGGAGCACTCGTTGCTGTCTTTTGCTTAAACAAAGTGCATGATTCATACAAAAGACATAAACGCGCTTTGAACTCTTTGAGCCAAATTTTACCTTAATTTTTAAAAACAGAATAATCATTATTTCCTCCTTGTTAAATTTGTATTTCATAGTTTTAAACTGCTTATAATGTAAATATAGGTTCAAAAAACCAATACGAAATGTTTATGCTCTTCATAATTTCAAAAATAATTTTAAAAATTCTCATATTTGTTACAAGTAACCCATCATTTAAGTTTATTTATGTAAGAAAACTATAAATATTCAGATTTTGCTCAGTAATAGAGTTATAGATAAATAGATATAATAAGAGAGAATACAAACATGCATACATTAAAAAAACATTACCCTCCTTACGGAGTCGGGTAAGAACGAAAACCTCCTCGTTTTTTGAACTAGGGGAAAAAGGCAAGTGATAAGCACTTTCAGTACTGCTTAAATTATACCCTTTCTTTTGGATTACTGTAGTTGGGTAAGAATAGTCACCAAACTAGCTCCAAAAGCTGCACGGGCATATGCTTGCATTAACGACTCACCCAACAATCTATATTTAACTACAATATGAATATTGTAAAACGCTCTGTTAAGAATTCGAGATGCACCTGTGAACTCTACGTCATAGCCGATCTAAATTAATGTCACGCGCCTTAATTAAGAGTATCGTTTAGCACATCTGCAATAAGAGATATCAGGAGGATAACGCTCATCTCTTTTAGAAACGCAAAGTTGGCGCGCCGTTTTTATCTTGATTTGTCTGCAAATAAGAGTATTAGATAAATGTTCAAATGAGCCCATTTTGAATTATGGTATTGGACGTATTTTGTTAGAAGGCTTAAACCTTACTAAAATCTTCAGGTTTTTTTTTTTTTTTAAACGACTCATCCTCTCACACTTTTCCTTGTGACAAGAATAAGATTTGTTACCGACTGTCGAATACTTTATCTTTGAAGGTAATAATGCATAAATCAGCAACATTTGTTACTTTTGCAAAGACAAATATATCAGATTAACATCTGCGGCACTATAATCTGAAACATTTAATTGAAGCATCTAAACAAAATATTTTCACTTCTAGAGATTATTCAATAATTAATAAATCAAATTCATGAAATAATTATGGAATAATATAATTAATCAATAAACTATAATTATAATTATTCAAGAAACACAGAAATTGGTTCAGGGACGATAGAATAATCGGGACCATACATAAAAAACATACAGTCCTCCTCCTTTTTTTAAGTCGGTTAAAAATAGAGATGTGTCTCTCTTTACCTTATCACGATCAAATGGCAGAACCGTTATGATATTTGGTCCTGAATTAGCAGGATACCAGGGGCCCAATTCAGTTATTCAAGACCGCTCCATAGCCGAACCATATGTGGAGCGTTTCCCGTCGGCCGCCATAGTTTTTTGATTCAGTCACTTTTATGTCATACAATTGACACATTAGATGAAACGTAACACGTCCTTCGCTCGTTACTTAATCAAAAAAGATATCAGCCGACAGGAAATGCTTCGCACAAGGTTCAGTTACGCATCGGTTTTGAATAACTGAATTGCCCCCCTGGAGGCAGACATAGACTGCCTTGCATCATTTGTTTTTATCCGCAAAACCGCTGAAAACAGCTAGTGGGGTATGATTATTTTTCAGCTTTTTAATTTTAATATTTCAACGCTGCTGGCGCTGTTTTATTTTTAATTATCATTCGAAGTTTACGTGTCAGTAAAGTATACGAGTATACTACATAGGTACAATTTCTTTTTGTAAACATCGCGCGCTTTTTCACATAAAAGGAGAAAACTGCAAATTTGAAAAACTGGATATATATATTTTTTTTTACTAGATGCATAATTTCAAAAGAGCAACATAAGTTATCCATATAGAAAACATGTAAAACAAACAGGATTAGCTAAAATTAACACACAATATTTCATACAAAATTCACGTAACTAATATAACTGAACTGCACTGCAAACTGCATTATAGTAAGTCATCATTCTTTCAGCCTTACTCTTATTTGGCAAATGTATATAAGTATGACAGGAAAACTAGCTCCAACAAATCATCAAAATTTGGTAATGGTCGGAGGTCCGTATACTTCCATTTCAAAGAAATGTGCGTTGTATTGGGCCTTACCCTCATTGCACCCTCAACGACACTCTTAAAACCCTAGCTTAAAGAACCGAATAAGCTTCTACTCACCACGAGGGGGCGCAAAATTCACCACGTTTATATAAGCAAGCTTCGTAAGTAACATCTCATTGCCCAAGCTGGCACCGACGCGGTCGCACGCCTGTGTTTACTTCTCTCGTGAAACTTCGATCGTTTGTGACTGTGCTACCATGGATATTGTCACGTTAGACCCAACTGGACTTTATTAATAATGGACACCCTCGACCCTACCGGTCAATACTAAAAAACATGGATAAAGTATTAGACCCAACTGGACAATATTAAAAGCTAACATGGTCGGGTTGGATCCAACAGAGATTTATTAAAAAATGTGTTGCGGAAGAAGAAGGATTTTGACGGGAACGCGGCGGGAAGAGACGTCGAGCTGCCGGAAGAGGAGGCTTCGGGAGGTTTCCCGCTTGTAAATAGTATAAGCGAAAGGAGGTTGGAACAGCTGATCGCGATCGCTGAAAAGATGCGGCTTCCAAACGGATTGAAATCAATGTGAGTTTTCTTATTCTATTTTCAAACTTCGACTTTTATCTTTCCTTTCAAAATAATGTATTTATTCATTCTTTTATTTTTTTAATATACTAACGCGTTACACGACATATAACCTCTTTTATTAAAAAAAAGTTATTGTTTTCGTTCTTGTTTTACTTTTTTTTATATAACTAATATAAAAAAATAGAACAAAGAATTTAATAAATGTGCAATATTTAAATTGATTTTAGTTATATTTTATACTAATTCTGCTTCTCTTTAAATAAGTGTGTATACTAATTATAAAATGTATTGGCTAAATGTTACACATGTTAAGGTTTTTTTAATGTTATGTATTTAGTATGTGTTAATATAGTTCGATAACTAAGACAGCATGGCAGCGAGTTTGTTGTCCGATTTTCGGCGGGTCTCGCGATTTTTATGGCACCAGCCGCGAGGTCATTGCCCGGACATATTTTATTTCATCGCGCTCTTCCACACACACACCGACAGCGCACACCCACACGCGGCCGCACGCACACTACCATCTTTACATGTTTGCGTGGCTTTTCGCGTAAAGTAAACGAATAGTTGCTATAAATTATAATTATTTATAATTATTGTGTCATTTAAAGTAAACAACTTTTTAAAGTTTTTTTTTATGTGACTTCTTTTTTTTTATCGGATAAATATCTTGGTAATTGCGATTTAAATGTTGCTTCCTCGTCGGGCGATCGTTTCGATACAGATGAGCGTGCTGATAGGTATTTTGTAATGTCCGACGAGACGGTGTTGCCAGAATATGATCAGATTTACATTTATTTAACTTTTTATTATATTGTAATCTTTTTTTTTGTTTTTAGTTCAACTATTTATTGTTTTTAATTATCAAGTCCTGATATCAAAAACTGACACCACGTAGACCTTATTTAACATTGACACGAGTGCTAGGCGAGAGTGGAGGAGGTTTTCATGAAAGGTTCTTTTTTTCACGCTTTCACTTGAGCCAATCACCACATGCAGCGTTGAGATCTACAATCAGATTATGTCCGTCAGGAAAGATGCACTCAGGAAGCGTATTTCACATTTTTAAGCTTCCGTAACTCAAAAGGAAAAACGGAACCTTATAGAATCAATAAAGTGATTCTAGAGACTGTCTGTTTAAGTAACATAACAATTCACACTTCCACATACAAACCACAACACACCCACAACAACACACACAACATAACCCACACACACCCCTCACACAAACACACACACATACATACATACACACACTCACAAACACACTCGCACAAACACTCGCACACACACACACACACTGCGCGTTTCGCATTAATTTCATTTACTTAATTAGGCATTTATTTTAGGTTGTTTATAACGTAACTGTATAAATTCAAAATTGATTTAAGTCTAAGTTCATATATGTAATTAAATTTCGTTCATTTGTTTGGGAGAAGCCATTGGCTCCTGTACCACAGTTTTAAACTAGCCTTTGGGTCCGATATTTTGAATGTGTTGTCACTCTTTCTGTGTCATAAATACATTATTATTCACTTTATTCAATTTAAATCTTAAATCTAAGTTTTTTACAATAGAAATACAAAAATATTAATATTATAAAAAACTTAAGCCTAGGGTGCCACTGGCAGCGGAGCGGGGCTCAAGCTGCCGGTGGTAGGGGCTACAGAGATAGGAACCTCCTGACAATGCGTGCCGTGTCCAGGATGACTGACTTCTGTATCAGACCCTTGACCCAACCATCGAGCGAGAACCTCTTGAGATGTTGGTCGAGGCTCTTCGCTATGACACCGTTCACCGAAACGACTATCGGGACAATGATTATTAAATTATTATTATTATTTCTCTTTATTCATTTTAAATCTCGGGTCGCAGCCCGGTCTTTTGATGGGCATCAGTGGAACCGAAGCCAACACTGAGAGGCCCTTTACAGAAAATAAAATAAAAAATACAGTTTTTTGGTATATGGATGGATGATGGAACTATTGTACATTAAGGAATTAGACAAATCGGGGCTATTGAAGTGAAATGGTTATGACTTATAAAACTAGTTTATTGGCTGATGCTCCCACACAGTAAGTAAGATAAGGCACTTCTGTGTGGGAGCATCGGAATGAGATAACGGCACCTGCCAATTTCGTCTCATCATACAAAAATGTTGAGGCAGGTGATGACTCGCCACCCACTGAATGGGCCCCCCATAGTGGCGCCGCATGTTGGCGCCGGAGAAGCAACATCGGTGTGGGTGGCTAAGGGTGTTGAGAGGTGTGCTGCGCGTTCGCTAAGAGCTACTAGCGGCGTTATGCCCTTTAACACTTCCACCCTGGAGCTTAGGTACTTAGCTCTTGCTGTTTCCACCATCCAGCCGGCCGGTTAAGGCAAGCTGGAGGTCAGGGGTCTCATTTAGCCCCAGGGAAACATCGGGGTACGCGGTGTCGCCACTCACCGACGGCTCGCCACAAAGCCGCCCCTGCGGTTTTATTATTATTATTATTAATTCGTAGGACGTAACGTACATAAGGGTAGTCTAAGGGTAGTTTCTGGCTATCCGATTATAAGAAGGATAATGGGAATAATAATTATTGGGAATAATAAAATATTATTATAATAATTTGAAAAAAATATAAAAATAAGATCACGCAGCATGGAATTATTTCCCTTTTATCCACTTTGTTGTGACAGTTGTCAATGCAAGTGTACATAAGTACTTTATTTCATCTGAAAGATGGATAAAACGGTGGAAAGACTGTTTGTCTACGATCCATGCTAGCTCTGCAGATCTGACGCACACTCACCGAAATCCATCCTACACAAGTATAAGTTTAGAAAACTCAAAAAAATCGCCGACTAAAAACTTAGCTAAAACCAGCTGAACCGATTTCGATAAAACTTAGCTAAGAACACTCTCGATGAAACAAAAACACTAGATCAGAATCCGTCCAATCCGTTTGAAAGCTACGATGCCACAGACAGACACACATACTTATAACTCCTCTTTTTGGGTCAAGGATTAAAAATATAAAAAAATATTTAAATATTTGGGGACATTTCACACAACACCATCTAGCCCAAACTAAGCAAAGCTTGTACTATGGAACTAGATGGCTGATAGAATACATATATACTTTTTTTTTTTTGTAAATATATACATATGATACATAGAAACACCCAGACACAGAACAAACATCCATGCTCATCACACAAATGTTTGCCCTGGGTGGGGATTGAACCCACAACCTTTCAGTTCAGCAGGTAGACGTATACACACTACCAACTGAGCCACAAGGCCAGTCGGCCAATACCGATAAAGTATTAACTCTGCGGCTATGTTCCAACCTTAGGAGCTCTTGAAATTGGAGCAATTCCACATAACAAAGCCCTAATGTAGTAGACAATCTTTCTAAGAAGTTTTACTCTGATGGGTTCGAAATGTTCCACTACCCTCAAATGGTGAAAGAAAACATCATGAAGAAATCAGCATACCTGAGAGTTCATAACATTCTTGAACATGTGTTAAGTCTACCAGCCCACACTTGGCCAACGCGGTAGACTATGGCTTTACCCTTTTCTATGAGATGCATATGATAGATAAACTTTTTATTGTACACAGCATAAAATTTATAATCAAGATAAATTTATTAAGAACTACTGTAACAACTGGTGGCCTTATTGCTAATAGCGATATTTTCCAGGCAACCTTGGGATGTAGAAGAGCGAAAAGAAAGTTAAATGACGGGGAGTGCAGTAATAGAGAGGGGAGAAAATAAATAAAAATAAAGTGTAATAATCTCCTACATACTACATTTATAAATCATATATAAATAGTAAGAAGAAGAGTAAGAGAAGACTGCACCCAGCAGAGGGACAATACAAACAGAGCCGATTCTTTATGGCACAGTACACCTGTTTACACTTAGTAATTTCAGAATGACATACCAATCTAATCTAGGCTTAAATATAAATGTAAACAATTAAATTGCACACTTGTGTACATAATAAAACAAATAATACAACTAATAATTATAAATATTATGATTTTGTAATCATTCATGTCAAAATTTAATAACTCGAAAAATTCTTGAAGCGAAGGAGAGAAGCAACATAAGAGAAGCAACACACAATAGTTTTCATTATAAGTAGGCACATCCATTCTTCATTGAAATGCCAAAAATCCATAACATCAATTTCTAAGTACTGCGTAGGAGTGGAACTTTTAGCCGCTTATTCTGTTTCCTGTATTCCTGTTTATCAGATGTAAAATCGAAAGACATCGTTCATGGTGGATATACTAAAAATACAAATGAAGCGCTTTGGTTTCACTTTTGTTTTTTTCCTTAATAGATTTTGTAGATAAATGTAAGCTTGTCTTTAAATTGTAAGTAAATAGGTTTTTTTCTACGAAAGCGTACTCCATCGTAGACTACGAATAATAATAATTTCCCTGTATTTTTTCTGTTTATTGTGGTATTTTAATAAATAGTTATGTATATCTATCCATAAAACGAGTTGGTGTTCAAACATAGATTTATTTTGTATAAAGAATACAAATAAAATAAATTATTGTAGCATTTGTTACTATCGAGCTGGTGCTCAAACATAGAAAAAAACAAAGACAAAATATTAAGTGTTGCAACTGGCAACCCAGTTCGGCACGTAATATCGGGAGATTAACAGGCGCGTAATGTTGCCTGTTAGCCGAATTAGGTGCAATAACCGGGCTCGGACCTTGGATAGACTCGCGCCAATATCAACGACACGTCCTTCCTATACCTACTTATTAACCGACTACGAAACGCAAAGGAGGTTATAGTGGTTCGACTTGTATACAAAAGAACCAATTATGGTCGAAAATAGTATTGTTTTACAATGAAGTAAATAATTGTGATTGGCATTAACATCTGTGAATATTGGCGGTAAACCATATTTGTTGAAGAAAACAGGAGAACTATTTGTATTAAATGTAACATTAAAATTTAATACAAGTAATTTAGTTACCGTGAACAGAACACAACAAAACAAAATAAAGAAATAATATTAAGTACTTATTACATTCTGTGTGTAACTAACTATAAAATTGCAACGCAAAATTTATGCACGGCTTGTAAAAATATTACATTTCGTATTTGCACTAGAAAAATATCACCTTCCTTCTCGCAGTCGGCCAATAAGCAAATCGAGTTCAAAATGACGTTGTTAATTGCTAGGGTCAGCTTTATTGCGCATGAGTTGTCGCTTTATTGCGCATGAGTTGTCCTACGTAGGTAAATTGGTACGATTACTTGCGAATATTCCTGTAATC
The DNA here is from genome assembly GCA_947563715.1 of Lycia hirtaria. NCBI lineage: Eukaryota > Metazoa > Arthropoda > Insecta > Lepidoptera > Geometridae > Lycia > Lycia hirtaria. The sequence continues at coordinate 48,849,392 of OX387376.1, read as the reverse complement.
GACCTCCAGGTCACCTTACGATACGGTAACGTCAGTTTACAAGTCGATAAAATTGAATATATGTACCTATTTATATATACAAGATACAAGGGCGGCAAGTTGATTTTTAGAAACGCGTAGATTTTAAGTCCAAGTCGAGGGCATACCATCGACACGAGTTTGTAAAAGTCAATTTCACCCTTGTTTCATACGTTTTTCAATACATTTGTGAGAAAACTACGAAACTGTTAAAACCGCCACATCCGTCAAAACCGCCAAAGCCAAAGCCAAGCAACAATTCAACCTATCAAATCATTCAAAATAAGTAGCTATTATGCGTGAGAGGAGAAAAAAGAAGAAATAAAAAATACATAATTGAATACTTAGCCAATTCTCAATTTCAAGTTAATATCAAAAATATTGGTCAAAGACGGTAGCTCGTACTTTACTTGAGACGGTTACAAATATGAGATTACTGTGACCATAGATATTTAGAAGTGTATTAATGTTTTCATCTCAGTAATCAAAATCTCTGCAAAAAAGAAACATTATTATTTGGATTTTTTTTTATTTCCTTTCGCAAACACACCATATCATAAAATAATGTGATCACAACAAAAACTACATATATAGGTTTTCCTAAACCATATATTTTTTACGTTATAGCACCAATTATATATTTCAATCAAAACAAAAAAAGGTGAGTCACTCTATCCACATAAGCACTTTTATAATCTAAGAATAAATCACTACAAACTTTATGACAACCAAATTACCTCATATTAAGACACGACATAGCCCGCCATGGCTATATTAAGTTGCCGAAACCCAAAATAGTTGGGTTTAAATGGAGAAACAAAGGAAGAAGCCCGCGTGTTGAGAATATATGAGCAAAAAATATGGCCAGCACTAGGGAGTTTGACCTATGATGACGTAAGGCCGAAAACAGGCCAGTTGCAGGCTGGCTAGGGGTCAAGGAGGTTCATTTAAAGCTTATATGGCGGAATCGCACATACGATTAGAAAATTACGTCGTGAATTTGGACGAAAATAGAATTAATGTAGATTTGTTTTGATAGTCGTTGGAATAATAATTTATTTGTAGGATTTTTAAGTTCACAAACCTTATTTTGTTGGAATGTAGGTGTTTGATAAACCAAAATAAACAAGTGCGAGTCAGACTCGCCCACCGAGGATTCCGTACAAATTAGTAGATAAAAGGGGGAAATCATATATTTTTTTATATTTTCCTTCATAAGCCGAAAAATATACATCGTAAAAATATATAAAAACCTGTTTTAGCTTATGCTATTGAAGCTCTTTCATATGATATCCCTCCCACATGATACCTACGGTTAATTCACTTTAAAATTTGGATTGCATAAATACACTATTTTTTGTACTAGGTCAACGGGAAGTACCCCATAGGTTTTGATTCCCTTGTGATTGTCAAAATGTGCATTTTTACGACATATTTGGCTGTAACAATTTTTTAACGAAAACTGAGAAATTTTGATTTTTCTTTCTGGAGCAAGAGACTATGGATCTGCGTATATGGTTTTAATTTCAACACGATACCTTTACGCGTTCCCGAGATAATTCTACCTACCCTCTTACCCGTTCTAGATACCCGGCAGACAGACAACAAAGTGACCTGGCCAGTGATAAGGATTGCGTTTTTTCCTATTCGTTTTTTTTCCGGAACCCTAAAAAGGATTGTTGAAAAAATGGGGAAAACAAAATAAATTCTTGAAAAACAAATTAAAGTTACAAAACATGAAAAACAAAATAGATTGTGAAAAAATGGAGGAACAACAGCAATGATTATTGAAAAGCTAGGTAAAATAAAATAGATTGATGAATCAAAATTTCCATTTTATTTTCTTCTGAAACAAATAATTATCTGAAACAACTCTGTCGCAATGATATCAATAAAGTTAAATCAAACTTATTCCAAGCGACAAAAATAGAATGCAAATAAAAAATAACTCGAAATAGTGACACATACAAGCACATTCGACATGTCGAAAGCTGACTGGACCATATTACATTGCACCACTCATAAGGTCAAGAACGCAAGGCAGCTGTAAAGGCTGTGGCTCATTAGACTTGCTCCACCAATTCCACTAGAAGCCGGTTCATATAAAACGTTTAAATATAAACCCTATCCGTAATTACACAAGACTGTGACCGACTGAAATGGAATGTACTAAATTGCTGTTCTAGTAGACACATGCAATTTGGAGAGTGTCTTCTCGGTACCTTCCTTGTAAAATGTAGATAATCTACACAGAAAGGATTGTTTGATCGCTAATAAAAGTACATCACACTGTCAGATTATAAAACCCGCCATATTGGATTTACAGTGACATTACACAATTTGATATCATTTGGGCTACAATGAAAAATCGATTGACATTATCATTCTCTTACATACACCGACATTATCTAAATAAAAGCTAGCGTGGTAATGACATTAAAAAAAAAAGTGATGCTAGTCAGTATATAGCTTAAAGCACGTGCTCTGCGACTTTGAAAATGACCGCTGTATGTGGTTGAAACAATAGTCGATTTTTTTAATAGAGACGTTAGACACCCATAGTTTTTATTTTAAAATATTATGTCTACGCTACTAAAACATGACCCTTCCTTTTGGTTTTGCCAAGTCAAGAAATATTGCCAAATTAAAGCATCATTTAATAAGTCTCGATGCTTAAAGTCTTAAACGTTATGCAAAACATGCTAATAACACTACCTATGCTAAAAATGTCAAGAACGCATTTTTTTCTCTGGAACGTACACGCCAATGCTCAAAGTACACTTTTTGCCTTACAAAATACAGTGTGGCCAGTTAAAAAGGTGCAACTGGTGCACCGCAAGGTCGCGTGGCAGCTGGCAAGCATAATTAAAGGTTTTATGCTAAAATAATTAAATGTGCTGTGTCTAGCAGGTGCCTTATTTATGCGAAAATAAAATCATTATTTACGTACATCCCAATTTACAAACATTTATAATTCGGTCTAGACGTTGCTATCTGTGTAATAAAATTCTCTAGCTCTTTTTGAAATGAAACTTTTTATCGTTTACAGTGTTATCGAGACTTATTGCTAATTTCAACGCGGACTGTAATTTTATGTTCCATTTTCGAAACTGCAATGACATTTTGTTACAACAGCAGTTGAAAAAACTTGATATTTATATTGAAACGATCATGATACCTATAATTACCTGAAAAGTATTTTGAATTATTGATTCATATTTAAGGCTTAAGTTTTTGATTCATCTAAAGATAACACTTACTTATTATTACTGTATATATTTACAAAAATAAAGTATGCATGTACTCGTATTCTATCGGCCATCTAGTTCCACAGCTTTGCTTAGTTTGGGCTAGATGGTGGTATGTGAAAAAAAAACTTTCTTACCTGTAATCTGTCTTACAGAAGTAGCGCTTAATTATTACTCCTGTATAATTTTTAATTTACCTATAATTTTTAACCCCCGACGCAAAAACGACGGGGTGTTATAAGTTTGACGTGTCTCTCTGTGGCATCGTAGCCCCGAACGGATAAACCGATTTTACAGATTTATTTCTGTCAAAATTATTAAAAAAAAACAGAATCCAGTGAGTTTACAGCATCTGTTGTTGTGATTATATTCAAAGTCATTTTAATCTAAAACCTTAAGGATGGGCTATTAGCATCCGAAGTCCAAGGTTAAAGATTTAAAAATCACTTTTTTGCTTCTTACTTTGACACATCATGTTTCTAAGCGTTTTTTATCGAATATCTTATAATGTTTTTGCTAGAGTATCGTCATCAAATAAGTATAATACCTAATACGGGTTCAAGTAGCCATACAGTATAGTAGTAGTGATATACGTATAATTTGCCTGCGGTTTCCAATTAATTATGTTCTAACAATTTAGCTTGGCAGCACCATGAATGTATTAGAAACTTTTTTCTAATTATGTTCTTTAGTAATTTAGCTTGGTAACATCGCGAATGTATTAGAAACTCTTTTATATTATGTTCCTTAGAGGTTTAGCATGGCAACACCGTAAGTATATCATCATGGTTCGGTGCACGGGATACTTTTTGAGTAGGTAGTTAAGTATGTGTTTAGACTAGATGAAGCAGAAGCAGCCATATATGACAACGAATCATCCCTGGTCATAAGAGGAGAAATGTCATGTCATCATATGGCAGCTTACAGCGCTAAGAATGGTTTTGTGGCCCTAGATGAGGGTGAAACGGAGCGGACGGGAAGACCAAAATATGCGACACCACTGAATGACCCTATTGTAGTCACAACCCGGCACACCAAAATAATGCTAGATGACAAAATCCTCAAAATGGCGGAATTTCTCGAGGAGGGTTCTGGAGTTAAAGCATTGTGGGAAAACTGGGAGGTGCCTAATATACAGTGGGTCAATGGAGTTCCAGGATGCGGCAAGACAACTTGGGTAGTTGGAAACTTTGATGCGAACAAGGACGCCATTATCACCACAACAACAGAGACAGCTAAAGATCTGAGAGAGAAGCTAGCGCACCGGATAGGAAACTTGGTAAAGACCAGAGTGCGCACCATGGCTTCTGTTCTCGTAAATGGTTTCAGAAAAAACGAGAGCTACATCCGCCTTATGGTAGATGAAGCACTCATGAAGCATTTCGGAGCCATAGTAATGGCTACACGGCTGTCTGGTGCCGGCGAGATTGTTCTCATTGGAGATATCAACCAGTTGCCTTATATCGACAGAGAAAATCTCTTTGAGTTAAGGTACCATCGCCCAAATCTGGTAACCAACATCAGCCAGGAATTGTTATGCACGCATCGCAATCCAATGGACGTCGCATATGCGCTGAGAGAAATATATTCAGGAATATATTCCTCAGTCGCCCACATCCAGTCACTAGAGCAGAGAAGGTTCACGGGTTCCCAAATACCCAAAGCCGCCCCTAAAACTCTTTTCTTGGTCCACACTCAAGAAGAAAAGTTAACCCTTAGCAACCAGGGTTACGGGGGAGGTACAGGGTCACGAATCCTCACCATCCATGAAGCTCAAGGTTTGACGTACGAGTCGGTCATCGTCATTAAGACCAAAGGCAAACTGCAGCTACATGACAGCGTCTCGCATGCAGTCGTGGCAGTCTCGAGGCACACCGGGACCTTCACTTACTACACCGATGATGAAGGAGATGCCATCAGCCGTTTTGTGCGGCGGGCAATGGCAGCTACACCAAGGACCATTTTAGACTACAACCTCAAAATGGCTATCAAAGATCGCAACACGGCGGTAGTGGAGGCCCTGAATGGAAAGTTTCGCTGTTTGTTATAAAAAAAAAAAAAAAAGTGTTAGGTGTTAGGTTATTTTTATTCTTTAGTTGTCTGTCCCTAATTTTGTAAATTCTTGTATGTATTATTTGTCCCCGTTGTGTTATTTTAATAATAATAAGAAAGCGTGTATACTCAGAGCACTCACGCTCACTAAAAAGCTTCTTCTTGCGGCGGCGTCGTGTGGCGGGTCGCCCTCTTCCCTCAAACATGGTTGAGGAGAGCGATGGCTGGCACATGCGTCAACTCGTGAACGGGTGCTGCTTGCGGGAGCTGGACTGCTCGGCGTATACACGCATGCATGTTAGTTAAGTGTAAATTAAAATTTTGTCTTCCTCTTGCATAACTTAAAAAAAAAAAATGTAAGTAGTTATAAATGCATATATTAGTTCATAAAAGGCACGGACCCTGGAGTCTGTGGAGAATAAATTTGTTAATAAAAAAAAAAAAAAAAAAAAAGTATGTGTTTGCTGACCCGATGTTTATATTGTTGTAATTTAGGACAATGTTTACAAGGAGCGTTTTGAATTTGGTATGCAGACTTATTTTTTGATTTTATTGTATTTTGTACATGAACTATTTTGAGCACTAATTCGTCTGATGTTATTATTTATTGAATATAATATTATTTGTTATGTCTATCATACTTTTTATGATATGACTTTAACAACATGCTTTAATTCCTCTTTATTGTGAATCTCAAGTGTTGTAACTTTTGAGACCCACATTTTCCTCGTAAACTTTAGGCGTTACACTCAAAATATACGAGGAAAATATTAATCTTGAAAAAAATGTGTTTATAAACTAAATTAGTTAACCTATTTTATAATCGAGTAATTTTTTTACGATATCTAGAATTTTTCATAATAACAACAATCATAAAGTTTTTTTATATATATATTTTATAGTCGATTTGTAAAGTTTAATGAGAGTTATTTAGTTCAGCAGTGAGGTATAGGTTGACGATAATAATGATACTTAGCTAAAATCCCAACAAAATAATTCTAACCAATTTTCAAACATAAATCAATCTTTTAGCCTTGTGTTAGTCATAAAAAGCATAGACAAGCTGTTTTTGTTTCTAAAAAAAGCTATCGAGCAATGTTTCATTTCAATTTTCTATAGAATAGAATAGATACGGGACGATCGAGAATAATTTGAAGGAGTCAACAAACCTTTAAGGAACAGGTTTCTATGTTTGAGCACAAATATTTCTTTAGAACATTATGAACTCACTATGGTATATATTATTTTGGTCATTTGAAATATTGTTTATACACACGCGCGTCAAAGAACTCATTTGGGGAAATATATACATTCATAAACATAAAAGTTATTATAAATAAAAAATTGTAGATTGTATTAAAAGGGATCAAAATAGTTTTAATATTTTGCGTTCACGCTGTTTTTAATTTAGAACGCTCGCATCGCGCCACTTGAATAAATGCTCCCGATGATGTTCTGTTCTAACGCATATTTTGGAATAGCGCTCGTGCGAAGCCGAAGTTATTTATTCCGCTACTAAAATACTAACGTTATGTGTACTGGGCTTCAATATAAATACTTTATTCTAATTTTCATATAATTGTAGTCTTGGTTTAGTGTTATTAAAGTGCTAGATACAATCGATGTCACAGTCAACTCATAGCACAACACAGGAAGGAGAAGATGACTTTACTTCACACTTCCTAACTTTTCTATGGAGTTTTGTTGACAACATGAAACAATATTTTTCATAATAATTACGTAATTAATAACTACAGTATAATATAATACAGTTACTCGCAGTAATTACGAAAATTAATTATTTAACTGCGCGAATACAGGATAAAATTGAGCACGTTTCAAAATAATTACCTTCAGTTCTGCAACATTGCCCAACATTACGTAAACATAACTTTTGCGGTTCAAACTGGCCAAATCAAAGTTGACGGTAAATACCAACTCCACGTCAGTGGGTCAGAAATTGACATAATCACATTTTTGTATTGCAAATGTGAAGAGTCGACCACACAAAGTCAATGTAAAGATGTAATACGCTGCAACAATCAGAGTACCAATATCAGCCGTATTTCAAACATATTTTAACCTTAAATTGTTGTCTATGGCAGATAATATTAATAAATCAACGTTAATCCGTCTTACATAAAAATGCTCAATAAGCGCATGTTAGTTACGGAGTGTTTTGTTCCGCTTTCGCGCGTGACAGCTCCCGTCTGACAGGTGGCAAGTCCTTATTCAGTGAATAAGATCTTAACATGCATTTCTATTTAACACTGAAAGTGTTTATTATTTATTTACTTATTATTTTCAACCATACCAATTAAGATACTATAAAGTTTAAAAAACTTTGAGCATATTATGTTCTATTCTTATCTAGGTGGTGAAAAAAATTACAGTGAAACAAAAAGTACAATTTTAATCACACTGACATCTACCGCAAAACTAATATTCGAACCCAGATTTCAGCCCCGAAACGAAGTCTGTCTGCCTCTGTTAATGTTTTTACGAATAAACCGTTTTTAACAAATACCTATATATAGTGCAATTTACTTCACGATGGCTGAAAATTAGTTATGTACTTTTCCCATATACGTATTATGTACTTGCAGTAACATGTGAATATAGCGAAAAGTTATACTAAAAATCACACTATTCAAAATTTATTGTAATAATATCGAAAAGAGCTCGCCAATGTCTTTAGTTTTCGAATTTCGAATCGGAATTTAATTATAATATTATAAAATCGCTGTTTCTGTTTAGCATGTACTTTCCGTGAAGCCCGATATTGGTCCGATACAGTTGCATCAGTGGTTGGTTGCATAAGCAAGTTGTAATGCATCGCTCGATGCATTGCGATCGACATATAAAGGAATTTATTAATTGTAACTTTATTCTGTTTCGTTTCATCGAAGCAATTACGCTAATTACATATTAATAATTAATTATTGTTTCACTTGTTATGCATATTAGTTTATTAATGTATTATTTCTGTATTTTTCCTATATTTGGTTGGAATAATTATATTAGCTCCACAATTTGTAACATAAGCAGCTACAAAAATCAAAGCCAGGTTGAAATAATACACACTGACAGAAATAATAATAATAATAATTCACTGACAGTTGTTCAATAAATGATTCTGATTTCTGATTTCTGAAATCTGACAGTCTTTGAAATTTTCATGAAAACTACTGAATTTTTCCGTAATCCAGGCTTTTTAACAAAGTTATAAAAAAAATATCACCAATGGCACGCTTTCTTTTTTTTTTCAACATGGCAACCGATTCGTCATCCATCATGTCATTGACACCGCTGCATCAGCGAATATACTAGACTAGGAGATGATGAGCTCTTAGCGTTCAATCAACTCCGCTCAGTGCATGCACCTTATCAACCTCAAATTAAAACACCTAAGCTAAACATGATAAAACGATTCCATTTTTAAAAACCTTAAAATGTATGATTCCAATACGCACACATCGCGGAACTAGATAACAAAAATGTGTTAGATAACGCACACAAACAAACATGTATGGCCGATAAACACGTGTCTAGACCGCGACAACTCCGCATCACTTCTAACTTCCTAGTACTCGAAACATAGAAACTGCTCACGAACGAATCTGAAAATACACACGTCGCAACTTTCACGTCTGGAAAATCGTACACCAATGCAAAACGTGTGTTTGTATAGCATAGGTACAGAATGCTAGGGTCGCAGTGAGTGTGAGACGCGGTAGTGTGTAGTGAAAACGCTTTCCTTCTACGTTATACATCACGCTTGTATACGTGCATAAGTGGCAGTATCTCATAGTAGGAACGTGTGTTTAATAGCGAAGCTGTGTTTCCGCATAGGCAGTTCTATGGCAACGAACACGGGCGTGTGAGCCGACAGGCGCTCGCCCCGCACGGGAGCGTCAACCTTACGAATTAGAAAAAAGTCGCTTTACGCCAGTTGCCATGACGCGTAACCGGAAGATACCTTTAAAAATGTAATGCACGTAAACGTCAATAATATTTACGTAAGTACTTCTAAACATCATTGATATTTTAAAACATTTTGTCTATTAGAAGATTTAAAACGCTCATACGATACATTTTTGGTAACATAAATGGGATTTTAAAATGTCGTCAGTGATTGTGACGCGCCTACATGCGCTCACACACACACACAGATGCTTGCACACGTAGTTTTGTTTGTGTAGACTTACAACACTGATAACTACGTAAGCTACGTCAGAAGTTGGCCTCTCGCGCTCTTTGCGGCCCTGGTACCACGTCTCCCAGTAATAAGCTGAAGATAACTCGCTTTTCTTGATCTTACATAAAGAGGAAGAAGGCTTGACTTCCGCATTTTCATATTAAATAGCTTGCGAAAATCACAAATCAGAATCAGAAGAACAACAATGCCAAAATTTAGTTAAATCTAATCATCATGGTTTGCGCTGAACTATTTAAATAGGTTCACAACAATGAAACAACAAACATTGTTAAAAAATTCAAATATCCATAATTATAACGCATTTCTAACAAGTTAATCCTGACTAAGCGTGTCTAAATCTGTAAGTCCTTTCATAAGACTTACACCAACACAAGGTCTTCAGAAATGCCGAGAAGGCTAACGATGTAAGCTGATGTAATACAACCTCCACGTTATTTCTGTTCGCCTGGTACACTGTGTTCTAGTTGACGATCCGAACAGTCACGAGATGAAAAGAATTCGAGAACATTAGTCGGATACTAATTTTAATGAGATGACTGATAATTTTAATATATTTAACAAAAACGAAACTAATAAGCAATGGGGGTTATATTAATTGTATTATGTGAATAAAAATAAGACTTGTAACGCCATCTGTTATCGACTAGCGGAGTTTGGCTTTAAAAAATGTTACATGGTTAAGAAAAGACACGCGTACGTTTAATTTGAGGTATTATATAAGGCAATGTGTCGCCAGGTTTAATTGAACAGTGACAGGTGCAAGCAGGCAGACCTGCCAAGGATGACCACTGTGCCCGGTGCACGGGCAGTGGGCCAACAACTGCTAATATTGCCCAGTTTTTGTCTAGAGCGCGGCCGCACTGTTACACTTCTAATAATTAATAGTGTCTTTATCAGCGTACACATTTTTTATCGAGTATCATAATTGGACGTCTCGCGTTAAAATCCTAAGCTACAGCTTAGTTATACCTACATATAAAAAATAAAATTAGCAAGATTATCATGCTGTTAACAATGTATTAATTTAAACTTCTTTATTTTACTACTAAAATATATTAACCCTTTTTATAGTTTTTAATTCATTACCTCACAGAGCACGTAAATGTTTTAACAATAGGTATAAATAATACCTTGTAACCAACCTATTATAGTTTTTAAATTCTACAGCGGCGGTCGTTAAATCTAAATAAATCGTGTCAAATAAAACTAAATAAAACTGAACTATTGCTATAATAAAATATGTATAATCTTTTTACAAACAACTAAAATATTGAAATGACAAAAGACTGACCATGTCTTGAGCAAGCAAAAAAAAAACAAATGGCTATACTTTTTGCAACAAAAAGGTTTCCAAAAATATGCAAAAAATTAAAAATGTATAATAAAACAATACTAGCAATAGATTTCGACCCATATCTGAGGTGGTCAACTCAATAGTTTTTTTTTTTTGCAAGTACTTTAAAAAACATCTTTTGTCTATTTACGCCTTAAAGAGCATACCGCCTTTTATTTTTATGACAGATGGCAGGAAGATAAAATGTTTCTCATTATATTTTTCATTCATAACAAGTGCAATATTTTGCAAATATTTTACCATCAAGTAATTTTTTAACTACTTAGATCAATTTGAGTAAAAATAGTAATATTTATGCTTGGCCGCACCTGACACCATGTGTTATTATTTATTCTGAGATGTTTAGACATGTAACAGCTTAGTTCCTGAACGTCAAGTTCAGGTACAGGCACAAAAATCCTAATACTTGACACTGGCAAATGCTTTAATGTGGGTCCAATACAAAAAAGAAGATGAAGACAAATCTCATTCTTGACAAAAAATAAAAAAAAACGAGCGGGTGAAGAGAGGTTTCTTTAAAAAGTTTACAACCGTGAAGGATTTAGTAAAAGTAAAACCGTCTTACTCCCCATCCAATGTGTGTAAGGTGAAAATAGAGTTACTTCGATGATTGAGCGTTTTGTTTAATTATTACCCGACTGAGCATGATGATATGAATTTTATCTATCAATCCTTTCTAATACTACAAGTAACAAAGTAGCGTATTTTGAAGTCGGTTGTTTCAGTTTTTTTAAACTATAAAATTATTACCTACTAATTATGTTCGAAAAGAGTTTTCGTTTTCTAAATTTTATATTAATCTTCTGATTTCATCAACAAATATGATTTGCCGCCAATAAATACCGATATTAAAGCTAACCACAATTATTTGATTTTTTAACTGATACAATTCGACCATAATTGGGAAAAATACCTTTAAGGAAATCACACCACCTTAATAGCATATTATGTACAGATTCAATTCAGCTTAAATTATCACACATAACTATTGCGCAGCCCAATACATGATGATAATGAGGATCTCATCAAAATTCTCACTCGAATGTTTTTTGTCGGTGTACCTATATTGCGATTGCCTTGTCTTTGCCAAGTCGGTTGTGAATTAATTTCAATTGCTAGATGCCCAGTTTAGATTAATAATTTTCAGTTTTATTTGTAAAGTTATTATTTCTCTCCTTTTCAGTTATTTTAATGGTTTTGAAATCGGTTGAAATTATCTTTATATGGGTCCCCCGCTTTCCCTCACAAACCACGATCCATCTCTGTCTCCTGCCAATATCATTGTATGTTATACTAATATTTCATATTTTTAACATTTTGCTAATTTTTTTTCTTTTGTTTCAGATCTGGCAACCCTGCAGAGTCTTCGGCTTCCCAACACATTTCTCCATTTAGCATAAGCATCTGACTGTAAAGTTCTTCTAAATATCTACTATATAACTAGTAAGTTATATAACTTAATTATAAAGTTAATACTCACTAGGTTAGGTTGGTAATCGACTGATTTCTTATGCACATATTATATTTTTCATGCATTTTGATTTGCTATAATTTATATATATATTTTTTTAAGAGTTTAAAGTTGCTTCGCTGATGCAGAATTAAGGTTGTAACGGAGTTAAATAATTTTTTGCATCAAAGAAGTGACGATAAAAATGTATAATGTAAGACAAAAATGAATGACAAGCAAAACGAGGCATAAGGATTTTTGAACGGTTTTCTTCATTTTGACTGTAAATTTTATTGAGAAACCTTCAAAAATTTTCCCATAAATATTATATATTTTAGTGTTTAGTTTTTTTTCGGCTCCTTAATATACGTAACTTTCAAGCATAGCTCAACCACCGTATCTGTAGGGGTAGACAAAATGAAGAACTATTTATTTCGCAAATGGCACTGTTAATTTTGTGTGAACAATATGTTAGTGGCGTCGCAATCTCAACTCTATAGATAGGCTAGTTGTCTAAATTTCAATGTAATTCGAGTTACCATGTCCTTCCGCTTAAAAATGTATATAAAGCCGCAAAGCTTTTTTTTACCTTTTAGATTGTAACCCTTATTGTAATGGATTTTAGATATTATATTGCGTGCATTGTAGATACGATTAAGACTGTGTTTAATTTATACGGATGAGGTTTTAAGTTTAAGCATTATTATCTTGATGTATTAATATTATAATTAAAGGCAAAATCTTTAATTTAGAACATTAGTATTATAATTTAGAATAAATACATATTATAACGTATATATGTTTTCAAATTTATATAACTTTTAACACATGCCTTAGGGATGTATCACCTTAAATGTTTTGGTGTTGCTAGTAAAGACTGACGGAAAACATCTGAACTTCTTAAAATAAATGTTGAACCTTAATGTACCCAGAAAGGATCCCACCCTAGGATATCAGAATTTTAAATTTAAGAATTATTATGGCATAAAATAAGCGATATTAAAGATGTTTATGGTATATATATTATGTAAAGATTGTTTCATTTTCTGTCCTAAGTTGTTTCATAGTACTTAATAATAAATTAAATCAGGAGTTGATTTAGGTTTCCTCTAGGCGAGTGCGCTCCATCGTGGACCGCAGCGTCGCTCATCATCATACGAGGTGGCAGTCAAATGCTAGCCTATCAATGAATAAAAAAGTTAGCGGTCTAGCGCAAATCTATAGAAAGGAAAACCATATTCATGTTCCTTTATTGATATCTATTGATACACGTCATAATAACAATAATATAATTAGGTACAACAATACAACAATAATATAATCTTCACTTTCCAACAGGCGAGTTGGTGGTCAAACGCGGACTTATTCGTGTTAAAAAAAAGGGTAGGTACACAGTACGTTTGTAAAGTCATGAAATAACATACCTACACTAAAAATACGCGTCACGATTACACATATTTCTATAAGAAATATCTTAGAAATATAATCTAAGTTTGATCAACAACTTGCCTGATGGTAAATGATGCTGCAGCCGAGGATGCAACACAACAATCTAGAAGAAATTGCTCCGGTCTCGTGCTTCTACTAAATATGCCTTGACGCCCCTACTCATAGAAAAAAGAAGGCAATAGAAATGCTATGTAGGCGGTTCCCGACCACCACAGTTATGATCAGCAGCCCTAAAGCGGAACCAGTTGAGCTCATAAATCGACTGCGACAGCACAGGTGTCAGGACCTAATACTAAAAAACTGTCATCAACTAAACAGACACCGACCTCAAAAATAGTTGGTGTACATACCTACTTAGCTAGACGTCCAGTATTGATTTTCTTCGTGTTATTTCTCTCTTTTGAGTTTGAAGTCGGTTTAATTTTTGTTAGATTACTTTTATTTATTCATTTTTAATAGATTTACTCGTTTTGTTTGAAATTAAAATTTGTATTCACAAAACTTCACTGATTAAGTTTGTTTAATTTTCAAACACACTTCACTACTATTGTAACGCCTAATTTTTGCGTTATATTTTACATAGTATTGTAATAAGCCTACCGAATTTCGTTCAAATCCACCCAGTAGTTTGAAATGAAATGCTCATATTTTGAAACTAAAAAAGTCTATATCTTGAAAACTACTGAACCGATTTTAATGAAACTTACAGTGACTCCTAAGTTAAGAGCTACTTTATTCAATATAGAAATATTTTCTGCAATACGACTTCTAGTTTCTGCGTAACATGTTTAGAACCTGGTATATTAGACTAACATATGCAAAAACTGTGCAGTTCTGACAATATTACAAACATACAGGTCGAACTGATAACCTCCTTTTTTGAAGTCGGTTAAAAAATCACAAGAAACAGTTTTAAATGCGATGGTAGCTCCATCTAAGTTCACATTCAGTTAATAGCTATATTAAAAGTTACATCAAACATAAATGACACGTGAATAATAAAATACAAAGCAAATGCTCATCTCTACAGTTATACATTATATAATATACCTAAAATATATAACAAAATATATTTAAATAACATACAGCGTACCAGGCGATTAGGAATCGTTAGAGGTAGAAATTATACATGTATTTGGATCATTAAGTGTAGATATAATAGTAGGTTAAACGTATTAATCGGTATCACAAAATACCTTCTATGTCAATAGTATGTCGGTAACGCAACCTTATCAAACATCGATTTGAAATGCGGTCAACGTACAATCGAATGATTTTGAATTTGGATTTTAAATAAAAAAAAATAATTTAAGAGCATTATGATAGTTGATGCGGTAACTTTTGTCAGTAAATTACGTGTTTTCATACAACAGGAGTAAACTGTTTCCTACCTCTAAATATCATCAGATTTTAATAAAACATTTTTAATATAGTCGGTACTGTTAATGGCTATGCCTCTACGTTTTTTTAGGGTTCCGTACCTCAATAGGAAAAAACTGAACCCTTATAGGATCACTTTGTTGTCCGTCTGTCCGTCTGTCCGTCCGTCCGTCCGGGTGTCAAGACCTTTATCTCGGGAACGCGTGAAGGTATCGAGTTGAAATTAAAACCATATACGCAGATCCATAGTATCTTGCTGCAGAAAGCAATATTTAGTAAATAAAATTTCTCAGTTTTCGTAAAAAGAGTTACAACCGAATATATCGTAAAAAACGCACATTTCGACACTCACAGAGGAATCAAAACCTATGGGGTACTTCCCGTTGAACTAGAACTCTGAAATTTGGCAAGAAGCATTGTGTTAGAGTACACATATAGGAAAAAAACGAAAACTGGTCATTTTTTATTTAATCACAAAAAAATAGTGTCTCTATGCAAGGAATGAGGGCCCAAATTTTAAAGTGAATTAACCGTATCGTGTGGGGTATCATATGAAAGAGCCTCATTATCATAAGCTAAAACAGGTTTTTAACACATTCTTCGCCCCCTGCAGACCCTTCACTTCAGCTGGGAACCAAAACTTTTTAGGCGAATTTTGATTAAGTACAGAGTGGCCGTGCAAAGCAACGTTGACTGCTTCAAACGCCGGCTGTTTACTGACTACTACAAAATGAACGAGACACTCGCTCGGATCCGAGTGGGAGGCGCCCCTACTATAGCCCTGCCCCACTCGGATCCGAGTGGTGGGCAAGGAATGTGTTAAATATTTTTACGATGTATAATTTCGGTTTATGAAGGAAAATATAAAAAAAATATGATTTCCCCCTTTTATTTAGTTTGTACGGAACCCTCGGGGGGCGAGTCTGACTCGCACTTGTCCGGTTTGTTTTCTTCTTTTTTTTTAATATAATAAATAAATTATTAATATTTTTTACCATTTTTTTTTCAAAACGGTTTATAAATGGCGGAGTTATGCGGTAACCAAACATAAACAAAAAAAAATACAGACGAATTGTTAACCTTCCTTCTTTTTGAACTTGTTAAAAACATACAAGTACCTACAATGGGTGTAAACAACACGACCTCTTCTAAGATGTACTAGCATAAGCATGGCACACGGTATCTTCATAGCCGTAACAGCTATTACCATGCACTAAGGCTTGATGTATCGTTTAGCGGGACCCATGTAGCTACCAGGTATGTAGGGCTGGGACCCGTTAAACATTGCACTAGTGATGTGACACGACTATCGATTTATCGATAACTAATATGTACTGGGTGAAACCGATTATCGATATCTGAACGGTGTCGATGTAACGAGATGTTTTCATTCAGTAAGTACACAGCGAAGATATCTTCAATGTGTACTTACTGAATGAAAACAACTCGTATCGATATCTGAACAGTGTCGATGTAATTGGGAATATCTTCGAGAGATTCAAAGTCTGTTGTCAATATTCTGTCAATCTTAGAAAATTCATCTTTACACTAACCGTTTTCAATGACAAAATGGACATCGCATTCCGTGCAAGCAAGCACGTTTTTAGTGAAACGATCGGTTTAATCCGGGCTTAATCGAATATTGGCATTGTTGTTAACCCCATTGGTTACCGATATGTATAAAATGAGATAACTATCGACAAGTAGAAAACTATATGTACATTTGATGCTAGTTATACGAAATTGAATGTAACGACACCTTGAATGGCTATATTAATGACCAATGTGTATGATCCTCAGAGAAACTCTCTGAGAACATCTCTTTCCATCAGGTGAGGTTAGTGGTCAAACGTAGATATATTTCGTATATAAAAAAACATTGTTGACATAAATAAAGATAACTACAATATATTGTGTCAAAACGATTGCACGCATAAAAGATATAAATAAACTGGATTTAACAGAATATTGGCATACATTATTCAATCAATATTTTGATGCATTTAATACGTACATGATTTATAACAAATATTTGATAACTTAATGCGATTCTTTATTATTAATCGGCATATGTGGCAGACTATGGCCTAACCCTTCTCACAATGAGAAGATGGCCCGTTCCCAGCAGTGGGACAGTTTGTACAAACAGGGCTGATAAAAAAAATCGGCATATCGTGTTGTCGAAAAAATCATATTCAAACTGGTTACGCTAATTGATAATAATGATATTATTATAATTTTTAAATTAAGTTTATAATGCATTAATTTTAGTAGACATGAGACATTTTTACGAACACTTGAATCTAGAAGGACATTTCCATCGTATCTTATTTCATATCATTCATTCAGCATTTAAGAGCCTGGCTCTTGTGTATGGAGTAATTTCCATACCTATCAATATTCTGCTAAGACTTTCAACTTTTCTCACACTTTTCTTTTATTTGATCTATTTATATTCTTCTCGGTCCTCTTCTCTTCTCAATCTTGCCCTCTATGATGGTTCTCATGAATTTGTCATGTCGCACAAGATGGCCTTGCCTCTTCTATTTTCTGTACTCTCTCATTTTTTTTTTTGTCACATTAATATCTCTTTTAAACATTTAGGTGATCACATAACAATGTGTAGCTATAAAAGGGATAACATATTAATCCCTTCTTATCGATAGGATACTTCAATTACTTCATCTATCAATAGCCAGTTCATCGATATCGATAGTTATGACGTCCCAACACTCGTCAGGATCAGGGATAGTCGGCCAGTGGCACAGTGGGTCGCCGACCAGCGGGAATGCGGAAGGGCCCACATCCCGCGCTCACACAGCATCACGTACCTCAGATCTATCCCGAGATAAATCGCGCGATCATAACCATGGCTTTCAATATTCTGCCAAAGTTTAAAAAATGATAGAGTCATTTCACCCTTCCCTTGAGATCACCCTTTATTCCAAACCATATAAGAAACAGTGTAAAACAGTGATAATAGGTTATTATCTAAGTTCTTAATTGTTAAAATGCAATTTAGGTTATAAAAAACATCTTTTATCAATTTTATTTAAAAAAAATATATATTCTGCCAAATCAAGTTTACCTACAAAGAGAATGGGAGCAATTCTCGACGCACCACTAGACTAAAATAACTGAATTCAAAAAACGAACGAAATTATCTTACAACCTTTTTTGAATTTAGCGGGCTTAAGAATTTTAATTAGTTTAGTAGTAGCATAAAAAATAGCAGAATAAGGTTAATTTTAAAGGTTTAAATTTAAATATAGTCTCCAAAAATCGATTAAACATTAATGTGACATTCATCTGTCGACTCGATACGATCCAATAGTATAATTCTGCCGACTTATCGGTACAGGCGTAAAAATTGTGAACTAAAGACGTTATTTTAAAATGTTATTACTTTGTCAGTGACATTACGATGGTAGCGACGCCGCCACCTGAACTGATAAATCGGTTGCGCTGTAAGTAATTAAAATTGCAACTGAAATGCATTCCTACCTGATTGAATGTCAATGTCAGCGCGCTGCCAATTACCTGAATATATATGCTTATGTTTACTCTTTATGCAATCACGGTATGACCTTATGGACAACCTTTACATATTTCTTACTAGTTGTACCCGCGACTTCGTACAAGTGGGAAAACTACTGATGCAAAATCAATCATGACTGTTAGTTTTGCAAAAACTAGACCTCAAAAACTACGCTATAGTCTATATAAAATGTGGTCGTTTTTCTATAACCATATAAAATGTAAACAACGAACATTTTACTGATTCTAGCAAAATCACTGTGATAATATCAGCTCGGACAGCAATGAATTGAAACAATTTTAACGAATGTAATTTTTTTTTTGAGACTCGGTCATCAAATTAATAAAGTCTCAGCCTCAACACAGATCTGCGATACCTGTTGACACAGTGAGCGACTTCTGTGTACATAGAGAACGTATTGTATAGAAATAATAGGCGGTAATTTAGCGGCTGTAATTAATATTTTCATTAAAAAAAGACAACTATTAATCTAGTCTCATCTGTGACCACAGACACTGCAGTGTTCGAAACGTCAGATCATGAAATTATGTAAAGTTTACGCGATAAATCCATTAAAATTTGTTTCATTTCAATGGTAAAAATCGCGAAAACCTTAGCAAATGAAACAATCGGTGACATTGACAAATAATGCTTGACAGTGACAGCCAAGAGAGACGTTTAATTGAACGGTCTGTGCGCAAAAACTCCATTAAAACTTATTTAATTTCAACACACCAAACACAGATTGTTGTTTACGTATCGAAAACAATAGTGATAAACATCACACGTCTATTTTTAGGTCTCATAATATTTTCAGATCAATGGTTGACCTTTTGTAAAAGGTTAGTAATGCTACGAAATAAAAATACGGATGCATTGTGCGAAGTCAAAATGCCTGTCTCGTAGACTGAAGGATATCGTCGAATTTTAATCGGATGAAATAAATTAAGTGTTAATCTACTCGAGAATAAATATCTCCATCGGTGCCGAGGGCGTTTTGGCGATCGGTGACGGCTGATTATTGAATAATATGCCTATTAAATATAGTTATAATACATTAAACTTTGTTATTAATATTTCTTGTGCTAGGCACTTTGTTTTAATAATTATATTGGTTGTACTAGTCTAGAAAATGTGGTAATTTTACAAAGTATCAGACATACTGGGAAGGGGGAGGCCTATGTCCAGCAGTGAACTTCTTATGGCTGAGATGATGATGAAGTGGTTGTTTTTTTAGATTTCACTGAACTTACTCCTTACATTTAACAATAGATAGGTGATAGGTGGATAGGTTAGGTAGGTGGGTTTAATGTTAGGTATAGGTACGTTCATTTGCGGCGCCTTACCAGGGTTTAGTACTTAGTTTGTAAGCTATGACATAAGTGCAATAAATAAATAAATGAGCGAAGGATTCAAGAAGACAAGAAACAAAATACATTTTTATATAATGTAAACTCGCTTCATTTCTAAACTATGTATTTTGAAATATTATTGCGCATTTCTTTATGCATATAAAGAAACCTCTTTGAATCTAACTATTTGTTTTCATTTTAGAAAGTTCCGCACATAGGTTGGAAAATTTTCATATTGAAAATGTGTAACTCCACCATGTTCGAATTTTGAAATTACTGTCCACCCTAGGAGATAAAAACGTATTTTGTAGGTAGTTGAGGTAGAGCAGGAAAGCTGGTAAGGTGCTAATCATTTTCTTTACTTACTTCTTTCCTTTTACTTGTGTGGGCCTAATAAAAATATTCCAATAATAACATCCTTATTGAATAATTATAGTTTAAAATACTAAAACAATTCACACGAAAACTCAGCACGCTCTCGAATCTCGAACAAGAGTAAAAAAAAGCAAAATTATTGATTTCGTTTATCTAGATGATATATAATTTCCAGTTATATTGATTTCAAAACCAAACTACAAAACCGAATTAAATTGGACGTATATCTTTGTAAATAAAATTAACTAATCAATTACACACCAATATCATTAATCAACTACACAACTATACTAATCAAAATACACAATGCAAAAGATTAATCTCCCAACATATCCCACCAATACTGTTCCATGTGGACCCTCACCTAACGGTACTCATATAACTAAAATTGGGCGCTAGGACGGCCGATAGGAGTCCACAGCCCAACCTTCTAAAAAAAACCTCATAGTCCTGTTAGGGGGTACTGACCTCTCTCACCCACGGGGTGAAATGACCTATTTAACGTGAATGGGGGTCATTATCACCGCCCATAGATAAGTTTTTTTCTGAACGCTCCGTTCGAAATTCGAAGATTGATTAGGACTTATTATAATGAGTGTGGTATATGTTGAGATTAGAATGAATTTTAGTTTGTTTTTTTTTGTTTTTACTGAAGGGAGTGAAGAACATACTGCTATCGTAAAAAAAACTCTGTTCTAGAAATGTGTTCTATACTGTTGTATTCTTCCCGTCACCGGGAACTATACACATTGCAACTCAACAATCATTGCTTGATTAACTGTTTGTTGATCTTAATAAACAATAAAAAAAAGTATATTTTTTTCATACAGGATAAGGATTTTCGTTGGATTGGAACCATAATTGGCTTCTATGTTTTGCTATTTTTAAATTTTCAATTTTTATTAGTGAAACTTCGATATCAAAATGTCTGCATAAAAACAAATAAGTCTATTAGTTATTGTTTCAGTCAGATTTAAAAAAAACGTCGAAATCAGTTTAATATCTTTAGTATAGACAACTACGCGGTGAACGTTTTTTCTCAAGGATAGCTCTCAATAATATTATATCCACATACATTCGAAAGATACCTCTCTTCGCGTAGTCGGGTAAAAATGAAAAAACTATTATTTTTAAACATTGTTCACTATAATAAGCAATTTTACTATCAGTTATCTGACATAACTTTGTGAGACAAAAAGGGCAGGTGCACACATAGCTCTGTTTGTTGTTTTTTTTTTGGACGCGTCAGGTTTTCATGTTGCAATATCCTCGTATGAATAATGACTAACATTAAAAACCGTTCGCGTTTTTTTTTAATGAGAATAATTTTTAATAGACTACTCAAGAAAGAAAACACTACCTGTGTTTTCAGGTGCAGGTGTATCGTTCATAAAGTAGGTATATACCTACCCTGTAAAATAAAAATAAAAACTAAAAGAATTTGTTTGAAATTCCAAACTACATTTCATCATATCATCTTGTCACTTCATTTTCATTCTAGATTTTGTTTGAAAGTTTTTTGTAATATTGTATTTGTTTTATGGTGTACAATAAAGAGTTTATCTATCTATTTAACTAACTACTGTAGTGATTTTGATAAAATTTCTATGGGACCAATCTGAAACTGGATATTTAAAAAATAATTTTCCAAATCGATTTATAAATGATTAAGGTATGCGTTAACAAACACAAACTCAAACAAAATAATACAACTGAATAGAGAACCTTTTGAAGTCGGCTGAAGAAAGTCTTACTAAGCACCCATATTGTTACGGATTATATACATCACTAGAGAAGTGTCACAACACTAATAGTTTATTATCTATGATAGTTTTCCGTATCCTCATATGTCCAAGAGAATAGAAGTGTTATTGTAAACTCGACAAATGGCAAATGTGCAATCATGATGTCAACATAAAGCAAAAAAAAATTTCAAGTCATCTCAAACCTTCTTACCGGATGAAACATACTCTCGTTATTTATATAAATAAACCTGCAATAAACGTTATTCACAGCACAGAAGCGTTTTATATTCACTACCGGAGGAAATTTGTTGTAGGCCTCAAATCTGCTACATATATTGCTGAAAGTGATATCTTTCCGACAAATGAAAATGAAAATGAAAAATGTATTTAAATACAACTTAATTTGCTAGACACAAGTATATCTGACGGTTGCCTTACTAGGCGCAGCCTGTATCAAGGCAACCTGTACGCCTGATTACATTATTCGATTAGGACAATCTCGTCATGACAGTTTTTGTTATTTTTGTTATTACATTACATTTATGAGGATATACATATTATTACATTTATCTAAATTTATACTTAACTACATATTTATTACAAATCTTATGAGAATACCTATATCGAAAGTCCATATCAATTCAATCTATAATTTTTATTAAGCTATTGCATAGCTTCTATCGCGGGCCTTGAGCGTGGAGATCGAATCCAGAAATTCCGTAACGAAAATAACATAACACACCGCGCGTAAAGCTATTATGCAATAGCTTTACCGCGGCAGTCTCCGAGTGCCACACGTCTTTTTTTGTATTGATTTATCGTATCTTTCTCAAAATGCCTTCCGTGTCATCGTAAGATAGTGATTTTAACCATGCCACTAATATATTTTTAACTCGCGCACGAAGGGTTCCGTACCATTTATCTATAAAAACGGCAAAAAAATCACGTTTGTTGTATGGGAGCCCTCCTTAAATATTAATTTTATTTTAATTCAATTTAATTTATTTTTACATAGACATTGTCATAATTGTATTGTAACAAAAACACACAGAAAATAAAAAATCATACACACAAAATAGGTCAAAATATTATGAAAATAATAAAATAAAAAAAATATTTAAAAAAATTATAATAATTTATATTAATATAAATTATTTTAAATTGAATAATATAACTCAATATTCTGTGAATATTTCAAGCGTCTACCTGTTGCCGTTATCAATGTCGAGCAAAAACGAGCAAAAAAAATCACGTTTGTTGTATGGGAGCCCCCTTAAATATTTATTTAATTCTGTTTTTTAGTATTTTTGTTGTTATATCGGCAACAGAAATACATCATCTGTGAAAATTTCAACTGTCTAACTATCACGGTTCATGAGATACAGCCTGGTGACGGACGGAGAGACAGACAGACAGCGGAGTCTTAGTAATAGGGTCCCGTTTTTACCCTTTGGGTACGGAACCCTAAAATCACGTAAAGTTTAGTTTGCATTATGAATAGCGAATAGTATGAATAGCGTTAGCACGGTGCCACGCGAAAAGCATGGGTATTCTGATTCCAATTGGACGGGAATCTGGGGGCACGGCCGTGCACCCGCCATGTGAGCCAGCGGGTACGGCCGAGACTATCTTTTCTCGAACACATTCGTCGGATTTTTAGACCCTCATAGCTTCGGCCTCGATAACACTAGAGGGTTCAAATTTTCAGGATCAAGTGTGGTCCACGGTCTAATAAAATGTTAAAAGTTTCATGTATCTAGCTTTTATACTTTCGATTTTATTAACACCTAAAATACGCCGATTTGGCACAAATTAATTGATGATCATAAAAAAGATAAAGTACTTGCTGAAGTCTTAGAAAGCTGAAATTTGGTATGTAGGCTACAATTTGCACACAAACAACAGAAAAATTAAGATATTTGTAACTTTCACCCTCCAACCCCTATTTGAGGTTATTTGGGGTTATCCCGTTCTCGTCATCAATATTCCAGGGTACTTCCTGAAGTAGTAGAAAGCTGAAATTTGGTATGCAAACTACGATTGGTACATAAACAACAGAAAAATTATGATATTTGTATTTTTCACCCTCTACCCTTATTTGGGGGCTATTACGTTATTCTCATCAATAATTAATATAAGGTACTTCCTGAAGTCTTAGAAAGCTGAAATTTGGTGTGTAAGCTAATATTTACATATGAACCAGGAAAAAATTAAGATATTATTACTTTTCACCCTCCAACCCTTTATTTGTGGGAGCACACCCCCTGAGTGTAATCAAAAAGATAGGGTACTTCCTGAAGTTTCAGAAAGATGAAATTTGGTATGCAAACTACGATTGGTACATAAACAACAGAAAAATTACGATATTTGTATTTTTCACCCTCCAACCCTTTTAAAGTGTGATCTTGTGTGTGTGTCTATATTTCTGTAACACAACATAACTTCGATATGGATAATACTAGAGAGCGCAGATTTTCAGGATAAAAAGTAGACAGTACATTTATAAAACATACAAAGTTTAATTTATTTAGCTTTTGTACTTTAGATATGATTCACATCTAAAATACGTCAATTTTACCACTCAGTGAGGATCGTTTATCTAATTAGTTTCAAAAGGCGATACTAGATGGCGTGCGCCTCAAGTTAGCACACGGTATCATTTCTCGCGCTCTGTCGCAAATCAATTTTGGAAGCAACACGCTGAGGCACCTACCTATGTATTCCATATTTATGGTTGGTCTGTGTTGTGTAATACACAACAATAACGAACGAACGAATACACAATGTGTATTCGTTCGTTCTGATTTGGTTCCCGTTTATGATAACGGTTTGTTTGGTATAAGGATAAATAGTATCGTTTTCGTTCGTTGTTTCATGTTTGTTTAGTAAATATGGGTTTGTATTATATATATATACATTAGGTTATAGGTTTGTATGTTATATATATATACATTATTCGACTTTAATTGATGACTTGGTTTGTTTTAGGTAGTACTTACTTAGGCTTAGGGACTTATTTACACAGAAAATTATAATACTTTCAACCGAGAGCTTATTTAGAAGCTTGGATTCGGGACCGATCTTGTTAGAGAAGGGGTATTAGGTTATAGGTTAAGAATTTAAGTTATTGAATAATAGTCTGGATACAAGAATAAATCTAAAGTTGGTTTAGTGGACGTATTCCTATAATAATCGGCCAAGTGCGAGTCGGACTCGCGCACGAAGGGTTCCGTACTATCATCTATAATACTACAAAGTTTAGTTCTGTTTATAAAATAACGAGAAATCAACGAAATTCCAAGTAGTAAATTGCAAACTTATAGGTAGGTTTTCGATACACATCCGGGCAGCATGACGACGCTCGCGCGAATACGCGCGGCTATGGCTCGCTCCGTGATGTTACCTCCCCCGCTACCCCGCTAAACCGGCGCTCGCACCGCGTTTAGATGCACGGATTATTTTCATTTTGTGAGTTTTCATGTATTAGATTAGGTATTTATTTTTATAGTTAATATATTTCTAAATATTTACTTACAAATATTCAAGTTTCTACCTTTTAATTGAGATCGAGTAAAAATTGCTTAAAAATTACGTTTGTTGTATGGGAGCCCCCCTTTAATATTTACTTTATTGTTATTTAATTATTTATTTTGAAAGGTAATATACAAGTAAATATTCTGTGAAAATTTGAAGCGTCTACCTGTTACCGTTTTTAATATTGAGCAAAAAAATACGAAAAAAACACGTTTATTGTATGGGGACCCCCCTTAATATTTGTTTTTTTTTTAATTTTTAGTATTTGTTGTTATAGCGGCAACGGAAATACATCATTTGTGAAAATTTCAGCTTTCTAGCTATCACGGTTTATGAGATACAGCCTGGAGACAGACAGACAGACAGACAGACAGACAGACAGACAGACAGACAGACAGACAGCGAAGTCTTAGTAATAGGGTCCCGTTTTTACCCTTTGGGTACGGAACCCTAAAAAGGAAATAAGACGAACAATATGAGTAACGAAACAATTTCTTTGGGAGAAGGGCTAGGGCCCTATCGTCTATACTACAGTTCATAGTATGCCTGGAAATGGTTCATGCCTTTTCCATTCATTGACATTTACTCAATCTATAGAAGACCGTATTTGATGTGGCGTTGCAAGTTAAGGTGTGCTATTGTTCGTTATGTTGTAGAATATTGGGACGATTTGCAACTTTATACTTGTGCTGAAGAGTGTATCTGGAAACCGACTCTTATTCACGCGCTATAGTATGGCGCCACATCAGAATTGAAGGTTACAGCAGCTATCATCTATTTTAAGTAATAAGTCAACAAGAAAAACAGGCTAGGACAGACAGTGTACTGCTAAAGAAATGATAACAGATGCACAGGGAAATACATTCCGTTAAAACAAAACGTTGCAGAAATTACAGGGTCTCTTACAAAAAGAAATTAAATCCCACCAAAAACATTTCATGTAAAATTGGTTGCCATGTGTCGCATTGTCATGCCACTTTCACTGACAAAAAGATATCAGATGAGATCTGACTGAATCTGAAGAGCCAAGCCGCTAACTCTACAAAATCTAAGGCTACAATACTTATCTCTGTAAACCTTAAATCTTGGTCAAAAAGCATGGCTTGGTCGTTTCACTTTCATGGAACTATTACATTACTATTCCAATTATACAACATTCAAGAGCAGAACTTTTAGTTTCTTTTTCTTCCTTGTCCATGTACGACATGTTATGCGACATATGTTTGTAACTGACCGTCGGAAAACGGCCAAGCCATGCTTTTTTACCAAGATTGAAGGTTTACAGAGATAAGTATTGTAGCCTTAGATTTTGTAGAGTTAGCGGCTTGGCTCTTCAGATTCAGTCAGATCTCATCTGATATCTTTTTGTCAGTGAAAGTGGCATGACAATGCGACACATGGCAACCAATTTTACATGAAATGTTTTTGGTGGGATCTATATCTACATATGTCATTCCGTACGGAAATGTAAGAGATGGAGATTTTGTTTCCGAATTGAATCGCTACGAATGAATTACAAATCATTTTTTATTGTTTTTTTTTGTTGCCCGTGTAGCTAAGCTGAGTAAATGATAGCAATGTTCGCGATAATCTGTGGTTATGTTTATGTTATCACGTATTTATCATTTATTCACGTTATTATTTCACCTTGTTAATCTAAAGGTTGTGTGGAAGAGATCACTATTAGCGATAAGGCCGCCTTTTGTACCTCTCTAACGCTTTATCATGTTTTTATGGTGTCAATAAAGTGTTTTTGTATTTTATTGTATTGTAATAGTTGTCTATGTCGTCAGTTTAACGAATTATATGATGGTGGTGGACTTTACTGGATGCTTCCATGGAGTTTTGCCGGCAATATGAAAAGACATGTTCCATTGCTTTATTTTACTTGCCCACTCTCATACACTTGATTGAACACTTTATGAAACATCACCATTTTCCAAATAACACAAGCTTAGGAAAATAAAACAGAGGAATGACATATTTCTATAAAGTTCCTGTCAAAACTTTTAACTTCAAGACAGCAAAATTTTCCAGTTGACGCAGACACCATAGCTCTTTCCATTATTTCGGTCAATTAACAAACATAGGTAATATAATATCTGCGTTCCATAACCAAATACTTCTTACCTTCCCTAAATAACACCATTGAACTAGTCGTAACTCCGATCAAACGCTTTTAGTCCTTTACCGGTCCAATAAAAACTCCTATTAATTGCGTAAGCGTATGTAATAAACTTTTGAATTGGTTAAAAATAACCAAAGCAACGCACCACCGACCGAGTATAAATTCTTAAAAAACATAAACTGACAATCACAAACCACACACGTCATTACTCCCCGCTCACATTTTTGAATTTTCGAACGAGATTCGAATCCAATAGGAATCAAATTGGAATCGCCGCCAAAATTGACGTATGACTTTTTTGTTCGGGAATCGATGCTGAAATCTATGATTAGAACTGGATTCTAATACACCAAAAATAAAGTTTAGAATTAGTTGCATGTAGATCCGTGCTTGGAGTCCGGCTAGGATATAGGTCATTGCTCCCCTAAACCTGCGGAGCCGTCAGGGCAGTTCATGTACTTCCATGTTTAAATTGCCCAAGTATGTACTCTCTGTACAGGATACTGGCCGCATTGCCGAGACGAATGACCATCCTGCGTGATAACATCGGGAACAGACTCGAGCGTAAAACGAATATTTCCGTGATGTTCCGAATTTAAAAGTTCGACTGGTAGTTGACTTTATGAAGATGCGCTCATAACAAAACCGCTGCCTGATTGGTTAATATGACACTAGACATTGTTTCCTGATCATGACCATTCGTCACTCTGGACTTCAATAACCGTTTTGATTGGTTGACTCAATGCAGTTCAACAATGCGCATTGGCTGTCTCTATTGTCTGGAAATGGTCATAAAGACCATGTCAGTATCATTGGTCAGTATCATAAAAGTTAGCCGATATGCCCCCTGTACTGATAACAGCAAGCTTAGACATGTGGCAAACGGTTCTATTTCCACAAACGCTTACGCTTCTTAGAAATGCTAAGAAAATGTCACGTGACGAACAGTTACTTAGCAGTTAGCAAATTGACAGTTTTGTTAGCTAATATCAATACTATACCGTTCATATACTATTCTATTTTATTCTTGTATTTTTAGCATGGATGTTTGTTCTGTGTCTGGGTGTTTCTATGTATCATATGTATATATTTACAAAAAAAAGTATATAAGTATTCTATCAGCCATCTAGTTCCATAGTACAAGCTTGTCACACAATAATTAATGTCCACAAATATTTATTTATTCTACTAGTGTTCACAAAATTAGAATACCACTTGTGTGTGCCCCCGGCAAATGATCACTTGGAGCTCATGGGGGTTACTCTGACGTCAACCCTCAATTTTGGACATGTTTGATCTTACATGGATTATTGTTGGCATCTTTAAGATGGTTCAGCACAGCTTGAGTCACTGGAATCCTTCGAAAAATTCCAAAAGCCTCCACGTCAACAATTATTCTGAAAACATAAAAAAAAAAAACATTTTTAGTAGGTGTAAAACTCACAACCTACAAACTCGAACTCGATACGCCCTAACCATACAAACACTAACTCGATAATTCATAACTCTTAACTACAAACACTAACTCTACGAACCTCAAATCGTTAAGCCCTTACCCTACAAGCTCTAACTCGATAATCCCTAACTCTAACTCAATAAGCCCTAACTCTACAGCCTCCGACTAAGCAATCGCATCCTTGGTAAAAGCGTGAAGTTTGGTCAATTAAGAAATTATTATATGGCGCAATATAAATATACCAATAGATAAATAGACATTGAACGGAAAACCAAACAGATATCGAACCTACCTATTTCCGAACGATATTTTATCAATTCTATATCGTCAAAATCGTTAATTAACATAATGTTCACACTATATGTCTATCAACTACACGTTAATCTGTCGATACGTAGGAAAAGCAAGGAAATTAAACGAAATGAAAAAAAAATCCTTTAATCTAGTTAAATAGAGCGTCTCATAAAACTAAAGTGATGACATGATTGATAAATAGTTGTCTAATGCCACTATTTACATAGATAGATAGTAGTAAGCATAGATACAATTAAATCTATGGTAATAGATAAAAAATATACAATGACATGTAAGATCTGTCACCAAAATAAGGCAGTACCTATGGCCAATTAGCCTTAGCTTGCCCGTTTGGTGAATTAAAAAAAGTCACGTAAATTGTAAACAAATGCAAACATCTTCTGAATTTCGACATTGGACCGTGAAGTAATGTTATAAAGGTAAGTAAAAACATTAAACCTTTAGTTTACATCGATATTACATTCAACTCTTATCTACATAAAATATGCACAGAATTCGTAGCCTTTGATTACAAGTTGAAAATATGTACGACAAATGTCATGCGCTTTTAAATCGAATGTTTCGCTCCCAGTTTTTCGTTCTGTGAGAATGAAGAAAAAAATATCTTTATTATGTAAATAGAGCCATGAATTCTGTTGTCTATGTTAGGATTTATGACTTAAATCAACGCTTTATCGGCATTGTAACTAAAACGTATCTTCTGAAATTTAATTTTATTGGGCGAGTGAAGGAAGCTAATAAAAAATAAAAGAAAAGCTGAGGTCTATGCATCGAGTGGGACAAAAGATATCTATTCGGATGTTGGTGTCGTGTACAGGTCGTATTTTTCAACTTGATAATTTCTACAATTTCATAGTTTTTTTTTGACATCGGCGATTTTTAATTTTTAACTTGTATTACTCTCAAAAAGGAGACTTTATTGCGGCCCTCGTCTTGGATTGTGCAAGGTGTCGTTAGATTTGTTTTTACCTTTTGTGTGTTTAGGCTTCATTTTGCAGTCGGGTATTTGTTTTTCTTTCAATAGGTAACTATTCCTTATTCTGAAATGTAAACCAAGCTTTGATGCGATCTTTTTTAGGGTTCCGTACCCAAAGGGTAAAAACGGGACCCTATTACTAAGACTTCGCTGTCTGTCTGTCTGTCTGTCTGTCTGTCTGTCTGTCTGTCTGTCTGTCTGTCTGTCTGTCTGTCTGTCTGTCTGTCTGTCTGTCTGTCTGTCTCCAGGCTGTATCTCATAAACCGTAATAGCTAGAAAGCTGAAATTTTCACAAATGATGTATTTCCGTTGCTGCTATAACAACAAATACTAAAAATTAAAAAAAATAAAATATTAAGGGGGGTCCCCATACAATAAACGTGTTTTTTTCGTATTTTTTTGCTCAATATTAAAAACGGTAACAGGTAGACGCTTCAAATTTTCACAGAATACTTACTTGTATAATTCCTTTCAAAATAAATAATTAAATAACTATAAAGTAAATATTAAAGGGGGGCTCCCATACAACAAACGTAATTTTTAAGCAATTTTTACTCGATCTTAATTAACAGGTAGAAACTTGAATATTTGTAAGTAAATATTTAGAAATATATTAACTATAAAAATAAATACCTAATCTAATACATAAAAACTCACAAAATGAAAATAATCCGTGCATCTAAACGCGGTGCGAGCGCCGCGCCGCGGTGTGGTGGTGCGCGGGTAGCGGGGGAGGTAACATGACGGAGCGAGCCATAGCCGCGCGTATTCGCGCGAGCGTCGTCATGCTGCCCGGATGTGTATCGAAAACCTACCTATAAGTTTGCAATTTACTACTTGGAATTTCGTTGATTTCTCGTTATTTTACAAACAGAACTAAACTTTGTAGTATTATAGATGATAGTACGGAACCCTTCGTGCGCGAGTCCGACTCGCACTTGGCCGATTATTAATATATAAATGTAAACACGTTGCGGTTATAATATAAATTGCATCACTAACTAGGCACTTCTGCCGAAATAACCTTTGTAAGTTTACAGTAATTTGTACTTTAAAACAATAGCAATAAAGACGAAAATGCGAGTAGAATTTAAAAATAAACTAGAGGTTAACCGCAAAAAAAGTTTAGATGCGTTTCCGGGTGTGAAATGTGGTTGGCCCATTTGGTTTTAGAATTAGGGCTGTCAAGTTAAGTTCTTATTTAAAAAAAAAAAAATTAATATGTTTTTTTTTTTTGTACAGCAAATATTCAATCCTATGTTACTATTTCTTAGAATTGACCAGTATTTTGAGAAACTTACAGTTCAAAAGATAAAAATAAAATTAAAATCGAAAAAAATAAACAAAATCTAGTTCAACTTTCAAATATTTTTGTTATAGTTTCAGTTGTAAATATTTATTTTCTTTTCTGTTAGTTTTAAGGTTATTACCGACTTCAAAACAGGCAATTTCGTTTACTTGGGTGTAATTTTTTTCGAGTTCTTTTTTTTTTAACCTTGCTATTTAAACGATTTTGATGACATTTCTAGGATACCAATCTGAAAGTATAATATTCTGTCTAATGAAATAAGAATTTTCCAAATCGGTTCATAAATGGCGGAGTTATGTTATAATATTTTTTTTTTAAATACATACAACCGAATTAAAAAGGTTTCCTTTTTTGAAGTCGGTTGAAAACATTACTCTCCTTGGCAATCAGGTAAAAAGCAACTTTTTCCTAAGATCATTTGATTTTTGATGATTTGATTATTTGTATAAAAATGAGTATTTAAAAAAAAAAAAGATTTAGTTAAGAGTCTGTAGTCCGACCGTCGTCCGTCTCGCTCGCGCACATCTACATTTAACGTACCCAAACCGACAGATTATTTTTAACCGACTGCGTAAGAAGTTGGGAAGAAGGGTTGTGTATTTTAAATTGGTCTATCAAAGGGTATAAAGAATGCGCTAATTCTCTGCCGATCAACTTTATTGTCACACAAGTCGTTTGAATCAAACCCACCGATCAAACTACTCACATATGACAGTGGCGAAACTGCGGCAACACAGCAGAACCCATCAATAAAATATTAAATTTAAATTTAGTGATTTTAAAATAATAATTTATAATAGTTTATTTGGTGGCTTCGGAATTCCTCACAGTATCTGACATTCCTCACGCTTAACGTAAATAAAATGATCGTTGTAGACCTTCGCAACAAAAAAAAAACTTATTAAAATTAAAACTGCATTAGTGACAACCATATTCAAAACGCATTCGGCCCAATAAAAAAAGCTCCCCGTCGTTTCCGTGAGATGTGTAGCAGAATAGCGGTGTAGTGTTTTTGCGTTTCACGTGTTTACGTTCCTTGGGAGCCGTGGGAGACGCCTGCTATTCTAATTGGATACAGTCGTCGCAGCGAAACACGTTGTCTGGCAAGAGTAATCTGGGTGTCTTTAAATCATGCCAATCGGATGCTTGTAAGCGCGGTCCATTTTGCAGATCGCAAAGTCACTCCCAATTTCGCCTCTCGTACAATCAAATTCTAGGGGTCACAAGCAATGATGTATTATACATATTGTATTGTATTGTTTTCCCCGGCTCTGCGTGGCAAGCCTCAGTAATCGCCCGAATCGTTTTCAGGCGCGACACGTCGAGCAACGCTCCCTTTTTCTTTGAAGTTGGTTAAAATGTAGTATACGGCACTCGGGAAGTAAAGACTCAATCTGAAAAGTTCGCACATCAAAGCCGTTTAGGCTGTAGGAGGTTACATAGAACACACATATGCATATGCAATATATAAACATACATACACCCAGAGGCGGATTACCCTAAAAGCCGAAAAGGCCCGGGTCAAGGGCGCCAGATTTTAGGGGCGCCTGCTATCAAACGCGAAAAAAATACATGGTATTGTAGCATCCTACATCACGCCCCCCTCCCCCCGTTGATAATAAGATCATCAGTGCTGAAAAGGCGGGGCGCTTGATTTTACTCGGCATAGGGCGGCTAAGACTGCTAGTCCGCCTCTGCATACACCCGTAAAACTTTACCCACCACACGCAGTCGGGTAAGAATATCAAAATTCACATCACACACGCCCTATCGTTGTCAAATCTAAAACATGAAGTTAGAGAATATCAATAAATCATTTCTGTAACGGTTGATTGTGTTTTTGTTAATTTTCGCGCTAACTATCAAAATTGATGTTTATCTGGTACAATAAACGCTATGATTAACGATCCTTATATTATGAAAGCCATAAAAAACTTCTAGCAAATGACGTGACAATCATACAGCGCTTTTTAGGATTCCGTACTTCAAAAAGAAAACATGGAACCCTTATAGTCTATAGTACTTTATTCTTCGTCTGTATGTCTATCAAACGCCTTTATTCTTTGGAACGCGTGGAGGTATTAAGTTGAAATTAACGTCAAGAGCGGTTGTTGCGGTTTCTTAAAGCTAGTAGCTAGCTAGTAAAAAATCAAACTTCTAGGTTAATGCATTAATAAATATTTAAATATTTCTTGAAATAAAACATAGACAGATAAGAAAGTAAATCTAAGAAAATCTTAGAAAATTGCTTTCTAGATTTCTTTCAAAGTACTCGTAATCCTTGTTACATTTTTCCTTGCTCTGTTGTTGTCGCAATAGCCAATAAATCTCCTTCACTTTTCTGCTACCCTGGTACTAGTGGCTCATGTTAGCCGCTCTTGCTCAATTTGACTTCACTCTTCCTCAGTCACCCAAACAAAGGAACAACCTGCGAATTTGATTTTTTTATAGTTAATCGTCAAGGATTTTTGATGGGGCCCTACAAAAATCTCAGATGACCTAAAATCTACAAAATTATAGAACCAGCATACCAAGTTACGTCAAGATTGATAGCAAAAAACGACCTATACACGATAAACCAACATTTAAACAAATAAGCATCCAGACAATTTTAGATAAGCAATTTTTACAGAAAAGCAATTTTTTCTTTTGATGCAGAGAGACCTTTGCTTGCTTTGCTCGGTCTTTTTAATAGAGTTCAAAAATTTCGAAAGTCTAGCAATACATTTGAATGAACATTTTTATTTTTTACTAGATGACCCGGCCTGTACTTCGTATCACTTAAAAATGAGTGGACCCGATATTTTCTCAACGTTTAAACCTTCCCTGGACTACGACAAACATTTCAAAACCAAAATCAGCTAAATCGGCCCAGCTGTTCTCGAGTTTTAGCGAGACAAACGAACAGCAATTGATTTTTACATCTAAAGAGATTTTAAACTACATTTTATATAAATAAACCTAAAAAACTTTAAATACATAATAAGCATTAAGTGTTGTTTACTTCGATTTTACTGACATAATAGTATTTTCTAGCAATGGAATGGCATATGCAGAGTGCAAAGCGCAAAGGTTCCTCAAAGAGCCTAAATGTACTTTGACTATGACTCGCTTTGCATGAAAATGTTGGCCGATCAATCCATTGCGACCCACACGCAAGCGTGTAGCCGCTTTTTGCACACTCATAGAATCTTACGATTTACGCTTATGTGAAGTTATTTATGATTTCGAACAACATTGTTACAATAATCAAGGGTAAGGATTAGTTGTACCCACTTCTACAAAATTATGCTATCTTGGTAGAAGAGTTCTGCTAAAACTCCGCAACGCAACAACTCCTCGTTATCAAATGTTTTCGTTCTACCCAACAAGCTAACTTTTGTTGTTGTATCTTTGACCTTAACTTGTAGGTTTAAGGTATATAATTAAAACTAAATTGATTAAATTTCATTTTAAATCACCTGTATATCCGTTATGTCGTCCTGGTAGTTCGAACCAGTGTTACGTCAGATCGAAAACGACGCTGGCGGACATCAAAGTCTTCCTTCCATTCATCATCATCTCAACAGATAAAGTTAACATTAATCCTAAACACTTACATTTATGTCTTCTGTCTGTTACCATTACACGGTCAAATGTTTGAACCGATTATTGTATGAAATTTGCTACAGAGCTAGGTGAAACCTGGAGATGGGCATTAATTTAATTTAATTTATTAATTAATTTAATCGCAGGGTGCAGTTACCATATACATATTTTTGGATATTATAGTTATGGACCTCAACAGGGCTGCAGTATTTAAAAAAAAATGAAATTATAGGTAGGTATAATAGAAATATATTGCATTGTAAAAATACAGATTTATGTTTGACTTCTCTCTTTTACCTACTTGTAAATTATTATAGTCTAATAGTTATAATCTAAAAAAATATCAACCGACTTCGAAATGCACCATTTGGTTTTTAAAACTAAACAACTGAACCGATTTGGATGAAATTTCTATGGGACCAATTTGAAAATACATATATTATATTTCAAACAAAAACAAAATTTAAATAGGCTATTTATTAACCTATTTAAATTTTGTTTTTGTTTGAACGGCGTTATGCGATAACAAACATATAATAATTATATTTAGTTTAAAAAACTAAAAAAACCGTCTACAAAATAAAATAATTATTAAACATGTATTAATAAATTTAATTTAATTTTTTAATTAGTAATAATTTGTTTTCATGAATGATTTTTTTTCAGTTATTTTGTCATAAAAACTAAAGTACTGAACATATTTTGATAAAATGTTTATGGGACTATCTCTGACCTAATAAACAAAAAATAATCATCAAAAGTAATCGCTGAACAAACATGCAAATAAAAATACAATCGAATTGAGAACCTCCGAGTTCTTTTTTGAAGTCGGTTAAAAATACAACCGAAATTAACCGAATTGAGAATCTCTTCCTTTTTAAAGTTGGTTAAAAAATGTAAATTATTATTGTACCCGATTAAACAGAAACTTTACATATTCTCTGTATTGTCAAGAATAGTTTTTTTTTTTTTTTTTATCAGCCCTGTTTGTACAAACTGTCCCACTGCTGGGAACGGGCCATCTTCTCATTGTGAGAAGGGTTAGGCCATAGTCTGCCACGCTGGCCAAGTGCGGGTTGGCAGACTTCACACATCTTCAAGATCATTGAGAACCCTCAGACATGTAAGTTTCCTCACGATGTTTTCCTTCACCGTTAGAAGTTGGCGGCAATCAACAATACGCACATAACTTCGAAAAGACAGAGGTGCGTGCCGCGGGATTCGAACCCAGGACCTGCGGATCGCAAGTCAGACGGTCTCACCACTATGCTGCCGGAAACTTGAAGAATAGTTACAAGAATAGTTGAATCGTACAAAATACCACCTGCATGTGAGTACTAAACAAACACCAGGACAGATAAAAACAAACATTTTTTTCCACACAAGGAAATCTTTCCTCACAAAGTAAAGTTAGTCAGACACAAGAGTCCATTCTCGACATGTCAGAGGTTCTTCTTCTTCTTTTTTGTATTGGACCCGCATTAAAGCATTTGCCAGTGTCAAGTATTAGAATTTTTTCAAGTTTCTTGAATAAAACAAGTTGTAAATGTTTTAGTCACAATCTAAGTCACGTATACAGTCAATTTATAAGTCGAGTCCTGCTTCAGTAAAGTAAAGTGGTGGCGACTTTACTAGAAGCTTCTATGGAGTTTTGCTGACAACGTAAAATCACACGTTTTACTGCTCTATTTCACTTGCCCACACTCACGCACTTTATCGAACACTTAATGAATAAAACACCGCCATTTTTATAGCATTAATGTTAATAACACAAGTTTAGGAAAATAAAACAAAGCAACAACCCGTTACTAACCCGCCAAAACTCCAATGTCAGAGGTTGCTTACTTGCTCAGTCTATGGCTGTGGCCCCTACCACTGGTAAGCTCTGCCCCACTACTAAGCAGCATCCTATTTTTTTTTTCTTTAATTATTTGTTTTTTTTTGTCGATATTGATTAATTTATTTCTTCGTAAAACAGTATTTAAATATATATTTTCTGATATTTATTAAAAATGACTGAGATTTTATATGTGACAAAATTTCTTGATTATAATATTATTACGATTATAATTATGAGAACTTATTATAGCTTAATTATTATTTGTTTAATTTCAATGAATAACAATTGCTAAAACTTTGGAAAACATATTATGGACTAATATGGCCTTAGCATCATTAACGATCGCTCGTTTATAAAACTACTTCGAACTTATGCTCTCCTAGTAGCCGAAAATTAAGTTAGACCTTTCTGCTACGCTATGCAATGGAAATATTTAAACCTGGTTTAACTGCGATTTTCACAAAGCAAAATGTTTCTTATTAAAGAGGCAAAACGGCTATTTTTGAAAAGCCCTAGTTTAATCTCAGGTTAAACTCGGTTTAAATATCCGCCATGGAATTTTCAACTTTATGCTGTTAAACACAGGGATTATTTCGTAGCGTGTTATAAGTCAGCTATATACTGATGGGTCTGGCTACGCTGACCAATGCAGTTTTAGTCATTACACTTGAAAAAAACCGGTCAAGTGCGAGTCAGACTCGCCTACCGAGGGTTCCGTACAAACTAGTAGATAAAAGGGAGTTTTTTTTTATATTTTCCTTCATAAACCGAAAAATATACATCTTAAAAGTATTTAAAACCTGTTTTAGCTTGTTCTAATGAAGCACTTTCGCATAATACGGTTAAAGCACTTTAAAATTTGGACCCTCCTTCCTTGCATAAAGACACTATTTTTTGTGTTTAAATTAAAAAAGTACATTTTTCACTTTTTTTCCTATATGTGTACTATAATGTCAATCCTTCTTGCCTTTTACAATTATAGGTCAACTGGAAGTACTGGTTTTGATTCTCTTGCGAGTGTCGAAATATGCGTTTTTCGCGACATATTCGGCTGTAGCTTGTTTTTATGAAACTAAGAAGTTTGATTTTTCTTTCTGCAGCAAGAGACTATGGATCTGCGTATATGGTTTTAATCTCAACTCGATACCTTCACTCGTACCTCAGAAAAATTACAGGTCTTGACAGACGGATAACAAAGTGATCCTATAAGGTTTCTGTTTTTAGGGTTCCGTACCTCAATAGGAAAAAACGGAAC
This sequence comes from Lycia hirtaria, assembly GCA_947563715.1. NCBI lineage: Eukaryota > Metazoa > Arthropoda > Insecta > Lepidoptera > Geometridae > Lycia > Lycia hirtaria. The sequence goes on along the minus strand of OX387376.1, from coordinate 48,810,811 downwards.
CCTTATAGGATCACTTTGTTGTCCGTCTGTCCGTCTGTCTGTCTGTCCGTCCGTCGGGTGTCGTGAAGGTATCGACCAACGCAGATCCATAGTATCTTGCTGCAGAAAGAAAAATAAAGTTTCTAAGTTTTCGTAAAAAAAAGTTACAGCCGAATATGTCGTAAAAAACGCACATTTCGACACTCACAATGGAATCAAAACCTATGGGGTACTTCCCGTTGACCTAGAACAATGAAATTTAGCAAGAAGCATTGTGTTAGAGTGCACAATGCACATATATGAAAAAATCCGAAAACTGGACATTTTTGATTTAATCACAAAAAATTGTGTCTTTACGCAAGGAATGAGGTCCAAATTTTAAAGTTATTTAGCCGTATCATGTGGGGTATCATATGAAAGAGCTTAATTACTATAAGTTAAAACAGGTTTTTAAATATTTCTACGATGTAGGTACTTATACTTTTCGGTATAAGATGGAAAATATAAAAAAAAATGATTTCCCCCTTTTATCTTCTAGTTTGTACGGAACCCTCGGTGGGCGAGTCTGACTCGCACTTGTCCGGTTTTTGTTTCCTTTTAGGTACGGAATCCTAAAAAGCGATTATTTTTGGAAAACCGTAATTTTAAACTTAAATTAAATATCTGAAATAGAAGTTTTCAACTTTTGTATAGGCACAGAGGTTATTTCTTATAATTTTTAAGTACCTGGGCGACCGAGTTCCACTCGGATTTTTATGACTGAAAATACGAGCAAACCCGGGTTCACTAAAAATGAAACCTAGCAAAATCGATTTATCGTCCCCTAATCTACCTACAAACAAAATTTCAATAAAATCGTTGGAGCCGTTTCCGAGATTCAGATTATATACATACCTACATAAATATATATACAAGAATTGCTCGTTTAGAGGTATTAGATTTCTTATTCACTTGAAGAGCGATTGAAGGTTATGGTGTCCTAGTAGTTTGAGCAAAAGTGTTACGAGATCGAAAACTGTGACTCATTTTGTCCAAGTTTGTGACGCTTGCTCGTTTATTGATCTAAATTTAATTTTAACCACCAAGTCGCGATTGTAAACTTTTTAAAGAGACCCCTCTTCGCTCGCTCTTTTTTTTTCTATTGTCAGGAATACGATTTGTCATTGAATGTCAAATGCTCGTCTTCGAAGATTAGAAAATGTGCAGATGTTTGTGTGCAAAGTGTGCAAAGTGCCGTCGTCTTTACTCTCCGAGTGTCATATTTATTTGGCTTATTTTTTTTTTTTTATTTTTTTTTTTTATCAGCCCTGTTTGTACAAACTGTCCCACTGCTGGGAACGGGCCATCTTCTTATTGTGAGAAGGGTTAGGCCATAGTCTGCCACACTGGCCAAGTGCGGGTTGGCAGACTTCACACATCTTCAAGATCATTGAGAACTCTCAGTCATGTAGGTTTCCTCACGATATTTTCCTTCACCGTTTGAAGTTGGCGGCAATCAACAATACGCACATAACTTCGAAAAGACAGAGGTGCGTGCCGTGGGATACGAACCCAGGACCTGCAGATCGCAAGTCAGACGGTCTCACCACTAGGCTGCCGGAAACTAAACTAAACTAAATTTTTTGCTATTGTATAAATATTTTTTTATAATAGGTAATACAACTCCCAAATTAAAACATACTTTTTTTTCGTAACTTCCAACAAACTTTTGCGTAATAAATAAGTGATTTTACTAAAATTGTTCTAAACAATGCCCATTTAATAATTTTATAACCTTTGACTTTGCGCATACTTTCTCACAAAAAATGTACATACAACAGCATAGCAATCGTAAGTTAGACTACAGAAATCTCTCTTCTACAGTCGGGTATTTTGATTTGCTCTTACATTATATTTAGTTGTTATCCCTGTGTTCAAGTAACTTCAAGAATACTTTACGAGTAAGTATGTGTAAAATATCATTATTTTGTCTATTACAGTTCAATAGATACAACTTTATAAGGGTAAAACAGACAGGCTGTGCAATCTTAGTAAAATATGTGGTAAGCTGCATAAGTACGAAAAAACTGGCCAAATGCGAGTCGGACTCGCGCACGAATGGTTCCGTACCTTTATCTATAAAAACGGCAAAAAAAACCCCTTAAATATTAATTTTATTTTAAATTTAATTATTTATTTTTAAAGTGAATAATTATAACTCAATATTCTGTGAATATTTCAAGCGTCTACCTGTTGCCGTTATCAATATCGAGCAAAAACGAGCAAAAAATCACGTTTGTTGTATGGGAGCCCCCTTAAATATTTATTTTATTCTATTTTTTTGTATTTATAGCGGCAACAGAAATACATCATCTGTTAAAATTTCAACTATCTAACTATCACGGTTCATGAGATACAGCCTGGTGACAGACGGACAGACAGACAGACAGCGGAGTCTTAGTAATAGGGCCGTTTTACCTTTTGGGTACGGACCCTAAAAACTGAAAACACAATTCCATAATATTTTGGCAAACCAAACCGCTGTACTTTGTTTGATAAGCAATGGAATTGAAAAGTAACGTAACACTGGAAAAAGTTATGTCAATAATCTTACAATCTATGCTCATGTTTCTTTTGGGAATGTTTACAGTACCACAGTCAAAAGAACTCCAATGGTCAAAAAAATATTTATTATTTTATTTAATACGTATTTTTTCTGAAAGGTTCGTGACATCGCTTCGGTCTTACCGAACAAATACTATAAAACTGAACCCACTCAATCGAAAGTTGAGGAAAATTTCTGGGACTACCAGGTACCTACCTACTCTTTGTGACAAAAAAGGAATTATCGAAATCGGTTCATCGATGGAGAAAACGCTTAATACTCATAAAAAATACAAACAATCGAGGAGCACCTTATCCTATTTTGAAGTCGGTTAAACGTTACTCAAGTTTGCAATCTCAATTCAAATTCCGAATCAAAATGATTACGCAAATCATTAAAAAACTTTGGCAAGTTTTTCGGTAAGGCTCGTTCCTCCTTAGCATCACGTAACCACTACTATTTCTACTAGGGCGACATAACACTACAGATATAAACTAAAACATAAAATATTTTATAACAGCCCTAGTTCTACAGCAAAAAGTTGACAATCGAATGGCAAATAGATAAACGCAGGTTAATCAGTGGTTAAGTTTGGAAAATAATGTGACATACAAAATTAATATTTAAGTCATATACAGTAAGGGTCTATTTAGTTTGGCGATAACCGTTGATTAACTTTTGTTGCAAAACGCAAAACATAGTTTTGCGTTTTGCAACAAAAGACAAAATCGAATAACTTAAACGTCGGTTACTAGGGCAGCAGAGTTTTGTAGAAGTGCGAGAAGCCAGGCGGGCACTTTTATGAAGGTAATTGAAAGACAATTTTTGTGAAAAATGTTAGGTATGTTATAAAAAAAAAAATTTTGACGGCACTGCACATACTTTCTCTTACTCAACGACATGTAAAGCGTTACAATTGCAATATGAAAATCGCACCTAATTCGTTCTGATTTATGTTAATTATGATATTTTGAAAAGAAACCAGTATATGCCTACCTTTTATAATTATCATCCGTCTTCAAAACAGGAGAAGATTTTCAATTCGATTGATTTTCTCATATCTTTGTTATCGCATAATTCCGCCATTTTGTATTTTTTTGTATTTGAAAACATACACTTTCAGATAGAGTCCTGTAGAAATTTCATTAGACGGTTCAGTCTTTTGATTTTTAAACAAAGTAACTGGGACAAATATCCAAGTAAACGACATTGTGTATTTCAAAGTTTGTTGTTTATTTTTTTAAATACAAGTAGGTATATAGCATTTTTTTTCTTTTGGCAAACATGGAAACTTTGGAAACCAGTCTACGGATGACCCAGGAGGGCTACGCTTAAGACTTTAGCACGTATTTATTGCTCTGTTGGTCCCCTACATGGTACCAATCGTTACAATTGTCTTGAATGTCATGATCATCCGCTAGATAAAGGCTATGGTCTGAATTTTTTAAGGCTGTGTGAGGTCACACTAAATTCCATGTGGCGCCCTCTGAATTTTTTTGAAGGTGGAGTGTTAGGTATCAAATGAAAGGGAAAGGTGTATAATTTACGTAATACATAAATTCACTTAAATAATTAATAAGAAGAGCATAAAATAAGAGCACTTTTATTTATTTTTTAACCGACTTCAAAAAGGAGGAGGTGCTCAATTCGTCTGTATGTTTTTTGTTAGATTGTTACGCGATTTCTTCGTCAATTGTATGAATTGATTTTGATGTTTCTTTTTTGTTTGGTAGGTCATATGTCAGAGGAGGTCCCATATAAATTAAATCAAAATCAGTTTATTAAGTACTATAGTTTAAAAATAAAATAGCTAAAAACAATGTGATCCTAGTAGGTAAACGAAATTGCGTAATTTGAAGCCGGTTGTTTCAGTTTTTTAAACTATAATTTAATAAAAATATATATATACCTAATTTAAAATAATTTTGTAAGAAAGGGTACAGTGCATATGGTTTATTTTATTATGGATGTATTTGTATGATTCAAACACATGATGAAATGCTAATTTTTTTTTTCAATTCCTGTTTGTTCGAATATGGGCTAATTAAATAAAGCGGTGAAACATATATGTTCCACGTTGCGTACAAAACTCCGTAGAAGCTTCCACCAAGCACTTCCATTTGATAATGACTTTTATTTGACACAGACTATGACTGATACATATATGACTTATTATCTATAAAACTTGGAGAAATATCATTATTGACGCTGGCAAATGCGCTAATCGCGCGAGGCCATTCAAAGAAGAGAAACAACAAATTTTTGGAACCTAAACTTGAAAAAAAAAACACTGCGAAATAAAAAAAAGTAAACCATGATTATACCAGAAAAGCATAAACAAGCGCATGCATAAAAACGGTCCTACAGCACCGTTCGATGTTTACAGCAAGTTTACATCACAAAGGCCGGTAGTTGTACTAACAATCAATCGGTAATACTGGTAATAGTATGTAATACCTACCGGTAATCGATATTGATAACATTGGTTTGTTTAGAGTTAGGCTTTGAAAACTATTATGCTTGCGTTGCACTTGATATGCTGTTGAATGTACGCATTCGCGAGAAATTAAATACAAAGCCGCTGCAAAATGTATATTTTAAATTAACATTTAGAATGATTCTTGTAAAATCATTTTTTTTAAAGAATTGGATACATATTGTTACAAAAAAAATAGCATAAAAGACTCGGAAAATAAAGACAAATCTAACGATACCTTGCACATCAAAATCGATCGAGCCGTTTGCTTTTGGTACGTCTTTTTTTTTTTATAGAAGATAGATCTACGATTGACCACCAACTCGCCTGATATTAAGCGACGTGCGTTACGTGCGTTCGTACCGTCAAATATCTATCAAACGAGTCTGTTCAGCAAGATAACTAATGTGGCATAGAGGTCGCTGCTGTTCTTATTTCACTATTTTGTTAAAACGAAACCACAGAATATGATAATACTATAGTAGTACTTGGAGACATTAGTTCCTTTTTTTGCCACGATAGCCGATGCCATAAATATTATTACTAGCCTGTTTACGTACAAGCTAATAATACGAAAAAAAAAACAATAGACCACAAAAGTAGCCACGCAGCTCACTGAGTGTCATGCCATTATTTTTAGGATTCCGTAGTCAATTAAGAACCCTTGTACTTTCGTAATTTTCGTCCGTCTGTCCGCGAGTTATCTCAAAGACTAGTAAGTACCTACAAGAAAGTTGTAATTTAGTATTACATTATTAATTCTCTCTCTCTTCCTAGCTATTCATCCCATATGGTAGTGGGGTCAGCTTTCCTGCTTTTGTTTCTCCACTTCGCTCGATCTTCGACGTCGTCGTTGGTCAACTCGCATTCTCTCATGTCCTTTAGCACTACAGCTTTCCAAGTAGTTTTGGGCCTGCCTCTAGATCTTTGACCGGGGTTGGAAAGTTGTAGAAATTGTAGAATAAAGTCCTGAATTATTTTAATTATGTTTAACAATAATTAATTTAATGAAATGTAATCTTAAATAAGTGAATGTAAATTATTTTTGAGAAAATAAAATTTCTTTAACCCGAATTATTTTTTTGGTCGTTTACTTCCCCTACATGTAAAGTGGGAATACATTTTTTTCTTGTTGTAATCTAAAAATAAATTACAGTTTAAAAAACTAAAAACACGCTACAAATTATTGTGGTCAAAGTTCACTACAAGACTTTTCTAACAAATCCAAACACAGCTATTATACGATGTTCCATCATGAAGTTCTAGTTCATATCTTCCGGCTCCATCATCAGATCAGTTCGACAGTACCATATTATTGTATTTTCATCAGAACTACATACAGCTGCCAATTTATCCTTGGAAGATGGTTAAATTAGTTACCTTATACTTATATTTCATTACATAGTTAGTTACATACAGGTCGAACTAATAAAAGCGTGTTAATATTGAACGTGTACGAAAACCATGTTTCAATTTAGGGTCATAAATCACATCAGTGTTAATTTTTATTAAGGTCAAGTCCAATATAATTAAATTAAAAAGTAAACTATCACAGCTAGGTTGGCTTTACAAGTCAGTTAAAGACAACCAGCTCATAAAATGTACTTGGAGAAGCAAATTTCGTACAAAAACCATTTAAAACGCAACATCTATTAAAATGTTCATAATATCAAACAAGTAGCTCTATTCTAAGTCCACATATTATAGTAAATTGCAACTAGGAAACCACAGTAGGAAACCCTAACCTGCGCATGAGGCGACACGTACTTTGACCTTTTAAAATAAATATTTAAATAATACTCCTGTCCCACCCACAACTTCCAACAAACTTATTACTCGTTAAAAACCAAATAATATATTATTTATATATTTAATCCTAGACAAAAAACTCACGTAATTAAACTTTTCATTGCTTTTACTTGTTGCGTTCTGACCTGACATATTCGTGAGTTATGGGGTTTCTGGCAAGTAATTTTCCCCTTCAAAGGTATTATGACCGTCGCCCTAAACTTCTACAAAATTCTGCTGCCCTGGTAACCGACGTTTAAGTTGTTCGATATTTTGCGTTTTTGAAACAGAAAGATAACCGACAGTTTACTCCAAACTAAACTAATCTTTAAGTTTTAATGCGTAAAGAATAATGTTCTATGACATATTATTTACGAAACTTAACCGATGGTTTATATTAAATTAACTTTTTGCCATTCGATTTTCTACTTCTTTCGGTACAGATAAGGCCCTTATTTAGTTATAATATATATTTAATTGCTATCTCAATGTTATGTCGCCCTAGTACAAATAGTTAGTAGTGTTACGTGATCTTCAACCCAATAGACGCGTGGTAATAATTTAGCCAACTTTAAGAAAGAAGGAGGTTATCAATTCATTGTGTACCTTTAAATATTTATTATAAACATACATATATATGTATCTCTAATCTATTAAGCGAGTACCAACAATGAAATTACTCAAAAACTTATAAAATTAGGTAAAGAAATAGCTTTGTCTGGAGACATCATCATCAACATTATTTTTCATCACCAGGCTGTTGAAACCACGCGGCTCAATAATAAATAGATTACTTTAAAATTATCTAAGCGCCTGATCGACTCGACGGCTGACAAAAATGCTAGTGCGTATCTGGACCAACGTTTAGTAAGTAAGCATTAATCCATATCAACGGGGCAATGCTGACAGCATTCTGGGATCGCTATCAACTGGTAGGGCTTAACAACTGGATTAATTTTATACCTTTATCGTCCGGGATATCTATTTGTTTTTTTTTTGTTGTGGTTAAGAGAGTCGCACGATCTCCCATACAAATAAAAGAAAATTGTTTTCTACCCCTAAACAATGACCGTATTCGCTGATTCTTTTTTTTAAGTGAAAACTTCTTTAGCGGCGTTGTGCACTTTTGGGATGGGTAAAAAAATTTAAACTCGCGTCAGAACACGTGACCTGATCGAAAATTCATAATACGAGTTTTCACTTCTGCCGGCACTCCCGGAGTGCAACCCGTTGTTTTTTTTCTAATTTAAATCATATTATGCCTTTACTATTAATTTTTTAATGTTATGGTTCCGAAGTTCAAAAATTAAAAATGTAAATTTTGAAAGAATCGAACCGTAGAGGCATAACCATTTATTAGTTCCAATCATATAAAAAAGAATTATCGAAATCAGATAATATTTAGGGATAGAACATAAATAATATGTAGTTTTCTCCTGTTGTATGAAAAACGTGAAATTTGATAGCAAAAGATCGCGCGACAACGATTCTCTTAATAAAGGCACTAGCGCATAAAAAAATTGATTATATTGGTCCATGTTTATACTTAATTCCAACTTTCAGTCAACTGCAAAGATAATTCGTTCATGTTTGCATGCGGTATGTATCGACATCCGCTGTCCGTGACATTTGTACGACAAGCGACGCTGTGTGACCCTCAACATATATACTGTTACCTATGTTCAGCCCTTACCACAGATTAATAAGTAGTATAATACGAAACAATCGTTCCGCAAACACAATTAAATAGCAAAGCTCGTGGTAAGACGCAATATAGCGCAAGTCAGCTTGCACAGACGCCAAGTGCCTACTATTATAAGTATACTTATATTAAACTACAGGTAATTTACAGAATGCACCTCGTTCTGTCATGTGATTGTTCTCTTAGAAATCGGCTAAAGAATGAAGAGTGCGGTCGTGCCAGCGCTCCAGAAGGTCGTATGTACTCGTAGGTAGGCAAGTACCTAAATAGGGTATTTTAGGTGTTTATTTTATGTTTTATTTGAAACTTAGAAATAACTAATTTTAAATAAGGAACTGATTTTAACATTTTTGGATACTGTTAACGTGGGTAACTTTGACTCATTAAAACATTATACATAACTTTTTTCGATTTTTTTCCAGATTAGTAGTCAAATTACTTGATTGATTAATTTGCAGTCGTATTGAATACCTACTAATCTATTGGAAAATAAATCAAGAACTTGCAAAAAAGCTATGTAGGTATTTAATGATTGTCACTGAGTCATAATTACCCACGACTATAGTATTTTTTTTTTAATCTTTGGAGTATTGGAGTTTGATGATAAAATTCGCCTGATACTTTTGGATTTGGAATATATTCAAGAAGATCTCACTCATGAAGCTACACAACTCCGCATAATAAAAGTAGAACCAAAGCCAACCAAAAAACTATACCGCTCCGGGTATCCTCGAAAAATAGCGGACTCCTTTTATTAAATCGGCTAAAAAACGTATGTTACAACAACGTATATTTACCAATAGGTTCGTTCGTACAAGTTCTTTAACATCAGTGTTTAACATACATGAATTAGTCACACTGGATATACCGGTTCTGCTAAAAGTGTATTAACCTTGGGAAAATGATTAAAACTACATTCCAATAAAATACATACATAAAATTCCAACAATGCGAATTCCATTTTCTTTAATTCAAGTTAAATTAAAATACAGGTAAGCACTTGTAGGTATAGTTTTTGACACGTAAAAATAACGCTCTGATTTGTTTGCGTTTACGAACAAACCAGCGTTCTTTTTACGGGACGGGCCTGAATACTTATTCTGATAACTGATGATATGACTTTTAAGAAAACTGAAGTATCACTCAAAACTTGCCTAAATGATTAGTTTTTAGGCTTTTGTACTAAGGGTGCGGGAGCCTATTCGTGAAACTACGTTGTCTGTCTGTCTACACTTAAACAGCTGTATCTTTTGAACTGAAATAGATACAAGTCTGAAAATTGCCAAAATTATCGGGTTTACTTTGATGTCTTTGGTGTAATCTACAAATACCTTGAAAATAAGGCTTAACTGGCTAGTAAAAAGCTTGGCATCATCAATAAGCTTAGGCGATACTTCTCACCAGGACTACACTCTCCTATCAGAATAAGCTAATTTATTTCTCGTTTTTTTAATATCCCTACTCAATGATTCTATATGTTTAAACATGTTGTGATGTGCGAGAGAGATAGCTGCGCACTTTGAGCGCATCCTTAATAGCATTCGTTAACATTATAATCATCATCTCAGCCACAAGAAGTGCTGCGGGACATAGGCCTCCCCCATGGATTTCCAAAAGCACTGCTGTCGCACGGCCTGCGTCCAGCATCTTCCTGTCGTCTATCTTTCTTGTAGCTGGCTGTCCAAAATGTGTATTCCACTTTCAGTTTTGCATGCTATGTGCCCTGCCCAATACCACTTCAACTTACCAAGTCGCTAACTTTAGTTCGTCTACGTCATCTACAGGTTATTTAATTTTTGAATAAATCTTGAAGAGAGACTCAGAGCATGGCCTCTCCATGAGTTTCTAAATCCATAAGTTTGTAAGTCATAAGTTTCATTTGCCCAAACAATAATGTTAGGTTTAGGTTCGATACCTATATAAAATATAATATAGGCTGGTATATAATATAAGTGGGAATGTCATTGAATATAAATAAAAACATAACTCTCCTTCTTACCCAGTCGGGTAATAAAAAAGATACGGAATCTTTTTATTATAAGTAGAAATCTTCTAATAAAAAAAGGTTCAGTTATCCGATATATCAATTGTTGGGTTATATCTGTTAGGTTTCTATTTATACACATAGAAAACTTCATTCTTACAAAGCTCGATTATCAGACGAGTTGTCAAATAAGCAGTAGGGATTTTGAAAGTATCTTGAAAAAAATCGTTTCGTAGAAATGATATTCAATAATTTGGATAATGGATAGTAACCGGCTACCTCTGCAATTGTCGGTTCTACGACAGATAGACTACCTCTCTGAAACTTCAGCTTGCTAATACGCTGTGCTATGTAGATGACTGGTTTATGTCAATCATTCTTGGTACTGTTCGGTGTATTAATAACTCGCAAAGTTGTTTTACTTGCGCAGGCGTAAGTGATCTCTAAAAAGATCCTACCGCGTTAAACTTATTTTCCTCCCCAAAACCTGAATAATTGAAGATAGAAATCAGCAATTTAAAATCAATCACCTTTTCGAAATTCCCGAAATCCGCTTCCGCCGAAAATATCCAACAAAAAACAAAACGATTAGAAATTATAATTAAAATCTAACAGTCTGCTAAACACAACTCTTTAGCCATAATGGCGAATTTTGACAGTCTGTCCATAACGGTTAAAAGCCATTGTTTACAGATGCCTCCATTTTTTACTTTTAAAAAACCCTATCAAACCCTTTCTATTTGCGGACATCTGCCCAAAATCGATTTTGCATTTTTTTCGGGAAAAAAATGCGGGTGCAAAAAGCGACGTGCCGATGGTTTTTGTGTAAGTTTGTGTTTGTGAAACGGCAACCCTTTGATCAAACGGGGTAATCAGATTTCGGCATGTGCTATTTTTTTAGATTTCAGGGTACCGTGGAATGTGAAACGGAACGGATCGAAATTCCTAAGACAGATCGTCATTGTTTACAAAATAAATTAATTTAATTCTAACTGCTTGAACTGGGCCTCAAGGCTGCTATTTGAACTATCACTCGTTCGCCACTCGTTGATACGTTTCAGCGACAATTGTAACAAATCTCTAGTCTGTTACATAGTAATAAACTAACAATTTGCAACAATTGTCGCTGAATCATATCAGTGAGTGGTGTACGAGTGATAGTTCAAATAGCAGCCTTGAGGCCCAGTTGTGACGAATTTGTATTCAGACATAGCCGGTTTCGTATAAAATAAAGAAAAGCGATGTCGAATGTTGTTTAATACAAATATGTTTAATTCAGAATAGATAATAATGAGAAATTACGAACTTTACTACTTATAATAGGTACAAACATATATTATGTGTTTGTTTTTTAAATAGCATAATATTAACTTCTTTCACCGTCGTGAATCATTACTTATTATTTAGGCACTAAAATCTGTAATGTACCCACTAAAAATCCTAGGCACCTATAAATAATCACAGAATAAATAACAGTATCTTCCTATATCCTATATTATTTTGCCATGTATAAGTACCTATATAACACCTATATTTTCACGAGATTTTGGCCTTTCAGAAATGTTATGTCTTTGCAGAATTGCCTGAACAGTAGGCACGCCTAGCAATAAGTAAAGAGCAATAATGTCTATCTAATACCGTCTCTGCTTATTTTGAGATACACGACATTAACATTATTAAAGCCATTTTTAAATCTTATAACAGTATATTTTCAACTCTCATAAAACATCTGACAAAAACATTGCCCTCTTCGGAAAAGCCGGGTAAAAATCCATAACTTTTCGTAAATAAAAAAAATCGAACCCAGTCAGCGTGGCCAACTCGCACTTGCGTTTTTTGTAAGAAACTCGATAGTTCTTGAGCGTGGAGTGTGCCATTCTTTTGTGGCTGACAAATGTATTTGCTCTTACGATGTCTTCCGTGAAAAAAAGAAACTATAGAAAAAGTAGGCACGAGCGACCTTTTTCTTCTCTCTCAGCATTGTAAAGGTTCTGTATAAAGCACATGTTTAATAAAAGGGTTTGATTTTACGCATCTTTCGATATCAAAATCAAAAAATATTGAATGGACACCTTTCGTTTTTATATCATGATCATCATCTCAGCCACAAAAAGTAGGCCTCCCTCATGGACTTCCAAAAAACCTGTCGAAAGAGGCTTGCATCCAGCGTCTTCCTGCTACTTTTATGAAAACGTCTGTCCACCTTTTAGTGGCTCATATCTATTGGCTGGTCTTCCTACGCTGCGCTTGCTATGCTATTGCTATGGTCTCCACTCAAAACTTTTCGGTCCCATTGAATCATCAGTAGATTCAGGTTATCAAGCCAATTGTAGGATGTAAACATATACATATAGAGTTCCCATCGATTAGATTTTATCTGTACAGAGGTTATGAAATAAAAGCATGGCAAATCTCAATTCTCAGCATTTTCGAGAATAAGAGACACCCTTTAAAAGCCTTAGGCTATTGAAGAAAATGCAATACCAAGATATATGCGGTCAAGGTACTATGGCCGTATATATCTTGGTGTTGCACTTTCTAACACGCATGATGGCATTATCACTGCTCACAAGTCATGACACAGGGTCTAACAGCGTTGCCCGACGTGTCATGACTGAGACGAGTCGGGCGATTACCTTACTTTAGGCTTATTACGCAGAGCCGGGAAAAAAAACTATCTAAGAAACATTAATATTCTTATTGCGCAGTTGAGTCAAATGGTAGCTGTGGTCTCGATTTTAGTCGATTTGCTTTTTTTTATATGGGCTTTTGTATGCGGTTTATCTATAAGTTTACCGAAGCAACCCTTTCGGATGTAAGTACATATACCTACCTACTTAAAACAAATATATTTTTTATAACGTCGAGTATTAACGAATAAAATCTCTAAATGTTTGCAATAGAGATTTTGGCAAAGTGATTGTCAAATAAAAATGACAAAATATAAACTCATATCGGCAAATATTTGCTTGACAAAGGCAACTGTAACAAAACATGAAAATGTACTATTCGTATCATATTCTTCGTAATGTAAACCGTTTGGCAGTGGAATACTTTACCACAGTCCTTCTTTCCTGAAAACTATAACCTGGGTATCTTCAGTCTAGATTGAATAAATGTCTTCTAAATCTACGTGCTTCATCTTCGGTCACAACGTCTCTTTCCATCAAGCGAGTGGTGGTTAAACGTAGAGCTATTCTGTAAATAAAAAATATGTGATATAACACACATTATACTGCCCATTTAATATTACTGTTAATTTTATGTAGCATACCTTTCGGGAAAACGTGCTTGCATCATTATATCAAGCGTTTGAGAACACTCTTATTTGCAGTCGGGTATTTTTTCTTTTAATATGGATACTTGTTGAGTTGTTGCTAAAACTTAACTAAAGCAAAATGCGGAATGTCTGCCCTCAGAAGGTTTTCCCGCCGAACTTCAAGAAAGAAAGTTTTACAAGTATCCTCGTACTTCCTTTGAATGGAGACGTGGTAAGTATTCCTTTTGTGTCGAATGCTATGTCAGCTTGGTTGACTCTCAACACGAGCGTCACGGGCCCAGTAGCTTCACATGTTCAGCGAGCGTGGGAAGATGTGGGAGCTAAGCGGATGCAGGAGCAATTATTGGGGCAGTCTACAGGTGTCAACATGGCCAGACTCCGGGCAGTGTCGCAGCCGGAATCTGGGGCTTGGTTGCACGCGTTACCATCACCTCACCTGGGCACCTTATTGGACGACAACTCTTTGCGGGTAGCAGTGGCTCTCCGCCTGGGATGCAAGGTGTGTGCACCCCATAGATGCACCTGCGGCTCCACGGTGGAAGCCGATAGCCATCATACGCTGAGTTGTCGTCGTTGCACAGGTAGGTTTCCGCAGCACCATGCCCTAAACGATATTGTCCGTAGAACCTTTGTGTGCCCAGACGGGCTGACCCTCGTGCCCTGGAAGAACGGCAAGTGTCTGGTTTGGGACGCCACGTGCGTCAGCACTGTAGCCGCCAGTCATGTGGCTCGCACCGCCGGCAGCAGCTGCGAATGACGCCGCTGCCAAGAAGAGGCAGAAGTATGCGGGGATGGAACCTTTATATACTTTTATTCCAATCGCAGTGGAGACCATGGGTTGTTGGGGTAGTGAGGCCAAACAGCTCATAGGTGAGTTGGGGCACCAAATATTTGATAGGACAGGCGACTCCCGCTCTGGCATGTATCTGGTGCAAAGACTGGCAATCGCCATTCAGCGGAACCTTTTCACCAGGAACAGTCAGTGGCGGGTTATTTGACTGAGTCAAATTTAGTTCGTTTTTAGCTCTTTTATAAATTTAAGTTGTATATCTTTATTATTTAACTTGTTTAGGTTATTTTAGTTTAGTTTTATTTAAGTACATACTTAAGTAATTACAATTTTAAATTAAAAACCAAAAAAGTATCTATTTTAAAAGAAAAACAAAACACCTGACTGCAGAAAGGCGAAGTTTGTAATTTACGATTTCCTTGCACTTGATACGCTATTGAGTGCACGTTTTTTGTGAGAAAGTATGCGCAGTCTGTAAAATATTTTTATTTTTGCGATAGTTGTATTACTATTATAAATTATGCCTATGACAAGTAGGAAGTGAAGACAAATCTAAAGACACCTCACACATCAAAATCGGTCGAAAAACATAAACCTCCTTCCTGCGCAGTCCGGTAAAAAAGGGTGTCCGCAAGCACCTCTCCAGGATAGTCAAGCAACAACGATGCCACTGAATTGATGTTGCAGTTGTCCATAGGCGACGGTTGTCGTTTACCATCAGGCGAGCCGTCTGCCTGTTTGTTGCTCTTTATATGTATAAAAAAATATTAACATAACCTCCTCCCTCTTTTGAAATCGGTTAAAATACACAAAAGGACTCATCCACAAGTAAGTAAAACAAAACAAAGCACCGCCGGCCGCAATAATTCCAAGTTCTCAGTGTAAATAGGAATTAAACATACGGCACGCGCATTAACAGGTATTGCTGGCCCCACCTGCCCAGCACTGGGCAAGGTGGCGCGCCACCTGTGCTGGGCAGGCCGAGTTGTGACAGGTGACTGTATTGTCACAGGGATTATTATCTTTACACGGCCCTTGGTCGATGTTTTTGTTTTTACCGAAACTGCAAAATTGTCGGAGATAACCACAGGAGAAAACAACAGGGTTACATAAGAGGCAAACGTTTGTATTTCTACAAGCGCTTACGCATAGCAATCCCAAGAAACTGTGACGTGCCGTCAAGTGACATTTTGTTAGCTGATGCTCATACATTTACTTTTCTACTGCAGTTTACGAAATTAGAATGCCACTAAGACTTGTCTAACCCCCCCTGGTGATATTTTTTTTGGGTGGTATTTTAAGTAGCTAAATAAAATTTCTGATTGATGAAATGGTAAATAAATGAAGGCGAATGGTGATAGCGAAAAAATCTATCCCAATTTTAGTTTCTAGGTATGTTTCATAATCCAGACAAAGTAAGTTATGACTTAAAATAAACAACACTAAGAAAATTATTATAATGATGTTTTGAAAAATATTTGTCACAATTGAAATTGTTTTAAACTTGCGTCAAGTACTTGTGTCAATCATCTACTTGAGGCACAGACTATATTGTAAGTAATTCAAAACATGATTATCTTTGTTGGCAACCCACTCAAGTGTTGCTAGATAAAATACTTTATACATCGTGTAGATTAACCCTCAATTACGGGCTTGAATGTCTCATTTTATAAGTACTATAAAATATAATATCCTTTTGAAAATTAAGCTCCTTATTAAAAGTACTATGTAGAGCAGATGTAAAATAGTCGATCGCTTGATTATGTAAAGTTATGAACACAATTCTGATACTGAAGCGTTAGTCAATGAGTTTTAGTTTCTTTCCTTATCTCTATGATGCGCTAAGCTCGTAATATATTAGAAGACTTCATCAGAACAGTGAAGCTCTCGCCTTAAAATCGGGTAGACTGAAAAAATCTAAGATCTATGGAAAAAGTCATTATGCTTACTGCCCGCTCTGGGGAGCAGGGGATAAGCGCGCGGCTATTCACGCTAGGGGTAAGCGTGACCCCAACCTTAGTTCTTGTATCGTGTGACAAGCGATTTTAACGTAATGTAATCTTTCTTTCAGAAATCAGAAACTTTATTTTGTTGAACATGTTCTTTACTTTCTTTATTTTTGTTATGTGGTTTTAGGGTTCCGTACCCAAAGGGTAAAAACGGGACCCTATTACTGAGACTCCGCTGTGTGTCCGTCCGTCCGTCCGTCTGTCACCAGGCTGTATCTCATGAACCGTAATAGTAAGGCAGTTGAAATTTTCACAGATGATGTATTTCTGTTGCCACTATAACAACAAATACTTAAAAACAGAATAAAATAAACATTTAAGGGGGCTCCCATACAACAAACGAGTTTTTTTTGCCGTTTTTATAGTTAATGGTACGGAACCCTTCGTGCGCGAGTCCGACTCGCACTTGCCCGTTTTTATTAATAAAGTGTTATCTATCTATTTATCTACTAAATTGCCCATGGCCCACGCGCTTATAGCCATGCTAGCGCTAGTTTCAATCTACCAACATGAAAATCTAGCAAATACCAATCAAGAGAATGCGCTGTCATCATTATTTATCAGGAGGGAGAAAATAGATTGTGATAAAATATAGACATCGGCCGTGAGTCGACGATCAACTGATTACAGTTAATTCATTTTTTTCGACTAAATCCGTTTACCCAATTAGGTAACCCACTGCATTCCGCCTGGAATGCGTGCAGTCCATTTTTTCCCCCCCATACCTAATGTTAAATAGGTATAAGTATGTTACGATTCCGACCGAATACCGAATCGAAGTGAAGACAATGGCAAGTCGCGCCATTCCAAATTCCATCAAACTCTGGATCTCATCAATGTCCTAACAAAAACCGCCGCAAAAACACTCCAGATTTTTATTTGAAGGTATCCTTCTTTCGTATGAGCTCGTCGATGGGCCGTCAAAAGAGCCGCGTCGGCAAAAATGTGCATAATTGGCCCTCGAAACAGAGAAAAAACCTTCAAAAACGACCTCTAGATGTTTGGAAAAAGTGCATTTATACAGGGTGTGGTCGCGCATACAGATTTAAAAAATCAAACGATGTGTGCGAGATATAGCTCGCCAAAGGTGAAAAAATTATGTCCCCCCATCATCCATATCAATTATATTCAATGAAAATTGTATTGAATACTATGTGATTACAACTTTTCGAGATACAATGATAAATATGTAAAACACTTAAGTCATTATAGTATAGTATAGAGGTCGTTGACCTTTGTGCAAAGTAGTCTAAACAAACAATTCTCGCCAAGCAGTTTTATAATACATCATTAGTTACGGAACCCTCCATATAGTTTAGGCTCTATGTTGTCTGTCAGTCAATATGTCACTAAGAATAAAGCCTTTTTTAAAAGACTGCAAGGACGATGTTTTTCGAGTATACTTTTTTATATTCATATTGCTATATTGCCTCCTACAGCCTAAAAGGCTTGACCGATTTTGATATATTAAATAAGCTATTTTACAAGAAAGATTTATTCTAAACAATGCTTATTTAAATACATTTTACTTTGACTATGCGCATACTTTCTCGCAAAAAGTATACACAACATCATATCAAGCGTACCTATTGCAATCATTAGTTATACCTATTAGAAAATTGGTAATAAGCAGTCGGGTATTTAGTATCTCTTTATACATTGATACTTGTATTTTAGTTTGCATTTTCTGTACAGTATAATAGTTTAGAAAAAACAAAAACCCCAGACAAAACGGCTGCACCGATTTTGATTAAACATAGCTAAGAAAACTCTCGAAAAATCATCTTTCAAACGAAAAAAAACTAGATCAGAAATGGTCCATCCGTTTGAGATGCCATAGATACACACGTCAAACTTATAACACCCCTCTTTTTGAATCGGAGGTTAGAAATAATAAAACATGTTTTCCAGCAATAAATACAAAATACCACATAGAAACAGGAAGCCCTATGCAAAACGCTATTTTCAATTTAAATGTATCAATACAAAATATAGCTATTCCTATGCAAGTAACACTTGAATATTAAGCATTTCATTGCATAGATTCAAACACATGACTATGTAATTAAGGTGATCTAATAGTCTGTACGGTATGACAAACGTCATAATAACAGCGCTTCTGTAGTACAACAAAAGATGGATCACATAGAAATTACAGTAGTTCTAAATTTGTCCACGTAGGTTTGCATATGAGACTATGTTTGTATTAAAGCTAATCAAATTCTAACTGTATAGAAATACGGGTGTGATGAGACAAAAATCATACGACTTTACTATTATATAAAGACTAAACCATTTTCTTGCAAACAGTAGTTAGGTTCTTTTCGAGCACTTCTTACCTAACTGTGCAAAATAGAGAGTTTTATGTATGACTTTGTAAATCTGTGTGTCTTAGTACGTTATATCTTAATTACTCCGATCTAGATTGGTCAAATAAGACTAACGCTTTTTTAGGGTTTCCGTAGTAACTCTGAGATGAGATCTGTCTGTCTATCTGTCCGTATGTCACAGACATTTTATTCAGTGACTATCAGTCCTACACAAATAAAATTTGACAAATAAATGTGTTCCGCAAACAAGTACAATATGCCGTAGTAAAGTTTTCAATAGGTGAAAAAAAGAGTAGGTACACCATACATAAATCATGAATGATTTTTTTTTTTCAACCCCACCCCATCGTGTAGGGTAGATATATTGAATAGGTCTTTTAAAATGAGACTAAGTTGTATTATTTTCTTCTCAGGTGTAATTTTTGCGAGAAATCTCAGTACTAGACACTAGCAAATGCTATAATGGCGCAAGTCCAAAACAAAGAAACTTGACTGGCCTTGTGGCTCAGTTGGTAGTGTCACGTCTACCTGCTGAACTGAAAGGTCGTGGGTTCAATCCCCACCCAGGGCAAACATTTGTGTGATGAGCATGGATGTTTGTTCTGTGTCTGGGTGTTTCTATGTATCATATGTATATATTTACAAAAAAAAAAGTATATATGTATCCTATCAGCCATCTAGTTCCATAGTACAAGCTTTGCTTAGTTTGGGCTAGATGGTGTTGTGTGAAATGTCCACAAATATTAAAAAAATAAAAAAATAAAAAAAATTGGATAGTCTGAATTAGCAGTTTATTACAGACGATGTTTCCACAGTTTACAGATGTACTATGATGTTACGTACCTCTTAGCCTTAAAAGGCAAGCTTGAAATCGTTTGACTAAGCTAGAGGTGACCCAGATTCTAAGACTATATATTACTTCTATAATGCTAGAAATAAGGATTTTGTTTTGAAGAAATTATTTCTTCGTCAAAAAATGTAGTCTCCTGTATATGAGTGCATTTCTATAAACGATTGATTTATTCAAATCTAATTCCCCGATTGTGATACGCCGTCGGCAACCAACTATTATTTGTTTTTGAATGGCAATTATATTTTATTTTCATCGAACGCATCTCCGTCTTATATTAAATAACTAAACCGAAAAAACGTAACCCAAATATCTAAATTCTAATGTTTCCGCGAAAAATGTCTGGTGTTGCCAGGATAGGGTATAAAGCCCTCTTTTTGTGCTAAATTTTTAACTGGCAACGTTTTAATATGTTAATCGTATGATTAAGGTATGATAGGGTTTTGATCGTTCCAAATTTGCCTTTTGACAGCACGCGAGCGATATTTCTACAATTATATTTTACTAAAATAAAACGATGGAAACTAACGTGGTTTTCACCATTTAAAAAAAAACTACGGGTCACTCACGTCTGATTTGACTCGAAAAATCCGACTATAGTTTCAACCACATTCAGCGGTCTTTTTCAAACGAACAGACAAACGTCACCGACGGGTATACGACAAACAAAACGAGTATATTTTTATGAAATCATAATCAAAATAAACTCGATTATATCAAATATATTACAGTAAATAAATATAGGTAGTTGCGATAACAAATTAAAATATTTTTTATCAAACAGTAACAATTTGCGCAACTGTAACTAAGTAGTTATTCACTTTAAGATAACTACGAAATATTTGTTAAGATTATGAATGGATTAAAATGACATAATAAACTTTCTGGTTTACATATACATACATACATATACATATTTTAGTAATTTTATTAATATTCATAATATTTTTTTGTCAAATATATTACATTTTGTTTAAATTTGTTGAGATAACAAGCTATCAAAGATGATGAGACTAGATTTACTCAATGTAAGCAATAATACTTTTTTCACTACTCTTGCTCTAAAAGTCCGTCATTGTAGCGTAGTAAAGCGGAGATAAAATAGCATTTTAAGCTCTAGGGGATAAAGTAATTTATTTTTTATTTTTATCTGTTACCAAAGAGCCTACATACACGAAACAGTCTTTATTCAAAAGTAGAATAATCTCTTTGGATTATATTTACATTCTCTTTGCAAACATCTCGTTAAATATCCAGAATTGTACAATTCTAATTGTACATAGAATCATTTTTAATAAAATAAACTTTGAATTATTGTATTGGATTATTTTATTTTCTCGCACTGGTAGTAAAAAGTAGAGTGTAACACACGGCGCTAAAAACCCAATGTAACTCGGTTTCTATTTACCTCGCTAAAGCTCGGGAGTAAAAATCTACCTCGTTACAATGAGTCGTTTTAGCCCCTTGTATAACAATCTACTTAGTAGATTGTTATACAAGGGGCTAATTCTACTATTTCGACAGATTTTTTTTATAGTTCGTCACACATACATAGTAGTCATATAGTTAGTCAGATTTTTTTTTCATAGTTCATCACTTAGACACAGTAGTCATATAGTTTGTCATTGCAACGTGTTTGTGGTCGAAAAAATGGTTTCATAACAAAATAATACTTTAAAGGTAAGTAAGTTTAAGACTAAGACTAAGAAATTTAAGAAATATTGGCTCAACATTTACAGTCGTACCGAAAAACGTTATTTAACTTTTTGGTCAACGTTTCAAATTCTCTGTCTTCTTTCCACAAGCCAATAAACGAGAAGTTGACAGAATATGTTGAGTATTGCTCAAATTTCAATAACGTTTTTCAGGAAGACTGATAAGATTGATTGGGTGATCTATGTAACACTTGTGTTAACTCGGAATACATATCTCATATAGAGAAAAGGGATTGTGATCAAGTATTGGGACTAAGCTATTCGAGAAGTTAATTAACATGCAAAATAAGTAACAAAATGGCGCACGACCAACATTACCACAAAAGTACCATTAAGGTACCACCTTTACTCTTGCAATTTCCATACAAAATGATTTCTTATTACCAATTATGATCGAAAAGAGTATATTTTTATAATGATGTAGTTCTGGTTAGCTTTAATATCGATCTTTATAAGCGGCAAATCATATTTGTTAAAGAAAACAGGAGATTATTAACAAATTTTATTTTAATAATTTTTGTCGAAAATTATGTAAAAATATTTAATTTACTAAGGTCCTATGTAATAGGGCGAATTCTGTGTTTACTAATTTCAACTTGTTTCTTCAACAATTATGATCTTTCTCCAATAAAATACGGACATAAAAACTAACTACAATTATTTCATTGTAAAACTATATTCTTTTCGTCCATATTTGATAAAAATTCTTTTGTATGGAAATCTTGCCGCCTAATAATAATCTCAATAAGACTGTAAATAGGGCGAATTCTGTGAAGTTATTATTGAAATTTCGCGTTTGTAGAACAGCTGATAATGCGTTTCACCTCTGTTACCTTTTATTTTTTTATTCCACTCGACTATTTAACAAAAAGTTTATATATGCAAACCATCTGGCATCAAAAAAGTCCGTATATCTGCCGACAAACCACTAAAAATCGCACGACAAGGCGAAAAAAAATTGTCATCTGCATACAACATCTGGCCAGTGCAAACACTTAATAGCTGCAAAAAATTAGTTGCTAAAAAGTGCGCGCCGAGAAAAAACTTGGAGGTTTTTTGTCACGCAAATACTCAGATGAAATTAAATAGGCTTTGGAGGTAACAGTTTTATCTACTCCGGTGTTGCAATAGTCAAATCATGATTTTGTCAATTATTAAAAATATTTTTTTATTAATATTTTATTTCCACAAAGCTGTGTCTCAGTATATACGTGAATAATATTTGACCTTTACTGATATCATGAAAAATACTACATTCCGCCATAATTTTATTAGACCTTGCCATTTTTTTTCGCAAGGAAAGGACAAAGGGAATAAAGTCTGTGCAACTATGTCTGTAATTTTTTTTCTTTTTGATTGGAAAAACAATTACATATTAGAAAGAGTTTGATTTTTAGTTGACTAGTTTTATGCTGTTCTATTTTGATATACGCGGTGTTACTTCGCTTCAATAAAGTAAGTAGATATAAACTTTTCGTGATTTACAGTACAAGTGAGTCGCTTAACATCAGGCGAGTTGGTGGTCTATCGTAGATCTATCTTGTATTAAAAAAAAAAGTGAAAATTGTAAATACCTAATTGTTTTTAATCATAGAATGTAATAGTGAAATATATTATTTTTTCAGCCTTTTCACTTGTCAAATTCTATTTACCTCCACCGTGTCAGTAACCATTGCTTGCAATAACATTTACACACTATATGACATCGAATTCTATATGAGAAATGCTTATTACATATGATAATAGTGATCCATTGGATTTGACAGAATATTGAAACCGTGGTTAAACAAAAAGCAAGTCTAACTTCACGCAATGACGTTCCCACTTCACTAAATTCCGCTATAATTACAATACGGCAAAGCGCACAAAAGACTTTAGTGCACATAAGTTAATTTTAGTTATAAATCACACAAATTCCTGTTTTACCATCAATTTTTCATCCCAATCCAAATCTCATCTATTAATCACCTAAATAAATTACAAAACTTTCTATTTCATACAACGAAACAGCTGAAACCTGCGTCCATCTGCCGAAAGACATGGCAATACATCATGTGTTGCCACATGCCACCATCTAAACACCAACAATTCATATTAATTTCACTTCATTTCGCCAAAACACAAAAGATGTAAAAAATCTTATAAAAAACAGAATGGCATCAGGCATTTCCGTAAAAAACGAGAGTCTGCGCACGAGCCGATTTTTTATTAGTTTTTTCTAGTGGAACATGTAAGCATCTATTATGATAGGCACAATTGTTGATCAAATTAAGAAAAAAGTCCTTCATGCTAGGATAATATGGATGAGCGTCGCTGAGCTGCAGTTTTCAAATAAAATTTCGACAAAACTTTAGGACAAATAATCCAAAGCTAAATCTACTTTATATGTACGTACATATGTAACGATTTCTCATAAGTAAGTAGAACTTGTAGAAGTAATGATTAATTTTTAAACCAAAATGAAGATAGTGCTACGACATCTATATATATGTCCCAGCAGTACAATCAGCCGCCATTAATTGGACTAGTGGGAATTAAAAGTCTCACTAGTTCAATCAATTGAACTATTGGGAATAAACGCATTTTTCGAAGTTTCATCCTCGGCTACACCATCGTTTACTATAGTCAAGTTAGAAGTCAAACTTAATTCAATGTAGGGAAATCGTATAAAAAAGAAAACCTGTATTCTTCCAACAGTCAGTTCATGATTGCGAAGGATTTAATTCAAGCGAAAGGTCGAGGTAAACTTAATAAACTTATAAATTACTAGCACCACCTCGCGGTTTCACCCGCGTAGAGAAGAAAAACGGTGAGGACCATGATGATGACGATAAAATATAACATATGTCCTTCTGACAGTTCTAAAGAGTCTCTGCGCCAAATTTCGTAACGATACAAAGGTAACAAAAAGAGTTACTTTGGCTTTTAATCTCTAATAATATTAGGATAAGGATTTTTATTGCGTGCTCCAATTGTACATATAATATAACAAAATACAAATATTTTTTTAAGCTTGATCGGTAGCTAATCGTGTCTAACAGATAATGACGATGCTTCTATAGTAAAGAAAGACTCCGTAGCCAGCTCCACACTATGATTTCGAGTATTTGTAAACCGCGGAAGTGCCCGCAATATGCCGCCTCTTCCTGCCTTTTTGCCTTCCTTGCCAAATTGCACTTTTTGTCATTTTTTTATATTTTTTCACGATGGCAACAATTAAGACGGACGGATGGTGTAGCTCGTGCCACCGTCAGATGTCTGCTCGAAAAACTTTTGGTTTTTATCAACGATTTATATTTAGCTATTAAAAAACTATATATGTTTTCAAACAATAAAAAATTAAAATTTTCTTTTAAATAATATAAGAAATACATAAAATAGGCATTAGACCCTTGCACTTCCTATCAACATTTTCCCTAAACTGTGAACGTGTGAGATGTGTGTGGTGCTAAAGATAACAAACAAGTTTAGAAAATTTAATAACACCCGACAAAAAAAACGGCAGAATCGATTTCGATGAAACATAGCTAAGAACATTTTCAATAAAATTCTATTTCAAACAAAAAAAAACTAGATCAAAATCGGTCTATCCGTTTCAGAATTACGATGCCACAGACGGACACATAGATACAGATACAAACGTTAAACTTATAACATCCCTCGATATAAATAATATATATTTTAGCCTATTATAAGCTTTCAACCGGTATTTCAGGAAATTCCGTAAAAATAACGTTAATCCAGGGTTTCCAAAAAATTTCATATCATGCCGCACTTACAGTTTTAGGATTTTGTCTCGGCCCCTATGTAATCAAAACGGGGAACAATGGTTACTATAATAGGCAAAAAATCCAATAGTTACAATTTTGACATTTTACAAAATAGGAAACAAATTTCATACAATGGTAATTTGGTCAAGCGTTTGGTTTGGATGGATAGACGGACAGACAGATGGACTTGGCGAAACTATAATATATTTAGTTGACATCGAAACCCTAAGCAAGCTCAAGCTCATTATTGGGATTCGTAACATACCTTCCAACACGGAACTTATCACCCAGCCCACTGAGCTATCATCATCACCTGCTGCCTCTCCACTACTCCAGTACTTAGTTTGCTAAGCTGACAACCAATCTGGAGGTTAGCCAACTCAAGCTTACTTAGTCAACTTAGTTTAACAAGGCCATACTTATCTTGAGCCAAGCGGAATTATTGTTCAACCGGGCTATACTGGTCCATTCCATGTTTCTCAACCAAGACTTCTTTCTTCTTCCTGCGCGTCGTCTACCCATCTTGCCCATCCTAATTAGATGGAGAAGTTGGTACTATTTGTGACGTAGCATATGACCAAGATACGCAACCTTCCTCCTTTTAACGTACTGTAGGGTTACCACAATCTTAATAGCAATATTATTACAATATTACTTTGATCTTTATCTTGCTCTCTCAACTAGAGAAAGAGCGAGACAAAAGTCAAAAAGTAATATGAGAATGAAACTGCTTGAACGCTTGTGGTACGGCCCCTGAAAGAGACCGCGTTTTTTACCGATGCGCCGAAGAACTTTTACGTTGAACGCTTTTAGTCTACTAAAAATAAGATTTGTGCCAACATTAAAGACACCTAAGTATATTATTATTTAAATGAATGTACTGATGTTTTGAAATACATTTGACACAATTTCATGATGATATTTTAAAAGCAAATTTTGTTACCTTTACACGCTCAAACGGCTGAACCGATCGTTATGAAATTTAGTATAGAGATAGCTTTGGACCTGGAAACGGACATAAGCTACTTATCATCATCATAACCATCACCGTTTTTCATAACTACGCGAGTGAAACCGCGGAACGCAGCTAGTCTATAAATCGGGGATTATTGTTGATCTATGATTTTTAGTTATTTTCCTATCATAATTTCAAAGAATCCCCCCAGTTGCAAATACTGCGATCTGCTCCATACAAACGGGTTTATTTTTACTAGACTATTTCTACTTCCAGCTAATACTAATGAGAATATCGTAACTTGATTTTGAAATGATGTTGAGGCTTCTACGTAACGACGGCTTTCATGCGGTTATTAGAAAAAAAGTGGCCTCACTGATCAGGCGAGTGCGGAGATGCAGTAGGAACAAGGGCGTCGCCAGCCCATGGCCCAGGGGGGGGCAAGTTAATATTATGGAGGATGAGAAAAATATGAATTGTAGGTACAGGTACAATTGCACGGCCTTAGGACTTTGGTTGCTTTGCAACTTTGCAGTTGGCTACATTTTTTAAATCTTTTCAGCTGCCCCCTCTGCCCCCCCTTGGCGACGCCCTTGAGTAGGAAGATCTCAGTGCGTCTGTGCTGAGGCATTTCACGCAGTCAATCATCCCGGGATGCCTCACATGTAATGTACAAGACGCATTGAGTTACTGTTTATTTTATCTAATACCTTTAAACGAGCAATTCTTGTATATATATTTTTTTTATCTGAATCTCGGAAAGGGCTCCAACGATTTTAATGTAATTTGGTTTGTAGGTAGATTAGGGGACGATAAATCGATCTTGCTAGGTTTCATTTTTAGTGAACCTGGTTTTGCTCGTATTTTCAGTCATAAAAAATCCGAGTGGAGCTTGGTCGCCCAAGTACTTGTATTTATGTAAGTACGAGTATGATAAGCAATAACCCCATTTTTTAAGTTCTTTTAAATTGCTACTAAGCTATTCGACCATTATGATGTATCTGAATAAAATATTTTAATTTATATTTTTGAGTAACTTCAAACAAATTATTTGTTTATATCGATAGTAAAGAACAAAATACACCAAATGGCGTGGAAGTGAACAGAATTAATAAAAATGGACGCGATCTCGTGCCAGATAATTAAGGCTTTAGATGATCATCGAAAAAAGTTTCGCCTTACCTGAGCCAGCGCAGATACAGGCGGCTCTTATTTTAAACTTTATGAACTTCATGGCTTAGCCCACTCAGGGTCAGATTTCAAAAAAATCCTTTAATGGTAGATATTTACATTTCCCAAAGAAATAGTTTCTAAAAAAAAAAAAAAAAACTTTTTTTTAAAGGCCCTATTGCAATTTATAAAACTTTATGTATTGTATTAGCTGCTCCTCTTAGTAGAACAAAGATCATGTTTTATTGTGTAAGTAGGTATACTATTTGTGACATATAGTAAATAAAATATGCCGTTTTAAAAAAATACATCAATTAATACATACATACATATAATCACGCCTATTTTCCCTTACGGGGTAGGCAGAGCATCAAAGACTAGCTGTTTGACCGTGGTTAGAAGGTGAGAGGAGGGAGAGGGTATTAGAGGGTAGACCTGTTTCTCTTCACGGGTATTAATTAATAATAAAATATAATTATTGGGTTGATTTCAATAATCGTCACTAGGTAAATTTTAAATAAATATTATTTTGGAATTTAACGTCTATTAAAAAAACCTTTATGGCAGTTGGTTTTGAATTTATTTAATAATTAACGTCTATTAAAAAAATCTTTATGGCAGTTGGTTCTGAATTTATTTAATAAAGACATCACACCGTATAACCTATAATATAATACTATAGTTTTACACTTCGCCCGTCTCACATACGATTCCATCCGATACGCGATCGCCAAAAAACCCCAAGCCCACGGTTTTTTACTCGAGATTCACGTAAAAAACATCGATTTCGCAGATGTTGGTTTTATAAATTTCTTGCACGTGTTTGGGTGTTTTTGCCGCCTGTGCGGTCGCTGTTGTGAAATTGTCTAAAACTGTTCAGAAACGGTCTTAATTAGAATTAAATTGTGGCCGGCAGTTTTCTAGATGCAGCTGCTGAGGCTATGTGGGCTGTGGCGCGTGGATGAAATTGATACGTTTATACATTTTTTTAAATTTTATGTATTTTTTTTTTCGACATGATGGCTTAGAATATAGAATTTTTCTATATTCTAAGCATGATGGTATCGATTTTGAAAGTTTTAATTAAAGAAAATGAAATTTGTTTATATGCGTACAAATTACATACTATTGAAGCTCCAAATAGAAAAACTCTCTCGGCTTTGTACTTTTGAAAAATTGTAAGGGACGAAAGGACCTCGAGGGCGCCCTGCCTAAATAGGTCTTTCGTGCGAGGTAAAACTTTCATTTCAAATATAAGGAAACTAAAAAAAAAAAACTGAGAATACAAAATCCATAATATGTGAATCTAATAAACTCATTCTAAACAATTTTATTCTGTGCCACGTTATACTTAAATAATAAAATTCGAGTAACTCGTCATAACAACTGAATTAATCATCATCTGAAATGAAATTGTCAAAAAATATATAATGCACAGATTTTTGGCCAGTTAAAGATATATAAAATACATACATAAAACAAAAATATGTGACGAGCAAAGAGCATTTTAAGCGTTACGATCTCGTAACACTTATGCTCAAAGTACTAGGACAGCATATCCTTCAACCAGTATTCAATTTAATAAGAAATTAATAACAACATTCGAAGTAACCTCTGTGCTAAATAGCATAAAGTTTAAACTTCCTTGGCGGATATTTAAACCGAGTTTAACCTGAGATTAAATTAGAGCTCCCCAAAAATAATCATTTTGTTTTCAAGTATAAGGACCAAATTGCTTTGGATAGCATAATCTTCACCCAGTATACAGATGACTATAACACGCTTGGAAATAATCCCTGTGATAAGTACCACAAAGTTGAAAATTCCATGGCGGAAATTTAAACCGAGTTTAACCTGAGAGTAAATTACTGCTTTTCCAAAATAGTCGTTTTCAGTAATGAATAAGGAATGTTTTACTTTGCAAAAAGCGCAAGTTAAACCAGGTTTAAATGTTTCCATTGCAAAAGCGTAGCAGAAAGATCTAACTTAATTCTCGGGTGCTAGGACAGCAGAAGTTTGAAGCGAAGCAGTTTGATGTGATAAGGGAGCCAATCGTATTGATTCTCAGTCACACAGGTACTTATAAAACTAATAATCACGCAGTTTAATATTTTAATTGTTTTCTAATATGGTCTTAATATATTTGTGTTTTCGCCCCATATACTTTATTATTTTCAACCGACTTCAAAAGTAGGAGGTTCTCAATTCGACTGTATTTTTTTAATGTTTGCTACCTCAGAACTTTCGACTGGGTGAATCGATTTTGATGATTTTTTTATTTATTTCAAGGCTGGTGCTTCCCGTGTGGTCTTATTTCGGTTTGGTCTAGTTCTGACAATGGCATCCATAAGAAGTCGGTTGCCTCAGTTTTTTTAAACTATAATAATTATTTTAATTTACGTGGGACCAACTCCGACTTGTTACCTTCGAAAAAAAAGAATCATCAAAAACAGTTCATAATTGGTGGAGTAATCACTGAATAAACATAAAAAATACAGTATACAGTCGAAATCCTTCTTTTTGGAAGTCTGTTACAAATAATACATTTTCATAGTAAAAAAATATATTTTTAAAAAATACAGAAAATATGAAATATAAAAAGAACTTCTTGCCTTTTGAGTTACCTAAATACGAAATTGCATGCTCACGACACACGTTCCTACATATACTCACCTCCCCTCCCTCCTCACACACACACAAACACACATGCACACATTCACCATCATACATTCACATCACGCACACGTTTAGTTTAAGCAGGGCTTATTTTTCTCTTTAATGTAAAGGTAATCTTAATCTTCCTTTACTTTACGACTGTAATTGTATATGATTAAATATAAAATGTAAATCTATTATTGGCCTTAAGCCTTATCTAAGTTATTTATGTACGCTAAAAAGGGCTGTAGATTTTGTTAAATAAAAAAAAAAAAAAAAAACATCAAAATTAACTAAGAAGTTATGGTACTCGAATACAATCTAGGTATTATCGTTTTTGACTGACACTCTTAGTCAAAACAACTTTTACCGCTAGAGCATCAAGAAAAATAACTTTAGTGAGCGGGTTAATAATGTTTTGAAATGCGACATCTATGTGATATATCAAGCATTAACATTACACGTATGCGCAAACACCATACTTTAGCCAGTTTAAATGAAGTGGCATAGAGTTGCATAGATCATCGACAGATGGCACTGCTCTACACTACCCAAAAATCAAATGTTTTTTGTTTTTGTAAATTTTTCTACATAATTATATTAAAATATTAAAGTTTATGACACCTATTTAGATCTTTATTACACAAACATACAAAAAATTATTATCAGATTTTGATTAAGTAAATTTAACGGTTTCATAGCTTTAAATGTAGAAATAAGCGCGCAAACATTTTTTTTTTATGTATGAATATTTATCTTGGATTATTTAGGTAATTTAATATTTAAGATGTTTAATTTAGAATTAGAAGCCTAAATACTTAAATAAACTATTCATTACTATCTACACATTAAGACTACTTAAAAAAAACAATTTTAAAATATACAGAAAACAAATAAAATAAAAACTAATTGAAAATTAATTAATTTGATTTTTATAGTTTGCAACAAAGCTTAGACTTTTTATCTCGAAAAAAGACGGTAACTGAGATAGCGAGCGAAATCCCGGGACGCAGCTATAATATATTTGATAAATTACTAAAAATCATTGGGTTTTTTTCAATTTAGTGTCTAAATATGTATTTTCTTTTTATTATTATAAATTTAAACCTAATATTGATTGCTAAAATAAAAACATGTTTCATAAAGTAATGAAACATGTTTTCATTTTACTTATAGCCCATGGGCTATAATAATATTGTCGATTGTGATAGTACGTCATTTAATTACGTACTTTAGACCCTCTGTACATGACGTAAAAAGGGCAAAGGGATGTAATATTGGGCAGGTGGTGTAAAAAAAATCTAAAAAAAATAAAACTATAGTCGTAATTGAAATGTAATAAAATGCATGGTATTAACACAAAAAAACACGTAAAATGTAAACGTAACATTCAAACTCTACGGCAAAAAACTTAGGACCAGCATTTTGAAAATTGTATCAAGGTTTTATATGGAACACCATATTTTGAAGCTTCGGAAGCTATGTACTAGTTTAAATACATAAATAGAGGTATGCCGCTGAAAATGGCAATATAATCAGATTTATTTGTGCTCGCAAGTCATTTTTTTTTCTTTCATAATAATATCAATAAAATTAATACGCAGGAGCGACTTTATGGCGAACCGTCGCCGTCGTCGGCGCGGCGTCGGTGAGTAGCGACACCAAGTGCCCCGGAGTTTCTCAGGGGCACTTGGTGTCGCGTGGTGAGTATCTCTAAATTAAGACCCCTGACCCCTTCTCCAGGGTGGAAGTGTTAAAGGGCGTTATTGAAACACATTTAGCCACACCTACGCCAATGTTGTTTCTCCAGTGTCATTATGCAACGCCACTATGGGAGAACATTTAGTGGGTGGTAATGGTAATCCATCACCTGACTAAATATTTTGTTGAGACGAAATTGGCAGGTGCCGTTTTCTCATAATAGTGCTCCTACACATAACGTTCCACATCTTACTGTATGGGAGCATCAGCTTTAACTTATAAGCTACACTATAAGTCACACTAATTTCAAATTTTTCAAATGCTAAGATTTGTTAACCTCTATATTTTCTAAGAGCCATCCATATACTCAATCTGTCTTATTTATTGTACATGTAGAATGGCCTCTCAATTGGTTTCAGTTCCACTGATGCCTAATAATTAACCTTGATCCGTGAATGAATTTAAATAAATATGGAATAAAGTTAATTATTTTTATAATAACATCTTCACACACTTTTGAAAGCTTCTTTGTATTCTCATTTTTCGTACGAATATCTATTACTTAAATTTAATTCATTAACTACTATACATTCCTTATCCTTAATTCTAACGTTATACAATTTCAAAATTTACCCTGTTTTTAACTCTCTCCTGATCTATAATTTATAGACTCTTCTATAATCGCATCATACATTTCTATGAACAAATTATTATCTACTAAGTCTCTATTACAAGTAAACTCCTTAGTCGTAACACATACGGCATGTCCGCCGTCATATTTATCATCATTATATTCTATATTAAACGATTTTAATTCTATTAAAATTTCGTTCAAACATGCACACTGCCAAGGATTTTCGTCAATGTGAAATTTGTTAATTCTTATCCCAGCATTTATCAACTGTGAACAAAAATAAACATCCAAATACGAAAATCTGTTATGAGATAGATTCAGGTCTTGCACAGCTGTGCCACGGAATGCGGTCAATGGAACATATTCTAACATATTATTAGATAAATCTACTGTTTTCAATTTGCCTAAGTTTCGGAAGAATCCATCGGGTAAACTTTTCAATTTGTTACCTCTTAACATTATTAACTTTATGTTCTTCAAATATATAAACACATTCGCAGTAATACTTTCTATCAAATTCTCAGCTAGATCCAAAGTCTCCAGGTTCACCAAATCTATGAACGTTCTTGGTTGATCTACCCTACTTATTTTATTGGTCGATAAAATTAAATGTTTCATCGTCCTCAAATTAGCTTTTGTTGCAAATAGTGGGACATTTATAAGAGAACATCTGTCCAAATTAAGAAAATCAATCTCCTGTAGTCCATTGAGTAAGTTGTCCAGAGAATTTGACATATTATTTCCGGAGAGATCTAAATATGTGATTTTTCTATTTTTACCGAAAATATAAGGGTTCAAATCTTTTCCTGTAATGGCATTGTCTGACAAATATAAATGATCTAATTTACGAAGAGCAACGAATACATCAGCTGGTAATGATATGATTCTGTTTCCCTTGAGATCCAGTACCAGCAAGTTAATTTTCTGGTCAAACAGTCGAGGAGGCAAGGTGGTGAGCCGGTTGTGAGACAGATTTAGATGTGTCACATGAAGGTTTCCATCTAATACGCCGGATTGCAGACTGTTTAATTTGTTTTCTGATAAGTCTAAGTGCTGTAGGTAATAAGCACTTTCAAATGCTCCAGCTTCCAATTCAGAGATGCGACAGTTATTGAGAATAATTTTGGTAGCTTGAGGCACTGTGGCGATAACTCCTTTACGTAAAATAAAATCGTTGAAGCCTCTGACACAGATCACTTCATTATCGTGATATAACTTGCAGTCCAGATTAACACAACCTTGTATCAGGAATATGAATATTGTCACTGTGATTTCCAAACGCCTCAGCGATTCCATCCTGAAAAGAACATAAAGCGAAAATTATTACTCAGTTTTAACCGACTTCAGAAAAGGAGGTTATCAGTTCTATTGTATTTTATCATGCGTACATAGCCAAAGCTTTGATTAGATGGCTGATATAACATGAATTTTACTGCATAAAACAGTTTTTCGACTTTAATAACCATAAAGATAGTCCATGCTAAAATAATATACACAAGTATTGTAAGTCTAGTGGGTACTTTACTTGTAAATATAAAACCTACTAATATAGTCATAATGTTAATATTATGTAGCATTTAATTACTCAGTTTTTAGTCTACTAGCTAGTTTTAAGTTCGCATTGTAAAAACAACATAAGACCTTATAATCCACAATTTTTAGCAAATAAATAACATTGTACTTTGAACTTTGTGTTTGTTACTTCACAAGTCCGTTAATTATAAACCGATTTGGATTTTTTTAAATTATATATTTGAACGATGTTTTGCGACTGGTCCCATAGAAATTTCCATTTTTCAATTTCTTCGCAGAGGTTGACAATAAATTGTTCAAAAAACACAATAAAACTAAACTTTCATTGCTGATAAGAATTTTAACTATTTAATAATTTTTTTCTGTTACAATTGTTGTGTTTTTAGGGTTCCGTAGGAAACAAGGAACCCTTATAGTTTCGCCATGTTTGTCTGTCTATCTATCCGCGGCTTTGCTCAAAGACTATTAGTACTAGAAAGCTGTAATTTGGCATGAGCATACAATATTAATCACGCCGATTCAAAGTCGTAGAATAATATCTTGAAAATACATTTTTTGGAGTACCTAACCTAAAAACCCTACATGTAAAGTTGGGATGCATTATAATATATTCATCACCCTATCGTGTGGGGTATCGATGGTTGGTAATTAAAAAACGTTGGGGATGTGCCAAAACTATTTTTTTCAATTAAGGGATCGATTTGCAAAATTTTAAGCTTTGTTATTATATTTTTTGTTTGTTAGAGTGAAGTAGAATTTACGAGTTACAGAACTAAGAAATGAAAATTTTGTTGAAATGTAACATAAGTAAACTCGTATGTCCATAGTTCAAATAAAATACCCTGTTAAAAGTCACATAAATTATGATGCGCAACAACAGTACCCTATTTTGCGCGTGGCACGATACGCATTTGGCCATTTATTGAGAAAGTATTATCGATCCCAAGA
Organism: Lycia hirtaria; assembly: GCA_947563715.1. NCBI lineage: Eukaryota > Metazoa > Arthropoda > Insecta > Lepidoptera > Geometridae > Lycia > Lycia hirtaria. The sequence goes on along the minus strand of OX387376.1, from coordinate 48,775,958 downwards.
GCACACATTCGTACGAACTGTTTTCTAAGGTTAGTTGGCCAAACAAATGTGTAATACCTATATACATATACAGTTATTACGTACATCGTTAGATACAATTCCGATTTTTTAGGGATCTAAAACCAGTTTGAATCTTCGATACGTATCTATTAGTAAATTGAGGAAAAAATTAAGTTTTAAATGCCGTATTTCGGATTTACATAATAAAATCGTGCCTATTATTTTCAAGGCATCAAAGACCATAAGGCCATTTGACGCCGTATTTGATCGTGGTTAGAAGGTTAATAGATGGAAGGAATAATAAAATTAGAGGGTGAGAGGGTATTAGAGGATAAGATGTACAAAATTTTGATTATAGAGACACAGTCAGCCCACATAAACATCAATTTCATGATTACAGTAAGTATACCCGGGAATAGAAACAGCTGGTACTTTTTTTTTTTTTTTTTATAGTCTAATAGTCCCAGTCTTATAAGGAAAAATATTCCGGATTACGTTTAGTTTTTAAAAAGAACAGAGGCGTACCTCGCTGTTTTACCCTCAGAAATGAGAATTTATTTTATTTATTTATGTATACAAAACATAATATAGTCTTACGTAATACTAGGTAACACGTGACAATCGACAAGAACCAGACTAGTCCAAAGCATGTATACATTATATGAGCAAACACATTTTAGGTATTCTATAGGTTAAGGTTAAATATTAAATTAAAACTAAGGAAAAAAAGAGACAGAAACTATGAATATTCTGTAACTTTACATACGATGACTTAAGCCTCGATGACACTGGGCTAGTTTACAAGCTACAAGCCAACGAGTTCGCGAGCAGCTTGCAAACTCGCTCCGTATCATTGAGCTTTTTTACAATCTACTTTTGCTTGTGTCATCGACACTCGCTAGCTTTTAAACTTGCCGACTAGCAGCTCGTAAACTAGCCCAGTGTCATTGAGGCTTTAGTTATCTGTGTGTAACAGATCTAAATTTTATTTATTTTGCATTTGATTTTATGGATATAAATATGACTTCCAAAAAGAAAGAGATTCTCAATTCGACTGTGTTTTTTTTTGTTTGTTACCCAATCACTCCGCCAATTATGACTTGATTTTGAAGATTATATTTGTGTCGTATGTAATAGATCTGAAGTGGTCCCATATTTTTATCAAAATCGGTTTAGTACTTTTTTTATATCAGAAATTGTCCCATACCAATTTTATCAAAATCGGTTTAGTACTTTGGTATTTTTATATAGTCATCCAAGTAAACGAGATTGCGTATTTTGTAGTCGGTTATTTGAGTTTTCGAACTATTTTATACTATGTATATCAGACCTAGGTGTGATTCATTGACTCTTTATTTATAATAATTTTTTTTTAATAGTCAAGTGCCTTTATTAACTGCAAAAAACAATATACAAACTACACATACTTAACTAACTACTATACAATAATTTTATAGTTTAAAAAACTGAAACAACCGACTTCAAAGTACGCTACTTCGTTGCTTGTAATATTAGAAAGGATTAGGATACATAAAGTTCCTATCATCATGCTCAGTCGGGTGATAATTAAACAAAACGCTTAATCGTCGAAGTAACTCTATTTTTCACCTTATTTATTGGATGAGGAGTAAGAAGGTTTTACTTTTACTAAATCCTTCACGGTTGTAAACTTTTTAAAGAAACCTCTCTTCACCCGCTCGTTAATTTTTTTCTCAAGAATGAGATATGTCATTGAATGTCAAATGCTCCGTCTTCGAAGATTAGAAAATGTGCAGATGTTTATACGATAATCCTTAACATTCGAAACTTTTGCAAAGAAAAACGTATAGGTGGAACTCTGCGTTTCTATAATCTGACGCACTTCACTCAAGAATACGATGAAAATTTTCATATTTAGATATTATTCAAAAAGTAATAAAGCAATGTCTATAAAATAATTATGGGACCAACTTGGGAGCATTCTCTATAAGTCAATTCAAGAAACACAAAAATTGGTTCACGTATGACGGACTAATCGGTGAACAAACATACAAAAAAAACCATACGGATCGAATTGATAACCTCCTTCTTTTTTGAATTCGGTTAAAAATCAAATCGATTACCCCTGACATCAAAGCCCCCAGACCGATCTAAAGACAATGCAAATGCTCAAACCGACTACCAATATTTTTACAATGAAAAAATCTTATCGACCTCTATTTTCAGTTGAAAATTAAATACAAACAATTAGATAATATATTTTATTATTTTTCTTAAAACTTATTGATTCTTAAAACATGTGCTTTATGGGGCTATCGATAAATAATGTCACACGTTAAGGGGAGGGGAGGGGGTCGACTAAGTGTGACATTGTGAGACAAGGGGTGAAAGGGGTCCTAAGCCAGCTGTGACAAGGGGGAGGGGTCAAAAAACCAAGAAAGTCGTGTGACGTAGTTTATGGATGGCACAAAAAAACAATTTAATAGGCCTCACTAGCAAATTGCTAAAACCGCAAGCCATTTGCCGGGTTTCACTAGATAGATAGTAATAACCAGTAGGTGCATTAAGTAAAGCATGGAGTACTTATATATGATATCTTAATTACCATGTTCATTTAACTAATACAGATTAACCGGTCATATAATCAGTCATAATTATGTTACGTATTTCTTTTTTACCACATTTCTATTGGTGTTTGGTGACTACGTGGTATAAAATGGTAAATAAACCTTGCCTGGAGCATAGACGAACGATGGTATACTTCGCCTATACATAGAATGGGGACCAACGAACATACACACTTTCAGAACATACTGTTAGATTCCGCGACTCAAGTCCTATAGGCGTGGCGCTTCTGGCCATACATTGTTTCAGCGGACAATGGCGGGCCTGTCAAAAGTTCCAAAAATTCACCATCGGACTCAGTGGCGGCGCGGTCTTGGTGTTTGGCAACAGATTTACAGATTCGAATTTGACTTGGACCAAGAAACAAAATGGATGCATGTACCATACAACCTGGTCTGAGATAGCGATATTGAAAATAATCCTGTTAGAACAGGATCCAGTATTCTATAACCTATAAATAGGATTAGGACATATAGATCAGTACATGTAACCTGTATCTTATGAAAACCAACGTGGTTGTTGCACATTTTTATTTGAACAAACGGGTTACTCACGTCTATTTTGCAGCCGAATTCTTCGGCTATAGTTTCAACCGCATACGGCGGTCTTTTCTAACTATAGTCGGAGAATTCCGCTCAAAAATAGACGTGAGTAAACCGTTTGTACGAATAAAAACCTGTATCATGTTGATTTTATTTAATAAATCTACAAACCAACCAATAAAAATGGGTACCTACATAATTAAATATACCTAGCTATATTTAAGTAAGTCATATAACATAAAAAAATACCTTTAGACAAAATGCGATCCAAACATATTTAAACACATCACAACATGAAATTCAACATTGCCACTTCACTTCGATCTCACCTAGGTACAATTATTATATATTATTTTTAGCAAAAATAAATTTATTTTATGAAGAATGGCAGTCCACATGCGCAAGCGTCTCTCTCTTGATCTTCAATGAATACTTTACGTCTCTCATTTTACGAACGAGTTTTCCTCTTTTGATACAGAACGTGATATACACTTCGTGCATATTTTTGTATTAATTTTTTATACTAAATACTTGTTTGTATATATTTTGGGTTTTCTGTAGAGTTTGGCTTGTGAAAGTAGATGAATAAGATATATTATAGGGTTTGAAGTAGTATAAACATATTTTATACAGTTTGCATCATAGACTTCTATAGATACCCCAAGTGTATGTACCTAGCGTGTCAACAAATACGATAAAAAATCGCAGTTGACGACCAAGATTTATTTAATTTCAGGTGATATATAAATATGTACTTCCGATTCGATATTTTGCCAACTAGTTACTAGCGTACAAGCGCGCGGATGCATTGGGTTGAATAGATTTCGAGCGGATGGAACATCCCATCACAAAATCGTTTGTGTGACGTCACAGTCGGTACCGAAAATTTGGCACGCAAGGTTTTCATATAAATGAAGTCGCATGCTCCATCTACTATGTCTGTGGTATGCATGATATAATAGATAAGGTTGGTAGAATAATAAAACAAACAGATATTACAGATTCCTTTTAGACTTCAAAAAATTAGGTTCTCAATTCGGTTGTATTCTTTTATGTTTGTTTGTTCCGTCATTTATTTAATAAACCAATTTGGAAAAAAAATATCTTTTCATTTTAAAGTACAAACTTTTAGACAGGTCCTAGAGAAAAATCAAATCGTTACAGTAGTTTAATTTTTAAAATAAAATACAGCATTTTGAAGTCGGTTGTTTCAGTTTTTTAAGCTATAATAATTATAATGCAATCAGCATTATGTAAAGCTTGTACAACAATAAAACAAGCGAAAGTTAAGCCTTTTTCAGTAAATACATATAATTAATGGACAGAGGAGTGTGAAACGTGGCAGTTACTTTAAGATAAGTCATTTTTTTTGACATGATAAAAAATTATATTTAGAAGTGCAGAAACGAATGTAACTTAATTGATTAAGGTTGGATATCGACCATTGCGTGTTTACTGGTATTAAGTAATAAGGTAAACAAAAACCGATAAACGCCATGACTTAATTTCTAGAGTTTTTATTTTAATTTTGACAGCACATTGTATAAAATAGTTTATAAATAAAGTCGATTACGCCTATTCTAATACACATTTTTAGCTGTAGGTACTTAGTTGTGAAATATTCCATCTCAATTTTGTCAGACGGAAAATGAAGTAAAATGCTATTTTAGACGTTTAGGAACAAAGCGGTTAGTTAATAAAAAAAAATGAGCATTTATTTATTTAAGAATTTCATAAAAAGTAATGTTAAATACATAGATCACACTAAAAGTTTCCGGAACTGGCCATTTTCATAAACAATATTTAAAAAGTAATTACAACATTTGAAAATGGAACTCTTTGGCTGTAGGATGCAGTTTGTTTCATCTGACTGTCAATTTTTTTTACATTGTGGTGCCATTTTAAAAATTGCGTGTCTACATTAACATGGATTTAACTCGGGAAATTTTTCGTAGTATGATTTTCTACGATTTTAAGTGTAATTTGACAGCTCAACAGAGCATCGCAACAGGGCTTCAATCTGCTTTTGGCGATGAAGCAGCATGCAAGACGACTATTTATAGCTGGTTTGCAGAATTCAAGCGCGGTCGTGTCAATCCCAGTCTCAGTGACGAATCTCGCGATGGTCGCCCGTCCACCGCTGTGAACAACAAAAACATCGATGCTGTGCGCCGTATGATTGAAACAGACAGGCATGTGACCTACCATGAGATTCGCGCATCCTTAGACATAGGCATGACTCAAATACAATCAATCCTATACAAACATTTGGGTGTGAGAAAGCTGTGCTCGCGGTGGATCCCACACAATTTGACCGAGGCTCAAAAAACGGACCGCGTCATTTGATGCAGTGCCATGCTTACCAGATTCAACGAAGGTGCGTCAAATTTGGTGTGGGACATAGTAACAGGTGACGAAACATGGATTTATTGCTACGATCCCAAAACAAAGCAGCAATCGAGCGTATGGGTCTTTCAAGATGAGCCGAAACCAACCAAAGCGGCGCGCGTGCAAAGTGCATCTAATAGGATTATTGCTTCTTTTTTTAATAAAACTGGACACGTGGGTACTGTTGCTTTAGAGAATCGTCGTACCGTGAATAGTGACTGGTACACGACCATTTGTTTGCCGGAAATTATTGACGAACTCCGTAAAAATAACCGTAAACGCTGTATCATCTTGCACCACGACAATTCCCACACGGCCAGACAGACAAACGAATTTTTGAAGGTGAAAAACGTATAACTTATGAGCCATCCTGCATACAGTCCCGACCTGGCACCTTGTGGCTTTTTTCTGTTCCCAAACATTAAGAACCAATTACGCGGTCAACGATTTTCATCACCAGAAGAGGCTGTCGAAGAGTATGAAAAACACGTTTCTGAGGTCACCACGGAGGAGTGACACAAAAGTTTTCAAAATTGGTTTAATCGAATGAAAAAGTGCATTTACGCAAAGGGAGAATATTTTGAGAAACAATACATTCATTTTTGACTTTTAATAGTATTTTTTTCTTATTCATTCCGGAAACTTTTAGTGGAATACATTTAGGTGTAAGTATTTTGGCTTGGCTTGGCACATGCTATTCAGCTTACACTAAAATTATTCATAATATTACTAAATAAAAAACCTGCCATGTGCAAGTCGGACTCGCGCACGAAGGGTTCCGTACCGTTTTATTTGTCTATTAAAACGGCAAAAAAATCATGTCTGTTGTATGGGAGCCTCCCTTAAATATAAATTTTAATTTAATTTAACTATTTATTGTGTGAATATTCAAGCGTCTACCTGTTGCTGTTTTCAATATCGAGCAAAAAAATCACGTTTGTTGTATGAGAGCCCCCTTAAATATTAATTTTATTCTATTTATTAGTATTTGTTGTTACAGCGGCAACAGAAATACATCATCTGTAAAAATTTCAACTGTCTAACTATCACGGTTCATGAGATATAGCCTGGTGACAGACGGGCGGACGGACGGACAGCGAAGTCTCAGTAATAGGGTCCCATTTTACCCTTTGGGTACGGAACCCTAGAAACCAAATGTTATAATAAAATTGTTTATTTTCAGTCGATTTTGATCCACTACTTAATTTACACTAATAATATTTAGAATTCAATCACAATTAAGTCAACTTAAAAAAATGAAATATTATAGATAAAAACTGAAACTATTTTACTTGAATATATTTGTGTGGCCTATAAGAATAATACAGAGGTTATTTACTATTCAATTATGTAATCAGTATGTTATTAAAATATATCAAATGATATGATCATCAAGAAGTCATTCATCTTCGTTTATTATTGTACATCTCAATAAATAAGTTGTTTTCATTCATCTGCCTTTTACATGTAAAAAGTTTTTTGGTTACACAAACTACGTAGGATCCATTATATTTAACATTATTGTACTTAATGTTGTACGTCTTCATTTCTTTGAGTATTTCATTCAAACATGCACATTGCCAAGGATTATCATTAAAGTAGAATTTTTTCAACATAACGCCAGAATTTCTTAATTCCAAATAGAAATTTGCCTCAAGGTAAGAAAATTTGTTATGAGAGAGATTTAAATATATTAAAGAAGTGCCGCGAAATGCATTTACTGGTATATACTCTATTAAATTGTAAGATAAATCTACTTTAATCATTGATTTTAGATTTAAAAAAAGATTATCTGTTATCGTATTCAACCTGTTGTTACGTAGAACTATCATTTTCAATTTTCTTAAAGGTGTAAAAACGTTTGCGGCAAGTTCTTGTATTACATTTTCAGCCAAATTCAATATTTCTAAATTGTCTAAATTCGCAAAGGTGTCAGGTTTTTTGATCTCGCTTATCTGATTTGTTGACAGCATTAAATGTTTCATTGTCTTCAGGTTAGGCCTAGTAGCAAAAGTTGGCACCTCTTTTAAAGAACATCTATCTAAATTCAGAAAATCTATATTCACGAGTGCCTGAAGTAAATCTTCCCTAGAATCAGACATGTCATTCCTTGAAAAATCCATAAATTTTATTTCATTACAGTTCCTGAACAACTGTGAATTTATGTTTTTGCCCAAAAGGGAGTTACTCGATAAATCTAAGTGTATCAATTTACGTAATGAGTCAAAAAGGCCTAGCTCTAGTAAATTAAGTTTATTCCCTTTAAGATCAAGTAGTTCCAAGTTAGGCTTTTGATCGAAGAGACCTAGTGGAAAAGTGGTCAGCATGTTGTGAGACAGGTTTAAGTACGTCACTTTCTTGTTTTCATCCAGTACGCCGAGTTTTAGTCTCGTTATTCTGTTTTCTGACAAGTCTATATATCTCAGGTTTTCGTCGTTTTTGAACGCTTCGTAATCGAGATCAGTTAAACGACAACCTCTCAGAGTTATTCCTGTAGTGTTATTATTATCAGAGACAAGTCCTCTTCGTAGGACGTAATCATTGTCACCAGCGGTACACACCACGTCTTTCCCTTGATACGTTTGACAATTCGGTTTCGAATACGCCACATTCACCAAAAACTTAAATATGATGACATATACGATGTTTTTTGAAATCTTCATTCTGAAAATGTAAAACAAAAGTGATTTAACTAATGAAAGTATGACTACGGATTTCTCATCAAATGAGAATATTTTTATAGTAGCGTTATTGTTCTTATTTTCAAATTAACCTATTTCACTAACTACTTTATTATCTTAAGTTCTACGATATCTTTGCGAGGTGTAAACATTTAAACAAAGGGGATATTCTAGATGTGTTTTCATAAAATCAATGCCGAGTTTTTGACGTGACAACGTCTAATAAATCGATGAACGCCGGCTGCACGCACTAAAAAGTATGACTCATTGTCCCGTTACATTACGCTAATTGTCCCGTTACGTTACGCTAATTGTCCCGTTACATCATCATCATCATCATCATTTCATCAATGTTTTGTTCTGACGTTGTCACGTTCAACTTTCGTCCGTAAACCGAAAAACTTTTTTTTTACCAGTTCCAATTATTTTGTTCAGACGCATGTTCTAATTTTATGACAATATATGGAACTCCCGACGAGGGTAATTGCACTTATCACCCAGCATAATTTAGCGTTGTACAACTTTAATAATACGAAGTTGCCTTTTAACTGGCAAATAAGGCACTGAATTGAACTGGATTGAACTAAAAATGTGTCTGAAACTGTAAATATAGAAAATCTATTTCACTAATATTATAAATACGAAAGTGTTTTGTTGATACTCCTTCTCCTCTCCTCTACAACGACTCAACAGATTTTAATGAAATTAGGAATGGATAACACATAAGTTAATTTTATCTCGATAATAGGAAAATTGTTACAATATCATTTAACTACTTTGTTTATGTATGTAAACCAAGTTTCATCCGGCACAAACTTACGACACAAATAAGGTGACAGTAAATTTATATGTTATTTACCTCAATCATTAACACAGCTAACTGCAAGCAGTGATCCAGTTCGTTTTTTCGTCGAATTCCTTAATAGTTCACAAATAAAGTAATTAACAATTAAAACTTAATTAAAAACAAATATTATGAACTGCACAAGCATAACTAACGTCCGGCTCTCATGGCTCGTGGCCAATCTGACTAACATGAATTCTCAACATGAATACAACTCCGGGTTTTTCCACCTTTATGCGCGTTATTTTTATTAAAAACGTTCCTGGTATTGAGTGCTTCCTTATACAGCTCCTTTTATCTCCCTGCACATTGAAGATCCTCATACCGAGCTGCTGCTTTTATTGAATTAAGTAATTAATTACAAGAAAACTACTTCAAAAACCAATATTTTGTATGTTCCATATTACCTATAACCTGAAATATCAGCAAAATTCTTTATTTTTTTTTATTCATGACAACAACTACAACTCAGTGTGTTTAAATGTGCCATGTAATATGATATAAAAAGATGCTGTTGAAATAGTTATTGTTTTAGGGTTCCGTACCTCAAAAGGAAAACACCGAATAGGATCACTTTGTTGTCCGTCTGTCCGTCTGTCTGTCCGTCTGTCCGGGTCTCAAGACCTTTATCTCGGGAACGCGTGAAGGTATCAAGTTGAAATTAAAACCATATACGCAGATCCATAGTCTCTTGCTGCAGAAAGAAAAATAAAAAAAAACAGTTTTCGTAAAAAAAAGTTACAGCCGAATATGTCGTAAAAACGCACATTTCGACACTCACACGGGCATCAAAACATATGGGCTACTTCCCGTTGACCTAGAACTATTAAATTTGGCAAGAAGCATTGTGTTAGAGTACACATATAGGAAAAATCCGAAAACTGGTTATTTTTTGTTAAATCACAAAAAAAATTGTGTCTTTATGCAAGGAATGAGGGCCCAAATTTTTAAGTGAATTAACCGTATCATGTGGGGTATCATATGAAAGAGCTTCATTAGCATAAGCTAAAACAGGTTTTTAAATATTTTTACGATGTATATTTTTCGGTTTATGAAGGAAAATATAAAAATATATACGATTTCTCCCCTTTTATTTAGTTTGTACGGAACCCTCGGTGGGCGAGTCTGACTCGCACTTGTCCGGTTTTTTTTAATTACTACATAAAAACAATGTGGTCAATTCTGATGGCACCACTATACTTATTAAAATTCTTAAGTTCCCTTAATTCATAAAAGGAACACAAATTGTATAGGAATTTCGTTTGTTTTTGAATTTAGCTATTTTAAATATTTCAATTATCCAAGTGTTGCCTTCAGAATAGCTCTTAATATATACACAAAAAAAGAAAATATTTTGTTATTTTGTCACCACTTTCGTACCGTCAACGGATCTATCATGTGTATTTCTTATAATTTTCAGTGTTTGAAACGTTAGATTATAACATTGTGCAAAATGTAAGTACATACATAATAAAGTTATGGGTATTTGTTTCATTTCAATAGATAACCCTTGGTGTACCACTGCGGGGCTAGCACGGCAAGTGGACTAATTGCTCCCGGGTTTTAATAAAACCTCATGTCCCGCCTGTCATTTTAGTCATCCTCGCGAGCACGGGCTCACTTTTTAACAGCCGGGACTATTTTGTTACGGGTGACATAGTGACATTACGCCGGGGGTAGTGTTTTTGTTGCCATATGTAGAAAATTAAACGATAATGACGTATCAGTCTTCAATATTTTATTCAATCTATCAAAATTTGTAAAATCGTTCGTTCTTTTGATTATCTACGGTTGTCTAAATTTGGGTGGTGTGCCAAGTTAAGCCATTTTTGCTATAAAAGTTACTTTTAGAGTTATCAAAACTACGATTGATATTCCCTATATATATGACAGATATAGTTGACCGAGTGAGCGAAGCGAACGAAAGTCTCAGTATCAGCTAGAAAAGTTTTTATTTTTCTGACCGGATGTTTGTTGGTACTCATATCGTCGCTTTAGTGCTTGTGTAACACAACCGCCACATTTATCAAAAATCACTTTTAAATGCAGTCTTGTTAAGGATTAAATTTCAGTTCTGTTGGTTAAAAAAAATTTTGCTTTTAAAACTACAAAAATATAGTTTAAAATTTCTTTGTTTCACGACAACGTACTTTTGATAAATAGGTATACTTCCTTCGGATTCATGAGAACACTATTACCTACAATTTTTTAGCAAAAGCTGTTGTTTTGACCGAAATAAACGTATAAACGTCAATTTTTTCCCGGAAATGTTCTTTTATACGTTTATTACGGTCAAAATAACAGATATACAAAGTAAAAGGTACTCCTCCTTCTGTTACCACGTGACCATGTGGTTTTTATTTTTCTGGTTTATAACTTAAATCGGAGCACTTTAGACCACTTTTTAGATATTTTAATTGCAGAGCGGCAAAAAAAAACAATGTGGTTTGGGCGACGGACCGACACCAATCTACATCGATAGTCTTGGAAGTCAACATCAGGCCAATATAGGTAACTAATTCTCCAAAAACATCTCACTTTTCTCTCACCATCTCAATTAAGAAAACCTCAGTCCGGTCAGTCTTCGGATGGGTGACCGTGAATGGCATTTCTTTCTGAGCCCTACCGTGGGTCGGATGACCTGAACCCATAGTACTTTTCTGTCAAAATAGTAATAATAGTAATAAAGCGCGAGCGAAGCGAGCGCTAAAATTTTAGTGGTGTTTTATATTAATGTGCTTTATTTCTCGTATTAGTGAATCCATAGTACTTCCATGTCAAAATAATATGAATGCGCGAGCGTAGTGAGCGCTTTGTTTTTCGTATTAGTGAACCCACAGTACTTCTCTTTCAAAATAGTAATAAAGCGCGAGCGAAGCGAACACTAAAATTTTAGTGGTGTTTTTATAGTAATATGCTTTGTTTTTCGTATAACTGAACCCATAGTACTTTTCTGTCAAAATAGTAATAATAGTAATAAAGCGCGAGCGAAGCGAGCGCTAAAATTTTAGTGGTGTTTTATTTCTCGTATTAGTGAATCTATAGTACTTCCATGTCAATATAATATGAATGCGCGAGCTAAGTGAGCGCGAAAATTTTAGTAGTGCTTTGTTTGTTGTATTAGTAAACCCACGGTACTTCTCTGCAAAAATAGTAATAAAGCGCGAGCGAAGCGAGCGCGAAAATTTTTGTGGTGTTTTATAGTAATATGCTTTATTTCTTTTATTAGTGAATACATAGTACTTCCATCTCAAAATAATATGAATGCGCGAGCGAAGCGAGCACGAAATTTTGAAGCATTTTATAAAATTATTGAAGCCTGTTTTTTTTTTGATAATGCCAGGATTTTGGGGGGTGTTTGGACCCCCCAACCCCCCCCCCCTGCCTACGGCCATGTTGATAAGTGTGGTATTTCCCAAAAAGGTGGGGTGGGAAGTATACTGACCGATTTTAACAATATATTTGCTACTTACGAATTATGTTTTTTTCTAATTTTTTTCTTTAATATTTTGTCTAAGAAATAACGTTTTGGATATCTATCCTAACGTAATAATAGAAAACTTTATGATATTTTACAACAAAAAATAACATTGCGACAAAATAGCGTTCTAGCGCTGTCACACTGGTAACACTGTTGTTTAAAATAAATGTTAGGTTACCTAAAATTACTTTTCCTTTTGTTTTCGAAGAAATAACTAATAAAAAATATAAATGGAACGACCGACGATTAGTAAGAAGTGAGTATTTAATGTGTCATTGTATTGTCACAAATATTTTGAAGATAATATCGTAATGATCACTAAACAATACACCCATAGCTCTTTATCCTGTCGATTTAATGTATTTTATTCAATTTCAGACAAAGAAGTAACAAGGCTCAGATTAGAGTATTGGTCGACTACCGACCAATAGACATTTAGAGGCGGGAGAATTCACTGGGCCGCTTGGAGCCCGAAAAGCGAAGGCGCACTGGGCCAAACTGAAAGCCCTACTTAAAAATTATGGCCCCGAGACAGGACAATAGCGCAGTGGAAGCAGGTAGACATTATTAGTACACCATATTTTATAACTTTTTTTAGTATTCCTTTGTCTAGCAAACAATTTTATCAATCAGTTTCTTCCAAAGACATATTATTCAATTCCAAGGATGAAAAGTAGTACTTAATGTGTATTAACTAATCAAATATCGTCACCCAACTGATTATACACTGTTTTGTCAAATTGCAGACATGGATTACAAAGAAGTAAAAAAACATGCAAGGATGGAGAATGCCTCAAGTGCTCGAGCCAGAACTGCCACAAGCAATAGTGTGGCAGTACCTATCTATTGTGTCAGAGAGCAACCCTTAATATGTTTGTGTCGCTTTGTAGAATTGTGTATTGTATTGTAGAAAAATAACAAAGTCCACACTGTATAATTGCACATATTTATTATTTCATCACATAAAACGTCCTTCATGGACCCCGAGAGGGTACTTCGTGGCTTTGCAAAGATTCTAACTCCACATTCACAAGCCCTAGACACTAAATCATGACACTATTATCCAAATTTGCAACTGTGGATGTGTGTGGCTGGGTGGCAGGCTCTTAACAGTTGACTCCATGCATATAATCGGGACTCTGAAACAAACAACATGATGGAATGTATATAACACAACTTGTTTAGTTATTAAATGTGTATTTTTAATATAAATTCTTTTTGTGCGAGCAACTCAATATGTTTGTGTCGCTATTATCCAAATTTGCGACTGTGGCTGGGCGGCTGGGTGCAAACCGCTTACAATCGGTCTTTTTGGAAATCCATGGAGGACTTATGGCTGAGATGATGATGATTAAATAATTAATTTCTTATTTAAAAAGTGTTTTCTTTTTTAAATTTAACTGGTTTTTTTACAACATACTTATCCCATATTTTAGATTTTCCAGTCCATATTATATGTGAATATTTTATTATTTTTATTACATATTTATCCGAGCCCTAGTTATGATGTAGTCGGAAATGGTATACACACCTAGCTTATGCAATCAATAAAGCCTGATGAAGCAGCGTCAGGCTTGGCTATTGACCACAGCTTAACTGCTTTCAAATTACAATGTACATGATATGTAAACATTATAATATTGAATTTCATCTTTATTGTGCTGTTACTCAATATTTAATAATGTTAGGCTATCATTATTGGCATAGCCATGAAATATATATACTTACCTAAAAGATAATACTGTCCAATTCCGCTGTTGTTAAGTCGTTTGAGCCCCAGTTTTCACATTGGAATTGTTAAATATAAATTGGTCATGTACTCGGCCAGCGGCCTGGATATCTTGCGTTTATGTGTAATATATGGCAATTGACATCAACAACCTACAACAATAATTGTATATTAGTAATAAAACTTTGTTTTTAATATAGCTTTATATTTTATTAAAACCATTCCTTACCAGTTGCACATTGATTGTGGTATGACCCTTTCTATTCCTGAATTGTACACCGTTCGGGAATGGTGGAGGGAAGATGTCCACATGGGTGCAATCTATGGCGCCTAAAATATCTGGCAAGCCATATTTCTGTGCGAACCCATTGGACACACTCTGCCTGGCATCTTCCGACCCTGAGAACACAATGCATTTTGGCATAAGCCTGAAAGTTTTTATTATCTTTGAGATTTAGGCAGATAGGTGTTAGTATTATCTATTATATTATAAGTACCAATCAAATTGTGCCCCATATTATTATGGTGATTGTGTTGGTTATGGACAGTAGCCATGTTTCCTGGGTTTTCAGCTATCATATACCAAATAATTATCCTCATCGACTGGTCAGTCAGTTTTTAGACTAGAGAGAGATACACAGAGATAATATGGTAGACAAGTTGCAGTTAAGTATGGAAGAAAATATAGAGAGATAGCTCAAATCTTTCACTTACTTTTTTATGATAGCTCCACAGACTTGGGTCAAATATTTGCTGACGGTGGTCTGTGCTATTGCCAGGCCATGATCTTGACCTGTCCCATGCTGGTAACTACCATCTCCCAATAGCCTTATGGATGAGAGGACCTTTTGCAGAGAAAACAAATAGCTATATTTAGAATGTTGATTTTTTGTGCCCATACAATTTATTGGTAGACATTAAATATAAGTATCTATTTTCTTATGGTACAATGCCAAAATGTACATATAATATATTGGTTACACACACAGTAAGCTCAGAATTCACCCTATTTACATAGGACAGTAAGTACTATAGTCACAAGAAATGGGAACTAACATCTCAATTAAACAAACTAATGAATCAAAGAAAAGAACAGACTCTACACCCAGAAATTATTTAGGATCTACATAATAATATACCTATCTATCTCAATGTCATTATTATCCTAATTCTAATTAATTTAAAAGTGAAAGTAAGTCTGTCTGTTTGTTACCTCTTCATGGCTAAACGGTTACCAATCGTTTCAAAATTTGGCACAGAGATTCTTTAGGAACTTTAGAAGGCCATAGTCTATATTTTATCGTCATTATTACCACAGTTTTTCATCACTATATGGGTGAAACTGCAGGGCGCAATTATTCTATTATAGATAGAATAATACCTAAGCTAAGGTATTCCTAAATTTTAATGGTAAAGTACAATACCTTCTCACATAAGACACACACAAACACTTTTTCACAGAACGACTAGTAGGATATTAGAAAGATTTATAAAAATGTGATACTCAGTTAGGTACTTAACCTCTTTTCCTAAAATTCGTGGAGTATAAGATAATTTTACCTTTATGTGTACCGGCAGCCCATCATGAGGATTTTGCGGTTCCAATTCGTCTTTTAATTCATGGCACAAATAAAGCGCCACGACCTTATTCACTCTGAAGATTTTTTGAAATTCCCTATCGGGAAACTCGAAAGGGTTGCTTGCATCCCTTATTTCCCTCCGATGCCATTTTCTTCGCAACGTTTCTTCCTCTCGCGCTATCATATCGTGAACAAAAGCTCGCGACATCTTTTTTTTTCACAAAACAAGTAATATAATTGTTAATCACCACCTCAACGGAACGTGACTAACAGTCCGCGTTCAAACCCCGGTCTAATGTCAATCGGAGAGTATTTAACCCGCGGTCCCCAAGCCCGTGCTCTGTGGCGGGGGGTAGCAGGATAAAATAGTCATCGACAAACGTCAAATTAACATTTTTTGTCTCTCCCTCGGTTGCCGTGCTCTGTGTGGGTGACATACTAATTTTGGTCTCTGACGAGAGGACATAAGCCGGGAAAGACTAATTTGTCCACTTGCCGTGCTAGCCCCGCTGGTAACTATAGCTATCAGTTAATTTCACACAATGTGCCTGCGGGGCTAGCACGGCAAGTGGACAAATTAGTCTTTCCCGGCTTATGTCCTCTCGTCAGAGACCAAAATTAGTATGTCACCCACACAGAGCACGGCAACCGAGGGAGAGACAAAAAATGTTAATTTGACGTTTGTCGATGACTATTTTATCCTGCTACCCCCCGCCACAGAGCACGGGCTTGGGGACCGCGGGTTAAATACTCTCCGATTGACATTAGACCGGGGTTTGAACGCGGACTGTTAGTCACGTTCCGTTGAGGTGGTGATTAACAATTATATTACTTGTTTTGTGAAAAAAAAAGATGTCGCGAGCTTTTGTTCACGATATGATAGCGCGAGAGGAAGAAACGTTGCGAAGAAAATGGCATCGGAGGGAAATAAGGGATGCAAGCAACCCTTTCGAGTTTCCCGATAGGGAATTTCAAAAAATCTTCAGAGTGAATAAGGTCGTGGCGCTTTATTTGTGCCATGAATTAAAAGACGAATTGGAACCGCAAAATCCTCATGATGGGCTGCCGGTACACATAAAGGTAAAATTATCTTATACTCCACGAATTTTAGGAAAAGAGGTTAAGTACCTAACTGAGTATCACATTTTTATAAATCTTTCTAATATCCTACTAGTCGTTCTGTGAAAAAGTGTTTGTGTGTGTCTTATGTGAGAAGGTATTGTACTTTACCATTAAAATTTAGGAATACCTTAGCTTAGGTATTATTCTATCTATAATAGAATAATTGCGCCCTGCAGTTTCACCCATATAGTGATGAAAAACTGTGGTAATAATGACGATAAAATATAGACTATGGCCTTCTAAAGTTCCTAAAGAATCTCTGTGCCAAATTTTGAAACGATTGGTAACCGTTTAGCCATGAAGAGGTAACAAACAGACAGACTTACTTTCACTTTTAAATTAATTAGAATTAGGATAATAATGACATTGAGATAGATAGGTATATTATTATGTAGATCCTAAATAATTTCTGGGTGTAGAGTCTGTTCTTTTCTTTGATTCATTAGTTTGTTTAATTGAGATGTTAGTTCCCATTTCTTGTGACTATAGTACTTACTGTCCTATGTAAATAGGGTGAATTCTGAGCTTACTGTGTGTGTAACCAATATATTATATGTACATTTTGGCATTGTACCATAAGAAAATAGATACTTATATTTAATGTCTACCAATAAATTGTATGGGCACAAAAAATCAACATTCTAAATATAGCTATTTGTTTTCTCTGCAAAAGGTCCTCTCATCCATAAGGCTATTGGGAGATGGTAGTTACCAGCATGGGACAGGTCAAGATCATGGCCTGGCAATAGCACAGACCACCGTCAGCAAATATTTGACCCAAGTCTGTGGAGCTATCATAAAAAAGTAAGTGAAAGATTTGAGCTATCTCTCTATATTTTCTTCCATACTTAACTGCAACTTGTCTACCATATTATCTCTGTGTATCTCTCTCTAGTCTAAAAACTGACTGACCAGTCGATGAGGATAATTATTTGGTATATGATAGCTGAAAACCCAGGAAACATGGCTACTGTCCATAACCAACACAATCACCATAATAATATGGGGCACAATTTGATTGGTACTTATAATATAATAGATAATACTAACACCTATCTGCCTAAATCTCAAAGATAATAAAAACTTTCAGGCTTATGCCAAAATGCATTGTGTTCTCAGGGTCGGAAGATGCCAGGCAGAGTGTGTCCAATGGGTTCGCACAGAAATATGGCTTGCCAGATATTTTAGGCGCCATAGATTGCACCCATGTGGACATCTTCCCTCCACCATTCCCGAACGGTGTACAATTCAGGAATAGAAAGGGTCATACCACAATCAATGTGCAACTGGTAAGGAATGGTTTTAATAAAATATAAAGCTATATTAAAAACAAAGTTTTATTACTAATATACAATTATTGTTGTAGGTTGTTGATGTCAATTGCCATATATTACACATAAACGCAAGATATCCAGGCCGCTGGCCGAGTACATGACCAATTTATATTTAACAATTCCAATGTGAAAACTGGGGCTCAAACGACTTAACAACAGCGGAATTGGACAGTATTATCTTTTAGGTAAGTATATATATTTCATGGCTATGCCAATAATGATAGCCTAACATTATTAAATATTGAGTAACAGCACAATAAAGATGAAATTCAATATTATAATGTTTACATATCATGTACATTGTAATTTGAAAGCAGTTAAGCTGTGGTCAATAGCCAAGCCTGACGCTGCTTCATCAGGCTTTATTGATTGCATAAGCTAGGTGTGTATACCATTTCCGACTACATCATAACTAGGGCTCGGATAAATATGTAATAAAAATAATAAAATATTCACATATAATATGGACTGGAAAATCTAAAATATGGGATAAGTATGTTGTAAAAAAACCAGTTAAATTTAAAAAAGAAAACACTTTTTAAATAAGAAATTAATTATTTAATCATCATCATCTCAGCCATAAGTCCTCCATGGATTTCCAAAAAGACCGATTGTAAGCGGTTTGCACCCAGCCGCCCAGCCACAGTCGCAAATTTGGATAATAGCGACACAAACATATTGAGTTGCTCGCACAAAAAGAATTTATATTAAAAATACACATTTAATAACTAAACAAGTTGTGTTATATACATTCCATCATGTTGTTTGTTTCAGAGTCCCGATTATATGCATGGAGTCAACTGTTAAGAGCCTGCCACCCAGCCACACACATCCACAGTTGCAAATTTGGATAATAGTGTCATGATTTAGTGTCTAGGGCTTGTGAATGTGGAGTTAGAATCTTTGCAAAGCCACGAAGTACCCTCTCGGGGTCCATGAAGGACGTTTTATGTGATGAAATAATAAATATGTGCAATTATACAGTGTGGACTTTGTTATTTTTCTACAATACAATACACAATTCTACAAAGCGACACAAACATATTAAGGGTTGCTCTCTGACACAATAGATAGGTACTGCCACACTATTGCTTGTGGCAGTTCTGGCTCGAGCACTTGAGGCATTCTCCATCCTTGCATGTTTTTTTACTTCTTTGTAATCCATGTCTGCAATTTGACAAAACAGTGTATAATCAGTTGGGTGACGATATTTGATTAGTTAATACACATTAAGTACTACTTTTCATCCTTGGAATTGAATAATATGTCTTTGGAAGAAACTGATTGATAAAATTGTTTGCTAGACAAAGGAATACTAAAAAAAGTTATAAAATATGGTGTACTAATAATGTCTACCTGCTTCCACTGCGCTATTGTCCTGTCTCGGGGCCATAATTTTTAAGTAGGGCTTTCAGTTTGGCCCAGTGCGCCTTCGCTTTTCGGGCTCCAAGCGGCCCAGTGAATTCTCCCGCCTCTAAATGTCTATTGGTCGGTAGTCGACCAATACTCTAATCTGAGCCTTGTTACTTCTTTGTCTGAAATTGAATAAAATACATTAAATCGACAGGATAAAGAGCTATGGGTGTATTGTTTAGTGATCATTACGATATTATCTTCAAAATATTTGTGACAATACAATGACACATTAAATACTCACTTCTTACTAATCGTCGGTCGTTCCATTTATATTTTTTATTAGTTATTTCTTCGAAAACAAAAGGAAAAGTAATTTTAGGTAACCTAACATTTATTTTAAACAACAGTGTTACCAGTGTGACAGCGCTAGAACGCTATTTTGTCGCAATGTTATTTTTTGTTGTAAAATATCATAAAGTTTTCTATTATTACGTTAGGATAGATATCCAAAACGTTATTTCTTAGACAAAATATTAAAGAAAAAAATTAGAAAAAAACATAATTCGTAAGTAGCAAATATATTGTTAAAATCGGTCAGTATACTTCCCACCCCACCTTTTTGGGAAATACCACACTTATCAACATGGCCGTAGGCAGGGGGGGGGGGTTGGGGGGTCCAAACACCCCCCAAAATCCTGGCATTATCAAAAAAAAAACAGGCTTCAATAATTTTATAAAATGCTTCAAAATTTCGTGCTCGCTTCGCTCGCGCATTCATATTATTTTGAGATGGAAGTACTATGTATTCACTAATAAAAGAAATAAAGCATATTACTATAAAACACCACAAAAATTTTCGCGCTCGCTTCGCTCGCGCTTTATTACTATTTTTGCAGAGAAGTACCGTGGGTTTACTAATACAACAAACAAAGCACTACTAAAATTTTCGCGCTCACTTAGCTCGCGCATTCATATTATATTGACATGGAAGTACTATAGATTCACTAATACGAGAAATAAAACACCACTAAAATTTTAGCGCTCGCTTCGCTCGCGCTTTATTACTATTATTACTATTTTGACAGAAAAGTACTATGGGTTCAGTTATACGAAAAACAAAGCATATTACTATAAAAACACCACTAAAATTTTAGTGTTCGCTTCGCTCGCGCTTTATTACTATTTTGAAAGAGAAGTACTGTGGGTTCACTAATACGAAAAACAAAGCGCTCACTACGCTCGCGCATTCATATTATTTTGACATGGAAGTACTATGGATTCACTAATACGAGAAATAAAGCACATTAATATAAAACACCACTAAAATTTTAGCGCTCGCTTCGCTCGCGCTTTATTACTATTATTACTATTTTGACAGAAAAGTACTATGGGTTCAGGTCATCCGACCCACGGTAGGGCTCAGAAAGAAATGCCATTCACGGTCACCCATCCGAAGACTGACCGGACTGAGGTTTTCTTAATTGAGATGGTGAGAGAAAAGTGAGATGTTTTTGGAGAATTAGTTACCTATATTGGCCTGATGTTGACTTCCAAGACTATCGATGTAGATTGGTGTCGGTCCGTCGCCCAAACCACATTGTTTTTTTTTGCCGCTCTGCAATTAAAATATCTAAAAAGTGGTCTAAAGTGCTCCGATTTAAGTTATAAACCAGAAAAATAAAAACCACATGGTCACGTGGTAACAGAAGGAGGAGTACCTTTTACTTTGTATATCTGTTATTTTGACCGTAATAAACGTATAAAAGAACATTTCCGGGAAAAAATTGACGTTTATACGTTTATTTCGGTCAAAACAACAGCTTTTGCTAAAAAATTGTAGGTAATAGTGTTCTCATGAATCCGAAGGAAGTATACCTATTTATCAAAAGTACGTTGTCGTGAAACAAAGAAATTTTAAACTATATTTTTGTAGTTTTAAAAGCAAAATTTTTTTTAACCAACAGAACTGAAATTTAATCCTTAACAAGACTGCATTTAAAAGTGATTTTTGATAAATGTGGCGGTTGTGTTACACAAGCACTAAAGCGACGATATGAGTACCAACAAACATCCGGTCAGAAAAATAAAAACTTTTCTAGCTGATACTGAGACTTTCGTTCGCTTCGCTCACTCGGTCAACTATATCTGTCATATATATAGGGAATATCAATCGTAGTTTTGATAACTCTAAAAGTAACTTTTATAGCAAAAATGGCTTAACTTGGCACACCACCCAAATTTAGACAACCGTAGATAATCAAAAGAACGAACGATTTTACAAATTTTGATAGATTGAATAAAATATTGAAGACTGATACGTCATTATCGTTTAATTTTCTACATATGGCAACAAAAACACTACCCCCGGCGTAATGTCACTATGTCACCCGTAACAAAATAGTCCCGGCTGTTAAAAAGTGAGCCCGTGCTCGCGAGGATGACTAAAATGACAGGCGGGACATGAGGTTTTATTAAAACCCGGGAGCAATTAGTCCACTTGCCGTGCTAGCCCCGCTGGAGCAAAATTCGTCAACGAATGCCATGTATGAATCCAAATCATAGAAACGGATACATTTTGTTTTAAGATTATTTTTCTCAATTTGTATGGGTGTATCGAGCAAATAATAAGCACGAATCTACGAAACTATTACTGATGGAATCATTTAATACAGCAAGTATTGCCAATGTCAGTGACAATGAATCAGTCAGAGTAAAAGCTTGACAAGCATAATGTATGTATTTTTTACTCTGGTAAAACATTTACAGCCTTATCAATCTAACAAGCTACGGTAAATTCTAAAATATACAAAGAATAAACAAAATTATATAATATTAACGAGACTACATAATGTCATTGATTACATAGGATTGAATATTTAATCCACCTTTCTCGACGTCATTATTATTTTATTTCAACTTTCTTTCATACATTTCGATGAATAAATCATTATCACTCATTTGTCTTTTACATATAAACATCTTTGTAGTTACACAGACAGAATGTTCCCCATTATATCTAACACTATTGTATTTAATATTGTAAGTATTCATTTCATTCAATATTTCATTTAAACATGCACACTGCCAAGGATTATCATTAAAATAGAATTTATTCAACTTCGCTCCAGAATTTCTCAACTCCAAACAGAAATTTGGTTCAAGATAAGAAAATCTGTTGTGAGAAAGATTTAAATTCTTTATAGATGTGCCACGAAATGCTTTGACCGGCACATATTCTATCAAATTATATGACAAATCTACATTACCCATTGCAATTAAATTTAAGAAAAGACTGTCTGGTATAGTCTTCAATCTATTGTTTCTTAAACCGACAATTTTTAACCTTTTCAAATGTTTAAACACATCTGCAGCTATATCTTCTATAACGTTTTCAGCTAAATTTAATATCTCCAATTTATCCAGATTCATAAATGTTCCAGGTTGATCAATTTTACTTATTTCATTAGTTGACAGGACCAATTGCTTCATTGTTTTTAAGTTAGATTTTATGGCAAAAGAGGGCACTTCCTTGAGCGAGCATCTGTCTAAATACAAAATATCAAGTTCTAAAAACGCATGTAATAAATTTTCAGGGGAACCAGACATGTTGTTTC
Source organism: Lycia hirtaria (assembly GCA_947563715.1). Lineage (NCBI taxonomy): Eukaryota > Metazoa > Arthropoda > Insecta > Lepidoptera > Geometridae > Lycia > Lycia hirtaria. The sequence continues at coordinate 48,752,683 of OX387376.1, read as the reverse complement.
TTGAAAAATCTATGAACTTTATTTTAGTACTTTTATCAAAAATGTATGGGTTAATATCTTGACCTATAAGTGCATTACTTGATAGGTCTATATGCAGAAGTTTTCCTAAAAGATCAAAAATACCCAATTCCAGGGAATTAAGCTTGTTTGATTTAAGATCGAGCACTTCCAAGTTTGGCTTTTGGTCAAATAGTCCGAGAGGAAAAGAGGTTAACTGGTTATAAGAAAGATTTAGATGTGTAACAAGATTATTGCCATCTAGAACTCCAAGTTCTAGTTTTTCAATTGTGTTCATTGATAAGTCTATGTATCTCAGGTTGTCGTCATTTTCAAAGGCTTCGTAATCGACTGTATTGATTCGGCAATTCTTCAAGGTGATTCTTCTAGTACGGTTGTTATCTGACACTAGTCCTCTTTGTAGAATATAGTCTTCATCACCTGCAGTACACACCACTTCTGTACTTCCAATATTTTTACAGTTTGGCTTAGAATTTACTACCATCGCGGTAATAAGTAAGCCAAAAATTTGAACAACTTCAAAATTCTTTAAGATTTTCATTCTGAAAATAGAAAATGCATTCGTTATTTTTAGGGTACCGTGAAAAAACTGAAAAATCCTGATCCTGATATCTGAAAATTCGTCCTGTCTGTATGTTAATATTATTTTATTTTTTGAAAGAAAAAAAAACTGCTTTAATATATAGATTGTAAATCTATAGTGCAGAATAAGCCTTACAGTTTTCACATTATAATTTAGAGACTACCACATAAATGTTGGCAAATATTTATGTGGTGTGGCAGATGTCTTCACAGAATTACTTAATTACAAAAATGCAAACCTTACACGCAAAAAGAAGATGACATATATATATTATTTTTTAATAATGATACCCAATATGAATTGGTAACAACAACATAAACTTCACAATGTTATCTCTTATCTTTGGAGTGATTTCCATATGTACCAAACTAGTATATATATATATATATATATATGTTATATAAAATGTGTACCTACGGCCTACGGCATTCAAGATTTTGAAGTTCAAAGTCATTGACCTTTTTGCTTGATATGTAGTTTTGTCAAAGTTTTTGTCTTTATTATTGGCTACGGGAGCCACATGCATGTCTCGACACAATACTGACCAATTATAGTGAATATATAAACGAATATAAAACTTATTATATACGCTTTTATCCAATATTACTCGTAATAGATAACAAATGTTTTCAAACAATCTTAAATGACCTCTAAGTTCCTTGACAATCAACAGGTTGCGATAGTGTAAATAAACAAGAAGTGAGGTGTAAATAATAAAGAAGTACCAATATTACAATTGATAAAATAAAGTTAAAAATATATAATATGTATAAATTAGCATGAATAAATAACGCTATGGGAAAGCCCCTGGACGGGTTTTTGTACCTATTCAGTACTGATAAAAAAGCATTCTCAACAACAATATTACAAATTCACATATTTACCTCATGTTTTATAAACTTTTACTGAGCAGAATTTGTGGCCCTATTTACATTACTGTATTAATCGTCATTAATTGGTACAAAAATATCACTTTGACTCGTTTTAAAAAATATATTTATGTAAAACACAGCATCTCCGAAATTTATACGTGCAACAAGTCTGGCATAAATTGCCACTCTATTTAGGTCTTAATATACTTTACCAAGATCATCTACTTGCTGTTAAAATATACAAGGCGTTTTCTTTTTTGCACACATATATTTCAAAGAATCTTTAAACCTGATTTTGACCCTCTTTAAAATAGCAGGTTAAATTTAAACTTTGCACACTTATCAACAACCGATGACAATAAAATAATTGAAAATAAATATCCGACAAAGTACGAGTTTCACTCGCACACCGAGACTTCCATACTCATATGCATAGCACAATACATGCATAGCTAAATGCTAATTACCTACTCAACAAAATGTGCTTTATATCTAAGAATATTTGTATCTTCCGATATTATCTACAATAGGAATAGCCTGTTTTTATGTATAAATAGGTTTGCGCTTGACCGCCAACTCGGCTGATGATAAGCGACGTTGCGGTCTACGATGGAGCGCGCTTACCAAGAATAAACCAATTCACTCGCGATTTAAAGACACCCAAATTATATATATCGGGGTAGACCCACTCAGAAAGCGTATTCCACATTCTAGCAGTCCGCACGATGAAAGTGGAACGAAAGCGTTTCGTTCGGGTTTTTGGAATATCCACCATGAAACGGTGACGCTTTTTCGTGTTTCTGACTGTCCGTTAGTAAAAAGAGCAAGGGGGAATTAAATAATGCAGACCAAACACACATTACTGTTACACTTTATTGCAGTTATTTTGGCCTTATTGAATTATGAAATTCGTCGCTGCGCGCAGAGTGCGCCTGTGTTAGGTACTCACGGCGTATAACTATATAACTTTCCATCCAATGGATTTTTCAAGTACCTATTTGAAATAGTGTTTGGTAGCCCAGCCGTGTCCTAGTAAAATTATTGTTGTATGTCAGCCTTATTTTGTTTTGCTCGATAATAAAGTTCAGGGGATAGTATAATCATCCGCAAAGTGATGAAAATTATAATTAGCTGCGCTCCGCGGTGTCACCCGCGTAGTGATGGAAAACGGTGATGATGATGGTAAAATATAGTCTCCGTCCTTCTCCAGGTCCTAAAGATTCTCTGTAACAAACAGTCAAACATCATAACGATTAGTTCAGCCGTTTAGCTGTTATATAGTAGATTATGCACCAAGGGGATAAAGTAGTGTTTTATGTCACGGGCGACATATTGAATCCCGAGTGTAACGTAGGATTCTACCCTCGCTAAGCTCGGGTGTTAAAGAGTTAAATCCCGAACGAAGCGAGGGATTTAAGACTATAATCCGAAGTGTAACGAGGGATTCAAGGTCGCCCAAGACAAAAACACCTTTTCATCTTACTAGCTCGTAAAGCTAGGTTTCCAAGGCTAATATTGGCGTGGAAAAGTTCATTTCGCTCCCTAGGGTGGAAAGTAATTTCGAATTTCGAACACGACGGAGCTCTACATTTTCAATACAAAATATATCCAACCTCTTTGTATAATACCTTCACAAAATGAAGAAAAATAGTTCGATTCAACGAGGTTGCTATCTTAGCTTAAAGAAACACAAAATATTATATTAAAATAACTTAGACATTTTGTATATTTACGTAAAATGTACAATTAACTTTCTCTTAGCATTGTTTTGAATTTCTAGAACCATTTACACAAAAAAGGTTTGGATGAGTAATGAAGAATATTACCTATGCGAGTTGTGTCAAGAGCCTAAAAGAAGAAGAAAAAAATGAGTAAAAAAACTTTGTACTACGTAATTTTGTTGTAAATAATATTCAAAATTAATTAAATGTATACATGTAAGTGAACTCACGTGATTATAATGTAACTTTAGGACCAGTAAAGTTGCTTATATGCCAAGCGGATTTTTCTACTCGAGAAAATAGGTGAACTAAAAAATTTCCTCGCTACGTTAAGATGAAAAATGTTGTATTGCACTCGGCTGTAAAGTTATTTTATCTCGTCTTCTTGAATCCATCGCTACGCTCAGGATTCTACACTAAAACCACAACGCTGTGCTTGTGGTTCAAACCTAGAATCCTTCGCTTGCTCTGGATTCAACTGTCAGACACTCGACGGTAAAATACAACTTTCCAGCCTAGTACAATAAATAACTGTTATCCCCGTGGTACATACTCTACTTTTCACACCTACTGCGTGATAATAGAAAGAAATGGTTTTGAATCTACATTATATAGCAAAACAGAGCGCTTTGTTATTTATTACGTACGAACTTCAAAACTTGCTGCATACGCTACCTGAATGGATTTTCTTTGATTGACATTATTAAACCTACATTATATATCAGAACGTCACAATCGCAAGTCAAATAGACTTTATCTAGACAAGCGCGTTCCATCGTAGACCGTCGTTCAAAACAAACGGGATCGGTGGTCAAGCTAAAGTTTCCCATACTAAAAATATAAAAACAACCGTAGTACAATATCAAAAAATCAACAGATGCGTATATGGTTTTAATTTCAACCCGATACCTTCACGCATTCCCGAGATAAAGGTCTTGACACCCGGACAGACGGACAGACGGACAGACGCACAACAAAGTGATCCTATAAGGGTTCCATTTTTTTCCTTTTGAGGTACGGAACCCTAAAAATGGACAATAAACAACATATTCATTAATTATTTACATACTTAGTTATTACAGAAACACTTATGTTATTAATAAACAGACAGAGAGACAGACGACTTATTTATTTATATTAGTAATAATTACAAAATAAACCGGCCAAGTGCGAGTCGGACAAAGGGTTCAAAACATGTTTGGTCGGTCAAAAACATGTTTGTTGTATGGGAGCCCCCCTTAATATTAATTTTATTTTAATTTAATTATTTATTTTTAAAGTGAATAATATAACTCATTATTTTGTGAAATTTCAAGCGTTTGCCTGTTGCCGATATCAATATCGAGCAAAAACAAGCAAAAAAAATCACGTTTAATGTGATGGAGTCCCCTTAAATATTTATTTTATTCTATTTTTTAGTATTTGTTGTTATAGCGGTAACAGAAATACATCATCTGTGAAAATTTCAATTGTCTAACTATCACGGTTCATGAGATACAGCCTGGTGACAGACGGACGGACAGACAGACAAACAGCGGAGTTTTAGTAATAGGGTCCCGTTTTACCCTATGGGTATGGAACCCTAAAAATAGCCTATGACACTCAAGGAGTGCAGAATCTTATAAAACCTCGCATATCACAATCGGTCAAGCCGTTTAGGATGTTGGCAGTAGAGTAATATATAAACATACATACAAGCAACATACACTCGAAAACATAACCCTTCTTCTTGCGCAATCGGGTAAATATTGTACTCTGTGCCCGTGTTGCCCTTTCTGTGAAACCCTGTAGCATATCAATAGTAAACAGTGCGGTATGGTATGGGTGAGCGAATTCCTAGCACCTTCCCACACGCACCCACGCAGTAGCTTAACCTTGACCAAGTGATCACTATTTATGTGTACTTAACCACAATATTTGCATTTGTTTTGAATTATGTCATTATCTATACTTACTTACCTGTACAGACTTCTGTCTTGAGTGACTGACTGACTGACAACCGACGAGAGCCTAAACCGCTACTCCTAGATACATACAATTTGGTGGATGTCTTCATTGTGATGGTAAGTATTGGAACTTCCATCAATAAATGTAGCTTAAGATACTTATAGCGGATAAATGAAGGCGCATTTTTACTTATTAACTCTTACATATGCTAGCTGTTTGTTTACGTAAAATGCGTTTTTGGTTGTGAGCTAGCCGCTTCTTTTATAGTTTTATTACCCGCAAATGGCGTTTAAAATAGTGTTAAAAATCATGCTATAAATTTGCAATACTCATCCTAAAGCTTACGAAATCCTTTTTAACAATAATAATAACTAACTGTTTAATTTAATTGACTATTTTATTTATATTCATTGATTTAAGTTTTAAATAAGCCGACGTGCTTGAATGAACATTTTTGTATTACAATGTTAGTACCGCGAGGATGAATTTAATGTACACTACGTACCAATTGTGTATTGTTTATGCCGAATGAAGTTATTTTGAAATTGATAAAAAATACTATTAAATTTCCCTGTAAGTTTAAATCATACAAATTGCACCTTTATTTGTAATAGTGGTTATATTTTATTAATAGCTTTATGCAAATAAAAACTAACCTAAAGTTAATGTAAATACAGATGGTAAATGAATACAAAGTATACATAGCATTGTTTTATGTTACAGGGTTTTGTTGTAGGAGGAAAGGAAATGAAACATCCATTCTAAAATACCACATTTATTAGCAAAATTTACCTAATTAGTCACTTCTTTGTCATCGCTAAGAATTTCATCTTTGCTGTTATCGTCTCTGACATCATCTCTGGAATTAACCTCATCTTTCTTTTCGACATCTAAATGCACTTCAGAATCTGGAGTACTAAATTCAATTGAACTATCTTTCAATACTGTTGAAGCTTCTTCAATACTCATAATGTTTCTAGAAATGTCCAACTCACTCTTCAGCCTTTGAATCGATTGAACCACTTCGTTCTGAAAATTCATGTTCAGTTTGTACAGCTGTTCTGAATGCTCCTTCTCTCTTCTGATTTCGTTCTTCATGTGTGTGTCTTTAAATTTTTCGAATTCCGTCATGATTCTCACTTTAGATTCGTACACGTGTTGTACCATAGACACAAGTCCAAATAACTTCTGTATAACCTTTTCTTTAACTTCATTTGAAATATTTGGATCTGATTCCAAGTCTGATTTGGCGTCCAGAGCGAGGTCATTCGCTGACGATGGAAACCCAAGAAAGGCTTTGGATCCATTTGAACCGTTACTCTTCGGTGTAGCCGACGGATTATCAACTTTATTCACTTTATCTTTAGAAGCACTTTTAGTGGTAAACGCGCCGTGTGTAACTACTTCTGTAAACACTCCAGAACTGGGCTTATTAGATTGATACTCCGCAGTTTTCTTATTCACTTTCTGCATTAACTCACTTTGTTTCTCTTTCTGCTTTTCGAAATTCGACTTTTGTATCACTACTTCTTCATGGACAACTTTAATTTCTTCAGATTCTTTTTGTTTAGTTTGAAAAGGGCTTCCCGCTCTTTTACTAAAGTTGGTGACGGTGAGTCTAGACATTTTTAGGGCACTGTCACATATAAGGTAATGAAAATTCTAGGTCACCGAACTGAATAATTTTTCCACTGGTTATTCTGTCCGGCCTGCGTGGCGTCGATTATAAAACTAAGTGGTATGTTGATATCAAATATTGAATGGCTGGCCTCTGACGGCCAAGTGTGGGCTTCGCTCCTTAGTTTTGGTTCGCGAGCGCTTCCTAGGCGCGCCGGTGAATGCGTTATGAGCTACGTAGCGGAGCGCATGAATGCGCCTTGAGACAATGCGTTTTACAATCGCAGTGATATGTTGTTAGCTAAATAATTAAAAAAAAAAACAGGATTAATACATGCTCACATTATTCTTGTGGTATCTGTCCACTATGCATGCTGACTTTGTCATATAAAATCTATTTTAGAAAAAAAACAAGATATTTACTGTTTAAAAACTAATAAAATTAGTTTATTATTAGTTTATTATTAGTAATGAAGTATTTTGTTTTATGTTTATTACTTACTGCATAACTCTGTCATTTATAAACCGATTTTGATTTTTGTTTGTTTGTGAGCTGATCATATACTTTCAGATCGGTCCCATAGAAAATTCTTCAAAATTGTTTCAATAGGTATTGTTTTTAAACAAAATTGTGAATTGTACAGTTGGTTTTTAACCCCCGACCCAAAAGAGGGGTGTTGTAAGTTTGGCGTGTCTATCTGTGTGTCTGTCTGTGGCATCGTAATTGTCAAATGGATGGACCTATTTTGATTTAGCTTTCTTTAAAGAAGATTTCATCGAAAGCGTTTTCGTCGTTTACCTATCCTATTATTATTTTTTTATATTTTTTTAGTGTAAACGCTTTATTTTTTTTTATTTTTTTTATACACTATAGATCTACGATTGACCACCAACTCGCCTGATGTTAAGCGACGGTGTGACGGTGTTATGTTTTGTTATTGTAATATTATTATTAAAAATATATAACCTAAATTTTACTATGCGATTTAATTAATTATATATTTTAATTTTATTTTAATTATTTTAATGTTGTAATAATTTAATTCAGTCTAATTTAATTCTCTTCGATAATTTATTTTAATTTAAGTTTTAATTGTAATTTAATTTATATGGATGCAAAACATCCGGAATAAAATTATTTCATTTCATTTCATTCATTTCATATAAAACCAATTTAGTATTGACACATCAAATGTATCTATTTAGGTATATGGTTATGAAAAATTATATATGTATGTACTTACTTTAAAAAATCGTAGTGAACCCAAAACTTCTTCTGGTGCTATATATACATGTACAATGATGTGGTCATACTTAAGCTTCTAATTCCTAGATTGTTAGCAAATATTTAAAGACGCTGGCTGTAGATAGCTGGATAACGGTTTCTAATTAATTCGGAAGGCGAATGAAATCATAAGCATACACTTAACAACCTACTCGACTGCTTCCTTTGCAGTCGAGTAATAAGTTTAGTGTGTAGGTATATATGTATAATTCTCTAACATACTCTGCAGCACAGAATTCCCCTATTTACATAGCTCTGCAGTCAACAACTTCAATTTTTGGTTTTAAGTTTTACAACTCCGCCAATGTCACGTAAAATAGACCATCAAACGCCGAGAATGGTAATTCGTCATATTTTGTTTTGTTTTTGTTATTTTAGTTTCCCGGTAGTAACACGGGTAATTTTTTTATTGCTGTTCTAACAACTTTCAACTGCAGTAGTAAGAAGGGTAATTCAATTACCGGTGCCACTAATAGTAGTAAGATTAGTAGTAACACGTACAATAAACGAATTTTATACGCTATTGATGGCGGCTGAATTGCAAAGTTCGCTCTACAGACTAAAGTGAACATATGACTTGTCAAAAAATTCATCTCAGTTGAAAGAGTGATATTTAAGTTGTATAAAAAATAGCACCAGTTTTAAAATAAAAAAAATCATCAAAATAAGGTTCACCCAGTCGAAAGTTCAGAGGTAACAAACATAAAAAAAATACGGTTGAATTGAGAACCTCCTCCTTTTTTGAAGTCGGTTGATAATGATTGTATGTATATAATATGTAGTAAGTATCTAATCTATACTAATTTCACAATCTTGATAAAACTAACGTCACTTCACTCATTAATATAATAATTGGAGCCGATTGCAATCACTTTCACCCGTACGGGAGCCACACTAAAATGGTCAGTAATCAGTATGCCGTCCGAGCACGATGCCGGATCAATAATAATAGATATCGCCGTTACACTACCACAGGAATTTGTGACACTTAAATCTTGATTCACTGACGACCTAAGGACTTGTCAAGGTTCTTTAATAGTCCTGATAATTAAAAAACTCACATGAGGTGTTTATCTATTGTCTAGTAAAAATAAGATTTGTGACAACATAAAAGACAACTAAGTATATTGTTATTTAAATGAATGTACTGGTGTTTTGAAATACATTTGTCAATATTTTATAATTATGTTATAAAAGCTAATTTTGTTAACCGATCGTTATGAAAATTCGTATAGAGATAGCTTTGGACCTGGAGACGGACATAAGCTACTTATCATCATCATAATCATCACCTTTTTTCATAACTACGCGAGTGAAACCGCGGAACGCAGCTAATCTATAAATCGGGGATTATCGGGGATTTTTAGTTATTTTCCTATCATAATTTCAAAGAATCCCCCCGGTTGCAAATACTGTGATGTGCTCCAAACAAACGGATTTATTTTTACTAGACTATTAGGCCACTTTTCATCCACGTCCCTGACCCATCTACTTCTAGGCCTTTTTTAAAGAACACTCTAGATCTTCACTACACCTTTTTATTTTAATTTTATATTTACCAGCAATCCTTCTGTTTCAGACAATACCTAACCTTTTTCATGGAAAGTTGTCGCAAATGGCTTTTAAATAATGTGTCCATTAACGCATCCTCTCTTGGGCGTGTTGATTTTGAAGGTCTTGAGATACTTTTCTTTTCATTATCATCATCCCAACCACAAGAAGTCCACTGCTGTGCTGGACATATACAGGATTTCCAAAAAGACCGGTGGCAGAGGCTTGTATCCAGCGTCATCCTGTCACTTGTATAAGGTCTTCTGTCCATGTTGCGGCTGGTCTTTCTAGGCTAAATTGCCGATGAGTGGTATCCGCTCGAGAACTTTTCGGCCCCAATTCACTTTTCATCTAATCCTTTCCTTCGCAGCCCAGATCTAGGGGGGGGGGGGGGGGGGGGGGGGACAAATCGTGGCACCCACCCCGGCAGCTTCAGGGGGCGCCTAAATCATAATACGAAGAGGGGCGCCACTATAAAGTTTCTGCCCCAGTTTGAAATAATCGTAGGTCCGGGGCTGAGCCTTCGGGATGGATGACTTCTCTTGTACGGAACGGGTTCTTCGAGTTTTGCCAACTAGTTTGGGTAATGCAACAGCCTAGCATTTGTTTTCCTAACACACCGCAACGTTGTCTTATCACACTGTTTCTTTTTAACCCCCTACATTAAAAGAGGGATGTCGTAAATTTGACGTGTGTAATTATGTATCTGTGTATTTGTGAGTCTGTGGCATCGTAACTCTCAACTGATGGACTGATTTTAACCTAGTTGTTTTTTTTTTTTACAAAATAATTTGATCCAGGGTATTCTTAGCATATTATTGCTTATTATTGATTAAAATTTAATACCTTTGAAACATTGGGGATAAATGCAAGTTATTTGCTATTTTACACATTAAAAGAAAAAAGAACGAAAAACTCAGCGTTTATAACGAAACGCCACGACAAACTAACTTCATTTACATAAAACCTAAAGATAAACCGAATTAAGTGTTGAAAAGAGACCTCGATTAAATTTAAAAGCAATGACTTGATAGCAAGGATGTGAAACAATATTGGAAATGCTGGATAATTCTATAAGACGTTTTTCCAAAGTAGTTTTTAGTACTTAGGAATAGAATAAGTACTAAAAACTTCAATTATCTATGCTATAGTATAGATAATTGAAAAATTTAACTAGTTTTGTTTTTAGGGTTCCGTTCCGTACCTCAAAAGTAAAAAAGTGATCCTATTTGGTTTCTTGGTTTCTTGTTATATGATCACTTTGTTGTCCGTTTGTTTGTCTGTCCGCCTGTCAAGACCTATGTTGGGAAAGCGTGGAGGTATCGAGTTGAAATTAAAACTATATACGCAGATCTATATTTCCTTGCAGCTGTGAAAAAATCAAACTTTCAGTTATAGTTAATTATGAAATTTGACAATAAGTATTGGTACACATAAAGGAAAAAAACCTGAAAACTAAGAATAAGGGTCCGAATTTTAAAGTGCTTTAACCGTATCATGTGGTGTATAATATGAAATAGCTTCATTAACACAACCTAAAACAGGTTTTTAATTTTATGTAAAAATATAATTTCCCCCTTTTATCAATGATTAGCTTCGCCCTAAGGTTTTAAGAACTTATAGTTCCCGGTTTCGTGGGATTACCAGAACGGGCGAGTCTGACTCGCACTTGTCCGGTTTTTTAATAATAAGATTTGAATAAGACGAGAATGCCAGCCTGACGTTATGCTTCACGCTTGTCTTGCTTTATAACAGTACCATGTTATCCAAAACAGAACAATTACTTAAGCTTATTGCTAAAAGTGATATCTTTCAGGCAACCTGATTAAGGTAATTATTAAGATAACTTTATATACAGTAAGATAATATGTAAAAGAGATAATGATGGGTGAAATCTGTTACCAAAATGATTCGTAAATTTTTAAAAGCGACGCTGTGGCCGAGGATGAAGCACCCAGACCAAGAAGATACTTGTTCACGCTAAACTTATGATTTTCGGGTAATAATTTTAAGGAAAAAAAGGATGGCGGTAAGGCATTCCCGAGCAGTTCGCGTTATGAAGGTGGAAGCGAACACTACTTATTTACTTTGATCTTAAAGCAAAAATCAAAAAGAATAAGAAATCTAATCAACCAAAAAGAAAAAGAAGAAGATAATCAAAAAGGGAGAGTTAGAAATCGGTCAGAGATCAATGTATCATCGCCGTGATCTCCAGATGGGCAAGTTCAATGCTGTCGTTAGATGCGATTATGTATGCAAAACGGCGCGTGCGCATGTCTGCTCCTCCATACGAAGCGTCTCAATGTTTCACGCACCTCACCTCTCGCTTGCACCATCCAGACACCCAAACGAAGGACAAGAACAAAAAACTGGATCACTCCGAATCAGGGAACGGTGTCACGAACAACAGAAAAGGTGCTCCTAAACTCGCATGCCAAAACGTACCATACGTAAACAATTTAGTCAGAACTTAAGCCTTTTTCAATCCAAGGCATCAAGAAGGATTCGTATCAAATAGCTTTCCCTTACACTCGTCTCCAGCCCGCGACAGAAGGTCGCAAGTCCACGGCTGTCTCGTACTATGAAAGACAACACATACCGGAACTGCAGACCACGTGCTGAATTTGAAATAGCTGTATAAAACCAGCGGGGTCCTTGTCGAAACTATCACAAGCCATCCATCCACCGACCAGTCAACATCAGGAGCCATGGTGTCGAAAATGTTGTGTTTAATTGCCCTCGCTCTATTCGGGAGCGCAGTGGCCCAGCCTGCGAAAGCTAGCTTCTGGAAGGGTACGCCTATGGACGGCATGGTTGAGGAGATGAGGTCTGGCTGCGTCGAAGGATCAGACCCTGCCGCTTGCATTAAATACAAGGTCATGTCTCTGTTGGACTCCATATTCAAAAAGGACTCCTTCCAGGTAAATATAAATTCGTAATGAAACACCTGTGTTTTCTTAATTTAAATAGTCAGAGCCTAGAATGCCTTTTGACTTTTACTATTTTTTGAAGATTATAGTCTGGCTGGACATTCTGTCTGGACATTATTAAGCCTAAAGTGAATAAGTGAATAATGCAAAAGATTTTACGTAAAACGTTCATGTGTTTCAACATTCATTTATGTGTTTCAAAATTATTTAAATATCTTTCAGATCTCCGATGCCGTGGAAGTGACTAAGAACGGAGCAGGCAATGATGTCACTGGACGATCAAGTGGCGACTTTCTAGACACCGTAGAAAGCTACATCCAGTCCCATGACGTGACCTTCCAGCTTCCTCTCGCCGACACCAAAGTGACTGTCAGCCCGAGGAATCTCGACAATGACGAGCTGAGCGTCAACATCAAGTTCAACAAGGAAGGTGCCCGTGCAGTCGGCGAGGCTCGCAAAGCCAAGCTCAAGAAGATCATCGTGCCAATCCTCGTGTTTGTGCTCCTGAAGGCCATGACCCTCATCCCCCTGGCTATCGGTATGCTCGGTCTGAAGGCCTGGAACGCGCTTCAGCTGTCCTTCTTCTCCTTCGTCGTGTCCGTTGCTCTGGCCATCTTCCAACTCTGCAAGAAGGTGAGTGAAAATAGGATATGATAATAAACTTGGATTCTTCAATGAACCTCTTGATATCAAAATATTTGTCTCACAATTCACTTACCAGTTTTTTTTACCGTCTTCAAAAAAGGAGGTTATTTATCGACAAGATAGTGAGATTATTTGACAGCAACTCAAGAGGTTCATAAAGAAATCGAGAATGTATGTCTCTCACATGAAAACAACCGCACTCTATTTCCGTCTTTCGCACAGAACGAAACGCACATAACGTTTCTCTCTCTTGTGAACTAACAACTGTCTGTTTGACTATCTGTATGTCTAACGTTATAGTTTACCCAGATCGCAGCGGACAACTCGCATCCCCAGATCTCCGCGCATGGACCCTGGGATGCTGCATACGCCGCCACTCGTCGCAGAAGAGACGCAGACCCTCAAGAAGAAGCTCAAGAACTAGCCTACAACGCTTACCAATAAACGCAAAACCTCTTTTTCAAAAAAACCATAACGACCTCCGACCCGACTTGAAGTTAGAACCCCGTTTCGAATTTCGAACGGAAATAGACCAAAAATAACGGTTTTTAACCGTCGCGTAAATACTATGTAATGCAATTTATTTATTTAAAACTATTGTGGATGCGAGACAGTGTGATTGTGATGTGTGACTGTTATTTATTTTTATTTTGTAATAAATCATCGAAAAATTATACGTGATTTTTATTGATTCCTTATTATCCTGTAGACTAATGCACAGGAGATCATAAATTTCACAAAATATATTAGAAAATATTTAGATTTTGTTTTTCATTTTACATCTAGTAGATTCATACGATTTTATAATGAGTTAGTTACGCATATTAATCAAATTTGCAATGTTCACCAAAATTTCTCCATCCACACGCCATTTTCACCATTTCTCCACCCATCTGCCTTTTTTGCGTAACCTCAAAATCCGAGTGGAAAAAAATATACAAAAAGATCATCTTAAAATCCCCTCGTAGGTACAGAAATATAAATAAATAAATATTTGTGGACATTTCACACAATTTCATATAATGAGGTTGATTTAGTTAAAAATTCTAAAACAAACATACAATCAATTCGATATACTTAATCTACAACATTACAACATACAAAACTTCCAATGATTTTTACCTAAATATTTAGGTCAGGACACTCTAGTATTACTTTCCAATGAAATCAAGCTAGTGAAAACAACATAGACTAAAATATACAGCTCTATAACAATGTAGTAAGGGTCAAAGTGATATAAAAATAAACCACTTTCTTTGTTTCGTTTAATTCTGATCAAGTATCTGCTTTCTTCGAGTGATCAGTGTTACAATCACGTATGTAGTGTTGCCACATCGCGCCAACTTCCACGGTGATGGCGGAAAAGTGATTCTAATTTACACTTGATTTTATTTACATAAAATTAAATAAAGTGTTAACTAGCACTCAATCAAATCGTACGAGAGCTGCGATGCTTTGGCACACAAATAAACAGTCACGTCATTCCTAAATAACACCCCTCTTTTTGAGCCGGGGATTCAAAACGGGTGGTCGACGCTGACCACCGGGACTTCGGGACCTTTCTGAGCAGATTTTTTTTTGTTAAAAAATAGACTAACGCTTAACCGTCAACTCACCTGGTGTTAAGCGAAAGTTACGGTCTACGATGGAGCGCGTTTGCCTTGAAGAAATAATGTAAAAAACTAAGTAAAGAGTAAAAAAGACTAAGTAAAGAGTTTATCTATCTAAGTCTGGATAAGAAAATTTTAATACAATATTATTTGGTAGGTACCAAACCAAATAATATTGGCATTTATATAGATAGTACTTAAAAATTACTTACTAAGTACATATCATTCTCAAGATCTAATTGTCTCAGTAAAGTAATGGTGATTTTACTAGAGCTTCTACGGTGTTTTGTCGATAATATGAAAACGGACCCAAAAAGAGATAAAAAAAGAGTCCTTAGATATATTTCATCAAAATCTGTTCAGCCGTTTTTTATGTCGGGGATTCTTGAATTTACCAATTTTAAATCTTGTACCACGTTATTCATGTCCATTTATTTTTTATTTATTTATTTACAATGAACGGTTGGCACCAATTACACATTGCATATATTATACTAATTCATAATTATAAAATTCAAATATTAAAAGTAAAATATAAGATGACATCAATAAGTACAAAATTTATAAGTAATAAATTAAATTCATTAAAAGGAATGTTTTTCACAAAATAATAATAAAAATTGCATTAGGTCAGGCCACTAATCGCAAAAAATATCACAATCTGGGAACTCTTTTAAAACTTTTTTAAACTTTTATTTATTTATTTAATAATCATTGAAACGGCAGATAACCGATTACATTAATTATAAAATATGTCAAGTCAATGAGATTAAAATTTAATAAATACCAAATGTCAAAAAACGACTAGGTTCGTTCGTTGGTCTCACAATATGTGAAAAAAGCCGCCATTACATCCGACGGTCTCGTTACGTGCACGTAAATACACATGAATCGATTACACACACAATTTTTACTCCATTAAACTTTCGAACTACCACAAAGCTTAGAGAAAAAACAGAGCGTCGTAATATCTTTCTCACGTTCCCGCCAAAACTCCCATTACCTAATCTGGACGTAATAACCACTTATGACAACGGTCACAAGACTGGTCGAAATTAAGCAAATGTTGAACTCCAGTCACGCGTTACCGTACAACACTATCCAGCACAATTAGCAATTCCAAGACTAATTAGAAAACTTGAGGATGACATCAGCAAGTCGACTCCGTCATCCCTGAACAAATTTTAGTGTTTCTTGAACAACTATAAAGAGGAAGCTCCCAAATTCCATAATTATTTTGTCAACTTTGCTTTTTTTTAGGGTTCCGTACCTCAATATAAAAAAAGGAACCTTATAGGATTACTTTGTTGCCCGTCTGTCCGTCCGTCCGGGTGTCATGTCCGGGTGTCACCTTTATCTCAGGAACGCGTAAAATTATCGAATTGAAATTAAAACCATATACGCAGATCCATAGTATCTTGCTGCAGAAAAAAAATAAAGTTTCTAAGTTTTGTAAAAAAAAAGTTACAGCCGAATATATCGTAAAAAACGCACATTTCGACACTCACAAGGTAATCAAAACCTATGGGGTACTTCCCGTTGACCTAGAACAATGAAATGTGGCAATAAGCATTGTGTTAGAGTACACATATAGGAAAAAATCCGAAAACTGGACATTTTTTATTTAATCACAAAAAAATTGTGTCTTCATGCAAGGAATGAAGGTCCAAATTTTAAAGTGAATTAGCCGTATCATGTGGGGTATCATATGAAAGAGCTTCAGTAGCATAAGCTAAAACAGGTCAAACATTTTAAATATTTTTACGATGTATATTTTTCGGTTTATGAAGGAAAATAGAAAAAAATATATGATTTCCCCCTTTTATCTACTAATACGGAAACCTCGGTGGGCGAGTCTGACTCGCACTTGTCCGGTTTTTTTTTAATAATCTCTAGAAATATGAATATTTTGTTTAGATGCCTCAATAAAACGTTTCAGATTATAGAGCCGCAGATGTTAATCTATACAATTCTTTGCAAAAGTGATAAATGTTGCGGATTGTCACATTAACATTTGCACTTGTATTACCTTCAAAGATATGTATTCGACAATCGGTGAGAAATCTTGTTCAACCTGAGTCCAGTGTCAAGATGACCCTGAATAGATGAGTAGCTGAACTTATAAATTATGTTTTATATTTAGCATTAATTGAGCTAGAGCTGAAATAAATTGACTGATTAAAATCTGGATTATATAAATTAAATAGTTTAAGAATATTTTTTTAGAACGAGTATGCTTGTTCGTGCATGTCACTTTCGTTGATTTGTTTTAAATTTATATTTATACTGTAAATATCCGATAGATACATGAAATTCATGACTGTTTGCAGAAGGTTAGAAATAGCTGCTAGTTCAGCGTTCTAAAGGTAGCTCTATTTAAGTACGGTTCGTTTATTTGTATTCACCACTTTTGTATTTTAACGTGAAAACATAAAAAAAAAAAACTTAAATATATTAAAACACGTTGTGACTGTATTGAGACTGGTTGTTGAACAGTTTATTGTTATTTTCTTCCTTTAAAATACTACTAGTAGCTTATCTTATTTTATCTAATCAGCATCACCGTTCATCACCACTCATTACTACGCAGGTGAAACCGCGGGGCGCAGCTAGTATAAAATAAAAATAACATTAATTATAACTATGGGAACCTCATGAATGAATTAGAATTGTGTTAACTAAATATTTTGACACTAAATAGATATCATTTGTAATAACAATAAGCAATTATAGCTTAAAATAATAAGAAATCGCATCTATTCTTATTCTTATTCGAGATGGGGGCGATAAGTCCTGCACTGACGGCTTGGGGTACACCCCAAGCCGTCATTGTGCATTTCCCCCGGCAGCATCTACCCAAGCCAGCCTAGCTCCTATGTAACTATAATTGATTATAAATAATGGGCCCAACATCGTGCCTTGAGGCATTCCTCATTAGAATGCAGCGGGACGCCTCAGGATGCGTTTGACAGCTGCTCGGCATACTATTCTTACCCTGCTGACCCACTAGGTTCACATTAGCACGCATTCATAACCATAACTACTTTTTATGAGTACTTACGAACTGCCGACTACAGGCATACCTCACTCAAAAGCCTTTAATAAATTACGATTTTCTTTTATAGTGCTATTTTAAACTTTGTATTCAATGTGCTTGAGTTAAAAACTGTTCTTGATGTGTTTTGTTGTTAGTAAAGGTTAATTTGTCTATTTATATTGCCAAAGAAGTGTCTGAAAGAGGAGCATTTAGGTGAAATATTGGTATGTTTGTCACGAACACCGGACGGTGGCGCTCGCTGTTATGTGTACAATGTTACCTAATTGAAAGATTTGAGGTTGTGCAGCTGGGCTTTACGCCTTTGTTGTGTAGTATCACGTATATTTAATTTAGTTTTTTCTTATTTTACACTCCTATATGATACCCAAGTTTATTAATACAAAAAAAATCTTAAGATGAAGTTTCACTATATTATAAGCTAACGCTTACCATACCATATTCGTTAGCTTATTATCATAATAACTGCAAAACTTATGGTTCCACTGAATCTTTGTGAGCCCAGAGAGATGCTTGCAGACATCGTTATGTAAGCATTCGTTGTCAGTCTATAATCTGAATCTGGAAAATAAATACATAATTGGATAAGTTCGGTAATATGGAAGGATTTTATTACAAATTTGATTGATTTCTAAACATTCAATGTTTCATATAGACCGCAACAGTGCTTGACATCACTATAGAAAAACACTATAGAACCATTATCTACGAATAAAAAGATGTGGTCCTATAAAATAAGACTTCTATAACGCAGCAGTAGAGGGCGAAAGATATATCTACACCGAGTTATAGGGTTAAAAATCTATCACAGGGTCCGCATGGCTAGTTAGCAATTATTACTGTGTTCCGGATAGGAGAGCACACAGAATTCGCCCTATTTACATAGGACCGGAGAGCACATGGGGCCTACCGCATAATTAGTTGCAATTTTATTTCAATATTACTTTAACTTTTGTCTTGCTTTCTCAAAAATAAAAAGAACGAGACAAGATTCAGAGTAATTTTGAAATGAATTGAAGACAGTTTGAACGCAAGTAGAAGGGAAAATAGGCGTGATTTTATGTATGTATAACATAACACTATCAAGTTGTCGAACTAAAACATTACGATGGTCATAATATTGAGAAAACCTTGTTTATTATAGTTCAAAAGAGCATTTGCCGGCGAAGCGTCACAACGGAAGTGAAAAACATTTCACAATCCGGACACAAGCGCGGGTAGATGTAAATTCGCGCGCGTCGCGCATGCGCAATGCAAACGCGACCCTTATTGCATAATAGACATTCGGCAAAGTGGACTCTTTGCGAAAACAGAGCAGGTTTCACTTTCTAGGCAAAATGTAGCGTTTATGTAACTGAAGTCAGAAGTTGAGGTAAACATTGTAGTGGCTAATCAAACATAGTAGATAGGAACATCGGTAGCATTTTTTTATACATTGCTTGCGATTGACCGCTAACCCACCTGACTGTAATTCTAATTTGAAGTGGGAAAACGACAAATCCAGTGAATTACGGTAGTTGTAGACCTATAGCAGAGCATCTCGTAGAGGGTAAAGTATGAATTTGTGTTAATTAAAAGTTCCAATCAAAAACAAATTTGTACACAGCATGATTATAAATTTTGTTTCATTCTTTCTATTTATTTTTACTGACTGAAATTTCGCATTTTGTTTTAAAAATCAAGTTACTAAACCAATTTTGGTGAAATTTCTATGGGACCTATCTGAAAATATATCCTTTTAAACAAAAAGATAATTTTTTAATCGGTTTACAAATGACAAATGACGGAGTTATCCAGAAACTAACTTAAAAAATACTGTAGAATTGTTAACCTCCTTCTTTTGAAGTCGGGTTTTTATAAGAAAAAATAAATAGGCCGACCCCCCCCCCCCCCCCAACCCCTTGTAATATTTATTACGTAAGAATCTAAAGGAAAAAATGAATACTTAACTTTTCGCATTTTTGTGACCTTACGTAAGAACTCAGAATACAGAAAAATATATTCTGAGCGTAAGAACTACCAAGACTCCCTCCCACCCCCTTGTAAGAAAAATAAGACATGATCGACCCCCATGGTCCCCCCTAAATCATCTTACGTAATAAATGAATGGCCCCTTAGTAAAAACAATAAGTTTAATATAACTGGAACACGGATTGTATGTAGATTTACCGACTGTTACAAAATAAATAAAGAAAACGTAAAACAAAATTAACATGGACGCAAGCAATGATCTACAGAGCCACCTTGCATAGCAATGGAATAGAATTCCGACTTGACGATTGATTTATTGTTCAAAGCATTCGATTGAAGAAAAGTAACTGTGATCGTACCACAAGCGTTCAAGCAATCTTATTTCAATAATACTTTTTGCTTTCGTCTCGCTCATTCTACAGTTGAGAGAGCAAGACAAAAGTCAAAATAATATTGAAATAAGGTTGCTATTAAAATTGTGGTAGCTCCCCTGGTTACATACACTTTTTAACTAAGTAATAGTTAGGCTCGCGCTTGACTGCCAACTCGGCGACTATGTCCACAATGGCGCACAATTATTTTGGCGCGCATTTTTTTTTTCGATAGATTCAGAAGAAAAAAAATGAAAATGTATATTTTAGCGTGAAAACTCCACTATTTTGTTTTTTTTTTATAATTTGAATAGTGACGCTCAGGCATTAAAAGCGAATCTCACTACATTATTATAAATTATAAGTATAGAAAACTCAAAAACCCCGACAAAAAAAACGGGTGAACTGATTTTGATGAAACATAGCTAAGAACATTCTCGATAAAATCCTCATTCAAACGAAAAAACACTCTCGGCCACACCGTCGCTTAGCATCAGGCGTGTTGGTGGTTAATCGTAGATCTATCTTGTATAAAAAAAAAAAAAAAAACTAGATCAAAATCGATCATCGTTTGAAAGCTACGATGCCACAGACAGATACAGATACACACGTCAAACGTATAACATCCCTATTTTTAGATCGGGGGTTAAAAAGGATGACTTTGATTGTTTTTTAGGGTTCCGTACTTCAAAAGGAAAAAAAACGGAACCCTTATAGGATCACTTTGTTGTCCGTATGTCTGTCTGTCCGGGTGTCAAGACCTTTATCTCGGGAATGCGTGAAGTTATCGAGTTGAAATTAAAACCATATATGCAAATCCATAGTATCTTACTGCAGAAAGAAAAATAAAATTTCTCAGTTTTCGTAAAAAAAAGTTATAGCCGAATATGTCGTAAAAAACGCACATTTCGACACTCACAGAGGAATCAAAACCTATGGGGTACTTCCCGTTGACCTAGAACTATGAAATTTGGCAAGAATCATTGTGTTAGAGTACACATATAGGAAAACTCCGAAAACTGAACATTTTTAATTTAATCACAAAAAAATTGTGTCTCTATGCAAGGAATGAGGGCCCAAATATTAAAGTGAATTAACCGTATCATGTGGGGTATCATATGAAAGAGCCTCATTAGCATAAGTTAAAACAGGTTTTTAACACATTCTTCGCCCCCTGCAGACCCTTCACTTCAGCGGGAACCAAAACTTTTTAGGCGAATTTTGATTAAGTACATAGTGGCCGCGCAAAGCAATGTTGACTGCCTTAAACGCCGGCGGTTTACTGACTAATACAAAATGAACGGGACGCTCGCTCGGATCCGAGTGGAAAGCGCCGCTACTATAGCCCCGCCCTACTCGGATCCGAGTAGTGAGCAAGGAATGTGTTAAATATTTTTACAATGTATATTTTTCGGTTTATGAAGGAAAATATAAAAAAAGAAAAATGATTTCCCCCTTTTATTTAGTTTGTACGGAACCCTCGGTGGGCGAGTCTGACTCGCACTTGTCCGGTTTTTTTTACTCTAGAGTGGTCCCAAAAAAATAGCTTTGAGTTATTTTTTAACCTGTACTAGAAATATGAATATATTTTCTTCATTGTGACTGAAGTCGTTTTTTTTCGAGTATATTTAAACAGTACTGTAGTGCTCCTTATGGCTTACACAATTTATTTATTTAGAATTTCTCAAACATTTACAATTATAAAAATAAAAAGATTGCCCATATTTCCAGCAAAATTTTCACGTATATCATTTATTTAATTAATTTAATTTTCATTTATCATCGAATATCTAAAAGCGTCAAATTCACCGCATTGCCACATAGTATTTTAACCGACTTCCAAAAAGGACGAGGTTCTCAATTCGTCGAAATCTTTTTTTATGTATGTTTCCCGATTACTCGAAGACACCTGGAACGACTTGATTTTATATTTTTTTGTTTGAATGGTTATACTTTCCAAGTGGTCCGATAGAAATTTTATCAAAATCGGTTCAGTATTTTGATTTTTTTAACAAAATAACTGGAAATATATGTCATCCAAGTAAACGAATTGTATATTTGAAGTCGTTTTTTTTTAGTTTTTTAAAACGATTACTTGTGAAGTATTGATACCCACAGTTCTGGGTGTCTGTCATCGGCATTTAGTAAGTTAGCGACTTATTTATCTTATCACTCAGTTGCATGCTACCACCATCACTGTGGTGATGGTGGTAGCATGCAACTGAGTGATAATATAAATCATCATCATCATCCTTCATCATCATTTTCCTCTTATCTTAGTCTGATATTCCACTAGATGATTCACTAATGTGCTACGCCATGTTGCTACGGTTAGTTCGCTAGTATATGAGTTTCCACCAGAAATGTGCTACGCCTGTAGCTACGCTTGGCTAGTGTATGATATCCACCAATAAGGATCCTTTATTTTCGTATCTCTAAGCTTTGCTAAGAAACTGGTTCAACGAACCTGTATTTTATATAGTAATGCGAGCTACGGATGGGATATGTCGGTAGCTATTTTTAACAGTCTTCCAAAAAGGAAGAGGTTCTTAATTCAACTGTATGTTGTTTTTTTTGTATGTTTGTTCATCGATTACTTCAGCAATTACCTATATAGGTATTGATTTTGATGTTTTTTTTTGTTTGATAGGTCATACTTCAGATGTGGTGCCATATAAATTTTGACAAAATTGGTTTAGTACTTTTATTTTCTAACAAAATAACTGGAAAATTATGTCATCCAAGTAAACAAATTGCGTATTTTGAAGTCGATTTTCAGTTTTTTTAGATTTTCAGTTTTTATAGATTTTATAGTTTGACAACCAACTCCCCTGGTTGTAAGCGATGGTGTAGCCAAGGATGGAGCACATAGATCTAAATGATATACATTAATTTTAGCCTTGAACATTCCAGATAATAGCTCTCATGAAACAGAGAAGGCGGCGAATGGTTCCAATTTTGAGCAGTACGCATGAAAAATGTAGACCTAAATCGTAATGTACGAATCTTGGACATTATGTACTCACTCACTATACGAGTTATGCGCAGCTGTGTTGTAGATTGCAGAGAAGCTGCTACGCTAGGAACACTACGCTCTCATCGAGTCGCGTATCTTGCTCGCGAGTATCTTGCTCGCGAGTATCTTGCTCGCGAGTATCTTCCTCGCACATCTACTAACTCACCCGGTTGGGTGGATCTTCATAGCATATCTTGCCCGCGCCGGTACAGCATTATTGGTGGAAATGGTCAAATAGTTGCGTAGCTTAAAATTATCTCGCTCATAATTTAGCTGCCTGACACATCGCTGGTGGAAAAAAAAACACCTTAATATTGTCTCTAAAAGATCGCTTTCAACGATAAGGCCGCCTCTAGTGCTATTGTTTTGTTTCATCCTTTTGCTACTCTCTTTTGTTCTATCAATAAAATTTTAGTAAATATTAAGTACATATAATAAATGCAAACCAAATCAAAACTATGAGTTATGATACTTCAACGCCGAATTGCTCTCACTTACCATCAGGACTTTCAAATGAAAATAAATAGTTTGCCAAGTATGAATGGCATCAGGATTCAAAACACGCGCGCTCACCGCATGCCTCGCCGCCCAAAGGATCACGTATAAATACCAAGCCCATCGAAAAATTAAATCATTGTTGCTCCATTAACCGGCCGCGCCGAACGTCTAATTAATCTAATGATAAAGTGAAAAAAAAATTAAAAATGAAGTGTCTGTGCCTAATTCTGGCTTCTGCCGCCCTAGTTAGCGGTTACGCCATCCAGGACAATGAAATTCAGACGGCGAGATTAAGCACTAGTGACGACTTACTGGACAGTGTTATCAGTGATTGTTTCGAGGCTGACGCTCCCATGTCGTGCCTCAAAGTGAAAGTTCTCTCTTTTCTGGATACGAAGCTGGGAGTGACTTCGGAATCGGCGCGGGCCATGGACGACAACCATATCGACAAAGTGATCTTTGACCGTGTTGCCAGGATACTGCACACCAATGAGTTCAGGTTCCAACTGCCTGAATTCCTCTTCCAAAGCGCTGAAGTGTCTTACAGGGCTGATAAAGGCTTGGATGTCGAATTCCCTGAAGTACGAAACGAAAATGGCGAAGGTAACGTAACAGACATAAGTTAGGCTCTGAAATACACAAATACACGAAGGAAATTTACTAATGAATTTATTTCAGCTCGTGGCATCTTGAAAAAGAAGCTGCTTCTGCCAGTTCTGCTGCTATTGAAGCTGAAGATGAAGGCGCTGATGCCTATCCTTGTCTCCATCATCGGTATCAAGGCCATCAAAGCCCTTATCCTCAGCAAGTTGGCCATCACTCTCGTCCTTGGCTTCCTGATTTACAACCTCGTGTTGAAGAAATCAGGTAGGAAGACGATGCCACCAAAACATTGTCTTGCAAATGAATTTAATTAAACAATTATAACAATTATCTAGATATACTCGCACAAAATGATAAAAGCATGCTCCTTGAAATATTCAAATTTAAATTTATAAAAGTAAATACATCAATTAATAAACAGTCTGCTTTTTTCACTGTCGTTTTAGAGCTTATAAGATAAATTATCATCAGTTTTTAGTCAACAACTTTTACAGTACACTTGTAGTACTTGTACAGTTAATAAAAAATCGTTGTATCGTTCCAGGTATGCCAATGATGATGGCCCCAACTGACGCCCCACCAGCGCCTCAATACGGCCCTCCTGCCAACCAATACGGACCTCCCTCTTCCCCAGCTCCTCCCCAGGACTCTTACGGCGCACCTCAGTGGGAACCATCCAGCTCCGGCCCCTACGCGCGGGTTTGGGACCCGAGCCAGCTCGCCTACAGTTCATACTTCCCTAGTGACTCCGGCTCTTCAGCAGCCTCCGACCAGTCTCCAAGCTACTCCAGCGTCGCCTCCGTCTCATCATCATCATCTTCATCATCACCCTGAACCACCGATACAAATACCTCATAATGTAAATAATTACTTGTACAGAGTACAGAGCACGAACGAAGCGGCTAGAGTCTAGATAGAGCTAGTTATTTATTAACGAATATTTATTTTTATTTATTGAACACAAATAAAGAAATGTTGGTTTCCAATTAATTTATTAATACCCAAACGATAACCCATAGTAAAAGTTTACTTTCAGTCCAACGACTGAAAGAATATATAAAATGATCCAACTCCTATTCTGCCCGAGCATACAGAAGTCAGGTAAAGGATTTGAAAGGAATTGGCATTTATGCAGATTGTGGGTTGATTCCTGTTGGCTTTGTACACACCTTGTAAGTAACCTAACAGATTTTCAGTCAAATTTTGTGTTAAATAGCCTCATTGTTTCTGAAACTGCTTAACTATTTTGTATGGAAAAATAGGCAAGTTTAAAACATAGGCACTACGAAAAGATGCACGAGTATTCTTATGAAATAAGTATTATTTACCGGGTATTTACATTTTTAAAATCGGAAAGGAAAATAAGTTACGTAAAACCTCAGAAGTTATCAATCGAATTTAGCAGAAAGAGCAGAAATAAATATTTATATTTATAATCTACTTCTCTGTCAAATTCGAGAAGATCCCTATTATATTTATCACCATCATTTAAAAAATCAGAATAAATAGCCTAAACTAATACACTAAATGATAAAAACACAACGGGACACCTAAGACTGAACACTGACGTAATCGAAAACACAGAGGAAGAGAAACCTATTTTCCATTTCAACTAGCACCATTTCCAATTCTACAAACGTAATGGCTTAGCGATTACGACTTCACTACTGGATGGATTAACGGACACCTGTTTCTATGTCGATATCACTTCCTATCTATAAATCCCTATAGCTTTCCCCCCTTATTTGTCCGGGAAAATTAAACTTTCACTGATTTATATGGTATGTTTAAAGGGTCAATCGTTTCATAAATATTTGCATAGGACGTGACTTTATTGTTAGGCGATGAAAGTAGGTTCAAACCTGTGACAAAAATAGTGATGTCCTTTTATGACAAAAAAGGGTCGTGAAAAGGAAAAGTCTAAAGTTAGTCCACGATAACAAGTTTAGTAGCAAAAATGTAAAGTCCGAGTCGCACGAGGGGTTCCGTACCATTATCTATAAAAACTAAAATTATTTATTTTTAAAGTGAATAATATAACTTAATATTCTGTGAATATTTCAAGCGTCTACCTGTTGCCGTTATCAATATCGAGCAAAAAAATCACGTTTGTTGTATGGGAGCCCGCGCAGCAATAGAAATACATCATCTGTGAAAATTTAATTGTCTAACTATCACGGTTCATGAGATACAGCCTGGTGACAGACGGACGGACGGACGGACAGACAGCGAAGTCTTAGTAATAGGGTCCCGTTTTTGCCCTTTGGGTACGGAACCCTAAAAAGTATTAACGTAGGTATTACGTGACCTGCAAACAGTTTTAATAAAGGTCAGTTAAAATTACCTGCAACCGATGACATTCTTACCACGTGGACGTAAAATCTAAAACAAACTTCACGAATATATAGGTAGTGTGTTGACCGATACTCATATACGAACAACAATGACGAACATAATAATTAAGAATTATATAGTTAAAAAAACTGAAAAAAAACCGAGTTCAAAATACCAAAAATACCAAAAAAAAAAACAAAATACTGAACCGATTTTGATAAAATTTATATGGGATCACCTCTGAATATTACCTACCAAACAAAAAAAGAATCATCAACAACAATTGTTCATAATTCGCGGAGTAATCGCTGAATAAACATACAAAAAAAAAATCGGTTAACATTTTTGGTTTAAACTCTATGGGCCTTACCGAAAAATGTTACTTAACTTGAAGCAATGCTTAACATATTTTGTCAATTTCTGGCTGATACGTAATTACACTTGCGGAAAGAAGACTGAGAACTTGAGACGTTGGTTAAAGTTAAATAACGTTTTTCGGTAAGGCTCTTTCTCGCCACACTAAAGCCTGCTTCGAATTATATTGAAAATCGAAATGATTTTAATCGTGTAAGGGGTCTAGATAGATTATCACCCTAGACCTCATTGTGCTCGGACGTTTTTGAGCACTGATGCTATATCCTGTTGATACTTTACTTTATCAAAGCCCGCAACCGATGGGCATTGTACGAAAATTATAATGAAAAGTAGAAGAAGCGAAAAGACATAGCAAGTAGAAGATAGTCTCAGCCTACCCCAGAGCGGGAGAAAGCAAAACAAAATGTGTAGTAAACGGCTGCAATCATACCTACTAATACATACTAGACACTCAGAATTAGTAGGATCGGTTGCAGCCAGCTTATTACAAAGTTTGCGCTATAAAACCCAGATCGCCTTTCAATGCTTCTTTTTAACCCGGACCCAAATAGAGTTGTTGCGCTGTATCTGTACGTCTATGGAACCTTAGCTCTCAAACGGATGAACCGATTTTGATCTAGTTTGTTTTGTTTGAATGAGCATTTGATCGAGTGTTCTTAGCTAAATTTCATCTAAATACCGCGGAACCGGGCTACCGCGAAAAACAACATCAGGTGCTTGCGGTCACAGATTTCAACTTAAGAGCGAGCGGTAGCTAGCCAGTTGGGAACTAGAAAGTACCTCGTCTCCGTGGTACTCGTTCCTCACCGTTTTACCTTCACCTCATTATTGGCATACGAACTCACGTCCTTCAGCAATGAAGTCCATCACACAACCAACAAAACTAACATCGCATCAAATCATCAACATTATCTATAGTTTTCATAACTTTTCTCCACTTCTTAAAAAGTGGTGCTGAGGTACCTACCTATGTTCTAAAATATTATGTAGGTAGGTACTCGTACTTTCTAAGGGGCTGTTATTGGAATAGTTATTATTTATACAAAATATCCCAAAAATAAGTTTGAACTTTCGGTAACTTTTTTTACAAAATTTTGCACCACTTGTTACTTAATAACTTAGTTGCATAAGTTATCCGAAAATGTTAAAGAAAAATTGGTTATGTATAGAGTGATGTAAATGTTCTGCATTTCCAGAAAAAAAACAAACATTTTTATTTCATTCCCTTTATTTTATAACTTAGTACAATATCAGGTGAATAGTGAAAGTGTTAGGGGTAGGCTAGACGGTCATTATATACTGACATTCCCAGCTATAAATCCGGAATGTAAAATTTACTGAGCATAATTATGAAATAGAACATGTATTCTTCTTCTTCCTTTATTACGCCCTAATCATGTACTTATTGTTATCTTAATATGGTGTCAATAAAGTGTTTTTGTATTGTATTCTATTTACTGACCTCATGAAACTATTTACGCCCCGCTACAAGCTACGCCGTCCTCCCCATAATATATACAGCAAATATGACCGTTCCTCGACTCGCACCCAAAAATCAACAAGTAGTGATCGGCAGGCATGACGAAGAGAATAGTGAATAACGCGGCTACACTACATCTCTGCCCTCTAGCCATACAACATATCAAGCCTTTCCTCGAGATGTCTGTAATATTGCTATAATAAATATGTACTTACTAAAAGTACCGACTGACTCTCTTAATTCCGGAATGGCAGTATGATCTTGTAAAATATAATGTCAGTATATTGAGCGTGTAGCCTTCGCCTAAGTCATAAGTTTTATTTTAATATAATTTAATATGTGGAAAAGTGGAAAAATACCTTTCAAAAGGCTTATAAGATAAGAAGGTCTATTATTGTCACATGTGTATCGGATTTCGTTTTTAATTTCTATGAAGTACTTAGATAGAGGATTGTGTTTGAAAATTACTTGAAATAAGAGTAGGTACAAAGTATAGGTACCTACGTATGTATTTTGTGATAGATAGGAGAAGTGTAACATTTTACTCATTAACTTTACTATAACTTGTAAAATTAAATTACATAGCATAGTGTTTTTTGCTATCACACTTTCCTGCCCGATGCTATTATTATTTTAAACCCGATGTGGCCGAAATGAGTGTACATCGTGTCCCGAAAGGCGGGCGACGAGCAATCCGCTTGACAATGCGCTGCTCTATAAAATTACACAAAACAGTATCCGTCGCGGGCGCCCGCGCCGTAGGCCCGCTTAATAGTGCGGACGGCCTTAGGCATCTACGACCCAAAGTCTACGTTACACCCAATGACAGTTTCATTGAAACTTTCGTTTAACCCCAATACACCACCTACGTAAGAATAATCTACTTTATTCAGGCATTTCAGTTTCAGTAATTACACGTATGTAGGTATGAAGTCGGTTAGAAGAACAATAAATATCATATAGGTACTTTGGTAAACATCGTGCAACGCTATAATAATAAAGGTAGGTTATATTATCATATAAATACTGTATATATGTGTTATTTACAAGGATATCTTTACATTATATAGGTGACTATATACAAAGTATCATTAATACAATATTTAATAATTTATATCCTAGTCATAGGTACATTTTTGAATTCGATTAGTAGGAATATGCAAATAAGTTTTTTGTACTTGAAAAATCATGATTGGTGATACCTAATTTCTTAATTAATGTATAATAACTACATCGATTTTTTCACACGAAATCTAAAACATATAAAAGAAAAAAAGACGTACACTTGTAAATGATGAAAACAATTTTCAACATTGAGTTGCGCAATAATAAAGTTATTACGCGCAATATGGAAGTTAGTGCATGCAATATTGAAATTAGAGCTCACAATATCAAGTTAGCAAGCGTAATATCAAAGTTAGCGGGCGCAATATCGAAGTTAGTGCACGTAATATCGAAATCAGTGCACGTAATATCGAAATTAGAGCACATAATATCATACTTAGTGTACGCAATATCAAAGTTAATACGCGCAAGGTTAGTCTGCGCAATACGAAAATTATAGAATTGACTCAAGTTAAAAACGATTTTCGTGAGTTGCATATAAAACCATGCGATTAACTTAAAGTATTTTAAATTAATGTCCCGACTAACTGCAATATGTTAAACCTAAAATGAACCCGCTATCGAACTAAATGTAATGGTGGTTCGATGATATCTACAATGGATAGGTTAAAGCTATTATTTCACAGCCTTCGATTAATAAGGGGGTGCTTAAGGTACGTGGTATTAAAAGATAGAAAGAGATTTGCGGCCTTATCGAAAAACGTTACTTAACTTTAAGCATTGCTAACATATTTTGTCACTTTCTATTGCTGGCACGTAATGACACTTGCGAAAAGAAGACAGAGAATTTAAGACGATGGTTAAAGTTAAGTAACGTTTTTCGGTAAAGCCGTTTATGTTCAAATAATTCAATTCAAAATATGGTCGAGATGTTAAAAGTACTACTGTGTAGAAAACCTTAAATAACTTTTTTATTTACCTAATTTTATTTACTACCTAATATTATTACTGGCCGTTGGCGTGATGCAAAAATCTGTCAATATAACTTGATTGCGATATGGAAAAATTTGCGAAAAAAAGGATAGTCAAAATCAAAAATCGATTTAGTCGACAATTTATCATACCTACTAATTAAAAAATTATTAAAGTAGACCATATTTTTAATAGAATTACCTACTGTTTAAATTTTGCATGCTTCAGAAATGGATAGAAAGATGCGTTGCTATTTAATATAAAATTTTATTTAATATTATAGAATTTTATTTTCTTGACAGCTGTCTTCTAGGAAACATAAATAAACTAAAACCTAGATATTTACCTATATTAAACATTGAGCGAAAGAAAGAGGAAGAAACAGCTGTATGAGACAAAAATTCATATTTTTTTTCTAACTATTTAGATTAATATTGAAAAAAAAAACAACAAGAAAAATATAAAAAAGAGAAAGACAGTTTTGTCATAATCCTGAAACATTGAAAAACGGACGCAAGAAAGGAAGAAAATCTTTTGCCAAGCCGCACAGAGGTGAAACGGTCATCAGCAACATAGACTGGACGATATATCTTATAGTACAAGTCTATAGAACAGAGAAGAAAATTAGAATCAAATAATAAATAATTCGGTTTGAATGAGGGGTTTAAAAAAACCTTATTTCTTACGTCGTTCACTAGGTGGCGCGTCGATCGTTCCTTCTGTCAAGTTGAACAACTTGTGTAGATTTCGTTCGAAAACATCAAGGGCTCTATAGCAATGGAAAACATTTATTATAATCTGTTATTAGATGAACAAATCGAACGTATTTGCGAAAGTATACATGTTAAAAAATCAAGAATAATATTTAAAGACAAAAAAAAAATTAAAAAAGAAGGCTTGAGAATAAATACTACTTTTTACTCAAAGTATCAAATCAATCAATCAAATCTAAGTGGTAATAAATGTTTACCTTATCTTTATCTTTATTATGGCTACGGCTATGGCTATATTACTTTTATTGTCATAACATGTATTTGAATATAATAAATAATTGTAACTATTTCTTGACGTTCGGATATCATCACCTTCAATACTTCATTATTATAACGGATACGCATTAAGGGAATTTCAGGGCATTTCCCCCTCTTATCTTGTATATTGCCTAACTACACATTATATACTCAGCACAGCTCAATCTCGCGGTAACGACATGCAAATAAATATTAACTCTGCTTACCTAATGACGATAAAACAATTGGAAGATGGATAAGGCACCAGGGTCATGTGTAAACAATGGAAAGCCTTCAAAGCTACAGATCTTAGACTAATAATCCATGTACACGCTACAGATATGTTGTATGGAGCGCGCCTTGCTCCATTTTTTAAATTGCTTAGACTGAAATTAAAAAAAGAATTACTAGGTATTATTACGGGAGAAAAGTAATCAGAGCCATAGATTACTTAATCGTACTGAATCAGAGCGTCAAGGCTGCTATCTTATGCAAAAAAATGTAGTAAATTTATGTAAAGAGTTCTAAAAAGGCATAGTAGGCATAGAGTCCGTGAGTAAAATAGAAATAAATCTCTAAGCAACTCTTGCTTAACAGCAGTGTACTGATCCAAAGGCTGCTATTTCACTAGAATTGACATTGATAAGTTTTATTTACAATTGCAATAGCAGCTTTGACGCCATGCTATTTTCTATTTTTACATAGCTTGCGTATGGTTTCCTTAGTATTTTTTCATATAATAACTCCGGAACCTTTATGCGAGGTGGCTCAAAAAATTTTTTTTTTACCCTTTAAATCCTTTTCTAAGATTAGTTTAGTAAGCCTTAAATTTGATTTGCAGCTGGGTTTACCTCACCCCGCCCCCTCCCTGAATTCATACTTAGAAATAAGCACTGCACTAAGGAAGAACGGCGTGCGTCTTTATGACTTGAACTATTTAAATAGCTTTTATCTATTGAAGCTCATTACAGAAAATAAATAAGAAATAAACTTTCTATCTATACTACTTTAAAAAAATACCACAAAAACAAAAAACTTTTTTAAAACAACACAACCACATCAATCTATGGAGGGGAAAAAACAAAAAAAAAAAAAAACAAAAAAAATTAAAAAAACATTTTACTATCAAATAAATATTGAGTCACAACTGCAAGATGATGATAAATTATTCAAATATTTTATACAATTCAATGCTTTTGCAATTTTTTCGTCATAACAAAATCACTTTAGTACAAAAAATTTAGTTTTGTAACAAACCTGCCCCCGTATTCTGAACCCATTCGGTTTCGGTTTCGATTTGTATATTTGATATATACAAATCGAAACCAAAACCGAATGGGTTCAGAATACGGGGGCTGTATGACGAAACGTGAATGATCTACAGTTGTTGAAAAATTATTTGGTTTATATCATGAACACAAAGTTTGAATAAGATTAATAAAAACACTAATTAACAGCGAAAGACACTAACACCCGTTAACATCGACTAATATGGTGTCCATTCTGCACAACTATTTACTAAACTAAATCTAAATTTAGTTTACTAACTAAACTGCTCTACAATTTTCATTAGTAGTATTGTTTTAGTTTAGAAAATAATAGTGCTGAATCGACACTAGCGTGTAACTAATTTTAATTTTAACAATGTGAAATACGCAGTTGTTTAATTCACAAAAATCAAATTGAAAATAATCAGACACACAAATCTTACTGACTAATCAATGTTACTTTGTTTCAGTCTGTAAAACGCAATAATAATATATAATCATAAATTAGACAAGTTGTACAATATTGATGTAGATTTTGTTGAAGGTATTAAATTGGCAGTATTATTTTACTTGGCAGCGTTAAAATTTTTCATGCTGAATAACATTTCAAGAAAACAACAAACTCTAACAAAAGCGAGAAGGGATGGTAACAATTTCAGTGATTACAAATTTAGTTTACCTTAAAAGATTGAAAAAAAAAAAACAATGTTAAACGTTTTTTAAAACAAACTAACACATTAATTTACAAATTACTGTATCTGGGACAATTCTTAAGTCATCACAAAACTAAGTAAAATTCTTGAAGTAAATAAATAAATAAAAAAAACTGACAAGTGCGAGTCAGACTCGCCCACCGAGGGTTCCGTACAAACTAAATAAAAGGGGGAAATCATATTTTTTTTTTTATATTTTCCTTCATAAACCGAAAAATATACATCGTAAAAATATTTAAAAACCTGTTTTAGCTTAGGCTAATGAAGCTCTTTCATATGATACCCCACACAATTAAAAATGTCCAGTTTTCGGATTTTTTCCTATATGTGTACTCTAACACAATTTCTTCTTGCCAAATTTCATAGTTCTAGGTCAACGGGAAGTACCCCATAGGTTTTGATTCCCTTGTGAGTGTCGAAATGTGCGTTTTTTACGACATATTACAGCTGTAACTTTTTTTTTACAAAAACTGATAAATTTTATTTTTCTTTCTGCAGCAAGAGACTATGGGTCTGCGTATATGGTTTTAATTTCAACTCGATACCTTCACGCGTTCCCGAGATAAAGGTCTTGACACCCGGACAAACGGACAGACAGACAGACAGACGGACAACAAAGTGATCCTATAAGGGTTCCGTTTTTTTTCCTTTTGAGGTACGGAACCCTAAAAACGAATGAAAATTTATGATAATTTCGTTCTTCCTTTGAATGTAGTCATTTTAAGAATTTTTATTAGTTTAATATGCCCTGAGAATTATGCCCCCATTGTGCGATAACAGACAACGGCTACGATCCTGTTGATGTCATATTTAACTAAACCAATCACTAAAATTACTCATTTCAATAAAAAACAAAAGTCTGACAGAAATTATTATAAATCTGACAAACTTAAAGCTGAAATGTTTTTCCCAAGTCTAGAGATAGGTCTATAAATAATTTTAAGCAATTTTGACATGGTATAGTTTAAGAAATGCTACAACAAAATCGACACCAAATCATGAGCTATTTATTCAAACAATAAAATAAGAAACTTAATTAATAGTCAAATTACTTAGCATGTTTCTTAACTAATTTTAACATAATAATATTTATTAACATACATATAAACAAATGCTTTAGATAACAATATTTTATGGATATAGAACCCGTTTACGCACAAGCTACCGAATATGAAATGGTATAGTTACTAGCTATTTATTCGTTTAATATTAACGTATAATTAAGTATTAAAACGCAATTGGTTGTATTAACAATGTGTATAAATTTTAATGCTATAAAGAGATTATTGATTGGTTAAACATAGCCATCTTATAATTTTCAACAATTATTGTGAGATCTAAAAAATAGATTTTTAATATTAATTATTTATTTAGCCTGTATCATTATATGATAAATAGAAACCTCTACTAATTTCGCGCCTCAATTCGGCCCTGTCAGTATTCTTCACAAATACATTAATATATCGGAAAAAATGATATTTCAGAGCATTGTAAATCACGCATATAAAAAAAACTGATTTCTATCTTTAAACGTTGTACGTACGATTTTGTTGTCGAGTTTCCAAGTTTTAGTGTTCCGTACATCAAAAGACGGATACTTATAGGATCATATAGTTGCCCGTCTGTCTGTCTGTCTGTTTTTTATGTGATTGGCAAGGATTTCATTTGCTGGCTAGCTCTGTTTTTCAACTCCGAAGTTTAAAAAAGCCAAGATAAAAAAGAGCACAAAAAAATCCAAGATATTTGTGGTAAAAATCACATAAAAAGATCAGACAAATGTGAGTTAAAGTTAGGTAGTCAGTATTCTGATTCTGTTATCAAATGGAAAAATTTAATTCATTTAATTCAATTTACTAGTGGCAAATGCAAGATTAACAATCCTAAGCTACACATATAATATATATTGTTAGTAGTTGTAGTTAAAAATATATGGTTAAAAGTAACAGTAAAATATTATATTGAACGTGAAGAAGCACCAAATCACCTAACTATCAAACAAAGTACCAGCACTCAACCGAATGTCAAATATAATGTATAATTTAATAAGGCAAAAATATAATATGCATACGGCGCGAGTAGAAATATTAACACATTATCGGATCTGTGCGGAATAAATATGGACCTAATCTTCAAAATTGTTGAATTAATATATTTATTACTAAAATATTGAACAAGATCCTTTCGAGTGCCGAACATGGTTATTTTGCCGGTGCGCTGTGACGTCACAACACATAAAACGAAGGTTCGTTCTATGTTCGTTCCATACATATCTGATATATGATCTGTTTAAAAATATTTGCGAGCGTTTTTTTTTATACTTAGTAAATAATATTTTTTCTTTTGCTGTATGAACAAATGCGCACTTCACTATTACTTCACCTGAAAGCACTAGAGTGGGCGCTTAGCTGACTCTCTTGCATGGAACCCCATTTATTTGGTATACAATTATTAAACTCATGTGTAATAAATATGCAAACGCCAGTTTGATGATAAACGGGTATTACAAAATCATTATCATCTCAGCCACAAGTACTGCTGCCTCTCTCATGGATGTATAAAAAGAATGGTTGGGAGCAGCTTGCACCCAGTCACCACACTGTAGTACAAATTAAATATTCAATACAATTTTTATTTTGATAACTATGATAGACTTGTATAAAAGTCCAATGGTCAAAATGTTAACGTTGGTCGTATGTTACAGTCAACAGATATCAAAATAAAAATTCACACAAACACTGTAATAGTATTATCACGTTCATATTTAATAAGAGTACAGTCAGGAATTAAAAGTCCATTAACATCTTAAATTCAATAAACACCTAGCAACTTAATGATGGGCGTATATGTGTGTGTGTGTGTGTGTGCGTCGCGGTAAAACACAATATGACAGTGTGTTAGTACCAATCAAGTTATATAATAAAGCCATAAACCCTATTAGAATGTTGCGTTTTGAGACCGCTAATGGACTTATGATTGTAACTATACATTCTTTATATTTATATCTAACAAATATGTCATATGTCATATCATGTCAACCGCCGCGCATCGCACCCATCCGTGCACCTTAAATAATCTGTTATCAAACTAACTACGATAAATAATGAAAAATAAATTATATTAGTATAATAATGTCACAACATAATTAAATATATTACATTATACACACATAGCCTAAACAGGCTATCAAATATTTATATTATTATATTAACAGATTACTTATACTAATCAGCCTAACAAAACATTTGTCAGTTGTATTTACTAACAATAAGCCCAAGTATTACAAACATTCATCAAAATTCAACAAAGCTATTTACCCATGTAAATATAGCCCATAGATATATAGCAATACTTAATAGATTGTCTATGACACTTTTAGACTTTCGCAAACAGTGTGATCGCAATGGTCTGGCCTAGCTACAAGAACAAATAAAAATGTTAGAAATTTGAATTTTAGCCGTATATGTAAAATTACACCATATAAAGTTTTATATGAATGTCATTATAGTCATACCATTATGATATATCGGTAGTCTACTGTAACGGTTTCATAATTAATTTTCAATAGCATCCCAATTGTGAAACTGAACATTTTTTTTTTTTTACAATTGAAGCAATTTTTGTTCATTTAAATATTTTTCAGTTTTTTTTTGTAGTAGGAATAGCTGTGACGTCAAATTTCTTTGTTAAATTTTGGTGAATATTGACCAACAAGCATTTTTCATTAATATAGATCCAGTTTGAACCAACCCTGGGCTCAAACATCAAAAACCGTCAAGCGCTTATCTCTTTACTATCTTATCTATAACGGGTGTACTGTCACATCAAACCAGAAAAATGGTATGAAGGAACGCACAGAACACGAAAAAGAACCCTTTTACAAAAGACACAAAATCGTATTTAGCTCAAACTAAATATCAGTCCTACAAATTTTAATGCATAATTATTTATCTAGTATAAGAACAATTTGCTGTTAAAAAGTCATTTCTTAATGTCTAATTGTTCCTTCTTAACTTCAATTGTTTGAGCTAAGCATATATTTTCGCATTCCTTTCCAAAAGTTAGCTCCAATTTCGAGATCTGAGAGCTCTTTCTACCTTTTTACTAGTGTGAGATTTTCACAGTAATCCCATCAACTTTTCACTTTTTTTAACTTCGCACACAATTACAAAGGATCTATTTGATCCAATCACTTCACTAAGGCATAGACAAAGATTACCTTACGTCAACGTAATTTCCCAACACTAGCCCCCATTCTAGAATTTTTTGTACACTAGTCACATTTTTCCATATTTTTTTTACACTAGTCCCCGAGTTTAGTTTTTAGGCCTTACGGCTAGTGGTGTCACTATTGTGGTATGTTTCTAAAGAAACGCCATAGAGTATCGGCGTATGTGAGTGACCGCTACATGCCGTCCCACAGTGACAGGGTGACTAGGGCGGGACACCACCGGCTGAATGTGATACCGGCTACTAAGCCGGTCACTAGTGTTGCGCCGCCGATCATGCCGGCTGTAGAACCGTGCTCCGGAGCCACGGTACTGAAAAAAATCAATAACGAAATAATAATATATTAACAGAAAAAACCGATCAAATACGTTTTTTTTTTCGTAGACGGAGGCTTCGGTACCTCCATCTTCCCCCTCCTGTGTACTCAAGTTTATAAACTATAAAGCGTGTTTTCGGTACAGGTATGTTACCTATACCGAAAAAAAAAACACGCTTAACTTTATATTTGATAACAATGTTCACCCATACTTTGCAATGTAATTTAATACATGTATTTATTGGAATTACAAATTTAATTTTTGCAGACTTAGACCTTACTTAATGCAAAATTTTATGATTCTAGGCCAATGTGAAGTACTCTGTGTCAAAATTTAAAGCAAATGGCAGCGATTTTAAATGTTTTATTGCGTTAATTTAGAAGATTGAGTTTTTACAGCTTCTATGGACTGTAAATCTACGTTTTTTTATATCAATTTTAGCCTGATAGCTCCACGTCTTCCTCTCGACACGACTTCTTTCATATAACATCAAAACAAACCATTATAAGTAGACACTCACCCTCCAACATACATCATGCCGAGAGAGCTTCCGTGTCCGGACGACCAGGCCATCAGCGCCGCGAAGAACCAGTATAGATAGTCGCTGTGGATCAACACGGGAAGAGTCCTGGCGACCCCGTCCGGCTGGTAGTTGCAGAGGAGAAAGAACGGGATGAACAAGATGCGGAGCGAGGTGAACACGACCAGCCAGCGGGGACGGGGCTGGAAACATATATATATTAGTTTTTAATACAAAACATCCAGTCACAATGGGGTATGTAAAGAAAATTGTAAGGTGTTTATTGAGGGCTAACCTCAAGGCTCCACTTAACCAATTAAAATTATTTTATTAATTATATTATATTAACTAAATCAAATTAATTCAATTTATTTCTTTTTTATTTTAAGTTACTTTAAAATAAAAATAAATATAAAACCTATACAATTTCGTTTGTTTTTAAATTTAGTTATATTAATTAGTTAAGTGACGCCTTGAAAATTGACCCCATTTTTTTTCGAAACTTTTTACGGAACTAATTTATTCTCCTCTCGGTTATCAATTAGGCTCGATGTAACCAACTTACTGTATTGTCATCAGTTTCGTTACACCACATTTGTAAAGTTCCAAATCGATACGACCCCTACAAGGTGGTTTAATTTGTCTTCCAAGATTTGTGTACAAACGTGTTAGAAATTAACTAATAAAACCATATTTAGAGAATCGTCACGCGCTCTTCCATAGAAAAATTAGAATAGTTTTTTTTAGTTTTCCACCCATTATCCTATTTTGAAACATTTCCTCTACGGTTTGCTATTTTTAAATTTCGTTAGAAATTCTTATTTAAAAAAATAAAACGAAATTTAGGGGTACAAAACAGTTTACTCCTGTTGCATGAAAAAAAAATTGGTTATCTGTAAAGTCGGTTTACGGACGATAGTTTAACGTGACAACGTCATAACAAAACATTGATGAAATGATGATGATGATGATGTAACGGGACAATG
The DNA here is from genome assembly GCA_947563715.1 of Lycia hirtaria. Classification (NCBI taxonomy): domain Eukaryota; kingdom Metazoa; phylum Arthropoda; class Insecta; order Lepidoptera; family Geometridae; genus Lycia; species Lycia hirtaria. The sequence continues at coordinate 48,713,123 of OX387376.1, read as the reverse complement.
AGCGTAACGTAACAGGACAATGAGTCATACTTTTTCGTGCGTGCAGCGATTTATTAGACGTTGATCGATTTATTAGACGTTGTCACGTCAAAACGCGTATGTACAATCAGGGTTCAAATGTCCTTTATCACTTTAAGGTCAGTAATCGCATATTAGCAGCTCGTTTATTATATTCTTTTCGCAAGATAGACCTACGATTGACCACCAACTAGCCTGATGTTAAGCGACGGTGTGGCCGAGGATGAAGCTCGTCAATCTAGAAGATATTTATTATACTTCTTTGCGTCGCGATACAACACATCCTGTCACATGACAGTGTACAAGCGTGAATTCATTGGTTTCAAAAAAATTTTTTTCACAATATAATATTTTTAGACTGCTAATGTACTTTTGATCGTGTCTGTACCTACTGGAGAAAATTGCCGCGCCGACTATGCTCTTAAGAAAAACTTACGTATTTTACAATGTTGGCAGTGATGCATCCAATCATAGCCATCAAGTTGAACGTGAGGAAGCACGTGACCGATTGGTAGGTGTTCTCCGACATTCCCAAGAAATTATCCTCTGACGCCTTCACCGCTGAAATATACAGGAAATAATCAGTACGGTAAACTAACGGCAGTGCCAACTGTGAGACCGGTGACTTGTGATCCGCAGGTCTTAGATTTATGCCCCATGCCAACACACAATTGCGCGTGGCACGACACGAACTTGGCCAGTTATTTTTTTAGCATAGTAGAGCCTCGTAAGTTGCCCCCATTATTTTAAAAAATGTGTTTGCTTAAGACTACACGACAGAAACTTCATTAAGGCGACGTTAATAATAAGAAATAGCAGTATAGCACAAACACGTTGACTATATCTCTCTCGCTCTCTCAGTCGATTTTATCCGAACGAGCGTTACATAACCGAGCGTGACCGCTTAATCTCATTTAATATATTCACAAAATAAAGTGTACAGCAGCTCGCGTACAGAAGTTTTCACAAATCTTACCGGACTGCACGGCGGGGAAGGTGGCCAGAGAGACGAAGAACGTGATGAATATGTTGTAGAGTTGCACCGCGGCCTGCCTCATGATGGTGCCGTACGGGACGCTGCTCTCCGGCGGGCTCTGATTGGTCGCCGCCAGCGCGGGGTTGTTGCGCAGAGTGCGCTGCTCCAGCGTGTCATGGTAGCGGTAGAAACGCTGCAACATAAATGGGGGGGGAAGGGGGACGTATTATTAAAATAATAATATCCAAAGAGCATATTTCTATCCAAATTATTATGATACGCAGTACAATGATTCGCACTCGCTTCGCTCGCGCATTATCAAATATCCTTTCCACAGTTGACAACACAAGTATCAATATTAATAAGAAAAACGAAATACCCGACTGCCGAAAGACGATTTCTGTAGTCTAATTTACGATTTCGTTACGGTTGATAAATTGTTAAATGAATGTTTGTTGTGAGAAAGTATGCTTAAAGTCGCTGTGAAACGTTATAAATGTGCATTGTTTAGAATAATTCTAGTAAAATCACTTAAAATTCGTTAGAAGTTACGAAATAGCGCATTTTACATTTTTGCAAGAGTTGTTTTACTATTATTACCAAAAAATATAGCCTATGACACTCAGGGAATGAAGACAAATCTAACGACACTTCGCTCATCATAATCGGTCATGGCGTTTAGACTATATAAGGTAATCTATATATACATACATACCCACATACACTCTATAATATAACCCTCTTCCCTACGCAGTCGGTTAAAAATTAAAAAAAGTGACGCACGTTGAGTGGCAGCGCGAAGTAGGTATCGAAGCAGATGAGCAGCACGAACATGCCGCCTATGAAGTAGTAGATGGCGGAGGTCCGTTTGTTCTCGGCGAGCTGTGCCGCCATCTGCAGGAAGACGACCAGCGTGCCGCACACGTTGGAGCCGAGCACCACCGCGCCCGTGTACTGCGGCGGGAGGCGCGCCGCCACGCCGTACACAGAGTTCTGGAAGATCGCGTTGAAACCTGCAACGTTACAAGGTGCAACTTATAATTATTAGTTTATAAATCCGTTGAAACATGCAACGTTATAAGGTGCAACTTATAATCATAGTTTATAAATCCGTTGAAACCTGTAACGTTACAGGGTGCAACTTATAATTATTAGTTTATAAATCCGTTGAAACTTGCAACGTTACAGGGTGCAACTTATGCACAACATACAGGCGAGTTGGTGGTCAATCGTAGATTGATGGCTGATAGCCTGATGCTAAGTTCCTAGTTTAAATCGCAATCGTAGTGTACTCACTATTCAACAAGAAGACGGTGAGCATGGTGAGCCAGAAGAACAGCTCCTTATGATCGGACGTGTCGACCATGGCCAGTATGATAGTTATTACGAAAAGAGCCACTTCGGCTATCAGGGACCAGATGATGCGGGTGGCGAGGTCGCCCCTGGAATCAGACAACATTCATCCATAACAAGTGTCTATATTAAAAGAAAAACAAAACAAAATACCTGACTACAGAAAAGCAGATTTTGTAGTATTAGCTTACGATTTCGTTACGCTTGATACGCTGTTGAATGTACGTTTTTTTGTGAGAAAGTATGCGTAAAATCCCTGTAAAATATTATAAATGCGTATTCTTTGGAATGATTATAGTAAAATCACTATTTATTTTTTAGTTTATTACAAAAAAATCGTTGGTTACGAAAAAACGCATCTTTTTTATTTTTGCGAGAAATGTATTATTATTCACATTTATTTATTTCGATTCTTAATTTTAATTTTTTTACAATACAAATATAAACATATAAAAATAACATAAATATTGTAAAAAACTTAAAACTAGTGTGCCGCCGGCAGCGGGGCAAGGCTCAAGCTGTCGACGGTAAGGGCTACAAGCTGAGGAATCTCCTGACAATGCGCGCCGTGTCTAGGATGACTGCCTTTTGTATCCGACCCTTGATCCAACTATCAAGCGAGAGCTTCTTGAGATGTTGGTCGAGGCTCTTCGCAATTAAACCGTTTACCGATACGACTATCGGAACAATGATCGTCGAATCAACATCCCACATGGCGGTTATCTCGTGAGCCAAGTCAAGGTACTTGCTGAGCTTGTCCTTCTCAGCCTTCACGAGATTCTCATCATGTGGGATGGTGACATCGACGAGCACTGCCCGGCGCTGGGAACGATCTACGATCACAATATCAGGCTTATTGGCAACAATAGTCCTATCCGTGATAATAGAACGGTCCCAATAGAGCAAAGCACGGCCATTCTCAAGAACCGGCGCTGGTGCGTACTGATAGTACGGCACCTCGGACTCAACAAGGCCGTATTGAAGAGCAAGTTGCTGGTGGATGATCCTGGCTACTTGATTGTGCCTGTGCAAATACTCGCCGTTAGCAAGATGCGAACAACCGGAAATAATATGTCGGAGAGACTCTCCGGGACGGTGGCATGCCCGACAAATGTCGACCGTACCGTCTTTCATGATATATTTCCGATAGTTGTTCGTCTTGATAACTTCATCTGCAATCGCACAAGCAAACCCTTCAGTTTCACCAAAGAGGTCACCGAAGCGTAACCAGTTCACCGACGCAAGAAGGTCTACATCGGGTCCTGTTAAGGCCCGGTAGAACCTCCCGTGTAGCTCCTTGCCCTTCCATACGTCCCTACGATCTTCCATGCTGAGCACCGTTGGTTTGCGCCAGTTCTCTTTTGCCAAGGAGAGAGGCGTCAGGCCCTTGTCAACTGCCATTACATCGCAATGCATCCCACATTCGTTGTTGCGGAAATAATCGCTGAGACTGCACACCTCACGGTTGTGAAGGTTCTTGGCATTTAAAAAGCCACGACCCCCCCACTTCCGCGGAATGTACAGTCTCATAACAGACGAACGTGGGTGTAACATGCGATGTAATGTCAGTTGCTGACGGACCCTTCTATCCAGGGCGTCCAGCTCAGTTTGAGTCCACCTTAGTATGCCAAAGGAGTATGACAATAGAGGCATCACCCAACCGTTGAAGGCGCGTGACTTATTGCCGCCAGATAAAAGACTGTTAAGAACTTTTGACAGGCGGCAAAAGAAACGCTCCTTCACCGATTTTTTAATATCCTCTACCGCAATACCCAATGACTCTGACATACCAAGGTATTTGTAGGTCTCGGCCTCTGAAAGGGACCTGAGAGTCATTGTCCCAGAAAGTTGCAAATTCGGAGAATTTACAACTTTCCCTCGCTCTACCTGAACGACCGCACACTTGTCTACACCAAACTCCATCTTAATGGCATTGCTAAAAACCTCTGTTGTTTTTAACAACGTCATTAAGTCTTGTCGTTTCGGTGCAAAAAGTTTGAGGTCATCCATGTACAACAGGTGAGAAATAACTTCACCCCCCCCCTACGAAGCCGATAGCCTAGACCTGAATCCTTCAGCAGAATACTGAGAGGGTTCAGTGCCAGGCAAAACCACAATGAACTCAAACTGTCACCCTGGAAAATGCCACGGTCAATCCTTATCAAGTCCTGCGGTGTAAAGGAGCCATCTCTACTGCCTGGTTGACGAAGGACTGTGGTCCATTGCCTCATACATGTGGCTAAGAAGGATCTCAAAGTTGCATCAATTTTACACAACTCTAAGATCCTCTCAAGCCATGAGTGAGGCACCGAATCATAGGCCTTCTTATAGTCAATCCAAGCAGCAGAGAGGGCCCCTTTATTCCGCTTGACTTGCTGGCTAATGGCCGTATCAATGAGGAGTAGCTCTTTAGTACCACGGGACCCAACCTTACATCCATTCTGAGTAGAGGCCAAAACGTTGTTCGCAACTAAGTGCGTATAAATTTTGTTTCTCACAATGGATGTAAGGAGCTTATAGATGGTTGGTAGGCATGTTATAGGTCTGTAGTTTTTGGGTTCCGTGGTACTACCGGACTTATAGAGTAGAAAGGTGATCCCGGTGGTCATGAAGGTAGGAAGAGAACCAAGCTCGAGTGCTTCCTGGAATTGTGTAGCCAAGCGATCGTGTATTATTATTATTATTACAAAAAATATAGCCTATGCCAGTCAGGGAGTGAAGGCGAATCTAACGTAACCTCGCACATCAAAATCGGTCAAGCCCTTTAGGCTGTAGGGGATCATATAAAAACATACATACATAGCCACATACATACAAATATACATATACTCGAAAAACATATCCCTCCTTCATACGCAGTCGGGTAAAAATGGCAAATGCGTAAATCGTTCGACTCTAATATCTCGCACAAGAAAAAATAATAAATACCTCGGTCGATACTCACTTTATTTTGACGAACACATTGATCCAACTGAACAGGAGGTTGGGTATCTGGCTGGCCCAGCCCACGTAGGTCAGGTAATGTCGGCTGTACGAACTGCCTTCCAACTTGTACTTTTGGAAATAATCCTGCAACGAGAAATTAAACATATTAGAACTTTTTAGATGACGTCTATTGAGAAAAAAAAAACAAGTGCGAGTCAGACTCGCCCACCGAGGGTTCCGTACAAACTAGTAGATAAAAGGGGGAAATTATATATATTTTTATATTTACCTTCATAAATCGAAAAATATACATCGTAAAAATAATAAAAAACCTGTTTTAGCTTATGCTAAATTGATAATGAAGCTAAAACAGGTTTTAGCTCATTATAATGACACATTTTTTTTTTGAGTTTTCGGATTTTTTCCTATATGTGGAAGTAACACAGCGCTTCTTGCCAAATTTCATAGTTCTAGGTCAACGGGAAGTACCCCATAGGTTTTGATTCCCTAGTGAGTGTCGAAATGTACGTTTTTTACGACATATTCGGCTGTAACTTTTTTTACGAAAACTGAGAAATTTGATTTTTCTTTCTGCAGCAAGAGACTACGGATCTGCGTATATGGTTTTAATTTCAACACGATACCTTCACGCGTTCCCGAGATACAGGTCTTGATACCCGGACGGACAGACGGACAACAAAGTGATCCTATAAGGGTTCCGTTTTTTCCTTTTGAGGTACGGAACCCTAAAAATGACCAATCACACAACATACATCCATGTTAATTGGTACAGAACCAAGTGTATCCTTTAAAATATCTTACGGGTTACTCACGTTTACTATTGAGTCGAAATCTACAACTATATTTTCAACCGCATCCGGCGGTCTTTTTCAAAAGGAGTAGCGCAGACGTCACTCCCGAAGGACGTCTCGTCTGGTACTAGACGAGACGGTGTAAGAGTGGGCTGCGAGGCCGATGGAAGAGTGAACCGTGCGTGTGCGTAGCGTGTGTTGTGTTACCGTGGCCGTGATGAACATGTTCCAGGCGGTGAGGGTCCCGATGCCGTGCACCAGCAGGGTCACGTAGATCAGCAGGTAGCGGTCCCGGGGAGGCACCAGGTCCATAGCTATACCTGTCGACGTAACAAAACGTTATCACTATTACAAAGTTTACTTTTTACCCGACTGAGAAAGAGGGTAATGATTTTCGTGGAAGTCGTAATAATATTACGACTTCCACAAAAATATGTAAGTTTGAATGCAAAAACCGCTTTTCTGTACGGGTTTTTTGTTTTTCTTATAATATAGATGATTGTTTATGTGGAACAAACTGCGCCCCGATTGGTTTTTGACACAAAATAAGTGCAATGCAATGCTTCTGCTCAGACTTTCGTGCTTGGACTGGGAGAAAAATAAAACAGCATGTACCGTTGCTTCTCTTCCCGGGTGCACTGTAAAGTCAGTTAAAGGACTTGAGCGAAATTAGCGTTTATGTGGGCAATAGGCTGAACCCTTGTCACTGCAAACCAATATTGCATATTATCTATATATCTTAAACTCCTCTAACCGTCTAATCTCCTCTAACACTATAACCCTCTCCTTTTCATTTAACCCTCAAGCCACGGTCAAATGTAGCGTGAAACAGCTTTATGATCTTTGACGCTCTGACTACCCCCGTAAGGGAAAATAGGCACGATTGTATGTAAAAGAAAAAAATGTAATCCAAGTAAACGAAATTACGTGTTTTAAAGTCAAATTAAGTTTTTTATTTTTATTTTAAACTATATACTCATCGAGTGTTTTTAACTAAGTTTTGTCAAAATCGGTTCAGCCGTTTATTTGTCGTTTGTTTTTGAGTTTTCTGAACTTATACTTGTTTATATATGGTTGGAATCATTAATGGATATGCCTCTACGGTTTGATTTTGTTCGAAATTTAAACATTTCTGTTTTATAATTTCGAAATTATAAAAAAAAAGAACAGTAAGGGGCAGATAACTGTTTTCTTCTATTTTTATGGATGACCGCGCGACTACACTTCTCTGAAGCCACACTGTCAAATAACATCAGCTGAGTTGTGGCCAAATTCCCAACTATAAAATAAATATTGGAAAAAAATTCTTGCCATATAAATATCACAAGGACATTGTGTGCGGCTCGATAAGAAATATGCGATATAATAAAACAAAGAATACTGTAAGCCCACAGGAAGTAAGTACAATTAATATAAAATGCGAAAACCCAATTAGGTAAATAAGAACCAGAATGATATGAGCTGTCTAAAAACCCCGAGTTTGACTTATAGTTGACATTGGCTAAATGAGTAAAGTAATTAAAGGCGTGTGTGTATACTACATTTTATAAGTATCTATATAATGCTAATTTTTTATTTAAAAAAATGCATATGACCCTTCATATGACAGATTTAACGACACCTCGACACATCAAAATCGGTCATGTCGTTTAGGCTACAAAGGTAAACAATTATTATAGTTTAAAAACTGAACCAACCAACTTCAAAATACGCAGTTTCGTTTACTCGTATTACATGTATTTCCAGTAATTTTGTTTAGTAAAGTTCTCAGCCGATTTTGATTAAACTTTTATGACACTAATCTGAAAGATTTGCGCATTACATACCTAGATGATAGATAGATGAACTCTTTATTGTACACACAAAGATAGAAGTGAATGAATGAGTGAATGTAATAAATAAATAAATAATAAATAAGTAATAACAAAGAACATAGACTAGTGCAACAAAAGGCGACCTTATCGCTAAAAGCGATCTCTTCCAGACAACCATGCTCACAACATCACTTGCTCAGGGCGTCATATTCTGGACAAATTCGCGATACGTCATGTCTTCGAAACGACACATTCTCGACACGTCACATTCTGACAAAGTCACAAATTCAAACAAAAAAAATAATGTTCCAAATGGATTTATAAATGGCTAAGTTATGCGGAACCTAATAAACATAAAATAAAATGCAAACATAAAATAAAAAAAAGTATTTTTTTTAATGTAAATATTTTTATTGTATCCCTTACAATCGCGATGCACTCGATGGCATTTTCAATGCTTTTCCGCACAGAATTCACCCTATTACATTTTTCCCAAACTTAAAATGACACTGTTGAAATAAAATATTTAATTATTTAAAAGAACCATACATTCACATATCCAAAAAACATCCCTCCTTTTTGTCTAGCCGTGTAATAAAACATTACAAACCCATCAAAATATGATAAGGAAGCCGCGGTTTTCCCCGCTAAATACTCGAGAAAGGTTTTCAGTCCCTACACTTCACAAGGCACCCGCCTTTCATCTATCAAGTACCCAGCGGTTTAGACTGTACGAACAAAGCCTTTTATAAAAATACCTATTTTAAATATATGTATGTATTATTTTTAACCCCGACCCAAAAAGTTATGAGTTTGACGTGTGTATCTGTATATCTGTGTGTCGCATCGTAGCTCTCAAACCGGCACCTAGTATATTTTTTTTGTTTTAGAGGATTTCATCGAGCGTGTTCTTAGCTACGTTTAATTAAAAACGGTTCAGCCGTTTTTCTGTCGGGGTTTTTGAGTTTTCTAAACTTATTCTGGTTTATGGGCTATGGCGTTGAATGCTTTTTTTTTATAACTTTAATTAGACACGATTTTTTCTTTTCATATCAAAGAATGTAATTTAATTTCAATTAGTGTAATTGATGATAAACGGATAAGTAATACATGATCGAAATACAAAGTCACTTTAATAAATACCAACTTTTGACCGCTATTATTACATTTATTCATACTTTTTCATTTGAATTTAAAGTCAAAGTACTTACTTATCCAGCAACCAGTATTGAAATGAAAATAAAACTAAATTCCCATTTCTCGTTGAAATACCAAAAATCCGTAGGTACTCAGCGATATCGATCCACATTCCTGTTGCGTACTGCACAAGAATGGAATTTGTTGCCGTCATCTCTGTTTCCTGAGACCTACAATCTTGGAATTTTCAAGGCTAAAGTGAATAGATATCTTCTAGATCGACGAGCTCCATCCTCGGCCACACCGTCGCTTAACATCAGGCGAGTTGGTGGTCAATCGTAGATCTATAGAGTATTAAAAAAAAAAAAAAAGGACCAAACATGACCCGTGATAAACCATGCTAATGAAACGAAATAATAAATAATGTTTTTTAAGGTTTTCGCGTTTTTTTTTATCAGCCCTGTACAAACTGTCCCACTGCTGGGAACGGGCCATCTTCTCATTGTGAGAAGGGTTAGGCCATAGTCTGCCAAGCTGGCCAAGTGCGGGTTGGCAGACTTCACACATCTTCAAGATCATTGAGAACTCTCAGACATGTAGGTTTCCTCACGATGTTTTCCTTCACCGTTTGAAGTTGGCGGCAATCAACAATACGCACATAACTTCGAAAAGACAGAGGCGCGTGCCGTGGGATTCGAACCCAGAACCTGCGGATCGCAAGTCAGACGGTCTCCCGACTAGGCTGCCGGAAACTTCTTTTCGCGATTGTTACTCATTAAAATTAAACAATTAATTATTCATAAAATTATATAAAATCTACGCAATAAATCCGTTAAAATTTGTTTAATTTCAATGAACCAATACCAACTTAGTTAGAACAAATTAGTTGTTAACTTGTTACCTGCGACTTCGTACGTAAGAAACTAAGAAAAACTACCGAACGAAACCAATAAATACGACAAAAAAAAATTGCACGGACCAATTTTTTTTTTTGCTAGGTAACTCTAAACTCACATTAAGTATACTTATCTAGAACTACATACAAAACGTTCAATTTAAATCCAGCAAATGAATCGGTCAAATAAATCGTGACCGCGCGGTGTACTTATTCAATTACCGACTAGCTCGAACTAGCGTTTGAAGATCTTTGGCATTTGACTGTATTTTGAATACGAAATATAGCAGCATAACCCCCCGCCCGCGTAGTGATGATAATGATAAAATATAGTATATGTCCTTCTCCAGGTCCTAAAGATTCTTTGTGCCAAATTTCATAACGATTGGTTCAGCCGTTTACCCGTGAAAAGATAACAAACAGACCTTTAATTATTATAGGTTTGATTGACCACCGCTGATGACATGCGACGTTGTAGCCGAGAATGGAGCACTTTGAACAAGAATATAATTATATCTTGGAATGTTCAATCCAAAAATATTGGATAAAACTTATAATAGGTACCTAATACTTTTGACTTTACTTGCCTGTATACTATTTGAATGTGTTTTTTTAGGGTTCCGTACCTCAAAAGGAAAAAACGGAACCCTTATAGGATCACTTTGTTGTCCGTCTGCCTGTCTGTCAAGACCATTTTTTTATTTTTCTTTGTCTTCTTTTTATTGTACGTAATGTGTGTAAATTGTAACCTTGCAGCTAAGGATTGTGTTATCCGAAATAAATAAATATGTATTATAACTATAAAGTGTAAGATGAATCTCTAGCTTTGAAGTAGGTTAAAACATGACACAGAAGAAATTAACTTCTCGCATTTTAAAATTCGTCCAACAGTTTAACTTACGAAAGACACATACTCAAAAGCCTAGGAAAATTTACACATATTACAAAGTAATAAAGACCAAAATTGTAGCGAAACTCAGGTACACACAAGTCTATCGAATAGAGCCTGCATGTGTTTTAAAGTAAGCGTCTCTTTACCCACGTTTTGTAATGCGACAAATGCTATAGAAGCGATTGACACAGCGTTGAGTGGGACGAACGTACAAAACGAAACGGGCCTTGGCGAGGTTCGAACTCGGCACCTCTGGGTTGCGAGTCGAACAGTAAAGCCGTTAGGACACGACGTCGGTTTGCAAAGCTACGAAAATTGATTGTAGCTTTTGAAAAATGAAATGAAATAATTTTATTCCGGATGTTTTGCATCCATAGAACTTACATTAAAACTACTACTACTTACTTTACGAGTTAATAACGTCATATAGATAAACATAGAAAGTGCTGCCATCTCTACACATCTTTTGTAAGTTTTAAAAATAGTTCTCTATCATATTATATATATAATAGATATTTTTTAGAACTATTTTAGATTTTGTTAGTGAAATATATCCGAGTTTTCTAACCGACATTTTATTCTAAAAAAAACATAATAGACTTAGTAAATCCGTTCCGCCGTTTTTAGGGTATAGAAATAACAACATACGCGCACAAACTTTCGTATTTATAATTCTTAAATTAAAACTATGTTGATTTTTGACCAACTTCAAAAGAAAGGATATCCCCATTTCCACTAGGTTCTCAAAAAATATTTTAATTGATTTGATGGATGAAAAAAAAAAGATTTTGTTTGACGATTAGTTTTTTATTAGCTACCGTAGGAGTAATAAAACATAATTTCAGTTTTTCCATTCTAATAATATTACTTTTTCAACCTATATCTTGTATTCGTCTTGCAGTACGCGTCGGGCTCTAGATACTCGGTATCTTCTTGAACCATTACGCCATGTCGAACACGCGCCGCGTCACAGAATATAGTATCAGTTACTACGTAAGACACGTGAGAGGTCATTTACCTTTACAAATTCGAGTGTGGCAATGAATGCACAGAAACATCACAAGATCACAATGGGCATTTTGGCGGGAACGTGTGAAAGTCATGCTGCTCTGATTTATTTTAAAAAAGGAATAGGCCTAAGTCCAGCATCGAACTTCTAGTGGCTGCGATGATGATGACAATGAATTGTTTAAGCTATTTTGTTTCCGTAAATAAGCTAGCGCTTGACCGCTAATTCGACTGTTGCGATCTACGATGGAGCGCGCTTGTCTAGACTGAACCTATTCACTCGTGATTTGAAGACACCCAAATCATATCTACACGGAAAGACATATCAGGAAGCATATTCCAAATTTTGGCGGTACACACAATAAAAGTAGAGCTAAAGCGTTTCGTTCGAGTTTTTAGAGTTTCCACTATAAAATGATGTCGCTTTTTCGTGCTTCTTGCCGTCCGATAGAAGAAAAGGGCAGAGGGGAATAAAATCATGCAGATCAGATGCACACTCACCGAAATGTAGTCGTAATGAAATGTATTACAATGACTTACATCTTAGAAGGACCTAAAAGCAAAATGGCATACATATTAAAACGAGACACAAGATCTAAATGACCTAGTAGCAAAACGTCCTATTATCGGAATGACACAAGATCAAAATGGCCTGATAGCAAAACGACCTAATAACGAAATGCCCTCTATGTACAGTATCACATCACAGGTCATTTAGATCTTGTGTCGTTTTAATATGTAGGGCATTTTGCTTTTAGGTCCTTCTAAGATGTAAGGTTACAATGTACCTTTCAAGTTGAGCGTGTCATTGGGTAGGTTGGTGCCCTCCCAGGCCGGCGTCAGCTTCACGGGCTCGTTGCGGAGGAAGGGCGCCTTCTCGCCGTCGCCCTCCCATCCTGGAATAACACAACAAACATTACATAAACACGAAACTTTCCATTCATACGACGGGCAATTCAAATTTCACAAATTCTTTTTAGGGTTCCGTAGTAAATACGAGAAACCCTCGTAAATTTGGTATGTTTGGCACAGCCATTCAACTCTGAGACTATTTCGTTTTACTACAAGTTTAGAAAGCTCAAAAATCCCCCGACAAAAAACAACGGCTGAACCGATATTGATGACATTTTTTAAACAAAAAAAACTAGATCATTATCGGTCAGAAAACAACTAGATCATTATCTGTTTTTCCGTTTGAGAGCTACGATTCTGCAGACAGACACAGACACACACGTCAAACTTATACTTAACATCCCTCTTTTTGGGCCAGGGGTTAATTACTACATAAACGTTTTTTTTTAATGTTATTTATTCAACAAAATCTACAGGCCTTTATAAAGTAGATACATTAAATAACATAGATAAGGCAGATACCTAGTATATAGATGTGATGTACTACAAAATCTTGTAGCAAAATTTATGAAATTGAACAAATTAAGACCACCCCGTACATGTAATGAGGACATTATAATTATAAGATTTTAACATTGACCAAAGTGTGTGAGATAGGTATCATTGACTATTTTAAAATATAAAATAAAATAAACATAACATTATTTTTTTCCTAGACATGCTACGTGCGAGATATAGTCCACACATGGTGAAACTGTGTATAGCGTTGCTGATCTATTAAATCTAGAAATTTGAGATTAACCTTAACAAGCTAAGCATTGTTCACAAAATAGCAACTGACAAAAAGCGCCACGCACCAAGTGCTATAAAAGCTATATTGAAAAGTAAAGTAGAAAAAAAATTGTAGCAAAAAAGAGAACTAGGGCTTCTAATAAAAAGAAATAGCTTCCCCAGGTAAATCCAGCATTAAGCTGTAGTGCTCTTGGATAAAGCAGGAATGCGCTCTCGGCGCGAAGGCTCGGCCGGGGCGAAACTGGCACTTGACCGAGATACGTTGAAAAGAAAATTGGAAACACTCCCAGAGACGTACACGGCGCCGGGCTTTTAAACGAATGAAAATCTGACTCGTGTTAATCTAATAGCTTTAAACGAGCAATTTTTGTATATATATATATGTCACCGGAATATAACAAGATCCGCAAGTTTATAAATTTCCTAAAATTTTCTAGGAAATTTATAAACTTTCGTAGGATTCTAAACGAGAGATAAATTGTATTATTTTACGCCCACATTTTCGTAAATTTATCAATTTGCGACATCTCGTGGTAAATTTATATGGTTAGGCTATGTTATATTAGGTTAGATTAGATTAGATTAGGTTAAAAAAAAACCCTAACCTAACCGTAAAATAATACAATTTATCTCTCGTTTAGAATCATACAAAAGTTTATAAATTTCCTAAAAATTTTAGGAAATTTATAAACTTGCGGATCTTGTTATTTTCCGGTGACCTATATAATCTGAATCTCGGAAACGGCTCCAACGATTTTAATGAAATTTGGTTTGTGGATTAGGGGACGATAAATCGATCTTGCTAGGTTTCATTTTTAGTGAACAGGGGTTTGCTCGTATTTTCAGTCATAAAAATCCGAGTTGACCTCGGTCGCCCAGGTACTGATAATGATGTGTGCAGGTGTGTATGATATTTATAAGAATGTGTGAGTATTATTATATTAGTTGCGCCCCGCGGTTTCACCTACGTAGTAATGCCTATTCCACTACAGGACTAGCAGAAGATCGGCACATTACCAACCATTTCTCATTGAAATGCCAAAACTCCGTACTCAACGATTCCAGTCCACGTTCTCGATGCATACTGCACAGGAACGGCCTTCTTTGTCGCCCTCTCTGTTTTTTGTGAACTATATATAATCTTGGAATTTTTAAGTCTACTTTGAATAGTCATCTAGAACGACGAGCTCCATCCTCGGCCATAACGTTGCTTAATACTAGGTGAGCTGGTAGTCAATCGTAGATCTATATAATGTAAAAAATGGGAAAAGATGATAGGGATGCAAGATGAAAGGGAAAATATAGCCTAGTCCGTTGGGCATTTCGTTGAATTCTCGATATTTCGAATGTCGATATGTCTGACGAAATATCGATATCTCGAGAAAATTCCACGCAACTGTTAATATCTCGTAAACATTACTATATGTGGTGAATAAACGTGGTAGTTTAAAATGTATAAATAAGTTACATTACATTTAATTTTAAAAGATGACATTTTAAATGTTTAAATGAGTTATGTTAAACACAATTAAACAAAATAAGCAAAACCCATATCACAAATTTACAGCGTATTTCACCATAGAGGTCTATTTCATGGCTCACTTAGCTTACCGTTTCTCAACGTAACATTCAAATAAAAATAAAATATCTCGGCCGTCGTCCAAAGAAATCTGGTTATCCAAAGCGCGACCTTTTTCACTGTACCGGTGAATAGTAACGACGCAACAATGGACCCACTATCGCTATCGGTACGAAAGCAATAATTTCTTGTGGTAACACAAATTGGTATAATCACGAACTAAATGTCTATATTTTGTAAGATTTTCGCAATTATTACTCATAGAAAAGAAATAAAAAAAAAAAAAAAAGAAATGGAATGTGGAATTCTTTGCCGCCATCTCTGTTTCCTGCGACCTACAATCTTGGAATTTTCAAGGCTAGAGTGAATAGATATCCTCTAGATCGACGAGCTCCATCTTCGGCCACACCGTCGCTTAACATTAAGCGAGTTGGTGGTCAATCGTAGATCTATTATGCATTAAAAAATGGTTCATTTCAATAAATGCAGAGATGTAAAAATATAAAACAATTGATAAAGTATAGAAACTTTAACGTAAACCTCTTGCACCGGAATTGCATTGGATGCTGTAAGACACTGGATAATTTGGGATACTAGTCATTAGGAAACACTGGGCATTGTGAACACTAGCACACTTAACGTTCTTGGACACTGTAAATTGTAAGACTGAACGGTTTAAGCACTCAAGTTTTATACAGAAATAATTTGTACATTACTACAAAATATATCAGAATAAATCTCGAGTGTTTAAATGAAGTTAAAATTAAAAAAAAAACATTAGTAAACTACATACTCATATTAGGTGCACGTGGTACATAACCCATTTAAGATCTCAAGAAACAGAAGCGTGGAAACCGGAGAGTACTTCACCCACTGTACAGACAGAGGAACATTTTTTGGATAACCATTTTTTACCAATCATTGTTTATTCTAGCGCTGTTATGTACACGGACGCGTAATATCAGACTCGTAAGGAGGGCTACGTTTTTAGTGCATTTATGTATGTTTGTATGTAGCTTTACCGATTTGGATGTGTTTATATTTGTATTTACTCCCTGAGTGTCATAGGCTATATTTTTTTTGTAATAATAACCGAGGGCGTCGCCAGCCCATGGCCCAGGGGGGGAGGGGGCAAGTTAATATTATGGAGGATGAAAAAAAATATGAATTGTAGGTAGGTTGCTTTGCAGTTGGCTACATTTTTAAATCTCTCTGCTCCCCCCCCCCCCCTGGCGACGCCCTTGATATATCAAAGACAATACATTTCTGTTGCGTGTTTTCCAATTTCTAATGTAACACAATAATATACATATATGTATCAGTACCTGTATACGAGTAAATTTTTATCATGAATCGGCCCAGCTCATTGTCGTTACGAGCAACCAGCGTTGGTCTTTCGCTTTTAGAGCCAACTCCAATATTTTGGAAATCTAATTTACCATTGAGACATACTAAATAATAAATGCTAACGACTAATATGCTACGTCTATGACACATAATAAACACAGCCATATTCCTGATGGAGAACTACAATCGTATATATGAAAAGGTGTTTTTTTTTTTTTTTTGAGTCAGCCCAAAAAAACTACGGGAACTGATAAATTAAGCCCGGCACGATACAGAACACCCAATTAAAAAGATTACATGATAAACAGTTTGATATCTGTTTATCAAATGACAACTTTATCGACTCGCTACCCAAGATTAGAAAGATTTATCTTGCGTCAAATTGTTTGACATTTAAACAATAGACAAGATTTTTATTGTGCCAAAAACTTAAAAAAAATTAACACGATTTAAAATTTAAAATTACGGAAATTTTAATTTTATTTGTGTGGATTTTTTGTCATTTCTCGTTGAAATGCCAAAAATCCGTATTCAGCGATATCGATCCACATTCCTGCTGCGTACTGCACAAGAATGGAATTCGTTGCCGCCATCTCTGTTTCCTGAGACCTACAAATCTTGGAATTTTCAAGGCTAGAGTGAATAGATATCTTCTAGATCGACGAGCTCCATCCTCGGCCGCACCGTCGCTTAACATCAGGCGAGTTGGTGGTCAATCGTAGATCTATAGTGTATAAATATATACATTCAATCAATGCGTGTGGATGAGGAGTGAACATTGAGCGCCGATTGGTCAGATCCACTCAAAATGAAAGCTTTAATTGGTGGAAACACAACGCAATAACACAAATGAGTTATCTGATTAATATTTGTAATAAACGTGTATTTTGTTTAATTGAAGATAGGCTTACGCTTCACCACCAAATCATCTGATGCTAACAGAAATTTTTATTGCAGTATTGTCCATATAAAATAAGAAAACTGATTTCTATTACGATTTTGATGATTCTTTTTTTTTTTTATCCTATTGTTATCATCATCTCAGCTACTTCTAGACTCAGGCCTCCCCGTGAATTTCCAAAAAGATCGGTCGGAAGCGGCTTGCGTCCAGCGTCTTCATGCCACTTGTCTTCTGTCTAATTTGCCAGCAAGCGCTGTGTAGGACTTTTTACTCTAGATACTTTTTATTTGATTGCATTATATTATAAATGGCTAACTGTTGTATGAAAAGATGTTTAATATACTGGCGAAATTTTAACGAACAAGCGTGTAACCTACCAAGTAACCTAAAAGTACTTTAAAGACACCTAGATTACATCGCGATAGGTTCGTCAAATCCAAGCAATGACAAATAACTATCTCTATTGCAATGGCGAGATAAATGTGCGCGCCTGATGACCCGAAGCCTGTGAAGGCCAGATAACCTCGTTAGCCCCCTGGAGCTCTTAGAAATGTGTTCATTACGCAATTCGAGATTCAACTAAATTAGATAAACAGAAAGTGATCGGTCGATATGTACTTAATGGTTGATAGTCTTTGGGTGCATGCCCAAAGCACGCCGGTTCGTACCGAAACATCCCATCCTCTAATTGTCTCAAAATCTGTACCTAGAACGTATTTTGAGGACGAAATATTTTCAAAAGGTTCTATTCAAAAACGTCCCATTTTCAGCCATGCGTATACACTAATTAAAACTAACTAACTGGGATAAAAAAGTGTTTTTAGTGCGCGTGGAATATTTTGAGAATGGTAATTTTGACGAATGTTTTTTTTAAGAATGGGTCGTTCTGAGAATTTGACATTTAGAGAGCGTAGGACGATTTGTGACCAATACCTACCGGAGAAACGACGCCTTTCGATTCAACTCAATCAACTAAACTATTGTTTAATCATCAGTATCGTCGAAACGTATTTCGACGCATATCGCCAAAAACGCAATACACCAATATCAAAAATTTCTGGCGTTTTGCGTTCTACATAAGCAAAGTTTCAGATCGAGACAAAAAAATAAGTTGTTTTTTTAAGCTATTGCATAGCTTCTATCGCGGGCCTTGAGCGTAGAGACCGAATCCAGAAATTCCGTAACGAAAATAACCTAACACACCGCGCGTAAAGCTATTATGCAATAGCTTTACCGCGGCAGTCTCCGAGTGCCACACGTCTTTTTTAGGGTTCCGTACCCAAAGGGTAAAAACGGGACCCTATTACTAAGACTTCGCTGTCTGTCTGTCTGTCTGTCTGTCTGTCTGTCTGTCTGTCTGTCTGTCTGTCTGTCTGTCTGTCTGTCTCCAGGCTTTATCTCATAAACCGTGATAGCTAGAAAGCTGAAATTTTCACAAATGGTGTATTTCCGTTGCCGCTATAACAACAAATACTAAAAATTAAAAAAAAAAAAATTAAGGGGGGACCCCATACAATAATCGTGTTTTTTTCGTATTTTTTTGCTCAATATTAAAAACGGTAACAGGTAGACGCTTCAAATTTTCACAGAATACTTACTTGTATATTACCTTTCAAAATAAATAATTAAATAACTATAAATTAAATATTACAGGGGGGCTCCCATACAACAAACGTAATTTTTAAGCAATTTTTACTCGATCTTAATTAACACGTAGAAACTTGAATATTTGTAAGTAAATATTTAGAAATATATTAACTATAAAAATAAATACCTAATCTAATACATAAAAACTCACAAAATGAAAATAATCCGTGCATCTAAACGCGGTGCGAGCGCCGCGCCGCGGTGTGGTGGTGGCGCGAACGCGCGGGTAGCGGGGGAGGTAACATAGCCGCGCGTATTCGCGCGAGCGTCGTCATGCTGCCCGGGTGTGTATCGAAAACCTACCTATAAGTTTGCAATTTACTACTTGGAATTTCGTTGATTTCTCGTTATTTTATAAACAGAACTAAACTTTGTAGTATTATAGATGATAGTACGGAACCCTTCGTGCGCGAGTCCGACTCGCACTTGGCCGATTTTTTTTATACAAGATAGATCTACGATTGACCACCAACTCGCCTGACGTTAAGCGACGGTGTGGCCGAGGATGGAGCTAGTCGATCTAGAAGATATCTATTCACTCTAGCCTTGAAAATTCCAAGATTGTAGATCTCAGGAAACAGAGACAGAGAGAGAGAGAGAGAGAGAGAGAGAGGTTAAATTCGACTTCCAAGAACCGTTTACATAATTAGTTAAAGGCTAATAAAAGCGTGTTACATGTAAGATAGCACGACTTTCCATACAAGCATAATTAATGTGTACCAGTAATATAAACAACTTCACTATAATAGGAGATATTAATTGTAAACACGTCCACCATAATTGGACGTGCAGGGTGTAAAAGCCGTTGCATACACGACGGATACAACGGAGGACAATGAGTAACGACTAGCGCATCCTGTGTTAGGGTCGTAGTCCACTTATCAACTCCGCTCCAGACAAGTGCTCCGCCTCGCCTCACGATCGCGTGAAATTCAGTTGTTAAAGTGAATAAGAAAAGAACTTATACTGTGTATATGGCATAAATTCCAAGACTTTAGCAAACAAACTTTAAAATCCTCGCCATAAAAAAACAACGTCAACAAAGTGTAGTAAAAACAAAACAAAGTGTAAAAACAAAACAAAGTGTTTTTTCGGGTGTCCGATTTACACAATACGCTAAAAATGCGCCTATTCCTCGCTTGTGTACTATTTACGATAACCATTTTTCAAACTTAGATATATTTAACACCCCTAGACACAAATTTAGGCACCAAATTGTTGAGTTTTTTTTTATCAGCCCTGTTTGTACAAACTGTCCCACTGCTGGGAACGGGCCATCTTCTCATTGTGAGAAGGAATCATCTCATTGTGAATTGTTGAGTTGTTGACTCAGAATGATAAGTAATAAATTAATTAAACTTATTCAGCTATAGTACCTATTATAACTTATTCGTATCAATAATTTTAGTGATAATTAAAGGTGATTAGTGAATGTATACGCGTATGTATATAAGTGTATATACCTATATATATAAATATGTATCTATAATATTACTTATATGTCTGTATTTTCATCATTGATAATTTTAGTTTAACTTTCTCTCCGCTCATTTCTTTACAAATAATTATCTACTAAGATAGACCTATTAATGGCTAATTTTATTAAATTAAGTAATTATAAATTCCTAAATGTAAATTATAAGCTGTTGGTCAAGTGTAAAAACAAAGTGTGGGTGAACTTTATAAATAAATAAACGTCTGAACCAATTTTAATGAAACATAGTTAAAAACACTCTCGAAACACATAATCGTTAAATCTTTCACCAAAACAACCTAGATTAAAATAGGTCCATCTGTGCCAGAGTGACAAAGCGGCCGCGCTGGCTTATCGTAGGAAGTGGACCTATCTTCTTTATTCTAAACGTGTAGCAATAATTGCTAGTCCATGATAATGAAGAAAAAAAACACAAACATGAACACGTGTTGAGTCTTCTCAAGTTTAGCACAAAAGTAAAGCGCACGGACGACGACGAAGCAGCGCACGGGCGTCGAGTGGACGCCCGTGCGTTTACGTCGGCGCGCCGGCCGGCGGCGCGGCGTAGCGCAGTTTTTCTGACTGCTCTGGTCGGGCGCTTATTGGGCGCCACGGAGTTGATAAGTGGACAACAACCTTTATACGGCTTAGTACATTCATGCAATACGATATCTATTGTATAGTCAGACGACATGTGCGGTTGATAATCGCATCGCTTTATAAAGTATTTTACATAATATATTAAGATACTTATATTATAAGTTCGTATAGACTGAGTGGCCAGCCCTATTGTCAGAGTTATTAAGCCGCCGAAAGGCTTGACGGGCTTGAAGGCTTGATTAAGACTTGGCTTGACGATTGCAACCGGGACCTACAATTTTACGTGTCATCCGACCCACGGTAGCGCTCAGAAAGAATTGCCACTCACGGTCACTCATCCGAAGACTGACCGGTCCGTCCGTTGCTTGACATTGGTGATCGTTCGAGAACACCTAGTCAAGCTACGCCACGAGTGCTATATTAGTAAAAATAGTAGTTATTAGATATTGCTATAATATAATAAATCAAAAACTCACATTGACACGGTGTCATGAGTCAAATAGGTGTTTTCTCAAATGTATGTAATTTATTAGACTGTATAAAACTTTTACTGAATCAATCCATCTTCGGCCACACCGTCGCTTAACGTCAGGAGAGTTGGTGGTCAATCGTAGATCAATCTTGCATAAAAAAACAATCCAAATAACATTTATACAGTGGTGCCGATTCAAAATCAGATCGACAGAGTGCTGGCCACTGAGAGCTTAGTCCCGACATATTCGTAAGTGACCGGCCGTATCGACCGTATTCGGTAGATAAATACATTAGCGACATTAGCGACGATAAACTGTGAATATTCACGACGCTTTCAAGGCTAGTAGCTAGAAGTTTTCCATTCACACCAAAACAGGACATTGTATAATTAACAATTATAGTTAAAAAAAAACAACTGAAAAAACCAACTTCAAATTACGCAATTTGTTTACTTTAATGATATATTTTTTCCAATTATTTTGTTATAAAAACCAAAATACTGAACCGATTTTGATGATCTACCAAGTACGACCTACCAAACAAAAAAGAATTATCTAAAATCAATTCATAATTGGCAAAGTAATCGCTAACAACATACAAAAAAAACATACAGTCGAATTGAGAACCTCCTCCCTTTTGGAAGTCGATTAAAAACGAATAAACACATGCACAGAATGGGACTAAGTGAGAGCCCACATGGCACATTCTACTGCGAAGAGGACAAACCACCCATCCATGTCCTCTGCGAATGTGTGGCACTCCACCACCAGAGGAGCCACCTCCTAGGAGGATCTGTCCTCCTGAGGACGGGAAGGGCTCTACCCCAAAACCTGTGGTGCAATTTATGGGTCACCTGGGATTGGGAGAGGAGCTGTAACCCATAGAAGGGAAGTTACAATCAGATTCTAAATCTATATCACTGGAAAGTTACAATAGATCCGTAAGGATCGCAGTGACGGGGAGGCTTATGACCTACCCTGCATCGAATAGAATAGAGAATACAATGATAGGGCTTGAATTGAAATTATAACCCTCATTTAGGTCGTCGGGGTTTAACCTACACCGTCCTATAAAACAGCAATTTAGAAGAAAATAGTAATCTACACGATAACCTTGGTACCAGCGTGTACTGACTCACAGACATTTCTGTTAAAACCACAGTTTATATATACATATAATATATACCACAATATATGATAAACCTCTACCACAAAAGTTTCGTTTGTATCTCTTCCTTTGTGTTAGTTACTGCATAACTCCCGTGAATTTTAAACCGATTTGAAAAAAAATATTTTTTATAAAAAGGATATTACGTACTTTCGGATTGTACCCATGGAAATTTCATTAAAATCGGTTTAGTAGTTTGATTTTTAAACCAAAATTACTGAAAAAAACATCATCCAGGAAAATTACTCAAAATTACTGTAAATAATCGTCTTGTCTTTCTGGAAATCCATGGGGAGTCTAGGATGATAATGATGATGATGATGATGAAGTAAACGAAACTGCGCATTTTCAACCGACTTCAGAAAAGAAGGAGGTTCTCAATTCGACTATATTTTTTATAATGTTTCTTACCTCATAACTTTCGACTGGGTGAACCGATTTTGATGATTCTTTTTTTATTTGAAATCTGGTGCTTTCCGTGTAGTCCTATTTCAATTTGGTTTATTTCTGACAATGGCATCCATGAGAAGTCGGTTGCTTCAGTTTTTTAATATTAGTTAGGATTATTTTATCAAAAGACCTTGGCTCCGTAATAATTAATTATTTGATTGCGTCACACCCCTCCAAATCAATGAAAATATGTAAATGCAGCTTTAATCGTTTATTTGTATAATCAACAAGTAGTATATCTTATTTATTACACACTTTCGATAAGGCGTTATCAGAATGGTTACCAACCCGAGAGAGCGATAAGACGAACTTTGAAGACGCTCCAAATTGAAATCATTGAATTGAATTGTGGATTTTTACATAAGAATCATCATTTTAATTGTGGATTCATTATTAACGGGATATTTAGCGTGGTTTGTATTAGTTCCCGGTATTTCGGCGTGTTTCATGCGCCACGTGAACGGATGACTGAAGGATGCGGGTCACTGGTGATTGACTGCTAAGAGCAGACATCGGTCTATCCATTTTTTTTTTTTATATTTTTTTTTATAGAAGATAGATCTACGATTGACCACCAACTCGCCTGATGTTAAGCGACGGTGTGGCCGAGGATGGAGCTGGTCGATCTAGAAGATATCTATTCACTCTAGCCTTGAAAATTCCAAGATTGTAGGTCTCAGGAAACAGAGATGGCGGCAACGAATTCCATTCTTCGTATTTCCTTCGTATTTTACTGCTAAAAGCGTTATTACTGATACTCGAATTCGATTGATAGCCCCCGACAAAACATACACAGTATCACTGCATATTGTTTTGGGTTTTTGTTTTAATTTGTGGGTTTTTTACATAATTCACGGGTTTCATTGTTGATATGACGATAATAAATATAGGGAAACCACACACTTAAAGTTATTTTCTGCAAAGCAAAATAACGCCAAATATTTCATATGCTTTTTTCTTATTTGAACATAGGCTTGCACTTGATCGCTAACTTACCTGATGGCTATTGCGGCGGTCAACGGTGGAGCGCACTTATTTTTCTCAAACATGTGCATATACATTTTGTAGACTTCAAAATAACATTGATCCTTACAACACCCAACTCTAAGAGAAAAGTTTGTTATGTCTAATAAAATCGAAAACTTTAACCATTTTTTTTTTTTCGAAAATTGGCTTGCGCTTGACCGGTAACTGGCCTGATGTTAAGCTACTGTTACTAGGGAACAAGCGATCTAGGATGAAGCGCACTCGCCTAGAAGGAACCTGTTCACTGGCAATACAAAGACACCCAGATTTATACATATTCAGCAGCAGCAGCAGCAGTTTTTAGGGTTCCGTAACTCAAAAAGAAAAAAACTGAACCCTTAAAGGATCACTTTGTTGTCCGTCTGTCCGTCTGTATGTCTGTCTGTCTGTCCGTCTGTCCGGGTGTCACGACCTGTATCTCGGGAACGCGTTAAGGTATCGAGTTGAAATTAAAACCATATACGCAAATCTATAGTTTCTTGCTGCAGAAAGAAAAATCAAATTTCTCAGTTTTCGTAAAAAAAAAGTTACAGCCAAATATGTCGTAAAAAACTCACATTTCGACACTCACAAGGGAAGCAAAACCTATGGGGTACTTCCCGTTGACCTAGAACTATGAAATTTGGCAAGAAGCATTGTGTTAGAGTACACATATAGGGAAAAATCCAAAAACTCATCATCATGTGGTATCTATGAATGTGATTAATTAGCACAAACTAAAACAGGTTTTAAAATATTTTTACGATGCATATTATTCGATTTATGAAGCAAAATATAAAAAATATATATAAAATCCCCCTTTTATCTAATAGTTTGTACGGAACCCTCGGTGGGCGAGTCTGACTCGCTCTTGTCCGATTTTTTTCTGTTTTGACGGTACCCCCAATAAAAGTGGAGTTTCACCATAAAACGATGCCGCTTTTTCGTGCATTTTAATATCAAGAAGATAATTTTAGCGGTAAATTGATTTCCTGGTACCAAAGCTACTACTTTATACCATAACCATTCTATTCCTTAATAGCATGTAATATTTTACGACATTCCCTCTACAAATTACTGATGTTAAGAGGATTGTTAGGCGCCAGTGAATCGCACATTTTCTCCACTAAACAGGAAAATCTGTTTTCTACTTCTAAACATCTTCCGATTTCGATGATTTTTGCGTTCGAGCGACAGAAAAATGTAAAGTATTTTCATCGTCATTATTTTTAATTCTACTAAATATATATAATATAATATGATCTATATTCGATAATGAAAGAAAGAAAGAAAGAAAATATTTTATTTTTACACACCATACACTACAACAAAAAGAGAGAACACAAGTAAAAATAACAAAAGTAAGACTATTGAGCCTAAAAATATGCAGTTTTCGCTGTTAGTATCTGGCGTATCAAAAAAGGTAAGTGCTCAGCGATAATGCTGCTGAGCGATCAGCAGCGCTGATTTTCAGCACTAACCTAATAACCTAATGGTTGATATAATAAATTAAAAAAAAAAAACAAGACGGGCTATTTTTAATTCTACTAAATATAATATGTTCTATATTCGAGAATGGTTGATATAATAAATAATAAAAAAAACAGAACAGGCTCTATCGATTTTGATGAAACTAAAAATAAAATACTAGTAGTAATATTATAACATAGGAAGACCAGCCACGATATAGACAGATGACCTCATACAAGTGGCGGGACGACGCTGGATGCATCCAGCCGCTTCCAATCGGTCTTTTTGGGAATACTTGGGGGAATATTATTGCTAGGTAATTTAATTGATGATGATGATGATGAATATAAAATAACTAAAATATTATACATATACCTATACGCTGTTGAGTGCACGATCTCGCGAGAAAGTATGTGCAATTTCGTTGTAATTTTTTTTAACCATTAATCTATCTTATTAAAAATGTTCAACTGTTTACTTCGAAGATATTTGTATAAATAATATAAAAAAAACCTAATCGTACAAGATTCCCGATTCACATAAAATAATCGGCCAAGTGCGAGTCGGACTCGCGCACGAAGGGTTCCGTACTATCATCTATAATACTACAAAGTTTAGTTCTGTTTATAAAATAACGAGAAATCAACGAAATTCCAAGTAGTAAATTGCAAACTTATAGGTAGGTTTTAGATACACATCCGGGCAGCATAACGGCGCTCGCGCGAATACGCG
Source organism: Lycia hirtaria (assembly GCA_947563715.1). Taxonomy (NCBI): domain Eukaryota; kingdom Metazoa; phylum Arthropoda; class Insecta; order Lepidoptera; family Geometridae; genus Lycia; species Lycia hirtaria. The sequence goes on along the minus strand of OX387376.1, from coordinate 48,686,803 downwards.
CGGTTAAGGTTATGGCTCGCTCCATGATGTTACCTCCCCCGCTACCCGCGCGGCCATTGCTTAGCAATCGCCCCGCGCTCGCGCCACCACCACACCGCGGCGCGGCGCTCGCACCGCGTTTAGATGCACGGATTATTTTTATTTTGTGAGTTTTTATGTATTAGATTAGGTATTTATTTTTATAGTTAATATATTTCTAAATATTTACTTACAAATATTCAAGTTTCTACCTGTTATTAAGATCGAGTAAAAATTGCTTAAAAATTTCGTTTGTTGTATGGGAGCCCCCCTTTAATATTTACTTTATTGTTATTTAAGTATTTATTTTGAAAGGTAATATACAAGTAAATATTCTGTGAAAATTTGAAGCGTCTACCTGTTACTGTTTTTAATATTGAGCAAAAAAATACGAAAAAAACACGTTTATTGTATGGGGACCCCCCTTAATATTATTTATTTTTTAATTTTTAGTATTTGTTGTTATAGCGGCAACGGAAATACATCATTTGTGAAAATTTCAGCTTTCTAGCTATCACGGTTTATGAGATAAAGCCTGGAGACAGACAGACAGACAGACAGACAGACAGACAGACAGACAGACAGACAGACAGACAGACAGACAGACAGCGAAGTCTTAGTAATAGGGTCCCGTTTTTACCCTTTGGGTACGGAACCCTAAAAAAAACACCAAAATTTGATGTTTAGTGACCGAAATAATCTTTCTATTTTTGTATAGCAATTTGGCCGTGATAGCTATTGCACGCTCTTATGATCCTCTTAACAGCATACAATATTTCACGACATTTCCTGTACAACTTACTGAAGTTAAACTATATTTAAACGGCTATTGCGTGCAACTGTACCTATTACGGTGGCCGTAACTGCACGGAACAAAAATTACGATCATAAAAACTATCGCAATCTCAGCAGTCGGAAACTGAATTCAGCTTAAACGGTTATAAAAGTGGCCAGTAAAAAATACACATTTCTTTAAATTATTCACGTACAGGTTAAGCCTAGGCTGCACGATTCAGTGTACGCGTAGTCAAGGTACAGTTACATTTCAAATATTTTGGGCTGGGACACCAAGATACAGGTGTTGTCGAGTATAGAATCATTTGTTAGGCAATCTAACTAATGACTGTTACTATTTGTGTATTGTTGATTATATTTTTAACCGACTTCCAAAAAGAAGGAGGTTCTCAATTCGACTGTATGTTTTTTTTGTATGTTTGTTCAGCGATTACTCCGGCGATTGTGAATGTTTTTGACTGGCCTTGTGGCTCAGTTGGTAGTATGTCTGCCTGCTGTGCCGTAGGTCGTGGGCTCGATCCCCACCCAGGGCAAACATTTGTGTGATGAACATGGATGTTTGTTCTGTGTCTGAGTGTTTCTATGTATCATATGTACATATATTTACAAAAAAAAAGTATATATGTATTCTATCAGCCATCTAGTTCCATAGTACAAGCTTTGCTTAGTTTGGGCTAGATGGTGTTTTGTGAAATGTCCACAAATATAAAAAAAAAACAGAATTTGAGACGGGTTTGAAATATTGATCAGAATTAATTAACACTAATGGTAATGCCGAAAATTTGTATACCTACGCTCTATTATAGGTACTTACTCGTACACTGGAATGCGCAGGCAGTCTGTACCCACCTTTACAATGATAAATACTGTCTTGGCAAAGTTTTGCAGAAAGCTCATATTGTTTGCTTTCCTTAGCAGGTTTGGCAGTCAAAATCAGTGCGCCGCCGGTGACCTATACGCCGAAAATTCCATCCTGTCCCAAGATTCCATATATCCCTATACTTGTTAATGTATTCCTAACACGCTTTTAGAAACTTCACTTGTAACTATGTATTCATAAATATTAAAACGCAGACCACCCTTGTAAGGCCAGCGCAAGCTTGAAGACTGTCATCTCCAAATGTTCAGCAATGTTGGAACTCCGTTACCCTGGCCTTATAATCCCCGATTTATAGACTAGCTGCGTTCCGAGGTTTCCCACGCGTAGTTAGGAAAAACAGTGATGATTATGATGATGATAAGTAGCTTATGTTCGTCTCCAGGTCCAAAGCTATCTCTATACTAATTTTCATAACAATCGGTTCAGCCGTTTAAGCGTGTAAAGGACACAAAATTAGCTTTTATAATATAATTATGAAATTATGTCAAATGTATTTAAAAACACATTCATTTAAATAACAATATACTTAGGTGTCTTTTATGTTGGCACATATCTTATTTTTACTAGACTAAATAGGTCGCGAGTGAATAGGTTTCTTCTAAGCAAGCGCGCTCCATCGTAGACCGTAACTGTCGCTTAACACCAGGTGAGTTGACGGTCAAGCGCAAGCCTATCGACGAATAAAAAAAAAAAAGACTAAATAGAGATAGAGTCAGTTTCGCTTGTATAATATCAGTGAGGGTTTGGAAAATCAAAAACATAGAAGCCTAGCTACTTATGACTTTCCATCATCATCATAATTATGGCGTTTACGTCTCTTGTGGGAGGTGACATATTTTCTGGTGATTGAATAAACCAATCCGAGATCGGCATACCCGTTCACACCGTAAACAAGTGTGTATTGTGTATAACTAAAAAAAAACAAACTAAAAAAGTATCGTACTAAAAAAGTAAAGTATATATGTGTTCTATCAGCCATCTAGTTCCATAGTACAAGCTTAGCTTAGTTTGGGCTAGATGGTGTTGCGTGAAATGTCCACAAATATTTATTTTATTTATTTATTTAACTTTAGTCAAATAATAAAAAGAATCACAGAAATCAAATAATTATAGACTATAATCTTGAAATTTTCAAGGTTAGAATGAATAGATATTTTCTAGATCGACGAGCTCCATCGTCAGGCACACCGTCGCTTAATTAACGTCATGCGAGTTGGTGGTTAATCGTAGATCTATCAAATGTAAAAAAGTTCAGGGGTAAAAATTAGTTTCCTCCTTTTGTATGGACAAGCGCGCGGAAAAGGAGACCGTTATGGTCTACGATGGAGCGCACTTGCTTAGAAGTCACCGATTTAGACACCCCAGATTATATTCATCGGGAACAGCGATCTATATGTACTAACGAGTGAATAGGTATCTTCTAAGTCTGCGTGCTTCATCTCCGACCACATCTTCGGTTTCCAACAGGCGAGTTGGGGGTCAAACGCGGACTTATTCGTGTTAAAAAAAAACACGTACATATGTTTACATTTAATTCTTTGATCGGGAAATACCATTTTGAGAACCATAAAATGAACCGAAAAGATATACGTACAATCTGGTCCATATTCTTAGAGATATTCTTCTTATATACACTATATCCGTATATATCAGTTACTCTATGCACTATATCTTCGGTAGAAGGAGACAAACAACCATCATAACTTTTACAGGGATTATCGTTTTCACTATAGAGTAAAATTTCCTTTAGAGAAAACTCTATGAGGAATTCTTTATTCACAAATATTATTAATATCTGAAAGAGAAGGAAATTTAAATAAACATTTCAAAATCAATTAGGCAATAATATTATCAGTAACTTCACTTTTTTTCAAAGAGAATACAGTAACATGAGACTTTTTTTCTCTGGTCAAATGGGCATAGGCAAGATCATAGGCAAGAGATGCTCTACTAAGAAGTTTTAGTTTCAAAAATTATTCGTACAGCCGGAGAATAGGTTTCGAAAATATAGATAGCCTTGCCGCTCGACTTGCCCGGGGCCACTGCCGTGCCCCCAGATATGACTGGCATACTGAAGATATATTACTACACTCTTTTAGAATATATACTCTTTTTCGCTTGACAAAATTATGTATTTTTTTCTCTGAGTTTAAACCATCATGCCCCATTCTCAGTAGGTCACGATGACCCTGTCGCAACTACCACCTCTACGCAACGTCTACAAATCGTTGCAGTTTAAATATTGGCTTTTGTAGCTACACTACTGCGACCTAAATGAACAGAGCGAGGGAGCCTCCGTAGCATTTTCTAAACAGATATTACAAAGGTCCAGAGAAAATATACAGTCAACTCGTTTAACCGGTGCAAAATAGATTGGTCGAACGTTTTTTGTGAGAAAGTATGCGCCAAATCGCGTTAGAACAATACTAGTAAAATCGCCTATTTATTAAGCGTTTTGTAGAGGTTACGAAAAAGCGCATTTTATTATTATTTATGAGAAAGAAAGTTATAATTATTACAAAAAATTTAGCCTACGACACTCAGTGAAGACGAATCTAATAACACCTCGCACATCAAAATCGTTTAGACTGTAGGTGATCAAATAGAAACATACATACATACACTCGAAAAACAACCGTTATTCTTGCACAGTCGGGTAATAACACAATTACGTTAAACACAAACTACTTGGTTGTTATGCGACGGAGCATCCCTTTGTGCGGAGGTATTTTGTCGCATACGATGTGTGCGCCTGTGTTCACCACAATGGGAAGATATTATAATGACACGGTGATTCATCGCCTTTACAACGTGCTGTAATTACGTTTTAATAGGGTCATAGTTCAATAATTATATTTTATTATTTAACGCTCAAATCAGCCCTTTTTAATAGACTTCTGAAAAGGAGGTTCTCAATTCGACTGAATATATATTATTAGGGTTCCGTACCTCAATAGGAAAAAACGGAACCCTTATAGGATCACTTTGTTGTCCGTCTGTCCGTCCGTCTGTCCGGGTGTCAAGACCTTTATCTCGGGAACGCGTGAAGGTATCGAGTTGAAATTAAAACCATATACGCAGATCCATAGTATCAAATTATTGAACAATGATAATATAATAATAACAATGAAATTAATAATTGAAGTTTCCGACAGCCTAGGGAAGTTTCCGGCACCCTAGTCGAGAGTACGTCTGATATGCGATCCGCAGGTCCTGGGTTCGAATCCCGTGGCACGCATCTCTGTCTTTTCGAAGTTATGTGCGTATTGTTGATTGTCGCTAATTTCAAACGGTGAAGGAAAACATCGTGAGGAAACCTACATGTTTGAGAGTTCTTATTGATCTTCAAGATGTTTGAAGTCTGCCAACCCGCACTTGGCCAGCGTGGTAGACTATGGCCATACCCTTCTCACAATGAGAAGATGGCCCGCGCCCAGCAGTGGGACAGTTTGTACAAACAGGGCTGATATAAAAAAACAACGAGTTGCACTCCGGCAGTGCAGAAGTGAAAACTAAAAAATAAATAGCAAAAAGACCGACTCGTGAAGGATTTGAACCTCCGCCCTCCGATTGACAAATTGAAATTTATATCGGTGCTCTAACCTATTGAACTAACGAGTCTTACGTGCATGTGTCGAAAATAAGCATTCGGCGCAACGAAATGACGTCACGCTAGGACAAACTTGTACATACAATAATGAACTTTAAATGCAGAACCTTAGAATAGATTTCTGACTAAAATAATTACGTCATGCTAGAAGGACAAACTTGTACATACAATAATGATCTTTAAATGCAGAACGTTAGAATAGGTTTCTGACTGTCCGTCTGACGGTCTGACGCGAGTTAAACATTTTTTATCCATCCCAAAAATGCACAACGCAGCTAAAGAAGTTTTCACTTCAGAAATAAATAATAATAAACGTCCAAGTCTCCGACAAAAAGTACAAACCAATTGCAAACACCTATTTTGACTAGATTGAATTCATGCCCGTGAAAGCAGTCCCACAATATATCACCATCCATCATCGGCGTTACACTTTTGGGTAGGCAATTTAAAATTCAACGTGTGGGCTTTATCTGCCTACACAAACATATCTTCGTCGAAGTGAAATTTAAGACCGGAATGTCATCGTTCATTAGATCATCAGTGTTGACTCAACCCAATGCAATAAGAATAAGAATATGTATTAACCTTGAATAACATACATGTAACAGGTAAGTCAGAATTACACATATGTTTTTTTTTTTCAATCGATATGAAATTTATTTCGGATAAATTAAATTGAACATGCTTGTAAGAAAAAACTATACTAAGAATTATGACTATACCTCTACTATATCTACACTTTAAGGCTAAATTGACTAAAATGATAAATTAACTAAACTTTATAACAATAGCATAAAAAGATATAATCGATTTAATTTAAATTATGGTATACGCAATTTGTTTACTTAGTGTTAAATGTTTAGTACTGGTGTAATTCAAACTCCAATTTCTAGTATAATTGCTTGTATTCCACCCTACCCATTTCACTGCAGGACTAGCAGAAAATCGGCGAATTACCACCCATTTCTCGTTGAAATGCCAAAAATCCGTACTCAGCGATATCGATCCACATTCCTGTTGCGTACTGCACAATAATGGAATTCGTTGCCGCCATCTCTGTTTCCTGAGACCTACAATCTTGAAATTTTCAAGGCTAGAGTGAATAGATATCTTCTAGATCGACGAGCTCCATCCTCGGCCACACCGTCGCTTAACATCAGGCGAGTTGGTGGTAAATCGTAGATCTATAGTGTATAAAAAAATATATATATATATATATGTTCGGTAACAGGGTTAGGTCGCAAGTGTTGAATTTATATAGTTTAAATGGCGCCTACGCGACTTGTTGTTCACTTTTCTACAGGCACTCGGATGATATTTTACCAGTTATTTTGTTATAAAAACCAAAGTACTGAACCGATTTTGACAAAATTTATACGGGACTACCTCTGAAATATGATCTACCATATACATCAAACACACAACAAATAAAAATAATCATCAAAATCAATGCACAATTGGCGAATTAATCAGTGAACAAACATACAATAATAAAAAATATACAAGTCGAATTGATAACCTCCTTCTTTTTGGAAGTCGGTTAAAAAACGATTTTTTTTTTTTTTTTTTTTTTTTTAATCAGCCCTGTTTGTACAAACTGTCCCACTGCTGGGAACGGGCCATCTTCTCATTGTGAGAAGGGTTAGGCCATAGTCTGTCACGCTGGCCAAGTGCGGGTTGGCAGACTTCACACATCTTCAAGATCATTGAGAACTCTCAGACATGTAGGTTTCCTCACGATGTTTTCCTTCACCGTTTGAAGTTGGCGGCAATCAACAATACGCACATAACTTCGAAAGACAGAGGTGCGTGCTGTGGGATTCGAACCCAGGACCTGCGGATCGCAAGTCAGACGGTCTCACCACTAGGCTGCCGGAAACTTCACTAGGCTGCCGGAAACTTCACGAAAAAACGATTACTTGTTTGATATCTTCAAAATTGTTGGTATGCGCGAGCGAGACGGATAATGGTCAAACTACAGACTCACCACTCTCCCTACGCACGATGATACACGCTATTCTGCTGTAAGGAACAAGAATATGTACTCTCAATATACGGCTGACCTACGCACAATGATAGATACACTACACGCTATTCTGCTGTAAGGAACAAGAATATACTCAATATACGGCTGACATTACAATAGTTAATTTGATACCGGAGTTGAATATGTTTATTGGGCGATGGACTTTTTTAAAGATAGGAACGAACATTACAGACTCACCACTCTCCCTACGAACATTACAGACTCACCACTCTTCCTACGCACGATGATACACGCTATTCTGCTGTAAGGAACAAGAATATGTATACTCAATATACGGCTGACATTTCAATAGTTTGTTTGATACCGGAGTTGAATATGTTTATTGGGCGATGGACTTTTTTGAAGATAGGAACGAACAGGTATCATTTACATAGCTATCTTATGTAGCTTCGAAGACGTTATAAAGTTACCTATTATCTTCGTTTTGGTGTCGAATAAAACCAGAATTGTATGTAAGTAACAATTTTGTATTTTTAACACGCTTTTATTAGCTTCATACGTATGTTAATATGTAACGGAAACTTTGAACATGATTTTGACCCACTTCAATCGGTCAATTTCATTCAAACTTTGTTGTCTTATCGAGGACTGATGACAATACAATAATTTGATAAGATTGAGCGTGTTGTTTTAGTTTTTTAAACTATTACATTAAAATTTTATTCTGACTAGTTTTTTTTTTTTTTACACGAATAAGTCCGCGTTTGACCACCAAGTCGCCTGTTGGAAAGCGAAGATGTGGTCGGAGATGAAGCACGCAGACTTAGAAGATGCCTATTCACTCTGACCTTGAAAAGACCAATGTTGTAGTTGGCCGTGAATAAATATCTTCTAGATCAACGCGTTCCATCCTCGGCCACACCGTCGTTTGCCAACAGGCGAATTAGTGGTCAAACGTTGATCTATCTGTAAAAAAACACTGTACTGAAAGCTAAACTGCATTTCCAAAATTATTACGTCTAATTTACTTTATTAATATTATTATTTTTATTACTTAGTTTACATAAGTTACTAATATATTTTTACTAAAGCCGTGAATACCAGTTACTAGATGTGACAGTATACATGGTGTCCTATATATCAACGTCGGCTCAGAGGGGTGTTGCACCTGGCTAAGCATCTAGGTAAGAGTATTTACGAGCACCTTTACTATAAAACGGATTGTGTTTCGCTACTCGAGCAAATATTACGTTTTGAAATCACCGTTGCTACTTGGTTGCTACCAACTGTTTAGTAAGTTTTTAACTCTAAATAGCTGGGGGGAAATAAGTTGCTACTATTTCTAGAGTCTTTTTACTATTACTAGAATAATAACAATAAAAAATAAGTTCAAAAACTAAAACCCGACTACCTACTGAAAAATCACGCTCTAAAATATATGAAACAAGTTTTTTTTTATTGTATTCCATACATATTCATAGTGAACAACATAGTGAAAAACATAACCCTCCCCTTTGCTTCGCCGTAGTTGGGTAAAAATATTATAAAATCTAAAGCAACTTATCTCTCTGTCTGTTTGTAACTTTTTCAGGATCAAACGACAGAAGCGCACGTTATTAAATACCTTGATATAAAGATCTATGATAGTTATAGTAGAGTTTGTTTAGATACAGAACTATCGCGGCAAAACCATAGACATAATTTTTTTTCACTACACTCAGGGCCCTTACTCCGTATGACCATCGGTTGCGTTACGTAAATTAGACATGGGTGCGTTGACAATGAACATTAATTACACTTTAAGTTTAAAACTCTAACGTCTAATTATCATTGTCACACACCGACGTCAATATCACGTAACGCGAAACGGGCAAAACACGGGAACTAATGTCTCGAAGTATGTACTTATGGTATTATGCAAGGTTGCCTGGAAGAGATCGCTCTAAGCGATAAGGCCGCCAATTAAAACACCTAGCTGCAATATTATTCTCTATGTATTTAATGTTTCTGTATTGTGGTGTTTTAATAAAGTGTTATCTATCTATCTATGTGGTCTCAACTAAACAAAATAATGAAATAAGGACAGCAGCGCCCTCAAAGCCACATTATTTCTCTAGATGAACAGACTCTAACCTAGTGCAGGTCATCCGATATAGTAAATATTTGCAATTTTGCATGCAAAACTTCAGTTTTATCTGTAACAGGAAGTGGGTCAAGATGCATGCTTGCAAGATTTGATTACAGACAGGCAAGTTATACCGGAAATGGTGAAACTGAATAAAAACTTGCTTAAAATGTTTAATGTAGAGAGGTAGGTAAATGTAGGTCATACTTCAGAGGTGGTCCCATATCATTCATCAAAATCGGTTCAGTTTGGTTTTTAAAACAAAATTGTGCATTTTGACATCGGTTGTTTCAGTTTTTGAAACTACATAATGGTAAATACAGAAACATTTTGCAAAGTTGATGATACCCGTTACTAGATGTGACAGTATACATGGTGTCCTATATATCAACGTCGGCCCAGAGGGGTGTTGCACCTGGCTAAACATCTAGGTAGAGTTTCGGCACACCTTTACTTATAAAACGGATTGTGTCTCGCTACCGGAGCAAATATTACATTTTGAAGCTTAGTGAAGACAAATATTTCTTCTCAGAACTGCGGTAGAGATAAGGAAAGTACATAACAGCTATTATTATAATGAGATAAATGTATAAAAATATTTACATAATATCTTTGAGAAGAGATAACTGTGTTCTTACCATTTAAGACGGTTTTACTTCTTATTCTTATTCGAGGTGGGGGCGATAGGTCCTGCACTGACGTCCCGCTTGGGGTGTATTGTGCATTTCCCCCTACCAGCACTACCCGAGCCATCCCAACTCCTTGAAATAACGGAGTGAGGCTTAAATAACGGAGTGAGGTTTTACTTATACTTGCAAGTTTTTTTTTATGAAAAAGTTCTACTATTGACCAACAACTAGCCTGATGGTAAGAGAAAGTGTGGTCGAGGACGGAGCACCTCAGGCGTCGACTTATAAGATACTAACTGTGCCCCGCGGTGTCACCCTTATGATGAAACACTGTGATTATAAAGCCTATGTCCTTCTGTAGGTCATAAAGAATATCTGTGCCAAATTTTATAACGATTGATTTTTTAGCCGTGAAAAGATAACAAACAGACAGAGATAGAAAATAATATTAGTACCTAGCTAGTATTCGCTCTAGCGTTGAAAATTCCAAGATTGTAGTTTTCATGAAAGAGGATAGGAGATAGGGAGTTCAATTCCTGTGCAGTACGCATCAAAAACGTGGACCGGAACAGTTGAGTATGGATCTACTTCAATGAGAAACGGGTGATGTGCCAACTTTCAGCTATTCCTGCGGGATTGGGAGGTTGATGGAATAAGGTCGTGAAGTGTGTATCTGTATATCTGTGCGTCTGTCTGTGGCATCATAGCTCTCAAACGGATATACCGATTTTGATCTAGTTTTTTTTTTTCTTTTGCTTGAAAGAGTATTTTATCGAGAGCGTTCTTAGCTATATTTTGTTAAAATCAGGTTCAGCAAAGTTTACAACCAGTGTGTGTTACCAGTGATGACATACGGCACTGAAACGTGGTCCCTAACTATGGGCCTTATAAGGAAGCTCAAGGTCGCACAACGAGCTATGGAGAGGGCTATGCTCGGAGTCTCTCTACGAGATCGAATCAGAAATGAAGAGATACGTAGACGTACAGGAGTCAACGATATAGCACAGCGGATTAGCAAGTTGAAGTGGCAGTGGGCAGGGCACATAGCACGTAGAACTGATGGCCGATGGGGCCGAAAGGTTCTCGAGTGGAGACCACGTACCGGCAAGCGCAGCGTAGGAAGACCAGCCACGAGATGGACAGATGACCTCATACAAGTGGCGGGAAGACGCTGGATGCAAGCCGCTTCCAATCGGTCTTTTTGGAAATCCATGGGGGAGGCCTATGTCCAGCAGTGGACTTCTTATGGCTGAGATGATGATGATGATGATGAGGTTCAGCCGTTTACGTTTTGTCGGGGTTGAGTTTGAGTTTTCTAAACTTATACGTGTTCGTATAAGGCGCTGCAAACCACCTTCTAGTAAAATAGGACAAGCGCAGCGCAGGTTACAACTACTTATCAGACACACTGAAACTAAGTACACGTGAGTGACAAGCCCGTGCATTTGAAACTTTTATTTAGATAGCTGATCTCATCACATGTGCAAGAAGCAAATACTATCCAATTCAACATGGCTATTCAAATGCCTAAAATAACCTAGTACCTAATTATCCCAGCGTATATCGCAGTTTAGCGTAGTATGTATATTGGGGGCAATTCTACGCGCTCACTAAAACTTATTGGCAGGACTATAACAGATGCCGACTTTTTCAACAAGGCGGCTGCGGTAATAAGAAATCCCACCAAAAAAAAAATGTGTACAAAAATTCAAGTATCACAACGCCGTTCTTGCACAAAAAGTTCTGAGATCTAATGTAAAAGCAAGTCGGTTAACTCTTTGTAATAAGAAATAGGGGACACGACTTTCAGTATTACCAATTTATTCAAGTTAAGTCTAGTTCAATTTAGTTTAGTGAGCGTGTAACGGAATTGGCATCTTTATTGTACATATTATTTGATCCAGTGATTTCTAACCATTTTGTGTTTAGAGACTAATTTATTATAACTACCATTTTAAACACATGTTCTTGGCGTGATCTAACAAACGACCGTCCATACGATTTAATTAATAATATTTAAAGAAGATACAAAATTTAAATTACGTATTCAAAAAACTCGAGCTAAATGTAATAAACTTTGAACAAAATTTTTGTTATGATAACCAAATCTAATACATGGAAATATAGAAACAAAAATTGTACTAGGGTCGATTTTATGATAAAACAAAACATTTCAATCAAAATATTATTTTTTCGAGAACATTCGTAACACTGTTCCAATTTTTTACAAGGACGCGGTATGCACGACGGAAAACAAGGACTACTATCTATTGCGCCTTAAGAGTTTAGTAACTTCAGACCATTTTGATTACTCGTAGAGACCATAAATGTTCCGCGGCCCACAGGTTAAGTACCTCTGATCTCGGCGGAGGTGTTTACTGTGTAAGTAAATCAATATGCCAAGAATGAAGCTTACCACGGTCATGACTCGTGACCTTGCAAAGTATGCGATATTTTAGTGATGAAGACGTCATACTTGAATAAATATGATTCAACACAAGACCGATGTGATGACAGACAATAGGTTGTGAAATCTGGGTTTAAAGAGATGTTTGCTTCGATGTCATTTGTCGGCCCATTTTGATAATATATGGCAGAAACATTCGATAATCATTTGAAATATTGAACAAGAATTTTGAGTATATAAGTAGACATTTTTTGCAACAATTCTTGTGAGGATGCACTAGATAAGGCAAACCAGTACATCGGTTTTGATGATTCTAAAATCTTGGCTGGAGAGACGCGTTATGTACCAAGAATATTACGCGAGAGTATAGAAATTAGGAAATATTCGAATTTTAAATAGAAAAGATGGTTGGGAAACGGGACCCTGTCATCAAATTTAAAAAATCTCAGCATCGAAACAGATCTGCGATACCTGTGTTTATAATCTGGGTGTCATTAAATCGCGAGTGAATTGATTTCTTCTAGGTAAGCGCGCTCCATCGTAGACCGCAACGTCGCGAGTTGGCAGTCAAGCGCAAACCTATTTCTACATTTGAAAAAAACCTGTTGACACCGTGAGAGACTTCTACGTGCATAGGGAACGTTTTGCATAAAAATAATAAGCGGTATACCGCTACCGCTTAACTGAGTCTGTTCTGGGGTATGGGAGCGGTACGGGAGGGGTTATATTATTACGTCAGTCGGGCGTCAGCATTGCTATCACATGTGAACCCTCCCATACCTCAGGAACAGACTCAGTTAAGCGGTTTATCTATATTATTTCATATTTTCATAATAAAAAAGACAACAGTCATCACGTCACCTCAACTGTGACCATAGAGTAACTTATTTATACGGGAACCTGTGACCACGGACGCTAGAAAGTGTACGAAACGTCAAGTCATAAAATTATGTAAAATATAAGCGATGAATCCGTTACAAGTTGTTTACTTTCAACAATACTTGATGCAAAATACCACAAAGCAAAGTGTAAAAAGCTCGCATGGTCTACTGTTCCTGGAACTATTAGTTCTACGAACAGTAGACCTAACGGCCAGTTTTTTTTTTTTTTTGCAACAAATATTTTTGCAAAAAAAAAGAAAGAGGAAAGAGGAATTCTCGATTTACAAAGAAATACACAGTACTCTTTAGCGAATAGAAATAGTGAAAGTAACTTGAATGACGGATTGATTTTTCTGAGTTAGCTAAAGTTTTGGTGTGTTAGAGAAATTTTCTATTGTGGCACGATTAGAAACTAGAAGTAAGTTTGTCTCAGCGATTTTCTGATTTTTCTTTCTTTTATTTATAGGTAACGTTATCGAAAGAAAAACAAAATCTTTACCGTAAAATGTTTTGTATCATACTTACTCATGATGATTTCGTCGCACTATGCCCACGATTGCACTCGGGTAACTTCCAAGTTGATTAAGTAATTACCCAGGATGATGATTTTAGTATTAAGATGGCCAGTTTATATAATCACCACATAAGACCCAAATGAAGATGTCCACTTTTTCATACGTAAGTAATGTGAAAAAGTGGACCTCTTTGCTGATACTGATAATTATGACAATGATCAATAACCAATCCGTTGTCCGACTTCATAAGTCAGTGTACTGCCTACTTCGTCTTCAGAACTACAATACAAGCGAAAAATGCTACCCTCTTTCTAAGGAATTGGGTAAAAGCAATGTAGGGTTTCCTTAGGTTGTTTTAACTTTAAAATCACCGTAATGTCTAACGTACACATTTTACTAACAAATGATTGTTTTTATCAAGGTTTACAGTAATACGGCTGACCTAAATAATCATAAGTTGTTATGGGAACTGAAGCGATCACGAACTGCATAAACGGTGTTTTAAGTAACAAAAAATCTGTTTCCATTATTTTTATACTATTATTTGATATTAAACATCTATTGGCGCGCTTTGGCAATAAAACCAATTCGTATGTGGTGACGGAAAATGGCATGACGCACTTTCGTGCCGTCACGGTCCCCACTACATTACCGCTCTCGACTACCTAGTGTGCGCACGCGTATACGCTTCTTTACTTCTGTACGTTATACTGCGTATGCCTAGATAGGTAACTGTAGTATATTTAACGCGTTGTGGCAACCAAATTTTTTTTTCATCGATACCGGATAGGTATGTAATACAGTTTTTTTTACTTCCCGCCATTCAATACGTCGAATTATATGTATAACGGCTTTTTCCCAGGTTTTATAAGTAAAGTTGATATTTTCACATTGGACTTGGTTTACACAAGATCGGAGCTACAGATAGCCCCTTATGCTGAGGCTGCCTCCAAGAAAACAACAGGCTGAAAAGCATGTGCCGGAGCTACAGATAGGCTAGATCAAGATGAAGACTCCTGTCAAAAATCCCAAAGTCAAAATCAGGTCTGCAACGCAACAACCTGACGTAACAGAGGTGGAACAATTGTACCAGCGACCTAATGCTGCGCTCTGTCAGTTTAAGGAGCTCTGCTGGTTTGAGTACGCTGGCAGGGGGAAATGCACAATACACCCAAAGCGGTACACGTCAGTACATGACTTATCACGTAAATTAGAATTAGTAGGGTTGGTGAAGAGAAACAAATAACTCACGTGGCTTGTTCTGTCCCGGCATCACGATGGGGTTCCTCTGGTCGTGGCGCAGGAGGCTCTCGGCCTCGGCTCGCTGCGTCATCTCCATGGCGCTATTCCACTTGGATCATAAGGCGGGCATCTGCGTGCGAAGTACGCCGGTGCTGCCGTCTGCGGACAAGGGATAACTGTTATTACGAGGGCACGATGAATTATAATGGAAATGGAAACTTTTTTGGTACAGGCATTTCCGGTCAAGGAAAATAATTCTTGAGTTAAATTGCGGGTTATCTGCGTAAAAATATCTTAATACAGTTTCGTTAATATATGATATAGCGTTGAGATTGCGGTTGAAACTATTGTCCGACATTTCGACTACCTCACTAAGAAGTATTTTTAATTTGACTGGCCTTGTGGCTCAGTTGGTAGTGTGTTTGCGTCTACCTGCTGAACTGAAAGGTCGTGGGTTCGATCCCCACCCAGGGCAAACATTTGTGTGATGAGCATGGATGTTTGTTCTGTGTCTGGGTGTTTCTATGTATCATATGTATATATTTACAAAAAAAAAGTATATGTGTATTCTATCAGCCATCTAGTTCCATAGTACAAGCTTTGCTTAGTTTAGGCTAGATGGCGTTGTGTGAAATGTCCACAAATATTTATTTATAATTAGGTTTTCATGAAAAGAAAGACCGACAAAGTTTCTAAGCCTTCAATATTCAGTTTTTCCAGTTTTTTAAAAATTTCAAAAACAGGAAAAACTAAATATTGAAGGTTACCAAGTACATATACTGAATACTAGCTGTACCCTGCGGTTTCACTCGTATGAAACCGCACCCAGTGATGAAAAACGGTGATGATGATAATATAATATATAGCCATAGTACGTCCTTCTCTAGGTTCTAAAGAAACTGCCAAATTTCAAAACGATTAGTTCAGCCGTTTAGCCATGAAAAAGTAACAACCAAACAGAGTTACTTTCACTCTAAAATATTAGTTAGGATTAAAATATACTATTGCAGTATAAGAGCAGACTGTCATGATGAAGTTCAAATGGCGTTGTCAGGTCGATGACGCTACCAGGATATGCGGGCTTCGGTTGAATAAATCAATTCGATTTGGTGTGACGAATTGATGAACAATCAAAATACTACCGGCTTAGGCCGGCTCGATTATAATTAATCTATGTATAATCTATTCTCGACAAATTGTACATTTTAATCGACTGATTGATTTGGGTATAACACCAAGATTCCTATATAAATCAGTCAAAAAGAACAAGTTTCCTGCAGTCTACTACTTTCCAAGATGTATCTTTACCATTGACAGATCATCATGAACTGCTGGGTTTTACGTTAACCTCAACATTGAACTTTGGAGCCTACCTCATCTATAAGGCTAAATTGGCTAGTAAAAATCTCAGCATCGTCAAGATTACACGTTACTTCACACCGGGACAGTCGCTTTTGTATTATGCAACTAATCTACGCATGTAGACGGGAAGTTATGCTCTTCTCATAGTCTAGTCTAGTTACCAATCAAACGTGACAGGATAACTAAGACAGATGACCATTATCTTCGACTGCGTACCTTGATCTAATATGTCAAGTGGAAAATCGACTATATAGCAGAAAGATGACGGCCTATAAATTCTACATGTTATGTGCCCTGCCCACTGCCACTTCAACTTGCAAATCCGCTGAGCTGTTAGCGTCAATGACTTTTGTGCGTCTACGGATCTCTTCATTCGGTCTCGCAGAAAGACCCTTAGACATAGCCCTCTCCATAGCGTGACTTTGAGCTTCCTTATAAGGCCCATAGCGAATGACCACGTTTCAGTGCAATATGGTAACACACCCAGGTTGTCAACTTTAGACTTCAGGCACGGCGAAATTACGCTTTTTAAGTTTCCTCTTTCGCAATGTTGGACTTGCCTATTTGATTTTTTTGAAGTGAAAACTTCTTTAGCTGCGTTGGGCATTTTTGGAATGGGTAAAAAATGTTAAACTCGCGTCAGGTGTCACGTGACCTGATCGAAAATTCGTAGTCCTAAGACGGCGCAGGGCGCTTGCTAGTTCCAGACCAACATACTAGATGGCGCTTTTGCTATTTTATTTTTTAGTTTTCACTTCTGCCGGCACTTTCGGAGTGCAACCCGTTGTTTTTGAAGTGAAAACTTCTTTAGCGGCGTTGGGCATTTTTGGTATGGGTAAAAAATGTTAAACTCGCGTCAAGTGTCACGTGACCTGATCGAAAATTCGTAGTCATAAGACGGCGCAGTGCGCTTGCGCGAGTGAGTGTTAGTTCCAGACCAACGTATTAGATGGCACTGTATAGTCTAGTTACAGACCAACGTAATAGATGGCGCTGTATAGTCTAGTTCCAGACCAACGTACTATATGGCGCTTTTGTTATTTTATTTTTTAGTGTTCACTTCTGCCGGCACTCCCGGAGTGCAAGACTGTGAAACCCGTTGTTGTTTTTTTTTTTTTGACGGTTAGCATTTCGTCAAAAAATCCATTTTATATGGTTCAAATTTAAAGGATGCTAAAGTCGTGAGTTTCTACTTGTTCCCCTGCTCCGTCCCCCTAGGGAGTCCAGGGATACTTTATTCTCTACTAAGACCCCTCTTTAATTAAACGGGGATCAACGGATACTTTCTTTTCTACTTGAACCACCGTTACTTAAACCCGTCCACGGATATTTTCTTTTACACTTGGATCCTCGTATAGTAAAGCCGGACTTGTTTCAGGTTCCTACCCAAAGTTGAATATTATTTATATAATCACATATATTAGGTCACGTTTCTTTGTCTATGGTTATATTATCTGTCACCTCCGCCCAGCACCCTACTCTATGGCTAGGTCTATATAGGTATAGTATTTAATATTCTGCTTCATAGTGGTATGTAGTCATATAAATAAAGACAAGCAGTCTCCTTAGCCCTCATGTTTTTAACAGTGCAAAAATCACATATTACAAACATTTTACGAGACCTTACCGTCGCTCGATTGGTTCTATTAACGACCAATAGAATATAAAATTATGTCCCGAAATAAATGGACCGAAAAATGGATAATGCGGTCATGGACGGAGAGATAATTTTCACGTTTTCTGCTACATAAGTGGACGATTAATACGTTGTGGCGCCAGAGACACGTGTTAGAACAAGTATTGTCGCGTTACACCTATTGGTGCAACGGACTGCTAGGCCTAATTGGTGCAGTCCTATTTGTGTTTTTGGTTGGTGCAGTCCTATTGGTGTTTTTCGAGAAATTTTGCGTAAAATCAAGTAAATAAAAATAATTCTAGTAAAATCACTTGTTTATTACGAAAAAGTTCGTGGGAGGTTACGAAAAAACTCAATTTTAATTTTTGATATTATTATCATATTTATTTATATATCTTAAATCTAAGTTTTTACAATATTTCTATAAAAAAATCAATAAAAACATTATAAAAACTTAAACCTAGGGTGCCGCCGGCAGCGGGGCGGGGCTCAAGCTGCCGGTGTTAGGGGCTACAGAGATAGGAACCACCTGACAATACGTGCCGTGTCTAGGATGACTGCCTTCTGTATCCGACCCTTGACCCAACCATCGAGCGAGAGCTTCTTGAGATGTTTGTCGAGGCTCTTAGCTATGACACCGTTCACCGAAACGACTATCGGGACAATGATCGTCGAGTCAACATCCCACATGGCGGTTATCTCGTGAGCCAAGTCAAGATACTTGCTGAGCTTGTCCTTCTCAGCCTTCACGAGATTCTCATCATGTGGGATGGTGATGTCGACGAGCACTGCACGGCGCTGAGATCGATCTACGATCACGATATCAGGCTTATTGGCAACAATAGTCCTGTCCGTGACTATAGAACGATCCCAGTAGAGCAAAGCACGGCTATTTTCGAGAACTGGCGCTGGTGCGTACTGATAGTACGGCACCTCTGACTCGACAAGGCCGTATTGAAGGGCAAGCTGTTGGTGGATGATCCTGACTACTTGGTTGTGTCTGTGCAAATACTCGCCGTTAGCAAGATGTGAACAACCGGAAATAATGTCGGAGAGACTCTCCGGAACGGTGGCATGCCCGACAAATGTTGACCGTACCTAAGCACACTTGCAGTTAAACAGTTGCAGTTATAAACACAAATTTTTGTTCACATGTAAGGCCTTACCGCAAAATGTTACTTAACTTTAACCATCGTCTTAAATTCTCTCTCTTCTTTCCGCAAGTGTCATTATGTGTCAGCGAGAAGTTGACAAAATATGTTAAGCAATGCTTAAAGTTACGTTACTTAACTTTAAGCATTGCTTAACATATTTTTCGGTAAGGTCGGTAGTGATTAGGCATATCATTATAATATACTTACATAAATACATACACGTGAAATTGTTTCTTTAGATGTTTTACAGTGTTAACCCCCTAAGACGCCACGTGTGTTCATAAGGATTCAACATTTTTTTTCCTTGGACACACCTTTAACGAACCGAACCGCGTCGTCAATTTTGGCACACCACAGTTTAATAAAATTGACGGCATGACATCCAAGAAAACTCTTATTTTCGAAATGGCTATTTCCTGCGCCTTCAAAAATAGCGTAGAAAATAGCGAGTTACACTCCCGTACCACCACCATGATACGTAAACCTAGCCTGATACGCGATATGGTGGTCACTATAGAATAGACTATACCTACCTAGTCTTGCCATAAATATTGTCACGAAGAAAAAAATTATTTTTTTATTGCAAATAATATTTATTACTTTTACAGTGTGTTAGTTTAATAAATAAATATAAAACAATTTAAAATATAAAAGCTCATTCGAAGTGGTCTCCATTGGCTGCAATACAGTCCTTTAAACGTTGAGGCCAGTTATCAATAGAAGCACGCACTCTTTCCATGGGAAAATTCTTCACTGCCAATCGTATGGATTGTTTTAGGGACTCCAAATTATCATGGCGTTTAGAGCAAGCCATACTCTCTAAAACTGACCATAAATCATAATCCAGCGGATTAAGATCAGGACTAGACGACGGCCAGTCTTCAGCTCTGATGAAGTCCGAAACGTTCACTTCCAACCAAGACTGCGTGGACCGAGCTTTATGACCTGGCGCCGAGTCTTGTTGGAAGGACCATACTTGGTTATTGAACATGGTGTTGTTAAGGGGCTTAACTACCTTCTCAAGAATGGTATTTTGATACACTTGTGTCGATGTTTTGATACCTTTTTCACAAAAATATGGCTCAGTCACTCCTTCATAGCTAACACCCCACCAAACCATCACTGAAGTCGGATAATGCCCACGTTGCCCTCTGTCGACTAATTGGGAAGCTTCCTTAGAGCTTTGAGCATAAATACGGTCATTTTGTTTGTTAAAATTTTGCTCAATTGTAAAGATTTTCTCATCCGTAAACAAAATTTTTCTGTGGCCTCCCTTTGCGTACCGCTTCAGTAGTTGTTTCGATTTTACCACCCTATTCTTTTTTAAATTATCAGTTAAAAAATGACCAGTGCGTCTCTTATACGCTGCAAGTCCTAAGTCATCTTTTAAAATACGCGACATGGTTCTGGGTGCTATCTTCATCTCCCGAGATAAAATCTTTTGCTTTCGGACAGGATTTCTTCGAATTCTTTCCCTTACTGCTTTGACCACCTTTTTCGTACGAACATTACGTGGACGGCCAGATCTTTTTCTGTCACAAACAGAGGAGGTCTCATTGTACCTATTAATAGCCCGGTACACAAACATTTGACTAATACCAAGCGTATGGAGAGTTTTAAAAATTGCATTTGGCTCCATACCAACTTTGTGTAATGCAATTACAGCGATTCGGTTCTCTTTATCACCCCACTCCATTTTAATATCGCAAAATATTGTACAATGTATTGGCGCCAAAATTAGAAAACTCAATGAACAATCGTATAAAAATGACAGATTCCAAATTCAAATGTAATATCTTTCTTATTTTTAACTGTAACAGTATTTATGGCCAGACTAAGTACTATAGTATACATTATTCAATGAAAACTTTAGCTGAAACTATCTGAACCTTTGAAAACATTAGCTGAACCAATCGTTATGAAATTTGACACAGAGATTTGTTAGGACCTGGAGAAGGACACAGGCTTACATTTCATCATCATCATCATCACCGTTTTTCATCACTTCGCGAGTAAAACAGCACGGCACAGTTAATAACACAATAAAAGCACAATTAGCTCCATCAGCAAATTCAATAGAGCTCATGAAGAGTAAAATGGTGTATTGATTGAATCATAATTATGTAGTTGACTGACCAGTGACCTGTGGACTCTGGCGTTATGTTACAATGATAATTGTATGGCAGCAGCTATATTGTGCTTAGAGAAACGTGACCACACATTTGTTCATTCAAATAGAGACAAGTCACTTTTACCCCTAAATGTAATTTGATTTAGATGATTCGATTTTTATCTGATTGAAATCATAAATGTCTTCTATTTTTTTATTATTTAGGGCTCTGAATTTATTTTCTATGCTATAAGTGTTACGACTTCGAAGTTAAATAAATAAAAAAATTGAAAACTACAAAATGTAGACTAAACAATTATAATATTTAGAGGTATAAAATAGTTGATTGTTATACAAGGAGCTAAAAAGACCCATTGTAACAAGGTAGATTTTTACTCGGAGTAAATAGAAACCGAGTTACAATGGGTTTTTAGCGCCGTGTGTTACACTCAACTTTTCACTACGATTGCGAGAAAATAAAATAATCCAATACAATAATTCAAAGTTTATTTTATTAAAATGAAATATGTATGTACAATTTGTACAATTCTGGATATATTTAACGAGATGTTTGCAAAGAGAATGTAAATATATTCCAAAGAGATTATTCTACTTTTGAATAAAGACTGTTGTGTATGTAGGCTGGCTCTTTGGTAACAGATAAAAATTAAAAAAAAAACTTTTCCCCTAGAGCTTAAAATGCTATTTTTCCCTGCTTTACTACGCTACAATGACGGACTTTTAGAGCAAGAGGAGTGAAAAAACCTTTTGAATGGCAATAAAAAGTAATAATAATTTTATTTTCAACCCAAACGTAATGGATACTTAATTTACACATTGATAAACATTTATGCATCAGTGCAATGCAACAAAAAAAAACAGAAAAGTTAAACAGGATGTGTAACAATAACTAGTCTTTAAGCATTTTGTAACTAAGTAACATAAATACCCATTCAAGTTCAATGAACAAGGACAAAAGGGCAATGAAACAGACACGCATACATTAGTAAGCTTACTCTCATTACCTGTCTATTGAGAACATTTAAATGAGTGAGTCATTGCTCTCTGCCAATACAGCACTTGAGATGAATGAATGGTTTTATTTTAATTTTGTTACACTGCAATAGAGTTGCCAATTTTTATTATTTTTTTGCTTCTAGAGAAATGATCCTAGAGTTTTTTTTTATATCAGTATTGTCACTGTAACATACTTTTTTTTGGGTTTCAGTAGAAATACAATTCTAAAAGGTTAAAATATATGTGATTTGTAGCATATGTTTACTATATATTGCCGTCTATACTATGCCTTATCAAGCTAAAATTTAAGAAATTGGTTTTTTAAATACAGCAGAAATTTTATATGGTTAACATTCATTCATAATGAGTAAAATGACCAAGGGTCCAGGATAACTCATTTAGAGTCAGAGAATAAAATTATGTAAATAATACTTTGGCTGATAGGGTCAGGTGGTGTGCTCAGTTTAAATAAATATGACAAAAATATCAGCTGCTTCATAGATTTTGTAGTAAGTCATTTTACCCTTTTTATGAGGAACAGCATAATTTTTAAACCACTTCATAGGACTGAATTTTAAATATTCGAAATAAATGAATTTGAATTGAATAGGTGCATCTAAAGTAAATCTGTTCATGGTTACCAGTACAATGACCTATTTAAAAATGGACAAGTATGTGTTGTGCCACGCACAATTTAGGGTTCCGTAGTTACATATCATAATTTATTTGACCTTAAAACAGCGTCTCTTTTTCGATACTACAAACATATTATGAGTTAACATTTGTTAATTTTAATGAAATATTCATTTTTGCATTGACTAAGTAATTATTCTAAATAAAAATTATTAAAAAATTTATTCTACGACTTTTTCAGCATTGTTAATATCTGTACCAAATTACAGCTTTCTAGTACTTATAGTTTTTGAGCAAAGCTGTGGACCGACAGACAGATGGACATGGTGAAACTATAAGGGTTCCTTGTTTACTATGGAATTCAATTAATTTTTTTTTTTATGGGTATTATTCACTTTATCAAATTAAGGATTTTATTTTTGTATTGAACATACAAATAAATTAGTGCGCATTTGATTTAATTCATTTTCTATTTACACATTTGATATTTTCTTTTATTTCATATAGTTAGCACACGAAACAAATGAAAAATATAAATTTCAAACAGTTACAATACAATTGAAATTCCATTTGGCGGCGTTCTGCTTCGAAAAACTTAAAAAAGCATCTACTCTATTTACCTACTGATAATGCGGGAGTTGCGGGACGAGGAATGCACTTATAAATACCGCATATCTAACACAAGTAGGAACATTAAAAATTTCTATGTTAGATTTTTGTGCTGCACTGATAGAAGATTTAACGCACAGTCAGAATAATAAACCCAGTAGAACAAAATAAATCAGAAGCTTTTAACTTTCAGCATGCTGAGGTGGGCGCGTGGTCGCCTCATTATGGCACGATTATTTAGAACACTTACCAAAACAAGAGCTGGCACTACTCCTAATTGATAACGTGTAAAATCACTATTTTCAACAAGGTGTTACAGTTTTTTCTATTAACCGCATTAAATAAAAATCAAAAAGCACAAGCACACAACCAACCCGTCCGAGTTCTTTCGTTCTACTCAAAGAGTATTGTACTAAATACTTTTTATAGGTTTTATTTTTAATATTATTCGGTCATTTCATTCAAAGAGAATCCAATATTTCATTCATTCTATTTGCGACGGTCCTTAGACCTAGAATGAATAGACGGGAAAACCTTGTAACCGGGTAAGAGATAGCGATATTAATACCATTGTATAACATTCCCATAGAAGTTGGGGAAAAAAGGTAGAGAGTTGGAAGTGTGTTACATTATATAAAATAACTTTAAGATATTTTATTGATGTTATTATATTAAAAATGTTTATAAATACATGCTTACACTTGTGGTTTGAATTTGTAAGCGACAATACATAGCAACTATGAGTACATGTACACGACATATGACGTGATGGAACTAGGCACATCTTTTTTTATGGCGTCCCGCCTCTAGTATATTACCATTAGCTCCTATGTACCTTGATCCTAAAGAATCTTTATTCTAAACTTCGTAACGATTGGTTCAGCCGTTTAACCGTGAAAAGGTAACTAACTGACAGAGTTCCAGACGACAGACAGAGTTACTTTCGCTTTTATAAAAGTAGTTAAAAAAAGTTAAAAGGCAGAATGAAAAATTGTAAAGGCTGTATAGGCTGCATTATGGTTGTATTATATAATGGTTTACAACTATAAAGAAACAAGTAACAGAAAACTGTTTTCTACATTTTTTATACTTTACTAAAAATGAACACTTTTTTTCGTTGTATAAAAAATGTGTAATAAACTACTGAAGATTGCCGTGCGCGACAACTATGTTCTTAATTAAAATTAGAAATCAGAAGCCGGATTATTTTAAAATAAATTAAAACAACTTATTTGCCAGTAAATAACGTATTTAATTACCTTTAAATATTCATAATGATTTTAAATCCCACAACCAGTTAGTAATATGTATAGTTAAAGTATACCAATATACATAATAATTAAAGCATGCATATTATGCTCAAGGTCACCACCATTTATTAAAGCAAACTGTACCAGTGCTATTTGACCTGTCACACGTCGCATTCGGAATAAGGCCTTTAAAAAAAACTTGAAGTAAGAAGAAAGATTAAAAAACCCCTCGTCGGGTTACTTTCTATCTCTAACCAAAACGTAAAGATAGAAAGCATATCTTCATCTAAGTCATTTTCATACAGAATTACCAAGATGGAGATACATTTCGAAAGGAACTGCTACCGAATATGGAGTTAGAGTATGTAATATAAACACTGAAATACACAAATTCTCAAACTTATCACTGGTTAGTAGCATAGCATATTCAGTTATGTAGGCAAGTTAACTGTACAACGCAATACACACCAAACCCGCCAACCCATCTACACAACCCACTGGCACAACCTGACGTCCTATACTTAGTCTGGCCATAAATACTGTTACAGTTAAAAATAAGAAAGATATTACATTTGAATTTGGAATCTGTCATTTTTATACGATTGTTCATTGAGTTTTCTAGTTTTGTCGCCAATATATTGTACAATATTTTGCGATATTAAAATGGAGTGGGGTGATAAAGAGAACCGAATCGCTGTGATTGCATTACACAAAGTTGGTATGGAGCCAAATGCAATTTTTAAAACTCTCCATACGCTTGGTATTAGTCAAATGTTTGTGTACCGGGCTATTAATAGGTACAATGAGACCTCCTCTGTTTGTGACAGAAAAAGATCTGGCCATCCACGTAGTGTTCGTACGAAAAAGGTGGTCAAAGCAGTAAGGGAAAGAATTCGAAGAAATCCTGTCCGAAAGCAAAAGATTTTATCTCGGGAGATGAAGATATCACCCAGAACCATGTCGCGTATTTTAAAAGATGACTTAGGACTTGCAGCCTATAAGAGACGCACTGGTCATTTTTTAACTGATAATTTAAAAAAGAATAGGGTGGTAAAATCGAATCAACTACTGAAGCGGTACGCAAAGGGAGGTCACAGAAAATTTTTGTTTACGGATGAGAAAATCTTTACAATTGAGCAACATTTTAACAAACAAAATGACCGTATTTATGCTCAAAGCTCTAAGAAAGCTTCCCAATTAGTCGACAGAGTGCAACGTGGGCATTATCCGACTTCAGTGATGGTTTGGTGGGGTGTTAGCTATGAAGGAGTGACTGAGCCATATTTTTGTGAAAAAGGTATCATCGGCACAAGTGTATCAAAATACCATTCTTGAGAAGGTAGTTAAGCCCCTTAACAACACCATGTTCAATAACCAAGTATGGTCCTTCCAACAAGACTCGGCGCCAGGTCATAAAGCTCGGTCCACGCAGTCTTGGTTGGAAGTGAACGTTTCGGACTTCATCAGAGCTGAAGACTGGCCGTCGTCTAGTCCTGATCTTAATCCGCTGGATTATGATTTATGGTCAGTTTTAGAGAGTATGGCTTGCTCTAAACGCCATGATAATTTGGAGTCCCTAAAACAATCCATACGATTGGCAGTGAAGAATTTTCCCATGGAAAGAGTGCGTGCTTCTATTGATAACTGGCCTCAACGTTTAAAGGACTGTATTGCAGCCAATGGAGACCACTTCGAATGAGCTTTTATATTTTAAATTGTTTTATATTTATGTATTAAACTAACACACTGTAAAAGTAATAAATATTATTTGCAATAAAAAAATAATTTTTTTCTTCGTGACAATATTTATGGCAAGACTAGGTATATGCATGTAAACCAATAAACATAACAACAATAAGCATAATACTAGTATTACTAATTTAATAGGTGTATTCTAAGAAGCGGTTTGTGATGTAAGGTGCAACAAAGAGACGTGAGATATTGAGCAATTAATTGTTATATAAAAAGATAAAGAATATTTAATTTTTTAATAAGTGATAATTTTTTTGCAAAAATGGATGGCTGTTAGTTGGGGGTATGTAATTAAATATTTATAGTTTAAAAAAAAATTATACTGACTGAATATACGACTTCTATGGGAATGTTATACAATGGTATCAATATCGCTATCTCTTACCCGGTTACACAGTTTTTCCGTCTATTAATTCTGTGTCTATGAAGCAACTTCTATTTTCAGTTGCATTCATTCATTTCCGTTCTTGTCTTGTCCTGAAAAAGTGTTCTATTTTTAATTTTTATTTTATTCACTTTATAAAAATTTATAAACCGTCATTCATACTGTTATATAAAGCAAGTGTTAAACTCAAATTATTATATTATTAATTAAAAATGGTGA
Source organism: Lycia hirtaria (assembly GCA_947563715.1). Lineage (NCBI taxonomy): Eukaryota > Metazoa > Arthropoda > Insecta > Lepidoptera > Geometridae > Lycia > Lycia hirtaria. Next base: position 48,659,587 of record OX387376.1, on the reverse strand, counting down.
ACTCCAGTTTAGCATATGAGATATTGCTATACATAAACTCCTTTTATTTTGGTCTGTTTGCAACATGCGAACTTGGTACACTTATCTTGAAGTCAGTATTGATCAGTAATAAGTATATCAATAAAGAAACTCAAGATCTGACGAGACTTGGGCAAGATTATGGTGTGTTGGTTGGCCTTTTTGTTGTGGAGGCAGCTAGACTTTTCCTTGGACGGAAAGGAAGCCTCAGTGAAAAAGGTAGGCATTCAAAATATGTATAAAAAATATACCATTTATTGGCTTTAGCTAAATATCTTATTTATGATTTTTTTTTTGGTTTAAATGGCTGCTTGGAAACATTGCTTTTAGCAATAAGACTTCCACAGAAGATGTAGTAGGTTTTAGCTTATGTTACCTCCTTTGAACAGATTGGCAATTTTTTTATGTGTAACTAGATGTGCCCCGCAGTGTTGCTCGCTGTTTTACATAGGTTATATCAAAGGAGATCAGGGATATGTTAATACAGGGTGTCAGCTACTTCCATACCAAATTTCATCACCTTGGCCTTGTGGCTCAGTTGGTAGTATGTAAGTATATATGTATTCTATCAGACATCTAGTTCCATAGTACAAGCTTTGCTTAGTTTGGACTAGATGGTGTTGTGTGAAAGGTACACAAAAAAAAACAAAAAACAGTTTAGCTGTATGAGCGTGAAGATGTAACAAATATATACACACAAACTTTCACATTTATAATATTAGTGTGATTAGATTCATTTGTATATCTGGTGATATTAACCGTGTATTTTTTTTGTGAAAAATGTCTTCTTTCATTTCAGATATTCCAGTGATGTTTTCAGTGCTGCTCACAGTGCCTTCTATATTGGGTGTGCTCTATTTATTGAACTGGCAAGTGGTGCCTCTTCGTATCGAGATCATATGGTGTACCCTGATGCTCTTACTACAGGTGCTAGAGTTTATATTTGCGTCTATATTTATAGTCACTATGTGTAGGGGCCCTTCTTACGATTAAAATAAATGGTATTTAAATTTTCTACCTTATACACTAATGTTTAGGATTATACAAGCACCATGTTTCTGTAGATTGTGGTCTGAAAAATATTGATTAATGAGACTATCAAGCACAAAATAAAAGTTAAATATCCAATTTGTACATCTGTGAGGGGTTGCAAGGATATAAAGTATTCTGTTACAGTGGTAACAGAATATATCCTTGATAGTACTACACACTAGGTTGACTTAATGCCTTCATGGGTTGTCTAGGGAGCTCTTTTTTCATTCATACTTGAAGTTAGAAAAACCCTTAGTGGATTCCATTCATATTTTCTACACACTTCAGTTTTGACTTTTTTAGGACCAGTGTAGGCTGTGCGTTAATATCAGTGTGATCAGCCAGGACTTCGAATTTTATGTTCTGATATTTTTCTTTCAATATACTTATTTGGTATTGAGTTAATAAATGCTTAAATATACCACCGAAGAAAAATATATAAAGCATGTATCAATGTATTCCTTGCCAACTTAACTGACTATGGTAATATTTAAAAGCAGAAAATTATATTCAGACGGCCAAGATTATAAAAAAATGAAACTAGTCATTGAAGTACTTATTATTATTAAATAAGTTATCTCCTAGATATATATTAAAATTAAGTTTTAATACATAATACTAACAGATCTGATACATTTAGTTTAGAAATGAAATACTGTTATTATTTAAAAACAACTAAATTATTTTCTAGATTTGAATGAAATTTTTATATAGGTATTATAATAAAAATAAATATTGCACAAAATTATTTAGTCAACCTTTTACAAATAATAACATTATATTATTGAAAATTCTATGGTAATTGATTTTTTATTGCCATATTATAAACGAAATAAGTATAGCTTATATTATGTAGGTATGGACACTTTCTATGTATTTGGATTTTTAATATTATAATAATAAATAAAGGTATTTACATAATATAGAGTGATAATGTGGCCTTTTGTGTGTATTTAAATAAATTATATTAAACGCCTTTTATCATATATTCTATGTACATGTTCTTTACTTTTCCCATAAAGAGTGCCTTTTGAGTTCATATACTAAAACAAACACACTTTTCATGTTAATTTGATCAGTCATTATTTTTTTATTAATCAACTTTAAAAAGGAGATTAATCAATTTGTTCTTATCTACCTTTTTCTATCCCATAGTCTAGGCTTCTATACTGTAAACATAATAGTGGACTAGTGACCAACATGAGCTCAATTTAAAAAAAATAAGAACTTAGTTACTAATCTGTTATTGTTGCTGGCCCAGACTATAGATGAATTCTACATCTTCTGTATTTTTTACAATTGATTAGATTGGTTTGTACCACTACATCATTTACATCGACTTTACAAATATGTATTGAGCTATTGTTTTATATTTTACATGTACCAATTGTTTAATTAAATGTATATTACCTTTTACTTGAACGGTTTGAGATATATTTAACAAGCTTAGATTGAATATATGAATATACTTTTTTGTCTGTTATAAATAACTGTGTTTTATTAGTCAACCTAGTTTGAAGTTTATTAATTCATAGTGTTATAGGAAACATGAAATTTGGTTCATAAACAATGTACATGTACGCCAATTACCCCATCATTAATGAAACAATTTTTTTGTTTCATAAATCAATATAAGGATGTGCCTTGATGTGCATTTCAATATTAATTTTATTTTAGGAAATCAGTTTAAAAAAATTATCTATATAAGGATGTTTTTACATTTTCTAAGGCAAATAGGCTATCAAAGAAATTATATTAGCAGCATTATTCACTCCCTAATTTCACAACCTACTTGTAAGTAAGCAGGCATTCGACCAAACAACTGTTTCTCTCTCTTATGTACATGTCTTTGATGCTTCATCATAGCATTTCTATACCCAAAAGCCTTTCCGCACATTCCACACACATGATTCTTAATTCCCAAATGATCAGCTTCAAAGTGTCTCTGCAAGGTCAACTTAGTGTGAAAGGCTCTCTTGCATGCCTCACATTTAAACTTAGGTTCCTTGTGTTTCAACATATGACTGTTTAAATTACTCTTAAATAAAAAGCGTGCCGGACATTCGGTGCACATATATCTGTAGTCACCTGTATGAGTGCGCATGTGAGTTTTAAGTAGTTCTGCATACCGACCACGGTACGGACAAAACTGGCATTTGTATGGAAAATCTGTCCTGTGTCTAAGACTATGATTGTGATATGCACACCTCAGCCGAAAAGATTTTCCACAAACATCGCATACATATTTTTTGTGATCGGGATCATGCATAGTGATATGCTCTTTGTAATAGGATCTATTAATAACTTTACTACAAATGTGACATGTAACTTTAGCCGCAGATTTAACGGTCCTTTTTCTTTTCTTAATTTCTGTCACTTCACTAGATTTCGCACTTGTGTCATTTTCATTCACACTGCCATCGCTGTATTCGTGAATATCATCTGTTGGCTCTAAAATGTTGTCTTCTTTTTTTACTTGCTGTTTTTTAAATATTTTATGTACGTGATGAGCTGTTTTCCGAAATAATATAGCTGCTTTGACAAATTTAAAACAAATTGTGCACAAGTGCTTTGGATACTCATCATCCTCGTTTATAAAAATATTGTATTGTTCTAATACTCCCATTTCTTCTGTATGATCGTTGCCGTAAATTGAAATTATGCCTTCCCCCAAACAAACACGACATTTATTTTTAGTGAAGTTTTCATTAGATCCAAGATCAATATTTTCCAGTACAGTCCTAAAGTATTCGTCGAAAGCTATACTGTTAACTTTCTTAGTTTTCATTTGATAAAATAATGTAAGCATCGTAAATTGTGAGATTACTCAGATTACTTATTGTAAAATATTGTAATAAAATTTGTAAATACTGTAATCACAGACTAAGTAGCAGTGTCTTCACCAGTGCTGCCAACTGTACTGTCATGTATATAGCTAGATTTGACCCCAAAAAGTAGCTAGAAGTAGCTGAGGAAAAATAACCGGCCAAGTGGAAGTCGGATTCGCGCACGAAGGGTTTCTTACCATTATCTATAAAAACGGCAAAAAAATCACGTTTCTTGTATGGGAGCCCCCTTAAATATTAATTTTATTCTATTTTTAACCGACTTCAAAACAGGAGGAGGTTATCAATTCGTAGCGTATATTTTTTTAGGGTTCCGTACCTCAATAGGAAAAAACGGAACCCTTATAGGATCACTTTGTTGTCCGTCTGTCGGGTGTCAAGACCTTTATCTCGGGAACGCGTGAAGGTATCGAGTTGAAATTAACACCATATACGCAGATCCATAGTATCTTGCTGCAAAAAGAAAAACAAAGTACAAAAATACAAAAAAAAAAGTTTCTACGTTTTCGTAAAAAAAAGTTACAGTTGAATATATCGTAAAAAACGCACATTTCGACACTCACAAGGGAAACAAAACCTATCGGGTACTTCCCGTTGACCTAGATCTAGAACAATAAAATTTTGCAAGAGGCATTGTGTTAGAATCCGAAAACTAGACATTTTTAATTTAATCACAAAAAAAAATGTGTCTTTATGCAAGGAATAAGGTTCCAAATTTTAAAGTTCTTTAACCGTATCATGTGGGGTATCCTACGAAAGAGCTTCATTAGCTTAAGCTAAAACAGGATTTAAAATATTTTTACGATGAATATTTTTACGGTTAATTCCCTTTAAAATTTGGATCTTCACTCCTAATTTTAAAGTGAATTAACCGTATTATGTGGGGTATCATATGAAAGAGCTTGAGTAGCATAAGCTAAAACAGGTTTTTAAATAATTTTACGATGTATATTTTTCGGTTTATGAAGTAATAAATAATAATAATATGATTCCCCCCTTTTATCTACTAGTTTGTACGGAACCCTTGGTTTTTATGTATGTACACGAATTTCTCGCTCATTCGTGAACTAATTTTTGTGTTTCGTGAATTGGTGTATAGAGAAAGCTCCCAAGTTGGTCCCATAATTATTTTAGAAATATTGCTTTATTACTTTTTGAAAATCTGTAAAAGTTAAAATATTTTCATTGGATTCCTGAGTAAGTGCGTCAGATTATAGAATCGCAGAGTTCCACTGACACGTTTTTCTTTGCAAAAGTATCAAATGTTGAAGTTTATCGTGTAAACATCTGCACATTTTCTAATCTGCGACGACGAAGCATTTGACATTCAATGACAAATGTCATTTCGATATCACTCCCGACAGGATAAACCTGTCGGGAGCGATATCGAATTAGCCATCGAATTTATATGTCAAACTCCTTCGGATTCGAGTTTGTGAATCGGTCTACCCGAATCCCGGCGGATCCAGTTGAGGATGAGTGGAAATTGTCTTTGGTTTCTCGAGATTTCTATACTAAAAATGGGACCGACGCGCATAAATTCAAATTCGTGAATACCCATTGGAGTCGAATGGAGCTTTATTCGGTAGCCGGCTCATTACCGACAAAATTGACAAACCGACAACCGATTAGAACTAGAATAAGGGTGCTGCAGGTTCTTCAATTGTTGACTCGTAATCATCATCATCTCAACCATGAAAAGTCTACTGCTGAACATTGGCTTAACCCATAGATTTCCAAAAAGACCGATTAACAACCGAAGCGGCTTGCAGCCACCGTCTTCCCGCCACTTGTATGAAGTCATCTGTCCATCTCGTGGCTGGTCTTCCTACGCTGCGCTTGCCTAAATCCTGAAGTTTTCTGTGGCTCTGTGACTGACCAATGACATACAACAACTCTTTAATCTAAGAATTAATTAAACTCTATAATCTATGAATAAATTAATAGAGTAGTGGCACGGATTTGATTGTTAATGCCAGCTCTACACCATCATATAGATTGTCAAACTGGTTTGACACATTATAAATACACATAAGTAACCGTGTGTGTGTCGTTATGTTCAAAAGGTGCTAGAAAACGTAGCTAGATTTTTTAGCTACAACCTTCAAAAAAAGTTGCTGACGGGGGTCTAAAAGTAGCCAGATGTAGCTAAAAAGTAGCTAAGTTGGCATCACTGGTCTCCACTCCATTATCTAAATTAAGAATTACCGTGTTGCAAGGATAAAAATACCGTGTTTCTAAGCAAAATTACCGTGAATCTGATAAAAGAGTACCGTGTAAATTACCGTGTAATTTTGCAAAAGAAAAATTAGCTTTAAATTAACGATCTCGGTCGACTTGAATCTTCTCGTGTATGCCACACACATTCTGAGCGAGGCCATCGAGAACAACGGTGAGGCTTTGACTGTGTCTCTCGACATCTCGAAGGCCTTTGATAGGGTTTGGCACGACAGTCTCCTTAACAAGCTCCCTCCCTTTTTATGGACTACCAGCCTCTTTTTGCTCTTGGATTAAAGACTTCTTGAGAGAACGATCGATTCGAGTGGTTGTTGATGGGTGCTCTTCCGATCAAATGGCAATAAACGCCGGCGTACCTCAAGGGTCTGTGCTCTCCGCTACTCTCTTCCTGCTGCATATTAATGACCTGCTGAAACCTGGTATCTTAGGGTATGCAGATGACAGCACAGTTGTGGAAAGATACACTTCTGGTCCAAGAGCCAAAAAGGCGGAAATCGTGGCGTTGAGAGAAGATATGGTTGTGCGTATGAATAAAGCTCTAAAAGCTGTGTCCGACTGGGGTGACGAAAACCTCGTCAAATTCAACGCCAACAAGACTCAAACCTGCCTTTTCTCCGCCAAAAAGAGTGAGTTTCTTTTATCTCCTACTTTCCAAAATATATTCTTATTATTGACAGACCGTCTTGAACTGCTTGGACTCACGTTAACCCCAACAATGAACTTTAAGGCCTACCTTGAATCTAAGGCTAAACCGGCTAGTAAAAAGCTTGACATCATTAATAAGGTTAGGCAATACTTCTCACCGGGACAACTGCTTCATCTGTATCAAGCACAGGTTCGATCGTATATGGAGTACTGCTGCCACCTTTTTGATGGATCAGCCAAGTATCAATTGGAAGCTTTAGAATCAGTGGACCGGCGAGCTGTGAGGTTAATCGGTGACGATAAACTAACTGCCAAGAAGCTATTTAGTCTCGAGCACCACCGTAAAGTAACGTGTCTGTCTATTTTCTACAGGATTCATTTCGGGGAATGTGCGCAAGAGCTTCACGACCTAATTCCACCCTCCGGGAGGGTGGAATTAGGTCGAGTGTAATGGGGAGGGTCCCTCCCCATTACACTACAGGACTAGCAGAAAATCGGCGAATTTTTCGAACCCATTTCTCGTTGAAATGCCAAAAATCCGTACTCAGCGATATCGATCCACATTCCTGTTGCGTACTGCACAAGAATGGAATTCGTTGCCGCCATCTCTGTTTCCTGAGACCTACAATCTTGGAATTTTCAAGGTTAGAGTGAATAGATTATTCTAAAATAAAGCTAGAACTTAAAACTTATTTTTGATTTAAATGCTTACAACGTATTTGTAACACGTAAGTACATAGAAGAAAGAAAACAACTTTTTTTACGTGATTCACTCGTCGCACTAACGAATTTAACTCCTCCCACTATTTAAATAAAGCCTCGATGATATTGGGCTAGTTTACGAACTGCTAGTCGACGAGTTTATAAGCTAGCGAGTGAGCGAGTAGCGAGTGTCGATGACACAATCAAAAGCAGATTGTAAAAAAGCTCAATGACACGGAGCGAGTTTACAAGCTGCTCGCGAACTCGCTGGCTTGTAGCTTGTAAACTAGCCCAGTGTCATCGAGGCTTAAGAACGGGAATAGATTGCCAAGGCTTGTTGGTAGTGATACACGTATGTGTGTGTGGAGATAGACGTTTAAATAATATTGAGGGATTCCCCGGGACTTCATGCCAATAGGACTAGTGTTGTCATGCCATTACTGTTGGCTGACTGAGATTCGTTTTACGCAGTACATAATTAAATATTTACAACAACTTTGTGTGTAATGGTAATACGGGCAATACGGTGATATATGTCACGATAGTGTATTATTACTTATTACCTTAACGGTAGATATAGACCTAATTACCGTGCATCTACGGTAATTACCGTGTATATGGAGACACTGCACGTCGCTGACAGTACTTAAACTTATTTCTACCAATAAACATAAAGTCTTCTGTGCTAATCATGTGCTATTGTGCATAAATGCTATTGTGGTGCTTTATTAAAAGCCTCGAATTCTGTGGTAACCAGCAACTCCAGCAAGCGAATGCCACTTATTTCACGTAAACAACTATAACTGAAGAAGAAAGCCAGTTCCTGTTGATGAAAACAGTTCATACCGAGAATAATAATGTTGAAATCTACAATGGAGTATAATAACCTAGAAGAAATCGAGGTTGAGGAATTTGTGGAGGCCTCTGATCAAGAATCTGAATGTTTTGATCAGGGATCCGAATTAGTGGTCTCTTTTGACCAAGATTCAGAGTATTCTGATCAGGAATCAGACAAGCAAGAATTCAATTATGTGAAGTATAGCACTGATAGCTTTCAAGATGTAGATTGCAGCAATGATTTTATTAATACTTATGAATCGAATAATCAGGAACTTAAAGATGCATACATTGTGGTAGTCTCGGATAACCTTACACAAACAGATTCTATATTTCAATGTCCAACATTGAATAATAAAGAAATTAATGAACTTTTGTCAATACACAATTCAAGCAAAGAATGTGAAATATGTCATCTATTAATGGATACAAATTCATATAGTAAACACATAAAATCACATAGAGAATCATATAAAAAACATGTCACTAATAATAAAATACAATGTAACAAATGTGGAAAGACTGTTGTCAAATCATATTTAAAATATCATATGTTAATACATGGTTCCGATAATGATAAATTAAACAGAATGAAACAATGTCCTATCTGTGATAAATATGTTAATTATTATTATTTGAGTGACCATATGAAAAGGATGCATTTAAACACTAAAGAAAAAGTGTATGAAAATGTCAAAACATGCCCAATATGTGATAGATCTGTAAGAGAATCAAAAATAAAGGAACATATGGGCAGTCATGGTAAACCTAATATAAAACAGTATGTATGTGAACAATGTGGTAAAATATTCAAGTACTATTCACCATTCCGAACACATCTTTTAACTCATACAGGTGATTTGACTTATAAATGTGAGTATTGTCCATACCGTGGCCTCCATTTAGGACTTTTGAAAATACATGTCCGTACGCACACTAAGAATTATGCATATGAATGCTCAATTTGTAAGAAAAGGTTTATAACAAAAAGTAATTTATCACAGCATGAAAAGGTACACAGACCACCGGAGTATTCCTGTTTTGACTGTGGCAAAGAGTTTATTCATAAACGACATTTAGACGTACATATAAATGTGGTTCATTTGAACATTAGAGATGTGAAATGTGTCTGTGGTAAAGTATTTGGCACTAAGAATGCTTTAAAGGCACATGAGAGAAAGATACATAATATGCAATCACATTCATATAGGGGACGACCAGCCAGTTACCTAAAAGCAGAGATTAGTGTTCAAAACAAGTAATTTTGTCATTTGCATAGTGATGATGACAAAATGTATTCAACCTAGTTTCCATAACTTAATGTTTAAAGGATTACATGGCATGTCTAATTTTTCTTACTTTTTTGAGATTAAAAACACACAGTCAGATTGTGAAACTTCTAAGTTTTTATTTAAAGCGTAATTTTATTTAAGGAATACTCTTAATTTCAGGATGGAGAAAAGGGTAGACAATGTAAAACAAAAACTGGAAAGTGAAGTTTTTGGAAATATGAATTTATAAGGATACTTACAATATTATTGTATTTAAGCCCAAACTAGAACTAAACCCAAAGTAGCTTAAATTTCTAGATTGATAAGCTCCATCCTCAACCAAACTGTCGCTTAACATCCGGCGAGTTAGTGGTCAATGTAACATAAAAAAAGTTCTGTGTCCTTCATTAGCCATTTTATAAGCTTTAACTTTTACTTAATTAACTTACAATGTTTGTATGTATCTTGGAAGCAAAATTAGAACCACTTACCAATTGGTCTCTTTGGTGACAATACAATATTATGGTAGGAGCTGTTCTGATGATGGAGCTGGAAACAGTCATAGGAACTTTTTAACTAAACAAGATATACCCATCGAGTTTAATCTACACTAAAATACTACATTACACAATGTAATAATTATGATTCAAAAGTAATAATATATATTATGTGAAAATTATGAAATACCTTTGAATTATTGATAGATTTTAAGTAGAAATAAAATATATTTAACATGTATCAATTTGTTACTGTCACAAAATTATATTCTTTCAAACAAATACCTAATTTTATTTGATTTAAAATTAAACACATCTAGTCCCAGCTTTCATAGAAAATTTATTAAGGTATCTGTGAGTAGTATTAATTAATACCTAAAGCATCTAAAGTGCCACAAAGGAACACACATACATACATAGACTGACAAATACATTACCCTCATAAGATCTTTTTAACTAAACAAGATATACCCATCGAGTTTAATCTACACTAAAATACTAAATTAAATGATGTAATAATTATGATTCAACAGTAATAGACTAAGAGCGCGCCGTACCCACCTCATCGGGTAGCAAGATGTGACCTATCTAGGATGACGCACCTTATCGAGGTGTCTCTAAATGTATTTGGTTGCCTCGGCTAAACTTGGAGGGTTTTGTACAGTTAGCGAAAATGTTACCACTTTTTGGGGTGCCCAACACTTCATCGGATAACAAGTTGGTTGGGACATAGTACATTCGAAAGAGCTTATCGAGAAGTGCCAAAAAAAGTTTGGTTGCCTCGCCAAACCCTGGAGCTTTCGTGAATCGGCCTAATTTTAGGGTGCCAAAAAAGAATACCAATCACCTCATCGAGTAACAAGATGTGACTTATATCCCATACACAAAAGGTACTCTTTGACTTATATCATTCGAAAGTACTACTTGTACTAGTGTTAAATACTTTTGGTTGCCGGCCCTAAACCTGGAGCTTACCTTAATCGGCCAAGTTTTATGTTTGAACGTAAAAACTGATTCATGACAAAACAAAGTTAAAATGAGGTTGGTACATGATGCAATAAGTAGGTACGTAACATATTCAATAATTCCTATTGAGAATAATCAAAATCAATAGGGTTGTCACATTCAAACTGACCTTTTTGTGAGTCAAATTTTAGGGTCGGAAAATTATGAACTAAAATAAAAATTCCAAATTAACCACATTATACGTTTTGTTAAGAATGGGAGCCAATTTACGTGTGATTTTGTTTAGTTTTGTTTTGTGATAGCTACCCTAAATGACTAGGTACCTATGAAGATGAAAGCTACACTATGAGATAGTTTAAGTAACCTACATCTTAAAAAATTAGAGTTGTTTGATCTCAGCTTGGTACATTTCGTAATAAACCACGTTAAAATTGCTTCGACCATGCATTTCATTTGTATGGGAGTATACCTTTAAACGGAATTTTCACCAGTTTCAGTTCACCTTCAACAACATCAATATAAACCTTAAAAGTCAAGCCAAGTGCGAGTCGGACTCGCGCACGAAGGGTTCCGTACCATTATCTACAAAAAACAGCAAAAAAATCATGGCTGTTGTATGAGAACCCCCCCTTAAATATTAATTTTCAAATTTACGTCTACCTGTAGCCGTTATCAATATCAAGCAAAAAAATCACGTCTGTTATATGGGAGCCCCCTTTAATTAATTAATTTAATTTTAATTTAATTACCCTTAATTTTATTCCGAGGCCAATTTGTTTTAGATAGAAATACCTATTTAGTAAAAATATTTCTTCGATATAGGTATTTTAAATTGGTTGAGGAGAGGGAAAATATATGTTTTTTCACTATTCCGTCCGCCAGTATATATGTTATCCCATCAAAAACATAAATGTGAAATGAGAGCCAAGTTCAATATTATGATAGATGTCTTGGTTGTTGACCTCAACGACAAAAGAAGTGAGATCTAAATGGGTGCCAAGTTCAATGGTCAGTCCTGAAATTTATTTATAACAACGTAAAATATTTTATAACTACTTCAAATATAATTTCTTCTTATAACTTAAGATATTATATTGAAACCTAAGGTCTGGCTTGGCTAGTTCTCATATGTTCACTTTACTTTTTACCCGACTGCGTAAGAATGTATAATAATAATGTTTTTAGAGTGTTTTGCAAGTATATACGTTTGTTTCTATAGGGCAGCGTACAGCCTAAACGGCTTGACCGATTTTGATGTGCGAGGTGTCTTTAGATTCGACTTCACTTTCAGAGAATATACATTAATGCCAGCTATATTTTTTTGTAATAATAGTAATTTAAAAAAAGCGTTTTTTCGTAACGATATTTTTCGTAACGATATTTTTCGTAATAAACAAGTGGTTTTACTAGAATTATTCTAAAGAATGCGCATTTATATTCTTTTACAGCGATTTTAAGCATACTTTCTCACAAAAAGCGTACACTCAACAGCATATCAAGCGCAACATAAATATAGTTAAAAAAAATGAAGCAACCGACTTCTCATGGATGCCATTGTCAGAACTGGACCAAATAGGATTGACCAAAATTGAAATAGGACCACACGGGAAGCACCAGCTTTGAAATAAAAAAAGAATTATCAAAATCGGTTCACCAGTTGAAAGTTATGAGGTAACAAACGTAAAAAAAAAACAACGGGTTGCACTCAGGGAGTGCCGGCAGAAGTGGAAACTTGAACATTAACGTTGTGCATTTTTGAATATTTTGAAATGGTTAGGGAATAATTTCGCACGAATTGCTTTAATTATCAGTTTAAAAGTACTATCATTTATGTGGTTAAATACTTAATTTCCCGTATATTTCATTAATAGATGCATTTTGTTCAATTTCCATATTTTAAACATACACGAATTTTACAAGTATACAGACGGTCGAGTCATCAGCAGTCATCATCCGTGGATGCGTGTAGCAGGCTGTAGTACAAACACACACGCAAACTCGCGCAAGTGCCCTGCGCCGTCTTACGAATTTTCGACCTGCCCCCGTATTCACCCCCGTATTCTGAACCCATTCGGTTTCGAAATCGATTCGATTTGTATATCTCCGTCTCTGTCATTTCCATAGTGAATAACAGAGACGGAGATATACAAATCGAATCGATTTCGAAACCGAATGGGTTCAGAATACGGGGGCTGAACCCATTCGGTTTCGAAATCCATTCGATTTGTATATCTCCGTCTCTGTCATTCTGTATGGAAATGACAGAGACGGAGATATACAAATCGATTCGATTCCGAAACCGAATGGGTTCAGAATACGGGGGCTGGTCATCCCAAAAGTGCACAACGCCGTTAAAGAAGTTTTCACTCAAAAAAAAAATATATACAGTCGAATTGATAACCTCCTCCTTTTTTGGAAGTCGGTTGAAAATCGTAAGTCTGTCGTTTAAGTTTTTACTGTATGGATGTACAATAAACTTATATTCTATTCTAAGTTAGACTGAGCTGCATTTCTGCAGAGATACTTGTGTCAATGATTTTATATGTTGAAAAAGATTGTGATGCACGCGAGATAGCTGAGCGTTGAGCGAATCCTTAAACAGACTATACTATGCTGCTTTTCTTTTTACTGCCTCCACAAAATTCGTGGTCCTATAAAGGACTGCCTTCTGCGCTCCTTTAATTTGATGGAATTTCTAAACACAAAGGGAAGGGATAAATTGCCTAAAGCTAGGTCCATAAACGAAAACTGAATAAATAAAATGCAGTTTATAGAGCAAGCATTATTTATTTTGATGTCAAGATTACGAACTAAAATAAATATAAAAGAAACTATTTCTTTCTGTACAAAAAATCACAGTCAAACATGATTATAACAAGAGTTCGGAAACAACGTCCAAAGAAATAATAATCTTGAAAAATTATAAGATCAGTTAAGGCGGCCCTGTAGGGGTATTCAGAACTCATTCGGATTTGGAATCTATATCTCCGTCTCTGTCATTTCTATAGATAAATGACCGGAGATATAGATTCCGAATGAGTTCTTAATACCGGGGCTAGACATAATGGGCCTTAGCGAAAAACGTTACTCAACTTTAACCAACGTCTTAAGTTCTGTCTTCTTTCCGAAGTATCATTACGTGTCAGCCAGAAGTGACAAAATATGTTAAGTATTGCTTAAAGTTAAGTAACGTTTTTCGGTAAGGCAGAATATGTACCCCTATTCATCACAATCATTCCGATCCGGAATCGGGTCAGAAACTATATCCAACTACTAAAATTTACCAAAATCCTCAATATCATAAATGTTCTTCGGATTAATCAAATATTATCTCGATAAGTATAATTAAACTGGATATAGGTTCATAGGTGAATGCCTGCGAAATATAACATAATTTGGGAAAATATTTATTTCAAAACTAAAATACACAAGTGAATAAAAATTAAATTGTTGAATATATACTTACTGAAATTATGACATAAAACCTACGAAAAATAGTACTATGGAAATGTAACAACGGGCCGAAAATGAAACGAAGCAGACACCGCGGCGGGCGAGGCTTCAATGTTGCTTCAATGGGACACCGCGTGCTCCTTCACTCGTACTGGACGCACCGCGCCGAGAGTTCGTCCAAAGCGCTTTATATTCGTAGCTAGTGGCAAGACATGCCATATCAGATAAAACTTAACCTTAGGGATTAAAACAGTTTTCTCCTATTTGTATGGGAGATCGCGCGACAATAGTTCTCTTAAGGCGCGTTGGGTGGCAGCTGTGTTGCTCATAATATGTACCTGCTTACTTCAGTGTCGAGAAAACACTATTATTCTTGTGGCTGTCTGTTTAATCGAAAATGAAAAAGCCCATACTTGAATTATGTTTGGACGATTACTTATATCTAATATGGTTAACATAACAAACATATGTTAATAAATTGTAACACTATTTTCACATGGATGGAGTTGAATATTATTGAACGAACGAATGTACGCAATAATTGCATATGTAGAAAACGTTGTCGCGTGTAAGCGAGACAGCTGTGTCATCTAATCCTTTGCCTAAAGATTTTATTTTTTATGGCAAGACATCACAACATGGAAATTTTCGAGCGGCCGTCAGCGTGGCAATCTCGTAATGTGAATTTCTATTTTATAGGCGATAAAGTTCAAATTCCTCGGAAGCATTTAACCGTGCGGCCGCCTCGTAAGCAGAGCGCGTCAATAAATTCGTCCTTAAGACGCCATAGTCCTCTAATTCATTTGCGGATATGAACATTTATAAAGTTATACAATTATTGAATAGATTTACGGAAAATCTGGTTGGCAAAAACTAAACAATAGCAAACCTTTATCACAAACTGAATTTTTATAAACAAATTCTTATATGTATATGCAAATATGTACAGAATCGAAATTAAAAAAAAACACCAATATCTGAATCCAAATTAAATTTTTGGCAAGCATTTCAAATACTTTTCTCGAATTGTTTTGTAAGTAAAGCGGATTTGTCATAATTCATAAATGTTGGTAAGCGCGAGCGAAATGGAGTTCGTAGTACCTATAGCGCCTTAATAATTTTACTAATAATCAAAATCAGCATAAGAGGAATACAAACCATATTAGTGCTATTTTGTATAAAAGCTTCTACTTTATAATTCAAGCAACTTCTACAGTATAATAAAAGATATCCAACAATATGTACCTATTTACGTACTTTAGGTATTAGCTACAATCTCTTTATAATATGTTATAATCGAGACTTAATTAACCTACTCTCACTTTTATAATACAATTTTACAAAACTAAGTCAAAAATACATTTTTGATGGAAGTTTAAAATAATATCGTCATAAATAAATGATAAAATGATAAATTCGTTTATTGAGATAAAAACGGAAAAAAACCAATTACAATTATCTCACAATATTCAAAAATTATTCTTAAACAATGTCTTAAACAAATGTCTGAGGATTACAAAATATTATATATAAATATATGGGCGTAACGTAGATTTCACATTTAAAATAGAATGACGAGCGCAATGCATTGACACACTTGGTTTTGGACTGTTGCAAGTAGAAAATTCTGTCTACATATATCTAGCGTGAAGATTAAGACGACGGGATAGGTCTAACAACAGTATATCTTGCACGTGGCACGTTTCTCGTGGATATAAAATTGTTAAATGTACTTTATACGAATGCCGGACTCAAGAATACAATATTACATTTAGTCAGCATAATCTTTATTATGATTAAAAATAAGTGGCGAATTCCGTGTCGAGACACGCATGTGATAGGGTTCTGTAGTTAATTCTGTAGTATAAAAGAAAACCACATTCGATATATAGTTTGTTTAGACCACTTTGCAAAAACGCCAATGACCTATGTATTATAACGAGTCTTTTATATATTTAACGCTGTCTCGAAAAGTTGTATATCATAGTGTTAAAAATATTTTTTATTGAATGTTTTTGGCATGGTCTATTACATGTACGGAGAGCGACCCCTACTTTTACTTTATTGAATATTTTAGAGCAGTATTTTGTAGCGGTTCTCTGGACACAACTATCTGCCAAATTTGGTTTATGTAATAGTTTCTGAATAAAATGGCTGTGTCATACGGACATACATACATGATGAATTTATAACTAAAAAGTACAAATAATGAACATATTCACAGTTTTCAAGAGGTTAACGTTCGCTCATTGATTAAGAAACATATATTTTAACCTTAGAGATCTCTATGATTTTAACTAACAAAATCACGCACGCGAATGAGATATCTGCCTACCGCTAGCGCCAGAACATCACGCGAACATGCTTCTTCTCGTCACTTAATCGCATAAAAAGAACATCATAATTGTAATCTATACATTGATCAATAAAGCTTGCGTTAAATTAGTAGGTCTAGCATATAATTAATTGTAATAAAAAGACAGACTTCAGACTGTACACGCCTGCAAGAGTACAAAATACGAGTACTTATACCATTAGGAGCTGGTTTAATTGTTCAAAATGACCTAATTGAAGTTATTGATATTTTTATGGAGGGGTCAACATAAAACGTCCCTTTTCTAAAAAAAAAAAAATATTGAAATATTCATGATATATTATAGTACTTAAATCAAAAGAAAAAAAATCAAAATGACTGAAACATTGACAACTGTATTTCTTATTTGCGCCATATAAACACATGCCAAAATATTTTTTACTATGGAAATTAACGAGGTTTTCACACATTTGAAAAACATGCCAAAATAATATATTTTCCAAAAATATAACTATCAACTATATATGCGTTACTGTTATCGTGGGTAACTTTAACATCAATCAAGGTTTCTTGATTTATTTCCGAAAAGATACCTTTTATAAAAAAAAAACAATAACCTTCAAATTAGGCTATGTACAATGTTTGACACGGAGTCAAAGGTACCTACGTCGACAGTACGATAAGAAATTGTATGCTAGGCCTACCGGATTATTTAATTACTTTAAACACTGTACCCATTTTTAGCCATTTTATAAAATAAATACGTATAAGTATATACTTTTAATAGTATACTAACATATTTTAAAATCTAGTTTTCACTAAAGTACGTTCTCAGCTCACATGTCGAAAGATGTAAACAAACATGGCGTATGACTACCAATCACATCTCTCGAGTCAGGAGTCCTCATTAGTGACCAGTCGTCATTGTTATTTACATGATTGGACAGGTAAATAAGAACAGATTATAATTGGCATTATTGGCTAAAGTAGTCGCATAAACGAACTATTTAATAAGCTATTTTTTTATAAACATTTCTAATTTAACACATTTTTTTCTAATATTTCCGTTAGTCGTCAATCATAGATGACTAGTTATAGATATCGTATTCAAGATGTAATTTCATTTATTCACCAAACACTAGTCAGAAATCGAGATAGATCATTGATTTTTTTAACCGACTTGAAAAAAAAATGTGTATCAATTCGACCTGTATGTATGTAATATTGTCAGAATTGCAGTTTTTGTATATGTTAGTCTAAATAATAATAAATAAATATTTGTGGACATTTCACACAACACCATCTAGCCCAAACTAAGCTTGTACTATGGAACTAGATGGCTGATAGAATACATATTTTTTTTGTAAATATATACATATGATACATAGAAACACCCAGACACAGAACAAACATCCATGCTCATCACAAAAATGTTTGCCCTGGGTGGGGATTGAACCCACGACCTTTCAGTTCAGCAGGTAGACGTAAACGCACTACCAACTGAGCCACAAGGCCAGTCAAGTCTATGCCAGCTTCTAAGCATGCGTGCCTTTCATAAAGGTTTGTATGTTTGTATTTATGTATGTCTGTATATTCGTCTACGTATTACGCGGAAACTAGAAGTCGTATTGCAGAAATTATTTTTTTACTGTATAAAGTATCTATTTCTTAGCACGATATCTATACGAAGTCATCTATTAACATTTAGCGCAACTACGAAGCAACATTACAAAGTATGGCGTATGGTCATATTGTGACATCTTTACCATAACAAATCATCTGGGTGTCTTTATATGGTCGATAAAGTGAAATTCAAAGCTAGAGTAAAAAATTACATAACTTATTTTCTAATTCAAGGAAAAAAAGAAAGAAAATAATTTTAATTTCACGTCACAAGATGGAGGTCAGGACACAATGATACTTGTATTGCATTTTTTATGTGATGCTATATATATATATGTATGTACAGGGAATTCTTCTTTTTTGTATTGGACCCGCATTAAAGCATTTGCCAGTGTAGTATAAGGATTTTTTCAAGTTTCTTGAATAAAACAAGTTGTAAATGATCTAGTCACAATCTAAGTCACGTATACAGTCAATTTATAAGTCGAGTCCTACTTCAGTGAAGTGGTGGCGACTTTACTAGAAGCTTCTATTGAGTTTTGTCGACAACGTAAAATCACACCTTTTACTGCTTTATTTCACTTGCTCACTCACGCACTTTATAGAACACTTAACGAATAAAACAACACCATTTTTTATAGCATTAATGTTCAAAATAAAACAAGTTTAAATAAAACAAAGCAACAACACGTTACTAAGACGTTCCCGCCAAAACTCGTACAGGGAATTATTCTCTATGATTTAATAATTTATAGAGGCACGCGACGCGATAACGCGACACGCGTAGTGGTTCTGTTATTTAAAATTAGACTTAGAACGAATGAATTAAAGATTAGTTTTCAATGTCAACCCCTATACACAGGCAATAGCAAAAGCGAATAACTCCCTTGCTGGGAGATTATTCACTATGACTATGACCAACGCTACGCAAAATTAAACTTAAAAAAACAATATATCAAGGTTTAATTTTCTACATCAACCGCTGTAGTATTTTCCGTATCCAAATGGTAAAAGTGAATAATTCCCCAGTTTTTAAATTCGCATACAGAGTTATGGAAACAAGTTCCCAACTATCGCCACTTTTGTTGCTTGTAGTTGCCTGTGTGAACACTGACAAATAGGTATACATACAGTATACCTAAGCGGTTTATCTATAGCGGCAAACATCTTGAGTCAAATGCATCATGCCCTCTCTTTTGTTTTCAACAAAAACGAAAGAGAGGGCATTATGAAACATTGCTCATGAAGTTTGCCGCTAACTATACAAACCATTAATGCGTAGAAATTTCGTATCGAAATCTGAGCTTGTAACGATGTTCCTATGTCAATAGGCGTTTATACTAAAACTAAAGGTATATACACACGTAGAAATAATATGAAACTGATATGCATCTCGCTCGCATGAATGGCGCAACAGTATAGTGCGAGTGTACTAAATTTAATGTAGCTATGAGTGACGATATCTTCCTCGTCTCGCTCGCACAATTTATGATCTCCGCACATAGGCACAGCGTAATACATTTTTTTTTTATTTACAAATATATATTGTATTTCCAGTCGAAAGTAAGTTTAAATATTCATTAAAATTCACACAATACCGGCTGATGTTTTTCAGCAATTATTCTGATAAACATCTTTTACGGAAGTATAGTTTATATTTACAAGATTTTAAGACGACATTTCGTCTGTTAATCCTTTGCAATGGTCGTAAGTACTAATCTTAAAACCTTCATAGTTTTCAGATAAACTTGAAGATATTGAAATAATGTAAAATATAGGCGATAGAGCCTTAAAAACAGTTCAATTCAATGAATAACAACTGCAATAACGTAAGAACCCATATACCTATTCTGCTCTTCGGTTTGCCGGTGTGCGTAGGTCACCACTTGCGCCATATGTGAGCGGTGTATATGTTTTCATATAATAGCTATGTGTGCGACGGCCTTAATGATATTACGTCTAACGTAACAATTTTAAATACTAATTAATAATACTGCGTATAATTGAGACAATAAATTAAGTTTTTTGGTGTCTGAATGGTTTGAAACCATATTGAAAATAATTTATATAACATAGTCAATTGGGTTGCCATTTTTCTAAAGATTGTGTATAGTTTTAGTTTTTACTTATGGTCAGTTTTTTTAATAATTTGATTACTATCGGGATTTCGAAATTCAAAACCTTTATATAGGGAGATTACCTAAATATTTCTATTTCATTTGACACAATCCTAGCATTTTTTATTATTATTTTGCACCTAAAAATATTCAAATACGTGACAATATTACAAACAGTTTTAATACTCAATTCAACTATTTAAGAGGCTAAAAACATTAATTGTACTACTATTTACTAATATCGCAATATTAAATAAACTAACAGGAATGTTTTGAATAAGATTAAAAACAAGGTTTTATATCAAAATGTACAAACGTAACTACAGCTATGAATTACTAGTTTTGTACGCATGGTACTACCAATTTGTATAACTGGGGCCGTACCACAAGCGTTCAAGCAGTCTCATTTCAATATTACTTTGACTTTTGTCTCGCTCTTACTACATAAGAGAGAGCAAGACAAAGGACAAAGTAATATTGAAATAAGGTTGCTATTACGTACGATGGTAACTCTCCTAGTGGGATTAAGAGATATCACCATCTATTTAGTTAATGTATCTACAGGTATCAGCAGTTGGACTACAGCTATATGACGATATCACGTAATCAGTAGAACATTTCAGTTTCAGTAGGGCTATGGGTATGACCCCTATATAATATTAATGTGCAAAGAAAAAAAAAGACAATGTTTTACCATTCGAAAATTAGTGAAGCAAGGCGAAGTAAATAGTCTCATTTTTGTCATATTGATTGAAATTTATCTTAAATATCAAATCTCTGAATATATACAGTTATTATTTTAAGAGATTTTTATTTTTGCAATGTTTATTCATTTATTTTTTTATAAATGCAGGGTTATAGGTAACGCATAACCTCCTAATGGTGACTTAGGTACATCAAGACTAACAACTTTTGTTCTATGACTTTTGCCAATAAGTACTACATCCGAAGAATAATTTAGTTTTAGTAGGGATTTCTATCAATTGTTAGCTCTATGTCTCGTGAAGTATGTACTAACGTTATTTACTCCGTCTTAATCTGTGACTGCCTAGAGCGAGTTTCTAGAGTTACGAAGATTAGATCTGTAAATTTGATATTTTTACTTTTTGTTTGAAAAAAAAAATCATTGCATTAAAAAAAGTTGTAGAACTAAAGTTGTAAGTCTTGATGAAACAAAGTCGTCATTAAGAGGTTTTGCGTTAGTTACCTATATCCCTGTATAATAATTTTATGAAGTTGTAGGTATATAGGGATATCTTTATATGATTGAAATACTTTCACAGGTCATTACGATCAATATCGTTAACTTTATATATGGGACCAATCCTGAAAGCACAATTATTGTGTATATACAATACATATATGTATATGCATAAATTTTGTCATGGTTCAATGAATTATTTGAAAAATCGTTTTTTTTTTTCGCGATTCCAATATTATTCCCATAGAAAGTCAATCATATTGATGAGTACAATAACCTATTTAATTATGGGTGTCGTCTACACACAGTCTACGTCAGACACTGTATTTGATTTTATATTACATGGAGTAAAGATTATAACAAAAGATGTACAGTTTTCAAATTCAAATTCATCAAAATACTGGTGATTAATAAGCGATTTATAAAGTATATTATAGTATTGAGTATACTATAATACGTTTATTATGTGATCAATTCTGAAGCCACCACTAAACTAATTAAAATTCTTAAAATCACTAAATTAAAAAATTGTATGAGAATTTTCTACGTTTTTTGAATTTAGATATTTTAAACATTTTATTGCCGCTCGACTAGGCCGGGGCCACTTCCGTGCCCCCAGATTACTTGAGTGGAGCCTTGAGAGTTGCTTTTAATATATACATAGTTTGATTCAAAATAATGTTTTTATTAAATCTATAAAAAAAAGTACTCCAGAAAAAATAAAATATCAAACCTGAAATCACGAAAAATATTAGCTTTTCGTAAAGGAGATGGAAACTTCATGGCATATCGACCAGCCATACTGTTTTTTTTTTCGAGTTTTGCGTATGACTAAAGCACAAGCGGGACATCAGTGCCGATCTTATCGTCCCCGCTTCAAATTAGAATATTACTTATACGTAAATTTAAAGAAAATCAAAATGGCGGCGGTGGCGGGTGTCAGTTTATATAGAAAAATGTTCGAACGCCTATCAATTCATGGTCAATAACCCATTATAAGGAACAGTTGATTTTTTTATAATTTTAAGCTTGTTTTCATAATAAAAGTCGAAACTGCTTAGAGTATTGAAATGAAACAAATTTTAATAGATTTATCGCGCATGTAACACAACTAAGATATCTGTCATCTAGTCTCACCTGTGACCACGGACGTTGAAAGTAGGGATGGTGCGTATTTACGCGACCAGGTTTTTACACCAGGTATTTGCTTGCAAGTGTGCCGACCAGGTGCCGCCCCGAAATAAGGATGAAAATTCTTGCAAGAAAATTCTTGCAAGGAGAAAAAGTCTTAAAATTATTTACTTTACTGTACTGTTACTGTAACATTTACAATGAACAATTTCCTATGCAAGTATTTTAGTTGAAAAACTCGCTACGTAATTTTGCACCTTATTATTACTTAAATACAAATCAATTTTCTTTAACGAAAAAAATACTTTCAAGGGTTTTGAGCCCTGGTTTTTGGCGCTGGTATATTTATGTGGGCGCACTTGGAAGCCCTGGTATGAGATTTTGCAAGTATAACCCATCCCTAGTTGAAAGTGTTCGAAAAGGCAGCTTAAAAAAATAAGTAAAATATAACGCGAAAAATCCGTTAAAATTTTTTTCATTTCAAACCCTATACTATATAAAGCCCTATACACTGTTTTAACAAGAAATTTCGGTTTAGAGTAAATAGTTATCAATAATCATATTTATATGAGAAAGAAAGCTATTTTTGAACACGTTCAAAGCTAACCTGTATTTTTGGTCTGCGTTTTAAATATATAAACTGCATTATAGTAGTCTAGTTCTAAACTATATTTACTATTAAATATCTATAGATAGTACTCTAGTAGAGATTGTGGTCACAGTTTCGCTTGCACGCAAATATGCACCCTAAGCACTTGATCTTAAAGTAACATTTTCATTATTATCATCTCAGCCATAAGAAGTCGACGTCCAAAAAGACCGATTAGAAGCGCCTTGCATCCAGTGTCTTCCCCCTTCCTCTTGTATATTTTTATGTTCAAAATTATTTTATATAATATCAGAGTAAATAAGTATCTGTTAAGTCCGTGTGCTTCATCTTCATACTTTTCGCATTAATAAATAAAAATAACAATAGGCCTTTGGTGCATAATTACTATTTGGTCTGCGAGCAATAGACCTCGCTAACAAATCCCTATAAAAATCCACCCTATCGAGTTGACATTTGACCGAAATTTAGGAAATTTTCCACAGCTTTGCAACACTTCGTACGACAGACGCAAAGGACTCAGAATCCAGAGCCGTTAAATATTATTAATAAAAAAACGCACATAAAGACAAACAAGTAAAAATTTCCACCTTATCGTATGTAGTCAACATAAATACGCAAGATAAAGAAAAACCAGTCCATCGAAATTTCACTATACATTAGTGAAATAGAGCTAATGAGTTGTCTGAAAAAAAAATCTTTTTTAAAATAAATTCGCGTTTGACCACCAGCACATCTGTTATAAATCAACGATCTGGTCGAAGATAGAACACCCAGACTTAGAAAATACCTACCTATTCACTCAAAGTTTATAAAAAGCCATGATTTACACGAAACTTTTTCTGGGTGGTGTTATTAATCGAATTTGTACTTTATTATCACGTAATTAGAATGGATATTTATATGCGAGCGGCCTTGTCTATACTGGAAATACACTATTACCGTATTTATATCAAAAGCAAGCATGGTTTACCATTGTGCAGATCTATAGGAATTATATATTCGATTTTATAAACACCGTATATTATATTATTTTTCTAATTGGCAACTTTCAAAGCGCATTTAAGGTGGCAACGTTTTGATAAGTGCATTTTAAGTGGTAACACTGACAAATGTCAGAGAAAAGAAAGTAGAGAGACGACTTTAGTTTTTGTAGTGTCACCAACTTATTTGTACAGTTGACATCCCCTTTTCAACAAGATCGATTGGGTATAGGACTACTTGCATTGGGGATGGTACAGTAATATAGTGATTGCTGTCAAAGTTAATTCAGATTCCGCAAGAATAAACAAAAACATATATGTATAAAACGGGCCAAAAGTCACCCGTAAAAAGGATTGAGATCTAATTACAACCTTATACATGTGTGTATAAAAGGATTTATTTTCATATTTCTGAATTTTGCAATGTTGCATAATATTATGTCTTTTTTTTTTATTAAAAAATCAAACAAATTCCTCAAAGCAATCGAATAAATAAATATTTGTATCTAATATTTTAGTAGTTACATAATACTATGTATTAAATTTGATCTCAATTCTTTTTTACGTGCCGCAATTGGTATCATTTACTTATAAGACGCCTTGCAGTTCAGCGGTATTTAAAGTATTGCCACTAACTTTAATTTTCATTGTTATTTTTTGTGACATTGGCTATAAGCATAACTATAATACATATATTATCACCTATTTGAGAGCTTAATGGGGTATGTAAAGAAAAATGTAACATATGCTGATTCCAAAACCATTTCGAGATTGTATGTCTATAAACTATATTTTTTTATTTTGAGCTCATAAAATCATGAGATGGCGCAAATTTTTGCGAAAATATAAAAACAATATTTGACCTTCAGTCGACCTCTAAAATGACGTCACAGTTACTAAAAAAAGTTGATGCTGAAAGAATTCGCATTGAGTATCAAGCATAGCACATGACAACTGTCCAAAATAATTTTCTATAGAATCGTAGAAATATACATGTCACTGTCAACGTCAAGTTAGACGTATATCATTTTTTTTTAGTTCATGTAGGCTATCACAA
Organism: Lycia hirtaria; assembly: GCA_947563715.1. NCBI lineage: Eukaryota > Metazoa > Arthropoda > Insecta > Lepidoptera > Geometridae > Lycia > Lycia hirtaria. The sequence continues at coordinate 48,634,049 of OX387376.1, read as the reverse complement.
TATTTTATTCAGTAGTAAATGTGACGTCATCACGATTTTATCTTTAAAAAATATTAAAAAATAAGTACTGAACAGAATAAAAAAATATTGAAATTAGTTCTTTGAAATGATCCTCTCTATCAAATAAAAAATAAAATAAAAAACCGAAAAAAAAACTTTACATACCTCATTCAAATATCGTTAAGAAATAGTGCTAATTATGCCATCTGAACAGCTAAGTTGATGACACTATATAACCCAACATACAAAATTAAATACAGTTTTGTAAGTGGTGATTTGAGTGGATACCCTGGCAACACCAGTTAGAGAGCGATGAGGCGAGTGTTGCAACCTCTCCATTTCTCCTGTAATTTACGGTGTTCCTCGTACTGTTGTTCCGTTATGTGCTTTACGTTAGGTGATCCCTGTAGAATAAAAATATTTACTAAATATTATTTTTTTTATTTAAGAGTATAAGAAAATACTCGAATATAAATGGAGCACTTGCACAATATTTATCGAAATATACATTTGTAGCGATTGATAAACTAATATATCAATAAAAAAAAATTGGATGAAAAATGACGAAGTACCATACGCAAAAATTAGAAAAAAAGAAACAGCGATAATATGGCTTGTGGTAGTCATTCTCTCCCTCATTCACTCTTTATTTATGGGTAAAAAAAAGTTTTCTCCTATTGTATGAAAAACATGTAAAGTACTTACTACTGAAAATTGCCGCGACAACTATACTCTTAAAGATACTTTCTTTCTTATTGGGTTCTTGCGAATTATTGGTGCAGACATTCAGAATTACGGTATACATTTTATTTGCACTCCACCTATATAAATATATCTTTACCACATTTACCAAAAAAAAAAGTCTCTAGTCTTGACTCACCTTTATTTTCCTCGGGTCCAGATTAGCTCCAAGAGTTTGAACCCCCTTCGCCAACTTAGTAAGCGGCGACAATACCATATCCTTAGTAGAACTCGAAACCGGGCTCGGTATCGTCTTGAACTGACGGATAGCAGACTCACTGTGCGACTGAGCGATATTCAAAGTGATCTCATGCTGAGAATTAGATCTCACGTGAAACTTAACGCTCTCAGGCGACTTCTCATCGTAATTTATATCATTTGAACTGTGCGATAGCTTCTGTGACAGAACTAGAGAATTGGGAGGCGGAGGTTTCGAAAACTCCACTTGTATTTGAGGTGCGTTCGATTCCATTTCAGAATCGAATGGATTTATTTTATTTATGTTACTCGGCGTTTTTAAATTCTGCGGGATAGCTTGTTTTACCTCATTCGAAATCGACACTTGTGTGTTATCGTCGTTAGGTTCAATTTTGGATGAATATAAGGGGTTCTGTATCAAGTCGCAGTCGTTTTCGGTCTCCTGTTTCTGTGTTTTTCCTATATAGTGTTGTGTCATTTCGAAGTTGTCCAAAGTAGGCTCGAATATGTTAGTTCTGTTTTCGTCATCGGACGAGTAGTCCGAGCTCATTCCGTCCGAGAGGCTGCCTTTTTTCTTGTCTGATTTGTTTGTGCCGAGGGTGAATATTTTCTTTGTGCGTGAGGCGCCTTGATCGAATTTCAGTTGTAGGCTGGGTCGTGCGCGAGCGCTCAGCTTGTTTAATTTGCTGAACTGTTCTGTCATATTCGTGAGGGCTTTTGATCCTGAAAATATAATAATTACAAAAATTGTGTGTACAATATGTTGTGTAGTAGAAGAACCAATAAATGTTGAACTCTTTTTGACTGGTGCTAGTAAGATTACAATTTTATATGAATAAAAATACCTGTGCTTGCCAGTTCTACTACTCTAAATTCTTATTCAGAACTGATTAACGAATGTTTTTCCAAATATTATTAAAATCAGATGACAAAATGGACTCGTAGCAAACTTCTCTTTTTAACTGATATTTCAGAACCTTTTCTCTTGACCTCTTGACAGAGATTTTGCTTATATTCAAAACTTTTGTTAGAATTAAGTATAAAATGTTTCTAGCATATCAGTCAGTAAATGGCGCCATTGCAAACTTCCCCCTTTTTGGGGGAATAAATACCGCCTTAACTAAAAATCCACGGAGACAAAAAAAAAATATTATAAAATCTGTATTTTAATGTTTTCTAAGGTTCTCGCGATTGTAACTCATTGAAATGAAACAAAGCTGCAAAGTATTCGAAACGTCAGGTCACAACATTATGTAAAATATACACAAAAATCCGTTAAAATTTCATTTCAAACTGTATAATCAAGTTTTGTAGACTAGTTGAAACATACGACCTGGCACACGAGTACAAAAAAAAAACATTTTTCTAGTTGATGCAGAGACCTTTGTTCGCTTATTCGATCAATAAAGGTAATATACCAAAGAACCGAATGAATTAATGTAATCACTGACTAACTGTGTGTGAGATAGAGGGTAAGATCTTGAATCGTCCCGGGATGAGACGGCAGCGAGTGCTGGCTTCCAGGCGGATGATTTGTTCCAGGATCGAACTTGTGATCGATATCTCTGATTCCACGGAATTGCCCGCTATTGGATGGAAAGGTTGGGATTAGGAGTGGTACAGTTGAGTTTAGTAGTATAAAGGTTGGAATTAGGAGTGGAAAAGTTGAGTTTAGTAGTATACAGGTTGGAATTAGGAGTGGAAAAGTTTGTTTAGTAGTATAGAGGTTTGAATTAGGCGTGGAAAAGTTGTGTTTAGTAGTATAAAGGTTGGGATCAGGAGTGGTAAAATTTATATGTTTAGGAGTATAAAGGTTGGGATTAGGAGTGGAATACTTGTGTTTAGTAGTATAAAGGTTGGGATTAGGAGTAGGAGTTGGAATTGGTAGTATAAAAATTGGGAGCATGAATAGAATGATAAGAACAAACTATTTAACGGTATTTTACGTTTCCGCAATGAATGTTACATACCAACGCTTCTTATATCAGCGACTAGTTGAGTCTCGCTCACGTTTCTCGTTAGAGTGGGTAATTGAGACAGCCCGAGATAGAGAGACGACCGAGCGGAGCCAGACTGCGTATGGCTTGGGTGCACCTGAGTATCAAATCAAATTTAACATTAAAATAATACTGAAATTAAATAAGGCTGAGTCCAAAGGACTCGTTGTATATGGTGGGTCCGAATTCGAGATTACGTCACGCGTTTTCTTTGAATTTTGCGAATTAGATATTTTGCGAACCTTAGATTTTCTCTTCTCGAGTTTGACGCCGTCGTGGAACGGTATCGGAGGCAGCTTGGCGACGTCCCGCGCCACCATCACAGACTCGCAGATCGAGTGCAATGACTCTGTAAACATGTCGACTCAATGCTGAATTTCATAACGAAAAATACGCCTCTGTTTGAATAAAGCAGTTTTTAAGCATTTGTTTTCAGCGCAGCACATTTTATCTTATAAAATTATATTATAATAAAGTTGCTATCCATAATCATTGACCAATTTCGATATTTTTAAGCGATTAGAATAATGAAATATTAGATTTTTTTTATAATGAATCTTGAGCTATTTGTAAATGTCGTAAATAACATTGAGATAGGATCATCGGAGTGGACATCGGCTATAATTTGTTTTAAGAGAAACGTCGTCGCGCGCTTTTTCATACAAATAAAAGAAAACTTCTTTGACTTCGATGATTATTTTTTCTTCTGATTAGAATCACAAAGCATAGCCTGCTTTTACAGTATGCTCTTTTTAAATTCAAATATAATTCCGAAGTATAAAATAAAGTTTAACTTTTGAAAAAAAAAGGGCAAACCGTAGTGCTCCCAACCATATAAAAAAATAATTATCGAAATTGGATAATATTTAATGGTACAAAGCCTGTTTTCTGTTAAATGAAAAACTTGTAATTTACTGTCGAATGTTGTCGCGGCAACATTCGTCAGTAAATTACGTTTTTTTTTACCTATGCTCTTTTGAGCAAACTTCTTTCGTTTAAACTTATTTTAACCCCCGACGCAAATACGACGGGGTGTTATAACACCCCGTCAAACTTATAAGTTTGACGTGTCTGTATGTGTGTGTGTCTGTCTGTGGCATCAGCTCCGTAGAACGGATTAACCGATTTTGATTTTGCTTTTTTTTCTGTTTGAAGGTGAATTAGTCGGGAGTTTCATCAAAATCGGTTCAGCCATTTTCATTTGTCGAGGGTTTTTGAGTTTTTTAATCTTATACTTGTTGATGTTCTTTGTTGAAGCTTCGTAGACGGTAAAACCTTCGCCAGATGACATTCCATATTTGGAAAACATTTATTTTATTTTATTACTATTTAATTTAAAATAAATAAGCCAGTGGCTAATTCAGCTTACAAAAACGTTAGTCTCAAAGCATTTAGCGGTATTTTAGCACATGTCTTTTATACAGAGTTTCGTTTTAGGCTACCTTTGGTTCGACAAATTATAAGTGCCGACAAGAATTCCGTGCGTATACAGTCAACTAAAAAAGAATACAGAATGGAGAAACATGAAAAAAATTGTAGTTAATAATAGTAGCAGTAATAAGTATCTAAATTAAAAAGAAAAACAAAATACCCGACTGCAGAAAAGTGGTTCTTGCGGTCTAACTTATGATTTTATTACGCTTGATACGCTATTGAATGTACGTCTTTCGTGAGAAAGTATACGTAAAATGTTATAAATGCGCATTCTCTGTTGTCGCAAAAAGTTGTTAGAGGTTACAAAAAAGCGCATTTTTTTATAGTTTTGTGAGAGTTATATTATTATTAGGAAAAAATATAGCTGATGACATTCAGGAATGAAGACAAATCTGACGAAACTTCACACATCAAAATCGGTCAAAGCCGTTTAGGCTGTAGGCGATCATATAGAAAGATACATACATACACTCGAAAAACATATCCCCACTTATTGTACAGTCGGGTAAAAATAGATAAATAGTATACGTAGCGGCACACATTTTGAGCAATGTTTGCCGTTAACTGTAGTTGTATATACATGCATAAAATCACGCCTGTTTTTCCTTACAGGATAGGCAGAACTTCAAAGACCAATAAGGCCGTTTGACGTCACATTTGAACATTTGACCGTGATTAGAGGGTTAGATAGTTGTAGATGGTATTTAAAATAGCGTTTTTCTAATGCTTTTAACGCATTAAATGACGCATGAAGAAAAGGTGCGCTCAAGACAGAGTATACTCACCGATCATCTCGTCTTTGGTGTTGATAACAACGGCCATGTTGTTGAAGAAGCGGAGCGAAGTGGAGCGGAACATGTGGAAGTAGCCCGCTTCGTTGTTGTGAGTATAATGTATACGGATGCAGTGGACAGGCTCCGTGCCTTTACGGCCCACACCGAATATCTGCACGAATAATAAAATATATTTTTTGTTTACGCAAGATAGGTCTACGATTGACCTAGTCGCCTAATGTTAAGCGACGGTGTGGCCGAAGATGGACCTCGTCGATCAAGTAGTATCTAATAGATATCTCATCTATTCACCTAGAGTGAATAGATGAGAATCAACCTTAGAAAATTCCAAGGTTGTAGTTCACAAGAAACAGAGATGGTGGCAAATAATTCCACTCGTGCGTGTGTGTTCATCATGAACGTGGACCCATATCGCAGAGTACGGATTTTTGGCATTTCAACGAGAAATGGGTGGTAATGTGCTAACTTTTGGTTGATTGGTGGACAGTTTTATTATACAGCGCCATCTAGCCCCAAACTGAGAAATGCTACATACTTTTTCTGTAAATATACAATAAGGCTCATGCACGCAAGCGATATTTGAATTTTAATGTGCACTATGACTTTTAGACTATTTTATTGTTTGAAAGAGTATAATCCGTTATGGAATAGTGAAGTTATTGAAGTTTTCTTTTTGCCTTGTAAAAAATCATAAAATTTACCAAAATTATTTTTACACAAATAATTTTTAAAAATGGATTTTATATAGGTATGAAATTGGAAAAAAAACATACATATTCCCTATTTTAGAGGTAGAATCTTCCTCTGATGTGCAATAACTGAGCTGTGAGCGTGTGTAAGTGTGTGGGGGTGTGCTTGTGTGTGTAAGTTTACATTACCGTGCTGTTAGCGTCCAGCGTGCCGAGCTCGAGGCTAGTGACGTCACGCAGCGGCACGCGCTGCACGGACAGCACGCGGTCCGAGGTCTCGTCGTAGTCGGCCACGTAGTAAGCGTCGCTCGTTAGCAGGAATACGCTGTCCATTTCGGTTTCATGCGGGTCGCCGGTACTGGGGGGCCACAATATCTACATGTCGGCATTGATGATAAATCGAAACAGCGATTATTGCGATATTCGAAGCGCAAATGCCACGTAGAGGCGTTTGAGGAGTTGGTGTCACACAGCCTAGCGCTTATCACTTTGTGCTTGGCTTTAGCGGTCGATACCGAACTGTCGCGGGTTTTGGATATTGTTTCCCTTGACTTTGAAATTGGGCGTCGGATCTTTTATACAATATTAAAAATATTTTATATGTGCGAGGTAGTTCGAACCAACATTACCCACGTGCAACGTGGGTAATGTTGTACCACTGTAAAACGTGTGTTAAAATAACCAAGTGACTGAAAATTGGTGAAATATATAATAGCAAATTATATATCAAGACATTTTAATATACTATAATCTAGAAGAAAATTATAATATTTACAAAGTCCTTAAAAATACTGCTAGCGAAATGCTACTATACTTTAGTTAGACGAATTTCTAACTGATAAGGATATAACCTAATTGAACAAATTGACCCATTCCGCTCAGCAAATTTATACACCCCAATGGGGTCTTTATATGAAACTGTTTTAACTCTAAAACAGAATACCATACTGTTAAATTATTAGTTGAGTATGTTATGGTAACTCACTTGGGGTCCGCGTCGATGAGTCCCCAGGAGCCGAGTACAGGTTCCGTATCCACGACCAGCTTCTTGCAGTCGTCGATGAGAGACTTCACGTGCTGTGCCATAGCGGCCGTGTCCGGCATCGTCTGACTCTGAACACCACAAAATAACATATAAAATAAAGCTTTTCAAAAATAAGTTTTTTCGGGAAAACCTTTGATACCCATTATTTCTTTGATTGACATTGTCATGTCTCACAAATCTGGTATTGACTTCAAAACTGTTGTGATTTTGCAACTAAAGATTATTAAAGGCATTCATATATATAAGAAATCCAATATAAGTTTTATGGTAAAGAAAATAAAAAAACTAATAAAATAAATAAATGATTATATTATTGGAGGATTTTTTTTAACACAACACGATATAGCCCCAAACTAAGCAAAGCTTGTACTATGGGAACCAGATGACTGATAGAATACATATATACACCCAGACACAGAACAAAATCAATGCTCAGCAGAAATGTTTGCACTGGGTGGGAATTGAACTCACAACAGCTCAGAAGGCAGACGCACTACCACTGAGCCATGAGGCCATGAGGTTCCTGTTATAGTAAATGTTAATACATTTACTATAACAGGAACTAAGTACTAAGGAATTTGTACCTATTTTTTTTGTCAATAAGTAAGCATTTTTTGTACTAATAAAAGCTTGTGGTTAAAGTTATATTTTAGTTTATCTTGTTACCATACCTTGACCATGTTAACGTCAATTTTAGTACAGTCCGGGATCATTAGATGCTCTGGTATAGAGCGCGATTCGCCGGTCATCACGTCGATTGCAACTTGTCTCAGGGCATCTTTGAACGTTGACAGGTAGTATCTGTAACAAAAAAATATAAAGTGTTTCGAAATGTATGTTAAACAAGGCTATTATGATAATACAACAGCTTGGATTTGTTCATTTGTTCAGGACACACAGGGAATGAACTGAATCGTTCAGACCTTCATTCATTTTGGAACTGCGGGAAGCTCTGAACGATTCAGTTCATTCAATTGCACACGGAGTGTTGTCCTGAACGCAGCCCTGCTTCTATATATACTAAATTTAACTATACCAGTAAAAAAAGAAAACTATACCAGTAAAAAAAAAAAAGATAACGAAAATAATCAGTGGTTACAAAAGTGTATCTACTCCCGGCAAAATTAACAGTAGTTAACATTTTGTGCACAATACACAAAATACATTAGTCTCCTATTTATTTATTAGTGTACTTATATAATTTCTACGAATTAAAAAGCATATTAAACCGTGCTGAAAATGCAGAGTGAAGAGCAGTCGAGATATTTAGGTTTTGTTACGAGGAGGTCGCAAATAAATTAAGAAGGAAAAGCACACAGTTCAAAGTGCAAAAACTTCAGGCAAAGTTAGCTTATTTTGATCGATTTTCATTAATTTCGACTAGCTGGTTGAACCCCAACCCCCCTCCTAGATACGCCCATGATGTAGGCATTTACATAATTTGCATATCATTTTTGTTGTTTGGTTTTTTGTTTTGTTGTTTTGGTCCTTGGATACTATACCTCGGTGTCTGTGTGGCATCGTAGCTCTTAAAAGGATAAATTCATCAAAATCGGTTGAGGCGTTTTTTGTCGGCGGTTTTGAGTTTTCTAAACTTACTTGGTATTTATTAAAGCCTATATCTTCCAAGATTTCAGATAGTAGAAACGGTTTTAAAGCCTATCCATCTGATAGAAATGAAAATCGATCAAATTGCCAATTTTTTTTTAGCAAAACTGACCTCCCCGCTCCATAAGCGACCTCGGCTATCACGAACTCCCTAGTCAAAGCGTGTCCGAAGTAACTGGGCACGAGATCGGCCGCCCTCTCGCTCTCCATGTTCCCGTACAACATGAGGGTGGCCGTCTTTATGTCGTGCCAGTGGCTGTCGAACGCGGCCAGGGTCGCCATATCAGGGGGCTGCCCGAGGGCCACGTCTAGCGCGAACTGGGTTATAGCGTCTTTGAAATGACGTATGATGTATCTACACAGACGATAAGTTTTGTTTTTACGTTTTAAAATTACTATTTCATGTAGTAACTCATTGATATTCTGTGTAAATGATGAAAGATAGCTAAGCCGAAAATAAAATTAGGAAATAGAAAAGAAAACTATTATTTTGACACTCAAAGTAGACAGTAGTAAATTGGCATGGCAACAAGTGCCAAACCCGATACAAGACGCGCGTATAGCGTCTTTGAAATGACGTAAGATGAATGTATACAGAGACAAGTTCTGTTTTTATGACTTAAAATGAATAAAAATTACAATTTTATGTAATAATTTTTATTTGGGTGAAGTCAACCAAATGACGGGGCCAAAATAGTGCAAGATTTCAATTGTTGTCCTCAGTGAAGTAAACAATTACTTTGCCAGTTAAAAAAATTACAAAATTGGTTGAGTGGCAACTAGTATAGTCGGATATGAATAAAAATTACCATTTTATGTAGTGGCTAATAGGGTATTATGTGCTAATAGCTAAAGTCAGCTACGCTAAACGTAGATAAAATTAGCCGAATAGCAATAGGTGCCGAATCTATCTAATAAAAACCAGACGAAGAGCCTAGTCAGCTGTCTCTGTGTTAGACAGGCCATAAGTTTTGTTTTAACGATCGATAACTGGAGCCTTTTTCATAAAAAAATCTGCATTACATTTTTCTAACAATATTTTTAACTAAAATTTTACATTTTAATTGCATTTTTAGTTGCAAACTAGCCTAAAATATGTTTTGTTGTTAGTGCCTTAAGAATGCTTTTTCATCGAATGATTTAGAGTATATCCTAATGGTTTAATTTTTTTACTATATTATTAAGTTTTATGATAATATGTTAATGACTTAGAATACAAACTTAGAATTGGAATACAATTAATGCTCCTAGAGTCTGATTAGATAGAAAACTATCGTGGTAAAAATGACAATTAACGTCATGATTGAAAAAAATAATGAATAAGGACAGCAACGACCTCAATGTCATATTAGTGCTCTATCCGAACAGATTCTACACGAATTAAAAAATAACTTGCCTGTTAGCAGAGTTGACACCATCCTTCATGAGTCCAGTGAATTTACGTTCACCAGTCCTAGTGTAGTCACCCTGAAAAAAAAACTAATTCAGTCCCAAAAAGTAGACCGCACGACCACGAAATTTCATAATTTCGAAAATCTTCAGAAATCAGAATCATTTATTGAACAACTGTCAACTGTCTTGTTTGTAATTTAGTTCAAAGTTTCTGTTTCAAAATAGGTTGGTAAAAAGTGCCACAACAAATTATCTACCCTTTCTTTAGGAAAACTTCCTAATGAAAACTAGCTGGTATGTCAAAAAAAGAACTATGAAATTGTAGAACCTGTATACTAAATCTCGTTACGCTTACTTGCAAACCACGAGCTGTAGGCGAGTTCAAACATCCAAATATACATAATAGCACTCGTACAAATGGCGCCAACGTTTGGTAGGTTCAGAAAAAAAAATATACTGTTCATAATGTTCGATACCCCACGTGAGCATATCGTAACCTCTAAGTTACAGGTGGCGCCACCTGTAACATACACACGCTTCAAGCATGTGTTACATGTGGCGGTACCTGTAACACACACGTTTCAAGTATGGGTTGCAGGTGGCGTCACTTGTAACATATATACGCTTACTAATTACTCAGTTTAACCCTTTACAGGTTTCAAGCACCGACGAGAGGTGTGTAATGCTGTGAATACTAATAACTAATATTATAAAACAAAAGCGACAGTAACTCTGTCTGTTTGTTACCTTAACACAACCAAACGTCTGAACAGACACAGATATAGCAACGGACATACCCTATATTTTGTCTTTCTATATTTCTAATAATTTGATACGTATTGACGATGCTATTGAGTATTTTTTACTCTTCAGTAAATATTGTCGTGTTTTGTTGTGTCGTGTCGTGGCTTTTTGTCGTGTCAGTGTTTATGGTTGTACCTTAAGCGCCTTAGTGCCCGCGTACTGCCTGGAGATGTGGTCGCCGTTGTCCGCCCACATGGTGAGGAACGCCTGCCGGAGTCCGGCAGGCAGCCCAGCGCCGGGGGTCGCCAGCCCCAGCCGGCACAACTGCAGCTCTAGCACGTTCTTGGCTATGGCCGTCTGAATAAACAAATGTTTGAAGCTTTAGAGAATACCGGAAGTGTAAAAAAAAGATATCGACCCTTCGTTGTCAAAATAGTAAAGGCTCCCAGGTACAGATCGAGATAATGCGGGTTCAAGTCCCGTCGGAGGTGTGTTATTTTTAACTGTCTATAAATTTGTAGATACTTCAGTGTGTACTCAACAACACAAACTCAAAAATATTCAATATTCATCAAAATTTGTTCAGTAAATTGATTTTCAAACCAAATTGCTCATTTAGAAGCTCAGTTTTTTTGCACTATAAATACTATCTTTCAAGAGTAATTATTCCTGACCTGCACGACGTTGGTCCTATCGAGACAGTCGATGCAGTTGACCCTGAACACGCCGCGCTGGTCGCAGATGAGGCCGCGGTCGTCGCGCCAGCAGAACCGCATCTCGCTGACGATGTCGGCCACCGCGTTGATCAGGATACTCACGTTCTCGTAGTGCATGCCGCGGCTGCAAATCAATTTATAAAAAAAAAAAAATCAAACTTTCAATAATCAAATCTTTATTAAAAAGAAAAACAAAATACCCGATTGCAGAAAAGCCGAAAGAAGATTTTCCAGTCTAACTTACGATTTCGTTGAAACTTTTCGTTTCATTTCGCTTGAAACGCTGCACTGTCGAGTGTAGGTTTTAGTGAGAAAGTATGCGTAAATCGCCGTAAAAGATTATAAATGCGGATTCTTTAAAATAATTCCACTAAAATTACTTATATACTACGAAAAGTTCGCTGGAGATTACAAATAACGCATTTTTTTTTATAGAAGATAGATCTACGATTGACCACCAACTCGCCTGATGTTAAGCGACGGTGTGGCCGAGGATGGAGCTCGTCGATCTAGAAGATCGACGAGCATCAGATCTATTCACTCTAGCCTTGAAAATTACATATTTAAAATTATAAATTTATATTATATATTTATTTGAAAATTATATTATATTTTTGCCAGAGATGAATTATTATTATTACAAATATATATATATATATCTATAATTATCAATTCATTGATGAACATTGTCGGTATCTAATCGCGTTAAGATATCAAAACAAATTTTTTAAACTATCACGGTCATTCATTAAAACACTATTATTATTAACGGGATATTTACCGTGGTTACAGGTACAGTTACATGCACCATGTTCACGAGCATGTAACTGTGCCGAAATATCGGGAGCTCAAAATTAACGCGAGCCACGGTAAATATCTCGTTAGTAATAATAGTGTTTCAAGCCAAATTGTTTCAGTTGTGATATGATTCATTCAAGTGGGATGAAGCCGGTGGATGCAAGCCGCTTCCAACCGGTCTCTTCAGAAATCCATTGGGGAGGTTTATGACCAGCAGTGTACTTCTTGTGGCTGAGATGATGATTATAATGATTCATCCCGAATTTGACCCAATTTTGCAGAACTAAGGAGATATAAATAAGATAACTATATTCAAGGAAAATATTTGAGTTTTTTTTGATAAGAAATTAGCTGATACAGCCGCTAATTTATATTATTAGTTTGTATACAAATACACACCAATACTCGTGAAAGTCGAAAGTGGCGTAGACGACGTCGCAGCTGTTGTACTTGAGTACGTGAGTCCCGTACGCCTCCCATATGATCCTCTCCCGGCCTTGTTGCTCCACCAAGTTCACTATGCACACTTGCTTGTATAACGATATCTCTTCCTCGAAATGTTTCTTGAACGCGACGTGGGAGGTCTCTTCGTCTGAAACAAGGATATAAATAAATATTTGTGGACATTTCACACAACACCATCTAGTCCAAACTAAGCAAAGCTTGTACTATGATATACTGGAACTAGATGGCTGATAGCATATACTTTTTTTTGTAAATATATACCTATGATACATAGCAACACCCAGACACAGAACAAACATGCTCATCACACAAATGTTTGCCCTGGGTGGGGATCGAACCCACGACCTTTCAGTTCAGCAGGTAAACGTAAACACACTACCAACTGAGCCACAAGCCCAGTTGAAACAAGGATATCGATGAGAGCTGATGATCTTAGGCAGTTCAATTTTCATGCAAAAAGTGTTTTTACCAATATGAGGACTTAAAAAAAAAATTAAATTGCCGATAGATGGCACTCATAACATACAAATATGAAAACTGGTTTTTAAACGGAACATTATATTTTTTAAATGTATTTTTTTCTATTAATCTATTAATACACGATAAAAAAATGTTACTGCAAACTTCGGACTTCAGAAATTATTCTGAAGTTTTTATCATTTACATAAATTATCATAATTTATTCATGTGACAATTGTAATAGATGTTTTCGAACGAAATGAATCTACACAAGTTGTTCAACTTGACAGATGACACGATCGACGCGCCACCTAGTGAAAAACATAAAAAGATTTAAAAAACCCTCATTATACTTTTTTAAACTATCACGGTCATTCATTAAAACACTATTATTATTAACGGGATATTTGATATCAGTCGCTCGTGAACATGGTGCATGTAACTGTGCCGAAATATCGGGAGCTCAAAATTAACGCGAACCACGGTAAATATCCCGTTAATAATAATAGTGTTTTAACTGTCATTATGATCGAGAGGAGTAGTTCCACAGTTAAATAATGAAATGTACTTTATACCTGTCTCAAGATTTTAAGTTGTCTCTGTACCAAAGTTCATAATGATCAAGTTATTTCAATTAAGTACTATCAAGTTACTTTCGCTTTCAAAATATTAGTTAACTGCACCCCGCAGTTTCACCCGCGTAGTGATGAAGAACGGTGGTGGTGACATAACAGAGTACATAAAGTAAAAGAGAGAGAGAGAGAGAGAGAGAGAAATAGTTATTTTCGCTTTTAAAATATAAGGATAAATATTACTTGAAAATGGCAAACACCCAAATCGCACGAATCCAATAACTGCAGGGGGAAAAGAGGGAAAACTCGAGCGGTTTGCGGTTAAGATATAGGAGTGACCTCTATCCGGCAGTGAATAATGTAATGAGCGAATGAGAGAGAAGAAGAGTCATTTCATACCTCTGTCAAGCCGTGGAGGCGGTCGGAATTTGTAGTCTGGTTGGCTCCAGAATATTGGCACTGAACCACGAACCTGTCCAAAAAAAAAACATTCTCAAACAATACATAATATGTAAATATTTAGTTATTCATTGATATATTTTAGGCCTCGCATTTGGATTTCAATTTTATGTTATACCGCTAAAGATAACGTCATACAAAACGTGCGCTGTACAAATTCAATAGATACTGTCGTGTCACGTAAAAGGGACAGAGCACCCCCCACTAAAAACTAAATGCTTATATCTGGGAAGTTAATTGACCGATTTACATTATTTTTTAGTGTCTGTTTATATTTATCTATTATATTATCTATTTTCGTATATCATCCACAAAAACTATTATTACCTATGGAATAAAATTCATGTCTATTTCCTTTTAAGGAAATAAAGACGTCTAATATTAATACAGTTACTATAAAACGTTGTTATTTAACTAATTAGGTATAAATTGTTTTATGATAAATTTGTGGGATAAATGATCCTATAGGTAGATGATGAATGAATTTACTGACTTGATTTTAGATTAGATCTTACAACTTTTTACCCGACTGCGTAAGAAGGAGGGTTGTTTTTCGTGTGTATGTTAGTATGTATGTATGTTTCTTATGATCGTTTACAGCTTAAATGGCTTGACCGATTTTGATATGCGAGGTATCGTTAGATTCGTCTTCACTTCTAGAGTTTCATAGGCTATATTTTTTTGTAATAATAATCTCGCAAAAAATGCGTTTATTGTAATCTCCAACGAACTTTTTCATAATAAACAAGTGGCTTTACTAGAATTATTCTAAAGAATACGCATTTATAATAATTTACAAAGATTTTGCGCATACTTTCTCACAAAAAACGTACACTCAACAGCATATCAAGCGTAACGAAATCGTAAGCTAGACTGCAAAAACTGCTTTTCTGCTGTCGGGTATTTTGTTTTTATTTTAACATAGATACTTGTTACAGGTAGAAGAACTGCATTGTGAGAATTGGATTTTTGTACATGTTATAATATGTCTTTGATAACAATATTCTTTACGAGTTATTAATTAACATTTCCAGTTTTATATGAATTATCATAATTTAACTATTATTTTATCACAAAATAAATTTACGGTTGACCACCAGCTAGCCTGGTGCTAAGCGACGGCGTGGTCGAGGATGGAGCACGTCGATCTAGAAGATATCTATTCCTCTAGCTAGACTTAAAACCCCAAGATTATAATTCTCAGGAAATGCTTATCGGTAGCTTATCGGTTTTTTATCGGATTCATTTCGGTGAGTGTGCATCTGATCTGCATCATATAATTCCCCCTTGCCCTTTTTACTATCGGACAGTCAGAAACACGAAAAAGCGTCACCGTTTCATGGTGGATATTCCAAAAACCCGAACGAAACGCTTTAGTTCCACTTTCATCGTGCGGACTGCTAGAATATGGAATACGCTTCCTGAGTGGGTCTTTCCCGATAGATATAATCTGGGTGTCTTTAAATCGCGAGTGAATTGGTTTCTTCTAGGTAAGCGCGCTCCATCGTAGACCGCAACGTCACTTAACATCAGGCGAGTTGGCAGTCAAGCGCAAACCTATTTCTATATCAAAAAAAAAAGTGTGCAGTACGCATGAAAATCGTGGATGGAAATCGTTGAGTACATATTTTAATGGGTTATAGTTGCCTGTCTTTCTGCTTATCCTCTAATTAAATGATGAGGGTGTAGTAAGGTCGTTAATTTCTTGGGTACACTCGCTACTGATATGATGCTACTGGTAAAGTATGTAGATGGTATTACATACCTGCACGAAGGACGCCCTGTGTATACTGTCAGAACAGATGATGGAGACTATCTGCTCTGTCTCCACGTAGTTGGCCACTTTACCGCTCGGTTCGATGCCGCGCCTGTTGTACCTGCGGATATTATTGATATTATGGAATTTTTACATGAGAAAGAAATTATTTTATTTTTATACACCAAACACTACAACGGTGACAACACAAATATAAGAAGGAACACAAATACAAAGTAACAATTGAAAAACATTGAAAAAAAAGTAAGACTATTTGTGCCTAAGAAATATGCAGTTGTTGCTGTAGTCACCTTTGGTGATTTCACAGGAAGTATCTTCATGCAGCTTATCAGATGATAAGAAGAACATCACCATTACATCATCATCACAACATCATCATCCATAAGAAGTCCACTGCTGGACATAGGCCTCCCCCATGGATCTCCACAAAGACCGGTTCTCGTGCTGCTTGCTTTTAAAGTGATTTTACGCATACTTTCTCATAAAAAACATACACTCAACAGCGTATCAAGCGTAACGAAGACTGGAAAAACCTCTTTTCTGCAGTCAGCCATTTTGTTTTTTCTTTTAATATACTATATATACTTGTTTTATATTTGACAGATCTACGATTGACTACCAACTCGCTGAAATTAAGCGACGGTGTGGCCGAAGACGAAATTCGTCGATCTAGAAATTATATATTCACTCTAGCCTTGAAAATTCCAAGATTATAGCTCTCAGGAAACAGAGAAGGCGGCAATGAAATCCATTCCTGTGCAGTACGCATCAAAAAGTGGACCGGGTGGACAATGAGAAACGGGTGGTAATGTGCCGACTTTCTGTTAGTCCTGTAGTGTAATGGGGAGGGTGAAATAAGGTCGTCCATAGCAGGTGGTTACCTACCTAGTCCCGGCTTGATATCTGGACCGTCTCGATATGATTCCTAGAGTGAAGGTCTCGTCACACGACCCGCTGGCAGAGAGTGACTCGGTATTGAGAGGGTTGCACTCTTGTTCCACAGCTATTTGTGATAGTTGCACGTAGCCTTGGACGACTGGAAGGATCCATTCATCGCACTCTGGGCTCTGAAACAATATTTATTTCTTACATTAGAAAGTATTGGACCAGTAGATCAAACCAATTACGTCATATATGACGTAATTTTCTTTTGACGTGACAACGTCTAATAAATCGATGAACGCCAGCTGCATGCACGAAAAAGTATGACTCATTGCCCCGTTACGTTACGCTCATTGTCCCCGTTACGCTCCTTGTCCCATTACAACCGCACGCGGTGGCTGAGGAAGCGGGCGGGTGTGCGCCGCGCCCGACCGTCGCTTCAATTATCATTCCTCGGAGCTCGCGCGCGGACGTATGTTGTCACGGACTTTACAGACAACTAAGTTTTTTTTAATATAATTTGAACCATAAATAGTATTTTTTACCCGACTGCCTAAAAAGAAAGGTTGTTTCTCGATTGTATGTATGTATGTTTTTATATGACTCCTACAGCCTAAACGGCTGGACCGATTTTGATGTGCGAGGTGTCGTTAGATTCGCCTTCACTCTCTGAGTGTTTGAGGTTATATTTTTTGTACTAATAATACGACTCTCGCAAAAATAAAAAATGCGCTTTTTCGTTAACTCCAACGAACTTTTTAGTAACGATTTTACTATAATCATTCAAAAGAATACAAACTTTTTCGTGATAAATAAGTAATTTTAGTAGAATTATTCAAAAGAATACATTTAGCGATTTTACGCATATTACCTACATAAAAAAGTGCACTCAACAGCGTATCAAGCATAAAGATATCGTAAGTTAGACTGCAAAAATCACTTTTCTGTATTCAGGTATATTGTTTTTTTTTGTATAATATAGATTCTTGTTCAAATTAAAATTTCAGAAAGACCATCGAATGCAGCAGACACGAAAATCGGAGATTTGGACGAGAAATATGAAAATATATGCCCATACATTTAGTTACAGTACAGTACAGAAATTTACCTATTTCTGAAGTTCCATATATAACTTTTAAGTCACCATAATAATCAATTTCGAATTTAATGTAGTTTTCCCTAATCCATGTAGTTTTCCCTAATGAACTTTGTTTTGTTCATCCATTTCAACATGGTTACAACCATGATGAAATGGCAGGAAAAATAGAAGTATGATGTTTCCTTTTATCACATACTAGCTGTTGGGTTCCACCCACGTAGTGTTGAAAAATGGTGATGATGATGAAGTATAGCTTATGTCCTTCTGCAGGTCCTAAAAATCTCTGTGCCAAATTTCATAACAATTGGTTCAGCTGTTTATTCGTGAAAACTTGAAGAGGTAACAAACAGACAGAGAGACAGATGACAGACAGAGTTGCTTTTAAATATTAAGTTAGGATGAATATATGTGTGTACATACAACATACGTGTGTATATATATTCACACACACTCACGCATACAAACATTCAAATTTTACCAAAGATTTTTGTAGCAAAATGCTTATAAAAATTTAATACTCACTCCTAGGGCTATAATGTCCTTCAACATATGCTTGTTCCAAAAGAACCTGTCGTCAACATGCTTCCACCACCTTGTTATGTCTGTCACAGCCTTCCCTGTGGCCTCCTCACTGGCCAACATATTCTCAATCTCATACTGTCTTTGTAAACTGTTTGTAATGTCTAAAGTTCGGGAGTAGTAGAAACTGTCGGATTCATCAAATATTTTGTGCAGTTCATCTGTCAGCCGTTTCTCGAAGCGCTCCGCTACTTTTGGGTCTCGTTGTTTTTTTACTGTTTGTTTTACCTATAAGGAAATATTAAGATTTTTTTATTTCGAAGAAAAATCAATGAAAGTTAAGAGTATGAGCTGCTATTTAATTACTATTTTATTAAATACCAAGTTTAGCCAAATACGAGTTAGTCTAAATTTAATCTAAATCATAGAACAATAGATATAATCTGGGAGTTTTTAAATAGTGAGTGTATTGGTTTCTTCTCAGTAAATGTGCTACATTGTGGACTGCAAACATCACCTCACATCAGGTGAGTTAGTGATCAAGTAAAATGTACTTAAGTAAATTATGTAAGTCTATTTTTTATTAAGTGATAAGGCTTGCTATTTTTGAATTTAAATAAAATACTTCTACAGAGCAGTCTTCATACTTTCACATATACTCAGCATAATCTACTATACTATAATATACTATACTAATAATACTAAGCATAAGCAATATATCAGTTGGAATGACTCAACAGAGATTGCTAAGATGAAAGATTGATGTTTAAATTTTAATTAATTAAAAAAAATGTTAACTATCATTTAGCCATATTTTAATATGTGTTGTATTGTTTCAAAGCTCGGACTATAATCATACTAATCATTGAAATTAGGTATTTATAACCATTTTTATTATGGAACTAAGCATAAAAAAATTTATTTAAGGACCAATGTTGACTTAGAAGCTGCATTTTTTATAAGCTTCAAGATATCAGAAACCTACATTTTTGATATTAATTAATTTCATTTTGTTACTTCTACACATTACAGAGAAAAAGGATTTTGAAGGATAAATAGACAGACAATTAACAGTGATCTTATAAAGATTCCTTTTTAGTTAAGTTCCTCCTTGCAGTAAGGAACTTTATAAAGATATTGCAATAACAAAGCCTTGCTGTTTAATTTAGAATTCTGACTCAACAAAGTTTGCATAATAAAATGGAATTTCCACATTTAGTACTGAAATTAAGCAATAATTAATTACTTAATTGTTTGTTAAGTAGTGATGCGTAAATATAATACCTATAACATGTTGGAAACACTCATAGCAGACATTACCTTATATCATGATTCACCATTTGTTATCTATGATTCAGTGTAAATTTGGAATAATTGGTACAGGATATAATATATTTTATGAGTAAACCTTGAATGTAAAGTATAGTAAACTCATACAAACATTGAAAGCTGTTACATACATATAAACACATTCTAAATGAACTTCATAATTTTAACTGTTTAAATAAAATAAAAAAATGATTTAAAATGAGGATTAGATTACAGTTCCTTTTTATCATAGTATACTACAAATTAATTTACAAAACAAAGTAAATAAGGCAACATTGTGCTATACTATAATTTACATATATATGTTACTTACTATTGTTTACACATTAAAATGTTGTGATTTTTTATTTTAATTTAGTGCAATTAATTTTAATGTTGTAATTAAATTTAATGGGCATCTTCAATGTTTCAGTGTGACATAAAAAAAGACAATCTGGTCTATTTTTAACCTCCAACCCAAAAAGAGGGGTGTTATTTGATGCGTGTCACATGACCTGTGGCATTGTGGCTCTCAAATGGATAGACCAATTTTGATCTAGTTTTTTTTTTTTTTAATTTCAAGGAGCATTTGATTAAGAGTATTAATAGATAAGTTTCATTATGATCAGTACAGCCATTTTTAAAGTTGAATGTTTTCTAAATTTACTATTTAGGCTATTAATTAGTGACCTGGAAGTTAGCATATTCTACATTAAGGATTTATAGCATCGATGTAGGATATGCTAGATTCCAGGCTACATTAAATACCTACCTGAGTAGCTGCTTGTTGTGTCGTCGTTTTAATAGTATTACTAACGTTTTTAACAGCACCAACTGTTCTGTTCAAGAATGCAGAGTTTTCAAAGAGTCGACCACCCATTCTCCTGTTCGCACCTTTGTTTACACTTGTCACAGAACTGGAAGATCCATGCTTCGTACAGGGACACAGATCTACTTCCTGGTTAACCGGACCCAGGTTCAAAAAAGATATTGATTTGATTTTATAAATAGTGTGGTGGAAGTAAATGTTACCAACAGGTACACTCTCTTTTATGATCATCAAGCGTTGGTCAAATATATTGGAGTGTTCAACTTTGCCTATAATACCTTCAGTTATCCCTAAACATTCTATGTCTTCGATGTCTGATAGGTCCCATGCTGAAACAAAGAAGTTGTAAGCGAAAAGCTAGCGCAACAATTCTCAATTCATACATTATTATTCTGACATACAGTAGGCACAACAACCTTTAAAACGGAGAGGTAATTAGCCAAATACCAGACAAAAGATAATATCTAGGTCAAATTACAACTCTGAAAGGCGAAAATATGATGATAAATAAAACGTACCTGAACGGACTGAAAATGCTCCAGTTACTCTGTTCCACCACAAACTAGATTCGTTTCTGACAAATATGTAGTAAGATTCTGATCTAAACAATTCCATTGTGATGAATTTTATTGGGCGTCTACTGTGTTTTATTTAATTTCATCGTGTTTATTGTTTTTGTAATTATTTTGTGGGATCAATTCAGTGATGTTCCAAGTCAATTTTGGTGTTGCCGTATCTCCGCCATATAATAGCCGTATTTTCGAGGAAAACCGGAAAAAACGGCCGTATACTTAAATTTTATTTAGTTTTACAAATTATGGGTACTATATGACTTAATTACACTAATTATTTACTTATAACTAATCTCCATATAAGTTTTGAATGGTATTTAATACTTCAGATTCAGTTGGTGAGAGGTCTCTTGTTTTCTTCTCCTTCATTTTTTTCATAATTTCTTCTGGTACTTAAAATTGCGTGCAATTGCCTTTGTTTCGCACGGCTTGCTTCGCTCAAAGCTCCATTGATAGTGGAGGTTATTAGTTTATTTTGTTTTTATGTTATTCAAAACAATCCAAAGATTTAAAATGTTATTTTTGATTAAGCAGACAAAATTCTAAATTCACTCGGTGAACAAAGATATATATTGTTTTGGCTCTATTTTCGTAACATCTTAATTTTTCCGTATTATTCATACGCTAAGTGCAGGGGAACTCCCAAACTTGAAACCGATTCCGCGTTGATGCGTTCCGTTATACGAAGAAATTATTGTTTGTCGATACTTACGATATCAGCCGTATACTTTCATACAAATGTTATACGGCTTTGGGATGGCTGCCGTATGCCGTATTTTAGATACTTAGCATGCCTAAAAGCCGTATATTACGGCAATAGCCGTATCAGGAACATCACTGGATCAATTCGAGGTTTTGTTTGACTTGACACTATTGCAGTTGACATTTGTACTTTGACGTTCCATTACTTTGATAGAGAATTGTTTTATAATGTTGTCATAACTGAATACCGCTTCAAAAAAAAAACGATAATAATCATCACAGAAGACAGAGTAGGCAATAGAAGTAGGTAAATAGAAATGGCTTATTACGCAGAATCACTGTCGGCAAACTCACACAAGTAAGATATCTATCGTATTTTGCATTACAAATGTAATTATTATCACATTGGCATTTTATAGTTCAGACTATAAAATCAGACATTCTATACTATTGACTATTGTGCTTAGTAAAGCACAATAGTCAAATACAGCTCATTTGAAAATACGCCTTAAATTTTAAACGTGAGACTTAATTTTGGTATTAGATCTCTATATACATTTAGCTTATTTCATTGCAAATCAACATGACACAAACTAGTTCTGCATTGCACGCTAGATGTCTTCTAAATTAATTTTAACTGATAAAGTTCTTAGTGTTAACGTCGAAAATTACCTAACGCAACTTCAATCAATCTTGGTCCTTCCACCACCTTCTCAGGCGTGGTGAGAAGTGGCCTCGGGGGGTTCCCCTTTGCAACTTCATGTTGAGTTGAGTAGCGCTAACCCTATACAATTCAATTCGTTTATTTCAAATATTTTGCGTTCAAAAATGGCACAGTATGACATTATTAAATTGTTACACGTCCACTTTGAAGCACTGACGTACGTACTATCACAGTCGAATATTACGAGCTCAACTAGTTCCGGTTTAAGGCTGCTGGTCATAACTGTGGTGGTCGGGAACCGCCTTCATAGCATTTCTACTGTCTTCTGTGATAATCATAGACAAAGTCGGAAATTACCGATTCGGCAAACTATAGTCTGTAACCGGAAGTAGGATCTTTACCGCGTTTTTGATATGGCTGAATTTATCATGTTGGTAGTATGGTCCAATAGCTAACTTCCGGTATCAGAAAACGCCTTTCATGATAATTTTGACGTATTTATTCGCTTGTGTTTCGATTTTTCTACAAAATGGATTGGCAATTAACTTGCCGAGTATGTTTAGAAAGCGGCGATATGGTTTCTCTCTTCGATTGGGACGAAAATAATGAACAACTCGGTGATAAGTACGCCTTCTGTTGCGGCGTCGAGGTTCGTGAAAATTACCAAATCAAAATGGTTGCGATGGCCACCCTAATTTTTAACAGCTAGAATGTTGCTATATTGGTTTATTTGTGGCGAAATTAGATTTTTTGCTGACATCCCCAAGTGTTATTTACCAGAAAATGGTATTGTTTTGAGAATTTCACAAATTCAATGGCTCATGATTTCCATATTTTAGGTGACGAAAAATGACTCATTACCAACGTTAATTTGCCTGAATTGTGTGGATAAGCTTACGTTGGCCTACCAGTTCAAACATCAATGTCTTGCATCCAACGACACCCTGAAAGAATGTCTGGACGAGTTCAAGAAGACCTCTGCAGCTGTGCTTGCATCTTCTTCAAGTGGCAGTAAGTACTAACGTAGCCTAAGCCGCATTATGAAAGTACTTTAGTTGCCTATAGCGTGTATGGATATTTTAACCAAATCATTTATTATTAACATTAGCAGTTGGTTTCTATAATTTTTTTGTCTAGTTTATTTCGTTCTCAGCCTAAACCTTAGATCTACAAAAATACCACAATCGATTACCGTTTTTAGTCTAGCCTAACAATATGCTATTCTTGCAGCTGCGAAAGAAACGGAAACCATTACAGTAAAGCAAGAGAATGGCATGCTCCTTCAATATGAGTTGCCAGTGGAGCATGACCCCCATGGATGGACGAGGACATTGGTGAAGACTCCTAACTCTGCTGTGGTGACTAAAGCACCAGGGCCCAGGAGAAGGGGACGGCCACGGAAATATCCCAATGAACAAGGACAGATAGGTAGGCTTAAAACAAATATTGACAGCCTTACTAAAAACTAAGTCTTGATGATCAATGACTCTAACTTGTCTCTAATTCTCCTCTTGTATTTTTGGACCAGAGATAAGTTGACAGAATATTTTATGCATTTGCTACATTTTGTGAAGCTCAATATTAGTGGGTAGTGTTATTACAATGTCAGTTTAAACAGTAAAGTTACTGGGTTGCTGGTTTGCTCATGTCAGTATATGTCAGCTCACACACAATATAGTAATAAGTTAGGTGAATTAAAAAAAAAAAACTTGTCTTCCTGTAAAAATGTATTTAACAATAGTTTGTAAATCTGACAAAGATCATGGCCCCGGTGTCTTTGGAGCTAAAAATTCAATAAAAAATAAAGTTTTCGTGATTGGTACTCATTGAAATATATGATATGAAACAAATAATTTATCCAATAAATTGGTAAAAATTTGTTTAATTTTAATTGTATTAAAAGTTACTGTTAAGCAAACATTTTATACAAACATTTATTCTTGCAGTTGGTATAAATTTTATCTGTTTCATTGGCTAGCTGCAACTACATGCAGAAGCTGTAAGCAGTGGTTGAAGTCTTACAGTCTGTCTCGGACTTGTACCTTCAATTGTGTCTGATCAAGCCATTATGAATTTGTTTCCAGTGATTTCTCCATACACTCGCAAAAAGCAGAAGACTCCTAGAAAAGAACCACCATCACTTACTAGCCTGTTGGAAGGTGACTCCTTGGAGATAAAAGAGGAGCCCAATGAAGACCAGGATGAACCATTTGGTGATGGTGAGTTTAGCTAACATAATTGGATATTCAAATACTTAACTAGTAAGTGTAGAAACTTAAAAACTCCTAGCATAATAATGGCTGAATCGATTTTGATTAAACAGACCAAGAACACTAAAAATCCTCATTGAAACAAAAAAAAGTAGATCATAATCAGTCCCTTCATTTGAGTTACAATTCCATAGATATACAATACACCTGTTAAACTTACGGACCACTGCTTGAAGCATGCTCTATTTGTTTCTCTTATAATGGGGAATCATGGAAATTTTGCATATCAAATCATACAAAGAATTTCACTACCATAGCTATTGTTAAATTTGGCTTTTAATATGTCTGTTAATATTTATTCACAGATTTCCCTGACGATGATCCTGACTTAAAAAAAGTAGATCATAATCAGTCCCTTCATTTGAGTTACAATTCCATAGATATACAATACACCAGTTAAACTTACGGACCACTGCTTGAAGCATGCTCTATTTGTTTCTCTTATAATGGGGAATCATGGAAATTTTGCATATCAAATCATACAAAGAATTTCACTACCATAGCTAGTGTTAAATTTGGTTTTTAATATGTCTGTTAATATTTATTCACAGATTTCCCTGACGATGATCCTGACTTTGAACCACAAGAGGAGGAAGATAATGAGAAAGTACCAGTAAGTACTCATACCTACCCTTTATTACCACTAAGTGCACATGACTGTAGATGGAATTACATCTATGTTTTACAGTACTTACAATTTATTATTACCATTATACAGACCATTATAAAACAAGTATCTATATTAAAAGAAAAACAAAATACCCGACTGCAGAAAAGCAGTTTTTGCAGTCTAAATTAACTTTGATTTTGTTACGCTTGATGTGCTGTTGAGTGTATGTTTTTAACATTTTACGTTTTGTACAATTAATCACAGTAAAAGATTACAAATGCGCATTCCTTATAATAATTATAGTAAAATCATTTGTTAATTATGAAAAAGTTCAATGGAGGTTACGAAAAAAACGTTTTTTTTTATTTTTGTGAGAAATGTATTGTTATTATTATTACAAAAAATATAACTAATGACACTCGGGAAGTGAAGACTAATCTAACGACAATTCGCAGATCAAAATCGATCAAGCTATATAGGCTGTAGGTGATCATATAGAACATACATACATACTCACATACATACACTCGAAAAACATAACCCTCCTTCTTACGCACTCGGGTAAAATATAATTAAGTAAACACTTAATTTTATAAGTCTGTAAATCAAATTATTAATTAATTTCTTGGCTCTTGCTTCATTACAAAATGAATTATTACTGCTCTTTACAGGCGGTAACCCCAAAGAAGCGAGGCCGTCCACGTAAACATGATCCCAAACCCCCGCGCGATGATAACCCTGACCAGGAGAGTGAGGACATGCTCCTTAAGGAGACCATCATGGCATTCTCAGAGCCCATACCTGAACATATCCTCAACCCCAAGCCAAAGAAGAAGTACTCTTCGAGTAAGAAGAAGAAATACAACTATGGGAAGACGTAAGTTTCATATTTTTTCACCATAACTGCTCAATGACAACTTTATTGTCAAGATTCCTTACATGTAGATTTGTCATCATGAATATTCAAGTAAAGTGCAAAATCCTAGTGTTTAATATCTCCCTGGTTATCCAGAGGGGAAATGTCATTAGCCTGATGGGCACATTTGGACGGGGAACGGGGGATTGTGGAGAATTTGTTGACTAAACTGGTGTGGTGGATATTTCCTTTCCTTGACTTCAGATGTTCTTTGTGATGTTTTTATAATTATTTATCATGCAAAAAAGTTCAAGTAATATCTTAGTAAACCTAATTAGAATTATAAAAGCAAGAGTAACTCTGTTTGTTACCTTTCATGCCTAAACTGATGAACTGAGTGTTATTAAATTTGGCACAGATATAGATGAGTAGATGGAGACAGACAGGTTACCATCATCATCACCGTCGTTTTTCATCACTATATGGGGAAACCGCAGGGCAACAAATGTTTGAACATGTTCATTTGTATGCTATCTCGGTCAAATTACCAGCTATAGAAATTAAAGTTATTTTTAACACTCTTTTATTCGCTTCACCTGTATGCATGTTTGTTTGTTTGTATGTTTATAACTGACTCCTTTGGGCTTGATTTTGCCCCACTTCAAACGGTCAAATTTAATTCAAACTTTGTAGACTTATCAAGGACCGATGACAATACAATAATTTGAAGTGTGTTATTTTAGTTTTTTAAACTGTAGCTATTAATACTTAAGTTTTATATGGGACTGACATACTTATGTTTAACAAAAAAAAACTATGATTTTATATCTAATCTGGGAAATATAGATAGAAAGATATTGGGAAGACATTAATGTTGTTTTTATATATTTTTAATAATTTTAAAAGCCTTCGGGTTTGGGGAGTGCTGTAACCTATTCTTACCGACTGCTATTTTTACAGACTTCATAAAGAACGACATTAACAACTCAGCAATCGATCAATTGACAATTAAAACGAAAATATATTTTTTGTTTGAAAGGACATATTTTCAGATTGATCTCATGGAAATTTCATTGAAATCGGTTCAGTTGTTTGGTTTTCAAAACGTAATTGCGCATTTGGAAGTCGGTTTTTGACGTGATTAACGTCTTATAAATCAATGAACGCCGGCTGCAGGCACGAAAAAGTGTCACGTTCCGCCTGAGCCGAGCGTGCAAGCGAGAGCTCGGAACAAGCGATAGCTCTCTATCGTGATCGTGGCTCTCCGCGATCGGCCTAAGCGTTCGGCTTGTGACGCATCGTTATCACGTAAAATTATCGTCCGTGAACCGACTTTACAGACAAACTTTAAAAAAAACAACTAATTATACTTTGTTCCTGAGTGTATTTCATTTAAATTTCAGGCACACATGTGAGACTTGCGGCGCATCATTCACATCGAACGCTTCCCTACAGGCACATATTCGAAGACATCTGGGCATTAAACCATTTGTTTGCAGGTATGTTCACAAAGTTATTTTTCATATTGACTGGATTACAATGGATGTTGAAATTTTTTATGTCTGATTCTATACCTATTCTATACCTTCTATACCTATGTTTGAAATATGTTATTTTTTTGTTGAATGTGACATCTGACTATGACTTTGATGACATAATGTCGGATGTTCTAGTTTTGGTGCATGGGATATTAAAGTTGCACATCCCATGCACCAAAACTTTTTATTTTTAGGTACAAATTAACACAACACAATTTACAACCCAAACCTATTAACTTCAAAACAGGAATCCTTATAAAACACTATACATTTGCTAATCTAAATATTGTACAGCTTTCAATTACATTATGTTATTAAAATAAGAACGTCAGACTAAATGATGATAATGGTTCTGATATCGAGGCATTAATTCCTGCTTTGTCTTATTAACAAATAAAATTAACAAGCACATTTACAATATATATTTTTCGTACAGCTTGTGCGGCTACGCTTGCGTCTTGAACATGGAGTTACGGCGGCATATGCTGCGGCACACAGGCGTCAGGCCGTACAAGTGCCGCATCTGCGACAGACGCTTCGGCGACTTCGGCAGCCGGCAGAAACACGAGAGGTTAGTACTTACCATAGACAATATTATTGTGACGCTATAGACGCCAATGCCACGTTTCTGGTAGACCGTCATGTGTAGAGAATGAGGGTATGTAAACTCAATTTAGGTATTTATTTTATGCTTTTAATTTTTATATTCTTTTTTTTTTAAAGTTTTGTAATGGGGAACGTGAGACGTCATAAGGTTCGCCTGGTGATGTTGACGAATCTTCCCATTTAGTTTATAAAATTATTTCTTTATAGAATGTGGCGTTAAAAGCGGTCTAAGTACCTTTTTTCGGGTTGATGGAATCTGAAATAAAAGGTATGAATTAAATGGGAAGATAATTCAAAAGTACTTGGCGAAGATTATGATGTCACAGCACTCTCCACAACAACACTTGCAAAAAAAAAAACAACATCAATTGCAGAAATATTGAATTTGGTCTCTTAAATTAGTTTAAAGTTTCGAATAAAAACAGACTAATTACCTAAAAACTTACTTTTCATACCCCATTGTTATGGTTTATAATAAAAGGCCGGTGATTTAGTATTGCAGTTATAAATAATAAATAAATAAATAAATAAATATTTGTGGACATTTCACACAACACCATCTAGCCCAAACTAAGCAAAGCTTGTACTATGGAACTAGATGGCTGATAGAATACATATATACTTTTTTTTTTGTAAATATATACATATGATACATAGAAACACCCAGACACAGAACAAACATCCATGCTCATCACACAAATGTTTGCCCTGGGTGGGGATTGAACCCACGACCTTTCAGTTCAGCAGGTAGACGTAAACACACTACCAACTGAGCCACAAGGCCAGTCAAAAGTTGCTAAGAAAAGTAACCCCGGTTACTAATGATAACTGTTATTGTTATCCAGGTTACACATGGGAGTGCGACCATACCAGTGCTCGATCTGCGGCAAATCGTTTACGTACTCTTACGTGCTGGCGAATCACATGCTCACACACACCGGGGAGAAGAAATATTCGTAAGTCAAACCTCATAACTAAAGTTAGCTGCGTCGCCCGCGACTTCGTAATTTTCAAGCACAATTGTATGCAAGATAGGTTTGCGCTTGACCGCCAACTCGCCTGATGTTAAGCGATGTTGCGATCTACGATGGAGCGCGCACCTTGAATAAATCGGTTCACTCGCAATTTAAAGATGTTGTTAAGCGGCTGTGTGGCCGAGGATGGAAGCTCGTCGATATAGAAATTATATATTCATTAATATTTTTAACACCAAATTTTTGGGATGAAAATAATGCTAGATACTTTCCATTGGAACTGAGAAAAGTGAATAAAAATAACAATTCAGAATTGGCTGGTACAATGGACTCAAACGGAGGAAAAAGTGTACTACTAGGATCTATCAATGGATCCAAGTGGACTGAGCGGAAATGAGACTGTCCATCACTGACATATATTTTACAAGCTGTGTCCCGAGGTTTCACATACGCAGTGATGAAAAACGGTGATGATGATGATAATAAAATGTACCCTATGTTCGTCTCCGGATTCTCAGCTATATCTGTACCAGATTCCATAACAATTGGTTCACCCACTTGGCTGTTAAAAGGTAACAAATGGATAAAGAGATTTGCTTAGTTATGCTTTGCATATGCATTGCATATGCTTTTCTAAGTTTTACGCGATTGTTAATAATTGTAATTAAACATTTGTTAACTGATTTGTCGCGTGTTTTTTACATAATTTTATGACTGTCATCTATTCTCACCTGTGACCACGGACACCGCAAAGTATGAAACGTCAGGTCATAAAATTATGTAAAATATACGCGATAAATCCGTTAACATTTGTTTCATTTCAATGAAAATTGTTTAATATGTATTTTGTATATGCTTTTATAATAAATGAACAGAAATAAAGGCATACTCTGATTAATGAATCTGTACAGATGCACTCCGTGCAACAAGAAGTTCACCAAGGCACACCACCTCAAGTACCACAACAAGGTGCACCACAAGGAGGTGTACCTGCAGATGCAGATGGAGGCTGAGGCGAAGAAGATGCGTCAGCAGATCAACGTGTCCGGCCTCTCCGGGGTCGTCTCCGGACAGATCGTGGACGGACAGCTGCAACTCATACCGGCGACCTCCGAAGGTATACAAATGAGTTTGTGCACATTTTTAACAGACTAATTGATTTTGATGATAGTTAGTCCATAAATTGCTAAACTTGTAGTCTGAGCATCTCTGCCCGTCTTATAGAGAATTCTATTTTAACCAATTTCCAAAAAGGAGGGGTTCTCAATTTGACTTTTTTTTTGTTTGTTACGTGATTACTTCGTCAATTATGAATTGATTTTGATGATTCTTTTTTTATTTGATAGGTGGTAACTTCAGAGATGGTTTTATATAAATTTTATCGAAATCGGTCCAGTACTTTGGTTTTAAAACGAAATTACCGGAGAAAATATGTCAGGTAATGAAATAGCGTATTTTGAAGTCGGTTATTTCACTGTTTTTAAACAATATTTATCGTCGTTGCAAATTTGATCCCTATGTTTAATATGAATATGAGAGTTATCATTATATCACACGGGAGTTTGTGGATTTAATAACCACTCTAAAATACTGTTACAAAATCTATAAAAAAATATACGAAAACATGTCACATGGGAGATTTTAGTTTTGCAACGACGATATGCACATTTGTATTGATTGATAATCCAAACATTTCTGTGAAAAGAATATTGAAATAAGATGAAAAATTATGAAGATATAGCGATTTTAGTGTAACGCAAAAATGGAACGCGAACAAGGTGGAAAAAAAAAACGGCAATCATATGCAGTAACATAGTCATTCTCTCGCTCATTCTCGTGTACCTGTGCATATTTATAATGTACAGTGTGCTCACACGCATACCTACTGACGTAGTGTGCTGTCACGTTTCGACGTCACTGGCCATATCCGCAAAGCAGTCGCGTTGTATGAGAATATAAAAGAAAAAGCATACATCTATCTCTTAGAACACTTTACCTGTTTTACAATCCTGCCTTTTCTGGCATTCGCGCGTCGCCACGCCAACAGCCGGTCAGGCATAAAACATTGAAATCGATAATGTTTAAGGGTAAAGAGTAATACTTTCTATCCCTAAATATCCGATTTCATTCTCCTATTGTGTAGAAAATATTCATATTCATATTCATATTCATTTATTGATACACACTTTAGGTACACGTCACTATAAAATATACACGAAAAATAATAATAAAATGTCACTAATGAATACAAATTCAAATTAAATGTCGAAACAAAAATTGCAAATAGACTACTTAAATAATAAATAAAATTAAAAATAATAATAATAATTTAAATGTCACAATTGAAAAAATAAAATACATACATTTGTATTTGCTGTTTGTGTTACTATTGTCTTATAGGCAAAGACAATAATGTCATTACGAGGAATGCTATCTATCTCAATGGAGAACTAATATTGCAGATGGTGACGTCGAGTCGACGATGCAAGTGGTGGAGGACCAAATACAAGAGGAAGAAGATTCCGAGAAGGAAACACATCGCGCCGTTGCCGGGATGCAAGCGGTAATTTTATTTTATTTTATTTAGGTACAAAAGCAATTAACAAACCAAACCTATTAACTTAAAAAACGAATCATTATAAAACACTATAAATTTGTTAATCTAAATATTGTACACAGCTTTTAACCATATTATGACATTAAAATAACAACATCAAAATAAATGAATATAACATCATTGAAATTCTCTAGACAGCCAAAAGGTCAGATGTTCGATTTATCAAACACGTGACATTCGACATTGAAGTTCTTTGTAGGGTCTTACCGAAAAACTTTACTGAAATATGAGCAATGCTCAACATATTTTGTCAACTTCTCGCTGACACGTAATGACACTTGCGTAACATTTTTCGGTAAGGCCGTATGTTTGAAAGGACCTCTTAATGTTCAGTTCGGCTCCACTGTTGCCAGCAAAGTATCGGGCTTGACTCTAGAGACCATCGACATAAAGTTAAAAGTCAGTTCTTCAAACGACAATGTTTTTACGATTACGCAAGGAGATTTTAATCGCCTTAATTAAACCGTACATTTTGTTTCACAGGTCGTCCTTGATGCGGAGTTCATGGATGATGAAGATGAAAAATAAGTTATATAGTTATATAATTATAAAGATAGCACTGAAAATAAAGGTATGTGTAATATGCATATAGCTACTGAATGTAGAACTATGTGAAATGTTTTATAAATAAAGTAATCAGTTTAAAGCCAATGAAAAATATCATAATGTATTATTACTTATAATATTCCTATTAGTTATAAAATATTTTTTAAGTCTAAAAACATCTTCCGAAAATTGTGTTGACTGACTGACAGAAAGAGTACTCTTCTTGTTTTCGGATGTCTTTTTATATTTTGCCTTGTAGCTTATATGACTTGAGCAATTAACCAAAATTTTGGAGTACGATATTTTGTTTTTCTTTATTTTACTAGTTAAACCATAAATAGCAAAACTTGAAAATCTCAGCCTGTCTTATAGAGAGCTCCTTTTTAACCGGCTTCAAAAAAGGAGGAGGTTCTCAATTCGACTATTTTTTGGTATGTTTATTACGCGATTATGAATTGATTTTGATATTGTTTTTTTTATTTCATACTTCAGAGGTGGTCCCATATAAATTTTATCTAAATCGGTTCAGTACTTTGGTTTTTAAAACAAAATAACTGGAAAAATTTATGTCGGCCAAGTTACCGAAATACGTATTTTGAAATCGGTTGTTTCAGTTTTTTTAAACTATAATTATTTCTTTACGAGCTCTTTTTGGTCACCAGTCTACTATTGTAGGATTGTTGATTGTAGTATAACTATACTATATAATACAACACATGGTTGTTTAATAAATTTTTTTGCTTAGTTATTTAATAAAATGTAAATATTGTAATAATCTAATGTTAATCATGAATTAAATAAAAAACTTTGATTAGTTAATTGTATTTATTTTAGGTCCTAAAATTCCCCGTTTTAGTAAATCCCTGCTTCAATGGTAATTTATACGTAAATATCAAATAGTTTCAGGAAAAAACCAAGCGTTAATGTTTTTGAGGTCTCTGATCTTAGTACCGAAACGTACAGCATTTTCGGAGCGAGCATTTTTATAGTTCAGTAGTATATCGAGCGACTTTTATAATTTTTTTATACTTTCTACCTGTCTGTCCGTATGCCTCAGTGAATGACAGGCCAGTGAGGCCAGTGGGGCTATTCACAACTTGTCGGATTCCGAATCGGGTCGGAAACTATATCTCCATCTCTATTTCCATACAGAATGACAGAGATGGAGATATAGTTTCAGACTCGATTCCGAATTCGACAAGTTGTGAATAGGGGTACAGGGGGGGCTACCACAATTTTAATAGCAATCTTATTTCAATATTACTTGTCAAAATAATATTGAAATAAGACTGCTTGGACCTTTGTGGTACGGGCCCAGCCCCCGTATTCTGAACCCATTCGGTTTCGGAATCGATTCGATTTGTATATCTCCGTCTCTGTCATTCTCTATGAAAATGACAAAGACGGAGATATACAAATCGAATCGATTCCGAAACCGAATGGGTTCAGAATACGGGGCCATGTATATTTTATAAACCGCCACACATTATAGCGTAAATCGTAATATTCAAAAACAAACAGTTAATAGATTAAAAAAAAAAAGTCTTTGTAGTAGATATATATTATAACGAATGTGTTCATCAGTAATTTGCTTTTGCGAACTGAATTTTCTGTACCTGTATTACCTAGTAAGTATCTACACTACACATCTTTTGAAGAACTCGGCTTAATGTTACTTATTTTACAAACTACCTATGAAAAAAAACAGTAAACCAAAATTTCAGCTGTCATCTAAATGAACAAAATAAAAAGACAATAAAAGCGAACTTATTTGCAAGTTGGCTACTTTGAGACACTCAATTTTCCCCCACTCGTAATAATCGCATTAGGGTGAAAAAAATTAAACTCCGCTCGCTCGAAACTTTTCGCGTTTTCTTTTTACATTAGGAGAAAGAAAAAAGCGCCTACTTAGAAGGGTGTTGCCACTTTTTAATATAATTTTCACATAAAATTACAAATGACTAAAATGGAATGAACCTTAGTTCTACGGTAATAAGCTTAGAATCGTGTGTATTTTTTGCACAGAAACGCAAGAGGTAGATTTGTTTTATTTAAAATATAAACACGTATAGGTGAAGCGCAGCTTAGCGAATTTAAAAAGTGATGGAGCTCTGGGGAGTGTTTTGTTCCTGTGTTGTAGAAAATGGTTGTTTTTTTACATATTTATACGTCGGTAGGTACCTACTTATAAATAACTGAATGCCTAAATGTATATTGTTTGTGGGTCAAGAGATAGTTGAAATAGTAGGTATATTTTCACGTAAAAAGTAGGAAATGGATACTTATTAGTTTAGAAAACACAGACAGACATACATGGCGAAACTATAACCCTTGTTTACTACGGAACCCTAAAAATGTCTTTGTTTTACACTATAGTCATCGTTTTTTTTTGTATTTATACTTTTGATTTATACTTAAAATTAAAACAGACAATAAAAGGAACATTAAATATACTAGATGGCGCTAGAAGTATAGAAAAAATAGATAATTATTATGTTAATCCGTACTCAGCAATATCGATCCACATTCCTGTTGCGTACTGCACAAGAATGGAATTCTTTGCCGCCATCTCTGTTTCCTGAGACCTACAATCTTGGAATTTTCAAGGCTAGAGTGAATAGATATCTTCTAGACCGACGAGCTCCATCCTCGGTCACACCGTCGCTTAACATCAGGCGAGGTGGTGGTCAATTGTAGAATTCGTAGATATATAATGTATTAAAAAAAACAATTTAAGCATACGTAGGTAGATCATAATAATAATAATATTATTTCAAGCAAAGACATTTTTAGGGTTCCGCAGTAAACATGGGTTATAGCAGTAATATTGTTCTGTGGGTTATAGTTTCGCCATGACGTCTGTCTGTGCGGGAAGTTGGTACCTACCCCATAGGTTTTGATTCTCTTGCGAGTGTCGAAATATGCGTTTTTTTCCAAAAGGAAAACCTTATAGGATCACTTTGTTGTCCGTCATGGGAACGCGTGAAGGCATCGAGTTGAAATTAAAACCATATACGCAGATCCATAGTCTCTTGCTGCAGAGAGAAAAATCAAACTTCTCAGTTATCATAAAAAAAAAGTTACAGCTGAATATGACGCAAAAAATCTAATAAAAAGAAATCTTCCCCTTTAATATCTTCTAACTTTCTAACTGCGGCCAAATGTGATGTCAAACGGCCCTATGTCTTTGACATTCTGCCTATGCCGTAAGGGAAAATAAGTGTGTGATTTTATGTACCTATGTGCGTTCATAGTAATTAACGTCCTTACCGAAAAACGTTACCTACTTAACTTTGATCAACGTCTTAAATTCTCTGTCTTCTTTCCGCAAGTATCATTACGTGTCAGCGATTTGACAAAATATGTTAAGCGTTGCCTAAAATTGAGTAACTTTTTTCGGAAAGGCCGTAGATGCCGTAGTATTTAGGATTACGATAATACGACACGATATTTAAATAAATATATGACATAATTATATTTATTATTAAATTAGAGCGTAGAGCCCTTGACCTCGTTGAGAGACCCCAAACGAAATTTCGAAAAATTGCCATAAAAACTGAAAAATGAAAGAATGTAAAAAAATAAACAATTTTGGTAACCTTTACTAAAAATAATTGTTTCAATAGGTCAAAATTATCCAAATACAAAATCTAATCTATCTTTCCTGTCTATCTTGACCTACAATATTCGAGAATTAGCGTGCCTCAAAAAAGTTGTGACAAAAAAGGCCTGTATATAAGTAATGTATATTTGCACCGCAGGTCAAAAAGACCCTCTCAATAATGGGAAATTGAAATAACCAGATGAATCCAATTGATTGACACATTAGTGTGTTTACACACGGGAGAGCACTCATCGCCCGCGGCGGAACAAATGTGACGCTCGGAACCAAACAGAAAAAAAATAAAACAAACAGAAACGAACACGGCAGATGGCGCCTCTACCACGGATGGCTAATTCAATTTAAATAAAATGTCTCGTTATTTGTTTATTGCAGTAATTAATTAACGGTTTGAAAATAGTAGGTAACTTGGTAATGAAACCAACTTACCTACCATTTTCAAACCGCTAATTGTGACAAATCGTTAATCTGTTACATAGTAATAAACTAACAACTGAATCGTATCAGTGAGTGGTGAACGAGTGATAGTTCAAATAGCAGCCTTATGGCCCTGGTCCCTATATGAAAAAAGTATCACGATTTAAAGATTTTTAAAACTACTCTCCTGAAAAATTTGGTTTTTGCAGATACATTGGTATACCTACATAGGGGCCGTCGATATACATACACTCAGAAAACATAACCCTCCTTCTTACACAGTTGGTTGAAAAGGCTTTGTTCTTTGACTAACTATAGAGTCTATAGTTAGATAACAATAGCTCAAATTGCTTCTATTGTTTGGGAGCGTAAAAAAGATTTTTAGTATATTTATATAAAAACACCTATAACACAACATTGCTTAGATTGTCTGCAACAGACAACGATATTATTATAACGACCAGATGTAAAATGTCATGTAAGTATGTAGGTACCTATATTGCTTCCAGCATAGATTATTCTATGCTCGAAGGTGTATTGTATAAAAAAGATTTCTCGATTGCAGACAAAATCGTGGGATTCGGCTTTCCCACTAGTAAACTGTTTCATAATTAAACCCAACCAAACCAATCAAATGCCAATTCATCAACCTTAAGAAATCAAAACAAAAGCACGCGCCGGCGTTTGTCCAACAACCGGCCATACTCTCGCCGAAACAACCGACCCTTCCATTTATATCTCTCGTTAATTTCGAGGGTTAAAATCCCCGAAAAAGTGAGCACTTGCCTTGTTTACAAGGTTTTAGATTTTAATTTAGATTGGGGCGAATGCGACTCGCGTGTAAGGTCGTAAACGTCACGCGCGTTTAAAAAGAAAATTGGGTTCTTTTTCATAGGCGACAAGGCTGTTAGGTTGTTTTAGAAGGGTGCTATCATTAAAACCGCGTTCG
Organism: Lycia hirtaria; assembly: GCA_947563715.1. Classification (NCBI taxonomy): domain Eukaryota; kingdom Metazoa; phylum Arthropoda; class Insecta; order Lepidoptera; family Geometridae; genus Lycia; species Lycia hirtaria. The sequence goes on along the minus strand of OX387376.1, from coordinate 48,596,581 downwards.
TATGTGATCACCTAATACAATATCATCAAGTGAGTCGAGGGTGCTTTGTGAATAATTTCGCGGCAATCTGCTCCCGTTTTTGTAGGATTTGGATGATTTCTTATAATTGTTCCGTCACTGGAAATCGTAATTAAAGATATGCAGGTGTGGATTCTGGAAGGCTTTAAACTTTTTTGTTTCCTCGTTTCCTCATACGCCTAAAATATGCGTACTGCTTAGTAGGTACTATTACAGTCTAAAAAGATAAAAACTAAACTATCATATGATGTAATTTATCATCTTGGTACCTAGGTATATGATATCTTATGACAAAAAAATAAAATAATAAAAACTAATTTCTACACGGTTTACGCAAGCAACCCATCAATCACGAAATCACATGAAATAGGTCTCATCGTGGTACCCGATGAGTTTGATTAGCTTTTTCCTGTGCGCTCCCGTACAAATACGTATAGCTCCTTACCAAAAGTATTGCGTTTGTCTGTTTTAGTCTCAGAACTTTTTGGTCTGAGATTTTAGTTGAGTAATTATAAACTCAATCTTTTCACGTCAGAAAAAAGTAGTTCCAAATACAAACAAACCTGATAGGATGTAAAGCGGTCACTGACACTTGCCATCGTTGCAGTATTTTCTTTTTTGATTTTGATCTCAAAATAATGTTTCCTCCAAAGTTTTTGTAGATTTACAGCAAATAATGAAGCCAAGGCAGCGGCTGGTGGTATCATGAACGCCGCTGTCGCCGCCGGAATCGGAGTTGGGCTGGTGTTGATGCTACTTTTTCTCAGGTGGAAATGGAGGTCATCGAAGGTGAGTGAACGTCACACGAACCGCGGGAAATTCAAGTTTCAAACAGTTTTAGACCTTGTAAAGGTGTAATTAAAAGGTTTATTACACTATCCAATTTATCGTGCCCTATCGCCAGAGACAGCACAGTCTATTATGAGACAGGGTTCTGATCGCCATAGTTCCCCATCAGGCACCCGATAAACGGCCCAAATCGGAAATCGGGTAGTGTAGGCCTATCCACCCATTTTGTAATCATTCATCATCATCATCATCTCAGCCATAAGAAGTCCACTGCTGGACATAGGCCTCCTCCATGGGTTTCCAAAAAGACCGATTGGAAGCGGCTTGCATCCAGCGTCTTCCCGCCACTTGTATGAGATCATCTGTCCATCTCGTGGCTGGTCTTCCTACGCTGCGCTTGCCGGTACGTGGTCTCCACTCGAGAACCTTTCGGCCCCATCGGCCATCAGTTCTACGTGCTATGTGTCCTGCCCACTGCCACTTCAACTTGCTAATCCGCTGTGCTATATCGGTGACTTTTGTACGTCTACGTATCTCTTCATTTCTGATTCGATCTCGTAGAGAGACTCCGAGCATAGCCCTCTCCATAGCTCGTTGCGTGACCTTGAGTTTCCTTATAAGGCCCATAGTTAGGGACCACGTTTCAGTGCCGTATGTCATCACTGGTAACACACACTGGTTGTAAACTTTCGACTTGAGGGACTGGGGAATATTGGACGAGAAGACGCTTTTAAGTTTCCCGAACGCTGCCCAGCCGAGTTGGATACGACGATTGACCTCCCTCGTAAAGTTGGACCTGCCTAATCAGACCGTTTGTCCTAGGTAGACGTATTCGTCAACAACTTCAAGAGTGAAGTTCCCCACAGATATTGGGGTGGGCACTACATTGGGTTTTGTAATCATTAGTTTTCTGAATCATTTCTTAGTATGGAAGCTAATTTTAAGACATCTACCTATCCACGAAAATTTATTGCATAATTAAATTATAGTTAAAAAAAAAAACTAAAACAACCGACTTTAAAATAAGAATTTTGTTTTCTTAGATGACATACACGTTTCAAAAACATACTACTGAACCTATATCATATCGATAAAATTTCCTATGATTGACCTATGATTACCTATCTCTGTCACTCCCGCGTGATTATATTGCTAACGCGCTCGCACAGGTTCCGGTTGTTGCACCTTTTTCCTGCTCGGCGTCCGTACTTTAGTAGTAGAGGTGCGTCGGAAGCGACCCAGTACTGTGTAACTAGTTTCGATGGTCGCAGAGTGTCCCCCCTGCGGAGCACGAGTGTCCGCCGTGCACGCCCGTGCAGCTCGTGCATCGGCTGTGTCCACACAGCAACGTAGTGCAGCGCTACCAGGTCGAGCAGAAGGACAGCTTGGACGAACACCTGGATGTGCTCTCGAGGAAACTCGCTGAGAAGGTATTGCCGATGTTATTTTTAGGCTTCCGTACTAAGGGTGTGAGGATTTCGTCGAAAAGTTATCGAGGGGAGACCACACACCGGCAAGAGCAGCGTAGGAGTACCAACCACAAGGTGGACAGAAGACATCATACAAGTGGCAGGAAGACGCTGGATGCAAGCCGCTTCCAACCGATCTTTTTGGAAATTCATTGTGGAGGCCCATGTTCAGCAGTAGACTTCTTGTTGCTGTGATGATGACGATGACACAGCATATTTCTAAAAGATACTTAATACTACTACTAAGGTGGCGCGCTGACCCTAAAGTGGGTTTTGACCTACAACACCAAAAGACCCTAGTCTCTACGGCTATGTGCGAGTTCACGTTGATTCGTCTGCTGGAGATCTTGTACTACTATGAAATATTAATAATAATTAAAGTCCTCGCTTGATGTTCGGCGATTTTGCGCAGGCAAATTCAAAATTATTTATTGTGACAAAATTTACATGTTATAATTACAAGACGTGCGTCAGGCTCCGGACTAGGAATCCTGTTTCCCGGAGCCGAAAATTTGCCAAAAAAAATTATGATTTAGCCTTGCCTTGCCGTCCACAGGAAGGCCGGTTGCGGCTGTCCAAGATGAAGATACGCGAGACGCAGAACGAGATCGACAACCTGCACGCGATAGACCAGACAGTGCGGCTCAAGTACCGCCAGATCATGGACTCGCTGAAACACGACCTCTCCGGCAACGAGCGGGAGTGCAAGAAGATACAGGAGCAGATCGAGTGGGTCTCGCGGAGGCGCGCCGAACTCAAGGTCGAGGTATCTTTACGAGCTTTTGTTTTTGACCGACTTCAATTTTGTTTTAGAGTAAACCTCCTTCCTGACTTTTACCTGACTGCGTAAGGAGGGTTCTGGTTTTCGAGTGTATGTATGTTTGTATAAATAAATAATATTGATGGATATTTGACACATCATCTAGCCCAAACTAAGCAAAGCTTGTACTGTGGGAACTAAATGGCTGATAAAATATCTAATAGTTTTTTTTGTAAATGCACACTTTTGATAAATAGAAACACACAGAACAAATACCCATGCTCATCACACAAATGTTTGTCCTGCGTGGGGATCGAACCCGTGACCTAATAGGTCTGCTTAGCAAGCAGACCTATTAGGTCTACCCAAGACAAATAGTTGATGAACATGATGTGTATTTGAACTGGCACCTGAGTTATGAGGCCAGTCGAGTAGGTATGTGGGTATGTGTGTATGTATATTTATTTATTAGCTCATATACCAGATTCGTCTTCACTCGACAAGTGATATAGGCAAGTCTTTTTGTAATGATAATAATTAAATTATCGCAAAAACAAAAATGCGCTTTTTCGTAACCTATCAAAGCCGTTCTTATGCAGTCGGGGGTTTTTAACCATATACCTTAATGCTTATATTTTATAGGCTAGAGAGACCTTTGTCCAGTAGAGGGACGGGACAGGCTAATATAATAATATTTCATTTTATTTCACCAGTCTCGCTATCTGTCTGTTTGTAATTAAAATATTTCAGGTTAAATCGACTATGAACTCCATCCTCGGCCACACCGCGTGTCGATCGGTGGACAATCATACATTTATACACAAAAAATGGTTGTCTGTAAAGTCGGTTTACGGACGATAATTTTACGTGATAACGATGCGTCACAAGCCGAACGCTTAAGCTGATCGTGCCTCTCTATCGCTTGTTCCGCGTTCTCACTTGCACGCTTGTCTCAGGCGGAACGTGACGAGTCATGTATTTTCGTGCGTGCAGCCGGCGTTCATCGATTTATAAGACGTTATCATTTCAACAATTATTAAAAAAATACCCACTTCCCAGTTTTGTAATAACTTTACTTTAATTATAGTTTATAATAACTATTAACAGGAAAAGTGTAAATTATATAAATCATAGAACTAAACATAACATTCTTTACATGAAACTGATCATCTTAAAATAATTGAATATTGGAATATTCTAGATTATACGGAAAGGAAAATGCGACATCGCTGCAGTGAGACAGCTAGAAGACAGTATCTTGGCCAAGTGTAAAGACATGGATCCCATCATTCCCATCGAAGAAAAAGCCACCTGCTCCAAATCTTGTCAATGCAAAAGATGCTGACAGATTTAATTTATTCTTTATGAACACAAAATAACCATTTATTTTATTTAATGTTGATATTTTTGTCTTATTTTGCTAGTCGAGTTTCCCAGATCGAGATTTTTTTATAAAACTTTTTGTAATGTAATTTATTTATATATTTTTTTTGTATTTTTAACTATTACATTAAATTTCAGCGCGGAAATATAATGTTATATTTTTCCCCTCTGAATTTGTAAAGAATTAAATACATGGACACTGTTATTTTTTAAACACGGTTTATTCAGTGTTGACACGAGGGACGCATATATATTTTTTTTATTTTTTTTTGTGTTGATACGCAAGGTGTGCCAAGGGCAGCGCCTGTACGGAGAGGCAGCGGCGGAGCTGGCATCCAACCTGGCCGAGTTACAGCGCGGGCGCATCGACCACCACGTCATCGAGAAACCTTATGACAACTCGCTCTCGTCGCTCAGGCACAGGAAGGAGCCACAGGTACGCGCAATATGTACATAAACGCAACAAAGCTACTAGAAAGATATACCTACGATTGTAGAATCTTGGGGTGCAATTTTTATTTCGCTCACTTGTTTGTCATTTCTCAATTCGAATTAGTTCGAATGCGAAAACATATCACACGTCAAAATGGTATTCGCTTACCCCCAATGGTTTTTGATTACCCATACGATCCAACGATATCCCACACGATAGGGTAGACAAAAAAAAGTTGTCGGGGAATTCGGCTCAAAAATAGACGTGAGTAACCCGTTTGTTAAAAAAAAAAAAAAACAACCTCATTTTACATGTGGAGAGGTAGGTACCCCAAAAAATGTTTTTTCCAAGATTTTATTCTACGACTTGGTTGGCGCAATATGCGTATGCGCAATAAAGATAAATATAAGTAATATGACTACTATGACTATGAATTTGCTGAATGTTATCTCGTTGTCCCCCAGTTGCCGCGGTCTTCTGTGGGCTCCATCATTATCAAGTCGCCCCCCGCGTCCCCCCCACAGCAAAGCACCAACAAGTGTTACCAGATGCCGGAGCGGGACAGTGTCATGTGAATTCATTATAATATTAATATAATATAGCGATTTTTAACGTACCTATTTATTTTGTTAAATTATATTTTTTACATTAGTCAAGGGTGTGATTTTATTTGGTATCTACGTCATCTGGTAGATATAGACACCATCATTTACTATGACGTTATTATCAAATGGACATAAAGTCTAAAACAAAATGTCCCGAGTGTAGATTGGATGTTTAGAGACGGTTCACTGTTGTATTTCATAAAAAAAATGTCTCGAATTAACTATTCATACTAACTTGTTACAAAAAATAGGTATATTAACAACTTTTCCTACAAACAGCAATCCTCATATACATTTTACATAAAATAGTAACAAATAAAAACCCATAACATAAATATTATCCACATGAGAAAGAATTCTTAAGAGTCATCCGTAGTTCGACCATCGTCCGTCTCGCTCACGCATATCCACATTATAACATTTAAAATGACAATTACAGTTAATTTACACATAAAACTTAAGTTTTATAATATAAAAAAACAAAAAATTAAATATGTATAATATTTATTTTTACCAAATATGGTCGAAAAGAGAATAGTTTTACAATGAAATAATTTGGGTTAGCTTTAATAATGGATTTTATTTGCGGTAAGTATAGCATAAATCAAATTTTTTTAAGAAAAAACTTGAGATTAATAACAATAACCTGAATTAAATATTGAACCCTAATTTTTGATAAAAAGGGTATTTGCAAAATTGCTATTATATTAATCTCTTGTTTTCTTCAACAATTGAGATTTGCCGCCAATAAAGACCGATAATAAAGCTAACAACAATTACTTTATTGTAAAAGTATGTATAACTCTTTTCTCCTATAATTATTGGTAAAAATACTTTTGTATCAAGTCGCCCGTAGCGTATGGACGCTATGGATCGGCCCGTAAGCAGAAACAATCAATTAGAAGGCGACTCCCTTTCAATTAGCCCCCGCTAGTAATTGGCCCCGGCCGCCGCCCGGTCGAATCCGATCGGATTAAGTGCTGCCTTTACGATCGGTTGTCGCTGTGCACGTTTCATTGATATGGGACCATTCCATTCATTTATTACGTAAGACTATTTTTGCTAGCTTTTGTGTGAGTGAGTGAGACCTTGTGAGTGTCAAAATATGCCTTTTTTGCGACGTATAAGTACGACCACAGAAGACAGAAGTAAACTATTTTTTTATATACTTCTGTCTTCTGTGAGTACGTCTGTAACTTTTTTTTTGCGATAACCGAGAGGTTTAATTTTGTCACAGGTAAAAAGTACTATCGATCTGCGAATATGGTTTTAATATCAACTCGATACCTCCACGCGTTTCCGACGCACAACAAAGTGATCCTATAAGGGTTCCAGTTTTTTCCTTTTGAAGTACGGAACCCTAAAAACGAATGCTCGCCACATTTGACATTAAACGCCGCGTTCAGAAACCGTTTACTCACACAAGCCGTTCCGTTTCACTTGCGACATGATCAAAGAACATACGTTGACAGCCGAGTGGCTGTATACGTTAGATTTACAGCTAACGGAAGCTAATTAGTTGCAGCAAAGATAAAGATGTTAACTCACGAAAGTGCAGTCTTTTGTGTGATTTTATTTTGTGTTTAGTAAAATAAATACATATATTTCCTTTATTTAAATATTTAATATTAATTAAGGAACTGGGTGAGACCTTTGTCCAGGAGTGGGACATAGGTTATTTAAAAAATATATATATATTTATTTAAAGAAATAAAAAAATCGACGTCATAACAATCAATTTCATTGAAAAGGGAGAAATAACTACTGTTACGTAATACCGAATAATTAAATCAAAACTGGGCGTATACCAAATTAGGTAGGTACACCAACTATTTTATTGAGATTAGTATCTATCTAGGACTTTATAGATGACCGTATAGGGGTTAGCCCTGACCTCAAAAAAATAATAGTTGGTGTAAGTACCTACTTAGTCGCCTACTACTTGAATAGTACGTCTGCACCTATTAATTTCGTTACTAATTAGGGTCATGTACTTAAAATTGTTTTAGCGGATGAGTAGGGGCTGTGCATCGACACGGAAAGGTTAGAGCGGTGCGCGCCTCTCGTGAAACGGAACGTAACGGCAGCGGTTTAACCTGAGAATGATTAGAAGGAACACGTTATTTAGATGCGCAATTTGTGTGAAATATTGGACTATTTGTATAATAGATAGTAACTGGATTGTAGCGTTTATCTGGGATGAGCGGGCAAGTTAGCGCGTGCGTTCGCAAGAGTCATTAGATAATTTTTAAGTTTTTCACTTCAACTTTAGCACCTTATATCCGATTAATTATTAGAAAATTATAAAATTCCTCAAAACAATACAAAGCAACTATACCTACATGCACTAAAATTAATTGATGTCACGGAAACAACAAGTATCTAAGTATGTTTAAAGAAAAACAAAACACCCGCCTGTAGAAAAGCAGTCTAACTTACGATATCGTTACGCTTGATATGCTGTTGAGTGTAAGGAACACGTTCGTGTATACAGTTTGTTCAACTTCATATACATTAATTGTGAAGTTTTCCCGGAATGCTTCAGGTGTAGCAGCAATTTTTGTAAATAGCTTTACACATTTTTCATTTGTTTTGTCACTTACGCTTGCAAGATAAATCTTAGAGCTAAAGTTAGCGCCGCCTGAATTAATTGCTTTCACTTCAATGACAGGTTGCTCGATTTTTTCTTCGGCTGCAATTTTTTGTAATAATTTCTCAAAATTTATATTATCTGCCATTATTATTATTAATAGATTTTATTTATGTTGCTCAATTACGAGTTCTTTTTATTTTGTTTTAATACAACATTATGGCTGTTTTATATGAAATTATTATCACTGACGTAAGAGATAACGTAGAAAGATAAATACAATCATAAAGCGCAAGTGGAACTTAATCGTTGAGAGTTCCATATACTTACGGTTTGTCAAAAAAAAAATTATGAAAAATAAAGTCATTATTTAAAAATATTTTTGTGAACAGTTTACTCTTTTTAACAAATCCAGATCCAGAACTCAAAACAAATAATTATATCCTTTGGTTTTATTAAGCGGTTTATTATCGAATCAATTCTGTAAAGAATATGATTAAACCAAGAAAAGTCACGCGAATGAAAATTATAACTGATGAAAATTATGATTACCTATATTACGATGAACGATGAAAGTTTTCAAAAACATCTTGACTAAAATTTACATATGTATAGCTAATAATGGCTAAAAGTATTAAACATTTGTACACAACAACAAAATTAGAATTAGGCTAAATAAATCGCTTAGCATCAGGCGAGTTGGCGGTCAATCGTAGATCTATCTTGCATAAAAAAAAACGCCGAGAAAAATAATGTAAAGCAACCAAGACGGTCACATTTCTTTTGAATCTTGATTAGTATAAGGATGAAACAACATATTAATAAACCACTCGCACATCAAGGCTACTCCCATGCAAAATATGACCATAGAAAACAGGACTAATTAGCAAAATGTGCTATAAATAGATGAATATTTGTAATTTCACATATTTTTCCATACAGTAGAAATATACTGAAATGGTAGGCATATCTAAAGAAAACATTGAGAAAAGTGCCAAGCGGACAAGAGCGAGTCAGACTCGGTCACCGAGGGTTCCGTACAAACTAGTAGATAAAAGGGTTTTTTTTTTTATATTTTCCTTCATAAATCGAAAAATATACATATATATATATATATATATATCGGTTTATGAAGGATAATATAAAAAATATATAATTTCCCTCATTTATCTACTAAGTAGTTTGTCTTTTGCGTTGAACTGCATTCTACTATAATAATATGTTATCCAAGTAAACGAAATTTCGTATTTTGAAGTCGGTTGTTTCAGTTTTTTAAACTACAATAAATATTACTAAAAGGTACGGAATGCTAAAAACAAGATCATCATTGTCATTGACTTATCAAGTGCGTATTTAAATATACAAAATATAATTGCTATGGATATATTTATAGAATAGGTCCGATAGGTAATGAGTCAATAATATTTAATTGTTGTGTAATTTGCATTTAAATTTACAGAAATATTACTAGGATGGTTCCTATCTATGACAAAAACTATTATTATGACTCGCATTTCAGTTTGTTAAAATAAAAACATAAATATCCGCCGCCGGCTGCAGCGGGGCAGGTCTCAAGCTGCCAAGGGCCTTACCGAAAAACGTTACTTAACTTTAGCCAACGTCTTAAGTTCTCTGTCTTCTTTCCGCGAGTGTCATTACGTGTCAGCCAGAAGTTGAGAAAATATAGTAACCATTGCTTAAAGTTAAGTAACGTTTTTCGGTAAGGCATTAAGTGCAACAGACTGAGGAACCTCCTGACAATACGTGCCGTGTATAGGATGACTGCCTTTTGTATCCGACCCTTGAACTAGCCACCTAATGAGAGCCTCTTGAGATGTTATTGTAATTTGAAAAGTATTAAGTAGGTACTGATATTAAGTATATAGTGATTTGAATTAGTGTAATTGGCGATAATCGTACTAAATGGTTGTCAAACCCATACACCATCCACTTCCAATTCAATCATCTTAAATAAAAACAAAAATAGCACTAAATGACATAAAAATATATATGATTTTATGAAATATAATATCCGAGTATATTTTCACGAAAACAAAAACAACAGGGACAGTTTGTACAAACAGGGCTGATAAAAAAAAACGGATTTGGGCAAGTACGATTCAAACAAGTGTATTTCGGATCATATCGGCCGATGGGGGCGAAAAGTTCCTCAAGCGGAAGTAGGAAAGCCAACCACAAGGTGGACAGAAAATACGAGATCTCACTATTTTCGAACGATTCGAATACGAAAAGTCCTGTCGGTGAACCGTCCGTAGATGAACAGTAGGCGAAATCTATTTAAACGAAAGGTCCTGTCGGCGAATAGTCCCAAGACGAGAGAACGAGCGGCCGTCAGAGAACGATCACGGACTCACTTTTACCGACTTCAAAAAGATGGAGGTTATAAATTCAGCTGTTTTTTTTCTTTTATGTTTGTTATCGCATAATTCAGCAATTAAAAAATATATTTAAAGGATATAATTTTAGATTGGTTCCATAGATGAACGAAGAAGCAAATGTGGAATGTCCTTCCTCAGAAGGTTTTCCCGCCAAGCTTTCAACAAAGAGAGTTTTAAAAAGGGTGTCTACAAGCACATTTCCGGGCTAGCAAAGCAACAGTATGTCAGTGATGTTGCAGTAGTCTATATGCGACGGTTATCGCTTACCATCCGCCTGCCTTTTTGCTGCACTTTAAAAAAAAGGATCAGTTAATTAGTTTGGGTTTTAAAATAACATTACGCATTTTGAAGGCGGTTTTTCAGTTTTTTTAACTATTATGCCTAAAAAGTGACTAGGTATTCGGTAGACTTAAATGCTGAAGCATACGTAGGTAAGTATAACTTTATACGACACATTTTACTAGGGATGTTATACTGCTAAAATGTAACGGGACGTTAAAGGCATAGTCATGTTTTTAAATGAAGACATTTATTGTTAACTATCTATTTATAAACTGTTACATTGTTACGATGTTTTCAGTTTCACGGCGGTTTTATTTATATTTTATTTTTATCTGTTCCACGCTGGACTGGAAGAAAACGAAAAACATTGAATATACTAGGCAGCCGCTTCGCCGCGATGCTGGGTTGACCTCCTGTCACCGGATGACAATGTTTAACGAGTACCTCCTAGCACCAACAAATGTGACATCCAGCCGTCTATATTCCTCGAGACTTTATGTATGTTAATTTTCATAGAATTTGTTAAAAGAATTTGTACAAAATAAAACTAGGCAGTTTACTTAATTATAATTGCTTTAATTATTTATTTTCTTATTTTCATACAATAAATATATAAAAAATATTATAAAAAAATATAAACTAGTGTGCTGCCAGCAGTGGGCTAGGGCTCAAGCTGGCATGGTAGCGTGGCTAGCTCTTCGCTATGAGACCGTTTACCGAAACGACTACGAGTATAGTAACAATGATCGTTAAGTCAACATCCCTCATGGCGGTCATCTCGTGAGCCAAGTCAAGGTAAGTGTTAAACTCGTTCTTCTCGGCCTTCACGAGATTCTTATCATGTGGTGATGGTGATGTCGACGAGCACTGTCCGGCGCTGAGACCGATCTGCGATCACGATATCCGGCTTATTGGCAACAGTAAATAATCCTGTCCAAGATGAAGGGACGGTCAGGTCAGGTCACCCTGGCCATATGCTGGTGAATGATTCTGGCTACTTAATTACTAATTTATAATTATTATTCAGTCAACTAAAACACCCCAAGCCACGTAGTCATCTATTAGCTCGTTTAGTCTGGAGGAGTACAAGTCTCCGCCCTGGATATCTAAGTTGAAGCTCATTTCTTCGGCCTTCGGTGCCTGATCCTCTGGTGTCGTCAGGATAGGAAGGAGCAGTAACGAGAAAAGTAGCCCGTAGGGAAGTTTCTGTGGAAGATACAATAATAGTTGATTAGAGAGACTATAATTGAAATGTATTTTATGTCCTGGAAGCAGCGAGCTGCTCGCAGCATGATGGGTATTTATGTAACCAACCAACCAACCTGTAGTGGGTTTGAGCATTTGGATATCTTTTGAGTGCCATCGGCCTTTATTTTAGAAAATAGGCTTGCGCTTCTCGCCTGGTTTTAAGCGACTGTTACTACACAGACTGCAGTCTACGGAGAACGCGCTTGCCTAAAAGGAACTACCCACTAACCTATTCACTCGTGGTTTAAAGACACCCAGATTATAAATATGGCCTCTGGGCTCAGTTGGTAGTATGTCTGCCTGCTGAGCAGGTCCTGAGTTCGATCCACACCCACAAACATTTGTGTGTAAGCATGGATATTTGTTCTGTGTCTATATATGTGTTTCTATGTCTAGTTGGTACATACTTACATAAAATAATAAGTAAGTATGTACCAACTCGCCTGATATTAAGCAATGATGTGGTCGACGATGGAGCTCGTCGACCTAAAAATATCTATTTACTCTAGCCTTGAAAATTCCTAGATTACATAGGAAACAGAGAAGACAGCAAAGAATTCCATTCTTGTGCCGTCACACATCAAGGATGTGGACTGAAATCGTTAATGCTTCACATTACCTGCTTCAGCTCGAATTCAAAATCCTCTCTGGGATACATGTTCCTCACGTCAAGTCCAAGTCTGGCCAGGGCAGCAGTCAGCTCCGAGTAGTAGTGGTCTATGAGAGCCTGGTAGTACTGAGCACGGAACAGGCCATCAGTAGCACATACTATGAAGTAAACTAGATCTGACGCGGGGCAGCCACCATGAACGGTCTGGTAGTCGACCGGGATCACTTCTATGCTGCCATCCTATAAATAATAGAAGATTTAAAAACTACCGTCTAAAGAAGGAAATTATACTACCTACTACGATTTGTATGCTTTTACCAGCTGTTTTCATAAATAAATCAGGTAAAGTCCGAGTTTCACTCGTACACCGAAGCTTCCGTACTACCATGCAATATCTGGACACAGAAAAGAGGACTAATTAGCATAATGTGCTATAAATCTACGAATATAAGTAATTTCACATATTTTCTAACCAGAAGAAATGTTTTGAAACGGTATGCATTTCTAAAGAAAATCTTGTTTTATAAAAGCGCCATCTAGCGAGACTTTTATAAAACAAGATAACTGTGCGGCGTGCGCCGGTACGCAAGTGTGCCTATATTAAAAATGTTTTAACGAAGAAGACGCGAGTGAACGAGTGACGCCATCTAGCGTTACTCGTTTGTCTTACGACAACGTGAATTAATGTTTCATTTTTAAAATGAGTAAAAACGGATAATATCTAAATTTAAATTCAAAATTATATTTAATTATTATTTGTCGATTTTCATTTAAGGGAATTCTATGGGCTATATCATTGGCCTCCGTTTTTGCGTATGAGACACTGGTACACTGGTATTGGTATATTGAATCACTGTATCCTCATAATTTTTTATAAAATTATATTTTTTCGCACAAATTAGTTAATATTGATAATTAGTTGTTAATTATTTATTTATTGATTATTTGTTGATAATTAGTTATTAGAAATCATTACACGTTTGCTTATATAATAAATGTGCACAATCTCCAAGCCACTCTGGCCTTCGTTAAATTGATCTTTCCACTAACAACCGCATGAACCTTGATTGACGTATTATGATATCGATTAGTGAAAAAAATCTGATTAATCCATATATTTGACAGAATATCGATTGATATCGAAAATTGTTCTCCAATATCCCGACTCTAGGGCTACAGAATACCCTTAAATCATTCTTACTTACATCTCTTTTTCGGTGTAACATATTGCTTGGTCGGAAGTCGCCATGAACCAGCACCGTGTGCTTCAGAACTGTAGCTAGACCGTTTATCGTCATCATATCTTTACCATTCAGAAATTTCTTCAATTTCTCTTTATTATTTTCTTTAACCTCGCTCATTGCTAATTGAACCATTTTACTAAAAGTTGTCCTGATATCTTCATTATCAGGATATTGTATGCCACAAAGACCTTTTAGTATGTCTTGGAACTCCTCTGGATTTTCACGTCGATAAGCGAACGATAGAGCGTGGAATTTGGCCAGTTCTGTGATCGCTGCTGAAGTATATGGCCAGTCTACCGACTTAAACCTGCTGTATAACCCGAAGCCTCTACTGCCGAGGTCTTCCAGCACGACAGTCTCTTGTAAATATGTCGATTCAACTCCATAAAATTTCGGCACCACCAGTTTATGCTCTTCGGCAAATTCATGTTTCTCTTCAATCTGTCTATATGTTTGGAATATCTTTGTGTAAGCTATACGTTCAACATTATATATACGGAATTTACTGCTTTCTCTGAAAGTTTCACTCATTGCTGCAATCTTTGCGAATAGCTTTAGAGATTTGTTGTTTGTTTTGTCTGTGATGGTGGCTAGACGAAGATTTGAAGTGAGGTTAGCTCCACCTGTTGACAACTCTTTTACTTGTATGTCAGGTTGTATAATGCCTTGTTCGATGGCGATTTTATGGAGTAATCGATCAAAATTTGTTTGTTCCGCCATGATTATTATCAATACACCTGGTTAACGTAGCGCTGACACTTGTGGATTTGTTTAAATACAATAAATGGATGCTTTATATGTTTATTTTTTTATCAAAACAATACGATAGTACGATAAGAATGTCTATACCAGGTCGTTGCCAGCCCATGGCTCGGGGGGGGGGGGGGGGGACAGTTAATATTATGGAAGATGACAAATATATTAATTGTAGGTACAGTCAAGAGCATGAAGCTCTACACTTGTGGCGCGAATCTTTGCCTCTATAGCGATTGTAATAAGGATGGTTCCAACTTTAATGTGTATAGCTTCACGAGCTCGTTTTCATTTTTTTTAACTCTAGGGGTCAGCTGCCCCTCCCTGCTCCTCCTTGGCGACGCCCTTGTGTCTATAAGATAATTAAATCTTGTAAACGACAGTAAAGCTTGTATGCCGTGAGGGCTTAGTTGCCAGTTGACAAAATATAAGATATGATACCTTAAGAAAAAAGATTGTCTTTCAAGGTTTTGCGCTCATCTACTTTACCAATTTAATAATGATTTTAAAATCAACATAATGGCGCCTAACCGGCAGTCCATACTAAAAAAAACTCATTTTTAAATTGGTTGTATCAGAAACAAGCACCCCGGAATAAAGACCAATGTAACGTAATTCTATTTATATATCAATCAAGGCCGTAGCCAGGAATTCATTTCTGGGCGGGGAGGGGGTTTAGCAATGGAATGGAATCATAGCGGGGGAGGAAGCGCGGAAGACTTTTTGATAATGGCCGGATTTTTGATATCGGGGGGTTGAGCCCTCAAACCCCCCCCCCCCCCCCCCCTGCCTACGGCCTTAATATCCATCAATAACACTTTTTGACACCACAAAAAGTAATAACAATATCTAAACATACACACAAAACAATGGCAAAAGGGCATTCTTATCGCTAACAGATCGCCAGACAACCAGACAACCTTAGGAAGCATGACATTGTAAGTTAATAGACGGGCGTTGGTGTTATTATTTATTTCGGCATTGTAAAATGTTACATTCTTTGCTCATCAATTTAGCCTAAATGATAAATTGGAAGAATTACTTGATTAACTTATATACCTACCTATGTAATTGCAAAAACAATGGAAGAATATTGTTATCTATCGATGTTCCTAATAAACAAATAATTCCGCCATCTCATCCTTATTAGACGTACTTATTATTGGCAGGTATTTAATACTGAGCTAAAATGCTGAAACCAAATGAATGAGCAAATAACGACTTGTATTGCGTAAGAAATATTATTATCAACATGTGTGTATATCAGTAAACAGATCTGCGTTTGAAGCAAAAGGAACAAGATAGGGGTCTATACTTAGAATATAGAAAAATACAGAAGGCGCGTCCAGATGCAGTTACAAAATCCGTGCTGTGTCCAAAAACAAAAGAATCGTCCCGCACCCTTCTCACCTCTCACCCGCATAATGTTGCTAGTGTAGGCATTATTTACCCGTTGCTGTGGTAAATCGTGGAGATAAAAATATATTAAAATAAAATATTTACTTTCTTAAACGGATATCATTATTTTTATAACTGTTCTCTTGACTTACTATTCGGATTAATCGGTCAAATAAATTATTTTGTGTTTGTATCTTATTACGTTAGCTTAAAAGGTTAGGCATTATTTTAACCTGTCACAGCTAAGTAGGTTTGGGGGGTGGGGGGTTCTACCACCCCCCCCCCCGAAATCCTGGCCATTATCAAAAATCCTTCCAGGCTTCAATCATTTTATAAAAAAAAAGTTTCGCACTCGATTCGCTCGCGCATGATTGTTTCATATTGATCTATATTTGTATTGATCATTAAAGTGCTGTGAACTTTCTAATACGAGCAAATAATTAACTAAAAATAGCCACAAACCAAATTTTTTTGGGTTCACTAATACGAAAAACAAAGCATAACGAGCGCGTAAAATTGTAGTAGTGTTTTTATAGTATATTACTATAGTAATAAACCATAAGCTATGCCCAAGTCCATTGCTGAACCCCCCCCCCCCCCCCTGAAATGAATTCCTGGCTACGGCCCTGGTAGGATTTATAAGTTAACGGTTATAGACTACCAACACAAAAAAAAATACAAAATATCTGAGGAAAAATTTCGCACTAAATCCATTTAAATCGTAAAATCAATCAATATGTTCACAATATCAAACAAGTAGTTCTATTCTAAGTCCATATAGGGTGAACTGCAATTATGAAACGCTACCCTGAACGCTACTCGACATGCACTTGGCCAATTAATTTTTAATCGGATAAAAATATATTTAAATACCTACTCATTTAATTTACAAACTACTAACTAAAAAAATCGGTAGCAAGTAAAAGTAAGGAAAATCAAAACGTTGATATTGGCAACACCAACAAAATTGACGATTCTTTCTCTACGATGATCAAAGACCGAACAATTTATTAAATAAATACGTAAGATAATGTCAATTGTGCTACTTACACGTGAAATGTTATCCCATCGTGTTTTTTTTTCACCCCAGCAGTATTTTTACACGTAGGAACGACACATGACGGCATATTTGAATTAAATTTAACACCAACAAAGCTTGCCACTCGTTAAGACGTTCATAGAGCAACTGATCGCGCGCGCTTCAAACTACTCTATATATGAGTAGTTTCTGTCGCTTCAGTTCTAAGCATGTTCACGGTTTCTGTATTTTTCTATATTCTAAGGGTCTATATTAAAAGAACATCAAAATACCCGACTGCAGAAAAGCAGTTTTTGCAGTATAACTTACGATATCGTTACTCTTGAGACGCTGTTGAGTATTCGGTTTTTGTGAGAATGTATTTGTAAATTCGCTGTAAAATATTACTATAGTAGTTCTACGAAGAGTAGACCTCGCAAGAGAGCTTATTTGCAGCTCACTTTGGATCATCTGTACATAATACCTACATAAAGTTGGCTTAGGAGGCCGTGTGTACCCCACCGTGGGACCTGGAGGCACAGGTGCTCGCGAGAATTTACCGCCAACAGTCTAATGCACGGTCCAGGGGTGAGTTTCCTCCCCCTGAGGTGATAAGACGTTGGCGAAGACGAGGCCGGAATTCGGCAATGGAGGAGTGGGAGCGAAGATTGGCGGCACCAACCGCGGGACTCCGCACAGTGGAGGCTTTCCGACCCATTCTAAGAGATTGGGTCGTGCGGAAGCATGGGGTGCTCTCTTTCAGGCTCACTCAAGTCCTGACAGGTCACGGCTGAATTGGCGATTACCTGTTCAGGATAGCCGGAAGAGAGCCCACCCCAGCATGCCACCATTGTGGTTCAAGCCTCGATTCGGCGCAACACACGCTGAACGAATGCCCAGAGTGGGCCAATCAGAGGGTGCAACTTGTCGCGATTGTAGGGGCGGATCTCTCGCTGCCGGCCATTGCTGCTGCAGTGACAGGCAGTGAGACATCATGGGAGGCGATGCGTGACTTCTGTGAGGAGGTAGTAGCCTCAAAAGAGTTGGCGGAGCGTGTGCGCGAAGACGATCCGTCTTCGCAACCCATACGCCGCAAACGCGTTGGACGTAGGCGGCTGGCGCATGAGCGCCAGCTGCCTCCGTAAACTAGGGAACTCTGGGTGGTAGATTCGGGGGGAGTCTGCCGCCCAGCTAAAGAGTTCCCCGAGGATGAACGATGTGTCAAGTGTTCCGACACATCGTCGTCAGACGGGTGGAGTAAAAACTCCCCGAGAGAGGGGTCATTTGGGACCAGCGTGGCTGGTCAGTGGTAGAGTCTGGGAGAGTGCCCACTGTCCGGCCGTAAGCGCAAAGGAGGAACACCGTGAGGTTTTAGTCGGTAGTGGCACCATTCTGGTGTCGAGCCCGACATAACCCGCCGCTCCCCCCGGGGCGGAGGGTATGCGTAAATGCATTTCCTCACGAAAAAAAAAAAAAAAATTTTGGCCGATTTCGCAATTTTAAGTGATTTTACAGACGTTATTTCACAGTCAAAAAATTTTTATCCATAAGTTATCCATTATTATACAATTAATACAAAAAATAGGATATGTTGAGATGCCCTTTATTAAAAAACAATGTATATTGTTATAAAAACAAATAATAATTTTATAAATGGAGAAAACGTAAAATCAAGAAAATTATTCAGCGCTAAAATGCATCAAGCACATCCACGCGCCCTCACTGTTACATGCAATCTGAAGTTGGTTTTCATATTATCTCGACAACCACTTGACCAATTCTGTTCATTTTTACCACAAGTTGTAATAATTATGTACTTTACCTACCTACCAAATATCATTAAAATCGGTTGGTAATTAACACCGCAATAAACTTCCCCTCTTTTTATGGGAACCACCCCTCTTATCAAAAATCACTGACGACAAAAAAAAAAACCATATACCTACACCAAGTTTCATCAAAATTGGTTCTAAATTACGCCCTGTACGTGAGTACGAACATACAAACAAATCACAAACTGACAGACGAAAGAAAAATTGGCCAGTTGATGCAGAGACGCTTCGCTCGCTCGGTCAATAAGACTGCTCGTTTTTGGTGGGGGGTTAAATAGCAAATAAATAGTGAATACCGGATGATAAAATTGTATGTCAATCGAAATATAACATTATCATGATAACATGATTATAATGTACTTATCGCCTAGTTATATTAATAAATATTTATCTAGTAGTAGATACATATTAATCGTAAATAAGTATTTACGAGTATAGTAGTTTATCTAAATATAATAAAATAATAATGATTGATTGATATGAAATAAATCATATCCCTTATGGCCTAACCCTTCTCACAATGAGAAGATGGCCCGTTCCCAGCAGTGGGACAGTTTGTACAAACAGGGCTTATAAAAAAAAAAGCATATCACTATTTCATCATTACTAAGCGTAATTAGCTGGAAAATTTTAACTAAGAATTCGGAGCTGAAATGGTGAAGTCATTGTACGTTAGTAACATACGAATCAAAAAGCATTTGCCTTACAATATAGATATTTGTGTTAGGGTTTGGCTCCTACCTACAGTTGTTTTATCTATGGTCTTTTTGTAATGTCACTTAGCAGTAAGAATACGTGGAGTTTTGGCGGGAACGTCTTAGTAACGTGTTGTTGCTTTGTTTTATTTTCCAAAACATGTGTTATTTTGAACATTAATGGCATAAAAATGGTGGTGTTTTATTCATTAAGTGTTCGATAAAGTGCGTGAGTGTGGGCAAGTAAAATAAAGGAGTAAAACGTGTGATTTTACGTTGTCGGCAAAACTCCATAGAAGCTTCTAGTAAAGTCTCCACCACTTTACTGAAGCAGGACTCGACTTATAAATTGACTGTATACGTGACTTAGATTGTGACTAGAACATTTAAAATTTGTTTTATTCAAGAAACTTGAAAAATCCTAATACTTGACACTGGCAAATGCTTTAATGCGGGTCCAATACAAAAAAGAAGAAGAAGAAGTAAGAATACGTAACTGTCAAATCGATAACAAAATAAAATGGTCAGAAACTGAGTCGGTGAATTGGATTTTATTTAAATTCCTCTTAAATCTATGAAAAATTGCAAAATATCCGTGATCAGCTCGATGCCGTGCGACGGCCGAGCATAAACGGCGAACAATTTGTGTTGCAAGAGAAAATTAAATACATAAACAAAAAAAATATAATATTACGAACAAAGCTTACACAATTGACTGGCCTTGTGGCTCAGTTGGTAGTGTGTTTACGTCTACCTGCTGAACTGAAAGGTCGTGGGTTCAATCCCCACCCAGGGCAAACATTTGTGTGATGAGCATGGATGTTTGGTCTGTGTCTGGGTGTTTCTATGATTCTTAAGTATATATTTACAAAAAAAAAGTATATATGTATTCTATCAGCCATCTAGTTCCATAGTACAAGCTTAGCTTAGTTTGGGCTAGATGGTGTTGTGTGAAATGTCCACAAATATTTATTTATTTATATTTATATTATTTATACACCTTATACAAAAACGAATATTAAAAATAAATCATACGAGAAATATTGTATGCCCTTGATATCTAACCGTTGGGAAATTTCTTCATAAACAGGGTTTCGGTCGTGAATCTCGGTGATTCTTTTCCCGTTTCCCGGGAATATTACACCGGGAATCCCGAGAAAAAACTTTGCATAGTTCCCGTCACGTAAAAAGAACGCTGGTTTGTTCGTAAACGCGAACAAACCAGCGTTCTTTTTACGTGATGGGAACTATAAACAAATGTAGAGAAGTGATTTTTTGTGATTAAACTATTTTACAAAACAAACTATTGAATTTAAATATCTCGAAATAATCGTACTTCACGTATCGCCTAACTTAGTGGAAATACTTACATATTTCCCAACTTTGAGAGCAATCGCGAGCGAAGCGACGTGGTACTACTTCCCGTTGACCTAGAACTATGAAATTTGGCAAGAAGCATTGTGTTATACTTAGTACACATATAGGGAAAATTCCGAAAACTGGACATTTTTAATATAATCACAAAAAAATAGTGTCTTTATGCAAGGATTGAGGATCCAAATTTTAAAGTGAATTAACCGTATCATATGAAAGAGATTCATTAGCACACGCTATAACAGCGTGAGTTTAAAAAAAACATTTTGGTTGATTTCAAATAAATAATTTATTCATAAGCATGCTTTAGGATTTACCTATGCTAAAATGTATGTATGTAAAAGAAAAATGTGTATAATGCTATATTCCACTGCGCTATACACCGCCACATTTAGCTGAATAAAATCAGCTCAATTTTTTTTTTACTATTCAAATTATTGTTAAAAAGTTGCATTATAAAATCGCAGAAAATCAGTTCAAAAGCAATAATAGTACAATACCAAAATTGTGAGAGTGAAGCAAGCGCGAAATTTTTTAATATTCTAAAACTTACACCAACTAATTTGTCACTTATTCGATCGGAAATTCCTGGGAATCTCCAGTTTTTAAATCCCGTTTCCCGGGAATATAATATCCAATTTATCACCCCACAGTCTGGAACTGATGTTCAACCAATTATAATTGTCACTTATGGTTATTAATGAAGTACATTACATTTTCAGGGTTCCGTACTTCAAAAGGAAAAAAATTGTAAATATAAGTGCGAGTCAGACTCGCCCACCGAGGGTTCCGTACAAACTAGTAGATAAAAAGGGGAAATCATTTTTTTTTTTTTAATATTTTCCTTCATAAACCGAAAAACATACATCGTAAAAACATTTAAAACCTGTTTTAGCTTCTGCTAATGAAGTTCTTTCATATGACACCCCACATGATACGGTCAATTCACTTTAAAATTTGGACCCTCATTCCTTGCATAATGACCCTATTTTTTGTGATTAAATTAAAAATGTCCAGTTTCGGTTTTTTTCCTACATGTGTACTCTAACACAATGCTTCTTGCCAAATTTCATAGTTCTAGGTCAACGGGAAGTACCCCATAGGTTTTGATTCCCTTGTGAGTGTCGTAAGAATGAAAATAAAGTTTCATAATATTATTTTCTTTTCAGACGGTTATAGGTAGAATATTGTCCCCTTTTGCATTTCTACAAGCTATTCATCTCAGCCATAAGAAGTCCACTGCTGGACATAGGCCTCCCAAAGGATTTCCAAAAAGACCGATTGGAAGCGGCTTGCATCCAGCGTCTTCCCGCTACTTGTATGAGATCATCTGTCCATCTCGTGGCTGGTCTTCCTACGCTGCGCTTGCCGGTACGTGGTTTCCACTCAAGAACCTTTCGGCCCCATCGGCCATCAGTTCTACGTGCTAAGCTATTACACGAAGAATTTTGTTAATTAGAATCTGTTCAGCTAGAGAACTAATGTGGTAATTGAGGGTACATAATAGTACAATAAATGATTTGACTTTAACTTTGACTTTGAAGGCGCTGCTGTCCTTATTTCATTATTTAGTCCAGTCGAGACCACTGATTACCACAGTAATATTTACTTTAAAACGTTATTTCCACTTTTTTGCCACGGTATAACTATAAGTATCTAAACAGAATCTAATCATAGCGATAGACTATATAATATGCCACAACCTTTAACTAAAAATATTTAACACTATAATTAAAAATTATCTTTAGGAAATGTTACTGAATCTTAAAAAAATAACACGGTACACAATAACTCGTCAGGTGTTTTATTATAGTATTTTCTACGGAACTCTATCATATGCGTGTGTCGACACGCACTCGGCCGGTTTTATTTTATTACATCCCCGTTCCGGGAGACATACCTTCACGCTACGCGGCAGAATGCCGGCACTTTCAGAGCCATTTTTTGTTTCATAATTTGTAAGTCATTAGGCGGACAAAAACCTCGGCCTCCTTTGATCGGTGCATGTGATGCTACTGGTGTTTTTGTGCTGTGATAGTTTACACATTTTATTAATTATACTTATTTGACGACACTTTCGTCAATTCATCATCATCATCTACTGTCTTCTTTATGCCACGCTGGGTATGGGTCCTCCAAGGACAGTTCCATTCTTTTATTTTAAATTTTACTTAAAATTTCATTTTACAAAGTAAGTAAGTTTGTATAAAGACTGAGTGGCCTTTTTACAGAAAAACTTTAATAGTTGATGTTCTACTGTGGAAACTAACAAGATTTCACACATTTTTAAATAACAAGTATCTGTACTAAAAGAAAATCAAAATACCCGACTGAAAGGCAGTTTTTCCAGTCTAACTTACGATTTCGTTACACGTGATACGCTCTTGAGTGTTAGTTTTTTGAGAAAGTATGCGAAAAATCGTTGTAAAAGATTATAAATCCGAAGTTCTTTAAGGACACCGTTTTTACTCGTTTTGTTTGAAACTAAAAATTGTATTCACAAAACTTCACCGGGTAAGTTCGTTTAATTTTCAAACACACTTCACTACTATTGTAACGCCTATAATTTTTGCGTTATAAAGTATGCCAGTTCCTTTTACATAGTAAGTGATAAAACTGCCGAATTTCGTTCAAATCCGCCCAGTAGTTTGTATAACGTCGTTGAAACACTCTTATTTTAAAATTAAAAAGTCCGTACCTTGAAAACTACTGAACCGATTTTGATAAAACTTACAGTGACTCCTAAGTTGAGAGATACATTCAATAAAAAATAATTGCAATATGATTTCTAGTTTATGCGTAATACTTGTACAAACATACATAAACTTATGAAATTTTGCACATATGTTTAGAAACTAACATATACAAAAACTGTACAGTTCTGACAATATTAGTACATACATACAGGTCGAATTGATAACCTCCTTTTTTTTTTAGTTGGTTAAAAATAAAGTAACCCGACTGCATAATAGCGATTTATTGTAACTGCTATGCTTGATAATTGATGTAGATTAGTTTTAGTTTTTAGTTTAGTATATCAGTGTTATTTTTTATTATCATCATCATCATCATCATCTCGGTTACAAGAAGTCCACTGCTGGACATAGGCCTCCCCCATAGATATCCAAAATGACCGATTGGAAGCGGCTTGCATCCAGCGTCTTCCCGCCACTTGTATGAGGTCATTCTGTCCATCTCGTGGCTGGTCTTCCTACGCTGCGCTTGCCGGTACGTGGTTTCCACTCGAGAACCTTTCGGCCCCATCGGCCATCAGTTCTACCTGCTATGTGTCCTGTTATTATTATTTTGTATAGTTCGTCCTAATATTTATTTGTTTATTTTACTCTTTAGTAAAATACATATATGTTGTTGATATTTTTTTTAAATAATAAAGTATCTGGATATTATAACACAAAAACCAAATGAACCTAACATAATAACTGTTCAGGCAGATTATACTGTAAGTAGAATATTTTTTGTAAAATAATTTATTTGTCACAGGCTCAGACTAAATATAAATTTCTTCTTTGTCTGAGCTCATAGGTGGTTATTGTATGGACAAATTTATTTGTCACAGGCTCAGACAAAATAGAACTTTCTTCTTTGTCTGAACTCATAGGTGGTTATTGTATGGACAATAGCCACCTATGAGCCACAAAGAAGAAAGTTCTATTTTACGTAGCCATCTAAGTGAAATTTGGTTTATAAATAAAATATGTCTTTTTTTTGTTTGTAAAGTGAATTAGTCGGGAGTGTTCTTAGCTACGTTTCATGAAAATCGATTTAGCTGTTTTTTTTTGTCGGTGGTTTTTTGAGTTTTCTAAACTTATACTTGTTTTGCGAGTGTTGTGCCTGTGTTATTATTCTCACAAAAATGTTTATGACAAGATGCTTATAACACCGAGGAAGCGAAATAATAAAGACATACTTAACTATCTAATATCACCTAGCGTATCAAAATCGGTCAAGGGTTGGCAAAAGGGCGTAATATAAAAACATACGTATATCTACAGGTAGGTATCTAATTCTAATTCTAATTTGAGTTGGGGGTGATAAGACCTGCACTGACGTCCCGCTTGGGGTGTATTGTGCATTCAGGTAGGTATATTCCTCTAGGTACATTTTTTAAGTTGATGTTTTCAGCTTACATATATGATGTGCAACTACGGAACCCTACTTTGCGCGTGTCACGACTCGCACTTGGCCGGTTTTATTATTTATAAAAACTCGATTAGACTCAGTCTTACAAATTGCAATTTAGAAATATAAACAAATGTTAAAACTTTATTCAAGTGGAACATTCGTTTACCCCAAAAAACGATCTCACATCTCCACAGATATCATGCAATATTAAAGAGCCAAGTTCGAAGTGTTGCCACACAAAAATTCAAAATGGCCGCCGCCGCCGAAACAGGCGCGGTTTCTTTCCGTATTACAAACATTACCATACTTCAGGCGGCGAAGCTTATTTAAATGCTCCACCGACTCCATTTAGAGCTTGGAAAAATAAAACCGGAGAACGGATCCCGCGATCTCGCTCTGAGCCGCTTTTGTGGTAAATATGTATAAACTTACAAACATACCTCTACAGGGCAACACTGAAACACACGCGAATATAACCTCTATCGCTTCACAGAATCAAAATAAATACACAGATGCGTTGGAGAGAAGCGAAAAAAGAAGGTGGTACGTGTATTAAGTATCTACGTTTTGTCGCCGGCATCTTTTTATTTCATCGCATTTTATTCGTGAGCTCAGCTGGCAGCCGTGTTGTTTGCGGCTTTTGAATACATTTCACTCTAATATCGACGTACTTAAGCATAACTTACGCTTACAATTGTATCGAAAAACTGGAAGAATCTCGAAAGGTTCGTTTCTCGTAATTATGTAAAACTTCAACAAAGATCGGGTTTGATTATAAAACAAAGCAAAAATTAAGTTAAACGATTAAAAATGAGTCCCGAGCGCGCTCTGAACAATGCCACCATTATCTACGAAGCTTTCTACACTTTACCGTAAAAGATAAAGCTGAATGGACGCCAATTTTGTTCCATTACTCTCGAGCGCCGCAGAATACATATTATCCGTAAAACGGAACGCAAACAAAGTGAGCGTCGTTTTCCCGCCAACGATAACTAATTTCAGTCCGCCATAAGTACGTAATTAGCGAGCCGCTGCCTTATCGGCCGGCGGGTAATTAACCTCTCCGGGGGCCCTGGGGGCCCCGTCCTCCCGGTGCACCTTGAATACCTCCTCGGTAATATTTCCGCCATATTATCCCGGAGTCCGCCCACCTCCTCCACCAATGGCGGCGTTTCCCGCGCTTTTGTTTCGCGCCGTCGACGCTGCGTTCCGAAACGTTATAACTAGGTATGTTTTCTTTGGAAATTTTGGCTGTATTCGTGCAACCTGCGGTTTGTTTTCGTTAGCAAGAGTTTATTTTGCTCACAAGCGTCACAATTGGAAAACATCTGAACCTCCAGGATGATTCAAGGAATAAAGGTACTTATTGTTGTTTACTTAGAGTTTTTTGTAGTTTATTTGTCGGGGGAAGGTAGAGGGGTGTCGTCAGTTCATATTTCATGGTGTTATCATCTTTTATTGAGTGCGAGCGTGCATTGTTGTGGGTTTAGAGGTGGTTATCAGGCGGCGCGCGGTGTTTAGCGCCCTGATGAATGCGATATTGGCATGAGGCTCGCGCCAACAGCCCGCTATTTGAATGAATATCATATTCCTTCTAGTTAAATAGAGTTTCCTCTTATTTGCGTTGGTGTTTTGCATGATTGCTTTTCTGAGAAATCTGGAGAGCTTCATATTATTTTTAGAATGACTTAGGTTACTTACTATATCTGATTTATTTAAGAACTTTCATTTGACTTTCTAAGATTTATTTGTAGTGTCTTTAGTTAGAGTATAGGTATACCAATGTATGTAAGATAGAACTAAATAGAGTGTCGTCAAGTAAGGAAAAGCTTCTAAATTCGAAAATCTCTATTAATTAATATGTAAGTAAAGTAATATGTAAGTATTTGTATAAAACGCTACAGCTGCATTTCGCTACTGTTTCGTATTTTTTAAAAGCCGGTTTATATAAACCTTTCCCGAAATAGGTATAGCGTTTCGAGCGAAAAAAAAACATCGTTTCGTGAATAAAACTGGAATAATCTTTAGATCCAGCTTTATCGCACGTAGGTACCTACTGCTAAAATGTGGAATACGTTTTCTGACTGGATCTTGCCCCATAGATATTATTATATGCTTTTATATCGAGAGAGAATTGATTTCTTCTATGTAAACGCGCTCCATCATAAAGCCCAAAGTCGCTTAACCAGAGCGACAGTAATAAGCCTATTTAAAAAAAAACCTTTAGAAATCACTTAGATCAATGTAAACTAAGTACTTCTGCCATAATTATACGAGCACAAAATCCTTTATAACTCCCAAACTGTACACTGAAGGTACAGAAAAAAATGTGTGTGATTGTAATAAATATTATTTTGGCAATATTTCATTTGTTCAATTTAAAAAAATCGAACGAATGCTTAAACCAGCATCAATATTCCCGTCTACGCGCGTTAAAACATCGATATAATCTGTGGTGGTGCGAAAATATTCCTGTAATGGGGTAATCGATCACTCTCCGCTCTAGCGTACCCTCCGGACCGGACGACCGCTAGGGATGAGACACAGCGCACTGATTTCTTACACTGCGTCAAAACCAAAAGGAAGAGTTAGTCGGTCAATATTATGTTTTCATTTACTTATGTCTTATGTTACACCGTAGATCCTAAGATACTAAGACGATTTTGACGAGTAGTCTAGTAAAAATAAATCAGTTTGTATGGAGCAGATCACAGTATTTGCAACTGGGGGGATTCTTTGAAATTATGATAGGAAAATAACTAAAAATCAGAGATCAACAATAATCCCCGATTTATAGACTAGCTGCGTTCCGCGGTTTCACTCGCGTAGTTATGAAAAACGGTGATGATTATGATGATGATTAAGTAGCTTATGTCTTTCTCCAGGTCCAAAGCTATTCTTTACTCATTTTCATAACGATCGGTTCAGCCGTTTGAGCGTGTAAAGGTAACCAAATTAGCTTTTATAATATCATTATGAAATTGTATCAAATGTATTTCAAAACATCAGTACATTCATTTAAATAACAATATACTTAGTTGTCTTTTATGTTGTCACAAATCTTATTTTTACTAGACTAGAGTGAGGTGTCGATTGATTCGTTATTACGGCGTGGGTAAAACTGGCAAAAATAGGATTTTACTGAAAATTTTATATGTGTGCTGATTGGATGATCTAATATGATCTAATTTCGTAACTTCAGCCGTCTACGAAATTAGACTAATATAGGTATATTTGGTTTTGATTATAAATTTTGTGAGTAAATAAGTTTTATGTAATAAACACGATGGTGTGTAGATTTACAAGAAAAGATGCAGAACTATCTAGTTTGCTTTCCCTAACTTTATGTGCCTCACGGCATTACCCGTGTATTGACGAAAAAAATATAGATTATAGCCGTATGATCATGGAGAGGTAACAAACAGACAGAGAGACAGAGTTACTTTTGTATTTATACTTAATACTGCGGGGCGGGGTTACTCTCAACTCTCATAGGTAGTGATGCAATGCAAAGTTCGCTCAGCGTCCGTTTTTATTTTGATTTTTCTGTGACTAACAGTGTGAGACAAAAGTACAAATGAGCCTACTTTAAATTGTGATATTTTTAATAATCGCTTAAAATTTTGTGAGCGAGTTTTGCATTGCTATAAAAGTTGAGAGTACGGCTGTAGGTTAGGATTTTTCAATCAGAATTTATTGACGTTGGTATTTGTAAAGTATTTAGGTAGGTACTGTTTGTTTCCCAACTCTAGTTCATTACTGGCAGCCGATAAGCCGCATAATTTTTGGCGCGAACGTCGGCCGCCCTAATTGGCTGCCTCGGCCGCGCCGATAAAGCTCGGTTTACACAGGCTTTAATTAATAGAGGTCGTCAAGCGAGCCAGGGTTGCCTGATTGGGAAAACTTTGGCAGGTGCAGGTGACAGGTTAATTTTTAATTTCCAAATCGTTTTCGGAGTTATCATTATTTGTGACTTTAAAAAATAAGAAGTTTGCTAAAGTTTTTCTTAATGGGTTATGTAAAGTTTGTTTAGGTTTTGATTATATGTTTTTGTTTAATTCGATATTGAACTATTTTAAGAAACTGATTTGATTAATATATTCAAAATGTTTTTCAAAAAACTTAATAATATAAGTACTTTACATACCCCTTTACTTGACGTATAATCTTGGTACTGTTATGTTTTCCTAATATAATCTATTTCAGTAACTACAGAACTGTTAAAGATTCATGTGAATCCGGATCTAGTTATTCTGTTAGTAAAAATATTAAATAATTATCAAAACACACTTATAAAGGTAAAACAAACAAAAAAATACATCGAAAAATATCTAAACAACCTCGTTAACACGACCCGAATCAGCGTCGCCTTGTTATAAAATTACAAAAAAAAAAAAAAAAAACAGAACGTGATTCCCGCCACACGCCCACCGCTGTCAAAGTTCGCAACTTTTTTTATAAGTTTCGGCGCGCAGTAAAAAGAATAAAAACCTTATAAAATTTGTAATGGGAAACGTACGAGGAGTTTTGCCACTGAATTATGAATGGTAACGAGCTTCCAACCCTCGCTTTGTATCGGACTGTTCAACCAACTTAACTACGTCACTGAAAATATGGCGTTACTTACGTATATTCAAAGCAACATTAAGAGGTTATTTTTTAGTTCTATCATTTCGCTAACTGCACAGATAAGTTGGTCGTTCGTCGCAACCAAGTTCCAAGTTGTTTCTTTTGTAGATTGCGTTGCGGTCGCGATGTGAAAAATAACATTGTATTCCCGAACTGCGCCGAACACCGCAACTGCTTTAATTGCTAGCAGTTGCGAAATTGGAATATTCCGGAGAGGAATATTTGTGACGGGAATAATTATTTTGTTTTATATAGGTATATCAGTTGTTTTCAGCTTATATTTATTTTATATAGGTACATAGTGATATGTAAAATGTTATGTATCAGTGTTTAAGATTACATTGCACTTTACTATTGTCATAATCGACGATTAGGTATCTATATTGCGTTTTTTTTCATACAAACGCAAGTAGACTTTGGGTGTTCTATTTCGACCAGGGTAATATCCTCCACTTCTTTATAATCATCCCACTTCGTCCACTTTTTCCATTTTGTCTATTTATATTTTTTATCTTGTCTACCTTCCTTATCATG
Source organism: Lycia hirtaria (assembly GCA_947563715.1). Lineage (NCBI taxonomy): Eukaryota > Metazoa > Arthropoda > Insecta > Lepidoptera > Geometridae > Lycia > Lycia hirtaria. Next base: position 48,566,375 of record OX387376.1, on the reverse strand, counting down.
GTGTTAGGTTAGGTTCAGATGCTTTGACTCAGAACATTCAACGATAGGTGTCACCAAATTAATTAATTAATTAAAAACAAATTACAAGATTTATTAAATTAACATAAAAACTGAAATTTTACATTTGGCTACTAAATAATAAATGTGTATAAGTAAAAGTATTAAATCAGCAATTTATACTGATTGAAATAAAATACATTTTAACGGATTTCTCGTGTATATTTTACACTTATAATTTTATGACCTTGGCAATGAGTAAAAACCGCGAAAACCTTAGAAAATATTAATTTTCACTCCTCTTGCTCTAAAAGTCCGTCATTGTAGCGTAGTAAAGCGGGGATAAATAAGCATTTCAAGCTCTAGGGGAAAAAGTTTTTTTTTTTTTTATTTGTATCTGTTACCAAAGAGCCTTCATACACGAAACAGTCTTTATTCAAAAGTAGAATAATCTCATTGGAATATATTTACATTCTCTTTGCAAAAATCTCGTTAAATATCCAGAATTGTACAAATTGTACCTACATTTCATTTTTAATAAAATAAACTTTGAATTATTTGGATTATTTTATTTTCTCGCAATTGTAGTGAAAAGTAGAGTGTGACACACGGCGCTAAAAACCCATTGTAACTCGGTTTCTATTTACTCCCTCGCTAAAGCTCGGGAGTAAAAATCTACCTCGTTACAATGTATTTTTAGCCCCTTGTATAACAATCTACTATTATATTGATATTTCAGATTTGAACTTTAAAACATAAAGACATGATAAATGTTGCTTGCGTTTCTCATTAGAATGAAGCAATTAGACTAAACGTCTCTCGAAAACATAAATTAATCACCAATTAGTATAATGCGAGGCAAATTAAACCGGGGCCAGTTCTGAACTCCATTAGGGAAGGTATGAAAAAGGTCTTAAAATCCCTTAAAAGCATCTCTGGCTGGAGGACTACTACTGTCTCGGAAACTTTTATTTAAGTATAATGTCATGGGTATAGGCATGTCATAGTCATAGGCAAAGCTTGATTTTTTTTTAAACTTTATTTTCACTTTGTCTATTACAGACCTAGAATAAATTGTAAAAACTACACGACATATTCTCATTTAGTGGTTTAAATCCTTAAATCCTAATAGTCGCATATGTACCTTTAAATTTCAATAATAATAATTTCAATAGAACGCGAGTCTTGCAGCGCACGGCTAATAACCCGAACTGTGAAATAGTACCGAATATCATTACCCCGAAAACGAAATTTATTATTTTCAATTGGCAAATGAAACTGATGGCTAACAAACTTATGGAATAAGAAACTCAAGTAAACATCTGGAATCAGTCAGTTCTATGAAACGGATTCCGGCAAATAAGATTCAAATAAATTAATTTCGGATTATAGATAGAAAACTGAGTACTACATATGCGATCTTAGTTTAATTTTAATGATATTAGTAGTATTGTAAAATTTAATTCGTAGAAACTGAAATAAGTAGATAATTTTAGTTCAATGAAGTATTTTATTTTATTAAATTAAAAAAATATATTGAGACTATAACGAATCGTTACAGTTACCTAAAAGTTACAGGAGTCTACGTCATGGGGATTATTCGATGAATTGGAACATCAGTGCCATGTTTGTCAGTCTTGTAGCGAGCGACGCGACGCGGCGACGACGACTTGACGGTCCGATTGCAAAATCGTTATGGGTAATAATAATAATGAAAGAGATACTTAAATATTTTCTGATATATTTATAAATCTCTCATTAAGATCATCTTGATCAAACTTCAGCTCACTGCTAATATTATCTTTCAAATATGACAAAAAATCGAGCTGGAAATATAAAGCTCTCAACTGTAGTAGGCCTCTAGAATGGTTTCGAAATCATTTCAATTATAAGATCGATTGTCTCTTTCTATCACCACGTGTGAAAGGGAGACAGTACTAATACCTATGTAAAGGATAGGAATTTCCATTCGTAATTCAAGAGTGCGAGCGTGTGAAAACGTGCAGTTTTTAGAGTTCCGTGGGGAAATACGTGAGGAACTCGAAGTGACTCCAGTATAAATGGACTCTGAACGAGATGTAGAGCGAATATAATAAGATTATGAATCACTAAAACACAAATTAAATAAATAATTAAATACTTAAAATTCAAATAAAATACAATACTTAATATACTTAAGTAAAAATAAATTATTACTTATTAAAATAAAATACTTAATAATTAAATCAAGCATGTACTTAGCCTTAATATTTGGCACTCTTGCAAAGAAAAACGTGTAGGTGGAACTCTGCGATTCTATAATCTGACACACTTACTCAGGAATACAATAAAAATATTTTAATTTTTAGTTTATGATTATAAACTATATTAATGAGATTATTCAAAAAGTAATAAAGCGATGCTTATAAAATAATTATGGGACCAACTTGGGAGCTTTCTCTATACACAAATTCAGGAAACACAAAAATTGGTTCTCAAATGGCGGAGTAATTCGTGTACATACATAAAAAAAAATATACGGTACGAATTGATAACCTCCTGCTTTTTCGAAGTCGGTTAAAAATAGGACGTGTTATTCTAATAATTTGACAGCACGGGCAATTGATTCTCCCTAGAGACGAAAAGTAGTGTTTTCGGACCTGTAGGTACAGGAAATTTCAAGCATACTTTCCGCGTACATGAGAAATAAAAAATAACTTTATTTTGAACGTCTAGAATGTTAATTCATAGAATACATTAACAGTATTATATTATTATCAATGTTAAAATTATGCTCTTTTATTCAGTCATGCTTCTATTTTACTACAGAAAATAACTCTCATATTTTAGAATAAAAACACATCATCACGTCGTTGTCTTCGTTCATTCACGTCTGTTTTATAACTTATCCTTACATTGAGATTTTTCCCATACGGAACCGTACCCGCATAGAAGCAGCTCACGCTTTACCGTCCGACTTATCCCAGTCCCTTTTTTCCAGCCGCGGGCGACGGCATTAAAACTTGTTAAGGATTAGACGAAATTACTAAGTGCTTCTACTAAGTAAGACACGTAAGTAACGGACAAGCTAACGGACTAACTGTTTCACTGGACACTTTTTGTGTGGAGATTGGAAACTGATTCTGTCTAGGTCTTTTTAACCCCCGACCCAAAAAGGGGGTGTTATACGTTTGAAGTGTGTTTCTATGTATCTGTGTATCTTTCTGTGGCATCGCATCGGTTATGGTAAGTGATGTCAGAACATGACAGGACATTGACTCACTAGTAGTTTGTTTGCCTGTGTGAATACAGAATACACAGATGAATGAGCGAGAGGATGACTACGTCACAAACCATATTGCTGTTTTTTTTTCTTGTTTTTGCGTACGGTACACTGATATGGCTGTATCTTCGTAATTTTTTAATAAATTTTTCCAATTCAATCCAATTTTAATACTACATACACAGAAATGATTGGATTAGCTATCACTATATAAATAAAAAAGTATAAGTTTAGAAAACTTAAAAACGCACGAAAAAAGACTGAATCGATTTTGATGAAACATAATCAAGACCTCTCTCGATGAAATCCTCTTTAAAACATTAGATTATGTGTAGTTCTAAAACACACAGCGTTGAGGTGAAGAAAGCTGTTGTGAACTTGCCTTAAATTGCTTATCTATGGGTTAACTCACCAATATGTCCATGGTTTTATACTTATCTTTCACCAGCTAGCAGGCTCATCTGTCACGAATGAGACTTGTCACAAATGTCAGATGTCATAGTTCATAGCGTTGTGAAAAATTTTGCCGGCTAAAACACCAAATTTTTCTTTTGAGTTTTTAAGTATTATAAAAGTGTTGAAACTAACAAAAGTGCATTGTGGAAGCTCTCAGAGGGCCTCATACGCTATTCTCAAGTGTAAAACACGCAGCACAAGCAACCTATGGAGTCTAACGACGAAGAGCAGGTTGGTACGGGCAAGTCGAAACTTGATGCTCCGGACGGTGATCAAACTTCGACGAAAGGGATAGCGGAGGACTCTACATCCTCTTCGTCCTCGGAGGATGAAGTAGGCATAACCTCCCCCCCGCCCAATAAAAGACACAAGAAGCGTCGATCGAATGATTTTTTCGATCCGCGAGTAGACACTTTGATTCAACAAGTGGGCTACATTTCGGAATATTTATCATCGACACCCTTCGCAAATAGATCTGAGCATGAAAATCAAGATGAATCAGTTCCAACAACTCAATTTCTAACAAAGCCTAATAATTCATGTAAACTTTCTTTGGGCGAGCTTGATACTGAATTTGATGAGAAAGTTGTAATTACAACAGCTAACAAGGAACGTTTAACTGAATTGGCACACTTGCAAAAATTTGATTCTCCTGCTTGGAAGGGTATACGTTATAAAAAAGCTTTGCAAACATGTCTTGCAACCCCAGGGTTTATAGGTCTAAAAGTGAATGAGGAACTGTGTCATTTTAATAAAAGCAAAGACTTTCTAGCCTCCACTGAGCAACTATTAGCAGGCCTATCCAACAATATGTTGGAACAACGACATCTATTAAGGTCTGGGTTGCAGGACTTGGTTGACTGGGCATCTACTAACCCGAACAAATTAGATGCTAATACTTTATTTGAAAAGATTACCAATACATTTGGCCCAGGTTCACAAACATATAAAAAATCAGAGACAGCTATGCAGGTCATTTGCGGAAAAAGGGCCGAGTGCATAGAGACTAGGAGAGACCGAATATTGAAGGAGGTAGGAAATCCAAGTGTTAGGGCAATGTTGCAGGATATTCCACCTAGCAACGAACATTTGTTCAGCCGTGATGCCTTGCAACCACTCATATCATCTTTAGGTGGAACACAGGTATGGCTTAACACTCCTACTTACATGAAAGATAAAAAATCATATGGTAGTACAACCTTTCAAAACAAAAAACAAGCAACATACAAAACACAACAGTCATTCAGAGGCCAAAATAAAGAAAACCGGTTTGATAAAAAATCAAGGACACAGTTTAAGAAAAATCAGTCCTTTCGTAAAAACAACTCAACCAATAATCCATCGAATGCTTTTAATAAACAGTGACAAAAAACCATTCAGAGGAGGTTGTCTGAAGGATTGCGTAGACTCATGGCAACAACTGGGAGCCAACAAATACATAGTAAAACTAATAACAGGAGGACGCATTCCCTTCAAAAAGAGACCTCCTCTGCAGTTTCCAAAGAACTCAGTCTTAAGAAAATTTGCAACAAAAGTAACAGAAAACATGACAAAGATGATCCTCAATTTAAAACAGAGCCAAATATTGGAAGTACCACCAGTTCCAAGTCCAGGATTTCTTTGTCGAATGTTTCTAGTAAAAAAGTCAGACGGGGGCTTACGTCCAATATTCGACTTAAGAGGTCTAAATTCGTATGTCTCAGTGAAACCATTCCAGCTGATTTCACAAACAGATGTAGCGGATTTCTTACAGACTCACGATTGGATGGTGAAGATCGATATCCACCAAGCCTATTTCCATTTGCAATAGGCAAATGGAAATGCAAAACCACACAGGAGGTTCCTGAGAGTTGTTTACAACAACGAAATACTGCAATTAAAGGCTCTACCATTTGGCCTATCATCAGCTCCAAAGATGTTTGCTTCAGTGACAAATTGGATCGCGGAGATCCTAAGAGCACGAGGTTTCCGTATACTGGTTTATCTCGACGATTACCTACTGGTGCATCAAAGTCAGACAGTTCTGGTCTCTCAGGTTGCGGAAACCATAAGAGTATTGGAAACCTTAGGATGGCACATAAATTACCAAAAATCAGTTTTAAAGCCATCTCAGGAGCTGGAATATCTTGGCCTAATATGGAATACTTACCAAAACAGGGTAAGGCTACCCTTAAAAAAAGTCTCAAAAATAAGGCTGATGATCACAAAAATATTGAGCAAGAGAAATTGTTCTCTCAAAGAAGCTCAAAGTTTATTAGGTTTGCTAAATTTTGCAAATTACGCAATTCCCAAAGGTCGACTGCATTGTCGAAGAATGCAGCTTTTTCTCAGAAAGTTCACCCAGAAAAGACTGAGAGAAAGGAGAATTTTGTCTCTATCCATTTATCAGGATCTAAAATGGTGGTGGGAAAAGGTAGAACAAGACTCAAGACCAATAGTAAAAAAGAGTGTGACACATTTCCTGGCCTCAGATGCAGCAGATGCAGGCTGGGGAGCCCAGTTGAACAATGTTTACCTGTCAGGGGGATGGACACCATCCCAAAAACATTGGCATTCAAACTTAAAGGAGATGTATGCTGTGTTTGCGGCTATAAACAGTCAGCGGATGACGCTTCAGGGAGCACACATACTAGTGCAGACCGACAACAGGTCACTTGTGGCATACCTCAGGAACGAGGGAGGCACACATTCTCTAGCTTTATTAGAGATGACAACCAAGCTTTTGAAGCTTGCAGAACAATTACAGCTAACGATCTCGGCTATTTACCTCCCGGGGAGGTTCAATGGAATTGCGGATCGCCTGTCAAGGGGTCGCAAAATACCAGAGTGGCACCTTTTACCCCAAGCCACGGAGGCCATATTCAAAAGATGGGGTGTCCCAGACGTGGACCTATTCGCGTCAAAAGACACGGCCGTCGTGCCAAGATATGTTACACTCGACTTCAAAGACGAATTAGCAATTTATTGCGACGCATTCAGCCAGAATTGGGACTTTCATCTGGGTTGGATATTTCCACCACCAAGTCTCATACCACGAGTGCTTGCCCATCTGAACAAAGCAAAGGGCACATACATCCTGATTGCACCAAGGTGGACCAGATGTTTTTGGCTGCCAGACCTGAAAGCAAGAGCCATAATGGAGCCAATCCCAATAAAGAATTTACAGAAAGTTCTTATAGATCAGACAACGGGCAACTGCCCTCCACAAGTGGACAGGTTGTCACTACTTGCCTGGAAGGTTGGGGGTGGTCCGACCAAATCATTAACTGGTCTAGAGACGAACAAAACTTACTAAAAAGTAGCTGGCGTTCATCCACCTTATCTACTTACAATGCTCCAATCAAGCGATGGTTGTCGTGGTGTGCTAGCAATAAGATTAACCCCAAGTTACCTGAGGGTCACCAAGTTGCCAGATTTTTGGCAAAACTGGCCTTGGAAGAGAAGTTAGCATATAGAACCATACTCTTAAATAAATCAGCCATAGCTACATACTGTGCAGCTTCAGGAGTAGATCTCTCAAAATTTTTTTTCATTCATCAAGTTCTTAAAGCTATTTCACTTACTAAGCCTGTAGCACAAAAGTCACCAGTATGGGACACAAAAATTTTATTTGACTGGTTAAAAAATTCCATAAATTCAGAATCACTATTTGAAATTTCTAGACGAACAGCTTTAATACTTTTGTTAGCCTCAGGTCGTAGAATACATGACCTTACATTATTAGACATTGACCCAAAAAATCTAATTCAAAATGAAGATAATGTGGTTTTATGGCCCAGATTTGGTTCAAAAACTGACTCAAATACATATAGACAGTCAGGTTGGATGTTACGGAGACATCCTAACTATCGTATTTGTCCAGTCAGACATATTAAAGATTTAATGCAAAAATCAGAGAGTAGAAGAAACAAAGACAAGGATATTAGAAGTTTATTCATCTCTCTATCAGGCACATTAAAACCTGCATCCAGGACGATGATTGCAGGCTGGATTACCAGGTAGCATCAGGTCCGCTGTGGCATCAAGAAGTTGGTTGGAGAATAGACCTGTACAAGAAATACTTGACAGAGGAAATTGGAGGAGTGTTGAAACATTTAGAAAATACTACTGTCGGCCAGTAGATTGTATTAATGATTCTGCTACAGATGTTGATTTATTGCATGAAAATTTTTCTGAGATTGATCCCTAATTTTAATGGAAAGTTGATTTATTGATTTTATAATTAAGAATGTTTGTGCCTTTGTTCTTGTACTAATAGAATTCATAATTTAACTACATATTATTGTTTCCTTTTAGTTCTTATGATAGCATTCATCATAGCGTTGTACTTACCACCAGCAGATAACAAACAGGTCTTCACCTCAACGCTGTGTGTTTTAGAACTACACATAATATTACTGTTTTGCACTCCAACAAAACAGGTATTATGTGTTGGATAAAACACACAGCGTTGCAGCAATACTCTTGCTGGTGAGCTGAAGACTCTATGAACTATGACATCTGACATTTGTGACAAGTCTCATTCGTGACAGATGAGCCTGCTAGCTGGTGAAAGATAAGTATAAAACCATGGACATATTGGTGAGTTAACCCATAGATAAGCAATTTAAGGCAAGTTCACAACAGCTTTCTTCACCTCAACGCTGTGTGTTTTATCCAACACATAATACCTGTTTTGTTGGAGTGCAAAACAGTAATATTAAATTCGGTCCATTCGCTTGAGAGCTACGATGGCACAGACAGACACACAGATATACAGATACACACGTCAAACTTATGACACACCTATTTTTGGGTCAAGGGATAAAAACGTGCAAGAGCTCCGTAATACATACTTGATTACATACACACTCTGATAAACAAAAAAGTTGAGTCTTTCTTTGTAGATCTGTGCATACACAGGGACAGTTCACAAATATTAAATAAAAGCTATTAACAAGTTTAAGTACAGAAAACTAAAAAAAAAAAACACGAAAGAAAAAATAGATGAACTGATTTGGAAGAACACTCTCTCAGACCACTCTCGAAAAAACTAGATTAAAATCGGTCCACCCTAGTGAGATCTACGATATCACAGACAGACATACAGATACACACTCACACGTCAAACTTTAAACACCCCCTCTTTTTGGGTCAGGGTTGAAAACAGACAACTCAAAAATCTCTTCAATAGAAGAGAAAAAGGAAAACAAGTAAGTATAAGTTTAGAAAACTCAAAACCTTCCGACAAAAAACGGCTGAACCGATTTTGATGAAACATAGCTAAGAATACTTCCGACTAATTCACCTTTCAAACAAAATCGGTTCATCCGTTCGGTAGCTATGATGCCACAGACAGACACACACACAGACACGTCAAACTTATAACACTCAATATAATTATTTTTGCGTCGGGGGTTAAAATAGGAAAATAGCGAAAAAAGGATCGATTTTCACCTGACTTAAAATATTAAGTAGGCGAAAATCGATCTTATTTTCACTGAGTCCGTAAAATCACATGACAGGCATTTCCGAACATCTTCCTTCCGCTTTCCTTCCAAATGACGTAAAGATTTATGCGTCTCCGCGCCTTGCCGCGTTGAATAAAAGATGGCGGACACGTGTCTCTAATGCACTCATCAATTATTACAACGCTGTTTGTGATAACACTGGGATTTTATACGAATCGCTAGAATTACAATGTCTCATGTATTTTCAGTTATTGTCTTTATTGATTGATGTGTTTTAGAAAACTTGGAGTGAGTGAGTAAGGTGCGCTTACACGTGCAAGTTTTTGAGTAATAATTGCCTCGGAAACACGTATGGATTAAACTGGAGCAATTAATGGAGCTATTCCAATAAAATGTGGCAATTGTTTTAGAAATACTGATTACAATAAAATTGCTCCATTGTCAAGTACGTACATTAAAAGAAAAACAAAATACTTACTCTACGTCTCTATGTACCTCAGAAAAAGGTTTTTGCAGCCTATCTTACGCTTTCGTTACTCTTGATACGCTGTTGAGTATACGTTTTTTCTGAAAAAGTATGCGTAAAATCGCATAAAAGATTATAAATGCACATTCCTTAGAATAATTATAGTAAAATCACTTGTTTATTACGAGAAAATTACATAACATATAAAATATAGAAACGTACATAACATACTTACGTACCCACATACATACAAACTTACATAGGTACACTCGAAAAACATAGCTCTCCTCCTTACGCAGTCGGGTAAAAATAGACCGTAGTGGACTCTAAAAAATAAAAATCGGCCAAGTGCGAGTCGGACTCGCGCACGAAGGGTTCCGTACCACTATCTATAAAAACGGCAATAAATCATGTCTGTTGTATGGGAGCCCCCTTAAATATTTCAAGCGTCTACCTGTTGCCGTTATCAATATCGAGCAAATACGAGCAAAAATATCAAGTTTGTTGTACGGGAGCCCTCTTAAATATTTATTTTATTATATTTTTTAGTATTTGTTGTTATAGCGGCAACAGAAATAATCATCTATGAAAATTTCAACTCTCTACCTATAATGGTTCATGAGATACAGCCTGGTGACAGACGGACGGACGGACGGACAGACATCGAAGTCTCAGTAATAGGGTCCCGTTTTACCCTTTGGGTACGGAACCCTAAAAACTGCGCTAACTGACTTCTGCTACCATTATTTTACAGAAACATAAAAAAATAACCCAACCCATCTAGCATAACTTATTATCTGAAGGAAGATCGTTCGTCCTGTCCCTGAAGGGTTCTTGCTTCGTCAAATAAAACCAGAATAGATCGACTTCCAAAATCCTTGCACAAAACAGATCTAATGTGAACTTTAACAGCTTAGAAATAAGATGTATCTGAGAGCTGTACTGTTGCAATATAATAATAACAGAAAGAAGGGTTACTTATTCCATTCATTTTTTCAGGTGCTACGGCAACTGGTTAGTGAGATAAATCATCATTGAATATGAAGTAAAAGCATGGCAAATCTCAGTTCTCAGCATCTCAGCACTATCGAGGATAAGATTACATTAGTATCTTATATCTTAGTGTTTATATATATTAGTATCATATATCTTAGTGTTGCATCCTCTAAACACATAGGGTGGTATTATCACTGTTCACAAGTCACGACACGCGTCTAACAGGGTTGCCCGACCTGTCACGACTGAAGAAGAGTCGGGCGATTACCTTACTTGAGGCTTACCACGTAGAGCCGGGGAAAACCTATCTACGTAATTTTATGGGTTATTTTAATTTTCTTAGTATTTTTTGGTCATTTAATGATCTATGACAATGGAGTTAACTATACAGAGAAATTTCAGCAATAACCACACAAAATTAAGTTAGATTCAAATCAAAATTTTTACTTTGCTTTTTGAGACTCCTGTTGGACTTTTGAACGTACATAAAAGTAGCACAACGTGTCGACAGATTTTGGTCAGTTGATTAACTGCACATAATATTTATATATACTGTTGTATTCCTTTCCCTGCGGTTTCCCAGAATATGTGTTCCACATTGAGATGGAACGGGCTATTTGCTTGGCTTTTTGAGAGCACACCGGGGAAACCTGTTTGTTCGGGACGGCAAATGTTTGACTACTGTAATGATGGACAAATCGACCCCGTTGCCTAGGATTTGACTTTGTAATAGCTTACATTATACCTACTTTCACTATACTTACGAATACTTAAAAAATGAAGAGTAATCTGAAAAAAAAAACGACTTCAAAATACGCAATATGTATAACGTCTGCACAAAAGTGAATGCACGCATAGCGACTTTGCTATTCACTTTTCTACAGTTGTTTAGATGATAATTTACCAGTTATTATGTTATAAAAACCTAAGTACTGCATTGATTTTGATAAAATTTATATGGGACTACCTCTGAAGTATGATCTACCAAATACAAAAATAATCATCAAAATCAATGCGCAATTGGTTGAGTAATCGGCGAACAAACATACAAAAAATAAACATACAGACTGAATTGATACCTAAACCCCACAAAAAAAAACCGGACAAGTGCGAGTCAGACTCGCCCACCGAGGGTTCCGTACGAAATAAATAAAAGGGGAAAATCATATGTTTTTTTATATTTTCCTTCATAAACCGAAAAATATACATCGTAAAAATATTTAACACATTCCTTGCTCACAACTCGGATCCGAGTGAACCCCTTAAAAAAATGGAAGTCAGTTAAAAATATACATAAATAGGATAGTTGTTTTTGCAATAAACAAACTTTATCGGATTAGATTGCTCCTTGCATTCTAATTAATGAAAGTGAAAGTAACTCATTGAAATGAAACAAATTACAATTACGTATTTATTTATCGCGTATACCTATTTTACATAATTTTATGACCTGACGTTTGGAACACTTCCGTGCAGAGTCCGTGGACCTCACGTCACGTGGTCACAGGTGAGACTAGGTGACAGTTGTCATTTTGTTATTAAAATATTTATTAAATACGGATTATTTCGCTCTCTGTCTTTCTTTCTCTTCTCTGTTCGATAAATTTTCAACAGCTGAATAGATCATTGTCGTAATAGTACCCACGATCATTTGTTATTTTTACCTGGAAAGTTCCGGGAGTTTTTAAATTTGGTAATAATATATAGATATAGATTTTGATTTGCTTCTTCCAAATTCCTAAAGTGCCACCTCGTAACTTTGCCGCTCGTGCTGCCATATTGGCATTTTTACCGACTTTAAAAAGAAGAAGTTGACCTTATTTTGTTTTTTTTTTTAAATTTTATCTTAGTTACCGCATAACTCAGTCATTTGTAAACCGATTCGAAAAAAAAACTTATTTCATTAGAAACGTACATTCAGATTGGTCCTACAGAAATTGGTTCAGTAGCTTGGTTTTTCAATTTTAGCATTAGGTATCGAAATAATAAGCTTTAAAGTCACAGAATATAATTTTAAAGTGATATATTTAGACCGAGTTAAGTGTCGCCACCCCCTGTTAGTTAAACAATGCATCAAGAAACTAATCTCTACGCAACAATATACAACTAAAGAAATCTTCAAAATCTACTTTCCATTTAACTTTCCAAAGCAACATATCAATATAATGCTGACAAATACTCCAATTTTGTCCAAAATGGCGTCGTCTAACAAAGGCCCGCCCGATGCCTTTATTAATAGGGTTGGCGCAGCGACAAACAGTCGTATAAACGAAACAAATAACGATGTACCGGGCTACTTATCAACGTGCCACCCTTGAGTTAGCGAAAACGGTGTTCGCCACCCTGCGCTTATTACGTGTCACCATAGAAAAATATAGTCTCTATTGCTATAAAGTGTTTGGATAGAAAACTGTGATATAAATCGTAAAACGGAATAAATGCTCTTTACCCGACTGCCGAAAGAGGGTAAAAAGGTATCTACCTCCGTTGTACAGATTCAATTAACAATATAAAATTGTTGAGTAAAATTTGCTACTATTTTCAACAAATATCTATATTATAGCTAACCACAATTACTTCATTGTAAAAAAATTGGTTGTCTGTAAAGTCGGTTTACGGACGATAGTTTAACGTGACAACGTCATAACAAAACATTGATGAAATGATGATGATGATGTAACGGGACAATGAGTCTTACTTTTTCGTGTGTGCAGCCGGCGTTCATCGATTTATTAGACGTTGTCACGTCAAAATTATGCTTTTCCGACCGTAATTTGGTAAAATTACTTTTTCTGGGTATCGTACCATCTTTATATACGATATTTCTGCTCTGCGACCAGACTTTAGTATATTTATAAACGCTTATTTTACCACTACGTATACTACCACTAGTAGGATAGAAGTTTTTGTTACAATGAACAGGCCTTTGACCACTGTTTTCATGATATGGTAGCGCAAGATTTTAAGGACACCTTAGAATAAAAATTTTACAAATATGACTGGGCCAAAACTTACAAAATTCAATGAAAATACTGTTATAGTAGATAATTCTGAATCCTTCTACTTTTTATTCCAATAGAGTATCTGATAATAAAAAAAATTAACTCATCATTGCTGAGCCGGGGCCGTGTTGTGACAAAAAAACTTTGCTTATTTTAATTTTTTGTTTGTTTGTTTTTCGTTTTGTCATATATATGTTTTGTTTTTTGTCACAATGAAGTAAGTGTATATATTATAGAATCGCAGAGTTCCACCTACACGTTTTTCTTTGCAAGAGTGTCAAATATTAAGGATTATCGTATAAACATCTGCACATTTTCTAATCTTCGAACACGAGCATTTGACATTCAATGACATTTGTCATTGCAAAGAAAAAAAAAGAGCGGGTGAAAAGAGGTCTCTTTAAAAGTTTACAATCGTGAAGGATTTAGTAAGTTGCGTTGAAGTCGGTTTTCTAATAGAAAAAATATTGTTTGTATTTTTATACAAACTGTTCAAACCTAAAACTATAAAGCGACAAATTGCCATCCGTTGTTCCAATCTCCATCTCCACACGTAATGGTTCACTTTCCAGAATTCGTTATCTGGCTTGTGTTAATCACACAACCTCCTCCATTACTCCGGTCGGGTAATTGGCCCGTTTGTAGGCCGCCAACTATCCAACGGGATCGGGATGGATCTGGGTTGGATGGAAGGTTTGGAGGAAGATGGCAACACCGCTTTGATAACCTAGCTATGGAACAATGGTATATATGAAGAAACTAAAAGGAATACTATCACGGCTAAGAGGGCTTTACAAGTTAACGAGTAATAGTCGATCAACTTAAAAAAAATACTTAGAGAAGTTCTATAAGTATATTTTTTAAGTTTAGTTATTGATTTTGTTAAATTCATAATATCAATTATGAGACCCTGTTTTAAGTTCACATAAATTATTCTGTAGTTACTACGGAACCCTACATTGCGCGTGGCATGACACGCACATGGCCATTTATTCCTATTATAGTTCGTTAAAATTTGGTAATCATTTATTAAATTTGGGCTTCCGATAGGTACAATTTTTGGTGGGAGTGTGTATGGAATCACTCAAAATATTTGTTCACTATTTGGCACAGCGATTGATTGGAACCTGGAGAAGGACATATGCTATATTTTATCATCATCATCGTTTCTCATCACTACGTACATGAAGCCATGTGGCATAGCTAGTATCTTATAATTTGTAACAAAAACCTAGAATTTACCAACATTCTGACTTTTTTGTTATTTCTTTGTAAATTAAACATAAACTAAGTAAAATACTGGCAGCACATTACCACCTTGTAAATAATAGAGCCGTGAGCCGTCCCGCCGAGATTGGCTCATTAATTTAACAACGTGCAACACTTAAGCTAGGGTTGCCAGTGTTTCCCGCGCAAATGAAGTGGTGGCAACACCTGACCAACTTAAATTTACACTGACACAAACGATTTTGAACTTTATTTTGTAGTACATAAAGACTTAAAACTTTTACGTAGCTGCATTAAAAAAATTGCAAGTCTCTAAACTTAGCAATTTTAATTTCGCAGTCGGCACAAGCGATTTTTAAACTTATTATAATAGTTAGAAAGGTGTTGAAATAGTTTTTCGGAGGTATACATGACTTGGTAATGTGAAGGTAGAAGTAATCTGAAAGCATTTTCACTCTTGTAGGTATCAGGTAAGGGAAGCTTTGATTTGTTGCTTAATCTCTGTTGAATATAGCTCACTTAATTGTAACTTGTTAAGTTTTAGATAAGAGTTTAGTTTAAATTGTTATACAATATTGAGAAAATACAACATAACAACACAAACGTTTTCTAAGGTTTTGTTTGTTACTCATTGAAATTAAACAAATTTTAACGGATTTTAAATAAAAACTACGGGTCACACAAGTCTGTTTTGAGCCGAAAAATCTGACTATAGTTCCAACCGCATTCGGCGGTATTTTTCAAAGGAGCAGCGCAAACGTCACTCTCGGTCGGTGACGCACCTTGCAGTGCGATTTTTTAAATCGCATATTTTACATAATTTTAAGACTTGACGTTTCGAACACTGCAGCGTCATTCTGTGTTTGTTGGAATATCATACATTGAGCAGACAAAGACAAACATCAGGACTCAGGTGAAGGAACATATTGCGGATATGAAAAATAGACGCTCTAACAGGTCGGCAGTGTGTGAGCATGCATTAGATAAATCTCTACCTACATCCATGCAAGGGCGTCGCCAGCCCATGGTCCAGGGGGGCAAGTTAATAATATGGAGGATGAGAAAATTATGAATTGTAGGTACAGGTACAATTGCACGGCCTTAGGACTTTGGTTGCTTTGCAGTTGGCTACATTTTTTAAATCTCTAGGGGGGGCAGCTGCCCCCTCTGCCCCCCCTTGGCGACGCCCTTGGTTTTGATTATCCTCAAATGTTGACCAGAGACACGCGTTATGTACCAAGAATGCTACGCGAGGCTGTTGAAATTAAGAAATACCTGAACTTTAATATAGAAGATGGTTGGGAAGTGCCACCTGCATGGGACCCGGTCATCAAATTAATAAAATCTCAGCCTCAACACAGATCTGCGATTACTGTTAACACCGTGAGCGTCTTCTGCGTAAAAAAATAATTGTGTTCGGTTTATAAATGGTAGAGTTATCTAACAAACGTAAACTAAAAAAGAAGTCCATATCTAAATATCTGCTAGACCATCAACACAGATCTGCGATTACTGTTAACACCGTGAGCGTCTTCTGCGTAAAAAAATAATTGAATTCGGTTTATAAATGGTGGAGTTAGCTAACAAACGTAAACTAAAAAAGAAGTCCATATCTAAATATCTTCTAGATAGACGAGCTCCATCCTCGGCCACACCGTCGCTTAGCATAAGGCTAAGTTGGTTGGCAATCGTACATTTAACATAAAAAAATGAAGTCGGTAAAAAACTAAGCTAAATACACGTGCTTAGCTTGCCCGTATAGCTATTTGCACAATAAAATAACAGAAATACTTAGCACACATGCGTTTACTCATCCCCTGAGGGGAAAAGAGGGTAGCTCTGTTTCATTTTGTTATTGGTTGGATACAACACATTTTCTATTTGGCATCGAATCTTGTTTACTATGTTTTTTTGTAGGGTGATAATTGAATAGTTTAAGGTTTAATTTTTTTCGTTATAAATCAAATATAGGTTGATAAATGAATGTTGCAAGAATAAAAATAATTAATCAAGATTTAAGCACGTGTAATCCCATTTGATCTACTATAATTAACAACTATTATTGAACTATTAAATTGTTATAAAATATTAACCATGGAGATTAAAATGAATTCCCAAATTATATGAAGTCAAACAATAAATCTAAATTAAACTATATATATGAAATAATAAAAGTTGAGATACACTTCGCGCTGTTCCGGATGCAGTGGTGTCCATAATGCTGCCAACGTTTTCAGCCGTGCATAGCAATAAAAATATTTTCCTAGATTACATACCAGCGTAGTCGAGTAAAAAGATTTTAACTACTTCTTTATTGCCTAGTGCCGTAGTCCGACCATCGCCCGTCTCGCTCGCGTATACCCACATTTTTGAAGATATTAAATGACTGCATGAACTTATAAAAAAAACGTCGTTTGTAAAACTAAACAACAACATCACTAATATTTGATAAACATTTCAATTTGATCCAAGTTTTTTTTTAGAATATTTTTAATTATTTACCCTAAAACGATTTTTATGTATGAAAATTGACTTGGATCAAATTGAAATTTTTGTCGAATATTGTGATGTTTTTTTTCTAGTTTTACAAACAACGATGTTTTTATAAGTTCATTCAGTCATTTATATCTTCAAAAATATGGGGTATGCGCAAGCGAGACGGACGATGGTCGAACTACAGACTCTTCAAAACATTTATATTTATTGAATAGTGCAGTTGAAAATATTTTACATATCCTTTTATTGATTAGTGATTTTGAAAACATTTTTAATTTTCTTTCCTGGATAGTATTTTTTTAAAACCACTTTACATTTCCTTTTATTGGGTAGTGCTTTAAAAAAACAATAAAAGGAAGTAAAGCAGTAGTACCAGCACTTTCCTCGATGTACCCTTACTGTCATCTCTTTTATCCTGATAGCATCGAATCAAACCGCCATTGTTATATTCTCTGGCATTTAAAATAAACGACAAGTCATAAACTCACCCGCTCCTCTGAGAGTTGTCATACCCCAGCTAGTTAGCCGTAATGACAAGCGTTTACAGCGCGCACATATGGCAACATTGGCTTTTGTCATACCATAATGGAATACACAATTTGAGTGTTATCTGTGATTGTTCATTTGATTGTGCGATGATCTCCATTATTTTTGACTTGAAGATAGATTTTTTTATAAGTAATAGGCCTACGTTTGACCACCAACTCGCCCGATGGTAAGCGATGGTGTGATAGAGTAAGATTGACTTGAAGAAGAGCAACTTGAAAATTCCAAAATAGTAGTTCTCAGGAATAAAGAAGACGACAGGGAGTTCCACTCCTGTGGAACTCCCTGTCGTCTTCCACTAAGCATCAAGAATATGGCTTGCAATCGTCGAGTGGGTGGTAGTATGGTATATTTTGTCATCATCATCATCTCAGCCACAAGAATCATCCAGCGTCTTCTGCCACTTGTATGAGTTCTTCTGTCCACCTTGTGGCTGGTCTTCGTAAGCTACGCTTGCCGGTGCGTGGTAGTGGTAGGGGTCAAAAAGTGCAGACTTGAGCACTTTTGGACCCCATCGGCTTACAGTTGTATGTTATATGTACCCCGCCCATTGCCATTTCAACTTGAACTTCTACGGATCTCTTCATTAACTTCGCATTAACTCGCTCTCTCAAAACAGCAATCGTGGAGCCAGGTTAGAGGCCTTTCGGCGGCTTAGTAACTCTGACACTAGGGCTGGCCACTCAGTCTATACGAACTTACTTACTTTTTTAACTCTCTCTCACAAAATAAATAAGAAATATTACATCGAACTAAACAACTATACTTTCTAGACTTAAAGTATATTACTAAGCTATTGCTATCTTTGTCTTTCCTGTCACTCGTACATGACTAAACAGCAGTCTCAGTTCGCTACGAATTAGTAATATCAATGTCCACTAATAACTAAGCTAAAACGTACGAACTAAACGCGCTAAGCCGCGTCCAAAAACGTGATTAAACGCGTTAATTAAGGCCCTAATTTGGCCCGATCTGGCGCCATTGTCCCGCGCACAATTACGCCGAGCCATAAATCCAGGAATATTTAATAATAATTGGCTCGCCTTTGTTTAACAGGGTGTGGGCGGGTCCGCCCGTCCGACGCCCGCCCTATTACTGATGGCAGATTAACGTTTGATTATTTTATTATTTTAAATATATTTTAAATAATGACTAATGATGGCAAAATAAGCCTCATCGAATACATTTTTCAACATCATGCTTGTACCCTATTTTTGTGGAATAAATAAATTAATATTTTGCATGTGGCTCTATAGAGATATGCGAGGTTACTGCTTACAGTACCCACTGATTTAAAGCAACACAAATGTTGCTAGAGATTTCAAATCGAGTAGCGTTAGGGTCAGGCAATATTGTGTGCCTGACCTACATACTCTTTAATACCTTCTAACTAGCTCTCTAACCACGGTCAAATGTGGCCTCTAACTGCCTCATGGACTTTGATGCTCTGCCTACCCCGTAACTGAAAATAGGCATGATTTTATGTATACATAAGTAAGTTGTGCAAATTTATTTGGCATTTAAAGCGTCGTATAATCCGATACCTTGCACATCAAAATCGGTCAAGCCGTTTAGGCTGTAGGCGATCATATAGAAACATAAATATATCCTTACATACAAACATACATACATTCGAAAAACATAACCCTCCTTCTTACGCAGTCGGGTAATAACAAAAGTGATGTGACGTGATCAGACGTGCGAACTTGTGGTGCGAACCGTACCGTACCGTGTCCGACACGACACGTAAGCTCGGTCGGCGCGCGGTAATGACGCCGTCATCGCTGAGTTATAATTGCCTTGATAACGCCACTCCGCCGAGTTACATTACGTAAATTTACGTATTTGTGTTGCTTGCATAGTGCTTTAACACGATGGTGGAATAAGTAACTTTATTGAGGCGAGGCTTCCCCAGAACTTTAGGTATTTTACGTTACCTCAGGCCGCACTTCTTGAGCCCGGTGTTTTCATGTACGTAGCACAGATACGTAGTAAGTACGACGCCGCTGCGCCACGCGCCGCGGGTTGCCGCTCACAAGCGAAATTATTGTAAAATATATTACTACATAACAGTGCACTAAACATATCAAAAACGTACCTATACTAGTAGAACGCTAAAAAAAATTAATAGCTACTTAACATGGTAGCTTTGGCGTTGGTGGCTTTAAACTTTAAACAACTTGGAGATCAATTTAAAAAATAAATAAAATGGCATATTTATCAAAAAATAAAGCTATCGAGACCTTTTTTCAGCAATCGTGTTTTTGTACTAGGAGAATCCTAGCCAACAGACCAACATTTTACATACTAAGAATTTGAGCTTGAACTAATAGTACAAGTATTTTTTGTAAATTTTCAGAAAGCTGTTTTTTTGCTGTTTTTGCGTGGCCTTAAAAGAAAATCAAAATATCCAGTTGCAGAAAAACGGTTTTTGTTGTCTAACCACAGAGCATATGGTATTAGTACACTGTTGAGTATATATTTATTGTGAGAAAGTATTTGAAAAATCGCTATAAAAGATTATAAAAGCGTATTCTTTAGAATAATTATTGTAAAATGAGTTAAAAGAGAAAAATAATACAATACACCACATACTTATCCTTTATAATTTACTTTAGCTTTGAAGACATTTGACCGGCGAGCTAAGAAGTTAACTGGTTCTGAGAAATAAGCTAATTACCAAAGAAGCTTTTGGTTTTGATAAATAAGTAGGCTGTAACAATCGTTTTTATAATATTAGTTGGAATAGTTCTGATTAGGATGTAAGTTCAGTAGTGTACAACATAAATGTCGTTTTATTTATTTTAATATATGTTTTTAAATCAAAAAGACGACCGACACCGCCCTTATTTATCGCAAGGCGTAAGGGTGCGAGGTGGTAAATTCATCCCTCCCTACAGTAACTGATACCCACCTGTGTATTGTATAATATTAGTCATTTTATTGCACGTGTTCTATTCGGATTAAGCACGTGTCGTGTCATCTTTGTTAATCTTTTCTTAGTAGTTTTGATTTCTGAAGGGTGGCAACACTGGCAGGTATAAGGTGTTATAGATGAGTCCCTAGGGTGAAAAGTAATTTCAAAATTCGAACACGATGGAGTTCTACATTTTCAATACAAAATATTTCCAACCTCTTTGTATAATACCTTCACAAAATGTAGAAAAATAGTTTGATTCAAGGAGGTTGCTATCTTAGCTTAAAGAAACACTAAATAATAATAAAATAACTTAGAAATTTTGTATATTTAAGTAAAATGTAAATAAAAATGTAAAATTTACTTTACAGCGTTTTGAATTTTTAGAACCATTTATACGAAAAAGGTTTGGATGAGTAAAGAAGAATATTACCTACTTATGCGAGTTGTGTCAAGAGCCTAATAGAAGAAAAAGAAAATAGATTTAAAAAAACTTTGTACTACGTAATTGCGTTGTAAATAATGTTCATAATTAATGAAATGTGTACATGTAAGTGAACTCATGTGATTATAATGTAACTTTAGGTCCAGTAAAGTTGCATAAATGCCAAGCAGATTTTTCTACTCGAGAAAATAGGTGAACTAAAAAAATTCCTCGCTACGTTAAGATGACAAATTTTGTATTGCACTCGGCTGTAAAGTTATTTTATCTCGTGTCTTCTGGAATCCTTCGCTTGCTCTGGATTCAACTGTCAGACACTCGACGGTAAAATACAACTTTCCAGCCTAGTACAATAAATAACTATTTCAAGTTGTCGGCAAAACTTCATGGAAGCTTCAAATAAATTCACCACCACTTTATTGAAGGTGACGAGGACTTGACCGCGACTTCTCTTACTTGATTTTGACTATGACTAGGACTAGAAAATAAGAGAATAGAAGAAATGGCATAAAAGGATTAGTATCTAATTGTCGTTAAACCTTTTAAAACAACATAAGGTGTCATATCATATGATATTAATAGGTTTTACGATTGATCGGTGCATAGACATTAGTTGATGCTAGCTTTTCTTGCTTTATTTCATTTGCTCACACTCACGCACTTGACCGAATACTTAATAAATATCACTATTTTTTAACATTAACATCGAAATAACACGAGTAGGTATATGGAAAATAAAACAGCGTCAAAACCATTAAAATTAGAATAAATTCGTGTTGCCATTAACAAATCTTGTTTAGCCCATTTTATGATGAAGTTTGGTCATTCTATTGCAATTTACAGTATTGCCATCAAAAACGAGAACCGTTCACCGCGACCGATCGCGTTAACTATGCATGTTGCGGTTGGGAGCAGCTGCGGCTAACATAACTCTGCAGTTAGATAGCAGCGCCACAATCACATTTTCAATTGACATTGACAGGTGGAACTTATTATTTTTTTCGTTCAGCCACTAGTACAGGTAAGTTGGTTTGTTATAGTTGCTATTGTTTGAACTGTGGTAGTGCGGGAGGCCATTTTGTTAATAGTTTAATCCGCGAGGATGATCTGCGGCTACCGCGGCTCCTGCGGCTAGCCGCGCTGAACTTGCCGCCTAGTTGAATATTGCAGTGAGCTGGATACACGATTTGTAATAGCATGGCAGTTGTCGTTTTATAAAAGTTTTTACTGTTATTCTATGACGATCAATCTTTTGAATCTCTATAAGTAAGTTAATAAGGAGGGATCCTTTTGATATAGTTATACTAGCTGTACATCGCAGTTCCAGCCGTTTAGTGACAAAAATGATGATCATGATAAACAATGAAGTATTTTTCAAAATCCAAAATGAGGGTAATTTGACTTTCATATTAGCAAATGCTATCTCGAGCCAAGATTTACGAATCGAGAATTCGCGAGATAAGTTGCAGTCCCAGATTGGTCATTCAGCCAATCACCTGACGTGATTTCAATTAATCAGTACGAGATCGAGATTTTCCCTTCGTTTTTCGAAACCGCGGGGCATGAAACTCGTTCGGCAAATAAGGTCGAGGTTTCAGATAAGATTGCTTTTCTTCGTGATTGAAATTCAAAAAATGGCTCGAGATCTCGCGAGATTAAGATCAAGATCGATTGCATTCCATATTTAAATCTCATATAGGTAGACGACTGTCTCAATCACGTTTTTTCAGCAGTCAGCTCGTGATCATAGATCATCCAACTTAGCCGAAACGTAGCAGTAATAATGTCATAATTAAGCAAATATTCATATTTATTGATAAAATATTATTTTACATTTATTATTATTTCATTTATTACATTTATTTTTTATTAATATTATTGCTTATAAATACTTTTTTTTAACTAAATAACCTAACATTTCAGCCTAGAAAGCCTTCTTTTGTTGTAAGGAAGCTAACATAATTTAGCAAAAAAGTTATCATATTTTTACGACCAATGACATAAGCATTCTCAGCAATATTCAAAATGCGACAAAGTGTGCGTGAGTGTGTACCGGCAATGTTCAAAATGTGTCATACTGTGCCCAGCGGACTCAGTGTGCTAGCTACAAATTTGAATCTGCGTTACTTTTCCTCTTCTAATTGAAACCGTTTAAGTACTATAAACCCTGAAAAGGATAAAGAAAATATTTTTATACATTACAGATAGATTTATGATGAACAAAATATTTATTTAGTAATATTTAACACGTTAAATAGACGTTATGTCATAGCTTCGTTAAGCACAGTTACGAAACAAATTCTTGAAATGATTACCGTAAAACTAGCAAACAAGGAACTATATCTCTCCGTTCCGCTAGCGTGCCGTGACAGCATTGTGTCGGTTGCCTAGCAACGGACTAATTGGCGCGAAATCGCTAAATGGATTACGGGCGCCGAGTGGTGCATGAAAATTGTCTAATTTGGACGTATTCCCTTATCTGGCAACACTTTCCTGCGTGATTACTACTCGCGAAGCTAGATGTAGGCAAAATATTATTTTATAGATAAAATGGTAGGTATACAGATTGGTTTCAAAAAAGGAACAAGTAGAAAATAGTTTGCGCCATATTTCGAACATAAGGGATATATTAATATTTACCTACTTCTGGCGAAATTTGAAAGTTTTGATTTTTTTTATTTACAACATTACAACATTATTACTACGACTTATTTTATTTGACTCTGACATATTTACTTATGAACACTGGCAAATGAACAAGAAGCGTGACGCCATAATTCCTAGATAAAAAGTAAAAATAATAATAGCCCATCAAAAAACCATCCAACGCCCCACTTTAACTGTTTTTAATTCGCACACTTGGCCAGTCCCACATACATTACGGGATAACGGGATCGCGGGACAGCGGGACAAACAAACTGTAGGATTAGATCGGGACTATTCGGGACACGAACACGGGTGATGCGATAAAATACGCACCGAAGAATCGGGATGATGTTTTGTTCTTTTTTGGTGTAGATTGCAGCGGGATTTTTCTGTAAGCTTGTCGTGCTATTGGTGTTCTATCGACTGGTATATCCTGTCGAACAATGGAAATGGTGATTGGTAAACATGTCGAAATAAACAAATTTTTGACTCGTGAGTAATCCAAAACCCACGGGGCATTTTAGCTGTTTCGTATTTCGACGAAGGTCTGTATAAGTACATCGGAAAAGTTTCATTATCTCGAAATACTTATTATACCTACTTCAATTTGGCATCATTTCGCATCTTTCGTAACTATTACACGTGCTCGGCCTATTTCCCTGCCGCAAATTGCCAAATATTGTATTTTGATATATCGCATATGTTGTATTGCGCGCGTTTTATATATTGTGAAATTCACAGAATTCGCCCTATTTACATAGGACCA
This sequence comes from Lycia hirtaria, assembly GCA_947563715.1. Lineage (NCBI taxonomy): Eukaryota > Metazoa > Arthropoda > Insecta > Lepidoptera > Geometridae > Lycia > Lycia hirtaria. The sequence goes on along the minus strand of OX387376.1, from coordinate 48,541,706 downwards.
TTATTATTTACCGAACGTAAGACGCCAAATCTTTTGATATTGGCATTTTGCGTTTTTGGCATTTTTTTTCGAAACGTTCTCCTAACTGTTACTAACATAATAATCGTTACGTAATCTAACCTACTTACATACAATTAATCAAAAATTCAAACCAATGTCAAACGCCATCAATCATCATCATAATCACCACTGTGCCCCGACCCTGTATTTGCACACAACACACACATACATTAGTTAGCATCGCACGCACACAGCAGCACACAGTCGCCCCCGTTTAAATTGATATAAATTAATCCTTTGCCAATGCCCCTCAAGAAAGAAATCCCATTAGGTCCAGATTCGATTAACATTTTAACAGGGCGAACCCTCGCTTGCATCTTTGAGAACGTTTTGCATGGAGATAACTGTGTAGACGTCGCATACCTTCATATTTAGGTTTCCGTACCAAGGGATCGGGAACCATTTACTGAGGCTACTTTGTTACACGGTTATCCTCTGAACACCTATGAATATGTATGAAATACAATAAAATATTTATTACATTTCTTGTTTCACTTTTTATAGCGGTATTTTTAGTAGTGTTTTAGTTTTTGAAATCATTTTTTTATTTTCGTTATAGGTATACAGAGACAATATAACGATCCTGACACACTTGTTTCACTTCTTCTAGTATTAATAATGTTTTTTGCATGCTGTTTGCCGCGTAAACCTATTTTACATAATTTTAAGACTCGAGTTTCCTAATACTATGCAGTATTGTTCGTGGTCACAAGTGAGACTAGAATGACAAACGTCTTCGTTTCTGCCATAAAAATATTAATATCTACGGTCTTGTATTTTAATTATAACTTTTCCTTGTACTTTAAGAAATCCCTCACGGTGTCGACAAGTCTCGCAGATTTGAGCTGAGGTTGGAATTTTATAGATTTGATGTCACTGTTCCATACTGATTGCATTAGCGTTCCATCATTTTCTGTATTGAAGTCGGTTATTTCTTAATTTCAATTAATACGTGGCTCTCGCGTATCATTCTTGGGATATAACTTTATACTTGGAAATAGTTAAAGCGAATATAATGATTTGATTTATCTAGACTGCAGACTTTTTTGAGCGTCTATTTTTCATATCAACTGTATGTTTTTTCACGCGGTTAGTACCTACTTACAAATCACTTACCCTTATACCGATTAAATATATTTCTTTTTTCTAAGGAAGCTTACCTATCATTTTCAACGATACTTTCACTAAGGATAACGAGTCATACGAGTGCATTTTTTGAGCAATTTTTAGTTTTCGTTATTTAAATTCAATTGAAATTTGAAATTGAATTTTGCATCGACTCACAACTCAAAAAACTACACTCGTGTCGACTCAGCCTTAATATCAGGTTAGCGTCTATCAAAATCTTAACCTGTCAAAATATATAAATTAATCATTTTTTGGTAAAATTTTGTCTGTCTACAAAATATATGACATCGATGGTTATTTGGGGACACGGATAGTCAGTACTCTATAAGGATTGTAGCTTGTAAGTAGATTTGTGTTGTAAATGTAGGAATTTGTCGCTCATTCGATCTGGGATTCGAGAGGACATATCTTTTTTAACAGCGGCCAGGCTAGGGAGTTGACCATACCTTAACTGATGTTAAGTAATGGTGTGGTCAAAAATGGTAAACACTATGGAAGAACTTTTAACTCTGAACTCTATGGAAGTACGTTTAATATTATTGTTATGACATTGTAATAGTTTTCTCATGATACTAAAATACGCATATTTATCAAAAGTGGTGTCGACAATTTTATATCTAAGTAGGTATGTAATTATTAATGTTAAAAAAACTGAATCAATCGACTTCAAAATGAGAAATTTCGTTTACTTGGATGACATAATATAGTTCCAGTTTCTTTTTTTGTAATTTTTTGATTGGTCAACTGAACCGATTTTAATAAAATTTCTATGAGACTAATCTGAAAATGTATAATATCCTTTCAAAGAAAAAAGTTTTCAAATTGCTTTATACTAAATGATGGAGTTATACGGTAACAAACATAAAAAAAAATACAACCGAATTGAGAAGCGAACCTCCTTTTTTGAAGTCTGTTAAAAAACGCGTCGCGTGCGACCGAGAAGCGGCGCCAACCAACTTTGCCTGCACCTTAAGGTGATACAATTTATATTGAGAGTTGGTTTACAAAAGTATTATGAACAAGTTTTACTATGATGAAGTCATTGGAGATTAACAACAAATTTTATTCAATTTTTTTAAATTAAAATTATGGTTAAATATTTTGCTATTAATCACATTTTTTTCGTTTGCAAATGTTTTATCGCCAATTAAGACCGATAATAAATATAAAGACTATGTCGCTAAAGCCTAATTTAGATTGAGAACTCTAGAGTCGTCTATTTTTCGGGCTTCGAATCATTTTGAAAATCGAAATTATTGTAATCGTTTAAGCCTTAAGGGGTCTAATTAGATTTCATTGACCTCGGACGTTTTGAGGACTGCCGTTACTCGTTGATACTTGATACTTTATCAAAGTCCTTTACTAAATAATTTGGTGAAAGTTCTTTCGTATAGAAATCGTACCACCTTAATACCAACTTACTTAACATATGCACATTAGTAACCAAATATTGACAGTTCCGGTTTAAAACCAATTTCCCTGATCAAACACGGATGCAGACCAAATAAAAATCGGTCCATCTTCGGTTACACTCTCGGACCGGCCAAACACTTGACTTGCCCCCGAGTTTGTACGGAAATAAAACCTTTTTCAAGATTCCCCCACGATTTTTTTTATAGATAGCTTTGCGCTTGACCTCCAACTCATCTGACGTTTACCGATGAGAGATGAGAATAGAGATTGTTGGTTCATTTTCTTTTTAATCGACTTCCAAAAAGGAGGAGGTTCTCAATTCGACTGTATGTTTGTTCAGCGATGACTTCACCAAAAAATACTTACAAATAATATACATATGTACATACATACAAAACATAACTACCCTTCTTACTCAGTTGGGTAAAAACATTCGATACTCAAATACATACTTACTTGTATTTTTTGAATTTGTAACTTTTTTAACTTTTAGTTTGATATGTCTCTATTCAGCTTTCATCTCGGGTCAAGCCCGGTCTTTTGATAGGCATCAATGGAGCCAAAGACAACATTGAGAGACCTTTAGAACATACAAATTTACAGTTATTGGCTGTGTGAATGGTTAATGGAACTAAAATAAGTATATGAAAAAAACCGAACAAGTGCGAGTCAGACTCGCCCACCGAGGGTTCCGTACAAACTAGTAGATAAAAGGGGAAATCATATATTTTTTTATATTTTCCTTCATAAACCGAAAAATATACGTATCGTAAAAATATTTAAAGCCCTGTTTTAACTTATGCTAATAAAGCTCTTTCATTTGATACTCCACATGATACGGTTAAAGAACTTTAAATTTGAACCCTCATTCCTTGCATGAAGACACGATTTTTTCGTGATTAAATCAAAAATGTCCAGTTTTCGGATTTTTTCATATATTCACTCTAACACAATGCTCCTTGCCAAATTTCATAGTTCTAAGTCAACGGGAAGTACCCCATACTTAGGTTTTGATTCCCTTGTGAGTGCCGAAATGTTTTTTACGACATATTCGGCTGTAACTTTTTTTTACGAAAACTGAGAAATGTAATTTTTCTTTCTGCAGAAAGAGACTATAGATCTGCGTATATGGTTTTAATTTCAACTCGATAACTTCACGCGTTCCCGAGATAAAGGTGACACCCGGACACCCGGACGGACGGAGAGACGGACAGACGGACAGACAGACGGACAACAAAGTGATCCTATAAGGGTTCGGTTTTTTCCTTTTGAGGTACGGAACCCTAAAAAACTTGCGAAACATCCGCTTCAAAAAAATGCGCAATTTTGTTTTAAAAACTAACTACTTAACCGATTTTGATGATATTTCTATAAGACGTCTATTCTATAAGTCAACGTATGTATTTTTAAACAAAAAAATATTTCAAATCGGTTTTTAAATGACGGAGTTATGCGGTAATAAACTTTAAAAAAAATACAACCGAATTGAGAGCTCTCTCTTTTTTGAAGTCGGTTAAAAAAATATTATACGCCAGAGAGAATATACGTGCGCTTTGAGTACAGCCTTAATAAGCTTCCTGTCGCCTTAGTACCACAAACGTGTGTAACATTTTGTTCCACTCCGGTAACTCCTATCATCATCAAAGAGAAATTATCGCCAAGTGGCCATTGTCGCCATCATACGCTAATAGGTGAAAACACATTGTTCCCCTTCCCGTTAAAACGTTATAAAATATATTGTAATGCTGGCAATAAACGTATTTTGCGTCACGTTCTCATCAAAACGGGATCTTTCGTAACCATCACTTTTGTAATCAATATCATAAGTTTGTGTAGCCAAATTTTCGAACGACGAACTCGACGGAAATCTTCAAAATGTTAAATATATTTTGACTAATCCATAAATTATTTTTATCTTTTTCAAAATGAAATACATTATTTTAGTTTTGGTTCTGATAAAGCTTTGTGAGTCGAGTGATTTTGGTAATGAAAAGGATGGAGTGCATAAGCAATGGAATAGAGGTTATGGCTTAAAAAAAGCGAAATTCTGGCCAACGACGACACAGAAAGAAGGTCGATGTAAGTACTTATTTACCTGTTGTACCCTAATTTTAGTTTCCTGGCTTAATATTACACGGTTTCTGAATAGATTATAAACTATTTTAAATAAGCAGCGATTAATTTCTTCAAAGTAAGCTTGTTCTATCGTGAATCACAGTGGTTGTGTTGGCGGTAAGCGCAAGCCAAAAAATAAAACTGCAAATAAGTTTAGTATGTTCATAACCTACTTTACTTTTACGCAACTCAACTGTTCAACAGATCGTAATTATAAGCAAACGAAGCAAGCCAACGTATGCAGAAAAATCCTCCGCCGAAACTAGTTCCAAAACTTCAGTTTCGTACACGGCTGATGTGGCAGAAGATGTATAAAATCGCCAAATGAATGAATATGCTAATCTTCTGTGTGCGAAGGTGAATATTCGAGCTTCGCGCTTCAGGGAAAATTCATTGAATTATTTAAAAATATCTTATGCCTATTTAAACCTGTTGGTGTACTCGCGAGTTCTATTCTTGCAAAGTCAAAATTTGATACAAAGTTATAGAGTGAAAAAGAGATCCTAGACAAGAAAGAGTGTTAATTTATCTATCTACCCTGGCAGTGTTTATTTATTTTATTTGTGTGTTTTGCAGATTGGGCTCATGACGACCCGTAAAAATGCAATTTATGATCAAGTCTGATCCAACATAGATTACATCGTCACTTTCTATCACATGAAAAAAACACACTATAGGTATATACTTGGCGGTTAAATAGCTAGCAAAACTTTAGTAGGTGCTTTCATAAGGCAGACTTGAGAGTACTTCAGAGTCGTTTTAAAAGTCGTGTTTGTTTTCAGTTCTGTCATTGTTCACTGTGGTAACGTTTCCGAACGGCGCGTGCGCGGGCGCATCAGGGGACAATGGCACGTGTATGACTGCGCGAGAGTGCTCCTCGAGACAAGGCTCCGCCAATGGCTACTGCGCTAACGGGTTCGGATTGTGTTGCATCTGTGAGTCTCTGTAGTTTTAGAGTAGGCTTAACACTTGACTACAGTTAACTCCCTTGGTTTTAAGAGACGGTGCGGCAAGTGCCTTTATTAACTACAACAAAACAATATAGAAACTACACATACATAACTAACTAAACTACTACACAAAAAGCAAATCGATTACCCCAGACCGATAAAGGTCTAAAAACAATCCAAATGCTCAACCCCACTACCAGTTGGAATCATACCCAGCGTGCTAGCCGCATTGCCACGATGAATGGCAATGCTTATGCGTTAGGCCAGATACGCACCAGTATTTTGGTCACAAAAATTTAGTATTTCGGTGCGATCGCTAATGATAAACACATGACTGTCACCTTAAACTGGCTCTCAACTTAACTAAGGTTGCTTGAACACACCTCATTAGGCTTGAATACCAGCCAGCAGGAAGATACTTAGTTTCTTAACGATAATTTTCTTCACTTCAACATTATTATTGAGAAATAGTCTGTCGAGCTTTCATCACCGTCTACATCACTTCTAAATATTCTTTATTTCCACTAACTGACTGAATTCCGACTTCAGCGTTAGTAAGACTTGGTAATCGACTCAATATAGACCCCAAAGATCGTTACCGTTGACAAAATCACAGTTACAGTCAATTTCAAAATAGTAATTATATATATACTTTCTTTCTTACAGTTATGACATCTTGCGGGAGTTCCACCTCGGAAAATGGCACGTACTTCGTTAACTCAGGATACCCATCCTCTTACGACGGCACTGGCTCCTGTGAGCTGACAGTTCTTAAGTCACATCCAGACGTCTGCCAAATACGGTAACAAGTATCTTCTTTAAAATATCTTTACACGTTTTGGACGAAAAGATATTACTTAGTACTTACTAATACGTGATCGGATCGATTCGGAAAGAACACGGCGATGAATCTTCTAAATTTTTCGCTGTGGTGTCACAGTGTAGCTTCTAAGTACCTTCAAGTCATGATAAACAAACGCGCTGATCTCAACACGAAAGGCGCTAGTTCACTTTTGACAGGTCTTAAAAGGTCACTTCATGTTAAACCGATCGTATGTTAATACCCTGACACCACGATATTCAAAGACTCCGATGGTTTCCCGCTCGATGGAAACATTCGAAATTGATGGACTTATGAAGAGGAACCCAAGATCCGAACTGGTTCATGCTGTGAAGGCTGCTACTCTAGATTTAGCTGCCAATCAGGAAGTTAGTTGAAGTCAGAAACCAAGTCACTTTCCAAGTCAGTTTTCCGATAATAAAACGGGCCAAGAGAAATAAGATTATTCAGATCAGACGTATGCTCATCGAAATTATTCCAATAATTTATAACATTCAACTTAATTCTTACTTCAGACTGGACTTTGACCGGTTTACTATAGCTGGTCCCGAACAGGTGAATCATGTCTGCAATCAAGACCAGTTCATCGTGTCTGGAGGTAACCCAGTGCCGGCCATTTGTGGGACCAACCAAGGAAGCCATAGTAAGTAACTAAAAAAAGTATATGCGTGCGTTTTTAGGTAAACAACAGATATATTTTAAGACATATGAGTTTCATTCGCAATTACTAAATAATCTTCTGCTTCTTGAAAAAGATAGTGAACAGTGTTCTTAATTATGTCAACAAAGAACCCAATACGTAACGTAACTAAATATTTTATTACTATGGAAACTAGCGTGGTTTTCATACATTTTAAATAAAAAACAAACAAACTATAGTCAGATTTTTTGACTCAAAACAGACGTGAGAGACCCGTAGTTTTTATTTAAATTTTATTTTGTTTATTACATGTACCTATAGTTAAATAAAATTACGGTCCAATTTCTCCACTTCCTAACTTGTCCATTTTAATGGTTGCCTGCTTCTTAATTCAGTTTAAAATTGACGGTGTCCAACTCAAATTGTCCACCTCCTAACTTGTCAATTGTAATAGTTGTCTACTTTCTAATCTAAGACGTCCATTTTTAAATTAGTATCATGAACAAATTTTGAATGTGCTACAAGTATTAGTGTATTCATTTCTCAAACATTTCTCGAATAGTGTACGTGGACGCCGGTGTAGGCACCACTAACCCAGTGAAACTGACTTTTGTGACTAGCGGGAACTCCTTCGAGAGGATGTGGAAGGTGAAGGTCACGCAGATACCGTGCAGCACCATTTATAAAGGTAAGACATTTTACCTTTTACCACGAGACGGTTAAACTGAATTCTCACTTTTTATACTTGGTAGCTGGTTGGATACGTCAGCCGAATGCCAGAAGAGTTATGGGCAAAATTTACCACTGACTGAGTCCTAATCCTAACTATTAAAAGGCCCCTAGGCCAGCCTATAAAGACGTGGAGAGATGAGCTCGACAACCATAATAAGGATAGGCCAACAATAGCAGCCAATAGACAAATTTAGAAGGAGGTAAAAGGGTCCTATGCACAGGCATATATCCTGTGAGGGACAATACAGGCTGATATAATACTAAATATATGATAACTTGCGGATAACGAGGATTTCTTATCTTAGAGTCCGAAAACAGAAACATTGATGATAAAATTGGAAACGTCATATAACTAAAGAAGATTTTATGTATTGGATTGACTAAATAAATAATAATTATTATATCCTGAAATAGCTTTTCCGGACACATCTTCACAAACATTTGTTGCTCATGCAAGATGTAGTTTAGGATGACACTTAGGCTTTGCACTTTACGTATAATTTAAAACTGGCTGACTAAAATGCAAAACAAACGTCTGCAAGTATGTAAAATTGAAATTGACGTTAATCTAGATGAGTGATGGTGTGTAATGGCATTGGCAATGATTTCGACCTTAGGCTAAGATATATTTATATGTTAACATTAAAGAATGCGTGCTACGATAAATACACAAATATTCTTGAAAGGCCTCAAAGAAAGGTCGATGTTACCTGAACTATGAACTATCTACGGAACTCTGACTTCAAATACGAGAAGTCTTCCTTTATGTTACCGGTCAAACATTATTTCGAAATAATTGACTGTCATTTTCTGTAGGTGTAGGTCAAGGTAAATCTAGTAACGCCTGTTCGCTCAGCTCTGCGTAGAAATTACCTGCAGATATTCACCTCGCGTCATTATACCATCTACCGTAGATACTCTTTCATGGCTCAAACATTTAGCAATATTAACGCTAAATATTCTAAATATGATGATCTATATACAATGAGGCAATATACTTTTAAAGATATAATTTCAAAATACTTCTTTGATTCCACAGAGGAATAAAAAAAATGTAACGTAATTTATATCTGTATTTACAAAATGGGCACTTGAATTTTGGAATTGTTGTACCTATAAGGGAAAACTGTTTATGGCTAATGGGCTTCCATAAATTTTACTATTGATATTATATATTATGAATAAGATATAAAAAAAAATAACTAAAAAAAAAACTTGTCCAATTAGCACTGGTTTGATATTTTACTATTTACATTAAGTAGCAGCTGTTAGTTTTCCATTTAAAATAAAATAAATTATCTGATCTGTCTAATAATTGCTTTTCTAGCTGACGAAGGCTGCCTCCAATATTACACTGGTGTGTCTGGACAACTGCGTTCCTTCAACTACGACCCTGCATCTGGGCTGCAATTGAGCAATCAGGATTACGGCATCTGCGTCAGAATGGAGAGGAATTTCTGTGGAATTCAGTATACTACTTGCCCGGACCCTGGTGAATTACTTATATCATTAATTTATGATTCCATTACATCTTACCACCTAACCCAATTTCATTTAATCCCAATTTGACGTTTATCGACAGTCTTATAGATTATTATTACAGAACTTACCACCAATGTGTCCATAGGAAATGATTAGCTTTTTTTTACTACTACTACACTGAGTCCCGGGGGAAGAAGCATGGTTATGTGGGAGTCCCGTACAGTAAAATAATGGTTGGTTTACCTACCAAAACCCCCAGGGCTGCTTCCGTCTGTCCGCTTTAGCAGGGCCACGGGTAAATTTGCACAATCCGATCGTGACCTCAGTGGCATTGGACCTTCTTGGTCCTCACTCTTGCTAAGAAAGAGATTCCTATCTATTCGTTCAGTCTGTTTTAGAGGCGCGCTAAACACCACGCACTCCATCTCAAGGCAATTTTTTGCAGAGACTATTGAATGAACTTATATATTAAGACTACACTGTATTCTATTCCAGTGAACAATAGATCTCGTGCATTCACTCTCAGTGGCAACAGCAATACACCAGTCAACTCTATGACTGGCTCAGGTGCTGGACCCAATAACTGCGGCTACGATTGGCTGCTGGTGCCATGTGCGACCAACGTTGGCCGGATTCAGCCCAACCAGGCGCTCTGCACGGACAGGATCTGTGGCGGGACCTTCTCTGCGGATCTGTCGATGCAATCCTCGTCTGTTATGAGTATGTACACAAACATTGGTTCCAATAATGTCGAAAAGCTTAACCTTGTTTTTTTATATATACATACATATAATATAGATCTACGATTGACCACCAACTCACCTGATGTTAAGCGACGGTGTGGCCGAGGATGGAGCTCGTTAAATACATTAATTTAGGTTAAATACAATTAATTTAAAGCGACGTTGTGGCCGAGGATGGAGCTCGTTAAATACATTAATTTAGGACCTTGCTAAGCTTGACTAAGGTTGGCTCTGATCAGCCCAACAAACCATTGATTGTGAATCGAGTTTTTATAGTACCTAGTAAGACTCCTCTGCAGATTGGAGTACCACCACCATTCATTTTTAAGCTTCCATACTAAGGGTGCGGGGTGAAGTAACAAATATTCTTAGAAAGCACATTTTCTTGAGAAATTAGCCCTGGTGTCAGTGTTCATGTTAATGTGTCTTGGAGGAAGCTTCGCTGTGCAAGGAACTCATACGTTGCCTGATTTATATTATTATTAACTTTTTTTTTGATAGTATTACGATTGACCGCCAACTCGCCCGAGGATGGGGCTTGTCGATCTACACCACGTCACCTTTCGCCATTCTGTTAAATACAATTAATTTAGGACTACAATAAGTTTTTTTTTCGCCAGGTACCGTTAAGCCGTTTCGCCTGTGGTTCCATACGGACAACGTCGAGGCTCCAGTTGACATGGGCAACAGAGGGTTCTGTCTGAACTTCATACAACAACCATGCAGCAATAACGTCATGTAACATATACAATACATGTCTATTGTTGTTGTTTTGTTTTCTTTTTATTATATTTCATATAAAATGTAAAATATATAACAAGGTGGTTTTTATTTTTTATCCGATTGCGTAAGAAGGAGGAGAATGTTTTTCGAATGTTTGTATGTACGTATCTTAAATGCTTGACCGATTTTGATGCGCGAGGTGTCGTTAGATTTGTCTTCACTTCCTGAGTGTCATAGGCTATACTTTTTTGTAATAAAAATAATAATACGACTCTCGCAAACATAGAAAATGCGTATTTTCGTAATCTCTACGAACAGACGAACTTTTTCTTAGTAAATAAGTGATTTTACTAGGATTATTCTAAAGAATGCGCATTTATAATTATAAATGCGCATTCTTTAGAATTCACAGAGATTTTACGCATACTTTCTCACAAAAAACGTACACTCACGTATTATAACTACTATCACATAATATAGGATATCAACTAGGAGATAAATATATAGATTCATTTGTTTTTATGACATCTTCCACATCAAAACAGGCCACGCCGTTTAAAAAACAGGAAGTAAGTTTTTCTTTTTTGTAATCTAAAAAAACTAGAATTTTGTGAAAAATATATTAAGCATAATATGACACTCAGAAGCTATAAATAAATCTAAAAAAGATCACTCATCGATATTGATCAAGACGTGTTACTATGCTACAAACAGGTAATACAGAAACATACAAATGTCTAAAACATTACTTACTCTCCTTCTTCCGGAGTCATATAAAATATATTATTAAACGATAAATCGCAATAACAAACGCCAGCAAAAAAAAACTCACAACATACCAGGCAATCAGAATATAAAGAAGATTCGTTCCGGCAACGCAACAAAAGCCGAACCCGCTTTCCCGCCAGTTAGCTATAACTACCCTCAATATCTCGCGTTCTAGCGTATTAGCTGCTTACTCGGTCGTGTGATTAAAAATTATGCAGTCAGTCGCGGTCGGGCCGTCGCGACGGACGGTCGTGTGCCGCGCTATTATTGCTTTAAAAGCTTTTTAAAACGATCATAATGGGTTTGGAGTGTGGGATTTTGGATTTCTGTCGTATTAGATGATTAGGGGCGTCTAGCGTAACTTTCGTATCTGTATTTAACGTTCGCTTGTTAATTTATTCACTATAAATATATTATTTTATTATGCAGTGGAATGATTTAAATTTTTGCTAGCTGTTAAACTAACTTTACCCGCTGTCCCCTAGATCCTAGATCGATAAACTATACAGATATTTGAAGGGTAATCATTACTTATAAGTAAAAACTAGTGACAAAGGCCAGCTTTATCACTAACGAACATTTCTAGGCACTCTTATACACTTATAATAATTAACACTAAGAATTATCGGACATAAAAAGGGCCGAAATCTGATGAAATCGAATTTATTCATCTCAAATTTAATCGTTGCTTTTTAGGAAAAAATAAGTGTTTACGTTTTTCTAAATGTGAACAAAATATCTAGGTTTCATTTAAGTATGTATAAGTATAATTTAAATGAATAAATAAATTTAAGTATGCTAAAATCTATCTGATGGCCTCATACAAGTGGCGGGAACACGCTGGATGGAAGCGGTCCAATAGGTCTTTTTGGAAATCCATGTGGCAGGCCTATGTCCAGGTGTGGACTTTTTATGGCTGAGATGATGATGATGATGATGATGAAAATCTATCTTGAACTTAATGACATGCCGAAGTGAGATCGCCGATTGGCCGCATTGTAGGTACTAGATTTGGAAATGACCACTTAGGCGAATGAGACCGTATGGTTTGTTCGTAAATAACCAGAAACCTCAGTCTGTTAGTACAGATCGACATATACACTATGTATATTAGACAATGTTTTTATTGTGACAAAAACTTAAATATTTACATGACTTACACTTGAACAATAATTACAGTTTAAAAACATAAAAAATAATTATACATTACTATCTACACATTAAGACTATTAAAAAAACATTTTTTTAATATATATATACAGTAAACAAATAAAATAAAAACTATGTATATTATATTTGTTCGATTATACATATGTTATACATATATATGTTACTGATGATTCAATTTAAATAAATCTGTATACAAGTTCAGTTCGTAAAGACAGAATTTTTGACTTTTCCATTCATGAAACTTTTAAACTAATGCTTGCCATCTACCTCGCCTCTGTCATTAAAGTCCGGAGCTAAAACTTGAACAAATCTTGACATAGGTAAATGCGCTAATAGTGCGGGTCCAACAAAAACAAAAAACTTTTAGATATGAGATATCCTATAAGTATAGATAGAAGCCATCAAACCGGAGTCTATTAATTCCTTTCAGGTCGTACGGGATCGATATACGGTAAGAGGTCCCATTTCACGGGTGGCCGCCGCCGCAAACTTCCTCGGGACTCGGCTACGAATATAGATGCGATAGTCGATGTACCCATCGAACGGGGATTTTAAAACGGTTGCGGGATTTCACACCTAGCGTGGGGTGACGTGGGGGGGGGGGGGGGGGGGGGATGTAATGTAATGTGGAGTAATCTCCTTTTTTGAAGACAAGTATCTATAAGAATATTTCTATAGTTGAAAAAAATTAAAAAAACCGACCTCAAAATACGCAATTCGTTTACTTCGAACGAAATTTTTTCAGCTATTTTGTTATAAAAAAACAAAGTACTAAGCCGATTTTGATAAAGTTTATACGGGACCTCGTCTGAAGTATTCCCTATTAAACAAAAAGGAATCATCGAAAACAATTCACAATTGGCGGAGCAATTGGTGAACAAACATACAAAAAAAAACAGTCGAATTGAGAACCTCCTTCTTCTTGGAAGGGAGCAAAGACGAATCTAACAATACCTCGCACATCAAAATCGGTCAAGCCGTTTTGGCTGTACACCCAGGTAATATAAAAACATACATATATACCCACAAACATTCTCATTGGCTACATTTTTACTAGAATAGTATTGTAAAGAATCCACATTTACAATCTTTTAGAGACTAAGCGCATACTTTCTCAGAAAACATATCACGCGTAATTAAATCATAAGTTGGACTGCAAAAATTACTCTTTTGTAGTTGGGTATTTTGTTTTGCCGCGAGCTAAAAGATCTGTGTAAAAGATAATAAAAGCTACACGATGGAGCCAGATGCACTCTGTAGGCATTCATCCCATGTGTTCTACAAATAAATGTTTACGCTCTTTAACCGACTTCCAAAAAGGAGAAGGTTCTTCGTCGGAATCTTTTTTATTTTTTATATTTTATGTACCTATGATTCTCGATTACTCGAAGACTCTTGGACAGATTTGTTTTTTTTTGTTTGAAAGGTTTTACACACAACACACACACACAGATTTTTATAACAAAATAACTGGAAAAATATGTCATCCAAGTAAACGAATTGCGTATGTTGAAGTCAGTTTTTATAGTTTATTCAACGATTACTTTTAAATGTAAGAAAATATGTCGAGACATCACGTGACATTTCATGCTCACATACAAGACAACCTAAAAAAAAATGTTGTCTGCAAAGTCGGTTTACCGACGATAATTTTACTAGATAACGTCATGATAGATGCGTCACAAGCTGAACGCTTAGGCCGATTGTGCCTCTCTATCGCTTGTTCCGCGCTCTCGCTAGCACGCTCGGCTCAGGCGAAGCGTGACAATGAGTCATGCTTTTTCGTGCGTGCAGCCGGCGTTCATCGATTTATAAGACGTTATCACGTCGAAAATGATTTAAACTCTAGACGCCTAATTTACTTACTTAAATTGAGAAGTTTAGCTACATCAGACACATCTATTTTGCCTCTTCGAATTAATTTTAAAAATTTAAATTAATTTAATCGTGCAAGTGGTCTAAAGGTTGCCGCTTTATACCACATTGAATTCTGATGTTTTTGTACGGTGACACGAAATCCTTGTGATAATATTATCTTTGATCTTTGTTGTACATTCATTTCAATAACAATGGTCCATACTGGGCGTTTCTCAAACTGTTCAGCGTTGAGAAATTGAGTTGAAAACAATGGAAACTCGAGATGCTGACCAATTCTCAATTCAATGAATCTTCGAAATTTGATTTGCAGTCGATAACTGAAATATTAGGTAACTTTTTGTTAAAATGTAGGGAATAATAAACGGTAGATAAATTGATAATTTTATAACAATAATTATAGTTTTGAAAACTGAAACAATCAACCTCATAATTCGCAATTTTATTGGAATATTTTTCCCAGTTATTTGGTTTTAAAAACAAAACTACTAAACCGATTTTAATGAATTTTCAATATGAAAGTAGTAAGTAAATATTTTTTCAAATCAGTCTCCTTCACAACCATAAATGCGTATATAAATATATAAAACATAAATAAGTATATAAAAACGCGTGTCAGTATTCACCAGTGGTGGACAATGGGAACAACGTAAAAAGCTGTGGTGTTGTCCCCCGCAGCTGTGGTGGTGGACATCAGCACAATTTTTTGAAACAGATGTCGATGTCCACCAATTGTGGACAAGGAAGTGGGGGACAACGGGAAGCATCGGTATCGTTGCCCCTTAAATTTCAAATGAAAGCAGCATCCGGTCTGTTAGCTGTTGCAAAGTGAAATAATTCGCCTCAAATTCATCGCACCGTTCCGTGAGCTCGCCAGACGAGGTAATGTTTGTCCGTTGTTATCAGCCGGCCGAGCCAGGGACGAGTCGCCGCTTGTGATGCAGATACCCCTAATCCCTGTCTGTCGGGACGTGTCAACACCGCCGCCGCCGCCTCGGTAGATTAATGGGGATGCGGTTTCAGCTCTGCACTACAGACCGATGACTTTGACTGATCACTGATGTATTTGAATAATAAATCAAAGATGTCTGTGAGTGTTTTTATAAAACTCAAACATAACATCTTTTTAGGGTTCCCTACCTCAAAAGAAAAAAAATGGAACTCTTATAGGATTGTTTTGTTGTCCGTCTGTTTGTCGGTCAAGATCTTCTATCTCGGGAACGCGTGGAGGTATCAAGTTGAAATTAAAACGATATACGCAAATCTGTAGTCCCTTGTAGCTGTGAAAAAAAATCAATCTCCTCAGTTATTGTTAAAAAAAGTTATATACTTGCAAAATACGGCATATTTCGACATTCCTGAATCAAAACTGATTCCCTTGTGAAGAAAATTAAAAAATATCAAGACGAGCAAGACTCTCGGTAAAGCGCCAAACTTGCTCATAACAGTCCAATACTACACAGAACTGTGGTCTTCAACGGAAAAAAAACCCTATTCGGCAATGCATTGAGCTCGTCATGCTCAATCATCAACTGTCTTAAGTTGACAAGTAATGTTTTAGCTAAAATGAACTTATCAGACGTTTATTAGTAAAACGGTGTGTTTTGTAAAATATGATACAAATGAGGGTAGATCCACAATAATTTGTCACAACAGCGCTCCAGAACGGTGCGAAAGGATTATTAAAGGCTGAGATAGCAATTCGCAGCGTACTTAATTACAAGATAAATTAGTATGCAAATTAATAGCAGAGTCGTTCCTACCCAAACGCACTCGAGAGCGTACCTATATTCAGCTATGTGGGCCTGCGAAAGCTTGCGTGGAAACTTAGAGAGTGGATGGCAAGATATACATATAGGACTTTTTTTTATCTTGAAAGTGAATTATTTTTAGTGTTACCACAAACTTGATTGATACTCAAATATGTATGTGATTAGTAAATACCTATATATTCGTCTTTAGTTAAGTTTAGTCCACAGCAGAACTCAAGTTCCTTCATTTTTACATACTGCCCTATTTCTGGACTTATTTCGATATCTTCTCAATGTTCTTCTTCTTCCGTTGTTACACTTGTGTAAAATTATTTCGGTTTTGTACTGGCTTTGTTAATTTTAATGGTGTGTCAATAAAGAGTTTATCTATCTATCTATCTCAATGTAAGCAGTACAAATCACTTCATCACTTCGTTTTTAACCGACTTGCAAAGAGAAAGAGTTTCTCAATTCGATTATAATGTGCAATTTTTTGTATGTTTGTTCATCGATTACTTCGCCAATTATGTTTTTTTTGTTTGGTAGGCTATACTTCGGAGATGATCTCATATAAATTAATTATATAGGTACTACTAGATGATAGATTTCTTCTAACTGTAAAATGAGAAAAACATATTGTTACATAAGCATACGTTACCTAAGTATAATATCTGATGGCAAATATAGAGAAAGCAATAATTTTTAACACCTATGCTTGTATGTGTACCTATTGCCAGTTACAACAATATGTATAGAGTCCCATTTTGGGCGCCAAATAGCAGTTTTTAATAAATATTGGCACCCAGCAAGGGACAATACTTTTTTATTGATTCATAAAATCTATGAAACGGGATATTAATTTGTAGAAAATTATTATTATATTAATTGTAGAAGATTTTTTATACTGCTGTGAACTACATTTTTTTTAAGCTTTACCTACTCATTTGCCCAGCGCGAGTATCTAGATAAAAAATTACTTAACAGTGTTTCTAAAAAAGTAATATCTTCCGCTGGAAACTTCTCAAGTTTCCGGCAGCCTAGTCGGGAGACCATTCGACTTGCGATCCACAGGTCCTGGGTTCGAATCCCACGGCACGCACCTCTGTCTTTTCGAAGTTATGTGCGTATTGTTGATTGCCGCCAAGTTCAAATGGTGAAAGAAAACATCGTGAGGAAACCTACATGTCTGAGAGTTCCCAATCGTCTTGAAGATGTGTGAAGTCTGCCAACCCGCACTTGGCCAGTGTGGTGGACTATGGCCTTACCCTTCTCACAATGAGAAGATGGCCCGCGACCAGCAGTGGGACAGTTTGAACAAACAGGGCTGATTTTGATTTGATGAATATTTTCTATTTTTAAGCTATTTCATAAGCAACATAATAGTTTTTTTTCTTGAAAAAAAAAACACTTGCCTATAACACTCGGGAAGTAAAGATAAATCTATTGAAACCTCGCACATCTAATTAAGTCAAGCCGTATATACTACGGAGGCAATACAAAAACATAAAACATATATGAATGACATAAATAAATACATAAATAAAAAATACATCCGACAAACACTGCCCTTCTAGAGTAGTCGAGTAATAATACCGTGAGATCTCTACATTTTTACACTGCTTTAGTAAATATTCTACAAAAACACAAAACCGCGATTTTTCGGCTACACAATAAAACGTATCCTTGCGTTGCAATTAGATTATAACATTACTCTATGGTCACGTGTCACGCATGCGCCCGCCAAAATAAGTCTGACAGCTACACAAACATGGCGGACGATAGAGGAATCAAATCGTTATTAATACACCATCAGCAAACTCATTGTGCAAATATAATTTTTGTAATTGGTCCCGTTTCCTCCCCTATTATTTTGCTTACGTTTTAAGTTAATCAAAGCGGTAGAGTTTTGGGGGAGAAATGATTTCCTGTTCAAACAAAGTGGAAGATGTTTGAGAGCGGTTAAGTAATTGAGAACCCTAACTTTGGAGTCGAATTTGGGCGCAACTTCATCAAGTTTAAATATATGTTTGATCGTCTTTACAGTTCAAAATTATGTAAAACAACTTAGACAATTACATAATTTTGTTTTTTTACATTATAAATACTACATTGTCTGTGATACTAGCATGCAAAAAAGAAAAAGTACCTACATATAGTTTTACATTGAAGTAATTGTGGTTACACGTAAATATCCTTTGCCACAAAATACTAATCTGAAAAGTGATTTCGTAAGTTCTATCTCAGAACCCCTAATTTATCCCAACACCAAAATAATGACCCCCTCCAGTGTTGCCATTGACAATGTAATAAAGATTATTATCGTAGCGCGGCTGTCCTATTATTTCTTCTTCAAAAATATCTCTGTACTTTAATACCTTGTCAAATTAATCTTGTGTATGTACAATCAAATTCAGTTTTATATAGTTACAAATAAGCACTTAAGTGCTAACTATAAAAATGTAAGTAAGTATTCTGTTTCAGATTTGTGACCTTGACATTGACCAAATGACTTGTAGACAGATACCAAATAAACTTTCTGTTCCAAAGTGCTACTGTTTGGCAAATAAGTAAGCGAGATATCAACATAAAGATGAAAAAAAAAACAAGTGAAAGTCAGACACCCACCGAGGGTTCCGTATACAAACTATATAAAATAACTACCAGGGGAAACTAGACATTGATTTTTTTTACAATAAATTTTTGGCCATAATTCGAAAATCACACATCGTAAAAATAGGTAATTAAAACCCAGTTTTAGCTTGTGCTAATGAAGCTCTTACATATTATAATCCACATGACATGGTTAGCTCGCTTTAAAATTAAGACCCTTATTCCTTGCATAGAGACCCTATTTTCTTGTGATTAAATAAAAAATTTACAGTTTTCGTTTTTTTTTTTTGCCAAATTTCATAGTTCTAGGTCAGTAAACTAAACTGTGAACACCCTGTTCGTCCAACCATTTTACTAGAAAGTGGCAGTTGAATACGACAGAGTTCTAAACATACTTTTGTTAATGCGTGGGGTGCAAAGGTATCAAATCGCAATTTGGATGAAGATTGTGCGAATAGAAAGAAAGAGAAGCTAAAGTATAAACAACTTATAAGTAATGGAGGAGCCACCTCCGTATTTCCTGGATAAATTCGCTAGTCTGTTATCATAAACTATGCGAAGATATATAGTATATAGGTTTATTAGTATGTGTGTTGACTATTTGACTTTTAAGTAGATATGTATATTGTATTTTAATTATTATTATTTATGTTAATTATTTCTAATTATTTGTGATTTTCCTTGTTATATTTGATTATTTAATTTATTATTGTTATTAATTTACTGTCATTTTATATTTCTAATGCATTGGTCTAATTTTTCTGTTTATTGTTTAGTAATGAGTTTTTTTCTAATTAGTATTTGATTTATTGATTTTATATTTAGTTGTATTGAATTTGATTATTATTATATTAGATACCTACCTACTGATGGATTGTCATGCGATTTGGCCTACAGCTGTAAGCATGACAATCATTTGTAATAAATAAATAAAGCATGAAGGGTTGGCTACGTCCTGCAACTCTAGAAGAGTTGTATCTTCTTCTTCTTTTTTGTATTGGACCCGCATTAAAGCATTTACCAGTGTCAAGTATTAGGATTTTTTCAAGTTTCTTGAATAAAACAAGTTGTAAATGTTCTAGTCACAATCTAAGTCACTTATACAGTCAATTTATAAGTCGAGTCCTGCTTCAGTAAAGTGGTGGCGACTTTACTAGAAGCTTCTATGAAGTTTTGTCGACAACGTAAAATGGCACGTTTCACTGCTTCATTTCACTTGCCCACACTCATGTACTTGATTGAATAAAACATCACCATTTTTATCGCATTAACATTCAAAATAACACAAGATTAGGAAAATAAAACAAAGCAACATGTTTCGATGACGCCCGCCAAAACTCCCGAGTTGTATCTAAGTATATTCTTACCAAATTCATATTGCCGACAACACATAATTTTTTATCCGATTTCCAAAAAGAAGGAGGTTCTCAATTCGACTGTATGTTTGTTCAGCGATTACTCCGCCAATTATGAATTGATTTTGATGATTATTTTTTGTTTGGTGTATTACTATATTTCTTATAGATCAGAGGTGGTTCCATTATACATTTTATCAAAATCGGTTCAGTACTTTGGTTTTTATAACAAATTAACTGAAAAAAATGTCATCCATGTAATCGAATTGCGTTTTTCGAAGTCGGTTTTTCAGTTTTTTAACTATTATTACTACCCGACTGCGTAAGAAGGAGGGTTTTTGAGTGTATGTATGTATTTGTCTACATATGTAGTAATATATGTATGTATGTTTCTATATGATCGCCGACAGTCAAAACGGCTTGAACGATTTCTAAGTGCGCGGTGTCGTTAGATTCGTCTTCACTCCTTGAGTGTCGTAATTTATATTTTTTGTAATAATAATAATGCAATTCTCGTAAAAATAAAAATGAATCGTTTTTTCGTAACCTCTAATGAATTTTTTCGTAATAAATAAGTAATTTTACTAGAATTATTCTAAAGAATACGTATTTATGATTTTTTACAGCGATTTTCTGCATACTTTTTCACAATAAACCTACACTCCTACTGAGTGCTTATCTTTAAACATCCCAAATGAATTTGTTCCTTCTAAGTAAGCACTCTGCATCATTAGTTTTTTTTTATAGAATAGCTCTACGTTTGACCACCAGCACGCCTGATGGAAAGCGATACTGTGGCCGAAGATGAAGCACGCAGACCTAGAAGATACTTATTCACTCTAGACCTGAAGACACCCGGGTTATAGTTTTCGCCTATTCCTGAATTACAAAGAAAAGTTTCAAATTAGTTAGGTTAGTTCTTTCGTTTTACCAACTGTAAAAATAAAATGGTATGTTATACCCTACTTTATTAGTTTATCCCCTACCAATTGTTTTGTTTGTAGATAGTTATCTGTTTCAGAGATATGATCGGTTGACACTAGTGGTTTTTTGAAGCACCCTCGCTGATTTTATCTGCAGTTATTGCGGTGGATATCAATCGTGCTAAACAAAGGCAGTTCAGCTTCAAATGCAATTTGGGAGATATAGTCTCGAATGGTGTAGATTAAAACTGTATGGAGGGGATAGTTTGACACCTCTTTCATCTGACTTTTCAAAAAGGAGAGTAATGTTTTTCTAGTGTCGCAGTCAACTAGCTTAATTAACCGTTCAATGAACAGCCGGCCTTTTTATTAAACGGCGCCATTCAATTAGCTATTAACGTTGTGTATGTTTAATTTTAATGAAAATACACATGAACAGCTTTTTTGTTTTCCATTTCTATTTTAATTTCGACTACATGTGGTATCTATGTTTACTTGTAAATAAGAAATTAAAATTTTATAAGTTCTTTGTAGTACTAAGTAGTACTAAGTAGTACTAAGTAGTACTAGTAGTACTAAGTAGTACTAAGTAGTACTAAGTAGTACTAAGTAGTACTAAGTAGTACTAGTAGTACTAAGTAGTACTAAGTAGTACTAAGTAGTACTAAGTAGTACTAAGTAGTATTAAGTAGTACTAAGTAGTACTAGTAGTGCTAAGTAGTACTAAGTAGTACTAAGTAGTACTAAGCAGTACTAAGTAGTACTATGGAGTACTAAGTAGTACTAAGAAGTACTAAGTAGTAAATTTAATAAGTAATTTTGTAACAATCACTTCAGCCATTTAACCTTGAAAACATACATACAGAAAAGATTTATATTATTTGAGAAATTAATTATACCTACCTGATAACTTTTTCATTATATCGTTATAATTATTATTCCAGAGCATGTAAAGCTGTTTTGTTTACTTTACCAAAATAAGGTGACAATAATTTTGCTTCAGATAGCTCTTCTGTGACCCAAGGGACAGCTTTCAGTGGTCAATCGCGGGCCTGTCAAATCTAGTCTAAAAATGTCACCATTCGATTACAGTGGCGGACTTTACTTGTTAACTAGACTATAATAAAAAAATTGGTTGTCTGTAAAGTCGGTTTACTGACGATAGTTTAACGTGACAACGTCATAACAAAACATTGATGAAATGATGATGATGATGATGTAACGGGACAATGAGTCATACTTTTTCGTGCGTGCAGCCGGCGTTCATCGATTTATTGGACGTTGTCACGTCAAAAAGTTATGAGGTATAATGAATTTCTCAAAGAAAAAAAATGGTAAAAAAATTGGTTGTCTGTAAAGTCGATTTACGGACGATAGTTTAACGTGACAACGTCATAAAAAAACTTTGATGAAATGATGATAATGATGATGTAACAGGACAATGAGCGCAACGGGACTACGAGCGTAACGTGACAATGAGTCATACTTTTTCGTGCATGCAGCCGGCGTTCATCGACTTATTAGACGTTGTCACGTCAATAAAATTAAAAAGGTGTCTTAAATTATTATATTATCCAAGCGAAAGTCTACATCCCTTTCCCTCAGTCCCTCTGTATGTATGTTTTCACAGTTAAACAGCTGAAGTGATTGTCACAAAATTCGTATTAAATTTTATTTTATTATTTACAGGTTAATATTAGTAGGTTAGTAGGCAATAATAGTAGTAGTCTACTGGAAATCAAGTGACAACACTACAAACGTCAGTACTCAACTCTTGCATGGACATCTAATAAATGTATTAAATGTATACGCTACCATCTATTACAACAAAACAATAATTATTTCGTATGTTAGATATAATTCGAGGGGATTTTCGCTGCACTTGCCCGATAGCAATGACATTCTCTTTAAAGCATAATGGAATAAAGAAACAGTAAACTGGCCTCCCCTGCGTTTGGGGGAGCGGTTCGTTATAACTGTGTGTGGGGATTGCACCTTCTTGATACTTGTATGCGAAATGTACGTATTGTTACATTATAGAGCAAACCTGGAAATCTTATATTTTTCTAACGTGGGTAACATGAACTCCGTGTCAAACATTGTACATAGCTTTTTTCGAAGGTTCGTTATTTTCCTTAAAAATATTAGTAGTCAAATTAATTGACTAACAGTCGTTTTGACATGGAGTCGAAGTTACCCACGTTGACAGTAAAACATTGTTGTTTTATTTAATTTGTGTGGTTTAGAGATTTTAGTATATATAATTTTTTCAGCACAAACTACTGACCGGGGTCATAGTGTCATGATTTTAGTATAGCAAAATGTAACACTATATTTAAAAGAAAGGGATGTGAAATCGTTATGGTTATGCTATTCTTCGTCACGGAATTCGAATTGGCTTTGTTGCCAAAGCGTACCAATTATAATAATTTCAACAAAAAAAAAAACTCGACTGCAAAATTCGCAAGACTGAATATCATATTCATTTTGGATATAAATAGAGACAAATTAATGAATACTCACAAAATCCAAATAGGCCAAATCGCTCCAGCTATTTAGGAGGTAATTATTATAGAAACGTATTTATGTCTACATACAACATGAAAAAAAACCTGTGGATAAGTGTAGAAAAATTTTCGTTTTAGCTATATATATTTTTGAAAATCTTTTTTGGAAATATTATAAGATTAAAATTTGACAATCAATTAAGCATTATAACGGGAAAAGATCTGCAGGAATTTGAAATTTAAAAGTTGATACACGTTATGAACCTATCTTTCGAATCTCCAAATCCAGTAAGTACATATTATTTATTTTAGAACGGTAAAGTAAATAAAGCCGACTAAACACGATACCTTGATCGGAGATTAGTTTGTTACGCTTATAAATAAATATGAATATACATAAAATAAATACAATATCAGTAATAATTACAATACTCCTTACAATAGAAAAAAAAATTAAATATCAAGTATCAAACCCGTTATTGCGTATCAATAGAGGTGCTATAGAACGAATCACCGTACAAAATGATATTATTTGTAACGTAATCCGCGAACAAGTAACGCGAAAGATTGATATTACGCTGGGGTGAAATAGACGCTAATTTATATGGATACGGTTTAAAAATGTATAATGGTTGGGACGACGACGCTAATAAACTCCCTTGGGTCACCGAGCGACGTCGCCATCTTGCGAGCTACTTTTTGGCGCGCTAAATGACATATGTATTTCAGTGTTACCAAAATGTATTATTTTACATCATCAGAAGAACTTGGCTTTGCACATTATGTGTATTTACTATAGTGGAGCTGAAAATGTTCAAACTTTATCAAGGTTTTCTTTTTGGAGAAATTTCTAGAAAGTATTATTTGCGACATACCTAAGTGAATAAAATGAGACGTATAGTAACGAATTGAGAAGAGTTTTGAAAGAAAGTTGTTGTATGTTTGGTCCTATTTTTAACCGACTGCCAAAAAGAAGGAGGTTCTCAATTCGTCGGAATCTTTTATTATTATTAGGTATTGTTTTTTATGTATGTTCCCCGATTACTCGAAGAACCCTCGATTATTTTTTTGTTCGATAAGGTATACTTTTCAGGTGGTCTCATTTAATAAAGATATATTTATTTGTCAAAACATGCAATACATACATGTCTCATACAAGTTTTATTAAAATCAGTTCAGTATTTTGGTTTTTATAACAAATTAACTGGAAAATATGTCATTCAAGTGAACAAATTGCGTATTTCGAAGTTGTTTTTTTTTAAGGTTTTTAAACAGTTACTTGTAATAGGAGATAATTTTAGTCTTCTCCTCAAAATTATCCGATTTCGATGGGGTTTTTCATGATAATAGTAAAATCAGTTAGATATCTTATGTGTAGGGACTACAACCGACTAAGTGTGTGTCGGGCCACGCACACGCGGGTTTCGTAGTTGCTTAAGGGGACTTAAAATTGGGCTTCTTGCTTGAAATTATTTTCAAGATTTTATTACCACTTTGTAGGCTTAATGAATATACCCATACCAAATTACAGCTTTCTAGTGAGTACCTAAGATTTATTGAGCTAAGCCACGGTCGGACATAATATAGACATGACAAAACTATGTATAAGGGTTCCTTGTGGACTACGAAACCCAAAAAAGATCTATATCCGATTCTCCTTCAACAAATTGGGTGGGAATTCTTCGGTTGCGTTCAAGGAATGATTGATCATGTAATCACAGAGTAGTTATGGGAGAGAACGCGACCAATATCAATGATTCTGTCGTTAGGACCTTTGTGACCACAACTGTGACATGAGAATATTGTTACTACAAAAATGATAACACATGTCTAATGTTATTAAATTTTCTTCCGATTTCTATTAGGTATTTTTTTTATTTTTGCGTACTTTAAATATTTGACTTATTGTAATTCAATCAGTTGAGAGAGAGTTGTTATTAAAAAAAATAACAATACATTTCTTACCTAGCTGAAACAGTATTTGATATATTATATATTTTAATGAATGAAAGTGTCTGTATGACCGTGGCTAAAGTACCTACTACATAACGCATACTACATACGCTAATAATTATGATTAACGTCATTCTAAGTTGCTTAGAAATATATCGTGTTTTTTTCTATCCAAAATATTAGCACAGACTATGTAAAATATTAATAGTTCGTAACAATAAAGAAAAAAACATTTGATTCCATCCAGTAAACTGGTAAACGTCAATTAATCTTGTCAATGGAACATAATCGAATCACTACGGCTCGTAATTTTGAGCTCCGTTAAAAGGATTATGCTAATGAAGTTCCATTTCACGTGTCCATACACAAATCAATCTTGAATAATTGTTAAATAGCGTGTAAATAACTTCCCTTCTGCCTATTGTGTCACTAGTCACTAGACAAACGTTAATTTTATAATTTAACATCTAATTTTTGGCCCTGGCCATTCAGAATCAACTGCGTGGAAAATTAAAATAAACGATTTGGCCCAATGCAAATTCCGAATTTAAATTAGCCGCTGACGTCGCGGTTTTGACGTCTTTATTCAAATTCTGAATTGTAATCGGATACGCGCCAGTGAACGCATTCATATTTAGAATCGGCTGGCAAATGTTGCCATTATTATAATTAGTTTTACTGCAGTCATTAATAAATATTAGGCTTCACGCTTGTTTTCAAAACTTTAACGTGATATTTTATTTTATATCTATGCTATTGAAACGAAGCTCCTAACTATGTTATAATTATTTGTTTAGTATAAATTGACCATTTAATTACCGTGATAAAAAATCATCTTACATATTTTACTTTCCTAGACTAAGTAGAATTTTTCGACCGTTTTAAGATAATTTTGATGCGTTGCGGCTTATGATGGAGCGTGCTTATCTAAAAGACACCCAAATTATCTATACGTTGAGTGAAATCATAATCATTAAAATGTTTTATTTATGCCATTTTGATATAGGTGATAACAAAGTTGTTGATGAATGGATGGTGGGACGGTGATGAGGGTGTTAGATCACACAAACAACGAATAAAACATCATCAGTCATTCGAAATAACATAAGTTTAGAAAACATAACAAAACAATGACAAAGTTTGTTTTTTATTTTATTTTTACTGTTATTTTATTCAGTATTTCCACCATCTGCTTCAACTATTTCCATTTTCGAATAACAAAGAAATATGTTATATCCTGCTAAAAAAATGTATTTATTCATAGCCGTGGATATAATGTATATTGGCCTATTTTTATTTTGATTAATTACATTGTTTCAAATCATTTCCTAACTATATAAAGAATGATTTTAGTTTTTATCGTCCCCGCCAAAAATCTCTTATATTTTTATTTGGTTTTATTGATATTCTCATTGTTCGTTCCAACAATTTCCAACTATTTTCGAACGACAAAGAAACATTATATGAGTAAACTATATTTTTTTCAGTATTACAATTACCCGTTTCAATCATAGACATATATTTTTCTCTGCTTCAAATATTTCTGGCCAGTTTGCCGCTAAAGCCCGCTAATCATCGTTCGAAGCAGGTTCCTCCCGGCGGCACTATAAATCACCGTCTATAATATACGTGTCCCGCGGGTCCGCTCGCGAGTGTCGCGCGCAGTAATAGGGTCTCCAGTAACGAGCTGCGCCTTTATATTGTAATAGCAGCGACAGAATATTTAATATTACAGAGTTAGTTATAGAGTTAGGTACAAGTAATCGCTTAAAAAACTAAAAAAAAAACTTCGAAATACGCAAATCGTTTTCTTGGATGACATATTTTTCCAGTTACTTTGTTAAAAAACCCAAAATACTCAACCAATATGAAATTTGATAAAAAATATATGCAACTACCTGAGAAGTATATATTAATACCATTTCAATCAAAAATATTTTTTTAATTGGGTCCAGATGTGTTCCATATAGGAAAAAAACCGAAAACTGGACATTTTGTATTTAATCACAAAAAAATTGTGTCTTTATGCAAGGAATGAGGGTACAAATTTTAAAGTTCTTTAACCGTATCATGTGGGGTATCATATGAAAGAGCTTCATTAGCATAAGCTAAAACAGGTTTTTAAATACTTTTACGATGTACCTATACATTTCGGTTTATGAAGGAAAATATAAAAAATATATGATTTCCCCCTTTTATCTACTACTTTGTACGGAATCCTAGGTGGGCGAGTCTGACTCGAACTTGTCCGGTTTTTTTTCTTATAACCTTGACAGATATAAGCCAATAAATGTTATATTATAATCTAAGAATCATGTCTGTCTAGCATATTACTAAGAGTTGCAATAACGCATAAAACAAAATAAGTAATTGAATTGAAATTAATTGAATTGAAGTCGGTCAGTAAGCGTCCGCTGCTTCATCCTCACCTTCAGTGAAATAGGGGTGCGACAACCGACCACCTCATTGATTCCCTAATCCTGCGGGAGGGTAATGGTGTTCAGTGTCCGCGAAATGAGACACGTGCCGGCCTGGCAGTGCACTGCGCTTGTAACTAGATAGTTGATTAGGTGACGCGTCATTTTCGTGCCAATTCGTGATATAACTTCTTATCAATTATACAAACATAACCTTGCTTCGGCAGTCGGATAAAAAAGTATAAGTAGGTACCTAAATCTTTCATCAACAAAAAAAAATAGATATAAACTTGTAAGGGCCAACTATCTCGCTCACGCACTTCTACATTTTCAGGGTTCCGTAATCAATAAGGACAACCCGTATTAATTTCGCCATATCCGCCTGTCTGGCTGTCCGCAGCTTAGCTCAAAGACTATTAAACGTCGTTATTATATGAACGTCATTATAAAAAAAATTGGCCGGGCAAATCGTCAAACGTCATGCTTTGAACGACATGGCGGTTATTATACAGGCAAAGCAAGAAATGGCGGCGTATCGTAATGTGTCCCGGCAGATCTCGATAGGCCCAGTGTCATCCGACCCACGGTAGCGCTCTGAAAGAAATGCCACTCACGGTCATCCATCCGAAGACTGACCGGTCCGTCCGTTGCTTAACTTTGGTGATCATTCAGGAACACCTAGTCAAGCTACGCCACGAGCACTACACAGTAATACGAGCGCTAATAACGCAGTAAAATAAAGTTGTCAACATGATCACGCGCATCAGACAAACGTTCTGATCTATACGGTCCTAATACATTAATCCAAACTATTGTAATGGTAAGCACTAAGCTCTATTCTACTCTGTTTTTTAATCACACGCCTCAGCGCGGATTTAATAATGGCGAAAATTACTTGGGGTGACATCGCCGCTTGTGATACGATTTAGATTTATTATTCTGTTCAGGGGACTTACTCTCATCTCTTATGGTGATGCAAAGTTGACTTGCGCCTGCATTTATCATTATTTTTCTGCAATTAAGAGAGTAACACAAAAGTTATTATACTATTATTGAAGATTCAATTCAAAGTTGGCTCATTTCAACTTTTGTGACACTGTATTAATTGTAGAAAAATCGTGATAAAACAAGAGTGAAATGTAGCCACATAGTTTAGTGTTCGTGATGCGTGATTATATGTAGAATGATAAGTCATCTTTAGGATACATTAACTTAGATAGTAAGAGTATGACTGATATAGATAGGAGGCCTCTAGCACGTAGTATGTAGTATTTATATACTACACTAAGCTTATGCTTAGTTAGTTTTTTTTTTATGGCAAGCGCCTTTATTAACTACAACACAACAATATACAAACTCAACTAACTAAACTACTACACAAAAAGCACATCGATCACCCCAGACCGATAAAGGTCTAAAGATAATCCAAATGCTCAAACCCACTACCAGTTGGCAGCGTACCCAGCATGCTGCCGCATTGCCACGTTGAATGGCAATGCTTATGCTTCTTAGTTAGTTGTTACAATAAATTAAGACCAATACCATCATGTGTCTCATTATCATCAACCCTCCAGCCTCCGGCATATGAGACAACGTTGCACCGCTATGAGAGAGAGTAAGTATAAGCTCTGTATTATATCTTGAACTAGTTTCTGGGATTGTCGCTATGGTTTTGTGTTATTTCTTACTACACACGACGTTATTAGAAACTTTAAAGAAAGATCAATGCTGGTCTGCCTTAGGACCTAATCCCACAATGGCAAAGAAGTTAGACGGTAGGCATTAGCTACCGTCTAACTTCATTGCCATTTCAGAGCCAAGGCTTCTAAGATTATGATAATGCTAAGAGACTGGTGGAGAGTCGTTCCAAGCGCTACCTCTGACAAAACAAATCGGTGAGGGCAATTTTCTTATACGGATTTAACGCCGCTTTTACTGCGCTAGGCGATGTACAGACGCAGGGCAAACTGACTATTGACTTATATCACGTTATAGAGGAAGTTTATATTTTTGTAAGATTGTAAGTATGTTGGTTTTAGGTTCCCTGGAATTACTGAGCCGATTTCGAAAATTCTTTGTGTAATAGCAAGGTACATGATTACTGTGTAACATTGCGTACAGTCTATGTTTTATTTTAATAACGTTAGTTTCAGTGCAATGTCAATGTGTGGGAACGGGATAGTGGCGACATGGCAGTGCAGTGAGTGCGGGGCAAGAGCGAAACGGAACCAGTTTGAGAGCGGGATAGAAGTGGGCCAGATTCGAATTGGAAATGGAATGAGTGTCTGTAGGGAGTGGAAGCAGGATGAGATTGCAATGGAATCGAGTTAAGAGTGGGATGAGAGTGATATGGCAGTGAAAAAGTGTGGGGTGGGAGCGAGCCTGAAATGGGACAGGAGCGGATTGGGACTAGGGTGGGAACAGGGCAAAATATTCAAAAAAATAAACATACATACATAGTCGGGTAAAAACAATAGAATTGAGATTCTCCTATTCTTGAACTCCAACAAATAATTTTCCAGAACTTATTTGTGGCTTTTATATTTTAAGATGAAACTGTGCAATGCAGTCAGTATTCCCTGCGGTTTTACCTCAACATCTCTACGATTCTTTTTAAAAGCTTAAAGCTCACTGAGGCCGCCTAAATATGCAGCTTTTAAATGAAGTCTTAGACGCGGCGCGTTTCCATTGTATACCGAGAAATTAGGCGTGACGTACACACTTACTTAGTTATATAGATGTGTCATGATGTTAGGCAGCCAAGCTAGGCGACCATTAAATTACCGTTGTCATCGTTGTCTCGATGTTATTCAGGAAGTACTGAATTATTCGTTGTTTATGTGATTGTGGCTCGATTTCGTTATACCTACGAGTCTAGATAATTTGACTCAAAATCTATACATTTTTTTTAAACTAACGGGTTACTCACGTCTATTTTTGAGCCAAATTCTCCCACTATAGTTGAAAAAGACCGCCGTATGCGGTTGAAACTATACCTACTTGGAGAATTTGGCTCAAAAATAGAAGTGAGTTACCCGTTTTTTAAAATTAAAATGTGTAACGACCACGTTAGTTTTCAAAACCTATACACATCATATACTTAGTCTGGCCATAAATACTGTTACAGTTAAAAATAAGAAAGATATTACATTTGAATTTGGAATCTGTCATTTTTATACGATTGTTCATTGAGTTTTCTAATTTTGGCGCCAATACATTGTACAATATTTTGCGATATTAAAATGGAGTGGGGTGATAAAGAGAACCGAATCGCTGTGATTGCATTACACAAAGTTGGTATGGAGCCAAATGCAATTTTTAAAACTCTCCATACGCTTAGTATTAGTCAAATGTTTGTGTACCGGGCTATTAATAGGTACAATGAGACCTCCTCTGTTTGTGACAGAAAAAGATCTGGCCGTCCACGTAGTGTTCGTACGAAAAAGGTGGTCAAAGCAGTAAGGGAAAGAATTCGAAGAAATCCTGTCCGAAAGCAAAAGATTTTATCTCGGGAGATGAAGATAGCACCCAGAACCATGTCGCGTATTTTAAAAGATGACTTAGGACTTGCAGCCTATATGAGACGCACTGGTAATTTTTTAACTGATAATTTAAAAAAGAATAGGGTGGTAAAATCGAAACAACTACTGAAGCGGTACGCAAAGGGAGGTCACAGAGAAAATTTATTTACGGATGAGAAAATCTTTACAATTGAACAACATTTTAACAAACAAAATGACCGTATTTATGCTCAAAGCTCTAAGGAAGCTTCCCAATTAGTCGACAGAGTGCAACGTGGGCATTATCCGACTTCAGTGATGATTTCGTGGGGTGTTAGCTATGAAGGAGTGACTGAGCCATATTTTTGTGAAAAAGGTATCAAAACATTGGCACAAGTGTATCAAAATACCATTCTTGAGAAGGTAGTTAAGCCCCTTAACAACACCATGTTCAATAACCAAGTATGGTCCTACCAAAAAGACTCGGCGCCAGGTCATAAAGCTCGGTCCACGCAGTCTTGGTTGGAAGTGAACGTTTCGGACTTCATCAGAGCTGAAGACTGGCCGTAGTCTAGTCCTGATCTTAATCCGCTGGATTATGATTTATGGTCAGTTTTAGAGAGTATGGCTTGTTCTAAACGCCATGATAATTTGGAGTCCCTAAAACAATCCATACGATTGGCAGTGAAGAATTTTCCCATGGAAAGAGTGCGTGCTTCTATTGATAACTGGCCTCAACGTTTAAAGGACTGTATTGCAGCCAATGGAGACCACTTCGAATAAGCTTTTATATTTTAAATTGTTTTATATTTATGTATTAAACTAACACACTGTAAAAGTAATAAATATTATTTGGAATAAAAAAATAATTTTTTTCTTCGTAACAATATTTATGGCAAGACTAGGTACATACATACACCTAATGCAATTGCAACGCACTGTCTGAAGGACTCATCTACATCCCAGTCCTGCCAACCATACGGTTATCAACCTTTTGATCACCATAGTCGTCTATTCGCGCCAAAAACATGATCTTCAAAGCTATCCAGATGCTGTCTTAGATTAATATCTCGGTTTTATTTTTAATTATTAGGCACGGCTTGCCGTACAGGTCACGGCGATGCGTTTGTCATGGTGGACCGAATCCTGGGTCATTCAATCTACGACGGCGTAGATCGATGTCCTGCAAATATAAGCGTCCTTTCTACCATTAGTCTACACCCTCTTTTGGAATACCTAAACGACACACATGAACTTCGTCTCTCACAATCTCTAAGGAAGTTCATATTATACGATTTGTCAATATAGGACAGTATAAGTAATGAAAATCCGAATTCGTCAGAAAACCAATGCAAAGAAAGTCAAAGTTCTTGAGTGGAGAACACGCGTCGGCAAGCGCAGCGTAGAGAGACCAATCATAAGGTGGACAGAAGTCCTCACACAAGTGGCAAGAAGACGTTAGATACAAGCTGCTTCCATCAGATCTTTTTGGAAATCCGCGGGGGAGGCCTATGAGGAGGCCGTGGGGGTACACCTGTAGACTTTTTGTGACCGAGTTGATGACGGATTCGTCATCCGTAAAGAGCGACAATGGAACCATTCTCTGGGCCGATCCGCGCTCGACGCCGGCAATTTATTAAAGAACTGAATACTGAATTGCCGGCGATCCATGACGTTTAGTGCCGATCCATTCCCGAGGATCACGGGTGAACGACGCGGATGAACGAACTTATATCAATGCCGGCTGAATAACTTGAAAGGCCCTGAGCCTGTTTCTGTGATTATATGGCGATCGTGGTCGTATGGATTTATAAGCCACAGATAATTAATCATTGTTAACCAAAAAATACACAGAATTAACTTTCTATCAAGGTATAATGTCTTGTAACTGTTTGGACCCGTCACTGTTTGGATATATCACTTGATTTGACTGTGACTTATTTCATATTACTGCGATTATGACTAGAATTTGAGAATCGTTTTTTTTTTCATAATACAATCAACGTGAATAACCTAAATTTACTGTATACGTGACTTAGATTGTGACTAGAACATTTACAACTTGTTTTATTCAAGAAACTTGAAAAAATCCTAATACTTGACACTAGCAAATGCTTTAATGCGGGTCCAATACAAAAAAAAAGAAGAACCTTGACTCTGTGTCAAACATTGTACATAGCCTGATTCGAAGATTTACGAAAAATTTAGTTTTTGTCCAAGCAACTCCAAAAATATAAGTTTTTCTATTAGTTTTTTTTAATGTACGTGTTTTTTCGCGGCTTTTTTAAATTTTGTCACTGGCCCAACAGTGGTTCGCAGTCCACAGGTGAATCACCAGAGGCTGTAGGATTTTATAGATGCTGAGAGATGAAATGGGCGCAGCTGCTTCAAGTCTGATCGATCTGCCTCCTCTTGTGTACATGATAGGTTTATTTCGGTACATGTTATTTTAGGTTAAGGTTATTAGGCTTTACAATTTCTAAAATAAAAAAATAAAATATTAATGGAAATCATTAATGAAAATTACTAGACGAACTTTATGACATCACAAATGACAACAAAAATATTATTAAAAAAAACGTCATACACATAAAATAAAATAAGTTAGTTTAAAATGTCTATAATACAAGTATCTTGAATACTAGTCTAAACCTAAATCTAGAACATGATAATGGGTTATGTAAAGTCAATTTTTAGATAGGATTTAAGATTTTTACTAATAATTATAGTTTAAAAAACTTCAAAATATACGCAATTCGTTTACTTGGATGGCAAATTTTTCCAGTTATTTTGTTATTAATCCAAAGTATCGTACCAATTTTGATAATAATTTTTATTTCGGCTCAAAACAGACGTGAGTGACCCGTAGTTTTTATTTAAAAATTTTGATAAAATTTACCTCTGAAGCCATACCAGACCAAACAGACGAAAAAGAATTACAAATAACAATTCATAATTGGCGAAGTAATCGCTAAACAAATATACAAAAAAAACAGTCGAATTGAGAACCTCCTCCTTTTTGGAAGTCGATTAAAAAGAAAATGAACCAACAATCTCTATTCTCATCATATCTCATCGGTAAACGTCAGGTGAGTTGGAGGTCAAGCGCAAAGCTATCTATAAAACATTCTTTTTGGAAGTCGGTTAAAATTGACTTTACATACCCCATTATCATGTACTATAGTTTAGATTAGATTTAGACTGGTATCCAGGACAAGATATTAGTCTATGTTAGTCGCGGTAAGACTGCCAACTGATTTTCAACGCACCAATGAAGGTGCAGCGCTCCATTTAACAATTTCACACCTGAGATTTATTATTTAGAACGTATAAATATTGTATTTATAATTTAAATAATGATGGCCAGTTATTCAACTGTCAAGCAGTAGTGTGCAAGTGTTATTGTGTTCTGAATTGAAAGGTAATGTTTCCATGAAGTTTGTTGAAATGCAATATTTCTAGAGAAATATAAGAAAATCTTACGAGATTCCGCGTTTTTATAGTTTTTTTTTAAATATTGTTATTTCAAAGCCTGGTTGACATTGAACAGTCATGGGTAAGGGTAAGGTTTTGTATTTTTTTAAATACGTAGTTTCCTGGACTAAGATGACATATTTTTCAGTTATTTTTAAAATCCAAACTATCAAACTTATTTTTATGAAATTTCCATGGGAGCGATTCTTTAACAAAAATTAAATAAAAATTCAAAATCGGTTACGGACAATCGGTTATCGGTTAATGACGGAGTTATGCGGCAATAAACATAAAAAAATAAAACTCTATGGAGAATCTCCTCCTTTTTGAAAACGAAACACTATTTCTATTAGAATATATAAATTAAAAAAACAAATTAAATTCCCATACAATATTTGTTCCTTTTTTTATTTAATTTAGTGAGATATTTTAATTAGTTTAGTGGTGCCTTCAGAATTGACCACAATATTATCTGTATATACAATCGTTTTTAGGGTTCCCTACCTAAAGGGTAAAACGGGACTCTATTACTAAGACTCCGCTGTCTGACCGTCCGTCACCAGGATGTATCTCATGAATCGTGATAGTTAGACAGTTGAAATTTTCACAGATGGTGTATTTCTGTTACCGCTTTAACAATAAATACTAAAAAAACAGAATAAAATAAATATTTAAGGAGGCTCCCATACAACAAACGTGATTTTTTTGCCATTTTTATAGGTAATGGTACGGAACCCTTCGATCGCGAGTCCGACTCCCACTTGGCCGGTTTTTTTCTGTAGAAACCTACATATATGCATACTTACACACATACTCACGAACATACATACCTATACCTGAAAAACATCACCATTCTTTGGGTCGGGTAAATATAATTCGTACGTGCAGACAGCGACTAAACGTCCTACAGTGAATGCCACGTGTAATTTAGGTGCGAGCCGCCGTTTCACGCACCGGCCGAGCCCTGCATACCTTTGATCGCGTCAAGGTACGATGGAACATAGATTCTCATGGTAGAACTCTTTGGTGGAACTATTTTTAACATTCTTATTTTCTTTGTATTGGACTCGCGCAATTAGCTGATTTGGCAGAATCAAGTACGGAGATTTGTTCACGTTCCATTTATAATACGAGTCTATATTCCAAAAACTCGAACGAAACGCTTCATCTCCATTTTTAATTGGGCGTACCGCCAAAATGTGTACGCTTCCTGAACGGGTCTTTCCGGATAGATTTTATCTGGGTGTCTTCAAATCGAGAGTGAATAGGTTCCTTCTAAGCAAGGGCGTTCTATCGTAGATCACAACAGTCGCTTAACATCAGGTGAGTTAGCGGTCAAGTGCAAGCCTATTCTCGATAAAAAGAAAAAACTACCCTACTTACCACACTTTTTTGTAACGAACATAAAAACTGACTTATTGCGACCCAACATCTTCCCACAGTAGTCATCGCTTAGATAGTTTATTATATTTTTATTATCTTATTGTGTTAATTCTTTATCATCATTAAACTAAAAAGAATATTAAGAAAAAAAAAAACTCACAATTACTTTCTGAAATATCAGAAAAGTGCGAGTTTGCGTCTAACACTCAAGGTTCTGTATTTCTACACTACTTGAGAACTAAATTTAATAAGCTTAATGCTATTTATGCCGGAGGCTGGAGGGTTGGTGTTAATGAGACACATGCTGGTATCGGTCTCATTTATTGTAACAAATAACTAAGCTTATATACTAAGTACTACGTGCTAGAGGCCTCCTATCTATACCAGTCATACTCTTATTACCTACATATAATCACGCATCACGAACACTAAACTATGTGGCTACACTATTGCTATGCTATAAGCAAGCTTATGTATTACGTGCTTACCTTTAAAGTTTTCGAAATTTACCAAACTTTAATTATGTGAGTTCGATTGATATTATTATTTATTATGATTTACCGATTAAATTGATCATTTTTGTATTTCTTTTACTTGTGCTGTGGAACAGTCTACTTCTAGTCTTTAATAATTTTAGACGAATGGAATATGCACACGAGTAAAGTTTTTTTTTTCGAGTGTTAAAGTTCACTTTTGTTTTACGTTATAAAAAAAGTGTAGCTCGTATAAATTAATATCAATAATATACATTATTTCTTGAGAATAAGAGTCTCGATATACAGTACGGTACGGTACGAAACCCCAAAAAATAATAACAAAACATTTAGCGACAACCATTAAAATTTAACAGCTGTTCCAAACATTTTACAACAACAAAGCTGAAAAACAAAAGCACTTACTGAATTATAATATTGCCAGATAAAAGAATCATAAGTAATTAATTTTAAAATAAACCTTTTAGCATTAAGTGCTCGGTTACACCACAATATACCTCAAAATATTTTATGATCTAAAAAACATATTGCGTACAGTGAAATATTCAGAGATATTTGCGTTTTACAAATGTCGTATAATATTTTAGAAAATAGTGTTGTAAAGTGGCGAGTTCCTTTTTAGCCGGCGGGATCATTTATCGCTTTTTAATGCAGTGGCTGACAAGGAGGGACGGCAGAAGCCAAGTCACGCGTCATAACATCTCGAACGGTTGCTTTTATCTTTTTCTTAGCTGTCACTCATGGAGTAAGTATCGGTGTCGGCGCCAACTTCCTACTGTAACCAGCTTGTTTATGTTCAATTTTATTGGTTTAGTTTTGCACTTGTAAAGCTATATACCTATTGCAACCCTGGTATGTAAATATTATTTCTATATCTAGATAGTCCTGAAGTTTTTGAAACTAGCATTCTGAAAGTCTCGGACGATGCGGTTTCCGCGCGTTATAAGATATCGCAATCGAATAAACTTATAAATATATGCATAAAATTCCGTGGGTTACAGCTGATGCGACAGTCCCGAGTTTTATTCGTGGTGGCCGTTGTCATTCTTTTCATAAGCTCATTATTGTCACCACTGCTCATATGACCCGAACAATGCGCAAGCGCATATCATCCGCATTCTAAGACTCTCAGAATACCCATACAAGTCCTAATGTACAAAATTGTAAGACTCGTTTTATAATAAAACCTAACAAATACATAGTATACCTAAATAGCTTTCAAAATATACAACTTTGTTGTATTTCTACTGCTTATATACGTAAATAATTAATTAATATTTTAACAAGGTTTCAAAATATGGTATTATATTCAAATTTACACTGTTTTTTTCTTCAATGTAGGAAATACATTTTTAAGTCAGGGCATCATGACATCATTTTAAGTCAGCATAGAACATATGAGCCTTACCGAAAAACTTTACTTAACTTTAACCAACGTCTTAAATTCTCTGAACACACGGGTGCACGGTTCTTCTTTCCGCAAGTGCCATAACGTGTTAGCGAGAAGTTGACAAAATATGCATTGCTTAAAGTTAAGTAACATTTTTTGGTAAGGCCTTTCATAATATGCGCCAGGGTCTGAGATTTTCAGTGACAATGTTACAAAATAGCCGATAAAGTTTTTTCTTTTATATAAGGGGTTTCATTAATAATCATGAGAAGCAATTTTACAATTAATTGCTATAATTGTAACTAAATGGGACACAAATTTCAATATCAAGGTCTGTCCGTCAAGTTGAAATATTTTGATAACCTGTAGAAATACTTATTTTATTTCTTTATTACTCTTATATTAACGAGCTTTCAAAATAAGCAGCTTTTTATAGAGCAATTTTTATCATTGCTGTAATCAAATTTACCTGACACATTTTTATTTTATTTCTAACCTTCAAAAACATTGAACTATTTCTAACATAGCATGTTCTTACATTTCTGTCACCGAACAAATCATCGAAGTAGACATA
Organism: Lycia hirtaria; assembly: GCA_947563715.1. Classification (NCBI taxonomy): domain Eukaryota; kingdom Metazoa; phylum Arthropoda; class Insecta; order Lepidoptera; family Geometridae; genus Lycia; species Lycia hirtaria. The sequence continues at coordinate 48,502,735 of OX387376.1, read as the reverse complement.
CTAAGATCAGACGCGTCTCAGAATCAGTTGTCAGTGTTGACATAGCGTTACAAGTCCACGACATAAAAATATACTAATCCACAACCTTTTCGCGGATAGTTGGCGAAATTATAGAACTAAAATTTCCTAAGAGATTGTTTCAGCTTTCTTTGCTAAAACGTTAGTGGCGCTATCATTTGAGTCTTTAAATAGCTGGGTCGTATTCTAACGAGTAACATATAGCTATAATGGAATAGATATACGGCATAACTCATACCATTTGTCACTTTTAATTGCCACACGGTGGTTGTCGAAAACGTCTGAAGAAAAGCGGTATATTTAGTTTATTGGGAAATAAAAGGCAGATAGGGATAGGAAATGAGTGTTATCGATACTTTTTAAACTTGTAATATTGATAGATTTCATGAGATGCTTGTCAATGGCTTTTAATCTTTGAGGTAGTTGATTCATCGTGTTTGTTTCAAATAACCCGTAAATAACACATAAAATAGTAAATTATTAATTTGATTTAAAAATAAACATAATACCCGACTGCATAAGAGCAATTTACGCTTACGTTACTCTAGATAAGAAACTGAAGTGTGCGTTTCGATAACGTTCACTCACGTTTTCGTTTACGAAAATATACGCAAATCCTATGTATAAATTATTTACAGATATTTTTATTATATTATATTTTATTTTATTAGACATACATTTGCACAAAAAACATAAACCTCCTTTGGCAAATTAAATTAATTAATTAACTATTACTAAATCTCAAATAATTACAAATATAGAATGAAACTCCTACGTTTATAATGGAAATTATAAAAATAATTAAATTATTTAGAGTTTTTTTTTGTTCTTACTAGTGATAATATGTAGTAATTATTTAAAAAAACGTGTGCTAAAATAAGTTGTGATTTTTTTAACGCAAGATAGAACTACGATACCACCAACTCGTCTGATGTTAGGCGACGGTGTGGCCGAGGATGCAGCTCATCGATCTAGATCTCTATTCAATTTCGCCTTGAAAATTCTAAGATTGATTTAGTCTGATTTTTCTATTTACTTCGGATTAACTTATCGATATCGACAACCTCTACACATCTCTAATTCGCAGACAAAATTGAGACATTACAAGTATCTTCCCCTGATATTATTATGTTCAAAGGACTCATCTATTTGTCAATAACACTTTGATGTAAGTATTAGATGTGTAAACGACTGGGCTTTAAACCTGGGTCGCATCCTATTCCGGCCATTTAAGACTGTTATCGATATTTTAATAGATGCGAAAATCGACTCTAGTTGGATAAAAGAGAGTTAAGCGACCGTGTTAGCCGTTTCCTTTGCTGTATTAAACATTTTACACATGATTTTCAACATTGTATCAACTCAAAAAACTGTTTTGAGATAGTCCCAGAAAATCATGTCATTTAAATACTTCATACTTGTGTTCTACGACTATCGAAAATGTATAACCAGACCGTCGTAACTAAAAATACTTACTTATTATATAAAACAATAAGTAGTCAGTAACAACATTTAGACGTAATGCTTTTCATTTATTGCGACAAAATCTACAAGTGGTATAGTCGCCCAGACCCTATACTATATCAGACAGTTCTGTACTGTTAAGAATTCTGTCCATACTGTGATAAAGTTTGCAACTTATTTAAAAATAATGTTATTTATAAGTAGGTTGCAAATTTTAACACATGTGTCTTACCACATGAATTTGTACATGAAATGTTTTACTCAGCTTTGTGTCATTTCAGCGATGAGATTATTGTCTGGTTTAGTTTCATCTAGAAGAAAACATTTTCATCAGTTCGTAAGTTAAATAAGGCAAAATAAAATAAATAAATATTTGTGGACATTTCACATAATACCGTCTAGCCCAAACTAAGTACAAGTATAACAAAGCTTGTACTATGGAACTAGATGGCTGATAGAATACATATATAGGTAATTTTTTTTTTGTAATATGATACAGAAACACCCAGACGTAGAACAAACATCCATGCTCATCACACGAATGTTTGCCCTGGGTGGGGATCGAACCCACGACCTACAGCTCAGTAAGCAGACATACTACCAACTGAGCCACGAGGCCAGTCAATCAAGTCAAATTTGCGGAAGGTCTGCTTCGAGGTCTGCAATGAGGCTGCTAGTAATTTATCACTTTATTATTTCTTCTATTTTTCATTGTTAAGCCAAGTTGACATTTTTAAAAGTTAATAACTATTTACCACACAGAAAAAGTTTGTATATGAACGGAGTTTTTCAAAGCCTGTCAAAACGTCAATGACAACTTTAAGCATAAAAAAGAATCAGAAAATCCCAGACCGATGTAGACTTTGTCAATAGAACAGAATACAAGAAAGCAAATAGAAAACTTACCCTTTCTTCAAAAACTTTAGAAATCACTACACAATATTCACAATACAATACGCACACACACACACACACACACAATATACAGTATAGATAAAATATTTTGTTCGTCAAATATTTAGTGCTTTTTTCTGCCACGCGATATCATTATCATAAGTCAGTTCAAAGAGTTTCACAATTCTGGTAGCGAGTGATCAATAGATTGTCATTAGCGCTGATAAAAGCCGACACCTACAGATTTTAAGCGGCGCAATATTCATTGAATCATCAAAGAGCATTATTAAATTTTACAGCCAGGAGCCAAATGGAAATGTGAATATAATGGTTCGCATCTTTACTAATAATAGTGTCGTTTATACCGCTATAAACTAAATATACTCAGCGGTGGCGCGTGACGGTTCCACGCTGAAACCGTTTGACATACAATTAAAAATGACAGATGAGTCGACGCCATCTTGGAAGCGGTATCAAAGCGCGCCGCCGCTCGACACAGATTCTGCAATAGTAGCAAATACGGGCGGTTTCGCGTTTAATTGTGGGTTACTTTTTTATCCGACTTTGCAAGAAAAACAGTAATGTTTCTATGTTACCTTCCTGTTAGCACTTCTTGAATTTTTGTTTAATTATGCGTAACATAAGTATTATTATGAAAACTAACGTGGTTGTTACACATTTTTATTTTGAACAAACGGGTTACGGGTTTGTATGTAGTGTATTTTATGTTTAAATATATATATATTTGGCCATAACTCTTGTTTCGTGTGTGATTTCACCACCGTCAGCGTTTCAACCGCATACGGCGGTCTTTTTCAAAAGGAGCAGCGCAGACGTCGTTCCCGTAGGACGTCTCGTCTACCGACGACGTCTCGGAACCCGTTTGTTCAAAATAAAATGTATAACATAAGTTTCTTGTAAAAATGCTCTTAGGTAGGCTCTTTGTAGGCTGGTATTTCTTTAGTATATATTATATGATACTTTTTTAATGGATTGGTCAATATCAATCCAGTAAATAATTAAGGTATTATATGGATTTGCTTATTTTAACTTATGTTTCACTCTCAAAGGCGAGATAAAACAGGTGCGAGTCAATTTTGTACTGTATACGCTATGAGAGATGACAGTATGCCCCAGGTCTTAAAAATGTAAACCATATACGCAATAAAGTATAATTCTTTGATTACAATGAAACCATTAAATGTTGATTGTATCTCAATTGTAACAAAGTTATAAACCATATCATAAATGTACTTCAACGGGAACACGGTGTTGTTTTCCTTGCGTATTCACTGTCACACTTTAGTTAAAAAATTATCTGAAAAACTCCAACACATTCTTAGCTAGTTAATGTTGACGGATGCCTGACGGCTTGACGGTCTGGTGGTTGACGTCAGTCAAGGATGGAAGGTTGACGGCGGAACGCGCTGCCATCAGTCACGGGCAACGTTCGTGTAGGTAGAGCTAATTGGGAAGCGAGAATCATCACATCCTTTCGCTTTCTTTTGCATTTCTAAACGATGCATTTAGTGTTGTAAATGACTTGCTTTGGGCCATACGAAAAAATAATGATTCAACTTTAACAGATGACAGCTGCAATAGAAATCTTACAAAGGTATATTATTTTAAAATTAAAGCAGAATATTGATGGAGCCATTATCAAGAGCCGTAGATATTTCGTTATACTTATCAGACGTATCAGACAACACACAAAACAGGCAGTTTTTTTATCCGGCAACATCTACATTTGACCCATATACAATTTACTATAGAACCTAACGTGGTTTTCAAACATTTTAAATAAAAACTGCGGTCACTCGCGTCTATTTTGAGTCAGAGACGTGTTTTATTTAAAATAGTTTTTATTTAAAAACATATACATTAACATTTTTTTACTGACTTCAAAAAAGAAAAATGTTGTCAATATGGTTTTATTTTTTATAATAATACTTATTACCTTATCACTACATCATCATTATAGACCCATTTGAATTTAATTTGAATTCAATCTGAAAAAATATATCTTTTTCTCTATCATGTATATTCAAAATGACAGATAGCTAGATCTCAAGGTGTCCAGATTCGAAATCGAATCCGATAGGAAACGTGAATTATGCTTTAGATTTCAAATCGAATCCGATAGTTTCGTCCGATGGGAAACGTGAATCGTACTTTTTATTTATTGATAGCAGATAATTATAGTTTAAAAAACTGAAAAAAAACCGACTTCAAAATACGCAATACAATACGAGTACCGACGGTTAAAAGGTAATAGGGTATAATAAGCGACATTTTAGGCAAAAATGAGTTATGAATGCTATCTCACTTAAAATTTTACGCTTTTTCATTTAGCATTTTAACTAATTTTTGACTAAAATGTCGCTTATACCCTATTACCTTTTAACCGTCGATATGTACCTACGCGATTTGCTGTTCACTTTTATACAGGCACATGATATTTTACCCGTTATTTTGTAATAAAAACCAGAGCACTGCATTGATTTTGATAAAATTTAAATGGGACCACCTCTAAAGTATGACCTACCAAATACAAAAAGAATCATCGGAATCAATGCACAATTGGCTGAATAATCGGGAAACAAACGGACAAAAAACATACAGGCTGAATTAATAATCTTCTTTTTGAAAGTCGGTTAAAAATTCTAAATACATAACATAATAATATTATTATTATTCGGCTACGAATTAATTTGTAGACCCCACTACGGTCGCTACGATCTACGACGTAGCTCGTAGTAGTAGAGCTACGTAATTACAGCTCTACCCAATTATATCAAAAAAATATCAAGTTTTTCCTCGGTTTTACTTGCCTATCTACATCAATATTGACTAAGTGAGCGAAGCGAACAAGACATCTGCAGTAACTGACAACATTTTCATTATTCAGTCCGGATATTATTTCAAATTCACCTACAGGTCATATTTTGAACCTTTTTAACGAAACCTGTTACAGGTTTCACAATTTTATAGATTTTTTAACTTCTTAATTTTTGATTAAGGGGGTAATGGAACTCCCTGCGACTTATTTTACAGAAAGTTATTTAAATACTTTGCGCAGAGGATTTGAGCATACTTTCGCAGAAAATGCACACTCAACATCATATTAAGCAAACGCAAGCGTAATAATTTCAATACGAAAGTCATTCTTACGAGACAGCCGTCGTGAAATGGTTGCGGAGTCTCTTATGCAGTCGGATATTTTGTTTTTCTTTTAATATAGATAGAATGACTTATTGTCATTATTGCTTTAGTATCAACTTCAATTTCAGTTCCGTCCGTTAACAGGGGCAATGAATTGTAATATTGTTCAGAGCCCATCCGCGGACACACATCCCATTTTTTGGGAAATGCTGTTTTAGATCGACGTGCTCCATCCACAGTCAGACCGTCACTAACCATTAGCTAACGAGGAGGAACGTGTCCACCAGACTCACAGAACACATACGCTGCATGAAGAATCTGGACAGCGTCAGTTCTGCGGTGGCGGAGCATGCTCTGACATCCGACACGCAGCACTACATTAGATTCGATAAGGTGAAGGTCCTGGCACGTGAGAAGTTGTTTGTGCCCCGGAAGGTCAGGGAGGCTATAGAAATTAGTAAACGACCGACCTTTAACAGAGATGGGGGATGGCACTTACCACCCACTTGGAAACCTTGCCTTCATGGAGCTCGGGAGGATGATCGTGAGTCTGGTGGTGATATTGTGAGTTCCGCTTGCTGGAACATTCCTGACACTCACGAGAGTTCTAGTGAAGAGGACACTTCAGCTGAACCGACGCAAGACGACCAGCTTCCCACCCTAACCCTTTTGCAACCGATGACATCACGTGCGGCACGAGTGGCACGTCGCAGTGCAAGGCGCGTCACCGACCGAGAGTGACGTGTGTGCTGCTCCTTTGAAAAAGACCGCCGAATGCGGTTGAAACTATAGTCGGATATTTCGGCTCAAAACAGACGTAGTTTTTATTTAAAAATGTGTGAAATCCACGTAAATTTCCATAGTAAAACCATTAAGCTGTTTAATGGTCAAACGTAGATTTATTTATTAAAAAAATAAGTTTTTGTTAAGGTTTCAATTAAAACAAGTGTTTATTCAACTTGAAACTATTTTATATCAACATCAAGTCCGACGACTTACACAAGTAAACGCATTTACATTATATCATTATTTACAGCATTGAGCATTGTACCTATAATATACATCACTTATTTTTACATATGGTATTAAGGTGGTGGACGACGAGTGACCATCTGAGCTTATCGCGAACAAAATCACTCCATTTTTATGTTTTGATTTTTATAAAGCTTAACTTTTGAAAAAAAAAATATAAGTTTGTTTTCATTCAGTTTAAAAAAAGATGAAACCTGATAAATTATTAGTGGTAAAAATCAGTTTTTTTCCTTATCCGTACTTTACGTAGTAAGCATTTCTCTTTAGTAAATAAAATTGAAACAATAATTACAAGTATTGCGATGTTTTATGATTCTAACAAGCTTTATACAGTGGTTGTACGTACAGTGATAATGCTTGCTAATTCGCTTATGCTTTTATTAATACATTTAAGAAATATGAATTGTCTGGTTATACTTAAGACAAATCTGTACGACAATCATACAAAATTCTATTTTGATGCAAACAAGGTAGATTCTATTTTTCGATTGCTGTAGTAACTACGAGGACATTTATAATTCGCCATGGGTCACAATCATTTAGAAAAAGAAATTTCTGTCTGAAATTTTACTGTCTTTATTCCTTAAGTAAGTACAGATTTTTCATAAGTACAATTAAGAAATGTATATAATTATACATACATGTCTGAATTAAGAGTTCTTAATGATCTTGAAGATGTGTGAAGTCTGCCAACCCGCACTTGGCCAGCGTGGCAGACTATGGCCTAACCCTTCTCACAATGAGAAGATGGCCCGTTCCCAGCAGTGGGACAGTTTGCACAAACAGGGCTGATAAAAAAATATAATAATAATTATATCTGTATGTGATTTTCTTATAGAAAATGTGGAGAAAGTTGAGCGACATAGTAAACATTAACGCTACAAGCACTTAAACATAAATGCATTTCGTCAAAGCTTTTTAGTAGCATATTCACAATTTAATACTGGTTATCTTAATACCTATAATACATCAGTAAGTTAGCTTACTTTATATTTATTTACATTTTTATAATTAAAATTAAATTTGAACATAATTTAATACATTGTAGTAACATCTACCGTGACTTATTTTATTTTTTGGACTCTAGGAATTAATAATTCACACATTCTTGCAAAATAAAATTGTAAATATTCCAAAATAACTTGGCAAATGTAGATACCGTATATTTTTACAGCTTTCGCAAGCAAACTAAAAATCCATACTGATCTTATTCATAAGATTTTAGTCATTCATAATAATAATTAAAACAAACTATCGGATGCCATTTTAAATAAATTATCCCCAGATATTTATTAAATGACTGAGTATTAGTATGTAGTTATTCGTGATTTTTAACCGACTTCCAAAAAGAAGGAGGTTCTCAAATAGACAGTATTTTTTTGTATAATTTTATTCAGGGATTATTCGACCATTTATAAATTGTTTTTGATGTGAACTTCTTATGGCGGAGATGATGATTAAATGATCTTTAGTAGTTTGCACGTTTTGACGTAATCTTGATAATCAGATTAATCACTTGTCTTATTTTATAGACATGTTCGCATGTTCCGTCCGATAATTTGTTAGAATACGGCATAAGGCATGCTTTGATACTAAGTTGACAAATTGCAAATTATAATGCTTGAATATTATGTCACATTGACATCTGTCAAGTGTAGCAAATACATGTTCCATCCATGTTCCATGGATTGTGAACTCCGGCGCAACCCTACCGTAGCGCAGGCTATGTTAAACTGATCAATGTACCTATATTATTAAATCGATATTATGGTTTAAATTTCAAAGATTATGCGTGCTCGATTTGGCACGCTAAGCTATGTCCTGAACATTGGAATTTGAACCTCATTTCGATTAGTTAAATACACAAGCGGACCAATTATTAAAGTGCCATTAAATTAGTTAAAAATCTTCAAATAACGAAATTAATAAATAACGCAAATTGTGGAAAAAAATATCTATTTTTCAATTCAGTTATCATAATTATTTTGGTAATTAGTTTGTGATGCTAAACTAATTATGATGCTTCATAATTACTTTATACATGAATTTCATTTGTTTTTTTTTTCGTTTTATTTTATTTTTTTAAGAATAAAAAAATAATAAAATTCGAAAAAAAAACTAACGAAATTCTTGTGTAAAATTCGAACCTTTTTTGAATTAAGTGATTTTAAGAATTGCAATTAGTGGTGACTTCATAATCGACTACAATATACAGTGATAAATGTAAAATAGACTGCGCTGTCTCCCGCTGTTGTGTTTATGCCTTTACAAGTGACTTACTAAGGTACATCAGCGAGTGTCACTATTGTTGACCAGCGTCAAACAAATTCAAGCCTCAACAATAACCTACACTAAACTTACAAATTACGTATCACAATCGATTCATAACTACAATTGCACTAGACTAATTCGCACTTTCAGGGTCCGTGTCCCCCCGCGGTGTGGCGGGACGGGGCCACAATCACGTGTGGCTGTGTCCAAGGCTCCCGTGAGAATGGTGATGATTCGCAGCCAGGTGGTGGAAGTACGGCGCGTACGGACCAGGGCCGGTGAAGGGGTACGGCACGCCGTGGCTGTATAACAGCCCCCCTGGATACGGCCCTGATGGGAAGCCCCCTGCTGACGGGGGCGGGACGGTGGGGCTGTTGACATCCATCCCTGGATTCTGCTTTTTCCACTTCGTTCGGCGGTTTTGGAACCAGATTTTGACCTGTGAATAAAAAAATAAAGTAAGTAATATAAGTTTTGTTTATAAATATCGGTCAAGCGCAAGCCTATCGTCAAATTAAAAAAAAAATTATGTTTGTACATTTTACTACGAAGATGTAAGTACCTACTAAAGAGACTTTTAGAATTATTATTAACCGACTTCAAAAAAGAGTAGGCTATAAAGCTACGTATAGCGTAGTTTTTAAATATTAAAAATAGTTGGTTTGATTCATAGTTTTCAATCGTTTCGGTAATAGTTTAAATTAGATGATAGTGTACGCCGCCGAAGCGTATTCATCCATCCATCCATCCAGGCGAGTTGATGGTCAAATGAAGTTCTATTTAGTTTTTAAAAAAAAACTTTAAATTACATTACAGTTAAAAATTAAAAAAGTCAAAGATGTCAACTTGTGACATCTAATACTATAAAAATAATATAAATATTGAGTCTTTAAAATGTACAAAATAATATTATTGTAAGATAACATCTTAGTAATATAAATAAGAGTTATAAATCATGTTGAAAACTAGAAAGAAATAAAAAATTCTGAAGATAAATTCACTTTTACACAGACCGAAGAAATTGTAGATAGATGTTTGTAGTAGGTACTCGTAAAAATAAAAATAACTCTTACATGTAAGCTTTTAGCTACTTCTTTGGGTAGGTCACTCCGGAATAAATTGTGCTTGACCGTCAACTCGCCTGATGTTGAGCGATGATTATCCACTAGTGCGCTTGTCTAGAAAAAACCTACAAGTATTTACGAGTAAATACTCCCGATTTCATCACCTAGGTTGGACTTGGCAGCGAAAAACCACTTAGGTAGCATTTTTCAAAATTTAGATGGAATTTCTTAGAAAATTAAACTTCTCGAAAATCGAGAATTCCCGGGAAACTCTGCTCAGAATTTCTTAGAAAAATAATAAACTATTAGGACACATATAATTTATTCATGTTCAGTCAGGTAATAATTAAACAAGGCGCGTTGAAGTAACGTCTATTTTCTCCCTACACACAACACATTGAATGAGGAGTAAGAAGGTTTTACTTTTCAAACTCACTAAATCCTTCATGATTGTAAACTTTTTAAAGAAACCTCTCTTCACCCGCTCATTTTTTCTTCTGTCAAGAATGAGACTTGTCATTGAATGTAAAATTCTTCGTCTTCGAAGAATATGAACGAACTGGAACTCTGCGATTTTATAATCTGAACTCTGCGATTCTATAATTTGAAGCATTTTACTCAGATGTCCAATGAAAATATTCACATTTTTAGAGATTATTAAAAAAAAAAGTAGTATAAGAATTATGGGACCAACATGGGAGCTTTCTCTATACACTAATTCAAGTAACACAAAAATGGTCCACAAATACCGAAGTAATTCGTGTACATACATAAAAAATATATACGCTACGAATTGATAACCTCCTCCTTTTTTGAAGTCGGTTAATAAAATACCAACCTGCGTCTCCGTCAAGCTCAGACTGAGTGCCAGGTTCAACCGCTCGCACACCGACAAGTACCTCGTCGTCTTAAATTTATTCTCTAAAGACACCAGCTGTTCATACGTGAATGCAGTCCTCGCCCTTCTGGGCTTCGTGCCCCCTTTAGAGTCCCTACTAGAAGAGCTCTTCCCTTTCTTGGAGCTAGAGCTGTGTGGACTCTTGGGGTCGCCATTCTCGTCTAGGTCTGACTGCGTGAGGAGGTCGTCGTCCAGGTTTGAGGTCTGGTCGTCTGTTTCTAACTCGTCCGTTTCCAGGTCTGAGTGGAGGTGGTCTTTTACTGGAACAAAAGAAAAAAATATGACTAACTTTTTTTAATGCAAGATATATCTACGATTGACCATCAACTAGCCTGATCAAGCGACGCTGTGGTCGAGGATGGAGCTCGCCGATCTCGAAGATATCTATTGACTCTAAAATATAATATGACTTTTTTCGACTACACTAGTTTTAGGGAAGGAAATAACTTTGGTGGACATTTTCACACATCATCTAGTCCCGAACTTGTACTATATAAACAAGCTAGCTGACAGAATATTTAGGTACATACATAAGTACGTACATAAATACAGTACATTAGGTCACATTTTTCCAAACCGTTTTTATTTTAGTATAATATTAGATAGTGAGAAAACATTGTCATAATAAAAACACGACACAACCATAAGCTTAGAAAATTTTAAAACCCCGACATAAAAATAGCAACTTAACATATTTTGTTAAAACATAGCTAAGAATTTGCGATCAAATCCTCTTTCAGACAAAAACATACTAGGTAAATCAAAATTGGTTCATTCGTTTGGAAGTTACGATGCCACAGACAGGCATGAATAATATATATGTACATATATGTACATATTAAACCAATATACCCACTCAGTAATTTTGTATGTTTAAAATTGTGATATAATTAAAGTAATAACTATTATGTAATAACTATTAACCGAAAGAGAATTGTAGCTGCACGCTTTGAGCGCAGTACACCGCGTTTTGCGTCGGGAATTTGTAAGATTATTGATATTAGAGCGACAAATAGCTGGCGTAAGTATCCAATATCCTTTTTTATTTTCGTATCATTTCATTTGTATTCGTATCAAGATTTTTCTACAGAAATCATTAACCCAAAAAGCTTGAATTGCACACCTCTAATATACTCCCTTGATTGTTTTTCAACGAACTTCTTAAAGCGTTCTGGCAACATATTAAAAAAACATTTCTTAGAATGTTTGTTGCCATCTGTCACCAACAAAATTAATTTACTGAAGGTGAAAGTAGTTAACCGAACATTATATAAATCAAAATGTTTTATGATTTCCTCATAATCAACATTTTTCTCGACATTTTCTCGTGTATTCTATTGATATAAGGGGCATTTCCCGTTCCTCTCAGTCGGCTAGCGTCGAGTGATACCATGCGAAATAGTTTTAATACCACTATTAATTTTTTAATGTGGCAACTTTGATAACAAATTTTCATCGTCCGGAAACATTAAAAAAATAATTTACTGCAGTTTTCTGTTTAGTGAAATTGGTAAAATTCGAATGGCGATAGCAACGGGATGCGTAAATATTAATGTATCGAGGCGATGTTTATAATCGTCAAGAGTGAGTTTAGGAAACGCGAAATGGCTGTAAAATAGCCGATAAACGGCTGTAATATATGGCTGCCATAAGTAAAAGCTTATAGGTTTATGACTCCACAAAATGGGAGCAAGAATTAAATGAAGACTATGTTGATACCAAAATGTAAACAAAATTATTTAGTACTTTCCTTGAGAATTATCCGTGAGTTTCCAATTTTTACGTACTTTTTAACCGACATCCAAAAAGAAGGAGGTTCTCAATTCGTTTTGATTCGCCAATTATGAATTGATTTTGATGATTCTTTTTTGTTTGGTAGGATACCTCAGAGGTGTAAACATAATGCAATTACTAATTAAACTACTACTATATTGCAATTACTACTAACTAAACTACCATCATTCCATTTATTACTAACTAAACTTTTTTTATATATATAGAATAGCCCTACGTTTGACCACCAGCACGTCTGATGGAAAGCGATACTGTAGCCGAAGATGAAGCACGCAGACCTAGAAGATACTTATTCACTCTAGACTTGAAGACACCCGGCCCGGGTGTCTTCAAGTCGAGTCGTTCAAACTATAGTTTGAACGACTCGACATCAACGACATCATAATGGAATTACTAAATATAACTAATTACTAATATATTGCAATGCAATGTAAAGTAATTTCTTAGGTATTTATTTCATGTTTTATTCGAAACTTTGAACTATTTTAAGATAACAAATTCAATATTTTTCTGATCAATGTAGTTTTTTCATTTAAACTTTCTTTTTGTTTTAATTTTGGAGTGGGGAACGCCGTTACGTATAAAAGTTGACCTAGTACTCAACTAATCTTCCCATTTAATTCATATCCTTTGATTTCCGATTCTATTGACCCGAAAAATATACTTAAAACGCTTTTAAGGCTACAATCTATAAAATAAATAAATAAGTACTGCCAACGTGGGTAACTTTGACTCCGCATCAAACATTGATTCTCGATTATTTTTTCAAGAGATTAGTAGGCAAAACGACTGTAAATTAATTAATCAAGTAATTTGACTACTTATTTGTTGGGAAAGAAATTACAACCTTCTAAAAAGACGTCAATGTTTGACGCAGAGTCAAAGTTACCCACGTAGACTGTACTTAAAAACTTTTTAAGTTAAACGATTTTATTGAAAAGAAATATAATGATGTAGGTAATGTATTTACTGTATTCTACTAGAAGAGCCCTTTCATTTGATACCCATATTGTGGAGGTTGTGAAAAAATATGATATTCGCCATTTTGTGGCGGCGGCCATATTGAATTTAGAATGATACTAAATATATTTTATTGTATTGTCATCTAAACTAAAGGCGTATACCAAATATCAGATCAATCTGTCAACGGGAAGGGGTTCAAATTTGGATTACCAAATTTGACCCGAAAAACTTGAAAAACTATAAAAAACTTGAAACCAACCAGGTCTTGATATTCTATAAATAAGCGAAATGGGATAGACAGACTAGGGATGGTGCGTATTTACGCGACCAGGTTTTTACACCAGGTATTTGCTTGCAAGTGTGCCGACCAGGTGCCGCCCCGAAATACTTGCAAGGAGAAAAAGTCTTAAAATTATTTACTTTACTGGATTTCGCGAATGCTATTATGCTTCTTATTGTAACATTTACAATGAACAATTTCCTATGCAAGTATTTTAGTTGAAAAACTCGCTACGCAATTTTGCACCTTATTATTACTTAAATACAAATCAATTTTCTTTAACGAAAAAAATACTTTCAAGGGTTTTAGAGCCCTGGTTTTTGGCGCTGGTATTTTTATGTGGGCGCACTTGGAAGCCCTGGTATGAGATTTTGCAAGTATAACCCATCCCTAAGACAGACACCGACCTCAATCAAATTAGTTGGTATAAGTACCTATTTAGATAGACGCTCAGTTTTGATGTAATTAATCGGTATTTTATAACAATTGGTATTTCTCCCTTTTCAGTTAAATGTACAGACCTATTGTTTTGAAAGCGACTCATTTTTTTAAAATCACTTTTTACTTCTATTTTTTTTTACATCTACATAATAACGATAAATGGATTGCATATCAACTTGTTTTTACTCAATAAAAACATTTAACGTTTTTAATAAAAACAATGTATTTTAGAGTCAGTCAGAAAACTAATGTGGCATTGAGGTCCCAGCTATCCTTTTTTCATTATTTTGTTTGGTCGAGACCGCAGAAGACCATATTAGTTATAAACTTCAAGATGTTAGTTCCTCTTTTTAACCGACTTCCAAAAAGAAGGAGGTTATCTATTCGGTCGGACTGTTTTTTTTTGTATGTTTGTTCATCGATTACTCAGCCAATTGTGCATTGATTTTGATGATTCATTTTGTATTTGGTAGGTCTTACTGCAGAGATGGCCCCATATAAATTTTATCAAAATCGATGCAGTACTTTGGTTTTTATAACAAAATAACTGGTAAAATATCATCCAAGTATCTATAGAAATGTGAACAGCTAGTCGCGTACATATGTATTGTATTGCGTATTTTGAAGTATTTAGAAGTTTTTTACAGTTTTTTTTTTAAATGTAATTATCTGCCACGATAGAACAAACTATAATTAAATGTTATTTTTAACACTTCGCACGACACTTTTAAGAGTTAGGTCAGCTGTCCACATAGCACTGCATCATCTAGCTACTTAGTACCGGTAATCAGCTTGTCGATTGATTTACCGAAGTGGCGCGCGAAGCTTGCAAAACAAACAGCGTCGTCGGACGACGTCGTATCGAAGTCGTAAATGAAACGGCAATTGTGAGCGTTTGATAGGTTAATGTTCTCACTAAATTGGGTGTACCTTTTGAGGGGAAAGGTATGTTACTCGGACTAGAGAAACGGGAGAAGGAACGCGTTTTGTTTGATCGCATTTAGTTTTTATCGACTTGAAAAAGATGGAGGTTAACAAATCGGCTGTACTTTTTATTTTTGTTACCATATAACTCCGTTATTTATAAACCGATTTGAATATTTTTTTTCGTTTGAAAGGAATCATCAAAATTGATTCAATGGTTTGCTTTCTTAAAACAAAACTGAGCATTTTAAAGTCGGGTTTTCAGTTTTTTTATTATTGGTAAATAATTCAAAACTGCTACATATAAAAAAATCTTGTAGTAAATTAACTTACATAAAATGTAACTGTAATAAATTAATTTACATAAAATTCTCTACAAAAAAGGTGGTATCCACTTTATTTAGGATCAATATTTAAAGAGATATGTGGAACGATGTTAATATACATACTTAATCAATTTTACACATTATGAGTATATTGGAGAGGTTTTATTTAGGGTTTTTGTTGCTTTTTATGGCCCGTTTTTTTCTCTCTGTTTCTCCTTAAGTATTACCATAGCAAAAAGAGTAATAAGATTATTATAGAGTATTTTATGTAGATCAATGTAGTCTAAGAACTTTTTTCTATAGGCCGTTGATTTCGAATTTCGGGTTCCGTAGTTGCAAATCATAATTTATTGAACTTAAAACATAAAGAAAGAAATAAGGTGGCAAATAATCGTGACCCGCTTTTTCAAACTTATGGCCATTTTTATAAAATTAACGAAAAATCGCGAAAACCTAAGAAATCATCGATTGATAACAGTTATCATTATCATAATTTTTCTATAGTACAAAAATTACTTCAAATACACAAACGTAATAATTTTGTCTCTTTATAAGATTCCTATAGATGCACAAACCCACATGCCTATGATATAGGGTGCCAGTGAAGTAAGCGGGACGATCACACATTGTATAGTTCCCGTCACGTAAAAAGAACGTTCTTTTTACGTGACGGGAACTATAGTACGTAATTAGTCAGGCATGCCGCACGTCTTGCATGTTTGGCACGCCACGAACGCGTAGATCTGTCGTGCGCGCACGTGGATATCTATTTGTCATTATTGGCATTTAGGTTAAATCTGCCGAACAAAATACAACAAGTAATAAACAATAAACAGCAGGTATGTATGCATCTTAAAATAGCTCAATTTATTAGTAGCACCTGGGTGATCAAGCATTTTTTAGGGTTCCGTAGTCAACTATGAACCATTTAAGAACCCATAACCTAGTTTCAGCATTTCCGTCTATCCGTCCGTCCGCGGCTTAGCTCAGACACTTGGTAATAAATTTCTACTAAGTACCTAGCTGTAATTGGGAATAAGTATACATAGATACAGATACAGATTTTATTGGTGAATCATTACAATATATCACACGTCAAAAAATGCTATACAATAGCAAAATTATATAAAAAAAAATATATTAATATAAGTACATATGATACATATTACCTACTGATGCCGACAAAGTAATAATAATAAAAAAATGGGGTAAGTACCTAATGTAGAAAAATTAAGTGTTGTTTTTTTGTTATCGTGTATCGTTTGTTATCCTTTGAATAGGTAATTCGAAAATATTGGGGAGTGCGAAAACTATTTAAAAATTATGGTTTTGTTTGCGAAATATTAAGCTTTAAAGAGATAATTTTATGGTAGAGTCACGTCCCCGCCCCCTAACAGCTAAACGGTTAACTTTGGATACATATTTGGTACCTACCTACATAAATATCTAGGCAGACAACCCATTACATCACGCAGTCGGATAAAAGGTGTGTATCTTCACCTTAAACTAAAAGTATTCCTATACTGTCACCGTGGTTAACTTTGAATCAGTGTCAAACATTGTACATAGGTTATTTCGAATGTTTTCGATTTTTTCCTCATAATAAGTGATAGTGGTCAAAACAACTGCTAATTAATTCACTTAGTAGGACTTCTATTTATATGGAGAAAACGTCAAGAAATTTCGAAACAAGCTATGTACAATGTCTGACACGGATTCAATGTTACCCACGGCGTCTGTAATAAGACTATTAAGTATTATATTTATATATTCACAAACTATCTGAAGTATCTGAAAAAGCCTACAACCCTTTACAAAACAAGTTCATCCTCTAGGGGAGCGTACGAGAATAAGGCTTACCGGCGCCATCTTGTAAATCCGAACTACGTGTTTACAGATCACTTTACACAGGCTTCGGTATATACCTACTCAAACATCGGTGAATGAATTAAAAGAAAAACAAATTAACCGACGGGATCGACGCGTATGACCAAAAACGCAAGAGGGCAATAGACGCATTTAACCAGATACGCAAATGACCAGATACGTGCATGGCCAGGTACGCAATTGACCACAAGTGAAATACTCAATTGACCAAAACTGAAATACGTGGTTGAACAAAACTGAAATACGCGATTGACCAAAGCTGAAATAGTACAGAAGAGCGATTTTATAGACATTGACATAGACATAGACAGATATTTATAGACATAGACAGGTTTTTGCAGTCTAACTTACAATTTCATATTTTTTTTCAACTCGCCTAATGTTAAACGACAGTTACGGTCTACGATAGAGCGCGCTTGCCTAGAAGAAACCTATTCAATCGCGATTTGAAGACACCTAGATTATTCTTTTCGGAAATACCCATTCAGGAAGCGCATTCCATAGTTTGCGCTCAATGAAAGTAGACCCAAAGCATTTCGTGCGGCAAAGATACGTACCTACGAGTAGAAATTTGGAAAGAACACATTCAAATATATAATATAGCAAATTTTAAAAACTCCCTGTAAACTTTCAGGTAACCTTTTCTTCAACCGACTTCAAAAGGGTTATGTTTGTTACTGCATAGCTGCGTCGTTTATAATCTTGTTTTTTTTTATTGAAAAGATTTTGATTGAAAAGGTTTTAAAACAAATTAACTGGAAAAATATGCTAATGAAATTGCATATTTTGAAATTGGTTGTTTTAATTTTTAAACGATAACTATTTGAGCACCAAAATGACTACTAAATACGGAATATAGCAGAATAAATAATTTCATAATACTTGGACTTTACCATTCTGCGTTTTATATGAAAACCTTACCAATAATAAATACCTACTCCCCTAAATCCCAGCGCGGAAAGGCACTTGTAATCGAGAGGGCTTTATTAATTACAAACTTCGACCGCAACCCTCTTACCCCACCCTCAAACCCCCTATCACCCAAAACCAAACAATAACCAACCCTAATCTCAACAACTTAAAGCTAAAAATCCCTCAGTACCACCCGTTTACGAAAACGACGAAAAGCAGCCTTATCTTTTGGGCGGCAGCGCTAAGAGGTGGCTTTCAAGCGTGGCTGTAAGCGATTTTCGACTTAATATGTAAAGTTTTAGAGTTCCTTTCGGAACGGAGCGTGTAATCTACAAACAGAAACGATCAATTTGTTAAATGAAGAAAATGGAGATGTGTAATTTGGGAGGATTCTTGGTTGGCTGATTTTGGTAATCGGCCCTTGTTCGCAATTGTGTCCGAAACTCTACGTTCCATCTATTCATGGCGGTCCATTGAGCTTCTACGGGTATCTATCGACCTTTTCTACTCGAATCCTATTTTCTAATACTATTTTCCTTGGAATTCCATGCCGCTTTCTCTGTTTCCTGAGCTACAATCTAGGAATTTTCAAGGCTAGAGTGAATAAATCTTCTAAATCGACGAGCTCCATCCTCGGCCACACCGTCGCTTAACATCAGATGCGTTGGTGATCAATCGTAGATTTATCTAATGTGAAAAACAAAATATTAAAAAGGCAAAACTAGCTCTATCGATATGCGAAAATTTGTAAATGTATGAATTAACATTTTGAATTATTGATACTCCTTCACGACAAAATAGAGGTTACTTTTAAGTATCTCGAAAAAATAAACGGTTCATGGGAAGCAGGTGAATCCGGGGGGCGCATCTAGTACTATTTACCTTATCTTATAAAAAGCATAACTAACTCTGTCTCTCTATCCCTCTGTTAGTTCATTACATTTTCACATTATAAATAGCTTTACGAATCATTGTGATGGATGTATACAGAGATGGTTCAGAATTTGAAGAACTAGTTTTTATTCATTTAATACTTTTCAAGGCACGAGGCACAGCTAGTTTTATATAAATTATATTACAGAGTGATTTTGACTACCAAGTGTCATAGTGGATTTTCTCGAACAAGCACAATCTGGGTGTCTTTGACTCGTGACTAAGTAGGAAAGAGTTTTTTTAGGAAAGAGCGTGTCAATGTGTAACTACGTGAAACTGAACTACGCAATAATGCAACGCAGTTTGCATCAGGCCAGTTGACGGTCAAATGTAAGCCTAACAATAATAAAAAAGTTTGTGTAATATAAACAATAATAACGTTATTGGGATTGTGATTTAATTTAGACTTTTACTTATTAATCTTTTTAGTCTTTCAAATATAAAAGCGACCTTTTCACCCAATTTGTATTCGCTGCGGAAACTCAAAGGGTGTTTTCACGTAATTTTGGCGTAGTAATTAAAAAGTCAGTGCTGGCAACATTAAGCCCCTCGTTAACGGCCGCTTCCGCATCCGCTTACACCGGAAGTACCCGCTCACTGAAATAAATACTTTTAACGCTTCCGCCGATTTGTTTACAGCTGTGAAATGGTAATTTATGGTTTAGAAAATTGTTGACAAACTTTACAAAAATTATATTAAGTATAAGATTACTGAAAAGCACTTAAATTCTGAATGATTATTTCAGATTTTTTACGTCGACTGGACCTACGTTTGACCTTGATTAAATAGATGGTAGGGAAATTCAATTCAATAGATGAAGCACGCTTGCCTGTAAGATTGGTGAACATTTTCACAAAAATAAATATTGTTAGACATTTTTTTCAAGCTTCACTATCTAGCTCCAAACTAAGCTTAAAAACTTGTACTATTACTATGGGAACCAAATAGCTGATGGAATAATAAAATAAAACAATAGCTACATCGTGGACCGCAGCGTCGCTCAACATCTGGCAAGCTGGCGGTCAAGCGCGAGCCTTTCAAGAAATAAAAAGGTCTATTTAGAGTATATAAGTAGTGTGTAGACTATAATATTTATAATCACTCGGAATACGTACTACCAACTACAACAAAAAACATACAACAATCTATCAAGCGCGTCTGAAAAACACGGGTCATGTTTTCCTTCTGGAGCAACTGTAGGTAATAAAAATATTGCTTTGTAAACTAAAAATTGCCGGTCACAGCGTACACCTTGCTGGACAAGTAATCGTTAAAAAAACTAAAAAGGCGACTTCAAAATACGCAATTCGTTTACTTGAATAACATATTTTCTTAGTTATTTTATTATACTGAACGGATTTTGATACAATTTCTATGGGACCACCTGGGAATCAAATAAAAAAAAATCAAATCGGTCCAGGTGTCTTCCAGTAATCGGGGAATATACATAGAAAATATAAAAAAAAAATATTTGGAAGTCGGTTAAAAGATAGAGCGCTGCATAAGGAAGTCAGGCTTAAATTTTTCGACCTTTGACTTGTTTATGTATGTTTGTTATGTGTTGTGTGTGTTATGCTATGTGTGTTTTCCCGATATCTTCATCTATTTCTATACCTTTTCCTATTTAATTCAGAGGTGGTCTTATAAAAATTTAGTCACCTTCGACAGTACTTTTCAACCAACTCCAATGTATAAAATTTCTCAAAGCAATAAAATTCACAGAACTCACAAACAAGAGTCTTCAACTCACACTGGCTACCACTAAAAAGAGACAGCATACACGCGCGCAAGCGAGACAAAACCAACCCTACGCGTCCCTTACGCAAGCAAGCGTGAAATTAGAGTCGTCTAAACGAATCTAACGATTATTTTATTATCCCTTTTACGCTAAGATTTGTTCCTTGCTCACTCAAATAAAAATAAAAGGTGAATAAGGCGTTGCAAGGGTCAAGGGAGGGCATAAATTTGGCAGCGTTTAGGGTCAAAATTGGCTTATTTTTCGGCCCTTTAGGTTCGGCCGGACGCCCCCGGGTTTTCGCATGGTAGGCGTTTTTCGTGCTTGTTTTCTGCCTTTTTCGATTGAGTGGGCTTCGAACTTTAGATGTTATGGTAATACAGGGTATTATGGAGAGATGTTTGGGCAGTAGCTTGATGTGATTTAAGGAGTTTATTTTTAAGTAAATGTATTCGTTTTTAGGGTTCCGTAGTCAACTACAAATCCTTATAGTTTCGCCATGTCAGTTTGTCTGTCCGTTTGTCTGCGGATAAGACTATTAGAACTAGAAATTTGGTACCTACAATAAAATCTTAATAAAATGTTTTTATAGGGTTAATAAAGTGGAGTTTACTAAAATTTGTTGTTGCCTTAAAAAAGTTTTTTTTCTTGTCCCCCACAGTGTTCACAGTGTCCCTTTGGATAATCAAAAAAACTGTAGTTACTGTCAATGTGGGTAACATTGACTTTGCGTTAAACTTTGGACATAGCCTGGCTTAAAGATTCTTGATTTTTTAACCAAAATATGAGTAATTAAATTGATTGATGAATGCGTGAGTTGTAGTCGCCAAACATTATAAATGTTAATTTATGCATAAAGTTGACAAATGTGATGGAAGTTTTAAAAGTTTTCCACCATTTTCTAAACACAAGAATTTGTGACTGAAAAATGTATGTCCAAGATTTCGGATTTAATTATACAAACCTTGTTTAAATCCCATGAGTTTTATTTAATATCGATAAAACATTGATCTATCTTACCGCTTTAAGCAATATTTCTTGGTCTTATTTAGTTTTACTACGTAAAAATATTGTAAACAAAAAAGTCAACGTGTTTTCTTTAATTGTGGGTAAAATTGTCAATGGAGTTTCAGTTAATTATACACCTAAAAATGCATAAATAATGTGAATTATTTTACTTCTATGTTTCACAGAGATGTTTTAAGCAATATAATGTGGTCGAATATATGGTAAGCATACATAACACGGAATAAGAATTGGCTCTCAAGTAGGTGGTTGATAGTCATGGCATTGTTAGATGTTTGACGATAGCTTTTCCACTTGAGGCTATAACTCTCAAGTGGAAAAGCTATCGTCAAACACCTAGGCTGCAAAATTAATACTCAAACACCATAATTAAGTTTCCTAATGTTATTTTTCTACACGGAAGATTAGCTCGCAGTTTCTTTTTCAAAAGGTGCTTTCCAATATAAAAGTTGAATGCACAACCAACTGCGCTGATATTGCTTCACTTTAGCACTTTCTACATTTCTAGGGCCTCGAAATATTGTAAAAATTTGGGCTTGAAGTCTTAACTGGTAAATAAATATGTGTATGATAATAATATTACAAATAAAATAAAAAAAGAAGCGCTTTTTCGTATTCTGCAACGAAATTTTTCCTAATAAACAAATGAATTTACTAGAATGATTAGAAAGAGTGCGCATTTATAATCTTTTACAGCGATTTAAACATACTTTCTCACAAAAAAAACGTTCACTCAATAGCATATCAAGCACTGCAAAAACCTCTTTTCTGCAGTCGGCTACTTTGTGTTTCTTTTAATAAAAATACTTGTTATTTTTCTTTTTCTCGGCTTGGAAGAATAGTATGCCATGTCTAATTCAGACCGGATATAGTCATCTGATCTCATGGAACACTGATTTCTTGGATCGGATGTTTTCCTTCGCAGGTCAATTAGAGATCATGCGGCAAACTTATGTAGGTAGGTATTTTTCAATTAGAAAGTTATTACATAAATTTACATAATAATAATAAAATTCATTTATTGCATGTAATTAAAACGCATATATGTAGTTAAAAGCATATACAGACAAAAGAATATTAATTAAATTTAAATCAGATATTATAAAATAAATAATTCTAGATAATACAATACAATTAAATAAATGTCACCAAATTAAATTATCTTAATAATGTCAAATAGTAAATTAATAATCTTAATGTGAAAAATACATTAAAATAATGTCAAATAAAATCACAATAGTCAATAGTACTAGTATTAATACAGAACAGGAAATATATTAAAGAGGTACCTTTACTAAAAGAAGAATAAAATCCCCGTGTAAAATATAGTTTAGTAGCTGTGCTTTGCGGGTTCACCCGCGTAATTATGAAAAAACGATGGTGATGATGAACGTTGATGATGATGATAAAATATAGCCTATGTCCTATGTCTACTACCAAATAAAAATCGATGCAACCGTTTGGTCGTTAAAAGATAACAAACAGACAGACAAACAGAGTTAGTTAGCTTTTAAAAACTATACTTAATGCTCTAATAATTTTTGTCAATCAAATGGCTGGGACCTACGGAACAGAAGGTCATAACAAATCCATAAGGGTTCCTCATAGTACTAGGGAACCCATAATTCAAGTTTTATTTTATTTTATAATAGGTGAAGCAAAAAGGCAGACGGCTCGCCTGATGGTAAGCGATAACCGTCGCCTATGGACAACTGCAACATTACTGACATTACAATTGCATTGCTAACCCGGTAAGGTGCTTGTAGACACCTTTTTAAAACTCTCTTTGTTGATGCTCGGCGGGAAAACCTTCCGAGGAAGGACATTCCACATTTTGCAGGTTATCGCAAGATTTTAATAAGTGACGCTAGATGGCGCTTACGTCGATATAATATTTTTACTTTAGGTAGGTATGTAATGGCGCACGCTGCACAATCATCTTGTTTTATCAAAGTCACGCTAGATGGCGCTTTTATCAATATTTTCTTTAGATGTTTCAGAATATTTCTACTGCATAGAAAATATGTTAAATTACAAATATTCGTAGATTTATATCACATTTTGCTAATTAGTCCTGTTTCCTATATTGCATGTCTCGGTATACGAGTGAAGTGAGTGAAGTGATTTTCTGTTTTTTTTTTTTAACTCTCTAGAAATTATAGTCATTTATACTTACACATAAAAGCTTGTCCAGTCAAAAAACCCCATCCAAAGCTGTATCCTTTTCATAGACAAGGATCTGTAAACGGCGAGTAATAAAAATGCCGTAACGTGTTTGGGAACGGTTCCCGATCGCTGGCTGATAGTGAAGCGCTGCTGCATCCGGGCGAGCGTGAAATATCGACACTTGACGATATTTACTGCCACGATACGGTCCAGTGGCTAGTGCTGTACCCTGTCTCACTATTTGATTGGATAGCATAATAATAGATGTTTCGAGAAACATGAGCGTGTATTTGTCTATACCAAATAAGAAATTCTATTTATTTGCATGAATATAGAACTTGTTTCTATGTATCTTCTATCTTTTAGATATACATATAAACATAATAATATAATAAGACTATGAGTGGTCGAAATTTGTATATAGAATAAATATTCTTTGGAAATTTTAATTGGATAATTATATTTAAAAAAACAGAAATTTGTTTTAAATCCAAATTACTGATACATTTTCTATGAGGTCAATCTGAAAGTAAGTAGGTACCTATATATTATATCTTTTCAAATAAAAACTGATTTTCTTCAAACCAGATTATAAATTTTATAAAAATTGAGAAGTTTGATTTTTCTCTCCACAGCAAGAGATTATAGATAATAGCATATTATCAAATATCTGATGGATTATTGTTTTGATTTCTACTCGATACCTTTACGTGTTCCCGAGATACAGGTCTTGACAGACGGACAGACTGACAACAAAGTGATCCTATAAGGGTTCCGTTTTTTCCTTTTGAGGTACGGAACCCTAAAAACATCAAAATTGTTAACCGCCTTATTTCTGAAGACGGTAAAAAAGCGAATATGTACCTATATCGAAATCGATACAAAAACCAAAAGAGCATTATTTTTCATTTTTATTTGAATTTGATCATATTTATTTTGATTTAAAGAAATAGTTATTCATTGTACTAGGCTGGAAAGTTGTATTTTACCATCGAGTGTCGGACAGTTGAATCCAAAGCAAGCGAAGGATTCTAGGTTTGATCCACGAGCGCAGCGAGTAGTTCTAGTGTAGAGACACGAGACAAAATAACTTCATAGCCGAATGTAATATAAAGGTTTCATCTTAACTTTAATTTTTGTTAGACGACATATGTTACTGCATTGAGATGAAATTAAAAGAAAATGTTCACGGCTAAATAGGCTTTTAAGTCAAAGAGTCGATCAACTTAGAAAATTAAAAATCGTGCAAATTTTATCCAAACTAAAATAAGTTAACTCGTATGTTCATAGTATCCCCATTTTAAGTTCACATAAATTATGATGTGCAATTACGGAACCCTACTTTGCGCGCGGCACGACACGCACTTGGCCTATTATTTTCTTCAAAAAAACTGCTTAGAGAAAGTAAAATGTACAATTATATATAATAATTACAAAAATTCTAAGTTATTTTAATATAATTATCGTCTGGCCATATCACAGACTTTTTTTTTTCGCTACGCATACACGTACATCGATAATGAAAATAGAAAATAGGTATAAAAGTTTGTAAAAATGCCATTTTACCATTTTATTGTTAACGAACAATGGAGTTACCAAAGACTTACAAGACTCCTAATACGATACAAAATATTGTTCCAAAAACTTAACACCAAATCAGGTGTTTGCTAATGACAGGTCACAAACGTCATTTAATCTTAAACGTCATCTCATCGCAATCACTTCTCAATTCTTACGGTGCTAAGATGGTGAACAGTGTTAAATCTTGTAAAAATTACAAACTTCTTTATAAAACTACGGAAAACATTATCACCTTCCATCTCTAAGTAGCAAAAATATATTTCTAACAGTATAAAAAGCGAAATGAAACAAATTTTTACGTATTTGTAGCGTATGTTCGTGTGTCACCTATGACCACGGATGCTCCAGTGTTTGAAAAATCGGGTCTTAAATTATGTGAAATATACGCGATGAAATTGTTGAAATTTATTTCATTTCAATAAATTCAATAAATAACATTCGCGAATATTTGTATAAAAGCATATATGCATTTCATTTCATACATTGATTTTATTATTTATACAAATTACTGCAAAGAATTAGAGATGGGTCGATGTAATATAAATTATCGATAACAATTATTATTGTTACGGACTTCAAAAACGAGATTATCAGTTAGCTTATATTTTTCTTATATGTTACCCGCATGATTTCGTCATTTAAATTGATTTAAAATTCCTTTCAAATCTCAAAATCGGTCAGTAGTTTGGATTTTAAAACAAAATTGCGAATTTTGAAGTCGGTTATTCTAGTTTTGTAAACTATAATAATTATGATATGTGAATTATCATCATCATCTCAGTCATAAGAAGTCCACTGCTGGACATAGGCCTCCCCCATGGATTTCTATAAAAGCCGATTGGAAGCGGCTTGCATTCAGCATCTTCCTGCCACTTGTATAAGTTCATCTGTCCATTTCGTGGCTGGTCTTCCTACGCTACGCTTAACGGGGCGTGGTGTCCACTCGAGAACTTTTCAGCCCCATTGGCCATCAGTTCTACGTTCACTGCCACTTCAACTTGCTAATCAGCTGTGCTATGTCGGTGACCTTTGTACGTGAAACATAGTATTTGATTTTACGATAAATGTTTATTTGTTTTTATTCTCAAACTAACACAGCACCATGCTAACTATTCTGTTTAGATTTTATAGTTGATGCTGTACAAGCAGAACATTGGGCAGATATTTATTCTGTAAGGGTAGTGCATAAATGTAAATAAATAAATAAATATAGTAAGGCGAAGTCAAAATGATCCTTGGTGGAAACCGAATTCTCGCTTAACAATTTGTTCAGTGAATTTCCACAATAAATGTAAATACATAACAAAAACAGGGCGCCAGCGTTTACAACATTGAGCAATACCTTCAAAGGTTACTTTGAATTATAAAATCATGACATTAAGAACATTTATTCAAATTTAAATTTATAGTCCCATATAGAAGTTGGAATCACAGAATGTTCAAAATAATTTTCATTGAAAGTATTTAATATGGTCTACTATTATGGTTAATAATAATGAATTTTTAGGTCTTAGTTGAGAAATGTAGGGGGGCGGGGGGGGGGGGAGGGGGACACACAACTTTTTAACTTTAGCGAGCTATATCTCGCACATATCACATCTGAGACATGATAGGGTGGGGGTTAAAAAAATGATCCAGTCTTTATTGTATATATGAAAAACTCAATCTCACTTTTTATTTTATTTTTATTTTACTACGGCATTTTGTAGTGGCTCACAAAACACAATAATGTATAAAAATTTGTTTTTATAGGGTTAATAGTCTCCGAGTAAAATGACTGTGACATACGGACAGACAGACAGACGGACAGACAGACAGACGGACATGACGGAATTATAAGGGTTCCCCGTAGTTACTACGGAACCCTAATAAAACGATGTTTCTTGAAACATTACAAAAAAAAAACAAAAGAAAAAATTGGTACCTATAATTACTTATCGATATCGATACTTTTATACCTCTTGGTCTATCTCTGGCTTAATGTCATTAGGTTTTTTTTTATTTATTTCAGTATTGCCAGTATATGTTTTCTCAATTTCCCTGTATCATTTGTATTTACCTATACTATATTGTTTGTAAATAGGTGTGAAAATTTATTTATTCAGTAGAATTTAATCAAATTAATTTGGTCCATTACTGGTGCTACGAATTAACCATTGACATACTTATCTAAGTATTCTGATAAATCCATTAGATTTCGAGAGGCAGTAATGTGTTAATGAATACGGAGGACAAAAATAGTGCTACGTTAACCACAATGTAGGAACTCTGCTATAATAAAATAAACATTTGCTGTTTTATCCTATTTTCAAAAATGAAGTTCCGAATGAAATAGCTGGGCGTGGACCGTTGCACACCAACAAAAAAAACAATTACTTTGACTCTTATTCTTCTCAACAGATCGTGCAACTCAAAGTCCGTGTTAAGGCCGGCTTAAAGTTTACTAAAATAAAATATGACATATCAGAGTCAAATTGAAATGAAATGAAGTTTATTGGAAAAAATAACTGCGAATGACTTCTACTGAGCTACTGAGTTATTTTTTTATGAATGAGGTATTAGTCGATTCATTGCCGTTGTGACATCAGTTATATGACGTCACAATTTGTAAATTGCATGTATAAACTTATTTAATAAATACTATCATCATGAACTGTATTTTTTATTTACAAAATAAAAATACATTAGATTCTTTTATAAAGTGATGAAAGTGGCGCCGCTGCCTGTTTCGCTCGCACGCGGCACCCATAGATATAAAATTATTTAAATTACTGATTTCATTTTTGATTTCAGATTTTCTTTCAGAGTCACAAGAACACTATTACAATGTATCAACAGTAGCTGTTATTTTATATGTGATATTTTGACCGTGATAAACGTGTAACCGACAAAATTTTCACGTTTATACCTAAATTTCGGTCAAAATAACAAATAGGTATAATAATTTTATAGTTTAAAAACTGAAACAACAGTCTTCAAAGTTACTATTATTTCAGTTATATGATTGTATGAATCTCCCATGGACCATTCTGACTTTAATCATGATTACCCGATCAAATCGGGAGACATCCTTTTTAAAGGCAACTTTGTAGATAAATTTGGCAAATGAACGTGTATCTACGGTTAAAAATAAATTTATAAAAAAATGAAGTGTCAAATTGAAAAAATAAAATTGGCCCGAATTTAAAAGGCGGTTTGTATGGAGATTATCCTTCTAGGTCCTATGTAATAGGGCGAATTCTGTGGGAGTTACTTTTTTTTTCAAACATTGGTCGAGACAGCATCTGCTTAAAATCGATAGGCAAAAAATGTAGCTGGTGGAATAAAAACTATTTCGGAATGATTAAAATTAGATGTAGCGTAAGAAAATAGTTGAATTTTGGCGGGAACGTGAAAAACATTTTGCTATTCTGTTTCATTTTTTTTTTCTATTCTGACTGTAACGGGTTTAAATCTGTAAGTACATTACTTAAATATTATTGGAAAAATTTGATTGCAGCAGGAATATTTTCTGCCTGTCTGTCTGTCTGTCTTTCTGTAGTGTGCTCGATGGACGCCGAAGCTACTGGACGGATTTGAATGAAATTTAGCAAGATTACATACATGTGGTAGTCGCCACTGCAGTTGAGATAATTATTATGCTACAAGTTATATATGTTACCTACATTCTACCTGCCGGCTCAACCGGACACTTTTGTAGGTACCTACATTACCGCGCGCCAGCAGAGATAAGAGCTACAAGATAAAATGAGATGCATCTGTGACTGTAGGTAATATAAAGTTAGCGTCGGTGTAAGCCGATTTATGCTCTATCACGTTATAGCAAGGATTCTATCTATCGATTTCAAAAAGGAATTTAACAATTCGCATCTATTTTTCTTTGTTCTTTTTTTTGTTATAGCATAACTCGCCTTTTTTAACTTGGGATTGGCAAATGGGCTAACCGCACGAGACCAATGCCCCCGATGCTTCAAGGAGCGGAGCGGGAGCGGGATGAAAGCAGAACATGAAACGCAAGGGAGCGAGACAGGAGTGAGATTTCTTCAACTTGTATGAAGTTTATATCTAACTAATGGTCACATTATAAAGTTGTTATCATTATCAATATCCTGTTAAAACTTGTCACAAGAAATTTAAAAATCACGTACAACATTTTAATAAAGATATCAAAGTTAACAATACAATAACTAACGGACTTCCAACAGTTGTCAAATGAAAATGTACTTTAAATTTAACATTTTAAGATTTGAATTTGTTTACAGACAATGAAAATAGGTGTAGGTATTGTTCGACTTAGGTGTCACGTACATAATTAAATACGTTTTTAAATACATGAATGTAGTACTTATCTTATATATCAAGATAAGAACCATAAAGTCGAAAGTAACATTCATCAAAAATAGGACATCTGACCTTATAGTTCTGATGTCGCGAATCGAGATATTATGGTTGCTTATAGAAATTTGATCTGTTAGCTGACTGCACTAAAAGGAGAGTGATGTATTTAGGGTGAATGATTGTACAAGACTGTTATACCATTGTTCTAATTTTCGAACTATAACGCAATAGTGGTGGTCCCACTCTTTTCTACTCTATTTTGTCAAGCTATACGTCGGTTAAGCCTACCAGAAATGGCTTCTTTAATGATGCGTCTGTATGATCAGTTTATTTTTTATTTTTAAGGAAACACCCCGATAATTAATAATTCAAAAGACACACAGATGAAATCTGTAACTAAAATCATTCATACATTGTAAACAAATACTTATTAAAATAATATAAAATCTACACAATTTATAAATTTTCCAATAAAATAATGTGATAAATATATATAAAAATTAAAAATGAAGTTTCCATTGACATTGCAGTTAACTTTATAGCAAAACATATTTAAAAACTGATATCAACTTTAGTTTTATCGCTATCTCTTTTCTACTCGCGTGATGCGTTTATGAATCGGACATTTCACTCCATAAAGGTGAAAATGAAAACTTTTTGAAAGTTTTCTTCTACGCAAGCAACCTATAATATTTTTAGCTATTTTTGCAAGAAGTTGGCTTTATCAATGTTATCTGCAAATTAAATGTTTTTACTTACAATTATCATAATAATATTATTAATTTTATAAATGTAAGAGATTTTCTATAAATTTAATAAGTATTTATTTACTATCAACGTGGGCAACTTTGTGTCAAACATTGTACATAGCCTGATTCATAGGTTATGGTCTTTTTTCCAAAAAGATTGCTAGTCAAATTAATTAATTAGCAATAGTTTTGACTACTACTAATCTTTTGAGAAAAAACTAAGATGCCAAGATGCTATGCCCAATGTTTGACACGGAGTCAAAGTTATCCACGTTGACAGTACTCAAATTAATATTTTTGTAATATTTTGACAGTAGGTATAATTTACGAAATGATTTTGGTGACAGAAGTAACCTGTCACCTGTCATATCTTTTGCAAATCCGTCCCACCCTCGTCCCACCACCACATTCATCCGACGCGACGGCCGGCGGCGGCAGCGCGACGATACCACGCGCCGTGCCGTAGGGGAATCAGTTAACCTGTCATCAGATGTCAGCTGTTGCACCCATGACCACTTCATGCAAATTAATGGCGCTTTTCCATCAGACCCAAGCTAAGCTACATAGCTAAGGCTACGTAAGCTAAGCTACGAATCTAAGAATACGTAGCTAAGGATACGTAGCTGAGGATACGTAAACTAAGCTACGTAGCCAAGGATACGTATCTAAGCTAAACTGCGTAGCTAAAATTACATAAGCTTACCTACGTAGCTAATTATACGTAGGTACCTATGGATACATAACTGAGGATACGTAAACTAAGCTAAGCTACTAAGGATATTGTAAGCTAAATTACTTGCCGCAATAACAGAATAACAGGATTTCCGTTTCATAATTGAGATAGATTTAATTAGAATATAGAAACTGGAGATTGTTTGAACTATCCATATGCTTTGATGCCTATGGATATTTTAAATAATCTCCAATTACTCAGCATTACAAATATTTATTATTTATTTATTAGTTTTAGTATAATTTAACATGTACATGTATAATCATTTTGTCGTATTTAATAAATGAAAATATCTTATATAGAATCGAAATTGATGTAAGAATAATAGAAAATAGCATATATTAAATGATAAAGGATAAGGAATTAGACATAAATTCATAGAATGCTGTATAAAATATAGAGTAATAGGCTTGCGTTTGACCGATAGCTCATTAAATCATTAAATATTGAGCGGCGCTACGATCCACGATGAAGTATACTTATCTGGATACGTGATTTGAAGACACCCAGTATTGTCTACCGAAGAAAACTCACTCAGATAACGTATTCCACAATTTAGACGCAAATTAAAGCGTGAACCGCCGTGAAGACATCGCCGCTTTCCAACAGGCGAGTTGGTAGTCAAACGTGGACCTATTCGTAATAAATAAAATAAAAAACAAAACGCTTAGTTCTTATTTATGAAATGTCCACCACGAAACGATGTTTTTTCGTGTTTCTAGTCGTCAGATAGGATGGGCAAGAAATAAGATCACAAGTATTTATAAGATAAGCGTGACGTGAGTATTTAGTGATGATACAGGCGTGAGATAAATCAATTAGCCAGGAGCCGAGCGGGATGTCCGATGACAAGTTTACAGCTTCCGAAACGTCTGACCGCGGCGGGGAATGTCCGACGCAAGGGGGCTTAGTTATAATAATATGTTTACTAGCTGTGCCTCGCGGTTTCAACCGCTTTTTGATGAAAATCGCTGATGATATAGTAGCCTACGTAGGCTACTATATCATCAGCGACGACATCCACAGTAGTCTCAGTGGTGTATAGAGACGGACATCCGTCTCTAGGTTCTCTGCTGTCTTGGCACCAAATGTCATATCGATCAGTTCAGCATGATCGTAAAATGTAACAAACAGACAGAGATATAGTTAATTTCCCTTTTACTAAGTAAGGATTTTTACACCACCTAATGGGCGCCATTCAGAGGCCTTTCGGCAGCTACCTGATCGATAATGATCCATTATATGTCATGTAAAGAAAGCCTAAAGTAGGTCATGTAAGCTCCAGTGCAATAATGTTACGTTATTACTAATGTGATTTGAATTTGGAAGTTGAACTAATTTGACTAAATACTGCCACCATAGGGACCCGTTACATCGAAAAGTAAGTCGAAGATCGAACTGGCAACCATGAAAAGAACATAAAAAAGATAAAACTTTTATGTCAATGTGGGTAACTTTGACTCTTTTAAACATTGTACGACGTACGTAGCGTTTTTCGAGGGGTCTTAATTATTTTCTCAATTATTGTTTTTCGAGGAGTCTTGATTATTTTCTGAAACGATTAATCGTCAAAACAACTGTTAATTAATCAATCAGGTAATTTTACTACTAAAGTTTTGGGAAAAGATTAAGAATCTTGTAAAAAGGTTACGTACAATGTATGACACAGAGTCAGAGTTACCTACGTAGAAAGTAAACAATTTTATAAAGACAAGGCCAAGCGCACTCTGCAGTTTAGGTATAAAATTACAAGTACATACGACATGACCTGACACATCAGTACTTTATCGTATTCATTAGGCACTTTAGTGCCTGTGCATGCACACTTGCGCTTTATTGCGTAATAGGAAGGATCGATATTCCATAATTAATGTATTTGCGGATTGAATTATCGGCGCACCTGCATTAAACCTAATTTACTCGCGATTTAAAGACCCCCAAATTATCTAAGGCTATTGAGACGGTTT
Organism: Lycia hirtaria; assembly: GCA_947563715.1. Classification (NCBI taxonomy): domain Eukaryota; kingdom Metazoa; phylum Arthropoda; class Insecta; order Lepidoptera; family Geometridae; genus Lycia; species Lycia hirtaria. The sequence continues at coordinate 48,469,176 of OX387376.1, read as the reverse complement.
TGAGAACGTAAAATAAGGTGATTTGAAAACCAGTGAAGCGCAAATGGCCTAAATACTGTTACGTCTAAGAATGGCTAAAAGAATAGTTAATTGTCCATGCATTCACCTCATTTTCTAAAGTTGATTGCACTTCACTAGAACCATCACAAAAACTTATGCAACGACGAGGACAAAATAAGGAAAAACAGAAATACAACACTGATAAAAAATCAAATAATAATACATCATTATTTTAAGATTATGAATACAGCAGACTAGCTTACTATAATCACTAATCTAATGGTGAAAAAGAATATTTAGATATTTGTATGTTATTTTTTTACGCTCAAGAATAAATCTGTTTGGGGTTAATCAATTGGTAGGTTTCTAATGAAGTAATAGGTTTGCGCTTGACCGCCAACTTGCCTGATGTTAACGTAATCAAGTACTTATATTGTTTATATTGTTTTCTTGTAGTTAACTACAGGCATTTATTTGCCTATAAAAAAAGAATTGTAGTTAACAACAGGCATTTGCCTATAAAAATAAGAATAAATGACATTACAATATTTTCGTCCCAAAAAAGCTATAAGTTACAATATTGATGAATGCCAAGCTGTAGGTCGTAGGTCAATATCTATCCAAAACAAACAAGGAACCAGATTTCTGGCTCCTACTTTGCTTTGTAAGCATTGCCATCCAGCGTGGCAATGTTTCCAGCATTCTAGCCACATTTCCAATCACCAGTGGCCTAAGTTACTTATTTATTTTAATAAAATATATTTTATGTATAGATATTATTTTTAAATTGTTTTTGTTTAGATTAGTCCTAGAAAATATTTTTTATTTATGAATAATAAATTAAATTTATAATAAATTTTACTTTCACAATATTGCTACTTACTGCATAAATATAATTATTTGTGCAGTAAATAGCAATATTGCGAAAGTTGATACTCTGCGTATTTATAATCTGATGTTCAATGGCCGCGGAAAATGAACAAAAAACTGCACACCTCATTTAACGCTATTTTGCCAACAAATTACTTGGCCGATGATTGTCAATTGGACGCGCTTTACCACGGAGAAAACAACTGAGATGTGATCTAACCGATTCTTGTGAATTATATTGGGTGCTCTTTCATCACTTCTATTCATAAAACTGTGGTTATTTGCCTCTTAGAGTGCGCAAGCGCAAAATAACATTTTCCGTCCAATAAGTAACGTTCGTTGTTTCGGTCTAAGACTTTTACTCAAAAAGTAAAAAAGTTAATTTTCCGCCCTAGGGAGAAAAATTAAGTAAGTATTTAATTACTTAGTGGCTTATGACCAAGTGACATCACCAATATCTGGGAATCATTTTGTTACTAATTGGAAATTAATACCATACCAGAGTCCTTTTCCTACATCTGAATGAAAATGCCAATGTGGGAACAATTTTATTGTAAATTGAGAATTATTAATACATTATTTATTTAAAATACATTTCAATACATCCTTCCCTACATCTGAATGAAAATGAAATAGGTACCTACCTACCTACATGAAAAAAACTTAAAAGTTTAACTTTTCATTACATTATTTAGTAATAAATAATAATGTTTTTCTTTTCAGTATAATTTTATTTTTCATTGCAGATTCAAGTACTTTTAAAATATATAAGTCATTGAATCTGATAATAATATATAATATCTTGATATACATATATTTATTATTCACTCCTCTTGCTCATAAATCCGTCATTGTAGCGTAGTAAAGCGGGGGAAAATAGCATTTTAAGCTCTAGGGGAAAAAGTTTTATTTTTTATTTATTTTTCTGTTACCAAAGAGCCTACATACACGAAACAGTCTTTATTCAAAAGTAGAATAATCTCTTTGAAATATATTTACATTCTCTTTGCAAACATCTCGTTAAATAGGTATCCAGAATTTTACAAATTGTACATTTCATTTTTAATAGAATAATATACTTTGAATTACTGTATTGGATTATTTTATTTTCTCGCAATCGTAGTGAAAAGTAGAGTGTAACACACGGCGCTAAAACCCTTTGTAACTCGGTTTCTATTTAAATAAATCTACCTCGGTACAATGGGTCTTTTTAGCCCCTTGTATAACAATCTACTATTAGGTGTCAGATTAGGTTGATTTCATAAACACCAAACATACATTTTATCACAGAATTCATTTTATACTGACACTTGGCTATATAATGAAACAGAAAGAAACGAATTATACAAATCAACTTCCATTTTGCTAATTTGCTATACAATAAAAATTGTTTCACAGCAAACAAAAACAGGCAATGAGAGGAATCTCATTCTTTGAAGTCGGGTATTGCCTATATTTTGCGCTTTTTGAGATATTTAATGTATTTAAAGAAATACCTAATAGGTAATTTATAATATTGTTGACGTGACACGCTTTAGCTTTCATGATTGTTATTTCATATATACAAATGAAATGCATGGTCGAAGCAATTTTAACGTGGTTTATTACGAAATATACCAAGCTGAGATTAAACAACTCTATTTTTATAAGATGTAGATTACTTAAACTATCTCATAGTGTAGCTTTCATCTTGGTAGGTAGTCATTTAAGGGTAATACCTAGCTATCACAGAACAAAACTAAACAAAAACACAAAAAAAATTGCTCCCATTCTTAACAAAACTTACAATGTGGTTAATTTGGAACTTTTATTTTAGTTCATAATTTTCCGATCCTAAAATTTGACTCATGAAAAAGTCAGTTTGAGGGTGACAACCCTATTGATTTTGATTAGGTATTCTCAATAGGAATTATTGAATATGTTATGTACCTACTTATTATATCATGTACCAACATTTTAACTTTGTTTTGTCATGAATCAGTTTTTACGTTCACACATAAAACTTGGCCGATTAAGGTAAGCTCCAGGTTTAAGGCCGGCAACCAAATTAATTTAACACTAGTACAAGTAGGACTTTAGAATGGTATAAGTCACATCTTGTTACTCGATGAGGTGATTGGTATTATTTTTTGGCACCCTATACTTAATTAGGCCGATTCACAAAAGCTCCCAAGGTTAGGCGAGGCAACCAATTTTTTTGGCACTTCTCGATAGGCTCTTTCGAACGTATTATGTCCCAACTCGTTACCCGATGAGGTGTTGGGCACCCCAAAAAGTGCTCACATTTTTGCTAACTGTACAAAACCCTCCAGGTTTAGTCAAGGTAACCAAATACATTTAGAGACACCTCGATGCGTCATCCTAGATAGGTCACATCTTGTTACCCGATGAGGTGGATAGACATACGGCGCGCTCTTAGTCTAATAAGTTTTCATAAAACATTAACTTACATTTAAATGAAATGATTCCCAAATCATTTAATTGTGATTAGGCATTTTATTTTCGTATACATTTTTACATATCGATAAAAATCATAACTAATAATTGTATTTTTCTAACATTTATAATATATTTTATTAGCTAGGCATTTTTTATTTAAATACTGTTTCACTAAAAATAAATAATATTGCTCATTGTTGGCATAATTTATATTTCATGTGTTTGGTAGATTTGTTGTTATACACTAGTATACTGATACTAGTAAATGGTTATAATGATGATAATTTAACCTTTTTTTGTCGTAGTGGACACTGCAGTGTTTGATTTTCTTGACTGTGTTTACTTATTTCTTATGTTATTTTCCTTCTTGCTTGTGTTCAAACTGTAGTGTCTGTTGTGCCAGAATAAATGTTTCTTTCTTTCTTTCTTTAATAATAAATATCTATTATTTTGACCATTCTATATCCCTATTCATTGCAAACACCGTATATATCTTCAATTTTGAAAGTCCTTTTCGATTTGTTGGCAGTTCTCTATAACATATTTACATCTACTTAATTTTATTATACCCTTAAAAATTCTTATAAGAATCAGTTTGATACTAACCGGAGTCACTGTCATCCCTGTCGTAGTGTGGCCTCCAGTACTGCTCGTCATATCTCAAAGGCACGTCCGACCGCCCAGTAAACTTATTAGGATCCAAGATATTCTCTACTGAGAAGGCTATGGCAGGCCTCTCAGGGGGCCGCGTGAGGCCGAGCCGACGGGTCAAGTCAACCGGAGCCGCGTCTTCTACCCCCACCACATCTACTTCTCCACTGGCCTCAGCTTCCGTTTCCTCCGCCTCATCCTGAGCCTCCTCTCTCCTATCCTCCGGCCCTCGCGCCATCGCAAGCATCGTCATATCAACGTCTATATCACCCAGGACTCCCCACACATTAGCGTCTATCAGTCTGCACTCTCACTACACAGGCTCTGTTTCGATTGGCTCGCACTGTAATCCGACGAGCAAGCGCTTAGTTCGTGTCGAGCGAACGTTCGATTATCGCAACTCGATGTCAACTGAAAATCGGGAGCGTTCGAGGCGGGCGGGACTAAGGCCGGCGCATGGGGGGAGATGCCGAGGGAAGCAGCGCGGGATTGGGCGCGGGAAACGAGGCGTGCCCGGGGTGGAGGAACGTAATCGAGCAATAAGGTTTAAACAATTTCGTTTAATACGTTGAATTATGTAAGAGAGCGGCGGGCAAGTAATCGCGCACAAGCGATAAGGCCATTTGCGCTACTTCGTTACGTATTAATGGGCCAGGAAATTGACTTATGAATATTAGAGGTCGCGGCGAGTGTAAGATCGGGCCAAAGCGGCCCCGGGCGGCCGCGCCGTTATTTTCCTAGTTAAGCGCTGGAGTTGGAACAATCGTGTTATTGAGTTTGAACTTAATGGGTTTCGGTGTGTGGCTGCGAGCGATTTACGCCATTAGTGGTGTTTGCGTTGGCCCATGGAGCTCGGAACCACCTGGAGCTGGCTCCAAGCTCGCCATTTTACATTTTAATTGTGTTCGTTATGAAAAAAGCTCTTGTATAAATAAATACATTCTTGTTTTCAGACAACACAACAATATATTGATTGTAATGTGGGAACCAGATACTTAACTGATATAATAGATACTTACTTATACACTTACTGGTTTGTTAGGCTTCCGTACTAAGAGTGCGGAGCCTATTCGGGAGACTACGCTGTCTGTCTGTCTGTCCTACACTCTTTTGAACGGCAATAGATACAAGTACCAAAAATAATTATATGATGAAAGATTCTATAGGGTTAACTTTGGTGTAAATCAACAAATACTCACAAATCTATTTATTAAATCTATCTATTTACTCACAAATCTTTTTTTTTATGTAACACAACCTAGTCACCAACGTTTAAAATCATAAGTAAAATCTCGCAAATGCTAGAATAAGTAAGTAGAGGTGGAAATTGTCAAACAAGATAAAACAGTTACATAGCTTTTCCACTTATTTTTCACAGTTACTTACAAGTCAGTTCTTTAAAAATGTTTTTATTTTATTGTATTTACACGGCTAATCACACTAAGCATCAACCGTTTAGAAGTGGCAATGATATGCACGAATACTACCATTCGGTCACGCTCCTCTTACTTAGAAGTAACTTAGCTTATACAGGCTGTTTAGAAAATATTTTATTTTTTTGTTTTCAAGACATAAGTTCTCACAATGAGAAGATGTCCCGCGCCCAGCAGTGGGACAGTTTGTACAAAAAGGGATGATAAAAAAATGTTTATTCAAAGGTCAATGAACTTCTCTATTTCAATTTTCTCGAGTGCAATGTTCGACAAGAAATATCGACGAGACGCGTCACTAAAACGCTGTTGTGTATCTGGAGATCCAGATACACAAATGCTGGCAGCATGCCGGTTATGCGATGGTTATGGGATGTCAGATGACCCATCGCATAACCAGCATGCTGCCAGCATTGCAGCATTGAATGGCAACTTTCAACGCGGCAATGCTTGCAACATGCTGGGTACACTCCCAACTGATAGTAGGTTTGAACAATGAAACCGGTTAAATTAAATTATCGGTCTGGTGTAATCTATTTGTTTTTTTTATGTAGTACTTAGTTTAGTTATTTAAGTATGTAGTCAAATAGTAATAGGTACCTAAGTAAACAGCAATCGTCAAGTCAAGTCAGAGGCCTTTCGGCGGCTTAATAACTCTAACACTAGGGCTGGCCACTTGGTCTATACGAACTTACTAACTTACTTAGTATGTAGTCTGTATATTATTTTATATTATTTATTGGTTTTTTTTTCTTTTTACCGATTATCGTGAGTTTTTTCCGGTTCAATAAATAATATAAATGAAATACGGATCACGGAAGTTTTAGTACTGTCGTATATTGTTTTGTTGTAGTTAATAAAGTCAGTTGTCTAGTTTATAAAGAACTTCATTTCAACATTCTAATATCAAAATCCCCCTGTGCATTAAGGTCCGAGGTGGTACAAAAAACGGGCATGCCTTCACGCGGAGCGCTTTAGCTGCGCATGATTTAACTCGCGGCGGGAATGTATTGTGCAATTACTTACTAACTACAACACAACAATATACAGACTCAACTACTACACAAAAAGCACATCGATCACCCCAGACCGATAAAGGTCTAAAGATAATCCAAATGCTCAAAGCCACTACCAGTTGGCAGCGTACCCAGCATGCTGACCGCATTGCCACGTTGAATGGCAATGCTTATGCGTTGGGCCAGATACTTACAATTACCTGCAATTACTTACCTCTGTGCTTACTTAATATTTTGATCTATGTGTTATAGTCAAACCTCGAAGCTCCGGCGCTGCTAGGTTTGACTAGTCAATCCTCAGGTCTGATTTAGTCTTAGTCAAAGCACAAATAAATGACGTTTTTCTGCCTTTGACTAAAGAATTTTCGTCAAACCTAGGAGAGACTACTTTAATTTGGTCAGGCATAGATACGTCGGATTTTATGAATGGATTTCATGGATCAATTAGGTATTAGAATGTCTTAGTTTGTTTGATTAGGTATAAAACAGCATTTTTAGGGTTCCGTACCTCTAAAGGAAAAAAGGAACCCTTATAGGATCACTTTGTTGTCCGTCTGTCTGTCCGTCTGTCCGGGTGTCAAAGACCTTTATCTCGGGAACGCGTAAAGGTATCGAGTTGAAATTAAAACCATATACGCGGATCTATAGTATCTTGCTGCAGAAAGAAAATTAAATTTCTCAGATTTCATAAAAAAAAGTTACAGCCGAATATGTCGTAAAAAACGCACATTTCGACACTCACAAGGGAATCAAAACCTATGGGGTACTTCCCGTTGACCTAGAATTTTATTAGTAATCTTATTTCAATATTACTTTGACCTTTGCCTTGCTCTGTCTACTGTAGTAAGAGCGAGACAAAAGTCACAGTAACATTGAAATAAGACAGCTTGAAGGCTTGTGGTATTATTTGCGAATGTCAATAAATATCCAAGTGCGTGGCAGCTTTTTAAAGAAATTTCCATGCATAGAAGTACTTACAATTTATTACATTATACACTACGTTTCCATACGGACTGGCAGAAAGAACAAAATGACCAAAGGGCTAGCTTACCTCTGTCCAGCGGAATAACATTGCAATCCAACGAGATAAATGTCGCCAATCGCCAGCCTTTTGAGAACTTTGCCCGCGGACTTTGAATTGAGTTTTGTTTTTATCTATAATTTGTATTTAATATATGGTTTTGATTTATCACGATTGAATGTAACAAATAAATCTGTCTCCAAAATTACTATTTCAGCACTTGAGTACTATGCATTCTTTATTCAATAACATACACGACAGAATACACTATGAGAAAGTACACAATTCAAATACATATTAATAAACTGTATCGCATCCTAAAATTATGTATGCCTAGCTAGATAAGGTAAAGTAGGTTAATACATTGTGGGAAATAAAGTTAATTAAAAGGAAAATTTTAAACCATTAGACTTGAATATTAAACTAATACTAACATGTAAATCTAAAACTGTAGACAAACAAACAAACAAACAAAATATAATAACAAATCATTGCCCCCATTGGTCAGTTCTGTGTGCTTGCCCTGCTTCGATCACTTTTCTTTGGATATCTTTTTTTCCGTTTTATTTTTTATTTCGAAAATGTATATCAACGTTGTTTTTGAAAATATAAATCTCGTTAAAACAACACCAGATTGTGTCGTTAACGAACTAGTCTGTAAAAATGTTCGTTTCGCTTGAGACATTAATTAAAAAGTTTTTTATGCAAAAATTCCCTTCCTCGGTCCAATTAAAATTCTATCCGGATTCATTACGGCACTTTATTTTTAAGCGATCTGACTGAGATGCCCGTTATACTATACAGCGTAGAATGGAACTTACCTAAAGTAGATCGTCACATGAAAAGAACGCTGCTTGTTCGTAAACGCGAACAAACCAGCGTTTTTTTACGAGACGGGATGTACATAATCAATAGGTACTAACGTACGAGTATATTTCTGTCCACCTCTTAGCGAGAATATCCACGCTTAGAAAAGAGGTATGTAACGATATACCTAAAAAAATAATAAAAAAACAATATGATGAAAAATTTCATTACTTCATACGTAGGTACACAAATTTTGTCAACGTGGGTAACTTTGACTCCATGTCAAACATTGTACATAACTTTTTCGTAGTTCCGTTTTTTTTCAAATGATCACGTAATTTTATTAGTTGTTTTCTACTAATATTTTATGAGAAAAAATCAAGAATCTTTGAATAAAGCAGAAAGAAGAAAATGTTTTATTTTTATACAACATTCACAACAACGTACAATGTTTGACACAGAGTCAGAGTCACGTTGATAGTGGTAGCGTATTAATTAATAGTAAATTATTACAAATATATTACTACCAATATTAGTTTCCCCAATGACACTTATTAAATTTGATAGAACAAGCATATCATCTATTTTTCAAAACATATTTCTCGAAATTTCTACACACTAAAAACCATACAAACACCAAAATACGAGCAATCATCGTCCAAAAACGTAAACGTCTCATTTATCGTACTAAAATAGCATAAACATAAAATCAACGTTAGAGCGTGAATGCAGCGCGATGTCAAATGAGAACGTCAGGAATTTTAATAACCAATTTGTATTTAACAAATCTGTCTCTTGAGCAGCTCGTTTTTTCATAAACACGATGCGTTATTACGCTAGGGATGTGAAAGGTTTGCGTAAAATTTTGTCGATACAAAGTGCTGTGCCTTTATAAAGCTCAAGTCAGGAATATTGTAGGGATCTGCCTAATAGCGGTTGGATGCTTTGGAGTCAGAAGGGCGACGAATTGTGAGAGAAGTTGAAAAACTGGCCTTCTCAAATATGCAGAGCTTACAGCATCTACATAAGGTGGCGTTTCTGGCAATGGTAAATTCATTCTTAATGGAATTCTGTGTTTCCCCACACCTTTCCTTTTAGAAAGAAAACGAATACAGATTTCATTTCTCTATGAGAACACAGACATTATCAAATAATTAGTCAATCAATCAGGACCGAGTGTAATAAATTTTCCACAATATATTAATAGATAAGTACGTGTCTAGGCATAGAATAAAAGGAACTACTTTTCTTCAGTCGGGTATTTTGTTTTTCTTTTAATATAGAATGGTACAAAAAAGCACGCACGAAATTTTAATTCACATTTGATTTATTTTTATTTATTTACAAATATAGATAATTATGTATGTAAACTAAAACATGAGTTATATTTACCCATAACTTATATTTTACTGCCATTTATATACTTAGTATGAAAATTATATAGAAAACTATACACGAGATTTCTAAAATACAAAATAAATACAAAATAAACGTGAGTGAAACAGAATTTATCATAAAAATTGTGTAAGGTCTTAATTTTTTTCACATCACTACGCAAAATCATAAACGACGTCTTCCCAGTTAATTGAATGTTCCACGGATAAATTAGAAATAATTTGTACATTCAGTAGCAGCGCAGATTGTTATTGCTTCGTTGCTCCACTCTTTGATGCGTGGTAAGGAACGTAATGCGCTCGTTTCGGGAACGTCGCATTGTAATTGGCTCTCAAATAAATAACCTTAAAATACATTGTGAGATACTTGTTTACGTTATTAGGCATATGTATATTGTATAATCTATAAGATACAAAGACGAATAACAAAAAAAAATTGCCTGTAAAGTCGGTTTACGGACGATAATTTTAGGTGTAACGATGCGTCACAAGCCAAACGCTTAGGCCGATCGTGGCTCTCTATCGCTTGTACCGCGCTCTCGCTTGCATTCTCGGCTTAGGTGTAACGTGACAATGAATCATGCTTTTTCGTGCGTGCAGCCGGCGTTCATCGATTTATAAGACGTTATCACGTCAAAAATGATTTTTGTGAACGAGCAAATATTAATTGTTGTTATGAAAATGGTTTTATTTATTATTGTTACTCTCGGATGACTCACTCTCTCAGGACACTCTCCAAAATGTATCCGATAAAAAACCGATAAACTGCAAAAAAACCGATAAATATCGCCGCAATATTGTTAAATAATATGTTCAAACTTTTATATTATTTCTTTTGAAAATAATACGAATAATGTTGGCTGTTTATAATCAGTGTTGGCTTTAGCTCCACAGATGTCCACCAAAGGGCCGGACTTGACCCAAGAGCTTATAGGAAACAAGTATATCAAGTTTAGAAAACTCAAAAAACCCTGACAAAAAAACGGCTGAACCGATTTTGAAGAAACATAACTAAGAACACTCTAGATGAAAATCTCTTTCAAACAAAAAGTAGATCAAAATCGGTCTATCTGTTTGATAGCTACAGACAGACATGCAGTTACACACGTCAAACTGGTGTTATAAGCAGCCCTTTTTAGGGTAATAACTACGAAATCCTTATAATCTCGCCATGTCCGTCTGTCTGTCTGTTCGTATATCACAGTCATTTTACTCAGAGACTGTCAGCCCGACATAAACAAATTCAGCATGTAGATGTGTTCTGTAAACAGCTACAAAATGCCGTAGTCAAATTTTCAATAAAAAAAAAAATATGGGTGGCACTCCATACATATAAAAAAGGAATGTTTTAGGGTTCCGCGCCTCAAAAGAAAAAAAACGGAAACCTTATAGGATCACTTTGTTGTCCGTCTGTCTGTCTGTCTGTCCGTTTGTCCGGGTGTCAAGACCTTTATCTCGGGAACGCGTCAAGGCGTTGAAATTAAAACCATATACGCAGATCCATAGTCTCTTGCTGCAGAAAGAAAAATAAAATTTATCAGTTTTTGTAAAAAAAAAGTTACAGCCGAATATGTTGTACAAAACGCAAATTTCGCCACTCACAAGGGAATCAAAACCTATAGGGTACTTCTCGTTGACCTACAACTATGAAATTTGGTAAGAAGCATTGTGTAGGTACTCTACTACACATATAGGAAAAATCCGAAAACTGGTCATTTTTAATTTAATCACAAAAAAAATGTGTCTTTATGCGAGGAATGAGGCCTGGTCCAAATTTTAAAGTTCTTTAACCGTATCATGTAGGGTATCATATGAAAAAGCTTCATTACCATAAGCTAAAACAGGTTTTTAAATATTTTTACGATGTATATTTTTAGGTTTATGAAGGAAAATATAAAAAAATATACCTATGATTTCCTCCTTTTATCTACTAGTTTGTACGGAACCCTCGGTGGGTGAGTCTGACTCGCACTTGTCCAGTTTTATTTTTTTTCAATCCTACTCCATCGTGTTGGGTATCGTCGAATAGATCTCTTAATAATTATTAAGGTCCAAGGTTCTGTATACGAGATATAGCCCGCAAAATGTGTTTTTTTTTTAGCCCCTCCCCCCTTCCTGCATTTCTAAACTATTGGACCTAGAAATTCATAAATAATCATAATAGAAGACCATATTAAGTATTTTCAATGAAAATTATTTTGAAAACTCTGTGATTAGGGGGCCATTCACTTATTACGTAAGACGATTTAGGGGGGGGGGGGGGGAGGGGGGGGGGGACCATGTCTTATTTTTTCTTACAAGGGGGTGGGAGGGAGTCTTTATAGTTCTTACGTAAGATCACAAAAATGCGGAAAGTTAAAATTATACTATGAAAGAGCGCGGGTTACCGCGCGAGTGCCGAAGTGCGCTCGGATGTGTATAAAAGTACAAATACACATTCCTAAAAATTGTTACATTGAAAAATAAACATTACAATAAACCAAACGTGTATTCATTTTTTCCTTTAGATTCTTACGTAATAAATATTACACAGGGGGGAGGGGGTCGGCCTATTCTTCTTTTTTCTTACATGGGGGGGGGGGGGGAGTAAAAAAAAAAACACTTAAATCATTACAGTACTTGACTGATTGACTTTTTCGCAAAGTAGGTAATCCTAACAAGAAATACTCGCCAAATAGTTTTTTTTTTAAATTACAGCATCACGTATACCCGTATTACAATATCACGGGATCCTACTATACGCGTGTCTCGACACGGTCTTGGCCACTTATTTTGGGTCATATCTAATGATAAAGCATTAAGTTTCTCTGGATACTCTGATACAAAATTATAAAAAGAGTTCGATGTCACTCCTTATCACTTTGCCTTGAGAAGTCATATAAATCTACATCACTTATCTCTTGGAAACCCACTGGACTTCCAGGCTCAGGGAGATTACCTTTACCTTTAGGTCATTGTGGAATCCTTATCGCTACAAATTTATATTTACAGCTCAATAACTGCATTTAATGTGAAAACTGATATGCATTTCTTGAGTAATAATGCATTAATCGTCTACGTAAAATGCAAATATACTTATATGTCCATTTAATACTATAAAAGCAACCGTTACTTAAGCAAGAAATCATTCGAAAACGTGCGCTTTTGAAAGCAGTTTTAAAGAATACAAAGCAAATTCTGAAAATGGATTTCACGAAAATTTTCTTGTTGGTGTTCGCTTGCTTTGTGATGCTTGCGTCGGCTTCCCCCGAACCAGGGTGGTTGCAGAAACCGTTCGGGAAAATTATAAGGTAATTTATAAATTTTAAATATTTTTCCACGCTTTAAAAAACACCATTTATTGGTTTCCACATTTTAAAGCACATTTCTATATTTAGGTACTAATAAATATTATATTATTAAAAGATTAGATTTATTTAAGTATCAGATTTACGCATGAATTTAAAATTCACCACACATTGTTTAGAAATTTATTATATTTAAGTAATTATCAAAATATTATCTTTTTTGTTTATTTTTCTCTCGCAATTTCCATTAACAGTCGAATTAACTACCGCAATATAATACAAAAATAAAAGATGACTCGACCCCGCGGACATGTGGCCGAGATGACCACCAACTAAATTTTAGTTTAGTTTTATTTAATTTTAGTGTAGTGTCATTGTAATTATGTTCTGTGAATGTAGAGTGTATAAATAATTTACAGTTTTCAGACACTAATTGGGTATGTAAAGTTTTTTTTTGGTATTTTTTTTATATTTTTATATGATAGAATGGATCATTTAGAAAAACTAATTTCAATATTTTTTTATTCTGTTCAGTACTTATTTTTTAATATTTTTTTAAAGATAAAATCTTCAGTAGGAAGGATGACGTCATCGTACCTACTGAATAAGATGTTGTGATAGCCAACATGAACTAAAAAATACATATACGTCAACTTGACAGTGACATGTACCTATATTCGTTTTTGTCTCTGACTGATACAAGAGATCGTCGGTTTTTGTTGTGTTTTGAAAAAACAAATACGTTGTGTAAACATGAATGAAAAAAGAATAATTAATATTGAGCTCGTTGTAATTAATTAATGTTTTATAAGGTCTTCGCGATTGTGTTTGCGCATTGAAATGAAACAAATTCACAATATTATTCAGAAACTACAACTGTGAAATGTTTCGACTTTCGTGCCAAAAATCCTAATAAACTGTTTTTTTTCATGTAAAGGAAACCTTTAAAAGACTGGTGTGAACAAGTTAACGTAGAATATGTTCCTGGGCGAAGCATTGATGCTGCAGTACAATGAACCAGAAAAAGGAACCAGAATAAAATAAATAATGTATAAATGTAAATAAAATAATCCCTTATATAATTACAATGAAATTGGTATATAATTAAACACAATAAAATCATTTCAAAAAAGAAGTTATGTACTGTCAATCACTTTTATTTCATATCCTGGCATTGTTCATAAGTTTTAGCTCTTTAGCTCCTCGGATTTTTGCGATGTTGTTCTTGTCGCTAGTTGAGATGAACTCCAGAATGATAAGATTCTCAACCTTAGGTAAGTTAGCAGAGTCGGCACGTACAAAATTATCCATAATTTATCCAATCAGTAGGCAAACAGTTCCTTATAACAAAGCAGTGGTAAACGTAAATGCAGTAACAATCAAAACGGTAGGAAAGCAAAGTCGTCGTAAAGATAATGAACAGAATTAATTTAATACAAATGAATAGAGTAGCAGAGCACCAAACACACAAAATAATTATTTTCTTTGTTTATTTATTTTGGTATGACAGTTGTCATAGAGATATTGTCTCTCTTGTCAATGCCAATGCTGTCAGTTTCATCTTTTTTACTAACTAAACTACATTTCATTTTACATTTTAGAGGTCGACTGAAGGTCAAATATTTTTTATATTTTCGCAAAAATTTGCGCGATCTCATCATTTTATGTGCCCTAAATAAAAAAATATGGTTTATAGACATATAATCTCGAAATGGTTTTGGAATCAGCATATGTTACATTTTTCTTTACATACCCAATTATAGTCAAATCTTTACTATAATTTGTTCTTGAACCTTGTCTTCTATTTTTGTAATAAGTATTGGTTACATTTGTAGATAGATAGATAGAAGATAGATAAAATCTTTATTGTACACACCTTAAAAGTAATAACAAAGGACTTAAATAGACTAGTGCAACAAAAGGCGGCCTTATCGCTAAAAGCGATATCCAGTCAAGCATGTAGTGTAGAATGTTTGTTTTTTAACTTTCTCTTTTTCTTTACAGACGCAAGCTTGGTATATAATCGTAAAAGCAGGCGAGAAGTAAAACAACGAGAAATATGGTATCTATTGGATTATATCTACGGTTAAATTAATATATTGGAACTGTAATATTAATGTAATGAATAAATCACTATAAGTATATTATATTGGAAGTATGGCGTCGTTTTTATTTCATAACAGCTAGTAATTCAAAAAAGATTATAAATTAATTAAATAAAACAATAAATAAATAACTGGCCAAGACCATGTCGAGACGCGCAAATAGTAGAGTTCTGTAGCTAATGCTGTAATTTAAAAGAAACTTTAACTACTTGGCCAGTATATTTTTGTTTATCTACTTTGCAAAAAGGTCGTTAACCTCAGTACTATAATGACTTAAGTGTTTTACATTATTTATCGCTATATCCCGAAAAGTTGTAATTTCAGAGTGTTCAAAATAATTTTCGTTGAAAGTATTCGATATGGTCTACTATCATGGTTAACCATGAATTTCTAGGTAAAAATTAATTAAAATGCAGGAAAAACACATTTTTTTACTTTTAGCGGGCTATATCTCGCAAACATCACGCCTGAGAAAGAAATTATATATTGAAACTTAATCTTATTTTAAGAAACCTATTTAACGATATCCCACACGATGAGGTGGGGTGGGAAAAAAACATGCCTTCTATATACCTATGTATATATTTATAGAGTGCCACCCCTATTTTAGTTTTTTTAAGGCTAAAGCTCTGAGTAAAATGACTGTGACATATGGAACAATAGACAACATAGCGATATTATAAGGGTTCCTCGTCGTCCTCCAAGTTTTGCCAACGGTAAGCATCCGGTGGGAAATTTAAATTTCAAATAGTTTTTTTGACCTTGTAATTGGGTAATCTTTGTAAATGATCACAATGTTTGCGACAATCTAAGTTTTTTTTTTATTATCACGCAATGAATAATGCGCCTCGTTTCTTAGGTATTCCGAGAAGCATTATGATCATTAACAATAGATACGTAGCTGACTTGGCTACAAGAACAATAAAAACTGTTCGAAATTTGAAATTCCCGCCGCATGCGTATCACAAAGCTCATTACGGTCATATTACATTGACATTAGCGCAATATCTAATCGTGACATAATTACTGTCAATTACAGCCCGAAATAGCGTTGTTCCCGCCCGCTAGGTGGCGCGCAGGTAATTTGTCACACACTCCGACCAGCCGCCTGACAGGACCACATGATTTATCACCCTACAGACAAAGACTTCTCTAAATAGGCCCCTCGGCAGCGCAAACACTCAATTTGTGACTAATCACCGCACGAATATAACCTCTAAATGTTCCCGCGTAAAGACCGCTTTCGCGCCAAAAATTGACAGTTGCGTTCGCTGTCAACGCGATCGACCGAGTTCGGATACATTCCTAAACTAATTGTATGTATCGCGGCGAGCGCAGAACACATTTGTCAATTGTCGCTCGCCTCCCCGTATAACGGAACGTAATTAGTTACTTGAAATATTTCTGGAACGCTTTGACGGCTTATTAAGATTTCAAATTGAACACAAATTAGATGTCATGCCTAACTGATTTCTAACCTACGATACGCTTTCATTTCCCATCGGGACGTTGAAAAATTTAGTTGTCGACGCGAGGACAGACTCGTTTTCCGGACATCAAAAAGCTATCAGTTTTAAATGGGTTTGAAACTTCGCAGATTAATAATTAATGTAGTCCACTTATGGACTACATTTCTATTTATAGACATACCTTCTAATATCCTTATTTCTTTAGGAAATGCTTAATCATATATATGACACATAGTTAAGTACCCAGTACGTACCTGTCTATTTCTTTTTTGCGTAAAATGAGTATCTAACAGCGAGAATGTGGGTCGATTTGGAAGCAATTTTGAGGTCCATGAATTTTTTGAATCAAACAGCTGATTTTATTAGCGATATTCGTAAATGTTGGCATATTCAAGTAACACCAGAACTACTACTATTTAATATGGGATGGATTTGCAAATACTTTCGTATTAGGGGTGTACAATAATAATACTTCTATAACCCTATAGTAAGAATGTGTCGCCAATACAATGAAATATCTAAAAAACACTATGATTCAATTGATGTCTTCAATCAAAAAATTTACAAATTTAAACAAGACGTTAAAAATAAGTATTGTGTTTGCTGCATAATTATGATGATTATGATGATGAAGGTTAATTAATTTAATTTAATCAAGTGATACCAATTTTCTTTTTATTTCTTTTACTTTTGAAACTGAAAATATTATTATTGTAATAGTAATTATAACATGTTGTGTATACATTTAAGGAATATACCTAGTTTAGGTCCAAATTATAAATTGTACATTGTGAAAATTGTAAAGACTGTATTCTGTTCGTGTACCAATAAACTAAATAAATAAATAAATAATATCCTGATTATTTATGAATTAAGTACATAGGTACCTATTTTTTGATCCGATGCATTTTAGGCTTCCGTACTAAAGCCACAGGAACACCCTTATTCGTAAAACTCGATGTCTGTCTGCCTGTCTGCATGTCCTACACTTCAACGGCTGTAAAGCAAAATACAGATATATATAAAAAGAAATATATATAAAAAGAATTACAAATGTATTTCTTTTTATTTTTTCAATTGACATTTAAATGATTATTAATATTTTTAATTTTATTTATTAACATATGCAATTTTAGTTTGACATTTAATTTCAATTTGTATTCATTAGTGACATTTTTATTATTGTTTTTCATGTATATTTTATAGTAACGTGTACCTAGTGTGTATCAATAAATGAATATGAATATGTATCCTTTGAATGGTAATGGTTACAAATCTCAAAATTGGCAAGATTGTAGGGTTTACTTTGATGTAAATCTACAAATATTAAAACTGGTCAAAAGGGAGACAAGCTTACGTAAATAAATTTAGAAAAAATGGGAAACATTTGTTTATTACATTAACAAGTCAACACAACATCATCATTTCCCACTAGGTGGGGTCGGAACAGCACGTTTCCTTTCGCCACTTCACTCTACCAGACGTCATCTCTACACTCACACTTTCACACGCATATCGTCTTTCACACAGTCCATCCACACTTTCTTAGGTCTCCCTCTCCCAGCCCTACTGCTTACCATCATATTTAGGGCCCTCTTGAATACATGGAATATACAATCCTCCCATCTCATGACATGCCAGCATAAATAAAATCTAATCAAATAAAATTAAAAAAAAAGAAACCTACAAATCCACATCCCTAACATTCTCAGCCACATGTCTAACACCCGACTAATTACATGTCAATGATCGATTCAAACTCTCAAGCAGTGCCATCTGCGAACAAGCGAGCTCGATCGATTGTCGACAACCGTAACAATCGATTCGATACATCGAGTTTTTTAATCGATACCTTTACACGAGCGCACCGCAACGAATCGGACTGCCGAACCATCAATTAGTAAATGCTCTCACAACATCGTGTTACGTTCCTTTTTCAAAAAACACGCGGCTTTGAAACATAGACAACAAAAAGAATCGAGATCGCTTGGAGCTTGGAGGTGGCAAATAAAAAAAATAAAACATTCGTCCGGAAATCGTTACATCGTTTTGATTGCTACCGTTTGTTTGATTTGATTGGAAAAGAGATTCCAACGCATCCTGTTTGTTTATTTGAATAAGCGGGTACGTTCTGGATATCATAGTTATTGAAGATGTTCAAATATTTAATTGTTAAAAAATATACATACTTTCCACGGTACTTTTACTACATGAGCTAGCATATTTTGCATGTACGTACATAAGTCCAATAAAAGGCAGAAAGGCCAGCTAAGAAAGTGTTCTGTAAATTATCCTAGACCAGCACCATGATTTCGATGATAAAGCTTGAAATTTTTCGCAAATATGAAGAAAAACATGTTTGCTAAAAAAAAATATAATCGGTCCGATATACGCTTTATCTAGATTGATGAACGATATTTTGAAATTCTATATTATAAAAAACATACTGAATTTTTAACACATATTTGCATTATCATAATAAAGTAACTGCACTTTTACAACAAGTATAAGTTTAGAAAACTCAAAAACAAACCCGAAACAAAAACGGCTAAACCGATTTAGATGAAACATGCAGCAACAACAGCTAAGAACACTCGATGGTTTTTTTTTCAAACAAAATAAACTAAATTTAAATCGATCCATTCGTTTGAGAGCTAAGATGCTACAGACACACACAGATACACGCGTTAAATAAAACTTATAGATAACCCTCCTCTTTTTGGGTCGGGGGTTCAAACTAAATTGATGAAACTTTTTTAAATAGAAACGACTCGTATTATTCTAGTTACCACAATAGTTACTATAATAGATATTATCAAGGGCGTCGCCAAGGAGACCCCCTAGAGATTAAAAAAATGTAGCCAACTGCAAAGCAACCAAAGTCCTAAGGCCGTGCAATTGTACCTGTACCTACAATTCATATTTTTCTCATCCACCATAATATTAACTTGCCCCCCCCCCCCCCCCCCCCCCTGGGCCACGGGCTGGCGACGCCCTTGGATATTATAACTAGTATCTATATTAAAAGGAAAACAAAATACCCGAACTGTGTGTAGCTTTAAGTACGAGTTTTGTAGTGCAATTTACGTTTCGCTTACATTGCGCTTGATAGGTGTTGAGTCTGCGATTTTGCGAAAATGTATGCAAAATAACGTACTGTATAATTTAGGTATTTAAAAGAAACAGTCTTTAGAATGTTTTTGTATAATCGCATAGCTTTGTTAAGAACTATATAAGAAAGCGTTTTTTTTTTTTCTAAGAGTTTTACTAAAATACCTAAAAATGTAGCGTACCTACCTATTATATTTATATATTATATATTTCTATAATATTACCTGTAGGAGGTAATATTATAGAAACATACATGCACTCGAAACATAGCCCTCAATCTTGTGCAGTCGGGTAAGAATTAATTGAAGGTAGACAAACGAATACGAAAAGAAAATTAATGTCGTATGTTGTCACTCTTGAATGTCTTTCGAATGTAAGTTTTCGCGAAAAAAATATGTTCCGGGCCATTATAATAATTTATTGATGCCACACCTATACCGCCATCTAGCGGAATTTTCCGAAATATTAAAACTAACTTCCACGGTACTCCGCCCTTTCAACTAAGCAGATAGTCTACGCTGTAAATCGATAATAATGCAAACTCTTATTCACCATAGATGCCAGCACCATAGCACAATATCTATTTTTACCCGACTGCGTAAGAAGGAGAGTTTTGTTTTTCGAGTGTATGGATGTTTCTTGTATGTAAGCGATACACCCTACACCCTAAATAGCTTGGCCGATTTTGATGTTTGAGGTGTCATTAGATTCGTCTTTACTCCCTGAATCTCATATGCTACACTTTTTTGTAATCATAATAATAACAATCTCGCAAATATAAAATAAAAATGCGTTTTCTCGTAACCTCCAACAAACTTTTTCGGAATTAACTAATTAACTAGAACTATTCTAAAGAATGTGTCAGTCGGTTATTTTTTTTCTTTTATTATAGATACAAGT
Source organism: Lycia hirtaria (assembly GCA_947563715.1). Classification (NCBI taxonomy): domain Eukaryota; kingdom Metazoa; phylum Arthropoda; class Insecta; order Lepidoptera; family Geometridae; genus Lycia; species Lycia hirtaria. The sequence goes on along the minus strand of OX387376.1, from coordinate 48,448,676 downwards.
ATCTATAATAAAAGAAAATGATTTATACACGTATAAAACAGTATACAAGTATAAAAAGTATAAAAGTATACAAGTACCTATAAAACAGTAAATAGTTTTACAATTAATCAACATAAGCTAGGGCCTAAAGTGCCTAAAACATCGACAAGAGTCATCTGATGGATGTTTTATAACAGCGTCACTTTAGTTAATGTCTAATTAGGCCAATACGGGAACCGCAACCATGGCCACGCCACTCTAGCAGGTATGGTAAGCTGTGCCCTGCGGTTTCATCTGAGTTATGATGAAAAACGGTAATAAGGATGATGTTTACAGCTTAGCAGGCAGACATACTTACTACCAATTGAGCCACAAGGCCAGTCAAATAATAATTTATTTGTATATATTAAAGACACCAAATATAATTCTTCTGGCTCCGAACCTTAAACAATGAAAGATAATAATTACTTAGTAACGACATAAAATATGACCGTCTATAGGTTATTTCATAATACGACTTAATGTTTACCTATAGTTTAATAAAAAAACAAAAAAATTACATTATTAAAAAAACTAAACGTCAGTTTAGTAGATATCGATTAAATCGGGTAAAGCGGTAAACAAATAATATCACATTGACAAAGTGAAAGCTTCATCCTTTTTTAAATCGTTAGAAAGCTCTGGCCGCTTATAAAATATAAAAACGAAGATGACGTCAAATTATTTGGCGCGAAAATTTCCCTCCGTAATATTTTCCACAAGAGACGATTTCTGTGGGAGCTAATTGGATTCCAGTTACAATAAACGCGTCAGGCGCGCGTCCTGCGGCGATAAAAAACGCACCCCTCGGTTTCAAACTTAAAAGAAAAATGGGAAAGCGGATAAAATAACAATAAATGTATTGTGGGGTACTTCCTCTCTGGTACGCCTCGCATGTTTGGTTTTCGAACTTTTTTTTTTGCTTGATGTTGGCGATTATGCGATATGCTTCCACATTTGCCGGTTTTCGAACTTGGTTATAGTAAGCACAGCGAAAAAAAACCACTATTGTTTTATATTTTTCTTTTTTTAACTAAATCTTATCTTATGAAAGTCTCTATTCGTGCCTGTCGATAGTTAAAGCATATATCGTTGTTCCTAGACATATGAAATTTAGAGGGAACTTTCCTTATAGAACAAGTATCAATAACAAAAGAAAAACAAAATATCCAACTACAGAAAAGCAGTTTTTGCAGACTAACTTACGATTTATTACGCATGATACGTTGTGGTCGCTGTGAAGTGTATGTTTATTGTGAGAAAGTATGCGTAAATTCGCTGTAAAAAAATATAAATGTGCATTCTGTAAAATATTTCTAGTAAAATCACTTGTTTATAACGAAAAAGCTCGTTGGAAGTTACAATACGCATTTTTGCGTGAGATGTATGATTTAGTATTACAAAAAATATAGTGTACAACACTCAGGGAGTGAAGACGAATCTAACGACACCTGGCAAATCGGTCTGATGATCTCATTCCCCCATGCCCTTTTTTCTATAGGACGAAGCAAGAAGCACGAAAAAGCGATATTGTTACGGTTGATATTCCGCATTATGCGTAATACCTGTACGAAACGCTTTGGCTCCACTTTCATTGTGCGTACCGCCAAACTGTGAAATGCGCATCCTTATTGAGTCTTTCCGAATAGATATAATAATCTAGGTGTCTTCAAATCGCGAGTGAATAGGATTCTTCTAGGCGTAAATAGGGCGAATTATGTGCTCCTAGGCAAGCGTGCTCCATCGTAGACCGTAACTGGTACTTATCACCAAGCGAGTTGACGGTCAAGCGTAGGCCTATTATCGAACAAAAAAGGTGGTGTTGTGTGAAAATGGCCATCAATATTTATTTAATTATTTATGATGGGTATAAACATCCCTGATTTTTACGTATTTTTATATTAAACAACAACAACAATTAACTTTGTAGCAAAGCTTTGTGCAAAGCGTGGGGCAAAGCACAAGCTTTCAAGTATGTCAAGTGATAAAAGACTGTAAAGATGATATGGTTATCATCTATGTACCTAATAAATTTCATAACGATTTCTTCAGCCATAAAAATGTAAAAATGTTATTTTTTCAGTTTTAAGACTTCAGTACTTTACCGTCTATTTATAAAACGTAAACAAAGTAAATTGGTTAATGATTGCAATCATTGAAAGCAATAGAGCATGTCTTATAACTAAGTAAGTACTCGTATAATATATCTTTCTATAGAACAGGCATTAATGGAACTAAGCCTGTTCTATAGAAAGGTTAATATAATATATTAATAAAACCGGTAAAGTTTTGTCGTGCTATGAGAACACCGTCATAAATAAATTATCGTTTTTAGGGTTCCATACCTCAAAAGGAAATAACGGAACCCTTATAGGATCACTTTGTTGTCCGTCTGTCTGTCCGTCCGTCCGGGTGTCAAGACCTGTATCTCGGGAACGCGTGAAGGTATCGTGTTGAAATTAAAACCCTGGACGCAGATCTATAGGGTAAGACCCAATTAGTTGCCCTACTTTTTAAAAAAGCTCTGTTATTAAAAAAAAACTTACTAAGAATAATTCGACGTGTATATCAAAAGATAGGTCTTTGATCTTTCATAGTAGCCTATTTTATAAACACAATTAATATTCGTTTCCCGTATAATTCCTGTTTTTTTTACCTCTCAAAAAGGGGATAGTTGCCTTCTATAGCGGGTAGTAATAATGCTTCGAGGGATACTTGCCTCGTGTAACGATAGATGCCTCTCTATGTTTTTTCCAGGTAAGTTTCAAGTATACAGTCTTTATTATTTACTGAGATCGTTTATTAAGTACTAATCAAAATATTAATTAACATTATAAAAAACATTACTATGTTTTAATGTTTTAAACTATTAAATTAAAACAAAAATAGACTCCAAACTTAAAATTGGGTAAGTAAATAATAAAATATTATTATTTGTTGTTTAAACAGTTGAATATTTATTTTTAACCGACTTCCAAATATAAGGAGGTTATCAATTCGTCTGTATGTTTTTTTGTGTTTGTTAACCGATTACTCCGCCAATTATGCATTGATTTTGATGATTTTTGAAATCAGTTCAGTACTTTGGTTTTATAATACAATAACTGGTAAATTATCATCCAATTGCCTGTAGAAAAGTGAACAGCAAAGTGAACATCCTTTAAAGATATAACACCAAGTAAACAAATTACGTATTTGAAGACGGGTTTTTCAGTTTTTTTAACTATAATTAATAATTTTAAAACAAGTTATAGTCACTATACGTTGGAAAGAACACTAAAAGGAAAAAAACTGTTTTTGCTCGTTAAAGAATTTATGGATGCGGATAGATGGCCCTAGAGCAACTATCCGCAAGAGTATAAAGGGCAACTATCCTTTTTGATACGGATACTCGCCCTTTCTATTTGCGAAATAAATAAAAACTAATCAACAATAAAACGTAATAAACAGTGAAATTTTAACTCTAGCGCATGCTAAGAAACAAAAAGTTGACTGACACTACAATCAATAGTAAAAATATTTAATATAAATAACTTGCCAATATAATTTCGACGCCTGTCAAAGTTTCGCCGCGGAAGATTTTTACTCACACGGAGAAAACGCGTGCGCCTACTAATGGAACTAAGGTCAGCAGGCCACTTCCAATCATAATCAAGCCCTAACGCCACCAACATACCTAACAATGCGTATTCAAAACAGAGGCATGTATACCACTGAGGCAACTATCCGGGTTTTACTCTAGTCTCTTGCTGCAGAAAGAAAAATAAAATTTCTCAGTTTTCTTAAAAATAAGTTACAGCCTAAATTAAATGTCGTAAAAACGCACATTTCGACCCTCACAAGGGAATCAAAACCTATGGGGTACTTCCCGTTGACCTAGAACTTTGAAATTTGGCAAGAAGCATTGTGTTAGAGTACACATATAGGGGAAAAAATCCGAAAACTGGGCAATTTTAATTAAATCACAAAAAAATTGTGGTCTTTATGCAAGGAATGAGGCTCCAAATTTTAAAGTTCTTAACCGTATCATGTGGGGTATCATATGAAAGAGCTTCGTTAGCGTAAGCTAAAACAGGTTTTTAAATATTTTTACGATGTATATTTTTCGGTGTATGAAGGAAAATATATGATTTCCCCCTCTACTAGTTCGTACGGAACCCTCGGTTGGCGAGTCTGACTCGCACTTGTCCGGTTTTTATTTCTGTCACTGTCACTGAGACACTAACTCCACGTCAAACGTTGTACATAGCTTTTTTCGATGGTTCTTGATATTTATCCCAATTTTTATTTTTGACACATTTGATCCTAACAAAAATTGTCACTTCAAACCTAATGCAAACGGACCCCTAAATTGAAAAATGATATTGCCGCACATTATTTATTTTATTGATATTGAATTTTTTTGATTACCTAGTTCCAATCCAATGATCCCCACATGATGGGGTAGACAAGAAAAAAATAATTCAAAAAAAACACGAGAGGTAACCAATTTTTTTTTTTTTTTTTATTCTTCTACCTTTTCAGCGTAACTAATAGACATATCACTAGATATGTCTATTAGTAATAACTAATAGTCTTTGAGACAAAACCGCGGATGGACGGACAGACGGACATTACGAAGGGAACTATAAGGGTTCCTTGCTTACTACGGAACCCTGAAAAACGGGTGATTATCTCCACTTTATGAATAGGAGAATTACCTACCTACCCAATAAAAAATATAAGTAATTTTAAATTAACATTTGGAATTTTTGAAGGCTAGATTAAGATTGATTGATTTTTTGTTAGATTAATTTCTAGATCGATGTACTTCATCCTTAGCCACACCGAGTCACCGAGTTGTGGGTCAAACGTAAACAATTTCTTCTAAAAATCACACAATAATTTTGAAAGCACATAGTCTAGATAGAGAACTGTCGTGGCGAAAAATGGGAACTAACGTCTCGATGGAACAACATAATGAAATAAGGACAGCAGCGCCCCCAATGCAACATTAGTACAGACTACAGACATCGTTATCCAAACAAACTCTACGGCCCTTCTCCATTCGATTCTCAAGATCAAGGATATTCGATCCTATAATCAAAGTGAAGGCAATAAACTGTTAAATTGATTCTATTTTTGAATTTACCTACATTTTGGAAGACAAAACACATGTACCTAGTAGGTAAGCACTGTTTGAGTTTTGGCTGGAACGTCTTAGTAACGTGTTGCTGCTTTGTTTTATTTTCCTAAACTTGTGTTATTTTGAACATTAATGCTATAAAAATGGTGGTGTGTTCGATAAAGTGCGTGTGGTAAAAACGGGACCCTATTACTAAGGCCTGTTTGTCCGTCCGTCTGTCCGTCCGTCCGTCTTTCACCAGGCTGTATCTCATGAACCGTGATAGTACGAGAGTTGAAAATTCCACAGATGATCTATTTATGTTGCCGCTATAACAACAAATACAAAAAAACAGAAAAAAAAAATATTTAAGGGGGCTCCCATACAACAAACGTGATTTTTTTGCCGTTTTTATAGATAATGGTACGGAACCCTTCGTAGGCGAGTACGACTCGGACTTGGCTGGTTTTTATTTTAATTATTATAAATGCGAAGTTTGGTCCCTTTCTGCCATCGAACAGCTGAACCAATCGAGGCCTAAGCAAACCTAGACTACCTTTTGTAGTAGTACGCAAAGAGGCCTGCCTATAATACTTCTGTAAAGAGAAACACAATGTGACCTCAAAAATAACAATGTTTGGATTATAATTATTTAAGTAGCTTAACAACCGATAGCGTATTTTAACACTTCACTCCGCCATCTAGTTAGCAATTGGTGCAAACTTTCTTAAACAACTACAAAATGTATTAACGGTAACGAGGTTTTGTTACGGGATCCCCAAAATGATCATGCCAAAGGATTTTAATATGGAATCTAAGGTGGTTTTCACACATTTTAAATTAATAAAAGGGTTCACGTCTGTTTTGAGTCGAAAAATCCGACTAAAGTTTCAATCGTATTCGGCGTTTTTTTTTCAAAGGAGCAGCGTAAATTTCACTCTCGGTCGGTGACGTACCTCGCACTATTTTTATTTAAAATATACCAAAGGATTCAATTTTTAAGTCATCGTGAACACTTATGGTGAATTAAATGGTAACCTCTCAAATTTGATCCCGTTTATAGGGTTCCGTAGTAAACAAGGAATCTTTATAGTTTCGCCATGTCCGTCTGTCTGTCTGTCCGTCCGCAGCTTTGCGCAAAGACTACATGTACTGGAAAGTTGTAATTTGATATAGTTCCCGTTACGTAAAAAGAACCCTGGTTTGTTCTTAAACGCGAATATGCATGTTATTTATGCCGAGAAAATCGTAGAATAAAATTGTGATATATTTTTTTTAACGTACACGTATAATGGGGATGAATTATTTTTTCTTATTTACCCCATCGTGGGTATCGTTGGATAGATCAATATAATATAATAGATTATAATCAAAAAACATTGGGAGTGTACGGAACACTAGTTTACGCGTCTTATGACACGCACTTGGCCGCTTATTTAGTGCTCGAGTATTCTGCATTAATAAAAGCAAATTAATGCAAATTAATTATTTGCTTTTTAATAAAAGCAAATTAATGCAGTTAAGTTATATTTATTTCTTTTAATTGATTTATTTCTAGTCTAATTTTCCTTTGGCCTTCATTTACACAAATCACTCATTTTATTCATTCGTTCTCACTACGAAACAATTACTTTTTTATCAGAATCGTTTTTAACTGAATCTAGGTACTTTTAATAAGTATTAAGCAGAAAAAAATGTAAATGGAACGGGTACTATTCATCTAAAACAATTTATAGTCAATTGCCAACGCTAAGGCAGTTTGTTAACACGTCTAGAAAATATCAACATAGAAAAGTGTATTTTTTTTTTTTTATAATAGTTTTTTTTTTTTGTTTCTGAGCACAAAAACGCTGTAGCGTGATTTTCTTTAAACTTCCGAATGAAACAATGCAGTCCTTTATTTTTAATAGAGTGTAAAAGTTTTATTTTTTAATTTTCCAGAAATTTTAAATGAGCCAGTGTTTTTTTTTTGCGTGAATTTTTTTTTACTAATTTACATTATAAATACATACAGATAAATTACTTTTTTTATGCTCAAAAAACTGAGTTTTTGTGTAGTGTTTATTAATTTTTTTACCAGTAAAGTCGAAAATAAGTTGTAAATCTTGAAAATAAGTTGCAAAGTTTTTCGTGATCATGTTTGAAACTTTTATGATACAATTTAAATCACAATGGCGGCAGTATTTGGTGGCATCCCTCGGTAAGGCGTCATATTTTAATTTTATTTAAGAGGGTCAAGATCAAAGACATAATGTATGCCATATTTATATACTTTGGATTATTTTATATATATTTACATAAATTATTTATTTGTGTATGTGTAATTAATATTATATACTGTTATGTTATAGCATAATAGATTGGTCTATTATGCTATAACATAACAGTAGTCTATAGTTGGCTATAGACTAATTGTTTTTGTGTAAAAATGTAATGGATTCATAGTTATTCAGTTTCTGCTCGCGTTTATTTTTATTTGGAAAATATTGTAAAATTTGCAATGATGTTTAGAGCACAAATAAAAATTAATTTATAAATATTGTCTTGATTTAACAATGATTTAACATAACGATAATTCATTGACTTTTAAGAATTATGATGTTTCAATATTGGAACACTTCCGGATAATCTCGTAGGCTATGGTTTCGAAGGCGGGTACGTCATTCCGGATTTAACTAAAAAAGTAGCAAGATGTTGATAAGCCTATGAAATTGTTTTTTTTTTTTTTTTTTTAAATGGAATAAATGTATAAAAACTACCCATTGTTTTCTGAATTTTTGGCTCTGCCAAAAATACTTATTATTATCCGGATTACATAATATAGGTAGGTATAAAATGACACCCTAAAAGTAGTCAAGACAAAGGGGTGTTGGTGTTATAAGTTTTACGTGTGTGTATTAGTGGCAACGTAACTTAAGATTTACTTAATATGGTTTTGTAGATGAGTTGATCGGTACTGAACCTTGGTCCCTGTACTAAGCCAAAATGAAGATCACTTTGTTGAGGGTTCACGAACTACTTCTATGGAACAAATGAATTATTTTCGCAAATTTTGAATGACCTCTTTTGGTTTAGTACATCATCGTCATCATCATCATTTCAGTCACAAGAAGTCCAGTACTGTACATAGACCTCCCTCACCTCCCTCCATAAAGAGACCCATTGGAAGTGGCTTGCATCCACCAGCCACTTTTATGAGGTCGTCTGTCTGGACCGTGGCTGGTCTTCTTAAGCTTACTGATATGTGGTCTCAGGGGGACATCTTTAGAAGATCCTTAACTGCATTTGGGGTACAGTTGGGTTATGTGGAGCTATACCCACTAAAACCTCCTCGGTGGCCAGACTCTGCGCTTTGATGCAAAGCTCCGGGATCTCCATGAGACCGCGCCGATGCCTCGCAGAATTCTACCTGAGGCAACACTCCCAATCTTATTTTTTTTTTTCCATTCTTCTACAAATGTCACCCCTGCCACTTCAACTTACGAATTACCATAGCCCCTTGAAGTACTTACTACTTAAGTATTTATACTTACTTCGAAGTTGACATATACAATCTTTGTTCTATTCCAGATATAGACTTACTTGGTTGTAAATTTTGTAATTTATATGTATAAATACCTTCCTACACAACATTGCGATCGTTACTTATAACAAATGTTATAAATCCACTATAAATCCTTGCATTCTAAATTCCACTTGGTACAAGATTACAATTATACAGGGTGTTTATATGTACTTGCAAACAAATAGACTTCTGTACGTTAAGAGACGGTATAGAAGCAGCAACCGTCTCCCTTACGCACCATATTCTTTTTTTATCCCTATACTGCGTACTTTATTTAATGCCTGTCTGATACGCATTTAAATATCATATTACAAATAATAAAAATAGAATATAATATCTCGGAATAAATTCTCTATATCTGCCTGCTACTTTCTCATCGCTAAACGTATGAACTATGAATGGATCATTACGAAATTTGTTACATAGGTACATAGCTAAAATCTTGGAAAAAGATAGGAGCTGTAATTTATCTAAATCATTAGCATAATCTTTAAAACAAAAATAAACTAAACTAAAATCAGTTTATCCATTTGAGAACAAAGGTGCCACACGCAGACGCACAATTAAATATGAGATACACACGTCAAACTTATTAAGGCGCCGGCGCCGTAGGTGTCTCCTCTTTGCGCGATCGAGATTGGATTATAGTACTTTATTTTCGATTTCATATTTAATAAATAAAAAATTATTTAATTAATTTTTTATTATTATATTTATAAATTGTATGTAATTAATTAATTTCTGTAGCAAAAGTTTTATTTCTGATATATGTACCTACTACATGAGAAATTAAATGTATGCATTTTTTTTTTTAAATAACATTATTATGGTTTTTAATACCTAATTTTCTATAAGTAATAAGTATATATGCGCGAGTTAGAAAAAGTGTTTACTTATAAATTAACGCCAAAATACCTCATGTTTCACTCTGGGATTTAAAATATGTACTCTAAGTATCTACTGTTGCAATATTTTGTAAAACATTCTGTATAACCGGGCTGAAATCTACTACATCTACTACTAACACTAATGGTGCCTACAGTAACAATATCCGTGATGATAAATATTCAATCATGACTTGTTCAGTAACTGGAATATTATGCTTTATCATAAACTGGCATATCATTATGCCGTCGGTAACAAAGAGAATGCACAATCTACATAATTACATTTTATAGAAGATATTTTTTTGATTTATATTTTAAGAAGGTTTTTTTTTTATACCAGATAGATCTACGATTGACCACCAACTCGCCTGATGTTAAGCGACGGTGTGGCAGGGGATGAAGCGGTGTGGTTGCGCACCGTTTTCCAAAAAGAAGGAGGTTCTCAATTCGACTGATTTTGATGACTGAATTGTTTTTTTTAAGGTAATATTTCAAAGGTGCTCTCATATAATTTTTATGAAAATGGGTTGAGTACTTTGGTTTCTATAACAAAAAAAAACTGGAAAAATGTCAACCAAGTAAACGAAATTGCGTATTATAAAGTCTGTTACTTAAATTTTTTAACCTATAATTATTTTTACTAACTTTTTTTTTTACTAACTACTTACAACAAAATATTAAACATAGTAGTCACTATTTACTTATTTAACTTAACTACTTAATAGTAGTAACTAATAAAGGTCTAAAGCTCAAACCCAGTACCAGTCGGCAGCGTACCCAGCAGCGTGCAGCGTTGCTGCATTAAATTATAATAGTTATGCTCAATGGTTGTCAAAAAATGGTTGTCTGTAAAGTTGGTTTACAGACGATAATTTTACGTGATAACGATGCGTCACAAGCCGAACGCTTAGGCCGATCGTGTCTCTCTATCGCTTGTTCCGCGCTCTCGCTTGCACGTTCGGCTCAGATGGAACGTGACAATGAGTCATGCATTTTCGTACGTGCACCCGGCGTTCATCGATTTATGAGACGTTAACACGCCAAAAACCCAAGTGTCCTCAGATAGGTGTTTTAAAAAAAATCAAAAAGCCGGATTTATGGCGTTCAATTGTAGATTTTTTTACCCAAACAACAAGTAGGGTATCAAACTTTACTCGATATGAAGGTAATGAAAAGGAGATTACAAAAAATACATATGAGTCAAGTATCTTTGATATAAGTCATAATATGTTTAATTTAAATTTAATATGGAATAATAAATTGGCAATCAATGCATTCATTTGTTTGTATTTATAGGTTTTGATAGCGTAAAAGCCGCTCTTATGCAGTCGGGTATTTTGTTTTTCTTTTAATACAGATATTTGTTGACTAAGCGAATCGAGGACAAATAGACATTTTGAGACAAATGATATGATGTCGTCAATGGCAAGGTAGGAATTTACATGTTTATTACCAGAAAAGGAGGTCAATGTTTTTCGAGTATATGTTTCTGTATAGTATATGTTGTTTGTGTATTGTTTATGATACTTTTGATAATGGGAATGTCATTGATTTCTACACCATTATTCTCGAATGACAAATACATATTTTAAAGGATTATTGTAGACATCAATAAAATAAATAATAAAAAAATGGTTGTCTGTAAAGTCGGTTCATGGACGATAATTTTACGTGATTACGATGCGTCCCAAGCCGAACGCTTAGGCCGATCGTGCCTCTCTATCGCTTGTTCCGCGCTCACGCTTGCACGCTCGGCTCAGGCGGAACGTGACAATGAGTCATGCTTTTTCTTGCGTACAGCCGGCGTTCATCGATTTATAAGACGTTATCACGTCAAAAGTATATGTATTCTATCAGCCATCTAGTTTCCATAGTACACTTTGCTTAGTTTGGCCAAGATGGTGTTGTGTGAAATGTCCACTAATATTTATTATTTTTATTTTTGACGTGATAACATCTTACAAATCGATGAACGCCGGCTGCACGTACGAAAAGGCATGACTCATTGTCACGTTCCGCCTGAGCCGAGCGTGCAAGCGAGAACGCGCAACAAGCGATAGAAAGGCACGATCGGCCTAAGCGTTCGGCTTGTGACGCATCTATCATGACGTTATCACGTAAAATTATCTTCCGTAAACCGACTTTACAGTCAACCATTTTTTTTAGACAAATCTAAATCCATTTAACCGATTGGAAGATACGAGGTAATGAAGAAATTTACAAACATACAAAATACGCGCGAAAAACATAACCCTTCCTTAGCAATCGGGTTAAACTATATGGTGTGGTGTGACACCACACGAAAAAACTGAAAACTTCATCAAGGCGACTTTAATCATAAGAAATAGCAATATAGCAGTGACGCGTTGACAATATCTCTCTCGGTCCCTTAGTCACTCGATGTGACTACACTCGAACGAGCGTTACATAACCGAGCGTGACGGCTGTCTCATTCAATACCCACAAAGTGCTCAGCGCACCTAAGGAAGTTTTCACTGCAATAATCTCCTAATTTCCCAGCGAGCTACGGCAGCCTGTGCACTGGCATGTCTATGGGGTGGACGTCCCCCGTGTTACCCCAGCTCAGAGGCCCCAACTCCCCGTTACCCCGGGCCCCAACGCTGCAGGAAGAATCCTGGATTGGATCCCTTTTGGTGCTTGGAGGACTTATTGGTAAGACAAGTGAAATCAGTAGCGGATCCGGGTGTAAAAATTGTAAAAAAAACAGCCGCAAGTAATTTTCCTATTTCACAATAAAATGTCATCTCAGTAATTTTACTTCAACTGTTAATTGCTTCGTAGAAATAAAACAAATAATTAGCTACGAAGAACCAAGTAATTGAAAAAAAACTTACCTTTCATGTAAAAAGCGAAATTTAGAAAAACCGTCCATTCATCTATTTGCAATTAAAAGTCGACCTTCAAGTGTGCAAAGTAAGGTGCAAAGTAATTTGTCTTAGAAATAGTCATTGATACTTTTTCGTGCGACATTGCTAATATTAGAATGAGGATAATTGCTTTATCTAATATTATAAGATTGAAAGTAACTCTTTTTAACTGACTTCCAAAAAGAAGGAGGTTCTCAATTCGACTCTTACATATATATTTTTTGTATGTAAGTATGTTACGCGATTCTTTTTGATGTTTTTTTTTGTTGGTAATTTCTCAGAGGTAGGTACTTTGTTTTTTTTTTATAACAAAATTACTGAAACAATGGCATCCAGCAATGTAAACAAATTATGTATTTTGTATTTAGTTTTTATTTTTTTACTATAATTATGCATTATTCTGTGTGTAACATTTTCTAAAATGGCTGATAGGATACATAATATACTTTTTTTTAAATACATACCTACACAGAAACGCAACGACAGAACAAACATCCATGCTCATCACACAAATGTTTGCCCTGGGTTGGTATTGAACCCACGAGCTTAGCAGACAGACAACTGAGCTGAGAGGCCAGTCACCTGGACACACTAGTCAACAGACAGTAAAGAGTAACAGCTGTGGATTGCTGTCCCAGGTCCGTTCATAACAGTCCCCCTGTCGCGGTACGTGGGCCGGCGCTGGCTGATCCTGGGCTCCAACCTGCCCCTGCTGCTAGGCTGGCTGCTTGCGGGGGTGGCTGCAGACCTGCCTACGCTCTACGCTGCCAGGATCATGTGGGGGTGCGCAACGGCGATGCAGTTCGCCACCGTGCCCATTTATATTGGGGAGATCGCTGAGGTATGGATACAATACATAGATAGGTTTCCCCCAGATCTGAATTTGTGCAGAAGTTTTGGTGACACGCCTTAGCCCAGAAATTTAGTATCCAAAATACCCAAATTATAAATTGTCATGCTCCACCTACGGCAGGCCATCACAAAACTTAGCGAGATAGAGGCTAACACAAATTGTTTTATAAAAAAAATGTTCTTTCCTTACTAGCTCGGAAAGATCACTTTCTAACTGAAAAACAAGCGTGGAAATCTGTATTTTATCTCTTTATTTCCAAAAAAGAAACGGTGTGACCTTATCAAAACTAAAAATTTCTAAAATCTGTGTATGTAGACACAATGCATTCATAAAACTCAAGGTTCAACTATCAGGCACTCGACGGTAAAACACATGGCATTATACAAATAACTGCTCTTATTCCAGGACCACATTCGCGGTGCTCTGAGCGCTTTCTTCCTCTTGTTCATAAACATCGGGTTCCTGCTGGCGTATGCCATCGGACCCTTCACCACGTACTGGGGACTCACTGCTACCGGCGGTATACTATCTCTTCTATACGTGCCTTTCGCCTGGAGCTTACCAGAGACACCTTTCTTTCTCGTTTATAAAGGTAAGAAAAAAAAGCAAAGAAAATAGCAAACTGGTATACAGATTTTCCCAGGATAACTAAAGTACTTAACAATATCAAGAATCACTTAACTCACATAGCAGTGGATGGAGCACATTGAATTCATCATCTTCAAGAATGTTAAGAATTCAGGTTGCAGGTGAATGTTTCCCATGAAACATGTACGCTCCTTAGAACTTGAACTTAGCATGGGTATTCTAATTCCATTCGATAGCGAATCCGATCGGAAATTACATCTCAATATCTTTGTTAAAACACTATTATTATTAACGGGATATTTACCGTGGTTCGCGTTAATTTTGAGCTCCCAATATTTCGGCACAGTTACATGCACCATGTTCACGAGCGACTGAAGAATGGGTGGACGATACGGTTAAGGAAAAGACAAAGAAAGAGGGTAGACAGATATGTCTGCCCTTAACCGTATCATCCACCTGCATTCTTCAGTATTTCATTTCTATACATTCTGTTTCAATCTTAGCAATATGCCTAACAAAAAATAAAAAATAGATATCTTTAAAAATACTCTACAACAGACAAAGAGACCGGTAATATTTACTCTATAATGGCAGGCAAGTACATCTCTACTCATCTAGATAATTTCTTATAGAGTACAATAATTATACCTCAGGTCGTCATGAGGAAGCATCCTCAGTACTCCAGACCCTGCGAGGAAAGTCCAAAGAAGCAGTGAAGCCAGAACTGGAAGGTCTGCAAGCGATGGTGACAAGAGAGTTTAAAGTTAAGCCCAAGATTCAGGACCTTTGGGCTACCAAAGGAAACGTCAAGGCTTTGGGTAAGAAAAAAAATAGCAGTAAGTTATTGTCTATATTTATTTTACTCGATTGTCCAAGAAAGATAATGTTTTATACGTGTATAAGCACATAAGCGTAAGCATTGGCTTCTTTCTCGATTTTAGAAAAGCGTTAGATTTGATTTCAATGCTTCCATTGCTTACAAATCGGAATGCATTCTACCAAAACTACCATAAAATGTACAGCAATATGTCAGAATAAGAAATTTCATTAGAGTACAAACAAAAGATCAGTAAACATCAAAGTTAAGTGAAGTTAAACTTGAGTGTAGCAGCATCTTTGCTCCAACCTTGTTTATGACATTTAAGTTTTTTTTTTTTAATTCAACATTTCGATTTTGAACTTGTTTGCTACATGATAACCAGTAATGCGTCGATCCCTAATCATCCAAGTAAAATACTTACTGAGTAATAAGTTAAAAAGAGAACTCTCTCTCTTTCTCTTCCCCTCTCTTAATGTTAGAAAATCCAACTACATAGATATGAGAGAAGATGAGTCATGCCCGTGATTTGGCAATCGGCTATAAGTCACAGTACAATCAATATATCAATAATTGTTTATTGACACTACAAAAAGCAATAACATAATCAAATATAGGTAGGTACACACGAGAGAAATGGCACATTGGGATGGATGGATGACGGATGAAAAAGGTTTCTGGGACGTTGGCCAACCCTCTCATAGACCCGTTATGTGACTAGTGACTAGTTTTTCCTTTTATTGAATAGCACACTTTATCACAAGGGTGTCTACTTTCTGCATGCTGCAGGCAATATGTATACAGCTGTTTCTTTCAGGTATCTGCGTATTCTTGGCGATGCTGTTGCAGCTGTCAGGTATCGACGTGCTGCTGTTCTATATGGAGGAACTACTCGTGAAGGTCGGCACCAATATCTCCGCTAGCAATGGCACTATTATCATGGGAGTCGTGCAGGTAACTACTGCTCGAATAAGATTCTAAGACAGTAAAATAGAACAAAACAAGCAAGTATGGGACATCTACAAAAGGTCTGTTCCGTTGGGTGCAGTTTTGTTATTTAGGATTGTTCCCGCATATCATTTTTTTTTAGATATAAAATTACTTAATGAACTTATAAAATAAATCGTCCCACAGAACTCTAAAAAGCAACATCGTAAGTTTTCGATCAAAATTTATTTTGATCCGAGCTAATTAACCGACTTCAAAAAAAGGAGGTTATTTTCATACATAAAATGTATTTTTACAAATTGCCAGGTAACCGATAGTTCGATTCTATCCTACTGAAGGCAGGGATATACCAATAACTTGCCAGTACTATCAAATAAAATAAATGATCTAGTGCCCCAGCCATAGGAAAGCAAACCTTCCGCGTGATACTAAACGCCATACTTGCATAAATCATTCAAGTGCAAGACCATTGATCTGATATATACGCAAGTATGAAGTTAAAGTAGGTAAATCAAATTATAACCGATTACTGATTACCGATTCATTACGGCGGCGCATTTTACATACGTCAGTGGCTACTAACAAATATTGGATGGCACTAATCTCTAAGTTTTACAAAATATAGTTATAATTAAAAACTAGCACCACTGTTATGATTTTTGATGATAAATAGTATTGCATTAACTTAGGGCAGACATCTCAAAATACAATTAAATAACGAAGATTTTCCAAATCGTATATGACACTACAGTTTGTCATTGTGCCAGCCATACAGTAAAGATGGCTTTGACATACCTCTATCTTGCCTTCGGCACTGAATTGATTAACTGTTTCTCCTTTGCAGGTGGTAACGAGCTGCGTCACCCCAATGGTGGTGGACAGGCTCGGGAGGAAGCTCCTCATGTGGACCACGTCTCTGGGGCTCACCATTTTTCTCGTGAGTTTTATGAAGGAAATTGTCATTGTATAGTCTAAGCCAACATATACTGGTCCCTGTACTAAGTCGAACAAACACCGTGATTACGAAACCAGAAAAAAAACTTCTCCGATCGACACCAGTATCTTACTAAAAATAATTATGTTTCGTACGAAACTAGTTACGAAACAATAGTTACGTACGCAGCCGAAGCGGAAAGGATGTCATTGTACCTAAGTACATACTCATTTATGAAATGAAGTGAAAATATTTTTTGTATGAATGAAATGAAAGTAATTTTATAAGCAAATTTTACCACAACTCATATTCACGAAACCAAACCTCCAGTAAGACTCATCAAGTATCGACAGGCCTCATGGTTCAATGGTAGTACCTACGCCTGCCTTCTGAGCAGTAGGTTGTGGGTTGGATCCCCAGGGCAAGCATTTCTGCTGAACATGGGTGTTTATAATTATGTATCTATCATAAGTATGATTTACAAAAAAAAAAAGTATTTTATCAGCCATCTGGTTCCCATAGTACAAACTTTGCTCAATTTGAGACTGTCTGGTGTTGTGTGAAAAGATCCTTCAATATTTTTTCTTACTTTTCAGACATTGATAGGAGTGTATGCGCTCCTCGACTCGTACTACAAAATCGACGTGACCTCCGTTGGCTTCCTCCCTCTACTGTGCCTCATCATCTACATGGTCTTATTCACGCTCGGTAAGAATCTAAGTTATGTAAATCCATAGGCTTTATAAGTGTCCCATTCCTATAGTACTACTACTACTACTATAATATTTAATGTTTGCGTAAAGTTTGGAAAACAAAATAGTGGCGAGTCGTTAAACAAAAAAGAAAAAAAAACTATGCCCCTTACGAGCTCAACCTCTAAGGTATCCTTGGTATTCCTATGCTAAGTTTGCCGGTCCGTAGTCTCCGCTCAAGAAATTTTCAGCCCCATCGGCCCCATTGTCCAAAGGTCCTTAAATTGGTCCTTAGCTTACGAGAATATTCATGTCCAGGCGTGGGCCCTGTACCGTGGATCCTGGTGGCTGAGATGTTTCCAGTGAAGACCAAGTGCCTCGCCAGCGGGATCTGCTCCTTCATGTGCTGGCTTGCCGGCTTCATATGGACCAGGTAACTACACTGGCATGTCTGTCAAAACTTGCTAAAGAACGGTTATGGTAGAACTGTGTACTTGATGGACACCGAAATCACTGAACGGATTTGTCCTAGCTAAAAGCAGGATTATTGGCTTAATTTTTGTCTCAAAATATTAAAAATAATAGTAGTTTACCTGAAAATCAAACAAACTTACTAAGTGAAGTCTGCTGAATCAGATTTCTAGCACTGGGCGAATGAAGTAGCGACTATGCAGCTAGTATTAAATAATTTCATATTCAATAAAAACTGCACCCCTATTGACAATCATTTGGGATCGGATCGGAAATTATATTTCCATCTCTGTCATTCTGTATCGAAATGACAGTTAAGGAGATATAGTTTCCGACCTGATTCTGACAAGTTCTGAATAGCCCTACTGATCGTGTACAAGCGAGATAGCTGAAAACGCACTAATTCAGAACTTTCCACCTTTTATCACTCCCTTCACCAACTGTATCCAGGTTCTTCCGCGACGTAGCAGCGTCTTACGGCATCTACACCGCCTTCTGGATCCTGGCAGTGTGTTGCGGCATCGGATTCATCTTCTCGGCTACTCTGCTGCCAGAGACCAAGGGGAAGACCTTCGATGAGATACAAGACATGCTCAATAATAGGTGAGCAATCGCAGAAATTCCTACACAAACGTATATAA
This sequence comes from Lycia hirtaria, assembly GCA_947563715.1. NCBI lineage: Eukaryota > Metazoa > Arthropoda > Insecta > Lepidoptera > Geometridae > Lycia > Lycia hirtaria. The sequence continues at coordinate 48,430,270 of OX387376.1, read as the reverse complement.
ACGTAGAACTGATGGCCGATGGGGCCGAAAGGTTCTCGAGTGGAGACCACGTCCCAGCAAGCGCAGCGTAGGAAGACCAGCCACGAGATGGACAGATGATCTCATACAAGTGGCGGGAAGACGCTGGATGCAAGCCGCTTCCAATCGTTCTTTTTGGAAAGCTTGCCGCTTTAGACCTCATTGACTTTTTGAGCGCTAACGCTAAATCCTTGTCGATATAAATCATTGATTAGAACAATAGTGCTCCTATTCTGATAAAAAAAACTAAATTAAATAAAAAAATCGTTTCTTCGAAATTGGAACTGCTGTGAGTCGCAAGAAGTCGTTCAAGACTTGAGCATTGACATTTTATTTTTGTCGGAAGCGTTAAAATTTCTGGGATGCTTCTTATTTTATAAATAGAGTCCGATTTTCAGATGCACCTCGAGCCATTAGGTCCTTTTGTGCTTGCCCATTTCTTTATTCTGGGATTATTTCTATGGGTATTTATTTAGGATAAAGAAAAATACTTTTCCTCTATTAATAACAACATGTATTTGAAACTGAAATGCACACGAATTTAATATATAAAAGACATACATTCGTTACAATTTACTTCAAATTTAAATTGAATACTTATGAAATACAAAATATAATGCATATAGGATCTTATAATTATCATATTATATTATCTCTTAATAATCTTAACATACATTAGGTCAACCTCGCAAAAGGCAGTAGCCCACAAAATATATAGGTTTGGTTGCCATAGCAACATCAAAATGGCGTTGACTTAACTTTTGTAATTATAAGCCAACTTTTGTAATGAAAACATAAAAAGTGAAAAACAAGTAACTTTTATCCACATAATATTTACTAAAAACTAAGCTACCAATAAGCTATATAAGTCCAAGGCCATTCTGGCAACTGCAGACTACAAACTTTTAGACAAATGCTATGAACAAATGCTATGAGAGTGTTATCCCTGCACAAAGTTTCCATCAACAAACTTTTCTTTCATATTGATGTTGATGGACTCACGAGGCATTAGTTTCCCAGTATATTAAAAGTTTTACTACATACATATATTTACTAATTTTGATAAACTATGATATACATATTAGTCCAACAGTTAGCCTAGGAATGTATTAGAAAAGTTAGATAAAATATAGTTCGCCAATATAATTTTATATACAAGAATTAATTGTAAGTCGATTCGACTACGTCATAAGAACTGGTGAAGGAGCATGAATATTTAAATGAAATTAAAAATTAATGTTCATAGACAATATGCTAAGAAAAGAATGGCAAGTAACAAAAAAAAATCGAATGGCCAAACAAAATATGGGTCGCATAAAAAAATATTATCAATTTAGGTAAACATTTTGTAACTTTAGAAAAGTAAAACAGAAATTAGAGTTAAGATAATTGAAACGCACCATGCATTGGTCAAAATGAACCGATATCAATTAAAAGATTAAGATATCCAATGAGAAAGCTCGATCCAAACCTAGCTTTTCCTGCACCATGATGCGCTTGAAACATATTTATACGATATCTAACCTGTTTTCCTTAGTAGACGTAAACAAAAAAGCTGATTGACGACCAATCGGAAATCTTATTTTCAAAATAACGAGCTGTTTGGTCGTTATCCGCCAAATTAGATTACAATACTGCATAGATAAGAATGGATATGTATTATTTAAATATACCCTTCTTTTAAATATATTTTTATAATACATATACAACATCTAATTTCGATTCGCCTTCCACAGGTCACAGGAGAACAAACCAGTCGACGTATAATAATATAATTACACTCTTATGTAAATAAAACATTTTTATAAGTCCATTTCGCATATATTTATTAACTTCTCCTTAATACCCCAGCCGCCTCTTCTCCTGGACCCTATAATCGAGCATGCGGATCATTTCATCCGTCATGGCAATCAGGTCTTGCTTTGTTAGTTATCTCTGGAACTGCAGAGGACAGATTCGAAGCCCCAAGACATCCTTCCCGATCTCGGCGACCCCACAAACGGGGCACAACTTTCCTTTATGTTCCGGCATGAAACTTGCACTGCATAGAGAGCACTTCTCTTCCGGCTTTCCTCTGTATATCGGCTTGTAGGAAATCCCGCAGATGTTGAACGGATTATGTTCGTCGTATAAGAGCTGGTGTTCATCTGTTGGTGTCTTTTCGCAGGCTTGTAGGATTTTTCTTGCCTGTTGTGCGACTTCTGGCCTGGGACCTAGTTCTAGGAGTCTTCTTGCGAAAGATGCTGCCGTCCTGTAGTTCTTGAGTTTGAAGAACATGTTGAGAGCGGTGCGGAGGGTCAGTATTTGATGGACTGGCTGCAGCTTGCAGTGTGTGAAGTATGCGGCCATCTCGCATGTGCGTTTCTGCTCATCTAGTGTATTTTTCGGCATCGCTGTGAAGAGAATTGAAGGTTTTAGTTTTAAGAAAAGATATAAGAAAAAAAGATTCGATTACAACATTTATCTTGCCTCTCCGTGTCACATAGACTTTCGAAGACACTCGCGCTTACTAATTATCGTACAGAACAGAATTTTCAGCCAATCAGAGGGTATCCCCAATTATTTATCATTGTATATTACAAGGTATACAATTAATGTAACTTGCCTATTGTCACATACGGTGTTGAAACATGGACCCCTACGAAAGAGACTACGCATAAGATCCAAGTGGCACAAGATAATATTATAGACATACATTCCAAGAAGTTGTTCATGATAAAAATAACATAGGGACAAACCTACATCCAAGCCTAAAAGCAAGGTCCTAAAATCTACAATAAGATTCCTAAGTCAATAAGAGACCAGAACAGCAATTTATTTAGAAAAAAGTTGAAGGGATTGTTATTGCAGAAGTGTTATTATTCTATGAATGAATTTTTAAATGACAAATTTTAATTTTATTGACATTATGTGTATCTTTATTGCTTCTGCTTTGTCATATTTTATATATTTTTGGTTTTTGTTTTAATCCAATAACAAATAATAATTATTATGTTTTTTAATTTTTCGCTTGTGCATGATGCTGTCTACCTGACATTTGTACGCCTAATCGGCACAACATGATTTTAAGCGACTAAATTTAGTGTAACATCTTTTATGCACTTGATGTATAAAATTCTCATGTTGTATGCAAATAAATTATCTTTATCTTTAAGCAATTGACAAGAAACAAAAACATAAGTAAATAAGTAAAAGGGAGAAAAGAGGGGGTCGAGTGCGTCGGTAATTCTAACACGTCACCACGGACAATTTCTAAGGCACAAAAGGGCCCAATTGCTTGATGTGCACCCAGCAACCGGACCCAATATAAGATGCTTGCCCATCACAGCCCAATGCTACAGAGATCTTTGGACTTTAAGATAGTAAAATTAGAGATGACTGAATTTCCTATAATTATTGAATCAGGCGTTACTTCGCGGAAATTCAGAAGCCGTCAAGAGTACAAGCTTAGAATACACCAAAGCAGAAGAATACCAGCTTGAAAACTTCGAAGTAGGCAAGAGTACCTTGAAGACCTTGAAACGGAAACAAACTAGATATATAAGTCAGTTAGATTTAAGTTTTTGGATTTCCTGTATATTTATCTAAATTATTTCTCATCACTTTGACCCTTCCGTCTGTTGTTGGCTGAATAGACTTCAGAAACAATAGCCAAAGATTAAAAGAAAACAGTTGAAGTTCGTGTCAAACAGTGCAATATCATTTTCGCAACTGTTTCATACATTTAAGGTTGTATGGAGCAGCAATAAGCTGGAACATCTGACCTTTTCTGGCGGTCTCCATCTGCAGACCGAGCAGGTACTCGCGGCAGATAGCTAGCAGCTGCTGCGCCTCCGCCAGCTCCGGCTTGGTGTCCACGTGGAGTAGAGGCACACAGAGCACCACACGCTGAAGTTTCTCTACCGCCTCCGAGAACTTGCCGCCGGTCGTCAGCTGGTAGCACTGCTGCAGCTGGCTCACCAGATCGCTCAGTTTAGAGGCTGCAATACATAAACATTTAAAGCATCACCGTTTCATGGTGGATATTCCAAAAACCCGAACGAAACGCATTAATTCCGTTTTCGTCGTACGGATTGCTAGAGTGTGGAATACGCTTCCTGAGTGGGTCTTTACCCGATATATATAATCTGGGTGTCTATTGTGAGTGAATTGGTTTTTTTATAGGTGAGCGCGCTCCATCGCAGACTGCAACGTCGCTTAACATCAGACGAGTTGGCGGACAAGCGCAAACCTATTACTACATAAAAAAAAATACAAATTCAAAACTGTAGCTGGTTTGACCGACTTACAAAAAGAAGGACGTTCTCAATTTGATTGTATGTTTTTTATGTTTATTCAGCGATTACTTCGCCTATTTATGAATTGATTTTGAGGATTATTGTTCTGTTCGGTAGGTAAATCTTCAGAGGTGATCCCATATACATTTTATCGAAATCGGTTCTGTGCATTGGTTTTTATAACAAAATAACTAGAAAAATGTCATTCGAGTAAACGAATTACGTATTTTGAAGTGAAACCGACTTTTACTTTAACTGTAATTATTTTTAAATAAAAAGTACGGGTTACTGACGTCTGTTTCGAGTTCAAATAAGTGACTACAGTTGCGTCACCGACCGAGAGTGAAGTTTGCGCTGCTTCTTTAAAGAAGACCGCCGAATGCGGTTCTTTTTAATATACATAATAGCTCTACGTTTGACCACCAGCACGCCTCATGGAAATCGACGCTACGGCCGAAGATGCAGCACGTAGACCTAGAAGATACTTATTCACTCTAGACTTGAAGACACCCGGGTTATAGTTTTTAGGAAACAAGGACAAGGTGGTAAGACATTCCATTTCCGAGCAGTTAGATATAAGAAGGAACGCTTAGTTCGAGCTGAAGGCATTTCTACCATGCATTGAAGTATTTCCCATCTTGTCCTGTTGTAGAAAGGGGAAAGAGGGATAACGTCTAGTAACTCGAATGTACACTCACTATAAAACTCAAAACAGACGTGAGGGACCCGTAGTATTCATTTAAAAATGTATGAAAACCACGTTAGTTTACATAGTAAATCTAGTAGCATTTCCCAAAGTATAGGCCGCGATCCATTGGTCGCTAGTGAATATTTTATAAGATCTGAAAAATAGGAAGATATTTATATCTATTTATTATATATATTTATATCTATTTATATTTATATCAGAATATATGTTACTGAAAATTATATATACTGATGAAATTTGTCATTCAGTTGTTGACAACTGACCCCTGTTTGATAAAGCTATGAAATTCCTTCTTCCCTTCAGTACGTCATACCTACGTCTATGTGCGTGAGGAGGGATTTTTGTTTTTAAACTAAATCCAGTCTCAACAAGCAATTACTAAAAAAATATTTTATGAGTCTATTCGCACTTACACACACTGTCATAAAATGGGTTGCATTGTGCTACGAAATATTCACATATGCTATGTAGCTAACAATGGACTTTTAAACCCTGATTGTACAATGTACATACGACCCTCCGGCTCGACCGGACACTTCTGTACCTAGCCGCGCGCCAGAAGAGATAAGAGTTACACGATAGAACGAGATACACTCTGTGTTCGTAGACAATATAAGACTTAGAGACTTAGCTTAAGACACTCACTGACTATAGGCAGCAACTCTTTCCCGCTAGCCTCCTTCCAGTTGCGGTGTAGGTGTGCCGCGAGGGGGGGCAGGGAGGGGAGCGCGCCGAACGTCAGCTCGCACCGGGACAGCATCGACATGAATGTCTCCAGGTACGGCTCGAAGTTCACTATACCCACTTGTTCGTTCAGCAATCTGGAAAAAACAAGTATAAGCTTAGAAAACTCAAAAAAAAAAAACAACAGTAAAAAAACGGCTGAACCAATTTTGATGAAATAAAGCGTAAAAAATATTAAAATTGGATGAAAAATGGCGAAGATATAGTAATATCAGTGTACCATAAGCAAAAAAGAGAAGGCAATTATACGGCTTGTGATGTAATCATCCTCTCGATCACTCACCCGTATACACTGTTATTGCATTCTGCGTTCCCACACACACACACCGTACACCTACTTACGTAGATAGTGAGCGTGCTGTCGCGTTCATGACGTCACTGACCATAACCGAAAACCGATCGCATTTTAAACAAGGCAAAAAGAAAACTTCAATAACTTCGCTATTCCTAAATGGATTTGGACACTCAAAACAATAAAATAGTCTAAAAATAGATTAGAATCAGAAATTAGAATTAATTTATCTCTTGCGTGCATGAGCCTTATTAAATGTACAGTAGAGACCTGAAGGCGATCTCGAACTGTCCGGTAGCGACGTGGTCGTGCGCCGTCTTCAGTTTGTTGGAGAGCGCGACGGAGGCGCCGCGCGTCGGCGCCACGAAGTACTGCGCCGCCTCGTCGCCACCGTCAATGTCCGCTGCAACACATACCGATATACAGGCTGACTGTTTAAACACTAGTAATATTCAAAGACATGTTAATTAATGGTCATACGTTCACAATAGATAATATGTATACTTTATTTTTATTTGGTCATAAAAAATTAACCACAAATAGATCCATTCCACAAAAACAAAATAAAAATACCTCCAAAAATAAGAAAGTTATTTTAATTTATAGAGAACGATGATGTCCCTCCCCTAAAACTTTAAAAGTTTATATCTGGGAAGTTTATTGACCAATTTATTTATTATTTTTAGTATATGTATTTCATTTTAGTGTGTTATCAATTAAAACTATTATTCTATGAAATAAAATTCACGAATTCCCTATTGACTTCTGAATTCTTTGATTCACAAATAACTTTAAACTGATCTTTATTTTTTCCGCTCAGTAAGATACTGAGCAAGGAAGGAAAAAAGGGGGCAAGTATTGTTATGGTTAAAACAATCTTTATTTATAATTAGCTACGCCCCGCGGTGTTACCCGCTGTTTTACATAAATTATGTCAAAGGAGATATTATTTTTCGGGATAAAAAGTAGCCTATGCGTTATTCCAGGCTGTCAACTACCTCCATACCAAATAACATCAAAATACGTTTAACCGTTTGAGCGTGAAGAAGTAACAAACATACAAACACACTCACAAACTTTCGCCTTTATAAATATTGGTGTTATTTACCCGAGACAGGTACCAGCTCCTCGGGCAGTTCCAGGTCTTCGTCTCCGACGTCCCAGCCGCCGTCGTCGCACGCGTCCTCCAACACCACGGCCTCGTCACCCTCCTCCTGTGTAATATACGACACTGTTACATGCGATGTATAAATACAAATACATTTTAGTTTAGTCTACGAGGGCAGTCGCTCGGCGCTACTACTACAAGACTATGTCAAGACAAGAGATAGTTAAAACAAAACTAATTAGCAAGTATTTTTTGTTTAGTCTACTTTATAAAAAGGCAATGACCTTTTACTATGAATTTTACTGTAATGACTTAAGCGTTTTATGCATTCTCGGTTTATCTCAAAAGTTGAAATCAGTGTTAAAAAAAAATGATATAGTCTACTACTATGGGTATGATTAGTCCCATTTATATGTATGCATTTAATAGAACGCTCGCATCTAAATGTATGCATTTGGTAGCGCCGCGCCTTGCGAAATCGGATAATGTTCAAGGGTAAGATAGAGTTTTCTCGTTTCATGTGACAAGGTCTTTCTGACCAGCTGACCTTGTCATTCAAGACGTCGTCATCGTCGCCCCAGGCGCCGGCTGCCTCGAGCGGCTCGTCGCCCACGTCGGCGGCGGTGGCTGCGCCTGCGCCAGCCGCGCCCCCGGCGCGCGCTCCACCCGCCACCTCGAAGAAACTCCTGCAAAAACAACAAATAACTCATTACTAACTGTGTCTAAAATAGGATCAATTTAATCAGATTTAACACTAACAATATTTTTCAAAGCCCATACATTATTCACAATTGTTCGATGTAATATAATTTCAATATAATATAAACGATTATAATTTCAATGATTCATCATCTTAAGCACAAGAAGTCCACTGCTGGACACAGCAGCCATGGATGTCCACAAAGACTGGTTTGGTTTTATGATATCTTTTGTCCACCTTGGCTGGTCTTCCTACGCTGCGCTTGCTGGAGCGTGGTCTCCACTTGACAACTTTCCGGCCGTAATTTCCACGTGCTATGTGCCCTGCCCATTGCCAATCCACTATGCTATGTCGGTGACTTTCATACGTCAACAGACCTCTTCGTTTTTGATTCGATCTCGCAAAGACACTCCGAGCATAGCACTCTCCATGATCTTGAGCTCCCTTATAATGCCTATAGCCAGGGACCATGTTTCAGCCTTGTCATCACTGGTAACACACACTGGTCGTAAACTTTGGACTTGAGGAACTGGGGACGTGAAGACGCTTTTGAGTTTCCCGAACGCTGCCTAGCCGAGTTGGATTCGATTGACCTCTGTTGTAAAATTGGACCTACCTAGTCGGAGAGCATTTAGAAGTTGTCGAGAAGCAAGAAACTAACGCCAGCTTTGCGGGAGTAGCATGCATGTAATATGAGAAAAGAATATTTTAGAACAAAATCAATAAAAATACAGATAAAATTATTTTTTTATATTAGTCTTTCGCTGGCGTTCACCGGTTTCCCACGCGCCTGCGCGCTACTCGAATTTGAACACAATAACGCCGTACTCGAACCTGAACCTACGGTGATGTGACGTCACGGAAGCGCGTCCGACACTCATAGCGATGCCTTCAGGGCCGCTCTATTTGTGGTATTATCCATTTAAACTATAATTCTTATTGAATAAAATGCATGCATATTCGTTATTGTTATATAAGCGAGAATATTTACTTGGAGACGGCGAGTAGCGGCCAGTTAGGCTGCGCTTTGAACACGGGCAGCGGCGGGCGCAGCAATTCCGCGTGCGGGTTCGCCTCCGGCACCGGCAGATCGGCAGCTTCCAGCGCCGCCTTCAGTTGGACCGCCTCCTCTTCTTGCTTGTGGTTCACGGCGGTCAAGTACGCGAGGGACAGCTGACAACCACAACAAAAATAATAAAATAAATCCGGCCAAGTAGGTGTTTCACTCGCACACCGAGGCTTCCGTACTCCTATGCATGACACATAAACACTGATACCAGGGCTAATTACACGCCTTCCGTAGCCTACTCATTCTTCAAGTTTATAAATAATTTCTTTTACTCGTATTATAAGACAAATGTTTATAGACATTTGTATTACAGCTTTGAGAGACAGACTTACGTTTTGATATTAATTTCACTTTATACGTCCACGCGTATTGAAAGACAGAAGGACAGACGGACAATCCAAGGAACCCATAAAAATCGTGCTCGCTGCTCTCGCGCATTGCTTACGTGTGTTCTAAATACAAACATAATTATATGTAACAGCTAAACTCATATCCGTTCCTTTCGACTTTATCATAATCGGGGAAATAAGAGTATTCACCTGTCCAGAGTTCTTCATGAGGCGGATCCTCTCGGTGACGTCCCCCAGCATCAGGGCTCCCTGGAACTGTGCCGAGGTGTCCTTGCGTATCTCCGCTATCTTGGTCATCTTCTTCAGCTTGTCCAGGTTGCCAGTTATTAGGTACAGGAACGACAGCTTGTCAAAGTTTTTCGTGCGCTGGTAACACATTTCCACGATCTGTGGATGAAGTATATGATGGCAAAAAAACATAATATTTAAAACTGAAAAAAAAAACTCATAATTGTTTATGTAACTGCACTAAACTTTACAATTTTACTATATTAATTTTATTTAATTTTTTATAACACTTATGGTAGGTGTGTTCAGACTCTCAGCACTTCAACTTTGTACCAAACAGGGAAAAAGGCTCATAGGATACAGGCTTAGCCTAAAAAAACTATTTTAATATGAAATAAGAAAACATGAATTTTGTTTTTTTTTCAAAATACACAATTTCGTTTACTTAGATGAATTACATTTTAAATATTTTTTCAGTTATTATAAAAAATACCTACTAAACTGATTTTGATGCAATTTATCGGATACTATGTCCTTATAAAACCGTAAGATTAGATGACGGAGTTATGATGTAACAAACATAAAAATAATTGATAACTTCCTCCATTTTTGAAGTTAGTAAAAAAATTATTGAAATCAATTTACCACTGGCGGAGATATAGGAAAAACATCAAAAAGAATCAAATTAAACTTCTTTTTCCGAAGTGTGTTAATAACGGGGTAAGTTAACCTGATGGTTGCCAGTGTTGAGCGCCGCTTCAGCCAGCTTGTCCCAGGCGTCAGGCTCGTCCAGACTCTTGGCGGCTTCCAGAGCCACCTCGATGTTGCCGCACTGGAGCGCCAACGAGAGGCGCGTGCGGGCGTCTTTCACGAAGTGCAGCGCCACCTCCGGGTACCCTGGGGGTTGGACAGATATTTAGTAGATGTGAAAAGAAAAACTCATTATGGGCCTTATAAGGAAGCTCAAAGTTACGCATCGAGCTATGGAGAGGGCTATGCTCAGGCTCTCTCTGCGAGATCGAATCAGAAATGAACAAGACCCGGAGACGAACAAAAGTCACTGACAGCACGAGGATTAGTATGAAGAAGTGACAGTGAACTGAACTGATGGCCGATGGGAGCGAATTGTTCTCGAGTGGAGACCACGCACGGGTAAGCACATCGAAGGTGATCAGACGACCTACAAGTGACAAGAAGACGCTGGATGCAAACCGGTTCTATCAGATCTTTTTGGAAATCCATGGGGGAGACCTATGTCCAGCAGTGGACTTCTTTTGGCTGGGATAGTGATGATGTTAAAAAGTAAATTAAGTTCACCTTTCTCCTGCAGGTAAGCAATGATGCTCTGCCCCACAAGTTTAGCGGTCCGGACCATGTGCAACACTTGGTCGTACTGACGAGTCACCAGCGCCAGCTTGAATCTGAAAATAAGACATACTATATTACATTTCAGACAGACAGACATGTGATAAGAAACCTTACTTTTATTATTAACTTTCAGAGGCCTATTCAACGACACCACACATGAGAGGGTGCAGTAAAAATAACAATCTCAAGGCTTAGGACTGTACCTGTACAGCCCCGAATGTACGATTTTCGAACCGGGGCAGAAACTTGATAGAGGCGCCACTTTCTCAAGCATTTGAGATAAATTACTTTAAAAAACTGACAAATATATCTATAAGACTCATTTTTCTTACAAGTCGACGGTTAGCCAACCAGGCTTCCGTATACTATTTGTGGAGCAAATTTTTTTTATTTTTAATCATATTATAATTTTGGCGCCCCCTGAAACTGCCACCCGGGGAGAGAGCCCCGGTTTGTCGCCCTTAGATCTGAGCCTGTATGTGTACTAATTAAGGTCATGTTATTGCACAGTACCTGTACTCAGTAGGGTCGATGTTGAGTACTTTAGGGCGACACTCGCGGTCGAGACACACGACCCGCGCGCCACTCTCGCTCGACAGGACCTTGCATGCGTACACCGGTACGTCCAAGGTACGGATGATGCCATAATCTCTGTACACAAAAAACACACATAATATTTAGTATTATTTTTGCACAAAACAAGATAGAGAAGGATGTAAAATTATAATAGGTTTTTGTTTCTATTCTTGTCTGCCTGGAATCTAATTTCGTGCCTTCTTAAGTTCTAGTTTCTTATCTTTTTAAGTTGCCTTGTTAAACTTCTTGCCCATTTGGATTCCAGCTTCTTGCCCACTTGGATTCTTGCCTACTTAGGTCCTACATTTTTATATATTTAAGTTCTAGTTTCTATAGCTTCATTTGTTTCTAACTTCTTATCTACTTCGGTTCTAGTTCCTTGTCTAATGGAGCTCTAACTTCATGTCTACAGGAGTTGTAGCTTCTTGCCTACTTGGGTTAGCTTCTAGCCAATTTAAGTTCTAGTTTCTTGCCTATTTTGGGTTCTAGTATCTTGCCTGATGAGATTCTAGATTCTTTACTACCGGGGTTTTAGATTGTTGCCTATTTGAGTTCTAGCCTTGTTTCTTGCCTAATTACCTTCTAGTCTGCTAAAAAATACCTTCTTCTCTGCTTAGAATCTATGTACTTAAATTCTATGTTGAATTACTTACCCATCTTTACAGCAGTACTTGATATGGTTAGCCGTGGTGTATATGAAGACAGGTTGCGCCGCCGAGTCATCGAAGGCGCCCGACTTGACTCGCGCGCCCTCTGTGATCGTACACAGCTGTTCTAACTTCTTAGTGCAGAGCGTCACTGTATGTTTCCCCAGTAGGGCTACTAGAGACATGTCCGAGTTCCATATGGCATAGCGGCATTTGGGGATTTTCACCTGATAATAGAAAATATTGATATTCAATAGTTTTACTGGTTGAAAGAAGTGATAATCCCAGATTCGAATGAACCATTTTAAATTTTACAAGCAAACTACGATGATTATCAATAGTTTTCAATACCTAAATACAATGTGTCCATACTTCAGTCAAAGGTACACACTTTTATATTACCTTGTATAAGAGCCCAAGAACTTGGGTAAGTTTGTATGTTAAGAAATAATACCATTTTTTTATTCCAAACAACCTACGGCGCGCAAGTCTGTAAATATACAGTATTATTTGAGTATTCTATTATGTACCCGTACTATTACATACCGACACGTACTATTAAGTAACCGTACTATAACATACCCATACAATATACACCCGTACATACGTGTACTATTATGTATCCGTACTATTTCACATCCGTCCATATATTACGTACTTGTACTATTATGTACCCGTACTATTACATACCGACACGTACTATTAAGTAACCGTACTATAACATACCCATACAATATACACCCGTACATACGTGTACTATTATGTATCCGTACTATTTCACATCCGTCCATATATTACGTACTTGTACTATTATGTACCCGTACTATTACATACCGACACGTACTATTAAGTAACCGTACTATAACATACCCATACAATATACACCCGTACATACGTGTACTATTATGTATCCGTACTATTTCACATCCGTCCATATATTACGTACTTGTACTATTATGTACCCGTACTATTACATACCGACACGTACTATTAAGTAACCGTACTATAACATACCCATACAATATACACCCGTACATACGTGTACTATTATGTATCCGTACTATTTCACATCCGTCCATATATTACGTACTTGTACTATTATGTACCCGTACTATTACATACCGACACGTACTATTAAGTAACCGTACTATAACATACCCATACAATATACACCCGTACATACGTGTACTATTATGTATCCGTACTATTTCACATCCGTCCATATATTACGTACTTGTACTATTATGTACCCGTACTATTACATACCGACACGTACTATTAAGTAACCGTACTATAACATACCCATACAATATACACCCGTACATACGTGTACTATTATGTATCCGTACTATTTCACATCCGTCCATATATTACGTACTTGTACTATTATGTACCCGTACTATTACATACCGACACGTACTATTAAGTAACCGTACTATAACATACCCATACAATATACACCCGTACATACGTGTACTATTATGTATCCGTACTATTTCACATCCGTCCATATATTACGTACTTGTACTATTATGTACCCGTACTATTACATACCGACACGTACTATTAAGTAACCGTACTATAACATACCCATACAATATACACCCGTACATACGTGTACTATTATGTATCCGTACTATTTCACATCCGTCCATATATTACGTACTTGTACTATTATGTACCCGTACTATTACATACCGACACGTACTATTAAGTAACCGTACTATAACATACCCATACAATATACACCCGTACATACGTGTACTATTATGTATCCGTACTATTTCACATCCGTCCATATATTACGTACTTGTACTATTATGTACCCGTACTATTACATACCGACACGTACTATTAAGTAACCGTACTATAACATACCCATACAATATACACCCGTACATTCGTGTACTATTATGTATCCGTACTATTTCACATCCGTCCATATATTACGTACTTGTACTATTACATAACCGTACATAACGTACCCGTACTATTACATACCAGTACCTACTATTCTATACCTGTAGAGTATTCTGGTTGTACTCACGTGTGCTATGGTCCGTTTCTGCTGCACGTCCAGCAGCTGCACGCACTCCGGCTCCCTCAGCAGCAGCATGCCGGTGCCCGCGTACATGATCTCTTCGCACTGAGGGGTCGAGATCTTCTTCGACACCTCGTTCTTCAGGTTCTTTATTACCAGCTGAGAATTTAAGGGTGGATTCAGCACAAATTCAACTTATAAGTTTCTGGTGAGAAAAGCAAATAACTCGACTTATATAGCGAATAACTTTATAATGCTCATTCTTGATGCATACTACACAGGACTCCCCTGATTCCTGAGTAACAGGAATTCAAATCAAGAGTGAATAGATAATCTTTAAATCGACGTGCTCCATACTCAGCCACATCGTTGTTTAACTTTAAAATATATTACGGGTTACTCGCGTTTATTTTGGAATCAAAATCTCAGACTAGTTTCAACCGCATACGGCGGTCTTTTTCAAAAGTGTATATACATATAACCACGTTTGTTTCCATAGTAAAATCGTTGTTAACCATTAGGCAAATTAATGGTCAAACAGTTAAGTAAAAAAATAAAAATAATACTTTTTATAAACAATAAATACGTTTAAAAAAAACGCTCTATTTCAGTTATCAGCGAGTTAAAATCTATATTAACCTGGTTGTTCTTCTCCAGCGCCGCGAACCGGTTCCTAGCCACCCAGACGGCGGTGGTAGCATGCCCTTTGAGGGGCTCGGCGGATGGCGCCTCGCCCCCCTCGCGCGGCGCCGAGTACAGCTCGTAAGTGGATGTGTCTCCTACCCGCCAGTTCACCAACACGCACCATTCCGCGTGGTTCAGAGACATGCTGCAATAAATATTTATCGGCATCGATTATAAAACGAGTCAACACTGCGAATATTCGATAAATCCTAACGCCCACTCTCATTTCACGATACTAGATAGAAGCTATGACAAAATAAAACCAGCATATAAATGCGGTATATGTACATATCCGGTAAAATATACGGTATTGTAAGGAATACTAAATATATGTATAATATTTAAGTTATTTATATAGTTACAAGGCTAGAAAAATCAAGATAGGTAAATTGAAATATATTAACTAAATGTAATCAATCAATCAGTTATTTATTCTATAAACATATACAAGTACAATAGGTAATTACAGTGGTAGGTATACATTAGGAACTATTTATCTTGTATACTTTTCATATAGTGCCGCGCAGTACCTACACTAAGAAATTAATCTTGTGTCGTAGGTAGCTGCGTGCTCTTCAGTGACACTTTATTATATTGTTTGTAGTCTGTTATGCACCAAGGGTTATAATAGGGATACTTTACAACGTTAAATAATCAGTAATGTATCATCTTCCCACTGGGGTAAATCTTTGAATGATGCATTTAATCATCTACAACATATGACACTAGACATGGCAATGACCATTCGGCACTCTGGGCTGCAATGGATAATTATTGACTGATTCTTTACAGTTTACCAATGCTCATTTTCTGTCTGTTGTCTGGCAATGGTTACAAAGACCATCTACAATATCATACAAGTTAGCCGATCACACAGATGGATCTAAATTTATATCTAGCTAATAAGCATTGGTGAACTTTATTGAACTAAAACGGTCATTGAAGCACAGAGGGACGAATGAACATGGTCATCAAGGCCAAAGTCCCTAGTGCAATTTATGTCACATCTGGGACTGGGAGAGGTGCTGTAACCCCTAGGAGGGAAGTCACAATAGATCCGCGAGGGTCGCAGGGACAGGGAGGCTCATGGCCTCCCACCCTACCTCGAATAATAATAATAACGGTCATTGAAGCACAGAGGGACGAATGAACATGGTCATGAAGACCATGTCCTGTGTCATACAAGTAAGCCTATTAGGCAGCTGAATAGATGATAAAATGCATCATTCAAAGATGGAATGGAATAGAATACACAAATATAACTATAATTACTATAGTTATGTTATGTTAGTAATCAAGTGTTAGTTAGTAATCTAATCTATATTATTTTTATGTATTACAAAATTAAAACTAAATTAAAATTAAGCTAATAATTTAAATCAATATATCATAAAATCAATAGTATAATTATAATTGACATCATAGCTTAATATTCCAATTAGAAAATATGGCGATGAATATGGTAAAATTAGATATTTAAAAAAAAACGTTATAATAAATGTATTATTCTAGTATATAAGAAAGAACCAACTACCAAGACACGGGTTCCTGAGTCCCAGTTTGGTGATTGGAGCCAGTACCAACATGTATCCTCTTACATTACAAATACAAAAATATAAAATAAGTTATTCACTATTTTGTATTTTTGTATTTGTGTTTATGTTTGTGTATTCCATTCTATCCCCGAAACTGGAAGTATTAAATATAAACGTGAAGACATTAATTGCTTCACTATCTAAAAGTGTATCAAAGTGCTAGATTATCTGCCAAGATATAATATAGATAAGTGTTCACCTGTAGGGCTGGTGCCGCCCCTGGCCTCGTATCTGCATGACGGGCGCGTCGCGGTTCGTCTGCATGTCCAGCTTACGGAGTTGTCTGGAAATGTAAACACGAGATCGTTCATATGTATAGAAACAAGTTTGTACATACATTAAATACAAAAAAGAGTCCTCTATGTAGGACTCTTTTTACTGGCTTCAACAAGTTTAGAAAACTCAAAAAGACTCGACAAAAAAACGGCTGAACCGATTTTGATCAAATATAGCTAAGAACACTCTCGATAAAATCCTCTTTCAAACAAAAAACCTAGACCAAAATCGGTCCATCCGTTTGAGCTATGATGCCACAGATAGACACACTAATACAAAGATATACAGATACACACGTCAAACATAACACCGTGGGGTGTTTTTGGGTCGGGGGTTAAAAAGGCGGAGATTAACAATTCGTTTGTATTATTTTGGTTTATTTCTGTTACCGCATAAGTCCGTCATTTATAAACCTATTGAAAAATTCTGCAATACTTAATTGAAAAAACTGAAACAACCGACTTCAAATGTACAATTTGGTTTTAAAGACCAAACCACTGAACCGATTTTGATGAAATTATTATGAGACCAATCTGAAAGAATATCGTTTCAAAAAAAATATTATTCAAATGGGTTTTTAAATGACGAAGTTATGCGGTAACAAACACAAGTACAAAAAAAAAGAACAGAGTCAAATTGAAAAGGTTTCATTTTTGGTTTTTGAAGTCTGTTAAAAACCTCCGACATAAAAACGGCTGAACCGTTTTTGATGAAACATAACTAAGAACACTCTCGATCAATCAAATAGTACATGTAAATTAACTATACTTGTTAATCGATGATATCTGATATAGATAATATAGATATAGAGAACTACGAGTAGGTAAATTAATATCTATACACTTCATTAATGTTTCACAATTCCCGCACTTTACACATTGCATTGATCAGTGTAACCACGGATAATTTATCGTTATCTAGTTATTTCTTAAAATTTACATTACTTGTCCATGATCAACGACAATTCAATATGTCCATGATATATGTCTACTTTGCATACATCAACAACACTTGACAGAAAAGTCTGATATCGTCATTGCAATTTGAAAAAAATAACTATGTGTAATATTAATACAATTATGTACACGGGAGATTGTGGAAAAGATACCTTCTGTTTAACTGTTAAAATTCTATAAAAAATATTCGAAAAAAATATCACACAGGATATTTTAGATTTTCAACAACGATATACTCTCGAGTGAATTACCAGTCTTTGCATACGAAACTGAGTTAATTTTCAACAACAAATTAACAAGTTAATTTTCATACATAAAAATCATGTTTTAGTTTTTTTTTTTTTTTTTTATAGAAGATAGATCTACGATTGACCACCAACTCGCCTGAAAAAAATTAAAAAATAAAAAGGCAAATATGATATTTATGTATGAAAATTAACTTAGATCAAATTGAAATTTTTGTCGAATATTTATGATGTTATTTTCTAGTTTTCAAACGACGATTTTTTTATAAATTCATTCAGACATTTTATATTTTCAAAAAATTTGGGTATGCGCGATCTATACGGACGATGCTCGAACTACGGACTCTTAAAATACACGTCAAACGAATTTCAAATAGTAATAATAAGCTATTGAATTACATGTCCATCAATTATATGAAAATAAAAAGTAAATGTATCGTGTACATTACCTGTCCTTAATATAAAACAGCATGTTGTTGTGGACAGCGCAGGCGGGCCTTTCGCGCTGCAACTTGAACAGCACGAGGCCGGCGTCGTGGCCCGCTCCGAACAGATTCAGCGTCGGGTGTGACGCTAGCACCCAGTATCTGGGAACGCACACGTTACTTAACCCTTATTCATATACTTTTTTTTATATATTTTTACTGTATTATAGTTTACAAAATTGAAATAACCGACACAAGGGCGTCGCCAAGGGGGGGCCATGGGCTGGCGACGCCCTTGAACCGACATCAAAATACGCAATTTCATTCAATATCCTAATCCTGCAATGGCGGTGCTCGGTGTTGTCAAACTTACAACGGGTAAGTGCAATGCGTCGTTGCCGTCCCGTACACGGGCGGAGTTCTCATAAAAGAGTAAATTAAATATATGTGTTTACTTATTGATTTTCATTTCAGGTTCAGAGCCAGCTTCGAAATTTCGAATAACAAAATGGAAAAATGTTACATAGTATGTTACATTTCGCCAACACAACCAACAACAGTCCTCGAAGTTGGGAGAGACGAAATATTTTAAAGGCGAAATGATACCAAAATTAGTATCATTTTTCAAAAACTCTAAACTTCTCGATAAACCAGTGTTCGCGCTAGTCATTTATTCAATACCAACATCTACGCCTATGAGATTTTGTGAGTTAAATGATTGCGTGTATTAAGTGTGGCTAACGCCATCTAGCGACAAATTAAGACATTTCGTGAAAAAGTAACAAACGAAGAAACAGAGTTAATTTCTCTTTTATTGTATTTCTTAGTATTATTAAACTATATGTATATGTCTTTGCTAGAGAATTGTGTTTCATAAGCTTGTTTATGACACTACTGCTTGCATACAACACACAGATGCTATCTGTTATTGTAATTGTACGTTTTTTATTTATAACGTATTTGGTTGCTTAGCAACCAATGTTATTATTCCTAAGCTTGAATGTGTGCGTATTGCCTAGCATAGCTCTAGTGTACATACAGGCGTTGAGCAACATAATATGTTTTTACTGTCGTTGACTTCACTCGCATAAAAGTACAAATAATATAAGTACATATGAATAAATCATATGTACTTATATTATATGTATGTGTGTTATTATTTTTTATCATTTCGTTATTGTTTAGTGGTTTTGACGTGTGACATATTGTAATGATTCACCAATAAAATCTGTATCTGTGAAATGCGAAAATACGGACATCAATCAGCTCTATTGTTTCAAATGTATTATGCACTTACTTTAATACATGCCAATGAATATTATTGTAAAGTTTAATGCCTAATATAACAAAAATAATTACATGTATTTTGCAAATGTGGCGCCATCTCTTGGCATATTGTTGACTAGCGTTTTTTTTTTTTTTTTATCAGCCCTGTTTGTACAAACTGTCCCACTGCTGGGAACGGGCCATCTTCTCATTGTGAGAAGGGTTAGGCCATAGTCTGCCACGCTGGCCAAGTGCGGGTTGGCAGACTTCACACATCTTCAAGATCATTGAGAACTCTCAGACATGTAGGTTTCCTCACGATGTTTTCCTTCACCATTTGAAGTTGGCGGCAATCAACAATACGCACATAACTTCTAAAAGACAGGTGCGTGCCGCGGGATTCGAACCCAGGACCTGCGGATCGCAAGTCAGACGGTCTCCCGACTAGGCTGCCGGAAACTTCCACTACTACTAGAAGTAGTACTAGGCTAGTACTAGACTAGCGGTTGCTGCTAATTAAACTTAATGTTTAGGGGTAGATCAGTTCTTCTATTTGTATGGGAGCACGCGAGACAACAGTTCTCTTAAGCGCTAGAATCTCAATTGACGTCACGAGCGAGGGGCGATCAGTCGACTACCATAACATCATACAATATGAATACGTGTTATATACAGACGCCAGCTAGCGTATGTGTCACCGATTAGCGGTCCGTTGTATGGAATGTCCGACTTGTGCTAATAGTACGTTTAACATCAGCCGAGCGAATTCTCACTTTTTTTTATACATGATAGAATAGAATAACTTTATAAGTACTTTATAGATCTACGAATGACTACTCGCCTGATGTGAAGTGAAATGCACAAAATTCCTTTATCATAACATAGTAGTTCTGTCTCGCGAGCACAAACTTGTTTGTCAAGACGAAAACAAGTTAAGAGTCCGTAGTCCGATCATCGTCCGTCTAGCTCGCGCATACCCATTTTTGAAGATATATATAACCTCCTCCGTTTTTTATTCGGTTAAAAATGACTGCATGAACTTAAAAAAAAATACTTGGGTCGAATTGAAATTTTTGTCCAATATTTGTGGTGTTATTTTCTAGCTCTACAAACGACGATTTTTTTATAAGTTCATTTAGTCATTTTATATCTACAAAAATGCAGATGCTCGGAATGCGCGAGTGAGACGGACAATGGTCAGACTACGGACTCTTAAACAACGACGTTTTGGTCACATTCGAAATTTTCGTATAATATGAAGCATCGAATTTTTCTACCAATATTCAAAAATTCGCTCAATGCATTACATTTTCAGCAAACTTCCCCCCTTTTTGAGAGGACCCACTTTTTACCTCTCGTGCTCCCTGCGGAATGAGTGCAGGCAGGTACGCTTGGTCATGTCCCAGACGCGCAGGAACTTATCCTCGCTGTTTGAGAGGATGGTCTCGGAGCGCGGGTGGAACAACGCGCACGACACGTTGTTGTAGTGGCCGCGGCATGTGTCTACTTCCCATGCCTGCTCGACACAACATATAAATCATTCATTAATATAAATATATAACAAATACAAATAAGTCAGGAGCCCAAACTCGAGTAATTTACCAGTGAAGTGAGGTATTGGAGAGTATAAATACAAATCAGAAGGAGCCCTCATAATATACAAGTGAGATAGCAGAGAGTAGGTACATGAATGTGACTTCAATTGAATCGTGATGGCTATAAATCTCATCAACATCATCATGTCAGCCATAAGAAGTCCACTGGTGAATTTCCAAAAACGACCGATTAGAAGCGGCTTGCATCCATCGTCTTCCCGCTACTTGTATTAGGTCATCTGTCCATATCCTGCGCTTGCCGGTGCGTGGTCTCCACTCGAGAACTTTTCGGCGCCATCGGCCTAATGACTGTAAATCTCGACATTAACAAATTGTCGATAACCCGATTCATACACGACTTAAATTTAAGGGTTGTAGGTAGCCACTCGACGATTAGAGAACACTCACATTATCATCATCATTATGACAGCCACAAGAAGCTCTCTGCTAGACATATGCCTTGCCCATGGATTTCCAAAAAGATCAGTCGGAAGAGACCTGCAACCGTTTTCCTACCACTTGTATAAGGTCATCCGTCGACATTGCAGAAAGCACCACCTATCCATCCTATGTCTTTTTACGAGTTTTCACTGAGGTCATTGTTACGATTAAAACCTGCATGCATCATGGTAGTCCACTGCACAACTGAACTACCATAGCCCGAGAAGTTCACTTTACCTTAGCATCATTCATCCTCCATAATTTGACCAGCCTGTCATCAGCGGCGGAGACGATCAGCGGCAGAGTGGGGTGGAACGAAGCCCAGTTGACGCCGCGGTCGTGGCCTTCCAGCACATGCTTTACTACTGCATCCGCCTGTAAGTAAAACGAGTTAAGCTAACATCCGTCAGCCTACACGATAGTTGCGAGCATTAGCTGCGGCAACTATTTCCTCGATATATGTACTAATAGCTGTGCCCCACGGTTTCACCCATGCATTGATGAAAAACGATGATGATGGAGAATGGTGATGATGATAAAATGTAGTGACGGACATAATCTACATAATATCATCGTTCAGTCGTGAAAAGGTACAAATAGACAGAGAGAAAGACAGAATTACTTTCCCTTTTATAATATTAGTTGCAAAAGATGGGACGTACTATGTAAATCCAACGCGGTTCTTCCACATGGTAAGCGGGACGAAAGCGCTTATGAAGGCGGCATCATATCATATATTACCTTAGAAATTTAATTAGTAACAGTATGAAGATGACAAAATGATTAAAATAAAACAGAAAGAAACCAAAAAGTTGTACACAAGCAACAAACAATCTGTAGCATTATGGAAAACAAAACAACAACTGCCAACATTTCGCTTATTAACTTAGTAACTGCACAAATTAGAAATAACAACAATAACACTGAATTAGTACTTTCTGTATTTTTAAGGGTAACATTGGATATCAGTCAAGCCACTCAAAACCTACAAAATACCTGGAACGCGATCTTCTGTAATGTAATTAATTATTTAAGCATTACATAAACAAAAATCGCATTTTACATAGTGTCAGAACTACATCTACAAGGTACTGTATTTTTGCTTCCTCTTTTAGTATAAAGATTTAGTTTTTAATTTTGTACAAATAAGACACAAACATGTGTAACAAACATAAAATTAATTACTATATGTACTTTACTTAACTTAATTACTACAAAGATGGACAAATGTTTTTTTAAGTAGTACAACACAAATAATATTGAAATATAAAAATAAACTATGTTATCTAATAGTTAAAAGTAAATATGTAAAAAGTATTGTTTTTTACAACTTTGCAATGTTATAAATGTAAGAAATATGGCCACACTAACCTGTCCAAACAGATCTGTAGTCTGTGGGTTTCTCAAATGCTCAGCTAACCCTGTTGGTCCAGGAGCTACGCTTTTCTTCCTCAGCCCAGAGAAGTCCCAAACCCTCACAGACTGGTCAAGAGATGCGGAGACCAGTAAGTCCTCAGTGGGATGGAATTGGGCACACATCACATAGTGATTGTGGCCTGTGAGCACACTGATACATTGGCGAGATTGCCAGTTCCATATCCTTATTGTCTGTAAAGGAGTAAAACAAATTCTTAAGTAAGCAAGAACATAGTAAAGTAAAAGCTGTGCTTTCTTAATTAATATATTTAAAAATCTAGATCACAAACTATTCAAAGTATTTGTCCGAAGTTGTAAACAAATATGACATAACTAGCAAGCCAAAATCATATTTTCATTGTAGCTTACAGTAATGGACATGCAGGGAAAAACACATTTTAGCTATAATGCAATGTGCAAATTCATAACATTGCAGCAAATTCCAGTCTTTTGTGTTACAAAGATGTTAGTAACATGGCAAATAATTTAATAACATTATTGTAGGATTTCAACTAAGCAAAAACAAAATTATATTACAGATGCGTCTTGTTGTGATACGCTTCCTTAGACGCGCTAAGCGTGACTCTTTCATGAAAGCTGCAAAAGTAAGACGTAACCTAACTTCAGACGACTTACACCTTGAGGGAACAACACATAGGATTTTCGTAAACGAACGTCTAACAAAACTTGGCAGGCAGTTGTTTCAGGAGGCGCGTCGTAGATCTAAACTATCTAATTTTGCTTACTGCTGGACCAGGAACGGATCTATATTCGTCCGAAAAGCAGAGGGACGCCCTGCTATATCCATACGTAATCAAGCTGACTTGGACCACCATCTCAAACAAGCCAGCCCCAGTGATGAATCGGAAACAGTATCACATTAGAATTGGCATACTTGTAATAAGTCATAAAAGTTTAATTTTTCTTTGTCTTGATATGAATAGATTTAATAAACCATACTTTATTTTTTATACTGTGTTAACTTACAATTTTATTAAAAGATTATATCGTTACCATCTATTTAGAAAAAATATCGTACTAAATAATTATTTGATAGGTCTGAAGTTTATTTTTTCAATACATAATAATCAAATTTGTAAAATAAATAACAACTTCACTTATCTTTTGTATAATATCAATGCACACAACACACACACTAAGACGTACAACTCACCACCGCCGCTGCATCCATCACACACAAACACATACAAATGGCTCGTTCTGCTTGCATACTACTACCTCGTTTCAGTCAGTTTTACACAATTAGAGTTTTTAATACCTTGTCGCTCTGTGGTCAGACTCTTTCAACTTATAGCACTTTCTCTTGCATATGAAAATGTCGCTTTATATATAGTAGCAAGTGATCATATGGTTAAATTTTGCTTGCGGTCAAGACGCAGTAGTAACTTGTTCGTCATTGTTTTAAAATGACAGATATTTTTAATAATTTAGACAATTCGTTTGAAACAAAGTGCTACGCATCAGAAAGCTTGGAAGAGTGTAAACGTTTTGTGACGAGTAATTATAATTTTAGAGTGCTGACCATCAATATCCGCAGTATACGAAAAAACTTTAATTGTCTCCTGGTTGCTCTATTGCGATTGACAATAAAAATAGATGTACTTATATTAACAGAGTGCTGGTGGAACTCTGACATTCCTATACCTCAATTACCTGGGTACGACTCATTTAATACTACTAAATTTATCAATAAATGTGGTGGGGTTACAGCTTATGTCCGAAATAAATGGTCACCGAAGGTGTCTGAACCAAAAGTTTGTGACTGTAACTGTCTTAAAATAAGTATTGGGGACGAATTTGTGATATTTGGCATATATCGCTCTCCAGCTTTCAAAGACGTTACAAATTTCTTATCCACCCTTAATGACGTAACCGCGGCATCTCGCAACAACAAATGTATTATATGGGCAGGAGACCTCAATATAAATATCATAGAAGACGCTCAAGGTAATGATTGTTCTGAATACTTAAGTCTAGCAGCTGAGCATCAGCTTCTCCCCGTTATTACTAAGCCTACCCGAGACAAGGCTTGCCTTGACCACATTTTCGTAAAACAAGGCTTTGAAGTTGTTGGAGTCGTATGTAACTCTGCTATCACTGATCACAATCTCTGTATTTTGGGTGTAGCTAATTCAGGTAAATATTCCTTTCCCGCGCCTCGCTCTAAGCTTAAAATAGACTATTCTGCTGTGGTAAACGAATTGCAGCAGGTTGACTGGTGTCATGTTACATGTAAAACGGACGTAAACCAGGCGGTTAATGAGTTTCAGACAATCCTCTCGTCCACTATATCTACCCACAGCCGCCAAGTAACAATTTGCCGATCCTGCCTTAATATAAAGCCGTGGGTCACACCGGGACTAATTAAATGTCAAAAAAACCGTGACATGCTTCATTTAAAAGCGAAAAAAAATCCTAACAACGAAATAATTCAAATTACATACCGTAGATACCGAAACTTCTACAAAGAATTACTTCGGCGCGTCAAGACAGAATATGAAAGAAAAAAACTTATCGAGAATAAAAATAACTCTAAAAAGCTATGGCAGACTATTAACGACATCTGTGATAAATCGAAAACACAAAATAGCTCCACCGAATTATTGACGAATCACCAAGACCCAGTCCAATCTCTTAATATATGTAATAAATATTTTGTAAATATAGGCAAAGAACTTGCGGAGAACATTCTTGTGAATGGCAACCCTACTGAATATACCTCGACAGACACATTTAAAAGTAAGGATACATCTTCGCAATCTTTTTTCATGACTCCTACTGACATACAAGAAGTTAACAGACTTATCTCAGACCTTAAAGAAAACAGTGCTCCTGGTTATGATGGTCACACTGGTACGCTAATAAAACATATAAAGCCATATATTTTAGAACCACTAACTTACATATGTAATTTAAGTATTGAGTGTGGTCGTTTTCCCAGTAGCTGGAAACTTGCAGTGGTAGTGCCTATTCACAAGGATGGCCCTAAGGAGATTCCCGGCAACTACAGACCAATTTCCCTGTTAAGTATTTTTTCAAAATTACTAGAGAAAATTGTTAATATTAGGCTGATAGACTATTTGGAAGCAAAACTGTTTTTGTCCGAAAGACAATTTGGTTTTAGACGTGGCAGATCTGCGGAAGATGCTGTAGTGTTACTCACGAATCTGATCTCTGGTGCAGTTGATACAAGGCTACAATGCATAGGGGTCTTCCTAGACCTCGCCAAGGCCTTCGATACGGTTTCGATCCCGACCTTAACAAAGAAACTTGAGGCAGCTGGAATTAGAGGAATTGCT
This sequence comes from Lycia hirtaria, assembly GCA_947563715.1. Lineage (NCBI taxonomy): Eukaryota > Metazoa > Arthropoda > Insecta > Lepidoptera > Geometridae > Lycia > Lycia hirtaria. The sequence continues at coordinate 48,403,924 of OX387376.1, read as the reverse complement.
CTAGAGTGGTTCCGAAGTTACTTAAGTGAACGAAGGCAACGAGTTAGGGTCGGGTCGAGTCTTAGCGATGAGCTTCCAGTGAGTATCGGCGTTCCCCAGGGAAGTGTCCTTGGACCAACCCTTTTTGCCATCTATATGAACGATTTACTGGACCTTCAAATCCCTGGAGCAGATATTATATGCTATGCAGACGATACAGTGGTTGTCTTTAGAGATACGACGTGGGAAAAGGTAACATACGTAGCGGAGAATGGTATCAACCGGGTAGCAGCATGGCTAAATGATAACCTTTTGACTTTAAACGCGAAGAAAACTAAGTTTATGACGTTCTACAATACTCGTAGATCAGCACCCCAAATTTATTTAAATATAAGGATTCATTCCTGTACATCTAGAGGTCGAAGCATCTCACCTACCTGTGGGACCAGTGCGACCTGCGAATGTATTAGCAGGGCTGATAAGATACGTTATCTCGGTGTTGAATTGGATGAATCGCTAACCTTCAAGTATCACATCTCGAAACTAGCAGGTCGCGTCCGAAAGCTTATTTATGTGATGAAGGGCCTACGCTTTTCATGTGACTTGAAGACTCTCCAAATGATTTACATATCTTTATGTCAGTCTATACTGTCGTACTGTAATCTAGCTTGGGGAGGTGCAGCTAAGACAGTTATGCTGGCACTAGAAAGGGCTCAACGTGCCGTTTTAAAGGTTATGTTGTGTAAACCTTTCAGATTCCCAACTGCTAATTTGTTTGAGATGGCGGGGGTTCTGACAGTTCGGCAACTGTTCATATTAAAAGCTGTAAGGACGACTCATAACGTCACCATTAATTCAACCCAGCTTGCAGAGATAAAACACAAACGAGTTTTCAGAGTGCCAATATACGGTGTTAAGTCTGCTTTTGCAAACCGTCATCCAAACTCCCTTCTTCCACGTGTATACAATGAGGCTCTTAAAGCTATACCTAACCTAAAAAACGAGAGAACGTCCAAAGTGAAAACGGCAGTTCGGAATTGGTTATCAACACTATCATATGAGGATACTGAACATTTAATTTCTCGGATTCGCACTGAACAATGATCCTCATGTCATGCCATTACAGCATCCATATACTTACACATAATCAGTTTGTGGAAGACACCTCCCCCTCGAGACACCTCACCCACACACACAAACACACACACACACTCACTCACACACACACACTCACTCACACACACACACTCACTCACACACACACACTCACTCACACACACACACTCTCTCACATGTAACCTACCTAACACACTGTCACCCTCTCACGCATCACATGTATTATGCTCACGAGTTGTTGTATCGTATGTTTTTATTATAACTTTATATACCTCCAATCTATATGAATGTATAATAGTATTGTGTACTCTGGTGTCCTTGGCTCCACAATACGGGCCTTTGAGCCTAGTGTGGAACCGCAGATTAGAATATTTCAACAAATATTTTGTACTCATAGTTATGTTTATTGCTTTTTCTGTACTGTTTGTAATATTCTATTCACTGTATTGTTGTCGTTTCTGTATTATTAAATTATTAAATTATTATTATAGATTCACCTGAAGTCACACATAACATTAGCTACACCTGAATACACACAAAGTAGTATAACAGCCATTGCACCATTGCAATAATTATCTATTTAACAAACTTAAACAAACTTTTACAATTTATTTTTATGATGAATTCAATATATCTGTTAATAAGTAATAAGATGAAGTTTCCGGCAGCCTAGTGGTGAGACCGTCTGGCTTGCGATCCGCAGGTCCTGGGTTCGAATCCCACGGCACGCACCTCTGTCTTTTCGAAGTTATGTGCGTATTGTTGATTGCCGCCAACTTCAAACGGTGAAGGAAAACATCGTGAGGAAACCTACATGTATGAGAATTCTCAATGATCTTGAAGATGTGTGAAGTCTGCCAACCCGCACTTGGCCAGCGTGGCAGACTATGGCCTAACCCTTCTCACAATGAGAAGATGGCCCGTTCCCAGCAGTGGGACAGTTTGTACAAAACAGGGCTGATAAAAAAAAAAAAAAAGTAATAAGATACAATGATGAATAGATAATTTTCCATGTATTTTTATTTCATTTTATAACTTTAAACAACTGTCCCAAGTGGCATCTAAGAGCTTGATGATCTTTGATTCTCCTGCCTACTGCTTAAGGGAAAAGAGGCAATTTTTACTAATTTTTTAAATTTGAAGAAAGACCCATTCAGGAAACGTAATCCACAATTTAGCTGTCCGAATGATAAAAGTAGTTTTTTTTTTTTTTTGTATTTGCTCAAAGACTTAATATAAAATACACATTTTTGAAAATTTTTAAGTGTTACTTTGTTATTCATGTTACTTTGAAGAAATTAACATTTAAAAAAACTTAAATCTAACTCATACATCTAGTGTGTTTCCGTTTTGAGGTCTTCTCTACTCTTGTCTATCAAGAGAAGACGACATTGCAGCTGTCTAGCGTCTATGAGTAATAGCTAGAACAAACTGAAGCAGACAAAAGTACCGGCTTGAAGACCTCGAAAAGGAAGCACACTAGATATATAAGTTAGAATTAAGTTTTTTTTTACATAATACACATATTAAAATACCTGATCATCGGAAGCACTCAAGATCCATGGGTACTCGTGGTGAAAGAATGTAGTACGAATGTAGTCCAAATGGCCAAGCAGTGTGAAAAGACATCTTCGCAGCTTATAGTTCCACACCTGGAAAATAAAATACAAGCAATGTGGTATTTACATTTCTTTAAAGGTTTTATCCTACTACACTAGGTGAATAATTTTATTCAAGTGTATATATACATATATATGTTTCTTTTTTTTTATAATTTTGCATGCCAAAAGGTAGGATAGGATAGGGTGGCATCCTATTATAAATTTTATTACCTCCTATGTAATCCGTATGCGTAAATAAATGCATTATGAATTATGTCTGTTTCTACATATATTTACCTAATAAAGGCTAAATAACCTAAACAATTTTGAAGTTTGAGTTATTGTTAATTTTGTTTTCCTTTTTATTTCTTTTTATATGGGAGGTGGTAGATTTGTTTTTTTCATTTTGGTTTGATTTGTCATAGACCACATGTTTTTTTATTTTTTGTTTTAATATTATTACTTTTCACATATACTATCTTTGCACATTTTTACATTTCTTTGAAGCCACACATGGTGTCCATGACTAACAAATCCAGAGCCCTGTTAAATAATGCCCCCTTGCTTAGTGATCAATTTTAAATTAGTTCCATTAACAACTTGTGCATTGAAAAGTTGTTACCTACATGATTTAGCTGCTTGTTAATAATATGAAAGGTTGATGAATAAAGGTTAGTTTGCTTTCAACTCAATTTGATGGTGTGTTTATATATAATTATATTAATATAATGCACCAAGATTATACAATTTTAAAACCAAATTCTGCTCAGCTGGAAATCGAACCTTTTACTACTTGCTCTTAAGGTGCGCTTATACGGGCAACTAAAATTGCTCAATTCCAGTCAATACTCATCAACTATGACGTCACGACAACATCAAGCAATTTACGGCAACGGCAACAAGCATCAATACTGCGCAATACAATTTTGAGCGATATGGCGCAACTTCATCAACTAGGCAATACTGTCCTACACGAGCATTTCAGTATTCGCTCGCTATGGACGACATTGTTCTTGCTGCGGCGGCTTGTAGCGCTTTTTTTTATTATTCATCAAAAACAAAAAAGAAAGAAAAGGAATAGGCGTATCTGGGTGCGATCGTTTTTGGCAAAGAGGCCGCAATTTTCATTGTGTAAAGAATTATATGATATATTATTCAAAAACTTTACTAGAATGTCACGAACAGACTTTGAATTACTTTTGAATAAAGTTAGCCCATTAATTACGAAACAGACGACCAACATGAGAGAACCAATTTCTGCATCAACAAAACTGAAGTAAAAATGCAGTCACACAACAAACAGAGGCTGACTACGCGCTGGACTGACGACGCCTTGCCGCGCGCTATCCTACTTCCACCCGACCTCTCGCTCTCCCAGCGGAAGCAAGACGGCAAGCCGCAAAACAAACAAGTGCGAATGAGATATATACAAAAATTGCTAGGAATTTCCAAGCCCATTGGATATTCGTCAATTCGTATCTGCGACATTGAGCGATATGAAATATCTGGAGCAATAAGAAGCAATATCGCCGAAATAATTGCCGCAACTTATTGAAATTGCTCCATTAATTGCTCCAGATCGGTCCATTCGTGTCGCCGAGCAATTATTGCCCTCGTGTAAGCGCACCTTTAGGGCAGATGCACTGACAAGATGCCTACAAGTCAACAATTTGATGTATTGATATACAACTGTAGATTGAACCAAATGCTTGCGGCTCATCATATTAATATCAGCAGGTGGGCTACATCGTGTTAACTTAAAAATGTTGCAGATTTAGCGGCATTCTATGATATACGTGTCAAAAACATGACGATATTACTTCATAAAAGTGCCACTAGATATTACTAATTTATCTTTATACCTTGATTTTATAATCATCTCCGCCTGATACAAAAAGAGGCTGCTGGTTGTGGAAGCAGATTCCTCGTACAGGACCATCATGTTCATCAAATTTCTCCAGTAATGTGCACATCCGATAATCCCAAAGCTGAATCACTCCATTATGCAAACTGGCTAAAACCCATGGCCGTTTGGCGTGAAAGGATATTCCTTTCACCCTGGCCGACTTTGTCTCGAATTTTATCAGCATTTCCACCACAATTTAGGTGGATATTTGTTAAAAATTACACTAAAACAATAATTTCTTGAGAAATGACAACCAGCCGGCTGACGTGACACGTCCAACAATACGACAAGAACCACAGAAAAAATAAAAAACACAGGGATAAACAGATTAAAAAAAAACAATTTAACCGGTTTTAGGAAAGAAGCACAGTCTTAGTAAAAAAAAACAACGGGTTGCACTCCGAGAGTGCCGGCAGAAGTGAAAACTAAAAAATAAAATAGCAAAAAGACTGACTCATGAAGGATTTGAACCTCCACCCTCCGATTGACAAATTGAAATTTGTATCGGTGCTCTAACCTATTGAGCTAACGAGTCTTACGTGCAAGTGTCGAAAATAAGCATTCGGCGCAACGAAATGACGTCATGCTAGAAGGACAAACTTGTACATACAATAATGAACTTTAAATGCAGAATGTTAGAATAGGTTTTTGACTAAAATAATGACGTCATGCTAGAAGGACAAACTTGGACATATAATAATAACTTTAAATGCAAAATGTTAGAATAGGTTTCTGACTGTCCGTCTTACGATCTGACGATCTGACGCGAGTTTAACATTTTTTACCCATTTCAAAAATGTACAACGTCAATGCCACTAAAGAAGTTTTCACTTCAAAAACTTGTGTAAACCGTGCTTGGGTAGGATAGGAAACCCATATAAAATCGATTTAACACAGCAGCAACATCACCGAGGCTACAGTACTAAACGCGCTTGATTACACTTTTCCATAATCGTTCTGCGTCACACTTCACTTCAAATAAGCTTTAACACTGCTTTTACTTCTAAATCTTAATTTAATAAAATTAATTCATTATAATTAATTTTTACAACCCATATAACCGAAGGTTGCGCGTTCCATTAGTCTGTTGCGTATTGCCGTGGACATTACTTTATAATATGTGCGCATTTCGATTCATTCAAATAGTACGAGTAAACTATATTGTGGTAATTTTCACTCCCAGTTTCTAAGTTGTGTAGAGTACATAAAATACCTAAATTCAAAGAAAACTTTCCTAACTTTGTTTTATAAAAAAAATAAGTTCCCTTAACAATCTAACGTAACGTAATATCTTGCTAAGCCATTACACTTCATGTTTAATTGGTTTTTAGGGTTCCCCTATTACTATTTACTATTACCTATATTACTCTATTACTAAGACTCAGCTGTCTGTCCGTCCGTCCGTCCGCCTGTCACCAGGCTGTATCTCATGAACCGTGATAGTTAGACAGTTGAAATTTTCACAGATGATGTATTTCTATTGCCAGTATAACACCAAATCAACAAATACTAAAAAACAGAATCAAATAAATATTTAAGAGAGCTCCCATACAACAAACGTGATTTTATGTCGTTTTAGCTCGATATAGATAACGAAATAGATGCTTGAAATATTCACAGAATATTGAGTTAAGTATATTATTCACTTTAAAAATAAATAATTAAATTAAAATAAAATTAATATTTAAGGGGAGGGCTCCCATACAACAAACGTGATTTTTTTGCAGTTTTTATAAATAATGGTACGGAACCCTTCGTGCGCGAGTCCAACTCGCACTTGGCCGGTTTTTACGAGTTTTACGGTGCCATTTCACAATAAAAAAGAAAATTGAATTTGACAATAATTGTAAAAAGAAGGTCCGGTAACAATATGATAGCGGGCGGACCTCCGACCTTCTTTTGATTATATTTATGGAGTTTTGGCGGGAACGTCATAGTAACATGTTGCTTTGTTTTATTTTCCTAAACTTGTGTTATTCTCAAAATTAATGCGATAAAATGGTGGTGTTTTATTCATTAAGTGTTCGATCAAGTGCGTGAGTGTGGGCAAATTAAATAAAGCAGTGAAATGTGTTATTTTACGCCGTTGGCAAAACTCCATAGAAGCATAGAGTAAAGTCACCATCACTTTACTGAGGACTCACTAACGTTTTATTATTAAAATAACTCATTATTATTTCAACTGAAGGAATTTGTTTCCATGGTCAAGAAAAATTAACAACGCAACCTTCTTTTGACATTCAATTCAACAACCATTAATTAAACCGCGCGAGTCCAAGCCCCGTGAGGGACAAAAAGAAGAAGAAGAACCATTGATTATGATTACCATTGTGAACCATAAAGTAACTTAAAATATAATTAAGGAGATACAGTAGGGTGTTGTGAACTCTCTTAATACTCTGTGCCATTGTGTTTGTCACAGATTTCGCCCTAACAGTAATTGGTGTTTGGAGTTTTGGCGGGAACGTCATCGAAACATGTTGTTGCTTTGTTTTATTTTCCTAAACTTGTGTTATTTTGAATATTAATGCGATAAAAATAGTGGTGTTTTATTCATTAAGTGTTCGATCAAGTACATGAGTGTGGAAAAGTGAAATGAAACAGTGAAACGTATTATTTTACGTTGTAAACAAAACTCCATAGAAAGCTTCTAGTAAAGTCTCCACCACTTTACTGAAGCAGGACTCAACTTATAAATTGACTGTATGCGTGACTTAGATTGTGACTAGAACATTTACAACTTGTTTTATTCAAGAAACTTGAAAAAATCTTAATACTTGACACAGGCAAATGCTTTAATGCGGGTCCAATACAAAAAAGAAGAAGAAGAATTGGTGTTTGTCAACAAATCCACATTTTACTTGGAAGATTTTGAAGATATTTAAATAAATTAATGAAAGCCCATGCATAATATTACAACATAAACTATTGTGAAACTTTTCACATGACACAGTCACATCAATAAGATAAAGATATCTCCTGAAAGACTGAAAAATCTAACCTCAAACATGGATTCTAATGAGCTGAAAGAAAGGATGAAAGAAATAGGGAAAATATGTATTCCTGGTATGCGATTGAGCCCAGCCAACAATGATTTCATATCGGGCCCTGGAACACATGAGCTAATGGGTTATATATATGCAAATTTAGCTGGGTTATTAAAGATGACAAAAGATGAACAACAATCAAAGGTATGCCTTTGTATATGAATAGTTGCGTTATTTTAAGTTTGTAACTTGGTATTTTTAAATTGTAAGTGACGCTAGCTTGCGCTATAATAAGTTACAAAATCGCTTACGGAGTTGGTGTTCAACCACTATCCTACCGATAAATAATACTAACATTGTCAATAATATTTTTCAGGCTACAATTGTATCTGTGGAAAGCCCTACTACTCCAAGCACTCTACCCAAAACGGGTGATATAGTTACTGCAAAAGTTCTTATTGTTAACCCCAGACAAGTTCATTGTACTATATTCTGTGTTGGACCTTCAGTTCTGGCGAGGCCTTACCGAGGAATACTCAAAAAAGAAGAAATCAGGGCTACAGATAAGGACAGAATAGATCCATACAAATGTTTTAGACCTGGCGATGTCATTTTAGCCAGAGTGGTATCCTTTTAAATTAACACTAGAAATAATGATAATAATTATTAATCAAATAAGAAAAGGAGATGAAATACACTAATTAGTTGTCACATCATACAAATAGATGAAAATGTTAGCAATAAAGTTTTTTCAAATTCGTACATTGGGAAGATTGTTTCATTCAATAGATCTATTGAATTTAAACTATTGCAACATATTATTATAACTGCCAAGGAAAGATTACATTTTTTTGTATGCATCTTGTATGCATGTTTGGGTAAAATATGTGAATGAACTTAATAAAAAATAGTTCGACAGAACACTAGAAAGCAAAATTACAAGTTTTTAATATCTATTATATTAATTTTGATCCAAGTTAATTTTCATATGACTAAAGATATTATGACATACTTACATAAAAATTATTTATACGTTAATAATTTATAAAACTCATTTCTATGAGTGAAAATTGATATCTACAAAAATGTTGAAATGGGCGAGCGAGACGAACGATGGTCGAACTACAGACTTAACAAAAAATATTGAATGATGATTGGATATATAACCATACCAAATTCTTTAGAAAAATGTTTGAACATTTCATTAATTAATTGAATTATATTTAAATATAATGCGGCAGATTAAACATATGTATAATTCAATTTACTAGTTTTACCCATCCTATTACATCATACCCTCTAATGCCTTCTAACCCCCTAATACCCTCTCCCTTCCATCTTCCATCCTTCCCTTCATCTTCCCTTCTTCTTGCCTCATGGTCCTTGATGTTAAAAAAGTAAGGGAAAATAATATACATAAAATCATGCCTATTTTCCCATACAATATTTGTTTATCAAAAAATTTGTTAATAATTAGCTATTGAATGGTAATTTCCTTATTAAAAATACAGATGCCAATGCAAGAGTTCCACTGGTATCCCTTATCAACAGCAGAGAATGAGCTTGGAGTGGTAATAGCAACTGCTGAAGGTTCCCCTCAAGGAGTGAGCATGATCCCGGTTAGCTGGTCGGAGATGCAATGCCCCAAGTCCCTTGTCAAGGAGCCAAGGAAAGTTGCCAGAGTGATGCCAGAATTTGTACTCACAAAACCTCTGTCTAAACAAGTGAACAAAAATATGGAGGGAGATGAAAGTTCACAGTCGAAAGGAGAAAATCCTATTAGTAGCTAAATGTATAAGAAATATATGGATTTTTTTAATAAAAACGCTTTCATTATAAGTTCCTTTTATGGCTCAATTAAGGCTAATACATTATTTATTAAGATTGGATAAGAACTCTACAATTAATATTTCCAATCGTAGTGTTCCCTTAAAGTCCACCATGCCCTGTCGGGAGGGACAGAGTAGTGTAATGGAACCTGAGAAAACTGGTGGTGAAATAGGTCTTTTAGTATTTTGTGATAAAATTCCATGAAAAGAAGAAGGCAGAGACAGTAGCATCCATCCCATCCCATCCCTTCTCTTCTCATCTCATCTCATCTCATCCCATATCATCTCATCTCATCAAATCCCATCCCATCTCATCTCATCTCTTCCCTTCCCATCCCTTCTCCTCTCTTCTCTTCTCATCCCATCTTAATCTCACCTCATCCCAACTCATCCCTTCCCTTCCCATCCCATCCCATCCCTTCTCATCTCATCCCATCCCATCCAATCTCATCTCATCCCATCCCATCTCATCTCTTCCCTTCCCATCCCATCTTATCTCTTTTCTTCTCATTTCTCATCTCTTCTCACCTCACCTCATCTCATCTTATTTCATTATTTTTTTCTAAGTAGTTCAAAATTGAGAAAAATATTACCTAGATACAACCTGTATATATATATACATTTACCACTTATATAAAACAAGCACGAAAAAAATAATCAGTCACGGTCCTATCTGCAATGTGGTCAGGCAGTAGGCACAACTCCACATTCGAAATTATTTTTGTTAAAAATTATAACCATTTGTATTTAACTCATGTATAAAAAACCTTTCAAGCCTTAAAAATATAGCTTTTTAAACAAAATAGAACAAAAATCCCTTCTCCTGTAAAATTTTACCAATGGTAGTTGTTTCAAACAAGCACTAAAGTGACGAAGTGTAAGCATGTATTTATAAATATTTTTAATATCATTACATCAATAAAATATCTTAAAGTTATATAATAAGCCCACTCCCAACTCCCTATTTTCCCCGACTTCTATGGGAATGTTATACAATGGTATCAATATCGCTATCTCTTACCCGGCTACAAGGTTTCTCCGTCTATTCATTCTAGGTATATGTCAAGAAATCACATAATAATAATATTATAAATCACGTTTTTGAACGTTTCTGACTTCTGTAGTGCTGTAATCAAGAAGTTCGGTTATTTTTTCTAGTTATTAAGATCGCACATTTAATTATCCTTTCTATTGCATATTTTTATGTAATTTTTGTACCCGACTGCCAAGGAAAGGTTACGTTTTTCTTGTATGCATGTTTGGGTAAAAATATGTGAATGAACGTAATAAAAAATAGTTCGACAGAACACTACATAGCAAAATTACAAGTTTTTAATATCTTTTATATTAATTTTGATCCACGTTAATTTTCATAAGAATAAAGATATGACGGTTTGTTGCCCGTGCTACTACCAATCTTACTACTAGTAGTAACACCGGTAATTAACTTACCCTTCTTACATGACATAAACAAAAATTATTTTTACCTTAATAATTTATAAAATTGATATCTTCAAAAATGTTAAAATGCGCGAGTGAGACGAACGATGTTCGAACTACAGGCTTAACAAAAAATATCGAATGATGATTCGATTTTATGTTCGATGTTTTTTTTAGATCAGCTGCTCCACGAGGAACACTAATAAATTAACTCATAACTGTCAAACTGAGACGTCATGCCTTTTCTATTCATTTTGCTTCTACGAAACGGGATTTTTTATTTTACAAAAACAGACAAATAAAACGTTTCATACTGCAGTATATCTTATAATAGCCATTCCAGTGTTTATTTATATGTGTTTTCAGTGTAATGAGGTCATTTATGACCGCTTATCATTAAGTAAACTTAGTTGATCTTAACAAGAAACTTTAGAACATTGTACAGTCTAAAACAAGCCTTTTTGTGATAAAGACGTGCATTGCGGAGCACCAAAATGAAGTTCGCGGAGCATTTAAGTGCCCACATAACGCCTGAATGGCGAAAACAATACATAAACTATGAAGTAAGTTTCACTTGGTATATTAATTCTGGGTACTTTTTGTTTACTTTGTAGTTAGCATTGGTTTCTGTGACCTCAGTAGTAAGTATTATTACGCGCGAGATAATTTACAAGTTTCCAGAGTTACTAATAAATAATTGAACCCCTTTCAATCAACAATTTTAAACTTATGAAGAAAGAAACTTTGTTCATGAAAGTTTTCTGAATTTATCATGATGTTTTTCCATAGGAAATGAAAGCAATGCTCTACACAGCTGTAGAAGAGGCGCCTTCAGCTGAAAATGTTGAACCTGAAGTACTATCAAGACATTTCGCCAACTTTGATGAGACTTTCTTTCATTATTGTGATCAGGAGTTGAAGAAAATAAACACTTTTTATTCAGGTACTCTCTTAAAAATAGAATATAATTATTGAAATAAAAATATCACACAATACGTAACTTTGTACTAACAAAATTATTTATTGTGTTATGTTTTTATCTGTAGATATTAGTTTTATCTTATTCTTAATAGTCTTAGCCATTCAGTTTTTTTAAATAATCAATATTTTTTTACACATGTGAATCATTTTCATCTTAGGAAGTGATCTCCAACATAGACTGCAATTTTCAACTAACATGAGGCCAGTTAGCAATCAATCACAAACCTATTTAATACTTAAAAAAAAAAAACAACATACTTAAACAATTACTGCATGTAGAAAACAGTTTTTTCTGTTATATGACCAAGCATGCCAATATTCTTAAACTCTCAGGGTTTTACTGAAAAAAGTTATCAATGCTCATCATATTTTGTCAACTTCTCACTGACACATAATGACATGCGGAAAGAAGACAGAGAATTTAAGATGTTGATCAAAGTTAAGTAACATTTTTTGGTATGGCTGTTAGTTCATACTAAATAAATTACAACTGTAGTTTTTAAAGATATTCTTCTTCTTTGATTCATAATTGTATGACGCAGAATACTTAATAGTCCACAAACACATTTAATTAGAAAGTGACACTTACTACAACATAATAAAGAGCAAAATAGCTTGCATAGATGCTAAGTGTCCACTCTTATATTACTTACAGATACTTATGGAGTGCATCACATCATATCATGTAGCTCTTATCTCATCTGGAGCTTGGCAAAGTACTGAAGTGTCCAGTTGAGATGGCAGGTTGTGTGTACTTGTATTATTAAACCCAATCTGCAAAATGAGCCTGGCCTTATAATGTAGATGAAATATATCAAGTTGATTCTCTAATTGCAGAAACAGAAACATTTGTTTCTTTGTATCATAATTACATATTTACAAAAAAAAAGTATTCTATCCCATCTTCATCTTCCCATAGCACAGGCTTTGCTTAATTTGAGCTGTTGTGTGTTGGAATTTGATTTGTGGTGTTGTGTGAAATGTTTACCCATATTTAGATAATCATTTTAAAGAAATGCATAATATAATTATTTCTGATGCAGTTTTTTGTGCTGTTTGTTTTACATTACATAAAAAAAAAACCTTGTTGTAATGGTTAGCCAACAATTAAATTGTGTTTTTTGGTCTTATTTTTTTTTATTTAACACTTTATTGCACACAAGTACATAGTAACGAGCCGGGCCTCAAGGCTGCTAAGTGAACATCACTTGCTCGCCGCTCGCTGATACAATTCAAAGACAATTTTGACAAATTGTTAGTCTATTTATATAGTAATAGACTAGCAATTCGTCAATATTGTCTTTGAATCATATCAGCGAGCGGCAAACAAGTGATGTTCACTTAGCAGCCTTGAGGCCCTGTACAATAGGAGGACTTAATGCTAATGTAGTCTTGTATGCATAGTAGAAGTAGGTACTTGTTAGTTTTTTTTTTGTCCTAGGTTATATATTAGTTGTTGCCAACAACTTAAATACAATTATGATATCCTAAAAATATGTTTATTATATAGTTAAATACCAAACACCATCCCACCTGATAGCTGAACACTACTATGAAGGAAATTCCACTACTACTAGATTTTGACTATTTATTAGAAACTGGGGAAATGTGTTTGGACTAGACTTGTTTATAAATTTATTAATGAAACAATTTGAAAGTCATTGTTGCAAATCTAAAATTTTCTATGTGAAGTTTTTAGAGTTCCATAGTAAACAAGGAACCCTTATAGTTTCGTCATGTCCGTCTGTTTGTGGCTTTGCTGAAAGACTAGTATTAGTACTAGAATGCTGTAATTTCACATAAATATATGTATAGTAATCACGCTGAAAAAGTTGTGATGAAAATTGGGGATGAATAATTTTTTTCTCATATACCCCATCGTGAAGGGTATTATATCATTGGATAGGTAATCAGAAACCATTTGGGCTGAGTGAAAACCATTCTTCAATATAGGGATCCATTTCTATTTCCGATATATTAATCTCTGAGGCTAAGTATACTTTACAAATTACCGTTATTTATTTACTTATTTGTGTTAAAAAAATAAAAAATGTACTTTGTGCTCATTAAATCTAATATAAGTTAACTTGAATGTCCATTGTGTGTTACGATCCTGACACAAGCTTTTCATACGTATGCTTCTATAAAACTGTAGTTTCTTCTAATTGATGAAAAATAAACGACATGTTTATTTTCATATATGCTTGTCTCTCTAGAACTCTAGCCTTTCACCAATACTCATGAATATTTATGTTAATCCGCGGCAGCACTCGTTGTCGTTGCGGTACATTGTAGACGTGATGTAGTCATGGTACGTGTGAGTAGACCCTAAAACAACTCTTCTTTCTTCTAGAGAAGTTGGCTGAAGCGACGCGTAAATTCGCCACTCTCCAGAGCGAGCTAAAGTCCCACTTTGACACAATCAAGCCCAAAGGTGGGGGCGACAGCAAAAGAGCCATTCCACGACGGAAGGTAATATATGTATTGTACTTAGCCAGACTACAGAAAAGATAAATGTATGGGTGTAGCTAGGGGGGGGGGGGGGGGTCAACCCCCTCCCCCAATCCCGATATTCTCAGTCAAAGTTATAAAATTCGTCGATTTCTGTATGACTGTGACCAAATCCTTTTGTTGTTTCATTTTCTAAAACCCCTCTGAAAATAAAACCTGGATAGATGGAACACATAACTTCAAATTGAATTCAATTATTGCTACTGAATATATATAATATATATATTGATACTGAATAGAATTTTGAGATCAAACTAGACAACAACAATAAGAAAAACAAAATACCCGATTTTGTCAATTTTACAAGAATGTATTTTTATTCTGAAGAACCTTTTTTTTAAACATATTGCACAGCAACCCTGCGCATACCTTTTTCCGAAAATGTATGCTCAACATCGTAATTAATTGTAATAGTATTTGGTATATACTGTTAAGGTATTCTGTGGTAAAAGTTACACTTTGGAATCATTCTTATGCAGTTGTTTTTTTTTAATATAGGCACTTGTATTCATCTTACAACTTGTTCTATTATCTGGTTAATATAATACTACTCAACCAGCCATATTGCTAGAATTATCCTTAAATTGTTAGCTACATAAGCTATAGATATAATTTCTATGTGTCATTCATTCTCTTTTGGTAATTGTCTTTTTGCTGCTTTTGGAATAATAGTTTCATGGAGCAGCCAAAATTTCGGTACGGTTTTTGTGTCTATTCATCTTTATGCCATGTATGCATTGACATCTTTTGTATAAGTATATTTATTATGTCTTTTGTGTGAAGTTAAATGCATGACCTATGTAATTTTGCTACGTATTATGTGTTTGAAATTTATTTTCCGAGATTTCAGGAGTGGTCCCATAGTGAAAAATACTAATAAATACTATTTATATCCTTTGCTCACTGTTCACCTTACACTTAGACTAATTCGGCGAGCAGGTCCCTTGCCTGATGGTTAGCATCAAAGCTACTAACAGTGTCAATATCACTCATAATATTTGAGCTTTCTAGTTTAACTACTATATCGAACTATTTTGAATTATTTTGTACACCAAATCTCTGAATGTCTCTATCCAAATAAAACACCTACCCTCGTATTTTTATCATAACTTTTCCATCGTCTCTAGTCGGTCTAAATTTTCTTTCCTTGACGTTTGCCTTCCACTGTCACCGAAATAAATGATATCTGAATAATACTTTTCTTTTTTAAAATATCTCTTTTATCTAAATAAATAAAATCATTTCACTTTAATAATATCCTCACTCAGTGATTTTTGTTTTAAAATGTTATACCTATTGCGCGAGAGAGATAGTGGTGCACTTTGGGGACAGCCTTATACAGCTAATATTTAATTTCATATATTAATAATAAAGTTTATATACCTATCGTCACCAGCCGGTTACCAGTATTATGCTGAGTTGGAACCGGCTTGTGACAAAAACACACTTGTGACAGTTGTTTTACCCGACTTCCAAAAAGAAGGAGGTTCTCAATTCGAGTGTTTTTTTTTGTATGTTTGTTTAGCGTTTATTTATTTTTTGGCTGGTATGTAATTGATAAATAATTGATAAATTCGTTTATTGAGATAAAAACGGAAAAAGACCAATTACAATTATCTCACAATATTCAAAAATTATTCTTAAACAATGTCTTAAACAACAATGAGTAATACTTGAGAGTAATACTTGAATAAATAATACTTGATGTGTAATACTTGAGAGGTGGTTCCATATGGTTTTTATAACAAAATAACTGGGAAAATATGTCTTCCAAGTAAACGGATGGCGTATTTAAGTCGTTTTTTTTTAGTTTTTTTTTTTAAACTATAATTATTCAAATTTATAGACAGTTCAAATATCACATACATCCAGCGGGACTTGAACCCGCATATCCCGATCTGTATTTAATACCATTTTGGCCATGGAGGTGTCGCGTGCGATGGTCGATCGAAACATTCGAACAGTCTGTAGTGTTAGTTGTTGTTTATTAATAGATACTTAAGTATATAAATGAGCTTCCGGCAGCCTAGTGGTGAGACCGTCTGACTTGCGATCCGCAGGTCCTGGGTTCGAATCCCACGGCACGCACCTCTGTCTTTTCGAAGTTATGTGCGTATTGTTGATTGCCGCCAACTTCAAAACGGTGAAGGAAAACATCGTGATCTACATGTCTGAGAGTTCTCAATGATCTTGAAGATGTGTGAAGTCTGCCAACCCGCACTTGGCCAGCGTGGCAGACTATGGCCTAACCCTTCTCACAATGAGAAGATGGCCCGTTCCCAGCAGTGGGCAGTTTGTACAAACAGGGCTGATAAAAAAAAGTATGTAAAACAAAAAAATATCGAATACTTTAATTATTGTTTATTGAATGTGTTTATTCCCACAGGTACAAGAACTCAAGCTAGCGTTCAGTGAGTTCTACCTGAGTCTGATCCTGTTACAAAACTACCAGAATCTAAACTACACCGGATTTAGGAAGATATTGAAGAAACACGATAAGGTAACGTTATCATTTTCTATTTATATTTACGTATTTGTTTTGATTGATGAATTGTTATGGATATGTCCTTTTTCGTAGGCGCCATTGATTGATCATCTTTATTAACCGACTTCAAAAGAGGGAGGCTCTTAATTTTTTTGTATATTCCCCGATATCACACATCGGAGATTCCATTCGACGGGGTGCCAATGCAGACACATACGTAAGTTGACGTCTGTATGTAACACACACACATGTATGAAGTTATGTTCGTCGTCTGACAGCTTGAAATTCGAGCGTTTGAAGCCCGCAACGCTTGTCTCGACTGACAAATGAATGTCGCCGTACTGTCAAAGTCCGACAAACGACCGGGCGATCGCGGGGAGCGGGTGAGGAACCCGAGTTTGGCGAGAGGCGAAGAGTGTTTGTTATGTATGTAATACTATTTATGTCTTCTGTGCCAATATCTTAGCCGTTTCGATCGGTTTATATTTAACGGTTTATATTTCTTTTTACAAATGAGACGAGGGAGTTTCAGAGTTGCAATCCATAACCATAGCTCTGATGTTAAGGACATAATGAACGATAAGCCGAATCATACAGATAAAAACTGTATGGATACTGTCGGTTAGTATAGAATGAGTTCATCATCAACCATCCACTGCTGAGTATAAGTCTCTTTAGCGCGCTCTTTCTGGTCCTGTGTCAGTCTCATCCATTGTCTTCCTACTGCCTTAGTGAAGTCATCCGACTAACGAGCTGGAGTTTTTTTTTATTGCTAATAGGTCCACGTTTGACCACCAACTCGCCCGTTGGAAAGCGACGATGTGGTCGAAGGTGAAGCACGCAGACCCAGAATATACACCTATTCACTCTGACCTCAAAAATACCCAAATTGTTTCTCTCAGGGAACAAAGAAGCCGGCAATTTATTCCATTCCTTAGCTGTACGGATTAAAAACGTAGAATTAAACCGCTATCTGCCTGGTGCTTGCTTTGCGGTTCACGGCCAACATTCTATAACTGCTTTAGACCACCGTTCTTCGTCCCTTTTTAACCAAGTGGCCTTCTCGCTCATCTCTATTTCAGTCTTGTAATCCGTCCGGCCGTTAGGCCGCGGCCTAGGGACGGCAGATTGAACTAGGCTATCGATTTTCAAGATCAGTAGGGGCGGCAAAAATTTAATAGGCTAGTGGCGGCAAAAGTGTAAATTCGCCACTGGTCTAACTACGTCTTTGACCTTCGTTCGTCGTTGAATTTCTGCGTTTGTTATATGGTCCAGAAGAGAGATGCCCGACGTGGCCGTGGCCCTTTCCATTGCCCTTTGTGTAACTTGGATCTTGCGAGATCTCTTCCATAAAGGTCCATGTTTCAGAATATAACATAATTATTGGTTACACAGAATGAGTAGCATCCTCATATGTTTGTTTTGTTAATTATTTTTTAACCCCCCCACCCAAAAAGAAGGGTGTCATAAGTTTGCTGTGTGTATCTGTGTGTTCGAGTGTTTGTCTGTGGCATCGCAGCTCTCAAACGGATAGACTAATATCGATCTAATTTTTTAAGAGGATTTGGCCGAGAGTGTTCTCTTGTATTATGTTCCATCAAAATCGATACAGCCGTTTCGCCTTATGTCGGTTGTTTTTTTTTAAACTTGTCGTTTCTTAGATGAGTTTAAAAAACTGAATCAGCCGACTTCAAACGCGCAATTTTGTTTTAAAAACCAAACTACTGAACCTATATTATACTATATATTGACTGGCCTTGTGGCTCAGTTGGTAGTGTGTTTACGTCTACCTGCTGAACTGAAAGGTCGTGGGTTCAATCCCCACCCAGGGCAAACATTTGTGTGATGAGCATGGATGTTTGTTCTGTGTCTGGGTGTTTCTATGTATCATATGTATATATTTACAAAAAAAAAGTATATATGTATTCTATCAGCCATCTAGTTCCATAGTACAAGCTTTGCTTAGTTTGGGCTAGATGGTGTTGTGTGAAATGTCCACAAATATTTATTTATTATTTATTTATTTATATTTCTTAATGAAATATCTCTAGGATCTATCTGAAAGTATAATATTTCAAACATAAAGAACAAAAAGCGATTTATAAATGGCGGTATTATGCGTTAACAAATATTAAAAAAAAATACTGCCGAATTACCCTCCTTCTTGTTGAAGTCGATAAAAATACTACCGAATTGATAAAATAATTTCGCAAAAGCGATGCTGTCTGCGTTGTGTCATCATACATAATCAGGTTTCAGTTTTTTATTGCAAAAAAATAAATAAAAATAAAATAAAAAGAATACGGTACGGTCCACGCATTATGCGTACACCCAAAACAGGAAAACGAGCAACAGGTAAGGTAATCGAGAAGGTCCATGACACACATGTCCATGTGACTTTTGAGTGTCGGAAATAAATTTGATTCTGTTTGAGAATTTGTTGAATCATCTTACGTCAGCTGGTACATTATTTATTTTAATAATACGTTTAGTTAGAGTGCTGTTATGTAATATGTCACCAAACATCAGCAAATATGATGGCTGTAAATGATTACCACGAACTGATGTGATGTGAGAAGTTTCGTCTTTTGTGATTGGCGCGGCGCTAATTTCTTTATCATTTCATCAACAGACTAGCTGCCAAGAAGCTACTTAGTCTCGAGCACTGCCGTAAAGTAGCACGTCTGTCTATTTTCTACAGGATTCATTTCGGGGAATGTGCGCTAGGTCTTCACGACCTAATTCCACCCTCCCCATTTCAATACAGGACTAGCAGAAAGTCGGCGAATTACCACCCATTTCTCGTTGCCAAAAAACCGTACTCAGCGATATGGATTCTTATTGCGTACTGCACAGAAATGGAATTCTTTACCGCCATCTCTGTTTCCTGAGCCCTAGAATCTTGGTATTTTCAAGGCTAGATTTAATAGATTTCTTCTAGATCGACGAGCTCCATTCTCGGCCACACCGTCGCCTTAACATCAGGCGAGTCGGTGGTCAGATAGATCTATCTTGCACAAAAAAAAAAACTTACCCTCTAACTTCCATCTAACAATCTCTCCACGGTCAAGTGTGGTGTCAAACAAACTCATGTATTTTGATGCTGTAAGGGGAAATAATGTGATATACATTTATAGGCGTATTTTATGTATACAACAAAAAATTATGATCTCAATTCGACCGTCTTTTATGTTCACCAACATCTCGGCAAGTTGTACATCGATTTCGATTGTTTTTACCCGATTGCATAAGGAGGGCTAGCTTCTTAGCAACTAGTTTATTGATTCTCATTTTTAAATTCTATTCCAGTTATTAAACGTATCGAACGGTGCGCAATGGCGGGCCGAACACGTGGAAACATCTCATTTCTACACAAACAAAGATATCGACAGACTCATAAGCGACACAGAAGCAACGGTCACAAACGATCTGGAGGGAGGGGACAGACAGAAGGCTATGAAGAAGCTGAGGGTGCCACCTTTGGGCGAACAGCAGAGTCCGTGGACTACGTTCAAAGTTGGACTCTTTTCAGGATCCTTCATTGTCCTCTTCATCACTGTGGTTCTATCGGGTACGTTTAGAGATACTTGCCTCCATTGCCTCGTACTAGACATGTGGGGCATCGTCATTTCATTGTCATTTTTTTTGTCAACGCCGTTTAAGTCTTGAAAAATGTAAGTATTTTACGTATAGTCGTTTACATATCAAACGATGTGCGTTCTTTAATATGGTTAGGCTATTTCCAGATTTATTGATATTTTAATGAAATATGGTCATTCCGTTTGTATGTTTATTGATTATTTAATGAAATATGTGGTCATACCATTTGTATGTTTATTGATTATTTCATGAAATGAGACCATTAGTGAAAGGTTGATTGAGTCGTGAAATGTTCGACGTTTTGGTTATGACATTATTGTTATTTCACTTTCGACACAGGTTTTAGCAGAGTGTGCGTTGCTGTTCGATTGTAAAGAGACTTAGGCAGCGCTGCAACCGCTATAAGCGAAGGCATCAGGGTCTCAAGGCTGCTAAAAGAACATCACTCGACAAATTGTTAGTCTATTTATATAGTAGGTAATAGACTAGGAATCGTCAAAATTGTCTTTGAATCGTATCAGCGAGCGGCGAGCGAGTGATGTTCAGCAGCCTTGAGGCCCTCGAACACTGCTGGCGCTCGCGCTGAATCGCGTAATTTAAAAACTCAGTTATACTACTTAGTAATCCGTGTTATCGCATCACCTCGCAGTACTTGATCGTAATCTATGTACAAATATGCGCTGATAACGGCCACGGTCAGTTATAATGAGTAAACTGCGGTGACCGCAGATTGTGTTTGCGGTCTCTATGTAATTTTCTCAAGATATTTATAGACATTAGGGTTGTCACGATCGGAAATATAGAGGGAAATTTCGAAACTGCGTTTGGGCCTCTTTTACCTGACTGCTCAAGAAGGAAAAAGTTTTTCTGGAGTATTCGTAATGGTAACGCTTCATATTCACACCTACCCACTACGATAACGATAACGATTTTGAGTGGCGTTGCGGTCCGCAATTAGATGATTTTTGACAACAGCCATGTTTATCACAACATTTTGAAAAATAATAATAATACAAAAAATATTGATGGTAAAAATGTTCAATTCAATTGATTTATTTCAATTTGGTACATACATACAATTCAGTACATTATTGAACGTCATAATGATAATATTAATTGATAAAAATAACAAGTGAAAACATATGATTAATTGTTTATTTACCAACTAATGTTACATCTTTCCAAGCCCTGTTTATATCTGTTTCTGAATCATTTGGCAAGTTGTTTAGTAAACTAAACGTACGTACATCCTAACAACACTTACTGCGCATAGACACGTGAAAAAGCGTGCCAATAATTGAGAGTGTTTATTTCATATTCAAAATATTTTGTGTAATAATTTTTTCTAATTATTTTTTTTCTTCTAAAATCTATTGAATTTTTGTCAACAACCCTAGCTTCTTGGGCTATTTACAACTCTTTGTTTGGTTTACGGATTAGTGAGGTAGATTTCAGTGTAAATTACGACTAAGGCATTACATGTTTGCATGAGATTATCTGCTACTATTTCGCTCGCATGATAAATATGATAATATACTGAGTATAAAGGTGTTGAAGGTCACATTTACTCTTTTACCCACTTGCTCAATAGGGGAGTAATTTTACCCGATTCTATTTGTTTTTGTTTTAGACATGATCCTTCTTAAATCCATCGCTAAACTTAGGATTTAACACTAGAAACGCTCGCTGCGCTCGTGATTCAAACCTAGAATCCTTCGCTTGCTCTGGATTCAACAGTCAGACACTCAACGGTAAAATACAACTTTCCAGCTTAGTACT
Organism: Lycia hirtaria; assembly: GCA_947563715.1. Lineage (NCBI taxonomy): Eukaryota > Metazoa > Arthropoda > Insecta > Lepidoptera > Geometridae > Lycia > Lycia hirtaria. The sequence continues at coordinate 48,381,710 of OX387376.1, read as the reverse complement.
ATAAATAACTATTGTCTCGTATCTTCTTGAATCCATTGCTATGCTCAGGATTCAACTGTTAAACACTCGACGTTAAAATATAACTTTCCAACCTAGTAAAATAAATAACTATTGTCTCGTGTCTTCTTGAATCCATTGCTACACTCAGGATTCAACTGTTAGACACTCGACGGTAAAATACAACTTTCCAACCTAGTAAAATAAATAACTATTGGCTCGTGTCTTCTTGAATCCATTGCTACGCTCAGGATTCAACAGTCACACACCCGTGACGGTAAAAATTTCCAGCTTAGTAAAATAATAGTACGAGTTACATAGTTATGATACAAGTGTGCTAAGTTGGTCATTACAGTCGAGGCGGTATTGCAGCCCGAGCCGAAGGCGAGGGCGTAATAGAGCAGAGAGTGTAATGACCATATTGCACACGCGTTTCATACGACGTATTTCAACACACTTGCGAGGAAAAAACACCCGTTTATAACTGAAATATTTAATTTAAGTAAAAACTCTTTGTTGAAATTAAAAAAAAAAACTGTTAAGTAAAGACACTAGTGCGTAATAGAAAAGTCAAAAGCACGCGTGTTTTATAGGATACTTTTCGGCCATAAAAACGGTTGAATAAGGGCCACTTTACGAGCAAGAGTGTTGAAAATAAATATTTTTATCCAATCTATTTCTGTTAATAATATAAATTTTCTTTGTTTCAGCATTATTCCACGAAGGCGGCACAGATAACTTCAAAACGGCGTTCCGACTGTACCGCGGCCCGTTCCTGCTCGTCGAATTCATATTCCTCATAGGGATCAACGTGTACGGGTGGCGGTCCTCAGGAGTCAACCACGTGCTGATCTTCGAGCTGGACCCCAGGAACCACCTGTCTGAGCAGCATCTCATGGAACTCGCGGCGATCTTTGGAGTAGTCTGGGCTTTAAGTATACTTAGGTAAGGTTCATAGTAAGGATGAAACATTGCTAAGAACTCTTGATCAAGTTCTCTTACAAAATAAAAACTAGATCAAAATCGGTCTACGCGGTTGAGAGCTATGATGACACAGATAGACGCACAAATATACAAATACACACGTCAAACTTATAACACCCCTCTCTCTGGGTAGGGGGTTAAAAATAAAACCGAATTAAGAACCAACTTTTTTGGAGTTGGTTAAAAATAGGAACGCTTCACTTTCTCGGTTAACATAGTTATATTATACTACTGAATTTACACCTGCGATATATGATTAGTGTTAAAAATTTAGACCCAAATTGTAGTAAGCATTATAAAAGTATAACAGCTACATGTATATATATCTGTTCCAGTTTCATATACAGCGCGGCGCTGAGTATCCCGCCGTTCGTGAACCCGCTCGCTCTAGTTATCATCATGGCCGTGTTCCTCGTGAATCCACTCAAGGTGTTCCGGCACGAGGCGCGCTTCTGGTTCCTCAGGATATGTGTGAGTTACTTTGTTAACACCAATGTTTGTGATTTACCTAGTAACCGTGAATATAAGTGAGTTACTCTGTAACCATAAATATGTGCGAGTTACCTTATAATCATGATTATGTGTGAGTTGCATTGTAATAATGGTTGTTTGAGTTATTTTGTAATCATGATTACGTGTGAGTTACCTTGTAATCATAATAATTATGTGTGAGTTACCATGTAACCATGTTTGAGTAACCTTGTAACCTCGAATATGTGTGAGTTACTTTGTAACTATAAATACGTGTAAATTACATTGTAATCATGATTATGCGTGAGTTGTCCTGTAACCATGATTGTTTGAGTTACCTTGTAATCATGATTATGTGTGTTACTTTGTAACCATGGACGTGTGTGGGTTACCCCGTTACCGTAGATATCAATGCAGTTAAATAATAGTAACAATCGTGAAATTCTTTGAAAACATTACCATGGATATGCTTGCGACAATTCAGAATACTGATGATTCAAAGTCGGGGATGCAGGTGGTGTTGCAGCTGCTCTATCATATAGAAAAAAGTTCCAAAATTCAATTACATAATTTCATAGCTTAAAATCAACGATTTCGTTACGTTGAGTGGGTACTGTGACAAACCGCACTCAGTGGAAGAGGTTATCGCCGCCATTTTGAAATCATTTCGACACACTTTGCGTACGTCCACATATAACTGCCCGTTTTCACGACACAGCCACACCCCGATTGTGTTGACCTTATGTATGTTTTGTTTCAGGGTCGTATCCTCGCTGCTCCGTTCATGCCGGTTCTCTTCGCTGATTTCTGGCTCGCAGATCAGTGGAACTCATTCGCTGCTGCTTTCCTTGACTTCCACTTCCTCATAGCGTGCTACGCGAGCAATAACGACTGGTTTAATGTGTCAGGTAAGGAGATATTGAGGGAATAGCAGGTCCAGAGCGGGTTGAGACACTCATATGGCCCTACAACATAATCTGTTTACCTACCTACCTATCTTTCTATTATTTTGTATTCTCGACAATGTTCACAATACTAAGCGCATTTAAAATATTGGTAACAGGTTTCAGGGTGCCCAAAAAACAGGCTTTGCCTAGTTTGGGGCCCGATGTCAATGAACAAAGGTACCAAACTGTATTTAAACATTAGTTAAGTAAAATATTAGTAATAAGGTTATTCAAGTAATAAACAATTTATTTATTTATTTATGTTTGTCTGTATAGACAGTCTATATGTCGTTATATAGTCAATGCCATAGTCCAATAGACTTGCTAGAATTGTTTGTTAAGAGTTAAGTTAAGCTAACACGTCTTGAATGTTTTACATATCGCAATATGACAAAAATTCTTATCACAGAATATTTAAAATATCGGGGTTTTCTGGAGAGAGAAGAAAGTCAAACCACTCTTTTATTTTAAACGACTTTTTAACAAGTATCTATGTTAAAAGGAAAACAAAATACCCGAAAATACTGCAGAAAAGCAGTTTTTGCGGTCTAACTTATGATTTCGTTACGCTTAATACGCTGTTGAATGGATGTTTTTTGTTAGAAAGTATGCCTAAACCGCTGTAAAAGATTATAAATGCGCATTCTTTAGAATAATTGTTGTAAAACTACTTGTTTATTACGAAAATTTTCGTTGGAGGTTACGAAAAAACACATTATTTTTGTGAGAGATGTATTATTACTACAAAAAATATAGCATATGATACTCTGGAAGTGAAGACGAATTTAACGACACCTCTCACATCAAAATCGGTCAAGCCGTTTAGGCTGTAGGTGATCATATAGAAATATACATACTGTAGCCACATAGTTTAGTGTTCGTGATGCGTGATTATATATAGAATGATAAGTCATCTTTAGGATACGTTAACATACATAATAAGAGTATGACTGTTATAGATAGGAGGCCTCTAGCACGTAGTACTTAGTATATAAGCTTAGTTATTTGTTACAATAAATTAGACCGATACCATCTTGTGTCTCATTATCACCAACCCTCCAGCCTTCGGCATACATACCCACACACATCATAATATATACATACATACACTTGAAAAACATAACCCTCTTGAAAAATTCTCGCAGTCGGGTAAAAAAGGGAGTGTACTTAGGAGGTTGCTAAATGGTCTCGTTAGATGGGTTTAATGTCACAGAGGCATAACTTTAAAATATAAAAGACTATCTCATATTAATAATTAGTTTCTTAAAATTGTTCTAAGCTCAAATAAAAGCATTAATTTATTCCTAGCTTGCCTCATACATAGTATCTATGTATCCACAGATTCGTTCGAGGCGTCCCGCTGGTTCATAGTGACCCGCGCTCTGGTGAACATAGTCCCGGCGTGGACCCGGTTCTGGCAGTGCCTGCGGCGGTACCGCGACAGCCGCGAGGCGTTCCCACATCTCGTCAACGCGGGGAAATATTCCACGACATTCTTCGTGGTCACTTTCGCCACTCTACGGGCTATACATTCAGGTGAGAGTACACACATAATCAGATTCAGAGAGAGATAATAGAATTTTCTGGCTATTTAGACAGATTCGTTAGAGTCATCCTGCTAGTTATACAACTAGCTTGGATCACCCATATAACAAGGTTTAGAAAGAAATGTTCGAATATTTTCACTTTCGTCAGAGTTACCGTGACGTACTCGTGACATTTTTTTTTTTTTTTATCCGTCGATAGGCTTGCGCTTGACCGTCAACTCACCTGGTGTTAAGCGACAGTTACGGTCTACGATGGAAGAAAGCTAGAAGAAACCTATTCACTCGCGATTTGAAGACACTTAGATTATATCTATTCGGAAAGACCCATTCAGGAAGCGCATTCCACATTTTGGCGGTACGCACAATGAAAGTGGAGTCAAAGCGTTTCGTACGTGTTTTCGGAACCTCGTTTTCGTGTTTGAGTTGCCTCACTAGTAACACAAATTGGTATGAGTTGTCCTGCTAGTTGTACACTGGTTCATAATATAATATATAATATAATATAAATATTTATGGACATTTCACACAACACCATCTAACCCAAACTAAGCAAAGCTTGTACTATGGAACTAGATGGCTGATAGAATACATATATACTTTTTTTTGTAAATATATACTTAAGATACATAGAAACACCCAGACACAGAACAAACATCCATGCTCATCACACAAATGTTTGCCCTGGGTGGGGATTGAACCCACGACCTTTCAGTTCAGCAGGTAGACGTAAACACACTACCAACTGAGCCACAAGGCCAGTCAGTGAAGTATTTGATGTCTTTCTTGTGGTGGTCATTTTCACTACTCTGCGTGTTATACATTAAGTAAAAGAGCACGTAGATATTCAAGTTTAGATAGAAGTATTGGAATTATAATCCGCTAGTAAGGATGGCCCGGCAGTATAATGACTGTATTAATAATAAGCTAGATATTAATATTTTTACTCCTAAACTCTAATTTTATACTAAATCAGTGAAGGATATCCTCTATACCAAATCCTATCAATTGCAAAATGAATAAAATTTTGATTTGTGTACACATATTCACCTTTGTACAGTTACAAAATATTCATAGCCAAACCAAAATACCAAATATTCATATGTTTTCTTTTTGTCCAGCGGAGTACTTGGACCCGTACGACAACCCGTTCCTGTACTTGTGGTTCGCGTGCCAGCTGGTCTCCTCTCTGTACACGTACACGTGGGACGTGAGGATGGACTGGGGCCTGTTCAGCGTGGGGCCCTCCCATGAGAACAGCTTCCTCAGGGAGGAGATCGTCTACAGTGTGGGGGTGAGTGCTTCCCTCCGCCCGATGCTTCCCTCTCGTGCGCACGTTTCATTCAACACACAGTAGGGAATATGCATGAATTTTATTTCATTGGAATAATTGTTTCAATTGATAACATACTAAAATGTTATAATTTATACGAAAAAAAAATTCAATCGGTCAATAAACTTCCGAGATATAAACATTTAAAGTTTTAGGGTAGGGATGCTCTGTCCTTCTCTCGCGAAACAACAGTTTGTATTGAATTTGTACGGCGAACACGAACCATGACGTCATCACTCGCTATCGTGTGCTCTCTGTCTAACATGAAATTAAAATGCTTGTAAGTTTCTTATTCATGAAGGTATTTTAATTTTGATTTTGTGGAATGGATCTATTTGTGGTTAGCTTTACGATCAAATCATATTCCCTATTGAACTGTGCAAAGCATATACTAAACTTTTTTCTTGTAAATATATACTAGTCTAGTAAATATAAATTCGTGGTTTCACCCGCGTGGTTTTTAAAACGGTGGTGGTGCTGTTGATGATGATGGTAAGTACCCTATGTCCGCCTCCAGGTACACAGCCATCTCTATACTAGATATAACGTTACTTTTAAAACATTAGGATTACTATGAAATTATGACAAATGCATATCAAAACAGCAGTACTTAAGGTTGTCTGGAAGAGATCGCTATTAGCGATAAGGCCGCCTTTTGTACCTTTCTAACGCCTTAATTATGTACCTAATGTTATTTTATTATGGTGTCAATAAAGTGTTTTTGTATTGTATTGTACTTTCATTTAAATAACAATTTTCTTAGTTGTATTTTATGTAGTCACAAACTTTAGAGAACCCGAGCTCAATATAAATTGGTACACGCAGTCGGATTTCTAGCTTATGAATTAATGTAATTTTTTTGTTTCAGTTCTACTATTTCGCAATAGTGGAAGACTTTGTGCTCCGTTTTATTTGGATTGTATCATTCCTGCTCACGGAGAACAAGCTCGTGAGCGGCGAGACAATGATCTCAATACTGGCGCCGCTTGAAGTATTCAGGTATGTTTTTTTATAAATAAATGTAAGTTTGGTCGTATGATGGTAAGCGACGCCGGTCAAATAACAACTAATCGTTTGAAAAACTAAAAATAAACCGAATTCAAAATAAGCAATTCGTTTACTTGGATGACATATTTTTCCAGTTTTGTCATAAAAATAAAAATACTGAACCGATTTTGTCAAAATTTGGGAAGCCTAAGCCTAGAAAACGGTTCCGGTGTCTCAGAGTAATCGGGGAACATACATAAAAAAAGATTCCGACGAATTGAAAACCTCCTTCTTTTTTTAAGTCTGTTAAAACACGTTGATCTAGTAGATGTACTAGATCTAGAACTCCACCATTGGCTAAAGTTATAAAAAAGCGTTTATTTGAGAAAAAAATATATTTAAGAGATCTACTATTTTATATAATATACTATTTTATATAAATTTAGAATGTACCGCTTGCATTAGTGTTGTAATTTTGATAAGAATCAGACTATATTAAAAACATATTTCTTTAGAATATATATTACGTTTATCTCATCTATACTCACGTTTATTTTTGAGTCGAAATCTCCGATTATAGTTTCCAACATCTCATAGTTTCGAAGACGTGTGACAACTACGTTAGTTTCCATAATAAAATCTTATTGCAAATAATGGTCCCTCTCAATTAATAACAAAGCATGCATGTTAACAGTACCTGGGCGACTGAGCTCTACTCGGATTTTTTATGACTGAAAATATGAGCAAACCTAGGTTTTATTCTTAGTGAACCCGTCACTAAAAATAAAACCTAGCAAGATCGGTTTATCGTCCCCTAATCTACCTACATACCAAATTTCATTAAAATCGTTGGAGCCGTTTCCGAGATTCAGATTATATATACATATACATATTTACAAGAATTGACGTTTAAAGGTATTAGATTAGATAACTGCCTGGTTTTAGTTTCTTAAATGTTTTTATTTTCACACAAATTGGCTATAGCTTCAACTCTTTTGATTTCCGCAGACGTTTCATCTGGAATTTCTTCCGACTGGAGAACGAGCATCTAAACAACTGCGGTAAATTCCGTGCCGTGCGAGACATCTCCGTGGCGCCGCTCGACTCTTCCGACCAGGCGGACATCATACGTATGATGGACCATCCCGATGGAGTCCTCAATAGGTGAGCTTTACATCATACGCATGATAGACCATCCTGACGGAGTCCTCAATAGGTGAGCTTTACATCATACGCATGATAGACCATCCTGACGGAGTCCTTAATAGGTGAGCTTTACATCATACGCATGATAGACCATCCTGACGGAGTCCTCAATAGGTGAGCTTTACATCATACGCATGATAGACCATCCTGACGGAGTCCTCAATAGGTGAGCTTTACGTCATACATGATAGACCATCCTGACGGAGTCCTCAATAGGTGAGCTTTACATCATACGCATGAGAGACCATCTTGACGGAGTCCTCAATAGGTGAGAGTTACATCATACGCATGATAGACCATCCTGACGGAGTCCTCAAAAGGTGAACTTTACATCATACGCGTGATAGACCATCCTGACGGAGTCCTCAATATGTGAGCTTAACATCGTACACATGATGGACCATCCTGACGGAGTCCTCAATAGGTGAACTATACACCACACGCATCATCTTAGGAAACAAGAAGGCGACAGGGAGTTACATTCCTGTGCAATACGCATCAAAAACTCACGCGTATATTGCTTTTTTCCAGGTTAACAAAGAAAAAGAATGCGAAAAAGACAAAGGAGGACAGACGGCCCTTGCTGAAGAAGGAGTCTATCCAGGACTTGCAGCTGGAGCTCGATCTGTCTACCAAGATGCTGTGACACACTGTGATATTGTACTACCTTAGTAATCAAGTATTAATCGAAATATATTTATAGTAAATGAGGACTTTGTTTTTTGTTCTTTTTTAACCCCCGACCCAAAAAGAGGGATGTTATGTCACATATATCGCCACTATTTACCATAAGATGATAATGGACTTTCGAACCCTGATTATACATTTTGTCAACTGTAATGCTCAGAAAGGCTCAAAAATCCCAAAAAATTGCTTATTTATGATCAGTTAAAAAAAAAAGATACCTTATATTTTAGTCCCACCACTAAGCAAACCTTGTAACCATGGGGCCAAATAGCATAGAGAATATGAATAATAATATATTTTTTTTAATATAAATACCTACTTATCATAAGTACACAAAATCACTCAGACACAACAAAAGGGCACATAGTCTTAAGTTTAACATAGAAGTTTACAGTAAAACGGTCAGAATATTAAAATTAATGCGCATAAATTTATTGTAAACTTAATATTATTATACAGCATATAACATCTATCAACAATGCTCGGGCAATATACATACTGTCTGTTATCATTTGTTAATATTACATAATCATAAAATACCTGAGTGAGAGGTAGCTTACTATTAGTATCTTGTTGGAAAATGTCCCTAAAGCAAGACTATAACACAAAGGCTGCATTATTTCTTCTTTTCTGTTTTCATTGTTGGACCATTATACGTGAGATGGGAAGGGGGTTAAGGAAGGGTACCAAATAGTCCTTTTTAGAATATACTTTTTCGTATAAACGGTTGCACTTTTCGACTGGATCATAATAGGTGGGGGATGGAAAGGGTTGTTCCAAATAGAATGTTGTAAACATGCACACATTTTATATTATTAAGTATATGTAAAAACTTAGTAGATTTTTGAATGAGAACTCTAGGACTATACTTTGTATATATGATGGTTTTCTTCGGGGTGACTTTCGACAACCACTCTTCCTCAGGTGGACTTGACCAATGACATTTATGTATTATTAATATTTGTTTATACACAAAAAGAGCAGCATACAGGCAGACGATTCCTGATGGTAAGCAATAGCCGTCGCTTTATGAATAATTGCAACATCAGTGATGTTGCAGAATTGCTAGCCTGGAGAGAAGATTATAGGCACTCTTTTATAAAACAAGCAATCAAATATAATTTTTTGCCTTATTTCAGTGTTAGTAATTATTAATAATATAAAATAAATAACATTATTTATTACAAAAATATTTGTTCAATAAATATATAAACAATCCTCGACGCATATGAAAATTGCCAAGAATTCTAAGCGAGATTGCACTCAACATCAAAAACTTATTTCAATATACTAAGAACATTTATACATGTTTCACATGAATAAGGCATTTCGGTGGTTTTATGCCGACAATCTATTCGTACTCATAGGCTATTCATAAGCAGAAAACTTCTTAATACTGCATCTGAAAAGAAAAACATGAAATTAATTTACAAGTTTCTACCAAAAAGAAAATAAACCGGATAGGAGCACATTCATTGCGCATGACACGCCACGTTTATCTAATCATTGGATATACTCTATTATAAAACAGCTGTTCATACATTTTAATGAGGTTGAATGACCTATTAACGGATTCAAAATTCGAAAAACATTTTCCTTGGGCAGTCGAAAAAATATTAAAATCTGTTATTATAAAAAAGCGTTTGGATTCACCTACGACTGTAGTAGGGTTTCTAATCTAAAGAGTTTCTATCTACTTACCTAAAATTAAAATCGTATTTACTCATCTATGATTGCGGAACTTCAAGTCTACATTGCATCTACTCACCTTCTCACTTCTAAATCGCATCCTATTACTTACTTCACACCATTTTTAAATCTAGATTATACTAATAATCGCAGCGTTCGAATCTAGATCATATCTACTAACCTACGATCGCGCAGCGTTTCGTATCTAGATCACATCTACTAACTTACGATCGCGCAGTGTTTCGAATCTAAATCGTATTTATCCGTCTATGATTGCATAGTTTTGAGTCTACTAACCTACGATCGCAGTATTTTGAATGTAAATCGCAAGAGGCTTTGCCCAGAAGATCTGCAAGTCGTACCGTACTGTTTCCCTAAAAGCAGCACTTGCCCTCTCAGGTTTATTACCCATAGATCTGAGAATACAGGAAGCAGCCAGTCTGTACAGAGCGAAGAAGAACTTGTCTCATGAGTACCTCCCACCAGAAGTGGAGCTCGAACAGAATGTAAGCTACTTGGACCAACCACACCCGTCCTCAATGACATCTCTAGAGTTCGAGTTCCTAGAGAACATCTCTAACCAGTTAGAAGGACCCCAAATCTACACAGATGGCAGCAAGATAGAGGGTCAAGTTGGAGCTGCCCTGACCTGGTGGGAAAATGGCAGAGAAGTTAAGTATTCGACTTTCAAGCTACACTCTGAATGCACTGTCTTCCAGTCGGAACTTTATGCTATTTACCGAGCGATTCAAATGGCGTTGACAAGCAGAGATCCCGAGGTCAATGTCTTGAGTGACTCGCGTTCTTCACTTGAACTGCTCAGAAATCCTAGAGTAAGTCACCCCTTGGTAAAGGGCATAAAGGAAAACATTGGCAAGATAAGTGCGGAGGGTAGATCTCTTCGTCTTTTCTGGTTGAGAGCGCATGTGGGTACCGCCGGTAATGAGAGAGCTGATGAACTCGCAAAATCGGCGGCCCTTACAGGCACCTCTAGCGACTACGAAGGGATCCCCTTGTCCTACGTCAAAAAGAAAATTCGTGAGGAATCAGTCCGCAAGTGGCAGGACCGGTATGAGACCTCGGACAAAGGTAGAGTCACACAAACGTTCTTCCCCAATATCGCAAATGCATATCGGGTTGTGCGAACTTCTAAGTTGACTCCCTTCCAAGTCCAAGCTTTGACGGGACACGGAGGAATAGCTGAATATCTGTACAGATTTAAGCTCAAGAACAGTCCTGGGTGCGAGTGCGATCCCGATGTACCCGAAACAGTCTGGCACGTGCTCATCGACTGCCCCAGATTCATGGCAGCAAGGCAGGATCTCGAAATAATGATAAACAGAAATCTATTAGTGTCAGATCTGCACAAAATATTAACAGATTCAGACAGCAGACCGTATTTCTTGTCGTTCGCAGAGAGATCCTTTCGCATAGCGGCTAAACGTAATTCGACACTTCCCTCCTCCACAACAAACATAACTCCAACGCCCGTTGAATCAACGCCTAGAACAATACCACAGACACCCCTCCCATCCACAACAAACATCACCCCAACCCCCATAGAAGCAACACAGAGTGAGACCTGCGGCAGAGCCTCAAAAAGCGTATCCATCGAACATCTTTTGGAAAATGCAGATAAAGGTGTGCCAGGGATCCGGGTCCGTGGTGTGGCTCTTTTCATGGACAGCAATAGAGAAAGATTCGGAATAAGCTTTTGTCTTGTCCGGAACCAGAAACGCAAGCGCGTTCGCTTATCGCCTGGATTAGCATGTTTGCTCAATGGGAGTACCGCCAAAGCAACCATGAAGCGGAAGTCTTATGATGCTATGCCAGTGTGTGAGGTAGACGGCCATCGATTCCGGCTAGTGAGATTGAAAAACAAAACGATCGCACTGCTCGAGTGGATGACACAGACACCTTTCGCACAAGCTAGCTCACTGCTCTCACATCTGAGCAGGAATGCAGACAGCACGTCTCGGGTGATAAGTGTGGACGCGATGGTTGTGGAACGATCGAGAGCGGAAGTCGTAGACCGGCTAGGTTGCACTGAGGCCTCTGCACATCATGAGGTCGTCGTGTACGAGGATAGGGGAGAGAATTTGAGTTATCTCAAGTCTCCAACACACGACCGCATAAGTGCAACAGACAGCTGGGGACATCCCGTTCCAAATTCGTCCAACCAATCTGGTTCAGAAAGAGCACAACAAAAAGCAGCCGCTGGAAAAGTCACAACCTATCGAAGCAGTACCCAAGAAAGAAGAGTGGGTCCCATCGCTGCTCTCGTAAGAACTGCAGCGCAGAACTTGCTCCGAATCACACCCGAATCACCACCTCCCTCGACGGCGATGACACTCAGATCAGCTTCACAACCTCAGGTAGCCCGAACAAGAGCCGACATGGGACAGGTCAACCCTCCCCGTTACATTTTGGCTTCGGAGCCAAAGAGCCACGCAAAAAACGCCTTCATTGAATTCCTAGCTACTTTGAGAGCGACAAGGAAAGTCAACCTCAAGAACTGTGATACCATCCTTCAGTTCTTCACGCTAGGAAGTGAAAACTTCCTAAAGGAAAGACTCGAGCAGGCAGAAGCAGCTATATATAATAACGACACATCCCAAGTCATAAGAGGGACCATGAAGGGACAATATATGGCAGCTTATAGTGCAAAAAGTGGCTTTGTGGCGCTGAATGAGGCCGAGACGGGGCGAACAGGAAGACCGAAATATGCGATACCATCGAATGATCCATTGGTTGTTACAGCCCGATGCACCAAGGTAATGCTGGATGACAAGATCCTAGAGATGGCTAAAACCATCGAAGGGAACTTAGATGTCGAGGCAAATTGGGAAAACTGGGCAGTACCAAAGATCCAATGGGTCAACGGAGTTCCGGGTTGTGGCAAGACAACATGGGTGATAAGGCACTTTGAGGTGGACAGAGACGCTATCATCACAACAACGACAGAAGCAGCAAAAGATCTGAGAGAGAAGCTATCGCATCGCATCGGAGATCTGGTGAAAACCAGGGTGCGAACCATGGCTTCTGTACTCGTGAATGGTTTTGGAAGAGAGAGCTTCAGACGCCTCATGGTCGACGAAGCTCTTATGAACCATTTTGGAGCTATAATAATGGCTTCACGGCTGTCTGGTGCTGGCGAACTCATCCTCATCGGAGATGTCAATCAACTGCCTTATATCGATAGAGAAAATCTCTTCGAAATGAGGTACCATCGCCCAAACCTGGTCACAACCATCAGCCAGGAGTTGCTCTGCACACATCGGAACCCAATGGACGTTGCGTATGCGCTGAGGGAAATATACTCCGGTATATATTCCTCAACTCCCCGTGTAAGATCTCTAGAGCACAGACAGTATAAGGGTGCGCAAATACCCAGCGCCCTCCCCAACACCCTCTTCTTAGTACATACACAGGAAGAAAAGGAGACCCTTATCAGCCAGGGCTATGGGGAAGGCGTGGGGTCACGTACCCTTACAATCCATGAAGCTCAGGGACTAACATACGAGTCGGTTATAGCCATCAAGACCAAGGCAAAAATGAAGCTGCACGAGAGTGTCCCACACGCGGTTGTTGCGATATCGAGACATACCGGGTCTTTCACATATTACGCTGATGATACCGAAGACGATGCAATCAGTCGATTCGTGCGGCGTGCGTCAGCTGCTTCACCGCAGACCATCAGAGAGTACAATTTAGAGATGGCCATTAAAGATCGGAACGCGGCGGTGATGGAGGCCCTGGGCCGAGAGTAGGCGACAGATTTATGTAATTAGACGATGTGAGTGCAGTCGCTGATAGAGTCCGATCAACCGAGGGCAAATAGATAATCTGGAAACCCCATCTAAAACCGGGCTCTACCAGTGACTGCATTCACAGAAATACTAGTATTTCAGTAGTTAGAAATAAGAGTTGTGTGCATACCTTGAGCATTCATGCTCACCATCGAAGGCTCCTTCTTGCGGCGGCGTCGTGTGGCGGGTCGCCCTCTTCCCTAACATATGGTTGAGGAGGGCGATGGCTGGCACATGCGTCATACTCGTGATCGGGTGCTGCTTGCGGGTCGCTGGTTTGCTCGTGGTATGCACGCAACATAGTAATAAGTACTTAAATTAAAATAAAATCATTTTCCCGTAACGATAATTAGTAAACAATAGTTTGTAATTATGACAAAGGTCACGGACCCTGGTGTCTGTGGAGAATAAAATTAAATAAAAAAAAAAAAAAAAAAAATGTAAATCGCACCTACTTACCTATGATCGCAACACTTCGACTCTAAATCGTATCTATTCGTCTATGATTGCATAGTTTGAGTCTAGATCGCATCTACTAATCTACGATCGCAGTATTTTGAATTTAGATCACATATACTAACCTAAGATAACAGTATTTTAAATCTAGATCGCATCTACTAACCTACGATCGCAGCGATTCAAGTCTAGATTTCATCTCATCTAGTTCGCTCTCATCCGGTTCTGGTGCCTCCGTCTCCTTGCTTGTGGAGGGCGTTCCAACTGCGCCTGCGGTCGGTGGCGCGGGCGCTTCGCCAAGCTTGCCTTGTGTTAGCTCCCAGAGTACCTGGTAACAAATACTTTCAATGAAAATTGTTTTGAACCAATACACTCTGTGATTACAACTTTTCGAGATAGAGCGATAAATATATAAAACACTTAAATCATTATAGTACTGAGGTTATTGACCTTTTTGAAAAATAGTCTAAGCAAAATATACTCGCCAATTAGTTTCTTTTAAATCAAAGCATTATCTACGGAATCCAGTGAATACGTGTGACTCGACACGGTCTTGGCCACTTATTTAAAAAAAAAACTCATTATATATGGACTGATTTTGAACATTATTTTTGTATTGGATTTCATATAATCAAGTGGTACAAGTAATCATCTTCCATTATATGATTTTTATTGTTTCAGTTTTTTTAACTCAATCATTTAAAAATAGTTACGTCCTTAAACGTTACCTTATCGACCTCGCTCTGCGCGGCCTCCTCCATTTCCTCCTCGTCTTCGACCCCGGCCATAGTCTCGTCCAGCATCTCCTCGATGATGCCGGCGCGCATCATCTCCTTGCTCATCTCCTGCATGATGTGGGCTATCTCTGGCAGCCGGACCAGCGCTTGCATGGCTTGCATCACCTGGGAACGTCATGGTTCATCATCTTCATCTATGATAAATAAATTGATACTAGCTTTATCTGTACTTACCTAACTGTGCCCATACTGATTGTACTCATCCACTTATTAACCTAGTTCAGTCGATACGAAAAGCCTAGATTTGGAGTGTGGACGATTATGCCCTTCTCAAGGCATTTTATTTTCCTTTTTAACCCCCGACCCAATAAGAGGGGTGTATCATTTTACATGTGTCTGTTTGTGACATCGTAGCTCTCAAACGGATGGACCGGTTTTGATCTAGTTTTTTTTGGTTTGAAAGAGGATTTCATCGAGAGTGTTTTTAGCTGTTTCATCAAAACCGGTTCAGCCCTTTTATTGTCGGGGGTTTTTGATTTTTCTAAGCTTAAACTAAAGCAAATTAAATCTTTAGAGACTTTAGACTAATTTCATGTGAATAGATCTCCTAGATCGACGAGCTACATCCTCGGCCACACCGTCGCTTAACATCAGGCGAGTTGGTGGTCAAACGTAGATCTAGATAACATTAAAAATTAATGTGTAATGTTACACAGTTCAATGGCATAATGAAAGGGGGGCATATGCCAGAAGTGACCTACTATAAAATAATGATCAAGATAGCTGTTAGGATATTTACGGAGTCATTTGAAAACGATTTTTAAGTGAATTAACCTTTGACAACATTAATCATCAATTTACAGGACTAATTAGAAACTATGCCAAACAAACAATTAAATGCACATCCACATATATGTATATTAGGGCCGAGCTACTCATTGTGTCTCATTTTCCACACTAAGAAAGAAGGAAGCTTGACTCTATCTAGCCGACATGAGTCTCTTTCTCTCTGTCCAAAACAAAAAAATAGACAAGAAAGAAAAATAAGTTATTAGGGCCGTTTAATTTATGGCTATTTTTCATCTACATGGAAGAAAAAACGGTATGGACCATGTAGTCCTAATGGGAAGGAATGGAATAATGAAATTTTATCTAGATAGGTTATACTAATTGAATATGAAGTAAAAGCATAGCAAATCTTAGTTCTCAGTCAGTACTTTCGAGGATAAGACACATCCTTAAGGCCTTTTAGTACCTTGGTGTTACACTTTCAAAATACACAGAGTATCATTGTCACTGTTCATAACTCATGATACAAAGCGTTTAACAGCGTTACCTGACGTAACACGATGAAGACGAGTCCGGCAATTGCCTTGCTTGAGGCATGCCATGCAGAACCGGGAAAAACCTACCTAAACATCATACATCATTGGAATTATAGACTTCTAATTGGAATGAAACAAATATTTGTAAAGATCCCATCACGTAAAAAGAATGCTGCTTTGTTCGCGTTTCCGAACAAGCCAGCGTTCTTTTCAACCGACTTCAAAAAAGGAAGAGGTTCTCAATTCAACTGTTTTTTTTATGTGTTACCTCAGAACTTTCAACTGGGTGAACCGATTTTGTAGATTCTTTTTTTTTATATTTGAAAGTTGGCGCTTCCCGTGTGGTCCCATTTAAATTTGGTTCAGTTCTGAAAATGGCATCCATGAGAAGTTGGTTGCTTCAGTTTATTAAACTATAATTATTACATGACAGAATCTATACTAAGGATTATTTACCTCTGTTGATTTCTGCAATGATCCGGCAACTCTCAATGTTGCTGTAACAAATTATTATTTATATTTTATCTTTAATACACTAACACAGTACAACGAAGCTTCCATAACTCCATCTATAAATGCCTACTCATGTGCATAACTGAAAAACATCACTAACTAAAAATTAATCTTAGGTTTGTAGTTGAAAATAATGTTTGTTTACAAATTCCAACTACGATGTAAGCTAAAATGTATTGCTAAAAACCATATAATGTAAGTATGAACCAGACAGATAGACAACAAAGTGATCCTATAAGGGTCCCATTTTATATCCTTTTGAGGTACTGAACCCTAATAAAGGATTTTGTCCTTTTTTTCTTGTATGGTCTTCATATAAATATGAAGTACATATAAAATTTATCAATAAGTATTTATTTTTATATCTGAAAGATATTTAAGTATAGCAATCCTGAAATTATGGAAAAAATAAAAAATTGTTCATAAAAATGTAGAATTGACAGTTAACTAACCTAATTAGATGTTTTCATCTATACACCACATGTCATTTGAAGACCAATATTTTCTTAAATTAAATTTTATTATGAATAAATTTTTATTTTACCTAATTGATTCTTCATCTGCATCTGAACGGAGTTTAAATGTGCCTTGCTTGTGTATATTTTGCTAATTGCTTTTCTTGATCTGATGATTTCTTTTGCTAATATTGTGCATATTTGCTTGTCGCCTTTGGTGGCCGCTTCTTTGAGTGATTTCTTAATCTTATCCTCTTCTCTTTGTATACCTGAAGATATTAGATAGAAGAAACAAGTTATGTACTACATATTATATTAATTAATGATTATAATTGATCAACACCACTAACATAGATGACTGTTGTTAAATAAATGGCCAAGTGCATGTCAAGCCAAAGTAGTCAGTGCAAAGTAGAGTTCTGTAGTTGCATATAATAATTTATACTAACTTAGAACAGGGTTTCCTATTTGATTTTATGAACATATGAGTTAACCTAAGTTACTTTGAATGAAACAAATGTTAGTTTGAATGTTTTTTTTTTTAGTTTGAATGAAATAAATGTTAGTTTAAATAAAACAAATGTTAGTTTAAATAAATCAAATGTTAGTTTACTTAAAGTAACATTTGATTTTGCACAAAATGCCAAATTACAGTTTTTTAGTACTAATAGTCTTTGAGCAAAGCTACTAAACCCTAAAATGACCTTGCTAACAACAATATTGACTCATAGACAACCTAGAAACTTACTCTCTGCAAAAGGAGTCCTCCTTTTGGAGAGCCAACCCCAATTAAATGTGGGAAAAGGCTGGAATGAGAAGAGAATTGACCAAGATAGTGAATTATTATAATATTGGTTCATGTACTTGATGCTTACTGCACAGGAATGGAATTCTTTAGTGTCATTTCTTTTTCCTGAGAACTACAATCTTGAAATTTCAAGGCTAGAGTGAATAAGATATCTACTAGGTTGATGACCTCCATACTCAGCTACACCATTGCTTAACTTATGTGAGTTGGTGGTTAATTACAGATCTAACATAAAAATAAACATTGTTTGTCGATTTTGATACTGATTTGGAGCATTTGAATGAGCCTAGAGTAGACCTTGCGAAATAAGACTTTTATATGATAAACAGTGTACAATATGGTATTTTTGTCACAGAATTAAAAAAATATGTGAATATTATTTATGAAAATAATAGCATATCATTTGTTGTCATATAAGTTACATCTGTAATAATTTTAATAAATTGATATTAGGAACGTTTCTAATATAGACTCAAACTTGGTTCATTATTAACATTAACAATCATATCCCTACCTAAATACTTGTTTTGTGTCTCCTATATGGAAAAATAGTACATTAACAGTGTTATTACTTTATGAAGTATTATAATACGTACAAACACATACCTAAAAACACTATCAGAGGGCTGGGCTTAATCATGCCTTCTTGTAAGTATAAGTTATTATGAGCAAATTTTATTGTGTACATCTTTAGCACTTTACTTACTTCTAATCTGTCTGTCTAAGTTATATCCTTCCTTGCGGATTTTATGGGACCATTCATTTACCTAAAACATGCAAATAACGCAATGTCAGTTCGGCGACAATTTTGAAACAAGATTATTTGAAATATGCTTTGATTTGTTCAAGGGAAAAGTACCATTTCTTTTGGGTTTTGTTCAGGCGTTTTACCAAATAGTCCCATTTTGCCTGTAAAACTTAAAAGAGCTGAAAAATTGAATAGGTAATTTGTAATTGAAAATTTATTTGTTTTCACTACAAAATCATCAGGCTAGAATAAATAATGCACGACACCAATAATACATGGTACGGCAGTAAGCGAAGCCTAATTAATGGTTTTTATATGGATTATAATTATTGTCAGTCACATTTTTGTATAAATTATAATTTGTCCATCGTTGCCGCTAACTGAATGAAAGATTATTCTGAAAACTATTCTTTAAGGATCTTACCTTATCTAATAAAAAAGTTTATTTCAGAAAACACAAGTTTTTTCATATTTATAAAAAAAAATATGAATTTATTAAGTCAGTTGAATGTCAGCCAGCGTGACGTAAATATAACGTGAACTTTTAAGTTTAAGCTGCAGTCTTTTTTATTATTACATAATAGGCTTGCACTTGGCCACTAACTCGCCTGACATTAAGCGACAATAATTGCGATCTACGTTGGAGCGCGCTTGCCTAGAAGAAACCTATATAAAGTCTAATTTTATTTTTGATGCATTTACATCATATTCACTTTACGCAGCTAACCGATATTCATAGGCAATAAAGATCAAGACCCAGCTACTCGTTTAAATGAGTATCAACGCACGAGGCTTGTGATGGATTATCATGTTGTATATTATTGTGCCGCACAATATTGCCTCAGTTAAGCTGATGACCTCATTTGATGACGAAATCAATGACCTTGTTAATGTCAATTTAACCTTTACAATCAATGTCAATTCCTGAATTTTTTAATTTGGTTGGCTGTCACTGTCAATTAAATGTTTTGTTTTGAATTTGTTTGGGGGAGAGAATAGCTTAACTTTCTTTGGTGTTAGGTTAAACAAATATAACTCACACAAAACTGCAAGTCTTCAGTGATATTTGCTTGTTAAAAGTTTTTCTTGCTCATAAGTAACAGCAAAGTTTGCGGTAAGTGAATCTCTGGAATATACTATTTTCTACAATACCGGTTGTGTAAGTGTAGAGATCGGATAGCAAGACCGGTTTTTCTATTGAACATTATTATACTGAAGTTTTTTTTCAGTCAAAACAAATAATTATGATTAGCTTGTATCAGCAAAGCCATTATTATTGTCGTAGCTATAGTTTTATGGCATTTATTCTTACTTTGTTTTACTTTGAGGTTAAGTACTCACTTATATATATTTACAAATGATTACCTTTTGCAATAGTGTATCGTTTGATAATAATTTTGTAATGATGTGAAGATAAAACGTGGTGAAAGATATGCCCTTACCTGGATAGTAGATATACAGTCAAATGGACTCAGTTTCACCATATTTCACAGGATAGCAGAAGACACTGTGCCAGACCCTGAGGCCATCTTCATATTACGGATTATCCTAATTCTTTTAGGGCAAGCTGGCTTGGGCACTGATGTAGTAGTTAGTCCATAATTTGGGTTTGGCCGGTAACATCAATAATCTTATATGATTGTCATCAGTTAAATTGATTTATCTTTTGTTTTCTTATGCATGTACATCATAACACATATCTTGGACGTCAAACATATGTTGTTATGAAATTAGACTATAGTAATTGATTTATATCTTATTGCATTGAAGTGACATAAACATTATAAATGTTATCATACTAGTAATAACCTTATTGCACTTTGGCATTCTGATGGCAGCTTATATGCATCTTTGTATCTTAACATGATATAACAAGTGGAATTAATATGGTTTTACAGAAACATTGATACTAATTTCTAAACAAGAATTTCAAATACACATGAGCAAAATTATTTTAGTGTTTGTCGAGATAAAAGGAGTTGTATGAGTAGTGGAGCCTCAGAAAAAATTTATTGCTCCCAAGGTCTACCGTTCACACAACACTAGTGTTCGTACAACACTAGTGTATGAATAATTGTGAACACCTGTTGAATTGCTATCCACACTAACCAATTTTTAGTTTTTAACCTACACCTTGTCTTATTGTAACCTGTTATTCTGAATTGTTTGTTTGGGTGCTGTTATTTGTTTATGTATCTCTTAAATTCAGTGTGCCTCAGAATCGGACTGGTCATATATGCTAGGGATGCGATCACACACCGGTCCCCCTAGGCTACTTACACGCATTTTACACACTTACACGCATGTAAAATGTAACTAAATTCATATTTATTCATATTCATATTCATAATTTATTGATAACAATTGTTACAAGTCATTAATTACATTCATATAAAATAATAATTGTTTATCACAATTGTACTATAACACTCTAAAATAACAATTGTATTACAAATGAATCAGAATTCCGTATGTCAAATAACTTATACCTATAAATAACAATAATACTTATAACAAAAAGAAAAATTAAAACATGTCTAAGTTGAAAACAATCAACCACTAAATTTAATAATTAATTTTACATGAAATAAAGTCATCATAGCTATAGAACGTCTGTTCAACAAGCCAGCGTCTGAGTCGCATTTACTGTTATATATATTATTATGACGTTCAAAAGTGTACCAAAATGTATGTACCTATAGCTTGACCGCCGTAAAGTAAAGGGCGGCGGGTGTGAACGGGTACACACGGCATTGTCACCGTAGCGAGATATCTCAAGATATATTTTATTTTTTTATTTATTTTTATATTCAACTACTTACTTTAATTTTATATGCACTATTTGCTTTACACATTGTCATTAGTTAAGTTCATATAAGAACAATCATAAGCCATTAAAATCCCCAAAAAATAAGCACTCGCTGCACTCACGTATATTTATACGTAAAATATTGTCCAAAACAAAGGATAATTTCATAGCATATTGCATGTTTTTATAAAATAAAAGTTTTCAACTTATATATATATCTGTTTTGTCATTTGATTTTTCTGCTAGACCTAAAAGTTTCTAAGTAGATTCTATCGGGAAAGGAGGCCCCTAATACGTAAAATATTGTCCAAAACAAAGGATAATTTCATAGCATATTGCATGTTTTTATAAAATAAATGTTTTCAAACTTATATATCTGTTTTGTCATATGATTTTTCTGCTAGACCTGAAAGTTTCTAAGTAGATTCTATCGGGTGAAAGGAAGCCCTAATATTATTATAGCACTCAGGACCCCTCGGGCCCAGTCCAACGCTTGGTTGCCCCTTGGTAAAAGCTTCCTCTAGCTATGCCCATTGAAATCTATCACTAGCCACTCTCCTCCAGTTAGGGCCTGAAGTATATCCTTCTTAGCATCCATATTCTTATTAGTTTTCCTGTTCTCTTGAATATCAGTCTGTTCAACAGACTCTGTTGTTATTTTAAATCATTTCTCTTGATTTGATCTCATGTTACAAGTAAATTTTTGTCCAGCTATCGTAAATCTCCATTCGGATATGACTTGAAAATATAACAAACACAAAATACCAAAGAAACAGAGTTATTTTTGCTTATGAAATTCTCCTTCTTTAAAGAGGTTTTTAATTCCACCTATATATATTTGCTTGTACATTGATTTCTCTGACATCTATGACTATTATATAAATAAAATACTCTTGTAACGATTTAGGAATTAGTACTGCTTTACATTACTAAATTTAAAAGTAATATTTTAAAATTCATCACCTAAATGAGCTCAATTTTAAAATAAGCCATGTTATCTTGTACATTTAAGAACTAAAGATAATAATACTAATTTTGTAATTTCCCTGCTCAACCTCCAAAGTCTCCTACTGTGTATGTGAAATATTATTGTATTTATAGGTATAACTTCAACTGTATTTGATTCATAATATTAACAAGATCTGACTCACTGCCAGCAGGTCATTTATGCAAAACAACCACCTTGTACTATATGTAAGCAAGTTTAATTACTACATTCCTACATATTTTACATCCTTTTGCCATTTTGTTACCAATATTCTGTTAAGGTTTAAGGCTTATGGATTCGCTAAAAGCTCGCACCTATCTCTCTCGCGCATCACTACATTTTTAAACATTAAAATAAAATCATCGAGTAGGGAATAGGGATATTAGAAAAGTGAGAGATGAATTTGTTTATTTAGTTTAGGAAAAAATATTATTATTATTATATTAGCCCACATCTTCCCATTTTGCTGAGCAAAGGCCTCTCTTCCCTCTTTCCATATTTGTCTATCGGATGCTATTGTAGACTAATTCTTATTGAAAGTATCGAGCTCATCTCTCCACCTCTTTCTAGGCCGGCCTTGCGGCCGTTTAGCGCGTGGGACCCAGTCTGTGGTGGATTTTGCCCATAATTCTTCTGACATGAGACACAGGAGAAATATTAAAAAAAAAACAATTTTCTCAACTATAATTATATTTAAGAAAACTGTAGTTATTACGGAACTATAATAATTATTAGAGTAATAACTACGAGAAACCTTTATAAATTTGCCATGTCCATCTGTCTGTCTGTTTGTATGTCACAGCCATTTTACTAAGAGACTATCAGCCTTACATAAACGAAATTGGTAGGTAGACTTGTCCTGTGTGTTGCTACAAAATGGCATAATTTTTTTTTTTTAAATTAAAAATGTAATGAAGGGGTGTTTTTTTTTCTAACTTCACCTCATCGATAAGGTCTCTTAATGGCAAGGTTCCTAGTTATGGTAGTGGTAAGGTCTCCTAAGGTTTTCGGAATTGTTACTCCATGAAATGAAACAAATTTTAATGGATTTAAAACGAAAACATATACACGATAAATTCGTTAAAATAGGTCTCTTGAAATAAGATTAAGATTCATATATATGTACTTAATTTTCTTCTCAGATATGATATGTGCGTATGTGCCTGCCAAAGGCGAAAAAATTGTAGACCACAGTAGTAGATTTCAAATTCATATCAAAGATTTTCAATGAAAATTATTTTGAACTTTACGAGATATAGCGATTAATATGTAAAATATCTACTTAAGTCGCTGTAGTACAAAGTGGCCTATACAAACAATACTCAACATAGTGATTTTCTTTTAGATTACAGCAAGCTACGGAATCCTACCATATGCGTGTCTCGACACGCTCTTGGCTACTTATTTAATATGCTATACGGAAATTCTGACGTAAAAATAGAGTGAGATAATCTGAGTGTGTCATAAGTCATAACTGTAACTGCTTTCCACACGACCCTGTGTATGATATGAAATGATTCATACAGCACAGCGGTATCGGCGACATCGACACGTGCGGTTTTGTTTCATAATCCCGTACGGGACAGCGGCCGTATTGCTAAACTGCGGCCTGCGTGCGGTGTTGTATTCGCACACGAGCCTAGCACAGGCAAGAGTGAGCCACGGACAGACATGGCGAAACTATAAGGGTTCGTAATTGACTACGGACCCTAAAAAAAGCGTGATGACGTGGTGGGATGTTTTTTTTTTACGTTTACCGGCCTTATGCAATCGGGTATTTAATTTTTCTTTGTTTGTTTACTTCCTCAAAGTAACGCATGTTCCGATCAATTATGTCAGTTTTGTTATCATTTATCATTGTAGAGTTACCCGTGTGTTATCTCGGCAAGGGCGTTCTGTGCGTATGCACTCGATGTAAATACACCCTTTGTACTTTTGTTTCAATACATTATTGACTTAGGGATACTGGATCGATCAGCACGGCAGTGGCCCCGGCCAAGTTCGAGCAGCAAACCCACGCCGTACCATCGTTTTCTCGAAGCCATTCAGGGCACTTTCGACCCTTCTGTAACTTTGTTGTGGGTAAAGCTAAAAGCCTGAAATTTTAGAGACAAAGAGAGTATAATAGTACTATGGTATATTTCCAAATTTCATTTAGTTCGAACATGTGATTTAAGAATTCTAATTACTTATTAAAGAAATAAAGATGTCTAATATCGATACAGTTACTACAAAAGTTGTTAGTTAACTAATTAGGTCACAATTTCTTACAAAATAGTTGGATAAATACTCCCATAGATAGGTACTACATTAATTAATCTACTTGTGTTTACATCAGATCTCTCAACTCTTTGTGGTAGAAGCTGGGTTGCGAGACTTGGCTTATTGTACATAAGTATTATGTTGTAGATGGGGTTATATTTACCCATAGAGGTATTATATTTTTATATACTACGGAAATAGAGATCGAGTCAGCATGTCAGTGACAAGGACATTTAATAGATGCTTATGCAGCTACGAAAACTACATTCTACCATTCTTATAACGAACATCAACGAAGTAAACACCCCTTCTGTAAGTATGACAATACGCGATATTATAACGTTTATCGTTCCATACAATTTTTTTTAATCAAGTGATCAAATTCAAATTTTATTATGTGGGAAACAAACATACACTTCGCCACAATAATGGCAAGCTCTGTCTTTTTTTTTTCGTGACAAATAGGACTCTGCTCTTTGTCGTCTAGGTTAAAAAGAGATAGTAGTTTTGCTTCTATGGTCTTCTCTTTCGACGTACATATTTACCGCATATCAATAAATACTTATCCAAATTGACCATTTTAACAGATTTCGGTCCACGTGTAAACCCCTAGCTGGAAGTGCAGCAGTGTGGATATGTGTTATTGTTGACGTTGTATGAAATTTTCCACCAGTATTTTATTTGTAAAGACGTAGTCGAGATTTTAGTTTTCAACCCATCACATAGCGTGTCTCGTGCATTCTATTACACTTATACATTATACATACGTACGTATGTATAATGTATAAGTTACTATATATTTAACATACGTACGTATAGGTATATGGATGCAGGCCGCTTCCAACCGGTCTTTTTGGAAATCCATGGGGGGGTCCAGCAGTGGACTTCCTGTGGCTGAGATGATGATGATGATGATGATAGGTATGAATATAATATACTAGACACCTAATGTACACGTGATGTGCCATTTGTATATGATCTGTATCTGCATTGTGTTGCCAATTGTAAGGCCTAAACGGAAGTTCTTTGTCGATTCCTCGATTCTCATCCCAGTCGGTACGCTTTGGCGTTATGCAAACAAAATGTACGACATTGAATACTTAGTAGTATATATACACTCACTCCGCAATTAAATTGTGACTCTATGGGCCTTACCGAAAAACGTTACTTAACTTTAACCAACGTCTTAAATTCTCTGTCTTCTTTCCGCAAGTGTCATCACGTGTCAGCGAGAAGTTGACAAAATATGTTAAGCATTGCTTAAAATTAAGTAACGTTTTTCGGTAAGGCCGTAATGTTTAAAAATGCTTAAAATGTGAGAGAGATAGCTGCGCGCTTTCAGCACAGCTTTAAGAGATACATCGAAAATGCACGGGTCTAGCTATGATCAGGGAAGATACATTTAACAAAACGATGACAGGAGTTATCAGGTCTTTCTTGCTCTTTCCTGCCATCCTTTACAAATAGCCAGTTACGCATACAAAGTTACCTATTGCAATTTACTCCACATTAACTAGTTTTGCTATAAAACTATAAATGAAAAACATTCTGAAAAATTTCTAGGAACACTAAACTGCGAACAGGGTATTCTAAATATTTAGCCGTGTATCGAGATCACGTGCAAAAACATGTATTGCGTGCTGTAACGCGTAGTGTTGCCAACCTCTGCCTAGAGAAAACTTGTAGACTGACGCAAAAAAAACGGTAGAAGTTAGTGCGATAGCCAATTGCGATGAAGTTATAATACAGAACGTCAAAGACTTTGAGGACGTTTGACGCTACATTTGACCATGGTTAAAGGGTTAGATGGTAGGGAGATGGCGTTAAATGGTATTAGAAGGTAAGATGTAATGTTGGCTTGCAGTGACAGGGGTCAGTCCGTCGCCTACATAAACGCCAATTTCCCTCAAGTCTTTTACGCAGACTTCTAATATTACGCAATGAGTGTTTTCAATTGTAATTAAAATCAGCTGATAAAATTCGAAATTGTTTTTTTTTTGCTTGATGTTGGCATCATGCTTGCACATTTGCCACTTGTCGAGCTTATTTCAAAATTGTTATGAAAGAATGCTAATTCTCATAGAAAATTCTAGATAATTTTATTTATTTTTACATAGTCACTGTCTAATTTACAATCAATACCTATATAGATTTGCGTAGTCATATCTGATGTTATAATGAAGTCAACAATGACAATGACATATTTTATTCAATTATTTTGTTTTAAAAATCAAACTCCTCAACCGATTTCGGATTTTGAGACATTTATACGGGACCAATCTGAAAGTATATCCTTTCAAATAGAGAAATGATTTTCCAAATCAGTTTAACATATATAATAAATTGTTCACAGTCTATTTCTCTCAAGATATCTCTTTCTCACGCCTTATTAGTATTTTTTTATTAAAAAAAAAAACTAACACGGCTTTCAAAAATTGTAGATCTACAGTTAAAACTGTAGTGCTAGCTACATTGACCACGCCTAGTGCCGACTGTTAGTAAAATTATTACTTTTTTTCAGTACAACTTTGTGAAGGCGATCGCACCAATGTAGATATAGCTCCTGTTTTTGGTCAATATATATTTTTTTTTATTATAAAATAGGCTTGTTTACTCGTAAACTATAGGTTAGTTGTTCATCCTCTGATTGTTATGAAAACTTGTTTTTACCGACTTTAAAAAGGAGGTTAACGGTTCGGCTGTATTTTTTATGGTTGTTACCGCATAACTCCGTCATTTATTAACCGTTTTTTGTTTGTTTGATAGGATATACTTTCAGATTGGTCCCATAGAAATTTCATCACCATCGGCACAGTAGTTTGCGCATTTTGAAGTCTGCTTTCAGTTTTTTTTAACTGAAGTTATAAATCCATAAGTGTGTCTAGAATGGAGGTATTTTCATGGTTAAATCAAAGTTTTTTTTATTGCGAGCGCGAGAGTAGAGTGCGATGGGTCGAAATGATAAAATGTATGAAATACATCGCAGTTACGTATGAATATCAAATTGCGAGTCGCTGCGAGTTGTCCCGTGTGCGGAAGGGAAGGCCTTATTTTGCGGCGCAGGGCGTTGTCCTGCTGTCAATTGTGACTTAACAACCTGTAATATCTTGTGACGTCACAATCCCCCAGGGACATTATCATGAAAATTCCTTACCTTACCTTTGATAACCCTGTTGCCACCGCGATAATTTTGTTAATTCATTTGCTAATCTTTATTATATTAACTCTTATCGCGCACTCAATAACTTTTTTTAAAATAAAAATTATTGCAAATTTTATCGAAATTATTGATCGGTATCGTTGTGATATTCACCTTGCATCATTTATATCTTTTTTATGCAATAATGAATTGTACATATTAATATTTTTTGCTACATAAAAAAATATCATGGCCTTGACGCTCTGCGACACTGCGTATCCCGTTACTGAAAATAGACGTGATTGTATGTATTTATACCTGTTTTTAACCGACTTCAAAAAAGGAGGAGGTTATCAATTCGTAGCGTTTTTTTTAATGTATGTACACGTATTACTCCGTCATTCGTGAAGCAATTTTTGTGTTTCTTGGATTTGTATACAGAGAAAGCTCCCAAGTTGGTCCCATAATTATATTATAAACATTACTTTATTACTTTTTGAATAATCTCTAAAAATGTAAATATTTTCAATGTATTCATGAGTGAAGTACGTCAGATTATAGAATCGCAGAGTTCCACCTGCACGTTTTTCTTTGCAAAAGTGTCAAATGTTGAGGATTATCGTATAAACATCTGCACATTTTCTAATCTTCGAAGACGAAGCATTTGTCATTCAATGACAAATCTCATTCTTGACAAAATAAAAAAAGAGCGAGTGAAGAGAGATCTCTTTAAAAAGTTTACAAACGTGAAGAATTTAGTAAGTTGCGTTTGAAGTCGGTTTTTGAATAGAAAAATTATTATTTAATATTTATTATCTCCAAGATATTTTTTGTGAAACTATCGTATTTAAAATATTGCTAGGATTATTGGAATAAGGTAAAAAATAAAAATAAAAGAATTAAGGTTAATACTTTGGTTATTTACGATGGGGCCGAAAGGTTCTCGAGTGGAGACCACGTAACGGCAAGCGCAGAGCGTAGGAAGACCAGCCACGAGATGGACAGATGACCTCATACAAGTTGCGGGAAGACGCTGGATGAAAGCCGCTTCCAATCGGTCTTTTTGGAAATCCATGGGGGAGGCCTATGTCCAGCAGTGGACTTCTTATGGCTGAGATGATGATGATGAAGGTTAATAAACTCAAATGGGGCAGAACTATACGCAGGTACCTATTTTTTCTAATCATTGTAAGTAGGTAAAAGTTAATACGTTTATCAAATCCCCTAGATCCGGCTTATATAAAAGTAAGATTTTAATATTGATTAAGTAATTTAAATAATTAATCTTTGTCGTATGCGCGTGCTCACGTGTTATCGAAACTTTGGTGTCAACAATTTATCTATATTATTATTGATATTTTATAATATTTTAAGCTATATGTTATTATGGGCTGACATTGTCAATAACCTTTCTGGATTTCAATAGGTACTTGTCCCACCGCCGATGAAGCCAGAAGCGAGCAGAGCTATATAAACTGGTTGGTTCGTAACGTGAAGCGAGATAGTTTTGTCACTGAGCTATAAGTGAGTGTGCGAGTCTGACTCGGTAACGGTTCCCTGTTTATGCGCATTTTATGTTAAGGCCTATTTTACAAGACCATACAAACTTACGTCCAAAAGTATAAGCAATATTACTATGACAAGAAACAATATGAGTCATAACCATATTGCATGTGTGAACTCTGAGCAATGAATATTACGTGTATGTATTATTTGTTGAATCTGAAGAAATATTAAAAGAGAGTAAGTGCTCTACAAAAGAATGAGAAAAATCTATGCTTGCCAAACTTACTGACGTCGCTTACCATTAGGTGAGTTGGGGACTTGGGGGTCAAACGTTGATCTATTTACTATTTAAAAAAAAAAACAACGGGTTGCACTCCCGGAGAAATAGCAAAAAGACTGACTCCGATGGACAAATTGAAATTTGTATCGGTGCTCTAACCTACTGAGCTAACGAGTCTTACGTGCATGTGTCGAAAATAAGCATTCGGCGCAACGAAATGACGTCATGCTAGAAGGACAAACTTGTACATACAATAATGAACTTTAAATGCAGTACGTTAGAATAGGTTTCTGACTAAAATAATCCGTCCGTCTTGCGAATTTTCGTACTACGAATTTAATCTGACGATCTGACGCGAGTTTAAAATTTTTACCCATCCCAAAAATGCACAACGCCGCTAAAGAAGTTTTAACTTCAAAAACTGGGTCTACAAATGATTGAGAACGATATGTTATCAGGCTGGTTTTGACGTGACAACGTCTAATAAATCGATGAACGCCGGCTGCACGCACGAAAAAGTATGACTCATTGTCCCGTTACGTTACGCTCATTGTCCCGTTACATCATCATCATCTCATCAATGTTTTGTTATGACGTTGTCACGTTAAACTATCGTCCGTAAACCGACTTTACAGACAACCAATTTTTTTAATGTTTCACATCTTATTTTTATTAACACAGCATTATTCTACTCGTACTATCTAGGTAATGTATCATTGTACGTTTCTCGAGCGAGAAAATAGTCTAGCTAGGCATTGTCACTAACGGTAGGACAAGAACCTAAATTAGGTATTATTTCAAATTCTTTTATCACGTATGTTTCTAGATAAATCGATGATAAAATGAAAAACAACTATTTGTATGTGTTCTTTGGACAACGTATGTGTTGATGCGTAGAATATTAATTCGTGTTTTGTAAACATGAAAAATCAACGTCTTAATTTATTTAATGCGACTAAGACCTTTGACCAAGTCGACATGTGGTCATAGATGAAGCACACAGACTAGATTACTTAGTAATTTTTTCTTTGAAATTACCCAAGTTATATCTGTTTAGAAATCTATTTATTTTCAACTTGAAATTGCCCAAATTATATTTGTCAACTTTTTACTGGTGAGTGTTATTATGATATAGTAAGGTGTACTTAGCTCCGTATTTACTTTTTTAATGACACAGTCTACATTTTGTAGTGGGATATTTTGTTTTCTTTGAAATATACTTGCTCACATATTGTTTACTATTATGTTAGTTTACGTAATATACTCAATTATCTTAATGATCGAATAAGTTATTGAGATAAATGTTCTAAAATTACCTTTTATTTGTTACGGATTTAGACGTTAATTGCTTGAATTTGTAAATTTGTGATTGTCTCTTGATTTCAAACACGACGTATTTATCATATAAAAAGCGTTATTACTAATTTTTAACAGATTTCCAAAAAGGAGGTTCTCAATTCAACTGTGATCTTTTTAGGGTTCCGTACCCAAAGGGTAAAAACGGCACCCTATTACTGAGACTCCGCTGTCTGTCCGTCCGTCCGTCCGTCTGTCACCAGGCTGTATCGTGATAGTTAGACAGTTGAAATTTTCACAGATGATGTATTTCTGTGGCCGCTATAACAACAAATACTAAAACACAGAATAAAATAAATATTTAAGGGGGCTCCCATACAACAAACGTGATTTTTTTGCCGTTTTTATAGATAATGGTACGGAACCCTTCGTGCTTTGTCTTTGACTTTTGACTCGCACTTGGCCGGTTTTTTTGTATGTTTTGTTACGCGATTACTCCGCCAATTATGAATTGTTTTTGATGATTATTTTTCTTGTTTGGAGGAGGTCCTATATACATTTTATCAAAATCGGTTCAGTACTTTGGTTTTTATAACAAAATAACTAAAAAAAAGTTCATCCAAGTTAACGAATTCGTTTTATTTTTATTTTTATAAACTTTATATAATTATTATGTAAAAGTACTGACAGAGTATCCGATTTGTCAGGAGCGAACCTTCAAAATTGTTGGTTGTACCTTGTGACGTTTCAGTGAACACAGAGTTCAAATTAGCTATCTCGGCGAACACGTACGAATACAAGATCGGTTTTTGAAGGCTCACTGCATGTTCGGAGCGAACAATTTATTTGTCTGTCAATTATATAACTCTCATCTTGTTTATTTGTTTCATATATCTATATCATTCCATACAATTCAGCGTATGTCGTATGGTGGGACTGGTGAGTTGGCGGTCAAGCACAAGTTTATTATTTAGTAAAAAAAACGTAAATACGGAAATAAATAGACGTAGGAACCCTTTCTTTGGCTTAGCTAGTTAACGACACCTCGCACATCAAAATCGAAAAAATTATAGGGTTCCGTACCTCAATAGGAAAAAACGGAACCCATAAAGGATCACTTTGCTGTCCGTCTGTCCGTCTCTCCGTCCGTCCGTCCGTCCGGGTGTCAAGACCTTTATCTCGGGAACGCGTGAAGGTATCGAGTTGAAATTAAAACCATATACGCAGCGCAAATCCAGTATCTTGCTGCAGAAAGAAAAATAAAATTTCTCAGTTTTCGTAAAAAAAGTTACAGCCGAATATGTCGTAAAAAACGCACATTTCGACACTCACAGAGGAATCAAAACCTATGGGGTACTTCCCGTTGACCTAGAACTCTGAAATTTGGCAAGAAGCATTGTGTTAGAGTACACATATAGGAAAAAATCCGAAAACTGGACATTTTTTATTTAATCACAAAAAAATTGTGTCTCTATGCAAGAAATGAGGGCCCAAATTTTAAAGTGAATTAACCGTATCATGTGGGGTATCATATGAAAGAGCCTCATTAGCATAAGCTAAAACGGGTTTTAACACATTCTTCGCCCCCTGTAGACCCTTCACTGCCTTCCCTTCAGCTGGGAACCAAAACTTTTTAGGCGAATTTTGATTAGTACAGAGTGGCCGCGCAAAGCAACGTTGACTGCCTCAAACGCCGGCGGTTTACTGACTACTACAAAATGAACGGGACGCTTGCTCGGATCCGAGTGGGAGGCGCCGCTACTATAGTCCCGCCCGACTCGGATCCGAGTGGTGAGCAAGGAATGTGTTAAATTTATTTATATTTTTCGGTTTATGAAGGAAAATATAAAAAAAAAAAAAATTTCCACCTTTTATTTAGTTTGTTCGGAACCCTTGGTGGGCGAGTCTGACTCGCACTTGTCCGGTTTTTTAGGCTGTAGGAGGTAATATAAAAACATACGAGCATTTCATACACCAATAACACCTGTGCAAACCGGCAAAATATTATCCTACCTTTTGCGCAGTTGGGTAAATATTAATGTACCAATTCGACTATTTATAAATTTCAAGTATCCATAAATTAACACCTGCAACCTTTTTCCGTACGAGTACCTATATATGTACATATATGGCGTAAACCCAGCTTCTCCAAATTTGGCGTATATAATTTACCTTCATTGACTTATTAAACGACTAGATACGACATATAAGATATTGTACTGTCTCTGGAAAAAAACCGCCACAAAAACTGCGTGCGTCTCTGACACAAAAAGCACAAACAAAAAATAAGATAACAGAGTATTAGGCTGCTATTTCGATCTTGCGAGCATCGTAATTGCTTAGCTTACAGCAGACTTAGATTTCGGATCGCAATTATGACGAAAATTGTATGCCCCTTGCAGCGTAGGATGTCATATCACCTGCACACAGAAGTGTGCTCTCTGTGCTTACTGATGAAAAACTGATGATGATGATGAGACAGTCTATTTCCGTCTCCAGGTGCTCTTCTATTTCCTCACAAAAATTTATAAAGTTTAGGGCGGAATTTTCGTGAAAAGCTAAGTGAGAGAGTTATTTTCGCTTTTATAATGTTAGGTGTGATACTTATAATAGACAGTCGTTCGCTTCGCTCGCGCATTAAAAATACTTAAACAGCATTGTCCGTTCATCAAGAGTTACCAGTACAAGTTTACAATGTCGGTCAGAAGGTCGTTACGAACGAACGTCGAACATTACCACCCATTTCTCATTGAAATGCCAAGATTCCTTAACCAATGATTTCGGTTCACGTTCTTGATCTGCACAGGAATAGAATTCCTCTGCAGATCAAGAACTGATTGCCGCTTTCTCTATTTCCTGGGAGCTATAATCTTGGAGTCATCAAGGCTAGTATAGATGTTTTCTAGATCGACGAGCTCCATCCTCAGTCACACTGTCGCTTAACCTCAGGCGAGTTGGTGATCCATCGGAGATGTGTCAAATGTAAAAAAAAACCTGGCGTAAAAAACGGCTGAACAGATTCTGTTGAAACATAGCTACGAATAAACAAGTATATCCACTTTCAAAGTTTGGAAGTTACAATGCCACACATACACACGTCAAACTTAGAACGTGCCTCTATTTTCGTCAGAGGTTAAAAAGTAGAGCACAATCAACTTCGACAAAGAGCTAAAACTGTGTCGATGACAATACATCAAGCTGAGCGACGACCGTTCGAGACCTATCAATTATGTACAGTGAGGCAATTGTCGGGCTATTGGTTGGACGGCGGCGCAATTGTACATCGCTTACTGCCACTTGCTGGGTATCCTGAAAACCAATGCCTTGATGAGGTCCGACACGGAATGGACATCCGATCCTTCAGACAATATCTTGACAAGTTTTTTAAATTCGAAAATAGGCTTACTCTTGACCGCCAACACGCCTGATGTTAAACGACCATAGCAGTCAACGATGGAGCGCGCTTGCCTAGAAGAAACCGATTCACTAGCGAATAGCAATTTAAAAACACCCAGATTATATCCTTTGGGAAGGACCCCCTCGGGAAGCTTATTCCACAACTTAGCGATAAAATAAAGGACGAAATCCAAATCCAAAATCCGGGCGAAACGCTTTAGTAGGACTAAAGCGTTTCGTTCGGATTTTGAATTATATTTTGGAACATCAACCATTAAACGCCGCGGCCGTCTAATGTACACCTCACCGTTCAATAAAAGAAAAAGTCTTTATCAATTTTGGCGCTAGCTACAGAACCTTACCATATAGTGTCTCGACAAGTTCTTGACCAGTCATATTCTACTATTTATTTGATCTCGTTGACATCCTCTTGTTTAGTTTTTCACAAAGGGGCATTCAATTTTGTGATATAAAAAATAGTTTTCGCGGACGGTTTTAGCGAAATACTTCGTTTAATACTCGTCTATTGTTTTCATAATATAACGAGCTATTATGTGCAAATTAGGGCCTTACTCTTATTTGTTCTTGAATTTCAAAATGACAATATTTTAGAACTTTTTCCACATTATGACGCATTCCTAGTGTTATTTTGATTGTTATTTGCGTAGCTAATATGGAATTTATTACATTTATTTCTGTACATATTTACTTATGTTGTAATAGCTTTTATTGTTTCTTTAATTTTTTAGTTCCTTCATTTATAAACCGATTAGGAGTTTTTTTTCTATTCTATTTAATTGAAAGGATCTAATATTAGGATATAATAATACTTTCAAATTAGTCCCACAGGAATTTCATCAAAATTGATTCAGTAGTTTGATGTTTAAAACAAAGAAACTGGAGAAAATATGTCATCTAAACGAAATTACATATATGAAGTCAGTTGTTTCTTCAACTATAGTATTATATAATTTTTCTATTAAAAAACCGACTTCAAACGCAACTTACTAAATCCTTCACGATTGTAAACCTCTCTTCACTCGCTCTTTTTTTCTTTTGTCAAGAATGCCATTTGTCATTGAATGTCAAATGCTTGTCTTCGAAGATTAGAAATTAGGCAGATGTTTATACGATAATCCCTTAATATTTGCAAAGAAAAACGTGTAGGTGGAACTTTGCGATTCTATAATCTGACGCACTTACTCAGGAATACAATAAAAATATTTTAATTTTTAGAGATTATTCAAAAACTAATAAAGCGATGTTTATAAAATATTTATGGGACCAACTTGGGAGCTTTCTTTATACACCAATTCAGGAAACACAAAAATTGGTTCTCGAATGACTGAGTAATTCGTGTTCATACATAAAAAAAATATATACGGTACGAATTGATAACCTCCTCCTTTTTCGAAGTCGGTTAAAAACTATTAGAAATAGGTTTAGGTGCAAAGTAACTTTGTACATTGTTTGTATACACGATTTATTCGGAACGAATTCACCGGTAAGTCAATAATAGCACGTATAAAGCAAAATATGTAGTGCACCACGTTTCGTATCGTATCGTATGCCATCTATCTAGCGCTTCAGTAGAGCGTTCACGGTGCGCAAGAGTCGACGCGTCGCGTCGTTTCCCTTCCGCGCGTTCGAAATCGACCGTGTTATATAAATTTTCACATTCTTTCACCGTTTCAATATCACTAACCGTGTCGAAGTGCTCATCGAATGATTTACATATAGCTGTGCTGTTATCATAGTCTAGCATTCTGGTAAGACAACATCTAATACACCTGCTGAGGATGGACGAACATTTTGCAGTATTAAAAAAAAGGAACAATTTAATCGATTTCACTTTCTGCGTTTAATTAGACCGAATTGTTTCATATAACGTGTAAACGTTACTAGTTATGTGTTGTTTGATATTGTTGAATAGATCACAATTTGTTTTATATTAGTTTCGATAGTTTTTGTCTTGCCGGCTTGCAGTGTTCATTGAGAATTATTTGCTTACTAACCTGTTTCTGATCAGTCTTGGCACCGTTGTTGGCTACTTCCGTTTCATATTTGCTTTCCCGATAGCAGTATTTATGTCTTCATTGCGTATCAATGAATTGGGTAAATTCGTTTTTTTTTTATGTAGAATAGGTATAATATTTGAATAGATATTTTTATTCGATAATATGCTTGCGCTTGACCCCCTGACTCTCCTGATATTAATTGACCGTTGCGATAGTTTCTTCTATAATATAATTTGTGCTGTTTTCTTTCGGTTCAATGGATTGTTTAAATTAGGTTCTTATTAAATCGCCACGTCTCTCTATTTGTAATGTTTGTATAGTTTTATCTATATTATAATTTATTTTGTATTTTTCTTCTACTTCTAACGTATCATTAACGTGGATTCTTATTAAATAGCCAAATCTTTCTATATTAATGTTCCTATACTTTCTTCTATGATATCAATAGATTATGTAAATTAGGTAGATTCTCATTCAACGAAACACTTCCTTTCATATTAATATTCGTTCTTCATTATTTAGAAAAATATAAACGTCAATTATTTATTTTGCTAGATCGTTTTGCGCTATCTATAATCTGAGTTTGTGTGGTTTGCCTTGTTTTTTGAAATTACTTAACATTATGTTACATGCTCGTCATTCACTAAAATTTCCGTCTGTAAAATTGACATTGACCGATTTGCTTCTATGTTATCATGACATACGAGTGTGTTGCACAAAATTGATATTTATACAGTATTTACGTAATAATCATCTAAGAATTCATGATTTCGATGTTTTGTTTTGGTAGCTAAGAATAGAAAGTTAATCATGCTTCTAAATTTTTATTGCGCCACGTCATTACTGAAACATACGACTGAGATAAGTTATAAAGACTACCCGTTTATAAATATTTTTATGATATTTGAAATTATATTTTGTAGTCATAATCCGGATTACTTATAAACGCATGTTAAAATCTTATTCACTGAATAAGGATTTGTTACTTTTTGTCAGACGGGAACTATCCCGCGTGAAAACGGAACAAAACACTTTAATTAAAATGCGCTTATTCAGCGTTAAGTATACATAATATATGTATTCTATCAGGTATCTGGTTCCCATAGTACAAGCCAGGGGTCTCATACCGAAAAGATAAAGGTTATAACGGTTAAGGGTATGACGTCATACCTTTTTATTTTGATACCTGAAAATAAAGGTATGGGAATTTTATAAATAACGATATCATTATAAATTGCGCTACCGTAACCGAAAAATAAAGGTTTAGACCTTGACCGCCCGCGCATCGCCATCCCCCGTTCGTATGCAAAGACGTAAGAGCGAGAGGTCTTATGCAACGCGCTGATTTCGGTACCAAAATAACAAAATATCGGTAGAGTTATTATTATATACCTTGACCGCTTTTATCACCGTTTTCGGTCTACCTTTATAATGTATACCTGTACCGTTATTATACCGGTAGCGTAACCATATACCTTAACCGTTTACGATCCCTGGTACAAGCTTTGCTTAGTTTGGGGCTAGATGGTGTTGTGTGAAAATGTCCTCCAACATTTATTTATTTATTCAAAATTCTGTGTGGCAATGAACTGCGCTCGTCACTCTCGTATGCCAGCTGATTCAATCAAATGTAAAGTTATTGCTATGGCTCTACTTAGTTGTATACATTGATTTGAATATATCTCTATGACTTGTTGTATTGCACAAACCTCCCAACCGATTTCCAAAACACGATTAGCCTACAATGGCGCTCGTGGAATGACTAATCAACGTGCAATTGCTAATTGAATATTCAACATCTTGATTAAATTGACACCCGAACTGTAAGTTTGTAGATTTTTTTACACGTAGTAACAAAAAGTTAAAAATAAAAACAAAAAGTAGACGTGTAACATTTAACATTATAATAATTGTATAATTGACATCTTGATATTAAAATGTGAAAAAAATATTCAAGTCTTATATAGAATATATAATATCTTTCCATATATCTGAAAGTACTTTAAAAAAATATCTGCTAAATTTGATACGAGGAACATGAAAGAAATGACTTGCGGTTCGTTAATAAAATCTTCAATACTAATACAATAATAATTTAAAAAAAAAAGTAAAATAGGTAAATAAGTACGTAAAATGGCTTTTGTTTGTTATCTATTTCATTAAGGTAGAGTTCCTTCATAAATTTTTATTAGCCTGTTAGATCCTACTGCTGGGCAAAGGTAACCCTTCTATTCCTCACGGTATATTGCTATTTGGGATATTTTTTTTTTGTTTAGCTTACGCGCTTTCTAAATAAACTAATAGAATGATAAATATATCTAAATTTAACAACTTAACAATAGTGGCTTTGTTTCATTGCCAAATATGCAAATTTAGAAGATTTTCTTTATTATTTTTGATAAATATTTGTTTACCACATATCAATTATTTTGGTAACTAAGTTCACCTCTCATTGTGTGTTTTTATTACATATTACTGTCGATGGGGAAGTCTAATCTAACTTTCGCGGCTTACGTTTTGGACCATCGCGCCATCATTATGTTCTCTTATATCGTTGTTTGTGTTTGTCGGTACGTTCGTTAAATGTTGGTTATTACGGTTTTTGAGTATTTGTTCAGTAACTGATGCCCTCCTTTTTGGAATTTTATTATAAACCTGTTGTTAGGAACTTGACCGCCGTGTTAGGCCTTTCACGTTTCTTTGTAAGGACTGATTTTTGTATTATTATGGTCCGAAACTGGATTATTATTTAGAACCTGTTCCGTCTCACTGCTGGGCAAATGCCTCCCGGATATCCTGTTTCCATACATCTCGGTACAACGATTTTCGTGTCGAATCTGCAGAAGGAATCCAGTTTATTCAAAGTGGATTAAGATTCAAAATTCAAATTGGGGTGTCAATTTCAATAGTGCAACACAATTTTATAAAATATGCTTTAGTTAAAAAATGCATTGTGGACCTTTCTACCTTCAATACAGTAATTCCAACTACATCTTATTCCGGTTTACGCAAATTCAGAATTACGTGATTCGATTTTTCGAGTACATTCTGTTTTTACATGTGTATTTTATGTATGTACACCGGATTATTATT
This sequence comes from Lycia hirtaria, assembly GCA_947563715.1. Taxonomy (NCBI): domain Eukaryota; kingdom Metazoa; phylum Arthropoda; class Insecta; order Lepidoptera; family Geometridae; genus Lycia; species Lycia hirtaria. Next base: position 48,342,227 of record OX387376.1, on the reverse strand, counting down.
CTTCTTTCAATCCTGTCCCTGCTAAGATTGCCTAAAAGAAATAATTTAAAACGATAAGGATACTATTGTACTGCCTTATTTTTTGTCTAGTTTTATGTTTGTGTTGTGTTTGTGGCATAAAAAGTAATATTGTTGTTGTCTAAATTCACGGGGGAATCAGTGTCTGAACCTGACGAATTTGAAGAAATAATTGATCGTACTTTACAATTGCATTACATGATGGTGATATCGAAAAAAAAAACAAGTACTTTGAATACCTAAATATCATTCGAACCGTCTGCTAATTGCGCTAATTCCGGGATATTGCTCTATTTGGAATTGCTCAAAATAGTTTCAAATCGAATATTTTGTGTTTCAAAGGGATTAACGTTTAAACTAATGAAGCGTTGGTGGCGCCACCTGTAAAATATGCTTGAAGCATGTAATTACTCAGCCGGACCCTTTACAGGTTTTAAAATACTGACGAAAGATCTTGCACGTCTGTATACCTATGTTCGATTTGAAGTATTTTTCCATAGTTCCTATCTACAAATTATTTTGTTATTAATATTGTTTAGCTGTTTGTGTTTTTTTGTACTCGATCAGGCCACATCCAGATCTCGTGTCATTATGTTATCACGTCTTCCACAGTTTGCATCATTTAGCTCATAAACGTTTGTTTATTTTGAACTATTGACATTTGCTCTTTCACTTGAGATAATTATATTATCAGTTCCCACCTGTAGGCCATACCCATTTGTAGTGATATTATGCACTTGACCAATGGCATTAAGTTTCATATGTATTTTAGTTGATTTTATCGTTCCAACTGTTGACTTGATATTTTCAATATCAATAGCGTTAATGCTGTAATCTTGTTTACTGTTTCCGTTTATACTCGACTTCGGAATTAAGGTATTGTTTTTCGAGCGTTTTGTACGTATATGTAATTCTTTGGCACGATTTACAGCTTAAACCGTTTGACAGATTTCAATAAGTATATCAGATGCCACAGTTACACAGGATATATTTTATTTTTCCGACTGACGATATTGACTTTTTCTATTGATTATGTAACTTTTTATAAATATTTTGCTTACTAAAGATATTATTTTGTATATTACTGGTGTTTATAGTTTTTAATTCTCTCTTTTTTATTTCCCTTTTTTCACCGTTTAACCTCTACATTCGTTTCTTGTTTAGTCTTGAGTTATTCTCTATGGGTTCACAATAAAATAAATATATTCTGTTGTATTTTTGATGTACTAATTTTATGTTTGCTTTCTTGACCTTGTCATGCACGTATCTCTTTGTTTCGCTTTGTTCCATGTTCACATGTACCCTTCCGCGCTTGACAATAGCAAGTATTAGCGCTTGGACTTCGTTCCTTCGGCTTGTCTGTTATCTCACACCAATTAGGTCGTTATTAATTATTGTTTTCACAACAATAGCGCATGCTCGGCCAGTGGTGGTGTTATCTGTCACGCTACCACACCACTTCCACCGGCTCAGATGTGCTCGGGTCATTCGAACGTACGCCGTCTTGTGGCAGAGGCGCACCGCCGCCTTTTATTGCGTCTTCGACATCGCAACAGCTCGAACGTGTTATTCGGAATTTGAAATCGATTATTTGTTTAATCAATTTTCAGAGACTGAATTTTGAATTACGAAATATAAAGACTTTCTGTTTTTTAAATTGTTGCTTTGGTGTCATTCAAAATTAACGGGCACAGTGATCGGTATAATTGGAGTATTTTCGGTGATGTAGTGACTGTTGTTGGGAACCTCACGGAGATGGATACGATAGTCGGTGTATGGACGGTGGTGGAGAATGTGCGTGTGGCCAGCGGAGCCGCCGAGCTCGCCATCTTCACTGCCATCCTCTACTGGTTCTTCACATCGAGGTTTGTTTACATCATTTATATTTTTAAATTAATTCTTAATATTTATTCCTTTATTTTTAACCGACTTCCAAAAAGAAGGAGTTTCTCAATTCGTCGGAATCTTTTTTTTGTATGTTCCCCGATTACTCGAAGACGTCTGGACCGATAGAAGTCGTTTTTTCAGTTTTTTAAACTATAATTACTTGTTAAGCTTTTGCGGGTTCCGCCGGTAGCGGGGCAAGACCCAGGCTGATGACAGTTTTAAAGTTATTAGTAATTTTAAGGATTTAAAAAAAAACGTGATAAAAAAATACATAACTAAAATCTAAAAAAAACTTCTAAAGTATGATGAAAGTAGCAGGGTTCAATCTACCGAAGGTAAAGGCTATAATATAAGAAACTTGGGTCCTATGTAATAGGGCGAATTCTGTGCTTGTTATGATAACGCGCGCCATATCTACAATGACTGTCTTAAGAAATAATAACTGAATATATAAAATATCGTTAAACTTTAGGTAATCTTAAAAGATCTTCATTAAAAACCTATATAAATTAAAGAATAAAATTTAGTAACTTTTAAATAAACAAATGTATACATATAAAAATAATTGGATGGTTCTGCATGCATTGAACTTGGTCATCAAATTAATAGTCAACCTGACCCAACAACACGAAGGTTATTTCACATGTTATTATTATTCAATTTGTGATCCATTTAATTATTTGTGTTACTATAATTTTCTGTGAAAATAAATTTATCTTGTCTTGTACACACGAAAACATGCAAATGCAATCCAATATAAGTATATGTTTTTTTTATATTATACTAGATGACCCGGCGTACTTCGTATCACCTATCAATGAGTGGACCCGATATTTTCTCAACGTTTAAACCTTCCCTGGACTACGACAAACATTTCAAAACCAAAATCAGCTAAATCGGCGCAGCCGAGTTTTAGCGAGACAAACGGACAGCAATTGATTTTTATATATAAGAGATTCCAACAACACAATTAATTATGAAAATAATATGTCCTTCAATAACCTTGTTTACGGATGTTTGTTTCTAACTGCTAACAAATAATAATTTAAAGTTATTAATTAATAATTTTTCGGTTGTCAGTGTCAGAGTAATTAATGCATAAAATAATAATAGTAAGTATAGTATATTTTAACAATTACATTTTATCTTTATCACATAATATTTCTATATTATGTTATCTACACTATCTATCTATATGGCATTTTTTAAAATTTATTTTTAGCTCCATAGACACCAGGGTCCGTGACCTTTGTCATAATTACAAACTATTGACCAGCGACCCGCAAGGAGCGCCCGATCATGAGTATGACGCATGTGCCAGCCATCGCCCTCCTCAACCGTATGTTAGGGAAGAGGGCGACCCGCCACACACAGCCGCCGCAAGAAGGAGCCTTCGATGGTGATATAGGCATAATTTAGAAATTATCAAAAAAATCATGCGACTCCGTTCCCATGATGTTAATGTTAAATAGATATAAAAAAAACCGGACAAGTGCGAGTCAGACTCGCCCACCGAGGGTTCCGTACAAACTAAATAAAATGGGGAAATCATTTTTTTTTTATATTTTCCTTTATAAACCGAAAAATATACATCGTGAAAATATTTTAACACATTCCTTGCTCAACACTCGGATCCGAGTGGGGCGGGGCTAAAGTAGCAGTGCCTCCCACTCGGATCCGAGCATCCCGTTCATTTTGTAGTAGTCAGTAAGCCGGCGTTTGAGGCAGTCAACGTTGCTTTGCGCCACTCTGTACTTAATCAAAATTCGCCTAAAAAGTTTTGGTTCCCAGCTGAAGTGAAGGGCCTGCAGGGGGCGAAGAATGTTCAGAGTTCTAGGTCAACGGGAAGTACCCCATCGGTTTTGATTCCTCTGTGAGTGTCGAAATGTGCGTTTTTTACGACATATTCGGCTGTAACTTTTTTTTACTAAAACTGAGAAATTTTATTTTTCTTTCTGCAGCAAGATACTATGGATCTGCGCTGCGTATATGGTTTTAATTTCAACTCGATACCTTCACGCGTTCCCGAGATAAAGGTCTTTTGACACCCGGACGGACGGACGGACGGACGGACGGACAACAAAGTGATCCTATAAGGGTTCCGTTTTTTTCTATTGAGGTACGGGAACCTAAAAACACTTTTTTAGACACTAGCATTTGTTAAGGCGCTATCGGTACTCTGTCTCGCTCGCGAATATAAAATTACTAAATAAACTTTTGAGAAATCGGGTACGAAAAAATATCTGGTCAAGTATCTATATTAAAATAAAAACAAAATACCCGACTGCAGTTGGCAGTATTTACAGTGTAACTTGCGCTTTCGTTACGCTGTTGAGCTTAATTTTTTTGTGAGAAAGTATGCATAAATCGCCGTAAAAGATTATAAATGCGCATTCTTTAGAATAATTCTAATAAAATCACTTATTTACTTATAACGAAAAAGTTAGTTGGAAGTTACGAAAGAACGTATTTTTTTGCGAGTGATGTTTTATTATTATGACAAAAAAATATAACTTCACTCGGTCATGCCGCTTAGGCTGTCGGCGATCATAATATAGAAACATACATACACACATACAAAAATACATACACTTGAAAAACATAACCCTCCTTTTTACGCAGTCGGGTAAAATAGTGTTATAAACTTTCAGCAAAAGTTTTATGTTACAAATTTTTATACTTGCATACATGGAAACGAAATATAAAGTACTAGAATCCATTTTCTAAGCAATTTATGAGCTGTTTGTTTATTAAGAACTACATCATCATCATCTCAGCCATTAGAAGTCCACTGCTGGACATAGGCCCTCCCCATGGATTTCCAAAAAGACCGATTGGAAGCGGCTTGCATCCAGCGTCTTCCCGCCACTTGTATGAGGTCATCTGCCCATCTCGTGGCTGGTATTAAGAACTTAAGCCAACATATCTGTTTTATTATTAACTATATTATTAATATTAATTAAATGAACCCCGACGGTTTTTTTTTGTTTGAAAGGTGAATTAGTCGGGAGTGTTCTTAGCTATGTTTTATCAAAATCAGTTCAGCCATTTTTTCCGGCGTTTTTTGAGTTTTCTAAACTTATACTTGTTACCTTTAAATGTATATTTAATACATAACTAAAGTTCTTACTACTCATCTTAAAGAATCGAGACTAACCTTTATGAAACTTGGCATAGCAAATATTGAACAGGAAAAACGTTTCCTTGCAGATAATGGATAAACATTGTCTCAGGATCGTAGATTTGGGTTGTTCTCAGAGATAATTAAGAAAATTAAGAGTGGTTCGACCATCGTCCGTCTCTCTCGCGCATACAAAAAAAATTGTAGATATAAAATGACTGAACCAACTTATAAAAAATATCGTCCCACAACGCTAGAAAGCAACGTCACAAATGTTCGATAAAAATTTCATTTTGATCCAAGTTAGTTTTCATACATGAAAATATTTTTTTCGTTAATAATTTGTAAGTCATTTTTGTGTATGAAAATTAGTTTGGATCAAAATGAAATTAATACATTTTAAAATCCTCTTTATTAAAAAAATGGCTGTACCGATTTTGATAAAACATAGTTAAGAACACTCGGTCAAATCCTCTTTCAAACAAAAGCGACGAGTTCCATCTACCACATCGTCGCTGAACATTAGGCGTGTAAGTGGTCAAACCTAGATGTATTTCACAAAAAAGATAACTCCTTATGTATAGATCTGATGTAGGTATGCATAATTTTATTATTCATTACAATAATGCGCGAGTGGCGCGAGCATGTCATCGCAGTCCATTCGAATAACCTCCTCCTTTTTTGAAGTCAATTAACAAACAACGCGTTGTGCAAATACGTCATAAAAGTAAAAAAATATCTCTGACTGACCTCACAAGTAGTTGTTAATTTAAAAAAAAAATAACTACAGACAATTGTTTTATTTTAATTAATTAGTTTTAGTTATTATTGCTTCACCATTAAACTTTAACTTTTTTTTAATTTAACGTATGATGTCATGCTCGTTGAATATATAATGTTGCTTGAGACTTTTGATTTTTTTAAAGTTTAAACTTCTTTATGCGCGCTGTGAATTTTATTTTTTGGGTATTTAATGAGACTGGACCGTCACGCTTAGCTATATAATTATATAATATAACGCTCTTCGAGCATAGATTATTTTCTATGGTCGAAGATAACGCTAGTTCGGGAAAAGTCGGTTCGAGTCGACTAAGAGAGTGAGAGAGATATTATGGTCACCTCACCACGCCACGTCAGTGTTATAGTGTTATATTATTAATGTCGCCTTGAGCGTCACCTTGATGATATTTTTTTTATTTATGTCGTGTAGTCTTAAGCGCACACATTTTTTTATTTAGCCTTTTAAGCGTCAATACTCGATGCCTAAAACGGATTTCCGTGCCCTCAATGCAAAGTGTGTCAAAATTTGAAAAATCTGAATAACAGTGTTTCCTTGTTGTACTTCCGAAAACAATTATAAAGATAAACTGTCCGATAAACCGTAACTGTCGCTTAACACCAGGTGAGTTGACGGTCAAGCGCAAGCCTATTGTCGATAAAAAAACCGGACAAGTGCGAGACAGACTCGCCCACCGAGGGTTCCGTACAAACTAAATAATAGGGGGAAATCATATATTTTTTTTATATTTTCCTTCATAAACCGAAAAATATACATCGTAAAAATATTTAACACGTTCCTTGCTCACCACTCGGATCCGAGTGGGGCGGGGCTATAATAGTTCTATTGAAGACCCGTGGCGCTGAGGGCACGGAAGCGTTTGTCTTCTGTAGAATACCGCGGTGCTGAAAAGGCTAAAAGGCCACGGTTAACAGGCTTTGGTCTGAGTGACAGGCCACGTACCGCCTTGAAGGGTTTTGTTTCAGCCTTATTCTATTAATAACACGACTGTAATTCGGCTACAAAACAGATATTACTTTATTCCGGAAGTTAATTAATAAATATAACATGAGAAGTTAACTGAAAATCAAAAAACCGGACCAGTGCAAGTCAGACTCGCTCACCGAGCGTTCCGTACAAACTGGATTTGTTTGATAAAAGGCAGAAATTATATTATTTATTTTTACATTTTTGGCCATAATCCGAAAATTACACACTGTAAAAATAATTAAAAACCAGTGTTAGCTTGTGCTAATGAAGCTCTTTGATGTGACACTGTTAACTCACTTTAAAATTTGGACCCTCATTCCTTGCATAAAGTCCCTTTTTTGTGAATAAATTAAAAATGAACAGTTTTCGGATTTTCTTTTTATATTATAGAGAAGAGATCACGCATCGGCAAGCGCAGACTAGGAAGACTAGCCACGAAATGGATAGATGATCTCATATAAGAGGCGGGAAGATGCTGGATGCAAGCCGCTACCTACCGGTCTTTTTGGAAATCCATGGTCCCGGGAGGCTTATGTCCAGCAGTGGTCTTCTTGTAGCTGATATGATGATTATTCGTTTAAGTTATAGCTTGTATATATATACTGTTGTTGTAAGCAGTTTGTTGCGTTGTTGCAGCCGCGTCGCCGACATGCTGGAACACGTCGGCGAGCGCGTCGGCGGGTGGTGCGGCCGCGACACGAGCGCTTCGTTACGACAAGCCGTGCGCGTGCGCAGGCGGCACCACCAGGGCGATTTCTACTCTAAACTAGACAACGAGATAGCGGTGAGTACACTTCTTCAACTGACTTCAAAAAGGAAGAGGTTCTCAATTCGAAATTCAAATATTTTTTTCACCGTGCGAGCGAAGCGTCTCTGCATCAACTAGCCAAATTTTCTTTCATCTGTCAGTTTATTTGTGAGTTTGTGATTTGTATGTTCGTACTCGCGTATAAGGCGTAATTTTGAAAAAAAAATTATGAAACTTGGCGTATAGGTTCTATAAATTATTGAATTTTTTGTCGTCGGCGATTTTTGATAGGAGGGGTGGTTCCCATAAAAGGGAGGAAGTTTATTGCGGCGCTATAATTACCAACCGATTTTAATGATGTTTGGTACGTAGATAAAGTACACAATTATTACAAGTTGACGTAGAAATAAACAGAATTGTGACCAATGTGACAGTGGTTGTCGAGATATGACAACCAACTTAAGATTGCGTGTGAGGGCGCGTGGATGTGCTTGATGCATTTTAGCGCTGAATAATTTTCTTGATTTTACGTTTTCTCTATTTATAAAATTAGGTAAAATGTAGGTACATATTATGTACAGATGACCCAAGGGGAGCTGCAAATAAGCTCTCTTGCGAGGTCTACTATTCGTAGAACTACTGTTTGTATATTTGTTACGTATAACTGCGTCATTTATAAAGTACACTATTGAGCTGTATGTACTTACGTACCAGAGGAGCTCTGAAATAAGATTATTGACACATTTTCGGTGAAGTAAACAAAACAGCGTTGCAGCGCTGGAATATTAATTACATCGTTTATCTACGATGTAATTAATCGATGTCATCTACGATGTGTGTTTTCTCGCCAGCAAGACGTCGAAAGCACTCGCTTCCCTAGTAAGCCACTAAGTGAGGTGCGGTGCTCTCGCCGCATGTGAATGTAACAAAGTAGCTATGAGTGGTGTCTGCTCTTGTACCTTTAACCTCCTTTTTGAAGTCGGTTAAAAAAGAATGATTGAATTTGGGTAATATTTAGGCGTAGAAAACATTTTTTACTTGTATATGAAATAACAAACCGCTGTAATTGCCGCGACAACTATATGCTCGGCTCACAATACGTAAAGATGGCTAGTGTGGCAATTCCACGTTCGAGTTATGTAAGGCATAACAATGCATTCTGACCGAGTTCGCTGCTATTGGAGCGCTTGTATTTCGAACCCTGGCTGTTATTCGTTGAATGTTTTTAGGCTCCCGTACGGCAACGTTGTCTGTCTGTCTCGTCTCTCTTTGCAAAATCACTTGTTGATGCAGAGACCTTTGTTCTCTTTGCTCACTCGATCAAAAAGCGAAAGTAACTCTTTTTTTCTGTTCCCATGTCTGTCTGTTTGTTACCTTTTCACGATTAAACGGCTAAATGAAATATCATTTATAATTATTTTATTGTATGACATACAATAAAATATTTATTACACAAAAAAACGGTCGTTACGAAATTTTGTACAGATATAGCTGAGAACCTGGACTTAGGCTACATTTTATCATCACCATCATCAGCGTTTTTCATTATAACGCGGGTAAACCGCTGGAAACAGTCGACCCAGTACATGTTGATTAGACGAAAACATCAACATTTTGACATGCGTTGTATCGCATTACATCCAGCGGCTGATGCAACATAATATAATGATGAATAATTGACTCTATTTAAAAGTAAATTATTCTCAAATATTCTTAAATTATATTGCCAAAGAATCGTTGTTTTTGTCCGTGTATCAAATTATATTGCGAGGGCTGGAAGTCTCGACCGATCCGAACTCGGTTGATAAGTTGATTCATACAGGCAGTATGGACACAGTCGGGTTAATGCAGAGTAAGCTAGTGTCGAATTATTGCAGTGTTACCGGTTTATGTTTGTCTGTAATATGACAAATCAACCTAATGGACCTTACCGAAAAACGTGACTTGAATTTGTGCAATATTCTACATATTTTGTTAATTTCTCGCGGACACGTAATGACACTTGCGGAAACAAGACAGAATTTGAGACGTTGTCAAAAGCTAAGTTTTTCGGTATGGATTGCATATAGAGATAAATTGATACTAACTTACTCTGTACTTACCTGACTGTGTCCATACTGCGTGTATGAATCAAATCATCAACCGAGTTCGGTCGATAAGTTGATTCATATGAAGTCGAGACTTCCAGCCCTGATTGTTACTGCTGTAGAAATACATCTAATTCCTCACGCAAGGTTTCTACGTGCGAAAGGTTTTGATGTAATACAGTACAGCCTTGATAAATCTAAACATTCAAAAGGTTTATTTTTAGATAACTTAAACACCCAGACATAAAACTGGAGGCACGGGCGTGGTCCTGGCCAAGTCGAGCAAGGACACGCCGCCGTAGCTTTTTTCTTTTGGAAAAAATATTCTTTTTATACTCCATTGTAACAAACAGAGCTACTTGGTAATCTTGAATATTAGTAACTTAAGAATAGAATAGAATAACTATTGGACATCCATACAGAGTAACTTAAATATAGATAATAAACTTAATCTGATTCTAACTTAAGATGATTCTTGTAAAAAAAAAATAGTTTCCTTTTTTAAAATTTCGTTATAGTTCCACAATTCAAAAATTAAAAGTATATATTGAAAAAAAAAAGCGAATCGTAGAGGCGTAACCATTAATGGTTCCATTCATATAAAAAAAGAATAATTGAAATCACATAATATCTAGGGGTAGAAAACAGTTTTCTTCGGTTGCACGAAAAACGCAAAAGATCGCGCGGCACCAATTCTCTTAACAACACTGCACTTTGGCATACTCCTTAATAACGTAGGTACATTATGTATTCGCTGATATGAATTGAAATTCTCGGAACAATTTTGCCTTACCTGAGCTCTAATTTGTGTCATTCACCTCCAAAATTATAAGGCAGACCCAGGCTGGCCCTTATTTTGTTTTTATCATGGTATGAAATCATTTTGCCAATAAAATACACAGTAATTACTTCAGACTTGTACGTTCAACCGGAATCTGCATACACTTTACCAAAAGTTCTTGGGTTTTGAATATAAGGTATTTGAATTTATAGTTTTGAATATGATCGCTAAATTACTACTTTCTGACCTTTCCCATGTAACAGAAGAAAATTGTTTTTTTCCCTTATCTATTTACCGATTTTTGTCACAATAGATCTGCATAGGTCGTAGTGACGTGCCGGGGCTGCTATAGCCCGTTTGGCCTCCTAGGTTTTATATAATTTACCGATTTTAATACATATTTAACCGACTTCAAAAAAGGCGGTTATCATATTCGACCTGTATGTATGTAATATTGTTAGGACTGCACAGTTTTTGTATATGTTAGTCTATACCAGCTTCTAAATATGTCTGCCAAAATTCATAAGTGTAGGTATGTTTGTATATTTTTATGTTTATCCACATATTACGCAAAAACTTGAAGTCGTATTGCGATATTTTTTTTTGAGTAAAGTAACTCAACTTAGGGAGTCACTGTAAGTTTTATCAAAATGACGTTATACAAACTACTGGAGGGGTTTGAACGAAATTTGGTAAGTTTATCACTCATACTATGTATGTAAAAGGATCTGGCGTATTTTATAACACAAAAATTATAGTCTAGTAAAAATAAATCCGTTTGTATGGAGCAGATCACAGTATTTGCAACTGGGGGGATTTTTTTAAATTATGATAGGAAAATAACTAAAAATCATAGATCAAAAATAATCCCCAATTTATAGACTAGCTGCGTTCCGCGGTTTCACTCGCGTAGTTATAAAAAACGGTGATGATTATGATGATGATAAGTAGCTTATGTCCGTCTCCAGGTCCAAAGCTATCTCTATACCAATTTTCATAACGATCGGTTCAGCCGTTTGAGCGTGTAAAGGTAACGAAATTAGCTTTTATAATATCATTATGAAATTGTGTCAAATGTATTTCAAAACACCAGTACATTCATTTAAATAACAATATACTTAGTTGTCTTTTATGTTGTCACAAATCTTATTTTTACTAGACTATTAGGCGTTACGTTACAATAGTAGTGGAGTGTGTAGTCTAAACAAAAACCGACTTCAAAATACGCAATTTCTTTGCTTGGATGATATTTTCAGTTATTTTGGTATAAAACCAAAGTACTGAACCGATTTTGATAAAATTTATATGGGTCCACCTATGAAGTATGACCTACTAAACAAAACAAGATTCATCAAAATCAACGCAGAATTAGCAGAGTAATCGGTGAACAAACTTGCAAAAAAAAACATACAGACTATACGAATTGAGAACCTCCTTTTTTGGAAGACGGTTAAAAATGATGACCATATATTATAATAATATCATCAATAGACACAGGAAATGCGTCTTTTCTTGTAAAACCTCAAGCTTTTTGCGAAATCTGTAATCGGAATTAAATTGGCGTCTCGTCGGGTTAACCGGTTGTCGTACGTTATTAAAGTTGCGCAATGGTGATGACCTTACGTTCTTGCCGAAGGTTATTTTAGGTCGTAAATATTATGTTTAGTCCTTGCCCTCGACGTTTTTATTTAAGGTGAAAATTTAATTGTTAAAGTCCGTATAGACTGAGCGGCCAGCCCTAGTGTCAGAGTTATTAAGCCGCCGAAACGCCTCTGACCCCGCTTGACGGTTGCTGTTTTTTAAGAACAAACAACCGGGACCAGCAAATTAACGTGTCGTTCGACCCACGGTAGCGATCGAAAAGAAATGCCACTCACGGTCACCCATCCGAAGACTGACCGATCAGTCATGCTCAAACCCACTACCAGTTGGCAACGTGGCAATCCTTTTTTTGATTGATTTTGTGGCACTTGTGGCTGCTACAATATTTATGTTTATATAAACTTACGAAAAACAGTACTTTGTAGATATCAATTTCTTTATTTTCATATCAAAATCTATTTTTTTTAACCAAATGTCTGTCTTAATTATTATATCATCTTGTAATCAAATTCTTAGTTATATTTATTTATTTTTTTGGGTAGAAAAACAGTTTACCGTGATCTTTATTATTGTTTTAACCGTTTTTATTTTCTACCTAGTTAATCTTTTCTTTTTACTAGGCTTCTTTCTAACTAATATTATAAAAGCTTAACTCTGTCGTCTGTCTCTCTGTCTGTTTGTTACCTCTTCACGGCTAAACGGCTCACAAACAGCAATATCGAAATATGGCACATACATTCTTTAGGACTTGAAGAAGGATATATCTATCAATGAGGAAGGTATTATCTTTTCACGATCAAACGGCTTAAGATTATAAGGTTATAAGGTAGATTATAAGGTACAGAGATATCTGAGAAACTGGAGACTGACATAAGCTACGTTTGACCATCGTCATTACCATTTTTCATCATTACGTGGGTGAAACCGCGGGGTGCAGATAGTTGTAAACTACTTAATACCAAAATGTAAAATCAAATCATTTTCAAAACAATTGAATCATGGAACAAATTTCACAAAAACAAAAAACGAACGATATATGTATATTATACATTTGATTTAGATTATTAGCATCCTTTTTTTAATTACTGCATCTTTCGCAGGAATCAAAATTGTTTTAATTGCTTTAAGCTGATGCCTGATTATATTTAGAATAATGTTAATTTTTCCAAAACAAAGAAATCGCAATGTTATTATTGTTGTCTTTGTTGTTTTTCTTCATTACTCGTACCAAATTTTAAGGTGAATTATTTTTGATTTCTTCTTTTTCTCATTTTTTTTTAAATTCTTGGCGGTCAAGCTCACTTCTATTTACAAATAAAAAAAACATACATGTATCTCTTTTAGTGAATCTAAATGGGATAACTTTATTTTATTCATGCATATTACTTCAGATATACGCATATTTGGCTATCTGTAACTCCATTTACTCATCTGTACCCGTATTCACAAACCGTGGGATTCGATCTGGAATCTATATTTTCATCTCTGTAATTCTAAATGTAAGTGACAGAGAGGAAAATATAGATTCTGAATCGAATCCGAATCTAACGTATTATGGTGTTATAGCGTTTGCATATCAAACATTGGAGAAGCTTTTTCGAGCTTTAACCGTCCGATAGAACAAAAGAGTTAAGAGAAACGTTATCGCGTGTTCTTTCACACATAAAGGAGAAAAATGCGTAGCTAGGCTATTAATTATTCCATGAATATAAAAAAATATTATTGAAATCAGATAATATATACGTGTAGAAAACATGAGGAGAGAGACACATGTGCTTTATGTAAAAACGCATTATATACTGGCAAAAATTGTCACGACAACAATGTCCTTAAGGTCGAGATTAAAGCGCGCAGCTATCTCTCTCGCGCATCACAACATTTTTAAACATATAAAATCATTGAGTAAAGATATTAGAAAAGTTAGAGTTAAATTTGTTTATTTAGACAGGAGAAACGTTTAAAAAAATGTTTTGATCAGATATCATTTATACTGGCGACGGAATTAGAAAAAAACATATGCTTATTCCTCAGCCAATTTAAAAGATATCGAAGAAAAAGTTGTTTTTAAATATTTCTCCTGTCTAAATAAACAAATTTAGCTCTCACTTTTCTAATATCCCTATTCAATGATTTTAGATATTTTTATGGGCAAATGCCTTTATTAACTACAATCTACACACAACAATATACAGACTAAACTACTACACAAAAAACATATCAATTACCCCAGACCGATAAAGGTCTAAAGATAATCCAAATGTTACCCACTACCAGTTGGCAGCGTACCCAGCATTGTCACGTTAAATGGCAATGCTTATGCGTTGGGCCAGATACGCGCCAGCATTTTGGTCACGCGTCGCATCGATCAGGCGCTCAGATAAATTTTTGAAAATGAGATGAGCTCCCGGTCCCCACGGACCCAAAGTCTCGACATCAAACGGCTCAAATATGTTTAAAAAGGTTGTGATGCGCGAGAGAGATAGCTGCGCGCGTTGAGCTAATCCTTAAGAGGAATGAGATCATACAGATCTGTTCCGTAGTTACCCTATATATTTGGAGTGGAAGGCTATCCTGGTATGGGCACGTCATGAGAAGGGAGGATAGCCATGTATGCAAAAGGGCCCTAAATATTATGGTAAGCGGCAGGGCCGGGAGAGGGCGACCAAAAAAGTGTGGACGAACTGTGTGAAAGAGGATATGTGTGTAAAGGGTGTGAATGTAGAAATAACGGCTGATAGAGTGAAGTGGCGAAAGGAAACATGCTGTGCCGACCCCACCTAGTAGGATAAGGGCAAGGAAATGATGATGACTTACCCCATATATTTATCATCCATCGGATTGATTTGTTTCGTAATCTTCATCTCTGTAATTTGGATGCAGAATGTCAGATGAATGAATGATGAAGATATAGCTTCCGAACGGAATATGAATCTAACAGTTGTAAATAACGCTGCTATCCCTATTGAATATTCAATAGGGATAGCAGCGTTATTTGGATATCCATCGGATTCGATTTGGAACCTATATTTTCCTCTTAGTCATTCTGAATGTAAATAATAGAGAGTAAGATATATATTCCACTCTCGAAGTTGTCGACGAACACGTCCCGACTAAGCAGGTCCAACTTTGCGAGAGAGGTCAATCGTCGAATCCAACTCGGATGGGCAGCGTTCGGGAAACTCAAAAGCGTCTTCTCGTCCATTATACCCCAGTCCCTGAAGTCGAAAGTCTACAACCAGTGTGTGCTACCAGCGATGACATATGGCACTGAAACGTGGTCACTTACTATGGGCCTTATAAGAAAACGCCAAGTCACGCAATGAGCTATGGATAGGGCTATGCTCGGAGTCTCTCTACGAGATCATATTAAACACGAAGAGATCCGTAGAAATACAAAGGTCATCGACATAGCACAGCGGATAAGCAAGTTGAAGTGGCAGTGGGCAGGGCACATAGCACGTAGAACTGACGCCCGATGGGGCCGAAAAGTTTCGAATGGAGACCATAAACCGGCAAGCGTAGCGTAGGAAGACCAGCCACAAGGTGGACAGACGATATCATACAAGTGTCAGGAAGACGCTGGATGCAGGCCGCTTCCAACCGGTCTTTCTGGAAATCCATGGGGGAGGCCTATATCCAGCAGTGGACTTCTTATGGCTGAGATGATGATGATGAAGATATATATTCCATAACCGATAGATTGTGAGTACCGGTGTTGTACACGAATCATTATCTGTCAAATTCGATTCGGGATTTGTATTATCATCTCTGTTGCTCTCCATATAAATGATAAAGAGGAAAATGTTGATTTATTGCTGTTTTGCATTAATAGTATTAATTAGTGACAGGATATAATTATATGCTAAATATATTTATATGTTGAGAAATAATAGTTTATTGGAAATAAAACAATTTTTAACTTTGCAAAGTGTTCGAAACGTCATGTCATAAAATTATGTAAAATATACGCGACAAATCCGTCAAAAGTTGTTTTATCTCAGCGATATTACATATTTGCTTATGTTTAATACATTAACTCAAAGAATGATGCAATTTGTGACGGATGAATTATATCGATGCGTGCGTTAGGTTATCGCTAACTAGGTGTAATGTTACTTTAACGTCTTTTTAATATCATGTTAAGTTCAACACTTACCTATTTCTTGTTGACTGACAATTTATCCGTCATGACCTTTGGAAGTTGTCATTACATGCATTCCGTATTTCCGCATATTCGCGAGTAATTTTGCATATACTGAATTACCACAATATTATCATACAATGTGTTAAGTCACAGGTATCCGAGGCTTATGTGGTAAAATAAAAGACCGGTATGTGACAAAAATAAAAAACTATTTAGTTATATTGTTTGTTTATTTGTTTTGCCGAAATAATGTTTATCTAATGTACGACATATTTTTGGCTAATCAAATCACTTTTTTTTTTGCCGAATGGCAAAAAACGGCAAAAATTTTGTATTTGATCTGAAACATTTATTGATGTGCCTTGGCAGAAAACTAATGTGTATATTAAGACGAAAAATGCATATCTGTATACTATTATACATAATACACTTCTTTAGTTTTGTGTGAGTTGTATATTGGTATGCCTATATTTGTGGCGTTCACCGCTTGTATACGAATTTTGTATTTCTGACATTATGCAAAAAATAATTCGACTTGGTTTTTGTCAATCAGGTAAAAAAATATTTTCAGTCGTTACAGTTTAATTATATGTCATTGGCAATGTTAACACATGTATTGACATGTGCTACCATTGACATTGATCAATGGTAGCATTGGCTCTGGTCATAAATTATTCTTCTATGGCGATTTTCCATTGTAACACGTTGATAGGGCTACCTCTTATGTCTCATTGTATGTTCTACCACATTGTTCACCACAATGCAATTGCAATCGTTTCTTCAGTAAAATGTTGCTTTTGTGTTATTTATAGCTTGTTTAGATTTTCTTTACTTGTTCATTTGATTAGTGTTTGTATTTCTCTTATCCCATATCGGAGTAGTGTAAAGCATTGTACTTTCTTTTATTTGTATTGGACTCGCGCGATTAGCGCATTTACCAGTGTCAGGTATTGGGAGTTAACTTTCGTTAATAATGCAACCCATACTTAATGTAAATAATAGTCCTAGTCTGATTTAAGTAAATATATTATCATGTTCTTGTCATGGCCCAGGGGTGGTGATTTTACTGGATGATTCTATCATGAGTTTTGTCGACAATGTAAAAAGACACATCTCGCCATTTTTTTTTCAGTTGCCCACACTCGTGGACATCACGAGTAGTACAGTATTAACACTCGAAATAACACAAGTTACCGGCAAAACACCTTAAATCTAAAGCATACGTTAATATTGACGGTTGCAAAAGGAACCAATAATGTATAACACCATAATGTGCAGCGTGATAATCCATGAACCACCGATTTCAATCGTTGACAGTTGTCAACTTTTTTTTTTTTTTTTTTTTCTTGATGTTGGCATCATGCTTCCACATTTGCCATTGGTCGAGTTTATGAATGTTGCTATTATTTTATGTTACTTATTTTTACGTAAAAATTAGGGAAACAGTAATTATAGGAGTGGTACGGATAATTTAGAAAAGGATAGGATCAGGAAAGTCGACATTATTATATGAAAATGGATGAGGAAAAATTAAGGAGGGAGGGTAGAATTATACTTACAACATACTAGTGCATTTATCAAAGAATGTAAACTATTTACAAAAAACAAATACATATTATGTATGTACATTACTTAAATTTTAATATTATTTACAGATATATATGTTGAAATAGCTTTATATATATTATGGTCTTGAGACGACAATAAACACATCATGTTCGTAGGTAAAGAAACTTGCAGGGAAACTAATGTATTGTAAAAGTCCACTACATCAAACAAAGGACAACCAAAAAATATATGATTGACATCAGCTGTATCGTATCCACATTCACACGAAGCATCCTCCACTATACCCAATCTTGCTAAATGTGCTGGAGAGCAAACATGTCCTAACCGCATTCGAATTAAAATTGATGTGGATATTTTATCGAAATTTTTAGAACGGAACCATGGTTTCGGCGGAATTTTTGGTTGAATACAGAAATAGTGTTTCCCTTTTTTTTGTGTACTCTCTAGCCACACATCATTCCAGGAGGATTGAAGTTGAGATGCAGCTAGAGACGCAAGATCATGAGCAAAATTAACATAAGGTAACAAGTCACCGCACTTCACAGCATCTTTGGCTAATTCGTCAGCTTTTGAATTTCCTTTTATTCCAATATGACTTGGAATCCATACAAGCGCAACAGAATAACCCCTTCTCGAACACTCGTGTATTTTATTTTTTATATCATAAAGAAGGGGGAAATATTTTTGTGGCTTAAATGGGAATCTTTGAAGAGCCAGGAGTGCACTTTTAGAGTCTGTAAATATGACAGTCTGTTTCAACTTTGCTAGTAATATATATTCTATTGATTTTAAAATGCCCAGGCACTCACCTGTGAAAACTGAAGATTCGGGTGGAAGTTTAATTTTTTGCACAATGTTATATTGTTGATGGTATGTACCTATACCTACAAATCCATCTTTTTCAAATTTGGAGGCGTCACAATAAATATTATGCCAATTGGGCCATTTGTTATGGATTGTGTAAGTTAAATCTTCTTGGGCTGTTGGACATTCTTTTGTTATATCTATGTTATTGTATATTTCTATGGGAGTGATTAAAGTCTCAAATTTGGAGTTATAGATTGGTAAGTGAGAAAGGCGATACGTGCGTGCACTGATTTTAAGGAACCTTTGCAAACTTAAAATTAAAGGAGGGATAGTTTTGGAATAATTTTGGGGAATCGACTGGCTTAATTCATACAATTTGGGAATTAAAGGATGATTTGAAAATTGTATTGCTCGGTAGAAAAATCTGTCAGATAAATACTGTCGTCTCAAATTTAAAGGTGGATCCACACATTCAACTTGAAGTGCATTTATGGGACTTGATTTCATTGCTCCTGATACTATACGTAGCGCTTTTGATTGGATGTTATCCAATCTCCTCAATGCCGTTAGACTACACGGCTCCAATAAAAAGGATCCATAATCAAGAACACTTCTTATTAGTGCATTATAAACCAACTTTAAGGAGAATGGATGCGCACCCCACCAAACTCCAGAGAGGCATCGAAGGAGGTTTAATTTACGTTCACATTTTTCGGCTAAATAATTAATGTGTGGAATTCCTGAAAGTTTTGAGTCTAAGATTACTCCCAAGAATTTTGCTTGTGGTTTGATAGGTAAAGGCACATTATCATAACAGACATTAAATATTGGAGGTATTCTTTGTTTAGTAAATAAGACAACTGAGCTCTTCGTTACCGATATGTCTAAGCCGTTTGTAACCATCCAGGATTTCAAATCCGATAACCCATTATTTAAACTGGAGCAAGCAGTATTTACAGATTTATCATGGCAATATAAGACTAAATCATCAGCGTATTGTAAAATGTTGATTGAATTTTTTATAAAGCAATCTAAATCACTCGTGTAAATATTGTATAGTATGGGGCTAAGGACTGAACCTTGAGGAAGTCCTTTCCACAGCAGTCTCATATCACCATTTAATTTTAAAATTCGTTCTCGTAACATATTAAAGATGAAATTTACTAAAATTTTTGGTACCTTTAAAGCAAGAAGTTTATTTTTTAAGACAGGTAACAAAACATTATCATAAGCAGATTTAATATCCAGGAAGGCAGCTACTGTCACTTGATTTTTATGGAACGCTAATCTAATATCAGTATTGAGGATACTAACATTATCTAGAGTACTTCTTCCTTTTCGGAAACCATACTGAGACTGAGACAAGCAATTATTACTTTCAATGTAAAATTCTAATCTATTTTTGACCAAATGTTCACAAATTTTGGCCATCACAGAAGATAAAGCAATAGGTCGGTATGAATTGATATCTGATGGGGACTTGCCCGGTTTTAGTATTGGCAACACTGTTTGTGTTTTCCATTCTGTTGGAATGTTACCGGATTGCAATATCGAGTTAATTAAATCTAGATAATATTGTAGACCATTATCTCCTAAATTGCACATGAAACTATAAATCACTCCATCTTCCCCAGGCGCAGAATCTCGAAGATAAGAAAGTACTCCGATTAATTCTTCCATGGAAAAATATGTTTCTATTTTGGACAGACTGTGGTTTAGTGTTATGGATTGTTTATTTAACAATTCTTGTTCTGGAACATAAGGAGGAGCTATATGATTTAAAAACTGAGAAGTGAGTGCTGGAGGAAGTGTACTAAAACTGGATTCTGACATGGAATTTTTAAATCTTTTGATATGTGACCAGACTATTGTGGAAGGTGTAGATGGAGTTAAAGTAGAACAAAAATTCTTCCATCCAGAATTTTTTTTTTGTTTCAATAATTTTTTTGTTGACTTAATGATGTTCATTAAAGAAGTAAAGTTTTCATCGGTCATGTTTTTATTATATAAAATTTCAGCCTCCTTTCTTGCTTTGACTGCGTTAGTGCATTCATTATCCCACCATGGCGGAGAGGGCAGTTTTTCAGGAGGTTTCTTAACTGGAAAAACTGATTTTGCTGATTCAATAATTAAATCTGTTAAAATATTGGAACATGTATTTTCATTAGTATTATTAATATTTGGGAGGGTGTCTATATTTTTCTCAATGTGTTCTTTATAATTACACCAATTATTGTTTTCTTTTGATATTCTAAATGTTATAGTTTGGTAATTAGATACTGCTGGTTGTCTATTATAGGAAGAAGGGAAACTGATTATAATAGGAAAGTGATCACTGCCATGTGTAGAAGTCAATACATACCAGTTCAATGTGGATGCTAAGTTTGGTGTGCAAATAGAGAGATCTGTTACGCTCAGACCTTCAGTTGGTTTTGTGCGTCTTGTAGGAATACCAGTATTTAAGAGGCAGAGATTACAATCATTTAAAATATTAACTATTTGATTCCCATATGAATTTGAAGTTGAGCTACCCCATGAAATATGTTGTGCATTAAAGTCACCCAATATTAAGAAAGGTTTAGGAATTATACCTAGTAAATTTGTGAATTCTTGATAGATTGAAGAAGAAGGATGTGGTATATAAATGGAGACAATACATATATTATTTATAATAGCAGCTACCATAGATATATTATTATTACTTGAAGGAAGAGAGTATTGAGTAAAAGGAATAGAATTATGTACAAGTAATGCCGTACCGGCATAATTATCTGACCTGTCATTACGGAGACAAGCATATCCGGAGACTTTGAAGGTGGATCCTGGCTTGAGCCAAGTTTCCCCCAAAGCAAATACAGATGGATTATATTTATTTAGCAAGTAGGTAAGTTCATGTCTTTTACTGCGCACACTTCGACAATTCCACTGAATTATATTGTGGAATGTGTGGTCCATTAATGGTGGAAGATTTATTAAGTGCATCAATAATAATAGCAGCGTGGTCAGGGTTAATGATATTTGACTGAGAAAGAGAGTTGATAAGATTAGTAATAATATTATATATGTTACATGTATTATTTTCATTGGATGATTTCAATGCACAACCATTAGAAGGTGATGGCATGTCATAGTCCTTTGTGAGCTGTCTGTGAGCATTATAATCATAATGATGATTTTGCTCATTATTATGAGTGCGAGGTTTTGAAACCACTGTTTTTTTATATGATTTAATAGGGCTTTGGCTTAGAGAACTATGTTTATTATTATTATTGCTAATTTGTGGGTTTTTATGTACACTTTTAGTATTTACAACATCTGCAAATGATTTTTTAACAGGTGGGTGTAATTTACAAGCTTCAAAATATGAAATGCAGCTGTCTGCCATTGATTGCTTGATGGCTCTTTGGCGAGAATGTTCTGGACATCCTCGATTGGTGGCAAAATGTAAACCTGAACATAGGCAACATGAGGCCATATCTTCTTCTATGTTGCAGTTTGAGCCATCATGTTCTTTACCGCACTTGAAGCACCTCGGGACTGATCTACATTGTAGTTTTGTATGCCCATACCGACAGCACTTAAAACACTGAATTGTTGGATAAGTATACAGCTCTACTGGGAGGGCATTATAACATATAAAGATTCTTTTAGGTAGAACTTGACCATCAAATGTTATTACAACTGTTTGTGAAGGTTTCCAGGAAGCATTACCATCTGTTATAACTTTGTAGTTAAGTCGTCTTACTTTTAAAATTTTTCCACAACCTATTGGTAGATTGACATTTTCCATTATTTCTTCAACAGACCAGTCTGCAGGAATACCCTTAACAATGCCTAATCTTGTTACATTAAATGTCGGAATGAATGCTTTAAATTTATTCATGCTCAAGGTGGGGTGTTTCAAAAAATTGTTAGCATCAATGTAATTTGAAAACGAAAGAGCCATTCTGTTGCGACCGATACGTTTTACGCTGCCATTAATTATGTTATTAAATTTATTAAGTTTCAAGAACTTTCCAAATGTGATAGGGTGAAGTATGTGGTTATCATTTAATTCAACAGTCTCTTTTTGAACATGAATTGTATATGGCATGCTGTCTGTAGATTCATAAAAAGTACGTCCGATTGGTGCTGATCTACCAACATCAACTTTATTGCTAGGTAGGTTAGGCACATCTACTGAAGGGGCATTTGCTTGTAACAGTGTGCTTTCAGATGAAGGAGCAGTCAAGGTAATATTTGATGTAGTGGAACTTTTCTCATCCTGCATTTTCTCTGGAATGGTGTCACTGTCTGAACAGTTACAACAAAATTGTTCAGCCTTAGTGTCCCTACAATATTTTTTCTTTCGCTTATTGCATGTTTTGCAATTCTTTTTATGTTGGCGCGAACGTTTTAAAGTCGAACGATTGTTGGTCATAGGACCAACAGATACATCAGAGTCCATTGCCGACTCATTTGTAGAAGAAACGGTTACATAGTATGCAACCGAAGCTTCTGTTTTATCGCCACCACCATCGTTGCCGCCGCCGCCGGGATCCGGCGGGCGACCCATTTTTCTTTATGACAAAATAAATAAAATTACTTACCAATACGAAGATATATACAATTTAACAAAAAACACTAACTACAAATTATACTAAAATATTAAAATCTACTCTCCTGAACGCTATTAACACTTTAATTTTAATTTTCAAGATAATATTTCTAAAAAACGCGCCTAACACCGTAGAAGTTTCCCGCCTTTTTCCAGTTGTCAACTTGCACAAACGAGAATAATACTATTCTTTTTTTTTTTCAGACGCGGACGACGTCATTATACAGAGTGAAAGAAAACTCTGTGGTTCCGCGGCCGCAGCCCGAAACGCGCCCGCCGGTGGGACTTGCCTGTGCCCGGTGCGCTCCACAGTCAAGGGTGAGTTTAATATTATTTGGTTTTTGGATGCTGTGAAAGTTCCAGGTGAGTAATCAACATGCTTTACAAGTTATCGAGTGTATAGTCGATTAACTTAAAATAATTATTTAGACAAGTCCAAAATTAATATTTCATTTAAATTAACATAGATTGTACGTAGTATCAATCAAGAGACCCTGTTTTAAGGTCATAAATTATGATAAGTGACTGCGAAACCCTACATTGTGCGTGGCACGACACGCTCTTGGCCATTTATTTTTTTACGTTATCTCCGTTTATTGTAAGTCACTTTCGGTGTTTTTTTTTATTGATATGGCATGGGTGATCGCATAAAAATTCTTAAATAATTAAAATAAAAAAAAATATTATGGTATACATATATTTAAAAAAAAAAACAAAGTATCGTCACGATGTAAATGAGTGAATGAATGAATTAAAATAATATGGAACAATGCATTTATCTTGACAGAATTGTTTATTTAGATCTTTTGATAAACAGATATTCTTCGATATCTTTTGACTTGGCTTGATAAATCTTTTTTTTTTTATATATTTCTCGGTGATTTGATGATGGTGATGAATAATAAAATAAAAATAAAAACATTAATTTCAAACGAGTGAATGACTTGAGTGACCAACGCGACGAGCACGACCACTGCAGGGTTAAAAACGGTCGAAACAATTCACGCCGCATCAGTGATGCACCACACACGTGCCCTTCAAGACTCGGTCGAAAGTACCACACGCACTGAATGCGAAGTTTGTATCGGTAGGTAGCAATGCTACCGACAGAAGTCTATGCTACCGTAGCATAGACTTCTGTCGGTAGAGTCGGAATGGGGACTTTTAAATAAAAATAATTTTGAAAATTGCCGATAGATGGCACTAGTATAAAACTGTCTATGAAAAGCTTTCCAAACGTTACATTATATTTTTTAAATGCATTTTTTCTAATAATACATGATAAAAAAATATGATACTACAAACGTCTGGCTTTAAAAAGTATTCGGAAGCTTTTATCATTTATATTACCATTTTTTTTTTTTTTTTATCAGCCCTGTTTATACAAACTGTCCCACTGCTGGGCGCGGGCCATCTTCTCATTGTGCATAGTCTGGCACGTAGTAGTTGTGCCATAGTCTGCCACGCCGGCCAAGTGCGGGTTGGCAATTATATTACCATAATTCTTTTAATTTAATTATTTGACAACGTATTGGAATAGAGGTTTTCGAACACAGTCAACACAAGTTGTTCGACTTGACAATTGAAGCGATCGAAGCGCCACCTAGTGAACAAAGTAAGAAATAAGGATTTTTTTTAATCCCTCATTTGACACAATCGCGCCAGCAAAACGGAGTCAAAGATACACCCACCTAACCTAATCTACGTTGACGGTCCTCAAAAAGTTAGTGTTAAAAATATATTAGTGAAGTTTACTCGAAAATCAAACAAACTTACAAACACTGACAATTCCAATTGAAACACAGTGAAACGTATGGCATAGCAACCTAAAAACTTAGACCTATTATACAATCATCAAAATAATGTGGTTGGTTGGTTGGTTATTCGTATGTGAGATTATTTTATTATTTGAATAATTCAAAGAATTTGCAATCCACATTTGTGACATTTTTAAATAAAAACTACGGGTCACTCACGTCTGTTTTGAGCCGAAATATACGACCGAGAGTGACGTGTGTGCTGCTCCTTTGAAAAAGACCGCCGAATGCGGTTGCAACTATAGTCGGATATTTCGGCTCAAAACAGACGTGAGAGACCCGTAGTTTTTATTTAAAAATGTGTGAAAACCACGTTAATTTCCATAGTAAAATTTGTGACATTACTGACGCGAGTATTCACGAGCATTTACGACTATAGGCGAAGTGGGACTAAACGTGAGTGTCTCGCTGAGTCCGATGGACTCAGTCATAGACTTTTATAGATACCCCAAGTGTACCTAGCGTCGTGTCAACAAGTATGATAAAAAATCGCAGTTGACGTCCTAAGATTATTTAATTTCAGGTGATATATACTTCCAATTCGATATTTTGCATCCGTGCGCTTGTACGCTAGTAACTAGTTGACAAAATATTGAATCGGAAGTATACATATATCACCAGTTATTAAATAACTAATATGGGTTGAATAGATTTCGCGCGGATGGAACATTCCATCACAGAATCGTTTGTGTGACATCACAGTCGATACCATAAATGTGGCACGCAAGGTTTTCATATAAATTAAGTCGCATGCTTCATCTACTCTGTCTGTGGACTCAGTATAGTGGGCCCAAATTTGAGCTCACATCTTCATCTGTTTGAAATTGTCACCAAGTTACCAAGTGAAGTGCGGCGAATCAGATTATTAGGATCACGTTCACGCGCGTAGTCGCGGCTGCTACTTTAGTTTTATTTATATACAATACATATATTTAACTAAAACACTATTACTATTACCGAGATATTTACCGTGAACCACGGTAAATATAAAAATAATAATAGTGTTTTAATGAATGACCGTGATAGTTTAAAAAAGTGATTTATATAACTATTTATTTCGTAGCAACAACTGATTATACAGTCCAAACTGCAAAGTCCGCGATTGATGCAATGCTGATAATTACTTTAAGCTCTTTGTTTTAAATAATATTCGAGTCATTGTGAACTGCGTACTGTTGAGCTGTCTTTGTTTTACGCGACTGCAGGAATAGAGTAGTATTTTTTTTAATTTATCTAATCGTAAACTAATATTATAGAAGCGAAAGTAACTCAAGAGTTAAAAAAAACATACAGAGATACAGATGTAGAGGAAGACATTCATATGCATATTATATATCAGTATCTCTGTATGTTTTTACTCTTTCACGGCCATCTAAACCGATTGTTAGGGAATTAGATAAAGAGATAGCTGATCAAATGAAACTCATAGAATATCTATGATCATACAGAATTACTAGCTGCGCCCCGCGGTGTCACCCGCTTAATGATGAAAAACGGTGATGAAGACGGTGATGATCCTATATAATTTAATATAATGTAAGATTGCCTGGAAGAGATCGCTATTAGCGATAAGGCCGCCAGTTGTTTACACTAGATTTTAAATATCTTATCTTGATTGTAAGTTTCTAAGGTGTGCACAATAAAGAGTTTATCTATCTATCTATAATTTCTGTGACAAACATAATCGGTGCAGCCGTTTAGCCGTGATGAGGTAAGAAACAGACAGAGAGAGAGAGACTGACGACAGACAGTTACTTTTGCTTTAAAAATTAATTAGGACTAGTCAGGGGTACCCTGTACTAACGCACGAGCAGGTCATTGTACTCATCACAAAGGACTCATTTAGGGATGGTAGGAAGAAGACAATTTAAATTTTACAGTGTCTATTTGCGCATACGTTCTCGCGAAAACGTACAATCAACATCACATCAAGCGTTACAGTTACACTACGAAAGTATCTCTTTTACACTCCTGTAATTTGTTTTTCTTTTTAATTGCTTAAAAACATTCATCGGACAAAGAGGTCATACTTCCAGCTGCATTTGTATTTAAATAAGTTAAATTCGTAAGAGGGCAAAAGTTTACCTTTTGTTTTCATCTATTCAGGTCGCAATATAGAACTGGTGTAATTGTATTCGTATGAGTTACGTGACATGCGTGTTCTGTGACTCGTGAAGTTATTTGTATTTTTTATTCTTAAATAAGCTTTCGCTTGACTAACTCGCGTGTTGTAGCGACCGTTATAGTCTACGATTGAGCGCGCTTACTTATTAGAAAATAGTTTACTTTTCGCAAAATAAACAGAAACACTCATATTTTCTAGAATGGTAAAATAGCAACAATTATTGAGGAAATGAAAATGTGGCAGAATAATGATATGTATATCTTTCAGATAAGCCATACCAAAATACTTTAGCAGTAGTCTGGCTGGTGGCGATCATCTTGATCTGAGGCTTGATCATCTGTCACGTCTTAGTCTTATTTTTCTTTCTTTCTCGGAGGCCTTGGTTTACCAAACCTTCCTTATCAAAAAGTTTAACATCAGGTGGACCTCTTATCGAGGTCCTTAGAGTGACGGTATTGTGCAATCTCAACAAGCCCCTGTTACCGCCGCGAGTGAAGCGATAGCGTGTTTTAACGACGAACAGCGCCATCTAGTAACTACATAACGAAGTTTACCCAATCTATCCGCTAGCAAACAAATAACCACTGAAAATTATTCTAATTTACATTAGACATAATAAGAATTGTAATCAATAAATTGTAACATAATTAATTATAATAAGGCAGTAATGAGTTAAAATCTGTGCATTTTATTTTACTTTATATTCGATTGACCGTTAAAGTATTATTTTTTTAAACTCTATTTTTTCCAATGTATATATTGTCAATTATTCTAGTTATCATCATCATGATGATAATGATTTTAATGATGATGATGAATCAAAATATATTTTATAGTTAATTTTGTATCTCCTGTTTTGAAGTTGGTGAAAATCACGTTTATGGTGGTTCAATTTCCAAACAAAAGTATTTTCACCAATTTTATGGTCGAAAAGAGTATCATTTTTATAATTTTAATTTTTTTCAATGAAGTAATTGTGGTAAACTCTTTATTGGTATGATAAATGTATTGATAATGATATTTTTTTATTGATAAATATATTTTTTGAAGAAAATATGCTATTAATAGCTAATTTTAATCTAACGAGTAACATTTTTATCGAAATTGAATTAAATTGTGGATAAATATTTTAAATTAAATTTTCGCTATTAGTCTCATTTTTTTCTTCTTCGATATCAAAGATAACTACAATAATACGTAGGTACTTAATTTTAAAACTTTAAGTAATTGACCCACCCTAAACATTGCGTTACATACATATACGGTGAAGCTAATAAAAACGTGCTTAAATGTACGAATTCCATAATAAAAATTAATTATAATGAGTTCAATGACCTCCTTTCTGTTTAATACAGAATGCCATATTAACCCTGTATGATAATCACGATACAAATATAAATGGCATAGTAATAAAGCTGGTTTCTCGGGACTGCGGTAGTGGTGACGACCCCGCATTCCACAAAAATCTTATCCAGAATCCGGTTGAAATACAGGTTTTTGAAAGCTAAAAAACCCTAACCTGAATTGTTTCGCGTTTGGAAACAACAGATATTTGTTATTTGTATAACATAAATATCTGTTGATAAGAGTATTTTTCTTATTGTTTCCTAGTTAAAATTGGCAACACCAAGCGGTTGTCCAATCAGTATGCCAGGTTTTCTTGCGTCATGATAATGGCTGAACTGACTGATACTATAAAAGCGAAAGTAACTGTGTCTGTTACCTCTTCACGGCTAAAACAAATTTATTGAATAATTTTTTTATTTTTTTATTTTATTTGAAATTTACGGCTAATTTTATTTTATTTAATGTTGTAATAATTTAATTAAATCTAATTTATTTCTTTTCGATAATTTAATTTAATTTTAGTTTTAATTGTAATGTAATTTATATGGAAAAAGAGAGGCTGAACTTATCGTTATTAAATTTTGGCACAGAGATTCTTTACGACCTGGAAAAGGACATAGCTATATTTTACCATCATCACCATTTCTCATCGCTACGCGGGTGTCACCGCGGGGCGTAGCTAGTAATAACTAAGGAAACTGCCGGTAGACGTCGCCATTCCAAATATATTCGACAACGAGGCTATCTGTCGACTTATTGACCTAGAGATGTACACCAGCATGTAACTTCATTATGCGTCTAAGTTTAACATACTTCTCCACTAATCTATTTAAGGTTAACCTCTGCGCTAACTGCGTTGTTAATTTTACTTCCTATAATGTATAAATAGTTTGGTTTGTGTTAACACGATTTGTGATAATGTTTACCCGACTGCGTAATAAGGAGGGTTATGTTTTTCGAGTGTATGAATGTGGGTATATATGTACGTTTCTATATGATCGCCTACAGCCTAAATGGCTTGACAGATTTTGATGTGCGAGGTGTCGTTAAATCCGTCTTCACTTCCAGAGTGGCATAGGCTATATTTTTTTGTTATAATAATAATACATCTCTAAAAAATAAAATCAAAATTAATAAATTAAGTCAAAATAAATTCAATTGAAGTAAAAAAAAAAGATTTACGTAATAAAAATGTCACTATGAAATAATATAAAAATGAATTTATATATTACTTTTAATACGCATACTTTCTCACAAAAACGTACACTCAACAACATATCAAGCGTAACGAAATCGTAAGTTAGACTACAAAAACTGCTTTTCTGCAGTCGGGTATTTTGTTTTTATTTTAACATAGATATTTAATTTGTTACAGTTTCTGATCAGTTGATCTCAATTCCTCTTATTGCTATAGCAAATTAAAATAAAAACTTTAGTTTTCTTGGAAGTATTCTCGATGAAAAACTAAAGATTCTAGGTTTTATAAAATTCAGCGATGTTTTGAGATTCAACATTATATGTATGTCGCGGCCAGATTGAAGAATACGTCTTATTATATTACGGAAAAGCGAATTACAAAACGGCGCTGTTTTTTAATACGGCGTTCTTGTGTTCAGAGTCTTAAAGAGATCTTAAAGCCGCGTAACTAAAACATGTTTATTAGTTGTATTCCGTAGCGCTCGTGGCGTAGCTTGACTAGGTGTTCCCGAACGATCACCAAAGTTAAGCAACGGACGGACCGGTCAGTCTTCGGATGGGTGACCGTGAGTGGCATTTCTTTCTGAGCGCTACCGTGGGTCGGATGACACGTTAAATTGTAGGTCCCGGTTGTTCAGCAATCGTCAAGCCAAGTCAGAGGCCTTTCGGCGGCTTAATAACTCTGACAATAGGGCTGGCCACTCAGTCTATACGAACTTACTTACTTACTTAGTTGTATTCCAGTGGCACGTTGCTAAAACATCGCTTTGAGTGTATGCAATGCGAAGTTTCCGGCAGCCTAGTCGCGAGACCGTCTGACTCGCGATCCGCAGATCCCGGGTTCGAATCCCGCGGCACCGTACCTCTGTCTTTTCAAAGTTATGTGCGTATTGTTGATTGCCGCCAACTTCAAACGGTGAAGGAAAACATCGTGATGAAACCTACATGTTTGAGAGTTCTCAATGATCTCGAAAGATGTGTGAAGTCTGCCAACCTGCACTTGGCCAGCGTGGTAGACTATGGCCTTACCCTTCTCACAATGAGAAAATGGCCCGCCCCCAGCAGTCGGACAGTTTGTACAAAAACAGGGGGGCAATTCAGTTATTCAAAACCGATCCGTAACTGAACCTTATGCGAAGCATTTCCTGTCAGCTGCTATCTTTTTTTTATTTAGTAACGAGCGAAGGACGTGTTACGTTTCATCAAATGTGTCAAATGTATGACATAAAAGTGACTGAATAAAAAAAACTATGGCGGCCGACGGGAAACGCTCCACATAATTATGGTTCGGCTATGGAGTGGGCTTGAATAACTGAATTGGGCCCCAGGGCTGTGACAAAAATGCGACGTACTATATTTAAAGCATTTTTTCAATCCGTCTGAACAAGAGATCGCCGTATTATAAAAGAAAGATGTTTATTCTGAATCATCTCCTATAATAATATAGTTTGTAAATGACAATTGCACTCAATTTCTCTCTGCATCCTGTTCGAGCTAGGGCTACATCGGTTCATTGGCTCGCCACTATTATTTTCTACTTTAGTGTCATTTACCAACTATAGGGCCCTTGCGTACCGACGTTTCGATCGTACTGTCGGCAGAGACTGCTTAGTAGAATAGGTACGGAAGACTCACTTATCCGCACATTTATTTTATAATAGCTACTTTTGCTGTGACGCAATAAAGCGCAAGTGAGATTGCACAGAAGCTAAATGCCTTTAAAGACACTTACAAACTAAATATTATTCTATCGCCCAACTCGCTGTGCAACTCTTTATTTCTTCTTGCGCGTGCCAAATTGGTAGACGTAGGCGTCCTCCATGGATTTCCAAGAATCCTAGCTAGTTGCGCGCGTCTTGCAATGCAAGTATGTAGTGTCTCCTGCCACCTGGGCCTCAAGGCTGCTAAGTGAACATCACTCGTTCGCCGCTCGCTGATACGATTCAAAGACAATTTTGACGAATTGCTAGTCAATTACTATATAAATAGACTAACAATTTGTCAAAATTGTCTTTGAATCGTATCAGCGAGCGGCAAACGAGAGATTGTTCACATAACAGCCTTGAGGACCTGTATGAGGTCGTCTCGATCGTCTTCCGCCTTTGCGGCTGATCATCTTACGCTGCGTTTGCTGCTATATCCGTTATCGAAATTGAACTAATATGTTTTTGAACTTTGTCACTTACTTATCTATTAATAATGTTCTTTATTTGTTGTAGTCTTGGTATCGGCGTGTTGTCGTTAAAATTCCTTTGTTCCAATGTTTATATAAATAAAAATAAATAAAATGATTATATACTTGTATTTATATGTCTTTGGATTGACAGCGGAAGTGTTCTTTGTCTGTATTGTATCTTTGTTGTAAAGGAGGCCTTTGCCCACCAGTGGATCAGGGCTGGGCAATGGCCAGCCCTGATCCACTGGTGATTCCCCCCCCCCCCCAATTTCTGTCACTAACCACACCGGAAGCACCAGCTTTCAAATAAAAAAAATCCGGACAAGTGCGAGTCAGACTCACTCACCGAGGGTTCCGTACAAACTAGAAGAGAAAATGGGGAAATCATATTTTTATTTATATTTTCCATCTTATACCGAAAAGTATACATCGTAAAAATATTTAAAAACCTGTTTTAACTTATACTAATTAAGCTCTTTCATGTGATGCCCCACATGATACGGTTAAAGAACTAAAATTTGGACCCTCATTCCTTGCGTAAAGACACTGTTTTTTGTGATTAAATTAAAAATGACCAGTTTTCGGATTTTTGCCTATATGTGTACTCTAACACAATGCTTCTTGCCGAATTTCATTGTTCTAGGTCAACGGGAAGTACCCCATAGGTTTTGATTCCCTTGTGAGTGTCGAAATGTGCATTTTTTACGATATATTCGGATGTAACTTTTTTTACGAAAACTTAAAACTTCATTTTTTCCTCCTTTTTTGAAATCGGTTAAAAACACGAAATAAATACCTATTAAATTACTTTCCATTATTTACGTATTTAACACAATTCTGTATAAAATGTGTTGAGTTCATGAGATTTAGGTAAAAATCTTGATTATTTAAACAGGTTTTTATATTTTCTTTATATTCGAATTGCAAAGCAGAGTGTGGTTACCTCGGATGAAATGTTTATGTAGACACTCTAGTTAATAAAAATCATAATTTAGATTAATAATTAATAATTTAATACTGAATTGCAAAAAAGCTGTAATATGTAGTCAGTTTCAAATTTCAACTGTCTAAGCCAGTTAAAATTTAAGTAAGGTTGATGTAACAAATTGCGACAATGCTTATCTTTTATTTTTGAGTTCGTCATACATTTATAAATGAATTCTTTTGTTGTAAAAACGTGGCTTTGTCTGAATATGATTATCTTTTAACCGTCTAACAAACACACCTGCATTAAATTTTATCTGCGTAACATAAGTTTTGTTGTCA
The DNA here is from genome assembly GCA_947563715.1 of Lycia hirtaria. Classification (NCBI taxonomy): domain Eukaryota; kingdom Metazoa; phylum Arthropoda; class Insecta; order Lepidoptera; family Geometridae; genus Lycia; species Lycia hirtaria. The sequence continues at coordinate 48,309,170 of OX387376.1, read as the reverse complement.
CATTTAACTAAAATTAAAATTATATATATGCATTGAGCTAAAACATTTGAAAGTCACAATCATGGAATAATAGAATAGAAGAATAAAACAAATAGAATTTTCAAGAAAAAAATTGATATTGTTACGGACATCATTGGGTTCATCTTGTTGTGTGTCGTGGAATTCATTTTTATTAACATATATAGCCAACTTCAAACGGCGAAGGAAAACATCGTGAGCAAACCTACATGTCTGAGAGTTCTCAATGATCTTGAAGATGTGTGAAGTCTGCCAACCCGCACTTGGCCAGCGTGGCAGACTATGGCCTAACCCTTCTCACAATGAGAAGATGGCCCGTTCCCAGCAGTGGGACAGTTTGTACAAACAGGGCTGATTGTTGTCAGGTGCCTGTATCAGTTTTGTGTATATGTTTGCATACTCAATATTCTAGTAGAGACACGTGATAATGCGCGTGATTCTCAAATTCTAATGTAACCTAACCTTACGTTGACATTTTAGAATATATTTTAAGTACTTAGGTATCATTTTATAAATCTAGATTATGTATTATGTAAATTATAGTTAGGAGACTAGGTCAGTGAAGAATACAAATATAATATCGCCCATTGTGTTTAAGAGATAATTATCTCTATAAGCGATATAATATTTGTTTAAATTATAATTTATGAGCATTTGTTATATATCCTGATTATTTTTTTAGCTATTTCCCATTGTTAATTTAACAAAATTATTTTTATTTTATTAAATGAGATCGTTATGGTCTACGATGGAGCGCGCTTAGCTTAAAAGATACCTATTTATTCACGACTTGAAGACACCCAAAATATATATTTATTCAGAAAGACCCGTTCAGGGGGTGACACAACACAATTTCGTGAAGGCAAGTAGAACAGAAAAGTTAATGGGATTGACATTACTTAGCAATTTGTTACGTGACGTCACGTTGCATTTACTTATATTTACAAAGTGTAAGCGTTTTTAGAAATAAGAAACGTCTTGAAATGCTTGTCACTTGACTAAGGTTGGCGTTTTAATAAATAGAACATGTTCTACTACCTCTTCTTTTATTACCTCCTCCAGCCTAAACGGTTTGGCTTGATTTTACTAGCATTATTCTAAAGAATACTCATCATATCAAGACTACGAAAATAGCTCTTATGCAGTTGGGTAATTTGCTTTTCTTTTAAATATATACTTGGTTTGTTATGTGTACCTCTAGGGACTGAAATGAAATCCGATACGAAAGCTCCTCGAAAAGAAGTGCAGAAACTAATTAATAAATTGCGGTAAAATTTCGACCAGCATCGGACAATTATTCACGTGTATTCATTTGTTTTCTTAAGAAAATATTTTTAAAACGCTTTTGTTGTGATTTTTATAAAATCACAATAAAAACATTTTAAACGTATACACTTACATTGCCTCCGATAGCGGGGCAGGGCTCAAACAGCTGGCAGAGGTAATTACATAATGAGGAGCCTCTTGAGAATGCGATCCCTGTCGAGAATGACTGCCTTTTGTATCTGCCCTTGAGCCAACCATCTAACGAGAGCCTCGATCATCATTATTAGTATAGGTAATATGGAATTATTGGACAATGTCAAATTATAATATAAGTTGACATTGTCCTATAATTTCATATTACGTTATAGGACAATGTCAACTTATAATATAAGTTGACATTGTCCTATAATTTTATATTACACTATAGGACAATGTCAACTTATAATATAAGTTGACATTGTCCTATAATTTCATATTACACTATAGGACAATGTCAACTTATAATATAAGTTGACATTGTCCTATAATTTCATATTACACTATAGGATAATGTCAACTTATAGTATAAGTTGACATTGTCCTATAATTTCATATTACGTTATAGGACAATGTCAACTTATAATATAAGTTGACACTGTCTTATAATTTCATATCACGCAGAGCGAACGAAAGTGCATGTTTTTCCGTGCATGTGCCAATCCATATAATATTGCAAATCGTTTCCTGGCCGCATTTGTTCAACACAGAAAGACGTTCGATGTAGATCATTATCTTTTATATGTATATCTTGTGACATACTCGTATGCTTATAGTTGTTGGTCGTTTTTGTCTCACCTGTGTGATAAAATGATTCAGATACAATGACGCACTTACGTATTGCCTTTACATTTATTTTCTTTATTGTAAAAAGATGTAAATCGTTTTATTTGATATTTTATTATAAATACATGTTTTGTGAGCAGTGTTGCAAAATCATGTTTTGTTTTTCTTACTAGAATTTGTTCCGACTAACAGTAAAATAAACAAAACATGAGAAAAGGGATCATCTTTTTGAATCGGATTTGATGCTTTCAAATCAAAATTTTGATGTTCATCTTCAGTTGTTATATCTTGTTTCATTTTTCAACTTCCCACAAATATGGAAGGGCTTGTCCAACATTGTAATATTACAGGCTAAATACATTCAAACAACATTAACATAGCAAATGGTCTTTAACTAGCTGCGCCCTGCGGTTTCACCCACATGCCACATCGTTCATTTTCCAGGATAAAAAATGGCTTCAAGTTCGTTTATCGGAATTACAGATATATATGAATGATGGAATGATAAAAGATTAACAAATACACTCGTAAACTAATACATGTCTTTTTGCATGTACAACATAATTACTATTTACGCCACACGGTTTCATCCGCGTAATGATGAAAAATAAATAGCCTATGTCCATCTCCTTTATACGTACCGAATTTCATAGCAATCGGTTCAGCCGTTTAGCCGTTAAAAGGTAACAAACCGACAGATAGACAGACAGACGACAAACAGAGTTACTATCACTTTAATAATATTAGTAAGGATTGATCTTGGTCTAGGGGTGTACATAAAAGATCCTCATGGGTCGAAGTGTCGCCGACTAGTTTGTTGGCCCCCGTTGTGACTATACAAAGATAAGATAGGATTGATCTTTACCCGACTGCGTAAGAAGGAGGGCTATGATTTTCGAGTGTATGTATGTGGTTATGTATGTATCTATGTTTCTATATGATCGCCTGCAGCCTAAATAGCTTGACCGATTTTGAAGTTCGAGGTGCCGTTAGATTCGTCTTCACTTCCTGAGTGTCATAGGCTATTTTTTGTAATAATAATAATTCATCTCTCGCAAAAATGAAATATGTAACGAAGTTGTAAGTTAGACTGCAAAAACTGTTTTTCTGCAGTCGGGTGTTTTGTTTTTCTTTTAATATAAATACTTGTTTAATGATTCTCCTTATCAGATTTGATTATTAAAACCCTTATACGGTCCCTTGAGTTCCTTTCACTGTGATAAGGTACCCAAACCAAGTCTCCCAAAAATGGTTTCCCAACCGTTTCTCAAATGATTCAGACCACCTCTCAACCCACATATGACTGCATTCTAAGCCTCCATTCACTTGATGACTACATTCTGCCGCAACTAATATGTACATTGGCCTGGATATTAAGGTAACCACCGGAAAAAAAAACGTCGAAATTATTCCTCGAACGGTGTTCTGCAATGTTCTACATAAATTCAAAACTTTAGATACAGTGAAGACGTAGATAGGTTTCCCCGGCTCACGTGGCAAGCCTTAAGTAAGCTAATCGCCCGACTCTTCTTCAGTCGCCTCACGTCGGGCAATGCTATTAGACGTGTGTCGTGACTTATGAACAGTGACAAATGCCACCCTGTGTGTTTAGAAAGTGCAACACCAAGATATACACATACAAAAAAGTATATATGTATTCTATCAGCCATCTAGTTCCATAGTACAAGCTTTGCTTAGTTTGGGCTAGATGGTGTTGTGTGAAATGTTCCCAAATATTTATTTTATTTATTTATACATATAAGGCTAAGATACTAAAAGGCATTAAGGATGTGTCTTATCTTCGAAAGTGCTGAGAGCTGAGATTTGCCATGCTTTTACTTCATGTTCAATGAGTATAACCTCTCTATAGATAAAATCTCATTGTTTAGATGTATATAGAGTAGCAATTGGAGTGTCGGTAAATACGCGTTCTTCGTAAAGAAATACCTATATTAGAAATAAACAAATTAAAGTTACATGTTTATGTAAATGACCCAGTTCACCTTATCAAAATGTTATGTCATAAAACATTCCTGTAGATTTTTTAATACTCGTGTAGTCCTTGTTTTGGTGTATCGTTTTATTGCCGCATTATTGTATAAGGTTCAAACATCAAGGTCTAATACTGCGGCCGGTTTATCTATGATATTAAATCAAGGTTTACTAATCTATTATATACTGTATGTAATTTCGTAATGTTTTTTTTTAATTGATATGATGTGGTGTTCCAGAATATTCATTTATCAGTCTCGAGTTTATTTTAGGAGTACGCGTTCCATCGTAGACCACTATGTTCCTTGCCGTCAGGTGAGTTGACAGTCAAGTGCAAGCCGGTCTGGATCTATATGGACGATTAGAATTAAAATTAATAATAAATTAAAACTTAAAAAATTATATTTAAACCGAACAGTGTTTTGTTTAAAGATAAAGTACCTGGACGACCGAGCTCTACTCGGATTTTTTATGACTGAAAATACGAGCAAACCCGGGTTCACTAAAAATTAAACCTAGTAAGATCGATTTATCGTCCCCTATTGTACATACAAACCAAATTTCCGTTTCCGCCGCCGTTTTCCGCCATTTTCGAGAGCCGTTTTCCGCCATTTTCGAGAGCCGTTTTCGAGATTCAGATTTTAGATATGTACAAGAATTGCTCATTTAAAGGTATAAATTTTTAGCATCTTATACGTTAAACTCCTAATAAGCGCAGTTTAGTGAAAAAGTGCTTTGTTCTGTTTTCGCGCATGACTGTACCCGTCTGCCAAAAGTTGACAAAGGGCGTTTTAAATAAAATAGTTTATTAGACATTTATGAATAATAATTTAAAAACTGAAACAACATACTTCCAAATAGGTACAAAATTTCGTTTAAGTACTTGAATTTTATATATATTTTTTCAGTTATTTATGTCTTAGAAAACCAAACTACTGAACCAATTTTGATGAAATTCTATGTGACCAATCTGAAAGTAATATGCTTACAAATAAAAAAAATAAGTTTTTTTTTAAATCGACCTAAAAGTTACGGAGATATGAGGTACGAAAACCGTTTAAAAATACAACCGAATTGAGAACCTCCTCCTTTTTGAAGTCGGTTAAAAAGATATACGATTTCGCAGATTTAAAACAATATCACACATCCATTTAAAGCAAAACAAAAAATAAAAAATTGAATGTTTGCATGCCTGTTTATAATGTACGCGGTACGGGCACCTGACGTGGTCCTTACGGTATAATGTGCCTACACACTTGTCCCGTGCGTGATCAGCCTTGTAATTATGATCACCACAGTATCTGCACATGCCTTTATTAAAGCTCGCACATTCCACAATGATTGCACGAACGGGGGAATTATATTTGCATGTGTGAAAAAACATGTTAAGAGGAACTTGGAGCGTAATTGTTGCTTGTACATACATTTATAATTATACATTTTTATGGCGCATGGAATGGGAGAAAATGGGTTTGTAACTCAAAAGAAAAACAAAGATAACAAGTTGTAGATAATGATAGAAAAAAATCGAAGTGCTTCGAGAAATAACTAATATCCCATTTAGAGAACAAGATTTTTTTGATCTTGGATTTTCAAGGCTAGAGTGAATAGATATTTTCTAAATCGACGTACTCCATCCTTGGTCACACCGTCGTTTACGATCAGGCGAGATGATGGTTAAACGTAGATCTATTAGGTACCAAAGTGTTATTGAGTAATGGGTGACTGTGCTTCAGTTAATGAAATATTTAAAAATGAAACTTTTATCGTTGCAGATAATTAGGGTTTGAAAACAAAAAAAAAATACAAGAAATGTTTTTTTTTTGTATAGGCAAATGCGCGTTCAACAATCCTCTTAAGCTCGCACGGTTTCTGCTCTGTTTATTTTCCACCGCGGGGTACTTGTACCATGATTACTATCTCAATTTTGAACAATAAAAAATCTTTCGTCTAAGGAATTAGTTGGGATTAGCTAGTAACCTTTTAAGGGAGTTTTGGCGGTAACGTCTTAGTAACGTGTTGTTGCTTTGTTTTATTTTCCTAAACTTGTGTTATTTTGAACATTACTGCTATATAAATGGTGGTGTTTTATTCGATAAAGTGCGTGAGTGTGAGCAAGTGAAATAAAGCAGTAAAACGTGTGATTTTACGTTGTTGGCAAAACTCCATAGAAGCTCCTAGTAAAGTCGCCACCACTTTACTGAAGCAGGACTCGACTTATAAATTGACTGTATACGTGACTTAGATTGTGACTAGAACATTTACAACTTGTTTTACTCAAGAAACTTGAAAATATCCTAATACTTGAAACTGGCAAATGCTTTAATGCGGGTCCAATACAAAAAAGAAGAAGAAGAAGAACCTTTTAAAGGCGACATCTATTTTTCAGTATTTTAGTTTTATTTTAACTGTTTGCACTGTGTCTAGGTGTTTTTATGTATGCACAACATTTGCTTAGTTTGGGGCTTTAAAACGCTCTGTAAAAATGTCCTCCAACTGACGACTTGATTTGCAAATATTGAAAAATTTACGGAAAATAAAAAAAGGTAAGGATCTGCTGTTCTATATATATTATTTATTTTGTCATGATCGATAAAACCAAAGTTCAAATTCAATACTTCCTAGAAAGAAAGCCTTATTTATTCAAGTAATTGATTAATTTTTTTTAAACTAATATATGTATATTTAATATATGTATATATGTATGTAATATATGTATATATGTATGTAATATATGTATATATTTATATTAAATATATTGGTGGACATTTAACACAATACCATCTAGCCCAAACTAAGCAAAGATTGTACTATGGAAACTAGATGTGTGATAGAATACATACATAAAATACTTTTTTTTTGTAAATACATACAAATACCCAGACACAGAACAAATATTCATGCTCATCACACAAATGTTTGCCCTGGGTGGGGATCGAACCTACGAACAGGAGGACTCAGGAGGCAGTCGTACTACCACTAAGTCATGAGGCCTATCAGAATGAATTAAGTATTAAAAAACTTGTAAAGTGCTACAAAAAGTCCGGCTATTGTAATTATTCCGCATATAAAACAACCGGTCTGTAAATCTTCTCATAATAAATAATTGTTATAAAAACAAACTTTGATTAAAGCATGTGACTTCCGACACAGCTCGTTTCTCATATATTGACTTTTATTAGCCAAATTCAGGAGTTAGGTCACATATCAAGTCACGTCTACACTAGCGATGCGCGGCTTATAGCCACTCTCGTTTCTTCCGTATGAAAAAGGTCCGCGCTGTCAAAATGAGGGTAAGCGCCCAATATATCAGGGCCTCAAACTTCTATTTGTACTATCACTCGTTCGCCTCTCGTTAATATGATTTAGCGACAATTGTGACAAATTCTTATTTTATTATTATGTAATATACTAGCGATTTGTCACAATGGTCGCTAAATCGTATCAGCAAGCAAGCAATGCAAGCGAGTTATTAGTTCAAATAGCAGCTTCGAAGCTCTGGAAGCCTCGTTCTCTCTATCTTTCGTACAAGGAAAAGGTAAGCCAAACGAGAAGCGGTTCTTAGACACGCGGGTCCGTGTCCTTTGTCATAATTACAAACTATTGTTTACTACTTATCGTTACGGGAAAATGATTTGTTTTAATTTAAGTAGTTATTACTATGTTGCGTGCATACCACGAGCAAACCAGCGACCCGCAAGCAGCACCCGATCACGAGTATGACGCATGTGCCAGCCATCGCCTTCCTCAACCATATGTTAGGGAAGAGGGCGGCCCGCCACACGACGCCGTCGCAAGAAGGAGCCTTCGATGCCTTTGGTGAGTATGAATGCTCAAGGTGTGCACACAACTCGTATTTCTAACTACTGAAATACTAGTATTTCTGTGAATGCAGTCACTGGTACAGCACGGTTTTAGACGGTGTTTCCAGATTATCTATTTGCCCTCGGTTGATCGGGCTTTATCAGCGACTGCACTCACATCGTCTAATTACTTCTTTTTTTATACAAATCTGTCGCCTACTCTCGGCCCAGGGCCTCCATCACCGACGCGTTCCGATCGGTTCTTAGAGGGTTTGATCTCCCAAAGAGTTCAACAGTTAGAGTTCTGCTCTAACTGCAACTCAAAATTGCATATCCTGTTTGACGTCTGCCACACTCAAATCCTGATTATGCCACAAACACGCACAAAAAACTTTTAAGAGTTCAGTGTAGGACGAGTAAAAAATAAAAATAAAACTGAACGCAAAAAAAAATATGTTTTAGACATCGTTAACACAATGCATTAAGATCATCTTCATTACCTGTTTTAATATCTCTCAACATCGAACTATATCGGCTGCGCTCTTTTGAAACGGTCCTCTTTTTCTATCTTACGGTTTCATCTATCCAGGAGAAAGAGACTATATGCCGTGTAGCCTGGCTTTGAACGATCCACATCCGATTAGGTTAATAAACTAATTTGAGGCGATCGTCTTGGTTTCTTTTACGCGGAGACACCATTAACCGCGCACCCACAACAGTGGCGACTCGCCTTAAAATTGTAGATAAAATTTTAGTAATTGTGCAATTTTTTGCACAATTACTAAAATTGTGTGTTATTATTATTGTTTCAATGTTCTGTTCTCTTCTCTCCCACAGCTGGGCAAGCGTGCCGTTTTTCCAACATTAACTATCTAATAATGAAGATAATTCTTGCAAAAGAGTTAAGTGCGCATTCTAATTCCAATCGGTAGCTATACCACTCGGAAACGATATCTCCAATCTCCATCACTGTCATTTGTATATCGAATACAAATTAGAAATTTTAACTTTTTTTTTTATTTATTTTTATAGAAGATAGATCTACGATTGACCACCAACTCACCCGATGTTAAGCGACGGTGTGGCCGAGAATGGAGCTCGTCGATCTAGAAGATATCTATTCACTCTAGCCTTGAAAATTCCAAGATTGTAGGTCTCAGGAAACAGAGATGGCGGCAACGAATTCCATTCTTGTGCATTACGCAATAGAAATGTGGATCGATATCGCTGAGTACGGATTTTTGGCATTTCAACGAGAAATGGGTGGTAATTCGCCGACTTTCTGCTAGTCCTGTAGTGAAATGGGGAGGGTGGAATTAGGTCGTGAAGCTCTTGCGCACATTCCTCGAAATGAATCCTGTAGAAAATAGATAGACATGCTACTTTACGGCGGTGCTCGAGACTAAGTAGCTTCTTGGCAGCTAGTTTATCGTCACCGATTAACCTCACAGCTCGCCGGTCCACTGATTCTAAAGCTTCCAGCTGATACTTGGCTGATCCATCAAAAAGGAACTTAATTAATATGGGTGCAATTCAGATTATACTTACGGACTTAGTTAGAACAAAGAGCGCTTTAGAAAGGGCGTCTACCAGCACCTGCCCGGGCTAGCAAAGCAAGATTGACGCCGCTGATGTTGCAGTTGTCCATAGGCAATGGTTATCGCTTACCATCATCGCGTCAACGTGGGTAACTTTGACTCCGTGTCAACATTATACGCAGGGTTCTTGAATTTTTCCCCAAACAAAATGGTAGTCAAAACGACTGCTACTTAATTGAGTAATTTGACTACTAATATTTTAGGAAAATAATCAAGAACCTTTAATATAGGCTATGTACAATGTTTGACACGGGGTCAAAGTTACCCACGTGGACTGTACCTATGATATTACTTCATGTTTCTTGTATACTCTATAACATGCGATGATAATAGAATGACTAACATCTGTCGGTGTCTATTACGCAAAATTAGGTACCGTTACTTTGCTATACGCCTCCGCCTGCCATTTGGTACGTTGACCTCTGGCGGGAGAGCTTCGTAGCCGATGTTTTGACAACTTGCAAGCTTTCATATTGTTTTAAGGCCATATACTAATACAAGTCTCGCTTACCCATTTCTATATTTCTAACTGACTATAAGGAGGTGCAATGTTCTTTTAATAGCCACCAGCCCTGCTAGCGTGGAACATGGAGAAATAGTCTTTTCCCCGTTTTATCCATCCTTCAGAGGAAATAAAGTATGTACTGACATTGAGAACGACATAACAACGTGGACAAAAACGTTTTATATACCTTCCATGCTAGCAGGGCTGTTTAAATTGGGATTGGGAAACACAGACAGTCCTTGAAGTCGGGGCTGCCTGATGGAAAATTAAACCATGGAACTTGTACTTTGGTAGTGCGAAACTACAGAAGACTCCAGAAGATCCATTGGATTACATATAGCAGCGTAAGGAATCTCGACAATCATCATCATCGTTTTACATCACCACCCAGGTTTAACCGCGGGGCAATACTAGTAACTTCCAAATTATAGGTTAGTAGGTCACAAGGAAGTTGTATGGTAGACGTGACTTTGAACTACACGATTTATGATATCATATGAAATACGTGTATGCATATGAAATTAGTTGTGAGATTCACCATTTGTCCTTAATTTATGTAGGTACTATGCTATCATTGTCAATACATAAGGTTAATAGTGGTTATGTCAATCGGATAATTGTTTAATGAATATTTTAACTTTTATACAGGGTTAACTTTAATTAGCCGTCCTTGTAGGTTAGGTTGTTGTCGGTATTGACCTTACATTTACGGTCTTACCGAAAAACGTTACTTAACTTTAGGCAATGTGGTAAATATGCAAATGCATATAATCCGTTCTCTAGTAATGACACTTGCGGAAAGAAAACAGAGAATTTAAGACATTGGTTAAAGTTAAGTAACGTTTTTCGGTAAGGCACTTAGCTTCTTTCAATCATAACGGATGGCTTTGCAATCTGTTTTACATTGTTCGTCAAAGTTTGTAGGGAAAAAAATGGTAGTGGTGCCGACAATTTACATAATATTGTGGCATCAGAACATATCACATATGACGTGCGGAGTGTAAAGACATATCGTCTAAGTGTCTATACGCTTCGTTTGTGGGAATATGCTCTGGGGTGCGATTTTTGGATCGCTCGTATAAATTTCTTAGATCGTATGCGATAAAAATCACACGTGAAATTGATTGCGAGGGATCCTTAATGGGGTATTGGGCTCGTGCATGTGCAGCTACGAGACCCTACTTTGCGCGTGGTCCGACACGCACTTTGGCCGGTTATTGTGTATTGTTTCATGCAATAATGTGTACAAATTAAAATTCACAGTCGTTCAAATGAAATGTGATAGCATTACAAACATTATGTGTACAAAAATAATTCAATCGGTTAGGGATTACAAAAGAGGATTAAAAAGAAAGATAATGGATTATTGTCTTATGACGTATATGCATAATTTTTAATCCGTCGATACTGATAATGTTATGAAATTTTTTCTATGCAAATAAAAGGCGACATATTGCAGTTTATACGCAGGTATTTACATATTTTTAACCGACTTCCAAAAAGGAGGTTCTCTATTCGGTTGTATTTGTTTAAATGTTTGTGAGTGCATAACTCTGTCATTTATAAACTGATCTGGTAAATTCTTCTTTATTAGATACATTTTCAGATTGGTCTCGTGATTCAGATTTTATCAAAAATTAGCAAGTTGGTTAAATAAGAAAGTTAAAATAAATCCGGCATAGTTCGAGTTTCACTCATGAACACTGAAACTATAGCTTAATTACTCAACAAAATGTGCTTTATATCTAAGAATATTTCTAACTTCCTTGTAACCTCACAGATTTTCTACAGTAATTCCTTCTAGCCGTTTTTTCTATCGGACGGTTAGAAACACAAAAAAGCGTCATCGTTTCATGGTGGAGGTTCCAAAAGGCCGAACTAAACGTTTTAATTCCACATTCATCATACAGACCGCAAAATTGTGGAATACGCTACCTGAGTGGATTTTTCCCGATGGATATAATCTGGGTGTCTTTAAATTGCAAGTGAATCGGTTTCTTCTAGGTAAGCGCGCTTCATCGTAGACTGCAACATCGCTTAAGTGAGTTGGCGGTGAAGCGCAAACCTATAAAAAAGTAGGAATAACCTCAAATGCTAGGCCTTCACATACAATATTAAGTTCAAATAAGTAAGTGTTCCAGACCTATTTTCTTTATTCAAAGAGATTTTAACATTACCGTATACCTACTCCATTTTATGTTTAGGTCACATGACATCAACTGTCAACGAAACGTTCACTTGTCATTTTTTGTTTCTTTTTTTGTGGAATCAATAAAGTTTTATCTTGCAGTTCGCGCACAATTATTTACGCAAGCTTGTTTTGCACTTAACCTGTTTTTAGTTTATATAAAAAAAACTACAATATTGGCAATATTGAGACTTGTACCCTTCAACATTTACTCCCCCCTTAAAACGGAAGCTTTAAAAATATGTCATCCAATGTATTTTGAAGTAGTTATTGGGGGGTTTTTAAAAACATTATATTTATATTTTTATTCTGTTTAAAAATTTTGTGCGCGAGCGAGACAAATGATTTACTAGGTACCTACCGAGCCTTATACTAATGAGAGGCGCATATTTAGAGGCGCCTCCTTTTTTGAAGTTGGCTAAACATAATGACAGCGCACATGCAAGGTTACTATTGTAACATCTTTGTGACTACTACCTTTGGTTACTATTGTAACAAAGAAAACTTATCCATTGTGAGAAATATTAATCGCTATTTAAACAAGCCAGAGTCAATGGATTGAAACAAATAGAGAGGTAAACGCCTGGTATCATCATTTTATGGTAGCTTTTAATTATCATGTTGTTCAAGCTGCTGTGCTGAGTGTACACTTTACAGCCGTACGAAAATAGGCAATATGCATGATTTATTTTTATCACACACGTCACAAACAAGCTAACCACAAATAGATCTATTTCACAGAAACAAAAATAAAATAGCTTCAAAAATAAGAAAGTTACAAGCATTTAAATTTTTGTTAGACAGAGAGCACGCGTTAGCAAATGATGACGCCATGGTTCAAGTTCACCGTACAAATTCAATACCACAGTTCAATACAAACTATTGTTTCGCGAGAGAAGGACAGAGCATCCCTACCCTAAAACTTTCTCGGAAGTTTATTGACCGATCGTTTTTTTTTTTTAGTATATTACATTTTAGTATTTTATCAGTTCAAACTATTATTCCTGTGAAATAAAATCCATGCATAATCTCCCTATTCACACATTATCAATGAGCACTTACTTGCACATTATTAATTATGCAGATTTATAGTGATTGATAAACCAATAATTTCTGTGAAAAAACAATTGGATGAAAAATGACGAAGATACAGCGATATCAGTGTATACACAAAAACGAGAGAAAAAGGAGGCGGCCATCATGTGGTTTGTGACGTAGTTATCCTCTCGCTCACTCACCTGTATAAATCTGTGTTCACACACGCATACCTACTTACGTAGTGAGTGAGTGTGCTGTAAATGTTCTGACGTAACTGACCATAACCACAAACCGGTTGTATTTTAAACGAGCCAAAGAAACTTCAATAACTTCGTAATTTCGGATTACACTCACCTAAAAGAATAAAATAGTCTAAAAATCATGTGCACACGCCTATTATCTTAGAATTCAAATATTTCTAGCATGCATGAACCTGACATCCCACAGTAACCCATTTAAAGAAAATGAGACTTTTGCTAAAAGAATGCACAAAATGTATCAAATTGAATCCAGCGCGAGCGGTGGAATATATGGAAAACTAAAAATAAACCGATGATGATGTATGTATATTATTTGGTTGTGCCATTAGCAGTGGCACTGAACGCGATTATCTCGGGTAATGATATTAGTAGATAATGAGAAAAAAAACTTTTTGTTTCAACAAGTTTGTCTACAATTAAGAGTCCATAAGTCAGGGCTTAATGACTTGTATAATAATTCTCAAATGCGTAATACATACAATAATATATTTACGTAACTTTTTTTTAATGTTTTGTGATGCATACTTATTGTATACACGGAAACACGGAACTGGTTTCTGTACCACGGAAGGTACAGAATCCTCACATCAAAAACACGTTCATTTAAGGAAATATAGTCTGTTTGGATAGATACATAATGTGGCATTGAGGGCGCTGTTGTCCTTATTTCATTAGTTTGTTCAGCACCCTGACTGAACAAAATTCCTAAATTCCAATTTTTTTACCACGATAGTTCTCTCCATCCAAAACTCCGAAAAATGCCCTAAAAGTGACAGAACACAGTGACAAAATTTCCATGCATCAATTAGTTCGTTCTAATCCTGGTGTCACATGATATGAATGCGCATACGCATAAGAACTGAGAAGGTCATGGTCCATCAGTGGTCAGTATTCGATCGGCGTGGACACATCAAGGGTGGACGCGGTCTTGATACATTTTCCTTGATCCGTATTTTTTTTAAGATACTCGTACGGTTGTATGTGTACAGATACATTCTTGTTTTTCATTACATTATTTAAAATTTTACAAAAAAAAGTTAAATTATAATAAAATTAAAAATACATATAGTATATATATGAGCTAAGAAAAAAAAATATACATTAATTGAAATAGTTATTTGTGCAACAAGAGAGCAAAGTAGTTTTATGCTGCGAGTGCTGATTTTGAATCCTGAGTGTGGCGAGGGATTCAAAGGCACGAAATGCAAAAAACTTTGCTCTCGTGTAACACACATAACTTTTCACTTCAGCAGCGAGAACACTTTAGGAGATAATAAATATTTACAGGTTAAATATCAGTTTTATTTGCAGTAAATACTTATTTTCGTTTAAATACAACAATAAGTTAAAAATTCAATAAATTACATTAAAAGACATAATTATCTTTTTGGAAAATTTCTTTAATTAGTACGAAATTCCGAACGTGTTTGTCTTTGAGGTCGAATTCAAAATCGGAACTTCGAAAGGGCTGGTCTTTGTCTCTCTCTCTTTCAAATGGCGGTAAAGAGATAGAGTGTGAATGTTTCGAATTGTATAATTAACCCAAGGCTGAATAAGATATATTCGCGGCTTTCTGAATTTTTATTTACTAAAAAGTTACTTTGTCTCACTCACTGAGTGAGACAAAGTAACTGTGAGCAAAATCGGATTTTGCTCACTGATTTCAGGCAGCAAAACGTACATGTTTGAGCTACTGAAGTGAAAAATAATTTGCGATTTAATTATCCTCATAGTGATCCATGATATATTTATAAATAAACGTCTAATTGGTAAAAAATCACGCTTGCAAATTTATTTCGTTCAAAGTAACATAATTATATCAACATAAAAACAACTCCTAAATACATTGTAACAGTTTTCCCACAGATCAGCTCCATGGAAAAACTGTTACAATGTATTTAAAATATTTTTATTCGCGTTCGCATATTTATTAAAAGAACATTTAATAAGTGTGTAAATTAGAATTAGAAAAAGTGTGTAAAACTTATGTAGATAAATAACGAAGTAAATTTGACACATAATATTTGAAACAACATTAAACATCTTTATGCAAAAAAAAAGATATAACATAATATAGAGGCGATTATGATGATTCAATAAAAAAACAGTACTTGAATACTCATTAAAATTACCTGGTTTGTTTTAGCATTTTGTACATCATCTAAAACTATGATTGATGATTAGTAACTTTTATTTTTTCTTGAATTTTAGAAAGTTGTAAGCATTGTAGACACAGATTTCTACAACCAACGGGACTCGAAGAAGAACGAAATAAGGATAGAAGGAAAAGTAGAGATTTAAAAAGTAGAAAGGACATTAAAGTTGTTGTACATTACAATATTATGTGCGTATACATGCACATTATGAATCGTTCATTCATTCATTCATTCTTGTTCCAAATATAAACAGCGCGCGTCGACGCAAGGTGGCGTGATACAGCCGACCAACCGCGAGCGGCCGCGGTAGAGCGACGACCTCGGGTAAAGGTGCCACTACACTATTCTGTTTGGATAGAGAACTATCGTGGCAAAATATGGGAACTATAACGTCTCGATTGAACAAAATAAGGAAAGCAGCGCCCCTGTATAGACATTTCCCCAAAACTTCTGATTTCATAATTTGACTTCCTGACAATGCAGCGTCTGTCAATCTTTTGTTGAATATTTTTTTTATATAGAACCACACACTTAAAGCTGTCCAAGGAGGTTAACAAAAGCTTAGAACCTTTGCAACATTTATTTTTAACCGCTAGTCGTAGTAATCAACATGAGTGTTGCGAATACAAAAACTTAATAAGATAACAACACGTATCGACAGTCAAAATTAGCAATGAGGAGTCAATTGGACAACAAGCGAACCCATTGAACTTCCTCGGGACGACGACCAATCAAACTGTTGTTTTTTGTTTTGACTAGGGTTGCTAACTGTTCGGTTTTTCTGCCTCGTGTGCGTAACAAAATACCGGAAAAAATTAATGAAATTAATTAAACTATCACTAACGAAATTAGACTATCACTTAAGAAAAGAAAGAACGCGTTGTTTAAAAAAATCTAACAACTGAAAATCAGGTGCTTGGATATGATTTCTAACGCGGAAATCCTGTCCTAGCACTCCAGGCGGATCAATTTGTAAGTTAGGTTGTTAGGTATTTCATATGCCAAAGGTTTCTTTCTTTTCATGAACATAAATTTTTGCCAATGTATCTAATAATGTAGTTCCCATAGTACAAGCTTTGCTTAGCTTGGGCTAGATGGTTTTGTGTGAAATGTTTATTTACCACCAATTTTTATTTATTATTAGTTATATGAAACCTGAAAAATGTGCGTTTTTTAATTATCTTTATCATTAGACCCCCATAACTTTCTAAAAGTTTTTACTGATATAACCAGTCAAAAGTACTTTTGACCGGTTAAGAGTTTTGACTGAAACATACAAAATAAAATAGGTACCTACATTAAAAAGTCAAACGTGGTATAGTTCCCGAATCCCGTTTTTTACGTGACGGGAGCTATACTACATTAAAAAAGAATACGCCTCGCCACATGTTCCCTTCGCTTCATGTTTGACATTCCTACGTCTATGGTTTGATATTAGCTTTTATCAAGGTATTTTTATGCGATATGCCAACCCTAGTTCTGTGTTTCATTTTTTTTTCCTAGCTTATCCGATCCGTGTTGTTTAATCAAAAAGACATCGTTCGGCTCCTTTAACCGATGGAGGCGGTGCAAGGTTATCGAACGCTTCAACGCATGAAAAGCCTTGTTTGTTTCATTGCACTTTATTTTTTACTACTATTTTTTTTATTACCTATTTTAAGGTTCAGTACATCAAAGGAATAAAATTTACTAACTATAAAAGTCTTCCTGAAGTGTGTATTACCAGTCATGACATACGACACTGAAACGTGGTCACTACCTATGGGCCGTATGGAAACTTAAAATGACGCAACGAGCTACGGATAGGGTTATGGCGGTAGTCCCCTCTGCGATATCAAATCGGAAATGGAGAGATCCGTAGACGTACGAAAGTAACCGATATAGAAAAGCAGATTAAGTTAAAGTGGCAGTGGGCAGGGTACATATCACGTAGAACTGATGGCTGATGGGGCCGAAAACCGCGACCACGCATCGGCACGTGCTGTATAGGAAGACCAGCCACAAAATGGAGAAACGACTTCATACAAGTTGTAGTTATCGTCTAATTTGTACGTTTTTATTCGGTCTAGAAGATATGATACCAAAATAGCTCTTTCCATCGTATATTTATTAAAATTCCCCACCGTTTTTTGAGCATTTGGGCAAAAAATTGTATTTCTTACCTATTTTTATTATACCAATTCCAAATCGAAGCAATATAACATGTATTTGAGTACAAGTATTTTGTGCTTATACAGTATGCGTTACGTTGATTTTTAGCGTACTATCAGATAATCAATTTATCGTCGATATCATTTGATTGTACGATTTAATATCGCGTGATTTGTTGTTATTTCACAATTGATATAAGTTTTCTTCTTTCATGTAAATACTTCCGTCTATTTTGAACACGTTGCAATCGCGTATACTGTAACATTTTCGACGATATAAATTTTTGTTATAATATTACTGAAATCCAGAATCCGATTGTATAAACAAAAAAACAAGTCACATTTTTTTTTATCATAGCTCAGCTCAGCATTAGATCAGATCAGCTATCAGACGATTTGTCAAATGAGCTTTCGGGATTTTGATAAAGTAACTTTTGAAAAAATAAATTTCATTTTCGGAGAGATGATATTCGATATTTCATAATTCGGATATACGTAACCTGAATTTATTATATAATGTTTTGAAAATATAAAGCTAATATAACATTCCACCTACACACGGAGACAGTGCGTGTTTTCCTACTCCACTATCGTCACTCGCATACCTACTAAATGTCATTGACGGGTGTATTTTCGAGACGCACTATGTAACGTCTAGCGCCCCATATGCATCTAAATATATCTCTTCCTGTTACATTATTATTGTTCTTATCTCGCTCTCACTGGTTATACATCGTGTATCTATCTTTTTCCTGCGATAATTGGATGTTTATCAAATACTTGCCTCAAAACCTTGCCCGTGACTTTCAAATCTAGTTTATGGATTGCATAATACTACCGATGATATTGAAATCGAGTTTAAAGTTGACGAGTATACATTTTAATTCTAGGAGATGATTTTATTATCCGGTTGTTTTTTTTTTTTTTTTAATAGAAGATAGATCTACGATTGACCACCAACTCGCCTGATGTTAAGCGACGGTGTGGCCGAGGATGGAGTTCGTCGATCTAGAAGATATCTATTCACTCCAGCCTTGAAAATTCCAAGATTGTAGGTCTCAGGAAACAGAGATGGCGGCAACGAATTCCATTCTTGTGCAGTACGCAACAGGAATGTGGATCGATATCGCTGAGTACGGATTTTTGGCATTTCAACGAGAAATGGGTGGTAATTCGCCGACTAACTAGGTAACTGGAATCTAGAAATTTTCAAGATCATTATGTACTCCGTCTTTGTCTATATCTTCGTGTATAACTTTAGACAAGGTTACATCCTGAGAACTGTCTAGAATATGTTTAACTTGAACAGATAGTGTATCTTTGGTAAATTCCATTAAACCTTGACCAGGTGTTATTTTTACATTCGTTCTGTCTGTAACATAGCAAGTTTAATAAAATGCAAAATTTACGTTAATTGCATCATATTAAATATAAATTAGCTTTTTTTCACGCAAACATGTGTGGAATATATTCATTGGTTAAAAGATAAAGATTGTCACGATAAAAACGTGTAAATGGTTCAAACTCGAAACTAAGAATGATGCCAAAAGATTTATAAGAAGAGTGTGATGCAAGTCTGTAAAGGTCAACGTAAGAGAGTAACCAAAAGGAATACTGATTTAGAAAGGTAAAAGAGAAAGCGAGAAAGACAGAAAGAGACAACGAGAGAAAGAGATGTGTGTGTGTGTGATTTGATTTGATTTGATTCTTTATTGGCCATTTTATAACATGTCTGTCATATTAGGCAAGTCATTTTACAATGGTTGTTATACAAATTTTACATTTTTTTGTTACATAAGTAAGATTATTCTGTGCAGTACATTTTATAAGTGTTCACAATTTTTTTATAATTTAAAGTTTAAAAAGAATGTCCAATATTGAAAAAGTAATCACAATTTAAAATCAGTCGATTATTGAATATAATTTATAGCTATTATACATTACGAGATGAAAGTCATTAGTAGATCATTGCAATATTTACAATATACTAAAATTCTTCACTATGTGCGTAACTTAGTGTCACTTGTCCCTGAAAGTAGAATGAAACTATGCCGGACGTAAATATTGTGTGTGAGAGAGAGAGAGATAAAAAGCAGAAAAAATTTAAAAGAAATGAGAGTTTGCAAATTCTTCTTTTTATGCGCGGTACGGAAAATATCCCAGATCCGAAAAAAACATTCTGAATATTCTGATTCAATCCATTGAGTCATATTGTCCACTCATTTAATAAGAATCAATACAAATATATTGTTTTCATCAATAAATTATATTATCTAATCGTAATCTAATGCACAAGGCGTTTCCGTCGTACGATCGCAACGCCTTATGTTTTTCTTGATTTACGCATTAGTTTGAAATTCACCCTTATCCTTTCATCTTTATTTTATCAATTTTGTATTACTAATTAAATTGAATTATATTGAATTCATAATAGTAATGCGTAATACTAATGCGTACTGGCTATATGAGTTTTTTTGTTATAATAATTGATGTTAGGCGACGGCAACGTTGCGGTTCACGATGGAGCGCGCTTACCTAGAAGAAACCAACTCACTTGTGATTTATAGACAGACACGCAGGTTATAACTAAGAAACTCAACAAGGGCATCGTTACTGATTTCCTTGTTGAGTTTCTAGTTAGTTCATCATCATCATCTCAGCCATAAGAAATCCACTGCTGGACATAGGCCTCCCCCATGGATACCAGAAAGACCGGTTGGAAGCGGCTTGCATCCAGCGTCTTTCTTCCACTTGTATGATATCTTCTGTCCACCTTGTGGCTGGTCTTCCTACGCTACGCTTGCCGGTTCGTGGTCTCCATTCGAGAACTTTTCAGCCCCATCGGCCGTCAGTTCTACGTGTTATGTGCCCTGCCCACTGCCACTTCAACTTGATTATCCGCTGTGCTATGTCGGTGACTTTTGTACGTCTACGGATATCTTCGTCTCTAGTACGATCTCGTAGAGAGACCCCGAGCATAGCCCTCTCCATAGCCCGCTGCGTTGTCTAGTTAGTTCGTGTTCTTATAATATTATAATTATGTTTTAAAATTATTGTCTTAATAAACCTGAGCGGTTGCCATTTTCTCGTAAATTTTAGACTTCAACTTTATGTAAGTTTATAGATTGAAATCATTATTGTAATTAATTGGATAATAGATCTCTAATGCTCACGTATACTAACAGAAGTAGATTGTTTATTCAAATTAAACTACTTTTTGTGTTTATTTTGCATAATTTTAAGATATGAAATCTCAAACAGTTTGTTATTTTGAAATGAAACAAATTTTAACGGATTTATCGCGTATATTTTACATAATTTTATGACTTGAAGTTTGGAACACTTTGCAGCATCCGTGGTCACAGGTGAGAATGACGACAAAAAACATAACATTCCTTTGCCGTAGTCGGGTAATGCATGAGTAACAATTGCGAAGACCTTATAATTGTTCTTTTGTTTTGACTAAAATTATGAAACATATGTATACAGTAAATTGAGTAAATCCCTTTAATGTATATTAATTTTCAACCTAGTTCAAAAAAGGAGGAGGTTATCAATTTGTAGCGTATTTTTTTTTTCTATGTATGTACACGAATTTCTCCGTCATTCGTGAACCAATTTTTGTGTTTCGTGAATTGGCGTATAGAGAAAGCTACCAAGTTGGTCCCATAATTATTTTAGAAACATTACTTTATTACTTTTTGAATAATCTCTAAAAATAAAAATATTTTCATTGGATTCCTGAGTGAAGTGCGTCAGATTATAGAATCGCAGAGTTCCACTGACATGTTTTTCTTTTAAATGTCAAATGTTGAGGATTATCGTATAAACATCTGCACATTTCGTAATCTTCATTGACGAAGCATTTGACATTCAATGACAAATTTCATTCGTGACAGAAAAAAACAAGCGGGCGAAGAAAGGTCTCTTTAAAAAGTTTACAATCGTGAAGAATTTAGTAAGCTTAAATAGTAAAACCTTATTACTCCTTATCCAATGGAGAAAATAGAGCTACTTAACCGCTTGAGCGCCTTGTTTAATTAATACCCGACTGAACATGATAATATGAACTTTATGTATCCTAATCCTTAATACTATTACAAGTAAACGAAATAGCGTATTTTGAAGTCGGTTGTTTCAGTTTTTTAAACTATGAAATTATTATGTATAAAATTGTGAAAAGCTAGGAAACCAGTAGAATGTTTTCGTACGTTGTTAGTTTTGTTCTTACTAGAGCATTGCCCTTTTAGATACAACTTTCGCTATATCAGGTACAACAAGACCTGCTTTCGTTGATTCATTTCTCTTTATTGATAACTACTTGCCGCCCGCGGTTTCGCCCGTCTGGACAATACTGTGTCACGATATATTAACTAAACGCTATTCTGTAGGTTTGTTATTCTATTCTAGAACAATATTTTCTGGATTCTAAATGTGGGTCGTGACTTTTGTATTTTTTTTTGTGCTTAAGCGAAGTTGTGGACATTTTTAAGAAGCTTCTAGGGACGCTTGATCCCGTTATAAGCGAGGTCTGGTCTCGACCGAGTCTGTCTTATTTTTACCCGACTGCGTAAGGAGGGTTATGTTTTTCGATGTATATGATCGCCTAACAGCCTAAACGGCTTGACCGATTTTGATGTGCGAGGTGTCATTAGATTCGTTTTCACTCCCTGAGTGGCATAGGCTATATTTTTTAGTAATGATAATAATACAACAAAAATAAAAGTTTTTTTTCGTAATAAATAGGTAATTGTACTAGAATTATTCTACCAAATAAGCATTTATAATCTTTTCGATTTTGTGCATACTTTCTCACAAAAAAGGTATACTCAACAGCGTATCAAGCGTAACAAAGTCGTAAGACCGCGAAAACTGCTTTTCTGCAGTCTTGTATTTTGTTATTCGTTTAATACATATAGATACTTGTTGCGATTTACTGAGCGATATCGAAACTATCTATAGTAAGCAGTGCGATACAGTGAAGTGTGTATGTGCATTATCATCTTGTAACATAATACCGACTGAGAAATCTTCATGATTGTATGCACAAATTATTAGCCGGGTACTGTCTGAGCGAGCAGCCTCGCGAGGCAGCCTCGGACTTTTGCCGCGCAACGTTTGCCGTTAGGCAGCTCGTGCAATTTAGTCTAGTAAAAATAAATCCGTTTGTATGGGGCAGATCGCAGTAATTGCAACTGGGGGGATTCTTTGAAATTATGATAGGAAAATAACTAAAAATTATAGATCAACAATAATCCTCGATTTATAGACTAGCTGCGTTCCGCGGGTTCACTCGCGTAGTTAGGAAAAACGGTGATGATTATCATGATAAGTAGCTTATGTCCGTCTCTAGGTCCAAAGCTATCTCTATACTAATTTTCATAACGATCGGTTCTGCCGTTTGAGCGTGTAAAGGTAACAAAATTAGCTTTTATAATATCATTATGATATTGTGTCAAATGTATTTCAAAACACCAGCACATTCATTTAAATAACAATATACTTAGTTGTCTTTTATGTTGTCACAAATCTTATTTTTACTAGACTAATTGGCTCGGGCGAGGCACGTCCTGACTACTCCTTACAGACCGAGTATTTGCCTCACGCGTCTGCCTCGCGAGGCTGCTCGCTCAGTCAGGCTATTGAAGTTTCTGAAACTAACTACTTAGAAAAATTAAATAAACTTTTATTTTTAATAGCACAGCATATTTATCACTTCATGCGTTCTGTGTCTCGTGGTTTAACTTGTGTAGTGATAATAAATAATTATGTGCGTTTACAGGGCGTCAGTTATCTCTACCTATATAAGGCTCCGTCACTCGAGAATAGGCAATAAACAAATAGACAGAGTTATTTTTATATTATTGGTTAGACTTCTGTGCGTTCGTTTTAAGAAAGTTTTATTATAAGTTTTTTTTTATGTCACGTTGATTATCTCTTTTGTTAAGAGTACCTACAATACGCTGGTTCATAACGAAATTAAATTTAGCAATAAACGTCGATCTAGATTTCTACAAATGATATTTAAACCGAGATCAGATTCTTAAGTTATCAATAAGTAATTGAAGAAAGCTATCTAACTGGTGAACTGAAATAGTCAACTTTGTTCATAGAACATTTTTTTTAACTGTTTTATTTGAAATACTTGCACTTGATCACTATCTCGCATGACTCTATGCAATTTTCTGATTTACGACAAGAAATTCTTTTACTCCTAAAGACACACTGATTATATCAATCGGAAGCTCTAAAAACTCAGTTGTGACACGTTCTGCCACCATCGTCGTTCTGCCATTTGCGCGAGGTTGTCCTGCCATTTTGACGAGATCGTCTCTCACTTTGCTTTTTTTACTTTGCTCTCTGCCCACTGCCCCCTAAAACTTACTATATATTACAAAAGGAAATTCTGACATACGTCTCTTCTTTCCAGGAATCATGGCAGAATCCGAAGCTAGAAGACACGGGCGCAGTCATCAACGTCCTCGACATCGGCCGCCAGAAGTACGCCAACGGCGGTGTGGTGTCGCGGTACCTCTGCGACCTAGTGCAGTGTTTCAACCTGACACGATACGATTATAAGGACGTCGTGCCTAACGTGAGTCACTTCTGTTTGTTGAGATTGGCGAAGCATGTAACATAAGCGGTCGGAAGTAACATAGATGGTACATTTGTGGTACCCAGTACCTGTGCGATCTGTTACAACCGAGAACCGACATCTTCTAACTGATACGAAAATACAAATATGTTATACCTATTGATAAGTCACTCAGCCAGAAGTATTCCACACAAGAAATATAAATTGATCAGAAGTATAGAAAGTTGTTTTTTATCAAGTGTATTCTTTTGAATACAATTTAATCTGTCAGATGCACAAAACATAGGCGGCCGGAAGTACGTATCATAGGCAGTCAAAAGTACGGAACGTAAGCGGCCAAAAGTATGTAACATGTGTACATAACTCAGCGTACTATGTATTATTGTTAACTGACCGCAGGGTGCCCAAAAGACAGGCCTAGTCTAGTTTAGGGCTCTTTTTTTTATCAGCCCTGTTTATACAAACTGTCCCACTGCTGGGCGCGGGCCATCTTCTCATTGTGAGAAGGGTTAGGCCATAGTCTGCCACGCTGGCCAAGTGCGGGTTGGCAGACTTCACACATCTTCAAGATCATTGAGAACTCTCAGACATGTAGGTTTCCTCACGATGTTTTCCTTCACCGTTTGAAGTTGCCGGCAATCAACAATACGCACATAACTTCGAAAAGACAGAGGTGCGTGCCGCGGGATTCGAACCCAGGACCTGCGATTCGCAAGGCAGACGGTCTCCCGACTAGGCTGCCCGAAACTTAAGAAATTTTGGGGCTCTTAAGAAATTCTATCCCTAGCTTTGTACTTCCATGTTTGGTTAATTCTCTTACTAAAATACGTGATCTTCTGATCAATATATACATATATAAATATATATACCTAGTGTATAGAATACAGTAGGTATGCAATATAGCTGGGCAGGAATGTGTAATAAAGCGTAGATTGCTACAGATATATTAGTTATAGATATCTCTATCTATAACTATAAGAATATAACAAAGCCTATCAGAATAATAGACCATAGACGGTTGTACAAATAAAAATATATCTTGCAGAATTAGTATTATGTTTTCAGGTGGAACAAGACGAAAGCTTTTTGGAAGCTATAAGACATACCACGGAGGAGGAACTGTTCAGAGCGAACAAGGATAAGAAAGAAGGAGAGAGAAAGACTGAGGAAGCCACCGTCAGGGCGCGAGTGGAAGCGAGAGCGAAGAAAATTCTCAGAGATATCAGCTCGGCGATGTCAAACAACGTACTCAAGTAAGGCAATTTTGAACCGGCATAATTATTGAATTTTTGCGTTAAGCTGTTTTGACCTTTATTGGCATATAATTTAATGTGAATATGCATTAAGTTGCACAACCATGACATGCTGAATACAGTGCCAAAGTTGTATATATTTGTCGTGCGTGATCGTATCAGGTATAGTATATGGCAGAATTTGATCTTTGACATTTAGATCGGTTGAAAGGAGTTTATAATTTATCAGTTGCTCACATATATATTTAAAAAAAACTACTTTATTTGCTTTACAACTTCTTGTAGCGCTCGTGGCGTAGCTTGACTAGGTGTTCCCGAACGATCACCAATGTTAAGCAACGGACGGACCGGTCAGTCTTCGGATGGGTGACTGTGAGTGGCATTTCTTTCTGAGCGCTACCGTGGGTCGGATGACACGTTAAATTGTAGGTCCCGCTTGTTCAGCAATCGTCAAGCCAAGTCAAAGGCCTAATAACTCAGACAATAGGGCTGGCCACTCAGTCTATACTTACTTACTTGAAGTACAAATACGTATAAAGTTATGCCGCCTATGTGAGAAACATAGATAAAATCAGCCCTTAGAGTGGACAACGACCATTTCCATAGAAAATGGTTTCAAAATCGATAATGTTACAACAGATAAGCTTATATTTTCTATAATGAACTACAATTAATACGACTCAAACCAGTATTACCTGTATTAGAGGTAAATATTTAGTATTCAATACGCATGTTGATCCACGTGTCCCCATGTCTCCAATGTCTGTGTAATTCTGAACTAGAAAACGAAACTGTTATTTGCGTCGTTCTATTTTTAAACTAAAGCACGTCTTTATTTAAGGGAGCAGAAAAGAAATACTACTTATGTTTGTGAAGATACTGGTATTTGTGTTGTTCTATTTTTAAATTAAAGTATGTTTTTTTAAGGGATCAGAAAAACATGTTTATGAGTATTTGAAGTGTCAAATATATTTTTAGAAATACATTTCGAGATAATAGGTTTATACACTATCCACCCACTGTTGGGTATAGGCCTCTTCTCGTTCACTTCATCCTTTTTGGTCTTATGCGAGCCTCATCTACTACTATCCGACGTGCATTGTGATGTGACAGGGCACATAGCACGTAGAACTGATGGTAGATGGGACCCAAAAGTACTCGAGTGGAGAGCACCCACCGGCAAGTGTAGCGTATATAGGAAGACCAGCCACAAGATGGACAGATTACCTCATATAAGTGGTGGGATGACGCTGGATGTAAGCCACTTCCAATCGTCTTTTTGGAAGTCCATGGGAGAGGCCTATGTCCAGCAGTGGACTTCTTATGGCTGAGATGATGATGATATACGTATAGGTAACTAATGTTCTGCTGGAAATTGAGGTTTCAACTTATTGCCTTAGTATCTCACGAATAAAGTAAAGCAATTATTTATGTTGTAACGTTAATTTATATTGTATTAACAGTTGTATTCTGAATTCAAATATAGCGTTATATTGTTTGCTCGCTGAGTCTGCTTACGCAGATCTATATGTCAATTGATTTATTAAGTACAAATATCGTGTAATTTATATATAAACATTTCGAATGTTCTTTTTTTATGGCAAATAGGTTTGTTTATGATTGGCAAATAACTGTTGAAAAATGACGACGTAGTTGAAGATGAAACGTGTGGATTTTTATATACTTCTTTTGTTTCTAGTTATGATCGATCTGTCCATGAAAGCCCACTGTGAAAATACCACAAAGTTAATGTGGTCATCCGTCCACATTAAGTGGACGGGTGACCTCACAGAGGTAGTGTGAACACGCTGGATGCAAGCAGCTGGTCTTTTTGGTAATACATGGGGCAGGCCTATGTCCGCAAGACTCATTATATCAATGCGTGATCGATCCACTCGATAACTTTTCGGCCCCATCAGCCATCAATTCTACGTACTGTGGTCTGCCCACTGCCACTCCAACTTGCTAATCCGCTGTGATATGTCGGATTACTTTCGTACGTCTACAGACGTCTCTTCGTTTCTGATACGATCACGCAGAGAGACCTTTACATACATAAAAACATGCCTATTTTCCCTTAAGGGGTAGGCAGAGTATCAAAGACCATGAGGCCATTTGAAGCCACATTCAACCGTGGTTTTAGAGTAAGGTGGGAACGAGAGGGTATTAGGGGGTTAGAAGGTATTAGAGGGTAAGATATAATTGTGGCCTGCGGTAACAGGGGGTCAGCCCAGTAATATGCCCGGGAAGAGAAGCAGCTGGTACATTCTATGGGTTTTTTGATTTTTCCTTAATTAATAATTTATTTTTGCATGACTCAAGGAAACCTGGTAAAGTAATGAAAATTGGGCACTAGTTTGGTGTTTCCAAACAAAATCATAAAAAATAACTCTTATTATTAAGCAAATGAAATAAATTAAACATCTCAATTGCTTTTTTGTTGATTCCAAAAACTAAACTATTCAAGTTAGGGTTCTTTGTCTTCAAAAACCTGTTTTTCAACCCGATCTGGCTTAAAAAAATTACCGACTTCCAAAAACAAAGAGGTTCTCAATTCGACTGTGTGTGTGTTTATGTATGTTTGTTCAGCGATTAATCCGCCAATTATGAATTGTTTTTGATGATTATTTTTTGTTTGGTAGGTGGCCCCATATAAATTTTATCAAAATCGGTTCAGTACTTTGGTTTTTATAACAAAATAACTGAAAAAATATTATCCAAATAAATGAGTTGCGCATTTTGAAGTCCGTTTTTTTCTCTTCAATTTATTAAACTATATTTTTTGTGAAACGTTTCTACGTGGGTAACAGTCCCAAAGTCCCGAAACCCCACTTTATTACTATGTAATTATATTGAAAAAATAAATAAAAAACTCTCAAAAACTCAATTTATTAAACTATAATTTTTGTGAAACGTTTCTACGTGGGTAACAGTCCTAAAGTCCCGAAACACCACTTTATTACTATGTAATATATTGAAAAAATAAATAAAAAACTCCGTGTCTGTCTTGTCTGACATATTTTTCTAAAATTTGTAGTCGAATCTCTGCCCAAATTGTGCATTTATTATGTTGATTGTGTATTTATTTCTAAAATAAATTTTCGTTATAAAAGTGAATCTGTGTATCATTGAAATAGTTTTTTTTTAATTTATATTGGTTTAAATTGCCATATATTTAAGTGATGTATTTGTTGTGATCGCAGAGTGGTCGCGTGGCTGTGTCACAAGGGCATCCGTCGCATCGCTGTGGGCGGGTTCGGCACGCGGTCCGCGTGCGTCGACCGGCTGCGGCGCGCCAACGCGGCCGGCGTGCCGCTCATCTTCGTGCCGCTGCACCGCTCGCACTTCGACTACATCCTGGTCACGTTCGCGCTCTACCTCACTGGAGTGCGCCCGCCGCTCGTCGTCGCCGGCGACAATATGAGGATACCCTTCTTTGGGTCAGTTGCTTTTTTATTTTATTGGACCCGTGCGATTAGCCCATTTGCCAGTGTCAAATATATTTCTTCAGTTTTTTTTTGAATAATACTAGTTGTAAATGCTCTAGTCACGATCTTAGTCATCTATATAGTAATTTTCAAGTTCGAGTCATGCTTTAGTAAACTGGTGGCGCTTTTACTGGAAGGTTATATGTAGTTTTGCCGACAACGTGTTTCACCGCTTTATTTCACATGCACACTCGCACACTTGATGATGATTGAAATACTTAATGAATAAGACACCACCATGTTTGTACCATTAACATTGAAAAGAACACAAGTTTAGGAAAATAAAGCGTCGACATGTTTCCATGACGTCCCCGCCAAAACTCCGTTACTTTCTTTACCTATAATCTATTTATGAGTGGCTATCTGACAATCAAGTGCAACCTAAACCTAACCTAAGTGCTGATCTCAGAAAACTGTAAATTAGAGAATGGATTATGAAGTAGCTCTGGCATGAGCGGAGTTCTCGATCGCGGCTAAACTAATAGTTTTTTTTTTTGTAGTAAAGGCATCTAGTTGTCTGCCGGCATTTGAAAAGTCCAAAGCGGTACTGCAGTGCTTCTAATAATTTTTTTATGCCTGTATCATTCCATACCAGTATCCTGCAAGTGGAGTCACACAGTCGTAGTCACACGTCGTAGTCGAGTCACACTGGTACCATTTTACGGTGCCGCGATATGTCGGTGACTTGTACCGCATCGCACCGTAGATTTGTCACGTGTCGCCTAGGTTACTAGGTTACTAGGCTTCGATGCCGTTTTGTAAACAAGTAATAATCCCTAAGACAGACAGAGAGAGATACAGAGAGAGTGAGAGGAGTGTAAAGCTTATTTATATTGTTTTAATTCAAAAGCGCACTGTGACATTGTTTAGGATGCGATTATTTGAACATTTTTCTTTGGTTTCAGTTGGATCTTGCGCGGATGCGGTGCTTTCTACATCAAGCGGCGCACCGAGGGTTCCGATAACAATTCTGATCTAGTCTATAAATCTGCGCTCAGGTAAATTGTGACAAGTGTCATCATCATCATCTCAGCCATAAGAAGTTGACTGCTGCACATAGCCTCCCCCGTGGATTCCCAAAAAAACCTGATGGAAGCGGCATCTGCATCCAGCGTCTTCCTTACACTTGTGTGAGGTCGTCTGTCCATCTTGTTGCTGGTCTGCCTGGTTAAAAAACTACTGCGAGTAAGAAAACCAACATTTTTGAACTACATCATAATCGGTGTGCGTAATTTCCGAGTTACTTATATACATTATGATGGATTTTGCTAGAAACGTACCTTATTTTTTTACGATTGCTAATTAATGTAACTACTTTTTATGGGTTTGACAAAAACACTTAGTAATCTGAGATAGTAATAATTGCTCCCTCAGCCAGCCTCTAAGAGAGAGAGAAACAAATTGTCATTGCCATATCAAAATATAATTTATTTTATTGTGTTTTTTTGCAGGTCGTATATCCTGAACAGCTTGTCGGACAACAACAATTTGGAGTTCTTCATAGAGGGCGGGCGGACTCGCACTGGAAAACCGCAGCCGCCTAAAGGTATCCTGTTACTTTTCAGAACCAATTAACCTACTATTTAGTAATACTATTTCGTGATTACTATTTACTAATATCATTACTATTTACTAATACCATTACTATTTAGTAATAGTATTACATAATAGT
This sequence comes from Lycia hirtaria, assembly GCA_947563715.1. Lineage (NCBI taxonomy): Eukaryota > Metazoa > Arthropoda > Insecta > Lepidoptera > Geometridae > Lycia > Lycia hirtaria. The sequence goes on along the minus strand of OX387376.1, from coordinate 48,278,366 downwards.
ATTCGATATGAAAATATTATCAAAAAAAAGTTCAAAATTAATATTTTAGTTTATTTTACGTGTTATATGTAAGTATTGCAAGAGGATGCTCTGTTCTTTTTCCGTTAACCAGCGTTAGTCTATACCGAAATTGTACAATATCCCTATACAACTATATAGTTTGTATAGTTTTAACTATATAGTTAGTAATGTACAATATCGTTTGTACAGGCAACGTGAAACATATTTTCGTGTTTTTTATCGAATGTTTTTCCCCCATGCTGCCTTTAAAAAGAATCTGGATTTCACGGTATGCCACTAAGTTAATTTGTTTACCATGAGGCGAAGCAGTTTATTTGCTGATTTGTCTATAAAAATATTTAAAATGCTGTTTTCTTTATAATTTGTCACCATTTTAATTCTACATTTATCATTTGGACAGCTGAATTGTGGAATACGCTTCATTATCGGAGCTTTTCCGATGGATACAATCTGGGTATCTTTAAGTCGCTTATCTAGAGCGAGCGAGCTTTTAGCGATAAGGCCGCCTTTTGTTGTTCTAGTCTATTTAAGTTCATCTATCTATCTAAAGGAGACCGATTTGTTTTCCTCTAGATAGGCGCGCTCCATCATGGATCGCAATATTTTTACCCGACTGCGTTACTGACTAGTTTGGTAGAAAAAAATATCTTGACCTTTGCCCACTAGGTGGGGTCGGCATATCATTTTTGTTTTCGACACTTCACTCTTTCATACGTCATCTCTACATTTACACCATTCACACAGTTAATCCACACTTTCTTAAGACGTCCTCTTCCTGTTTTACAATCATTCTTCGATTCTAATATCGTGTCTGTTATTCCAGCGGGCATCTTATCAGTGATAATGGACGCATACACAGACGGCACGATAAACGACGCGCTCCTCGTGCCGGTAACTCTGAACTACGACAAGCTGGTGGACGGGAACTTTGTGCGGGAGCAGCTCGGCATGCCCAAACAGATGGAGACCTTCTGGTCGGCGCTCACGGGCATCTGGCGGACTCTCAACACGAACCACGGGGCTATTAGAGTGGACTTCAGTCAACCCATGAGTCTCAAGGTAGCTATACGATATTATTTGCACTGGTATTGAACTATGACAAGATGGTGGACGGTAACTTTGTACGAGAGCAACTCGGCATGCCCAAATAGATAACAAGAGTACACTTTACAAATCAACATTCTTTATTTCAGGAGCTAGTGACATCATTTCAAAAGTACCAGCACTTCAAAGCGCCGCTCGAGGCGCCACTGTCGCCTCCCAACAACAACTTAGCTGTCAACTTGGACAAACAAATCCTGTACAACCACAGCCATTCCAGTCTGTACGGCGATGACGTCAGCTCAGAATACAAGATGATGGTCGAGGCTATTGGGAGACATCTTGTCTATGGTGAGTTCGTAATGGTCTAGCTTTTTTATTTCATCACTATGTATGATAGAACACATCTACAATTAGGGCAATCGTCGGTCACTCCATACAATGGCGTGCTAGTCATTGACACATACACAAGTTAACGTCTTTATGTAACACACACATGTATGAAGTTAGGGTTGTCGTCTGGTTAGTGCTCGCTCTTTACGTCAATAGGAATTGAAAATGCATAGTATTTAAAACGTCATGTCTTAAAATCATGTATAACATACGCGATAAATAAATAAGAGTTTGATTTCAACGATTCACATATATTAGTTTATGTTTGACAGACGCTGCGCAAGCAACAGCTCTAATGTGCACAAACATCGTGTCATACGTGCTGCTGACGGAAAGGAGACGCGGTGCTACCGTGGCGGCGCTGACGTCAGCACTGGAGACGCGAGCCAATGCGTTGCGTGCCGCCGGCCGCGACCTCGGCTATACTGGCAACACTGCGCGTGCGCTCAAGCATGCGGTTAGTATCATACGTGCTGACGGAAAAGTGTGCTACCACTAAGTCTGTGCTGATGGCGCGATATAACTTAAAAAGCTGTGTGTGATGCGAACTTATGAGCTGTTTCGTCGTCCGTGATCTAGGTACTGGCAATACTACGTATATTCAAACATGCTGTTAATATCATTAGTGCTGACGAAAAGGCGACGTGCTGTCACGGTGTGTATGCTGACTAAAGCACTAGAGATGCGACCAGTTTTACAGAGTGTACAAAATAGGGGTACAGCTTCTATTCGGAAAATTTAATGTCGGTCATGTTTGGTTTATACTTTGCTTTAATTGTAAGTCAGCGACAAAACAGCATCGTATAATTAGATAACTAGTGTGCTGACTATTAGTTACTCATTCTGGGTGGATGGGTGAAATCATTAAACGTAGTTATAATTTTCTAGTTTTATCGATTTAATTTTTATTATTCCAAATAAATAATCATTATTTTTCAGTTGGACATGCTCGGCCGTGGTTTAGTCCGGCGTGAGGGTAGCGGCGAGAAGCAAATAGTAAAACCTCAACTGAGCATCGCGGCGACGTTAGAACTGTCGTACTACGCAAATGCAGTAGTGGCGCACTACGCCGCGTCGGCTATAGTTGGTAATTATCTACTTGTAGCTAATTGGAAAAATACGTAAATTAGATTGGCCTAAAAAAGGAATGTACTGGAAGCATGCACTTGCCAAAAGCACTCCTTTGCCAAAAGATGTTCTCTCTTTTCTACGTCACATATATTTTTCAGTACGAAAATCGTTATTTCTCATTTATACACAAATGTAGACAGTATAAAAATAATACTAAAATAATAACATTGATTATTTCAAACCCGTTAGAACGAAACGGCTTTTGTTTTCTAAGTAGACTCAACTCTTATGTCTTTAATTCGGCAAAACTCTTAAATTAAATTTCAATTTCTTATTTAACTCTTACTTAATGCATTTCTATACGTATTGTATTACTATATTGTCATCGTCACTAATTGTAAAGATCAAAATTTACATTTCTATATTCGCGGTTGAAATCAACCGCTTTACAATTCATATGCGTAAAACGTGCTATATTTTTTTTTAAATCTCGTTTATTTTTTACTTGTTTATTTTATTGGAAAATCAACAGTTCGGACACTTAGTTGAAATTAAACAGAAAGCTAATTTTCGATTTTATTAAATTTCTTTATCCATGATAGAATCAAGATCAAATTATTTTTAAAGTTATATTTTATATCGGTTTAAATGTTTTTTTTTTCCAGCGACAGCTCTAGAAAGTGTGATCAGACAGCAGGGTGACGCCACGATGGTTTCTCACTCGGAACTGATGAGCGCCGCGCTACAACTCAGCGAGGTTCTGAGTGCCGAGTTCATTCTGTGCGCGCCGTGCAAGAGAATCGAGGAGACGTTGCTAGATGCGCTAGATTCGCTTGTTGATTCTCAAGTCTTAGCTAGAAATCAGGTTAGTATTAACGAAAGATTAATGTTGCTGTGACGAGATTGAGTGTCACTACTTTGCGAACTTAAATTTACTGTGATGAGATTGTTTATTGCCGCGGTGAGGTTATACCTGCAGTTACATTCATACGACCTTACCGAAGAACGTTACTTAACTTTAAGCATTGCTTAACATATTTTTGTCACCTTCTCTTTGACACGTAATGACATTTGCGGAAAGAAGACAGATAATTTAAGACGATGGTTAAACGTAACGTTTTTTGGTAAGGCCGTTTATGTCATTGCAGTATCGCTCAAACTTTCATCGCAGTGTCATATGTGATGAGTTTATTAAATTTATCGCGATTGATGCGATAGGGAATATGCGTGATTTATTTTTATTTAGTCATAAAAAAGTTAACCACAAATAGATCCATTCCACAAAAACAAAATTAATCTACTATCTAATAAGGAAGTTACAAGGATTTTAATTTCATGTTAGACAGAGACGATAGCAAATAATGACGTGGTTCGTGTTCGCCGTACAAATTCAATACAAACTGTTGTTTCGCGTGAGAGGGACAGAGCATTCCTCCCCTAAAACTTTAAATGTTTATATCTCGGAAGCTTACTGACCGATTGAAATATTTTTTAGTATATGTATTACATTGTAGTATGTTCTCCTTTTCTACATTATGAATGTATTTACGATGTATTTATAAATGCGAATATGATAAGTGATACTTTGTGTGTTTGTTAATATTTCTGAGATGAATTAACTTATGTTACTTTAATGAGATTATTGTTATTGTGACGAGATTATGAATGATATTTGATAAGATTATAGATGGTATTGTGTTTAGATTTTGAGTGATACTGTGATAAGTGATAGATGATATTGTGATGAGATTACGAGTGATACTGTAATATATAATAATATTTTTATAAACATGTAATTTAACATAATATGTTTGTGTGTAGCCCCATTACGGGTTAGAAGAAGAGCGGTGGTCGCTGCGGTTCGCGCAGCGTCTCGAGATGGAGAGTGAAGAGGGGGAGGAACCGGAGGACCCCACCAGACATATCAAGTACCATGTGATAGATACGGAGGAGGCGAAGGCCGAGCGGTAATTATAGTTATACATTTTTCTTCTTTTGTCCTTTGTAAGGTGTATTAGACTCGTGCGATTTCCGCATTTGCCATTTTCAAGTAATATTTTAAACCGTAATTTCTTCTTCATTTTCCTATGAATTATTGGACTCGTGCGATTTGTGCATTTGTCATTTGCGTGTATTATTTTAATAAATTTAAAAACTTAATAATTGTTAGTCATAGTAAAAGTTGAGTTTTTTTAATTAATAAAATTGGTCTCCACAGACTCAGGGGTCCATGCCTTTCATAAACTAATATACATATCTATATTTTACCTCCATCTTTTTTATAATTATACATACATAAGGAAAAATGTTAAGTTGGGAGAAAGGAAATTTTTGAATCAATAAAAATAAAAATATATTTGTGCTAGATTGAATGAGACTAAGCCGTCATGCTCGGCTATGAAACGCTCGTTCAGCTAAAGTCGGCACGAATCGTTTAAGGAAGCGAGAGAGACATAGTTAATTAATTTTCATTTCTTTTTTGTGGTTTTTTGTGATCATTTTTTTTGTTAGCAAAGAAATGCCATTAGATTGTTTAGCGATTACTCCGCCATTTTTGTGTTTGATAGGTAATATCTTAGAGGTGGTCTAATATACATTATATCAAAATCAGTTCCTTACTTAAGTTTTTATAACAAAATAACTGAAAAAAATATCATCTAAATAACCGAATTGCACGGTTTTTTTTTCAGTTTTTATATTGCATATAATCCGATGCTTAGTAATTATATTGTTATGTGTTGCAGCCGCCGTCTGCTGCTCACCATCCGTCCGCTGTTAGAAGCGTACTCAGCGACGTGCCGGTGCGTCACCTCCGGCGCACAGAGGCTCACTGTGAAGGGCACCCTGGACAGACTGACAGAGGATTACACGCAGAACAGAATGCCTTACGGTATGTGTCCACGCTCCTCTACTGCATACTTGGTGATGTTTTCTCTTTTTACCCGACTGCGTAAGGTATATATTTTTCGAGTGTATTTATGTTTGTATGTATGTACATGGGTATGTATGTATGTATATATGTTTGTATGCATGTGTGTTTCTATAATAGCGCCTACAGCCTAAACGGCTTGACTGATTTTGACATGTGAGGTGTCGTTAGATTCACCTTTACTCCGTAAGTGTCATTGGCTATATTTTTTGTAATAATAAAAATAAATAAAGGAGGTAATTATACTAATAAATATGAATAATACGTAATATAATTTTCAGGTTTTTTTTTTTATTGTACGCAAGCTTGTCTCGCACTTGACCAGTTTTTAGTATTTGTGTATTAGTTGATTTAAAAAAAAACCCTGCAATCCAAAGTAAACCCTGCTATCTTCCCAGTTTTGAGACTTGTATCTATCACAGTTCAAAAGATACAGCTGCATTAGTGTAGCACAGACAAACAGAGGGAAGCCTAAAAATATGTCACCCACATTCATTTCAATAATAAAATACGTTAAAAATGATTTAATGTTAATGAAAAACTGCTTTAATTATTTTTTTTATGTAAATTTTAGGTGAAGCTGTATCAACTGATGCCATCCGCAACTGCCTCCGTCTCCTGCGTCAGTGGGGCGTCATAGAGTTATACACGGAGAGCAAGGAGCGTAAGATTAGGATACTACCTCCGTACGACAACCAACAGAGTTTAGACGACGTCTGCAATAACGTCTATAAGTTCAATATGGACTCGCCACTCATACAGTGAACATGGACTAGGGCATTATGGACATATCACTCAGATAGTCGACAAGTGTGAGGTTGTTATGCTTGTGAACAGTGAATTATCATGGTTGAACAGTGAAACTGTGTCGTGAGATAAAGATACTATCTCCATATGACAACCAACAGAGTTTAAATGACGTTCGCAATAACATTTATAAATTTAATATGGACTCGCCACTCATACAGTGAACATGGACTAGGGCATTATGGACTTATCAATCAGATAGTTAAAGGTTATTATGCTTGTGAACAGTGAATGATCATGTTCGAACAGTGAAACTGTGCCGTGAGATAAAGATACTATCTCCATATGACAACCAACAGAGTTTAGACGACGTCTGCAATAACGTCTATAAGTTCAATATGGACTCGCCACTCATACAGTGAACATGGACTAGGGCATTATGGACTTATTATTCAGATAATCGACAAGTGTGAGGTTGTTATGCTTGTGAACAATGAATGATCATGTTCGAACAGTGAAACTGTGCCGTGAGATAAAGATACTATCTCCATATGACAACCAACAGAGTTTAAATGACGTTTGCAATAACATTTAAAAATTTAATATGGACTCGCCACTCATACAGTGAACATGGACTAGAGCATTATGGACTTATCAATCAGATAGTTAACAAGTGTAAGGTTATTATGCTTGTGAACAGTGAATGATCATGTTTGAAGAGTGAAACTGTGCCGTGAGATAAAGATACTATCTCCATATGACAACCAACAGAGTTTCAATGACGTTCGCAATAACATTTATACATTTAATATGGACTCGCCACTCATACAGTGAACATGGACTAGGGCATTATGGACTTATTACTGAGATAGTTGACAAGTGTAAGATTATTATGCTTGTGAACAGTGAATTATCATGTTTGAACAGTGAAACTGTGGCGTTATATCAAGATACTATCTCCATAATATGACATCCAACAGAGTTTAGACGACGTCCCCAATAAGGTCTATAGGTTTAATATGGACTCGTCACTCATATGATGAACATGGACATTTTTCATGATTTTTTTGTTATGGATTTTTTTTCTTCTATGTGTTTTAAAAAACACATAAAACATAAATGTCGTATTTTGTGGACTTAAAATATGGAGGATAAGAAGAAAGTAACTTCCGTCGAATCGTAGTCGTTACAAAATGGCATGTATCTTCTGACTTAGATCACATTTTAGTGTTGAATAATTTAAGTTACAGACTTGAATGGTTTTGGCGGTTTAACTTATGGAAATTTAAACTTGTGTTGATTATGCAATGTTCGGATTTAAGTTTTTTTTTTCATTAGGCAGCTTAGGTACCGTAAAGTATGTGATACAAAGTGAAAAATTAACTATTATTAAATATAGAGACATAACATTTGTGTTCTGTACCTATTTCGCTGTTAGCGTTTTTTTTATAGCATGACATGTTTTTTATACTTCAACGAAAATGACGAGACTCTATTGGTAAGTTGGAATGAAATTATATATATACAATATGCCCTTTAATTCAATTCGGGAGCGTTTAAGAAAATGAAAACAATTTTTGTTCAAGTGTACAAAAACTATAAAAACGACTTTTATTTTTAAACTTTTTGTAAACATAGAAAAAAATAAATCCTTTATAGTTATTCCACATCACAGAACAATATGAACTTTTATACGTAATGGCTGTGCTGCAACTCTAGAGTCAATAAATCGATTGCCCTTATTAGGATAAAAGAATGATAAAAATCTTGCGGTTACGTATTGTGTTGTTAACTTCGTCATTTGACAATACAACATAAATGTAAGTTAGTAAAGTTACCTCAAAAGTAGACTTTCGATTCTAGTTATTAATGTCAAATGTTAATTTATGGATAAACTTAGGCCCTTGATACTTTTCATCAAGTGTTAAGTCCTATACATACATCGTCCTCACCATCGCTCCCCAATTTGTTAAACAGCACGGTGTATAATTTTTCCATCTATACGTAGATATAGAATAGATATTTAGACAATCGATGCTGTTTCACCTCTAGTTATTTAAACTATTTTCGAAAATGTGATTTAGTTTGTAAGGACTATAAAAACTGTCTAATGGCCAAACTTAAGCTTAGTTAGGACTAAAGGAATTTTCATTTATTTTTTCCATATATGTGATGATTTTTGTCTCCTCTTACGTTACATTCACATATTTTTATCTATGTAACATGTCGTAGTTGCGCTTGCTAAATTTCGTATGTGTTTTTTTTTTTTTTTCTATTTTTGTACTAATATCTGTGTTTTAATCTGTATGTATTAATATTTTGACTATTTGGAAACGATTTTGCAGAATTTTGTTGGTAATGGTATGTGTTTTAACCTCTAATAAACCTAATTTCATCATTATCAAAATTAGTACGAAAATCCGGACAGATACATATATGGAATGGGCTATGTAAGTATTTTTAGGTATTTATATTAATACTTTTACTAGAAACTTTAGACTATTTAATGAACCAATTTTAATATTTTTACGACTTTACTTTTCTTGGGTTTTCAGTTATTTTTTATTGTGAAAAATGGTGTGACTTCTCAAGCTACACATAATCCTTAGTCAAAAATTACTCCCATTTAGATTAATTTAGATTTAGTTATATTGAATAACAAAGCTTAATATACATATACTTAAAAAATTGTTTTACTGCATTATACTTTAAAAAAAATGTTTACATGTTACCCCATTTTGGTAGGCGCAACGACGACTTATGTTATATTGTTAACAACTGTTACATTTTATTTTTCTTGACGTTGGCATCGTGCGGCTTGCACATTTGCCAAACAGTTGAGGTTTATTATTTCCATACCTGTCAATGTATATCTCCTATGTTTTTTGTGTGTACAAAATAAATTCTTGTTCATGTAAAAAACAAACACAGTGACATTGGTATATATATGTCACTGTGTTTGTTTTTTCGTATTTTCATAGAAAACTGTTTTCCGAGCTCTTGCTTTCAATATTACGGGCTGTGAATGGCAGTTATCCGTAGTTGTACACAATTTTGGAGTGAATAAGAAAGCATAATGTGTTTTTATTTATGTACAGTTTCGATTATTTTAGATGCTTCATTAATTTTGGTGTTCTATGATTATTTTTAATAATAAAAAAAAATATTTAATTGTAATTAAGAGCTGATATGTATATCTCGGCAGTTAATAAAATTAAGGCGCAGTATCGAGTGGTGTAGCTGTCTCGCTCGCACGTTTCATCTTTTTCCTAGATTTATATAATTAATGAATATACTTTTGAATAATTTGCTAATGTCAGTCTCGTGAGTACCGTATTACGAAATATTGAGGGCAATTTTCTTTTAGACAAATATGTTAGGTATGTAAATATTTTTTTGAAATATTTTTTTTTAGTGTTAGTCAAAATAACTAACAGATATAAACATAATTATTATTGTTCTTGGTGTTTTCATGAGTTTAGTCGTTTACGCATATTTACTAAAAGTACAATTTAACAGTTTTATACCAAAAAGAAACAATTGCGCGTGCGAGCGAGATAGCGGCACGACCCAACTTTAGGCCTAAAGGTATCGAAATCTGATCGCGTGATTCCTTCATCATGTAATGTTTCCAACGAAACTGAGTAGAGTGATGAGCACAGTGCATTGTCACACAGGACTCTGAACTGAGGATGTTTGTAGTTTTTATATCATGTTACGTCATTGGGTATAGACGGTTTTGCTATTAATAATCTTATAAATTAAAAAAAAAACTTGAAATACTAAGTTAGCCACCAGCAATGGGCATCTAGAGCCGTATCATAAGCGTTTAAGTACTCTTGTTTCAATATCACTTCGACTTTTGTCTTGCTTTTTCTACAGTTGAGAGAACAAGATAAAGGTCAAAGTAATATTAAAATAAGATTGATATTAAGATTGTGGAGCCCTCCTGAACTTCTAAAATATATATCTGACACCAGCGAAGTAAATAAATTAACTTCTAATTTTATAACTCGGAACGTTTAAGAAATAATGATACATGAATAAATAATTCATAACTCGTCCTATTTGATTTGATCATCAATATATGTATCTAAATTGATCCGCCTCGGGTGCTTGGACAGGATTCTCGCGTTGTCATAAAAAAACCTAACTTACTAACCGTCGCGTCGTTGCAAATTTGTATATGTAATGTGTAATATTAATACACGAGATTGATTGATGCGATAATAACCCTAAAATACTATTAAAAATGTATAAAAAAATATCTAAAAAAATTGTCGCAGGATATTTTGGATTTTCAACGACGTATTTAGTTTATAGGAAACGAATTAGTTTATTAGAAGTTTTTTTTTATTTTGACGTGACTTAGTTATAAAATCAGAGGTTTGGTTCCGTGGTCAAACAGTCTATGACTAATTGTATCTCATCAATAAACATATATGAAAGTGTGGAACGCTTCTTCGTATATTGAAATTCTTTCTGCCTTTTAACAGTTTTCTATTCATGTGATCTCAAGATTACAGGTCTTCTGTGAAAGTTTATCTCAATTTCAATATGTTCTATATAAAATTGTGATAGAAATTCACTGTAAAAAAGACACTAAGCATTTTTTTTTCAAATTGTAATGGCTGGCCATAGACTAACTCTTGGATTAGGTTGCTTTTTCACTAGAGCTAAGCTACGTGACTAAGAATGCAACCGAAATCAACCAATGGGATCGCTCTATTTTCACGGCTCAACCTATTATAATAGAAATCAAGCTATCCTATTGGTCGACTTCGACTTAAACGTAGTTTAGCTTAGATCTGATGGAAAAGCACCCTTAAGGAGTCGTTATTTGTATTCCTTTTATATGTACTTTAATTTTATATATCTAAGTTAAAACTATCAGTTGATAAACTCCTGTGTATTTGGGAGTGAAACATAAAAGATTGAATAAAACAATCGTTAAGTATATATACTTGTTTTTGTTGTTTAACCTTTTGTTGTTTTGTGTAACTTGTTACGCTTGGTATGATGTTGAGTGTACGTTGTCACGAAAGAGTATGCGTGTAGTGTAGTCGATGTAAAATTACGTAATTGAGCAATCTTTTTGTAGCCGAGAATGGAGCTCGTCGATCTAGGAGATATATATTCACTCATCTATTCATCTGTAGAAAAAATCTCGTAAAAATACTTATTTAATACGAAAAAATTCGTAGGGGTTAATTTCTGCGAGAATTGTATTATTATTCAAATATGTATATATATTTACTAATCTTAAGCCTAAGTTTTTACAATATTTCTGTAAAAACTTAAACCTAGGGTGCTGCCGGCAGCGGGACAGGGCATAAGCTGCTGGCGGTAAGAGCTACTGACTCAGAAACCTCCTGACAATTCGTGCCGTGTCTAAGATGACTGCCTTCTGAATCCAACCCTTGACCCAACCATCGAGCGAGTCTCTTGAGATGTTGGTCGAGGCTTTTCGCTAATTAAACGTTTGCCGATACGACTATCGGAACAATGATCGTCGAGTCAACATCCCACATGGCAGTTATCTCGTGAGCCAAGTCAAGGTACTTGCTGAGCTTGTCCTTCTCGGCCTTTATGAGATTCTCATCATGTGGAATCGTGATGTCGACGAGCACTGCCAGCGCCGAGACCGATCTACGATCACGATATCAGGCTTATTGGCAACAATAGTCCTGTCCGTGATAATAGAGCGGTCCCACAGTAGAGCAAACACCGGTTATTCTCAAGAACCGGCGCTGGTGCGTACTGATAGTACGGCACCTCGGACACGACAAGGCCGTATTGAAGTGCAAGTTGCTGGTGGATGATCCTAGCCACTTGGTTGTGTCTTTGCAAATACTCGCTGTAAGATGCGAACAACCGGAAATTGATTATTATTATTATTATAAAAAAATGTAGCTTGTGATAAAATAATATGAATAAGTTTTACTGGAGCTAAAAAAAAATACAAATTATACATTTCTTCATCAAAATAATCATCATCAATCATCAAGTAACAAATCAATTGAAAATATAAATCATCAGATACAGACACAATAATAAATACAAACAATTAAATTAAATGAAAACAAAACTAATATACAGGAATTAGGTAAATTTAGTTTATAATGTTTTTTTTACTAACATGTATAAGTTTTAACTGGAAACTGGCCTCTGCACTAGGATTCCCTGTATTGCAGAGACCAGGGACCCCTGTGACTATAAGAAATATGACATGACTTTACGTGTCGATGCATATTTTGTTAACTTTATATAAAACGGAAGTACAAGAACAATAAGATAAAATAGATATTAAACACCATTTAAATATATTACAGATTACTTGGGATTTATTAGGCACTAACTTGTACAATAGATATTTCACAAGTTCACCGGTAAAGAATGAAGAATGAATGAAGGCAAACATTAAACTCTCTGATAGATCAAAGTTAACCAGTTTATTGCTATGGTTTTCCTACCTTATGCAAATCAAAACAAAACATACAAGGCATGCATATACTCGGATGAAGTGAAGACGAATCTAATGACACCTCACACATCAAAATCGGTCACGCCGGTTAGGTAGGACGAGGTAATATAGAACCGTAGGAGGTAATATACAAACATATAAACATACACAGTATATGACTCGAAAAACTCGACCCTCCTGCGCAGTCGGGTAAAAAAGGAGGTTATCAATTCGGTCGTATTTCTTTAATGTTTGTTACCTCATAAATCCCGTCATTTACTTAACTGATTTCGAAAATCCTTTTTTGTATGAATATTACTCTTATTTATTCTTATATTGGTTTATTACATTAAAAACTGGTCAGTAGTTTGGTTTTAAAAAAATCACTTAAAAATTATGTCATCCAAGTAAACGATATTGCATAAGTATTTTGAAGGCGGTTGATTCAGGTTTTACCTGACTGAATAAGGAGAGTTATGTTTTTCGAGTGTACCTAATAGTGCGTGGCGGGAAATATTTGTATGTTTCTATGTGTTTCTGAACCCCTACAGCCTGAACGGCTTGACCGATTTTGATCTTCTTCACTCCCTGAGTATCATCATAGGCAATTTTTTGTGTAATAATAACAATACAACTCTCGCAAATATAAATAAATGCGCTTTTTCGTAACATCCAACAAACTTTCGTAAAAAATAAGTAATATTACTAGAATAATTCTAAAAAATACAGATTTATAATCATTTACACCGATTTTGCGCATACTTTCTCACAAAAAACGTACACTCAACAGCATAGCAAGCGTAACGAAATCGTTAATCTCTCTTCTGCAGTCGGGTATTATGTTTTTTATTTAAATAAATTCAATTGTTTAAACAAAATATTGCAATGTTGATGCACGACGCGACGCTTGGATGCACCAGTGAAAAATAAAAAGAAATGGGAAATAAAATATTGTATAATTTATTTAAAAAATATAAATACAATTAGGTACATATTTACAATAGAAGAAATATTAAATAGTAAAATGCATTGGTAAAATGATATAAAACAAGAAAATAAAGTACGATACTCTTTGGTACGATAAATGTGTGTGATATATGTCTTATAAAATAAATAACTGACTGTTAAAAATATATAAAACAAAGGTAAACGTAATAAAAAACTGAAACTGCACTATTCTGCTATTTTATAGTTATTTGGTTTGTATATTATGAAGCACCGATCTTTATTACAACATATCACAGATTTCACTAATAAAATTAAGTATTGGTCAAATAAAATTATACAATTAAAGCAATTTCAGACGGCAATTACTTACCTACATATATTTTACACTAGTGATATCGGACTGTATGAAAAAATTACGCGCATGCGCATCTTAGTCAGGTACTAAGATTTCAACCTCTTACACCGCCAATCAACAGCGCCACTTTGTATTACCATATTGAAATAAATGATACAAACGTTTTATTTTATAGTATTAGTAAATCACCAAATAAAAATTCAGTTGTGAAAAAATGTGAAACGTCAAGATTATTTTGTATAGAAAATAATATGCATGAAAGTATGGTTTATTAGGTATACATCTTCCTCATTCATTTGTAGAGCACGTTCTCTTTCTTTTGTAGAGCTCTTTCTCTGTTTTAGCCTATCAGCCTACCTCTCTGGAGGCTATGCGTCGCCACACCAACTGTCACCAACAGTTGGTCTGAACCACGGCATTGGATGTTACACATTATTTTAAAAACGTAATTTAAGACCTGATATATAAACAAAATATGCAGACCTAACTTTAAACTATTAAGACTGATCAAGTTATGGCATACCTTTTTTTGTTTGATTTGGCATGGATTTAAGGATACTTATGTCTATCCTATGTTATGCTCATCATCTCGGTCACAAGAAATCCACTGCTGTACATTGGTTTCCCCCGCGGATTTCCAAACAGGCCTGATGGAAGCGGCTTGTATCCAGCGTCTGGATTGAACAAAGTCGTCTGTCCTTGGCAGCTTTTCCTGCGCTACGCTTAATGGTGCGTGGTCTCCGCATGTTATGCCCATTTCCACCACCTTATTCGTACTAGAAGCACTGAGTATAATTTATAATTATACTACGTAAACCCCTTGCTAGAAGATGACGGATTTGCACTCGATTTTATCGGTTTAGGTAGCACTGAAGGCTTAATATTTACTGATGGAAACTTAACATCAGTGGTAGCTATTTGAATATCCGATTTGTTAATCTTCTTAACTGGTTTGAGTTTAACATCTGTTGCTAGTTCAATATTAGCTTTCTTAATTTTCATAGCTGGTTTGAAAGGGTTTAATTTGTTATTGTTATTTCTTTGATTATCGTTTTTGTTAATATATGGGTTTACAGGCTTTAATTTAGCTTTGTGTGTTGCTATTTCGTTTGAATCTACAACATTATGTGCAATATTTACTGCTTTAATTTCTGTTGTGTTAGGTTGAGCTACATATTCAACAGGCTTTAATTTAACAACGTGAGTTGGGAGGCTGGTCCCATCTTTGTTATGATTTGAATTTAGAAATCGTACAAAAACATCGTTAGTATTAGCTTCTTGAATATTATTTTTATTTATTTTGGCCATTGGTGTTATAGGATTTATTCTGACATCATTAGCTGTCTTAAATTTATTCACATTCGCATACTGATTTTCATCAACAGATTTATTATTAACGCCATGAGCATTTACTACTTGAATATCACTTTTATTAATTTTAAATTTTGTATTTTTCACATTTACATCACTAGTTACTATTTTGTTTGTAACAGTTTTAGTATGATTCACATAACTTATATTGATATTCTCAGTCACAATTTGAATATCGTCTTTTTTAATCTTATTCACAGGTTTAATTAAAGGTTTTTTAGATTCTAGGTTGACAGTCATACTAGATTTTTTACTTGTTACCTTTAGCTTACTAAACGGAGATTTAGAAGCACTATTCGCGGAAATAATATGTTCTTCTTTTACACAAACAGTATCTAACTTATTTCTATTACTCTTAAAGCTAATAAGGTCTCGTAAACAAGATGCATTGCTTTGAAATCCGGTTTTTTTGTAGTGTTGTAAGTAGTGGATCAGTAACAGAAGCAGGACGATCGATGGAATGATGCCCAGGAAGATAGCATACATCACGATCATAAAAATTCTTAGCACTGTGGACACAAAAATGATTATTTTAGTAAATACATTTATTATGTTACAGAAATCGATATTGTGCCTTTCATATTCAACCAAAACTTATATATATCTTGAGGCACGGCCGTGCACCCGCCATGTGAGCCAGCGGGTACGGCCGGGACTACATTTTCTCGAAGAGATTCGTACATTTATTCTTGACGGCTCAAGTTAGTGAAACTGGCTGGTTAGAGACATCTCTAATCTACATCTACAAAGGACAGAGTAACTGACTAACAAACAACATACATTATAGCATCTAGGTATGCTGTAATGTATATTACATCATAATCTTAATTTAGGTATAGAATATAGATTTTGTAACCACTAATTACTCCGTCATTTATAAACCAATTTTGGTTTGGTTTTGTTGTTTTGTTTTATTATGTAGAGAAAGTTTATGAGGTCGTCCTGTATATATTTTACATCAGGAGAGTATAATTAATAATATGAACGCCAAAACAAAATACAATATAGATAGGTATCTCTGCAAATTTTATATAATTTTTTGTGTCGAGAGTTACCTTCGTCGGATTCAGAAGCGGGTCCAGAATCGACTGACCCACCCTGGCCAGGGGTGAAGCATAGTGGAGGGGCGTAACCCACGTCGCAGTGGCAGTGACCTGGGGGGTTACCACAATCTTAATAGTAATCTTATTTCAATGTGTAGAAACGGAGAACTTAATTAAAGTTGTTACTTGAGATAGAACATATTTAAAATTGCATCTATACACTCACACTACATAATCATTAATCCACACGCACATCCACACTTACACACCCTCACGCACACACTTCACTCACACATACTCATAAACTCCCTCACCCGCACGGCACGTCAAGCGCGAAAAGGAAACAAAACACTGTTTAAAATAAATATGCTAAAATGCGCTTATTCAGCGTTTATAAGTAAGACGGCATCTGTTTAAACGGATAAAAGTCAACTACTAAATAAAGCTAAATTTATTGACTACCTTTCTTGTTGAGACATATAATACTGGTCAATATAGACAAGTAAACATATTCTTAAAGTAAAAAATAACTTGTAGCATTATCTAGATATTATTTTAAAGTCATAAATATTATTTTGAAATGTATTTAATACCTTTGGAGTTGCAGATTCCTTGTCCTGAGCAGTTGGAAGAACAGTCTGATGACACGATTTGTTCTCTGGCCTCTTTCACAGACACGCATCTCTGTTTGAAACACATCTGTGGAAATAAACTAACGCTATTAGACCTGTAACTTGCCTTCCTGCAGCTTGGAGTGAAGATAGAGTTCAAAAAGATAACATCTCACAGGCAATGGACTGGAACTGATTATATTAATATCGCTGATTAGAGAACCTCTTCAAAGTCCTCAACAGGATAAGAAGATAAATTACCAATTAGCATCAAGTAAATGGCGAGTAGGTGTCTCATTTGCCGACGATATAATGATGAAGCTTATGACTCTACTCGTTAATTCCGATTTCGTTGTTCGAATTTCTGGACAAATCGATTTTAAAATAATCATGGTCAGAGGCAAAAGCATGTTGGATGATCATGTTGAGCCGAACCAACAAAAAATCGGAGACTGAACTTGAAGTTTTCAATGTTCACCTCGGATAAACTGTATACTTATAGATAAATTTCTATCAAACTTTGAACAGAGGTTGCACCTTTTTAACCTACTTTCACAAAGGAGTAGGTTCTTAATTCGTCGGCATCTTTTTTCATATATGTTCCCCGACTACTCGAAGATACCTGGACCGATATGAAAAATTCTTTTGTTTTCTTGTTTAGTTTTCTAAACGATTACTTGTCGTTTGAAGATACGCGAGTTAGTGATAAAGTAAATTAGTAAGACTAATTAACGCGACGACGACGTGCGACTAGTTACTTGCTACTATTCGTATGGCGTCGCTTCGCGTTGCCGCTTGTATGTAGCATGTCACATGGGCTGAGAGGACAATGGGTTAGCAACGGAAATTCCGATAAAAGAATCGGACGAAAAGCCATCAAGACAATTTATATATTGGACAGGAATGGGATTCTTTGCCGCCATCTGTTTCCTAAGAACTACAATCTTCTTAAACGACGAGCTCCATCCTCGGCCACACCATCGTGAGTTGGTGGTCAATCGTATCTATCTTTCGTAAAATATATATATATATATATATATATATATATATATACCAACAATCGTATTTGTAAAAGACTTTTTTAAACTATCACGGTCATTCATGAAAACACTATTATTATTAACGGGATATTTACCGTGGTTCTCGTTAATTTTGAGCTGCCGATATGCTGCCGGCACAGTTCCATGCACCATGTTCACGGGCGACTGAAGAATGCAGGTGGATGATACGGTTAAGGGCAGACATATCTGTCTCCCCTATTTCTTTGTCTTTTACTGCGAAGACAGCTCGGGATATCGGGAGATCAAAATTAACGCGAACCACGGTAAATATCCCGTTAATAATAAAAGTGTTTTAATCGTATTTGTTTTTTGAATAAGGGAACCGCTTGTTTTCTATTTTTGTATAAAAAAACTGTCATTATTGCATACCGTTGCGCGCTTCTTACATCAGTAATCAACTGACCTGTTCATATCCACATGTAGCGCCGTCACCTACTAATCCTATATCGAAGTCCTTCGGTTTCTTGTTGGGTTGCAATGTGTAGTAGCAGCGATCACCTGGAAACCAACACTTATTAGAATCAATTATGCGTTCCCAACAGTCTGATTGAGAAAATATTCCTAACCTTCGATAATTATTTTTTTCGAATTTCCTCCTACAGTCTCATCCGCGTCGCCCAGTATGAAATAATGATGATGAAAAGCTTATCACTATCCAGAGTTTTACTTCTATTACGAGTTCGATGGCAAATGCAGAGAAGTTAGAAATATAAGGGTAAGCTCTGTCCACAAACGCCAAATACTGTGACCGTAACCAAACCTGTGACACATTTCAATTTGTACAACGCAATGTGTCTATGTGAGATGTGTCGGTGCCGGTAACTGACCGCCTTAAGCTCTTGGGTGTTTCTCTAACATGAACCCTCAATTTTGGCTCCTATATGAGTCTAAAGCTCAACTAGCTGCCAAAGAGCTGAAAAAGTGTATTGTTCGCATCTTCGGGATGGATCGGCTAAATACGAAATCCAGGCGTTGAAATCTATAGAGAAACGTGCCCGGAAGCTAATTGGCGACGAATACCTCGTAAAAACTAAGCTTCAAAGCTTGGAACATCGTCGCGAAGTTGCTAGCTTGTCGGTTTTTTACCGGATCCATTTCGGTGAGTGTGCATCTGATCTGCATGATCTAATTCCTTCTAGCCCTTTTTTCTATCGGACGGTTAGAAACACGAAAAAGCGTCACCGTTTCATGGTGGATATTCCTGGATTGGATAGATATAATCTGGGAGTCTTTAAATCGTGAGTGAATTGGTTTCTTCTAGGTAAGCACGCTCCATCGTAGACCGCAACGTTGCTTAACATCAGGCGAGTTGGCGGTCAAGCGCGAACCTATTTCAATATTAAAAAAAGTGCTATTGAGAACTTCTTGTAACACCCCTGGGGGTTTACCACAATAGTAATAGCAATCTTATTTCAATATTACTTTGTCCTTTGTCTTGCTCTCTCAACTATAGAAAGAGTGAGACATACGTCAAAGTAATATTGAAATAGGACTGCTTGAACGCTTGTGGCACCTACAGACCCTGCTCCGCACTACTCTATAGTATTTGGTTAACCTTTGCGAGTGAACATAGTGTTTATGCAGCAAAAGCGTTTTCTTTCTGTCAAGCAGTTATTTCGCCGACATAATGCAATGTTCACTTCATGTTTCGGCAAAGTTAAAAGATATTATCCTTCCATAATATTTTCATAGGTGAGAAACCAGATTATTAACGATTGCTATACACACGCACATACATACACACGTTTTCACATTTACTATATTAGTTATTGTGACATGATGTAATATTTACCATTAGCCCCTGTGTACCATATTTGTGCACTCGGGTGCGCCCTCGTCTGTTCCGGCGTGAAACTAAGCGAACTGCCGGCAACGTTGCTGCAATGAAGCGTACCGCACAAGGTGTCTTTCTCAGCACATCTCTTGAACCCTTTGAGATATGTGCCGCAGTTACCTTGACTGAAACATAAAGTAGTTTATTGGCATGTCTATTGAGTATATGTAATTTTTAAAAGCAATTGTGTGTGCTTTAAGACCACACGACAGATGTGAAGACGACCTCAATAATACGAAATAGTAGTGACGTGTTGAATATATCTGTCTCGTTCCCGTAGTCGACTCGTGTCGATTTTATTCGAACGAGCGTTACATAGCCGAGCGTGACGGCTCAGGTTCATTCAAACTCTCTAAATTTAGAAGAAAAAACTTCTTTAGACGCCTCGGAGCGTCTCTCGACAAATAAGACACTCGTATCGTAACGATGTGCTGCAAATCCCAACTCCAATGACTTATCGTATAAACCGAACTCACTACTTGTAACCAAGGCATTACTATCATTTATTACTTAATCATCAGCTTGTTTTTACCCAGAGGAAGCCCTTTGTGAGTACCATCGCGCCCCTGAAGGGGGGAGGGGTCTGACCCAGACAAGATGTCTGGTATACCGGAGTTAGTACCTCTGTGGTGTTTCTACGTGGAGTCTATGTGCTGGAACTATGGATGCACTGCTTGCACTCATTTCACGGACTCAGCAGCGCTGGTCCTGGGACCCTTTCCTTGTAAATACTTTCATTACCTACTGCAACCGATTTTTTTCGTTACGTATCACAAATGGTAAGTTATGTAGAGATGTGAGCCCATAACCTGTTGCGTGATTCGCCATCCTATTGAACACTCACTGATTTCCATAACGGTTTATGTCGTAGCACTTGGTAACTGATGTTGCCGATGCGCCGTAGAGCGTCCGGCACTGATCCGTGTGCGAGCGGCACAGTCCTTGCATGCAGTACGCCTATAAGAATATCAAAGTTTCACACATAGTGTTATTACTAGGATTTTCTTTATTAGAGATGCAATGAAACACAGCAAACAAAGATATAAGATAACCTATATAGGTACATTTACCACTTATTTTAGCTTTTTCAGTGGTATGGGAAGGTTCCAAAAGATTTCTGCAGTGAACCAATAATTGAAATACGGCAGAAGTTCGCTTCTCGATTTATCTGTCACTTTACCTAGGGCCAATAGTTTAGGCTGTACCTTTCTGTCAGTCAATTACTTGGGGCATAGCTTTATATAGGTAAAAAAAGAGGCTAAAATATTTTACTCGCAGCAGGATATGAACTCAGTTTGTTCTTTGTTTGGCTATAGTCTTTACTGTCGTTCTCTACTCTTTTTACTCTCTCGGTCAAAGCCTGAATTGCTATTTATTATAATTATTCCCTTTGCACTTTTTTGATTCTTCTTTTATTTAATATAATTTACAAATCACGTAAGTACCTTATTGTTCCCTTGCCCGCACGGCGTAGAGTCCATCCTGTAGACGTCAGCGGGACAGTACTCGGAGTGTCCTGTACAGTATTCCGGTAAGTCGCACTCGCGGTCCGCCGACCGACACACCACACCAGCCGACATAGGACGACAAGTCTGTAAATAGATAAGTCATGACATGAATCTTACTTATGGAGAATCAAATGGGGTAACAACAATCAAAGCGCGAGCAGTAGTTATAACTCACTGAGAAGTCGCAACAGGCGCCGGCGCCACACGTAGCGTTCGAGCGCAGCATGCAAGTGTCAGGGTTGCAGCACGCGTGGCACGGGTTGACACGACCCAAGACCGTGATGCCACAATCGCACTGTTCTCCCGGCTCTACGAACCCGTTGCCACAAGTTGGAGAATCCAACAACCGTGGAGGCACGTTGCTGGAACAAAATGTCAAATCATGCAGTCGTCGAAGTAAAACCGTATTTTTTTTATTCTGCGGGCATACGTGTTACGCTTGATCAACTTACCTCATGTTAAGGAATATTGCGGTCAATAATAGAGTGCTTTTACTTAGGAGAAACTAATTAGCTCTCTGTTTAAAGATACCCAAATTATATCAATAGTAAAGACCCAAACTTTTTATTTTTTAGGGTTCCGTACCTCAAAAGAAAAAACGGAACCCTTATAGGATCACTATTTGTCCGTCTGTCTGTCTGTCCGTCCGTCCGGGTGTCAAGACCTTTATCTCGGGAACGCGTAAAGGTATCGTGTTGAGATTAAAACCATATACGTTGATCATAGTATATTCCTCAGTTTTCGTAAAAAAAAGCGACAGCCGAATATGTCTTAAAAAACGCACATTTCCACACCCACAGGGGAATCAAAATCTATCCCCGTTGACCTAGAACTCCTAAATTTGGCAAGAAGCATTGTGTTCGAGTTACACATATAGGAAAAAATCCGAAAACTGGACATTTTTAATTTAATCACAAAAAAATAGTGTTGTTATGCCAGTAATGAGGGTTCAAATTTTAAAGTTCTTTAACCGTAGGTATCATGTGGGGTATCATATGAAAGAGCTTCATTAGCACAAGCTAAAACAGGTTTTTAAATATTTTTTATTTTACGGTTTATGAAGGAAAATTAAAAAAAAAATCCCCCTTTTATCTACTAGTTTGTACGGAACCCTCGATGGACGATTCTGACTTGCACTTGTCCGTTTTTTTATAGAATAGCTCTACGTTCGATCACCAGCACGCCTGATGGAAAGCGACGCTGTGACCGAAGAGGAAGCACTTAGACAGAAGGTACTTGTCTATACTTTTATGTGGATGTTTATTTCACATACTAGCAGTAACTATACCTATTACCGTATAGTTTGGGATTTTGGAAAATATTTCTTGAAACTATGTGCATTAAGCAATTAGCGATCAACAAGATGAATTAATACTGCCGATTAGGTACTGCCATACTGGACTGGGAAGAAAATGAAAACAAATGTTATTGCTAATTATGTACTATCATAAAAGACTCTTAGTACTACATAGTACTATACTTCTACTTCTTTTCCCAGGTATACCTGGGGAATTGAATTCATTCAAATTGACTTTTACAGTATACTGTAAAAGTCAATTTGAGAGAAATTGGCGTCTAATTGTCTCACGGTAACTGTCGTTCTGTCTAAATACTTAGAAACATGACTACATAACTCAACGGACGACGGTGAAGATGGTTGGGACGCCATAATATTCCTAGGAGGAAAATTAAATACAGGAAAATAAACTTGAATAGAACATGCTTACGTAGATGGAAGATCCATCAGGCGCGAACACAAGTATTAATAATAAAATATTTGTGTCAAAGTGTTATTTTATCCTCCAATTTAATTTTAATCTTAATAAATTTTAATATATAGGTATATTTACTTATTCACAAATTGTTCACTGTTGTATTTATTTATATATCTATATTTTTGCAAATCTCCATAGGGCAGGCGTACGCCAAGATTTCCAAAAGGACCTGATGGAAGCGGCTTACATCCACCTTCATCCTGCTATTTCGCTGCGTTTGCCGGGGCTTTACTCTTTGCCGGGGCTTTGGTCTCTACTCGAGAACTTTTCAACCCCATCGGCATTTAGTTGTACGTGCTATGTGCCTTTTAATTCAAATCGCTTCAAATTCCAAACCCAATATAATTTCAAAGGAATTATCCTTTCAAATTGTGTTATGTTTGTTACCTTCTGCAAGCTATGAGTTGGCTGCGTTGGATAAAACTGGTTTTCAGCGGTAATTTCACGAATGTAAAGAATACATCCAATCCAATAGCCGCTTCCAATCGGTCTTTTTGGAAATCCATGGCGGAGGCCTATGTCCAGCAGTGGACTTCTTATGGCTGAGATGATGATGATGATGAAAGAATACATCTTGTGTCTGTTGTTACAATATCTTTTAATTTCAGGCATAGAACACCCTATTCGTTTTCAGAAGAGCATTTTGTTATGCAGTTGGAAATATAAGTAAATAAATAACATTCGAAAAATCTATAAAATCCTTGCAAAATTTCAAGAAACTGGTTTGGTTACAGGATGCAGGTTTGAAAGCAAAAAGAGAATTGAGCAATTCATGAGAGAGGCCTATCATGTCCGGCGATGCTCAAAAGCAACATGATTGTGATGAGATACGAGATAATTTTACCCCCGATTTTTTATTTTAAATGGGGTTATAAGTTTGATATGTGTATCTGTGTATCTGCGTGTCTGTCTGTGGCATCGTAGCTCTCAAACAGATGGACCGATTTGGATCTATTTTTTGTTCGAAAGAGGATTTCATCGAGAGTGTTTTAACTATGTTTCATCAAACTTGGTTCAGCCATTGTTTGTTCGGGGGTTTTTAAGTTTTCGAAACTTATATTCTGCTATAGGGTTCTGTCAGCATAAAATAAAGAAAATAAGACTAGGGTACTAACTGCAAACAGTAATCCTTCTTTTCATCGAATAACTCCTTCAAAGACTGCAAGCTACACGAGGACCAGTGCACAGGAGTTTCTTTTGAGCCACCCATTATGCACAATCCTTGGACTGGACATATGCAATTTTGCTTCTCAAAATCTGTAGTAACAATAAAAAAAAAAGTATGTTTACTAAACGGAATCATGTGATGGATGAATTTCTAAGTTATCAGAAATCAGATTTACATCTTTTTAACAATAGCTGCAGTGCATTCTATGACATGAAAATTATTGAAAGTCTCACTCGGATAAGGCACAGAGCAGACAATCTGTTAACCTAATGCATGACCATACTGTGCTCAACTGTATGTTTGCTTCTGTGCGCATTACACACATCTCTAATCGGTGAATATTTGTGGACACTGCGCTTATAGTTTCACCTGCTTTTTTCAGGTTTTGTTAATTTTTCGAGATAAAAAGTAAACATGTATTAAGATAGAGCATACGATTCCATTCCAAGTTTTATTTAAATCTGTTAAGCTGTTTTATCATTATATATTATATTAGCGAGATTACCATACGTGTGACTCTAGAATCGTACCCAAAAACAAAACTGGGGTCCGTCAAGAGTGACGTGACGCGAGTGAAGCCACACTACGCTTCTACCCACCACCACACACTTCCCACTCCATTCGTATGTGTGATAAATCAAAATTACAATTATACATACCTACAAACATTCACACCTATTTTCCCTTGCATCAAAGACCATGATGGCTGTATGATGCAACATTTGACCGTCGTTAGATGGGAAGAAGAGGGTATTAGGAGGTATTCGAGGGTAAAATGTAATGTTGGCCTGCGCTGACAGGGTATTACAATTATATTAATGAGAACATCTCACCATGGCCCATTCCGAAGTTGTGTCCCATCTCATGCGCTACAGTGGTCGCTTGTAGTCCAATTACATCGGTATGCATTAGTTCTACGCCACCAGATAATTCCAAGCTGCACACAGTTCCAACCATCGCTAAGCCTACCAATATAGTATCTTTACGGTCATTGAATTTTATACGCCTGAAAATATCAAATAAATGTGTATAATCTATGATGTATGATGATGATTACGCGCGTGTGTCGAGTGTATGTATGTGTGTGTGTGTGTTTGTGTGTGTGTGTGTGAGTGTGGGGGGGGTTATTAATTTAATAATACCCCTAAGGACTTGCCCCCCAGTGTTATAAATAAGTCATCTAAATACTTAAAGGTACTTACGATAGTAAATGTGCATTATCATTTGGTATCTCGAAGTTGAGTGTATTTTTCCTGTAGTTAAGGAAGTTGTCAAGTCTGCGGTTCTCATCGTACTCTACCAGTATTTCATCTCGTTCGCTCCACACTACTACTCCAATTAGAGCTATGTAGATATTGAGGGGAGCGTACAACTAAAAAGTAATAAAGAATATGTTTAATGTAATAATGATCTATCGAATATAAATGATCCTTTAAATACGTGATAAATATTTGGATTATGAAGTACCTACTTAGGTATTTAGCATGAAATTTCTACAAATCGGTAGTACCTTATGTAACTAATCTATTGCTACAAGTAAAACAAAAAAAACTCCCGACATAAAATGGTTGAACTGATTTTGACAATACATGGTAATAGTACATTATTTATTTTAGAAACACCAACAGTATACATATTACATTGACTTGGTAGGTAATCTCTAATATAGGTTCTGATATGCATACCTTTAACAGGCGTCTACATCATTCTTTAACTAAAACTAAAACTATATTAATTTAAAACTAAAACCTATAAAATAATATAACAGTGATATTATAATCTATTGCGTTCAGTAAAAAAAAGTAATAACTTAAACTTGAATGCGTTAAATTTGTCGTGAAATATATCGAGATCGTTTAGCAAAACATTAATTTCATTATATGTACGACATAGTCTTGGTAGAGGAGAATTATATGATAAGTTAGTTTTAGAGTATTTAACATAGAGAATCTTTAAGATTCTGTGACGCGGGTAGTGACCTGATACTGATAGGGAAAACTGCATCAAAATTGAGGGACAGTCAATACAAACAAAACAGGCTGTGAACAACTTTGTAAAGAAAAGAGAGGTCGCGGATTTTCAAAATATGATTTACTTTGTCGAACGCACTACTAAAATCAGTATAAATTGCGTCAATTTGGCGACCTTTGTCTATCTGCTCGGTCAATTTCGAAACAAAGTCAACCAAGTTCGTTTCGACAGAGCGACCTTTCATGAATCCGTGTTGATGTTCCGACAGGAGCTGACATGAATGACGAGAGACTATTGGACATAAAAGCGCTTCAAACAATTTAGAAAAGCAGGACAATATTGAAATTGGCCTATAATTCTTCACATCATCAACATTGCCTTTTTTATGAAGAGGTATAATTTTGGCTTTTTTCCATTCATCGGGAAACTCTCCTAATGATAAAGAACGATTGTATATGAGTGAAAGAGGTAACGCTAAAGCAGGACCACAACGTTTTACTAAGAGAGGTGGGATGCCATCAGGGCCAGGTCCCTTACGGGCATCTAAATGTAATATAATTTTCAAGACTTCGCGTTCAGTGAAGCTTACTTTGCCAATGCTATTGTGGTGCTGATCGCTAACAATTCTACTTACATCGTGTTCGTCCGGCGAATGCGAAGTGAATACACTAGAAAAACTTGTTGCCAACAAATTAGCTATGTCTCTTCCCGTCCTAGCTATGATATCTCCCAAACGCATTTCTGCTGGAAGCTAAGAGCGCGTCTTTCGTTTATCTTTGACATGGCGCCAGAATTCTTTAGGATTCTTGTTAATACTCTCTTCTGTTTTTACAAGATAATTCTTGTAAAGAGTACTAAACAACTTGTGACTACGTTCTCTCAAAATATGAAATTCAAGCAAATCGCGTGGATTTTTATATATTCGATATTTTATTCTGAGCTTATCTTTTTCTGCAAGTAACTTTACCAAAGATTAATTGAACCAAGGGGGAAATAACTTTCTCTTGAACATGTGTTTCGGGACAAATTCATCGATACATTTTCTTAATATCTCATAAAATTTTGCAGTCATTTCATTTACTGAATCACAGTCATCAAAAATGGCAAGCCAATCAGTATCGTTCAGACGTGATGAGATACTATTGAAATCTGCCTTGTAGAAATTTAGCACATTAATGTAATTGGCTATCTGCCGTTTTAATTATTAAATAAATAAATAGTTAATATATATAAATAGTTAGGTGCAACAAATCTCTATAGCCATCCAGCGAGGAAACGCCGCAGCATAATGGGTATTATAAATACCTTTCCCCAAGGTTCCACGCGCGAGGGGTTTCATGCGAATAGGGTAATATTTTTTGACATAATGTTTGTTATATTTTAAATACAATTATTGACATGTTAATTTTAGTATATTGACAATTTGTAAATTATTGACTTATATTCTGTGTATCTTAATAACCAGCTCCAATAACAAGAATAATTCTATAAATAAATAGATAATAAAATTAGAATTCTATATCAAAATCGGTCCATCGGTTTTAGAGCTATGATGCACGGACAAACCTGTGTGTAATTGTGTTAAACCCTTCTTTTTTGGTGTGGGGTTAAAAATTACTTTTGGACGTTGTATTATTAGTGAGACAAATAAAAACAAGTAGGTTAAGGAAGTGCTTACAAAATGTCCGACTAAAACAAAATTCATGTTTTGAATGATTTTTATATAAGTTCATGCAGTCATTTTGTATCTTAAAAAATTGGCTGAGCGCGAGTGGGTATGCGCGAGCGAGACGGACGATAATCGAACTACGGTCTCTTAAATTCGTCATTGTTGGTACCTGTATGAGTATCGATTAACTCAGTACACTTTTTCATGAATTTTGTTTTAGAGTGTAGGTCCTTGTGATAATAACATTCTTGGCTTATACTTACAGAGTTAACAACGTTAATCAGTTGTATACAGTACGAGTGCACGGCGCGTATGGTTCCGAAGTGTTGGAACATGCTGTGGTCAGCCACCAACACTAGTTCCACGTACCGAGATGATCTGTTTGCGTTGTATGGTTCGCCTACTTGAGGGTCTGCTTGGCGTCTGTACTGTGATAAATAATATATATAAATACACTCTATTATTTGTTTTCATATTTAGGATTTTTACCCGAATGCGTAAATAATAATATAAATAAAGTGATAATACTTCTCTAGCAAAAATAAACAAAACGTTTTTCGTAACCTCCGAAGTTTTTCGTAATAAATAAGTAATTTTACTAGAATTATTCTAAATAATGTACATTTATAATTTTTACAGCCATTTTACAGATACTTTCTCACAAAAAACGTACACTCAACAGCGTACTATAAGCGTAACGAAATCGTAAGTTAGACTACAAAAAAGCGCTTTTCTGCAGTCAGATATTTACACAAAAAGACCGACAAGGGAAGTGTGTAGCGATGGATAGAAGCGTAGTGTGGCTTCACTCGCGTCACGCCACGCTTGACGGACGCCACGCCTGGCGGACGCCACACTCATTGTGGCGTCGTATGAGGCGGAGTATACTTTTTTGAGTTTCATAAACTTGACTTTAATTTAGGTAAGATTTTTATGATGAAATGCGAACGATCCGTCATATGTACCGATCCTCGCTTGTCGGTTTTGCTTTTGGGCATGAGTCACGAGTCAAGGGTATGGTAATCTCGCTAATATAATAAATGAATATAAAACTTATTTTCTTTTGACAACCATCAAAATGTGTTTTGACTTCCGTAAATTATATAAATAAGTACCTACTGCTTACATTTGATAGATAGAAATTTAATTGATAGATAGTAGATTTTTAATGCGTTTGTTTCCCTTGACACTACTGCATGGCACTATTAGTAGTGGACATATTTATGATCTCTGAACAATCGGACTTTCCGTACTTTAATACTAGCATATTCAGCTCATCTTTGGTTGAATAATTAAATAATAACTATAATTTTCTGAAATGTGTAATTAATGGGGTACTTCGTATTTTTACCGTAAAATATATAATTAAATAGTTACTTACCCTGCTACTTCGTATTTTCATGACATCATGTCCAACATTATCGCTGGACTGTAAAGCATCATGCATAGTGTTACTGATGACGTCACCGACACCTTGTCCAACCCCCACATGTCTGCTTGAGTGTTGCATATCCTCTCTAAGATCTTTGTGGTCATATATGTAATGTGGGGAATGGATTTGAGCGCCTGAAAATAATCCGCATTGTACAGCTGTGACACAGGTATACAGGTAACACAAGTAGGTAGCTAGCACGGCTGCTCACGGAACACCCCTCTGGCCAGATACACTATATGTATTAATGAATAATTGTGTTTTGTTATTTAATATTTAAAAATGAGGCTAGTTATAATGTTTTATGTTCAGACAGGCCTCATGGCTCAGTTGTAAGTACGTCTACCTTTGAGCTGTAGGTCGTAGATTCGATCCCTACCTAGGGCAAATATTTCTGCTGAGCATGGATGCTTGTTCTGTCTGGGTGTTTATATGTATCATATGTATGTATTTACAAAAAAGTATCTAAGTATTCTATCTGGTTTCCATAGTACAAGCTTAGCTTAGTTTGGGGCTAGATGGTGTTGTGTGAAAATGTCCTCCAATATTTATTGTTGGAAAGTTTTTGGAAATAAACGTATTTGTATATAATTCGGGCTCGTATCACAAGTTTGACTAACATTTGACTAGATTTTGTCATTTAGAATTTTAGTATGTACCTGGGCTATCGAACTCCGCTCGGATATTTTGAATGAAAATACGGGCAAGCCGGAGTTAGCTAAAAATTAATTGGTCGATTTATTGTCTCCGAATCTATCTACATATCAAATTTCAACGAAATCGTGGGAGCCGTTTCCGAGATCCTTACTATGTTATACTTAATCTACTTAGAGTTACTATAATTATTGCAATAAAAAAAAACAAGAAAAAAATTACAAAAATTAAAAAGAAAAAAAAACAAATAAAAAAAAACATCGACACGAAGAAGAAGAAGATTATTGCAATGCAAATAATGCAATTGCGGGCGATTGATATGTGCGACGTGCGGAGGTACTGAAAGACGGTGATTCACTTGTGGTTACTCATAATGATGACACATACTTTGAGCCGGTTCTATGTACTTCATATTCTGTCCGTCGAATATGACGCCTCGCACTCCATCGCACGTGGACACCGCGATCCACGATTGCGGCTTTCCTCGTACACTGCCTGAGTAGTGGCACAAATCCAGCTCCTGGAATAGAAACGGGAAGCATGTCGTCTGTCATGTTTTAAGATTATTCAGCTTCAACTATTTGTAAGGAGCATATTATTTGTGTTTAGAACATATTACCTAAAAGAGGGGTGAATTTGAATTTAAAGTGTTATGTATGTACATCTGTGCATCTGTGTGTTTGTCTGTGAAATCGTAGCTCTCAAACGGATGGAAAGATTTTTATCTAGTTTTTTCTTCGTTTGAAGAAGATTTCATCGAGAGCGTTTTCGGATATGGTTCATCAAAAACGGTTCAGCCGTTTTATTGTTGGGAGTTACTCGGGTTTTGCTAAACTTATACTTGTATAGTCTAGATCTCTTTAATGATTCATTTGTATTAAAATACAAATGAATCATTAAAGAGATCTAGATTAATGCGTTCTTGCGCATCAGTTACAATCCTACAACGTACGGTATTAATAGACCCAGTAGGGTCTTTCAAGGAGTTTCCAAACTGGGTAGACCACAGACCACATCTAACGGGCCTCGCTGGACCTGCTAGCATGCTAGATGTTTTCTTATCCGCAACACATTAAATGCTATGCTACATTCAATGCAACATTGTGGTAGGAAAGGTATACACGCAAATCTTTTTGAGGTTTCTCAAACAGATTTAGGTGTTATTGGACGCTTAGTAAATGTAAAATATCAACAGTCATTCTCACAAGTATAGGTACATCTTTCTCATTCTTTTGTAGAACACTTTCTGTTTCTCTCAAAAAGATTTTAGTGTTCCCGTCGCATGCAGCGTCTCTATACTTATCTACCTATACTTCAAACATTAGCAGTCTCTTACCCTTGCCTACGAGACCTCAAAAAGATTAGACCGTACTAAGTACCTAAACCAATGATTGAAATTGTATTTATTTAAGTATTTACCTGTTTACTGGGCATATATTTGACAGTCTTCCCTCCCTCCTGATACTGAAGGGTGTGGCCTCCCGCTACCAGGTCCTCATTTAGCCGCAGTTCTAGTACCCATGGTAAGCCATCGACAAGAACCGTCATCTGTATCTCGGCATGATGTACTCCATTCTGGAATACCAATGTATGGAGTACGAATATCAAAACATGAAAAAGAGTAAGTACCCCACATTGCTCAACTGTCTAGAATGTCTAGTTTTTCAATGCTATGTTTCTAAATATAGGTATACAAAATCAATGACAGTGAAAAGTGGCACTGATGGAACTAAAAAAAAAATCCTTTATCTCAGAGCCAAAAACAATGTGTGAATGGGAAAAAGAGTTCGATTGGTATGTCTATAAACTAATAAAAACATATTACTTTGTACTTAGGTGAAGTGGTGTCTTGGAAGATTTTGGTTGGACAACTGAATGGTTTTTATACAAGTATTACCAGATTCATAGCAGGCAGGTACTTACAGTATATCTAGTCGATAATATTTTTCGTTTAGTTCGTCCATGATGTAGCACAGGGTGTACTATGCTGTGTTTACTAAAGTCTAAGGAGGGGCTATCTGCAACAAAAACATTTCAAATTATTTGAAATTCAGAACGACTTTTACAAAATAAAACTAAAGAGGAAATTAAAAACACTAAAGTTTACAAAACTGAAACAACCGACTTCAAAATACGCAATTTTGTTTACTTGGATGATATATTTTTCCAGTTATTTTGTTTTAAAATCCAAGCTACTTAGCCGATTTTGATAAAATGTATATGGGTGGTCCCCTCTAAATTATACCTATCAAAAAAAAAAACATCAAAATCAATTCATAATTGGCGAAATAATGGCTAACAAACGTACAAAAAACATACAATCGAATTAGAACCTCCTTCTTTTTGGAAGTCGGTTAAAAATTACATAACTTCAGTATGTTGTTGGTATTATATAGCAAATGGGAAGACTTAATTGTAACTTGAGTAGATGCA
The DNA here is from genome assembly GCA_947563715.1 of Lycia hirtaria. Classification (NCBI taxonomy): domain Eukaryota; kingdom Metazoa; phylum Arthropoda; class Insecta; order Lepidoptera; family Geometridae; genus Lycia; species Lycia hirtaria. Next base: position 48,245,868 of record OX387376.1, on the reverse strand, counting down.
TAATATAGGGTAAACATGCCTGCTAACTACGGTAAAACCAATTACTACCTACTTTTTAGGGTTCCGTACCCAAAGGGTAAAAACGGGACCCTATTACTAAGACTTCGCTGTCTGTCTGTCTGTCTGTCTGTCTGTCTGTCTGTCTGTCTGTCTGTCTGTCTGTCTGTCTGTCTGTCTCCAGGCTGTATCTCATAAACCGTGATAGCTAGAAAGCTGAAATTTTCACAAATGATGTATTTCCGTTGCCGCTATAACAACAAATACTAAAAATTTAAAAAAATAAAATATTAAGGGGGGTCCCCATACAATAAACGTGTTTTTTTCGTATTTTTTAGCTCAATATTAAAATCGGTAACAGGTAGACGCTTCAAATTTTCACAGAATATTTACTGGTATATTACCTTTCAAAATAAATAATTAAATAATCATAAAGTAAATATTAAAGGGGGGCTCCCATACAACAAACGTAATTTTTAAGCAATTTTACTCGATCTTAATTAACAGGTAGAAACTTGAATATTTGTAAGTAAATATCTAGAAATATATTAACTATAAAAATAAATACCTAATCTAATCAAAACTAACAAAATGAAAATAATCCGTGCATCTAAACGCGGTGCGAGCGCCGTGCCGCGGTGTGGTGGTGGCGCGAGTACGAGGCGGTTGCTAAGCAACGGCCACGCGGGTAGCGGGGGAGGTAACATCACGGAGCGAGCCATAGCCGCGCGTATTCGTGCGAGCGTCGTCGTGCTGCCCGGATGTGTATCGAAAACCTACCTATAAGTTTGCAATTTACTACTTTTGGAATTTCGTTGATTTCTCGTTATTTTATAAACAGAACTAAACTTTGTAGTATTATAGATGATAGTACGGAACCCTTCGTGCGCGAGTCCGACTCGCACTTGGCCGATTATTTTATTATCAACAGACAATTCCTGTTGTAATATGTAAAATCCCATTCCTAATTTTACAATGAATTTGTATTTATAATGAAATATTAGAATTTATGTTGGGGTTTTACAGTATTCATCATCAACCATTGTCCATCCACTGCTGAATAAAGGTCTCCTCTTTAGAGCGTCATCCTTTCCGGTCCTGTGTCAATCTACACTGACTTGCTACAACTGCCTTGTCGATATCATCAGACCGACGAGCTGGAGGTCTGCCAGGTGCTCACTTTACGTCTCGTGGACACGATCTTCACTGACTGCTTTGGTCAGAGGCGGACTAGCAGTCTTAGCCGCACTAAACCGAGTAAAATCAAGCGCCCCTTTTTCGCACTGATGATCTTAATATCAACGGGGGAAGGGGGAGCGTGGCCCCCCCCGGGGGGGGGGGTCCGTGATGCTGATGCTACAATACCATATAATGCGCCTTAGGCCTTACGGATAATCCGCCTCTGCAAACATGTGCGCACCACAAGCCAGCGAGAGAGTATTTTTGTTTTTAATTTATTTCCTCTGAAGGGTGGATAAAACGGGGAAAGACTATTTGTCCATGTTCCATGCCAGCAGGGCAGGTGCCCCTAAAATCTGGCACCCTAGACCCGGGCCTTTTCGGCCTTTAGGGCAATCCGCCTCTGGCTTTGGTGCACCGCCCCCTTCCCTTTTAACCCTCCACTTGAGTTTTGTGATTCTTTTACAATATTATTTTAGGTGAATTATTAGTCATTGTAAATAATTAATATTTGATACGTATGCGACGGGTTTTTTTTTCATGTTAGCCAAGTAAGGTATCTATAGTAGTTGATCATAGTGTTTGCGACAATCCAAGATTATTCTTCATATCAAGTCGGTTTTGTTTACCAACAATACATCGTGTTACTTATATTAACCGATAATTCCATTTTTACTAATTCAAGCAACTTCTCGGGCAATAATCTTATAAAAAATAATCTTAGATTCTCGTAAAACTTGTAATCACTTACAATATTTAAAACTGTTTGAATTTGCCTCCGCGTGTCTGCCGTTGGCCCATAAAAAAATATGACGTGACAGTATATGAGCGAAGTTTGTAGCGTATCAGCGTATCTAATTTAATACGCTTATAAATGATATTAAGCGTATATTTTCGTGAAAAAGTATGCGCTATCGCAGATCAACTCGTATATATTATATTTTTTAGAATGTTTCTTATAAAACCACTAATTTGTTACAGTATGCTATGTAAAGTTTTGTTTTTGTTTGAATCGTATATTTAATCAGTTAATTTTTTTATGGAAATTAATAAAGCAACGTTTAACGAATATATCGTCTCTATTTATCGTAATTTTAAAACCTGGTTATGTTAAAAAATGCATTTTCATGGACATAGGTGTACAGTAGTGGATCCAGGGGGGAATCAGATGATGGGGGGGGGGGGGGGGGGAGCGGGGGCTTGAGCCTCTTAGACGCCAAACACACATTCTAACAGAGTTCCGTGTGACGGCAAGTGATGGTTGAGCCAACTTATGAGTCAGAGTATATCTAATAGATAATACCTGCCATTATTTATTGTGAGTAAAATTAATAAAGTATAATTATGCAACATTACCTTCTTAAGTTTAAAAGAGTATGTAAAAGAAGTAAAGGTATAAAACTTACTTATTTGTTGGTTTCCAGTGCTAACTCCTGTTAAGATCGCTAAAATTACCAACATTTGTAGAAATTGCACATAACCACCACATACTTTGAAACAATAAATTATTTTACACATCATTATAACAAAAAAAATAAAAAAATTAATAGAATTAATTCAATCATGCACGGTTTGCCGGCGCGCGCGCACAGTCACCACAGCATAATACACGATCGCATCCTTCTATTTCCCTAACGAACTATAGTGACAAACCAGATTAATTCAGATTCAGCGCTTAGTAAATTTAAACATATATTATGATGATTCCTTTTAGGGTTCCGTAGTAACTACGTGAAGCTTTTATAAATTCGCCATATATATCCGTCTGTCGGTTCGTCATCATCATCATCAATACTACAACGAAATTTAACAGGTAACAAGCAATACAAAATTCCGTAACATTCTTTTTACGCAAGATAGATCTACAATTGACCACGAGCTCGCCTGGGGTCGTACCAATAGCGTTCAAGCAGTCTTATTTCAATATAACTTTAACTTTTGTCTCGCTCTTTGTACAGAAGAGAGAGCAAGACTAAAGTTAAAGAATATTGAAATAAGATTGCTATTATGATTGTGGTAACCCCCCTGATGTTAAGCAAAGGTGTGGCCGAGAATGGAGCTCGCCGATCTAGAAGATATCTATTCTATCTAGCTTTGAAAATTCCAAGATTGTATTTCTCAGGAAAAAGAGATGGCTGCAAAGAATTCCATTCCTGTGCAGTACGCAACTAGAACGTGGACCGATTTCGCTGAGTACGGATTATAATTATTTAGCAAGCTTGAGCTGACTTTAAAGGCACACCACCTGATTTATCATGCTCTGAACGCAGGGGCAGGGTACTTAAGAGTAGAGATAGGGTCCCGATCTCCATACTTTCCAGACAGAGACCAGATAGACAGGGTCCGAGAAATCGGGTGTAACACGCCTTTTACCTGAACGAGCGTGACGGCTTAACCCAGTTCAATCTCATTCAATGGTACCTACAAAATAAAGTGAACAAATTGCATGCCTAAAAAGTTTTCACTTCAAAAAGCCGACGCACTGAGTAGCGTGCGGTTTTGGATCAGACATTATTTTTATTCAGAATATAGGAAACATATAACTTTGAAACACGTCATATAAATCAAGACAGTTACCTACAATCTTTAGATCTCAGCATTTTTCTTTATAATTTTGCTACAGCTATAAACGACGTGCTTTCTTTTCACGTTTGGTGGAGCAAGTTTTTTATTTTCAATCATAAATTATACGATTTTGGCACTCCCTGAAACTGCCAACTGACAATGATCTAGAATTCAAAGACTATTCGAGACAGTTTATGATCATGACGACGATCAGAAAAACTCATAATTATTCACTTTCTTGTAACAGTCGTTGCTTGTGACGGCATGTTTGTTTTTATGGTCGCCATTGGTGGCCATATTTGGAACTAATAATTTCAAAGTGGCGTAACTGCCTATATCGCGCCTATATTTCATTATGGCGTCACATTGCTACTCTGCTTTGAGAAACACAACAAACAGAGGAGTTACTACAATCCTTATTACATTGTCACTCAAATCAACTCAACTCAACAACATCTTTTATATTGCTCACTCAACTGTAGAAAGAGCGAGACAAAAGTAAAAGTAGTACTGAAATAAGACTACTTGAACGCTTGTGGTACGGCCCCAGGACAAACATTTCTGTGATGAGCATGGATATCTGTTCTGTGTTGGGTGTTTGATGTTTCTATATATCATGAGATCTGATCATGAGTATGTATTTACAAAATGTATTCTATCAATTATATAGCTTCCAGTTTCCAACCTTTTTTTTTAGAAGCTTAGTTTGAGCTAGATGATGGTGTTGTGTGACTCTACCAATATATGTATATTTATTTATTATGTATACAACGTGCGCATATAATGCGGTGTACTTCATTTCAGGCGCATTTCAATACGTCTCAACATTAGAACGCCTTATTAAAACTCTCCTAGCTGAGATGTAATACGGCGTATTTTTCAAATTGGCTGTGACTTATCTAGTAGTTATTTTGAAGATACATTGAGGAAAATTTGACTCTTAAATTAGACAATTGAATTAAATTAAATATTATCAGATATTCCATATCCAATTTATATATACATATGTGGGTCTTGGTTAATAACCATTATATTGGAAAAATAAAACAAAAAAAAATTTATAATGAAGAATTTTAAAAAATTCTACATTTTTTTATTGTAACAATTCGAAAAATCATATCTTAACCTAAATTAAGTGCCGTAGGTAAATATCATAATGTATATTTTTATATTTATTTCACAGTCTTGCTATAAAAATAAAAGCTAATAATATGAATCTAGTTTCTACAAAATCACATCTATTTCTACATCCAAAATGCAAGCCCTTGACAATTCAGGCTTGAAAGCCAACACCAGTCATGCAGCGGGAAATTCAAATTTCAAAAAGTTTCCGTTGTCCTCGTTAGATATTATAATGTTATCATTATCATGTGAATTTAACAATTAATTATGCTCCACGTTGCTTACATATCCCCAGAAGTTGCTTGAATTAGTAAAAATACAATACAACACAACAACAATAAAGAGTTTATCTATCTAATTAATTTCTAGGGCAATATAAGTAACACTATGTATTACTGGTAAACAGAATGACGTCTTATGAAATAATATTATATTGTCAATAATATAATCAGTTACAATAGTTACCCTAGCTAGCTACAAGGACAAAAAAGACTATTTTTATTTCCCGCCGCATGCGTCGTATACCATAAGGAAAAAGGAATAAATGTACTGATAGAAAAAAAAAGTTAACTGTTATGCCAACATAAATTATGACAAATCTTTCTCACTTATTCGAAGTTGTAAACAATCAAAATGGCGTTTCATCTAGCAACCTCTCCTCGTAATTTCGAAAATATCACCTCTCATCGGTTGCAAGCCATTGTTTCCATTATTAGACATGCAAGAAAAACAGGTATTACAAATACAAGTTTATTACGACGACCTGTACTATTATAGCCGTTTGGCTGGCAGGTCACGTAATATCCCTGTAGTCAGGGTATTTATATTTAGTAACTCGTAGGTGCCTATAACGGATTACCTACTATTTGGTATGATAGTAGGTAACTATCTGTATGGGGATACTTGATCGAAGACAAATAGGTACATTTGAAAAAAAAAAACGATAGATTATTGTAATTCTGTTTTTTTTTTTAAACATATTTGTCTTCGATCAAGTATCTCCAAGATATGGCTATGCCATTCGATTAGTTCAAAATAAATTCCCCCAAGTCGTGTAGAGAATAAAGTATTGCCTAAAACAACAACAGCGCAACAAAGATGGCTATATATATATATATTCGATAAGTGCAAGCGAGACGACGAATGCAAAATTACTCTTCAGATGGACCAACGATCTTTTCTCGGAGATATACGCTTGATGGTATTTAAGCGCAATACACAACAAATACACCGACCCGCCGACGTTATGTCTGTAAATTTACCGACATAAGCCCAACCTATGTAATGTAGGCCGGCCCGGCCGGCTCGTGTCAGCGGGTCCTTAGGTTTGGTGTGTATTGCGCTTAGATATAGAAAACTCCCGTTACCTGGCATTTTCTACTTAGCGCAGCGTATCTAGCTAGCTATTGGAAATATTGGAATATACAAAGCAAAATTTGTCGGCCTTGTGGCTCAGTTGGTAGTGTGTTTACGTTTACCTGCTGAACTGAAAGGTCGTGGGTTCGATCCCCACCCAGAGCAAACATTTGTGTGATGAGCATGGATGTTTGTTCTGTGTCTGGGTGTTTCTATGTATCATATGTATATATTTACAAAAAAAAAAAGTATATATGTATTCTATCAGCCATATAGTTCCATAGTACAAGCTTTGCTTAGTTTGGGCTAGATGGTGTTGTGTGAAATGTCCACGAATATTTATATTTATTTATTTATTTAATAGTGGTGAATGATGATTGAATATATAATCTAACGTAGTCTTGTCAAGGGCCGCACTTTATCCTATCATAAATTTGAGGAGTAATTTCGTGTAAATTCACATTAAAAAGTCATAGAGCAGCCTAGTACTTGAACATGTTATACGCACCGCCACACAGCTTACAGTTGCATTGAATATGACTATAATATTAGCTGTAGTCAAATACCTAACTTTTCGTCCACAGAACAGTTTCTTGAGGTCTTACGATTACCATTCAATGAGTTTAAACAACTTTTAACGGATATTTTGTCCAAAGTACAATATAACAATTGGTTTTGAGATTATAATTCGTTGTGAGTAAAAAAAAAACAGCCATTGCAAGCTGTGCCGTACTGTATAATATAATTAAACCTAGACGGAACGTACAGTACGCTACTTTTTAGTTGTCACGTCACGTCACACACTGCGTCCGTCCAGGGCCCTTATTCCGTATGACCATCGGCCGCGTTACGTGAATTTGACATGGATGCGTCTACAATAAAAATTAGACTTTAGCTTCTTAAACTTAAAGGCTAATTTTCATTGTCATTGCCCTGTTCTCGTCAAACCAAGATCAACCAAGATGCAGCGTAACTACTCCTTCAATTTATTTCCCATTCTCAAAATGCGAGACACTCACACAAATCTCTTTGGTAATATTTACACTTTTATGTACTTTCCCAATTTAAATTTTAATCACACAAATAATAATTCCTATACAAATTCAATATCAAATGTTTTATAGTGACAGCGTTCATATGTAACATGGATAAATAAAGTAATTCACAATGTTTTTCATATACTAAAAAAAAAAAAAAAAACTGAAAAGTCGACTTCAACAAGTAGGCGCCCTAATAAAAACGTCATATAACAATAGCTGGTTTTAAAAATTATTAAGTCCAATTTGTGATGACATTTTTATGGGACCACCACAGTAAAATAAAATAGTCGAAATCGGTTAACAACCGACAAAACAGTCAGCTTATAAGAGAAAAAAAAACAGTCAAATTGAAAACCTACTTGTTTGAAGTCAGTTAATAATATCCTAAATTTTGTATAGGAATCAAAGTGCCAAATATCTAGCTTGCTATGCAAATGCATACTTATCATAAGTAACGGCTTCTAGCACACAAACTAAAATAGATTAGATGTTTTCTTTTTTGTATTTATTATAATATCGACACTAGTGAATACGAACGTCATTCAGGGCCTTACCGAAAAACTTTACTTACTATCAACGACTCAAATTTTCTGCCTTCTTTTCGCAAATGTCATTACATGTCAGCAAAAAGTATGTTGAAACAATACAAAATATATTGAGCATTGTTCAAATCTGAGTAAAGTATGTTGAAATTATACAAAATATATTGAGCATTGTTCAAATTTGAGTAATGTATGTTGAAACAATACAAAATATATTGAGCATTGTTCAAATTTGAGTAAAGTATGTTGAAACTATACAAAATATATTGAGCATTGTTCAAATTTGAGTAAAGTATGTTGAAACAATACAAAATATATTGAGAATTGTTCAAATTTGAGTAAAGTATGTTGAAACTATACAAAATATGTTGAGCATTGTTCAAATTTGAGTAACGTTTTTCGGGAAGGCCGTCTGTGTACGAAAAAACACACAAGTCTGGATAACACTTTTTTTTGCAAACAAACGTGGCGGACTGCCGTCCAATGAGAGATCGCAATTCCAAAAGTAAAAGCTCTGATTGGTTAACAGTCTGCCTTTGTTGCTTATATTGTGAAGAGATACTTAGACTTTTTTGTAAAACATTATATGGGTCTGTAAATATTCGACAGGCGTCTCGATCGCACGTGACCACGTTTTTAAATAAAACATATTTTTGTAAATTATATAATATTATTCTTTTTCACCTAAATATATATTGTTCAACAAAATATATCAGAATAACAAAATGTTCCAAATATGCGTTAGCGAGACGGCACGTCGCCCATTTACAGGCTCTTAATTGATTCTTGTACGGCTAAATTATTATTATTTATGCTCTGAGTAAGCTTTGCGACAACCAGCACCTTTGTTATTTTGTACCGAACCATGGCAGTGACTATTATAGCTATGTATGGACGTAATTCAATGTTTTCAGAAAAAGTAAACCGATTTCTTTACAGTCTATTTCAATTCATGCATCAAAAAATGGCTAGATGATCAACCAATAACAGCGAGGGTGTTAGCGGTTTATAAAAATGCAGAGCTGTCATTGGTCAAAAAAAGGCCATGTTTGATTTACATTAGACAAGAATAAAAAACTGAACGGATACCGTCAACATGGGTAATTATGACTCGGTGTCAAACATTGTATAACTTTATTAAAGGTTCTTAATTTTTTCCTCAAAAGATTACTAGTCAAAATGACTGTTAATTAAGTAATTCAACCCCAAATATTTTAGAAAAAAAGAACCTTCAAAAATAGCTAAGTACAACGTTTGACACGGAGTCAAAGTTATCCACGTTGACTGTACTAATAATTATATATGTGTATATAATTTTTTAGTCAAATCTATTATAATTATTATATATTATATGAAATAGCATTTTAAAACACATGTAACAGCAATTTTATAAAAATATATATTATATTTATATATCGGCTTGAAAGCATGAAATCTGTAGCACCATTTATATTGAACTCAAAATGAAAGTACTCGGTAAGTTTAAATATTTTTTTCACGCACAACACCCGTTCTATCAAGAAGCTATATACAAAAATCAAATTATCCTATAGTCTTTATAAAAATACAAATTATCCACTAATATTATAAGACACTTCACAGTATAATCACTAAAGTAAAGGAATATTTACAAAGTATTAAATTAGTTTAATTATTAGTCACATGAATCAAATGCAATTTAATGTACAAATATGTACTTATATGAACAAAATTTTTCAATTTAAATGTTTGGAGCAAAGTTTGTTTGTATATATAAAGGTGGACAATATTATACAGAATGTTCAGATAGATATTGGACGTGCGATTAAAGCTTATGCAGTAATCTTTTCTAATTAAACAATTGCTTAGCTCGCGTACGTACGCAAAAAGTTTATATCGATAAATCTTGTTAATTCGTAAAAACGTTGAAAGAACAAGCAAATTTGTATAATTATTATTGCACACAACCACCTTTACTTGACTCCAATAAACAGATTAATATATAGACAAATTTGACAGATCCGAAAATTTGCCGAGTTAATCAGAGGAAATTAATTGGTTGTTAAAGGAGGAATTGTTTTTACATATTTTTTTACGTAATTTCTAAGAATAATTCTTCTGAATATCCTGTATAAAAGAAATAAGAATGAAAACCATCATATAATTAAAAATAGCTATTTGATATTATTTTATACTCATTAAAATTTTACTTGAATAAATTTGTCCTACAAAAACGCATATTTTTGTCCAGCAAGCACAAACTTTCTGAGCTCCCTTTTGTCCATCAAATACTTTGAAATTCAATCTTTTTATCTATTAATCAAATAAGTTTCACATAAAAATATGAATACCAGTCGTGAAAATGAACAAAAATAGTCCTTTCTATTCTGTTTACAAAATAATTTATTTAGTTCTTTTGTTCAAAAACCATAATGAGATCTATGATAATATTTTTGTCAAAAAGATAGATAGTATCTCTATGGAGTATTAGAATGAAAGACGGAATTTTTTTAGCTGCCCATGCCCTTATTCCATAGAATAATTTAAGCATAGAATAATTAAAAAGTTAATGTGTCTTTATATTCATCACTATAAATGTCACATGTCGAAAAAAATCAGTGTACCATATCTACAGTACATCGAAACTTCGATAGTTATTAAACTATTTGTACCAAACCAACTATAATCACTATTTCAAAGTTAGTCTCAAAATAAAAATTTGTTTAAGTATAATTATGAATACAATAACCCCAATAAAGTATGACAGTCGTTCATCCTAACATCCTGTATATCAGTTCAGATCTTTCAGTTACCTTCGTTCAGAGTAAATGGCCATCAAAAAACTAATTAATTCGACTAGAAATTACATTTAAATAGCTGCACAATAATCTCTAGTTATCAAACTCGAGTCTTCATTTTAATTATTTTTTCGCTGTGGTTATTTCTTTTCCTAACGATTTTCTATTTTCGAATTTCTGTTGTAAGCTAGCAACATTCGACGGTTTTGAGGTTAGTTTTGTACCGGTCGGCTTAGGATTCGTCTCCGGTTTGCTCGTCGTGGAAGGTTTCGGAACAACCTTAGGTTTGTTTTTGTTCAAATTGTCCGCTATAGCTTTTACTGACTCTATTTTAGAGTTGGCACGATTTAAAGATGGGTTTTTGTCCGTCTGTTTGTTTGTTATACTCGAGTTTACTGGTTTCAGAACAGGCCCATTCTTTATTGTGGGCTTCTTTTCTACTGTTGGGGCTTGTCGCAGAGGTGGTCTATTGTCGTTAGGTTTAGTAGTTACAGACGGCTTGGAAGCGACTTTGGGCGCTTCGTTTATTGATTTATTATTATTTATGACATCTGGAGCTTTTACATTTTTCGCATCAGGCAACGTACAGCTGGAAACCACGTCTGGGCTGTTCGAAATCTTAGTTACATTTGCGTTCACCGCGTTAATATTTCTGACTAAATTTTTCGGCGATTGCGGAACGCTTTTGAACGATGTCGTATTTCTTAAACCTGGTGGTGTCACTTGTCTGGAGAACGTCGGTATTTTCGAATTTGGACCCTTGAGCGTGGGAGATGGGGGTGCTTTTTCACTGTCGACTTTATTTTCTTGGTCTCTCAAATGCATCGGCACATTCACGGCCGACGGATGGAGATACCCACTGCTGGTCGTGGACGCGGTAGACTTGGCTCCAGAATTGCTATAGACACTTTCCGGTGTTTTATAATGTTCCGAATTCGCGTACGTGCTATCTCTGTTGCCCTCTTTTCCTTTCTTTTTCCTGGAAAGCGTAGACGCAGAGTAGATAGAGTCGAAATTTCTCGTTTGTATCTCGTTGACAATTTCTCCCAACAGACCCATGCTTTCGCTGCTTCCGGAGTTGGAAGGGATCACTTTGGGAGTATTATAGCCTTCTGGGGGTGGATGAGGGATGGTTTTAACGACTGCTGGTACTCCGGGTAAAGGCTTCGAGTTCCTTATTGGACTTTCCTCGATGATTGCGTAGATATTGTCGCCGGATTCTTCATCTATGTGCGCTAGGGGAGCTTGTTTCTCCTCTATACAGTCTACGTAGTCAGTTTTTGAGTCGTCCTGCTTCTCCTCTTGGCTCGGTAACGGTGGGGGAGGGGCTGTGGGTCTACCGACGATGGATAAGGGTCTCGGGACGCCCGGCGCTTGTCTCATAGACCCGAAGCTTTGTAGAACCGGTTTTTGCGTGGACGGCACTCGCATGCTCTGGGCTCTGTTCACAAATGATTTGCCTTCATCTCCGTCTTCAGAATCGGACACCACTGGCACTGTATTTACTGGGAGTTCAATTTCTTTCTGCAAAATGGGGTTGGAGATCTGCAAGTTGCGTAAAGCAACTTTGTCTGCATTTTTGGCGATTTTCACTTGATTGTTCGGATTTTTCGGCAACGAATGACTCCTCTCTACCGGCTTTCGTTCTTTCTCCTTCGGTTTGTCATGTTTTAGTAGTGACGCGATTCTGTTTAAAGAAATACCTTCTTTTACTTTCTTCGGTTCTTCCGGGAGTGGTTTTTGAGGGACGGTCGTTGAATGCATACTTAGCGGCCGTTTAGGTAAATCTGGTGACGTTGTGGGGATAGTTGGCGCCGCCCTGACCGGACCTAAAGTCTTGGACCCTTGCAACGGCGATATTAACTCTTTGGCCGTGCATGTAGAAGCTTCCAGAATCGGGCTGGATATAACAGGTCTCGGGGCAGGATTTGCTGGAGCAATTTCTTCCTTATCGGTGCTGATAAAGGCTTTAATTCTATTCTGAACGTTGCTGTTAGTCCTTTTAACGGACGGGCTAGTTGTTGGACTGGATTTGCTCGTAGCTGGAACAACCGGTAAGGGCGGAGCGCTTCTTAGAACAGGCTTCAACACTCCTTGATTCACAATACTTTGACTGTTGCTACTGCTTCTGTGTACTGGAGTTATTTTAGCACTTTTGTTTTGAACTTTGTCTTTGACTATCTTGCTGTCTATCGTGTTGTTTTTGACAGCGATCACGGCTGGATTTTTATCATTTTTCGCGTCATTTTCTGTAGCCTTTTCAATAGGCGCGAGCGAAAATCCTTTGAAATTCCCGAAGAAGTTGACAGAGGGGTTTATATTCCCCGCTGGACTCCTGTCAGAGTCTGATCTGAGCAAGCTCGAGCTCATATCGTCAGGGTTAGACAGAGTGTGTACGTTAACGGGTTGGCTGGGATTTTGTGAATTGTTTTGAAAATTTGCGGCGAATTTGCTCGCGCTCCGTGATATGCGATGTTGGAGGCTCGCTTTCTTAGGTGACGGGACCCTGTGGAGGAAAACATGTGTTAGTCACTTGAAAATATGAGTGATTTTTGTTAGTTTTAATGTGGTCGATTATTAAAATTGCCAAACGTTAAGTTTAATAACAATATCATATGAGGAAATTATATAATCAAAGTATACATAAGCATATAATTGAGCATAAAATAAAAGCTTATCTTTAGTTAAATGTATATAGTAATCGAATAAAATATAAATAAGTATGTTAAGAAGCCTTATTGGATACGCATAAATTATATGTATGTATTTGCTGAGCAATCACATTAAAAGACGATGAAAATTTCGGAAAACGACGCGTTTAGATAGAATAATAATCTTAAATTTAATTCACGACCGAACACATTTTGACCGGACTACTATAGAAGCAACGAGACAGAACGAGAGAGAAATATATTGCTACCTTTTTCTTTCTAGTTAATTAAATTATGGTGGTCCTGTGACAAGTGAAAAAGTCTTCAAAAGGACAGGTCAGGAAAAGACAGGGTTTATCAATATATTTATATTAATACATAAATAATATATTTTAATCAAATAATCATTATTTAGCCGATTTGGGAAGTTTATTTTTGATCACCAAAACTATTTAGTAAAATATTATGTCAAATTTATGCTTTGACGCGCGTGACAGTAGATAATTGTTAGTTTCATGCGTTAGTATAAAATAAAACATTCCAAACATGTAACGTTAGTAAAAAGATCATAGTAATCAGCAACAATATGACACACGGGTCGTCAAGAAATACAGAAATGCTATTGCAGTATATCCTTACCATAGAATAAGCAACAGTACACTCGTGGAGGCTAATGGGGTATGTAAAGTTTTTTTCGGTATTTTTTAATATTATTTTGAATTGGTAGATTTGGTCATTTAAAATAACCAATTTCAATATTTTTGAATTCTGTTAAGTATGACGTCTGAAATCCGTCTGAATTTAATCATGCCATGATTACCTACTAAAAAAATCGTACTAACATTGACAGTGAATTTTTTTGTTACCTACAGATAAAAAGGCGGTTCTGTGACGTCATTTAGACGTAGACTAAAGGCCAATTTTTTTTTTACGTTTCCGTAAAAATATAACACCATATCATCATTTTAAGAACCCAAAATAAATAAATATGGCTTAGAGACATATAATCTCGAATGGTTTTGGAATTATCATATGTTACATTTTTCTTTACATACCCCATCCAATTAGGACTTTCTAAATCCTCACATGCGTATAACAAGGTGTGAATATGGATTCACAACTTGTCATCAAATTCTAACGCGGTAACCCTCATTCATTTAGACATTGGTTTTTAAAGGTTTTATTCTTAAAAATCTTACGGGGTATTACGACGTGATAACTGTTAGAATATGTTGTTCAAAATGTTTTATCGCTAACAATATATTTTACTAGTGTACTACAATTCATTCTGTGGCAGGAGCCAACTGAATAGCCATTTCTTTATAACAGAAATAGCATTTCCGCAGTTTACTTCATATTATTATAGGGATTATAGTCGATGTGCCATAACGTCGGCTGCTGTACTATATTCATGCATTATTTGTAAGCGTAACCCAATGCAAACTACTCACCAAGTATCCAAACGTTTATGTATAATGCGGGATCTACAAAACTACATACAGTGCGACAAGAATTTAAATGAACCCAGATTATACCTGGGACATATCAGACAATACACACCAAAAATGTACAACAAATCAATTGTGTTTGTGATATTATTAATTTTAATTTATTTATTTTAGACAGGGAGGTAGAGGGAGAGAGAGGGAGGAAGGGAGAGGGAGAGAGAGAGAGGGAGGGGAGAGAAAGGAGGGAGAAGAGAGAGGAGAGGCAGGGAGATGAAGTGAGAGGAGGGAGAGAAAGAGATATTCATTTCGGCAACTAGCTGTTAAGTATCTAGTTCATATAATCTTTGTATAACCAAACAATACAAAATATATATATAAATTCACTACATTCATTTTTTCTCTTGTCGAACTGTAATAGAGGCGTGACTATGAAAGGAAGAAGAAATCAGCATAAAAGATTAAAATTTATTTAAAATATAAGTATTTACAATAGAAGAAATAGTTATAAAGTAATAGAAATGAAACCATAATATGATAATAATGATATGTATGAAAATTAAATAATTAGAAAAGAGTAAATTAAACAGATAATGTGCAACTACAGTCTGTTGACAGTTATTTTACCTCTAGTTTTAAAATGATCTAACCTAAACGTTATTAGTGTGTGTTCTTACTATTATACATACTAAACATAACAATTTACTCGTAATTTCTCGTGAATTTTCTCATCTTGGCAGCATTTATTTTTATTTAGTAAAGTTTAGTCGAGTATTTTTTGCGAACACAGAAGTTAATAGAAGTGGCTACGCGGTATATTTTTGGTATGATACTGGGAACAACATCTCCGTTCACTAATACGCGACAGGCAACAGCGCATATTTGTGCGTAATGCATTTATACACGAACACATGCGCACACATGAACACATTACGATCCACCAATCACGCCTCGGGCGACTCATGCCTATTGCCTACGTTCAGAGACCTCAAAATCTCGACAAATGGCAAATGTGCAATCATGATTCCAACATCAAGAAAAAAAGAGAAACCTCAAAAAGATTAACGCGTAGTACCTTTACCTTGATTACGTCATTTCAAGAGAAGAAAATTTTATACCTACTATTCTGTGAGCAATTTTTCGATATGGCAATAACTTTCGAGTACATACCGGTACTAACCTAACAAAAAATTAAAATACAAATATCAGAGGTAAAACAAATGTGAACGGACAGTACACTACGAAGCAACAAACCCAACACACACAACATATCACAGATTTAACGCTAATACAATTAAATATTATTCTAAGACTACAATTTAAGCAATATCAGATCATAATTACATTCACATAAGGCTTTCAGTTCCTGTTATGCTGATATCGGTCAGAAAGAACGTATGCGTACGCGCATCATATATTTCAAACTCCTGCGTCGCTGACCAATCAGCATAGCAATATGTTTATATACGATGTATATTTTTATATGTATAGTTAGATCAACAACGTTCTTTGTAAAAAATAAAAAATATTTATTAAGTACTTTTTTTTTATTAGTTCCTGTAGATATTTTTTAAACGAAATCCGCCAAATCTTTAAATCAAAAGTACGAATAATATGATAGGATGTCAAAAATATTTCGCCGATTAAAATAGGGAAAATAATAAATATGCTAAAACTTTTTACGCTATTAATTTTAACAACATTATAATAAAATAAAAAAATATAACTTTGTATGGGCGCAGTATATAAATAAAACGCGTAGAATTTATATTAAGAACTTCTAGATTTCATCATCATCATCATCTCAGCCATAAGAAGTCCACTGCTGGACATAGGCCTCCCCCATGGATTTCCAAAATGACCGATTGGAAGCGGCTTGCATCCAGCGTCTTCCCGCCACTTGTATGAGGTCATCTGTCCATCTCGTGGCTGGTCTTCCTACGCTGCGCGTGCCGGTACGTGGTCTCCACTCGAGAACCTTTCGGCCCCATCGGCCATCAGTTCTACGTGCTATGTGCCCTGCCCACTGCCACTTCAACTTACTAATCCGCTGTGCTATATCGGTGACTTTTGTACGTCTACGTATCTCTTCATTCCTGATTCGATCTCGTAGAGAGACTCCGAGCATAGCTCTCTCCATAGCTCGTTGCGTGACCTTGAGCTTCTTTATAAGGCCCATAGTTAGGGACCACGTTTCAGTGCCGTATGTCATCACTGGTAACACACACTGGTTGTAAACTTTCGACTTGAGGGACTGGGGAATATTGGACGAGAAGACGCTTTTAAGTTTCCCGAACGCTGCCCAGCCGAGTTGGATACGACGATTGACCTCCCTCGTAAAGTTGGACCTGCCTAATCGGACGGTTTGTCCTAGGTAGACGTATTCGTCAACAACTTCAAGAGTGGAGTTCCCCACAGATATTGGGGTGGGCACTACATGGACGTTCGACATAACCTTCGTTTTGTCCATGTTCATTTTGAGGCCCACCCTTTGGGAAACTCTATTGAGGTCTTCGAGCATCGTACTGAGCTCTTCCATCGACTTTGCCATGACTACTATATCGTCGGCAAACCGAAGGTGAGTGATGTACTCGCCGTTAATATTGATGCCGAGCCCTTTCCATTCCAGAAGCTTATAGGCATCTTCCAAACCGGCGGTAAACAGTTTCGGAGAGACAACGTCTCCCTGCCTCACGCCTCTCTTCAATGGAATTGCCTCTGAATTCTGGTCTTGTACTCGGACTGACATGGTGGCGTTGTTGTACAAACACTTCAGCACTTCTAGATTTATCAGACCTAAATTGAATAAAATTTGGCATTGAGACATCTTAAATCATTCTGTCATCATACATGCATACCAACATTTTAAGGGCGATACTGAATGGCAAAATTTGTTGCATACAAAACTAGAAAACAAAACTATAACACACATTCAGAAAAAATATATATTTTAATCCAAATATGTGAAAATTTATTCAAGTCCAAAAAAAAAAGAAAAAAGAAGTAAGTTTTTGGAAATCCATGGGGGCCTATGTCCAGCAGTGGACTTCTTATAACTGAGATGATGATGATGAATTCAAGTCCGTTATTTCATTTTTACGTACTAGAATTTGTTCAGAACAAAATTTTTGAGATGTCATTTTCCAGTCGTAAATTTACGCGACAACTTCTTAGTCCATTCAATAATTTTATATCTTCAAAAATATTAGTATATCCGAGCGAGACAGAAGAATTACTACTTATAGAACCTTATAACCCCTACACATGTTTTCCACCGATATCGTGCAAGCGTCCCTTATTTAACATCTCGTTAGTACTTGATGATAACCCTTGCTTTACAATCTTTACTCCTGGAGTCACATTCGATCTATTCGGTTTGGGCGATACTGAACGATTTGGTTTATTATTGGTAGAAACTTGGATATCAGTTTTACTAATCTTTTTGACCGGTTTCAGTTTAACGTCTTTCGCTAGTTCAACATTGCCCTTGTTAGTATTTACCGATTTCGAAGGTTTTAATTTGTTATTTGTGAGTTGATTATCTTTTTTGTTAATATTTTCATTTATAGGCTTTAGTTTAGCACCATGAGTTGCTATTTCATTTTTATTTATAGCATTATTTGAAGGATTAGGTGTCAATTTCACAACATTAAGAGCATTAGCAGTTACTTGAACTTCTTCTTTGTTAATTTTGCCCATCGGTTTAACAGGCTTTAGTTTGACACCGTTACTTGTTGTTTGTGTTGTGTGTCCATTATTTTCACTTAAATTTACAAATTTTAGATTAACGGCGTTAGCATTAGCTACTTGAATATCACTTTTGTTAATTTTCAACATTGGTTTTATGGGATTTATTTTAACTTCATTAGTTGAAGTTTTAAGTTCATTTTCATTCGCATACTGATTTTCATTAATGGGTTTTACATGGACAGCATTAGTAGTAGTAGTATGCGCTAATTGAATATCACTTTTGTTAATTTTACCTGGCATTTTTGTAGCCTTTACATTAACATCATCGGTAGCTAATTGTATATAAACTTTATTAGCATTTTTAGTATGATTCACATGATGTATTTTAACATCCTCAGTTGCTATTTGAATATCATCCTTGTTAATTTTCTTTACAGGTTTAGTTAAAGGCTTTTTACATTCTGGATTGACAGTTATAGTGGGTTTTTTCTCTGTCAATCTCAGTTTACCGAACGGAGACTTCGAAGGATTATCAACGGACTCGTAAATATGCTCCTCTCTTTCGCACACAGTGTCTAAATTATTTCTCTTGCCTCTGAAGCTAATAAGGTTCCGTAAAGAGGACGTGCTGTTTTGAAATCTGGCCCATTTGGAGGTGGAAGTAGAGTTGTTTTTAGCGCAGCAGGTGAAGAAGGGTACGTACGATTTCCTGGGTCGTTTCCACCAGAGGAGCACGTTGTGTCGCGAGTAGTAGACCAGGAACAGAAGTAGGATGATCGAGGGTATGATGCCGAGGAAGATCACGTACATTGCGATCATGAAGTTCCTTTGCACTGTGGATAAAAAAAGTGTTTTTAAAATATACATCCAAAAGTATCTTATGCAACTGCGAAACGGTCATTTGGAAATGTAAATTTTGTCAATATCTTTTTAGTGGGATTTGGACTTAATTTTAGCCTCTAGCAGGAAAGTGATATTGGCATTTTTTATTTATATTATTAAGTATTTTCTATGTTAGCATCAGTTCAGGATTTCCTGCAGTACAAATATCAGGTTTTAACAGGTTTTAGGTCTGCATTGTAGCAAAATTGTAAATGACCGTTTCACGATTTCATACCAATTATAATATAAAATGTATGAGACATAATTGACATAATCCGATCTTAGTAGTTTTTTGAGCAGTAGACCTCACGAGCACAATTTTTTTGCTGAGATTTCACGACCTTATATCGTGACAACCTCAAGAATCACTCTGGAAGATGAAAGTAAATGTCTAAAGTTAAAGCAAAGAGTCAATTGCAGAACTAAGCTAGTTAAACACTCTCGATCAAATCACATTTTAAATATAAAATAAATGGATCTATATGGATTCAACCGCTGCTATAGCTACGGTTGAATCCACACAGATATATATACAGATATTCACGTCAAATTTGTACCATCCTTCTTTTTACGTTAGTTTAAAAATGACACTAGTGCTTACCGCTCGGGTCAGTGGCGGGTCCTGAGTCGAGAGAACCTCCAGGGCCGGGCGTCGCACATAGAGGCGGAGAGAAACCATTCTCACAGTGACAGTGACCTGTAATATTAGGATATTACATGAATTCGTATTAAGGTTTTTTTTAACACGAATTAGTCCGCGTTTGACCACCAACTCGCCTGTTGGAAAGCGTAGATGTGGTCGAAGATGAAGCACGCAGACTTAGAAGATACCTATTCACTCTGACCTTGAAAAGACCAATGTTGTAATTCTCAGGAAACAAAGAAGCCGGCAATTTGTTCCACTCTTTCGCTGTACCGATAAGAAAAGTAGAATTAAACCGTTTAGTACGAATATTGGGTAAATCCACAATATATGGGTGGTAGTGTGCCGATTTTCTACTTGCTCTGTGGTAGAAAGGAGATGGTAAAATAAGGTGGTATAGTTTCCAATCCACCTTAATACGATACGATAGTCAAAATACTTTTGTAGTATTTTTACCAATTATGGTTGAAAAGAGTATAATTTTACAATTAAGTAATTGTGTTTACTTTTGATATCGATCTTTATTGGCGGCAAATCACATTTGTTGAAGAAAAAATTGTTTGATGAATAGTAGAAATGTTAATTAAACATTTATACATAATTTTCGATAAAACATTTATTTGAATAAAATTTGCTATTGATCTTCTGTTTTGTATGAGACATTGTGCGACAACACTGCCCTTCGCAATGAACTTAACTGTTGATACCCAAATTAGATGTAATTCATAAGACACAGTTAACAATAAATAAAATCTGAATCTTATGTAGCTTGAAATGTATATGAACCTTCCGAGTTGCAGACTCCATGTCCGGAACAGTTGGAAGGGCAGACGGAGGAGTCCAGGGCTGCGACCTTCTCTCGCACCGCTTCCACCGACACGCATCTCTGTTTCAAGCACATCTGCCGACGTAACAAGATAACATATCAATAATAAGGTCTGACTTGATTGTTGATTGCCGCCAACTTCAAACGGTGAAGGAAAACATCGTGAGGAAGCCTACATGTCTGAGAGTTCTCAATGATCTTGAAGATGTGTGAAGTCTGCCAACCCGCACTTGGCCAGCGTGGCAGACTATGGCTCACAATGAGAAGATGGCCCGTTCCCAGCAGTGGGACAGTTTGTACAAACAGGGCTGATAAAAAAGTATTTAAAAAATAAGGTCTGACAGTTTTAAATTGAAAAATTGTAGAACTTTAAATCGAAAGATCTGACAGTATTAAATTGTGTAACTTTCAATTTGAAAATAAATCAGATTTATATTGCCCTGCGGATTCAAATGGCAAGATCCAGCAGATTTAAATTGCAAGATCCTGCAAATTGAAACTTCATGATCCAGCAGATTTAAATTGCAAGATCCAACAAATTTAAATTTCATAATCCAGCAAATTTGAATTGCAATATCGTGCAAATTCAAAATCCTGCAGATTTAAATTTCAAGATCTTTAAGTATACAATTGAGCGGTGTCAGATTGTGATATTATGCCATGATGAGTTAAAAGGTTGCACTTACCCGTTCGTGTCCACATATGGCACCATCTGGCACCAACCCAGGATCTACATCGTTTGTTCCCAAGTCTATAATAGCGGTGCGGCAAGGGATTATCGAACCTGAAAATAAATAAATACTACATATAAAATTGGCTGACTGACAACAAATTAATATGAAATGACTTAGTGGTGCAAGCTGGGTATCTACCGCTCTTTAGTCTTCAATACCTAACAGTGTGTTCCCGCAACCTCACTTAAAAGCCCGTTCTCATTCCAGCCTATACTGATTCACTTAATGTCAGAAGAAAAGTGGTCAAATGCATAGGCCATCGAAATAGAAAAAAGAAAAGGAACCGTTCGTTCAGATGGCACAGCAAGCCGCAGAGACTAGTATGGTTCATACTCCCGTCTCGCTCGTACTGTATGCGTGTGAGCGAGTCAGCTATACTGACCGTTGTCGTTAATGAACATGGCGGAGAGGAAGGCCACGGACTCCATGCCGAACTCGAGCCGTTCGTTCAGATGGCGACACTGCAGCAACCCGCAGAGCACGTTGCTTGGCGCGCATTGTTCGTACCGCTGCTGTATCGGGTTGTAGCCGCAGTTGCCGTTCCTTAAATCACAATTTATTATTAAACAAAAATCGACGGAAGCGCTTAGGCTTTACTTTTTAGTACAAACTTCTAAATAATGGAAACGTTGTCGTAGTGGGAAAACCTATTCAGGCATAGTATTTCAGATTTTAGGTTTTAAATCTAATACGAATTTAAAATTGTTTTACTTTATTATTTTAATTGTATGATTAATAAAATGTATATATGCTTACATATATTGTACATTATTTCAGTGATTGAGTACCAATATTTCAGTGTTTTAATGTGGAATATCTATTGATGCGCCTTGGCAGTAAAACCAACTCATGCGACTTGACAGAAATCGGTACACCGTTCATCGATTGTACACCTTTAGCATTTCCGACAATAATACCATTTGTTTGACATCGGCCATGCCAACGTTACGACCTATTATTTTTAACCCCCGACACAAAAAATGGGGTGTTATAAGTTTTGATGTGTATATCTATCTGTGGTATCATAGTTTTCAAACGGATCGACCGATTTTGGTCTAGTTTTCATCTGTGGGTCTGTCTGTGGCATGATGGCTCTCAAACGTATGGACCGATTTTGGTCTAGTTTCTTTTAGTTTGTAAGTGTATTTTATCGAGTGTTCTTAGCTATGTTTCTTCAAAATATGTTCAGGCGTTTTATTTGTCGGGGGCTTATGAGTTTTCTAAACTTATACTTGTGTCTACATGCAGCGTGTGTTGTCACAGTACTTACTTGTTGCCTTTCAAGTTAGAGCTGGTGTAGCACTTGTAATGCGAGGACTCGCCGGTGCTCCCCCACAGCAGCCGGCACTGGTCCGTGTGCGACCGACACGCGCCGTGCACGCAATACGCCTGTTTTCAGAAAAGTACAGATACATGTTAATGGGACAGAATCACTGATCCAGTATATACGGTTGCTGTTGCCGTACTAGGCTCGCGGCTTGTGTTACGGCGTACAGTGCCCTCCCCGAATTATTCACTACTAGCCCAAATGAATTTATAGCAATATATTTATTTATTTAGTTTATTGGTACACGAAACAGAATACAGTCATATAAGTGAAATAGTTAAGTACATTATTTGTTATTATGTCGTAGATTAAATATACTATATATCATGAAATACTTCTTCCTCCTTGCGTCGAAACCCCAATACTGGGGGTCGTGACCCATCATAGATTTAACTTTTCACGTATGATGTTCCGCCATCTGTTCCGATTTTCTGCAGCATGTACCGCCTCGGCGACGTCAGAGTGTGGTATGGATTTGGTCTGACCAGCGTATTGGCTCCTTAGCCGTAGTAAAGCCGAATGTGTTTATTACTCAGTGGAGTTACCTTATTGTTCCCTTGCCCGCACGGCGTAGAGTCCATCTTGTAGACGTCAGCGGGACAGTACTCGGAGTGTCCGGTACAGTACTCCGGTAAGTCGCACTCGCGGTCCGCCGACCGACACACCACACCAGCCGACATAGGACGACAAGTCTGTACAGAAATATATATATAAATTGAATTGAGAACGAGGATCATACACGCTAGAGATTTATAAGTATACTAGTTGCGCCCCACGGTGTCACCCGCATAGTGATGAAAAACGGTGATGATGACAATGATGTATGGAGAGGGATATGTCCGGGATCTCTGCGAGGTCAAAAAAAATGTTTATGCAACGAAATGCAATGACCCGTCAAAGTACATGTTATTAAAAATATAGTAAGTAAGTAAGTTTGTATAGACCGAGTGGCCAGTCCTAGTGTCAGAGTTATTAAGCCGCCGAAAGGCCTCTGACCTGGCTTGACGATTAAAAATAGAATGTCATATAAAAAACTAAGACTCACCGCGAAGTCGCAACAGGCGCCGGCGCCACACGTAGCGTTCGAGCGCAGCATGCAAGTGTCAGGGTTGCAGCACGCGTGGCACGGGTTGATCCCTCCGCCGGCCGTGACTCCGCAGTCGCACTGCTCTCCCGGCTCCACGAACCCGTTGCCGCAGTTCGGAGAGTCGAATAAACTCTTCGGTTTGTTCCTGGAACAATATTAAATAGCCTATACTGAACGTATGCTAGTATATGTCACGCGGTGTCACCTGCGTAGTTATGAACAGCGGTGTTGATGATGATAAAATATAGGTTATTTCCTTCTCCAGGTCCTAAAGAATCTCTGTGCTATTATTAAATAAGCTGTGTGCTTGTGATGTAGAAATTTCATGACGATTGGTTCAGGCGTTCAGCCGGGAAAAGATAACAGACAGGCAGAGTAACTTTCACTTCTATTAATACAAGGTAGGATTTGGTCTTTTGGTCAACTCGCCTGATGTTAAACGACGTTTTGGCCGAGGATGGAGATCGTCGATCTAGAAGATATCTATTCACTCTAGCTTAGAAAATTTTAAGATTGTAGTTCTCAGGAAACAGAGATGGCGGCAAAGAATTCCATTCCTGTGCAATACGCATCAAGAACGTGGACCGATATCGCTGAATACGGATTTTTGGCATTTCAACGAGAATTGGGAGGTGTTTTGCCGACTTTCTGCTAGTCCTGTAGTGAAATGTGGAGGGTGGTATTAGGTCTAGTGAAGGCGAATACCGACGCATGGACAATTAATTCGCCTAGACTTGTTATATTTTTTTATAAAATAAATTTTAAAGGTTTCAGGTATAAATTAACGTCACTCGCGATGCTCGGTTATACAGGTTATCATTATATCATTCATTATATATTACAGGTACACCATAAGGCCGACTTTCAGGATATGTCATAATTGTCATCCCGTTTTTGTTAATTTTTCATATACTCTCTTAAAAATAACTATTAATTCCATAAATCAGTCCTTATTGTTTTTATTAGCAAATCAAATATAAATTCCTACAAAACTCTTGTAAAAAAACTTACCGCAAGCAGTAGTCCATTCCTCTCTCAAAGGACAGCGCTAAAGACTTCAAGCTGCAAGAAGACCAGTGCACGGGGACCACTGATGTACTAGATGGACTCATTATACATTTTTCGTCGGGACATTCGCAATCTTCGTCTGTAACAAACGGGACAATATAATGTACCCTTCATTTCATCAAATATTATACAAAAAAAATATCTAAATAAATGTGGAGACTAAAATAATTAGTTATTTTCAAAAACATCCGTAGCGTCATAAAAGTAGACTTTGAACGTCAAATCCAGAGATGTTGAGGATATAGAACCAATAGAAGGCTAACCAATATAATATAAATTCAACAAATTTTATCGAAACTATCGCGTATATTTTACATAATTTTATGACCTGACGTTTGGAACACTTTGCAGCGTCCGTGGTTACAGGTAATAAATAATAAATAATAATAATAACGCAATAAATCCGTTAAAATGTAGTAAAATGTATGCGGAGACATTTTTAGTAAAACGTATGCGGAGATATGTAAATAGAGCTAAGATACCCTAATATTTTTAAGTAAATTAAGTTAAAATAACTCTGTTTGTTTCCTAAATAAAATAAAATAAATTTGTTTAATTTCAATGAGTAATAATCGTGAAAACCTTGGAAAACATCATTATAATATAAATACTATTAATCACATTACTTAATTAATCAAATTACGTGTTTGTCACACAGAAATAAAGTATCTTTGTACGTGAAAAATGTGAAAACAAAACATAAAATCTGCAGCCACAAAGTCCGTAAAAAAAATCATACATTTTTTGGTGCCGAAACCCCGGAAATGGGTCAATTAAATAAACACAATGTTTCATACCTGTGTCATGCTCCATTCCGAAGTTATGTCCCATTTCGTGCGCTATAGTGGTGGCCACTAGACCGATCACTTCAGAATGGTTCGTGGCCACACCACCGGAGAACTTAAAAGTACACATCGGACCTTTCAGCGCCTTGCCCACAACTCCGTCGCTGAACTTTTGCCGGCTAGAAAAATAAATAGTTATAGTTTAAAAAACTGAAGCAGCCGACTTCTCATGGATGCCATTGTCAGAACTGGACCAAATTGAAATGGGACCACACGGGAAGCACCAACTTTCAAATAAAAAAATAATCATCAAAATCGGTTTACCCAGTCGAAAGCTTAGAGGTAACAAACATTAAAAAAAATACAGTCGAATTGAGAACCGCCTCCTTTTTTGAAGTCGGTTGAAAAAACATATATTGACTACACAGGAGATGATAACCTAAGTGACATACAAGGCTTCAGAAACTTATTTCTCTTTCCACTGCAACACAAGCAAAAAGTTGACACTACCACTCAATTCTCATTCAAATGGTAAAAATCAATACACAACGATCTGGTTTAACACTCTCGATGCGTACTGCTCGGGACTAGAACTCCTTGTCGCCGCAATCTATTTTCTGAGAACTGGAATTTTGTAATTTTCGTTGCCCGAATGAATATATTTCACTCAAAAAATACTCATAGCAAACTTACGTCAACAAATGTGCATTATCATTCGGTATGTCAACGGCCAACGTCCGTTCCCTATAGTTGAGGAAGTTCGTGAGTGTGGTATCTCCGTTCTCGTTCAACTGTATTTCGTCTCGCTCGCTCCACACGACCACTCCCACTAGAGCTATGTAGATGTTCAGAGGCGAGTATACCTGGAACAAATTTATCCATTATATGTTTCAAGCAACAAGCACGTGTTACAGATGGCGCCACCGAAGCTTGGTTTAACCAAAAGGCTCGTTCGAATTTTTTAACACCCCATGTGACAAACATCCGTGGCTGAATTGGAATTGGTAAAATGTCTATGGTGTTGACGATTACTCTCATTTGTTCTATAGAACTTGGCGAAAGAGGCCACGCAGGGGCAGGGGGCAGAGGGGGACACGCAGTTTTTTTTCCGCTATCCTAAAATTAGCTGGAAACATTGCCGTTAAATCTTGCAATAAAATGCTTGTACATTACTGCTTGGTGTTTCGCTTTGAAAAGAGAACACCTGAGAGATATCCAGCTCATTGGTGGGATGACATTGACAGAGCAATAAGGAAGTTAATGGATGAGACTTGTCACGGATTAATGAATCGTTCCCGAATGCATTTCTTGAGTGTTGGGTATTTGTGGACAGCTACAGGAGTGGAAACAATGGCGAGCTAAGAAGAGATCCAAACTCACTCGTCAGGCAGGACGATGGTTGATGATGCTACTTACAGAGTTGATGATGTTAGCGACTTGTATCAACTGCGAGTGCACTGTATGGATGCTGTCTCCATTCGCCTGGTACTCTCTGTGATCCGCCACCAGCACCAGTTCCACGTAGCGAGACAGCTTGTTCGCATTGTATGGGCCGCGTACTTGCGTGTCGTCAGTTGCTCTTTTGTACTGTAAAATATAACATAAATTGATAGCGAGACCTGAAAATTAGACAAAACACGTGCTATAAGCCTACAGAACAGACTTTTTTAATACTGAAAGCAACAGGCAGTTGAATTATGGGTCAAACGTACGCTAACTCACCTGATGTTTAGCATAGCTTAACGATCTTAAGTGGCGTACTCCACCATTTAGAAGTTCGTATAATTAAAGTGGGACATAACCGCTTCGTTCGTATTTTTGTAAGTGGGCCAGGAAGGCCGCAACAAGTAGTTATAGACGTTTGAATTTACCGCATGTGTTTGGTTTAGGCTAGACGCTGTCGCCACCAAGCTAGACTCCAAAAATAGAAGATATGTACCTAAATCGTGATACGGCTTAAAATGTATTAGAGTATGGTAAAATAATATGGAGTAGGGTATAATAATATGGAAGGGTAAAATAATATGAAGCGTTTTTGCACGTTCAGTAAGGGCTAGTAAAGACGTAGGACCACAGTACAGTGTTTGCACTCACCCTGCTAACGCGACTTCTCTTGATTTCTTCCTTGCCGTGATGCCTGTGTGACAGTTCTGGATCGTACGCTGTGTTGTTGGTGACTCCTCCGCGGTAGCCGCAGTGGTTCTCCGTGTTCAAGTCGTTGTGGTCGTACAAGTAGTGAAAAGATTCAATTTCGGGCCCTGAAAATGATTAAAATTTATAAAAATAACACTTCTTATTAAAATTCTTCGTTCCGGAGCTGTCATGTACCTAAATACTGAAGGCGTATCTTAATTCTATTCAGAAGCGGTTCCACTCGGAAAAAGATAATCTTCGTCTCTGTCATTCTGTATGGAAATGACAGAGATGGAGATCATGGGGATGGGGTCCGTTTAAATATAGTACTAAAAACACGGGAACTACGTCTGGAAGTATATACTATTACTGAACTGACTGAACAAAATAATGAAATAGGGACAGCAGCGCTCTCAATGTCACATTAGTTCTCTAGCTGAATAGACTCTAATATTTTCTGAATGGAATCATTACCGAATATAATTAGAGTACCCATGCCAACCTCCAAGTTTTTATTTGTATGAGACTTATCTCAGACAGGCAGAAGTTTAGCTAATCCGCAGGTCTTGAGATCGAATCCCAACACAAGCATCTCTGTCTTTTCGAAGTTCTACGCGTATTGTTAATTGCCGCCAACGAGGTCAAATTGCCGCTATAATTTTAAACAGTGAAGGAAAATATCTTAAGGAAACATTTACTTATACGAAGATTCTTAACTTTCTTGAATATATAAGAAGTCTGCTAGCCTAAACTTTGCTGGCGTGGTGGAATATGGCCTAACCCTTTTCATAGCAGTGGAACTACTTATACAAACGGGGCCGATCGTACATATATTAACAAGGGCATATCCAGAGCAGGTAGAAAACAACTTTCCAGTCTAGTCCACCTAATGACCACTTTTTACTGGTAATATATCTTTCAGCGACGTCTGAAGTTCATTAATAGTGGAAGTTATTAAGACAGTGTTTCATATTACCTTGAGCGGGTTCTATGTAGCGCATCTTCTGCCCGTCAAATATGACGCCTCTCACGCCGTGACACGTAGACACCGCCACCCACGACTTAGGCTTCCCTCGAACACTACCCGAGTAATGGCACAAGTCCAGATCCTGGAATTAGGAAAATAATGCAGCAATTTCTGCAAAAAACAGCTTATATCTCAGGCGAAGAGAAAGGCAACATTATTTAGTTATCTGTTTTGTGTATTTGATTTTTATATTCTGTTGTATGTTTTTTGTTACAATAAATTTCTGTCTATGTCTATGAGGACTTTGAACAGTTCCAAAGTGAGATGATTCGCATTCATACTGCCGAATAATGGAATTTTCAACTTTCAATCTTCTTAGTGTTGTGACGACCAGTCCAGACGGGACCTTAAAAAATAAAGGTTTATATAAATAAACTTTTTATCTTTTATTTTATTTTTATTTTAATAGTTTTTATCCAATGTGGTAATTAACTACACGATACCATGCTACACGTGGTAATTTTGGCTGCCAACATCAGAATTTCTTATAATGTTCCTTATGGTCTACCAACAACAACCAGTCTGAGAGAACCCATAGAATAGAAGATAAAAGCATTCGAAGTAATGTCATGTTATGAAATGAATTAGCCATCAATAAGTTCCTAAAAAGATCCCTGTGTTTTCTACAAAAAACACAAGAGAAGGGATACCGAGAGGATGTTAGTGGGTGTAATCCATCAATAGTCAGCAGCTGTAATCTTCAATGTAGCCGACTATTGTTGAAGACGACCCCATCTCACCCACATATTAATTAAGAGTGAGAATGGTGGGTTTTCAAAGTCACAAAAAACTCACCTCTTTCTTAGGTATATGTTTGACAGTGTTCCCGCCCTCCTGGTACTGAAGCGTGTGTCCCCCCGCCACCAGATCCTCGTTCAGCCGCAGTTCCAGCACCCACGGCTCTCCATCGACAGGAACCGTCACCTGCACCTCGGAATGATGTGCTCCGTTCTGGAATTTGAAATCATGATAATTTTAACACTATTGTTAGTTTAGACTGATGCATTAGTCAAATCTACAAAAAATAAGTTTTTATTCCGAAACCTTGTACATGGAAATCGTTTGAATTATATTGTAGGCATGATAATAGCATGATAGTACTATAGTTTTTCCCGTTAGGGTAGGTAGTAACTATATTTTTCCACTTGCTATTATCTTGTAATTGAACACGCCTTCTTCACTTCTTCACTTCTATTTCATTGATGTTTTATACAAGTTCGTACATTGCGGTTACTTTTGAGCTGACTATTCTTAAAAAAAATTCAATGTGATCATGGTATGTTTTCCCAAATTGACCTTTACTATGTAAATTTGTACCGGCAACCCTCTTTCATTCATCCCCTCTACATCTTCTTCCCTCTTTATTTCTCACTGCATTTTCTAACACGTATTGCAGGTGGATTTTTTTAACTACAATGAGGACGGGTCAATCCTCAAGATAGCCATCGAAAGGAAGCCTAAGACTGCGAAGGTTTTTTACCGACCAGCGATAAAAAACAGGAAAACAAACATAAATTGCGTAAACGTTGTAAATTACAACAGCATTAGGCATGAAGAGGTCGACAACACGAGAGGTCAGTCGCATTACGTGCTTCCGTTCCGAATGTCGAAAATTATATTATTATCATTGTCTATAAATAATATTGCTGAAATGTGGTCGAGTTAATGACTTTCTGCGGTTAACTCTCTTGGGGACGTTGAGCGTCAAAACTCTTAGACATTTATACACATTTTTAGAAACTTTTATTTGATTTGCTCCGTCTATATAAGTAAGCAATCCGCTAAAAATTTCAATTGCACAGCGTTCAACCACTGATGGTTTCCAATAATGGAAAACTTGGAATTGGAATACTTTACTTATGTAACTTCGGTGACAATGCATATTATGGTACAAATAAATTGTACTGATCTGATGATGGAACCGGGTCGTAGAGACTGGAACACCATGATGGAAAGTATTAAAATAGCAGAGCTTAAGCTCACTCTTCTCGTTTTGGCTGGTTTCTGCTGGTGGTCAAGCCCGCCAGCTCGCCTGATAATAAGCGAAGCGAGCAAGCCCAACTATAAATGAAACCGGCCAAGTGCGAGTCGGACTCTCGTACGAAGGGTTCTGTACCATTATATATAAAAACGGCAAAAAATCACGTTTGTTGTATGGGAGCCCCCCTTAAATATTAATTTTATTTTAATTTAATTATTTATTTTTAAAGTGAATAATATAACTCAATATTCTGTGAATATTTAAAGTGTCTACCTATTGCCGTTATGAATATCGAACAAAAACGAGCAAAAAAATCAAGTTTGCTGTATGGGAGCCCCCTTAAATATTTATTTGATACTGTTTTTTAGTATTTGTTGTTATAGCGGCAACAGAAATACATCTATCATCTGTGAAAGTTTAACTCTCTAACTATCACGATTCATGAGATATGCCTGGTGACAGACGGACGGACGGACGGACAGACAGCGAAGTCTCAGTAATAGGGTCCCGTTTTACCCTTTGGGTACGAAACCCTAAAAAAGGTACTTACTTCGTCTCTCGTGGAAGATATCTCTCGTTTCGTTCGGCCATGATGACCAATCGGTTTCACTATGCTGTGCCTGTTGAAGTCCAAAGCGGGACTTTCTAGAACAAAGGAAAAAAATACATTAGTATCTTATGGTAATTATTTACATCGTTTTCATCTAAAACACACATTATGTTGATAGGGTGCCTTGCACTAAGCTGGAATGGGGTCTGTACATTATTATAAAAAAAACTGTTCCATACATTCCGTGAAGGTTAACAACTTTTTGTTATGGAACAGCTGATTTTTTCTAGCGAATATAAAGTTGTGTCTACAGCAAATTGTGTTTATAATAATGGATAAGTACAATATTCTCTACTCGGCGTAATGCAAGGTACTTAATAACATTGTATAAAGATAACATGTTACGTATATTTTATTAGACATATAAAAAAATGGTTGTCTGTAAAGTCGGTTTACAGACGATAATTTCACGTGATAACGATGCGTCACAAGCCGAACGCTTAGACCGATCGTGCCTCTCTATCGCTTGTTCCGCGCTCTCGCTTGCACGCTCGGCTCAGGCGGAACGTGACAATGAGTCATGATTTTTCGTGCGTGCAGCCGGCGTTCATCGATTTATTAGACGTTGTCACGTCAATAAGTTCACATTATATAGACGAACACATATTCGGTTATGTACTTCTGAAATTCCGTGAGCCAGGCAGTCTTCATTATGCTCTGCATCTTAACTTACAAAATTATTTTTAAATATGATCATTCATAGTACATAAATGTATTTACGGACGTAAATTATACGATTATGAATGTGCTAAAATAAAGCCCTTTAAATTTGTTACCTTACAAAGACGGTTGTTCAGTTTTTAAACTGTTTGAAGTCGGTTAAAAACTGTATTTTTAGATAACTGTAACTGACAAGGCTAGTTAGTTAGTTTTCGCCAGTAAATATTTAAGTGTATCTTGTGTACATACGTCTTTTTTTTGTATGCAAGTTGTTTAGAAGTTAATGATATCTCTCAACGACTTCCTCATTGGACTGAGTCATAAACCTCAAGTGCTACGGGACAAAATTGACACCATCATCTATTACTTGATTACGAACCACTTTAGAAAAGTGATCAAATAACTGGCAGATTGTAACTAAGTAATTGAATTGGATAATGATACGGAACCACAGTACAAATCGTAGTTACAAAGAAACCCCATAATGGGACCTTATCATTACAACTGATAATAGACGAGAGATGAAATGATAGTTGACTAGTAGTTCAACGAACAGAAGACCTCGTGAGAGAACTTATTTGCAGTCGCCTTGGGTCATCTGTACATAAATCTGTACATAATACCTACATAAAGTTGGCTTAAGAAGCCGTATTAAAAACGAAAGAAAATTTGGCCGACTGATGCAGAGACGCTTCGCTCGCTCGATCATCAAATAATTTTATAAATGAAGAAAACGTAAAATCAAGAAAATTATTCAGCGCTAAAATGTATCGAGCACATCCACGCGCCCTCTCTATTACACGCAATCTCAAGTTGGTTGTCATATCTCGACAACCACTTGACCAATTATGTTTATTTTTACGTCAAGTTGTAATAATGATGTACTTAATCTATCTACTAAATATCATTAAAATCTGTTGGTAATTAGCGCCGCAATAAACGTCCCCCCTTTTTATGGGAACCAAAATCCTATCAAAAACCGCCGACGACAAAAAAAATTAAGAACGAGTTTCTCGGCATTATTAATATGCATATCTACACCAAGTTACAACTTTCTAGTACTTATAGCAACACTTCACATATCAAACTCGGTCTAGCCGTTTAGGCTGTAGGAAGAAATATATATATATATATATAGTCCTTCTCATCGATTTCGATGTCAGCGACCCCGGACTATGGTTTCCTAGCATGAGCCCTGATGTGGCTCGCTAGGCCAAGCTTGATCTTAAAGCTCTATCGCAAGTGCTGCAATGCAGTTGACCCGCAGAATTGTACGAATATGCATAGGAGGGTCTGTCTTTTTGAACTTGACGTTTGTGGTCTAGGTTTTCGAGTCGGTTTTCATCTTTATATCGAAGGTGTTGGCCTCCATGTTTACGCTTACCCAGCGCTAATACAGAATATAAATGAAATGAAAATTGTTTATTCCAGATGTAAATCCATAACCATTAAATTAAATTATCAAATTAGCTTCATCAGCAAGGCTTCAATGCCATACATTTCGGATCGTCGTAAAATCTCATACTCAAACTTATATACACCGGAAAAACATTACCCATTCTCGCGCAGTTGGATAAAACAACAGATAAAATCAAAAGGAAATGTGTTCACGTGCCAACAAAAAGACCATAATGATTCATTATAAGAAAATTTTCATTAAAATATGGAGTCGGTAACGGTATTGAAGGCAAACAAAGACTTTGTTTATTGGTAGATTTTAATAATAATAAGGAAGGCGTAAACCTACATGGTGAGCAATGTTGTTAAACTATGAACATTGCTATAAAATAAGTTACCTTATACAGTGTATAATCTAGTTAGGTGTAGTTAGTTTTTATGTTTATTGTGTACGTAGGTATATTATACATATAATATACTTATACACCGTCGCTTAACATCAGGCGAGTTGGTGGTCAATCGTAGATCTATCTTACGTAAAAGAGATAACAAGTATCGTATTAAAATAAAAACAAAATAGTTTACTGCAAAAGAGCGATTTTAGCAGTTTAACTTACGATTCATTACGTTTGATATGCTGAGCGTACGTTTTTTTTTGTGAGAAAGTATGAACCAAAGGCGCTGTATAAGGTTATAAATGCATTGCGCATTTATAACCTTTTACAGCGCCTTTGGTTCATACTTTCTCACAAAAAAAAAAACGTTTAGAATAATTCGAGTAAAATCATTTATTATGATGTTCTGTCTACCGGAAATACACATTATAACGCAAACGTGCTTCTCATCTTCGATGTCATAAAATGCATGCCTAGTTTATGGTAAGAAAATGAAACAATTTTGTTGAGATATCTTGCAAAACATCTTCTGCAAAAACTTCTTGTATACAAAATACCTGTACACACACAAGTTGAAAGCTCTGCATTTACAAATTACAGACAGTTGCAATGACAAAATTGCATTAAGCCCAAATAACGTAAATCAAGTAAACTTATTTTAAATGTAAATTTTCATTTCGTATCAAAGTGGGTCAACGGTGACTCGGTTTTGTAAGGATTGGAAGGTCGCGATACTGAAGATTTGTGAGTTGCTATAATCATGATACATATTTACAGATAATGTATGATGATAAAAGATGCACAAAATTGAAACAAAAATTACTCATCTCTCTACTCATTAAAAGAAACAAAAGCCCAACAGTAAAATTAGTGGCTACGACCATCTGTTACTTAAAAACGATAAGTTTGAAACTTGAAATAAAGACTTCAAACAAGGTAACACTGGAATACTGAACCAAAGATTGAGGGTATCCCTGATTGAGGGTAACCCCTATCTAATAAAAAAAAAAATTATCAAAATCGATTGAGAACCGGATAAGATGGTGTTAAAAATATAGTAAACAAGTAAATTGTTTAAAAAAATGACTTAAAATACGCAATTCGTTTACATGGATGACATATCATTTCAGTTATTTTGTTATAAAAACCAAAATACTGAATCGATTTTGAAACAATTTCTATGGGACCACCTGGGAAGTATACCTTTTCAAACAAAAAAGTCGGATTGAGAACGTCCTTTCTTGAATTCGATCAAAATAACGACACAAATAACGACACATTACATTCCAGAGTCAGTCAAATTGATTACATATAAAAGCTATTAGCTAAAGCTTTTCCGTCTCCCGACCATAAACTACAACGTCAAAAGTACAGTACTTGTACTTCTAAAGAACTTTCATACGCGTCTAGTTTATAATTGCATAAATTAGAAACGTGACACAAGCACTAATATCTGAGCTATCTCGACAACTCTAAAACTGGAAGTATGCATATTTTACTACGAGAGACTTATTAAAATATTGACTTTAGTT
This sequence comes from Lycia hirtaria, assembly GCA_947563715.1. Taxonomy (NCBI): domain Eukaryota; kingdom Metazoa; phylum Arthropoda; class Insecta; order Lepidoptera; family Geometridae; genus Lycia; species Lycia hirtaria. The sequence goes on along the minus strand of OX387376.1, from coordinate 48,210,416 downwards.
CTAATTGGATGAAACGATATTTCTCGTAACACGGGATAGACGTAGCAACATGTCTAAGTGACGTTTGAAAGTTATTCTAAGAAGTATTTTACTGGACTGGGATATTACAAATTTAGACAATTTTGAAGCATTTAAGGAGAAACGAATTATTTGGTGAACATTTTTATGATCCATTAACGTGGTTTGCCAAGTAGTCTGCCAACCCGCACTTGGCTAGCGTGGCAGACTATGGCCTAACCCTTCTCACAATGAGAAGATGGTCTGTTCCCAGCAGTGGGGCAGTTTGTACAAATAGGGCTGTTAAAAAAACGTGGTTTATCTTTTCTTGAAAAATAAATAAATTAATTCCCTCCCGTTCTGCTTCGTTCTTGGTGCAAAGATTGACCAGTGCCAATCAGCGTGGTAATGCTGTTAGCATTGTGGGCACCGCTTCACCAGAGTCGATACGAGACGGATTTTGTTTGACTAAATTTTAATTGTAATTGAACTGAATTTAGTTATCACATGACTTGGAATTGTGTATATTATGAAATTAATAAATTTTCACAATAAAAAAAATGCATAATATAATTTGAGCCGTTGAACGTCCCAAGTATAGATGTAAATATAAAGACGTAGACGAAGTACATAAAGGTCTAAGGGAGCTTAAATTTCAACATAGAGAAGAGTAGCGCCATTTATTCCGGGGGCTAAGACACATTTTATTCGTAGCGCAGCGCCAACAAAGTTTGTTAAGTACAATGCATAAAAATTGTTGAGCAAACGTTACTTAATATGACTTACATATTTTTATTTAGAACTCGCTATAAATTAATTTTGAAGCAAATTAATCAAATGTGCTTTAGTTCATTATTAGGAATATAAGAAACTTGTTAGAGCGTAGATTGGTTTATTACTCGGTTTTGGTAAGGTTACCTTTATAATACAAGGTAAAGGATTGCAATATGTCTCGAAACGAGACAACAAATCAAAGTAAACGTCTAGAATGGAAAGGAGCTGTCAGTGTAACATAGGAAAGGAAGTGGTGCAAATAACTGATATCACTGATATGGTGATAAATGACTTTATTCAGTGTTCTGCTCTCGTTTCCATATACGGTTAAAAGTGAGATACTTGTAAGGATATAAATATAAATTCTATGTTGAGAACAATATTGTACCTTATCTTCTTAAGGTTGCCTGGAAGAGATCGCTATTAGCGATAAGGCCGCCAGTTGTTACACTAGTTTTTAATTAATTTCTTTTGATTGTAAATTTTATGGTGTGTACAATAAAGAGTTTATCTATCTATCTTCTATAGAACGTTAAATTGAAATCCGGGTTTTTTGAAAAGCTTTTCATATAGATCTTAATTTCTCTTATAATTTTTTTTTAATAACCGACTTCTAAGTACGCAATTTTGTTTTAAAAACCAAAGTACTGAACCGATTTTGATGATAGCAATTTGAAAGTATATCCAATCCAACATTTATTTTTTTCAAATAGGTTCTTTAAAATACATATATTGTCAAATATATCCCACGTAAATAAAATATTACTACCTTATACACAATGGTCATAAAGCGAGGTAATTTAGCACTCTGCTGCCCTGTCTGTACTAAACCTAAGATTGCTAACTAAGACTAGAGAAACCAAGATCAACGACCGTATGTACGTGATTTTTACGACTTGACGAATATTAAACAACACCATATGGCGAGAGAATGCACCATAAAGCTGGACGTGGAAAAACTAATGAAACAATGTGTGAGATTGGACAGAACGGCAGTTTTATGATTTAAGATACACATAATGATAATATCACGGAGTTGATTGATGACAAAGATGTCCTTTATAACTGTATTCATAGTATGCTATGAAATGATAGTCATATGGAGAATAATGATGATACAGTAATGCGATAACTTAGGCTATCACGTTCTACGTGTGTTTAAAAATTCGGAATAAATTGCTTTTTGACCGCTGAGGCCTAGAGGGAGCCAGCATCAGATCTTGATCAAATTGATAATGTGACTGATGAAATGGTACCATCTAGGCAGAGGAATACAGGAGTAAAATATAATAACTTTCAATGACAGCTGAAGGAGACAGATTTACTCAAATTCGATTAATGAAATGAATCAAATCGGTCACTGCTCGCTCTCACCATACTAAGAAGAAATGTATATGTTCTGTGGTCTCACCTATTGAATCATTCTGGGATAAATGCTGTATTTATAACTGACATCTGGTCAGAGTTAGCTGTTCATTTACGCGTATATTTTCAGAAATACGAAACAATAAATCTGCTGTACAAATAATTCTTGAACAAGAACAATATTTAAAAGTCTAATATATTTCACAATAAACAAACTGGTGTTCATGTTCATGTCCCATACATGGAAGTACGGAAGCCTCTATGAAGCCTTGGTCTGCGAGTGAAACTCTTACTTTGCCGGATTTATTTAAGCTGTGACTCGATTTGTCATATGTTCGCTACGTAATTTAAACGAACTTACACGATTGACTCGCTTCACTTTCAATCCTTTCGAATATTTCAACCTATATCTTCTACAGCTTTATTTTTTTACAAAAAATCTCTACAGAAGTACTAAACACTGTACCATTTGACATTTAACCCAGGCTAGCCGTGCCGATAAACCCATTGACCTACTTCATTAAAATACCCTCTAATGAGTGGAAGGATGATGATACGACAAAGGTTTTTATTTAACTAATCAATACTATGTTGTTAGTTAATGGTTAAAATGTTTGTAAACAAATATACGATGATATCACGACAATTGCGGGCCAAACTTGCACAATATTCACAATCCATCGGTATCAGATATGATCCGGAATCTACATACTCTACCGATGGATTGTTATGGATTGTGATATGATGATCCGGAATCTATTTAAGTACTCTTCTCTATTATTCTTAATGTAAACGACAGAGAAAAATATATAATATATTCCGAATCGAATCCGATTGTGACCGCTACAAAATGACGTAGTCAAACCGTCGCTTAATATCAGGCGAGTTGGTGGTCAATCGTAGATCTATCTTGCATAAAAAAAATAGTCTCACTCAAGGGCGTCGCCACGGGGGGGCAGAGGGGGCAGCTGCCACCCCCCCCCCCCCTAGAGATTTAAAAAATGTAGCCAACTGCAAAGCAACCAAAGTCCTAAGGCCGTGTAATTGTACCTGTACCTACAATTCATATTTTTCTCATCCTCAATAATATTAACTTGCCCCCCTCTGGGCCATGGGCTGGCGACGCCCTTGTTCTCACTCCATACGTCATATAAAGATGGAAATTTTTTTTCAACCCCACCCCATCGTGTGTGATATCGTTGAATAGGTATTTAAAAATAAGATTAAGGTTCATTATATCAATTTTTTCAAGTGTGATGTAAGTGGGAAATAATCAAAATATGAAAAAATGTATAAGTATATCCCCCCTATATTTCTAAACTATAAATAAATAAATATTTGTGGACATTTCACACAACACCATCTAGCCCAAACTAAGCAAAGCTTGTACTATGGAACTAGATGGCTGATAGAATACATATATACTTATTTTTTGTAAATATATACATATGATACATAGAAACACCCAGACACAGAACAAACATCCATGCTCATCACACAAATGTTTGCCCTGGGTGGGGATTGAACCCACGACCTTTCAGTTCAGCAGGTAGACATAAACACACTACCAACTGAGCCACAAGGCCAGTCAACTATTACACCTAGAAATTCATGATTAACCATAGTAGTAGACCGTATTCAATATTTTCAATGTTGAAAACATAAAGGTAGTATTTACCAAGTTACTTTTATCGCGTATTAGTAGAATTCGCGGACCATACAATGTTGGGCTCAATGAACAATTGAGCACATTAGCATAATTCGAGATAAAAAAAACAACAAAGCTACACATGTTTTTTTTTTTTTTTTTTTGTTGGTCAAAAGAATATTAAACGAAACATGAAATACCCGACTGTAGAAATGCGGTTTTGCAGTTTCTCTTACGAATTCGTTACGCTTGGCTTGATACACTGTTAAGTGTATGTTTTTGTGTGAAAGTATGCGTAAAATTGCTGTAAAAGATTATAAATGCACATACTTTAGAATAATTCTCGTAAAATAACTTGTTTATTATGAAAATCTTCATTGGAGGTTACGAAAAATATGCATTGTGCACGCGAGAGATGTGTTATTATAATTACAAAAATATATATACTATGACACTCAGGACGTAAAAACGTATCTAACGACACCTCGCACATCAAAATAGGTCAAGTCGTTTAGGCTGTACGCGGTCATATAGAAACATACATACATACCTACAAACATACACTTGTAAAACATAACCCTCCTCCTTACGCAGTCCGGTACAAAGTAGAATGATAAGTTTTGAGGCCATGCCAGTGCCCTAACCAAGTCAAGCAAATACACAGCCGTACCATCCTTTTTCGAAGTCGTTCAGGATATTTTCGACAATATAAACTAAAGCTATAAATGATACACTAGTTGTGTCCCAGGCTTTCATCCGCGTGCTTATAAGAACTGCCTAACCTAGATAGTGTTTCTTAGCCTAAAAACCCGAAAGATGTGAATTAATGCTATCGACAGTGCCGACTAAGCAGTGAGGTCCATGGTAGAATCAAGGAAAGGCTTAAAACAAATAACTTTTGCTAATGATAAAAATTACGAGGATCACGTAGACTATACTATTTAACAATAAAATATACTACAATTAACTAATTCACCTGTTCATTACCAACTTAATTCAGGTCTAATTTCATATTTATTCCAGGGTATGTATTCACGCCACACGCGTCGAGCCGTTTGGGCGCGACCCACTTTAGAAGCTATTTATGAATAACACACTTGAATACTAATTAACGAATCGAAATAATGAACGCTGGAATATGTATTGTGCGAAATATTAGATGGCGATCGAACTGAACTGGACTACAAAGTGATACGAGATAGAAACAAGACAGTTGATTTATGAACGGGTCTGCGACCTAAAGGTTCAGGGTAAAGTTTATATTTGTTGTATTGAAATGAAATTATCTACATAACTGTACATGTTATTATTTATATGAATGGAGACGTTGATAAAGTCAACTTGTTTTATTCAAGAAACTTGAAAAAATCTTAATACTTGACACTGGCAAATGCTTTAATCGGGTCCAATACAAAAAAGAAGAAGAAGTGCTGGTTACTAGTCTCTTTTATCGTTGGCTAAGCGTTTAACCACAATTTCACTTAATGGTAAATGATAAGGTAATCAAAGATGATATGCAAATTGAAATTGGTCAACTTAGCACTGTTAACCTAACTTTTAAGCAAATAAATTACATGTGATATTTGGTAAATACAATAAAAGATATTTTTTTATGCAAGATACATTTACGATTGACCACCAACTAGCCAAATGTTAAGCGACGGTGTGGCCGAGGATGGAAGTCGTCGATCTAGAAGATATATATTCTAAATGCCTTGATAATTCCAAGATTATAGATCGCAACACCATACATTACATTTTTAGTATACCCATCACCATCACCATCATTATCATCAACATCTCAGCCACGCGAAATCCACTGCTAGGGATAGGCCTCTCATGGATTTCCAAAAAGAACAGTTGAATGCGGCTTGCATCCAGCAGCTTACTTTCTGTTTCATAGGGTTTTTTTTGTAAATTATGAGATATTTATGATTTTACCGTTACCATTCCCTGTAACGGTATTAATAAAACTTTATGAATCGTTACCGTTATGAATAAAACGAGCTTAAAAGCTCCTAAAGTTTCGAGATAAGCCCAAAGTCAAACAGTGAAGTTAGTCTAAATCACGACAAGTTGACGATAAGCCTATACACGATAACACTTGATATATGGTAACGACGACATGAAAAGACTACCATCCTGTTTGTACAAGGTTTAAGAACGGGAGTCTTTAAAATATTGTATTAAGATGGAGATCATCAAGCGCAGCTATCTCTCTCGCGCATCACAACCTTTTCAAACATATAAAATCATTGGTTAGAGATTTTAGAAAAGTGAGAAATTAATTTGCTATCCAAATAATTGGAGAAATATAAAAAAAATTGTGTCACTATACTGGCGACGGAGAATAAAAACATATATTTTCCTACTCCTCAGACAATTTAAAAGATATCAAAGAAAAACTTATTTTAAAATATTTCTCCTATCGAAATAAGCAAATTCATTTCTCACTTTTATAACATCCCTACTCAATAATAACAAAATAACTTATAAAATTAATTCTAAACTAAGTAAATCAAAATAAAGAAAGTAAATTATAAATGCTAACATAAGCCAAATAATAAGGAAGGCATTACGTACAACGAACTGACGGCAACGCTTACTTAACTAGCATTACTTAACACATTACGGCTATTTACAATGATTTGCATTTGTTCGTGTCAGCAATAAAAACATTATACGGATCACAACCATGATTCAATTGTCGCATACACCATTATATTATTTACATAATAAACAATAGGACAATGGCGAAATCGAAATAAACGGCGGCGTATTTTAAATTCATGGTTAGAAACCAGGGTGTTCAGGGATATACTATGTATATATATATATGTTTGAACGCAATTAATTTTATTGTAACTATTTTATATATGTTTTATTTTAATGATTTTTAGCCTAAGTAGTTTACGAAGCCTTTACACAATATTTTTATACCTTTGTCGCTTTTAAAGTTGTAAATCAGACGAGTCCATAATAGAAGCATTCGTAATATAATTCTATACAATGAAATTATTAGGAATGTAACTTTATGACAATAAATAATATTCTATTCTATTCTTTCTATATTAAAATAAAATGCAGCAAAACTAAAGTGAAAGTTTATATCTCTATTAGTTAACCCAAATACTAAATTTGATGCGCCTAACATCAAACTTTCATAATTTACCCCCCATTTTGACCCTTTAATTCAGCCCTTCTTTAGAGCCTATGACACTCAGGGATTATATAGCATTCTAATGATGAAAGAATTTTTGAAATCGGTCCAGTAGTTTTTGAGTTCATTCGTTGCAAACATACAAATATTTCCTCTTCATAATATTAGTGTAGATAGTGTAGATTTTAATATGTTATCAAATAGTAGATATTATAAATAAATAGAACAGAAAACTGCATTACATCGAAAGTTTAATTAAACTATTTCTAGTCGGTCATAAAAAAAACATTTGAGTGACTGGAATACACATTGTTTTGATAGTTGAAACGGAAATCGTGAAAATTAATCAGATGCTCTAATTCAAAAGAGAATACGAGCACAGTACCAAAAATAAAACAAGATTTCTCCGGTCGTTGGCCGTCACACCGACATGGGGTTCCGCAGGGCACTGTCATAGCCCCGACTCATTATACCACGGTTACTTAACATAATAATTAGATGCACCGATCCATGACCCCTCGTATGCAGCGGTGCCGCGAAACGCCCATTGTCCTGGACTTTTGACAACCAGCCAAGCAGAACCTTTCAATGTCATACTAGTTAACGAAATATCAAAGTTTAAACCTAATGTACTAAGATTTAAGGATTCTTAGTCTGCAAATAAATTTTTCATGAGGTCACTGACTTTTGAATTAACGAATGTTTCAATTCAAATAATAGTGTTTAGGAATGTCTGATTTTACTTTTCGTTTAAGGTGTAAGTGTAAGTAAATAAAATTTTTAAAAAAACCGTGAAACTCCCATGTCACATAATGCAATCAATTAAACAAACAAGTTGTTATAAATAAGCATATTTATAACACTAACTATCAGGCAGAATACAAAAGTAAATAAAACGCTGGTACATTATAATCGGCAAAGAAACTTCCAAAACCGTTAACAAAATCTAGCATATCAGGATTCTAGGCTTCAACATACATACCGCAGGTAAACGGATTCTGTTGAGAATTCAACTTAAACACAGCGGACGTGTTACTTTTTTTAATAACTCGTCCCTCTTCAAACGAGGTGAAAAATAAAATATCAAATGTGTGTTTGTTCTGTTGCCTTTTTTCGTGCACGATGACGCACTGTCTGTGAACTTCCTCCCATTGTGAGAAATGTATCTCTGGATCAAACGGCTTTGTTGATCCTAATATGGTTTAAGAATGGGTTTTGGTGAAGGATGACGGTCCTATAATATGTCCTTGATTCGCCCGAGACCTTAGAGGTCTGTTATTAAATTAAGCATACTTGTTAGAAACTTTAGATCTGACGCCCTTGACATTTGATACAGAATCTAGAGTCTATTAAATTCTATATTAGTCTGTGAAAGTATAAATGAGTAGGTATACATATAACATTAACAAGATCAATCTAACTAGGTTAACATCATTCGTATTTGATAATATTTTGGAAGTAAATGTACAACGTATAGTAAGGTCCAGCATATATATTTGTGAAACAAAATACAGACTATGTCAAAGTTCTAAAAGTAAAAAATAATAGTTGTTAAATGTCAAAATTGCATTGTATTTAGCGTACATGTTTTAATTAATTTCAATTTTGTACAGCTAAATAACGAGTATAATGGGGCGACGCGACATATGGAATCAGCTCATTACTGGTAAAAGTACGAATCATTGACCGGATCGTAACTGTTCCAAGGTCTTCCAGCACGGACAACTACTTTCTCTGATACTGCAAAAAGCACTCTCAATAATCACATCACATGCAGCTTCAATGCCATCGGTAATGACCGGGCACTGCTCTCATCATTTTGAACTTTATTAAGCCGCGAGATGTCGAAATAAGCAACTCCACTTACTCTGATAACGTAATAACACTTGCATTGGTCGAAAAAAGACGAACACCTTTTTGTACCGTCTAGTCTATTTTAAAATTCTCGCCTGTCTCATCTTCAAGCTTAACATGGTTACGTCTGTTAAGAAATCACAGCTTTCCATGACAATTGAACGAGGCAAATAGTTCAATGCTGTGACGAATGGATGTCTAGGGTGTTGTGCAGTGACACTTGTCTACTTGTTGGTATGTAACGTGAAGGATATGATTGCGAAGTTAAATACACCATCCGTTTGAGTGTAGCCAGTGCACATCTGTTCATATGAGTCACAAACACTTCACATGGACTGCGGTAGTTGTAATACTCTTGTATTATTATGGTTAAGATTTAAAAGTGTTAAAACATGCTTTCGCTGTTTAGATTACTAAATTGTGTATGGCATAGCGAGTAATGCATATGGACATTACTCGCGTTCGAGAAATCCTTTCTTAGTTAATGTCTATACTTCAAGAAGACTATACATGCAGCCCTCCAAATTTCTAATCTGTAGGAGCAGCGGTTTAGGCGGCAAATTGATAAAATAATACAAGTAGGTCAGTTAGGATTTTGAATTTTACTTATGAGTCTTATAGCTATAAATATATAACTTAGGTCTCTGTAGTATTTATTATGAACAGAAGGCCATAAAACATCTGCATAACATTAATTAATATATTTTTAAAGCGATAGTTCAACGGCTGGCGTGTTCAAATTTTAACCCCCAGAGCGTGGATCTAAGGGCATCGCAACTGTTCCACTGAAGAGCATAAGGCACACCCAAAACTTCACGTACATTTATTTGCACATTTACAATCTACTCAGGTACAACGACACTGAAATCCTGAGGCCGTGAGATCTCACAACCGGGTCACACTGATTCTGTATACCGTTGTGAGAGAAACATTGTCCGTGAGCCACCGTGAACACAATTTATTTGTTTTACAAATCAATAGACGTGACCGAAACATTTAGTATTATCGAGACTTGAGGCGTGACTTCCGATGAAAACTTCTGAAATGTTTTTAGTCATTTTCAAAGTCAATGAAATTCTCAAGGTTACAGCAATATGCAACGAAGAGTGTTTTAACATCTATATATAAAAAGAAAAATACTCAAATTATTCCAATGACCTCAAATACAGAGCGATTTTTGCAATGTAATTAACGCTTTTATTTGTAGTCTTGGTTTCGCGAAAAAATCTAAAATGCATAAATATTTGCATTCTTTAGAATAATTACTTATTATAAAATCAGTTATTTGTCTCAGGAAGTTACGAAAACAATGCAACGACTTTTGTTTGTCTATGGATCTAGAGATCCATAGACCACCGATATAGCACAACGGACTAGCAAGTTGAAGTGATATAGGGCAGATCACATAATAGAATAGCATGCAGAAGTAATGGTCGATGGGGCCGAGTGGTGAGCACACACCGGCAAGCGCAGTATACATAGAACAACCACCACAAGGTGGACAGACTGCCACATCCAAATGATAGGAACAAGCTGGATGCAAGCCGCGTCCAACCGGTCTTCCTGGAAACCTAACATGAACATTATGATAAACTAAGGAGTTCGTGTTTACAACAAGGGAAAAACTTGTTATAAAACTGATAAATAAGGGATGAAACATAATATGATAAATCAGATAACAATGAGGGACAGCTATTTACGATCACATATCTAGATTTCGACGCATGCTATGCTAAAGCAACAGCTCTAAATTATCTCAATTTACACATTACTTCCGACAATAACCAGTACAAAAACTGTTCAATTCTCGTAATATATTCACTAAACGGTTGTCATGTCCTGCTTATACGATATATTTTTCAATTGGTCTCCGGACGGCACGAGGCAATGAAATCGTGCCACGAGCGAGTCCTTACGTCTAATTTGCATATCGAATCCATTACGGCTGCGACGTGTAGCTTGTGTGCAAGCGCGCGCGCATGCTTGTCGTTTGACGTCTGCGCATCAAACGTGCGATTGGTTGAGCTTGTAGCTTTGACAGGTGTGCAGTATTGCTAACGTCATTGGGCTTGTTACGGATGTGCGTTAGTTTTATTAATAATTATGGTTAATTATTATATTAGGTCAGATGTTTTACTACAACTCATGATGTTCGAATGGGATCTATTGCTTATTTTTTTTTTAAATTGATACTGGGAGATGTACTTACCATCATTATAGTTTCCTATCGATGTTTTCTTTCAAAGAAAAGATGCCCCGCTCGTACTCAGCATCTTTTTTCCAACCGATTTCAAAAAGGAGGATATTTTTAAATGTTTACCGCGTAACTCCATCTTTTATAAACCGATTTGATTACTTTTTTACTTGAAATGGTATACTTTCAGGTTGGTCCCACAGAATTTTTACCAAAATTGGTTCAGTCGTTTGTGTTTTTAAACAATATAACTGGAAAAACGAAATTGCGTGTTTTGATGTCGGTTGTTTTATTTAGATTCTACGTAAGACAAATGTGCGATGTAAGGCCTCATAAAAACAATAGATTTATTTTAATAACAACGATAGTGTACATAAATAAACCTCCAAACCAGGAAATCATCACGTATAGAAATTGATATCGGTTAAAATGACAGCTATATAAATCATAATCATCATCTCAGCCATAAGAAGTCCACTGCTGGACATAGGCCTCCACTATTGTTTTCCATAAAGGCCGGTTGGAAGCGACCTGCATCCAGCGTCTTCCTGCCATTTGTATAAGGTCTTCTGTCCATCTTGTGGCTGGTCTTGGCGCGTGGTCTCCATTCGAGAGCTTTCCGACCCCGTCTGCCATCGACTATTTTAATACAAGTATAAGTTTAGAAAACTCAAAAAGACAGACCAGACAAAAAAAAATGGCTGAACCGATTTTGATGAAACATAGCTAAGAACACTCCCGACTAATTCACCTTTCAAACAAAAAAAATCGGTTCATCCGTTCGGGAGCTACGATGCCACAGACAGACACGTCAAACTTATAACACCCCGTCGTTTTTAGCGTTTGGGATTAAAAGTTGGCTGTAAACATAACAAAATAAAATTCTATTCGGCTAAGTTGTGTGACCATGATACGCTGTAATGGCACTAATAGATCATATCGATTAGCCTTATTGGTATGACTGGCCAGATATAATAAGGAGCTACTATTGACTCTAGTATGAACTTCGAAGGACACACTTTGTTAGTTATGAATTATTGATTAGACGAATTCCATAAATACGATTAACATAATTGAGTTTAAACAGAATTAACATTACAACGAACTCTGGATGTTAATTAGATATAGGTAATGCTTTTGAGACGATATCTGATATCAAAACATTGGCTGATATAAGGTTATAAAGATATGGAGGTATTGGCATAGATGCACTTATGCTTCATAATAAGGACGCCCTGACACACGATGGAATAAGGTACAGTGGAACCTGGTTAATTGGGATCTCAAGGGACCAAGAATGTTGTACCATTTATTGAGGGTTTCCATTAATCCAGTTTTCCAATTAGGCAGGTTTAAAATTATAGTTGTCTCATTTACAGAGGCTGCAGCTTACAGAGGTCGAAATGTACGGTTATTCCATTTTTAGAGGTGGAAATGTTAATAAAAATGCGTATTTTTGGTGTTATGAATTTAATATATGAAGGTATGAATGACATGAATGTACATACATTATGTATTACGTGAAAAAAAAAAAACAATACAGTTAAGTTTATGGCTTAAAGTAATCAGTTATGTTTGTTTGTACTTGATTGCTAGTTGCTGAAACCTGTTTCTCGATAGAATAATTTGTACACTTTGACTCCCTTGTTTTTAGGTCAACACCTGAGATAGTACTGACAAACAAAGACATTCTAATATTTGTAAACAAACAAACATGTCAAAACCAGTCCCACTCCGATTCATTTGTCTCATTTGTAGAGGGAATTGAGCTCCAGAGTCCCAATTATAAAGGTAAACATCGAATAAATCCTAGAAATCAGATCTCATTTAACCAGGTTCGATAAGTCCCATCAATAGAGGTAATACAATGAAAAAGTACCGGGACCTCATTGCAACTCACAATAATAGAGGTTTCTAATTTATCCAGGTCCCATTTAACCAAGTTTCACTGTATTTGCTATTTTATTTATAAATTACACTCAGGTCAAACTATTTACAGGAGTTGTTTACTGTCTGAATCTCTTTAAACCACGAGGGAATCTATTACTTGCAGGTAAACAAAAACACGCTCCATCGCAGATCGTAACGTCACTTAACATCAGGTCAGTTGGCGGTCAAAAAAGCCTAAAACTCCTACAAGATCGACGAGGCACTTAGCTCGAAACATGACACAAATATATAATATAGTATATCGATAGTTACCCGAAATCGGATGAAAATACAGATTATAGAAGACAAAATAGTTTCGATTTTGAAAAAAAAAATTATATGTATAAATTATACAATTTATCTTACGAAGCTATTGAAATGATCACAAATCTAAGAAACCAAGATGGCTATCAATACGAGAACATAATTAACACCTGCGATAAACAAACGGCGGCGCCAAGATACAAACTCACGATGAGTAAGTTCATGAATGGGCGTGAGTCACACTTCCCGCGACTATCTTACGCGCGTATTCTTGAGATCTTGTGACTTGTTGTTATATGTAAACACTTACACTAACAGTTGTCGCCGAAGAGAAAAAAAAAGTACTTGCTTGTCGCGCGCTCTACTATACAAATAGGAGGAAACTGTTTTCGACCCTTGTCATCAACATCCGATTTCGATGATTATCTTCTTTTTTAGGGTTCCGTATACAAATGGTAAAACGGGACAATATTACTAAGACTACGCTGTCTGTCTGTCCGTTTGTCACCAGATTGTATCTCATGGACCGTGATAGTTAGACAGTTGAAATTTTCACGGATGATGTATTTCTGTTGCCGCTATAACAACAAATACTAAAAAATAGAATATACATACAACAAACGTGTTTTTTTTTTGCTCGTTTTTGCTCGATATTGATAACGGCAACAGGAAGTTGCCATATTCACAGAACAGTTGAAATATTCACAGAATATTGAGTTATATTATTAACTTTAAAAATAAATGATTAAATTGAAATAAAAATAATATTTAAGGGGTCCCATACAAGAAACGTTTGTTTTTTTTGCCGTTTTTATAGATAATGGTATGGAACCCCTCGTACGAGTCCGACTCGCACTTGGCCGGTTTTTTATTTATTAAGTTCACCTACACTGTGTACATCCATACTTTGACAGTAAATTTTTATAAAGAAAGTAGAGCTTTATGTCACAATAATGACAGGAAGGAATTTTTATCTTATTGGAATCACAAATTACTATGCCTCCAAGGTTGTTTTTTTTTTTTCAAATTTCGATATAACTATGAAGTTCAGAAGTTTGCAGAGTGATTTTCTTTCTGATTTTATATGTACTTTATTCTACGCAACCTATGCGTGTCTAGACACGGCCTTTTACCACTTATTTTCAATGGGAAAGAAGGAAACTTTCCATTCCATTCATTACTAATGTCAAATTTCAATTTGGTTGGTCTAGAAATTCTCAGATCACCGTAAAACCATGCCCAGACTTTCTATCGTATTTCATTATGCGAGTAACATTATATTTCGTATCACTGGTTTTAAGTTCAACTGGTAGTACACATTAGTGTGATGAAGTAACCTTTGCCCGTCATGAAACCTAATAACAAATTAAGTGCATCATCCGTTTAAGACCCGGGGAGATGATTCACGACTGCACGAGAAGAGATGATTTACTTTAATTACCTCATACTTCTGAAAAATAGCTGTAAATTCTGACACTAATCACCGTTATTTGCCGTCTTACATACGAGTATAAGTCCTGAATAAGCGCATTTTAGTTAAACAGTGTTTTGTTCCGTTTTCGCACGTGACAGTTTCCATCAGATAGAAAATGGCTAGTCCTTATTCAGTGAATAAGATTTTACATGCGTTTATAACTATTTAAGACGCTTAATCTACTTATACAACGTAATAACGGGGTTGTTACATTTTCTCGACTAATTGGTATCTCCACAATATTGTAACGAGATTTAGAACACATGGGCCCTTATTCCGTATGACCATCGGCCGTATAACGTGAATTTGACGTTGTGCGTCTACAATGAAAATTAGACTTTGGCTTCTTAAACATAAAGGCATATTTTCATTGTCAATGCACTCACGTCACGTACGTGAACGCGGCCGATGGTCATACGGAATAAGAGCCCTGTAAGGATCCAAACCAAAACAAGTTAAGTGAAGACATACGGCACTGAAACGTGGTCACTCACTATGAGCCTTATGAGAAGCTCAAGTTCATGCATCGAGCTATGGAGTGGGATATAATCTGAGTTTCTATGCAACCGATCGCCGACAGCACGGCGGATTAGCAAGTTGAAGTGGCAGTAGGCAGGGCACATAGCACGTAGAACTGATGGCCGATGAAGCCGAAGAGTTCCCGAGTGGAGACCAAGCACCGGCAAGCACCAGCGTGGGAAGACCAGTAAGTAGAAGATACAAATGTATTGCTAAGGTTCTCAAGGTAAATAAATTTTGCACAATTGTTATAATTTCGATAAAAACTACGGAACAAAGCGTTTTAAAAAGGATGTCTACAAGCACCTTTCCGGGCTAGCACAGCAACAGTAATGTCAGTGATGTTGCAGTTGTCCATAGGCGACGGTTATCGCTTACCATCAGGTGAGCCTTCTGCCTTTTTGCTGCACCTTTTAAAAATATATATATATATTACACCAATATTTCTGCCGGAATATGGTAAACTCTGACGTTATGATTAGAAAACCAATTAAAAGTACATGTGAATGCAAAATTACTTTTCATTTATCGTGAAATAAACGTGTTTTTCCTATAGCTTAGTCACATTTTCTTTTCATAACCGTATTGATTTACCAGTCATCACTAAACAAATATGATTCATGTTTATTGGATAAAAATCGCAGGCAAGTGAACTTTGTTTGTTTTATGTACTGCGTATACTCTATCAACGGAGCAGTATAGTAATTATAATATGTATAATTATTATGCATTTGCTATTATGTTGTTTTAGATAAGGAATACGATTCAATGAAATTCAAGTTCAAGAATTTA
This sequence comes from Lycia hirtaria, assembly GCA_947563715.1. Lineage (NCBI taxonomy): Eukaryota > Metazoa > Arthropoda > Insecta > Lepidoptera > Geometridae > Lycia > Lycia hirtaria. The sequence goes on along the minus strand of OX387376.1, from coordinate 48,194,446 downwards.
AATATTAACATTTAAATGAAGCGTATCTTCAACTCATTTTTTTTTATACAAGATAGATCTACGATTGACCATCAACTCGCCTGATGTTAAGCGACGGTGTGGACGAGGATGGAGCTATTATTATATAAATAAATAAAATATATAAATAAATAAATATTTGTGTACATTTCACACAACACCATCTAGCCCAAACTAAGCAAAGCTTGTACTATGGAACTAGATGGCTGATAGAATACATATAGACTTTTTTTTGTTGTAAATATATACTTAAGATACATAGAAACACCCAGACACAGAACAAACATTCATGCTCATTACACAAATGTTTGCCCTGGGTGGGGATCGAACCCACGACCTTTCAGTTCAGCAGGTAGACGTAGACACATTACCAACTGAGCCACAGGGCCGGTCCAAATATATTATTATTATTATTTATTATTGTATATTGGTTTTACAAATTTCTTTTAAATTTAAATTCACTTCATATTAGTCGTCAAAAGTAGAATATCATCATCATCATCTCAGCCACAAGAAGTTCACTGCTGAACATAGGCCTCCTCCATGGATTGCAAAAGGCCGGTTGGACGTGGCTTACATCCAGCGTCTTTCTGCCACTTGTATCAGGTCTTCTGTCCACCTTATTGTTGGTCTTCTTACGCTGTACTTGCACTTATGTAAATATACTTTGTATAAAAATTAAACTTAAGAACGATCCTTGTTAAAACACCTTGTTACCCTTGTTAAAATAAAATATCTCAGAAATGAGATCAAGTTAACATGTACAAACTGCGATAACTAAAGCCTCGATGGCACTGGGCTGGTTTACGAGCTGCTAGTCGGCGAGTTTAAAAGCTAGCGAGTGAGCGAGTAGGAGTGTCGATGACACAATCAAAAGCAGATTGTAAAAAAGCTCAATGACACGGGGCGAGTTTACAAGCTGCTCGCGAACTCGCTGGCTTGTGGCTTGTAAACTAGCCCAGTGTCATCGAGGCTTAAGTCATCAAGAAAACAGAATTATTCCGTGTGACAGGATGCCACTGCCTCCTGTCAAACCCAACGCTTGTCAGTGGCGTCCTGTCTCACATTGACTAGTCTGTTCTAGTGATACTTAACTCCCTAACGGTTAGGGCATCCAAATATCGCTGGTTCGAGCCAATTGGAGTCAGCATCGTGGAGGGCTAGTGCGATCTACAACGCCCTAGTGACATAGTCGTAGTTCAGTGTCACGGTGATTGACACCTTTTATAGTCATAGGAAATTCTCATATAGGCGGCAGGAAGACGCGGGATACAGGCCGCTTCTCTCCGTTTTTTTTTTGGAAATCCATAAAGGATGCCTATATGTCTAGCAGTGGACTTATTGATCTTCTTGAGCACAAATGATCATAATGACGTAATAAGTGATCTTAATGTAATCTAGGCTAGATCATTGTCAAGGCACTACGGATTACGGAATGCAAATTAGACCAGTTTGTAGCAATCCCTAAACCCCTAGATTAGCCAAGTACAATCACGGGACTTTCGGGGTCAATAAAAAACGGCCGGTAACCCTGAGTATTGATGAGACTCTCCTGCAGTTAGGAATAACATCGATAGACTTTTGAATTATTTTTTTGGCGAGCTTAACTAGATGCGTAAAGCAGAACATCGTGCGATATGGCATACTTTGAAGTAGACCTACATAAACCAGATAAAAACTTTAGACAGAATGATGGTACAGAAGTTATTAATTAGTGTTACATACGGAACGGACACACTTCGCCTCCCACCAATCTCAGATTCTTCACCCGCACCCTGCGCTCGCCCTGTTGTTTGCCAGAGTTTGGCAGCATGGCGCTTTCATTTGTTAGTCGTTGCGGACTTCAAGCGTTCGAATCCCAAGTGAGGTCACAAGCGAATGGCAACCAGATGACAACCTTAACTTCATACATGTGTGTGTGTGTCCTATAATTTTAAAGACGTTTAGCTCAATCCCGTAGATAAACGGCCTTACCTAAAACGTTACTTAACTTTAAGCATTGCTTAACATATTTTGTCTACTTCTCCCTGATACGTAATGACACTTGCGGAAAGAAAGCGGAGAATTTAAGACGATGGTTAAAATTAAGTGACTTTTTCGGTAAGACTACTAGTCTTGCAAATGACACAAGCCCTCGTTCAGCTCTATGAATCAGCTGGTAAATGAATCAATGCAGATCGCATCTGCGCCCGCGCCAGGATGTGCGTGGGGGTATACAATCAACTCTGCCGGTGGCGGTGCTGTGTCGAAAGGAGTAAAGCCAACTGCAGGCTTTACTGCTTGCGAAATTAAGACTTGCTTTCTAATGATAATAGTTTATTATAGATTATATATCTCATTATAATATATATTATACGGTTACCTATCAATAATCCGAATTACGAAATATCGAATATCATTCTCTGAAAACGATTTTTGTCATCAGGAAAAAATAATTTAAAAAAACTGTTTACAACTACACCTGATCTATTCAAATTGAAATCACTGGTCGCTCTGCTGACATTATAATCGAATTCTACTTTGCGATCAAATCATTTTCTATGAAGCTACTCACAATTTAATGAATACACGAGTACTTATAAATTACAATCTCTATCAAAGGGGAAATAGCAAAAAATTAAACACATTTCATATATCAAACTTATAGAGAGAGAAAGAAACAAAAACATTATTCACGACGGCAAAAAATCTCAATTTGTAAACCTATTCAAAAGAAACATGAATAGAATTCAAACGGAAAAAATCTATGGCATATATTATAGAAACACAATCGATAAGAGTAGCCGACAACTAGAACTGGGGCATTAGAGCACTTGTGAAATCGAATGTACATCGTTTCCGTAACAATGCTTTTCACTTTTCAATGTTCTCTCTACGTTTTTGCACGGTCCAGATGCTCAAATTCGATCATGATAAGTTGCCATATACAAAATAATTGAAATCTAGCAAAAAAGTTTTTTTATTATCGAAGTGATTAAATGCAGAAGCCTTAATTGCTTTTCTTTACGAATTTAATTTAATTTAATATAATTTTTATCTGCAACATCATAGACTGCCCAATCTATATCTACACATTTGTTTTGTTACAAACAGTTGTGCCTTATTAAGAGTCTGCATAATCATCACCTACCGTTTCGTTTGTTTTGTTAAGAAACTTGATATTCAATTTGTTGTCTTGTAGTAGCTGTGGCCAATCCATTCTCATTAACAGAAGCAACATATACAAAACAAATTCGAAATACAAAGACGGGCACAACTAAGCGCATGCTACGTTCAGCTTCTACAATTTAAACCCTTGCAAGTGCAACTAAATGTGCCAAGATAGGCTCGTTCAGAATTGGATACGCTTCATACAGAGGATTGTTTATCGTATTCTATGAAGGAGAAGGGACATATTTGTTCGTTTTGAGTGTGTGTTACAACGTTATGTCAGGATGAAAGTTAGCGGTAACTGAGTCAGCACTCGATATGACTAGACGTAAGAGTTCTTGACCCCTCGTATCGTTCGCGTGCTTAATGTTATTATTGCCATTACTCGTATGTTGTACTCGGTTTGCTATTTTACATTCCTTTTAAAACTAAACAGTAGTTCTTATAGGCTTAATAATCTAGTTTCGATTCAACTAAATAAGTTTAAGGATAAACATTTTTTTTCCTGTTTTTTGATGTGCGAGGTGTTGTTAGATAGATAGATAGATAAACTCTTTATTGTACACACCTTAAAAGTAATAACAAAGTACTTAAATAGACTAGTGTAACAACAGGCGGCCTTATCGCTAAAAGCGATCACTTCCAGGCAACCATAGGATGAAGAAAAATATATACTTAATATAAATCAGACGGGGCGTGCAACGGGATATTAAACAAGTAACATTAGAAAAATAAATAATGACATATAATATATGTACATATATTATTGTGTTAGATACGTCTTTACATCCTGTAGGAAGGTAATAGTCTCTCTAATCGTAATTAAGGCATTTTTTTTTATACAGAAACATACATACACGGGCTCTAAGCACATTACTCTCTATTTTGCGTTGTCATGTTGGGTAAAAATAGAACAGAAACGTAGACAGAGACTAAATGAAATAAGCACGGTTCGTTAAGTCTCGCGTCCTCTAGCGCACGCTTTCGTAAAATAATGAGGGTATATTATCTAAGCAAAGTGCTCGGTTTTCATTTTCTATTTACTTTACAAAACTGTATAGAAGAGTAATCTATCTATACCTAGCATACTAAGTACCTTCTTATATTATACTGAATATGTCGCGGCCAACTAATCTAATTAGCCGTCCAATTAACAGCCTAGCCATTATACTAAACGGCGCTGATAAGCACACTATGTGTGCTTATCAAGTTCGCCCATAATCACTATCACTTATCAACAAGCAGGTGTCGTCAAATTAATGGTACGCCAACCATAAAAACATATTTTACGAATGCCAAATTTTTGTAACGAGAAAGAAAAAATCACATGTAGGCCTCCTGTCTGTCCTCCTAAGGCCAGGTGGAAGACAGGTGAATTTCAGCACGTCTGTTATTTAGACGCAATTTATGATAATTTTGGTATTTTTAAAGAAGGTAGGCTAAATTATGTACGCTAATAATACAGCGTGGAAACTAAATTGGAAAAATCTAAACGTAACAAAATTAGAGCGGAATAAAAGTAGGACTGGAGTTGAATCAGAGCAGGAATTAGGTAGAATGGTAGCGGAACAAATTATCTCACTTGGTAATAACAAACATGATATATCTATTGTCAACAAAAACAAAACAGAGTCAATAAACAAGTACACTGATGTTTCATCAGTCAACAAGCGCATGTGGGAGTGATTGTCTGTGATAACGACTTGTATCTATTGTTTGATGACAATGCATGACAAGTTATAGCACCTGTTGCTATCAATGAATTAGCCCTAAGTATATTCTTTGTGTAGCAGATTGTATACGATGTTACAAATGTTATAATTGTGGACACATGTGAATAGTCTTGTAATGTATGTTGTATGGAATTAGATAAAGTATCACAAAGTGAAGGTATAATACTGGTGTTACAAACTGGTAAAAATGTCTTCAAAGAGCAGGTTATCGGTCAAAATACACAATTGGAGTTTTTTAAAAGACTACGTAAATTAAAGTTACTGATGTTTATGGGACCACCTCTGAGATACATCCATACTAATAATAACCTCTTTTTTTTGAAGTCGGTTAAAAAGGAAGCATCGAAAGTGTATGTATAAAGTAACACAGTTACATAAAATAAAATTCAGAGTTCTTTTATATCCCTGTAGCTTGTCTGTATACAACAAAGACCAAAACAACGCGCGACTGATCCTGCATCCTCCTCGCTCGGTATATACAGCGTTCTATCTGTCTCTATCAAACCTGCATAGCGCAAGAGAAATTCCCATGACGTAATGAATGGGACTGGCTATTAGTGGCTATAGCTATCCCCCTGACATACCATCTACCTTGAAGAGTAGTACCCCTTTTTAAAATAGAGACCAATAAACTCGACCAATAAAAAATGAGGCTAATGACACGAGGTGTAATTTAAAAAAATCTGTCTCTCCCCCACTTGACCTCGCGGCTTGTTTAATAGAGTAATCAAGTAATTAAGCTACCTCGATTAAATGCTTAATTGAGGCGTTAGGAGCAGGAGCAGAGTAGGATAATCCTGTTAAGTGATTATATCAGTAGTTGTTGCAAGTTTGGGCACGGAAGCCCTTAATTCGTCGATTTTATTTATTGTTATGTAAGTAAGTTTGTATAGACTGAGTGGCCAGCCCTGGTGTCAGAGTTATTAAGCCGCCGAAAAGCCTCTAACCTGGCTTTACGATTGCTGTTTTTTTAAGCAAACAACCGGGACCTACAATTTAACGTGTCATCCGACCCACGGTAGCGCTCAGAAAGAAATGCCACTCACGGTCACCCATCCGAAGACTGACCGGTCCGTCCGTTGCTTTACATTGGTGATCGTTCGAGAAGTCAAGCCTACTCAAGCTACGCCACGAGCAGTACTTTATTTATGTTAGCATATGATTAAAGAACTGCTTAAATTGTATATTATAAACGTAAATGCCACGTACATACTTAATGTATTGTATATTCAGCAATAATTATACTTTTTTTATTAGAAATAATCTGCGCCCCTCGGTTTCATATAGTAAGTATGATGACAAATATAAGTTAAGAAAAAAAAAACCGACCAAAAAAACGGCTGAACCGATTTTGATGAAACATGAAACAGCTAAGAGCACTCTCGATGAAGTCCTTTTCTAAATAAATTTAGAAAACATCTGGCTATAATGTGATTTAGAATCTAACATGTTACAGCGACAAGCAAGTTACAATAGATCCGCAAGGGTCGCAGTGACGGGGAGGCTCTTTATGTCCTCCCACCCTACCTCGAATAATAATATAGTGACAAGCGCAGTTTATTACCACACATTATTTTGAACTGTTGAAGTTTCAACAGTTCTGTGTGGTAATTATGGGCAAGAGTCACGCATAACATCAAACGTGCATCTCGTCTTCTGACTTAACTAACTAAAAAAAAAACTAGCCAACCCAGACTGGGTTGGCTAGTTTTTTTAGGGGGCCTAGGGGGCAATTCATTTATTACGTAAGACTATTTTTGCTAGTGTTTGACACCCTCCCCCCTTTTTTTCTATAAAAAAAATTAATAACAAACCGACATGGACATGGTCCGACGATATGACATGGTCGACCCCCTAAATCGTCTTACGTAATAAATGAATGGCCCCTAGATGCACTGTTCCAAGTAACATCAAACAAGTTAACCAGTTCCCAGCAGTACGTATTACTTAACGGTTACTGAGCGTAGCGTGTTACCCAACACCGTCGAACACCTGATTGAGAATGCTAACTGCAAATGCAAGCAGCGGCGGGGAATGAAACAAGTGGTGTGCTTAGCTACCGTCCCGGCGGTAGCTTTGAAAGCTTGGGTGGTAACACTGATGCATTAGAAGAAACATTGTCACACGATCTTTGCCAGTAAATTTCGTGTTTCATACAACTGAAGTAAACTGCTTTCTATCCCTAAATAATGGTTGAAACTATTAATGGCAATGCATCTACAGTTTGCTTTAAAAAAAAATACTTTTATATGTTAACTTCGGTTTTTCACAACTACGCGGGTGACACCGCGGGGCACAGCTAGTTTACTATGAAATTATTCTGTGATGTAGAACTGTAGGTATTAAGAAAACCGTTGTAAACGCGGTTTTTCGTATAGCAGGAGAAAAATGTTTACCCGAATGAAAATACCCCAATTTTTTATTTATTTATTTATTTATTTACGTAAGATAAAATCTACGATTGACCATCAACTCGCCTGATGTTGAGCGACGGTGTGGCCGAGGATGATATCTGATTTCGATACAGTTTTACATTGTACATAACATTTATCAAAGACGTTTGTTTTGTTTTTTTCTCCAAAAGATTATTTAGTCCAAATTACTTAATTAAATAATAATTACCAGTAATCTGGACTACTAATCTTTTGAGAGAAAAAAAAATAAGAAACTTCCAAAAAGGCCATATACAATATTTGAAATGAAGTCAAAGATACGTTGACAGATATTCAGAAAATAGTATTTTCCTCTTTTAAGAAAAAATGCGTAATGTACTCGTACAATCGAAAATTGCGAAGGCAACGATTCTATTACTTCACCGTCAGACCATCTAACTAGACAGATACTCGTAAACAATGCAATCGACGACATTAAAATTAAACTCGCAGATTACGTATTTGCTCAGTATTGGCATTTATATCGTTGGCCAATTTATTGGCTATTCGCAATCGTCATAGAGATCGTTATCAAACTTTATTACCACTAGTACAGAACTAGTAATTGATCGAGCGAACGTAGCGAACAAAAAGATCTCTTTGCATCGATTGGCAAAGAAAATCTTTCTTCTCTCCGGATGTTTAACAGTTTGATACATGTCGTATTTTTCAGCTAATCTTAAAAATAATATTAAAACTTAGTATATAGGGTTTACAATTTGATATATTTTTTGTCGTGGGGGATTTTTGATTAAAGGGGTATTTTCCCCCAAAAAATTTGCGTCATACGGCCTCATGGTCTGTTCCTCTACATACCCCTGAAAATAGGAGTGATTTTATGTATGTTATAGAGCTTATTTTTACAGACTTCAAAAAGAAGGCGGTTAATAATTCGGCTGTATTTTTTTGGTTTGGCTAACTACATTTACTACATGGTATAAACCGATTTGAAAAAATATTTTTTTATTTGAAAATAATATACTTTTAGACTGGTCCCATACAATTTTTATCAAAATCGGTTTATTAACGAAATTGCGCATTTTGAAGTGACGAGCATTTGCAAAAACTCCCTGCACAGCGCAGGAAATGGTAGGAAGGCCAGCCACGAGATGGACAGATGACCTTATACTAGTGGCGGGGAAGACGCTGGATGCAAACCGCTTTCGGTCTTTTTTTGAAAATCCATAGGGAAGGCCTATATGTCCAGCAGAGGACTTCTTATGGCTGAGATGATGACGATGAAGTCGGCTTTTGAGTTTTTTAAACTATAATTATACTATACGATGTTAAGTATACGGGTTCCGCAACATTTGACCAACATCGACCCGGCGCTGAGTACGTATAACTGGGCTCAAGTGAGTAGATCGCAAGTATCAAGAATACGGGCACGCGAGGAAGCCGAGCCTATTATCGTGTTGTGGCAAATTGAGACTTCCCTTTGCCCTAGTCCGGCTCCTAGACGCGAGCAAGAGTCAGTCAACTTGGACACTGTTGACGATACTGGATATTACGCTGATCCTCACCATGTGTTCTCGACAGGTTTACTTGGGTGTCTTTATACCTTGAGTAAATAGGTTTCTTCTAGGCAACCGCGTTACATCATAGACAGAAATGTCGCTCATTTGCTCCGTAACTTTCCTCATACGAGCTCAAAAAGTAACAAAACTTTACAAATGGACATAAACTTACGAACACTTTATCAGTCACCAGCTTTATTATGTTGAAAGCTTGTGCAATATGAGACAAACAGATAACCGTGAGTGCAATAAAGAATATAGATAAAGTTGTTTAATTTGTTAACAGCTTTTCCCGAGTTGAATAAACCTAGAAATTCTGAAATATTGTTTACATACGGGGGATTCTCTATCTCTCTATCTGAGGATTAATGAATGGTTCTTATTTATCTATAGGAGGCATAGTAAAATCATCATTATCATAATTTTAGCCATAACAAGAATGGGCATAGGCCTCCACCTAGGATTTCTAAAAATACCGATTGGAAGCGATTTACATCCAGCGTCTTCCCGCCACTTGTGTGAGGTTATCTGGTTCATCTTGTGCCCGGTTTCCCTACGCTGTGTACTACGTTTACAGGTGCGTGGACATATTCAAGAACTATATAGGCGTAGTATATTGATGACCACTCTAGCCATAATTAAATAGCGGCAACAGAAATACATCATGTGTGAAAATTTCAACTTTCTAAGTATCACGGTTCATGAGATACAGCCTGGTGACAGACAGACAGCGAAGTCTTAGTAATAGGGTCCCGTTTTACCCCTTGGGTACGGAACCCTAAAAGGTACATTTACCTTTTAGGGTTCCGTACGTTTTTTGTTCCTTTCGTTGTGTATTTGTCTCTATCATTTTACGATACTTAAGTGGTTTACGTTACATTTAACGTAAACCACTTAAGTATCGTAAAATGATAGAGACAATTACACAACGAAAGGAACAAAAAACAAATGGATGTCGTCGTCTACCTACGTGAATCATATTCTTCAGGAAAACGGACATCGATACTTAAATAAAGAATCTCAATCTCAAACCTCTCTTGCGAAGTAGATAAGACAAACAATGGAAAAACGCGGTATTAATAGCTGGAAGGAGAGGAATGCATTTTCGCAGAACGTAACCTGGATGTCGAAAGCAGACGCACGAACCGATATATTTAAGTATCTGGTGAATAAAACAAGGCGCAAATATTTATACCAACCGAACATAATGATTAAGATGAAACGGGTTAAGATACTGCAGCAGACAATGAAGTTCAATAAACTACATAAATCATTTAAGTGAAAACAAATGTTACCTACATTAATAAGAAAGAATTCCCAGAATTATTTAGTAAACTCGTATACGAACACGCACCGGCAAGCGCAGCGTAGGGAGACCAGCCACAAGATGGATAGGAGATCATATACGAGTATAAGTGGCAGGAAGACGTTGGAAGCAAGACTCTTCCAACCGGTCTTTTTGGAAATCTATGGGGTAGGCCTATATCCAGCAGTGGACTTCTTGAGGCTGAAATGATGATGATGTTGATGATGATTTAGTAAACTAGTAGAACCCGGCAATTGTTGTTTTCCTTGTGTATTTTGCACCGAGAGTTGTCAATTGGATTCTGCATCTCTAAATAAGTAATAATATGTATTAACTATTCCGAAAGAAAACTAATGTGTTATTGAGGGCGCTGCTGTCCTTATTTCATTATTTTGTTCAACTATAAACATCCCATTTTTTGCCACGATAGTTCTCTTTCTAAACAGACTCTAAGCGCAAAAATTTGCGCTAAAGAGAAAACATCTTAGGTATGCCTATAATAGTAGATTGTTATACAAGGGGCTAAAATGACCCATTGTAACGAGGTATATTTTTACTCCTGAGCTGTAGCGAGGGAGTAAATAGAAACCGAGTTACAATGGGTTTTAGCGCCGTGTGTTACACTCTACTTTTCACTACGATTGCGAGAAAATAAAATAATCTAATACAATAATTCAAAGTTTATTTTATTAAAAATAATATGTACAATTTGTACAGTTCTGGATATTTAACGAGATGTTTGTAAAGAGAATGTAAATATATTCCAAAGAGATTATTCTACTTTTGAATAAAGACTGTTTCGTGTATGTAGGCTCTTTGGTAACAGATAAAAAAAATAAAAAAAAATAAACTTTATCCCTTAGAGCTTAAAATGCTATTTTTTCCCCGCTTTAGTACGCAACAATGACGGACTTTTTGAGCAAGAGGAGTGAAAAAGGCTTTTGTCCTAATCCTACGAGTAAAAGCTTAACTGACCGTGTATATATATATATATATTTTTACATTTTTAATTATAAAATTTAAATTTATTAGATTTACATTCAATACAATGTCTTTGTAGCTAACAGACAACGTACGTATAGCCCAAACTGCTATTTCTAGCCCAGATGAAATTTGAAGGTTGCCCCCATAAAAACATTCGGATTATTATGAACATTAATAAAAATTGCTATATCAGTATTAGCTTTTCTCAAGTGATGCACTTACCAACGACTGCTCTTTCCTAAGCACATTTACTTTTTAATTTTACATATTTCGACCATAATTTGAAAACTTTATTCAAGTTCACCTCCTTTATTTGTGTGAAAAATTATCAAAACCTCACACATTGGATGGGATTAATGTTGCAGTTTTATCCACATTGGGTATTGTTTTCGTGTAAACTGGGAAATCAAATCAAAAGGAAGAGGATACACGTGATATGGTTTTATCAACAATAACATTTATAAACAGAAGGATATAGCGGTTAAAAACAATAGAAATAACGAGATAGAATGCATATAAATTTATCCAGTAATATTTCCACTGACTTTGGAGCTGGGGTTAAGGGGTCGTTGAAGGATGCCGAGGGGCGATGCACGGCGCGACACGTGGCGCGTTTTTTTCCAGCATGAAATAGGCGTTAGATATTTTCCTTGTTTACAGAGAGATATCGCGCGGTACGTCGCGGCGAACGACACGTAGCGATGTTTGTGGCGTCGCACGCAAAAAGAGAAACGTATGCAAATAAAGTCCGTGGCTGTGATGCTGCGGCGGTGATGTAGCTGAGATGGAGCCTGATTCTTTCTTTCAAGGACCAACATCTTTCAAAGATTTCCGGCGTCATGAAAAATTCACCACTTTCTACGAAACATAAATTCTGAATACAGCGCACATGGCGTACATTTCTATTTTGCCTGTTCAAAGAAAAAATAAAGCAACGAACCAGATGAGAAATGAGTTTTTGTAGCTTTAATCAATATTTATTCGTGTCTGCGGAAACGAAATGAGCGAAAAGCGAAACTCAACATCTGGGCTCGGGAATGTCGAAACACCATAAGCTTCCGTCCGTTTGTAAAACGGACAAGAATTGGGTCATCTAGTTACTCCGAAACTGACATTTACGAGATTAAACAGATAATGGCACAAATAATGAGATCATTTAAATTTGCATTAAGATTTTGTCGAGGTTTCCGAGGCTATTTCACGATGTTGACGATGAAAACTGGAGTGAGATTATGTCTCTGTTTTCGACTGATAACAATGTTATGAATATAAAAGTGGATGAAGATATTTGAGTGATAATAAAATAGAACATTAAAACACATAAACAAAATAGACCTCTAAAAGAATTCAATATTTTGATGACGGTATGAAAATAAATCATTTAAACTCAATCAAAGTAAGCAACTAGATAACTGTATTTTACAAACCTATAAAATTGACTTGCAGTTCAGGCAGACAAGACGCCCAAACCCGAACAAAATGGTATTTACCCGACTACTTTATTTCTAATTTCTTTTAAAAGCAAAAATTTTAACCGACACCAAAGAAATTACTGAACCAGTAACTTATTTTTAAACGACCACGTCTAATTTATTATTAAAAAAAAATATATAATTACAAAATTTACAAAATATAATTACAAAATAATATAATTACAATAGAACATACAAAAAATATTCGAATTGAGGTCCTCCTTCCTTAAAGACGGTAAAAAAATTAGCCAGTGACGACACTACAATCCGTCAGGCAATTAATGCTACGATCTCAGAATACTGAAAAAAATCTGAGGCTACGATTATGACTTATGACAAATAAAAACAAAAACAAAAAAAAAACACTAAGTATATTTTTTCTACGGAAGGAAAAATCAAAAATACAAGGGCCTATCGAATTCAACACCACGACAGCCTATCAACCGAGAAATTAACTTCGTTACATAAAACTAACAGGCCTTTCATCTACTCTACCTGCTTCATCCTTCACAAATAGCTATCAAAACTACTTTGAAGTCAGTATTTCATCATCGCAGTCGACGAATGATGGTGGAAACATCAAAGTGCCCTAACAGCCATCGTTGGAACCGTGACATCGAATTTGCCGGATAACGGTAACTTTATCCGTCTTGATGGTGCAATTTGAGACGCTGCATCTGTTATCTTTACGGGTAGATTTCGATTGTATTTTAAGATTCAGGCCAGGATGGCGGTTGAAAATTCGGAAGATCTTTGGCTGTCACTGTCACTATAAATGACATTACAAATTCATTTACATTTTGAAAGGCATTAACAGTGAAAAACCATTATTGAAGAATTGAGAGCCTAATCGGAGTTTTTATTCTGTTTTGGAAGATTTTTAGATGTCACTGTCATTGAAATTCAACATCCATTACATATTTAATGTCATTAACAATAAATCATTATTCATGAACTGAGAGCTTATTTACTAATTCGATCACATTTACGTAAACTACGATATTAACTTGTATATAACTTTAAAGCTTCAATGATAATTTGCAAATCACACAGAATGCCTTAAGCGAGTTTGTATTTCTTTTAAAGAGAAAAATGGACCCCTGCCTAAAACAGGTAAGTAATTAACATTTATTGTGTTATTTAGTTTCTGTATGGATGTTCAATTAATATGACTTAATTGCACATCCATACAGAAACTTAGTAAATATATTCAAGTTATTGCCGCACTATGCTGAAAAGTCGTATTATACCGTCGAATATCTGTATGCTAAATCTACAGCAAGCTAACGTTTCAAGAGTAGAATCCTAATGGATTTAAAGAACAATTTGTCTGGCATGTGCCTTGCACCAAGTAACCAAAGCCCAGTTGATGAGTTGTCAATACGTCTGGCGAGCTTCTCTATATTAATTAATTAGAACGTAGATACTTACAGGAGCTCTTGATTTTAGTCTGTTCCCGGTTTTTGCAAATCTCATTATTTTCATATTCAAATTGTCTACTTACCTGAAACAAAATAAATAGTAAATTAGACACTTCATCAGTAAGTGAAAAAACACAAAATAACCTAAACGCTTGTTCTGGAAAACAGTTAAGGCAAGTTTGCTGCATTTATCTCCGTATTCGTAACCCCTATTCTTTGTTAGTGCAGAACGTCCTGAGACACGATTTAGTCAAAATATACAGAAGGCAGTTGACAGGGGCTGAAAACGGAAAGCTGAAAACCTGGCTGGATATTGTTCAATGTGAGAAACCTATGTCGTCTGGCCTCTCTCACTGAAATAAACATCTGCTGGCAGTGGACTAGAGAGTAGGTAGATGTTGATTCATTATTTTCCTTTCTTAATACAGTGAAAATTAATAAATACGAGTAATCAAATTATAATTTAAAAAAATGTTGACATACATATGACAGAATCTCAAAGACTAATCATAAATACGTTCATTGTGGAAATCTACCTTTCAGACCGTAATTTTTTTTTCTGAGCAAATTGGGATGTTGACGGTGAGCCAGTTTTTATGGCGTCCCGTGCGGTTTTGTTTGCTTACTTTTCGGATGCGGGGTGGAGTCGAAAGGAGATATTATGTCAACTTTAAAGTGGCGTAGCCACCTTCTTTTTTTTGTCAACCGCATTAGTGGAAAGGCAGATGTACGATGGAAGACTGATAATGATGTCTTCATATTATATTTCTTCTAGTTTCACGTGTTTCACAGAGTTTTTTTTTTTTTTGGAAATGTAGATATAAAACGATTTTCATTATTATATATTACAGAATTCGTAATATATTATTAATTCCTGTTTACATTTCAATTCCAACGCAAGATATGCACGCATACTTAGTACAATCATCATTATATCCTAGCTCACGTGTTCAGTAAATCATATCTAGTAAATCATGTCCTAGGTAAGCGACACAAAGCGACGCGACTCGATGCGATTCATTTCTGACTTCAAAAAAGAGTAATTCTCAATTCGACTATTTTTTTTTTGTATATTTGCATAACTCCGTGATTTATAAACCAATTATACATTTATTTATTTTCTTTTCGTTTAAATGACTTACTTTCAGATTGAATCCATAGAAATTACATCAAAATCGGTTCTGTAGTTTGGTTTTAAAATAAAATTACACATTGTGAAGTCGGTTGTTTCAGTTCTTTTTAAATAAATTATATATTAAGTTGGATACCAGTCTACGCGATAACTTATGTAGGCCCCGTGCTACCTCTAGCTACTGTTTAATATTTTTGCTTCGCGTTGCATTACGTCGCTTTGCCGCGTATCTCGCTCACGTAGGACAACAGATAAGCACTGTGTCACCAAGTATGCGCTTACACACACCCATATATACACATACACACTAGGTATTCGAACCAGGAAGTCAGAGCCGTAAGCTTTATCACAGACAATGGTTTATTCCTATCAATTAACTAGAATTATAAAATAACCCTTTATTT
The DNA here is from genome assembly GCA_947563715.1 of Lycia hirtaria. NCBI lineage: Eukaryota > Metazoa > Arthropoda > Insecta > Lepidoptera > Geometridae > Lycia > Lycia hirtaria. Next base: position 48,178,877 of record OX387376.1, on the reverse strand, counting down.
CCATACGACTACTCAACAAATTATATAAATATAATAATTATCAATAAACAACACTAGCCGCATCCCCTGGTTTTACTCGCGATCAAGAAATCTGGATACTTACACTTCACAAGGAAGAAACCATCTAATTTATTTTTCAGAAGACATTTCATCAAAAACCCGTAAGCACATTTGACAATTCGTCTGATAAACGAATCTTTATTATAAAAAAGTTGATATGTATATAATAAACATAAACCTAACGTACCTAACGTAATAATTGTTCGGGCAGTTGAAACTTACAGCTTCTTCAAACTTATGGAATCAGAAACCCGTGTCAAGTGAAACATATGGAATTAGATACGAAACGGATTCGGGGAAGAGAGATTCATACAAATGTATTTCAGATTAAAGATAGATTACCTTTTATTTAGTTATTACGTTATATAAAAGCTTAAAAAGATGTCAGATTTCAATTTCAAAGAGCCCTGTCACATTAAACGACTTATAAGCGCGGCTGTCGTGTTGCTGAACCGCGCATCTAAGGTTAGTGACCATAGAGACATGACAACACTGCAGCCGCGTTGTGCACAAACTTTAGACAATGGTCAATGGTCAAATGGCAGCAGCGAAATGTTCAAGCTCGTCCGTGTGTCAATGTGACTAATTAACGTTGCAATGGGACTTGTAATATATATTTTAACTTAATGTACAATAAATAAATTATTTTGTATTTATATATATATATTATTTTTTTATCAGCCCTGTTTGTACAAACTGTCCCACTGCTGGGAACGGGCCATCTTCTCAGTGTGAGAAGGGTTAGGCCATAGTCTGCCACGCTGGCCAAGTGCGGATTGGCAGACTTCACACATCTTCAAGATCATTGAGAACTCTCAGACATGTAGGTTTCCTCACGATATTTTCCTTCACCGTTTGAAGTTGGCGGCAATCAGCAATACGCACATAACTTCGAAAAGACAGAGATGCGTGCCGTGGGATTCGAACCCAGGACCTGCGGATCGCAAGTCAGACGGTCTCACCACTAGGCTGCCGGAAACTACATATTTACTACGTATTTATATTATAAGAAATAATTCCAATATTATTCCAATATTTTTGAGATTATGTCCTATTTATATATTTAATATTTTTTTAAAGTTGGAGAGCGCTACGACGTCACAAGTCACAAACTACGACCAATCCTACGACTGATGATTCCCATTTAGTACCTACCTCTTTATTTCCTATAATAGTTCCGGGAAAAATACACTAAGTACATAAAAGACCGTATTCCTGCACATGTAAGGTCTATAAACTAAAAGGGAATAATTAGCCAAAAGAACAAACTATGTTGAGTAACATGAAAGCGAAGACATTACTGCAACGCTCCTGCCGCGAATCTGAGTAGCCTAAGAATGACGCAATCGCAAACATTGACAACAATTAAAACTAATAAAAACACACAATATCTTTCAACAGGGCTGCCTCTTTAAAAGCATCTGCTCAATAAAGACAGGTGAACCTCATGCTCAAAATGAAAAAAAAAGAAGAAATCAAAAATATGTATATCGATCAAGGTGTTCGCATTTTTGCACTTGGCAACACTCTGGGCGTGCTCAGACGCTTAACGTCTGTTTAAAATTAGAACTCGCCTCTCGACAATGTCTTCTGTTGATCCCCGTTTCAATTTTAGAATGTTGTTTGAGAGACCCCAAGTGTTTACAGTTCGCCGGTCATGTTTTGGCGTTTTGATAATATTAATAGAAAGAGGTCCTATTTTCAATTCAATTCAATTTCAATTTCAATTTATTTGACAACAATAAAAAGTACAATAGTAGTAGTATTTTAAGCCTACTATAGCAATAATAAAAACAAGGTTTATATTTTTGGCAGTTTCCATAAGCCTGTGCAAGCTAACTTGCGCTTTATTGCGTCGTAACATTGTCATTTAATTGAATTCTTTTGCAAAATCAGTCTTGCGAGTGTGATAGAATACATATATTACTTTCTTTTGTAAACACATACATATGATACTATAAAAACCCAGACTGAACAAACAAGCTCAGCAGAAGTGTTTGTCCTGGGTGAGGCTCGAACCCACGAGCTCAGAAGGTACGTACTACCACTGAGCAACGTGGCCTGTCATATATATGTCTATAGTAGGTATACTACTGAAAGTATTGAGTAACCGTTCAGTCTAATTCTAATTCAATCCATGCCGGTAGGTACCGTGTCCCAACGGCTCCTATCGACTGATCTAGCAACCATATGGCCACATGTTCCGTTGACAACGCTTTACCGACTACTGACCTGCCAGAATTTATTTGTGTTTCAGGGTTGTCACACTTAGCATTTCTTTATTTTATTTTTTAAATCCATGATAATAGTTTAAAAACCTGAAACAACCGAATTCAAAACACGTAATTTAGTTTACTTGGATGACATATTTTTTCCAGTTATTTTGTTTTAAAAACCAATCTAATAAACCGATATTGATGATTTTCTATAGGACCAATCTAGAATTGTATTTTTTCAAATATTTTTTTTTTTTAATCATTTAAATGACAAATGACGAAGTTCTGAGGTAACAAACAAAAAAATACAGAACCTCCTCCTTTTTGGCAGTCGATTAAAATTAGAGCTACGTCACGTCGAAGCAAGCATCGCTATTTAATTACATTAGTTTGCGGAATGAGTCTTCAGCAGATGATTATTTGCATACGAATGACCACCAACTCGCTTAATATAAACGACGGTGCAGCCGAGGATGGAGCACCTCAAAAACACTCTGGCCTTTAAAATGCAAATATTTTTGTTCTCAAGAAAATGGATGGTAATATATTTAAATCTGTGGCAATCTGAAATGACATTTCGTTTTTGGCAACAAAAACGTAATGAAAATAATGATTGTCTGTAAAGTCAGTTTACGGATGATAATTTTACGTGATAACGTCATGATAGATGCGTCACAAGCCGAACGCTTAAACCGATCGTGCCTCTCTATCGCTTGTTCCGCGCTCTCGCTTGCATGCTCGGCTCAGGCGGAACGTGACATTGAATCATGCTTTTTCGTGCATGCAGCCGCCGTTCATCGATTTATAAGACGTTATCACGTCAAAAAGAAAACCACAAATGTCAGAATTAAAATATCCATGAATCGAGTGTAGACAACCCTATTCAAAATAAAGCCGACAAAATTTATAAGCACAGTAGATATTGAAGGCACATTCAGCGAGTCATATTATAACACAACCAGCGGACACTTGTTGCGAACACAGATCCTATTAGAGCTCCGTTTGGACAAGGACAGTGCTTACCGATATACTCGTATACAAGACTGGATTTATGATACGGATTATTTGAATTATAATGTGTCAAGGTTAAATGAAAGACATATAATTAAGTAAAGCTGGAAAAGTATAGCAGCCGGCAGGGCAATAAAGCACGCAAAACTGATGGCCGATGGGGAAGAAAAGTTCTCAAGTGGAGACCACGCACCGGCAAGCGCAGCGTGGGAAGACCAGCCACAAGGTGGATAGATGAATTTACGCAGGTGGTAACAAAACGTTGTTTATTTCCATGCCGCACAACAATCAGACTTATTGCTTATTGGAAATATATGGAAGAGTCCTAAGTCCACCAGTGGACTTCTTATGACCGAGACGATGATGAATAGCAAGCCAATCCATAAACGTGCATGTATTATTTAGAAAACCACGGTTCATATACAAAATTCGATATCACAAAACAGAAAGTTAAGCTAAAACCCTGAATGACTTTGACCTCAATTTTCTCAGGGTATCTAATATCTATAGTTTAGAACGTTTACCGCAAGAAAGTTCGAGGCTGTTTGGGAAATCCGATCGAACTGGTGGTTTTCAGCCGGCAGCAGCCAGCCGTGCAAAAACATCAATATTGATTTGACCTTTCAATTAATTGACAAACGCTAGATACGCGGGACGTACATCGATGCGAATCAAACTGTTTGCGTTTGATCGAAGGTTTGAGAATACGTACTCCATGTGTTAGTCCATAGTGTAGACGTACAAAACTCACCGATATAGCACATCAGATCTGCAAGTTGAAGTGGCAGTGGGTAAGGCACATAGCAGAAGAGATCTGATAAGCGTACTCGTGTACAAGACTATAAATCCAGTCTTGTACACGAGTACGCTTGTACAGTCTTGTACACAGATCGGATTGTATGAAATACTTATAATTTGTTAAGGTTATTTGAAAGACAAATAATCAGTAAAGCTTGAAAGTATACCTAGCAGAGGGCAGGGCACATAGCACGCAAAACTGATGGCCTATGGGGAAGAAAAGTTCTCGAGTGGAGATCATGCACCGGCAAGCGCAGTGTAGGAAGACCAGCCATAACGAGGACAGACGACCACATACAAGGACAAGGGAGGCCTACCTATGTCCAGCTTTGTAATTCTGGTGGCTGAGATGATGATGATGATGTGGTTTTGTATACTACACGTGTATAGAGGTAAACTCCATTATCAAGTAATTATAGTTACGCGAAGTTACGCCATCGCGAGGGAACGTTTTGCGAAATGTAAATTGATATGTGAAGGTTAATGGTAATAGTTAGCCTACTGTTTGCTGTTTTCGCTCTGTTGTTCTGAGTGTAGGTAATTTTCAGCCGACTTCAAAAAGAAGATCAACAAATCAGCTGTGTATTTTTTTGTTTAAATTTAAATTAAACGTCCATATGTGTCAATTACCTTAACTCCAATGAGGTAAGATAATTGAGACATACATACATTTGCATAATTACCCACATACATAATAAACAAGCACCCGAAAAACATTACCTTCTTGCGCAGTCGGGTAAAAATACAGTCAAACATATTTTAATTTAGACAGATATTACGATTTTTTTCCGTTAAGGGGCCATTTATTTATTACGTAAGACGATTTAGGGTGGGTCGATTAAGTCTTATTTTTTCTTACAAGGGGGTGGGGTTGGGGTGGGGGGTGGGGGGTGGGGGGTGGGGGTGGGGGTGGTCTTGATAGTTCTTACGTAAGATCACAAAAATGCGCAAAGTTTAAATTATACTTTGAAAAAGCGCGGGAACCACGCAGTGCCGAAGTGCGCTCGGATGTGTATAATTATAAAAGTATAAATAAACATTCCTAAAAAACTAGCAAAAATAGTCTTACGTACTAAATGAATGGCCCCTTACGCCAGTACTAGCAAATGTTCGAAATTCAATTCTGAAATGGTACACATAATCATCTTTCTGTTCTCATTTTCCTGTGACCAAAACAACTTTGTCACCAATAAAACGGGTCATAACTCTCAATGCGGTAATTCTGGTAATGATTCTACTGATATATTATAACGTCTGTTACCACACGTCGTCGGCGCCATGCACGAAACTACTTACGGCAGATGGCACCTTCCGATTCGTTACTTACTCGTATCGGACTCAAAGATGTAATATTTTATAACTGACGAAGTTATGAAGTAACAAACACAAACAAGTACCTATGTATATTAAAACAATTGAATGGTTTTTACTAGAATTATTCTAAAGAATGCGCATTCATAATCTTTTACAGCGATTTCACGCATACTTTCTCACAAAAAACGTACACTCAACAGCGTATCAAGCGTAACTAAATCGTAAGTTAGACTGCAAACACTGCTTTTCTGCAGTCGGGTATTTTGTTTTCTTTTAATATTGATACTTTTAATATTCCACATCGATAAGTAATATGCTGCATAACCGCTCCATACCAATAGTACGATACAACTGTGTGCCCGTAATGGGATGACATTTCGCTGTAACCGTAAATTGTGCGTTGTCGTAAACATTTCTTGGCGCGAATCGCATTACAGGAGAATGCCACAATAGGATACAAATCAACGCTTGCCACTCTTGGAACTGAGCAATAGTATAACTTCCCTTATATAAATAACAGTCGGTCTAAGATGGAAAGCAGACAAGCTATCTTTCCTCTGTCAAGTGGAAATAAAATATATATGTATTTGTCAAGAGAGCTATGGAGAGGGCTATGCTCGGAGTCTCTCTGCGAGATCGATGAAATGGAGAAATAGACGTACGAAAGTTACACAACGGATTAGCAAGTTGAAGTGTGGTCATCAAAGCAATAGAACTGACTGCCGATAGGTTGATGGTTGATGAAAAGTTCTCGAGTGGAGACCACGCACCGGCAAGTGCAGTGTAGGAAGACCAGACCAGACCACAAGGTTGCCAGATAACCTCAAGCAAGTGGCAGAAAGATGCTGGATGCAAGTCGCCACTAATCGGTCTTTTTGGAAATCTATGAGTGATGGCTATGTCTAGTAGTGGATTTGTGGTAGAGATGATGATGATATATCTATAAAAAATGTTTTGTTTGTTAGCTACTAAAGTTCTAACAGTGATGGAAGTCATTGTTGACATCTGACATGGATGTACGTGGATGTGGAGTATGTTGGGTATGTTGTATCGTGGAAAAAATAATTGAACTTTCTGACGCTCGATTGTGTTGCAGAAACAAAATAATAAAATAAGAACACCGGCGCCCCCAATGCCACATTAATTCCAAACATACTCTAAAAACACGTCACACAAAATCCAATATATCTAATTTTTTTTTAAACCGGACAAGTGCGAGTCAGACTCGCCCACCGAGGGGTTCCGTACAAACTAGTAGATAAAAGGGGGAAATCATATATTTTTTTATATTTTCCTTCATAAGCCGAAAAATATACATCGTAAAAATATTTAAAAACCTGTTTTAGCTTATGCTAATGAAGTTCTTTCATATAATACCCCACATGATGCGGTTAAAGAAATTTAAAATTTGGACCCTCATTCCTTGCATAAAGACAATTTTTTTGAGATTAAATTAAAAATGTCCAGTGTTCGGATTTTTTCTATATGTGTACTCTAACACAATGCTTCTTGCCAAATTTCATAGTTCTAGGTCAACGGGAAGTACCCCATAGGTTTTGATTCCCATAGGAGTGTCGAAATGTGCGTTTTTTACGATATATTCGGCTGTAACTATTTTTACGAAAACTTAGAAACTTTATTTTTCTTTCTGCAGCAAGATACTATGGATCTGCGTATATGGTTTTAATTTCAACTCGATACCTTCACGCGTTCCCGAGATAAAGGTCTTGACACCCGGACGGACGGACAGACGGACAGACAGACGGACAACAAAGTGATCCTATAGGGGTTCCGTTTTTTCCTATTGAGGTACGGAACCCTAAAAATTATAAAAAAATCTATTTAGAATCTTAGTGTGGAAGGAGGCATAACGTGTTCCGATCCTTCTTCCTATCTTCTTAATTCTAAATGGATTTGTTGTTCGTCCCCATTAATCACATTTAACGTGAACCCTTAGAATATAGAAAAATACAGAAACCGTGAACATGCTTCGAACTGAAGCGACAGAAACTACTCAAATATAGAGTAGTTTGAAGCGCGCGCGATCAGTTGCTCTATGAACGTCTTAACGAGTGGCAAGCTTTGTTGGTGTTAAATTTAATTCAAATATGCCGTCATGTGTCGTTCCTACGTGTAAAAATACTGCTGGGGTGAAAAAAAAAAACACGATGGGATAACATTTCACGTGTAAGTAGCACAATTGACATTATCTTACGTATTTATTTAATAAATTGTTCGGTCTTTGATCATCGTAGAGAAAGAATCGTCCATTTTGTTGGTGTTGCCAATATCAACGTTTTGATTTTCCTTACTTTTACTTGCTACTGATTTTTTTAGTTAGTAGTTTGTAAATTAAATGAGTAGGTATTTAAATATATTTTTATCCGATTAAAAATTAATTGGCCAAGTGCATGTCGAGTAGTATTCAGGGTAGCGTTTCATAATTGCAGTTCACCCTATATGGACTTAGAATAGAACTACTTGTTTGATATTGTGAACATATTGATTGATTTTGCGATTTAAATGGATTTAGTGCGAAATTTTTCCTCAGTTTTTTTTTTTTTTTTTTTGTGGTGGTAGTCTATAACCGTTAACTTATAAAAGCCTACCAGGGCCGTAGCCAGGAATTCATTTCGGGGGGGGGGGGAGGGGGGTCTTCAGCAATGGACTTGGGCATAGCTTATGGTTTTTTCGCGCAAAATGTTATGTAGTGTGTAGTGTTTTTATAGTAATATACTATAAAAACACTACTACAATTTTCGCGCTTGTTATGCTTTGTTTTTCGTATTAGTGAACCCAAAAAAATTTGGTTAGTGGCTATTTTTAGTTAATTACTTGCTCGTATTAGAAAGTTCACAGCACTTTAATGATCAATACAAATATAGATCAATATGAAACAATCATGCGCGAGCGAATCGAGCGCAAAACTTTTTTAATTTTATAATATTATATATTTTATAATATATATAGAATAATAATATATATAGAATTTTATAATATTCTGAGCTAACGTAATAAGATACAAACACAAAATAATTTATTTGACCGATTAATCCGAATAGTAAGTCAAGAGAACAGTTATAAAAATAATGATATCCGTTTAAGAAAGTAAATATTTTATTTTAATATATTTTTATCTCCACGATTTACCACAGCAACGGGTAAATAATGCCTACACTAGCAACATTATGCGGGTGAGAGGTGAGAAGGGTGCGGGACGATTCTTTTGTTTTTGGACACAGCACGGATTTTGTAACTGCATCTGGACGCGCCTTCTGTATTTTTCTATATTCTAAGCGTGAACCGTTCCAGTTTCTGTGATGATAATGTCAAGGTTCAACAAAGTGGGATGGTATTCGTTTTCGGGTCAGCGTGGCCGATGGCGTAGCTGTGTTTAAAAGAGCGCTCTGTAAGTAGGTACCTACCTCAACTACCCAAACCTATTATGAAAAAATCAGCCAAGTACGAGCTGGATTCGTACACTGCGGGTTCTGTACTTTATATAAATGTTTTTTATTTTATTTGTATCGACATTTTAATTGTACTATTTTATTTTAAATTGACATTTTTATTTGTATTTTTTATGACATTCTTATGAACAATTATTGGCAATTATTAAATGTTTGGAGTATAAATTGGTTTTAACAATACAACAGACAATAGATTTTATTGTGGCAAAAACTTCTTATAATATTTACATAGTTAGATACCTAATATATAATTTACTTAGTTAACTTTACTTAATAAACTAAGTTTTAGCCACAAGCCGTCTCCAGCTCAGCATGGTGCATACACGAATATGAATATGCACAGCAAGCTACTCGTAATATAATAATAACAAAAGCTAATATAATAGTTTGTATTTTAAGTGTGTGATCGTTAGCAAGGGCTCAACTAGCGCATGGCCTAATTATTTTCACTCCTAGATTGAGCAAGCACTATAATCATATAGGCTTGTATGAATTACTATTTTTGAAATATAACAATTTATAAAAAAAATATATTTTTTTTTATAAATAAACAAATATTATATAAATAAGACTTACTTTACTTTTTTTGTACTCTTTTCATCCGCCGTAATACTATACATCCCGTTAAGTCAACTATCTATTACATAGGAGGCTTAGTAATAGGCTCTCGTGGGATTCCTTTATGTACGGAAGTCTAAAAACTTAAACGACAGTGAATTATTTTCAAGGCAAAATGACAAAAACATTACTGACTTACATTTAGAGCGGGTAGTACAGTTCTTTAGATTGTGGTAATACGTGTTTTTGTCTCCGATAACACGTAATAGGCAGGATAAATCAGTGTACTCTTATTTCTTCTGATCAGCTTTTTGCGACTATTTTAACGGATATTATCAAGGTTTTCTAATAGGTATATAATTTTCTGCACTGCCGGTTTTAACGCCACCACTCCACCAAAGTCACGTTTCCGTCTGCATCAAATGTTCGTCTTAAGGCTAAGGCCGCACTACGGTGAAACCGCAGCGGTTTTTAACCGCGTGAGTTTATGAAACAGGAAAACGAATACAAGCGGCCGCACTTGCGGTTTTTCCCCGCGACTGATTTAATACCGTCTCGAGCGGTTTCGCGGTTTATAGCGGTTACCGCTCGCGGGAAAAAACCGTAGTGCGGCCTAGGCCTAAGTTGGCTGGCTAATTTGACGTTTGTTTCCGTCTTCGAGATAGATAAAGCATTTTGACACTTATGGGGCAGTTCATTGATTAAATATTTAATGGATAATTAACAGTTTCCTGTATTAATTTATTATAATTGTTTATGTCGCGCTGTAATTGAATAAACAACGACAATTCATTAGTTTCCGAAAAATCAGAAGATCAGTAAGACAACGACAAATAAAAGAAACGGTAACATCTCGTATATAAACATTTAAGTCGTTATGGTAAAGAGGTTATTGACCTTTTTGCAAAATAAAATAAATAAAATAAATATTTATTTATTTATTTTATTTATTTTGCAAAATACTCGCCAGGTGATTTTCGTGTCTTTATAGGCCTTACCGAAAAACGTTAATTAACTTTAACCATCTCGTCTTAAATTCTCTGTCTTCTTTCCGCAAGTCTCATTACGTGTCAGCGAGAAGATATGTTAAGCAATGCTTAAAGTTAAGTAACGCGACACGGTCTCGGTCACTTATTATCATTTCCCTACGACAGATAAATGATATGATACAGATTACAGAACTGGTCGAGATTAACTTGACCTTGACATTGGCCACATTCATGATAGTCTTCGGTCATCATAACATAAATACGGAAAATTGTATTTCTGTAATATAATTATAAAATTTATTATTACAACTGACGACAGGTTATTTACCTATACGTCGGTTTATATAATTAATTTTATGTATTAACTTTTAGTATAATACAGTTTTCCTCTTGAATGATCAATTATTTTTATATTTAAATAATTTTTACCCGACTGCCAAAGTAGAGTGTATAAGTTTGACAAAATAAGTATAATAATAATAAGTAATTATTTTTTTTAGGTTTTTGTAATATTTATGTTTGTAAGTATATTATTATCGTAAAATATTTAAATTGTAAAAAAAATACAGAGCAATAAAATAATACAACTCTCGTAAAAACTTTTTCGCTACCTACAATTTTTTTTTCATAAAAACATTAAAGGTTTTTTAATCGATTTCAAAAAAGGAGGAGGTTCGACTTGAATTTTTATGTATGTTCACCGACTACTCCGTCATAACTGAACCAATTTCTGTGTTTCTTGATTAATTTTAAATATTTTGTTTGGATGCCTCAATGAAGGGTTTAACATTATAAAACTTCAGATAATAGCTGCGGTTTCATTTAATATTTAAGTAGGTACCTACGTACTCGAACTATATTTCTGAGGTCGGTGTCCAAGGGCGTCGCCAGCCCATCTAGGACTTAGTCTGTTGGTGATAGTTGAGGGCCTGGCGCTGACCTCAAAAATATATTTGGAGTACGTACCTAGTACCTACTTAGGTAGACGCCCAGTTTTGATTTAAATTGTCGGTATTATGTATCAGTTATTTTTTCTTTCTTTTCAGTTTTGAAGTCAATTTTTTTTATTTTATTTTTTTATTTATAAACTATTACACTTGTTACAAGAATTATTAGAATGCTTATTTAGATAACATTACACATACGCTATGCGTATACTTTCTCATGAAAACGTACACTCAGCATCATAATATTATGTATGTTATAGCGTATCGTAAATATAAGTTATAGTTCAAAAGTAGCTCATATGCAGTCGGGAATTTTGTTTCTGCTACTTGTTAAATAATTCATATTATGAATAATGGTATTTCCATTGTTTTGTTCATAGAAATTGGAAATAAATTAATGACTCAATTATAAATAAATCTTGCATAAATGCATTATTGACATCACTACTACAAATACATACTGGAAAATCATATTTTAGCAAAGTAACATTTTATCAATCCGAGACTTTGTGCACCTACCGAAAAACGTTACTTAACTTTGAGCAATGCTTAACATATTTTGTCAACTTCTCGCTGACACGTAATGACAGTTGCGGAAAGAAGATAGAGAATTTAAGACATTGGTTAAAGTTACTCGTAAGTAACGTATTTCGGTAAGCCCATATGTAACTTCATAGAGCTTTATCAGATTTTGCACACATTTGAATATAACCTTGGAAACCTTGCCTTCATGGAGCTCGGGAGGATGATCGTGAGTCTGGTGGTGATATAGTGAGTTCCGCTTGCTGGAACATTCCTGACACTCACGAGAGTTCTAGTGAAGAGGACACTTCAGCTGAACCGACGCAAGACGACCAGCTTCCCACCCTAACCCTTTTGCAACCGATGTCATCACGTGCGGCACGAGCGGCACGTCGCAGTGCAAGGCGCGTCACCGATCGAGAGTGACGTGTGCTGCTCCTTTGAAAAAGACCGCCGAATGCGGTTGAAACTATAGTCGGATATTTCGGCTCAAAACAGACGTGAGTGACCCGTAGTTTTTATTTAAAAACATTTGAATATAATTAGACGGAGACTGAAATACTAAGACGCGATCATATCAACGAGCGCAGCTATCTCTTTTGCGCATCACAAAATTTTTAAACACAAAATCACTGAATGGGGATCTTAGAAAAGTGGGAAACAGATTTTTTTTATTTAGATAGATAGGACAAATTAATATTAAAACAAGTATCCATATTAAAAGAAAAACAAAATATCCGATTGCAGAAAAGCAGTTTCTGCAGTCTAACTTGCGATTTTGTTGCGCTTGATATGCTGTTGAGCGTACGTCTTTTGTGAGAAAGTGTGCGTATAGTCGCTGTAAAATATTATAAATTCGCATTCTTATGAATAATTCTTGTAAAATGACTTGTTTATTACGAAAAAGTTCGTTGAAAGTTACGAAAAAACGCATTTTCTTATTTTTGTTAGAAATTTGTAATATTACTAATATACCAATGATTTTAGATGTCTAAAATGTTGTGATTCGCGAGAGAGATAGCTGCGCAGGTTGAGCGAGAAGTGTTGTCGCACAATCTCCCACACAAATGGGTGAAAATAGTAAAGTTTCCTACCTCGAAACATTAACCAATTTCGATGATTCTTTTTTATCTTATTTAAATAATAAAGTATATGCTTCTACTGTTTGCTTTTTTTTTTGAAATTTCATAATAATAATACAATACAATACAATAAAAGAATACCTGGATAATGATTACAACTAAATTATATACACTTGCTACCTAATGTTGAATGTACTATATATAAATAAATAAAATAAATAAATATTTGTGGACATTTCACACAACACCATCTAGCCCAAACTAAGCAAAGCTTGTACTATGGAACTAGATGGCTGATAGAATACATATAAGTACTTAGTCTGGCCATAAATACTGTTACAGTTAAAAATAAGAAAGATATTACATTTGAATTTGGAATCTGTCATTTTTATACGATTGTTCATTGAGTTTTCTAATTTTGGCGCCAATACATTGTACAATATTTTGCGATATTAAAATGGAGTGGGGTGATAAAGAGAACCGAATCGCTGTGATTGCATTACACAAAGTTGGTATGGAGCCAAATGCAATTTTTAAAACTCTCCATACGCTTGGTGTTAGTCAAATGTTTGTGTACCGGGCTATTAATAGGTACAATGAGACCTCCTCTGTTTGTGACAGAAAAAGATAAATGATAAATTCGTTTATTGAGATAAAAACGGAAAAAGACCAATTACAATTATCTCACAATATTCAAAAATTATTCTTAAACAATGTCCTAAACAAATGTCTGAGGATTACAAAATATTCATTGTATAAATACAATATCATTTAAAATGTCAATACAAAAATGTCAAATGGGCAATACGCCTAGCATGTCATTACAAAAAAAATAATTATGTCATACAAAGTAAAATATACCGTTCGGGTAAGTACTCAGAGTACCAAGTCAATAAACTCAAAGGTTATCGTCAAAGTCCAATGAATCATCAGGCTTTTTACACCTGTCCCATTGATCCAATTGATTTTCACAATAAGTCAAGGAGGTACTTAAAATAGTCTTCCAGTTATCACAAAAGATGTCACAATCAGGGTTGGCAGCAAGGAGTGCGTTTAAGTGGCGACGGGCACGATTTAGGGGCGACATAGAACGTGCTACTGTGCGACCGCGATCTACGTGGAACAGGTCATGCGGGCGACCACGTCTGTTTGCTGGAACCCCGGGCCCGAAAAAGATCTGGCCGTCCACGTAGTGTTCGTACGAAAAAGGTGGTCAAAGCAGTAAGGGAAAGAATTCGAAGAAATCCTGTCCGAAAGCAAAAGATTTTATCTCGGGAGATGAAGATAGCACCCAGAACCATGTCGCGTATTTTAAAAGATGATTAGGACTTGCAGCCTATAAGAGACGCACTGGTCATTTTTAACTGATAATTTAAAAAAGAATAGGGTGGTAAAATCGAAACAACTACTGAAGCGGTACGCAAAGGGAGGTCACAGAAAAATTTTGTTTACGGATGAGAAAATCTTTACAATTGAGCAACATTTTAACAAACAAAATGACCGTATTTATGCTCAAAGCTCTAAGGAAGCTTCCCAATTAGTCGACAGAGTGCAACGTGGGCATTATCCGACTTCAGTGATGGTTTGGTGGGGTGTTAGCTATGAAGGAGTGACTGAGCCATATTTTTGTGAAATAGGTATCAAAACATCGGCACAAGTGTATCAAAATACCATTCTTGAGAAGGTAGTTAAGCCCCTTAACAACACCATGTTCAATAACCAAGTATGGTCCTTCCAACAAGACTCGGCGCCAGGTCATAAAGCTCGGTCCACGCAGTCTTGGTTGGAAGTGAACGTTTCGGACTTCATCAGAGCTGAAGACTGGCCGTCGTCTAGTCCTGATCTTGATCCGCTGGATTATGATTTATGGTTAGTTTTAGAGAGTATGGCTTGCTCTAAACGCCATGATAATTTGGAGTTTCTAAAACAATCCATACGATTGGCAGTGAAGAATTTTCCCATGGAAAGAGTGCGTGCTTCTATTGATAACTGGCCTCAACGTTTAAAGGACTGTATTGCAGCCAATGGAGACCACTTCGAATAAGCTTTTATATTTTAAATTGTTTTATATTTATGTATTAAACTAACACACTGTAAAAGTAATAAATATTATTTGCAATAAAAAAAAAAATTTTTTCTTCGTGACAATATTTATGGCAAGACTAGGTATATACTTTTTTTTTTTTTGTTAATACTAACCTAATTGAAATATAAAACTATGAAAATGTTAATAATTTAAAATTATTATTATTATCAAATGTAACAATGCCCCTATACAGCAATTACTATTATAATATTACTTTAATTTATTTTTGACATTAATAATTTGACATATTCATTTCGAATATAAGAATCTGTTCTTATTTGACAAGACACAGCGTGTACCACATGAATGTATTATTTTTTAAAACTAATGTATGTTCATCGTGTGTATACGTTGTGTTAATAAAGTCTATCTATCTATCTAATAATTAAAAATAATTCCGAACTAAAATTTTATTTTCATTTCATTCTATTAATAATTATATTCCGAATCAGTGTTTTTATATAATTAAAATTATTATGTGCGAGAGAGAGCCGCGCGGCCCGAGTACATACTCCCTTAATTCTATGTCTGAAACTATTAGTACAAGAGCGACGAACTCTGATTATTTCTGTACCGTTGCAATGAAACCTTGTTTACTATTTAAACACATATCGGCAGAGCTGGCTCCCGGCCAAACAGTGTATGCACTGCGGCGCATGTTTGCAACAAGACTATGGAGTGAAGATTGTAGTGAGTCTTCTGTACCAGCAAGTAAGCCATCCTCTTATTGTGAAAAAAGTAAGGCCGTAATCCACTGCACTAGCCGAGTGCGCCATTTAAAAAGTTAAAAAGAAATAATTATACTATAAAAAACTGAAGCAACCGACTTCTCATCAATGCCATTGTCAGAACTGAACCAAATTGAAATGGGACCACACAGGAAGCACCAGCTTTAAGATAAAAAAAGAAATATCAAAATCGGTTCACCCTGTCGAAAGTTCTGAGGTAACAAACGTTAAAAAACAGTCGAATTGAGAACCTCCTCTTTTTTTTGAAGTCGGTTGAAAAAGGTAAAATAACTGACTCCGACATGCGTGCTTTCTCACAGTGTTTTCTTTCACCGTTTGGAATTGGCATTTGGCGGCAATTAACAATACACACAATGTACAATGTACATACATACAATCTGTTTCGTCGACCTTTCTTCATCCATTTTCAATACACACATAAAAAAACATTTATTTCAGGTAATCAAAACCCATACAGTTGGAAGCAACATAACTTCGAAATGACAGAGGTGCGTGACTTGAATCCAGGATCCGCAGATCGTCAGTCCGTCGGTCTCCCAACAATGGGACCGTAAATGCAATACGTTTCGTAAATACGCGCGTTATTTTAAAATCTGTTTGGTTGTCTGTACTCTCTATACACATCCTAAAGTCGTTAGCGTACAAGTTAATCTAATTTATTGCTAACGTTAATGTGTAGTTTTGTAAAATAGTAAATAGTGAAGTTTGGATGATTCATAGAGATTTTAACTGAAGAAAAATTATGTGATGTAAATTTAATCGTTCAAATTGCGATTTTTTCCCTGTAGTTTGAAAAAAAAATTGACCTTTCGAGTTTAAAATCGATTATTTAGTAATTATTATAGTAAACACTTTTATAACAGTGATAAAAGTTTATATCTAAAAATAAATTAGATTTAAAACTAAACTACTTTACCTTATCATCATCATATGGCCTTTACGTCTACTGCAGACGATTTAAACGGTGTCTTGGGCACCTTTTCTGGTGACTAAATAATACTTTACCTAAGGTAATATACAATACAGGACGTGCAATCTCCGGTCGATTTTTGCGACTGAGTCATGGTTGGCGATTCGAGATTTGGTGAGATGGCTTAGTATAGGATAGCCATTCTCGCTCGCTTGATAGTCTGGCAAGATCTCGGTTTATATCGAGATGTCGCCTGCGTTTAAAAAAATGCGGTATTTGCATTTTTTATAAGAATTACTTATGAGTCTATAATACGGAATACTCCGTCTCGCTCGCGCATATTTTTTGAAGATATAAAATGACTGAATGATCGTCTCTCCAAACCACCCATTTCTCGTTGAAATGCCAAAAATCCGTACTCAGCGATATCGATCCACATTCCTGTTGCGTACTGCACGAGAATGGAATTCGTTGCCGCCATCTCTGCTTCCTGAGACCTACAATCTTGGAATTTTCAAGGCTAGAGTGAATAGATATCTTCTACATCGACGAGCTCCATCTTCGGCCACACCGTCGCTTAACATCAGACGAGTTGGTGGTCAATCGTAGATCTATCTTCTATAAAAAAAAATACACTAGAAAGCAACATCACACATTTTCGACAAAGATTTCATTATGAATAAAGTTAATTTTCTTACATGAAAATATGTTTACGTTGTAATTTATAAAAAACATTTTTATCTCTATCTAATAAATAATATAAGTTGTCATGCGTATACACGGTCTAGTCTCTTTCGACAGTTAAAAATAAAAATAACTTAAAGGTAGATTCGAACCCTCAAGATTTGAGACCATTTTCGACACAGCACGAGATTCGAGACAGCGCGAAATTCGAGACCTCGGTAGATTCAAGGCACCGCGAGATTTGTGACCTCGGGAGATTTGAGACCTCGGGAGATTTGAGACCTCGGGAGATTTGAGTGCTCGGCAGATTCAAGGCACCGCGAGATTTGAGATCTCGGGAGATTTGAGACAGCGAGATATTAGGGACCTCAAGAGATTCTCTGCTTTTCCTAATTACAATACGACTAAGAAACCGATACCTACAGATATTACCATAAATAATGAATCGCGTGCCAAGCTGGCCATCCACTCCACTCCGGCTGAAATGGACGGTCGTGAACTAAATTACTCATTTCCATCTATAATTTACTGTCTGCCCGTACAATAACTGCTTTTTACTTAACGCCATTTAGGATCAATTACCAAATTGGTCGTCTATAGCTAGGCAACACACCTTCATTTTTAGGGTTCCGTACCCAAAGGGTAAAAACGGGACCCTATTACTAAGACTTCGCTGTCTGTCTGTCTGTCTGTCTGTCTGTCTGTCTCCAGGCTGTATCTCATAAACCGTGATAGCTAGAAAGCTGAAATTCACAAATGATGTATTTCCGTTGCCGCTATAACAACAAATACTAAAAATAAAAAAAAATATAATATTAAGGGGGGTCCCCATACAACAAACGTGTTTTTTTCGTATTTTTTTGCTCAATATTAAAAACGGTAACAGGTAGACGCTTCAAATTTTCACAGAATATTTACTTGTATATTACCTTTCAAAATAAATAATTAAATAACAATAAAGTAAATATTAAAGGGGGGCTCCCATACAACAAACGTAATTTTTAAGCATTTTTACTCGATCTTAATTAACAGGTAGAAACTTGAATATTTGTAAGTAAATATTTAGAAATATATTAACTATAAAAATAAATACCTAATCTAATACATAAAAACTCACAAAATGAAAATAATCCGTGCATCTAAACGCGGTGCGAGCGCCGCGCCGCGGTGTGGTGGTGGCGCGAGCGCGAGGCGGTTGCTAAGATAAGGCGGTTGATAAGTTTGCAATTTACTACTTGCAATTTCGTTGATTTCTCGTTATTTTATACGATTTTCTAATATAGATGATAGTACGGAACCCTTCGTGCGCGAGTCCGACTCACACTTGGCCGATTTTTTTATTATCCTATCCTACTACGCAAAAAGGAGAGTTATGACATTACTAGCCATATCCGGTGGTTTAACCTGCGTGAGAAAACCTTTTTGTGGATTTCTTCAATTCGTGCAGATTTTTATTTATTATACAGATTTATAATTATTGATAATCCAATCATTTTCGTGAAAACATATTAAAATTTGATGAAAAACGACGAAAATACAGCGATTTTAGTGTACATAAGCCAAAACGGTGCGCGAATGAGTTGAAAAAGAGACGGAAATCATGCGGTTGTGATGTTGTCATCCTCTCGCTCACTCACGTGTCGACGTTTGTCTAATAACATATTATACTGTGCTCATACATGTTTTACACATTAGATGGTTTTAGTAACAGTTAATAACATCGCAATAGACAAGAATTTTGTTACCATATTGAATATAAGATTTTAAACTACAATGTTAGTTAACTAAGTGCTAAAAAGGTCTAAACACAAATATGCAAACTTGGCTTGTAACAATTGGAATTGGAATTGTAAATATTGGAATATTTGATCGGGGATTTTCCAATACGAATTCGTAATAATACAATATTTTTATCTGCGAAAAAATCCGCATTTAGCCACTTTTCCGACGTCAGCAATGTTATTCATGCTCAAGCATCATCACCACTGTTGGTACAGATTGATTGGTAAGCCATAAGTTTTGCCAAGCATTTCGAAGAGTATCCATTTGTAGAAATAGAAACGTTTGCCACTTGTCTAAGACTGCTTATCTCATACACTGTCGTAAAGTAACATGCATGTCTATATGCAATGTCTATAAGTATTTGATTTTTCTATCATTAATACTTACTGGTTGTTTTCGTTCAGGGCCCTGACACAAAGGGTCCAGTGACCCAAATTGACAATTACCAAAATATTAAGTGGGCCAAAATGACAAGTCACAAAAGGTCTAGTCTGAAATATGGAAACGCTTCAAAAAGTTTACCACTTGTCCACACTACTCCAACGGTATTAATCTACATTACCGTAACTGAAAGCCGATAAGTAACAATTAAACAACTGATAAATGAGTAATGCAAATAAGCTGACCCTCATTAGGTATAGTCACGGTAAAGCAACGTTCCAGTTCCTATTGTTGAGAATTCTTGAGCAATCGGAATAATGCAACTGCGCGCACGTGCCAACCAGATGCATAGAGTCCGCGCCACCAACTCAAGTCTTAGATATAGACTAGCTGCGCCCCGCGGTTTCACTCGCGTGGTGATTGATTATGTTGTTATTGTTCAGTGTATTCCACAGGAACTGTGAAATTTTTCGGGATAAACAGTATGCCAGATCCTTCTACATAGTATAAGTAATAAACCTGCCAAATTTTGTTCAAATCCGTCCAGTAGTTTCGGCGTCCATCAGACACACCGTACAGACAGACAGCCAGACAAACAGACAGACAGACAAAAAAATTCAAAATTGCTGTTTTGGCTTGTATATCGATAGGAATACAACCTCCAATCAATTTTTTTCGAAAATATTTAATGTACTGCTTTTGACCCGTTACAGTCTTATTATAAATGTAGATGGACGCAGAGCGCTTTAAGAGCGCATTCTGTGAACTGGCAGGCAATGGCGAGCCTATCAAATTTAGTTCCACAATTCCACCATCGGTGGACATCAGTGGTGGCGCGGACTATACTTCTGGAAATGAAGTTAGAACTAGCTGTTGCCGCGACTTCATGCTAGCGTCTCGAGTAAACCTATCACCGATCTTCACTTGATAATTGGTAGGATAGTTTAATTTTTAAATAAAATTCGCTACTAATTTAAACCAATCGTTTAACATCAGGTGAGTCTTGTTATTTTTACGACGAACTATGAGGCCTGCGTTTGACAACAATTTCACCTGATGGAAAGCGATGATGAGGTAGAAGATAGGTTTCTAGGCAGGTAGCACGCCTGCCTAGGAGAAACCTATTATTTATTTTTTTGTAAACTTTTTGGTTAAATATAGATCTTCATGAACCGATTTAGATTATTTTTTAGGGTATCGTTGTAAACAAGTAACCCTTATAGTTTGACTTTCGGGAAGATTGGCAGGAGGCACCGATGGACCGCGATTTATGGAAGGAAGTGGGGGAGACCTTTGCCCAAGAGTGGGATAGTATAGGTTAATAAAAATAAAAAGGTGACTTATTTGATCGAGTGTTTTTCTATGATTCAAGAAAGTCTATCCATTTTTAAGTCAGGAGTTTTTAATTAACAAAATAATATATAATAATACTTTATAGTTACCTACTCGGTTGATATTTCTAAATCATAATAAAATTTTGAACGACGCGCTGATTCCACTTTCTTTATGCGATGAGATAGGAGACTGTTTTTAACCGACTTCCAAAAAGAAGGAGGTTATCAATTCGGTCTGTATGGTTTTTTTTTCAACCAATTGTGCATTGATTTTGATGATTCTTTTTGTATTTGGTAGATCATACTTCAGAAGTGGTCCCATATAAATTTTACCAAAATCGATGCAGTACTCTGGTTTTCATAACAAAATAACTGGTAAAATATCATCCAAATGCCTGTAGAAAAGTGAACAGCAAGTCGCGTATGTATTGTATTGCGTATTTTGAAGCCGGTTTTTAAACTATAATTTCATTCACCAAAACAGCTTTTAAGCTTGGGGCTACATTTTCGACATTCGCAACATTTCTGAATCCTACATTATCACCAAATTAGGTATCAGAACAGAACACATTACGCCTCTGTGGTTTTGGCCTTAATTTAGATCACAAAATAACGGCTATTTTGTATTTTTAGACTTTATTTTACCTTTTATGAGCGGTATAGTTTTGCATAAGTGGTGTTAAATCACCTCAACAGCCGCGTCGAGTAAACTGGAGTACCTTGAACCGAGTGAGTGGTAATGTCATTATTTTTAGGGTTCCGTGTCCCAAAAGGAAAAACGGAACCTTTATAGGATCACTTTGTTGTCCGTATGTCCGTCCGTCCGGGTGTCAAGACCTTTATCTCGGGAACGCGTGAAGGTATCGAGTTGAAATTAAAACCATATATACGCAGATCCAAAGTCTCTTGCTCCAGAAAGAAAAAATAAATTTCTGTTTCTTAAAAAAAGTTACGGCCGAATATGTCGTAAAAAACGCACATTTCGACACTCAGAAGGGAATCAAAACCTATGGGGTACTTCCCGTTGACCTAGAACTATGAAATTTGGCAAGAAGCATTGTGCTAAAGTACATATATAGGAAAAATCCGAAAACCGGACATTTTTAATTTAATCACAAAAAAATTGTCTTTTTGCAAGGAATGGGGGTCCAAATTTTAAAGTGAATTAACCGTATCATGTGGGGTATCACATGAAATAGCTTAATTAGCATAAGTTAAAACAGGTTTTTAAATATTTTTACGATGTATATTTTTAAGAAGGAAAATATAAAAAAATATATGATTTCCCCCTTTTATCTACTAGTTTGTACGGAACCCTCGGTGGAAGTCTGACTTGCACTTGTCCGGTTTTATATTTTTTAATATTTACTTATTTAAATCGCAAAAAATGCAATATTACATTAGAATACATTCTATTCAAAGTAGGTCATAATCATAAGCCTTCCGTAACTACCACTTGTGGATTGTAGCTGGTAACTGATCTCATTAGTTTCAGTTTCTCTTCCAGGCTTAGCTTTAATATGAATAGGTTCGAACAATTTTCTACAGAACCTGATCTATCCACAAGCCATTTTGATATTTGTATTTAAAAATTTACGCACACAATGAAAGTATCTATTTTAAAAGAAAAATGTACAGCAGTAAATCTAACGACACCTCGCACACACATTAAAATCGGTCAAGCCGTTTAGGCTGTACGAGGTAATATAGAAATATACAAAAACATATACTTACTTCCCAAAAATATAGGTAACCTAATTCTATCTAGGTAATTCTATTGACACAGTACCGACGCATATGACATGATAAGAGAGGCCTATACCCAGCAATGGGATAGAAAGGGCTATGGATGATGGTGCTGATGAACCGGCCTATACCCAGCAATAGGATAATAGAAAGAACTGTGGATGATGGTGATGATGAACCCTCCTTCTTGCGCAATCGGGTATAATCAACTATTTCACAGAAATAGTTCGTTAACCTCGACATTTTTTTTTATTCGACGGTAGACTTGCGCTTGACCGTCAACTCACCTGGTGTTAATCGACAGTTACGGTCTACGATGCAGCGCGCTTGCCTAGAAGAAACCTATTCACTCGCGATTTGAAGATACCTAGATTATATCTATTCGGAAAGACCCATTCAGGAAGCGCATTCCACATTTTGGCGGTACGCACAATGAAAGTGGACATAAACAACAAACAAATGAAACAAATAAGTTATATGGAACAAATGATTTTTTCGTGAACCTAGAAACTTTACGACGAACACAAGCTACATTTCATCATCATCGTTCACCATCGTGATCGTCCTTCATCACCCGCGTGTGAATCCGCACAGCAAGTAACCAGTAAATAAATATCGTTTTAAAAATGGCATACTTACATCCTTTTATAATTCTAAGTCTATGGTTCAAACCACCTACCATATTCGTCTGCTGGGAAAACACCTCCTTGGTAATAGAATCCAGCAAGCAAAGAACAAGAAAAAAAAAATGACGGGTGGCACTCGGAGACTGCCGCGGTAAAGCTATTGCATAGCATTTTTTATCAACTTATGTAATTATAATTATTTATTTATTTATGCAGTATTCCTAACACCCCCCACTCCGACCGGCACAGCGGTGATACTTTTTAGTTTTTAGTTTTGCCATCTATCGATGAATAGCAGAACTTTTAATGACTTTTTGAAATATCACGCTTGTCTCTTTAGTTCTGCAAATCGCCTCTAGGTGGCATTGGTTGTATCGGCGTTATTGCGTTAGGTTATTTTCGTTACGGAATTCCTGGATTCGGTCTCCACGCTCAAGGCCCGCGATAGAAGCTATGCAATAGCTTAAAAAATACAAGAAACGACGCACTAGCACTTTATTAACAAGAACTCGACGCGAGCTTCAATTAGTGCCTATGAATATGGCCGGAGAGTATTTGCCATCATTGCCTATAATGCCTTTTTGACACTTCGTTTGGAGAATATTAGGTTTTGATATTAGGTTATACTAGAGGCATAGCCATTTACGATCCAATCAATTAAAAACAATTATCTAAATCAGATGTTTACGTGTAGGAAACAGTTTTCTAATTTTTAGGGTTCAGTAGTAAGCAAGGAACCCTTATAGTTTCACCATATCTGTCTGTCTGTCTGTCCGAGGCTTTGCTCAAAGACTATTAGTACTAACTAGAGAGCAGTAATTTGGGATGGGTATGCACATTAGTTATGCCAAGAAAGTCGTAGAATAAAATCTGCAAATTAATTTTTTTGGGGGTGCCCTACATGTAAAGGGAGAACAAATTATTTTTACCTATCGTGTGGGGTATCGTTGTATACATTTTATCGGTTTAGTACTTTGGTTTTTTAAATCAAATAACTGAAGAAAAAAAACATCCAAATAAACAAATTGCGTATTTTTATTAAGTAAGTATCCAACAAAAAAAGAATCATCAAACCAATTCATAATTGACGGAGTAATCGCTGAATATACATACAAATAAACATACAGTCGAATTGAGAACATCCTTCGTATTGGAAGTCGGTTAAAAATAGATTCGGCAGAAAAACGTAGGTACTTCAATTAACTAGAAATTATGTGTAAAAACTTTACTAATAACTAAATACGACATAATTTTAAAATAGTATGTACTTCAATTAATTAGAAATTATGTACAAAAACTTTACTAATAACTAAATACGACATAATTTTAAAATAGTATGTACTTCAATTAATTAGAAATTATGTACAAAAACTTTACTAATAACTAAATACGACATAATTTTAAAATAGTATGTACTTCAATTAATTAGAAATTATGTACAAAAACTTTACTAATAACTAAATACGACATAATTTTAAAATAGTATGTACTTCAATTAATTAGAAATTATGTACAAAAACTTTACTAATAACTAAATACGACATAATTTTAAAATAGTATGTACTTCAATTAATTAGAAATTATGTACAAAAACTTTACTAATAACTAAATACGACATAATTTTAAAATAGTATGTACTTCAATTAATTAGAAATTATGTACAAAAACTTTACTAATAACTAAATACGACATAATTTTAAAATAGTATGTACTTCAATTAATTAGAAATTATGTACAAAAACTTTACTAATAACTAAATACGACATAATTTTAAAATAGTATGTACTTCAATTAATTAGAAATTATGTACAAAAACTTTACTAATAACTAAATACGACATAATTTTAAAATAGTATGTACTTCAATTAATTAGAAATTATGTACAAAAACTTTACTAATAACTAAATACGACATAATTTTAAAATAGTATGTACTTCAATTAATTAGAAATTATGTACAAAAACTTTACTAATAACTAAATACGACATAATTTTAAAATAGTATGTACTTCAATTAATTAGAAATTATGTACAAAAACTTTACTAATAACTAAATACGACATAATTTTAAAATAGTATGTACTTCAATTAATTAGAAATTATGTACAAAAACTTTACTAATAACTAAATACGACATAATTTTAAAATAGTATGTACTTCAATTAATTAGAAATTATGTACAAAAACTTTACTAATAACTAAATACGACATAATTTTAAAATAGTATGTACTTCAATTAATTAGAAATTATGTACAAAAACTTTACTAATAACTAAATACGACATAATTTTGAAATAGTACTAAATTAGCCGCATAGGTATTAAAATATAATAAACATTGAAACATGGATGACCGGATCCACATTTAAATAAATGGGTGATTGCATCTGAGCTGTTACGCAATAGACGGAACGCCATTGAAAATCAATTACAGTGTTACTGAGTACTGATCACAAAGATTTCACAACTAATTACGCAGATAGTTCGAATATCATCCGAATAGGCAATATTACGCACCGATAACTCAATTTTAGCCTTCGAAATGAGAAATTTCTTGAATAACTACTACTTGTTCTTGCAATTGCGTATTGTCTTTGGAAGAAACGTTCTCGCACAATTGTCGCGCGCTTCTTCGTATAATAAGTGGCCAAGTGGATGTCATGCTACGCGCAAAGAAAGGTTCCGTAGTTGCACATCATAATTAATGTGAACTTAAAACAGGGTCTTCTTTTTGAAACTATTAAAATACGAGTTAACTTTGTTAGTTTAAATGAAATTGCACAAAATTTTCATTTCTTACTTTCAACATTTTTTAAGTTGATCGATTTTATTACTCGTTAACTTGTGAAGTCTACTTACCCGTGATAGTTTTAATTTTAATTTCATCATAATATATATGCTAATATCATGATTTTTTTCATATCTCATAAAGTCAACCGTTTAGCCAGTAGAAGACATTCGGCTCTAACAAAAATTATCACTTCAAAGCTTAATATTTCGCAAACGGATACCTTTTACGAATAAATTGAAAAATGGTTTTCGCAAACACCCAATATGTTTTGATTACATATTAGGCACACCTTGAAGTATGACCTACCAAACAAAAAAGAATCATCAAAATCAATTCAAGCGAAGTAATAGCTGAACAGAGATACACAAAAAACAGGCGAATTGAGAACCTCCTCCTTTTTGGTAGTCGGTTAGAAAATACATCCGTATTGCCAACCTCCTTCTTTAAAGTCGATAAAAAAATTGCATGTAGTACAACCATTAGCTGTTTGCGACATATCCATACGAGTAATATGTAAATCAATGATTAGTAGTAAAATCTAATAGTACCATTGACACTGACAACTTACTTTATTACTTAAAAGTAGTAGCTAAGGTCACACGCCTGATTCGAACTAGATTAGACTGCATTGATAAATTAATGTTAATGTATGCGGCAAAAACTAAAAGACATACATGTATGTATTAACGCTAGCAACGGCCGTCTTTCATTTTTCAACCGACTTAAAAAAAGGAATTGGTTCTTTCAGTTTTATTAAACAATAATTATTTTGAAGTCATTTAAAAATACACGGATAACAGACATAATAGTTACCTATCTATCTATAATGCGAACAACAATATATCGAATAACCATTTCCCCGAAAACAAAATATATATATGTATACTTATATTTTTTATCAAAAGACATTTTATCAAAATCCGGGAAGCGCATTTGACAATTCGTCGAAACGTCAGATAATATAATTTTGTAATACAAAACTTTCTGTGTATAATAAACAAAAACCTAAAGAACCTAACCTAATAATTGATATATCTGACAATTAAATCTTTGTCAATAATAAGGTTTCTGGATATAATAAAACTGAAATCTAACGAAACTAACCAAAATAACTGTTCGGGCAAATAAAACGAATGGCACAAACTTACGGAATCAGAAACTCGTGTCAAGAAAGACATCTGGAATCTGACAGTTCTATGAAACGAATTCGGGCAAATAAGATTCAATAGTAGATTGTTATACAAGGGGCTAAAACGACCCATTATAACGAGGTAGATTTTTACTCCCGAGCGTCAGCGAGGGAGTAAATAGAAACTGAGTTACAATGGGTTTGTAGCGCCGTGTGTTACACTCTACGTTTCACTACGAGTACGAGAAAATAAAATAATCCAATACAATAATTCAAAGTTTATTTTATTAAAAATGATATGTACAATTTGTACAATTCTGGATATTTAACGAGATGTTTGCAAAAAGAATGTAAATATATTCCAAAGAGATTATTCTACTTTTGAATAAAGACTGTTTCGTGTATGTAGGCTCTTTGGTAACAGATAAAATTAAAAAAAAAATTACTTTATCCCCTAGAGCTTAAAATGCTATTTTATCCCCGCTTTACTACGCTACAATGACGGACTTTTAGAGCAAGAGTAGTGAAAACAAATGTATTATGGATTATAGATAAGTTACCACATAAAATGTAGGATGTATAAAACTGTAATATACCCTGGCAATATTTATCTCGGCATATGATACTAGTCACAGAAACACCGAGCCTTCTACGTGATGTAATTCTGTTGCCATTTCTGTGCATCCTACTTTACCGACTTGGGGAACTGGTCGGGCTGGTTTAAAAATGGCGATCCTTTTTATAATCTTTTAAATACCTTTTGTTTTTATTGTTTTGAACTTTCCTGTTTTGTTTTAATAGTACAAGTAACTATATTAAAAGAAAAACAAAATACCCGTTTTGCAGAAAATATGTTTTTGCAGTCAGCTTACGATTTCGTTATGCTTGATACGCTGTTGAGTGCACGTTCTTTTGTATGAAAGTATGCGTAAAATTCAATTCAATTCAATTCATTTCGGACCATAGATTATTTAAATAACACTTGGTAACGTCAATTACAATATAGTTTTTTACAATAATAATAATTACAATTCAATAACATAGCGGCTGTAAAAAATGGCCTTGTCAATTACCTAGGTGCAGCTGTAAAGGGGCTTTGTCAAAAAGTCAATAAATAATTATTTATACAGTCAGTATACACGAAATTTCTAATCATCAGGTATATAATTTAAATTTCAAAACAGATTGTTTCCATTGTTTTTTGTCTTCTACAAATGCACTTTCGGTGTAATATGCTTTACTCAATAAATAGTTTTTTATGGAATTTTTAAATTGCCTTTCATTGGACCTACCAACTGTTCAGGAATAACATTATAAAAGCGAACACAATTACCAATAAAGGAAGTACATATTTGTTTTCTGCAGTCTACACTTTGGAAATACAAGTTTATGTTTATGACGTGTTTTGGGATTAGAATCACCAACTTTTTTTAAGTTTGATAGATTCTTTCTAGCATACATAATGCATTCGTATATATAGAGGGCTGGGAATGTCAAGATAACTATATAAATGGCTGTAAAAGATTATAAATGCGCATTCTTTAGAATTAGCCTAGTGAAATCACTTATGTATTACAAAAAAGTTCGTTGGAGGAGACGAAAAAACGCATTTTTTTATTTTTCCGAGAAAAGTATTATTATGATTACACAAATATAGCCTTTGACACGCAAGGAGTGAAGACGAACCGAACGACACCTCGCAATTCAAAATCGGTCAAGCAGTTTAGGATGTAGGTAGGTGATTATATTAAAACATACATACATACATGCATACCCACATACATACATACACTCGAAAAACGTAACCCTCTTTCTTACGCAGTCGGGTAAAAAATACAGTTTTGCTCGCTTTTTATACAATCTATTGTTGAAATGTACGAGAGAAACAGGCGCGCAACCCGAGGCAGACCCTTAAAATAAATGCTCTTTAGCTCTCGTTTATAGAAACAACACTGTAAAGATACAGTTAAACGAGAATTAAGAATTCGCGAACACATTCACTGTTATCACAATGTACATTATCGGACACATTATAAATCGTGCCGACGTGAATGGGTCGTGCGAAAACAAATGCATATAACACTGTTCGTACATACGGCGACGCACTACTAGACGCGACTACCGTAATCTCAACATCAAAGCCATAAGGTCCGATGTGTCAGTTTTTGATGATTGGACACCCGGCCTTATGTTTATAATTCCATAAGGTTGGATGTCCCATTTGATGAGTAGGACAGGCCTCCTCGCTCAGTGATAATATATCTACTGCATTCTGAGCTGTAGGTCGTGGGTTCGATTCCCACTCAGGGCAAACATTTTTGCTGAGCATGGATGTTTGTTCGGTGTCTGGGTGTTTATATGTATCATATGTATGTATTTACAACAAAAAAAAGTATGTAAGTATTCTATCAGCCATTTGGTTCCCATAATAAAAGCTTTGCTTAGTTTGGGGCTAGATGGTGTTGTGAGAAAATTTCCTCCATTATTTTATCTAACCTTAGGGTTCTAGTTCTTATTGAGCGTTGTAGTCGCGTTTCAAGATTAGTGCACTCGCGGTAGTCGACGCGTCGCTTTTCGTGCCATTGTAGGGTAAATGTCATGTCTGGGATATACCTAGTTCTTCCAAGCGATAGAATATATGTTTATCTTACATCTAAATAGGGAATATCGTAATGAAGTGAAGTTGATGCATCAAGAAAGACTTGGCGAGAACAATTTCCAACCAAAACATAGCGTCACTATTCTTAAGCTCGTCATACATTTATACATTATGTACTTACAATATTTTTAAAGTTTAATTATATAGCTCTGACAGAATATTGAAATCCACCGTTAGTCGCGATTACCCTTCGTGTACGAACGGCTTCAAATAATTGCAAAGTCGCCGTTCTTACCATATGCCACGTCTGATGACGCAGTTTCTAGGGCAATGTCAGTCAGTAAGTACGTGAGAATGGGGAAATAAAATAATGGTCGGCCGTAGCGTTTGTTTTAGCAGAGCGTGCTTTCATTGCACAGATGGTCATGTACGTCTGCGCTTTGCTTTCGTTTTGTTATGTTTGTGTAAACTTTTGTTTAATCTAAACTTTGTACTACCATCATAACATTTTGCAAATTATTTTTGGAACGAAGATCCTTGTTGAAGAAGCCAAGTTGCAGTACAAACAATGTGTAGTAAAATAAGTAGGAAATTTTAAGAATTTAGCGAATGTAGTTTTTCTAAATAGACACCTATTTAGAAACACTACATTCCTGAAAAAACGCGATTTTACAATAAACAGATTTTCAAAAAAAATGGCGAGGTAAGTTCGGTCGGGTAGGTACTAAGGTACTTTGCTTGTATA
This sequence comes from Lycia hirtaria, assembly GCA_947563715.1. Lineage (NCBI taxonomy): Eukaryota > Metazoa > Arthropoda > Insecta > Lepidoptera > Geometridae > Lycia > Lycia hirtaria. The sequence continues at coordinate 48,148,350 of OX387376.1, read as the reverse complement.
GCTTATTTAATGACGTTTTAAAGAACTTGTCAATAAATAATTTGCAAGTGGAAAGCCGAATTAGATCTTTGGCAATTAGCACCCAGCGTCACGATAGATATATTACAATGAGTTGTGTGTACTGTAGCAGAGTAGGTCACACGGAGCTGGAGCGGAGCAGTAAAGTGAACGACCGCCGTTTATTATGATTGTTCTGGTATGTCCAATATTTCGCTATCCAATAGTGGCTTGCATACTATTGGATAACGAAATATTCATGTCATTGGAAATGGGAAAGCTCAATATTCGAATCTTTCAAAAAGTATATATTATGTTAAAAAAAAACTTTCAAACATCAAAATTTACATCTCTTAGACCCCGCACTTTACCTAACTTAACTATCCCGATCACATAACCATGATAAGTCCCCAGCAGGCCTAGCACCGAATATAAATAAACCGTTTGTATCCAAGTCGGTACCTCAGTCTGTACATACTTACTACACTTATTTCCATTATTAGGTGGACAAAACGGAGAAAAGACAATTATGTCTAGGTTCCATGCTAGGACTGGTGATTATTGGGACATAACATCCTATTTCGAATTATTACATCTACAAGTCTACAGACCGAAATACGGTCCCTGCATACGAACCCTGCCTAAGATTACAGAAAAGTCTTAATTAAAGAATTCCGCGCCAATTACGTACGTCGCAAGAGTTAGCGTTGAGACTCAGTCTATGAATTGTTCTAACCCTTACTAACAAGTTATAGTCTAGTAAAAAAATCCGTTTAAGTATGGAACAGATCGCATTAACATTAAATGCTATTTAAATGCTATGTCTTTGGAATTATGATAATAAATACCTAAAAAACACATAGATTCACAATAGTCGCCGATTTCTAAACTAGCTGCACCCCACAGTCTCACCCGCGTAGCTATGAAAAATTGCGATGATGATAAGTACCGTATGTCCGTCTCCACATTCGAAGTTATCTTTGTAGGTACAAAATTTCATTGAACTTAAAAATTAACTTTATAGTTAACATTCGATTGCAATCACAACTATTCTCATGCGGGACGTCTAATACTAAGAAAGATGGAAATTACAATCTCTCATTGGTCACCAGTTCACAATTGTAGTTATAGACCGAGCGAGCACAGCGTCTCTGCATCAACTGACCAAATTTTCTTTCGTCTGTCAGTTTGTTTGTGAGTTTGTTTGTATGTTCGTATTCGCGTATTTATTAAATTATTATTTGTTTTTATAAGAATATATATTGTTTTATAAATCGCGATGGAAGTATTTGCAAATAAGCTATCTCGCGTGGTCTACTGTTCGTAGAACTACTAGTGATCTATAAGATACAACTATAGACTTTACGTCATTCATAGTGTCATCGCAGAGCTAAGATGGTTATTTTATTGGTTTGAATGAATGTACTGCGCATTTTTTCTAGATGATAACTGATAAGAAATTTGTTCGTCGTAGGTGATAATGGACACAAAATGTAAAATGTTTTAGCTAGACATGAAAACAACAACTTGGGAGGCATTCTTTGGGATCATTCTGCAAATAGGTCAATGACCTGTTAACTGAACCGCCTGAATAATACGAGTAACTATATTTTATAGATTTTGTATTTCATAGTAGATTGTTACACAAGGGTCGAAAGTAACCTTTTGAAGCACGAGATGGTTTGGCACAAGAGCGTAGCGAGGGCGCATGGAGGTAAATAAAACCGGCCAAGTGCGAGTCGGACTCGCGGCGCACGAAGGTTTTTTTTTTAAATTTAATTTTTATCTCCACAGACACCAGAGTCCGTGACCTTTGTCATAATTACAAACTATTGTTTACTAATTATCGTTACGGGAAAATAATTCTGTTTTAATTTAAGTACTTATTACTATGTTGCGTGCATACCACGAGCAAACCAGCGACCCGCAAGCAGCACCCGATCACGAGTGTGACGCATGTGCCAGCCATCGCCCTCCTAAACCATATGTTAGGGAAGAGGGCGACCCGCCACACACAGCCGCCGCAAGAAGGAGCCTTCGATGGTGAGCATGAATGCTCAAGGTGTGCACACAACTCTTATTTCTAACTACTGAAATACTAGTATTTCTACCCCCCCCCCCCCCCCTTAAATATTAGTTTTATTTTCATTGAATTATTTATTTTTAAAGTGAATAATATAACTCAATATTCTGTGAATATTTCAAGCGTCTAACTGTTGCTGTTATCAATATCGAGCAAAAACAAGCAGTAAAATTACGTTTGTTGTATGGGAGCCCCCCTAAATATTTATTTTATTCTGTTTTTTAGTATTTGTTTGTGTTGTAAAAATATATTGTGCATGACCAACACGCTCTTCATGCATATGAGCGTTCAAATGATGTTTCAAGTGTGCCAAACTAGAGTGACGTACCCAGCCTTAAACGGCTTGAAGCTACTTGCATTCTATACTAAAAAAAAAACATGAAAAAAAGTGTATATTATGCTCGTTGAGTTTTTAAGAATACAGTGACTAATAAACTTTGATGATATTTTAAATGTTTCATTTCCAGTATAATTCACTGCAATTTGCATTTACCTTATTGCACTTGTTATTTTGCTTTACCAACCTTGATTTTACACACGCCCGCGTCACTCGCTCCATAACTAGTAGTTCTACGAACAGTAGACCTCGCGAGCACAAACTTTTTGCAACCATACATGTTGCAAACTTTTTTACAAAAAAAAACCTAACAAGTGCGAGTCAGACTCGCCCACCGAGGATTCCGTACGTCGTCTCTCAAGACCTGTATCTCGGGAACGCGTGAAGGTATCGAGTTGAAATTAAAACCATCTAAGCAGATTCATAGTCTTTTGCTGCAGAGAGAAAAACCAAACGTCTCAGTTTTCATTAAAAAAAGTTACAGCCAAATATGTCGCAAAAAACGCATATTTCGATACTCGCAAGTTGACCTATAACTGTGAAATTTGGCAAGAACATTGCCATATAGTACACATAAAGGAAAAAATCCGAAAACTAAATTTTTAATTTGATCACAAAAAATAGGGGAGGAAGGAGGGTCCAAATTGTTTTTATTCTTATGAATAAAAACAATTTGTATCTTGAATAATCGAGGTGGAGGCGATAGGTCCTGCACTGACGTCCCGCTCGGGGGTATTATGCATTTCCCCCTACCAGCATTACCCGAGCCATCCCAACTCCTTGAAATAACGGAGTGAGGCTGCTGGCACAACTGCTCCAGTGTTGAGGGTGTTCGTGATGGTAATGACGAAGACGATGAGGAAGCATGCTGTTGCGATAGTTACAAAAGCGATGATGAGGCTGTTATTGACATTGAAGCTAAAGCTCCCACATGCAGTCCTGTGGATTTTCTGGTATCTTCTGTGGCTTCGCAATGCCACAGTACGTGTTCTACATTTTCCTTTTATTTCAGACATCCCCGACATAGAGGGCTGTCTGTGTCACCTAGTTTGAACAAATGGCTATTTAATTTTAAGTGACCAGTAATGAGGCCCATGAGTATTAGTCGCTTAATGCAGCGACCGTTGCGCTCTACGATAGGGCACGCTTGCCTAGAAGAAGCCTAATTTAATCGCGATTTGAAAACATCCAGATTATATATATTCTGAAAGAGCTATTCAGGAACACAAACAAACAGAATGCTAAGACCCTTCCTTTTGGCTTTGCCATACGCAGTCAGACAAAAAACCATCCAAGATTTGTTCCTTTAGGATATGACGTCATGCGAAGGAAACGCCTCATATCCCATGGAAATGGAAGTCACTATTCCCATAGCGTCTCCACTGTAGTTACATCCAGAAATAACATGACCATAACAAGGAGACCCCTCACTTGTCCCATGGTTGGTAACACTTGCGCGCGGTACGGAGGTTGACAGAGGTCGTGTTAAAATTGTGGATGCTATAAACAGCTGTTGACGAAGTGGGTGCGTTGGCTTCCAAATGGAGTTTTTATTTTTTTATTGCTAGTGGAATCGGTGTATGTCGGTCTTAATGGATAGATTGATGGAAGAATGGCGCTAGATATTGTTGCTATGGGAGGCTGATAATATGGTTATATGGTAGTATCAATTTAGTTTTTTCATAGATGATTAGTCATCGTTTTTTTCATATAATATATCTTGTAATGTGTTTGTCGATATCTCAGTAATTTTTAAATTAATTTCAATGTTTGATAATTTCATTCCTCTTGCTTTAAAAGTCCGTCATTGTAGCGTAGTAAAGCGGGGGGAAAAAATAGCATTTTAAGCTCTAGGGGGAAATGTAGTTTTTTTTTAATTTTTTATCTGTTACCAAAGAGCACATACACGAAACAGTCTTTATTCAAAAGTAGAATAATCTCTTTGGAATATATTTACATTCTCTTTGGAATATAGTTTACTTTCTCTTTACAAACATCTCGTTAAATATCCAGAATTGTACAAATTGTACATTTAATTTTTAATAAAATAAACTTTGAATTATTGTATTGGATTATTTTATTTTCTCGCAATCGTAGTGAAAAGTAGAGTGTAACACACGGCGCTAAAAACCCATTGTAACTCGGTTTCTATTTACTCCCTCGCTAAAGCTCGGGAGTAAAAATCTACCTCATTACAATGGGTCGTTTTAGCCCCTTGTATAACAATCTACTATTATTAGAAATGGTGATAGAAAACTTCAGAGGTGGTTCCATAAAATTTCATCAGCTTTGTTTCACTAGTTAAGACTTAACTAGTTAAGCTGCAATTGTGTGGTTTCTTTATTGAAGTCTGTCATTTCAAATCAAATTCTAAATAATACCTAATTATAGTCTATAGTAATTGCTTTTATTCCAGTGTCAGGAAGATGCTGATTACACTAAGTAAAGGTCTGAAACTATAACTCCAACTCTGTCATTCTGTATGGAAATGAGAGATAGAGATATATAAACATATTATAGTTTTCGACCGCTCTTTTTAGGAATCCGTGCGGGAGGGAAGTCGTATGCCCAGAAGTAGAAATAGGATTTCTTAAAGCTAAGATGATGATGGCAATGAATTATTTTTATTTAAACCAATTTGTGATAATATTGATTTAAAAAAATTTGCTAAATATTTGTCAAGTTCAAAAAACGGTGAAGGAAAACATCGTGAGGAAACCTACATGTCTGAGAGTACTTAAAGATGTGTGAAGTCTGCCAACCCGCACTTGGCCAGCGTGGTAGCCTATGTCCTTACCCTTCTCACAATGAGAAGATGGCCCACGCCTAGCAGTGGTACAATTTGTACAAACAGGGCTAATAAAAAAAAAACAATTTGAGACCTATTTAAGAATAAGATGTTAAAAAACTAATATTCGCATAGAAGTATCAAACTATTTAAGTCACGCTAAGGCTATACTATTATACTGACAACAAAACAGGTGCATCAAAGTGATTGCAATCTTGAAATTCCGGAACTTTCCACAAGATAAACTGACCGTTACAAAAGACACCCGACTGGTCATTCCAGTTGCATTTCTAGTAGGAAAGAAAATGGCGTCTCAATTTTATGACTGTTAATAGCTTGCCAATTTGAACTTTAATTAGTAAACATTAAATTGATTTACTAGTCATATAAACCCATTGGCGGGCGAAGAAAGGATGCCAAATTACCCATATACCTACTGATAGATGGAGAAGAAGTGTCTATGATAGCCATGCATCTGAAGGTAAATGAAAGAGGAATGTCACATTATCAGAGTGTTCAAAACAATTTTTACCCGACTGCGTAAGGAGGGTAATGTTCTTTGAGTGTATGTATGTTTTGTATGGATGTATGTCTGTGGGTATGTTTCTTTATGACCTAAACGGCTTGACCTATTTTGATGTCTTCGCTTCCAATGTCATAGGCCAGGTGGGGTTTCTCAAACATTTGGCTCCACGAAGCCCTGTTAAAGTTTCCAGATGAGGCACGGGGGAATGCGATCATGCAAACCTATTGTAGTAAATCTAAGTATAATTTCTCTAGGACTTGTCCAGAGCGACTGAGTTTTATCAAGTTTTTCAAAGTACATACCTACATCTCAACATTTCTAAGAATGTACAGACATAAAACATTATTATTATCCTCGTGCAACCACAGATTCAGCCACAGGTCCGATACATCTCCACAAGCCCAGCAACTACTACTCAATCTGTGTGTTGGAACTCTCACGCGTGCATCAGTCACCGTGCTGCGCTCGTAAACGTCGCCGTCGACCAATAACCATGGAAAAATGTAAAAAATAAACAAGAGATGCCATAAACTTGCATGTTACGCTGTGACGTAAACATGTGTCATAAATATTATTGTTTAGCTTGCATTTTTATGAATAGTCAGGCTTTTCAGGCTGCGCGGTGTAAATAAACCTTTAGTATAAATTTATTAAACCTTTAATATTTGAATTAATCCTAAATACGGAATATGCATGATTTGGATTTAATAGGAATAATAATTTTACTTAATTGATATCATACTAAAATGTAACACAAATAATAAAAAAAAAAAAAAAAAACGGTCAATAAACTTCTGAGATATACATATACATAGACATTTAAAGATTTAGGAGAGGAATGCTCTGTCCCTCTCTCGCGAAACAACAGTTTTGCATTGAATTTGCACAGCGAACATGATGCATGACGTCATCATTCACTATCGTGTGCTCTCTGTCCAACGTGAAATTAAAATGCTTGTAACTTTTTTAAGGTTTTTTTTTTGTGGGATGGATCTAAATTTGTGTTTTTTATGACCAAATAAAAATAAATCATGCATATTTCCAATTATTATTATGGGCATAGATTAGCTGGGCACGTTACTCGACATTTTCCAATTTTCTGAATTTTCTGATGTTTTCTTGAACATGCGTATGTATGCGTGAGTGTGATGTGCGTTATTACTCTATTCTAAATTATTCTTCTCAAATATCTACAACGAACACCGAATACTCAACTTATTTACAGAACTCTAAGGCGATTTTTGAGCCATGGACAGTTAATAAAAACACGAGTAGATTCTCAATTGGCACTCGCAGCGGCAATGATTCACGGCGCCGCGGCCGCCCCACTCGCGTCGGCAAGTGATTCACGTAGGAAACAGCTCCGATTAGCATGCAAAAAATATAGAATAAGCTGGCGATATCCTTAGTCTTATAAAGGGTAGGAAATTGACACTTAGCAAGGAAGTAAAATATCTCGGAATATGGTTGGATAGTAAACTCCTATGGGGAAAGCAACTCGATCATGTTACAACTAAAGCAACAAACATATTATGGCAGTGCACGAGAGTCATAGGAAAAGATTGGGGACTGAAACCAAAACTTTGTCGCTGGCTGTACACAGTAATAGTTAGACCGGTACTCACATACGGTTGTATAGTGTGGTGGCCAAGAACAATATTAACAACTACTATCAACAAATTACAGAAAACACAGAGGCTGGCGTGTTCGCTTATTAGTGGATGTGCAAAATCCACACCATCTGCCGCTCTGAACATAATTTTGGGGCTGACACCACTTCACCTTCACATACAGCAAGAAGCGATGGCGTCAGCTCTTAGAATCAGATCTACAAACCAGTGGAAAGGGAGTGGCAGCAACACTAACCATTGTAGAATACTAGACAGGGCAATAAAAATTGTCCCGGAGGCATGCAAAGGCACTGATAGAGTGGCCAGCACATACTTGGATAACAAGAGCTATGAGCTGGTCACAGAAGAACATGCCTCAGCGGAGGTAGTTAGGGCCAAATCTAAAAACGTCTTCACAGACGGTGCAAAAAATGACAAAGGAGCAGGATGTGGCTTCTATTCGCCAGAACTCGAAATCAGAGACTCCAAAGCCTTAAATAAAACTACAACCGTGCTGCAGGCAGAAGCGATGGGGCTCTTGCTAGCGGCTAGAGCGGTACTAGCACGAGATGCGGAACGCAGTGCAACAGGAAATAAAGAGCTTTTAACATTTATTACCGATAGCGCAGCAATTATCTATGCACTTAGAAAGCCCACTACTAGGTCTAGAGTGGTAGCCGAATGCCACTCTGTCCTACAACATCTAACCAATACTTACAAAGTCGTAGTCCAATGGACGAAAAGCCATAGTTCATGTAAAGGAAACAACGAAGCAGACTTACTTGCCAAAGAAGGTACAAAAAAAGAAATATGTGCAGACGTTGCGGAACTATGCAAACCGACAGCGGCTGAAACACGAAATTTATTATGTCTTCACACAGAGAAGGAACAACAAAACCTATGGAACAAAACAATAGACTGTAAACATGCAAAAAAAATCTATCCATCAATAAACAGGAAAATAACTAACAAGCTACTTGGCCTATCCAGGTCGGACCTACGACAAATGATAGGTATCATCACAGGTCACTGTGACTTAAACTACCACCTGCACAAGATTGGAGCTACAGACAGCCCCTTGTGCAGAGGCTGCCTTCTAGATAACGAGACTGTAGAGCATGTGTTACTACACTAATAATAATAATAATAATAACTTTATTTGCAAAAACAATTTTACGTATAAAACACTATTTAAATACATTCAATTTTAACTTAGGTAAAATATAAATTATATGCCTGAACTAGGTATTCCTGTTTGTCAGGCGAGAAGTAGGCAAACAATAATTGTATTATAAAATCACTTATGAACTATGTTTTTTATATACTATCTTAAATAATTTATAACAAAAATAATTATATAAGAAATCTAAGCAAACAATGCACTAGGCAAACTAATCGTAAACTATTAATAACTTCTCTGTATCTTCATAGGACATGCTTTGGAGAGTCTCACTAACGGTTTCTTTACATTTATTATAAGTGAGGGAATATATGTAATTTACAGAATTTATTCTGTTGTATAGAAGTGGCCCTAGAAATATGTAGAATTTTTTAGTAAAGGCATGTTTTGTTATCCTCTGAGGGCAAACAATATCTTTCCGTCTTTTATTAGTTAGGTCAATATTGTAAGGAAGGGCTGCATGCTGTTTTAGTACTATATTTTTTATGAATAATTGCCGAACGGTTAGTACTTTACAGGATTGATAGAGGAGGTTAGTGGGAAAAAGGAAATGCCGAAAAGTCGATACTTTCAAAATCGCTCGCTGAGCTCTCTCGACGGTTAGTAATAGTGTCTTTCCCCCTCCACCCCATACGGTTATACAATACGTTAATATGGATTGACACAAAGCCAAGTAAACTTGTCTGACTAACTGGGGATCAGCAATACTTCGTAACTGTTTGAATACAAATATCATCTTCCGTACTCTATTACAAAGTGCTTCAATATGTGGTTTGAACGAAAGAGTTTCGTCAATTATGACGCCCAAGTATTTTATTTTTTTTGTAATTTTAATATCGGGACATTCACATTTGTCTTGGCTGGGGTCTTTACAATAATGAGAATACACTTTGGTGATGTTTTGCGCAGGTGTTGGTTTTCGCATTGAAAACTTAATGTATTTTGTTTTGTCTGCATTAAGCGTTAGTAAATTGTGCTGGAACCACTTGTTAACGATATTGAATCCATATTGTGCATGCTTGTAAACTTCATCTTCTGAGTCAGCCGAAAAAAGTAGAGCAGTGTCGTCGGCGTATGATATGACTATGCCATGATTCAGTTTTAGATCGCAAAGGTCATTTATATAAATCAAAAAGAGGGTAGGCCCTAAAATACTCCCTTGGGGAAGTCCGTAGGATGTATTTTCCAGATCAGAACTGAAGACACCATCAATCCTAACACATTGAGTACGTTCTTCGAGGTAGCTCGTGAAGAGTTTTAACTGGGTTTCACGTACACCCAAGTTTTCAAGCTTACGCAACAGGATTGGAATGGAGACTGTGTCAAAAGCTTTAGCGAGATCCAAGAAAATACCTATGGTGTGATTTCCTTCATCAAGTTCTTGAGCTAAATAATCGGTTAAATGATGCACAGCATCGGCAGTCGATATTCCAGGTCTAAACCCAAACTGGTTCTTCGATAAAATTGATTTGTCCTCTAAATAATTGACTATTCTTTTGTTTATAATCTTCTCTAATATCTTAGATATAGAAGGAAGTAAAGAAATAGGTCTATAGTTTGACACATCATCTTTACTACCAGATTTATACACAGGAACAATAACGGCTTTTTTTAGACATTTGGGGAAAATACCCAATGATAAACATTTACGAAAAATATAAGTTAATGGCGGAACTAAGACGTGCTTAAATTGCTTTATAATTTTATTTGGGATATTATCCCACCCCACTGCACAGTTGTCTTTTAAGCCCATGATTATATTTTCTACCTCGCTTTCGTCAGTATCTAGCAATGCGAAGGATGTTAAGGAAGTGCTACATGCGAAACAGTTGGTTGCATGATTTTGTGATTGTTTCTGAATTTTTTCGGCTAGACATTTACCAACATTCACAAAAAAATTGTTTGCCAAGTCAACGGATGTAGATTGAGATGATTGAGCGTTTAATAAACCTGAAGAAGATTCAGTTTGCCTCGAGGTATATGTTACACTTTTAATATGTTTCCAGATCATTTTATTATTATTTCCTGCCTTTTCAAGAGTCATTTTATTATAATTTAGTTTTACTTTTCTTAAAAGATCATTACAAAAGTTTCGGTACCTTTTGTAAGTTAATTGCAGAATTAAATTATGCGGGTTCGATTTAGCTTTCATATGCAATTTATCTCTGTGTTTCATACAGCGAATGAGACCCGGCGTAATCCACGGTTTTATGACCGTGGATTGACACTGTGGACCGTGGACGTGGATTGTGGACCGTGACACTGTACTGCTACAGAACAGGCTAGATCAAGATCGGGACTTCTGGAAAAATCTCAAAGTCAAAATCAGCTCTGCAATGAAACACCTGACGCAACAGTGGTGGTACAATTATGCCAGCGACCCAAAGCTGTGCTCCGTTATTTTAAGGAGCTTGGCTGGTTTGAGTAGGCTGGCGGGGGGAAATGCACAATACACCCCAAGCGGGACGTCGGTGCAGGTCTTATCGCCCCCACTTCAAATTAGAATTAGAATTAGAAAGGGTAGGAACGATGGAAATAATAGATAGAATTGACAGGTGCTGAAGGATTTTTGCGCGCTTTAAAACCTGTTCAGACCTCCGAATAAAAATTTAACCAAAACGAATAAAAATAAAAGTTTACTTCTTGTAACATTTAATGTTAAATAGGATCAATAAAAGAAATAACCTACTTTATTTATATTCTATAATATTTTAGTGGTATTTTTATTCGTAGGTTCAGATGTAAGCATTTTGCTAGTGCGCTGTAAGTACAGGGAAATACCGTTTCACTTTCAGCTCCACTAGTTCACGCGTAAAAAATACCACGGTTTGTGATAAATAAAATCGAATGCGGCGGTTTTAATTATCGAATAATAAAAAATAATAAATTGTCGGATTTACCAAGTCATTGAATCAAAGAGGCGATTTATGTAAATGACCTGTACCTATGCCAATACTTCCGTTAGCCATTTCCGACCCGCTTGGATGAGGTTATTCGCGAACTGTTTAAGGTTCGACGCCCACTACAACGTGCTATGAAAGTACAAACACGGCCCGGCGCTAAATTCGCCATCACTTTACTGAAGCAAGATTCAAACGAAATAACTGTTTACGTGACTTAGACTGTGACTAGTGCACTATAATGTAACTTGTATTATTCAAGAAACTTGAAGATATATCAATACTTGACACTGGCAAGTCGCCAATCGCGTGGTCCAAAACAAAAAAAGAAGACGAAGAAGAAAATATTCAATCCGTTCTATCCGTCAATTCGTTGCCAGACCGTGCATGACACGCTGCGGGCTCCTTCGGTGCCGGAACGGTCTAGTCTGATACTAATTCATACAAACCATATTTTTTGCATAGTCGGTACGGTACATGATATGCGCCGGTCCAGTGGGCCTCCACCTTTATGATGACGAGTCAGATGGTCAGATAATATGTGCTTCCTGGCCTATTGGCTGACATGGAAACAATGTCCCATCATGGAACGGGGAACATATTTATGGATATGCATTTGCGAACTTTTAAGGACTGAGTATATTACGTGAGATATTTTAAGCGTTGGATAACTTCCGGACCAGTATTATATTGTCAGGCAAAAAAAACATTTTTACCCCATTGCACAAGGAGAGGAATGTTTTCCAGGTGTGTTTATATGTTTTTATAATATTACGTCTTACAGCCTAACTAAACGGTTCAACTGATGTTGATGTGGGAGGTGTCGTTAGATTCATCTTCACTTCTCGAGAATCATACAAAAGCTACACTTTTCTGTAATACTGCCCATCAAAGGACCGGGCTAGACCTGAGAATTAATTTAAATGAAGTGTCATAATAATAAAAATCATAAAAAAAACAAACTGTTAAGGCTAGCCCTGCTAAGTTTTTCTTTGATATCTTTAATATTGGCTGATGACACAGACTATACAATAATACTACTGAAGAGTAGGAAAATATATTTTTTTTCACTACTCCGTCGTCAGCACAAGTGATTTATGAATAAACCTTTTTTTTAATTTCTCCTATCGTAATAAACAAATTAATTTCTCACTTTTCTAACATCTCTAACCAATGAATTTATATGTTTAAAAAGGTTGTGATGCGCGAGAGAGATAGCTGCGCGCATTGATCTCCACCTTAATCTATGTATATATATTTAGAAATATCTTGTATTTGCATTATAACAGGCGTCGAAATATTATAATCATGTCGAGCGCTCCACTGGGCACATTGCAATAATGGCAGAACGGATGCGCGGCTCACTTCCGGCGATACCGGCGCTTTTACCGACCGACCGACATACTAATTAACGTTTAACAGTCGTTTAATTGACTGCGGAATACTAGGTAATGGGCTACACACGGGAACTTTATAGGTGTTCGAACTGATATAAGGAATAATACAGGGATAGTTCTGTTATAAGGTTGTATGGATGATAACACTATTAACGAAAACACCGCTAGTTCTTACATTATTTTTAGGGTTCCGTACCTCAAAAGAAAAAAACGGAATCCCGAAATTATAGGATCACTTTGTTGTCCGTCTGTCTGTCTGTCTGTCCGTCCGTCCGGAAGACTTTTATCTCGGGAACGTGTGAAGGTAAAGAGTTGAAATTAAAACCTTATACACAGATCCACAGTATCTTGCTGCAGAAAGAAAAATAAAGTTTCTAAGTTTTCGTAGAAAAAAGTTACAGCCGAATATTTCGACCTTCACAAGGGAATCAAAACCTATGGGGTACTTCCCGTTGACCTAGAACTATGAAATTTGGCAAGAAGCATTAATATGTTATAGTACACATAAAGGAAAAAATCCGAAAACTGGACATTTTTAATTTAATCACAAAATATAGGGTCTTTAAGCAAGGAAAGAGGGTCCAAATTTTAAAGTACTTTAACCGTACTATGTGGGGTATCATATGAAAGAGCTTATAGCACAAGGTAAAACAGGTTTTTAAATATTTTTATGATATTATTTTTCGATTTATGAAGGAAAATATAAAAAAATATATAATTTCCCCCTTTTATCTACTAGTTTGTACGGAACCCTCGGTGGGCGAGTCTGATTCGCCTTGTCCTTTTATTTAAGATTAAGAACATAGTTGTAACAATTTTCGTCAGTATATTATTATGCGATTTTTCTTACAATAGAAGAAAACGTATTGCTACCCTTAAATATTTATAATAGTTTTTATATGGTTGGAATAATTAATGGATAAGACTCCATGATTTTATCTATTTTTTTTTTTTCAAAATTTTGTCTTTTATTTGTTTAAATTCAGAGTTATAACTAATTTAGAAAAAGTGAACTGTGCAGGCATAGTCATTTCTGATTTCAATCAAATAAAACAATCAATGAAATTGGAAAATGTTTAGAGGTAGAAAAAATCCATCTTGACTTTACAAGGTAGGTACACTATTTTTTTTTTCATGTTAACACTGTCGGCGAAATTAATATGAATATTTATACCCTAAAAACGAGACTTAAATATAATATATAATTGTAATCAGAATAATTCAGTCATTGTTACATGGTACAAATTACAAAATCTAAATGAAAAGCTTTAATTGCACTCTCATCATGAGGAACGATAAATTGTAGGATATGCTTCCCTAATGTCATTCATAATAGATCAGGGTGTTTTTATATCACAAGTGAATTGGTGTCTTCTAGATGTGTGCCCTCCATTGTGGACTGCAACTTTGTTTAATATCAGATGAGTTGGCTATAAAGCACAAGCTTATCAAGTTTATATGGTCAATGACACCACTGAAACATTGTTTACAATTTATATATATCTAGTATCAATTCCATCGTAATGAAGTTCTAATACAAAAGTTATGAATTTATTGATATCAATTTTTATTTATCATTTGTGGCATGACATAGTTGATCTGTCTGTGCAGTTTTTATTGGTCTCTAAGAAAGTGATGTTCATTACTGTGGTGTAGTTTCCAAAACAACATCTCAATGGTGTCTCCCCATGATGTCGTTGACAATACATGCTACCTAGTATCCTAAAAATCTAGTTTTTGCAATGTAGTTTTTTTTGCAATGTGATTTCATCAATCTTAATGCACACTTGCCACTTCGTGATCAAGACGGCCGTCTATTATCACATTTATCACATCTCAGGACTCCCAGGAACACTGCTACAAGTTTCTCTAGTTTGTTTCACAGACTGGGTGAAAGATTCTCTTGTTATATAGGAGCGGAATTGCTGGTGCTTCCGCATTGAAGATGTAAGCAAAACAATAGTATTTATAGAACCACCATCTCTGCCAGAAAGAGTGAGTTCTTTAGACTGTTTTATAAGTATTCCATGAAAATACTCATATTGTATGCACATTCTGCTCATTTGATATGGTAAAAAACACTATATTAAGAGTCCATAGTTTGACCATCGTCCGTCTCTCTAACGCATACCCATATTTTTTAAGACACAACAAATGACGAATTTTTTATTAATTTACAAAACAACATCACAAATATTCAACAAAAATTTCAATTTGATACAATTCTTTGCAGATTCCTACACAATTCAAAGACTACCCCTTCCTCAAGTGACTTCACCCACTTTATAACATTTAGATAAAATGTAAGCCTATCCATAGTTTATATTAAACAATATGTTCAGCGGTTCAGATATGAAAAGGTAGTACACAGGCAGAGTTAAATTTACATTTATGATATTTTGTTTAAGTAAGATAGAGCTGTATTATGACACAGACTTGACCTTTAAAATACTTAACAGTTCACAGTCATGGAAATCCCCAATGTTTCTGACATTTCGCAGTAAAGTACATTATAGATATAATCTGATTATAAGAGATAGCTAATATTAAATGAGCACCAATACTTTAAAAAAATTAAGACTAACATGAAATATGTGCTACCTAGGTAATTCAGCCCAGATAAGTAGAATTTATCTGCGGTTTCAATATGAATTAACTTCAAAACAGATACACAATCAAATGAAATCATTGTATTCTAATAACAGAAAGTAACATTTTCTCACACATGGGCAAAATCCATTTACTCTTGTGCTCTCAAAATGGGTTGAACAAGCATTAACTTACTGAGCTCTTGAGATCCAATGCAGTCCTTTGTCAGGGCCAGTAAAATTAGGAAAATATGCAGCAAACACACACTACCACCGCACATTCTTGAACTAAAAATAGTTTGAGACATCTTTAACACAAAAACTTTCCCTTAAACATAACGTTTATGCATTTTGTAAATAAAGTTCGCTCTAATTTAGGCAATGTACGACACAAAACATTTCATTCGAAAACGGACACGGCCGCAACCGTAAGCAGCCATACAATTTTTGATTTGATTTCGTTTTTGTGCTTGTTTTCGTTTGATTGTTGAGTATGAGTTTGCTATTGGTTGACATGACATTTCGCATTTATTAACTAATGTCAAAGTCAGCTACAAATCGTTTGTGGTTGTCATTATCATTGTCATCTTGGTGA
This sequence comes from Lycia hirtaria, assembly GCA_947563715.1. NCBI lineage: Eukaryota > Metazoa > Arthropoda > Insecta > Lepidoptera > Geometridae > Lycia > Lycia hirtaria. The sequence continues at coordinate 48,132,349 of OX387376.1, read as the reverse complement.
TGACTTTGACATTGATTACACGACGCCTGACAGTAAAGTTTTTTATTTGTCTACGAAGATTATGCTACCGCACATCAAGCATTTGCTAGTGGCACGATCTTATAGAATACGTAGTATTCCGTTATTTTGTGAACATACAGGCACAGTTAAGCAAAATAAATATGTAATTAGTATATATTACATGAGAAATTATTATAGTACATAAGAACTTAACGTTGCACGCCCGCAATGGGTAAATTGTAGAAACTAATATTTTTTAAGAACTCTGTACACAGTTATGAGCAATAAAATACATTTGATTTGATTTGATATTGAAAAACAGGCTGAATATACTTTACCAACTACTTAAAGCATCTACAGAAACTATCACCAACTTTAAGACTTAGACAGGCACACCAAACCTTACAGAAATAGTTGGGGTACGGTTGGGGTTGGGGTTGGGGTACAGAATTCCCAGTTTTGATTTAGTTTTTCGGTTAACAGCTATTGTTATTTCACATTTTCAGTTCATTGAATAGTTTTGAAGTCGTTTGTCTTTTTTTTAATTTACTTTTATCTCGCGTTGTCGATGCTACCAATCAGATCACATAATCGTGGTATTTGTCGGGGACTTTTTCCTCGGCGCACTGGACGCGCTGAAGCTGGGGTTGCCACACGGCCTATTACACCCACAAACTTCTCCTCCAAAATCTATGATTACACCATCCGATTCGTGCCGCCGGCAGGGACAGGGTGTGTGGTGTGTAATATGAGATAGACTCTATCTCCATACTTCCCAGACTACTACCCGATAAAAAAGGCACGATAAATCTGGTTGTGCAACTTTGCGAGAGAGATAAAGCGTCAAATCGAACTCGGCTGGGCAGCATTCGGGAAACTCAAAAGCGTCTTCTCGTTCAATATACCCCAGTCCCTCAAGTCGACCAGTGTGTGCTACCAGTGATGAAATATGCACTGAAACGTGGTCACTTACTGTGGGCCTTATAAGAAAGCTCAAAGTCACGCAACGAGCTATGGAAAGGGCTATGGCCGGGGTCCCTCTGCGAGATCGTATCAAAAACGAAGAGATCCATAGACGTACAAAAGTCACCGACATAGCACAGTGGATTAGAACAGCACAGGAAGTTGAAGTGACAGTGGGCAGGGCACATAGCACGTAGAACTGTCGGCCGATTGGGGCCGAAAAGTTCTCGAATGGAGACCACGAACCGGAAGCAGCGTAGGAAGTCCAGCCACAAGGTGGACAGATGATATCATACAAGGGGCAGGAAGACGCTGGATGCAGGCCGCTTTCAACCGGTCTTTTTGGAAATCCGTGGTGGAGACCTATGTCCAGCAGTCGACTTCTTGTGGCTGAGATGATGATGGTGAATAGGCCCTTAAGAATGAATCAACTGTTTTTACAACTTTAATGATTTATTAAGCTCTCTTTAATAGTCTTAAAATCACAATGAATAAATAAATAATAGGCACTCAGAGTATAATAAAATTAATGACTAGTCTAAAAATTAGTTTTGATAACTCAAAGAACGTGATTGTTTATACCGTATTAATATTAACTCTATTTATAAAAAATACACTATACTTATAAGTAATTTTTTTAAATTTTCTTCACAATTGCCAAAAATATCACATATTAAATAAATAGTTATGTAGGTATGTGTTAAATCAAAATAAATTACAATATGCAATCTAATTAGAAACCTGGGGTCTCATGGTGGAACTTTGATCGGGAATTGAAATTTATCAGTGAATAAGCGGCCAATTGCGTGTCGGGCCACGCGCAAAGTAGGATTCCGTAGTTGCATGTCATAATTTATGTAAATTTAACAGGGTTTTACATTTGATATTATGAACATACGAGTTAAATTATGTTAGTTTAAATGAAATTTACACGAAATTTTAATTTCTTACTTCTCTAAGTACATTTTTAGTTAATAGACTATTACTGCATTAACTTGTAAAGCCTACTTAGCCGTGATAGAGTTTCTTTTAATTCCGTCATATAGCTAGTAACATGATTTTTTTTATATCTCCAAAGTCAACCTCTTAGCCGGTAGATGGGGGGTAGGGGAGAACACTTGACTTTAGCAAAATATACCTATCTCTTCAAAGCAAATATTTCACAAACGGATATATAAAATGAAAGAAAGTTTTTTGATTACCTATCCAACGATAACCCACATGATGGGATAGATGATACATAAATTAATTGTAAAAAAAAACAAGCTTTTATCAAAAGTTTTTTTAGTTAAGAAGTTCCTATGGTAATCTTCCGGCTCCATGATCAGAAAAGCTCAGTAACATACTACTACATACTATTGTATTGTAACCGGAGATACATTTATGTACACCAAATTGAAGCCCAATCGGACATCGGGAAGTGGTTCTAATTTAGATTCCAAGATTCGTGCCGAACACACATAAATATACATAAACATTGCAAATAAAAGCTTGTAAAAACGAATTCATTCCCAATTTACGTATAAAAGAGGTACCCAAAAAATTTTTTTTTCCAGATTTTATTCTAGACTTTTTCGGCATAAATAATATGCATTTCCTTTGCCAAATTACAGCTTTCTAGTATTTGTAGTCTTTTAATAAAGCCGCGGATAGACAGACAGACGGACATGGCGAAACTATAAGTTTTCCTTGTTTACTACGGAACTGCATTTCACGTATCGAAATTGATTTCAAATGTCCAAATTTACCCGTCCCGCATCTCGCACATTGTCTAAGTATCCCAATCATTGGTCCACGATAAGGCCCCTTCTTTTTTGAAGTATACAAAATATAAAACTTTATTATGTAGTTGTTGTAAATCACTTAACATGTTTTGAATTTAACCACTCTGACTTCAGCTTCATTTTGGGCTTTGGCTTGTTACCTACCAATGGCTTTACAGGTTTTAATTTAACATTATCAAACTCTACTTGAGTGTTATCATTCTTAGTTATCAATGCTGGTTTTAACTTAATATTAGGAATTACTTCAATATCATTTTTATTAATGTTTGACATTGGTTTTACAGTTTTTAGTTTAATATCATTAATCCCTATACGAATATTACTAAGATCAGTCTTATACATCGGCTTGGATTTCATTTTAGCATCATTATCCATATCTCCAATGTCATTTTTACTAATATTTTCTACTTTAATATTATCTTTGTTATCTCTTAACATTAAGTTGACTGTTTTCGATTTAACATTAGCCGTTTTTTTAATGTCTTCATTTTCCTTTAACATCGGATTTGCAAATTCTAAATTAGCATCACTAATCATTAAATTACTATCTTTGTTAACATTTAACTTTGGTTTCACAGGTTTTGACGTTAATTTTGGATTAGGATTTCTTAAATCTAATTTAGCATTATCAAGTGCTGTTTGACTACAATTTTCGTAAATCTTTGATATGCGATTTACAGGTTTTAATTTTATTTTATTAATGGTTGCTAGGACATCTTCTTGTGTATGCTCCGATTCTAAAACACCAAACTGAACATCACTTAACAATTTAATGTCATCTTTAGTGATTTTCTTAGGCTTATTTTGCGCCATTTCCACTGAAGTTGGCCGTTCCTCATTATCTTTGTCTGTATTTTCGAGGCAGATATCATCTAAGATGCTTTTCTTTCGTAGTTTATTAGCGGCTATGTGACTGGCAAAAAAAATCTTAGATTCTCTCCAAACTTTGTTGTGTCGCAAGTAATAAATCAAAAACAGAAGAAGGATGATCAAAGGGATAATCCCAAGGAAGATCACGTACATCAGGATCTTGAAGTATCTATTCTCTGTGGAAACAAAATTTTTTGAATTAATTTTGGGTATGCAGTAGCCACAATATTAATGAAAGCAGCTAACTTTTTGGGCTAGACCGACTGTGAAATGAAAATTTTACATAATAATTTAAAAAAGTATGTTCACTGCGTATCTCATTTTCCAAAGATCTTTTGAGAAAACTGAAAACGCATCTAAATCTAGAATGAAACTAGAAGATAAACGAAATTTTAACGTGGCTGTAACAATACGTACCGTTGGAGTCACTAGTTGGTATGCTGCTGGGTTTGACAGACGTAGTGATGACATATCCCGTACTGGATTTGATAGGTGAGAGGGTAACATAACGGTTGTTAGTATTATCACGTCTGGGAGTAACATAGCGATTGTTAGTATTATCAGTTCTAGGGGAAACATAGCGGTTGTTAGTATTATCAGTTCTAGGGGGAACATAGCGATTGTTAGTATTATCAGGTCTGGGAGTAACATAACGGTTGTTGGTATTATCCGGTCTGGGAGGAACATAACGATTGTTAGTATTATCAGGTCTGGGAGGAACATAACGATTGTTAGTATTATCAGGTCTAGGTGTAGCATAGCGGTTGTTGGTATTATCAGGTCTGGGAGTAACAAAACGGTTGTTGGTATTATCAGGTCTAGGTGTAACATAGCGGTTGTTAGTATTATCAGGTCTGGGAGTAACATAGTGGTTATTAGTATTATCTCGTCTGGGGGTAACGTAGCGGTTGTTATTATTATCAGGTCTGGGAGTAACATAACGATTGTTAGTATTATCAGGTCTGGGAGTAACATAACGGTTGTTGGTATTATTAGGTCTGGGAGGAACATAACGATTGTTAGTATTATCAGGTCTGGGAGGAACATAACGATTGTTAGTATTATCAGGTCTAGGTGTAACATAGCGGTTGTTGGTATTATCAGGTCTGGGAGTAACAAAACGGTTGTTGATATTATCAGGTCTAGGTGTAACATAGCGGTTGTTAGTATTATCAGGTCTGGGAGTAACATAGTGGTTATTAGTATTATCTCGTCTGGGGGTAACGTAGCGGTTGTCATTATTATCAGGTCTGGGAGTAACATAACGATTGTTAGTATTATCAGGTCTGGGAGTAACATAACGGTTGTTGGTATTATCAGGTCTGGGAGGAACATAACGATTGTTAGTATTATCAGGTCTGGGAGGAACATAACGATTGTTAGTATTATCAGGTCTAGGCGTAACATAGCGGTTGTTGTTATTATCAGGTCTGGGAGTAACAAAACGGTTGTTGGTATTATCAGGTCTAGGTGTAACATAGCGGTTGTTAGTATCATCAGGTCTGGGAGTAACATAGTGGTTATTAGTATTATCTCGTCTGGGGGTAACGTAGCGGTTGTTATTATTATCAGGTCTGGGAGTAACATAACGATTGTTATTATTATCAGGTCTTGGAGTAACATAACGATTGTAAGTATTATCAGGTCTGCGAGTAACAGTGTGGTTGTTAGAATTATTATAAGGTCTGGGAGTAATATAGTGGTTGTCAGGTCTGTGTGTAATATGGTGGTTTTTAGAATTTTCGTATCTGGAAGTAACATGGCGATTACTAGGATTGTCAGTTCTGGGGGTAATATATCCGTCGTTGAGCTTAGTGGCAGGCCCAGAGTCAACAGAGCCACCCGGACCGCGTAAGGAGCATAGTGGCGGTGCAAATCCTTCATCGCAGTGGCAGTGACCTGAGACAAACCAAGCTATTAAGTAAAATGTAATAAAATTAATAGCTAATAATGATTAATAAAAAGTTACAGGGCAGTTATTTTTAGTTTCCTATTATAATGAATGTTAAAGTATGTATTAAAGACCTACGATTATTGTTCTTGCTAACCACAACAAAACAATATACAGACTCAACTAACTACTACACAAAAAGCATATCGATTACCCCAGACCGATAAAGGTCTAAAAACAATCCAGATGCTCAAATCCATTACCAGTTAGCAGCGTACCCAGCACGCTTGCCGCATTGCCACGTTGAATGGCAATGCTATTGTTCTTGTTTGAAGCTAGTTTTGAATTACCTTCCGAGTTGCAAACTCCATGTCCAGAGCAGTTGGAAGGGCAGACAGAAGACTCGCGAGCCGTGGCCCGTTCTTGTATCATCTTTACTGACACGCATCTCTGATTCAAGCACATCTATTGAACAAACAAGCTGTTAGATAATAATATCATAGAAAAAAATCAAAATAGAATAGTGAAATAGTGTCTATAAAGGTCAGATTTCAATATATGCCTATTCTGAACTTGTAGGATTCGGAATCGGTGGCCTTACTGCGATTCAAGTGAGAGTGTGCAATTTGACATTTGTTAGCAATTACTAAATGTAAAATAGCTCTTAAACGCAGGTTAGCGATTGAGCGAATGAGATTCCATACAGTGTTCATAATCGGTCCATTTGTCGTTTCATGATCATTATCGTTCAATAGCGATAGCGATTGAATGAACAAAATTAGTTGACCCATGTCACCATCCGAAGCAACTGATAAACCCGAATAAAGAATCGCAGCATTCTCTATGGAAATAACAGAGACGGTGATATACAAATCGAATCGATTCCGAAACCGAATGGGTTCAGAATACGGGGGCTGATAGTTTCAGACCCAACTGAATCCGAATGATTGTTAATAGGGATACTAAACAGTTCTTTTCTGGTAAACCTAGTAATACCTACAAATAGGTCATCTATAGGTATATACAGCGATAGGCTTAGAGCTCGTACCCACCTTTTCATGTCCACATTTGGAGCCATCAGGTACCAGTCCGAGGTCAACATTGTTATGTTTGACTTTGGCCGTGAAACAGTCGAATCTCACGCCTGAAAATTAATAAGAAAACAGTGGGAAATACTGGTTGACCAAGTGAGCAAAGCATCTACACTTCACAGATATAAGCCGACGATGTCTAACTACGACGTAATTTTGTGTTTTTTTTTCTAGTGATATGCTTTCACCAGCCACGAGATGGTCAGATGACCTCATACAAGTGACGGGAAGACGCTGGATGCAAGCCACTTCCAATCAGTATTTTTGGAAATCCATGGGGGAGGCCTATGTCCAGCAGTGGACTTCTTATGGCTGAGATGACCTTTGAAGATGGCCTTTTCTTGTAAAAAGACTTATTGACAACGATAGAGAGTCAAAATATACGACGAATAATAATATATTCGCCTTATATATATACTTTTTTTTTTTTGAATAATCGGATTTGTTAGAGGAGTTATATGTATTTTATACCTTTTTCAGGTAGTCCTCATAACAAAATAAAATACCTACAGATGAAGATGTGTGAAGAACAAAAAGAATGAACGAATAGAAATGAATGAACGTTTCGTTCTTTCTTTGCAGCAATACGTACGATTCCGGACATACGAGGAGGCGCGTGTTTCGGCTCCCGAATCTATCCCGTAGCCCATGGCGTGGTGTAGATAATTGTGATCGGTGTGACAGTGCAGCAAGCCGCACATAGCGTCGCTCTCAGCACAAGCCTTGTATCCGCTCGAGTCGTAGCCACAGTGCCCTTCTCTGGAAAATATTATTAGACTAATATCACGTCTCTGTTGGTAGCACGACTTCCCTCTAAGCTGTTAAGGTCTAAGCTCTAAGGTTATGGGTTCGATGCCCATCTATTATAAAAAGTCCGGGGCTGGCCATGTATGTATATTCTGTCTAGGTGTTTCTATGTATCACAAGTATGTATTTACAAAATAATACAAGCAATTCTATCAATTTTTTAATTTACATAATACAAATGCTTCGCTTAGTTTAGGCTAGATAGCACTGTGTGAAATATCTATCAATTTGATTAATATTATTCGTCACCTTACCACAGATAATTTTAATAGTATAATCATAAGGTAAAGAACATTTTAGTACTGCTTAAAATCATACTGCAGTTGATTCGTTAAACCGGCACTCGTTATAATCCGGCAGGCCTTTATTATGCGTACACAAAACGTATTATATCCGATAAAAACCAATAAAATTCCTTTTTTCTTTTTTTTATAAAATAGGTGAAGCAAAAAGGCAGACAAAAAGACAAAGGGAATTGCGTTTTTCTTTAAAGAAAAAAGGAATTTTATTGGTTTTCTAAAAAGAAAAAAGGAATTTTATTGGTTTTTATCGGATATATTGTGGTAATTATGTTTCTTTGCATGATCATATTCTACTGCCCTTTTTAGGGTTCCGTAGTTAACAAGGTACCCTTATAGTTTCACTATATACGTCTGTCTGTCTGTCCGCGGCTTTGTCCATAAACTATAAGTACTAGAAAGCTGTAATTTGGTATAGATATGCATATTAATAATTTTAATTAATAATTAATACTTTAACAAGTTAAAAATGAATATTTTATTTGAATTACATAAGTTAACTCATATGTTTATTGTATCAAACAAGAGACCATGTTTATGTTGTTTATATCATAATTTATGTGACATTGCGCGTGACACGACACGCATTTGGCTATTTTTTTTACCATCGGACTGCTAGAAACACGAAAAAGGAACGTCGTTAATTCATGGTAGGTATCTCGTTCCCGGCAGCTTAGTAAGTTCCCGGCAGCTTAGTGGTGAGACCGTCTGACTTGCGATCCGCAGGTCTTGAGTTCGAATCCCACGGCACGCACCTCTGTCTTTTCGAAGTTATGTGCGTATTGTTGTTGATTGCCGCCAACTTCAAACGGTGAAGGAAAACATCGTGAGGAAACCTACATGTCTGAGAGTTCTCAATGATCTTGAAGATGTGTGAAGTCTGCCAACCCGCACTTGGCCAGCGTGGCAGACTATGGCCTAACCCTTCTCACAATGAGAAGATGGCCCGTTCCCAGCAGTGGGACAGTTTGTACAAACAGGGCTGATAAAAAAAAAAAAAAAAGGTATTTCGTAAACAAACAATCAAAAACATACATAGTTTACATTCAGTTTTATCGAGAGCATTGCTTAAATCTAGAAAAGAGTTCCTGAGCCCACTCAGGAACTCTTTGTATTGATAGATATAATTTGGGTGACTTTTTATTTTATTCATGTATATCAGTTTCTTTTATGCAAGCGCCTTCTATTGTAGACCGGAACGTCGCTTCACATCGTTTTAATTCGTGGTCAAGCGTGCTTACACAATAACTAATACCAATTCAACTTATCTGGAACAAAAAAGTGTTTTAAATCTTACCTATTACCGGCAGTGTTTTTGGTGTAGCACTCCTGGTGGATTCTGCCTGTGGATCCCCATAACAGGCGGCATTGATTCGTATGTGACCGACATGACCCTTGCATACAATATGCCTATAACATAACATTTAAATTTTTGACATTATGTCATCTATATCTGACGTTTGCAAAGAAAAGGAATTTCTGTAAGAGTAACATGATTTGGTATTTGACCTGGGTTAAATTAAAAGGAAAATTTAAATTTATGTTACAATAAAATAGGTATATATCATGTATATATCTAACATCCACAAAATGAGATTTGAATTACTAATACGATGTCTTTGTTATCCGATTTATTCAAACGAGAGATTGCAATGCATTTTACGATAACATCAGTATCTGGCGTCTACAACGGGCTGATTTAAATTCATGTTATGTTGACTTCAGTGTTTAATTTTCACAAAAGCAGTTTCCCAGTGACATAAACATCTGGTGGCGTCCACAAAAGAGAGATTTATGTTATTGTTACGCTGACATCGGTATCTGACTTTGTTTTTCATGAGTAGCAATATTTTATCATGCACCTGTTCATTTCCATCCGAGCACGGCGTAGCGTCCATCTTGTATACGTCAGTGGGACAGTACTCGGAGTGTCCCGTGCAGTACTCCGGCAGGTCGCACTCGCTGTCCGCCGACCGGCACATCACACTCGCCGACTTCAGACGACAAGTCTAAACATAGACACATTTAAAAAACAAGTAAAAATAATAATAACAAGAAAAAAAATCATTCAATCCATTTCATTCTTCATTTTATAGACATTCACTCCCTTAATCAACTTAATATTAACTAAGAACATGTGATAAATAAAAAGTAAATTTTAAATTAAGTTCTTCATCAAATGATATTTTCATGATATTGTAGTTTATGTAGTGTTTCAATTTAGTGTACCCTGTAGAACTAACCGAGAAGTCACAACAAGCGCCGGCGCCACACGTAGCATTCGAGTGCAGCATGCAAGTTTTAGGGTTGCAGCACGCGTGGCATGGGTTGACGCGACCTCCGATCGTGACGCCGCAGTCACATTGCTCTCCCGGCTCCACGAACCCATTGCCACAAGTCTGAGAGAATGCCAATCGTTTAGGTTTGTTGCTGAAACAAAAAATAACCATAAATATGATCATAGCTGAGATAAATATACTTAAACGTAACCTAATGATGAAATATATTGTTACGGCAAGTGGGTACAGGGATTGGAAGGAAACAAAGATATACGCAAGCATGTTATTTATTGACAGGTACTGTCCATTACAGTTCGACTATATACACTGACAGTCTCGACGCGCTTTCGTCACAGAGTCCGTGTACGAATCGAGCCTGACACCACACTACCGTACAGTGACTTTATAACACTATATCAAAGAGTATTGTACTATACACTATATGAACAGTGATTCATAGAACTTTTAGCATTTCTTCCTTCTTACCCTTCTTTCTTTTAGATCACTTGAAACTGAACTGGGGCCCAATTCAGTTATTCAAGACCGCTCCATAGCCGAACCATATGTGGAGCGTTTCCCGTCGGCCGCCATAGTTTTTTTGATTCAGTCACTTTTATGTCATACAATTGACACATTTGATGAAACGTAACACGTCCTTTGCTCGTTACTAAATCAAAAAATGATAGCAGCCGACAGGAAATGCTTCGCAAAAGGTTCAGCTACGGATCGGTTTTGAATAACTGAATTGCCCCCCTGGCCTCTAACCGTATAATATAAGTTACCCTATTATTGTAATTTCTTCCAGAATATTCAAATTCGATAGTCTATTCGCTTGTCTTTTTAATTATTTATTTTTGTCATTTGTTCCGAACTTTCTATAATTTTGACGTGATTCTTTTATTAAATAGTCGGGGAGCATTTTTTACTAGAAATTTCCAAAGATTCCAAAATCCAAATATCGTAGATGATGCCTGCGTGTGGATATTCTCTGTATGGATATTCTATACACCTCTAAGCTATTTGGCTTTTAAGATGAATATCGAAATTCTTCCATACATTGTTCCAATTATTTGAAAGCACAAATGAACGTAAGCAACTATATCACTATCATTATCATATGCTTGGAAATTTCAAAGCTATAGTGAAGATCTTCTAGATCTACCTGCTCCATTCTCAGCCACACCATAGCTTACCATCAGGCAAGTTGGTAGTCAAACATAGATCTAGTAAGTATAATAACTTCACGTGTCTCTCAAATATAGTATAAAAGTTATCAAAAAAGGGCGACAAAATTACGTTAGTAAAAACGTTTCTAACGATACGTTAACGAAAACGATAGAAAAAATTACGTTAGTAATCCAGAATGCTATGTTGACGAGTTAACCTTCCTAATAGAATCTAATTTTCGAAAGCAATTTAAAAAAAAAAGACGTGTGGCACTCGGAGACTGCCGCGGTAAAGCTATTGCATAATAGCTTTACGCGCGGTGTGTTAGGTTATTTTCGTTACGGAATTTCTGGATTCGGTCTCCACGCTCAAGGCCCGCGATAGAAGCTATGCAATAGCTTAAAAATATGGTTGTCTGTAAAGTCGGTTTACGGACGATAATTATACGTGATAACGATGTGTCATAAGCAGAACGCTTAGATGCCTGTCTATCGCTTGTCCCCGCGCTCTCGCTTGCACGCTCGGCTCAGGCGGAACGTAACATTGAGATGAGTCATGCTTTTTCATGCGTGCAGTCGGTGTTCATCGATTTATAAGACGTTATCACGTCAAAATGTTTAGGCCTGCTAAAGAGTCGATAACAATACTCTGATAATATATTCGATTATCCGATACTGCCTTACAACAAATTGTCGGATTACGGTGGGTCTACCAATTGGTGGTTTATCAATTGGCTGTCTTCTGAATTAGTTTGGTTGGTACTATTATTATGTTGGTACTTGCGTATAGGTATTATTTTTAAACCAATCTTGACGAGACTTAATATATAAGTTGTCATAATATCAATACTACCGTCTATTATAAACTTTAAAATAGTAAATGTCTCGGGTTTTTTTTTATTAAGAGGGCATTTCTCTTAAAAATAGAGGAAGTGTGCTACGACTCCATTTCTTGACCAGTAGAGTATATTTTTACTATGTTTCCTGACTGACAGATAATATTTGGTAGAAACGTTTGTTACTTAATTTTTAACAAGTATTTTAAGTATGAATAATCGATTAATGGGTTATCGAGATAATAAGCAGTTAGGCCACAGTTAAGACGCGGTCTAACCACGATTTCAAATTCGTTTTTCACCCGCTCACCCCTCAGTGGGAGGAGCGTAGCTACCAATCTGAGACCGCAGCTTATAAGCAAGAAGAGAAGTTTGCTAAAACTCCAAAGCCATCTGAAATATAAGCATTAGATCTAATAATAAAATTGCAAAAAAAGTTTGTCCTCGCAAGGCCTAGAGTTAGTAGAACTTATATTAAAGTCATGTGTTTAATTAATTGTTTATCTAAAGCAACAATAATACGTGTCATTACTAACTGCAAACAGTAGTCCTGGCCTTTCTCGAGGGCCTTATTCAAAGCTTCCAAGCTACATCGAGACCAGTTTTCCGGAATCAATGATGTACTCGACATACTCATTATGCATTTCTCGTCAGGACAATCCTGGATTTGGCATTCTTCATCTGTAAAAAAAGAACGATACATCTTCAGGTGCCAAACAGTTGTCATCGTTTTTGATACTCTGCCTACCCCGCAAAGAAAATGGGCTTGGTAAAAAAAAAATATATGTGTCGCAGTCCGTTTGAAAAACATGGTGTGTTGCATTACACTTTACAGCAAAGCAATTTACAAACCAGTTTATAGGGTATGAACTATGAACAAGAGGTATTAATAGCCATTGTATATTATATTCTGTCAACTATTTGACAACAACAAAAACATAGCGCCATTTGTAATCCAACTTGCTATAATGTAATATAGCATATTCTTTAAATTGGCTGCGATGTAAAATGTCCTGACCAAAAGTCCATTAGCAGTCTCAAAACACAATATTATAAAAGAAATGGTATTGTGACCTTATCTATGAGTGAATTCGCACTTACACGCCCATTATTAAACTTCTTCGAAAATCAACTGAACGTGACAATGGACTTCTGAACCCTGAATATACATAAACAAGCTCAATATACATGCTCACCATGAAACTGTATTCCAAAATTATGTCCTATTTCATGCGCTACAGTGGCAGCTTGCAGCCCAACTACGTCAGTATGCACCACTTCCACGCCACCGGAAGAATTCAACTTGCACATTGAAAACGGCAGCGCCTTGCCTACTACTCCATCGTAGAACTTTACGTGCCTATAAAAACACGATAGTAAGAAACTACAACTGGTTATAAATTAGTGATTCCGTCTTATCATTTATTGAAACTATTGAATCACTTGTAGATCCTGAAAGCTTCAAAAGAGTTCCGCAAAGCCTTAAGTAATTACTTAGATAAATTATTCTTACTTTCATTCATTATTAACTTACATATAAAGATCTTTTTTCCTTTAGTAATATTATTAATGTATATATTAATATGGTCTTCATTTGAAATGACCAAAATAAACGAATCTAACGACACCTCGTACATCAAAATCGGTCAAGCCGTTTAGGCTGTAGGCCATAGAAACATACACATACAAACATACATACACTTGAAAAACATAACCCTCCTTCATACGCAGTCGGGTAAAAATGCGTTATTTCGTGAATTCCAACGAACTTTTTCGTAATCAGCAAGTGATTTTACTACAATTATTCTAAATAATACGCTTTTATAATCTTTTACAGTGATTTTACGCATACTTTCTCACAAAAAGTGTACACTCAGCAGCGTATCAAGCGTAACGAAATCGTAAGTTACACTGAAAAACCCGCTTTTCTGCATTCGGGTATTTTGTTTTTCATTTAATATAGATTTTTGTTAAAAATATAATCTTATTTTTCGTATTTTTCTGATCTTACGTATGAACTATCAAGGCACACTCCCACCCCTTTGTAAGAAAAAAATTGATATGGTCGACCTCCCTAAATCCCTTAGATACTAAATAAATGGCCGCTATATTATTATTTATGTATATTATTAGGTCAGCCAGTATTTGAAAGTTACTTTTTAAAATACATTATTATATACATTATTCAAATGTATACACGGGTCTAAGCCCGGATCTTTGAAAGGCATCAGTGGGGCCGAAACCAACACTGAGAGGCCCTTTTACAATGTATAATAAAAAATACAGATTGGGTATATGGATGGACTATGAATGGATTATTGTACAATATGGAATTTGACAGATTTTGGCTATTGTGATGGAATGTTAGTGACTTAAATAAACAAAGCTATAGGCTGATGCTCTCACACAGCAGGTAAGATGAAGTACCTCTGTGTGAGAGCACCAGGATGAGAAAACGGCACCTGCCAATTCCGTCTCACCATACAAAAATACCTAGGCAGGTGATGACTCGCCACCCACTAGATGGGCCCCCCATAGTGGCGCCGCATATTGGCGCCGGAGAAGCAACATCAGCGTGGGTGGCTAAGGGTGTATATATATATATAGATTATTATTATTTTTATTATTAAATACTTACGTTAATAAGTGAGCATTGTCATGTGGTATCTCGGCGATTAGCTTATTTTTCCTATAGCTTAGAAACTCAATGAGAGTTTCGTCTCCATTCTTCACTACCCGTATTTTATCTCCTTCACTCCACACTACTACTCCCACTAGAGCTATGAAGATATTAAGAGGTGCGTAAAGCTGAAAGATAGTAAAAACAGTAGGTAATAGTTTTAAAATTTACTTTGATCTCGATCGCATTCATTTTTTTTTATGTGACAACGTCTAATACATCGATGAACGCCGGCTGCACGCACGAAAAAGTATAACTCATTGTCCCGTTACGCATTACGCTCATTGTCCTGTTACATCATCATCATTTCATCAATGTTTTGTTATGACGTTGTCACGTTAAACTATCGTCCATAAACCGACTTTACAGACAACCAATATATTTATTTATACGAATTTTGGGCATTTCAACGATAATTGAATGATCGGGTGCTTTTCTGCTTGTCTATAGTGAAATAAGGTGAGTGTAATAAAGTCACAATTCATGATTATACTTACAGAGTTCATAATGTTCGCAATTTGTATCAAATCCAATTGTACGGCCCTAACATCACGTCCCTTGGCAACAAATTGTTTGTAATCGGCTACTAACACTAGTTCTACATATCGAGATGATTTGTTTGCATTATATGGCTCTCGTATTTGTGAGTTTGTTTCACGTTTATCCTGTAATAAATACAAAGAAGGTTATTTTTAAATGAAAACTACGGGTCACTCACGTCTGTTTTGAGCCGAAATATCCGACTATAGTTTGCAACCGATGACATCACGTGCGGCACGAGCGGCACGTCGCAGTGCAAGGCGCGTCACCGACCGAGAGTGACGTGTATGCTGCTCCTTTGAAAAAGACCGCCGAATGCGGTTGAAACTATAGTCGGATATTTCGGCTCAAAACAGACGTGAGTGACCCGTAGTTTTTATTTAAAAATGTGTGAAAACCACGTTAATTTCCATAGTAAAAAGAAGGTTATTATGCTACCTTGTAATAAGTTGAATGGAGATCCTTGTACTCATCTTTATGAAAAAAAATTACAATAGGGACAGCTCCAAATTTGAGAATTAAATCAGCTGTTCCATAGAAAACGTTCGTTGACTACCGACAACAACTGACAAGCTTCCTTTTGACTGACAACTCACCTGATCGTAAACGATATCACAGTACTTAATTATTACTGTGCACAATGGAGCGCACTACCTAGAAGAAACCGATCCACTCACAATTCAGACATCCAGATTATATCTATCAGAAGACTCAGGAAATTTAGGAATTATTTTTTTGTAGAAATAGATAATTTGATTACTGACCCTATTACTAAGTTTTCTTTTTATTTCAGTATGTCCACGAGAGCTGCTTGACAATACAGGGTCATAAATGGTGTTATTTCTGGTACCGTGGTCTATTCCAGGTTTATATTGTTGATTGGGTATCAGGTAACGCTTCTTTGTGAGATCTTTGTGATCGTATAAGAAATGTGAGGATTGAATGTCAGCATCTGAAAAAAAAATTAAGTATAATTTAATAAATATATAAAAATAATATTTAAAAAAAGAACCGGCCTAGTACTCCGATGAAAGACACATGGTAGAGCGTCACTAATTCGAACAAGCAAATAAGACCCTTTACGGATTATCTATGTTTTCTGCATTCACCGTTCTGATCGCTCATACTTTACTGATTGACGTGATCACCGAATTATTGAGAGTCCGGATTACAACGCTGACCTTATATTACCGTATACATTATAAATTGGTTACCGTATCTGAATAAAGCCATATATATTATATACATATATGTCGTATCTAATAATTAAAACTATAGTAATAATAATTAGAACGTCAATTAATGTTATTAATAGTATAGTAATAATAATTAGAACGTCAATTAATGTTATTAATAGTATAGTAATAATAATTAGAACGTCAATTAATGTTATTAATAGTATAGGTAGTAATAATAATTAGAACGTCAATTAATTTCACACAACTAGAAATTTCGTAGTGTTAATTGACTCCAAACTACTAGTGAATGACGTAGCTTGTTTGCGACTGGTCCGGTGATTTGTGGTTGATTACAAATGATTTGTGGTTGATTATAAGTGAATTGTGCCAACTAGCTGCATTTTATTGGTTTGCCTGAGTACCCAACTTCATGGAGCCCGTATCCCGAGATGATAACGATGAACCACCTATCGTTACGCCCACGATCCCGCCGTTATATATATATTCAAATACGGTTACGGATATGAAATTATTTCGGATTATCTATTTGTATCGGATGGTTTCTGTAACGGATATTAGGGTTTAACACGCTTTTATTAACTTCACCTGTATGCATGTTTGTTTGTTTGTTTGTAACCGACTCCTTTGGACTTGATTTTGACGCACTTCAAACAGTCAGATTTCATTCAAACTTTCTTAATGAAATGAAATATTTATTAATAGCACAGAACACTAGCACATTTATTGTAGCTTATCGAGGACCAATGACAATACAATAATTTGAAGCGTGTTTTTTAAGTTTTTACTGTAATTATTATAGAAATAATAAACAATGCAAGGGACGTGGGTGGCTAACGTGTCCGCTCGGCTACAGCTAAGCAAAAATAAAATTTTATAATTCTTATTTTATACTCCGCCCCTATCCAAAATTGTGCGAAACTTTTAGATCGGTTACGGTTACAGATAATTTTTTATTTCCAATATCCGACTATTTGGTTACATTACGGAGCTCCATAATGTCCCTAATGTTAACAGCACTCTTATTTCAATATTACTTTGACCCTTGCCTTTCTCTCACACAAAACAATAAGAGCGAGACTACGTGTTTTCTCTCTCAACTGTAGCAAGAGCGAGACAAAAGTCAAAATTTTCTTAGAATATTCAGCTCCGCCATGGATAGGCTAGGTGTATAGAATAGTATATTATGATACAAGTGTGCTAAGTTGGTCATTACAGTCGAGGCGGAATTGCAGCCCGAGCCGAAGGCGAGGGCGTTAATATAGCCGAGTGTAATGACCATAGTGCACACGCGTTTCATACGACGTTTTTCAACACACTTGCGTGGAAAAAAACACCCGTTTATAACTGATACATTTAATTTAAGTAAAAACTCTTTGTTGAAATTAAAAAAAAACTGTAAAGTAAAGACACTAGTGCGTAATAGAAAAGTCAAAAGCACGGTTTATAACTGAAATATTAAATTTAAGTAAAAACTCTTTGTTGAAATTAAAAAAACTGTAAAGTAAAGACACTAGTGCGTAATAGAAAAGTCAAAAGCACGCGTGTTTTATAGGATACTTTTCGGCCATAAAAACGGTTGAATAAGGGCCACTTTACGGGCAAGTGTGTTGAAAATACCATTACTTACCTTGAGTAGGTTCTATGTACCGCATCCTCTGTCCGTCGAATATAACGCCTCTCACTCCATGGCACGTGGACACCGCCACCCATGACTGAGGCTTTCCTCGTACTCTGCCCGAGTAATGGCACAAGTCCAGCTCCTGAAAATTTTAATGAAATGATGTTTTTAAAAAGAAAAGGTTTAAAAACAAGCATTAACTTTTCGCATTCTTCTCAGCTAATCCTTTTTACTAAATTTGATATCATTAACGTGGATACAATGAAATTTTATCTACAACATTGGGTGTATAATATTAAATGGTGCGCTATGGCAAAGAGAATACAATCACTACTTACCTACGTAGGCTAAATCTATGGGAGTCCGCCATATTGTTTTTAGTGTGACGGACGTCGCCTTTATACATGACACAAATTAGGTATACAGGCATAGGCCTAGGAAAACGCATGACGACACTACTGGCCAGTATTGCCGAAATTGAACTCATATTATCCAAAATCTCACCTCAAAATTCAGGCTTTTGAGATAAAAAAAAACCTTATTTCAATCGCTTTTGAAAACAACAAAAATTTACATGTTTAATTTATTTTATTTGTTTGGTAATAAGAGTTATTTTTCCTAATTTTCCTGTTTTGTTGCTAAAAACTGGTAGCTCGCGCCATCTACCGCGTATCAGAAATTTTAAGCACTGTGCCTTATCAATTGTGTGTTGAGGCACGTGCCTTTTTAAGCTACTGTTTTGACTGTTCCATAAAGGTTGAGGATAATTTTGCCAAGTATCATGGCTTGGTCATGCATTGTCATTCTCTGAAATTTGACGTCAGAGCGTTGTCGCGTCGCGTACAGCGTCGCACACCAAACTGCGTCGACATCGTGCGTAGGGTGTATGAGTAATCTCTAAAATGGAGTAGGCCAAGCTGTGTGGCCAGACTTCGTGACTGTTATGGTAATGCAAAATCAAAATCATACCAGCCTATATAAAATTACTCAATGTGAATTGTTTTTAATGTAGGAAAGTTGGACTGCCATTTAGTTATAGTACCTCGATGACCAAGCTTCGTACGTCTTTTTAGTGTAAAATCGCTTTTTTTGAACGTAAAATTTGATCCAAATCGTTAAAGCGCTTTCCGAGATTCTCGAAACAAATTTAGTATAGTAGTAGTGATGATAGAGACGAAGAATCGTAACCCATGTATGTTTCCAGGTTTTCAATTGTATTTGTATCGTCTATGATAGCCGTTGCGACTTGAACAGTAGCGCTATTCACAAATTGCAAGAGATCTTATATCTCTTCAAATCTAGACCACATCCTTAAGGCTTTTTAGTATCTTGGCCTTATGTATCTTGGTGCTGCACTTTCGACACACACAGGATGACTTTGTCACTGTTCACAACTCCCCAACCAACACACTTCTAACAGTGTTGCTCTACGTGTCGCGACTGAAGATGAGTCGGTCAATTACCTTACTTGAGGCTTGCCACGCGGAGCAGGAGAAACCCTATTTACGTATAATAACATCATTTTTTTTTTATCAGCCCTGTTTATACAAACTGTCCCACTGCTGGGAACGGGCCATCTTCTCATTGTGAGAAGGGTTAGGCCATAGTTTGCCACGCTGGCCAAGTGCGGGTTGGCAGACTTCACACATCTTCAAGATCATTGAGAACTCTCTGACATGTAGAGCGGCAATCAACAATACGCACATATTTCGAAAAGACAGAGGTGCGTGCCGTGGGATTCGAACCCAGGACCTGCGGATCGCAAGTCAGACGGTCTCACCAATAGGCTGCCGGAAACTTTGAAATAACATCATTGGTTCTCCAATATTCACCTCTTTCTTGAGTATATGTTTGACAGTGTTCCCTCCCTCCTGGTACTGAAGCGTGTGTCCCCCCGCCACCAGATCCTCGTTCAGCCGCAGTTCCAGCACCCACGGCTCTCCATCGACAGGCACCGTCACCTGCACCTCGGAATGATGTGCTCCGTTCTGAAACACCGATGGAAAATAGTTAAGTATATGAAGATCATTGATAAAGTATCAACGGGATGTAGCGTCAGTCCTCAAAAACGCCCGAGCTCAATGAGATCTAATTAGACCCCATAAGCTGGGTACTCACTTAGCAGTGTAGCATGTAATGTATCAGATACGGTATCAAGTGAGTACGTAGGCACGAGCCGGCTGCGAGCCGCTCGCGCGTGGAGCGCTGTAAGCTCGCAGTGACCCGCCGAGTGGCGGTATCACTGCGAACACAAAGGCGGCTCGCGGATCCGGCAGCTCGTAGTACCTAGATACGCGGTGGACCGTGGACGAGCCGTACCCACTTGCAGGTTGATACAGTATCTGATACGTTACATGCAACACTACTAAGTGAGTACCCAGCTTTACACGATTAGAATAATTTCCATTTTCAAAATCATTCGAAGCGGCAAAATAGACGTCTCTAGACTTCTCAACCTAAATTAGGGTTTATCACGGCGACAGAGGCTATATATAAAAATCGTTAAGTGCGTTATTGTTGGTGTAAGAGTATCGGTCAACCCGACACTATATTCGTGAATTTTGTTTTAGACTTTACGTCCACGTAATGGAAAGTCATTGTAGGTACCTAAAAGCGCAATAAAGAAATTACGAATTATTTTCGATTTTTCAAGATCACGAATTTCCTGAAGTAACGTTTATCATCTTGTGATTTCGTGACTATATCGAAAATTGGTGAAAGCAGACCGAAGGGTTCTGGCACTTTCGTTTCTTGCAGAGCTTGGATGAAACAACAAGCTTTTTAACCACGTGTGCATCGTACTAAAGGGCATATTCAAAAAATCACAAATAATAAACGTAATCGCAAACGTTCTTAATGCGTACTGCACAGGAATGGAATTCTTTGCCGCCATCTCTGTTTGCTAAGATCTACAATCTTGGAATTTTCAAGGATAGGGTGAACAGATATTATCTTCTAGATCGACGAGTCTATCCTCGGCCACAACGACGCTTAACATCAGGCGAGTTGGTGGTCAATCGTAGATCTATCTTCTATAAAAAAAAAAAAAAAAAACAAATTGTCCTTAAAATTTTACTCTCACTTCTCGTCCTCGTAGATTATCGAATCGCTGCACAAGTTTCACTTCAAAATAGTATACAGTACATGCTTTTTTTGATATTATATGGAAACTTGTAAGTACTTTACTTATAAATTACAGAAGGCACTCACAGTGTCTCTTGTTGTAGATATTTCTCGTTTTGTTCGTCCATGATGTACTACGGGATGTATAATGCTGTGTCTACTAAAGTCTAAGGAGGGACTGTCTGAAACAATAAAAAAAAAAATTATTGTTAACGGTACATTTACCGCAGTTTAACATTATTTTGAAAATTGGGACATTTACCGTGCTTTGATATTATTTTTAACCGACGTAAAAACGGAGGAGGTTCTCAAGTCGACGCGTTTTTTTTTTTTATGTATGATCACGCATAACTTTATACAGAGTAGTCCGATTTTGATAATTCTTTTTTTATTGGATAGGGTATACATCTAAATTGGTACCATATAAATTTGGAAAAAAAAAACAACCCTAAGGGTTGGAAAACAGGGGATGATTGATTGTTCAAACACTGATTATAATGTATGATCACGCATAACTTTTTACAGAGTAGTCCGATTTTGATAATTCTTTTTTATTGGACAGGGTATACATCGAAATTGGTACCATATAAATTTGGAAAAAAATCCAACCCTAAGGGTTGGAAAACAGGGGATGATTGATTGTTCACTCACTGATTATAATGTATGAGCACGTATAACTTTTTACAGAGCAGTCCGATTTTGATAATTCTTTTTTAATAGGGTATACCTCGAAGTTGGTTCCATATAAGTTTGGAAAAAAATCTTACCCTAAGGGTGGGAAAATAGGGGTGTATTATAAGGTAGTAGCTATTTTAAAAGTAATCAAAAATTAAGCATGTAGTATTTAGTAGACGAAAGCTACAAAAAATTATAAAATAAAAACTAATTACAAAAAAATTAAACCTCCGAAAAAACAGAAAAGCATAATTTTTTCGGAGGTTTAATTTTTTTGTAAAGAGTTTTTATTTAACGCAAACATACTCGTCACGCGTACAAAATATGTCCAATTTTTTTTTTTAAATGAGCATCAATATAGCAGACTGCTCATGATGTAAGCGATCATCGTCGTCTACATAGACCACTGTAACACCAGTGGCATCGCTGTTGCTTTACTAGCCCCACAGAGGTGCTTTGCAGTTATGCAAATGAAGAATGAGCTTTTTGGCTGTGTCGTAGTACAATGGTTGAACTCCGAAGCAGAAATAAGGTTAAAAAGCTCTTCAATTATGTAGTAATAGCGAGTTTTGGGACTTAAGTAAGTAAGTATGTAATTAGATACGCAGTTGTTTATTTTAATTTTCTTTTGTTAGACATAAATAGACTAAGTACTTCGCAATGCATTTTTAGATTTTTCCTGTTTGTGATCAATTATAATTGAATGCAATGACAATTATTGCCATAAATATAATCAACCCTGACCCAAGAAGAGGGGTGATTGACGTTTGACCTGTGTATCTGTGTCTGTCTGTGGCATCGTAGCTCTCAAAGGGTTGGACCGATTTTTATCTAGTTTTCTTTTTATTTGAAAGAGGATTTTGTTGAGAGTGTCTTAGCTATGTTTCATCAAAATCGGTTCAGCTGTTTGTTCTTGTCGGGGGTTTTTGAGTTTTCTAAACTTACTTGTTGATCGAGTGCAATATTTGCAGAGGTAAATCAAAACCGCAAAGTAAAAGGATAACCTAAAACAGACACTGAATCATGTAGATACATACTTAATATAAACGCACGTCAACGGGAAATATAGGTATTGAGTACCTAGAATATAAGGATACGAGGGAATCATTTATATGTTCATGGGAAATCCAGCATTTCTACTAATTATTAATAATAATTGGTTTGGGTAAAACCAATTTTTTCAAGTTTCTGTAGTGTGGAGACTGAGAAACTTGAGGAAGTCTAAAGACCCCTGTCGATGACGCATGTTCCGAGCGTGATGCTCTCAAATGTGCGGGCTGCGGCTTTCTTTTCTTCTTTTCCGTATTGGACCCCGCGATTAGCGATTTGCCAATGTCAAGTATTGAAATATTTTTAAGTTTCCTGAATAATACAAGTTATATAGTGTTCTAGACACAGTCTAAGTCACGTAAGAAGTCATTTTAAAATTTGAGTCTTGCCTCAGTAAAGTGATGGCGACTTTACTAGAAGCTTTTATGGAGTTTTGCCGACAACGTAAAATGATACGTTTCACTGATCGAACACTTAATGAATAAAACACCACAATTTTTATCGCAATAAATAGCTTATCTTACTATGTACGCTGCAATATAGTGCAAGTCCTCTTGTACAGATTTACAGAGCTTCATTTATATCAGAATAGGTCCCAATCGTTTGTGGAATATACCTTCTTGACGGAGCAATCGAGTAACAGCTGGAAGCTTTAGAGTTGTTTGACCGGCGTTTCTGCGACGATAACATATTGGTTGCCAAGAAGCTGCTTAGTCTCGAGCACTGACGTAAAATAGCATGTCTGTCTATATTTTGTATGATTAATTTCGGTGAGTGCGCAAGAGCTCCACGACCTTATTCCACCCTCCCCATTTCACTACAGTACCTACTAGCAGAAAATCGGCAATCGTAAAAAGGTGGTAATTACCACCTTTTTACCAGACTGTGTCGGAAGGAGGGTTATGTTTTTCGAGTGTATGTATGTATGTTTCACTGTACGAGGTGTATGTATGTATGTTTCACTGTCTTCACTTCCTGACTCCTGAGCTATATTTTGTTTATAATAATAATAGTACAAATCTCGTAAAAGAACGGTTCTTACGTAACCTCCAACGAACTGAACGTAATAAACAAGTGATTTTACTAGAATTATTCTAAAAAATGCATATCTATATAATCTTTTACAGCGATTATACGCATACTTTCTCACAAAAAAACGTACACTCAACAGCATATCTAGCGCAACGAAGTCGTAAGTTATACTGCAATAACTGCTTTTCTGAAGTCGGGTATTTTGTTTTTTTTTTTATATAGATACTTGTTGAGGTCGGTGTCAGGCCTTAAACTATCACCAATTAATATTATCCTATACAGTCACCGACTTCGAAAAATGGTTGGCGTACATACCTACTATAGTAAACACCCAGTTTTGATTTAATTTTTCGTGTTATTTCTCCCTTTTCAGTTAATTGGGTTGTTTTGAAGTCAGTTTATTTTATTTTTTATTTCTTTTATTCTGAAAATAATAAACGATGCAAGGGCTAGCTAGACGCGGCTAGTGAGTCAGCTCGGCTAGGCGAAAAACTTATCACATATAGATTCCGCCCCTAAACGGAATTATTCAAAACTTTTATATCGAATTCGGTTACGGATAGTTTTTTTATCTCGAATAGTTAGTTTCGGCTACGGTTATGAAGCTCTCATCATCATCATCGTCTTCCACTTGTATGATATCTTCTGTCCACCTTGTGGCTGGTCTTTCTACGCTACCCTTGCCGGTTCGTGGTTCGAGAACTTTCGAGAACTTTTCGGCCCATCGGCCGTCACTTCTACATGCTATGTCCACTGCCACTTCTTTTGCTACGGAGCTCTATAACATCCCTAATGTTTTTACAGTAAACAAACAAACGGTTGGTCTCATGGAAAACGATAGCAATTGCTTACGATTGCGACAATAGTGATGTCTCTTTTGTTGAATCTCGGCGGGAAAACCTTCTAAAAGAAGGAAAGAAAGAACCTCACGATGTTGGGATTTCCAAGTATGTAAAATATGGGTTCTGGCGATGAGGCTTTTGACGGTGTCTGAATAGTTTCTAACGTAAGCGTGGTTCACAATCCATGTGGTGGAATCATACACTCTTCAAACTTATAACACTTCTCTTTTTTTGGTCTGGGGTTAACAAGCAGACAGGAAGGGTTGCTTTCCCTTTTTAAGCCCTTACCCAAAAAAAGGGGTATTGTAAGTTTGACGTGTGTATCTGTCTGTGGCATCGTAGCTCTTAAACAGATGGACCGATTTTCATCTAGTTTTTTTTTGTGTGAAAGAGGATTTGATCGAGAGTGCTCATAGCTATGTTTCATCAAAATAGGTTCATCCTTTATTAGTCGACGGGTTTTGAGTATTCTAAACTTGTACTTGTATTGCACTATTAGTAATTGCAGAGGAAAATATGAATCTTTGTTAAACTTTATTAGGTATAAATAATTACTGTTACATTTTATTTATTTATATATTAATTTTAGAAACACCAACAGTATACATATTACATGAAACTTAGTAGGTAATCTCTAATATTATTATAGGTTCTGATATGCATACCTTTAATTAACAAGCGTCTAAATCATTCTTTAACTAAAACTATATTAATTTAAAACAAAAACCTATAAGATAATATAACAGTGATATTATAATCTATTGCGTTCAGTAAAAAAAAGTAATAACTTAAACTTGAATGCGTTAAATTTGTCGTGAAATATATATTTTGTTACAAATGTAGCAGTAATTATTTATATAAACACAACAGGACAAAATAACTGTAAGTAGGTGGGAAATTATCGAATTTTTCATTGTCCGTCTTATAAACGCGTGTTAAAATCTTATTCACTGCGTGTATGTGTATAAATATTTAAGCTATATGAGTGTATTTGTTATTTCGTACTTCAATCTTATTTCTTTCTTTTCTATTGTAAAACCTGTGCGATCTGGAAGGTTAGTGCTGAAAACCAACGCTGCTGAGAATTCAGCAGCATTATAGCTAAGCTTGAGCAGAGCACTAACCTTTTTGTCGAACTGGCCACTGCAGCGATTTTTAAGCTATTGCATAGCTTCTATCGCGGGCCTTGAGCGTGGAGACCGAATCCAGAAATTCCGTAACGAAAATAACCTAACAACCCGCGCGTAAAGCTATTATGCAATAGCTTTACCGCGGCAGTCTCCGAGTGCCACACGTCTTTTTTTCCTCGACTGTGATACCTTATTTCTTATTTTATTTTGACACAAAAATTGCTCAGGATGACTGAAATATGACTGGAATATAAAATGACTGAATGAGCATAAATTCGATGATTCCACTTTCTATTTGGAAATTCGCTTGTCTATTTTTGTTGTCTAAGTTTGATGTTTTTTTTATTTCATTATTATTTTTTCGAAAATATTATTCGGAAATAGGCCTGCGCTAGACCATCAACTAACCTGGTGTTAAGCGACAGTTACGGTCTACGATGGAGCGCGCTTGACTAGAAGAAACCTATTCAGTCGCGATTTGAAGACACCTAGATTATATTATCTATTTGGATAGGAATATTCAGGAAGCGTATTCCACATTTTGGCGGTACGCACAATGAAACAGTATTGTATACAGAATATGAGGAAATAATTTACAAATATTATAATATTTTATATAAACCTACCTTGAACCCTATCGCAAAAACGGATTAATACATTTTTAGGGTTCCGTACCCAAAGGGTAAAACGGGAACCTATTACTGAGACTTCGCTGTCTGTCCGTCCGTCCGTCTGTCAACCAGGCTGTATCTCATGAACCATGAAAGTTAGAGAGTTGAAATTTTCACAGACGATGTATTTCTGTTGCCACTATAACAACGAATACTAAAAAACAGAATAAAATAAATGTTTAACGGGGCTCCCATACAACAAACGTTATTTTTTTGCTCGTTTTCGCTTGATATTGATAACTGCAACAGGTAGACGCTTGAAATATTCACAGAATATTGAATTATATGATTCACTTTAAAAATAAATAATTAAATTACTTAAAATAAAATTAATATTTAAGGGGCCTCCCATACAACAAACATGATTTTTGCTCGATATTGATAACGGCAACAGGTAGACACTTGAAATATTCACAGAATATTACATTATATTATTCACTTTAAAAATAAAAATAATATTTAATTTCCCATACAACAGACATGATTTTTTTGCCGTTTTTATAGAATAGTACGGAACCTTTCGTGCGCGAGTCCGACTCGCACTTAGCCGGTTTTATTTAAATATTTATGTAACTAAGAACATTGTCGATCGAATCACTTTTCCTTTCAAATAAAAATAAACTAAATGAAAATCAGAAAGATACATCATTCATTTTGGTCGTGGTTAAAAAATATAATTACATGTAACTTACTTATTTCTTTGGTTCCAACACAAGACCATGTTAGGGCCGCTAATATTAAGAGGGTATATGATAAACGCACATATCCACCACACATTTTAGTACATAAAATACCTAAGAACATTTTTAATTTTAAAATCTATGATAAACCAAAACAATAGTGAACATAACCAAAGCCAAACAACTTTTGATTGTTTGGCGGCTCCCGCACTTAGCGCTCTCCCTCCCGCACAAGCGTTTGACATAACCGGAAGTTCATTTGACAAATAATAATTCAAAATAATTATGCTCCCCGATTTAGCGCTGTAGTCGTATTATTTCTACGTGTTTTATAGTAGATTAATTGAACGTCGTAAAGCAGAAGGCGACCATCCTCAATTTTTGGCAAAATGAGTTTTAGTGCCCTAGGCTTAGGGTTTAGTATTAGCTACATTATCCAAAGACAGTTAACTTGAGATCATATTCAGAAGCCGAGATATTAAAATGTCAAATGCGACCATCTGCCATAATCGCTCATTTTATTGTGTAAAAAGCGACCATTGGAGGCGATGGCTGTGCAAAATCCCTAAAAACCATGAAAATGCATTAAGCAGAATGCGACCATCGCGATGGGCTGGGAGATTTTAGTGAAAAAGTACATTTTATTAATATGCAGAAACAGACCATCGTAAATGGTCTCGTTCTGCAAAATGTGTTATAGCAAATAACTGTACATTTACAGAATGCGACCATTGTTCACGCGGGGATGGTCTAGTATTGCGATACAATATTTGACATAAATATCTGTGATTCTTTGTTCATCAGAAAGCGACCATCCCCATAAAAGGTAGTAGTCAAAAAAGTGGAACAGAACATCTTTAGCGTGTTTTATGCTAAGCATTCATCCCTCTCGCTCCACGTGCACCTCTGCAACATTCGAGGTCTGCACGCAAATATCGAACCAGTCCGATACCACCTTGAGACTGAGAGCCCGCACTTGCTATTCCTCACGGAGACGCAAATCAGATGTCCTGCTGACGCAGCCTATCTCTCTTACCCAGGCTATGTACTGGAGCACAGGTTCAAGTCGCACGCCGGTATCTGCGTCTACGCGCGCGATGACATCTGCTATAGGCGTCTCCGTGACCTTGAAAGTTCCAGATTTTCCGTTCTGTGGATTTTGGTCGACACCGGCTTAGTGAAGATACTCTATGCCGGCGTCTATCGCTCGCACACCGGGGACGAAGAGACAACTCACTTGTTTCAACACCTCAGTGAGACGGCAGATCTGGCTCAACGGCGATACCCTACAGCTCAGCTAGTTATTCTGGGGATCTTAATGGTCACCACCAGGAGTGGCTATTCCCATACCAGAAGACAGACCATGCAGGCAAAGAGGCGTATAACCTAGCGGTGTCACTAAATCTCACCCAGATGGTCAAGGAAGCTACGCGAGTGCCCGATGTTGACAGCCACACAGCCAACTGCTTGGACCTTTTGCTGACGAATGATCCGGACAGATATTCCATTT
This sequence comes from Lycia hirtaria, assembly GCA_947563715.1. Lineage (NCBI taxonomy): Eukaryota > Metazoa > Arthropoda > Insecta > Lepidoptera > Geometridae > Lycia > Lycia hirtaria. The sequence goes on along the minus strand of OX387376.1, from coordinate 48,103,613 downwards.
CGGTGTCTGCACCACTTGGTGGTTCCGATCACTGTCTGGTAAAGTCTGTATCGTCTTATACTCCGCCTGATCCTAGCCCTAGAGGCAAACGGCGGGCATGGTGGTACAAGTCAGCAAAATGGGAAGAGATGCGGGATTTCTTTGCATCTTACCCTTGGCGGCAAGTATGCTTCTCTTCTTGTGACCCAACAGACTGCGCAAATGCCGTTACGGAGGTGATAAATCAGGCAATGGAATATTTCATTCCATTTTCTGATGCTTCACCTTCTGGCGCAGCTCGCCCATGGTTTAATGCTGCATGTGACAGCGCTGTAGCGTGTAAGCATGACGCATATTTGGCCTGGGATGACGCTCGAATGCACAAGTCCTTGGATGCACGTGAAAAGAAGAGAGCCTTTAACAAAGCCGCCAATTCCAGCAGAAAAGCAATTCGTAGAGCTCGATTTGAGCATATAAGCCGGATTGAGGCTAAATTAGCGTCTCACCCACGGGTAGCAAAGCTTTTTGGTCCCTGGCTAAGTCTATCGAATCGAACTTCTGTCGAACATCTTTGCCTCCACTGTTGAAACCGGACGGATCTCTAGCTCACACCGCAGTAGAAAAAGCGAATCTATTCGCAGGTCTATTTGCGGACAACTCACGTTTAGATACCTCAGGAGAAACGCCTCCAAGTATACCTTATTGCGGCGCAACTATGCAGGATATACGCATCAATCAAAAGGAGACTTAAGACACTTAGAGGTCTAGACGTGAACAAAGCTAGTGGTCCTGATGGTATACCAGCTATTGTGTTGAAAACCTGCGCACCCGAGTTGTCCCCGATTCTGACTCGTCTTTTCCGTCTTTCTTTGGAGACTGGTATAGTCCCTAAGTGCTGCAAGCTTGCGAACGTCCAACCTGTTCCAAAAAAGGGTAGTCGTGCCGATCCTAATAACTATCGGCCTATCTCGGTTACGTCCATTTTGTGTAAAATTATGGAGCGTGTACTGAATAGGAAGCTCATGGCATACCTTGAAGACAATAACCTCCTCAGTGACCGACAGTACGGATTTCGCCGAAATCGGTCGACTGGGGATCTTCTCGTGTATGCCACACACATTCTGAGCGAGGCCATCGAGAACAACGGTGAGGGCTTGGCTGTGTCTCTCGACATCTCGAAGGCCTTTGATAGGGTTTGGCACGACAGTCTCCTTAACAAGCTCCCTTCTTATGGACTACCAGCCTCCTTTTACTCTTGGATTAAAGACTTCTTGAGAGAACGATCAATTCGAGTGGTTGTTGACGGGCGCTCGTCCGATCAAATGGCAATAAACGGCGTACCTCAAGGGTCTGTACTTTCCGCTACTCTCTTCCTGCTGCATATTAATGACCTTCTGAAACCTGGTATCTTAGGGTATGCAGATGACAGCACAGTCGTGGAAAGATACACTTCTGGTCCAAGAGCCAAAAAGGCGGAAATCGAGGCGTTGATAGAAGATATGGTTGTGCGTATGAATAAAGCTCTAAAAGCTGTGTCCGACTGGGGTGACGAAAATCTCGTCAAATTCAACGCCAATAAGACTCAAGCCTGCCTTTTCTCCGCCAAAAAGAGTGAGTTTCTTTTGTCTCCTACTTTCCAAAATATATTATTTTCATTGACAGACCGTCTTGAACTGCTTGGACTCACGTTAACCCCAACAATGAACTTTAAGGGCTACCTTGAATCTAAGGCTAAACTGGCTCGTAAAAAGCTTGGCATCATTAATAAGGTTAGGCGATACTTCTCACCGGGACAACTGCTTCATCTGTATCAAGCACAGGTCCGATCGTGTATGGAGTACTGCTGCCACCTTTTTGATGGATCAGCCGAGTATCAGCTGGAAACTTTAGAATCAGTGGACCGGCGACCTATGAGGTTAATCGGTGACGATAAACTAGCTGCCAAGAAGCTACTTAGTCTCGAGCACCGCCGTAAAGTAGCATGTCTGTCTATTTTCTACAGGATTCATTTCGGGGAATGTGCGCAAGAGCTTCACGACCTAATTCCACCCTCCCCATTTCACTACAGGACTAGCAGAAAATCGGCCAATTACCACCCATTTCTCGTTGAAATACCAAAAATCCGTACTCAGCGATATCGATCCACATTCCTGTTGCGTACTGCACAAGAATGGAATTCGTTGCCGCCATCTCTGTTTCCTGAGACCTACAATCTTGGAATTTTCAAGGCTAGAGTGAACAGATATCTTCTAGATCGACGAGCTCCATCCTCGGCCACACTGTCGCTTAACATCAGGCGAGTTGGTGGTCAATCGTAGATATATAGATATATAAAAAAAAAAAACTATTATAAATGTTCCTAAAATTAAGTAATCCTTATTTTTATTTAAAGAAAAATTGGTTAGTAAGTTTAAAAGATATTAATTTTTTATTAAAATATTTATCAGCCGTTTTTACTATAGACTGTTTTGCATTATTCAGAACACGACCATTTGTTTGGCTGTTTCTATTTTTTAAACTATTAACAAAAATTCATTAAGCTGAAAGAGACCACATCGTATAGATGTGTTCTGCTAATTACATTATGACGAATTTTAGCAATAAGCAGAAGACGACCACAACTTTAACTGCAAAAAAATATAATAAAATTAATGATTTTCTGAGTTTTTATTACCTTAATCTCTGGCCACTGAAATATACTTTCATATAAACTAAATACTTAAATCATAACACTAAGTGGGAAAGTAGCAGCAGCAAAATACTTTGAAATGGCCGTATCTCAAAATGCATTTTTCGTCGATGGTCGCTTTCTGTTTTACGACGTACAATTAGTGTTGAATCATATTTTGGTGCGGTGCGGCTTGGCAGTAAAACCAACTTAAGCTGTGACGGAAAATGACACGATGTTTTTTTGTTTGAGTGCGAAACTTTTCAGTTTTTTTCATCTAATAATGCATTGCATCTTACTACCCAAATAATTTTAGTTAGTAATATGCTTTTAGCTCGTATTAGAATAGAATGCTCTTGAAGGGCTCAAAGCTGTTAAGTTACATCACATAATATTTAAAAATTCGTGAGCGAGTGAGAAAATGTTTGCAATTATTTTGGCCAATTTCAAATAAATTATCAATTAGCTTACCCATGCAATAAAAGCATGAAACTATCATGGATTGGGACTAATAGGGTGTCTCAAGACAAGCATTTTATCTCCGGTTATAATAGTAATCTTTGGTGGAAGGAAGACAGAATCGTCCCCTGAGCGCGGGGGAGGGGGTGATATCCGGATCTCTTTTGCTTTACATTTATTTTTCTTACTGGTTACTTAAAATTACTTGGGCTTGTTTGGTATCGTTTTCGTACAAAATAAACAAGACAAATTAAATTAATAAAATACCACCATTTTCAAATCATTAATATTAAATTATAATTAAACGACAACATGTTTCCTTGACGTTCCCGCCAAAACTCACCCAAACTTTTTTTAATTGAAATTGAACCCACTTAGAGCATTTGCCAGTGTCAAATGTTTAGATTTGTTCAAGCTTCTAGAATAAAACATGTTATAAATGTTCTAGTTACAATCCAAGTCACGTATACAGTCATTTTCAAATTCTAGTCGTGCTGCAGTAAAGTGGTGGCGACTTTACTGGCAGCTTCTATGGAGTTTTGCTGACAACGTGAAAAGACACGTTTCGAAGCTTTATTTCACTTGCCCACATTTACGCACTTGATCTAACACTTAATTAATAAAATGCCACCATTTTTATAGAATAAAATTTCAAAGTAACACAAGTTTAGGAAAATAAAATAAAACAACAACATGTTTCCACGCCGTTCCCGCCAAAAACTCCACCTAAACTTTTTCTTCTTCTTTTTAGGGTTCCGTACCTCAAAAGAAAAAAACGGAACCCTTATAGGATCACTTTGTTGTCCGTATGTCTGTATGTCCGTCCTTCCGGGTGTCAAGACCTGCCCCCGTATTCTGAAGCCATTCGGTTTCGGAATCGATTCGATTTGTATATCTCCGTCTCTGTCATTTCCAGAGAGAATGACAGAGACGGAGATATACAAATCAAATCGATTCCGAAACCGAATGGGTTCAGAATACGAGGGCTGTATCTCGGGAACGCGTGAAGGTATCGAGTTGAAATTAAAACCATATACGAAGATCCATAGTCTCTTGCTGCAGAAAGAAAAATCAAATTTCTCAGTTTTCGCAAAAAAAAAAACAGCCGAATATGTCGTAAAAAGTGCACATTTCGACACTCACAAGGGAATCAAAACCTATGGGGTACTTCCCATTGACCAACAACTATGAAATTTGGCAAGAAGCATTGTTATAGTACACATATATTATAGGGAAAAAAACAAAACTGGATTTTTAAATTTAATCATAAAAAAATTGTGTCTTTAAGCAAGGAATGAAGGTCCAAATTTTAAAGTGAATTAACCGTATCATGTGGGGTATCTGTTAAAATGTATCGATTGGGATTATTATTGATTGACAATGGTATCCCCAATGTAAGTTTGTTTTGTATCTACTTTCTCTTTCTCGCGTCTTCTGTCTCTCTCTCTCGTTCATGGCGCGCCATCGAATGGTTGTGATTTTTGTACCTCGCTTAAAAATATAATATCATCCTCCATTGTACCGAGCTTTACGACATTGTTTTATGAACAATATATAAACAAAGTGCCCTGCTATATACTAGTAGTATTATTTCCGTGGATCCTGTTCCTTCACCAAGTCACGCGCCATCTACTGCGCTCTCGCTGGCCTCACTCTGCTGCGATTGAGCATATGCAAGCTACCAAGCATTTTAATAGTATCATATTAAAGAGCTTCATTAGCACAAGCTAAAACATGTTTTTAATTATTTTTACGATGTAAATTTTTCGATTTATGAAGGAAAATATAATAATCTTTTTAATTAAATATATAATTTCCCCCTTTTATCTACTAGTTTGTACGGAACTCTCGGTGGGAGAGTCTGACTCGCACTTGTCTGTTTTTTTGTACTGGACCCAGCTATCTGCAATTTGCCAGCGTGAATTTATGAAATATTTTCTAGTCTCTTGAATAATATAAGTTATTTGTTCTAGTCACAGTCTAATGTCACGTAAACAGTCATTTTCAAGTTTGAGCCTTGCCTCAGTAAAGTGATGGTAACTGAACTAGAAGCTACTATGGAGTTTTGTCGACAACGTAAAATAAATTAATAAATATATTGGTCTACATTTCACACAACACCATCATCTAGCCTAAACTAAGCAAAGCTTGTACTATGGAAACTAGTTAATTGATATAGGTAATACATATATACTTTTTTTGTAAATACATACTTATAATATACATAGAAACACCCAGACACAGAAAAAAACATCCATGCTCAAAACAGCCATGCATACAAATGTTTGTCCTGGGTGGGGATCGAACCCACAACCTACAGCTCAGAAGGCAGTCGTACTTCCACTGAGCCATGAGGTCTGTCAAAATGCCCGTTTCATTGCTTTATTTCATTTGCTCACACTAACGCACTTGATCGAAGTTGTATGTATTTTCACGTTGTCGGCAAAACTCCATAGAAGCTCCCAGTAAAGTCGCCACCACCTTAAGGGCCATTCTTTATTACGTAAAGGGGGTTTTCCACCGCGAGCGGAGTGAGCCCATTAATGACTCCGTTTACCTCGCAATACAAAAATGCATAAATCTGTTTCCACCAAGAAAGAGTCGAGCGAAAATGACAAAGAGGGCAAAAAGAGTAAAAATTAGTTCGGTCAATTCTAGAGAACGGAAATAACAGGCACTCGAATTTTACATAGTAGTTCTTCCACCGAGAAAGAGATGAGCGAAAATGACGAAAGAGTAAAAATGTGTCCGCTGCGTCGCAGTCTGAAGACTCACTGAGTCTGATGTGTCAGCGTACGAGCTCACTGAAAATTCAATTTTAACCGACTTCGTTCATTTCTCATTTTCAGTTCATCTCGCTCAGTTCTTCTCTTTCGCTCATTCCTCTTTGGCGGTGGAAATCAAACTCCCGAACTCTTTCTCGGTTGAAAAGCAATCCTAATTTATGTAAACGAAGACCGCTCCGTTACTAGACATCCCTAGTTCCTTCCTTCCTCTTTGTCGGTGGAAAACGGGCTTAAGACTATTTTTGCTAGTTTTTGAGTCCCTCCCCCCCTATGTAAGAAAAAATAAGAATAAACCGACATGGACATGGTCCGACGATTAATAAATGAATAGCCCTTACTGAATCACGACTTGAATTTGAAAATGACGGTATATGTGACTTATATTGTGACTATGTTAATTTGTTTTATTCAAGAAACTTGATGCTATGTTTACACGCTTGCCGAATCTTGGCAAGCGCCCACAAGCTCCAAGCCTCTACAAACGCTTGGATGCCATTTACACGATTGCGAGCGTTAGTATGTTCCGGACAGGCAAGCATGGCGGACTTGGATATTGAAATTAATATTAATATAATATAATTTATATTTATTTTTTCGCCTTCAATTCTTTAACCGGCTTTTTTAATTCGTGGCTAATATGAGACCAAGCGTCTGCTCTTTTCTTTTTATCTTTGTGGTTTACGTCCTTCGGATTCCATATGCACGATCCACTTTGATATACCTCGAGAAAGGCCATAATTTCATCGTTTGACCAACTAGTCATGGTCGATACGCGATCGTATACAGCGTCTGTCGACATCCGTTCGGTTCGAGCTCGTGTGTGTCACTAAACACGCGCGCGCCAACGTGTAAACGTGTCGTAAACGCTTGCCACAAGCTCCCTTTGATCTGTGTTCAAAAACCGACACTAACCCGGATCGGTGACAAGCTCACGCAAGCCACGCCAAGCCAAGCCAAGCACCCCGTTTACACGTTGGCTTGACAAGCGTGTAAACATAGCATGAAAAAATCTTAATACTTGACACTGGCAAATGCTTTAAGAGGGTTCAAATTTAATTTAATTTAAAAAAAATAATAGAACCTGAAGAAAAAGAAATGGTCGGGGATTTCTCGGATTTTGGACTGTGATTTCGTTATCTTTGAAAGATTTTTCCGATAGAACTGAGCTGTGAAATAATAAATAAACTCTTGCAAGTTTTCTTTCTGTATTTCGTTCATCTCTCTCATGACAACGCGACGCTGCGTACCGTTCCTGTTTTAGAAGAACAAAAACGAAGAAGAAAAATAAACGTAAGCATACTTATTTTTCAAAAATACTCTTGTTTTCCCTGTGTTTATTCCTCTTGCGTGCCTCTTGCTTCTAAGTGTATTTTTTTTGCAATTGATTTGTAAGTAGGTACTAACGGCATAGAATTCTTTGCTTTTATGACTTATTTAACATCTCTATTACCAGTATCTGATTTTAATGTTTTAGATGTAACAGCCTGCTTTGATTGTATGCTATGTCAATAGTACTTGCAAGATCACAATTCGCAAATAAGTAAGTAATACTAGACTAATAATAGGGTTTCACTTTTCACTTGATGGGCTCATAGATTTCCCTTTTTCTAGTAATTTATTCGTTTATTTATTTGTCGTAGATTAGTACATAATATAAATCGTTTGTTGTATACCATTTTGTCTTTATAACAGGATAAAGTAGTTTGATGGGTCCTTTCCAAATCTTATCCTGAAAAAAATATATATATGTAAACTGTACCTACATATTAAATCTAAATCATATTTCTAATGAATATTAATGATTATTATTGCAGTCTATTTCTTTCAAAATTAAGACTGTTCTTGAAACTATGAATTGTTTATTTACCAATAAAATACCCTCCTTTGTGCAGGTAAATTGGAGCTATTGAAATCTTATAACATTCCCTACATCAGATAAAATTATTTATTTGAGTACATTTATTTATTTATTTATTTATTTTAGAAACACCAACAGTATACATATTATATACATATACATCAACATTGTGTACATCATATTCCTTGGTGTACATAACAATATTTTTAAAAGTCTAACATTTTAACGAATAGATCCAAATGTCACAATAATCATAGATGGAGACGGCAAAAGGATTATGTGTATAATTTTTAAGTGTTTTAATGCTTCTAAATAACCTCCTGAGGCTTAAGTGGTTTTGATGCGCAAGATATTATTAAATTTAACTTGAGTGTCAATTTGGAGTCATAATGAGCCATTATAAGTTGAATTGTGGATAAGATCTCCAGAGCATTATTCATAGCAGAGTTCAAAACATAGTTTTTGTACTTATTGCTTGTTGTATATTATTTATAAATTAATTGTTTTTGTCACAGTTCACCATGGGGTCAAAGCTCCAAAAGAACGCCATCATGGCGGGCTACATTAACTCATACTGTTTGGTGTGCGAGTGCTACTTCGACGCTGATGAAGATACCACTAATCACATAACAGAGTCCAGTCATGCTGATAAGCTGCTTGCTTACCCATACTTGGAGAAATATGGAGACAATCGTATTAGGAAGGTATTATAGATTCAGGAGCTACAAGTAATTAAATGACCAAATGAACTTATAAAAAAAAACGTCATTTGAAAAACTAGAAAACAACATCACAAATATTCGACAAAAATTTATATTTGATCCAAGTTAATTTTCTGATGAAATAACTCATTGTTTGACATTTAGTATTAGTCTTTAGGATTTTTATTTATCCTTTGCTCATCCAGTTTATTTCATTTTAGGATTTTTATTTCTTTTTAGGGTTCCGTACCTCAATAGGAAAAAACCCTTATAGGATCACTTTGTTAACCATCTGTCCGTCCGTTGGGTGTCAAGACCTTTATCTCGGGAACGCATGAAGGTATTGAGTTGAAATTAAAACCATATACCTATGCAGATCCATAGTATCTTGTTGCAGAAAGAAAAATAAAGTTTCTAAGTTTACGTAAAAAAAGTTACAGCCGAATATATCGTAACAAACCGGACAAGTGCGAGTCACACTCGCCCACCGAGGGTTCCGTACAAACTAAATAAAAGAGGGAAATCATATATTTTTTTATATTTTCCTTCATAAACCGAAAAATATACATCATAAAAATATTTAACACATTCCTTGCTCACCACTCGGATCCGAGTAGGGGCTATAGTAGCGGCGCCTCCCACTCGGATCCGAGAGAGCGAAAGTTTGAGGCAGCCCTCATTCCTTGCATAGAGACACTATTTTTTTGTGATTAAATAAAAAAATGTCCAGTTTTCGGATTTTTTCCTATATGTGTACTCCAACACAATGCTTCTTGCCAAATTTCAGAGTTCTAGGTCAACGGGAAGTACCCCATAGGTTTTGATTCCTCTGTGAGTGTCGAAATGTGCGTTTTTTACGACATATTCGGCTGTAACTTTTTTTTACTAAAACAGAAATTTTATTTTTCTTTCTGCAGCAAGATACTATGGATCTGCGTATATGGTTTTAATTTCAACTCGATACCTTCACTCGTTCCCGAGATAAAGGTATTGACACCCGGACAGACGGACAGCAAAGTGATCCTATAAGGGTTCCGTTTTTTCCTATTGAGGTACAGAACCCTAAAAACGCACATTTCGACACTCACAAGGGAATCAAAACCTATGGGGAAGTACCTTATAGGTTTTTTGCCAAATTTAATTGTTCTAACAATGAAATTTGGCAAGAAGCATTGTGTTAGAGTACACATATAGGAAAAAATCCGAAAAATGGACATTTTTAATTAAATCACAAAAAAATTGTGTCTTTATGCAAGGAATGAAGGTCTAAATTTTAAAGTGAATTAACCGTATCATGTGGGGCATCATATGAAAGAGCTTCATTAGCATAAGCTAAAACAGGTTTTTAAATATATTTACGATGTATTCGGTTATGTTTTCGGTTTATGAAGGAAACACAAAAAAAAATATGATTTCCCCCTTTTATCTACTAGTTTGTACGAAACTCTCGGCGGGCGAGTCTGACTCGCACTTGTCCGGGTTTTTTTTATCGTCCATCCACTTTATTTTTAAAAGTATTCATCAACTTTTCAGGCAACCAACCTTTCTACCAACCTTTGCTTGGGATCTGCAATATTTAGGCATATGTTTTCAGTGTCAAGTCATTTGTTAATTTGCAGGTGAACAAAGGCTACTTCTGCGAGTTCTGCAGCTTGCTCCTGACCACAGCTGCCAAGGTTTCCCTCCATGTCCAAGAGAAGTCTCACTATGAAAAGAAAGGCACTTTCCTATTGCATCGACCCAGCGGGATAGCAGCTGTCATCGCATTCGACGACCTGCTTATAGGCGAGAGGGCTTGGCACAGGTTTGTGCTCCTATTACTATGTACATACTGTGTCGCAGTTTCACCCGCATAGTGATAAAAACTGATGGTAAAATATAGCCATACTGCTCATGTCCATCTCCAGGTATTCAGCTATCTCTGTACCAAACTTCATAACAATTGATTCAGCCCTTTGGTCATGTAAAGATAACAAACAGAGTTACATTTGCTTTTTTAGTAACAGTTAAGATATTACTGACCTTGTGGCTGAGGCCAAACGGATCCAACGATTTTAATGAAATTTGGTTTATAGGTAGATTAGGGGACGATAAATCGATCTTGCTAGGTTTCATTTTTAGTGAACCCAGGTTTGCTCGTATTTTCAGTCATAAAAAATCCGAGTGGAGCTCGGTCGCCCAGGTACTTAATATTATACAAGCTAAAGTATAACTCTGACGGTCTTTTTACTCTTTCACGGCTGAACAACTGAACTAATCGATATGAAATTTAGCACAGAGCTTTTATAGGATCGCCACTTTTTATCACCATGCGTGTGAAACCGCGGGGGTGCAAGTAGTTATATATTTGGTTGCATAAACAACCAAATGACGAGATTAGCAAGTTGCTTGCCTAATGTTAAACTCTTTCTTGTAATATTTTGTTGCTACTCTGAATTCTGTACAATCTACATACCTATATTCTCTTGTCAATATTACCGATTTTTTCCCGACTGCGTAAGAAGGAGGGTTATGTTTTTCGAGTGTACACGGCTTGAGCTTACTTAGAAACGGTTAAGTGTCTTAGGCTATATTTTTTTTATATAATAATAATAATATATCTCTTTCAAAAATAAATGCGATTTTTCTTAACCTTAAACGAACTTTTTCGTAGTGAACAAAGTGATTTTACTAGAGTAATTCTAAAGAATGCGCATTTATATATATTTTACGGCGATTTAACGCATACTGTATCACTAAAAACGTAGACTCAACAGCGTAACAAGCGTAACGAAATCGCAAGGATTACAAAATCTGTTTTTCTGCAGTCGGGTATTTTGTTTTACTTTTAATATACATACTTATGTTAGGCCTACTTATTCTTAGATATAAGAGTCACCACTAATTGGATAAAGCAACTTTGTTATCAGGCTAATTGATGGTCAATCGCGACATTATCACTCTAGTAAATGATAAAATGACGGGAATCCCCCAAAAACAAATGTTTATGAAGAGAGAAATCTACGGAAAGTCCCTTCAAATGTACACTAGGTTGTGCATTTATACAACTGCTGGCTAAGTATTTTGATGAAATCCTTAGTATCAATGCTGATTTAGTCAGTAGTATCCACAGCTTAGTGGATACCTACTAAAAACCTCCCATAATAATATGCTGTTTTTAACCTACTCCAAAAAAAGGAGGAGGTTCTAAATATTTTTATTAATGTTTATTATCTAACACAAACATAACTTCGCCATTTATATTCCATTTTGGAAAAGTTTATATTTGAAAGGATTGGTTGATTTGATTTTCAAATTGGTCAAAAGACATTTTATCAAAATCGGCTTAGAAGTTTGGGGTTTATAACAAAATAACTGGGAAAATATATATCATCCAAATAAATATTATAATAGTTTAAAGAATTTAGTTTCGAAAACTAAAACAATCAATTTCAAAATGCGCAATTTTGTCTTAAATACCAAACCGATTTTGAAAAAATTCGAATTCTGAATCCTTTCAACAAAAAAAAACAATTCGGTTTATAGATGACGGAGTTGTGCGCTAGCAAACATACAGTTGAATTGAGAACCTCCTCCTTTTTTGAAATCTATTGAAAATTCGTATTTTGAAGTTTATTAAACTATAATATTTATGACCCGACAGTTTGTCTGAGGACACTTGTGCGATTTGCAACGAAGAATTCGACAATGAAAACATTCATAAGACTGAAACTGGTCATCTGCTGAGACTGGTACAAAATAAAGTGGAGTTCGAAGTTGAGAACGGCGTTTATCGCAAGGTATGGAAAATTATTTCATTGGCATCAGAAAACTGGACTATAATGTTGACTGTCAATCATCATCATCAAAATAATCCAATATTTTTGACTAAAAATTTGTAGACAAGTATGTTTTCTCATGCTGTGAACAGCGTCGAAATATTGAACACTGAAGCTCAGTTTTAAAACTAATGATAAACTTTTTGTTAATTATTATTTTAGCATAGAGTTTGTTCAGTTAAAGAACTAATATGGCATTGAGGGCGCTGCTGTCCTTATTTCATTATTTTGTACAGTCGAGACCACAGAATATCATAGTGGTTGAAGAACTAAATTAAAGATTGGATTACTTTAGAGATACTTTTAAATTTTTTATATTAATTATAAGAGTACAAATTGATATAGGATCACACAAGAGAGAAAGAGAAAGCAGGTGAAAATATCATAGGATGGTTTTACGTTCTGTATCACTCATCAGTAGTATATACTTCAAAGACGTTTGTTCCTCTTTTTTGCCACGACAGAAGTATAAATAAACAGACTCTAATAGTAGTACGCTTCCTGAGTGGGTCTTTTCCGATAGATATAAACTGGGTGTCTTTAAATCGCGAGTAAATTGGTTTCTTCTAGGTAAGCGTTTTCCATCGTAGACCGCAACGTCGCATAACAAAGGCGAGTTGGCGGTCAAGCGCAAACATTTTTTTTTTAAATTTGTATTCGTACAAACCCTATTTGTACAAACTTTCCCACTGCTGGGCGCGGGCTTTCTTGTCATTGTGAGACGGGTAAGGCCATAGTCTGTCTACCACGCTGGCCAAATGCTGTTGGTAAACCTATTTCGACCATAAAATAAACTGGAAGCTGAAAATTATGTTCATTCTATTTCAGACCGACGATAGTTCCTTCCAATGTTTAACTTGCAACGCCGTTTTCACTTTGAACACTCTCAACAATCACTTCACCGATGCAGAACACAAAAAACTGTACGCAAAATGCCAGGAAGAGTATAAAAAGTACATGAAACAAAACAATAATAAACCTCCGGAGACAAACAAAGAGGTGAAAGATACGAAAAATGACGTCAAAGACAAAAATCTACTCGATAAAAACCACAACGAAGTCACACGCGATTCAAACACCAAAGAAACCGAAATCAGCAAAGAATTAGTATCAAAAACTAATAAGACAAAACCTGAGCCCGAAGACGAATCAACAAAATTCGCTAATGGCAACAATTTGACGCACAACACTGGCAATACCACCGCATTCTGTCGTATCTGCGAGACGAAGTTACCGGCTACCCTGCGCAGTATGAAGGAACATGTGAACGGGAAAGAGCACAAAAATAGATTGGGTCGATTGAACCAGCTGTCTCAAGCGGCTAAGGACAAGCCGTACATAACGAGGAGACCGATGTCGAAGTTCATAGAACAGTGCGACGTGTTCGAGAATATTTTCTACGAGGTGATAATTGTCAATGACAAGTACTGCATCTCCGTACCGAGTTTTGCGTTGATGACGAAGGTCGGGACTAGGTATAGGTGAGTTTCCATTTCTACAAACGCTTGCCGCTTCGAAATGCCAAGAATCAGTGACGTGTCGTTACGTGACATTAGTAATGCCAGGCCTGGCCCCCCAGTACCAGACGAGACGTCCTTCGGGAGTGACGTCTGCGCTGCTCCTTTTGAAAAAGAACGCCGTATGCGGTTGAAACTATAGTCTGAGAATTCGACTCAAAATAGACGTGAGTAACCCGGTTTGTTCACACCAGACCAGCACACCTAGTTGTGTGTGTAGATCAGCCACACGGTGCAGAGGTCATCTTACAAGTGGCAGGAAGACGCTGGATGCAGGCCGCTTTTAACCGGTCTTTCTGGAACTCCATAGGGGAGGCCTATGTCCAGCAGTGGACTTCTTATGGCTGAGATGATGATGATGAACCCGTTCATTCATGTTTTTTTTTCTTTGGTAGGTCATACTTCAGAGGTGGTCCAATATAAATTGTATCAAAATCGGTGTAGTATTTTGGTTTGTATAACAAAATAACTGAAAAAATTACATCCAGCAGGGCTAACATGGAACGTACATAAATAGTCTTTCCACCGATTTGTCCACCTTTCAGAGAAACTAAAGTTTTTACTGACAATAGCGTGGATAGTAACGGGTTATCTATCTTCCATGGTAGGCCTGCAAGTAAACGAATTGTGTGTGTTTTGAAGTCGTTTTTTTAGTTTTTTAAACTATAATTATTGATATTGTCAATGTTCTGGTGCAACAAGCGGGTTATACTTCTGGTCATTTATCGAGTTGTCGTATTGCAGGTGTCAGACGTGTGAGGTGACAATCTGCGAGGAGGACATCGAGGAGCACACGAAGACGTCGCGCCACGAGCGCGCCATGCAGGTCACACCGGTCATCACCTCGCTCTCGGACACGGAGTTCGTTAGAGAGGTATGTCGTACTGCAGCTAATTCAGGCGCGCGAGGTGATCAGTTGAAGAAGTATGTCGTACTGCAGCTATGTCAGGCGCGCGAGGTGATCAGTTGAAGAGGTATGTCGTACTGCAGCTATGTCAGGCGCGCGAGGTGATCAGTTGAAGAGGTATGTCGTACTGCAGCTATGTCAGGCGCGCGAGGTGATCAGTTGAAGAGGTATGTCGTACTGCAGCTATGTCAGGCGCGCGAGGTGATCAGTTGAAGAGGTATGTCGTACTGCAGCTAATTCAGGCGCGCGAGGTCATCAGTTGAAGAGGTATGTCGTACTGCAGCTATGTCAGTCGTGCGAGGTGATCGGGTTACAGTTTGGTCATCTCCAGTATCCCTATTCACAACTTGTCGGACACTATATCGGTAGGCTGTTTTCTTCAACTATATGATTTGCCGCCTATAAAGACTGCTGGATTACTTCATTGTGAAACTACTATTTTCGAACCTATTTGGTAAAAATCCTTATGTATGGAAATAATACCACCTTAATGTCACCTGTGCTGTTACCCTGATTGAGTTTATAGACATAGACATACTTTTATTTGCGACAAAAACTACAGTAGTTTTTGTCACAAATCGGTTCCGACTCAGCATTAGCTGGTTAAATTAACCAGCGCTGGTATTTATTGTATACAGGTCCGTACCGGCATCTATCACTGCGCGTTCTGCAACCAGATCGTGCCGCGCTGGGAGGAAGTTGACAGCCACCTGCAGTCGCGCGAACATCGGAACAACAAGGTGACACTCACAGAAGAGAGAAAGTGACACTACACTTCTTCTCATTGTATTGGACTAGTGAGATTAGTGCATTTGCCAATATCATTTTTTTGTAACTTACAGCCAAAAAAATATTTAAAATAAAGACTAGAAATTTTAATAATATTCCGACAGTAAATTAGACATATCAATGACGTTTCGCTTTCATACAAGTGAACAGATTGTAATGTAATTGGGAATGGACATCTTAGCACATGGAAAGCGGGTCAAATCAGAGATGCAACTTTTTTTTTTGTAGTAAATAGATCTAGGTTTGACCACCAACTCGCTTGTTGTATTATAATTGCATACATATTTGTTGCACTTATATATGCATAATTATTTGTTTTCAGGACGACAGCTCCTGGCGTCTGCAGCGCCACCTGCCGTCCTTATTGGAGCACCGCCGACGGCAGGAGGTGGCCCATGTCGACATGTTCCGCATGCTCGCCATGATGGGAGGACATCCCTTGTTCCGATAGAACCTATCAACTACACACCATACTAATAATACACTATAACTACTCACTCTCACAGAATACTTAATATTACATGATCAATATGACATACATAACAGGCCTCATGGCTCAGTGGTAGTACGTCTGTCTTCTGAGCTGTAGGTCGTGGGTTCGATCCCCACCCAGGTCAAACATTACTGCTGAACATGGATGTTTGTTCTGCGTGTTTATGTATATGTATCTTATGTATGTATTCACAAAAAAAGTATATATGTATGTATTCTATCAGCCGTTTGGTTCCCATAGTACAAGCTTTTTGCTTAGTTTGAGGCTAGAAGGTGTTGTATGAATAAAACTCCAATATTTTTTTTATTTCTTTTAATTTATCTTAAGCTTAATGTTTTACAGACGTGCCACACCTCTCGTCAGACTTAGGAACCTGTAAAGGGTCCAGGGCTGGAAGTCGCGACTTTTCGTATTCACCGAACTCCGTGGATAAGTTGATTCATACAGTCGGTATGGACACAGTCGTATTAGTTCAGAGTAACTTAGTGTCGATTTATTGCTGTATTATCTGTTTAGGTTTGTCTGTAGACATACAGAGATAAATTGATACTAACTTACTCTGTACATCTCTTACTGGCAGTATGGACACATGAGGTAATGATGTGTCCATACTGCCTGTATGCATCATCTTATCAACCGAGTTCGGTCCATACGAAAAGTCGAGACTTCCAACCCTGCTGAGTATTTACATGCTTCAAGCGTGTGCTATATAGGTGGCGCCTTGGTGGCACCACTAGACACTTAGCGCCTGAGACGCTGACTTGCTCTTTATTGCGTAGTAGCAAAAGTCACTTATTAATTAACGTGTTTGCGGAGTGAGTCCTCAGTACCTGTACTGTTAAATATTCTGTGCCTTAGTGCGGTAAAAGCGAATTTGTTAATATAACCGCGTATTTTCCCAAAAAATGAGGAAATGTACTTCTAGAAGTTTTCCAATGGTCCAATGGAAGGGTTCAAGTGCCAAAAAAAAACAATATTAACAAGAATACGATCTATGTGCCATGCCTAATAATACGCAAATGAAAAAATAAAAAAATTGGCACTTAGACCCCTTCAATTATTAATTTATTTTTTATATATGATTGAAAGTATGAAAAAGCAGAAAGCATAAGGCCCAAGGAAAAAGTTTATGGTTCCAACTATATATAAAAAATAAATAAATAAGTGTAACGGTAGAAATCAGTTTTCTGCTGTGCATGGGAAAATACTCGCTCAAGAAATCTCAGGTTTTTTTTAAGTATTATATATGAGAGCTGGAAAGATTTCAGAGCTACGACTGAATTTGTTACTGTGATTTACGAAGTGCTATCTATTTTAAATGTTGCTATTTTGATATTGGCGTCAATTTTGGTGTTATATTTTTTTATAAGGGCATAGTTGCATCAATTTTCCAGTACATTACGCGTTTATATCATAAATAGATAACTCTTTACTAAAAGACCACATTGTACAAACATATTAAAAATTACAATATTACTATGGCTAATCTTTCAATAGACGGCCTAATCGCTTAAAGCGATCTTTTCCAGGCAACCGAGTACGGAGTAGGATACGTTCATACTTTAAGGGAACTGTTTTCTGTCGCTGAATAATGTCAAATGTCGTTTTTTTTTTATATGATTGGTTTTCATATTTTTGCCCAACACTTTTCTTAATTTTAAGAAGACCTTGGACCGTGTGAGTGTCGAAAAACCAACTGAAAATCTAATTTCTATCCGTAAATATTATTCGATTTCGAAATGTCCCAACAATTATCTTCTTATTTTCTTTCTAATTCTTTGTTTTCAGATTTTAATTTTTCTTTTTTCAAATATTTCACACAACGCAAACGTGAAATCAATTATAATTCCTATCATATAACAAAATAATCCTCGATATCAGATTTTGTCGAGGGTAAAAATCCGTTTTCATTCTTAGACGTGGGGCCGATAGGTCCGGCACTGACGTCCCGCTTGGGGTGTATTGTGCATTCCATGCCTGAGCCATCCCAGCTCTTTGAAATATCGGAGCAAGGCACTGAGCTGCTGGCACAAATGCTCCAGTGGTGAATGTGTTTGAGCTGATGATAATAATTAAGAAGATAGGGCAGCATGCATATGTGGTGGTGAGAAAAGTGATGATAGGGCTGAGATTGAGTTCGAAGCTGAAGAGTTTCCAGTTTTCCTTCATTGTATGAACAAATACTCGCTTGAAACTAATTGGTAACTTTTAGATTATAATCAATATATGTGGCAAAATGTCTAAAGACTACCCAATTAAAAAATTCTACAACTTTTTTGTCATTTTTCTACAACTTTTGTCATAAATGACAAAAAAAAAGGATTTTCTTCCTAATGATAAAACCAACTGTGAAGATGAAAAGTGGGATTTTCTTCAGTTTTGTTATTTTTGTAGCAAATTAGTGTAATCAATTTAATACGAGTAAGCGATATGTGTTAATTAAAACTAAATATATACCAAAATTCACGCCGCTATTTAAAATACTAGTGCATAAGATTAATTATTAGTGATTGCAAGGGAGCACATTATCTTCTAATAAGATGTAATACTGTAAGCCAGCGTTTCTTAACCTTTTGCAGTCCATGGACTCTTAGGGAATTTCAAGGAACCCCTTATTAAAAAAATAGCAATAAATTTCGAACCATTTAGTACTACAAATATAAAAAAACTTCCACAAATAATACGGATGCTTTTTTAACTGACTTTAAAAAATTATAAATTCGTTGCGTATTTTTTTTTAAATTTAAGTTTCGCAAATAAATTAGTGATAATTTGGGTTGTGATACTACCAAGTGATTAAACTTGGTAGTAACACAACCCAAATTATCATTATCAAGTCTGATTCAACTTTTAATCTGTTTTTGTATTTGTTTTTGAAATGAAACTTCTTTAGGCGCGCCGAACACTTTATTTTGTGGGTACCGAATAGGCCACGCTCGATGTAACGCTCGTTCTGGTAAAATCTGCTCGAGTCGACTAAGGGAACGAGACAGATGTAGTCAACGCGTCACTGCTATTTCGTATTATTAACGTCGCCTTGATGAAGTGTTCACAAATGTTTTAGTGCATCTTCTGATATTTCATGATTATTTTTAACATCCATCCAAAAACTTGATAAGTCCACAGATGAATCAGCGTACCCCCAGGGGTCTGCGGACCATAGGTTAAGAAACACTATTGTAAACGATATTTACTGTTTTTGTTGTTTTTTTTTTATAATTATATTGCATACTTAACCCGGCGTCGTGGGAGTTAGAAATAAGTCCTGGAGACGGGTCACAATGACCCAATACTTCTATGTGAGACAATTCCAATAGAAATAATGTAATAATTATTCAAGTTAACTTGCACTATATCTATCATACCTGTTTGACTCAAGCTAATCTCAGTCATTTGCAATGAAATGTAACATTTTGACTTGTAATTTTGAAATGTAACGAGAAAATATTTATTCGCCTATGGTGTTAGGATCAAAAACTCTAATAACAAATACTTACTATTATATGTTTGAAGAACTGTATCAAACAGCTGTATCAATTAAATTGGTATAATCTGGCCTGAACACTATTTTCATTATAAACTAAAAGAACTTTTGCTGTTGTATTTTTGTGACTTATGTCTTTACTTGGATCTTAGGTTAGAATAGTAAAGTTTTATGTGTAGTATGGAAGCATAGCACATTATATATTATGGGACAATTTGACCCCACCCTCACGACACCAGGTTAAAAATGATATTGTGTTTCACAAAGTCTGGTTAGTGTTATA
The DNA here is from genome assembly GCA_947563715.1 of Lycia hirtaria. Lineage (NCBI taxonomy): Eukaryota > Metazoa > Arthropoda > Insecta > Lepidoptera > Geometridae > Lycia > Lycia hirtaria. The sequence continues at coordinate 48,083,871 of OX387376.1, read as the reverse complement.
GGGAATCAAATGATGAATTTCTCAGCAACAATTAACCTTTATTAATTATTGTTGCTGAGAAACTCGTCAATTGATTCCATTAAAATAAGGATGATTTATAGTTATTTAGATAGAAACCAAACAATCATTGCTATTTTGCTAATTGCATGTAACTTTGAAGTATTTGTTTATTGTATTGTTGTTTTATTGCACGAAGTTTAATCTGATAACCTAAGTGAATATGTTACCTTAAGAAAAGTTTGATAATTATAAGTTTGTACTCTATTAGAAAAATAAATTTCTGATTATAAAAAAAAAACTTTATTTTTCAAACATGCTGAAAATTGAACGAAAGGCAAGACTACTTGTATTACATAGTATGTAGAAGGTTCTCAGGCATATTTTTTATCCCACATCTTTTTATACAAGTTGGGTTTCAATTTGACTGCCAACTCACCTATAACCTATACCGCTATTCACAAGTTGTCAGATTCGGAAACTATATCTGTCATTTCTATACAGAACGATAGTTATTGAGATATACTTAAGTTTCCGACAACTTGCGAATAGCCATGTTGTGATCTATGTTGAAGCGCGCTTTCTAGAAAAAACCACCGATTCACTCGTGATTGAAAGAGGATTGTTTCTATCGAGAAATACCCACTCAGATGTTAAATTATTTAGTAGAGTTCATTTGAAAATCAAATCACCGCCAACTCGGTAAATTGTAGATCAGTTGTTCATTTTGGCACTTACAGCTATTTAAATGTTTAGACACTTGAATGGCTTAGTCCCAAAATGGCATTATGTGGTCTCGATTTAACAAAATAATGAAATAAGAACAGTAGCACCCTCAATACCACATAGTTCTTTAGCTGAACAGACATATAGATGAGCCATAATACTGTCAAATTAATAAAAAAAAGGAAGTTTTGTTATGGAACTCTGTATAGATTCAAGTAGAAAAATAAAACCCATACACTTAGTCAATATTTACTTAGAAACTGGAATTACAAAATATGGATAAGCTATAACAGTGTTGATACATCACACTCACTCAAACCAAACTGAGAATCATCTAACTAAGAAATATGTAAAAGATCACATTTACTTAGTAAATTGTACACTGTTAGAGCACTGGTAATTTAAAGGTATGCACTCATTATGGTGGGTCACAGTGGGGCAGATTGCAGTACAAAAATCCATCCAGATATCCTTTTTTAGCATATAATTTGTTTGAAATAAAGAAAAGAAGTTCTTCATTGGGGCTATCCATAACATGCAGTCGCAACTGAGACAGTGGACTGTCAGTTAGAGCTCTATAACCCAACAACACATCACTCATGTGTTCAGTATACATTTTCTGCTGTAATTTGGCCCACTCTGCCCTACCGTTGCCCAACCTGAACATGTACATAAACCTTTAAATTATTTTGCTGAGGCGGTCGCTAGAGGGTTCCTAAGGACTAAAATCACAGAGTCTCCACGCAGGAACATTTTAGATATAAATTTGTCTTTGTTGACTGCCTTGCCCTGAAACAACAGATAATGGCTGTAAGTTATTTTTAATTTAGGTATATATTTTTTAATTAATTTCAGGCTATGTAAAAGTCCCATTCTTTTTTGAGTTTTAATAAAAAAAATACAGAAAATGTAGCCTATGACAGAAGGAAAGTGACTTCTGAATTGCTCTTTCTTGTAGCATATTTATTTTATTGACTGGCCTTGTGGCTCAGTTGGTAGTGTGTTTATGTCTACCTGCTGAACTGGAAGGTCGTGGGTTCAATCCCCACCCAGGGCAAACATTTGTGTGATGAGCATGGATGTTTGTTCTGTGTGTCTGGGACACAGAACAAACATCCATGTAATGTTTCTATGTATCATATGTATATATTTACAAAAAAAAAGTATATATATATATGTATATATATATGTATTCTATCAGCCATCTAGTTCCATAGTACAAGCTTTGCTTAGTTTGGACTAGATGGTGTTGTGTGAAATGTCCACAAATATTTATTATTATATTTATTTTATTAGATTCATATGAATGCAGGGAAAAGGGGTGAAGTACCTATCTCTATCACTTTTTGTTTATTTTTCTTACTTGTTACTCTTACGCTGGTCTTAAGGGATGCCTAATCCTTGATAGTTCACACTTTTAATCCAGTGCTTTATTACAATTAAACTAAAATCTGCAGTGAAATAGCCATACTACATGGCATTCAAAAAATTTCTTTTGTAAAGACAGGCAATCAATAAAAAAATTGAGCTCATGATCATCCAACATTGTAATACCAAAATTACAAACTGTTACCAACTGAACAGATCGTAACTAAAGGTATAGTGGTAACACTAACAAGGAAATAAAACTAACTATTAATCCAAACATAACCTCTTATCACCACAATCAATGAGAAAGTTAATACATTGTGGTTGAATGTAATGAACTCAAGGATGACTATACCTTTTTTCCTTTACCAATTCTCGGTACTTCAGTCCACATTTCTTTGACATTTTCTAGTACCATGTTGCAATGCCGGTCGAACGCCTTGACACGGCCAAGAAGTTTTTTATTGTTTCGGCAGTTGATGAGCACTTGTGTGTTGTTTTTGACGGACTGAGTAAGCACTGAGAGAGGTCCAGTGCTGAATTCTTCTTCCTCGATCTTCGATAACTCTTCAAGCGTCATTTCTGAACGTGGCTTGGATGTGGATGCCCTGAAAACATTGAGATGAGAACACTGCTTGGAAACGTTAATTTGGTAAAGTAATATTTTAAGATGGTTACTCTACTTACATTTTAGGTATCTGAAAGTTCTTTTTCAAATTTCAACACGAAATATACGTATTAAATCGTAAAAAACTACACGCGAAAATTGCACTGCACTCAGTTTCGGTTTCAGCGTAGTCTCCACACCACAGACACAAGCAAAGAGAATGTAATACGACACAAGTAGAGTTAAGTGAGTTGTCTCTGTCTGTCTATGGCACAGACTAGAAAGAGAACTCGTCTATGGTTTTATTTCTTCTTTCTTTTTATAGACTAGTGCGATTTACAGATTTGCTATCTTGGTATCATGGATTGAGTGATATCTAAATCAACGAGCTCCATCTTCAGCCACATCGTCGCATAACATCAGGTGAGTTAGTGGTTAATCGTAGATCTGACTTAAAAAAAATGCCATTTCCTCATTGTTTATATCACCACCTTACCTTACTATATGGTGGTATTCTTACCTCTTCAAGGAACGTATTCCTTGAAGAGGAAAGAAAGAGAACGTTGACGGACTAGCATTCTCGAGATATTTCGGGCCTTACCGAAAAACGTTACACTTGACTATAAGGATTATTTTAAGTTCTCAGTCTTACTTTAGTCTTACTTAACTTTTAGGCATTATTGGATTGCTGACGCATCCATATTAACTTTCACGTAAACTTATGACATCCCCGTTCAAAAGGTACAAAGGATTGAAAAGTTCAATTTTTGAAGAAATGAAAAAACCATGTCATCAAGATATATATTATATAGCTATACTTAAAAATGTAAAAAGTTTTCTTACAGTCGTTATTTTCTTTACTCTTAAGTGAAATAAATCTTCATTTAATCGAAAATATCTAATGAAATAAGCATAAACGTGAACTTTCATAGTTGAAATATGTGACTTTCAGAATGATAATTGATGATAATTAAATCTTGACGATATGGTTTTAACATTTCTACAAAATTTGAACTTTTCAATCCTTTATATCTTTGAACAGGGACGACATAAGTTTAGGTGAAAGTTAGTATGGATGCAATCTTTTAATGCCTAAAGGTTTTAGCTTCTAAGTTATATGCTAAATTAGCCAAATAGTCAGATATTTCAAATATTGAAGTTCATGCTTATGCTTATTTCATTAGATATTTTCAAATAAATGAATATTATTTTGACTTAATGTTAAAAATATGAATTTTCTTCATCAATTGTGATCAAAAAAGGTCGATTCAATTATATTTTAATGTAATTACCTATAGCTAGATGAAATTTTCGCCAAAATTTACAATGCAACTTTTCAATCATTCATATCTTTTGAAAGAGGACGCCTTAAGTTAAGCCCAAATCTAGTATAAATATAGCTGTATAAGCACTTCGTTATTAATCTCTGAATGTTTCAGATTTACATCTTTAGAAACAAAAAAGATATTGGGAAAATAATTTTCATTTCCATATATTTGAAATATTCAAGGTCATTTTTTACATTGATTACGCATAATAAAAGGATTTATATTAGTAAATTATCCAATAGAATGCTAGTTTTAACAAAGTTACATACTTTTAAACAACCAAAATCCGAATTTTAGAAAAAATATCCTATGAAAGGTCGTCTAAATTTCCCGATCACTGTGCGTCTGTCCGTACGTCACAGCCATTTTACTTTGAATCTATAAGCCCTACATACAGATATTGAGCATGAAAGTAAATCACTACAAAATACCGTAGTCAAATTATCAAAAAAATAAAAATAGGGGTACTCCATACAAGTAAAGAAGGGATGTTTTTTTTTCATCCCCTCCCCATAGTGTAGGGTATCGTTGAATAGCTCTCTTAAAATAAAACTAGGTTTCTATTTTAGTTCTACAGCTCTTTGAGATACAGCGATAAATATATAAAACACTTAAATCATTATAGTAAGAGGATATTGACCTTTTCGCAAAATAGTCAAAACACAAAATATTCGTAAATATTCAATATTATTTTTCCGTCAGTACCTAGGTCAAAAATGTACTAAAAATCATAATTTATTGCATAACCCGATCCAGCGCACAGCTCCCCGTTGCGGCAGTCGGTAGCGCGCGGAAACTCAAATATATAATTAATGTAAAAAACTCGATTTATATATGTTTCTATAAAATGACCCCGGTGATTATAAATTAAGTATATCCTTAAGTATATGAAATTCTCAATTATCAACCAATATGAATGTTTTGTTTAGCTATAAACTTGAAAAGCACAACTTTAGATATTTTCATGGTATTTCTCAAGTTCTTCACATCTCATAACTACGACATTGTGACAAATGTACTTCAAAACACCGATACTATCACATAAATAATAAATATTTACTGTTGCATTTTATGGGGTCAAAATTTTATTTTTACTGGACTAGTATATGTGACTTAGATTGTGACTAGAACATTTACAACTTGTTTTATTCAAGAAACTTGAAAAATCCATATACTTGACACTAGCAAATGCTTTGATGCGGGTCCAATACAAAAAAGAAGAAGAAGAAATTGAGAATTTTGTCATTTTTGACCAAACTTCAGACATTTCGACCACAGACTAATAATGATGGTTTATGTAGAAATTAATCTAATGTAGGTATGTAAACCACAAATGTAAACAAAAACAATGATAGCTGTGATCGGGTATTCCACTAAATTTTATTGTATGGGCAAGGGTATTCCTAATTTTTTTTCGTGTAACTATTTTAATTTTATCATATTATAACAAATCTGGTGAAGTGAATCGCTCATGGAACAAAATACTGGGAATCGCTTCTATAAATGAGCGTTGATTGATACATTCTCTTGCTATTAGGATTGATACTTTAGATCAATATTGTTTTAAGCACTTTACGCAGGTACCGCACCGCGTATGTTTGGTTGATTGGGACGGTTGGGTTACGAAAATAAATAATTATTGCAATACGAGGAATTTTATGATCCCGAAAGCAACTTACGACTGCAAGCAACAGACTGCATGTACAACTTTACCTCGGCGCTGCTTATTGAACGCGTAGTCAGTGTAACTGTTTTGTAGCTTGTTGTGAAAAGGCTTGAAACACTTCCTGCAGTCCCCAACTTGCTGCTACGGCCTTATGGGCTTCATTGAAACTACAGTCTGCGTTAAACCACAGAGGTAGGTATTTGCAATTTTCCTCTTGTGGACTTTGGTTTGGTGATTGGTTTAATGTCTCATTCTTTGAACAATGATTACAGATGCATACCCAATCTAAACTTCACAACAACTCTATTCTCACGGGCTCTGTGGATAGTTATTGCTTGGTTTGTGACAATTATCTGCGTTCAGAAGATGAAGCTTTTGCACACATAGAGAAACCTATTCATAAGAAAAACATGGGAGTGGTTATGAGGGTGGAAAAATTCATGGATGATTGGATAATTAAGGTAATCCAACTATTTTAGGCTTCTTTACCTAAAGAGTAAGGCCTATTAAGTACCTTAGTTTTACTGTCATAACTTTAGAGAGCTGTACCTATCTTTTGAACCTGAATTGATAGATTCTAGAGAATGTGATATTTGTATAATTTGTCAGTGAATTTTTGGTATAAAAAGTACCTATGTCAGATCCTTTTACATAGTTTAATAATAAACCTACCAAATTTAATTCAAATCCGCCTGTAGTTTGAATTGTGTCAATAAATAGTTTATATATTAAAACTTAAAAGTTCATATCTTGAAAAGTACTCAGCTGATTTTCATAAAACTTGCACTGTTCCCTAATCAGGCAGATACTTTATTCAATAAAAAAATAAAAAATTGCAATGTGACTTCTAATTTTTGGTGTATTATATGCACAAACAAATACTTATGAAATTTGGCACACATGCTTAGAAGCCTTTAAAGTAGTTTACCTATATATATTCATATGTGAAAATTTTACAATTCTAACAATATTACTTACATACCTACATATCAAATTAATAATTTCCTTTTTTTGAAGTTGATTAATTAAAAACAAACTACTTAAAAAGTTACTTCACCCCATTCATTAATGTTAGCAAGCTCTCCCAAAGGCAAAAGACAAAGAGTCATCGGGTGATCCTATAAAATAAAATAAAAAAAACCTGCCAAGTGCGAGTCAGACTTGCCCACCGAGGGTTCCGTACAAACTAGTAGATAAATCATATATTTTTTTATATTTTCCTTCATAAACCGAAAAACATACATCGTAAAAATATTTAAAACCCTATTTTAGCTTATGCTAATGAAGCTCTTTCATATGATACCCCACATGATACGGTTAAAGAACTTTAAAATTTGGACCCTCATTCCTTGCATGAATACATAATTTTTTCGTGATTAAATTAAAAATGTCCAGTTTTCGGATTTTTTCCTATATGAGTACTCTAACATAAATAACATAATGCTTCTTGCCAAATTTCATAGTTCTAGGTCAACGGGAAGTACCCCATAGGTTTTGATTCCCTTGTGAGTGCCGAAATGTGCGTTTTTTACGACATATTCGGCTGTTTTTTTTTTGTTGCGAAAACTGAGAAATTTGATTTTTCTTTCTGCATCAAGATATTATGGATCTGCGTATATGGTTTTAATTTCAACTCGATACCTTCACGCGTTCCGAGATAAAGGTCTTGACACCAGGACGGACGGACAGATGGACAACAAAGTGATCCTGTAAGGGTTCCGTTTTTTTCCTTTTGAGGTACAGAACCCTAAAAATAAAGCTTTTGCAGTATGGAACCCTAAAAACTATATACTTAAACAGACAACTTTTTTCTAGGTGAAAAAGGGTTACTATTGTCGTTTCTGCAATGTTCTTCTAACAACTACCACTAAAGTAACTATACATATTGCGGATACAATCCACCTAGAGAACAAGGGTGCAAAGATGCTTACCCGTGTTGGAGACAATATCATAGCTTTTGATGAGGTTGCCATCACCCTGGAGTCATGGCATGGACTGACGGACAACACATGTGTTATCTGTAACACTGAGTTTGATGACAATATGCACAGGAATGATCAGGGGCATGTATTAAAACTGGTGCAAAGCAAATGCGAGTTTGGTGATAAATATATTTATAGAAAGGTGAGTACATATCTAACATATTTTATTTGACTGCTGAACTGCCGACTGCCGTATGTTTTTTTTTTTTTTAAATTGATTTTTTACCATGTTTTGACATGGAAACTGCTAGTAAAATGTAAATGCAAATATTTGTAAAACAGGTAAAGGAGTTCAAGTAAAAAGAATGGAAATAGCTTAGGCCTGAATTGCACTTCTGAACACAAAAACATTATACTTTTGATTTTGAATAAATTAATGGTTCCTGATCACCATAGCAAAACCATGGTGGTGGCTAGTTTTCTTTTATTTTGCGAGATCTGAGGTATCCTTAATCAATCTTAGCACTTATCTTCAGCTGAGCTGTGATCAAGTACTTAGGCTATTGAATACAAAAAGAGAAGCAAGAAAATGTGCACACACACAATGTCTTGCTAGGTCTAAGATACCTTTTGTGTTAATAACCTAAAACTTTTGTTACAGGTTGACGAAGACACATTTTTCTGTCTCATTTGTGCAAGCATCTTCTCAATCAATGAAAAGCTCAACCATCATGAAAATGCCAATCATAAAAATCTCTACAATTCTGGTAAAAAGTTGAAATATAAAATTCCACCAAGCATACAACAAACAAAATTAACACCTAAACTTGACCCTGTTAAAACTTCCAATACTCATGCTATAAAATCAATTGACAATATTGATACAAAAACGGCTGAGAAGGCAGAGGTCAAAATTGACAAAGTTGAAAAAATTAAACTGGACATAAAATCAACTCAAAATAATGCCAGAGAACTAATAATACCAGCTGATGGTAGAATGAAGATAGAATTGTCTCAGGAAAAAGAATTAACTACACTGCTTGAAAATTCAGCCCATGGTTGTAATGTAAAGGAGAAACCTAGTACTATGGGTAATGAAAAAGCTGTAAAAGGATCAGTTGATGAAGAGAAACAGACTGATATTTTAGATAGAGTAGATGAGTTTCAAAGGAAAGGAATGAATATTGATTTTACATGGGAAAAAGCAAGGTGTAAGCATTGCGGTGAAAATGTAGCATTTAACACAGCTGCTATTGAAAGACATATCAATGGGGGACACAATATCAAAATGAAAACGCATAGTGTTGAACCAAGGATAGAGTCGCAAAAGCAAAAGAAATCAGACAATAATAATGATATAAAACCAGTCGTAAAAAAAGTTGAAACAAAAACAGAAAAAAATAAAATCAATCATACTGTTGAGGCAAAAACGAAAATAGATAATAAAGTTGGACCAAACCAAGACTTAAAGAAGTCTGAAAATATTATAGAACAAAAGCAAGACACGAAGAAGCAACATATAACATCCGAAAATTCCATCAATGTTAAAACAAATACAAAGAAAACAGAAAATGTTGTTGAACCAAAAACAACAAAGAAACAACGTAAAATGTCGGAAAATGTAAATGCAACTGATACAAACACAAAAAAAATCGGCAATCTTATTGAATCCACACTAGACCTAATGAACCAAAAGAAATCAGATAATGAAACAAAACCGTACATAACAAAGGAATTAGAAAAATTAGCGAAAGAAAATAACATGATAGTTATGCCAAATAAAGCATACTGCCCACAATGTAAAGTAGAAACACCCTTGAACGCAGCAGCAATAAAAGCCCACACAATTTTGAATTCTCACAAAGAAAGAAATATCAATCAAAAAGATATATTGGGAAAGAAAGAAAGGGTGCAGGCAGAATGCATTCAGACTTTCATTCAAATGGAGTCCAATCTTGGATCCGATATAATTTTGAATAACAAGTATGTTTTACGGCATCATAGCTTTCACTGCATCATATTGGACGACGATAATTACACATGTATGCTGTGTGATGTGTACTTTAGGAAAACAGGAGAGTTGACTGTTCACATGAACGGACCTGATCATAAGAATAAACTGGGCCTTTGCAAGGTTATCAGTTCTATGTCCGAGGAGTATATTCGAGAGGTAAAAACATTTTAATTTCAGGGGTCATTCTTTGATCACGCGACATTGTTTCATGGCGTATTCTAAATCATCGGCCAAGTGCGAGTCGGACTCGCGCACGAAGGGTTCCGTACTATCATCTATAATACTACAAAGTTTAGTTCTGTTTATAAAATAACGAGAAATCAACGAAATTCCAAGTAGTAAATTGCAAACTTATAGGTAGGTTTTCGATACACATCCGGGCAGCATGACGACGCTCGCGCGAATACGCGCGGTTATGGCTCGCTCCGTGATGTTACCTCCCCCGCTACCCGCGCGGCCGTTGCTTAGCAACCGCCTCGCGCTCGCGCCACCACCACACCGCGGCGCGGCGCTCGCACCGCATTTAGATGCACGGATTATTTTAATTTTGTGAGTTTTTATGTATTAGATTAGGTATTTATTTTTATAGTTAATATATTTCTGAATATTTACTAACAAATATTCAAGTTTCTACCTGTTAATTAAGATCGAGTAAAAATTGCTTAAAAATTACGTTTGTTGTATGGGAATTTTTATATTTAATATTTACTTTATTGTTATTTAATTATTTATTTTGAAAGGTAATATACAAGTAAATATTCTGTGAAAATTTGAAGCGTCTACCTGTTACCGTTTTTAATATTGAGCAAAAAAATACGAAAAAAACACGTTTATTGTATGGGGACCCCCCTTAATATATATATATATTTTAATTTTTATATTTGTTGTTATAGCGGCAACGGAAATACATCATTTGTGAAAATTTCAGCTTTCTAGCTATCACGGTTTATGAGATACAGCCTGGAGACAGACAGACAGACAGACAGACAGACAGACAGCGAAGTCTTAGTAATAGGGTCCCGTTTTTACCCTTTGGGTACGGAACCCTAAAAACAAACAAAGCAATTTGTATCAGTTTTGTTATATGATTTTCTAAATTGTGAAATATGCTACTTGAGTGGGGTTTTTTGATATAGGTGTCTTCAAATCACCATAAAGTTTCTTATAGTCTAGCGCGCTCGCTCCATCTGCTATACATGGCATAGACCCGCGGTCTATGCCGCAGTTTCGCTGCACCGCAACAGGCGAGCTAGCGGTCAATTTAGGCTTGCAATTTTGAATAGAATATAACTTTACTGTACATCCATGCAATAAAAACTTAAAATAAACTAAAACAACAGTATAAAGAAAGCCTTATTGCATAGAGTGATTTCTTCCAGGCAACCTTAGGGCGGATAGAAGTAACATAATGTAGAATAAGGAGGGCTTGTGGTTACATTACCAAGTCACAATAAATATATATATTACGTTATTTTTTAACCTCCGACACAAAAAGAGGGGTGTCAAAGTTTGATGTGTCTGTGTATCTGTGTTGTTTGTATTTGTACTTGTCTTCTGTATCAGAGATCTTTCAATCTAAAACTGCACAACACTACATGTGTTTCAGCTTTCTCTCTCGTTCTGACTCTTGGAACTACGGAAGCGCTGTCTCTTTCTACTTTATAGTAGAGTCTGCATTTTTAGACCAGTGTATTTGTGTCTGTATGTGACATCATAACCCTTAAAGTGATGGACCAATTTTGATCTAGTTTTTTTGACGTGATAACGTCTTATAACTCGATGAATACCGGCTGCACGCACGAAAAAGTTTCACGTTCCGCCTGAGCCGAGCGTGCAAGCGAGAGCGCGGAACAAGCGATAGAGAGGCACGATCGCCCTAAGCGTTCCGCTTGTGACTCATCGTTATCACGTAAAATTATCGTCCGTAAACCGACTTTACAGACAACCATTTTTTTTTGTTTAAAATGGATTTGATTGAGATTGTTGGCTACGTTTCTTCAAAATCGGTTCACGAGTTATTTAATTCGGAGGTTTTAAGTGTTCTAAACTTGTTTTAAGTATGTATATTGGTATCAATTCTGAAGGTACCACTAAATTCATAAAGCACTGAATTCAAAAAGGAATGAAATTGTATAGGATGTAACAATCATTATACAATTACGAAAATATGATTATATTGTTTAAAATTGCCTTTGTTTTTTAAATTAGTTATTTAAAATTTTAGTTTATTCACTCGTTTTTTACAATAGCTAATTGATACCAATGTTATTGTAAACAATAATAGTAAAAAAAAAACACACGCTTCAAATTATTGTATTGTCATAGGTCCTCGAAAAGTTTGAATGAAATCTAACTGTTTGAAGTGGGTCAAAATCAAGTCCAAAGGAGTCGGTTACAAACAAACACGCATACAAGTGAAGCTAATAAAAGCGTGTTAAAAAGAGTGAATAAATGGATAAGAGAAATATAATAATTTTTATTAAAAACCTAACTTATACTCATTTCTATTACAGATAACCCCAGACGTTTACCACTGCGGTTACTGCAACGTTGTATTCGAGAGCTGGACAGAGTTGCAAGATCACCTATCTCACTCGATGCATCTATACGCGCGCCGTCATTCTCAGTGGAATCTCGAGCGCTGTCAGTCTGTCATACGGAACACTAAGCTGATGCAAATCAGCAGCATGCATGCTATTAACTTTGCATAGAAAGTTTCAAGGTGGTGCGTCACCATGCGGCTGGAAATTCAAATTTCAAACAGTTTTTTTTTCTCCTTTTAGCCAGATCAGTATTAGGTGGCGGTAATCTTAGATTATTCATTCTTGCCCTCTCTTTTGTAGAAAGAGCGAGACAAAAGTCTATGTAATATTGAAATAAGACTGCTTGAACGCTTGTGGTACGGCCCCTGAGCTAGCTAAAAGGACATAAAACTGTATTAACATTTGATTTTTCCGCCGCATGTTTGCATTTAGCCCGTAAGAGCCCTTTTATATTTTGCAACTGTCTCGCTCGCGCGCAACTACAGCCATTTCATTACTTTTGAAAAATCTGGTGAATTTTTAAGACACCTTCCCTCTCTCACTGAGACGAATCCCTCATAAGTTCATTCAGTCATTCCACATTTACAAAAACGTGCGAGCGAGACGAACGAATGTTTTCGAACGATACTTAATCAGAGCATTGAAGTTTCAATTTGACGTATTATATACAATATATTATAACGCCATTTAGATAGATTGAAAAAAGAACATTATAAAAACTGTCATTTTCATTCCAGAATAACGGACTGTAATCTCAGCGACTTTTGTGCCTTATTTTGAATGTAGCAGTATACTATTAGTTATAAGAAAAATAATATGAGATTGTAAAATTTTGTCTAAGACGAATTCGACTGATTTTTTCTGAAGAAATTATAAAAATTGCTTCTAATACGTGGTTTTATTTCGTGGCACAAACCGATCTTTTGTATGAAACCGAATGCCGTGTAAATTGAGAAACTCATTTTACGCGATTCACAACTTAATAAAATGCGCTCGTATGGTTTTCGGCTGAATGTATATTTTACTTTTATTGTTAACTAAATTTAAATAAAGTAAAACAGGCCTAGCTATTTATGTCTCCATGTACGCGCGTAACGAAAAATTGCGCTCGTAAACGCAGTTTTTTTTTTATTAGACTCGCATTCGCAAGTTTCTAATATGGAGATTTGATCAGTTTCATGACCATGGGCGTAGCTATAACTTTCTCATGGGGGGGGGGTCCACGGGTATTAAAATTTACCTCTTTATTTGCGCAGACTATACGCAGACGAGTACTAGTTTCTAAATGTCAATCTTAGTTATAACCATTAAAATACACGAAAATTAAGCTACGGACAAACGTATAACTGTAAATAAAGTGTTTATGTAACGTCAGAACATTATTAATTCATATTATACTAGATATGATTTCACCCGTTTTAATTCGTTTTAACGAGCGCTCAACATTTGCATGACTCAAGTAAATAAAACAGCTAATAAGTATGCGCGAGCGAAGCGAGCGCGAAAATTGTTGTAGTGTTTTTATAGTAACATGATTTATTTCTCGTATTAGTGACCCCACAGTACTTATATGGCAAAATAGTAATAATGCGCGAGCGAAGCGAGCGCGAAATTTTTTAAGGTTTTTAAAATGAAATCTTGGAAGAAATTTGATTCATTGATCGTGTTAGCAAGCCTAGGTGTTTGTGGCCCAGATGAACCAACCAAGTATATTAATGTGTTAAAAGAAAAAATGGAATACCCGACTGAATAAGAGTGACTTTTACAAATCAAAAATTATATATACAACCATTTGAATGCATTGATTGCCAGTTTATTATTCCTAAATTTAAACATATGACTTTATAGAAAATTACAAACAAACCTATGCGGTTGCGGGTGGAAAATAATTTTTGGTTAGTGATTATTTTTTGGTGAATTATTTGCTTGTATTAATTAGCACAGCATGCTAAGAAAAACAGCAGAAAAATATTTTTTATATAAAATTGGCTTGGATCGAATTTTTGTGGAATATTTGTGTTTTTGTTTACATAAGATAGATCAACGACTGATCGCCAACTCGCCTGATGTTTAACGATGTTATATTCTAGATTTAGGATGGACGTTTTTTTATGAGTATATTCAGTAATTTCATATCTTTAAAATGTGGCAATACGCGAGCGAAGGGAGCGCGAAAAATTTTGAAGCATAATTATTAATGCTTAAAAACATACTTAAATTAAACAAATAATTAATTATTTGCGTCTTCGAAGCAAATTAAGTATGTTTTTTGTAAGAGTAAAAATGCGTAAAATCACTGTAAAAGATTACAAATGCGCATTCTGTAGAATAATTAAAAAAAAAACACTTGTTTATTACGAAATAGATCGTTAGAGGTTACGAAAAAACGTTTTTTTATTTTTGCAAGAGATGTATTATTATTATTACAAAAATTATAGCCTGTGACATTCTGGAAGCGAAGACAAATCTAATGACACCTCGCACATCAATATCGGACAAGCCGTTCAGGCTGTAGGCTGTCTTAAAGAATCATACAAACATACATACACTCGAAAAACATTACCCTCCTTCTTATGCAGTCGAGTAAAAATATATAGTTTCGATTTGTTATGCGCGTTTGTAGTATGCGCGGGCAAAGGATGGACTAAGGTCATACTGCATCTCTAGCAAAACTGTCGTTATGACAACCGCGCATCAGATGTTTATCTATATTTTGTAACATTCGTGCCATCCGCGATAATCCGGCATTATGATACTTAGCACTTTTTTTTTTCCGGCCTAGCCATGGGGGGGGGGGGGTCCGGACCCCCTGGACCCCCCCCCTTATATACGCCCATGTTCATGACTAATACAGATATACTAGACAAGTAGGTATGTGGTTGTTTCTATGTAGTTTTATTGACAACATGAAAATATAACTTTTATCACCTTATTTCACTTGTGCACAAATGTAAGTATGTAAACGAACCTAATCAAATGAAAACTGCTCATTTTACTATTACTAATAATTATAGTTTTTGCTTGGGAGTGCGCTAAGGCCGTATTATTTTGTTACGTTGACTTCGTAGTTTGATTTCCTTCCACATACACAGACAGATACTGATTTCAAATTGACTTAAAAAAACAACGGGTTGTACTCCGGGAGTGCCGGTAGAAGTGAAAACTAAAAAATAAAATAGCAAAAACGACTGACTCGTGAAGGATTCGAACCTCCGCCCTTCGATTGACAAATTGAAATTTATATCGGTGCTCTAACCTATTGAGATAACGAGTCTTACGTGCATGTGTCGGAAATAAGCATTCGGCGCAACGAAATGACGTCATGCTAGCAGGACAAACTTAACAATAACAAAACATACAATAAAATAACAAAAACATACAATAATGAACTTTAAATTTAGAACGTTAGAATAGGTTTCTGACTGTTCGTCTTACGATCTGGCGCGAGTTTAACATTTTATACCCATCTCAAAAATGCATAACGCCGCGCGCCGCTAAAGAAGTTTTCACTTCAAAAATCTTTATATTTCATCCAAAAATCTACGCAAGGATTTGTTTCCCCCAAGTTCTTCCATAATATTAAAATTCTCATAAATGTCCAAACGGTCAGATTCCAACTACAGGAAACCGGTTTTTGCGGTCTAACTTATGATTTCGTTACGCACAAAAAACGTACACTC
This sequence comes from Lycia hirtaria, assembly GCA_947563715.1. NCBI lineage: Eukaryota > Metazoa > Arthropoda > Insecta > Lepidoptera > Geometridae > Lycia > Lycia hirtaria. The sequence goes on along the minus strand of OX387376.1, from coordinate 48,068,020 downwards.
AACATTAAATCAAATGCTGTTTAGTGTATATTTTTTGTGAGAAACTATGTGTAAAATCGCACTGTAAAAATGCACCTTCCACCCTGATATTTAAATCAAAACAAAAAAAATTGTTGATAAACCAGACTTTTTATGACTTAGAGGAATTTCAAAAATGTTGATTTAGTTATAATTATCGTAAATTATTTATTAATATTACTATTTATATAATAGTGCTTATTATTATAAATTTGATTTGAATTTATTTTATAATTTATGACCTGTAGCTGTGCTTTTAATAAATATTTCATTTCATTCCATAAATGATTATAAATACGATTTCTTTAGAATAATTCAAGTAAACTAATTTATTACGAAAAAATTCGTTGAAGGATACGAAAAAACCACAGAATTCGCCCTATTACATTTTGGAAACAACTTAATTTTTTTATTTTTGCATGAAATGTACCTACTCGTATTATTACAATAAGTATTCTATGACACTCAGGGAGTGAAGACGAATCTAACCGTCACATTGCACATCAAAATCGGTCAAGGCATTTAGGCTGTAGGCGGTCATAGATAGATAGCTTAAAAGACAACAAATACAGAAAGCGAGATACAGAGAAAACATAATTATAGCCAAGTCATATAGAATACCCACATACATACACTCGAAAAACATAACCCTCCTTACGCAGGCGGGTAAAAATCAAGGTCAATGTTCAAATAGGTACACATCACTGGATCATAAAAACCCTATGTTCAGTAGTAATGTAGTTCTGATGAAACTCAATAGATGTCGTAATCAGTCTCATTCGCGCGCCGTTCAATAGCCTCAAACAACCTCACCGAGCGACCTTTCGTTTCGCGCCACAATTGTATTGCGTCCACAACAAAATTGTTTACAACGCATTGTCGTACGGATTCTCGCAGTGATTGCGCGCTCGGTGTTTCATTGCATCAAAATAAACAGACAATACATTAAAAAAAAACATCTCGTTCAGTAAAGTGAATAAAATGACGTATGTTTGACTCTCATCTTGGAATTGTTTTTCCCGCGTTTCTTAACTTTTTAATTTAGTGATGTGCATGTGCAAAGGAACTTGAGGTCGTTCATCCCAATTTGGTGAAAAAAGTGAATTCGATCATCCGATCTTTTTCTTTGGTGAGTATTTCCTTTTTGTATAAACTTTGTTTAGTTATTTAATAATTTAAAAATTGCACTACTTAATACTGAATGATTAGGTATAATAAAAACAATGCGAATATGTGTATCTAGCATGATTGATAAGGCTAATAAATAACTTCAAATAATGTTTAGTTTTCGTTTTGATTTATTACATTTTTATTTGATTGCAGTCGTTATCAGTATTGATAGTCTAACAGGTTTACACACATTTTCGGATACCAATTTTATTAATATTAGCACTTACTTTTTTGATAAAATTGTTAGTTTGTTAATAAAACTCTTATTTTATAGTAAGTACTTACCTACTTACATACTTCATTTTATATTCTTTCCTTGAATAGTAATTCAACAAAACAGTTGCCACTTGCCAAGTCTTACTGTGCCAAGTAATTTTTTATTTTTTGCCTAATTGAAATATAGCATGTAAGTAGTACCTAATACATATAGGAACATAATACATACCTATGTTGCAGCGTTTCCTGAGTCTTTGGCTACATTTTGCAATCGAGTATTTTTTACTTGATAAAGAAACTGCCCTGAAGACACTCAACTGTATTTGAACTTTAGTTTTCAGTGTTCAATTCAACCCACTACAAAATTCCATAGTCAAATAAAAAATAATAATAATAGGGATGGCACTCCATACATACTATAAAGAAGCATTGAGATCTATCTATCTCAATGTAAAGAAGGATTTTTCTTTCAACCCCACCCCATCGGGTATCGATAATGTCGATAAATAGGCTTTTTTAAATAAGACAAATATAATATTTTTTCTTAGATGTGATGTGTGCGATACAGCCCGCCAAAGGTGTAATAAAACCGGACAAGTGCGAGTCAGACTCGCTCACCAAGGGTTCCGTACAAACTAGTAGATAAAAGGGCGAAATTATATATTTTCCTTCATAAACCGAAAAATATACATCGTAAAAATATTTTTTCTGTCTTTCATATGATACCCCACATAATACGGTTAAAGCACTTTAAAATTTGGACCCTCCTTCCATGCATAAAGACCCTATTTTTGTGATTAAATTAAAAATGTGCAGTTTTCGGATTTTTTCTTTTATGTGTACTATATGACAATGCTTCTTGCCAAATTTCACAGTTATAGGTCAAGTCAAGTACCCCATAGGTTGATTCCCTTGCGAGCGTTGAATTATGCGTTTTTTGGGACATATTGGTCTGTAACTTTTTTTAATTAAAACTGAGAAGTTTTATTTTTCTTTCTGCAGCAAGAGACTGGATCTGCGTATATGGTTTTAATTTAAACTCGATACCTTCACGCGTTCTCGAGATAATGGTCTTGACACCCGGACGGACGGACAGACAGACAGACGGACAACAAAGTGGGTAATATATAATAAGGGTTCCGTTTTTTTTCTTTTGAGGTAAGGAACTCAAAAAATTGTGTTCCCCCTGTATTTCTAAGTTATTGGACCTAGAAATTAATGATTGGCCATAATAGTAGACCATATTAAATACTTTCAATGAAAATGGTTATGTACACTTTGCGATTACAACTTTTCGAGATATAGCGGTAATTATTTACATTGCCTTTTTCCAAAAACCAAAAAATACTCCTAAGTAGTTTTCTCTTGAATTAGAGCATTAGCTAGGGAACCCTACTATACGCATGTCTCGACACGGTCTTCATCACTTTTTTTTGCTTGTTGAAGCCTTTTTATTCTATGGGCTCCGGATTTAGCATTTCCGCTACTTCGGTTTTGGTATTCGGTTAATTGTACCTAAATCAAAATCGGTCCAATCTAAATAGTTTGATCTCTAGACACAAAACATATACTACGACACAAAAGAGCAAATATATATACATAGGGTAATAAATACTATAACTTCCTGATCGTTGTGCAGTCGAGTAAAAAGCGTACTTGAAAAAAAATAGTCGGATAGTCGGTTAAAATAATAGGTATCCAACTTCATTTATTGTGGCTTCTACTGTGGGATTACCACAATTTCGCCAACGTCAAGAAGAAGTGATTTGCATGATCTCATTCCCCCATGCCCTTTTTTCTATCGGACAGCAAGAAGCACGAAAAAGCGATATCGTTACATGATTGATATTCCAAAAACCCGTACGAAACGTTTTGGTTCCACTTTCATTGTGCGTACCGTCAAAATGTGGAATGCGCTTCCTGAATGGGTCTTTCCGAATAGATATAATAATCTAGGTGTCTTCAAATCGCGAGTGAATAGGATTCTTCTAGGTAAGCGCGCTCTATCGTAGACCGTAACTGTCACTTATTACCAAGCGAGTTGACGGTCAAGCGCAGGCCTATTTTCGAATAAAAAAGACTGGTTTAGTAGAGTCGATTCTCTATGGTAGGGTATGGCAGAGCTTTGAGTAGTCGAGCTTCTATTTCATCCTCTTCGAGACTATAGCTCTGTAAAGTATCAAATATACCGTCTTACTTATAAACGATGATAGCGCATTTTAATTAAACAGTGTTTTGTTCCGTTTTCGCTTGTAACAGGTCCTGTCTGACAGAAAGTGACAAGCCTTTATTCAGTGAATAAGATTTTCACATGCGTATACAAGTAAGGTTTGTGTGTTGGTCGGTAGAGCCTCTATTTGAAATAGGTATTATTTTTACTGGTACAAACGAGCTGAAAGGTTGAAGTACCTACATTACATCTGCACTTAAAGCCATTACTGAGCTGGTTCTCTTCAAGGTCTAATTTAATAGTTTTGTACTGTAGAAAACACTGCTAATTCAAATTGGCATGAAATTAACAGTTTAAGGGTTCCATAGTATTTAAAGAACTCTTAAAGTTTACACCATGTCTGTCTGTCTGTCCGTCCGTCCACGGCTTTGCTCAAAGAGTTACATAGTTTACTAGAAAGCTATAATTTGGTACAGAAATACATATTATTATAATATTTTAGTCATAATTACACCGACAAAGTGATAAAGTAAAATCCTGAAGAAAAAAAAAATGCCTTCGCATCATTGAGATAATTATCTCAATGCTTCGCATACCGTTTTCAATTTTCATTTAATAAATATACTTGTCAATAACATTTCCATCACGTTAGCAAAGACACTTGTGTTAAAATTTGCTCAATTTCAACAATTTTTATGACAAGTAACTGGTAAAAACATAACTCATCACCAACACCATCATCATCTCAGCCATAAGAAATCCACTGCTGGACATAGACATAGGCCTCCCCCATGGATTTCCAACAAGACCGATTGGAAGAGGCTTGCTTCCAGCGTCTTCCCGCCACTTGTATAAGGTCATCTGTCCATCTGCACTTGCCGGTGCAAACGTACGTAAACGTAGTTATTTCGCTTATCACCAGTCTCTCGACCTTGTCCGTATTTTCACAAATTAATGTACCTACCTAACGTGAAGGCATATTAAATATTTATTGCTTAGTCTCTTTGATTACTCTGTATTACACAGAGTAACGAAATTATTGTGCCTCCTTCACCGTAATTAAATAAGCTATGAGATTATTCTCGCTCGGCTTGTTTATTGGTTTCTGAAGCATTCCGGAGGTCACGAACGATGCGACGAGCGCGGCTGAATCACGTCTGTCGCAGATTGCGACAATATATTGTCGGGCCTTTGGACTAGGGACTTAGTCTAGGGACTAGGTCTCGAGTCTAGAATCCTATGTAAATAGGGTCACGAATTCTGTGGGCTACATTTTAATTTCGTCATTGTTTTTCATCGTTTTTAGGGTTCCGTACCCAAAGGGTAAAATGGGACCCTATTACTAAGATTCCGCTGTCTGTCTGTCTGTCCGTCCGTCTGACACCAGGCTGTATCTCATGAACCGTGATAGTTAGACAGTTAAAATTTTCACAGATGATGTATTTCAAAATAAATATTTAAGGGGGCTCCCATACAACAAACGTGATTTTTTTGCTCGATATTGATAACGCCAAGACGTAGACGCTTGAAATATTCACAGAATATAACTTAATATTCTGTGAATATTTCTAGCGTCTACCTATTATTCACTTTTAAAATAATTAAATTAAAATAAAATTAATATTTAAGGGGGGCTTCCATACAACAAACGTGACTTTTTTGCCGTTTATATAGATAATGGTACGGAACCCTTCGTGCGCGAGTCCGACTCGCACTTGGCCGGTTTTATTATTCCATAATCACTATTCACCACATGAGTGAACCCGCAGGGAACAGGTACTACTTACATGTTATCCAATATGGCGACAGAGTTAATTACCGTAATAATGGTGGTAAATCATCTATTTATTAACATCCGTAATACCAATAATATGGATTATCGATAATCTTACATCATTAAAGCATCCTCTCATCTCTATACCTCCGTTCATTGTGTATTAATATACAGGATGGAGTTTTGGCGGGAACGTCTTAGTAACGTGTTGTTGCTTTGTTTTATTTTCCTAAACTTGTGTTATTTATAACATTAATGCTATAAAAATGGTGGTGTTTTGTTCATAAAGTGTTCGATAAAGTGCGTGAGTGTGGGCAAGTGAAATAAAGCAGTAAAACGTGTGATTTTATTTTCAAAAAAACTCCAACACTCCATAGAAGCTTCTAGTAAAGTCGCCACCACTTTACTGAAGCAGGACTTGACTTATAAATTGACTGTGTTTTATTCAAGAAACTTGAAAAAATCCTAATATTTGACACTGGCAAATGCTTTAATGCGGGTCCAATACAAAAAAGAAGAAAAATATACAGAATGTATTATAGAGGCTGGTGCTGTCAAACGGGCGATATGTTAGTGCTAACATTAACAAGTGGTTAGGTTACTCACGACTCTAAAGGAGACGGCCCATTTCGCATGCCAGTGTGCTCCACAAGTAAATATATGCATGTGTCATCGTATAGTATTTTATTAGTTAAGTGTTTTTTTTTAAATAATTTATTCACTGTATTTATCTCTAAACATTTATAAAGGCTCTATCAGGCTGTATTTATAAAACTACGGGTTTTTAGACATGACATATAAATTATTCATATATATTTTTCATATACTTACTTACTAAGATGGCGCGCCGACCCCAAAGTGGGTCTTGGCCTCCGACACCAAAAGACGCCAGTCTCTACGGCTCTGTGCGAGTACACGCCACTTCTCCTGCTGGAGATCTTGTAGATCCGCCTCCACAGCGTCAGACCAGCGGTATCGTGGACGGCCCACTGGGCGTCGTCGCCCAGTCGGCCGTCCCCGATACGCTCTCTTTACCGCCCGATCCTACTCCATCCGTTCGACGTGCCCTAGCCACCGCAGCCTGTGAGCCTTTACCTCCCCCTATGATGTTGGCTTCACCGAACAGCTCCTCCACTTCCGTGTTCTTTCTAACCCGCCAGCTGCCGTCATCTCTCTGAACTGGTCCCAGTATATATTTTTCATATATATCGTTATAAAAGAAAATCAAACACGAATTACAAACCATACTGGATAAATTCTCCTTGGCATTACAGACATGTGCTTACACGTTTTTTTTTTCGTCTGTATGTCTGTCCGCGGCTTTGCTCAAAAGCTATAAGTACTAGAAAACTGTAATTTGGTATAAATATGCATATTAATAATGCCGATAAATTCATAGAATAAAATTTTGAACCCATCGTGTGGGGTATCGTTGATAGGTAATCAAAACACATTGGGGGTGTGCGAAAACCATTTTTTAATTAAGGGTACCGTTTGGCTTTAAAGCAGCCCCGGATCTACAATTTTTTCGAACCGGGGCAGAAACTTGACGGTGGCGCCCTTCTCTCCAGCGCTTAAAATAACTTACCTGAAAAACTTAATATAATTATCTATGTGGCGCCTTTTTTTTAAGTTAACGGTGAGTCTACCAAGCTTTCGTATTCTAGGCGCTTTGTGGAGCAAGTTAATTTATTTTTAATCATATTAAGTATGATTTTTGCGCCCCCTGAAAATGCCGCCCGGGGTGGGTGCACCGGTTTGCCCCCCCCCCCCCCCCTAGATCCGGGGCTGCTTTAAAGTGATAATTTTTGTTGAAGTTACGTGTCTCCCTCCCTCTACCGGCTAAATCGTTGACTTTGGAGATATGCCTAAGTAGGCTTTACAAGTTATCGAGTTATGGTCAAAATGAATATTTCATTTAAAATAATATAACTCATATGTTCATAGTATCAATCAAGAGATCCTGTTTTAAGGTCACATAAATTATGATATGTAACTACGGATCTTTACATTGCGCGTGGCACGACACGCACTTAGCCATTTATTTTTTATTCCATCATCAACAGAGGTTACAACAGAAAATGAAATAAATTGTTGTACTTTACATTGCATATTGATTGAACTACTTATTTATTTGCAAATTCCGCTGTCCAATAATCAAGTGTCGAAAAATATTTTACTATGGAAATTAACGTGGTTTTCACACATTTTTAAATAAAAACTACGGGTCACTCACGTCTGTTTTGAGCCGAAATATCCGACTATAGTTTCAACCGCATTCGGCGGTCTTTTTCAAAGGAGCAGCACACACGTCACTCTCGGTCGGTGACGCGCCTTGCACTGCGACGTGCCGCTCGTGCCGCACGTGATGTCATCGGTTGCAAAAGGGTTAGGGCGGGAAGCTGGTCATCTTGCGTCGGTTCAGCTGAAGTGTCCTCTTCACTAGAACTCTCGTGAGTGTCAGGACTGTTCCAGCAAGCGGAACTCACTATATCACCACCAGACTCACGATCATCCTCCCGAGCTCCATGAAGGCAAGGTTTCCAAGTGGGTGGTAAGTGCCATCCCCCATCTCTGTTAAAGGTCGGTCGTTTACTAATTTCTATAGCCTCCCTGACCTTCCGGGGCACAAACAACTTCTCACGTGCCAGGACCTTCACCTTATCGAATCTAATGTAGTGCTGCGTGTCGGAGGTCAGAGCATGCTCCGCCACCGCAGAACTGACGCTGTCCAGATTCTTCATGCAGCGTATGTGTTCTGTGAGTCTGGTGGACACGTTCCTCCTCGTTTCACCGACGTAACACTTGCCACAATCGGTTGAAACTATAGTCGGATATTTCGGCTCAAAACAGACGTGAGTGACCCGTAGTTTTTATTTAAAAATGTCGAAAAATAATGTTTGCGTTGCGCTTTGAGCACAATATGATCGCGCGTTTTGGCACGTTTCGCGTTCGTATCTTTATTCAATCGAAGAAAAGAGTTAATCGCCACTCGACTAAATTACTGGTATAATGTGAACTACACTTAAAAGACATAATTTATAAGATCGTAGGCTACACGGTCATAAGAGCAGGAACAATGCGTGGGTGCGGTTTGTTTACAACGCTGCTTGTTGAGTAACTACTGATTATTTGGGTTGACACTTTTTTATCGACTTTAAAAAGAAGTAGGTTAACAATTCGGCTGTATTTTATTGTTTTTGGATTCAATTATGTTTATTTATTAAAGAGATCTAAGTTTGACCACCAGTTCGCCTGATGGTAGGCGACGGTGTGGTTAAAGATGGAACATCTTCGTCGTAGTAGTATGTAGATCAAGAAGATTATCTATTCACTGTAGTCTTGAAAATTTCGAGATTATAGTTAGGTTTAAAGATTATTTATTCTCATATTAAGATATTACATCACTTCCATGAGAACATAATTAATGATTTAATTTATACAGTTCGTCATCGCAGATAGTAGGTCCAAAATATAAATACAAACAAACACAAACACACCACAACGCATTAAACATCACATTTAAACATTCACTCGTACAACGCGTTCAGTTGCATTTTCATAATGTTAACTTATTTTTAATAATGTGTTCGGCGAGCTGCTTCTTGAATATGTTGAACGAGTCAATGTTTTTTATGTTTGAGGGTAGTTTATTGTACAAGTGCGCACCTTCAAAAGTGATCATTGTTTTGCCGTAGTTCGTTCGGATCTTAGGCAAGACAATGTAGCTACCGCGCCGAGTGCAGGGGTATGAAACATTTTGTTTCCGTTTGGTGAATAGCAAATTTGTATGAACATTTTTTTTTAGAGTTTTTCGTATAAACATGCAACTGTTGTAAATATATAATTGTTTAATGTCCATTAATTTCGTTTCTTCATAAATCTTTCTAGTACGTGTTAGGTAGTGATAGTTGAAGATTGATTTGATGATTTTATTTTGTAAGATTTGGAGTTCAGCTATTTTTGTTTTGATCGCACTCCCCCAAATTTCAACATGGTACATAAGTTGCGGCTTCACTAGTGCATTATAAATTGTCAGTCGTAGTTTATTAGGGATACATCGAACAATGTTACGGAGGGAACCGCGGAGAGTTACTAGTTTTGTTTTTATGTTATCAATGTGGGTTTTCCATGTTAAATAGGTGTCCATATATAAGCCAAGATACTTTTCATTGGTTTTTTCTTGCAGAGAAATATTATTTATCGTCAGTGGGATGTGAGTAGGTATTTGTTTATTTTTTGCTTTATAAATAATGTAACAGGTTTTGGAAATATTTATTGTCAGTAGGTTATATTGAAACCACTTATAGAGTATATCCAGATCATACTGCGCTTGAGAGACTATGTCATGAATAGATGGACCAAAGTAGAATAAGCAAGTGTCGTCAGCATATAAAGTAATATGTCCATTTAGACCTAGTTCATGCATGCTATTAATGTAGATTAAAAAAAGCAAAGGACCCAGAATTGACCCTTGTGGCACTCCACAGTTAATGGGTTGTGGGTCACTTTGGACGTTGTCGTCAATTTTTACTATCTGTAATCTTGTAGTCAGGTATGATTTAAACATTTGTACGGCTTTTCCAACAATTCCAATGGACTCTAATTTTTTTAAGAGTAATTTGTGGCTTATTGTGTCGAACGCTTTTTTTAGATCAATGTAGATACCTAGAGCTATATTCTTTTTATCAATGTTGTGTTTTATTTTGGTAACGAGATCAATAGTCGCTGTAAGTGTGTTACTTTTCGATCTAAATCCATATTGTCGCTCGAAAATAAAGTTAATTGAATCCAAGAATTTATTTAGTCTTGCGTGTAGTACTTTTTCCAGAATTTTTGACAATACTGGTAGGACGGAAATAGGCCGGTAGTTACCAGGGTCAGTTTTTGCACCTGATTTAAAAATGGGGCTAAGCTTAGCTACTTTTAGAGAATCAGGGAATATACCATCTAGTAATAGCTTATTAATGCACGCTGTTAAATTTGTTAATATTAAATGTTTTATACATTTTATCACTTTTGTGCTTACTCCGTCTAACCCAACACTACAATTTGAGTCCAGGTCGTTAATAATAGTTAGGATTTCTTTTTCTGAACATGGTTTGAAACTAAACATTTTTGGATGTTGGGTGGAATTTTGTGACGTGGTGTGAATATCATTATTATGAAATTTCTTAGGTATTTTATCAGCTAAACGTGGCCCTATAGTAGAGAAATATTCATTAAATACTTCAGCGATTTCGTGTGGATTTGTGATGTCTTTTGAATCTACTATAAGTTTTGAAGGAGCGCACTTTTGTTTAATTTTATTATTGGCTAACGTGATTTTATTATTGGCTAACGTGATTTTATTATTGGCTAATGTGTTCCACTCCTGTACAGTCCACACATACATGCATCTGAAAAATACTACCCTTCTTCTTGCACAGTCGGGTAGAAATATATCGCGAGAGTGAAACAACTGCGACCGGGTGGTCGCAGTTATTTCACTCTAGCGCCTTAACAAAACGACCACAAGCAAACAAATACATTGTAACAATTGGCTAATTATAGCAGTTTACTGGAACAGTCCATTTTCCAGCGGTTTAAACCGGTAAATACTTAATTGTAGCTATTTCATCGATTGTACGAATAGATCAACAATAGTTAATATGTGGGACATATTAACGAGAACTGGCCCTATAATCGATTTGTCTTTTTAACCGGCCAACGGAAAGTCACCGACATGGCACAGCAGATTAGCAAGTTAAAGTGGCAGTGGGCAGGACAAATAGCACGTTGAATTGACGGCCGATGGGAACGAAAAGTTCTTGAGACTTGGACTATACAGTACAGTAGTAAGTACATTATTGACAAAGTTGCATTGTTGCAAAGTTTTGCACAATTAAATATTAATTTCATTTCATTACATTTCAAAAAATAAATTTATTTATTCACTCTAGCCTTGAAAATTCCAAGATGTAGCTCTCAGGAAACAGAGATAAGGCGAATAGTTCCATTCCTGTGCAGTACGCATCAAGGACGTGGACCGATATCGCTGAGCACGGTATAATGTCGCCTCTGATTTGTACTTTTTATCCCAACGCTTCGTGCGTGGGTCTGTTGAACGTAGAGTTTTGTTATGTTTATTGTACTCGTATGTCTTGCCTATGTCGATTCCAGTTACTTATCTTTTAACTAATCTTTTACAGACTATAAACGTTTTCTTTTTGTAATTGACTCGGTATTATGGGGATTTGTTGGGGAGATCAAAAGCCTGCTCCATATCCCTGCCATATATAATTATGAGGTTATCTGTGCACCTTGTGGCTGATCGATAGATAGATAAACTCTATTATACACTATAAAACAAAAAACATACAGAGAAACTAACAAAACTAGTGTGATAACCGGCGGCCTTATCGCTAAAAGCGATAATATCTCTTCCAGGCTGATTCTGGCTGATTCTCTTACACCGCGTGCGCGCATGTGTGTTCTCTACTCGAGCATGTTTTACCTTAGCTTTTATCAGATCTACATGGTATTATCATTTCTGTTTTAATTTTTCAATACACATTCACATTTACACCATCTACCTAAAACTAAGCCAACCTTCTACTAGATAGCTGATGTATTCAATATATGTATTTAAACTTGTTTCCCCACCTAAATAGAATAAACACCTATACTCATCATACAAATGTTTGCCATAGGTGGAGATTGAATCAACAACCTACAGCTTAGCAGGCAGAGATTACAAACTGAGCTGCGAAGCCAGTTGAACTCTTATTTTTGACTAACCTTGTGGCACAGTTGGTAGTATGTCTGCCTGCTGAGCTGTAGGTCGTGGGTTCGATCCCCACCCAGGGCAAAACATTTGTATGATGCGCATGGATGTTTGTTCTGTGTCTGAGTGCTTATATCATATGTATATATTTAGAAAAAAGTATGTATTTATTCTATATGCCATCTAGTTTCCATAGTACAAGCTTTGCTTAGTTGGGGCTAGATGGTGTAGCGTGAAATGTCTACAAATATTTATTTATTTATTTCTGAGAGACTCTGAGCATAGCCCTCTCCATCGTGACCACGCATCAGTGTCATTTCTGTTGTTACGGGTAACATGCACTGGTTTGAGGTACTGAGATATATTATAATAGAATCAATCGAATGGAGGCCGGTCGGATCTTGTTGAATAAACACACCAAAAACGATAATTGCTTTTATTGTTCAATATAAAAGTTAACAACGATTGATATTAAGGCAAATAAAATAATATATACGAAATTAAATAAAGGAACAGACATCTTACATTGGAGGATGGAGCGGAAAAGAGAGTTTTCTTAAGTCACTTGTGACGTCTTATACATACTGAAATTTGACAGTGACAACTAGTAAATATGTGACACATTACCTTTTTTAACATATTAGATCAGAGTATAAAATATAAAATGTCTGAGGATATGCACTCAAGGTAAGAACACAGATATAAGCAAGTAAATCAACATAAGTATCACGGGTAATAAATATAGAGACGAGAATTTTTCAATATCACGACATATGGCCTTTTAGAAGGCCACCGTCACATGTTACTCGTATATATCTTATCTTCTGACTATTTATGAGTATTGTAAGCGCGCATCTCTCCATATACGTATATAAGTTTATTTCTACCCAGGAACACACTAAGATAGATAGATAGATATATGTTCTCTTTATTGTACACACCTTAAAAGTATCCCATTGTCAGCCAGATAGACTCACCCACATACAAAGCTGCCCGGTTTCTCTCAGACCTTAAAAGTAATAACAAAGTACTTAAATAGACTAGAGCAACAACAGGCGGCCTTATCACTAAAAGCGATCTCTTCCAGGCAACCATAGGATGAAGAAAAATATAAATCAGACGGGGCGTGCAACGGGATATTAAACAAGTAACATTATAAACTAAACAATGACATATATGTGACATACATGTACATGCTAATACTAATTACATAGGTACTAATACTTATATAGAGAGAAAAAATATGCTAATAAATATTATAATTTAATATAATAAAAAATACAACAAAACGTTATACACTACAAAAACATACTTAAAACAAATAAGCATAATTTGACAAACCAAAAGTTATTTAGCGACTAGACCAAACATATAAAATGACTTGACCCGTTCTTTGAAAATAGCGAGCGAAGGAGATTTTCTTATTGACGCGTGTAAATAGTCTAGTAAAAATTAATCCGTTTGTATGGAGCAGATCGCAGTATTTGTAACTGGGGGGATTCTTTGAAATTATGATAGGAAAATAACTAAAATCATAAATCAACAATAATCCCCGATTTACAGACTAGCTGCGTTGTGCGGTTTCACTCGCGTAGTTATGAAAAACGGCGATGATTATGATGATGATAAGTAGCTTATGCCCGTCTCCAGGTCCAAAGCTATCTTTATATTAATTTTCATAACGATCGGTTCAGCCGTTTGAGCGTGTAAAGGTAACAAAATTAGCTTTTATAATATCATTATGAAATTGTGTCAAATGTATTTCAAAACAGGTAAATTCATTTGAATAACAATATACTTAGTTGTCTTTTATGTTGTCACAAATCTTATTTTTACTAGACTATCAGCAAACAACTCAGATGCACTGCAAAATCGAGACAGTAGCCGCATCAAAATCCTGTATTCAACACGTAAAGTACAGACAGGTACTTGTCATATGGCATCCTAATGTCTTTGTTAGGGTCAAAAATAATAAAACTTAACTAGCCCTTGTATATTTATCATAATAAATATTGTCTCCAGCTGGTCTCCAGAGAAATTAGATCCACGACGGACACCGGGGTAGACTGGAGACGGAGGTCACATTTTTGTTTATGTGACCTTTATTGTTTTTCTCGCCAAGATTATGCATAATTTCTAACCTTATGGCTCATCCCAATCTTCTACGAAATCCAGTTTTTACCTGACTGCCAAAGGAGGGACATGCGTACAGCCTAAACTGTTAACGAGTTTTATTAGATTTTTTACACATTCGTCAGAACTATTGATCACCAGTGTCGAAGCCGAAATAGAGTTTGTCGACCTAGAAGATACCTTTTTACTATGGAAACTTGTTTCCATGGTAAAAAGTGGTTTTCACATATTTTAAATAAAAACTACGGGTCACTCACGTCTGTTTTGAGTCGAAAAATCCGACTATAGTTTCAACCGCATTCGACAATCTTCTTCAAAGGAGCAGCGCAAACGTCACTCTCGGTCGGTGACGCGCCTCGCACTTTTTATTTAAAATAGAAGATTCAAGTGAATCTTCTATTTTGAAAATTAGCCTAGAAAATTCCAAGGTAACTCTCGGGAAACAGAGAAGGCGGCAAAGAATTCCATTTTTGTGCAGTATGGATCTAGAACATGGACCTAATCTAAATCTAAAATAAAAAACCTAAAATCTAAACCAAAGATTTTGGTTTAGATCAATTCTCAACTCAATTATTACTAATTGAGTATAGATTTTTGGTTTAGATTTTTTGATTTTTTACAATGAGAAATGGGTGGTAATATGCAGACTTTCTAGTAGCCTAGTGTAAGTTAACTCGTATGTTCATAGTATCACTATTTTCAGTTCACATAAATTCTAATGCGCAACTACGGAACCCTACTTTGCGCGAATTGCGCGTGACATGAGACGCACTTGGCCGCTTTTTACTTTAGGGCCGGATTATGACAAAAACATTATTCAGTAAAGTATATATTTTGTGTGTATGATTTTATTCTCTGTTGTATGTTTTTTGTTACAATAAATGTGTCTATTGTCGACTAGCCTTGTGGCTCAGTTGGTAGTGTGTTTACGTCTACCTGCTGAACTGAAAGTTCGTGGGTTCGATCCCCACCCAGGGCAAACATTTGTGTGATGAGCATTGATGTTTGTTCTGCGTCTGGATGTTTCTATGTATCATATGTATATATTTACAAAAAAAAGTATATATGTATTCTATCAGCCATCTAGTTCCATAGTACAAGCTTTGCTTAGTTTGGGCTAGATGGTGTTGTGTGAAATGTCCACAAATATTTATTATTTTATTTATTTATTTACTTAAAAAATGTAGATATCCTATAGCTAACTTAAGAGAAATACACATAATATGTGAAACTGGTATCTAATAAAATAAAAATGGCAATGGTTAGTTGTCGGCGGATCAAGCAACTTTTCCTTATAAGAATCCTAGGCCATTTCCGCGTCAGATGTCTTAGAATTTGTACTTAGGTTCTATATATGGAGTGTCAGTACGGAATCTAAGCTACCATGGATCATTAGATGTACGTCTAGTACATAACAGGTCAATGCCATAGATAAGTATATTTTCTCTTAATTTCATTCAGCGTGCTAGAAAACTCACAGATATAGTATAGCGTCACCGTTTTATGCTGGATATTCCAAATACCCGAACGAAACGCTGCGAACTGCTAGATTGTGGAATACGCTTGCTGTCTTTCCCGATAGATATAATCTGTCTTTAAATCGCGAGTGAATGGGTTTCTTCTATGTAAGCGCACTCCATCGTAGACCGCAACGTCGCTTAACATCTGGCGAGTTAGCGGTCAAGCGCAAACCTAATACATAAATAAACATCTGCGGCAGAATAATATTTTGCATTTTTTTTCCTCGATAATTTTTGTGTTACAGTTACAGCACTCGGCTGTAATAGTTATTTGTGATACAAGTGTTAGTACCTAAGTAGATTTAGATACTAGACAGGTAGACACTTATACCTAAGTAGAGTTAGATACAAGTGTTTTTACTTCTGTTGAAAAAACGGAACTCTTATAGGATCACTTTGCTGTCCGTCCTGTCTGTCAAGACCTGGTTATTAAGGTATCGAGTTGAAGTTAAAACCATATATTTACGTAGATCCATAGTCTCTTGCTGCAGAAAGAAAAACCAAACTACTCAGTTCATAAAAAAAAAGTTACAGCCGAATATGTCGCAAGAAACAAAGTAGTTAACATATCACTGGCAAAAAACGCATATTTAGACACTCGCGAGGGAATCAAAAACCTATAGGGTACTTCCCGTTCACCTATAACTGTAAAATTTGGCAAGAAGCGTTGTCATATAGTACACATAAAGGAAAACTGTACATTTTCAATTTAATCACAAAATACTAGGGTCTTTATTCAAGGAAGGAGGGTCCAAATTTTAAAGTGCTTTAACCGTATCATAGAAAGAGCTTCATTAGCACAAGCTAAAACAGGTTTTTAAATATTTTTACGATGTAAAAATATTTAAAAACCTGAATATCTATACTATACCTAAATATATACCTAAATATCTTTTCGATTTATGCAGGAAAATATAAAAAATAATTGTATAATATTCCCTTTTTATTTACTAGTTTGGACGGAACTCTCGGTGGGCGTGTTTCACTCGCACTTGTCCGATTAAAAAAAAAAAAATATAACAATGCGTCTTGTTATATTTTTTTTTTTCAGTCCGAGGCGAATGCTTAAAAAAATCTATTTTGCACGAGTGTCATGCAATATTTTTACAATATATTTGTGAGAAAACAGCTCTATACTTACTAATAATGAATGATAATCTCCTCTCTTTTTTTTAATTCATGATAGATCTGCGATTGACCAGCAACTAGCCACCACCAATTAAACCAACTTAACCAAGGCCGTAGGTTGAACACCCCCCCCCCCCCCCCTATGAGAGCTAAACCCACCCCGAAATGAATAATTAAGAAATAAATAAGGCTACGGCCTTGAACTTAACCATCTTTTAATGTTATCAAATTTTCGGGATTGTTACTCTTCGAAATCAAACGAATTTTTAACGGATTTATGGCAGGTCTCAGACCGATAAATTCAAATTCAAATAAAAAAAAAAAGCAGTTGGCAGCGAATCCAGCATGCTGGCCGCCATATTTCTTAATACAATAGCCTCGCGTAACATTCTTGGTACATAACGCGTCTCTCTAGCCAAGATTTGAGGATTAACAAAACGGCTGCAATGGTTAGGCTTGTCTAGTGCTTGCTTATTGCTCTCTCACTGCAGACCAGTTAGAGCATCTATTTTTAAACCACATTTTTTCTTAACTTTTAATTAAAATAAAAGCGACTAATAATTAGAAATTATTTCTAATATTTTGTCGCGCGAAGACATAGTTACGAATATCTATATCCCTGTCTCTTTTTAGGTTGACAAAAAGAGTGGAAATAAGTTTCTTACTATGCGCAGCCTAGGCCAGCTAGTGACAATAGGCAAGGTTTTATCACTACGCAGCGTACAGACATAGTAAATGGAGCATGCGACTTCATTTTCATGAAAACCTTGCGTGCCACATTTTTGGTACCGACTGTGACGTCACATAAACGATTTTGTGATGGAATGTTCCATCCGCGCGAAATCTATTCAACGCATCCGCGCGGTTGTACGCTAGTAACTAGTTGACAAAATATTGAATCGGAAGTATATATCACCTGAAATTAAATAAATCTTGGTCGTCAACTGCGATTTTTTATCGTACTTGACATGCTCGCTTTGACATGCTAGGTACATACACTTGGGGTATCTTTAGAAGTCTATGGTACTTACCTACGAGAAACAGTAGGTTCATATTATACGTGCAGTTAGTACTCGTAAAATACATTGACTTGTCAGTCCGGTCACGAAGAAAGAAGGTGAAACGTGTCGGAACTGCAGGCTCACGTGTCCTGACCTCCGCGTCACTAGTCATGTGGGAGCTGATGATGCACTAGAATACAGTGAATATACTGTAGATCTACAGTATATTCACTGTATTCGAGTGCGTCATAGATGTGACTATGATAGATGTTTTAGATGTAGATCTACCTGAAAGTCGGAAGTTCTTACCGTTTGAGGAAAAACGATTTTCCTTGAGCAAAATTCTGTATACTCATTAAGAAACGCGTTCATTTTCTTAATATCAGAAATGGATTAATTAACTAATGGATATTCTCGTTACGAGTAAATTCGTTTAAAGTCACGTAGGCACACGATTTTTAATAGGATTCATTAAGAAACAATTAAAATTTTAATATTTTTAGCAATATTTTTTTTTAACCTCAATACTTAAAAACTATCAGAAATAGCCTAAATATAAATTTATTTTGGTTAGTATTTAAACGAGCGAAAGTAAATTCAGAATGAGGAAATAAATAATGTTATACAATGTAGTACTATTAAAGACTTCTTTAATTATCGTTTATAAAGCTGAAATACTTAATAGACTTTATAATTATAGTTTCAAAAACTGACAAAAACATTTTTTCCCATTTATATATTCTAGTTTTTAGGGTTCCGTACCACATAAGAAAAAAACGGAACCCTTATAGGATCACTTTGTTGTCCGTCTGTCTGTCTGTCCGTCCGTCCGGGTGTCAAGACCTTTATCTCGGGAACGCGTGAAGGTATCGTCATGAAATTAAAACCATATACGCAGATCCATAGTCTCTTGCTGCAGAAAAAAATCTCAGATTTCGTAAAAAAGAGTTACAGCCGAATATGTCGTAAAAAACGCACATTTCGACACTCACAAGGGAATCAAAACCTATGGGGTACTTCCCGTTGACCTAGAACTATGAAATTTGGCAAGAAGCATTGTGCTAGAGTACACTTATAGGAAAAAATCCGAAAACTGCTAATTTTTTATTTAATCACAAAAAATAGTGTCTTTTCGCGTATCATGTGGGGTATCATATGAAAAAGCTTAATTAGTATAAGTTAAAACAGGTTTTTAAATATTTTTACGATGTATATTTTTCGGTATAAAAAAAAATATGATTTTCCCCTTTTATCTACTAGTTTGTACGGAACCCTCGATGGGCGAGTCTGACTCGCACTTGTCCGGTTTTATTTTTTATCAGCCCTGTTTATACAAACTGTCCCACTGCTGAGCGCGGGCCATCTTCTCATTGTGAGAAGGGTAAGGCCATAGTCCACCACGCTGGCCAAGTGCGGGTTGGCAGACTTCACACATCTTCAAGACCACTCTCAGACATGTAGGTTTCCTCACGATGTTTTCCTTCACCGTTTGAAGTTGGCGGCAAGGTTAGACATGTGGCATTCTAGTTTCGTGAACGTAGAAAAAAGTAAATGTATGGGATTGACATTAGCTAACGGAATGTCACGTGACCGCACGTCAGTTGCTAATCATTTCGAAGCGTAAGCGTTTGTAGCAATGGAAACGCTTGCCACTTGTCTAAACCTGCTGGTAACACTGTACCCATAATAATAAACGTGTCAGCCGTAAAATCGTTTTATCCGCAGAATTCTCATGCAATAAACGTTCAAATAATTTATCGGTGCAAAGTTGACATTTGACAACCTCGTGCTAAAACTAACATTTTATATAACTACTCACACCTTGATGGAGCCACTGACGTATTTTGTGAGTGAAACTGATAGATTTCTATGGGAAATGAATAGTTCTTTCGTTTATCCACGTGTAAATTATGTGATGGTAACTGTTGTTTGATAGGATTGCTAACTAAACTACTCACACCTTGATGGAGCCACTGAGGTATTTTGTGAGAGAAACTGATAGATTTCTATGGGAAATGAATAGTTCTTTCATTTTTCCATGTGTAAAGATGTGATGGTAACTGTTGTTTGGTAGGGTTGCTAACTTGCTGTATTTAAATAATTACGAACTTATCAGATCATCTCGTAACCATTTTGGTTGCAAGACATGGTTACGATGGTTACGAAATGGTAACCGATGTAAGCCAAACTGTACCGGGCTACTTAATAAATCATTTTTTTATCATTTCCATTAAGGACCATCAATTTTTCGAATATATAATAAGTAAAGTTCTTACCAAGCGACTCTTATGCTAAACTAATTAGCAAATAATTCTAGTTTGATAAAATAAAATAAAAAACCGACTTCAAAATGCGCAATTTTGTTTTTAAAATCAAACTACTGAACCGATTTTGATGAAATTTCTGAGGGACCAATCTGAAAGATAATCCCTTCAAAAAAAAAATTCATATCGGTTTATAAATGACGGAGTTATGGGTAACAAATACAAAGGTTTACGAAAAGAAAATAATTTTCCAAATTTTTTTTAAAACGAATTAGTGAAAATGGCTTGTGGACAGCCCTAGTAGTTAGCCTTGTGGTCGCGTTTATTGGTAAACAAACAAGGCGACGCGACGGGAGGAATTTTAGTTCCGTATTTGTTATGTAGAATTTATTATTGTCGTAGGTACTTGCATTTTTAACCGACTTCCCAAAAGAATGAGGTTCTCAATTCGACTGTGTTTTTTTTGTTCACCGATTCGCCAATTGAATTGAAATTGATTGAATTGATTTCGATGATTCTTTTTTGTTTGGTAGCTCAGAGATGGTCTTATATATTTTTTATCAAAATCGCTTTAGCACATAAAATTTGGTTTTTATAAAAAAAAAATGGAGGCTCCAATTTTTTAAACTATAATTCTATATTTCTACGGCCGATTGTCAAGGTTAAAGTAGTACTACAAACAGTAGACTTCGCGAGCACAAATTTTTGCAAAACCACTTGCTGCAAAAAATCCGGTGCTCGGGGGGTGTACTGCTCATATTCGAAATTCTACCATCAAACGTTCACTCGGTTCAATTACAAGTACATTATTATAGTTTTAATTAATTTAATTATGTAAAATATCCGCGATAGATACCTATGTTAAAAGATGGTTTATTTCCATGTAGATATGCCGTTTGGATAGAGAGCTATCGTGCTAAAATGGAAACTAAACACCTCGATCCCGTGGAGCTTAAAATTAAAACACTGTTATTATTAACGGGATATTTACCGTGGTTCGCGTTAATTTTGAGCTCCCGATATTTCGGCACAGTTCAAAATTAACGCGTACCACGGTAAATATCCCGTTAATAATAACAGTGTTTTAATGAATGACCGTGATAGTTTAAAAAGTGTCTTAAAATTAAATTTAAAAAAAAACGTCTTGATTGAACAAAATAATGAAATAAGGACAGCAGCTCAATGCCACATTAGTTTTCCATGCTAACAGACTGTAGAGTACATAATTGTTCGTCTACCTCATAGACTTCTATAGATACCCCAAGTGTATGTACCTAGCGTGTTAAAACTAGCGTATCAAGTACGATAAAAAATCGCAGTTGACGACAAAGATTTATTTAATTTCAGGTGATATATACTTCCGATTCGACATTTTTGTCAAGTAGTTACTAGCGTACAACCACGCGGATGCGTTGAGTTGAATAGATTTCGCGCGGATGGAACATTCCATCACAAAATCATTTATGTGACGTCACAGTCGGTACCAAAAATGTGGCACGCAAGGTTCTCATATAAATAAAGTCGCATGTTCCATCTACTATGTCCGTGGTCTACCTGTAGAAAGAAAGTTATATAGAAACATACTTTGCCATCCTTTATACGCAGTCGGGTATATATAAAGTTTTATCAGTTCCTAATAATGATGAATACAATGACCCCTAAAGTATATCGGACCTTAACGGTTACTGTAAATGTCAATTATTACAGCTGACACACTTTTATTTAGGTCAGTGTATGCCAGCTGTTCTATTTCCTGATGCAAATATCATCACTATACACAATCCCTAATCCGCCACGATACACTGTAATATAAACTTTATATTAACCGTCGTAGAGTAGAAATTATCTCTGTAGATAACATCCAAGGTAGTACAGAACTTGACCTACATGACAATGTCACGGTCAAAGGAAAACGGTTTGCACGCATGTGTTTTTACAGTTTTAACCGACTACCCAAAAGGAAGACTGTTTTTGATGTGGAACAGTGTGTCTGTTGAACTACTGTACTATACCTACTATTATTGTTACAAAAAATGTGGCCTATGACACTCGGAAAATAAAGACGAATCTAACGATGCTATGCTTATCAAAATCGGTCGAGCCGCTTAGGCTGTAGGATGTAATTATATGGTTTTTTTACCATGGAAAGTAACATGGTTTTACATATTTTAAATTTCTTTCATTTACATTTTTTCGACTCAAAACCGACGAACCTTTTTTCAAAAACGAAATTTTTGAATAAAAACTATTATATAATATTTTAAACATACATATACTCTCCTTCTTACGCAGTAAGGTAAAAATGAGCGGGATACCAAACACTACTTACATAGCACCCTAAAAGTTGTTTGTCAACTCTACACATATTACACAAAATTATTCATCTAGTTTTCCCTCAGTTATTCGACCACAATTGAGAAGTCACAATTTTATTGAATGAGTCTGCGGTTTCGTAATATCCCACGGACATTATGACAAAATAGTGACATTGTTGTGTTCATTATGAATTCCGTCACAATAAAAAAAAACCGGACAAGGCGAGTCAGACTCGCCCACCGAGGGTTCCGTACAAACTAGTAGATAAAAGGGGGAAATTATATATTTTTTATATTTTCCTTCATAAATCGAAAAATATACATCATATAAATATTTGAAAACCTGTTTTAGCTTGTGCTAATTAAGCTCTTTCATATGATACCCCACATGATACGGTTAAAGTACTTTAAAATTTGGACACTCTTTCCTTGCTTAAAGACCCTATATTTTGTGATTAAATTAAAAATGTCCAGTTTTCGGATTTCTTCCTATATGTGTACTATAACACAATGCTTCTTGCCAAATTTCATAGTTCTAGGTCAACGGGAAGTACCCCATAGGTTTTGATTCCCTTCTGAGTGTCGAGATGTGCGTTTTTTTCGACTTATTTGGCTGTAACTTTTTTTATGAAAACTGAGAAGTTTGATTCTTCTCTCTACATCAACATACTATGAATCTACGTATATGATTTAATTTCAACTCGATACATTCACGCATTCCCGAGATAAAGGTCTTGACACCCGGACAGACGGACAACAAAGTGATCCTATAAGGGTTCCGTTTTTTTCTTTTGAGGTACGGAACCCTAAAAACCACCTACTTATTTACAGTACTTATGAAATGGTTAAACTAGAATCATCTTTCAGCTGTAAAGGTTATTACGTACAAGGGGGGATTTCAATTCATTGCATCAGTCTGCATTGATTCCAACTTAGAGATGGATTCCAGCAGCTTTGTTTATCAAAAGTTTGTAATGAATAAGTGGCGTAAATACTAGAGTTAATATTGTGTTGAAATGAAACAAATTGTAACAGATTTATCGCGTATATTTTACTTATTTTATTGTACTTATTTAACTGTTTTTTTTTTTTTTTTTTTATACATTATAGATCTACGATTGACCACCAACTCGCCTGATGTTAAGCGACGGTGTGGCCGAGGATGGAGCTCGTCGATCTAGAAGATATATATTCACTCTAGCCTTGAAAATTCCAAGATTGTAGGTCTCAGGAAACAGAGATGGTGGCAACGAATTCCATACTTGTGCAGTACGCTACAGGAATGTGGAAGTTTCATTTCAATGAGGAATAATCGAGAAAATCTTCGAAAACAGTTTGCTAAACATGTGTGTTATATATTGCGTAATTTTACAGAACTAATTCTTTTTGACGTGACAACGTCTAATACAGCGATGAACGCTGGCTGCACGCACGAAAAAGTATTTATCATTGTCCCGTTACGCTCATTGTCCCGTTACATCACCATCATTTCATCAATGTTTTCTTATCACGTTGTCACGTTAAACTATCGTCCGTAAACCGACTTTACAGACAACCAATTTTTTTAACAAAAAGAAAAGCTAATCTAGCATCTCTAAGCAGCTTAGGTTTCCTATTATTTGTGGACTGTCTTTACACAAAATGAAAAGATAGGTATCGCATTCCCTTCCCTTCTTCAGCCCTTGTTTCCCTTCGATTATATTCTGCCTGCAGCCATTCCCCACAGTTATATTGCTCCCCCCGGTATTAGTTCTTCCTCTTGTTGTGCCAAAGGTATCATGTTTTCCCCTTGTTCCGCCTGTGGTTTCCCGTTCCATCAGTTCGCCCTGTACAGCGTTTCCTCTGTTGTGCCTTCAGTCCGATGTATTTCTTCCCCGCAGTTTCGCCTGAGGTATTCCTCTCTCTTCTTTCTGCCTGAAATATCGCATATCTCCCATGTTCCACTTGAGCTATAGCATTTCCTCCTTATTCTGTCACGTTTCCTCTGTTCTGCTTGCAATCAGAAGTATTGCATCCGCTCAGTTCTGCCCGATGTATTGCTTCTCTCTTTTTCTGGCTGAAGTATCGCATTTTGCTCTTACTTTTCCTGAGAGATTGCATTTCCACACTTGTTCTACGCTGTCTCCGCAAACATCGTATTAGGTACGCTAGTCAGCTCCTTTCTACGTGTTATCACGAATTAGGTCAACATTTACGGTCCCAGACGTGTCTATCCCGCAAGGATAAGCGTCACTCACGTTTATACACACTATGGGAATGCAACAGTAAAGTTATGCTGCAGATACAATATAAAAAGAAATAATACTTGATGAAAGGGTTGGCAAGTGGCGTAGCAATGACATAGGGTGGTGTGACTGTGACTGCATTACTCACCATACTTTACGCCAATGCTCCTTTTCATGCATATAGCATGAAATTCATGTGTATTTTGCCGATATTTGTTTGCGCGAGCAATATATTCTTACTTATTATTATGTCTTAAGTCTCCGATTATGGTTTCGAAAGGAGCAACGCAGTCGTCTCTTTTATTTAACTATACTAAATTTATAAAAGGCTTTGTCCCGACTGACTTACAGACAGGCAAAACAGCCTAAACCGCTCATTAGTATGAGCGGTTTAGGCTGTATAAAGATATGAATATATAGCTATAAAGATATGAATAATTATAGTTTAAAAAACTGAAGTAACCGACTTCTCATGGATGCCATTGTCAGAACTGGACCACACGGGAAACATCAGCTTTCAAATAAAAAAAGAATCATCAAAATCGGTTCATCCAGTCGAAAGTTCTGAGGTAACAAACTTTTAAAAAAACAGTCGAATTGAGAACCTCCTCCTTTTTTGAAATCGGTTGAAAAGAAGGGTACTTACATTTTTTTATGTGTTTAACTTATTGAACTTCCAAAGTTGACAGGCATTTGACTACAGCACCCCTGATGATATGGTAAAAATGGTGGGCACATCTAACATGGAATGGAAAGCGGCTCACAAGTGATGTTGTCTGAAGACAACGCTAGTTGTTTAGTACTTCCCATACTGTTATTATCGTGCGTTTTAATATCAACGCACATTCCGCTCATCCCCGACATTCTTGTGATATAGAAGTAATAAATGGAATTGCGCAGGAACCTCATTTCTGAAATTATCAATTTTTTACCCGACTGCGTAAGAAGGAGGGCTATGTTTTTGGAGTGTATGTATGTAAGAATGTATGTATATATATATATATATGTACGTTTCTATATGACAGCCTAAACGGTTTGACCGATTTTGATGTCTGAGGTGTCATTAGATTCGTCTTCGCTTCCAGAACGTCATAAGCTATTTTTTTTGTAATAATAATATATCTCTCGAAAAAATAAAAAAAATCGTTTCGTAGCCTCCAACGAACTATTTAGTAATATACAAGTGATTTTACTAGAATTATTCTACAGAATGCGCATTTATAATCTTTTATAGCGATTTTACGCATACTTTCTCACAAAAAACATAAATAAAAAATATATAATAACGAAATCGTAAGTTAGACTGCAAATACTGCCTTTTTGCAGTCAGGTATTTTGTATTTCATTTTATATCCATACTTGTTTCAGGTTCTATGTATCATAGGCTCACATTTATTGGTTACTAGCCGCGCCTCCGCGATTTCACACGCCGCGCCTGGAAGCGTCCTTGTTTTGGGGACATAATCTAATTTAAGAAAATTCGACTTCAAAACAACTCAGTTAGTAACTGAAAAGGGAGAAATAATAACTTTGTACAAAATTGAAATATTCAATCATAATTGGGCGTCTAGCAAGGGAAAATAACTTTGCCTTTTTGTCACTCTTTCACGACGACCAAACGTCTGGACCAATTGTTATGAAATTTGAAACAGAAGTAGTAAAAGACCTGGAGACATAGACTACATTTCATTATTATATTACCATCATCATCATCACCGTTACTCATCACTACGCGGGTTAAATCGTGGGGCACTGCTATTTTACAATACCAGTGTTATACTGTTTTGGAGATATTTATCGTGGTGTGTAATTTTGTTGAGTTCTTGATATTTTGGTGCAGTTGCATATCAGGAATTTAACAAAATCATATCCTTTGAAAAGTAATATATATAGATTTACGTTCATACACATATACAGAGAGAAAAGTAAATAGTTATTGTTTAAAAAAGTGTTTAAGAGTGTTATCGTCATCTCTGTCACAAAAGATTTACCACCTGTATAAATCTTACATAATAATTAAGTCTTTCTCCGAAAATACCAGTTGGAAATGGAGCTACTTAGTCTCGACTTCTCGAGCACCGCCGTAAAGTAGCATCTGTCTATTTTCTACAGGATTCATTTCGGGAAATGTGCGCAAGAGCTGCACGACCTAATTCCACCCTCCCCATTGCTCTACAGGACTAGCAGAAGGTCGGCGAATTACCACCCATTTCTCGTTGAAATGCCAAAAATCCGTACACAGCGATATCGATCCACATTCTTGTTGCGTACTGCACTTGAATGGAATTCTTTGTCGCCTTCTTTGTTTCCTGAGACCTACAATCTTAGAATTTTCAAGGCTAGAGTGAATAGATATCTTCTAGATCGACGAGCTCCATCCTCGGCCACACCGTCGCTTAACATCAGGCGAGTTGGTCGTCAATCGTAGATCTATCTTGCATAAAAAAGCTTGCATCCACCGTCTTCCCGCCACTTGCATGAGGCCTTTCTGTCCACCTTGTAGTTTGACGTTCTATACTGCATGCGCCGATGCGTGCGTGCATGTGCGTTTTAGAATGTGTTACTTCGGAATACCCCTCAAATACAAAAAAATACCATCTATTATTTTTATTTTATCGATAATTTATTGGTTATTATTATTTAAGTTGAATGAAAGCCTTGTCTTTGACGCAATGATCGAGTGCTTCAATGAAGTCCACCGTCTCCTCGTGGCAGGTCTCCGCGGTGTACTCCTTCGACTCTACTCTCTTCTGGCAAGCTTCTAGAATCTTCCAATATTTGCGGAGGGTGCAGTCCTCTGAAAATAAAATGGATTCATTAAAATACCTATTAAAAACTGGCTGTCTGTAAAGTCGGTTTACGGACGATAATTTTACGTGATAACGATGCGTCACAAGCCGAACGCTTAGGCCGATCGTGCCTCTCTATCGCTTGTTTCGCGCTCTCGCTTGCACGCTCGACTCAGCCGGAACGTTCATCGATTTATCACGTCAAAAAACTTCAAAAATTACAAAAAAAAAAAAAAAACTGAAACAATTCACTGCAATCATAGCCAAAAATAATTATATGTATTATGGTCGCTAAATACCTACTGTAGCAAAATTGATATAATTTCATATTGGATCTAACACAAACATAATTTTCAAAATCGTTTCAAAATTGACAGAGAAATAATTGAATAGACGTAAAAACACACATTCGAACATAGAACCTCAGGTTTTATGAAGTCGTCTAAAAATAAATTTAATTTAAATTTAAAAAGCCCATTTTTAGCAGAACTCGATCTTAACTAACAATTTAAAAAAAACTCGATGTTTTATTCCAATTCACACGACAGTGGCTGGAAGATGCTGGATGCAAGCCGATTCCAAGCGGTCTTTTGGAAATTCATGAGGGAGGCCTATATCCAACAGTGAACGTATTGTGGCTGAGATGATGATGATGGCTATAGGGAAAGATTTTGTGTAGAGCACGCATCGGCAGACGTACGGCGGACATACGCAACGTATGACGACCCGCCACAAGATGGACAGATAACCTGATACAAGTGGCAGGAAGATGCTGGATTCAAGTCGCTTCCAACCGTTTTGGAAATTCATGGAGGAAGCTATATCCAGAAGTGGGCTGCTTGTAGCCGAGATAATAATTAACGGTCTCTTACCAACAAATGTTACATAACTTTGATTAATGTCTCAAATTCTCTGTCTTCTTTCCGCAAGTGACATTACGTATCAGCGAGAAGTTTACAAAATATCTTGAGCATTGCTCATATTTGAGTAACGTATTTCAGTAAGACCCTAAATAGTTAAAGCTACTTACATCAATTTGTCTCAAGAATGACTATCGTAAATATAACCTACTTAAATTACTAAATATAATAATGTTTCATTTTCATTCAGTTTATTTGCAATTATTTATTTATTTGATATTTACAGTTAATTTAATTTTAATTTTATTTAATGTTGCAATTGTTTAGTTTAATTTAATCTAATTTATTTATCTTCAATAATTTCATTTTATTTAATTTTAATTCTAATGTAATTTATATGGATGCAAAACATCTGGATTAAAATTATTTAATTTCATTTCATAATGAAAGAAGTTAGGAAAAAACCTACTTGTCATGCATATTCCTCGTTGCTTAGTGAGCTGGTCCTTAGCCTCCTGAAACGAGAGATATTAATAATTACATCTAATTAATTCTGAAAAGAACTGAAAATGGTCACCGGGAGTCGCATCAATTCGGTTACATCCAGTTTTAATTCCAACACAATTGATTACTTACAATGTTGGACACTAGGCAGTTTTCTGACTATGCTATAACGACTTACATCCTAACCAGTTACTATACTCGTAAGTAGTAGTTCTGCGAACAGGTAGACCTCGCGAACACAGACTTTTTTGTGCTCGCAATGACTACATTTTTTATACAGTAATAGATTTGCGCTTGACCGCCAACTCGCCTGATGCTAAGCGACGCTGTGGCCTACGATGGAGCGCGCTTAGCTAGAAGAAACCAATTCACTCGCGATTTAAAGACACTCAGATTATATGACTAGCCCTGTGACGCAGTTGCTAGTATGTCTGCCTGGTGAGCTGTAGGTCGTGGGTTCGATCCCCACCCAGGGCAAACATTTGTGTGATGAACATGGATGTTTGTTCTGTGTCTGGGTGTTTCTATGTATCACAAATAAGTATTTACAACAAAAAAAAAGGATATGTATTTTATCAGCCATCTAGTTATAGTACAAGCTTTGCCTAGGTTGAGCTAGATGGTATTTTGTGAAATGTCCACAAATATTTATATCTAACGGGAAAGACCCACTAAGGAAGCGTATTCCACAATCTAGCAGACATCTGTTCAAATTCGAAATTTATCTCAGAATTATTTATGGAATGGTAGCAATTTTTTTTTGTTTATAATTGAGTACTTGTAAAATGTTTTAGCAAATATTATCAAAATCGACTCGATTGGAAAGATTGGATCATCAGTATCCGACGATATCCTGCGATTTCGTCTTGCCTACTATTGCATTTACATAATTTTTCAAAGATGTTGGAGTCATTTGTGGCACCATGCCCACTTTTAAAATCACCGCATATAAGATTTAGATTTTATTTAATAAGTGACGTCTGTACTGGGGACGACGCAAAATAGAATAGATAATAATCCGTAATTTCGAATAAAATGTACTGTAACAAATACGATATAGTTTTCATAAAAGAATAGGTCATTAATTGTTATTTCATCGCTACGCGGGTGGTGATATCGTGGGGCGAAAGCAGTACAAAATATACGGAGAAATGTTTTCCCTGACGCATTATAATACAATTTTACCAAGATGAGATTTAATCAAAAATGAAGAGTTCCATAGACAGGAGAGCAGGGTATAGCATGTAGAACTGACTGATGGTGTCGAAAAGTTCCTGAGTGAAGACCACGCACTGGCAAGCGCAGCGTAGAAACCAGCGACAAGGTGGACAGAAGACCTCATAATTACAAGTGGCAGGAGCACGCTGGATACAACCGCTACCAATTGCTCTTTTTTGGAAATTCATGGGGGATTTCCGGTAGTAGACTCTCTTGTGGCTGAAATGATGATGATGACATGAGTATGATGATATGAGTATAACCTCAGTTCGTATATACAGTTGTTAGACGGTAGCATTGCATACCATAGTCTGAAAATGCCTCACAAAAATATATTGAGTACAAATACAGACTTTTGAAAGTTCGTCGTCGCGTAACTTCTACACTTATAAATAAGTAAACAACTTTCTCTTGAATTCTTGATGACAGTTGGGCAGTCAGTCGTAGACAGCTATTTTTAACCGACAGCGTAACAAAATAAGTTTTCAATACGATCTTATTTTTGACCGACTTCCAAAAAGAAGAAGGTTATCAATTCGCTCTGTATGTTTTTAGGGTTCCGTACCCAAAGAGTAAAAACGGGACCCTATTACTGAGACTTCGCTGTCTGTCCGTCCGTCCGTCCGTCTGTCCGTCCGTCCGTCCGTCTGTCCGCCCGTCCGTCCGTTCGTCCGTCTGTCACCAGGCTGTATCTCATGAACCGTGATAGTTAGAGTGTTGAAATTTTCACAGATGATGTATTTCTGTTGCCGCTATAACAACGAATACTAAAAAACAGAATAAAATAAATATTTAAGGGGGCTCCCACACAACGAAACCTCATCATCATCATCTCAGCCATAAGAAGTCCACTGTTGGACATAGGCCTCCCCCATGGATTTCCAAAAAGACCGATTGGAAGCGGCTTGCATCCAGCGTCTTCCCGCCACTTATATGAGGTCGTCTGTCCATCTCGTGGCTGGTCTTCCTACGCTGCGCTTGCCGGTACGTGGTCTCCACTCGAGAACCTTTCGGCCCCATCGGCCATCAGTTCTGCGTGCTATGTGCCCTGCCCACTGCCACTTCAACTTGCTAATCCGCTGTGCTATATCGGTGACTTTTGTACGTCTACGTATCTCTTCATTTCTGATTCGATCTCGTAGAGAGACTCCGAGCATAGCCCTCTCCATAGCTCGTTGCGTGACCTTGAGCTTCCTTATAAGGCCCATAGTTAGGGACCACGTTTCAGTGCCGTATGTCATCACTGGTAACACACACTGGTTGTAAACTTTCGACTTGAGGGACTGGGGAATATTGGACGAGAAGACGCTTTTAAGTTTCCCGAACGCTGCCCAGCCGAGTTGGATACGACGATTGACCTCCCTCGTAAAGTTGGACCTGCCTAATCGGACCGTCTGTCCTAAGTAGACGTATTCGTCAACAACTTCAAGAGTGAAGTTCCCCACAGATATTACGAAACCTCAAATACCACTATTATAGTAATT
This sequence comes from Lycia hirtaria, assembly GCA_947563715.1. NCBI lineage: Eukaryota > Metazoa > Arthropoda > Insecta > Lepidoptera > Geometridae > Lycia > Lycia hirtaria. Next base: position 48,036,465 of record OX387376.1, on the reverse strand, counting down.
AAGCTGAAATTTGGTAGGTTGATACATGATTTCGAAGTTAGGAGCGTGTAGCTTGGTGTTTACGTTAACCAAATAAATGGTGACAAGGATGAATGAAGGTGGTTGAAATTTTCTATGAAAGGTAGGATATAATTTTCATGATAGGAGCATGATATTTAGTTTAGTTCAAAGAAGTTTACCGTAACGCCATTTACGCTCTGGTTGGGGATAAAAAAGAGAAAGTTGCAGCGCTTAAATTTTTATGATTTTGATTAGTAAGTTATTTCGAAAACAGACGAGTCACAAAATTATGGCTTTCCTTTTTATGAACAATAAAAATTAACGGTCAAGAATATTATTTACCAGCTGAAAATCACGGTGTCGCCCGCTCTCCGGAAGAATAATTGGCTCCTGCACAATTATTCTTCCGGGATAAAAGTAGGCTATGTATGTGGTATGCCAGGCTATAGCTTACCTACTACCAAATTACATGTAAATCGGTTTAGTCATTTAAGCGTGAAAGAGTAACAAATATATTACACGCACACATGCGTGTAAAAAAACTTTCACATTTATAATAATCAGAGAGTGAGAAGTGAAATTAATAAGATAATAAGCTGTTATGCTAGGATTAGGGTCTGAAGTTGTGGAATCCGAGCAATCGTAGGCGCTTTGATATTTATTTGGAAAGACCTAAGTACGTTGTAAAAAATACAGAGACAGCAGAAATAACAAATGCTTAAAATAAAAAATAGAATCACGAGGTCTGATCACAGAATTAAGTACTAAAAGATAAAACAAAACAAGATCGGGCTTATCCAAGAGACCGGCGCCAACTAATCAAAATGAAACAAGACTAATGAAAAATCGATCAGCAGTCACGTTTCGCAGTCTAGGCTTAAGATTAAGGCCATTAAACTGAGTCAAGTTCATGAAACGTTAATAAGGTGGTACATACTAGATCAATAGGGACGGCAATCAGACGGGGTCAATTCTTGCTGCTCCGTAGAGTACCTGTAGACTTCTTTATGAGCTCGCAATGACGAACGAAATGCTATTAAAATGTTGACATTGCTAGATCGTCCGTCTCACTCGCGCGCTTTCTAACAAAAAATTGGTTGTCTGTAAAGTCGGCTTACGGACGTCATAACAAAACATTGATGAGATGATGATGATGATGTAACGGGACAATGAGTCATCCTTTTTCGTGTGTGCAGCGCCGGCGTTCATCGATTTATTAGACGTTGTCACGTCAAAAAGTAAATAGTGTATTATGCTCTATTTGACATAGGCCGTAGTGCATAACATATTCTTCAAATGAGATGCATCTTAATTATTATGTTAAGCGATCGCAGAGTCTACAAAGATAGTCTCTACTTATCTACAAAGACTTTGCACCTATATGAAAATATTTTGTTGAGATTTATGGACTATCCACTATATTGTAAAAATGCCGTTTTCCCGTTTTATCTAGTATTCAAGTTTGAAATTAAATAAACACCTAAATAAATTATTTCTTTTCCCTTTGTCACGACTCAGTCACAAAGTATCCACAGCAGCGATTACGAAAGGACATTTTTGTGTCGACATATTTAATCCTGCTTAAAATAAGTCGAAAGTTTACAACCAGTGTGTGTTACCAGTGATGACATATGGCACTGAAACGTGGTCCCTAACTATGGGCCTTATAAAGAAGCTCAAGGTCACGCAACGAGCTATGGAGAGGGCTATGCTCGGAGTCTCTCTACGAGATCGAATCAGAAATGAAGAGATACGTAGACGTACAAAAGTCACCGATATAGCACAGCGGATTAGCAAGTTGAAGTGGCAGTGGGCAGGGCACATAGCACGTAGAACTGATGGCCGATGGGGCCGAAAGGTTCTCGAGTGGAGACCACGTACCGGCAAGCGCAGCGTAGGAAGACCAGCCACGAGATGGACAGACGACCTCATACAAGTGGCGGAAAGACGCTGGATGCAAGCCGCTTCCAATCGGTCTTTTTGGAAATCCATGGGGGAGGCCTATGTCCAACAGTGGACTTCTTATGGCTGAGATGATGATGATGAAAATAATTAGGGAACCGGAATGGCTTCTTTCTAAAAGTTTTTACTTAGTTACCTACTTACGGCCGGAGATTTGTGGTTTACATTCACCCGACTGCTTAAGAGTGTAATGGTTTTTGACTTAGTATGTTTTGCAAATTACGTCAATCTAGTAGACATATGCGTTTAATATTCAGTTAGCTTTGTTTAATAGAATTACGATGATATAATAAGTTTTATATATAGTTTTCATAAAAATTTTAGGAGAAATCTAGTTTTTAGATGTGCTGGGCAAAAAAAACGCGAAGGATTAGGCAGTTGAGTGAAATGTGCAAAAACCCCCTTGCGTGCGGAGGAGCTAACAACACACATGCATATCAAAAAATAGTAGTAATGGTGAAATGGTGGGCATCGTGATACCGAGTACTTGAATAAGTAAATCTTGATAAAATACGTAAATGGGATAGTGGGCAAAGCGAGACGAAACCACACATAAACACCCTTACATCATGTACATACATCAATCTAAATAATATATATTCGAAAAACATAATTATTCTCCCTCTTCCGCAGTCTACTAACAAAAAATAAAAACATGCGCAAAAACTGAAGTAAACCATAATAAACCGCTATGTTTTCCTCAAATTTATTTCGTAAAATAATAAAACATTTACCTAAGAGCAAGAGGGAAAGTCAACAAATATCCAACTGACCGTAAATCCTTGAGATCCACTTGCTTCGTCTTAGACGCGAGTCGTTTTAAGTTGTTTTTCTTAGAAATAACAACAAGTAGAGTAAACATCATGGAAGCTGTGGTTTGATGTGTAAGGGCTTCCGCACACGGGACTACTTGAATAAGACGCAGAACTCCAGTATAAAACGCAATCGCGACTGCAATATTCATAATCTGAATGGCGAATCTGACTCGCACTTGTCCGGTTTTTTTCCGCTCGCACATAAGATATGGGACAACATGGCAGACTCCCTCCCCCCGCTATGAGAAGGCTAAAAGCTATGCTCATGTCCATTGCTGAACTCCCCCCCGAAATGAATTTCTGGCTATGGCCTTGGTTGAGAGTACCCCGGATGTATTGCATTCTCGAGATACATGACTGCGTTTCTCTTGCAGGTGAATCAGATAAAGTTGGCATGGTAAGATGGCTACGACTACCATGGTAGTATCACCGCTGGCCACCCAACCATCACCGAAGAGTAAGCGGCGTCTCTTCGCGGAAGCCAGACAAAACAGCTTGCACAAACTCAGCATCATATTCGATCATGGACATAAAAATGGTAAGTAGGTAGGGCACGCGGCGACAAATTAAAGGGATATTTCTGACAAAATCTTTTCGAGCTCATTCCGAAAAACTATAAAACCACACAAAATCTTGGTCGGAAGCATCCGAATGGAAGCATCCGACACAGGTGGTTAAGAGCTTCTAACCGCATGTTTCAGCTATTTCCGATTTTTTTGTCGGAAATATCCGACACAAGCGGTTAGGCACTTGTAACAGCTCAAAAAACTTTTGTCGGAAATATCCAACCAGGCGGTTAAGGGTTAATCTGAATTTGGTAGGTATAAAAAAAAACGGATAGCAAAAATAGTAGGTTGGCAGCTTTTGTGGAGGATAGTAAAGTAAAAAGCAGTTAAAAGCCATCGAGGTAGGTATCTACCTCGATGTTAAAAGCTTGTTTTCAATTAAACTGACTAGGTACCTAGTATAGAATAAAATAACAGACGGGAGAAATAGTTGCGTTTCGGTTTTGTATACCCTTTTTCTGTTTTGTGTTTTAAATAAATAATGTATTTTTCCCACTAAACATTCTATGCCTGGGAACACTAAAGATTTTTTGACATGAAAACACGCGATTATGCGACTGCAATCGTCGGAAAATCGCGAGTTTAAGCGAGTCCTTAACATTACATTTATCTCATCAAACTTGTTAAAAAATGCTTATTCAACTAGTCCGATTTTATTTCTATTGATCGAACCATTGACTTTTTTCAATGCTACTTAAAATAATTAATTTGATGCAACTAAAAAACTTTTCGTGTGTATAATTTGATGTTTATGTACAGGTACTTACTGCGATTGTATGTAGCTAATAGTTAAGTAAAATGATCATACCGGGTCATAAGAATCTTCCTCTAGTGGCATTGTAAGAAATATTCTTCAAGCTTTGTTAAAACAAACCAAAAAATAATCTGGAACTTCTAAAGAGAGTGTAATTTTCTTTGCTTTTAACAATTTGGTAACGTCACTTGATAAAATTCAAACAAACCGCCGGAAACATCATAACTGCCAGATAAGTACTTATTAAATGCTTATTAATTTATTTTGGGAAAAGCAGGAAAAATATTGAGTAATATAAGTGATATTAAAATAAAATCAACATTTTATGTTATTAACGATACAGTTTAGCAATAATATATAAAAGGATATCATCGAGAACGATAATCTACTACATTAGATCTACATCCTAAATTAGCTACGAATCTGCTTTACCGATGGGTAAAGCAGATTCGTAGCTAATATAGTATCACAGCTTGTAATAGATGGCAGCACTTTGTATGACAAAAAATGCGCGTTGTTTTGCTATACAAGTGACACAAGTGACATTTTTGACATTTTAATCAACGGTGTTGCTACAGTGTAATAGAAACCTCACAAAATAGTACATTTGTTGTTATTTCAGTGCAGTGTAAGGATTATAATGAATCCATTATTGTTACAATCCTTGCGTTAGTAAGTACACGTTAATTGCATGTGGATTCCAACAAAGTACCTATCAAAAGTAAAGCATTGCTCTTTAAGGCAAAGAGTACGGTGGCGCCGCTGTCTGGCTCGCACGTGGCTCCTTTTTTAACTGACTGCGTGAGAAGGAGGGTTAGGTTTTTTGAGTGTATGTATGTATGTATATATACATATGTATGTGTTTCTATATGATCGCCTACAACCTAAACGGTTAGTCCAATTTTGATGTGTGAGGTGTCGTTGAGGTGTCGTTTATTTACTGAGTATTATGGACTATATTTTTTGTAATAACAATAATACATCTCTTGCAAGAAATAAAAATAAATGTGTATTTTTCGTAAATTCAAACGAACTTTATTGTAACAAACAAGTGGTTTTACTAAAATTATTTTAAATAATGCGCATTTATAATCTTTTACGGCAATTTTACGCATACTTTCTCACAAAAACGTACATTCAACAGCATATTAAGCGTAAATAAGTCTTAAGTTATGACTGCAAATACTGCTTTTCTGCAGTCGGGTATTTTGTTTTTCTTTTAATATAGATACTTGTTTAGATATAAAATTATTTATTTACTTTGATTAGTGTTCTCTCCTTAGCTTCTTAAGAACACTATTACAATGTATTGCCAATAGCTGTCATTTTTATTTCTGTTATTTTGACTGAAATGAACGATGAATAGAAAAAAAATTCCACGTTTAAACGTTTATTTAGGTATTACCTACCAACAAAAAAAAGGGTCGTCTAAACAATTCATAATTGGTGGAGTAAATTGAGCTGAACACACGGTATGTAAAGAAAAATGTAACATATGCTGATTCCAAAACCATTTCGAGATTGTATGTCTATAAACCATATTTTTTTATTTTGGGCTCATAATATGATAAGATGGCGCAAATTTTTGCGAAAATATAAAAAATATTTGACCTTCAGTCGACCTCTAAAATGACGTCACAGTTACTAAAAAAAGTTGATGCTGACAGCATTGGCATTGAATATCAAGCATAGACAATATCTCTATGACAACTGTCCTAACAAAATAATTTTCTATAGAATTGTAAAAATATATATGTCACTGTCAACGTCAAGTTAGACGTAAATTTTTTTTTTTAGTCCATGTAGTCTATCACAATATTTTATTCAGTAGTAAATGTGACGTCATCACGATTTAACTTTAAAAAAATATTTAAAAATAAGCACTGATCAGAATAAAAAAAAATTGAAATTAGTTCTTTTGTATGATCCAATCTATCAAATAAAAATATAAAAAAATACCGAATAAAAACTTTGCATACCCCGTGAGGATTCATATCATTCAGTTCTGTGGGATAGCATGTTAAAATTATCACGTTCAATAATATATTACAGTTTGTGCGTACTTTTTAAGCTGAGGTTGCTTGGTTTGATACTATCTATTGACGAAAATGATTAGTTGGATTACATTTATTAAGTAATATAATTTTAAATAAAATTTGTATACAACGTCATATTTACGTAATTATACATAAAGATGGTCTAGATATATGTACGTATATTGTTTGAGATATTTTTAGTACATGAATATGCAAATAGAAGATATTTAAGAGATATTTTGTTTTTTTCTTGTAACATAAAAGTTATCTAGTAAAAGTAATTAGTAAAATTGTATACTAGCTTTTAGTTAAGTTGTTAAAGGCCACTATCTGTGCCGTCTTTCCCATCCGTGCATAGCTGCCTGAAAGAGATCGCTCTAAGCGATAAGGCCGCCTATTAAAAGCCTAGCAATAATCCTATTTTCTATAATTTTTTCTGTGTATATTGTGTTCATTTAATAAAGAGTTATCTATCTATCTATGGTTTCCACCATGATTTCAATGTCGTCGTCAGCTTCTTCAAATATTAAATATATGAATCATTATTCATACTACATACCGGTTTCAGAGTCACATGATAAGTGTGGTCGAACGATTTTTACAATTAAAATCATTCGTCCATTACGCGCACTACTGGTTGTCTCCGATTATATAAATAAATTAAATAAGCAAGAAATAATATTTTTCTGTGCAGCTTGCTGTATAGTTAATCAATTTGTAATCAAAGATTTTGCAACATCATTGAGAAATAGTAGAATTTACAGTTGCTAATATGGCAACATTAGATTCTGCAGTAAAGTAATTATTTGTATGTATTTCTGAGCGCCATTGCTTTTTACCGATGTAATGTTGAAATGTTTTTAATCCGTTTTCATCGGCAAATGTGTGTGATGTTTTAGCAAAACATTCAAGTGATTGTGTACTAAAACTATAGAACTTCTTAAAGTTTTTGTGCTGGGCTTTGTCATGGCCGGTAAGTGGTGACTTTTTGCGCCCGCTAGTCAAGGGCGAAATCGGATTTGGGAATCGCAATAAGTCGAAGATGTTTTATCGTTCGAACTCCGACGGTAAATGTAATGTATTTGTCATTAGTTTGGTTTTAGCATTTTATTGTTTACATACCTGCTGTGAAGAAAGCTTGGTTTGATGTTTGGTTAATGGTTATCACTTACGCCGATACTTTTACCTTTTGGCTTTTCATTTTTACTGTTACGTTACGAAATGCAGTAAAAAGACAACACTCGTGACGTTCTTGAGCGTTCGTTTCGTGGAATTATCAACTACTAACTCTGATTTACGTGTGTCAATAAAATTGTTTGCGACATCAGATGATTGTGATACTAGTTACGTTTTGTTGATTTGGTAACGCTTGAGCTATCAAAAGGTTAAGTTTAAATAATCATCCGTTATTTGCACGTAAACCGATAACTTAACATCAATAATAATTGTTTACAAATCGAAAAGATCGTTATTCAAATGAGGTTAAGCTGCAGGTGACAAGAATTTGATACGAAATTGTGTACAGCGTCATTTTCATGGTCAATAAACGTAAGGCTAGTGATTCAGAACAATTCACACAGTGAAATTAATTCTCTGTGCTATTTATAAAGTATCCTCATTGTGAACTAGATTTAAAGGTGATAATTAAAAGATTCTAGTGTATCAGTGCAAACAAATATCGTTGTTTTTTGCCATTTTACACCGAAGTCAACCTCTGGCATCAAAAATGCGTGTAGTGAAAGGTAAGTTCAAAACATTAACAATTTCACTTCTTTAGTCAGATTTTATTGATAACTAAGCATACTAATACATGTACTGCAAACATCTTAGATATTCCATGTTACTTTATAACATAAATCTCATAAATTGATTTACTTAAACAATATTATCTTGTTGGGCGGCCTTGGTTTAATATTTAATCATTTAGCTATGTTTAGGACAAAAGTTGTCCTTTTATATACTTTTAGACAACACCTCAAACATCAAAAAACGTATATAGACTGTTAACCCCTCTTCATATTTGTTCGAAACATTGTTATATGTCATTGGAGTATTCAATAACAAGCTAAAAGATTATTTCACAATATATTTCTACACAAAAAGCAATTCAAACCTAATTGAGTATGCTATTGAAGTTCCTGTAATGTGTACAAAATATTTATTCTTCATCTAGACAACCACTTAAGTTATACAGGTTGTACAGAGGTCCCAGTCAATGTGTACACCATAGACTTTATCAAGTTAATTTGAAAACAATTTATTTATTTATTTATTTATTTATCATCATTAGTACGGTTCATCACCAATTACACTAATTACATAAAATTATAAAATACGAAATATTCATGTTAAATTAGATAACATGACCTAAAATTAATAACAACATTCCCCACAATAATACACTATTACAATAAATAATCAAACTACGTAACAAACAGTAATAATTATTGAATTATGTCAAACAATAATACTATAAAACAGTCATTAACATTCACACATCTTTCTCGCAAAACTTCAGGCATTCAGATAACATTACCTTCCATTCATCAGCAAACACATCACAGGTTGGTGTGGCATCCAGAAGGGCATTGAGTGCTGAGAGAGTACGCGGTATAGGTGACTTAGAGCGTGCAAAATGTAACAAGTAATGACTTCTTGGATTTCACAATTGTCATTCGTTGAACACATGCCTTCTTGTGACCATGAAAACTGGCACGCTTTTTGAAACCATTAAGACCTGCCGGTCTTAATGTTATGTAAAATATATGCAGATATCTTAAAATGTTGGTTGATTTTAAAAGAGAACAATTGTTGTAATGTTCAAATGTATCTACACAGGCAAACTACTATTTTAGCATCATCACATGGACACACAGAAACCAACATACGAAACAATAACATTATATATATCAATTCATTAATTTATACACAAATGCAAATTTATAAAAAAAAAATATAGCTGGTACTTAATGAAAATAGTTTTCTTTCCCTAATCCTTCGTACATGTATATGTAACATGGGTTTACTTTACTGAGTTATTTTATTAGGGTATCCGGTAATAAGGCAAAAGGAGATCACAAACTCAGCCTCTTTTACATCAATATACACAATTAAAATTGTGAAAAAAACCCCTGTTCTATAAATTTTATGTGAAGTTACAAAAATTTTTGGGTCCTAGAAACTGGGGTTAAATCTAACTTGCAAGAATTGATTATAAACTTTGACAGGTGACTCTAAATAAAATGCTTTTATTGATGTGGTGAAAACAACTTAAAAATGAACAGTAACTCAACTGTAAAATATATACACAATCTTTATATGCATTAAAAAGACCTATCAAGTCTCAAGCTCCTAATCATTAGCTTGAGACATGATAGGTCTACTATTTGTAATTTGGGAGTTTCTGTGTTCATTTCTTGGTTTATCCATTAGAATCAAAATGCAGACATACCTAACTGTAGAGTTAATAATAGGACCATAGAGGTGGTTTAACATCACAAAAGTTAGGTAGTAAAGCACAACTAAATATATAAAAAAACAAATAAACAAAGCCCCCACCAAAAGAAAACCCTGACTCAGGTGTTGAATAATATACTATGCATTGAAACAATTTACCCTTGCCAGGCCACCTTGAGCCTTGGCATTGACGGATATTGCATTCCTTTTGCTATAATGGCCCTCGGCATGGAACTTCCTGGGATAAATCATGTTAATATATTGTAAATAAAATGATGTAGGTTATATAAAATTCCATATTATACATATTTTTTCTGTGGGAACTTGCATTTACACTGGTGTAAACTATCAGCCTTTTTTATTTGGTTTATAGGAAATTGCCAGGGTTTTTAAGTTTTCTAAACGTATACTTGTTATTTGGAATAGTAATATGAGAATAAACAATACACTCTTTCATTGTTATTTCTGATTTACAAGAAATATTCTGAAGAATCCATAATTAATTCCAGCCATGTTTGTCAGTCCTGTGCGAAGGCTTTTACTTCCTTGTAAGTCATGACATGGATAATGTTTAGGGGTAGAAATCAATTTTCTCTCTTTGCATCGAAAAGTGCATGCATATTACTCTTAAATGTGTTCTTGTTGTTTACTCATGTAAATAATCATAGCCAATTAAACATGTTATCATTGTGATGGGTGCTATTTTCTCAAAGCAGGAAATGGAGTGAACAAGGACGCCCTTTACGATTCTATTGGCGTGTCGGCACTAGTAATCTATACTTGGTTTCATGCCAATTGCTTTACAACTTTACAATGTTTACTTATTCTTTGCTAGCTTTTTAAGGGTTGGTATAACATTTTATTGTGCCACAAATGCTTAAAATTGTTATTCACTAGTAAAAAATATTAAATAGATCTACATATGACCACCAACTCACCTGTAAGAGACATTGTGGCCGAGGATGAACCTATTTTATCTGTAAGATATCTATTCACTGTAGCTTTAAAAATTACAAGTTTATAGCTCTTAGGAAACAGAGTAGGCGGCAGAGTTCCACTTATGTACTTACTCAATAAAGTTTTAAACTCATGTGTGGCAAATAGTGAAAATGTATTGAACTGAGTGTTGTGTGAAATTAGATATTTACATTACATTACTGGCACTCTATTGCTTAGTGGTTGTGTAAGTCTTAAAGTTGTGATGTTATATAATACCCACCCAAACCCCCGTCCCGTCTACCCGTCTGTCTGGGTCTTGATACCCAGACAGACGGATAGATGGACAACAAAGTGATCCTATAAGGGTTCCGTTTTTTTCCTTTTGAGGTACGGAACCCTAAAAAACAGTCAAATTTAGAACCTCCTTCTTTTTTGAAGTCTTAAAAAGTATCTCTGTCTTTTTGTCTGTCAACCAAACTTCTAAACTGATTGTAATGTAATTTGGTACATAGATAACCTGTAAAAAGATATAGGCTACATTTCATCATCATAACCATTAGCATTTTTCATCACTATGCTTGTTAAATCGCTGGTTGCATCTAGTTTATTGATAAATTTTTAATGCCCTGTCCTCCACGGGTGTGGGAGCTTTAGTTTTTAACCATCAAACAGATTGTTTGTTTTTGTGTTGAAAGTAGGTTTACTGATTTTTTAAGTAGATACTCTTAATTTTCTTTTTCATGTAGAATAAGAAGAACAGGTTCAATAAGAAGAGGTTGAGAACAATTTTATTATTGTCTCAAAGAAATAAAGATGTTTGGTCTCTATTTATAGGCAGTGTTTGATCTGCTGTATATTACATGGAAACTTTATCTGATGTAGTTACTACAGTTGGAAAATTGCCCCTAAATGGATATTTCAGGTAATATATGAATCATGTATCATTATGTAGGTATATATATTTATTATTTTTTCCCTGTTTCTTGTTTGTTGCATATATCAATCAAATATTTCTGTTCTCATCACATCTACAAGCTTGGCTTAGTTTGGGACTAAATAGTGATTGTGTGAAAATGTCCACCCATTTTAATTTATTTAAAGTCCGTCCTAACGCTGCCTGTGGATTCATTAGCATGTAAGCTAGAATGGGCTTTATTAATTTGTCTATTAGTTAAGGTGTAAGCAAAAATAAAGAGTATCTGTATAGATGGATAAGAAAATATTGATTATATATTATGATAAAATATATTGTATTACATAATAGAACAATATAACAATTTTGGTACTACTAACATAACACTAGGTGTCTTTATGAGTGAATAAGTTTTTTGTAGATTGTAACATAGCTTATTATCAGGTGAGATGGTCAAATGCCAATCTATCAATAGAGACAAGTAGGCTTAGAATACTCCAAATTAAATTAAAAAACGACAAGTGCGAGTCAGACTCGCCCACCGAGGGTTCCATACAAACTAGTAGATAAAGAAATTATATACATATTTTTGTATATTTTCCTTCATAAACCGAAAAATTTACATCGTAAAAATATTTAAAAACCTGTTTTAGCTTGTGCTAATGAAGCTCTTTCATATGATATGGTTACATGATCGGTTAAAGCATTTCATACAAAACAAAGACACTATTCTTTTGTGAATAAATTAAAATGTACAGTTTCCGGATTCTTTCCTTTATGTGTACTATATGACAATGCTTCTTGCCAAAATTCACAGCTATAGGTCAACAGGAAGTACCCATAGGTTTTGATTCCCTTGCGAGTGTCGAAATATGCGTTTTTCATAAACATAATCTGCTGTAACATTTTCTATGAAAACTGAGAAGGTTGATTTTTCTCTCTGCAGCAAGAGATTATGGATCTGCCTATATGGTTTTAATTTCAACTCTATACCTTCACGCATTCTCGAGAATACAGGTCTTGACAGACAAAGTGATCCTATATGGGTTCAATTTTTTCCTTTTGAGGTACGGAACCCTAAACTGGTTGTAACAAATGATTATGTTTATTATAAGAGCCTGTTTTGTTCCATTGTTGAGCAAAGGCCTCACTACCCTCCTTCCAAAATTGTCTATTGGCTGTTACTGAGCGCCAATCCTTGTTACACATACACACGTAGGTGTCGAGCTCATCTCTCCACCTCTTCCTAGGCCGACTAAGCGGCCGTTTACCTGTTGGGACCCAGTTAATGGTGGATGGTAGATCTTCTGACATCCGGCAGATGTCATCATCATCATCTCAGCCATAAGAAGTCCACTGTTGGACATAGGCCTCCCCCATGGATTTCCAAAAAGACCGATTGGAAGCGGCTTGCATCCAGCGTCTTTCTGCCACTTGTATGAGGTCATCTGACCATCTCGTGGCTGGTCTTCCTACGCTGCGCTTGCCGGTACGTGGTCTCCACTCGAGAACTTTTCGGTCCCATCGGCCATCAGTTCTACGTGCTATGTGCCCTGCCCACTGCCACTTCAACTTGCTAATCCGCTGTGCTACATCGGTGACTTTTGTACGTCTACGTATCTCTTCATTTCTGATCCGATCTCGTAGAGAGACTCCGAGCATAGCCCTCTCCATAGCTTGTTGCGTGACCTTGAGCTTCCTTATAAGGCCCATAGTTAGGGACCACGTTTCAGTGCCGTGTCATCACTGGTAACACACACTGGTTGTAAACTTTCGACTTGAGGGACTGTGATCCGGCAGATGTGTCCCAGCCCAATCCCACTTTAACATAGCAGCTTTATGAGTGACTTCAACTACTTAATCAAATACAGCTGTTAATATACTGGCGTTAAAACGATTTATGATCCCAATTATTATACTGTACAAAACAAGAAAACTGAATACTTAGACTAAATAAATAAATAAAAAAATAAATAAAAAAAACGTTTTTGAATATACACTGATTTTTTTTATGGAAGTGAACTGAACAGCTACGTTAGTACTGTTTTGCTTACTACGAAATTATAATAAAGGAATAGAGTAGAATAATTCCATTCATATAAAAAAAAAAGTCTAATTAAATCATTATTGCTAATGTTTAGGGATTGAAAACACCTTTTCCTTGTTACATGATATAATGCGCGGTGTAACGGAAAGTATTACGCGCTCAAATACATTGATGGCCAATGAACATGCATCCATGGCTATGAATAAATAATTCAAATAATAAATACATTTACTAGTTGTGCCCCGCGGTCCTACTCGCGTATAGATTGGCGTTATTTTCCAAGGTTGGTAACCAAAAATAACGATTTCATTTTTAACCCGATTGCGTAAGGAGGGTTATGTTTCTCTAGTGTTTGTACTCTCTACTTTTAAACTCAACTGACACCAATTTATCTCAACCGCTATTTATATTCTTCGCATTAAATTATAATGCGCGAGTAACATAATGACAGGAACACAATACCCATCACCTTATACTGTCATGCAGACGAACCCTTTGTTTTACCATCCATTGTGTTTGTGCCCTATAATACCTCAAAAGAGGAGGTATGGTTACATTTACTGTCCTCAGAAACACCCGGCTTAAGTTACCATTTAACACAACAAACTGGTTCTGAAATCTACTTTTATTTGTCATTCCTATACGGGACATGTACAAGAACTGCCGTGAACATTTATTTTTATTCACAAATAGCTTATAAATGTAGTTAAATGTGAATATGTGCCTTATTAAGTATAAGTAGTTTGGAAAAAATGTTGAAGAAAAAAGAAGTGCCTTGGTATTCAAATCATCGGTTGAGAATACAGGATAATATAACTAATCGTAGGCATCATTCGTGTCGGCTTCATTGGAATACCACATGTGACTGTTTGTACCTATGATGTGTTATTAACGTTTGCTGATTTGGTTTGCAAATTGAACATTTTGTATGCTATGTTAGAACTATTGAAAGTTTAATAGAGATAAATCTTACTCGCTTACCATGACCTGAGTTGGTGGTCAATCATAGTTCTCAGTCATGCAATAAAAGCAAAATAGGGCAAGAGCTTGGCAAGACACGCCTGTGCCCTGCCATATGCGTGCCCATATTAATGCCATAATTTAAATTAAATCTACTTTTCAAAAGTTTATAGTATAAAAAGAAAAATTTACTGCATTGGAGTAATTTTCATAGTATGTATATGTAACAGTTCACTTAATATTATGTTGAGTGTACATTTATGGGAGAAAGTATGCGAAAAGCCCTTGTACAATTCGTTTAAATGAACATTCCTTAGAATATTTTTTTTGTTATTTATTTGAGCAGATTTTGAGAAAGTATATTTTTATAAATTGTTTTTATGCAGTCGGATATTTTCTTTCAATATTCGGATTTTTCTTTTAATATAGATACTTGTTAATTTATGCCAGAGTTCTGTTATTGTCTAAAAAATGTAGCCTATGACACTCGGAAATTAAAGATAATTCCGACGACACTTGGCATATCAAAAGCGGTCAAGCCGTCTAGGTTATAGGAGGTACCTTACGTATTCCTGAAAAATATTATTGCCCTTCTTGCGTAGTCGGGTTAATGTTTTTTTTACCTTTGGGCTACAATGTTTTCAGTGTTTCAATTCAGAATTATCTGTTACTGCGATTAGTCCAGTCGTGCATAAAAAGTGCTGTCCATGAAAGCGAACTGTAATCGAAACTATGTAATATCCGAAATAAAAATGTATCCGTAACCGTAAAGTTTTGATTAATATTGGATAAGGGTCATCATCATCATCATCGTTTTCCATCACTAAGAGAGTGACCAACGCGGGGCGCCGCTAGTACATTATATCCTGGATTAGGTTGTTTTAATTCGAAAAAAATAAAGGTTGTTAGTGATAGTGGGAACCGCGTGGCGGTGTTAGTCGGTTATATGTAAGAGTGTCATGTCGTTGTTGCAGGCAATGGTGGTGAGACATCGTGGTGTTTCAGCCAGGTGAAGGGGACGCTGGAGGATGACGTGACGGAGGCGGACCTCATCTCCTGCGTCGAGTTCAACCACGACGGCGAGCTGCTTGCCACCGGCGACAAGGGCGGACGGGTTGTCATATTCCAGGTGAGAGAGAGAGAGGAGATTCGTAGACGAACGAAAGTCTGAAGCTGAGATGAATGATGAATAGACCAGGGGCCCAATTCAGTTATTCAAGACCGCTCCATAGCCGAACCATATGTGGAGCGTTTCCCGTCGGCCGCCATAGTTTTTTTGATTCAGTCACTTTTATGTCATACATTTGACACATTTGATGAAACGTAACACGTTACTAAATAAAAAAAAAAGATAGCAGCCGACAGGAAATGCTTCGCACAAGGTTCAGTTACGGATCGGTTTAGAATAACTGAATTGCCCCCCCCCAGGGGATTGTAAATTAAAGTGGCAGTGGGTAGGGCATGTAACGCTGAAATTGATGGCCGATGGGGGTGGGGCTGAAGAGTTCTTGATTGGAGATCAGTAGGTTATTTCTCTAAACAAAATAGTCAGTCGCTTAGTTTACTTAGTTTAGAGAATCGGCAGCCTGTAGACCTAAGATGTGGGCCGCGACAAAATTTTCTTTACTTTTTTTATCTTGCAAAAAAGAGGCATATAGATCTCTGTATTCTTGTCGCGTACTGTCACGATAAAAAAAACTAGAGAAAATTTTGACGCGGTGCGCATCTTAGGCTTGCACGAATAGACGCATGCAGCGTAGAACGTTTTTTTTTTTTTTTTTTTTTTTTTATAAAAGTGGTTTAAGGGTGGTATGAGAGGTTTGATCCTGGCAGCAGGGGTTCAGCGCTATTGGTATACACATTCCCTCTGCTGCCAAGCGTAGAACGATTAGAAATGGACAGACGACAATGAGTGGCAGGAAGGCGCTGTTTGCAAACTCATTCCAACTGGTATTTTCGGAAATCGAATTGGGGAAGCCTATATCCAGCAGGGGCTGAGATGATGAAATATTTGAAATACATATTTCGAACGTAGCCGATAGATACCATAAAAAACCCTTGTGTTTATATCAAAGATATGGTATTGTAAAGATTTAATGAGTGTAGTATAAATGTCAGACTGCTTTTTAAATCGAAAATAGGCCTGCTCTTTTCCTGTTCCGACCTACGATGGAGCGTGCTTGCCTAGAAGGAACCTATTCACTCGCGATTTTAAGACCCATTTAGGAAGCGTATCCTACATTTTGGCGGCACGCATAATAAAGGAAGAGCTCGCTTTTAAAGTCCGATAAATTTATTTTTGACAACATCAAAAATTAAACTACAATCAAATTATATATATGTGTGTGTGTTCCTACAGAGAGATCCAGCATCAAAGCAATGTGTGCCCAAGAAGGGGGAATACAACGTGTACTCGACGTTCCAATCACATGAGCCAGAGTTCGACTATCTCAAGTCTTTGGAAATCGAGGAAAAGATCAACAAAATCAGATGGCTCAAACGGAAGAACCAGGCGCACTTTCTACTATCAACTAATGATAAGACTATCAAATTGTGGAAGGTTAGTGCATGCCTTCATCAGCAGCTTTTCTTGTCAACCGATTGCCAAAAGATAGCAATGTTTTTCGAGCATATGTAAGTGTGCCTAATTCTTTGGCATGCATAAACCGTTCGACCGATTTCAATGTATGCGATTGACTTATAAATGAATTTCAGACTTGACTTTTTGTGACTTTGTCATTTCGTCCCACTAGACCTATTGGGTCACTAAACCATTTGGCTCACTGGACCTTTTGGTCCAGAACGTTAGATTCGTCTCAGTTGTGGGAGGGGTAAGTAAATTATTTCAATGTAGCGTCCATAATTAATAGAGTTAATAGATAAGTTCACTGTTCACTCCATTGTAAATACAATGTGAGTGAAGTGTGGTTACGTTTTGCAGTCGGGTATTTAGTTTTTTCTTTTAGACAGACATATATTTATTTGTGGAAGGCAATAAGTACATACATAACAAAAATACAAAGAATATTATGTGTACCCGCCACAAATCGGTTCCAGCTCAGCATACTGCTTAGCTGCAAACTGCCAAATACACACATCAGTAAAAGTCAGGTTTTTTTTTCGAAAATGTATAGACAGTATTTCCTTTATCACATATTTTCTTTTAAACTAACTTCAACAAGAGCACTGAGACATGATAAGACAATATTAAAATAATGTTACATATTCCAATGAGAATCCGAGGTCCTTGGATTCTGGCAAGCATGCAACAAAGAAATAGTGGAATGTTCCATAGATGACAAAGATTATTTACGTACTTGTGTTTAATATATAATCCTAATATTGTAAAAGCGAAAGGTACTGTCTGTCTGTCTGTTTGTTACCTTTTCACGAGAAGACGGCTGAACCGATTGTTATGAAATTTAATTATAAAATTGTTATATTATGCCGCTAATAATAATGATAAGATACAGTCGTGCAATGTTGTCCGATTTCGCGTCCCAATTCAACCGACATTATTATTGTCGTGCGGCACGTTAGCGTTCAGTGAATACGAGGCTTTAATTTGAAAAGGGTCGTCTCACGTTTCAAGTATTAAATTTAAAGAGGAAAGGGACATTGTACTTGTTATAAATTTTGTGGCTTTTGATTGTTTAGGACAGACAATTCTCGCTTTATGTCGTCATATACAAGGCGAAATAAATGCGAAGTGTGTGCCTTATTTCGCTAAAAGCAGTCTCGCTATTTTTTGCACATTCTTGAGAATATGCTATCTAGCTGAATCTGGCAGCCGCTATCTTACCAGCTCGTTCTCTGCCTGGCTAAATGACAGAACCTATTTAGTAATACCCTATAAAAGTGAAAAAAAAAAACGCCGTCTGTCTCTGTTTGTTACTTTTTCACGAGTAAATGGCTGAACCAATAATTAAATTTGCCACATAGATTGTTTAAGATCTGGAAAATGACATAGGCTATATTTTATAATAATCATCACCGCATTTTATCACTACGAGGGTGAAACTGCGGGTCGCAGCAGGGTCCATACATAACAATTCTTTTATTTTTTTACATCTGGCGTTATTGCGCCATCGCCCTACAAAAATCCTAGCTTTGCAATCTCGCTTTAGTATTTTTGCAATAATGTGTTGTGTTGCAGGTGTCGGAGCGCGACAAGCGCGTGACGGGATACAACACGCGCGAGGAGGGCGGCCGGCCTCGCGACCCGGCGCGCATCACGCAGCTGCGCGTGCCTACCGTGCGACCCGCGGAACTCATGGTCGAGGCGTCGCCTAGGTGAGGCACCTAACATATAACTATTGTTAGACATTTTCACACAGCGCCATCTAGCCACAAACTAAGCAAACTTTGTACTATGGGAACCAGATAGCTGATAGAATACTTTTTTTATCTCGTAAATACATACTATAATACTTAAACACACGGACAAAACAAACATCCATGCTCATCACAGAAATTCCAGTATGGGAATCTAACATGCAACCTTCAACTTGGAAGGCACAAAGAAACACTGCCAACTGTGAGTTGTGTAGCCAGTCAAAATATAATAACTGAAAACACTTTATTGACACCACAAAAATACGAAATATACTATAAGAGGAGTTGTAGAGTTATGAAAGACGGCAATGACGATAATCGGATTATTAAAGAGAAATAAATAAATGTAGGCATTACAAGTTTTATTTAATTCTTGCTTTCTTGGTTGCCTGTCCCTGGAAAACTAAAATGATATCCATTATCCGTGAATAACAACGTTGGTGATCCTTTTCTAGTTGCTATTTGCATGGCGTTATCATTTAGTGCCATGTTATGTTTGGTTAGTAATCATAGCGCTCTCTCTCATTAGAACTAATATTGTTTGCACTAAGTAGGTACACTTCACTACGAACAGAGTCCTATCATCTGTCTATCAATCGTAGGAGATCTATTTCGATGAAAATGATGTTCTGTATTTTAATAACACATACGTATTAAAATACAGAACATCATTACAATTTTCTATATTAGTAGTAGTTTCTATATTAACTACTACTAGTAGTTACAGATCACATACATTGATAAAGATAATTTATTTGCATATAACACGAGAATTTTATACAACAGGTGCACAAAAGATATTTAATGTTTACGAGTAACTGCTTACAATCGTATTGTGCCGATTAGGTGTACAAATATCAAGTAGATAGCGCATGCATAGTGCTATACACGAAAAATCAAATGGGGAACAGTGTAATACTGTATGTCAGAATCAATGTAAAATGTCAGTAATAAATACGCAATATATATAACCAGGAATCCAGGTCCTTCCTTTCCTAAGGTGGAAGTGCCACCACTGTGCCAAATATTTCTGGAATCTACGTTTTACTCCAGGCAAAATATTAGTTGTAAGATTGTAAATTCTGTTTCTGTTCATAGTTTTAACAGTATTAAGTTTTAATCTAATCATAGGTATCTGTCGTTGCGCAGATATTAGATGAATGATGAATCTGGCGACCACGTATCTTTGTTTGTTTTCTGAAAAGCCGTCACTAAGCTTACCTACTTTTGTCTATTTGTCAATCTATCTACATTTTTAAACCACATTATTTAGATTCAACCACAAAAGTTCTATCTTATATCGCTCAGGAGTTGTGGAAAGAATTAAGATCCGCCTTTCTCAGGGATCGTATCCAGAACGAAATGATTCATCAGAGAACCAGAGTCATCGACATAGCACAGCATATTAGCAAGTTGATTTGTCAGGTCATATTAATCGGTCGGTCGTAAAACCTATAATCGCTGGGGTACACGCGTTCTATAATGGAAACTAAATCTTGGCAAGCTTAGTGTGTAGGACCCTCTATGAGACGAGGTAGTGGCGAAATACGTTAGATATCATAGATACGGCTGCGACCAATGCCTGGAAACAGAAAGGTGAAGATCGGATTCTTTTGAGACGGTGTTCAATGATAGGAAGAAGACGGAAGACCTATGTCCAGCTGTGAACTTAACTGGGCTGATGATAATGATGGTAGAAGTTTACGTTCTTATAGTCCCTTAGTATGTTTTTCCATTGTGTCAAGGATATGCATTGAAATCGAAACAAACAAAATGAAATTAGTCTCAAAAATCATCATGTGAAGGGTCCCTAACTTGTTTATTAATGAAATTCGATAAAGATAACGATACCATATGAATAATTTGATTTAGTAAGAAACGTTAGGTACGTAATAGAATGATATCGTATGATTCAATCGCTTTTAGTCAATAATAATCTAATTAATTTCTAATGTTAATAAAGTCTGTTTCCTTTATTTGTAGCCGGCGGTATGAAAGGTCGAGTGTCAATATGATTGCGCTCATAAATGTTAAGTTTATCAACTTATCTCTGAAATTGATTGAAATCTCGAGTATATCATTGACTCTTAGATAAGCGAATGTAACGGTTATTAATTTTTATACATACTGAGTGTTACCCGTGGCTTTGCCTGTTGACATTTAACACAATATGCATATGTATAGTAATTCATGCTGTATTTGCATCTAATTTTAATAATATTTAATTTATTATTTATTTAATCTTTTTACGTATTTATTTTATGCTTTTAAAAAATACAAATATTGGAGGTCATTTTCACACAACACCAACTAACCGCTTCAAACTAAGCAAAGCTTGTACTACTTACTTTTTTTTTGTAAAATACATACTTATGAAACATAGAAACACCCAGACATAGAACAAACATCCATGCTCATCACACAAATGTTCGAACTCACGATCTACAGCTCAGAAGGCAATCTTGATACCACTGAGCCATGAGGCCTCTCAAGGTGTATGTATGGTCTATCTGTTTAGCCTGTCATTTGAATCTTTGAATTATTTAAAGGAAATAATTTCAATATTTTTGTTATTGATGTTGTTTTTATTATTTCAATTAATTTTCTAAGTTTTGGAGTGGAGAGTACTGTGACATCGTAAAATTAGCCTAGTATTTTTATATAGATTGCCATTTTTATTCATACCCATTTATTTAAAATTCTATTAACCTGGAAAAAATGTACTTAAATCGCTTTTAACGCTACATTATATTCATTATGTATGATGTAACGCAATAATGTTAGGTTAGGTGTACCGGTAAATGACAATAAAGTGTATTTTTATTTTGCACTGACACAGATAATGAACTAAAATAAAACAATTAAAAAAAGATTCCGACGAATTGAGAACCTCTTCCTTTTTGGAAGTCAGTTTAAAATATAAAGCATTACAGGGACGTCCTTATCGTGTAGAGCGATTTCTTCCAGGTAATCTCATTCTTTGGGTAGGAAGCAGTATCATGTGGTTGGTGAAGTACATAAAATACATCTCATACCCACATAAATTGTGTGTGTAATACAAATACAGCGTACTAATAAGGATATATACCTAAACACTTACAATAAGTATTATAAGTAAAACAATATACATTGGGTATACCAATTTAACATACAGAGATAATAATTGCGTATATTTGTTAGTAATTGCGCTGGTCTGCTAAAATCAGAACATTTTTCATTCTTAAAAATTATTCACTATAGTGGTTACTGTTCATGACATAGAAGTTGATGATAAACGTTAGAATTTATTACTACTGACATGTAAGAGAATTGCGCAATTGTCCATACGAAAGGACCGGAAGAAGCAAACTGTAAAGGTACTAGTGAAAATTGCATTTTTAACGATATTCTTATGTTTACTTGTGCTCGATATAAGTCCAATAGTCATATAAAATTAAGGCCGTAATGTTCGGCTAGTGTTGTAGTTTTCATGATGCTAACTGGCTCAATTTATCCAATGTGTCAAATGTTGTGACTGTGGACATACACAGTTGGTTCGCATACTCTATTTATCGTTGAAATCGTATTTAAATGCAGTACTAATTTAATTAAATGAATAATAAACAGAAACTTGCGGATAAAGTGGAAGAGCGCGGGTAAAACTCTTCCACTATGATAAGAATATAACACATATGCCAAATATAACAAATCATGCATATGTATAAAAAAAAATGTAGTCATTAGTGTCAGTCAACAGGATTCTCGAAATTTGCATGTTATTGTATTGTAATGGTACGATATACAGACAATTTGGATGCTGGTATTTTTTATTCCAACTCTCATTCCTTTTATACGGTATCTCATGTATAAATCAATCGCGACCTAATTTGTGCTTTATTGCCCGCTTAATAAAAGACAAACTACGTCAACATTTAGTATATCTTATCGCTTCGTGACGTAATTGTACTACTAATTGTGTGGAGACCTTACTCTACTGTGACATTTTAAATATATTGTAAGGAGACTGGGTTCTGTAGAAATAAAATAACGTTTATACGCACTTTCCGTTCCTATTATTTTACACAATTCACGCATTTATTTAACAATATACAATCCCAATTTTAGTATATAAACAGACACACAGTTATTGCTCTGCTTATTAGGTCAATTCAACTCATAATTATCACTCGGAGAATAAATCTGACTTGATTAAGACCCGACCTCGTATTTAGACCGGGCTCAAATTCTTCCAGAATAGTCTTATAATGTTAACAACTTAACAACTCAGCGTTAACAAACAAGAAATAGTTTGTCTGACAGACCCACGCTAAAATCTAGAATTATCACAAATAAGTCTATTGTTTTTGCATGGAGCAATGAAACTCCATCTCCAAGTTTTCGGCAGCCTAGTCGGGAGACCGTCTGACTTGCGATCCGCAGGTTCTGGGTTCGAATCCCGCGGCATGCACCTCTGTCTTTTCGAAGTTATATGCGTATTGTTGATTGCCGCCAACTTCGAACGGTGAAGGAAAACATCGTGAGGAAACCTGCATGTCTGAAAGTTCTCAATGATTTTGAAGATGTTGTGAAGTCTGCAAACCCGCACTTGGCCAACGTGGTAGACTATGGCCTTACCCTTCTCACAATGAGAAGATGGCTCGCGCCCAGCAGGGGGAGGGACAGTTTGTACAAACAGGGCTAATAAAAAAAAAAAAAAACTCCATACCATCGAATACATTACTATGGCGGCGTGGCTCTAACGCCGCAGCATACTCTAAACAACGGGCGTCACAACATGATACGAGAACGCTGTAAAATACATACGTAATTTTGGTACATATTAGCACGATAAGACTGAGTATATTATTATGAAAACGTCAAATTGTCATCAAGAATATGATAGTTTTGAGTTATATCTCGTCTGGTATATTATCAGTTTAGTAAAAATAATGCTTCACACTCGCTTAGCGGGATCGACGCAAATGGCCAAGAACGCAAAAGATTCCCTGGAAACGATGTCCTTCACACACTTGCACACTTTGTGTGGGTAGAGAAATGTGGCCGCGCGTTCTTTTGCCAGTAAATTACTCGTTTTTCGTACAACAGGAGAAAACTGTATTCTACCCCCTAAATATTTTCCAATATTGATCATTCTTTTTTTTTATATGGTTGGAACCATTAATAGCAGTTGTGCATTTACGGTTTGCTTTTTCATAGATAAGTTTTCATATCTTTACTTCGTTATAATGCAATTTAAAGAAAGCGAACCGTAGATGCATAGAATTTATGATTTCGTTCAGATAAAAGAGTATCATCGAAATCGGTTAATATTTAGGGGTAGAATAGTTTTCTCTTATGTGTCTCAGCAGTCTGCAACACTTTGACCCGTTGGGATCTTATGGCTGTTTTTCGTAGAAGTAGTACTTCAGAGTTCTGTATGGTATTGGACATTTATGGGCAAGGCTGAAGCTTAACGCGATGCGAAAATCTTGATCTTCTAGTTTAGTTGCATAAAAAATACTCCATATGTGCGTTATAGATGAGTATTACCAATAACACGACGTTGTATGGAGTGTCCGACGTGTGCTTCTGTGTTGAAAGGCATGTAAGGCATTTGACCACAGCTCATCTGATAGTAGAATTTACCTCGAATACTGCAACATTTTACGAACTTATCTTGTGTTGATGCATAACATGATAGACAGATAAACTCTTTATTGTACACACCTTAGAAATTTACAATCAAGATAAGTCATTTAAAAACTAGTGTAACAACTGGCGGCCTTATCGCTAATAGCGATCTCTTTCAGGCAACCTTAGGATGGAGAGGAGTGAAACTATAGTAATATGACGGGGCGTGCAGTATTAGAGAGGGGAGAAAATTATCTAAATATATTAATCTGAATATGTATATTATGAATGTATATATATATATATATATAATTAATTCCATAAATATACATATGGAGTAGACATACATTCTATTCTGCTACACACTAATACTTACGATACAAATACTATATATATATACTAATAAATACCATGAATATAAAATAAATAAATAATACTAATACTGATATACTAGAGAAAATGATAGAATAACATATAACTAAGAAAGGAAACAAATTAATAGGAAAGACAATTTTGGGTAAACATGGACAGCAGCGTTATTGAGACAATTTAGAGAGATAATGCTTCTTAACTTGTTCCTTGAAAACAGCGAGAGATTGGGCTTGTCGAATAGGAACAGGTAGTGCATTCCACAGCTGAACAGCTAGAAATGCAAACATGTTGATTCTTACCCAGTGATAAATAAACCGTACTGTTCTCCATCCCCCACAGGCGGATATTCGCGAACGCGCACACGTACCACATAAACTCGATCTCGCTGAACTCGGACCAGGAGACGTATCTGTCTGCTGACGACCTGCGCATCAACCTGTGGCACTTGGAGATCACCGACCAGAGTTTCAACATAGTCGACATAAAGCCCGCCAATATGGAGGAACTCACAGAGGTAACGTGACGATTACTCAGTGGCAGGGGGTGGGGCAAACTAAGGTCCTAAGTGTTTCGCCTCCCAAACCATGGACAAGCTGCTCGTATGTGCCTTGAGTACTGAAGAAGCCAATGGTGCTGTGATATCTGTGTTTTTCTACTTCTAACTAATATTACAAATATGTGTATGGTTTATAAAAAACTGAACAACTGACTTGAATTCCTAAGCAAATGCATGAGTCACTATAAAAATACCCAATTTACTTCAAGTGTGCCTATGAAATTTGAAGAGTTCCCTCGATTTGTCCAGAATCTAATTATCACATCCTGCCCTGATGACCATGATGACCCATGGGAAAAAATACCATAATTTTTTTTTTTTTTGTTACCTCATGTAAAGTGGGGATGAATTAATTTTTTCTCATCTACTCCATCGTGTGAGGTATCGTAGGATAGGTAATCAAAAAACATTGGGATGTGTGAAAACCATTTTTCAATTTAGGGATCCCTTTGTGAAATATTAAGCTTTGAAGTAATAATTAGTGGCCCAACAAGTTTGGAAACCACTGGTCTCTCTGTTTGTCAAGACCCTTTTTGACAGAAACGCGCGGAGAAATTAAGTTGAAATTAAATACTCTGGTCTGTTTACAATACTTGTTGCAAAAAAGTCTGTGCTCGCAAGGTATACTGTTCATAGAACTACTATTAATATACTGTGTTTCCTGCTTCCAGGTTATAACCGCGGCAGAGTTCCATCCGACTGAATGCAATCTCTTTGTATATTCTAGTAGTAAGGGTGAGTACACTTGAATTTTACTCTTAATTAACAAGAATGGAACACCTTGTCGCCTTTCGTCTGCTATCCGTCCTTTTAGTATGAAAACAACGTGGTCGTCATTTAATTTAAAGTAAAAACACAGGCCACTCACGTCTATTTTGCGTAGAAATCTCCGACTAGACTAGTTTCATCCATATTCGACTGTCCTTATCAATGAACAGAGCAAGAGCCAGGCGCACCGCACAGTTGAGTCGCGCTTTCAAAGTCAATATTCTTGATTGATCCACAGATTCCTAGGTGCAAATAAAGGTGCAATGTATAGAGCGTTCGTTATTACAAATTATTCATAACCGATGATGAACTACTATAGAACACTTGTATTTCTATCTAGCCAGTACCATAAGTATATGCTAAAATGCTTTTATCTCTACACCTAAGGTACAATAAGGCTGTGCGACATGCGCGCGGCGGCGCTGTGCGACCGACACGCGAAGCTGTTCGAGGAGCCGGAGGATCCACACGCGCGCTCCTTCTTCTCCGAGATCATATCCTCCATTAGCGACGTCAAACTGAGCAACTCTGGCAGGTAGGTCCTTCACTGTAATGTGAGCCTTAAGTTGTTATCATTAAGGTACAATAAAGCCGTGCTATGGACACGCGAAACTATTAGAGGAGTCTGAGGATCTACACGCGCGCTCCTTCTCCGAGATCATAATATTCCATTAGCGACGTCAAACTGAGCAACTCTTGCAGGCGGGTCCTTCAACAGTGAAGACACATTACAGAATGTGAACATTAACTGACGTGTTTACACGTGTATACATGTAAAATGGCGCCGCTACCTCCTCCGCTGCGCGCGAAGTGTCCCAGTCTTCACTCAACGTAACGAATTCTTTAAGGCTTACCTATTGAGTGGTGTAATAGAATCTGAGATGAAGACAATAGATAAGTCGCTGCAACAACAAACTGTATCTCCCGATGTTATCATCAGTTTTCTAAATTTCAATCGCCTATGAAAGCATATTAAAAAAAAAAAAAAACCTTCAATCTACACATGACGTCCAGTATTTTATTCTATAGTATTTTTTAAATTCTTTTTATCTATTTTATTATATAGTATTTTATCCTGGTAATAAAATATACAGATAACCAATAAGTTATGTTAATGTCATAAATTCCAGATATATGATGTCACGAGACTACCTCGGTCTAAAAGTATGGGATCTACGCATGGAGACTAAACCCGTGGAAACTTACCCGGTCCACGAGTACCTCCGCTCGAAATTGTGCTCGCTGTATGAGAACGACTGCATCTTCGACAAGTTCGAGTGCTGCTGGAGCGGGGATGATCAGAGGCTCATGACGGGCTCTTATAACGGGTTCTTTAGGTGAGAAATGCCACTGTTTTATAACTTACAAAAATGCTATTTGTCCCCTTTGTAAATACTGCAGAATATAACTGGCGGTGTCACAATATGTGCGGATTCTTGCAGGATATTCGAGCGGTCGCTGGGCGGCGGGCGGCGCGGCGAGCTCACGCTGGAGGCATCACGCGACGCAGCGCAGCGCCCGCGGCAGCCGCTGCGCGCGCGCCGCGTCGCCGCCACTGCTAAGAGGAAGAAGGTAAACAATGTGCATACTTGTGCATTTTTTTATGAGTGACTAGAGCAATTGTTTCGCTAGATGTTAAGCTTTACGCTTGCGCGTTACAGTTCAATGTCTCAGTGCTATTAGCAGAGTTGATGGGCAACGCTGAACTGATATTACTGCTAGAGAAAATAGTTGATGAATAATATTATTTTCTCTGTTAGGATGTGTTCCACTCCGCTATTATTATTATTATTACCATATTATTAATTTTTATCTTAAACTCCATTGCTTCGCTCAGGATTCTAAATCTATTTGCTTCACTCATGGTTCAAACTTAGAATCTCCGGTTTCAACTGGCAGGTACTTGACGATAACATACAACTTTCCAACCTAGCTTAACAAATCATTTCTTTCGCAGGACGAAATTAGCGTCGACTGTTTAGACTTCAACAAGAAAATCCTCCACACGGCGTGGCACCCGCACGAGAGCGTGATAGCGGTCGCCGCGACGAACAACCTCTTCATATTCCAGGATAAGTTCTAGCGGTCGCGACCGTGACCGCCACCGCACCCGCCGGCTGACCTGCCATCGGACTGAACGGAGGTATCTAAACATCCAGTGCTATCGCGGATTTGGGCATACTGTTATACTCGTACATCGTGTGCTACAAATGCTACAGTTTTGGTCACACTGTTAACGCCACTTAGTAGTTTATGATTGCTGTGTAGTCTGTTTTTCCTTATATGTGATGAGTAATGAGTGCGAGTGATTTCTTATTGGTCGCTAGTCTACCATGATTCTTTACAAATGACTAATAAGACAGACTGTACTTATTTATGTTTAAGGCAACCTTCCGGTTGTATTGTTTGCTTGACAGCTGCCTGTCTTTTTCATCTGACTTTGATCAGACAAGGATCATTGCATTTGTTATGTTTTTGAATTTACTTCAGTCATCGGTTTAACAGACTCACAACTTTGATTTAGTGTAATATTTCCTGTATTGAGACTACAAACTAAAAGTTTTCAAAAGGTAACAAAAAAAAAAAAAAAAATATCTTGCTATCCTTTTCTCTGAGAATGTGATGGAGTAAGACAGATATAATTTTAGTCCTGTCAGAGTAGAACAGTACAGCTAAGTTCAAATATGTACCTTTTTTCTTTTATTATTTATTCTTTTATCTTTTATTATTTTAACATGGTATATGTCTGTTACAATTGCTACATGTTTTTGTCTGTGAAATGGTTAAATTGTCACAGGAAAAACAGTTGTATGTATGTTTGTAACTTTTCCCACATTTGGATTAAAAATATGTCTGTAAAAATATCTACTGCATAAAACAAATGATTTCTGTTAATGTGAATATGGCCTCGAACCAAAATCGTTCCATTTTTGCACTGTTGTATATGTATCGCCTAAAATATCATTTTGGCTACAAACTATGCTGTATACTGTGATAAGGATGGTCCGTTGAATAATACCTTTGCAAAATCTGATCAAATTTTTATTGTGAGATTAGTTAAAAATTATCACTATAATACAAAGTATCTTAATGAATTTAAATCAGTAGATATGTAAATTAATCTACAAATATTGGTTTGTACTATCAATTTACTTTATAGATTTCCAAGACACGATTTTGCATTGAAAATATTGACTTAGTATGGGTCTAATTGAAAAATGAAATATGTAACTAGTTTATGTATCACCAAGTTATGCTGAATTATGTTCTTAATCTGTTTCTTAAACAAACTGAAAATCAAGGTTCTTAGTTTTCATTTGTCATATTTTCAAATATAGTAGATTCTGAAACATTAAATTTCAAATTATAATTGTTTATTACAAATCTGAAACGTCTTATAGGCCGTTTTTTAGCTTAAATCTTGTCTTGGTTTTGCATGTGAGGTAATTCGTCAGCGAGAAATTAGTGTAGCATTTAAAGTGCGGTTTTTTCTACTTATTTAAAGTTGTAAAGATATATGACGTATAAAAAAATAAAGTACCAATCACAGCTCGTAATATCGACGTTTTGACTCGACCGTAACTTCCCAAGAGGGGGGTAGTGTGTGAAGTGTATGTATGTAAATGTAATTATGTGTTTGTAAATTTGAATTTTGAGTGTATGTAAGAAATTATGTATGTTTCCGTATTACTTCCGCTCAAAACGCCTTGTTCACCAATTTTTATTTGTCATGCGTCTTTAGACATATGTCATTATCCTCAGAGTGTCGTAGGCTTTACTTTGCACTCAGGTATTTTGTTTTATCTTTTACTGTGCTTTGCTTTGCTTATTTTCTAAATCACGAACTGTGATTGCAATTTTAACGCCATATTTGTTGGCAACTTTGGATAAGTTATGAAGAATGCAGGTACATTTCATAAAGTTCCGAATGGCTACTAAAAGTATGAAGTCGTATATTGTCTGATTGTTTGTCGGTCGGCGGTTAGTTATAGGCGAGATAGCTGTCAGTACATACGAGCCTAGTCCAATTTTATATAGACAGAATGCGCCACTGAAACATGTACACGTATTTTTATTACTTTATCTTGTGTATAAATTCATCGCCTTATTGGGTTGTACCTAAATTAACATACAACAAGTAAGTTCTAGGACTTAAAAACGCGACATAAAAAAAGACGGCAAAACAGCTTCTTGATCAAATCTTTCAAAGAATAAAAGGTCCGAATTGGTTCATTCATTTGAGAGTTACGACGAAACAGGCAGACGCAGATGCATACTTCAAACTTATAGAGATATAGTACATCCAAACCAAAAAGAATTTTCAAAATCGGTTTGATTGATTGAGTAATCGGTGAACATACATAACAAATACAGTTGAACATAAAATACCTTGGATTTTTTTATATTTTAAGTTTAAAAATCACATTAAAATATTCTAGTCTTGCTTTTAATGTTATAACAAAGTTTTGATCCAAAACTCATTTGTAATTTTGAATTATACATTGTTGGAATCAAGTTTTATTTCTTGAAGTTTAAAATACTATAATCATGGCGATTAATAGCTTTAATAAACAAATATAAAACAGTACTGACAGCTACGGTCGTCCACTTTGTTAATGCAACATGGTTGTCGTGTTGTATGACAGCCATGCAAATTAAAATATTATATGAAATGTTATGTGTGATCTGCTTAAAAGTTTGTAGAATAAAGTTACATTTAATTATTAATTGCCAGTGGAAAAAAAAATCTTCCATACATTTTGAATGACTTTCATACAACACCTCCACACAAACTAGATAGGTAGGAATATAAGTACCGTTAACTCTGATATAAATTATACGCTTTTCACACTTAAGGTTCTAAGCGATATAAGTATTTATTGTTTATGGTAAATGCGTTCCTGGACGCTTCAACTTATCCCTTAGGAATGAGATTAGTTAGGTATATTGAAATGGTGTCGATATAGGACTGAATCATTGAAACGGTCTCGAAATATTGGACATTTTTATACAAACGCACTATGTCCCAACGACAACATCTAGCGATCATGCATCCAACTATTGGCATTTAAAAAATGAAAACTACACTCATATGTAAAATAAATCATCTAAGGAGTATTTGCATCAGCGATATGTATTATGATGTTACTGGATCTGGTTATGGAAGAATTTTATTATGGGGCCACCACTGAGGTATTTTCTTTTCTAACAAAAGAATCTTCTATATAGCGAGAATAGAAAGTTATGCGTGGTCAGGTCATACATAGAAGTGTCAGTTTGACTAACCTCTCCTAGGTACTTAAAAAGAAAGCTCAATAAAAGTGAGTAATTTATTTTTTACTCACTTGAATCGCATCGGCATCGGCCGCGTACGTTATATAGGTATCTTCAGGTTTTTCGAAGATATTGTCGTTTGTATGAAAATGATCAATTTTCGGACCACTTTTGCGAGGTGTCTATTGAAATGTATGAAATTTCTAGCTAAATGCTTTTCAAGGTACGATATTCATTCATATAAAAAAAAAAACATAATTTTCGAAGTTCAAAATTTATATTTATTATTTTATGACCAAGCAGAAATCTGAATTAAAAAAAATCGAATCTAAATTAATCTGAATTAAAAATATACATCGTAAAAATATTTAAAAACCTGTTTTAGCTTGTGCTAATGAAGCTCTTTCATATGATACCCCACATGATACGGTTAAAGCAATTTAAAATTTGGACCCTCCTTGCACAAAGACCCTATTTTTTTGTGACTAAATTAAAAATGTAGTTTCGGATTTTTTCCTTTATGTGTACTCTATGACAATGCTTCTTGCCAAAATTCACAGCTATAGGTTAACGGGAATAGGTTTTGATTTCCTCGCGAGTGTCGTAATATGCGTTTTTTTGCGTCATTTTCGGCTGTAACTTTTTTTAATGAAAACTGAGAAGTTTGATTTTTCTCTCTGCAGCAAAGGACTATAAATTTGCGTATATGGTATTAATTTCAACTCGATACCTTCACGCGTTCCCGAGATTACAGGTCTTGACAGATGGACAACAAAGGTTCCTTTTTTCCTTTTGAGGTACGGAACCCTAATAAATAGAAGGTGTGTCGTCCAATCATAAAAAAAATGCTTTTAGTGTTATTTTTGGCTAAAATTGTTGTCTAAAATCAGTTACTGTTTTTAAAATATTATGTATAAATATATTTTTTTACATTTTGTTGATTTGCAACTAAACACTGTAATTTGCAAATATAAGATATATTTTACTTGATAGGTAAATCAATTTCATGCATTTCAATAGAAAAGATCCCATCATAAGATTGGTATTAGAAAACTCGGTATAGGTCATGGAAATATCAGATTTGTCCATATATTTGAATAAGTATTCAATATCAATAAAATGAATACTTTTATAAAACATCCACCGCCATTCTTGCGAATTGTGACAATTTACATAATTAATTTTATGTACCTAATTCTTTGATTGTGGCGAAAAATTTATCCTGTCCAGCTAGCAACCAAATGGAAATGGAACAAAATGGAATGAAATGGAGCGTCTCAGTTAAAAAAAAAACTCTTAATGTAAACTTCTATGACGATAGTATTTTTTCTAGAGATATTATTTTTTTGTACTACAGAAGACTGTGTAGTAAAAAAAAAAACAAAAACAAGAACAAAAAGTGTTTATGAGATATTTAATGTGGTACATTTCAAAGCTGAACTCTCGATATTGACACGGGCAGATTGATGACGTATGAGGGTAGTTGGAGAAAAAAAAAATTTTTTTACTAAACTTTGTAGATTGTCACATTTCACTCACTCATATAAAAATGCACACATACGTAAATCATATGTAAACTTGCGAATCCCTTTTTCATTTGGCGATCGTGCCTTACGGTGTAACGTTGTTTTGTTAAATAATTACATTATTTATTTTATTATGTACATTTTTTTTAAGTCTTTGTGATTGGTATTCTACTTATAAATTAGCACATTTCTACGGCTAGTTTTATGATGTGAAGCTGTCGAGATTTGGATTGAACTAGATACATTAGATACATGCCCATACAGAAATAAGCTTCGGTCAAAAGAACTTGGTGTTACGTTTTCACTAGACGCGACAATATCATGCGACACGAATGTCTACGTGCCCCGACATGACGTCATTGTGTACAACCTATAAGAGTCCGCGCCACCATTCAAGTCCGATAGGTGCGGCGTTTCAATAGCATTCCGATCATACAAACTATCAGCGGACAATGGCTGGGCTGGTCAAATTTAGTTCCAAAGTTTCGCCATCGGACTTCCATGGCGGCGCGGACTCTAGTTTGTCCACGGTCTCATAAAGCTTTGTATTCACTATGAACAAACGTCCCGCATTACGTGTCGTAGTGAGAGCTTTTGTATGGCTTTATAAATGCACGAATTCGTCCGTGTAAACTACGATTTGTGCGGCACCAAAGTCAATAGATGATAGGATATAATAATAATTAGTCCTTAGACATTTCAGACTTGTCAGTATTGTCGTGTGATGTAGAGTTATCCGAGCTTTCCAGCGGCAAGTGTTCTCGCGACATTTGTTACTAGTGAATATGAGGCTTAACTGTAAAAGTTTCTTGAAAAAGTATTTAGAATGTGCCGCGAAGGCCCGTAACATGTCTCTCGATTTTGTCCCCTAGTGAATACATAGGTTAAATTATTTTTTGGACTATATATCGTTTTACTCTTTTTAGGTTTATAAATATTACGTTAGTTCGTAAGTACTCAATAAAAATAGTTTCAAATAAATAAATAAATATATGTGGACATTTCACACAACACCATCTAGCAAATGTATGGTAATTGCTGAAAGCAGTATTATGTTTCTAATTTCGATTAAGTATCTTGCAAGCCTAAGATGCGCGCCGCGACTAAATTTTTTCTACTCTTTTTGTCGAGTGAAAAAGAGACCGACGTAAAGATCTTCGTAAACTTGTCACGTTTTCGAACGACTTGTAGAGAACATTTTGTAGCGGTGAGCATCTTAGGACGACCGGATTTCTGGGTCGTTCTTGCCAACGTGACACCAAAATCGGCCGAGACTCGACTCAATCGCTTATACGGGGTTATTGCGGTACCTTGCATTAAGCTTATAGGAGGTCATTGTAGCCATTATACAACTTTTATTTTAAGTACAACTATGAAATCGTGAAAAAATAAATATAAAAGCTGTTCTATAATAAAAGTTTATTGACTCCTGATAAAATACATGAAACAGCAGATTTTTTTCGTGATTTTAGAGTCATGCTCTTAATAATAGTTGTTTGTAACGGTGAGTACAATGACCTCCCTTCGACTTAGTACAAAGTATCCTAATAATCCAACTTATTCCACTATATCTGGCATACAATACTTATGGATAAAAATGAAATTCTTATTGTGATTTTAGTTATCTTATGTACTACGAGTATAAGTGGAAGTTTGAAATACAGTGTGTTAAAAAAAAAACGTAAATAAAAAATGTAAATAGCGAACGAAAGGAGGCCTGTATAAGGTAGGATAATGTCACAACATGTTGTATTAATGTACAGAGTTATATATATTTGTACTTGTATAGCTATTCGAAATTATGTTTCCATGCGAATATTGAAATAAACTTTCGTGTTTTTTTTTATTTTTTGGAATATTTTTTCGTGTATCGTTTTTGGTAAAAAATGTAAAATACGATAGCGAGTAACACTGGAGCTGTAGAATGTCTGCAAATTGTGAGTTTTGATCTACGATCGAGCGGCCATTTTGCAAATAATCTAATCAAATTTCGATGCAGTTAGCTTTTATAAAGTTGATGATTGGTGTTCGTCGATCGCTTTCGAGTTTTGCTCAATGTCCGCTCGACTTAGTTTTATTTACTGTTAAAATGTGCTTTAATTCGATGTAATCAGGGCGTTGACTATCTACTCTGTAGACATTACATCAATTTCGAAATATTTAACTGATGTTTGCATTAGTGACTGTTGCGTAGGGTTAATGTATTAGGCGAGTTCGGGAAGCATCGCAATGTCAAAAATAACTTTCAACAAGTCATTAAACTAAAAGAAAATATACGGCTACAGAAAAGTGGATTTGCAGTCTAACTTATGATTTCGTTACGTTTGATACGCTGCTGAGTGTACGTTTTTTGTGAGAAAGTTTGTGTAAAATGGTTGTGCGTTCTATAGAATAATTACTAGAATTATAAAAATCACTTATTTATTACGAAAAAGTTCGTTGGAGGTTACGAAAACGCGCATTTTTTTTGCGAGAGTTGTATATTATTATTTCAAAAAAATACAGCCGATGACACTCATGGAGTGAAAACGAATTTGACGACACCTCGCACATCAAGATCGATCCAGCCGTTTTGGGTGTAGGTCATATAGAAACACATACGTATAGAAATATATACACTCGAAGTTTTTCGAGAACGTAACTTCGTAAGAACGGTTGTTTAACCGTTCTTACGAAGTCTGGTAAATACGACAAAATCGACTGACTGACTGCGCAAAAAGGAGGGTTATTTATCTGTTTTCATTTACAGTTCGTATATCTTAAAAAAAATTAAGTAATGGTATTTTGAACTTTTGTCCTAGCTTCAGTGGAGGATCTAACCTAGAGGTTTTTTACTTATAACAGTTTGACGATTTGTGTTAAGCAAAAATGGCAAATATTTCATAACACTAACCAAACGCTTTACATCAACGCCAATTTTGACAATGAACGCCAACACATGATTCCCGAACGCGCCTGCTGTGTGTCGTTTCTCGCTAACTTTAGCAGAATAGCGCTTATGTTTTGCCTGAAAGTTTGGTGGTGTCTACGGGGTGATAGTGAATTAAATCATTCACTTCCAATATTTTGTATCATTTCCGAACAATCTCCGTAAAGCAGTACTTTTTATAATGTTGATCGATTTTGTATAGGGTTCGTGTTAAGTTTTAGTTATGTTCTTTTTCTCTCATATTTTTTTTTGTAAGGGGGCCGTGTCAATTCCTCGTTCTTTGAAAACGCTGTTCGCAATAATTGTAAGTGAAAAAAACGTGTGATAATTAAATTATGCCTTGCAGCTTTCACCCTTACTTATAAGTATAAACAAAATCGCTTATAAGACGAGGTTTTAAATATTTGTGTAAAAATTGCTTGTGAAGCAATAAATATAGTGTAAGGAATTGACTGTCCCCTAGATATATCAATGTAAAAAATATCGAAATGTTATAGCGTAAAGACAAGAGTGGACGGATGAACGAGTGAACGGGTGCGAGTGAAGCGTGAATGAAAAGTAATTTAAGACTAGAATAATAGTTAGGCGAAAAAATCTGCGCGCGAACAGAAAATTCTTTTTTTTTTTCCTGCATCGGGGGATCAACGGAGTTGCTTGAAAATGTGATATGTCGCAATAAGCGGTGTGTTAGTCTATAGTGACGCGAACTCGGGCGGTGCCTCGGCCGTGGACAACGAATGTGGCGTGTGTGGTGCTCGCGCGGTCTGCTGGCACGCTACTAACATAACAAATGTCCATAATGTCCGTATTCGAATCGATTCGGTGTTTTATTAAAAGGTTTTAAAAAGTTTTTTGAAAAAGTTCGAATATGGTGTGGCGGAAAAAGTAGAGAAAATAGGTTGCGACCTTTTCTCTCTTGTTTATCAGAAGATTGTGGTTCGTCCACACCATATGTGCGCCTCAGATAGGACTAAGGATGGTGGCTGACGTTTGTCACAAACGGGGCACCGGTTAAGAACTCTCAAACAAATAGCCAATTGGTCACGTGTTTGGTAAACTGCGTCAGTCACCACCAACATGAAGCAATACGATACAATCAGCAAATGTTGCAAAACAATCAAACTTATTGTGTGTTTAAACCAAGGTTTGAATACTTTTTACGCTGACTACAGTTGCTGTTGGTCCTGTGAATACAGGTGCATAGCGTTATAAAGAAGCATACTGCGACGCTAAATGTGCTAACAGACGGTCGAATTTGGTGCGACAGGCTGTCTGCGAACAGATTAACAAATTAACAGATTATCAAATATGGATGCATCGAACGAATGAGATTGAAAAAGAGAAAAATCAATTGTGATATCATTCGACTGCCCACACTGTATTTGATCGTCTGTTAGCAACTTTTCGATCAGTGGGAGCTTGCGCTGTTTGATTCTGCATTTGTAAAAGTCTGCAACCAGTGTTAGCGTAAAAGGAATTTAAGCCAGGCCAAAGTTAGGCCTAAATCAATAAAGGCTAGCGATTGGCCACAATTGGCCAGTAATGTTACATAGATATCAGCGAGAATGTGCCATGAGAGCGGGCGGCAGACGCGCGGGCGCTGCACACGGTTAGTGTTGTTGAATCCAAAATATTTCCTATAATATAAATTTTTATATCTGATTTTTTGTGTTTTATTTGACTTCTACATTTTTGTTAGGAATTAGTCCTTGGGTTAAGTCTATACAATATATAGGTTCCGTCTACACTTTTATTGCAGATACTCCGTCTAACCATTTAGTTTTGACAGCTCATGTAAGTGATGTAAATGAAGAGCTATTTAAATAGGGCCACGAATTCTGTGATGAAGAGAATGTTTAGTTTATAGATCATCTTACATCTATTTGCATTTATCGTTGCCTGTCAATAATTATGTAATATCGTAGGTGTACTTATGTAAAAAGTAAAATAAATGGTTGGACAGAGCATAGGTGCAATGTTGGTTCACATGGAGAATGTGTTTCAGTGTTGCCGCTTCCATGGTCTTTTACGCGGCTGAAATCGCAAGGCACAGCTAGTAATTATTCGCTTTTGGATAGGATTCAAAACTAGGTTTATATAATAAAAAAAACCTTTATTAATATAAATACCCTCATCACATGGTTGATATCACGACACTGCGGCAATACACATTTTTCCTAAATAAATCTATTGCATTTACATTTGCAGACATTTTCTAACCGCCGAAATGCAAAATAAGTATTAAATACAAAGTCACTGGATTTCTAATATGCCTAAGTATCGATCTATATTACTTAAACTAAACTATTTACATGATACCCAAAGGAGCTTTGCTCCAAAATAACTATAATTATTTAAAAAAAAAACCTTTAAATATATTTTACTAATCGTTTGTGTGTTATTTTTATTCATTTTAAGTAATCAACAACTTATATTTTTAAATATGAGTTGTGGTTGAATCGCGTATTAATATTACAATTTTGTTTTGTGACTTTTATATTAAAATAATAAAAAATATACGGTACGAAATTACGAATTGATAACTTCATACTTTTTAAAGTCTGTTAAAAACCGTTAAAATAGATAAATAATTTTGACAACTTAGGGATAATCCAATGCGTTATCGAGTCGACTTTAAGAAGTATTAATCGATTAACACATTGAAATTTTATTTTTCCTCACCAATTTGTATATTTATATAAATATACTCTGAAGAGCTATCAATAATGTATAGGTAGGTTAAAGTGGTAACTCTCGTCAATTTAATAAAAAATACTTAACTGCACTCAAAGCCTAATTTTCTTCACATAAATATTATATAGATCAATACAAAAAGTACCTAGGTACCGAGATAACAACGATTCTTTTCGGTTAGGTACGTCTTGCATCACGTGGTGAAGAAGACAGGATTCCCAGGATCACCCAGGTGACAACTACATTGTTCACGTTATGCAACTCATTGATAAAATCCGTTTAGGTAATTTATTCCAGTTTAGACGACCTTAGTTAGATTCACACAATCGAACAAACTTGAATCTTGCAATATTCTTTCAATAACTCACCAAAAATACTCTTCACAATTTAAAATCTTAATAAAATCGAAATCCTAATCTAGGACTAAAGTTTACAACTAGCTTTTCTTAACACAGGCTGAAAAATGAAAAAAATGCATAATTTACTTCCGATTTTCAGTGATTCGCAAAGTGCGTGCGTTTTCCGCAGTCAATTTTTTATCTAGCTAAAAGATTTAACTTAGATATACTTAAAGCTAGCTTTTCCTAAACTTAAGCCTAAGGAAAACTAAAGCGAGCGTAAATGCTATCCACCCGATGGTGACTAAGAAGCCTACGTAGACGCTTTGGTCTGTTATCGCGGAACCTTTCTCTAGAATGTCTCTGAGAGACTTGGCAGGGAGCGTGAAGGGCAGCATGAGAGCGAAGATTCGGAGACCTGTCGACATGCCTTCGAGTGGCCACAGGATACCTGCAAAAGGACAATGCTTGGTTAGTTTAGACATTCTGTATCAGATACGTTGTAAGTATATTGTACGTAATAACTATTATGAAGGAACACTGATGACCCTCGAACGCGTTGAATTATTTTCTTTGGGAAAGAAAAACTTCAATGAATCTTTCGTATCTAAGTATACAGAGATCTTAGGAGCCAGGCCCACCTTAGAAATCTCTAGATACGCCAATGGGTTTCAGCAAAAATACTGTTCTGAAGTTTCCTACGCTTGTGGCCGAATTGGCTCCCAAGCCAAGTACTGATTTGGGATATGTGGGTCTCGTCGGATGTGAATTTTTTTAACTGTCTTCAAATTTTCCCTTACATTGTAGT
Source organism: Lycia hirtaria (assembly GCA_947563715.1). Taxonomy (NCBI): domain Eukaryota; kingdom Metazoa; phylum Arthropoda; class Insecta; order Lepidoptera; family Geometridae; genus Lycia; species Lycia hirtaria. The sequence goes on along the minus strand of OX387376.1, from coordinate 47,996,807 downwards.
CACTTAAATATCTACATATAGTAAGTACCTAAATATATTTCTTGCTATCCCGTTAGCAACGATTTTCCGAAGGTAACATTTCAAAGCAACTCACCACAAAGCAACACCATCGGATAAAAGCTGCCCGTGGAGATGAAGAAGGAGATGGTGTGGCTGGAGCAGTACACGGAGAGCAGGAATCCGTAGCACATCCCGGAGAGCCCCTGGAGACACAGCAGGATGGCTATCAGGAGTGTACTGCCTTTCGACGGGATCCCGTAGCCGAAGAACGAGAGTGCCATCATCTCTATTGTCTGGGGAGAGAGGATAATATTAGATAGTGTAATTGTGACCCGTAGAACGGTTAGCCTCACCTCACAACTCACTGTTTTTTTATTTATTTAATGTTTAGCTCCACAGACACCAGGCTCCGTGAGTTTTGTTAGAATTACCAGGTAGGTACCTATCGGTAGACTAGAAATATATTGCAAGCAATATTTTATGCTGCTGTTTAGTAAATAAATAATTCCACCATAGTAGAGAATCTATAAATTTGAAAACTAGTTCTAATTATCTAGTTCTATTAAATTATTTTTTTGCTGTGCTGCGCAGGTAAGCCTGTCATGAAACACAACATTAACAAATTGTTTTCCACCGTATTTTACAATCTTACTTTGACATTTGCCTTGCTCTCTCAACTGTAGAACGAGTGAGACGAAAGTCAAAATAATATTGAAATACTGCTTGAACGCTTATCGTAGAGCCCCAGATCTGTCCTCATGACGTCAGACCATTCCAGTTATTATATATGAGGTTAAGATTGTTGACGATTCTGATTATTGCGGCCCACATGAGCTCCATACCGTTTACCATAAGAGTTGATGTAACCACCACGATCAGGAAGAATATAGTGGAATTACAGAGAATTGAGGTAACCACCTGTAACACAATGATAGCGGACTGCAGCGCGATGTGTACGTTCAGCATCTCTTTCGGCTTGACTCCGGCCACTGCGCTGCGCTCCCACACGCCCTCCAGCCGGTCGGTTATCATCAGAGTTGATGTAACCACCGCCGGCAGGAAGAATATTATACTGGAATTTATAAAAAAAAGAGTAAATAAAAGCTCAGTTTATCTTCTCGTCTCGTCTTTTGTAGCGATGCAAAGTTCGCTCAGCGCCGTTTTTATCTTGCTAGTTTTCTGTAATTAAGAGTGTGAGACAAAAGTTCAAATGAACCTACTTTCAATTGTGATATTTTTAACAATCGATTCAACTTTTGTGACTCTTAATTGCAGAAAAAGCAAGATACAAACAAGCGCTAAGACAACAAAAAAAAAAAAACACAGCCGATTTGAGAACCTTCTCCTTTTTGGAAGTCGGTTAGTAAAATGTCAATTTAACTTACGTGATGAGTATTCCCGGTGCCATGTAAGTCGTCATCTGTGCCTCTCGTTCGCCGTAGATCGGTTCATTGAAGTGCACTGGGATCTGGTAAATAAATTAATAGTTACAACTCATCACCCGATAATTCCCGTTGTCTCCCACTTCCGTTGTCCCCTGGTGGACATGTGTCACTGTTTGAAAAAATTGTGCTGCTGTCCACCCGTGGGGACAACGCCACAATTTTCTACATTATTCTCGTTGTCCTCCAGTGGTGGAAAAGTGACACGCATATTTGCAAACTATTGTCATTGTTCACCACTGAAAATGTGTCACTGTGTTGGACAGTGACATATTTTCAATATAAGTTCAAGATAAAAAAAGTCAAGTGATTCAAAAGGTCCAGCCGATCATAATGACAAAGCCCAAAAAGTCCCATTGGTTTTATAACGTACATATTATATAAACTTACGGCTACAATCATGGGCGTATATAAGGGGGGGGTCCAGGGGGTCCGGACCCCCCCCATGGCATTGGCCGAAAAAAAAAAATGTGCTATCCTATTGCCGGATTATCGCGGATGGCACGATGTTACAAAATAATACATAAACACATAACGACAGTTTTGCTAGAGATGCAGTATGACCTTAGTCCATCCTTCGCCCGCGCACACAACAAACGCGCATAACAAATCGAAACTATATATTTTACTCGACTGCATAAGAAGGAGGGTAATGTTTTTCGAGTGTATGTACGAGTATGTTTGTATGATTCTATATGACAGCCTACAGCCTGAACGGCTTGTCCGATTTTGATGTGCGAGGTGTCATTAGATTTGTCTTCGCTTCCAGAATGTCACAGGCTATAATTTTTGTAATAATAATAATACATCTCTTGCAAAAATTAAAAAACGTTTTTTCGTAACCTCTAACGAATTATTTCGTAATGAACAAGTGTTTTTTTTTAAATGATTATACAGAATGTGCATTTGTAATCTTTTACAGTGATTTTACGCATTTTTATTCTTACAAAAAACTTACATTGTTTAAGTATGTTTTTGAAGCATTAATATGCTTCAAAATTTTTCGCGCTCGCTTCGCTCGCGCATGGCTACATTTTAAAGATATGGAATAACTGAATAAAACTAGAAAATAACATCGTTAAACATCAGGCGAGTTGGCAATCAGTCGTAGATCTATCTTATGTAAACAAAAACACAAATATTCCACAAAAAATTCAATTCGATCCAAGCCAATTTTATACAAAAAATATTTTTTCGTTAATAAAATCGAACAACTCTTAACATGCTGTGCTAATACAAGCAAATACTTCACCAAAAAATAATCACTAACCAAAAAATATTTTCCACCTACAAGGGAGTACCGCGTAGGTATGTTTGTAATTTTCTATAAAATCATATGTTTAAATTTAGGAATAATAAACTGGCAATCAATGCATTCAAATGGTTGTATATATAATTTTTGATAGCGTAAAAGTCACTCTTATTCAGTCGGGTATTTCATTTTTTCTTTAAACACATTAATATACTTGTTTGGTTCATCTGGGCCACAAACACCTAGGCTCGCTAACACGATCAATGAATCAAATCACTTCCAAGATTTCATTTTAAAAACCTTAAAAATTTTCGCACTCGCTTCGCTCGCGCATGATTACTATTTTACCATAGAAGTACTGTGGACTCACTAATACGAGAAATAAATCATGTTACTATAAAAACACTACAACAAATTTCGCGCTCGCTTCGCTCGCGCATACTTATTGCCTATGATTTATTTACTTGGGTCATGCAAATGTTGAGCGCTCTTTAAACTAATTGAAACGGGTGAAATCATTTCTAGTATAATATGAATTAATAATGTTCCGACGTTACTTATACACTTTATTTACAGTTATACGTTTGTCCGTAGCTTAATTTTCGTGTATTTTAATGTTTTTAATTTAAGATTGACATTTAGAAACCAGTACTCGTCTGCGTATAGTCTGCGCAAATAAAGAGGCAAATAGTAGTAAATTTTTGTACCCGTGGACCCCCCCCATGAGAAAGTTATAGCTACGCCCATGGCTACAATTATTTTCCTTTGCGGAGTTAACAGAATATCAGAGAGACTTTATTTGACACTATTCATATTTCATTAGTTGTTGGAAGGTTTCATGATGTACAATATTATGTGTTTGTAGCGATAGGAGGAGGTAATAATATATTGATGAAAAGGATTAATAAATAGAATAAAGTAATAAATAATAATTACTGAATGATATTTTCATGATTTGATGATGGCTGTGATGATGATGATCTTCGAAAATAAACGTTTACGTCATGGGAACGCTATTAAGTACAATATATTCAGAAGATTTTCATTTGGGTACTTGTTAATGTAACTAATATAACTGCCCGTAGTACAGTTCAAAAAATGTTCTGAACATATCATATCGCTGTTTTATGATGAATTTTGAATCCAAAAAAATGTATCTCGACTTTCCGAGCGAGCGATAGAGCTGCATCCATCCTAGTGCCTTAAGATTTTGGTAATAAATATTAACAGAGATTACCTTTCACGAACTGTGCATTTCTCCTATCTGAAACTTTTCACATGAGAAATGGAAGCATGTGTATAAATATTAGATAAATATAACAATAGTGTAATAAATGTAAATAAGTATGAAAGTTAATGTACCAAGATAAATAAAATACAACAGTATAAGCATACAAAATCGTGTTAAATGGCGATTTGCGAATGGCGGTGAATATTTAGAGCAAGACGCTTCTTAACGCTTCTTAATTCGTATATCAGCGCTCAAAAACGTCCGAACTCAATGAGGTGTAAAGCGGCGACCTTTGGACCACTACACGAATAAATAATATGATTTTCAAAACAATTGTCTCATAATCTATAAGCTTCTCAATCTAAATTAGGCTTTTGCACGGCGGCAGGTTCGACCATCGCCCATCTCCCGAATACCAAACATTTTGAAGAAATAAAATGACGAATGAACTTATAAAAACAATTATTCAAGACCGCACTAGAAAACAACACACATTTTTGACAAAAATTTAATTTTGATCCAAGTTTCATGAAAATGATTTTTACAAATTATTTACCTACATAAAAATGAGTTGGTCAAACCGTTTGACTTGACCAATTCATTTTTAACTTTGATATTCGAGGTGTCGTTAGATTCGTGTTCACTCCCTGAGTGTCACATTATGATACCTTATTATGGTATATTTTTTGTACATCTCTTGCAATAATAAATAAAATGTTTTTTTTCGTAACGTCTAACGAGCCTTTTCGTAATAAATAAGTGATTTTACTAGAATTATTCTAAAGGATGCGTATTTTAAACTTTTTACAGCGATTTTTCGCATACTTTCTCACAAAAACCTACACTCAACAGCGTATCAAGAGTAAATAAATCGTAAGTTAGCCTGTAAAAATCGCTCTTCTATAGTCGGATATTTTGTTTTTCTTTTAAATTTAGATATTTGATTGCTTAGAAGTCAGTAAGTGTTATTTTATATACTTATTACATAATATCACATTTTTTTAATAATAATAGCACACATTTTTTTGTTGGCATATTTTTTGACTGCATATTTTTTAGGCTCAATAGTCTTACTTTTGTTCTTTGTATTTGTGTTCTCTCTTTTTGTTGTAGAGTATGGTGTATAAAAATAAAATATTTTCTTTTCTTTTTCTATTTTACTATACAATATTTACCTGAACAAGATTCTCATGCCTCCCGCATGATCGCATCGTTCGTTTGGTAAAACTCTCGTAAGCCTTATGCAGTGTTGCCTTCAAGAAATATGATATTTGATGATCTGAAAAAACAAATATGCGTCTCATTATCACACTTTTTTCAAATGAAAACTTCTTTAGGCGTTCTGGGGGTTACCCCAAACATATTTCAATATTACTTTAGTCTTTGTTTTGCTCTCTCAACTGTAGAATGAACGAGACACAAGTCAAAGTCAAGTTTGAACACTTGTGGTACCTGGGCATTTTATTTTGTGGGTATTGGATGTGACTGAGCCGTCACAAAAAAATGTTTTTACGAGTTTTTTTTAAACAATTCTTATTTAAATACGTTTTGTTTGGATTTAAGGTAAGCAAAAATACATCAAGCGTAACTTATGCAGTTTTTTTAATAAAGATACTTGTTTTGTACATTCATAGGCTTGTGCTTGACCGCCAGCTCGTCTGATGTTGAGCGACGCTGTGGTCCACGATGGGACGCGCTTGTCTAGAAGAAACCCATTCGCCGTGTGACTTAACTTGATCAATCAAGTGCATAAGTGTAGGCAAGTGATATAAAGCGATGGAACATGTCGTTTCACGTTGTAAGTAAAGTTCCATAGAAACTTTCAGTAAGTCGTCACCAGTTAACTGAAGCGTGACTCAAACTTGCAAATGACTGTATACATGGCTATGATTGTGACTAGAACATATTTTATAACTTGAGAAACTTGAAAAAATCTCAATATTTGACACTGGCAAGTGAGCTATTCGCGCGGGTCCAATACAAAAGAAGAAGAATAGAACTCACTGTTCTATTCTCTTTGCCTACTCACTCGTGATTTGATTAAGAGTGTGTCATAGTACTTACTGGTCATGTCTAGCCAGACGCTGATGCTGCCATCGTCGACTATGTCGTCATCGACCTCTCCCTCAGTCACTCGCTGTGACATCGCAGTGCTGAAGTTCCGTTTGAAGTATATGGCTCCATATACCTTCCCTTTGAGGACGGCGTCTTTGGCTTCTTCCGTTGTGTTGTATGGATCCTATAAAAGTATATGTTATGTTTAGAAAAAATAAATAAGGCACAACTAGCAAGTCTAATCAACCCTGTTTGTGGTAACTTATGAAATACCTACATTTGTTTGAATATTTTTGGCCGAATCCGTTGCATAGTTTCTGTTTGATTGTAGATGTTTTACTTGACGAGTATTTGATTGTTAGCCATAAGTTTTATTTGCTCGAAAATTGTGAAACTCGTTAGGTTTCTGTTTTATTAAAATCGTAAAATAGCTCGACTGGCAAATCAAACTCAAATCAAAGCAACTCAATCGGATTCATATCAAAGAGTGTGCGCAAGAGTTTCACGATCTTATTTCACTTCTACTTTCCACTACTGGACAAGATAATACATATAGACAAAATCAGTAGATTGTTTTTCATTTATCATTGAAATATTCAAAATCTCAACGATTTCGGTCCACATTTTTGATGTGTACTGCATAGGAGTAAGACTCCCTGCAGCCTACTCTGTTTCTTGAAATCTACATTCTTACAATTTCATGATTAGAGTGAATAGCTATCTCCTAGATCGACGAGCTCCATCATTAGCCATACCTTCGCTTACCATCCGGTGATTTGGTGGTAATAATATAGTACGCATTGCGTGCCCTGTTCTGATCGTTTCCCATCTGACTGCTGTAAGTTCTTACCTGAAACAGGTATTTCTTCTCCATCTCTTCGATGAACCAGCAGCTGAGCATGAAGAAGTCGCAAGTCTCGTCTTCCTGCAGCGAAGTGAACGGCAAACTGTGGTTCCTGCAGATGTCCAGACCGACTGGAACGTATTGGAACACGATTTAATACGACATGAATTAACAGGCATCATACATACATATAATCATGCCTATTTTCCTTTTCGGGGTAGGCAGAGCAGAGAGGTCGTTAGACAGCACATTTCACCGTGTTTAGAGGGTGATGAGGGGTAAGATGTAATGTTGGCCTACAATGACCCCTGTCACTGCAGCATATCTCCTACATAAACACCGATTTTCCTCGAGTCCCTTAACTGAATTTTTAGGTATGACCGGCTAGAGAAGCAGCTGGTACATTCTATGTTTTTATTTTTCTCCCAGTCCAGCATGGAAGAGGTAAGAACTTACGTGGTGAGAATGATGCTTCATCGTTGACCACGGCGACGTGGAGGTCCTTGGGGTCGTGCCCGATCGCCGAGAAGAACGCGACTACTTGGATTATGGGGAACATTATTGAGAATATCAGCCCTCTGAAAGTAAGTCAAATTAAAATATATATATTTACAAAAAATATAAAATTATATATAAATTATTTACAAACAGGACAATTCTTTTTTCTACTGATAATGTATTCATTAAGCGTTCGACAATTCGTAAGTACAAGTATGGTGAAATAATGTAGCGAAACGTGTTCTCATGTTGTCGACAAAATTCCATAGAAGCTTCAAGTAAAAAAGCCACCATTATACCTACTGTGTGACTAAGACTTGCCAGGACATATCTTGCTTGACTCTGACTGCGACTACAAGATGTTTATCAATGACTATACTATAAAAAGAATTTGAAAGAATTTAAAATAGCTAATATTTGACACAAGGCAAATACAAAAGACGTATGACGCCGAAAGCTAAAAAAAATAGTTTAGTGACTTACCCAGGATGCCTGGAGAACTGCTGTATACTCTTGATGAACACAGCTTTATACCTCGAATGTGACAATTTTTTGCAGTCTTTGTGTTTCTCTTCCTTTTTCGTCAGCACCTGGAAATTTTAAGAAAACATGATTATATGTTAATACCATAAAATAATAGGTAACTAGATAAAGAGAAACGGTTATTATTCGATTGTTGTTGACTGATAAAAAGGAATCATGTACCACGTAGAGCAGATGGCCGATATGACCGAATAGTTCTCGAGTGGAGACCACGCACCGGCAAGCGCAGCGTAGGAAGACCAGCCACGAAATGAACAGAAGACCCCATACAAATGGCGGGAAAACGCTGGATGCAAGTCGCTTTCAATCGGTCTTTTTGGAAATCCTTGTGGGAGGCCTGTCTCCAGCAGTAGACTTCTTGTGGCTAAGACGACGATGATGATACTAATAAGATGTACCCTAACTATATCTTAAGTAATAATATAATACTAAAAGTAACTGTATGTCGTTTGTCTCTCTGTCTATTTGTTACCTCTTCACGGCTAAACGGCTGAACCAATCGTTATGAAATTTGGTACAGAGATTCTTTAGGACCTGGAAACTGACATAGGCTATACTTTTTATCATGATCATCACTGTTTTTCATTACTACGCGGGTGAAACCGCGGAGCGCAGCAAGTAGCTTAAATATTCTTTTATTCAATGTGTTTTTTTTTTATTAAATACTATATTGTTCTGGTAATGCGCGACTCACATCAGTGCTGCTGGTGACGATATTGAACTCCCTGGAGTGGAGGCTGTCTGCGGTGGATACACTCCGGGTGGGGATCACGTCCGGGGATGATGACGGTAACGCTGTAATACAACCAGGGGATATAGTCTAGTAAAAATAAGATTTGTGACAACATAAAAGACAACTAAGTATATTGTTATTTAAATGAATGTACAATGTTTTGAAATACATTTGACACAATTTCATAATGATATTATAAAAGCTAATTTTGTTACCTTTACACGCTCAAACGGCTGAACTGAACGTTATGAAAATTAGTATAGAAATAGCTTTGGACCTGGAGACGGACATAAGCTACTTATCATCATCATAATCATCGCCGTTTTTCATTACTACGCGAGTGAAACCGCGAAATGCAGCTAGTCTATAAATCGGGGATTATTGTTGATCTATGATTTTAAGTTATTTTCCTATCATAATTTCAAAGAATCCCCCCAGTTGCAAATACTGTGATCTGATCCATACAAACGGATTTATTTTTACTAGACTAATACTTACACAGGGTCTTAGCACAGAAGACTTTAATAGTATTGAATGGACACTCTCCACCTCCTGCCAATCTCGGGTTTCTCACCCACTCCCCGCACTTGCCCTGTCGCGAACCAAAATCTGCCCGAAGGCTGTCACTTGTCTTCAATCTTTTTAAACCATCTTTATAGTCATCTTTACCAACACTCCAACGTGTAAACAGCGACCAATGTGACTCCATACGTTGCCAAACACGCTGGTCAAATACGCTGGTTCAAAACGCTGGTCCAACACGTGTAAAATTAGCATAAAATACTCACTGCTTCTCCTCGGCCGCGGCGGTAGCTCATGTTGCCTCAGCGCCAGCTTGAGGAAGGCGTCTTCAAGGGTGTTGCAGTCGAATTTGCGCAGGATCTCTTCTGGCGAGTCTTCGGCTAGCAGCTGTCCATCTCGAAGGAGACCGATCTGTGGAGGTTAGAAACAGGTACAGGGGGGGTTACGCTCATTTTTATAGCGATGTTGACTCACGCCCGTTTTTATCTTGCTTTTTCTGCAGTTAGGAGAGTAAACTACTAAAGTTGAAGCGTTGAAGTTTAAAAATATCACAATACAAAGTAGGCTCATTTTAACTCCAGTCTGACACTCTTAATTGCAAAATCATCGAGTCCAGTGTTTGGCGCCGCCACATTCAACAATTTTATATCTACAACATGCCTTAATTTTAGATATAAAATTGTGTATTGTGTATAAATGTATAATGTTTTACCTACTTTTCATAATTATGCGTATTTTAGTGTCATGAATGTTTTCATGAAACTACGACTTCTTTTATGATGGTTTACTGTTTTTTTTATTGTTGTTGGTTTATTGATTAACTGTTGATGGTTTATTGATTAACTGTTTTTTATATATAGAACTACTATTTTGACCGAAATAAACTTCCAAGCGTCATAATTCCCACAATTAATTAAAAGTATGATATTTTTTTCTCAAATAATTTATTTTATATTACTATATTATCGTTTTTTTTGTGTTTAAATAATGTATTTTGATATATTTAGTATGATAATTATTAGAATATTTATAATATAGAAACACATCTGTCACTTAAAATAATAATAATATAATTTCAATTTACATTTCGCAATCGTATATTTTTAACCCCCGACCCAAAAACAGGGGTGTTTTAAGTTTTACGTGTGTATCTGTATATCTGTGTGTCTGTAGCTCTCAAAAGGATAGACAGGTTTTAATTTAGTTTTTTTTTTGAAAGAGAATTTCATGTCAAAGCTATGTTTCATCAAAATCGGTTCAGCCGGTCCGGAGTTTCTGAGTTTTCTAAGCTTGTATGATAACATTTTAAAAGTATGGCCATTGGCCAAGCGAAATAAAGAGGCGAAACTTAAAAAGTCAGGTTGTCAGAAAAAATCCCATAGAAGCTTCCAGTAAAGTAATTTAATTATGTACATTGGCTATAAATAAAGAATATCAGACCCATAATAGGGTAATATAAAATTACATAGTAAGCTAGCGCTTGACCAGTGCTTATTATATCAAATCATTGAGGTTTTATGCATGCAACACTGTTTTGTGGGCGTACCTAATAACACTCCGGCCTTGAACATAGCGACCATCACTGGAAATGCACTAATCGTCGTGGAACCTTATCTTAATAACATAAACTAGCTGAAATAATTACAGTTTCAGAAAACCATTGACACGCACTATATATGGGCCGCTTAACGGGGCATTATGCCAGAATTACTTCTTTTTAATCAATTTTATACAAACAAATAGCAATTAAAACTTAAATATTATTTTGTTATAGATATATCTTTGTTTTAGTTATTTCCTCGGCTTAAAATACGATACATTGGACTTTGATCGATCATATAAAATCCAAATGTAGGTTGATTTAGAAGGTTTTTTTACCTGACTGCGTAAGAAGGTGGGTTATGTTTTTCGAGTGTATGAATGTATATGGGAATGTATGTATGTATGTTTGTATGTTTCTATATGACAGCCTACAGCCTAAACGGCTTGATCGATGTCGTTACATTCGTCTTCACTTCCTGAGTGTCATATTTCTTTATAATAATAATAATACATCTCCAGCAAAATTGATAGAAATGCGTTTTTCGTAACCTCCAACGAACTATTTCGTAATAAACATGTGATTTTACCAGAATTATTATAAAAAAACGCATTTTTAATCTTTTACAGCGATTTTACGCATAATTTCTCACAAAAAACATACACTCAACAGTTGGGATGTTTGGAGACTGGTTATTTGACTACTGATGAGAAGTGATATTTTTGTAGGACCACATCTGAAGTATTTCTTTTCTAATAAAAAGATATACTTTAAAAAACATCGAGTAGCACTGTAAAAATTTAATGACATGATACCATTAATAAACCTCATCATGAACTGCAAGAAAATTGGAATTATTAAAACAGAACAAAATGTTTCCAAACTCGATGGCTTACAAGTATCCATTGAAGAATACCATTTCCACCTCCATAGGATTCAATCGACACCAAGTGTAATGTATTGGAACCATTAAAATAAACCAACTACAATTTATTATGGAATAGTTCTAACTTACAATGTTATAAATGTGGTATCTTTGGCCATTCATCGCGCTACTTGTTGCTGCAAATTCTTTCTCAATTTGTTCGGTCACGGTTATTGAACATTTGGATATTTGGTAAATTATGTATTTAGATATAATAGGCCGGTAAGTACCTACATATCTATTCGCTAGCGAAGAGTGATCTCACAAATTATTTGAACCGTTCGACTCGTATACTGCTGCTCAAGAAAGAGGGTTGTTTTCGGGTGTATGTGGGTATGTATGTATGTTTCTATTTTATCTCCTATAACTTAGAATTTCTTTTACGTGGTGCCCTTAGAATCATCTTTATTTCCTTAGTATCATAGGCTACATTTAAAAAATATTTTTATTTGAAACGATATACTTTCAGATTGGTCCCATAGAGATTTCATCAAAATCGGTTCAGTAGTTCGTTTTCAAAACAAAATTGTGCATTTTGAAGTCTGTTGTTTCAGTTTTATTGTACATTAGATCTACGATTGACTACCATGCTGTCACCATCGCCCGATGTTACGCGACAGTGTGGTCGAGGATGGAGCTCGTCGATATAGATAGATGTCTATTCATTTTAGTCTTGAAAATTACAAGATTACAGGTCTCAGGTAATAGAGATGACAAAGAATTCTATTTCTGTGCAATGTGCATTAAGATCGTCAATGGTTGAGTACGGTTTCTTGGCATTTAGACAAAGACATATTTGTATTTCCGACAAAAACAACAAAAACATATAAATACATAAAAATAACAAAAACTACAGTCCTTTTTGTCACAAACCGGTTCCAACTCAGCATTAACTGGTTAATTAACCAATCACTTGGAAAATGGGTGGTAATAGATACCTGTCGACTTTCCGCTAGTCATGTAGTGAAATGGGGAGGATGCAATTAGGTCGTAAAGCTCTAGGTATATACGTTTTTGCTATATAGATACCAGTGGCGGATTTACACTTTTGCCGCCAGTAGGCTATTACATTTTTGCCGCCCCATGGGCAAAATCCTCTTAAATCTGCCGCCACCTAGGACGCTGCCGCCCCTAGGACGTGGCCTATACGGCCTATTGACAAATCCAGAACTGATAGGTACTTGTTGTGTTACTTACCTTATGCGCTTGTTTCGTTTCATCGATATAATGCGTGGTGATGATCACTGTGGTACCAGCCCTCGCTTGCTCCGACAGGAATTCCCATATTCTGCAACAATACCACACCTGCTTAGCACGAGCATAGACAAAAAAAACTTTGTTTATGGTTAGCCTAGATTCTGTGAGAAAAAGTATTTTACAGAATCTGAAGTTATGCAATGATATACGCAGAAATAATGTCTGGGAATCTTTCTTCCTGCGAGTACCTACGACATTCGAAGTAGAATCCGCGCCATCACACACACACATTGAGACACATTGAGTTACACACACACACACATTCACATTGAGTTGAGTGTGGATTTAAGTCTATAAGCTCGGTTCCATAAAGACCTTAAACGATTTATCGTGCCCTGTCTCCAGGGACAGCGCAAGAGATAATAAGATACAGGGTCCCGATCTCTATACTTCCCAAACAGGCATCATAGACAGGGTCTGAGATATCTTATGGTGTAATAGGCCTTTTAATCGCAATGCGGCTATACATATTATTAGGGTATTCTATGTTCCAGCGAAAAATAGCAGGACTGTCAAATTTAGTTTCGAAATTTCGCCATCGGACTTCAGTGCTGGCGCGGACTTTAGTATTTTATTTACTAGATAAACGTTGTGTCTTACTTTTCCATACTAAAGGCAAAAACTGTTTTCATTTACAATTTACCTTATATGTATTGTAAATATGTACATCTAAAAATAAAATAAAGCATAAACAACTTGAAAAACAGGAAAAAATAATATCTTATAAAAATATTTATTTCCTACTGTCTTTCCGATAAGTTGTTTTATGAAACAATCAACATGTAGGTAACTGATAATTGTTGTTTATTTTATGACATTGTTAAGTTTATTTAAAGATCTTTTTGCATAATTTTCCAGTATAATCATAGAAAAAGATCCAATGGATCTTTGTTCGTATAATTACTTCTAATTAGCCAATGAACGGTCAGAAAACACGCGATGGTTGCGCAAGAGTCGATTGTTTGAACTTAGAACATGTACGCAGTACAGAAAAGAAATAGTATGGATATTTTCATGGAGTTTAAGTGTGGGACAGACAAACAGAGAGACAAAGGGACATACAGACAGACAGCGTATATAGGGTAGAAAAGTAAATAGCTATATGTCGGTTTCTTCTATGTAAGTGCGCTCCATCATGGATCGCAACGTCGCTTAACATCAGCTGAGTTAGCAAAAAGCGCAAGCTTATTAGAGAATTACAAAAAAAAGGCATCAAATAATGAAAAATAAAATAAACTTTCTGATCCCATAAATTGCACCAAAAATGGTATCGGAAGTTCAAATTTAACAAATGATCTTATTGAACTATATAGCGTATCTAGAGTCAAAAATGGTGGTGGCAAAAATCATCAGTCACCCTATAAGAAGGTTCTTTGGGTTACGTTTGAACTGCAACAAAACATTCAACAAGTAATCTTTAAAAAAAACTATAAAAACCGACTTCAAAATACGCAATTTGTTTACTTGGATGACATATTTTTTCCAGTTAATTTGTTATTAAAACCAAAATTATTTGGTTTATATACCAAACCGATTTTGATAAAATTTCCATGGGACCACCTGTGAACCCTTTCAAACAAAAAATATTTTTTCAAATCGGTTCAGGCCTCTTCGAGTAATCGAGGAACACAAATAAAAAACAGATAACGATGAATTGAGAATCTCTTCCTTTTTGGAAGTCGGTTAACAACCTTGAATTAAAAAGTGTATGAAATTTTGGTGGTAATTTGCTAATTTTGGAACTGAAATGATTTTGTACGTCGTTTTTATTATATTTGGGAATCAATTAAACACAATCCAAAAAATCCATTGCGTAGGTTACGGAAACTTCGATGTGCGAAACATACACTACTCTTACATTGCAGGTTTTAAATTGAGCGTGTCTGTGCGAGAACCCATACTCATCTATTTATAGTGCAGCGTTCGTAAGGAGAATGTATATCTACCTACTTGTTGAGTAGGCATTTAATTTTGCAACAATGGTCGGCCGAGACATTGTGGTGACGCAACGCCTCCTGATAACGATGTGGGTTAAGGGAACCTATTTTGACACTGAATTAATTTTGCTGACCTATTGGGAATTGACGAGAATTTTATAAAGGTCAACAAAGATCCGTTTTTCACAACGCCGGCTCAATAATGGTCTATTATAAGTACGTTATATCCCCCCCCCCCCCCCCCCTCCCCCAACGGTCAGCTCTAGTGCTAAACGGACCTCGGGCTCCGTGACGAACGCACATCGGAGCCCTCAGCACTGCGACACAATTCCTCCTCAGCCTGTTAGGCCTACGACCGCGTGAGCCACTCCATGAGTCCACCTCGACTCAGGATTCCACTCCTGAGTCCTTACCAGGCCCGGGCCCAGAAATCCCGTTTTAGTACGCTCTTACTACAGGCTACAACTACTATAGGCAGGGGATAACCATGTCATATTCTAGTTCCCCGGCATCGGCGCAGGTGACTGTATGGTCCTATGGAAACTAACGTGGTTTTCACAGATTTTAAATAAAAACTACGACTCACTCACGTCTGTTTTAAGCTGAAAAATCTGACTATATTTTCACCCGCATTCGGCGGTCTTTTTCAAAGGAGCAGCGCAAACGTCACTCTCGGACGGTGACGCGCCTCGCACGCAGCCTCGGACTTTTCGGCTTAAAACAGAACTGAGTGACCTGTAGGTTTTATTTTAAATGCATGGCCCTATTCTTCCCTACCTCTTTCTATAAGTTCTCACAAGAGAACTTGCCACCTTGTACATTTAGTTAAATGTATCACCTGTTGCGTTTCACAATGGAAACAATCACCTATTTATATTTGTGCAGCGCCACCTATAATTGCATTGTAAAAATAAACGATCTGCGTGACTCGATGGCTGCGCGGGCGCAACGTTTGCGAGATCCGACGTATTGAGCAATGCGACGTTGTTCATCGAACAGCACTTGTTTAAAGTAGTCTTAGACAATTATAGTCGAGATTTAAGGGATCCTAATAATTATATTAAAAGTGTCACGGAGTCGGCTTAAGAGAGTTTGTCGTGCGATCTCCCATACAAAGAGGAGAAAACTGTTATCTTTACATATCTAAACATTAACCGATTTCGATGATTCTTTTTATCTAATTGATATCATAAATATAAATAGTTATCGCAACTAAGTTTCATATTACTGTATAAGATGTAGTTGTTTGTTGTTCCCTAATAGATGAAAAAAAAAAGTTGGCAGCGGACTCAGCATGCTCACCGCATTGCGACGTTGAATAGCAATACTTATGCGTTGGGCCAGAAACTCACCAGCTTTTTGGTCACGCGTCGCATCGATAATATAATTACTTAGTATTTCTTTAAGCTAAGATAGCAACCTCCTTTAATTGAACTATTTGTGTTCGTTTTATGAAGGTAATGTACAAAGAGGTTGAAAAGTTTTATTACTGACAAAACTCAACTCCGTCACGTTTGAATTTTGAAATTACTTTCCGCACTAGAGGATAAAATGCACTTTTCCATGCTTGCTCTAGGCCTTAGAAAAAAAACCCTAGATAGTAAGATGAAAAAGAATGTTCGCCTTTTTCTACGGAAGAGTGATACGAATATTTAACTCGCAGTTGTGAACATTTTTTATATCTAAAATTCAAGGATTTGTGGTAAACAATTTAGTCATAGCAGAAAAACATAAGAACCATTTGACAAACATGTATTAGTGGTAACTAAACAACTTTAGTAGTAACTTCAAACAGGTCAGCGGGGTTTTACGCCACGCAAAAAATATGTATCAACTTCCCTTTCATCACTAAAGGTTAGTGACTAATAAGAACTTAAGAAGTGGTTAATGACAAACGTCTTATTATTATTAACCAGTGATCGGAAATTCCTTACTCAGGGAATTTGATTGTGCATAACTCACAGGGAAGGCACTCTTTTTTATAATTTAATTTTTGTGTCTGTCTGGTTCAGAACTAAAGGTTTAGGTTGTCTGTCAGTCATGCAGGTTCACTCGCGATTTAAAAACACCTGGATTATATATTATTATGTTTTTTTTAAGAGGCAAGTGACAATGACTACAACAAAATAATAAACAATCTACATATTTACCACTAAACAAAAACGGTATAGACTACCCCAGAACCATGAAGGTCTAAAGATAATCTAAATGCTCAAACTCATTATCGGTTTGCAGTACCGGTTTCCGTACTCAGCATACTATTGACAATCTCCTCCTTTTTTATAGTCGGTTAAAAAAAAAACCTAAGCTCCCGGCCGTCACGGACTTAAAGTCTCGACAATGAGTTCTGGGGTGCTACCACAATCGTAATACGAATCTTATTTCAATATTACTTTGGCCTTTGTCTTGTTCTCTCAACTGTAGAGAGAGCGAGACAAAAGTCTAAGATTGACAGGCCTCATGGCTCAGTGGTATTACGACTGTGTTTTGAGCTGTAGGTTGTGGGTTCGATCTCCGCCCAGGGCAAACATTTGTGTGATGAGCATGGATGTTTGTTCTGTGTCTGATTGTTTCTATGTATCTTAAGTATGTATTTACAACAAAAAAAGTGTAAAATGTTCACCAATAGGTATTTAAAAAAGGCTACACATATCTTGAAAACTACTGAACCGATTTTGATAAAACTTACAGTGACTCCTAAGTTGAGAGATACTTTTTTCAATAAAAATAAGAATTTTTGCAATACGTAAGTATCTCCTAGTTTCTGCGTAATATGCGGATTAACATACAGACATACAAACATAAACATACTTATGAAATTTGGCACATATGTTTAGAATCTGGTATAGACTAACTTACTCGTATACAAAAACTGTGCCGTTCTGACAATATCGAATTGATAACCTCCTTTTTGAAGTCGGTTAAAAAGTTAATTTAATATTGAAATAAGACTTATGGTACAGGCCCTGATTACCTGCAATAAATTATTTTTATTTTTATTTATGGACCCAAGTTTAGTCATGTGTTGACTGTTGAAAGCTTGAGTGCATCCGACCCGTACCACGGGTCAATGGCAATATTGATGGCGATAACAAGTTATGTATGGTCACATGTGGACTAAGTTTATATTTATTTTACCATCAGCGTTCATGTTAGTGTTAGTGACCCAAACGAAGGGGTGTTTTAAGTTTGATGCTACTGCGTATCTGTATGTCCACCTGTGGAATCGTAACTCTCAATCGGGTGGCCCGATTTTGATCTATTTTTTTTTGTTTGAAAGAGGATTTCATCGAGAGCGTTCTTAGGTATGTTTCATAAAAAACGGTCCAGTCGTTTTTTTGTCGGGGGTTCTAAGTTTTCTAATCTTATACGTGTAAGTACAAATATTGTGATGTGGTACCTAATTATAGAATCCTACACAGCACGTGGACCGACACCTATGTGGCCAATTTTTGGGGTGAGAAAAAGACGGACTTTGCCAAAACGAGGGTTGTTATAAGTTTGACGCGTGTGTCTGTGTATATGTGTATCTGTGTGTATGCCAGTGGCATCGTAACTCTTTTTCGTATCATTTTTTTTGTCTGAATGAAGATTTAATCGAGTGTTCTTAACTATGTCTTATAAAAATCGGTTCAGCCGTTTTTTTTTGTCGAAGGTTTTTGAGTTTCCTAAACTTATACTTGTTTTTAAATAATGATACATGCAGTAAGTTCATTTTCTCATGTACGTGAGGTACTTTAGATACCTAACCATCATAACCATATTATGGACTTCAAAGATCTCTGTCGGTGACATATTATAGAGGCATTTGACAGTATAACTCGTTTCTAAAAATCAAATTAAAACCACAAGAGTTTTAAGAATAAAATTAACATACTTAATAGGTATGATAATGTTAATCTAACCGCGTATAATAACATCTTTCCTGGTATACCGGTATTTGTACATTTGGAGAATTCTACGGCTTGAAGGATGATGGGGTTTTGTGACGTCACCGGAGTAACCAGTTTCGTCAAAACATAAAAAACCGGCCAAGTGCGAGTCGGACTCGCGCACGAAGGGTTCTGTATCATTATCTATAAAAACAGCAAAAAAATTACGTTTGTAGTATGGGAGCCCCCTTAAATATTTATTTTATTTTAGTTAAATTATTTATTTTTAAAGTGAATAATATAACTCAATATTCTGTGAATATTTCAAGCGTCTACCTGTTGCCGTTATCAATATCGAGCAAAAAAATCACGTTTGTTGTATGCGAGCTCCCTTAAATATTTATTTTATTCTGTTTTTTAGTATTTGTTGTCATAGCGGCAACAGAAATACCTACATCATCTGTGAAAATTTCAACTCTCTAACTATCACGGTTCATGAGATACAGCCTGGTGACAGACGGACAGACAGCGGAGTCTTAGTAATAGGGTCCCGTTTTACCTTTTGGGTACAGAACCCTAAAAATAGGGTCCTTGAACGCAGTGCGAGGCTTTTGAACTCTTTGAAAGACCTGGTCTTTGCGCAGTTCAAATACCCTTGAATTGATGGAGATAAGAAATCTCAGTGTTTTACTTGGGATACTGACTGATGCTTATATTTAAGGAAAGAACGGAATAAAATGTAACGTAATATTATATCTTCTTCTAAAATATATTTATTTCTATAAATGACCTAAATAACTAAAGATATTATTATAATTAAAAAACATATTACAAATAAAAAACAGAACTCAGGTCACAGTCCCAAGGCAACGTTCCCAAAAGGCTGGCGACATTGCCTCGTTGGATAGCAATGCTAATCCGCTGACCGAGGTAAGCGCCAGCCCTTTAGTCATTTGTTCTCTCTAATAGTCGCATAGCAATTTCATTATAAAGCTGCCACGCACTTGGACCCTGGGCCTAAAGTTTCCACACCAAAAGACAAAAATTATATCTACCTATATTAAAAGTGTCAAAATATGCACTGTACACATTTTAGGGGAAAAATGATTGGAGGACAAAATAAAAAATATATCTCTATATATATAAAAATCAATTGCTCGTTCGTTTGTCTCGCTAAAACTCGAGAACGGCTGGGCCGATTTAGCTGATTTTGGTTTTGAAATGTTTGTCGTAGTCCAGGGAAGGTTTAAACGTTGAGAAAATATCGGGTTCACTCATTAATAGGTGATACGAAGTACATCAGGTAGGTCATCTAGTATGTAATATATGTAACGAATACTTAGTCGAAACAATGGCTTCCATTATGAAGATTAGGTTACATTCAGTATATAATTGTACCTAATTTTATCTCAATATGGCAGTCGTTGTACCTTGTAGGTATCGGGATATAATAAATAAATAAATAAATATTTATATAAGTTTTATCTTATTGGTTTTTTTTTTCATTTTTTTTTGGAACAATAAATGACTATTTTTCTACAATATTATTATATTATATTTATTTAATATATATTTTTATATACTTAATTAGAAGAAGCCAATCGAAAATAGCTAATGAAAAACCGGTTAGGTTAGTCACATTTAACTATTTTTAATATTATCTAGTCGCATAAGATGTTGATATTTAAATATATAATTAAATCCGTTGCATGTAATAATAGTTTTGTTTGGATTTTGGAATATATATTTATAATTGTAGCCGTCTCCTATACAAAATAGCCGTTCTAGAACGTCTAAATGCCTACAGAGTCACAAATGCGAAAATATATGCAGCAATGTACGAGTTTAGTACTCTTATATATGTATTATCACTTAAGTACTCCTCCATACATGACAATACATAAATATGAACACTGACACCAGGGCTATTTTTTTTTATTCGACGATTGGCCTGCGCTTGACCGTCAACTCAGCGACAGTTACGGTCTACGATGGAGCACGCTTGCCTAGAATAAACCTATTCACGCGATTTGAAGACACCTAGTTTTTAAAGTTTTTTTTATTACTTTTGTTATACTGTTACTGTATGTGTATTTATTTATTATTACTTGTGTTGAGTAATCGTTTACAAAACTAAAAAAGTCGACTTAATACGCAATTATTTTACTTGAATAACCTATTTTCCAGTTATTTTGTTATAAAAACCAAAACACTGAACCGATTTTAATAAAATTTGTATGGGACCACCTGGGAAGTATAATCCCTTTTCAAACAAAAATAATTTTCTAAATTGGTCCAGGCGTCTTCGAGTAATCGGGGAACTGCAAATACTGCCTTTCTGAACTCGGGTATTTTGTTTTTCTTTTAATATAGGTACTTGTTAAATATATATTATTATATGTATAAAACATACCCCCTATGCCCATAGCAGTGGGTGGATACGGGCTATATATAATATAGATAGATAGATACCTTTCTCTGAGAACAGGGTCCAGTCCAACCGTTGGCTCATCCAAAATCAGGAGCTCGGGTTGATGCACTAACGCTGCAGCCAGCGACACCCTTCTCTGCTGGCCACCAGAGCAGTTCTTGATGAACTTCCCCCCACTGGGCAGCTCCAGGAGGTTGCTGAGGAACTCGAAGCGTTCAAACATCTGCTTGGTGCTCATGCCATATATCCTAGCGAAGTAGAAGACCGCGTCGCGTACTGTGAACTCTCCAACTAGAGCTATATCCTGAAAGAGAGCAAGGTTCTTCGTGAGAGAAACATGGTAGAGTCTATTTAAATATGGAACTGTCGTGGCAAATACGGGAATCAACTAGAAGTATATTAATATGGTATTATGTGGTCTCGACTGCACATAATTATAGTTTGAAAAACTGAAAAACAGACTTCGAAATACGCCAAACAATAGATAGGTATGTACGCGACTTTCTAGCCTATTTTCGAATAAAATAAAAAAAACTTGCTGTTCACTTTTCTACAGGCACTTGGATGATATCTTACCAGTAATTTTGTTATAAAAACCAAAGTACTGCATCGATTTTGATAAAATTTATATGGAACACCTCTGAATTATGACCAAATACGTACGGCCGAAGCCGCTATTTTGAGGGGTTTTTATACGACTGCAGACATACCTCCAAAACCTGCGAAAAGGGTCTTGACAGACAGACGGACAGCAAAGTGATCCTATAAGAGTTCCGTTTATTTTCCGTTTGTGGTGCTGTATCCTAATAATTATAGTTAAAAAAATTGAAGCAACAGAGTTCTCATGGATGCCATTGTCAGAACTGGACCAAATTGAAATGGGACCGACCACACGGGAAGCACCAGATTTCAAATAAAAAATCATCAAAATCCAGTCAAAAGTTCTGAGGTAACAAAAAAAAAATATACAGTCGAATTGAGAACCTCCCTCCTTTTTTGAAGTCGGTTGAAAGTACAGGCCCTAGATCTTAGAAAAAACTCAACACCAAATTTATGACCAAACTATAGTTTGTTCTGCCAGAGAACAAATGTGGCATTGAAGGATCAATTCGGTCTGTATGTTTTTTTTTGTATGTTTGTTCACCTATTACTCAGTCAATTGTTGTGCATTGATTTTGATGATTCTTTTGTATATATAGCTTCGTAGCTAGTTTCGAGCTACTTTGCCTTATATTTTGACTTTCTCAAGTAAATCAAGAGATAAAACTTTTTTTTTATATTTGTGGACATTTCACACAACACCATCTAGCCCAAACTAAGCAAAGCTTGTACTATGGAACTAGATGGCTGATAGGATACATATATACTTTTTGTTTTGTAAATATATACATATGAAACAGACAGACACAGAACAAACATCCATGCTCATCACACAAATGTTTGCTCTGGGTGGGGATCGAACCCACGACCTACAGCTTAGCAGGTACACATACTACCAACTGAGCCACAAGGCCAGTCAAGTGTAGTAATCAAGGCAAGTCAGCGTATGCGCATGATCGCTAACCACCTGACCAACCTGGGTGCAGGTGTACCTAGGATTATGAAAAATCGTGTCTGAGAATATCAAAAGGTCATACTTTTAAAGCTCTGACTGACCTTAGTAATATAATTAAATGTTAACTAGCCCTGTGGCATTTAGGAGTACAAAGTCAGGTAGCTTGGTGACAAAATAATGATAATAATGTATTTCGTTTACTTGGATGGCGTATTTTTTCCAGTTATTTTGTTTTAAAATCTAAACCTCTGAAACAATTTTGATAAAATCGGGATTTCTATGAGACCAATATATTCTTCTAAAAATAAATCGGTCTATTTATGTGAGAAAGTATGCGTAAAATTGCTGTAAAAAGTTAAAAATGCGCATTTTTTTGAATATCTCTAGTAAAATCACTTGTTTATTAAAATGCGTTTTTTTGTACAAAAAAGTTGGTTACTTATCCAACTTTTTTGTAGGATAAAACGCATTTCTTTTGCGTGAGATGACTTATTATTATTATTACAAAAAAAATAGCTTACGGCACTCTGGAAGTGAAGAGGAATCTAACGACACCTCGCACATCAAAATCGATCAAGCCGTTTAGGCTGTAGGCGATCATATAGCAACATACATACATACAAATACACTTGAAAAACATAACCCTCCTTCTTACGCAGTCGGGTAAAAAAAAACTAGTTCTAAATAGGATCATCTGTTTGAGAGCTACGATGCCACAGACCTACACACAGAGATACGGATTTATACAGATACACATTTTGATATCAGATATACAGATACACATTTTGATGGTCGGGGGTAAAAAATAATAGTCCATTGCTTTTATAATGTTAGTTATATTAGTATACCTGGGGCATATACCCGACCCTGGGTCCAGGCACGCCGCTCCCCTTCTGTCCAGGAGTTCCTCCCAGCACCCATACATTCCCATCATCTAGGTGTCTTCTCCCCACGATGCAGGAGAGCAGTGTCGTCTTGCCACACCCTGATGGACCGAGTAGACCGTATCTGGAATACATAACAAATTTGAAATTCAAATTTTAATTTACTTTTAATTTACGGGGGGAGGCCCTTGCCCAGGGAGTCCCGGGCACTACAGGCTAACAACAAGAACATTTTTTTTTATTTAAAAAAATTGGGCTCCCGACTCCTGGGTCTGTGTCTTTAGTAAAATAATACATACTATTCTTATCTAAATTAACATTTATTTAAACTAGTATACAATAGGAAGATGGCTATATGTAATAAAGCGTACATGCATGTGTGTATACGTCAAACAATCCAGCTTCCGCAAGCAGCATACGAGTTGACGCATGCTCCTCCACATGTCCCATAACAACAATTTACAAATTTGATAAAACAATATCCTATCGTGAAATTACAGAATTCGTGACCCTATTTACATAGAGTATCTACGTGAAATTGTTTAGTTTTTGCAGTCTAATTACGAATGGTTGATTAAGATGACAAATTGATCGTGGCTCACAATTGATCCACAGTAAAATTATTCAACGATAATTGTTAACAACAATTGTTAACGAAAATTACATCGCTTTCAAATTATTATTTCGTCTTGTAGCTTTCATAATAAACGTGTAAGGCAGATTTGAAATGATAGTGTCTTATTTATAGAAGACAGAAATTGAAATGTTTGTTAAGTTTATGTTCTGACATAATCTATGCTCGAAGGTTCCGACATGGCACAGCAAATTAGCAAGTTGAATTTGAGTGAGCAGGGCGTATAGCACGTAGAACTGAGTTCTCGAGTGGAGACCACGCTCTGGCAAGTGCAGTGTAGAAAGACCAGCCACAAGATGGACAGACGACCTCAAACAAGTGGCAAGCAGACGCTGGATGCAAACCGTTTCCATTAGGTCTTATTGGAAATGAATAGGGGGAGACCTGTGTCCAGCAGTGGACTTCTTGCGGCTACTATGATAAACAAACAAAACAGGTTTTTATGCCCAGAGTGACCTAATCGTGTTCGTTCAGAATTAAGTTCATTACCAGAGGTAGTCGATTTTTCGACTTGAAACTAGATTTCAAGCTTATGGCCGAGATTTGAACCTACACTATCGAATTATAACGGGTGAAACGTATCACGCCTAATATTAACAATATTTGTAGCCGCGCTTCTTTTTTCATCTTGTTGGCACAGAAAGTTAATGATATGCCACCCTTGACCGAGGCTCCATTCAGCCGCGACCGCAGACGTTGACCCGTCGCACAAAGCACCACAATAAGCCCGTTAGTCACGCTGACCTGAAAGCCGCTGAAATCAACTAACTTTTCCGGTTAAGGTCATGCGTTTTTCAATCTAAAATCGTGCTAAATTCAGTCAGAAGAGTATGCATCGGAAGATGCATTTAAATAAAGTTTCAGATACATTTTGTTTCCCTAATTTGATGAAAATTAAGAATTTTGAATATTTTTTTTCGTTAAAATTCTTTTTTATAAACTGAATGTACTTAGGTAAAGTTTTGGTGCTACGTATGTAAGAAATGTAAGAATTAAATTTCAAAATAATAGTTGTAACTTATTTTATTTACCTATGTGCTATGAAATTAGTTTTTCTTATTAAAATATCTAGTCCAAAATTTCAAGTTTAAAAAACTGAAACGATCGATTTCAAAATACGAAATTTCGGTTACTTGGACAACATATTTTTTTTCTTGTTATTTTGTGTTAAGACGATACCTCGCACGATGTTCATGGGCGAACTGGGTAACTGGTTGAGAGTGATAGAACTATGCGATAGCAACGTAAATACATAGAGAGAGGAAACATGCAACCTGCTCGAAAAAAATAACTTAAGGCGTTTGAGAGTTTAGAAATGTAGAGGAAAAGAAAAAGAATAAAAGGGTTAAAACATGAGTAATCCTTACATGATTCCTCTCTCAACAGTCATGTCCAAATCCTTGAGTACGCTGAGCTGGCCATAATGCTTGTTCGCGCGCTCCACGACCACCGCGGCCGGACGCGCAGCCATCTTGTTCACAAGTGCAGAGACTTCAGTGAGATGTCATTGTCATTTCTGTGGACAAGGAGACAATAGTCTCAATTAGTACAGTTTGAAAACAATAACATGGCATATTATTAGAATAAATAAAATATACGAGTGCATACCGTAGCGAATGACACACAGAAGTTAAATAAACTAGAAAAATATGAAGTCTGACTCGCACAAGTCTTCCTTATTTGGCATGAAAAAACGGAATTTATTAATACACTTTTTTATCATAGCTAAGAAAACGTTCCTTGTTTTATCATAGCTAAGAAAACTTTTGACTAAATGTTCCTTTAACAAACAAAAAAAAAAATATCATCCCTTTGGGATCTACGCAGGCACAGACAGATACAGATTCACACGTAAATTTTGGATCATGCCACAAAATTTACCCCAGACGCAAAGTTTTCTGAAAATTGTTTTTTTACCCTGATGCGTCAGGAGCAAAAAGATCAGTGAAATTTAAAAATTCAAAGCGGTTCCGCCGTCGTTATTCTACATATAGGCAATATTTAGGTTTCTATAAATAAACAAGGAACCCTTATAGTTTCACCATATCCGCGTACCTGTCTGTTTGTCTGTTCGTGGTTTTGCTCAAAGTAGGTACAAGAAAGCTGTAATTTAACATAGGTATTGGGTATACGTACAAAAAAGTGGCAGAATAAGATCTTGAAACACTTTTTTTTGGGGCAATTTCTTCCTTACACGTCAAGTGGTGTTAAATTTTCCCATTTATCTAAGTGAATAAGTAATCTAAATAATTGGGGGCGTGTGAAAACCATTTTTTTTAATTTAGGGATCCGTTTGTGATATATGATTATTTGTTAGAATCAAGATGTATCCATCACTCCCTTGCTGGCTAAATGGTTGGTGATGGCTATGCTATGTTGTTAGGTAAATTAAAAGGAAAACTGTCATGGCGTGGTATAACATCAGACGATGGCTGTATGGGCTTGACACCCTTTGCCTTTCCCGAAAGGGAAAAAATTAACCAAAAAAAAAAGTCTTTAGAAGATCTTTCTTTGATTCTTTGATTATTTCAGTTGTTAAAGTTTTTATCAACCGACAGTATTTTTTTGACCTGAACTTATAGTTTAGTTTCAACGTACTGAGGGTTTAAAAATGGTTCTTATCGATGATTGTGTGATAATATTGGGCCTAAACGAGTAATAGTCGGTAAACTAAAAAATTACTTGTAGAAGTAAAAAATAAAAATGTAGTGCAAATTTCGGTTAAAGTAACATAAGATAACTCGTATGTTTTAGATATCAAACAAGAGAGTTTGTTATAATTTTAAGTTCATATAAATAATTTATTTTATTTTTTTATTTTTTGTGGACATTTCACACAACACCATATAGCCCAAACTAGGCAAAGCTTGTACTGTGGAATTAGATGGCTGATAGAATACATATATACTTTTTTTAACACGCTTTTATTAGGTCGACCTGTATGTAACTAACTATGTAATGAAATCTAAGGTAACTAATTTAACCATCTTTCAAAGATCGTAGCGTCATGAAAATTGGCAGCTGTATGTAGTTCTGATGACAATACAATAATATGGTACTGTCGAACTGATCTGATGATGGAGCCGGAAGATATGAACTAGAACTTCATGATGGAACATCGTATCATAGCTGTGTTTGGATTTGTTAGAAAAGTCTTGTAATGAACTTTGACCACATTAATTTGTAGCGTGTTTTTTAGTTTTTTAAACTGTAATTAATTTTTGTAAATATATACATATAATATCCATGCTCATCACACAAATGTTTGCCCTGAGTGGGGATCGAACCCACGACCTACAACTCAGCAGGCAGACATACTACCAACTTAGCCACAAGGCCAGTCAAATTGTGCAACTACGGAACCTTACTTTACACGTGGCCAGACACGCACTTAGCCGGTTATTTTTTGGTTAAATCCATCCTATCAAAAGTGCAATGCCATAAGCTCATAGGTCACAAGTACTTAACATCACAAACATACTTAAGGTAATAAGTACTTTGCAAGTAAAGTTTCAAGGTTTAAAGTAGTTTTTGCAAAAAACTATATTTATTTATTAACAAATTTTAAATTTGCCTTATTTTTTAAACAACTTGTGAGTAGAGGGGCAAAGATGAAGTGGTGTATCTAAACTGGTTTTGGGGTTCCTTAGTAACACAAGAAATCTGCTAAATTCACTATATGCAGCTATTGCATGTCCGCATATCACGACCGTTTTGTTCAATCTTTTAGCATTATAAAAAATATTATAAAAAATACGTGGGAGGTATCTTCTAAAAATTTTACACTATTATGAAAATGGAAAGAAATAGGTGTGGCTTTCCATACATGTACAGGGGATGACTTATTTTAACAATAGTTTCACGTACGTATAAGATTATGATAGGATAAGTATTTTAAAATCAAAGTGAGGTTACATTTTTTTGTCATGTGACATATAGGTACTATAACTTTCACCTCATATTTGTTTTTCTTTTAATATAATAGATATTTGATGTAACTATAATAAAAGAAAAACAAAATACCCGACTGCAGAAAAACGGTTTTCGCAGTCTAACTTACGATTTCGTTAAGCTTGATATGCTGCTGAGTATACCGATTGGCCGTGAGGTACCGGCTTAGAATAGTACCTCCCCCTCTCTTCCCGTGGGTGCCGTAAGAACCGGCTAAGGGAAATACTACCAGAGATGGGCAGCAGCATCCTCTGCGGAAAACGCCATCTGCTGCGCTCGCCAACCCGCATGCCAAGCGTGGCGAGTAATGGCAAAACCCCCTTAATGAAGATTAACAAAATAACCAGGCCCCCAGTCCCCGGCAGCTCCGCTATTCCGGGCTACGGTAGCGGTCCCGGTCACGGCGGAGCAAGGGGTGCTAAGAATCTCCGGAAGAGATCCGGCTACCACCCCCTGAATAAACGACGACTGGCTCTGGTAACACACAATATTCGCACGATGAGGACAGACGAGAAGCTAGCTGAGCTGGAAGAAGAAATGAGTAGGTTACATTGGGATATCCTGGGGTTATCAGAAGTCCGACGAGAGGGTGAGGACACGATAACCCTGAAATCCGGTAACCTACTCTACTACCGGGAGGGCGACCAACCGTCCCAAGGTGGTGTCGGGTTTCTCGTCCACAAGTCCCTTGTTAACAGCATTCTTGCCATCGACAGTGTATCGAGCAGGGTTGCGTACCTGATACTCAGAGTATCCAAGAGATATTCGTTGAAGGTCATCCAAGTATACGCACCGACCTCGGCACACTCGGATGATGAGGTGGAGGTGATGTATGAGGACATTAGTAGGGCCATACACACTTCTGAGACCTATTTTAATGTTGTTATGGGGGACTTCAATGCGAAGTTGGGCAGGAAATGCGAAAGTGAGTTGAGAGTGGGGCAATTTGGATATGGACAACGGAACCCCAAGGGACAGAGGTTGGCTGACTTTCTGGAGAAAGAGGGACTCTTCATGATGAACTCTTTCTTCCAGAAGCCACCTCATAGGAAATGGACCTGGTTGAGTCCCGATGGTTCTACGAGAAATGAGATAGACTTCATCCTGACCACCAAGAAACAAATATTCAATGATGTCTCTGTGATCAACATGGTTAAAACCGGAAGTGATCACCGAATGGTACGAGGCACTTTGAATATTAATGTTAAACTTGAGAGGTCCCGTATGATGAAGTCTACACTCCGACCCACTCGCGCCCATATCCAAAACCCTGAGAGCTTTCAGCTTGAACTATCAAATCGCTTCGAGTGCCTGGAGAGCTGCGCATCAGTGGATGAGATCAATAACAGGTTTGTGGAAACTGTCCGTACGGTGGGCGCGAAGTTTTATAAACCCCACCGTACAAATAGACCGCAAAAGCTCTCGAGCCATACCCTCGACCTCATGGCTGAACGACGCTCATTGCAACTGCAGTCTTCCGGTGACGCAGAGTTATATAGGCGGCTCAATAGACTCATATCAAAGTCTATGCGACACTACATCCGTACCTTTAATACTAATCGTATTAAAGAGACGATAGAGCGGAATAAAGGCTCCAAAGTGTTCGCAAAAGACATGTCTATTGGGCAGAGCCAGTTGACGAAGCTGAAGATGGAAGATGGCAGTCTAGCGTCGACCAAAGCAGAAGTGTTGAGGGAAATCGAGAGGTTCTATGGACAGTTATACACATCGGTCGCAAAACCTGTTAGCAGTTTGGGCAAAGATCCAAGAGCCAAACTGACTCGACATTATACCGAAGATATCCCGGACATCAGCCTGTATGAGATTAGGATGGCCTTGAAACAGCTCAAGAACAACAAGGCACCGGGCGACGACGGAATTACATCAGAGCTACTGAAAGCGGGTGGAACACCGGTACTGAAAGTCCTTCAGAGGCTCTTCAATTCCGTCGTGCTTGAAGGTACAACGCCAGAAGCATGGAACAGAAGCGTGGTGGCGCTGTTCTTCAAAAAAGGAGACAACACTTTGCTGAAGAACTACAGACCCATCTCGCTTCTGAGCCATGTCTATAAGCTGTTTTCAAGGGTCATCACGAATCGTCTTGAACGCAGGTTCGATGACTTCCAGCCTCCCGAACAAGCCGGTTTCCGAAAAGGTTATAGTACCATAGACCACATCCACACGCTGCGGCAAGTGATACAGAAGACGGAAGAGTATAACTTGCCCCTTTGCTTAGCGTTTGTGGACTATGAGAAAGCCTTTGATTCGATCGAGACCTGAGCGGTGCTTGAGGCTCTCCAGCGATGCCGTATTGACTATCGGTATGTCGAAGTGCTGAAGTGTTTGTACAACAACGCCACCATGTCAGTCCGAGTACAAGACCAGAACTCAGAGGCAATTCCATTGAAGAGAGGCGTGAGGCAGGGAGACGTTGTCTCTCCGAAACTGTTTACCGCTGGTTTGGAAGATGCCTATAAGCTTCTGGAATGGAAAGGGCTCGGCATCAATATTAACGGCGAGTACATCACTCACCTTCGGTTTGCCGACGATATAGTAGTCATGGCAAAGTCGATGGAAGAGCTCAGTACGATGCTCGAAGACCTCAATAGAGTTTCCCAACGGGTGGGCCTCAAAATGAACATGGACAAAACGAAGGTTATGTCGAACGCCCATGTAGTGCCCACCCCAATATCTGTGGGGAACTTCACTCTTGAAGTTGTTGACGAATACGTCTACCTAGGACAAACGGTCCGATTAGGCAGGTCCAACTTTACGAGGGAGGTCAATCGTCGTATCCAACTCGGCTGGGCAGCGTTCGGGAAACTTAAAAGCGTCTTCTCGTCCAATATTCCCCAGTCCCTCAAGTCGAAAGTTTACAACCAGTGTGTGTTACCAGTGATGACATACGGCACTGAAACGTGGTCCCTAACTATGGGCCTTATAAGGAAACTCAAGGTCACGCAACGAGCTATGGAGAGGGCTATGCTCGGAGTCTCTCTACGAGATCGAATCAGAAATAAAGAGATACGTAGACGTACAAAAGTCACCGATATAGCACAGCGGATTAGCAAGTTGAAGTGGCAGTGGGCAGGACACATAGCACGTAGAACTGATGGCCGATGGGGCCGAAAGGTTCTCGAGTGGAGACCACGTACCGGCAAGCGCAGCGTAGGAAGACCAGCCACGAGATGGACAGATGATCTCATACAAGTGGCGGGAAGACGCTGGATGCAAGCCGCTTCCAATCGGTCTTTTTGGAAATCCATGGAGGAGGCCTATGTCCAGCAGTGGACTTCTTATGGCTGAGATGATGATGATACGTTTTTGTGAGAAAGTATGCGTAAAATCGCTGTAAATGAATGAATGTGCATTACTTAGAATAATTCTAATAAAATTACTTGTTTATTACGAAAAAGTTCGTTGGAGGTTGCGAAAAAATGCATTTTTTTTTAGTTTTGCGAGAGATTTATTATTATTATTATTATTGCAAAAAAATTGCCTATGATACTCAGGAAATGAAGACAAACGACACCTCGCACATCAAAGTCTTATGGTCTTACGGTGATTATATAGAAACATACATACCCACATAGATACATAAACACATTCATAAAAATATACCGACATAAATGTAAAACAAAAGAAAAAAAGCCTTTTAGAAAATTATCTCAATAAACACTAGTCGCTAAACTGTATACTTTTCAATTATGGTATGGGTTACTGAACCCAACCATATACGTATCACAAGTTATTGGCCAGTTATTTTTGTGACATCTTAGATCACGTTTGAATGACGCACATAACTACTCTATTGTAAGCATATTTACAAAAGCTTTGACTAATTATGTCACGACAAATGTAAAAAAACTTGAACGAAAAAAATGGAAGCGCTAGATCGTTATGATTTTTGTCGTCATGGAGGAGTAAATAAAGCGGCAAAAAATAAAAGAATCAATACCTAAAGATTTAAATTGATATACCTAATAGGTTACTAACTACTTACTAGAGAGAATAAGAGTAGGTATATTCAATTCAAAGTTAATGTACATTTATCGCTTGTATACGAATGCTCCTTTGTACGAATCCATCCGATTTTCCACTATATTTTTGACACGCTTTTATTAGCTTCTCCTGTATGCATGTTTGTTTGTTTGTAACCTACTCCTTTGGACTTGATTTTGTCCCATTTCAAACGGTCAGATTTCATTCAAACTTTGTAGACTTATCGAGGACCGATGACAATACAATAATTTGATAAGATTAAGCGTGTTCTTTTTTTGTTTTTATTATTATTAACGTTAAAGCGTTAATAAATAATAAAAAACACGCTTAATCTTACGATGAAAGTGGAATTAAAATTCCACTTTCATCGTGCGGACTGAGATTGTGGAATACGCTTTCTGAATGGGTCTTTCCCGATAGATGTAATCTGGGTGTCTTTAAATCGCGAGTGTATTGGTTTCTTCTAGGTAAGCGCGCTCCATCGTAGACCGCAACGGCGCTTAACATCAGGCGAGTTGGCGGTCAACCGCAAACCTATTTCTACATAAAAAAGCGGTCAAAACCGTGTCGAGATACGCGTATTTCGAGACACGGGTTTCCGTAGCTAACGCTGTAATTTAAAAGAAAACTTGATGGCGAGTATTTCTTGTTTAGACTACTTTGGGAAAAGGTCAATGACATCGGTAGTATATACCACAACCTCCTTTTCACCTAAATGCTCGAAAATGTAAGAAAAATACATTGGAAAAATCCAACAATGAATCATCCATATGAAGCATAATATATTAAAATACTGAATTTTTCAACAATATTCAGCGAATATTATTCGCTCAGACAGCTAAGTAACCGCAATAATTAACATTAAGCAGTTGCATGATTTTGCTACAGTAAAATGCAAAAAGAATCTAGCGATAATAGTTCTTAGTATAGGTACCTACATCCATTATAAATATTTGTAAACTGTTTGAAAAGAGAACTATCGTGG
This sequence comes from Lycia hirtaria, assembly GCA_947563715.1. Taxonomy (NCBI): domain Eukaryota; kingdom Metazoa; phylum Arthropoda; class Insecta; order Lepidoptera; family Geometridae; genus Lycia; species Lycia hirtaria. Next base: position 47,963,714 of record OX387376.1, on the reverse strand, counting down.
CGAAAAATGGAAACTGATGAATCGATTGTGTTGCTAGTTGAACAAAATAACGAAATAAGGACAGCATCGCCCCCAATGCCACGTTAGTTCATTTACCGAACAGACTCACCAAACCAAAAATTTATTGAAAATGTGTCAGCTGTCTGGCGATTTGTTTCAGTCTGCGTTCATATGCAAACAGATTTTTAATGAATTGTAATTAGGCATGTCTTCAATACACGTGCTAATAAGTATTAATTATACTAATATTATTCAAATACATTATGTATTTTTTGACATTAGTAAACAATTTGACTTAGCGCCATCTAGCTCAAAACTAAGCAAAGATTAAATAAGACTGTGGAATTAGATAAATATAGATAGCTGATGAAACAGAACAGAACATAAAATACTGATAGAATACTAACATATTTTTTGTTGTAAATACATATTTATGACACATAGAAACAGCCAGACACAGAACAAACATACTCATCACACGAATGTTTGTTGTGTGTAGGAATCGAACTAAAGTACGGACGCTGAGCAGAAAGAATTTTAGGTGCCGGTCGTTGCACCTGTGCGAGCGCGATAGCAATATAATCACGCGGGAGTGACAGAGATAGGTAATCATAGGTCAATGTTCAAAATTCTTCCTGCTCGGCGTCCGCACTTTAACAACCTACAACTTTGAAGGCAGACGTACTACCAACCGAGCTGAGGGGCGTGGTTCCCATAGTAAAACTTTACTTAGTTCGATGCTAGATGGCGCTGTGTAAAGGTGTGTCAATGCGCAATTATAAAAGTGAGAAATAAAGGAGAGGTCAATAAATGCATAGAAGCTGGTACTAAAATAATTGAAATAATAAATAAATTAAAATAATTCATTGACTAGCAGAAACAGCATATTTTTCTAAACATACAGGTAGAATTAAAAGCACTGAACATGCCTCCACTGTAATGTAAATAATAGTATTCTCCTATTTGTATCGGAGATCGCGCGACATCACGGTCATAAAAATCTGCTAAATAAATTGACAAGTTAGCATTCGGTACCGCAAAGGTCAATTACAATAATAATTATAGGCATTTTGATTGCTAAATAAGGTATTGGATTGGCTTGTTTCAACTTTCAATAAAAACTACAACCGAACGAAGTTTGACGATGGAATAGGAAAAGACAGATTACTAAGATAATTTTTAAGTTTTAATCATCAAAGAAGTAAAAAGGTAGTGCCTGCATAGCTTTGTTATTTTTTACTTTTGAGCGACTGAAGGGTATAAAGTATGTACTTATATCCTGGTCTCTACTATACGGGAAATCCTAGAGCAGAGGCTAGTGTGTAGTTAAAACTTTTATGCATAATAATCAAAGAATTATTATTTTTAAACCTGATTTCTACTTGTTAATTTTGTTTCCTGAATCTTTGTTTAAATTTACTTATCGTATACAATTCGTATAAAGAATCTAGAGATGTTGTATTTGCTATTCAGTTTTGTGTTTATATTAACTGGTAATTTCTATTTTAAATGTGTTGTGGCCATAAAGAAATGTATAATTTTGTATTTTTTTTAGTTTCAATAAACATATTATTATCATATTTGTCTTTGGTCGTAAAAAAGTTGGCCGTCACGGGACGCCCGGCATATATGAAACAAAAGGTAATATTGTCTGAAATTCAAAATTCATGTACAAGAGGTGAACGCGTCAAAAGATACTTTAGTTGATTAGATATATATATTATGCAGTATATAATTCATACATAATAGTAAATCTTAAGTCAGTCAGACATAGCAGTAAAGTCATAGTCAAGTTGGGGGTACCAAAAATAAAAACAAATAAAAGTAATTGCCAAAATGTAAGTATGTTAGCGTATAACTTCATAACGGATTAACCATCTAACGTATCAATGCTGCCAGCACTCTTGTCACTTTTCCCATCGCTTCATGTTTTTATATAAACCCTCAAGTATAAATATACTTGAGTGCTTATATAAAATCATGAAGCAAAAGTGAAAAGTGAAGGAAAAGTGACAAAAGTGCTGGCAGCATTGATACGTTGGATGGTATATTTTTTTGTACTTGAGTGTTTTGTGATAATAATAATAATAATAATTCTTGCAAAAACAAAAAATGTGATTTTTCGTAACTACCAACGAACTTTTTTGTAAATAAGAAGTTTACTACTAACCTACTGCAAGCAAGGTTACTAGAATTATTTCAAATTATGCGCATATACAACGTTTTTTTGCGACTTTACAAAAAACGTACACTCAACAGCATATCAAGTGTAACGAAATGATAAGTTACATTGTAAAAATCGCTCTTCTGCAGTCGTGTATTTTGCTTTTCTTTTAATATAGACACTTGTTGTAAATCATGAATGCCCCTATTCATAGTTTAAAGATACCCATCTGTATTTTCTGTGTGTTCGTGAAATGTGTGTCGTGAACGCCGCCGTGTCCCAGTGAACTCGGCACACGCACACAGCCGCAGGCGGCCGGCAATGTTTGCCGACGCACCTCTGTTTGATTGGTGCAAGTGTGGCACATTGTTGCGTATATGTTGAATAACATTTAGATATTATACTAATAGATGATAGTTCTCAGGCTAGAGAACGAGGCAGATGGAACTTGTAGAATAAGTAGGTAACCTATCTATGATCCGAAATACATTTGTTCGAATCTTATTTGCCCGAACCCGTTTTACTTGGCACGAGTTTATTATTTCAAAAGTCCGTTAGCTGTAAGTTTTACTAGTACGAACTTAGGTTAGGTTCATTAGGTTTTTCATTACACCCAGAAAACTTCTTATTACAAAGGTTCAGATATCAGGATATATTAATTATTAGGTTAGATTAGTTACGATTCTGTTTATCATACACAGAAGCTTTCTTATTTACAAAGGTTTGGTTATTTGATGAATTGTCAAATGAGTTTCGAGATTTTGATAAAGTGTCTCTTGAAAAAAACCCTTTTCGGGGAAATAATAATATGTAATATAAATGTGTATATATGTATTTTTTTGTTGCCATTACTACAAAACAATGCCATTTGGGAATGGAAAACGAATCTGACGACATCTCACATATCAAAATCCGTCAAGCCGTTTTAGGACGTAGGAAGTAATATATGTAGAAACATACATGACATACAGTACACCCTAAAAACATAACCTTTTTTGGACAGTAGGGTGAAAAATAGTGATATTGGTTCAAAACTTGTAAATTTGCTAAAGAAAATAAACATTTATTATTATTATTTATGTTTAAGTAATGCCCTTCTAAAGAACAACTTTTATTTTTTTATTAAAATATGATATAGAATGAAGCTTCATAAACCATAATTATACTTGATGAAAAGCGTTTAACAATAATAAAACCTTACCTGTTTAAATGGAATTTTGGTAAAACATGATATTAAGTTTCAGGTCGATTGGGTTACATACCTATACCTACACAGAGGGATTATTTTTATACTTTAAGTCATTTTTAGGGTTCCGTACCCAAAGGGTAAAAACGGGACCCTATTACTGAGACTCCGTTGTCTGTCCGTCCGTCCGTCCGTCTGTCACCAAGCTGTATCTCATGAACCGAGATAGTTAGACAGTTGAAATTTTCACAGATGATGTATTTCTGTTGCAAATACTAAAAAATAGAATAAATACATATTTAAGGGCTCCCATACAACAAACGTGATTTTTTTGCCGTTTTTATAGATAATGGTACGGATCCCTTCGTACGCGAGTCCGACACGCACTTGGCCGGTTTTATTTAAATATTGTGGTGGGGAGCGCTGTGATGTCATACATAACCTTCGCTTAGTACTTTTAAATAATGCATACCCTTTTGCACCCATTGTCACGAATTAACGTACCGCTTTGACGCAACATTCTATTATAAACATTTCTAAATATAATGCCACCACAAAAGTTTAAAATATGATAAACAATTATTACAGTTTATTAACCTAATTATAAAAGTTCTCGAATGGAGACCACGAACCGGCTAGCGCAGCGTTGGAAGACCAGCCACAAGGTGGACAGAAGAAGAAGATATCATACAAGTGGCAGGAAGACGCTGGATGCAGGCCGCTTCTAACCGGTCTTTTTGGAAATCCATGGGGGAGGCCTATGTCCAGCAGTGGAGTTCTTGTGGCTGAGATGATGATGACGAGGAACTTAATTATTATTTTGTTTTAAAAACTAGACTATTGAAACAGTTTTAATGAAATTTCTATGGGACCAATCTGAAAGTGTTTCCTTTCAAATGAAAATTGTTTCGAGAAAAGGTAGTCCCGGCGTGCCCGCTGATTTACATGGCGGAGATTACAGATTTTCCAAATCAATTTATATAATAGAATTATGCGGTAGCAAAAAAAAACAACTGGAACCTTTTCCTTTTTGAAGTTGGTTGAAAAATATAAAAATGACACGTCAGTTACGAAAATATTGAAAATAGTTCAGGTCGTCAAATCAAATCATCGCAATTGTTTAATTAGGGGTAGAAATAAGTTTTCACCATTTGTATGAGTAAATGGTAAACGTGTGATTATTAAGCATTGCATACAGCAAAAAAAGTATCTATATTATGAGAAAAGCAAAATACGCGACTGCATAAAAGAAGTTTTTGCAGTTTAACTTACGATTATGTTACGCTTGATACGCTAGTGAGAGTACGTTTTTTTACTACAAAGTATGCGTAAATTCACTGTAAAAGGTTTATAAATGCGTATCCATTGTACTTTGCTTCGATGCACTTACGTATTTAATAATAATTACTGACGTATTACTGACATTCTTTACTCTAGCACTCAAAATCCACTGACATGTAATTCATTCACACTTACATATGCCCCTATACCATCATCATCATTTTAGTCATAAGAAGTCCTAGGCTGGACATAGGCGTCTTCCCGCCACTTGTATGAGGTCATCCGTTCAACTCGTGGCTGGTCTTCCTACGCTGCGCTTCCATTGCGTGGTCTCCACTGGAGAACTTTTCGGCCCCATCGGCTATTCGTATGTCAACGGATTTCTGATTCGATCTCGCAGAGACTCCGACCATAGCCCTCTCGATAGCTCGTTACATGACCTTTTTATTTATTAAAAAAAGTTCTTCGGAGCTTAATTTTGCGAGAGTCCTAATATTACAAAAAATATAGCCTGTGACACTCAGGGAGTGAAGACGAATCTAACGACACCTCGCACATCAAAATCGGTTAAGCCGCTTACGCTGTATGAGCTCATATAGATAGAAACATACATACATACATACCCACATAAATACATACTTAGACTAGAAAAACATTCTCCTCCTTCTTACGTAGTCGGGTAAAACATTGAATTAATGTCAATTTGATAAATAAATAATTTATGTCATGTATAGTTTACACAAGGAGAATGAATTAACTTGTGAAGAATGACAACCTTTACACCCGGACTTGTAAAAACATGTTAATTTGTATAATTGAATGTTTAATATATCTGTTATTTCGACGTGATTAGTAATTTGATATGTTATTACTAGTTATTGCAAAAAAGGGGAGTAATAAATCATAATTAATTTGAAAGCGAAAATATCTCTCTTTTTGATACCTTTTTGGCTATCTTCCTGCACGTAAAGTGGGGGTTGTTTTTTTTTTCGCGTTTATCTCATGATGTGGGGTGTCATTGTATAGGTAATTAAAAAATAATGTAGGTATGCAAAAACTAAACAAACTATTTTTCAATTTAGGGGTGCGTTTACGAAATATTAAGCCTTTAAGTAAATATTTTTACTAAGTGTCTTCTGCCCCTTCCAGAAGGACGGTTCTTGATTTGACATCTATGGTCTGGTCAAGTCGGTTTTCTTCAAACTTCTAGCCCTTCTTACAGTTTGTAATTCATCACGATGACTTATGTTTTCAAGCTGCTTCCATCAGCAGCTGCCATGAGTGTCAACATGCCTTTTTATGATATGTTTATAATCGGTTAAAACTTAAAACAAGGGCAATGGAAACGCACAGCGATATCGCAACATAAGTTAGAGACGACCGGTATGGTGTGTGCCAACTACTGCCAACCTTAGTTATGTCATAGATCTATCGAAATCACAGAATAAGTAACGGATGGCAGATACCCATACTGCCAATACTTTCTGAGTCAGTTCGGAACTTGACCTAATTCATTTAAAGAAAGACGCTAATTGATCATAAGCGTGACAGACATTGATTTGCCTTTGTCAGGCAACAATTTCCCCACCCGCGCTGAATTATTTTTTATGGTTATAAAAAAAAACAAATGAGAAAGCAAGTGTATTTTTACCTGAAAAGGTAGGGGAGGGGGATAGTCTAAAATTTCACGATGTATAAACCGTAGGGAGGAGGGGTTAAAAAATGCTAAAAACATGACTAACACGATCCCGTAACTCTCATCTACATATATTATGGAGGTGTATAAAATTAATGGGCCGCCATATTTGATTTGGTCGATGTTATTCTCTTGAACATGCATTAGCATCTGAACCAAATTTGTATGCAAAAAATCAGCTTAATCGGTTGGAAATAATTATTTTAAAAATCAGTTCTAAAATTTGACCTATACGTTTATCTAAAAACAAATATAATCTAAAAACTGGTAATATAATGAACCTACATAAATTAGTTTTATTTTGTTACAGATAAATATTGTTGTAACAATGTTTATCCGTACTAATATCCCAACAACTAATATCGCGTTTTTAGTGTATTTTGTACCGAATGAAAACCATGAAGAGCGAGTGACGCTAGATGGCGTTGTTCCAATTTAATACATTTTATAGTTTACATTAACGATCGAGTAGGAATAATTATGAATTAAAACAAGTATAAGTTTAGAAAACTAAAAAACCTCTGACAAACAAAAATGGATTCTGATGAAACATAGCTAAGAATACTTCCGATGAAATTCTCTTTTAAAAACAAAAAACTAGATCAAATTCGGTTCATCCGTTTGAGAGCTACGATGCCACAGACAGACTGATATACATATACACAGATACACTCGTTAAATTTATAATTATAACACCCCTCTTTTTGGGTTGGGGGTTAAAAATGAAACAATCGACTTCAAATTGGATGATTTATTTTTTCCAATTATTTTATCTTAAAAACCAAATTACTAAAACGGTTTTAGTAAAATTCTAATCTACGGAACAAATCTGAAGTATACTTTTAATTTTAAAATAAAAAAAATATTTTCTAAATCGATTTAGCAATGACGGAGATATGTGGTAACAAACATAAACACTTGAATTACAAATCTTCTTTTTTGAAGTCGGTTAATAGAACAACACAAAAACTGTGACTAGGTCTTCACAATTAAACTAGAGTATATTTAAATCTTATATTTTTTGCCACTTTACAATATTGCCAACTACAGGGAAGTGTGAGAGATTTCAAGTGTTCTGTAAATATGACCATCTGCCAAATTGAGAACTTACTACGTCATTGATACTTAAGTATCTATGTTAGTTTTTGTAGGTACGGCACTCTAATGAATGACATTCTGTAAAATAAACGACATGTAACAGATACTATAAAAAGCTGTATAAAGGTTATATAGAAAGGTTTCGTAGCTTAGTTGGTAGTAGTTTGCTTTCTAAGCTGTAGGTTGTGGGTTTGATCTCCATCCAGGACAAACATTTATGTAATGGATTTCAATGCCCGAAAAGGGTCACTAAGTTATAAGTTCCTTAAAATAAATATAAACGTAAAACCTACTATTATTTAGACTCAGTGGTAATAAAGTACATGAATACGAATAACATGCTTAATAAAATGCGCTTAAACACAACTTATCCATATACTTAGACAAGTACAATATAATAGTGAGATCATCAGCTTTCCTTCTCTTGCATTTTTACTCCAAATCACATATTTACTGGCCTTTAGATAATTTAAAGCCCACTCGTATATTTCCATATTTGTTATTTCATAAATAAGAATATGACAATAATTCACTCTCCAACACGTTTATATATCAGCTCGTGTGTCCCTTATGACCGGAGTCCAGTGTGCGCCTACCCTAAAAGTTATGTCGCCGACCTCGGGCCGAAATGTGACCTTTCTACGACCTTTTAATTTGTGCGGATTGATCTTTCATAATAACAGGTTTAAGGAAGGATCTTTTTTTAAAATATATATTTCAGAATCAGTATTTTTTTTTTATCTTTCGTATGTGTCTATATGTAATCGGGGAGCTATCCCAATTCTAAGCAACGTTTGTCTCCGCATTTGATCTTGATGCTTAAATTGTAGGCCATATTTCGTGGAGCAAATATTTGGCGGTTTCGATGCGAACGATGCGCTACGTCCCCCCCTAGAGATTAAAAAAATGTGGCCAACTGCAAAGCAACCAAAGTCCTAAGACCGCGCAATTGTACCTACAATTCATATTTTTTTCATCCTCCATAATATTAACTTGCCCCCCCCCCCCCCCCCCCTGGGCCATGGGCTGGCGACGCCCTTGGCTACGTCTGATATTACCTATAAAATTATTGAATTGCGTAATTTAATTATATCAGAATATTGTAATGAAGACTTTGATAATAATTTATCTTGAAAAAAAAAAAAAACTTAACATTGTGTAACATAATATGAGCTGGCCATAAAATAATCCCATGGCTCACGCTAGTTTTAGTAGAAAAGGTTAAGTTTTTCTTCGGTATCGTTTAAAATTTATGAGAAGTAGGAAAATATATGCATGTTTTTTCATTACTCCGTCGCCAGCACATAAATAAACAACATCGTGTCTCACTTTTCTAATACCTTCCTTACTCAATGATTATTTATTTTTTAAAATGTTGAAATATGCGACAGAGATAGCTGCGCGTTTTAAGCCTATCCTTAATCACTATAAATGAGATACAGATCGAAGACAAGTCCTCTATGAGTCACACGATACTCGAAAAGTGAATAAAACACGTTTTTGTCGTATGTAGGTGGAGTGAAAGTTTGAAGGACTCCAAAAATGTCGGTGCATTCAAATCCCCGAATGTTGGTTATCGGCAGGTCCGAAGCACTACAGACTAATGTTTAGCAACATAAGACATTACTAGTTTTAAATAAAAACTACGGATCACTCACGTCTGTTTTAAGTCGAAATATCCGCCTATAGTTTCAACTGTATTCGGCAGTCTTTTTCAAAAGAGCAGCGCAAACGTCACTCTTGGACCCTTTTGCAAACGCCGTATGCGGTTGAAACTATAGTCGGATATTTCATGTTCAAAGCGCACAGCTATCTCTTTCGCGCATTAAATAATCATCATCTGAGTCGCAATAAGTCCACTGCTGGACATTGACCGTCCCTATGGATTTCCAAAAAGACCGATTGGAAGCGGCTAGCAGTGCTAGCACCCAGCGTTTTCTCGCGCATTACAACAATTTTTAAAATATAAAATATACAATAAAATATAAAATGGGGGTGAGGGATATTATAAAAGTGACAGATGATTTTGTTTATTTAGATAGAAGAAATAGATATAAAAAATATATTCTGATATCATTTATTTTGGTGTCCGAGTTTTGACAAAACAAATATATATATTTTGGAACATTTTTTTCCAATAAAAAAAAATTGAATATATATATATATATATATATATATAAAATAGAAAAAAATAGAATATATCTCCCATATAAACGAACAAACCTTTTACTTTTTAACCGGCTTCCAAAAAGAAGGAGGTTCTCAATTCAACTGTATGTTGTTTTGTTTTGTATGTTTGTTACGCGATTAGTCCGCCATTAGTTCAGAGGTGGTCCCATATCAATTTTATTAAAATCGATTCGGTACTTTGGTTTTTAGGGTTCCGTACCCAAAGGGTAAAAACGGGACCCTATTACTAAGACTTCGCTGTCTGTCTGTCTGTCTGTCTGTCTGTCTGTCTGTCTGTCTGTCTGTCTGTCTGTCTGTCTGTCTGTCTGTCTCCAGGCTGTATCTCATAAACCGTGATAGCTAGAAAGCTGAAATTTTCACAAATGATGTATTTCCGTTGCCGCTATAACAACAAATACTAAAAATAAAAATAAAAAAAATATTAAGGGGGGTCCCCATACAATAAACGTGTTTTTTTCGTATTTTTTTGCTCAATATTAAAAACGGTAACAGGTAGACGCTTCAAATTTTCACAGAATATTTATTTGTATACTACCTTTCAAAATAAATAATTAAATAACAATAAAGTAAATATTAAAGGGGGGCTCCCATACAACAAACGTAATTTTTAAGCAATTTTTACTCGATCTCAATCAAAAGGTAGAAACTTGAATATTTGTAAGTAAATATTTAGAAATATATTAACTATAAAAATAAATACCTAATCTAATACATAAAAACTCACAAAATGAAAATAATCCGTGCATCTAAACGTGGTGCGAGCGCCGGTTTAGCGGGGTAGCGGGGGAGGTAACATCACGGAGCGAGCCATAGCCGCGCGTATTCGCGCGAGCGTCGTCATGCTGCCCGGATGTGTATCGAAAACCTACCTATAAGTTTGCAATTTACTACTTGGAATTTCGTTGATTTCTCGTTATTTTATAAACAGAACTAAACTTTGTAGTATTATAGATGATAGTACGGAACCCTTCGTGCGCGAGTCCGACTCGCACTTGGCCGATTATTATAACAAAATAACTAGAAAATGTGATCTAAGTAAACAAAATTGCGTATTTTGAAGTCGGTTGCTCCAGTTTTTTAAACTATAATTATTATTTATCTAATACCAATCACTCGGTGATTTTATATTAAAAATGATGTTTTATAAAAATGCAGTGATGTGCGAGAGAGATAGCTGCGCACTTGGAGCACACCCTTAAGGTGCAACGTCGCACTTAAGGTGGGCTTAAATTTCAAACAATGTTGTCCTTGTAGCTAGGTCGGGTAAATATTATGTGCAAATTATCACGATGTTCGTGGCAATTAATATGTATATTATCACTTCAATCTGTTTATCAGTCATGCCTTAAGTCAATATAGAGTTTGAAATAATAAACATTGATTTATGTATTAAAAAATCACGATCCCCACTTTATGGCATGTACTTAACATCCGTTTTATTTTTATTTTATTTTATATCACGGTTGATACTGTTATTTGGATCTGACTTCACACGGACCATCATAATGAATTTACAACTAATTAATCAATATCAAATTATAATTTACGCTTCCTGAGTGGATCTTTCCCGATAGATATAATTTGGGTGTTGTCATGAAGTAAATTATTAATAAAGCAATCGTCACGGGTGAACTCGGATTCGTATTGTGTCAGGCGCTACAAGCCCAATAATTTATTCATGTATAAATCATAAATGTAAAATTCTATCAATAGCATAATAAGCTACCTTTTTTTATATAAACAAAATTATTATTAATAATTTAAATAAGATATTGTAATTATAAACATATTAGATACTATTCGAAAGCAAAATCTATTTTATATAACGAAACGTAAAAACGCGTACTCGCTCATACTTAACGACAATGACGGTAAGCGAGAGGGAGAAGGCGGATCGGAGGAAATGAGGAAGCCATTTTTGAACGTAAAGGGCATTGTCGTCGAGGAGCTGAAACGAGAATCGAAGGCAATCAATTTTTGGAAAGGAGCAGCAGCGAAATTAAGTTTTTCATCGACATTCGAGCAATCTCGAATAGATCGAAGCCGGCAGAGGTGACGGCGCCTATTTTTTATCATTTTTCCCGAAGTTGGAAGAATTGCACACCACGCGGGAAGGGACACATGGTCATCGACGTTATCTGCACTATTCTGCACAGCTGCCGAGAGGAACTGCAAGCTCCTCAGCTAAGGACTCCGGCCAGCGGAACGATCGGTGACAAATAACCTTAACCTATTTTACTTTTTCACTTTTGCAAATTCCCTCCCGTCTTATTTGGAAACAACTACGAAGATATAGCTCGCTTTCGACTTCATCAAATCATTAACGCTGTATTTCTAGATATGTACTTAATGCATAAACATTTGACATTGTAACCTAAAAATTGTATTTCATTTGATTCCCACACAAGATAGGCTAATTTTATAAAGAGGAAACAAGAGGACCTTTGCACTCCAGAGGCCCAATGGTTCTGGACTGACTCTTATCCGAGCAAACCCTCTTTTTTTCTTTCTCCACCTCAAAATTGTCACGTTGCCGATTAATATCAAAATCGGTCAAGCCAAAGCTACTCAAACCTCATCTTGCACGTGACAATGGCGCCCGAACATAATATTTCTCTAAATTTGTTGTATAGTTAAACATAAAAACCATTAATATTGCTATACTATCTTGTGTGGAAGTCAGTGAGTCAACTTAAAATTGTAATATCAGCTAAAAACAGCAACATTCTATTTAATTTACATAAACTTTATTGATATAGGCATTCCACTTTGAATTTGTATAAATTTATCACGAATTTAACTTTTTTTTACCTTTCTTTCGGTCAAAATGTATAGCACACCAAAACATAGTGTGTCAATAGACCAACATTCACCAGAAAATCATTTACCACAAATGGAGCCTATTAATCAATCACCATTTGTTCAATCAGCGCCAAAATCGGACAGTTTAATTGATTTACCAATCATTTCAGAAACGGACAACTTTGTAAACACCAATCCGAGACGAGTTCAACCAACTAACAACCCCCCAGCTCAGACGCAGGTAATTTATACTATGAATAACAACCAGTGCAACCTAAAGTCATGGGGTCTTAAATATAGTGGCAACTCGTGTGTGATTGAATTTCAAAATCAAGTGAATGAATTAAAACTGTCAGGAGATGTATGTGATTTCACTGTTAGCATTTAATGATAAATATTGAGTATTATTAAATCACTTTTCTCAGCCAAGAAACAGCTATCATATTATAATAAATCTACAAGCATCAGCTAGTACATAAGGAGACTACGGAGTCATCACAAGTTACACATTTTTCTTTCTCTTCCTGAATTTTACATAAAGCTGGTAAGTATTTTTTTCTTTCCATAAAGCTGCCGAACCTTATAGTCAGCATAGTTTCTAGTTTGAAGTTAAATTTAAAAATTTATTCAGCTCCAAGTTTAGGCACAATCAAACTTCACCAGCTATCTACCTACACCTCACTATTTTTTTAATATTTTTTTTTCTCACTCAAATTTTTAATGTTATAGCAAGTATAAGCCTAGACATTATAATATATGGTTTTAAACCAAAATTTGAACAAGTAGTTTTGATAAAATTAAATAAAACAAGTTTTTTTCAAACTACACGTTCTCTTGAAACGGCGCCGTACGGCGGCGACTATAACTTTTTTTCTAGACAAGTTTTTGGTCTAATTCTTTTTATAATCGAACCTACACATATCTAGCTACCTGTAAGTAACACATTTTTCAAATTTGGTTCAGTATTATTGGAATTAAAATTGAAACCGTATGAACAGATAATCAACTTCGACCAAAACTAGAAAACTTTTTAACTTTAAAATCAATTATCACTACAAATGAGTTTTAATAAAACTAAAAACTCATAATAATGTAGCTAAAAACTAAATAAAATAAATGTATTTCCATTATTTCATATATGTAATAATGACAAATTACTGAATTTTCAAAAAAAACATAGGTGCATTCCAGTACACTTGGAAACTTTCGAACGTGGAACGAATAGTTTACCTAGTGATTAAATTCATTGTTTTTAACATGCTTGTTAGATCATGTTAAATAACTTATTCAATAAGTTATTTCATAGACATTCCTACTTGCAATTCAGATATAATTTGACATAGATAGGTACCAACATATAAACACTGTTTGAGTACCCAAACTTATAGCTATTTAGTTGAAATAGCATTATTAGCTTATTCAATACGGATAAACAATCAGATTTGACACATATTAGGTGAGGCATGTTGTCGACACAAAGATACATACCCACCCACATTTTTTACTAAGCTTTAAATCTGAATAAGATTAAAGTAACTTCTATTACTTGATGCATGTAGGGTAACAGTATGGGCAGTCGTTATGACACCATGATAATACCCACATATAACCTAAATGTTACAAGAGAATTTATTCTCAATTTTTTTTTATTAGTCCATGTTCTGGCTGTGAATTTTAGTCTACGCGACATCTTCACTAAATGCCAAACGACAAATTGCTTTTCTTGCTTTAGTTCAACACATTTTTAGTAAGTCTATACTTACATTTCTTTACAATCACCCGGATTTGACACAATTTTTGTTACTTGGTATTTTTAAAACCGAGCCTTAATAAGAGACATTTTGTTCTCTTGCTTTTTCATCTGTCTGTGGGCAGAATTTTTTTTCTTGGTATTTTTTAACCAAGCCTTTACAAGAGATATCTAATTCTCTTTCTTTTTAATCTCTCCATGGACAGATATTTTTTTGCAAAGATTGGTCATCCGATTTAAAAACTTTTATTAACAGTCATCTGGATCATAATATAATTTAGACCAGACTAGACTTATCTTAGAGCAACTGTTTCTCTTATTTAAGAGCACAGGAGCCAATACACACAACCTACAACAACCTATTTGCTGATCATATATTTAGACAGCACAGGATTTGACTTGACTTTTACATAGATACTTACCTAAGTATCCACTAAGACAAATATCTTAGTAACCTTATGCTGAATGCAGCAATTAATAAAGTATTCCTTGTAGACTCATTAAGTCACAAGCAATAACTGTTGGACAGGATTATTCCTCAATTAGGTAAATCACAATTTACCAGATTTTTTAATTTGAAGTTTCATAGTTTAACTGAATTATCAGTTAGCTAAATAAACAGTTCACCAATCTGTATAAAATACTTATTATTATTTAGTTAGATACATATCTTAACCACTACATTTTAAGTGTATTTACACAACCATTACCTACATATTTAGGAATGTATTACTACTACATTACTCTAAAAGAATAGCTTTATATACACATATACTCACTTGTTCAATGAAATAGTTTTTTTAATAGATTAAAAGTGCATGCTAATATGAAATAATCATATTTTATTAAAGATTTTTCTAGGATAAGTTACAATTTGTGTAATTTTTTATTGTGTGATAGCACATGCACATTTAACCTCAAAGTAAATAAAGATAATATTTACTTGAAACTATTTCCTTCTAATAATATTATTATCATTACGTTACAGTTATGCTGCAATGTTGTTTTTCGGAGACGATGCAAGTGTGCAAGGATTTCATAGTATTTTGGTAAAAGGATTGCATGTGAGATTATATTTTGATTGAAGGAATGTAGATTGTTTGTATGAATGTTTTGATTGAACTAGTGAATGGAGATAATTGATTATTCTAGATTTTAGACTTTGAAAGAATGCGAGTGAATTTTTTTAATGGAAGTAGGAATAAAGGTTTTTGAATGAGGGAATGAAAAGACTTGCTGAAGTATGAAAACCACTATATTTCAGAATTCCAGCGTACAATAAATGTCAATTTTTTTATACAACCACCCCGTCTGTAAGACAGAGACCTGTCTTTTTACTCAAAAAGGGGGATATTGTCATGAAGTAAATTATTAATAAAGCAATCGTCACGGGTGAACTCGGATTCGTATTGTGTCAGGCGCTACAAGCCCAATAATTTATTCATGTATAAATCATAAATGTAAAATTCTATCAATAGCATAATAAGCTACCTTTTTTTATATAAACAAAATTATTATTAATAATTTAAATAAGATATTGTAATTATAAACATATTAGATACTATTCGAAAGCAAAATCTATTTTATATAACGAAACGTAAAAACGCGTACTCGCTCATACTTAACGACAATGACGGTAAGCGAGAGGGAGAAGGCGGATCGGAGGAAATGAGGAAGCCATTTTTGAACGCAAAGGGCATTGTCGTCGAGGAGCTGAAACGAGAATCGAAGGCAATCAATTTTTGGAAAGGAGCAGCAGCGAAATTAAGTTTTTCATCGACATTCGAGCAATCTCGAATAGATCGAAGCCGGCAGAGGTGACGGCGCCTATTTTTTATCATTTTTCCCGAAGTTGGAAGAATTGCACACCACGCGGGAAGGGACACATGGTCATCGACGTTATCTGCACTATTCTGCACAGCTGCCGAGAGGAACTGCAAGCTCCTCAGCTAAGGACTCCGGCCAGCGGAACGATCGGTGACAAATAACCTTAACCTATTTTACTTTTTCACTTTTGCAAATTCCCTCCCGTCTTATTTGGAAACAACTACGAAGATATAGCTCGCTTTCGACTTCATCAAATCATTAACGCTGTATTTCTAGATATGTACTTAATGCATAAACATTTGACATTGTAACCTAAAAACTGTATTTCATTTGATTCCCACACAAGATAGGCTAATTTTACAAAGAGAAAACAAGAGGACCTTTGCACTCCAGAGGCCCAATGGTTCTGGACTGACTCTTATCCGAGCAAACCCTCTTTTTTTTCTTTCTCCACCTCAAACTTGTCACGTTGCCGATTAATATCAAAATCGGTCCAGCCAAAGCTACTCAATCTTCATCTTGCACGTGACAGTGTCTCTAAATCGCGAGTGAATGGGTTTCTTTCTTTCTTTCTAAGCGCGCTCCATCGTAGACCGCAACGTCGGCGGTCAAGCATAAACCTATTTCTATATATTAAAAAAAATATTTTTGGCTTCGCCGTAGCCATAGTCAGGTAATAAACATCGAAATCAATCTCCGACGGGGATATACGTAATTTTACACCCCCTGAGAACGACGATATTAAAAAAAAAAAAAAAAAACGTATCAGCGCTCAAAACAGTCCTAACTCAATGAGGCCTAACGTGGCAATCGTTAGACCACTTACACGATTTAAATAATTTCGATATTGAAAATAATAATAATTATTCGAAACGGAAAAATAGGTTTCTCCTAAATTTCTCAATCTAAATTAGGATTTAGTGCGGCGGTATAGAGTTTAAAATACTTTAAATCAAAATCTTTATAAGATTATCATATGAGTACCTATCGGTCAACTAAGGACACTTTTTTCGTGAATTTTGTTTTAGAATTTGCGTCCATGTGATAACGTACGTACATCATTTACGTCATTGTCTCCTGACATAACATAGATGGACTGAGAGTGAATAGTAATTAAGTTTATTGTGTTTAAATAAACAAATATTAGGAAAGGCTTACGTCCAGCAGTGGACGGACATCAAATAGGCTGATGATGATGAAACAAATATATTTACATTTCATTTTTATTTTTCTCTTTATTTTCTGAAGTCGGTTAAAAATAATACAAAGTAGATAACAAGATACACATAATATCAGCAAAACATCACACACATGTTCACTGAATACGCACATGCCTAAGGCACATGCACATGATTTTTTATCTGATTATTAGAGCGCAACCCTGATTGCTGTTTCTCAACTCATTGTTCTTGTAAGAATAGAATTTTGAACACAATTGGGTAGTATAAGACGTCTAATAGTTTCTGACAGATAACAGTTGTTTGGTTTGTACAAGGAAGTTGGATCACTGAACGGGCGGGAACGGGAGCGGGAACGTCTTAGTAACATGTTGTTGCTTTGTTTTATTTTCCTAAACTTGTGTTATTCTGAACATTAATGCTATAAAAATGGTGGTGTTTTATTCATTAAGTGTTCGATAAAGTTCGTGAGTGTGGGCAAGTGAAATAAAGCAGTAAAACGCGTGATTATACGTTGTCGCCAAAATTCCATAGAAGCTTCTAGTAAAGTCGCCACCATTTTACTGAAGCAGGAATCCACGTATAAATTGTCTGTATACGTGACTTAGATTGTGACTAGAACATTTACAACTTGATTTATTCAAGAAACTTGAAAAAATCCTAATACTTGACACTGGCAAATGCTTTAATGCGGGTCCAATACAAAAAAGCAGAAGTTGGATCACTGTGGAAGGAGCCATAAACTTTGTTTGTCGCTATGCAGATGTGTAAAACGTGTCTGATTCATCCCTCTTTTTCGGTCACATATTGCGTTAAGTTGGCGTCACGTGAAGAAAAATTCATAGCTAAAATACGTGATTATTTAATGCATTAGCTTATGCCACTAGTTAAGAGGCAGCGATGGACTAAAACACACGTACAAGAATAGGGACATATTTTTATAACCGTTGTCAGCAATTATTATGTTACCATATATTTTTATGCAAATAGTGGACACGATATGAAACTCTATTCCCTTCATCTATTGAACGTAGCGAAAATTTCTTCATCTATGGGTTTGTTTGTTATGATGCAATTCGATATTTATAGGAACGACTTTATTTGAGGCGTTTTACGCATCAATATTTTGAGGAAATTTATGTGTTCAAAATATACGGTAATAGGTTAGTGTAGAAAAAATTATTCGTATAGGCCGGAGGATTTTACTAAGTAGTTGTTGCAGACCTTTGTTCTCTTAGCTCACTCGGTAAATAAATAAGTTAAAGAATTTAATTATGCTACGGTATGTGAAGTACTATCGATATTTCAATAAATAACAATGCATTATTCGTTTAGGTTCAGATAACTGTGACTTCACACAATTCTCATCTTAAATATCACAGAAGTTATTTAATAATACCTATCATTAGATAATACAAAGCTCATAGATATTGCAATCGATTACGATAATCAATTGTTATGTAATTCAAGAATTGATATGGTAACTTACCGTCAATTATATTAGTGGTGAAAGCTGACCATTGACCGTACGGTGGATGACAGTGACATGCAAGTATAGCTTGTGACAGCAACTGTCTCTTTAATGAGATGGTAAGTGGTAGATAGAAAATGTCAACTGCGATTTACTACGTCATAAATAACACAGTGATTATGTTTCTTTTTAATGGCCAGCTATGTAAACAAATCACTTATATAGCAACTGTATTTTGCAGAAGCTGTTATTTCAGTTAGATACGTAAAATTGATATCCAATCATAATTTTTGAATAGAAGGATTCCAATTCGACTGTTTTAAGGGTTTCGTAGTACTTTGAGGAATAAGGATAAGTTTAGGCGCTGCGATGGGGCATACTTAATAACAAAATACATACGAGTACATATACTATTAAAAAGTAAACTTTTCCTTTTGAACGCCGTAGACGGCAAAAAAAATTTTTGGAGTGTCTGATATACATAGCACATCGTCATGATCATCATCTTAGCCATAAGAAGTCCACTGCTGGACATAGGCCACATAATTTATAATAATACTACGTACATGAACTCCCCCATGAGAACACGCTTTTGAGATTCCCGGACGCTGCCCAGCCGAGTTGGATTCGACGATTGACCTCTCTCGCAAAGTTGGACCTGCCTAGTCGGACCGTTTGTCCTAGGTAGACGTATTCGTCAACAACTTCAAGAGTAGAGTTCCCCACTGATATTAGGGTGGGCACTACATGGGGTTCGACATAACCATCTTTTTGTCCATGTTCATCTTGAGGCCCACCCGTTGAGAAACTCTATTGAGGTCTTCGAGCATTGTGCTGAGGTCTTCTATCGACTCTGCCATGACTACTATCGTCGGAAAACCGAAAGTGAGTGATTTACTCGCCGTTAATATTGATGCCGAGTCTTTTTTCATTCCAGAAGCTTGTAGGCATCTTCCAGTCCAGCAGGGAATAGTTTCGGAGAATAATCGAGAGTTTCGGCAATGCTCAAAGGTATCGGTAATTACTTAAATAAATACTTTTTGCCATTGTTATAAGTGTTATTATTATATTTACGTATTGAACGACCTCAACAGAAAACGTGTCAAACAAATAATCGAGAAGAGAGGTCAGCTATTTTTGGAGGTGCTCCAAGAAATGCAGTAAAACCAATGAGCCTGGACCTTGGTGTCTTTTTGACGAGATATATATATGTGTATTTACTTTGAATTATCCTTCGAATTCGTTTTTTAGGGTACAGTACCCAAAGGGTAAAAGTGGACCCTATTACTAAGACTCCGCTGTCTGTCTGTCTGTCTGTCCGTCTGTCACCAGGTATCTCTGATCTGATCGTGATAGGTCTGTATCTCATGAACCATAGTTAGACAGTTGACATTTTCACAGATGATGTATTTCTATTGTCGATATGACAAGAAATATTAAAAAATAGAGTAAAATAAGCCTATAAGGGGGCTCCCATACAACAAACGTAATTTTTTGCTCGTTTTTTCTTGATATTGATAACGGCAACAAGTAGTTAATTGAAATATTCACACAATACTGAGTTATATTATTCTCTTTAAAAAAATTATTAAATTACACTAAAATTAATATATAAGGGCTAAATTAATAGTTAAGGGATTTTTGCCGTTTTTATAGATAATGGTACGGAACCCTTTGTGCGCGAGTCCGACTCGCACTTGGTCGGTTTTATTTCCCGCACAATGCAATCAAGAATCTAGTAGTCCAGTAATAATAAGATTTGTGATTACATAAAGTAATATAATAGGCCTTATAGACACACAGATACACACGTCAAACTTGTAACAGTCCAAGTTTTGGGTCGGGGGCTAAAAGTAAATTTATGGTGTGTACTAGGATTGGTCCCCATTATTATGTTAAAATCTAACGAAGTTTAATTTTATCGGAGCAATGAAAACTAAAGTCAAGGGGTAGAGAACACATGGGAATCATTCAACCATATTATTTCGATAAGAATTTCGCTTTTCTGCAGTCTTTTTTGCATTTTGTTTTTCTTTTAACCTGTTGACTGTTGTTTGTGTGACTTGTTGTATATTTATTACGCAATTATCTAGCTCATTATGTGAATTTATTGTGATGATTCTTTTTTTGTTTGGTAGGTCTAATTAGAAGTAGTTTTTTTTATCAAAATCGGTTCAGTGGGTACTTTGGTTTTTAAAACAAAATACGTGCAAAAATATGTAAACGATATTGTGTATTTTGAAGTCGGTTGTTTCAGTTTTTTAACTATAATTTATAAAAAAGTCGGTTGTTGTAAACGAAATTTCATACTTTGAAGTCGATTGTTTCAGCTTTTAATGTGTAATATAATATAGTATATAATTAATAAATTAGCATATAAAATTGTTATATTATGTAGTATTTAATTTATAGTGCTTGAGAGCGTGTTGTGTTTGCGTCATTAATGGTCTATGTAAAGTAGTATATTTTTAGATATTTCTTAGGTAATATAGGTACCTAAAAAATATTTTACATAGACCATTAATGACTAATGTACCTATCGTTAGTGGTTTTTCAAATGGCTTGAATGTCATAAAAAAATAATAGTTTTGTTTCCTAGAATAAATAAGTAAATCATTTCAAAGCTTACTATCAATTATGCCGCTGATTACTGGCGAAGAAAAACATTTTTAACTTTTAGGGTTCTGTACCCAAAGGGTGTAGAGCCTGCATTAAATACTAAGCCTACGATATCTGTACTAAGCTGCTTTATTAGTGTTTCGTAGTAACTATGAGAAACCCTTATAATTCGCCATGTTTTTTCTGTCTGTCCGAAATGCCGCAGTTGAATTTTCGAAAAAATTTAAAATAGGGGTAGCTAATCACACTTGTAAAAAAAGGGATGAACTTTCTCTTAAATATATAATACAGCCCTCAAAGGTTAAAAATTATATCTCATCTATAAACTATTTGACCTAGAAATTCATGTATAATCATAGTAGAAACATATAAAACTTTTAACGAAAATCATTCAAACTGATTGTGATCACACATTTTCAAGATATAGCGATAAATACTGAAAACACTTAAGTCGTTATAACACAAGAGAGGTAATTGACCTTTTTGCAAAGTGATAATAATCGCCAGGTTTTCTTTTACATTACAGCATTATAGCTACGGAATCCTACCATGTGTGTGGTGCAGTTTTATGTCTATTAGATTGTAAATTCATTCAATGATTGTTACGAAAACGGAAAGAAAGTATTCAGCTTGTAAAACTTTTCGTAATTCGGACAGTGAAATTACAATTATTTCGCGTATGTTTCTTGAGAGATTGAGAGAAATGATAATAATATAATTTCACTTTCAGTAACTCTCACTTCGAGATGGTTTTGTTCTGAATATGCAATTTTAATTATTTTCTTCCTCATAGCCTAGTTTGAGAGACGTCAAGACCTTTATCTCGGAAACGCGTGAGTTGAAATTAAAACCATATACGCAGATCTATAGTATCTTGCTGCAGAAAAAAAATAAAATTTCTCAGTTTTCATAAAAAAAAGTTACAGCCGAATATGTCGTAAAAAACGCACATTTCGACACTCACAGAGGAATCAAAACCTATGGGGTACTTCCCGTTGACCTAGAACTCTGAAATTTGGCAAGAAGCATTGTGTTAGAGTACAAATATAGGAAAAAATCCAAAAACTGGACATTTTTTAATTAATCACAAAAAAATTGTGTCTCTATGCAAGGAATGAGGGCTGCCTCAAACGTTCGCTCGCTCGGATCCGAGTGGGAGGCGCCGCTACTATAGCCCCTACTCGGATCCGAGTGATGAGCAAGGAATGTGTTAAATATTTTTACGATGTATATTTTTCGGTTTATGAAGGAAAATATTTTAAAAAATATGATTTCCCCCTTTTATTTAGTTTGTAAGGAACCCTCGGTGGGCGAGTCTGACTCGCACTTGTCCGGATTAATTTTTTACCTGACTGCGTAAGAAAGAGGGTAATGTTTTTCGAGTATATTTGTACGTATGTATATAATACACATATAATAAAAGTATAACTAGTCAAGATCTATTTTTTTAAATATGCATTACAGAGGGGCTAGGGGGGGGGGGGGGGGGTTAGGGGGGGCAGCATATTTTTTGAAGTTTTTTTAAAGAGGAGTTCCATAGACTCCTGGGTTTATGTTTTTTTTAAACTATAATATAACAAAAAAGTTTTTGTCTGTATGTCTGTCTGTTTGTAAAGTGTCTTAGCCGGAGCTCCTGAACGGAATTAACTAAATTTGGCAGAATTATTACTTGTTTCCAGCTACGACATGGACAGATAACCTCATACGCAAACCGATTCCAACCGGTCTTTCTGGAAATCCATGGGGGAGGCCTATGTCCAGCAGTGGACTTCTTAGGACTGAGATGATGATGATGATTATTATTACTTAGAACTGGTATTATACCTACTTAGTTGTCTTAAAAATTCAGTACTAAGCAATACCAAAGGAATTCTTTGCCGCCATCTCTGTTTCCTGAGACCTAAAATCTTGGAATTTTCAAGGCTAGAGTGAATAGATATCTTCTAGATCGACGAGCTCCATCCTCGGCCACACTATCACTTAACATACGGTGAGTTGGTGGTCAATCGTAGATCTATCTTGTATAAAAGAAACTATTACTAAACAATACCAGCACTATTACTAAGCATTAACAGCACTAATGTTATTCTGGCTTCAGCAGATTTAAGACAGTTTTTCAGTCTTTCAAAATATAAATCTTGCGAGTTTTGAGAAAATATTGTGTAAAAATATTTTTGACACGAGCGTATATTGTTCATTAGAATAAAACGTTTACATTTTGTTCAGCTGTTCAATTAACTTATTTGGTTACCTATCTTTAATCCAATATGTGAAATAGCGAATATTATTTTTCCGAAAAAAATCTTTTGGTTAAAAAAAGTTAAGTTAAGCGTTGTTTTTTATTCAAATTTCGTTACAACTTTGAAGTTAAAAAATTCAAAGTAAGCATTTGTAAAAGAAGACAAAACCGAAGCTGAAGGTTATGTATATTTTATTATTAAATTTATTAATATATATATATATATTTTTAATTCCAATCAATCTAACCAATCCAATGCTTCAGTTGTATAATTAAACAATTAACATTAGCGTAAAGGGAACATATTGCCTAGATATACTTGTACTTAGTTTTTTGGCAATATTTTTATAAATTGTAACTTTTTATAAATAAATAAATAAAAATCGAAACCATAAATCAAATAATATTTAGCGCTAGAAAATATTTTCTAACGGTCATATGGAAAAATCCGATAAAAAAGTCTATATAAAAAATGCGTACTACGGTGTCAATAATTCCTAAGACCATGCTCAGATACGTACTTAACACCATAAGCCATGCAGTGAAAGTTCACAGGTGTCGTCAGCTCGTTAATTCATTTCTGCCAGCTTGCAAAATGTCGTTTAATTTGACCCAGATTCAGTTTTTTGACACAGCCGAGAGGTAGCCTGACTGGTCCAAGGCCGAATGTTATATAAGATGGTGGTGGAATGCGCCTTTATTATCTCACTTTATGAATAACTTAGTAGCTCAGTTACTGGCTTGCTGAGTAATTATGGTGGTAGAAGAAACAGCTGTGAAAAAACTCAATCACAATTCCTGGATCGTGTTAGATTATGTTTTTGAGAGCTTCCGAAATAAGGAATTTTATAATTTGAGATTTTTAGATCATTTTACGTAAAGGTCAATGACATTTGAGCTAGAATGTTCTGGATATTTAATCAATATATCAAATTATTTAAATAGAAAATAGTTTCACCACCAACTAAGCTGAGATATACGCGCGCAGCTATCTCTCTCGCGCATCACAACACACAATCAATTTAAACATTCGGCCTTACCGAAAAACGTTACTTAACTTTAACCATCGTCTTAAATTCACCATCGTCTTCTTTCCGCAAGTGTCATTACGTGTCAGCGAGAAGGTGACAAAATATGTTAAGTATTGCTTAAAGTTAAGTAAAAATTTTCGGTAAGACCCATAAAATCATCGGTTAGAGATATTAGAAAAGCGAGAAAAACTTTTTTTAGGAGAAATTTTAATTACTTACCCTTTAATAATAATAAACTTTGTTGTATTACGAGGTACCGTAATAATAAAACCTACTGAACAAGTACAGCATAAGAGTGTTTTTTTATTGATCGACAATAGGCTTGCGCTTGACCACTAACTCGCCTAATGTTAAGCGACTGCTGCGGTCTACGATGAAGCACGCTTGCCTAGAAGGATCCAATTCACTCGTGTTTTGAAGAAACCCAAGATATGTCTATCGGAGAAAATCAACTCAAGCGGTGTATTCCCCAACGTAGAAGTTCGTCAAGGAAAATGAAACGCTTTAGGTTACTTTTATTGTGCGTACCCCACGCACAACGGACAAAAGTAACCCTAAAGCGTTTCGTTCGAGGTTTTGGAATATCCACCATATCACTTTTTTGTGTTTCTTGTCCTTTAAAAAAAAGTGCGGGGGGGGGGGGGATATGATCGCCGCAATAGCCCGCATTACTTAGTTAGTAGTTAGTACTTTTGTTATTTGGCTGGTAGTTACTTTTGCGTCATTGGCACTTTTTCGGGGCGAACTTTTTGACTGAACTTAGCTATTGTTGTTTGTTACAACAATTTGTGTTCTTTTGTTGTATTTAAAAATAAAAAGAATCAACGAATATATATTTTTATATATATTTTTTCTGCGACAGTTCTGTAACTAAAATATGAATCTAATGATATATCAATATCAGTCAAGCCATGTACGCTTATTGTGGTAGATATATACTTATACATAATATATATAAGTACATACACATAAAAAACTTCCTTCTTGCGCAATCGCGTAAAATCAGTTTATTGAAACGCGTTGATGTCTTTTCTATAAAGAGAATCTAGATCTAAAATAAAAAATTGATAAAGCTAAGTTTTTTAAAATTCTGATCCTTATGATTTATATCGACATATTTAGGCACCTGCATCCACCCGTGACCCAGAAGTATTTATTCGTGGATTTATTTATGAATAATACAAGTAGGGTAGGTACATCGTGTCACTTGAACCTAGAAATCCAATTTTACAAATTCAAGCGGCTTCTAGGTAGGCAACTATGCAATGAGGTGCATTGTTGATTGTTAAATTGACGTGACAATTAAAAAATAATCATCTCAGCCATAAGAAGTCCACTGCTGGACATAGGCCTCTTCCAAAAAAATCGATTGGAAGCGGCTTGCATCCAGCGTCTTCTCGCCACTTGTATGAGGTCATCTAGCCATCTCTTAGCTGGTCTTCTTACGCTGCGCTTCCGGAGCGTGGTCTCCACTCGAGAACTTTATAGCTCATCGGCCATCAGTTCTACGTGCTATGTGGGCTGGCCTACTTCAATTTGCTAATCCACTGTGCTATATATGTATGTGTATGTATACAATATATATATATATTTAGATAAAGAATAGTAAACTTTAGACTGTGACAAACATTGAGATCACACATTAGTTACCCGATTTAACTACAGGGGCAAAAACTATTTGAAATTGAATTCTAGATCGACGAGCTTCATCTTCGGTCACTTAACATCAGGCGAGTTGGTGGTCAATCGTAGTTCCATATTGTATTTAAAAAAATCTACCAAATATCTGGGCCATTAATTACAAGGAAATGTTTGTGTAAGCACGTACCGCCAATGCTATAGGAAAAGATATGATTGATGCAGCTTCCTCCATCCAAATATCCATTGTCCATTGTGTCGATATCTTGGCACGGACCAACTGTGACGTGCTCATTGACAATAAGACTCGTATATTATTTATTCTTACTCATTACAATTCCGTCGTTTCAATTGACATTAAGCTGACACTGTGGATTAACACATAGGCTACTTTTTAACCCAAAAAACAATATCTCCTATGATGTAATTTATGTAAAACTGCGGGTAGCACCGCGGGGCGCAGCTAGTTTAACATAATTTTAGGCGCGTCGCCCACACGAACTGGAGTCGAGGCGGCGTCGAGGCACGGACGCACAAGCGGCGCGCCGCTTCTACGTTTCCTTCAGGTTCAAATGGCAGTGCGCCCACACACTAGAGTCGCGTCGCAAGCGACGTGGAGTCGAGGCGGGGTCGCGGCGGCGACGCGGCAGGGGTGCAGTGCGCGCCCGCGCCGCGACTCCACCGCCATTTTGTTATTTTGTTTCGTGCGTAGACGTGTTTACACTGTAGTGTGTGAAGGAAGCATAGCCGCCCGCGCCTCGACTCTAACATAAACACCACGCCTCGACTGTGCCGCGACGCCACCGCGACCGCGCCTCGACTTACCAGTGAGCGACGCGCCTTAGGACTTGACGTTTCGAACACTGCGTCTTCACAGACTGGATGAAACGAAAGACAGTAAAAGTTGTTTTATTTCATTGAGTAACAATCGTGGGAAATGACGACGACATCGGCGGTTCCAGCAGAAAACCAGCGCTAGCTGTTTGCAGTCACCAATATACTGAGCTATACGCAGATAAATATATGTCTACTAGATGACCCGGCGTACTTCGTATCACCTATCAATGAGTGGACCCGATATTTTCTCAACGTTTAAACCATCCCTGGACTACGACAAACATTTCAAGACCAAAATCAGCTAATTCGGCCCAGCCGTTCTCGCGTTTTAGCGAGACAAACGAACAGCAATTGATTTATATATATATATATATATATATATATATAGAGATTATTTAATTGTGAGAAGTCATGCGTCGTTGTAAATATATAATCTCGCACGTGAAATATCGAAATATTCACCTTCCGTGTGAATATTTATGGAATGGTCGCTATTTAATTCATATTCGTTTATTGAGATAAAAACGGAAAAAGACCAATTACAATTATCTCACAATTATTAATAATCTACATACATGTAGGTCGTGGGTATTTGCACTATATCTACTCATAACCTACAAATATTTCAGAGTTAGTATGCATAAATGTATAAATTAAAATAATCGTGTCTCCTCGTAATCATTTGTAAAAATGACAAAGGTCACGGACACCGGCTGTCTGTGGAGCGAAAAATTAAATAAAAATAAATAAATGTATTATACCTATTTGTCCAGGACAATCTTTTCATAGGTATTATTGGTCAAATATCAAAAAATATTTCTTTCTGTAAAAAACTAACAAACAATATTGCTATTAAACTAGTTAAGTTTAATAGCAATATTGAGTTTTCTGTAAATCGAACCAGAGAAAAAAATAAGTTTTACACACGTACTTCCTGTCTGCTCTCCTGTTACCTGCGAGCTAAATGGATGTCTCCTATAAAGACGTCAATTATTGGCTATTTGTCAAACGTAGATCTGTTTTCAAAGGCGTGCATCTACGAGATATAATTCTATAAAACGGTAGATAACCACAGGCCGATAAGGCTTAGTGGCGCAGGTTAAAGAAGATTCTATTACATCGGCATACTTATGTGTCATTGTCCTTCAAACGGATTTTCAACACTTAATCCATTAACCGTCACCATTAGGAAACTCTGACAACACAGATTACTTAGCAGTTACTACTGTTTCCGTCACAGACTATTTAGTAGTCGGTACTGATCAGATCACAGTGTAGTTAACAGTTGGTACACTAATTCGCAGTTTTGTATTCCGTTTACCACCCATGTTGATGGAATACCTTAAGAGTTCCTACTATCTTCGACGTAGGTTACTTATTAGGATCTATCTCTGTTGTAACAACAAGAGAAACAATAAGTTTATTTGATATTGCAGTTAAGATCTTCTCATACCGCGCACGTCTACTAAATGGTTGCAGCAAATTTTCTGCAAAAATGCTGCCATTGTTAAATCAAAAAAATTTAAAAAAAACGGGTAAGTACATAGGCATGTTATGTATGTTTTTACATATTTTCCTGATGCCAAAAATGTTGGACGAATTTTGAATTCGTCAAACATTTTTCAATTCTAAAACATTCTAAATTTTAGTGCAAAATGTGCGCTATGATACAAAGGTTTGATTTTTTTATGTGTTTATAAATGACAATAAAATAACGGAGAGATACTCTACAAAACTTCTACTAAATAAAAGTAACCTGACTAAAGTCTGTTCAGATAGAGGATTAATGTGGCATCGGGGGCGCTGCTGTCCTTATTTCATTATTTTGTTTAATCGAGACATTAGTTCTCATTTTTAAAACGCTTTTATTAGCTTCATACGTATGTTAGTATGTAACGAAAACATTGAACATGATTTTGACCCACTTCAAATAGTCAGATATCATTCAAACTTTGCAGACTTATCGAGGGCCGATAACAATACAATAATTTGATAAGATTGAGCGTGTTTTTTTAGTTTTTTTAACTATTATATTTTATTTATCTTATTTCTTTATTTAAACAGACACTATTTCAGATGGTCATATACATATAATTATTTGGTGAATTACGAGAGATACTTACTGTGGTTGTAATAAAGATGACAGAGTGACCAATCTGAAAACAATAAACATAATTTTATGTACATTATCGTGATTATCGTACATTTTTTTATAATACAGGTTACTCCAAATAATCACGTTTAGATTTTAGTCGAAATCGCTGACTATAGTTTCAATCGTATTCGGCGGCCTTTAGCCTTACCAGACGGGACATCAACTGTGAATGACGTCTGTGGTGCTCCTTTTAAAATTCGAATGCAGTTGAGATTTCGACTTAAAAATAAACATAAATAACCTTGATCACTCAAAAGCATTACCAAGTACCAGCACAAAAGAAATATTTCAAATAGAGGCCGACAGCGCGTTGTATCTGCAGGAAAGTTCAGAGCTTGAAAGTATGTCGCTGACCCCAGTCCAGTACCACGACGTAGGTATTACAAATTTGTTTGCGTAAACATAGTTGTAATATTTTGACCGATGTAGTTCATAGAATTAGTAAGACGATTGAAACGGTATTTTATAGGTTTATTATAAGCTTTTTTAGTTTGATATTATTTTACGTGTAGAATAAATTAAATTTAAATTAATCAGTTGCTTTCCCAACAATAAAGGTTCAATAGACATACGTCACGTAGAAACAGTTTGACATAATATGTCCGTTAGATGTCGCACAAAACTCGGACTTTTGCTTGTTTGCTTAAAAACGTTCTCAAAAGGTTATTAGATGGTACCATCAGTAAAAATTAGTATTAAACATATAGTATCCAGTTTTTAAACAAAGGTTTAGAAATGTGTTGCGCAGATCTCAACCTCTATTTGGATTGAAAGAAACTACATAAGACCTTAGCAAATTTGTCCACGATCGTCAGACCAATATTTTTTTTCTATGAAAAATTATGCTCCTCTGACTCCGGGGTCCATGCCTTTTATAAACTAATACATCGTTTTTCTTAACTAAGTTTACATGTTTTTTTTTTTTAATTACATAATATATAAATATTTGAAATATGAGCATGGATGTTTGTTCTGTGTCTGGGTGTTTCTATGTATCATATGTATATATTTACAAAAAAAAAAAAAAAAGTATATATGTATTCTATCAGCCATCTAGTTCCATAGTACAAGCTTTGCTTAGTTTGGGCTAGATGGTGTTGTGTGAAATGTCCACAAATATTTATTATTTATTATTATTGTATTGTATTTAAAATTTGTACAAAATTTGTCATAGTACTGCACTTAATGCAGTTTGCTGCATACTAATAAGTTGCTAGCACATATTCAGAGTGTTTTATATCCAGCTTTAATATGGATTCACTGTTGTATTGTAATTGATGAGGTTAGCTGCGCAACGCTGATTCATAGTATGCGACTAACAACAATTATGTATTATTTTTTTTTAGATAGGTTTTCCCCGGCTCTGCATGGCTAACCTCAAGTAAGGTAATCGCCCGACTTGTCTTCAGTTGTGACACGTCGGGCAACGCTGTTAGACGCGTATCGGGACTTGTGAACAGTTACTATGCCATCCTTTGTGTTTAGAAAGTGCAAGACCAAGATATCTAAGGCCAAGATACTTGCCTTAATGCCTTAAGGATGTGGTCTTATACTCGAAAGTGCTGAAAACTGAGATACGCCATGCTTTTACTTCATATTCAATGAGTCTCATTGGCTAGCACGCGTTCTGTTTGTAGCAACCTTTACTATCGTGACATAGTATACCTAGCAGTTACTAACTAATTTGCTATCTCGTATTCTTTCGGTCCACAAGTGAAATTAACCTTGAGACGGCGATGCGAAGGCGATGCGGCTCACGTCGCGTGCGCAATTCGCCCTTCGTTTCTTCGCAATGGACGCTGGAC
This sequence comes from Lycia hirtaria, assembly GCA_947563715.1. Taxonomy (NCBI): domain Eukaryota; kingdom Metazoa; phylum Arthropoda; class Insecta; order Lepidoptera; family Geometridae; genus Lycia; species Lycia hirtaria. Next base: position 47,932,747 of record OX387376.1, on the reverse strand, counting down.
TTTAGAAGAAGAATCGAATTACTGTTGCCTAATCTGTTAAAAGCTTCTACATTATGTATTAGGTGAGTCAGTGCAGAGGATTCTGTGATTGAGCGATGGCGGTCGTTATTGAGTAAGCAATGTTTACGTCTGATGCAAATGTCTTTGGATGAAGTTAGGTTGTCCTTGGGTTTTACCGACTTTAAAAAAAAGGTTATGTTTTTCGAGTGTATGTATGTATGTGGGTATGTATGTATGTAACGCTCGCTTGGGTAAAGTCGGCTTGAGACCAACGTGCACAGCTATCTCCCAACATTTTTTAACATAATATAAAATAATTGGTTATGGATATTAGAAAATAAAGAAATGAATTTGTTTATTTAGATAGGAGAAATATCTAAAAAAAGTTTTATTCAGATATGATACTGGCGACGGAGAAAAAAATTATATTTTCCTACTCCTCAGCTAAATTAAAAGATATCAAAGACCTATTTTTAAATTTGTTTTTTTTCTATTAAAATGAAGAAATTCATTTATTACTTTTCTATTATCCTTACTTCTGCAACAAATATGATTTGCCGCCAATAATTATCAAAATTAAAGCTAACAACAGTTATTTAATTGTAGATCGATACTCTATTCAACTACTCTACTCTGTAGCCCCTACCACTGGCAGCTTGAGCCCCGCCCCGCTGCCGGCGGCACCCTAGGTTTAAGTTTTTTATAATATTTATATTTTTGTATTTCTATTGTAAAAAAAACTTAGATTTAAGATGTAAATTGAATAAAGAGTATAATAATAATAATTGGTAAAAAAAACTTTTGTTGAGAAACAAATTTTAAAGGATTTATCGCGTATATTTTACATAATTTTTTGATGACATTTGGAACAATGTGCAGCGTCCGGGGTACTTCGGCGTTTCGCACCGCAAGTGGTTCGAACCGCGGTCCGAATCACCCAAGAGCTCTTTTTGAATAGGTCCTTTCGCACCGCGGTGCGAATCAACCAATATCATTTTGGAATAGGTCGATTCGGACCGCAGTGAGGAAACACAGTTCTCTTTTTGGGTGAGTGGGTAAATTCGAGCAGAGAAGATTGTGTAGTTTGATTACATAAGTAATACCTTACAGTACAACCAGGCACAAAATAACAGGAAAAACAAAATAATTAAAATTATTGTTTTTCACTAAGTTTAAAAAAATATTGATTACGTAAAAATATAGAATTAAATAGATGCAAAAAGTTGCTAATATACGCGCACATTTGATTGGTAGTTGCTTCTATAGTGTAATTTTTATTGCACTTGAGTTATTGCTAAGATTACAGTGTTTATCTACTTTGAGAGTTGTGACGGGATAAATTCTTATTTAAATGTTGTGAAGTTTATATGGTAAGTACAGCTCATATAAAATAATAATAATGTGTCGCAAACACATTGTTAGGTACTCTAGACGTTTAATATGTGTATTACTGAAAATTATAAAAAATGCTCCCTTAAAAAATTATAAAAAATGGCGATTATGATGAAATATAGCCTATGTCCTTCAGCAGGTCCTTCAAATCTTTCCTCTTTATTTTTTTATGCATGATAGATCTACGATTGACCACCAACTCGCCTGATGTTAAGCGACGGTGTGGCCGAAGATGGAGCTCGTCGATCTAGTCTAGAAGATACCTATTCACTCTAGCGTTGAAAATTATAATGTACCAGCCTAGAGATACTCCATAGAAACTAACAAAATGTATGAAATAACACAAAAATAAACAAAAAACTGGGCGTCTACCTAAGTAGGTACGTAAACCAACTATTTTTGAGGTCGGTGTGTATAGAGGCCTTAGTTGATGATAGTTATTTAATTTGAAATATCTTCATATATTTTATTTTCTATGAAAAATCCCACTCTTAAATACAGTTATATTCCCTTTGTAATGTACCTACATCATAACCTGTGATTAGCAATACTTACTCGTAGAGTTAGTGTTAAAGTTATAAAGTGATTATGCCACGTTTAAATTGTAAATAAAATGTATACTGTATTAAGGCAACATGATTATTACGTATAATATAGTTTTTTTTTTCACTAACCACTTTTCCACTCATCTATACAAATAAATAATTGAAATCCTTAAATTTTTGATATGAGTTCAAATCGGACCTACGAAAAGAGCATCGGGGCGTTTCTTTATGGTCCGAATCGACCAATTCCAAAATATGTCTTGGGCCATTCGCCCCGCTCTAACCACTGCGGTGCGAATGGGCCCATTCGGAAACAGTACATGGCCGATTCGCACCGCGGTTCGAATCACATGCGGTGCGAAACGCCGAAGTACCCAGCGTCCGGTCCGTGGTCACAGGTCACGTGTCAAGCTCATAAAATTATGTAAATATATAGAAATGATAAATCCGTTAATATTTGTTTAATTATGTTTAATCATTTTAATCAGTTACATGTCTAAGAGTTCTCAATGATCTTGAAGATGTGTGAAGTCTGCCAAACTGCACTTGGCCAGCGTGGCAGACTATGGCCTAACCCTTCTCACAATAAGAAGATGGCCCGTTCCCAGCAGTGGGACGGTTTGTACAAACAGGGCTGATTTTTATTTTTATTTTAATAAGTAACAATCATGAAAACCTTAGAAAACATAAACACTTTTGTACGGAAATAGAATCACCTTAACCCGCCGCTTTAAATGTTTGTATCTAAAAAAATGGTTGTCTGTAAAGTCGGTTCACGGACGATAATTTTACGTGATAACGATACGTCACAAGCCGTACGCTTAGGCCGATCGTGCCTCTCTATCGCTTGTTCTGCGCTCTCGCTTGCACGCTCGGCTCCAGTGACACTTTTTCGTGCGTGCAGTCAGCGTTCATCGATTTATAAGACGTTATCACGTCAAAAATATAGTTGAATTTTTTTTAGTCGGGTCGGTTTTTATGTTTTATACTTAAAAATTCTACACCTGCTTAGACATTCAAGTATTAATTTAGGAAACTGGCTAGGTGGCCAAAACAAGTCTGCACTATTATATTTATATTTCGTAGCCATTCTAATCAACCCGCCTTCGTGACTCGCCTGCAAATTATATAGTTTCCTTTACGACACTAATCTGATATCTGTAGTATGTGCATTTATATTTATATGTTGGTTTCTTTTAAAACACATGACGTAAATGACAGACTTTTAAAATACATATATATGAAATCTAGTTATATGAATAAAAAGAAAACCAAAATATGAACAAAATATGCATAAGTTCTATTCACTCACTCAATTCAAATTACATACCTAAAAGTTTTAACCACCTTTTAATTTTCATTTGGATTCTTACCCCACTCGTTAGATAGATAGACAAATTTGGGAGAAAAATATTGGTGAAAATAAAGGTAAATGCCAAAATTTATAATGCCAAAAATAAAAAATATATAGAAATAAATAGACAGATAATCTGATTATTGTACACACCTTAACACCTTAAAAGTAATAAAAAGAACTTAAATACAACAACAGGCGGCCACATCGCTAAAAGCGATCTCTTCCAGGATACCATGGAATGAAGAAAAATGCGCTAAATAAAGACAAAACCAAAGACATTCTAAGAAAGTAAGTCTAAAGAAATGCTGCAAAACGCTAAGACTTGACTACGTCGACTTGAGAACCTGCTCCGTTTTTTCGTCGGTTAATTAAAGACATGCCGTTAAACGCTATGACAAATTATAAGTAAAATGATGGGCTGTAGAAACAATATATCATGTAGTATGTATATTTAATTTCATGGACAATATGTGACATAGCAACTACATTAGCTTCGTGAAGTATGGCATGTTGGCATGTCAGTCACGCATGAGACGATTAGCATGACCGGTTTCAATCATCCAACCTGCTTCTTAACTTCATTTACAATGTCTGGGTTGGTGTCAACTTATTTTTATTATGAAGTTTGATTTTTTAAATGATCATCATTTACTGTTGGACATAGGCTCAGAACATATAATAACGACATAGGTCTCCTCTATATATTTCCAAAAAGACGTGATGGAAGAGGCTTGCATCCAGCGTCTTCCTGCCACTTGTTCATGTCATCTGTCCATCTTGTGGCTGGCATTCCTACGCTGTGCTTACCGGCTTGTGGTCCCTACTCGAGAATTTTTCGGCAACGTTTTATCCTTGAAAAATTAATAAAGTAAGTAAGTTCGTATAGACTGAGTGGCCAGCCCTATTGTCAGAGTTATTAAGCCGCCGAAAGGCCTTTGACTTCGCTTGACGATTGCTGAACAACCGGGACCTACAATTTAAAGTGTCATCCACGGTAGCGCTCAGAAAGAAATGCAACTCACGGTCACCCATCCGAAGACATCAGAAAAATTAATGAATTTTGCACAATAGCAGGTAAAACCGCGGGAGCTGCTAGTATCTTACAAAACTTCCTTATCGTTGCGCCGTTTTCCTTCTAATTTTTCATTTCGCGATGATTAAACTCTAACATTTTGTAATCCAGTTAGACTGTTTGTTTTTCCTCAAAGCCCGTTAGATTTCGGCAAGCTCCAGCAAAAACTTTATTTTACATGCACGGACAGACGTATCAAGTTCACACACAAAAAAAGTGCACGTATACACTTACCCGCAGATCAGATTATTGGTTTCCTCGTGTTATGTTAAAGTTAAAACATTTTTGTCAGAATATTATAAGTACCTACTTATATTGTGGCCAAATCTGAAGGAACCAACTAAATTTGATATTGGATCCTATGCAGGTAGCACTTATTAAATACCCTTGCTACGAGTATTGTTATTTAATTTGAATGATTCAAATCAATCTATATGCATTTGTGTTTGTACAGTTTTAATGCAAAAAAAAAACTCGTAACTCGTTAGATAATTTTGTTAAATTATATTGGTATATAATCCTTTTTTTTACGGGCAAGTGCCTTTATTAATTACAACACAACAATATACAGACTCAACTAACTAAACTACTACACAAAAGCATATCGATTACCCCAGACCGATAAAGGTCTAAAGATAATCCAAATGCTATAAATAATAATAAATCCAAATCCTATATAATTAGTTTCCCATAATTATGCGTATTAGCTTGTGGGGTTCCGTAGTACTGATAAGTAGGTACAAAAAATATGTTTTTAGCTAACTCAGCACGTAGAAGAAAAACGTAGAAAATTTCTGGGGCTGGCGACATATTTTTCCAAATGTTTAGTTTTACAAACCATAAATACTACCAGAGAATATACGGCGTTGTAACATTCTAGCTAAATATATTCTTTCAAGCTGGGGTGATCGCAAGGTCACATGTATGGTGTCGATATATTGTCACGTTATAAGTAAATATTGGACTTGCTAATTTGATAAAACTTTTGAGTACACTACACGTGCTAGCACATTATGTGATGTGTTTGCTAAGACCAAGAACACGTGAGAATTTACATGAAAAAGTAATATTTGTTCGGCAATCGGCGGTACATTATAATATTTAGGCTGTAGTACCTATTTAGTAGGTGTCGGCAGGTGTTTGTTACCAAGCCTCCTTTTTCTGTCTATCTGTCTTGAATGTCTATTTTTCTGGCTTGTCTGTCTGTCTTTCTGGTCTGTCGGTCTATCTTTCTGTGCTGTCATCTGTTTGTGTTTTTGTACGTTGTAACTTTTAAACTGTAATGCAGCTAGTTGACATTTTTGGAGAATGTTTACAAATCACAAACTTGGTATAATAAGTAGTGTAGTTTCCTTCTATTTTATTATGAAAACTAACGTGGTCGTGACACATTTTTATTTTGAACAAACGGGTTACTCACGTCTACTTTTGAGCCGAATTCTCCGACTATAGTTTCAACCGCATACGGCGGTCTTTTTCAAAAGGAGCAGCGAAGTGATCACATCCGAAAGACGTCTCAAAGAAAGAACACCGTATGCGGTTGAAACTATAGTCGGAGAATTCAGATCAAATATAGATGAGAGTAACCCGTTTGTTCAAAATAAAAAGCTTCCTTCAATGTTTGAAGTATGGAAAAACACGATATGTACTGCCGACAAAGAGCCATGGTCCTCTTAATAATCACACTCAGATCTTCATCTAATGTACTTAGTTGCAAATAAACACATTAGTAATAATTATGACTCGACAAATAATATGTATTACTTAGAACACTCCAGTACAAATTAACGATTGTTTGTGCATAAATCTTTTGTGTATGCTTGTATATATATATATATAAATAAATAAAATAAATAAATATTTATGGACATTTCACACAACACCGTCTAGCCCAAACTAAGCAAAGCTTGTACTATGGAACTAGATGGCTGATAGAATACATATATACTTTTTTTTTTTGTAAATATATTCATATAATACATAGAAACACCCAGACACAGAACAAACATCCATGCTCATCACACAAATGTTTGCCCTGGGTGGGGATTGAACCCACGACCTACAGCACAGCAGGCAGACATACTACCAACTGAGCCACAAGGCCAGTCATATATATATTTAAACCGATTTTCATGAAATATAGCTAAGCATACTAGAATTCTTTGCCGCCATCTTTGTTTCCTGAGACCTATTATCTTGGAATTTTCAAGGCTAAAGTGAATAGATATCTTCTAGATCGACGAGCTCCATCCTCGGGCACACCTTCGCTTAACATCAGGCGATCTGGTGGTCAAGCGTCAATCTATCTTGCATAAATAAATAAATAAAAAAATATAGCCAAGAACACTCTCGATTAAATCTTATTTCAAACAAAAAAAAGTTAGATCAAAATCGGTCACGACACCACAGACAGACACACAAATACACACTTCAAACTTATACAACCCCTTTTTTTGGATCGGGGGTTAAAGATAAACTTTATTACACTTTCCTACGATATCTATACATTTCCTAAATATCAATTGGAAATGTGGAAATCCTGTAACACGCCCGAGGAATATCAATTAGATGATAGGTTGATAGGATTTTTCATGACAACACGGAAATTCTATCCGTTCATATTTTTCTTACTGCTTTTTAAAAATTGCGTATTATTTCTAGGAAATACATACATTTCCTAGGACATGTATAAATCTAAATAATTAAGTACCTAAAACCCAAATTTAACCAGAATTGTTTGAAATTCCTAGTAATTGTATAGATTTCCTCGATTTCACACATATCCGGTTACATATACCTACAATAGACCTTTTACTTAACCTCAATCTATTTCTGTCCGTTTGTGCGTTAATTTCTGTCTGTTTGTAGGTAATCCACTTATATGTGACATTTACAAAATAAACCTCCATGCGTCACAAAGCTTGAGTATTTTAACATACAGTTTGTTTTACTTATATAATCAACATGTTTATGCATATGAACTTAATTGTTAAATATATAATTAATTAACTGTCAGAAAACTGACTTTCATATTTTCAGTAAAGACTATAATGTCAAATAATGTCTTGCGTGCCCAAATAGCTGAATTGAACATTCCGTGAAATAGTAGACCAATCCAAAGTAAAATAAATAATCAAAACAGAAAAGAAATAATGACACGCTGATATACCTAATAGACAAATGCACAGCTATTTCATGAAATGATTGTTTATGTGTAACAGAATAATATACCTACTTTCCTACTTACAGAATAACAGAATCCCATCAAAAACATACCTAATACTTATGTACAAAAAGCAAAGTCTCGCAACGCAGCTCTTCTACCACAAAAAGTTTTGAGATCTAATACAAGTCGGTTAATTAATTTAGTACTAACTTTAAGAGCATTTATTCAACTATTTTGTAAGAAATTGTGACCTAATTAGATAACTAACAACTTTTGTAGTAGCCATATCGATATTAGACATCTTTATTTCTTTAATAATTAAAATGAACAAGTCAAATTCGATCCACCTGTTTGATTGAGAGCTACGATGCCGTAAACAGGTACACAGATAGATACACACGTCTAACTTATAACATCCCTCTTTTTGGGTTTGATAACCTCCTCCGTTTTCGAAGTATTTAGAAGTAGGTCAAAAAGTAAAGAATCGCTGGTAAATTCGCGGAGCTGTATTCTATTTTAATACTGAGTACTCACACGTGTCCGCACATTACCATTAGTAATGACATGACACATTAGAGCGATTTTCCTGTTTCCAACGCTTTTTGCCTAAGAGATCTTCCTAGATTTAGTTCCTGATTGAGTTATCTTAATGACCATTTTTTGAGAGCGCTTAACATTAGGTTCACACTATTAGGCGCGTTCACGCTTGTTCATAATATACCGATGTCGCATAAGTTTTATTCAAAACGCTGATGACGCAATTATCATCCAAACTGTCTACCTTTACATATAATTTTTCCAACACATCCCAAGGTGGTCTTTAAGTCTTGTCTTGTCCCAAGGAGCTTAGATAGATAGATAGATAGCTTTTAGTGATAGGACCGCCTTTTGTGCCATTTTCTTATGTAATTATTGTCTTATTACTTTATGTGGTGTCAATAAAGTGTTAAGTATTGATTGATTGTAGCAAGACTTTAAGGGTTCATTGTACTCATCAACCCTGAAATCGCAAAAAATAATACAGCTGTTTTTCTATAATTTGGTTGTAGTTAGACACTTTTGTGTAGATTTGAGTATATGACGATATTAAAAGGAAAACTATTACGGCTAAGTAGGCTTTACAAATTATCGAGCCACAGTTTATCAACTTAAAATAATTACTTAGACAAGTCAAAACTGAATATTTCATTTACACTAACATAAGTTAACTCATATTATGTTCGTAGTCTTAAACAAGAAACCTTGTTTTAAGGTCACATACTTTATATGTAACAACGGAACCCTACATTGAGCGTGGCATGACAGTATGACACGAACTTGGTCATTAACCAATATTTCAAGTTATCTTATATGAAGGCCTTGGATAACCAATCCTTCCTTTTCAAAAACTTTAACATCAGGTGGACCTCTTATCGAGGTCCTTCGAGTAACGATCACTAGTAAACTCAACGAGGCCCTCTTATCACCGCGCGTGAACCGATAGCGTGTTTTAACGACGAACAGCGCCATCTATCACGTACGATACGAAGCTTACCCAATCAGTCCTCTAGCAAACAAATAGCCACGGAAAATTATACTTTACGTTTAACGGAATAAGAATTGTAATGTATAATTTGTAACATATAATAAGGCTGTAATGAGTTAAAAGCTATGCATTATTTGTTTATTTTTTAAACGGTTTTATTTAGCTTACCCTGTTTGTTTGAGTCAAATTTAGTTAAACGGTTTTATTTAGTTTACCCTGTTTGCTTGGGTCAAATTTAGTAACCGAAATTTGACCCCCTTCCCGTTGACAGATTGATCTGATATTTGGTACACCTTTAGCTTAGATGACAATAAAATGAAATATATTTAGTATCATTCTAAATTCAATATGGCCGCCGTCGGAAAATGGCGGAATTCATATTTTTTCACAACCCCCACAATATAGGTATCAAATGAAAGGGCTTTTCTAGGAGAATACTGTAAATACATTATCTTTTTTTTCAATAAAACCGTTTAACTGTTTTTGAAGTACTTATATTTCACTTTTTTTATTTCGAATGACCGTTAAAGTATTTTTTTATTATTTTGATAATGATGAATCAAAGTATTTTTTTTTAATCGGTTCTTGATAAATGTGCAAATTTTGTATTTAATCCCCTGTTTTGAAGTTAGTGAAAACACGTTTAAGGTTGGTTGGTTGTTTAAGGTTAAACATTTTAATGGACTTCAAAATAAGGAGATTATCAATTTGATATGTATGTACGTAATATTCTTAGAAATGCACAATTTTCATACATGTTAATCTATGTGGGCTTCTAAGCACATGTGCCAAAGTCATAAGTGTAACATATGTATGTATGTTTGCCCAAGTAGAAACCTGCGTTCCACAAAAATCTTATCAAGAATCGGATACCTATACCTAACAAGTCGGTTAAATTTGTATGAAGCTCAGTTTTTAAGTAGAAAATTGAATTCAATTTAACCATATGTGGTTATCCAGATATATGGTTATCCAGATCTCAGATAAATAGTACCTACCTATCTTAAAGTTCATCAAAATTACTGCCACAATAAATTACAGTACTGTCCTGTATAAGTAATTGTTTGTTTGTGTGTATTTATTGGTCAAAATAGGACTATCAGATTCAGACCAGGAAGTAGTCCTATAACAAAACAAGTATAATTATAAATTAAAAGCAAAACAAAATACCCGACCGCAGAAAAGCAGTATTCGTTATGCTTGATACGCTATAAGATCGCCGTAAAAGATTACAAATGCGCATCTTTGGAATAATTCTAGTAAAATCACGTTTTCATTACGAAAAAGTTCATTAGAAGTTATGAAACAGCCTATTTTTTTTATGAGAAACGTATTACGTAGGAAGTCAAGATGAATCTAATACCTCGCACATCAAAATCAGTCGAGCCGTTTAGACTGTAGGCCTATAGAAACATAACCCTCCTGCTTACGCAGTCGGGTAATATATAAGTGATTTATTTAAATAAGATTAATACAAAAATGGTTATTTAGGTAAATACATATTGCATAGGCTCTGTGCATACTTTCTCGTGGAATCGTACACTCACCACTATACTAGTAGTTGTACGAACAGTAGACCTCGTGAGCGCCGAGTCTGTACTCGTGATATTTATCTTCGTCGAAAATCTTTTTCAGAATAGAGTATTGAATGTTATTCTAATATCAAACGTTATAAAAATAGCCTCGTAGCGAACTTCTCTTTTCCACAGAGTTTTTTTTTATTTTTTTATATTGACAACTTCTTCTTCTTTTGCTTCTTGGCCGATTTTTTCATGTTCAAAGTTCTAGTTTGAAATTAAAAACCAAACATTAATAGCAAATACAATTAAAATCGGCCCGTAAATGGTGCCGCAGCAAACTTTGCCCATTTTTGGGAAAATATCCCGCTTATCAAAAACATACATTGGGTTTTTTGGCGGGAACGTCATCGAAACATATTGTTGTTTTGTTTTATTTCCTAAACTTGTGTTATTTTGAATATTAATGCGATAAAAATGGTGGTGTTTTATTCATTAAGTGTTCGATCACGTACATGAGTGTGTGCAAGTGAAATGAAGCAGTGAAACGTGTTATTTTACGTTGTCGACAAAACTTCATAGAAGCTTCTAGTAAAGTCGCCACCACTTTACTGAAGCAGGACTCGACTTATAAATTGACTGTATACGTGACTTAGATTGTGACTAGAACATTTACAACTTGTTTTATTCAAGAAACTTGAAAAAATCCTAATACTTGACACTGACAAATGCTATACTGCGGGCACAATACAAAAAAGGAGAAGAAGAACATACATTTTTTTAAATAAAATTATGGAACCTGTATACCAAGTTTCGTCAAGATTGGTACAAGATACAACTTGTACGGAAGTACCAACATTTGGCAGAAACTCTTTGCTTTGCAGCTATTAAAATTGATTTCCAAGTGGCCGATTTTGACAACTTTCATCATCATCATCATCTCAGTCACAAGAAGTCTACTGCTGGACATAGACCTCCCTATTTCAAAAAATACCAGTTTGAAGCGGCTTGCACCCAGCGTCTTCCTGCTACTTGTATGCACTTTATGTTGGTAATTTATGCAGCCAATACAGCGGCTTGCTGGATGCAAGCCGCTTCTAATCGGTCTTTTGGAAATCCATGAGGGAGGCATATGTCCAGCAGTGGACTTCTTATGGCTGAGATGATGATGATGATACAGCGCTAAAGGCAGAGGCGGATTCCCCTAAAGGCCGAAAAGGCCCGGGCCTAGGGCGCTAGACTTTAGGAGCGCGTGGATCAATCGCAAAAAAAAACAACGGGTAGCACTCCGAGAGTGCCGGCAGAACTTAAAACTATAAAATAAAAACGCAAAAAGACTGACTCGTGAACGTCCGAACGTCTCGGATTTGAACGTCCGCCCTCCAATTGACAAATTTAAATATATAACGGTGCTCTAACATATTGAGCTAACGAGTCTTACGTGCATGTGTCGAAAATAAGCATTCGACGCAACGAAATGACGTCATGCTAGAAGGACAAACTTGTACATACAATAATGAACTTTAAATGCAGAACGTTAGAATAGGTTTCTGACTGTCCGTCTTACGATCTGACGATCTGACGCGAGTTTAATTTTTTTTACCCATCCCAAAAATAAACAACGCCGCTAAATATGTTTTTACTTCAAAAATACACTGATTAAAGGTGTTTTATATTTTTGGTAACTGAGCATCTATTGGATATATATTCATAACAATTAACAATGATGTACCTCTTGATTCAAGTAGCGAATTATACCACTTTATAACTTTATGTGGCTAAGACTAATCGAAGTGGTACTCTATTGTACAGCCACTGCTAAATAATAGAGCCTTTTTAGATCACTAATCCCACCAGGGAGTCTAACTCTGTAAAAACTGTATATAAGTTGCGTGTGCGCTGGTTGGATATGGAAAACATGTCACAGTAAAAAGCGACCAAAATCACGGTCAAGTGCAAGTGTTACCCTAGTAAAGTTGTGGAAAATTTTCTAGAAGCTTCTATAGGATAAAAAAAAACACGTTTCACAATGTTACATCATTTGCATGAACTGCATCTCGAATATGCAAAAACATTGATATAATCATTTTGTTAATGGGCTATTGACACATTGACATTCAACATATTATGTTTCAAAAAACCAGTAAGTATCTTAAAAAAAAAGAATAGCTAGAATAACTAGGACTTATGTATACAGGCATAGTAATAAAGTGGTGTGTCCGGACTTCGGACTTTGGGAGTGTGGCTGACGTAGAAACCCACGTTCCACAAAAATCTTTTCCAGAATTAGGCTGAAATGCTGATTTTTGAAGACAAATAAACTCTAACTTCAATACTTTCATTTAGGCAAAAAAAAAAAAAAAAACAATTGAGAAAAATATACATATTTTAAATCACATAAGTAATATATCAAAATGATAATAAAAGTAATTTAATAAAATTAAACCGACTTCAAACTGAAAAGATAGAAATAACATGAAGAAAATCAATACTGGGCTATCTACTAATCAATAATATATAGGTAGACACCTATATAAGTAGGTACGTACACCAACTATTTTTTGAGGTCGGTGTCTGGACCTAAACTGTCATCAAGTAAGTCCTATACAGACACCGACCTCAAAAATAGTTGGTTTACGTACCCACTTAGGTAGACACCTAGTATTGATTTTATTCGCGTTATTTCTCTCTTTTCAGTTTGAGGTCGGTTTAATTTTTTTAAATTAATTTTATTTATTCATTTTTAATAGTATTTACTCGTTTTGTTTGAAATTAAAAATTGTATTCAGAAAATTTCACTGGGTAAGTTCGTTTAATTTTCAAACACACTTCACTACTTTTGTAACGCCTAATTTTTGAGTTATAAAGTATGCCAGATCCTTTTACATAGTACCTATGTGTGATAAACCTAGCGAATTTCGTTCAAATCCGCCCAGTAGTTTGTATAGCGTCGTTGAAACACTCATATTTTAAAACTAAAAAAGTCCATATCTTGAAAACTACAGTTATGAATCGATTCTAATCAAACTTACGCTGACTCCTAAGTTGGGAGCTACTTTATTCAACATAGAAAGAATTTTTGCAATACGACTTCTAGTTTCTGCGTAATACGTGGACAAACATATAAACATACATACCTACACTTATGAAATTTGGCACACATGTTTAGGTATAAGCTGGTATATACTAACATATACAAACACTGCGTAGTTCTGACAATATTACAAATATACAGGTCGAATTGATAACCTCCTTTTTTTTTGAAGTCGGTTAAAAATAACTCTTATTATTTAGCAAATTACGCCATTTGCCAAATAATACGAGTTATTTTTTATGATTTTTATGTTTCGTTGGTAGAAATAGCAACGCCAAACTGGATTCCGATTTTTATTAGGTACTTAGCCAGGTTTTCTTGAGTCCTAAGAAAAACAAAGTACTTGACTGCATAAAAGTACTTTAGTAGTGCGATTGTTTCGCTTGATACGCGGTTGGATGTGCCCACGATTTTGATCTTTAACCTACTTGCAAAAAGGAGGCGATTCTCAATATGTCGGGATCATTTTATTTTTATGTACCTGTGTTCCCCGATTACGCGAAGACACCTGGACTGATTTGATAAAATATTTTTTGTTTGAAGGGTATATTATATACTTCCCAGGCGGTCCCATAGATTTTTTAGCAAAATCAGTTCAATATTTTGGTTTTTATAACAAAATAACTGGTGAAAATATGTCACCTAAGTAAACGAATTGCGTATTTTAAATTATTTTTGTTTTTTTAAACGATATCATGTAAAAGGTGATATAAATAAAAACAATAGTTCAATACACATAAGCTTAGGAAAATATAGTGTTGACATCTAATTCTGAAAAACTAGACAGTAGATTTTTTTAGGGTTCCGTAGTCAACTACGAACCCTTTAGTTTTACCATGTCCGTCCGTACATCTGTCCGTTTATCCACGGGTATTATTTATTTATATATTTATTAGGTCAACAAAATGGTAGAAGCTCTTGGTCCATAATTTTGTATTGGATACGCGCGATTAACGCATTTGCTTAGTGACCTGTATTGATATTTCTTCAAAATTCTCGTGTAATACAAGTTATATATTTTTTAAATCTTTAACATTTAAGTTTATGAAAATAAAACAGCGACATCAGGTTTCACTGACGTTTCCGCCAAAAAGTGGAGGGCATTGACCTATTTATTATGTATTACCTAGAGTTATTCGATACTTAAAGTTTTTTTTTCCGGCAACGTGAGGTTGTATTATTGTGCCATTTTCAAGAGGGCAAAATCTCGGTTCTTAAAAGTCACGTTCAAAACCGTTCGCAGTGAACGTCTCGTACAAGCAACTATTGACCGGTTTATTTCGCAAGTTAGTCTTATGTATAATCGTCGTTGTGAAACGACATACATAATAGTTGAGACGTTGTTTGCTGTTCTCTTAATATGAACTTTTGCTAGATACCAAGCTGTCGAACTGAACCCCCAAAACCCCTCCTTGGTACGCCCATGCGATATACATTTATATCTACACCAACCAATAATATATAACCGTACTAACTATACATATTATCTAAACTTTTCATTCTTCGTGTCGATGGTTTTTGATTAAGTTTATTTAATTATTTTTTTAATTTATCTTTGTTATTTTTTTTACCTAAGCTGATGACAGTATACTTCAATAGTTGCAAGACAAGAAACTTTCTGCTCGGTTTTTAGAGTATTTCTTTAAATAAAATGATGATTGCAAATTACGACAAAAAATTAAACAATTAGTACTTAATAGTTTGCGGTGGTAATAGAGTTAAGTAACTTTAATGACCTTGGCCAGGTATTATTCGCGTCTCTGACAGATGTAACGCTCGACGAACTCTTAATTACCTCGTTTATCTATTTTAGTAACGGTTACTGATCTTAGTACATTTTAAAAGCACCGCTAAGTTATTGTAAGCGAATTTGAAAATACGTTTTAAAACACGCTGAAAAATATAGATAAAAATTATTTAAGTAAGTATGTGAAAAAGAAATAGTTAAGTGTCAAACAAACAAGATAAACGTGGCAAAGTTGGCACCTTTTTATCTTGATTTTTCTGTAATTAACATTGGCGTATCTAGAGATACTAGATATTCTAGAGGTGGGTCTGGCCCCTACGATCTCTACATAGCTAAACTTCAAATATACAGACCCAAAATCCTGGGGTGAGCCACAGGCCATTCTGGGGTGGGCCTGGCCCACCCGGCCCGCCTTTATATATGCACATGGTAATTAAGAGTGTGAGACAAAAGTAATGAGCCTATTTTCAATTGTGATAGTTTTATATAACAGTCATTAAAATTTTTGTGTGACCCTCTTAATTGCAGATAAAGCAAGACAAAAACGGATGCGAGCCAACTTTGTATCGCTATATGAGACGATATGCCGATATTTAAAATAAAAAAAAAACAAGAAAAAGAGGTGCTTATTGTAAGGGACTTTGTTTAAAAATATTAAAAACAAAAGAACTCTTATGAAATTTTATTTTAGAAACCAAACTTATGAACCGATTTTGATGAATATTGTATGGAACCAATATGAAAATATGTCCTTTCAAACAAAAAAAAGAAAGAATTTTCCAAATAATAATAAAAAAGATCATATGAAATAGTTCTTTCCAAAACATTCCGAACAGAAAAAAGAGGGAAGCACCCACTTTCCAAATTGGATAAGGGTGCGTTCAAATTGGATAGATGTCAAGTCAATGTTTACATAAATAAAAACAAAAGAGGTCAAATGTAGTAACTCCTTTTCGCCAAGAATAGACTACACGCGTTTACAAGCCGACATCCAGCCACACGGACATCGCAGTTTCTGTAATTTCTCTTATGTAAGCGATAAAAAAACCTAGAACTTGTAACTTTGGCAATTAATGAGATATCGTAATTTTGTAAGTAGGTTAGTTTTGTACGCAAACTACCTATGTATAACCTTTTCTTCTTACGCGTGCTTATTGTTCATAATCTCAAATAATTAACTTTACTGTAATAAGCTGTTTTTAGTGCGGCCATGTTTTTAGGTGAACACGCTTGCGTTTAGAGTGTAATAAAAGTTGGAAAACTATTAAATTCTTGTTTCACAATTATTCGCAATACATTTTGTGTGTTGTTATGAAGATTTTAACATAATAACATGTTATATGTTTAACTATTTATTTAAAACATGGTTTTGCTATTGTTTTTATTCTATCAAATTCACATTCAAATTCGTTTATTGAGATAAAAACGGAAAAAGACCAATTACAATTATCTCACAATATTAAAAAAATATTCTTAAACAATTCATGTCTGAGGATTACGAAATTTTTATTATATAAATACAATATCATCTAAAATGTCAATACTAAAATGTCAAATGGGCAATACGCCTAGCATTCCAATCTATTAAACTAGATAATCATTTCTCATGAATTCTAAAATATTATTAAAATTTATCGCATTCTTATTTCATATTGTGTTAAATTTTGATAATATTGTTAATACTTAAGTTTAATAATATTTTTCTTTCGTAGTTATAATATTTTGGTTACCACGTAACGCGTTATTATTAAAATAATAATGTAAGGTATTATAATGATAAGAGCATTTACGAGTATTATGATGACAATAACGCTACTCACCACCGAAAATTACTAGCGTTTCACCTCCTTTTACTTTTACACTCACACAATTATTAAAATTTTACAACAGTTTAATCGATTGCAATTAAAAAAAAGAACACTTTTTGAACGCGTCTTTATTTTTTGAATTGGAATTACAAAAATATTTTTTTAAAATAAGCGCGTGTTTCGACGGTAATTCGAAAATGGAACGTTATGTTTTTAAAAGCGTATTGTACGCTGCGGACACGGGGCGACACTGGCTGGCTGCCACTGGAACGCTCTCTCTTGGATGCTACGATAGCGTTACAAATCTACAGACGCGGCAGATTTTGACATGGACTTTAGACTGGCAATAAAACTTGCAAGAGAGATCTTTAACACGGTTATGAATAAATAGAAAAAATATCGATCTTCTCAAGTCAATTTCATCAATGGCAATGATGGCTGATGTCAACTGGTGGCTAACGTCAAAAATGTTATTTATTTACAGTTTTGCAGCACCTAACATTAATAATGTATGTCCTCACAAATAAAAGTTTTATTCAATCCTAAAATAATAATTTGAGCCATCAATAAAAGTAATGATTTTCACTAAGGCCACAATTATGACAAAATATAGTACTATCGATGTAGTTTTTGATATCAAAAGTTTCAAGTAAGTAAACGCTTACTACACAAAGCCATATATGGCATTGTATGCATTCTAGTGGAACTATGTTGACCCATATATGGCTTCGTATACATTAATAAAAAATTAAATTATATTTTATGGAAATCTAAAGTTTCTTTTATCGTCTTAAAATAAATTAGCTTTAAATTTCCCACATTTGGCAAAAGAACGGAATTTCGAACAGTTCTGACAAATTTGTTGACTTGATTTCGTCCACTCAGGGATATGGTCCACTTTATCTGCACGTACAGAATCTAGTGGTAAGACTTGATGCCTGGCTGATGATGAATAGGATTTACATGCTTAAAAATACCATAGAAGCGGGAAGGGTTCATTGTTGCAAAGAAAATAAAAACATATCTTTATGCATGCGAAGCCATATATGCGCCATAATGTTTTTGGCAAAAATGCATACGAAGCCAGATATGGCAATATCAAAATAAGGCTCAAAAACAAACAAAAAACAAGAAAAATGCCGAAACGACAACTATTTCTTATTCAGGTATATATAAACATAACATTTTGAAATTCTAGGTTTTTTTACTTACCGTTTTATTGTTATTTTCCATTTCCCATTAATAAAATAAGCACTAATTAATTGCACTCTAACGGTCGAATACGCTGAACATAACGTCCAATATTTTGACAGATTGCACTTGCTTTAGACAACAAAAAATACGTTCCATTAAACAAAGAAATGATGTTTAAGGATTCAACGTTGGTTGCGAAAAAGCAATAATTTAATCAATTCAAAAAAAATAACTTTTAAAGCCATATATGGCGTTGTATGCGGTAAGAGGTTCAAAAAACCAATGTGGCGCCACTGAATAGATTCATAACTAGCATATTAGTATATTACTGTTGGAAAAAATATTAAGTTTATAACACATGAAAAAAAACTTGTGTCACGATTTAAAAGGACAATAAATATCTATATTACAAGAAAAGCAAGAATACGCGCCTGCATAAGAGATTTTTGTAGGTAACTGTTACGCTTGATATAATGTTGAGTGTACTTTTTGGCAAGAAATAGAGTCTCTTTATTATTTATTTTTAAGAATATTGTAGAATAATTCTTGCAAAATCACTTATATGTCAGAGGAGACTATGAATAACTAGAAAGTATCACATTTTCTGTTTTATACGAGATTAATGTTATTAAACTTTTATTATTAACGAGATGTTTAGCGTGGTTCGCGTTTTTTTAATATTAATAATAGTGTTTTATTGTATGAACGTAATAGTTTATAAAGTAATGTTATTATTATTCCAGAAAATACTTAGCAACTAAAAATAAAGCTAACAACCAAATCGTTCGGTCTATAGTAGCTACAAGAGGTAGTAGGTATAGAAACAACAGCCATACAACCGGGAATGATCTTGATTACCCACCTTCTTGGTGCCTCTTCCCTGCGGGCTGCTGCAGGTAAAATACCTCATACTTACACATATATGCAGTTTGTTACGTGCCATATTATTATATTTAAAGATACCATTAGCTTTGCTTCTCTTTATTTAGCCATTGACAGTGTTGTATTTACTTTAGCTTGGAATTAAATGCAAACTAGACACATGTATGGAAATTACATGATAATATTGCTAGTAGTGTACTTGTGCACAACTTTGAAGTATCATGAGATAATTTTTAGAAGTGAAACTTTTGAAATTTTTTGTTTTACATATCGATAAGTAGACGAAAATTGAGAGATATATAATTAAAAAACCACAGTACTTTGTCGAGTTGGTAATTTTATTTGTTGATTAATTTTGAAAGGAACAATAACTTCCGTGTTTCACAAAAAATACATCGTAATGATATGGCAAATTGACAAAACATACTAAGTTTAAGTAAGACACTTGGATGCTCTAATGATCATTACATCTATTTGTCATTTTTAGGGTTCGGACCAAAAGAAAAAACGGAACCCTTATAGGATCACTTTGTTGTCCGTCTGTCCGTCTGTCTGTCTGTCTGTCTGTCCGTCCGTCCGGGTGTCAAGACCTTTATCTCGGGAATGCGTGAAGGTATCGAGTTGAAATTAAAACCATATAGGTACGCAAATCCATAGTATCTTGCTGCAGAGAGAAAAATCAAACTAGTAGTAGTAAGTAAGGAAAAAGGGTCCAAATTTTAATGTACTTTAATCGTATCATGAGATCTTAATTAGCACAAGCTAAAACAGGTTTTTAAATATTTTTATGATGTATATTTTTCGATTTATGAAGGAAAATATAAAAAAAATATACATAATTTCCCCCTTTTATCTACTAGTTTGTACGGAACCCTCGGTGGGCGAGTCTGTCTCGCACTTGGCCGGTTTTATTACATCATGTCAAAGCTAATTAAGTTAATGCCTCCTTTGTATATTATTTTAACTGAAACTTTGTCAAAACAATAAAATGAACAAGAAGTGGTGACAAATGGTTTTTCGGTAGATACTACTTGTGACATACATTATTAAAACTTTTATTTTTATTTTTAAAGTGAATAATGTAACTCAATATTCTGTGAATATTTCAAGGGTCTACCTGTTGCCGTTATCAATATCGAGCAAAAACGAGCAAAAAAATCACGTTTGTTGTATGGGAACCCCCTTAAATATTTATTTTATTTAGTATAATTTGTTGTTATGGCGGCAACAGAATTTACAACACACACTGTATAATGAAGCTCCACGTTGAACCTGAACACAAACGCTGCAATGACATGTCAGCGGGAAACCAGTTTGTAAACTGCGGAGATACCTGAGTGCCCCGAGTACTTATGTCCATCTATTGTTGAACCTAATGACGCGGAAACAAACTTATTTGATTATTTTTTGCTTAGTTTTACGACTGCTGGTAGTGCACTTAAAACTACACCTGTCTGGCAACACGACATGTTTATTTGCGTTCGCTAAACGGCTCAAGCAACACAATAAGGTAGTAGATACATATGAACATCTGACACTCAATGTTATAATAGTGTAACAGAGGTACATCATTCTCTACAAACTCTACTGTACCGCCAAAAATAATCATAATACCTCTATAGCCCTATTGGTGGTATAACAGCCAAGGGCGTCGCCAAGGGGGGGCAAGGGGGGGCAGCTGCTCCCCCTTAGAAATTAAAAAAATGTAACCAACTGCAAAGCAACCAAAGTCCTTAGGCCGTGCAATTGTACCAGTACTTACCTACAATTCATATTTTTCTCATCCTCCATAATATTAACTTTCAGAGATACAATAGCGCTGCACAGCTCTTTTATACAAGTTAAACTAAAAAGCGATATTGAACCCTTTTTTTAAAAAGTACAAAGTGCATAAATTACCAATATAGTGCTAAAGGCTCTGTTTTGGATATCGATTAGCAAATTAGCTAATACTGCTGTGGTAGTAAGTACAGCTCGTTTCGACGTTTAAGGACCAGTTCTTTATATTTTGTCTTTTTCTACTTATGACCTACATACCACCGGATTTGAATAGTGAATTATACCTCTTTAAAACGAACCACATGATTTGAATAGTGAATCATACCTCTTTAAAACGATATACAACGAAGCCCAATTGAAGTGGCACGTAACTCTATCATACAGAACCTAGTAAATCTTAAAGGTTTTTTGATCACTAGTCAGTTGTCCCACTACCAGAAGCTCTAATTAACTCCGAAAAAGAATGTATAAGTTACTTGTGTGCTGGCTGGGCAACATTCAGAGAACTCTAAGGCAGTCGCGACTCGTGACGCGCATAACAAGTGGACCTGACGGTATTTCAGGCATAGTTTTCAGGACATGTGCACTCGAGTCGACTCCTTTCTGTCACGTCTCTGCCTAGTCAAAAACTTGCTAAGTCTACGGTCGCGTGTGATGACGTCACAGCGACACCTTTCTCTGGTTCGGGCATCGGAACGCAATGATTGTATGTAAAGGAGATTGATATCAATGGACCATATTTAGCACTTGCTGTGTGTGTGGCATAGTTCTATACTATTGTGTGTCTCACTCATTACATGGGTTTAGATGAACGACTGATATACTAGGGGTCATTGTACTCACCGTTATTGAGAGTTCTCCAATTAGTGGACCTTGCGAGCACAAACTGTTTTGTCTTATGATTTAACAAAAACATAGTTTCCACTTGTAGGTTATTTTGATATGAAACGTAATGATAATTGCGAAGAATAGCCATGACATATCAAAACATAGAGGTAATTATATATTTTTTATTAAGGGCAAGTACATTTATTAACTATAACAAAACAATATACAAACTACACATAACTAAACTATTACTAAATACAATCCAAATCCAAATGGGAATTATAGTAGGTACTTATTCGTCCTAAGCTGAGAATTTCATGCATGACATAAGGGTCTCCGCACACGGGAGTCGGGACACGGGTCATAATGACAGAACGCCGCGCCGCCATGCCACCGAGCTGCACACAGCAGGGCCTCAAGGCTGCTATCTGAACTACCACTCGTTCACCACTCGCTCATACAATTTAGCGACTATTTTTACAAATTGGTGGGTTGGGTTGTGGTCTAATGTCTAGCCTGTCGATAATCAAAAACAAGTAATTATGTATGTTAATCTTTTTATTTAATGTTATTTTTACAACTATTGTTTAATCTGTGGGGTCTGTAATGAAACTAATGAATTAGGGTGCCGTGGTGCCACGAGGAAGCCTTACCTTTGCACCGCATCTTATCGCTGATGTTCAAAGTTGCATTGTAGGGATTGTAATAGATAAACCTACACCTATCATGTCGTCAACGAACAAGTCAGCGGTTTAGGCTATACGTTATTAAGGATAGAGTTTTTAGATGGTATGTATGGTTTTCGGAATATTGTACGGAACCATAACAAACGCGCACTGTCACGCAGTTTTAACGATTTATCTTATGCCCTTGTTCACGGCCAGGAATATATTAAGCAGGAATATATTATTCGGTACATTTAATGTAAAATTATAATTTTATGTAACAAAATGACCGTCCAAACCATATTTCGCTTCCCTAAACAGATTGCGAGTAGGTGTGTGTTATATAAACGCGGACGTACTAAAAATTAGAAACAAACATTTTATTTGGGTCATTGTCGTCTAAATATGGAGGTCATTATGAATTTTAAATAGATAGCCAATCTGTTTATTACATTTACGTAAAGTATTATTTATATTTTTTTTAACCTACTTAAAATCAATTTTTTTTTGTTTCGTAACTCAAAAGGAAACAAAATTGGCCAAATAGGTACAAATTTATTTGGTACACCGGCAATTTCATATATTAGTATCGTAGATAGGTTTTCCCCGACTCTGCGTGGCAAGCTTCAAGTAGAGGAGATGGTAGTAATGTGGCCCCCTACTTTGTTTTTGAGGTCTCATGTAAAAAATACTACACTTACAAATAAAGCAAGTACGTCATAGTGTTCCTCACTAATTGGCTTATGCATGCTTAACTGTAGAATATTTAAAACGACCACAGAATAATCAAAAACTTATTTATTCTCAAAAATAAAAGTTTCGCAACATAACATTAAGTGAGGGTTATATGGCACCCTGGGGGCCAAATTAAATGTATTGGACTTTAATTAAACTTAGCGGCAAAAACACAAATATAATATTCGCCTTCAGGGCCTGCACAGGCTGTATGAGCCCATAAATTGCAAGATTGGCACTGAATCCACTCCTCACCATCTCTCTGTCGCTAAAATAGCTGGCTTCACAAAATATGCAGCTCGTATCTAAACTTTCAGGTATCCTATCTGAATTGACATGGTGGTCATATTCAGACTAGAGTCAGTTTCTACGACTGCGTCACTTTCAAAGCTACCGCTGGATGTACTGACTCTCTGCCGCTGCCCATACCACCTTGACCACGTCCAAGGCCGCGTCCACGGCCTTGTCCGCATCCACCTCTACGGCCTCGTCCACGAGTCTCAGCTAAGCGCAAAGATTCGGTTAATTGATTTTTATAAGGTGATGATGTGATCACTTTTGCTGTTGTAGCTTTTCTTCCACAATTAGAAGTTCTAATTTTGGCCCCAGGGATGGGCTGAATTTCTTCTGGTAGAATCAAACGAGTTGGCGTCTCTTGTACCGCTGTACTCGTTCCTGGGACATCTTGCGTAGGGATAAATTGTTTCTGTGTCGCTTTAAAAAATGATCCAACCAAGCACGTCCTGCTACTTCATTTCTAAATTGATTTTCGATGTGGTTTTTGAGAGTCAGCTGATAGGCTATTTTTCTAACATCCATCCTAGTAAGTCCGAAGTATCTAGCTTCCATAAACAAAATATATTCTACTAACTTTTTTCCAAGACAGGTGGAAGTACGGGCTTTCTACCAAGAGATTTATGCACAAGTTACTCTAACTAAAGATTCTTCATAGTCCTTCACTAATCGTTTCAGCGTGGACCTTGGCACAGAAAAGATTTTTACAGCCTTTTTGTAGCCCATGACCTTTGTCCTTGCAGCTTCAACTGCCTTTTTCATTTGATCAGGATCCCATGATTTCCTTTTCTTCGAAGATGGAAGTAGCAGACTGAGTCGAGGCATCTGAAAACGAAATTAAAAAGGAACACAGAAATTATATATCGCTCATACATGTTATATGGCCCCCGGGACCATAATAGGAACAATGTGAGGGGGCCAAATTCCAAGTATTAGTGAATATATAACCAAACCAAAAACCATATAATTATCAAATGTTTTTTGCATAATTACCTTCAAAATCCAGTAGGAAAATGTTTCTCAAACACAATGTCCAAATCACCCAAGTAAAACTTAGTTTTCCCAGAAAAAAAAAAAAAAATGCAGAGCGGCTTTAAATATTTTCCGTTGCGTGTTTCGACTGACTTCAAATAACAAAAGAACGTTATGCCATCTCACAGATTTTTTGGTTACTATTCGATAGCTGTCACAAGAACTCCGCATTGCACGTAAATTATACTAGATAGCGCGTTTCTAAATTATAAATATGTAAGGGGGCCAATATACCTGCAGGGGCCACATTACCACCATCTCCTCTAAGGTAATCGCCCGACTCGTCTTCATTCGCGACACGTCGGGCAACGCTGTTACACGCCTGTCGTGACTTGTGAACAGTGACAATTCCATCCTGTGTGCTTAGAAGTGCAACACCGAGATGTGTAAGGCCAAGATACTTAATGTTTTGTAGCGCTCGTGGCGTAGCTTGACTAGGTGTTACCGAACGATCACCAATGTTAAACAACGGACGGACCGGTCAGTCTTCGGATGGGTGACCGTGAGTGGCATTTCTTTCTGAGCGCTACCGTGGGTCGGATGACACGTTAAATTGTAGGATTTCAGAATTGTCAAGCCAAGTCAGAGGCCTGGTCTGTTGTTCAGCAATCGTCATGCCAAGTCAGAGGCCTTTCGGCGGCTTAATAACTCTGACAATAGGGCTGGCCACTCAGTCTTACTTACTTACTTATGTGGTCTTATGCTAGAAAGTGCCGAGAACTGAGATTTGCCATGTTTTTACTTCGTATTCAATGAGCATAACATCTAGATTAAACCTCATTGGTGCCACATCTATCTTTCACTTTTTTTAAAATAAAATTAAAATCCGGCATAGTACTCATGCCTACAAATAATTAACAATACATACTAAGTACAGCGGATTAGCAAGTTGAAATTGCAGTGGGCAGGGCACATAGCACGTAGAACTGGGGCCCAATTCAATTATTCAAGACAGCTCCATAGCCGAACCATATGTGGAGCGTTTCCCGCCGGCCGCCATTTTTTTTGATTCAGTCACTTTTATGTCATACTTTTTTTTTATTCAGTCACTTTTTTTTATTCAGGCACATTTGATGAAACGTAACACGTCCTTCGCTCGTTACTAAATCAAAAAAAGATAGCAGCCGACAGGAAGTGCTTCGCACAAGGTTCAGCTACGGATCGGTTTTGAACTGAATTGGATTCTTGGATGTTTGTTCTGTGTTTGGGTGTTTCTATGTATCATATGTATATATTTTACAAAAAAAAAGTATATATGTATTCTATCAGCCATCTAGTTCCATAGTCCACAAGCTTTGCTTAGTTTGGGCTAGATGGTGTTGTGTGAAATGTCCACAAATATTTATTTATTTTTATTTATTTATTCTGAATTGTTTCTGAAAATTGTATAAATTGATAGGCTCACGAAATTTAGTCATACGCAAGGTTATATTTAAAACTAAATTATAGTAAAAAAAAAAACCTATCCACTGTGTTTTCAACGAAAAACAGTCAATTTAATGGTTTTCAACTGGTTTCGTATGAGCGCCTTCATCGTCTCACCAATCGACACGTGAACGCCAGGGAAACTAGTTTTTTATGCAAAATATCTTTATGGTAAAACCGTGCGTTACATAGGTACGTATGTTGACATCGAACTTTTGGGAATTTTAATTGTCTTTTATTTTTATTATTATGAAACAAATAGACCTTGCGAGTACAATATTTTGCAAAAGTTATGATTATTGCAAAATATTGCAAAAAGTCTGTGCTCGAGGTCTACTGCTCTACTAGACTACTATTCTGTATTCTTGTCGGATGTTTCTGCCAAATATTATCAAAAGCGTCCGACAAATGACCGTATAGCAAACTTCTACATTTCACAACGTTTTGTCACGACAACCTCTTGACCGATTTTGCTTATATTTAAAATGTTTGGTTAGAACTGAGTACAAAAAGTTCCTAGTAAATTATTAAAATAGGTCGTTAAATGGCACCACTCGCAAACTTCTCCCCCTTTGTGGGGGAAAATTGGTTTTACATTCTTTACCCGACTGCGTAAGAAGAAGGGTTATGTTTTTCGAGTGTACATATGTTTGTATGTATGTATGTATATTTCTTTGGCACGCCCTAGAGCCTAAACGGCTTGACCGATTTTGATTTGAGTGAAGTTAGACTGCAAAAACTGCTTTTCTGCAGTCGGGTGTTTTGTTTTTCTTTTAATGTAGATACTTGTTTATGAAGTACGTAAGGATTGGTTGAAAAATACCACCTTCACATGAGTACCAACAAAGTTATAGTAGATGGAAGAAAATTTTGCTAGACCTTTGATATCATCGCTCACTCGCTCAATTAAAGAAAAATCTTTTTAAAATCAACCTTTTAAGTATTCTTCTCAAATTTTGTCTTCCTCTTGCATAACTTAAAATAAATATGTAAGTAGTTATAAATGCATATATTAGTTCATAAAAGGCACGGACCCTGGAGTCTGTGGAGAATAAATTTGTTAATAAAAAAAAAAAAAAAAGTATTCTTCTCAGCACTTTCATTTGAGACACCTGTCATGGGGGTGTATAAATTATTTGGAATAATCTTTGACGTGACTTCTTTCTAAATCTTTAGAAACTATATTTTAGAATAATATTTTAGATTTAGAAAGAAGTCACGTAGCTAACCTTGCTTTGTCATGTAAACCAAACGAGAATGCAAAATTTCAGTTTAAACGTTTGTCAATAACTGGCTTATAATTCAATTGCAGGATCTTTACTAACAAAGCAAGTGAATATGCTCTGAAATAAATTGGATAAAGATGTACGAATATGTAAAATATCACGTATAAGGTAACCTACACTACAAGCCGTTGAAGAGTCTCGTGAGGAGACAAACTTGGCTGCAGCTCCAAACTACTTCTATCTCTTTACCCGACTGCGTAAGAAGGAGGGTTATTATAGTATTATCATCAGAAATGAACTAAGCATGTAACTTCAAGGTTGAGAGAACGTGGTTCTAATTTGGCTTGCAAATTTTGTTTTGCTAGCCAAATTGTCATACAATCATGTATATAAATTGTAACGAAAATGTATCATTCGGTGCGCTGCGGATAGAGTCAGTTTATCTAGAGAACTAATGTGCCATTGAGGGCGCTGCTGTTCTTATTTCTTTAGTTTTGTCAAGACCACAGATATCATATTATAGTATTATACCTCCAGACATTAGTTCCCCTACTTTGCGACGATAGTTCTATATTTAAACAGACTCTACCTTCGGCTTGATGAGCCATAATTACGTCGTATTTGACATTAATTTTAAAATCAGGTCTGACGTGTTTATTTAAATTCCCGAAACACCTGGTCCATCAAGTGAGTTAACGCACTTGTCGAAGTGTGAAATTAAACCTGTTAAGATACATATTTGATAAAGATAAATATATTTTCAGATAACTATAATATAGAAACACATCAGTCACTTAAAATAATAATCAATATTTATATAATAATATACCCGCCCCGAGCTGTTTCTGGCGCAAATGTGTCCACAACGCTACCAGCATTGCCTCGCTGAATCACAATGGCCAATCTCTGCGCCAGGAACGTGCCAGTGCGGGCGGGAGTTACCGCCTCTTTCACGCATTCGGCGCCCAATCTCGACTCTTAGTTAGTATGGGCACTTGGGCAGTTGGGGCGCTGCCCTAACTGCCCATAGTCTCTGCGGCAATAGCATAGACTTCTATAGATACCCTAAGTGTACGTACCTTGCGTGTCAACAGGAAGATAAAAACACACAGTTGACGCCCTAACCGAATACTGGCATTAAAGTATTTCCCATTTTGGCATGCGAGGTAAGCCTCTGTCTTTGTTGACTGAGATATGAATGAGAGGTCTCAGATCGTTGTTGGAGAAGGTGGACAACTGAGATCTGACCCACTAACCACTACAATGGGAGTAGCGCAGGGTTCCTCAGTATCGAACATTCTATTCTCCCTGTTACTGAATGACTTGCCATGCGCCATTACGGAAGCTCAAGTTTTCATGTACGCGGATGATGTCGCTGCCGTGGTAACGGCATCATCATTTCAAATACTCGAAATGAAGCTTAACGCTGCCGCATTGCAACTCACCGAGTGGTTCAGGGAGAATGGACTGGTGTTGAACCTCACTAAGACGCACTTCTTGCACTTCGACCTATCGGGGACGCCCGCTGAAATCACTGAGTGTCTAAGCAGAAGGCACAAAAATTGATCAGAACGACAAAACCACCTTTTTGGGCTTCGAGATTGATCGCCGCCTAACGTGGGAAGACCACTTTAGCAAATTATGTGGAAAACTCAGTGGAGCATGCTTTGCCCTCAGGCGGCTGGCCAGATTGGTGTCTAGCGAGGTGGTGCACTCCTGTTATTATGCAATGGTGCACTCAGTAGGTACTTCAGTACGGGACTGAACTGTGGGCTCGGGGTGCAGAGTGGAGGCATGCCTTCGTGTGCCAAAAGAGGGCAGTACGCGCGATAGCACGCATCCAAGAGGGTCAGACGGTCAGGTTATGTATCCCTAAAGATACTTACACTACCATCCATGCTGATCCTACAGGTAGCCTTATATGTACGTCTCAACTTGCATAAGTATAAATTACTAGATGAAACATTAATTAATAAAGGGCAACAGCGCCCCATTCGCCACAAGAACAGGCTAAAGGCCATAAAACGGTCACTCAATAAGTCCACTAAGTTGACACACGTCATGGGACCAGAGATCTATAACAGACTGCCTGAGACCGTCATTGAGGCATCGAGCCTTAGGTAGGCTATTTAATTTATAAGTCAAGGTCGAAACGCTGGCTTATCAGTCAAGCTTTTTATGATTTCGAAAAAATTGGTTGTCTGTAAAGTCGGTTTACGGACGATAGTTTAACGTGACAACATACGTCCGCGCGCGAGCTCCGAGGAATGATATTTGAAGCGGCGGTCGGGCGCGGCGCACACCCGTCCACTTCCTCAACCGCGCGCGTTTGTAACGGGACAAGGAGCGTAACATAACGGGACAATGAGTCATACTTTTTCGTGCATGCAGCCGGCGTTCATCGATTCCATTTTTTTTATTCCATTCTAATTAATTCTATCAAATATTTGACATTTTTATTTACATATATATATATTAGATTTTTATTTTACTTTGACATTCTAACACATTGTTACAATGACATTTTGATGACATTTTGTACAATTATTTATTATTTATTCTTTAGATTTTATTTTTGACGTATACCTGTAGTATGAATAAATGCATATGAAAATAACATTTATATAATTTCAGGTGATATATACTTATTCGATTCGATATTTTGTCAACTAGTTACTAGCGTGCAAGCACGTGGATGCATTGAGTTGAATCGATTTCGCGCGGATAGAACATTCCATCACTGAATCATTTGTGTGACGTCATAGTCGATACCAAAACTGTGGCACGCAAGGTTTTCATATAAATGAAGTCGCATGCGTCGTCTACTATGTCCGTGGGAAATAGCCACAAAAATATAATTGGGCTCTATATCCGTGAATTTCTGATGTTTTTTTGAGGACTGCATCTTCCACCGCTGCTGCTGTTGTTTGATAAAGTGAATGATTTTCATAATAATTTCTAGAAAGTGGTACTCAATTTTAAACCAAAATGTTAAATATGAGTTAAATAGGTAGAGAGGTTGTCGCGACACTAGCTTCTAAGTGTAGAAGTTTGCTTTGCAGAAATATTCGATACCTACTCAATTATGTATACTTACCTAAGAATTTACGAGAAGTAGATCTCGTGAGCACAGACTTTGAAGTTTTCAGAAGTATGTGTTCGGGAGGTCTACTGTTCGTAGAAACACTAGTTAATGTAGTTAAAACTATATTAGGATCGTTGAACGGTCTTATAGAGAAGAGCCTTAATTATGGCAAAGATATTTTTTTAAGCCTGGAAAAAGACGTACTTGATCTATACTTTATCATCGTCAATATGGCAAACCATATATTATTTCTCAATCGAATCATTTTTTGGCGCTTCAAACAACCCACATTTTGGATCTTGTGTTTGAAACGACCAAACAAATGAGTACTGTTTTGACATAAGGACATAAGCCATGTAAAATTAGTGCAAGCTTGTAGAGAAACAGTTTTTGTAGATACAATATAGACTAATATAGATAATTATTATGTACATATAAGTGGATATGGATCTGAGTGTTGGCCCACCAAAGGGGAGAATGAAAGGAAATTGCATGCAGCGGAGATGCGAATGTTAAGATGGAGTTACGAAATTGGATAAGTTAAGGAATGAGTATATTAGAGGAAGTCTGAAAGTTTCACCAATCACCGAAAAATTAAGAAGTGAAAGACTGTCTTGGTATGGGCATGTGATGAGAAGGGATGATAGCCATGTATGCAAGAGAGCCCTAAACATGATGATAAGCGGTAGGGCTGGGAGAAGGAGACCTAAGAAAGTGTGGATGGACTGTGTGAAAGATGATATGCGTGTGAAAAGTGTGAGTGTAGAGATGACATCTGATAGAGTGAAGTGGCGAAAGGAAACGTGCTGTGCCGACCCCACCTAGTGGGAAAAGGACAAGACAATGATGATGATTATGTACATATAAGATTACACGTCTTTCCAATGCCTGAGTGATTAATTTACGTTTGTGTGCTTCATTTTTGACTGTTTGATAAACAACATGAGGTGAGTTGTGGTCAAACACCTAGCCTAGCCTCTCGACTAAATACTGACTGGAAAATACCATCGAGTGTCTTTTAATATTTTGTGTGGTAAATATTTCCATACCTACCTAATAATAGCAAATTAATTCGCATTTTTTTTCATCCACTTTATATAAATTACTAATTGCAGCCCGGAAAAAAATACATTTGAATTTTGTGTTCGTTAACAAACTTGTTTTAATTGTTGTAGGTAGATAGAGTTGAGTCTATAAACGAAATTCTTGGCACTTTTACGCGATTGCTGAAAGAGGGTTGTTTTTCGATCGTATTTAGGTGTGTATGAACCTATGAACTTGTTTATAAAGTAATTTTTTAGGTATTTATTGTATCCTTTTATTCAAAACTTGTAACTAACTTCAATATTTTTGTGATTGATTTTTCTTTATATTTTTTTAAGTTTTGTGGGGGGAGGGTCATGTCTTAATGTCATAGATCTAGACTTTTCATTAATGCGGCTTCGACTTAAAACAAATTTTTCACTAAATAAATGCGACTTCGACTTAAAACAAATTTTATAACTTCTAACGAAACTTCTTGAAAATAATAAGACATATTACAAAAAAAATAATGTAAAGGATGTTCGTTGATTTAAATTATACAGTAGTTTTGTACATCTCTCGCAAAAACGTACACTCAACATCATATTAGGTATATGTAACGTAAGTGTCAGTTGCATTATGAAATTCGCATGCGGGTTTAAAACATAGATACTTATTATTTGAATTCTTCGTTCTTTTCAACCGACTTCAAAAAAGGAGGAGGTTCTCAATTCGATTGTATTTTTT
Source organism: Lycia hirtaria (assembly GCA_947563715.1). Lineage (NCBI taxonomy): Eukaryota > Metazoa > Arthropoda > Insecta > Lepidoptera > Geometridae > Lycia > Lycia hirtaria. The sequence continues at coordinate 47,900,609 of OX387376.1, read as the reverse complement.
TAAAGTTTTTTTATGTTTGTTACTTCATAACTTACGACTGGGTGAACCGATTTTGATGATTCTTTTTTAATTTGAAAGCTGGTCTGCTTCCTGTTTGTTCCCGTTTCAATTTGGTCCAGCTCTGACAATGGCATCAATGAGAAGTCGGCTGCTTCAGTTCTTTAAACTATAATTATAAACATCACCCATTATGTAATAAAGTTAGCAATAGCCGGATAATATTTCATTATAATTATTAAGTATTTATTATTTGAACGACCTATTTCAAGGGGACCAACTCAAAAATATTATCAAAATAACAACTCGCTTCAAGGTTTAATTCGACGCCGATGCTGATACCAGAATATTTTTTTATATTAATCATCATCATCATTATCATTTCAGCCATAAAAAGTCCACTGCTGGACATAGGCCTCCCCTATGGATTTCCAAAAAGACCGATTGGAAACGGCTTGCATCCAGCGTCTTCCTGCCACTTGTATGAGGTCATCTGCCCATCTCGTGACTGGTCTTCCTACGTTGCGCTTGCCGGTGCGTGGTCTCCACTCGAGAACCTTTCGGCCCCATCGGCCATCAGAAATAATAATATTAATAATTTAGCAGATTGTGAGTTATTATCTGTTTCAGTAGCTTTTAGTTAGTTTCAATTATCCCGGTGTCTGTAATCAAATCTTGCAAGCATTTTTTGGTTTATCAATGGCCTGAAATTTTGCATCTATAATGTAAATCGAATGAGAATGGAATCCTAAATATCTATTAGAAACGGTGATTATACGTAGATAAGTTTTCCCCGGCTCTGCGTGGAAAGCTTCAAGTAAGGTAATCGCCTGACTCGTCTTCAGTGCGACTGGTGATCAGTGATAATACGATCCATGTGTGTTTAGAAAGTGCAACACCAAGATATATAAGGCCCAGATACTAAAAGGCCTTAAGGATGTGGTCTTATCTTCGAAAGTGCTGAGAACTGAGATTTGCCATGCTTTTACTTCATATTCAATGAGTATATAACCTTTCTATAGATAAAAAAAAATTGATTAGAACTCTGTCTGTCTGTATATTTGTTACTTGTTTTGGCATATAGATTTTTGAGGACCTGGAGAAGGCCATAGACCTTATTTCATCATCATCATCGTCACGGCTTTCATCACTACGCGGGTGAAACTACTGGATAACTGATGATGATGGTGGATTAGTGGTACCAGGATGTAGGAGCTGAAACTTCCTGATGGAAAGTGCTAAGATAGTTGAATTTGGGTACGTTAGTTTTGTTGTCTTGGGTAGCTTCCATTACATAACAGTGGTAACGAACATACATACATCCAAAAAACATAACCCTCCTTCTTGCGTAGTCGGGTAAAAAGAAATATTGTTCAAAAATTACGCCAATGTTGAATCAATAATGCCAATTTAAAATTTAACGACTTATTTGATATAGGTTTAAATAGACAATATTACCGAAAAATAAAAAGGAAAGTAAGAATAATTATTATTTATTTAAATTTAAAGCTGTCTTTTGTACGTAAACGTAACTCTTACTTTTTTAAATTTATTATGTGGTAAAAAAACTCTAAAGCTTCAAGATAATAAAAAAGAAGAAACGAATATACCAGGTTTGATGAATATACCAGGTAGGTAGTTGTTAACGAAACAAAAATATTACAGGATTTTTAAATAATGACACATGTTACGCCATCTCATGGAATTTTCCTGTACTAACTACCTATTCTTGTTTATCTTGAAGGCTTTACAAGCTAGCAAGAAGGCTTATTGAACTTAAGAAGTTCAGAAATGTTTAAATAGATGGCGATAATTGGTTATAAAATGTATCGACTTTCGTTTCTCTCATGATTCTATGTCGTAATTTATTGTGATTAGTTTTGAATAGATGCCGCTACTTGGATGACAGAGTGTATAAATAAGTAGGTTCTACACAATTATTTATAGGTAGATACATTTTGTAATTAAAATGCTAATAGTTGCAATGTAAATAAGTAACTCTTGCAGAATTTATTTAACTACTGTCTGATCTTAAATTTATTTTTAAGGATACTTGATAGTAAAATTATGTTACTAAGTAATTATGTACCTACTCGTAGGTATGAAGATTTAGTTTTTGATTTTGTTGTTGTTCGGTTCCGTCTTTACCTCAGAGCCAGTAAGAACGTCTTTTACGACTGTTTGTCTAACCATAATGCACAACCAGCCAGCCGTAACTTAGCGGCGGTTGTTGTAAAACTGAGAAATAGGTAGGTACCTATTGCTTTTAGCATTTTTGTAATAAAATAATTATATTTTTAAATAAAAACTACGGGTCACTCACGTCTGTTTTGAGCCGAAATATCCGACTATAATTTCAACCGCATTCGGCGGTCTTTTTCAAAGGGCCCTTTTTCGTGAGTGACCCGTAGTTTTTATTTAAAAATGTGTGAAAACCACGTTATTTTCCATAGTAAAATAATTATAGTTTAAAAAACTGAAAAACCCGACTTCAAAATACGCAATATACACACATACACGACTTGCTGTTCACTTTTTGCAAGGCGCTTGGATGATATTTTACCAGTTATTTTGTTATAAAAACCAAAGTATAATCGATTTTGATTAAATTAATATGCGACAACATCTGAAGTATGATCAACCAAATGCAAAAATCATCAAAATCAATGCACAATTGACTGAGTAATCGGTGAACAAACAAATCGATTTTGATTAAATTAATATGCGACAACATCTGAAGTATGATCAACCAAATGCAAAAATCATCAAAATCAATGCACAATTGACTGAGTAATCGGTGAACAAACATACAAAAAAAAACATACATACCGAATTGATACACCTTTTTTAAAGTCGGTTAAAAAATAAAAGATTTTGCTACCATTTTACCAGAGCCCGCGTCGCCACTCAAGTCCGATAGGTAGCCGCGGCGCGGCGGCGCTTTAAGTATTCTAGCTATACATACTATTATTGTATTCTGTGTTCTGGTGAACAATATATTTAAGCGGGTTAAAATTTAGTTTTAAAATTTCGCCGTCGGACTTCTGTGGTGGCGCGGACTCTACCATGTCTGTAACCATTTCTAACAATAAATAAATAAATAAAAATTTGAGGACATTAACAATATGTTGACATATCGTAATACATCGTGTTCTTATTGTTAAAATGGTGGAGATAGTATAGAAAAGTACAAGTGTAAGTGTCAGGTAGTTACTGGAAGTAAGCAACTTCCGTCTGTTTTTTTGGAAATCCATAAAGGAGGCCTATTTGTCTTCTGGCCGTTCAGCAGTGGACTTCTTGTGGCTGAGATGCTGATGATGATCTAAGAATACAAAGATGGTTCAAACATGGCTTACAAACACGTGACGCATAGGCACTTCTTTCCAGTGCTTAGCTTGCAATTTTTTTTTTTTTATACATTATAGATCTACGATTGACCATCAACTCGTCTGATGTTAAGCGACGGTGTGGCCGAGGATGGAGCTCGTCGATCTAGAAGATATATATTTACTCTAGCCTTGAAAAATCCAGGATTGTAGGTCTCAGGAAACAGAGATGGCGGCAACGAATTCCATTCTTGTGCAGTATTACTGGTTGTACAGTTTTATTTTTGAAGAATTATAATCATAAAATACTTATATCTAAACAATGACTCTCAAAAAGCCAAAACAAAAATAAGGAAACGTACTAATCAAAATCGGTGAAGCCGTTTGGGACATGGGATTAAATCACACGACCGTATGTAGGTATATATTTCGAGACATCCTCGGGCTGTCATTCGATGACGTCATCACCGTTTTAATTTAAAACTGTAAGAATTCTTCTTTCGTTTTGCAGGTTTTAAGTAAAGAAAATTATTTTTATTGTTACTTTTTATTTACTTTTGCTACTATTGCAATTTTTTTTATTGTTTATTTTTTAAGATAGGTAATAACTCATATATTTTAAAACGTAATGACATCAGCACGTGATAGACCGACATCTCGGACTTACCTATATATTTAAAACATAATCGTATTAAAATATATAAGCTACGAATTGATAGCCTCCTCCTTCGTTTAAGTCAGTTAAATATACACATACATTACATAGAGTAAATTCTTTGCATACATTCTGACATAGGTATATCAGAAAATTGAACTTTTTGGGTAGTCGGGTAACAATTATATCTACTTGTTATCAAGCACCAAGTGATACCTACAAATGTTTTTTGTAAAAAATACAATAGGAATCGGTTGCAATGGAAGAAATGTAATAAAAGAAAAGCTACGCCATCTTGTACGCCGATAGCAATAATGGAATCACTGTCATTGCAGATTTGCGTTCGATTTCCGGATCTTCCTTGTACTGCGGGATTTGGGGGACACAGCGGTTTTCGTCCCCCTTTTTAACCACCTACTGTAGAGCGTTAGAAGTTTATGTGTATCTTATGTTCGTTTGTAGGTCACTCTCAAACGGATGAAATCAATTTGATTTGAAGCGGTTATTGGCATGGAATACGATATATGTATACGATATACGATAAATAACATGTTAATACATGTTATTTATCGTGTTATTTATCGCAAACTTGTTATTTAGCTAAATTTATTGGTGGTCTCTAACTATGGACCTTATAAGGAAGCTCAAGCTACGAAACGAGCGGAGATGGAAAGGACTATGCTCGGAGTCTATCGCGAAATATAATCAGAAATGAAGAGATCCGTAGGCGTATGGAAATCACCGACATAGCACAGCGGTGGGCAGGGCACATAGTTAGAATTAGAACTAATGGTCGATGGGGCTGAAAAGTTCTCGAGTGGACACCACGCACCGGCACGCGCAGCCACGAGATGGACAGATGACTTTATACAAGTGGCGGGAAGACGCTGAATGTAAGACTCTTCCAATAGGCCTTTTTGGAAGTCCATGGGGGAGGCCTATGTCCAGCAGTGGACTTTTTATGCCTGAGTTTGTGAAAATATTAAACCGAAATATTAACCAAGTGATCTTCTTCTTATCCAACTGTATCTCGGGAACGCATGAAGGTATCCAGTTGAAATTAAAACCATATATGCAGATCCATAGTCTCTTGCTGCAGAGAAAAAAATCAAACTTCTCAGTTTTTATAGAAGAAGTTATAGCCGAATATGTCGCAAAAACGCATATTTCGACACTTGCAAGGGAATTAAAACCTATGGGGTACTTCGCGTTGACCTATAACTGTGAAATTTGGTAAGAAGCATTGTTATACAGTACACATAAAGGAAAAAATCCGAAAACTGTACATTTTTAATTTAATCACAAAAAATAGGGTTTTTATGCAAGGAAGGAGGGTCCAATTTTTAAAGTGCTTTAACCGTATCATGTGGGGTAACATAATATGAAAGAACTTTATTAGCACAAGCTAAAACAGGTTTTAAAATATTTTTACGATGTATATTTTTAGGTTTATGAAGGAAAATATAAAAAATATATAATTTTCCCCTTTCATCTACTTTGTAAGGAATCCTGACTAGCATTTGTCCGTTTTTATTTTATATACATACTTGTTGACCAAAACATTGGCCATACCTTAAAACACGTATATTCTAAATGTGTATATTAATTTTATCAAGTCAGTAATTTATTTTATCAATGACGAGGTAAGCTTAAACGTGCATCCGACATTATCTATGATTTCTAGGTTTTGCGATTACTAAAATTAAACAATTAATCATCTCATAAAATTACGTAAAATGTACACGATAAATCCTTTAAATTTATTTAATTTCAGTTGACTCTCTTTGTTACTGATTCCATTCAACTTAATCATTTCGTTTCGTATTGAGTAGCATATAAATAATAACAGTAAATTATCATTATAGAAGCAATCGTTACTCCCTGACCTATATTTTTTAATTATTCAGAATACCTTACCCGATGCATTATTTAGTTAGTGAGCAGACATCGTTTATTTATAGACTACTAGCTACGTACCGCAATTTTATCTCCAATCCTACTAGATGTTTTATGTAGTTAATGATCATATAATGTAATATTAATTAGGTATTTCTTAAAATGTTACTGTACAGTTAAATTTTAATAGTCCATAGTTCTTCTTCTTTTTTGTATCGCATTAAAGCATTTGCCAGTGTCAAGTATTAGGATTTTTTCAAGTTTATTGAATAAAACAAGTTGTAAATGTTCTAGTCACAATCTAAGTCACGTATACAGCCATTTTCAAATTCGAGTCGTGCTTCAGTAAAGTAGTGTCGACATGTGTGTGTATTTTATTCAAGAAACTTGAAGAAATCTTAATACTTGAAACTGGTAAATAGTCTAAGCGGGTCCAAATTCAAATATAAAAAAACCAGGATGTTTTTTTCTTCATTTTTCCCTCACGGGGATGTGGACTCGCGCGATCAGCGCATTTGCCACTTTCAAGTTGTATCTTGAGTCTTGAACCATGAGTCTTGAACCATGAGTCTTGTTTTGTCTAAACTTTTCCTTATATTACGAAAGGTAAAGCAAAGTGCTTACCTCGGGTGAAAGACGGACTATTTACTGTCGAGTCTATACAACAACGATATTAGGTAACAATCTATTAAAATTCAAATATATATATCTTGTAGAAAACATGGTGTTGGATTTCAGATCTATTATTAGCATAAAACATTGCGTCTCATCAGACCTGCCGCTGCGTAAAGCCGTATTTTGTCTATGTTTCGCATAATACCATCTAATTCAGATGGCTTGCCTCCATTCGGTGGGCCGAGAGACACGAGCCGCATATTAACCGTTTTGGGTAAATAAACGCATGTTTTTGCAGATTAGGTACATTGGGAGCAAGGTGATTATTAGTCGTGGCAAGACAAATTGTATTCGTGGACGAAGTTGGACAAAATCTTCACAAGAAAATCCTTTTGGAAAAAGATAAGTATAACATTACCTTCCCTTTTGCTTCGCCGGAGTCGGGTGAAAAGAGAGATCGAAAAAGTACACGATTATGTGCTTAATATCCTTAATCTTTCTTCTTTTCAAACGTATTTTTAATGTGATCGTATTTTATGTGCACTTATTATCTAACACGTGATAGAAGTGAAATTTAAAGAAAAAAACTACTTATTTCTTTTTATTCAAAAATAGTATTTCCGTTGATAGCTAACACGCATGGTGGGTGATAAAATTTCCATATAAAAGTATTTGACCGAGCGAGCGAAGCGTCTCTGCATCAACTGGCCAAATTTTCTTTCGTCTGTCAGTTTGTTTGTGAGTTTGTATGTTCGTACTCGCGTACAGGGCGTAATTGTGGACCAATTTTAATGAAACTTGGCGTTTAATATTTTTTTGTTGTCGGCGATTTTTAATAGGAGGTTTGGTTCCCATAAAAAGGGGGGAAGTTTATTTCGGTGCTAATTACCAACCGATTTTAATGATATTTGGTAGGTATATTAAGTACACAATTATTACAACTTGATGTAAAAATAAACAGAATTGGTCAAGTAGTTGTCAAGATATGACAATAAAAAAAAGAAAGATATTACATTTGAATTTGGAATCTCTCATTTTTATACGATTGTTCATTGAGTTTTCTAATTTTGGCGCCAATACATTGTACAATATTTTGCGATATTAAAATGGAGTGGGGTGATAAAGAGAACCGAATCGCTGTGATTGCATTACACAAAGTTGGTATAGAGCCAAATGCAATTTTTAAAACTCTCCATACGCTTGGTATTAGTCAAATGTTTGTGTACCGGGCTATTAATAGGTACAATGAGACCTCCTCTGTTTGTGACAGAAAAAGATCTGGCCGTCCACGAAGTGTTCGTACGAAAAAGGTGGTCAAAGCAGTAAGGGAAAGAATTCGAAGAAATCCTGTCCGAAAGCAAAAGATTTTATCTCGGGAGATGAAGATAGCACCCAGAACCATGTCGCGTATTTTAAAAGATGACTTAGGACTTGCAGCCTATAAGAGACGCACTGGTCATTTTTTAACTTATAATTTAAAAAAGAATAGGGTGGTAAAATCGAAACAACTAGTGAAGCGGTACGCAAAGGGAGGTCACAGAAAAATTTTGTTTACGGATGAGAAAATCTTTACAATTGAGCAACATTTTAACAAACAAAATGACCGTATTTATGCTCAAAGCTCTAAGGAAGCTTCCCAATTAGTCGACAGAGTGCAACGTGGGCATTATCCGACTTCAGTGATGGTTTGGTGGGGTGTTAGCTATGAAGGAGTGACTGAGCCATATTTTTGTGAAAAAGGTATCAAAACATCGGCACAAGTGTATCAAAATACCATTCTTGAGAAGGTAGTTAAGCCCCTTAACAACACCATGTTCAATAACCAAGTATGGTCCTTCCAACAAGACTCGGCGCCAGGTCATAAAGTTCGGTCCACGCAGTCTTGGTTGGAAGTGAACGTTTCGGACTTCATCAGAGCTGAAGACTGGCCGTCGTCTAGTCCTGATCTTAATCCGCTGGATTATGATTTATGGTCAGTTTTAGAGAGTATGGCTTGCTCTAAACGCCATGATAATTTGGAGTCCCTAAAACAATCCATACGATTGGCAGTGAAGAATTTTCCCATGGAAAGAATGCGTGCTTCTATTGATAACTGGCCTCAACGTTTAAAGGACTGTATTGCAGCCAATGGAGACCACTTCGAATAAGCTTTTATATTTTAAATTGTTTTATATTTATGTATTAAACTAACACACTGTAAAAGTAATAAATATTATTTGCAATAAAAAAATATTTTTTTTCTTCGTGACAATATTTATGGCAAGACTAGGTATAATTATGATTTCCCCCTTTTATTTAGTTTGCACGGAACCCTCGGTGGGCGAGTCTGACTCGCACTTGTCCGGTTTTTTTTCTAAGTAAATCACATTTGTCCAAGAAAAAAGTAAATATTGAAAACAAAAACATACGTTTACATTAGGTATACGTATACCGTCCACCGTCTACCGGTCCCAGCGGAAGACCGTGCTGGTTGTTTATAACTAGCATTATGCTGAGCTGGGCCCGAATTATGACAAAAACAATATTTAAGTAGTTGCATATTTATTTATTATTGTAGCGCTCGTGGCGTAATTTGACTAGGTGTTCTCGAACGATCACTAATGTCAAGCAAAAATAAACTGGACACTATTTCTTTATGGACCGGTCAGTTTTCGGATGGGTGACCGTGAGTGGCATTTTTTTCTGAGTGCTACCGTGGATCGGAAGACACGTTAAAGTGTAGGTCCCAGTTGTTTGTCAATCGTCAAGCCAGGTCAGAGGCCTTTCGGCTGCTTAATAACTCTAGGACAGGCCACTCAGTCTATACGAGCTTACTTACTTACTATAGTTGTCTATATGTGTGTACGCATTTTATTCTCTGTTGTATATTTTTTGTTACAGTAAATTTATGTCTACGTCTATAGATAGGCTGATTAAACACATTACCTTTCCTATCCTTCCTCCTTTGCGTATTGTAGTCGGGTAAAAAGATCAATCAAAGGTAATAAAAGTATACTTCAAAAAAGCATCCCATATAATGTATTGCATATTAGAATCCATTTATCTAATGGTTTCCGTGTACGGTCATTTAGGCGTCATCAAGGAAATAATGGTGGCATTAAGCCGTTACTGTGGTCTTGTGGATGTATTGTTATCTACTACAAGAACATATTTTTGAAGAGAAAACTTCTTAAAGCGCCAGTGCACTTTATTTGGTGAGTATTGAACGAAGACTGATGGGCCACGTTTGACTATTTAGTGAGTATTGAATGAAGACTGAGGCGTCACGTTTGACTATTTGGTGAGTATTGAATGAAGACTGAGGCGTCACGTTTGACTATTTAGTGAGTATTGAATGAAGACTGAGGCGTCACGCTTGACTATTTAACGCTTGTTCGGGTAGAGTCGGCTCGTATAGATGTCAGGTTTTCCAGCGAAGTTTTTCGTAATACATAAGTGATTTTACTATAATTATTCTAAAAATGTGCATTTATAATCTTTTAAAGCGATTTTACGCATACTTTTTCAAAAAAAGCGTACACTCAACAGCGTATCTAAAACGTAAGTTAGATTACAAAAACCTTTTTTTGCTGCAGGCGGGTATCTGGGGGCACGGCAGTGGCCCCGGTCAAGTCGAGCAGCAAGGCCACGCCGTACCATCCTTTTCTCGAAGCTTCTGTTTTTCTTTTAATATAGAAACTTAGTATAATATGTATTGTGTGCCAGATATGGTGTGTATCGGTATTGCATGATCTTATTCCATCTTGCCCATTTTAACCGACTTTCAAAAACAAGGACTTCAATTCGGTCTGTATGTTTTTTTATTGTATGTTTGTTCACCGATTACTCAACCAATTGTACACTGATTTTGATGATTCTTTACGTATTTGGTAGGTTTTGGTGGTCATGTTTCAGAGGTGGTCCCATAGCAAAGTCGCGTATATGCGTGCATTCACTTTTCTGCAGGCGTTATACATATTGCGTATTTTGAAGTCGGTTTTTTCAATATTTTAAGCTATAATTATTCTATAGAACGGTTAGAAACACGAAGAAGAAGTACGCGACATCGCTTAATGGCGGATATTATATAATCCGAACGTTTTGTTTCCAGTTTTAACGAACTCCTTCATTGCAGAATACTACCCACTGAGTGGGGTTTCTCTGATAGATAGGTATATCCTGGGAGTGTTCAAATCCTGAATGAGATACCTTCTTATAAAGTAAGCGTGCTCCATCGTGGACCGCAGCGTCCTCAACAACAGTATTTAACATCAGGCGTCCTGGCGATCAAGCGCAAACCTATTATGGCTGATAAAAGAAACTAAAGTACCTTTTCATATTTTAGAGTATGATACAAAAAAAAATTGCCAAAGTTACAAACATATTATCATCAGTAAATAGTTTACCTAGATGAATATAATAAGCATTTCGGCAATTTGACAAAATCAGCCTTATGCAGTAGGAATAATACCAGCTATTATTGTTACTCATCATAATTAAACTCAAATCTTATAATTTAGAGTAATATGGAATAGGTCTATGTTTGACCACCTGACACGAATTTTAAAATTCACGTTTCACGTTTAACGTTTAATCTACTTTTATTTACGACTCAGTTCGCTTATGTTCCTTTATATTACTAATTAATCATAGATACAATCTTACACTTGAATAAAACTGGCGGCACAGGGACGAACTCAGGATGGGATCATGTGGGCTTTATTTATGACTAGCGGAACGTGAACGGAAATCTGCAACTGCCACTCGCCCATTAGGCAAATGACCAACTACTATCTATTTTTTGACGAAATTTTGATTAATCTATTTTTTAGTTTTCAAAATTTTCTGTTTCTCATTTTTTTTTGATTTTTTAAAGTCCATAAACATTATTTTACAGTGTGGTTGGGCGCGTCAGTAAATCTTTACATATACAAATGTTCATAAAAAATCTAGAAATGGCAATTACAATCAAACAACAAGTAAAAAAATAAAACAAATACAAATAACATTATTATGACTGGCCTTGTGGCTCAATTGGTAGTGTGTTTACGTCTACCTGCTGAACTGAAAGGTCGTGGGTTCGATCCCCACCCAGGGCAAACATTTGTGCGATGAGCATCGATGTTTGTTCTGTGTCTGGGTGTTTGTATGTATCTTAAGTATATATTTAAAAATATATAAGTATTCTATCAGCCATCTAGTTCCATAGTACAAGCTTTGCTTAGTTTGGGCTAGATGGTATTGTGTGAAATGTCCACAAATAGTTGTATAGAGGCGATGTCGAAGTTAAAATCTGCATAATATGAATAAAGGTCATATAACAAACCAGTAAACCGTATGAGATAATAATAATGAGATAATCTAATCAATAGATTAGAGTAGAGTCACTGACATATGACAAAATAACTAGGCAAGAAATATGTCCAGGCTGCCAAAGATTTGACTCATTTTCAATCCCTGACATGAACTGTAATAACCTCTGACAAATTATTATCATCTTTTTTTTGTATTTTCAGTTTGTTTCAGTTTAAGGACAGAATACCACAATAGTATATAATATTCATATATTATAGTTATAAACGACAATGACCCCCCTCGTTATTCCGTACTTATTTCGTCCCTGTTTATGAGTACACCTACTGACATTTGATGATATCGCAGACCGCAGTTAATATTAACATGGCTATAACTCGTAGCCATGACGTGATTTTAGGGAGTTTTTACTGCGTTTTAATTAGGTACATAAACATGTGTTTTTACGTTTGGCACGTTTTTTTTTCCAAAAAGTATTTATATTTTTTTACTCAGCATAAAAATTCGCAAACGGCCTTGGCGAAGTTCCGTATACGTAATTTTTCGTTTAGTATTATTCTGAACTTTTCGTTTAAATCTTATCACTCGTCTGTAGCGTGTAACTTATATTTCCCCGGTTTTACATGACTTCTCAAGAAAGAAGGTGATGTTTTTACTGATCTAGCTAGTGTGTAAAAAATATCAATCAATCAATAACACCTCATTCATATAAAAAAAAACTAACTACTTAAAGTCATAAGAGAAAGGCACAACAGGCGGTTTTATCGCTAGACGTGTTCTCTTCCAAACAACTCAAGGATGCGTGAAACCGCAACGGCGTTTATTTTTTAAGTATAATGTAATTTGTTAATTTTGGTAGGTATAACGGGCAAGTTCATTTATTAACTACACCAAAAAATACACAAACTACATTATTATAAAAACTACTACACAAAAAGCTCATAAACTACCTCATAATTATAAAGGTATATAAGGATAATCAAAATGCATGACCACCAGCAGTTGACAGCGTACCCAGCATGCTGCAGCATTGCTAGGTTGATACGTACCAGAAATTTGGTCACGCATCATAAGTATTTCAAAATGAGATGAGCTCCCGGTCCCCACGGGCCCCAGTCTCGACACTCGCGTATGTCAATCTCGGTAGACGTTACATATTACATTTGTATGTAACCTCTACCGAGATTGACATACGCCGCTTGTGCTGCTCCGCCGAATTAGCCACAGCGCCATCTATACTCCGCGTTTAGGTACTCTTATTTTTAATCCCCAACTCAAATGAGAGCTATTATAATGTTTAACGTGCGTGTGCATCTCTGTATTTTCGTATTTGCGTATTTATGTATGTACCTGTCTGTGACCTTGCTGCTCAAACGGATTAGATCGAAGTATTATTAGATAAGTTTCATGTAAATCGGTTCAGCTTTTTTGTATCGAAGATTTATTATATAATTACTTCAAAATACGCAATACAATACTTAGGCGACTTGCTATTCACTTTTGTACAAGAACTTGAATGAATAATAAACCAGTTATTTTGTTATAAAAACCAAAGTACCGCATCGATTTTCTTTTTGGAAGTCGGTAAAAAATTACTTGTATTGTTTCAAAAAATCACTTGTTCGATAATAAGGCAGCGGTATACGCGCGTAACTTCAACACCTAACTTACCACCCCTTCCCACCCCTGTCCAAAATCAAAATCCTACCATTCACTAAAACTCGCTTTTTACCTCTTTTCCTCATCCCCATATTTTATGAGCAATTTGAGGGCTACCCTCCATCTAATGACAATACCTCCCCCCCCCTCCCCCCCGAAATAGCCCCCGGAGGCGCGGGCTATTTCGGGAAATGCTCCTATAACAGATTTATTAAGGGGAGTCCTATGGGAGGAATCTATCCAGAACAACAAGCTCACTCAATTGTTATCTACTCTATTAAGGTCGAGATTAAAGCAAGCAGCTATCTCTCTCGCGCATCACAACATTTTTAAACATATACAATCATTGAGTAGGGATATTAGAAAAGTTAAGAGCTAAATTTGTTTATTTAGACAGGAGAAACATTTAAAAAAGTTTTAATGAGATATTATTTATAGTGGCGACGGAATTAGAAAATAACATATATTTTCTTATTCCTCATCCAATTTAAAAGATATCGAAGAAAAACTTGTTTTTAAATATTTCTAAATAAACAAATTTAGCTCTTAACTTTTCTAATATCCCTACTCAATGATTGTTTAACTTTTCTAATATCCCTACTCAATGATTTTATCTGTTTAAAAAGGTAGTGATGCGCGCGCGTTGAGCGACGCAAAGGAAGCAACGCGAAAAACGGAATGTTAACTTGTAAAGCCTACTTAACCGTGAGCCGTGATAGTTTTCCTTTTAGTTTCATCATCTAAGCTACTAGAAATAATTTATCATATCTCCAAAGTTAACCGTTTGAATTACCTAACAATATCCTACATGATGGGGTAAATTATATTTACTACGGAACTCTAACTAGATCGGTCCATCCGTTTGAGAGCTACGATGCCGCAGACAGACACACCGACACATATACACACTTCAAACTCATAACATCCCGAGTAGGGTCGGGGGTTAAAAAGCATTTTTGCCAATCATGGTTGAAAATAGAATAATTTTACAACAAAGTAATATTGTAGTTATCATATCACATATCATATATGATATATCATATGATATATCATATGGCATGCGAAGCGGCGTAGCTAGGAAGGCTAACTTCGTAAGTACAACTAATAAAATAGTACCATAACTGTTTTGTAGCAATTTGCGTATTTTATGCACTGGCTCCGAACAAAAGGCAGTTTCGAAACATCTTACACACAATAATACATCCATGCAATCCGATGCTAAGGTTATAAACTAAACTTGGGAAATACACGAAATATGTTTTACAGAGTTGTATCTGTATTAACGTGCCTAATTTGAATTTTATTACCTTCTGTTAAGGCTTAATGTCGTATAGCTGGTTTCATCTGAAGGTAAGCAAGAAAGAATGGCGCGTAAGCACATTTCAAGTTCAGTGTTATTCCAGCGTTCGAATAGTTCGAACGCGCGCGGTTTTCAAATTTGAAGTTCGAACGTGAATTTTGAAAAATTGAATTTGTAATCAGTGTTCTGTGGGGTGTTTCTTGTTTGTGTGTGTTTTAGGGTTGACAGTAAAAAAGGTATAGGTTTATTTTTTTTATTTTGCTTTGGTTTGTGTGTACGTTGTATTTTTCCAGTGATTTTTTTGCTGCTTATTGAAAAATAACTCGATTTATTTTATTGCATCGTTAGTGCATAGGTTTTTAATTTTTTAACTGAATTTGAAACATGTTATTTTTTTAATTGAATCGAACCTTCTGTTCAATGACCATCAAATATTTTCAATCAAGTTATGTTAATGCTACAAATGCTACAATCGTTCGGGAATTCTGGCCATTTCGCCAAAAGACCGGTTGGTCATTTGTAAATTATTACGAAATATTCGTATTACGGTCACGATGCATCTAGCTAGCCTAATTGCCTCACTTGAAATGATTCAGTCAACAGCCAGGTGAGGTAATGTTGCAGTAATAAACTGCTCTTTCGTAAAGATTGAGGACTTTTCCTTTAACGATACCGCCTGCCTCTATTATAACGACGGTCTTAGTAGTCAATACATTGTCTATGAATGGTACCATAAGTATATAATTATGAGGTATTGATAGTCTACAAATCATAATGACTTTTCGATGGTATGTCAATCGTTGGGATTTGAACCTGCAGTGCAGCTGCTGCTTTTAGTATGCTTCCAATATTAGTGTTTTTTTAAAAGATAGGTGAAACTGCGGATTAAAAAAATATATAATCACCCCTTCAAAAGACAAACATCTACCACCACCTTTGATAAAGTATCAACGGGATGTAGATTCAGATCTCAAAAACGTCCGAGCTCAATGAGAACTAATTAGACCCCTTAACGATTAAAATAACTTCGATTTTCAAATTAATTCGAAGCGGTAAAATAGACGTCTCTAGACTGAGAAGTCTATAGACGTCTATTGAGAAATCTAAAATAGGGTTTAGCGCGGCGACATAGTCTTTACACCAAAATATTTAAGTTCGTTATTGTTGGTACATATATGAGTATCGGTCCCAGGACACTATATTCGTGAATTTTGTTTTAGACTTTACGTCCACGAAAGTCATTGCTCATCACACAAAGTTGTCCTGGGTGGAGATCGAACCCACGACCCACAACTTCGAATACAGCTGGAAGTCTCAAATAACATTTGAAATAATTATGTGCATACTTTGTGCGCTAGTCATCCGGTTGTTAAAAATTAATTATGCAATCATAATAATAACTAATGCAAATTTCAATAAGTTTAGTATTCAAGTACTTGTACACTCGTTATTATGCGGATTACTGCGAAAACATCTGTGACACCAAGACACAAGTATACAGGCATCGTAATAAAGTAGTGTTTCGGGACTTGGGAGTTTGGCCGACGTAGAAACCCGTGTTACACAAAAATCATATCCAAAACCGATTCTGGATACAAAAAAACTCTAACTTTAATATTTACGTTTTTGAAAACAACAAATAAAAACCGGTCAAGTGCGAGTCGGACTCGCGCACTTAGGGTCCCGTACCATTATCTATAAAAACACGTTTGTTGTCCTAAATATTTATATTATTCTGGTTTTTTTGTATTTGTTGTTTTAGCGGCAACATAAATACATCATCTGTCTAAATACCAACTGTCCAACTATCACGGTTCAAGAGATACAGCCTGGTAACAGACGGACAGAGAGACCGACAGCCGAGTCTTAGTAATAGGGTCTCGTTTTACCGTTTTACCCGTTGTACCCTTTGGGTACGGAATCCTAAAAATTACAATTGAAAAAAAGACAGACGGACGAACATGGCGCAACTATAAGGGTTCTTTCTTGACTACGAAACCCTAAAAAAACATGTTCAAACTAGCTCTGAGGACACAGCCCCTTAGGTGCGGATAAAAATATATAATTCAGTCTATTTATAAACTCACTGGTTGCGAACAAGATTGGTTGCAGTTATATATATATATATGTATACATATATTTTATGTATGTTCCCGATTACTCGAAGACACCTGCCCCCGTATTTTTAACTCATTTGGAATCTATATCTCCGTCTCTGTCATTCTCTATGGAAATGACAGAGATATATATTCCGAAATGAATTCAGAATACGGGGCTGGACCGATGTTGAAAAAAAACTTTTTTGGTTTGAAAGTGTATTATACTTCCCAGGTGGTCCCATATAAATTTTATCAAAATCGATTCAGTATTTTGGTTTTTATAACAAAATAACTCGACAAATATGTCATCCAAGTAAACGTAAGTGTATTTGAAATCGGTTTTTTAGTTTTTTAAACGATATGTATATATTTTTCTTCTCTTGTACACATTTAATTTTGTAAATCTGATATATAAATCTTTGATTCTTCTATAAATATAAATATATATAAAAGCCGAGATCGATAATAAAACATTGTACTAAGAGACTCCACAAACATGATCGATAAGTAATGGTATTTTCTATCGACAAGTAATAACTTTTTCGATTTTTTTTACCTATAAGTATTAAAAATTACCCGGGCATACTGTAAAAGTCAGTTAAGGAACTTGAGGGTAATTGGCGTTTAAGATATTTATTATATTGACATTTATTGATATTTATTATATTATATTGACTGATATAATTTATTCACATAAGAGCTTATCCACTATTATAACTAGATATTATACTAGTAGTAAAACTAATTATGCGTTGTCAGATTACAATAATAGTAGTTTCAAAAATTTCGTTTTAGCATATTAAATTAAATATTTAAATAAATCATAAAAAATAGTTAAAAAGTTTGATTACAGAATAAATAATAATTGAAATACAAAAGTTGGCGATGGGCTGACCCCTGTCACTGCAAGCCAATATTTTGCCCTCTAGTCCATTCTAGCCCTTTAATACCATCTCCCTTATTCCTCCATTAACCCTCTAATCATGGTCAAAAGTGTCGTCAAACGGTCTTTGATGCTCCGTAAGAGGAAAAAAGGCATGATTTTTATGTACGTTTGTTTATATAAATGGTCGTTTGTGTTGTATGTAATTTGTCAGTGATTCAAAACAAAGCCTTCTATTTATATTATACAATGTATTAACATAAACTAAATTCATAAATTATAGATAATAAATTCAATTTCAAGTATAAATGGCTCATTCTTGGGTAATATTGTAATCGCCATCCGCGTCACAGTTGGATTCAGGCCAGCTATAATGTACTAGTATTTCTCATAATATGTGCAGCGGTGGTCAATGCCGTAGTGGGCATTACCACAAGCGATATGACGCAGCATGCTTTGATGTAAATACAGTAAAACCTAGCTTAAATGGGCCCTGGAGATGTAAGAAACCTGAATACTGATAATCAAGGGCGTCGCCAAGGGGGGGCAGCTGCCCCCCCCCCCTACAGATAAAAAAAATGTAGCCAACTGCAAAGCAACCAAAGTCCTAAGGCCGTGCAATTGTACCTGTACCTACAATTCATATTTTTCTCATCCTCCATAATATTAACTTGCCCCCCCTGGGCCATGGGCTGGCGACGCCCTTGCTGATAATTACAATGAGATTTGTGGTGCAAAAGTGCATGTGGAGCTCAATTTTTGAATTGTTCGAATTTTATCGGATACGGATATGACTTTGTTTCGGACGATATTCAATAATTCGTTTGCTTGCAATCGTTCACGTCACTCGCTAATGTAACGAATGATCTCAACCATTCGAATAATTAATTACATTAACAAGAAATTCTACGTAAATATTGTTGATATTGTTCGGGAATCGGGAAAATTTGCATGTGAAATATCGAGCGATAGAAAAATCGCACCCCTGGTACTGCGCGTCATGGACCGCGGGTGTATCGCGGGTGGCTCGCCGGTGGATGACGGGTGGTTCGCGCCTACTCGCGATATCGCGTAAGTTTGGAGAGGCCTTTACACAAGATATGATATTTATTCTCTTCTCTTCTAACATTGTAATATATAATTATATAAAGTATTTATATTTATTTGAGACATACCTATCTATTCATGTTTCAGACTGGTTCTCACGGTGATTAAAACAATTTATACTTAATTTAATTAAAATAATAGCTAACATTCCTATTAAAACATTTAAAAAATATAACATTTAAAATGTGCTTTTTGGTTAAATAATCATATTTGTTTTTTAAAGGGTAATCAATACATTTATGTATTTACATACATAAATGTATTGATTACCCTAAATTCTATATACAACATACAATATATGCGTATATTATTTATTTTAGTCAAATCTAAACTAGTAAAATAAATTAAACTAAGCTCTAAAATAATCTAACAAACTCCTACAAGCCGTAGTCATTGTGCCCAAAATGCTGATCACATTGCCATGTCGAATAAACCAATGTTTATGAAAAATAAAATATTGAAAGAAAATAATTTGTTCAATATTTTTTCTGATGTTTTTTGTTTTTAAATTTAATTTATGTTACAGCCGAAACTGAGAGGTCTTTTAAAAAACAGAAATTGGTTAAGTATCTACTTATGTTTGATAGTTGATGGTACTATTGTACAATATGGAGTTTAACAAATCTTAGCTATTGAGATGAAATGGATGTGATTTAGGATATTTTTTTTTATGTTAGGTAGATCTACAATTAACCACCAGTTCGCCTGATGTTAAGGTGGAGATTAAAGCGCGCAGCTATCTCTCTAAAACAAAATTGGGCATTTTGAAGTCAGTTGTTTCAGTTCTTAGGATTCCGTAGTCAACTAACGAACCCTTATACTTTCGCCATGTCCGTCAGTCTGTTCGTCTGTCCACGGCTTAGCTCAAAGACTTTAAGTACTAAGCACGTACAATCGTAGATCTAAAAAATAAATTCTTTCTTAGTGGACACATCTCAAATTTCATTCCTTCAAATTTCATAACTCTAGGACTTGTATTTAGGCTGTACGTTGTCCGTCAGTCAGGGCAAAGCCTTATATAAATATTAAAATAAAATAAAATTTTTAAAATAAATACAGGTTTTGATACCGATTACCATATAGATCTAAAAGGTTTTCGAGAAAGACAAAAATAAGTATACCGGTTTTATTCCTTTTGAGTCTATTTGGAAAAAAAAAAATAAGAACTGACGTATCGATTGTGTTTCTAGACGAACAAAATAATGAAATAAGCAGTGCCCTCCCTCACCAACAGAGTCCAAAAGTAACTTGTTTTTATAAGATTGTCGCGAACGAAAAGTTTCGCTCGCGACAATCTTGCTTACATGGTTACTTTTTAGGGTTCCGTACCTCAAAAGGAAAAAACGTAACCCTTATAGGATCAATTTGTTGTCCGTCTGTTTGTCTGTCTGTCCGTCTGTCCGGGTGTCAAGACCTTTATCTCGGAAACGCGTGAAGGTATCGAGTTGAAATTAAAACCATATACGCAAATCCATAGTCTCTTGCTGCAGAAAGAAAACTCAAATTTCTCAGTTTTCGTAAAAAAAAGTTACAGCCGAATATGTCGTAAAAAACGCACATTTCGACACTCACAAGGGAATCATAACCTATGGGGTACTTCCCGTTGATCTAGAACTGTGAAATTTGTCAAGAAGCATTGTGTTAGAGTTATAGGAAAATATCCGAAAACTGGACATTTTTAATTTAATCACAAAAAAATTGTGTCATTATGCAAGGAATGAGGGTCCAAATTTTAAAGTAAATTAACCGTATCATGTGGGGTATCGAAAGAGCTTCATTTGCATAAGCTAAAACGGGTTTTTAAATATTTTACGATGTATACTTTTCGGTTTATGAAGGAAAATATAAAAAATATAGGATTTTCCCCTTTTATTTAGTTTGTCCGGAACCCTCGGTGGGCGAGTCTGACTCGCACTTGCCCGGTTTTATTTATGTATGGTGAGCGATAATTCTATAGACCGTTGTTTGACTTTAATCTGCCTCAGGGATTCAAAGAAGTCCCGTTCGAATTGGTCAAATCGCATTTCTCTGTTTTTTTTTCTCCGATCATCATCATCTCATCATCAGCAACAAGGAGTCCACTGATGCAATGCCCATCAGATTTTCAGCTTCCCCATGGATTTTCAATAAGGCTTTAGGACAAAAAGGATCTTGCGCCCCTCAGCTCTCCCCCTCGATCCTACTATTCTTTGTAATTCATAGCGATATATCATAGCTATATCTCTGTTAGACTATAATATTTCTTCAAATACTGTTTTGCAATACGCGATCGCATAAGCTCACACAGGCATTAATAGACTTCTAACCATTAACCAAATATCACATTTCTCCGAACACCATTTTTCCTGACACGCTAATTCAAAACCCTAAAGTACTTAAGTAAGTACTATAAATAACTATGTTGAATGTCATCGGTCCAATGATAAAGTCTAAAGTCAACCTCGTTTTACCAAACTGGTTTTCCGATCCATTTATTGATCAACAGCTTGGCTCCAAATTCTTACGATTAGGTATATTTGAGAATATTTTATGCAGTATCTTATCTATGTTAAAGATAAGATAAGATAAAGATAATTTATTTGCATACAACACGAGAATTTTATACAACAAGTGCATAAAAGATGTTACACTAAATTTAGTCGCTTAAAATCATGTTGTGCCGATTAGGCGTACAAATGTCAGGTAGACAGCATCGTGCACATGCGAAAAATTAAAAAAATAATTATTATTATTATTTGTTATTAGATTAGTTAGTATGTTGTTATCCTTATACATAATTAAAAGTTTATGTATATTTGTCCTTATTAGTACTAATAGTGCTCGTGAGGTCTACTACTGATATTCGAAATTCAATATTAAATGTACCTGCCGAATATTATTAAAATCAGCCGACAAATGGCCTCGTAGGAAACTTTTTCTTCTAATTTTAACCGAAATTTCGCAACATTTTGTCTCGACAACAACTTGACTGTTGTTGCTCATATTTTTATTTTATATTTAGAATTGAGTATCACATCATCATCATTATCATAATCTCAGTCATAAGAAGTCCACTGCTGGACATAGGCCTCCCCATGGATTTCCAAAAAGAGCGATCGGAAGCGGCTTGCAACCAGCATCTTCCCACCACTTGTATGAGGTCATCCGTCCATCTCGTGGCTGGTCTTCCGACGCTGTACTTGCCGGTGCGTGGTACACTTAACAAATATTAATTATTAAAATCGGTCAGTACCTAAGTGGTGTTACAGCAAACTTCTCCCTTTTTGGAGAATACTTATACTCTCATTACCAAAAATCCCCGACAAATTTAAAAATACAACGTGTACTTGAGTACCAACAGAAATCCGAATATATGAAAGAACATTTTGCCAGTTGATGCAGAGACCTTTGTTCGCTTCGCTTATTTCAATAATTTACTAGCTATCTGTGGTTTTTTCAATTTACCGTAAAAATTACCTTTTTCACAATTAGGAGAATCGCATTAAAAACCAACAGTAAATCTATAAAATCCAACTGTTTTCGAAAGTCAGTTAAAACATAGAAATTCTCTACGAGAATCGACTAGAAAATACTACCGAAATTGAATTTTGTTTTATATTTCGACTTAAACATAGAAAATGGCAATGTAAACCCAAACAATAGAAAACAAACCCAAAATCTACCAGACGTCTGCCTTACGTAAATAAAAGACGTATTAACGTCTACAAATTAATTATTAATAACAGAAATTATTACGTAAACAACATTTACGAGTATTATCCTTTAAATAACAATTGTTACAGATTCTGCGCTCATACTGTAAATAGTAAAAGCAAACGGATGTAATTTATTTTAGCATTTGTTCAAACAAAGCCATTAGTTTGTTATTCTAGGTTTTTAATTATTAAACGGTCAGAAATACGTTACATTTATCTGACTATTTGGCTGATTTTAACTGTTTTTATTACCGACATCAACAAGAAGCAGGTTAAAAATTGGGGTGTATTTTTTTTTCTTTTGTTTGTTAGCGCATAAATAACTCCGTCATTTATAAAATAAATCGATTTGAAAATTTATTTTTGATTGCTAAGTACAAGATACTCATATGTAAAGGAAAATTCATCAAAATGGTTCTTAAAACATGTTGCGCATTTTGAAATCAGTTTTTCAGTTTTTCAACTATAATTATTATAAAAACGTTAGCAGATACTGTTATCGGTTTGACCTATGTGTTTTTTTATGTGAAAGGGTTTTGGCGTGCCTTGGCAGAAAAGATATTGGTCGTAAGTATGTGTCGTGGCGGAAAATAACATGACGCTCTTTCATACCGTTACGCCCCAACTGCATTACGCTACGATTCTTTGTGTGTGCGTGCGCGTATACTTTACAATTGAACTATAAATAGCAAACTATAATTATTATAAAAACGTTAGCAGATACTGTTATCGGTTTGACCAATGTGTTTTTTTATGTGAAAGGGTTTTGGCGTGCCTTGGTAGAAAAGATATTGGTCGTAAGTATGTGTCGTGGCGGAAAATGACATGACGCTCTTTCATACCGTTACGCCCCAACTGATTTACGCTACGATTCTTTGTGTGTGCATACGCGTATACTATACAATACTTATATGTGTGAGTTGTATACTGCATATATCTATTCAACTGTAATATGATTCACAAGTTTACCACTTGTATACGCATTTTGTATTTCTGACAATATTACCTTTTGTTTCATGTATCCGGGCGTCCCGTGGACGGATTTTTTATACGCGAGTCCGCGTTTGACTATTTCTAGTCAGTTGTAAAAAATATCACGACTTATAAATACAGAGTATTTATCGTTTACATCAGAATTTAATAATTAATATAGGTAGTTTAAAAACCTGAAACCTGGGCACGTTTGGGCGGGGAGATACCTCGTCTTAAGTTTTTACGTCTAATTTTTTTTTTTTTTTTTTTTTTTAGTTATTAGTAATGTTATTTACTGAGTAAAACCTGAAATAACCATACTTCAGAATACGCAATTCCGATTACTTGGATGACATATTTCTTCCAGCAATTTTGTTTTAAAAACCAAAGCATTGAACAGAATTTATTGAAATTTATATGGGACCACCTTTGAAGTACCAAACAAAAAAGACTCGTCAAAATCAATTCATTCTTGGTGAAGTAATCGCGTAACAAAAAAAAAACATACAGTCGAATTGAGAACCTCTCTTCCTTTATGAAGTCAGTTAAAAACTGGCCCGTTCAATAAACGTTTCACTTAATTTAAGAGCTCTTAAAAGACCGATAAATTGCAGTTTAAGTAGTAACTGACATAATTAATTATTATTATTGACTATAATTACCTGACGGGCCAATGGACGCATTTAGCCAAATACGCAAATGACCAGATACGTGCATGGCCAGATATGAAATTAGTACGCAATTGACTAAAACTGAAGTACGCGATTCACCAAAACCAATTAGAACCCTTCATTTATTTTAACTTTTAGTGTACAATAAAGATTAAAGATATTATAATGCATAAAATTATACATAAAAATTTAGTAAGAGTATTTTCAATATTACTATGGGTAGGTTTTAAATTGGCACCTTTATCGCTTAGAGCAATCTCCTCCAGGTAAATAGGCAAAGATAGAATAGAAAATATGTGTAGTAATGGGCTGACTTTTGCCGTGCCCTGTTTTGTTGTTTCGCTAGCGCATAAACACAGAAATTCTCTAAGCATACCCACGAGTTGCAAAGTAAATGTGATTCTCAGGCACATAAACAGGGCTGTCTTTACGTATGTACATACATACATACGTGTGAGTATGTACGTACGTGCTCTTACGTAAACGGAGATCAGTGCATGTCAAGGCGACTATTATTTCCTGGCTGTCGTCTCATCATTTTACATCATAGCCGGAATGTAGCGAGAGACAGTAGCCAAGGTAGCGCGGTTACCACATTCTAGGTCTAGGTGACTCGTATACGAGGAACTTAGCTACTTACAACTTTTCGAGATATAGCGATAAATATACAAAACACTTAAATCATTATAGTACTGAGCTCATTGGCCTTTCGCAAAGTAAAAAATACTAGCCAAGAAGTTTTTTTTATTAAAGCATTAGCTACGGAACCCTACTATACGCGTGTCTCGACGTGGTCTTGGCAACTTATTTCCATTTGAGCTACAGAATTAAAAAACATAACCAACAACAAAGTGAACTTGAAAATCATGTTTTTTTTCTCTGTAGATTAAAACATGGTAGATGGCAGGTAAGCAAGTTCGATTTTGCTTTGTTTCGTTTTATTTTAACCGGTCAATGTGCTACAATAATTATGGAAATTCCTTTTTAACAGACTTAAAAATGGAGGAGGCTAACAATAAATTCATCTTTATTTATTTTGATACTGAAAGTTTTGAGTTAAAGAACTAATAATATACTTCTTATATTATTAGTTCTTTGTTTATGAACTGGTTGTTATTTTTGCGTTGGATATAGTATAGCATATTGGTTCCACAAATAAACGTCAAACTTTTAACAGACCTATTTTGAGTCGGGCAAATAATAAAAATATAGTAAATATAATATTTATTTACCAAACAAGAGTACAAAGATCTTATATTTAGATACTTAAATCCGTGACAATTTGTACTGCAGTTTAATTATGAAAAGGTAAAAAAAAGAGGCAAAGCTACTTTCGCATTTTCACAATATTTGTTAGAATTGAGGATTAATTTCTAAAAGGTATATTTTATACTTTTCTAGACTAATATTCAAGTTTTAAATTGGTATGTAACACTAAATACAAAGTAATTTTATGCAAAATTTACAGGTTTGAGCTAAATATAAACCTTTGTGGTGCCTTTTTTCTTTAAAAATAAAACACCCATGCAGTCAAATGAAAAAAAGCTACTGCAGCTGGACTGGAAGAAAAAACAAAAATATAGAATGTATCAGCTGCTTCTCTTCTCAGGCATGCTGTCAATATCTACTGTTTGTGTGTAGAAGTCAGT
Source organism: Lycia hirtaria (assembly GCA_947563715.1). Taxonomy (NCBI): domain Eukaryota; kingdom Metazoa; phylum Arthropoda; class Insecta; order Lepidoptera; family Geometridae; genus Lycia; species Lycia hirtaria. Next base: position 47,874,793 of record OX387376.1, on the reverse strand, counting down.
TAAGGGACTTGAGGGAGCTTGGCATTTATGTAGGTGGTAGGCTGACCCCCTATCACTTCAAGCCAATATTATATCTTACCCTCTAATTCTCTCTAACCCTTTAAACTCCCCTCCCTTCCATCTAACCCTTTAACCACAGTCAAATGTGGCGTAAAATAGCCTCATGGTCTTTGATGCTCTGCCTACCCCTTAAGGGAAAACAGACCTATACAATCAGGTCTGATTTCCCTTAAGGGGTATGTATGTAAAACATTACAAAGACGTCATAACATACCAATGCCTGTACTTGCATGCATGTGTGCGTGTTGATTCTGCGTCATACACGGCTGTAGGAAGCTAAGTCACTGTAGTGTGTAATTATATAGCGACAAAAGGTCGTGCAGCAATACGCAAGCAACTTTTTGTTGATTTCCGAAGAAAATATCTCATTTTTATACACGTGACTTTTGTATGTTTTTGCTGAATGGCGCTACTTTCATTTGTATGATGTCTACTAACTATACTGTTAAATATGATGGTTATAAAAAAGTGGTAGTGGTGTAGATAACTAGGAGGGACAAGCAATTACACGATTTTTGACTAATGACAGTTTGAAACAGAGGTAGCCGCAAAGATTTTTTGAGCGTAGTGAAAATATTTTGCGTCTTATTTACAAACGCATGCTAAAATCTTAATTACTCTGAATAAGGACTTGTCACTTTCTGTCAGACGGGAACCTGACACGTGCCAAAACGGAACAAAACACTGTTTAACTAAAATGCGCTTATTCAGCGTTTAGACGGCGAATGTCTGTGGGTAGACCTGTAACCCGCTTACATAAACTTGAACTCGATTTTTTCGCTACGTTCAATTAATGGAATGTATGATGTTTCAGACCATGTTCACTATTTAGTGTCAAACTTCCGTGCGTGGACCTGACAATACAATCATCAAAATAATGTGGTTTGAATGAGAGATTATTTCAGTTTTTGAGTAATTAAAAGAATTTGAAATGCACATTGTGACATTACCGTTGACCAGTGATGCCAACTTAGCTACTTTATAGGTAGATCTAGCTACTTTTTGACCTCTGTCAGCTACAATTTTCAAAAAATGTACCTAAATCAAAACTGTCTAAAATTGACATGCTACTTATACCGATTATGTCCAGCTGTGGAGTAAACTGGGCTTATGATGATGATGATGAGGTAGTAATATGAACTAAACTTTAGTAATTCCATGAAGATACGCCTTAGATGCTGTCAAGGTTAAAACAATTGTGGTTAGATTACCTTGAGTAGGTATCTTCGTGCAAAAATATCTTAGAAAATACTGACATAAACACAGAAGACAATTTATTCTTGATAGGTACTTGTTTATATGCATTACGTAGAATTTCAAATCAAATCAAATAAAATATATTTATTGCTCATAGTAACATTGAGAGTTTTAAGAATTGAGAAGTATAATTTTATTTCTAACTCGGTTGAGGGCAAAGAATTCAATGTTCTTTTTTATACAAGATAATTCTACGATTGACCACCTACTCGCCTGATGTTAAGCGACGGTGTGGCCGAGGATGGAGCTCGTTGATCTAGAAGATATCTATTCACTCTAGCCATGGAAATTCCAAGATTGTAGGTCTCAGGAAACAGAGATGGCCGCAAAGAATTCCATTCTTGTGCAGTACGCAACAGGAATGTGGATCGATATCGCTGAGTACGGATTTTTGGCATTTTATCGAGAAATTGGTGGTAATTCGCCGACTTTCTGATAGTCCTGTAGTGAAATGGGGAGGGTGGAATTAGGTCGTGAACTCTTGCGCACATTCCCCGAAATGAATCCTTTAGAAAAAAGACAGACATAATATGCTACTTTACGGCGGTGCTCTAGTCTAGACTAAGTAGCTTCCTGCACAGCTAGTTTATCGTCCCCGATTAACCTGACAGCTCGCCGGTCCACCGATTCCAAACACTTGTAAACTAGAACAGAAATTTCAAACAACAAAACGCTCGTCCAATCTTGTCAAAGCTCATCGCCGCTCACGTCACTGTCTAGTTGCAATGAACCGAACAAATCAATCAATCAATCAATCAATAACACTTTATTGACACCACATAAAGTAACAAGACAATAAACACATAAGAAAATGGCACAAAAGGCGGTCTTATCGCTAAAAGCGATCTCTTCCAGACAACCAGTGAGTGTTCAAAACATGACATCTGACATTATGACATTATGGTTGCCTGGAAGAGATCGCTTTTAGCGATAAGGCCGCCTGTTGTTGCACTAGTCTATTTAAGTACTTTGTTATTACTTTTAAGGTGTGTACAATAAAGAGTTTATCTATCTATCTATCTAGTAGGTACGTTAGTACATATAGATCGTAACAGATAATATATTCCAATTTAAAAACCAGTCATTAAATAAATGCATTTATCTACATCTACATACCTAAGGTGTAGTTCTAGGCGACTACATAAGCAGACAATACCTGTGTTCTTAGAGTAATAACACTTAAAAGTGATAGTTTCATTCAAAATTACGTTTATAGTTGAAGCTAAAAATCTATCAAAATGACCACGTACTTACTGTCTTTAAAATGCACCGCTGTTTCACCCGCATCGTTATGGAAAACGGTGACGACGACGGTGCTGCTGATGATGATGATAAGTACCCTATGTCTATTTCCAGGTCCACAGCTATTTATACCTAATTTCAAAATATCTTAGCATTATCATGAAATTGTGATAAAATTAAATGTCAACCAAACACCTACTCTCTATAAATATAAATTTTCTTAGTATTTTAAAATGTCACAAATCTATTTTTTTACTGGATTACATGTTTGAAATTTGTAGTGTGTTTGGATAAAGAAATATCAGAAGAAATGGAAACTAACGATTCGATTTCACAGAATAATGATATACGGACATCGGCGCCCTCAACGCCGCATTAGTTTTCTAAAAAAAAAAGTCCGCGACTTTACCTAGTACCCTAGGTACCTCGTAGGTACGTAGTCTTCCTACTATGATAATAAGGTACAAGAGAGGAGAGGGAAGGCGGGGAGGGGGGAGGGGGGGGTGGTTCTTTCTATGATTTTCATCACAAAGTAAAAGATAAAGGTGATCCGTTGGGAAAGTAAGTCAAATAAAGGAAGGAGATTTCACAAGAACTTCCTTTTCACTTTTGGAGTAAATGCCATTTCCCAGTAATTATAAGGCAAAAGATAAAAATCAAAACATTTCCGTCCGCCAGGAAGTATCAATTAAGGTTTTTTTCACTAATTGGATAGTAAAAAAAATTTCAACTTAAGGAAAAAAAAGATTTTATACGAAATAACAAAAATACAAACAAAAGTCTTTGTGTTATAAAATAAAAGAAAATATCTAAGTGAATAAAAATGTATTTTCGTAGCATAACTGTTATGCTTGATTATGTGGTGTGTACTTTTTCGCGAGAAAGTATTTGTTTTTATCCCTCAACACAGGTCGGCGACATTGTTTAGCTAAACACAGTTGTCTAACTTCTTGCGATTTTAGGCACCATTAATGTTAAGCGCCTACTTCACAGCGAGACTACTTCGAGAAAGTATATACATCCGTTGTGCAGTTTATTTAGACGAGTATTCTTTATAATAATTATTATAAAAACACTATTTTATAATAATTATTCTAAATAATGCTCATCTAAATAAAACACATGGTTCGTTATAGAACTTTTGCAATTTTTGCTAGAGTATTTTACTGCAATATAAAAAAAAAACATGGCTTAATTTATAATATAACACTAATTTATAATTATTTTTAGTATAATACTCAATGATTTTAGATGTTTAAAAATGATGCGCGAGAGAGATGCTTGAGAGCTGCTTGCTTTGAGCCTGACCATAATAACATTTATAAATAGCAACCAAGTTCAGTCCGCGACCCTGCGTCGAGATCATGCAATTTCTACGTTTTTAGGGTTCCGTACCCATAGGGTAAAAACGGGACCCTATTACTAAGACTTCGCTGTCTGTCTGTCTGTCTGTCTGTCTGTCTGTCTGTCTCCAGGCTGTATCTCATAAACCGTGATAGCTAGAAAGCTGAAATTTTCACAAATGATGTATTTCCGTTGCCGCTATAACAACAAATACTGAAAATAAAAAAATAAAAATATATTAAGGGGGTTCCCCATACAATAAACGTGTTTATTTCGTATTTTTTTGCTCAATATTAAAAACGGTAACAGGTAGACACTTCAAATTTTCACAGAATATTTACTTGTATATTACCTTTCAAAATAAATAATTAAATAACAATAAACTAAATATTAAAGGGGGGCTCCCATACGACAAACGTAATTTTTAAGCAATTTTTACTCGATCTTAATTAACAGGTAGAAACTTGAATATTTGTAAGTAAATATTTAGAAATATATTAACTATAAAAATAAATACCTAATCTAATACATAAAAACTCACAAAATGAAAATAATCCGTGCATCTAAACGCGGTGCGAGCGCCGGTTTAGCGGGGTAGCGGGGGAGGTAACATCACGGAGCGAGCCATAGCAGCGCGTATTAGAGCTGGGTCGTTTTGAGTTTTACGAAAAACGAAACGAAACGTTTTTTTTATAGAAAAAAGCGTTTTTAGAAACGGTTGTAAAAAAAACGGGTTTTTTTAAAATATTACAAAACGTATATAATTAAACTCTAGACACGTATAAACTCGACAAATGGCAAATGTGGAAGCATGATGCCAACATCAAGGGAAAAAAAAAACTCTAGACAATCAGCCGTATGACGCGATGAGACTTTTTTGCTTGATGTTGGCATCATGCTTGCACATTTTATAATTGTTAGTCTAATTATTAAACCTAGAATCCTAATACTTGACACTGACAAATGCTTTAATGCGGGTCCAATAAAAAAAAAGAAGAAGGATGCATCCTTCTTCTTTTTTTTGTATTGGACCCGCATTAAAGCATTTGCCAGTGTCAAGTATTAGGATTTTTTGTTTCTTGAATAAAACAAGTTGTAAATGTTCTAGTCACAATCTAAGTCACGTATACAGTCAATTTATAAGTCGAGTCCTGCTTAAAGTGCAGTAAAGTGGTGGCGACTTTACTAGAAGCTTCTATGGAGTTTTGCAGACAACGTAAAATCACATGTTTTACTGCTTTATTTCACTTGCCCACACACACGCACTTTATCGAACACTTAATGAATAAAACACCACCATTTTTATAGCATTAATGTTCAAAATAACACAAGTTTAGGAAAATAAAACATAGCAACAACACGTTACTAAGACGTTCCCGCCAAAAACAGGCCATTGTCTAATACCAAATAGCTGGATTACTATTCAATCAAAAGTAGACCGTATTCAATAGAAATAGCACAAATACTATTATATTATTCGATCATGAAATCGGTACGTTTCGTTGTTTCTATATCACTTGCAATTTTTTAGTTTTACGTGAAATGAAACGGATTTTCCTGTAAAAAGCGTTTCTTGGTTGCTTTAAACGGTAACACAAAACGGCCAAACGGTTGTAAATAAAACGTTTTTTTTCTTATTTCAGATAATATTAGTCTTTAAGTTGTTATGTTAAAGAATATTTTGCCTTGTAACGGTAACACAAAACGGCCAAACGGTTGTAAATAAAACGTTTTTTTTCTTATTTCAGACAATATTAGTCTTTAAGTTGTTATGTTAAAGAATATTTTGCCTTGTATCATTATGTGGTTAGAAAATAACTGGTTTCTAATTTCAATCAATAATAGACTTTATTGAGTTGAGATAGAGAACTTTCTAACTTGGGCCAAAATGTAGTTACAAAAAACGAGTTTACTATTCAATCAAAAATAGACCTTAAGCAATAGAGATAGAACATTATGGCTCATAAAGTGGATACGTTTTCGTTTTTCTCGTTTCGTTATTTTTGCTGCACTCAGCAGTCGCGCGACGCGAGTTCGTTCGTTCGTTTTTTTTGTAACTGGTTGTGTCATATCGGCATAAGCGTTTGTTCGTTTTTCGTAGAGTAACTAGTTTTTAAAACCGTTATAGGAAAAAACGCCCAGCACTAGCGCGTATTCGCGCGAGCGTCGTTGTGCTGCCCGGATGTGTATCGAAAACCTACCTATAAGTTTGCAATTTACTACTTGGAATTTCGTTGATTTCTCGTTATTTTATACGATTTTCTATTATAGATGATAGTACGGAACCCTTCGTGCGCGAGTCCGACTCGCACTTGGCCGATTTTTATACTTCATGGAAGTTACCTTATCCGTCTATAATTACTATTGTTAATGCTACGACATTGGAATTCCATGGTCGGGGGAAATTGTGAACTGTCTAAATGTTAAGGTTGGTATATATTACATTGCAAGCGATAACCGTCTAACCTACCCCAGCCACAGAATATTTTACGGTCCATAATATGTCACATAGCTTGCTGGCTTATTGTAAAAGTCCGGTGGACTTTTACAATAAGCTTTTTATTTATTTTTACCTGTATCCTATTGGCCTTATAAGGAAGCTTAAGGTCACGCAACGAGATATGGAGAGGGCTATGATCGGAGTCTCTCTACGAAATCGAATCAGAAATGATGAGATCCGTAGACGTACAAAATCACAGACATAGCACAGCGGATTAGCAAGTTTCCACAGAAAGAAAGAAATGCGAAGTTACGTCCAAATTATGTATTATTAGATTAAATTATTTAATTTAGCGTAATAAATGTGCTGAATATTTTTTTTGTAAAATAAAGATTACTTTCCTGGTAAAACTTCGCTTTATTTTTACCGTAATTAACAGGGAAATTTAAGCTCAATAAGTCTTTAAGCATATGGGTTGACGATCGATATTTTGTTCGTCGTGCAACTAGCAGCTCTGCTAGTATTTTTTGGTTTATTGGTATAAAAAATCGTGGAAATTTAATATTGAAAAAAAAGTTTTTGTTTGTTGTATATAAAAACGCGCGATTCACCTCAAGGATTGTCTAAAGTAAGCTTAGAACACAGTATACCTGTGTTAAGACGGTAGAAACACAGACAGGCAGCTGACGTACAGAAATTTTTCATTACGAAGCATGTTTTGCGATGTGTTGTAGAAACACAAAATTTGTATTATATTTCGTATAATGTTATTACTATAAATTTATTACTATTAATTGAAAAACAAAAATCACGATTGTATAAAAGAACCAATATGTGTTAAACTCTTTTTTAAGCGTTGATGCGATCCAACAGTTCTAATCATATGGCCTTACCGAAAAACGTTACTTAACTTTCAGCATTGCTCAACATATTTTGTCAACTTTTCGATGACACGTAATGACACTTGCGGAAAGAAGACAGAATTTAAGATGATGGTTAAAGTTAAGTAACGTTTTTCGGTAATGCCAGAGAAATAAAAATTACAAAAAAAGACGTGTGGCACTCGGAGACTGCCGCGGTAAAGCTATTGCATAGCATTTTTTATCAACTTATGTAATTATAACTATTTATTTATTTTATTTATGCAGTATTCCTAACACCCCCCACTCCGACCGGCACAGCGGTGATACTTTTTAGTTTTTAGTTTTGCCATCTATCGATGAATAGCAGAACTTTTAATGACTTTTTGAAATATCACGCTAGTCTCTTTAGTTCTGCAAATCGCCTCTAGGTAGCATTGTTTGTATCGGCGTTACTGCGTTAGGTTATTTTCGTTACGGAATTTTTGGATTCGGTCTCCACGCTCCAGGCCCGCGAAAGAAGCTATGCAATAGCTTAAAAACACGAGTGAAACGATTAATATTTATTTATTCTTCCCTGCTACTTTATCTTATCCTAGGTCCCAAAGTCATAAGCTATTAAAGCATAAGCTAGTAAAGTTATACATAGGTATTTGTTTCCTGTTGTTTATTACCTACGTTTATAAAAATACGTCAATCATATTCGCTACATAGCCAAAGTTTTTATAAACGCAATACAGGGTGTTCTGTAGTGCTGTCTAATCCATGACGAATGTTGAATTCTCTCACATTCAAATAAAATTATAAAAATAATTTGAGATAAACTGCTAAGTTTAGTTAACTTAAGAGTAACCATAATTTGATAGTTGAATTTTATGTTGTAATAAAAAAAAACCGGACAAGTGCGAGTCAGACTCGCCCACCGAGGGTTCCGTACAAACTAGTAGATAAAAGGGGGAAATCATATTTTTTTTTCCATTTTCTTTCATAAACCGAAAAATATACATCGTAAAAATATTTAAAAACCTGTTTTAGCTTATGCTAATGAAGCTCTTTCATATGATATGGTTAAAGAACTTTAAAATTTAGACCCTCATTCCTCGCATAAAGACACATTTTTTTTGTGATTAAATTAAAAATGACCATGACAATGACTATGACAAATTTCATAGTTATAGGTCAACGGGAAGTACCCCATAGGTTTTGATTCCATTGTGAGTGTCGAAATGTGCGATTTTTACGACATATTCGGCTGTACCTTTTTTTTACGAAAACTGAGAAATTTGAGTTTTCTTTCTGCAGCAAGAGACTATGGATCTGCGTATATGGTTTTAATTTCAACACGATACCATCACGAGTTCCCGAGATACAGGTCTTGACACCCCGACGGATGGACATCCCTCGCGGTGTCAAGACAACAAAGTGATCCTATAAGGGTTCCGTTTTTTCCTTTTGAGGTACGGAACCCTAAAAATGGATATGGTGTCATCCAATGATATACTAGCCAGTGATAATTACCACTGCAATTATAATAGTCAACTGTTTGCTTTCGTAATGCCATTAAACTTCAGTCATTTATCAATATTGTTCAATTTGTTTTTAAAAGGTTTTTTCGTATGATTTTAAAGATCATTTTTTGCTAACGTGTTCTTGCGAGGTCGTGTTTCCATAACATTACCTTTGTAGACATTTCGAATAATGAAATGCACTTTAAATATTGCCGATTTTGCAGATTACATTAATATTGATGGACATATTTTTAACATTAGTGGTGTAATCAAAATAACTTTTTCCTAAATTTTGATCTATTGCGTAGCAAAAATAAAAAAATAATCTTGTGGTTACCAGATAACATTCGTGGAGAGGATGCCAATGATATAACACTCTGTATAAGTTTCTTTTTTGCCGATACCTTCGGCAAGTAACTTCACATGTCAATACCCTTGACTTATAGACGTAGTAGATTACGTAGTAAATGATTTATTGTATGAATTATGAGAGATATTCGTCTAGCTGGGATTAAATTACAGGTTTTAATTATAATGTAAATTAATGAGTTTTTTTTTAATTTTTGTACTTTGCTCTTCCTACATAGTTTATCTGATTAGTCATGCGCTTTTTGATTGAGCGGATAATTCCCATGAAAAGAGTAGAAATATTCTTGCTTTTTTGGGGAGCGCCGAGCGTTGCGTCGCCATTCTGATTTTGGTTATACTCGTATTTGGGGAATAATAATTGTCGCGTTTTCCATAATATAGGCTACATCAATCTAATATGGCAGATTTTAAACACTGTATAGCGACGCCGTGAACAACGCTACGTCTCCTTGCGCGTTGTCGACTCACGCACCGACCGACGCGCTGCACGGTGCTTCGTGCATACCTGAAGAGTGCTAATGGTACAAATGGTTGATTCTTGTAAGTAGGCTCATTTTTAATCAAGCAAGTATTTTTTTTGGATTAAATTTTACTATCCCACTGCTAAGATGATGATGATGATGATCCCACTGCTGGGCAAAGGTCTCGCCCAATTTCTTCCATTTTTCTCGATCGGCAAGTTCATAGTTTTTGATTAAACATTCTTTTTTAATTATAGTTTTTCCAACGTATGCAGAAAAATAATATTCTTTGAAACATCTAGATGTTTCGTATAAACACAATATTCAATCAAATGAAAAATATTATACAGAAATCATATTTAAAAAATGTATTATATAAATAAATATATATACATATACACACACATACTCGTATGAATAAAACACCAATGTAAAGACCGTTAGCACCCAGAATCGTACCTAGGATGCTGGCCCCGTTACCACGTTATAAGGCGATACCTTTTGAGCAAAATTAAGGCCAGCATTCCAGTCACGTGTTGCATCGATCAGACGAGACGAGAGCATATCATAAAATAATTTATATTCTAGTTAAAATGTGAATAAAACATGTTTATACAAATATAAATGTATATTCGTAAATATATATAAAGTTGTTTACCTATATCTATGGAAAATCATAACAAATACATAAATATTATGCAGATGACAATGATGTATTATACGTAGATAGGTTTTCCCTCATCTGCGTGGCAAGCCTCAAGTAAGGTAACCCGACTCGTCTTCGGTCACGAGTGTCGCGACACGTCGGGTAACGCTGTTAGACGCGTGTCGTAACTTATGAACTTTGACAATACCATCCTGTATGTTCTGAAAGTGCAACATCAAGATACTCGTACATAAGTCCAAGATAATAAAAGGTGTTATCCTCGAAAGTGCTGAGAACTGAGATTTGCCATGCTTTTATTTCATATTCAATGAGTATAACATCTCTATAGATAAAATCTCATTGCTTGATGACATAAAAATGTCACGTATAATTATTATTTTTGTAATACGTATCACCTGTCAATGAGTGGACCCGATATTTTCTCAACGTTTAAACCTTCCCTGGACTACGACAAACATTTCAAAACCAAAATCAGTTAAATCGGCCCAGCCGTTCTCGAGTTTTAGCGAGACAAACGAACAGCAATTGATTTTTATATATATAGAGATACATAGACATAAAATAAAATAAAGTTTTATATAAAATCAAGACACGAAAATTAAGTTTATGAGGTAAAGTTTGAAGCGGTAGTGTTAAACTTAAAAATATATGCTCACTCTCCATATCCATAGAAGATATCCATATAGCTAAAAATTGTAAAATATTTTGAATTATTAAAAAAAAAACCTTTTTCTGTGGGTACTCCAAAATAGAAACTGTAAAACTTTTTCAGTTTCTATAAGGATACATATTTATAATTGTTTTAAATAAAGAATACCACCGTCTTCATTACATTTTCAAATATATATATTTATGTGCTTTTTCAGTTTCTATTTTATAAGGAAGGCTTGTTTTTTAGATTTTTAGTTACAGTTCAGTCGAGTATATGTTTTTCAGTTCACTGTCAGCAATTTTTATATATCCATATATTTTTGGTAATAAATAATGGATACTATGTGAAACACCTCTCCATCTATTGAGGGTAGCGTTTTTTTATCTATGGCTCCCACTAACGAGTGTCTCATACAATTTTCGTTTCTTTTTTGAGTTTAGTGGTTTTAAGATTTTTAGGGTCTTGTAAAAAAAAAACATTTTCAACATTTCCATGTTGTTATGTCTATAAATATATAAATTATAGTTTAAAAAACTAAAAAAACACGCTAAAAATTATTGTGGTCAAAGTTCATTACAAGACTTCTAACAAATCCAAACACAGCTATGATACGATATTCCATCATGGAGTTCTAGTTCATATCTTCCGGCTCCATCATCAGATCAGTTCGACAGTACCATATTATTGAATTGTCATCAGAACTACATACAGCTGCCAATTTTCATGACGCTACGATCCTTGCAAGATGGTCAAATTAGTTACCTTAGATTTCATTACATAGATAGATAGATAAACTCTTTATTGACACACCATTAAAAACAGCAACATTACATAGTTAGTTACATACAGGTCGACCTAATAAAAGCGTGTTAAAAACGTCTTGGATTTGGAGATTTAGACACATATTCGCAAAAACAACTTGACAATTACATAAGCTTGTCACGAAAATCATCATAAATCGGGGTCTCCAGCACCCACGAAACTTGTCTGTCATGGTCTTACAATTTCCTGTCAATCACTAAAAATTGTTGTTTGCGCACATGCAAAGATTACATAAACAAAAAATAAACAAACAAATGTACCTACCAATTATCTTATCTCCAAAAAAAATTTGAGGTTATTGCTAAATATTCCTACACTTAGCCTTAAGACAAACTGGCATTAATTTTAAATCTTTTACCCGACTGCGTAAGGAGGGTTATGCTTTTCGAGTGTATGTATGTTTCTATATGACCGCCTACAGCCTAAGCGGCTTGACCGATTTTGATGTGCGAGGTGTTGTTACATTTGTCTTCATTCCCTGAGTGTCACAGGCTATTTTTTTATATCTCACAAAAATAAAGAAATGCGTTTTTTTGTAACTACCAACGAACTTTTTCGTAATAAACAAGAGATTTTACTAGAATTATTCTAGAGAATGCGCATTTATAACCTTTTACGGTGATTTTACTTATATTTTGTCACGAAAAAAACGTACACTCAGCAGCGTATCAAGCGTAACAAAATTGTAAGTTAGACTGCAAAGTCATAGGAAAATTTGCGAAAGATATTCAGTTGTAAAGGGTCCAGTTAGATACTCATAAGGCCCTACTGAAACCGACAAATCTAACGATACCTCTCATAACAAAATAGGACGCGCCTTTTAGACTTCAGGAATAAGAAAACATTAATACATCCGACAAACATTATCTTCATCTTTATTTAATCGGGTAAAACATGAATAAAAAAATACATGAATAACCATGGTATAACCACAGTAGAATATTTTTTTTTTTTATGATACAACCATATATTATGTGTATTTTATAGGTACGAATATTTTTATGAGTAACTCATATATAATAAGAATGAAGCCGAAAAACTCTTTTGGTTTTGTCCTCTGCGGCTAATAAAGTTACTAAAGTGATGCCGTAATGTGTTTTATGATAAAATTAGCGAGCACATGACAACTACGCGAGTCTAAAATCGTTTTAGGGTTCGTTTACTTCAAAATGAAAAACTAAACCCTTACATGAATACTTCGTTTTTAATTTGTCTGTCAAACAAATAGTCAAATTCGTCTGGAATGTATGAACAAACATTTTTTACGATATATTCGGCTGTAACCTTTTTTACGAAAACTTAGAAACTTTATTTTTCTTTCTGCAGCAAGATACTATGGATCTGCGTATATGGTTTTAATTTCAACTCGATACCTTCACGCGTTCCTGAGATAAAGGTCTTGATACCCGGACAGACGGACAGACAGACAGACAGACAGACAGACGGACAGACGGACAACAAAGTGATCGTATAAGGGTTCCATTTTTTTTCTTTTGAGGTACGGAACCCTAAAAACAGGATGGAATAATAAAATAGACGTGAGTAATCCGTTTGTTCAAAATAAAAAAGGATGGAATAAGTTCATGTAGAGTTCAATATATCCTTACCTTCTCGTTAGAGCAAGACGTAAGCGACCGTTGTCTTCTTTAGAATATGTACGGAAGCCTCAGAGTCAGAGTTGAACTCACTCTTGACTGGTTTATTTATATTGGTGGTATATTTGACGCGTTTGCGCAACCATTTTGTACAATGCGGTTTTTGTAGATTATGTAAATTTGTCTTTGAATAATTATTTGATAAATCAATAATAATATTATATTGCGATTGTAATTTTAATGTCATTGCGCGTTTTTGTCAGATACCACTTTGGTTGCTTAAATTATTATTTTTGAGTTACAAGAAAAAATAAAAGATTATACCTTTGATAGTTAATATATGTAAGCACATTGTGTTCCCTGAAATCTCCTAAATTTCTGACTAGATTCGTACAAGTGAGATGTCAATCCACGCATTTTCAAACAATGCGTGTCAATATGCTACCTACTGCATATCCAATGTAATGGCGTGAAGCCGTTATAAATAAAATATGGTATTATATTTTTAACCGACTTGTAAAAAGAAGGAGGTTATCAATTCGGTTTGTATTTTTTTTGTATGTTTGTTCACCGATTACTCAGCCAATTGTGCATTGATTTTGATGATTATTTGGTAGGTCATATTTCAGAGGTAGTCCCATATAAATTTGATTAAAATCGATGCAGTACTTTAGTTTTTATAACAACGGTAAAAAATATCATCCAAGTGCCTGTAGAAAAGTGAACAGCAAGTCACGTATGTATTGCGTATTTTGAAGTCGGTTTTTTAAACTATAATCATTTAACATCAAAAGTAAAAATATAGAGGTACAGAACCTATGCCATCTCACCATAAATTTATCTTGCCTCATTATATAAATTATATTTTTAGTGTAACATTCTTTTAATTATTTTTGGTACCCACAGACAAAAAAGGTGGTTCTGTGACGTCATTTAGAGGTCGACTAGAGGTCAAATATTTTTCATATTTCCGTAAAAATATGCACCACATCATCATTTTAAGAGCCCAAAGTAAATAAATTATATGGTTTAGAGACATAATCTCGAAATGGTTTTGGAATCATCATAAGTTCTATTTTTCTTTACATACCCCATTGTCGTCAAAAGTACAAACGTTACATAAGTAAATTAAAATAAATTAATCTTCCAGTAACGATATGTAGTTAACAATAGTTTGTAATTCTGACAAAGGGAGGGATCCCGGAGTCTATGGAGCTAAAAAAATAAAAAAATATTAAATTTAAAAAAAAACGTAGAAACGAGTGATATAATTTTATTGTATTTATCAGCAAGACGAAGCCTCTCAGCTGTAATTTATGGTTTAAATTTGAACAACTGATCTCCTATACATTAGGTATATACAATGTGTATTATTTGTTGTACAACTAATGCTCACTTAATTGCGACAATTAAGTGGGCAATTCCATCACTAATTAACTTGAAAACCTGAATAATTCTGTAAAAAAGTATCTCATAAATTATTATTAAAATATTCTAAGCTAATTATGATACAGTCATCACACTAAACTTCAATTTATTTAATTAAAATTGATTTACTACCATTTTTTGTTTTACAATATTGCAAAATGGTACAAATTTAATTAAGTTTCTTAAATTTTGCTTTTTTAGGGTTCCGTACCCAAAGGGTAAAAACGGGACCCTATTACTGAGACTCCGCTGTCTGTCCGTCCGTCCGTCGGTCCGTCCGTCTGTCACCAGGCTGTACTGTATCTCATGAACCGTGATAGTTAGACAGTTGTAATTTTCACAGATGACGTATTTCTGTTGCCGCTATAACAACAAATACTAAAAAAAAGAATAAAATAGATATTTATTTTAAGGGTGCTCCCATACAACAAACGTGATTTTTTTGCTCGTTTTTGCTCGATATTGATAACGGCAACAGGTAGACGCTTGAAATATTCACAGAATATTGAGTTATATTATTCACTTTAAAAATAAATAATTAAATTAAAATATAATTAATATTTAAGGGGGGCTCCCATACAACAAACGTGATTTTTTTGCCGTTTTACGGAACCCTTCGTGCGCGAGTCCGACTCGCACTTGGCCGGTTTTATTATGTCTACATCCTGATGAAATATAATAGCTCAATTAATTGTTGTGAGTTATATTTCATTAGGATGTAGACATAAAAATATCAATTTTATAACGCTATCAGATGGTCGCTAGCTTATAAATCTGGAGAACAATTTAATATAAACATACTCGATTGCATATTAATGGTTTTATATTGAGTACGTAGGTTTTTCGCGGAAAGGAAAAGGTTGTTTAATTTGTTTGATTCAGTAATCTTTAGAGTATAACCTTGTGTATCCTTGTGTATAACCTATGAGTATCACCTTGTAAAATCAATTATTAGTCGGAGCAGGTGGCTACGTAAAATAATGCTTTTTTATTTTTTTCTGTGAGTTTTATTATCATTACAAAATAAAGTAAACTAGGTACGATACTCGGAAAGTGAAGCTATATTATATTTATATGTGTGTGCGTCACGAACACAAACGGTCATATGACAGTATATACCGCAAATAATATAGCTTCACTTTCCGAGTATCGTAGTTTACGTTATATTGAAATGATAATAAAAGCCACAGAAAAAAAAAACATTATTGATCATAGAGTAACATTTTTTTTTGTAATATTGCTTTATGATACTGCTAATGGACTTTTGAACCTGACTGTACAATGTACATACATACACCCGAAAAATAATATCATAAACAGTCACTATGCAGTTGGGTAAAATGTGATGGATCATTTTGCGATATCGATCCACATTCTTGTTGCCTACTGCACAAGAGTGGAATTCTTTGCCGCCATCTCTGTTTCCTGAGACCTTACAATCTTGGAATTTTCAAGGCTAGAGTGAATAGATATCTTTTAGATCGACGAGCTCCATCCTCGGCCACACCGTCGCTTAACATCAGGCGAGTTGGTGGTCAATCGTAGATCTATCTAGTATAAGACAAAAAAAATAATAAAAAATAGATATAATCCCGGTATCTTTAAATTGCAAGTAGAATAATAATTGTTTTAAGAAAATTTCTTTGCTCCAGGGTAGATCGCAATTCAAGTACTTATAGGTATATAGGAAAAACGTGTACTAGACCTTTTGGGACTTGTCATTTTCACCCACTGGACCTTTTGGCTCACTGGACCTTGTGACCCTGAATAATTAAATTTACTTATATTATTTGTTCAGTTGTACAAACTTCGGATGTCCTGTCTAAAGTGTGACGTTGCTAAATTCTTTAAGTTATTTAAAGAGATAAAATATGCAAATATATTTAAACAATCTAGTTGGCTTAAGGAATACCGGATTTTTAAAATAGGACCTTTAATGGCTTTAGACGACGAGTAAGTATGGGTGTGGAATAAATGTTACAGGTTTTATTATAAACTAGCTGCGCCCCGCGATGTCACCCGCGTAGTGATAAAAAACGATGATGATAACGATATATAGCCTATGTACTTCTCTAACTTCTAAAGAAAGAAAGAAAAAAAGTCTGTATCAATTTTTATAACGATTAGCTTAGCCGTGAAGAGGTAACAAACAGCGAGGCAGATGTCAAACAGAATTGCTTTTGTTTTTATATTTTTATGTGCGATCGTGGCAGACGTTCGCTCAACAAAAGTGGTATCAAAGCGCTTCGACACTACATTTCGACCTAATGACGTGACCTTATGGTTCGTAAACAAAATATTTAATTACTGCCGAAATTGCGAGCTTCATGACGAGGTGACTTTGTATATTTTCTTGCGAGCATAAGATTTATTATAAATATTTTGTTTCATATTATTATTAGCAATTTTAATTAATTTTTCATGAGATTAGCGTATTATTACGACGCATTGTTTGTTGTGTAATTTGTAAGTCTGGCGGCGCAGCTGTCTCGTTCGCACGCAAAATCTTTAAGATGAGTCCTGGTAATAAAACCATTTTTTATAATAATTTTATTTTAAGAATACTTGCTTGAATAATTCAATTTTCTTATATGTGTTTGTTGACTATATTACCTCCATTAATTCGAAGACGGAAACATAAAACAAGTAACTTTCCTCGATAGAAAAAAAATCAGAACTCACCTCTAAAAATAACATTTTATGAATTTTATGCCGTAGTCATGTACTTTCTGTTACATTAAAATAATGAAGAATGTAGATAATATCATATAATAAACATTAATCCGAAATCAGTTTTTAAAGAAACATAAAAACGAATTTTTAATTAATTTTTATTTGGTATGGCGCTTACGTTATTTTTTTCGAGCAGGTTGCATGTTTCCTCTCTCTACCTATTAACGTTGCTATCGCTTAGTTCTATCACTCTCAAACATTTACTCAGTTCGCCCGTGAACATCGTGCGCGACGGTTCTGTGTCGGTTGAAGCTTGACGAGCTATACGAATTACGATTATTTACTTCTTTTATTCAGTTTTTAGGCCATATTGATTTCAAATAGTTTTATTTCTTCGAGACTGTGGAGTCGCAATCACAACTAAAAGTTTAAAGGATTGAAACTTGAAAAGATAAAGTTGGTATTTTGTACGTACTGTTATAATCAAAAGTATACAGCATTTTGAAATAAATTGTTTTAACCAACTTTAAAGAAGGGAAGATTTTTTTACGCACTTTTTTATTTGGCAATAATTCGTTGGTTGAAAATCGATAAGGTATTAATAAGCGCTTCAGCCGCGTACGTAATTATTGTCCCGTAACTAGTTACGTAGTAAACATAATTATTCTTTGTACGAAACTGGACGTTTCGATAAAATATGTGTCCTGCTGTATTTGTAACTTCTTTGCTTCACTAGTACATACACAAGAACATACAACCGAATACACATTTTTTGCAGTTTTTGTATAAAATTATTTTTACGTCCTTGCAATAAAAAGTAGGCCACATATGTCAAAATGACAGCTGTCACCTGTCGAGCTATCAATTTGACAGCAGTCAAACTCGACACCACTACATCTTGGATACTATCGATCCTAGACTATTAGTTTCTTTACAAAAGTGATAGATCTTGTCAAGAACTTTATTTCAAATGACAGCTGTCAAACTTGACACGGCTATATCTCGAAAACTATTTATCCTAGACTATTAGTTTCTTTACAAAAGTGATAGATCTCGTCGAGAACTTCATTTCTGATGGCAGCTGTCAAACTTGACACGGCTATACCTCGGAAACTATCGATCCTAGACTATTAGTTTCATTACAAAAGTGATAGATCTCGTCAAGAACTTCATTTATAATGACAGCTGTCAAACTTTACACGGCTATATCTCGAAAACTATTGATCCTAGACTATTAGTTTCTTAACAAAAGTTATAGATCTCGTCGAGAACTTCATTTCTAATGACAGTTGTCAAACTTTACACGGCTAACAAACCAACAGCATATCAAGCGAAACGAAATCATAAGTTAGACTGCAAAAACTGCTTTTCTGCAGTCGGTTTTTTTTACATAGATACTTGTTTACATGGTTATACTTACAAGGGAACAATTATAACTTGTAAAGCCTACTTAGCCGTGATAGTTTTATTTTAATTTAAAAATTATATTATATTAGTATGTATTTTTTAAGTCAACCGTTTAATTTTAGGCACGTAACTCTAACAAAAAATAATCACTTCAAAGCTTAATATTTCGCAAACGGATCCCTAAATTGAAAAATGTTATTCGCACAACCCTAATGTTTTTTGATTACCTATCCAACGATACCCCACACATGATGAGAACAAGTAAGATACTAATTACCAAATACTTTTTTTTTTTAAATTAAGATTGAATATTTTGTGAAGAACGAATAAAGAAGATAAATATTTAATAAAATAATCACAATCCCACACATATAATAAAATAAACATAAGCGTAAATCGACTCCACTACATCTCTGTTCTAAATCGCTACTTCCATGCGCGCGGATTTCAAATTTTGTTGTACGTAATGCGCTCGCTTGCATATTTGACCCCGCCCACTTTTTATCATTTTCGCAACGAGGTATCGTCTTAATCAGTCAATTTACATAAATTTCCTTAACTTCAAAAATGTAGCGACCTTCGCTTTTATTTATTTATTATTAGTATACACCTTTAAGGCGTACTCGTCCGAAAAGAACAAAATCATCATCAAATCAGATCTAAAACCAGGAACGCAGATTCGCTTCTATGAATTTCTCAGTTCGAATACGAAAACAAATCACAAAGGTAACCGATTGTGAGTTACCTTGATTTTACTCATTTTTCTATCACTCGAATTATACCGAATTCAAAATGAGCAATTTTGTTTTATAAACCAAACTGCTGAGCTTATTTTGATCAAATTTCTATATAACTATTCCTTTCAAGCAAACAAATATTTTTTACAGACAAATAATTAACCTCCGTTATTTTTAAGTCGGTTAAAATTAAAAAGTCTGTAGGATCACTCTTTTGCATTGGCGATTGATGTAATTAATTTATCGATTTGCCCCCCGTGTCAAATACGCCATAAGGCGAATAGCTGAAAGACACATTTAACATGTAACTTTTTGGAAAATAAAGATATAAATATATATAATTCTCAAGCGAGCGATTCAATTCTTAAGCGAGCGATTCAATTCTTAAGCGAGCGATTCAATTCTCAAGCGAGCGATTCAACTCTCAAGCGAGCGATTCAATTCTCTAGCGAGCGATTCAAATATCACAACCCCAGTGGGCTTACTGAGAGCGTTAGAAAGATAGGTGTATCAATGGGGGCCTTGATCTAAATCTAAGCTAGATTAATTTCAGTGTTCGATCAACATTGACCCCCATATCGTATTAGGAGCTGACCACCTTTTGACCCTCGGGTTTCCTAACTAAGAACCGCAAAATTGGAAATCAAGGCTGATGGATGTAATAATAACAAAAAAGGATTTTATGAACTTAATAGTACATTGATTAGAGTTCTGAATCATTCACCATAAATTAAAATATCGATTCTATGACTTTGAAACTAACGATTTTAATATTTTTTGTCCAACTGTACCGTACTTTTTGGAAATCCTTGGGGCCTATGTGGTATATGGCAGTGGATTTCATGTGGCTGAGATGATGATGATGTTTAAAATTATTTGAAAACCAAACAAAGTTACCAGGTGAAGTTCGATGAATTAGTTATATAAGTAAGCTAACAAAATAAAAAGGAGCAATTATAAGGCTGGGTTTAAAGCACGCATATTTCTCGGGCATCACAATATTTTGAAACATATTAAATTATTGAGTGATATTAGAATAGCAAGACATGATTTTGTTTATTTAGAAATGAGAAATGTTAAAAAAAAAAATTTGGTTACTTTTAACTTGCTACTGATGAGTAGCAAAATATAATTGTGTATTTTCACTACTCCGTAGCCAATATCAACGCTATTAGAATAAATATTTCTCATATCTAAATAAACAAGATCATGTTTCACTTTTCTAATATCCCTACCCAATGATTTTATGTTTGAACATACTGTGATGCGCGAGAGAGATAGCTGCGTGCTTTGAACCCATATTTGAGTACATATTATATTTCAGATTCAGAAAGACGTTTTTTTTAAATGTAAAATACTATTTTTAAGAAAAATAAAAGCTTCTAGATTTATATAAATAGTTTGCATGTAATATATGCTGAGCGATAATATTTTGTACCAATACCTACCAACAATGACGAACTTAGAGATTTTGAAATAAAGACTGTATACAGCCGCGCTAAAGCCTAATTTAGATTGAGGAATCTAGAGACGTCTAATTTGCCGCTTTGAATTATTTTGAAAATCGAAATTATTTTAATAATGTATGTATAGATCTCATTAAGCTCGGACGTTTTTGAAGAGTGACGCTACATCCCGTTGATATTTTAACAAAGGTTTATCGTCAAAATGACGCAAAATGGCACGTCACTGTTCAGTCAGTCCAAGAGCCAAGGCCCGATTAATGAGAGTGGAAAAACCACAGCCTAGCGTCATTCCATAATCATAAGGCAAAGTCCGATCGAATGGAACCGGTATCCAATGTTCTGACGGCTTCTTTTTTGTTTTTGTGCAAAACAAGCATACTCTAAACTAGGGGTGGCCAACTTGATTAAAATCTACTTACTGACTAAATCCTGTGTGCTCACACATATACCAATGACATATTTCGTGAAATTTTAAATGAAATAATATAGTAAGTATACAATTTTGTAGTATTTTTACCCGACTGTGTAAGGACGGTTATATTTTTCGAGTGTATTCATGTATGTATGTATGAACTGCGTGGCAGAGAGGATAAATAACGTGACGGAATGGCAATACAAGATGATGCGCGCAGCAGTTAGTGATTGCGTTGCGCAGTCTGTTCTATGTATTTATATTATTTACCTTGCCACGATCAACTGGACTAATAGCCGCGACCGACCGGTCGATCGCGTTCGACCGGTTGGCCACCCCTGCCCTAAACCAATACAGTTGCTATGTTTCTTGTTTTTAAAAATTGGTTGAAGTGGAAGTTTTCCAACAAAATAATTATAGTTTAAGAAACTGAAACAACCGACTTCAAAATACGCAGTTCCGTTTACTTGGATGACATATTTAAAGTACTAGGGGTACTCACACTACCTGCCCTGTTAATCTTCCAAGTAGCAGTGTATACTAGAGTGAACCTGAACGCTTATTCTGAGCGAGGTGAGAACCACTGCTACTCCACACGCAACAGAGGCAAGTTAGCAGCTATTCCACGGTCTCTCACAAAGTCATCCAAGTTGACGCATGTCATGGGTCCGACTGTCTATAATAAATTACCAACTGATATCACTGAAGCGTTAAGTCTACAACGATTTAAAAATAAACTTAAAACTTGGCTCATTGAGCAAGCATTTTACAGTTTTGACGAATTTATGAATTTAATGTTTTTATTTTAGTTTTAATCTTTTTAAGTTTAATTTACTATATTCTTGGTGACATTTCTTAGTATGAATTAGATTGACTGAATTTTTTAATATTTCGATTTTATTTATTTGTATTAACATTAGCTTATTTAAATCGAAATTATTTCTGTGTGTAATTTATATTTATATTTTTTGACGTGTAAATTGACATTTTATGAATAAATTACTTATGACTTATTTTCCCATGTATTTTGTTATAAAAACCAAATTACTGAACCGATTTTGATAAAAGTTATATGGGACCACCTCATCCACCACCAAAAATAATTATCGACTCAAAATCATTATTATACAATATAGGTTTGCGCTTGACCGCCAATTCACCTGCTGTTAAGATACTATTATTATTAACGGGATATTTACCGTGGTTCGCGTTAATTTTGAGCTCCCTATATTTTGGCACAGTTACATGCACCATGTTCACGAGAAAATGACCTGTGAATGACCGTGATAGTTTAAAAAAGTGATATTAAGATGTTGCGGTCTACGATGAAGCGCGTTTACCTAGAATAAACCGATTCACTCACGATTTAAATACACTCAGATTGTATCCATCGGGAAAATCAGTTCTGGCCATTATTGGTTATAGATAGATAGATAGATAAACTCTTTTTCAACACACTTGCTCGTAAAGTGGCCCTTATTCAACCGTTTTTATGGCCGAAAAGTATCCTATTAAACACGCGTGCTTTTGACTTTTCTATTACGCACTAGTGTCTTTTGTTTACAACCAATGCAAGGGCACCTGCGCGCGCACAATTTAAGCCTACTAGATTGTCAGAGTCCAATCAGAGATGAATACTTCTACCATACCGGCCCACAACAAAAAGAATTCACTCGAAAATTGTACTGGCAACCGAGAATATAACATAAAGAAATAAAACAGGCACGAATATTGCAACCAAAGAGAATGAAATATGCTACAACTGAAACATCTGTTGATTTTTGGATATTGTTTCAATAATTAAATATTTCAGTTATAAACGGGTGATTTTTCCTCGCAAGTGTGTTGAAAAACGTCGTATGAAACGCGTGTGCATTATGGTCATTACACTCTCGGCTCGGGCTGCAATTCCACCACGACTGTAATAACCAACTTAGCACATTTGTATCATAATGTACTATATTGTTATAGACAATAAAGAGTGTTGTTGTTTGTTCTTTATTGTTTATTGTCTCTTTCTTGTTTATTGTTATTGTTGTTGTTCTTTATTGTATAGATAGATAGATTGTGAATACAAGGAAGAAATCAAATCGCTGCTGTTTAAATATCCACACGTTTATTATAACTGTTTATCGGAAAACAACCACAGATGAGAGTAAAGTAAAATATATTGTAATATTGATCGTGTATTAAAAAAACCCTATTTGTGCAAGCGCATGAGTCAGCCGCGACTCCGGCGTCATGTTGTAACACAGCCTTCGACAGCTTGGCTCGGTAAATACTGGCTCGAAACATTCTGAGCTAATGTTTGAGTAGCGATTGATAGGTGCTAGTTTATCAGTAGGCTAGGAATTTTGGCAATAGATAGATAGATAACACTACATTAAAGACCACAATACAGAAACACAAATACGGAGAGAATAATATTACAGCTAGGTGTTTTAATTGGCGGCCTTATCGCTTAGAGCGATCTCTTCCAGGCAACCTTGCACGGATAGGATAGATGGTAACAGATAGTGGCCTTAAAGCAAAACTTAACTAATAAATGGGTATACATAAAAACAACGGTAGCTAATTATAGTATAGGTACCTAGTTACGTTACAAGACAAAAACAATAATAAACTACTTATAATCAATAATATACGTAGATAGGTTATTCCCAGCTTTGTGTGGCAAGCCTCGCATTTCTGTCATTTTTAGGGTTCCGTACCCCAAAAGGAAAAAACGGAACCCTTATAGGATCACTTTGTTGTCCGTCTGTCTGTCAAGTCCCTTTTTCTCAGGAACGCGTGGAAAAAAAAAACCTTTTATCTAGTTTGTACGGAACCTTTGGTGGGCGAGTCTGACTCAAACTTGTCCTCCTTTTTATGAAAATGACTGTAATGGAGATATAGTTTCCGACTGGTGCTGATTTAGTGCTAAGATCTCCAATTCTGGTAAAACCCTGACCACGCCGCGGAAGGCTAGATCGTGTGTACACTGATCACTCAGTTATTCAGTAAGGGGCCAAACCCTGACAAACCCTGGTAAAACCCTGACCACGCCGCAGAAGGCTAGATCGTGTGTACACTGATCACTCAGTTATTCCTTAAGGGGCCAAACCCTGACAAACCCTGGTAAAGCCCTGACCAACCCTGACAAACCCTGGTAAAACCCTGACCACGCCGCAGAAGGCTAGATCGTGTGTACACTGATCACTCAGTTATTCCGTAAGGGGCCAAACCCTGACAAACCCTGGTAAAACCCTGACCAACCCTGACAAACCCTGGTAAAACCCTGACCACGCCGCAGAAGGCTAGATCTAGATCGTGTGTACACTGATCACTCAGTTATTCCGTAAGGGGCCAAACCCTGATAAACCCTGGTAAAACCCTGACCAACCCTGATAAACCCTGGTAAAACCCTGAACACGCCGCAGAAGGCTAGATCGTGTGTACACTGATCACTCAGTTATTCCGTAAGAGGCCAGGTGTTAAGTCATCATTAGCATAATTCTCGGATTTATATAGTTTACAATCTACATACAGGTGTGAAGTGAACTGCTGTATGTATGCGCCAGTATACATAAAGTACGTACACATATATTGAAGTTAAATAAAAGCTTAAAAAAAAAGAAGAATATGTTTTTTTTTTGTTATGTTCAAGATTGTTCGATTTCCATACGAAAGTATTTTTACCAATGGAACTCATGCACATTTTTTATTTAATATGCAGATTTGTAGTAATTGATAATCTAATCGTTTCTGTGAAAAAACGTATTAAAATTGGATGAAAAATGACGAAGATGCAGCGATATCAGTGTATCATACGCAAAAACAATAAAAAAGAGACGGCAATCACATGGCTAGTGACGTAGTCATCCTTCCGCTCGCTTACCCGTACGCATTGCTAAAGCATTCTGCGCTCACACACGCACACCTAATTACGTAGTGAGTGAGCGTACTCTCACGTTCATGATATCACTGATCATAACTTTAACGCAGTCGCATTTTAAGGCAAAAAGAAATCTTCAATAATTTATCTATTTATCTATGGTTTCTCTCATCCAGAAGAATATAATAGTCAGAAAATGCCAGTGCACGTGTCAATTTGTACGAAATTTCCACAAATATTTATTATTTATTAATTTACTAGGAAAGTAGTTTATTTCAGAATTGGAATACAAAATTTTGTAACTATACAATAAAAAAAAAAATTATTACTTATTAGTAAACAAACAAGTCATAATAATAAATAAGTCAGTAATAAATTCAATTCAATTAAAATTAAAATTTAGTCAATTAAAACCCATCCTGCATCGACCCTGGTGGAAAGGTGCCCATAATGCAAGCAGCATTGCCACGCTGTATGGGAATAGCCAACCTTTGCACCAGGAATGCAGCAGAAATAATTAATTTACTTAGAATTTAAATATATCTAGCGTGGAAGAACCTTAATATCACTGAAATTAGAGCCACAGAACGGATAACGCAAAGTTACAAAATGCAAACACACATTCGTCAAAAACCAGCCTATCCATCAAAGGGAGTGTAAAACTAAACTGGGAGAGTTTGATACACTTTTGGCGTGAAATATGACGCTATTCGTCACGCGGCTACATCGTCCGGGTAAACGAAATTAAAAATGAGCTGCGCGATTGGACTGACACCAACGAGGCCGGATTTTATTTTAGAAGCAAACTTTTTGATACAAATCAATTATAATAAATAAATAACACATAATAGTAGGACATAAATTAAGAGGGAGTTTTGGCGGGAACGTGCTTGAGACATGTTGTTGATCTATTTTTTTTACTTAACTTGTGTTATTTCGAATATTAATGCGATAAAAATGGTGGTGTTTTATTCATCAAGAAGCTTCTAGTAAAGTCGCCATCACTTTACTGAGGCAAGACTTAAATTTGAAAATTACTGTTTACGTGACTTAGACTGTGGCTAGAACACTATATAACTTGTATTATTTAAGAAACTTGAAAATATTTAAATACTTGACACTGGCAAATCGCTAATCACAGGGTCCAATACAAATAAAACCGGACAAGTGCGAGTCAGACTCGCCCATCGAGGGTTCCGTACAAACTAGTAGATAAAAGGGGGAATTTTCCTTCATAAACCGAAAACTATACATCGTAAAAATATTTAAAAACCTGTTTTAGCTTATGCTAATGAAGCTCTTTCATGTGATACCCCACATAATACGGTTAGTTCACTTTAAAATTTGGACCCTCATTCCTTGCATAGACACAATTTTTTGTGATTAAATAAAAAAATGTCCAGTTTTCGGTTTTTTTCCTATATGTGACTCTAACACAATGCTTCTTGCCAAATTTCATAGTTCTAGGTCAACGGAAAGTACCCCATAGGTTTTGATTTCCTTTTGAGTGTCGAAATGTGCGTTTTTTACGACAGATTCGGTACAACTTTTTTTTTATAAAAACTGAGAAATTTTATTTTTCTTTCTGCATCAAGAGACTATGGATCTGCGTATATGGTTTTAATTTCAACTCGATACCTTCACGTGTTCCCGAGATAAAGGTCTTGACACCCGGACAGATGGACAGACGGACAACAAAGTGATCCTATAAGGGTTCCGTTTTTTCCTTTTGAGGTGCGGAACCCTAAAAGTACAAGAGGAATAGAGAAGTAACCGTGATTACTTTTCAATTCCTCCTCCTTCACGGTTCTTCGTTCTCTGCGTGCTTTTGTGCTCTGGAATGATCTTCCGGTGTCCACCAGGCGCTCACAGGGCTTGAAATCATTCAAGGGATATCTGGGGCACGGAATCCTGAAACATACACCAATAACTTAAAAACTCAAAGTTTAACTAAATGTTTTTTGTTTCAGGTAACTATTTGTAGCACAGAGCTAAATTGAAAAGGTTAACTACTACTACACGTAACAATTGAAAAGGAACAAGGTAATTTTAACAGATAACTCAATAAGATACGGAAACGTGTATAGTCTCAGTTGGCATGGTTTAAATATTGCAAGTCACTCAGCGAGCTATGAAAAGAGCTATGCTTGTTCTATGAGGGATAGTATCTGAAACGAAGCAATAGCCAGAAAACTAGAGTTATCGACATAGTCCAGCGTATTATTTCATTTTGATCCAAGTTAATTTTGAGACACGAAAATATTTTTTTCCCTAATAATTTGTAAAAACTATTTTTATGGTAAAAAATTAACTTGGATTTTAATTTTTAGTGTTTTGTGAGACGATTTTTTTTTATAAGTTTATTCAATCATTTTATATCTTCAAAAATGTTGGTATGCGTGAGCGAGACGGACAATGGTCGAACTACAGACTCCTTTTTTCAAGTTTCTTGTATGAGACAGAGATAGATAACAAGAGCCGCTATCTCGTATATCTCTTCACGACGCGCTTACGAGTTTTGTTTGACGCTTGGCAGCTCTGAATCGATGCATAGATTAGCGCATGCAGATAAGACAAAGCTTTTGTGCCTACCACACTGTATTAAGATTTCAATATATTTTATGTAATTTCTCGGGTCGAGGCCGGTCCGGTCCGGTTATAGTGCAATTAAAATAAAATAAAACTTTTTACAAAAAAATTAAACCTCCGAAAAACTGAAAAGCATAAAATAATAAACATTGTTTATTTAACTTTAATAACTAAGTCCTTAAAGTAATGTAAGTATACCTAAGTAATTTTGAGTCGGCGCCAGCGTGATACGTTGCGTTGCGAGTGGTAGTGCGGAGAGCGCATTTTTTGGAATGTCAATGTTTATTGCTGGAGATTACATTGTTAATTTGATTTGGTTATTTCTTTAAATTTAAGGTAAGTTTTGGCGCCACCTCAAAATTACTTATATATACTGACATTACTTTAAGGACTTAGTTATTAAAGTTAAATAAAAAAGTTTATTATTTTATGCTTTTCAGTTTTTTCGGAGGTTTAATTTTTTTGTAAAATATTTTTATTTTATAATTTTTTGTACTTAATTTTTGATTACTTATAAAATAGCTACTAGGCTACTACCTTATAATACACAACTCGGCATTAAAATTTGCGACTGCACAATAAATCACCCCTATTTTCCCACCCTTAGGGTAAGTTTTTTTTTCCAAACTTATATGGAACCAACTTCTTATACTCTATCTAATAAAAAAGAATTATCAAAATCTGCTCTGTAAAAAGTTATGCGTGATCCATACATAAAAAAAATATATACGCGTTGACTTGAGAACCTCTTCCGTTTTTTCGTTGGTTAATAAAATACACTGGGTAAACAATATAAAAGACGTTACAATTGTGTTAGCAAACGTATTACATAATTATATGAACGTGGATATGCCCCGAATAGCACGAGATTAGGGCAATAATTATAGTCGAAGAGGCGACGGCTGTTTTAAAAAATACTAACTATATTTTTAACCGACGAAAAAATTGAGGAGATTTACAAGTCGACGTATATATTTTTTTCCCTAGGATACTTATGCTACATTTGTCCAAAAAAAAGAAAGCATTGCATCAATTGGGACAGCGGGTAAAACGACGCACATCCAGTATATTTACCACTAGTAAACCACTAGTAAACTCCAGTTTATTTAGTATATTTACTTAAATAGCAGTTCCTATCACCTTAGATCCAGAATTCGTTCCGTTCACTTAAATGCATGCCATTACTGATATTTTTTTTAATTGAAAATGATTCGATTAGCAATAAAGTTTTTGTTACTTAAAAAGCTTACTTTTTGTAACTATAAATTCAATAAATACAGGTAATAATTACATCCTTTAATACCTCGTGTCTGAAACACGTTTAACACGTGAATATTAACGCTAGATAAGGTCAGTAAAAAATCGCCAGCTCCCGGCTCACAATTGCACTGCAATGTTACTAATTTTACCTGTTAAGTTGAATATCGCGCCACTATCGATTTTTTCAACATAAACCTTACAGGTATTCGTATGAAAAGTTAGTTTCAAAATTTGGCCAACTCTAAAAATAAGTTTGTAGAGCGGGGACGCCTAGTTTGCTCTAAGCTAGGTGAAGGTATAAAGACGCCTTGAGAAAGACCTTAGCAGTCTCGGTCGGTCTTGCGATGGTAATTTATAACTTCCGATTGCAGAGATGTGATACTTTAGAACAAATTGAATATTTTTAGATGCCTTGATATTTATGGGCCAATTTTTTTAAATCGGTCTAATTTTAGGCGACATTGCGGTCTACGATGGAGTGCGCTTACTTATAAGAAACCGATTCGCACGTAATTAAAATACACCCTGATTATTAAAAAAAACGATTCTTTATTCTTCTGTGGAACAAATCACATCGTGACACCGCTTGTAATTATAGTTTGAAAAACTGAAATAATCAACTTCAAAATATGCAATTTTGTTTACTTGGATGTCATTGTCCCAGTTATTTTGTTTAAAAAAAACCGGACAAGTGCGAGTCAGACTCGCCCACCGAGGGTTCCGTACAAACTAGTAGATAAAAGGGGGAAATCATATATTTTTTTATATTTTCCTTCATAAACCGAAAAATATGCATCGTAAAAATATTTAAAAACCTGTTTTAGCTTATGCTAATGAAGCTCTTTCATATGATACCCCACATGATACGGTTAAAGAACTTTAAAATTTGGACCCTCATTCCTCGCATAAAGACACAATTTTTTTGTGATTAAATTAAAAATGTCTAGTTTTCGGATTTTTTCCTATATGTGTACTCTAACATAATACTTCTTGCCAAATTTCATAGTTCTAGGTCAACAGGAAGTACCCCATAGGTTTTGATTCCTTTGTGAGTGTCGAAATGTGCGTTTTTTACGACATATTCGGCTGTAACTTTTTTTATGATAACTGAGTATTTCTCAGTTATCATAAAAAAAAGTTACAGTTTTTTTTCTTTCTGCAGCAAGATAATAAGGATTTGAGTATACCTATATGGTTTTAATTTCAACATGATACCTTTAAGCGTTCCCGAGATAAAGGTCTTGACATTGACAGACGGACAGACGGACAACAAAGTGATCCTATGAGGGTTCCGTTTTTTCCTATTGACGTACGGAACCCTAAAAACAAAGCACTTAACCGATTTTGATAAAATTAATATGTGACTACCTCTAAACCTACCTACCAAACAAAAAAAAACTAATTCAATTCATAATTCATGGTGTTGTGTGAAATGTCCACAAATATTTATTTATTTATTTATTTATAATTGGCGAAATAATCGCGTAACAAATATATATACAGAAAAAAACATACCTCAACCTCCTTCATTTTGGAAATCGGTTAAAAAGTATAATAATGGTATTGACACACCCCATCATCACTTATATTGTCAAAAAGTTAAGTATAGGTAAAACCAGTTAATATTTTATGGTAAGCCCATTGATGTCAAGGTAGGACTCCCAATAAATTACTCAACAGTAAGCTAACTTCTGAGATGCTACTGTGGCATGTAATGTGAATTGATACCAATGATACCTACCCAAGAAGGTGAATAATGTTAAAAGGAGTTCGTATTTCGATCATCGTCCGTCTCGCTCGCGCATACCCTCATTTTTTAAGATATAAAAAGATTGAATGAACTTATAAAAAAGTCATCGTTTGTAAAACTAGCAAATACCTTTAGAAATATTCGACAAAAAATTCAATTTGATCCAAGTCAATTTTCGTAGATAAAAATCACTTTTGCGTTAATAATTTCTAAAAATGATTTTTACGTACGACTAAAAAACGACTTTAAAATACGCAATTGGTTTACTTGTCTGACATATTTTTTAAGTTATTGTGTTATAAAAACCAAAATACTGAACTGATTTTGATGAAATTTGTATGGAACCATCACTGAAGTATGACCTATAAATAAAACAGGAATCGTCAAAACAAAATCATAATTGGTGAAGTAATCGGTGAACAAACATACAAAATAAACATGCAGTTGAATTGAGTACCTCCTCTTTTTGGAAGTAAAAAGTGAAAAGAGCAAAGCGTTGAAGCATAACAAGTATAGAACAATTAAAAACTCCCGATATAAAAATCGGCTGAACTGATTTTGATTAAATATAGCTAAGATAAGCATACACTCGTGATGTAATCTTCTTTCAAACAAATAAATTAGATCAAAACCGGTCCATCTGTTTAAGGGCTACTATCTGTGTTGACATTGTATAGATAGGTAGTTAGGTTAGGTTAGGTTAGTGTGTGTTATGTGTTTTAGCCCTGGGCGTGTAGAGTCACTACTGAAGTCCGGTGGTGAAATTTCGGAACTAAATTTGACAGACCCGCCATTGTCCGCCGGAACACAGAATACCTTAATAGTATCCTGTTGCGTACTGCACAAGAATGGAATTCGTTGCCGCCATCTCTGTTTCCTGAGACCTACAATCTTGGAATTTTCAAGGCTAGAGTGAATAGATATCTTCTAGATCGACGAGCTCCATCCTTGGCCAGACCGTCGCGTCGTCGATAACATCAGGCGAGTTGATGGTCAATCATAGATCTATAATGTATAAAAAATAAAATTAAAAAAGTATGTACTTATAGCTGGAATGCGATTGAAGCGCCACGACTATCAGATTTGAGTGGTGCGGACTCTAGCTATTTTTGGGTATCAGTCTACAGGCATGGCCTTGAAGATGATTATTATCGAAGTGGCAATTTAATTCATGAGTTACATATATAGTTTTCTTTTTCTGGATAAGGCGAGGCCGAGGACATCTGTCTTTGGTTATATCTATTTTTAGAGTCGTGCTTATGGAAATCCCATCAAAAACATAAATGTGAAATGAGAGCTAAGTTCAATATTATGATATATGCCTTAGTTGTTGACTTCACCGACAAAAGACGTGAGATCTAAATGGGTGCCAAGTTCAATGGGCAGCCTGAAATTTATTTATAACAACATAAAATATTTTATTACAACTTAATTAATATCATTTCTTCTTATAACTTATTGAAACCAAGGATAATATATTGAAACCAAGGTCTGACTTGGCTAGTTCTCATATACGAATTATTATTAAGTACCTACTAAAACAGTCACGAATAATAATACAATATAATAAGGTAATAATACATATACATACATGTACTTTAAAAACTGTTTATTTCGCATTGTGCCAATCTTTACTAAATTATTGTATCACTTGTTGGGGTAGTGCGTCTTCTTCATTCATTATACTTGCAGAAAGAGCACAACGATCTGTTTTAAAAGTAATGATGAAGAAACCATTCAGATATCCAACTGTAAATCTCTTTAAAGATAGTCGTGTTTTAAGCGTCAGACAGTTGTTTATATTTAAAACAGTTATCTCAGTACACAAGTCCGTACTAACTGTTGACAACTATTATGACGTACTCAGAAAAAGAACTCACCAACTATCCTTTCCACGAGTGCACACAAGTTTTGCTCGGCGCTTCGGCCAATTTGTGAAAACACAAGTCTATAATGCTGTTAACAAGTTTTGTAAATTGAAGGATCAGACTGTTTTTGAAGCAAAAAAGACAGTATATCAATTTCTTACAACATTAAACTACAGAGAGACTGAAGATTTAATCAAGATTGTTTCTTAAGCGCATCTAAAAATATGTCAGTTCAGTTATATATGTATTTGTATATATTTATAAATATTTTTATGTATCATACTATACAATTATTCTTTCGTATGTGTATGTAAATAACAGATATTATATGTATATATTGTATTTATTTGTGATGTATATATTATTAATATAATTTTTAGTATACATCTTAATTTTATTAAATATTATGTAATTTTAAGGACACAAAATTTATGATTTATGGTTAGAAAGCTAATTTTTGATTAATAAATAGTTCGTTCAATTAGAGGTGAAAATCGAATTAAGAAATCGTATTAGATTTCCGCAGCACAGGCTCGGCCTAGTGCGGAAATCACTATTAACTCAATTTGTATGCTTTTACTTTTGGAAATAAATATTTTTTCATTTTTCATTTTTTTTTTCACTTACACACCCACCAACATAAATATATATACAAACGTAGATACAATCTAAAAACTAACTTTCCTTCTTGTGCAGTTTTTTTTATATATGTACATTATAGATCTACGATTGAGCACCAACTCGCCTGATGTTAAGCGACGGTGTGGAGGATGGAGCTCGTCGATCTAGAAAATCGAATATAGCATATAATATATATTCACTCTAGCCTTGAAAATTCCAAGTTCTACTTCTTCTAATTTGCAAGTGGCACGACACGAGCTTTGCCGCTTATTAAACTATATAATAATATTTTTTTGCAAAATATATCATTTATGAAGATATATTCATTATCATTATAACACCCTTCATGCGTACTCCGGTAAATATATGAGATAAATGAATAATGTTCAAGTACGCAGTGTGCATAGGTTCTCGGCCAATGAATAGCCAAGTTTCCACCGTCTGGTTTCCAAACCGGTCCGGTTGCAGCAGACACCGTCCTTGGACTTACATACGTCAATATCGGGCCGTACATTAAGAGTCCGTAGTACGACGATCGTCCGTCTCGCTCGCGCATACCCACATTTTTGAAATCCAATTTAATTTTCATATATAAAAATAATTTTTAGGAATTATTAACACAAAAGTGATTTTTATGTATGAAAAAAACTTGGATCAAATTGAATTTTTTGTCTAATATTTGTGATGTTTTTTTCTAGTTTTACAAACGACGATTTTTTCGTATAAGTAATCAATCATTTTATATGTTCAAAAATGTGGGTATGCGCGAGCGAGACGGACGATAGTCGGACTACGGACTCTTTAACTCTTATAATGTACGCAAACTAATTGTGCCTCGCGGTTTCATCCGCGTAGGGATGGAATAGCTAAGAACAATCTCGATAAAATCCTCTATCAAATTTAAAAAAAAAACTGGATTAAAATCGGTCCATCCGTTTGAGAGCTACGTTGTTACAGACAAATGCACAAATATGTACATTAACTCACATATATGTACATATATATATATATACAGATGTTTGGGTGGGAGTTTAAAAAAACAAATATCATTAAACAAAACTTGTTTACGACTTATATACAGAAAAAACATACAGTTGCATTGAGAACCGTCTCCTTTTTGGAAGTCGGTTAAAAACAAGATAACAAGTACAAGTTTAAAAAACAAAAAACCGACTTCAAAATACGCAATTCGTTTACTTGGATGACATTTTTTTCCAGTTATCTATATATATATACTTATCTCTATATATATATAAATCAATTGCTGTTCGTTTGTCTCGCTAAAACTCGAGAACGGCTGGGCCGATTTAGCTGATTTTGGTTTTGAAATGTTTGTCGTAGTCCAAGGAAGGTTTAAATGGTGAGAAAAGTTAGAAAAGTGTTAATTTTAGCGAAGGGAGAGTTTTATTGTCGTTAGGTTAGATACGAAGTACACCGGGTCATCTAGTTTTGTTATAAAAACTAAAGAACAGATTTTGATCAAATTTCTGGGAAACCTGGGAATTATACCCTTTCAAACAAAAAAGATTTTTTCAAATCAGTCCAGGTGTCTTGGAGTCATCGGGGAACATATATAAAAAAGGTTCTGACGAATAGAGAAACCACCTCCTTTTTGGAAATCGGTTAAAAACGGGTGCTAGCCAACTTTGTATCGAGATAAAAGATAAGCGTAATCCCCCTAGATTAATTCTAATTCTTATTCGAGGTGGGGGCAATAGGTCCTACACTGACGTCCCGCTTGGGGTGTATTGTGCATTTCCCCCCACCAGCGTTACCTGATTCATCCCAACTCCTTAAAATAACGGAGCGAGGCTTTAGGCCTTAGTTGTGCCAGCAGGCACACCTGCTCCAGTGGTGAGGGTGTTCGTGATGGTAATGACGAAGACATTCAGGAAGCATGCCCTAGACTGTGAAAGTTTTAAATGAGAAATTGGTTCACCAGTATAATGGATCTTTACTTAGATCAGTATTTTTTAACCCCCAACGTAAAAACGACGGGGTGTTATTTTGACGTGTCTGTCTGTGGCATCGTAGCTCCCGAACGGATGAACCGATTTTGATTTTGTTTTTTTGTTTGTTTGAAAAGTGAATTAGTCGGGAGTGCTCTTAGCTATGTTTAATCAAAATCGGTTCAGTCGCTTTTTGTCCGGGGTTTTTGAGTTTTCTAAGCTTATACTTGTTTTAATACGCGGTCAATAAACATATTTCCAAATAGGCAGGTAGTTTCTCAATAGTCAGGTTATTGATGACGATGAGAAAAATCACAACACACAAACATTTAATTGCAAGCTAGGCGTTAATCCTATGCTTACTAATTACGAGAACCACATGCGACTCTGCTATTTAATCAATCTTAGGATCCTCTCAGAGTACGCTATTAACGTAGTCAAGTGAATAATGCTATTATTATGGATAGTGATGTATATTTACTATGTGATAATTGCGCATAGTAATTATATATGCTTATCAGATTTTTAAATTGTATTTCAGTGTAACTTCGAAATGAAGAATAAAAAACAAGGTAACAGTTACCAAATCCTCCTTTTAACACTGTTAAACTTGTAATTAATATGTGTTAGTTCCATTAGATTAAAAATAATAATATAAATCGAATAATGTTCATAAGTTTTTCCTGTTATATGTTTTTTTATTTTTTTTATTTGATAAAATTCGAACACCACAGACTCCAGGGTCCATGCCTTTTATAAACTAATACATATTTTTTTTAGCTAACTTATCATATTATTTTTTTAAACTAGAGTACAAGAGGAAGACGTTATATGACGTTATACGACTGTTATATGATGCGTGATGTACTCACAGCTGTCCACATTTATTGTTTCATTTTATTTATCACCTGGATACTAAGAATAATCCGTGTATATATTGTATAGTCACAGTAGAAGATACTATACTACCGTATAAGTACCCCAACTATGCATTGCCCGACTTCATCTCAGCACTGCCTGCCTGCCTTGCAAACGCGATTGGTTGCCAACACAGGAATTCTAATCCATCCATAGTAGAACGTGCTTGGTCGTATAAATTCCTACAGTCGCGCCCTTTAGAACTAGGCCATTAAAGATAAACTCCATAGTATTTTTAGTTAACGGAAATAAACTCACGATGTTAATCGGCCAAGAGATGTCTTCCGACCCGTTTTGGGACTGTCAGAGTCCCAAAACGGGTCCTCAGGGTATACATGCAATTCAGGAGTCGGTCAACGCCGCACAGGGGATGGGACTTTGACAGTCCCGAAACCGTTCGGAACAGGTCAATCTTTTGACCGATTAAAATCGTGACCTTTCCGGTTAATTAAATAATAATGTAAATGAATACTCACGGATGTTTTAGTGCAGTGATAAACTGCATGTGACGTGCAGTTGCCATACTATACGTGAGAACCTTACTATGGCATAGTCTGAATGGACCCTAACCGAGCCACCTTGAAATACATAAGTACAAGTTCTTATGTTATGTAACAACATCTTGTCTGGTGTATATGTATAGTAATTAGCATATTCGTACTAATAACATACTTAGCTTTAACAGAAATAATTACTAATCCACCAGCTTAATAGTAAGTGGGTACTTAGTACTTACCCTGTTCTGCTTGCACATAATCAACATTAAACAAAAACATAAGTACGTAATGGATTTGCGAAAAAATAATTGTCTATGGTAAAATGAAAAATTAAAAAAAGTTTTTTTGGATCAATCAATTTCTGCATTTTTTTGGATCCTTAGAGCGATTATAATATTATTTTCAGGTTAGCTGCGTATCGCATTTCCGTAAATCCGTTTATTAAACTTGAAATTAAACTTGGAGTGAGCGAGGTTTACGATTCGCAAAGTCTCTAATTTATTTCAGACGCGTTTGATTCTTAAATAACTTAGCCAACCACTTCAACAGTCAACAAGTTTCCATAAGGAGCTTTTGGCGGGAACGTCTTAGTACCGTGTTGTTGCTTTGTTTTATTTTCCTAAACTTGTGTTATTTTGAACATTAATGTTTTAAAAATGGTGGTGTTTTATTCATTAAGTGTTCGATAAAGTGCGTGAGTGTGGGCAAGTGAAATAAAGCAGTAAAACGTGTGATTTTACGTTGTCGGCAAAACTCCATAGAAGCTTCTAGTAAAGTCGCCACCACTTTACTAAAGCAGGACTCGACTTGTAAATTGACTGTATACGTGACTTAGATTGTGACTAGAACATTTACAACTTGTTTTATTCAAGAAACTTGAAAAAAATCCTAATACTTGACACTGGCAAATGCTTTAATGCGGGTCCAATACAAAAAAGAAGAAGAAGTTTCCTTATATGTACAATGACATGTTAAACTAACACGTGATGTAGGCCGAAGCACGCTTATTCTAAATTTGAAGCTAACGAAAATGTCGAATCACCCGAGATATCTTTATTCCGCGTACACCGCTTGGTATTCCCCTCACGTTCGTGATTACGACTAAATAAATCGGAAAAGGAAGAAATAATATCGAAATAAAGGGAATAAAGCGCCTTCAAGTCTGTATCACCTACATACATAACGAGGCGACAACAGGAATACCTGATGAGGGTGATTTAGGAATAAATATGATACAAACATTACAAAGTATTGATTACTTAGATAAACTACATAACAAGCTTTTTCAATCGACTGGCCAAGCGCTAAACGAGACACGTAGGTAGTGTTCCGTAGTGTCGCATTGAAAAAAAAGACTACTTACTAGTTAGCACTAGACTGTCATCCAAATCCTAATCTTGGAATTTTCAAGGCTAGAGTGAATAGATATCTTCTAGATCGACGAGCTCCATCCTCGGCCAAATCGTCGCTTAACATCAGGCGAGTTGGTGGTCAATCGTAGATCTATCTTGTATAAAAAAAAAAACCGGACGAGTGCGAGTCAGACTACCCACCGAGGGTTCCGTACAAACTAAATATAAGGGGGAAATCATATTTTTTTTTTATATTTTCCTTCATAAACCGAAAAATATACATCGTAAAAATATTTAACACATTCCTTGCTCACCACTGGGATCCGAGTAGGGGCTATAGTAGCGGCGCCTCCCACTCGGATCCGAGCGAGCGAACATTTGAGGCAGCCCTCATTCCTTGCATAGAGACACTATTTTTTTGTTATTAAATAAAAAATGTTTTCGGTTTTTTCCTATATGTGTACTTCTAACACAATACTTCTTGCCAAATTTCAGAGTTCTAGGTCAACGGGAAGTACCCCATAGGTTTTGATTCCTCTGTGAGTGTCGAAATGTGCGTTTTTTACGACATATTCGGCTGTAACTTTTTTTACGAAAACTGAGAAATTTTATTTTTCTTTCTGCAGCAAGATACTATGGTTCTGCGTATATGGCTTTAATTTCAACTCGATACCTTCACGCGTTCCCGAGATAAAGGTCTTGACACCCGGACGGACGGACGGACAGACGGACAACAAAGTGATCCTATAAGGGTTCAGTTTTTTCCTTTAGAGGTACGGAACCCTAAAAAACTACCTTTTCACGACTAAAAGGTTGAAACTATTTTTGGTACAGAGATAGCTCTAAATCTACAAACGGGCATAGGCTACTTTTGATTATCATCATCATCATCATCATCACTGTTTTTTAATCCCCAACCCAAAAAGACCGGTGTAACAAGTTTGGCATGTGTATCTTTAGATCTGTGTATGGGTGTCTGTCTTATTACATAATATAGATAGATAGATAAACTCCTTATTGTACACTATTAAACAAAAAACAAAACAGAGAAACTTACAAAGCTAGTGTGACAACCGGCGGCCTTATTGCTAAAAGCGATCTCTTCCAGGCAACCGTGGTATGGAGATCAATTCATAGAAAAAGTAAATAAGTAAGTAAGTATAAATAAGTGTATTCTTCATTCATCAAATTATGATCATCATCATCTCAGCCATAAGAAGTCCACTGCTGGACATAGGCCTCCCCCATGGATTTCCATAAAGACCGATTGGAAGCGGCCTGACTTTGACTGTGACAGAAAGAGACACTGACATGGCGAATTCGCTATGCCAGCGTGTCTTTCCGTCTTTGTCTTTGTAGAATAGTTTATCATATTTTACAGGACCCTAAAAAAGGTTCTCAAATCATCTGAATTTTTACCCGACTGCGTAAGAATGAGGGTTATGTTTTTTGAGTGTATGTATGTATATTTATTTGACACGCCCTAGAGCCTAAACGGCTTGACCGATTTTGATGTGAGTGGTGTCAATAGATTCGTCTTAGTTGTGAGAGTGACACTGGGTACATCAAAATTAAAAAAAATCATAAGTTAGGCTGCAAAAACCTCTTTTCTGCAGTCGGGTATTTTGGTGTTTCTTTTAACATTGATACTTGTTGTGTGTGCGTCTTCAGTGATATCTTTGCTGTTTGTGAAATTATAAAAAAATGGTTCGGTATATAAAGGTGACAGTTGAGTATTTGGTTCTAAAGGATAGGTACAGTACACACAAAAACTTATTACGGTTAAAGTTATTTGAAAACTAATATTTTTTGTCGTAACAAACTAGAAGAAAAATGTAATAAGTAATAAAGACATTTATAAGAACGAAAAAATTAAGTACTCACACGTACTTAGGTTAAAACTATAAGTAAGATGTATGAGCTACTTCTTATGGCGCTATCACACCTTTGCCATGTGACAAAATGATTTCTTGGTTGTGGGTAAATCCGAGACACGAGTAAAATATTTAAAAAACACTGACGACTATGAGGTAAATAATTAATATAATTTTTGATGGACTTTTCACATAGCGCAATCTAACCTTAAACTGAGCAAAGAATTTGCATGGAACCAGCTGATGTATTTTTATACTTTTTGTATATACATTATATACATATGATATAAATAAATTTGTCTTAAGAGCCCGTAGTCCGACCATCGTCCGTCTCACTCGCGCATACTCACATTTTTGAAGATATACAATGCTGAATGAACTCATACAAATATAATTATTTGTAAATTATTAACGCAAAAATGATTTTTATGTATGAAATTTATCTTGGATCGAATTGAAATTTTTTGGAATACTTGTGATGTCGTTTTCTAGTTTTAGAAACGTCGATTTTTTATAAATTATTACAGTTATTTTATATCTTCAAAAATGCGTATGCGCGAGCGAGACGGATGATGGTCGGACTACGGTTAAGTGAGTATCGATCGCACAACCTGCAGCTTAGAATGGAGACATACTACCTGTTGCTGGGGGCCATTCAAATAAATTGCCAGATAAAATTCATTAAAATTAAATAGCAAAAAAGTAACAAATTTCCCCTCAAACCGTAATTTATGTGTTACTTTAAAGATACTTTTTTACAATTAATGAATATTGTCTAAGTCGTCTGCAGTAAATACATGCACGACTTATTATAATA
The DNA here is from genome assembly GCA_947563715.1 of Lycia hirtaria. Taxonomy (NCBI): domain Eukaryota; kingdom Metazoa; phylum Arthropoda; class Insecta; order Lepidoptera; family Geometridae; genus Lycia; species Lycia hirtaria. Next base: position 47,834,024 of record OX387376.1, on the reverse strand, counting down.
TCTTCTGTATGTTTGTACCGTTGAAATTACGAAAAATACCTAAACAGAAAACACGAATTCTGCTTTTTTTCATTACGATACTAACACACAAAACAAGTCACGCGAATACCAGCGATTTCGCTCGCAACTTTTTCGCGGCGATGTGCTATCGTCTTTACAAAGCTTACGCGTAATTTACTTTTTTTCAGTTTTTTTTTCATGACACAAGGTTAATGCCCCGTGACGTCTCATAAAACACATTCTTCTGACATCTGATAATTTATCACCTAAATAACGTTAGAGTCAAGTGACTGCTATAAATTGTCTGGCTAGAGCTTTATTTCGTCGAAATTAGTAAAACTTCAGCACTTTCTTGGTTAGATTTGTTATACTTTTACTATTAGCTACATGCGCTGGGTACATAATTATTATGTCTCTGGTAATCTCTATATATATAAAAATCAATTGCTGTTCGTTTGTCTCGCTAAAACTCGAGAACTGCTGGGCCGATTTAGCTGATTTTGGTTTTTAAATGTTTGTCGTAGTCCAGGGAAGATTTAAACGTTGAGAAAATATTGAGTCCACTCATTGATAGGTGATACGAAGTACATCATAATAAAATAAAGGTCATCTAGTATAAAATAGTTTTGGACCCTATATTTTTAACTTTAAATGATACTTTTAGTTTGTGATAGTTTTTGAAAATAATTACTTACAGTTTCTGTGCTATTTAAATTTTAATCAATGCATTCAGGTTATAAATGTTAACCCACACGTTAAAAAGTAAAACTACCCTCGTGAGCCCGAAACTATGCAAAATACATTGCAAGTGTATTTTTTATCGTTTCTGGTTTTAGTTTACCTAAAGGTTTCGTCAAGAAAGAAGAGTAGAAGGCGTAAGACAAACGTACACTTGTACGTTTGTCCATCAGCCAATCACTCAAGCAAATAATGTATAAATAATAATAATAAATAAATAAATATTTGTGGACATTTCACACAACACCATCTAGCCCAAACTAAGCAAAGCTTGTACTATGGAACTAGATGGCTGATAGAATACATATATACTTTTTTTGTTGTAAATATATACATATGATACATAGAAACACCCAGACACAGAACAAACATCCATGCTCATCACACAAATGTTTGCCCTGGGTGGGGATTGAACCCACCACCTTTCAGTTCAGCAGGTAGACGTAAACACACTACCAACTGAGCCACAAGGCCAGTCAATGTATGTATATACAGATATGATATATTTTATTCATGATTTTTAACAAAATTATATGTCACATTACAATACTTAATCAATAATCCAAGCCAATCATAGGTCATTTTTTTGGAGGGTAAAGAGATATATGTTTGACCACCAACTCGCCTGATGGTAAATGATGATGTAGTAGATAATGGAACACGTAATTCTAGAAGATTAACTTGACAGTTTCAAGATTATAGTATTGTACTCATTAAAATGGAAATGCCGGATCATAAACAAACAAAAAATACATATAGATTAAATTAGATATCATAAATATATAAAACTTGAAAGGTTTCTATAGTTAGCTACGAGACCCTAAAATAAAGGAATAAAGAAATAATATGATCGAGCAAATCTTTGGATCTACTTAAGTATATCTGATCTGAGTATGATTCAATGATGTAATAACATACGTACATTATTTAGAAGAAAGTTTGGCACCCGACTCGGGTATTTCGTAATTAAATTGACGTTGAAATATTGAATTATCTATTACCTCATAATATATCAAAATATATCATAGGCCATTTCTTATTTTTTGACATTGTTTTAGTGTAGATTATGTAATTCATATTTTATTGACATTTGATTGTATTGTATATATTTATATTACATTTTCTTAGTTGTATTTCATCTCATATATGTTTGTTTGAATCATACTCGTAAATATCAAGTCTAAATCTAGACAGGCTTCCTAACAAAGCGGAGGACGCGCCTTATTTTTGGCTTGTATTAACTGACAAAACGCATTGAGTCTGCAAACGCATTGAGTCTGCATAATATGACTCAGGTATTCAGATCAGCAATTTCTTACATAAAAAAATTAGTCATGGCTACATGGCTGAAAAATCATGAAAAGTTAACGGAGGCACTGAATCACTTTCGCTTTAAAATGTAATTTAAACACTGTTATTCCACATTACATAAATAAATACATGAAGTAAATGTCTGTTTTTCCACATTACATAGGTATATAAATGCATACAGTATACAATTTAATTAATAAATATGCGTCATAACTGCGTCACATGATACTAAGGATAAGGTTCCGATTCATTGAAACATTATAGCTTTAGCTTATTTACATCGTTAGTTAGTTTAACCTTATTCAAACTCGGCTCCTCCGGAAGTGACAAGTTTTGCGGTGATTTTCCAGACGCAGTGTTTATTACGTCTAATATATTCATATTCGGTTGTTTTGTTAGTATTCGATATTACGTGCTACATCGTAGACCGCAGAGTATATCGCTAACTTTAGGCAGAGTGGGCAGCAACTCAAACTATACAATCTACAAACAACGGAATTTGCGATCACAAGTTTTATGCAACCATACTTGTTGAAAAAAAAAGACTGTGCTCGCAAGGTCTACTGTTTCTATCAAAATAATCCTGACAAACACTCAAATCCGTCCAGTAGTTTTACGTCTATTAAATACCCACACCGTACAGACAGACACAATTTTTTTAATAATTGCAGTTTTGGCTTATGTGTGTTTTTTAACCTAAAAAAATATGAAAAAATAAGTATCATTGAAAACCCATCAGTTATTTAGTGATGCAATCAACCGATTCCGAGGAACCGATATAACAGAAAAAATAATAATAGAGCTATCAAATTAAATATATTTGGTCATTAACATTAATTGTTTATTAATTTATTTCTGGTAGGTGTTAAACAGGAAGTGAACCTTTATACAATTTGAAGTTTTATTCGTGTTCGACGTATTCAAATGATCGTTTGTGTTGTGTTATTACCTACATAAAAATCGTGATTTAAAAAAAACATTTATTTTTAGTTTGTCATTTTTTTTCTCTATTGACCGCGTGCTTTTATGTTATGCTTACAAATGTGCTTGTTTAGTGGTAAATAAAGATGTATGTTAAGCATTAATTTAAAATAAAATTATTGAAAAATATTGTATGTACTAAGTTTCTTTTGTAAGTGTGAAAATGCCCAGCCGTAGAGTGTCGTGGGGACATTGCTCTTCTGATAAAGTTCGAGAACCTTCCGCTACTATTGGGTAAGATTGCAATGAAACAAATTTTAACGGATCGCGTATATTTTACGTAATTGTTTAATTGTCCAAATTAACAACATTACAAATTAGAACATCACAAATTAGATCTATTCGGAATTAGTCTCAATCGTTTTCGCAACTGTTTGTAATTCTCTGTAAGCTCCTACTTATCCTAGTGGGAGGGCGTTGACAGCCCATGGCCCAGAGGGGCAAGTTAATATTATGGAGGATGAGAAAAATATTAATTGTAGGAACAGGTACACTTGCACGGCCTTAGGACTTTCGTTGCTTTGCAATTGGCTACATTTTTTTAATCTCTAGGGGGGGGGGGGGGGCAGCAGCCTCCCTTGCCCCCCCTTGGCGACGCCCTTGTCCTAGTGATAGCTACATGATTGTGCGATTTTGTACTGGTTTCTCGTCTCAATTTCATCTTAATTAAGTAATATAGGTAAGCTAAATGTATTATATTATTCATCTAATTTTAGTTAAGTTAATTAGTAAATACACTTTACTCGTAATACCATGCTGTGCGCTCTAAGAGTGGATTACGGGATCGACCACATCAATAGCATGTTATTGAATGCAATATTTCCTGTAATCTGTAATGAGTGTCAAATAAATAAATACCTAAATAAATTTTCATACATAAATATCAATTTCCGTTATTTTCTAAAAATCATTTTTATGTATGAAAATTAACTCGTGTCAAATTGAAATTTTCGTCGAATATTTGTGATGTTGTTTTCTAGTTTTACAAACAACGATTTTTGTTATAAGTTCATTCAGTCATTTTATATGTTCACTGAACTGTATTTTATTTCCAATAACTTATTTTCCTTAAACATCAACGAATACTTAGATAAACAAAAATAAAACTTATTTGCTACATAAAAACCAAAATTCAACGCTGCTTACTCTGTGTAAAAACACCAGACCAAAGATTACCTACAAACCATCATAAACATGAAAACCTTTTTCGTTTCTTATCCGCGGTGCCGTCATGGATGGCTAAACATAGGAAGAATACATACCTATAAGTTTAGCTAGAATATAACCACTTGACTACAATGTGTGCCGTGTATTTTCTACATATAAAATAAAAAACATGTAATTTCAAACATTCATTGTCTATCATTGTCTATGCTCACATTCTCACCACTAGTTTTTTTCTTCAGATTGAAAATAATGCCGGCCTACGACAATGAAGGGGCCACGATATCAATGGAGGACGTCCGAGATCCAGAAGGGCCGATCACAATTAGCACAATCGAAGAAGAGCTTATCGCCAGAAGAAATAGAATGTTCAAACAACAGAAATCAACAGTCGCTTCTAGAAAAGAACAAGCAGTTTGCGTAAGACGGGCGCACAAAAGATATGGCCCAGCGAAAAATCCGAACATCATCCTCGACGGGCTGAATATGACAGTTCCTAAAGGCGCAATGTGAGTTAAAAAGTTTACTTTTGAATTCGGAACTCTTTGTGGCAGTGAACTAGTTTTCCTTTGTTGAAACTGACATAACAAGGTTTTTAGATATTTTGGCTTTATACGTGCTTTCAACTTAGTCAGTTTATTATATTATCTAACCTTTATGGTGGAGAGAAATCAAATCATTTTCTGTTTAATAATTATTATCTCGTGTATATTTTTTAAAAATATATTCAAAAATATTTTTCCTCTCAACGGCATTATCTTTGGTCATCCGCAAATTGAAAATTACAGCGTTGTCTTTGCCCCCTGGTTACGCCAAATTAAAAACGTTACCTCTACGCTTTTATTTTTTATAAAAAAAGAAAACAGTGAATGAAATTAAAAAAGGTTCGTTATTAAAAAGGAGGTTGACGTGACATCAGATAGCTAATGAACTGTTAGTAAAGAAATGTTAAACAGCGACATTTTTTACCTGAAAATGTCTAGTGATATTGGAGCCTGAAAGCCACGCTATTCATCCTGTGTAAAAGCTAACAAAAAGGTAGAACGTCCCGGTAATGAAACCTCTTTTGTCTATGTACTGCGAAAAAAATGGAACTTGAAGGCGGGAAATTAAATTATATTTTTACAAGAGAAACACTCCTACGCGTGGGAACAGCCATTAAAAACACAAGAAAATAATAGTCTAGATACTTCAGAATTTTGTTTTGTGTTTAGAACATAAAGGGACATTATTTCATACATAAAATAGCTTATTTAAATATCAGATGGTGCTGTAATTTTTAGAAAATATTTTTTTCAAATTGAAACCTCGTTCCCTAAAGACTTTGTAACGTTCATGCGGCATTGACTGACTGATTGTTTGAATCTACTCATCTTGTAAACCAGTCGTATTTAAAAATTTGTAATGTGCATTAGAAAAAAAAAAAAATTAGTCACAGTAGCTACCTACCATGACTAATATTTTTTTTAGTAATGCACATTACAATTTTTTAAATATTATTTCATCTACTGCATTACCTTAAGCGGTATAATAAACTCAAGGTTAACAAACTATAATTACTATAAATCACTAAAAAACATGCTCGCGCCAGAATAGACAATGAACAGACGTTTTGTTCCACCTGAGAGAATTTTGGCGTCACACGTACCTATTGTGCATTTTGGCAGAGTATTGTAATATTTCCATGTTTTTTATTGCTATCAAATAAATCATGGTTACAATGAAAATCTAATAATATACTTACATTGCAACTCCATAATATGTAGGTATTATATGTTAATGTGTTAAGTTGCTCTATAGTTTTATAACAAAGTCAAACATTTTTTTCTACATATAATTGAGCGAAGCGAACAAAGCTCTGCATCAACTAGCAAAATGTTCTTTCTTGTGTCAGGACATATTTTATTGCTTTGTAGTCGAGAGACGAAACGTGCTAAAGATCTATAAAATTTTAAACTATCGTTTAAAATTTTATAGGTCTTTTTTTCATGTTCGGGGAAGTGTTTGCCAAAAAGGAGAGAACTTTACTGTGCCACCATTTACTGACTGATTTTGATACTATTTGATACAAAAGTTTGGAATCCAACTCTAAATAAAATAAAATATGGTGTAATTTTCAACGTACCTAGAGAAATAGAAAATGTTTATGGTTGGAGCATTAAATTTTAAAAGATGTTTTAGAAATGCTTCTATTAATTTCAGTTATGGTCTTCTTGGAGCATCCGGATGTGGTAAGACGACGCTCCTCTCCTGTATAGTGGGCAGACGAAGACTGAACTCCGGCGAACTCTGGGTGTTGGGAGGGAAGCCGGGAGGCCCAGGCAGTGGTGTACCAGGACCTAGGATCGGATACATGCCTCAGGTATGTGGTCTTAGCGATAATAATAATAATTAAAGGGCATAACGCTGGGAGTAGCGAGTAGTGAAAGAGCAGCATACCTCCCGACACCCTTTAGCCAACCATTCCGATCTTCTTGCTCCGGCGTCAATATGCGGCGCCTCTATGGGGGCCCATGTGAGAGGCGGGTCATCGCCTGTTGCAATTTATTTAGCAACGTACCCAGCATACCTCCGGCATTGCTACGCTTGATGGCAATGTTTTGCGTTGGGCACGCAAAACATTTACGCTCGTACACAGTAACAGTTAGCTCGTACGCATTAACATTTGATCACGCGTCGCATCGCTAAGATGAACTGTCACATACTTACTCAGATTTTTGACTGCAAACGACATAAGTATATAACTTATTGTTTTTACTGTAACTGCCGTAACAAAGTTCAACCTATATTAGACCATAAGTCTACGTAATTATAACCGATATTTCCTTCTTCACGCATTAACTTGCTAATTTTAGAAACTGACTTATCTAAGCACCCTTCAGAATTAAGGCAAAGACGTATAAAGCACAGGATCAATCTTTCCGATGTCACTCAAAGATGTGACAATAAGACCAGATAAGTCAACCCAACCTATTCAAACTCGACGCCTGAAATAACCCTAGAATTATTTCACGTACCGTTTATATCGTCTGTCAATTGTTCAGCAAACATTAATTAACCTATCTCCCAACAATATAGGTTATTTGGTAACGCAATTAAGTTAGTATAGCATCCATTAATCTTATAGAACAATTTACACGGAACAATATTTTGGTTGGGAGTCGGTTTTAGACTTCGCGTGTGGAAAACAGTTGTTGTGCGTTTATTTTGAAACAAGTATCTGTATAAAAGAAAACCGGCCAAGTGAGAGTCGGACTCGCGCACGAAGGGTTCCGTACAATAATCTATAAAAACGGCAAAAATCACGTTTGTTGTATGGGAGCCCCCTTTACATATTAATTTTATTTTAATTTAATTATTTATTTTTAAAGTAAATAATATAACTGAATATTTCAAGCGTCTACCTGTTGCCGTTATCAATATCGAGCAAAAAAATCACGTCGTTTGTATGGGAGCCCCCTTAAATATTTATTTTATTCTGTTTTTAGTATTTGTTGTTATAGCGGCAATAGAAATACATCATCTGTGAAAATTTCAACTGTCTAACTATCACGGTTCATGAGATTACAGCCTGGTGACAGACTTACGGACGGACAGACAGCGAAGTCTTAGTAATAGGGTCCCGTTTTTACCCTTTGGGTACGGAACCCTAAAATGAAATACCCGACTGCTAAAGAGCAATTTATGTCACAATAGATCTGTAAAGTTCGCAGTGACTAAGTAGCCGGGCTGTCGGAGCCCTTGTGGCCCCCTATGTTTCGAATGAAAACAGCAATTTTTGCAGACTAACTTACTATTTTGTTACGAATGAACATGATACGCTGTTGAATGTGTTTTTATGAGAATATATGCATGAAGTCGCAATCCGCAAAACATTTGTAAATATAGCTAGAAAGTAAACAGAAAACTGTGACAAATGGCTGGGCGTCAAAATTTGAGCAAATCAAGTTTTCATTTTTCTTTTAAAACGAAAGCCTTGTATAAAACAAAATACGGGGAGTAAATTTTGCTTTCAAATAAAAGATCAAAAATGCAAGCAGGTGTATATAGGTACTTGGAATTTTAGCTCCAATTTCAATTCAATACGGGACCTGTTTGTGACTCAAAAGTTCAAATGTCACTGACACTCCAGCACTCATGATCACTAGGTTGCATGTTCTAAGGTGTTTAGGTATAATTAAGTTAAATAATATTAATATAACATTATATTTAGTGTTGGCTTATTAGCGTATTAGTAAGCTGAAGTTGCATTATGCTGGTTATTTACGATCATTTATTGTTTATACGCAATTGCACAAGAAGGAGTGTTATGTTTTTCGACTATATGTATGTTTCTATTACCTCCTACAGCTTAAAACAGCGGCGGCGCGACAGATTTTGATGCGCGACAGGGCTGCCAGATATAAAAAAGGGGTGATCGTACATCTGCTACAAAAAAGTCGTATATCAGGGAAAAATGAAACGAAAAAGTCGTACAGTCAATCGGGGTAACTTAAACCTTCAATAAAACCGTTTTTTTAGAGGAATTCCCGCAAAAATGCTGCCAATTCATGGTTTTGCTATGAAATGTTGCCAGGTATTAAAAAGTCGAACTATTTCGATCTAGCGATCGTACCTCGGCAAATACGCCAAAAACTCGTATGCTTATGTTGTTGTTATGTTATGAAATATAAAGCCGATGTTTATTAATAACTATATTATTATATAAGAAGTACATAGAGAATTATGCTATTTTTTTCTTACATTGTAAGCAATTATAAGGTACATAATATCATATATTTATTAAGTTGTAAGCTTAGATTATATATTGTGAGGTATATAATCTAAGGTTGTAAGATACTAAATAAGACCGTTTTCAACACTGCAAATTTGTAAATTTACAAATTGATTATTTTTGCGGACTTCCATTAAGAAGGAGTTTTCTTACATGTTTGTTCACCTATTAGTCAGCCAATTGTGCATTGATTTTGATGATTATTTTTATATTTGGTAGGTCGTACTTCAAAAGTAGTCCTATATATGTACATTTTATCGAAATCGATGCAGTACTTTGGTTTTTATAACACAATATCTGGTAAAATATCATCCAAGCGCCTGTAGAAAAGTGATCAGCAAGTCGCGTATATATTGTAATGCGTATTTTGAAGTCGGTTTTTTTAAGTTTTTTAAACTCTATTTGTTATCAATTTTTTAACGCAAGAAATAACTAAGATTGAACAGCAACTCGCCTGATGTTAAGGCGCGTTGCTGACCAATCTTAGAACGACGGCGTGGCCGAGGATGGAGCTCGTCGATCTAGAAGATATCTATTCACGCTAGCCTTGAAAACTCCAAGATTGTAGTTCTCAGGAAACAGACATGGCGGCAAAGAATTTTCCATTCCTGTGCAGTACGCATCAATAACGTGGATCGTTATCTCTGAATACGGATTTTCGGCATTTCAACGAGAAATGGGTGGCAATTCGCCGACTTTCTGCTGGTCCTGTAGTGAAACGGGGAGGGTGAATTTTACTGAAGCTTAGCTACTGCTCTCCCCCCAATATGATGTGATATTTTAGCTAGTTAGTTGAGCGCTCGCGGTAGTGGAGTGAGTATTATAATACAGTTAACTGCTTATTTATGTAGGATGCCAGCATTATTCAAACAACGCGTGTTAGGTGCGTAAATTTGAGCGTAAGGCCGAATAAATACGAAGTCAATGTTTAAATTTCTGGCTTTGCTTACAGATAGAATAAAATGTATATTTTGTTGTATTATATATGTAAGTTCTTTAATAACTAAGTACGTAAATAATTAATGAATATGTTGTTCATTGTCCATTTTTAATGATTGATCTAGAATCTAGAAACACTTGCACGCTCTGACAGCGAAAATAGAGGACCAAATGTTATTAATATCTTAAGACCACATGTTTACCTGTTGTATACCTATTTTGCAAGAAATAAATGAAAATGAATTATGAATAATTATAAGATTAGTAATTGAACACAGTGAAAAAAGTAGAAACAATTTCGTAATAATATACGTTACGTAGATGTACGAAAATCGCCGACATAGCACAGCGGATTAGCAAGATGAAGTGGCAGTGGTCAGGGTACATGGCACGTAGAACTAATGGCCAATGGGGCCAAAAAGTTCTTGAATGAAGACCACGTACCTACAGGCAAGCGCAGCGTAGACCAGCTATAAGTTGGACTAATTATAAGTAAGTTCGTGTATAGGCTGAGTGGCCCAATTGTTAGAGTTTTAAGCCGCTAAAATGCCTCTGACTTGGCTTGACGATTGCTGAACAAACAACCGGGACCTACAATTTACTGTGTCATCCGACACACGGTAGCGCTCAGAAAGAATTGTCACTCACGGTCACAAGTTGTACTGATGTCAAAAACGGTGTATGCAAATCGTTTGTAACAGGTCTTTTCGGAAATCCATGGAGGTGGCTTATGTACTGTAGTGGAGTTATTGTGAATGAGATGATGATGATGATGATGTACCCTACAATTTATAATAGCTAATTAACTAAGGAGATTTAAGACAAATATTTTTAAAGTGACTTTTATTGTTTGTATTAAGTTAACTGGCTTCTGGAAATCATGCGGCGGAAATTTGAAATCCCGGACAGTTTTTTTCCTTTATTTTTGTCATTGAAACATCGAGAGCTCAAAATTAACGCGAACCACGATAAATATCCCGTTAATAATAATAGTGATTTAATTAATGATCGCGATAGTTTAAAAATGTGTTTTAAATTCATAAAGTCCAGATAGTAACTTTCCTAATATTAGTATTAGTAGACATTCAAAATAGTAGCAACAATCAAAACTGAGCTTAAGGCGACACCCACACCGATTTATCTTGTCCCCAAATGTTTGTAAATATCGTCCCCGACTAACCCTTTCTTATTGGATTACAGTTGTAGCTCACATTCGCAGTTACAGATACAACTACCGCGTTATTGTTAGTTTGGATTGTTTATTTATTTTAAGTCCCTGTTTCGCTACTGCGACTGGTCGCGTCGTAAGGTAGTGCGATATACAAATAAATTTATTTCAGATATATAAATATAATAACTGTTTATCTATATTACCTATACATCACGGTTCATTATCGTAGTGCTGAAAAATGGTGATGATGTTGATATTGAAATGTGGCCTATGTCCGTTTTCAGGTTCTGAGCTCCCTCTTTTCTGGATTTTGTAAGATCAGTTTAGCTTTTTGCTCGTGAAAAAGTAACAAACATAGATACAGTGTTACTTTAGCTTTTTTAAATTAGTTATGAATACAAAATCGTGTAATTGAGAATACAGAATAAATAAAGCTAGAATCGCGAGTAAAAATATGGTATCTTCTGAGTAAACTCCATCGTGGACCATGTCGTTGATTGAACTATAGTTGAACATCGGTCCTCGATAAGTCTACAAAGTTTGAATGAAATCTGACCGTTTGAAATGGGTCAAAATCATGTTTATTAATTAATTTATTTAAGTCCATTAACATTGTGTACAATAACAATATTCGCAATAGTTTTATATAATAATAACATAATTACAATTGCCACAATAATTAAAGATGGATACAGCATGCATTAATTGAGCGAACAAATAAATTATAAAATATTGCACGTTAAAAGTTTCCGTTATATACTAACATAGCTTATAAAAGCGTGTTATAATAGACGTGAATAACTCGTAATATCAAATTGAAATATGTAGCAACTGCGTTATTTTTTCAAAATAAAGTTCGCGACACAAGTCGCATCAGCCACAAGGCTCCTTACGGCTATGTTTATCGAGCTTATTAATAGGTCGGCTATTTTACCCATGTTTACAATCCAATTTTGGATCGCTTTTACAATGTAATAATACGAGGAAATAAACAACCTCTAGGCCTTTGTAAATAACAACTTGTTGTATTAGTAGGAGTGTTTATTAATAAACTATATTTAAACACATGTAAGACACTCCATACAAAGGCACGCTATTCAGTGACACATACGCAAGTTGTAGTATTACCAACAGCAGTCAAAGAGAGCTCAACAAATTTTGGTTACATACATGTAAAGTACGTACGCCGAGCAGGAAGAATTTCGTACATTGACCTATGATTACCGGTGCCGGTCGTTGCACCTGTGCGAGTGCAATAGCAATATAGTCACGCGGGAGTGACAGAGATAGGTAATCATAGGTCATTGTACGAAATTTTTCCTGCTCGGCGTATGTACTTTAGCTGAATTTTGGTCTTTAAAATTTAAATTGTCCTAGTCATTTATAATTTGTATTGTGTGTATAAATTGTAACTGCAGATTGTAAAATAACAATAATTAATGCTAGAATGGTTCCAATTTACATAAAATACGCATTTCCGAGTGAAGCCGGTAACTTGGGACAGGACTGAGGAAATATTGAAGTAGAGTTGTTCTTATACAGAGATGTCTCCACGAGCGATTCATTTTTACCCGACTGGAAGAAGGGTTATGTTTTTCGAGTGTATGTATGCATGTATGTTTCTATATGAGCCTAAATGGCTTGACCGATTTTATTTTATTTTAAAAACCAAAGTACTGAACAGATCTTGATAAAATTTGTATGGGACCACCTCTAAAATATTACCTACTAAGCAAAAAGAATCACAATGGCGGAGTAATCGCTTAACAAAAAAACATACAGTAATGTTTAGGAGGGTAGAAAACAGTTATGTATCTCCTATTTGTAAATAATAATATTTTTACGAATAAAATGAATATGAATATGAATATGAATATTTGTATGGAAGATCGCGCGATAACAGCTTATTCTCTTATTTGGTTTTTCAGTTATTTTGATTTAAAAAACAAACTATTGAACCCATTGTGATGAATGTTGTCATCTCTGTTTTCCGAGCGCTATAGGTGCGTTCTTATAATTTTCAAAGAGCGATCGACTCCATCCTCGGCCACACTTCATCGAGGCCACGCATATGTTAGGGACCATATGCATGTCTCGACACGGTCTTGACTTATTTGAAAGAAAAATTAAAAAAAGTATTTTATTATTCAAACCACACACTACAATGGGAATTACTACTAAATATTACAATATTAACTAAAAGCTCATCTCATTTTCAAAAAATTATCTGAGCGCCTGATCGATGCGACGTGTGACCAAAATGCTTGCGCGTATCTGGCCCAACGCATAAGCATTGCCATTCAACGTGGCAATGCGGTCAGCATGCTGGGTACGCTGCCAACTGGTAGTGGGTTTGAGCATTTGGATTATCTTTAGACCTTTATCGGTCTGGGGTGATCGATGTGCTTTTTGTGTAGTAGTTTAGTTAGTTGAGTCTGTATATTGTTGTGTTGTATAATAACTAAATATTTCACTTGTAGATTCAAACCGTGAAAGTCTCTCGTGAAAATAACTTCTGAAAGGAAATATTTGACTAGATTTAACTTGTTATTAATAATTCAGGCGGCGAGACCGAAATTATTTCGGTCAAAAATTAATTCAGTCTTCCTTTGACACAAATGCTAATTGGCAGACACGAATAACTTATTCAGGGCTTAGTTGGGGGCTTAGGAAATTGGGGAACTTAGTAGGTTTTATTGGTGTTAGTTTGTTACTAAAATTACCCGAGCAGTTATTTGAGTTCTCCGAGAACTAGCTGAGATGGAGTTGAGAAGTTTATTAAAGTTCTTTTTTAGGGGTCCGTAGTTTTAGGAGGAAATCTAGATAAAGAAAGAAACCTCGGAAATTCGTGTTAAACTTAGTAATATATTGTATACCGAAATCCCGTGCTCAATGATATAGGTCTACGTTCTTGATGCGTACGGCACAGGAATGGAATTCTTTGCCGCCTTCTCTGTTTCCGGCGAGTTGCTCTCAGAAAACAGAGAAGGTGGAAAGGAATCTATTAGTATTGTTATTTTACCCGACTGCGTAAGAAAGTGGTTATTTATAAACTCATCCAAAATAAATTTACTAGCTTACTGATAAAGTCCAACTCAATAAGTAAATCTCAGCAAAAAAAAAAACAAAAAAAAACCAATTTCCTATCTATCACGGTTTAACAGATTTTATCGTTTGGTAGGCCAGCCAGAGACAAGAGAGACGGACACTGTAGGCTTAGTATTAGGCTCCCAACCCGTCACGTAAGAAGCCTAACATTTTATGTACGAAAAGTCGAGAATCTCCTCAGTTTTTAGGGTTCCGTACCTCAAAAGGAAAAAACGGAACCGTTATAAGATCACTTTGTTGTCCGTCTGTCTGTCAAGACGCAAGGGAATCAAAACCTATGGGGTACTTCCCGTTGACCTATAACTTTGAAATTTGGCAAGAAGCATTGTCATATAGTACACATAAGATACACTTAAGACCCTATTTGGGTCTATATGCAAGGAAGGAGGGTCCAAATTTTAAAGTGCTGTAACCATATAATGTGGGGTATTATATGAAGGAGCTTAATTAGCACAAGCTAAAACAGGTTTTTAAATATTTTCACGATGTATATTTTTCGATTTATGAAGGAAAATATAAAAAATATATAATTTCCCCCTTTTATCTATTAGTTTCTACGGAACCGTCGGTGGGCGAGTCTGACTTGCTCTTGTCCGGTTTTTTTGAATAAGCGACCAATCGCGACTGCAAATTAGCGAAGTATAGTAACTTTTCCACTCTCAAACTAATTTATCATTTTAACATAGATTTAGTCTTAAACAACCTTGCATTTTAATTCGGAGTGCAACAAGTTAGATTCAAAAACGTGGCTGGAAAGTTATCTCAAACATCTCGCATACTAATAATGATTTTGATTTGGATTTAAATATGACACTTAGGAATTAAAAACGAATCTAACGACACCTCGCACATCAAAATCGGTCAAGCCGTTTAGGCTGTAGGCTGTAGGCTTGTTATTTTGACTGGCCTTGTGGCTCAGTTGGTAGTATGTTTGCCTGCTGTGCTGTAGGTCGTGGGTTCGATCCCCGCCCAGGGCAAACATTTGTGTGATGAGCATGGATGATTGTTCTGTCTGGGTGTTTCTATGTATATCTCATCATATGTATATATTTACGAAAAAAAGTAAATATGTATTCTATCAGCCATCTAGTCCCATAGTACAAGTTTGGCTTAGTTTGGGCTAGATGGTGTTGAGTGAAATGTCCACAAATATTTATTTATTTATTTTTATTTACTTTTTCACAAAAAACGCACACTCAACAGCGTATCAAGCGTAACGAAATCGTAAGTTAAACTGCAAAAACTACTTTTATGCTGTCGGGTATTTTGTTTTCCTTTAACATATACCTATATACATGTTTGTATTATTTGTAGTCTGTGGTTTACGTTTTTTTAAATGACTTGTAAATGACAAAACCACAAATGGTCATTTGATTGGCCGATACCCAGCAGTCACTGCGTGCTTTAAGCCAAACAGACACGAACGATGGGAATGGGTCCATATAAGATTTAGAGTCCGCGCCACCCCTCAAGTCCGATATAGGCAGCGCTTCAATCGCATTCCGGCCATACACACTACTAGTATTCTGTGTTCCAGCGGGTAATGACGGGTCTGTCAAATTTAGTTCCAAAATTTCGCCATCGGACTTCAGTGATGGCGCGGACTCTACTGGTGGACCATTGAGAGTGAGAATTAGAGAACTAAATGTGATATTTTCTTTTTTTCAGGAAGTGGCTCTCTTTGGTGAGTTTTCCATCAGGGAAACTTTGATATATTTCGGATGGATAGCGAACATGAAGACGAAAGATGTTGAAGAGAGAATAGACTTTCTAATTGCGCTTCTACAGCTGCCCAATCCTACACGGTGAGTTTTTTTTTTTTATAAAATAGGAGAAGCAAAAAGGCAGACGGCTCGCCTGATGGTAAGCAATAACCGTCGCCTATGGACAACTGCAACATCACTGACATTACTGTTGCTTTGCTAGCCCGGAAAGGTGCTTGTAGACACCCTTTTTAAAACGCTCTTTGTTGGAGCTCGGCGGGAAAACCTTCCGAGGAAGGACATTCCACATTTTGCTTGTTCGCGGGAGGAAGGAGCGTGATAATTATTTTTTTATTTATCGTAGATTATTTCCATAATAGTATCAGTGCATAAATTACAAATCTAATTATCAATCCGCTTAATATTAATAAGATAGTTACAATGGACCCCAAACTAGGCTAGGCCTGTATCTTTGGCGTCCTTTACCAAGTTGTCGTACTTGTCTAGAAATTGAGCGCTGAAAATTTGTACACATTTCCGATAACTACATTAACTGTCGTGTGTTAGAACTAGTTACACAATTAAGATATCCATATACAATAATAAATTATGTGAATGAAATCTGATAAAATCAATTGGAATAAAAGATTTTTTGACGAGTTTATTTTTAAACGACTTCAAAAAAGGAGGTTCTCGATGCAGTTGTATTTTATTATGTTTGTTACCAAATAACTCCATCATTTATGAACCGATTTGGAAAAATATTTTTTGCTTGAAAGAATATACTTTCAGATTGTTCTCATACAAACTTCGTCAAAATAAGTTCAGTAGTTTAAAAAAAAACGCATTTTGAAGTCGGTTGTTTCAGTTTTTGAAACTATACATTTTTTTTTTTTTTTATCTTCCCTGCTTATACAAACTGTCCCACTGCTGGGCGCGGGCCATCTTCTCATTGTGAGAAGGGTTAGGCCATAGTCTGCCACGCTGGCCAAGTGCGGGTTGGCAGACTTCACACATCTTCAGATCATTGAGAACTCTCAGACATTAAATATTATTATTAAATATTTTTTAATAACTGTCCGTTATGATATTTCAGACAAGTGAAGAATCTATCGGGCGGCCAGCAGAGAAGAACCTCGCTAGCAGCAGCTCTCATTCACGACCCGGAGCTGCTTATCCTGGACGAGCCGACGGTTGGAGTCGACCCTGTTCTTAGGCAAAGGTAAACAAAACAATTATTTTTATGATTCAGACGGTTGGCTGCCTTCCATTTTACGTTTTTATGACAAAAGGGCTTGATTGACGGATACTGTATAAATAATTGGCCAAGTGCGTGTCGAGCCACGCGCATGGTACGGTTCCGTAGTTGCACTTTATTATATGTGAACTTAGAAGAGAGATTTAAATGTAATTTGCATGAAATTTGCCTCTAAAGGTACATTTTATGAGTTGGTTATCTATAACTCGTTTATTATTAAAGGCTACTTAACTGTGTTAGTTTTTTATTTTATTTATTATTATTCAGGATACTAGCATGAATTTGTCACATCTCCAAATTCAACCATTTAGATGGCAGAGGGTGGGGACTGGGACACTTGACTCTCATAAAAATTATCACTTTGAAGCTAAGATTTTTTCAAACGAATCACTAAGTAGAAAAATAGCCGTAGTAGCCTTCCCTGTTTCCTGAGACCTACAATCTTGGAATTTTCAAGGCTAGAGTGAACAGATGTCTTCTAGATCGACGAGCTCCATCCTCGGCCACACCGTCGCTTAACATCAGGCGAGTTGGTGGTCAATCGTAGATCTATCTTGTATAAAAAAAATAAAAAAAAACATTCAATATTTATTAATTACCTACCTATCCAACGGTATCCCGCACTGAAGGGGAAGACAAGAAAAAAACATTCCCACTGTACGTGTAGGATTGTATCCCTAAAATTTTCTATTTCATGATTTTATTCTACTATTTTGTTGGCGTAATAAATATGTGTACGATTACTAAATTACAACTTTCTAGTACTAATAGTCTTTAAGCTAAGCCACGGACAGACAGACAGACAGAAAAACGGACAGACAGGCGGTCATAGTAAAAGTAAAAGAGTTCGTATTTGACTACGAAACCCTAAAAACTAGATCTAAATGGGTTCATTACTTTGGGAATTACGTTGCCACAGACAGACACACACGTCAAACTAACACTTCTCGTTTCCCGTTGTTTTTTTTTAAATAAGTAGGTAAAATAAGAAAAATCTCGAAATATTTTTCTAAGAAAATATAAAGAAAAACGAGAAAATGTCATAATTCTGTGACATTACGACATAACACGTTGACAGTGACGCGTACTCCAACGACGTAAGTAATTTTCTTGAATTATTATGCCTTCTGATTCTACCATATTATGAGCCGGAATCTTCACCTTTTATGACGTAATATCATTTTTATGAGATGTATGAATTTATTTGTAAAACTAGCTGCATTGTGTGGTTTTGTACGCGTAGACAATGAGATTTTATCTATAATTACATACAAATCAGTCGTGCAGTCGGCAGTTGCAGTTGACAACTTGGTTCGGAATACTACCTTAAGGTTGGGTTCAAAGTGCGCACCTATCTCTCTCGCACTTCACAACATTTTTACCCAACTGCAAGAAGGAGAGTTTTGTTTTTCTTTTCATATGGATAAACGTCTTTTACACGTTATAAAATAACTGAGTAGGGATATCAGGAATGTGAGATACAGTTTTGTTTGTTTAAATAGGAAAAAGGTTTGAAAAAAAAAGAAAAACAAACATTCCTAAACTTAGAAATAGAGAGGAGATTTATAACAATAATGTAAACATCATTAAGATTTAGAAATAGAAATAAATATGTAAACACCCCTAAAAGTTCCAAACGACATTAACGTTTATAAAATAGAGTTAAACGCCGTCGCTTAAATTTAACTCAAACTGTAAATTAAATTAAACTTAAATTTAACTCATCGTATTCAAATTATGCTGCCAACATTAGTTTGATCTTCCCAAGTGGGTCAAGCTGCCAAGCTGCCGGCCTCGCGCTTGAATAATGCATCTTACAGCTTACTTTAGGGGGGGGAGACCACCAAACTTGTGTGGAACTAGGCTCCTTGAAATCCTTGTTTGGTCCAGGAAAATTCATGGAACATATAAAACACATTTTACTATATTTAAATAGTAGTTCTGCGAACAGTACACTTTATAAACACAAAATTTTTGGAATTAATAAAATTTTGTTTTTTTATGCTTCTTGAGCGATTTTGCTCATATTTGAAATTCTTATTTGTAATCGAGTACGAAATGTTATCAACCTCTGATAATGGGCCGTAGTTTTAACACTCACCCAGCTCAAAATGTTTTGTGTATTGACTTGATATAAGACTTGATATACAAAACAAACTTAAAAGAAAAAAAAAAACTTTAAACGAAAACGCAAACTGCTCGAAATGTTTTGTGTATCAAGTCTTGATCCAAAAACAAACTTTTAAAAAATACTCTATGCGACACGCAATCCGCTCAAAATGTTTCGCGTAAAATACAAAACCTCCTGACCTGACCTGACCTGACCTGATACAAAACTTCTGCTACAGTGACTTTTCATAATCAAGTAAACTTTGTGATATAATGTTTTGTTTTGTTTGCAAGATGCAACATTCCTTATCATGTGGCATTCATCTTATTATTCTAGTGACAGTCTCTTCACGCCAGGACTTTATTAATCTCGACACATACATATTCAGATACAGATACACAGACACACAGATACACCGATACAGACACACAGTTATACAGATTCTTGCGCCATATTACATCTCCTAAAACGGTCTATTCACACCAAGCTCTGACGCAAAGCCTTTTACCCGACTGTGCAAGAAGGAGGGGTTTTCGTTTTTATGTGACTATGTGTATATGCTTCTATATTCCCTCCTACAGCCTAAACGACTTGGTAAATTTTGATGTGCAAGGTGTCGTTAGATTTGTCTTCACTTCCCGAGTGTCATTTATAACAGTAATTTGGTCTATAAAATAAAATAACCAAAAAAACATTCAAGTAAATGAAATTACGTATCTTGAATTCAGTTGTTTAAATTTTAATAGTTATCAATTTACCGCGAGAATTTGTAACGGATTTACAATTAAATAAATAATAAATAAAATAAATATTGGAGGACATTTCACACAACGCCATCTAGCCCAAACTAAGCAAAGCTTGTACTATGGAAACTAGATGGTTGATAGAATACATAGTATATGCTTTTTTTTTCTTAAATACATACTTAAGAAACATAGAAACACCCAGACACAGAACAAACATCCATGCTTATCACACATATGTTTGCCCTGGGTGGGGATCGAACCCACGACCTACAGCTCAGGAAGCAGTCGTACTACCACTGAGCCATGAGGCCTGTCAATTGCTATAATATTACAACTGAATTTGAATATGAAGAGAAGAGAGTATTTGTACATATTTAAATTCGCGTGTAATTTAATACCGTGTAATTTAAACATAAGAATTATTACATCATATAATCTTGCTAATTTTGCAACGTGTCTATTACCGATTAAAAGATACAGCCGTTTAAGTGTAAAACAGACAGACAAACACCGTACCCTCACGAACATGCTCCTGCACCATTAGTACGGAAGCCTAAAAATGTTTTTTTTTTTGCGTTTATCGGTTCGGAATCCTCAGTGCGCGAGCCCGATTCGCACATGGCTGATTTTTTTGACAGCTATAATTTTTGGAAGTATGAAGTTTTGTCAAAAAAAATCTTTACAATTTTGTTTTAGCTGAGCAGGTAAAAGGGATAATGCCCAGCTTTCAAATTAAACATAGTAGAGCAGTCTGGTTGAACAGTGGGGAACCTGCTCAACTATTCGCAGTTTTTCCCCACTGTGAGTGCACAGTGGGGAAAAAAGTGGAAAAAGCTCACATAATATTTTTGTTGCATTTTTTAATTTAGTTATATTACGAGTTTAAGTTTATTTGTACCTACATAATTGATAACATTATCTATTTACGGCCTTAACTAAAAACGTTACAACTTTAACCATCGTCTTAAAGTCTCTGTCTTCTTTCCGCAAGTGCCATTACGTGTCAGCGAGAAGTTGACAAAATATGTTAAGCATTGCTTTTTTTTATTCGACCATAGGCTTGCGCTTGACCATCAACTCTCCTGACTTAAAGTTAAGTAACGTTTTTCGGTAAGGCCATTAGTGTATATAAATGTTTTGTGTATGATTCCGCGTGAATATTGTTGCAGTATTTGGGACCACCTGGTGGAGATCACGAAAGGAGGCCGAACTACTGTCATCATCACTACTCATTACATCGACGAGACGAAGCAAGCTAACATTGTGAGTATAACACACACACACACACACACACACACACTTTCATAATACAATATTATGTAGTATAAGCCTGGATACATTTTTAAGGTTTTTTTTTATTGGCAAGCACCTTTATTAATTACAACACAACAATATACAGACTCAACTAACTAAACTAACTATTTTTAAGGCCATTCTATGGATGGAGTTAGCTATCTCGCTTATTTAAATATAAGCACAAACAAAGTAGGGTGCTCGCGAGGTCTACTTCTCATATATTCGGTTAACTAGATAAAAATATATTTTTAGGAATATGCTGATGATGATGATATTAGGTCTTCAGTCCAACTTGTGGCTGGTTTTCTTACGCTGCGCTTGTCTCTGCGTGGAAGATAATATATACAAATATATATGCGTATCCAAGGGCGTTGCCAATGGGGGGTAAGGGGGCAGCCCCCCCCCCCCTAGAGATTTAAAAAATGTAGCCAACTGCAACGCAACCAAAGTCCTAAGGCCGTGCAATTGTACCTGTACCTACAATTCATATTTTTCTCATCCTCCATAATATTAACTTGCCCCCCCCTGGGCCATGGGCTGGCGACGCTCTTGTGCGTATCGGAATACATTACACTCTTTTTGGGCAGTCGAGTAAAGTCAGTCCCTTCAGACATCCAAAAACACTCAGACTAGCTAAGCGGCGATCTTATCTACCCCCTCCCGACATCCAAAAAGTATATCTATCATCTCACGATGGCATTTTCATTTATACCCTTTACAATATTTTCATAGAATTTGCATAAACATTGTACAAAAAGAACACCCACACAAAGACGCCAAAAATATGGCTCCCTTCTGTTTGGCAAACTCGGCTTTATTTGCTTACCGAGATAGCATTCGTTCACTTATTCACAAGTCTTCATTCATTCACAAAATAGTCGAACAAGTACAGAAGGTTCACTCTTCAGAAATTAAATAAATGACTACTCTTTCACAACGTAATAAAGCGCAATTTGGCTTGCACTGATGTTGTGCTGGGCTTGCACTAAGTGCTATTATTATAACCTACAAGAGGTAAAGTTCGCTCAACTATTTTGTCATTTGCAGTAGATTTGATGCAGAATTCTGAATATTCGTAATGAACTGAACGCGAAATGTAAATGTGTAGCGTAGAAGTTATGGAATGAATATCAATGATATTGGAAAATATATACAAATATTTCAATAAGCAATGACAATGTCTGATTTGAACTATTCTAATTTGGTATTCTGCGAGTTATGCTGTTTATATAATATGAGTTAGTTAATTGAACCAGTGCGCCGCATGACATATACCGAAATCTAAGTATCTAGGGAACTATTTAGGATATTTGTAATAATAATGAGACACCCTGACGTATAATTTTACCTGTGACCAAGAACATAGCGAGTTTGAATCGTCAAAATCAAAACCTATTATAAGTAGTTATTGCTCGCGCAATTATTCAGTGATAATTTTTCTACGCGTAGAAAAATTATCACTGAATAAATTTTATGCCTCTGTATTTTTTTTTTGTACAAGATAGGTTTGCGGTTGACCGCAAACTCGACTGAATCACGGTAAATATCCCATGAATAATGATAATAATGTAACTAACCTAACGTTATGCGATGTTGCGGTCTATGGTGAAGCGATTGCGAAGCGACACCCAGATTGTATCCTAAATCCTGGATTTTTACAGAAATTCTCAACTCTCATTTGATCCACTCACCTTACTCCATCGTTTTGGAAAAAATTACAACAGTATAGTATAAGCTAACTCAAATACTAAATTTGAGGTCTGTAGCAACTAAATCATGGCACCTTTTTTGGTACTCTTAATACCTTTAGGTTAGCTTGAATCTTCCGCAAAATAAAAAACGTCAATAATTTGTAATAGATCAATTAAAATTTGTTTTATTTCAAGAGTAGAACTTGCGTAAACCGTTACTTTTTAAAATTAAAATTCTAAGAGGCTAAATAGTTTGAGACACATCATCATTTTAATTAAACACACCAGCAAATATTTAACGGACCAAAATTTATCAGATTATTCTGTCTCCAGATTGGCTTGATGCGTGGTGGAAGGTTCCTGGCAGAAGAATCCCCGCAAACCCTCATCAGGCGATACCAAGCGGACAGCCTTGAAGACGTCTTCTTGAAGTTATCAGTCATGCAGAACCTGGGCAAAAGGAGACGATCCAGTATCCTTGCTGGTGTGGTTGACAAAGTGGAACTACCTGCCATACCGGTAAACTTTTGTACTATTATATAATATAATACTGTTCTATGACCACAAATATTATATACTATACATCAATGAATATTTAATTATACAAATACAGTAGACTCACTTCTCAAACACGTTTAATTAAATATTTATTATTGCTACGACTAAAGGTCGTTCTACGTTGCACTCGCCGGTGTGTGGTCTTTTTCGGGCCCTTCAGCCATGAGTTTGCTCTGACCACTGCCACTTCAATTTGCTAATCCGCTCTGTTATTTTGATATCTTTCATTCGTCTACAGATTTCTTAATTTCTGACTCAATCTTGTTGCGTGATATTGAGCTTCCTTAAAAGGTCCATAGTGAGGGATGACGTTCTAGAGTAGTGAAAGGTATTCTTGGATCTACATGTGGAGCCGAACTGTGGTTCTAAGTGGACGGAGGCCTATCATCTGTGGCTATCACTAATCTAGCCACACGACAGATGTGACACACAAGAGAAGTAACAACTTCATCAAGGCGATGAAAATAATAAGAAATAGGGGTATAGCAGTGTCGCGTTGACTATATCTCTCTCGCACTCTTAGGCTACTCGAGCTTTACCCGAACGAACGTTCCATAGCCGAGCGTAATGGCTCAGATTCATTCAATACCCATATAATAAACTAAAGTGCTAACCGCATCTAAAAAAGTTTTTACTTCAAAAACTAATATTACAACTTTCTGCGCAGAACCCAGCAGCCATAGACTTGGAAGAAGCAGAACTTGGTGAAATTTCCGGTGAATTTGGCGATAACGTGTCAATGTCGAGTAAAGGGCGTGTGGTGGTGACTCCCGACATCAACCCACCGGTGGACTCGCTTCCCCCTGAAGAGAAACCCAAGAAAGGATGCATGGAATCCTTCATGCCGATGAAATGGCATCACATGAAAGCGCTTATTTGGAAGAATTTCCTTAGTCTTTTCAGAAATTTTGGGTGAGTTTTCGTGCCTTCGTATTGGGGGGTTTCCTGGGGTTGAACGGTTTGGAGCCACCCACTCTGTGGAGACCTTTGTCCACCTGTCCGAATGTATTCGGCTTACGTGACCCGTCTACTCCCATTTCAGCCTAGCTGATGTACGCTTGAGATACCTGTAATGCAATGGAGAACTTGCACAGTTTTTTTGTATACAAATTTGTAGTAATTGATAATCCAATAATTTTTGTGAAAAAAATAATTAAATGAAAAATGACGAAATATAGTACGTAAAACGAGAAGAAAGGGACGGGTATCATATGGTTTCTAACGCTGTCATCCTCTCTCTCTATCTCTCTCTCTCTCATATGTATTATGAGTTCACACACACATTTCTACTTATGTGGTGAGTGAGTGTGTTGTCATATTCATGACATTACTGACCATAACCGCAAAGCGGTTGCGTTTTAAAAGAGGCAAAAAAACTTCATTGACTTCGTTATTTTCTAATGAATTACACTCATCCAAAAGAATGAAATAGTCTAAAAACCCTAGCGCACACGCACATGCCATTTATATAGGTATTTAGAATTCAATTTCTCTAGCGTGCATGATGTTAATAAACAATAAAGTTAAAGTTAAAATTTACCTTCACATTTTTTTATATCTGTCTCTTACTTTTTGTTTTATTTATTACATCTTTTGTTTTTTTTTTAATTGTTATTACTTATATTATTGTGTACTATGTTATCCGTATGTGACGTCACCATCGGTTACAGCGGAAGACCAGCACTGGCTGTTCACAACTAGCAATATGCTAAGCTGGAACCGATTTGTGGCGGGCTGATATAATATTCTTGGTATTTTTGTTATGTATGTACTTATTGTCTTCCACAAATAAATATATGTCTATGTCTATATTTTTTTCAGTGTCCTGGCATTTATCATCGGTCTCCCCGTCTCCCAAATGATATTCTTCTGCCTCGCCATCGGCCACTACCCCGAAGGTCTGCCCATAGCCGTGGTCAACTATGAGTCCAACAGCACCATAGCACTCTGTCCTTACGACAAGAAGACTTGCCCGCAGAACCAAGAAACTTACGAGTGGAACCTGACGATGTTCAGCTGCAGATATTTGGACTATTTGTCGAAGAGGCAAAACAATTTGGTGAGTTTTGTTATTATCCTCTTTTAAGTTGTGAAATGTCCAGACACAGAATAATTAACAGTATTACTCACTTTGCAAACATATTGACTTTGCACACGTCGGCGCACGCGCACTGGGCTCACCTACACAACGCTGCAGCGTCTTCTAAATATTATGTATCATGTAAATTTTGAGGCAATAAATAATTTAGAATTTTGAAATTTTGAATTTGACAAAATAGCGACTTTGGTACGACAATTACCACCTGCAACCTGACTTGTACTTTTTTGGCAATAAGGTTGCAGGTGCTAAGCACCTTTTAACTTTTACAACTCGTTATTACCGTGAAAATGCAACAAAAACACACATAGTTACTTTCACTTTTATAATACTCATCATCATCATCATATCAGCCACAAGAAGTCCACTGCTAGACATACGCCACTGCCATGGATTTCCAAAGAGACCGGTTGTACCATACCGGACCGGACCGGTTTAAAATATCAGTTAGAATACATAAAAAATACTCGTTAATAAAATATTGAGCATCAAAACCATTTTCATCCAATTTCAAACGGAGGTACACAATTCTACATTGCACGTGGCACGACACGCACTTGGCCATTTATTTAAACTATAATAATTATGACAACACATATTGACATTACCACAAAAACATAATCTTTCTTCTGTAATCGGATAAGGGTAACAATATGCCAAAGAATATCACCTTTACTAATATTCTGTGAAATAGTACGCGCAGGTGCCAAAATACTGAACTTACTTTATGTAGTAAAATGAATCAATGCTAAGGATTTATTTTTTGCGACACCTGCCGCTGCCTATAGATGTTAAGACATATTGCTTTTCCTATTTCAATATTACAACCTGTTTGTACTGTCTTGGGGTATGTAAAGATACAACACAATACAATAGAAAATATTACAATACACAATATTTTATTTCCAAAAGATTACAGTGTTATCATAAAACTTAAAATTGAGAGATGTGTACAAGATTGAGTTATGGTAAAATATCTAGGTGCTTGTAAACCCCTGCACTAGGAGAATCTGTATCGCAGGGATTACATAATAAGCGTGTACTTGTACTTGAGGTAGAGCGAAAAAAGTGAAACATATTCCAGTTTAAAAACAAATAGATTACTAAAAATAAGTTTGGTACTTTAAATACATGACAATGATTGAATGAATGTAAAAGAAAAATGTAACTTATGCTAATTCAAAAACCATATCGAGATTATTTGTTTCTAAACCATATTTATAAAATATACTTTGGGATCTTAAATTGATGATAATTATGGTGGATATTTTATCGAAAATATAAAAATGATTTGTCCTTTAGATTACCTCTAAATGATGTCACAGAACTGCCTTTTTATCTGTACCAAAAAGAATTAAAAAAAAGTTACATTATAAATATTTCTTATTTTCGCAGAGCACAAAACCAACAAAAAATTATAATGTTAAGTAAAATTTTTTGTAGGTAATCATCATATTATTCTATTCAAACAAATTTGTGACGTCATCACGACTTTTTCTTTAAGAAATATTGCAATTAGTTCTTTTAAATGACTCAATCTACCAAATAAAAATATTTAAAAAATACCGAAAACAATTTTGTGTAATTTTTAATTCTTACACAAATGAATTTTGATTGTTTCTCCCAAATATTGTCAAAATCGGCTAATAAATATTGCCTCGTAGCAAGATTTTCCTCTTTTCCTAATCAAGATTTCACAATATTTTGCCTCGACAAGTTCTTGACAGATTTTACTCATATTTAAAAAGTCAATTCTGAACGTAAAATTTAAAGTTTTTGAATTGAGTACCATCCGTTTTCAGCAAATATTCATCACCATTATCAAAGCCAGTCAGTAAATGGCGTAGCAGTAAGCTGGGAAGTTTACTGCTACGCCATTTACTGCCTAAAAGGGGGACCTTTTTAGGGAAAATATCAAATTTAATGAAAATAGTTCAAAAACATTTCTTTTTATAAAATTGTAAATAGGGGTACCAACAAACAACCGGACAGACAAAACCAAATTTTGCCAGTTGACGCAGACCTTTGTTCGTTTGTCACTCTTGTTTGTCACTTTCAAACTCGTATTTGTCCATCTATATTACTTTAACACAATGCCCAACCATTGTTGGGTTAAAACCCACCCTCCCCCATAATTTCACACTCCAACAGCACCCTTGTCATTTTTCTCACCACTTCCGGTAGTTACTAACATCGCCATAAACAAGTCAACAGCAAGCCGGTTGTGTGAGAGAGGGCGCGTTCGATACATTATTTTGTTTATTATATGATACATTATGCTGATCACGTGCGTAACTGTTACACTATAAACAGTATGAGCTCTGAAAGACCCCGATAAATGTGTTTGTAGTTCTTGAACAATTCGTTTCGTATACTGACGTTTTTCATACCCTTTTCCTTTTACTCCACCGACGCCTACTCAATGCATTAATAAAAGTAATAAAAAAATAATTAAATCGACTTCAATACAATCTGATTAACTGAAAAGAGAGAAATAATACAAAAAAAACAAAACGGGACGTATATAAACAAGTAGGTACGCAAACCAACTATTTTTTGAGGCTTCTATTGGAAATATAGTGGGTATATTGGCGCAGCCAGGCCAGGGAAGGTAATTGTTGGCTATAGCTAGCTAGCTAGCTAACATTTTAAGATGTTATCGGAAAGAACTCCTCTGTCAGACCAGAAAAATCTGCTTTGCAAGAAAATAGATAAGTGTTAAAAATACTTAACATAAAATTTCATTTTAATTCCAATATGTTTTTATTCAGAAAATGGACTCAAGTATTTTTATTTTAAATACTAGATTTTACGTAAGCAGTGTATGAGCGAGACAGAAAAATTACTACCAACAGTGTATAGAGCCACTATTTCAATCACGCTCACATTTTGAAAAACATAAATTGCCTGAATGTATTTATCACAACTCTGTTCGTAATAAATCTTGCTAAAATTATGAATATTTACGATTACCTTTGATTGATTCTTCAAATAAAATTTACAAAAAGGAAAAAAATAATATTTCTAAGTAAATTTTTTGCGTAGACGATTTAAGAAGCAGAATCGACTCTCCAAATATTTTGCTCATAGCACGCACAAGGCACATTCTGTATACGGTCCCATAAAGTATCCTTACTGAAAATATTACCTGTATAGTTGAAGATTTTCCTATCTGATAGTTATTTCCGAAGGTTATTGTTGTTTACTGATGATACATATACGATTTGTTTTTTTTTTATTATTTGAACGTGTGATTTTGTTGTGAGAGAAAATAAATTGTTTTTTTTTTGCTGTTGCATTATATGTCTTTGGCTTTCCTGGGACTTTTCAGTGGGGTTTATGGTTGCTACAATAGTCCCTATGGAATGTCTACCTTCCGGTTTCAGCATCAGATGATGATGAAATTGGAAGGTAAGTACTGAAACTACGTAATAAAATAATGAAACTATTATGTCCGGGGCTTCCGTTTTTAAACTATATAATTACGTCTTTACAACCCGTCTGCGCAAGGAGGGTTATGTTTTTAGAATGTATGTATGTTTATAAATATTATATATGTATGTGGATATGTATGTATTCTATGTACATATGAATGTTTCTATGTTTACTCTTACAGCCTTGACCGATTTTAATGAGCAAGCAGTTTGATTCGCCTTCAACCCCCGATCTATTTGTAATAGTATTTTTTTTAAAGTCTCCTAAAAATAAAAAAAAATAAACACTTTTTAGAATTTTTTAAATTTAACATGTGATTTTACAAAACCTATTCCAATAAATGTTCATTCAATTTTGTGCATACTTTCACGAAAAAAGTACATTCAAATCATACGCAACATAAGGCGTAACTTGCACTGCGAAAGTCGTTCATAATTTATATGCAGTTGAGTTTTTTTTTTTTTGACTTAGATACTTGTTGCTAGTGGATAAATAGGTATATCTATATAGTAATCGTTAATGTTTGTTCAGTAGCACACGCGTACTAAGTCTTGTCTTAATAGCTAATTAATTTTTTACCTGCTAGATTCCACTGCTGGGCCAAGGTCTCCCCCATTTCCTTTCATTCCTAAAGATCCGTTGTTATTTGGCATATGAATGCTAAATTCATGATCGTTAAGCCGCGGCAGTCTTTATTTGATTATTCATTTGATTAAACCTTTAAGCACATGAAAGTCCCAACCTTATTAGGTCGTTTATTAAATTCGTTCCTCGCACAGCTTTGTATTATTTCTATTAATACACGAACCACAATAGCGACCTCTTTTACGAGACTGATATAAAACTGTGTCTAGACTTTCCCGTTTAGTCTTATATAAGTTATTATAATACGTATTCAAGTAATGAAGAACTAAGTCATCATCATCATCATCTCAGCCATAAGAAGTCCACTGCTGGACATAGGCCTCCTCCATGGATTTCCAAAAAGACCGATTGGAAGCGGCTTGCATCCAGCGTCTTCCCGCCACTTGTATGAGATCATCTGTCCATCTCGTGGCTGGTCTTCTTACGCTGCGCTTGCCGGTACGTGGTCTCCACTCGAGAACCTTTAGGCCCCATCGGCCATCAGTTCTACGTGATATGTGCCCTGCCCACTGCCACTTCAACTTGCTAATCCACTGTGCTATATCGGTGACTTTTGTACGTCTACGTATCTCTTCATTTCTGATTCGATCTCGTAGAGAGACTCCGAGCATAGCTCTCTCCATAGCTTGTTGCGTGACCTTGAGTAACTAACTAGAAGAGTGAAGTGAGTGAGTGAGTGAGTGAAGAACTAAGTAATTAATTTAAAAAAATCCCAGATATGTGTACAAGATTATTAGGTAATTTATTTCAATATTATTAGGAGTTCACGATTGCTATTTGTAGCGTTTTTATACATTACTTATAGATCTACGATTGACCACCAACTCGCCTAATGTTAAGCGACGGTGTGGCCGAGGATGGAGTCGATCTAGAAGATATCTATTCACTCTAGCCTTGAAAATTCCAAGATTGTAGGTCTCAGGAAACAGAGATGGCGGCAACGAATTCCATTCTTGTGCAGTACGCAACAGTTTCGACGCAATATGCTGAAAATGCAAAATACCGGTATATTAAGATTTAGCGTTTTACGTTTGGTAAATAATACTTTGGCAAAATACAAAAGCGCATAATGTCATAAACGCAAAGCACTTAATTAAAAAATTTGGCAATTTGCGGTAGGGATATAATACTTACGCAAAATACCAAGCACGCATGTGGCTTGCAAGCTTCAGGCAGGTTTCACCTATGACCAAGTATGTGTTTGCAAGTTATAAACATAATTTATTTACTTTTTTACGTTATATACATTTGAAGTTTCCTACAAGCTAGATGGGAGACCGTCTGACATGTAAGCCACAAGTCCTAACTTCAAATCCTGTGGGATGCACCTCTGTCTATATAAATATTTATAATAAAATATTTCCATCGGTCAATAAACTTCCGAGATATATACATTTAAGAGGGATGCTCTGTCCCGCTCTCGCGAAACAACAGTTTGTATTGTTTGTACTGCGAACACGAACTATGACGTCATCATTCGCTGTCGTGTGCTCTCTGTCTAACATGAAATTAAAATGCTTACAACTTTCTTATATTTGAAGGTATTTAAATTTTGTTTTTTTGGAATGGATCTGAATGTGGTTGACTTTTAGACCAAATAAAAATAAATCATGCATATTTCCTATTGCCATCAATTTCAAATGGTGAAGGAAAATATCGTGAGAAAACTGTCCTTCATAATTTGTAAAGTCTGCCAAACCTTCTTCCAATAAGAAAATGACCCCTGTCCAGCTGTGGGACAGGTTATACAAACAGAGTTGATTTGATTACTTATTTATAAATGATTTCCATTTTTCCACAGTTATACTACCCAGATAAAGACACCGCTATGGACGCCGCTCAACACGGCAAAGCGCGCGTCGTGTTGGTCTTCCCTGCCAACTACTCCATCTGTCTTCAAGACAGGATCACAGACCCCAGGAATGCCGACTATTACACCGTGAAGAACTCTGACATGCAAGCTCATATGGATGATACTGGTAAGCAATATACACTCTAACAAGTAAAAAAAAAAAAAATGTCTATGTTAAAATAAAAACATTTTGCAGTCTAAGTTACGATTTCATTACGCTTGATATGCTGTTGAGTGTACGTATTTTATGAGAAAGTATGCATAAAATTGCTGTAAATGATTATAAATGCACATTCTTTAGAATAATTATAGTAAAAATCACTTGTTTATTGCGAAAAAGTTCGTTGCAGGTTATCAAAAAACGCATTTTATTTATTTTTGTGAGAGATGTATTATTATTATTACAAAAAATATAACCTTTGGAACACTCTGTACATTCTATACACTCTGGAAGTGAAGACGACATCTCATACATCCAAATCAGTCAAGCCGTAGGCTGTAGACGATCATACAGAAACATACATACATAATTATATACGAACGACATTCATACATACACTCGACAAATATAACCCTCCTTCTAACGCAGTCTGGTAAGTAGCAGCGTTCTGCGTTTTCACCAGCTTTCTTTTCATCAACGCAGCCACTAGAAGTCTATTGTTAGGTAAGTAGACATAGGCTTCCCCATTTATTTCCTAAAAGACTGGTTGTAAGGGACCTGCATCTAGCGTCTTCCTGCCACTTGTATGATGTCGTCTGTCCATCTTGTGGACGTTGTATTTTATGCTCTGAGTGCTCTGAGTTAATTTTCTAAGCTTATATTTTTTATAAAATGTTGTAATAGCATAGGTCATTCTGACCTAATAACTGTATGGTGAAATCCAAACTCTCCATGAAGAGGTCCATAGATATAATGAAAGATAAGTTAACAATAGATACATTATACATGATCTTATTTACGACTTTAGACATATAGTATGTACTAGCTGCGCCCCGCGGTGTCACCTGCGTAGTGATCGATTATGTTGTTATTGTTTAGTGTATCCGACAGGAACTGACAAATTATTCGGGATTAAAAGTATGCCAGATCCTTCTACATAGTATAAGTAGTAATCCTGCCAAATTTCGTTCAAATCCGTCCAGAAGTTTCGGTGTCCATTGGACACACCGTATAGACAGACAGACAGACAGACAGACAAACAGACAGACAGGCTGACAGACAAACATTTTGAAAATTGCTAAATTGCTGTTTTGGTTTCTTTATCGATAGTAATGCAATCAAAAATTTTCAAAAATATTTAATATACAGATTTTGACCCGTTACAGTCATACTCGTATGTATAGATAAAACAAAAGTTTCCCCATCAATACGGCCTGGCCCCTCCTGCCATCAAATAGAATGTAAATGTAGTGATAGTGTCGTTCGGATTTACGACCACTGACCCAATAACCGTCCGAGTTTAGGGACGGCCATTCATATAGACAAAAGCAGGGTATAAAATAATGCAAGCGAGACCCCAACAATATTTGGCTCTTTTTAACCGACTTCCAAAAAGAAGGAGGTTATCAATTCGGTCTGCATGTTTCTTTGGTATGTTTGTTCACTGATTACTTCGCCAATTGTGCATTGATTTTGATGTATTTTTTTTTGCATTTGGTAGATCACACTTCAGAGGTGGTCCCATTTTTTTTTTTGTAGTAGTAGTAGAATTTGCAGTACTTTGGTTTAAATAACAAAATAACTGGTAAAATATCATCAAAGTGCCTGTAGAAAAGTGAACAGCAAGTTGCGTACATATGTATTGTATTGCATATTTAGAAGTCGGTATTTCCAGTTTTTTTAACTATAATTAATAGGGTTCCGTAATAAGCCATAGTTCCATAAGAATGCTTAATAATACAAAATGTAGAATACTTATCCCGCACAAATTTGTTTAAAAAGTATTTTTTTATCACGACGCAATAAAGTGAAAGTCGCTTTGCACAGATCAGTGCTTACTTGTGGATTTCATTGGTGCCGCAAGCTTTATTGGAAAAATACTGAAAATAAAGCTTGCGGCACCAATAAAAACCGATGGCGAAATTGTGGAACTAAATTGATAAGTCCATTATTGTCCATCGGAACAAATATTTTAATGGTCGGTCTATGGCCGGAATGCGATTTAAGCGCGGCATCTATTGGATTTAGGTGACGCGAACAGTAGTAGCGCTTTGGTGTTTTTTTTTTAAACACTGTCTGCTATACAGTGACTACATCGTCGCTCGCACATTTATCTCGTATGGAGGCGTTTAATATTTTACGGAAGAGGTGCCACATGATTTCCGCTTCATCACCGAACCTTGGTGAAGCAACATACATTATGTTACAACACATATTGATAACAAAATGCTTTTACTAAATGATGGCGCTTTGAGAATAAATCTTGGGATCAAGTGTTACTTGGAAAATTGAGTGGTTGTTCGTGTTTGTTTTCGTTTTTTATTTTGGTTTAAAAACAAGCGTTGAAAAACGGTATTTTGTTGTTCGTTTTTTCTTTCTAATTTTTTTTGGTCGATCTCGGAAAACGTTTAATGTATTTAATAGAGTGTAATATATTATATGCAGAAAAATAAAATACTCAACTGCATAAGAGTAATTTTCGTGTGTGAATTACGATACGATGTTGAATGTTCCTTTTCGTAAGAAAGTATGCCCAGACCCGAATTAATGAGTTTTTATTTATTATAGACATTTCCTGCTTTTCAAGTAGTTCACCAATCTTTTTGATTTTCTAGAGGGTTGCGCTCGTTTCTTATAACAATGCAAAGTAGGCACATGCCCGTTTTTATCTTGCTTTTTCTGTAATTAAGAGTGACATAAAATTTGAAGCCACTATTAAAAATATTACAATTCCAAGTCGGCTCAATTGAACTTTTGACTCACAATCTTAATTGCAGAAAAATCTAAATAAAATGTGACATGAGCCAACTTTGCATCGCTATAAGAGATAAGCGTAACCCCCCCCCCCCCCCCCACGCTTTTATTATTAAAATATAATATAGGATACCTACTGTAAAAATATGGGTCCTATAGAAGGGATGTATTCTAAATTAAAAAAAATGAACTCTTGTTTTCAAATATACATCATCAGATGCAGTCGATTCCAATCGTTCATTTTGGAAATCCATGCGGCCTATGTCCAGTAGTGGACATCTTATGGCTGAGATGCTAATGATGATGACCAGATTCGATAGGCCTGAAAATTCATACAATACTAAAAGCATGGTAGTAAAACTGTACACAGTTATTTCTATCTATTACGTGAGAATTCGGGCCCCAAGAGAGAGCTCTATCCAATTATTCTGACATTCTACGAATTTGAGGCGCGAAGTGAATTAGGGAAGTTATTTTCACTGGTAATCCATCACTGTGTTAATGTGTTTTAACATCTTAGGAATTCTGTTTGGATTTGTTGAATATATTTCCTCATAATGTAATTGACAATATACACCTACACTATTTACACTAGTTTATGTCTATTCCAGGGTTTCTCATACTTTTGACTCCACGAACCACTTAAATAACTAATTAAATCCCCCCCCCCCCCCCTAAAGTAAATAATAAAATTGACTGTTGAAGAAAGTAATTCAGCAGAAGTAGCCGCAATTTGAGTAAATGGTTTTTGTTCAGGTTGCGAAATGCGTTGAATTACTTGGACATTTTCTTGTCTCGGCCACCATTACGTAAATCTTGTCGCGAACCCCCTACCGTCGAATAGGAGTTCGCGTACCCCACTTTGAGAAAGCATAGTCTATTCGATCTAGATCTACACTTCTTCATTGTATATAGCTATTATAGCGATTTACTAGACGCTGGATGCAAATCACTTACAATCGGTCTTTTTAGAAATCCATAGGAGACGCCTATGTCCAGCTGTGGACTTCTTATGGCTGATGATGATG
Organism: Lycia hirtaria; assembly: GCA_947563715.1. Taxonomy (NCBI): domain Eukaryota; kingdom Metazoa; phylum Arthropoda; class Insecta; order Lepidoptera; family Geometridae; genus Lycia; species Lycia hirtaria. The sequence continues at coordinate 47,798,504 of OX387376.1, read as the reverse complement.
ATGATGACGATTATCTATAGTGTCACTACTACCTACACTAGGCTACACGATCTGCATCTACACTTCTACACGTCTACAATGTCTACAGATACACTTTTAGAGTAGAATCATTCTAAAACTGAACGCTCGTCCATCAAAAGAAATTATTTCAATATGTGAGAGGAAATATTTATTACAATTCTTTTCTAATCCAGTCTAGTGATAATCGAAGAACCAATAAGGTAATTGAGATTGGTGGGGTGTGTATGTATTGTTTGTGTCTGTGCACAAGATTTGCGTCTGTACGTATTTCGTTCAATTTTTGTAGAACGGTCGATATCTACAGGTCGACAATATCTACAGCTACACTTCTACACTAGTCTACGCAATCTACGTCTACACTTCTATAATGGCTACAGACATACTTCTATACTAGTCTACGCAATTTACATCTACACTTCTACAATGGCTACAGACACACTTCTACACTAGTCTACGCAATCTACGTCTACACTTCTATAATGGCTACAGACATACTTCTATACTAGTCTACGCAATTTACATCTACACTTCTACAATGGCTACAGACACACTTCTACACTAGTCTACGTCTACACTTCTACAATGGCTACAGACACACTTCTACACTAGTCTACGTCTACACTTCTACAATGTCTACAGATACACTTCTACAGGTCTACATAAGTATATACAGCTTCAGTTCTACACTAGTCTACGAAACCTAATTATATTACTATTTACACCAATTTGCACTATTTACACCAATTTGCACTATTTACATGTACAAAATGTATATTATTTACAATTTCACTCCTACACTCACTAGTCTACGCGATCTATGTCTACACTAGCTACGGCTGCACTTCTTTACTAGAAGACTACGGAAAGTACTTCAATTACTATCTACAGATCTACACTTATAATCTATTAAAAAAAGAGTTAAAGTTAAAGAAAGAGAGAGAGAGAGAGAGTTAAAGTTTGTAAGTTAATAATCTTGTTTGTCGGGTTTGATTGGGACTACCCATCCTAATAATTATTATTTCTCTAATTGAAGGCTACATAATCTCTTAGCAATATCGTGTGTGTTTAATTATTATAAAACCCTATTTTATTTAAAATATTGTACAAATATGCTTCATCTTACAACTACAGGGTTGCTTAACTATCGTTAATATCTTGGAAAATTATTTACAGTAAATGTTAGTTTTCTTCAAATAAATAAATAAAATAACTGTATTTAGGGTAACTAACTGACTTGGTTGGTACATTTATAAAACATGTCATAATTAATTAATTAAATATCAAATTCAAAATTCAAACGTCTACCAGTTTGTCATATTGATTTAATACAAGAAAATACTATAAATCTTACTAAATTAATAATTTATAAAATCGTCTCAAACGTTACATTTTACATGTGTTTTATTTCCTCTAAACGTGTACATACATGCTGTTCAGTTGTCAATTAGATGAAAAAAGGGAAAAAGGTGAAAATCAATGTAATAAGAACTTTTTGACCCATAAAAAGAAACGGCACAAAAATGATTTTACTCTGCAATTTGCATAGAAATTACATTTATATAGACTGGACCAATCATCGTATTGGGTCTTGTGGAATTTTTATTCGAGTCTATGAGGAAAAATGATATTTTTTCCGTTAAACATAAGGGTTATATTTCTATGGACAGTATTTATAAATTAATACTTTTCAGCACCTTATGTTTATATGATATATGAAATTCATATTGAAAAATGTAGTTTAGTGTACAAAATTAATATTACAAAAATACATAAAAATACTCGAAACTCCTTGACAGAAAGTGGTAAGATAGTCGAGTACTGATTTTTTGGTCACTGTAAGCACTTAAAAAAAAATATTTTTAGTCACAAATTTCTGGTAATGCAATGAGCATTAGTGGAAACCTATGTTATTTTTTTTTTTAGATAATCTGGTTCTTACAGTTCTTTTTAAACTCCGACCCAAAAAGAGGGGTTTTTTATGTTTGACATATCTGTGTGTCTGTCTGTGGCATTGTAGCTCTCAAACGGATGGATTTTCTTTAAAAGAGGATTTCATTGAGAGAGTGAGTTTGATGAAACATAGATGTAATAAACATAGACTCAGTTCAGCCGTTTTTAATTTGTTGGAAGTTTTTGAGTTTTCTAAGCTTTCTGCTTGTTTACATAAAATAATTATTTTGTTCACCAACGTAAATAGCAATTAAAATGTTAATCAACATAATATTTCGTTTTTGTCGAGCGATATAATAAATAGGACGGACTGTTTGATGGCAAATACTATTAATTATTAGTAATAAAATAAACCTGAGGCAGTTTCAGAGTTAAAAGCTCTTTAAATGTAATGTTACATTGCAGAAGCGACTGAATGTTTCATTAATATAATAAATCTTATTTATATTAAGAAAGTTATGACTGTCTAAAGCTTTCTTTTTACTAATAATGGAGAATTCCGTTATTAGGTAAAAAGAAAATGCTAAGCTGTTGCTACTAGAAGTAAAGGGTTTGTCACACTAAAAAGCTATAATACAAGAAAATATGTTTATTTGAAAAATAAATTGTGTGGTTTTTATCAAACTTTAGTAAATTATTTTTGAGAGTGTTACCTCAGAACTCCGACATTACTTACTAAATCCACATAGATTTTTTATTTAAAACTATATAATTTAGAGTATTCTCGTAGAAATCTTATCAAAATCGGTTTAGTTGTTTTATTTTAATTACTGTGGATCATAATGACAAGTCCCAAAATTTTTGTTGGACTAAAACATCTAGTCTTCCCAAAATGTGTCCACTGGACATAATGTCTAGTGTCCGATTAATCAGAGTTAGTTTTATGTCCATTGAACTAAAACACAAAACAAAACAAGAATAATATATCATATTGAAATGAAACAAATTTTAACGGATTTATTGCGGATAATTTACATTTCAATCGCGAAAACCGTAGAAACCATTAAGAATATCATATGTCACATGTGACAGATGTCAAAGTGACTGTTTAATTTCGACGAATAACATTACTAAGGAATTGTTCACTCTAAAAATGCAACGAAAAACTTCAAAAATCGATCGTGTGTACGCGTATTCGCCGAAACGATTAGTACTTTGAATGTTCGCTGTCACAACTAACAACTTTGAAGGTTCGCTCTGGACAAATCGATTTGATATCTTACAGTATAGTGTAGCCCGAAATTCTGCACTAAAGAAACTGTACAGTGCTTATGATTATCTAGTTACGAAGTTACCGTAAAATTGAACGCGCCACAAAACTTAACCACTTTTCTCAAAGTTGGGGAACTTTTTCACGAGATATCGTTAAATGTTAGCGGGTTCAAGTGGTCCTCAAACTTTGGAGCCTCTGGGGACCTTTCTCGATTGGTTCCACTCGAGAACGGGTAATTTGGCTCATTATAATCTTTAAAAAGATTAAAGGGGTGTAGAAAATTATTTTATATGGAAAATTAACTGTTTATTTTGAGTTTCAAGAACCATGACGACGACAACATCTAACTCTAACAAAAACTACTGCTGTAAAGCTTAATATTACGCAATTTCCTAAATCAAAAAATAAAATAAAAAATAGTATTCGTATATGCCCAATATTATTGAATTATGAAATATTGACATGCTAGGCGTATTGCCCATTTGACATTTTTGTATTAACATTTTAAATGATATTGTATTTATATAATGAATATTTTGTAATTCTCAGACATTTGTTTAAGAATATTTTTTGAATATTGTGAGATAATTGTAATTGGTCTTTTTCCGTTTTTATCTCAATAAACGAATTTATCATTAATTTATTTATTTATCTATCCAAAGATACTCCTACCAAAGGTTTACGAAGATCTAAAAATATTTCACTACTTTGTTGGCATTATTAGTATGTAAGTCAAATCAAATCAAATCAGTTTTTATTCAATAAACATATACAAGTACAATAAGTAATTACAGTGGTAGGTATACATTAGGAACTATTTATCTTGTATACTTTTCATATTATAGTGCCGCGCAGTACCTACACTAAGAAATTAATCTTGTGTCGTAGGTAGCTGCATGCTCTTCAGTGACACTTTATTATATTGTTTGTAGTCTGTTATGCACCAAGGGTTATAATAGGGGATACTTTACAACGTTAATTGACATTGGTGATTATGTTTGATATTTTTAATTAAAATTTTTATGTATGTATTAACATAATAATTTTATGTAAGTACATATATTTAAGCGTAATATAATATTATGTTACAACTTGCTTTTTAGTACTAAGAGTCTTTGAACCAAAATTATATTGATTCATTCTAAGCCGCGGATGGACAAACAGAAAGACGTGGCGAAACTATATAGGTTCGTCGTTGACGACAGAACCCTAAAAAAGTAATTTCCCTCTTTCTGCCGAAACAAATATAAGTATAATACTTAAAAAATGTACATAACATCAACGAGCTATAAAATAAACAGCGTCATCAAATTACTCTCACAATGATTCCCTTCCCAATTTGTGAACCATTGTCCCGATCCAATCAAGTAACAGCCACTTTTGATCGCATTTCGTGATCAAAAACCATTAATTACTCCGTTTTCGGTAAGCATCATTGGTTTCGAGATTACCTCGCCTTTTGTTTGCCCGTTTAAATATTTCGATGTTTACTTCGTGGTTTATAAAACGTTTGTGCGTGGACGTTGCTAGGGTTTTTGTCACTGGGGTGACAGCTGTCAAAATTATATTCATGTCTAATATTTTAAACAGTTTCAACATTTCAAAATGGATTTTTAGCAGGAACGTGGTAATGAAATGTTGCTGTTGTGTTTTATTTTCTTAAATACGTATTTTTGAATATTGGTCATATAAAAATCTCATTAAAAAAATGTCTTGTTTAAATGTAAGTATTTTTACTAAATTTTTGATAGTTTACGTTCACTAGTGTGAAATAGAAATAGAGTGGTGAAATATTACTTTTTATATTGTTGACATACATACTTTTGTAGAAGCTTCAAGTATAGTTAGTTAACTTTACTGAGGAAAAAGGACGGAGAAACAAACGCGCAAGAAATCGATCGATAGTGTAAGCTTTTTTTGAGGTACGAAAACATAAATAGAAAATAATGAGCTCAGTTAACTTAAGGTTCATTATAAAGGGTACAAAAATTACTGAGGTTGGCACTGTGGTACACTTTCTAAAGGGACATGATCGGCCCCATACCCCCTACCCTAGCTACGTGCACCCGCAGGTAAATGTTGGAAAAGGTATGTTCCGTGTTTTTTTTCGCTGTTCTTCAATTTATGCCTGAGGTCATGAATAATTAAACTTTTTTCGGGTTTAAGCTGATTTTGGCGAGTAAATGTTACCCCTTTTGCATATTGAAGTAATTTGACTAAGGGCCGCTGTTCTGTAAGATCCGTGACGCTAGATTTAATTTATTAGCCGACTGCACAAGAAGGATGGTTATGTTTTGTTGTATGGTTTGGAGTGTATGTATTTTTGTGTGTATGCATTTGGGTATGTATTATAATAATATGTATGTTTGCATGTAATGATTTAATGATTCTATATTTATATACATACAGCCTAAACGGCTTGATCAATTTTTATGTGTCATAGCCTATATTTTTTGTAATAATTATAGTACATATCTCGCAACCATAATCAAAAATGCACTTTTTCGTAACCTCCAACGAACTTTTTCGTAATAAATAAATAAGTAATTTTACTAGAATTATTCTAAATAATACGCATGTATGACCTTTTACAGTGATTTCGAGCATACTTTCTCACAACAAATTTACACTCAACAGCGTAACAAGCGTAAAAAATTACGATTTTGTTACGCTTAACTTAGAAGAAAATGCACCCTAATTATTGAATTAATGAACTCTAAAGCATCTCATCTTTTTGAACCCTGAAATGGCGCTCTTTTTTTAGGCAGTGGTGTAAAAAGAAATACGATTAATATTGGCATATTAGAATTCATACGTTTGCTTAATTTACTTTCCTCTCGGTCGAAAACAGCATTTTTTTATTCATAACAAAAGGTAGATTAAAAAAAAGGTTTTCCAAACAAGCACTAAATAAGCTTAAACCAATCTCTGTTTACGAACGTATACAAAAACGTGTGTAAATAAAACTCGTATGCAATTAGTTTGAAAATGGCCGTCATTTTATTTTATATCAGAGGGGGATTCAAGCTCACTCACCGAAACCGCATGCAATTTTAAATTGACTGTGAAGTATTTCTCTTCCACCACATTAATAAATTTATGGAGGTTCGGGGATTTACACTCATTGGACATTGATATTATAATATTAATTGTTCATTAAAAATATAAGTTTATGAGGTAGCCTACAAAATAGCAAAGACTTTAGGAAATTGTGAAAAACAGCTGAAAGATCGTTTACATCTATAATTCAATTCAATTCAATTTATTTGACAACAATAAAAAGTACAACGTAGTAAGTGAACCCATTGGCTCAGAACTAGTTATTACTGTGTTTCAGAACCAATGGCCTCTCCCATAGTAAATTACATATTTATGTTATTTAATGCACTACATATGAAAGAGAAAGAAGAAAAAAATAAATTAACAAACAATAAACAATATCAAAGTTAAATAAAATATACCTATATGTTACTATAAAAGCCCGAACATTGGCAAATCTTAGGTTTTACCAGTAAATCTTAGGGTTTACCAACACGAGTCGGTAAATGTAAGAATATGTAAAAAAGAAACGATTTTATCGGGCTTTTACCATTAGAATTTAGTACATGCTAGGTTTTACCAGTGACGGTTGGTAAATGTTGATTTTGGAAATAAAACAATGCATAATAGACCAGCTTAGGCTAGGCCAAACTAGTTGATCCTGGTATAGGTATAAGCAATAATTTCTTCAGAGATTAGGTTATGTTTTTTTTTTAATACAAAAAAAAAACATAACCTAATCTCTGAAGAAATTATTGCATAAACCTGAGACTACGTTGCACCAAGCTACATCGTTTAATCAAACAAATGTTATTATATATATTACTGTAAAAGCCGAATACAGTAACATATGCATTGCTTTATTTCCAAAACTAACTAAACTAATAAAAAAAAACTATTGACAACTATTGAAAACTATTGACTTTATTATAAACTATTGACTATTGACTATTGACTATTAACATTTACCAACCGTCACTGGTAAAACCTAGCATGTATTAAATTCTAATGGTAAAAGCCCGATAAAATCGTTTCTTTTTTACATATTCTTACATTTACCGACTCGTGTTGGTAAACCCTAAGATTTACTGGTAAAACTTAAGATTTACCAATATTCGGGCTTTTACTGTAACATATATATAAATATATCTAGAAACCATAAAATATAGTTATTGAAGCTACACAAACAATTCAATTCAAAAATACGCAATCTAACATAAGTATAAGGTGTCTAACATGTTAAATACGTTTAGGTATATCATTTACGTTTATAACTTATAACCATAATTATTAATGAAAAAAGTATCTAAAATAGCAATAATTTATATTGAGTTAGGTTTTCGTGAGCTAGGTCTATTTTTAACCCCCAATCAAAAAGAGGTGTTATTTGATCGAGTATACTTAGCTATTTTTCGTAAAAATCGGTTCAACCTTCTTTTATGTCGGTGGTTTTTATCCGACTGCGTAAGAAGGAGGGTTATATTTTTCGAGTGTATGTATGTATGTTTTCTATATGCCTACAACCTAAACGGCTCAACCGATTTTGATGTGCGATTTTGGTGTCTTGAGATTCGTATTCACACCCTAAGTGTCATAGGCTATATTATTTTGTAATAATAATAGTACACTTCTCACAAAAATAAAAAATAAAGTTTTTTTCGTAACGAACGAACTATTTCGTAATAAACAAGTGATTTTATTAGAATTATTCTAAAGAATGTAAATTTTTTGCGAAAGCAAAACCGATTTTATGCATACTTTCTCACAAAAAACATACACAATAGTGTATCAATTATAACGAAATCGTAAATTAGACTGCAAAAATTGCTTTTCTGCAGTCGGGCATTTTGTTTTTCTTTTAATATAGATACTTTTTAATTTTCTAAGCTTACTTGTCTCGCAGAACAAATAATAATAATTCGTTTACATCATTCGCAGTATTGATTTATCTATTTTCGTGCACGAAATACCAAAATAATCTAATTATTTTAAAGGTTTCCAACTGCTTTTAAAAATTAAAGGCTCGATCGTGGCCGTCTTATAAGTAAGTTAATATTTACAATTTGATTTTGTTTTCAATTTATAGAAATAGAATATCATGATCAAAATCTATTCAAAATGGTTTCTATAGAAAAGTATAGATAACAACTTTACAATGTTATTGACAGACTTTAATGCATTTATTACGAAAAATGGGGCATTTATTAATAAAACGCTATAAAAATAAACTTGGTTAGTATTTATTTTCGCTGTTGTAAAAAATAACACGATTTTATCAAATTTCCTTTTGACCATCCTCAGCGATGGAGTTATGGACTTTTTCTTATCTTTGATTAAAGGGGTCATTTTCCTCCCCTTGTTTGAGGGAAGCAACATTCACCCAAAAAGGGGGAATGTTACTTTGCTGGTGTTTGCTAGAAACATTTGTTGAATTAATTTTTTTTTACTATGAACAAAATCAGCGAAGAGATTGACAAAACAAAAGGTTTTGTTATCTCGGCTAAAAAGAGGAACTGTTTACTACTATGCCACTTGTCTTGGCAAAAACAATCCATCCGCAATTCTTATAAAGTATTTTGAAAATAAACAATAGACCTCGCGAGCGCAGACTTATTTACAACAAGTACTTTTACAAAAGGTTCGTGGTCGCAAGGTCTATCTACTATTCGCATAACTGTATATTTTAAGATATCGAAAATTTAATTTTCACCAGATAGGTATTCTCTTACTAAGACTGCGCGTAAATGTCAAAAGACTAAGTAAAAGATTAGCAAAGAGCTACCTGCTTGAACGTTCATAATTAAAATGGGGAATAATTACTCCTTCTTTCATCTCGAGTCTAAACAGGGCTAAAATATTAAGTATACTTTTAAGTTCAGTGCTGTGAAAATAAAGATAAATAACATAACTCTCTTACTTTCTGAGTAAAACGTTGTTATGAGCAAGCTATGAGGCCATGAAATTCTTTTTTCCTTCGTATTAGCCCCGCGCTATTGGCGCATTTGCTATGGTCAAAAACTGAGATTTGTTCAAATATCATTGATACCGTAAGTCATAGTACTTATCATAGTCTGAGTCAACGGAATACATCATCCTCAAGTCCTAGTCATGCGTTAGTGGTAGAGACTTGGAGGAAACCGTAGAAACTAATAATTTTGTGATCTGAATTGTTATAACGATTTTTGGAAAAGCAGGAATATTGTCCTAGAGTCTGTTTAGTAAGGGAATTAATAAGGGAATTAAATTAACCTAGCATCTCGAAGTATCAGCGCCCTCAATGCCACATTATTTATCTAACTGAACAGATTCTAGATCATATTTGTCACTTATTTCTGGTATACCTATTACAAAAGTGCACTAACCCCGTCTCAAGGGTTTACTCGCGTTCGAGAAACAACTTTTAGATAACACAAAGGGGTACGAAACGTTTTGGCTTCCCTTTCATTGTGCGTACCGCCAAAATGTTGAATGGGTCTTTCAGAATAGATACACTCTAGGTGTCTTCAAATCGCTAGTGAATAGGTTTTTTTTCTAGTTAAGCGTTCCATCGTAGACCGTAACTGTAGTTTAACACCAGGTGACAAGCGCAAGCCTATTTTCAAATAAAAAATAATAATACATAATTTTTTTTCAAGTCACTGGTTCAAATTTCACATCTCTACGACCAGCGGTATAGTCAGTAAGTTGTCTGTCATTAAACACAAAGTTGTCTAGATTTCTAATACATAATTCGTTAGGTAAAATAACAAAGACGCTGCAGCAAATCCTGTACAATCAATAATTCATAAGCTCTAAAGCAACAAGTTGTTGTTTTGAATGATAAGACTAGATTTAAATTTCAACCTCTGATAACCTTTCGCCTTGATTAGTCAGTCACTCGCCACTCGGAGTGAACTTTAGGTCACTGGCCGTGTTGTTATTGAATAAAATACGTTAATTACTGGGATAGACGCAGGGGAATTTGGATATTTTATTATATTTAAAATAGTATTCACGAGATCTTCACTTATGTTGAATTTTTTAGGTTCTCTGGTGTTGAAATATTCCAATTATGATTTTGACAGTTGTTTTTAAAATGGGAGTCGTGATATTTCTTTCATTTCATTATAGGAGTCATTATGACATCTCTTTTATTTCAGAGTTCGTAGTTCGACTATCGTCCGTCTAGCTCGCGCATACCCTCATTTTTGAAGATATAAAATGATAGAATGAACTTTAAAAAATCGTCGCTTGTAAAACTTGAAAACAACATCACAAATGTTCATCAAAAATTACGATTGGATCCAAGTTAATCACAAATAAAAATCATTTTTGCTTTATAATAAATAATTACCTAAAAATGAGTTTTATGTATGAAAATTAACTTGGATGAAATTTAACTTTTGTCTATCTATAACTAATTTCGGGCGAAGCTAACTCAATATTAAAAGCGGTTAAGTAAAACAAGTCAAGATGATTGATAGAAAGAAAAACATTAACAAGAAAACTTTAGAGAGCAAAAACCAATAAATGTTCGGTATTATTAGAAAGTTGGATATTGAGACACAAAACCTTTAGTTCAACAACTATTATGACAAAGTTATAAGCAAACATCGACGTGGGCGGAATAACAAAGCCACGCTTAACAAACACTAGGTATTTTCTGCAACTTCAGCCACTGTCCACTTAGATCCACAGCTCGGCTCCACATGTGGACCTTTATCTCCTTTAAAATCCACAGGAAGATCCATGGATACTTCTTTTTCCTCTTTGATCCATTAAGTAAATACGTCCATAAAAACTTATACGCTTCTGCTCCGATGCTGTCTTTTATTACTATCACAACGCGTTGTGATCAAATATCTGGACTGGGACTGGGGGGTAAGATGTTATATTGGTCAGTATTACATCTTACCCTCCAGTCCCTCCTAACCCTCCAATACCCTCTCCCACCCGTTTAACCCTCTAACCACGGTCAAATGTGGCGTCTAACGGCCTCATAGTCTTTAATGCTCTGCCTACTCCGTAAAGGAAAATAGACGTGAATGTAGGTATATATATATATATGTGTGTGTAAATATACTACTACTACTACTACATAATCCCGCAAGTTCGTACGTATAACACAATTAAAATTTTAATTGTGAAGTAGTGTCATAAGTACCTAATCTGGGTGTCTATAAATCGCGAGTGAATTGATTTCTTCTAAGTAAGCGCGTTCCAACGTAGACCACAATGCCGCCGAGTTGGCGGTCATGCGCAAACTTAAATACATAAAACCGTTATTTTTGACCGATTTAAAAAATAGGTTCTAAATTTGACTGTACATTTCGTACATATGTTTATACGATGTCTTCGTCGGTTGACTGACTTCGATGATTAGTTTTTTACGAGGGTACCACAGGGTGTTTTTACGAGGGTTTCTTTATACCTGCAAAAGAGGGTACCTTTAAAGTGATCCCGTAAAAATTTCATTAAGTTCGGTTATATGAAAATTTTTATCAGCTGATTGAAAATGGTCATATCAATAGTTTTTTTTTTACAAGATCCACGATTGACCACCAACTCGCCTGATGTTAAGCGACAGTGTGGCCGAGGATGGAGCTCGTCGATCTAGAAGATATCTATGTTGTCTATGATATAGTTTTCTAAGCAATATATATTTTAACCATCTATTTAGCTAACTGATCCAATAACACGAAATGTCATAATTTAAATAAGAACAATGCTCTTTTCAAAGTAAACAAACCTTCGTGTTTTTACTCCATTCAGCGCCTTACTTAATAACCATTTCCTTTCACGATAGTGCAAAATAAAAATATACAGAGAGATAACTATAGAAATCAAGGAAATCAGCACATTGACATAGTCTTAATGTTGTACATACTTTTTCATTTCAAAATAAGAATCTGTTTTTAAACTGTTTATTCTTATGTTCTTTTTGTTACTTACTTCAAAATAAAATTTTCACAAGTGCAGTCACATAAAAATGTTTCATTATATTTTCTTTCTTCCTATTTAATTCTACATTCGTTATCAGCACGAACTCCAGTAGATAAATCTATTAAAAGAAGATTTATTACGGAAAACTATATATTTGAGTTTAAATTGAGAAGAAATAAAAAGATGGCCGGTACGTCAAATATTAGTTCAATACCTCTTCTAAAAAGCAGAGATGGATATCCTATCTGGAAATTTAAGATGCGTATGCTATTGATTCACGAGGAATTATGGGTAACTATAATAGGATATCCAGAAGGCGATAAAACGTCCCAGGAGTTGCGGAATAAAAATGATCAAAAGGCATTGTCAAAAATTTGTCTTACCATTGACGGTTCTGCAATTACACACGTGAGAACTGCGTCAAGTGCAAAAGAAGCATGGGATGCGTTATGTTCGGCGTATGAGGACAAAAGCCTTGGAAGAAAACTTTCGTTGGAGAGGAAGTTGTACAGGTATTCATTAAATGATTTTGACAACTTGGAGCTGTATTTGACTGCAATAACAACGACTGCTCAGGATCTTGCCGATATCGGCAAGAGAATAGAGGACAGCTCTTTAGCTGCAATTATGTTAGGTGGCTTGACACCTAGGTTCGAGCCCTTAATAATGGCGCTAGAACATTGTAATGTAGAAGTTACTTCAGAGATGGTAAAAAATAAACTCTTGAGTGAAATGATCCGTGGAGATGGAAAAGTAGATGTAGACGCAGCTTTTGCATCATCCAAGAGAGTAGTGACTTGCTACAGATGTGGAAAAAGGGGGCATAAAAGTCCAAATTGTCGTCTTAATAAAAAGAAAGAGACAAAGAATGAGACAACGTCAGGTAAAACCATGATGGTTAATCATACCACAGGAGATGGTGCTGCTAGTGAAAATCGCAGTATGTCGCCGCAAGCAGTTACTGAAGTAACTAGCACCACTTTATCAGCACCATGTAAAGTAAATACTGATAAATGGATTATAGATTCCGGAGCTACTGCACACATGACTTCAAGAGGTGATTGGCTTCAGAATTACAAGAAAATCAGTGAAGGACGTGTTACTGTTGCTAACGGTGAAGATTTATTAGCTTTAGGTTGCGGTGAAGTTCCAATTTATACTAATTCTATAGTCAACAAAATTAGTGATGTTTTACATGTGCCTGAACTGAACAGTAATCTACTTTCAGTTAAAAAGGTAGTAGAAAAGGATCTAGTGGTAGTTTTTGATAAATCTGGTTGTAATTTTTACAAGACAGGTAATGTCTCTTTTGATAATGAACCTTTAGTGCGAGGTATTTGTTGTGGTGGACTGTATAATTTAGACTGTACTGTAAATCTGCCGCAATATGTTTCAGCTTATAATGTGCACTCCGATAAGTCCAGGTTTCAGCTTTGGCATAAGCGACTTGGACACCTTTGCCGTATTGGGATGGACCTTCTTAGAAAAGGTCTTGCTGATGGTGTAGAGTACACAGACAACGAGGTAGACAAAGAGTCTTGTATACCTTGTATCGAGGGTAAGCAGGCGAGAAAGCCATTCAAAAGGGTCAAGCACATGAGGGCTACTTCCACTCTTGAGGTGGTTTGGACGGACATGTGTGGACCGATGTCCACAAATTCATTCAAAGGTAATAAATATTTTATTATTTTTGTCGATGATTATACACGTTTTACTTTTCTATATTGTATGTCTGCAAAAACAGAAGTGAAGAAGTACTTTTGTGTTTTTCAATCACTTGTTGAGAGACAGACTGGAGCCAAAATTCATAGGCTGCATTCAGATAATGGAACTGAAATCGTCAACTCTGAGATGACAAGCTATTTACAGTCTCAGGGAATACAGCACACGACAACGGCGCCTTACAGTCCTCAACAAAACGGTATCAGTGAGCGTTGCAATCGTAGTATTGTAGAAAAGGCAAGATCAATGCTGTCACATAGTTTTTTGTCGCAGGCATATTGGCAGGATGCTGTGGAGACTAGCATTTATTAAAAAAATAGATCGCCGCATCGCGCACTTGTTGGTAAAACACCGTTTGAAATGTGGTATGGAAAGAAACCGAACCTTTCTCATTTAAAAGTATTCGGTTGTAGAGCTTTGGTTCATGTGCCTTCATGTCAAAGAACCAAGATGAAAGCGACAGAACACATATTTGTTGGATACTCAGAAGATCCACGGAGCTACTTTTTTCGTCAAGCGGAAAATCCAAGGAGGATACTCAAGTCTCGGGATGTTACTTTCTTTGAAAGTAGCTTTACAGGTCTCAAAGAAAAAGTTTTGATCCCTGAGGATACAGTTAATCCTAATCTGGTTAATTTGTTATCGCAGAATTCATCACCGACATCATTGAGTCTAATGGAAGATGTTCCATCCACTTCCACATCGCAGCAGTCTGTGGAAACTGTGTCGGGAGAGCAAAGTTCATCTAATGAACAGAGATCTTCCTCATCACAGGCTACGCAAATATTGTCTGAAGAGTTAAGTGATGATTTCGAAGATGCAGATGAAGATATTGATGAAACAGAGAATCAGACGGTTCCCTCAAATGAACCAACTGTTTCAGCGAGAAGGTATCCAGACCGAGAACGTAAGCCTCCCGATTATTACTCGTATAGTACTCGTGTAGATGAGATACTTTCTGACGATCCAAAGTCCTATCATGAAGCTATTAATTGCGATGATAGAGATAAATGGATAACAGCAATGAAGGAGGAGTATAATGCTTTACTCCAAAAACACACTTGGGTTTTGGTCGATAAGCCTAGTCACAAGACTTGTATTCCTTGCAAGTGGGTTTATAAACTTAAACGAGATGCCGATGGTAACATAATCAAATATAAAGCGAGATTAGTTGCTAAAGGCTATCGACAAATAGAAGGTGTAGACTACAAGGAGACGTTTGCTCCTGTGGTAAGACACTCTTCTTTTAGAACACTTTTGGCCTTAGCGGTCCAGGAGGGATATAAAGTAAGACATATGGATGTTGACACGGCGTTTCTCAATGGCGAATTAGAGGAAGAAGTCTACATGATGCAGCCTCAAGGTTTTGTTCAAGACAAGGAGGAAGGGAAAGTCTGTTTATTGCAAAAATCCTTGTATGGCTTGAAACAGGCATCTAGGGCCTGGAACATGAAACTAAAACAAATTTTGACAGGTTTGGGTTATACTCAAACTCCTTCGGAGGCTTGTGTCTACACAAAAAAGATTTCAGATGAAAACTCTTTGATATTAGGAGTGTATGTCGATGACATTGTCATTCTTTACAGAGACGATGTCACAATTGACAACTTCAAGAAACAATTTGAAAAATTTTTCAGTTGCAAAGATCTTGGAATAATTAAATTTTTCACTGGAATTAATATAGATTGCTCTGAAAACAATATAAAGATCTCGCAAAGATCGTATATTGAAGAATTGTTAAAAAAATACAATATGAGAGATTGTAAGCCGGTAGAGACGCCTCTCGCTCAAAAGAAACTCGTCCCTGGAACTGGTGAGAGCAATTACCCCTATCAGGCCCTTGTGGGTTCGCTGTTGTGGTTAGCAGAGGTCTCTAAAGCGGATCTCGCATATGCGGTGAGTTACCTTAGCCAATTTAATAAAAGTAATGATGCGACGCATTGGAATGCAGCAAAAAGATGTCTTCGCTATTTGAGTGGGTCTAAAAATGCTGGCATTACTTATAAAAGGAACACAGAACCAAAGGAGAAAGACAGAAAGTTAAGAATTTACAGTGATTCAGATTTTGCGAACTGTCAAGAAAGTCGACGTTCTCATACGGGTTTTTACGTGGAGCTGGCAGGAGGAGCCGTATCCTGGGAGTCTAGGAAACAATCAACAGTGGCACTATCTTCAGCCGAGGCAGAGTATATGGCACTGTCTTCTGCTACAAAAGAGGCTTGTTTTTTGAAAAGATTTATCAGTGAAGTAACTGGTAAGTCACCAACTGTTGATATTTTTACAGACAGTCAAAGTGCTCAAGCATTAGCACTGAATCCAGTCCACCATAATCGTACTAAGCACATTGATGTAAAATATCACTTTATTAGGGAAAAAGTGGGAACGAAGGTTATTGATTTAAAATATATGCCTTCCCAAAAGTTACCAGCAGACGTCCTAACGAAACCTTTAGGACGAATCAAGTTTAACAAATGTGTACAACAGATAGGCATATATTAAATTATTTATTTTCTTGCAGTGAGTAGCAGATTATTTTATTTTAAAGTAAAGGAGGAGATGTTGTACATACTTTTTCATTTCAAAATAAGAATCTGTTTTTAAACTGTTTATTCTTATGTTCTTTTTGTTACTTACTTCAAAATAAAATTTTCACAAGTGCAGTCACATAAAAATGTTTCATTATATTTTCTTTCTTCCTATTTAATTCTACACTTAAGTTACATATTATACGCTACAATTGATACAAACAAAAATATTAAGCGATTTTTTGTCCCTCTAACCCTGCTGACTTCGAAAAATATTTTCTCATATGAAAGAAACTTTAAAACTTTCATATTGATCCCATAGAACCCCATAAATTCAATAGGACTTGTTTGAGAGTGTGCAGATTGATTGGTTTCATTGATTTATGCTTTAATTAAACATTCCTAGATTAGATATTATTATTCTAAGCACAGTGATGATTTCATTCAACATTTCGTTAATTTTAATAGATTTTTGGCATCACCTGCCAAAAATCTATTAAAATGTGTACAGATCACCACGCAATTACTGTCTTTACATGAACATGAGCGTTTGAATGATAGGTAGGGAAACGTATTTATCACAAAGTTTTGCTCACTTGTCGTGTGTAGCGACAGACAGATAAAAAACAGTGCGTAGCCTTAAAAGGCTTACTAAAAAGTGCTTCATTTAGCAAGTGGCGACTCGCATTCTAAGACTATTAAGCATTTATATCGTTCTAAGGTTTAGCTATAGAATTTTTCTAGTCAACGATAAATGAGAACGGCATTGTCGCGACTTGTCCTTCTTTCTCATCTATGTACGAATAACCGAATCACTTTCCCTTCACTGGACTAATAGCCACAAATCAGCCTAATTGTCTTGTTCACAGATAAACAAGTGGAGTGGATGCTCAGTAGAGACCTGGGACTTTCGTTCATGGAGGCCACGGAACAGTTGGCAGAGATTTGCGATCTACCCCCTAGGATAATGTCTATACCTGTGCATGTGAGTATACATTTTATCGGCAATCCGTATAGTCCGGTTTTTTTTGTTTTTTTTTAACATGTATAATTCCGCGTATAGGATACCAACGCATTTTATAGAATGCCAGAAATATTCAGGCAAAGTATAAAATATATTTCATACTTAATTAGCTATTCCATACAATACTGAATTTTAAGCATTTAAAGTAAATTTGGAAATCCATGGCCTATGTCCAGCAGTGGACTTCTTATGGCTGAGATGATGATGATGATGAAAGTAAATTTATTAGTTTTATTATTCTTTCTGTAATTATGTGTATAAAATTATGTGTTCCGTAGTAACTGCGAGAAACCGTTAGAACCCTTATAAATTCGCCATGTCCGTCTATCTATTCGTATGTCACAGCCATTTTACTATGAGACTATTAGCACAAAATAAATAAAATTGGGCAGATATAAATGTGTTTAGAAAACGACTAATAAATGTCATAGTAAAATTATCAAAAAAGTTTAAAATAGGGGTTGCACTCTGTACGTACAAAGGGATTTTTCTTTTCAATCCCACTGCATCGTGTGGGTTATTGTTGGATAGGTTTTTCTTACTGGAAAAAATATGTCATCTAAGTAAGTAATCGAAATTGCGTATTTTGAAATCGGTTGTTTCAGTTTTTTTTAAAACTATAATTAATAGTTTTTTAAACATATTTTACAAAACAGTTTATTTGTCTCAATCAAGGAATTTGCCTAAAATTGCACAATATAGCGTATGATATTCAAGGTGTCAACCAAATTTGACGTAGTTTTTAGTATCAAATTTGCACAATAAAGTGTAGGAATCCCGGGTATCTTCAAGTCTAGAGTGAACGTCTACGTTCTACGTCTACGTGCTTCATCTTCGGCCACAGTATCGCTTTCCATCAGGCGTGCTGTTGGTCAAACGTAGAGCTATTCTATATATATATAAAAAAAAGGTACTAGTCTGACCACGACGACGTCTCGCTGCGACAACGCAACGACATGCCGCTGGCTGGTGCTGTGTGCGGTCGGCTACAAACTTGCACATTGACGGCCATATCGGAAAATTTTACTTTAAACAATGCTTAACATATTTTGTCAATTTCTTGCTGACACGTAATGACACATGCGGACAGAGGACAGAGAATTTAAAACGTTGGTGAAGTTAAGTAATGTTTTTCGGTAAGGTCCTTATTGTCGCGATTCAATGCGACAGGTGCACAGGTGGACTGCGCGACTGGTTACAACAGCCGCAGCTCTCGGAATGATACCTTAATACAAACACTTGAACAATAGAATTTCGCGAATAAATTCAATTGGTATTTCAAGCCTTTTGTCATTATGTAATAGGATTTATTTTTCAATTTATGAAAGACTCTTTGATTGAAAATAATTTGGAATATGCTCAGCTGTTTTCCATGCGATTGTTGGTTTTATTAGGCTCAGTAGGTAAATATAATTTCATTCAGTGTTCATATTAAGAGTAAAATCATTGATGTTAATAAGAAGGATATGATGATGTCCCAAAAATATACACCAATATTTCTGATGGTAAATGTTTTATAAAAGTAAGCTTTAAATGATACGCCTTTTTTATATAAACTAGATTGTTTAGTAGTTTGTATATGATAATAGAACAAAATGAATCAAATTACATAATTCAGCTACTACAAAAAAAAACATGAAAATATCCAACCAACCCAGAAATATAGAAAATCTTAATATCTGAAAGTATATATATCCTAATGTTTTCAAAGTAGACCTTCTTTGAAGAGATTATAGAAAAATAATTCGTTTACATCAAAGTTTTTAACCTCCGACTCAAAAGGAGGGGTGTTATAAGTTAGACGTGTGCCTGTCTATGACGTGTGTGTCTGTCTATGATGCAGATATCATATGTCTCAAACGGATGGACCGATTTTGATCTAGTTTATTTATTTATTTGAAAGATGATTTTAAAGAGAGTGTTTTAACGGGTAATTCGGTGTTTCGCACCGCAAGCGGTTCGAACCGCGGTCCGAATCACCCAAGAACTCTTTTTGAATAGGTTGTTTCGCACCGCAGTGCGAATCGACCAATAGCATTTTGGAATAGATCGATTCGGACCGCAGTGAGGAATAAAACAGTTCTCTTTTTGGGTGAGTGGGTAAATTCAAGCAGAGAAGATTATGTTGTTTGATTACATACGTAATACCTTACAGTACAACCAGGCACAAAATAACAGGAAAAACAAAATAATTAAAATAATTGTTTTTAGGGTTCCGTACCTCAATAACAAAAACGGAACCCTTATAGGATCACTATGTTTCAACAAAATCGATTAAGCCGTTATTTTTGTTAGGGGTTTTTGAGTTTTCTAAACCTCATTCTGGTTTTATATGTCTATGAATAAGAATTCATTTATAGACATAGACATAGACATAGACATAATTTTATTGTAACAAAAACACACAGAAAAATATAAAAATATATATATTATTGTGTTGAAGCTTTTGTACCGTACGCTTTTCCGTATTTGTTCAAATTTAAATTCTAAAAATGATTGTTATACTTACAAAATAAATGTAAATACACGAAATGAACCCAAGAGTCCATTGTTTGGGTTTGGATGTGTTTTTTTTTTCATGAAAACGATTCAATAGATAACATAAGTACTAAATCCCGGAGATTCGTAAAATATTTATGAGTTTTTGACCCATCAATGGCTTTTATGGTTTTTTTGTGAGGAAATGAGATTCTATATCTCTTTCGCTGTAAAATATTGTATAAAATTAGTAGGTCTGTATGGTGTATTTATAATTACGTTACATTTAACTATAGTGCCTTCTCTGTCTAACATATAAATGTTAATAGGTATAAGATTTACGTCTTACAAAATACAATACAATTACAAGTAAATATATTACAAATATATTTATTTCCAAAAAAAAAAAAACATAAAATCTTAGCTATAGAAGTTAAATATTCCGATATTGATAAAAACTACTAAAAATTGTTTAAGTGACTTATCTCTAACTTATGAACATTGTGTTCTCCTTAACAAGAAGCTTAACAGATTGATTGAAGATCCTATACTTCGATCTTTCAAGATGTTTTTGCTTTGCTTTGGTTCACTTTCTCTATTTACTGAATATTTATCGATATTTCCTTTTTAGGTTACTGTTTTTTTGGTGTATGTGCGTAATTATGTATACCGTCCTGTGGCCTAAACGGCTTGACGAATTTTGATGTGTTACTTTCATTTTTCATATTTTTTTTATTTCCTGCAGCTTATGCTGTTACAGCTTATGTTTAAAATAATATTCTGATACAGCACTCACAATAAATATCTACAATCTTGGAATTTTCAAGGCTAGAGTGAATAGATATCTTCTAGATCGACGAGCTCCATCCTCGGCCACACCGTCGCTCAACATCAGGCGAGTTGGTGGTCAATCGTAGATCTATCTTCTATAAAAAAAAAAAATTTTCTTACTATTTTAGCTAAGACTAGCTGAGCGTACTGGCGTGGTTCGAAGAGAACTCAACACATTTTGTTTTATTTACACGCAGCCGCTTTGTTTGGTTTTCAAATAATTAGTTCGGAAGAGAAAATATATGAAATTATGTCTGTCTAATATAATAAAAAAAAAAAACTAAGACGGGCAAGCGCAGTGTAGACCAGCCACAAGGTGACAGAAGACCTCATACAAGTGGCGTGGAGACGATGGGTGCAAGCCGCTTCCAACCGGTCTTTTGAAATCAATGAGGGAGGTAGCTTATGTCCAGCAGCAGTTTCTTTTGGCTGAAATGATGATGACTAAGACGAATGGTGCCTGAGCTATGTGGATTAACTTATATTGTTTTATTTCAGTTCGAGGAACCCGTATACGGCCTGACTGTCCCCAATTTCACCGACTTCGCTGGTCCTGGAGTTATACTCACGTGAGTAAATATATAAAAATGTTTTTTGGGTTCCATAGCCAATGAGTGTCAAAGGAAGCCAATTACTGAGCCTCCCGCTGTCTCTACTACGTTTATCTTGTGAACCGTAACAAATTACCAGTTGATCAATTAAGTGTGAGAAAAATAAATGGTTAGAAACGAAATATGATATTTACATATATCTATTTATATTTTTTCTCTAATGTAAAACAGTAGGTATCTAATTAATGCAAGCTTAAAGGTTTTTTTTTTTGGTTGAACGTTATTAATGTTAGTCTGTTCATTTAGAGAATGGGCGCTGCTGTTAATGTGAAATGTGAAATTCATTATTTTATTCAGTCAAGACCACAGAATGCCATATTACCTATTACTTACTCTAATTCCTTTTTTTTTGCCAGGATAGAACTAAAAGTAAACAGATTCTAACAATTTCATAATTATTTATCTAGATTTACGTAAGTAGACCACGCACCGGCAAGCGCAGCGTAAGGATATTAGCCGCAAGATGGACAGAAGACTTCATAATATGTAGAAGAAAGACGTTGGAAGCAAATTTGGTTCTATCAGGTCCTTTTGGGATTCTATGGGGAAAACCTATGTGTATTGTGTAGTTATGGACTTCTTGTGGCTGGGATGATGATCTTTATATGCATTTATACTGACTGACTAACTGTAGCCACATAGTATGAGAAGTACATGTGAGACTAAGTGATCCGTAATCAGATAATATACAGTAGTATACAGTAGTATACAGTAGTATACAGTAGTATACAGTAGTATACAGTAGTATACAGTAGTATACAGTAGTATACAGTAGTATACACATACAGAACGGTAAATCTCCGCCTCCCGCCAATATCGGGTTCCTCACCCGCTCCCCGCGTTCGCTCTGTCGTTTGAAGGAATTTGTCTTCACGGAACATTCATTAGTCAGTCGAGGCAAGCTTTGCAGGCTTCGAGCGCTTGAATTTGAGATTTTGATTTTGAGATGACGTCACGAGCAACCGGCAACTAGATGATCACCCTAACTACATACATGTAACTATCACGGTTCATGAGATACAGTCTGGTGACATACGGACAGACAGACAGCGGAGTCTTAGTCATAGGGTCCTGTTTTACCCTTTGGGTACGGAACCCTAAAAACAGCTTTTTTTGGATAAGTTCATAAATTAATTTCCAAAAAAGTGACAAAAATACCTGCAAATGAAGTATTGTACTTTAATAAATTAGAAGCTGACCGTAAACCCAGATTGTGACGTCGCCATGGGAGTAGGAAACGATGGAAAGCGTTCCGTTCTTCCGCCATACGCAATATGAAAGTGGATATTAGATAACTTTTTCCTTATTTAACTTATATTTCCTTGACACAGAAATGTTTGTATTTTTCTTCAAATAAATATACGACAAATAGAGACCCATCTATTGTTGCAAATGTTTACTATTACGAATAGTTTTGTTTTTTTCGAGGTAAATAGAAAAATAGCAGCATTTATTGATATCACAATTACATATAATTATGATATCAAAATGTATTTACTATGTATGTTTGTATTTATTTATTTATATATGAGCTCCTACAGCCTAAACGGCGTGGCCGATTTTGATGTGCGAGGTGTCTTTAGATTTTTCTTCACTCCCTGAGTATCATAGGCTATATTTTTTGTAATATTATGCCTCTCATAAAACAAAGAAATTGTTTTTTTTTTTGTAAACTTCAACCAACTTTTTTCATAGTAAATAAATGATTTTACTAGAATTATTCTAATAAATGTATATAATGTATATTCATGTCATTTTTTGTTTGTTTTTTGTGGGATCGACATGGTTTTATTTTGAAGTTCTCGCACAAGAATTTCTAGTTGGGGATTTTGGCGGGAACGTCCTAGTAACATGTTGTTGCTTTGTTTTATTTTCCTAAAACTTCTGTTATTTTGAACATTAATGCTATAAAAATGGTGGTTTTTCATTTATTAAGTGTTCGATCAAGTGCGTGAGTGTGGGCAAGTGAAATAAAGCAGTGATACATGTGATTTTACGTTGTCGGCAAAACTCCATAGAAGCTTCTAGTAAAGTCGCCATTACTTTACTGAAGCAGGACTCGACTTAGAAATTGACGGTATACGTGACTTAGATTGTGACTAGAACATTTACAACTTGTTTTATTCAAGAAACTTGAAAAAATCCTAATACTTGACACTGGCAAATGCTTTAATGCGGGTCCAATACAAATAAAAGAAGAATTTCTAGTTTATCTATAATTATTAATTTATTTCTATAACGCTATATCCGTGAAACTCTCAACTGACCGTCTTTCAAACGTCACACACCGGCACCACCACAGAGCAAGGTGCACCACCGGCTTAGTAATAAAGGTCGATTGGGGATGGAACCCTAAAACACTTGTTTCATGATTTTAAAATCGATGACAGCGGAGGCCTTCAGAAAAGAAAGAAAGAGCGCAGTAGTAATCCCCATTAGTATAATGTAATGGGTATTGTCAGTCCGCCGATGGTTCTCGAATTTCCTTGGTGTCAAGCCGTGACACATATTTAATTTGTTTCTCTTCCCGTTTTTCTTCCATATCCTTCGTGATTTACATAACGAGTGATGGGCATTGTTTTTATATGGTAATCATTCACGATGGGATTTATTTTCATGTTTTTTAACCTGCTATGAAGAGAGAGGGGTGATATTTTTAATACTTCTATACAGCATAAATAATTTGTTTTTGATAAGCGAGATGTCGTTAGATTCATCTTGAATTTTCGACTGTATTTTTTTTTTTATAATAATAGAAATCCCTTGATCGCCTTGGCTAATATTGCTTTACCGTCGCCAATATTTGGCGCCTCTGTGAGGGAGGAGTCTATTTATTGTGTGGCAAATGGTGAGGGGAAAGCCACTCACCTGAAGTCCTGAAGGGTGGTGTCCGGGGTCTGTGCGTGGCCACGCGATGATGGGGTGATAGGATGTCCTTTTGAGGGCGCGTGCGCGCCTGACTAATGAATGCTCGATTTACATGTGTGTTCTCTGAGATGCACTGGCGAAGAGTATGGATGGCTCCTGCCGGCTTACCGACCGAACAGAACTTTCGGCGCGCAGCAATCTCCCACCAAAATCACTCAAAGATATAATTATATTATCTGTGCTCGTGGTCGCGTGATGGGTAGAAAATGCGAAAGCGCGCGAAAACAATTTTGACAATTAGGAACTCTTGGTTCTGTACGAACCAGCAAGTCATCACCTGCCTCAATATGTTTATATAATGAGACGAAATTGGCATGTGCTGTTATCTCATTGATTTCCACACAGAAGTATCGCATCGTACCTGTGTGGGGGCATCAACCCATAGTCTAGGTTTTTTGAATTATCTAAGATTTGTTAAATTGCTCAATAGTTTTATTTTCTATCTATATACCCTGTATTTTTGTATATGTAAAAGAGACTCGGAATAGGCTTCGGCCCGACTGATGTCCACCAAAGAGCCGGGCTTGAACCATGAAAGAATTTGAATAAAAAATACAACTATTTAGTGTGAAAGTCGCTATCGAGATATTCTATCTCTTACATTACGAATTGCTTTTATGCACTCGTCTATTTGTTTTTAGCTCTAACTGTTTCAAATATAGAACAAGTATTTATATATGTTTTTATTGTTTTAGTTATTAAATACACATATTTTTTTAGTCAAACACATTTTTCGCTATAAACCGGTATCGGTATATATACTGCAGATACCTACATCGCAAATAAATTGGTCGTCAAAGTTGTAAACAAGACAATATTTTAGTACGAACATAACACTTTAACCGTTGTATCTTAACAGTTTAATTTGCTAAGCCTGATTTACGTTAAGCTGCGCTATACCTGGGTAACTGGACGGTATACGTTGCATACAGTAGCGGAGCTTCTTTGGAAAGGGACGGAGGTAGGGGCGAAACGTCTGCAGCGGCGCCGATAATATAGAATAGGGTAGTTAGTAGACCATATTTGACCAAGTATCTATATTAAAAGAAAAACAGAATATCCAATTGTTTTTTTGTATGAAAGCATGCGAAGAATCGTTGTAAAAGATTATAAATGCGCATTCTTTAGAATAATTCTAGTAAAATCACTTGTTTATTACAAAATAGTTCGTTGGAGGTTACGAATTAAAAAAACGCATTCATTTTGTAAAAGATGTATTATTATTATTTCAAAAAAATATAGCCTGTGACACTCAAGAAGTAAAAACCAATTTAACGATACCTTGCACATCAAAATCGGTCAAGCCGTTTAGGCTGTAGGCTGTCATATAGAAACATACATACATGCTCAGATACATTTATAGATACATAAAAACATATTTACATACATATATACATAAAAACATACGTACACTTGAAAAACTTAACCGTCCTTCTTACGCAGTCGGGTAAAAAACAGGTTTATGTTTTATCTTACTAAACTTATTATAATATTTCGTTCAAAAATTAACATTTTTTTAAACTTATTGACATTTAGTCACCAAAACAGTATAACTGTCATGGCTTCTCGAATGACGTCACAGCTTGAAATATGTAAACAAGTAAACCACTGTTTAAGGTGATATCTAGTTAAGGTGCTAAGATTTCCATACTAAAGCATTTTTAGCAGTCGAAAAGAGTACAATGAACACAACTTACTCGTAAGTCAAAGTTGTATACCTAAGTTGTACCTAAAAAGTACACCTATGTTCCCTGACCATTGACGTTTCTCCACGCGAATGATCAAATCAAAGTGCTAGACATTATGTACTGGTAATTTAAATGGTAGCGTTAAACTTTTCATTTATTTTACGAGGGTCCAGCATTAAACCGGCTCGTAAAGTCGCGTTATGGCGTTGAAACTATTTATTGATTTCACGAAATGACCACTCATTTTATACAACTCAGACATACATAACTATCTCTTGGGTCAACAAACGGATAAAATATATTAATTTTGTTCTTACTTATTTAGTTACATTGTTTGTCAAAATTGTATGTGCATGTTATTTACTAAATTTTTGTATACAAAGCATTAGTATATAATTGTTATGTAGTTTATGGTATATTATTTTTTGCGCCCCATCTAACTTCTGTCTATTTTCTTTTTTCTTTCACTCCATCCCTTGTTGGTTGCCTGTAAGTGATCGCTTTTAGCGATAAGGACGCCCGTTGTTGCACTCTTTGTTTTGATGATTATGAAATGTAATTAATTTTAAGGTGTAGTTACTATAAAGAATTATCTTTCTATCTATCTACATAATTATTATGATAATTTTATTTGAAAACTAGCCATATTACGGTTTTCCGGGTAAAAAATATTGGGTACAATTTTCAACGCATTATTATTAATAAAAAAAAAAAAAAAACGTAAGGGTGTTCTCTAATATGTTCTGTAGTTAATAAATACACTTGACTTTTAATAACCACAACAATAAAGGTACTGGCGTTTTATAAAAAATAAAATTGTTACAAGTACTCGTATTATTGATATTTCTTAAGGATAAGCTCACTGTGCGCAGCTTCTCTCTCGCGCATCACAACATTTTAAGCATATAAAATTATTGAGTGAAAATATATTAATAAAATAAGAGATGAATTTGTTTATTTTGATGGGATTAATAGTAAAAAAATAGTTTCTTTGATATCTTTTAAATTGAATGAGTAGTAGGAATATTTAAGCTGAAGCATATTTGTAAATGAAATTTGAATACAACTTTTTTTTAAATAGTTTTCCTATCTAAATAGGTAAATTCGTTTCTCACTGTCTAATACCTCTAACCAATGATTTATATGTGTAACAAGTATAAGTTTAATAACTCACAAGCCCCCGACAAAAAAAAATGTTATTCGCCATTTTGTGGTGGCGGTCATCTTGGACCGATTTTCATCAAACATAGCTAAAACACTCCCGACTAATTCACCTTACAAACAAAAAAAAAACGTTTCATCCGTTCGGGAGTTACGATACCACAGACACACACAGACACGTCAAACTTATAACAGAAAAAGTCGTGATGCGCGAGAGAGATAGCTGCGTAGCTAGTAGCTGCGTAGCGTTAAGGTGGCGACCTTATGGTATATGATAGCGTGTACTAGGTCTAAAAATCATTGCGTCTGATTATATTTTTTTGTCTACAGTATCATTTTCTTCTTGGCCGTTGCGTTGACATCAGGTGCTATGCTGGCTGAGCGAAACGAGGGAATCCTGGAGAGGTCACTTGTATCTGGCATTACAGGTGAGCTAATACCGATTATCGATGCATCAGAAATTAAGTTATGTGTAGGTGTACGAAATTTACCGACATAGCACAGCGGATCAGCACGTAGAACTGATAACTGTTGGGGGCGAAAAGTTCTCGAGTGGAACCACGCACTGGCAAACGTAGCGTGGGTAGACCAGTCGCAAGGTCGACAGACAACATACAATGGGCAGGAAAACGCTGGATTCAAGCCGCTTCCAACCGGTCTTTTTTCAAGGGGAAGGCAATGTCCAGCAGTGGACTTGTTGTTGCTGAGATGATGATGCTGCTAATATCTTCAGAAATGTTGCTAACTGCGAACGACACAGAAGAGTTAACCTACTGTATTTTAATTTTGTACAGAGTTGATATTTTACTTTTTTTTGTAGTAGGTACATACTATTAACGTATTCTATGTTTTAAGGTGATTGCATGATAATTAAATCGAGCAAGGTTCTAAGTTCGAAAGCTAAGCTGGATACCTAGGTGAAAATAATAAAATACTTACTCACCCGCTACTATACGAGTATTTCGCTAATAAACTAACTAAATAGCTCTATAACACGACAGTATTAAATTTAGGCTGGTTTACATTTGTATCATTTTGGCGTATCGTATATTCGTTGCGTGTTTTTGACTTGTATCGTGATCGCTAATTTATTATGATACATTGCGATACACCGTTACGATACAAGATGAAATGTATTTATAGCTATTTCGGCTATTTTCTACCGTTAATGACATCTACTATTGCTCAGACGCAATGATTCATATTTTTTGCTTAATCGATTTGAAGATTTAAATGACTAATTATTTATTTCTTAAAAAAGAAGTAAAGAATTAGAAATCTTATTTATCTCTATTAAATATAAAGAAATATTATTTATTCTAATAGTGACATTACAAGTAATCAACTGTAAATTGGTTAATTTAATAAAGCCAGCCGTTTTTAACCGATTTCCAAAAAGAAGGAGGTTAACAATTCGACTATGTTATATGTTTTTTTGTATGTTTGTTCAGCGATTACTCCGCCAGTTATTAATTGTTTTTGATGATTCCTTATTTTGTTTGGTTCAATTCAGAAATCGGTTCAGTACTTTGGTTTTATAACAAAATAACTGAAAAAAAATCATCCAAGTAAACGAATTGCGTATTTTGAAGTCGGTTTATTCAGTTTATTAAACTACAATTTTGGTTTTCAATACTACAAGTCACCAGCGTCACCTATTTTAGTAAGTAATCCTGAAAATATTGATTAATAAAATTGGACTTACTTTTTGCACGGTCGCGAGGTCTATTTCTCGCAGAGCTACTAAATACTTTAATTATGATACACCTCGTCCCGCTAATAAACGCGTATCTGATACTGTACCTGTCGGATACACTATAAAATACGTGCTATTATACTGTACAACAATACGTTATTGAGATCAGATACATGACGTGATACCTATAGTGGCCCATCCCATCCCTTATTGTTTGTAGCTCTAAACAACAAAGATACGCTGACAAGTATGGTAAACGTTTGTAGTTGTGCAATGGGGTATGTAAAGTAAAATTTTATGTATATATTTTCTTAACTATTTGAAAGAACATATTTCAATATTTTTTTCAACACACTTGCTCGTAAAGTGGCCCTTATTCAACCGTTTTTATTGCCGAAAAGTATCCTATAAAACACGCGTGCTTTTGACTTTTCTATTACGTACTAGTGTCTTAACTTTACAGTTTTTTTTTAATTTCAACAAAGAGTTTTTACTTAAATTATTTATTTCAGTTATAAACCGTGCTTTTGACTTTTCTATTACGCACTAGTGTCTTTACTTTACAGTTTTTTTTTAATTTCAACAAAGAGTTTTTACTTAAATTAAATATTTCAGTTATAAACGGGTGTTTTTTCCCCGCAAATGTGTTGAAAAACGTCGTATGAAACGCGTGTGCATTATGGTCATTACACTCTCGGCTCTATTACGCCCTCGCCTTCGGCTCGGGCTGCAATTCCGCCTCGACTGTAATGACCAACTTAGCACACTTGTATCATAATGTACTATTGTGATTGGTTTGCAGTGGGGAGTGTAAAAGTTGGTCTAGTAATTTGGCTAATCTTCCCAATTCAAGCTGACGCCCTGGATTAACACATAGGCTGCTTTTTGTCCTGATAAATAATATTTCCTTTGACATGATTTATGTAAAACAGCGGGTTGTAAAACAACCACGGGACCCAGCTGATTTAATATAATTGAAGAACTAGTCTTTAGAACACTTTTCAGTGTTCTTATTTATTTATGTGTGATGATACAACACAATATGACCTAGATTAGTAATCTCAGATGATTGTGATACCATGCCAGATTATTACAAATTACAACTAATGTAGACTTAGCTTTAAATGAACGTCTGCGGTGTAAATATAGGGCAATTCATATTCAAGAGTTGGTAATTGCCGAATAAATCTTACGAACAAAACGGATTTTAGTGCAAATAAATGTATACACATTAACGTACGCTAGGGTTTCTTAATGCTCTACTATTAGTGGATGTTGCTTTGGAGCGGCCTGTATTTTATTACTAAGGTTAAATGTTTTCCTTAGAAAAAAAATATATAAGTGTCGTGACAGATCCAGTCTGAAGGGCTTTTTACTACATGTTATGGTGACAAGTTTCTATGTTAAATTAAAAACAAAATACAGACTACGATAATACTGCAGAAAAGCAGTTTCTGGAGTTTAGCTTACGATATCGCTACGCTTGATATGCTGTTGAGTGTACGTTTTTAAACACTTTTTACAACGTTTTATGATTTTAGAATGACGTCCGATGACGTAATCTGCATTTATTTTGTTCTGGCTATGTACACATGTTTACGAATACAATCTAGTTCGTATGTTTTATCGTATTTCTATTGTTAATATTCCAATTGTATTCTGTTTTGTGTGCCTAAATAATAAATAAAAATAAATATTGTACTCAAAATTAATAAATAATGAAAAAAAAATTGTATAATGGAAATTAAAAAAAAAAAATGTCTTATAACATAACGAAATTCAAAAACAAAAAGAATTTTGTCGCGTCGTTTAATTACAACTTACTTAATTTCTAGAAATAAAAACACTACTACCATACAAATAAAATAAATAAACAAGTACTTACTTAAAAAAACTTTTTAAGTTAAACGGTTTTATTGAAAAGAAAGATAATGATGTAGGTAATGTATTTACTGTATTTTACTAGAAAAGCCCTTTCATTTGATACCCATATTGTGGGGGTTGCGTTAAAATATGAAATCCGCCATTTTGTGGCGGCGGCCATCTTGGATTTATAATAATACAGAATATACTAAATTGTATTGTCATCAGGACTAAAGGTGTATACCAAATTTCAGATCGATCTGTCAACTGAAAGGTAAAATTTCAATTACTAAATTTGAGCCAAACAAACAAATAAACAGGTCAAGCTAAATAAAACCGTTTAAAAAGCACTTAAACATTACGAAATTTACAAACAAAAAGAATTTTGTCGCGTCGTTTAATTACAACTTACTTATTACTTCTAGAAATAAAAACAGCACTACCATACAAATAAAATAAATAAAAAACAAAGCAACATCTACAAAGCCCGTCAGCCTCGCAACCCGGGCTTATTTTTATCTCACGTTATCACCCTGCTCGGTATAAAAACGCAATTACGTTGCAATTAGCTGGATGCTGGCTCTCAAACGGAGGGCCTGGGTAAACATTATTGTGTAGCAACTGTGCCTACCTAACTATGTAGGCTTTTACATAATTACAGGGTTATGCAGATGAGGTATGCTATGCTGGAAGGAGCTTATCGTATTAAAATATTGTAAGCTGTAGCAATGTTCTGTTTATACTTGTTATACTCGTATATTGTAGTAAAAGTACAATACACAAACTCCAAATGTTACTCATTGATGTAAATGATATTCTTTCATTTGTGATCAACTTTCCTAACATGGAACGTATAAACAGAATTAAAGTTAAAAGTTAGTTATAGAATTAAAAGTTATTTATCTTTTTACTAAGTCACTATTATTATTATAACTAAAGCTATCAATTATTATCGCTAAAATAGATTTCTACCAGGCTATTTTGAGATGTAAATGTATTTAGAATTGATTTATATGATAAGAAGTATAAAAAAGAAACACTGATGCTAACACATAATTACCTAGTCTGATGTAAAAAGAAGCAATTAAGATCTCTATCTTCTACTTCAGGATGAGCATCACTCTCCAGTTACCACTTTTGCCACAATTTGAGCTAATTTACTTCTACTATATCGTCAAAGCTGTTCATCACAGCGAGTACAACGAGCTCCTTTCCGAATATAACCTTTCTGTGCTTCCCAGTATAACTAACTGGATCTTTCAAAAGGGCAGGCATTATTGTATAGCACGAGAGTAGGTAGGCTCTATCTAGATCGACCTACTGGCTGGGTCTTGAAACTGTAAGATATCGTAAAAAGTTACTATACTACATAATGTCAAATTAGGGTGAATCCTTTTGTTTTTCATCGTATGAAAGTTTTTACAGTGAATTAGTTATCATTTAAGGCGTAGAGTGTTGCTTGTACACGTACGCGACTATTTTTCTTTAACAAAATCAAAATCAAAAAAATAATCAAAAATAATTTATTTCAGACTCAGAGATCCATATCATTTTATAGTATAAATTGTATTAAATTAAATTAATTATTTATTATTTTTAATTTAATTTAACCTACGACGCAAAAACGACGTGGTGTTAAATAAGTTTGATGTGTATGTGAGTGTGTCTATCTGTGGCATCGTAGCTCCCGAACGGATGAACCGATTTTGGTTTTGTTTGTTTTTGTTTGAAAGGTGAATAAGTCGGAAGGGTTCTTAGCTATGTTTCATCAAAATCGGTAACCGATTTTGATGAAACATAGTAAACTGTTTAAAAAAAACGATACCGAATAATCGGTTCAGCCGTTTTTTTGTCGGGGGTTTTTGAGTTTTCTAAACTTATACTTGTTTCCTATTAATGTCGAAACACATAACCATGTAGGTACGTTGCGCATAAATCGCGCAACATGCATGCACTCTCTGCCGCCGTGGTTTGAGTGTCCATAATTTTTGTGTTTACTCAGGATAATTACGTCAAATATTAACTACCTGCTTTTTTGGTTATTTGGAATGAGGATCGCGTTCTGAACACCCTGTATCAATATTGCTAGTGTTCAAGCAGTCACCCTGTATAAGTTTCTCTTTATCAAATAATTGTCTCGTCAACAGGAACGGAGATCCTGTTCTCACACGTCACCGTCCAGATGCTGGTGATGTGTGCGCAGACTGTCATGGTGCTTCTCATTGGGTTCGTCATGTTCGGACTGACGATGCGGGGACCCCTCGGCTGGGTGGTCATACTCACCCTCGCTACTGGACTCTGTGGCATGACCTTCGGTAAGATATACAAAACATAGGAGTAAATAGGCTTAGAATGAAAGACACCTCTAGCTCAGTGAAGCAATTTTTAGTAAGCCTTTTAAGGCTAATTACGTCATTCTACCTATCTCTGCACACGGGCTGACGGTGCAAAAACCCTCTGACTCGCCATTAGACTTTGTAGAATGACCTTTGGTAACATCTACAAACCACAGATAGGAGTAATAGGCTTAGAATATAAGACACCTCTAACTCAGTGAAGCAACTTTTAGTAAGCCTGTTAAGACTAAGTACGTCACTGCCTGTCTCTGTGCACGGGCTGACGCTGCAAGAACCCTGACTGGGTGGTCATACTCACTCGCGCCACTGGACTCTGTGGCATGACTTTAATCAAACAAACAATAATTAGTGAATTATGTCAAAGTAATAAATATTACACAGACTCATACGGATATCCGAAAAACATAACCCTCCTTTTTGCGCAGTCGGGAAAAAAAATCACTGACCTTTACCAAAGAACTGGTAGAATCAAATTATGTTCAGACATAATAATGCAATTACGATATGATTTTGGCACCATACAGATACATATATGAGAGTGCTCGAATCCGAGAGCCGACATCTGTGCCGATCGCGACAACCATTTTGAAATGTATATTATATAAATATAATCAAATAAATGTAATGTATATATATAAATGTAATCAAATTAATTCTCCTGATATTCATATGTGGTGTTTCATATTGGCGTGCTGATTAGCTTTCATTTAAATAGGAAAAGCAGGTCCAGACTTGATAGAAATATGTGTTGAAGACACACATATGACAGGGTTCTTTAGCAAATGCTGTAATATATTCAAATTCAAATTATTTATTGCGTCATATGTAGGTACATGCTGGTCTTATATTAATACATGCTTTTTTTTTGGAATACATAATGGCCCTATAAGGGCATGTCAATACTTGATTCGGAAGGTTCTATTTAAATTTCGTCAAAGTTATCCTTAAAAAATTCGTCAAGATTATAAAAACTGTTTTACCTTCTAGGACATTTTTCAAATTAAAAATAAATCTTACTCTGTGTCTATATCTTTTAAGCGATAGCAGTTAAGCAATTTTAAGCAATATTGTTTGTTAAGACCACTGTGAAAAAGTCAAGGACCTCTGTACCATGACGATTTAAGTGTTTTACATATATGTATACATATGGCCATACCTTGAAATATAGTAATCAGAGGGTGTTCAAAATAATATTCATACTACTATGGGTAATCATGAATTTCTATGTCTAATAGTTTAGAAATGCAGGGGGAGGTACTGTTTTTTACCTTTGATGCGCTATATTTAGCATATACCACATCTGAGAAGAAAATTATCTTTGTATCTTTAGTCATATTTCCTCGTAGAAATACGGTACCCTAAAACGAAATCAGATACCAGATTATTATAGATTTTAGTTGTCATAAAACTAGACCTTACAGTATTATTCTTAAACTATTTCCAATATAATAAAATGAGAATTATTGAATGTAGCGCACCTAGTCTAGATCGTAAAGGCGTCATAAAACGAACGTGATAGAGAAAAATAATAAAGGAAGATTCTTATATAACAAGAATTTCCAGATGCTTTACTATTCCTATTCAATGAGGCTACAAAAAAGCTCTCAAGTTTTTATAGCTCCAGCGCAAGCGTGTCAGGAATAACTGCTATATTAAAAAATATTTAGATTCTAGGTGTTAGAATCGGTAGGTTTATTGTTTCTGTCACTAAATTATATACGAGGTGAAATCTAATTTATTAACATTCTTTAATCAATTGCTTCTGCGCATATTAAAACATTATTTTGTTTGAATATGCTAAATTACAATAGTAGGGAATATGCGTGAATTTTATTTCACTGGAATAATATTTTAATAAATACTAAATTGTATAGGTACCCAAACGAAAGAAAAAAATTCAATCAGTCAATAAACTTCCGAGATATTAACATTTAAAGTCCCCTCCCTAAAACTTTAAATAATAATAGACTTGCGACTTCTGTGGAGACTAGAAAAATAAATAATCGTTCAGACTAGGCCGTACTAGCTTATTCTAAATCGTAATAAGACAATTAAACCAGTTCCGCCTAAGCTAAACTGATTTATCCTCTCGGGCTTAGGATGAACTAGCTTCCTAGGCTAAACTAGTTTGTCCTAATGGCTGTAGGATAAACTAGCCAAGGCCAAACTAGTTTACCCTAAAATGCGTATGGTCGTTAACATATAGATTCCTTTGAGACTCATCATAGTTGCGTGTTACATAAAACACTGCATTAATGGATCATTGATGCATAATCTGCTATTAAATGGGTATTCGTAGCCTTAGTGCTTATTTAAGCTATCTACCATTGCTAAAATTTTACAGAACAAGAGATTTTGCTAAATTTTTTTGAAAAAGCTATAATAGGTATTTGTATGGTTTGCAGAGGCGGATTACCCTAAAGGCCGAAAAGGCCTGGGCCTGGGGTGACAGATTTTAGGGGCGCCTGGCGATCAATCGCGAAAAAAATACACTGGTTGTCCGAAACACAGTATAATAAAAAACAAAATTACTCTCTCGCTGGCTTGTGGTGCGCCACATGTTTGCAGAGGCGGATTACCTCTAAGGCCTAAGGCACATTATATGGTATTGTAGCATCCTACATCACGGACCTATTGATAATAAGATCATCAGTGCTGAAAAGGGGGCGCTTGATTTTACTCGGCCTAGGGGCGACTAAGACTGCTAGTCCGCCTCTGGCGGCTTGAAAATATTTTTTTATGTATTAGTAAATGTATGTAGCTTATGTAAAAAATAGACTTTTAAGCCTTACAAATATAGCTCTTTCAAAATATAGAGCAAAGCGAATTTTCTCCTGTAATTTTTCCAATGGTAGATAGCTCAAACAAGCACTGAGGCGGCGTATTAAAGAATAAACTGGTTAGAAATTAAGGGCGTGATACATGAATATTATAAGTATAAACCCATTGTTTCAAGTCCTACTTACATTAATACGTGTACAGACATTATTGTAGCATTATACAAATGACTTTTCAAACATTACATCAGTTTAATCCTAACCCACCCTCATAATAAGCGTAATTATCATAAAATTTACATACATATCAACAGATTATGTTAAGAGGATCGTGAAGTGCGTAGCGGGCAAAACATTTCGTATTTTTCCACAGAGCCGTTGTACAATAAAATTTGTATAAATGATTATCGTTATCATTATATATTTTTAACTTAAAAAGGAAAAGGTTATCAATTCAGTTTTTTATGCTTATTACCTCATAGCTTCGTCATAATCGTAGCTTTACGTCAGGCGAGTTGGTGGTCAATCGTAGATCTATCTTGCGTAAAAAAAAATGTAACTAGTTTAGATATATATTTTTTATTTAAAAGTTATTTTGTACTTAGATTGGTATCATGGATTTTTTAATCAAAATCGGTGCAGTAGTTTGGTTTTTAAAACAACTCAAACAATATGTCAACTAAGTAATCCAAATTACGTATTTTGAAGTCAGTTTCAGTTTTTTTAAATATAATAATTTATGTATGGACTAAGTGTAGTAAGCGACACTCTTAACACTTGTAATGTTAAGAGCTGTAACACAGCCATTTGAATATACGCCAAAACAAACGTTAGGACATGAAAAGGCTTTTAGGGCAGCTTCCGGTGGATTTGAATAGTTTCAAATGGGATAAATAATTCCATTGCGGAACTAAAAATGTCGTGAGTGGAGTGATTCCGTACCTACACTGTTGGAAAGGGTTTTGTAGTTTTTGTGAACGCTAATTTAGCTAGAGTGTTACTAGTATTTTAAGTATTTTAATTGTTTGTTAAACGTGTGTTTATTACCCGACTACGCAAGAAGGAAGGTTATGTTTTTTGAGTGTATGTGTGTGTGTGGGTGTGATCATATAGAAACATATATAAGTATATACATACTTATATATGTTTCTATATGATCACCTGCAGCCTAAACTGCTTGACCGATTTTGATGTACGAGGTGTCGTTTAATTCGCCTTCACTCCTTGAGTCTCACTCATAGGTCATTAAAATAGTATTAATCTAAGAATACGCATTTATAACCTTTAAAAGAAATTTTGCGCATACTGTCTTATAAAAAACGTCAACTCAAAAAACTGCATTCACTGTAAAAACCTGTTTTCTGTAGTAGGGTATTTTTTTTAAATTATAGATGCTTGTTTACTAAAAATATCTTTTTTTTTCAGGGTTCGTCGTATCCTGCATTTGTGACACTGATAGGACAGCGACCTACCTGGCGTTAGGTTCATTCCTTCCCATGGTGTTGCTATGCGGTATCATCTGGCCGGTTGAAGGTATATTATACTAGCTACGGATATGAATATTAGTTTCGATAGAGACAGAATGATATATTTTTTTAATTAAAATACACAGAATAGTATAGAATCGACGAGCCTCATGACTCAGTGGTAGTAAGTTTGCCTTCTGAGCTGTATGTAGATCGTGGGATCGATCCCCCACCCGGGGCAAACATTTGTGTGATGAGGATGGATGTGTGTTCTGTGTCTGGGTGTTTACATGTATCATAATGAGTACAGTTTATAAGTATGTACAAAAACACGTATATGTACGTGTTCTGTCAGCCATCTGGTTTCCATAGTACAAGCTTCGCTTATGGGAAAAGCCTGATGGAAAGAGACATGATGAACGGTCATTCGATTATGGCTAGCTTTATAATAGGTGTTCATATAGATTACTCCTTATCTCTTCCAGATGACCATGTAACCAGCATACGTAAAAATAAAAATTATACTGCTAAAAACAATCTTGATCCTGATCCAAATTTAACCTGATAAAAATGTTCTTCCCTAACCCTTTACATTCCTCTCCGATTTTACCATAAAAAACCGGCAGATACAAGAAGATTTATGTATTCTTCAGTGTTAATGTACCCATTTCTGTTTATCTCCAAAACGTTGTCCTTATAAAGGGTCGTTCACCCCGTCTGTGTTGTTTGGATCTTACCCAAGAGTTATAATTCCCTGTAACTAATTTATATCAGGAAACTACTAACCACACGTAACTAAGAAAGCGTAAGCGGTGTTTTTCTAGAACATATTCTTTCTGTGTTTATAGTTGTTTTTGGCAATATAAACAGTCTTCTGTTTTACTGCTCTATTCATTTTGATGGCACATTTCTGTTGAGATTTCTTGTGTGTTTTATAAGTTAATAAAAAGTATGTTTTTTTTTATTATACAAGATAGATCTACGATTGACCATCAACTCGCCTGATGTTAAGCGACGGTGTGACCGAGGATGGAGCTCGTCGATCTAGAAGATATCTATTCACTCTAGCCTTGAAAATTCCAAGATTGTAGGTCTCAGGAAACAGAGATGGCGGCAAAGAATTCCATTCTTGTGCAGTACGCAACAAGAATGTGAATCGATATCGCTGATATCATGTTAGTTAAAATTGATTGTTTAGTATTGAACATACTTTTCTGTAGAACGATAAATAGCATAATAGTATGTCTCGACAGTTTTTGGTATATTTTTCATTGTTTCTTCACAAAATAACCTTATTTTATAAGTTGATAAAATAAAGTTATTTTGTGAAGAAACAATGTCCCTCTACAGCGCAAATATAATATCCCCAACTTAATATTAAAGTTATTCCTTTTAGATTAAGTCGGGGAATTTATACCATGTAATTTTTTATAACATAAAAAGTACGATTACCTATTATGAAATATCGAATATAATTTCTCCGAAAACATGTTTCGTTTTTGGAGATTTTGTTTTGTTTTTTTCATTATGAAAGCTAATTTGACAATTCGTCTGTTAGGTAACCGAATCTTTATAACGAAAATTTATGTGTAGGTACCTAAAATAAACTTTAAATAAAATACATAATGTAAATAACCTTTA
Source organism: Lycia hirtaria (assembly GCA_947563715.1). Taxonomy (NCBI): domain Eukaryota; kingdom Metazoa; phylum Arthropoda; class Insecta; order Lepidoptera; family Geometridae; genus Lycia; species Lycia hirtaria. Next base: position 47,759,591 of record OX387376.1, on the reverse strand, counting down.
AAGTTTGACGCATTGCTGTATTCGTTATATAGGTTGCTTTATAATACCAGTACAATTATGGTGAAACTAAGAGCCTTGTTGACTACTGAAATTTGAGAAACCTTCATCATCATCTCAGCCATAAGAATTCCACTGCTGGATAAAGGCCATGGATTTCCAAAGATACCGATTGAAAGCGTCTTCCTGCCATTTGTATAACGTCATCTGTTCATCTCGTGGCTAGTCTTCCTACGCTGCGCTTGTCGGTGCTAACTATGGGCTTTGAAAGGAAGTTCAAGGTCACATAACGAGCTATAGAGAGGGCTATACTCAGAGTCTCTCTACGTGATCGAACCAGAAATGAAGAGATCCGTAGACGTGCGAAAGAACCAACATAGCACAACGGATTATCAAATTACTATTGAGGTGGCAGTAGGCAAGGCAAATAGCACGTAGAACGGATGGCCGATGGGGCCGAAAAGTTCTCGGATGGAATGAGAAATCTTCAGCATGACATTATTAATTTAGATTTTTTCTCAGGTATGCACATAGTCCTACAATGGATCAGCTACGTCCTTCCCCTGACGAAGTCCACCGAGTCTCTTCGGTCTATGTTGCAGAGAGGTTGGTCCATCACTGTGCCCACGGTTTACTCCGGTTTCATCTCTACCGGAATCTGGATTGCCATATATTTGACTACTAGTATTCTGCTACTTAAGTTTAAGAAAGGATGAAAATCTATATTAGCTTTGATAAATGTAGTCTTTGTAGCAATTTAATTTGTAGTGTTTAATGTCTGTTTAAACTAACTTGTCTTCTAAAAGCAGCAGCACAATCGCAAATTTTGTGTGATACTTGTCGAATGATGTATGAAATTAGGTTAGTTAAAATAAAGCCGTAGGACAAATCAATTTGAATAGATGTCTGTCAAACTGTCATAATTTTTCAGATATTGTCATAGATAACTGTAATGATTTTTTAGGGTTTTAGGAATGTAAATAACGTTCTTGAAAACCTATTTAAGAAATAACTGTAATTAAACGACTATTAATGGATTTTATCCCATACGATAAATGTAGTAGTAAAATACGATAATTAAGATCTAAAATTCTATATTTAAAATTATGTGAAATGAATCTGTTAAAAAATGTTTGATTTCAATAATTAAATGTTAATAACATAAATAACGGTAAAAATGTCGATATAATATGATACAATTTAAGAAAAATACTTATAACGTTGTTTTGTTCTTAAATTTTATCATTTAGCTCGGAAACATTAGCTGGTAGCTGGCATTACCAACAGAGAAAACAGAGAATAATATAAATGATCGTTTTTTTTTTCACACATTTTTCGTGTAATATTTTTGTAGAATATTATATTGTAAAAATTGAACAGGCTATAAATTTTGATTCAAGAAATAAACTTAAAAATATGGTTTGTCCACTACTACGAAATTAAAAAAATATATACAAATAGGTTTAGTACGTCGCGTGAAATATATCTTATGGGATAACGAGGACTCTTAGAACTTATCGTGACGACATAACTACACTTTGATTAAAAAGCAAGCAATTTTTCAATAGAAAGTGTATTTATACATAAATTAAAAACAAGATAATCTAAAAAAAAGTTAAGCAAAAGTTTCCATTAATGCAATTAAAAGTATTTATGGAGACTAAAATGACAAAAAAACTCAAAGTTGACATCTTAGCACTTCCCGAGCTGTGTTAAAAGTATCCTAGACTACAAAGATAATACCCAAACTCATCTGTCAATCGGAAACCGGGGAGTGGGTCCAATTTATCTTGCAATATTTAATTACAGACACAGGGACAGGTGAAACTCAATTAAAGCTTAACATACCAAAATTCTACATAAGTAAATGAAATATAAATGTAAATTCTTTAAAATTTTAATTTATCTCTTTGGGATTTTCCTGGAAAATCGTTTTTTTTTTTTGTCATTATTATTATAGAAAATAGGAATACAATCGTAGAGTAGTATTTTGAAGGAAACTTAATTAGGTATAAAACTATTTATACAAGAACTATATTTAATTTGCTCAATTGTAAGTGAAATAGTAATTTTGAATTACTAAAGAATTAGTATGTTTAATAGTCATGGCCTTGGTGATACGATTTAATTATAATTTTCATTTTAAATTACGAGGTATTAGAAATAAATATATAAAGGTGTTTCAAAGTTATTTTATTAAGCTTAGAATAAGTACATTATTTTAAACCTCTAATTATGATAATGAAATTAAAAGAAAAAAAATCATATGTTTCGACATTGTGCAATGGTTGTGGATAATAATATGTATGTATTTCAGGATGTAATTATGTACGACAATAATATAAATGATGGTGATATGGAAATGTAAACTTTTAAAAAGTATGACATTTTTAATAAGTGCTCGTTCAGGGATACGTGGGGCATTGCGCGCCGCGTGAATCGGGACGCTGATCCACGTGGTGACACGGCGCTAATGGGGAAGCTAATTAACTTGTGAGGTAGTGACGCGGCGCTAATGGGGAAGCCATTTCACTGGCGACGCGGTGACGCAGCGCTGATGAGGAAGCGAATTAACTTGTAAAGAGGCAAAGCGGCGCTAGTGGTGAAGTCAATTCATTCGCGACGTGGCGCTAATGGGGAAGCGAATCACTCGCATTTTATTTGATACCTTGCGTGGTAGTTGCAGCGATAGTTATTGTATCGTTGCACGTCGTCCCGCGATTTCATGAACAAGTCTGCATATTTCCATATGTTTACTTTTGATCACACAACGCTGTAAACAATGGCTCGGCTCGCCGTTTCTTCATATACAAAAAAAATATTGCATCTAGCTACGTGACACGGTTTTTTTTAACGCATCGCGTATCTCTAAATGAGCCCAAGTATAATACTGAACGATAGACTTACTGATGATTTAGCAGTAATACTAAATCGAAGGCCAATAAATTTATTTTCCAGATCAGCTGACTTTTCGCAACATAGTTAAAATGTTCATAATCATGATTATAATGACCTTAAGGTGTTTGTTAGTCGATCACTGTTATACTTTTTAATTTTTATTTTGTATATTCATAATTCTAGTTGGCAATATCAAAATTGGCAAAGATACATAACACATTTTTTTTGTACGTAATGTGTGAATATTTTATTAACAGGTTTTGTTACAACAAGGTTTTGTAACAGGTTATTAATTTATGACATATTACCCATCGTGGTTGGTTCTCGCTGTATTTTTCTGAAATGACATTGTGATAATACACGCATAAGAAATAAAAAAGTTGAAACCTGAAAAATCTTATTTTTTGCACCTTTATTTGGCACTTTTCAACAAATGAGACATTTTATTTTTAATTTTTATTATTTAAAGTTAGTGGAATAACAAAATAAAATTAACTCTGTGTATTTAAGACCTTACGACAGAAATGAAACTTGACAGTGTCGCATTGACACTGTCAAGCTCGCTCTCTTAATCGACACGAGCCGACTTTAGCCGAACGAGCGTTACGTAGCCGAGCGTGACTGCTCAGTCTCATTCATTACCCACAAAATAAAGAACTCACCGCACCCAAAGAAGTTTTTACTTCAAAAGTGTTAATATCAACGCTACGCCGTAGGGGGCTCTACATAGTAGCATCCTCTACACCGCTACGGTCGTTCGTGTCTACATCCGAACACTACGGCGTAGCTGTCAGTAAGCCGCAACTGACAAGATGCTGCGTTGTTGTGGAAAGACTGCTCTGCTACTCTTGCATGAGGGTTCACTGCAATCTAGAAAAGTACAATTAAAAAAAAAACTTAAACAGCCGACTTCAATCAAGCTAACTCAATTTCGTTTGCTTGAATGACATTATTTTTACATTTATGTTGAGTTAGTAACCAAATTACTAAACTAGAATAATTTACATGAAATATCTATGTAAATAATTTGAAGGTTTAAGGTATATTACAATTCGATTTAGAAATAACGGAGTTCAGAGGTAATTAACAAAAAAAAAACAACTATTGTTGAAGAACAATTGAAGGAGGTTCTCGACCTCGTAATTTTTACCGACTTCAAAAAGAAGGAGTTTGCTGTGAGAGAAAAGGTTTGTTATCGCATAATTAACTCATGTATAAACTGATTACAAAAAATGATTGAATAAACATACTTTCAGATTGATCTCATATAAATTAATTAAAACCGGTGAGTAGATTCTTAAAACAAAATTACGCATTTTGAAGCCAGTTTTTCAGTTATTTAGACTATACTCGTAATTATAAATAATTTAAGTAGTGACTCTAAGGATTGATAGATTTGTCAACCTTTTGCGCCATCTAAACATGACGTATATCTGTCGTTTCAATTGGTGCAGTTGCGAGGTCTACTAATCCAAATAATTATATTAAATGCATTTTTTAACAACTATCTATTTCCACCTACGCACAAGAGCAGAAGGCAAGCACCTTAACGATCATTTCCCTTCGCTTTTATAGCCTAAGTCATTTTCTGATACTTCACAAAAGAAACCCTTATCCGGGTCAAGATCACGCAAATGAGACACTTCGGGGAGGGTATGAAAATATTACAGCATTTTGTGAATAAGTAAAGATTTTTTCAGGATGTGTACCTACGAAAGTACACTCTATTATAACATAGATGCCAAAGAGGGTAGGTGAGAACACTACTGTACCCTTTTAAGAAGCTGTTGTATTCTTAACCCTTGTTTATTTCACTAATTCAACGATAAAACAGCTTCGAAGGTGTCAAATATATAAGAATATGTGTTAAGACCATACATTGGAGATGTACAAGTGGTATTGATAAAAAATTCAGCAACAAATAGTTAAATAGTTGATAAAATACTATATATATTTTGCGAATACGTACTTATGATACATAAGAACACTCAGGTACAGAACAAACATTTATGTTCATCACGCTAATATTGTTGTGGATGGGGGTCGAACCCACGGCATACATCTCAGAAAGCAGACATATACTACCAATTAAGTTGCAAGGCCAGCCACTCTGTCTTTCGATAAGAATTCGTTTGAAATATTTGATCGTGAAACGTTTCTTCTAGATCTAAAAGCGCGCTCTATTAGCAGTTATTATTTCTCTAGTAGCCTGTCTATCACTTATCACCAGGCGAGTTGTCGCTTATCACAGGCCTATTTTCGAATACAAAAATCTGATAACTTAACAGAGATACTTTCGAATTTGTGATAGTTATTTTAGGAGTTCAATTCATTCAAAGAAATATGTTCATTATGACATTTTATGTCTAAGTACAAAAAATATTTGTATGCACGAGCGACACGTACGATGGTCGAACTATAGACTCATAATATTGTTTTAAAATGGATTACCTTAAATCTGTAGTCTCCCGGCACAACATCGGTTACGTCCACCCACTGGCAGTCGATGTTATACTTGTAAATGTCTGAACAGTTCACTGAGACTCCTGAAAAAAAACATAACACGGTGTCTGATTAAAGAAAATGAAAAACAAATGAGACAAAAAAGCCAAAATTTACGAGAATAATAAGTGCTCAAATACAAATTAATAAAAATTAGGCGATGGGTTAACCCTCTAACACTTTTTAGCCTTCTAACTCCCTCTGTCTTCCACCTGACCCTCTAATTACGGTCAAATGTGACGTCAAACGGTATCATGGCCTTTACGCCGTAAGAGAAAATAGGCGTGATTTTACGTGTGTAGTATAAATAAATAAAGTTGAAAGCAAGTAATTGCACCGAAACCCAGAAAATGTAACACGAGTTGGTGATCAATCGTAAATCATTTATCATAGCATGTAACATAACAAAAAGTTTTTCAATGTCATTATTGTGGTTAATTGACGGTAAATCATTTTTGTTGAAGGAAACTGGAGATACAGCAAATTTTATTCGAATAATGTTGTATAGAAAATTATGGATATAATATTAAATTTAATCTTTTGATATAATGTAATTTACAGCCTATTAATACCTATATTAAAGCTAGCCTCAATCGCTAGCTTTAATCGGTAAAAATTATTTTGTATGGTAACAGAACCAACGTAACACTGAATTTGACTTCTGAATTATGTCATACTGTACCTTGATCTCCATAGTTTAGACAAGAATACTTCTTCTGGATTCCAGGCATGCAAGTGTTGTCTTCCAAGCAGAATGACGCTTTATGTCCTTCTGCGACTCTTTTACCAGACGAATCTAGAACGTCAAACGTGGCGAACACTTCCATACTGTGGTAATGCCTGAAATTGAAAAAAAGTATTTTGATCCAACAGACGTTTTACCACAGCTCATCTAATCTTAAATGACGGTGTGGTCTAAGATGGTAGGCATAGCCAGATTGCAATAAGAACTGTTTCTCAAATTATGCTGCTGAAGCATACCTAGCGTTAGTGCTTTAGTGTTTCCGTTGATTTCCAACTTTACTGAGATGGTTGGCATAACCAGGTTGCAATGGGAACTGGTTCTCAAATGATGCTGCCGAAACATGAAGTGTTAGGTGCTTTAGTTGTTTCCGTTGATTTGCAACTTACTGTTTTAGTTAGTCAGTCAGTCACTAGCTGTAATTTCCTCTCGATGTTCCATATACTTATTCTATTTTAATTCAGACAATTTTTCATAAAGTCATAAAATTAAATTTTAGAATAAATAACTATTATTAATGGAACTCTGAAATTTTGCCGTCAAATTCAAATTAAAATTTATCTGTAAAACTAGGTTTATGAGTAGTACAAATGTAGGTCTTATTTTTCTGACTTTATTTTTCTCTATACTCTATACCTATATAGAAAAATAAGTCTGGAAAATAAAGCCGTATACTCATACTGACATGTGACATAGATGCCACTGCCACAGGTGCTTGGGCAAGTAAGGTCTGAAGTCATCATTGCCGATGTTCAGTGAGGATGCTGTGAAGCGAAGCAGGCGGCGGGTCTCGAACTGCCAGTTGGGGTTGCTCTTCTGAATCTGGATCGAGCAAAAAACACTTTACACTTATTTACACTTGACCGCTAACGTAAAAATAAACAAAATCACGTCTCACTTCTCTAATATTCCTAGTCCCTACTAAATGGTTTTATATGTTTGGAAATGTTGTGATGCGCGAGAGGTCTCTCTCGCATTTTAAGCCCAGAAAACGCCAGAAAAGCCATAATACTAAGAGTAATCCATTAGTTTAGATTGACAGATTTTACGCTTATAAATCCGCGTTTGGTCACCAACTAGCTTTTTATAAAGAGACGACACAGTCGAAGATGAAACACATAGACCTAAAAGATAGGTATTCACTATGGCTCTAAAAAAAGTCATATTGTACCACCACCCACTTTTATATATACTTTTTCTACAGAACCCAAAGTTGTCAGGAAAAGATCGCTTTTAGCGAAAAGAACGCCTATTGAGCCATTTTCTTATGTGTAATAAACACATAAGAAAATGGCTCATAAGGCGGTTATAATCTTATTAGGTATGTGGCGTCAATAAAATGTTATTGATTGATTGATTGTATCTCTCAGGGATCAAGGAAGCCAGCAATTTATTCCTTATCTTGGTTGTACTGATTAGAAACATAGAATTAAACCCTTGGGCATGGACCTTAGGAAAATCTACAATATGTGGGTGGCAATGGATCGAAATTCTACTTATGTTGTAGAATTGCACCTACAATATAATGTCACATAGTTTTGATGCACATTTTCCAAAACGAATCCTGTAGAAGATTGATAGACTAGCTACCTCCTTAGTTACTACTTTATCGTCGCCTAAATCCCTAGATCTAAACCTTATACAGTTTTGGTCTTCAAACTTCACCAGTTGAGCTTCAGTTGAACTTCGAGCGCCATTCACATTCCATTTTACTGAATAAAACTCAGATTCTCGACCGTTTCATACATTTACTTTACACATTGCTGGCTCAGTTTCAACGCAGTGCATTTGCAAATCAAAGAAGCTTTCATATGAGCTCATGAATACTCCATGTCTCTGTGGAGAGAAATGCAAAGTGTTGCATTTATTGTAGCTGCTATTGAATTGAGGGAAATGCACAGTAGAGAAAGATTAAGGCTTCGGTATGTAGATCTGCAAAATTTCAAACATTATCGTACTCGTATAGTCCCAAAAATGAAACTAAAGGGATCAAAATTGATTGAGCAAGTCTTAAGTGCCTGTCTTAAGCACACACAATTTTTTGTGTGTGCTTAAGACCACATGGCAAAAGTGAAAACTTAATCAAGGCTACGTTAAGCGGGTAAGTGCCTTTATTAACTAAAACAAAACAATATACAGACTCAACTTGCTTTTTCCTACTTGCTCGGTATGTATTGTTTGTTTTTTTTATACACATATTATGAATTTGATTCCAGCTCAGATTACAAAGTAAATGTTATTGTTAAAGTGTAATTGAATATAATTTGTATTGTGTTTAAGAAATAAAATAAAATTAACTAAAGTACTACACAAAAAGCACATCGATTATTCCAGACCGATAAAGGTCTAAAGACAATCCAGATGCTCAAACCCACTACCAGTTGGCAGCGTACCCAGCATGCTGCCACATTGCCACGTGAATGGCAATGCTTATGCGTTGGGCCAAATACGTGCCAGCATTTCGGTCACGCGTTAATAATACGAAATAGCAGTATAGGAGTGACGCGGTCTCTCTCGCTCTTTCAGTCGATTCGAACCGACTTTACCCGAACGAGCGTTACATAGCCGATCGTGACGGCTCAGCCTCATTCAATATCCACAAAATAAAGTGCTCAGCACGTCTAACGAAGTTTCCATTTAAAAAAAGTTTGCTGTGGACATGAATGCCCGCTGACACTTGCTATAGCAAGTCCTGAGTTTGTAAGTGGAGTTATGGCACGAGTGCCATAAAAACATTTTTTTTACACTAAATAGATCTACGTTTGACCATCAACTTGTGTGATAGTAAGCGACGATCTGGCCGAGGATGGGGCACGTATCTAGATATAGAAGATTCTAATCCCTTAAAAATTCAAAGATACAGAGATGGTGGCAAAGAGTTTCACTCCTGTGCAGTACGCATAAAAATGCGGAGAATAATAAAAAAATAATAAATAAAGCATTTATTCCAGAAAAAATACTTATAAATCGTTGTGTACGAATTATGAGAATTTTCATGGGAAATGGATGGTAATGTGCCAACTTTCTGATTGTACTGTAGTGGAATGGGGAAGGTGGACGCACACTCGCCGAAATGTGTTCGATAGAATATTTCTAGATAATATGCTAGTTTGCGGGGATACTCGAGACTAAGTAGCTAAGAAGCTTCTCATCACACGACACGAGCTTACCATCACTAATTAACTTCTTGGCTCGACGGTTGTCCCTCTCTAAAGCTATTTTCCTAATTGCATGTTGTGCGGTACCTATAATGTTAGTCATCATCATCATCTCAGCCATAAGAAGTCCACTGCTGGACTTCTCCCATGGACTTCCAAAAAGATCGATTGGAAGCGGCTTGCATCCAGCGTCTTCCCGCCACTAGTATAGGTCATCTGTCAATTTTAGTGCTCAGCTTATATTGATGTGTCATATGTTGCTAGGTTGATACCCAGTAAATTAATAATTACCTCATAAGCGGACTTGCTGAGGCAGTTCTCTTCCATGGCACACTGCAGCTGCATCATCATGACGTCCTGCAGATGTGCTGAACGTTCTATCACCATTGTGTCTAGAAGCAGGTCTGCTAGCTGTTGGCTGCAGACAACTGCTGCCACGTGTCCTAGAACAGGTAGTCTTTCGATATATCATATCTAGTTAGAGATCGATTAACAACGCGAGGCTTGGAAGGGGGGGAGAGGGTTTGGGAAAATCACGAAATATCACAAGGAGGGAGGATGTGTTGTGAACCTATTTTATTTTTCGTTGAACGCACAATTTCTAAACTAAAAAGCGGCGCGTGGCCTTGACTCGCCGTTGCCAGGCAACAATTTTCCCGCCCGCCATGAGATAACGTTTTTAACGTGACAACGTCTAATAAATCGATGAACGCCGGCTGCATGCTCGAAAAAGTATGACTCATTGTCCCGTTATGTTACGCTCATTGTCCCCGTTACGCTCCTTGTCCCGTTATATACAACCGCGCGCAGTGGCTGAGGAAGCGGGCGGGTGTGCGCCGCGCCCGACCGTCGTCGCTTCAATTATCATTCCTCGGAGCTCGCGCGCGGACGTATGTTGTCATGTTAAACTATCGTCCGTAAACCGACTTTACAGACAACCAATTTTTTAGTACAACTTTTATTCTTGATACGCCATTAAATTGTACAATACATTTTAGCAAAAAAGTAAGTAGAGTATCTCTGTTTTTTTTTTCTTGAAATTTTCAAAGCTAGAGTGAATAGATATCTTCTAGATCGATGAGCTCCATCCTCGGCCACACCGTCGCTTAACATCAGGTGAGTTGGTGGTCAATCGTAGATCTATCTTGTATTTAAAAAAAACTCAATAACCTTTTCTGTTATTAAGATATACTGTTTGAAATACCTTTCTCTCCTGGACACGTGACGTCACCGATCTCCTGGTGACGACAGCTGAACAGATTCGTTTCATTTCCTTCACACTGCACGCCGCTCAGCACAACCTTCGAGTTTCCAAAGTAATCCGTCTGCAAGGCTTGTTCTGCAAACCCTAGAGCAAGATGTTTGCAGACCGCTAACGCTTCGTAGAGAGTCCAGCCATCTGGACAGATGCTTCCCCACGCGCCGTTATGGAAAATCTAAAAAAGTAAGTATAAGGCACATACTTTAGTATAAGGATTATCATTATGTTCGTTTCCCAATCGAAAGATTCAAAGTGTTTCAATACATAAATAGTTAAAAATAGCTACTGAAAGGTTAATTATCAGGATCAGCCTGATCCTATTCCATTAAAGTTGACCAATTTCTACACTACACGTAGAAACTTATCAATAACACAAATTAAACACTATAAGGCCGCTTGTAAGTAGACGTCCGTTTTTTTTTCGACCGGTGAAAACCGGACCGGTCCGGTGCGTCTACACACACCCATTATAAACCATACGCCACTGCGAATCCGGTGAAAATTCGGTCCGGGAAAAAAACGGACGTCTACAAGCGCTCTAATAATACTTTTATTTAGCTTAAATTACTAATAAAGGAGTAAAAGTATATGTTTAGAAAACGCAAAAACCCCGACAAAAAAACTTGATGAACCAATTTTAACGAAAGAAGAACACTCCTAATGAAATCTTCTTTTTAATAATAATAAAAAAAAAACTAAATCAAAACCGGACCATCCGTTTGAGAGCTACGATGCCACAGAGAGACACACAGATACACAATTACACATATCAAACTTATAATATTTAATATAATATTAAACATATAAGCATATTTCTAAAATAAGCTTTAACCTCCGATCCAAAAAGAGGGGTCTTTTTGGATCGGAGGTTAAAGCTTATTTATGAAGAAACTAGGCAATATTAACTTTGTCATCATGTTACAATATCAAAATTTTGAGTATTTAATTATTGAGAACAATACACCGACTTTAGGATCTGCTGACGCTAATAAGACACATTCAGCGCACATTTTTTCACTATCCAAGTTTTACTTGACATTATCATCTATTTGACTGGCCTTGTGGCTCAGTTGGTAGTGTGTTTGTGTCTACCTGCTGAACTGAAAGGTCCTGGGTTCGATCCCCACCCAGGGCAAATATTTGTGTGATGAGCATGGATGTTTGTTCTGTGTCTGGGTGTTTCTATGTATCATATGTATATACTTAGTCTGGCCATAAATACTGTTACAGTTAAAAATAAGAAAGATATTACATTTGAATTTGGAATCTGTCATTTTTATACGATTGTTCATTGAGTTTTCTAATTTTGGCGCCAATACATTGTACAATATTTTGCGATATTAAAATTGAGTGGGGTGATAAAGAGAACCGAATCGCTGTGATTGCATTACACAAAGTTGGTATGGAGCCAAATGCAATTTTTAAAACTCTCCATACGCTTGGTACCTATTAGTCAAATGTTTGTGTACTGGGCTATTAATAGGTACAATGAGACCTCCTCTGTTTGTGACAGAAAAAGATCTGGCCGTCCACGTAGTGTTCGTACGAAAAAGGTGGTCAAAGCAGTAAGGGAAAGAATTCGAAGAAATCCTGTCCGAAAGCAAAAGATTTTATCTCGAGAGATGAAGATAGCACCCAGAACCATGTCGCGTATTTTAAAAGATGACTTAGGACTTGCAGCCTATAAGAGACGCACTGGTCATTTTTTAACTGATAATTTAAAAAAGAATAGGGTGGTAAAATCGAAACAACTACTGAAGCGGTACGCAAAGGGAGGTCACAGAAAAATTTTGTTTACGGATGAGAAAATCTTTACAATTGAGCAACATTTTAACAAACAAAATGACCGTATTTATGCTCAAAGCTCTAAGGAAGCTTCCCAATTAGTCGACAGAGTGCAACGTGGGTATTATCCGACTTCAGTGATGGTTTGGTGGGGTGTTAGCTATGAAGGAGTGACTGAGCCATATTTTTGTGAAAAAGGTATCAAAACATCGGCACAAGTGTATCAAAATACCATTCTTGAGAAGGTAGTTAAGCTTCTTAACAACACCATGTTCAATAACCAAGTATGGTCCTTCCAACAAGACTCGGCGCCAGGTCATACTCGGTCCACGCAGTCTTGGTTGGAAGTGAACGTTTCGGACTTCATCAGAGCTGAAGACAGGCCGTCGTCTAGTCCTGATCTTAATCCGCTGGATTATGATTTATGGTCAGTTTTAGAGAGTATGGCTTGCTCTAAACGTCATGATAATTTGGAGTCCCTAAAACAATCCATACGATTGTCAGTGAAGAATTTTCCCATGGAAAGAGTGCGTGCTTCTATTGATAACTGGCCTCAACGTTTAAAGGACTGTATTGCAGCCAATGGAGACCACTTCGAATAAGCTTTTATATTTTAAATTGTTTTATATTTATTTATTAAACTAACACACTGTAAAAGTAATAAATATTATTTGCAATAAAAAAATAATTTTTTTCTTCGTGACAATATTTATGGCAAGACTAGGTATTTACAAAAAAAAAAAGTATATATGTATTCTATCAGCCATCTAGTTCCATAGTACAAGCTTTGCTTAGTTTGGGCTAGATGGCGTTGTGTGAAATGTCCACAAATATTTATTTATTTATGTTTGGTAGTCTTTTCTCTAATTGTTTTCACAGACTAAAATAGAAATATATTTGATATTTAGTTTAAGCATATTACTTTAGTATAGAAATAGCGAATATATAAATATTTCAAGCAACAGCGCTTGGATCCATGAATGAACTACCGGAAAAAAGTTGAGATAGTTTTACTATCCATAGATATGGCTGAGTACCAGTAAAAATTAATAATAATCAATATGAAAAGCAATTTTAAGTTTTTTTATTTTTTTATACACTATAGATCTACGATTGACCACCAACTCGCCTGATGTTAAGCGACGGTGTGGCCGAGGATGGTGGAGCTCGTCGGTCTAGAAGATATCTATTCACTCTAGCCTTGAAAATTCCAAGATTGTAGGTCTCAGGAAACAGAGATGGCCTCAACGAATTCCATTCTTGTGCAGTACGCAACAGGAATGTGGATCAATATCGCTGAGTACGGATTTTTGTCATTTCAACGAGAAATGGGTGGTAATTCGCCAATTTTCTGCTAGTCCTGTAGTGAAATGGGGAGGGTGGAATTAGGTCATGAAGCTCTTCACGGACGTTTTCACGGACTGCAATTAAAATGACTTACCTCGACTCGTCCTTCAGTATTACTTCTACCACCAACAATCCTCAAGCTAGAACTTCTAACGTCTAGTACTTCATGCAGTCTATCTCCAGGTTTTCTCTTCACAAAGCTAGCTGGAGCCTTTTCATCTTCCAGGCAAATAACTCCTGCTGCCTCATCAGCACCACAGTCAGAAGAACCCCAGCCGGTGAAGATGCAATGGGATAGAGATACCTCATCTCCTTGGCAAACCACATCATCCATCCAGTATTTTCCTGTAACGGTATGTTCATCATCATCATCGCCATCATCATCATCATAATCATAATCGTCATTTGTTCACTTTTATAGTAGGTATAATAGACGTCTTTCGTTGCACGCCACGGAGACCAATCTTCAGATTTTCACTTCCATCTACAGGAGGGTTACGCTCATCTCTTAACGTCTTAACATCTCACGTGATTTAAAGTTGGGTCAAGCCCGTTTTTAACCGACTTCCAAAAAGGAAGAGGTTCTCAATTCGTCGGAGTATATTTTTTTCGAGTACTCGGACCGATTTAATAATGTATACTTTCCAGGTCGTCCCATATAAATCAGTTCAGTTTTTTAGTTTTTATAACAAAATAATTAGACACCCAAGTCAATGAAGTCGGTTTTTTTTAACGATTACCTGTATTTAGCTTTTTCTGCAATTAAGTTTAGTGCAGTAGTCAGTCAGTTTATTAGAGCGACAGTTAATAAAAAAAAAATGAGTAAGAAAACGTACAAAATAAACAATATAATAGTTACGCAGTAAAGTTATACTAAGTTTTGGACCTAACTTTTTATATCTTGTTTAGATTCAGCAGACCGGGTGACCTATATCGTGAAATTTAGTTTGGTTGACTAGTCGTGAGTCGTGAGCTAAGTACGTACTCCTAAATTAAGTTAGTGTTTCAATAGCTTAAGTACAAAAACACAATTTGTAATGTTTATTTTTTTTATTACGTGATTATATTATTTTGTGTAGCATTGGTGTTTAGCTCAAGCTAGATAGCTAAAACGTCAAAGTAAATCGCCTGAATTATCTCATTTTCTTCTGACATTATCTCCTTTTTGTATATATGAAATAATGCGAAAATCAAAAAATTATATAATCTTTGTAAATAATTTATAAAAAATTAGCTATATTTGTAAGGCGTGAAAGTCTTTTTTATACATGAGTGATTTTTATACTCATTTTTTAAAAAATACTAAATTTTTACAAATATAGCTTTTTGAAATTATAGAGCATTGTACTCTTCTCCTGTGAAAATTTACCAATGACAAACAAGTACTGAGGTAATACAGCACGTAATCTACGCAATTTGCAGCATTTCGCTTCGTTCGCTCAATAAAAATAAATAATTATTAATACCTAATTAATTATTATAACATCATTGGACACAGTTTATACAATAAATATTTTCTGATTCTGATTCTGATCACGATGCAGCCTTAGTGTGATACATACTTCTCGCTTCTCCATACTGTGCTCCATGTGTAGCAAGTCCAGATCGATTGAAGGTTCTGCAGACCACCTGGGCTGCTGCGTCGTCCCAGGAATCATCACAAACTGCTCCCCAACGGCCACCGTGGTAAATGTATACGTTGCCTGAGTCACAAATAGGAACAATAGTTATTTATTGTACTAGGCTGGAAAGTTGTATTTTACCGTCGAGTGTCTGACAGTTGAATCCAGAGCAAGCGAAGGATTCTAGGTTTGAACCACGAGCGCATTGAGTGGTGCTAGTGTAGAATCCTGAGCGTAGCGATGGATTCAAGAAGACACGAGATAAAATAACTTTACAGCTGAGAGCAATACAAAATTTTTCATCTTAACGTAGCGAGGAATTTTTTTAGTTCACCTATTTTCTCGAGTAGAAAAATCCGCATGGCATTTATGCAACTTTACTGGTCCTAAAGTTACATTATAATCACGTGAGTTCACTTACATGTACACATTTCATTAATTTTGACCATTATTTACAACAAAATTACGTAGTACAAAGTTTTTTTTTACTCAATTTTTTTTTTCTTCTTTTAGGCTCTTGACACAACTCGCATAGGTAATATTCTTCATTACTCATCCAAAACTTTTTCGTGTAAATGGTTCTAAAAATTCAAAACACTGCTAAGAGTAAGTTAATTGTACATTTTTACTTACATTTTACGTAAATATACAAAATGTCTATTTTAATATAATATTTAGTGTTTCTTTAAGCTAAGATAGCAACCTCCTTCAATCGAACTATTTTTCTTCATTTTGTGGAGGTATTATACAAAGAGGTTGGATATATTTTGTATTGAAAATGTAGAGCTCCGTCGTGTTCGAAATACGAAATTACTTTCCACCCTAGGGAGCAAAATGAACTTTTCCACGCCAATATTAGCCTTGGAAACCTAACTTTACGAGCTAGTAAGATGAAAACATAATTTTCTAAGTTAAAAATCACAAGTCTATGCCAAAAGAAAAACAAAATACCTAACTGCATAAGAGCGATTAATTTAACTGTTATTTTTTATATGATACTGAGTGTACGTTTTCATGAGAAAACATGCGTAGGGTCGTTGTATACTTTATTTAAGTGAAAATCCTTATTTGGCACAGGGGACTAAAAGGACAAATTTTATTTTTGTGAGAGTTTTATCAATAATATTACATAAATATAGCCTATGATACTCAGCAAGCAAAGACGAATCTAACAACACCTTATATCTCAAAACTGGTCAAGCCGTTTATGCTGTAGGAAAACCCACATATATACATAGACATAACCCGTTACATATATTGGAAATACACAAAGATACAAATGTATTTCTAAAAACATTTTCCTCCTTCTTGCATAGTTGAGTATAAAGAATCACGTACGAGTGAGACAAAGACAGGTACAAAAATAGAGAGATAAGGAAAAAAACAAAGCTAGTCCTTCCTTCGGCAGTTCAATTATGAAAAATAGGAAAATCAAATGCCTTAATTGGACGCACAAGGTATGCAGTGAATTATCACGTTTTCCTTAAGAATGCTATTAACAATGACGTCTTGATTTTAGATGACCATGGAATGCAATATAACATTTGAATATTTTTAAGCATTGAATGCAAAGTATCCTTGAAATTATTCCGATTCATAAAGGATACTTACTGCTTATTGTAAAGTCACTAAAGATATGAGACACTATTAATATTAGCGTCTCATATTGGGGTCTCGTAATATTAAATATTCTCTTCAGAAACAAAGTTATTTTATTTATTCAATGAAATTTATATCTCTTAGTAACATGCAATAAATAACATAAATTTTACCTTAAGCTCAATAATAGATTTAGATTATCAGAATCAGATGTTGACAAAAATCTCAAATTATAAGACTTGTGTCTACAAAACTTTATTATTTTATCTCTTAATTTGAAAAGCACTTAAAGTACGTTACATGTACGTTAGTACGTTACATTTTAAACATTTTTACCTTCATATTTATCAGGACCACCAACTAGTCTCAATCTTCCTTCCAGCACCTTTTCTTTATTCAGCAGCTTTTGAATAAAAGCTGCTCTGTTAGCTCTTTCAGTTTCATTTAGAATTTTACTATGTACCCCCACAGTCCTCACAAGTAGAAACATAAGCACTATTGACTTTATTGATATTTTTTTCCACATCATGTTCTTTTTCTTTATATTTTAAATATTGTAAATATTTTCTAATTTATAACGATTACTACCAATACACTTTTTCTAATTTTATATTTTATATTTTGTAAATATTTTTAAATTCTAATTATTTCTATATACTAATCATCTCACTACAGTATTTAAAATTTGATTATAGAATAAAACATGACCTAGTTTAGCACCTTGTTTGACACCACTGGTGTAAACACTCGTATTTTTTTATTTAAAAGCTTCCAAATAAAAAAATAATCGCAGATCCAGTGCAACAATAATTTTATATGCTTTATATATTTATTAATTTTAATCAGTTAAACACTATCAAATGCTTCATACAAGACAAGACTTGCTACAACAAAGTGTTTATTGCAAATGGTGTGCCAAATGAATATGAACACGTAATTGATATTAAATGTGATTGAGTAGTTCAATGTCAAGATGTTTCGTTATGAATTCAAACATGTGTTTATGTACTTACACAATTGCCATTGACGCATGAATGCATACGTTTTAATAGTCATAGGCATGTTATAGTGACTTTGAAATTGTGATTGGTTTAAAACAAACTTTCATAGTGTAGGGTTTTTAGTATAACCTGTACCAAGATCAAAGATATCATTGTACTCATAGTTTAATAATTAAAACTTTTACTATGGATACCACTTGTGACAAAAATTGTGAAAAAAAAATCGGTGTTCCATAGAAAAAAAATGTTGTTCCTAACAAAATGTATAAAACAGTTTTTTTTCACTATTTAAGATTTGTGTTCATAGTGTCTTTTAAGATAATGAATATAATTATTTCAATTCGGCTCATTACAAGACTATAAGTCAGAAATTGTGTAAATGATTTTACCTTTATATTTTTATGGCGTACTATTTATGGAAATGAGTTAATTGCGCAATGGTTATTATTATACAAGAAAGAAATACAAAGACTTGATTATTTAACTCACTACCATTAATAAAAGTACATTTGGTAATAAAATAATAACACATGTGTTATAATATATAAGACATTTATTTTTCTATTATTTACCTAGAACAAAAAATAAATATTTTTGTAAAAAAGATATTAAATTCAGAGGGAATTATCAATGTAGAATATTGACATAGAATAAAAAAGTACTTTTTGTTGATGAATATGAATGACACCAAGAAAAGTCGTTTTCATAACAAAAAAGACAATTGTCGGTTAGGTCATAAAATTATGTAAAATATATGCGATAAATCCGTTACAAATTATTTAATTTCACTCATAAATAGTAAAAAACCGGCCAAGTGCGAGTTGGACTCGCGCACGAAGGGTTCCGTACCATTATATATAAAAACGGCAAAAAAATCACGTTTGTTGTATGGGAGCCCCCCTTTAATATTTACTTTATTGTTATTTAATTATTTATTTTGAAAGGTAATATACAAGTAAATATTCTGTGAAAATTTGAAGCGTCTACCTGTTACCGTTTTTAATATTGAGCAAAAAAATACGAAAAAAACACGTTTATTGTATGGGGACCCCCCCTATAATTTTTTTTTTTTAATTTTTAGTATTTGTTGTTATAGCGGCAACGAAAATACATCATTTGTGAAAATTTCAGCTTTCTAGCTATCACGGTTTATGAGATACAGCCTGGATACAGACAGACAGACAGACAGACAGACAGCGAAGTCTTAGTATTAGGGTCCCGTTTTTACCCTTTGGGTACGGAACCCTAAAAAACAACAGTCTGTTTTTTTTACTATTTATGAACGTCCGTGGGCACAGGTGACACTTGATGACAATTGTCTTTTTTGTTATGAAAACATTAATTACTACCGCTTTATTTTTATGAGTAATAATCACAAAAACCTTAGATTTTTTTTTATTGCGAATAGGTCCACGTTTGACCATCAACTCGCCTGTTGGAAAGCGACGATGTGGTCGAAGATGAAGCACGCAGACCCAGAGGATACCTATTCACTCTGACCTTAAAAAGTCCCAAATTGTATCTCTCAGGGAACAGAGAAGCCGGCAATAGGCAAATATTAATACATTATATTATTTTGGCAATTATTTATGAGCCATCAATTATACTTCTAAAAATTTTATCATCCAGCAAAGTACCAAGAAAAATCTACCAAAATGATTCCTTAAACAAAAACATATAAATCTAAATTAACAATCCCAGACACATCTTCTTAATTGGAACGAGGCACGCGGAACACAGCATCCATTTGACCTACATTCAGACGGTCATATACATTGAACTATGGGAACTATAGATTCTCACTATCGCAATCTACTTCAATCTCTAAATCTATGCAAATAAAGGCTATATTGCTTAAAATCAAATGATGGTGTTACCAATATTAATTTGATGTGGTTAAAATGTTGCCATAATGATACTGGCTTTTTAATAAATCTCAATTTCAAAATCATACTGGAAGTTCGACCTTCTAGTTTGATATTATTTATACAATATATTTAGTTCTACGTTTGACCACCAATTTGCCTGATAATAAATAATGATAACATGAGCTTTCGATTTTGTAGAAATCCATTTACGTACTATACAGAGGAAAACAAGTATTTATATTAAAAGAAAAACAAAATACCCGACTGCAAAAAAGTAGTTTTTGCAGTCTAACTTACAATGTAGTTACGCTTGATACGCTGTTGAGTGTATCAAGCGTTGTTTTAAGTGAGAAAGTATGCGTAAAATCACTGTAAAAGATTATAAATGCGCATTCTTTAGTTTTTCTATTTTCTATAAAGGTCATGTATTTACTCAGAGTCAAAGTTACCCACGTAGGCAGTATCGGCTTAAATTAAATTAAATATCAACAATTGCTCAAAACTAACTACGCTAAACAGGATTTAGCGTTTGAGTAATTTGTTGTCAACTAAAACTAACCTATTCACGAGACTATATCCAAATTCGTAGTTACTAATGAGAGCGTACCTTAATCACTGCATAGGGTTGCCAGGACACCGATAAAACTGTCAATTCTATAGATTCAGCGGGATTTATAGCAACACCGAAAGTTTTATTACGTATCCCGCGACCGGTGTAAGTTGACCTCGCATCGATTACTGAGTTGGTAACACTATTTCTGTAGGGTTGCTATTGTTTTCAAACTTGTTGAGCAAAATGTTAGAAGTTTTGCTTTTGTTTATATTATCTACCTGATATTGCCGTGCGATTGTGTTTTGACGTCACACTGAAAGTCAGCACATTACTATTAGTTTCTAGTGCTAGAAACGGTTGGTGATTTAGCTTACTTTAATTTTTAGAGGTAGCTTCCAGTTTGATTTCAAATCAAACAACACAAAATAAACAGTTATTATATAAAACTTGACTTGAACTGAGTTCAATATAAAAGTTAGGAAATCAACAATAATGCATAAGTAATAGTTTTATTAGAAATAAAACTTTTTTTATATTTTGTACATCACACGCTACATTGGAAAACACCAACCAAATATAACACAAGACAAGAACATGTAGAAAAAGAAAGCAACAACTGAAAAACAGAACAATATGTAGTTGTTGTAGTATCTAGTGTATCAAACAAAATTATTAAAAAAAACTTTTTTAGGGAACTAATATAAATGCAATGAAAAGTGTTCACGAGGAAATAAAATGAACACATACTCGATTAAAATACTAGACTTTTCTTCAACGAGTTAAAGCGACAATCTTCCGGATCCCCAGTTCCCGGTTCAAAGTTCAAGTTTGTGTTCATTTTTTAGTCCCCATAAGCTCTTTTCATTGTAATAATAGAAGCTAGTGCCTAAACTCTTTGAAGAAAAGTCTAATATTTATTAGTCATTTCTTCAGAGTTTCAGCGACAATCTTCCGGTTCTCCAGTTCCCGATTCAAGACAGTCGAGTTTCTGTTCATATTTTTAGTCACCGTAAACGGCGTAAACTCTTTTCATTGCAATTATAAAAGCTAGTGCCTAAAAAATATGTCTTTTATCTACTTTTTATTTGGGCTTGCTTGTAAACGTCATCAATTTGGTCGTGTATGTTCATCTACTTCGACCCCTTACAGACTTTCCCATTCACATTCGCCTTATAAATCGGTTTCGTCAATCTTCTTTAATCCACCCTTTCTATATTTCCGATCCATTGAAGCGTCCTTGTCTCTATCTTTGCCACTACAGTCTTTTAATATATAACGCTATTGTGTCCATAGATACCTACATACAGTAATGACACTTGTGTGCCATAGATTTATACACAATTCAGTTTACCGTTGGAGCCAAATTTATGAATTGCATGCATAATTACTATTTTCGCACATGAGCATTCGAATGATAATTATGATAATTATATTTTTAACCGACTTTCAAAAAGAAGGTTCTCAATTCGATTGTATGTTTTTTTTATATGTTTGTAATGCGATTACTCTGCCAATTATGAAATTACTTTGTTGTTTTTGGTAGGCATAGGTACTTCAAGGTGGTTCAATATAAATTTTGACAATATCAGTTCGGTATTTTGGTTTTTAAAATAAAATAACTTTAAAAATAATGTCGTCCAAGTAAACAAAATTTCGTATTATTAAGTCGCTTTAATTTTACCACATCCTTTTCTTTTCAGTATTTTGAAATTGCAATAGGTAAACAAATTATGAATATTCATTATTTATCAATAATTATCTATAACTAATGATAATGGAGTAATTATTGGAGTTAATGTTTCTTTAATGGGGTGAGAGGCTACCCCATGGGGCTCGCCAATATTATTCTCGTAAATTTATTTTTAATAGACCATTACTGCATATTAACGACTTAGAAGTTTTTGATGAATAAAAAAACAAATTTCATGACTTTAATAAAGTTTTTAAAGGACGTAATTAAATAAAACACTGTCGTATCGTATGGATTCAAAAGCTCGAACGAAGCTCTTTCCACTTACTAACCGACTTACAGAAAGGAAGAAGTTCTGAATTCAAAAGTATAGGTACTGACAGATTTTGTTGAACGACATATTTATTTTAAATTCCCGAGTGTGACTACTTTTTTAAAATATTAATAATACAACTTAAAGAGTCTTTAGTTCGACCATCGTCCTCTCGCTCGCGTATATAACCATTTTTGGAGATATAGAATACCTGAATTGAACTGACTTATAAAACAATCATTAAGACCGGCACTAGAAAGCAACATCACAGATTTTCGAGAAAAAATATTTTGATCCAAGTTAATTTTCATACATAACAAGTTGGTAATTATAGTACCAAAAACTGAAAAACCAACTTCAAAATGTTTAATGTTGTTTTATAAAATCAAACTACTGAATCGATTTTGATGAAACTTCTACGAGATCACCGGGTATTTTAATTTAAAAAAAAAAGAATTTTGCGAATCGGTATAGGCGTCTTCGATTATCGAGATTTTATCTTTCAACGAACTATTTCATTAGAATTAAGTGATTTTTCAAAAATTATTCATAATGTGTATTATACTATTTTTAATATTTTTACCGACTTCCAAAAAGAAGGAGATTATCAATTCGGTCTGTATTTTTTTTGTATGTTTGTTCACCGATTACTCAGCCTTTGATTTTGCATTGATTTTGATGTTTTTTTTTTGTATTTGGTATATTATACTTCAGAGGTGGTGGTATAAATTTTATCAAAATCGATGCAGTATTTTGGTTTTATAACAAAATAACTGGTAAAGTATCATCCAGACAACTGTAAAAAAGTGAATAGCAAATTGCGTATGTATTCTTCGTGACGCGACTTACTATTCACTTTTCTACAGGCGTTATATATATTGCGTATTTTGAAGTCGGTTCTTACAGTTTTTTAAACTATAATTATTTAAGTATATTTACATCGGATTTGCCCATACTTTTTCGCTAAAAAGCTTACTATTAGGCGTAGCTCACTGGCTGGAAAAGTCACAGTGTATAAACGGCCTAAAGTGCCACACATTCAGACGCCGAAACCCTCGTTTCCGTTCCGCGTGTCCGTAAACAAACGTGTAATATTGCGATGTGCAAGCAAAGGCATCCCAATAACGTTTAAGGAAATACTTGAGAGCGTAATTGTACGCTCGCTGCGAGTATGTGAATGAAAGGATTTTCTTTAGATTATGAATACGACTCCTGAGTGGCTGTCTACACGAGCGGTGTTGGCGTTACAAAGTACTTATAATTAATTTAAAGAAATATAAACTCGACTAATGGCAAATGTGGAAGCATGATGCCAAAACCAAGGGAAAAAAAAAAAAAAAAAAAAATTAAATAAAAAGTTTATCGGATTTATCGCGTATATTTAAAATTTTTTACCTGGGGCCTTATTCTGTATGACCATCGGCAGCGTTACATGTATTGACGTGGGTCTTCAATGAAAGTTAGACTTTGGCTTCTTTAACTTAAAGGCTAATTTTCATTGTCAATGCACCCACGTCACGTTCACGCAGCGCGGCCGATGGTCATACGGAATAAGGGCCTTGACGTTTCGAACATGGCAGCATCCGTGGTCACAGGTGGGACTAGATGACAGTTGTCCTTTTTACCCGACTGCGTAAGAAGGAGGGTTATGTTTTTCGAGTGTATGTATGTACTTATGTGACACAATACAACGAAATCGTAAGTTACGCTGCAATTACTGCTTTTCTGCAGTCGGGTATTTAGTTTTTTGACGTGACAACGTGTAATAAATCGATGAACGCCGGCTGCACGCACGAAAAAGTATGACTCATTGTCCCGTTACGCGTTACGCTCATTGTCCCGTTACATCATCATCATCATCATTTCATCAATGTTTTGTTATGACGTTGTCACGTTAAACTATCGTCCGTAAACTGACTTTACAGACAACCATTTTTTTTTACATAACTTGTTATTAAGAAAACATTAATTACAACCGCCTATTTTTTTTTATTTCATTTAAATGAGTAACAATTGTGACAACCTTTAAAAATAGAATTAATTTGAGACTGCATCCCATATAATTAATATTTTTGAATTTAACTAAAACTGCTCAGCCCACTGACTAGATAACTTAATATTTGATAGTTATTAATAAAATATCATGGCTTTGCGTCGCTTAACGTAAACGTAGATCTATTAAGTAAAAAAAAAAACACTAACAGGTAAGTTTAGAAAACTTAAGGACCCCCCGTTTTATCATATCATAACATAGCTTTCACACAAGAACACTTTCGATCAAGTCCTCATTCAAACAAAAAATACTAGATCAAAATCGGTCCAGCCCTTTAAGAGTTACGATACCACAGACTGATTTTGATGAAATATATAAGAACGCTACATCAAATTCTCTTTCAAACTAAAAAATCTAGATCCAAATCTGCCCATTCACTTCCGTTTGAGAGCTACGACGCCACAATACACAGCAATACACAGATACACAGCAATACAGATACATATACACACGTCTAACTTACAACACCCCTCTTCTTCGATCGGGGTTAAATATTTAGTTCCTAGTGAGAGTGTACATGTATACATGGAGATATATAAAAAGTTTGTGAAGACGCCACCTAATTTGTGTGAATAAATAAAGTACAATCTTTAGCTTCCCGTCGGAGATCAACCGGTCTGGTCCTGTTACGGAGGGAAAGACGACCGATGCCAAATTACGAAGGATTATTGCCGTGAATGATTTGTCACGTTTATGGCTTATGGACTTGCCGAATGGTATTACACGATTATTGTGAGAATGGATTGCTTGTGTTGTGTTTGGCACTTGTGTTCGTTATATTGTTTGTTAGGGTTCCGAACTTCAAAAGGAAAAAATTATCTTCGAGGCCTGCCTCGACTCCAAGGCTAAAAAATCAGTTCCCGTAGTCTCCTACTTTCCAAAATGTGTTTATACTGCTGACAGGCCGTCTTGAGTTGTTGGGTCTTACATTAATCTCAATATTGAACTTCGGGGCCTACCTCGACTCTAGGGCTAAGCTAGATAATAAACAATTCGGCATCCTCAATAATGCGTTTCTTCTCACTGGGACAGTTGCTTCATCTATATCTAGCACAGGTTCGATCGTGTCGAAAGTACTGCTGCCATCTTCTTGACAGATCAGCCAAATATCAGCTGGAAAGTTAGGAGTCGTTTGAACGGCGAGCCAAGATGTGATGTTTTGCTGGTTGCCAAGAAGCTACTTAGGTTCGAACATCACCGCAAAGTAGTATGTCTGGCAATATTATTTAGATTCATTTCGCCGAGTGTGCGGCAGAGTTTCACGACCTGGTCACGCCTTACCCATTCGACTACAGGACAAGCAGGAATAAGGCATTATCATCCATTCGACTACAGGACAAGCAGAAATACGGCATTATCATCCATTCGACTACAGGACAATCAGAATTACGGCATTATCATCCATTCGACTACAGGATAAGCAGAAATACGGCATTATCATCCATTTCTCAATATTTGTAGGCAACGATTTAGGTCCACATTTTTAAGCGTGCTGCCCAGGAGTCGAACGTCCTGCCATTTTCTCTGTTTACTGAGAACTATATATTCTTGGATTTTTCAAATCTAGAGTGAACAGATATCTTCTATATCAAAGTGCTCCATCTTTGGCCTCCGTGTCGCTTAACATCACGCGAGTTGGTGGTCAAACAACGATCTATTAAGTATTTAAAAAAACCCTTATTTATGATCACGTTGTTGTCCATCTGTCTGTCGACCAAGGATATTTCTCAAGAAAACGTGGACGTATCAAGTTGAAATTAATAATTAAGAGCTTAGATTTACAATTTTTTTTAATTCCATAGACCCATTACATCACAGAAAACTTCTAAATCAGGGTAATAAAATAACTCTAATTATTACCCAGTTTTTCTATGCGTATCTACATCATTTTTATATAAAAGTGAGTTTAGAAAAATTAAAAATAAAAAAAAATGGATTCACCGATTTTTACACGTTTAAATCCATTTTCTAATAAAAAAAATCTACGCAAATCAATTTCGATCAGTCCGTTCAAGAGCTGCGATGTCATAGACCGATACCCGTCATATTTGTTTATTATACACCCCTTTTTTGCGATATACCTACGTCAAAATAGCAACGCCCCTCTTTTTGCGTTAGGGGTTAAAAATAGATTGTGTATATTGAATCTATGCTTCAAAACATCGCAGTACCGCAAGATGGATAGTTGATGTGAAAAGGAAATCCGGGAATCTGTCATTGTTTATCGGAGGCGCTTCCGTCAAGGCAATTAGATAATGGCCTTATTCACAAAGCGAGGCCATTTGGGGCACAATTTTACAAATAACTTTACTATAGTAGCGACAGCCGACACAAAACAAAGTACTAATTTTACGGTGAAGCTGCTCGTTTTAATTTGGAATGTGGCAAGGGATTCTAATATAATCCCGAGTGTAGCGAAGGATTCTCTTGGAGAATCTTTAACGAAGGGAGTAATTTAATAAACGCGTTGGAGGTAAAAATATATTTGATATCTATGATCTGATTGATGGAATATTTGTCATATTGATATGTAGATAATATATTATTCGGAATGTCAAATATCGATTGACACCTCATTTATCAAGATTTTTGATGAAGTGTCAGTGGTGAATGAGGTGTCAGTCAAGCTATATTAAACTATTCGTAATAGTAAGAAATATTTTTTTTTTTTACATTATCAACTTTATTTAAATAAATATAACAATAGGTAGGTATAGAAAAATTTAAAAACTGATTGATTGGAGATTATTTAAAATATCCATAGGCTACAAAGCTTATGGATATTTCAAACAATCTCCAGTTTCAGGCAGAGTGCATATTTGTATTTTAATTTACTTGATTAACATTAGTTAAGAATTAGAGTTTATTTTATTATATTATGTTAATATGTTTAGTATGTGTAGGTATTTAATATAATGTTTTCATATTGTTTTTGTACTCTCTTATATGTCTTTATATGATATTATGTATATCTGAAATTTACTTGATTTTGTGATTTGATTTAATTTAATTGGTATGGATTTACATCTGGAATAAATAATTTTCATTTCATATAAATAAGTAATTTAGTGCTACGGAAAATATAAATTCTTATACATTACATATTATGTATATAGTGACGTATCTGTCAACGGCGAAACTTGCTAACTAGTATGATTGGCCTCGTAGCTCAGTTGGCCTGCCTGCTGAACTGTAGGCCGTGGGTTTGATCCCTACCCGGGGCAAACATTTTTGTAATGAGTATGGATGTTTGTTCTGTGTTTGGGTGTTTCTATATATTATAAGTATGTATTTACAAAAAAGTATATAATATGTATACTGTCAGCCATCTAGTTCCATAGTACAAGCTCTTCTTATATTGGACTAGTTGGTGTTGTGTGAAATGTCCACCTATATTTAATATAAATATGGCTAGCAATTTTTTTTATACAAGATAGATCTACGATTGACCACCAACTCGCCTGATGCTAAGCGGCGGTGTGGCCGAGGATAGAGCTCGTCGATCCAGAAGATATCTATTCATTCTAGCCTTGAAAATTACAAGATTGTAGGTCTCAGGTAACAGATACATAGCTAAATATACATATAGGTACGAGTACAGATACAATACTCGGAAAACATTACTCTCCTTTATTACGTAGTCTGTTAAAAATATGGCATAAGGAAACTAAGTCCAAATGTATGTACGGTTATAAATGAAACGTGGAGTCATCATTTGCGGCAGCCCAGGCGATTACGGAAGGCAAATGTTTTACATAACTCAAGGCTAAACCTAATATTCGCTTTGGGTTGATGTGGGACTTTATGTTAGGGCATTATGTTGGTTACTATTTAACCTACTGAGCGAAATGTTTACGGTCCAGAACAGGTCCTCACGATTTGAATCGCACGCAAGTAGTTTACACGTGAATTTGACTGACTTCCGAATTGTATATTTTTTGTTGATAGTATTGATAAGTATCTATGATGAAAAAATTTATAAAATAGATTTAATATCTACATTAGAAAAGCAAAATACCCGACTACATAAGAGCGACTTTCGTAGAATGCGCATTTATAATCTTATCCGGCGTTTTTACGCATACTTTCTCAAAAAAAAAACGTACAATCAACAGCGTATCAAGCGTAACGAAATCGTAAGTTGGAATGCAAATACTCCTTTTCTGCAGTCGGATATTTTGTTTTTCGTTTATTTGTTAGAAATAACCGTGCGTCGGTGGCGCCACCTGTAACACATTTGTTTGATCCAGTTAGTCAGCTTACCCTTAACAGGCTCCTATGACTGACGAGAGGTGTTGCCCTGCTGTGAACATGCTGTGAATGTTGAATATTTTATAGAGTATTTCCCCTCAAGTAATGATCCTTACATATTTCCGTTCATTTTGTAACATCCTGTGATATTTCGTAACTCTAAATTGATTAAACGTAGGATATTTCAAAGAAGCCCCGTCGCTACGACGTATTACGCCATCGTACGCACACTCTAAGATCACAAAAGAAGAAAAATAACACTTTTATTGGTTAGAAAGAATCAATAGGTAAAGGCCCTCCACAACAAAGTTTCTGCTCGATTCGGAATTTCTCATTCGGCCGCGGTGAAAGGCACAAAGGCGATTGAAATTCAGTAAATAGTTCGTAAGAAGTACTCTTTATAGTATACACTTTTAGGATTTATTTTCACGAGCAATAATACTGTCCACATTTATTTTCTTAGATAAAAAGAAAGTATTAGATAGTATTTAAATAAAAAGTTTATGCAAACGAGGTCACATAACTAGGCCACGTGTGCATAAACTTTTTTTACTTTTACTACAATTCTAGAGACTGGCTGGAATGAAAAATAATGAAGTATTTGAGGGCGCTGCTGTTCATATTTTGGTCTATATTTCATTATTTTATTCGGCAATACACAATATTTCTAATTTCTAATCTGTTTATAATGACGGAGATAGGCGGTAACAAACATATAAAATACAGCCGAATTGTTTACCACCTCCTTTGTGAAGTCGGTAAAAAGTTAAAATAACTTTGTCTCTCTGTCTGTTTGTTGTCTGAACCGATAGTTATAAAATTTGGTACCTATTTACAGAGATAGCTAGGAATTTGGAGATGAATATACGAGTTTTTATATAGGCTATTTTTAATTTCATCATCATCACCGTTTTATACCCAAATATGGGTAAAATTTCTTCATCTATTTTTTTAAACTATCACGGTCATTCATTAAATCACTATTATTATTAACGGGATATTTACCGTGGTTCGCGTTAATTTTGAGCTCGTGATATCAAAAAATAAAATAAAAACGCTCAAAATTAACGCGAACCACGGTAAATATCCCGTTAATAATAATAGTGTTTCTTAATCTATTTGTTCATAATCAACATTCTTTGATAGAATTAAGTACCAATTACCAAATATTGTCGTAATAATTATTTAACCCCAATTCTATCGAAAATCCTGGTAAATTATAAAATTGTAAAGTTTAAAGAACTGGGATGCATATAATGATAGAACGGATTTGGCTATTTATTTGTTTATACATGTGTTTTATTATATCTTCCGATGTTTTTTTTGTATGTTTGTTCACCGAATACTCCACCAGATACGAGTTGTTTTTGATTATTCTTTTTTTGTTTGGTAGATAATACTCAAGAGATAGTCCCACATAGATTTTATCAAAATATGTCCCGTACTTTGGTTTTTATAATAACTGTAGAAGTGTTATTATTCTTTCAAAGAATTTTTTAAATGACAAATTTTAATTTTATTGACATTATGTATATCTTTTATTGCTTCTGCTCTGTCATATTTTATATACTTTTGGTTTTTGTTTTAATCTAATAACAAATAATAATAATTATTATTTTTAATTTTTCGCTTGTGCATGATGCTGTCTACCTGACATTTGTATGCCTAATCGGTACAACATTTTAAGCGACTAAATTTAGTGTAACATCTTTTATGCACTTGTTGTATAAAATTTTCGTGTTGTATGCAAATAAATTATCTTTATCTTTATCTTTATCATCCAAATAAACGAATTGCGTATTTTCAAGTCGTTTTTTCTTTCTTCAGTTTTTAAACTATAATTATTTTTAAACACAGAAAAGATAAAGTTCTTCTGAATTTTTATACTTTTTGCGACCTTTACGCTCGTGGAAACACAGCCTTAGTTACACACGAGAAAAAGAAACAGAATTAATGTCTATCTTGAGATAATTTATATCGAAGACCCGAAAGGTCAGCGTCATTCCGAGCTATCGAAAGATTTATCAAAGAAGGTAAGAAAATATTCATTTTCTTCTCTTCTAGTAGACACGATCAAGCAATAGGAACCTAGCTATGTTATACATTTACAGCGTTCATTACGATAATATTTAACCAACTTCCAAAAAAGTAAGTTCGACTGTAAGTGTTTTTTTTTTTATGTTTGTTACGTTATTACTCTGCCAATTAGGAACTGTTTTTATGATTCTTTTTTATTTAGTATCTAATACCTCAAATATATGGTGGTCCCTTAGAAAAGTTATCAAAATAGGTTCAGCATTTTGGTTTTTATAACAAGATAACTGGAAAAATGTCATCAAAGTAAACGAATTACGTATTTTGTAGACAGTATTTTCAGTTTCTCAAAAACATACAGTCGTATTGAGAACCTTGTTCTTTTTGGAATTTGGTTAAAAGTATGTGAGGTTACAATAATTTTTAGATTTAGAGTCCTATAGGAGTACGGAAGCCTCGGCGTAAGAGTGAAACTCGTACTTTGCCAGATTTATTTTAGCTGTTTGTTGAAACAATGTAGTGCAATGAAAGTTACATACATAGGTACATACAATCACGCCTATTTTATTTACCCTTACGCAATGATATATATACCCTTTGGGATCTCTGCCTTACGGATAAGGCAGAACATCGCAAAGACCTGAGGTATAGATTGACGCCACTTGTGACCATGGTTAGAGGCCTAGAGGGTCAAATAGAACGGAGAGGGTATTAGAGGATTACAAGATAATGTAGATCTGCTCTGATAGAGGGTCAGCCCATCGCCCATATAAACAACAATTTCCAAAGATACTAAGTTAAGAAGACGTTTTATTTTTAATCGAATTCCAAAAAGAAGGAGATTATCAATTCGGTCTGTACCTACCTATGTTTTTTTGTATGTTTGTTCACCGATTACTTATCCAATTGTGCATTGTTTTTGATTTTGTATTTGGTATATCATACTTCAGAGGTGGGCCCATATAAATTTTATCAAAATCAATGCTTATATATTGATATTTTTTGCTCGTTTTTGCTCGATATTGATACCAGCAACAGGTAGACGCTTGAAATACTCACTGAATACTGTGTTATATTATTCACTATAAAGATAAATAATTAAATTAATATTTAAGGGGGGCTCCCATACAACAAACGTGATTTTTTGCCGTTTTTATAGATAATAGTACGGAACCCGTCGTGCGCGAATCCGACTCGCACTTAGCCGGTATTATTTTTTAGATTTTAGTTTCGCCCGTTTTCAGGCTTGATGGGAGGGAAGTTAATATTTTCACACGTATATGAAATCTTATTCTGGCGGATTCAAATAACAATACACAAAAAAATTAAGAAATGTTTGTCGCCATGTCTAACAAATAAACATAAATACATACTTAACCCTCCTTCTTCCGCAGGCAGGTAAAAAACGCACGCACGAGGCACTTTCTATATTAAGTCTCAAATATTAAAAAATAACAGAATTAGATTAGATTAAACATAATTGTATTGCGTATTTGTCTTTTGCCCAAGCAAGGGTCAGAATCCCGACGGAATAACGTATAAACAAAGGTTCAAAGCTCCGAGGGGAATGTTCTGAAGCTAATTTTAGCCACTTCACATATCAATTAGAACAATTTTGTAGAAACATCTAATTTAACAAAATCTCCATAGAACCGGAGCGGTAGAGACACTATAGCATTTTCTGTACAAAATTAACTGGCATCAGTTGAAAATGTGTAGTTCCAACATTTTGCCACCAGGGCAAAATGGGTGTTATTTACCCTGCACATTGGCCTGAGGTCGAAACCCCAACTAGTTTTGATGTCAGACAAACATAGGTCATTTTCTCGAACCCTTTTGGTGGTTAAAATTAAAGTCAGTCACATGATATGACTGTTTATGTATACTTATAGATAGATGTAGGTATATCTTCTCGTGACTGACTAACTGACTAATGCAACACGGAATATACATGTTTTTATTGTTTATTTGATAATTTTATATTTTAATAATTTAATTTTTTTTAATTTATTTGTAAAAAAGCTAACCATAAATCGGATCCATTCCACAATAATTATAGTTTAAAAAACTGAAAAAGCTGACTTCAAAATACGCAACTTGTTTACTTTAATGAAATTTTACCAGTTATTTTGTTTTAAAACCAAAGTACCGAACTAATTTTGATAAAATTTATATGAGACTACGTACATCTGAAGTATGACCTACCAAAAAAAGAATCATCATAATCAATGCAAAATTAACGGAATAATCGGGGAACAAACAAAAAATAACCTCCTTCTTTTTGGAAGACGGTTAAAAACAAAATTAAATATCTTCAAAAATAAGAAAGTTACAAGTATTTAACTTTCATGTTAGACAGAGAGTACACCATCGCGGAAGATGACGTCATTACGTGTACCGTACAAATTCAATAAAAAACAATCATTTTGCGGGAAAAGGACAAAGCATCCCTCACAAACAATTGTAAATGTTTATATCTTATTTATTTATGTTTATATCTTAGTTTATTGACCGTTTTTTTTTTTTTTTTGTATATGGATTGCATTTTCTTATAATGATTATCCATTAAATGTATTGTTAAATTCATGCATATTCCCTATTCTCGTGAGATTGGGATTGATTGCAAGTAGTGCTAGACCTCTTCATTTCTGATTCGATCTCGTAGAGAGACTCCGAGCATAGCCCTCTCCATAGCTCGTTGCGTGACCTTGAGCTTTTTTATAAGGCCCATAGTTAGTGGCGGGAAGACGCCGGATGCAAGCCACTTCCAATCGGTCTTTTTGGAAATCCATGGCCTATGTCCAGCAGTGAACTTCTTATTCTTATGGATGATGATGATGAATGCTAGACCAGATGCACTAGATGCTACAAGTATATTATGTATTATATCAACCATTTTGTTTCCATAGTACAAGCTTGCTTAGTTTGTGCTAGATGGTGTTGTGTGAAATTTCCATCCATACTTTAAAAAAATAACTTAGAATGTTGCAAATATTGTGATCAATTACGGCTGAAAAAATTGGTTGTCTGTAAAGTCGGTTTACGGACGATAGCTTAACGTGACAACATACGTCCGCGCGCGAGCTCCGAGGAATGATAATTGAAGCGACGACGGTCGGGCGCGGCGCACACCCGCCCGCTTCCTCAGCCACCGCGCGCGGTTGTAACGAGACAAGGAGCGTAACGTAACGGGACAATGAGTCATACTTTTTCGTGCATGCAGCCGGCGTTCATCGATTTATTAGACGTTGTCACGTCAAAAAAACCTGGAGTGCCACCTAGACGTCATTTAATATAAATAGGTTTGTCCAGGGTCAGGGATGCAAATAGTTATAATTCCCATAACATTAGATAGGTACCTCATTTAGCACGTTTTCAACTTCGTTCACATGGGAATTTATGTTGAAATGTCCGAATTCATAACATGGGTTAGTCCCCTAACAACCAGTGTTTTGATGACGCTATTGTTTTTACCCTGCTGTCCAAATGCAGAGTAATATGTTGTAAGTAAGCATATGACTGTGTATGCCAGTTTTTTTTTACGCAAGATAGATCTACGATTGATCACCAACTCGCATGTTATATGACGGTGTGGCCGAGGATGGAGCTCGTCGATCTAGAAGTTGCTGCACCTGCTGAACTGCACCAAAGGGATGGTATAAGTTAGACGTGTGTATCTGAGTAATTCTATAGATACTCAATTACTGCCTGTCCGTGGCATAATAGTTCTTAAATGGATATACCGATTCTGATTTTCTTGTTTGAAAAACAACTTGATCCAGAGTGTTCTTAGTTATGTTTCATCAAAATCAGCTCAGCCGTTTTTATGCGGGCGATTTTTCAGTTTTCGAAATTTACTTCTTGAGTGTAGTATTTTTATTTGAACGTAATGTAACGTACGTAACTAACCCGTTTGTTACTCTCGTTTATTTTTGAGCCGAAATCTCTGACTATAGTTTCAGCCGCATATGGCGGTCTTTTTCAAAAGGAGTAGCACAACCGTCTCTCCTAAAGAAAGGACGTCTCGTCTGGTATTACGAACTAAAGCTCGCACCGCGCGTGACGTCATCGGTTGTTTAAATAGATATGTGTAACAACCATGTTCATTTTCATAATAAGAGTGTATGTATGTTTGTGTACTATGTATATTGTGTGTATATTTCTAAGTTACCTCATATGGCCTAAACGACTTGAACT
Organism: Lycia hirtaria; assembly: GCA_947563715.1. Lineage (NCBI taxonomy): Eukaryota > Metazoa > Arthropoda > Insecta > Lepidoptera > Geometridae > Lycia > Lycia hirtaria. The sequence continues at coordinate 47,724,720 of OX387376.1, read as the reverse complement.
ATTTTGGTGTGCGAGATGGTTTTCCTTGATATTCAACTATTCAACTCGATAATATTTTACTAAGACATAATAAATATTCCCACGTTGTGTAGGTTGAATCAAACTAAATCAAAATACTTTCATTTGTTCCGATATGTTCACGTGGAAAAGTATTTAATTTTGCTTCCTTAGTGGTATCATGGTCTTTATCTCAGCCACAAGAAGTCCACTATTGAAGACACTACTAAGAAGTATCATCTGCATCTGTATCAAGCACAGGTCCGATCGTGTATGGAGTACTGCTGCCACTTTTTTGATGGATCAGCCAAGTATCAGCTGGAAGCTTTGGAATCAGTGGACCGGCGAGCTGTGAGGTTAATCTGTGACGATAAACTAGCTGCCAAGAAGCTACTTAGTCTCGAGCACCGCCGTAAAGTAGCATGTCTGTCTATTTTCTACAGGATTCATTTCGGGGAGTGTGCGCAAGAGCTTCACGACCTAATTCCACCATCCCCATTTCACTACAGGACTAGTAGAAAGTCGGCGAATTACCACCAATTTCTCGTTGAAATGCCGAAAATCCGTATTCAGCCATATCAATCCACGTTCTTGTTGCGTAGTGCACAAGAATTGAATTCTTTGCCGACATCTCTGTTTCCTGAGACCTTGGAATCTTGGAATTTTCAAGGCTAGAGTGAATAGATATCTTCTAGACGACGAGCTCCATCCTCAGCCACATCATCGCTTAACATCAGGCGAGTTGGTGGTCAATCGTAGATCTATCTTCTATAAATTCGGGTGGCGGGCGCGCTCTTCGCGGCCGGCGCGCCCGCCACCCGCCGCTGTTCGCGCCACTCGTCTCCCCGCAGACAGACACCTCACGCTACGCGCCCTCGCACCACGCACTCACTCTGATCAATGGGCTTCTTCAAAATTATCCTGATGTCGATATGTTTTTCTCCAATTTAACAGTTCTGCTCCAATGTAGTATAGACTATTTTAGCAATAATCCTTAAGTGTACTGTAAAATGTCTCAAAAATGTTTTGGTTTTTAACTGTAAATTTTTGAGAAATTGTAAATAAATAAATAAATAAAAAAAAAGTCTACTACTATACACATAGGCCCCTATGAATTTCCAAAAAGACCTGATGGAAGTGGCTTGTATCTAGTGTCTTCCTGCCATTTTTATTAAGTAGTCTGTCCATCTTATGGCTGATCTTCCTAAGCTGTGCTTGCCGGTGCGTGGTCCCCATTTGAGAACTTTTTAGCTCCATTAGCTCATCAGTAGTGGGATCAACATCCTTAGTGTGGTGCAATTTATAAAATAGATGATAACAAATTGAGGGCTAAGTTTGATCTACCAGGTACATGTCTATTATCTACATACAAACTAAATTATAATATAAAATTAAATTAATTATACCGTTTGGTATAAAATAAATAGTTTGGTATGATGTAAATCAAATACGTTACTCTTTACGTTATGTGTAGTTTGTTACGCATAGCGCACGGTGAAGGGGGAAGCACCACGATTTTGAGGTTAGTAGGTTGGTTTTGGGGTATTCATAATCGGCCGTGACCACGTCCACGACTTAGTCACACATTACTTTTTGGTCTATTTTTAGCACAAACTCAGTTGATCTAACGTATTCTACAACAAAATGTAAGTCCCGTTGTAACTAAATATTCTGAATTCTCTGCAGAAATTGCATTGTCGAGTTTCCATTAAGTAGTTTTTCTTTAGTTTCTTGGAGAGCGCTATTAATGTCATTCTCCCGAGGCATTTTGTTATGCTTTCACTGTTTCGGATAGAATTTCATGTCATGAAAGGAAATTGATCAAGAAGGCTGTATTTTCAGATGCATGAATTAACAACTACAAAGTGACTTTCTACGAAATAAGAACATAATTACGATTAGAAAAATCTCCAATTTAGACCACGCATCGGCAAGCGCGAAAAGAGACCAGCCACAAAGTGGACAGACGATCTCATACAAGTGGCACAAAGGCGTTGGATGCAAGCCGTTATCAACCAGTCTTTTTGGATATCCATGGAAGGCCTATCAGTATCAGTAGACTTGTGCTCAGATTATGATGATGAAGAATATACGGAAAATTCATTTGGCTTTGTACAAGCTTCGAGGTTTAATTGACATTGAAAATGATAGAATAGATCCGCACAGTCGCTCAACATCTGGAGAGTTGGTGGTAATCGTAGATCTATATTATCAGAAACCGCTGGGTACGCTGATTATACTGTACAATAAAAACTATCTGTATGTCTGTTGCGTTACCAAGTGCATTGGAACCGCTAATACCAAGCAAATGAGCCCAAAATCGAGGGATTTGCCAGATATTATTGAATATACATATGGCTATACGACATAGTCATCCAGGGCGCATCGTCAGATCAGCTCGCAGGAATCAAATTATTGTACTATCATCAGCCAATAAATAACAGCCATAATTATAGTTTAAAAAACTGAAAAACCGACTTCAAAATACGCTATACAACGCGTTTATACGCTACTTGCTGTTCACTTTTCTACAGGCACTTGGATGATATTTTACCAGTTATTTTGTTATAAAAACCAAAGTACCTACTGCATCAATTTTGATAAAATTTATATGCGACCACCTCTGAAGTATGATCTACCAAATATAAAAAGAATCATCAAAATCATTGCACAATTGGCTGAGTAATCGGTGAACAGACATACAAACCGAATTGATAATCTCCTTCTTTTTAGAAGTCGGTTAAAAGGCAGAATGTGTTGGCATTATATCTAGGCGGACGAGAGCACGGGCAAGTATTATTATTTTATATTATATACTATCAATAAACATAACTTTGATTCCGTATCAAGCATTGAACATAGCCTACGAAGGTTCTTGATTTTTTTCTTATACAATAGTAATGTAAAAGACTACTAATGAAATAATATTTTGGCAATAAGTCAAGAACAGAGCTATGCACATGTTTGACACAGAGTCAAAGTTATCCACCTTGACAGTGTACCTACTTATAATATTTGAAATGTTTCAATTAAGCCTCCCTTCAAACGTTCCTATCTGAAGTACTTAATTAGAAAAATACTCCGCGTAAGGGAGCGAAAAACTTTTTCCATTTTCCGAATAAAACTTTTCTATTCAGAGTGTCGAAGAATTGAAGAATAGCGACTTGAATGTTTTATTTATAAGTACCTAATTAAATGTTAAAATAAATCTTTCGACAGTTCTCCCGCGGTGAACAATCAAAGCAAGTTAGGTAAGTTTTAGTCTGGAACTAAACCAACATCGCAAACTTAGTTTTTTGCTTATACAATAGACAATAGACAATGTTTTTATTGTGACAAAAACTTAAATATTTACATGACTTAAACCTAAAAACTGAAAACTAAGTTTTTGCCCCAAGCCGGCTCCAGCTCAGCATGTTGCCGATTGTTGCCAACCGGCGCTGGTCTCACCACCAACTTAACTACTAACTAATCACTAACTACTAATACTAACTGGTACTTAACTACTATTTAATTATTATGGTTAAAAAAATTAAACATCCAACGTCAATATGTGCAATTTTGTGAAATCAAACTACTGAAACGGTTTTGATGGAATTCTCTGAAAGTTATATCCTTTACAAACAATAAATATTTTTCAAATCGGTTAATAAAGTATTTGCAGTCGTACGTTTTTTTTGTTAGAAAGTATGCGTAAAATCGCCGTAAAACATAAAAAATGCGCATTCTTTAGAATAATTTATAGTAAAATCACTTGTTTATTACGAAACATTTCTTTGGTGATTACGAAAAAACTTATCTTGAAAAATCTATCTTGCGTAAAAAAAGCAAAATTTTTAAAAAGCAAACTTTAGAGGCATAGTCATAAATATTATGTTTATGATTACGATCAGGTAAAAAAATAATCAAATAAATCGAAATTGGATGATGGTTAGAGGAAAACAACGTCCCTCGTGACTTTACGGTCCATAATGGACCACTTGAAGGCCCATCGCGCCCATCGCGCTCGCCCAGGCTTGAAGGCACAATAAGGTACCATCTGCACGGGGAAGCGTGGCTTGTAGAAATAGTTTTTTTTATTCGAAAATAGGCTCGCGCTTGACCGTCAACTCACCTGGTGTTAAGCGACAGTTACGACCTACGATGGAGCGCGCTTGCCTAGAAGAAACCTATTCACTCGCGATTTGAAGACACCTAGATTATATCCAGTCGGAAAGACCCATTCAGGAAGCGCATTCCACAGTTTGGCAGTACGTACAATGAAAGTGGAGCCAAAGCGTTTCGTACTTGTTTTCGGAATATGAACCATATAACGATGTTGATAGTTGAAGTTATTGCGTGGGTAGGCGCCTTAATAATTATAGTTAAAAAAACTGAAGCAACCGACTTCTCATGGATGCCATTGTCAGAACTGGACTAAATAGGATGTCATTGTCAGAACTGGACTAAATATATTATTGTGTTGTAGTTAATAAAGGCGCTTGCCATTTAAAAAAAAAAAAATGCCTTAAATACATTCAAAGTTTAGACTTTTCAATCTTCCATTTCAATTTCAAACAAAAACTTTAACACTGTCTTTACAATTTAACTTTACAAATGTTTTTGCAATCATTTTCAACGTAGATAGCCCTCTATTCTCGTGCGATCGAGATTATCTTCATCTCCATTACTCTCTTTAGAATAAAAATCTTTCACACAATCCATGGAACTAAAGAATTAGCATTTTTTACGGGTATTTTTTTTCTAAATAAATAATACAACTATTCGCTAAATATATTTCAGCATAATACTTACTAAAATTTTGTTTAAAATACAAATTCGTCATATTTTGTTTTGTTTTTGTTGTTTTTTTTTTTTGTTTTTTTTGAAAAAAAAACGAGCACCACAGACTCCAGGGTCCATGCCTTTTATAAACTAATACATTTTTTTTAGCTAACTTTAAAAGGAAGACGTTAATACTTAACTAATAACTGTTAATAATACTTAAGTAACATACACATGCATGCGTGTGTACGCCGAGCAGTCCAGCTCCCGCAAGCAGCACTTTTTTGTTGTTTTAGTTTTAAGGTAGTAACACGGGCAATTTTGTGTTGCTGTTCTAACAACTTTCAACTAAAGTAGTAAGAAGGGTAAGTCAATTACCGGTGTTACGGTGGTGTTAGTAAGATTGGTAGTAGCACGGGCAACAAACCGTTCGAAAGATGTGGTACTTCTCGAAACGGTCTCCGCTAAAGGTGTTTTGGATTATTTTAATTGGTATTGGCAATTTTTTAATCAGCTTAATCTAGTGCGCTCGAGAATAGTGTGAGGAATCTACGACGAGATTACATTGGTAATGTCTTCGTCCTTTCTAAATAGTTTGACTGAAGTAAGCAAATATACATTTATCATCACCTCGCTTAGTCTTCGTCTGAGAAATAACAGTATGGGCAACAAACTGCTAGCAAGTGAGTGCTACCGTAGGTCGGATGACACGCTAACTTGTAGGTCCAGGTTGTTTGTCAATCTTCAAGCCAGGTCAAATGCCTTTCGGCGGCTTGATAACTCTGACACTTGGGATGGCCACTCAATCTATACGAACTTACTTACTTACTACAATATTACTAATAATCACAGTGTAAAATACTGAAAAACCTATTTTGAACCTACTCGTATTTTGTTGAAATTTCTACGAGAACAATCTGAAATTAAATCCTTTTTAACAAAAAAAAAAATCTAATGGGTATATAAATGACTAGAGAACAAATATTAAAAATAAATGGCCAAGTGCGTGTCGTGCCACGCGCAATGTAGGGTTCCGTAGTTACATAATATTATAATTTGACTTTAAAACAGGCCTCTTGTTTGATACATTGAACATAATATGAGTTAACTTAAGTTAATTTATATGAAATATTCATTTTTAACTTGTCTAAGTAAATATTTTAAGTCGATCGACTATAACTCGGTAATTAGTAAAGCCTACTTAGCTGTGATAGTTTTCCTTTTAATTTTGTCATATATTCTACTAGCATGATTTTTTTCACAAGCATTTTTTACTTTTGCGAGAGATGCATCATTATTATTACAAAAAAAATGCCTATGACACTCAAGCTGTGTAGACGAATCTAACGACACCTTGCACATCAAAATCGATCAAGCCGTTTCGGCTGTAGGCGATCTTATAGTAACATACATAAATATATACATACAAACATACATACACTCGAAAAACATGACCCTCTTTCTTACGCAGTCGAGTATAAGTATAATAAAACGTGAGTGCGTCAGCAAACTACATCGGTAAGCTCCTTAAAATGCTCTTAAGGCGTCATACTGTCCATATATAATAGAGGCCATACTTCTGTCTTGAAAGTTGTTCACGGTATGATAAATTTCGCCGACACAACAATAAGTCTTGCTTTAGGCAACTATCCCTAAGGGCCCTTCGGTACTGTCTTATATTCTTTGAAGATGCCATAAAGATGTATTATATTCACCTCACTAGCTATATAGGTATGCCAAAAATCTATCCAAATTTGGCAATTTTTTGATCTTTGGCACACCTATCCTGAAATATAATAAAAAATTATTACATATAGTTTAAAAAAGTGATGACTTCAAAACGCGAAATTTCGTTTATTTGGATGTCATATTTTTTCTAGTTATTTAGTTGTAAGTCAAACTACTAAGCCGATTTTCGTGAAATTTCTGTAGGTAGGCGGTATTAATCAATATTTTCATAACAAAAAAAACTATCATCTAGCCTCACCTGTAAGGCTGTAACCACGGACTCAGGCGCTGAAAAGTAGGTATTCGAAACGTCAGGTCATAAATTGATGTAAAATGTACGCGATAAATCTTTTGATAAATTTATGCGTCAATATTTGTATCATTTCATTATTATTAGTACCTTTTGACTCAGTAGGGAAAAAACCCGACCGAGCTATATTAGGGATCCTTGTGGACTACGGAACCCTAAAAAGTGTTAATTAAATATTACTAAGTTTATGTATGAAGCAAATGCAAAGCAAAGTAGGTACATCGAGTCAAAGTATTTTCATTCATACTGCGTGAAAAAGGAATTAACAAACCGACTCGCTCACTTTAACATTAATAGAATATTTTCTACAATTTTGCTGACCAAAGAGAATAAGATGAAGTTATTAAATAGCTTACTTTCGCTTTGATAAATTATGTATCGAGGGATCTCTTTCTATATTTTCATCTGAAGAATTTTAAGAGCCTTCATTTCTCGACATACAGATGATAGAACCAATAAGGCTAGTGGCATACCGATAAAACATCAATAAGGTTTTATAGCGAGGTAATATATATCGGTAAATTTTAGATAGATAGATAGACAGATAAACTCTTTATTGTTCTTTAGATATAGAGGTATGATAAGTTTTTTTTTGTATTTACGAGTAATTTATGTACGTACGTATGTAGTATGTACGTACGTGTGTATAAATAATAAATATTTGAACAGCTGGGTGATTGGAGATTATTTAAAATATCCATAGGCAACAAAGCTTATGGATAATTCAAACAATCTCAGTTTCAGGCAGAGTGCCCAAAATGCTGCGTCATTTCCTCTCTGAATGGCAATGCTTACTTTTTGTCCAAAGTAAAAGTATGTAGGTATGTTATTAGGGTTCCGTAGTCAGCAAGGAACCTTTATAGTTTTATCATGTGTGTCTGTTCGTGGCTCAAAAACTTAGAAAAAGGAAGCTATAAATTTGGATTGGATTTAATTTTAATTATTCCGAAAAAGTGTTAAAAGAAAACTTTGAACAAAATTGCGGTAGGTGTCCCCTAGAAATAAAGTCAGATTGGATTTTATATTCTCGTCAACCCTATGTTGTGACGCATCATTGGATAGGTAATTCAAAAATAGTGCGGGTGTGCGAAACAGTTATTTTAATTCAGGGATCTCTTTGCTAAATATTAAACAATAAAATGATAAATTCTATTAGAATCAGCTGTGCCTCCTTCTACTCTGCCAGATAAATGTATGTTGTTGTATATGAAACAATTTATGCCAGTAACATAAATAATAAAATTAAAACAAAAACTATCACAGCAAAGTAAGTTAAACAAGTATAATTGAAAATCAACTTTGAAATATATTTAACGAATGGAAATATTACTAATAGAAAAGAAAATTTTAAGCAAATTTCCCAAACCCTTACTTTTAAGTTCATAGTATTATATTGTGATGTGTAAGTACGGAACACTACACTATGAGTGGCACGTCACGCTTGTAAATTAATACGAATTGGTTTACAATTTACCAATTATTTTTGTGGCATATTTCACTTGTATGTCTAACATCTTTATGCCTAATTAAACCCAATAAAGAGCACACAAATACAAAGTACTTTTTTAATACTGACTGGCCTTGTGGCTCAGTTGGCAGTGTGTTTACGTCTACCTGCTGAACTGAAAGGTCGTAGGTTCGACGATCCCCATTCCCCACCCAAGGCAAACATTTGTGTGATGAGCATGGATGTTTGTTCTGCGTCTGGGTGTTTCCGTGTATCATATATATATTACAAAAAAAAAAGTATATATGTATTCTATCAGCCATCTAGTTCCATAGTACAAGCTTTGCTTAGTTTGGGCTAGATGGTGTTGTGTGAAATGTCCACAAATATTTATTTATTTATTTTATTTATAATCATAAATCAAATCTATACTATTGTATCAAGGTGTGAGTAATCGTAAGCAATCTTAAAGGGTAGCTTAGTGTGATTCCAACCTTACTAAAGGGCAAAGCCTACACTCGAATACTTGAACAATCTACCTGCTAAGCAGTCTGACCCGACCCTAAGCTGCCAAATGATGATTGATATTAAAACCTACGGAACACAAAAATCCAATGAGCTCAACTGTTTTTATCTGTATAACTCAGGCTCGAAAGAAATATATATATATATATACGTTTGGTATGAATGTTATTTTTACCCGACTGCGTAAGAAACAGGGTTATGTTTTTCGAGTAGTTAAATTTAATAATATTGTTATGTATTATATATAGGTCTTGTTTATCTGTGCATGTCATTTGTCAAACTGTCATTATTGAATAAAAAATCAGTCTCAAAAATATGGCGGTTTTAGTTCCTAGTTAGCTTCCCTAATTATCGAGAATATAACATTGGCGACGAGGATGGGATAAAAAGGTATGCGAGTTCAATATGATGCCCTATTATGAAAATGAATGCGTAGATGAAGACTCAAATGTACCAAATCCAGTTGAGCCTAGTTTAACTGAAGTAGTTCTAAGGGAGGCACCAATGTCTATTCAGAGTGAAGTTATCACACCGAAACGCAATCGCAGACCAGTTGATCGGTTCAAAGTTATGTGAACTACCTAACTATCTATGGCGGTTTTAGTTCCTAGTTAGCTTCCCTAATTATCGAGAATATAACAAATATAAGTCCTCTAACTCTCACTAACTTACTCCATCCAAATAACATTATCGTCTAAGTTGTAAATTTATAAATTTGTTATCGCCACCCTTCATTTTGATACCACACTCGATAGCATTGCACATTTTTTAACGTAAATATTGGCGCCAAAAACCCACCATTTTAATTTTTATACTCTTAATACACTTACTTTATGTCACTCACGCTACCAAGACCACTTTTTAACCGACTTCCAAAAAGAAGGAGTTAGAGTTAGTTAGTTAGAGTTATCAACTCGGTCTGTATGTATATTTTTTGTATGTTTGTTCACGAATTACTCAACCAATTGTAAATTTATTTTGATGTTTCTTTTTTTTTATTTGATAGATAATATCAAATAAAAAATCATAATTTAGATTTGGTCCCATATAAATTTTATCAAAATCGATGCAGAACTTTGGTTTTTATAACAAAATAATTGGTAAAATATCATCCAAGTGCCTTAGTCTAGTAAAAATTAATCCTTTTGTATGGAGCACATCACTGTATTTACAACTGGGGAGAAAATACTCGTAATAAAATATCTTTGAAATTATGATAGGAAAATAGCTAAAAATCATAGATCAACAATAATCCCCGATTTATAGACTAGCTGCGTTCTCGGTTTCACTCGCGTAGTTATAAAAAATGGTGATGATTATGATGATGATAAGTAGCTTATACCCGTCTCCAGGTCCAAAGCTATCTCTATACTAATTTTCATAACGATCGGTTCAGTTGTTTGAGAGTGTAAAGGTAACAAAATTAGCTTATTGTGTCAAATGTATTTCAAAACACCAGTACATTCATTTAAATAACAATATACTTAGTTGTCTTTTATGTTGTCACAAATCTTATTTTTACTAGACTACCTATAGAAAAGTGAAGCAAGTCGCTTAGGAACGCGTTGTATTTCGTATTTTGAAGTCGGTTTTTTCAGTGCTTAAAACTATAATTATTGGTCTACCTACTCTACGGTTAAATAATTATGCGTTTAATAAATTTTGGGTAAAATATTCATAGAAAATTAAACTTATCACGTAATAAATCTAACATAATGGTTCTACCTAACAATTTTCGACGGCTTCGTCAATTTATTATAATTTTTACCAGACCTCAAATTAGAAATAAGTTTGGTAAACTGTTTTGTGTCTAGCATGAACCGATAAATAGCAAAGTTTATTAAATTCGTGATAAATATCACGAAAATGTAATAAAACGTTAATTTGTGGTTAATTTTACTCACTTTGTCAACTGTGATTATATCAAAATTAATGTTTTAGTGTGGTTTTGTTAACAAACAACAATATTTTATGGCTAAACTACTGTTTTATTAGTAGTTCGGGTGTAACTGCGAAAAGGGGTCAAAGGCCAAGCAAAAAATCGAACGAAGCGTTTCTATTTCAAGACTGGCTGATCTTGTTTTTAATTGTGCTTATATACACACGTTTGGCATTTTCTCTAAATAAATAAAATATTGGTGGATACCACCAATATTGGTGGATACCACCAATATTGGTGGATACCACCAATATTGGTGAACACCATCTAGCTTGCTAAACAAAGCTTGTACTTACTACGGGTCGTATTTTCCAATTAATCTTGATAAAACATGACATAATTAAGCGAGTTCTATAAAAAAAAAAAATGTGGTGTGTGATTTTTTACTCAGGGAACATTTCCCTTAAAAGCAAGGTGGGTCTTTACGGTGCCTTAATGGATTTTTTTTAAATATATGCGAAGTTGGTGGGCACCAAGAGTGGATTGACAAACTTCGCATATATTCAAGAACGTTAAAACAACCTCCAACAACCTGCAGAATTCTTCATAATGTATTTAGTTGAGGGCAATTAACAATAAACACATAATTTAGAAAAAACTATTTCTTTTGTTATTTATAGATAACTAACTGCAATCGGCAGAGCATTAGAGAAATGTATGGATAGTAGGCATGTGCAGGTCGAGTGTGCCTAATTTCCTGGTTGCATTATCTTTGGATGTTTTCCAGTTCTGAAACCTTAGGCCTTTTGCCTTGGTTTGGAGTTTCTATCAGCTGTGAGGCTAGCGTATTTTTAATCTTTATTATAGAAATATATAGTAAAAATATATAATATATATCTTTTTATTTAGAAAAAAAAGTGTACTTTGGGATTTGTACCCAGGATCCACAGATCGAACCCAGGATCGACAGAAGTAAGATGGTCTTCCAACTAAATTACCGTAACTTATTCGGAGATTAACATGACAATTACTATGACAGACCATCGTGATCACTGGAACTAGATACCCTTTAACTTAAAAACTACGGGACAAGTCAGTAGGTAACAGAGATGTCGCGGATGCTGTTTTTGGACTGACTTAAAAAAGGAAAAAGGTTATAAATACCTTTTCTTTATGTTTGTTACCTCATAAGTTCATCGTTTATAAACTGCTTAGGAAAATTAATTTATTATTTAAAAATACACCAAAAATACCCTTCTCACAATGAGAAGATGGCCCGCGCCCAGCAGTGGGACAGTTTGTACAAACAGGGCTGATAAAAAAAATTATATATATAATATATATATACTTTCAAATTAGTGGTCTCGATATTTGATCTAAATCGGTTAAGTTAAAAAAAAACTCTAAAAATATGTCATACAAATTGCGTATTTCGATGTCGGTTATTTCGGTTTTGTAAACTGTGATAATTATATCGTAAGCGCATAATTATAAATGTAGATATGTTTTGGGTTCAAAACTCAGTTGGAAATAATACATTTTATCTCTTATTTTTATTTAAACACATACAAATAAATTAAATATACATTAAATATATCGATAATGTTAAACATTTTACAATCAAATTTTTACCCTAATGCGCAAAAAAGACCTCTTGTCACTGAATAGCATGACGTTGTACGGAGTGTCGGACGTGTGAGCTAACCAAAGGCCACGCGCCATCGTAACTTCTTGTCCAGTGCTTTATATATTCACGACCACATCCTACCTAAATCACAGGGAAGATTAATTGCAGCTTCGTCAGGCATCTACGGAACGCTTAGTTTACTGATTAATGATTTATCTAGTTTTGAAAAAGACGTTTTTCTCTCTTGTAAATGTGCCTAATTAGAAAGAAACCAAGATTCAGTTTTGCAGCATCGAATCTAATATATTTAAATTTAACTAGCTAGGCTTAATTTTTAGTGACCCCGGGCTTGCGCGTATTTTCAGTCAAAAAATCTGAGTGGAACTCGATAGCCCAGGTACTCTTTTATTATTTTTCTTCTATTAGCCACGAACGGTTTGCGCATTTGCTTATTTAGTTTATATTTATACCTACATTTTTACTAAAACCAATCAAACCATAGTTACAGACGTCAACTGACGTACTTATTTCACTAAGTAGGCGTTAAAAAACTTTCTACAATTCTAATTTCTAATCAACGTACTAAATAGGCAAGACTCTATAACGTAAGCCGCATCATTGAATACAAGGAAAATCCATTAAAACTATTGACAATAGTTAACGTATTTGTCGCTATTTTCTGAGACAAACTTAACATTTCGTAGAATAATGGAAACAAATAAATAATTGTTTGTTTTATTATTACTCTGAAAACACTCAAGTGTTTTAATCTCATACATAATCTGAATTAGCACATAAGGAAAAATATTTTTTTTTATAAAACATTAAGTAAAGAAATATTCATCATATTTTCTTACTAGCTGCGCTCTGCTGATTCGTCCGCGTAGTAAAGAAAAACTGTGATGATGATGATGAAAAGAAGCCTGTGTTCGTCTCCAGATTCACAGATGTCTTTGTACCAAATTTTATAACGATCGGTACAGCCGTTATTTATTAAGAGAGGTGGAGAGTGTCCATACACACTCTCACTCTCCGCCTCCCGCCAAGCTTGGGTTCCTCGCCCGTTCCCCGCGCTCGCCTTGTCGTTTGCCGGAGTTCGGTGGCACTGCGCTCTTAATATTGTCAGATATACCTAAGCTGCAGAGCAGACGTCTGATCTAGTTATAGGCATTACTGGTCCTGAGAGCCAAATAGTTTTATGGATACCTCCATAAAAACATTATTTACCGAAACAACACAACAGTTTCATGCTCAATTTTCGTACATAATAAAGACTTTCAAAGAGAATAAAATAACGACTCAAAAAGCCCACGCTTAAGTGAAATGAGTTCTAAATCTTCGTCCAGATTAATTATACTAAAGTCCACAAGGAGAGAAAAGTAAAAAAATATATGAAAATAAAACGTTTCTGCGAGCCATCCGTCTGCCGCGCCGTGTCAGCTGCCATGAATATTATTAAGGATTAGGGTTGCCATCAGCTAGAAAAAGTCTATAAACTGATTTACACGATCTTATTTATATTAGCTTTATATTTACTTCACTTGTAATGTTAGTAAGAACAACAAATTGTCATTTCCATCACATTAATCACTAGAACATGACCTCCCCATGAGTTTTCAAAATGATCTGATGGCAGCGGCTTGCATCTAGCAACTTCCTGCCTCTATAAATCTTGCCAATCTAATTTAAGCTATACGTTCTCGTACTTTAAGTACTTTCTGCCTTAGGAAATTCTGCATTCTTATTCTTATCTGATAATTATGATATTGACAGATTTTAATTTTTCATTTTTATCCTAAGACTTACATTGTAAAATAACAGTTCTTTACCTAGAATAATAATAATTTATTGATATTTTTGAAACACACAATTGTAAAATTAGTCATGTGACATTGAGCGCCAATCAGTGCACGTAATGTCATGGCTTGCAATTCCAATACTAAAACAAACCGGCCAAGTGCGAGTCGGACTCGCGCACGAAGGGTTCCGTACAATTATCTATAAAAACGGCATAAAAACACTTTAGTTGTATGGGAGCCCCCCTTAAATATTAATTTTATTTTAATTATTTATTTTTATAGTTAATAATATCTTAATATTCTGCGAATATTTCAAGCGTCTACCTATTGCCGTTATCAATATCGAGCAAAAACGAGCAAAAAATCACGTTTGTAGTATGGGTTAGTAGTATCCCTTAAATATTTATTTTATTCTATTTTTTAGTATTTGTTGTTATAGCGGCAACTGAAATACATCATCTGTGAAAATTTCAACTGTCTAACTATCACGGTTAATGAGATACAGCCTGGTGACAGACGGAAAGACGGACGGACGGACGGACGGACAGACAGCGAAGTCTTAGTAATAGGGTCCCGTTTTTACCCTTTGGGTACTGAACCCTAAAAAAAATGTATTTAAAATAAAGCATTAAAATTTTCTTTCCAATCAAATCGCAAGCTTTGACATCATTCAAAAAACCATGACAGTTTATCTCGAAAATGTTTATATTGGCTTTTGACTGAAATATTAAAATTTTAGGTAACACTACAATATAAACCAGTTTATAATCATTTGTTACCTACCTTATTCTCAATATTTGTTGTGTATACGTATGAAATCTTGCATAAAGGCATAGGCTAATTTTGATGGCTAACGATAATCTCCATTGTAAACAGATGTTGCCTGTCTCCAATAGACCAAATTAAGTTGTAGAAATTAGAGAGCCTTTTGTCCATCTCTTGGGCTACACACGTACAATACTCGCACAGTATCCTGAGGCTGGGTATAGTTTTATTGAGTGAACTGTAGAGTGTCTAAGACACTGAACTTTGCAAGATGACAATGGCCGTAAAAAAACTCCACCAACCTTACAATTGCCGCCGCAAGGCTTCAGCATCAGGTGCGACATGTAGAGCACGGCACTGGATTTCGGGAAGTGTTCTTGCTTTAATTGCCCGTTTATTTTCGGCCAGGTGTATCCGTTGTATCTTGGATGGATGACCCGGCGTCGTTTCGCGAGGTAAGAGCGCGTCGTATGTGAAAATCATCAATTGAATAACTGTCACCGTTTGACAGGAGTAAATATATGATAATTGAATGAAATAGATAAAGTAAAGTAAAGTAGTAAAGTATTTCTATCTACCCTTATCTTGCAAGGATCGAACAACACAATTTTTTTTTCAATCTTCTAGCTATCGAGCGATATAGGTAATTAAATGTATTTATAACTGCAATATCAAACTATGTCCACACATTTTATCATCAGTTATATAAACCACCTCCCACTTTAAAAGCAAATTTAATGATAATATATTCGCGTCATAAAACAACATAAGTGCCAACCCTACAGAAAACGTTTCATTTTCACCTCGCCTTCTCCGGGTTTATTGCTTCAGTAGCGCACACCGCAACACGGGAATGTACCACCTAGCATTACTATAAATATATTTATAGCATATATAGTGGCGGGGTAACCCACGGTGGTGTACAATTTATATACAATTCATTATTGTATATAAATCTCTTAGTTTTGTCTTAATCTTGTTTCATAGACGTAATTCTATAAAAATTACAGTAATAATCGTTCAGTAGTTTTTTAGTAGTACCAGCTCTTATAATATATTTTGTTTTTAACCGACTTCCAAAGAAAAGAAGGTTCTCAATTCGACTGTATGTTTTTTCAATGATTACTCTATGTTTTTTTTTTGTTTGGTAGGTAATAAATACCTCAAAGTTGTTCCCATATAAATGTTATCAGAATCGGTTCAGTGCTTTGATTTTTATACCAAAATAACTGAAAATATATTCACGTAAACGAATTGCGGCTTGTGAAATATGGCTTTTTCAAGTTTTTAAACTATAATTATTTAGGTCAAGTATAACATTTTATTTACCACAGTAATTAGAGTATGAATTTAATTAGAGACGAACAAAAGGCTTATCGTGATTCCCATTTACTTGTCCCTATTGGTACTTGGTTCCCATGGGGTCCTATTGTTCTAACCGCTCTCAGTGTATCTTTAGAAACAAATATTTAGAGCAGAGGTACAAAGGTAATTTAATTTTCATCATCATCTCAGGCACATGAAGTCCACTGGACATAGGCCTTCCCCATGGATTTCCAAAAAGATCGCCGGAAGCAGCCGGCATCCATACGATACGATTGATACTTGCAACGCAGCATTGCATCTATGGTGTGTTTTCTTGCCAGCAAAACGTCGAAAGCACTCACTTCACTGTAAGCTACTGCCGGCGAGTGCGGCGAGAGCGCCGCACCTCACTAGGTGCGGCGCTCGCCGCCCGCAGTTGAATGTAATAACGTAGCTATGAGTGGTGTCTGCTCTCATACGTTAGTACATACAGCTCAATGCTGGAAAGATTGTTTTTCAATCCAGAACACAGTACCTAAAGCTTGCACACTTCTGCTTGGAGGTGTTACCGCTTGAAAAAAATATTGCACTTGACTAGACGTACTCTTAAAAAAAAGATGCGCCTCAATAAAATGCCTTTTCCTTTGATATTTTTCGATCAACTGAATTAGATTAAGAATCTACATAAAATTATAGGCCCAGCATCTAACCAATTCATTTTCCTACCTTATATTTTCCGCAATTCCGGATTTATGTATGGCATTCGTATATCACAGGTAATAATCGACGGGCATTCGATAACAGACTCTTTCTTATCGTTTTCACAGTTGAAAATCGTTTAACAATGGGAGTAACAGATGTCACAAATCTGAATATAAGAGTCACCTGTCTCACCTCTGATAAGTAGCGAGATGCGAGCATAGCTATAAATATAACAGGCATTGTATAAAAGCGACGTGGCGTTGATGAGGTGACTATGAGGTGACAAACTCTATAGAAACGGCGTCCGTGGTTTGCAGTTTTTGTAGATGCACCGCATGCCACTTTTACGTACTTCTTATAAATCTAAAAAAGTGATATGGCCAGATGCGCCAATGATGTATTTATTAGACATAGCTGCACAGCGTCTGTGCTTCGGTCACTTCTCAAAATATTAAGTCGAGATATTTTGTATTGTATTGTTTTATTAGATAATTTATTTGGTACTCTGTTCGGCCTCTATCCACCACTTAAAAGTTGTGTTTGTGAACATCTACAATTTCTACAAATTTGAAGATGGACAATGGACATAGGCCATAAATTCATCTTCATCATCATCGTTTTTCATAACGTGGTCGTTACGTGGTTGAAATCTCAATGCACAGCCAAATATACGTACATATTTACACACTTACGTACTTATACGATATGTACCTATGTATGAGTGATATATCAGTTGTCAATTAATAACTTGTAGGTGGGACAGGTGCCTCACTGAAAGCTTCGAATGACATTGACCCGATCGACATTAATCATAGAACATCATTAGGTGTGTGAAATATGGCCGGATAGCGCTTCTGTTCTTTGTTCTGTCATCTGTCATTACGGAATAGGCATAAATGGAACAAACGGATTTTATAAAACCCCTTTCACAATGACTCAGCCGCGCGGCTGCAGTGCTGCGCTGTGGCCATGCCTTTACATTACAACGCTACTTATGGCGGTAGTCAATTACCATGATAATTATCCTGTCTACAATAATAATAATTATGTAAAGAAAAATGTAACATATGCTGATTCCAAAACCATTTCGAGATTATATGAATCTAAACCAAATTTCTTTAGATTGAGCTCTTAAAATGATGAGATGGTGCGTATTTTTGCGGAAACATGAAAAATATTTGACCTTCAGTCGACCTCTAAATGACGACACAGATCCGTTTTTTTATCTGTACCAAAATTAATTTTAAAAAGTTGACACTAACAGTACAGCATTGGCATACTAATGCCTTGATAATAAATGTCAACAAAAATAATAATAATAAATTTGTTTACTAAGTAATCTTTACCCTTTTTATTCTTTTTTTACTGAAGTTCTTTGGGCATATATCAAGAAAAGAGCGCTCGATGGAGAGACTAATAGTACAGGGCCGTGTAGAAGGCAAGCGAAGTCCTGGACGTTCACCAACTCGCTGGACCGACCACATTAAAAAAGCTACACAGTCCACCGTAGTAGAGTGTACGCGCAATGCAACCAACCGCCAGAAATGGAGAAGCATCGCGAGACGAGCGGCTGCCCTGGAGAGTGACGGTGACGGCGAGGAGCCACCGTCATTGCAACCACGACCACTCTGACAAGAGTGTACGATTAAGAAGACCCTTTTCAGACGACTGTAGCGTCATCACGATTTTATTTTTCAAACATGATTAAAAATAACTACAGAATAGAATTAAAAAAATATTGAAATTAGTTCTTTGAAATGACTCAATATATCAAATAAAAAATAAAAAAAAACATATCGTAAAAAACTTTACATACCTCATTGTGTTTATTCTAGCGTCTCCAGCATGGCTGAAGCGTTTCTTTCATGCTTTATTTGGCGTCAACCGCACTGATGAGTAGCTTAATGTGAAAGTATCATATTTTTTTTTTTTTTTTTTTTTTTTTATCTCCAAAGACACCAGGGTCCGTGACCTTTGTCATAATAAACTCCCAGATAATGTCACAGACGCGCCGAGTTTACCAGGCTTTAAAGCTCGTCTAAAACGTTGGCTTATCGAGCAGACGTTTTATGATTTGAATGATTTCAAAGGCTTGCAAGAATAAATACCTACAATTATTTTATAGTTTGTAATTTTTTATTTTTGACATTTTGACATTTATTTCCTATTATTGACATTTATTTGACATGTAATACGAATGTTATTATTTTTATAATTGTATAATAGGAATTGTATACAATTTTTTAATATTTATTTATATTGAAAATTTAGTTATTAAGTATTGACGTGTAAATGGAAAATTACGAATAAAATGAATATGAATAATTACAAACTATTTCTTGGTAATTGGTATTGGTTGTTTGAAACCAGTGTAAAACGCCGTGAGCAACACTGACAATGTAGAACATTGTCGTATTGCCGAGTTTATTTACGACTTCAAACAGAGGAGATTCACAATTCGGTTGTATTTTCTTATGTTTACCGCATAACTCCGTCGCTTATAAAGCGATTTGGTAAATTCTTTTCATTTTGTTTTAAAGAATATCCTTTCAGATTGGTCCCTTAGAATTTCATCAAAATCGGTTTAGTAGTTTCTAAAATAAAATTACTGGAAAAAATGTCTTCCAAGTAAATTAAACTGTGTTTGTGTGTCTGTCTGTGGCAATGTAGCTTTCATACGGATGGACCGATTTTGATCTAGTTTTCTTTTATGTTTGAAAGATAATTTCATCTAGAATGTTCTTAGCTATGTTTTTTCAAAATCGGTTCAGCTGTTTTGTTTCGAAATCGACGTCTTTTTAATCGACTACAAAAAATGAGATTACAAATTTGACATGCATGTATGTAATATTTTTAAATAAAAACTACGGGTCTCTCACGTCTGTTTTGAGCCGAAACATCCGACTATAGTTTCAACCGCATTCGTCGGTCTTAAACCTCGTTAATTTCCATAGTAAAATTGTATGTAATATTGTTGGAAATTTTAGTGCATATTGTTAGAATTTCATATTATTTTCTTTTCCATTCTACTCCATGTGGCTCCTATAGTGTGACTTAAATCTCCCACGCTTATAGCGGCGTCGGGTTGCGTTGGCGCATCTGATTTTCATCATCTTCTATCTGTAAAACATTCAAAAATACAGAACACCCATCTTTTCTTTTTTATACTAATATATTTCGAGTTTTTGGAAAATGCATTGACATAATTGTACATACTTACTAGATAATTACTCTTAATTAATTAATTTATTTATAGCTTTTATCTAAATCTAATTTTGCTTTTGTTAGCGCTTAATTGTTAAGTACTCGTAACTACAATCGTTTAAAATATCTCCTAGAATCTTAATCGGTATCCTAAATCAAGGCTTAACAATAGAACCGAGAGATGTCTTCATTTCGCTAGACAAAATGTTCTAAACGCATTATGCCCAAGTTAATATTTTTGGAGCGAAACGTGCTTATACCTAGAAACCTATCCTCTCCCGATTTAAAAATACCCATGTTATTTCTACTGGGAAATACCCAATCAGAAAATGTATTCCACATTTTTGCAGTACCTACGATGAAAGTGTAAAGCACTTATTTCGTGTTTTTTTTTAACAACGATGCTTTTCAACCGACTTTAAAAAGGAGGAGGTTCTCAATTCGCTTGTACTTTTTTTTATCTTTGTTACTGTATAGGTCCGCGTTTATAAAACAATTTGAAAAATGTTTTTTTAAAATTGAAACTATAAATACTTTTTTTTCGGATTGAAACCATAAAAATTTCATTAAAATTGGTTAAATAATTTTGTTTCGAAAACAAAATCACTGAAAAAAGAAAATACATCATCCTATTTAATGAACTTAGCTATTATGAGGTAGGTTGTTTCAGTTTTATAACTATAATGATTTGTGATTGCTACAAAATAAAATTTTGGAAATAGTTTGTATTATTAGAGTTTCTACTCATCCTTACTTTCTTTTTAGGGTTCCGTACCCAAAGGGTAATAACGGGACCCTATTACTGAGACTCCGCTGTCTGTCCGTCCGTCCGTCTGTCACCAGGCTGTATCTATGAACCGTGATAGTTAGACAGTTGAAATTTTCACAGATGATGTATTTCTTTTGCCACTATTACAACAAATACTAAAAAAACAGAATAAAATAGATATTTAAGGGGGCTCCCATACAACAAAGGTGATTTTCTTGCTATTTTCTAGAAATTATAATTAAATTGAATGTGTTTCATATAGTTTGGTGACGGTTTACCCTTTAGCAATAATTTTGGACTAAAACCTGTTAATTACTAGTAATCCAGAAGCATAGCATTCAGACTCAAGGAGATCAGGATAGAATATTTTAGGAATAGGAACAAATCGGAAATATAGCAGCATTTATGGAAATACTAGGAACAAACGTTCCCTGTGCGAATGAAATATTAATCTCTAAGCGGTCTACACTAGCTAGAAAGACTTTTGTTATAGTTATTGCCAAACTTGATTGTAGGTCAATGTACCCACTGTGACCCACTGGTCAGAATGTGTCGCCATAACGATATCTTAGTGGATAATTGTAGCTCGATAGATATATTTAATGGCAAATTATTGAAATTTAAGCGTGATATACTGGCAATTCTGGAGGAGCAAAGGTGCTGATATCGCTTGTATATACGAGCGATATCGGTGCTGTTGTTTTTCTAACTTATTTTCCCTAATATTTTATAACTATTATATTATCTTTTTGCTATGTAGTACATATTTTATATACACATACAGTCTAAAGTAATTTGAGAAGTACTACATTTATTTTGTTCTTGCTATGTACACATGTTTAGGAATACAATCTAGTTCGTTGTGTTGTTTTATCGTATTTATGATGTTTAATGTTTTAACAAAAATAAAGCAATTGAAACAAAAAAAAATAACAAGTACCTAATTAAAAATATATATACTCATATATCAAGAATCTCTTAGCTACGCTCGACTTGATTCGAGTCGATACTGTTAAGGTGAAAAATTAAATAACAGAGAAATAACAAAAAACATTCTTATTTCAAACTAAAAAAAAGAAAAAATACAATGAGAAATTCACAAAACATGTGCCAATTAGTACGGCGACAATTGTACCATGTTTCACAGTGAAACGTTTTATGAATCGTGCACGCTTTGAATGAAATTCAATTTGTGGCGCGTCTCCGCCTCCGCTAGTTTCGTGTGCATGACTTTTGTTTGGGATTGAAGTGCTATTTTACTATATGTTCCTTTGGAAGTTTTAAAATTGCGTCACAGTATTAAAGTCGATGACGTAAACTCGACAAATGGCAAATGTGCAAGCATGATGCCAACATTAAGCAAAAAAAAAAGTTGATGACAGCTAAAGTGGTAAATTAACATCATCAGTTCCTGGGTAGTTACCACAGAACATTAAGGGTATTGTAGTTACCCTGAGGGTAACTGGTAGTATCTATCTGGTATGACCACGTACAGCCTAAACGGCTTGACCGTTTTTGATAAGCTAGGTGTCGTTAGATTTGTCTTCACTCCCTGAGTGTCGCTATATTTTTTTGTAATAATACATCTCGCGCAAACAAAATGCATTTTTTCGTTCTTCCAACGTACTTTTTCGTAATAAACATGTGATTCAACTAGAATTATTCTAAATAATGTGCATTTATAATCTTTTACAGTGATTTTACGCATACTTTCTTCCAAAAAATTTACACTCAACAGCGTATCAAGCCAAACTAAATCCTTAGACTACAAAAACTACTTTACTAACTAGTATTTTGTTTTCCTTTAAATAAGTACAGATACTTGTGAGAAACGACTATATTGTTAGGAGTGTAGGTTTTTTTACGTTTGCAATATTTCCACGTGAGATAGTACTCATAACCATTACTCCAACTTTGGGTTAAAACAAATTAAACTGAAATCGGTCAGTCCATTCCATTTGACAAAGTACTGAAATGAGCCCAATGGATCAATCCAAAATTGGTTTCCAAGCGTCCATTAGAGCGAACAAAACAAGTTGAGTGGTGATTATGCAAACCATTCAATCCGAAATATTTCAGAATATTCTACAAGGTGTTTGCTAAAAGCTGAATTTATACAAAAATAGCTTGATCAGCCGTTGGAAGCCAAATTAGGTTTGGGGTTGGAGGAAGTGTATTTTTTATGGTCTTAAAAGGTTTTTTTAGCTTAGTCTATTATAATAAAATCAAATACTGTTGATGGTGACCGTATCACTGGAGAACAATCTTCAGCAGGTTTTTAGCTAATTTCAGGGTTCCGTCGTGCTACATGGAACCTTTATAAAATCGCCATGTCCGTCTACCTGTCTGTATGTTATAAATACTCAAAGACTTATATAATTACATCTGAGAGATAGGCATAAGCCATCAGAAAATGTTATACAAAATTATGAAAACAAAAAAAAAATTACGAGTGGCGTTCTATACACTTATTTTCCCACTAGCACCTTCTCCAGTAGTGTTTCATTGAATTCTTTTTAAATATAACTAAGGCTTCTTATACATACTTACCAACTTCTTATCAGATGTACTTACTATGTGCAAGATACAGCTCGGCATTGTGTCTTCTATTCATGCATCTCTAAAGTAATAAACCTAGAAATGCATGATTACGAAAATTATGAAAAAAAAAATAAGAGTGGAACTCTATATTTTTTTTTTTCTCAATTATTTAATTATTCACTAAATTATTTTTCATTATAGCAACAGACAAAACTTTCAGTGAAATATATTTGAACACTCTGTGGTTACCTTTTGAGATGTAACGATAAATAAAAAAACGTTAGTCGTTATTAGGGACACCAGTGCAGGTCCTATCGCCCCCAAATCAAAATAGAATTAGAAATAGTTTGAATGGCGGGAACGTCATAGCCACGTAAACAGTTATTTTCAAATTTGAGTCTTGCTTCAGTAAAGTGTTGGCGACTTTACCAGAAGCTTCTATGGAGTTTTGCCGACAACGTAAAATGACAAGTTTCACTGCTTTATTACATTTGGTCACACTCACGCACTTTATCGAATATTTAATAAATAAAACACCGCCATTTTTCAACCGACTTGAAAAAAGGAGGAGGTTCTCAATTCGACTGTATTTTTTATATTTGTTACCTCATAACTTTCGATTGGGTGAACCAATTTTGATGATTCTTTTTTTATTTGAAAGTTGATGCTTCCCGTGTCGTCCCATTTCAATTTGGTCCAGTTTTGACAAATGGCATCCATGAGAAGTCGGTTGCTTTAGTTTTTTAGGGGTCCGTACCCAAAGGGTAAAAACGGGATCCTAATACTAAGACTTCGCTGTCTGTCTGTCTGTCGGTCTGTCTGTCTGTCTGTCTGTCTGTCTGTCTGTCTGTCTGTCTCCAGGCTGTATCTCATAAACCGTGATAGCTAGAAAGCTGAAATTTTCACTAATGATGTCTTTCCGTTGCCGCTATAACAACAAATACTAAAAATTAAAAAAAAATATTAAGGGGGGTCCCTATACAATAAACGTGTTTTTTTCGTATTTTTTTGCTCAATATTAAAAACGGTAACAGGTAGATGCTTCAAATTTTCACAGAATATTTACTTGTATATTACCTTTCAAAATAAATAATTAAATAATAATAAAGTAAATATTAAAGGGGGGCTCCTATACAACAAACGTAATTTTTAAGCAATTTTTACTCGATCTTAATTAACAGGTAGAAACTTGAATATTTGTAAGTAAATATTTAGAAATATATTAACTATAAAAATAAATACCTACTCTAATAAATAAAAACTCACAAAATGAAAATAATCCGTGCATCTAAACGCGGTGCGAGCGCCGCGCCGCGGTGTGGTGGTGGCGCGAGCGCGAGGCGTAGCGGGGTAGCGGGGGAGGTAACATCACGGAGCGAGCCATAGCCGCCCGTGTTCGCGCGAGCGTCGTCATGCTGCCCGGATGTGTATCGAAAACCTACCTATAAGTTTGCAATTTACTACTTGGAATTTCGTTGATTTCTCGTTATTTTATACGATTTTCTATTATAGATGATAGTACGGAACCCTTCGTGCGCGAGTCCGACTCGCACTTAGCCGATTTTATTAAACTATAATTACGAGTATATATGAAGTTTATTTAAGAATAACAGGGCACTAAATTGCGTGTAGGTCCACTAGGGCTGCATCAGCTGTAAAGCGCTGTTTTAGCTCTTATTCTGTAAGGATGTACAACTAAAGATTCTATGGTGAACAATAATTCAGTTGATATACAGCTCTTCGGTGCAACTTGGGTGCGTTGCGTTACGTTGCTTACCGTTAAAGTTATTAATATTTCGCAATCGGACAGCGGACGGATACAGTACAGGGGTATTGGTAAATAGTTTTTGACAACCTCAGTATTTTTAATTATCTACCCAACGATATTCCATACGATGGCGTAAATAAGAAAAATAATTCATCCCCACTTTACGTCTACAAAGATCCCCATTTTTTTTATAAGATTTTTTCTACCAGTTTTTTTGCGTAATTAATATTTAAATATTCATGCCAAATTACAGCTATCTAGTAATAATTCTCTTTGAGCAAAACCTCGGACAAACAAACAGACAGTCCGACTTGGCGAAACTATAGAAGTTCCATGTTTAATACGAATCTTTGTTACTAAGTTTGATGAAAATCGACGGCGTAAGATAGAAGTTTTTTTTTTCTCTACAAAAGAAGTCACGTGCATAGCTAGTCTGAAATATAAAGTGGGTATGTTTAATTTAACGTACCCGCTCAAAAACACGTACAAGCGGAAATACCTATCCATTAATTTTGATCATGTCGACGAGTGTCGTCGGACGCCGGGACCGGACGTCCGAGTTTGGGTAACTGCTTCGAAACACCGAGCCACAGTCGAATCTAACTCAGTAAAACATAAATAAAAACATTAAAAATAAAATTAGTAAAAAAAAAACAATTCAAACGACACCTTGACCATTAAAATCGATCAAGCCGTTTAAGCCGTAGGCGATGGTATAGAAACAAACGTACGCACATACATATATTTATTAGATACCTACGCATACATACAAACATCTGAATAAAATAACCAAAAACGGTTGCGCAGTTGGATAAAAATTAATATAACCGTTACTAATAATAATAACAGGCTTAAAGTTGTACACTGAGGCTTTTGTTACACTTGATATAGCAAATAACTAATTATTTACAGATTTTTTTCTGTACGTTAACTGTGAGAGAGTCTTCCTGGAAAATTTAATTAGAAATAAAGAGATCTATAGAACATACGAAAGTTATCGACATAGCATATCGGATTTGCAGGTTGAAGTGGCAGTGGGCAGGGAGCACGTAGAGCCGATGGGGCCCAAAAGTTTCTCGAGTGGAGACCACGCATCGGCAAGCACAGCGTAGGGAGACCAGCCAAGAGATGGACAAAAGATGCCATACAAGTGGCGGAAGACGCTGGTTGTATCCAGCCGCCGCATCCAACAGCTTTTTATTTTAATTCATGGGGAATACCTGTGTCCAGCAGTAGACTTCTTGTGCTGAGATGATGGTTATCACTGTGTATGATTTGATTTACTTACTGTCAAATCCCACTTATTATAATTATATATAACCCCATAATACCCTTTCTCTTCTATCTAACGTCGTGTCAAACGGCCATATTGGTATTCGATGCCCTGTCTATCCCGTAAGGAAAAACTGGCGAGATTTTATGTATACATGTTTAAATTTATCATAATGTTGATGAGATCAGCCTTCTTGGTTTAAAAAAAGACTATTATTATTAACGGGTTATTTACCGTGGTACGCGTTAATTTTGAGCTCCCGATATTAACGCGAACCACGGTAAATATCCCGTTAATAATAACAGTCTTTTAATGAATGAACGTGATAGTTTAAAAAGTGCTTCTTGATTTTGTTTATCCACTTTGCTTGAAACAAACTGCGAAAGCGCCCGAAATTTCAGATCTTAATGTTATGTGAAATGTATTACATAAATTCGTTAAAAGTTGATTGAATTCAGAGTTGAATATTTGCTGATTGTTGTCATTTTAGTAGTTTAAAAATTGTGCAATTCTGATATTATTACAAACATACAGGTCGAATTGATAACCTCCTTTTTTTGAAGTCGGTTAAAAATGTAATCTTTCTTCGTTTTGCACTGTGCTCCTTTCCTGTATATTCAGATATACAGCAAACAAAGATTAGGTAGGTTGTTTTCGAACTCTCTGTAAGCCACTTGGGGTAATCGCCGTGGGATCAAGCCGTGTATCTGATATCATCATTATCATCATCATCTCAGCCATAAGAAGTCCACTGCTGGACATAGGCCTCCCCCATGGATTTCCAAAAAGACCGATTGGAAGCGGCTTGCATCCAGCGTCTTCCCGCCACTTGTATGAGGTCATCTGTCCATCTCGTGGCTGGTCTTCCTACGCTGCGCTTGCCGGTACGTGAACTCTCCACTCTTCTCGAGTGGAGAGTTCACCTTTCGGCCCCAACGGCCATCAGTTCTACGTGCTATGTGCCCTGCCCACTGCCACTTCAACTTGCTAATCCGCTGTGCTATATCGGTGACTTTTGTACGTCTACGTATCTCTTCATTTCTGATTCGATCTCGTAGAGAGACTCCGAGCATAGCCCTCTCCATAGCTCGTTGCATGACCTTGAGCTTCCTTATAAGGCCCATAGTTAGGGACCACTATATATAGGGTGTATCTGATACTTGAGCAGTAAAGCGCAAACCTCTGCTTTTATTAACAACTTAACTGCATAGTACTAGTCTAGTTTATTTATGCATTTACAATAATAATACTTATATTCTATGTGATGGCAATGGTGAATACGGAAGTCACCGACTTAGGCAGAGAACATAGCACGTGGAACTAGTGGCCGAATGGGGCCGAAAATTCTAAGACTGGAAAGTACGCAGCGGCGAGCGCAGCCAAAAGATGAACAAAAGACCTGTCGAAAGAAGTCGCGTCCAACCAGTTTTTTTAGAAATCCATGGAGTTGGCCTATGTCCAACATTGGACTTCTTGTGGCTGAGATGATGATGATGATGAACCTCCTTCGTGGACAGTCAAGTAAAAAAATAGGTAAAATAGTTATAAACGGTGGGAGACGAATAAGGAGGATGTTTCACTATAAGGGCTCCTAGGAATAGTATAAAATTTAGGTGTCTGCAATTAATCAAACAGATCGCCCTTCCCTAAGTTAACAAAGCCGTCTTGTACAGGGTAAGCCTTAAGAGGGTTCTCACGGATACCGCGCTATCTTACGTCTCATCGTTCTAATGACTAACTCCTCTCTGGCGCCTGCTCTGTTTCCTGAGTGCTCTAGGAATTTTCGAGGCTAGAGTAAAGATATATCTTTTACATCGAAGTGCTCAGTATGCTGCGATGAAACCAATGTACCGTGTATTGGTTTATGCCAGCGAACTTCTTAGCAGTATCGTCCGAAGCTGCTATCGGTAAGTGGACGGTGTGACCCAGGTGACCGACGCTACGGCTATGGCGCTGACTCCAATAAACTATCTCACGATTATATTATAAAGTAAGTGAATCATTTTTAAATGACAGATGATTAATTTGAAGAAAAAAAAGTAACGCTAAGATTTTTTTTTTAGTGGAAGCCCTGAATAGGAAAATTAGTTAAATAATTTCTGTCCCTTATAGTATTAGAAAAGCGTGTGTACCCAGAGCACTCATGCTCGCTTAGGGGCTTCTTCTTGCGGCGGCGTCGTGTGGCGGGTCGCCCTCTTCCCTCAAACATGGTTGAGGAGAGCGATGCCCTGGCACATGCCTCAACTCGTGAACGGGTGCTGGTTGCGGGAGCTGGACTGCTCGGCGTACATACGCATGCATGTTAGTTAAGTGTTAATGTTATATCCGTCCGTATTCCTCTTGTAAGTTAGTTAAAAAAAAAATTTAAACTTTGTTAAAAAATAAAATGTATTAGCTTATAAAAGGCACGGACTCGTCTGTGGAGCTCAAATAAAAAAAAAAAACTTAATAAAAGTTAATCATTAATCATCAAAATGTCAATTTTGATTATGAAAAAGCTTGTGATATTTATTTTAAAGAAAATACTGGCAATTTATAATCAAATTATTTTATCATAGAATACATTGTATAAACTAAGCCTACAGACATTTTACATTTAAGAGTGTAAGTCGTAAAAGTACTCTTAGCTCTTAACGCTAAGGTAAACAATGCCCTCACACACATTGTCTCTGACGTATTTGTCACACACAACTTTGTTAGAAGAGATTTATGGAAGAATACGAGAGGTTAGATAGAACTAAAGGTGCTAGAAATGAAACTTAAGATTTGGCTTATTAGGTTTTAGCGCATATTTTGTGTGATTGCGAAACAGCCGTTCTTAAACGGCTGTTTCGCAATCATACAAAATATGCGCGATAAATCCGTTAAAACTTGTTTAATTTTAATGAAAAACCTATTTCAAAATATTTTAATAAAATAAAAATTAGTGGTAGTATAGGGTATCCTTGTTGAAGTCCACCTCTTGTAATTTATTCAAACGTAAGCAGTAGCATTACTGCGTTCTTGATCATAGCGTATTGCTTCCAGCGCAATTTCCGGCCATAATGGGATTTAATATCTAATGCCTCAGCGACCAGGGCAGTGCGTTGATACACAGGATTTTGAACTGTCAAAATCCAAAAGTTATGGGTAGCATTGTTCTGGTACGGACAAGCCTGTAGCGAGCGAATGTCGGGTGAATTATAACTTAACTTTTTAGTGGAAAACTAAAGTAGCTATGTTTGTATATACATTGTATAGGTGTAAGTTTGTATGCTTTTTTTTTGTAAAACATTATTACACATTTTTATTTTTCCTCTAATTGAATTGCCAAATTGTGTTACTCTCGGACAATAAGAAAATCTTGCAGGTTTTATTTTACATATTCTGCCTTACCGAAAAACGTTACTTAACTTTAAGCAATGTTTAACATAATAATATTCTGTCAACTTCTCGCTGACACGTAATTACATGTACGGAAAGAAGATAGAGAATATAAGACGTTGGTTAAAGTTAAGTAACGTTTTTTGGTAAGGCCGATTATGTATAAGTATCGAAAAATAAGGCAAAAATAAATATAGCAGTTCTTTTGAGTTATTCTTCGTTGCGTTGATTTAAGGTCGAGATTATAGCGCGCAGCTGTCTCTCTCGCGCATCACAACATTAAAACATCATTGAGTAGTGACATTAGAAAAGTTAGAGCTTAATTTGTTTATTTAGAGAGGAGAAACATTTAAAAAAGTTTTAAGCAGATATCATTTATACCGGCGACGGAATTAGAAAAAAACATATATTTTCTTATTCCTCAACTAATTTCGAAGATATCGAAGAAAAAATTGTTTTTAAATATTCCTCCTGTCTAAATAAACATATTTTCTATTTTTTTCTTCTAATATTCAATGATTTTTTATGTTTAAAAAGGTTGTGGTGCGCGAGAGAGATGGCTGCGCGCGTTGAGCGAATCCCTAAAGTTTATAGCATATACATATATAAATATATTTCTTTTAATTATGATATTAATTTCAACTTAATTTCTTTCTTAATTCCTGAAAAAAACAGTCTTGACAGATAGGCAGCCAGATAAACAACGTAGTGACCTCATAGTGAGTTGCGTTTTTTCCTTTTAAGATATGGAACCCTAGTAGAGGTGTCCATTGCGTTGAGCGGGTTCTGCGTGACAGCGGCGCGACGGGTTTGTTTTAAACCCTTTGGTTGACGGGTTTGTTTTATTTATCAAAATAAAACAAAGAGGGCCGCTAGGGGCCCGCATCGGGTTGCATAGATTCTATGGAAACTGAAAAGTCATTTTATAATATACTCTGCATGATTTTACATCCTTGTCCTATCCAGCACCTCTAACAAAGCCCGGTGTCTTCCATAGAAAACTTGGTTCATTTCGATCACGCAATAAACCATCGAAATGTTTCCACTGTCAAAACTTAACGCCGTATTTCTACACTAATTTCGTTCATTCAAATGGGTTCTGCGAGATTTGTTGACTTTATTACCACTACAGGGTTAAAACTTTAGCTTCATATTTTCGCTTAATGTGAATTCGTGTACAAGTTTTTGAAATAATATCTTGAAGTTGCAAATCATTTAAAATTATTACATAACTAAGTCAAAACTAAAGGGAAGGGTTTTTGTACTACCTAATGTATTATTTTTACAAAGTATACGATCAGTTTTGTGCTTAGGTGTGCTACATATTTCATTTTTACTCTTTTTTTATCAGCCCTGTTTGCACAAACTGTCCCACTGCTGGGAACGGGCCATCTTCTCATTGTGAGAAGGGTTAGGTAATAGTCTGCCACCCTGGCCAAGTGCGGGTTGGCAGACTTCACACATCTTCAAAATCATTGAGAACTCTCAGACATGTAGGTTTCCTCACGATGTTTTCCTTCAGCGTTTGAAGATGGCGGCAATCAACAATACGCACATAACTTCGAAAAGACAGAGGTGCGTGCCGTGGGATACGAACCCAGGACCTGCGGATCGCAAGTCAGACGGTCTCACCACTAGGCTGCCGGACTCTCTTTTTACTCTTGACTCTCATTTATTACCTTATTCTCTGACATATTCTTGTGACATTTTTATTTTATTATTTTTAGATATTATTATTATATATTATCTTTTTATTGCGATGTTTAAGACAAAATTTAATCCCAAATAATTATTCAATAATTGTATTTTTATAATGATTGTTATCATTAAAAAAAAAATGTTAATACTAATGACATGTATTTTTTTGTATTAAATTATCAATAAATATATCAATATCACATGGCTAGTAGACAATTGACACGTTACCACCCATTTCTCATACCAAAAGACCGCACGCGTCGATTTCAGTACACATTCAAAGTGCACATCAAGCATACTGTGTACAGAAATGGAATTCATCGTCGCCTTTTCTGTTTCCTGTAAGTTATAATCTCGGAATTTTCAGGGCTAAAATGAATTATCTTCTAGATCGATCAGCTACGTCCTCCATCATACCGTTACTTAACATTAGATGAGCTGGTGATCAATTATAGATAAGTATATTTAATGTAAAAAAACATATTTTTTTTAATATTGTAAGAAAAGATGTACAGAAATTTAAAACTTAAATAGGATTTAGGAGTTAGGTATATACAACTTCTAGAAAATACGTACATTACCTAGAATTGTATGCAACTCGAAAATCGTATAAATAATTTTACATATTTCCTAATTTAAGTCTCAATTGTATACAATTCCTAAAAAATGCATGGGTACAACAATGTAAGTAGATAGATAGATAAATAGATAAACTCTTTATTGTACACACCTTAGAAATTTACAATCAAGATAAGTCATTTAAAAACTAGTGTAACAACTGGCGGCCTTATCGCTAACAGCGATCTCTTTCAGGCAACCAGCAAACAGGTAAGTGTCCACGTATGCTGCAAAAAAACCACTTGTTTTCCTTAATTACAATATAAATAAACATGCATAATATAAATAATAACAATAATAATTATTATCACGATAATGATCGCGGTGGGACGGTGGGGTCTCGCAGATCCCTATAAGATGAATGGTAGTAATTTTGTTTTTACGAAGGACGACCATCAAAGTGAACCCGGTATTTTTCCTACAATCTTGCGGAAACGGCGGTGTGAATAAACAGTATGGGAGTATATATAAACTAGTCCAAAAAATATATAATGGTAACAGCAGTCGAGTTTCTTATCATTATTAAAAAAAAAAAAAAAAAAATGCTCTCTGTTTAATAACTGAAAGCATTTTTATATTTTTATCCGACTACTACAGCGCTGATGACGACGCTGGATGCAAATAGTTTTTATCATATTTTTGACGTGATAACGTCATAAAAATAGATGAACGCCGACTGTACGCACAAAAAAGCATGACTCATTGTCACGTTCCGCCTAAGCCGAGCGTGCAAGCGAGAGCGCGGAACAACCGATAGAAAGGCGAGATCGGCCTAAGCGTTCGGCTTGTGACGCATCGTTATCACGTAAAATTATCGTCCGTAAGCCGACTTTACAGACAACCATATTTTTAAGTCCATGGGCGATGCCTATATCCAGCAGTGGACTTCTTATGGGCGAGACAATGATGATGATGATGTTTAAATAAAATGGTAATATTGAGTTACCCTACTGGTGATGTTAGTTTCTCATAAAAACTGTAGCAATTGTCTTAAGGAAAACGTATCGAATTGCTTTTCACGGACATTCGGGTTATTTCCACAGATTTTGTGGTAAGAGAGAAGTTTTTTGTAAAATTATTGATATTTTTGCATGAAAGCAGTATTTTCATGAAGATCATATTCAGTCTGTTATCACTCACACATAGACCTCTCGTTCTTTAGTTACTCCACTTATCTCGCTCGTCGCGACGACGGTGTGCCCATTAACGGAGCTCTTCGATCTAAAAGATATTCTAGCCTTGAAAATTCCAAGATAAAACAAATTCCTGAGAAATTATATTAATAATGAAGATTGTAGGCTCTCAGGAAACAGAAAACGCGGCAAAGAATTCCATTCCTATGTAATACGTATAAAAAAATCCTTGAGTACGGATTTACGGATTAGTTTCCAGTTGTTTTTAATATTTTTTAACTTTTTTACAAATATGCTTATGTACGTTGACATAAAACTGATTATATAGGAGGTACTTGCAACAGTTTTATGTCAACGTTTATAACGCCATTCTCAAATCCATCACACATTGCACATCCAATCTCCGATTTCCGATTTCAATATCCTATTTAAAAACATTACGCTAGTTAGTAAAACTAAGCAATACGAAAATAGTATTTGATTATTTCCAGCGGAATAAGTTCATAATAAATTGCGTTACAAGATTTCGAAGAGGTTTATAAAGTTTGCTTCCTTGGAATCGGGCAGCTGGAATCTTATGTTAGAAGTCCATGAAGAAACTTTATTGTAAACTTTTGAATCGCTATTTGTGTTTGCGACATAGACGTATAAGGACGTATCATTTTAGTTTGTCTCTTTTCCGCAGTAAAGTGAAGAAATACCTATTTAAAAAAAGTCAATCATTAAACATTTCAAGATTATAGTTATCAAGAAACAGATGGCAGAGAGTTCTACTCTTGCGCAATACGCGTCGCAAATGTGGACCGGAATCATTGTGCATGTAATTTTGGGAATCGTACAAACAGAAAGTCAGCACATTACCATCCATTTCTCATGCCCAAAATTCGTACAAAACGATTTAGATCCACATTTGTGGTGCGTATTGCAGAAGAGTAGAACTCCTTGTCATCTTCTCTGTGAATATATTCTATATCGACGTGCTCACCATGGGTCAGATAAGAAAAAAATCATACCCACTTTACGTGTAGGGAAGGTAGCCTATTTTTTATTCAAGATTATTTTACCACTTTACCGCCGTGATTAAATACTATGTACATAAATACCTGTACTAAATTACATCTAATACTAATAGTCTTTGAACAAAGTCACGGACGAACAGACAGACAGACAGACGGACATGGGCATATTAAAAAGGTTCCGTATTTATTAAGGAACCCTAAAACTATTTAAAGTTTAATTTTCTTGCCGTACTGTGTATATATGGATTAATAGAGTAAAACATAATACATTAGTATAAAAACAAAATGCTTTGAGCTATTTTCACGTATTATATTGGAACATAAATCCTAATAGAAACTAGAAGAGAGACTTAGACAGGCGATTCTTGTTAACTTACAGATGTTTCAGATTTAATTCAGAAAGAAAAGAGTTTCACGCCAAGGTCACGTAAAGTTCGATTTGTTAATTTGATTTATATTAGAAATACTAAGTTTCTTTCTTGTGAATTTTCTTTACGTTTTACCCAACTGCGCAAGATAGTGGATGTTTTTAGTGTGTACGTATGTTTTTATGTGTATACAGGTATGTATGTATGTGGAAATGTGTTTATATTATCTCCTACAGATTATATGGCAAGACTGATTTTGACCGACTTCCAAAAAGCAAGAGGTTCTCAATTCGAGTGTATGTTTTTTTATATGTTTGTTCAGCGATTACTTCGCCAATTATGAATCGCTTTTGATGTTTTTTAGGGTTCCGTACCCAAAGGGTGAAAACGGGGCCCTATTACTAAGACTTCGCTGTCTGTCTGTCTGTCTGTCTGTCTCCAGGTTGTATCTCATAAGCCGTGATAGCTAGAAAGCTGAAATTTTCACAAATTATGTATTTCCGTTGCCGCTATAACAACAAATACTAAAAATTAAAATATAAAATATTAAGGGGGGTACAATAAACGTGTTTTTTTCGTATTTTTTTGCTCAATATTAAAAACGGTAACAGGTAGACGCTTCAAATTTTCACAGAATATTTACTTGTATATTACCTTTCAAAATAAATAATTAAATAACAATAAAGTAAATATTAAAGGGGGGCTCCCATACAACAAACGTAATTTTTAAGCAATTTTTACTCGATCTTAATTAACAGGTAGAAACTTGAATATTTGTAAGTAAATGTTTAGAAATATATTAACTATAAAAATAAATACCTAATCTAATACATAAAAACTCACAAAATGAAAATAATCCGTGCATCTAAACTCGGTGCGAGCGCCGCGCCGCGGTGTGGTGGTGGCGCGATCGCGAGGCGGTTGCTAAGCAACGGCCGCGCGGGTAACGGGGGAGGTGAGATCACGGAGCGAGCCATAACCGCGCGTATTCGCGCGAGCGTCGTTATGCTGCCCGGATGTGTATCGAAAACCTACCTATAAGTTTGCAATTTACTACTTGGAATTTCGTTGATTTCTCGTTATTTTAAAAACAGAACTAAACTTTGTAGTATTATAGATGATAGTACGGAACCCTTCGTGCGCGAGTTCGACTCGCACTTGGCCGATTTTTTTTTTTTTTTTTGGTAGATCATACTTCAGAGGTAGTATCATAAAAAATTTATCAGTTTTTTTTTTCAATTAATTACCGACTTCCAAAAAGGAGGTTCTTAGTTCGACTATATGTTTTTTTGTATGTTTGTTATGTCATTACTCCGCTGATTATGAATTTATTTTGATGATCTGTTTTGTTTGGTAGGTGATAGTCCCATATAAATTTTATTAAAATCGGTTCAGTAATTTGGTTTTTATAACAAAGTAAATGGAAAAATGACATCCAAGTAAACGAAAATTTTGAAGTCGGTTGCTTCAGTTTTTACCCGACTGTAAGAAGGAGGGTTATGTTTTTCTAGTGTTTGTATGTATGTACATATGTATGTGGGTATGTATGTAGGTACATATGTATGTTTCTATATGATCGCCTACAGCCTAAACGGCATCCAGGGCAAACGTTTCTATGTATCATAATGTATTTATTTACAAAAAAGTATTAGCCATCTGGTTCCCATGGCACAAGCTTTGCTTAGTTAGGGGCTAGACAATGGTGTTGTGTGAAAATGTCCACCAATATTTATTTATTAATTTATAACTTTCTCACAAAACGTACATTCAACACCATAGGGGTCGTTCATTAATCACGCGATGTTTTGAGCGACTTTTAACCCCCTCCCCCCCTGGTGATTTGTGGTTAGGTTTGAGATTAAACCTCCCCCCCCCCCCCTTCCCTACCCAAAATCACTTGTATTTTTTGGTACAAAGTATATTGAAATTATCAAAATATTATCTTTAAATGCAGGTATATCTGATGAAATTTTGAAAAATTTGGCATCGTGGTAAATTATGATAAAATGTACAAACAGGTTGTTTTTGACTGACCACGCGCAGGTGTTTGGCTTAGAAATCGTACGCTCAAAGAAAAACATATACACGTGATATCTCATTAAGCCCCCCTGAAATATCACTTGTGATATTTCGTGATTTTTTCCGAACCCCTCCCCCCTTTCGTGCCTCACGTGATTAATGGACGATCCCATATCAATTGCAATTCAAGCGTAATTTACAGTACGAAAATAGCTCTTATACAGTAAGATATTTTCTTTTAACATAGATACTTGTTCTAACATATTACCTTCTGAATACGGAAACTCCAGTATGCAAGGAAAACTTTAACTTGGCTGGTTTTATTTTTATCACAAGTACTCGTCAGACGATAAGTATAAAATAAACGACTTGGCATTAATCTTCTGGCACATTCTCGTTTGCAGAGCGTTTGTTAAGATTTACTGCTTTTAATAAAACCATTTGTTTTTATATGTATAAAGTTCCTAAAATTAATCGTGTGTGGGGAGGGAAGTGCTTTATTTTACCGATTTTATCTGATTGAGCTAGAAATAGGATATTTTAAGAATAGAATAGAATAGAATATATTTTATTGTCATACAGTCACAGTCCTAAAGATTTAAATAAAATAATATTAAGGATGTTCCTGATATGGACTCGTCAGTTCTTCTACAATTTCTTAGTATATTAATTGGAAATAATACCTACTTCATGCTTTAAGGGTTATTTATCTGTGATCCCAACAATGAAATAAATAAATATATATTAGAGGACTTTTTCACACAACACTATCTTGCCCCAAACTAAGTAAAGCTTGTACTATGGGAACCAGATGGCTGATCAGATCAGACCATTTCGCAGTCCGCCAAACCTTAAAGACATAACCTTCCTTCTTGCGCAGTCTGGTAAAAACAATGCACATTTTAAATAGCTGGGTATATACATACTTTACACTGTACAGGACATGACATTATGTAGTAGTTTGTTGTCAACAAAATAAAAACTTTCGCTCTCCACTTAAGCTTTTCCCCTGGGGGTAAAGATTCCAAACATAAAATTACAGACTAAAATGACATGCTGCGAATAAAATGCTTTAGGTGGTAAACTGGTTGCTAAAATATAAAGCTTGTTGGCAGAATCATAACTCACCGCCACCCACGCTTCCGTTCAGGCGAGGCAGTAGTGGGGAGAGAACAGAGAGGTACTGAGGAAATCGGTGGGGGCAAAAAATTCATGAGTTCGAAGAGAGAAGATAATTTTTTTAATCGATTATGGTTACTTTGTTGTACTTTGCAGTTAAGGTTTTACAATGCTATCACAACCTTTCGGATCAAATGGACATTTCAGTACCTACAGATTAGTCAGATCATATTTAGAAATGCATGTGTACACACATTTTTCACCTTAGGCGGGCTATATATAGCACACATCGCATCTGAGAAAAAAAAATATGTATGGAACCTTAACTTTATTTTAGGAGACCTATTTAACGATAGATACGATACTTTTTTATAGCTACAAACAACGAAGCCTATTTGTAAATGTTTTCAGATTTTCGCTGTTACATTTGTGGAGTGCGCCCCTGTGTTTCTTGAACATCATTTGCGGCTAAAACCTCTGAAGATTTATTATAACGTGGCATCAATTTATTTACGTTATTGGGACATAGGTGCGGTTCCCGGTCGAGATATGCTCAACTTTATTTTGGAAAAAAGCGAAAACTTCCCAATATTTAAAAAAATTCCTTCACCCATTTTATTAGCTACCAAATAGTTTATTTGGTATGTTTAAGCTTTTTGTCATCTTGATGCTAATTGCACGATTTTTTCCTTATCTCCAGTCACTGCAATATTTTTATTTTTGTTTTAATTGAAAAAAAAAATGTAGAATAGGCCACAAATATTTGAAAAAATTAAAACATAGTAATTTATCGAAAAAAATGCGGTTTTAAATTGACAGTTTAAAATTTCGCGCGAAAACGGACCTTTAGTTCAGATGACGTCACTCCTGCCTGTCACTGGTCGTACTTGTTCGTCGCTGGCTTTCATACACACGGAAATAATATTGAAAGAGTGATTAGAAGACTGCGCAAATTTGCTTTTCTAAAGCCACATGCCAGTGTTATTCATTTTCTAATTCCCCATTTAGACTATAGCATAATCATTTATTGTGCGCTTGCCAATTTACAATCACATTTAATTAAAATTGAATAAAAAATAGTATTAACAAAGCATAGAATTTTATTTTATAAATTTACAATAAAGTAAAAAAAAATAATGTTTAAATATTATACATATCTTTTAATTGTAGCGCTCGTGGCGTAGCTTGACTATGTGTTCCCGAACGATCACCAAAGTTAGGCAACGGACGGACCGGTCAGTCTTCGGATGGGTGACCGTGAGTGGCATTTCTTTCTAAGCGCTACCGTGGGTCGGAAGACACGTTAAATTGTAGGTCCCGGTTGTTCAGCAATCGTCAAGCCAAGTCAGAGGCCTTTCGGCGGCTTAATAACTCTGACAATAGGGCTGGCCACTCAGTCTATACGAACTTACTTATCTTATATATTTTAATTTTGGAAATACAGCATCTATCCAGATTTTTTTTGCTGCATTCATAACAGACATGATGCTGTTATCCTATGGCACATTATAAATATCTACTTCTTTTGATTTTTTCAAAGTTTGGGTGTGTTATACAGAAAAGTGCCATTTTCCTTTCGTTAAAAACATTTGAAGCGGCACAATATTCACATTGGCTGGACTGAACCAAGCTTTGCGTTTCATTTATAATAGCTGTAGCACGATAACCATCTTTACGTACTTTGTGCTCCGCAGTAATTCGACTTTTTACTGTACATAATTCTCCATCTCTTTTAATTTGGTTATAGCCGATTGCGTTATCGCCGTAAGATTCTCTTGTTGAGCTGAAATGACTGCTATGTGTTGAAACCGCTGAATAAAATACAAAGTTTAACAACCATGATTTATACATACCGTAGTAATTTAGTCCCTTTCATTTCTACACTTGAAAACTCTGCACTTTTGATAAAAAAAGTTATAACCATGTCAACCGTGTAAAAGCTTATTATGTAAATAACACGGACTAAATTTATTAGCTTAAGCGATCTGGGGCGGCGATTGAGAGAAAAGGGACGTGACCCTCGCTCCGGGTCATTTCTGATGCAACATATTTCTCTGTCGATACAACGCGGTAACGCAGCCAGCATGATGGGGACTTCTCGGCAGGACTCCATAAGGGGAACCCTGTTCGATTAAATTGACATATTTTCTATTTATTATTGACATGTATCTATATTATAAGTGACGATTGTTTACAATTTAAGACTTGTGTAATACAAATTGAGTTTAAAATCTAAGATTATTTAACATCATCACACAATCTAACAAGTATCTATATTTGTAGATATGTATTGTCAGAGATATTTATGTAATTTTAAACAAAAACTACGGGTCACTCACGTCTGTTTTGAGCCGAAATATCCGACTATAGTTTCAACCGCATTCGGCGGTCTTTTTCAAAGGAGCAGCACACACGTCACTCTCGGTCGGACACACGTCACACACACACACACGAACAGACGTGAGTGACCCGTAGTTTTTGTTTAAAAATGTGTGAAAACCACGTTAATATCCATAGTAAAATATTTATGTAAGTTTTATGATAAGTATATTATGTTTATTAAGTCTATTATGTTTAATTATTATTACTCTTTTTTTCTAGTAACATAAATAGGTACCTACTGTATATTGTTTTAGTGTATACTATAGTTTTTAGTTACTTTTAAAGGCCACTATCTGTAACCTATCCGTGCATGGTTGCCTGGAAGAGATCGCTCTAAGCGATAAGGCCGCCAATTAAAAGCCTAGCTATATTTATGTTTTCTCTGTATTTCTTTTTCTGTATGTGTGGTTTTTAAAGAGTTATCTATTTATCAACACTTACTCTTGGTAAATTCCTGGAGTCTGCTTTGATAAACCCAACTTCCATTTTTATAAAAAAACGCAATTAATATTCCCTTAAAATAATATTCACTTTTACAACCATAACCTCAAATAAGTTGTCTTAACAGGAGTGACGTCACTAAACACTGATTGGTGTTTTGAAATACGACTTGTTTCAAGTCATTTTTAATTCGTAATAAAATTATTGTTAAAAATCATCATTGTAAAATAAAAACGTCGCAGTGGCCTTTCTTTTATATTTTTTTTAACATTTTAATCATAAAATTTTCATAAATATTCTAATTGCATCTTCCCTATTGTTTAGCTGGTGACAGGGACTCAAACGAAAATTATCACTTCAAAGCTTAATTTCGCAAATTGATCCCTAAATCGAAAAATGGTTTTTGCACGCCCCCAATGTTTTTTTGATTACCTAACGATATCCTACACGATAGGGAGATGAGAATTTTTTTTTCACCCACTTTACATTTAGGGGAGGTACCCCACAATTATTTTTTTCAAGGTTTTATTGTGTGACCTTTTTGGCGTAATTAATAGGTATGTTCTTGCCAAATTACAGCTTTCTAGTAATGTTCTTTGAGTAAAGCTGCGGACAGACAGATAGACATGACGAAACCATAAGGATTTCTTGTTTACCACGGAACCCAAAAAAGGTGTCGCGTGGAAGCGAGACAGCTGCACCATCCGACTGTGCGCCTTAGATATAAGTTTGATCACCACCTCACCTGTTAATAAGCCGCGGAGCGACCGAGGATGGAGCACTTCGATCTACAACTATCAATCTACTTTTCACAATTTATATCTTTGTTCCTTTTCAGACAAGGACTAAGCATTCCGTTGGCATTTTCCAAGCAATCAAACACTCTTAACGATTCTAATTCATTGCAGAAAGTGGCTTAGATAAATCCGTTCAGAAATATCTGACCGAAACTCTTGGAAGATTTATCGACGGCTGCAATTTCATTTTGCGAGTAATTCGTTCAGAAATTGAGAATAGCCAGAATTCCCGGACTACCGACCGTTGTCAAGTGTATTGTTTTTTCTCTGTAAGTATATATTTCAATGATTTTGGAGTTAGGAATTATTGGAGCTGATTTATGTTCTATTTGATATCAGTTTAATGTTAGTTTTGATTAATAGTGCAAATAAGAAACTAAGTCAGCTATTGAGTTGAGTTTCAGCCGGAGTTCTAGGAGTTAAGTATGGTTACTTGAATCTGTAGCAAACCTAGTGTCTGTATAGAGAATAACAAAAGTATTTTTTTTATAGAAGATAGATCTACGATTGACCACCAACTCGCCTGATGTTAAGCGACGGTGTGGCCGAGGATGGAGCTCGTCGATCTAGAAGATATCTATTCACTCTAACCTTGAAAATTCCAAGATTGTAGGTCTCAGGAAACAGAGATGGCGGCAAAGAATACCATTCTTGTGCAGTACGCAACAAGAATGTGGATCGATATCGCTGAGTACGGATTTTCGGCATTTCAACGAGAAATGGGTGGTAATTTGCAGACTTTCTACTAGTCCTGTAGTGAAATGGGGAGGGTGGAATTAGGTCGTGAAGCTCTTGCGCACATTCCCCGAAATGAATCCTTCATCCCCGAATTCATCCCGAAATGAATATCTTCTAGATCGACGAGATCTATCCTTGGCCACACTGTCGCTT
Source organism: Lycia hirtaria (assembly GCA_947563715.1). Classification (NCBI taxonomy): domain Eukaryota; kingdom Metazoa; phylum Arthropoda; class Insecta; order Lepidoptera; family Geometridae; genus Lycia; species Lycia hirtaria. Next base: position 47,682,469 of record OX387376.1, on the reverse strand, counting down.
AACATCAGGCGAGTTGGTGGTCAATCGTAGATCTATCTCGCATAAAAAAAAAACGTATTGACATTGACAATTACAGTCATGATAACTGCTGAAAGGTGTTTCTACCAGAATATGGAATATGCATGATTTTATTACTTGGGCATTACAAAAGCTAATATCAAATGAACCCGTTCCACAAAAACAAAATCAAATGAAAATAATTAAAAAAAAAAATACTTCAAAACTGAAAAGGAAGAAATAACAACTGATACATAATACCGACAAATACAATCAAAACTGGGCGTCTACCTAAGTAGGTATGTACCCCAACAATATTTTTGAGGTCGGTGCCAGGCCCTAAACTATCACCAACTAAGTCCTAGATAGACACCGACCTCAAAAATGTACGTACCTACTGACACATTAACATGAACACTGCCACTAGAGCAATTTAATCAACTTGTGCTTTATATCTAAGAATATCATATCTTTTCATTAACAGTAGCTCTACGTTTGACCACCAGCTCGCTAATGGTTTTCCTAATGGTGTGGTATTTGGTTTACGTTGTAGTCAAAGATGAAGCACGAACGTTGTGGTAGAACAAGAAGGCATGTGTGCGTCTAGGTTGTACAAGGTAATATAGAAACATACTCACAACCACTAAAAACATTTAGCTTGTTTCGCAGTCGGGTAGCGCCATTTAAATACAACATAATTTGATCTCCAAATCTACGAGCGTGCGACAATGTAGCACAGTTCTAACTCCGCTTAGCGCGGATTAAAACTTTCCCTTCAACATTTGCCGTCCTTAATGTTGGATATTTCGGGAAGATTAAACTTTATTCACGTTGTTGTGTACTTCGCGCCGAAATAGTACAATGACCTGCGTGGGAAAGAAACAAATTCATTTTAAAATTTTAATAAGTCGCCAAGACCTTGTCGAGACACGCTTATGACAAGATTCCGTAGGCTAATGATATACTCTATAAGAATATAGGTAAATTCATTCATTATTAATACATAGTTAGACGTATAAGAAGATCTTAGTTTAGCGATATAATAATAATAAAGGTCCAGTCTAGACCCGTGTATAAATTGAAATAAGTGTTATATTAATAATAAAAACATTTATTTCAGGCTGTCAATACCCATAATTATACATACATAAATATGAACTAAAATATAATAATACAAGGCAGATGGGCCGTTGAAGCCAAAACCTTGGTTTTGGAGTTGGGGCAGCGGATGAGGGAGACTTGTGGCGACCCTCACTCCGGATTTTACCTGATGCAAAGGCTGTCCATCGCCATTCAACGAGGTAATGCGGCGAGTGTCATGGGCACCTTTGCGTCGGGTACAGTCAGGGGTGGGCTTTTTGAACTGTAATAAATACTCCAATCCATTGTATTTAAGTTGTGATCTACTTTTAATTTTATTTAATTGTATTTGTTCTAATACAATAAAACAAGTAATAAATAAGTAATTCATAATAATGTATACGTATACGTCATTTCACTTCCTGTTTTCGCTCTCATCTGGTGGACAGATATCCAGAATCAATAAATTGGACGGTATACATTATCAGACATGCATTGCAGTATGATATTATTCGATTGAATAACTGTGAAGAAATCAGGAACCCGTGCACCAAAGAACATGGCCGACGCGTCTTTTTGTGTTGATATATTTGTGGTTAGCTTTTTTATAACCTAAAAATTAATCATGCATATTCTCTATTCACGCAATCAGGTTCGTTCGACGCGGTCTATTGTTTCAAACGAAGCCGAGGGTGCGGCTAGTCCTTATACAACTGGTTTATCTTAGCTAATCTGTTGGTGAAGTTGGATAACTTCAGCTAACCGTGTCGGTAATGTCAAACTACATGATTTGGTTAACATCGAGTTTGCGAACTAATAACAATGCTCGTGTTGAGACTAACAAGTCGTCTGGAGGTTTGGGATGTAGAGCGACGAGATTATCACGGCATTTGTTTTATAATAGACTTCACTCACCCGAAAATCTTACAAGTGTATATATTAAAAGATAAATATATACCTAGACAAATTGTAATTGAAATTGTTTTTTTTTTATCAGCCCTGTTTGTACAAACTGTTCCACTGCTGGGAACGGGCCATCTTCTCATTGTGAGAAGGGTTAGGCCATAGTCTGCCACGCTGGCCAAGTGCGGGTTGGCAGACTTCACACATCTTCAAGATCATTGAGAACTCTCAGACATGTTGTCTCACGATGTTTTCCTTCACCGTTTGAAGTTGGCGGCAATCAACAATACGCACATAACTTTGAAAAGACAGAGGTGCGTGCCGTGGGATTCGAACCCAGGACCTGCGGATCGCAAGTCAGACGGTCTCACCACTAGGCTGCTGGAAACTTCAATTCGGCTCCTGGAAAATTTAATTGTTTGTATTTATTATTGTATCAGTATCTGATAATGTCTATTTTGTGTATTATGTATTAAAATTAAAAATATAAATAAAATACAAATATAAATATAATATTTTTTGCAAAAAAGCAATCTAACTTACGATTTCGTTACGTTTGATACGCTGTTGAATGTACGTTTTTTGTGAATAGGTATGCCAAAAATCGCTGTAAAAATTATAAATGCGCATTCTTTACTATAATTCTAGTAAAATCACTTGTTTATTACGTAAAAGTTCGTTGGAAGTTACGAAAAAAGGCATTTTATTATTTTTGCGAAAGATGTATTATTATTATTACAAAAAATATAACCTATCACACTCAGGAAGTGAAAATGAATCTAACGACACCTCGCACATCAAAATCGGTCAAGCCGTTTAGGCTGCAGGCGATCGTATAGAAACATACATACATTTAAACCCACATACATTGATATATACATACAAACATACATACACTTGAAAAACATAACCATCCTTCTTACGCAGTAGGGTAAAAATTTGATTCACCGAACTTCACTGTGGTATGTTTGTTTGTTTTTTAAATAATGGTCATCATACCAGCCATAACAAGTCATATGCTAGACATCCGCCTCCCTACACATACATACACATGCGAATTACATACATATTTTTTTATTTTAAAAAATGGTGTTAAAAGTATTAGTGAATTTTATTTGAGAAGAACTACAAACACATACTTATGTAGATGAAGAATATGTAATGTGCTTATAGCAAAGTTATGCTGCATAAACGCTGTTTGTATACTGCATAGCAATTTATTCTCCTGTTTCATACAAAAGGACCGCATGCAATGCTTTGTTGGATACATTCTTAATAACTGAATGATAATGAATACTGGAGATTTATGTTGCATTTCTCTGTGGCCACAACAATTGTAATAGGAACGAATATCTTTACTACATGTATAAATAGGCATAAAGAAAATATTTTATTTGCATTGAACAATGGAATGTGTATACCTTCAGTTAAAAATAACAACAACAATCTTGAACTACAATCATCGTTGATTCAATTGACCGCATCATTGCTTTCCAACAGGCGAGTTGGTGGTCAAACGCAGACTTGTTCCTGTTAAAAAAGTATCTAGATCAACGCGCTCCATCCTCGGCTTTACCGTCGCTTAACATCTCCAGGCAAGTTGGTCGTCAATCGTAGATCTATAACATAAAATAAATTACAGTTTAAAAAACTAAAAAACACGCTACAAATTATTGTGGCGTATAATAAGTTCTTTACAAGACTTTTCTAACAAATCCAAACACAGCTATGATACGATGTTCCATAATGAAGTTCTAGTTCATATCTTCCGGCTCCTTTTTCATGACGCTGTCCTTGGAAGATGGTTAAATTAGTTACCTTGGATTTCATTACATAGTTAGTTACATACAGGTCGACCTAATATAAGCGTGTTAAAAAGATAAATTTTCTTGTAAAATAACAAAAACTTTATTACATCATCATCTTCTCAGCCATAAGAAGTCCACTGCTGGACATATGCCTCCCCCATGGATTTCCAAAAAGACCGGTTGGAAGCGGCTTCCAGCGTCTTCCTGCCACTTGTATGATATCTTCTGTCCACCTTGTGGCTGGTCTTCCTACGCTACGCTTGCCGGTTCGTGGTCACTTACTATGGGCCTTATGGGCCTTATAAGGAAGCTCAAAGTCATGCAGCGGGCTATGGAGAGGGCTATGCTCGGGATCTCTCTACGAGATCGTATTAAAACTTTATTCCACGAAGAAAGTTATTGTTGCTGTCCCTTCGGCCGCTCGAAAGTGAAAAGAACAAAAAATGCATACAAGTAGAATAATTGAGCAGTAAAATTTCGAAACCCAAAATTGCTCAACAAACTTCGAAAAAATTTAATTTCTTTCTGGTAACACGTTTTTAAAATTGCAACATCTTTTCAAACTGGCTACTTTATTGGCCAAAATACGTTAAAAACTGTTAAAAATAAAACGCGTAGCCGATTTCCCCCGGGCAGACCCCGCTCAGCTGCCAAAGTTTTAACTTAATTATTCCGCGCCGCTGCTGAGTTTTTACTGAGAGCATTTTTGGAATAATTTATCTATGTAGCGTTAAAAGCATTCTAGTTTTTGGTCAGTTAGACTAAGATAGCGGTAGCCGGAGACGATCTCGAGGTCGAATCAGAAAGAGACCCGTAGATGTACGAAAATCAACGACTACACCCACTGAATTAGCAAATTGAAGTGGCAGTGGGCAGCGCACATAGCACGTAGAACTGATGGCCAATGGGGCCGAAAAGTTCACGAGGGAGAACATGCAGCGTTGGAAGGTGCCACAAGGTGAAGAGAACACCATAGTGCACTTGACAAGAAAGCGAAGAAAGCTGACTCTTCCAGACGCTTCCTCCAAGTTTGTTTTTGAAGTCGATGATGGAGACTTATTTCCAATAGTGGACTTTTTATGGCTGCAATGATGATAATGACGAAAAATTTTGATTAGTTTAGTAGTGCCATGAGAATTGGCCACATTATCATCCTAACGGAACCCGGAAAGGAATTACGGAGCCCTAAATAATCAGCTCAATCAGGGAGAACTGGTACAAAATTCAATTGCAAGATTCGACTCACACTAACAAGGCAAGTTTTAAAGCTTGTAAAAATACCGCATAAGTTAAGAAAATTTATATTTAATATCGCACCTAACCCTTGTTTAAAGGCAATCAAGAGAAGCTTAACAGTATTTCACAGCTTTCAGTATTTCCAATACTCAATAATAAAATACGCCAGCATCTAAGTAGGTATTGATACTCGTATATCTTTGCGGCTTTGGTCTTAACCCTATTTTGCAGAAAGAGATCTTTCACCGTCTGAGCGGCAGCACTAGAGATGTGCTGTATTATTCGGCAAGAAAAAATACCGGAAATTATGGAGAAAAAATTATCTGAGTCCCAGTTCTTTCATTGGTTAGTTCGATAATGGAAGTATAGGGGGTTTTATACATATGATGAAAAAATTTATCTAAACGCTATCAGTATCAATTATTTTAATTTGTTTGGAATCATACTTATAGGGCTAGACTATATTTTGTTAACTCTGGGTGCCACTTCCCTTTGAGTGTAATTTAATGCTTTAGTTATCAATGATGAACCAAGTGCTTAAAATACATTAGACAGTAACTCTTCTCTTTCGCTCGCATTTAGAAACGTTTTTGAATAAACGAAAAACTTATTGGGTTAACATACAAAAGTTTGCCTACGCTAAAAACCAGAAAATAGTACTACAAAATGCTTACTGAAATTTCATTTTGATCCAAATTTAATGTAAGTCCTCTACATGTAAGTATTATATCTATAGTAGAAAAAACAATAGGCACATTTCATATTTTGATTTCTTTCAATTCAGCACAGAAGTAAGTATTAAGTAAGTATTAACAAGTAAGTATTAAGCCATAATCGTGCACATGACATTTCTGATTATAGTAAAACAAGTTATATTATAAAAATCGACGCATTAAACAAATCTACGCTATATACGATTCATTCGTCTGGGGTCCGACCAAATAAATATCTGTGCCATCTCTAAATCTCTTTCTATACTAAAGGGATCAAACGCTTCACGGCTACGGGCTCCCTTTGAAATTTCAGCTTTTTCCCAATATCCTTCTCCAGTATTGATTTGAAGTTTTTTAGATACTTTTTTAATCTTCCTTTCGGATATGGATGGGCGGGTTTCGACTCGGTTGGGACCTGAAATATAATTAAAGGTCTTTGATTCAATGTTGAGCTGAATCAAATAGTACAATGTATCTTATTTGTACAGTACAGAAAGTAAATGTCTTTTATTATGAATAAAACTGACATGGTAGTAACGCATTATTATTTGAAAAAATATGGCTACGAGATGAGACCTTATTCGGAAGTGACGTAGTCGACGTTTAGAGAGGAGAAACATTAAAAAAAAAGTTTTAATCAGATATCATTTATACTGGCGACGGAATTATAAATACCTCATACAAGTAGCGGGAAGACGCTGGATGCAAGCCGCTTCCAATCGGTCTTTTTGCATGTCCATGGGGGAGGCCTATACTGTCCAGCAGTGGACTTCTCATGGATGAGACGATGATGATGATGAACGCATGTTAGATAATGGTTAGCAGTTAAAAACTCGCTTAAGGCGTAACCGCAAAGCGCTTGAATTTTTATGAAGTTTCTAACTTAGAAAAACTTTTCGAACACATTTTTTGTTTGAAAGAAAAAGTGAAAAGAGCCAAGGAAATAAAAAGTACATTTTACGACTGGATTCAGACTCGACGTAGGTTTTGAAACTTGTTCAGAAGTTTGCATTATTCATTGAATAATGTAAGTGCAATAACAGAATGGAATATTTCTACTTATATAATCTAGGTGTATTTAAATCGTGAGTGAATTGGTTTCTTCTAGGTAAGCGCGCTTCATCGTAGACCGCAACGTCACTTTACACAAGGCGAGTTGGCGGTCAAGCGTAAACCTATTTCTACATTAAAAAAAATACAGATACTATTTTTTGTGCTTTTTCCACTAAGTAATTTCACTTAATTACTTATTACTATAGTAAAAATCCTACCTGAAAAGTAATCAAATTTGGTTTGAATTTAAACTACTTCTTTGAGATTGCAACATCGAAATTCATTTTGAAGTCGAGTTTTCAGTTGTTTAAACTATAATTATCGTTGAAAGAATATTCATTATTTTTTATAGTTTTCAAACGTAGATCTATATCTACGTTTGACCACCAACTCGCCTCGGAACACGTAAATCTAGAAGATATCTATTCACTCTAACCTTAAAAATTCCAAAATTAGGTGTGGTTTTTAGATAGATAGATTAACTCTTTATTGTACAGTTGTACACACCTTTAGAAACTTACAATGAAGAAAAATTATTTAAACACTAGTGTAATAACTAGCGGCCTTATCGCTAATAGCGATCTCTTCCAGGAAACAGGATGGAGAGGAAAGAAACGCGAGAAAGAAAGAAGGAATTGTGGTTATTAGTGGAAGTTACCCCACTTTCCCCCAAAAACTATAAAAAATGTAATCAAACTTCGTTCAAGGCCACCCAATAAATCTTCAGCACCAGTTCCCTCAAAGAGGAACGTGGGGTAAAACATCCAATTATTGACAGCGCGTCCTACCGAGGGGAAACACGGCAATTTTTCCCCGTCGAGAACGCGTGGTTACTCACAGACGTTGCCAACGTTCCCCGATTATGTACGGAATGTTCTATAAATCATTATTGGAGCTAATATTGTCGAGTTTCTCGTAAAAAAAGAGATTAAGTATTGAAAAAAAAAAAACAGGAAAATACTATTTGTCATGATTTGAATATTTGTTGTATGTGGTGTGCGGTGTTTTCAGTGTTGCGGAGTGGCAGCACTGCTATTTTCTTAATTTATATACTCTGGAGAACGGTGATCGAACAGAATGAACGCTACCCCGGATGATGGCGTGATGTTGTAATTCCGGGGAGGGGATATATCGCGGGCGGACGAGCGCGAGCGGCCCTTCGAAAAAAGTAGTCGCGGCGTAACTCGGGAGTAAAAAGGCGGTCTTAGCGTCAGACCGCTCAGTGCAGTGAAATAAGTGCAGTGTTATAAGTAATAATAAAGCGTCATAAAGTTCAGACAAGGAGTTTTCTTCATATATCAGAAGTGGCAATCAACCTGCGAGCCGAGCCCGGTAAAATCGTGAATCACTTGCGAGATTATATTTTACCCTCCGATTATTGAATATTGATGTTAAAAATTTGTCACGCATATCGAATTGGAAAAATGGTTCTTAAAAGTGTTGAAACAGGGTGCTAAAATAATTATAACGGGATATTCTTAATACGGGTAGACAGAATCTGTTAAGATACTGCAATGAGATGTGATCTGGGTTACTCCCAGATTATTTTATTGTAGCACAGCGATTAAAGATTATAATCCGACGATTTTATTATAACCTAATGAAATTTTGATAGTGTGGTTGGGGCTACTCCCCGATAATTTTATCGTAATTTAAACGAAATGAAGTCTGTTGTAAGTAAGTCATTAGTAAATTATTTCGTTAACATCCCGAGAGACAAGTATACGAAAATATGTTTTTCTTGTTTGAGAACCATTTTTACTTTTTGTATTTGATTATGCTGCAGCCATTCAGAGGAACCATAGCGAGGTAATATTTTTTTGGTGTGATGGTGAGAGTAGTGTTTTTAATAGTACAATGGCTATGGCATATCGGTCTGTGGCCGTGTCAGCGATCAGCAGTGTGTTATTTTTCTAGAAGACTAGTAAAGTGCTGCGAATAAAATATTTTAATTCGGTAACTGGGCTACATCAATACAGCCAATTAAGCGAGCTTCTAAATGTAGTTTTTCTAGAATATTGCTAACAGTAATGCAAATAAAATATTATGGTAAACTTAACAGCTTATTATCTAGCTGTTAAGGTTGGGCTCCACTAAAATTGTGTTCAGATTCAGAACACTTGTTGATAAAAATTTGGTGCAGACTTAAGCGAGCTTCTAAATGTAGTTTTTCTAGAATATTGCTAACAGTAATGCAAATAAAATATTATGGTAAACTTAACAGCTTATTATCTAGCTGTTAAGGTTGGGCTCCACTAAAATTGTGTTCAGATTCAGAACACTTGTTGATAAAAATTTGGTGCAGACCTTTTGCAGTGCGCGAACTTGATCACAATAGTAGATTGCCTGTGTCCACCACCTCAGTTGTGCGTAACTTTAGTATGCGTGCTGTACGGTACATTTGTACACGAACATTTATACCTCGGAAATGTGCTTTACTTTCAGTTTAGTGTGTAAACATGTGTGCGAGTGCGTCGTCGCGGGTACAACGCGAGACCGAGGAGTGCGCGACAAAAGTTCACGGTTTGTCGAATAGAGTGCGCGCACAGTTTGCTGGTGCTGCCCGTAAGAGTTCACCAAGAAATACATTTATGCTGCACTCTGTGCGGTACAGAGCCGCACACTGGTGGAATCCTGTCTTTACAGTTACGGCCATTTAGGGCGAGTTGTACTGTGTTCATTTTTCTGTAAGGTTAATAAAGTACCGCAAGTAAAATATTCTAGTACGACAACTAGTCTACTACAACTAGTAGCACTGTCTTTAGTCGTGTAAGTATGCTATACCATGAAGCGAAATTTTGGTATTGTATCTCCACCTGCAACACTATAACTACTTTGTGACGTAACTATTGTAAGATCTTGAACCACATAAGTGTGTCAAACGAAATTTTATATGAGTAGAGCTACAATATTGATGGATTTACCAGAGTATCACTGCGTAAATATTTAATACAGAAGTCTGTTTATGAAGTTGAATTATACAGAGATAACATAGTTCGATTGACTTAAAATCTTAATTGAATTTCAAAGGCATGTATAACCTCAGAAATAGTACCATTGTGTACCGGTAACTTGTCGCGAATATTTATCCGTTGACGCTTTGTAATCATGGAGGCGGAATTTAAAGCCGCGCTAAGATATCAGAGTATCGACAGTGCTGAAAATTAAAGTGCATTTCTTAGTGTTAACAACTACACTTAGTGTTACTGCGAGTTTGAAATTCAAGGATTTTTAGTGTTTATGAGTTTGTTAGCTGCAGTCATGTAGGTGAACTGCAGGGAAAATGTTCCAAAGAGTGCCATGTATGTGTGCCGTAAAGTTGAAGTTCGTAGATTTGATGATGTTATCGCTGCAACCATGTAGATGAGCTGCAGGGTAATATTCTAAAAAAGTATGGCCATGTAGGTGTGCCGTAAGGAAAGTTCGAAGATTTTATAATGATTTCACCGCAGCCATATAGGCGCGTTGTAAGGTTGAAGTTTGAAGATTTGACGATGTTTGAAGTTTGAAGATTTGACGATATTTGAAGTTTGAAGTTTTGATGATGTTTGAAGTTTGAAGATTTGACGATGTCGAAGTTTGAAGATTTGATGATGTTCTCGTTGCAACCATGTAAGTGAGCTGTAAGATTTAAGTTCAATTATTCAATGATGTTTTAGCTGTAACCATGAAGGTTTGGTTTCAGGATGATAATTTTAACCGGTCACGGAACACTTAGCTTCCAGCCATGAACGTTTTAAACTGCAGCAGGTCAAGCCTATTCAAAGGAAAGTAGAAGCTCCAAACTGTATTTAATCCAAAATAACTTGATTAACTAAATTTTGTATAATATGTATATGGTGTGCAAGAGTGTACACAGATCTTGTATTTTAGTGGATTTGATTAATCCAGTCGATTAATGATCATTTTAATGTGATTATGTTAAGCGTTGAATAGCAGAATCATTGATCGGACTTTCCCAGAACCTGAGCACCTGACTTTTAATGATGATATAACGTTATAATTCCAGTTTTGATGTAGTTTCGAGTTTCATAGAGAAAATTTAAATCATATATGAGAGATCAACCGATCGGACACGCAGCAAGTAACCTTGACGTGCATAGAAACTCAAAGAGTCGAGGGAGGAGTCTTGACAAATACCACTATGCTTGAAATTTCCGAAACGTACTAATTAGAATCGACTTAGAAGTGACTTACACTTACTTTTGATAAAACGCGTATAGTGCGTTAGAGCGAATAAATTTATGAGTAATCTGTTTGCAATTATAAGATTCTCAATTATTATGGTTATTATTATTAGATTATAGAGAGAATGGAAATTACTCCATCAATAAGATTCATGAATTGATAAATGAGTAAGCCTAAACCATTTACCAAAAAATACTATTCGGTTAAGGATTATTATAAAAATATATATAGTTATCAGCGATCTGTATGTGCCAACGTAATTAGATGTCATGTTTTGAACACCCACGTTATTTTTGCAACTGCAGAGCAGTGTCTACACTTTGTTGAATTGTCCGCTGGACAGTGACGTAAGCAGTGATGAGCGTTGACAATTATCGTAAAATATATATAAACAAATCTGTATGTTAAATGAACCACTCGATAATATTACAAAACTATTAGTCGAGAGTAAACGTACGTAGTAAACGTTTCTTTGAGAGAAACCTATTTTATGCCTTGAATGAGTTGATGAAAATAGATCTTGCTGAATTCTCGTTCTAATGGAACAGCGGATCATATTTTCTACTTTCTTCCATAAGTGGATTGGCATATTTTTTATTATTCTATTTTGGCCTTTTGAACATTATTATGAATATTGACATAAGTTTGACGACATCCTTTTATTATTTATTATGTTATTGGATATAAAAATGACATAAATAAATAGAATATATTATATCTAAATTAATAAAAACTACGTTAAATTGTATTTTATAACAGAAAAAGCTTGGAGTACAAACGTAACAAAAAATACTAATTTGAAAAGGGCTTTTCTAATATAACACTTTTGTTACAAGCCCAAGAAATAATTTGACTTTGAATTTAAGCGATGACCGAAGTTTCTTATCACAAACTAAAGATAATTCAAAGAGATAAAGATAAAGATAAGATAAAGATAATTTATTTGCATACAACACGAGAATTTTATACAACAAGTGCATAAAAGATGTTACACTAAATTTAGTCGCTTAAAATCATGTTGTGCCGATTAGGCGTACAAATGTCAGGTAGACAGCATCATGCACATGCGAAAATTAAAAAAAAAAAAAATTATTATTATTTGTTATTAGATTAATACACAAACCAAAAATATATAAAATAAGACAAAGCAGAAGCAATAAAAGATACACATAATGTCAAATAAAATTAAAATTAGTCATCAGAGAGAACTGATTGATCAGTTTCATATTTCAAACAAAGTAGCCTCAAAAATAGATTGCACCGGTGGCGGTTTTATTGTAAAAGTACAGTTTATGAGTTCAAAAATTAGTCAAATATAAAAACTGAATATTCATAATTAATTTATTTCTTGCAAAATAGGTATACAAATATGTGGTCTTATGATAGTAATAACATTTGGTCCTCTATTTTTGCTGTCAAAGCGTGCAAGTATTTCTAGGTTCTAGATCAATATCGTTAAATATCGTTCGTGCATATGAACATTTTGATAAATCTAGTATAATTTTGGTAAGCGTATAACAGAATTGGATCCAGCATACGAAAATTAATCGATAAATAAAAAAATATCTTCATTAAAAATAAGGAATATTTGATAGGACTGGTAACGTTTCCGAAATATGATTTTTAGTTGAAATAAAACGGCAACTATCAAAATCACCACTGGCTTGTACTCAGTGCAAGAGCAGTTATGATATGACTAGTCGACATTATATAGACCTTTAAAAAAAAAAAAACAACAGAAATTAATAAGACAAATATTGAGACTAATTTTATTTATGGAAGTGATTACCTGCTTCTTCTCTTTTGATGCTTTAGTATTAGTTCAGGTGTGCACTAAAAGGAATTAAGTATGCTTCTGTGTATAAACATTCTCTGTCTTTACCTACAGCTAAGTTTATTAAAACCTAGTCAAGTAATTTCTGCTCTACTGTTACATCAGTACTATAAATATTGGATGGGAAAATAAATATGTCCACATTCTCGGTTTGAGTACTGTTAGTATGTAATGTGTACAGTATTTTTTCTAGCTAACGTGTCATCAAAATAGTGATGACGTATTTGACAAACAACCAACAACTCTATCCTCAAAGAGATTCATATACGAAATAGATTATCGTCGACTGGGCAATTGCAAATACTGAAGTTCTTTGCGCAGATCTCAAGAAAAGAGCACTCGACGGAGAGCCTATCGCAGCATATGCATGGCCGTGTAGAAGGCAAGCGAAGTCCTGGACGATCACCAACACGTTGGACCGACCTCATTAGAAAAGCTACGCAGTCCACCGAAGTAGAGTGTACTCGCAATGCAACCGACCGGCAGAAATGGAGAAGCATCGCGAGAAGAGCAGCTGGCCTGGAGAGTGACGGTGACGGCGAGGAGCCACCGCCATTGCAACCACGACCACTCTGACTAGAGTGTACGATTAAGAAGAAGAATTTGGCAAACAACAGATTAAAATCCGACAGATGTCAACTCAGGGCATCTGTGATGTGAAGTGATTCAACTTGATAGTACATCAATTTAATGGTAAACAGCAACAGGTATACGCCAGTCAAATAACGGTTGGTGAAGGACTGACAATGGATCAGCTACCTGTAGTTTATCGTGACTAATTTGTCCCTATGATAATGAAATTTAGTGATTAGAAAATAATAATACTTCTGACATTTTAAACTGACAAAATTTTGCTCATGTGCTTTGCCGATCATCCACAAGCTTGACAGAAATTAATGCGGTTGTAGCGACTTGCTAAAAAAAAAAGGGGTTTGGAAAATTATTTCCGTTCTCTTATTCTCTGTATTACTCGGATTTGGGGAGTATACGTTACACAATTTTAAAATGCTATTTGGTAATGGCAGGACAATGACAGAAATACAGTTTAAAATGTTGATTCCTATGAGAGCACTTACAAAATTAACGTACTCGTGTCACCATATTATTACTGGAGCTGGTTTGAGTTGGATCTAAATATTTGAATTTATGTGTAATTATTTTTGGACGAAATTTGCTTTCATTTTATTCAAGCTTTGTCGTTGGTCATTTTAATGTTTGGACGAATAACAAAAAGGAGTATTTATAGAGTTTTTCATAAAAAAAAAGTCTACAAGTCCAAGTCTACAAGGTTTGAATGCTACTTCAGTGGCCACTTCAACATTGGGACATTTATATAATGATGCTTCCGTTCGCAATCACTAAGCCAGAGGAGGAAGTAATTGAGTAACCGACAGTAAATTAATAATGCGAATTGAATAAGTTTTTATGTACTTTTTTTAATTATATACCAAACCTCTGGAAATACCAGAATATATACTCGATCCGTACAACATATTTGTACAACAATGATTTATCTGCATAGTGTACACACGAATAGGAAGCCTCCGGTTCCCAGACCAGCTAGAATAAACATAAAATAATTGTCATATTTAAAAACGAATCCGAGTGTCATGATTATTTGTATCTACAATAATAACTAGTTACGACAACGTATACTACAAAGTTTAGTGTGCCATAAGTAGTTTTATAAAATTAGCATAATAATTACTGTTTAACTATTTTATTTTGCAGCAAATCTTTAAGGAGTCCAAAGGGTTCGATATGATTAATCAGACTTGCTTTTAGAGAGTTGTTGTGCATCGGGACGTTGCACAAAAGCGGATGGCCGAGTGTCATGATTTGAATATTTGTTGTATGTGGTGTGCGGTGTTTTCAGTGTTGCGGAGTGGCAGCACTGCTATTTTCTTAATTTATATACTCTGGAGAACGGTGATCGAACAGAATGAACGCTACCCCGGATGATGGCGTGATGTTGTAATTCCGGGGAGGGGATATATCGCGGGCGGACGAGCGCGAGCGGCCCTTCGAAAAAAGTAGTCGCGGCGTAACTCGGGAGTAAAAAGGCGGTCTTAGCGTCAGACCGCTCAGTGCAGTGAAATAAGTGCAGTGTTATAAGTAATAATAAAGCGTCATAAAGTTCAGACAAGGAGTTTTCTTCATATATTGTACTTGAGTTTTTCGATAAATTGTTGACCTTTACGAAATACGTTTATCATAATCTAAATCACTTAACAATGTAACGTAGAAAATTAAACATCTTATGAATTATAAAGTCTAGTACAATTGAAATACAAAAAATAAAATAAAAAATATGAATCACAATAATTATATACTTTTGAGATACTTGCAGAGTCATATGTTGGAAACCGGAAATGGTTTCAGACAGAGAATACTATTTTTAAATAAAAACTACGGGTCACTCACGTCTGTTTTGAGCCGAAATATCCGACTATAGTTTCAACCGCATTCGGCGGCAGTCGGATATTTCGGCTTAAAACAGACGTGAGTGACCCGTAGTTTTTATTTAAAAATGTGTGAAAACCACGTTAATTTCCATATTAAAAGAGAATATTATGTCTGAAAACATTGCCAATAATATCAATATGAAATCAATTAGGTACTTACTGCGCACAGGCAGACACTTTTGGTTTCCGGTTGTTTAAAATTGTTCACAATAAAAACATAACCCTCATTCTTACGCAGTCGGGTAACAAAAGAACGACACAGCCCCTCGGCATATGGAGCATCTTTAATCTCTATATATTATTTCCCCACCCAGGGCAAACATTTGTGTGATGAGCATGGATGTTTGTTCTGTGTCTGGGTGTTTCTATGTATCATATGTATATATTTACAAAAACAAGTATATATGTATTCTATCAGCCATCTAGTTTCATAGTACAAGCTTTGCTTAGTTTGGGCTAGATGGCGTTGTGTGAAATGTCCACAAATATTTATTTATTTATTTATTAGATGTTTATGACTATTTTCAAATTAAAAAAAAAAATGATAACTGCGTAGACATAAATAAGTAAATAATGCGGACAGCATGCTGGGTACGCTGCCAACTGGTTGTGGATTTGAGCATTTGGATTATCTTTAGACCTTTATCGGTCTGGGTTGATCGATGTGATTTTTGTGTAGTAGTTTAGTTAGTTGAGTCTGTATATTGTTGTGTTGTAGTTAATAAAAGTAAATAAACATGGCAGACATTTTCACACAACGATATTCGTATCTATCCAATTGTGTATTTTGTACGTAGATCGGTATTCCTCTCAAAGTCTCAAATAAGGTAATCACCCGACTCGTTTTCAGTCGCGACATGTCGGGCAACGCCTTTAGACGCGTGTCGTGACTCGTGAACAGTGACAATGCCATACTATGTGCTTAGAAAATGCAACACCAAGATATATATAAGGCCAAGTTACTAAAAGGCCTTAAGGGTGTGTCTTATCTTTGAAAGTGCTGAGAACTGACATTTGTTATGCTTTTACTTCATATCCAATGAGTAAAACCTCTCTATAGATAAAATCTCATTGTATCTATCCCAAAATTAAGCAAATCTTGTTCTGTGGGAACCAGGTTGTTGATGGAATACTTCCTTTTTTATAAATACATGTTTAAATAGGTATACCTAAGAGGAACAAAAACTCAGACACAGAGTGAAACTCCATAGTCATTACAAAAATGTTTGTCTTGTGAGAGAATCGAACTCACAACCTATCAGACGTCTATATTACTTGTACATTGCCATAACTAGCAATATAATAATGAGTTTCATATACGTATTCACTGTTTCGGATGCCGGGCTGAATCTACGCCATATTTTGAACGCGTGCGGGTCGCGAGATCATCGGTGACTGGCATAATGTTATTCCAGTTTAACAACTCTTCTCAGATGGCGCAGAATTTTGACCCCTTATTATGACTCTGTAGCTATTCCAGCTCAATGTTTGAACCCCATTCAAGTAATAAAATTCCATGTCTCCATACTCTATTACCTTACAGCCATTCTTCCCGCAATCAGCGCCCTACATTCGTACATTCGCCATTCCACACTCCCATTATTGCACATTCACCTATCTGCCCGCATAAAAGGTGTACTCGTAAGTTATGTTTTTCACATGTAAATTTCTCTACGTACGACTTCTGTAATAGCTTTTTTTTCGGCATAAGTACAATTTGGATAAGCGTTGTAGGCTGGGAGATGTCGTTTAGTTTTGTCACGGGTGAAAATTAAATTAAGAATTCTGGACGCCATATTGTGACGTAATAGTTGCAGTCAATTTAGTGTATCATATTATTAAAATAAATGGCCAAGTGTGTGTCGGGCCATACGCAATGTAGGGTTCCGTAGTTACATATCATATTTTAAGTTAAATGACCTTAAAACAGGGTGTCTTGTTTGATCCTACAAACATATTATTATGAATTTACTTATGTTAATTTAAATAAAATATTAATTTTTCAGATGTTTAAGTAATTATTTTTATTTGATCTACTATAACTCGATACTCGGTGAGGACACACACACTCACACGTGACTCCAAGCTCTAAGAATTCCCTTTTTACTACGGAAAAAAGGTCGCGATGAAAGCCAAACGATTAAAAAGAAAACTTTAATAACTTCGTCATTTTAACCGATTGTAGTCGTTCGATAGTATTCTTAGTATTTAAATATATTTTGTGTGCGTGAACTTCATTAGGATTACAAGTTTTTTTTGTTTTATACTCATAATATTAATAAGACATTTATATTGTTTCTCACTCAGTAAAAACCGAGTAAAAGAATTCAAGTGAATAAAACAATTATCTTTACTTTCGAAATAATATTTATAAGCATGTTTATTGCTAATATTAAAATAATTATACGAAAAACATAGCCAAATCAAGAGAAAAATGAATCTGACGCAATCGTGAACATCAGATATAGTGAAACCGTTTATGCTATAAAGGTAACACAAAAAATATACACTAACATACAGCTACGTATATATATGTAGGTATGTACATATACTTTAGAATCATTACCTCTAATTGTTTGCTTGTTGGTGAGTAAACACAAATCTAGGAAGCAGACTTGTAACTAAAGTGTCCATTTGCTCTTCATCTACGAGTAGTGTGGCGTTTTCTGCCCGTGAAACGTTTTGTTTAGTACGTACATTTGTTATGATTATTCCACTTTACCGTCGCGTGTAATGTTCTTTTAAGTTTTTCTACGAATTTATTTTTACACACATTGTAGCAAAATTGATACATACTTGCGAAAAACTCAATTTCGGTGAGTGTGCATACGAGTAGAATCTACTTTATTTCTCGTGCTCTTTTTATTGTCGGAGGGTTAGAAACACGAATACGTGGCCAAGACAGTGTCGAGACCCCGTTATATTATAGTACTCTTTGGTCGAGACATGCATATAGTAAGGTTACGTAGGTAATGTAACAAGAAATCGAAAGAAAAGAAGAAGAACACAAAGTAGGTACATAATTGTGCATTCATTATAATGAGTACTTTTATTTATTGGATATAGTATTTGTGTAAGTTTATTTATAAACTCTATAATTATGTATGTATGTATCTGTGTATGTATTATTTTAATTATTTTATTTTAAAATATATCTCCAACAAGATGGCGCGACGAAATCAGAAGATTTGAGAAGGATTGGGGGGTTTTTCCGGGGACCGACAGAAATGGAAGGCATTGGGGGAGACCTTTGCCCAGCAGTGGGACAGTACAAGTTAAATAAAAAATTAAATAAAAAATTATTTGTTTTATTTTGTAAACTTAATTAGTTTACAAGTATTTACTCATGAATTAGCCTTATAATATCTTGGTGTTACACTAAACACACAGGATGGTATTGCCACTGTTCATAGGTCATAAGTCGACACGCGTCTTTATAAACTTGACGTGTTGCAAATGAAAAAGAATCGGGCGATTACCTTACTTGAGGCTTGCCACGCAGAACTTACCTAACTTACCTAAGTATCATCTTTGGATAGTACCAACTGCACTACGATGCTAGTCAAAATTTTGATTGACTGTCCTTGTGGCTCAGTTGGTAGTTATGTCTCCCTGTAGAGCTGTAGGTCGCAGGTTCGATCCCCACCCAGGGCAAACATTTGTGTGTTGCTGTTGAGCATGGATGTTTGTTCTGTGTCTGGGTGTTTCTATGTATCATATGTATATATTTACAACAAAAAAAGTATATATGTATTCTATCAGCCATCTAGTTCCATAGTACAAGCTTTGCTTAGTTTGGGCTACATGGTGTTGTGAAAAATATCCACAAATATTTATTTATTTATTTATATATTGAATACTGTCATTGTTATTTACCAAATTTGTTTATATTTTGCCTGAGTCCTCGAACAAATCCGGAAGTATACCAACCCCTACTTATAGCTTAATTAACCGAATTGAGATCTATTGTCCGTTTCAAAGGGAAAACGACCTTGTTTGTAAAGTAGATACATTATTTAATCATCTAAATTACTATACGCTTTGAAATATTTGTAAGCGTATTTCAAAGTAGGAATTAATTTTGTTATTTTGGTAAGCGTTCGACCATAGCCACAGCACGAAACAAACTATAGGTTGAAATAATAAGAATAAGAATACAGTTGAATTGAGAACCTCCTTCTTTTTGGAAGTCGGTTAAATAAAAACAATATTCAATCGCGTAATTTTTTTTACTGTTTCAAATACCAACTGATGGGAAAGGTTTTACTGCATTTTTATTTTATTGTTTTTCTAATAAAAGGTAGGTTTACGGCATCCTTTTCAATCTAATGTTCCTTACTTACTTAAATAACTATGTTAAAAGAAAAACAAAATACCCGACTGCGGAAAAACAGTTTTTGCATCTAAACTTACGATTTCGTTACGCTGTTGAGTGTACGTTTTTTGTGAGAAAGTATGCGTAAAATTGCTGTAAATGATTATAATTGCATTTTTTTGAATAATCCTAGTAAAACTGGTACTTGTTTATTACGAAAAAGTTCGTTGGAGGTATCGAAAAAAACGCTTTTTTTATTTTTGCGAGAGATGGATTATTATTATTACAAAAAATATAGGCATGACACTCTGGAAATAAAGACAAATCTAACCACACTTCGCACACCAAAATCAGTCAAGCCGTTTAGTCTGTATGCGATCATATAGAAACATACGTACATACATACAAACACATAAGTATACTCGAAAAACATAACCCTCCTTCTTACGCAGTCCGGTAAAAATGACTAGCTATGATCAGCAGTATTACTAACTCTTCTACAGAAATCGTAAATTATTAGCTAGAATTTGTTCTGCTAGAGAACTAATGTAGCTTTGAGGGCACTGCTGTCCTTATTTCCTTATTTTGTTCAGTCGAGACCACAGAATACCATACTATATTTTGGGGCCCTCTGTTTTAGCTGATTCTACTGTAGCAACGCAGTTAAGATCAAAGCACTAGAATTCACTAGATGATCCTAATAAATTCTCTAGAAAACCTGGTAAATTATTTACGAAGAAATAATATATTACACTGTCTCAGAAATAATTCATTTCAAAATACTTTCTTAGAGTACAGTTACTTAAATGTTGGTGAAGCAGTAAATTCAAAAACTCAAAAACAATTTTCAGCGAACTATTTTTCTCAAAGTATTTAATAATTTGAACGTAATAGTTTCAATTCAAAGAATTTATTATATTATTTTAAAGCTTTACCTTGATGTTTCATGAACGAAATGATTTAAGAATTTTCTGTGGTTTCTTGTATTTAGTTATTTCTAGAATTTTAACTAGTTTCATGGTGCCTTGAGATTTACCTCATTGTTAGTTTTTAGGCTTCCATACTGAGGGTGCGGGAACCTATTAGCCTGTCTGTTCTACACTTATAACAGCTGTATATTTATAGATACCTAATTCCACCCTCCCCATTTCACTACAGGACTAGCAGAAAGTCAGCGAATTACTACCCATTTCTCGTGAAATGCCAAAAATCCGTACTCAGCGATATCGATTCACATTCCTGTTGCGTACTGCACAAGAATGGAATTCGTTGCCGCCATCTCTGTTTCCTGAGACCTACAATCTTGGAATTTTCAAGGTTAGAGTAAATAGATATCTTCTAGATCGACGAGCTCCATCCTCGGCCACACCGTCGCTTAACATCAGGCGAGTTGGTGGTCAATCGTAGATCTATCTTCTATAAAAAAAAAAAAAAACAATTCTCAAAATTGGCAAAATTTTAGGTCTTACTTAGATATAAATCTACAAATACTAAAAACTGATCAAGAGCGAAATAAGCTTACGTAAATAATTAAAAAAAATAGGGAAATTATTGTGCGAGATAAAAACTCCTTGTTTATTCCACAAAAAGAGAAAAGGATAAAACTGGCCAAGTGCGAGTCGGAACGGTTCCGTACCTTTATCTATAAAAACGGCAAAAAAATCACGTTTGTTGTGTGGGAGCCCCCCTTAAATATAAATTTTATTTTAATTGAATTATTTATTTTTAAAGTGAATAATATATCTCAATATTCCGTGAATATTTCGTGAAATAAGCATTCGACGCAACGAAATGACGTCATGCTAGAAAGACAAACTTGTACATAAAATAATGAACTTTAAATGCAGAACGTCAGAATAGGTTTTTGACTAAAATAATCCGTCCGTCTTACGAATTTTCGTATTACGAATTGTAATCTGAAGATCTGACGCGAGATTACATTTTTTACCCATCCAGAAAATGTATGCTCTGTTATATTTTGTTTATCATCCATGAGCTAGAAAAACAGGAGAGAGAACTAAAAATACCTACGCATTCTAGCTCAGTGGTTGAAAATAAAATACAGTTTTTGCTAATAAAGAAATTGTTCTTTTCATTGAGAATGATGAATAGTACTTCTTACGCGCGCCTGGGGTAAACTTAGAGGTTAACTTTAGTTTCGGTTAAAAAAAGGGTTTTACGATAGAAAAATATTACGAAAATTTTAAATTAGAAATTGGTCTCTAATGGGTCTCTAGAAATACGACAACTATAACTTTTTTATTTGCCCAATCGTGCAAGGGGGAGGGGTATTGCTTATTGGGTATTCGTATATCGATCGATCGATCAGCCCTGTTTTGTATAAGCTGTCCCGCTGTTGGGCGCAGGCCATCTTCTCATTGTGAGAAGGGTAAGGCCATAGTTTACCACGTTGGCCAAGTGCGGGTTGGCAGACTTCATATATCATCAAGAACATTAGGAACTCTCAGATGTGTAGGTTTCCTCACGATGTTATCCTTCACCGTTTGAAGTTGGCGGCAATCAACAATATGCACATAACTTCGAAAAGACAGAGGTGTGTGCCGCGGGATTTGAACCCAGGACCTGCAGATCGCAAGTCAAACGGATTCGTACGAATTCGTATATACGTATATTTAAAATTATGTTTATATGTCAATATATCACGTCTTCACTACTTTATCCTCTTGGTGCATAATCTACTATTTTGCTTCTGTGCCAATAATGTTCCCCCCAGTTTAAATAAAAAAACCGGACAAGTGCGAGTCTGACTCGCCCACCGAGGGTTCCGTACAAACTAGTAGGTAAAAGGGGAAAATTATATATTTTTTATATTTCCCTTCATAAATCGTAAAATATACATCGTAAAAATTATTAAAAACCTGTTTTAGATTGCGCTAATGAAACTCTTTCATATGTTGCCCTACATGATACGGTTAATTCACTTTAATATTTGGACCCTCCTTCCTCAAATGTACAGTTTTCAGTTTTTTCATTTATCTGTACTACGAGTATGCTTACAATGCTTCTTGACAAATTTCACAGTTATAGGTCAACGGGAAGTACCCCATGGGTTTTGATTCCCTTGCGAGTGTCGAAATATGCCTTTTTTGCGACATACCTATTCGGCTGTTACTATTTTTATGAATACTGGGAAATTTGATTTTTCTCTCTGCAGCAAGAGACAGTAGATCTGCGTATATGGTTTTAATTTCAACTCGATGTTTTTACGCGTTTCCGAAATGCAGGTCTTGACACCCGGACAGACGGACAACAAAGTGATCCTAAGTATAACGGTTCCGTTTTTTCCTTTTGAGGTAAGGAACCCTCAAAATGTACAAATTTTTAACCACAATATATCTATCGTGTGATAAATAATACATAGAAAAATGTTATTTCGGTCATGTAAATAAAATTATTCAAGTGATAAAATTTCATACGCTAAGGGTGCATAGCATTTCTTTGCATTTTAACGCCAGTCAATGCAATCTTTTTTACAATACTTTACTAGCGAAGAAAGTTTTCAAATATTACTTTCACGTCACAAAATATACTATTCTTTGTATTATTTTCTATTTCCTTTTTTTGCATTTCGATGCGATCCAACACAAACTTATATTTGTACAGCATGTTCAGGTAGGTAATGTTATCTATATAAATATATTTATAGCAATAATTTCAAACAATGCCATCAAAGCAATAATTTCATCAATCAATTTGATCATATTTAGCGGTTCTAAAATTCTGTTAAAATTGCTTGAAATCAATCATATACATATTTTTTTAAATGTATTAAAACAAAATTGATGAATCGTACGATTTTTTTTATAATTTATTACGATAGTTGTTAAGAATTTTTTACACATTCGAACACTTGTTTTCGTCTAAATGATTTTAAAAACTCCGAAAACGATGCACATATCATATGTTTTTATTTTAAGTAAAATCATAAAATTTTAAAGTTATTTTAAGATAAATACAATAATTTAGTATTTCTTCAAACTTCCTTGAATCTATTTGACTTTCTAAATCTATATTTGGAGATAAAATGCGTTTATTGACGCTTGAACTAGCCCTGGATGATAATTTTTTTTGAGCAAGAAAAGTGAAAAATATTTATAAATCTCGAGTGGACAAGTTACAAATTACAAATGCGTTTATTTGATTCAAAAAAATAAATACATACCAAATGTGGACCCATTGGTTTTATGTATGCATGCACGTGTGCTGCATGTCATGCAAAATGCAACGGTTGTTTTTCTTCTCCGAACATCCTGTACGTTTATTCACAGACGTATAAATATTTTAATATCTCCCCGCATCCCATTGTCAACCGTTTGCCTAGAGTTATGATGATGGTATGCCAGACACCCCCGGCGCGTGTTAGTCGTTAGTTACATAACATTTGGGTCAATAGCTCCGGATCGTTGTTATTATCGTTTTGTGATATTCTATTGTTTTGATTCACTGCACGTTTTAATTAAAATATATTAATAGTATAGCTTTCGGGGGTTCGTTCGCGTAGGAATAACTATTGAATTAAAACCAATTATTGTTACTTACTTATATTTATACATACTTTCCACACCTTTAGATATATAAGTACAACAAATGTATACCGAGGGAAGAGAGGTACTCAGAGGCCTTAGCAGTCTTAGCCGCCCTAGGCCGAGTAAAATCAAGCGCCCCCTTTTCAGCACAGATGATCTTATTATCAACTTGGTTCATGGTGTACAATAATAAGAGTATGTACCAATTTTTTCGCGATTGATTGCCAGGCGCCCCTAAAATCTGGCGCCCTAGGCCCGGGCCTTTACAGCCTTTAGGGTAATCCGCCTCTGGAGGTACTTAACTGTACTTAATAAGTCCCTTTCCGGCGCGTTGAAGTACGATACACGTGTCGTTAAAAAGCTTGTTCTTTCATCCAATGTGATGTTAGCAAAAGTAGTTCTGCAAAAAATAAAGACAGCGCGAGAACCCTTCGGTCTGCTTTCATTAATTTTCGACATACTCGTAATGACGAAATCACTGGTGTGCTAAACGATACCTCATAAAATACGTCTTTTTGAAAAATCCTGAGAACTTTATGATAAAAATGTTATTTATTCAGAATTTACAATATATTAACTAATGTTTATATGGAGATATTTTTTTCAATTTATAATCTCTGAGCATATTACAAGCGGCGTATTTTTGTGTAAAAAATAGGTTGGCTGCATAAGACTAAAATCTGGAGTATAACGAGGGATTCAATAAGTCACTCGTGACATAAAACATTACTTTACCCGTTACTTTAACCATTAGTGTATTTTAACTATTGGTGAATTTTAACTATTGGTGAATTTTAACTATTGGTGAATTTTAACTATTGGTGAATTTTAACTATTAATCTACTATTTAGTGTTTAATCTAGAATGATGTTGTATTATAGTCATTGCAACATAAAAATGTAAGTTATCGTGCGCTCTTCTATTCTATACACAAATTCATACAAAATAATATCCAGTCCAATTACTTTATTTAAAAAAAAAATGTCTTCATTTTTTTAACTTCGGAGTTATACGAAATTATAAACAAACCGTAGAGGTATAGCCAACCATATAAAAAGTATCTTCCAAATTAGATGATCTGCAGAAGTAGATAATACGTATAGTATTACGTAATGTAAGTAATATGTAATGTATTATGTAATGGCGAGCGTCATCGTACAGACAGACGGATAGACTGCGGTAGCTTAGTTATACAGTCTCGTTAAAATCTTTTGGATTGATAAGCCTAAAATGTATGCTTTTTCCATGTTTTAAATTAAACGTGCTAAACATTAAATCTTTGGGCTTAATTTTAAAAAGTGTGGATAGCGCGAGTGGAAAATGGATAAAACTCTATTAAAATGGGATTTTTATTTCCGAATAGTAATTTCTTTTTACACGACTACGTAACGTAAAAGTACAATGGATTAATTAAAAGTATTTTTAACACGCTTTTATTAGCTTCATACGTACTTATGTTAGTATGTAACGGAAACTTTGAACATGATTTTGACACCCTTCAAAACGTCTTTGGCAAGGACCGATGACGATACAATAATTTGATAAGAATAAGCGTGTCTTTTTTAGTTTTTTAAACTATTATACTTATTTTTTAAGTTTCTGTATTTACATAAAAATTGTAGGATACACCAAGTATTTTTTATACAATAAATAAATTTACTATTGGCCAGACCACCTACTCACCTGATGATAAGTGACGGTGTGGCTGAGGATGTAGCTCCTCTATCCATTCTCTCTATCTTGAAAATTTCTATGATGTAACTCAATATTATATTGTTAATCAATAGTTTAAAAAACTGAAAAAAACCGAGTCCAAAATACGCAATACAACACATACACTACTTGCTGTTCACTTTACTACAGGCACTTGGGTGATATTTTACCAGTTATTTTGTTTTAAAAACCAATCTTAACTTATCTTAATAGGGTCCGATACTCGGAAGCACTTCGAGCCATTGGGCCTTTAAAAACCAAAGTACTAAACCGATTTTGAAACAAAATTTTATGTGTCCATTTCTGAAGTATGACCTACTAAACAAAAAAAAAGAATTACTAATATCAATTCAATTGTCGAAGTAATCGCACAAACATAAAAAAACATGCAGTCAAACTGAGAACCTTCCTCCTTCCTTTTCTTTCCTCTTCTTCTTTTTTCCCTCTTCCTTTTTGGAAGTCACTTTAAAATAAGGAACAATATTCGACTGCGTAAAGTGACGTAAGCCACTCTAAAACACAACCAAAACAGCGACACAATACGAGTTAAAAACTGGCGCAAAAACTTTACAAAATGAAATTGAAAAAGAATTTTTCATACTCTGCTCGATAGGAAATTGTCAGCTCGGAATGTTCAGTTCTATTCGATTGAAATCGATAAACGAATAATCGCATGGATATTTTGCGAACTCGGTGGAGTGTAAAAATATTGACGCAATTTAATATTCCCTATATAAAAATGCATCTAGGAAAACAGTGAACTACTTTATGCAATGGCATGTTCAAGTAGAGGAATTTAAACTTCGTTTATTCCTTTCGAGCATATATTATGCTCGAAGGTTTTTTTAAATCCATTTATTAGCATTCCACAAGTTTCAATTAGATGGTAGGGAATCTGCGAGTAATACAGAAAAAAATCTATCATCAAATCCTAGTTTCTTGGCTGAAATGTTATGGAATTACTTGTATACCTCTTTTTAATACTGTCATTCAAACAATAAATCATTAAACATCTCAAGCATCATTAAGCAATATATTATTATTATCTCATTTATTTATTTACAATGTTAATTCTAAATCTTTTACAACACAAATATATACTTATAAAAAAGAAACATAAATATTGTAAGAAACTTAAAAGTAGGGTGCCGCCGGCAGCAGGGCGGGGCTCAAGCTGCCGGTGGTAGAGGCTATTATTATTATTATTATTCTTTAAATATCTGTGCATGTTTCGCAGCCAACTAGATTCCGCGTAACCACAGAAGTTTGGTGGCGTGGAACTAAGCTTGACATGCCCGCTGTTGTCCGCCGGAACACAGAATACCTAAATAACGGATTGCGATTGGACCGCCTCATTATCTTCCAGACTTTGATTATAGAGTATATAGTCAAAGCTTCCAGACAACCATGTACGGAGTAGAATTGGAGGCACAGATAGTAGCCTTCACAACTAAAACATAAAAAATTGCGTACACACAAGTGAAAATACTATAGCAATAACTTATATCTATAGTCTTTATCTATAGTATACAATATGCAAGTATATTTATATGAAAATGAAAGGAAAAGTACTTAGTTATTTATTAATTTAAATAGTGTGCTTTCACAAGGGTTTTAAAACACTTAAAGAGGGAGCACGCTTAATATGCATGAATCATCATCATCGTCATCCCTAGTCCTGTTCGGATATGGGAAAGTCTGAATTCGTATCCGTTGGGTGTTAAAATGTTTGTGTCGATGTAATATGAAAACATCTAGATCAAATTAGCTGCTAATTTTCAGCCTTTTTGCGATTATTTTTTTATGTACGTGTAGGTCATAAAAACTCTGTTTATTTTACGTCAGCGTGTGGTGTGGAATATGAAAAGTTAATGAACTCAGACCCAAATTAAAAGTTAAATTGACTCGCTTTTTTCTTTGCTAACAATTTTTCGGATTTTCAATATGGCAGTTTGGAAGGTTCTTGGGATGGATTATGAAGAATTTCGAATGAAATTTTAATCTCTAAATGTAACCTTTGTAAGTAAAAGTTAATTTAGTTTTTCATGGAATCTACAATCTACTTATATATAATATAAAGATTAGACTTATTTTATATTTTTATGTACCTAGGTTAGTGTCAGCTCTATAATAGCACGCTTATCAATGACGCTTATAAAAAAAACGATAATGAATTCGGAAATTATAATCCACATTTTTTTTTATTGGAACTAATAGACTAAGAGCGGGCCGTATGCTTACCCACCTCATTGGTTAACAAGATGTGAGTAACAAGATGGGTCACATTTTTGATAACTGTACAAAACGCTCCAGGTTTAGCCTAGGCAACCCTGTATATTTAGAGACACGTTAATAATTTGCGTCTTCCTAGATATCACACATCTTGTTACCCGATGAGGTGGGTAAATATACGGCCCGCTCTTAGTCTATAAAGCTATTCGTTGCTTTTTTCAACCAAAAAACACTGTACTAGGTTGTATTTTTAATCGACTTAAAAAAAAATACTTTATTTTTGTAACCGCATAACTCAATCATTTATAAACAATTTTTTTTTTACAAGATATATCTACGATTGACCACCAACTCGCCTGATGTTAAGCGACGGCGTGGCCGAGGATGGAGCTCGGCGATCTAGAAAATATCTATTCACTCTAGCCTTGAAAATTCCAAATTAATAAAAAAAAACTTTGATTGAAGATTTCATCGAGAATGTTCTTAGCTAAGTATATTTCATCAAAATCGGTTCAGCCGTTTTTGTCGGGATTTTATTATTAACCTATTACCTCTGATATCAGCCGTAATAATAAACAAACTATTTGGGGCTCCTGCAGACAAGCGGCTATTAGCATCTACTAGAAAATTTTGCATATTTGTATCCTTTTCTTTTCATTCAAGAAAAACAGCAAAACTTTTTATTTTATACGCCATACACTACAAAAGATACAATACAAAAACAAAACAAAAACGCATACAAAAAATATTATACAACGCAATGTAAATTGTTGTTTAGGCACAATATTTTTGTCTCTCTTTTGTTTTGACTGAATAGCTGATAGCAGCTACCAAAAGTCAACAGTCTATCCGGTCATTTACCTGAGGTAATCTAGAACCTTTCTTTACCCTTTTTTGTCTTACCTAACTCCATTTTACTTAGGGTTTCTTTGTCGATAGTGGCTAGAGCTTTCTCACTTTGTAGATTTTAATTTTTCACTTTTTTTAGCATTTCTTTTCTAAAGAAAAAGCACCAAATGGGCAGATGGTTTGACTAATAATAATAGGTGACAACCATTTATCTTGCGTTCTTATTTTATAGCGTACGAAAGCGTCAGCGTGCGAGTCAAACTCGTAATTTGCTGGTTTTATTTAAGTAGTTACGTACCATATTTTTAACCGAATACCAAAAAGGAGAAGGTTCTCAATTAGACTGTTTGTTTTTTTCTTTGTATGTTTCTTCAGCGATTACTTCGCCAATTAAGAGTTAATTTTGATGATTATTTTTTTGTTTGATAGGCCATACTTTAGAGGTGGTTCCATAGAAATTTTATCAAAATCGTTCAGTACTTTAGTTCTTAAAATAACCGAAAAAGTATATCATCCAAGTAAACGAATTGCGTATTTTGTAGTTGATTTTTCTTCTTCGTCTTTTAAACCATAATTTTCAATAAATTAAATTGAACATGTTTGTAAAAAAAAAATATATTAAGAACTATGACTATACCTCTACGATCTAAAATAAAATAAAAAAAAATTAAAATTCTCATGGATTAAATAATTAACTAAATTAATATTAATTATTTATATTATTAATAAATTACTTAAAACAGTTACGATTAAAAAAAAATCTTTGTTGCCAATCCGTACGAAGTACTCGTGGGCGAAGATTTTTTTCTATTAAATATACAAAAATATATAAAAAATCAGAAATGTCTCACAAAAGCTGTATTTTTCACTTGATTAAGAAAGCTTCAGAGATGTTACTTTTTGTACTTAAATTATTAATTTTACCCTAGAGTAGTTTCATTTTCAATCTCATATTTGCAGAGGAAAATTGAACGAGCAGTATGAAAATTATCTTGAGTAGAATTTCGCGCGACGCGAAAAATCACTTTCTATATCCCGAGAAAATACCTATTTAGAATAGGAAAATATTTTTCTGAACAATATTGTACGGCGGGAGAAAAATAATATAATAATTTGGTAGAGCGAAGTGAAGATTCCCATCTTTTCACGACTACCCTTCGTAGATGAACACCTATATTATATAAATATAGATATAGATGCCTACGATTACATAGGGTGATCTATATTGCTTATCCCACCCAGGTGGGGTTGGTGTATTAATATCATCGTCCCCGATCATCTCTTTATGATTTCTATCATTCGTTATATCATTTTTTTTTGTTAAAGTAAACAAAACAGCGTTATAGCGCTGGAATAATAATTACATCGTTTATCTACGATTATACGATACGATTGATACTTGCAACGCAGAACTGCATCTATGGTGTGTTTTCTCTTCAGCAAAACGTCGAAAGCACTCACTTCACTAGTAAGCCACTGAGTGAGGTGCGGCGCTCTCACCGCAGTTGAATGTAACAAAGCAGATATGAGTGGTGTCTGCTCTCGTACGTAAGTACATACAGCTCAATGTTCTTAAGAATTGCGAGTCTGAGTACTTTCTATAATAATGTACACTCAATAGCATGTCGAGCATGACAATTACGCTATGTTTTTTTTTGTCAGATATGTTTCCTTTTTTATTTTAATGTATGTCATACTTGTTTAATATATAATTACGCTTTATGTTACTTCATTTTCTTAATTATTTTAGTACCGGCTTTTATACATTTTGACTGCTTTGTCAGCAAATTGACTTTGGAAGAAACTTATAAGATTAGGTCAAAGTTTATTAAACTGTACCTCAGTATCACAATCAAAATAAGCTAGTTCTTTTCAACTTTTAAATCAGATTTAATCTTGTGACAGTTTTCTAGTATAACAGATTCTGTTATACTAGAAAACTGTCACAAGATGGATATTCAGAGCTGGCTCCATTCCAAATCGGAATAAAATGATCCCCCAACGACTGTGAAGCGTAGTAAAACTTTATAAAAAGAACTAGGTTTGTGTTACTTAGACTAGAATGAAAAGCAAGCACTAAAGTTCTTGAACAGTAATTGTTTGAGTGCCATAAATGTGCTAGAACTTATCATTAGGCGAACATTCATGGAATATTTTTGCTAAAGATAATATTATTCTAAGTTTTCGCAATAGTTATTAATTGAATTTAAAAACTTAACGGAATTTTCTAGTAATTTTAAATTGTTTTCGAACCTTTCGTTCCAAATAAGTAGGCAGAGTTCGCAATCACAGGTGCGACTAGATTTTTGTTTTATACAAGTGATGAGACGAGCAAGACGCCTGGCTGATGTTATTAGTCACGCTTGCCCATAATAGTATAACGTAGTACTATTAGGCGTATGTGGTATAACGCTGTTTGCAACACTATAAACCATGCTGGACTAGAAGAAATAATCGGCCAAGTGCGAGTCGGACTCGCGCACGAAGGGTTCCGTACTATCATCTATAATACTACAAAGTTTAGTTTTGTTTATAAAATAACGAGAAATCAACGAAATTCCAAGTAGTAAATTGCAAACTTATAGGTAGGTTTTCGATACACATCCGGGCAGCATGACGACGCTCGCGCGAATACGCGCGGTTATTAGTGCTGGGCGTTTTTTCCTATAACGGTTTTAATAACTAGTTACTCTACGAAAAACGAACAAACGCTTATGCCGATATGACACAACCAGTTACAAAAAAACGAACGAACGAAATCGCGTCGCGCGACTGCTGAGTGCTGCAGAAATAACGAAACGAAAAAAACGAAAACGTATCCACTTTATGAGCCATAATGTTCTATCTCTATTGCATACGGTCTATTTTTGATTGAATAGTAAACTCGTTTTTTGTAACTACATTTTGGCCCAACTTAGAAAGTTCTCTATCTCAACTCAATAAAGTCTATTATTGATTGAAATTAGAAACCAGTTATTTTCTAACCACATAATGATACAAGGCAAAATATTCTTTAACATAACAACTTAAAGACTAATATTGTCTGAAATAAGAAAAAAAAACGTTTTATTTCAAACCGTTTGGCCGTTTTGTGTTACCGTTACAAGGCAAAATATTCTTTAACATAACAACTTAAAGACTAATATTGTCTGAAATAAGAAAAAACACGTTTTATTTACAACCGTTTGGCCGTTTTGTGTTACCGTTACAAGGCAAAATATTCTTTAACATAACAACTTAAAGACTAATATTGTCTGAAATAAGAAAAAAAAAACGTTTTATTTACAACCGTTTGGCCGTTTTGTGTTACCGTTTCAAGCAATCAAGAAACGCTTTTTATAGGAAAATCAGTTTCGTTTCACGTAAAACTAAAAAATTGCAAGTGATATAGAAACAACGAAACGTACCGATTTCATGATCGAATAATATAATAGTATGTGCTATTTCTATTGAATACGGTCTACTTTTGATTGAATAGTAATCCAGCTATTTGGTACTAGACAATGGCCTGTTTTTGGCGGGAACGTCTTAGTAACGTGTTGTTGCTATGTTTTATTTTCATAAACTTGTGTTATTTTGAACATTAATGCTATAAAAATGGTAATGTTTTATTCATTAAGTGTTCGATAAAGTGCGTGTGTGTGGGTAAGTGAAATAAAGCAGTAAAACATGTGATTTTACGTTGTCTGCAAAACTCCATAGAAGCTTCTAGTAGTCGCCACCACTTTACTGAAGCAGGACTCGACTTATAAATTGACTGTATACGTGACTTAGATTGTGACTAGAACATTTACAACTTGTTTTATTCAAGAAACAAAAAATCCTAATACTTGACACTGGCAAATGCTTTAATGCGGGTCCAATACAAAAAAAAGAAGAAGGATGAGGCCATCCTTCTTTTTTTTGTATTGGACCCGCATTAAAGCATTTGCCAGTGTCAAGTATTAGGATTTTTTGTTGTTGAAAAGTTCTATATTTGAACGGAAAAAGTATATTATTGATGGAAATTTAAGCTCTTTAAGTTAACCAAATAAAGTCTAATATTGACTGAAATTAGAAACCAATTTTGTAAATGGATTTGTCATTTTAGTCCAGTGGATGGATGCTAGGATTATAAATCTTATGGAAATTTAGTTGTGGGAAAATAAAAACAATACCTAAACCAAATAAAACTGGTTTTTCTCGCTCAGGTGAATTTATATGCGCGTGTCAATAGTTCATGCTAATATTGCAACAGGTATTGAAATTGATCACAAGTAATTGTACGATTGACGCGCCACCTAGTAAACAACGTAAGAAGCAAGGATTAACAAAAAGATTATTTGATTCAGATGTTCACTGATTGCAATGAAAATTAGACTTTAAGTCTAAATTACTAGGTTTAATAATAAGACTAACAATTATTGTTAAAATGTGCAAGCATGATGCCAACATCAAGCAAAAAAGTCTAATTGTCAACTCATCGCGTCATACGGCTGATTGTCTAGAGTTTTTTTTCCCTTGATGTTGGCATCATGCTTCCACATTTGCCATTTGTCGAGTTTATACGTGTCTAGAGTTTAGTTATATACGTTTTGTAATATTTAAAAAAAAACCCGTTTTTTTTACAACCGTTTCTAAAAACGCTTTTTTCTATAAAAAAAACGTTTCGTTTCGTTTTTCGTAAAACTCAAAACGACCCAGCTCTAGCGGTTATGGCTCGCTCCGTGATGTTACCTTCCCCGCTACCCGCGCGTTCGGCCACCACCACACCGCGGCGCGGCGCTCGCACCGCGTTAAGATGCACGGATTATTTTCATTTTGTGAGTTTTTATGTATTAGATTAGGTATTTATTTTTATAGTTAATATATTTCTAAATATTTACTTACAAATATTCAAGTTTCTACCTGTTAATTAAGATCGAGTAAAAATTGCTTAAAAATTACGTTTGTTGTATGGGAGCCCCCCTTTAATATTTACTTTATAGTTATTTAATTATTTATTTTGAAAGGTAATATACAAGTAAGTATTCTGTGAAAATTTGAAGCGTCTACCTGTTACCGTTTTTAATATTGAGCAAAAAAATACGAAAAAACACGTTTATTGTATGGGGACCCCCCCTTAATATTTTATTTTTTTAAATTTTTAGTATTTGTTGTTATAGCGGCAATGGAAATACATCATTTGTGAAAATTTCAGCTTTCTAGCTATCACGGTTTATGAGATACAGCCTGGAGACAGACAGACAGACAGACAGACAGACAGACAGACAGACAGACAGACAGCGAAGTCTTAGTAATAGGGTCCCGTTTTTACCCTTTGGGTACGGAACCCTAAAAATACATAGAATGTACCAGCTGCTACTCTTCCCGGTTCTACTGTAAGTCAGTTAAGGGACTTGAGGGCTTTTATGTAAGCTGACCCTCTGTCAATGCAAACCAATATTACATCTTACACTCTAATCTACCCCGAAAGGGAAAATAGGCGTGATTGTATGTAGGTATGTAAGCCTATTCAAAATGCAAAGAAATCGTTATTCCGAGATATTAGACGAGAGATGTATAAACATATTTTTCTAATTCCTACTAATTACTATAAGCAAAACATTCCTCATCCTCCCATCACCAAGGCCGTAGGCAGCCCCCCCCCCCCCCTCCCCCCCGAAATGTATTCCTGGCTATGGCCTTGCTCATCACCATGACGAGAAATGAACGGAGATGATGATGTTGAAGAAAGAACGTGCGAACAAACTCATGACACCCCGAATTTACCCGTATTTAAAATCCTATAAATTTACAGTTGATGCGAAATCTAAGTATTAAGTATATTTTCTTCATATTTGTCATATTAATTGTAATTGACAATGAAAAAATGTAGATTTCTTAGAGTTACTTATACTTCTTGTGGCTTATTATTAATTATCGATGATGATTCAGGTATGTATATCAGAACCTATAATACGAGGGCTCGTCGGATGGTAAATGATTCATTCATTCTTCGTGTCGATGATGTCTTCGCTTGAAACATTGTATGTAGACTTGTACACTTTTGTGATACAAAATATAAATGTTAGTGGAAGTTAGGGACGACGGGAATGATTGAATTCGGTGCGGGGGATCCTAGAAAAATATGTGACTTCACGGTGATGATGCAGTTTCGATCCGTTGACGATTTGTGTTTGTTGAAGCGGTAATTTCAACCGTTCTATTTCACCAATAGCAATACATAATACCAATTACACCAATATTGACCAATATTCAATATTATTTTTTAAATTACACTCATCCATTTCTATTTTTTCTATCACACCTCACATAATAGGTACACAAAGAATTTCTCGGAATAGAAATGAAAGTGAGTGGAAACAAAAGTTCCGTAACTTTGATAAACGAGCGTGAACTATTGTTGCTCAAATTCAATTAGTCCGGTTTCAGGCCGTTGTATCCAGTTTTTGTATTCCAGTTTTTGTATGATTCCTTTTACTTGGAAGGTTTATTATTTTTTACCCGATACAAAGGAAGGGTTCATCGTCACACCTGATTCATCTAAGAGACGGGTGTCTCAACAGAGTAAATCATGAAATTAAATGAGGCTCCCACAACACGGACCAATTATTTCCAAAAACTCGTTGGCAACAATTTAGCTTCAATTTCATTGTGCGTATCGCCAAAATGTGGAATGCGCTTCCGAATGGGGTTTTCTAAATAGATACAATCTAGGTGTCTTCGAATCACGAATAAGTAGGTTTAGGTGCAAGTGCGCTCCATTGTGTACCGTAACGGTCACTTAACGCCAAGCAAATTGACGATCAAGCGTATGCCTATTTTTTACCCGACTGCGTAAGAACGAGAGTAAAAAATAGAGGGTATGTTTTTCGAGTGTATGTATGTATGTTTCTATATTTTTGTGATAATTTTAATACAACTCTCGCAAAACTAAAAAAATATGATTTTTCATAACCTCCAACGAACTTTTTCGTAATATACAAAAAAAAAATACTAGTTTTTTTCTAAAGAATGCGCATTTATAATTTTTTTTACAGCAATTTCTCACAAAAAACGTATACTCAATAGCATATCAATAACGAAATCGTAACTTGGACTTATTATAATATTAATCACTTTATTTTTTATTATAATATTAATCACTTCTTTATTTAATCTAATTGATTATAAAAACATTCACATATACTATCATAAAATATAATAAAACTAATAAATTTATGTTTAAATACAAAAAAAAAATATAATTCTAAGTAATAAAACAAATTGAAAATAAATGCGAACTAAGTCCCGACACTAAGCTACACAGCATTTTATTTTATTGAACGTTCATTTCAAAATAACGTAAGTAATATTGCTTTTGAATCATTCTTAAATTACGACTGTTAAGCCGGCCCTATAGCAACGTGGGACTCTGCTATTTCAATAGCCAATAAATAAATTGTTTATGTATAGAACCAGAATCATACTATTGCTTATTTTGATCTGTTGGTAGTCAGTAAGCCATAATTATATATTTAGTTTTTTATTCATAGAATTGAAAAAAAAAACAGTTTATTTTTATTTTTTAAGGTTTTCGCGATTATTGATTTGATTTATCCGTTTTGATAATCCTCAAATCTTGGCTGGAGAGACGCGTTATGTACCAAGAATGTCACGAGGCTAATGAAAGAATGTCACTTCCCCTTCTTTTTTTAAATCACAATAAACCGTAATGATTTTAGAATTACCTACATGATATATTTTCCCGACTTTAAAAAAGTTATCACTTTGGTTGTATGTTCTTTTTTCATGAATCCGTCTATATAAAAACAGATTAGGGAAATTCATTATTATTAAATTGAAAGAAAATATTTTTAAATTGGTCCTAGAGAATTTTCATTAAAATCGGTTCAGTAGTTTAGTTTTCGAAACAAAAGAACTTCAAAAAATATGGCTTTCAATTAAACGTATTTATGTAGCATTATGACAGGATTACAATCTGATAACTTGGTCTAGAAATACGCTTGAAGATACATTTGAGCGAGTGTGCAGTGCAACTGATTTGCAAGATTTAATTTCCCCTTGCCCTTATTTCTATTGGACGGCAAGAAGCACAAAAAAGCGACATTGTTTCTTGGTGGATATTCTAAAAACCTGTCTTCTCTTTTTAAACTTATCATGAGTTGCCACAAGGAACTATGTCAGTCAACTCGACCTGTTTGTTTATCTATGGTAATATATCTTCAATTAGAAGGAAAGTTTCTACCCGTAGGCGTTAACCTATTTCCTAATGGCCGATTTGTTGGATTCGTTTGTAACTGGCGTGAAATAAACTACGATGTTTGGACTGCTCACATAGAATGGTGTTACAGATTATTTATCTACAGAAGTTGTTTCTTTTTGTAAGTTTTTAAATAGTCAATTAAGAATGCCTTAGTTGTCAATTAGCTAGATGTTTTTAGTCTGCGAAAATCTCTGTTTTTTTTG
Organism: Lycia hirtaria; assembly: GCA_947563715.1. Classification (NCBI taxonomy): domain Eukaryota; kingdom Metazoa; phylum Arthropoda; class Insecta; order Lepidoptera; family Geometridae; genus Lycia; species Lycia hirtaria. Next base: position 47,645,085 of record OX387376.1, on the reverse strand, counting down.
TATATCTTAACATATATCTTATATCTATATCTTATATCTTAACCTCTACTTTTCTTGGAAATGCTCCGAAAACATATTTGATTGCAATTCTGTGTCAAAATACTACCTTTGCAAAAACCTAAAAAGCCTATCATCATATTTTCATATCAGTAAATCATATACAGAATAGATAGATTTTCGTGTTTCATCCCTCCTTAATATAATAAATTATTAGTAAATTTATTTTCTTCCAAAGGTCTTCTCGATGAGTTTCGACAAAGAGCATTTTATATCTGTAACACTTCTTCGGACTTTCAAAGTATTAGCAAAATACTATAGTTAAGATAGTCCAAAGGCAATGGGCTACTTTTTTATGGCTATCCGTCTGCCTTTTGTGTTTCTATGAATAAGAATGTTCAGTCATAATATTTCATGAATCATTATTTAGAATCAGTGAAGATGTAATATTTTAGTTCTCCATCTCTTTAGATTATTCTGTGATGGTGTGATAAAGTGGAATCTAGAGCGAAATAGATATATTACAGCGTTATCGTCAAGTTAAACGCGATGTGTGCTACGAGTGCTACGCTTTGCGTAACCTATTCCGTAGCGTTATTCATCACCATTTTTGTAGCACATTTCGTAGCTCATTTGTAAATCCTTTTGTTGATAGTTCGTAACAAATTAAACTAAAATGTTTGTTGGAGCGTGAGAAATGAAAGAAAATGGAGAGATTTTAACACTCAAAAGCAAACGAGAATATTGAATTGTTTTTTTAGGGTTACGTAACCAAAGATTGTAAACGAGACCACATATAATATTAGCTTGGGAATTCTCTTCATGTGAGGAATTAATATTTTTTTATACTTACAGCATTGTTTAAAAAATGGCACGTGATAATTACTCCACATATAAAAGCCGTCACTATTACTCCTATAATAAGCGTATTTACTTTAATAATGTTGAAACAGTAAAAGCGTGATGATTTATGTGTGTAGGTAACACACATAAATCATCACGATTTTACTTCCGTTGGAACGGGGAGAGACCACATCTTTCTACTTGCTACGATCCTGACACACGTATTTCGCTTCTTCCACTTTCATTAGTGTTTTCATATCTATAGGCTCATACTTACACGCTAACTTGAACTCTTGACTAGTTTCTAACTTCCAACCGGAACCCTAGATATACTAATCCATTTCGTACATAGCAGATTTTATTATGAATGTGCTTAAAACAAAATCATTCCGATTTCTAAACAAATATTTTAGAAACACGTGTTAGTTATTGTCACGCTTTTACTCGTACCTTGTCATATCCACGTGTCAGGCGACCTTCTGTCATGCTCAGATTGTACATTTAAACAATACATTTCTGAAACATATCACATATAGAAATTAATCACAAGCTTTTTATTATTCATTCTATATGCGTAAAGTGACGTGTCTAGCAATATTTTTTTAAATTCTACATTTCGGTTAGTGTGCGTTTGAATTAGACGAGGTAATTCATGGTTCGCCTTTTAACGGACAAGCCGGAAACGACAATACCATCCCTTCATGGTAGATACTAGACATGCTATCAGCTCGAACTAAACGATTTGCTTTACTACTTCCTAATGCAAACCGCTCAGGAATGAAATGCCTTACCACCGTTGCTTTGATTCCTGAAAACTATAATCTGGGTATCTTCAAATATAAATAAATAAATAAATAAAATCTTTCACCTGTCCTGACGTATGTAATCAAATTTTAACAACTTAATTTTGACCTTCTTGCAGAAATTTTGCAACCTAGAGTACATCGAATGACAATGCAATTTAATCATGACATGGAGCTGATCTGATGATGAAACTGGCAAGTAAAGACTGGAACTTCTTGGTGGATACGAGCTTGGGCTCATTAGCTTTGTTGCCTTGAGTGCCTTTACATGATAATAGAGGTCTGAAGATGGAGACGAGTGATAACAATTGGAACACTGTAGTATAAAGTGCTAACTAGGTTAAGTTTAAGCTCGTTTAGTTTGTTATTTTAAGTACCTTAACATTAGTTTAGCTGTTTAAGTTAACAAACAGAAACAGGGCTACTTTGGCTGTTATAAAATATTAATTGGGATCTATTTTATAAATTTTTAGTTATCTGTTTCGTAGGTAGCTTAGGAGTAGAAAATATTTAAAAAAAATAATAAACAAAGTTACTTTTGCTCTTAAAATATGTGTTATGATTCATTTCTAAACTACATATTTATTTACTATTTTAACATCTTTTTGTGTTTGTATATTTCACAATTATGATGAAAAATGTTTACAAGCCAAGGCCATTCATTCATGTTCTATATGTCAGATATTTTAATAATTTTCTTTAGGAAAAATCTAACGGCAAAGACATGCCTGGCATCGCAACGTTCTATTTTAATAACATGCTGGTATGATTCTGATTTTGATATGTTTCTTAAAACACACTTCAAAGAGGGTATAATTTATTGATGTTAGCGTAATTTCAATATAACAGGTGTACAAAATTTTCCACATATTGTACTCTCCTTGAAGATTTTTTTAGTGTTTTTATGTAAAGAAATGACAAGAAAAGCAAGTCTCTCGCCTAATAAGGTTCATGATTCGCTTAATAGAATGCATGCTTCGCCTAATATGATCTATGCTTCTCATAATAGGATTCATACATCCCTTAATAGGATCCATACTTCTCTTAATAGGATTCTTGTTTCACCTAATAGAAACCATGCTTCTCCTAATAGGGTTCATACTTCACCTAATAGGATCCATGGTTCTCTTAATAAGATTCATACTTCGCCGAATCATTACTCATATCCGTAAAATTCCATAAAGAAAGGATTTATGTTTGGTATAAACCATTGGCTTAAAACCTATGCCAATGCACTGCGCTCATCACGTAGATTAACTAAACACATGTAAAATGTTGTTATTCCATAACTTACTGGTGATATTGACCTTCAATTAAGAATATAGCACACTATTGTTTAGCAATTGTATAACTGATAAAAGTATGCTAACACGCCAAAAGCACTCTGTAAGATTCTTACCATTAATTAATTTTTTTGCGAAAGAAATCGCGAAAGCAAACATGGTGTATTTTTTTAAAACTAGTAATGACCTACAACTCACCTGATGATAAGGAAGTTGCGGTCTACGATGAAGTACTCGTACGTAGAAGAAATCAATTCACTCGCGAATTAAAGACACCCAGATTAAAAATATCATTATATTCATATGGAAACTGAATTTAGCAGTCCGCAGAACGAAAGTGGAATTAAAGCGCTTAAGGTTTTTGGATAATCCACTACGAAACAATGTGTTGCCCGTCACGACACTACTGTTTTGTTTAACTGTCCGATACTAGGATATTTCTAGTAGTTTGTTGGCTAGCAGTGTTTTCCGGAAGCTTTACTTGAGATCCAATTCCTATTCCATGCTGTGTCTTTACCACTTCGATCACATACCATTTCTTAACTTAAAGTTCAAAAGTACTCCAGGGTTTGCTATGTTTGGGATAGGAGCGAGAGAGCTAAGGTTAAATACCTAGTGTATTATAAAAAAAAACTGAAAATGTTGACTAATTTACATCAAAAATTCCTTTGTTTTCGAGACAATGCCAATATAAAAATATTTTTATGAAAACGTTCGCCATTTTCGTAGCAACAATAGACGGTGACATTATAACAAAGGGTATCGCCTGAAAAGGCTTTGACAGGAGAATTTTATTTGGTTTATTTTAATTGAATACTGACGGGTGTGAGGTTTAACACATTGAAATGAAATAACTTATGAATGTATACAATATTTTGAAAACATTGTTAAATGGACTCATTCAGGGACGTGTGGAGCGTTGTGTAGTGCGTCAAGCGTCGCGCTATTGTAATCATGTATACTACGTATAGCGTTATACGTAGTTACAATTCTTACCTTTACTGATATTATAAAAAATAAATAAAAAAAAAACGGTCCACCCGTTTGAGAGATACGATTCCACAGACAGACCACAGATACACAAATATACATGTCAAACTTATAACGCCCCTTTTTTGGGTCGGGGATTAAAAGCGATACGAAACATCACACAAAAACAACAAAGCGATAGACTTATGCGGTACTAATTTGATTAATAAATAAATAAATCACGATCCATCACCATACTAAGCCAGACTCACTTTGCCGTTTAGGTATAATTATAATACTACAATACAAGTACATACGACCACGATGGCAACGACGAACTGGCAAGCGCAACGTAGGAAGATCAGCCACAAGGTGGACAGAAGATATCATACAAGTGGCAGGAAGACGCTAGATGCAGGCTGCTTCCAATCGGTCTTTTTGTGAAATCTATGGGGGAGGCTGGCATGGAGGAGGAAATCTATGTCCAGCAGTGGACTTCTTGTGACTGAGATGATGATGATTATGATAACATACGACCTGCTTTGGCTCGATTGAATGTTTCACTTCTTTGCTATACGGCAGATGAGATAAGAACTAAACGAGAAAATAAGTTGCACTTTGTGCTAATGACGTATAAGAGTAAGTAAGACTAAGCTCGTGTATAAGCTGATATGCGCTTTATTGCATCGAAGCAAGAGCCACAACTTAGTTAAAGTTAGTGGTGTGAGTTTTTTGTATTTGTACTTTAAAAAAATATTCTATTCTATTTTTTTTTTTATCAGCCCTGCTTGCACAATCTGTCCCACTGCTGGGAACGGGCCATCTTCTCATTGTGAGAAGGGTTAGGCCATAGTCTGCCAAGTGCGGGTTGGCAGACTCCACACATCTTCAAGATCATTGAGAACTCTCAGACATGTAGGTTTCCTCACGATGTTTTCCTTCACCGTTTTGAAGTTGGCGGCAATCAACAATACGCACATAACTTCGAAAAGACAGAGGTGCGTGCCGTGGGATTCGAACCCAGGACCTGCGGATCGCAAGTCAGACGGTCTCACCACTAGGCTGCCGGAAACTCAAACTATATCATAGAAACTCAAGATTATATCATATATAACAATTTTATCGTTTAATCGTATTATTAAATAGATGGCGCCTTTCTGAAATCAAATAAAACAAAGCACAATCAATCCAGCGATCCCAGTACTTGAAATAAAAACAAATCAAGCCAACTTTTAGTCCACAAATCGTTGGAACATTTATAGCAAAACGGGGTTCCCAGTCCGCTCATTTATCTTTTTTTTTCATTTAAAACTCGAAGAGCTGAAAATCCAGCCGATGATTTATGCTGTATTTACTTTATATCACGGGTCGGAGCTCTGATACGTGTAAATTAAAATGCGGGTTGCGAGATTTCTTGCTTTTACTTTAATACCTTACAATACATAGTTTTATGTTTTCGTAATGTGTACATATTTTGTACAATATTTGTTCATTTTAACGAAGGTAAAATAAGATAGAAATAAATGGTTTCCTTTCAATATTATTTTTTAAACGTTATAATTACGAATATTTTTAAATAATTTAAGTATTGACGTTTTAAAGCCTTTTTTTTTTAGGTTAAGCTTCGAGGTATTCGTTTTGACAGGCGTTGCTTTATATAGCCTGGCATCTAACAGTGTGTTCAGATTAATTTAAATGCTAGATTAGATCAGATTCTATCCAAAATTTTATGAGGATACTCTCTTGGAGCATCATTGCAAGTCACTCTCTCATTAGGTGAGTTGTTTCGGGTAGCAGTTTGTGAAAATAATACTCTTATTTAGCTTTGAAATGAATCTGGATAAAAAATGTGCACCAGTCATGCTATTTTACGTGAAATATATCTAAGCTCGACCACTCGACCAATGGCAAGCTACAATGTGACCGAGATCGGAGCACGTCGATATAAAAGAAATTTATTCAGTGAAGACAGCAGGGAGTACCAAATCAGAGCAGCAAGTCTGCACACTGATGCTAAGGATGATAAACTGATTTATACATAAACAAATATGAAAATATCGTTAGCACGAAATACTAAATTGTAATCGAAATATGTCTTCGTATTTCTCTTAACATCTGTCAAACAAAACAGTAAAAAAAAAACTAACAGCTAACATGAATAAATGTCATGTGGTATCGTCCGTATCACCAGTGTTTAAACTTTCAAAGTATGGATAAAAATAGAGTCATAAATAAAACGTAATAACTTTGTATCATTATTTATTAATACTTTGATTTATCACAAAAAGTATATTTCTAGAGCACAACGTATACCAATAACCACATACCAATATTTATAATACAAGTAATTGAAGATTTATCTCATTACAATTATTATGTAACAGACGTCTTATCAAGATTCGTTAAAAGCGATGACAGTCTATTCAAATTAGAACCCCTTACCGTGGTACATATAGTTCAATTTCATAAAGCAACATTTAAGGACGCACATGTCGAATGACCCGTGGACTGGATGGATGGATAATCCATTCGGTCTAAATTTTTGCGTACTTATAAGATTCCAATGAGGGTTTTAAAAATAAATAAATAAAAATTGCCGATAGATGGGACTCATAAACATGGTGACATTCATATTAATTCATACTCTATAAAAATTGATTTCTAAACGGAATATTATATTTTTTTAAATGCATTTTTTCTATTAAGAGTCCATAGTCCAACCATCGTCCGTTTCGCTCGTGCGTACCCACATTTATGAAAATATTAAATGACTGCATGAACTTTTAAAAAAAAACTTCGTTTGCAAAACTAGAAAACAACATCACAAATATTCGAAAAAAAAAACAATATGATACAAGTTTTTTTTTTGTTTTTTATAATCATTTTTAGAAATCACTAATAAACGCAAAAATGATTTTTATGTATGAATAAATCAAATTGAAAAATTTGTCGAATATTTGTGATCTTGTTTTCTAGTTTTACAAACGATTTTTTTTTATAAATTCGTGCAGTCAATTTATATCTTCAAAAGTGTATATGTGCGAGTGAGACGGACGATAGTTAGAAAAAATATTTTACTACAATCTTATGTCTTCAAAAATTATTCTGAAGTTTTTTTTTTTAATACGTTAAATTTGTTCATCTAATAACAAATTATAACAGATGCTTTCGAACGAAATTTACACAAGTTTTTTGACTTGACATCTGGAACAATCGACAAAAACCCCTCATTGTAATACATTTTCTTTTTTCTCTATGCTAATTTTGAGTTCTCTTATTACTAACATCCTATCTCTTTTTTTTATTTTATGTTTCTATTGACACATTTATGAAGACAGTAAGTATTAAAAAAACAGTGATTCGAAAAGTTGAGCGATATTTACAGTCAAGTTACGGTTCTGGTTACAAAACTTTCGCTAAAGTGATTTGTCCATATTAATTAATTGGATGACTTCTTTCAACAGGAATTGACAATCACGGGTCAATAGCTTTACCTGTATTATAGAAAGTGAATCGCCCAGGCGAGTAGTTAGTCACGGACTATTCGCCGCAGGGATAACGCATATCAGCAAATGTGTTAGAACTCTTTCAGCGAAAGAAAGGCGCATCGCGAGGTTTAATTGAAAATATGAGAACATTACCTGCTAATTTACAATATTTAGAGATATCAGCTATGATGCCGAAAGCACCTCACGCCGCTTCTATAAATATGCGGAATAATGCAATGTGCCGCATGACGTGACGCTAAACACAGCACGCGATGCTTCTATCATATGGAGAAAACTTATAACGCTCCACTCGACGCAGTGTGCGACGCTCCGCGTGACCCTGAACGACCCTTAAAATGTCACTAGTAATTACAAAGTATTTTCTTTCAATTTTGTATTTGTACTTTTAATCCAAAAATCATTACCCTCTTTCTAGGACTACTGCTTAAAAATACGAATGAAAATTTTTGAGAAGTTGGGCAAAAATACTACTTAGGAAACCTCAGTAACAAATTACCTATAAGAAGAAAAATAGGGTGAAGTGTTCCGCAAGTCTGCGATCATTTCTCAAGCGAAATAAATTACTTGCGGGGAGCAAATAAAATATAGTAGTACTTCAGCATAGTGATATACGCTACAGATACACGACAGTAACTCAAAAGAAAAACACAAGTGTTTTTTTGTTTATCAAAGGTGATTCTGATCATAGATTATGTTTAAATGGGATCGCAACATAAACATATTGCAGAATTTTATAGATTTACAAATTTAAGCACAAAAGTTGTAAATATTGGTTTAAAATTGCAATGTTTAAACCAATATTTATTTTACCTATATTTGAGTATTTAAAAATACAACATTTTGTTCTGCAATTCCGTGAAACATATAATTTTGTCTTAACTGTGTCCATTCCTTAATTACTATCGTGCACTACAATTTTTTGGCGTTTTTATCTTTAATTACCAATACTTTTGGGTTTCTTGATAATTATAAAATCACTTAAAATGTTAAAATTTATTGGAAAAAAAGTATCTCATTTATATATTTTTAAACTGGGATTTTGTGTGTGAAAAAGCCTATAATGACAACACGTGATAATGAACATAGAAGCATGTTTACGCACTTTTTGTTTCAAACGTAAAACGCACTACGCGACGCCCGGTAATCTCTAAATTAACCCCATATCTCGTTTTCATCATTTTTCTTCGACACGCATGTTGTTGAGTTACTGTTATAATAAAACTAAGGAAACCCTTTGTGTATTTCGTTTTGCGGCCAGTATTGTAGAGAGTTCGTAATTACCCCCTTCCTGGTTTTAATGCCCATTTCGAGTACAACTTAAAGAGATTTAGACGAAAATAGCGGTAGATTTGAGTGCTTGTTGTTTACTGAGTGCAGAAACAAATTCTTTGAGTTTTACTTGCCTTCTTCTTATTTAAAGTTACGTAGTAACTTCGAGGATCACATAAAATTCGGAATGTCTGTCCGTCTGTTTGTTTTACTGTGTATTTGTATGTCACAGAACAGGTAAAGTCAGGAGGTTCATAAGTCTGTAGCCCTACAGCCAGTACTAGGATGCCCCCGGCAGGGGGTAGCCTAGGTAGCACCCAGACTGACCCTTACCGACGGCATCCAAGTTTTTTTACGGCATATTACCTATGTATTAAACACACTTTTTATATTAATTCATATATTCATATTGTAAAAAAATAAGATACTTAAATTAATATTTATGTACATATAATTATAGTTTAAAATTCGAAATACTAATAACTATTGAATAGATTTTTATGAAATTTGTTTTTTTAAATCGCTGTCTTTATATGACGTAGCTATGCGGCAAAAAACATACAAGAAAAACAGGCAAATTGAGAACCTCGTCCTTTTTTAAGTTGGTTAAAAAGTAAAACTCTACGACAACTACACCACCTAATTTTATAAATGTCATCATCATCATCATCTCAGCCATAAGCAGTCCACTGCTGGACATAGGCCTCCACCATGGACATCCAAAAAGACAGATTGGAAGCGGCTTGCATCCAGCGTCTTCCCGCCACTTGTATGATATCACTTTATAAAGTACATGCAATAAATCCGTTAAAACGTGTTTAGTTTGATAATTCATAGGTCTGTCCCATGAATTATCAAACTCATGATAATTCATGGGACAGAAAGCGTCGATGTGGTCAGAAATAGTGCACTCTTTGCCGATTTTATTCATTACCACAATATAAAATTTAGCACAACTTTGTTTGTGATAATTCTAATCGTTTGAGAAATACAAACATGTAGGCGTGTTTAGCTATATACGCCTCGATCCATCAATATTAATTAATGAGATGGCAACACTGTTTTACAGCAATTCACGCCTGAGGCCTGTAATTACATGATGGTAAATTAAGCGTGAATTTTATTATTGACCTTGTTTCTCTAGTCACATCAATTATTTTATTATTGACCTTGTTTCTCTAGTCACATCAATTACTAATTCATTCAAAAATGTAGGTATCTGTAAATATCTGAAATAGAAGACAGTTCAAATTGAGCCTGTGTTTTTTATAAAAGGGGTTAAAAACAAAAACTTTTTTTTTTTTTTTTTATAAAATATATAAAAGGGGTTGAAAGTCTTTGGCATACCTAGTCCCGGTTTAGAATTTTATTTTATTAGCTATTTTTTCTAAGTCGTTCTGCACAATGCAACTTGTGTATTTAAAATTGGGTCAAGCTTTTTATTGATTTAATAATATTTTCACCACAACTACTAAGTCTTCCTGAAATACATCCTGGGTAAGTCTTTTCCAACAGTTAGAATGTCTATGAATGTGTATGTTATGTGTGTCTTTATTTAAATCTCGATTAAATCAGTTTTTTTAATAATGCGTGTCTTTAAATATTTCTTTTTTGTGAGTGCTTCATCTTAGACTTGAATAATTCGACTTCATGCGACTTCAAAATACGCAGTATGTATAACACCTGTAGAAAAGTGAATAACACATAAAATGCGACTTGCTATTCACTTTTCTACAGATATTTGGATGATATTTTACCATTTATTTAGTTATAAACCAAAATACTGCATCGATTTTGATAAAAAAAAATATGGGATCACCTCTGAAGTATGATCTACCAAACACAAAAAGCATCATCAAAAGCAATGTACAATTAGCTGAGTAATCGGTGAACAAAAAAAAACATACAGACTGAATTGATAACCTCCTTATTTTTGGAAGTCGGTTAAAAAGCAAGTATTACCCCATTCCCCATTTGGAAACACATTCACACATTTTTTTTGATTATAACGGAATTTTTTTATATTTATTTAATTAAAATTTTCGTTTTAATTGATTAAATTTTGAATTTTTATTCTTCTCGTAATTTCGAAAATAAGGGTTTACAGGTTTATTTGGTTGACAGGTTGACATTGTTATTTACATTCATCATCATCATCATCATCTCAGCCATAAGAAGTCCACTGTTGGACATAGGCCTCCCCCATGGATTTCCAAAAAGACCGATTCGAAGCGGCTTGCATCCAGCGTTTTCCCGCCACTTGTATGAGGTCGTCTGTCCATCTCGTGGCTGGTCTTCCTACGCTGCGCTTGCCGGTACGTGGTCTCCACTCGAGAACCTTTCGGCCCCATCGGCCATCAGTTCTACGTGCTATGTGCCCTGCCCACTGCCACTTCAACTTGCTAATCCGCTGTGCTATATCGGTGACTTTTGTACGTCTACGTATCTCTTCATTTCTGATTCGATCTCGTAGAGAGACTCCGAGCATAGCTCTCTCCATAGCTCGTTGCGTGACCTTGAGCTTCCTTATAAGGCCCATAGTTAGGGACCACGTTTCAGTGCCGTATGTCATCACTGGTAACACACACTGGTTGTAAACTTTCGACTTGAGGGACTGGGGAATATTGGACGAGAAGACGCTTTTAAGTTTCCCGAACGCTGCCCAGCCGAGTTGGATACGACGATTGACCTCCCTCGTAAAGTTGGACCTGCCTAATCGGACCGTCTGTCCTAGGTAGACGTATTCGTCAACAACTTCAAGAGTGAAGTTCCCCACAGATATTGGGGTGGGCACTACATGGGCGTTCGACATAACCTTCGTTTTGTCCATGTTCATTTTGAGGCCCACCCGTTGGGAAACTCTATTGAGGTCTTCGAGCATCGTACTGAGCTCTTCCATCGACTTTGCCATGACTACTATATCGTCGGCAAACCGAAGGTGAGTGACGTACTCGCCGTTAATATTAATGCCGAGCCCTTTCCATTCCAGAAGCTTATAGGCATCTTCCAAACCGGCGGTAAACAGTTTCGGAGAGACAACGTCTCCCTGCCTCACGCCTCTCTTCAATGGAATTGCCTCTGAGTTCTGGTCTTGTACTCGGACTGACATGGTGGCGTTGTTGTACAAACACTTCAGCACTTCGACATACCGATAGTCAATACGGCATCGCTGGAGAGCCTCAAGCACCGCCCAGGTCTCGATCGAATCAAAGGCTTTCTCATAGTCCACAAACGCTAAGCAAAGGGGCAAGTTATACTCTTCGGTCTTCTGTATCACTTGCCGCAGCGTATGGATGTGGTCTATGGTACTATAGCCTTTTCGGAAACCGGCTTGTTCGGGAGGCTGGAAGTCATCAAACCTGCGTTCAAGACGATTCGTGATGACCCTTGAAAACAGCTTATAGACATGGCTCAGAAGCGAGATGGGTCTGTAGTTCTTCAGCAAAGTGTTGTCTCCTTTTTTGAAGAACAGCGCCACCACGCTTCTGTTCCATGCTTCTGGCGTTGTACCTTCAAGCACGACGGAATTGAAGAGCCTCTGAAGGACTTTCAGTACCGGTGTTCCACCCGCTTTCAGTAGCTCTGATGTAATTCCGTCGTCGCCCGGTGCCTTGTTGTTCTTGAGCTGTTTCAAGGCCATCCTAATCTCGTACAGGCTGATGTCCGGGATATCTTCGGTATAATGTCGAGTCAGTTTGGCTCTTGGATCTTTGCCCAAACTGCTAACAGGTTTTGCGACCGATGTGTATAACTGTCCATAGAACCTCTCGATTTCCCTCAAGACTTCTGCTTTAGTCGACGCTATACTGCCATCTTCCATCTTCAGCTTCGTCAACTGGCTCTGCCCAATAGACATGTCTTTTGCGAACACTTTGGAGCCTTTATTCCGCTCTATCGTCTCTTTAATACGATTAGTATTAAAGGTACGGATGTCGTGTCGCATAGACTTTGATATGAGTCTATTGAGCCGCCTATATGACTCGGCGTCACCGGAAGACTGCAGTTGCAATGAGCGTCGTTCAGCCATGAGGTCGAGGGTATGGCTCGAGAGCTTTTGCGGTCTGTTTGTACGGTGGGGCTTATAAAACTTCGCGCCCACCATACGGACAGTTTCCACAAACCTGTTATTGATCTCATCCACCGATGCGCAGCTCTCCAGGCACTCGAAGCGATTTGATAGTTCGAGCTGAAAGCTCTCGGGGTTTTGGATATGGGCGCGAGTGGGTCGGAGTGTAGACTTCATCATACGGGACCTCTCAAGTTTAACATTAATATTCAAAGTGCCTCGTACCATTCGGTGATCACTTCCGGTTTTAACCATGTTGATCACAGAGACATCATTGAATATTTGTTTCTTGGTGGTCAGGATGAAGTCTATCTCATTTCTCGTAGAACCATCGGGACTCAGCCAGGTCCATTTCCTATGAGGTGGCTTCTGGAAGAAAGAGTTCATCATGAAGAGTCCCTCTTTCTCCAGAAAGTCGGCCAACCTCTGTCCCCTGGGGTTCCGTTGTCCATATCCAAATTGCCCCACTCTCAACTCACTTTCGCATTTCCTGCCCAGCTTCGCATTGAAGTCCCCCATAACAACATTAAAATAGGTCTCAGAAGTGTGTATGGCCCTACTAATGTCCTCATACATCACCTCCACCTCATCATCCGAGTGTGCGGAGGTCGGTGCGTATACCTGGATGACCTTCAACGAATATCTCTTGGATACTCTGAGTATCAGGTACGCAACCCTGCTCGATACACTGTCGATGGCAAGAATGTTGTTAACAAGGGACTTGTGGACGAGAAACCCGACACCACCTTGGGACTGTTGGTCGCCCTCCCGGTAGTATAGTAGGTTACCGGATTTCAGGGTTATCGTGTCCTCACCCTCTCGTCGGACTTCTGATAACCCCAGGATATCCCAATGTAACCTACTCATTTCTTCTTCCAGCTCAGCTAGCTTCTCGTCTGTCCTCATCGTGCGAATATTGTGTGTTACCAGGGCCAGTCGTCGTTTATGCAGGGGGTGGTAGCCGGATCTCTTCCGGAGATTCTTAGCACCCCTTGCTCCGCCGTGACCGGGACCGCTACCGTAGCCCGGAATAGCGGAGCTGCCGGGGACTGGGGGCCTGGTTTTTTCGTTGCTTATCATTGGGGGGTTTTGCCATTACTCGCCACGCTTGGCATGCGGGTTGGCGAGCGCAGTGGGTAGCGTTTTCCGCAGAGGATGCTGCTGCCCATCTCTGGTAATATTTCCCTTAGCCGGTTCTTACGGCACCCACGGGAAGAGAGGGGGAGGTACTATTCTAAGCCGGTACCCCACGGCGTACCGGCGTTATTTACATTCTAAGACAATAAAAATAAACATATTTAATAAATCAGCTGCCGTTATTGCTACAATAATCATCTGTATACTTCTTTTTAAATTGGTTGCAATATAAAGATTCATTTTACATATTTATTCGAACCTTATTTTGTGCGTAAATACTTATTATATTGAGATGATTATATACAGAAAATTCAGGTTCTGTGTAATAAACGTAATAAATAAATAATTGAGCTTTTCGTTCACTTAATACACACCCTACATTTTGTTTATTTGTTATTTTTACATTTTATTTTACTTAAACTTAAATTAATGATATTCAATTACAAAAGCAATACTTTTTTTTCTAACACAAAAAAATCAGTATCAATTCTATACTTATCCTAAATAGATAATTATTTACAATAAATACACGCCACTATAACAGGGTTGCGATGACAACGAAATTGCTATTCTATTTACAGCACTTCATGTCACATATTCGCTTGAAAGCAAATAGCGACCTCGACCGCCAACTCATAAAAAATAAACCAGAGATAAATTTAAAATCAGCGCTTACTCCGCTTACATTTCTTTATAGTTAACCTCCAAAAAGCTACTCTAAAATCTGGTGAATAAAACGCATATATAAACGGATTTATCGCTGAATTAAACCAACCTAGCCAAGTCATAACATACATTAATACTGGATTCACATAATCACTAGGTATAAAAGGAGTTAGTATGTAATACAGAAAGAATGGTAACCAGCAAGCTACAAAACCACCAACAACTAAACTCAAAGTCTGTGCAGTTTTTGTTTCACGCCGTAGTGAAGACACTCTATTATTTTCATGGTCTTTTGTAGAATGCGTTCTGTTTCTCATAGTATTCTTGTATTTGTGGTTCGCTTTGAAAGTGACGTCATTAAATCGAGATTCCCTTTCTTTGGTCAGTCGTTTTCTTTTCTTTTCCGCGCGGAAACAACAGGGGCATTTGTGGTCTTGAGACGTGCATTCGCTTTGGTGGGTTATCTTTGTGGGTTGCTTTGACGCGGTCTGTCTTAGTGATAGTTTATCCGATCCTGAATCCGACTCTGTTCTGATGCAGGACAGCTTTGCTCTCTGTAACAAAATAGGTTTCATTAGATGATGGAAGTTTCTTATTTAACTTAAGCTTTTCCCTCCATTACGATGAAGACTGTATTTGGAATTATTCCTTAATGAAGTATTTTAGCAAACAAAATTATTAATGGGTCATTGTGAGCAATTCAAAAGGCGCGAGTGAAATTGTCATCGATATGTATGACCTTCCTTTTTTTTATTTAAAGGATTTTAATTAGTTTAGTAGTGCTTTCAGAATTGCCCCCAATGTCAATTTTTATTTCACAAAGTAGTAATGTTTTATTCTAGTATCAATACTTAGGATTATATACGCAAAGTGAGTAAGTAAATACAAACCAGGGATCACATACCTAGGAAACCTAACATACTCTAGGAAGTCAAAAACCTAATCCTCCATTTAGAATTTGCGCGTTCTCGTGTCGTTGGATGAGAAGATGATCTAAAAAAATACTTTTTAGAGACTAGTTTTATATTAAATCAAAGAAAAGTGCTTACATTGCTGAAACATATACACAAATTCTACTATTCTAGCACTTTTACTATGGAAATTAACGTGGTTTTCACACATTTTTAAATAACAACTACGGGAAAAACTACTACAAAACTACTAAAAACTTCGGATATTTCGGCTCAAAACAGACGTGAGTGACCCGTAGTTTTTATTTAAAAATATTCTAGCACTAAGACACTAAGCACTAAAACACTATTATTATTAACGTGATATTTACCGTGGTTCGCGTTAATTTTGAGCTCCCGATATTTCGGCACAAATGTGTCCAAAAGAAAATATGCAGTGATATTGTGAGTGCGTTTTGTCGGGACTATTAATCGAGTTCAAGTGCTGGTGATAACGCTCTTCTTAGTAAAAAAACAAAGACAGAGGATAGACTTAACCGTATCATCCACTCACATTCTTCAGTCGCCCGTGAACATGGTGCATGTAACTGTGCCGAAATATCGGGAGCTCAAAATTAACGCGAACCACGGTAAATATCCCGTTAATAATAATAGTGTTTTAATGAATGACCGTGATAGCTTAATAAAATATTCCAGCACTGTCCATAAAGGAGTTCCAGTATATAGTTATTTCCCTATTTCATTTTCAGAATTTAATTTTATTTACTTGACATTAGTATTCCAATGTATGTAGTTTTTTATTTTATTTTACAATTTGTTAAAATATCTGAATTAGCTGTTCCTGACTATTCATAAGTGTATTGTTACTTAATTCCTAAGTGAAATAAATGGAATTGAAATACTTAATGGAAGGTACATAAAGGAAACTAGCCTGGACTACAATTTTAGAACTTTCCACTAGAGTTGTAGTAGCAATATTCTTGTGTAATAGAAAGTACCAAAAACAGCAAAGCTAACGAGTCCGAAATTGACTATTTATCACTTTCCATCAGGAACTCCAAGTTATTATTCAAATATTATCGTTGAAATCAACGGTATATAATATGGTTGAACTGTCACAAATCGAGACTTTATTTACTCTATTTCGAAAGAAAACTATCGTAATAAAAAATGTGAAATTAAGCCTCCTTAATTTCTTTCTGAACAGACTCTAAGCATATATTTTATGTTAGATATAACTACGATTGACCACCAACTCGCCTGATGTTAAGCGACGGTGTGGTCAAGGATGGAGCTCGTCGATCTAGAAGATATTTATCCACTCTAGCCTTGTAAATTCCAAGATTGTAGTTCCCAGAAAACAGAGATGGCGGCAAAGATTTTTATTATTTTTTAAGCGTAGTGATTCAATATATATTTTTCGAATTGTTCACGAAAATAGCTAAAATATTACACACATCTATCACAATCCATCTTGATAAATAGGGTAGAGGTAGATAAACAATAATGATGCAGTATATGAGAACATAAATTTTCACAAAGTAAAGGCTTTCAAATGAAATTAAATGTATAAAAACTCTTTAAATCGATACTTGACCGAGTGAGCGAAACGAACAAAGGTCTCTGCATTTACTGGCAAAATATTCTTTTGTCTGTCCGTGTTTTTGGTTCTCGCGTATTTTTCAACCTATTTTTATGAAACTTGGTAAGTATACAGGTTTTACAATTTCACATATATTTTTTGTCGTCGAGGATTTTTAATTTAGGAGTTTTACTTAAAGAGAGGGAAGTTTGTTAAAGTGTCATTTATTCATTGATTTGATAATATTTGCTAGAAATTTCTTATAAAGTGCAGTATGTCCGGTCTTATTACGGTTATACTACGTATTTTCTTTTATATTTTATATAAATACCTGATAATATAAAAGCGTTCAAAATGATAAACTGTATATAATAGTAGAAATTTGTAAATGGCTTAGTTGTGTGCAATAATAAAAACTTTGTTACTTAAGGCCATTAATTTCTAAAAAATTATAAGAAATAAATAATTATATTAAATATTTGGTACTCAATTCTTAACAAAAAAAATAAAAAAAATCGAATAATATCGGTCAAAGTCGCTCTTACGCAATCGGGTATTTTGTTTTCTTTTCACATAAATACTCTTGTTATCCTTTGAAATCAACTAAAAACTAGCCATTTAAACCCTAAAATTCCATAGCAAGCGATAAATTTATTAGAAAAGCTAAATAACACGTGATGCCCTACCTTGGCCAAAAAAGATAATCCGTGAAGCAAAAACTCCCGAGTCTTTGATCTCATCTTTCAAGCATTACATATGTGATAAAGATCCGTCATTTAAGCTGAGATGGTATAACTTCCTTTTGTGGTTTGTACTTATGAAATATTGCCTACATAATGGCAAAGAATTTTGCAAAGGATTTTCAGCGTCATTTAACGCTTTCTTAGGAAATGTTGACGAGGAGTTTGGATGTCTCAAAATTCTGACGACATCATAGGGTTAAAATGTAGGATAGAAACAGAGAGATTAGGCTTGTGATGAGTATAAAAGAAAATTACATGGCTTGCGAATTTGCGATGTGTATAAAAGAGAATGACAATTTTATTTTGTGGAAGTCACTACAGTGGACCAATTTAATAGGTCACATTTGTCACTTTTCAGTGCCTATTTTTGCAATCGTTCCATATCGGGTTTGTCTCAAAAATAATTAAAAAAAAATATGCTTTGGAGTTTCAAATTGGAGGTTATACTTTTTTTTTATTGTTAAGTGTACGTTTTCACGAGAAAGTATGTGCAAACCTACCGTAAAATAAATAATATATTTAATTAAGAAATCTTATTTAAGATAATTCCTTTAAAACCACTTATTTGTTACAAAAAAGTTCGTTGGAGGTTACAAAAAAAACGCAAGTTTTTGTTTTTGCGAGAGTTATTTAAAATGTCTATGATACTTAGGAAGCAAAGACAAATATAACGACACTTGAAACATTAACATTGGTCAAGCCTTTTATTCTGTAGGAAGTAATATAGAAATATATATACATTTGAAAAAATGCAACAAACGCATTCGCGTAAAAAACGTCACATTGTAGGTACTTAGCTCAACTGTATTTCCTAGCTCCGAAATTTGAAACTTCAAGATTTAGACTGTATGTTTGGGCTTACCTGATATTAAACGGCGTGCTTCATGATAGTATAAAGTTTGATATTACTCCTGAAGTACACTCTAAGAGGCAGCCTAGTAAATCTCCTATCTCATATAACTTCACTGAATGGGTTTACGAAAGTCCGATAAGCAAACCAGGCAAAATAAAATCAAGATTATCTCAAATGCATAAGAGTTATTTTCGTAGTGTAACTTGCACTTACGGCCTTACCGAAAAACTTTACTTAACTTTAAGCAATGCTCAACATATTTTGTCAACTTCTCACTGACACGTAATGGCACAAAGAAGACTGAGAATTTAAGACGTTGGTTAAAGTAAAGTTACGTTTTTTCAGTAAGGCCCATGATGTTAAGCGAAGTGAGCGAGTGAGTGGATGATTACGTCACAAGCCATATGTATGCCGTCTCTTTTTTCTCGTTTTTGCGTATGGTACACTTATATCGCTGTATATTCGAAAAGTTTAATAAAATGTTGATATTAAAAAAATACAGAAATGATTTGATTCTAAGTCGCTACAAATCTGCTTAATAGATAAAAGTAAAACGGAAATTATATATTTTTTTATATTTTTGGTTGTAATCCGAAAAGAACATACGTAAAAACAATTAAAAATCAGTTTTTAATTGTGCTAATGAAGCTCTTTTATATGATATCCCACATTATACGGTTAACTGATTTGAAATTTTGGACTTTTATTCCTTGCATAAAGACCCTATTTTTTATAATTAAATTAAAAATATACGGTTTTCGGATTTTTTCCTTTATATGTACTATAAGACAATGCTTCTTGCCAAACTTCATAGTTCTAGGTCAACGGGAGTCTTCCTATAAGTTTTGATTCCTTTGTGAGTGTCGAAATATGCGTTTTATTTGCGACATATACGGCTGTAACTTTTTTACGATAACCGAGAAGTTTTTTTTTATGTGCAAGTGTTCTATTGCTAGAAAACCGATACTTCGTATTGTCCACATGAAATATTTACCACTCATTGCGGTAAAGTAGCTTTTAGCATAATTAAAATAATGGCTAAAACGCGAAGGATTCACTTTTTGAGCACATCCATCGTGTGGGTTGCTGATGACACTTTTATTAATATTTTTCATGTCACGTTTTATATTTTATTAGGCGTATCTTTTTACGTTAAGTTTATTACTTTACTTAATAGCATTTCATGAAATGCTGGAATGATAAATAATGTTTATGTCAGAGTAGATGTAATTAGTGAAGTAAGCTAGATTAAATGAGTGAGTAAAGTTTATATGCGAATAAAAGCTATACTCGTACTACGAGTACCTAGTAGTTCTAAGAACACTAGATCTGGTGTGCATTAATTTTGTGTTACGTTTGAGTTCGGTCTTTGGTTATATTCAAGAAATCATTTTTTTATACAAGATAGATCTACGATTGAACACCGACTCGTCTGATGTTAAGCGACGGTGTGGCCGAGGATGGAGCTCGTTGATCTAGAAGATGTATTCACTCTAGCCATGAAAATTCCAAGATTGTAGGTATCAGGAAACAGAAATGGCGGCAAAGAATTCCATTCTTGCCATAATTCCCACTTATTCTAGCATAGTTGGTGAGAGGACACGGTGAGAGGTCTTGCATATTTTAAAGCAACTATTGCTATATACTATATATATATTTAATATACTAGTGACACCAAATGACACAGAATATCTAAAACTATAGCAGCAAACTGGCAAGAGCTTGAGAGCAAAGACCACACACTTTGAGAGTACTTAGAAGTTATTTATTCAAATTGAGACGTGTTAAAATACACACAATTCAAGGCCGGCAGAGAAGCTGAAAAGTCAACAAAACAACATAAATGGCTGCAATTCAATGGCCGTTTCTTCGGATCAGCGTACCCTGAACTGGAGGAGTATAAGAATTTCGCACCTGGTTATAATGTGAAGATATTGGAATCTTTCTTCTGAAAATTGGATGTGGATGTGTGAATAAGCTTGGGTCAAGTACAAAAGGGCTCAATGGCTCGAAGTGATTCCGGCAATCGCACCACAAACAAGATAAGATCGATAGAAAAAATATTGTGATAATATAAAAAAACCCACGAGTTCGACTAGCCCACCGAGGGTTCCGTATTTCTTTCATATACCGCAAATTACACATCGTTAAAATAATTAAACACCTGTTTTAGCTTATGCTAAAACGGACAGATGGACAGACGGACAACAAAGTGCTCCTATAAGGGTTCCGTTTTTTACTTTTGAGGTACGGAACCTTAAAAATAGTATTCAATTGTCACAAATATTGAGATTAATTACAAACAAAGTTATCCAAGCTAGCTACACCGAAAAAAACCTGTTTGAAGTTTGATATTCCCGCCCCAAATCTGCCGTTGATCCGTAATAATAATAATAATATTTATTTCTGAGAATTGTGAGTGTTTTACAAAGTTTCTATTAATTACTTAAATAATTAATCACCATATATTATTGTTCCTGCGGGCCCCAAACTAGGCAAAGCCTAAATCTTGGGTACCCGTTGGCCAGTTTACTATGTGAGTTTATTTATATTTAGCGCTGACATTGGTACACATTTTCGGCTTGTTATTTGACTAGTAAATCCATATAAAAATTATCCATAATATGTTACAAAGTGCAATAGATTCTGCAAATAAAATTTCTGTAACTAATAATAATGTTCTGTAATTTTCAAAGATAATTTGCCGTTATATTTGGCTATTTTCATGACATTTTTATCAGAACAGAAGTTTGATTTATTCTCCTCGAAGAGGCCTCACCAAGAGCCGTTAACTTGCCAACTTGTTCTATATATCGCATGGTATACCGATTTTCCTTATTGCCGCCATAATTTGAGTGCTCTTCGGTCTCAATATCCGCGGCATAATACGGGGAAAGTTTAGAATTGCGCACAATATGATAGTTTCGTATTCGATACGATACTGCTTGCTTGTAACAGATGTATGTTTGCTTATTTTTGGTCTCCTTGTTATTTGGGAGACGCGCTGAGTTGTTATTGTGATACTGCTATAGGTACTATGCTCTATTCTGCGGAGTGAAAACGTAGCTTTGGTAACTACGCTGTAAACTGTAACTAGCTACCTGCGGTTTAAATAAATAAATATTTGTGGACATTTCACACAACACCACCTAGCCCAAACTAAGCAAAGCTTGTACTATGGAACTCTAGTTCCATAGTACAAGCTTTGGCTGATAGAATACATATATGCATATACATACATGTAAATTGGTGCTTATTTCTAAACCACTATTAAATTACACATATGTACCCCGTTAATTGCGGCGTAGCATATATTATTACGGTTAAACATTTGGCTAAGTAGGTAAGTAAGTATTTATAGAGTCCTATAGTAGTACATGATGATCACAAGCATCGTATGTATTGATACTTGTACATTTGAGATCAGTTGAATTAGTTTATAATATAAAACGAGAATAGTATTCAGATTTCAGTATATTTATGATACATAGAAACACCCAGACACAGAACAAACATCCATGATCATCGCACTAATGGGGGTTCGATCCCCACCCAGGGCAAACGCCCTGGGTGGGGATCGAACCCACGACCTGCAGCTCGGCAAGTAGACATACTGCCAACTGAGCCACAAGGCTAGTCGAAAAGGTTTCACTTGTATAGTGATGAAACTGATGATGAAGTGTAACCTAAGTCCGTTTTCAGGTTTTTAACTATCTCTGTACCAAATTTCATAACGATTGGTGCAGTTGTTTGAATGTGTAAAGATAACAAACATACAGACAGGCCACAAGACAGGCAGAGAGACAGGGGGACAGTGAAACAGAAGTCACTTTCGCTATTATAGTTAGAAAGTTAGGATAGGGGTACGGTGGGTCTGAAGGGGGATTTATTGTCGAAAACAATTTTTATATCATAAGCTGTATTGCTTATAGTCTAGTAAAAATAAGATTTGTGACAACATAAAAGACAACTAAGTATATTGTTATTTATATGAATGTACTGGTATTTTGAAATACATTTGACACAATTTCATAATGATATTATAAAAGGTAATTTTGTTACCTTTACACGCTCAAACGGCTGAACCGATCGTTATGAAAATTAGTACAGAGATAGCTTTGGACCTGGAGACGGATATAAGCTACCATCATCATAATCATCACCATAACTACGCGAGTGAAACCGCGGAACGCAGCTAGTCTATAAATCGGGGATTATTGTTGATTTATGATTTTTAGTTAAGTACTTTCCTAACATAATTTTAAAGAATACCCCTCAGTTGCAAATACTGTGATCAGCTCCATACAAACGGATTTATTTTTATTTAATTGCTGCGGCGTTATGGAGGTGAGCCAATAACATGATGTACTTATTTTGCTAGTCGCGGGAAGTTGTCGGCTCCGGGAAACAGGAATCCTAGTCCGGAGCCAGACGCACGTCTTCTAAATATTATGTATAATGTAAATTTAAATTTAATTTAATAATTTTATTTTATTTTTATTTTGTTAATTTTATTTTAATTTTTATCATGTAAATTTTGTGGCAATAAATAATTTTTGAATATTGATTTTTTAAATTTTGTTGTTTAAACTTTCAGATTTTTTAGAAGCATCTGCACCCGGTATGTGATAAAGTCGGGTCTCTACGGTCTAATTTTGCGTTTCACAGAGTGACGTTGAAGGATGCGATACATACCTTAGTTGTGGCTGAGTATCCACGCTGAGTAAGGAGTACCATACCTACATCCTAAATATATTATACAATTTTATTATGTAAACAAGTTACGATATAGATGTGTTAACTACTAAATAATTTTGTACAAGCACACACACACTAACGCGTTGTATGTACATAGGTATAATATACTAATATATAATACCTATGTGTAGTTGTCTAGTAACAACGACTAAGGAAACCTTCCTACATGTTCTGGTAATATTGTATTACGGCCGTAATTTTGGATTATGGCCTCAGAGAATTCATATAAGTGCCTTATAGTGTAGGTGTTAATAAATAATTTTATTATATTTATATAATGTTAGGTCATCTAACTTACTGACGATAACCAATCAAATACCAACGAATACGAATTATTTATTTTTGAACAGACAAAATGATATTAACTAATATTTAATTATATGATAAGAATACTTTAAAAAAAATTAAGCTATTGCATAGCTTCTATCGCGGGCCTTGAGCGTGGAGACCGAATCCAGAAATTTCGTAACGAAAATAACCTAACGCAGTAACGCCGATACAACCAATGCCACCTGGAGGCGATTTGCAGAACTAAAGAGACAAGCGTGATATTTCAAAAAGTCATTAAAAGTTCTGCTATTCATCGATAGATGGCAAAACTAAAAACTAAAAGTATCACCGCTGTGCCGGTCGGAGTGGGGGGTGTTAGGAATACTGCATAAATAAAATAAATAAATAATTATAATTACGTAAGTTGATAAAAAATGCTATGCAATAGCTTTACCGCGGCAGTCTCCGAGTGCCACACGTCTTTTTTTATTTTTTATTTATCAGCCCTGTT
Organism: Lycia hirtaria; assembly: GCA_947563715.1. Lineage (NCBI taxonomy): Eukaryota > Metazoa > Arthropoda > Insecta > Lepidoptera > Geometridae > Lycia > Lycia hirtaria. The sequence goes on along the minus strand of OX387376.1, from coordinate 47,620,915 downwards.
TGTACAAACTGTCCCACTGCTGGGGACGGGCCATCTCTTCATTGTGAGAAGGGTTAGGCCATAGTTTGCCACGCTGGCCAAGTGCGGGTTGGCAGACTTCACACATCTTCAAGATCATTGAGAACTCTCAGACATGTAGGTTTCCTCACGATGTTTTCCTTCACCGTTTGAAGTTGGCGGCAATCAACAATACGCACATAACTTCGAAAAGACAGAGGTCTGTGCCGTGGGATTCGAACCCAGGACCTGCGGATCGCAAGTCAGACGGTCTCACCACTAGGCTGCCGGTTACTTTACAATTTATTTGTGTCTAATTAAATCAATATTGATTGATTGATTTAATTTTACCGTATTTATACCACAGTCGATATTTCCCCTTTTCAGTTGATGTGATTGTTTTGAAGTCGATTTTTCTTAATTACTTTTTTATGTTCTATTCTCGGTTGCCAACAATCTAGCAGGCTTAGGTTCCAAATTCAAATCACATTATGTGGCAGTGTGATATGTATAATGAAATCCCATACAATATCATCATCTAAGGCTTATATGACCCTCTTTACATGATGAACCAAGTATCTATGTTAACAGAAAAACAAAAACCCGGCTGCACTTGATATGCTGTTAAGTATACGTTTTTTGTGAGAAAATATGCGTAAAATTGTTGTAAAAGATTATAAATGCGCATTATTTAAAATAATTCTGGTAAAACCACTTTATTATTACGAAAAAGTTCGTTCGTGGTTACGCATTTTTTTATTTTTGCGAGAGATAGCTATTATTACAAAAAATATAACATATTATATTCTGAAAGTGAAGACAAATCTAACGACACCTCGCACATCAAAATCGGTCAAGCCGTTTAGACTGTAGGCGATTATATAGAAACATACATACACATGGGCGTACCCAGCTTCTGGTCTAGGGGGGGGCAAGTCAGGCTTTTTAGGTCAGATCGTCCGCGGCTGTTTTGTTATACACACTACACAAAAACACCTACATGAAACATAGCGGGAAGGGGGGAGGGGGGGGGTGTAACAATTTTGTTGGTTAGTAATAAAACATAGGTAATAAATAGCGCGAGCGAAGCGAGCGCAAAATTTTTTGTAATGTTTTATAGTAATATGCTTTATTTCTCGTATTAGTGAGCCCACAGTACTTCTATATTAAATTAGAAAAACGCGAAAATTGAAAAGGTTATTTAAATTAAATCTTGGAAGTAATTTGATTCATTGATCGTGTTAGCGTGAAAATTATAATGTTAAAAAATTATAAATATAACCATTTGAATTTATTATTCCTGATAAAATTTAAACTCATGACTTTATAGAAAATTACAAACATACCTACAAGATACGCGCTACTTTCTTGACAGTTGGGAAACAATTTTTGCTTAGTGATTGTTTTTGTGAAATATTTGATTGTATTAGCAAGTTCACAACACTTTAATAATTAATACAAATAAACAAGTATATATATTAACAGAAAAACTAAATACCCGACGTTTAACTTACGATTTTGTTGCGCTTAATATGTTGTCGAGTCACAGAACCGCTGTAAAAACTATAAATGCGCATTATTTAGAATAATTCTAGTTTAGGCTTTCCGTTTAGGCTTGTAGGCGATCTTATAGAAACATACCCACATACATACATACATTTACTCGGATAAAGTTAACCCTCTTTTTTAACGCTGTTAACGCTAAAAAAATTGAAACTTTTTTTAAAATTTTAATTGTGTTTTTAAAGTAATATGCTTTATTTCTCATATAATTGAGCCCACAGTATTTCTATAATAATTAATGTTGTCACAGTACTGACATGACTCAAAATACAAAGGATATTAAATAACTTTGAACGATCGGCGAAAATATTCGCTTAACGAACCAGCTGGTTGATTGGCCCAATATTGTTGGCGGCTTGCTGTCCTTGGAAGACGCAGCTCTCAAGATTCAAAGCCTTAGCATAACATGTCAAATAAAATAATTGCTACTCGCTCGCAACTCCCTACCGCCAAGAATACGAACGCTCAGTTAAATTCGGTAATCTTCGTCCGCCATCGTCGCCGTGGCGGCGGCTGGCGACTGTAGCGCTTGCTCACTGCGCGGTTTTTTTATGGCAATAATAATTGCACCGTGCAGTTTGCCAGTGTCTACTGCGCGGCTTATTTAAAAGTTAGCACATAAGGCCCCGTTTGAACTTTGATTAGTAATTAGGCGAGTTCATACATTTTCTGCGAGACTTCCAGGGGGGGGCAGCTGCCCCCCCCTGCCCCCCCCCCCCCCCCCCCCCCCCCCCCCGGGTACGCCCATGTACATACACTCGAAAAACATAACCCTCCTTCTTACGCAGTCGGGTAAAAAGGATCATTATCGAGCAGTGGTGTAAAAATAATATTATATAAAGTTACGAACAACAAAGAACGTCTATCTTTTAAAAGTTGGTTAAGAACAACAAAAAAACATAATAAGCATAATTTTGAGTATGAAGAAAAATATCACTGGAAACTCAGTCGAGTCTTCTCGTTCCCAACGAGACAGTCAAAATGCCTCCAGCATTAAACTAAAATATGATAACGTTGGTGATGATGATGATGATAATGACGATATAGTGATGAATAAAAGATGATGATAATGACGATGACGAAACAGTGATGAATATTATGACGGTTAATCAGAATAACACCAGAATATACTTACTTTGTTACATTTAGTGGTGCTAGCGAGCTGGTGGTGTCTTCTGGCCACTACGCAGGATATCCTCGCATACACGTAGACCATGACGGCCATGGGGAGGAAGAACGAGCCCATGGCTGAGAACACCACGTATCCAGGGTTCTGGTTGTACCGGCACACCCCGCCTTGGTTGTGGTCTGGTTCGTACCTGAGGACAAAATACTCTTGAATAACGTTTCATTTTCGTAGTGTATCCGTTACCATTGATACGTTTCGTTTTAGAGTTCCGTATCTCAAAAGGAAAAACGGAACCCTTATAGGATCACTTCGTTGCCTGTCTGGAAAGTCCATTTTTCTCAGAAGCGTGTGGACGTATCAAGCCCAAATTAATAAAAACTGGCCTAGTGTGTGTCAAGCTATGCGCAGTGCAGGATTCTGTAGCAGCACATGCAATATATACTTAACAGGGTTACTATACAGGGTTTTCCGTTTGGACCGGCTTAAATTGTTGGATGAAATTTTCATTTTTAGGCTTCCGTACTAAGGGAACCTATTCGTGAGGCTACGGTGTATGTCTGTCTATCTGTCTGTCTGTTCTACGGCTGTATCTTTCGAACGGTAATAGATACAAGTCTCATAATTTCCAAGATTATAGAAAACAAAAACACCGAAGAAGGTGCGACGAGACAAAGAAATTAAGGTCACCATCGGGTCACCAACATTGGATAAAGTACAAAATGAACGGCTACCTCGAAATCGTATTACAAAACTATACCTTTTCCCCAACCCTTTATTCTAAGAAAAGACAATCATTTACGCTACTCCTGCCTCAAAGCGTTGGAGAAATAAATCTACAAAAATATCTGAAGTCTCGAAAAGTCCTAAATTGTTTTTATCACGTTCGGGTTATACGGGCTTGGAGTTTGAGGCGTGCTAGCAACACCCAGTTGGGGACGAGACTACGTACAAACAGTATGAGAACTCAGTAGAGTTCGTCTAGAAAATTCTCTCACTCCATACAACGTCGTGCTATTCAGTGACAGATTCACAAGTTGACGTCTCTATATAACGCAGAAAGATGCATGTAGGCGAATAGTAGTGTGGCGCAGCTGTCTCGTTCGCACACTTTTTTTTTAGATAAGTATAAGATTATGCAATTAATTTTTAACAGACTTCGAAAAAGGAGGAGGTTATCAATTCGTACCGTATATATTTTTTTTTTATGTATGAACACGAATTTCTCTCTCATTCTTGAACCAATTTTTGTGTGAATCTTTGAACTCTATATGCCAATTCACGAAGATTGGAAAGTAAAACCTACTTACTCCTCATCCAATGTGTATAAGGAGAAAATAGAGTTACTTCAACGCTTGAGCGCCTTGTTTAATTATTATCCTTACTAATATTACAAGTAAACGTACTTCGAAGGCGGTTGTTTCAGTTTTTTAAACTATAAAATTATGATAAATGTTCTCTCTTTAGATTCATTAGAACGCTATTACAATGTATCAATATCAGCTGTTATTTTTATATCTGATAGAATGACCGAAAACCCGAAATAAACGACCAATAGACAAAATTTCCACGTTTAGGTACACATTTATTTCGGTTTTTGGTTTCGGGATTGACGGAAGGCAGGGACTGACCATTTTATATATGTAGTATAAACTGCTAAGTTATTCTTGTGCCTAGATCAAAATTATCATTGTCAAATATCTATAGTAAAAACTAAATTTAACAAAACCATAAAAATGAAAATATTAAATTTAATTTGTTGTAACAATAATAGTAGTTGTTTTCATCTAGGGTCACAAGGTCCAGTGACCTAAAAAGTCCAGTGACCCAAAAGGTCCAGTGATCCAAAATGACAAATCATAAAAAGCCTACTGGGCCAAAAAGTCCAGCGTCAAAAGGCCAAAATAACAAGTCCCAAAAGGTCTTCATTGATTTTTCGGGAAGTAATGAATTGTTAGTTGCTTATACAATTACAATGCCTCCATCACTACCGCGTTATCGATGGTTAATGGCCATTTGCTTAGCCTTGGGGCCAAAATTACAATATTACTTAACTAAATGAAATAATGTTAGATCTTTTACTGTTAGCTTAGTGCTCGTGTCTGTAGAGGACACATGGAAAGTCGTAGAAGCCTGTTTTTTGTCTGTCACATACAAACTAGTAACATTCTGATCTAGCTGTCCCAAGGTCAAAACCGTATTATGCTATAGTGTCATGTAACTAATCCAAGTTACATGACACCAGCATAATACGGTTTATAATATAACAATAGATATTACAATAGATACCTATAGGTATTACAATTGAAAAATATACCATCAGTTTTGTTATGAGGAATAAATGATATTAATATTACAAAACAATGAAATGGGTATCATGAAAATATAATTTATTTATATTTCCTACGACTAAACTGTTATTTTATGTGATATGGTAATTTTACCTGATTAACAATATCTAAATACAAACGTTAGAATAGAATAGAATAGTTAGAAATTCGTTCATAAAATATATTTAATAAGTATTTTATGGGAACAAATTTTTTGAGCTGTTATTTATAACTACCGGAAAAGACCCACTCAGGAAGCGTATTCCACAATCCGTACGATGAAAGTGGAATTAAAGCGTTTCGTTCGGGTTTTTGGAATACCCACCATGAATCGGTTAGTACCTACTAGTACTTGTTAGGCATAGGGGTTTTACGCTTACGTTATTGGGATCGTTGGTTTCATCATGCTATTCATTTTTTATTTGAGCAAACGGGTTACTCACGTCTATGTTTGTTGTTCCCGTTTGCTTAAAATAAAAATGTGTAAAAACTAAAAACCCCGATAGTAATAAATAAATAAATAAATAAATAAATATTTGTGGATATTTCACACAACACCATCTAGCCCAAACTAAGCAAAGCTTGTACTATGGAACTAGATGGCTGATAGAATACATATATACTTTTTTTTGTAAATATATACATATGATACTTAGAAACACCCAGACACAGAACAAACATCCGTGCTCATCACACAAATGTTTGCCCTGGGTAGGGATCGAACCCACGACCTACGGCACAGCAGACAGACATACTACCAACTGAGCCACAAGGCCAGTCAAATCAATCAATAATAATAATATGAACGTGCAGCATACCTCTCGATACCCTTAGCCACCCACACCGATGTTGCTTCTCCGGCGCCAATATGCGGCGACACTATGGGGGGGGGGGGGGGGGGGGGCATTTAGTGGGTGGCAAGTCATCACCTGCCTACGTATATTTGCATTATGAGACGGAATTGGCAGGTGCCGTTTTCTCATCCTGGTGCTCTCACACAGAGGTACTTCATCTTACCTGCTGTGTGAGAGCATCAGCCTATAGCCTAGTTTTTAAGTCACTAACATTCCATCACAATAGACAAGATCTGTTAAACTCCATATTGTACAGTAATTCGTCCATAGTCCATCCATATTACCCAAATTTTTAATACTATACATTTGTAAAAAGGCCTCTCAGTGTTAGTTCCGGCCCCACTGATGCCTTTCAAAGGTCCGGGCTAGACCCGTGTATAAATTGAAATTATCATAATATAACATGTTATAGTAAAGTTAATTATGCAGTGGGGAAACTAAGGCAGTAAATTAAAACTTTAATCAGTCCAGTTTCTCACCAATTTTTCATTGAAATGCCCAAAATCTGTACTCATAAAACGATTTGAATCCAGATTTTTGATCCGTACCTACTGGATGAAATTTTCAAGGCTGGAGAGTGATTAAATGACGTGCTCTATCCTCGGCCATACTGTCGCTTACCGTTAGTCGAGTTGGTTGGTCAAACGTAGATCAATTTCGTATAATAAAGCAGACTTGGGTTATATTTCTTTTAGAATGCTAGTTACAATATTAAGAAAAAAAAAATGAAAAAAACCAACCTAGATTTATAAATAGGCACAAAAAGTCACTACTGGCCTCTCTATCTATCTGTCGGGGAGTGTTGGCGAGACAGGTTGAAGAAAGTTGCCAGTACACTTTTTTCCTCTACATATATGTTTTTATAGCTTCCTTTAAAAATGTGTTAAATTATATCTCTCAATTTATTTATAGATTAGAATAATAGGCGTATTTTTTTTTCTCTACTTTCAGCAGACCGAAGAAACAGGAGTAAAAAGTTCAATTAAGAATCGTATCACGCGATAAGGGACAACAACAGACAGTAGTTTTTTTTTTCTTATATTTAGAGTAAATATCACTTGATGTAAGTATTTTTACTAAAGAGTTATATTTAGCTTGCCCCGTTTGTTGTTGATATGTTTTCGGGTCAAATTTAGTAATCGAAATTTGATCCCCTTTTCCGTTAACAGATTGATCTGATATTTGGTACACGCCTTTGGTTTAGATGACAATACAATGAACCATATTTATTATGATTCTAAATTCAATATGGCCGCCGCCACCGAATGGCGGCTTCTTTGACAACCCCCACAATATGGGTATGAAATGCAAGTGATTATCTTTTAGAATACAGTAAATATATTACCTACATCATTAACTTTCTTTTTAATGAAACCGTTTAATTTAAAAGTTTATTTTAAGAACTTATTAAGACTGTGATATTCACGTTATCAAACTTGGGACCCCGGCTAAAAACAAACCATTTTTATCTCAATATTTTTCAATATCTTTGCTGTTTTCCTGGTCACAAACGTTGACTACTAGGAACAAAAAAGATAACTTTATAAATAATAAACCTATGTAAATAGAGAAAAAATAACATAAATATGTGACGTGTGTGTACCTATCTCTTTAATACCAGAGCGGTAATAGGCCACAGATTAATTAATAGTTAGTGCAGTGCACAAAACTCACTCTGCAATAACATTGGACTAAATAACTTTCACTAAGATGCAATAACGAGCAAATCGGTTAACAAAGCTCTAAGAGTAGGGCTCTTACCTACGTCAGACAACATCAACGAACTTTTTTGTAACAAGACAAAATACCCGACTGCAGAAAAGCAATTTTTGTAGTCTAACTTACGATTTTGTACATAAGCTGTTGCGTGTACGTTTTTTTGAGACAGTATGCGAAAAATCACTCTAAAAGAGCATAAATGCGTATTCTTTAGCATAATTCCAGTAAAATCGTTTGTTTACTAATATATTCTATATTCCGTTTTTACGTAATATGTTTATTTTTTTCGAGAGATATTATTATTATTAAAAATATATAGCCTTATAACACTCAGGGAGTGAAGACGAATCCAAGGACACCTCGCACTTTAAAATCGGTCAAGCCATTTAGGCGATCTTAGAGAAACATGCATACATACCCACATTCATACATACATACATATATACTCACAAACATACATCCACTCGAACAACATAACCCTTACACAGACAGGTAAAAAATAAGTACTTTTACTAGAATTATTTTAAAGAATGCCTATTTATATACCTATAATCTTTTACAGCAACTTTGCCCATACTTTCTCACAAAAAACGTACACTCAACAGTATAAAAAGTATAACGAAATCGTAAGTTAGACTGCAGCTCTTCTGCGACGGGTATTTTGTTTTACTTTTAAATATTTAAACTTGGTATAATTTTAATATACCTAAAAAATACTCGTGCAATAAAGACAAATCTAACGACACATCATTCATAAAAAAATTACGAGTACGTTTGGTCTCTAGAGTGCCACAAAGAAGACAAGACTGTCACGATGAAATTATAAAAGTTCTTGTATTACAGAACCTTAAAAATTGGTTTAGATTTTTTTAATAATTAACAGGCTTTTCTTGACTGTCAACTCACCCGATAAGCCACGTTTTTAAAACTAAACCAAAAACAAGTAATTACTTAAAAACCCTTTAAAAGTTAAACGGTTTTATTCAAAAGATAGATAATGATGTAGGTAATGTATTTACTGTATTTTACTTGAAAAGCCCTTTCATTTGATACCCATATTGTGGGGGGGGTGTGTTAAAATATGAAATCCTCCATTTTGTGGCGGCGGCCATCTTGAATTTACAATAATACAGAATATACTAAATTGTATTGTCATCAGGACTTAAGGTGTATACCAAATTTCAGATCGATCCGTCAACTGCAAGGGGGTAAAATTTCAATTACTAAATTTGACCCAAACAAACAAATAACAACAGGTCAAGCTAAATAAAACCGTTTAATAACAATTCGCTCGCCTTTTAAAAACAGTCAAACTTCATAGCATCACTAGTAGTTTGCTGATTCACTCACCATCCAAACATAGGCGGGCAAGTGATCGCCATAGCAGCAATCCAGACGAAGAAGATCATCGTCAGCGCCAGTTTCTTGCTCCTTCTTCTTCTGGAATACGTCAGGGGTCTGGTAACGGCCAGGTACCGGTCCACGCTGATCGCACAAAGAGACAGGATGGAAGCGGTGCAGAGAAGGATGTCCAGGCTTATCCATATGTCGCACAGGATCCAGCCAAGTTCCCATTTACCTGGGGAAAAAAATGTCTTGTTAGTGTGGCTTAAAACGTAAGACATTTTTATGTTAGATGGTTTAAAATGTATGATTTTTTTCAGTTTAGATGGTTTAAAATGTATTTTTTTTCATTTTAGAGTTTAAAATGAAAAAAAAAAATATTTTAGATGGTTTAAAATATAACAGATTCTTATATTAGACGATTTAAACGATATTTTTTATGTCAGATGGTTAAATTTGTAAGTAAGGGGGTGGCACTTTACAATAGTTTACAATACATAAAGTTTTCATTTTAGCTAAGTCAAGTAATTACATTTATTCCTGACTTGAATACACCCAAGTTTTTTCTACAGGAAAAGAATCAACAGTTTTTGAACGTTATCTGGTAAAAAATATTTTACCTATTTGATTATTTAAACGTATTTTTGTGAACGTATAATATTGTAATGGGTATTTCGTATTTCATATATGTTGCATATGGTATTTCCCTGTGACATATTTGAATAATCTAATTCAATATGAGCTTTATATGCTTATTTTTTAACCGAACACCAAAGAAGGAAAGGGTGTATTTTTGTAACATACATAATAAGATAAAATACAGTACATAAGGCACATAAAAGCAAAACTTTTTTTGTTACGACACTAGGCCTGTGTTTGGCCACAATGTCACCAGGTGGGTTAGACAAGTGGCATTATAAACCTAATTTCCTGAACGCCAGAATAGAAAAGTAAATGTATGGGATTGACATAAATATTACGTGACGTCACAGTTTCTTAGCATTTCGAAGCGTATGCGTTGTAAGTCATTATTATATTTTTGTAATATATTTATATTTTTTGTAAGTCAAGCAATAAAAAGTATGTAGGTCACTTAAGAAAAGCATTCAGTAAAAACTGTGAAAAATATGAAAAACCAACCAAGAATAACGACCTAAGCCTCTTGGAGAGTACCGCTAGATGTTTAAGTGACATGAATATCTCCCCGAAGTACATTTTTAGGTGTAAAAACCCCATGTTATTATGATTATTCACGTTTTCTCAAGTTGGTCATCAATCATTTATTTAAAAGAAGACTCTTTTGTGAGAGACGAAGGTATAAATCGAATTTATCGAGGGCGGGGAGTTTGTTTTTCAATCCGGATCTTTTTTGTTGGTAAAATCTTATCTTCAAGGCCTTTGAGATTATCATTTTCTTTAAACTGTGCTGGTTGAGCGTGTTTAGTGAAGGGGAGGGTGGAATTTCGAGAGATAAGTGTTTTTTGTTGATGTTAACTGCTGGTTTGAAGCTGTTTTGATGCCTTGTACTTAGGCGTATAATGTAACAATCTTTCTTTTACATTTTCTTGAGTTTTTGGGAGTCTTTTTGGTGTGAATACATAAATATACTCCTTTTTCGGAAAGGGTGTACATAGGTACCTACACGCGACAAATCCAAACGATCAGTTGGCAGAATAACTTAACAAGCTTTGATAAAAATTTCATTCCTAACGATGGGTAGCTCTTAACTTTCAGTTTGTTAAGAGCTACCCATTTTTAAGCAATATAGGTTTGCGATTGACCGCCAAGTCACCTGATGTTGAGCGATCTAGCGATCTACAATGAAGCGCGCTTACCTAGAAGAAACCGATTCACTCGCGATTTAAAGACACCCATATGGTATCAATCGGGGAAAGTCCACCCAGGAAGCGTATTCCACAATTTAGCGGTCTGTACGATAAATTTAGAACTAATTATCTTTATCCATTATCCTTACATCCTGAGTAATATTATTAAAGCAAAATTAACTCTGTACGTTTCGTTTTCGCGAATTAACGGCTGAACCGATTGTTATAAATTTTTGTACAGATAATAGCTGAGGACCGGGAGTCGGACATAGGTTCAATGAAGTATTTATACAATTACGTACAATGAAGTATTATGCCTAGGCGAAACCTGGAGCGTTTTGTACAGTTAGCAAAAATATGTCCATCTTTTGGGGTGTCCACCAGCATCGAGTAACAAGTAGTAAGTACATTCGAAAGTGCCTATCGCGAAGTGCCCAAATCAATATGGTTGCTTCGCCTAATACTGGAGCTTTCATGACTCTGTCTAATTTTAGGGTTCCAAAATAAACAAGATGAGATTATGCAACCATACTGATTTTGGTACTTCTAGACAGGCACTTTCGAATGTACTACTTGTTCCCGTTAAGGTGGACACAAAAAGTGGTCACATTTTTGCTAACTGTACAAAACGCTCCAGGTTTTACCTAGGCAACCCTGTACATTTAGAGTCACCTTACTAATGTGCGTCATCCTAGATAGCTCACATCTTGTTACCCGATGAGGTGGGTAAACATACGGCCCGCTCTTAGTCTATTAGAAAGTTTCATTCCTGTAAATTCGTTGAGCAGATTGTTTTCAATCGGCTTAATAATTTTTGACGTATCATTGGAATCGGTTTTATATTTTGCAAGCCATAGTACTTTGATAATGTTAAAGCTATAGGTTACATTAATTTTAATTTTATAATCACGTCTTTGGTAATTCATTTAATAAATTTAATAGTGAAAGCTGAACATGCATTACGAATAAAAACTACACAAAGAATAAATTAAGCATAACATTTCCAACAAAAAGAAAATAATTTAATTAGTAATGCTTTTTTATTTTATTTTAAAAAGATAATTTTTATTTTATTTTATTTTGTAAGGATATTATATAAAATATATTTTAATTAAGTAGGTAAGTCTATATTTTTCCCCATCAAGTCCAATGACAAATGGTTTATATAACGATAAAGCAAACGTACTCTTTCATTTTGTTTTGAATTAGTGTAACGGAAACACCTAAAAGGTTATATTAAAAATGTATCACAAGTTTATATATTTGATTCTATTATTTTGTCTGCTGTTGCACCGATATGTAGAAGCTGCTGGCAATACTACACAAACTATTATCCAAGATACAATTACCATTGTAGAAGGTTTAAACGCCAACTTAAACTGCACAGTGGAATCCGAGAATAAAATTACTCATTGGTATGTAAACTTTCAATTTTGCCAATTTTTATTTATTACCCCAATTCTTTAAAATAATTAGTTAAATATATAATAATACATCATTACTTTTACGTATTAGTAAATGCCAAGAACTGGCAAGCGCAGCGTAGGAAGACAAGCCAGAAGGTGGACAGAAGATATCATACTTTTGAAAATCCATGGAAGTCGCCTGTGTCCTGTAGTGGACTTCTTGTGGCTGAAATGATGATGATGATAAAACTGGTCTACAGTGGTTTTGTTGCCCTAGATATAAGATTGATTTTGGATATATTTATGCTCACAATTCATGAAACTATCAATGATTTTGTAAGATTTGCTCTCGTTTTTTTTAGTCTTTATTGTCATTTTACATCACAAAAATCGAAAAACAAGGAACAATATAACAGATATATTTATAATGTCAGTTTTGTTATCAAAAATTAGGATATATCGAAAGGAAATGTCAAAAACATATGTTATATTTCCATAAAACGTCTTTTATGAACTTTTTTAGAAGCCTTATCATAACTGGAAACATAAATTTTATTACTAACAAGCCGATGATAAATGATAATGATAAATTCGTTTATTGAGATAAAAACGGAAAAGGACCAATTACAATTATCTCACAATATTCAAAAATTATTCTTAAACAATGTCTTAAGCAAATGTCTGAGGATTACAAAATATTCATTATATAAATACAATATCATTTAAAATGTCAATACAAAAATGTCAAATGGGCAATACGCCTAGCATGTCAATACAAAAAAAATATTATGTCATACAAAGTAAAATATACCGTTCGGGTAAGTACTCAGAGTACCAAGTCAATAAACTCAAAGGTTATCGTCAAAGTCCAATGAATCATCAGGCTTTTTACACCTGTCCCATTGATCCAATTGATTTTCACAATAAGTCAAGGAGGTACTTAAAATAGTCTTCCAGTTATCACAAAAGATGTCACAATCAGGGTTGGCAGCAAGGAGTGCGTTTAAGTGGCGACGGGCACGATTCAGGGGCGACATAGAACGTGCTACTGTGCGACCGCGCTCTACGTGGAACAGGTCATGCGGGCGACCACGTCTGTTTGCTGGAACCCCGGGCTCGTCCGGTACGAACAGTACGCATAGCAAGTCGTGCAGACGTATAGAATCGACGGACCCCCTAAGCGCCTTACAGCAGATAGTTAGCTGGTCTAACATCCTTCTAACTTCCAAAGAGTTGTAACCAAGCTGACCGAGCAGGAATTTAGTTGGATACAGAAACGGATAGTAACCATAAATTTTCTTATACAGCGACCTTAAAAAGGCCTTTTGGACTTTTTCAAGCATTCGCGCGTAGGTGACATGATACCGGCCGATAATTGTCATTAAAAAAACAAGAGCACATTCAGTACTTTCATGAATATATTCGTAATCTGGGCACTTGAAAACATAAAAAATTGCAAAAATATCCAGGGCAACAAAAAAAATATTTTTTCGTAGAGCTGTGCAATTAGTAAATGGTCACAGCAAATGAGATTTCGCTAAAATCTAAAATTTTCTTGTTTCTCCACAGGTACTTTAACAATACTGCCATAGAAAACGTGACATCATTGAAAAATCGAACAAATTACAGCAACAACAGTACTGTGCTGACTGTATTTAACTTGACACTAGAGGACGTAGGAAAATATGAATGCAAAAACAGTACAACATTGCATTCCTGGGACGTCAAGACATCTGGCGCCGGTGCTCTGTTCCGTAGTATCGCTGTCTTATTTTCTATGAGCTTTGCTGTTATTCTTTCTTTGTAAGACAATACATACTGGTGTAGAGGAAAGGCACCAGTATCAACCCTAGCATGGAAGGTGTATAAACGGTTGTCGAGTTTTGGCGGGATCGTCTCAGTAACGTGTTGTTGCTTTGTTTTATTTTCATAGACTTGTTATTTTGAACATTAATGCTATAAAAATGGTGGTGTTTTATTCATTAAGTGTTCGATAAAGTGCGTGAATGTGGGCAAGTGAAATAAAACAGTAAAACGTGTGATTTTTCGTTGTCGGCAAAACTCCATAGAAGCTTCTAGTAAAGTCGCCACCACTTTACTGAAGCAGGACTCTACTTATAAATTGACTGTATACGGGACTTAGATTGTGACTAGAACATTTACAACTAATTTTATTCAAGAAACTTGAAAAAATCCTAATACTTGACACTGGCAAATGCTTTAATGCGGGTCCAATACAAAAAAGAAGAAGAAAACGGTTGTCAATAGTTTTAATTACAACATATTATGTAGCTGGTCTTATAAATAATAAATATCATTGCTTCAGAAGTACATATGGGCCTGTACATTCATATTCATTTATTGATACACACTAGGTACACTGTAAGGGCATACTTACTGGAAATGTTACAGTACAATTACCAGTACTACATTATGTACTCTTTCCCCTACATCCTGTACGTATTTGTTGCAACTCAAGAACGCTTGTGAGATTTTAACCGTCTTCCAAAATGGAAGAGGTTCTAAATTCAACTGTATGTTTTTTTTGTATGTTTGTTCAACGATTACTTATTTGTCAAAATCGGGTCAGTAAGTACTTTAGTATTTAGTAGGTACTTAAGTTTTCCAGTTATTTTAACAAAATAACTGGAAAACATACGTCATCCAAGTAAACGAATTATAAACGTATTTTGAAGTCAGTTTTTCAGTTTTTTAACTATAATTATTACATGTAGTATTCATAAAAAATTAGTGCTCATGGACATTGCGCGCAACGATACTTGCACCAATTACAGTTGTTAATAATATGTTACAATAAAAAAATAACAAAAATAAACATTTCTTTTTCTGTCAAATCACACACATAAATTTTTGTGCAAGAGTTGTATTATTATTACAAAAAAATATACCTGCCCTTCGACAGTCAGTAAGTAAACACGAATCTAACGACACCTGACGCATCAAAATCGGCCAAGCCGTTTAAGCTGTAAATTATAATATATATAACATAATTATATACATATCTACATACATGCACCCGAAAAACATTGCCATCATTAGGCAGTCGCGTAAAAAAGCGAAATTAAAAGTAAGTATGTAAGTAATAATAATCGTAAAACAAAAAACAAGCATACTATTCCACTGTGTAGGTACTCAATGTACCTAAATACTTTAATTGAGGAAATAATTGAAAAACTAAAACTTACCGATAACTTTGACGTTATTAGCGTATTTTTTTATTGCTCACCCATACGCAGCCTGCCCAGAAATTCCTAGTATATTTTAATTGATTACTCATAGAGGATAATGTTATTTTTGAGAAAATATAATAATAATTGTAGTTCTTATTTATTCATATATAAATACATTGTCAAAAATCAAAAATCTAAAACGAAATTAGTCAAATAACCCGCCCTAAACTGTTCCTGGTGCAAAGGTACCCATAACACTCGCTGCATGGCATGTACCAAAAGGTCAATAGATACCATACGCATCAAATATAATAATATTTTCAGGATGATGTTAGGGTTTCCCCGTTTTTGTAGTGCCTCAGGGATGTTTGCGCAGAATGAAACGGACGGTTTTCAAGCCGTAATTCGTAAAAAGATAGCGTCACTGATGAGCAGGGTCCGGGGAAGTCACAACAGTATCCTAAAAACCGCAGCAGAGGATCCTTATGCACCGTGGCTGAGACATTTTGTGAAGACAATGGTCAAATAGGTGTACATACCTATATCCTGTTGACCATTGCTTCTAATTTGTTAGATACCTAGTTACTATAATCTACTATAATTGCATGCATATATATTTTAATGTAGTTTATTTAAGTTTTTTTTTTTTTTACTAACAACATGGACTTTACTGTCTGAATAATAAACCATTTGAATTTGAATTTGAATTTGCTGCGTTACCCCGCTGAATGGCGATTGCCAGTCTTTCCACCAGAAACATGCCGGGAGTCACCTGTCCTATCCATTATCCTGTGGCCCAACTCACCTATGAGCTGTTTGGCCTCACTTCCCCAACAACCCATGGTCTCCACTCCAATCGGAATAAAATTATACAAGGGTTCCATCCCCGCATACTTCTGCTTCTTCTTGGCAGCGGCATCATTCGCAGCTGCTGCCGGCGAGTGGACGGTGCGATCCACATGACTGGCGGCTACAGGCCACTGTAGCCGCCAGTCGGTGGACATTTCACACAACACTATCTAGCCCAAACTAAGCAGAGCATATGCTATGGTAACTGGATGGTTGATAGAATACATCTTTTTTTTTGTAAATATATACTTATGATACATAGAAACACCCAGAAACAGAACAAACGTCCATGCTCATCACACAAATGTTTGCCGTGGATGCGGATCGAACCCACGACCTACAGCTCAGGAGGCAGTCAAACTACCACTGAAGCCATGAGGCCTGTCAAAGTTTCGAAAAGACAAAAAAAACTCACTTTCTTTGTTTTTTGCTACGAAAATCTTAAGGTCTCAGTTCGGGACGAGCTAACCCTTAAACCTTATTCCACCCACCCCATTTCACTACAGGACTAGCAGAAAATTGGCCTATTACCACCCATTTCTCATAAAAATGCCAATAATCCTTACTTAACGATTTCAATCCACGTTCTTCAGGCTTGGAATTCTTTGCCGCCTTCTCTGTTTCCTGAGAACTACAATCTTGGAATTTCCAAGGCTAGAGTGATTTTTTCTAGATAAACGAGTTCCATCCTCGACCACACCGTCGCTTAACATCACGTGGCATCATACTCGTAGTGATCAATCGTAGATACATACACCTACTTCATGAAATGAAAAGTGTAAATAAATTTAAAAAACTTGATTGATTGCTAGAGTAAGAATGTACATTATAAGCCACGAGGCAAGCTTTGAGGAAAAACTATTACAAAAAAATATTTAAATGAAAATTAGACTTTATCGTTATTTCATAAGGATAATATTCAATAAAGTTAGGTACCTACCTTTGCTAATATAAACTTCCCCCACCAAATCTAATCTTATCAAATAAAATGGGATATATTATTTAAATATTTATATAAAGACTTGTTGAATGTACACGGTCATTTTTAATTGTGTTTCTTTAGCTGTAACACGTTGGACATTATAACAAAAATGTATTTTAAATACGCTATTACTCAGGCCCTACTATTATGTATACTGTTGCATCAGTATGCAGAAGTTATTGGCCTAACTGTAGGTGAGAACACCAACGGGGCCAATAATGGCGGAGCAGGATCCAGTAACGGTGCAACACAAGCAAATAATGGTAGAGCTGAAGGCAATAACAACGGCGCAGGAGCCAACAATGGCGGAGCAGGAGCAAATAGCGGTGGAGCTGAAGTCAATAACAACGGAGCAGGAGCCAACAATGGCGGAGTTGGAGCAAACAACGGCGAAGCAGGGGACAATAACGATATAAAAGTTAACAAAGATCGTGCAAAAACTAATACTAATAACGCCACTGCAGAAAAAAAAACCTTTGAAAAAAATGCAAAAGTCTTAACCTTGAACTGTTCTACAAATATAGATAAAATAGACTGGTAAGTAAATTTCAATATCTTTTTTTATTTCATAAAACTCCAGAATGTGAGAAATAAATTCAGCGGATAGTATTTAATTGTTATGCTTTATCATCCCCGATGTTTAATACCACCGACAAATTTTCATTTTAAGCTTTTATTTAGTTTCACGTGGTCGGCTGTCTATCACTTACGGCAAGATTTAATAGTTGAAAATCCACTGCTCGGTTTCTGATTCGAGTAAAATTTTGCATCCATCCAATCCGATAACAATGCAATAATATAGTACAATTGGAACGCATTTCTGCGACGGAATTCGGTATTAGTGGTGGATAAGTGCGTAAGGTTACATTGTGATAATATGATTTAAAATGCGATGACTGTGATTCTTGAGAAGCGTTTCTAGTGAACGTTCACCTTTATATATCGTGTAAAGAGGCCCTAAAATATGACATATAAGCCCTAAAATTCGAATTAAAGATATTGCCATCTCTATCATCATCATCTAAGCCAGAGGAAGTCCAATGCTAGACATAAGCCTCCCTTTGATTTCAAAGGATCGGTTTCGGTTGGTATCGACGGATATTACCATTATGTGAAATTGCGAGATAAAATTATTTAAACTTGAATAATTGGTCAAACGCGTGTCGGGCCACTCGCAATACCTAGCACGTGACGTAGTCGCACTTCACTATTATGTGGACTCTTAGACCATCTCTCTTAATTTTACGAATTAAATGAAATTTGTACGAATGTTTCCTTTCCAAGTACATTTTATGAGATTGTCTACAACTTGATAACTTCTATGGCCTACTTAGCTGTGTAGTTTTTCTTTTTATTTGATTTTATGCCACTAGCATGAATTTTTTGCGTTCGCGTTTGCGTTTTCTTTTTTAAAGCGTATTCAATGAAAATCTAAACATCTTTCAGTGTACTAAATCTCATCTTGTTTATCCCACAGGTATTTCAAACCACAAGCAGGTGTCTTCCAAGACATACGGTTGACGACATTGCAGTCCCGCACCACATATGCGAATAACCTTCAAATCCTGTACTTAGCTAAACCCAAACCTGAGGATGCAGGGTTCTACGAATGCAGATCCAATGACAACAAAACTCTTCACTCGTTTGATGTGAGATCCGGTGCTACAATGCTTCACCTTAGCATTGCCGCCATTTTATCAATGACAATCGCTGTGATGCTGTCATAGTGAAGGAACTGTCAAATCCAATAACTTGTCATTGCCAAAATATATGCAGATCAATAAAGTTATGAGATCTAATCAGTAGTGCCACATATACTTTTCATTTTAAAATATAGCATCTGTGCAGCTAGAGAACTAATGTGGCATTGAGGGCGCTGCCTTATTTCATTATTATGTTCAGTCGAGACCACAGAATAATATATACCTAATAGTAGTATATTTCGAGACGTTAGTTCCTCTTTTTTGCCACGATATAACTATAAGTAAACAGACTCGCCAGACATTACGTTTAAATTAAGTAAAGTAGACAAACTGCTATCCACGTTTTTGTTAGTTGTTAATCTCATTTCCACTCAGTGTGACGTGATATTGGCAGAGTTGATGATGGATACGAACCTGCGTATTTTGAATTAGAATTATAGTCAATTATATATTAGAATTTATTACAGTAGTTGGCAAATTCAAATTCATTTATCAATTGGGTCCTTTGATAATGTGATGGGAATGTAAATGTTCGGATCGGTTAAGTGGGTTGATTCAGTTTTTTTAACTATATAAATTATTAAACTTTAATAATTATGACCTATTTTATACCCTACCCATATTCATAAACTATTAAAATTATTAAACTGTAATAATTATCAACTATTTTATACCCTACCCATATTCGCAATAAAAGTATGATTATATTAATTCTACAGACATGAACTGCATAACTGAAGACAAAACTGCCAGTTGCAAAATAGTTGTGAACGATCAAAATATCAGTTTAAATTGCAATTGAGAATATTTCTCATCATCATCATCAGCCTACTTTAGTCCTCTGTTGGACATAGGCCTCTCCCATTGAACGCCATTCAGCGATCCTCAGCTTTCCGTTTCCAACCACAGCCAGCTGCTTTCCGTATATCGTATCACTCCAACGTGTCTCAGAATCGTGTCTCAAAAATATTTCTACACGAGAGTAAATAAACAAATTTATTTGCCTCGATATCCATGCAGTAGAGCCGTGCCACATGGCACACGGGGTCCGATGTTTGCCGACCGTGCGACCGCATGCCAGATGTTCTACAGTGGTTAGCGGAACTCCGGATATGCTCTCTAGGTATTATTGAAATCTCGTTTCGCTTCATTTTGGGAAACCTATCAAGAGACGTCCCAAACTGATGTGATACGTGCCTGACCAGATTTGAAAAGAAGCGTAGTCTGTTTGAAAAGAGAACTTTCGTAGCAAAAAATGGGAACTGATACGTCTCTATTGTGTGGCTATGGAATAAAATAATGAAATAAGGACAACAGTGCCCCCAATGCTACATTAGTTACTTTTCTGATGTTTATATTATATAAATTACAGTTTGAAAAACTTAAAAAAACACATTCCAAATTATTGTATTGTAATAAACCTAATCGTGGTCAAAGTTCATTACAAGACTTTTCTAAGAAATCCAAACACAGCTATGATACGATGTTCCATCATGAAGTTCTAGTTCATATCTTCCGGCTCCATCATCAGATCAGTTCGACAGTACCATATTATTGTATTGTCATCAGAACTACATACAGCTGCCAATTTTCATGACGCTACGATCCTTGGAAGATGGTTAAATTAGTTACCTTAGATTTCATTACATACAGGTCGACCTAATAAAAGCGTGTTAAAAACAAAATAATTTTCCCGTAATGATAAGTAGTAAACAATAGTTTGTAATTATAACAAAGGTCACTGGTGTCGGTGGAGATAAAAAAAAGAAGTTTATATTAGTAAAAATCTAGCTAATAAAATATGTTTGTTATTCTGTCACACTATAATGGCTAAACGGACTTGATTACAAGTATAAGTTTAGAAAACTCAAAATCCCCGAGAAAAAAACGGTTGAACCGATTTTGATGAAACATAGCTAAGAACACCCGACTAATTCACCTTCCAAACAAAAAAAACAAAATCGGTTCATCCGTTCGGGAGCTACGATGCCACAGACAGACACACACATAGACACGTGAAACTTATAACACCCCGTCATTTTTGAGTCGGGGGTTAAAAAATAAGAATATATATACTTAGTTCCCGTCACGTAAAAAGATAAGAATATATACCTATATATAGTTCCCGTCACGTAAAAAGAACGCTGATTTGTTCGTAAGCGCGAACAAACTAGCGTTCTTTTTACGTGACGGGAACTATACTTATAGCATAAATTCTGGATTAATACGTACGCTAATAATACCTATTAAAAAATTTAAGTAGTTAAAAATACATATATTAGTTTATAAAAGGCACAGACCCAAGAGTCTGTGGAGATTAATTTTGACAAATAAAAAAAAAACATATACCTATTACAACATGCAAAAAAATAGTGTTGCATGTGCGCTTCACAAAATTGTTATTGACATGAGAGAAGGCAACTTCCTATGGATTCCAGGTATACATCTGTACATCACTATATTGTGAACACTGTCCATAGAAACATTAGGAAAAAGCTGTTTATTGAAATTCAAATTTAGAAGATGATTTTTAAATTTAAATTTTAGCTTAATAAATGTTATGTGTGTAAAAACTAAAATAACATCATTTTAACTAGCTTAACTAGACATATTTACTTAACTGTGATTGTGACTTGTGGTTTCTGTAGTAGTATTTCAGTGTTCAAGTTGCTTATACTGTGTTCTGTACTTTATGCAGATATTGATAAATCAGTTGGGTGTCTAAAAAAGAATACATTATGTACTTACCATATTATTTACATATTGCTTTATGTACAGAGCAAACTGAAAAATAAACTGTGTTAGCTTTGAATGTAACGAGAAAATAAATATTAGGTATACAAATACATGTCAAATGAATTTAAAATAGAAAATAAATAGTAGCAGTGTTAAATAGTAGTAGTTTTTTTTTAGTTTGTACTAACCGCCTTCACGTTCGCCCCCCCTCGGTGGGCGAGTCTGACTTGCACTTGACCGGTTTTATTCATCACTACGCGACGGATGAAACCGCATCGAACATCTAGTAGGTATTCTATAATTTAGCTGACATGCCTATCACTTGCTGTAAAATGCCAAAAAAATAGAGATAACCATACAAAATAGTCAAATATATACCATTTAATCTCAAATATGAACTATAAATAAATAAATATATTTGTGGACATTTCACACAACACCATCTAGCCCAAACTAAGCAAAGCTTGTACTATGGAACTAGATGGCTGATAGACTATATATATACTTTGTTATTGACATAACTGGGTTAATTAATAGCAAATTCACTTTTGTCCGAACTCCAATTTTTATCCTGTTTTTTTTTTCACTCTGCTGCTCCATTTTCGTCATTTCGGTGGACTGATTCACTTCGCAAATCAACAGAATCCAATAACAAACAAGCATCCAATTTACCACTTCAAAAAGTTTATATATATTTATTTATTTTTTTATAAAATAGGTGAAGCAAAAAGGCAGACGGCTCGCCTGATGGTAAGCGATAACCGTCGCCTATGGACAACTGCAACATCACTGACATTACTGTTGCTTTGCTTACCCGGAAAGGTGCTTGTAGACACCCTTTTTAAGACCCTCTTTGTTGAAGCTCGGCGGGAAAACCTTCCGAGGAAGGACATTCCACATTTTGCTTGTTCGCGGTAGGAAGGAACGTGAGAACCTGACTGTATGGGATTTCCAGTTATGCAAAATGTGGGGGTGAGCTTTTTGGATATATGAGAACACAGTGATAACATTCTTAGTCTTGGATATAAACAAACAATAATAACATTTCGCGCGTCCTGTGATGTCATTGTTATGATTTATTTTCGTTCCGACTCTCGCAGGAATCTTAGGAATCTAAAATCTTAATCTTACTTCATAACAGAAAATAAAAAGTTTCATAAATACTTATTTTCCGAAAACGAAACGCTTCTGACAATAACTGAATGAACATTTTTATGTTTTATCTGTGTACAAAAATTTAAACCACTGTTAGTGCCAGCCCTCGATTAGTCCGAGTTTTGTAATAAAGTTAACGTAAGTAACTCGGACTTTTTAGTCCAGGTTCAAACTAAGACTATCTCTCTTTTTTGTAGACGGTTAAAGTTTTCACTATCGTATGCTCTCTGTCTGACATGAAATTAAAATGCTTGTAACTTTCTTATTTTTGAAGTTATTAAAATTTTGCTTTTGTGGAATGGATCTATTTGTGGTCAAGTTTTTATGACCAAATAAAAATAAATCATTAATATTCCTTATTTAACTAGTAAGATTTTATTACAGGCACCGAGACAGAAAAGACTAAAATAAAACATACAACGTCCTCCTTGTTTTTTTTTTGTTTTTTTTTTTATCAGCTAAATTTCAGCCCTCCTTGTATAAAGTTGGTTAAAAATAGTCTAAGCTACAAGTTGTCCTAATTCCTGAGCTCATTAGACCGTTATCCCAGACGACCTTTTCTGACTCGAACACCTGATTCACCGTAGATCGTAGATTCACCCTCCTTCTCGAGAAGTCTCCAATAAAAATCAAGAGTTCTTGAAGCTGGAGTTTCAATTTTCGGATCATGTAACGAGTTTCTCAGTCAAGTAGGTACGTGTGGATTTTGAGGATGCCTGTTTGGATATACGATATGGTGAGAAAAACATTTTATTTTCTAACCTACTACAAACAAGGGAGAGATTCTCAATTTGGTAGTATTTTGTTAAGTTTATTACCACATAACTCTGTCATTTGTTGATTTAAGCTGTTTTATTTGTGATTGTTAAAATGAGCGGAAATACGGTTTCTGACACGAATGTAGGGTTCTGTGGACAAAATAAGTAAGTATATTTTATATTCGGGCTTTTAACACGGCAAAATGATGTAAACGGTAAAAGGGTTATGATAGAGTATCAACGAAATGTAGCGTTAATCCTCAAAAATGTCCGAGCTCAATGAGATCTAATTAGACCTATAAGATCTCTTACACGATTAAAATAATTTCGATTTTCAAAATAATTCGAAACGGCAAAATAGACGTCTGTAGACTTCTCAATCTAAATTCTTCTTCTTTTTTGTATTGGACCCGCATTAAAGCATTTGCCAGTGTCAAGTATTAGGATTTTTTCAAGTTTCTTGAATAAAACAAGTTGTAAATGTTCTAGTCACAATCTAAGTCACGTATACAGTTAATTTATAAGTCGAGTCCTGATTCAGTAAAGTGGTGGCGACTTTACTAGAAGCTTCTATGGAGTTTTGCCGACAACGTAAAAACACACGTTTTACTGCTTTTTTTTCATTTGCCCACACTCACGCACTTTATCGAACACTTAATGAAAAAACACCACCACTTTTATAGCATTAATGTTCAAAATAACACAAATTTAGGAAAATAAAACAAAGCAACAACACGTTATTAAGACGTTCCCGCCAAAACTCCTCAATCTAAATTAGCCTTTAGAGCGGCGACATGGAGTTTTTATTTCAACATCTTTAAGTTTGTCATTGTTGGTATATGAGTATCGTTTTCGCGAATTTTGTTTTAGGCTTTACGTCCACGTGATGGAAAGTCATTGGTATAACCATATTATATTATATACTAAATTCAGTATCTAAAATATTTCGATTAGTAGAAACTAGAAATTTTGTTCCAATCTAAAAAAAAAAAGAAAAAAAAAGTGGAATTTGCAAACAATAGACTTAAAAAACAAATTGTCTATGACACTCGAAATAAAGACAAATCTAAGCAAGCTGTTTAGGCTGTAGGAGGTAATATAGAAACAAATATACCACAGATATGTGGTCTGTGATATAATTACACACGAAAAACAAAGCCTTCCTTCTTGCGCAGTTGGGTAAATATAAACACGGATCTCTATCAATCTATCATACGTTTTGTAACCACAAACTCTTGACAACTTTTAAGCATGATTACATAAATATATACTTAATTAAATTACATAACAATCTTATTTGTACATATAAGTTATTCATCCAATCTAGTTTTACTTTACGACTAAACTCACCTAACTGGCCCTTTCTCATTCTACCCTCAAAAAATATCTGAAGCACATAAAATTTTAAAGGCCAACGCGTGAGATGAAACTTGGATAGGCTTTTTTATATATTTTGTGAATTTTATCATTTTCTTGCTACGACTGTGTGTGGAATCGTAAGCAAGGTGAGTATCTTTTATATGGAGATATCTCTACATGACTACATGAGTTTGAAGGAAAGATGCAAAAGATATGAGGCAACGAAATTCTTTGCAATATTTTACCTAAAAGCGAGAAGGGTAATGTTTCGTGGGTGTATGTATGTTTGTATGTGTAAATCCTGTCTTCTAATATTATATAATTATAGTTAAAAAACTGGAAAAAAAACGATTTCAAAATATGTAATATGTATAACGCCTGCAGAAAAGTGAATGAACGCATACACGAATTTGCTATTCACTTTTCTACAGTTGTTTGGATGATACTTTACCAGTTAGTATATTATAAAAACCAAAGTACTGTATCGATTTTGATAAAATTTATATGGGATCGCCTCTGAAGTATGATCTACCAAATACAAAAATAATCATCAAAATCAATGCACAATTGGCTGAGTAATTGGTGAACAAACATAACTCCTTTGCTTTGAAAGTCGGTTAAAAAGTAAAAGTAATCTCTCTGTCGTCTGTCTGTTTGTACTTCACGGCTAAACGGTGAAACCGATCGTTATGTTTGGCGTGAAGATTTTCTAGGACGTGAAAATGGACATATGCTATATTTTATCACCATACACATCATCATCCCCATTTTTCATCACCACGCGAGCGACAACGCAGGACGCATCTAGTATATTCATAAAGTATCGTAAATCATAAGATTAGAGGCCGTTTGATGCCGACGGTGCGTATGGTTACAAAATATTATGTATTTCATATGCATTTAGGTGTTCAATATTCATCTTCCTTCATATGCAGTGGTATCAACAGTGTAACTTATAACATTATGCCACTTCTGGTATTAGATCTGCCTCGAGTACTTAGGATTTCTGTGTTTATAAAAAATCTAACAACTAACAACCAAATTTATTAATTTGTCTACCTCGGGTGCTTCGACAGGATTTCCGGGTTGTCATAAAAAAACCTAGCAACCACACTGATAGTTTGATCTGCAAGATTCTACTTGAAGATTTGACAGCATTTCCGCGTTGTCATAAAAAAACCTACTTATTAATTGATCCGCCTGGTTTGCTTTTATTCCATTATTACGATAGATGTTTAAGAAATGTATACATACATACCCTATGAATTCTATAGAATGACGAAATCAATGCGTTTTTGGTAACATAAACATTTAATTAAAATAATTAATATTTATTTTTATTGGTATAAAATTATAGTTTAAAAAACTGAAAAAAAACGACTTCAAAATACGCAATTTATTTACTTGGATGATATTTTATCAGTTATTTGGTTATAAAAACCAAAGTACTGAACTGACTTTGATAAAATTTATATGGAATCACTCCTAAAGTATGGCTGACCAAACAAAAAAGAATCATCAAATGCACAATTGACGGACTACGGTGAGCAAACATACAAAAAAAAATACAGTCGGATTGATAACCTCTTTTCTAACCGACTTCAAAAAAGAAGGAGGTGAACCGATTTTGATGATTATTTTTTTATTTGAAAGCTGGTGCTTTCCGTGTGGTCCCATTTTAATTTGGTCCAGTTCTGACAAAGGCATCGATGAGAAGTCGGTTGCTTCAGTTTTTTAAACTATAATTATTTTAGAAGTTGGTTAAAAATATAAAAACATTCGGTAATACCACTCACCAGTTATATGCACAGCAATAGCCGGCGGCATTACAAAAATGCCCACCAGCAAGTCGGCAGCAGCCAAGCTCGTCACAAAACAATTGGTGACCGTCCTCAACCTCTTAGTTGTCACAACAGCAGCTATGATCAACGTATTACCTATCACCGTTACCACAATCAGTAAAAATAGCACTATCACTACACTTATCTCTATAGAATCGTAATTTTCGTGGCAATTCGTGGAATTGGTCAAATTCCTCCCGCACGGATTCGTCTCTTCTATTTCGTAACCGACGCTTGACACTATCTGGTAGAGGTCGTTTGTGAAGTTGTATTTTCCTTCTCTGTCGTTTTCTATCGTGAATTCTGTTTGGATCTCGGTGGTGTTCCATTTTGTCGTGTCTTCTGGCGTGATCATGAGATTACTATAGATACGCGAGTTGCTTGGGATGGTTTTTTGATGTTGTTGATGGCATTTTCTGGAAAAAATAGAGAGTTTTGGTTATTACATAAATTTCTATGTAGTACTGGGAGGAATAAAACCTAAAACGTGTCAATGGAGCTCGTGCATTTTTTTTATATACTTATATAATGCAAATTGTATTGATAGATGAAATAAATATTAAAATTTGATGAAACATTATGAAGACATAGCGATATCAGTCATACGCAAAAACGAGAAAAATTAGATGGCAATCATGTACTTTGTGACGTAGTCATCCTCTCGATCGCTCACCTGTGTTTACTGTCAATGTATTCTATACTCACACACGCCTACTACTTACTATGTGCTGTCACCTTCTGACATCACTGACCATAACCGCAAAACAGTCATGTTTTAAAATAGTCAAAAAGAAAACTTCACTAACTTCGTTATTTCTTAACGGATTACACTTATCCAAAAGAATAAAATAATCAAAAAAATCTTACTTAATACTTAGGATGGTAGTATGCCAGCGTTCTAAGCTGTAGGTCGAGCTTAGAAGGCTGGCATCTACTAATATACCAATTGAGCTGTACGGCTAGTCATTCTCGATCATGAGGTAGGTATATTTCCCTTGCTGTAACTGTAACTGCTGTGGGTTCGATCCACACCCAGGACAAATATTTGTGTTATAAGCATGGATGTTTGTTCTGTGTCTGAGTGTTTCTATTATTACCGAAAAACGTTACTTAAATTTAACCAACGTCTTAAGTTCTCTGTCTTCTTTCTGCAAGTGTCATTACGTGTCAGCCAGGAGTTGACAAAATATGTTAAGCATTGCTTAATGTTAAGTAACATTTTTCGGTAAGGCAGTATGTTCTCAGCTATAAGTCGAGCTTAGAAGGCTGGTATACTACCAACTGAGCTATAAGGCCATTCATTCTCGATCATGAGGTATATTTCCCTTGACAAAAAATCCATAACAATAAGGAGTAATCCCAATGGTCCACTAAAGATCATTTAAGCCGAAGAATTATCTTTGAACATTAATTATGTTGTACAAACATTTAAATATCTCAAGGATTGTAAAGATTCTTATTTATTGGACAGATTTATAATTCAGAGTTAATCTCGGCCGTTCTCAGAGAGATAGATCGTTGTTTCGCAGGAAGTTTATTTCAGGAAAGATAATAATTGTTTTTGAAGAAGCTTTATTTTTATATGTAAGTACATAGAAATAATTTTCTTAGAATGCGAGTCGCCTTTAGCTAAGAGAAGCAACTTTTAACAGATCTCTTAGGGCCTATTAATTCACTCTACCTGTTACTATACACAACAGGTAGGCACAATTTCACTTCTTTCACGCTCATGTGCTGTATGTTCTAGATAATGGCTAGGTAACGCTTATATGCATGTCAAATACGTGATCATCATCATCATCATCATCTCAGCCACAAAAAGTCCACTGCTGGACATAGGCCTCCCCCATGGATTTTCATAAAGACCGGTTGGAAGCGGCCTGCATGTGATAATATGGTCATGCACAAATTTTGATAGATATGGCTTCACTTATAAATGGAATTTTGAATGAAATTATGTCTCTAAGCAGTATTTATGAAGTTCGTTATAAAAAATAATCGGCCAAGTGCGAGTTGGACTCGCGCACGAAGGGTTCCGTACTATCATCTATAATACTACAAAGTTTAGTTCTGTTTATAAAATAACGAGAAATCAACGAAATTCCAAGTAGTAAATTGCAAACTTATAGGTAGGTTTTCGATACACATCCGGGCAGCATGACGACGCTCGCGCGAGTACGCGCGGCTATGGCTCGCTCCGTGAAGTTACCTCCCCCGCTACCCGGGCGGCGCAGCGCTCGCACCGCGTTTAGATGCACGGATTATTTTCATTTTGTTAGTTTTTATGTATTAGATTAGGTATTTATTTTTATAGTTAATATATTTCTAAATATTTACTTACAAATATTCAAGTTTCTACCTGTTAATTAATATCGAGTAAAAATTGCTTAAAAATTACGTTTGTTGTATGGGAGCCCCCCTTTAATATTTCATCATCATCTCAGCCATAAGAAGTCCACTGCTGGACATAGGCCTCCCCCATGGATTTCCAAAAAGACCGATTGGAAGCGGCTTGCATCCAGCGTCTTCCCGCCACTTGTATGAGATCATCTGTCCATCTCGTGGCTGGTCTTCCTACGCTGCGCTTGCCGGTGCGTGGTCTCCACTCGAGAACCTTTCGGCCCCATCGGCCATCAGTTCTACGTGCTATGTGTCCTGCCCACTGCCACTTCAACTTGCTAATCCGCTGTGCTATATCGGTGATTTTTGTACGTCTACGTATCTCTTCATTTCTGATTCGATCTCGTAGAGAGACTCCGAGCATAGCCCTCTCCATAGCTCGTTGCGTGACCTTGAGTTTCCTTATAAGGCCCATAGTTAGGGACCACGTTTCAGTGCCGTATGTCATCACTGGTAACACACACTGGTTGTAAACTTTCGACTTGAGGGACTGGGGAATATTGGACGAGAAGACGCTTTTAAGTTTCCCGAACGCTGCCCAGCCGAGTTGGATACGACGATTGACCTCCCTCGTAAAGTTGGACCTGCCTAATCGGACCGTTTGTCCTAGGTAGACGTATTCGTCAACAACTTCAAGAGTGAAGTTCCCCACAGATATTGGGGTGGGCACTACATGGGCGTTCGACATAACCTTCGTTTTGTCCATGTTCATTTTGAGGCCCACCCGTTGGGAAACTCTATTGAGGTCTTCGAGCATCGTACTGAGCTCTTCCATCGACTTTGCCATGACTACTATATCGTCGGCTCGTCGACTCCTTTAATATTTACTTTATTGTTATTTAATTATTTATTTTGAAAGGTAATATACAAGTAAATATTCTGTGAAAATTTGAAGCGTCTACCTGTTACCGTTTTTAATATTGAGCAAAAAAATACGAAAAAAACACGTTTATTGTATGGGGACCCCCCTTATTATTTTTTTTTTTTTAATTTTTAGTATTTGTTGTTATAGCGGCAACGGAAATACATCATTTGTGAAAATTTCAGCTTTCTAGCTATCACGGTTTATGAGATACAGCCTGGAGACAGACAGACAGACAGACAGACAGACAGACAGACAGACAGACAGACAGACAGACAGCGAAGTCTTAGTAATAGGGTCCCGTTTTTACCCTTTGGGTACGGAACCCTAAAAACAAGACCCGATTAGCTGTTTTTTTTTTTTTAAATGTGCAATTTTGTTTTAAAAACCAAATTGAAGTCGGTTTTCAGTTTTTTAAACTATAATTATTTAGACATACGAAGCGGTAAATTTGTAAATAATTCAAGACGTTAAATATCATTATCCGTTTACATAGTAATCTCACCAAACACTGCTCTTCATGTAGTGTTTGTTCCATCATGGCATTGCATACAGAATCCTACCATGTACAAGGCTCGACAAATTTTCACTAAACTGCACTGAGCCCCTGAAATGGACCAATTAATAAATTTTACGAGCAAAACTGCTGAAAGCTGTTTTCTTAAGGCGCTGCAATTTTTCCAAGACTCGTAAAAATGTTCACATTAATACGTTTTAGAGCTTGTGTTTGCAGTATCTTATGCCAACAGTTTGGCCACCATTTTATTCGATTTATATTGACTTAAAAAAATGTGTATTCTTTATTACCATTATGTCAGCCATATGAAGTCCACTGCTGGTCATAGTCCTCCCCAATGGATTTCCAAAAAGTCCGATTGGAAGCGGCCTGTATCTAACATCATCCCGCCAAAACATAAACGACAACACAAACATATCAATACAATCAGGCAAAGCATTAACAAATTTAAAAAAGGGCCTTGATTAAGTTCGAGGGTTTATTAGTGGAGTAGGACGGAAAAAAAAACATCTTCCCGCCACTTGTATGAGATCATTCGCCAATCTCATCATCTTACTCGTATGTTGACCACCTAATAGACGTGAAAATTATTATAATGAAAACGAATATTAGTATAAAATAGAATATAATTTTATTGTACATACAGTAAAAACTTAAAATAAGCAATATACTTAAACGACAGTACAAAGAAATCACATAGAGCGATTTCTTCCAGGCAACGTTACGGTGGATAAAAGTAGAAAAAATAATAATGCTAATGCAAAAAAATAATGCTATCTTGTTTAGGGTTCTTTATAAACTATAAGGAAACCTTATAAATTCGGCATATCTGCATTAACTTGACTTAACTTCCATGTTCGATTTCAGCCCTTTATAAAAACGCTCGATCAAAACAAAACTCGTTACTTAACTAAATTAGTAACGTAGTGTGAAACAGACTTAAGTGCCTAAGGTACTTACTTAGATGTACATTGAACAATACCCTTTCAAGCAACAATAGAATCTAACAAAACACTAAAAGAAAAGAAGCACTATCAGTATTGTGTTCAGTGCTCACGCAAAAACAAAACCTAGAAAGGAGTCCATCATTAAGGAAAAAGTTTTCGTTTTTTACACTAATATTATTTTATCTGTACATTAAATGAGCGTTTATTTTTCAGTAGAAAGCGTCAGAAGCCTAAGTGGCTGTTGGATCTTTTGTACATAAAGTTCAGTCTTAAATTATGGCAAGAGATTTTTTACAAAATTCGAACATTTATTTTATTTTAAATAAAATGTAATAATAACTCTGAGCTGTAATAATAGCTGATACACTGCCTTAAGGCACTGTGGACAGTAGGTCGCCTAGCAATAATTTTACTAGTGCTAAATTGCTGAAACGATTTATAAAAATCTGCTATGTAGATAGATCTACGATTGACCACCAACTCGCCTGATGTTAAGCGACGGTGTGGCCGAGGATGGAGCTCGTCGATCTAGAAGATATCTATTCACTCTAGCCTTGATTTTTTTTTAAGTATTTCTTATTTTTAATTCCTTATAGGTATATTCCGTATAGGTACATAATGGGGTATGTAATTATATTTTTTCGGTATTTTTTATATTTTTATTGGTAGATTCATCATTTTCAGATTGAGACATTTAAAAGAAATAAATTCAATATTTTTGGATTCTGTTCAGTAGTTATTGATAAATATTTATAAAAAAACTAGTGATGACGTCACATATCCGTCTGAATATAATAATACCATGATTACTAAAAAACTCGTACTAACATTTTAAGTGACAGTTTTTGCTGCTATTGTGCTTTGTAAAATTAATAAATATTTTTAGTGTAACTTTTTTAAAATTCTATTTGGTCATCATCATCATCATCTCAGACATAAGAAGTCCACTGCTGGACATAGGCCTCCATGGATTTCCAAAAAGACCGATTGGAAGCAGCTTGCATCCAGCGTCTGCCCGCCACTTGTATGAGGTCATCTGTCCATCTCGTAGCTGGTCTTCCTACGCTGCGCTTGCCGGTGCGTGGTCTCCACTCGAGAACCTTTCGGCCCCATCGTCCATCAGTTCTACTATGCTATGTGCCCTGCCCACTGCCACTTCAACTTGCTAATCCGCTGTGCTATATCTATTTGGTACCTACAGATAAAAAGGCGGTTCTGTGATAATTTAGAGGTCGACTATTATTAGAAGGTCAAATATTTTTTATATTTCCGTAAAAATACGCACCATAGCATCATTTTAAGAGCCCAAAGTAAATAAATAGGTATGGTTTAGAGGCATATATAATCTCGAAATGGTTTTGTAATCATCTTAAATTAAATTTTTCTTTACGTACCCCATTAGTATATCGAAATAATTTGTTTGCTGAAGGTTTATGAATACACGATTTTTTCGTAAATCTTTTTAGTAATTATATATTTTCAAAATTTTTGGTGTGCGTGAGCAAGTGTGACAAAAAAAAATATGACAGCGCTTTAAGAGCTTTTAAAATCATTGTCATGGTTCGATTAAGCTAATAATAGCTTAATGACAGTAAAACCCGTATAACTAAGATATAGATAAATCCGTGAAACGAAAACATAAAAGTGTGAAATTTATGTTGTTTGTCTGGAAAACTTATGGGTAACGGAAGGAAAAGTTTTTAGCAAAATGTTTTTACAAAAATACCTATTCTAAAGAACATTTCCGATTATCTTTTCCGATTATCTCTTTTACGCCTCGCGATTTACCAGCTTTCCTACGTTTTCGGCTTTTAGGGTTCCGTTGAGTAACAAAAAACCGGCTAAGTCTGAGATTTACTCTTAAACTGAACTTCCAAACGAAATCCCTACTAGATGGTATATGACCAGTACGCTTAAAAATAATTAAAGCAGCACAAATAAAATAAAACTTTCTAGTTAGAAACTGTTGGCTCACATGTTTCACAACTACAAAATATAGTAATCGTATGTTTTTGAAGTGAAAACTTCTTTAGCGGCGTTGCGCATTTTTTGGATGGGTAAAAAAATTTAAACTCGCGTCAGATCGTCAGATTAAAATCCGTAAGACGGACGGATTATTTTAGTCAGAAACCTATTCTAATGTTCTGCATTTAAAGTTCATTATTGTATGTACAATTTGTCCTTCTAGCATGACGTAATTTCGTTGCGCCGAATGCTTATTTTCGACACATGCACGTAAGACTCGTTAGCTCAGTAGGTTAGAGCACCGATATAAATTTCAATTTGTCCATCGGAGGGCGGAGGTTCAAATCCTTCATGAGTCAGACTTTTTGCTATTTTATTTTTTAATTTTCACTTCTGCCAGCACTCCCGGAGTGCAACCCGTTGTTTTTTTTTTCATGTGAAAATAAATAACTAAAAATAAATTAATAATTTACAGATTAGTCTTTACTTTCGAAGACCTTACTTTTGCCTAATTTTGTGATTGTTAATAGGGAGTACCCTTGCAAGCAATGACATTCCCATCACGCTCGCAAGTGTTAAAATATGAAAAATGACAAATGAAAATGAAAATGTGCAAAATGACTGTTTTGATTAGGCACATGCGTATGTAAATACCATGGGAAAACTTTACCTACTTCTAGCGCAGTCGGATAAAAATGTATTTTAATAATTTGTCGAAAATGTTGTTCATTATTTTCGTCTGCTTTCACAAAACAAAACCGTCACTTTTCAGTATCAGAAAACCGACGATATGGACAATATTGTTCGGAAATTCAATTTCCGTAATGTTATTAAGACAGAATACAGAGATTGACTTACAAAAGGCCCCTCAGTTATAACCATTAAATCCCTCCAAGTTAAGACAAGTCTTCACTTCATTGGCCCTCCAATTACAATTCCTTTGAGCACCAATAATGGACATACTTTTAGTTTAAAAGCAGTTACCGTTAAGACGAGAAAATCTTTAAAGTATTCATAAGTCTTGTTCGCATTAAGCCCGGTACATATTGTGCTAGTAATTTAGGAAAGTAGTAAGTAGCTTCCATGCAAGCGTTTTTAAAATACAGGCTAAGTAAGCATTCAAAGAAACTACTTTTATGGAAATAAATAAATGAAAAAATATTGGTGGACATTTCTCACAATTTTTTTATGGATTTAATTAATTTTAAGACAAAGTTTCGAACACTACAGCGTGCGTTGTCACAGGTGGTGAGATGTCTCATCTGTGACCACGGACTCCGCAAAGTTTTCGAAACGTTAGGTCTTAAAATGATGTAAAATATACGCGATAAATCCGTTTTTTTATACAATTAACTCTCGTGAAAACCTAAGAAATCAGGGCTAAGTAAGCGTTGAATAAAACAGTCTGTTGACATGGCAACATGTTAATGCCCTCGTTTCGCAAGTAATTTAGTAAGGAAAGTAGCGAATATCCTCATACTCTCTGTATGAGGATATTCGCTACTTTACTAAATTACTAGCTAGAAAACGAACGTTATGATAGTACTTTAGTCAAGTTTACTCGCCTCTAATTAGCTCAGTTAGAAGATACCTCTATCTTCTACTAGCCGTGTCTTGCGAGAAATACACCTATATAGATATACAGTATACACTTCACAAGAAAGCCACAAAATGTTTTCACCTTTGACGAGCTATATTTCGCTCATATCACATTTGAGAAGAGAAATATTTATGAATCTTTTATGTTCATTATTTTAGTTCTTAATTTTATTTAGATTTTACTATTGCATTTTAGCACAGTTTCCTGAACACCTGCCAAATTTCGGTTATGTGGTACTAATAGTCTCTGAGTATAAAAGCTGTGACATATAGACAGACAGATAGACGGACACGGCGAATTTATAAGGGTTCAAGGGCGTCGCCAAGGGGGGGCAAGAGGGGGCAGCTGCCCCCCCCCCCCCTAGAGATTAAAAAAATGTAGCCAACTGCAAAGCAATCAAAGTCCTAAGGCCGTGCAATTGTCAATTGTACCTGTACCTACAATTCATATATATAATATTAACTTGCCCCCCCCCCCGGGCCATGGGCTGGCGACGCCCTTGTAAGGGTTCTTCGTAGTAACTACAGAATCATAAAATAACAAAAAGTATCTAGAAGCGTCTTAATATTATGTACGTTTTCAGTGTAAGGGCAACTTTTCAATTTACAGTTTTTATTATCGTACCTTACTTTTAGAAAGCTCCAAACAGTTCATAGATCGTCTTAAACATCGTCAAATATTAAAAACTAAGCTTCCGTACAGCAGAGTCTAATTAGACGAGATAAGTGCCTCCTATTAGTGTCTAACTGGGTCTTAAACAATGCCTTAATTCTGTAAAGAGACACTGTTAATGACATTCTTGTACAATAATGACGAAGTTTACCAACCTGTCACAGAATAGATTAATGCAGAAAAACAACTTTTAGGACACTATAAGTAACAAATTGTCCGTCTCGCATTAAGAGTATGTTTCCCATGCTGGACTGGGAGAAAAAAAACAGAATGTAGGTAAAATCTGCTTCTCTTCCCAGCCATAATGTAAAACTAAGAAAATTGGCGTTTATGTAGGCAATAGGCTGACCCCTGTCACTACAAGCCAATATTTTGTACATCTTACTTTCTAATAACCTCTCTAATACCTTCTACTTTCTATTTCACCCTCTAACAGATAACTAAACTAAATTACACCTAGGTATTACAGTTATTTAAATATGGTTGTTAAACGGCCTCATGGTCTTTAATACTCTCCTGACACGTAAGGGACATTTTATGTTTGTAATAATGATTATTTTGATTTTATCATTACGTATTAATATGAATTCTGTCGTCTTTTAGGATGTAAGAATAAATTAAGTAGGCTCCTTGGGTAGTCGTTTATGAAAGTAGTAAACCTTGCATTAGTTATTCTGTTCTGTTTACGCTGTGGTCTAGGTTGATTTTGACGCCCCAACATTGACTTAGAAGGAAACTTTTAAGCGTAAATTAACCAAGTTGGCAAGAGTTTCAAGTAGCTCCCAGTCTGGATGAGGCGTCCAGCTTTTGTAGCTGTTTTGTTAATGAAGGTGACTCATCAGGGGTAATTTTCTTGCAATTAGCGTTATCTTTTATCTGTAAAAGCATTTGTTCAAAGTTTGTCCAACATCGGTAGCTGGCGCCGCACAGGTTGCGAACCCTGTGTCTATAGGTTAATATTAGAGTTAGCACTTATTAGCACCTGTGCAAGCTGACTTACGCTTTATTGCGTCTGTGCCTTTATTATGTATGTATATTATTTTGTAAATTAGATTTAATTTCAATCTCGGATGCTCAATAGTTGTATTATATTTCACTAGCTGTGCCCTGTGGTTCCACTCGCTTATCCGCATATTTTTGAAAAACTGTGATGATGATGATTTTCTTTCACCTTGTTTTGAAAAACACGAACATAACAAAAAAACAAGCAAAACCAGTCAACCCCTTTCTGAAGTTTAGATTTTTATTTATAAAGATATTTTGTACGCTATAAATATTGATAATTATTTTTTCCTAGAAATTTTTCGTATTTACTCAAATTCTCGGTATTAATAAACATCTTTACATCTCGGATTTCATTCTTTGATAAGTTTAATCAAAAAAATATTCGAATGGAAGCGATAAAAAAGAAGCAGGAAAACGTCGAAAATCATTACCGATAACTCTTATACGTCGTTTTGCAACTCGATAACTTTCTTATTTCCCACAAAAGCGTCCTGGCAACTCCTAAAATAAGTTGTTTGATTATGAAATTGAACGCTCTTGCTGCTGAGAAGAGAAAGTAGCAGAGAAGCAGTTTGATACGAGCTTCAGCGTTTATAATTTAAGCAAGTGTTGTGTGTAGTCTATCCATATATACTAGGTATGGTCATGACTAATCCAAGGGGCTACTCTAACGGAATAAGTGCACACCAAAAATTAAGTACAAATAAATTACAGTATTCCAGTAAGCAATTTTTTGCAGGTTTTATTTTTTAATAGTTTTTGCTTAATATTCGTTTGTGAAGTCAGTTAGTTTTGAAGGTCAGCAACTATGAGGTCCTAGGAGATTAAAATGGCAAGAAATACCTAAATAAGAAAAATACGGTTGTACGGTTGTTTATCTTAAAATATTGTATTGTTTTATATATTAATTTTCTCATGCTGCTAATATTATATGGAAAATTTTCAGTTAAATGCAAATAATATTTTACCAAGTCAGTATTAATTTTTGTATCTTTTAAACTGACCAGCAAGGGGAAAGTTAATATTCAATTTGACCATAATATTTTGCTGTTATATACTGTATAGCTTTTAATTTAAACAAACTTAGGTTTTTTGTGTTATTCAAGAGTGAATTGATATGAATGATATTAAAAATATATATTAGATGAATTACATGGGAAGTTAAGATAAGTGATTTTTCGAGTAGTTTTTACTTGGAAATACCGACTTCAAAAATAAGGAGATTTTATTTTAAATTATATTATAAATATTTTGCTACTTAGAACTCTGTTATTTATAAGTCTATTTGATATTGTTTATTTGAAAGAGTACACTTTAAACTTAGTTTCGTACAAATTTCATTAAAATTGGTTCAAAAACTTGTTTTTTTTTCAAAACCTGTAAAAAATAATCACAAAGTAAGCGAAATTGCGTGTTTCGCTTTCTTGTGAGTTTTGATTGAGAGCGTGCTGGTTGAAGTCGAATGGGTCAATTTTACCAGTTTTTTAAACCATGATAGTTCTTTTAAATAGTCTCTAATCCTAAGAAAGAGTCAAAACAAAAAAAAATGTTGTCTGTAAAGTCGATTTACGGACGATAGTTTAACGTGACAACATAAGTCTGCGCGCGAGCTCCGAGGAAAGATAATTGAATTTTGAAGCTACGCGGAGTCGCGGACGGTCGGACGCGGCGCACACCCGCACGCTTTCTCAGCCAACGCGCGTAACGGGACAATGAGTCATACTTTTTCGTGCATGCAGCCGGTGTTCATCGATTTATTAGACGTTGTAACGTCAAAAAATTGGTACTGTGAATAATTATAAATTCACAGTACCAAACCTTTTGTTTTAACTCTTTCTTAGGATTAGAGACTGCTTAAATATTGAACTAGCATGGCAAAACACGGGAACTACTGTGGTATTCTGTGGTGTCGGCTGAACAAAATAATGAAATAAGGACAACAGTGCCCTCAATGCCACATTAGTTTTCTAGCTGAACAGACTCTATTAGGTTTTTCATGATATAAATGTAATAGTCCACAGCTAGAAGCTATTTCTTTAAAACATTTTCTACTCCGTGATGTTACGAGGCAGCCCACGTGGTTCTCCACGTGGCTGTAGCTCCTTATTTCTCCGAAGTTGCGTAGGCTTCCTATTTGTTGACAATACACGTGCCTTTCACCTATTTAAGACGACAGGTATAGAAAGGGTTTCCTTTATTGTCTAAGAACATTGGGATGATACCGCTTAGCACTATTTTGATAGAATATTATATTAAATAAAATTTGTTTAGATGCGTAATAATAAGGTCTCAACTGTTTATTTTCTTTTATTTTTAATGCTATCCATGGCTTCGGATTTCAAAATTTAAAATCCGTCTATGACAATGCAGTGGAATCGTCACTCTGAGATATTAAATCTTGTTCGCCTTTCAAGTGGAAATTACAGTAATGCTAGCACACTACTGCTTGGCAGTTGCACAGGCTAATCAGGAATGAATAAGTTTCTTCTAGGCAAGCGCGCCATCGTGAACCCCAGCGTCGCTCAACATCAAGCCGCGGCCACACATTGGCCAAATGGAACCAATGTAACGTATTGCGTCTAATACACCAACGAATGGATCAGCCTTGGACGGTGATTGGACGCAATGTGACAATGCAAATAACAAGCATTTTATCTAAGCCATTTTGGTAATCCGCCAGTGCAAATAAGTCAGAGTCTGTGTGGAATGAGAACTACTCGTATCTTGGCAAAAATGGCAACTGATGTCTCGATTGTGTTGCTAACCAAACAAAGACAGCAATACCCTCGATTCTAAATTAGTAATCTCTCCAGACATACTCTTTCTTGTATTGTCTTTTCTCTGCGACCCCAACTAGGACTGGTCAAATGCGTTTGTCTATTTGCAGTCCTTGACTACGAATTTGGTATTGTACCAATGTGTGGTGCAGTAGTTGGGTTCAATATTGGCCAAGTTTGGACGAAAAGTTGAATCCAATGTGTGGATTACGATTAGCGGACTGGCGGTCAAGCGCAAGCCTATCAATGAATAAAAAACCTATTGGTACACGATCTCAGTGAAATGAGTCGGAAAGTTGGGTCGGGGCCAGTATGTCCACACTAGTAGCATCCCAACCCTTCTGTCCCATCTTCCACTGGATAAGGGTCATCCCTGCGGGCCTCTTGCCGTCGTCCTGTGTCAGTCCGTTAGCTTCTAAAACTAAAGAAACGTCGGCACTGACAGATGATACCTATTATATGTAACTTCATTAGGTATAGTTGACCTGCAAGCAAAGCGAGATACATTTTCTGCACTAACTGGCAAATTTAAAATGTTGTTATTAGTATTTGTGTATAGGTCGTATTTATTAATAGGTAAACCAGCCTACGCTAGATGGCACTTACATCCAGTATTCAGCTTTAATCAACTAATTTTTCAATCAACTTCTTAATTGACTATAAAAGTAATTGTAATTAAATTAATCACAATAAAACTTTTAGTTGTACACTAATTAAATTATTTAGATTATTGTATATTAATCATGAGTCATAACTAAATTAATTGCAATTAACTTAAAAAAAACTATGAAATAATTAAAACTAACAATTCGCTGACTTATTTTTACAAAAATCAATTTAAATCTCGAGTGAATCGGTTTATTCTAGGTAAGTGTGCTCCACCCTAGACTAATGATGAGAGTTAGTGGTCAAGCGCAAGCCCATCTTTGAATAAAAACAAACCAGACAAGTGCGAGTCAAACTCGCCCACCGAGGGTTCCTTAAAAATTAATCGATATGATAGTACAGGAATCGAGATTATATACTTATATCTGTAAATCGAAAATTAAACATCGGAAATATAATTAAAATCTGTTTTAACTCTTGCTAATGAATCTCTTTCATATGACACCTCACATGATATGGTTAACTCACTTTAAAAATTGGAGTTTAAAATTTTGAAAAATAATAATTGCTCGTCAATTATTGGTCAGGATGACCATAAAGTGCTGAGCTCGAATTATGTTTTGAGACAGTTTTTGGATAATTTTAACTTTTTATAAACTGTAGATAATTCAAATTTCGACACAAATTAAAATGTATTTAAATGAAAATCAGCCTTCTTTTTGAATAAGAATACCCATTTAAATACACTGAGCTACTCACATACAGCAGCTTTGCGCATTTTTTTTTTTTTTGTAATTATTGATATGTACTTAAAGATATTTTAATTTTCTCGCAAAAACCTAAACTCAACAACACATCAATCGTAAAGTAGGAGTAAGTTAGTAATACTACGAAAATTGCTCATAAGTATACGGTTACTTTGTTTTTTTTTTACTGCCACGCTTGCACGGTGTTGAAGGTACCTACTTACTCGTATATTGTGCGAAAAAAAAAATTGCAATGACGCGGAGCATTTTATAAACTCGGGTTATTAGGCCACGGAAAAGTTTTTAAAAGGTTTCCCCTTTAGAAACTTTAAGCTTTTTAAGAAATAAAATTGGCCTATTGTAAATGTTTGGAACTCTCTTAATTACGAATAATTAAACGCGTCCATTTTCCTGTTTTTAATTGATTATTATTTGAACTTGTGATACTCGTAAACTCGACACTTGACTCATTAATATAATTATTATTTACGAAAAATATAATTTTAAAGCATATTTTTGTCAAACGGCTCCCCCTAAACTGAATAATTATAGTTTAAAAAACTGTAATAACCGACTTCAAATTGCACAATTTTGTTTATAAAACCAAAGTAGTATTTGATAGTGTACATATACATATCTTAAACAAAAAATGATGTTTTTAAGCTGTAATTAACGTAAAACAACAGTCGAGTTGTTAATCTCCTTCTTTTTAAAGTCGATAATACAACGATAACTTATTATAAAAATTTAATTATATTATTATTACAGTCAACTTGGGTAACTTTGACTCTGCGTCTAACATTGTACGTAGCCATTTTAGAAGGTTCTCGATTTTTTTTCTAACAATTTAGTAGTCAAATTACTTGATTAATTAACTTACCTTGGTTTTACTACTAATCTCTTGAGAAAATAATCGAAAACCTTCTAAAAAAGCCACGTACAATGTTTAACGCAGAGTCAAAGTTACCCACGTTGACAGTACTTTAAATTATTAAAAATTTGTGAACACTCATTAATTGTATTGCACAGAATAATCCTACTTATGTAACTATAAAATGTAAAATTGTGTAACAACTATTGTAAAATGGCTTACCTAATTATGACATACATGTCATAAAACGGCCAATAAATAATAAAATCAAATTAATCTACGCGTATGTATATATAGAGTAGATAAAAATATAATTTATCTCCACTTTTAAGGCTTGGAAAAAAAAAATGATCTCAACTAGCACAACTAGTTACGAAGTTCCGGTTACATACTCCGGTTTGTTCACTTAGCTACGATGGATTTTTTCGTGGTTCTAACCAGGATGGGATAAAGCATATCGACGGTTAAAAGGTAATAGGATATAAGCGACATCGTAGTCGAAAGGTAATAGGGTATAAGCGACATTGTAGTCGAAAGGTAATAGGGCATAAGCGACATTTTAGTCAAAAATGAGTTATGAATGCTATCTTACTTTAAAAAATCCGCTTTTTCATT
The DNA here is from genome assembly GCA_947563715.1 of Lycia hirtaria. Classification (NCBI taxonomy): domain Eukaryota; kingdom Metazoa; phylum Arthropoda; class Insecta; order Lepidoptera; family Geometridae; genus Lycia; species Lycia hirtaria. The sequence goes on along the minus strand of OX387376.1, from coordinate 47,578,593 downwards.
TAGCACTCATAACTCATTTTTGACTAAAATGTCGCTTATACCCTATTACCTTTTAACCGTCGATATAGAATTGCCTATGGAACCCTACAAATTCATATTTGAACACGTTCTTGCCTCAATTTTTTTTTTCTGTTCATAATTTAATATAATTAAATATATTATGTATCTATTATGTATATAATTATCCTTCTTCCTTCTAATATATCGTTCATAGATATGAAAGATTAATTTTCCAAGTACAGTCATGTACAAAATTGTAAATTATCCGCTCTTTATAGGTCAAAGCTTAAGGTTTAAGTAGCAGCTTAAGGAGCTCCGAAAGAGCCTGTTAAGGAGCAAATTTATTTAATATTAATTTAATCTGACACTCGATATGGGGATTTTGGGATAACCTTCTTAATAGGCTCGCATTTCCGAACATTTTCGAAATAATATATCTTATATTATAATTTTGGTACTTGAGACACAATGAGTGATGATATACGCAAGGCTAAGGAGATTTGGCTTCATCATCATTATCATCTCAGCCATAAGATGTCCACAGCTGGACATAGGCCTACCCCATGGATTTGGCTTGGTGGCATTCAATAAGAAAATCTTATGTTAGGCAAACTAAAGTAGAGAAGGTGACGAGTATGATGATAATTTAGAAGGAAAAAGAAGATTATGACTTTAACATTTCCATCTATGTAAGTATATAAATATTGTTTTATAGGTGACAGACTGGGCATTTTACTTTAGCTTACCTTAAATATTTATAGACAGGCTTCTAATTTTTATTATTATTTTATTTATTTATTTATCATAATTACGAAGGTTAACATAATATACACTTTTTTAACACCTGAAAACCACAAATGGTTTTTGGAGGTGCTCATTTACTGCACTAAACTTAATTATATCTAACTACTCAATAACAAAACAATCTACTGAGAAGTCAAATGAGCCTTGAACGGGACTACCAGAAAGTAGGTACACTACCATCAATTTTTCACTGACTTGCTCAAAAATCCGTACATAACAATTTCGGTCCAGATATCTTAATGCGTATCGTACAGGAATGTAATTCATTTTTTTTTAAACAAGATAGATGTACGATTGACCACCAGCTCGCCTGATGCTAAGCGACGAAGTGTAGCCAAGAATGGAGCTCGTCGATCTAGAAGATATTTAGGTATTCACTCTAGCCTTGAAAATTCCAAGATTTAAATATGAGAAACTAAATTCTTTGCCGTCTTCTCTGCTTCCTTGGAGTAACAATTTTTGAATTTTCAAAGCTAGATTGAATAGATAACTCCTATATCGGTGAACTCCATCCTCGACCACACCGTAAATTACCATCAAATTTGCATTTTTTTAGAAATAATTTTCACACCCATTTAAATAAATAAAATACCAAAAATAATTTTTCAATTTACCAAACACCCGAAAAAAAGGTCACTAAGCCAACCTGCAAATAATACAGCTCAATACGCCCCAAGCGATAAAAAATAACAACACCTCGTATTTTAATATCTTCCTTGATCTCTCAGGTTCGTGTAATAACCGGCAAATAGCTCGCCAGTTTATCCAAAAAATAGCCAAAATCCCCCCTGAGGTACTCTGTCACCCGACATTTCTTTAACGGACCCTTCACCCAATAAGACCCAATTGGTCCCTTTTTAGCATTCAAATATTTTTCCCATAGCAATAAAGCTCGGCCCAGGGCCAATCGTCCACGAACTAAGGACAATCGGGCTAGATAGGGGTAGATGGTTATTCGAATAATTTTATTCGAAGGAATCGAATTTATTAGTTTTTTTTAATTAAAAAATGTTGTATTTGTAAACTAGAACATAAAAAGTTGTAAATTTTCTACCAGTGTCATAATAATTTGTTTACAACAATAAGGTTTGTCTTTCTTTTTGCAGAATACCAGTGACAAGATTGGCAGATGCCATTCAAGTGACAGGAAAACATTGGCTGCAATACGCTTCTAACCGGTCTTTTTGAAAACCCATGAGGACTTATGTTCAGCGGTGAACTTCTTATCGCTGAGATAATGATGGTGTAATCGAATAACTCTAATTGAAGTCTCCGGCAGCCTAGTCAGGAGACCGTCTTACTTGCGATCCGCAGGTCCTGGGTTCGAATCCCGCGACACGCACCTCTGTCATTTCGAAGTTATGTGCCGCCAACTTCAAAAGGTGAAGGAAAACATCGTGACGAAACTTACATGACTAAGAGTTTTTCGTGATCTTGTAGACGTGTGAAAAGTCTACCAACCCGCAGTTGGCCAGCGTGGTAGACTGGCCTTACCCTTCTCAATGAAAAGACGGCCAGTGCTCAGAAGTGGCACAGTTTGTACAAACAGGGCTAATAAAAAACCCAAATTATTCGATTGCTGATGTCAGAAGCTCATCTCTAAAATCGGAACCCTTGCCGTACCCTTGAGCCCCGGGATAACGCGTAGGATAAACCGATTGTAATGAATACCTACGGTAGTTCTCATGACCGTTGTGAATTTGCATGCGAGAAGGAAAAACAAAAGCGCTGTTCGTCGTCAACGGGAATTCCCCAGCGGATTCAGAAGATGAAATTTCGTGTTAGGGTGAAATATGTTTTTTCTTTTTTAGCCTACTGCGCAAGGAAAGTAGGTAACGTTTTTGCGGTGAATGTATATGATTCTACATTACCTTAGTCTAAACGGCATAATAGAGTCTAATTTTTAACCCCCGACGCAAAAATTACGGTGTGTTTAAGTTTGAGTTAAGTGTCTGTGTGTGTGTCTGTCTGTGGCATCGTAGCTCCCGAACGGATGAACCGATTTTTTTTTGTTTGTAAGTTGAATTAGTCGGGAGTGTTCCTACCTATGTTTCATTAAAATCGGTTCAGCCGTTTTTTTATATTTATCTTTCAGTTGATAATAATTCTGTCTTCTACCGTCTTAAGCCGTGAGTTATGAGTTGGATTCCCACCTAGGACAAACATGTGGTGAGACCGTCTGACTTGCAATCCGCAGGTCCTGGGTTCGAATCCTACGGCACGCACCTCTGTATTTTCGAAGTTATGTGCGTATTGTTGATTGCCGCCAACTCCAAACGGTGAAGGAAAACATCGTGAGGAAACCGACATGTCTGGGAGTTCTCAATGATCTTGAAGATGTGTGAAGTCTGCCAACCCGCACTTGGCCAGCGTGGCAGACTATGGCCTAACCCATCTCACAATAAGAAGATGGCCCGTTCCCAGCAGTGGGACAGTTTGTACAAACAAGGCTGATAAAAAAAATTGATAAAAACGATGTACAAGATAGCTAATTTAGCTATCTTTTCCACGTAGTGCAAGCATTGCTTAGTTTGGGGCGACACATTCTGTGTGAATATGCTCATAATAATTAGCCTTACTATTTTAAATAACCCTACTCCTAACTGAATATTATATATTTATAGTTTAAAAAACTAAAAAAAGGACTTCTGCGCAATATCGTTTATGTACGGCTGATAGTCTCTGAGTAAAATGACTGTGACAAACAAACGGACGGACTGACGGACATGGCGAAATTATAAGGGTTCCTCGTAGGAAACTAAATATATAAATTTTCTGGAGACAGAAAATTTATAACTGAAAAAAATACATAAAAAAATACTGAACAGTAATACGCTCGTGGAATTTGAAACAGTAACTCAACACCTGCCTGGGTACCTAGATAGCAAAAGTTTCCATACATCTGTTTTGAAACGACTGTTGTTTTCTGCGATTTTGTCTTATTAAGCATAATTTCAGACGTGTTTTAAAATTTTGTTTGAAATTAATTAGTATTCAACGCAGAACGGCTGCTTTGTACAAAGTCTGATAAACAAGGCGGAATTGTTTTAAGGATTCGCTCAACGCGCGCAGCTATCTCTCTCGCGCGTCACAACCTTTTTTTTTAATAGTTTATTAAGATCAACAAACAGTACACAACAAAGTTTAGGGTTAATACAGTAATCGTTAAGAAATATAGTTCGATGATGTACCAGCAACGTTGACCACGGATTAATCTAATCTTAATTTTAAACAGTTAAAATCATTCAAATACTTTATTTTCGATGAGTATAACCTGTTTGTAGATGAAACCTCATTGGAACTAACAAACAGATGCCAGAGAAAATATTTTTTAAGATAGGTACCTACATACTTCAAGAACAAAAGGCGCAATTTTGTTTTGAAAATCAAACTGCGCAACCTATTTTGACTAAATTTCTACGGATCCAAATTATCCTTTCAAAGCAAAATAGAAAATTTTCAAATCAGTTTATAAATACTGGTCTTGTACGGTAATAAACATACAAAAATAATATACATATAATAATAATATAATATACAAATATATAATATAAGTACAAAAATAATATAATATACATTCGAATTGAGGACTTCTTCCATTTCAATCAAAAACACCAGTGCAAATAAATTTACTTTGCGTTTGACTATTTGAAGTCGGTTTGACGGTCGGTCGGTCTTTGGGTTATTTCGCTTTTGTAATTTTAGTTAAGACATAGATACAATTTTATAAGTACTAAGAAAATTCTTCTTGATACTTTATAACATTTTCGTTATAAAATACTTCATAATTTCCAGCCAATATTAAAACCGAGCACCCTAAATTATTTCATTATCCGCAAATTAATATTGCGATAAATAACCGCACCATAAGCTATATTACAAATACTTTACAAGTAAGAAAGTATTTTAATAAGGACGGAAAAATATGCTTTACTACCTAACTCGAGACGGGCCACAGTGTAAAAACGAGCAGTGAGTGAAATTACAAAAATTATAATATTATTTAAACATTATCACATTTTAAAGATTTAAATTGACTTAATTTACTTTAATAAATCTGTATGTACAATTGTGGTTCAAAGGTCCAGTATCAACTTAAGACCAATAGTTGCCTAGTAGCTTAATATTAGGCGTATATTATTACAATATATGTTTTTTGCATCGCAGCCCTGCGCTACCCGTTATATATGTATGTATATGACACGGACATAACGTGCGAATTGACAGTATGTTTTTTTTTATAATATTGCGTTTAAAGACTGCTAATGGACTTTTAAAACTTGACGTTCCTAATAAATATAGATGATAATGTGTAGTTATTACATATATTATTGGGGATTTTTTATGATTCAGATAATTTTTATGCGTAAAAATCAGTAGTAAATAAATTATTCTATATTTTTTTTACGACACCTTGAGTCACAATGGAATTTATATATTAAATAAATGCGTGACGTGCCAACTAACATAATGTTAAGCGACATTGCGGTCCTAGAAAAGCATGCTTAACACTCGCGATTTAAAAACTCCCAGATTGTATCTATCCGTAAAGAACCAATCAAAATGCATACTCCATATTTTTGTAGTACGTACAATAAAAGTTAAATTAGACCATTTCGAACATTTTTCTTAGTTCTTTAGTTACGAAATTTTAGTAACTTAATCAACTGTTAGAACTGCACTGTGACCGGTCCCTCGGACCCTATTAAGAGCCCTACAGAACGACGACTAATCAAGAATTTTAGGAGTCCTTTACCTCGGCGTTTAAATTATAAGGACAACTGATATTGTTGCTATTGGAACTTGATCTTTGTTTTCCAACTAATTTGAGTTTGATAAGACAATTATAGCATTGTAAGTACAACTTACGTAAGTACCAGACTTCACACTATTCCCGTTTTATTTTAATTCGGGGTTAAGTAATATAAGATTTCTTTTCATTCATTATATGCCTATGCTTTAAGTACAAAAGAATCTAAAATTTATATCTTAATATCTTGACGAAATTTAATATGCAAGTTCCTCAATTTTATATTTTTTTTTTTATTTCCCCCAAAAATTGAAATTTTATACGGAGTCATTTACTGATCGATTTAAATAATATTTGATAGAAATAATATTTATTACTTAATTCCAAACAATAATTTTAAATATGAGCAAAATAAGTCAAGGGGTTATCGCGATAAAATTTTATGAAATTGCGTTTGAAAAGAGAGGTCTGTCTGTCCGCGGCTTAGCGCATAAACTGTAAGTACTAGAAAGCTGTAATGTCGCATGATTATACGTAATTATAACGCTAACAAAAACGGTAGAATAAAATCTTGAAAAAAAAATTTTTTTTGAGGTAGGTACATAAAACATATATTTACTTTACGTGTAGTACACGTAATGTAGGGATGAATATATATTTTTTTCTACTACCCCATTCAAATTCAAATGCTTTTATTGAGATAAAAATGGAAAAAGACCAATTACAATTATCTCACAATATTCAAAAATTATTCTTAAACATTTTTTTTTTTTTTTTTTTTATTGTTTATATAGTTTATTTATAAGATCAACAAACAGTACACAACAAAATTTAGGGTTAATACAGTAATTGTTAAGAAATATAGTTAGATGATGTACCAGCAACAATTCATGTGGAGTCACAATTCTGAGGATTACGAAATATTGATTATATTGACACAATAATTTAAATATCATACACTTAAAATGTCAAATAGGCAATACGTCTAGCATGTCAATACAACAAAAGTATGTCAAACAAAGTAAAATATACCGTTCGGGTAAGTACTCAGAGTACCAAGTCAATAAACTCAAAGGTTACCGTCAAAATTCAATGAAACGTAAGGCTTTTGACACCTGTCCCATTGATCCATTAAATTTTCACAATAAGTGAAGGAGGTTCTTAAAATAGTCTTCCAGTTATCAAAAAAAAATTCACAATCAGGGTTGGCAGCAAGGAGTGCGTTTAAGTGGCGACGGGCACGATTCAAAGGCGACATAGAACGTGCTACAGTGCGACCGCAATCTACGTGGAACAGGTCATGTGGGCGACCACGTCTGTTTGCTGGAACCCCGGGCTCGTCCGGTACGAACAGTATGCATAGCAAATCGTGCAGACGTATAGAATCGACGGACCCTCTAAGCGCCTTACAGCAGATAGATAGCTGGTCTAACATCCATCTAACTTCCAAAGAGTTATGTAACCAAGCTGACCGAGCAGGAATTTAGTTGGGTACATAAACTGATAGTAACCATAACCCCCATCGAGTGGGATATCGTTGAATAGGTAATCAAAAAAGTTGGGGGTGTGCGAAAACCATTTTTCAATTTAGGGATCCATTTGCGAAATATTAAGCTTTAAACTTTAAAGCATTAAATCTACACTTGACTGTAACAAAAAATATCACTTTAAAATTTACAAGTTATCGAGTTATAGTCATAGTATATAGTAGATCAACTTAAAATAATTACTTAGACAAGTTAAAAATTAATATTTCATTTAAATTAACATACATAAGATAATTCATACGTTTGTAGTATCAAACAAGATACCCTGTTTCAAGGTCACATAAATTATGATATGTAACTACGGAACCCTACATTGCGCGTGACACGACACGCACTTGGCCATTTATTTACTATAATAATTATTGTCAAGGAGTTAAAAATAGAATTGTGGCTAATTTTGGGAAAACCCTGAGCTTAGCATAATAATGGTCCAATAATAGGCTAAACTCGGGTCACTCCGTTCCATGGTTGCCTGGAAGAGATTGCTTTTAGCGATATTAGCGATTGGCCGCCCGTTGCTACACTAGTGTTAATTTATTCACTTTTTACCCGACTGCGTAAGAAGGAGGGTTATGTTTTTCGAGTTTAATTATGTATATTTCTTTGACACGCCCTAGAGCCTAAACGGCTTGACCGATTTTGATGAGAGTGGTGTCAATAGATTCGTTTTAGTTGTGAGAGTGACACTGGGTGCATTAAAATTAAAAGAAATCATAAGTTAGGCTGCAAAAACCTGTTTTCTGCAGTCGGGTATTTTGTTTTTCTTATACCATTGATACTTTTGTACTTTTTATATTAATTTTAAGGTGTGTCAATAAAGAGTTTATCTACCTATACAATGTCATCGACCGTAAATTGTTTCACAAGTAGATACTTACATACGAAAAGTTCACACCATTTAAATGTATAATCAAAATGAAGCGGGAGAATCACGTCACTTAATTCTGATATGGGTCCCCTCTTTGGAACCTAATTAAATAAAGGTATTAAGCTACGAAAGTCTACGCAGGTGTTTAACTTCGTAGAACCTCGACCTACTTTTGTTAGGAGTGCGGAATTAAATCAGTGTAGATGCTGCTTACATGAGTTAAGAGGAGGGCCGTAGGGAAGGTGCGTAGTATTACCTATTATAATAATGCGTAGTAATAAATCTGGTAAAAAAAGAGTTTGCCTCGCTCTTGGAAATTATTAACGCAAAAATGATTTTTATGTGTGAAAATTAACTTGGATCAAATTGAAATTTTGTCGAATATTTCTGATGTTGTTCTTCTAGTTACAACAAAATCGTCGTTTACAAACGACGATTTTGTTGTAAGTTAATTCAATCATTTTATATTTTCAAAAATGTGGGTACGCACGAGTGAAACGGACGATCGATGGTCGAACTACGAACTCTTAATAAAAAGTTTTGCGTCATCGTCTTCATAAACTTAATCTAGGTTTTAAAAGATTATAGTAAATTGCATATCGTTGTATTAATAAAAAAATAAAACCGGATAAGTGCGAGTCAGACTCACCAACCGAGGGTTCCGTACAAACTTTTCCATTAATATATTTTTCGTCATAAAGCGAAAATTACACACCGTAAAATATTTAAAAACCTGTTTCAAATTTACCACTTTAACATTTGGATCCTCATCCTATTTTTGTGATAAAATAAAAAATGCAGTTTAGATTTTTTCCCTACATGTGTACGTAAAATTTCATAGTTCTTGGTCAACGGGAAGTACTCTTGTGAGTGTCAAAATATGCGCTTTTTTGCGACATAAACGGCTGAAACTTTTTTTACGATAACTGAGAAGTTTGCTTTTTTTCATATCTGTAAGGGACTGTAGATTTACGTATATGATTTTAATTTCAAGTCGATACTTTTACACGTTCCCGAGATAAAAGGTCTTGACAGACGGACAGACGGACAACAAAGTGACCCTAGTAGAGTTCCGTTTTTTCCTTTTGAGGTAAGGAACTCTAAGAATAAATTTATTAGTCACGAGAACTTGCAGTTTTTCGAACCGTTTAGCACTAAGGCTAGCCACCTAGCAAGGGTTGCATCCCCAACGTTCAACGCTGTAGGGAATCCTTGGAAGATTTCCCCTCGTGACGAAAAAGGCAGTCGAGTAAAATAAAACCTCCGAAAGATAATGAAAAGTGAATCTAAATTCTTCTCCGAAATTTTATCGAGTAAAAGCAAGTTTAACGGCTCCATTCAGCAAGAATAATTGCCAGTAAACCAACTGCTACTCGTATTTAAAATTGATAGCCCATAAACGTTTAGATCTAAAGTGATTTTGTAATTATATTAACTAGTTAAATACGGGGTTTGGGCTCGTCAATTTATTATTTCACTCTGAAATTAGGATTTTAGGCTTTGGACTGCTTTTTACCCAATTGCGCGAGGGAGGGAGTTATGTTTTTCGGGTGTAATTAAGTATATATTCCACCTAAACGACCTATTTTGATGTGTGAGGTGTCGTTAGATTCGTCTTTGCTTCCCGGGTAACACACTTTTTTTTTGTAATAATACAACTATTGAAAAAAAAAAAATATGAGCCTGGCTAGCACTTACTTGGAAGGATACACTCAACTTATATTGCGATGCAAATTTAGCTCGCACTCGTTTTTATCTTGCTTTTTCTGTAACTACGAGTGTGATACAAAAGTTCAAATGATCCTATTTTAAATTGTGGTATTTTTAATAATCTCTTCAAATAAACTAAAAAAGCAAGTTGAAACGGGTGCGAGCCAACTTTGCATCTCTAAAAGACTTAAATAATCGCGTAACTCTGCTGCCCACTGCCCTTTAATTTGCGAATGCGCTCTGGTAACTTTCATGAATTTCGGAACTGTTGGCCGATGGGGCTGAAAACATTCCCTATGCACACAAAAGTCATTCAAAACGTTCCCTATGCACACAAAAGTCATTCAAAACGTTCCCTATGCACACAAAAGTCGTTCAAAACGTTCCCTATGCACACAAAAGTCGTTTAAAATGTTCCCTATGCACACAAAAGTCGTTCAAAATGTTCACTATGCACACAAAAGTCGTTCAAAACGTTCCCTAGGCACACAAAAGTCGCTCAGGAAGTCTACAGGTATCGCAGATCTGTGTTGAGCCTGAGATTTTATTAATTTGATGACCCGGTCCCATGCAGGTGGCACATGCGTTAATTTTTTTGAACTTTTTTTGAACTTGAATTTGTTTTCAATAAACAAGTTTATATACGGCCAGAAGGTGAAATTTCCATTATTTTCTGTCCATTTATTTCCAACCCTTTCTGAGACCGTTTTATATGTATTTTTATTCATGTGCCGTGTCTGAGAGATTAAGATTCATTGTGAATCCACTCGCGTCCAACTACATTCGGACCCGTTAGTGATGTCTGTTAGTGTCGAAGTTACTAAAGCCATTACAAGTGTCTTTATTGCCAAAAATATCCCGACTGCGTAAGAGCTATTTTAACCCCCGATTCAAAAAAGATGTTATAAGTTTGTCGTATGTATCTGTATGTCTGTCTGTGGCATCGTAGCTCTCAAACGGATGGACTGATTTTGACCTACTTTTTTGTATGAAAGAGGACTTGATCGATAGTGTTCTTAGCTATGTTTTATTAAAATCGGTTCAGCTGTTTTAGGGGGTATTCGAGTTTTCTAAACTTATACTTGTTGTAGTGCAAGTTACGCATGCGTTACACTTGATACGATTGATTATTATTTGAAAAATTAATTATTTGTTATGAAAAAGAAAAAAAATAGAAGATGTTAACTTGAGCATAGATTATGACCATATTGCAGCCAGTAAAAATGTAAGTGTTCAAATCCATGTTGAGACACAACGTCAGCTGTCATGGTTCCGTAGACAATTCTCTAATTTAAAAGAAAACCATTAGGTGAATATCGTTTTAAGAGCACTTCGTAAAATATTCACTGGAAAAAATGCTAGACTTAAAATAGATAAGCACTATCCATATTTGCCACACAAGATTTTACACTGAGCAGTGTAGTGAGCACCGAATTTGAGCACTGAAGGCCTTACCGAAAAACGTTAGCAATGCTTCACATATTTTGTCAACTTCTCGCTGACAAATAATGACACTTCCGGAAAGAAGACAGAGAATTTAAGATACAGATTAATTTAAGATGTTTCAGCATAATTGAAAGCACTGAGTATCGAATTTATAGCACTACAAATTCAATATTTCCCTGTGACATACCATGTCATAATGTGACAGTTAATTCCAATAAGACATCGAGCGCTTTCACACAAGACGATTACAGTAGCGATACGACACAGACACGATACCGATATCGGTGGTGTGCTCAACGAATCACGTGCTACACAATAAACGTTGCCACATGCCAAGCCAACCAAGAAGTTTTGGCGGGAACGTCATGGAAACTTGTCGTCGTTTTATTTAATTTTCCTAAAATAGTGTTATTTTGAATTTTAATGACTATAAAAATGGTGGTGTTTTATTCATTAAGTGTTTGATGAAGTGCTTGAGTATGGTAAAGTGAAATAAAGCGGCAAAACGTGTCTTTTCACGTTGTCGCCGAAACTCCATAGAAGCTGCCAGTAAAGTCACCCCCACTTTACAGAAGCACGAATCGAATTTGAAAATAACTGTATATATGACTTAGATTGTGACTAGAACATTTATAACTTGTTTTATTCAAGAAATTTGAAGAAATTTTAACACTGACACTAGCAAATGCGCTAAGCAGGTTCAATTTCAATTTAAAAATAGCCAAACCTTGACAACTTAGCTGCCAAGTGAGCAGTCATTCTGAAGTACAAAGATTATTCGAGACGAAGTTATGCAGTCGCGTGGTGTTTCAGATCCTTATCATCATCAGTGTGCTGATTACCATCATGCTGGTGATTAATATGATATTATTGATAAAGGTTTGTACGTAGACTATTCGAGACTGCTGATGATGATTATGATGATGGTCTGGGGTACGGAGACTATTCGAGACTAAGTTTTATGGTTGCGGAGTGCGTTCATCATACACAACAAGATCGTGACGATATCGTCACGATATTGTAAATGTATGAGATTTGCTGTCCGCCGATATCGTTATCGTGTCGTTATCTTTTAAAGTGCCCATCCTTGACAGTCAGTCCGATGTTTATCATTTACATCGATGTTATCGACATCGACGTAATTGTTTCCATCCCTACAGACTCGAAAGACAAATAAGCCGTGCCGAAACACGCATCTGGCACGTGACTGTCATACTGACCATGTATTATTAAATATGTCTTAAGTTAATATTCAGAGTTATTATTTATGCTATAAAGACAAGTATCTATATTAAAAGAAAGGCTTAATACCCGACTGCAAAAGAGTGATTTTTGATGTATGAGTTACATGTTTCCGTAACTCGTGATTGAATGTACTTACGTTTTCGTGAAACATATGCGTAAAATCACTCTAATTTAGTTTAAATGCCTTCTTTAGGATAAATCTTAAAATATCGCTTACCTTTCGGATACGAAAAAAAATTGCCGAAGATTACGAAAACATGCAATTTTTATTTCTTTTTGATAGCTGTATTATTATTATTATTACAAAAAATGTAGACTGGTATCATTGATGATGATGATCATTGATGGTCGTTGATAGGGTGTATTTTTATTCTGTAAACCGATTTTGAAAAATGATAAGTTACTAAATTCGGTTGCATTTTTAAAAGTTTGTGTCATGATTTGAATATTTGTTGTATGTGGTGTGCGGTGTTTTCAGTGTTGCGGAGTGGCAGCACTGCTATTTTCTTAATTTATATACTCTGGAGAACGGTGATCGAACAGAATGAACGCTACCCCGGATGATGGCGTGATGTTGTAATTCCGGGGAGGGGATATATCGCGGGCGGACGAGCGCGAGCGGCCCTTCGAAAAAGTAGTCGCGGCGTAACTCGGTAGTAAAAAGGCGGTCTTAGCGTCAGACCGCTCAGTGCAGTGAAATAAGTGCAGTGTTATAAGTAATAATAAAGCGTCATAAAGTTCAGACAAGGAGTTTTTCTTCATATATCAGAAGTGGCAATCAACCTGCGAGCCGAGCCCGGTAAAATCGTGAGTCACCTGCGAGATTATATTTTACCCTCCGATTATTGAATATTGATGTTAAAAATTTGTCACGCATATCGAATTGGAGAAAATGGTTCTTAAAAGTGTTGAAACAGGGTGTTAAAATAATTATAACGGGATATTCTTAATACGGGTAGACAGAATCTGTTAAGATACTGCAATGAGATGTGATCTGGGTTACTCCCAGATTATTTTATTGTAGCACAGCAATTAAAGATTATAATCCGACGATGTTATTATAACCTAATGAAATTTTGATAGTGTGGTTGGGGCTACTCCCGGATAATTTTATCGTAATTTAAACGAAATGAAGTCTGTTGTAAGTAAGTCATTAGTAAATTATTTCGTTAACATCCCGAGAGACAAGTATACGAAAATATGTTTTTCTTGTTTGAGAACCATTTTTACTTTTTGTATTTGATTATGCTGCAGCCATTCAGAGGAACCATAGCGTGGTAATATTTTTTTTGGTGTGATGGTGAGAGTAGTGTTTTTAATAGTACAATGGATATGGCATATCGGTCTGTGGCCGTGTCAGCGATCAGCAGTGTGTTATTTTTCTAGAAGACTAGTAAAGTGCTGCGAGTAAAATATTTTAATTCGGTAACTGGGCTACATCAATACAGCCAATTAAGCGAGCTTCTAAATGTAGTTTTTCTAGAATATTGCTAACAGTAATGCAAAAAAAATATTATGGTAAACTTAACAGCTTATTATCTAGCTGTTAAGGTTGGGCTCCACTAAAATTGTGTTCAGATTCAGAACACTTGTTGATAAAAATTTGGTGCAGACCTTTTGCAGTGCGCGAACTTGATCACAATAGTAGATTGCCTGTGTCCACCACCTCAGTTGTGCGTAACTTTAGTATGCGTGCTGTACGGTACAATTGTACACGAACATTTATACCTCGGAAATGTGCTTTACTTTCAGTTTAGTGTGTAAACATGTGTGCGAGTGCGTCGTCGCGGGTACACCGCGAGACCGAGGAGTGCGCGACAAAAGTTCACGGTTTGTCCAATAGAATGCGCGCAAAGTTTGCTGGTGCTGCCCGTAAGAGTTCACCAAGAAATACATTTATGCTGCACTCTGTGCGGTACAGAGCCGCACACTGGTGGAATCCTGTCTTTACGGTTACGGCCATTTAGGGCGAGTTGTACTGTGTTCATTTTTCTGTAAGGTTAATAAAGTATCGCAAGTAAAATATTCTAGTACGACAACTAGTAGCACTGTCTTTAGTCGTGTAAGTATGCTATACCATGAAGCGAAATTTTGGTATTGTATCTCCACCTGCAACACTATAACTACTTTGTGACGTAACTATTGTAAGATCTTGAACCACATAAGTGTGTCAAATGAAATTTTATATGAGTAGAGCTACAATATTGATGGATTTACCAGAGTATCACTGCGTAAATATTTAATACAGAAGTCTGTTTATGAAGTTGAATTATACAGAGATAACATAGTTCGATTGACTTAAAATCTTAATTGAATTTCAAAGGCATGTATAACCTCAGAAATAGTACCATTGTGTACCGGTAACTTGTCGCGAATATTTATCCGTTGACGCTTTGTAATCATGGAGGCGGAATTTAAAGCCGCGCTAAGATATCAGAGTATAGACAGTGCTGATAATTAAAGTGCATTTCTTAGTGTTAACAACTACACTTAGTGTTACTGCAAGTTTGAAATTCAAGGATTTTTAGTGTTTACGAGTTTGTTAGCTGCAGTCATGTAGGTGAACTGCAGGGAAAATGTTCCAAAGAGTGCCATGTATGTGTGCCGTAAAGTTGAAGTTCGTAGATTTGATGATGTTATCGCTGCAACCATGTAGGTGAGCTGCTGGGTAATATTCTAAAGAAGTATGGCCATGTAGGTGTGCCGTAAGGAAAGTTCGAAGATTTTATGATGATTTCTCCGCAGCCATATAGGCGCGTTGTAAGGTTGAAGTTTGAAGATTTGACGATGTTTGAAGTTTGAAGATTTGACGATATTTGAAGTTTGAATTTTTGATGATGTTTGAAGTTTGAAGATTTGGCGATGTCGAAGTTTGAAGATTTGATGATGTTCTCGCTGCAACCATGTAAGTGAGCTGTAAGATTGAAGTTCAATTATTCAATTATGTTTTAGCTGTAACCATGAAGGTTTGGTTTCAGGATGATAATTTTAACCGGTCACGGAACACTTAGCTTCCAGCCATGAACGTTTTAAACTGGAGCAGGTTAAGCCTATTCAAAGGAAAGTAGAAGCTCCAAACTGTATTTAATCCAAAATAACTTGATTAACTAAATTTTGTATAATATGTATATGGTGTGCAAGAGTGTGCACAGATCTTGTATTTTAGTGGATTTGATTAATCCAGTCGATTAATAATCATTTTAATGTGATTATGTTAAGCGTTGAATAGCAGAATCATTGATGGGACTTTCCCAGAACCTGAGCACCTGACTTTTAATGATGATATAACGTTATAATTCCAGTTTTGATGTAGTTTCGAGTTTCATAGAGAAAATTTAAATCATATATGAGAGATCAACCGATCGGACACGCAACAAGTAACCTTGACGTGCATAGCAACTCGAAGAGTGGAGTCTTGACAAATGCCACTATGCTTGAAATTTCCGAAACGTACTGATTAGAATCGACTAAGTCACTTACTTTTGATAAAACGCGTATAGTGCGTTAGAGCGAATAAATTTATGAGTAATCTGTTTGCAATTATTAGATTCTCAATTATTATGGTTATTATTATTAGATTATAGAGAGAATGGAAATTACTCCATCAATAAGATTCATGAATTGATAAATGAGTAAGCCTAAGACATTTTCCCAAAAATACTATTCGGTTAAGGAATATTATAAAAATATATATAGTTATCAGCGATCTGTATGTGCCAACGTAATTAGATGTCATGTTTTGAACACCCACGTTATTTTTCGCAACTGCAGAGCAGTGTCTATACTTTGTTGAATTGTCCGCTGGACAGTGACGTAAGCAGTGATGAGCGTTGACAATTATCGTAAAATATATATAAACAAATCTGTATGTTAAATAAACCACTCGATAATATTACAAAACTATTAGTCGAGAGTAAACGTACGTAGTAAACGTTTCTTTGAGAGAAACCCATTTTATTCTACTTTCTTCCATAAGTGGATTGGCATATTTTTTATTATTCTACTTTGGCCTTTTGAACATTATTATGAATATTGACATAAGTTTGACGACATCCTTTTATTATCTATTATGTTATTGGATATAAAAATGACATAAATAAATAGAATATATTATATCTAAATTAATAAAAACTACGTTAAATTGTATTTTATAACAGAAAAAGCTTGGAGTACAAACATAACAAAAAATACTAATTTGAAAAGGGCTTTTCTAATATAACACTTTTGTTACAAGCCCAAGAAATAATTTGACTTTGAATTTAAGCGATGACCGAAGTTTCTTATCACGAACTAAAGATAATTCAAAGAGAGAACTGATTAATCAGTTTCATATTTCAAACAAAGTAGCCTCAAAAATTGATTGCACCGGTGGCGGTTTTATTGTAAAAGTACAGTTTATGAGTTCAAAAATTAGTCAAATATAAAAACCGAATATTCATAATTAATTTATTTCTTGCAAAATAAGTATACAAACATGTGGTCTTATGATAGTAATAACATTTGGTCCTCTATTTTTGCTGTCAAAGCGTGCAAGTATTTCTAGGTACCAGATCAATATCGTTAAATATCGTTCGTGCATATGAACGTTTTGATAAATCTAGTATGATTTTGGTAAGCGTATAACAGAATTGGATCCAGCATACGAAAATTAATCGATAAATAAAAAAATATCTTCATTAAAAATAAGCAATATTTGATAGGACTGGTAACGTTTCCGAAATATTATTTTTAGTTGAAATAAAACGGCAACCATCAAAATCACCACTGGCTTGTACTCAGTACAAGAGCAGTTATGATATGACTAGTCGACATCATTATAGACCTTTAAAAAAAAAACAACAGAAATTAGTAAGACAAATATTGAGACTAATTTTATTTATGGAAGTGATTACCTGCTTCTTCTCTTTTGATGCTTTAGTATTAGTTCAGGTGTGCACTAAAAGGAATTAAGTATGCTTCTGTGTATAAACATTCTCAGTCTTTACCTACAATTAAGTTTATTAAAACCTAGTCAAGTAATTTCTGCTCTACTGTTACATCAGTACTATAGATATTGGATGGGAAAATAAATATGTCCATATTCTCGGTTTGAGTACTGTTAGTATGTAATGTGTACAGTATTTTTTCTAGCTAACGTGTCATCAAAATAGTGATGACGTATTTGACAAACAACCAACAACTATATCCTCAAAGAGATTCATATACGAGATAGATTATCGTCGACTGGGCAATTGCAAATACTGAAGTTCTTTGCGCAGATCTCAAGAAAAGAGCACTCGACGGAGAGCCTATCGCAGCATATGCATGGCCGTGTAGAAGGCAAGCGTAGTTCTGGACGATCACCAACACGTTGGACCGACCTCATTAGAAAAGCTACGCAGTCCACCGAAGTAGAGTGTACTCGCAATGCAACCGACCGGCAGAAATGGAGAAGCATCGCGAGAAGAGCAGCTGGCCTGGAGAGTGACGGTGACGACGAGGAGCCACCGCCATTGCAACCACGACCACTCTGACTAGAGTGTACGATTAAGAAGAAGAATTTGGCAAACAACAGATTAAAATCCGACAGATGTCAACTCAGGGCATCTGTGATGTGAAGTGATTCAACTTGATAGTACATCAATTTAATGGTAAACAGCAACAGGTATACGCCACTCAAATAACGGTTGGTGAAGGACTGACAATGGATCAGCTACCTGTAGTTTATCGTGACTAATTTGTCCCTATGATAATGAAATTTAGTGATTAGAAAATAATAATACTTCTGACATTCTAAACTGACTAAATTTTGCTCATGTGCTTTGCCGATCATCCACAAGCTTGACAGAAATTAATGCGGTTATAGCGACTTGCTAAAAAAGAAAAAGGGGTTTGGAAAATTATTTCCGTTCTCTTATTCTCTCTATTACTCGGATTTGGGGAGTATGCGTTACACAATTTTAAAATGCTATTTGGTAATGGCAGGACAATGACAGAAATACAGTTTAAAATGTTGATTCCTATGAGAGCACTTGCAAAATTAACGTACTCGTGTCACCAAATTATTACTGGAGCTGGTTTGAGTTGGATCTAAATATTTGAATTTATGTGTAATTATTTTTGGACGAAATTTGCTTTCATTTTATTCAAGCTTTGTCGTTGGTCATTTTAATGTTTGGACGAAGAACAAATAGGAGTATTTATATTTATATTTTAGTTTTTCATAAAAAAAAAGTCTACAAGTCCAAGTCTACAAGGTTTGAATGCTACTTCAGTGGCCACTACAACATTGGGACATTTATATAATGATGCTGCCGTTCGCAATCACTAAGCCAGAGGAGGAAGTAATTGAGTAACCGACAGTAAATTAATAATGCGAATTGAATAAGTTTTTATGTACTTTTTTTATTTATATACCAAACTTCTGGAAATACCAGAATATATACTCGATCCGTACAACATATTTGTACAACAATGATTTATCTGCATAGTGTACATTTACACACGAATAGGAAGCCTCCGGTTCCCAGACCAGCTAGAATAAACATAAAATAATTGTCATATTTAAAAACGAATCCGAGTGTCATGATTACTTGTATCTACATTAATAACTAGTTACGACAACGTATACTACAAAGTTTAGTGTGCCATAAGTAGTTTTATAAAATTAGCATAATAATTACTGTTTAACTATTTTATTTTGCAGCAAATCTTTAAGGAGTCCAAAGGGTTCGATATGATTAATCAGTGTAGAATTAAATAGGAAGGAAGAAAATATAAAGAAACATTTTTATGCGACTGCACTTGTGAAAATGTTATTTTGAAGTAAATAACAAAAAGAACATAAGAATAAACAGTTTAAAAACAGATTCTTATTTTGAAATGAAAAAGTATGTACAACATCTCCTCCTTTACTTTAAAATAAAATAATCTGCTACTCACTGCAAGAAAATAAATAATTTAATATATGCCTATCTGTTGTACACATTTGTTAAACTTGATTCGTCCTAAAGGTTTCGTTAGGACGTCTGCTGGTAACTTTTGGGAAGGCATATATTTTAAATCAATAACCTTCGTTCCCACTTTTTCCCTAATAAAGTGATATTTTACATCAATGTGCTTAGTACGATTATGGTGGACTGGATTCAGTGCTAA
Source organism: Lycia hirtaria (assembly GCA_947563715.1). Taxonomy (NCBI): domain Eukaryota; kingdom Metazoa; phylum Arthropoda; class Insecta; order Lepidoptera; family Geometridae; genus Lycia; species Lycia hirtaria. The sequence goes on along the minus strand of OX387376.1, from coordinate 47,559,089 downwards.
TGCTTGAGCACTTTGACTGTCTGTAAAAATATCAACAGTTGGTGACTTACCAGTTACTTCACTGATAAATCTTTTCAAAAAACAAGCCTCTTTTGTAGCAGAAGACAGTGCCATATACTCTGCCTCGGCTGAGGATAGTGCCACTGTTGATTGTTTCCTAGACTCCCAGGATACGGCTCCTCCTGCCAGCTCCACGTAAAAACCCGTATGAGAACGTCGACTTTCTTGACAGCTCGCAAAATCTGAATCACTGTAAATTCTTAACTTTCTGTCTTTCTCCTTTAGTTCTGTGTTCCTTTTATAAGTAATGCCAGCATTTTTAGTCCCACTCAAATAGCGAAGACATCTTTTTGCTGCATTCCAATGCGTCGCATCATTACTTTTATTAAATTGGCTAAGGTAACTCACCGCATATGCGAGATCCGCTCTAGAGACCTCTGCTAACCACAACAGCGAACCCACAAGGGCCTGATAGGAGTAATTGCGCTCACCAGTTCCAGGGACGAGTTTCTTTTGAGCGAGAGGCGTCTCTACTGGCTTACAATCTCTCATATTGTATTTTTTTAACAATTCTTCAATATACGATCTTTGCGAGATCTTTATATTGTTTTCAGAGCAATCTATATTAATTCCAGTGAAATATTTAATTATTCCAAGATCTTTGCAACTGAAAAATTTTTCAAATTGTTTCTTGAAGTTGTCAATTGTGACATCGTCTCTGTAAAGAATGACAATGTCATCGACATACACTCCTAATATCAAAGAGTTTTCATCTGAAATCTTTTTTGTGTAGACACAAGCCTCCGAAGGAGTTTGAGTATAACCCAAACCTGTCAAAATTTGTTTTAGTTTCATGTTCCAGGCCCTAGATGCCTGTTTCAAGCCATACAAGGATTTTTGCAATAAACAGACTTTCCCTTCCTCCTTGTCTTGAACAAAACCTTGAGGCTGCATCATGTAGACTTCTTCCTCTAATTCGCCATTGAGAAACGCCGTGTCAACATCCATATGTCTTACTTTATATCCCTCCTGGACCGCTAAGGCCAAAAGTGTTCTAAAAGAAGAGTGTCTCACCACAGGAGCAAACGTCTCCTTGTAGTCTACACCTTCTATTTGTCGATAGCCTTTAGCAACTAATCTCGCTTTATATTTGATTATGTTACCATCGGCATCTCGTTTAAGTTTATAAACCCACTTGCAAGGAATACAAGTCTTGTGACTAGGCTTATCGACCAAAACCCAAGTGTGTTTTTGGAGTAAAGCATTATACTCCTCCTTCATTGCTGTTATCCATTTATCTCTATCATCGCAATTAATAGCTTCATGATAGGACTTTGGATCGTCAGAAAGTATCTCATCTACACGAGTACTATACGAGTAATAATCGGGAGGCTTACGTTCTCGGTCTGGATACCTTCTCGCTGAAACAGTTGGTTCATTTGAGGGAACCGTCTGAGTCTCTGTTTCATCAATATCTTCATCTGCATCTTCGAAATCATCACTTAACTCTTCAGACAATATTTGCGTAGCCTGTGATGAGGAAGAGCTCTGTTCATTAGATGAACTTTGCTCTCCCGACACAGTTTCCACAGACTGCTGCGATGTGGAGGTGGATGGAACATCTTCCATTAGACTCAATGATGTCGGTGATGAATTCTGCGATAACAAATTAGGATTAACTGTATCCTCAGGGATCAAAACTTTTTCTTTGAGACCTGTAAAGTTACTTTCAAAGAAAGTAACATCCCGAGACTTGAGTATCCTCCTTGGATTTTCCGCTTGACGAAAAAAGTAGCTCCGTGGATCTTCTGAGTATCCAACAAATATGTGTTCTGTCGCTTTCATATCCAGCTTGGTTCTTTGACATGAAGGCACATGAACCAAAGCTCTACAACCGAATACTTTTAAATGAGAAAGGTTCGGTTTCTTTCCATACCACATTTCAAACGGTGTTTTACCAACAAGTGCGCGATGCGGCAATCTATTTTTTAAATAAATGCTAGTCTCCACAGCATCCTGCCAATATGCCTGCGACAAAGAACTATGTGACAGCATTGATCTTGCCTTTTCTACAATACTACGATTGCAACGCTCACTGATACCGTTTTGTTGAGGACTGTAAGGCGCCGTTGTCGTGTGCTGTATTCCCTGAGACTGCAAATAGCTTGTCATCTCAGAGTTGACGATTTCAGTTCCATTATCTGAATGCAGCCTACGAATTTTGGCTCCAGTCTGTCTCTCAACAAGTGATTGAAAAACACAAAAGTACTTCTTCACTTCTGTTTTTGCAGACATACAATATAGAAAAGTAAAACGTGTATAATCATCGACAAAAATAATAAAATATTTATTACCTTTGAATGAATTTGTGGACATCGGTCCACACACGTCCGTCCAAACCACCTCAAGAGTGGAAGTAGCCCTCATGTGCTTGAGCCTTTTGAATGGCTTTCTCGCCTGCTTACCCTCGATACAAGGTATACAAGACTCTTTGTCTACCTCGTTGTCTGTGTACTCTACACCATCAGCAAGACCTTTTCTAAGAAGGTCCATCCCAATACGGCAAAGGTGTCCAAGTCGCTTATGCCAAAGCTGAAACCTGGACTTATCGGAGTGCACATTATAAGCTGAAACATATTGCGGCAGATTTACAGTACAGTCTAAATTATACAGTCCATCACAACAAATACCTCGCACTAAAGGTTCATTATCAAAAGAGACATTACCTGTCTTGTAAAAATTACAACCAGATTTATCAAAAACTACCACTAGATCCTTTTCTACTACCTTTTTAACTGAAAGTAGATTACTGTTCAGTTCAGGCACATGTAAAACATCACTAATTTTGTTGACTATAGAATTAGTATAAATTGGAACTTCACCGCAACCTAAAGCTACCAAATCTTCACCGTTAGCAACAGTAACACGTCCTTCACTGATTTTCTTGTAATTCTGAAGCCAATCACCTCTTGAAGTCATGTGTGCAGTAGCTCCGGAATCTATAATCCATTTATCAGTATTTACTTTACATGGTGCTGATAAAGTGGTGCTAGTTACTTCAGTAACTGCTTGCGACGACATACTGCGATTTTCACTAGCAGCACCATCTCCTGTGGTATGATTAACCATCATGGTTTTACCTGACGTTGTCTCATTCTTTGTCTCTTTCTTTTTATTAAGACGACAATTTGGACTTTTATGCCCCCTTTTTCCACATCTGTAGCAAGTCACTACTCTCTTGGATGATGCAAAAGCTGCGTCTACATCTACTTTTCCATCTCCACGGATCATTTCACTCAAGAGTTTATTTTTTACCATCTCTGAAGTAACTTCTACATTACAATGTTCTAGCGCCATTATTAAGGGCTCGAACCTAGGTGTCAAGCCACCTAACATAATTGCAGCTAAAGAGCTGTCCTCTATTCTCTTGCCGATATCGGCAAGATCCTGAGCAGTCGTTGTTATTGCAGTCAAATACAGCTCCAAGTTGTCAAAATCATTTAATGAATACCTGTACAACTTCCTCTCCAACGAAAGTTTTCTTCCAAGGCTTTTGTCCTCATACGCCGAACATAACGCATCCCATGCTTCTTTTGCACTTGACGCAGTTCTCACGTGTGTAATTGCAGAACCGTCAATGGTAAGACAAATTTTTGACAATGCCTTTTGATCATTTTTATTCCGCAACTCCTGGGACGTTTTATCGCCTTCTGGATATCCTATTATAGTTACCCATAATTCCTCGTGAATCAATAGCATACGCATCTTAAATTTCCAGGTAGGATATCCATCTCTGCTTTTTAGAAGAGGTATTGAACTAATATTTGACGTACCAGCCATCTTTTTATTTCTTCTCAATTTAAACTCCAATATATAGTTTTCCGTAATAAATCTTCTTTTAATAGATTTATCTACTGGAGTTCGTGCTGATAACGAATGTAGAATTAAATAGGAAGGAAGAAAATATAAAGAAACATTTTTATGCGACTGCACTTGTGAAAATTTTATTTTGAAGTAAATAACAAAAAGAACATAAGAATAAACAGTTTAAAAACAGATTCTTATTTTGAAATGAAAAAGTATGTACAACAATCAGACTTGCTTTTAGAGAGTTGTTGTGCACCGGGACGTTGCACAAAAGCGGATGGCCGAGTGTCATGATTTGAATATTTGTTGTATGTGGTGTGCGGTGTTTTCAGTGTTGCGGAGTGGCAGCACTGCTATTTTCTTAATTTATATACTCTGGAGAACGGTGATCGAACAGAATGAACGCTACCCCGGATGATGGCGTGATGTTGTAATTCCGGGGAGGGGATATATCGCGGGCGGACGAGCGCGAGCGGCCCTTCGAAAAAGTAGTCGCGGCGTAACTCGGTAGTAAAAAGGCGGTCTTAGCGTCAGACCGCTCAGTGCAGTGAAATAAGTGCAGTGTTATAAGTAATAATAAAGCGTCATAAAGTTCAGACAAGGAGTTTTTCTTCATATTTGTTACCTCATATCTCTTTTATTTTTAAACCGATTTTTTTTAAATTTATTTAGAAGGATATACTTTCAGACTAGTCTTCACGAATCTTCAATTTCATCAAAATCGGTGTTATGGTTTGATTTTTAAATCAAAATAATTTTAGTAAAAAAACTGAAACAACCGACTTCGAAATATGCAATTTCGTTAACTTGAACGACATGTTTTCCCAGTTAAAATAACTCGGAAAACATGAAAAACAAGGAAAATATCTACAAAATACTGTTTGATAGACCATACCTCATAGGTATTTCCATATAAATTTTTCTGAAATCGGTTTAGTACTTTAGTTTTTATAACAAAATAACTGGAAAAATATGTCATCGAAATAAACGAATTGCGTATTTCGAAGTCGATTGTTTTAGTTTTTTAAGCTATAATTACAATGTTACGTTTTTTTAAATCCTTTGACGTTTCAATGAATGATCACCTGCGTCCAGGTGTCCACATGCGTCCAGCCCGGAACCCACTCGAAAAGGTCATGTCTACACAAGCGAAAAAAGAATCGGGATTAAGGATAAAGGAGTTGTCTTTTATTGGATTTCGCTCTGGACGTATAGGTAAGCACTTTTTCAAGATGACAATTCAACCAAAATAGGACTTCTGCGCTCGACTTTTTCGTGATGTACTGACGTACCGTGACGTAACGTAAGCTATAAAAAATAATTGGCCAAGTGCGGGTCGGGCCACGCGCAAGGTAGGGTTCCGTACTTGCACATTTCTATTATATTCGGTACAAAGAATATATTGATTAATTTTACGATTTTATTTGCCTCTCCAAGTACATTTTATAAAATGGTTGGTTATAACTCTTTAGCTGTGACATTTTTTCTTCTAATTTCATTATAGGTACAAACATATTATTATTTGCATTTTTTTTTCACATCTCCAAAGGCAGTCATTTAACTGGGTGGAGGTGGAACATTTGATTCAAACAAAAATTTTCATTTTAAAGCTCAATATTTTTCAAACGGATCATTAAATCGAATAATGGTTTTCCCATGCTTGCAATGTTTACTGATTATCTCATTACCGGTACCTCACACTATGGGGTAGACAAAAAAAAATATTATCCCCATTTTACATGTAGGTAAGGGACATACCCTAAAAAATATTTTAAAGATATTATTCTAACATTTTGCGTTGGCGTATCAAATATGTTTATATGTAAAGATAGATATTATCTTCTCTACCCAAATCAGCTTAAAGATCTACGGCCATACCGAAAAAAGTTACTGAACTTTAAGCAATGCTTAACATATTTTGTCAACTTCTCGCTGACACGTAATGACACATGTGGAAAGAAGACAGAGAATTTAAGACATTGGTTAAAGTTAAGTAACGTTTTTTGGTAAGGCCCTTAATTCTGAACAACGATGACTTCTCTCAAGAATAACTGTCATACAGAGTTTTGGCGGGAACGTCTTAGTAACGTGTTGTTGCTTTGTATTATTTTCGTAAACTTGTGTTATTTTAAACATTAATGCTATAAAAATGGTGGTGTTTTATTCAAAGTGTTCGATAAAGTGCGTGAGTGTGGGCAAGTGAAATAAAGCAGTGAAACGTGTGATTTTACGTTGTCGGCAAAACTCCATAGAAGCTTCTAGTAAAGCCACTTTACTGAAGCAGGACTCGACTTATAAATTGACTGTACACGTGACTAGAACATTAACAACTTGTTTTATTCAAGAAACTTGAAAAAATCCTAAAACTTGACACTGGCAAATGCTTTAATGCGGGTCCAATACATAAAAGAAGAAGAACTGTCATATAATAAAAGCTTCACAAACACCAAAAGTTCCAAATGTCACAACATAACAAATGAATGCTATAGTTGGCGGTTCCTATAAATATCTAATACCGACCATAAATACCAAAACTTAGTTTCAATGTAAGAAATATAACGCCCACTATTTCTGTATAAATAGAAAATGTAATCTTGGTTACTAAAAGAGCGAAACAATAAAGTTATGCGTCTTATTTTCGTCAGTACAGTGATGAAGGGCTCAGTTTTGCCCAGTGGTATTGCGTGGGTAGATATCTCCTAGGAGTTACAATTTTTCTGTATCAAAAGTCATAATATGATTTTCTGGCCGTTACGTATTTTCGTGGAAAACTTTTTGATCTGACGTCTGTTGCTCGGTTTTGTTAACCGACTTTCAAAAATGAGGAGGTTCTCAATTCGTCGATTTTTTTGTTATGTATGTTCCCCGATTACTCGAAGCCTCCTGAACCGATTTGAATTTTTTTTTTTTAAAGCTATTGCCACAGGCTATTGCATAGCTTCTATCGCGGGCCTTGAGCGTGGAGACCGAATCCAGAAATTCCGTAACGAAAATAACCTAACACACCGCGCGTAAAATTATTATGCAATAGCTTTACTGCGGCAGTCTCCGAGTGCCACACGTCTTTTTTAGGGTTCCGTACCCAAAGGGTAAAAACGGGACCCTATTACTAAGACTTCGCTGTCTGTCTGTCTGTCTGTCTGTCTGTCTGTCTGTCTGTCTGTCTGTCTCCAGGCTGTATCTCATAAACAGTGATAGCTAGAATGCTGAAATTTTCACAAATGATGTATTTCCGTTGCCGCTATAACAAAAAATACTAAAAATAAAAAAAATAAAAATATTAAGGGGGGTCCCCATACAATAAACGTGATTTTTTCGTATTTTTTTGCTCAATATTAAAAACAGTAACAGGTAGACGCTTCAAATTTTCACAGAATATTTACTTGTATATTACCTTTCAAAATAAATAATTAAATAACAATAAATTATATATTAAAGGGGGGCTCCCATACAACAAACGTAATTTTTAAGCAATTTTTACTCGATCTTAATTAACAGGTAGAAACTTGAATATTTGTAAGTAAATATTTAGAAATATATTAACTATAAAAATAAATACCTAATCTAATACATAAAAACTCACAAAATGAAAATAATCCGTGCATCTAAACGCGAGGCGGTTGATAAGCAACGGCCGCGCGGGTAGCGGGGGAGGTAACATCACGGAGCGAGCCATAGCCGCGCGTATTCGCGCGAGCGTCGTCATGCTGCCCGGATGTGTATGATGTGTGTGATATATTAAGTTTGCAATTTACCTACTACTTGGAATTTCGTTGATTTCTCGTTATTTTATACGATTTTCTGTTATAGATGATAGTACGGAACCCTTCGTGCGCGAGTCCGACTCGCACTTGGCCGATTTTTATTTTATTTGAATGGGAATACTTTCCAAGTCCCATAGAAATTTTAACAAAATTCGTTCAGTATTTTGGTTTTTATCACAATATATCTGAAAAAATATGTCATCGAAGTAAATGAATTGCGTATTTTGAAGTTGTTATTTTTAAAAGTCTAGCGCGGCAATCTTCACCGGTGCATTACGCGTTTTTTCGTTCAATAGAAGAAAACCTGTTTCTATGCATAAAATCATCCGGTATTGATAACTATTTTATATCTGGAATCGTAGGTATGATTTTGACAAAATCATTACTTTCATTTTGTAAATTCGGTATTATACCAAAAACAAAAAAAAAACTTACCAAGTGCATGTCATGTTTTTATGTGATGGCTATATACACAATTATATAGATTTTTAGAAATTATCAAAAAATTATAAAGAAATAAATTTTTCACTTCAGTAGCTCAAACATGTAGGTTTTGCTGCCTGAAATCAGTGAGCAAAATGCGATTTTGCTCACTGAGTGAGACAAAGTAACTTTTTAATTATTTTTTTCAGAAAGCCGCGAATATGTTATTCAGCCTTGGGTTAATTATACAATTCGAAACATTCACACTCTATCTCTTTCCCGCCATTAGAAAGAGAGAGAGACAAAGACCAGCCCTTTCGAAGTTCCGATTTTGAATTCGACCTCAAAGACAAACACGTTCGGAATTTCGTACTAACTAAAGAAATTTTGCAAAAAGATAATTATGTATTTAATGTAATTTATTGAATTTTTTACTTATTGTTGTATTTAAACAAAAATAAGTATTTACTGCAAATAAAACTGATATTTAACCTGTAAATATTTATTTCTAGTTTCAATAATGTTAGGTACGTAATATATTTTATCTCCTAGTGTTCTCGCTGCTGAAGTGAAAAGTTAAGTGTGTTACACGAGAGCAAAGTTTTTTTGCATCTCGTGCCTTTGAATCCCTCGCCACACTCAGGATTCAACTTTAGAATCACTCGCTCCTTCGCTTGCTCAGGATTCAAAATCAGCACTCGCAGCAAAAAACGACTTTGCTCTCTTGTTGCACAAATAACTATTGGTGGACATTTCACACAACACTATCTAGCCCAAACTAAGCAAAGATTGTATTATGTAATTAAATAGCTGATGAAATACATATATACTTTTTTGTAACTATATACTTATGATACATCACCCAGACTCCATGCTTATCACACAAATGTTTGTCCTGGATGGGGATCGAACCCACGACCTACAACTTAGCAGGCAGACTTCCTATAGTTCCCGTCACGTAAAAAGAACGCTGGTTTGTTCGTAAACGCGAACAAACCAGCGTTCTTTTTACGTGACGGGAACTATACCAACTGAGCTGCGAGGTGAGTCACTCAAGTGTCATTACTCATTTTATACAGTTTTCCTTCACAATTTGAAGCGAACAGCAATTAAAAATACGTACATAAACTACAAAAAGACATTGCGTGCAAGATTGAACCTAGACTTAAATCGGAAATCAAACGTCTACAATCTAGTCAGTTACAAATATAACCTATTATTAAAGTGTGTAAAGTTACGAGCAGTTCAACCTTGCCATCCGTGCCAAAGTTATCTTCAAAATGACGTCAGCTCGTGTAATAGCCACCTACCATTTCACCCCATTCTGCCACCGCCGTAGTATCTGGGAAGCTAACGAGCAGGGCAGGGGCGTAATGGCGTTAACATCATTGCCTACTTAGGGCATAGTAAGGACTAGTGATGTGAGAGTTGCGAGTTTGCCGGATAAGCCGGATTTGAGCGACACCCGGCACACATTGTTGCAGTTGCCCATAGGCGACGACTATCACTGCCTTTAAGCAAACCAGCCTATTTGCAACTTTTCTGTATATAAAAAACCAGCCAAGTGCAAGTCGGACTCTCATACCATTATCTATAAAAACGGCAAAAAAAATCATGTCTGTTGTATGGGAGCCCCACTTAAATATTAATTTTATTTTAAATTAGTTATTTATTTTTAAAGTGAAGAATATAACTCAATATTCTGTGAATATTTAAAGCCTCTACCTATTGCCGTTATCAATATCGAGCAAAAACGAGCAAAAAATCACGTTTGTTGTATGGGAGCCCCTTTAAATATTTATTTTATTCTGTTTTTTAGTATTTGTTGTTATAGCGGCAACAGAAATACATCATCTGTGAAAATTTCAACTCTCTAACTATCACGGTTCATGAGATACAGCCTGGTCACAGACGGACGAACGGACGGACGGACGGACAGACAGCGAAGTCTCAGTAATAGGGTCTCGTTTTACCCTTTGGGTACGGAACCCTAAACAGATCTGATAAAGTATTATTAAGAGTAGCCAACCCGTTGTACTTTCAATACAAGAGCTCGGACGTCATTATGACGTAATAACAAAACTTTATTCAAATCTGTTATGACATGTATCTTTTGCAGTAGATCTAGGTCTCTATCTAAGTAACATTTTGAAGCTATTAGTCATACATCCAGGACAAGCCTCGAAAAGTCCGTTTATTTACACAAACTTATGCTGCTTGTAACATTTCTCAGAACTAATAAATAAAAAATAAAATAAAAAACAATATTTCGATATAAACTTAGCAAATATCATATTGAAAATCTCAAATAACCAACATTTTTATTATAAATATCTCAGGATTTTTCAAAAACACGTATTGTGTGCGGTAATGTTCATCATCTACAAAATGGCAGATAGTCATCGAACAAAATGGCACATATATAATGTAATTAAATATAAATAAACTTTAAAAAATAATGTCTTGAGTTTTCATATAAAATGCGAAGAAACTTTTTCCCCGACCTTTTTCCACAACAACTTGGTACATTTAATTATTATCAAAATATTGTGAGATAAAACAAAATATTAGATTAATAATTACATGTTACATAAACAAAGCTTTACGAGAAAGTTGATACTGATTAAAGAAACCTTACGTTCAATATATCGATTTCAATTATGATTAAGGCGTTGAAATGATGGTAAATAATCAACAAATCACACTTACTCGCAAAAGCAGCAAAAACAGCTTTTTGAAAATTTACTAAAATTACTTGTACTCTCAGTATAAGCTCAAAGTTTTAGTATGTAAAATGTTGGTATGTTAGCTAGGGTAACCTAGGGTAGGGTTTTTTAGAAAACCCCTACCCTAAATAATAAAATAAATATAAATAAATAAATATTTGTGGACATTTCACACAACACTATCTAGCCCAAACTAAGCAAAGCTTGTACTATGGGACTAGATGGCTGATAGAATACATATATACTTTTTTTGTTGTAAATATATACATATGATACATAGAAACACCCAGACACAGAACAAACATCCATGCTCATCACACAAATATTTGCCCTGGGTGGGGATCGAACCCACGACCTTTCAGTTCAGCAGGTAGACGTAGACACACTATACCGACTGAGCCACAAGGCCAGTCAATAGCTGAAAAAAATCTCAACAGTCGCCAAAGAAGAAGGAAGTCCCCAAATTTAATAACATCCTGTGTTTAAGACGTATTTTCACTCCAGTGAGCGCTTAAATCTTAAATTCAAAGGGTGAAAGTAACATGGCTATCTTTTCGTGACACACGCCTGAGGGAAGTTTAGGTGTACCTTATCGTGTTTGAAATGACGAAAATTATCTTTAGATTTACTCAGTAATTTTTAACCGACTTCAAACTAGGAGGAGGTTCTGTGTTCGACTCTAAGTATGTTTTTTATGTATGTATTTTCACATTTTTAGGGTTCCGTACCTCACAAGGAAAAAACGAAACCCTTATAGGATCACTTTGTTGTCCGTCTGTCCGTCTGTCTGTCCGTCTGTCCGTCTGTTCGTCTGTCCGTCCGTCCGAGTGTCAAGACCTTTATCTCGGGAGCACGTGAAGGTATCGTGTTAAAATTAAAACCATATACGCAGATCCATAGTGCCTTGCTGCAGAAAGAAAAATACAAATTCTCAATTTTCGTAAAAAAAAGTTACCGCCGAATATGTCGTAAAAAATGCACATTTCGACACTCCCAAGGGAATCAAAACCTATGGGGTACTTCCCGTTGACCTAGAACTATAAAATTTGGCAAGAAGCATTATGTTAAAGTACACATATAGGTAAAAATCCGAAAACTGGACCTTTTTTATTTGATCACAAAAATAGTGTCTTTGCAAGGATTGAGGGTCCAAATTTTAAAGTGAATTAACCGTATCATGTGGGGTATAATATGAAAGAGCTTAATTAGCTTAAAGTTAAAACAGGTTTTTAAATATTTTTAGGATGTATATTTTTCGGTATAAGAAAGAAAATATTAAAAAAAAATATGTTTTCACCCTTTTATCTACTAGTTTGTATGGAACCCTCGGTGGGCGAGTCTGACTCGCACTTGTCCAGTTTTATTTTAACCCCCAACCCTAATATAGGGGTGTAATAAGTTTGACATGTGTATTTCTGTATTTATATATCTGTAAATCTGTCTGTGGCATCGCAGCTCTCCAACGAGTGGACCGATTTTGATCTAGTTTTTTTTTTGTTGAAATAGGATTTGATCGACAGTGTTCTTAGCTGTGTTATCAAAATCGGTCCAGCCGTTTTTAGTTTATCAAACTTATGTTCCATCATTTGTGGTCCCATTATTATATTTTTATACTAAAATCATCATTTAATATAGATTCGAAGTTGTGTCATAATATTTTTATCAGTTTTGATCTAGCAGCTTAAAAACCATCTCCAATTACATGATAATACGTTTGAGAGTCAGGCACTGCACTGGTTGGTTGATAATTAACAAATTCCAAAAAAAAAGAGATTCTCAATTCGACAATACGTTGTTTTCAATGGGTTTTTTTTTGTATGTTTGTTCAGAGATTATTCCGTCAATTATGAATCTTTGGTTTTTATATCAAAATAACTGGAAAATATGTCATCGAAGTAAATGAGTTGCGTATTTTGAAGTAGGTTAGCAAAATAATGATAGAAAAATAACTATTTTTTCCTTTAAACGATACTTGTTGTATCATAATAAAATATAATAAAACAGTAATAGAGAAAACTTTTTGAAAATAATTATTTATCTTGACCAAAGTGTTATAATATTTTTTTATTTAAGAGAAAAATATGTTATAATTATAAACAATGACTCTTTAACTCCAAAATCTAGTATCACCGCAAAGTTGCGGTTTTATCGTTTTTTTTTATCAGTTACATTTCGAAGAGTGTGATCAGCTTTATCTTACTCCCTTTACCCTTTTTACTATCGGACAGTATAAGCATGAAAAAGCATCGTTTCATGGTTGGTATTCCAAATATAAGCGTCCAAGACCATGTCGAGACACGCATATGGTAGAGTTCTGTAACTAATTCTTTAATCTAAAAGACTGTCACTCGGCGAACATTCATCATCATCATCATCTCAGCCACAAGAAGTCCACTGCTGAAAATAGGCCTCCCCCATTGATTTCCAAAAAGACGGGTTGTAAGCGGCCTGCATCCAGCGTCTTCCTGCCACTTGTATTATATCTTCTGTCCACCTTTTGGCTGGTCTTCCTACGCGTCTTCCTGCCACTTGTATTATATCTTCTGTCCACCTTTTGGCGAGTATTGTTTTACAAACGACTTAAGTATTTTACATGAATAAGAGATAAAGATATTTTATCTCCAAAAGTTGTAATCACAGAGAATTCAAAATATTTTATTACAAGTTTTATGTAATCTTGTACTATGGTTAGTCGTGAATTTCTAGTTTAGAAATTCACGGAGCAGGACAACATTTTTCCAACCGTGGCGGGCTTCATTGAAAGCATCTAGGTTTTAAATTGTATTAATGTAATGCTAATTTTCTCTGAGTAAAATGTCTGTGACTTACGGACACCATAATGACGGACATGACGTATTTATAAGGGTTCCTCGTAGTTACTACGAAGCCCTAGGATAGATTTAACCAGCTCGGCGCGTCGGTGGTATCTAAAATTTTCAAAATTTGGAAATGGTCGAATAGATACAAACTTCCGGAGAATTTTTTTTTTGTCCGGATCCAACCCCTAAGCAATACGCACCACTATTCTAACGTACCTATTCTTTTTAAACACGATTACCAAAGCTGTTCCCCGTACTTCTGAATCCCAGGTGTAAAACAAATCCTGAGATAGAGATCGCCCTGAATCGGTCCTGCCTCTTAACGGAAGTTTATTCCAATATTGCCTTTACCATAATCAACTTTATTAAGTACTAGCTGCGTATGTGACCAATTTGAAAGTATATTCTTTCAAACAAAAAAAAAACATACCAAAATAGTAAACCAAATTAGTTTATAAATGACGCACTCATTATTCGGTCGTATTTTTGTATGTACTTATGTAACATATTAAATAATAATACTTTAAAAAGCTAAAAAACCGACTTCAAAATACACAATATGTCGCCTGCAAAAAAAGTGAATGGACGCATATAAGCGCCTTTGCTATTCACTTTTCTTCAGTTCTTTGGATGATACTTTACTAGTTATTTTGTTATAAAAACCAAAGTGCTGCATCGATTTTAATAAAATTTATAATGGGACCACCTTTGAAGTATGATCTACTAAATACAAAAATAATCATCAAAATCAATGTACAATTGGCTGAGCAATCAGTGAATAAACATACAGACCGCATTGATAGCCTCTTTCTTTTTGGAAGTCGGTTAAACATTCAATCGAGTTAAATGACTCCTTTTTGAAGTCGATTAGTAGAGGAATAAGATCTCACTTAGAACTGAGTACTTATTCTCATATATAAATAATCAAAATTGTTAGGGTAAATGGCGCCGCAGAAATTTCGACCCTCAATTAGTTAATTCCCAGCCATCGAACCGCTATTTGTGTAGAACAGCGCGTTTAACATCTATTGGACGAGTCAGCGGATTTTGTTTACCTAAAACCGAAAATGTTTATTTTTTTGGGTTCCGTAAGTACTTAGTACCTATGTAAAAAGCTAATTGAAATTATGAGTAAGTAACTAATTGAAAAACGACTAAAAGATAGTCCACAGAACACTTCGAACAGGCTCAAAAACTAAATAAAAATAAAAAGACAAGTGCGAGTCAGACTCGCCCACCGAGTGTTCCGTACAAACTAGCAGATAAAAGCGAGAAATCATATATTTTTTTATATTTTCCTTCTTATAAGTATACCAAAAAATATACCTATACCTATATACATCGTAAAAATATTTAAAAACCTGTTTTAGCTTAAGCTCTTTCATATGATACCCCACATGATACGGTTTAAGAAGTTTAAAATTTGGATCCTCATTCAAGACACAATTTTTTTGTGATTAAATTAAAAATGTCCAGTTTTCGGATTTTTCCTATATGTGTACTCTAACACAATGCTTCTTGCCAAATTTCATAGTTCTAGGTCGACGGGAAGTACCCCATAGCTTTTGATTCCCTTGTGAGTGTCGAAATGTGCATTTTTTACTACATATTCGACTGTAACTTTTTCTTTCTGCAGTAAGATACTATGGATCTGCGTATATGGTTTTAATTTCAACACGATACCTTCACGCGTTCCCGAGATAAAGGTCTTGACACCCGGACGGACGGACAGACAGACAGACAGACGGACAGACGGACAACAAAGTGATCCTATAAGGGTTCCGTTCTTTTCTTTTGAGGTACGGAACCCTAAAAACGAAGAGATATAAATACGCGTGGGAGTGAAAAGTCCGATTCAAAGGCGCATCACGCAAGTAGAAAAGAGTTAGCGATAAAGATAAAAATTAAACCCGGTTTTGAATATATTTTTTTGTTTAATGATCAATATTATTTTGTTACGTAACATTATATAAACGTAACAAACAGATAGAGGGACAGTTTTACGTCTTCAAAACTTCTAGTAATGGTGATTGAACCATAAACGAAAAAAAATCTATGACTACGTCTATTGAAGCGTAACTAAAACTCTATTGTGAACTACTTTGACTAAGTTTAGGACTTCATTGAAATATACTACTCGAAAATATACGTAACTATTTGAATATGGATGTTTAAATCACTCGAATCCAAGGAGGAATATTATGCCAAATGCGTGTCGGACCACGCGCTGTGTAAGGTTCCGTAGTTCTTTGATACTATGAATATATACGAACACGAATATTATTATTGTTATATTACGAATAACACGAATAGATACGAATTAACATAATTATTATGTTAATAATTAAATTAATCTCTGAAAAAAATCACGGTGACATACAGAAAGATGGATCCAAATTTATAGAGGTTCCTGGCATAACTACGAAACCCTAAAATAAATCTCATAAATCCGAATCCGTTCGCACGAGAAATTTTACAGGAAAATAAATGACGCCGCTTCGAAATTCAAACAAAAATTACAAAAATACACTTCCGGCCCTTTCACCGTACAATAACAATGCATGGAACCGCTGGACAGAGATTATAATCGCCTTTTTTGACGATTCCAAATTCAATTTTCCGTTTAATATTCGCCAGCCATTCATAACGTGTGTAGTTAAAACGATGCGTTCACAAAACACGCTTCGAGCGTCGCTTTGAATATTTCACGAATGAATTTGGAACGCGCCTACATGAATGCGCTAGACGCTGTTCACTTCTATATCCATTCATTCATTCATTCATTCTTCATTCTACTTTTAAATGACATACTACTCCAAAATTCTGTGGTTTAAGGCGTTGTCAGTAGTAAATCCTCCGTCTCGCTCACTAATCAGTGACACATAAGCAAGTTACAAGTCTGTATGTAACACACACATGTATAAGTTATAGTTGTCGTCTAATTGCCGCTCGCTTGTGACGTCAATTGCGATTCGAACGTTTGAAGACTGACAACCTCACCGCAAACTCCGGCAAACAACAGGGCGAGCGCAAGGAGCACGCGAGGAACCCGGAATTGGCGGGAGGCGGAGTGTCCGTTCTGTATGTAATAATAATGTCTTCTGTGCGCAGACGCAGAGCGTCTCTGGTCTGGTCTGCCTAAGGTCGTGATTAAAGCGCGCAGCTATCTCTCTAGCGCATCACAGCATTTTTAATCAAAATCATTGACTATATAGGGATATTAGAAAAGTTAGAGCTAAATTTGTTAATTTAGAGAGGAGAAACATTTAAAAAAAAGTTTTAATCAGAATACTTAGGTACTGGCGACAGAATTAGAAAAAAAAACGTATATTTTCTTATTCCTCAGCCAATTTAAAAGATATTGAAGAAAAACTTGTTCTTAAATATTTATCATGTCTAAATAAACAAATTTAGCTCTCACTTTTCTAATATCCCTATTAAATGATTTTATATGTTTAAAAAGGTTGTGATGCGCGAGAGAGATAGCTGCGCGCGTTGAGCGAATCCTTAATCCTCTCCAGTTTCATATAAAATTCAAAACAAGAAATAACAATTTAATTTCCAATAAAACAACGACATCAACAGTTAAGTCTGTACTAAATAAAATTACGGCCATTACACGAACCAGACAGAAACAATTAATTTTCCGCCCAAAATGGAAGTTGGAAGAAATGATAGGCACAGCTGGCTGTCAGATAAAAATATCTTCGGTCAGGCGAGAAAACAATTTGGAACTTGTATTAGACGGGATATTACGATGTTTTCCACTCCAGACTTCTAGAGACAGATTAGGGATATGACATGATAAATAAGGTGGTCGAACGTTTTGAAAAAGATCTTGTTTTTTACCCGGCTAAGCAGTGTTAATATATTTCTGTCCTTTATGTATGTGATATTTATATATTTCTACAGCCAAACGGCTTGACTGATTTTGATGTGTGAGGTGCAAGTTTAAAAATATATAAACTTTTTAATGCAAGATAGATCTACGATTGACCACCAACTCGCCTGATGTTACGCGATGGTGTGGCTGAGGATGGAGTTCGTCGATCTAGAAGATATCTATTCACTCTAGCCTTGAAAATTCCAAGATTGTAGGTCTCAGGAAACAGATGGCGGCAAAGAATGCCATTCTTGTGCAGTACGAAACAGGAATGTGGATCGATATCGCTGAGTACGGATTTTTGTCTCTCAACGAGAAATGGGTGGTAATTCGCCGACTTTCTGTTATGTAACACATACGCGATAAATCTGTCAAAAGTTGTTTAATTTGAATGTAAAGTTTTTTTTATATTTTTATTAATATATAGTTGGTTTTGGTTAACTGTTAGGGTAAATGAAATTTATGTATAACAAACTTATGGATTCAGAATCTCATGTCAAGTATAACATATGGAATCAAACAGTTCTATGAAACTTACTGTGAGACAGATTGCAAAATCTATTCATATATGCCTTTAACTAATATATAGGTAGTACTTACCAATTTGTACATAAGACCTATTTTTAAATCAAGAACCATTTCACCCTTTCTTTCTATTCTTCTCAAACACAGCTCATGCCCTAAAACCCTGTACACAAAGGCTAAGTACACCTCTCAAGTAAGTTCCATACAGAAGTCATAAAAGGGTCGTTCAAAAGCCACCATAAATTTAGCTACTGAATACGTTGCCATATAGAGTAGGTCGGGCATTTCTTGTGGCTGCTCCTACATTTTTCTAGTGATACATCTTATAGGCTTTGATTTATGCAAAGGACTAAGGATACTTTTTAGGGTCCCGTCCGGTCCGGATCACAAAGTATTGCTATAATTTCATGATATTTTTTTATTTGTTTATTCATAAGTCATTTCGCGACAACGCTTTGTCTTTTTGACCGACCGAGCGAAGCGTCTCTGCATCAACTGGCCAAATTTTCTTTCGTCTGTCAGTTTGTTCGTGAGTTTGAACTACTAGTAACCGACTTGGAAAAGGAGGAGGCTTTAATTTCGGTTGTGTTTTTATGTTACCCCAGAACTCGTGTATTTAATAATCAATTTGGTAATTCTTCATTTATATCAAATATATCATAAAATTATTAAAATCCAGTAGACATCATGAGCGACTTTTGCGTGCTTAGGGAACGTTTTATTAATTGCAATTCCTTTTTTTTTTTATTTGTAATTGTAACAAATAAAAAACTTATTAGTGACTACACAATTTTTGGTTAACATTTATGAACGTTACATGTAATTTATACGTGATATTATATATAATAAATTACTTGTAGGTAATCCAAAACTTAAAGACGTATTATCAATCTTGACGTTTGATAATAATTAATATTTATTTATATTATATAAGATTGATAATTATCAATTATAATTATTAGTTTAAATAAACTGAAAAAACCAATTGATCAACATATAAATAAATAAATATTTGTGGACATTTCACACAACACCATCTAGCCCAAACTAAGCAAAGCTTGTTCTATGAAACTAGATGGCTGATAGAATACAAATATACTTTTTTTTTGTAAATGTATACATATGATACATAGAAACACCCAGACACAGAACAAACATCCATGCTCATCACACAAATGTTTGCCCTGGGTGGGGATCGAACCCACGACCTTTCAGTTCAGCAGGTAGACGCAAACACACTACCAACTGAGCCACAAGGCCAGCCGCAGGCAGGCCAGTATGCAGTTCGTTTGCCTGGATGACACATTTTTCCAGTTATTTTGCTATAAACATTGAACTGATTTTGATAAAAATTGATAACGGACTAGGTACCTCTGAAGTATGACCTACCAAACAAAAAACAGTCGAATCAATTCGACTTCGACTTCGAGGAGGTTCTCAAGAACCTCCTCCTTTTCGGAAGTTAATTAAAAATAAATTAAAATGAAAAAAAAATAACGAAATTCTAAATCATCAAACCGTAGAGACATGTATGACTCCAATTAAATAATAATTAATCAGTTATCGTAATCAAATAATGTTTAGGGGTCTAAAATAATATTCTCCCTTTTGTATGGAAGTACTCGCGACAACATTTCTCTGAAAAATTAAAATAGTGTCGGTAAGACTTCGCCGATGACATTTATTGACTTTTATGACTTTTCATAAAGTAAGCAAACACTGTATATTTTACATAAAAACTTGTTGCCTCTCTTCATTACCTCGCTGATAAGTAACTAACACTTTTAACAGGCAACCAAGTCTTGACGCCTCCAGTTTTACAACACTTTTACTTTTTATAGTTAATTTATTACCTCTAATACTAGACTCCTGTAACTATCCAAGTAATAAAGTAGGAAACATTTTCTCGCACTTAATATGGATTAATGTAAGACTGGCCTTGTGGCTCAGTTGGTAGTGTGTCTACGTCTACCTGCTGAACTGAAAGATCGTGCGTTCGATCCCCACCCAGGGCAAACATTTGTGTGATGAGCATGGATGTTTGTTCTGTGTCTGGGTGTTTCTATGTATCATTTGTATATATTTACAAAAAAAAAAGTATATATGTATTCTATCAGCCACCTAGTTCCATAGTACAAGCTTTGCTTAGTTTGGGCTAGATGGTGTTGTGTGAAATGTCCACAAATATTTATTATTTATTTATTTAATGTCTTTTTACTAACCGACTTCAAAAAATGAGGTTATTGACATAATATTTTGTTGGTGTATCATTATGTCGAGCTTACCGAAAGATTATAAAACTGGCTATTTACACTAAAGTAAAAATAAAAATACAACGCTTGAAAATTGAACTCTCTCTCTGTTGTTTTTAGGGTTCCGTACCCAAAAGGCAAAACTCATGTTTCGGGACTCAAGACTCGGGGCTCAAGACTCAAGACTCGGGACACAAGACTCAAGACAAAAACAATTTAAAAATGGCAAAAGCGCAGTCATGCCACATCCCCGTGAGGGGAAAAATAAGAAGAATAAAGCTTCGACATGGTATTTCTGTGGTTCAATTAAATAGAAATGTCAAATTTAAACATGGTTTTCTAATAATTTGACAGCACGGCAAAACGATTTTCGCTAGGGACGAAAAGTAGTGATTTTGGTTTTAATTTTAGGCATCTAATCGACCCATTTATCATAAAACATGTCGCATCAATTTAAATACAAAAATAATACCCTGATAATCGTAAAAAAAACAAAAAAACAAAATCTAAAGAAATCGTACCAAAAAATCGTTCCTTTCAGCAAAACTCCATAGATAATGCATCAAAAAAGCCAATCTCAGAGGAGACTTCAATCACCTTTCCCTTCCTATGTCAAAAATATTTCATAGCATTCCCAGCGTCGTTTCCAAGGGAGTCCTCCAATATTTTCACAAAGGACACTCGAGATAAAACGTACCAGATAAGGCCGTTAAATTCCAACCATTACTTATAAAAGAACAAGGTTAACGATGGTTTTACTCTAACGGATTATAACGGATTAAAGGCGGAATTTCGCCAAGTTTTACGTTTAATACGAGGTAGGTCGTAAGGTCGATTATCAACTTGATTTCGAATAAGATAAATCTATGTTTACGTCGCCGTAGTCCGACCATCCTTCCCATCCTTCGTCTCGCTCGCGCATACCTACATTTTTGAAGATATAAAATGATTGAATGAACTTATAAAAAAAAACGTTATTTGTAAAACTAGGAAACAACATCACAAATATTCGACAAATAATTCAATTAGATCCAAGTCAATTTTCATAATAAAAATAAATTTTGAGTTAATAATTTCTAAGCATGATTTTAAGGTTTTGAGGCGCGAAGTAGATTCATTCTTACTATCCGAGTGTCGTTCATGGCTACTGTGGCCACATATTTTTAAATATTAATTCAACTTTTGAAAAAAATTATTAAAAATACATGTTTTCTTAATCTCCAACCAATTTTTGCACCAAAGACCACTAAGCCGTTTGACGCCGTATTTTATTGTAGTCTAAAATCCCGCTATAGGACGACCTTCACCGAGCTGGTTAATAAATATAAATATAAATAAATATAAATATTTGTTTATATTTATATAAAACAATTCACTGGTTTGGTTAATAGACAAATTCAATATATTTATGTGTAAATAATCTTTATTTTAATTTAAATTTAATTCATTAACCAGACTGGTGCAAGTTACTAGTATCGATTTACCTGTTTATACCTGCCTACCCAAGAGTTGTGACGGGGAAATAATAGTCAACCTAATGTTTGCATATTCTATGGACTTCATACTGTCGATTGGTATGGAATTTGTCTATTAACAAAAACCAGTAAAAAGTTAAAAAATATAATTTAAAAAAAATTATTAATCATTTTGGACTGAATTTTTTTAGACAACCCATTTGCAATATATTTATTGACATATTTAATTGAATATAATATACTTTTCATCCATTAATCAGCTCGGTGAAGGTCGTCCTATAGCGGGATCTTAGACCATTGTTAAGTTATTGTTAAGAAGGTAAGATGTACAAAAAGTTGGCTTGCAGTGACGAGGGTCAGCCAATCACGCATAAGTCTGCGTTTGACCACCAACTCTTCTGTTGGAATGTGAGAATGTGGTCGGAGACAAAGCACGTAGACTTAGAAGATACCCCTATATTCACTCTGACCTTGTAAAGACCACGTGTAACTCTCAGAAAACAAAGAAGCCGGATATGTCAATGTGTCCCACTCTTTGGCTGTTTGGATAAAAAACGTAGAATTAAACCGTAGTTTAACCGTAGTTTAACCGTTTACGAAGCTTAGGAAAATCCACAATGTACGGGTGGTACTGTGCCGACTTTAAGTACTAGACTGGTAAGGTAAGGTTGTGTAGCTCAGATACACATTCTCCGAAATGTATCTTGTAAAAATTTCCTGGTATAAATTACATAAATATTTCCGTCAAGTCCCTTAACTGGCTTAAAATAAAATCCATTGGTCATAATTACCTTCCGTTACGCCCTGGCCTTTCCTCATTTTCGTGCAAGCATTGTTCCTTACACAAATGATACTCACTTGTCAAGTAACGAGGATGGATGTTATGAAAAACGGATAATCCAGAAGAATGGGGACAGGAATATGGTGGAATTTTACCTGACAAGCTTGAGCGTGACATTACAAAACAATTGTAGAAAATGAAGTTCTCAATTCCTTATTTGTGGCTGTTTATAGAAGCTTCACATTAAATTGCCTTGTTAGAACGAGTTAAATCTTGTTGAATTTTAAATTTTAAACCAGTAATGGAAATTACGGATTTGTGGCCATACTCTGGTGAACGAAACTTCGGGCGCCACCACCTCGGTTGGTCGACAGTATGGTAAAGTACGCGGGTTGAGCCCAAGACATCCCACCCGAGTTGAGCCGGGTCGAGTCCGAGACAAAGCGGGTCCAAAAGATCCTAAAGAAGAAAGAATTCTTCTGTGCCGATATCAGTGGAGTAAAAGAAGAGAGGCCTATGCTCAGCAGTGGGCGATAACAGGCTAAAAATGATGATGATGATGAATGGTAATTAATACTAGGTCACTGTTCACTACTGAATTATTGTTTTTTTTCATTTGGATGAAATGCCATCGTTCGTAATACATTAGAGGGCTTCCAAAGTTGGTCGCAAATTGTAGATCATACAATCTACAATTTCTAAATAAGGAAGCGTAACCATGTTTTTGCAGCGAGGGTGTTTGTATGAATTCATAGCGTAGCGAAGGGTTCTATACATACCAATATAATGTTTTCCATCATACTTCTAATATCTCTTGGTTGTAATTTTATGGTGTTCAGTGTACTTACAATAATAAATTACAGTTTAAGAAACTAAAAAACACGCTACAGATTATTGTGGTCAAAGTTCATTACAAGACTTTTCTAACAAATCCAAACACAGCTATGATACGATGTTCCATCATGTTCTAGTTCATATCTTCCGGCTCCATCATCAGATCAGTTAGACAGTACCATATTATTGTATTGTCATCAGAACTACATACATCTGCCAATTTTCATGACGCTACGATCCTTGCAAGATGGTTAAATTAGTGACCTTAGATTTCATTACATAGATACATACAACAGGTCGACCTAATAAAAGCGTGTTAAAAAGTTTATCTATATATCAACAAATAAAATAAATGAAATATACTCTATAAGAACTTATTATATATATCAGAATTTCATTCAAAAACACTTAGTTTTAGATGCCTGATTATACCGTATTATTACTATTTTAATTTACCAAATTGCCTTAAGGCGAGACTAAATACTTTATCTAGTTCTTGAAGATGTGTAAACTACAATTGATCAGCATGGTACATAATTTGTATACAACGATTTAGGTCCACATTTTTTATGCGTACTGCAGAAAAGTGAAACTCCCTGCTGCCTTCTCTTTTTATTAAGAACTAAAATATTGAAATTTTCAAGGTTAGAGTGAATAGACAGCTTCTAGATCGACGTGGTCTATTAATGGTCACACCATTGCATACCATTAGGCAAGTTGTCGGTCCGAGTTGTCGGTCAAACGTAGATCTATTGGTAGTATGTCTGCTTGCTAAACCGTAGGTCGTGGGTTCGATCCCCAGGGTAAACGGGTAAACATTTGTGTGATGAACATGAATGTTTGTTCTGTGTTTGGGTGTTTCTACATAGAAACACCCAAACACAGAACAAACATTCAAAGCAAAGCTTGAACTATGGAAACTAGATGACCTATATAAACTTTAAACTTTTTTTTGTAAATACTTATTTATAATATGTATCATAAGTATGTTTTTACAAAAAAAAAGTTTAAATGTATTCTATCGGTCATCTAGTTTCCATAGCTTTGCTTAGTTTGGGCTAGGTGGTGTTGTGTGAAATGACCACCAATATTTATTATTTATTTATTTAACTATACAAGTATGGGTACTTATATAGACCCAGGCTAAACCTGAAAACCATTGTCACAGATGTTTCAAACATGGCGGAGACCTTGTGGGCTAATTTGAATTTTACGCAGCTATTCCCGTAATATGGCGATTTTACGCGTTTCCGCGCCCCTTAATCTGATACTGTTATGGTTTTTTACGGCCAAATTTACAATATACGGTGATGTAAAAATGAATGAGGATTCTTAGGATGTTTGATTTTTTGTGGCAGAGATATTAGGAAGTGAAGATATTGATATTTGCCGTTTTACAGCTTTTTCACCCCTGAACCAAAAAAAGGAGTGTTACAAGTGTTGAAATTTTTAAGAAGACTTAGGTTACAGAATCTTCCAAAGTTATTTGCCAAAGAATTACAGATGCGTACGTTAAAAAAAAACCTTAACTTATTACGTCGACCCCCCCTTCCTTTATTATTTTCAATCACTCAAAAAAAAAAGCAGCAGGCAGTCAAAAACGTGCTAGGAAACGAAAACTGAAAATCCGGACTGAGTAACGTGCCTGGGGATAAATCTGTACCTAATGTCCAGATGTGAACTAAGGCTAGGTCGATTAGGACGATGACCCGGGGTCAAAAACCTACCACAGTGGACAGATATGACTGCTCCTGCCCGTTCTAGCTATCGTACTAGCTACCTAGCTACCATACTAGCTACCGTAGCTAGGTAGCTAGCTACCGTACTAGCTACCTAGCTACCGTACTAGCTACCTAGCTACCGTACTAGCTACCTAACTACCGTACTAGGTACCGTATTCGTTGAGTGACTGCGATAATCGCGGTCACTCAACGAATACGGTAGCTAACCTCACCATGAAGCTGTAATGCAAAAGAGTAAGGTGGCGCCGCTATCTCACTCGCACATTTTTTTAGATATAAAATTATTGAAATAATTTTTGACAAATATTATCTCTTTAGATTCATAAGAATACTGTTATTTTTGTTTGTTATTGTTGCGTTTTTTTTTATGCTGTCGGTAGAACTTAAAAGAAGACGAAGCCTCTAGATTAATCACAGCCACTTCTTTTGAATAGTCGTGACTTATTGACTTTAACTGTGACTTATATTTTATTGACTTTATTAAAATATACCTGGATATTACCTACTTACTGTAAGTGCAAAAGTGCAATTAACGCAAATCTAATATTAGTTTTTTTTATTTATTAAAAAAAAAAAAAAAAAAAAAAATTGTATTGATCAGATCACACCCTGGGGGATTCTTAGAAATTTTGGTAGAAAAATAGCAAAAAATCATAGATTCACAATAGTCACCAATATATGAGCTAACTGCGCCCTAACACGCACGCGGTTTCACACGCGTGGGGATGAAAAACAGTGATGATGATGATGATAAGTAGCCTATGTCGGTCTCCAGGTTCGTACATATCTATATACTAACTTCTATCTTTCCGATCGTATCAACCGTTTGTAAATGTAACAAATTACGCATTTATGACATCATTATGAGATTGTGACAAATTTATTTAAAAACAGTATTTTCATTCAAATAACAATTTTAACTATAATTATTTACAATTATATTTATTATTATTTATAATATTTTTTTTTTTCTTTACAGAGATAGCTTATAGAGGAAAATAATTATAGTTTACAAAACTAAACAAACTGACTTAAAATATGCAAAATATGCAAAAAAAGGCAAAATATGCAATTCGTTTACTTGGATGACATATTTTCCAGTTACTTTGTTATAGAAACCAAAGTACTGAACCAATTTTGACAAAATGTATATGGGACCATCTCTGAATTATTTAACCTACAAAACAAAAAATTATCATTAAAAACAATTCATAATAGGCGGAGTAATCCTGTAACAAACATACAAAAATATATGTATAGTCGAATTGAGAACCTCCTTCTTGGAAGTCGGTTAAAAATAATTTCGAAAGTACAAAGAAATTAGTAAAAAGCCAAAAAACATTATAGTAAACGGTTTAACAAAAGTTACTGGAATAGATAGTGTTTAGGAACTCCTAAACACCATCGGCCTTACCGAAAAACGTTACTTAACTTTAACCATCGTCTTAAATTGTCTGTCTTCTTTCCGCAAGTGTCATTACGTGTCAGCGAGAACTTGACAAAATATGTTAAGCATTGCTTAAAGTTAAGTAACGTTTTTCGGTAAGGCCATATAAATTTCAGCAACTTTTTTTAAATCGTTGACTTAACATTTAACAACGCAACGGAGCTTGTTGTCTCCCCGCCAAATGTACGATAAACATCTCCAAAGTTAAATAACATAAAGTGATAGAGTCAGCGATCTGTATGTACTTAGAGTTGACCTTTTTGCTTGGGTTTCCTAAAGGTATTGGCTCCACAGCCAAGAAATATTGGGTTCAACGTTATTTACTTACGACTAACAGCGTACCGCGATTCCGCTTATTCTATGGAAGCATTTATTTTTATGCGACTTCAAAAAGGAGGTAGTTATCATTTCGGTTTTATATTCTATTATGTTTGTTACCTCTTTTATAAACCTATTTGGAAAATTATTTTTATATTTCAAATAATAATACTATCAGATTGTTGCCATAGAAATTTCGTCAAAATCGGTTCAGTAGCTTGGATTTTAATACAAAATAACAAAGTTTTTAAAATGAACATAACGAAGCTGTGTATAAATTGGATAAAATTTCAAAATATAAAAACAGCAACTGCCCTACCCTAAGTCACTTTGTTTTTATTTTTGTACGAAATAAATATGAGTATACCTATAGTTATTTATTATATCTAATTAAATTTATATACAATTATTATTACAAAAACCTAACACAATTATATAGTGCTTCTTATCTTTTAATAATCTGTAAATTGGCATTATTAATCATTATGTCATTAAATGCTAACTCTGTATTACATTATAAGTTTGTACTAAAACATCGCTGACGTATACTGAACATTTATTATTTGAAAATAGGAAATCCATTCGAAAGTTTCCAAAAACAGAACGAATTTCCACCCAAACACATCCCTAAACTTCGAAAAAGCATGTTAACTATCGAATCAAACTTTTAATTAAGGGACAACTCACCCAATGGGAAATTAAAAAATTAAAAACTTCACTTTCCAACTTTACACTTCACCGAATTTTAAAAATCGAACTTTTAAACAGTTTTTAAATGAACTTTTCGATAGTTCTAAACTTTCTGTCACAGAATTTTGAATTTCACATAGACATTCTTTTAATGTTTGTACGAAGTTTCTAACTGCGTTGTCGATATGATTTTCGTGTGGGGGTGAATGCGACCGTCCTTCACCGCCGCTATTTTGCTACTGAAAGCTCAAGGGTAGGTTAGCCTCATACAGGGTAGTTTCGTAGTCAGTGTTAGAAATTGAAAGTTAGGAATTTCGTAATTTATTGTATGAAGCATTTATTTATATTGATAATTTAAATGTTGGAATAACACGTTGAAATCATGATGGTCCTGTAGCAATGCTACGGCGTAGACAATCTCTACAAGTTTGCGTATAATGAAATGAATACACCTTATAATTTATTTTGCATAACTAAATAAAGAAATTAATAGATGAAATCTAGATTTTGGTTTTACAATGCTTTTTTAAAATCTATTTTATTAGTATTAACAATATTTACATTGTATAAAATCTTATAATAATTATTATTGACAAATGAATAGGTATATGAAATTAAAATTAAAATATTATTACTCAATATCAACCCAAAAAAAGCAAATAAGCTATATTATAATATTTACCTACATTTTGTACTTTTTTAATAATTAAACATAAACCTTTTTTTAATATTGATTTCAAAAGTCAAGAATGAATAGCGTCTCTTAATTTTTCGTGCTCTATCTTCGACTGCACGCGGATTAATTTACTAGATTATTATTATTTTAAGACAAGATATTTAAGTACATTACGTTCCACTTTTTGCCGTGGGTGACTGTTAGTACTATAAATAGTACTTTAGTACTAATCGTAGTAACAGTCCCCCGCGACTTCGTACGTGCAGTAAAAACTACCAAACTAAACCCAATACTAAAATAATTACTACCTAAATTACGGACGATACCTGAGGGCATTCCGTCCCGACATAATTACTACTGCGTACACTGTGGCATCGTAGCAGTAGAGTCAGTTTAGTTTGTTTGTTTATCATAGAATATAACTTTTCTATGGTTAAGATTCAAGAACTATCATGGAAAAAATGAGAATTCACGCCTTTATTGAACAAAATAATTATAGTTTAAGAAACTGAATATACCGTCTTCAAAATACGCAATTCGTTTACTTGTTTTAAAAAAAAGTATATTTCTAGTTCTAAACATATACTGTTTGGTTCAGTATCGGGATAGACACAATGAAAGAGATTGCCTTTTCCCGATATAAGTAGGTATATTTTACCGCAGCTAAAAGTATATATATAAGTATATTTTACTGCAAACCCTCTCGAAAACATAACAATCATAGCAAACGTAAGCAGTTACATTGCAAAAATCATTCTTATGGAGTCGGGTATTATTTTTTCTTTCAACACGTATACTTGTTACTAATGTATCCCATAAGGGAACGGTGAAGCGTCCATACAGCCGTGTCTGTATTTTTTATTGGCTACTGCCCTTTTGGGAAATAAATTATTACCACGGAAGACTTCGCCGTATATACTAAATAACTTGACGATCCCAAAAAAAAACTTTTTTTGCAAATAAATTAAATAGAATAGAATAGAATTTTTTAATAGTTTTGGAATATTTATATTCTAAATATTTTTTCAATTTTTGTATTGAATGGGAAAAATAATACGGTCTACTATTCCAACTATTGTGTTGTTTGGGTATTTAAAAACACTGTTTTCTATTTTATAGGTTGTATATTTTTTACCCGACCGCGTAAGAAGGACGGTTATGTTTTACGAGTGTATGTATCTGTATTTCTATTAATCCCTTGCAGCCTAAACGGCTTGACCTATTTTAATTATACTATTTTTGCCCATTTATAATATTCTACATCGATATTGCGCATATTTTCTCACAAAAAAGCACACTCAAGCGTAACGAAATCGTCAGTCAACTGTAAATACTGCTTTTCTGCAGTCGGGTAGTTTGTTTATCTTTTAGTATACCTGTTTGTAAATACATAGGTACTTAACTATGATGCATAGAAATACCCAGACACAGAATAAACACCCATGTTCATCACACAAACATTTGCCCTGCGTTGGAATCGAACCAACATCCTACAGCTTAGAAGGCAGATATAAGTCATGAATTTGATCTCAAATTCATGACTGGCCTCGCAATCATGGCTCTGGCAAGCAAAAGGATGCATGTCCAAGTACTTCTATGTGTTCCAATTTAGATGACTATGGATACTAATGGTGTTTACACAGGTTACCTAAATCCTCAAAGTATACGGTGTAATGACTTCAAACAAGTAGCGGGAAGATGCTGGATGCAAGCCGCTTCCAATAGGTATTTTTCGGAATCCACGGAGGAGGCCTATATCCAGCAGTGGATTTTTTATGGCTGAGATGATGATACAGCGTAATATTCTTATACTCATCGTCAAGAGAATTTTGTCAGTCATTCTGTCCATTGCCAGGCGTTTTGCATAATGACAACCCCTCGCAGCCCTTTACCTTGATTTTGGCGGGAACGTTATAGAAATAGTCATCGCTCTGTTTTATTTTCCTAAACTTTTGTTTTTTCGGATGTCTATGATGTAAAAATAGTGGTATTTAATTCATTAAATATACAATTAATTATGAGAGTGTAGGCAAGTGAAATAAAGCGGTGAAATGTGTCTGCGTGTTGTCGGCATAACTCCATAGAAGTTTCCAATACAGTCACCACCGCTTTACTGAAACGTGACGAAGACTTGACTGCGACTTCTTTTACTTGACTTTGACTGTGACTCTATTGAAGAAAATAAAGGAATAGAAGAAAAAATTAAGAAAAGAACAACTATAGTCAAAAGCTACATGAGCTCCGTTCTCATTGTCTTTCCTGAAAAGGGAAAAAAAATAAAAACGCACTTATCTTTACGTTGTACTCGTAAGCTCACGCTCTTTTATTACGTAAACCTAATAACAATCCCCTTCATTTATTCTAAGCCGCGTCTCTTTTAAGTTAGTACTTTCTCATTCAAACACCAAACATTTTTCATCCCGTTTCTAGCTCAAATACCAATTAAGCCAGAGTGACAGCATGAGAAGCATAACTGGATTTTTAGAACGCACGCTTCCTATATTCGTTCGGAATACAATTCTGTACGAAATACCGACCGCTTTGTACGGGTTTGGAAGTGTTTTTTCAGAATTTCAAATGGGATTTACCGCTTGTACCTCCGTTTGGGCCCGGAAGTGGATTTCTAGATTTTGATAGTCCGTAAAAACTAAAGATAAAAGGTATTATTTACCGTGGTTCGCGTTAATATCGATAGGTCAAAATTAACGCGAACCACGGTAAATATCCCGTTATTAATAATAATGCTTTAATGAATGACCGTGATACTACTTACAGCGAAAACTGCATATTTTTTAGGCTCAATAGTCTTACTTTTGTTATTTGTACTTTCTTGTGTTCTCTCTTTTTGTTGTAGTGTATGGTGTATGAAAATAAAATATTTTCTTTCTTTCTTTCTGATAGTTTAAAAAAGTGTTTTTATCAAAGGTATTGTTTGCTAGTTATAGATACTCTGTGGATTCACTCGCGTGGTGATAGAATGTCGATGAGCGCTGGTTGTTTACAACTAACATTATGCTGAGCTGGGACCGAATTGTGACAAAAACATGTTATATAAGAATTTTGTGTATGATTTATATTTTTTAATGATATTTATTTTGTGTTGTATGTTTTTTGTCACAATAAATTTCTGTCTATGTCTATGATGTTTTTTTAACCCCCGACCGAAAACGAGGGGTGTTATAAGTTTGACGTGGTATCTGAGTGTCTATGTATATGTGCCTATATGTGGCATCGTAGCTCTCAAACGGTTGGACCGATTTTGATCTGGTTTTTTGTTTTCTTTGAAAGTTTTGTCTAGACTATAATTATGTTTTTCTTTTCATATAGACACTCTTGTACTGTACACCAGAAAAGTAACTATAAGTAACTGTAGGTTACTACAGTAACTTATAGTTACTTTTCTGGTGCGCGGTAGAGTACTAAAGTGTGTACAGTTTTTTGGTGGATGTTCCAAAAATTCGAACGAAACGCTTTAGCTCCACTTTTATTGTGCGTGCCGCGTACAAAATACACTCCCTGAATGGATCTATCCGAATATATATAATCGGAGCGTCTACAAATCACGAGTGAATAGATTCAAGCGCGCTCCATCGTAGACCGCAACAGTCGCCCAACACCAGGCGAGTTAACGGTCAAGAGCAAGCATATTTTCGAATAAAACAAGTATAATTTTTGAAAACTCAAAAACCCCCGGAAAGTAAATACGGCCGAATCGATTTTGATGAAATATAGCTAAGATCACTCTAATAAATATAGCTAAGATCACTCTAATAAATATAGCTAAGATCGCCTAATTCACCTTTCAAACAAAAAAAAGACATCATAATCGGTTCATCCGTACGGGAGCTAAGATGCCACAGACAGACACACACACAGACACGTCCAATTTATAACACCCCGTCGTTTTTGCGTCGGGGGTTAAAAACATCTAAACCACAATCTTAGTCCGATAAATCTAAGTATCTACTTAGAAACAATAAAGGATATTTCTAATATAAGGAATAGGATGCTTCGCTCGCTCAATATCTTTGACTTATTTGAAACAAAAACAAGCTCTTATTTTGTTGCTGAAGATGGGAAGATATTTACTCATTTCGTCAGTTGACCCTTAAGGGCTGTTAGAGGGCTGCTCTCCAGGAAATCCCTTTCTTAATCCCTATTTCTTCTAATAGTATTTGTTTGTCCTCCAATCACGCAAAAATAGATTAACGATTGGGAACACCCTGCTTTTTAACAATATCTGTTAATAGTCTAGTAAAAATAAGATTTATGACAACATAAAAGACAACTAAGTATATTGTTATTTAAACGAATGTAATGGTGTTTTGAAATACATTTGACACAATTTCATAATGTATAAAAGCTAATTTTGTTACCTTTACACGCTCCAACTGCTGAACCGATCGTTAGGAAAATTAGTATAGAGATAGCTTTGGACCTGGAGACGGACATAAGCTACTTATCAGCATCATAATCATCACCGTATTTCAAACCTACGCGAGTGAAACCGCGGAACGCAGCTATTCTATGAATCGGGGATTATTGTTGATCTATGATTTTTAGCTATTTTCCTATCATAATTTTAAAGAATCCCCCAGTTGCAAATACTGTGATGTGCTCCATACAAACGGATTTATTTTTACTAGACTATAATGTTTTAACTAGAACAAAACAACTAAAATATGTAATTTGCAGAAAAGCAGTTTTTGCAGTCTAACTTACGATTTCGTTACGCTTGATATACTGTTGAGTATACGTTTTTAGTGAGAGAGTATGCGTAAAATCACTGTAAAAGATTATAAATGCGCATTCTTTAGAATAATAATTCTAGTAAGCCACTTGTTTATTACTAAAAAGTTCGTTGGAGGATACGAACAAAACGCATTTTTTTATTTTTGCGAGAGACTGCATATTGTATTCCCTGATAATAATACATATTAAACTAAGCAAAGCTTGTACTATGGCAACTACATGACTGATAAAATATACATTTACTTAATTTTTGTAAATACATACTTATGATACATAGAAACACCCAGACACAGAAAAAACACTGATGATACTCATTACATAAATGTTTGTCTTGGGTGGAGATCGAACCCATGACCTACAGCTACAGCTCAGTAGGTACATACATACTACCAACTGAGCTACGAGATAATCATATAACTTAAACACAATAATACATTGTGATTAAAACATTATTAATAAAATCTGACTTATTCTATGGAACTAATAATATTGATATCCATGGATAACAGAGTGCTTATCTTCCAATAAACTAAATATTTTATAATTTGGCAGAAACTGAACGTAAGCTAAAAAAATATGTGTTTAGCTTTTTTTTTTATGTATGTTCTAAAAATGTCCCGAGGTCTAGTGCTTATATTCGAATTTCTTGTTCAGATTTGAGTATCAAACGTTTTTAGCTAATATTGTAATTAAATGACACTACAGCAAAACTTCCGCTTTTTTGGGAGGAAATGCACCTTATATCAAAAATTCTCTGCGACAAAAATCTATAAAATGTATACTATTTTGTAATTATTCCCTCTAAACAGCCACCTAAAAAACAGTTGAACGAGAAGTATCGGATATTTGTTTCGTTTTCACATTATCTCGGGCGGAAATCGTCGTGTCACGTACATCAAACGTGTCACGTCAGCGTCACTGTCACGCCACCGATCCGAGAGTGATCCGTATGCGCGACGTGACTCACATCCATCCCGGAGTTTCATTTGGTTACACCATGATTTACTACCTGTACTCTCGGTCGTGAAATTACACGTGTAATGTATGTACACTTCATTGCAAATAATATAGCCGATTGCAGAATAAAAGTCTTAATAATCATGAAATAATTGTGTCATAAATTGTCACGTCAGCGTTACTGTCACGCCACCGATCCGAGAGTGATCCGTATGCGCGACGTGACACACATCCATCCCGGAGTTTCATTTGGTTACACCATGATTTACTACCTGTACTCTCGGTCGTGAAATTACACGTGTAATGTATGTACACTTCATTGCAAATAACATAGCCGATTGCAGAATAAAAGCCTTAATAATCATGAAATAATTGTGTCATAAATTGTCACGTCAGCGTCACTGTCACGCCATCGATTCGAGAGTGATCCGTATGTGCGATGTGTCACACATCCATCCCGGAGTTTCATTTGGTTTCAGCACGATTTACTATTACTATTTACTTATTTACTTTCGGTCGTGAAATTACACGTGTAGTGTATGTGTACTTCATTACAAATAACATGGCCGATTCCAGAATGAGAGCCTTTATAATCATGGAATCACCGTATCATAGTACCATTTAGTCTGACATTCTTATTTTAATAACATAATATAAAGCTATGTAAAAGTTAATAAGAAAGAAAGAAAGAAATATTAATTTAATACTGAAACGACAACAATAAAGTGAATAGAATATTATAAACAGTAAAGAAAAAGCAATAAACATAACTACGAGTACAAAATATTCGTTGAAATATTCTGATCTGCGGATCCACACTGGGCTCAAAGGCCCGTATTGTGGAGCCAAGGACACCAGAGTACACAATACTAAATATACATTCTTATAGATTAGGTAGGAATAGGTTTGATTTGTTAATTGTTTTTGTTCCTAAATATAAAAAAAACCGGACAAGTGCGAGTCAGACTCGCCCACCGAGGGTTCCGTACAAATTAGTAGTTATGAGGGAAAATCATATATTTTTTTCTATTTTTATTTATAAGCCGAAAAATATACATAGTAAAAATATTTTAAAACCTTTTCTAGCATAGGCTACTGGAGTTCTTTCATATGATACCCCACATGATATGGTTAATTCACTTTAAAATTTGGACCTTTATTCTTTAAAGACACTATGTTTTGTGATTAAATTAAAAATGACCAGTTTTCGGATGTTTTCCTATATGTGTACACTAACACAATGCTTATCACCAAATTTCATTGTTCTAGGTCAACGGGAAGTACCCCATAGGTTTTGATTCCCTTGCTACAGAGATATGCTGTCGAGGGTATAATGGAGTGTTCTGGAGTAGAGTTAGTCGATCATAAAATCATAGTTTTATGTGTTTATAGACCTCCGAAAATGAGGCTATGTTATATGGATTCTTTTTTCGAGAAATTGAACTTACTCCTTACAGATTTTTGCTACGGTAACAAAAAGGTAATACTCTGCGGTGATTTCAATATTGATCTACTTAGTGAAACAAATAAGGTCGTTGAATTCAAAGAGTTGATAAGTTCGTTTAATCTCAAGTTCGCAATTAGAGAACCAACTAGGAAAAGCAGTGGGACTTGTATAGATAACATTTTGTTTAATACAAGGGGATGCAAGGGAAAAGTTCTAGAATTGGCTCTATCAGATCATACAGCACAATTACTTGTTTGTCCGGTAAAACCTACGTATATAATTAAATATTGGCACATAAAAAGACGCGACTACAGTCAAGAAAATATTGACAAATTTAAAGAATGTATCAACTCTCTCAGTTTTTCAGATATATTTGCACAAAATGACCCGAATATAGCTTTTAACGAGTTCCATGATCTTTTTACTTTACTATACGATTTATGTTTCCCTTGGCGCAAAATAAAAGTAACAACAAGGCAAAGACCCCGATGGCTTACGTCGGGAATTAAAAACTGCTGTAAAAGAAAACGTAGATTGCTTTGGACTTATAGAAAGAATCGTACGCCTGAAAATAAAAAGAAATTTAAAGAGTTATCATTGAGACTAAAGAGAGTTATTAATCTTACTCAGAAATCACAAAATGATAATTACATAAAAAAATCCATCAATAAAACGAAAGCAATGTGGAAAGTAATAAACGGTGGTCAAAAGAGTATCCCAAACGAAAATATAGAGCTGAATATTAATAGTAACTTAATTAAAAACCCACTTGAAGTAGCTAACCAGTTTAATAACTTTTTTATTGATCAAGTGCGACCTACAGCTAAACGGCAACCCACCAATAGGAATATAGTCAAAAATCCAAACTACAATACTAAATCTCTATTTATGGCCCCTACAATACCACAAGACATCAGAAAAATTATTATGTCCCTTAATAATACCAACAGTACAGGATATGATGGGATTTCTACACAAATTCTTAAGCAAGTTTCAAATTCTATTTCACATGTGCTAAGTCATATTATAAACTTGTGTATTTGCAACGGAGTATTTCCTGAAAAGCTCAAAAGGACTATAATTAAGCCTATTTTCAAGAAAAATGACAAACATGACATGAGTTCTTACAGGCCTATAGCGTTAGTCCCAATTTTGTCAAAAGTGCTGGAGAAAGTTATTTATAATAGTGTCTCAAATTTCTTTGAAATAAATAATTTATTTGCGAAAGAGCAAATAGGCTTTCGCAAAAACAAACGAATAAACCAAGCAATTCATAAGTTTTTAGAGGTGGTGATGACAAGTTTGGACAAAAACATACCCGTTTGTGCATTATATATGGACTTAACTAAAGCCTTTGATTACGTAGACCATACTGTATTATTAAACAAACTTGAAAGATATGGAATCAGAGGTAATGTTTTAAAGCTAATAAAATCATACCTTTCTAATAGGTTGCAGTGTACGCAAATAACTAAAATCTGTTCTAAGTTTAAAAAAGAATTAATCTATGCATCAGACTACAAGCATGTCAAGTATGGTGTACCACAAGGAAGCGTACTAGGTCCACTTCTGTTTATAATTTACATTAACGATCTTCCAACAGTAACAGGTCATCCGACTGTCCTTTTCGCGGATGACAGCACTGTATTATTTACCGGAATGAATAGTTCAAGCATGCGAGACGAAATTAACAAGACGCTTAATGATTTAATACAATGGATGACTATAAATAATTTAGAAGTTAATCTTAGTAAGACACATATAATGACATTTAGGAATAAAATAAATAAATTAAATAATTTGGACATTGAATACTCTGGACATAAAATTGAATCTATTACGACAACAAAATTTTTAGGCTTGAATATCGACTGTAATTTGAATTGGAAATCTCATGTAGGAAATTTGATTAACAAACTTAGTCAGTACTCGTATGCACTGCATATGCTTTCTAAAAGAGCTAGTAGGTCCACAGTTCTCGCAGCATATAATGCATATGTCTCTTCATCACTTCGGTTTGGTATCGTATTTTGGGGTAACAGTACAAGGAAAGAAGACGCTTTTAAGGCGCAAAAAAAGTGTGTTAGGGCCATCTGTGAGTTACGGCAAAGAGACAGTTGTAAACCATACTTTCAATATCTTAAAATTTTAACTCTACCCTGTCTATACATTTATGAATGTGTAATGTTTGTACGGAAAAATATGAATTTATACACAAATTTATTAAGTAAACGACATAAACAAAAAATTAATATCCCTGTTAACAAGACTGCACTGCTCAATAAGAGCGTAATATGTATGGCACCTATTTTATATAATCACTTGCCACAATGGCTAATTGAGATAGACCAGACGCAAATCTTTAAATATAGACTCAAAATCTTTCTTCAAGAGAAGGCATATTACGACACTGACGAATATTTGAATGAAAATTTTTGAAGTATTTCTGTATTGATATATAATCTGACATTTAATATTTGACATTCATAAACTTCACTTGACATTGTGACATAATTCTGACTTATTTACTTATATTTTAATCAATGAACTTGAAGTGACATGTATTTTTTTATTTTTTTATTATTTATAAACTGTACCATGTATAGATGGCTTTAAATCTGTATGTATTGTGTTATGTATGACGGGCGGATCGATTGATGAAATTGATTCACGTAATTGCTTCCTTTCGTAAATAGTGAATGGTGTTTGATAAATCCAGTGATATTCATGTACTTAGATAAATCGATTTATTTTTTAATTTTGCCTAATTTTGCATGCCGAAAGGTAGGATATGGCGGTCTCATGTTAATTTTATTACCACCTTTGTAACCCATATGCGCAAATAAATGAATTATTATTATTATGAGTGTCGAAATGTGCGTTTTTTTTCAATATATTCGGCTGTAACTATTTTTAAGAAAACTTTAGAAACTTTATTTTTCTTTCTGCAGCAAGATAATATGGATCTGCGTATATGGTTTTAATTTCAACTCGATACCTTCACGCGTTCCCAAGATAAAGGTTTTGACACCCGGACAGACAGACGGACAACAAAGTGATCATATAAGGGTTCCGTTTTTTCCTATTGAGGTACGGAACCCTAAAAATAAAATAAAATAAATACATGACACTTGTCACGTTACCGATGACGCCACTATGGACACATTAATTTATACGGTCTGAAATTATACTACAGTTCACTGAAGTTAAGTAAAAAAAATATTGTTTTTTTTTTTTTTTTTTATAGAAAATAGATCTACGATTGACCACCAACTCGCCTGATGTTAAGCGACGGTGTGGCCGAGGATGGAGCTCGTCGATCTAGACGATATCTATTCACTCTAGCCTTGAAAATTCCAAGATTGTAGGTCTCAGGAAACAGAGATGGCGGCAACGAATTCCATTCTTGTGCGTTAGTAGATATATCAATCATACATATTCAAAATATGTGTATGATAATTGATTGTTTATTGCAGAGTGGTAACGCCAAATTACGGTGGGGTAATCAAAGCCCCAGAAAGTGGACTGTATTTTTTGAGGTGGAATACGGTGCATGAGACAAGGAACGGAGAGACGGGAAGCAGCACTTACTTGAAGATCTCGTGGCTCTCCAGTTCATAGATCAGTGAAGGAGGATGGCGCGGCGCCTTCGCACTCGAACGCCCCTGTGGTCCTGTTCTAATCGGCTAGTCGCATACACCCTTTACCAAAGGCGTTCCATAAAGTTTTATATTTTTACTAGGACACAATGTCCGGCGAAGACACTATAATATAACAGTTTATAGCGGAATACAACATTTCACACGCGAACAGCTTTTTTCTCAATTAACAGGTACGAAAACAAACCGCCGCGCGCAAGCGCATTTATGTCGCACTGACTATAAAATGCATCTAGTCAAATTGTTTTCTTTTTAAGGAAGTAGGGTAGTCTTCGGTCTTTCCGTACACTCTTCACAGTACTGCTTAATAAAAAGGGTTGAGGATGGAATGGAAAATAAACCGAAATATAAAGAGTTTAAAACTACAATCAACTGGGGCAACCACAGAGAACATTGAAAAAATCTAGATAGGTATTCACTTTAATTTTGTTAGTTGTATGTACGTATTTGTAGATACATTCATAAATATAGAAGTAATACAACTCTAGAGAATTAGGACGTACAATCGGATAGACAGAACGAAACTATACCGTTGTAATTCCACGGAACCCAAAGAATACGACTAATCGCAAACCTCACTTTTGGAGTTCATTAAAATGAACCGGCCACTACATATGAAATGAACTATACTTACTTTATGTCTCATAGTCCTTGCAATTTAATATTTCAATGCGTTGTCACGTAGGATTTTGAAATTTGCAGTTCAAAGTGCGACTTCATTATGTAAACCGATTTATCGATGATGAGAAACGGTGATGACGAAGCTGATGATGATGAAATGCATCCTATGTCTGTCTCAATGTATTCGGTACTTTCGTATTTATAAAAATAGTGAGACTAGCTGTGCGCCGTAGTTTCACCTGTGTAAAACAATGTTAACGGTTACCCTTGGTAATACAAGATTTAATGTACGTTTCCGAAAGTATGTGTAAAGTCGTTATATAATTAGATGATCTTAATTCAGTTAATTCAGATGAGCATTCTTCAGAATTTTTCTTGTAAATTTACTTATTTGTCACAAGAGGTTGTAATAAACTTTACTATTTTTTTAAGAGTCCATAGTTCGACCATCGTCCGTCTCGCTCGCACATTTTTGAATATATAAAATGACCGCATGATCCGATAAAAAAATCGTCGTTTGTAAAACTAGAAAACAACATCACAAATATTCACCAAAAGTTTCAATTTGATCCAAGTAAATTTTCATCATTACTAATTTTTTAAAATTATTAAGGCAAAAATTAATTTTATGCGTGAAAATTAACTTGGATTTAATTATTATTTTTTGTCTAATATTTAATTTTTTGAAATTGTTTTTTAGTTTTACAAACTAAGATTTTTTCATAAGTCCATTCAGTCATTTTATATCTTCAAAAATGTGGGTGGGTGGGTATGCCCGAGCTAGACGGACGATGGTCGAACTACGGACTCTTAATAACTTGTATTTATATATTTATATATATACCTAGCTCCCTAAACTAAAGTGAGCTAGTATTATTCTGAAGAATACTCTTCAACAAATTGTACGACTGCTATGCACAATGCACATATTTTCTCACGAAAAAGGACATTCAACATGAAGTGTAACAAATACAATACGAAAATGGTCTAGACCTATAAATTCACGATGTACCTAGATCATATTAAGACGCCTGTGATTACAACTTTTCGAAATTCATAGTGATTTATATACCTTTCTTTAATAATTTATAATTTTCTTAGTAATACCTTTCTTTCGAAGTAGCCTTTTCTACGAACAGTAGACCTAGCGAGAGAGCTTATTTGCAGCTCACCTTGGATCATCTGTACATAATACCTACATAAAGTTGGCTAAGGGGGCCGTATGTAAAATTTTAGCCGATTTCGCAGTTTTAAGTGATTTTACAGACGTAATTTCACGGTCAAAAAACATTTTATCCATAAGTTTAAGCACCTTGAAAGATCAATTTAATTTTAATATAAAAAATAGGATATGTTTAGATGCCCTTAATTAAAAAAACAATGTATATTCTTGTAAAAACAAATAATAATTTTATAAATGGAGAAAACGAAAAATCAAGAAATTATTCAGCGCTAAAATGCATCAAGCACATCCACGCGCCCTCACTAGGCTGTTACATGGAATCTGAGGTTGTTTGTTATATCTCGACAACCACTTGACCAATTCTGTTAATTTTTACCACAAGTTGTAATAATTGTGTACTTTACCTACATAACAAATATCATCAAAATCGGTTGGTAATGAACGCCGCAATAAACTTCCCCCCTTTTTATGGGAACCACTCCTCTTATCAAAATCGCCAACGACAAAAAAAAACATAGAACCTATACACCAAGTTTCATCAAAATTGGTTCAAAATTACGCCCTGTACGCGAGTACGAACATACAAACAAACTGACAGATGAAAGAAAATTTGCCCAGTTGATGCAGAGACGCTTCGCTCACTTCGCTCGCTCGATCAATCATACTAAATATGCTTTTCTTGACATGATTTTAGCTACTTATATTTTTTTTTTCTGTATGTTTGGTACTGCATAATTCCGTCATATAGGACCCGGACTAGAAAATATTTTTTTATTTGAAAGGATATTGTGATACTTTCAGATTATTCCCATAGAAATTTTATCAAAATCGGTTCAGTACAACATAAACAAAATGCACAATGCGTAATTATGTTTTAAAAACATAATTTAAAAATATAATCATTTGTAATATAAATACTTGTTTCCACAAAAACTCTCACACATATCCGCTAAAATAATATAGGTAAATGAACTAAAACTTGTTCGATTCAGAAGTTACTTATCGCGGCACAGGTCGTGAATTCATGTTGACTCATCCATATTGGAAATTGGAATCAATTAATCTTGTTGCTTTACAAACATTTACATCGAAGTGCTTCGAACTAAGATTGGCCAGAATTGGATTGCTTGATACGTTCCCCAATACAAAATACGGTTACCTATTTATTATCCGACTTATGATATACCGAATATAATTTCCCGAAAACGAAATTGTTTTTTCTTCAAAAGACACTTTATCAATTCCTGGTAGCTCATTTGACTACTCATCCGCTAACCGAATATTTGTAATAATGTTTCTGTGAATAATAAACAGAAATCTAACGTAAGCTAGTAATTTTATTTTTAATTAACCGTATCTATGTCAATAAGGTCTCTGATAAAACTGAAACTTAAAAAACCTAACCCACGAATTGTTCAGGCAAATGAAATTCGTGTCAAGTTAAACGTATGGAATCAGACAGTTCTATGAAAAAGTATTCGGGCAAGTAAAATTCAAACAAATGTAATTCAGACTATATAGGTAGATAGATTACCACATAACACATTTGGTTTTAGTAGTAGGTAAACCATATTCCATGGCATAGATTGGTAGTGTTTTATCGAGATTTTATCTCTGAATTTTATCGAGAGTGTTCTAAGATATGTTTCATCAAAATTGATTAAGCTGTTTTTTTTTTGTCGGAGGTTTTTGAGTTTCTTAAACTTATACTTCTGAAAAAAATTACCATGACTGAAATATGACATTGCAAAAAATATTAGCAATTAGTATTATTGGAAAACAATAGTACAATGACCCCTTTAAATGTGACCATCATTATACCTACAAATGGCAAATAAGAATCTGTTTTAAATCCTTTACCTAAAAGTAGGTACATACATAGCTATGTATGTATGCCTAAAAAGTATATTAACTTATCATTCCTATTTCATCTCCTCCCCAAATCCCATTGTATTTGATTGAAAGTCTTCCCTTTTGTCTCTGGCACCAAAAATCCGATGAACAGACAAGACAACAGACAGCAGCCGCTAAACATCCAGTATGTCGCAGCTGGTCCTATGGCCACGGTCAAGGAGGAGAAGTATCTGATGGTAAGGAACGTGAAGGCAGTGGCAATGAACGCTCCCGTGGAAACGCCGAAAGCACGCGATGAGCTGTCAAAGAGCTCCGCCATTAGAATCCAGACTAGGGCACCGATACCTATGGAAAAAAGGTTTTACGTTAATACATTCCTACTTAAAGCTTTTATAGTGGGTGGTAATTCAGAAAACTGCTACAAAATCGATGAATACAAATTGCATATATTTATTATATCAGATATATCTGTTCCAGGCAACCTTGTGATGAAGAATATAATCTGCGCCGGTTTCACCCGCATGGTGATGAAAACCGGTGTTGATGATGTTGATGATAAAATATAGGCAGATGTTGATGATACAATATATCCTTCTCCAGGTCCTAAATATCTCTGTGCCAAATTTCATATCAATTGGTTCAGCCGTGAACAGGTAACAAACATACTGAAAGACAGAGTTACTTTCGCTTATATTTGGTCTCTAAAACATTCTACTTAATTAGTGGAAGCCTGGTCGCAAATACATGTAAGCAATAAACCGTACCAAAATAAGTCTCATTGCACAATTATAGTCAAATTTCACATACAAGGTAAGTTGTTTTATCTCCATCGATTGTAAAGCCTCGATGACACTGGGCTAGTTTACAAGCTACAAGCCAGCGAGTTCGCGAGCAGCTAGTAAACTCGCTCCGTGTCATTGAGCTTTTTTACAATCTGCTTTTGATTGTGTCATCGACACTCGTTACTCGCTCACTCACTAGCTTTTAAACTCGCCGACTAGCAGCTTGTAAACTAGCCCAGTGTCATCGAGGCTCGTCACTCGCACTCGCTCACTAGCTAGCTTTTAAACTCGCCGACTAGCAGCTCGTAAACTAGCCCAGTGTCATCGAGGCTCGACACTCGCACTCGCTCACTAGCTAGCTTTTAAACTCGCCGACTAGCAGCTCGTAAACTAGCCCAGTGTCATCGAGGCTCGTCACTCGCACTCGCTCACTAGCTAGCTTTTAAACTCGCCGACTAGCAGCTCGTAAGCTAGCCCAGTGTCATCGAGGCTCGTCACTCGCACTCGCTCACTAGCTAGCTTTTAAACTCGCCGACTAGCAGCTCGTAAACTAGCCCAGTGTCATCGAGGCTCGACACTCGCACTCGCTCACTAGCTAGCTTTTAAACTCGCCGACTAGTAGCTCGTAAACTAGCCCAGTGTCATCGAGGCTTAATACATCCTTCAATCAAAATTTATCAAGAATGTTTAATGTACAGATTTTGATCCGTTACAATCTTATAAGTATAGATTTGTTTGTTCTACTAGCACGTAAGTATTTTCTTAGTGTTATAGCTAAGGTGTAAACAACAAAAAGTTTTGTCTATTTATTTCTATCATCTACAACCAAAATCTAATTACACCAGTTAATAGCTACCTAGAGGACCAAAGAATTCCATAAGATTAATGAGGACTTCATGCGCGCATCCTTCATAAGCATGGGGCGCGGCGAAGGAGGAAGCGCCATTTTGAGATTATTTCGATATACATTGCGTACAGTTACACATAATCACATAAAACAAGCAAGTCAAACAAGCTAGTCAGGAGACCATCTGACTTGCGATCCGCAGGTCCTGGGTTCGAATCCGACGGCACGCACCTCTGTCTTTTCGAAGTTTTAGGCGTATTGTTGATTGTCGCTAACTTAAAACGGTGAAGGAAAAACATCGTGAGGAAACCTAC
This sequence comes from Lycia hirtaria, assembly GCA_947563715.1. NCBI lineage: Eukaryota > Metazoa > Arthropoda > Insecta > Lepidoptera > Geometridae > Lycia > Lycia hirtaria. The sequence goes on along the minus strand of OX387376.1, from coordinate 47,514,451 downwards.
ATGTCTGAGAGTTCTCAATGATCTTGAAAGATGTGTGAAGTCTGCCAACCCGCACTTGGCCAGCGTGGTAGACTATGGCCTTACCCTTCTCAAAATGAGAAGATGGCCTGTGCCCAGCAGTGGGACAGTTTGTACAACTGTCTGGCTGATAAAAAAAGCGGCTGTATCCATGACACAGGCTATGACCCGAAGACGTAATTTTTAACCGACTTCAAAAAAGGGGGTTCGCAATTCGGTTATTTTTTTTAACACGCTTTTATTAGGTCGACCTGTAACTAAGTATGTAATGAAATCTAAGGTAACTAATTTAACCATCTTCCAAGGATCGTAGCGTCATGAAAATTGGCAGCTGTATGTGGTTTTGATGACAATACAATAATATGGTACTGTCGAACTGATCTGATGATGGAGCCGGAAGATATGAACTAGAACTTCATGATAGAAAATCGTATCATAGCTGTGTTTGGATTTGTTAGAAAAGTCTTGTAATTAACTTTGACCACAATAATTTTAACGTGTTTTATAGTTTTTTAAACTGTAATTTATTACGTTTGGTACCACATATAACTCCGACATTTAAAAACCGTATCCATTAATATCTGTTTCGATTTTTAAAACAAAATTGTACATTTTGAAGTCGGTTTCAATTTTCAAACTTTAATCATTGAGTCATCTTCTTTGACTGTTTTAATATAATGTTCGTTTCAGTTCGATGGTTTCAGTTCGCTGAGTTCCAGGCATGTGATTTAAATTCAAAATAAGAATTATAGTTATGTTGACCGTTAGAACACGTTAAGACACGTTCTAACACACGTGAACAATAACAATTATTAAAGCATAATAAAATATTCTCTTTTGCTCATTCTGAATTTAATAATTGTGTTGGTAAATATACCTATAATGTTTTAGCGCATGCATATTCATGCTATTTTTAATGCTATTTACAATTAGGCAGCATTCGTTTTTTATTTTCAAGGTTTTTGATTTTTTTACCGACTTCCAAAAAGGGGGAAGTTTTCTGTAAGTTTGTTCAGCGATTACTTCGCCAATTATGAATTTAGTAAATTAATTAATTAATTTTATTATTTACAAGTCTATAGTGAATCATTCATGCATTAGATAAGTAACTGTTTTGTATGTAAGACTCTTTTACAAAGTCAGCCTGGAGAAGTAGATAAGATAAGATGAGATGAGATGAGATGAGATGAGATGAGATGAGATGAGATGAGATGAGATGAGATGAGGTGAGATGAGATGAGGCGAGATGATATGAGATGAGAAGAGATGAGAAGAGATGAGAAGAGATGAGAAGAGATGAGAAGAGATGAGAAGAGATGAGAAGAGATGAGAAGAGATGAGAAGAGATGAGATGAGATGAGATGAGATGAGATGAGATGTGATGTGATGTGATGTGATGTGATGTGATGTGATGTGATGTGATGAGATGAGATAAGATAAGATAAGATAAGTATATTTCAGGTAAAATCTTACAAAGAATTTTACAGATCTAAGCTTAGTCTGTAGATCCAGGCTTAGAAGTATTACACCTTTCCCTGTTAATGAAAAGCCAAGCCAAGAGCAACGTTTCCAGCAAAATTTCTGGCTATAATGGCAAAATTAATATAGTACTCATAGTGTGTGCACTAAATTGCAGCTTTCTAATAATTTCAGTCTTTGAGCTAAACCGCGGACGGATAGACAGACGAACGGACATAGCGAAACTATATGGGTTCCTTATTGACTATCATCTACTACTATCATCGAAAGAAATCCAGGTAAAAAGAAATAAATATATTATTTGATGACTTACCAGCATTAAAGCAAAATATGACAATAATCATTGATATCAGTGGTAAGTAATTGAGAAATCCAGTAATTTCCACCCCATCAGCTTTTACTTTGAAGAATGCTCCTAAGCCGACCTAAAACAAAAGAAGTAAATACATGAAACACTATTGGGATTATTAATTCCCAGTAATCACTACCAACTTCACCACCATGTGGGCAATAGAGAAAAAATCTCATCCACTCAGACACTAAGGGTGGTCTCTTCATCTGGTTTTTTCTCGATTGCCACCAGTAGTGATGATGGTGGCTACTAGGAATATTTATAAAATCATTCTTCTCGCTTACACTTGGCTATGTTGAACAGAGAAGTGGGAGCGAGAATGAATATAGGGTAATATTACCGGCAGAAGTGTATATGGGTGAGTATTGGCGGGAACGCTATACAAACATGTTGTCACTTTATTTTATTTTCCTAAGCTCGTGTTATTTTATTATTTGGAGTAAAAATAGTGGTGTTTTATTTATTAAGTGTACGAGCAAGTGCGTCAGTGTGAGCAAATGAAATTGAGCATTAAAATGTATATTTTCACGTTGTCGACAAAATTTCATAGATGCTTCCAGTAAAGTCTCTACTATTTTACTGAAAGGTGACGCGGACTTGACCGTGACTTTTTTCTTTTCTTTCTTTTTGTTTTTCTTTTCTTTTACTTTGACTTCTCTGACTAAAAGATTAGAAGAAAAAAAAAATTAAAAATGGCATAAAGGGCTATTATCCAATTGCCGTTAAAACTTTTAAAACAACAAGTGTATAGGGTAATATTACCGGCAGCACGAAAAGGTGTGCGGGGACTGAGTGTAAATGAAGGGATAAAATACCTAGTACTGGGGCATAAACTGTGGTATTCGTATTTATTGGCGGTCGATATCATCTATTAAAAGGACTAAAGACAAACAAATTTTGTTTCTTTCTATCAAATAGATAGCGTTGTAATTTTTATTAAATATCTGTCAAATTCAAACTTCACTGCTCATGGATTTCTAACGTATGTCTTACTCAACCATATTTGAGGGAAGAGAGATCGTTTTATGGTTTATCGTCCAAAACTCCGAACAAAACACTTTAATTCTATGATTATTGTACGTACTGCAAAATTGTGGAATAAGCTTCTAGAGTGGGTATTCCCCATTGGATCTAATGTTTGTTTTTTAAATTGCTAGTGAATCGTTTTCTCCAAAGTAACCGCAGTCCATCAAAGATTGCAATGGTCGCTAATCAATAATATCAGACTATAATACATAATATCAGATGAGTTAGTGGTCAAGCGTAAGCCTATATTTGAATAAAATACAGTTTAAAAAAACTAAAAAACACGCTGCAAATTATTGTGGTCAAAGTTCATTACAAGACTTTTCTAACAAATCCAAACACAGCTATGTATGATGTTCCATCGTGAAGTTCTAGTTCATATCTTCCGGCTCCATCATCAGATCAGTTCGAAAGTACCATATTATTGTATTGTCATCAGAACTACATACAGCTGCCAATTTTCATGACGCCACGATCCTTGGAAGATGGTTAAATTAGTTACCTTAGATTTCATTACATAGTTAGTTACATACAGGTCTACCTAATAAAAGCGTGTTAATAAAAGGAGGGCGACCCGCCACACGATGCCGCCGCAATGAGCTTTTTTTACTTGCTCTTTTATACTTGTTGTATATTTGAAATATAATTCTTCGCATTAGGTAGTGCATATGCAAAATTAAACCGCAAAGACAAACTATAAAACTCACTGAAAAATCCTTCCTTACCATTCCAACAGCCGACAAAAAGAACGTCGTTACCAGCACAGGTTTTCTTCCAAATTTATCTGTTAATAATATTGTACATATACAAGCCAACACTTGAATGCAACCAATTATAACAGAAGATATTTCGGGAGCAACACTAGTGCCCGTCGATTCAAATATTATTTGCAGATAAAATGTCACAGCATTGTACCCGGTCATCTGTGAGCTGATAGCTAAAAAGAGAACTATTCCGATGGTCTTTAGAAATACTCTGTCTTTAAGAAGTTCCTTCCATGGTATCTTTTCCACTTTATTCATAGAGTATTCTTTTAGTTCTTCGCGTGCTTTCAAGTTGTCACCACGTAGGTAGGTTAGGATTTTTACAGCGTCTTCTTCTTTACCTGAAAAATATTATCTAATATTCTCAAATTATCTTCTTAATGGTTGGAATGGACGAATAAAATATGTAATGGTTTATAGACGTCTATGTTTTTAATTTACGTTGCGACATTTTGCCTAGTTCGACAAAGGTCACTAGATGATCATCATCATTTCAGCCACAAGAAGTGGACATAGGCCTTTCCAATGGATTTCCAAAAACATTGGTTGGGAGCGGCTTGCATCCAGCGTCTTCCTGCCACTTGTAGCATGTATGTAGGTCTAACTTTGCGAAAGAAGTCAATCGTCGAATCTATCTCGGCCGGGCAGCGTTCGGGAAACTCAAAAGAGTATTTTCGTGCGTCCTCAGTGCTTCAAATTGAAAGTTTATTAAAAGTGTATGTATGTGTATGTATAAGTGTACTGAAACGTGATCACTCACTATGGCCTCATAGGAAGATTAAAGTGACGCAACGAGCTATAAAGATGGCTATAATCGGAGTTTTTTGTGAAAGAGTTATAGTCATAGTATCCGACATAGCACGGCGGATTAGCAAGTTGAACTAGTAGTGGGCAGGGCACATAGTATAAGTGATGGCCGATGGGGTCCGAAAAGTTCTTGAATGGACTCCACGCACCGGCAAGAACAGCGTAGGAAGACCAGCCACAAGGTAGATATTTTATATTATATATTATATAATATATTATATTATATATATATTAAAAAATTTGGTGTGAAAATTTTAATACTTGAAAAGTTGAAAAAAACTATAACTAACTATATATATATATATTTATCTATTTTCCGTTTTTTTTTATCGATGAGTGAGGCCTATTTTCAGTAGTGGACTTCTTGGTATTGAAATGATAATGATAATGAACGGCGACGAATTAATAGCGAAGAGCCTCGACCAACATCTCAAGAGGCTCTCACTCGATCGTTGCGTCAAGGGTCGGAGTCAGAAGGCAGTCGTCCTACGCACGGCACGAATTGTCAGGAGATTTCTGAGATAAGCTTAGACCCTGCCCTGCTGCCGGCGCGGCGGCACCCTAAGTTTAAATTTTATTAATGTTTTTATTGTTGTTTATAGAAATATTGTAAAAACATAGATTTAAGAAGAGAAATAAATATATGAATGATAATGAAAAACTATCAAAGAATTTTACCTTTAGTATACAAAAAATAAGGGCTTTCAGGCAGGAATAACAAAGGTATAGACGTGATGACGATGGTACAGGTCTGGATCATGTTCAACACGAACAGAGACACGAAGGGGCCGATAGAAAGCATGATCATGGAGCCCACTGCTGAGCAAATTTGGGAAACTGTTCCCAGACCGCCGCGGATCGTGTTCTGAAACGAAAATAGTTACTGATTAGCCTTTAAATTGTAGAATATTAACTACTACTACTACTGGAATACTACTAACTAATAAAATACTACCTATATTTAAAAATATTCCATGTACCTACTATTGGTTGCCAAGATTCGTATACCTACTCGTATACTCGAAGTTATTTAATATCATACTGATCACTTTCTAACGCTTGCACTATTAACAAGTATTTTTTACAACAAGTTACAAGTTTTTTTTTTGAAATATCAGTAGCCTCTGATTACAGTCCCTAATTACGTGTCTTCCTCGTCTCATGGGCAGGATTGCCGTGTGTCGCGTGTTTTGCTTGTTTCGGAAACTTGTACTAGCTTGTACAGAAAACTATTTGTAACTGGAAGTAATCAAGCAATTATAAATCGAAAGTGAGTATAAAATTCTCAGTTCTATTCAACTTCCATGAATTAACATTGTAATTATTAAAATAAAAACGAAAGTAACTAATTTCAATCATCATTTCAATCAAAATGTCCAATAAAAATAACTAAGGATGGAAATAAAACAATTTCTACGAGGTAATTTCTTTCTAAAATTAGGAATAGTCGAAATAGATTCACCACTAGCGACGAATTTTAGTGCAGAAAATAAATATAAAATAAAATCGAATAAAAATTATAATGCATTAATGATTTGACTTTGACTTTAAATTAGGACCTCATATTCCCGCCTCGCTCCCACTCTACTACCTCACTTTCAGTTCACTCCCTCTCGCACTTATAGCGTTTACACCTTGCTCCTCTCCCTCTCCAACTTCTCTCCCACCGCACTGTTTTCTCGCTCCCATTCAACTCCCATTCCGCTTCTGCCTCGCTCCCATACCACTTACGTCCCGCACCCATCTAGATCCTTTGTTGGACTCCCATCTCACTATAAGAATGTGATATAAAGATGTGGTGGAAAGTTGGCCTGGTGCCCGACACAAGCAACTCAGTTACGCTTGCGACACTTGTGTTGAGTTTCTTATTCCGGAAACTTTTTAACAGATAAGTTGAAGCAAGACATCACACACTGTGCGTGGCTCGTAATTGATCTCATATCATAAATAGAACACGTAATTCTGAATTAAATATTTATTCGTAGCCTACTACCAACACACGAGACACTAACATTATTCGTTTGCGCAGCGCCTCAATCGCCTGTAATCTTACATGAGACAAATCCAACGAGAAGTGTACAAATACGGAAAAAGATAAGTAAAGAGGGCTTTACTTGGATTACCTGCCTGTGAACTTTAGTTGTTGATCTATAGATTAGAGATAGGTATGTTTTTGTGAAGTGAAAACTTTAGCGGCGTTGTGCATTTTTGGGATGGGTAAAAAATGTTAAACTCGCGTCAGATCGTAAGACGGACAGTCAGAAACCTATTCTAGCCTTCTGCATTTAAAGTTCATTACTGTATGTACAAGTTTGTCTTTCTAGCATGACGTTGCGCTGAATGCTTATATTCGAAACATGCACGGAAGACTCGTTAGCTCAATAGGTTAGAGCACCGATATAAATTTCAATTTGTCAATCGGAGGGCGGAGATTCAAATCCTTCACGAGTCATTCATTTTGCTATTTTATTTTTTAGTTTTCATTTCTGCCGGCATTCCCGGAGTGCAACCTGTTGTTTTTTTTATTAGCATTATTATTGCTTTTATTACTTCTTGAATAAGTCTAATTAAACGAGCAATTCTTGTATATTATATTATATATATATATATATATATATATATATATATATATATATATATAATCTGAATTTCGGAAACGACACCAACGATTTTAATTAAATTTGATTTGTAGGTAGATTAGCAGCATTAGCATATTAGTAGCAAACCCGGGTTGCTCGTATTTTCAGTCATAAAATATCCGAGTGGAGCTCGGTCGCCCAGGTACTATCTAGGTAGGTATATTAAAAGAAAAACAAAATACCAGACTGCAGAACAGTGATTTTTGCAGTCTAACTTACGATTTCGTTGCGCTTGATATACTATTGAGTGTACATTTTTTGTGAGAAAGTATGCGCAAAGTCGCTGCAAAATGTTGTACTTAGATGTGCATTCTTTCATTCATACATACACAAACTAAAAACATAACTCTCCTTCTTGCGCAGTCGGACAAAAAAAACATAATTATCGATGGAGACGCATCAGGTCAGTTAGGCCAAAAAATACAAATTTGTATACAAGTTCAAAACCTATCAAAAACGTAACACACCTGTGTCCAAATTGGTAAAAGCTCCTAAAAGTTACTTGGGATTGTGCGGGTTGGAAGATTATGATGGTGCGGGTTCAAGTCCCTTAGGATGAGGTAAATTAATACACTGCAGCCACAAGGTGGAGAAACTATCACATACAAGTGGTAGGAAGTCGTTAGTTGCAGATCGCGTGATCATCATCTCAGCCATAAGAAGTCCACTGCTGGACATAGGCGTCCCCCATGGATTTCCAGAAAGAATGGTTGGAAGCGGCTTGCATCCAGCGTCTTCCTGCCACTTGTATGATATCTTCTGTCCACCTTGTAGCTGGTCTTCCTACGCTACGCTTGCCGGTTCGTGTTCTCCTTTCGAGAACTTTTCGGTCCCATCGGCCGTCAGTTCTACGTGCTATGTGCCCTGCCCACTGCCACTTTAACTTGCTAATCCGCTGGGCTATGTCGGTGACTTTTGTACGTCTACGGATCTCTTCGCTTCTAATACGATCTCGTAGAGAGACCCCGACCATAGCCCTCTCCATAGCCCGCTGCGTGACTTTGAGCTTCCATATAAGGCCCATAGTAAGTGATCACGTTTCGGTGCCATATGTCATCACTGGTAGCACACACTGGTTGTAAACTTTCTACTTCAGGGACTGGGGTATATTAGACGAGAAGACGCGTGATAATCGGTCTTTTAGCAAATCTAAGGAGGCACAAGTGAGCAATACTCCTTGTGGCTGATATGATGACGATTAAAGTCATTCATCCGTTCAAAAGTCTGCGAATGATGAACGAATGATTACTTACACTTGCGATCTCCGAAGCATAGGTAGCGATGATAGAGATGACGAACAAGTCCGACATGCCACAGAAAGCCCTTCCTAGCAGGAACATCCAGACCCTGGAGCCGAACAGCATCAGCAAACAGGCCACTATTCTCGGGATCACGGTTATGATGATGGAGTATTTTCTACCGACGTGGTTGGCTAGATAACCGATGTAGAAGAATGCTGGAAATTTATAAAAGTACGTAATAAACGCTGTTTTGGAATTTTAACGTTGTTCTTATTTATACCTTTTAAGGAGACAGGAAGACGATGGATGATAAAGTGATACTATAGCCCCGTTTCACTCGGATCCGAGTGGTGAGCAAGGAATGTTTAAATATTTTTACGATGTATATTTTTCGGTTTATGAAGGAAAATATAAAAAAAAATATATGATTTCCCCCTTTTATTTAGTTTGTACGGAATCCTCGGTGGGCGAGTCTGACTCGCACTTGTCCGGTTTTTTTAAATAAATTATATCTGATTAAATCTTTTTTTAAATGTTTCTTTTCTCTAAATAAACAAATTTAGCTCTCACTTTTCTAATATCCCTATTCAATGATTTTATATACTTACAAAGGTTGTGATGCGCGAGAGAGATAGCTGCGCACTTAATCTCGACCTTAATAAGAACGGATTCAGTTGCGAATATGCATTGCATATGCAGTAATGCTTGCTTCTCTTTGTTCAAGAGTGGAACAATCAGCAAAGGCGTTCTTACTTTTTAAATTAACAATTCGTACTCATAACTCCCTAGTACATCGTTTGTCGACAATATTTCGGTAAACATTCATATAAAGTATTGTGAACGAGTATTAGGAACTAATGGCCATACATCGAGTAGACATTTAAATTTATCAAACAACTACCAGACCGGGAATTGAATCTGATACTTTGGTTCTCAGGCTGACGCACCAAGGTTATTTTTATTCTATAGTCTGGTATGTTTCCATGCTAGACTGAAGACTAAAAGAAAAATATGTAATGTACGAGCTACAATTAAAGTCAGTTGGGACTTGAGGGAAATTGGCGTTTATGTAAATTGACCCTCTGTCCCTGCGAGCCAATATTACCTGCATCTTACCCCCGTATTCCTTGTAACCCTTAAGTGGTACGGTCCTGTCCAGGATGGTGTGCAGGTTGATAATAATTAGTCACTTAATCACAATAACATCTATTTATTACACATATACACAGTCAATAAACGAATACCTACTAGATATGCGATAGAAGAACTTCAATAACGAATAAATACAAATACAGGTAAATGATTTTACTGATAATGCACGCTGCGTGCGCGTGGCTATCGTATCACAGGAAGACGGTGCGGCGACGCAAGCGCATCGCTAATACCAAACCGGTTCTACAGTCGGCCGGCAGCGACCAGCGTCATTAGAACAAATATAGATATATTTATATAATAATATAATGTTATATGTATATGTATATGTGTAATGGTAAATATAATAAATGCAATTAATAAATGTAGGCGCTTAAAATACATATTATTATAAATATTTGTATACGGGAATACGATAACCTTAATAGAAGACGTACTCGTAGACACGCAAACAAATTAATTACGCCCGGACATCACCTAGCAAAGTCTAGAAAATGTACACGCATTGTCGGTGTTCGGCTGTTTAACGCCTTGCCTCAAACAATACGCGACCAAAAATCGTTATTACTATTTAAAAATAAACTTAAGACATTTCTGACAGACATGGCGCCGTACTCGGTCGAGGAGTTCATTCCAAAGGTAGAATAACTACCCTTGTTTATTATATAATTATATTTGATTTTTTATTTCCCTGACATTATTTATTACTAATTATTTCAATATTATCTGACATTTATTTTTATATAATACAATCTAGTAATATGATTATTATTATTGACATCCTTATTATTTGCTATTATGTGTAATAGCTTGTCATTTCTATTTTATTTTTTATTTTTATTATATGAAGCATATAATTGTGTATTGACATGTAATTTTTATATTAAATTACCAATAAAGAATATGAATATGAATATGAATATACATAGATGCCTACACCCTCTTTCTTCCATCTAATGGTCGATCCAAGAACAATGATTTGATGTTTTATGTGTGTTTAGTATATTTGCACGGACACAGTCGGTAAATGCGTAATACTATAATATTACACCTACCAGTAAGTGCCACAATCGAGCTAATAGACAAGAACCAAGCAGCTTCAGTGTCAGTGATAGGCTCTGGCAGTGACGTCTGGTTCATGTCTCGAAGCTTCACCACTCCTGGAGACATCCAGCCTACAGTCACGCCGAATTGGAAGAACGTTAAGTTGGCTGTAAAAACAGGCATTTTATCATTTATTTTAAAATTATCTAAGTACGTAAACCTTTTCAAAAGCATCTTGTCATGATTTGAATATTTGTTGTGTGTGGTGTGCGGTGTTTTCAGTGTTGCGGAATGACAACACTGCTATTTTCTTAATTTATATACTCTGGAGAACGGCGATCGAACAGAATGAATGCTACCCCGGATGATGGCGTGATGTTGTAATTCCGGGGAGGGGATATAACGCGGGCGGACGAGCGCGAGCGGTCCCTCAAAAAGTAGTCGCGGCGTAACTCGGTAGTAGAAAGGCGGTCTTAGCGTCAGACCGCTCAGTGCAGTGAAATAAGTTCAGTGTTATAAGTAATAATAAAACGTCATAAAGTTCAGACAAGGAGTTTAATCATAATCTAGTTAGTTTGAAAAAAAAACTAACGAGAAAAAATGGGAACTGACGTCTCGTGTGCGAACAAAATAATTAAATAATCATCATCATCAATAAATTAAGGACAGCAGCACCCTCAATGCCACATTAGTTCTCTTTTCGTACATAAGAGGTCGTCGCGTTTTGCCAACTCGCGTAACTTTTCCAGCTAATCGAGTAATTGGTAGCACGGTGCCCACTTTTTAACAAGTATTTAAGTTAAAATAAAAACAAAATACACGACCACAGGAAAACAGTTTTTGCAGGTTATTTTACGATTTCGTTACACTTGATACGCTGTTAAGGTGTACGTTTTTTGTGAGAAAGTATGCGTAAAATGGCAGTAAAATGTCATAAATGCGCATTCTTTACAATATTGCTAGTAAAATCACTTATTTATTACGATAAACTATAAAGTTCGTTGGAGGTTACGAAAAAACGCATTTTTTTAATAATTTAATCTAATTTTTACATAACATATTTAACCTATTTTCAACTAATTTTTAATATATTTTTTTGTCTTTTCAGTTTCACTCAAAGAGCACTCCTTCTTACGTAGTCGGGTACTGCTAATATAAAAGTGCGTTTTTTCGTAATCTCCATATTCTTTTACAGCGATATTACGCATACAAAAGAGTAAACTCAACAGCGTATCAAGCTTAACAAAATCGTAACTCATCATGATGATGATGACTGCAAAAACTGTTTTTCTGCAGTCGGGTATTTTCCTCATGAACACTATTAAAATATTAAACACAACTTTTATTTATGTAGGTGTAATTTTTCTTTTTTCTGGATATCTATTTATTTATATCTATCATGGTTACCATAGCAATAATGATTTTTAATTATCTTGTAAAACTATTTTCGTGCAGAATGATAAATAACTAGAAATAGGGGCTTATGTGTGAGCGAGACAGCTGCGCCCAAAAGATTATAAATAAAAATAAAAATCTTAATACCTATTATCACTATGGCATATTGTTTAAACAGCGGTCCAAAGTTAAATCCAATGATTTTCATGTTACCAATATTTTTCACTTCACTCAAAAAGAATTAACATCAAAACTTTAATATTCTGCATTAAAAACAAAATAAACACGTACAAGTGTATAGCTAAACGTAAGTGTTCTGAACTGAGACTAACACGGAAAATATTATCAATTCATATTTGAGTGAGAAACACATTCACGAAACATGGGTTCCGTACAAAATTTAAATAAAAAAAGACGTGTGGCACTCGGAGACTGCCGCGGTAAAGCTATTGCATAGCATTTTTTATCAACTTATGTATTATAATTATTTATTTAGTTTATTTATGCAGTATTCCTAACACCCCCACTCCGACCGGTACAGCGGTGATACTTTTTAGTTTTTAGTTTTGCCATCTATCGATGAATAGCAGAACTTTTAATGACTTTTTGAAATATCACGCTTGTCTCTTTAGTTCTGCAAATCGCCTCTAGGTAGCATTGGTTGTATCGGCGTTACTGCGTTAGGTTATTTTCGTTACGGAATTTTTGGATTCGGTCTCCACGCTCAAGGCCCGCGATAGCTTCTATCGCGGCTTCTATAGCTTAATAATTATTTAAATTTAATACACAATAATGAATTATTTATGTTGTATCTCAATTTTACGTTTTGATGATTTAAAATACCTCTGTGAAGTTATAAAATTATAATGACAGTCATATCATGTTTAAGCGTTATAAAGCATCTACCTTGATTTTACTAAACAGGCATAGTACTCCGAATTCTCCAGAATTGACGTTCAAACTACGTCATTAAAAATTTAATTTAAAAAAGCTTCAATAATGATTCTTTATTTATATACAAAATATTCACTATTAATATGTGCATAATGTGCATGATGTCACAAAATATGATTTAATTATGTAGTGCTGATTAAGTACAAAGATGTCAAAAAACACACGGAAGCTCAAGGGCGTTTTTAAATGTGCTAGAAATCAAAGTAAAAACACATGTCAAAAAATGAATTATGATTAAAGTAAAAAACTTATAATGATACCAACATTTATCGTTTTGCAGTAAATGTTATAAGTATAGTGATCTCCAAAAATAAAATTTATAAATCACTCATACATTTTTAATTATTGCAAATTATACAATTATATTTGCATTTTTTTTTTATTTATTTAAAAATGTATAATAAAAGAAACATCATTCAGATAAAATGATGGTGACGCCATAGAGAATTAAAGACGATGGTTAAAGTTAAGTAATGTTTTTCGGTAAGGCCGAATATGTTTAAGTCTATGTCACGTACGTGTTCTAAATCTACTTACTATCCATGCCTACATAATTGCTATTTTAGGTGAGTTATTGATCAACCGCAGTCTTATTTTTTTATTGAATGCCAACTCACCTTTTAAGCAGCATTTTGATCCACGATGGAGCACGCTCACCGATAAAGAAACGATACATTTGTAATTTAAATATATCCAGCTTATAATTGTATCTACCGGCACAGACCCACTCTCGAAGCGTATTCCATAATTTAGCAGTCCACACAATGAATTAAACACTTTCGTCTGGGTTTTAAAATGGTTGGTTTTTTACGATAAAAATACTAAAACACTGAAAAAACTACGTCACTATGTCTTGTAAAAAACTTTCAGTTCGTAGGCCTCTCGAGAGAACGCCCTGAGTCACTCCGATCTTTGACTTTACGGCTCCAGACAACTTTATCTATATCATCACTCCAATGGGACTGGGTACGACTTAGGCCTAGGCCGCACTACGGTTTTTTCCCGCGAGCGGTAACCGCTATAAACCGCGAAACCGTTCGAGACGGTACTAAATCAGTCGCGGGGAAAAACCGCAAGTGCGGCCGCTTGTAATCGTTTTCCTGTTTCATAAGCTCACGCGGTTAAAAACCGCTGCGGTTTAACCGTAGTGCGGCCTTAGCCTTATGCTACATATATTATATTGACACGAAGTTTCCACTATAGAATACGTTTATCTTGACAGTTATTGCTTTTATAACAGATATATTCGTTAAAATTGTTTTTTTTATAATAATATGTTTTTGTTTTTCTTTTATGTTTGTTACGGCATTAATTCGTCATTTATAAACCGATTTGTTTATTTTTTTTGTTTAAAGAAATATATTTACAGATTGGTCGTATAGATTTGGTTTGTTTGGTTTTTCAGTTTTTAATCTATAATTTACTGACGCACTGGTTCCTGAGAAGTTTTTTTTCGTTCCAAAATTTTGCAAATTGCGGACAAAATTGTAATCGACGGGGCAAGGTCCGGCGAGTATAAGATGACAAAAAGTTTTCAAGTTATACAAACAGGGAACCCTAAACTGTAATTGTGTAATTGTTATCTCCTAAGATTAGATAAATATAAAACTTGCCTGAATAGACATCATAAAATAATTAGTTTAATCCATCGTAGATGTAAAGCAAGAACAATTAAGGCGTACAAGTTAAGGTTACAAGTCTGTAGTTTGACTATCGTCCGTCTTGCTTGCACATACAAACATTTTTGAAGATATAAAATGACTGAATGAAATTATAAAAGACCGCACTAGAAAGTAACATCACCGATTTTCGAAAAAATGTTTGATCCAAGTTTTCCAAACATCCAATTTTCAAACATAAAAAATATTTTTACAAATTTTATTAACGTAAAATGGTTTTTATGTATGAGAATTAACTAAGATAAAAAAAAAGTCGAAAATTTGTGATATTTCCTTCTAGTGCGGTCTTTAATTTTTGTTTTTTAAAAGTTCATTCAGTCAATATATCTTCAAGCACGTTGGTAAGCGCGAGCGAGATGGACGATAGTTGAAATAAGAAAGCAGCTTAAGAAAAGATAAACAATAATAACCCAAAATAATATAATTTTGTTTGTGTTACTATGTACATTTTCTGAGTTATTATAAAACTCAGAATATGTAATATACAAATTGGGTAAAAAATATGGATAAAAAATTCGTAATACAAAAATTCGTAAGACAGACGGATTATTTTAGTCAGAAACCTATTAAAATTCAAAATTCAAAAATTCAAAAATATTTATTGCACATTAAGTAGGTACTAAACATTATAATGACAGCTCTAATTCCCAAACTAGGTGTAGTTAAACACCTGTCATCTTGGGGATTAGTTATTTCTGTGATATTCTATTACAGGTGCAGGTACACTACTACGTCAGTCAAAATGTAAAACGAATTATGAAGCGAGGACAAAATATTAGCAAAATTTAAAATAATATAAAATTGAATCAAATTTACAATAATATTAAAATTATAAATAAGATTAAATTTAAATTAAGTACAAAGTTACATGTCATTATCAAAATCTTTAGTCAAATAGTGTATAAATTTGTAAGTCATTTATTATAGATACTTATAAAATGAATTGGCTCTTCCCACGCCTATTGTGTAGTGTATCATATGTATGAGGGTGAGTATGTTTGTATGTAGGATGTGTGTAGATGTCTGTATGTGTGTCTAGAGATATGAGGGTGTGTATGTGTGTGTGTGTGTGTGTTAGCCAAGTATTCTAAACAGTTGTTCCGTTTCATCATAGTCTAACGTTCTGCATTTAAAGTTCATTATTGTATATGTACAAGTTTGTCCTTCTAGCATAACGTAATTTCGTTGCGCCGAATGCTTATTTTCGACACATGCACGTAACACTCGTTAGCTCAGTAGGTTAGAGCACCGATATAATTTTAAATTTGTTCATCGGAGGCCGGAGGTTCAAATCCTTCACGAGTCAGTCTTTTTGCTATTTTATTTTTTAGTTTTTACTTCTGCCGGCACTCCCGGAGTGCAAACCGTTGTTTTTTTTTTCTGTTAACAAAGAGCCTACATAAATGAAACAGTATTCAAAAGTAGAATAATCATAAATAAAGACTCCACTTATTACTGTTTCATAAAAAAAGAACATAATATTTTTAAAAACGGAACTAAAAACGGCGATCTCCTTGGTATATTTACATTCTCTTTGCAAACATCTCGTTAAATATCCAGAATAGGCTTGTTGCCACTAATAACAAATTGCTTGGTTTATCTTTATAGTTTCTAATTATAAATGAAGAGACGTAGATAAGAAAAAACCAGTCTATTTCTCGTTAAATTTAAAGATTCTATTAATTATTTTAGAAAATAAATTCGAAAAAAATAGGCATTAAGTCACATGATAGCGAACACCAATCAGAAAGTGTTACGTCACGGGCCGCAATTTGTTGTTGACGTTTTCCTACAACAGAGCAGGTTATCTTATCTTATCTTGTGTAGTCACAGCGGGGGCCAACAAACTGGTCGACGACACTTCGACCCATGAGGATCTTTTGTGTACACCCCTAGACCGTACCACACAGAGCAGGTTACTATGGTTACTCCGTATTGTTTTGACACTTGACACAGATGTAAACAGTTTGATTTCGCATGGATTTCGCACACAGTGACGTCATTCAAGACGCCATGACACTATTCATCGTTTTCAAGGGAAATCTAAATTGTTTTTTTTTTAATACAAAATACGCAATGTACCTAAATATTACTTTTTCTTTAAAATATAGTTTTTTTGGGATAAAATAGGTATTAAAGTATATAATTTACCAAGTTTTCTAGCCTATTGTACAAATTGTGCAATGTACATTTCATTTTTAATAAAATAAACTTTGAATTATTGTATTGGATTATTTTATTTTCTCGCAATCGTAGTGAAAAGTAGAGTGTAAACACACGGCGCTAAAACCCATTGTAACTCGGTTTCTATGTACTATGTAGTAAAAATCTACCTCATTACAATGGGTCTTTTAGCCCCTTGTATAACAATCTACTATTTTTTTTGAGGCACCTACTCTACACGTAAAGTGGGGATGAATTATTTTTTCCCCATCTACCCCAACGTGGGGGATATCGTTGGTTACGTAATCAATAAACATTGGGAGTAAGCATTTTTAGGGTTCCGTACCTCAAAAGGAAAAAACGGAACCCTTATAGGATCACTTTGTTCCTATTTAAGGGCACCCTTAACTATCGTAATATTACACACCATACGGGTAAAGCCGCGCAGAACACCTAGTACAGTAACCAAAAAGGTAGTCTTAAATAAATACTTTCAATTATCCTTTGTTACAAACCAATTTACGGTTAACGTATTATGGAAATTTGTAAATTATCTTTTTGAAGTATTTTTTTTAATAATTACCATTTATTAAAATTTAATGCTATAAACGTACAAACATGACCGTAATGTTGTTATAAATATGGTCGTGAGCTTATTCTAAAGATAATTCGCTTATAAACCTTATTGTCTCTGAAAATCTAGATTTTTATCATAAGGGATTATCATCATCATCTCAGCCACACGAAATCCACTGCTGAACACATGCCTTCGTGCATTGCCAAAAAGACTCGTTATAAGCATCCAGCACATTATTAAAGTTTTGTAATGAAAAAAGGTGTCATGTTTTATTTATTTTATGATAAAATAAATAAAGAAACATATAAGTAGATATAAGTATTTTTTTAGCTAACCCTTTAAAGAAAAGTTAATCACCTATCGGATAAGATTAAACTATTGTTAGGGTTCCGTACCTCAAAAGGAAGAAACGGAACCCTTATAGGATCACTTTGTTGTCCGTCTGTTTGTCTGTCTGTCTGTCTGTCTGTCTGTCCGTCGGTCCGGGTGTCAAGACCTTTATCTCGGGAACGCATGAAGGTATCGAGTTGAAATTAAAACCATATACGCAGATCCCTATTATCTTGCTGCAGAAAGAAAAATCAAATTTCTCAGTTTTCGTAAAAAAAGTTACAGTCGAATATGTAGTAAAAAATGCACATTTCGACACTCACAAGGGAATCAAAACCTATGGGGTACTTCCCGTTGACCTAGAACTCTGAAATTTGGCAAGCATTGTGTTAGAGTACACATCTAGGAAAAATCCGAAAACTGGACATATTTCATTTAATCACAAGTGAATTAACCGTATCATGTGGGGTATCATATGAAAGAGCCTCATAGAAGGGTACCGTTTTTTCCTATTCAGGTACGGAACCCTAAAAATATATCTCACCGCATTATGATTAAAGATGCAGCCTGTAGTTATGTATTTAGCTTACTTTTTGTCTTTGAATACCTTCTTATCACCTTATGGATTAAGATAGACTTACAAAATGGCGATTTAGAATTACAGTAATCTTCTAATTACAGCAGTGTAAAATTGGATAAACTTCCTATTTTAACAGACTTTGTGTTTGAGTAAACTTTGTATGACTTTGAGATTATATAATCACACGTACTTCGTAACCTATATAATAATTGCCAATAGCCATCCATATACCCAATCTGTATTTTTAAAAGCTTTTATTTAACTTGCCCTGTTAGTATGTATGGGACAAATCTTGCGAGTTAAATTAGAACCACTTCCTGTCGTTAGATTAGGTTGAAATTTGGTTTACTTACGTTACTTCGGCGAAAATGCAATAATATGGTACCATGAAGCTGGTCTCAAGATGGCGTCAGAAGGTGGCCATAAGTACTCGTAAACTAAACAAGATAAAACCATCGAGCTTGGTCTCGTTTGAATAGTCTTGACAAGCACTCTTTTTAGTCTAATAAAATATTAATTAAAAACAAGCTTTTATTTAAACGCACTAAAACGAAGAAAATAAATTTTGAATGCAGTCAAACCCACCATTTTATTAAATTATAAAATTTATATTGATATAATTACAAGCTTGTCGCGAGATTTCAAACAACATCGTCCGGGCTAGACCCGTGTACAAATTTAAATAAAGTTTTAATGAATAATATTTTGAGGTGCAAAACCCAATGACGTGTCAAACAGAGAGAGACGAATGACGCCCTAAAACTTGAGTCATTCGGTGTTTAATTGAGTCCGCAACCCATGTTTTATAGTCATAGTTTAAAAAACTGAAAGAACCGGCTTCAAAATACGCAATTTCGTTTACTAGAACGATATCCGTACTCAGCAATATAGATCCACATTCCTGTTGCGTACTGCACAAGAATGGAATTCTTTGCCGCCATATCTGTTTCCTGAGACCTACAATCTAGGAATTTTCAAGGCTAGAGTGAATAGATCTTCTAGATCGACGAGGTCCATCCTCGGCCACACCGTCGCTTAACATCAGGCAAGTTGGTGCTCGATCGTAGATCTATCTTGCTAAAAAAAAAATATATCTTCTAGATCGACTAGCACTAGCCTTGCCGACATTGTCGCTTAGGTTTTCTTTACGTAGAATGGCCTAACGTTTGACTGTCTTACTAGAGTAAAGACAAAGACTAAGGTGCAGCATGCTCGCTCTTGATTACACTAGTAATCAAGAGCTAGCGTGCTCCACCTTAGACTTCTAACTAAAGTACTAACGTATTAAGTACTAACTTATCGATCCACATTTTTTACGGAGAAAAGACATACTCTAGCATTCTAGGACTTCAACCTAGATTGTTTTTATTTTTTACCTTTTTTTCACTGTATAATAAACTTGTGAGGGTTCACACAACTTCATATCTCGCGAAGCGGGCCCTTTGATAAAGTATGTTATTTCTTGGGCCTTTATTAACTACAACAAAACAATACACAAACTACACGAACTTAACTAACTCCTAGCAAAAATGTGACCATATTGGGGATGTCCACCACCATCATACAGTAACAACTAGTACATTCGAAAGTGCCTATCGAGAAGTGCCAAAATCAATATGGTTAGAAGTGCCAAAATCAATATGGTTATCTTGTGTAACCCTGAAGCTTTCATGACTCAGTCTAATTTTAGGGTGTCAAAAATAATACTTATCAATCATGTCATCAAGTAACAAGATGAGACTTATGACACCATATTGATTTTGGCACTTGTAGATAGGCACTTTCGAAAGTACTACTTGTTACCCGATAAGGTGGTAAACACAAATAATCGGCCAAGTGCGAGTCGGACTCGCGCACGAAGAGTTCCGTACTATCATCTATAATACTACAAAGTTTAGTTCTGTTTATAAAATAACGAGAAATCAACGAAATTCCATGTAGTAAATTGCAAACTTATAGGTAGGTTTTCGATACACATCCGGGCAGCATGACTACGCTCGCGCGAATACGCGCGGCTATGGCTCGCTCCGTGATGTTACCTCCCCCGCTACCCGCCAACGGCCTCGCGCTTGCGCCACCACCACACCGCGGCGCAGCGCTCGCACCGCGCTTAGATGCACGGATTATTTTCATTTTGTGAGTTTTTATGTATTAAATTAGGTATTTATTTTTATAGTTAATATATTTCTAAATATTTACTTACAAATATTCAAGTTTCTACCTGTTAATTAAGATCGAGTAAAAATTGCTTAAAAATTACGTTTGTTGTATGGGAGCCCCCCTTTAATATTTACTTTATTGTTATTTAATTATTTATTTTGAAAGGTAATATACAAGTAAATATTCTGTGAAAATTTGAAGCGTCTACCTGTTACCGTTATTAATATTGAGCAAAAAAAATACGAAAAAAACACGTTTATTGTATGGGGACCCCCCTTAATTTTTTTATTTTTTTTATTTTTAGTATTTGTTGTTATAGCGGCAACGGAAATACATCATTTGTGAAAATTTCAGCTTTCTAGCTATCACGGTTTATGAGATACAGCCTGGAGACAGACAGACAGACAGACAGACAGACAGACAGACAGACAGACAGACAGACAGACAGACAGACAGACAGCGAAGTCTTAGTAATAGGGTCCCGTTTTTACCCTTTGGGTACGGAACCCTAAAAATGGTCACATTTTTGCTAACTGTACAAAACGCTCTAGGTTTAGCCTAGACAACCCTGTACATTGAGATGTTACCCGATGAGGTGGGTAAACATACGGCTCGCTCTTAGCCTACAAGAGCTTTTACTCAAATTCAAATTCAGTGTATCAAGCGTATCGAAATCGTAAGTTAGACTGCAAAAGCCGATTTTCTGCAGTCGTGTATTTTATTTTTTTATTTTAATATTATGTGGATTATTGTAGATACTTGTCTTTCTTATATTCATTTTAATACATATGTATAGAATGATTTATAACATACGGATGATTACTCACGTTCTGATTATATCGATTACCTTGGGTTACACAAATATCACTTTTTTGTGTAGTAGGTACTTAACTTGTTTGTTGTTTCAATGGTTTGTTATAAGTAAAGACGCTTCCTCTATTTACACAAGCAACTAAAGACGTACTTAACCCGTTTGCTGCGTAGTACTTTCAGTGTGTATGTGAGATTGTATTAATTTAGGTATTAAAAGGCATTACCAATATTTTCCAGAGTGATTTTGAGACCTGAGCAGCCCCCTAAAATCAGCTTTGAAAATTATTCATATCTCGCTATAAATATATCTATATACTTAATAAAGTATAAATTCAACTAATGACAATTAGGTTGTGAAACTTGAAAAGCCCCAACAAATCACTGCGGTCCGAATCGACCTATTCCAAAATGATATTGGTCGATTCGCACCGCGGTGCGAAAGGACCTATTCAAAAAGAGCTCTTGGGTGATTCGGACCGCGGTTCGAACCACTTGCGGTGCGGAACGCCGAAGTACCCCAAAAAAGCGGCTTTGATGAAACAAAGCTAAGAACTCTCGATACAATCCTCCTTCAAATAAAAAAAAATTACCAAGAGCGGTTCATTAGTTTAAGAGCTGCGATGCCACAGACAGACACACAGATACAAACATCAAACTTATAACACCCTTCTCTTTGAATCGGGAGTTAAAAAGGAATCGTTATTAGGGTTCCGTACCTCGTACTTTTGAGGTACAAAAGAAAAAACGGAACCCTTATAGGACCAATTCGTTGTCCGTCTGTCCGTCCGTCTGTCTGTCTGTCTGTCTGTCTGTCTGTCTGTCTGTCTGTCCGTCCGTCCGGGTGTCAAGAACTGTATCTCAGAAACTCGTGAAGCTATCGTGTTGAAATAATTGGATTAAACGCAGATCCCCAGTCTCTTGCTTTAGAAAGAATAATCAAATTTCTCAGTTTTCGTAAAAAAAAGTTACAGCCGAATATGTCGTAAAAATGCACATTTCGACACTGACAAGGGAATCAAAACCTAAGGGGTACTTCCCGTTGACCTAGAACTATTAAATTTAACAAGAAGCATTGTGTTAGAGTATTATATATAGGAAAAAATCCGAAAACTGGTCATTTTTAATTTAATCATAAAAAAATAGTGTCTTTATCCAAGGAATGCGGGTCCAAATTTTAAAGTGAATTAACCGTATGAAAGAGCTTCATTAGGACAAGCTAAAACAGGTTTAAATTATTTTTTCACTACTCTTGCTCTAAAAGTCCGTCATTGTAGCGTAGTAAAGCGGGGCTAAAATAGCATTTTAAGCTCTAGGGGATAAAGTTTTTTTTATTTTTATTTTTATCTGTTACCAAAGAGCCTACATACACGAAACAGTCTTTATTCAAAAGTTGAATAATCTCTTTGGAATATATTTATATTCTCTTTGTAAACATCTCGTTAAATATCCAGAATTGTACAAATTGTACATACCTATCATTTTTAATAAAATAAACTTTGAATTATTGTATTGGATTATTTTATTTTCTCGCACTCGTAGTGAAAAGTAGAGTGTAACACACGGCGCTAAAAACCCATTGTAACTCGGTTTCTATTTACTAGGGAGTAAATAGAAACCGGGAACTAAAGCTCGGGAGTAAAAATCTACCTCGTTACAATGTTTAGGACGTTTTAGCCCCTTGTATAACAATCTACTATTACGATGGATATTTATCTATTTATGAAGAAAAATATAAAAAAGTATATCATTTCTCCATTTTATCTACCAATTTGTACAGAACCCTCGGTGGGCTAGTCTGAGTCGCACTTGTCTGTTTTTTTTATTCTAACAAAACTAGGCATATCTTAATATTTAACATACGTACTATACACCACTAACCTCGTGATTAATATCTGTTAGTTCTCCTTTCCACCCTAAAGTTGGCTGGAAGAGATCTCTCTATGATATAAGGCTGCCTATGGACTGTCGTTAAGCTTTATTTTTTTATTATTAGGTTTCTGTATGGATGTATAATAAAGTCTCTATTATACGGCTAAATAACTCGTATACTACCAACTTTTGACCTACTACGGCACTGAAGGTGTTAATCTGATTACATTGTAGTTGCCATGGTAATCAGAGTGTTCTATATAAGTATTCAGTTCTTATAATCTAAATAACTTAGACTGTTGTTTCCATCACATTACACTAAAAAATAGTTTTACCTAATCTTGACTGCTTAAACCATGCCTTACCTAATATTAAATACATTTTTAGTAAGATCAAAAGTTTCAACAAGTCCCGATCGAAAACCAGTATTTGAGTTGTTTTTCAAAATCGCACATATTGCTATTGGCCTCGATTTCGGTTTTTTTGACAAATCCAGCAAAAAATATATAATTAAGTATCTTACCCTGCTATTATTTGTCGTTGTTTTAATTTTTAATATTTTATACTTGTTATATTATTATAATTATTTTGTTCCAATATACATTTATTTAAATTTTTATTATTCCTGTCGGCATATCGTTAACTTTATTATTTTGTGTACAACAAAGTACACTGTGTGCGATTATTTTCGAGCGGTTACAAAAATTGGCGTAAAATTAAATGCCAAAAGTGACGAATATTTTGAACTTAAATTTATATCTTTATTTATTATAATAGCAATCGTTGAAGCTTTTATCTCATTTCTTTGGTGTTACAATTTACAACATTTTAATTGGACATCTGGTGTGGGTTACATTATGCTTATATGTCATGATTTAATATCACTTACAAATTCCTTGGTGTTAATAACAACATATTCTCATCTAAGATCACTTTTATTTGAATTGAATTCAACGAACTCAGGATACGTTTCATTGAATAAAGTATATAAATCTGTAGTCGATGTTGCTGAGTCAATTCAAAATTCATTTAATCCATTAGTGAGTTCTCTTACAACTATTTTTTGTCTTTCAAAAATATCTGTAATTGTCATCATCATTATCAATATCATCTCAACCACAAGAAGTCCATTGCTGGACGTAGGCCTCTCCATGGATTTGGAAAAAGACCGGTTGGAAGCGGCTTGCATCCAGCGTCTTCCTGCCACTTGTCTTCTCTTGGTCTTCTGTCCACCTTGTGGTTGGTCTTCCTACGCTGCGCTTGCCAGCGCTTGGTCTCTACTCGAGAACTTTTCGACCCCATCAGCCATTAGTTCTACTCGTACTAACAATTCAGTTTTACTCGCAATTTAATAATAATATTGTATACATACCTACTTATTTTTCAGTTTTTAAATTCAACTATATTCAACGTTCCTGAAATAATGTTTTACATCTACGAGGTAGTAGCCACCATAAAATTACAACTTGCTATGGTAAGATTGGGATATTATTTATAAGGCAAAGTATAATTAAGACTTAAAAAACTAAAAAAGCCGACTTTAAAATACGCAATTCGTTTACTTAGATGTTATTGTTTCAGTTATTTTGTTAAAAAACCAAAATACTGAACCGATTTTGATATAATTTATATTGGACCACCTCTGAGATATTACCTACCCAACAAACAAGAATCATCAAGAACAATTCATAGTTGGCGGAGTAATCGCTGTATTGAACAAACACAAAACAAACATACAGTCGAATAGAGAACCTCCTTCTTTTTGGAAGTCGTTTAGAAAATAACGAATTGAGCGACTTAAATACCAAAATCGACAAATAAAAATGCTAGGAATGCAATGTTTATTTCAGTGCGATGGTGGCAGGCTCAAATTATTATTATTTTTTACGAAAATCAGAAAACTCCTTGTAAGCAAAATCAACTTGAAAACGTAACCCACTGAGCTTTAGTGTATTTTTAACCACCTTCATAAAAAGAGTTGTTTTTTTTTTTATTGTTTTCGCATTAAACCGATTTGGAGAATTATTATTTTTATTGAAAGGATTGAAGGGAGATTGATTTCTTATAAAATTTATATAAACATAAACATTTTAGTTTACACCCTTATAGTTTCGCCATGTCCGTCTGTCTATCTGTATGTCCGTCCGCGGCTTTGCTAAAAAAATCTAAAAGTACTAGAATGCTGTAATCTGGTATAGATATGTATATTATTAATGCCAAGACAGTTGTGTTTTTTTTTTTTTTGAGTACCTCCCCTACACGTAAAGTGGGGTTTTTTCCTCATCTACCCCATCATTAGAGTCAAAATGAATATTTCATTTAAATTAACATAAGTTTACTCATAAATGTTCATAGTATCAAACAAGAGACCCTGTCCTATAAATTAAATATAAATAAATAAATATTGGAGGACATTTCACACAACGCCATCTAACCCACACTAAGCAAAGCTTGTAGGAAACTAGATGGTTGATAGAATACATATATACTTTTTTTTTCGTAAATACATACTTATGATACATAGAAACACCCAGACACAGAAAAAACATCCATGCTCATCACACAAATGTTTGCCCTGGGTGGGGATCGAACCCACGACCTACAGCTCAGGAAGCAGTCGTACTACCACTGAGACATGAAATTATGATACGTAACTACGGAACCGTAAATTGCGCGTGGCTGACACGCATTTGGCCATTTATTTGAACTATAACAGTAATTATAAGTTTTTTTTTTACTTTTAGTCCATATGACCACCATCCGACTCCATCCCCAGGCCTACCTGATAGGTACTACTAGGTACTTAGATGTCATATGTATATTTCTATATGTTATTGACTGAAACATGACGTGGACTTGACTGTGACTTCTTTTCCTCGACTTTGACTATGACTAGAACCCTATTTAAGAAAATAAGAGAATAAAAGACAAAAGTAAAGAAAAGAACAACTGCAGACGATGACTATGTGGGCTGCGATCCCTTTGGCACTCGATTCAAAAAAAAATATTACTTTATAGTTTAACACACTCCCAACATTTTTAGATTACCTCTCTAACGATACCCCACACGATAGGGTACGAGAAAAAAATCATCCCCAATGTATGTGGATATACAGACGGATTGACATGATGAAACTATAAGGTTTCGTAATTGACTACGGAACCCTGAAAGACGACAATTTAATTAATGAAACATTATGATTGTTTTCAGGCTGGCTCATTCTTTTTCATTTTATCAACAATATCAGTGGTTTTGATGCTAGTGTGGACCGTCACACCGGCGTTGATTGCGGGAATACTCGCGACTCAAGCGGAGAAGATTAAAATCGTACTTCATGAGAAACTATTGAAAAATCCAGGTAATTGTTAGGTATCTACTGGTGTGTTTCTTTTGTTTTAGTTTTATATAGATTGTTACGAAATGTTGATTATTATTATTATAATTTAAAACTGGTAGTTCTACGAGCAACAAACTAAGCAGTACTACATATTACAAACATGTATCTATCTATTTTAAAGGAGTAATAAAATACCCGACTGCATAAAAGTTATTTTATTACTGAAACTTACGCTTGCCTTAAGCATGATAATACGTGTTAAGTGTAAGTTTTTGTAAGAAACTATGTACAAAGCTACTATGTAATTTATTTAAATTACAATCATAATAGTTTTTATACAATCATTTATTTGTTACCAAACAATATACAATACAGACGGACAGACGGACAAAAAAGTGATCCTATAAGGGTTCTGTTTTTTCCTTTTGAGGTACGGATCCCTAAAAATTGTACCTTATGGTTATATTATAAGTTCTATTTAATTTTCAGATGACATACATGCAAGCGATATAAGAAGATTTATTCACTATGTTGAGGCGCGGCCTATGAAGTTCTATGTGTATAAAATTATTCCCTTGAATGCCGATTTTCTCAGGGTGATATTTAACTTCAGCGTTACTTACCTTATCGTCATTATACAATTCACACACATGTATTAAAGTTTTGGGTGTAATGTTTAAGTGCATAATTATAAGAGAGTGTTCTACAACATATAAAAACCGGCCAAATGCGTGTCGGTTAGTGTAAGGTTCCGTAGTAGGCTGTCACAATAAGCAGACTTAGAAAGGGCTACTTTACTAATAAATATATAAATTGAGCATTTTACGAAATTTTGCATTCATTATTTATTTGATCACTTTGTAAATGTAATGTCATTTTGTAAAGTTTACTTAGCCGTGACAGTTTTCTAACGTATCCATTTGCAATATTTTAATTACCTATCCATCCAACGATACTTATGTGGGTTAGACGAGAAAAAAATCACACTTTACTTGTAGGAAGGCAGACGGACCGTTTGTCCATAATCGACTATATTTATGGCGAAACTATTAGATATGTTGACTACGGAACCCTAAAAAGTAAGTTCAGTTAAGGGATTGTTAGTTGTGTTTATTCAGATTTGAAGTTATTGTCAGCAGATAGATAGATAGATAAACTCTTGACTATGCACCGTAGGTATCTACACCACAGTAAGTTTTTACCGACTTGGGAGTTCTTGGGAGCTTTACCATTTTGGCCATGGAGGAGTCACGTTAATATATAGTCGAAATAACTGTTCGAAAATTCCGACCATCCCACGTGACACCTCCGTGACCAAAGGCTCCCAAGTACAACAGATTTGCGGGTTCAAGACCTGTCGGATGTGTGAAAATTTTGAACAGTTTGTGAATTTGTAGATACTAAATGTGTTATCCTATTATACCTACGTAAGATAATAATCTTAATTTTCATGCTATTAAAAGTATATAACATATAGATTTTATGAACTAAATTGGAAGATTAGTTAAAACTTAAAAGTGTGTATAAGTTTTATGACGTCACATCACTCTCCACTATAAAACTTTCAAAAATAACAAAAAATATAAAAACTGAGTAGGTCCAAAACAAAAACAATCAATTCAAAACAATCAATCACAAAAATATCAATATCAATATAATATTTTTGTCGGATCAATTACAAAAATATTGAAATTTCTTACTTCAAATAGGTCAAAGTTTCAAATAAAAGCAAAAAATTTATAAGTACCTACAAATTGACTTTATTATATAGAAATAAATCCAATGGTGATTTTAAAGAATATTCATTATGATAATTTCTAAATCTAAACTAACTTTAAAGTTTCAGTTTATCTAAGAAATATCCAAATTCTAAGATTTTTTTTTAAAACTTTACTTAAATATTAAAATAAAAGTAATTTGTTTAGCTGATTTAAATCATAAATGTTTATGCCTCTACTGTTAATTTTTTTTCAAATTTCATTATAGGTAATTCCGAAGTTAATAAATTAAATGTTTTAAATATAAAAAGTAAATAATAGAAGCATATACATTAATTGTCCCAACCATTTAAAAATAATCGGCCAAGTGCGAGTCGGACTCGCGCACGAAGGGTTCCGTACTATCATCTATAATACTACAAAGTTTAGTTCTGTTTATAAAATAACGAGAAATCAACGAAATTCCAAGTAGTAAATTGCTAACTTATAGGTAGGTTTTCGATACACATCCGGGCAGCATGACGACGCTCGCGCGAATACGCGCGGCTATGGCTCGCTCCGTGATGTTACCTCCCCCGCTACCCGCGCGTTCGCGCCACCACCACACCGCGGCGCGGCGCTCGCACCGCGTTTAGATGCACGGATTATTTTCATTTTGTGAGTTTTTATGTATTAGATTAGGTATTAATTTTTATAGTTAATATATTTCTAAATATTTACTTACAAATATTCAAGTTTCTACCTGTTAATTAAGATCGAGTAAAAATTGCTTAAAAATTACGTTTGTTGTATGGGAGCCCCCCTTTAATATTTACTTTATAGTTAATTAATTATTTATTTTGAAAGGTAATATACAAGTAAGTATTCTGTGAAAATTTGAAGCTTCTACCTGTTACCGTTTTTAATATTGAGCAAAAAAATACGAAAAAAACACGTTTATTGTATGGGGACCCCCCTTAATATTTAATTTTTTTTAATTTTTAGTATTTGTTGTTATAGCGGCAACGGAAATACATCATTTGTGAAAATTTCAGCTTTCTAGCTATCACGGTTTATGAGATACAGCCTGGAGACAGACAGACAGACAGACAGACAGACAGACAGCGAAGTCTTAGTAATAGGGTCCCGTTTTTACCCTTTGGGTACGGAACCCTAAAAAACGAAATCGTATGACATATGGGTAGAAAACAGTTTTCTCTTGCTGGCCTACTATGGATTAGAGGTCCGCGCCGCGCGGCGGCGCACCAGCAAAATTTTGTCGGCGGCGTGGGATTTTTAATGATTTTCGCCTAGAAATTTTACTGCCTAATACTATCTTTAGCTGTAATTTCACCACCTCAGATACGAAAAACACTTTTTACAGGCTATTTTAATAGTTGTCTAAGTTCCATACTAGCCCTGCTGTTTCATGTAAAAAGCGTATTTTATTGTCAAAAGATCGCCAGACAATACTCCTCTTAAATTGCCGATACGTATCTGGCCCAACACATAAGCAATGCCATAATAACGTGGTGCTGGTAGCATGCTGGGTACGCTGCCAATGGGTAGTAGGTTTGAGCGATTGAATTATTTTTAGACCTTTATCTATTTGCTTTTGTGTAGTAGTTTAGTTAGTTAAGTATGTGTAGTTTGTATATTGTTTTATTGTAATTAATAAAAGCACTTGCCAATAAAAAAAAATATGAATGTTTATATTTATCCTCAAAATAAATAAAATTAATGTTTAGTTTCCCAATTGTAAACTTCCGTAAAATTGCTGGTCTTCCATTTGCATCCGAAGAAAGCTTTAAGTAATTTTAGTTTTGTACGCTACAAGTCTATCGTTTTGATAGCTCAATTAAAGTTTTGAACTTTATTTTATTAGATTTTACGATTAAATTTGACATACTTCGTTACTTAAATTTTAACTTAATTTTTATTTATAACTCTGGAGCTGGAGTAGAAAGGTGGTCTTAGCTTCATACCCTCAGTAGTAATTTTAAAAGTTAAGTGGGTATATTATACATAAGTAATTCAGTAGAATACAAATAATAAAAATCTACGAGATTTAATAAAATACGACAAATTTTTAGAGCATAAGAGAGCGTGGTTACTCTCACCTCTTATAACGATGCAAAGTTCGCTCAGCGCCTATTTTTAACCGACTTCCAAAAAGAAGGAGGTTGCTAACAAAAAGTATTAGATGATTGCAATAGATATTTCGCCAGTGCTAGTACTGATCTAATAAGATATTAGTTTACAAGACACCATTTTTTCGCTTTTTTTATTCTACGACTTTCTCAGCATAGCTAATATGCATCTCGATGCCATATTACAAAATTCACGACCATTTATTAAGCGATATCTTATATTAGCTATCGTGGTCAATTATTTGTTCTGTCTGTATGTTTCTATGTATGTATTTTCAAAAAAGTGTGTAGTTATGTACCTACTTATTTAAAACAACAGGTTTACCCAAGACCATCATTTGTCACCTATGTTTGACTGTTTTTCTGTACGATAAAAGAATATCACTACAAATATCACTTTTTTAGAGTTCCGTAGTAAACCAGGAACCCTTATAGTTTCGCCATGTCCGTCTATCTATCTGTCCGCGGCTTGCTCAAATACTACTAGGACTAGAAAGCTGTTATTTGGCATGGATATGTATATTAATTATACCGAGAAAGTCATAGAACATAATTTTGAAAAACATTTTTTAAGGGTATACGTAAAATGGGGATGAATTATTTTTTCTCATGTACCCCATCGTGTGGGGTATCATTCGATAGGTAATCAAAAAACATTGGAGGCGCGCTAAAACTCTTTTTCAATTTCGGAATCCGTTTATGAAATATAAAGCTTTGAAGTGGTAGTCACGTCCGTCCCCCCCCTCTGTACCAGCTAAACGGTTGACTTTGGAGATATGAAAAAAAACATGTTAGTAGTAATTTCATCATATATTCTATGATGAAATTAAATGAAAAACTATCACGGCTAAGTAGGCTTTCCAAGTTATCGAGTAATACACGATCAACTTAAAAAAATATTTAGATAACAAAAAAATGAAAATTTCGTGCAAATTTCATTTAAAATAACAAATGCTAACTCGTACATTCACAGTATCACTATTTTATGTTCACATACATTATAATTCGCAACTAAGGAACCCTACTTTACGTGTGGCACGACACGCACTTGGCCGCTTATTGTGAAGTAACTTGTTTGTTGTTTCAATGGTTTTTTGTAGTAAGTAAAGGCAATATTATCACTTCATCTATTTCTACAAACAAATAATTACCTAACACGTTTGCTGCGTAGAACATTCAGTGAGTGTGTTTATGTGAGATTGTATTAATTTAGGTGTTAAAAATCATTAGCAATGTCTTCCAAAGTGCTTACGAGACTTCAACAGTCCTCTAAAATCAGTTTTAAAAATTACGCATATCTCGCTCCAAAGTATATAGGTACTTAATTAAGTATATATTCAAATAATGACAAATAAGTTTCGAAAACTTAAAAAGATTCGATAATTAAACGGCTGAATAGACTTTGATGAAACAAAGCTAAGAACTCTCGATTAAATCCTCCTTCAAATAAAAAAAAACTAGACCAAAGTCCATTACTTTATGAGCCATCTCTGTGTGTATGCCACAGACATACACACAGATACAAACATAAAAACTTATAACACCCCTATTTTTGGGTCGAATTAAAAGGGAATCGTTTTTTATTCTAACAAAACTGTATTTTAACTTAATATTTAACATTATAAACACCACCAACCTCCTAAATTAACTAACATTAATTAAATAAATTAACTGAATTGCCCTAGGGGGGCAGTTAATCAAAACCAATCCGTAACTGAACCTTTTGCGAAGCATTTTTTCCTGTCGGCTGCTATCATTTTTTGATTTAGTAACAAGCGAAGGACGTGCCACGTTTCATCAAATGTGTCAATTGTATGACTTAGAAGTGACTGAATCAAAAAAAAAATGGCAGCCGATAGGAAACGGTTCACATATGGTTCAGCTACGGAGCGGTCTTGAATAACTGAATTGCCCTGCTGATTAATATCTGTTAGTACTCCTTTCCACCCTAAGGTTGCCTGGAAGAGATCTCTCTATAATATAAGGCCGCCTATGGACTGTCGTTAAGGTTTTTTTTTTTGTTTCTGTATGGATGAACAATAAAGTCATATTCTAATTCTATTCTACGCCTAAAAAACTCGTATATAGTTACCAACTTTTGACCTACTACGGCACTGAAGGTGTTAATCTGATTACAGTGTAGTTGCCATGGTAATCAGAGTGTTCTATATAAGTATTCAGTTCTTATAATCTGAATAACTTAGACTGTTGTTTCCATCACATTACACTTTAGTGACAATAGTTTTAACTAATCTTGACTGCTTAAACCATGCCTTCTCAAATATTAAATATTTTGTTAGTAAGATCAAAAGTTTCAACAAGTCCCGATCGAAAACCAGTATTTGAGTTGTTTTTCAAAATCGCACATATTGCTATTGGCCTCGATTTCGGTTTTTTTGACAATTCCAGCAAAAAAAAGATAATTAAGTATCTTACCCTGCTATTAGTTGTCGTTGTTTCAATTTTCAATATTTTATACTCGTTTTATTATTATAATTATTTTACTGCAATGCAACTTTATATGAATATTTCTTATTCCTGTCGGCATATCATTTACGTTATTATTTTGTGTACAACAAAGTACACTGTATGCGATTATTTTCGAGCGGTTACAAAAATTGGCGTAAAATTAATTGCCAAAAGTGACAAATATTTTGAACTTAAATTTATGTCTTTATTTACTATAATAGCAATCTTTACAGCTTTTATGACATCTATTTGCTATTATTATTTTCTACATTTTAATTGGACATCCGGTGTGGGTTACATTATGTTTATATGTCATGATTTTATATCACTTACAAATTCCTTGGTGTTAATTACAACATATTCTCATCTACGATCACTTTTGTTTGAATTGAATTCAATGAACACAGGATACGTTTCATTGAATAAAGTATATAAATCTGTAGTCGATGTTGCTGAGCTAATTCAAAATTCATTTAATCCATTAGTGAGTAATCTTACACCTATTGTTTGTCTTTCAAAAATATCGTAATGTAATCGTCATCATCAATATCATCTCAACCACAAGAAGTCCATTGCTGGACGTAGGCCTCCCCATGAATATTCACTTGTCCTTTTCTTGGTCTTCTGTCCACATTCTGGTTGGTCTTCCTACGCTGCGCTTGCCAGCGCGAAGTCTCTACTCGAGAACTTTTCTACCCCATCAGTTCTACTAACAAATCAGTTTTACTCGCAATCTAATAATAATATTGTATACATACTTATTTTTTTAGTTTTTAACTACAACTATATTCAACGTTCCTGGAATAATGTTTAGCATCTACGACGTAGTAGCCACTATAAAATTACAACTTGCGCCGGTAAGATTGGTTTAAATTGGGATATTATTAATCGGGCAAAGTATAATTATAGTTAAAAAAACTGAAAAAACCGACTTCAAAATACGCAATTCGTTTACTCGGATGTAATTTTTCAGTTATTTTGCTATAAAAACCAAAATGCTGAACTGATTTTGATAAAATGTATAAGGGACCACCTCTGAGATATTACCTACCTATGCTATACTATGCTCATGCAATGTTTATTTGAGTGCGATGGCGGCAGATTCCAGTTATTTTATTTTTTTACGAAAATCAGATAACTCGTAGTAAGCAAAATCGACTTGAAAACACTGAGGTTAAATTTATTTTTAACCACCTTCAAATATTGAGGACATGTGTTTCATAGAAATTTTATATAAATATAAGTTTACACCCTTATACCTAGTTTCGCCATGTCCATCTGTCTGTCCGTCCGTGGCTTTTTTTTTAAAACTATAAGTACTAGAATGCTGTAATTTTAGTATAGATATGCATATTATTAATGCCAAAAGTCGTAGAATAAAATGTTGTTTTTTTTTTTGGGTACCTTCCTTACACGTGAAGTGTTTTTCTTAGGGTACACGAGAAAAAAAACACCCCCCCACTGTATGTGTAGGTATATACAGACGGACGGACATGATGAAACTACAAGATTTCGTAAGTGACTACGGAACCCTGAAAGACAACACATTCATTAATGAGACATTATGGTTGTTTTCAGGGTGACTCAATGCTTTTCATTTTATTAACAATATCAGTCGTTGTGGTGCTAGTAGGAACCGTTGCACCGGCGTTGATTGCGGGAATACTCACGACTCAAGCGGAGAAGATTAAAATCGTACTTCATGATAAACTTTTGAAAAATCCAGGTAATTACTGGTTTATTTCTTTTCAGTTTTATTTAAATTACTAGCTGCCCGTTCGTTCATGTCACGCTCCTACCTGCGCTCACTGCACCCGCACCAAGCTAATGCTCCTGTACCGCATCTGCCCTGCTCGTGTTTCACTCTTAACTCAATCTCGCCGCACTTCCGTCCTGCTTCAACCAATCTTCCGACCCAATCTATTAATGTCGAGTCAGTGGCTTAACGTAGATTTATGTATTTCAATGAAAAATTAACTCTCATCCCTTTCTCGCCCCGCTCCAACCCTGCTCCCGTTCGGCTCTCAACTTGTTCCTGTTCCGTTCTTCCCAATCTCAGATCGCTTTCAATCCATTTCCACCCTACACTCACTCGCTATTCTGCCTCGCACCTTTCGCACTCCCACTTTGTTCTCATTTTACTTTATCCTCGCTCCCACTCCGTTCCGTTCCGCACTTGTCCCGTTCCCGCCTCGCTCCAACCCTACTGCCGTCTCACTCTCATTCAACTCCTGTACTCATACCGTTCACACCTTGCTTTTCTCCCGCTCTTACCTCGCTCCTACCGCACCCCACTTGACTCACCGTTCCTGCATCCCCCTGACTGACACACCGATACCGTTCCGCTTGTGTTTCGCTCTCACCTTGCTCCCAGCCCGAGTCTGTTGCTCCCTTTTCATTCCCACTTTACTCCTGCTCCACACTCACCCCCTTCCACCGTAATCCCACCCCTCTCACTGTAATCCCATCCACTCTCACCTCGCTTACGCCTCATTCCCGCCCCACACTCTCTCCCACCTCGCTTATTTTATCCCATACTCACCCCGCTCCCATGACGCTCCCATCCATCACACTAATGCCTCACTCTTGTCAGCTCTGCTCCCTCTTGCCCCGCTCTCACCCTTACATTCAACCCTGGAACTTCCGTGTAATCTTTTAACTGGCCTCCCCCTGTGTATAACTCTTAATTCGTCCCTGTCGTTACGAAACTATAATAACAGTGTTCGTTTGCATCTGTTAGTTAATATAAATACTGAAATTCATATCCCCAAAATTAGAACCTTGTAACTTTTACACAATCAATTACCCCCGTTTCCTACCCCTTAATTCATCCCTGTCGCAAAACTATAATAACAGTATTCGTTTATATTTGACACTTAATCTATATACTACATTTCGTGTCCCTAACATTAAAAGCACGGAACATTCATACAATCTTTTACTTCCACCTTTTAAACCTAAGTAGCAAAACAATAGTAGCCGTTTTCATGTATATTTGTTAGTTAATCTAAATGAAAAACTTAATTTCCCTAACATTAAAACTTTGGACCTTTCATTCAATCCTTTAATTTATCCCTGTCGAAAAACTATAGTAAAAGTGTACGTTTATATGTAATAGTTAACCTAAATACTAAATGTTAATACCTACGTTCTATTTTTGCACAAAATTTTGTTCTATTATGAATACTTTTCGCAGTGCACGCGAAGTAAGATGTTTTCGACCTTAAAGAAAAATGTTACTCAACTTTGATCAACGTTTCAAATTCTCTTGTCTTCTTTCGCAAGTGTCATTACGTGTCAGTGAGAAGTTGACAAAATATATTATGTTTACTTAAATATGAGTAACGTATTTCGCTGCGTGGTGTCACATCAGCCACGGCGCGGAAGCGCGCGGCGCGACGGCGTTTATTTTTCTATTAGTATTTTTTTAATTCGGAATATCTTCTGAATGGAATGTCGGATTTGAATAATTCAACAGGTATTGAAACAGTCTTGAAAACAAAATAATTGATTTGGATAATATGAAGAAAACTCCTTGTCTGAACTTTATGACGCTTTATTATTACTTATAACACTGCACTTATTTCACTGCACTGAGCGGTCTGACGCTAAGACCGCCTTTTTACTGCCGAGTTACGCCGCGACTACTTTTTCGAAGGGCCGCTCGCGCTCGTCCGCCCGCGATATATCCCCTCCCCGGAATTACAACATCACGCCATCATCCGGGGTAGCGTTCATTCTGTTCGATCACCGTTCTCCAGAGTATATAAATTAAGAAAATAGCAGTGCTGCCACTCCGCAACACTGAAAACACCGCACACCACATACAACAAATATTCAAATCATGACACTCGGCCATCCGCTTTTGTGCAACGTCCCGATGCACAACAACTCTCTAAAAGCAAGTCTGATTAATCATATCGAACCCTTTGGACTCCTTAAAGATTTGCTGCAAAATAAAAAAGTTAAACAGTAATTATTATGCTAATTTTATAAAACTACTTATGGCACACTAAACTTTGTAGTATACGTTGTCGTAACTAGTTATTATTGTAGATACAAGTAATCATGACACTCTGATTCGTTTTTAAATATGACAATTATTTTATGTTTATTCTAGCTGGTCTGGGAACCGGAGGCTTCCTATTCGTATGTAAATGTACACTATGCAGATAAATCATTGTTGTACAAATATGTTGTACGGATCGAGTATATATTCTGGTATTTCCAGAGGTTTGGTATATAATTAAAAAAAGCACATAAAAACTTATTCAATTCGCATTATTAATTTACTGTCGGTTACTCAATTACTTCCTCCTCTGGCTTAGTGATTGCGAACGGCAGCATCATTATATAAATGTCCCAATGTTGTAGTGGCCACTGAAGTAGCATTCAAACCTTGTAGACTTGGACTTGTAGACTTTTTTTTTATGAAAAACTCTATAAAAATTCCTTTTTGTTCTTCGTCCAAACATTAAAATGACCAACGACAAAGCTTGAATAAAATGAAAGCAAATTTCGTCCAAAAATAATTACACATAAATTCAAATATTTAGATCCAACTCAAACCAGCTCCAGTAATAATTTGGTGACACGAGTACGTTAATTTTGTAAGTGCTCTCATAGGAATCAACATTTTAAACTGTATTTCTGTCATTGTCCTGCCATTACCAAATAGCATTTTAAAATTGTGTAACGTATACTCCCCAAATCCGAGTAATAGAGAGAATAAGAGAACGGAAATAATTTTCCAAACCCCCTTTTTTTTTTAGCAAGTCGCTATAACCGCATTAATTTCTGTCAAGCTTGTGGATGATCGGCAAAGCACATGAGCAAAATTTTGTCAGTTTAGAATGTCAGAAGTATTATTATTTTCTAATCACTAAATTTCATTATCATAGGGACAAATTAGTCACGATAAACTACAGGTAGCTGATCCATTGTCAGTCCTTCACCAACCGTTATTTGACTGGCGTATACCTGTTGCTGTTTACCATTAAATTGATGTACTATCAAGTTGAATCACTTCACATCACAGATGCCCTGAGTTGACATCTGTCGGATTTTAATCTGTTGTTTGCCAAATTCTTCTTCTTAATCGTACACTCTAGTCAGAGTGGTCGTGGTTGCAATGGCGGTGGCTCCTCGCCGTCACCGTCACTCTCCAGGCCAGCTGCTCTTCTCGCGATGCTTCTCCATTTCTGCCGGTCGGTTGCATTGCGAGTACACTCTACTTCGGTGGACTGCGTAGCTTTTCTAATGAGGTCGGTCCAACGTGTTGGTGATCATCCAGGACTTCGCTTGCCTTCTACACGGCCATGCATATGCTGCGATAAGCTCTCCGTCGAGTGCTCTTTTCTTGAGATCTGCGCAAAGAACTTCAGTATTTGCAATTGCCCAGTCGACGATAATCTATCTCGTATATGAATCTCTTTGAGGATAGAGTTGTTGGTTGTTTGGCAAATACGTCATCACTATTTTGATGACCCGTTAGCTAGAAAAAATACTGTACACATTACATACTAACAGTACTCAAACCGAGAATGTGGACATATTTATTTTCCCATCCAATATTTATAGTACTGATGTAACAGTAGAGCAGAAATTACTTGACTAGGTTTTAATAAACTTAATTGTAGGTAAAGACTGAGAATGTTTATACACAGAAGCATACTTAATTCCTTTTAGTGCACACCTGAACTAATACTAAAGCATCAAAAGGGAAGAAGCAGGTAATCACTTCCATAAATAAAATTAGTCTCAATATTTGTCTTACTAATTTCTGTTGTTTTTTTTTAAAGGTCTATATGATGTCGACTAGTCATATCATAACTGCTCTTGCACTGAGTACAAGCCAGTGGTGATTTTGATAGTTGCCGTTTTATTTCAACTAAAAATCATATTTCGGAAACGTTACCAGTCCTATCAAATATTGCTTATTTTTAATGAAGATATTTTTTTTATTTATCGATTAATTTTCGTATGCTGGATCCAATTCTGTTATACGCTTACCAAAATTATACTAGATTTATCAAAATGTTCATATGCACGAACGATATTTAACGATATTGATCTAGAACCTAGAAATACTTGCACGCTTTGACAGCAAAAATAGAGGACCAAATGTTATTACTATCATAAGACCACATGTTTGTATACCTATTTTGCAAGAAATAAATTAATTATGAATATTCGGTTTTTATATATTTGACTAATTTTTGAACTCATAAACTGTACTTTTACAATAAAACCGCCACCGGTGCAATCTATTTTTGAGGCTACTTTGTTTGAAATATGAAACTGATCAATCAGTTCTCTCTTTGAATTATCTTTAGTTCGTGATAAGAAACTTCGGTCATCGCTTAAATTCAAAGTCAAATTATTTCTTGGGCTTGTAACAAAAGTGTTATATTAGAAAAACCCTTTTCAAATTAGTATTTTTTGTTATGTTTGTACTCCAAGCTTTTTCTGTTATAAAATACAATTTAACGTAGTTTTTATTAATTTAGATATAATATATTCTATTTATTTATGTCATTTTTATATCCAATAACATAATAAATAATAAAAGGATGTCGTCAAACTTATGTCAATATTCATAATAATGTTCAAAAAAAGGCCAAAATAGAATAATAAAAAATATGCCAATCTACTTATGGAAGAAAGTAGAAAATATGATCCGCTGTTCCATTAGAACGAGAATTCAGCAAGATCTATTTTCATCAACTCATTCAAGTCATAAAATGGGTTTCTCTCAAAGAAACGTTTACGTACGTTTACTCTCGACTAATAGTTTTGTAATATTATCGAGTGGTTCATTTAACATAGTACAGATTTGTTTATATATATTTTACGATAATTGTCAACGCTCATCACTGCTTACGTCACTGTCCAGCGGACAATTCAACAAAGTGTAGACACTGCTCTGCAGTTGCGAAAAATAACGTGGGTGTTCAAAACATGACATCTAATTACGTTGGCACATACAGATTGCTGATAACTATATATATATTTATAATAATCCTTAACCGAATAGTATTTTTCGGAAAATGTCTTAGGCTTACTCATTTATCAATTCATGAATCTTATTGATGGAGTAATTTCCATTCTCTCTATAATCTAATAATAATAACCATAATAATTGAGAATCTAATAATTGCAAACAGATTGCTCATAAATTTATTCGCTCTAACGCACTATACGCGTTTTATCAAAAGTAAGTGACTTAGTGGATTCTAATTAGTACGTTTCGGAAATTTCAAGCATAGTGGCATTTGTCAAGATTCCTCGACTCTTCGAGTTTCTATGCACGTCAAGGTTACTTGCTGCGTGTCCGATCGGTTGATCTCTCATATATGATTTAAATTTTCTCTATGAAACTCGAAACTACATCAAAACTGGAATTATAACGTTATATCATCATTAAAAGTCAGGTGCTCAGGTTCTGGGAAAGTCCGATCAATGATTCTGCTATTCAACGCTTAACATAATCACATTAAAATGATCATTAATCGACTGGATTAATCAAATCCACTAAAATAAAAGATCTGTGCACACTCTTGCACACCATATACATATTATACAAAATTTAGTTAATCAAGTTATTTTGGATTAAATACAGTTTGGAGCTTCTACTTTCCTTTGAATAGGCTTGACCTGCTGCAGTTTAAAACGTTCATGGCTGGAAGCTAAGTGTTCCGTGACCGGTTAAAATTATCATCCTGAAACCAAACCTTCATGGTTACAGCTAAAACATCATTGAATAATTGAACTTCAATCTTACAGCTCACTTACATGGTTGCAGCGAGAACATCATCAAATCTTCAAACTTCGACATCGTCAAATCTTCAAACTTCAAACATCATCAAAACTTCAAACTTCAAATATCGTCAAATCTTCAAACTTCAAACATCGTCAGATCTTCAAACTTCAACCTTACGACGCGCCTATATGGCTGCGGCGAAATCATCATCAAATCTTCGAACTTCCCTTACGGCACACCTACATGGCCATACTTCTTTAGAATATTACCCTGCAGCTCATCTACATGGTTGCAGCGATAACATCATCAAATCTACGAACTTCAACTTTACGGCACACATACATGGCACTCTTTGGAACATTTTCCCTGCAGTTCACCTACATGACTGCAGCTAACAAACTCGTAAACACTAAAAATCCTTGAATTTAAAACTTGCAGTAACACTAAGTGTAGTTGTTAACACTAAGAAATGCACTTTGATTTTCAGCACTGTCGATACTCTGATATCTTAGCGCGGCTTTAAATTCCGCCTCCATGATTAAAAGCCGTCAACGGATAAATATTCGCGACAAGTTACCGGTACACAATGGTACTATTTCTGAGGTTATACATGCCTTTGAAATTCAATTAAGATTTTAAGTCAATCGAACTATGTTATCTCTGTATAATTCAACTTCATAAACAGACTTCTGTATTAAATATTTACGCAGTGATACTCTGGTAAATCCATCAATATTGTAGCTCTACTCATATAAAATTTCGTTTGACACACTTATGTGGTTCAAGATCTTACAATAGTTACGTCAGAAAGTAATTATACGGCACACCTATTATAGTGTTGCAGGTGGAGATACAATACCAAAATTTCGCTTCATGGTATAGCATACTTACACGACTAAAGACAGTGCTACTAGTTGTAGTAGACTAGTTGTCGTACTAGAATATTTTACTTGCGGTACTTTATTAACCTTACAGAAAAATGAACACAGTACAACTCGCCCTAAATGGCCGTAAACGTAAAGACAGGATTCCACCAGTGTGCGGCTCTGTACCGCACAGAGTGCAGCATAAAGGTATTTCTTGGTGAACTCTTACGGGCAGCACCAGCAAACTGTGCGCGCACTCTATTGGACAAACCGTGAACTTTTGTCGCGCACTCCTCGGTCTCGCGGTGTACCCGCGACGACGCACTCGCACACATGTTTACACACTAAACTGAAAGTAAAGCACATTTCCGAGGTATAAATGTTCGTGTACAAATGTACCGTACAGCACTCATACTTAAGTTACGCACAACTGAGGTGGTGGACACAGGCAATCTACTATTGTGATCAAGTTCGCGCACTGCAAAAGGTCTGCACCAAATTTTTATCAACAAGTGTTCTGAATCTGAACACAATTTTAGTGGAGCCCAACCTTAACAGCTAGATAATAAGCTGTTAAGTTTACCATAATATTTTATTTCCATTACTGTTAGCAATATTCTAGAAAAACTACATTTAGAAGCTCGCTTAATTGGCTGTATTGATGTAGCCCAGTTACCGAATTAAAATATTTTACTCGCAGCACTTTACTAGTCTTCTAGAAAAATAACACACTGCTGATCGCTGACACGGCCACAGACCGATATGCCATAGCCATTGTACTATTAAAAACACTACTCTCACCATCACACCAAAAAAATATTACCACGCTATGGTTCCTCTGAATGGCTGCAGCATAATCAAATACAAAAAGTAAAAATGGTTCTCAAACAAGAAAACATATTTTCGTGTACTTGTCTCTCGGGATGTTAACGAAATAATTTACTAATGACTTACTTACAACAGACTTCATTTCGTTTAAATTACGATAAAATTATCGGGGAGTAGCCCCAACCAAACTATCAAAATTTCATTAGGTTATAATAAAATCGTCGGATTATAATCTTTAATCGCTGTGCTACAATAAAATAATCTGGGTGTAACCCAGATCACATCTCATTGCAGTAACTTAACAGATTCTGTCTACCCGTATTAAGAATATCCCGTTATAATTATTTTAACACCCTGTTTCAACACTTTTAAGAACCATTTCCTCCAATTCGATATGCGTGACAAATTTTTAACATCAATATTCAATAATCGGAGGGTAAAATAT
Source organism: Lycia hirtaria (assembly GCA_947563715.1). NCBI lineage: Eukaryota > Metazoa > Arthropoda > Insecta > Lepidoptera > Geometridae > Lycia > Lycia hirtaria. The sequence continues at coordinate 47,471,854 of OX387376.1, read as the reverse complement.
AATCTCGCAGGTGACTCACGATTTTACCGGGCTCGGCTCGCAGGTTGATTGCCACTTCTGATATATGAAGAAAACTCCTTGTCTGAACTTTATGACGCTTTATTATTACTTATAACACTGCACTTATTTCACTGCACTGAGCGGTCTGACGCTAAGACCGCCTTTTTACTGCCGAGTTACGCCGCGACTACTTTTTCGAAGGGCCGCTCGCGCTCGTCCGCCCGCGATATATCCCCTCCCCGGAATTACAACATCACGCCATCATCCGGGGTAGCGTTCATTCTGTTCGATCACCGTTCTCCAGAGTATATAAATTAAGAAAATAGCAGTGCTGCCACTCCGCAACACTGAAAACACCGCACACCACATACAACAAATATTCAAATCATGACAATAAGGATTAATACAAAAGTATGGATAACATGGTCTGATTTAGGTCGGTATTTCTTTCAACTTTTAAAATGTATAAAAGTAGTTTTAGTGACGTAATAACAAAAGTTATACATATGCTATCGCGATTTTTTTGTAGATTTTGGTATGTTCTTTAATATTTTTGAAATCGGTCCAGTAGTTTTTGAGTGATAGTTTGTCAAACATACAAAAATACAAATCTTTCCTCTTTAAAATATTAGTGTAGATTACAGACTTTGAGGACGTTTGGACGTTGAGGACAAACTTTATGCAGTAATACTTATTACAAACAAGTATTTTAAAGGAGTAACAAAATGCCCGACTGCGTAAAAGCGATTTTCTTACTGAAACTTGCGCTTGCCTTACGCATGATATTACGTGTTGAGTGTAAGTTTGATAAGAAACTATGCGCAAAACTATTATGTAATTTATTTAAATGAAAATACAAAAAATAGTAAAATCATTTATTTGTTATGAAACAATTCATTGGGGATTACGGAAAAGCTCATTCATTTTTTATTTTTGAGAGATTTGTATTATTCTTATTATAAAAAACACTGAAACACTCAGGGAGTGAAGCCCAATCAAACGACACCTACATACTTATATATTATACATACATTATAGAGACACAAAGTACGCTTGAAAAACATCTTCAAAATCTTGACAACCAATCTTGCGCAGTCGGGTAAAAACAGTCGCAAATACTGTTACACAATAATTGTACAATATGTTGCTTTTGTTATATTATGCAATTATGCAATATGCAATTGAATACAATTAAAAAGAGTTACAAGTTATCGAAAAAAAATTGATTCCTATGGGCCCCAAACCAGGCTAGGCCTGTATCTTGGGCGCCCAAGAATGAAGTTTAGCAGATGAACTTTTCATTTGCGCTGACGTGAATATCATACATGTTTTGTCCAAAATAAATAACACGAAATAAATATTGGAAGACTTGAATTTGATCACAACCCGGCTGGTTCCGAACACGCGAGCGCTCTGAAAGAAACCTATTTTATGGCGTCCAGCTACGAGTATCACATCCTGTGGCTACCCATTAAGGTATGGTACGAGTAAATTCTTACATAGTAGGTACAAAGTGACAAGGCGGGATTCCGCATGTTGCCTGTAACATAAAAATTTATTTATCTCCATTGTGCTTATTGAACCATTATCGAGCAAGTGGTTTAAAAATATATTAAATAAATATTTATTATAATAGTGGTAGAAAAATAGTAAAATCTAGCAGATGACACTAGATGGCGCTATTTGGTCTATAATGCACAAGGACTTTTTATCACAATGTAAGGAGTCATAAACATCTGTATGTTCGCTAGTCAGCTGTATAAAACGTGTCCGTTTCATTCCGACTTTCCGTTCATACATTACATCGAGTTGGTGTCACGTGAAGATAAATTAATTGCTAAAATATGTGACAATTTTATGCATTGTTTTACGCCACTTCATAGTAATACGGGCGTACAAAAATATGGACATATTTTCATAACCGCTGTCAGAAATATTTATATTTCCAAATATTTTTGGCAGTAAATAGTGGACATGGTGTGAAACGCCATTCATTCCATCTATTGAGCGTTGCGAAAAATCCTTAATATGATAACATTGATATGTCATCATATATTAAGGATTTTTCGCAACGTTTTTCTGCGTTATCAAACGCAGTTGTTAAGTATATCCGTAGTGACAAACGAGCTCTTACTTATAATATAATTGATGAAGAAAAATTGTACCTAATAGTTTTATTATAAGTACTAAGTATTTTATTTTCAGATGACATACATGCAAGCGATATAAGAAGATTTATTCACTATGTCGAGGTGCGGCCTATGAAGTTCTATGTGTATAAAATTATTCCCTTGAATGCCGATCTTCTCAGTATGATTTTCAACTTCAGTGTTACTTACCTTATCGTCATCATACAATTCACACACATGTATTAAAGTTTTATGTATAGTGTTTAAGTGCATAAGTCTTCAAGTCTAGAGTGAATAAGTATCTTTTATAAAAAATAAAAAAATAGGTCTACGTGCTTCATCTTCGGCCACAGTATCGCTTTCCATCAGGCGTGCTGGTGGTCAAACGTAGAGATATTCTATATAAAAAAATATGTGTATAAATATGTGTTGTACAATATATAAAAACCGCACAAATGCGTGTCGGTCAGTGTAAGGTTCCGTAGTAGGCTGTCACAATAAGTAGACTTAGAACAGGGCTACTTTACTAATAAATATATTGATTGCGCTCACAACTTATACAGAATTTGTACGAAACTTTACATTTCCAAGTACATGTGCTTGGAAATGTAAAATTATAATTGGTCAATTACAACTCGTCAATTTGTAAAGTTTAATTAGCTGCAACAGTTTTCCTTTTAATTTCATTATACATTTATCATGTATCCAATACCAAACATTTGCAATATTTTAGTTGCTTATCCATCCAACGATACTTATGTGGGTTAGACGAGAAAATATATCACACTTTACGGTACCTCCCCTGCATTTTTTTCAGAATTGATTTAATCATTCTATTGGTGTAATTAATAATAATATGTATACTTCACATACCAAATTACTGTTTTCTAATACTGTTCGTTTTTCAGCTAAGTCAGACGGACCGTTTGTCCGTAAGCTACTATATATGGCGAAACTATTAGATATGTTGACTACGGAACCCTAAAAAGTATGGTAGGTTAAGGGGTTGCTAGTTGTGTTTAATCAGATTTGAAGTTATTGTCAGTAGATAGATAGATAAGCCCTTTATTGATACACACAGTAGGTTTTTATCACACAGTAGATTTTTATCACACAGTAGCAAGGGCGTCGGCAGCCCATTACCCGGGGGGGGGGATTAATATTATGGAGGAGAAAAATATGAATTGTAGGTACAGGTACAATTGCACGGCCTTAGGACTTTGGTTGCTTTGCAGTTGGCTACATTTTTCAAACCTCTAGGGGGGGGCAGCTGCCCCCTTTGCCCCCCCCCCCCCCCCTTGGCGACACCCTTGCTAGTAGGTTTTTATCGACATTAAAAAGAGGTTTACTAGTTAGCCATAGGTACTTTTTTTATTTTTGTTACCGCTTAACTCCATCATTTATAAACCGATTCAGAAATTTCGTTATCTATACGTTTTGAAGTTAATTTTTCAGTTTTTTTTTCTAATATTTAACATACAATATTGATTCTCAGTCTCACCTTTCACGAGACGAGCAGGTTACCCATTTAATGTTTAGCTCCGAACTCGCATTGTATCCAGATATAGGTATTTGCCATTAGTATAATCTAGTCGATGTGTCCCTGGGGACTATTCTATATATATATATATATATATAATTCATTTATTTCAGGTAATTGAAACCCATACAGTTAAAAAGAGTAATTACAAAGAAAAATAAATACAAATACCGTTTTATAATAATAAAATCAATTGCACATAATTATAAAAATAAAATAATCACAATATTTTAAACATTTTCAAATTACATAAATGAATAAAACCAAATAAATTACAGTAACTTCATTATCTCAAATTCTGAATACAAATTAAAAAAAAAAAACATAATGTAAATTATGCATTGTAACCTTTACTATTACAGACGTTCTACAGCTTTGATGAATTTATGACATATAATATATAATAATGTAATATAATTGGATTGACATTGTTTCACTATTTAATTTGATTTAATTTTGACATGTTGTTTAATTATATTGATAAACTTAATATAATCTATTGTGTAATGGATATGGAATCAGTTGTAACTGATTAGTACAAAACTGTACTCATGTATGTATTGTAATTTATCTCTTATTTTGTGACTTGTAACATGTGTTATTAATAAAATGATTATGATTATGAGATGTCTGTTGGTATGTATATGTATTAGATTTGTGTGCTATTCCAAAATATTTAAATAGAATAATTACCTACACATAAATAGACAGTTCAAAAATTTCACACATGAGACGGAACATGAACCCGCATATCCCGATCTGTACTTGGGAGCCTTTAACATTTTGGCCACGTGAGATAGTCGAAAACACTGTTCTAATATTTCGACTATCCCACGTAGCACCTTCGTAGCCAAAACGGTAAAGGCTCCCAAGTACAGATCAGAATATGCGGGTTCAAGACCCGTGGGATGTGTGAAATTTTTGATCTGTTTATAAATTTCAAAATTTAAATTCAGATTCAGTGCTTTATTTGCCAGTTAAAGGGTAACATACATAGTTTGTATTATTATAGTATTTCTAGATACTTAAGTGTGAAAAGCACTCAAAAACATCAAATAGAATAATTATCACATTATACGTATATTATCTTAGTTTTTGTTTTATTAAAAGTATAAAAAATATAAACTTTATGAACTAAATGGGAAGATTGCTTAGTTAAAAGTACATAGGTAAAAAATTTATAGCGTCACATCTTTTTCCACTCTAAAACTTGTAAAGTAACTAAAGATATATATATATATATATATATAAGTAATTTAAAAAAATAAACCGACTTCAAACTGAAAAGAAATAAATAACTCGAAGAAAATCACTAGGCGTCTACCTAAGTAGGTACGTAAACCAACTATTTTTGAGGTACAAATTATTTTTGAGAGCTCAATTAAAGTTTTGAACTCTATTTTATAAGATTTTACGATTGAATTTTATATAATTCTTACCTATCTTAATATATTGTCCTAGAAGAAAGACAGACAAGAAAATGCATGGCGACACGAAGCGATTCTAAGCTATCAAACGGTAGCTAGCAGTAGAACGTGTTCTATATTACGGTCGGTAAAACGTTGCCAAGACAGTGTCGAGACGCGCATATGGTAGGGTTCCGTAGCTAATGCTATAATTAAGACAATCATTTGGTGAGTATAGTTTATTATCAAGTTTCTTCAAAATACAACCTTTAAGCGAGTACCAACAATAAACAAACATCCGGACAGAGGAAAGAAAATTTTACCAGTCGATGTAGACTGGTTTTGCTCAATCGGACAACAGTAGCTATGAACTCGCCTTAAGAAAACCTTTCAAACTCAAACAAATCTTTCAGAACTTAAATTTCCAAACCGCTAAGTAGTTTTAAATGTACCTACTCAAATATCAGAGGGTAATCAATCAAGCTGCAAAATACTGAAAAGCCTTTTTGTATTTCATAAAAAGGTTCAAATAATAGACCGCTGAATTCACGAGCCATTTATTCCACGGCATGGATTAATTACTTTATAAACACCATATGTAACATAATTTATTGCAAAATATTTTATTTTTAGTTAGGTTAGGTAGGTATTTGACCATAGCCTACAATGACTCTAAGTGCTTCCGAGTATCGGACCCCTATTAAGATAAGATAAGAACTTCAGGTGTAAGCTCGAGCACAGACTCACCGAAAACCACTCTAAGTTCTGTAGTCGCATTATGGCGAATTGAAAAATCAGGGATAAAATTACTGTTAAGACATGGACTGTCACTGGTTTCCATTGCCAAAGCAGTCCATGGCAACATAGAGAAGTATACTTAGGAACTTCTATAGAAATTAGAGGTTCTGAAATATTGTCGCCGCGCCGTGTCGCTAAAGTACTTAAATTACTTTAGTAAATTACTTTATTGGTAAACAAGGGCAGTAATTTGAAAAATTGTTTCTTTCTATATGATTGAATAAAACATGAACTAAGTTATTCGGTCTTGGGTCATGGTTAAACTTAAATCCATTTCCGTTTCGACTGTGAAATCTTGAGAGGCGTACGACAAATACGGCCTTACCGAAAAATGTTACATAACTTTAAGCATTGCTGAACATATTTTGTCAACTTCTCGCTGATACGTAAATTACACATGCGGAAAGAAAACAGAGAATTTAAGACGATGGTTAAATTTAAGTAATGTTTTTCGGTAAGGCCGATTGTCTTCAAAATGAACACAATTTTATGTACTTAGATGATTTATTGTTATGACTCTGAGATGAGTACTGTAGTGTATTCTTGCATTTGATATATTTTTCCAGATAGAAAATTATTTTTTGTATCTTTTTTGCTAATGACATTCTCCTATCTATGTATTTAGGTATGTGAATGTCATTAGCAAAAAAGATATAAATTTAGATATTTTATTTTAATAACAGTTATAGATTATATATGGATACACGACCGGCCTTGAACATAAAACTAAAATAACAAACATTTGAATAAGAAATGCTCCGAATACATTGTAATAGTTTTTCTATAAGTCTGACATTAAATAAATAATTTATACCTAAAACAAAAATATGCGAGAAAATCAGCTTGTTCTCAGCATTCCTATGACATAATTTACTACAATCAAGATTTGAAAGTCAAATCTGACGAGTTGGTAGACATCAAATGGTTTCTTGTTCTTTGTAGGTACTACGGTGGTTTTCTGATTATAATCCGGACTTCGAAATACCGAATATCATTTTCCTGAATACGTTTTTTTTTTCTAAAGACATCTCAGTTGACATCTCGTCGGATAACCGAATCTTTGTAACAAAAAAAAGTTTAAATAAATTAATAAATATTTGTAGACATTTCACACAACACCATCTAGCCCAAACTAAGCAAAGCTTGTACTATGGAACTGATGGCTGATAGAATACATATATACTTTCTTTTTGTAAATATATACATATGATAGAAACAGCCAGATACAGAACAAACATCCATGCTCATCGCACAAATATTTGCCCTGGATGGGGATCGAACCCACGACCTACAGCTCGGCAAGCAGACATACTGCCAACTGAGCCACAAGGCCAGTCAATTTTATAGGTATACTAAACACAAACCTAACTAACCTAACCTAATCATTGTTTGCACAAATGAAACTGATAGCTAACAAACTTATGGAATCAGAAACTCCTGCCAAGTAAAACATCTGGAATCAAGCAGTTCTATGAAACTGATTCGGGCTAGTAAGATTCATGCAAATGTATTTCGGATTATATGTAAGTTACCAGGTACGACACCTTAACACAAACGGTCGATAAGTAGCCTACTGATAATAAATATGTTCTTTAACTACCTTCCCAAAATTTCTTGAATCTCATTCAGCGTCCTGCCCTTAGTCTCCGGAACAAACTTATAAGTAAACAGGAAGGCAACAACACAAGAGAGCGAGAAGATCCAAAAGGTGACATCTCCGCCCAGGATCTTGATCATGGAGCCAAAGCCAGTGGCCACTCCGAAGCCGATCAGCCAGGCGGTGGTCATGGAGACAGCTGAGCCAGTGGAGCGGGCGTTGCCTTTGAACATCTCCCCGACGAGAGCGGTTGGCATGGTGCCAAAACCTGGAAAATGGCGAATACTATTATGCCGATGGCTGTAATATTATGTATTATCTTAGCACTGGATAATCTAACAAATTACATTATCTTTCACGACCTGGTAATAGTGTGGGTGATCCTGTTGTCCCATATTATTACAATTATTATTAAATTTTCGTCACCATCATCATCTCTGCCACAAAAAATTCACTGGTGAAACTTCATAGGTCTCCCCTATAGATTTTCAAACAAAACGGTTGAAAGCGGCTTGCATCCATCGTCTTCCTGTCTCTTATATCCACCTTATGGCTGATCTTCTATGCTGCGCTTGCTGGTGCATAGTCTCCACTCGAGAACTTTTTGGCACGGCCCACCAGCCGTGAGGCTGTCGTTAAAAGTCATAATGAAAACAAAATTTAAAAAAAATTACCAATTTCATAAAAGAAGAAATACATGATAAGCGCCATCATCGGAAGCCATCCGATGCTCTCAATGACTGGATTCTGGACACGTGACATGTAGAAGAACGCACCTAAAATGGACTGGAAATAATAGAAAGCAAGTTCTGTACTGTAATATTTAAGATCTAGGATAGCATTGGATAAATAATATCAATAGGATGTTTCTTTAACTGATTTAAAAAATGGGGATTACCTGAATTTGATTGTATATTTTTATTAATTCAGAATTTAGTTATTTATAAATCGATTTGGAGAATTCTTTAGTCCTGTAGAAAAATTTAGATAGATAGATAAACTCTTTATTGTTGACACCTTAACTAAAACACAAATTACACAGTGAAAAGTTAGTTTGTTTGAAAGCGATTAGTTTGTCTACAGGATCAAAGGTTTGTTAAAACTTCATTAGTTTGGTTTGTAAATCAAAATAACTGAAACCAGTACCTATCTGTATAAAATTAATTAAACACTTAAGTGCGTAAATCTTACTCATAGGTGAACATATTTTTGATGTCTCCTTTTAAAAGCCTTTATTTTGATACACCAATCGATAAGCTTGAGATAAAAAAATTGCGGCCAAAACCATGTCATGACACGCATATAATAGGGACAATTTTTGTCACCTTTGACGGGCTATAGCTCGCACACATCGCATCGGAAGATAAAATGCTACAGAAACTTTACTTTCATAGCGGTGGAGTTAAAATAATTATAGTTTAAAAAACTGAAGTAACCAACTTCTCATGGATGCCATTGTTAGAACTGGACCAGATTAAAATGGGACCACACCAACATGGGAAGCAGCAGCTTTCAAATAAAAATAAAACATCAAAATCGGTTCACCCAGTCGAAAGTTATGAGGTAACAAACATTAAAAAAATACAGTCCAATTGAGAACCACTTCCTCTTTTGAAGTCTGTTGAAAATCATCCCTTCTCTATTTATGTAATTTTTCGCCTGTTGAAACTTTTACTATGACATTTTCATTCGTTCTTCTTTCTACGTAGCGGTTTACAAAACACTATACACCTGCAATACAATTTCGTTTATTTATTTTATTTTATTTATTTAAGTAAACAAAACAGAATATAGTCTTACGTAATATAAGATAACACGTGGCAATCGATCAGAACCAGACTATAGTCCAAAGCATGTATACATTATATGAGCAAACATGTTTTAGGTATTCTATAGGTTAAGATTAAATATCAAATTAAAACAAAGGAAAAAAGACTAAATAGAGATAGAGACTGTGAATATTCCGTAACTTTACATACGGTGAATATGTGTAACAAATCAAAATTTTTATTTATTTTATGTAGATAGTATATGAGTAAAAGGCTGTGACCTACGGACAGACAGACAGACGGAAAAGGCGAATTTATAAGGGTTCCTCGTAGTTACTACGGAACCTTGAAAATGGGAAGCTCGGATAAAACAGCACAATAAATATCTCACCAGGCTAACAGCACAGAAGGCAGTAGACAGCATCAGCAGGAACTTCCGTCCAGCTCTCTCCACGGCGGCCGGCGCGGCCAAGCTGGCGACCAACCTTGTAGCTCCAACAATTATGGTGGCTATGTCAGGCCTGTAACATACATAGCTTGTCTAACAGTTCTTCCTCATTGGGTGTAGCGCTCGAGGCGTAGTTTGACTAGGTCTCGAACGATCACTAATGTCAAGCAACGGACGGACCAGTCTGTCATCGGATGGGTGACCGTGAGTGGGAATTCTCGGCTGCTGTACGCTTTGGTTCTGCTGTGATCACAGTAAGCATTTGAATGAAAATAAAATAAATTACAAAATAATAAAATATATTTCGGAGTGCTACCGTGGGTCGGATGACACGTTAAATTGTAGGTCCCGGTTGTTTGTCAATCGTCGAGCCAGGTCAGAGGCCTTTTGGCGGCTTAATAACTCTGACACTAGGGCTGGCTACGCAGTCTCACTTATTGTGTGTATTAGTAAAATATTCCAAATCTATCTCCAAGGACCGAATAGTGTATACCAGACGTGTCAGTGGAGTTTGTACATATTTTTATTTATTGCAGACTAGCTGCGCCCAACGGTGTCACCCGCAAAGTGATGATGATAAAGTATATCCTCTGTATTACCTGAAATAAAATTAATTGTGATTTTTTTATCTTACTGTTGACACGCTAGGTACATACACTTGGGGTATCTATAGAAGGCTATCATATACACCCTTACACACGTCAAATTTATAACATCACTCTTTAGGGTAGCGTAAAAGAATACAAAGACTGGCAACATAATTTTCTAATGCATCAATAGGTTTGCACAAGATCATTACTTGTCACATATGTTTGACTGATTTTCTATATAAGATGGAGTACAAATGCAATCAATTTGAGTTATTAGTGCTTTATAAAACGAAAGTTACCTGATTGAAGAACCAGCGAGCTGAAAAATAGTAGTAGCGAAGAATAAGACTGCAGCCACCCCACTGGTCTGCTGAAGCGTGCAGAGACTCAGGGTAATAAAGAGAGACTTTCTATTCGCTTTAACTGTGAATATCTTGATCCAAGACTTCCAGCTCTGGCCCTCGTTTGGGTCCGTACCTCTGACTGATTCAAATATGTCTTCTAAATCGTCCAATCGGCCAAGAGTGCGAAGAGTTTCCTTAGCTTCGGTTTGCTTACCTGATAATGATTTCGCTTAGTTCAAATGATTTACAATCTTAACATAAACTAAATTTACGAGGATACTCAAAATCATCTAGTTAAAAAAGCTGTAAGACAGATTCGCACCCCTCGTAGCAATAAAAGTTGTATAAACTTCAAACAAGTATAAGTAAAAAAACTCAAAAACTGCCAATTTGAATGCGTTGAATATTTTCATTCATGATACATCCTTTTATATCTATTTGCATCTGTCCTTTATAAATCGTTACAACTCATATCTTGCCTTTTTTTAATTGATCAGCTTAACTCATTTATTATTCGAGGTAGGGTGGGAGGCCATGAGCCTCCCTGTCACAGCGACCCTCGCGGATCTATTGTAACTAAATTAAATTAAAAAAAAAAACAGCCCAACTCATTCTAAGATCCGTACAAATTTCGCTAGCCTTACCTAGATGATTACTCTGTTATAGCAGTACTCCATCTGCCTTCAAGACATCTGGCCAACTCTCAAGTCTAAGCTAGTCTAGCAAGACTGGAATCTCTCAAATCCCTTCCCAGATATAGATTTTCCGAAAATTCCCTCCCTTACCTTTAATAGCATAGTACACAGGCGACTCAGGTATGAATAGTATTCCAATGACATGCACAATATTGATGGCTAGTACACAGTAACCTGTCGCTCTGTATGTCACGAAAGGTCCGATGGCGTACGCAGCTAGAGTACCAGAGATACCCACTATCGAAGTGGAAGTCAGGAGTACACCTCGAATGTTTGTGGAGCTAAACAGTAAGAATTTGTAGCGCCTAAATTTCATAAAAGTATCAATGAAATTCAGGCGCTACCGATTTTATTTTGTTAAGGTGCTAAATTTTCTAGTTGCATACTGATTAAAATATTTATTACTATAGGGTAGACCGAGGCGAATCGGATCGAAATAAGAAAATCTCAAATATCTTTTGCATTTTCTGGTCTTGAATTAGCTTTATTGTTTTAATTGTTGTTTTACCATATGCTATTTGAAATATGAGTATAATGCTAGTTTTTTACGCTATAGTGATGGATATTTTTTCAAAAGATATTGTTTTGTAAATACGGGTAGGTACGGATCATTGATTTTGGGGCGAATTGGATCATAACGCTTAATGCATATAACTAACCAATATATATTTATATGTTGTTTTAGATGGTTCGGAACTATGCAGTACAAATTCAGAACCAAAACCAAGCACAGGTAAGGACTTACAACCTAATGAATTCTCAGAATCAGAGCCAAGTTCAAGTAATGAACCGGTGGAGAAATGCGCCGACAGAGTCGGTGCTATAAAGGCTTTATACACTTATGAATTATGTACAGATAAGTAACTGGTCTCATAAATTAGGTTTATATTAGCGTGTTTATAAACATTTTAAGTTTTTTATAATATTTGTTTGTTCAAAAGAAGTTTATTTGTTTGATCCAATTCGCCCCCAAATCGGGGGTGAATCGGATTTTTCCCGATTTTTAAGTTTTTGTTAATTAAGAAGAAAGTTTTAGTTTTGTTTAAAATTGTATTAAGTGGTTATAAACTATGATAAATACTGATTATGATTCAATAAATAAAACTGCTGTGCCTTATTCAGAAGTTTTTTTTTCCACCTCAAACTTGAAATCATCCGATTCGCCTCGGTCTACCCTACCTATTAAATATTGATCGTGAGTTAACAACACATATACATGAAATAGATTTACGATCTTACATTAACTCGCTTGATGGTGAACGACGGTATGGCCGAGGATGGAGTTCAGCGATCTAGAATTGCTTCACTCTAGCCTTGAAAATTTCAGGATTGTAGTTCTTGGAAAACAGAAAAGGCGTTAGGGAGGTCTATTTCTATGCAATACGCATAAATAACGTAGACGGAAACTGTAGAGTACGATTTTTTTATATTTCAGTAAGAAAAAGGTGGAGCTGACATTCTGCTAGTCATATAATGGGATGGGAAAGATGGATGAAATAATCTCGTGAATCTCTTATGCAAATTCGTCACAAATTAATCTAATAGAATATATATACTGACTGGCCTTGTGGCTCAGTTGGTAGTGTGTTTACGTCTACCTGCTGAACTGAAAGGTCGTGGGTTCAATCCCCACCCAGGGCAAACATTTGTGTGATTAGCATGGATGTTTGTTCTGTGTCTGGGTGTTTCTATGTATCATATGTATATATTTACAACAACAAAAAAAAGTATATATGTATTCTATCAGCCATCTAGTTCCATAGTACAAGCTTTGCTTAGTTTGGGCTAGATGGTGTTGTGTGAAATGTCCACAAATATTTATTTATTATTTATTATATACACTGATATGCTACTTCAAAGCCATGCTCGAGATATTTATGTGATGGTTCTTTGAAAAAATACTTGTCCTACAGCAGAAAGGGGAATATTAATTGCTGTATACATACGCGATTTCTCCAATATAGACCAGATTGCTGACAGTGACCATGCCCATGCCTAGCCCGCTGATCACTCTGATCGCGAACACCATGGTGATATTCTTGGTAGTCGTGATCAGGATTATAGCGATCAGGTTCAAAAGGCCGCCAAAGAATAAGCATGGCTTCCTGCCCACTATGTTGGCGACGTAGCTTGGGATATATGGTCCTAGAAAATATATATATTTATTTTTTTTTACTTTTAACAACATTGCATCTATTTTCCACGCCTTGGAGTTCAGTATTTTTGCATTAGTAATTTCTAAAGAAAGAAAGAAAGAAAGAAAGAAAGAAGAAAGAGAGGAGTTTCCGACAGCCTAGTCGGGAGACCGTCTGACTTGCGATCTGCAGGTCCTGGGTTCGAATCCCACGGCACGCACCTCTATTGATAGTGATTGCCGCCAACTTCAAACGGTGAAGGAAAACATCGTGAGGAAACCTACATGTCTGAGAGTTCTCAATGATCTTGAAGATGTGTGAAGTCTGCCAACCCGCACTTGGCCAGCGTGGCAGACTATGGCCTAACCCTTCTCACAACGAGAAGATGGCCCGTTCCCAGCAGTGGGACAGTTTGTACAAACAGGGCTGATAAAAAAAAATGTTTTTTATGTATGGAAAACAATTTGGATTAAATTGTATTTTTTGTCGATTATTTGTGATGTTGTTTTCTGGTTTCACAAGCAACGATTTTTTTAAAGTTCATTCAGTCATTTTATATCTTCAAAAATATAGGTATGCGCAAACAAGACGGACGATGGTTGAACTACGGACTTTTAATTAACATTATAAAAGCAAAATAAACTTTTGTTGTTATTTTTGTAACTTTTTTGTAAAAGTAACGTCTTGCTCTCTGACTGTTTGTTACCACATCACGGCAAAGCGACTGAACCAATCGTTATACAATTTGGTACAGAGATGTTTTAGGTTCTGGAGAAGGAATTAGGCTATATTTTATCATCATCATCATCGTCACCGTTATTCATCACTACGCGGATGATCTAGTATCCCTATAAACTGCTTGAATTAGTAATAAAACCAGCCAAGTGCGAGTCGGGCTCGCGCACGAAGGGTTCCGTACCATTATCTATAAAAACGCCAAAAAAACACGTTTGTTGTATGGGAGCCCCCTTAAATGTTTAATGTATTCTGATTTTTAGTGCTTGTTGTACAGCGGCAACAGAAATACATCATCTGTGAAAATTTCAACTGTTTAACTATCACGGTTCATGAGATACAGCCTGGTGACAGACGGACGGACGGACGGATGGACGGACAGACAGCGGAGTCTCAGTAGTAGGGTCCCGTTTTTACCCTTTGGGTACGGAACCCAAAAAAATGGATTTCTAGAACTTAATAAATAACATGACGATTATTGCCAAATAATGGTAAGATAATTTAAAGAATAGGGTAACATTGTTTTAAACTTATGATTATGAATTACAAAAGATGCCTGATTTGGCTAAATGAAAAAAATTGCTGTTTACCTCCTCTTTTTTTCATAGTCTCTTGCTGCAAAACAAACAAATTTCTCAGTTTTCGTAAAAAAAAAGTTACAGCCGAATATTTCGACACTCACATGGGAATCAGAACTTATTCCCGTTGACCTAGAACTATAAAATTTGGCAATAAGCATTGTGTAGTAGGTACACATATAGGAAAAAATGGATATTTTTCATTTAATCACAAAAATAGGGTCCTTATGATGGTCCTAATTTTAAAATGAATTAACCGTATCATGTGGGGTATCGAAAGAGCACAAGCTTCATTAGCACAAGTTAAAACAGGTTTTTAATTATTTTTACGATCTATATTTTTTGATTTACGAAGGAAAATATAAAATACATATATACAATTTCCCCTTTTAATCTACTAGTTTGCACGGAACCTTCGGTGGGCGAGTCTGATTCGCACTTGCCCGGTGTTTATTAGTAAATCAAGTTAGTAATTCAATCAACTTCTCGGCATATGTAAGCAACGAGGTGCATATGTAAGCATTGATAGTAAATATGACGGCATATGTAAGCATTGATAGTAAATATGACTCGGCATATGTAAGCATTGATAGTAAATATGACTCGGCATATGTAAGCATTGATAGTAAATATGACGTGAAAATATTTATAAATAATAATCTTACATTGTCGCAAACGTTGTGAATATTTACAACAATTAACCTGGCTGGGTACAAGGACACAAACTGTTTGAGCCACACAGCCATGGGCCGTGCACTATTATTTTTCGATAATGTACGATAGGTATTTCATGTTATTATGTCTAGGTAACATACATAGGACAAAAACGACGAAAATAAAAACTTTTTAAATCTCAATATTTCTTTATAATAGCCGTCTATACTGGGGATATATTTTATACGTTGACATTTAAAACTTATTTCTATATCTTTTTTCTTCTATATCTTATTTTAAATGTCAACATAATAAGAATAGAAACTATGAATAATGCAATCAATAGAATAACTTTAGTACATAATATTCAATCTAATGTATTTATTATAATATAATATATAGCTTACATATTGCCAGAATTATTATTAATGATTTCGTTTACTGCTGGAACAAGTATCAATGTTAAAAGAAAAACAAAATACCCGACTGCAGAAAAGAGGTTTTTGCAGCCTAACTTGTGATTTTTTTAAATTTTGATGTACCCAGTGTCACTCTCACAACTAAGACGAATGTATTGACACCACTCACATCAAAATCGGTCAAGCCGCTTAGGCTCTAGGGCGTGTCAAAGAAATATACATACATACATACACTCGTAAAACATAACCCTCCTTCTTACGCAGTCGGGTAAAAAGACCTATTACGCTACCCGATTTCTCGGGCCCTGTTTGAGAAGTACGAAGATCGAAACCCTGTATCTTAGTATACCACTTAGTCCTTAGTAGTTTTTTTCACAAAAACTGAGAAACTTTATTTTTCTTTCTGCACCAAGATACTATGGATCTGCGTACATGTTTTTAATTTCAAAACTATACCTTCACGCGTTCCCGAGATAAAGGTCTTGACACCCGGACGGACGGACAGACAGGCGGACAACAAAGTGATCCTATAAGGGTTCCGTTTTTTTCTTTTGAAGTACGGAACCCTAAAAATGAATTTCCGCAAAGTTACGCCTGATTTAATAAATTTTATGAAAAATAAAGATAATTTCTCACCAACTATAGATCCAACGTAAAGCAAAGAGCCGATCCATGAGGCCTGCAGATCAGAGATGACGTCAGGCAGCGGAGTCTGGTCAGGGTCCTGTAGCTTGGGAATGATAGGAGCTGACCAGCCTACGCTGTACCCGTCGATAAACTGTCCGATATTTACTGAAAACAATTTAAAGGAAAGACATATAATGTTATTTATTACACCGTATAGACGAACCAACCAGAAGACGTCATTTCGGCTCCTACTCTGCCCCGCTGCAAAGGTCGCTTCCATTGATAGCTTATTAAGCCAGCATTCTATAACTTCGACGAATTTTCTTTATCACTATCTTCATCTCAATCATAAGAAGTCCACTGCTGGATATGGTTTTCCAAAAAGACCGATTGGAAGTAGCTTGCATCCGGCGTCTTCTCGCTACTTGTATGAGGTCATCTGTCCATCTTGTGGCTGGTCTTCCTACGCTGCACTTGCCGATGCTTAGTCTCCACTCGAGGAAGGAGCGTATTAAGTAAGTATTTCTAGAACCTTAGACCTTACGAGCACACACTTCTTGTATTACTATTGAATACCTGTTTGTTAAAAAAAAGTCTGCGCTCGCGAGCCTTGTTTGTAAGTTCTTATTCAAAATTGAGTACCGAATGTTTCTGACAATTATTAACAAAATCGGCCACCAAACGGCCTCTTTGGAAAAATCTCTCTTTAGCCGAAGTTTGTCACAATAACATCTTGACCGAATTTGTTTGATTTGTTTTGTTTTTGACCTATTTAAAATTGGTATTGACCGATTATGTTAATATTTAAAATTGTTATTTATTCAGGATTGAGCAAAAACCTTTTTGTCACGAAAACACCTTGACCGCTTTTGTTCATATTTAAAATTGTTACTTATTTAGAACTCAGTACCAATATTTTTTTTAAGCTAATATCATCAAAATCGGCAAACGTAGGTAATTTTGGCGCTATAGGAAACTTCCTCAGTTCAAGGGAGAAATAGCCTCTTAATCAAAAATCACCGATGCAAAAAAAAAAAAAAAAAATTTCGTAAAAATCTGATGAAAAATAGAACCTGTAGGCAAGTATCTACAATCATCCAGACAAGAAAGAATATTTTGCTGCTTGGTACAGTCCGGTTCGCTTCGCGCACTCGTTCAATTATCCTTTATCATAAATTTTAAGGTGTCTTAGAATTAATCGTAGAAATGTTTTGCAATTAAATTAATTGATTATTATCTCAATTTACTGCCTTTACGTACCATAACCTTTCCATAACAATTTAATTACACATGACTAAGGTAGGCACTAATCAAAATAATTACTTACTGAAAATGATAACAAAGGTTTATTCACCTTGTTATTTTACCTACTGTGAGTAGGAAGAAACATTCAGTACATTTCTTTTATAAAACTTAAAACTTTTTTGTTATATTGAAATACAATTACTGAATTCAATTGTTTTTAACCCCGACGAAAAAGAGGTGTGTTATAAGACCCAATACTCACATACACCCCTATTAGGGTTAGGATTCTGGGACGTCTCGTGTCTCGAAGTCCCGGAGCTTTTTGTAAAATTTGTTGTATCGGGTCCCGGGACTTTCGGATCGAGACTCAAGACGAGACACGATTGTTGAAATTGTATTGTACTATTTGTACTTAATCATTTTTATTTTTAAATCATTGAAAGAACCAGCGCCATCTGTTAGTTTAATGAATAATTACTTAGTCTACTCGTAACTACTGAGTACCTACACATGATTGAGTTTTGGCGGGAACGTCATCGAAACATGTTGTTGCTTTGTTTTATTTTCCTAAACTTGTGTTATTTTGAATATTAATCCGATAAAAATGGTGGTGTTTTATTCATCAAGTGTTCGATCAAGTACATGAGTGTGGGCAAGTGAAATGAAGCAGTGAAACAAGTCATTTTACGTTGTCGATAAAACTCCATAGAAGCTTCTAGTAAAGTCGCCACCACTTTACTGAAGCAGGACTCGACTTATAAATTGACTGTATACGTGACTAGAACATTTACAACTCGTTTTATTCAAGAAACTTGAAAAAATCCTAATTCTTGACACTGGCAAATGCTTTAATGCGGGTCCAATACAAAAAAGAAGAAGAACCTACACAAGATAATAAATGCGTTTGCCATGCCACCATATTAGTTGTTCTGTGACGTTTGGAATTATGATTGTGACTGTGTCAGCTGTTAGGACACTGAATTACAGTAAGTATTTGGATTAAGAAATGAACACAAATGATATCGGTCAACGTTCTTTATGAATTTAAACTACACAATAATGAAATTATTTGACGGCAAATAATTTAATTATTGTGCAGTATACACTATATCTCCTATATCTCCAACGGTAGTTTCCCGCCTAACTCTTCTAACTTTCACGCAAGCAAAGTGAGAGAGAGCCAGATACAAGGCAGGAGTTGAGTGGAGGCGAGCGAGATGAGATCGGAACAGGAGGAGAATGTGAGTAGAACAAAAGCGGATTGGGAGCTGAACGAGCCGGGCAAGTGCGGGGCGAAAAAGAAACGAATGTTTATTTTTCATACAAAGAGATAGAAATAGATACTTAGATAGAGATACGTTGGACCACATACTCGACACATACTGATTGTATGAAGAATTGATGGAGCGAGCAGGACCACACTATACCGCCCCTACGCTGGGAAGCGCAGTGGCGGAATATTTGGAACCATGACAAGAACAGTTTTCATAAGCATACGAAGTCGCGACTAACAGTGTGTTGATTACATGTTTAACTAATGTTGATTTTTACAAAAAACTCAATTCAAATTTTATTCTTAAACGTCTCGAAGTCCCGGGATATCCCGGGACTTTGAGCGTGGGCTGTATCGTGTCCCGGGACTTTGTAATTGTCGAGAATTCCCAAACCCTAACCCCTTTACACGTCCAACTTAAAAGTTCTGTGTATTTTTGTGTCTGTCTACGTGAGTCTACGACATCGTATTTCTCATAGGAATGGATAGATTTTAGTTTTTTTTTTTTTTATAATATTTGATTCCGAATGTTTTAACACTTTCATCAAAATCGGTTCAGCCGTTTTTACGTAAAGAGTATAAAATTTTCGTCAAGTTAGTTAAAAAATACGATATGTACCCTACAACCAACAAACATCCGCACAGAAGAATGAAAATTTTGCCAGTTGATGAGAGACCAGAGATCTTTGTTCACTTCACTCGCTCGACCATTAAATATAATATAATTATGATTACTTACCACATGCTACTATCAATAACTGCGCTTTTAAATTCATCGTAATTTATTTATTTTAAATTTAATCATTTATTGTATAAATTTAAATATTTAAACTTGTTACGTAATTTAAAGTTGTTTAAAACATTACACGTTTGTACAATAATAATTAAATTCAGAAAAAAAAACTATCAAACAAACAATTATTAATTTAAATAATTTGTTCATTAATTCAGATGCTTTAAAATATTTTTTCATAGACCAAAACTTTTCACATTTAATAGGAAATCATTTTTTATTTATTTACATGAATTTATTGATATTAATAGTAATTAATTTTAAAACACAAATAAAATTACACATGCAATTGATTATGTAGAAGTACGTGAACGGAACTGAATCGAAGATACTGGAGTTGTATTTCACCAACAACCTCCCAAGAGAGGTAAGAGGGGGGTACCTTTGATGTTGTCTCTCATACAATTAAAAACCTGATTCATTCAATTGCAAATTTATTCATTTTATGTCGACCTATTATTTAATTTCAAATGAACAATAGAAAAATGAATAATACAAATGATCAGTTTTATTCATAACGTAATAGATACATATTTTTTTTTACAAGGTTTTATTTAGTTTCACCTGTCCACAGTGATCACCTGTGATCACAGTGTTCACCTGTCCGATATTTGTCATCAAATCTTGTAAATTAAATTGGATCCACTTCCCGGTTACCGATTGAGCTGAAATTTTGCATACATGTGTAAATCGTGTGACAATGCATTATTATGATAGCATGGTGCTGATCTGATGATGGAGCTGGAAGGCGGCCAAAGGAACTTCGCAATGAAGCGACACAACCTCATCGAGTTTGGGCTCATTTGTATCATCTTGACAAGTAGTTTGTCTTTCAATGGTAACTAGGGTCTGATGATGGAGCTGGAAGGTGGTCATAGGAACTTTGTAATAAACGACGCAACCCCAACGAGTTTCGGCTCGTTTGATTCGTCTTGGCGAGTACTTTATTATTAACAAGAACATAATAAAAGCTTGTTTTTAAAAGTTTTTTACTATAGATACTTGTTTCAACTTGTAGACGAAGTGGCAGTGCCAGTAGGAAAGTTGTGTAAAACTTGTAGACGAAGTGGCAGTGCCAGTGGGAAGAGCACATAGCACGCAGAACTGATGGCCGTTGGGTCGCAAAACTCTCGAGTGGAGACCACGCACCGGCAAGCACAGCGTAGGAAGACCAGCCACGAGATGGACAGAAGATATCATACAAGAAACAGGACGACGCTGGATGAAAGGCGTTTTCAACTGGTCCTTTTGGAAATCCATGGAGGAGGCCTATGCCTAGCAGTGCTTCTTGTAGCTGAGTTGATGATAATTATATAATATAAACTGTATGAATATACCTCTAATAAAGTACTCCATCTTAATTCATAAACGCTTGCGTACTACTGCCTGGTTTAAAGTCTTACAACAATAAAAACTTGTTACTTAATGTAGTAGAGTTCTTCCATTTTAGAATTACTTAATTAGTAAAATTTCGTCGACTGTAAGTATTGACAAAAATATCTACAGAATGAATACCTGTTTGACAGAAATAAAACAAATTGCGTCGAAAATTGCCCCGAAAGGAAGTACTTGAATGGAAGTTATGTATGTACCTACTTTGATACTTTAAATAATTATTTTATCCTTTGGGCTGCATGCGTTTATTCATCGCAATTAACATAATTAATGCTATCACAATGTATATGGTAAAGGTTTTATAGATAATGATGCACTTACATTTACACTTATGTAACAAGAAATAACCATTATTATATACCAGTGATGACTTCATCATCTTCAGCTGGACCGATTTTGATGAAAAATAGCTAAAAACACTTCCGATTAATTCACCTTTCGAATAAAAAAAAAACAACAAAATCAAAATCGGTTCATCTGTTCGAGAGCTACGATGCCACAGACAGACACACATACACAAGTTTTTGCGTCGGAAGTTAAAAATATGGGATGCATTTATAAGTAATTTTTTTATTATAAATCTAAAGTAAAAATAGTTGAAAAAAATGAAAGAGTTCTTTTGTTGTACATATTTCTCCTCCTGGGAGACCTCCTGTGTTTTTTTACTTTATGTCGTTATTATTTTTGCTGAGAAAATCCATTGTAACATGACCCATAATAATAATCCATAGAAATATAATCCATAGCATTATTGTATGAACTTCCTATCTAATACGCTTCAAAAGATATAACCCTGTCGCTTAACATCAGGTGAGTTGACGGTCAAGCGCAAGCCTATCGTCGAATAAAAAAAAACCTTTTAATGGTAAATCAGACAAACAGACAGCGTAATCATCTCTTTAGAGTCTTTAGGTACAGAAGTAAAAATATCAATTCACATATTAGCTCATCATATCTTGTATTTCACTCAGGGTCTTCCCCTTAGTTTCAGGTACTACAAAGAAAGTAAACAAAAAGGCTATAACACAGGATCCGCCGAACAGCCAGAAGGTGACGTCACCGCCGAGAGTGTCAACCATTGAGTTGAAGCCAAGGGTGAGACCGAAGCCGACCAGCCACGTCATGGTGATGGCTAGAGCGGAGCCGTTAGCTCGGACGTTAGGCCGGAACATTTCGCCGACTATGGCACTGGGTATAGTACCAAAACCTGTAAATAGTAAATTATATTATTTCTAACACTTCACAAGCCATATCAACACTTTGGGTATCAATTCTAGACCTAGATTCTAATTCTAGACTCTAATTCTAGATTCTAATTATAGACCTAAATAGTTTACTCCTCCGGAGTAAAATATTTCGACTGATTTGTTGGCTTCTTCGCCTATCTTCAAATATTTTTGTACACTTTTTCTTAATGCCCTACCATTTTTACGCAGAGTCACCCTGAATGGATAGAAAAGAACGCGCATAGACAACTGCATATCCGTTTTCCAATCAATTGGTAACTACCAACTTTTTTTTTATATTAACCAGTTTTTTTTTTAATAAAACGTTATAAGTCCTAGTCACAGTCAAAATCAAGTAAATTCAGCCTAGTTACGCTGCAGCAAGGTGGAGGTGATGTTACTGGAAGTTAATATGGAGTTTTGCCGACAACGTAAAATTACACGTTTAACCTCTTTATTTCACTCCACACTTACACATTTGATCAAACGCTTAATGAACCAGTATCAGCGACGTCAAAATTATGGAAATGACGCGAGAAATTTTACACGATCGAGTCGAGATCGAGAAACTTTTAGTAGGCCCCCTCAACGATCAATGCACTTAGCGGAAACGTCACCACCAACAGAGCCGTAATAAGTTTCTGTTTCTGCTGAAATCTAAATCAGTTTTTCGTGGCTAAAAACCATGTATTAACTTGCAACGATAACATAAATACATATATTTACATATAACTAATAAGAAATGTTCTTGCTTAGTTGATAGCAGTGCATCTCTATTTGCTATCAGTACAAAAGCGTTATCAGAATGTATTCCCATACACAGAGAGCATATCGTCAAAAATGGGATAGGAGGGACATTTACTCTGAAGGATTTGTGTATGTATGTACAATTACAAGATCAAGACGATACAACGTACACTATTCATTTCAAAAATTACCCTGTTAATCTGTTGGTATTATAGGATTCGACATTCTAAGCAATTATAATGAATTATAGACTTAGAAAAAAAAACTTAACGAACGAAAAACAAAGCATTTTTGGCTTTGTTTATGTCACCAAAATAACGTACAGAATGTTTGAGTATGTATACGAAACACGCTGTGAAATAATTCATTACGTACAAATTGACTTACGATCAGGAATTAACGATGACTCTGTGATTATGCCGAAAGAGTTGAAAGAAGGTTTATTCTTAGCAAGCATAAAAATAGTAACACTGAAAATTAATAATAGACCTATACGATTATTAAATACAAGCGAGGATAACATTACAAGATCAGTTATTCAACCGGAATGATTACCTTTGAAAAATTATAATACGTGCTTATTTAGCAATTGTTATTAAAATGCAAACCGTGCAAAAACACTGTTGCAATCTTTGAAACTTGATCATTTGCACTCAAGTGACCGACAAACGATACTAGATAATCAACGAGAAGCAAGCATATTATCATGCTTCAAGGTCTAGAGGTGAACTTGAAACTTGACTCCCAAAAGATAATAATTCATTTACCACGCATACTGGATAATATCAGATGAAATGCATGCCAATGGGACTTAAAACCAGTTCAAGTAGTTTTGACATAACTACTTATATAGGGTTATGTCAATTGCCATATCAGGATTAATCCCAGAAAAATGCTATATGCATCTGCATGAAATTGTAATTTTTGGATAAAATTTTGAAACACGCAATAAAATTTTTATTAATATATTTGACCGATTACGTAGTTAACCTTAAACTAAGTCCAATAAAGTGTCAGTTTTTAAAAACAGAACTTTAGCTTAGACTTAGACTAGCTAGCAGGATTGGTTCGTTGTCAATTTGTCTCTTTATTTTTTTATAAACTCATGAAATTAATGCAACATTTAACTCCAGGTTTCCCGCATTTTCGTTGAAAAAATATAAATTCTATATAATAAAAGATAAATTTACCAGCTTCGTAAGAGAAGAAATAGATAATAAGAGCGACTAGAGGCAGCCAGCCCAGCACTTCGACTGCTGAACTGCTCAGTCTTTCCAGGAAGAAATACAGGCCAAGCACTAGCTGAAATGAAGAAGTATTATTAGATTAAAACAAAACTGCAGTTGGCAGTATGTATGCTTGCCGAGCTGTGTAGGTCGTGGGTTCGATCCCCACCCAGGACAAACATTTGTGTGATGAGCATGGATGTTTGTTCTGTGTCTGGGTGTTTCTATGTATCATATGTATTGTATATATATTTCCATAAATAAAGTATATATGTATTCTATCAGCCATCTAGTTCCATAGTACAAGCTTCGGTTAGTTTGGGCTAGATGGTGTTGTGTGAAATGTCCCCAAATATTTATTTATTTATTTATAGGTACTACTCTTGAAGCATCATAAGTTTTTACAAGCTTGTTCTTAGTTTTCCCTGTGTTGGTAATCAAGTCTTGCAAGTTAGTTTCACCCACTTATCGGTTTCCGGTTGATCTGAAATTTTGCATGCATGATAATGTAAATTGGATCATAATGCAGCATTATTATGACAGTTTATATGATAGAACCGGGTTGTAAGGGCTGGAGGTTCCTGATAAAAAGTGTAGTAAGTACTAAAATCTTGATCAAATTAAGTATATTTTTTTAGATTATTTTAGAAAATAAAATTTGAATAGTTATTAAATATAACACTGTTAATAGCTAAAAATTTGTAACGAAACAAGTCTTTGAAGACATCTAAGCTTCCTATTTTAGAATATTTGCTTGATAAATACTCCCTAATAATGTTACATGTTACCTACAAAATCTTACAGCCTTATCGAAAAACGTTATTTTACTTTGATCAGTATCTCAAACCCATCTCAAATTCCGTGTATTGTTTCCGCAATTGTCATTTCATACCATCAAGAAGTTAACAGAATATTTGATCATTTATCAACTTTGAGTAACGTTTTTCTGTGAGACCTTAAGGTGAGGCTTCCCCGGAACTTTAGGTATTTTACGCTACCTCAGCCCACACTACTTGAGAGCGCTGTTTTCATGTACGATGCCGCCTTCTCTTCCGCGTGACGGCTTCTCGCAAGCATAATTATTGTAAAATAAATTACTATAAAATAGTGCACTAAACGTATCAAAAATGTATACTAATAGAACGTTAAAAAAAAGGAAATAGTTTTACTTAACATGGTAAATTTAGTGTTGGTGGCTTTAAACAACTTGGAGATCAATAAAAAAAAATGCATATTTAAAAAAAAAAGCTATCGAGACTTTTTTCAGCAATCGTGTTTTTGTACTAGGAGAACCCTAGCCAATAGACCAACATTTTACATACTATGAATTTGAGCTTGAACTAATATTAAGTACAAGTATTTTTTGTAAATCTTCAAAAAGCTGTTTTTGCTGCTTTTGCGGGTGAGCGTGGCCTTAAAAGTTTAATTTTCAATACGAATTAAGTAGAGCGTTATCTTAGCAATAGTAGTTTTTAAACAGGGTTATAATATTCTTTCTTCTATTTTTCTCGTTCCTTACCAGGCTCAAAGCGCATGCAGCTGTAGATACCAAGAGTAAGAACTTTCTCCCAGTTTTTTCAACGAGAGACGGAGCTATCAGACTTGAAACTAATCTTGTCACGCCAATTATTATGGTAGCTGTGTCTGGCCTGAAATTAAAAAAAAATTACATTTATACGTAAATCAATATCTCTAGTCAAGAAAGACAAATCAAAATCATCAACTTTTCAGAACAGCCAATTATAACAAAATTCAGATATTAGTAGTATTTCACAAATGAAGTCAGATCGTTTTTTTATTATTTATATATTGTAAATAAAATTCAACGCTTTAGCGTTCAAAAGCTTCAAAAGTTTATTCACTTTTGAAGCTTTTTTTTCTTTTCAAAATGATTATTTCTTAGAGAGAAAAGTGTCGAGGCAGCAATGGAAACTGACCACTCAGTTGTGTTTCTGGTCGAATAAAATAATGAAAACAAGAACAGAAGCGTCCTCAAAGCCACATTCGTTCTCTTTCTGAACAAACTAATAACCAATAACGATGTAGGTGTCATACTAACTTTATCGATGAACCAGCTAGACTGAAAATCGTAGTGGCAAAGAACAAAACCACAGCCACCCCACTGGTCTGCTGCAAGGCTCCCAAAGTAAACGTGACGAGCAAGGACATTCTATTAGACTTTATAGTGAAGATCTCGAGCCAGTCTTGAATCTTGTCAGTTTTTTCTTTGGAGTTAAACGTTGATAGAACTCTGTCTATATCTCGGGCTCTGCCAAGCATGTTGAGGGTCTTTGCTGCTTTTATATCATTTCCTGGAAAATGTGTATTTTTTTGATATACAATATATTTTGCGCTTGACCACTAACTCACCTGATGTTAAGCGATGTTGCGGTCTACGAAGAAGCACGCTTAGAAGAAACCGATTCACTATAGCGATTCAAAGACACCCATATTGTATCCGTCGGGGAAAATCCACTCAAGAAGCGTATTCCACAATTTAGCGGTTCGTACGATAAATTTGGAATCCATCCATCCATCCAATCCATGTGTTAATCCATTTAACTTAATTGCATAAATAGGAGCACCCTGTATCCACATAAGTATCGAAGGCGAAGTGCGCGCCCGTTGCAGTGGCTGGGATAGGCATTGTCAATATCTACCTATTTACATACACATTTCTCCTTGAAAGGTCGTGCGTGAGATGCCTACAAACGATAAATACCTGCGGTTGCCTGCCACAACTGGTTTGATCACAAGCGCGCTCCGCTTTGTTTATTATTTATTACTTCTATCCAATGCTTCAGTTGTACCTATCATAATTATTTAACAATTTAACATTAGCGTAAAGGGAACATATTGCCTAGATAAACTTGTACTTAGTTTTTTGGCAATATTTTTATAAATTGTTACTTTTTTATAAAATAAATAAATGAATAACCTGACGATATAGTTGTAAACTTCCAAAATGCCTTTAATACGGTCTTATGATCGACGACCTATTGTAATTATTCAATAAGTTATTACCAGAAGTAATTAACTTGTCTGGTCTTACCTTTCATAGCGTAATATCCAGGTGACTCTGGAACAACGACAAGTACACTTACAATGTGCAGAACACTGACACTCAGTGCTATATACCCAGTGGCCACGTAGGAGACGTATGGAACTACAGCATATACTATAAGAGTTCCTGTTATGCCTACTATAGACGTAGACGTCAATAAAATGCCGCGGATGTGGGTAGATCTGAAAAAAGTAGGTCAATAAATGTGTAGAACATGCTATTGAAAATGTCCTTAGTAAAAAACATACAGACCGAATTGATAACCTCATTTTTGGAAGTCGGTTAAATATATACCTAAAAACCTACCTACTATACTAAACCTACCTACCATATGCCAAATGAAGACCATCTAACACCATTACTATAATAATAGTGGTATTAATTTGGCTGGTTAAGCTCATGGGCCTTTATAGACAAAATACAGGGAGCAGTGTCTTTTTATTCGAAAGTAGGCTTGCGTTTGACCGTCAACTCACCTGGTGTTAAGCGACAGTTACGGTCTACGATGGAGCGCGCTTGCCTAGCAAAAACCTATTTACTCGCGATTTGAAGACACCTAGATTAAAGAAGATTAGAATAGATTCACCTAGACTTATTCCTGAGAAAGTTGCCTTACAGGTTAAAATATATATATTTTCTTATGGAGATCCTGGTGCTTTCCATTGACTTACACAAAGAGGTTTTAATTTACGTAGGTCCATAGTTCAACTGCGTTCTCATAAAGCCAAGAATCTACAAAAAAAATATATCAAAAGAAGCTTAGGTGGCAGTGATCATAGCACGCAGAACTGATAGCCAATGAGGCTAAAATATGCTCTGGACAGAACCACCCAACCATTTAAGTAGCAGAAAAACGGTTAACGGTTTTTGTTAATCCATGGTATCTCCTCATGGAAAGCCCCTGTATCCAGCAGTGGATTTCTTGCAACTGATATGATGATCAAAGAAAACTTACGCTATTTCTCCTACGTATACTAAATTGCAGACAGTCGTGATGCCCATACCAAGACCGCTTACGACCCGGACTGCGTACACCATTGCTATATTCTTGGTGGTTACCACAAGTATGTATGCTACGACGTTTAGGAGACCACCGATGAGGATGCAAGGCTTTCGACCGATAACGTTAGAAAGATATCCGGTAACATATGGACCTGAAAGTAATACAAATTATGAATTCACATCTGACCGTGACTGGCCTTGTGGCTCAGTTGGTAGTATGTCTACCTGCTAAGCTGTAGGTCGTGGGTTCGATCCCCACCCAGGGCAAACATTTGTGTGATGAGCATGGATGTTTGTTCTGTGTCTGGGTGTTTATATGTATCAAATGTATATATTTACAAAAAATAGTATATATGTATTCTATCAGCCATCTAGTTCCATAGTACAAGCTCTGCTTAGTTTGGGCTAGGTGTTGTGTGAAATGTCCCAAAATATTTATATTTATTATACATCACACTTGGTAGTACATAGTAGTACGTATCCAAGTCTTCCAATTATCTACGTAACATAATGATTTTTTAAGCAGTTTAGCCTTAAAAGTTAAAAAGAAGACAGATGCAGACAGAGCTATTTTTGATTTTATAATAAGTACTAGCCGCGCCCCGCAGATTCACTTGCGTAGTTATGAATAGTATACTAGCTTATGTCCTTATCCAAATCTTGAGGAATCTCTATGATAAATTTCATAACGATTGGTTCAGCCGTTTGGTCGCGAAAAGGTAACAAAACTGACATAGAGACAAATAGAGATACTTTTATAATATTAGTTAGGATTGGTTACAATTCATCATCATCATCATCTCAGCCATAATAAGTCCACTGCTGGACATAGGCCTCTTCCATAGATTTCCAAAAAGACCGATTGGAAGCTGCTTGCATCCAGCATCTTCCCGCCACTTGTATGAGGTCATCTGTCCATCTCGTGGCTGGTCTTCCTACGCTGCGCTTGCCGGTACGTGGTCTCCACTCGAGAACCTTTCGGCCCCATCGGCCATCAGTTCTACGTGCTATGTGCCCTGCCCACTGCCACTTCAACTTGCTAATCCGCTGTGCTATATCAGTGACTTTTGTACGTCTACGTATCTCTTCATTTCTGATTCGATCTCGTAGAGAGACTCCGAGCATAGCCCGCTGGTTACAATTAGTTAACATTAGTTAGGTTATACGTCTCACCAACGATGGCACCGATGTACAAAAGGGAGCCCACCCACGACGCTTGCAGGTCCGTAATGGGTTCATCCAAGGGGCTGGTGGTCACGTTCTGAAGCTTCGGGATAATTGGCGCTGACCATCCAACACTGTACCCGACTATGATTTGTCCTATATTTACTGAAAAAGTATTTAGGGCCGTCAAGGTGAGTGTTGTAATGCGTCTATACAACGAAAGAATACCCTTACCTTAAAATTCTAGAAGCTTTTCGAACAGAAACAAATAAATAAATTTGCTGTAATAATTTTTGTAATCACCCGACTGCGTAAGAAGGAGGGTTATGTTTTTCAAATGTATGTATAGTGTATGTATGTATACATGTTTCTATATGATCGCCTACAGTCTAAGCGGCTGTAAAGCGATTTTACGCATACTTTCTCACAAAAACGTACACTCAACAGCGTATCAAGCGTAACGAAATCGTAAGATAGACTGCAAAAACTGCTTTTCTGCAGTTGGGTATTTTATTTTTCTTTTATACATTACTTGTTATCATAATCGACCGACAAATGACCTTAATAAATAATTCAACCTTCTATCTCGCCAACTTGATTTTATATATACTTATTTGAAATTCTTGTTTCGAATTGAGTTACAAACCTTTCAAGCGAATATTATTGAAATTGGTAAGTAAAAACACCACAGAAAACTTCCACATTTTTAGGGGAAATACTATCTATACTAATAAATACTATCTATATTAATAAATACTATCTATACTAATAAATACTATCTATACTAATAAATACTATCTATACTAATAAATACTATCTATACTAATAAATACTATCTATATTAATAAATACTATCTATACTAATAAATACTATCTATACTAATAAATACTATCAATACTAATAAATACTATATATACTAATAAATACTATCTATAAGTACTAATAATCAAAAATCCCCGCCAACAAAAAAAAAATTGTTTTAAAAGTTAAAAGTTTCGTCTTGGTTTAAAAATACGACCTGTACGCAAGTACTAAAACATCCGGACCGAATAAAAAAATTCTTGCTAGTTGTTGTAAAGACTTTTCTTCGCTTGATGACGAAACAGTCTATAATATTACCACCGACCCGCTTGATAATCTCAAAACACTACCTGTACAGTCAACGTGGGTAACTTTGACTTTGCGTCAAACATTGTAAGTAGCTTCTTTACGTACATCATCATCATCATCTCAGCCATACGAAGTCCACTGCTGGACATAGGCCTCCCCTATGGATTTCCAAAAAGACCGATTGGAAGCGGCTTGCATCCAGCGTCTTTACGTACAATGTTTACGTATTTACGTACGTTCTTTTTAGAAGGTTCTCGATTTTTCGCCAACAGATTAGTGGTCAAATTACTTGATTAATTAATTTACAGTCGTTTAGACTTCTAATCTCTTCCGAAAATAATCGAGAACCTTTTCAAACGGCCACGTGCAATGTTTGACGCAGAGTCAAAGTTACCCACGTTGACAGTACTGTATTGATATTTAAATATATACTTACTACATCCCACTATCAGCAACTGTTTCAAAATATTGTTCTCCATCTTCAAGCTTTGGTACTCATAAGTTTTCTTTTCCATTTACGTAAGTCTTTGTAAGATTTTTATTTTTACACCACATACAATTCTATCGTAAGTGTCTATTCTTTCACGTTTGTTTCATTAGTATTATAATTTAACATAATAATGACTAATCTACTTCAATAGATATCTTCGTACAGGTACTAATATCTATTATCTTAAGAGTGTTGTGAAGTAGATTTTAATAATAATTTAATGATTTAATTTTAGTAATTCTAATTCTTGACGGTCAAGCACAAACCTATCGACGAATAAAAAAAAAGAAATATATATTTATCAATAGTATATCATCATCTCAGCCATAAGAAGTCCACTGTTGGACATAGGCCTCCCCCATGGATTTCCAAAAAGACCGATTAGAAGCGGCTTGCATCCAGCGTCTTCCCGCCACTTGTATGAGGTCGTCTGTCCATCTCGTGGCTGGTCTTCCTACGCTGCGCTTGCCGGTACGTGGTCTCCACTCGAGAACCTTTCGGCCCCATCGGCCATCAGTTCTACGTGCTATGTGCCCTGCCCACTGCCACTTCAACTTGCTAATCCGCTGTGCTATATCGGTGACTTTTGTACGTCTACGTATCTCTTCATTTCTGATTCGATCTCGTAGAGAGACTCCGAGCATAGCCCTCTCCATAGCTCGTTGCGTGACCTTGAGCTTCCTTATAAGGCCCATAGTTAGGGACCACGTTTCAGTGCCGTATGTCATCACTGGTAACACACACTGGTTGTAAACTTTCGACTTGAGGGACTGGGGAATATTGGACGAGAAGACGCTTTTAAGTTTCCCGAACGCTGCCCAGCCGAGTTGGATACGACGATTGACCTCCCTCGTAAAGTTGGACCTGCCTAATCGGACCGTTTGTCCTAGGTAGACGTATTCGTCAACAACTTCAAAAGTGAAGTTCCCCACAGATATTGGGGTGGGCACTACATGGGCGTTCGACATAACCTTCGTTTTGTCCATGTTCATTTTGAGGCCCACCCGTTGGGAAACTCTATTGAGGTCTTCGAGCATCGTACTGAGCTCTTCCATCGACTTTGCCATGACTACTATATCGTCGGCAAACCGAAGGTGAGTGATGTACTCGCCGTTAATATTAATGCCGAGCCCTTTCCATTCCAGAAGCTTATAGGCATCTTCCAAACCGGCGGTAAACAGTTTCGGAGAGACAACGTCTCCCTGCCTCACGCCTCTTTTCAATGAAATTGCCTCTGAGTTCTGGTCTTGTACTCGGACTGACATGGTGGCGTTGTTGTACAAGCACTTCAGCACTTCGACATACCGATAGTCAATACGGCATCGCTGGAGAGCCTCAAGCACCGCCCAGGTCTCGATCGAATCAAAGGCTTTCTCATAGTCCACAAACGCTAAGCAAAGGGGCAAGTTATACTCTTCGGTCTTCTGTATCACTTGCCGCAGCGTATGGATGTGGTCTATGGTACTATAGCCTTTTCGGAAACCGGCTTGTTCGGGAGGCTGGAAGTCATCAAACCTGCGTTCAAGACGATTCGTGATGACCCTTGAAAACAGCTTATAGACATGGCTCAGAAGCGAGATGGGTCTGTAGTTCTTCAGCAAAGTGTTGTCTCCTTTTTTGAAGAACAGCGCCACCACGCTTCTGTTCCATGCTTCTGGCGTTGTACCTTCAAGCACAACGGAATTGAAGAGCCTCTGAAGGACTTTCAGTACCGGTGTTCCACCCGCTTTCAGTAGCTCTGATGTAATTCCGTCGTCGCCCGGTGCCTTGTTGTTCTTGAGCTGTTTCAAGGCCATCCTAATCTCGTACAGGCTGATGTCCGGGATATCTTCGGTATAATGTCGAGTCAGTTTGGCTCTTGGATCTTTGCCCAAACTGCTAACAGGTTTTGCGACCGATGTGTATAACTGTCCATAGAACCTCTCGATTTCCCTCAAGACTTCTGCTTTAGTCGACGCTATACTGCCATCTACCATCTTCAGCTTCGTCAACTGGCTCTGCCCAATAGACATGTCTTTTGCGAACACTTTGGAGCCTTTATTCCGCTCTATCGTCTCTTTAATACGATTAGTATTAAAGGTACGGATGTCGTGTCGCATAGACTTTGATATGAGTCTATTGAGCCGCCTATATGACTCGGCGTCACCGGAAGACTGCAGTTGCAATGAGCGTCGTTCAGCCATGAGGTCGAGGGTATGTCTCGAGAGCTTTTGCGGTCTATTTGTACGGTGGGGCTTATAAAACTTCGCGCCCACCGTACGGACAGTTTCCACAAACCTGTTGTTGATCTCATCCACCGATGCGCAGCTCTCCAGGCTCTCGAAGCGATTTGATAGTTCGAGCTGAAAGCTCTCGGGGTTTTGGATATGGGCGCGAGTGGGTCGGAGTGTAGACTTCATCATACGGGACCTCTCAAGTTTAACATTAATATTCAAAGTGCCTCGTACCATTCGGTGATCACTTCCGGTTTTAACCATGTTGATCACAGAGACATCATTGAATATTTGTTTCTTGGTGGTCAGGATGAAGTCTATCTCATTTCTCGTAGAACCATCGGGACTCAACCAGGTCCATTTCCTATGAGGTGGCTTCTGGAAGAAAGAGTTCATCATGAAGAGTCCCTCTTTCTCCAGAAAGTCGGCCAACCTCTGTCCCCTGGGGTTCCGCTGTCCATATCCAAATTGCCCCACTTTCAACTCACTTTCGCATTTCCTGCCCAGCTTCGCATTGAAGTCCCCCATAACAACATTAAAATAGGTCTCAGAAGTGTGTATGGCCCTACTAATGTCCTCATACATCACCTCCACCTCATCATCCGAGTGTGCCGAGGTCGGTGCGTATACCTGGATGACCTTCAACGAATATCTCTTGGATACTCTGAGTATCAGGTACGCAACCCTGCTCGATACACTGTCGATGGCAAGAATGTTGTTAACAAGGGACTTGTGGACGAGAAACCCGACACCACCTTGGGACTGTTGGTCGCCCTCCCGGTAGTATAGTAGGTTACCGGATTTCAGGATTATCGTGTCCTCACCCTCTCGTCGGACTTCTGATAACCCTAGGATATCCCAATGTAACCTACTCATTTCTTCTTCCAGCTCAGCTAGCTTCTCGTCTGTCCTCATCGTGCGAATATTGTGTGTTACCAGGGCCAGTCGTCGTTTATGCAGGGGGTGGTAGCCGGATCTCTTCCGGAGATTCTTAGCACCCCTTGCTCCGCCGTGACCGGGACCGCTACCGTAGCCCGGAATAGCGGAGCTGCCGGGGACTGGGGGCCTGGTTTTTTCGTTGATCATCATAGGGGGTTTTGCCATTACTCGCCACGCTTGGCATGCGGGTTGGCGAGCGCAGTGGGTAACGTTTTCCGCAGAGGATGCTGCTGCCCATCTCTGGTAGTATTTCCCTTAGCCGGTTCTTACGGCACCCACGGGAAGAGAGGGGGAGGTACTATTCTAAGCCGGTACCCCACGGCAATAGTATATATATAATAATAAATAAATAAATATATCTTTATTGTACACCAAACATTACAATTGAAGGACACACGTTTTAACAAGTTTTAACTTATAACACAAATAAAAAGAGGAATACTAAACAGTAAACAAAAATTTCGGTGGTACAAAGGCGGCCTTATCGCCTTGAGCGATTTCTTCCAGGCAACCTTTTGATAGAAAGGAAATGGAAGACAAGGTTATGGAAGGTAGTGCACATACAAATATGATAGTAAATATATTAACAAAATCAATATTAAAAAATATATAAATAAAGATACTATAACAATACATACATGATGCAATAAATATTCTATATATATATATAAAAGTATACCAAATTAACATAAGGAGAGATAATGATTAGTACATGCATGAAGCGAATTATAAGAGCGAATGTAACGCTGTATCTCTTTCTCTGTTTGCCTTTTCACTTTGCATAGTTTGTTATGAAATTGTATGCAGATAAAACTGAGATCCCGGAGATGGACACGTGACTAAAAATTGTGATGACATTGATGATGATAAAAATAAAAACTCAACATCATTGCGGTTTTTGATCACTACGCGAGTGAAATCACGGGCCACAGCTGATGTATTAATAAATAAAGTAACTAATCATAGTACAAAAACTTTGCTTAGTGTGAGCTCGATGGTGTTGTGTGAAATGTCCACAAATATTTATTTATTATTATTCAGATATTTATTTATTAATCTTAAGCCTAAGTTTTTACAATATTTATATAAAAAACAATAAAAACATTATTATTATTATTATTATTTACTATTATTTTTTATTTATTTATAAAAAACCGCCTTCAAAATACGCTATTCGTTTACTTAGATGATATTGTTTCAGTTATTTTGTTATACTAACCAAAGTACTGAACCAATTTTGATAAAATTTATTTATATGTGACCTCTGAGATATTATCTACGAAACAAAAAAGAATCATCAAAATCAATTCATAATTGGCGGAGTAATGAACAAACATACGAAAAACATACAATCGAATTGAGAACTTCCTTCTTTTTGGAAGTCGGTTAAAACACAAATAATCATTCGTTACTATAAAATGTTATGTAATTGTTCGAAAGACTAAACAAATATCTACGTTAAAAGAAAAACAAAATACCCGACAGCATGAGCATTTGTCGATTCGTTTGTTAAAATCAAAATACTAAACTTGCATTTCGTAAATAGCTAATAAACTATCAGTATGTTTTTCTTCATTTTATATGCACTGATTTCCTTCCACGATACTCTTAAATACAACCTACTAGTGTATATTGATATCCTTCAATGCACAAAAGTTATCAACATGCAGGTACTTCATTAATTTGATACACACTTTGACACTTTGTGATAACTATTATATCAACTTTAGGGTTCAAAACACGTTTTTTTTTCAGACTTGCGCTTGCACTAATATATCTGTATCATTATTCCACAATTACTTGGAATCGAAATAGGGCCCGAATTTAAAATATTTAGCAAAAATACTCGTTATAAAAATGTCATTTTATTGTCGAATATTCCTGACAAATATTATCAATATCAACTAACAAATGGCATCGCAGCAAACTTTTTGCTTGCAGTGTTTGTTGATGTTGTTTTTGATTTTTGTATCAAATTTGGAAATTGAAATTCAACACCTATTCCTATTGACATATTGATCTGATATTTGATACATGGCTTTAGTTTTGATGACAATACAATCATTTAGGAACAGAAAGTTCAAGATGGCCGCCGTAACAAAATGACGGATTACATATTTTTTCACAACCCCCACAATATGGGTATCAAATGAAACTAGTACTTTTGCTAATGAAACTAGTACGTTGACTAGTAGAATACAATATAGTAAATACTTTCATTTCAATAACACCATTGAACTTAAAAAAAAGTACATATTATCCCGGATTCCGAACAAAAAGTTGTGAAACCTTTGGTCTTGACAATCTCTTGATCAATTTTGCTCATATTTGTTTTTTGTTAAAAATTAAGTACCATCAGTTTTCTTCAAATATAATCAAAACTCGTTCATTACATGACGCTATAGCAAAACTTCCCCTTGCAGTATCTCACACAGCCATAGTCCGAAAAGGCTTAGGAGAACTCGACAACTGTCCTAGAAGAAACTATGTCGCAGACTCTGAACGGCTCTGGTATAAGTCCGCCAGGAGAACACGGAGTACTCCGTTTGGCACGGGGGTTTTTGAGGGTACAATCCCACGTAACCCGGCCGCATCGCTAGCGCAGCCGGGTATCTTGGAAAGACGGGGAGACGGGATCTCACGGGGAGACAGTGCGGTTATGTGGGAATATAAGCTTTTTTTCGAAGAGGAGGAAACCGTCGTCAGAAAAAAAACATCATAAATCGGCATGAACTAACTACTAGCTGTTATTTTCTCACTAGCTAAACCTATAATTTGTTTACTCTAATCGATTCGGACCCAGGAACTGAAATAAAGCTAAAATTTCTAACACTACTTACCACATGCAATGAAAATTGGCAGCTGTATGTAGTTTTGATGACAATACAATAATATGGTACTGTCGGACTGATCTGATGATGGAGCCGGAAGATATGAACTTGGAATTTTGGAATCTTGGAATTTTCAAGGCTAGAGTGAATAGATATCTTCTAGATCGACGAGCTCCATCCTCGTCCACACCGTCGCTTAACATCAAGCGAGTTGGTGGTCAATCGTAGATCTATCTTCTATAAAATAAGATTTGTTAGAAAAGTCTTGTAATGAACTTTGACCACAATAATTTATAGCGTTTTTTAGTGTTTTAAACTGTAATTTATTACCTGTAGTGTAAAGGTAGCCATTTAGTTTAAAGGTACCTATTTAGTTCTAATGAATATTGTATTCGTAATAACTAGATGAACAGGTAACTTTAAAACGACTGCGTAGATTGTTGGAATTTTAATGCGACCGCTTTTGAAGTACATTAAGGTTTTGAAGAAGAGTGTGAACCATCATAATTGGTTCACAATTAACTCCCTACGGAGATACCTATAGAGAAAGGAAGCAAATACACAAGCAGGTCTCAATTTTAAAAGAAAAACAAAATACCCGACTGCTTAAATAGTTTTAAAACAATTTTGATAAATTTATATGAGATTTATATGGGATCATCTCTAAGTAATTACCTACCAAACAAAAAAGTCACCAAATAAACAATTCATAATTGACGGAGAAATAGCATAACAAACATACAAAAAAAAACCGGCCAAGTGCGAGTTGGACTCGCGCACGAAAGGTTCCGTACCATTATATCTATAATACCTAACGCCAAAAAAAACACGTTTGTTGTATGGGAGCTCCCCTTAAGTATGAATTTTATTTTAATTTTATTATTTATTTTTAAAGTGAATAATATAACTCAATATTCAGTGAATATTTTAAGCGTCTACCTGTTGCCGTTATCAATATTGAGCAAAAACGAGCAAAAAATCAGGTCTGTTTTATGGGAGCCCCCTTAAATATTTATTTTATTCTATTTTTTGTTATAGCGGCAACATAAATACATCATCTGTGAAAATTTCAACTGTCTAACTATCACGGTTCATGAGATACAGTCTGGTGACAGACAGACGGACGGACGGACGGACTGATAGCGGAGTCTCACTAACAGGGTCCCGATTTTACCCTTTGGGTACGGAACCCTAAAAACATACAGTCTAATCGAGAACCTCCTTCTTTTTGGAAATCAGTTATTCATAGGTTCAGTAGTTAGGTTTTTAAACAAAATTGCGCATGTTGTAGTCGGTTGTATCAGTTTTGTAAAATCATCATCATCTCAGCCACAAGAAGTCCACTGCTGGACATAGGCCTCCCCCATGGATTTCCAAAAAGACCGGTTGGAAGCGGCTTGCATCCAGCGTCTTCCTGGCACTTGTATGATATCTTCTGTCCACCTTGTGGCTGATCTTCCTACGCTGCGCTTGCCAGTTCATCAGTTTTGTGTTGTTTTGTCATATTTCGGTAGAGTTTTTTACACGCACGAAGTCGTGGTAACATTTAATCTTATTACAATATAATCATCAGTGTTATCATTTATTTATCAATGATCCTTATCAGCGATTGTTATCAAATCTTATCAAGATATTAAAAAATACCTAACACTTTCGCGTAATTAACTTTGCTATAATGAAGAAACAATCAAGATTATATATTAATATAGAATACCGATTTTTTATTTATTTTTTATTTTTTTATCAGCCCAGTTTGTACAAACTGTCCCACTGCTGGGAACGGGCCATCTTCTCATTGTGAGAAGGGTTAGGCCATAGTCTGCCACGCTGGCCAAGTGCGGGTTGGCAGACTTCACACATCTTCAAGATCATTGAGAACTCTCAGACATGTAGGTTTCCTCACGATGTTTTCCTTCTCCATTTGAAGTTGGCGGCAATCAACAATACGCACATAACTTCGAAAAGACAGAGGTGCGTGCCGTGGGATTCGAACCCAGGTCCCTGCGGATCGCAAGTCAGACGGTCTCACCACTAGGCTGCCAGAACTTACCGATTTATTACTGTGCTACATTTATTGTACTACATTTTAACAGACTTCCAACTTCTTCTCAACTCGACTGTATGTTTTTTTGTGTGTCTGTTCAGCGATTACTCCGCGAATTATGAATTGTTTTTGATGTTTTTTTTTGTTTTGTAGGTAATATCTCAGAGGTCACGTATAAATTTTATCAAAATCAGTTCAGTACTTTGGTTTTATAACAAAATAACTGAAAAAATAGCATCGATGTAAACGAATTGCGTATTTCGAAGTCGTTTTTTTTTTATAAAATATAATTATTTTCTGTTCGATAGGATATAATGTGATGGAAATGAGTTATGGAAAGGGCTATGCTCCTCATTGTCTCTCTGCGAGATTGGATCTGCAGTCAAGAAATCCGTAGGTACGAGATATATATACTCGTAGATATACGAAAGTCAACGACATAGCACGACGAATTATCAAGTTAAAGTGGTAGTGGGCTGGTCATAGCACACAGAACTGATTGGCCAATGAGGTTCAAAAGTTCTCGAGTAAAGACCAGATACCGGCAAGCGCAGTGTAGAAAGACCAGCCACAAGGCGGACAGAAGACTTCAAATAAGTAGCAGGAAGACGCTGGATGCAAGCCGCTTCCAACCGGTTTTTTTACCGACTCACAAAAATGAGGAGGATCTCAATTCGACGGAATCTCTTTATTATATAATATATGTTGTCCGATTATTCGAATTACCTGGACGGAATTGAAAAATTTCCAGTGGTCCCAAACTCCCAATATTGATTATGATTTTGATAAGAAAATTATCAAAATGGATTCAGTATTGTGGTTTCCCTAACTAAATAACTGGAAAAATATGTCATCCAAGTAAACGAGTTGCGTATTTTAAAGTAGTTTTTTTAGTTATTTGAACGATCACTTGTATATTATCAATTAAAACTATTATCCCTGTGAAAATTCATGCTTATTCCCTATTAATTTAAAAATAACAACATCATCGTTGAAACACACATAAGCATCTTTCCTCTGCAAAGCATATAGATATGTTGGCAAAGTTAGGCCAATCTCACATAAGCAGTGGAATAAAGCCAGCGATCAATTTGGAGGAACATTTTGGTCCGTATTGTGCAAGTCTGATTGCCAATCAAACTTCTCCCAACTTACGAAGATCTGTAGAGCGGTGGTGGAATTTTAGATTTATGCGTAGGTACTAGGTCTCGATTGTAATCGTAATGTAGATAAAAACACTGACTTAGGTCTCATTAGTCTGATTTTATCTTTTATAGATTATTGATAAAATAACGTTAACTGAATTCATGTTGGGGCAGGTTCGTGAAATAATCAGGTGCTTTCGGGCATTAAGATTCCTTTCTTGATAATTTAAAAATTCCGGCCAAGTACGAATTTGCTAAGAAGTTGGGGGTTCCGTTCCGTCTACTTTTTTTTAGGGTTCCGTACCTCAAAAGGAAAAAACGGAACCCTTATAGGATCATTTTGTTGTCCGTCTGTCTGTCCGTCTGTCCGTCCGTCCGGGTGTACCTTTATCTCGGGAACGCGTGAAGGTATCGAGTTCAAATTAAAACCATATACGCAGATCCATAGTCTCTTGCTGCAGAAAGAAAAATAAAATTACTAAATTTTCGTAAAAAATTAAGTTACAGCCGAATATGTAGTAAAAACGGACATTTCGACACTCACACGGGAATCAAAACCTATGGGGTACTTCCCGTTGATCTAGAACTATTAAATTTGGCAAGAAGAATTGTGTTATAGTACACATATAGGAAAAATCCGAAAACTGGACATTTTAATTTAATCACAAATAATAGTGTCTTTATGCAAAGAATGAAGGTCCAAATTTTAAAGTGAATTAACTGTATCATGTGGAGTATCATATGAAAGAGCTTAATTAGCATAAGTTAAAACGGTTTTTAAATATTTTTACATTGTATATTTTCGGATTATGAAGGAAAATACTTTATATAATTTCTCTCTTTTATCTACCAGTTTGTACGGAACCCTCGGTGGGCGAATCTGACTCGCACTTGTCTGGTATTATTTTTATTTAACAACACAAAACTTACATTATAAATTTGCTTATAAGGTACCTAAAACTACAGTTACGTTTGTACTGGTACCTTCATTCGCATATAACTTCGA
The DNA here is from genome assembly GCA_947563715.1 of Lycia hirtaria. Lineage (NCBI taxonomy): Eukaryota > Metazoa > Arthropoda > Insecta > Lepidoptera > Geometridae > Lycia > Lycia hirtaria. The sequence goes on along the minus strand of OX387376.1, from coordinate 47,430,476 downwards.
AAAGACAGAGGTGCGTGCCGCGGGATTCGAACCCAGGACCTGCGGATCGCAAGTCAGACGGTCTCCCGACTAGGCTGCCGGAAACTTGCGAGTTACAAAATATAGTGCGAAATTGGCTTTTTAGTGTACTTGAACTACCTGTACATACCAATCCGTCGCCGGCGTCCTGATTGCTATGGAGCGCAAGAAGGGCGGCTCCACTGGCAACTTGCTGTTTACTTTTCTACAGGCACTTGGACGACTTTACCAGTTATTTTGATATAAAAAACTAAAGTACTGTATCAATTTTGATAAAATCTATACGGGTTTCCTTCATAAACCGAAAAATATACATCGTAAAAATATTTAAAAACTTGTTATGATACCCCACATGATACGGTTAATTCACTTTAAAATTTGGATCTTCATTCCTTGCATAAAGACACATTTTTTTTGTGATTAAATTAAAAATGTCCTGTTTTCGGATTTTTTCCTATACTTATGTGTACTCTAACACAATGCTTCTTGCCAAATTTCATAGTTCTAGGTCAACAGGAAGTACCCCATGGGTTTGATTCCCTTGTGAGTGTCAAAATGTGCGTTTTTAGGGTTCCGTGCCCAAAGGGTAAAAACGGGACCCTATTACTAAGACTTCGCTGTCTGTCTGTCTGTCTGTCTGTCTCCAGGCTGTATCTCATAAACCGTGATAGCTAGAAAGCTGAAATTTTCACAAATGATGTATTTCCGTTGCCGCTATAACAACAAATACTTAAAATTTAAAAAAAAAAATATTATGGGGGGTCCCCATACAATAAACGTGTTTTTTTTCGTATTTTTTTGCTCAATATTAAAAACGTAACAGGTAGACGCTTCAAATTTTCACAGAATATTTACTTTTATATTACCTTTCAAAATAAATAATTAAATAACAATAAAGTAAATATTAAAGGGGGGCTCCCATACAACAAACGTAATTTTTAAACAATTTTTACTCGATCTTAATTAACAGGTAGAAACTTGAATATTTGTAAGTAAATATTTAGAAATATATTAACTATAAAAATAAATACCTAATCTAATACATAAAAACTCACAAAATGAAAATAATCCGTGCATTTAAACGCGGTGCGAGCGCCGCGCCGCGGTGTGGTGGTGGCGCGAGTGCGAGGCGGTTGTTAAGCAACGGCCGCGCGGGTAGCGGGGGAGGTAACATTACGGAGCGAGCCATAGCCGCGCGTATTCGCGCAAGCGTTGTTATGCTGCCCGGATGTGTATCGAAAACCTACCTATAAGTTTGCAATTTACTACTTGGAATTTCGTTGATTTCTCGTTATCTTATACGATTTTCTATTATAGATGATAGTACGGAACCCTTCGTGCGCGAGTCCGACTCGCACTTGGCCGATTTTTTACGATATATTCGGCTGTAACTTTTCTTACGAAAACTTAGAAACTTTATTTTTCTTTCTGCAGCAAGATACTATGGATCTGCGTATATGGTTTTAATTTCAACTCGATACCTTTTGATTACCACGCGTTCCCGAGATAAAGGTCTTGACACCCCACGGACGGACAGACGTACAGATGGACAACAAAGTGATCCTATAAGGGTTCCGTTTTTTCCAATTGAGGTACGGAACCCTCAAAAAGAACCAAAATGCTTTAATACCACTTTCATCATGCGGACTGCTAGATTGTGGAATACGCTTCCTGAGTGGGTCTTTCCCGATAGGTATAATCTTGGTGTCTTTAACTCGCGAGTGAATTGGTTTCTTCTAGGTAAGCGCGCTCCATCGTAGACCGCAACGTCGCTTAACATCAGGCGACTTGGCGGTCAAACGCAAACCTATTTCTACATAAAAAAAAATGCTGCCATAGACACATATACGTTTATCTCGTCACAATATAGGAGGAGAATTTCTCATTCAGCATCCCTATTCACAACTCATTCGGAAACGATTCCGATCGGAAACTAGATCTCCGTCTCTGCCGTTCTTTATAAAAATTTACAGCGTTAAGCTGGAGAGTCAAGCGAATGCACGCCTCTCAAGGAAAGAGTTGGAGGAGAGCACACCTCTGTTTACAGATGAAGTTTCAAGATCAGGCCTACAAAATATGTTAGCGGTCAAGCGCAAGTCTATTAGATAGTGTATAAAAATGTCTATTGTCAAAAGATAAACTCTCTATACACATGTTAAAAATAGTAATTCATAAACCTTAATATTTGACTGTTATTGTCTTTTCCTATGACGCAATATATAAAATAGTTTAAAAAACTAAAAAAAACGACTTCAACATACGCAATTCGTTTACTCGGATCACTTTTTTCATTTATTTTGTTATAAAAACTAAAGTACTAAACCGATTTTGATAAAATTTATATGGGACTATGAGGTATTACCTACTTTAACGAACAAAAAAGAATCATCAAAAACAGTTTAACAATTCATAACTGGCGGAGTAATCGCGCAACAAACCTACAAAAGAAACACGAGTCGAATTGGGAACCTTCTTCTGTTTGGAAGTCGGTTAAAATCTATTCAGTAAATAAGTGTTGTCGCGCAAACACGCAAATTAAAAGTGTTTGCTGGCAAGCTGTAACAAGTTGTCTAACGCTAGCTTAGATAAGCATGCACTGACGCCTTTACACTTTATAATTATTCACTTACATGTAGGTACATTGTAAATATTAAAAACTCAACTCAAGGTCACTTGTTTTATTTTCTCAGAAAACTATTTAACAATCTGGGTTGTCCGGACAATTACAAGATTTGGGCTTCTTCGCCTGCGGCTGGAGACAGCAATCTCTCGGTTTCTCCTTTTTGGTCGTTCCCCCTCTCTGTCCGTTTAAAGTTTTCATTTCGTTCATTAAAGAATTGATTTGGTTCGACAATTGGCCCACTGTTGTACAGATCTGTTTCATTACTTCTAATGCGTCCCCTGTATTTGAATCAGGGCAAGAATTCCCCATGTCTCCTTTTATATGAGGAGATTGTTTTGCACAGCATCCGGAAGATCCAGACGATGGTGGGGAGCTGGGCGGAACATAAGTTGCCTTCTTGTAGGGGTTTTCCTTATTGTCTTTGCAGGCAGTCTTTTCACAGACCAATAAAGGTGGTTTACAGCCATCTCTCTGATTACTAGGGCAAGAAGTGCTGATACATGATCTAGGTAAATTCGAAGGGCATAGCAGATTAGTACAACTAAATGGCTCATCTGTACGGTATTCTTTTGGAGCGGTAGTTTTGCAATCCGGACAAGGACAAGTTACTTTGATTATTCCTTTTTTGATGTCTCTTATTTTACCCGGGGTGTAATGCAGGCAGCTGAAATGCACCCATTTTTTGCAAGCACCCTGGCATTGTAGCCCATTCTTGTTGGAGACGGTTTCTAAGCATATTTTACATGGATTTTTGACCTTATTGCATTTTGTTGGCATTTTAAAATTAGTTTTTTGGCAAATGTTTCATAGTGAGATTCACATTTTTCGCCTACGGTGTTAAAATGTTAAAATATCGTAAATTTTTAAATCTATAACATTATTAAGCGTTTTTGCTGTCTGCTTGTGACAGCTTCTTGACGTGACATCTCAAATCAGTCTTTGATGACAGCGTCAGATCAGAGTATCAAATACTCATGCAATGAGGTTAACCAGGTTAAGGTTGTCATAGTTGTAGCAAGCTGCGTGTGACTTTCGTTTGTACTCGTGTTGTATTTGTGTACGAGTAACAATCGATCGCTCTATCCTGCACACAAACTAACCTGTATGTATGTACACTAAAGATACACGAACACTATATGCAAAGAATCGCGCGCGCTTTCGCGGTTGCAGTCGCTATCGCTGTCTTCAAACGGTGACCTGTGTTCCAGTACCCGCCAGCGTTACTTATTTTAAGACGAACGAAGTGTATCGTACTGAGTAGTACTTGTATAGGCTTTGTAGATAACACTAGCCACTAACTTTTGCCGATGGCCAATTTACATCTACGCTTCCTATAGGAGTGTAAAAAAAAACAAGTATTTAAGTCACTTAACGCACTATCAACACACATCAGCGTCCGGTTTCCCGTAGATACTTGACGGAAAAATTGCTTTTATCGTACGAACCAGTTAACTCATATCCATGTGAAATGCGTCCAGGGAAGTGGCATTTCTGGGAGCGCGAACGCCCGTATTGTTGCATGCGTCATCACGGTTCCCTGACACATATGTGTGTAGATAGAGCCAAAAGCAGTTTTATTAATATATTCAAATAATTCAATCTGAGTTACATTTTGCAGTAATAAGTTTACCCATTAACTGTCGGATTTGCAAATGTAAATTCTTCACTGTGAAACAAACACTTTCGAGTACATCAATCAACGACTGGTTATTTGCTCTCTTTCTGGGCATACACGAGTCTGACGACTTCTTTTTTTTCGCTAACGGAAAAAGAAAACTTGTAAAAATAGGTTCTGGGTATCTTCCTTGCGAATTTCTGTCGTGCACTATTAGATCGCACGCGGTCAAAGGCGAATACAGATACTGCGAGGCGTGCGGCGCGGCGCATCGCAAAAATACACGCCTCAGACCGAGGCATGGCGTAGCACATTGTGCGCCACACATGTCGCACAGTGTTTGAAATCTGAATCCTGCTCGAAGGAGTGCGAAATGCCTCGCCACGAATATGCAAGTACACACAGAGTGCACGTGTCAGATGTGGTGCGCCACATGCCTCGCAGTATCTGTATTCGCCATAAGGAGTGCTCTAAGCGCGCAGCTATCTCTCTCGCGCTTCACATCATTTTTATATATGTAAGTATAATTTATGTAATTAACAATTACTTATAAAAATATATAAAAAAAGTGTTGTTCAGATATCGTTTATTATTAGCGAGAGAGGCTTGAAAGAAACATATATTTCGAAACTCCTCAGCCAAGCTCAGAAATATTGAAGAAAAACTTTATTTATTTATTTCTCCTATCTAAATAAACAAAACTGTCTCTCATTATATAATATCCACTTTATAAATCAATGATTTTATATGTTTAGAAAATGCGCGAGAGAGATAGCTGCGCGTTTTAAACATAGCCTTAAAACGTATGTATCAAAAATTATCTTATGGATGTTTTTTTTTATTTTATTTTATCAGCCCTGTTTGTACAAACTGTCCCACTGCTGGGAACGGGCCATCTTCTCATTGTGAGAAGGGTTAGGCCATAGTCTGCCACGCTGGCCAAGTGCGGGTTGGCAGACTTCACACATCTTTAAGATCATTGAGAACTCTCAGACATGTAGGTTTCCTCACGATGTTTTCCTTCACCGAAGAAACCTTCCTTATGGATGTGATCAAAACGAAAGAAATAGAGCGTTTGGGATTTTATAATTAACATATACAATTAATATAAGTGACATAAATGAGTGGAAATATTATACAAGTATAATTTTAGAAAACTCAAGAACATTTACAAAAAAAAAAGACAACTGATTTTAATGAAACATGGTTAAGACCACTCTTGATGAAATCCTCTTCCAAACAATAAAATTGAGTGTAAGAGATACGATGCCACAGCCAGACACACAGATACTTACATACGTTAAATTTAAAACACCCTTCTTTTTAACAGACTTCCAAAAGCTAGAGAAAAGAAGGAGGTTATCAATTCGGTCTGTATGTTTTTTTAGGGTTCCGTAGCCAAATGGCAAAAAACGAAACCCTTATGGATTCGTCATGTCTGTCTGTCTGTCCGTCCGTATGTCACAGCCACTTTTTCCGAAACTATAAGACCTATACTGTTGAAACTTGGTAAGTAGATGTATTCTGTGAACCGCATTAAGATTTTCACACAAAAATATAAAAAAAACCGGACAAGTGCGAGTCAGACTCGCCCACCGAGGGTTCCGTACAAACTAAATAAAAGGGCGAAATCATAATTTTTTTTTATATTTTCCTTCATAAACCGAAAAATATACATCGTAAAAATATTTAACACATTCCTTGCTCACCACTCGGATCCGAGCAAGCGTCCCGTTCATTTTGTAGTAGTCAGTAAACCGCCGGCGTTTGAGGCAGTCAACGTTGCTTTGCGCGGCCACTCTGTACTTAATCAAAATTCGCCTAAAAAGTTTTGGTTCCCAGCTGAAGTGAAGAGTCTGCAGGGGGCGAAGAATGTGTTAAAAACCTGTTTTAGCTTATACTAATGAGTCTCTTTCATATGATACCCCACATGATACGGTTAATTCACTTTAAAATTTAGGCCCTCATTCCTTGCATAGAGACACATTTTTTTGCGATTAAATTAAAAATGTCCAGTTTTCGGATTTTTTCCTATATATGTACTCTAACACAATGCTTCTTGCCAAATTTCATAGTTCTTTTCATTAAAACCTATGGGGTACTTCCCGTTGACCTATCAACGGGAAGTACCCCATAGGTTTTAATTTCCTTGTGAGTTTCGAAATGTGCGTTTTTTACGACATATTCGGCTGTAACTTTTTTTTACGAATACTGAGAAATTTGATTTTTCTTTCTGCAGCAAGATACTATGGATTTACATATATGGTTTTAATTTAAACTCGATACCTTCACGCATTCCCGAGATAAAGGTCTTGACACCCGGACAGACGGACAGACGGACAGACGGACAGATGGACAACAAAGTGATCCTATAAGGGTTCCCGTTTTCTTTCTTTTGAGGTACGGAACCCTAAAAAAAAATATGATGTAAATTATCATGCAAACTTCCACCGAAAAATGGTTTGAACGAGATCTAGTGAGTAGTTTTTTTTTAATACGTAATAAATCGTAAACCGCAATTTACCTTTCATTCAATCAACTCAAATATAAAAAAATGATTTCCCCATTTTATCTATTAGTTTGTACGGAACCCTCGGTTGGCGAGTCTGACTCGCACTTGTCCGGTTTTATTTTGTATATTTGTTCACCCATTACTCAGCCAATTGTGCATTGATTTTGATGACTCTTTTTGTATTTGGTAGGTCATACTTCAGAGGTAGTCCCATATAAATTTTATCAAAATCGATGCGGTACTTTGATTTTTGTAACAAAATAACTGGTAAAATATCATCCAAGTGCCTGTAGAAAATTGAACAGCAAGTCGCATACATACGAGTATGTATTGTACCTATTGCGTATTTTGACGTCGGTTTTATTCAGTTTTTTAAACTATAATTACTTGAGACGGGGGTTAAAAAGTGAGAGGTGATGATTTCGGCCACGATGCATAGTTTGCAGCGCTTCGCATTGTAGACTCATTCAGGGAGCAGTTCGCTATTCACTCAACAGTTTGAGTTTGCTGTTCCCGTAATGACGGCTCAGCGTTAAGTGCTAAGAGCATTCAATATTATATATATATTCATTCCATATCTCTGGAATGATGAATTTGTTTTGAGAGCTGTAATCTTAGAATTATTAAGGTGAATAGATAAAAATTTCTTATAGATTAACGTGCCATGTGCCGTGATCCTCGACCATAAAGTCGCTTAGCGGAAGGCAAGTTGGCAGAACGTAGAATTATCTCGTATAAAATAAATACCCTCCTTCTTATGCAATCGGGTAAAAATTATTGAATTAAGAGATTAATTTATATTAGTCTTAACAATTCTAAGATTGTAATTCTCAGAAGACAGAGAAGATGGCAGAAAGCTCCACTAATGTGCAGCTGAAAGGTACACAAAATAACGTAATGTTCTCTGCTGAATACTTACGTTTATGGCAACGTTTCGTTTCTATCATTATTTCTTGTCTTATATTTGTTAAATCATCACTCTTAACTTTGGGTTCTTCATCACATAACATTTCCAATGAAATACTCTTACTTCCAACGCATACACAAAAGCAACTTTCTTTTTCCAAAGATTTGTTGGTCTCAGACCTTGATAACTCACAAGGAGGAAATGTTACACAGGGAGGCGGTTTCTCACAGGGGGGAAGTTTCTCACAGGTAGATTTCTTACAGGGAGATGATTTTCTAGAAGGAGGTTTCCAACAGCAACCTTCATTTTCCAAAGATTCATTGGTCTCAGACTTTGAAAAATCACAAGGAATACATTTGACACATGGAGAATGTTTCGCACTGTTAGAAGGCTTGTTACAAGGAAGGAGTTTCCCACAGGAAGCTCTTCCACAGGGAGATTTCCCAGAAGGATACGTTTTTACACGAGTAATAGGTTTCCAACAGGAACAACATGTGCCACAGGGAGTTTTCGAACAAAGAGAAAGTTTCTCACTCAAAGGAGGAGGTATCTCACAGGGAGAGGGTTTCTTACAGTTACAACATTTCCCACAAGGAGATGGTTTTCTACAGGTAAAATATTTCCTACACGAAGGTTTCCTACAGGTTTGTTTCTCACAAGGAGCAGGTATCTCACAGGGAGGAATTGTCTCACATGGAAGAGGCATCTCACAGGGAGGAGGTGTCTCACTGGAAGAGAGCTTAACACAGGGAGGAAGTTTCTGACAGGGAGTATATTTCTTAAAGAAAGAAGATTTATTCTTGGCAGAGGGTTTCTCAGAGGGAGCGGGTCTTTCACAGGGAGCAGGTTTATCGCAAGGTGCAGGTTTTTTACAGAGAGGAGATCTTTCACAAGAAGCAGGTTTCGCGCCAAGAGGAGGGTTTGCACAGGGAGGAGGATTTTCACAGGGAGGAGGTTTGGCACAGGGATTTTCGCATGTAGGAGGTTTTTTATAGAGATGAGATTTATTACGGTTTATCTCATTACGATTCCCATTAGCACTTGAAATGTCAATTGATATGGTCGTACCAAGACAATGTCTAATTTCTTCCATGTCAACAAATGTATCTTCCTCTTCGTCTATACTGGACTTGTCACTTTCATTACAACAAGTTTTTGACTCATCTTTTGTTATTATAACTCTACTCGAATTGCAACATCTTTTGGTTTTGTTTTCTGTTATTGTTTTACAATTGGTTTTAGGACGTACATTGCAGCTGCTGCTAAAATCATTGTAGCTATCATTATTTTCAAAATTTACTTGATTACTTTCACAACAACAATTCATTGACTTATTTTCTGGTTTTATAACTCTATTTGAATTGCAACAGCTCTTGATTTTATTCGCTGATATCGTTTTACCATTGGTTTTAGCACGTTCATAACAGCAGCTGTCTAAATCATCGTTGTTAACATTTATTTCTAAATTTACTTGAGTTTTTTTACTGTTTGGCCATTTTTTGCAAGCGCAATAAACTGCAAGAATACCTGCTTTAATTCCATCAATTGTACTGTTGTCACAACCAAGACACATGTAATGAATATAGTGTTCACATCTATTTTGAAATTGAAAACCATTGCTTAAGCCAACTGGCCTACTACATACTAAACATTTGTTCATAATTTTATTATTTTTGGGAATTTGATTGTTCTTTTTATGTTTATAAACATTGTACTTGCGATGTTATTTACAAGGTTTTTTTTTTATTATCGTAAGCTACATAACAGTCTAGTGCTAATACTTTGTGTTCTTGAGGGCTTATTTCATCATCCTTTATGTGTTGTTCTCCATGTTAATTTTAATTATTGGTTAGAATTAGCTAGATTTTTGAAATATCGCATTTTTTTAATGATCTACGTCAATTTGACTTGATAGTAAGTATTGTCATCTTTATAACTGAAAGTTGTTTACAAACGATATGAGAATTATTGAAAGAATAGGCAACTTTTTATATCTATATAAACGAGGCTAGTGAATTTTTGTTTTATCTATGGGTTGTACAAATTTGAGCCTATTTGCTACTATAGCCCCGCTCCACTCGGATCCGAGTGGTGAGCAAGGAATGTGTTAAATATTTTTACGATGTATATTTTTCGGTTTATGAAGGAAAATATATGATTTCCCCCTTTTATTTAGTTTGTACGGAACCCTCGGTGGGCGAGTCTGACTCGCACTTGTCCGGTTTTTTTAATCATTATTCGGTCATTCATTAAAGCACTATCGGGACTATATATATATTATAATTATATCGGGAGCTCAAAATTAGCGCGAACTACGTTAAATATCCCGTTAATAATAATAGTGCTTTAATTTCAGTAACTTTATATACCTACATATATTTTAAAATATGTTGTATAACAACTAACGTAGTAAGGAGTAAGCGTTTCCATTTTGTCGTAAAGGCAGATTGTCTCACAGTTTGAAGTTACATGGCTTGTATGTTTAAATTCTGTTATTCACAGGCATCAATATTAACGGCGAGTACATCACTCACCTTCGGTTTGCCGACGATATACCTAGTAGTCATGGCAAAGTCGATGGAAGAGCTCAGTACGATGCTCGAAGACCTCAATAGAGTTTCCCAACGGGTGGGCCTCAAAATGAACATGGACAAAACGAAGGTTATGTCGAACGACCATGTAGTGTCCACCCCAATATCTGTGGGGAACTTCACTCTTGAAGTTGTTGACGAATACGTCTACCTAGGACAGACGGTCCGATTAGGCAGGTCCAACTTTACGAGGGAGGTCAATCGTCGTATCCAACTCGGCTGGGCAGCGTTCGGGAATCTTAAAAGCGTCTTCTCGTCCAATATACCCCAGTTCCTCAAGTCGAAAGTTTACAACCAGTGTGTGTTACTTACTAGTGATGACATACGGCACTGAAACGTGGTCCCTAATTATGGGCCTTGTAAGGAAGCTCAAGGTCACGCAACGAGCTATGAAGAGAGCGATGCTCGGAGTCTCTTTACGAGATCGAATCAGAAATGAAGAGATACGTAGACGTACAAAAATCACCGATATAGCACAGCGGATTAGCAAGTTGAAGTGGCAGTGGGCAGGGCACATAGCACGTAGAACTGATGGGCGATGGGGCCGAAAGGTTCTCGAGTGGAGACCACGTACCGACAAGCGCAGCGTAGGAAGATCAGCCACGAGATGGACAGATGACCTCGTACAAGTGGCGGGAAGACGCTGGATGCAAGCTGCTCCAATCAGTCTCTTTGGAAATCCATGGGGGAGGCCTATGTCCAGCATGTATGTTCTTATGGCTGAGATGATGATGATGATGATTCAAATATAGCGCAACACGATTACTTGTAGTTTACGATTTTTTGATGTTATTACGATGACAATCGTTAAACGATAAAAAATCGTAACGACGTAATGGAAACGCTGCCTTATTTACTAACATGGCCTCTTACGCGGCGCTGACAGCGCCTGATGTTTATTATAAATAGAAGAATACAATGGACATATCATACTTTGATATTGTAGCGTTTTCTTTTGTTTTTGTGATTAAATATATGTCTATGTCTAATATAAAAATAAGAATACAATTTCATCATTTAATCCACGACAAGCTTAACATATCTTGTATTTCCAACAAAGACTTCCCTTTCGTTTCTGGCACGAATATCGCAGTGAAAATAAACGCAACAGCACAAGCGCCAGCGTACACCCAGAACGCGACATGAGCTCCGTTTGCGACCATGAGACCGAAGGTGCTGGAGATGAAGAAGCCGAACAACCAGCCTATGGTGATGGTGACAGTAGAGCCAGTGCTGCGGACGTTAGGGGTGAACATCTCACCGATGAATGTACTAGGGATTATACCGAATCCTGAAAAATTAAGAATTTTAAGAGTCCGTAGTTCGAACATCGTCCGTCTTGCTCGCGCATACCCACATTTTTGAAGATATAAAAAAACAACATCACAAATATTTGACGAAAAAATAAATTTAATCTAAGTCAATTTAATATGTACATGAAAACATTTTGCATTAATAATATCTAAAAATTATTTTTGTGTATGAAAATTAACTTGGATCAAATTGAAATTTTTGACAAATATTTTTGATTTTTCTAGTTTTACAAACGTTTAAACGTCCATTCAGCAATTTTATATCTTCGAATATGTGGCTATGCGTGAGCGAGATGGACAATGGTTGAACTACGGACTCTTAATAAATACATGAAGAAGCAAAAATACATTTTAGAAAATTACGTAACAATAGTCAGATTTTTGGTTCAGCGATAATTCTTTATTTCTATAACTGGATTTAACGCCTTAAATCTATTCAACAAGATAATTGCTCAGAATCCAGACGCTGACATATTTTTTGATAGGTTTAGTGTAATGCTAGATATTTGTATTCGTTTCTCGGCGACTTCTGTATTATTTTTGTAATTATTGGCTGTTGTGTGCTTTGGTTCTTCTGTAAGCACAGTAAGCATTTGAATGAAAATTAAATAAAATGATTTTGTTTGTTACAAATTTTGTTTCGATGCCTGCTGATTATAGTTTCATAAAACTTTTTGAGATATAGTTATTATAAATCGCGTAGGCGCTGTGTTTTCAGCAATGGACATTATACGAAAAATAAAGCATGAAATATACATTTCAAGTAACACAATTAAGCAAAATAAGTTACAGTCATAGTAGAAAGATCAAGATGAAAAAGTAGTAGAGACATTAGTTTGACAAACGACAAATCAGGATAATTAGCGTGACTTGCTAAAATCCAACCTGCAAGAAGAAACTAAGTTGACAAAACGAGCAAGTAATTGATGTTAAGCAATGAGCTAATTGCACATAGCATAGCCATTTAACCACCCAACGCTACCCAAATCTGGACCTCAACAGTTTAAACTCTTATGGGCTTTTGACTGACATATTACTCACTCAGTGTTATAAAATATTGCTTTTCTATTCGAACTCATATCTTGCTTATTATGTTTTAGTAACCAAACAACTAGCAAAGTTGTAATGATATTTCAAGAGATCTTTGCATAAGAATACCACCTCTAAAAGAATAATTATGTTGAGAAACTTACCAAGATCGTAAGACATAAAAAATGTTATAAGAGTAACGAGAGGCAGCCATGCGATACTTCTCACAATTGGATTCCCGATGTGGTCTAAGAAGAAATATATTCCTAAAATGCTCTGGAAATGCAAAATACAATACTTAATAATTTCCTAAATACCTTAGAAAAAAATTAGGCGGTTGTAATTTAAATGTAGAATTAAATAAAAAAAAATACAAAATTAATTTTAAAAATTAATAGATTTCTTTCCAATTAATCCAATTTTGAGCGCACACCTTTTTAGCCTGTTTTTCCTCTATTCTGACAGGTAATCATATTTTTGTTCTGTGTCATAACGAATACAACTCAAAAGTTAATGTGGCTTAAGACATATAACTCACCAGACTCAAGCAGCAAACTGCAGTAGATACCAAAAGCAAAGGTTTTCTTCCAGACCAATCAACAAAAAACGGTGTTATTATGCTGGCCACAATTTGCGTTATACCAATTACAATAGTAGCCAAATCAGGTTCTATAGACGATTCAGCCATTTCAAATATTCTTGTCGCAAAAAATAATACGGCTACAACACCGCTCATTTGCTGCAGAATGTGTATCGTCAAATTTATGAACAAGGCTCTTTGATTGCTTCTTACTGTAACTATTTCCGTCCATTGATCTTTCATGCTCTTTTCCGATGATAGTTCTAATTTAGCTGCTAATACATTTTCGAATTCGTTGTCTCGGCCTAAGTGAGTGAGAGTGACTTTTGCTTCGTCATATTCACCTGCAATAAGAATATCTGCTTAATAATATTATTGATTTCCTTTTTTATGATAGCGGATTGATCTACGATTGACCACTAACTCGCCTGATATTAAGCGTGACGGTGTGGCCGAGGATGGAGTTTGTCGATGTAGAAGCTATATATCCACTTTTGCCTTGAAAATTTCAAGATTTCAGAACTATAGTTCTGAAGAAACAGAGATGGCGGCAAAGAATTCCATTCCTAGCTAGGTATTTAACTGTTCAGAACTTCATTCCCATAAGTTTCATTCTGTTCACATTTTTTCCTAATATTCCCTTGAAAGTATAACCTGGGCTTCTGTTTAAATTAATAGTAGCCATCACAGATCACGCGTACTTTTCAATCAATTGTGATTATACTTAATTATCACTAGTTAGTTGTAGCTAAATGTAAGCTCAATGTTTTCTTAAAAATCGCATATTATTTGAACATGTCTTATATGTGTGATCATATCAAGCTTAATATCGAAGCAACTGAAATATAGATTACTAGATTAATTTATTACTATGATAAAAATATTAAAATCACTAGAAACACACGTGTTTTTTTTTATAAATTAGGTGAAGTAAAAAGGCAGACGACTCGCCTGGTGGTAAGCGATAACCGTCGCCTATGGACAATTGCAACATCACTGACATTCAAGGGCGTCGCCAGACCGTGGCCCAGGGGGGAGCAAGTTAATATTATGGAGGATGTGAAAAATATGAATTGTAGGTACAGGTACAATTGCACGGCCTTAAGACTTTGGTTGCTTTGCAGTTGCCTACATTTTTTTAATCTCTAAGGGGGGGGGGGGGGGGGGGGCAGCTGCCCCCCTTGGCGACGCCCTTGCTGACATTACTGTTGCTGTGCTAACCCGGAAAGGTGCTTGTAGACACCCTTTAAAATGCTCTTTGTTGAAGCTCGGCGGGAAAATCTTACGAGGAAGGTTATAAATTAATATTGACACGAATCTTACCAAGCATATTATGATGGCACATTATTATTATTTGTCAGATACGGCACATCATACTCATATTTTTTTATATTTGAAAATAGGCTTTCGCTTGACCGTCAACTGTAGGTGAGTTTATGGTCAAGTGTTAAGCGACAGTTACTGTCTACGATGGAGCGCGCTTGCCTAGAAGAAACCTATTCACTCGTGATTTGAAGACATCTAGATTATATCTATTCGGAAAGACCCATTCAATATATATTTGAGTGTGATTGTAGGATTAATGGATTGATTTGTGATTGCGTTACGAGTTTACGAGTCCAGTTTTGTCTATTTTATCATTTTCCGAAAATAGATCACTGGTTTGGTCAAATCGCTGAATATATCTGAGAAATGGCGTTATTAACCATTTCATTAAAATAGGCCAATCCGATTCTATGTGCTAGGTGTCCTATCATAGATTGGATGTTAGATTTTTTTATATTAGATAAAAAAAACTTTTATTTCCCAAAAGTACAAACATTTAAGTTTAGCCATAGCCGCCAAACTAGGTGCAGAAAGCACCTGTATTTTGGCGGGTATAATAGATAGATAGATAGATAGATTTACGATTGACTACCAACCCTCCTGATGTCAAGCGACGGTGTAGCCAAGGATGAAACACATCGTTGAGGCTGGTGAGACTCTCTTGAAGGATTTAACGGCTTTGGTAAATTTCATGTTATCTGGACGGGTCAGTGGTGACATCATCGATGTTTTGTACGGCGCTAATTTATGCGCACTTACCAAAAAGGATGGTGGTATCAGACCTATTGCTGTAGGCACCACATATCGTCGCCTCGCGGCCAAGGCAGGTTGTGGGAAAAAGGTTGCCCATTTGAGCAGCCTTTTTCAACCAATACAGCTTGGTTTTGGTTCGCGTGGCGGATGTGAGGCTGCTGTTCATTCCATTCGATCTTTCCTTAGTCAAAATTTTGGAGATGTGTTGCTAAAGGATGATGTAAAAAATGCATTCAATTCTGTTGATCGAGGGGCACCTCGATCAACAGAATTGTTGACCCAGGTAATAGACAAAATTCCGGATCTTTTTAGTTTTCTTTGGCAATGTTATGGTAAGCCCACAACATTTACATACCAAAACAACTTTCTTGAGTCTTCGGTTGGCTGTCAACAGGGTGATCCTTTTGGACCTGCCATTTTTAGCCTGGCCATTCATCCAATTATTCAACGTCTCCATTCTAAACTAAATGTTTGGTATTTGGATGACGGAACCCTGGGGGGTGATGCGGGCACTGTTCTTAACGATTTACAAATCCTGATAGACGAATTTCGTCTTATTGGTTTAGAACAATTTTTTCCAAATGCGAACTTTATGTTTGCCACTCCTGTCCTGACAAAGATTTGGTTATTAATAAATTCAATGTTTTGGCACCTAATATCAAATTGTTGGACAGCCGTTCTCTTCGCCTTCTGGGTTCACCGATATTAGATTAATCTTTTTCATGTTTTGTTGAAGAAGAATCAAAATTTTAAGAGTGCCTCTTCTAGGTTACTCAAAATAAACGCCCACATGGCGTTTACAATTATCAAATATTGTTTGTTCGTTCTGAAATTTATGTATTATTTACGATGTAGTCCACTGTGGAAACACGGTGAGCTCCTTTTGAGCTTAGACAATGTCGTAAAGGAAACTCTGATATCGGTTTTGAATGTTGACATGAATGACAGGATATGGTCACAAGCCTAACTACCTGTACAGCTAGGATGCTTAGGGGTCCGCAAAATTTCGAGTGTTGCTTTACCGGCTTTTTTGTCCTCGGTTCATAGTACTCATAAATTAGTAGAAAAAATTCTCGCTCCATCTTTAGGCCATTCTGTAGTCGTTGCTTTTTTGGACGAGGCCCAGATTGCTTGGAGGCTGGCTTGTCCAAATAATGATTTTCCCAGGACGTTATCGTCGCAGAGACTGTGGGATCGGCCGATCTGTGAACTAGCACGGAATTCTCTTTTAGATACGTGTACTAGCGTCGCAGATCGTGCTCGTATTCTTGCAGTTTCTGTTTGGGAATCGGGTCTTTGGTTACAAGCTATGCCGTCTTTTAATACCGGCTGCCTTTTAGATCCAACTGCATTTCGTCTAGCAGTCAGCTTGCGTTTAGGAGCAAGGTGTTGTGAGGCCCATATCTGCCAGTGTGGTACTGCAGTTGATCAACTCGGCCACCACGGTCTCTCATGCTCGAGAAGCTCTGGTCGAATTGGTCGTCACGCGAGCCTGAATGATATTATCCGCCGGGCTTTTACCACCGCCAATGTTGCAGCTGTGCTCGAACCGAGCGGTCTTGCGCATGACGATGGTAAAAGGCCTGACGGGATGACGCTAGTACCATGGAAGTTCGGACGGCCTCTTGTGTGGGACGCCACGTGCGTTGATACTTTGGCACCGTCTCATCTTCCTGAGACACGGAGTAGGGCTGGCGCTGCGGCTAATTCGGCGCAGCAGCACAAGCGGCGTAAATATGTTAATCTCGGTAGAGGTTACATATTTGAGCCGTTTGGTGTCGAAACTTTGGGTCCGTGGGGACCGGGAGCTCATCTCACTTTCAAAAATTTATCTGAGCGCCTGATCGATGCGACGCATGACCAAAATGCTGGCGCGTATCTAGCCCAACGCATAAGCATTGCCATTCAACGTGGCAATGCGGCCAGCATGCTGGGTACGCTGCCAACTGGTAGTGGGTTTGAGCATTTGGATTATCTTTAGACCTTTATCGGTCTGGGGTGATCGATGTGCTTTTTGTGTAGTAGTTTAGTTAGTTGAGTTTGTATATTGTTGTGTTGTAGTTAATAAAGGCGCTTGCCATAAAAATCGATCGCGATCTAGAAGATATCGAACACAAAGATGGTGGCAAATAATTCTATTTCTGTGCAGTATGCATTAAAAACGGGAATCGATATCCCTTACTTAGTACGGGTGTTTGGCATTTCAATGAGAAATGGTTGGTAATGCGCTGACTGACGAAAGATGCGTGGTTAAGAAATGTAAAGTACAAAATAAAAAAAAAACTAAGTATATAAATATAAATAGTAACGAACCGTTTAAGACCAAAAACAATGGAGTCTCTGGTATAAAAAATAGCCCAGCAATGTAGACCAAATTCAATGCCAACCCTATATATCCTGTGACCGAGTAAGGTACGTAAGGTCCTACGGCAAAAATGATTAAGGTCCCAAAGGTACTAAAGATCCCAGTACAAGTAAGAAGAATACCCCTGATGTGTGTAGATCTGAAAATTATTAATACTTTAATATATTAATTCTTCATATTTTATATCAGATTTTTAAAGATTATTATGTTATGCATACTTACGCAATCTCACCTATATAAACTAGGTTGACGACAAAGATAATGCCCGTCCCTAAGCCCATGAGGATCCTTCCAGTGTAGATCATAGCCAAGTTCATAGCAATAGCCAATACGAGGAAGGCCACGGACAAGATAGCTGCGCCAAGGAACAGACAGGGCTTTCGGCCTTTGGAGTTCGAGAGAAATCCAGTAACATAAGGACCTGGAATCACATTATTGATTATTAATTTCTGTGATCATGCATTACTTCTGGAAGGTATTACAGAAAATAAGTTACTTAAAACTGGCCTTGCAGCCCAGTTGGTAGTATGTCTGCTTGCTAAGCTTAAAGTGGATTCGATCACCACCCAGGGCAAACATGTATGTGATGCGCATGGATGTTTGTTCTGTGTCTGGATGTTTCTATGTATCACAAGTACGTATTTAAAAAAATATATCTAATACCTTTAAACGAGCAATTCTTGTATATATAATCTGAATCTCGGTAAAGGCTCCAACGATTTTAATGAAATTTGGTTTGTAAGTAGCTTAGGGGACGATAAATTGATAATTTGCTCGTATTTTCAGTCATAAAAACAACGGTTGCACTCCGGGAGTGCCGGCAGAAGCGAAAACTAAAAAATAAAATAGCAAAAAGACTGACTCGTGAAGGATTTGAACCTCCGCCCTCCAATTGACGATATAAATTTCAATTTATATCAGTGCTCTAACCTATTGAGCTAACGAGTCTTACGTGCATGTGCCTAAAATAAGCATTCGGCGCAACGAAATGACGTCATGCTATAAGAACAAACTTGTACATACAATAATGAACTTTAAAAGCAGAACGTTGGAATAGGTTTCTGTCTAAAATAATGACGTCATGCGAGAAGGACAAACTTGTACATACAAATAACCGTAATCATATTGTATAAATAGATCGTAAACTGGTACTGCCGGTACCAGTATGACCGCTGTGTGGACTTCCTTTGTAACCTAATAAAACAGAAGGAAACGCCGAACATTCAAAAATTCACAAACGATATATATTACTTAATAATTTTATAGTTTAAAAAACTGAAACAACCGACTTCAAAGTACGTTATTTCGTTTACTTGTAATATAAGTAAGGTTAAGGTAATAATTAAACAAGGCGCTCAAGCGTTGAAGTAACTCTATTTTTTCCCTATACACATTGGATGAGGAGTAAGTAGGTTTTACTTTTCAAGCTCAATAAATCCCTCACGATTGTAAACTTTTTTAAAGACTTCTATTCACCCGCTCGTTTTTTTTTTCAAGAATGACGTTTGTCACTGTCAAATACTTCGTCGTCGCAGATTAGAAAATGTGCAGATGTTTATACGAAAAACCTCAACATTTGACACTTTTGCAAAGAAAAACGTGTCAGTGGAACTCTGCGATTCTATAATCTGACGCACTCACTCAGGAATACAATGAAAATATTTTTACTTTTAGAGATTATTCAAAAAGTAATAAAGCAATGTTTCTAAAATAATTATGGGACCAACTTGGGAGCTTTCTCTATACATCAATTTAAGAAACATAAAAATTGGTTCACGAATGACGGAGTAATTCGTGTGCATAAAAAAAAATATACGGTACGAATTGATAACCTCCTCCTTTTTCGAAGTCGGTTAAAAAGAAATAAGTAAGATAGAAAGCAGCATGACTACTTTCTATCTGACCTATTTCTTTCTAGGAACTAAAATGGATATAAATTGTTTAGGTTCTGCTAAAAAAAAACTTACCAGTGATAGTCCCGACGTATAACAAAGACCCGATCCACGACGCGTCTTGGTCATTGATCACTGACGGCAGAGGCGTCTGTCCAATATCTTGTAGCTTTGGAATCACTGGGGCTGTCCATCCTAGAGAGTACCCAATCAGAATTTGACCAACGTATACTGAAAGTGAAAAATAATAATAGTAAATAAAATATATAATTATGATAAATGGGTAAATGCTTATTGTGTAATTTGGTACTATAAGTTTAGTTTAATTTTAATATAATTTATGTAGATTGTATATTAATTGTATTATATAATATATAATTATATATAATATAATTGTCGTATTTAATAATATAAGTTATTTATTGTATTATAATAAAAAGTTTAGTAGTACAACAATCAAAACTTAAACTAAGTGACAAATAGAATAAAAATGTATTATTTACTTGATATAAAGAAAAATAATTTAAGAAAATTAATAACTACATATTATAGTTTAAAAACTTCAAATATGCAAGTTTTGTTTTAAGTACGAAAGTGCTGAACCGATTTTAATAATTTTCAACCGACTTAAAAAAGGAGGAGGTCTCAATTCGACTGATTTTTGTTTTTGTTTTTATATACCTATATGTTATGTTTTTTTTTAATTTGAAAGCTGGTGCTTCCCGTGTGGTCCCATTTTAATTTGGTCCAGTTCTGATAATGGCATCCATGAGAAGTCGGTTGCTTCAGTTTTTTAAACTATAATTATTTATGGAACCAATCTGAAAGTATACCCCATTCTAAGAAAAAATAACCGGCCTTGTGTCTCAGCTGGCAGTATGTCTACTTACCGAGCTATATGGGTGGGGATCGAACCCGGTCGTGGGTTCGATCCCCACCCAGGGCAAACATTTGTGTGATGAGCATGGATGTTTGTTCTGTGTCTGGGTGTTTTATGTATCTTATGTATATATTTACAACAAAAAAAAGTATATATGTATTATATCAGCCATCTAGTTCCATAGTACAAGCTTTGCTTAGTTTGGGTTTTTGTGGTTTCAAATGACGAAGTTATACAACAAATAAAAGAAACTAGGCGAATTTTACTAACCTTCTTCTTTTTGAAGTCGGTGAAAAACAATGCAAAATGTAGAAAATACTTCGACATAATACCGCTGCAAATACTCATAAAAATGCTATTCTAAGATGCTATCAGACTCCGCTACTACAGCGGAGTGTGATAGCTGATAGAATCAAGCGCTACTACAGCTGCAGTTGTGACAACTGACACTTGCAGCACTGCAGTTGCTCCCTACTGGGTAGCGCGGAATAACACAGATTACCCCCCTACAACAACCCCTGGGGGCTATGTTCCCCCAGTGCCCTATCGCGGCAAGGAGGGAAACCTCGAAGCCGCAGACCGTTCCTCCCCACAGCGTGAGGGACGAAGAGAACCGTATCGTATCGGAATAACCCCGCTAAAGACAAATCAATGCGGAAGTCTGTAAGAAAACCATTGGAAATGTCCGACCATCGTCCGTCTCGCTCGCGCATATCCACATTTTTGAAGATATAAAATGACTGAATGAACTTATAAAGAAATCGTCGTTTGTAAAACAAGAAAATAACATCACAAATGTTCGACAAAAATTCAATTTGATCATTTGAAAATGTCAATTTTCATACATAAAAATCATTTTTGAAGTAAAAATTCAAAACAAAAATCTTCGTGACCCCAACCGAAGGGTTTTCCCAGAAGTAAATTTGTAAAAATGTTATCAAAAATATTTAACACTTACAGCATCCCGCAATATACAATTGATGTCTTATTGAATACAACTCCATTTTCACTATGAGATAGAGAAATAAGTATATGTTTAGAAAACTAAAATACCCCGACAAAAAACGACTCGACCGATTTTGATGAAACATAAAATAATACTATGAATACACAAAAATGTCAGAGTGCATCCATGAGTATTTTAAAAATATAACACATTTCACAAAACATCTGCGTTAATAATAATAATAATATATGTACTTTAACACCGAGTACAATTCGTAATGTGTGAAGAATACAATATCAGTAATTGCCTAATAACGTATGTAATTTGATAGTCATATGATAGAGGAAATTAAGGTAAGTTCAACTAATAAATTTGGTAAGTACCTTTTTTTTCTAACGATATACGAGTACGTCGTATACGAGATGTGTATGTTTGGCCACATATTAAATTAAACATTATGGCTTGGAGGAGAAATCAATTATCCTCCAAGTATTATGTTAACGACAGCATCATTGGGAGTATATATAATATCTATATGTCGATCAAAACAAGAAATACGTAGGGATTAAACATTGTATTTTTATTAAGTAAATAATATGAAATTAATAAAAAAAACAAACAATTAAAATTGATCATTAAAAAAAAAAACGAAGAATGAATATATGAAAAATGTTGTCACTGTATAGTGACAAAACAAATACTAATAACTTAAATAAAAAAAGCTTTTCAGTATTTTAATTTACGCATTGAACGCATTGTTTTGTTTTAACTGACTTTCAATAAGGAGGTGGTTCTCAATTCGACTTTTTTATGTTCGTTCAGCGATTTTTTCGCCAATTATGAATTGATTTTGATGATGCTTTTTTTATATGGTAGATCATACTTGAAAGACAGCCCAATGTAAAATTTGCCAAAAACGGTTTAGAATTTTGGTTTTATAACAAAATTACTGGCAAAATATGTCATCGAATACTAAATTATTATAGTACTACAATCATTGACTTTTTGGAAAGTAGTCTAAACAAAAAAATACTCGCGACACATTAGCTACGGAACCCTACTATACGTGTGTCTCAACACGGTCTTGGCCACTTATTTCAGTTTTTATACAATAATTATTACCATACACTATAGAAATAATTTTTATTTCAATTTAGTTGATCTTATTTTTAGTTCAAATTATTTATGTGCAGAAAAGGCTTACCTACTTACTTCATTAAAAATCCAGTAGCTTGTTTAGTGTTACCTAGTAAATAATTATTCAATTATAATAATACTATTGTGTTCAACAATGGGATTTATGATTATTAAAATGTGTTTTTTTTTCATAAAAAATAACTTTTAATGTTTTTAGTTGTTCAATCTTTGTCCAATGTCCTCCTTTCGCCCAATAATTAGTCTTATCTAATGATTAGATAGATCGATTATTCAATGCATTTTTATCGAGTCCTATACTAATAGACTGAACTAATGGGTTTCATATCAGCACAAACGCTAGAATATGTCTGTAGTGTTTGTTTTATATAGACATCCTGAAACTTATAAATATTTTTGAAATATTATTTGTAAACAAAACTCCGGACAGTTCAGACAGTTGCTGTAGTCCGGACTGACTACAGCAACTGTCTGAACAGTTGGTTCAATAAAGGAGAAATATCATTATTGATATTTCTCCTTTAGTACCTACCAGCTTCCATGCATTTATATGCATGGAAGCTGGTAGGTACTAAAATATTTTATAATTTTAAAAACATGTTTTTTTATCAGACTACAGGGTGACACTGTCAGTGAAATTTTCAGTCAAGATTTTTATTTACTCATTAGATATATAATTAGATAGAAGTTTCCAGCAGCCTAGTGGTGATACCGTCTGACATGCGATCCGCAGGTCCTGGATTCGAATCCCACGGCACGCACCTCTGTCTTTTCGAAGTTATGTGCGTATTGTTGATTGCCGCCAACTTCAAACGGTGAAGGAAGACATCGCGAGGAAACCTACATGTCTGAGAGTTCTCAATGATCTTGAAGATGTGTGAAGTCTGCCAACCCGCACTTGGCCAGCGTGGCAGACTATGGCCTAACCCTTCTCACAATGAGAAGATGGCCCGTTCCCAGCAGTGGGACAGTTTGTACAAACAGGGCTGGAAAAAAAAATAGATATATAGGTATATACATATGTCATATATATAAATATATCTAATATAGATATAGTAAGATACTTTGAAGACTTTTTTCCAGTTTATAATAATTAAATTATACAATTTAAAATCACTCGTCAAATTACAATAAATGAATACCACTAACTACTTTAATTGAAGAAAAAAATCTTACACAAAGATATCACAGACAACAAGCTAAACTAAATCCATAGGGATCTTGGAAATATAATAATCTACTCAATTCACTGCTACTGCACATTTAAGAGTTTATTGCCTTGTACGAACAACTTATATATATTATTCGACATCAATATTCAATTTGTTTTAAATGGAAACACAATATTGATCATTGCATATTTCAATAGAATATTGTAGTCCGCTTCGGCCGCGTACGTAACCATTGTTTCGTAATCATAGGGGAAACAAGGAAGTTCGGCAGCCATTACCTTTACAGTCCATTATAAAATTTATAAAAAACAAACTTTTGATATTAACTAGAATACCTTATTAAAAAAAACAATCTACCTTAAACATAACTTGTTTTACGAGAAATACATACAATTAATGTAACTTATTTAAGCAATAATAAGTACCTATATCTAATTAAACGCCTCAATAGTAACAATGCACCTTTTTTTTACAAAAAATATACAATAATTACAAAATAAATACAACTCCACGGTGTAATTTTTGTGTTGCAAAGTCCCAAATCATCACTTGCTCAACAACAATTGTACTTCAGCTAAACTTTTCCCTTTCGTTTCGACAACAAAAATACAAGAAAATATACAAGCGAACGCGCTAGCACCAGCAAACATTAGGAACGCCACGTGGCTACCGACTGCAGAACCTATATAGCCGAAGGCAGCTGTCACAGTGAAGCAGACGAGGGTTCCTGCAGAGAAGACCAAGGAAGAACCAGGTCCTCGGGCTGACGTGTCGAACATTTCATTGGCACAGACGCCTGGGATTGTGAAGTAACCTGAGGAACGGAAAGTTATTAATAAATTTAAATTTTATTTATCACACCCTTCAATATTATTAATGTGTTACAAATTGAGCCGCGACGAGGTGGCTGATTGACGTTGATTAAATTCAAATTAAAAAAAATCTAATTCCATTTATTTCGACCATATTATGTCATAGCATTACAAATAAAGTTATTAAATTACATTCAATTAAATTAAATAAAATCAAATTAAAACAAATAAAATCAAATTGAATCAAATTAAATCAAATAAAATCACATAAAATCAAATCAAATAAAAAAAATGAAGTTACAGTAGGTAAGTTACTTATTCGTAGTCAATAACTTTCCATCACGTGAACGTTAAGTTCAAAACAAAATTCACGAAGTGTCCTGGATTGACCGATACTCATAATACCAACAATGACGAACCTAAAGATTTTGATATAAAGACTATGTACCGCACTAAAGCCTAATTTAGATTGAGAAGTCTAGAGACGTCTAGTATTCAGCCGTTTCGAATTATTATTAAAATCAAAATTATATAAGGGGTCTAATTAGATTTCACTGAGCTCGGACGTTGGAACAAAAAGTTTTCTATTTTACCCTCTCAGGGGTGGATTTTCAAAAAATTCTTAATGAACGCCTACGTCATATGAACAATAACCTCTCCTTTCACGTCTCTATAAAAATATTTCATGTAAAATTGGTTGCCATGTCTCGCATTGTCATGCCACTTTCACTGACAAAAAGATATCAGATGAGATCTGACTGAATCTGAAGAGCCAAGCCGCTAACTCTACAAAGTCTAACGCTACAATACGTATTATCCCTGTAAGCCTACGATCTTAATCAAAAAGCATGGCTCGTATGTGTAATATAATTTTTGTACTGTCTATAAATTTATAAATAAAATTGTTTAAACAAATCACAAGTTGTAACAACCACAAACAACTATAAAACCTAAATATCCGGGTGAATTATGTTTGCAATATTATACAACTATATATTACTACAACTTAGTTGATTGTCACATATCTCTCACCTGATTGATAGCTTATCAGAAACATGATCATGGCGGCGAGGGGCACCCAGTGCAGACGCCTTGCTGACTCGTGTCCAGAATTTTGTAACATGAAGTATATGCCAAGGATTGCCTGAACATAAAATGAGATACAGTCATTTACACCATTCTAGCCAAGCTATCTTTTTAGGGTTCCGTACGTCAAAAGAAAAAAAAACGGAACTCTTATAGGATAACTTTGTTGTCCGTTTGTCCGTCTGTCAAATCCTGTATCTCGGGAACGCGTGAACGAAACATAATACTATATATATAAATATATATATGTTACTGTAAAAGCCCGAATATTGGTAAATCTTAGGTTTTACCAGTAAATCTTAGGGTTTACCAACACGAGTCGGTAAATGTAAGAATATGTAAAAAAGAAACGATTTTATCGGGCTTTTACCATTAGAATTTAAAACATGCTAGGTTTTACCAGTGACGGTTGGTAAATGTTAGTTTTGGAAATAAAACAATGCATATGTTACTGTATTCGGCTTTTACAGTAACATATATAATAACATTTGTTTGATTGAACGATGTAGCTTGGTGCAACGCAGTCTTAGGTATAAGCAATAATTTCTTCAGAGATTAGGTTATGTTTTTTTTTTTTTTAATACAAAAAAAAAACCATAACCTAATCTCTGAAGAAAATGTTGCTTATACCTATACCAGGATCAACTAGTTTGGCCTAGCCTAAACTGGTCTATTATGCATTGTTTTATTTCCAAAACCAACATTTACCAACCGTCACTGGTAAAACCTAGCATGTACTAAATTCTAATGGTAAAAGCCCGATAAAATCGTTTCTTTTTTACATATTCTTACATTTACCGACTCGTGTTGGTAAACCCTAAGATTTACTGGTAAAACCTAAGATTTACCAATGTTCGGGCTTTTACAGTAACATATATACATATATTTATTATATATATTAGATTTTCTAATTTTACAAACGACGATTTTTTTTTGAAGTAAATTTTTTCGATAGTTAATTCAGTCATTTTAAATCTTCAAAAACGTGGGTATGCGCGAGCGAGACGGACGATTGTCGGACTACGGACTCTTAACTCTTACATAACTACGAAAATAATACTCCTTACATACCATACTCAAAGAACAACACGCAGTAGAAGCAATCAGCAACGCCTTCCGTCCTTTTCTCTCTACAAATAGAGGCGTCACACAACTGGACACTAATTGAGTGACTCCTATAATAATAGTAGCCAAACCTGGATCTATGCTCGAGTTCACAGATTGGAAGATAGGTGTGACATGGACCAACACTGTGACAAAGCCACTCATGCCTTGACACATGAAGAGGACCAGACCAATAATTAAGGCTTTTCTATTAGTGCTGATGAAGAAGACGTCTTTCAACCCTTGAATGCTGGTGTTTTCCTTTGGTTTCGAAGATAAAATCTCTTCTATGTCGTTCGATCTACCAAGTTTTACTAGTGTTGTTTTCGCTTCGATTTCTTTGCCTATAAAAAATAAAATTATGAGTCAGCCGGTTTATAGAAGGAGGCTGTTTTTAACACGCTTTTATCAGCTTCACCTATATGCATGTTTGTTTGTTTGTAACCGACTCTTTTGGACTTGATTTTGACCCACTTCAAACGGTCAGATTTCAAACTTTGTAGACTTATCGACCGATGACAATGCAATAATTTGAAGCGTTTTTTTTTTAGTTTTCTAAGCTGTAATTATTACCCGACTGCCTGAGAAGAAGGGTTGTGTTTTACGAGTGTCTGTATTTTGAATGTATTTATTTATGTACTTATGTATGCATTTATTTATGTACTTATGTAGGTATGCATTTATTTATGTTTCTATATTACCTCCTACAGTCTAAGCAGCTTGACCGATTATAACGTGCGAGGTGTCGTCTTTATTTCCTAAATGACATAGATTATATTTTTTATAATAAAAATAAAAACACCACTCATGTAAAAAAAAAAAAACGCTTATTCGTAACCTCCAACGAACTTTTTCGAAATAAATGATTCAACAGAATTATTCTAAATAATGCACATATTTAATAACTTTTTACAGCGATTTTATGCATACTTTCTCACAAAAAATGTACACTCAATATCGTATCAAACGTAACGAAATCGTAAGTTAGACTGCTAATACAGCTTTTCTGCAGTCGAGTATTTTTTTTTCTTTTGATATAGATACGTGTATAAACTTATAATTATTTAACAATTCAATTTTCAGAATTGCCTCCAAATTTTATCCAAATACTATTAAAGCAAATTTAAGGACGCATGCACATCAAAATATCACCTGAAAATTATTACATCAGCTTCAATGATGTATTATACGTAGATAGGTTTCCCCGGCTCTATGTGGCATGACTCAAATAATGTACGAATACCTTACTTGAGTCATGTCTTACTCGACTCGTCTTCAGTCGCGACACGTCGGGCAATGCTGTTAGACGTGTCGTGACTTGTGAACAGTGACAATTCCATCCTGTGTGTTTAAAAAGTGTGTGTTTAAAACACCATGATACATATATAAAAGGCCAAGATAATAAAAGGCCTTAAGGATGTGGTCTTATTCTCAACAATGCCTTTACAGACTGGCCTTGTGGCTCAGTTGGTAGTGTGTTTGCGTCTACCTGCTGAACTGAAAAGTCGTGGGTTCAATCCCCACCCAGGGCAAACATTTGTGTGATGAGCATGGATGTTTGTTCTGTGTCTGGGTGTTTCTATGTATCATATATATATATATTTACAAAAAAAAAAGTATATATGTATTCTATCAGCCATCTAGTTCCATAGTACAAGCTTTGCTTAGTTTGGGCTAGATGGCGTTGTGTGAAATGTCCACAAAAAAAAAAAAAATGCTGAGAACTGAGATGATTTGAACCTCTTTATAGATAAAATTTGTCTGATCAGCTTGGTATTATCGCCTCCATTTTAGTTTCTCTAAGGCAGTGTGACCATAGAAAATACCATACCTTTTAAGACATAGAAGGATGGAGTCTCCGGTATAAACAAAATGCTAACAGTGAAAATCATAGCCAAGAAGAATCCCACAGACATGACCCCCAAATAGCTAGAGAAAAGTCCAACTAAAAATGCCATGAGTATTCCGAGACACATGAAAGATCCTGAGGCAGTCAGCAGTGTGCCTCTAAATTTCGTAGACCTGAAACACAAAAACTTCTGACAAAAAATATTTTTAACATTCATTAAAATAGCTTTAACTTCGGAGCCCTACAATATAGGCATTAGGCGTGTCTCAACACTTTATAGACAAAAAAGTCAAAATATAAAATTCTATGTAGTTTATAAACTGAAACAACTGACTTCAAAAGACGCAATTTCATTTAATTGAAAGAGATATTTTTCCAGTTATTTTTGAAACCGAGTATTGAACCGATTTTGATAAAAAAAGTTATGGGATTACCACAGCATGATCAAACAACAGAGAATCATCAATATTCATTCATAATTGGCGCAGTAATCGCAATGAGCGTAGGCAGGGGGGGGGGGGGGTTGGGGTTTCCGAAATCCTGGCCATTAACAAAAAAAAAACCAGGCTTCAAGAATTTTATGAAATGCTTCAAAATTTGGCCGCATGATTGTTTATTATTGATCTTTATTTCTATTGATCATTAAAGTGCCGTGAAATTTCTAATACGAGGAAATAATTCACTAAAAATACCCACTAACCAAAAATGTTTGCGCGTATCTTGTAGGTATGTTTGTAATTTTCTATGAATTCATATGTTTATATTTAGGAATATTAAATTGGCAATCAATGCATTGAAATGGTTGTATTTATAATTTTTGATAGCGTTAAAGTCGCTCTTTACCAGTCGGGTATTTCCTTTTAACACAGTTTCTTGTTTGCTTTATTTGGTCTACGAAAATCTAGGACTCGCTAACATGATCAATGAATCAAATCACTTCCATGATTTAATATTAAAAACATTAAAAAATCTTTTATTTTGACATGGAAGTACTGTGGGTTCATTAATACGAGAAATAAAACATATTACTATAAAAACATCACTAAAATTTTCGCGCTCGCGCATTATTACTATTTAGACATAGAAGTACTGTGAGTTCACAAATACGAGAATTTTAGTATATTACTATAAAACACCACAAAAAAAATTCGTGCTCGCTTCGCACATATTATTTTGACATGGAAGTACTATGGATTCACTAATACGAGAAATAAAGCATATTACTATTAAAATACTACTAAAATTTTCGCGCTCGCTTCGCTCGCGCATACTTATTACCTATGTTTTTGTTTATTTAGATCATGCAAATGCTAAAATCCTAAGCCCTCGTTAACGTTGCTGAACCCCCCCGAAATGAATTCCTGGCTACGGCCCTGGTAATCGCGTAGCAAACACACACGGCCTTACCGGAAAACGTTACTTAACTTTAAAGATTGCTTAACATATCTTGTCAACTTCTCCTTGAAACGTAATAACGTTTGCGGAAAGAAGACAGAGAATTTAAGACGATGGTTAAAGTTAACGTTTTTCGGTAAGGCCGACAGTTGAATTGAAAATCTGCTCCTTTTTGGAAGTCGGATGATTAAATCCATTTTAAATCTTTCGTGGTCCGGATAACCAGACAACCGAACCGGACCACGGGCAACAATCGAGTTACTATGATACAAATGTGCATGTAGAATGTATAGTCCAATAAAAATAAAATTTTGACCTCATAAAATGCAATAATAGAAAATTGTTATTTATGTGATAGTCTTGGTGTTTGGAAATACATTTGTCACATAGTCGTAGTTATGAGTTGTGAAGAACCTGAGAAATACCATGAAAATACCTAAAGTTGTGCTTTTCAAGTTTATAGCTAAACAAAACATTCATATTGATTGATAATTATTGAGAATTATACTTGAGGATATACTTAATTTATAATCATCAGGGTAATTTAGTAGAAACATAGAGAAAATGAGTTTTTTTCATTAATCATTTATTTGAATTCCCGCGCGCTACCGATCGCCGCGCAGCGGGGAGCTGTGCGCATGCGCGCAGCGATGCGATGGCGCTGGATCGGGTTATGCAATAAATTATGATTTTAAAGTACATTTTTGACCTACTGACAGAAAAATTATTTTGATTGTTAAGTTATCAAATTGTAGAATGAGAAAGAAAATCAACGAGATCAGTCTTATGTAGCCCTTTCATAAATAAGTAACAGACAGAGACAGAATTACTTTCGCTTTTATAATAATTACTTAGGATGATTAGGATTAAGATAGGAAAAATACTATTTTTAGTTTCCGTTTAAATGAGATTTGCCAACAAGTATATATAATAAAATACAAAACAAAATACCCGACTGAAAAAATGAGGTTTTTTCAGTCTAACTTACGTTTTCATTTCTTACGTAAGTATATTACATAAATATTATTAGTGTTATGTGATAACATCACACAAATAAATAATCATGTGTTATGACACATTCGGCGGTACCTAGGTTAAAACGAAAGCTATATTTTTTAACATCTAATTACTTGTTTCTAATTATATTGGTATTTGTTAGGTATAACACCATCCATTAGACTCCATACTTTTCGATCGTTTCTTACCGGGGCGCCCCCGGGGCGACGACGCGATCACGGCTAAAAAAAACTCTTATTCGATGCTGCGATGCGATGCAGATTATAGTGAGACTCTCAGTTTAAAATTGTTATAAAAATGTTAGTTTTCTTTTGCTATGAATATACATTTTGAATCATGTCCTGTTTAATATGTAAATAAAAAATCGGCCAAGTGCGAGTCGGACTCGCGCACGATGGGTTCCGTACTATTATCTATAGTAGAAAATAACGAGAAATCAACGAAATTCCAAGTAGTAAATTGCAAACTTATAGGTAGGTTTTCGATACACATCCGGGCAGCATAACGATGCTCGCGCGAATACGCGTGGCTATGGCTCGCTCCGTGATGTTATCTCCCCCGCTACCCACGCGGCAGTTGCTTAGCAACCGTCTCGCGATCACGCCACCACCACACCGCGGCGCGGCGCTCGCACCGCGTTTAGGTGCACGGATTATTTTCATTTTGTGAGTTTTTATGTATTAGATTAGGTATTTATTTTTATAGTTAATATATTTCTAGATATTTACTTACAAATATTCAAGTTTCTACCTGTTAATTAAGATCGAGTAAAAATTGCTTAAAAATTACGTTTGTTGTATGGGAGCCCCCCTTTAATATTTACTTTATTGTTATTTAATTATTTATTTTGAAAGGTAATATACAAGTAAATATTCTGTGAAAATTTAAAGCGTCTACCTGCTACCGTTTTTAATATTGAGCAAAAAAATACGAAAAAAACACGTTTATTGTATGGGGACCCCCCCTTAATATATTTTTTTAATTTTTAGTATTTGTTGTTATAGCGACAACGGAAATACATCATTTGTGAAAATTTCAGCTTTCTAGCTATCACGGTTTATGAGATACAGCCTGGAGACAGACAGACAGACAGCGAAGTCTTAGTATAGGGTCCCGTTTTTAACCTTTGGGTACGGAACCCTAAAAACAATTAGAAGGTGACACAGTTACTGTTGGAAATAAGGGCCTGAAAACTTTGTGTAAATTTAGTGAACTTAGAAAAGACAATTTATTTTCTTACACGGAAAATATAATACCATTGTTCATTTATATCTATTATGTAACCCAAATACCAAATTTCAGGCCCCTAATATCAAAACCCAGGAACTTTCATACATTGTTTACCCCCATTTCTACCCATTTGTTCACCGATTACTCAGCCAATCGTTTCGATGCCAGCTGATTTCGATGATTTTTAGGATTCCGTACCTCAAAAGGAAAAAAACGGAACCCCTATAGGATCACTTTGTTGTTCGTCTGTCCGGGTGTCAAGACCTTTATCTCGGGAATGCGTGAAGGTATCGAGTTCAAATTAAAACCATATACGCAAATTCATAGTATCTTGCTGCAGAAAGAAAAATAAAAATTCTCAGTTTTTGTAAAAAAAAGTTAAAATAGCCGAATATGTCGTAAAAAACGCACATTTCGACACTCACAAGGGAATCAAAACCTATGGGGTACTTCCCGTTGACCTAGAACTATGAAATTTGGCGAGAAGCATTGTGTTAGAGTAAAAATATAGGAAAAAACCGAAAACTAGACATTTTTAATTTAATCATAAAAAAATAGTGTCTCTACTTATATGCAAGGAATGAGAGCCCAAATTTTAAAGTGAATTAACCGTATCATGTGGGGTATCATATGAAAGATCTTCATTAGCATAAGCTAAAACAGGTTATTAAATATTTTTAAGATGTACATTTTTCGGTTTATGAAGGAAAATATATAAATTCCCCCTTTTACCTACTAGTTCGTACGGAACCCTCGGTGGACGAGTCTGACTCGTACTTGTCCGGTTATTTGTATTTGGTAGGACAAACTTCAGAGATGGTCCCATGTAAATTTTATCAAAATCTATGTACTTAGTACTGTAGTTTTTCTAACAAAATAACCGGTAAAATATCATCCAAGCGCCTGTAGAAAAGTGAACAGCCAGTTGCGTACATATGTATTGTATTGCGTATTTTGAATTCGGTTTTTTCAGTTTTTTTAAACTATAATTATTATTATTAAAATGGTATAAAACTGATAATGTTAGACTAGAGTTTGATATTTAATTATTATTTTTCGATTTCCATCAAAGTGAACCCTATAATCTTGCCAATTTTGACCAAGACTTGTATCTAAAAATACAACCGTTTAAGTGTAGGAAACATAGGCGGACAAACACTGTAGCCTCATAGGCTCCCGCGCCCTTAGTACGGAACCCTAAATATGAAAATTTTGTGCAATTTTATTTAAACGAACATATACCTTCTTATATATATACTTATATATAGCTTAGCACGCAGTTGTTCTTTTATTTTTTACTGACTTCATAAAAGGAGGGGGTTATTAAATCTACTCATTATAGGTACTTGATAAGTAATTACGCAACAATAAATGTGTGTTTGATAACTGCCTGTCTGTCCTACGAAAAATTGACAAATTCTCTTTCCAATATTTTCTGCAAGAAATTAATAATATGGTATCGACGACTACGAACGAGTATGTAATAAGCAGATAAAACAGTTAAAACTTATCCTTCTTGAGCAGTTGCGTAAAAATGTCTTTGTACCTACACGCGAAATTAAAATATAGGTACGCGAGTATGAGGTGGCCGGCCGGCCTCCCCTGCCCCGCGCACCCCCGCACCGCCGCGACGGCCGGGGCCGCCTGCGCCGCTTCGCGCTGCGGTTTGTAAATACTTACTTATAGGTATATGTACTTGTGTATTCATCCGCGAGATTTTGTGTTTTTACTGAATTATTTAAAACCTTCAATAGATTTTTTGGAAATTCTTGTCATTTCTGATAAACAGAAATTAATGCTATCGAATCACATAAGAAACCATTTGTTATATTAAACCTACAATAGTTAAAATCAAATAAAACATCTTTTGTTGCTAATTACTAAAGAAATATGTATTATAAATCGGGGATTATTGTAGATCTATGATTTTTAGTTATTTTGCTATCATAATTTCAAAGAATCCCTCCTACTGCAAATATTGCGGTCTGCTCCATACAAACGGATTTATTTTTACTAGACTAGTAATGTAAATGTAGAAGGTAATGTACACATAATTCGAGGCACTATTAACTATGTAATGCAAAACACTTACGATATTTCAGCAACATACGTCAAGATTGAGACGTAAACAATCCCATTCGCAACTCCATTGAGTACTCTCCCCACAATAATTATCCAGAACTGATCAGCCACCATCAAGAGTAAGTAGCTCGCCATCCAAAAGACTCCGCCGAGAAGCAAACACGTCCTCCGGCCATACGCGTTGGAAAACCACCCCGATACACTCGAACCTGGAGAAAAAGTAGGTTAGACTACTTCAGCCTGTTTGCTGATAGCTCTGACCTGATACGCCATGCTGTATTGGAACTCTGATTCTTTGACTAAAATAAAAACGACAATAAAATTATGATGTCTTAACTGTGAGTATATACATAAGGTAAAGACAATTTCGGTACACTCTCTCAACTTCTAGTCGATTTATCTACCATACATATTTTAAAGAGACCAGCCACGAGATGGGCAGATGACCTCATACAAGTGGCGGGAAGACGCTGGATGCAAGCCGCTTCCAATCGGTCTTTTTGGAAATCCATGGGAGAGGCCTATGTCCAGCAGTGGACTTCTTATGGCTGAGATGATGATGATGACATATTTTAAAATGAATGGACTGACTCTGCTTGTGACTAATAAGAAGTTAAAATTGAATCGAAAATGATTCTGAATTTCGAAATTACATAACTACTTACTTTCATTGGTCACCTATCCGTTACTGTGTGTTGATTTTTATACAGACTAATAGTTCTACGAACAGTAGACCTCACAGAGAGCTAGTTTGGAGCTCACCTTGGGTCATCTGTACTTATCAATGTATCGAGAAAATTATTCAGCGCTAAAATGTATCAAGCGCGCCCACGCGCGCCCACTGTTACACGTAATCTCAAGTTCGTTGTCATATCTCGACAACCACATGACCAATTCTGTTCATTTTTACCACAAGTTGTAATAATTGTGTACTTTATCTACCTACCAAATATAATTAAAATCAGTGGGTAATTAGCGCCGCAATAAAGTTTTTATGGGAACCACCCCTTCTATCAAAAATCACCGATGACAAAAAAAAAACATAGAACCTCTCCGCCAAGTTTATCAAAATTGGTTCAAAATTACGCCCTGTACGCGAGTACGAACATACAAACTCACAAACAAACTGACAGATGAAAGAAAATTTGGTCAAATATATAGATGAAGTTATAATGTGCTTACCAACTAGAACCCCAGGTAACGAAACAGCTCCAATCCACGACCCCTCAACGTCTGTGATGACGTCATCCAGCGGAGTCTGAGCAGCATCTTGTAGCTTAACTATGACTGGAGATGACCACGCCATATATCCCACGATAGTATTACCAACGTATACTGAAACGGAGTGTAGAAAAAATTGTGGCAAGTATACTCGCAAGTATTCTATCTGAATCTGAGTTATACTGAGAGCAATTCAGACAGATGACTGCAGTTAATGGATCAGGAAGAATAGGGAAGTAGAAGAGCTGTTCAACGAAGCCAACGTCATGAGAATAGTCAAATTTCAGAGCTGCGCTGGCTAGGGTACGTCGAGCGACCGCTCGACCGCTCTTTCACCGACCAGGCGGTAAAGAGCGTAACAGAGACGACTGACTGGGGGACGCCCGGTGGAGCGTCTACGGTACCGCTGGGGGTTACACAAGTGACATTCTAATTTCGTAAATGCCAGTAGAGTAGAAAAGTAAATGTATGGGATTGTCATTAGTTAACGAAATATCACGTGATAGCACGTCACAATTTCTTATCGTTTCGAACCGTAAGCGTTTATATAAATTGACACGTTTGCCACTGGTACGCATACCGAAGACACCGGAGACGACTGAATGGGGGACTGATAAGGACAGGAAGCAAATTAGGTAAAATAAAACTTTATCGACGCAACAAAATAAAACCTTCCTGGAAATTACATAACAGCTTTTCGACAGAAAGTACTTAATTGTGTACTCAAATAAAATGTACCACATAATTATCATATACAGGTTTATGAATCACATTTGTATGCAAAATAAATTAGTTACGGATAAATTTTTGTGAATTCAAAATAAGATAATATTCATTTAATAGGGTTCCGTACCCAAAGGGTAAAATGGGACCCTATTACTAAGACTCCGCTGTCTGTCTATCTGTCTGTCCGTCTGTCACCAGGCTGTATCTCATGAACCGTGATAGTTAGGCAGTTGAAATTTTAAGATGACGTATTTCTGTTGGCACTACAACAACAAATACTAAAAAACAAAATAAAATAAATATTTAAGGGGGCTCCCAACACAACAAACGTGTTTTTTGCTGTTTTTATAGATAATGGTACGGAACCGTTCGTGCGCGAGTTCGACTCGCACTTGGCCGGTTTTTTTACGTCGATGATTTATATAGATGGTATATAGGAACCCTACAAAACCGGCCTAGGCAGTATTACGTGTTAAATAATACCTTATTTTTAACCGACTTCAAAAAAGGAAGAGGTTATCAATTCGTAGCGTATATTATGTATGAACACGAATTTCTCCGTCATTCGTGAACCAATTTTGGTGTTTCGTGAATTGGCGTATAGAGAAAGCTCCCATAATTATTTTAGAAACATTGCTTTATTTCTTTTTGAATAATCTCAATAAATATAAATATTTTCATTGGATTCCTGAGTGAAATGCGTCATATTATAGAATCGCAGAGTAGGTACTACTGACACATTTTTCTTTGCAAAAGTGTCAAATGTTGAGGATTATCGTATAAACATCTACACATTTTCTAATCTTCGAAGACGAAGCATTTGACATTCAATGACAAATCTCATTGACAGAAGATAAACTGAGTGGGTGAAGAGAGGTCTCTTTAAAAAAGTTTCCATTCGAAGAATTTAGTAAGCTTGAAAAGTAAAACCTTCTTACTCCTCATCCAATGTGTATAGGGAGAAAATAGGCATTACTTCCACGCTTAAGCGCCTTGTTTAATTATTACCCGACTGAACATGATGGCATGAATTTTATATATCCTAATCCTTACTTATATCACAAGTAAACAAAATAGCGTATTTTGAAGTCGGTTGTTTCAGTTTTTTAAACTATAAAATTATAACAGTTATTATTAAATTTAACACGTAATATTGTGTTTATGCTCAAAATTTTCAGTTTACTTGTCCAAGAACATTTTTAAGTTGATCGAATCAAATCGAATTGAAAGCTATGATATTTTTCACATAATCAAAAACCAACCATTTAGATGGCAGGGCGTAAAGACACTTGACTAAGCGACGTGACTAAGACGAAGTTAAATTATCATTTTAAAATTTACTCTAAGACTTCACTTAATTACCACCAAATATTATCATAAAATACCTCAAATTCAAATTCAAAATAATTTATTGACAAATTGTGTAGGAAATAAGGATCTTACAATATTTACATGTCTCAACAGTTTCGCCCACAACAGTTTACCAACAGTAGTTTGCCAACGGTTTACCTATTCTATTACTCTCAAAAAATCTTGACTTATTATCGTAAGTTATACTTAGTATTTTTTTTGGAAGTTCGAGATTAAATTCCAGACAAACAATCAGTAAATATCTATCGGAAATTGTTTTCTGTCTTTGACACCGGCACACTTGGCTATAATAATCATCCAAAACCTACTCACAGCAAGATACTATTGACAATTGTTTCTTTACGTAGTTATCCATAATTAGACACAAAAATATCAAGTTCAAAAAAGTATTACAATTTTACAACCGGTGCCTCCGAATTTGGATCACGAACTGCGCATCAAAATAAAAATAATACTGTCAACCAAATACGTGAAAACATCAGCTGCATAAAGAGCGGTTCATACTTATTATTTTTTAACTTGATATAGGGGAACACATTGTACAAAGCAGACACAGGATAGGGCAAATAGCACGTAGAACTGATGGGGTCAAAAAGTTCTCGAGTGGGTACCACGCACCGGCAAGCGCAGCGTAGGAAGACCAGCCACAAGGTAGATGGAAGGCCTCATACAAGTGGCAAAAAACCGCTAGACGCAAACCGCTTTCAACCGGTCTTTTTGAAAATCCATGGCCTATGTCCAGCATTGGCCTACGTGTATCTGAGATAATAATTATAAAAATGATGATAAGTTATATATTGTATGCGTGTATACACCGAGCAGTCCTGTCTCCCAAGCAACCCATTTTCCGAGTTGACGCATGTGCTAGCCACATGTGCTAGACGCAGGTTTCACAGCCTCCAACCCCCGTAAGCGGGCCGTGGGCGGCAGACTCGGGAGCGTTGCTCCGAGATTACACCGCGCGCACGGTGTTTCCGCGCGCCACTCCGAGATGGTGGGGTGGAGTTAGCCCCGAAACGAGTAGGGTCCTAGGGGATCAGCGCCGCCGAGTCCGTGGACGAGTTTAATGACGCACCCATTGGCTCGGCATACAGGCGCCAAGACGAAACACCCCAGGGGTTTTAGTGGGTAACGGCATACCGGTTGACTGGGCTGGACTTTTCGGCATACCGGTCAACTGGGCGGGACTCCCACATAACCACGCAGCCTCCCCCGGGGCGCGGTGGTACTCATAAAGGGGAAACCCTGGGAAACAAAAAAAAAATGTGCTAGTCATCGCTCTTCTCAACCATATTTGAGAAACGTGGGCGACCAACCACACGCAGAAAAAAGAGCAGGATAAAGGTATAGTAACCGTGAATGTCAGCAAGTAAGTATATCTAATTTCAAGTTTTAGTTATCATATTGCTTATTAATATTTTCTGGTTTTTGTTGATTGTTGCATTGAATTGATTGCCTATTATTTATATACTAGGTACTTACTTACCTCTATAATAAGAAATTATTAGATAGATAGATAGATATTAATGTTAACGATACTTTACAGCTCTCATCTCCGTGTAAAAGGCTTTAAAAAATCATAAATGGATTTTACCAATATTTAGACAGACCCTAGACCAAGATTTTTTCTCGCAATACTACTTCCTTAATTTAGACTGAAGACCAAATATAATTTATAACTAAAACGAACAAATTGGTGATCTCCTTTTTCGAAGTCAATTAAAAAAGGCAAAAAATACTTGTCAATAGACAACAAAGAAAATATAAAATCTCTATATCACTGAAAGAGAAATAGCCAAAGCAAAGACAATTTATAATCATCAAGTGTCATTTCGCCATGTAAATATTATTATAGTTTTAAAGAACTTTTTTATTTTTATTAAATTAATAGTAATCATCAGTATTTTTTACATATAATTCTTTACAAAATTAGATTAAAAAAATGTTATTTAAAAGTGTAATAAAATATTATCCTATGATTATGCAAGAGAGATATTTGCCTATGTGTTGTCCGTGAGTTATGTTGTGTTCTAAACTTCTGCCGTAGGCTTAGAAAAAGAAAAGGGCAGATACAACGTATGAAGCTCGAAAGTAAAGCCGTAAACTTGACATCCCGAATAAGGGCTGGCGTTTCTTCTCACTATATAGAAAGCTTAGATATGTATGGCAAACGTTTATATTTCTACAAGCGGTTACGCCACAGAATTCGCCCTATTACATAGGCTTACGCTTCGAAATGCTAAGTAACTGTGACGTATCGTCACGTGACATTCCGTTAGATAATGTCAATTCCATACATTTACTTTCCTATTGGCGTTCATGAAATTAGAATGCCACTTGTTTCAAGATCGGACAAAATTGAGGGGTCGAAAATATTTATCTCCTTTTTGTATGATAGAGCCCGCAAAAACGTTTCATATAGATATTTGTGTATATAGGTCACCTGGGGTAAATACAATTAAATTTGTTTCATCATCATCATGTCAGTCACAAGTAGTCTACTGCTGTACTTTGTATGACAACTTTCATTTTCTCTGGGACTTGAACTAGATTTATCTATATTCCAATTTTTTCTGGACTATTAATTTATTAATAATCTTAATAATCTTATCAGTGTTCCAAAAAAATTTCAATAGTAGATGAATCGCACGCTGCGTTCCTATTGATTTTTATATTAGCTTATTTTTTTTTTTTTTGTAAGTTTTTTTTTGAAACCCCGGAAACCAATCATAGCCCGGTAGGTAAGTCAAATAGTTTTTTACATCTGAAATAGTGCAGTTTTAAAATGAATGTTAATTATATTATTATAAGGCATTTCTTGCAATATAGGAGGAAAAACATGGGGGGATATTTTCACGCAACCGTGGTAAATTGCAGATTCGGAGAGCCACGTCACTTGATATGCTTCAAGCAATGGACTGCAAAGATGGTAATGGAGGTACTGAATAGTGCACTAAGCTTGAAGACCAAACACGAAGACACACACAATATGAGATTGGTAAGAATAATGGTCAACGCTCACGACCGACTTTCTATATGCAATAGGTAAATATCTAGTTGCCATCTAGTCCCATGGTTGTCTGGAAGGGATCGCTTTTAGCGATAAGGCCGCCTTTTGTTGCACTAGTCAATTTAGTCCTTTTTTATTATTTTTAAGGTGTGTACAATAAAGAGCTCATCTACCTATCTATCTATCTAGTTAGGGTACCGTAGTAAACAAGGAACCCCTATAGTTTCGCCCTGTCCGTCCGTCTGTCCTTCCGCGGCTTTGTTCAGAAACTATAAGTACTAGAAAGCTGTAATTTGGTATAGATATGCATATTAATAAAGCCGAAACAGGCGTAGAATAAATTTTGAAAAAAAAAAATTTTTGGGTACCTATTCTACACGTAAAGTGGAGATGAATTATTTTTTTTCTCGTCTATCCCATCGTGTGGGGTAGGTAATCAAAAAACATTGGGGGTGTGCGAAAACCATTTTTATCAATTTAGGGATCCGTTTGCGAAATATTAAGCTTTAAAGTGACGTTCTCCTAATTTAATTATTTAACTAATTTATCAATGCACGCAACACAATGCAACGAGCCTATTCGTAAGGCTCCGGTGTATGTCTGTCTGTCCTACACTTAAACAACTGTATCTTTCGAACGGTAATAATTACAAGTCTCAAAATTGGCAAGATTATAGGGTTCACTTTGATGTAAATCAACAAATAATAACAAAATAACAAACACTAGATATTATCAGTTTTTTTGTCATTTTAGAAACGAAACAAATTAATTCATTTTGTCGTAAAACATAAACGAGTGACGCTTCTTCGTCGATATAATATGTTTACTTTAGGTGGGTAGGAAATGGTGCACGCCGCAGTCATGTTGTTTTATTAAAGTCCTCTAGACGGCGCTTTTATCAATTTTTCTTTAGACGTACCTACCAGTAAATTATAAATATTCATATATTTATAGCACATTTTGCTAATTAGTCCTATTTTTTGTATGCATATGTTTATTGCATGGGAGTACGGAAACCTCGGTGTGCGAGCGAAATTTGTACTTCGCCAGATTTATTATTTCATAAAACTAGTGTCTTACAAATTTTTGAGAGTGCTTTATTTTGATTTATTTTCAGAATACACTTGAGCACTCGAAAATCATGATACTCCAAGAGATAAATGAGCCCGCGCTAAACATGGCAGTGTCGAAAGCGGCGTCTTTCCTAGGGGCCACTGATGTCACCATAAACGACCAACTGGTTTGGGAACATGACTACAATGGGAGGTAAGGGACCGTCCATTAATCATGTGAGGCTTAAACTTAACTTCCAACGTCTCAAGTTACTAGTACAAGTTAGCCAAATCATCCCCAAGATGGGAACAGTAGGTCCATGCACGACCGAACTTGTGCTTGATATAGTGTAAGGAATTGTTCCGGCGTGAAGTACCGGCGCACCTTCGAGAGGATGCCCAGCTGTTTTGCAGCCAGCTGAACCATAATTTGCCTTACTTATATACATCTACTTTGTTCCAGGATATTTGGGCTCATGTCAGATGCTATATTCGTATCAACAACGACTCACATGTGCGTGGCGCGGTTAGCGAAGAAATCTCCTGTTCCGGTGCTGTGCATGAAGTCCAGGACTCACGCCAGCATTCAAGCGCTGGCCACTGTCATGGCTATCATAGTACCTATCTACAGATATCTTATCTAGGTGTCCGAATTGCGGGCCGCATTTCGAGCCTTTGGGTTCTTTTGTACTTACTGCTTGCCCTGCTTGCCTTACTCAAAACTAACAAAATATCACCTGAGGCGAAATGCCTGTAGTCCGGATTCTTCTGGATGGCAGTTCTGGATACGTATATTCGAAGATCTCGTTTCTTCGTAGACGAAGATTTGTTTCATCGAGTCCTTAGTTTCTCCGCAGTCCCACAGACCGCAGTCGCAGATGTTGGGCTGTCGACAAGTCTCAATTTAAAGAGGTGACCCCAGCTTTCAACTGTCTAGTCGGAGCTCCCATTATAGTTCTTGTCTATGTTCTGGTATACCTACTTACATAACCTTTGATGCCACTTGTACTACTAAATACTTACCTTTTACTCCGCTGTTGGCACCAACAGTCGCAAATAGAGTGGGTCCGTGGTCTTCACTCGAGAAATTTACGGCCCCATGGGCCTTTCGATTAGATAGAGAGGTAAACTCTCTGTATACATCATAAAATTACAATCAAGAGAGATCAGTATAAAACTAGTGTAATAACTAGTGGTCTTATTGCTAATAGCGATCTGTTCCACTTCACGCAACCTTAGTATGGAGAGGAATGAAAAGAAAGTAACAGACAATGGGGCGTGCAGTAATAGACTTAGTTCTACGTACTATGTGCCTTTCCCACTGCCACCATTTCAATTTGCTAACTATAAACTGTTATCTGAAAAATAATTTGAATCTTTGTGCAGGAGAAATATGGTGGCATGGAGAAGGTCAACATCGCCTGGCTGGGTACTCCACATCCGATCCTGAACTCTTACCTCCTTT
Source organism: Lycia hirtaria (assembly GCA_947563715.1). Lineage (NCBI taxonomy): Eukaryota > Metazoa > Arthropoda > Insecta > Lepidoptera > Geometridae > Lycia > Lycia hirtaria. The sequence continues at coordinate 47,387,379 of OX387376.1, read as the reverse complement.
TGTGTCCAATGCTTGGAGCCAATATCAGGTTCAAATGCTGTTGTAAAGTGAGTTTACTTGCATAGACTAAATTTGATACTTTACATGGTTTTGGTCAGTGCCTTGTAGCCAAGACATAGCTTACATTAGCTACAGAACCCTATCAGGGTTCTGTAGCTAATGTTACAATCTAAAAGTATAGATACTACTTGGCGAGAATTTTTTGTTCAGATCGCTTTGCAAAAAGGTCAATAACCTCTGTATCATAACAACTCAAGTGTTTTACATATTTATCACTATATTTCGAAAAATTGTATTTAGCTATGTTCAAGTAAATTTTACTGCGAGTTTTTAATATAGTCTGCTACTATGGTTACCTAATCATGGCCTAAGTCTAGTTCTAATACTTTGAAACTGTAGGGGTTTGACATAATTTTCTCTTTGGCGGGCATATATCATACGAGAAGAAAATTATGTAAGAAACCTTACGTTTTATTTCAAAAGATCTATTCAACGATACTCCACACGATGACATGGGTTGAAAAAAAAACATCCCTTTACACGTAGGTATAAAGCGCCACGCCTATATTTCACTTTGAAATTTTTACTACAGCATTTTGTAGCGATTTATCGAACACATATCTACCTGCCAAAATTAATTTATTTAATACTAATTGTCTTTGAGTAAAATGGCTGTGACATACAGACAAACAGACGAACATGGCGAATTTATAAGGTTTCCTCGTAGTTGCTACGGAACCCTAAAAAAGCCGTTTTCGTGTTAGGATCGTTCCCTATCTTTTTCAGACACCTGAGTCAGCGGAGTCTAAATGAAATTGTACCGTTTCAGGATTGTCCAGTGAGTCCACTTTTGCTTAAATTAAGTAAAAACTTGACCAAGGAATCGAGCACAGAAGTGACAGAATGTCCTCTGAGAAAAGATTGTCTTCACGAGGGTATGGTCTTCATTTCAGGACCTACATGCAGCAAAGACAATCTTAAGGTTTTTTGTTTATCAGTTAATGTGAGTGCAGCATACAGTATTTTGAATCAAACCTTGAAAGTAGATATAATATTACTTACAGAACGGACACTCCATCTTCCATCAAACTCGGGTTCCTCACATGCTCCAGAGCTCACCCTGTCGTTTATCGGACTTTGGCAGCACGGTGTTATTCATTTTTCAGTCGAGACAAGCGTTGCGGGCTTCAAGCGTTCGAATCCCAAGTGATGTCACGAACGAGCGGCAATCAGACGACAACCATACATGTGTTGTGTATACGTTCAAATATACATCGCGCCTTATTGTGGAGTGTTAGACGTGTGCCCAAACTAGAAATTCTACAGAGTAGAGCGAGCTCTTTTTTTTAAATAAAATGTGCATGACTTGTTCAGGTACTCAATTCCCACATTGTTCTATGTTCAAAAATGTATGGGTAACAATACGTAGCACGCGTATGAAACGCCAATCGAAACATCAATCGCGGGCTGCTAAGAGCATTTCCCTCAACACCTTCTCCGCCACGCCCCTTTACCCCCATTTACAGTCAGCCCCTGCCGCTATTCTATTACCACTGCCGATAACATTGCATTACAGTACATATCTGCGTCAGTATCAACGCGAGAGATCTGTTTATGTTACGCGCTGCCGGCTTCCCTGCTCAAGAGCTGAGTGTAAACGAAGAGTTACAATTTTCACTTTACAGTTTGCAGTAAATATTCATGACATTTGGCTTTTCCCAGACCATCCAAGAATCAACAAGTCACCCCTGGATCTACTTCCACACGTGCCCGCGTGGCGAAGAAGTGGACGACGAGCTGTTCTACCATGAAAACTCCAAAACATTCACCGCATTTGAGAACATGCATTATATCTCCGCAGCGCTTATGGCTTATTGTATTAAAGGACACATGTTTTCATGAGATATCGGTGGTTGTAAGCCTATATAAATAAACTAGCTGCATCTAGCACCGCGATTTTGCCTGCAATTTTAATTTTTGAAAAATGTTTTCGGTGGATACCAATTGAATATTTAGCCGACTTCAAAAAAGAGGAGGTTATCAATTCTTAGCGTATATTTTGTAATGTCAAAACGAAGATGTCATTTCGAAAACGCTTAATGCATAAAAAAATAGTAGGTACTTAAGGAGCTGTTGGAAAATATAAAATTAATTAAATTACTTTGAAAAAACTGTTATGTGAAAAAAACTAGATAAAAGTATAACAAAATTTTATTTTGATTCAAAATTTCTGAACTCAGGAATTAGAAAGTACCTACTTTTTACTTTCAATTCCATATTTGAATGTATAATAATTAGTAGATATATAAAAATATTTTTTTTGCTAAAGGTTTATATAATGCTAGTCTCTTATTATATACATACCCTATTTTTACCCGAATGCGTAAGAAAGAGGGTTATGTTTTTCGAGTGTATGTATAATATATGTAGTTGTATTTTGTATGTATGTAGTACACTTCTTGTGTCTTAGGCTATATTTTTATGTAAATATAATAAAATAAAAACTTGCGAAAATAAAAAAATGGGTTTATCCAACAAACTATGTATTGCATGACTATTATTATTACTATAAAGTTTAATTAATTTATCATGTTATGTGTAATTCTGACTAACATGTAACATGTATTGTTATTTATGATTAATAAATATTCTTATTCTTATAAACAAGTGATTTTACTAGAATTATTCTAAAGAATGCGCATTTACAAGCTTTTACAGCGATTTTACGCATACTTTCTCACAACAGCGTTTCAAGTGTAACTAAATCGTAAGTTAGACTGCAAAAATTGCTTTTATACAGTCGGGTATTTTGTTTTTCTTTTAATAATATGTACCTATGTACTTGTACATAGGTCTTTTCAGTAATATTTTTTTAAATGTAGGCATGAGTGAGCGAGACAGAGGTTTTACTACTGACAGCGCCTTAATAGTCTGATGTACTTATGTTAAATAGGTTATACTTGTATTTATAACATAAGGACGTATATAATATATATAAATATAAACTATGTCTTAGTAGCATAATCAAACAATGCAAAAACATAATTGTTTTTCAGACAAATTCTTTAATTAATATTTAAAAACTACTTAATTTAGATCTATCTACAACTTAACTAATAACATTAAATACAAAGTAAGAACTGGTTTTGTAAATGTTGATGGTGAAAATTTTAACCATATTAATAATTCTGAATTTTAAGTATATTTTTATTAGACAGGCTAGGCATTTAACCACAGCTCACCTGATGTTAAATGATGAATATCACAGAAATGATAAATGTAGTAAGTACTGTGAAGAAATTATGTCGAAGATAAGCCCAGATATGAGGTGCTTTGTATTAAATAGCTGCAACCAAAGGGGTATTGGTATTTCTATCTAAAAAATATGCAACATGAAACAAAACAATAAACCATTAGTAAGTATATCAAAATACATCACCACTTTCAAAACCCAAAGTCTACCTCAATGTCAAGCTAGCTCTCCTGATTTTTATACTTTCCTCGCATAAATCTGGGCAAAGGTACGACACCAGGGCACGGTATCTGTCCATAAACCTCACAGATACATGGTCTCTCACAGCCTATGCCGAAGTTAGCTGGGTTATCCTTCTTCTCTGCTGCTATTGACTCTGCTTCAAGCACTTCTTTAGATTTACCTGGAACATAATATTATCCCTTTTAATCATATCATTCACAGTATAGATGATAAATACATATTTATTTCAATTTACCCAGGCTTTTTTGTAGTCTAATATTAAATTAATTTGAGATTAAATAATTTAAGAATATGGAATATGCATGAATTTATTTATTGAGAATAATAGATTAAATGGATAATAATACATAAAAATGTAAAACTGTAATAAAAAAAAAACAATCAGTCTATACAATTCTGGGATATAGATGTTTAAATATTTTTAGTGAGGGATGCTCAGTCCCTTTCTCACAAAACATAAGAGAATATTAAATTTGTACAGAGCACGCATTGGATGCTGTCATCTTCTGTGATGGTGTGCTCTCTGTCTTTTTACACAAGATAGATCTACGATTGACCACAAACTCTCTTGATGTTATTCAATTCGACTGGCCTTGTGGCTCAGTTGGTAGTGTGTCTACGTCTACCTGCTGAACTGAAAGGTCGTGGTTCGATCTCCACCCAGGGCAAACATTTGTGTGATGAGCATGGATGTTTGTTCTGTGTCTGGGTGTTTCTATGTATCATAATGTATATATGTATTTACAAAAAAAAAAAAAAAAATTATATATGTATTCTATCAGCCATCTAGTCCCATAGTACAAGCTTTGCTTAGTTTGGGCTAGACGGTGTTGTGTGAAATGTCCACAAATATTTATTTATTTATTTATTTAATGGTGTGGCCGAGGATGAAGCTTATTGAAATGAAGCAAATTTAATGGATTAGTCGCATATATTGAAGCAGTGTATAGTGAGGCTTGTCTATCTAACAGATATCTATTCATATTTGTAAATGAAATTAAAATACTGTTGTTTTCTTATTCTTCAAGATATTTTTATTAGGTTTGTATAGAACATTCTATTTGTGGTTAGCTTTTTTTAGAAGCTACAAAAGAAAATACAATGCATAGTCACTATTGAAAACATTTTAAGAGAAATTCTGAATTTATTATTCTTATTTTACTTCAAGTTTTGAAATAAGTTCCATTATCTATGGAAGTTTTAATAAGATAGTTTCTTTGATAATATATTACCTTAAGGACAAACCAAACTGGGTTTGTCCTGCATAATATAGATGACAAGTGAAAAATAATCCTAAACTTTTATTCATTGTCAATTAGACTTTATTCATAGTTCATAACTTCAATAGAGTTAGAACACATAAAACAATGGAGTTAGGACAACTAAAGGACTGCTCAGGATAAAGTAAAGTAACTAAGCTCACTTTCCATTCTTATTGACTTTCTTACTACAGTAGATCCATATATGAATACGATGAAAATATAATATCTATACTTAATTTTAAATTATGTACACTATATGCGATAAATCCTTTAAAATTTATTTCATTTCAATGAGCAACAATCCCGAAAACCTTAGAAAACATTATGATGAAAACACCTATTAATAGAGTATGATGCAGTGGATACATTTTTTCATCATGTTTTATGAGGACTTGTTTCCATATGCAGCAAGATTAACATTTTTGACTTTAAATATAACAGAAACATATAAATTATTATTATTATATAAAAATTAGATGGTGCTGTGTGAAATATCCGCCAATATTTATTTACTTTGTATTATTTTAATTTCTTACTGGTCTTTCTCTCTCTAAAAGTATTCATATAAATGGATATATCTTTTATCCATGCCTAGCTGGTCTTTTAAGCAGCAAAACACTAAAAGAAAAGAAAAAGCTATATCCAATCACGGTTCCAATTATATGGATGGGATGAGAAATAGATGAGAAACTGCGTACTATAAAATTTAAGGCCTGGAGTTCAACTTACCAACAGTCTTGATTAAATGCTCCAAAATATCTTCTTTGGACTTGTTGTCTACATCTATCAAAATCTTCCGCCCATCTTCGAAATAACACTTTATAAAAGGTGAAGGAGTAAGATTCTTCAGTGTAGCGACTTGGACATCAGGATTTTTGAATTGAATCTGGGGTAAATACCAAAAAACGAAATCTTTGGCCCCTGTGTTGTTTTGCCCGTTAATGTTGTATGCTACGGAGAATATCTTAATTTTATCTTTAAGCACCAACTTTCCGGCTTTTAAATAGTCCATAGTACGCCTAATAGGCGCTCTTCCTTTCATGAACGGCATTTTCTACAGTAAATTAAAGATTCTTCGTTAGATTATTAAAAATAAATCTAACCTCACTTTTAGAAAACTTTTTTTTTTAGATTCACCATGATTGATTTACGCATACGCAGTTGTCACTGTCAATATCAATTTTTTTTCTTTTATATTGGACACGCGTGATTAGCGCATTTGCTAAGTAGGTATCTTCGAGTTTTATGAAAAACGTAAGCTGTTATAAATATCGTTCACACTCTAAATACCTTGGTAATTATTTTTCGTGTTTAAATCATACCTCAGTAAAGTAGTGGTGACTTTACTGGGAGTTTCTATGAAGTTTTGCCTGATAACGTACAAAGACCCGTTTCATCTTATTTCACTTGCCCACAATCACTTGCTTAATAGAACACTTACGGCCTATCTAAAAAAATTGGTTGTCTGTAAAGTCGGTTTACGGACGATAGTTTAACGTGACAACGTCATAACAAAACATTGATGAAATGATGATGATGATGATGATGTAACGGGACAATGAGCCTAACGGGCACTGAGCGTAACGTAACGGGACAATGAGTCATACTTTTTCGTGCGTGCAGCCGACGTTCATCGATTTAATAGACGTTGTCACGTCAAAAACGTTACTTTAACCATCGTTTTAAATTTTGTCTTCTCTCCGCAAGTGTAATTATGTGTCAGCGAGAAGTTGGCAAAATATGTTGAGCAATGCATATAGTTAAGTAACGTTTTGCAGTAAGGTCGTTACTGAATAAAACACCACCATTTTTATACCAATAATATTCAATAAAATTACATAAGTTGTGTGACTTGACAGATGAAACAATCGACATGCCAGTCCTAGCATAAATTAACAATTTTTCGCTACACTCGCTAGTCTCGCTACACTCCCAAGTTTGTGATAAAACTTCCTTCCTTACCTCCTAGCGAACAACGTAAGGAGTAAAAGACCTATTACACCACCTATTTATCGTACCCTGTCGCCAAGAACAGAGTAGTATATGAAACAGGATCTCTAACTCCACTTCCCAGATAAGCCCCCTTATTCTGAACCCATTCGGTTTCGGAATCGATTCGATTTGTATATCTCCGTCTCTGTCATTTCCATAGAGAATGACAGAGACGGAGATATACAAATCGAATCGATTCCGAAACCGAATGGGTTCAGAATACGGGGGAAGGACTCGATAGACAGGGCCCGAGATATCGGGTAGTGTAAAATATTCCTGTAAGCCATAAGTATTAAGTTTTGGCGAGAACGTCATAGAAACATGTTGTCGTTTTATTTTATTTTTCTAAACTTGTATTATTTTGAATTTTAATGCTATAAAATGGTGCTGTTTTATTGTTGACCATCTTTCCGTTTCCGTCTGACAGAAAGTGACAAGTCCTTATATATTCAGTGAATATGAACTCTGTGAATATGAAAACTTCTATGGCAGAACTCCATAGAAGTTTTTTTTTTCATTCAAGATAGATCTACGATTGACCACCAACTCGCGACGGTGTGGCCGAGGACGGCAGCTCGTCGATCTAGAAGATATCTATTCACTCTGGCCTTGCTTTCAGTAAAGTTACCACACTTTTCTGATGCAGGACTAAAACTTGACAGTGACTGATTACCTATACTTGACTTAGACTGTAATTAGGACTTGTTTCACTTTATTTAATACTTGTTAATGGCAAGTTCAGACGATATCCGTTGAAGAAAAAATATAAATTTTATTCTACCACTTTCTCGGCGTGCTAATATTTATTTATTTATTTATAAAGTTCACCTACACTGTGTACATCTATGCATTGACAATAAAAAATCATACAAATAAAATACAGCTTAATGTCACAATAATTACAGGTGAAGTCAGCATGCATTATTAATAAGCGAAAAATAAAAATAGTCATTAAAAATTAAAAATATGCCATTAAACACATGTCAGATGAATTAAAATTAATAATAACAAGCTATTGAATTACATGTCCATAAATTAAGTGAAAATAAATAGTGAAAATAAAATTTGACATACATTTAGTATGTCAAATTAATAAAATTAAATATCCTATCAATAAATCATTAACGTCTGAAGAAAAATACTGATACCTACATAATATTTACTCGAGTTCAGAAAGTCAGAGACCTCAAAGACTTCCTAAAACTATTAATATTGTCACCGAAAATGTCAATATCGCTATTAGGTATAATCTTAACCTAAGTATCTAAAAATATTTAGATGGTCTAAGGGTAAAATACTTAAGTACTTTATTTTTACTCGAAAGCTAAGTCGCGGATAGACGGAAGGACGAAATATAACTTTTAAGTGTTTAATTTGACTACGGAACCCTGAAAATAGTACTACATTTTAGAGCTAGATAAATACTTTGTTGAGTTTTTGGCGGGAACGTCATCGAAACATGTTGTTGCTTTGTTTTATTTTCCTAAACTTGTGTTATTTTGAACAGTAATGCTATAATATGGTGGTGTTTTATTCATTAAGTGTTCGATAAAGTGCGTGAGTGTGGGCAAGTGAAATAAAGCAGTAAAACGTGTGATTTTACGTTGTCGGCAAAACTCCATAGAAGCTTCTAGTAAAGTCGCTACCACTTTACTGAAGCAGGAATCGACTTTGAAAATGACTGTATACGTGATTTAGATTGTGACTAGAATATTTACAACTTGTTTTATTCAAGAAACTTGAAAAAATCTTAATACTTGACACTGGCAAATGCTTTAAGCGGGTCCAATACAAAAAATAAGAAGAAATACTTTGTATCCTTTTACTTACAAAAGTTAATTTCACTTAAAATAATTATTCGCTCCATTTTCATACTCTAATCCATGAATATTAGCTCTAATCTGTAGTCTTAGATTTGCGGAATAACTTAGTTCTTCTTTGATTCACTTCCTTATTTGATAAATTCAACCTTAACCTTCCTAGTTAAGTCAATATGTAATAAAGTATACCTACTTTGGTATTATTTGCTTGAGGAAATCCAATTCCATTGTTTACAGAGTAAAAGGTACCTACATAATTTAATCTAATCTGTAGGTACAAAGCAAATAATTAGGCCTCTGAATCTAAAGACATCAACATGACCTTCACGGGATTTTCTACACTTAAAAAAGAACTTTATTTCCTGCTGAGTTTATAAATTGTTGCCAGTTAGGTTAAAGGAGTTACGGAAATCCGGAATTAACGAACTTTCGGAATTATGTAACATTTTAGTCAAACAATAATGTTTTAGTCAAACAAAAACATTTTAGTTAGGGTTCAAGCAATATCCAAATTTCGTTAATTGAATAATTATTATAGTTTAAAAAACTAAAACAACCGACTGCAAAACACGCAATGTCGGTTACTTACTTGTATATTTTTGCAGTTAGTTTGTTTTAAAAACCAAACCTAACCGATTCTGATGAAATTTTTATAGGACCAATCTGATCCTATATTACCTATATAATATCAAATAAAAAAAATTACTTAGGGGTTATGAGGTAAAAACATAACCGAATTGAGAACCTATGCTTCCCCTTTTTAACACGCTTTTATTAGCTTCACCTGTATCTATGCATGTTTGTTTGTTTATTTGTAACCGACTCCTTTGGACTTGATTTTGACCCACTTCAAACGGTCAGATTTCGTCATTCAAACTTTGTAGACATATCGAGGACCGATGACAATACAATAATTTGAAGCGTGTTTTTTTAGTTTTTTAAACTATAATTATTTTTTAATATTATGTTCACCAATTTTTTTTTACTCCAGAAATCCGGAGCTGTGGTACTAAAAATCCGTAATTGAATACCAGACTGATCATTTCAAGCCGTCATACCGACGCAATATGAATAGAGTTAATTATGAGTCCGTAGTCCAACCATGGTCCGTCTTGCTCGCGAGTACCCAAATTTTTTAAGATATAAAATGACTGCATCAACTTATAAAAAAAAAACCTTCGTTTATAAAACCATAAAACAATATTCCAAATATTCGACAAAAAAAAATAAATTTGATTCAAGTTAATTTTCATATACATAAAAATCATTTTTGGAAATTATTAACGAAAAATGATTTTTATGTATGAAAATTGACTTGATATTAATTATATTGATGGATTTGATGGCCGTGACCTCTTTCACCTTGAAAAGACCCATAAGTCAGAGTGAGCAGGTATCTTCTAAATCTGCGTGCTTCATATCCGATCACATATTATGTGATCGAAAATGAAGCACTGAATAAAAAATCAGTATTTCCAAGAGGCAATTTGAAAGAAAAAAGAAAGGAACCTTTATTTTGGCACAACAGACACGGCATCAACAATAAGATCTACAAATAATATGCTAATATAATATATAATATATATATAATTGGTTAAGGACATTTACGTAATGATATGTATCCAACTAAGTAATTATCTGATCCCTCTAAGAACATATAAGCACCTAAAATTAGTTACCTAATAAATAATTATTACTTAATTCTATTCTTCTCTATTTTATGTGTCATAAAATATATATATGTGTTAAAATCTTTTTATAGACATCATTCTTATGTCATTAACAAAAAAATACTTAGTTATAACAGAGTTAAATTTATACTGGCGGCGACTAAGACGGTTTTTACATTCAATCATTCAGAATTTATGGAAATTAGTTAGTTTTTTGGTCTCGTTAACGTTAAAGTTAACGACTCTCGTAGTTTAGAAAAATAAACTCGCAGTTCGAAATAGAAATGCAAAAATAAAACATAATTATTATTACTGAGCCCTTGTTCAGAAGCGGACTGTTGATGATTATTAAGAAGATTTATTCCAACTTACTGTCAATTAAGTGCATTGCTGTTTTATTCCAGAAAGTCTAAGGTCCGTATTATCCGGCGATTCGAAGCACCGTATTGTAGGGACTATTGCGCGTTTCGGCGTTGGGTGTCAGATTCAGACTGTAGTAACGTTTAAAAAATTAAAAAAAACGACTTCAAAATACGCAATTCGTTTACTTGGATGACATACTTACATATTTTTCAAGTGATTTTTTATAAAAACCAAAATAATGAACCGATTTTGATAAAATTGGGAACACGTTACCTGGAACAAAAAATAAACGGTCCAGGTATCTTCGAGTAATCGGGGAACTTACATAAAAAAAAAAAACCTCCTCCTTTTTGGAAGTCGGTTAAAAAACTTGTTCTATCAAATATAGAAAGTAACTAAAGAAGCACAAGTAATAAGTAAAGGGAAGGTTATTTAGTCAACGTTTGTCAATTAATAAATTCCTTAAGATGTTTAATTTCTTTTAAATGTTTACTTACTTTTTTATTGACTTTCCCCATGCTCCGCACCATAGAAATCTACGAGTATGAGTCCGTCCCACAACCTACATAATTATAGCTATCAGAGTTCCGTAAGAGCATAGTTTTCTTTAAGAGTTTCGTATGTATGTATGTTTTTAGACCGCGTGGAATTGCGCGTGTACACTGTACAGGGCCTCAAGGCTGCTAAGTGGACATCACTCGCTCGCCGCTCGCTGATACGATTCAAAGACAATTTTGACAAATTGTTAGTCTATTTATATAGTAATAGACTAGCAATTCGTCAAAATTGTCTTTGAAATACAAAGACAATTCAAAGTTTGAATCGTATCAGCGAGCGGCGAACGAGTGATGTTCACTTAGCAGCCTTGAGGCCCTGAGTCTACGTATGGCGAGAGTATCCGGGGTGTGGTATGACAATGAGGTAGTTAGGCTGCTACGTTTGTATGGAGATTTGGTAGTATCCGGTGTGCCTTAGTAAGGAACGCCAACTTCCAAGGAATTAAAGGCCATCCGGTCTTCTACCATCGCTACGAAACAACGGTTCCTAACTGCTGCGCAGTTAGCGGTGGTAAATAATTTTAAGATTCTCAGATATTTTGATCATCTTTTATTATACTTATACCTTTCCTTGGAGACTACGAACCGGCAAATGCAGTGTAAGAAAACCAGCCACGAAGTGGACAGAGAATATCGCACAAGTGGCAGGAAGACACTGGATGCAGGCGGCTTCCAACCGGTCTTTTTGGAAACCAATGGAGGAGGCCTATGTTCAGCAGTGGACTTCTTGTGGCTGAGATGATGATCATGATGATTGCTTTCCCGATCTATTGTTTTGAACGGTCATGAAAAACGTTCAGAATTAATGTAAAAACACCTTTATACGTAATATTCTTGCATACTTCAGTCAGTCATCATTCGTATTTCAAGCAACACTATTTTATGGAATATTAATGTTTTAACTAAAACATTTTTGTTTAAGAAATTTTTCCAGTTTTAATGTACTTTTTACTATACCGAAAATGATATTCAGCGTGAGAATTAGTGCTGCCTTGAAACAATACGTGATTATATGTGTTGGTGAGTACAAAAAACCATAAGTAATGATTTTAGCATATTAATAGATAATTATTTATCCACTTTTAGTAGGTACCTACTTACCTATTATGATTCCGCATCACATAACCGTAACTACGAAGAACCCTATAAGTTCATTTATTTACTATTGATGTCTTTATTTATTAAAAGGGCAAATCATCGTTACAAATTCAAAATCTCCTGCGTGTTTTTTTTTCCGGATATTCTTTATAAGTTTAGGGGTTCCGTAGTAAAAAAGGAACCCTGAAAACCTATTGAAATATCCGAAAAAAAAGGTCACGTAGGAGATTTGAGATTTGCAACAACGAAATATCCAATTAGTGTACCTATTAAATTATTATTTTTTTCGAAAATAGGCTTACGCTTGACCGTCAACTCACCTGCTGTTAAGCGACAGTTACTTGCGCTTGTCCGTCAACTCGGTGTTAAGCGACAGTTACGGTCTACGATGGAGCGCGCTTGCCTAGAAGAAACCTATTCTCTCGCGATTTGTAGACACCTAGATTATATCTATTCGGAAAGACCCATTCAGGAAACGTATTCCACAGTTTGGCGGTACGCACAATGAAAGTGGAGCCAAAGAGTTTCGTACGTGTATTCAGAATATCAACCATGTAACGATGTCGCTTTTTCGTGCGAAATTGGAAATTTCGTTGTTATTTGATCAGATTTCAGATTTATTTTATTGGCCTTATAACATTTATTAGTTACACTAGGCAAGTCAAGTTAAATACAATGTAATATATATGGAAATAATTTTTTACACAGTAAAGTATCATAAAGTAGGTATGTCACAAGTTCTATATCTATGTCAGTCTGTCTGTCCGCAAGTCATAGCCATTTTATTCGGAGACTATTAGCATTAAATAAACTAAATTTGCTAGCTATATATATTTAGTGTACCGCTGTAAATAAACAACTAGTAATAACATTTAAAAAATTATAAATAGAGGTGGCACTCCACATAAATGCAAGGCACTGATGATATCGTTGAATATGCCTCTTAAACGCAGTGCCGTAAATAGCCTTTTCTGCGCCCTGTGCTAGCATCTATAGCTGCGCCCAATGTATTAGGGCGAATTCTGTGACTGCGCCCTTGTATTTTTAGATACTATAGGTACTCTAGCTAGAGTAATGCTATTCTTGCGCCCTCCAGAGTCTACGCCCTGTGCCTGGGCACCGGTGGCACCGCCCTATTTACGGCACTGCTTAAACGTATATATTGTTTTCTTCTCAGATGTGATATTTATGCAATATAGTCCTCCAAATCTGACAAAAAGTGTGCCCTATATAGATAATTAAGTAGACTTAGAACTAGACCACAATATCTAAAAATTCGTATGAAAATTATATTTCAGCTCCTCGAGATATAGCGATAAATATGTAACACATAAGTTGTTATGGTACAGAGTTTATTGGTGGTCATCTTTTAGCTTAGCTTTTAGCACGAGATGAATAGAATTCGACTCAAAAATAGACGAGTATAGATGAATAACCCGTTTGATTAAAATTCATCAAGACCATTAGAGCTATGTGTCATCAAAGTCGATTCAGCTTTTTTTTTGTCGAGGGTTTTTGAGTTTTATAAATTACTCATATTCATAATATTCATAATATTCATATTCATAATATTCATAATTATTTATTGCGTATATGGGTAAGTACAAGGTGGAACATTCATTATGTGGTTCTCCATATTCTGCCTTTCGGCGTGCAAATTACAATAAACTACAGCTATTACATGATTAACAGTTACTAACTTAGACAGGCACTTACATAGACATAATTTAAGTAGTATGTGCATAACACGTTTTGACTCACATTTTCATACAAATTACATAAAACTGAAAAAACTAATTAATTAAAGAAAACCTCATGCAAACAAAACAAACTAACCTTATGAATAATAAAAACTAACTTTAGTTATCCACAGAAATATGTCAAACGTCACAACTAGAATAAAGCTTCTTATTCAAGGCCAAACTGATTTGCAACACAATTAAAATGCCATTGCCTATGTTTTAAAAAATATTGAGATAATTTAATTTAAACAAAACAAAATATTACAATATAATAATAATAAAGCTATGACAATGGAATAAATTATCCTTCAAGTATTCATTATTGTCATGTCATTAGTAATTCTTCAATTATGCATAAGTCAATGTCATTGCTTAATGTCAAGATACCATAATGTCATGATAATTATAATAATGTCCATATAATAGTATTAAAAATAATGTCATTTGAATGAAATATAATGTCAGATAAAATTAAAGTAAAGCAATGTCAATGAAATGATAATAGCATAATAAAATAAGATGCCGGTGCCGGCGTCCCTTCAGTCTTAGAGCCCAACGGTCTTATGCGAGACGACGGCAAGAGGCCCGATGGAATGACACTTATCCCTTGGAAGATGGGTCAGCCGATAGTCTGGGATGCTACTTGTGTTGACACACTGGCGCCGTCCCATCTTTCAGAGACTAGCAAACAAGCTGGTGCTGCCGCAACAAAAGCAGAAAACCTCAAACGGCGCAAATATGCATATTTAGACCGGATGTACATGTTTGTGCCGTTTGGGGTCGAAACATTAGGTTCATGGGGTCCAGCCGCTCAGAGTTTATACAGGGAAATAGCCAAACGCTTGGTAGAGGTGACAAGTGACCAGAATGCTGGCTCCTACTTTGCTCAAAAAGTAAGCATTGCCATCCAACGTGGCAATGCTGCCAGTATTCTTGCCACTTTTCCCACTACCAGTGGACTTTTTGAGTAAGTTTTTTTTTAATTTGTTTTCTGTATATATATATATATTTAAAAATTGTTTTTTTTTAATAGTCTTAATGTGTAGATAGTTTGTAGTTGGTAATATGTAAATAGCTTTAAAATTAATAGTAATAATTATATATGACCCTAAGAAGAAGCGAATTATGTGTATCGCAAGTGGAAAGAAATGTCTTTTAATAATGCGAGAACGAGACAGAGGACAAATGAAACCAGTTTCAGATTTTGTTGAACCTCCCTTGAGGCCCCCCCACCACAAAAAGCCATAAAAATGGTTAACGTATAATAAAATAAATAAATAATAAATATTGTAATATATTGTAATAAAATAAGATTAAATACAAAATAATGTCACATAAGCCTAATGTCATATGTTATATACACAATGTCTTTTAGCTTAAAATTTATCCATTAGATATTCTTTAATAGTGTAATATGCTTTTTCCAAGAGAAGTGTTTTTAGTTTATGTTTAAAACTTGATGGCTCATTTGTGTTTATTATTTCCTTTGGTAAATGATTATAAATTAAAGGAGCCATGCATATAACACTATTAGCAAGTAGTGCTGTATTACGATTAGGTCCAGTGATTTTATGCTTATGTCTTGCAGATTTTAGATTAGAAAAAAGATTAATATTGTTTCGCACAAACATTACACACTCAAAGATGTATATACAAGGCAGTGTCAATATTTTGAGACTTATAAAATATGGTTTGCAGCTATCTCTTTGGCGTAGCTTACAAATCGCCCTAACACATTTCTTTTGTGCCTTGAATACTGACTCTTTCTCTGTACTGTTGCCCCAGAATATAACTCCAAATCTAAGCAAAGATGAAACATATCCATTATAAGCGGTTAGCACCGTTGATTGACTAACTCTTTTACTTAACATGTAGAGCGCATATGAGTGCTGACTCACCCTGGCCCGAAGGGAGTCTACATGATCCTTCCAATTCAAATTGCAGTCAATACTTAAACCTAAAAATTTTGTCCTATTTATAATTTCAATTTTATGTCCAGAATAATTAATGTCAAGATTATTAAATTTATTAAATTTGTTTCTAAATGTCATTAAATTCGTTTTATTCAGATTAATTTTCAAATTATTTGATGTCAGCCATTTTATTATTCTATCTAAAGTCACACTAATATCATTTTCAACAGATTTTTCGCTTTTGCCAGTAAACAACACAGTGCTGTCATCAGCAAACAAAACGGTGGGGTGGTTTGTAGCACTGGGAAGGTCATTTATATAAATAATAAATAGCAGCGGACCTAAAACACTCCCTTGAGGTACCCCGTATTTAAC
This sequence comes from Lycia hirtaria, assembly GCA_947563715.1. Lineage (NCBI taxonomy): Eukaryota > Metazoa > Arthropoda > Insecta > Lepidoptera > Geometridae > Lycia > Lycia hirtaria. Next base: position 47,371,091 of record OX387376.1, on the reverse strand, counting down.
TGTTCTGAATTCAGAAGTGAACACTACTTCTTTTTTCAATTTAGGGCAAATGTTGCTAATCTGTGTACATTGTTTCCGGTTCGATAAATATGATCTTATAAGATTTTTTACATTACCTCTAACACCGTATGCGTCTAGTTTTCTTAAAAGTACATTATGATCTACAAAATCGAACGCTTTTGTTAAATCCATGTACAGTGCACATACTGGTATTTTTGCATCGACATTTTTCATAACCGTATTCAAAAAGTTAAAAATTGCAAGATTTATTGTCTTTTTCTTTCGAAAGCCGACTTGTTCTGGTGTAAATAGATTATTCTTTTCAAAATAATTGTAAATACTATCATAAATAACTTTTTCAAATATTTTCGATAAAATGGGGACAAGAGCAATTGGTCTATAACAACTCATATCATGCTTGTTATTCTTTTTGAAGAGAGGCTTAATTACTGTTTTCTTAAGATTTTCCGGAAAGACACCATTAAATATACATTTGTTAATTATATGACTTAGTATAGGACAAATAGCACTCGATACATACTTGAGCACATGTGTTGAAATACCGTCATAACCAGTGCTTTTAGTGTTTTTTAAATTCCTGATTATTTTATCTATATCATTTGGAATAGTTGGAGCCATAAATAATGAACTACCATTTCGCGAGTTTAGGGTTGTATTTAATTTTGTGGCTCCATCCGGTATTTGGTCTATAAAAAAATTATTGAAATGATTAGCAATTGTTTTAGGATCGTCAACTACACTGTCATTAACTATTAGTTGTATTGGTTCTTTTGGTATATTATTTTGTGGACCATTTATTATGTTCCACGTTGCTTTACATTTGTTCAAAGCCTTGTTAATAAAATTGTCATTCTGAGATTTTTGAGTAAGTTTAATGACTCGATTTAGCCTCAAAGACAGTGTTTTGAAATTTTGTTTATTTTCTGGTGTGCGATTTTTCCGATATGTCCAAAGCAATTCCCTTTTTCGTTTGCAGCATTTTCTTATACCGGTCGTAAGCCATCTTGGCCGTTGACGCAAAGAAATTTTTATTTTACGTAGTGGGAAGCACAGGTCATAAAGCAATGTGAATAGGTCATGGAAATTGTTAAATGCAATATTAGGATTATCTTGTTCGATTATGTCACTGAATGAGATTGAATTTAGACATTCCTTAAATTTGACCATATTTTGTTGACAGTAGTCACGCCTTTCAGCATACCAATATTTTAACATATGAGTTGGTTTAACTGGACACGCAAGTAACTGAGCAGAATGATCAGACATCGCTAATTCAAGAATTTTGCTTTTACTGCCCCGTATATTACACATAATGTTATCTAAACATGTACCACTCACGATTCTGGTAGGCTCATTGATAGTAAATTTTAGGTTATATGTGCTAATGAGCTCTTTAAATTTATTGACTTTCCTATTATCCTTCATAAGATCAATATTAAAGTCTCCACACAAAATAACTTTCTTTTTGCCATAGCTAGTTTCATGTAATAGCAAATTAAGATTGTCAAAGAATATGTCGAAATGATGGACTAAATACTTCGGGGGCCTATAAACACATAAAATTATTATTTTATGATCAATTAATTCTACACCCGAACACTCAAAAGCACCTTCTACACAGTATTTTTGCAACCCACTGATAGGCTTAAACCTATGTGTATTGCGGACTAAAATGCATGTTCCGCCGCGTCGGTTTTTCCTGCAATAGGAAGAACCAAGACAAAAATTTGTAAGTTTTAGTAATTTTGTATCCTCGCTCTTCATATTATGCTCAGTAAGGCAAAGAACACCTACCATAATATTGTCTTTTTCTAGTGACTCTAAGTTCGCAGTTATTAAATCAGATTTACTCATAAGACCGTCAATATTTTGGTGCATTATTTGGAGTTCGTTATGAATGAAAAAACTGATTTACCCTGTTATCCTTGCTTATTTCATCATTATACCTGAGCAACGAGTTTCCTGTTTGTGTACTCTTGTTCACTATAAAAGTCACATTATGCTTATTTTCAGTTAAGAGAGCTGTACTTATAGTGTGCGATGTGTGAGGTGCAACAGTATTTTCAAATTCAAGTATCTTATTTTGATATGTAACTTTCAAGACTTCTTTTAATACACTCCTACAGATGTTAGTACAGAATTCGTGTCGACGCGGGCGATATTTATTATAAAACATATTTAAGTATGTTACATGATGTCTATGTTGTTTACATATGAATTCCAATTCGTAATTCAGTTTCTGCTCTCTAAGGTGTTGGTTGTAAAAGACTTCTGGGATTATTACATTTGTATTCGAAACGGATTTTAACCATGTGTGAAGACACGATTGAAATTCATATGGTACCTGTTCATTTGTGCCTGCTAGTAGAATTATACAGTCATTTTTAGTTAAGTCCACAGTCTTAATTCCGTCCACTATATCATGAAGGCGAGCTCCAGGCTTCCAAAAACAATTAACGTCATATTCATCACCCAGCAATTCTTGCAATGTATTACGTATGTGCTGTCCTTGGTCATCTGCTAAGACCAGAACTCTAAATTTATTCATGTTCTGTTTTCTGTATGCTTTCGTATTTGACTTTTTATTATGCTTTAGTTTTATATTTTTATCTACTTTACCTGTATTTAGATTATTTACTTTCTTGTTTACATTCGTTTTCTCTGTTTGAGTGTCGTAAATGTCTATTAAAGCATGTATATCATTTTCTTCTACTATGCCTTTATTTCGGGTATCCATTTGTACTGGTGTATTTTCATTAGTATTATGGGATGTTTCGTTGTAAGATTGTGATTCTATCTCATCAAAAGTAGTTTGACTTTTTATACATTTTGTTATATGCTGTGATTTAGGGGTCACAGTGGGGCTGTTTTGTTCTCGATTTATATTTGAATGAATTCTTGGACTACTAACAAATCCTAACTTCTTGTATCTATCTAGTATCTTTTTAAGATTGTTATTTTCAGAGTTCAGACGGTTATTTTCTAAGCATAAGTTTTCTATTTCATTGTGGGCAGATTGCAAGTCCGTAGTAAGTTTTTCAATTTGTTTATTTAGATCCGAATATGTATTACTATCATC